>JAUMIR010000004.1:150830000-155830000 GCA_030847615.1 Gambelia wislizenii
CAAAAAGCTTGTAAAGTCCAAAAGATATAACAAAGCTTCAGATCTTCACAGTGAAGGGAAAAATATTTTAAAAGTTGTAGCTTTTTATTCCAAAGGCATCTTGGCTGCTGGTGGGGGCAGGTGGTTGGGGATTGCTAACAATATGCAGAAAGTGAACTTGCCCTTCTCTCCATCTTGATTGCAAGTCCTAAAAATGCAGCTTAAAGCATTAAAATAGAACACAGGGATAATCACAGCACTTCTTCCCAAACTTTCCTTTCATGCAAAGTTATATAGAACTGAAAGAAAATAATAATTTCTTCACTGCTGTTTGTTCTGAATTATTTTACACTTGGAGAGATAGTTAAGTTAAGACAGTCTTATTTTTAAGGTATATTTTTAGTTGGGGAATTTTCCAAAGCAAAGTAGTACATGTGTTGATTTATTCTCAGATGTTCTTCATGAGTCCAGTGGAAAGAATATTTTATACTTTATTTGTACTTCCCCATCTTGTGTCTCAAAGATGCATTCCTATCTCTCATTAAGTTGTACCTATATAAAGATCATGAACCAGGGTTTTTTTACTTCCAGGAAGTAGTCAGCCTTTAGGCATTAAATAGCTTTTTTCTTGTTTGTTACATTCTGAAACTGAAATAAATGCATTATTAATGTTATTATTATACTTATTTTTATCCTGCCTTTCTCCCAAATTTGGGCTCAAGGTGACTTTCAGTTTAAAAAGAACAATGCAGTTGCCCCTCCACATTCATGAACTTACATTCGCAGTTTTGAATATTCGTGGTTTTGGGAGGGCCCCCTGCCCTCCCAAAAGCAGCAACACGGGGCCTCCGGAGGCCCCGTGGTGGCCTTGGGAGGGAGAGGGGAGGGCTGGGGAGGCATCCACAGGGCCTTCGGAGATGCTCCGGAGGCCCCGTGGTGGCCTAGGGAGGGGGGAGGGCTGGGGAGGCATCCATGGGGCCTTCGGAGATGCTCTGGAGGCCCCGTGAAGGCCTTGGGAGGGAGGGGGAGGGCCGGGGAGGCATCCACGGGGCCTTCGGAGACTATTTCCCTTAAAGTTAGGTTGTTTGGGGCACATTTGCATTCAGCATGCCACAAACAGATTAGCCATTTATTTTTTCCTTTATTTCTTGTACATAGAGTGATGTAGTATCTTAAAAGCACTTGCAAAGTATTGAATGAGTAAATAAATATTAGAAGATGAATACTTATTTGCACAATCAAACAAGTATTAGACACAATAGAAATTGGGGCAGCAAGTGTTCTGTAATTTGTACTGTACATGTTGATAAATTTCATTATTCAGTAAAAGGGGGTATTGCAAAGATCACTTTGGCATATGGTTTTCTTTTGTCTGTTATATAATATTGTGTGTGTGTGTGTGTATATATATATATATATATATATATATAATTAGTATACACATACTGCACACATTAAATAGATTATGTTGTGTTTGAAATGCTGACATGCAAGTTAATAAACTTTTTTCCCAAAAGGAAGAACCCATGGATACAGACCAGAGCAGTAATATACTAAGTTCTATTCAGTCAGAAGTTGCAAAGTATCAAATGTTAATTGAAGAAGAAAACCAAAAATTGAAAAGGTACAAGGTATGTGGTGTTCCTGCTCTGAATAGTGAAAAGAGCTGCTTATATGTTTAAAACATGATTCCCTGGTTGTGTTGGTTCCACAGGATGAAAGGCTAACAGATGAAAATGTAGATACTGTGAGCTTTCAAATAATTGGTACTTCATTTGGTGTTGAGAGCAAACTATATCTTGCATTATTTTATATTTAGGTGTAGCAAGCTGCCTGTTAAGACAGAAGAGCGGGTGGCTGATTAAGTATAGATAGCTATGTTTCACCTAGAAGCGTAGTTTCATATATTTTGCACTCCTGACTGACTTGTCTGAAAAACCCTTGAGAGTCTGTTGCACCCTAATCTAGGGTACAATAAATTCATATGGACTGCTGGCCATAGACCTCAGGCCCCTGGTTTGTCCCACATCTAGCAATATCCTTTTACTGCACTTCAGGGACAGGCGGGTAGTGAAAGGTAAGCTGTCTTTCTGAGGAGCATTTCCATCATGACTGACTTTCTCAGTGATGAACTCTAGGGTTTCTCAGAACACAGTTTGAAAATCACTGGAAGGGGCAGAAAGAAAGCCTGGCATCTCAATTACCTTGTGACCTTTTAGATGTAACGTGGCAAAAAATAAAGTAAGTGTCTTTGAAAACTGGAGTAATATTCTCCTGTTCAAAAAGAGCAGGCATTTCATGTATGCTTCATTCACATGTGGTTAAAGCAGATTTTGATCCTTTCATACAACCTTAGACATAAATAAAGCAAAAATTGTCAGGAAAAGATATGTTCCTAGCCCCAGTATTAACCCAGTAAAGTCCTGTGATATAGGAGGTTCGCAGGAAATCTTGGTCCACAGTGTTCAATCTGAACTGACCTTTTCCAAATTTATTTCCAGTTCTGTTTACTGAATGTCTAGCTTAGTATGTATAATCTATGCTCTGCCTTAGAAAGGACCTGCAAAGGTTGAAGATGCCAGAAATTGAAAGGTGCCTTGCAGTCTAAGTTCTTTATATTTCATGGCTGGTTTTATTCCCGCCCACCCCATACCTTGTTGAAATTTCTTTTCTACCTTGATTCTAGGGGGCTGTGCAACCTGATCCCTCCACCAAGGTCAGATGACTTGTAATCTAATTCATTTGGTTCCTCTTTTTCAAACTTATTTTGTTTGAGATAGATTCCATTATCTTGAATATTTTCTAATAAAAAGTATTCCCTCACTTGGCCTGTAGTTTCTCTTATATGAGACCAGTGTTAGCTTGTTGCACAAGCCAGTTCAAGAATTACTGCCATCAAATAAACCTAGTAGATAACTGCACGTGCAAGACATACTTATATTGAAAGACTTAAACTCATATGAGCTGCTCTGTGAACAGGAACACTGTAATTTTGCTGTTTTGGGGAACCAAGGGATGGTATTGACCTTGATCACGGGACAAATTGCTCTTGCAGAGGTCTGCTTGTGTGAGCTGTTATTTGCAGGGCAACTGCCTGTTGTAACACTCTGATCTCTGAATAATTTCTGTTACATTTGGTCGCACAGTGTGGTTGTAATGTGACATGATGCAGTGTGGACTTCTAGATAACCTCTCTGTACAGCCATGAGGACTACAAGCTTTTACTTAAAATAATGAGTACTGAAAATGAATATTCACTGTCATAGGCATTCTTTCACAAGTAATGTTTCTTCTCCCTAGGTTAAATATCTGTCGCTTAATTTTTATTCTGACCTTCAGATGTGTACGATCTTATAGGCTACTGGCACCATTCATTAATTTACCATATACAAATCTATAATTATTAAATTTGGTTGTTATAAATATTTGTCTGAAGTTCATGGTATATAGACCTACCTGTTACAATCACCCATTAATAGTTTCCTATCCTGCAGATCTATCTTGTGCATGTTTACTTGAAATCAGAGCTTGGAAGTTACTGTCTTGGACTCCTGTTCCCAGAATCTCCTTGACAGTAACCATGCTATTGGGGGTATTCTGAGAGTTGTAATACAAAAAGAAAATTTTCTAACATCTGCTTGCAAGCATAACCCATAGACTTAAATGAAATCTGCACTTATGTCAGTGTGTTAACCTAAACTGTTTTAACAAAATAGCTGATGATTGCTTGTAAGATTTAAAACTTGTTATTTTAAATCCTAGTTTTCCTCTTGGCTGTATCTCTGATATCAATAAATTAATAGTTTTTAATGTATGTTTTTTGTTTTTGCCATCTGTTGCAGTGTTTTGGCAGCTTCTGTGGGTGAATTTTTATTGTGGCTATTTTGTACTAAGACAATAATTTTATTCAATATTATTTAACATAAACAGCAAATAAATATTCTACGGTACTTATTTTATTGAGCATGACTCAAGATATGGTCCCTGAAATAATCTCTTATCTGCTTACTGAAACAAGATAAAATCAACACACAATTTTATTGGTGACTTCATTTCGAAGGAAGAAAGTGGCTGGGGCGGAGGGAGATACAGAATTCAGAGAGTTAACTACAGAAACGTCCATCTTGCTGCTTGGAACATTTAATTTCCATGATACAATCTATGCCTCTTGTCAGTTACATTCAGACTGGAGGTCTAATTATCAGAGCTGAATTGCTGAGGTGCTGGCAAGTTGCACAAACCCCATTCAGAATGCTGCCAATATAGGCCCAAATATCTTGAGTTGTGTGCACACAGCCAGCTTCCACATTGTTCATTTTTCTTTCTCCTGATTCAGGAGGATTTAAGAAGTCAAGGTCGCAAAGCACCTGATACTGTGTTGCATCCCTTAGCTATAATTTCTCTCTGCCCCTGTCATTTCTAAAGTTCAGCACTAAGGACTAACTCCGAGGAGCCAGTGGTTTTCCTCAGGTGCTTACTTCATAAATTGTGTCCAGTGCATTTGTTCATGGAAGGAATTAAACACTTGGTTTTTCTCTGCCCCTGTCATTTCTAAAGTTCAGCACTAAGGACTTAACTCCGAGGAGCCAGTGGTTTTCCTCAGGTGCTTACTTCATAAATTGTGTCCAGTGCATTTGTTCATGGAAGGAATTAAACACTTGGTTTTATGTATGCATAGTGAAATCTTTTGTCCCTTCTGTGCTTGCAGATAGAAAACATTAGAAGAAAACATAACTACCTGCCATTTATAATGGAATTACTAAAGACTTTAGCAGAACACCAGCAGTTAATTCCACTTGTAGAAAAGGTAAGTGCTCTGATATGAGCCTTGTTATGGTGGATGCTGATTTAAAAAAAAAATAGTATCTACCTGAATATTGGTTTGAAATATCCAAATAATCAATAGAAGTAGATGCATGAACTACTATGCTGTTTCCTCTTCTGAACAAAAATGGTATCTGAAGCCTCTCTGTTGGACCATCAACCTGGGGACACTAGGTGGCACACTGTTCATTTAGATGTATTCCTCCAAAGCCCTAGCATACAGCAGATTTCTGCTTCTGTAGGATTTCAGCTGATTATATTGACTTCTTAGTGTTGTTGTTTCCTCAGTGTTCTGATTCCAGTTGTTACATTGATTTGCTGCTATGGCTCAGCTCCAAACACGTTAGAGGAAAGTAACGTGTTCAGCCTATCCCTGTAGTGCTATTAAACTGTGTGGTACTTTAGCTGACCTGATTTAGATTCTTGTCCTGAAATTGCCTTGCATGTGTCCTTTCCATGTGCTCTAGACAGAAAATGTGGGATTCTAGTGCTAAAAAAAAAAAAAAAAATCAATGCAAGTCAAAATATCAGTTGGCATTTAGAACAGCATAGGACTTCTAGCTTTTAATGAACCACAACTAATTTATTGTAGTATTGGTGTTTGGATGTGAACTGAGCTCTTGACATGAAAGAAGATTATCAGCAGAGAGGTTGTAAATATAAAGATACTTAATTGAAAGTAAATCCCACTGAGCTGTGTGGGCTGGATCCAGGCAGATATGCTTAGAGTAGACCAGTTAAAATAAGTGAAATTTAATTTATTAATGACTTATATTTCATTGATTTCAGTTAGCCTGCTCTAAACGAAATCTACCAAGCCTTTATCCACCCTATAGACTGATTTATATTGATTTACATATTGGTAAAAATCTCTGTGTATGTGTATAAAGTTATATATAGGATAACAAACATACCTTGTTCTTTCTCAGTACAGTAGAATGGAGGTCTTTAAACAGAGGCTGGATTGCCATCTGTCGGGGATGCTTTGATCAAGATTTCCTGCATGGCAGGGAGTTGGACTGGATGGCCCTCGTGGTCTCTTTCAACTCTACAATTCTATGATTCTATAAGTGTCTCCATTTTGTATGTTTTAAAGATTTTGTTGTCCCAATGGACCCCTTTTCCCCCTTCAGTATGGATATAGTGGTTGCCTCATTATCTCTGAATATTGGCCTTTGTATAAACTGCTTCACATTTAATCAGGATGTGAATGTAAAGGCCTTGTTTCTTCAAATGTAAACTGCACTTATTCTTCAAGGAAGATGTTAATTCAGGTGTATTTGAACAAGTCATATCAGTCCATTATTAATCAGATTTAAACCTTAAAATGAATCTGTTATAGTAGATGTATTTCATTAGCTAAGGAAAATGTCCTTCATTTTGTGTCTTGAGTAGATCTGTATCATTGTTTGAAGTGTTCAGTTATACCAGAAACCAAGGAATGCATATGCAAAATTGTAGGTGATAAACTTGTATCCAGCAGGTGATAAATCTCAGTTGCCTCTATGACAGCTTTAGATTATACCGTATATTCCGGCGTACAAGACCACTGGGCATATAAGACGACCCCCCCCCCCAATTTTTATGTTAAAATAGAGTTTGGGATATACTCACCTTATAAGATTACCCCTCCTTCTGTTATACGGCGAGTATATCCCAAACGTCCAGTCTCCCCACCTTCAGCCACCACCCATCCACCCTTCACGAAGCCGCAATCAGGACTCCTATCGCGGCTTTGGGAAGGGCAGGGGGTGGCTGGAAAGCCTCCCCCCACCAGCCACCACCCATCCACCCTTCACAAAGCAGCGAACAGGACCCCAATCACAGCTTTGGGAAGGGTGGGTGGTGGCTGGGAAGCCTCACCCTCTCCAGCCACCACCCATCCACCCTTCACGAAGCCGCGATCGGGACTGATCCGTGGCTTCAGGAAGGACGGGTGGTGGCTGGAAAGCCTCCTCCCTCCAGCCACCACCCATCAACCCTTCACGAAGCAGCGAACGGGACCCCAATTGCAGCTTCGGGAAGGGTGGGTGGTGGCTGGAAAGCCTTCCCCCCTCTAGCCACAACCAATCCACCCTTCACGAAGCTGCAATCTGGACCCCAATCACAGCTTTGGGAAGGGAGGGTGGTGGCTGGAAAGCCTCCCCCCTCCAGCCACCACCCATCCACCCTTCTCAAAGCCGTGATCGGGGTCCCGATTGTGGCTTCGGGGGGTATGGAGGGGTAGCTGGCTGGGCGGCGCGTCATCTTATAGGGCTCCCGAGTGCGGCTTCGGGTAGGGCGGGTGCTGGAGAGCCTCCTCCCAGCGAGCCAGCCACCACCCGTCCTGAAGCCGCGATGGGCAGCCCTATTCCGACGTATAAGACGACCCCCTACTTTTGAAAAGATTTTGAGAAGGTTAAAAATATAAACACTTTGACATATTTTAATCAAGCAAATACACTGCTGCTATGGAGAATAGTATACATACTTTAAAATGGGGCTGCCCTTCAGGGGTGATCTTGAGAGAACTGACCAGCATTTAGCATTACTTTCTGTTGGGGACCGACAACTGGCAACCCACTGACCAGCCTGACCTGTTCCTTGCCACAATCTTAGCTGACCCCAGCTGCAGCAAGGTATGGTGAAACGCTTGCTTATAATATTAAATCAAGGTGTGATGCAAAGCTTGATCTCATCTTAATTCATGAAGTTTTCAAGCTTTTTCAGGTTTCAATTCTTTTATTGTGCAAAGGCACACAGATGCTATAATTATAAAGCTATTGTCATTGGATGGCACCAGTTCTATTATAAAGCCTGATCATCTGTAAGATGACCTGACATAATACTGTAACCAAACAGAGGGTCACATTATGCATCCAGGTAAAACAGTCTAAAAGGCATAGACACTTTCTGTTTTGTTTTTGTTTTTGTTTTTTTTTAAAAAAGAGACCTTTCCTGGCCTAAAACAGCCTAGGAGGGCAAAAACGACAAATGTGCTCCCCATGCTACTGTGGAGTTACTTCGGACAAAAAAATTTTTTTTTTCAAAAGGGGAGGCACAATAACCCCTGGGGCCTGCATGTGGCCCACAAACTGCAGTTTCCTTATGCCTGTCATAGAGAAGTAAAGGTCGACCCCCCCCCATCCATGGGGGATATGTTCCAAGACCGCTCATGAATACCTGAAACTGTGACTAATAGAGAACCTGATTATTTTCAATGAGACAAACGCCCAGAGGTTGAACATACAATTACACTGGAAAACCTCAAAATGCCTGGAGATAAATTTTTTTTGAATGTGGATAAGTGAAACCATGGATATCGAATCCATCGATATGAGTGTCAACCTATAAAATTTTTGTACACAAAAATCACCATAGTAGGAATGTTTTGACAGCTGGAGCACCCTAAACAGTCCCTGTCCCCAAGGCACCAATTTCTTATTTCCAGTGTTGAAGAAGAAAGGATATAAGGAGGTGGTACCCTTTTGCTAGCTGTCCCATTGGTATTTAGCCTATACTGTATCTGGGTGCCATCCATGAATGGCAGAAGCTATTTTGTTTGGTTACAGGCTATTGTTTAATAATTGGCTGTTCACAGTAGTTCACAAGTATTGTGAATGAATGTGCAACTGCATATAAGGGTGTTTGGCAATTTAGGAGAATACAATGCTTCTATATTAACTACTCTAAGAAACAGCAAGTATTTATTTTGAGTTTTAGGCAAAAGAAAACTGCAGGCTTAAAAAATTTTGTTACAACAATGCAACCTTGTCTTTATGTCTACATTCTAGGCAAAAGAAAAACAGAATGCTAAGAAAGCTCAAGAGGCCAAATGAAGACTGGTGTCTCTTTTTTTCTCTTTCTTTTTTGTGTGTTATTTTCCTGTTTGGAGAGGGAAATGCGCTTCTGAATTTCTTTGTCTTCATGAAAGCAACCCTGCAAGATATCTTGTGAAGCTTAAATTTGTCCAGCGCATGTTTGCCAATTTGTAACAGTTTGTCCTGTCCCATTTGCACGGGGTCTATAAATCTTCCCTTTCCCCCTTGCATCATGTGCATGTACTGCCACTCAGTAATGGTTTTTAGAATCTTTGTCAAATTCCAGTATTCAACAGGATGTCTGACTGATTCTTCATATTTAATCAGGAAATGCTGCTGAAATTTGTATAGACCCAAATTTGTGCAAGTAATATAGATCTTTTTACTGTAATGAACATATTTAAATATCTTGTCTCGCAGTGACACCTGGGTATATAGTTATGTGAAGAAAGGTTGACCTATTTTTGCAAATAGGTTGGGCTATCTTTGCTTGTCACCACTAGCTGTCTTGGTCTCTGAGTCTTTCAGTGGTTTGCCCTGTTTTCTTGTTTATATGGAGTTGTGTCTAAATTTTCTACAGAGTTGGAAGTAAAAAAATTAAATGGTAGAATCATTTACAAAGACCAGTGAAGAAGCTTAAAGGTTTATTGCTTTTAGCAGAAAAATAAATATTCCCATTTTTATTTTGGCAAATCTTTGTATGTTGTCTTATTACTTTCAACAAGTAGTATGATTTTAGCAATGAGATCAGCCTCTTGTCTGCTCAACAGCCATTTATGTGATACCAAAAGTATGGAGAGGGGGGAGTTTGCAGTATTTCCCAGTATTTGTGGAAATGTTTACTTATAGAACAGAGTTGCTTCATACAGCATTTGCAGAGAGAGCATCTTCTACTTCTCCCACTGTGGTGTTTGTCACTACATGTATTAAATTTAGCTGATAACTGTTAGAAAAACTGTTAGCATTTGAAAGAAAAGTATTTTTATGGTCAGTGACCTGGCTAAACGAGACTACGTGCAAAGGGGATCTAGGAGTCCTAGTAGACCACAATTTGAACATGAGTCAACAGTGTGATGCAGCAGCTAAAAAGGCCAGTGCAATTTTGGGCTGCATAAATAGAAGTATAGTGTCTAGATCAAGGGAAGTAATAGTGCCACTCTATTCTGCCTTGGTCAGGCCTCACTTAGAATACTGTGTCCAGTTTTGGGCACCACAATTCAAAAAGGATATTGACAAATTGGAGCATGTCCAGAGGAGGGTGACTAAAATGGTGAAAGGTCTGGAAACCATACCTTATGAGGAAAGACTTAGGGAGCTGTGTATGTTTAGCCTAGAAAAAAGACAGTTAAGGGGCGATATGATAGCCCTGTTTAAGTATTTGAAGGGGTGTCGCATTGAGGATGGACCAAGCTTGTTTTCTGCTGCTCCAGAGATGAGAACACAGAACAATGGATGCAAGCTCCAGGAACAGAGATTTTACCTCAATATTAGGAGTAAGAGCTGTTTGGCAGTGGAACACACTCCCTTGGAGGGTGGTAGGGTCTCCTTCCTTGGAGGTCTTTAAACAGAGACTGGATGGCCATCTGTCAGGGATGCTTTGATCGTGATTTCCTGCATGGCAGGGGGTTGGACTGGATGGCCTTCGTGGTCTCTTCCAACTCTACAATTCTGTGATTCTTGAATGGGTGAAACACACACGTTCTCTTCCTACATAGAATATACATGAGCCCTATTTTTGTACCAAAGGCCATGGAAGATGACAGTTTATGGCTGGGAGATGCTTGCGGTCTGTAGTAACAGCCTGCATGTTTACTATGTTCACTGAATAGTGATCACACGCCCAAGAGCTTATAGTGTATTTCATATGGAACCATAATTCATGGTGGTATTTATTGTGTAACTTTACAGTTGGCCCTCCGTATCCACCTATTCTGTATCCACGGATTCAATCAAACACAGCTTGAAAATATTTTTAAAAAATCAAAGAAAGCAAACCTTGCTGTTTGCCATTTTATATAAGGGGCACCAGCTTACTACGCCATTGTACATATAGTTATGGAACTTGAGCACCCATGGATTTTGATATCCATAGGGGGTCCTGGAACCAAACCCCAGTAGATACCAAGGGTCCACTGTATTAGGTCTCCATTTCTCATAAATCTTAAGTAAAACAGACCCTTAACCATGTTTCAAAGCCCAATGCACAACTTTGCAACAAAACTCTCTTGCTGTGAGGCAGAGGTCACTTTTTTGTGATGGTGAATCAGCTATGTCAAAGGCAAGGGTTGTGACTAAGTAGGTGCCCATCTTGTGCCAGGAAATTCTGTGGTATTTGTTTAAATTATATCCTGTCTTTATGTTTTGTATCTGAAACATCCAAGGTGATCAACATTTAAAAATAAACAAATGGTATTAGAAGTAGGGGAAGCAGACAGCAGTACCAGATTTAATAGTCATGTTTTAGTTAGACTAAAATTGGGGAACAGCTGGTTAAGTGCCTTTTGAGAAAGAGGAAAGATTTTTGCATGGTGCTGTAGCATCATTTAGGTGAGAAACAACTGGCTACTTTGGGACAGAAAAGTCCACATACTGGGGACTTTGACAACATGGGCTCTGCTAATGATGAGATGCAGAGCATAGCCTGCTCAGAAGATCTCTTTATTGGGTAATTTTTGTGGTCACATCTCAAGCTGTTCAGAACTTAAAGGTAGAAAACAAGGCCCAATTAGTAGACTAATAGAGTCATAAAGAAGGCTCATGCCAGCTGTGAAGTTTCTAAACACTTTAAAGGCATTCCAATACAGTGTCATTACAGAAATCAAAGCAGTGATGCATTAAGGCCTGTGTCCATTGCTAGGTCTGCCTAGAATCAGCCTATGACAAACCAGTGTGTCTGTACTGACAGTGCTCCAAGGTCAGGCCATCACTAGCTCTTCCTTATTCTTCTTGTCTTCCTTCTCTACTGTCCTGCTGTAAGCCCAACTGCATTCAACTTGGGCTGCCCTGATGATATGGAGGTTGCAGGAAGGCGTAACATAGCTCTCCAAAGAATGGATTGCACAGGTAGTGGGGGATGACTTAAATGTTACCAGTTTAATGGTGCAAGTCAATTGCATTCTATTTTAAAACGGATATACAGTAGGACCCCCATATCCATGGAGGATTGGTTCCGGGGGGGGGGGCGTGGATACCAAAAACTGAGGACAAAAGTGAATGCCATTGAATGACCTAAAAAATGTCTAGAGAGGATGCCTGTCTAGGTATTTTCTAGGAAAACTCATGGTAGGTGTGATGTTTTGTGTCCTGCGGATAACTGAATCAGTGGATAATGAATTGGCAGCTACAGGGGCCCTACTATAGTGCCATTAGGACCACATTTATAGGGTTTTTTAATTAGCCAATGTGTTAATAACATGTTGACTTTGATCACTGGGCATAGTGACTGTTGGGGGTTGATGGGAGTTATTCAACAACATCTGGAGGGCCATACATTCAGCATCCCTGAAGTAAAGGTTTCCTTGGAATTAGTCCACGCAGTATGCCCAGGGCATAGTAACAGTCAGTGTGCAAGAGAATTGTGTCCACTGGGTTGTGGAGTCCTTACCATTTGATGAAGAGTAGGAAAATACTGAGCAATTGGATACATATGCAGAGCAGGTGTATAATATGTGTATCTCCTAGGACTATGGTTTCCAAATTTGATGTTGGTTTCCCTAGTTGTTGTTGGACTTCAAGTCCCAGAAGCTTCAGGCAGCATGTTCAGGGATTCTGAGAGCTGATGCTTGAGAACTACTGCTGTAGGAGATGTATTTCTGCTCCTTCCAGATGCTTCCAGGATCCCTTGTCAATAGGCATAATTAGCACCAGAGCTTAAAATAGGTAGAAAAACCTGCATCTGTTTATTCCCTAAGAATAACTGCTTTACCTCCATATTGGGTTAACTTTGCCTCCAGCAAAGGGAGTAGAACAGACAGAACTTGTTACTTTAGCAATAAGGCTGGAGTATAAAAACAAATATGACTTTGTCCAATATGTCATTTACCTACAGTATTCTGTTTCCATACGATTTTGCTGGCAAGAGTAATCATGGAAGAATAGCTGTTTGTTATCCTATTGATGAAAAAGGCAAACTTTGGGAATTGCTGCAGGGGGGAGAGAATAAAGTGTTGGGGACCAGCATACTGAGCTGGAAAATCGGACAGATGTGTGCATGGTTTGGGACTCTGACGGAAGAGGAATTCTTATTATTGATTGACTCACCTCCTTCCCTGTTCAACATGAAATCTGCTCACAGTCACTTCAGGGATAGTCCTGGAAGTGGTTTTCCTGTGGCAGATTCTTCCACCACATACTTTGGTACACTCTCATGTCGTGTGACAATGTCACGAGGTTAGAGGTTATTAAGCCAAGAGACAGAGAAAGCATGTCTCACCATGGCAGAGTGTGGGTAAACATGCCACACAGATGCCATTTCAGCTGAATTTTGCATCTGGTGTTAAATTCTTCAGGTTTCCTGCATTCCCACGGAGTCACGCCATACATACAAGTCCTGCAGATGACCTTATCACATGGTCAGGTTTGCTAAGATAAGAAAACAGTTGTAGCAGAAATATTTCAAATTCTTGGGAGCTAGCCCTGAGTAAAGCAAATACAATTCAAGTTTTTAAGGCATTGGCTTCACAATGTTAGACATCAATGTTACAGTGATTTTTTTTAAAAAAAAAATCTGTTCCAGCAACAATATTACAGAAACACCCTTTAGCTTTAGTTTAATCTTCAGGCATGAATATGATAAGAAAAGACTACACAAGGTACTGTGGTTTTAATGTGACAGCAGTCTTTGTCTCCAGAAGCACCACCTTCTAACCTCATGAGAATCCCATTTTCCATTACTTCATTGTGACATGTGGCAGGAAGACAAACAGGAGCCAGAAGATTCCTGCAGGGGCTTTTGAGGAAATAGAAAAGGGAAAAAAATAATAATTCAGTTTCTGACTAGTCAAGGATCCTTGTCATCCAAGGAGACAGAGAGCTTTTAGATAACCCAGACTGGCTAAACATTCCAAAGTCATTGTTTGAGATATTTAGAATCTTCGTTTACAAGTAGTCCCATCCATTTGCAACAATATAGCCTACTGCTAAGCAACTGAATTTGTAATGTTGTTCTTTGAAATCTTTGCACAAATAGTCTGTGGTTGACTTCATTTTGCTGCATATAAAAGGTGTGCTGCAAACTATATATTTTCTTGGTTTAAAATGAATGGCAGTCATATGGCTCTCCAGATGTTTTTGGACTTCCCCGAATTCTTTGACTGTGCTGGATATGGCTGGTGGAAGTTGCAGTCCAGCAACATCTGGAAGGGCTGCATAATCCTCACCCTTGGTTTAAGAAAGTTTAAATAAAGTTTAACACGTGGTGGGCAACTTGTAGCTTTTCAGATGTACAACTCCCATCATTTCATGCTGATAAAGGCTGATGGAAGTTGTGATTTAAAACCTGTGCAGAACCAAAGATTTCTAAGCCCCTGAGATTCCAGCTGTATGTATGACAACCAGGTTCTGGGCCTGATCACTCCATAACATGACCAAGAAACATAACACTTTATCATGGACTGATAAATTGATCATATTATGTCAGTAACAGTATTATTTATTTCTACACCCTCTTGGCCAAAAAGGTGGCACCTAGTGATAGCAACATATTTTCCCATAATGTTTATATTTCACCTTTTTTCTCTATTAAAAAAAAGCACAAAACAATGCAGTTCACAAAAAAAAGACCTTTCTCATTTTCCATTTAGATTGCTGCAACATGCTCTATATGGGACTATCCCAAAACTGGAGACTAGCTAGTGCACAAATGCTGCAGCCAGATTGTGTGTGGTGTTTTGTGTGTATGTGTGTGTGTTTTGTTTGTTTGTTTGTTTTTGGTGGTGTGTTTTATATCTTATCATTGTTTCATCAGTTGCACTGGCTTTCTGATTGTTTCTAGGCTCAGTTCAGTGTGCCAGTTTTACCTCAATAGAACGGCACCAGGCTAACTGAAAGAATGTCTTGCCCTTTTATGAACGCAAATATTTTGTGTCATTCATTGGAGGCCATGTTGTACGTCTCACATCTGAGACAGGTTAACTTAGCAAAGTGTTATGCAATTCTCTCGTGGGAGTGGGAATTCAATTCAAGATCTTTTGGCTTCAATGGGAAATTAGAAGCAGCTCAAATGGTGTAGGAGAGGTACCCCTGTGTATATGGATGGAGCGGAGAAAGGATACACGAGACTGTGTTCCAAAAATAGCAGATGGAACTTTATTGAAAAACAATACCATTCGTACACCCCACGCACTCAATTAGCAATCAAAACAAGACTTTCAGAGTAAGGCAGGAACTTAGAAAGCAAAAGCTATGCTGAGGTGGGAAATACTCCACCTGATCTAGCAGCTTGTGTTCCTGGAGAAGCAGTGTTGCTCTCAAGTAGCAGCAAGAAGAGCAGAGAGGAAGAGGCTTGGGTACAGAAGGGTTAAGGTAAAGGGAAGCAAGTCCGGGAGGGTAATTCAGAAGGTGGGTGTTAAAGGACAAAGCATCTTGGATTCAGTTGGAAAATGAGACTGAACCAAAGAATGTAAGATTCCAGGGTTTTTTATAGGGATACCCCTTTGAAGCCTCTTTGAGAATAAAAGAAACATTTGGTTTCAAATAGTTCTCAAGCATTTACAGAGGAATTCCAAATAGTCAGGATTCCGAAGATTGGGGTGAATTTGGTTATCTCTGTGATCAGCAGGCAGAGCCTCTTTGGTCTCAGGATGAAAGAGTGTTAGCTTAATCTGCATAGCAATGGATTTCCCTTCTGTATGTTTGAAATTTGTAAGATACCTGTCTCTTCTGCAGACACAAAGGAGGACTAGGTTTTCCATTTCAGAAAGGATGCAGGAAATTCATCTCAGTGTGAATTTATGGAAGAGTTTTAATGGGGGCCCTTCTTAAGCATGATCCATATGTACAGTCGACCCTTCACATTCGTGGGGGTAGGTTCAGCAGACCCTCGCAAATGTGAAAATTCTGTGAATAATGACAGCCCTCCCCTGCACTCCCGAAGCGACCACGGGGCCTCCAGAGGTCCCGTCGTTGCTTCCCCCCCTCCCTCCCCAAGCGACCATGGGGTCTCTGGAGGTCCCGTCATCACTTCCCCCCACCTCCCTCCGCCCTCCCCAAGCGACCATGGGGTCTCCGGAGGCCCCGTCATTGCTTCCCCTGCCTCCCCCTCCCTCCTGAAGAGACCATGGGGCCTCTGGAGGCCCTGTCGTCGCTTCCCCCTCCCCAAGCGACCACAGGGCCTCTGGAGACCCCATCATCACTTCCCCCCACCTCCCTCCTGAAGAGACCATGGGGCTTCCGGAGGCCCCATCATCGCTTCCCCCCGCTTTCCCCGGCCTCCCCTCATAGCAAACCGCGAATATGCGGAACCGCGAGTATGGGGGCTGTGAATGTGGAGGGAGGACTGTATCTCCAGTGATGTGATATGGTGCATGATGAGGTCACTGAGTGCAGTTTATTTCCTGGTTGCCCTGGTATGGCCCTTAAGGTCAGATTAGCCAAATTTGATATAAAAGCACTTTTCACAGTGAATCAAAGTTGTGAACCAAAGTGAAGGATGGTAGTCTTTGCAATGGGGCTCAGGGGATGCAGGGGATGCTTCCAGCAATTCCAGCAAGGAAGGGCAGGGTCTTTACTAGGGCAGGCATCTAGTTTTGGAACTCTTTCCAGGGAAGTTAGATTATCCTTTTCATTGTTCTTTTTCCCATGGACACTAAAGACTTTTTCAAATGGGGGGGGGGAACCCCGAGGAAGTCGGGAGAAGAATGGGGCTGTCGTGCTTACAGAGCCCCATTTACAGACCCTACAGACCCTAACCTCCTCCTGACCTCCCATGCTGCAGGCGCCGCTTTTTATTGATGGAGATTTTTTCCCCCATTTGAAAAAGTCTTAAGAACATTTTGGTTCTACTCAGTATTTGATGATTTTTAAGGAATGGGTAGCTTGCTTTTTTCCCATACTCCTTACTTAATTCTCACTTAAATTATTTTAATGTTTTCACCCATTTGCTGCCTTAGGTCCTTATACCGCAAAGACAATCTATATCTTCAACAAGTGATAAACAAATCAGCAAGGGATAAGGACAGATGAAAGGAGATGATGGTGTGTGATAGCTACTTGGTAAAATGGCTATAAAAAAAGAATTGGAAATCTGTGGAAGGTATCACTATATAGAATTAAGTCAGGGGATGACAGGACACTCAACCTCCAGCAGAAGCCAAAAAACTATCTCAGCAAACTTAGTAGCAACCTGTTCCCAAGAATAATCACACACAGAGTGTTTGACGTCCAAATAAGCAGGAGGCACTTTTATCTTCAAAGTCAAACAGTTGCAATATGTACAAATATTTACAATTGAAGGACAAACTGCTTTACCAGGCATCAGCATTCACAAGAAGAAGAGAAGGAAGAAGTGAGCAGGGTTCTGAGCTGTCCCATATATACATCTACAGGACATTGCCTTCTAGTGGCCTGACTAGGCATTACTTGTTAATTCATGCAGTCAGCCATTATGACTCAGCATGGTTCTGCAGTTGTTCGGACATTTTATAATGGAGTTCAGTCTCTAACTCATGACAATCCCCTCCAAAATGGTCAAACTACTGTGCAGGACACATGTTATCGTCACAACATAACATCATTAACATACATTGCTGGACATTAATAGTCTGTCGGTTGACCTTCCCTTTTTACATCTTTCATTTTACACACTAGTGACAAGGCCCAGCCTCTTTGCCACCTCCTCGTAGCTTCCTGCTGGAACGGCTTTTGTGAGCAGGTCTGCAACATTGTCCTCAGATGGACAATATCTGACAAACGTTCTTGTATTAACTGCCTCACATTTTGGTAGCATACAGCAATGTACTTGGTCCTGCATTTCAGATTTTCTGCTTCTGCCATAGCAATGCAGGCTTGTGAGTCCTTGTGCACCTCAACAGGCATTTGGCATGGCTCCCCAAGGTCTGCAAGCATCTGCCTTACCTATTGTTCCTCTCTTGCCATCTCAGACAAGGTTGTGGATTCAGCTTCAGTGGTGCTAATGGCCACACAGTTCTGCTTTCTTCACCTCCACACTATGGGGCTCTCTGCATACCTGACCTGACCACCAATCCAGTCACTGACTTCCTGTCTGAAGTCTCAGCAGCAAAAGAGCTGTCCACATAGCACTCTAGGGTCACCTGCCTTCCTGTCAGCTTCAAACGCATGTCCCTGGTCCCCTTGAGAAATCTAACTACCCTCTTCAGGGCTTCCCAATCCGCCCTCCTTGGCTTGGAGACTCTTTTGCTGAGCACCCCAACTGCAAAACTGATGTCAGACCTTGTATTGTTTGCAATAAACAACAGACTGCCTAACACTGAGTGGTACAGGTTTTGCCTTTCAAATTCCTGTTCTGCCTCCAAGTTCACAAAATCAGTGGTCATTGGTGTCCTGACCACTTTTGCCTCACTAAGCCCACACCTGGCCACAAGACTGTCAATTTTCTTCTTCTGACTTAGGAAAAATTCTCTAAGACTGGTTCTTTCTACCTCTACTCCTAGATAACATCTCAGGCTGCCTAAGTCCTTTAACTTGAACCAGCTTTCTAACTCCACCTGCACTTTCTTGACATCACTGGCACTCTTTGCTGCCACACAAAGGTCGTCCACATAGATAACTAGCATGCCAGCACTATCACCTGCCCCCTTGGCGTACACACAGGTGTCTGCAATGCTCCTTGTGTAACCTAGTGACACCAAAATTTGGTGTATGCACTTGTTCCAGCAACGTGCGCTTTGTTTTAAGCCGTAGAGTGCTTTGCATAACAAGTACACCTTGTTCTCACCTGCACTGTCATACCCTGGGGGCTGTTCCATGAACACTGTCTCTTCAAGATCAGCATTCAGGAATGCTGTTTCAAAGTCAAAGTGCTGCACAACTGTCTGCCTCTTGCCTGCTACAGCTAACACTAATCTACGACTTTTTGGCTTTGCTGTGGGCGAAAAGGTTTTGTCAAAATTGGTGTAGCGCTCCTGCGAAAAGCCTTTCGCAACTAAGCGTGTCTTACAATTTTGTGTCCCATCAGGCATGTCCTTAAGGTTGTATATCTACCTGCAACCAACAACCTTTTGGTCTTTGGGCCTCTCAACTACCTGGAACACTTTCCTCTCAACTAGTGACTCGAACTCAGAGTCCATGGCTGAGTTCCACTTCTCCTGCTCTTCCTGGGGAAGTTGTAGGAGATCCTGGAAACTTGCATGCTCCTCTGCCATGACATTGCATCGCCTGGATTCCTGAACATCAAATCTGTCAGGAGACTTTCTGACCCTCGTTGACCTTCTGGGGATGAGCACCCTAGTTCTGCCTGACTCATTCTCACCTGTACTGCTGCTGCTTTCTCTCCCTGTCTCAGGCTCAATGCTTGTTTGTGGTGGTGTGTGTGTTGGAGTGCCATGTGAAGTGTCAAGCTTCTCTTCCTGTGCCTCCCTTTCATCATCAGGCATTACCACCCCTCCATTTGTGGGACTCTTGGAAGTTGTTGGCACATCCCTCCGCAAGGGAACAAACACCTCCTGATTGCAATGCAATCTGTCCCACCCTGAGTGCATTTCAAAATTTGCACTCCTGGAGAACATCACCTTTCCAGGATGGAGGAAAAACACGTACTTATTACCCTCATAGCCTAGGAAACGCAGCCTCCTTTTTTTAGGCTGCCCAGGCTTCCTTAGGCTCGGGTGAATCAGTACATTTGCATACTGTCCAAAAATCCTCAGGTGCTTGAGGTTTGGTGCTCTACCATACAATAGACAATATGGGGTCTGGTTGATGCTAGACATCCGCAGTCTATTTAAATGGTAAGCAGCAGTCTTCACTGCCTCCCCCCACAGCCCAGCTGGGGCTTGTACATTTTCCATCATGTACTCCATTATGCACTTTAACACCCCAATTTTCTTTTCTGCAAGCTCATCCTCCCCTGGAGACACTGGGTTTGTGGTCTTATGTCTAATGCCCTTCCTACGCATCCATGTCTGCAGACTGTTGGATAAGAATTCCCTTCTCCTATCGTAACCAGACTGGAAACCTTATGAGAAGGAAATTCGCGTTCCACCACATTCACCCACTCACAGAACCTGTCTGCAGCCTGACTTTTCTCTTTCAGTAAGTATACATAGGTGTACCTAGTGTGTCTGTCCACAATCACAAATAAATAGTGGGCTTATAGGGGTCTGCTAAATCAGCATGGATAACTTCAAAGGGTCTCTTGGTGACACACTGGGTCTTTTTGGCAATAGGGAAAGCCTTCACCTTAACTTTCCTGCACACAGCACATTCTAAGAATCTTGGGCAGTATTTCATGCTTAAACCAGGGCACACTTTTGCTAGCTCCTTTAACCCTTTGTAACTAGCATGGGCTATTAGCCTGTGGTAGTAATAAACACACTTATCATGTAGGGGCACAATGTCTGCAGGGTTCACATTTGCTACCTTCCCTTTAGGCAACATGTAATACAACCCATGTCTCTTTATCCCTTTTGCACACACATTATTCTTGTTATGCTTTTCTGTTATTGTACAGTGTGCCCCCTCAAATATCACTTCATAATCATCAGTAGTCATATGGGACACGCTCAGTATACAGTTCTCCAGTTCGCTAACACATAACACATTTTCAAAATCTTTACCAAAAGATGGCACATATGCAGTGCCCATTTTCTGCACCTTGCTGGGAGCACCATCTGCAAGGGTAATATTGGTTATGGAAGCATTTTTAATGTTGCTTAACAGCTTTACATCATTTACCATATTATGTGTTGCTCCGCTATCAAGTAACCAAATTCTTCCCTCAGTACCATCAGGATGGTGCTTTGCTACAAAGGCATGGCTTGCAGCCTGAGAGGATGCACCCCTCCTCTGCCCTATAGCTGTGCCACCCCTCCTATCCGGTGCAGGCATCTTACAGTCCTTCTGAAAATGTCCAAGCTTTTTGCATCTGAAACAGCATTTCACGTACCTTCAGGCTCCCTCCTCCACATCAGAAGCCTCTGGGTGTGTTTCAATGCTCTTCCGATTGCGTCTGATAATTTGTGGCAGTTTATTCCCCTTTGTCCGGGAATCAAATTGCTTGAATTGGACCTCTTCCAGAATACACCCAGCTACTAGATCTACAGACAAATCACGCTCCCTGGTGGTTTGCAGACTGTACATTAGGAAATCCCATTCCTTTAGCAAACTGCCCAATAGAATAAAACACTTACGGGCTTCTGGAATGTCCACCCCTCTATAGGCCACCTCTTAAGAAAGCTGCCTCATTTCCTCCAAATGTGCTTTCATGCAGCCTCCAGTAGACAGTTTTGTGTTATAAAGTCTCTTAGTCCATATCATCTTTGAAAGGCAGGACGAATTCTGATGAACTGTTTTCAAATCTGTCCAAAGCTGAAAGGCTGTCTTTGCTGGGGCCGCGTGTATAAACTGGCAGTGGTTGAGCGATAAGAGAATTGCAGCTGTAGCCTTCTGGTCTGCTAGCCTAAACGCTGCTTTTTTATCTTCTGAACCCTCTAGGATAACAGTTTCATTTTCAAAAACATGGCACAAATTGTCCTTAATTAATAAAGCCTCCATATATAATCTCCAGGCTGAATAATTTCCATCAGCCAATTTCTCAAACCAAACATGGCTAGTATCTGCCATTGTGCTATCTGAATAAAAAAAAATCTCCAGCTATGAAACACAAGCAGCTGGAAGCTGGCAGCTCTTCAAGGCTGCATGAAGATAGCTCTAACAGAGAGCCTGGCTGAAACTTAACTGTTTCACAGCCAACTAACCACTCAAAAACAAAAAAGTTTCTGGGAACTTTTCAGGGTACACCTTATCTAATCTGAGATCAATCAGGTGGGCCCATAACCACTGTCACGGGGATGATAGGACACTCAATCCCTAACAGAAGCCAAAAATCTATTTCAGCAGACTTAGCAGCAACCCATTCCCAAGAATACTGACACACAGAGTGTTTGACGTCCAAATAAGCAGGAGGCACTATTGTCTTCAAAGTCAAACAGTTGCCATATGTACAAATATTTACAATTGAAGGACAAACTGCTTCACCAGGCATCAGCATTCACAAGAAGAAGAGAAGGAAGAAGTGAGCTCTGTTCTGAGCTCGCTCATATATACGTCTACAGGACATTGCCCTCTAGTGGCCTGACTAGGTATTACTTGTTAATTCATGCAGTCAACCATTATGACTCAGCATGGTTCTGCAGTTGTTCGGCTATTTTATAATGGAGTTCAGTCTTTAACTCATGACAAATGATAGAATTTTGAGTTGGAAGGGACCACAAGGGCCATCTTTTCTAACCCCCTACCATGCAGGAATATATAACTAAAGTGTTCCTAAAAGTTTCCCACCCAGCCTCTGTTTAAAGAT
Source organism: Gambelia wislizenii (assembly GCA_030847615.1). Taxonomy (NCBI): domain Eukaryota; kingdom Metazoa; phylum Chordata; class Lepidosauria; order Squamata; family Crotaphytidae; genus Gambelia; species Gambelia wislizenii. Next base: position 150,852,096 of record JAUMIR010000004.1, read on the forward strand.
CTCCAAAAGAGAGTACCACCCTCTAATACAATCCATTCCACTGTTGAACAGCTCTTAAAAGTAAACAAGTTCTTCCTAATGTTCAGATGGTATCTCTTTTCTTATACAGTTATCCCTCCACATTTGTGGGGCTTAGGGTCTTGAGACCCCCGCAAATGTGGAAAAACCACAAATAAAAAATGCTGTTCCCGTGACCCCCCCCCAGCGGGATGGAGGCGGCGGGAGGGTGTCTGGCCAGCCTGGCTGGCCTCTCCGCGGCCTTCCTCAGGGGACTCTGGGCCTTAGAAGCCCTGGAGCCCCCTTAAGAAAGCTGGGGAAGGCAGCGGGCGGGTGGGAGGGAGGATGTCCTGCCTCCCCGCGGCCTTCCTGAGCAGACTCTGGGGCTTTGAAGCCCCGTAGCCCCCTTAGGAAGGCTGTGGAAGGTAGCGGGCGGGCGGGCATGCGAGAGGCTGTCCTGCCTCTCCCCGGCTTTCCTGAGCAGACTCTGGGGCTTTGAAGCCCTGGAGCCCCCTTAGGAAGGCTGTGGAAGGCAGCGGGCGGGCGGGTGGGAGGCTGCCCTGCCTCTCCCCGGTCTTCCTGAGCAGACTTTGGGGCTTTGAAGCTCCAGAGCCCACTTAGGAAGGCTGGGGAAGGCAGCGGGTGGGCGGGAGGGAGGTTGCCCTACCTCCCCGTGGCCTTCCTGAGTGGACTCCGGGGCTTTGAAGCTCCGGAGCCTGCTTAGGAAGGCCGGGGAAGGCAGCGGGCGGGCAGGAGGCTGACCTGCCTCTCCGTAGCCTTCCTGAGGGGACTCCGGGCCTTAGAAGCCCTGGAGCCCACTTAGGAAGGCCGTGGGAAGGCAGCGGGTGGACAAGCGGGAGCTGCCCTACCTCCCCGCTGTCTTCCTGAGTGGACGCCGGGGCTTTGAAGCCCCAGAGCCCGCTTAGGAAGGCCAGGAAGGGCAGCAGGCAGGCGGGAGGGAAGCTGCCCTGGCTCTCTACAGCCTTCCTGAGGGGACTCTGGGGCTTAGAAGCCTCAGAGCCCCCTCAGGGAGGCTGGGAAAGGCAGTGGGCGGGAGCGAGGGAAGCTGCCTGGCCTCTCCCTGGCCTTCCTGAGGGGACTCTGGGGCTTAGAAGCCCAGGAGCCCCCTCAGGAAGGCCGGGGAAGGCAGCGGGGAAGGTCTCTTTTGCTTCTGAATTTTATCTTTTTTGTATTGTAAGTATGAGACAGGATCAGATTAAGACTTGACACCCTGTGTTCTGTCAAGTTTTGAAGCTATTATTTAGCCTTACACACACACATTCCCTCCACAAATTCATAATTTGGCTTATTAGACAGTTCATGAGGTCTAAGGCAGACCAGGCCAACCCAAACATAGATTCAAGTGAAGGTTACCCATAGACCTAACAAAGTTGTTTTGGAAATTCCCCAAACAAACATGCCCGGGACGAGATTAAGTGAAGCTCCTGCTTTAGAAAAATGTTAGGGAGCAATGTACAAATCTTCCTGGATGCACCTGACAGTGAGTCATATTCCAAATACAAACAGTGGCCAGAATATCTATTATCCCCGCTCATCCCATGAATGTCTTTCCTTCAAACCTTTCCCCATCCATAATACAGAGGAGGCCATAAACCTTAATGTTCCAGCCATTAGCAGCAATCATCGAAGCTGGAGCTTCCATTGTTTAACCCTGGGAAACTCACCCAAGCATTGTTCCTCACTCAAAACACACCTTAAGGGTATGAGATTGGGTATAAATATTACCCCAAATCATAGCCAAAGTGTGCACAGTTCCCACACGCCATTACTCTGCCCGTCTGCTGTGCAGCCCTCAGCTTCAAGTCTGAGACTTTCTTCACTGCACAAATCTTTGCTCTCTGGACAGGTAATTATAGCCCATTCCCCAAATCTATTCCTCTGTAGAGGAATAGATTCCAAATACTTCCTCCTAATTCTTCTCTAGCTTGTATGGTCACTTGTGAACACAAGTGTATGTGTGAATGCTTCCATGATTATTTTTCAATAAAAAACATTTTTATTTCACCTTTGGCTTGGAGTCACCTCAGTGAGTACTGGTACGCACTGGTGCAAAGTTCCTGTAAGTTACCTGGCCTCGCATAGCCAGACTTTTGAACTAATTAAAATTCCCCAATATAATATCATAATTCAAAGGTCACAAGTGGGTCCCACAGACCCCATACAATTCAGGTAGCAAAGCACCATTGTTACTGTTGTTAATTGCAGTCAAGTCAACCTCGACTGATGATACAACAAAATCTACAAAGCAGCAATACCTTTATTGAGCCAACTCCAAAGCATGAAATACATCATGCAAGCTTTCAAATCTTCACTGGCATCTTTATCAGGCATAGATGCTAAAAATCATACAGGAGAAGAGAGCTGATGATGTTAGAGTCACAGGTCTACGTTTTGTCTCAGATGTTATTGTGTTGTCAGTTAAGATGGTACTGTGGGATCTCAATGCAGGCAGAGGCCACTCCTATTCTTGGCCATGGAAGGACTAGGGGAAAAGGACAATAAAAGGCAGGTAATAAAATGTCAACTCCATTAGCAACAGAAAAATAACAATTACTGCTTTAGACTGGAAATCTAGAATTCTTTGGCCAGCCTGGCCAGCATCCACATAATTCTCCCAACATATTCAGCCAGCCCAAATGACAGGCACTTTGCTGGGAATTTAATAATACTGTAGTCATTCTACCACACGTACATATGAAAACATTTGGCTGCATGGTCTAGCAGACATGCCCACACACACGCAGCCCAGGACTTTCACGTGCCCTGCAAATATAAGTCAATAATAGCACTCACTGGGAATTGGATCGAGAAGATCATTTAAGCATTTGTCACGTCTCCGGATGCAAGCTGGTCACCAGGCAACAGCCAAACACATTTTTTTAAAAAAATCTATTTTGGTGTGGTTTTGGAAAGTGTTAGCCTTTCCCCACCATATAAAGACATAAAGCTTTTTTAGCTACATCTGAGGGGAAGATGGTCTCCAAATATAAGAGGCAACAATGAGCCAAAAGGAAGCCAAAATGGAAGCACATATTTTGAGGAACCTGTTTTTAATATGGGCAACTTGTTCAAGACTGAGTACTAGGTCTAAAATAAATTCCTCTTATTGTTGCTGTGTGCATTCAAGTCATTTCCAGCCTATGAATGACCCTATAGGCCAACCTATCATGGGATTTTCTCGGCAAGATTTGTTTGCAGAGGGGTTGCCATTGCTTTCCTTTGAGGCTGTAAGAGTGCCTTGCCCAAGCTCACCCAGTGGGTTTCCATGCCTGAGCGGGGATTCAAACCCTGGTCTTCTGGAGTTCTAGTTCAACATTCAAACCACCACACCATGCTTTGGGAAGACATGTGACCTAGAAAAGGCAGGGTTGCAATATACCAGGGTCCTCTTCACACTACAGTTACAGAACTATGATTCCACTTTAATTGCAATGGCTGCATCCTGTGGAATCCTGGAGCTTATAGTTTGGTTAGGGGCACTAGAGCTCTCTGAGAATTCTAAATACCTCTCCCTAAATGGCAAAGGCCAAGGTTCTATAGAATGTTGCTGGGAAAGTGGAATCATAGTGTGAAAGGGACCCAGTGAAGAGTTTGGCCCGTCAGATGTTTTGGTCAACAGAGAACACCCCACTCCTCCATGGATAACTTCCAAGGTAGTTCAAAACATCTCACCCCTGCTGTATTTATATGAAAAGCCACTTCAATAGGGTTTTCTTTTAACATTGTAGTGAGGACATGGGGCAAAGCTGTATGCATGAGTGTGCTTTATTCAGTATCTCTCATTAAGTTCTATGAGACAAACTCAAAAGTCTATGAGGCAAAACCTTGGGTTCACACTTTTACAAGATGAATAAATTCTTCCCTGTGAATGTGATGTTTTGATTTTAAAAATTCTACAGAGGACAACACTAGGAGTACACAAATGTGGACCACTGATGTGGTTTAGACATCCACTAGTAATCTCAGCCATTAGCTTATTCAGTGGTTTCTAGTGTCCAACACCCTCTCAAATGGTCTGCTTGTTTGTGGAAATGTCACCCATCTCTTCTAATTAATTATGCTCCTTCGATGAAGTCCGTCTGCATATCAGGCCTTTTTGTTATGTTTCCTGCATTTGGTAAATCCAAATCAAAACCATATTCAGGATGACTTGGGTCCAGGCTATTTGAAAGAGGGTGTCTGCCCATATGAGCCTGCCCATGTTTTGAGATCCAAGGGAGAGCAATTTTTCTTGATCCTACCATGTTCATGGGCACATTTAGTAAGGACACATAGAGGGCCTTATCAGCAGGTGCTTCCAGGCTGTAGAATTCCTCCCATGGAGAGTAGGCTGGCTTTCTCTTTGTTCACCTTCTGCTAGAAAGCAAAGACTTTTTTATTTGCTCAGGCTAACAGATAGATGGTTGGCCCTGACTGATGCATAGGAATCTTTTAAGGGAAGTGTCACAAAGATCTGGGGGCTCTGACTTGGAACCCCCAGAATTCACTTCCCTATGGCCATCCTGAGCACAAAAGTGCCCCCTAGAGGCCAAACACTGCCACCACCCACCACAGATTTATCACCAGCCCAACGGGAGACTGGTCTCCAACCTGTGGAACTATTACCACCGCCCTTCTCTAATCCAAAGAGAAGAATCCAGTAGCAATGACCCAGAACTTAAGGACATGTGAAAGTCAGCTGGTAGAAACAGAACATAACTTATTTTATTCAAGTACGGCTTAAGGCATGCAAATCTCTCATGAGGGCAGGCACCTCCCACCCCCAGGTACATGTAGAGATACAGAAATAGCAGAAGTATGGAATTACATTCAGCCAAGGAAAACAAAAAGAGAATCTTTGATGCAACTACTAGACATTCCTAGTCTACTCACTGACAGAGGTTCAGTCCTTGTATTCAGAGGACTATGAGACATGTGTCTGGTCCCAGACCGGCCCACAGCATCCTCCATTTTAAGTTCTTTGTTCTCTCATCTCTCTCTGGGACATGTCTTCATTCCAGGGAATCCCTGTGTCCAACTCTCTACCATGTGCTCACACAAAGCATTTATAGTCTCTTTCAAATTGTCCCCCTGACCATCCTGATTGGTCAGTTATCTCTGGTGATCTTATGTCATGATGATACTGAATCTGGAGATATCCCCGGGTACCTTCCACTTGTGGTTAACCCTTCAGTTACCTGATAGCTGTGCTGGCAAGACAATCACTGTTTGCAGATAATGGGTGTTTGCAGATAATGGGAGATGTAGTGTCCATCCCATTATCACAGGAAGGTGTTGCACTTTCCCCTCACTTATTATGTTTCAGATCTTTTTTGCTGCAATGGTTGCCATTGTTAATATAATAGCAATTGCTTTTTTAAAAACTATGATAGATTTTTAACCATATTATCTTTTAATCTTTGTTGTAAGCTGTTTGGGGATATACAAAAATGAGGGATATAAATGTAAATAAATAAATAGGTAGGGTGAGCCATCTGTCTCCAATTCCCTAATAAACACACACCTATGAGTGCGTCTTCAAAAATAAGGTGCACTGAGTACTATTAGACTTACTCCCAGGTAACTGTGTATAGGATTATAACCTGATTCTCCATGTTAAGCATAGAAGCATAGAACCATAGGGTTGGAAGAGACCCCAAGGGCCATCCAGTCCAACCCCATTCTGCCAGGCAGGAATCACAATCAAAGCACTCCCAACAGATGGCCATCCAGCCTCTATTAAAAAACCTCCAAAGGAGACTCCACCAACTCCCAGGCAATGCTTTCCATAGAATCATAGAGTTGGTGGAGACCCCCAAAGGCCATCCAGTCCAGCCTTTTCGGCCATGCAGGAATACCCAATCAAATCCTTCCTGACAGATGGCCATCCAGCCTCTTTTTAAAAACCTCCAAAGAAGGAGATCCCACTACACTCTGTGGAAACATACAGTAGGACCCCTGTATCCACTGATTCATTATCCCCTGATTCAATTATCCACTGGACACAAAACAGCACCCCTGCCATAGAGGCTTCCTAGAAAATGTGTCCTCTCTAGTCATTTTCTACATCCTCCAAGGCAACTCTATTGAGTGATCATTGTTCATACCTATTAGATGAAATTCTCTAGCATGGGCTGAGGAACCTAGTGCCCTCGAGATCTCTCTCCCACCACCATTCCCATCATCCTCAGCCAGGGTGGCCAATTGTGAGGAATAATCAGCATGGTAGGTCATCAGTGTCTTTTTTAAAATTAATTGTTAACACAAACAATCTAATTAACAATCAAAGTAATGTACATACAAAAAATAAACAAGAAGAAGAAAAAGAGAGAAAAGGAAAGTAGAAAAAAGAAAGAAGACATATATATATATATATATATATATATATATATATAAAATGTTAACAATAAAGAACTATATATAACTGTATATAGTTTCACTATGTATAAACTATAAAGAAGACATATAACTAATATGTAGTTGGGCTCTGACACCCTCCCCCCAATCTTGACTGTAATGAAAAGAAAAGTAAAAAAGAAAAAAATGTTAATTTGCTATCCAATTAAATAAGGCTTCCGGACTTACCCGGTTGCTATTTGGGGTCTGGGGAGCCCCTCTCCCATATCAATAGCATGGCCATCACCATGCCGAGCATCTTCTTCCCAGTAGGTCTTGCGGCTTGTGTTGGGAGGAAGACAAGAGCGGCAGCCAATCATCTTGAAGCCTGGGTTTGAACTGATTGGTTGGGTATGCCCACCCAGTAGCCAATCAGCTGTTAGCAGGTGGCTGAAAGCTGATTGGCCAGGGGGAAGCCTCATACTGAAGGCTTCCCTCTGGTTGGGTGACCGGGTGTAAATTCCTGGTTGCCTTGCTACGCTCCTCAGTTGCTCTCTTTGACTCATTCACCCACCCACCCTTTGGGCATTGGTTGTTTTTTCTGTGTTGTGCGTTTTCTTCCCTTGTCACAACTTTGGGGGTGGTTGGCAAGGGTCCTGTATCCAAGAACATTGGTTCTGGGGGTCTCCATCACTGGGAGGACATGGAGATCCCCCTCCTGGGGAATGGGGGGTGCATTGGCAGGGAGGACATGCCATCTCGAAGCATGCACCTTCCAGGGTGCCCCTTTGAGGGGAGGGGGTTCATCAGCAGGCACTGGGCCTGTGGTGACCCCTCCCCTTCCTGGTATCCATTTGTCAGCATGCAGGCTGACAGCGGGTTCATCGACCAACCGGCGGGTTGATCGATGCCTGGATCTGGATCTGTGTGTTTGTGCCAACCAACTACAGCTGTCATCAATAAAGTTGTGGTCCTTTATTGCCAAAATGTTAATTTTGTGTCTGGTTATTTACTTGGGGTGGGGCATCTCCCTTGGACATGCAATAATCCTACTAAAATTACTAATAATCATAATCACAGATTATTACTTTGTTAGATTTCTTTTTGCTCAAAAAATCCATACATGGTTTCCAATCTTTCAAAGAATCTTCAATTGGCTTTTCCTTTAGAACCCACATGAATTTGGCCATTTGGTCTAACTCAGCAACCTTAACAATCCATTCTTCCATCATCGGTGCTTCAGTCCATTTCCAAGTCTGAACAAACAATACTCATGCTACTGTTGTCATATCAAAGAAGTAATCCATATTTAGTCTTCAGTTCTTTATTGATAATGTCCAACCAAAACACTTCTAGTAACATTACAAAATATATCTTTAACTCTTTTTTATTAATATATAAATCTTAGACCAGTAACTTTTCACCTTCTTATAAGTCCACCACATTTGAAGAAAGGAGCCCTCCTTATCTTGACATCTCCAAAATTGGTTTGAAACATTCTGGGACATTTTCAACACCTTATTTGGGGTAGGATACCATCTTATGCCAATATTCTTTTATATTATTGCACAAAATGAATTTTATATATTTGGACCACATTTTCCTCATACATTCATATATGGATATCATGCCCAAATTTTGGGGCCCACATTGCCATGTACTCTTTTACAGGCTCATCTTCTGTCTCTAATTTCAAAAGCCATTTACATACTTTTTAAATTACATGGCCATTACCTTTACATAACTGTAAGTAAAACTCACTTTCTATATCATCTATGGCTGCATTGTTCTTATCTTGATTGAATCTGTCCTTAAGTTGTATATAAGCAAACCAATTAAGATATTTGTCTTCCTTAAGAATTATCTCTCTTAGTTCATAAGTGTCTGAAGAGACATAGATACACTCACCCTTATAGGTATTATTGCCAAAAATAATAAATCCCTTTGCTTTAAAAGGAGGGGTGGGTGGAGATTGTCCATGCTGTATCTCAACTTTCCTCAACTTGGGGCTCTTCAGATGTATAGGACTACAAGATCCAGCATCAGCCAGAATGGCCATTGGGCATGTTTGCTATTGGTGATGGGACTTGTAGTCTGGAGGGCACCTGGGGAAACCACTATAAATAGTGTGATACATGATATCATATATAGCAGAAGCTTTTAAAATACCTTTTATAAAATGCCATTTAACTTTGAATGCCTCCAAGACCAGAAACATGGACTGTACTAAACCTCTCTCTTCTCTGAAATCTTTTGATCTTTAATTGTCAGCATCTGAAAAGGGAAAACCAAGGCAGGTCCCTGATTGGTTCAATTGTTAGCAAATTCTAGACCAGTGATGGTGAACCTATGACACACGTGTCAGCACTGACACGCATAGCCATTTAGGCTGACACACAGCTGTAGGCCTCCCCACCACCACCCGCAACCTCACCACCCTCCCTAAAGTGGCAATTGGTCGCCACTTTAGGGAGGGTGGGAGGGTGGAGGAAAGTGGCAGGCGGGGCTACGAAGCCCCAATCACCACTTTAGGGAGGTGGGGGGTGGAGCCTCCCTCCCACCTGGCCATCCCCCCCAAGGCCTGCCATGCTTCCCCTGGGCTGCCTCGGAAAGGCTGGGTAAGGTGGCAGGCGGGCGGGTGGGAGTCTGCCTGGCCTCTCCCCAGGCCTCCCGAAGGGGCTCTGGGGATTGAGAGCCCCATATAGCCTCTTTGGGAAGGTTGGAAGGTGTGTAGGGAGTGCGGCATAGAGGCTTTTCAGCCACCCCACCCTCCCAAAGCTGCAACAAGGCTTAGAAAGCTCAATAGTGGCTTTGGGAAGGGGGGGGGGCTAAAAAAGTGCCTTTCCCACCAACTCCCCACTCTCCCGGGGCTTGGCTCTCCCCCCCTCCCCAAATGGAGCCAAGCCCAAGGAGAGCGGGGAGTTGAGTGCCTGGCTTGTTCAGCAAGCACTCCATTTAAATCAGCTCCTCTCTCTTGAGTGGGAGGGAGAGAAGCTGATTTAAATGGGGTGTTTGCCAAGCAAACCGCGAATAATCAAAACCGCGAGAGTGAAAGCTGTGAATGTGGAGGGGCAACTGTATACATTTATGTTATTTAAACAATAAATATTGCGAAATAATGCTTTTTCCTCAAAGTGACACACCACCTGAGTTATGCTCAGTCTTTTGGCGAAGTTTGACACACCAAGCTCAAAAGGTTGCCCATCACTGTTCTAGACCCTTCCACCTTGCTCAGAATCTGCAAAGCATAAGAGCTACTGTCATCTGTGTACAAAGTCATTGACCCAATTTTTGTAGAGAAAAAAACTCTGTAAAGTAGGTAAGGTTATTGCATCCTGATGTTGTAAAAAAGTAAATACGACCTCATGTTGAAAATGTTGATGTGCTTATGGAATAGCTTTGGTGCAGTCGCCAAGAGGTTCTTGGTCCAATGGCAGAGGCTGAGATGAACTTCTTTTCTGCATGGCAATCCCAGAGTAACTGGAAATTGGAGCTGATTATTGTTTCTGGTAGAGTAGAGGTAGGAGTAGTAGCAAGCTATTCTCTCCTTGGCCAATGGATGAGGCCAAGGTGGATGTCTCTTCTGCTTTTTAGTCTCCAGGTAACTGGAATTGGGGCTGATTATTGTTTGGGGTAGTGTAGAGATGTATATGGGCAAGCTGTTCCTCCTTTGGCCAATGGATGAGGCCAATCTGCTCTTCCTCTTGTTGCAATGTTCTTGTGGAGTACACAGAGGGCTTTAAACTTTCAGCAGCCCTTTAACCCTGCAGCAAACAGATGGAACTAAAGCATTTTCCCCTTCAGCTCTGCAGTCCTGAAGTAACTGGCAGCTGAAGAGGGGAACTGCTGAACTCCCGTTGCCACCAGCTCTGGCTAGCCTGGCCCATGGTAAGACACAATGGGAATAGCACACATATTCTAACACACATATATAAACATAAAAATATATAATGTCAGTTCTCTAACAACACACAACTAAACACAATCTTGCTGAGAAAACCCCATGACAGGGTCACCTTAGAGTCACCGTAAGTTGGGAGTGCCTTGAAGACACAAAACAAGAACAAATTAACTAGGGCCCAGCTGACTTCAGTGTCATTTATTGTGAAATGTTAATTTAAAGAACTAATGCATGGAGAATATAGAACCAATCCTCTTTGTTGTAAGACCATGTGAGTGATGCAAAGTGAAAGGAAAATTCAACATATTTTATACTCTTTGGGATGAAGTTGTAATCCCAAATGCATAGAAAGGGTGTGAGAGAGAGAGGGGGGGGGGTTCCCAATGCAAACTGCAGAGTTTTGCAAAATTAAAAGTTTTGCTGTGAGGGATTAATTTCACAAAAGAGCATCTTTGTCACAATATTTTTGGCTTGTAGCACAACTCTACAATCTGTGCATGTATATAAACACAGGCAATCGAAAGTAGGAAATGTAACCTATGTCTCCACTAGACAGCTGTTATAAGAGAGTCATTAACTTCTACAGTATTTCTGACCTATAAAGGGTAACTCCTCCTGTTTACTCAGTGTTGAACTATTGTGGGCAATAAACCATATGGCAAATCAGAAAATGTTGAATTAGTTCTGATAAGCCTGCACGTTTTACAGCTAGCTAATAATGTGAGGCAAGTGGGTGGAGGGAGTTGTAGATGTGATGTAGCAAATCCTGGTGACTTTCTGCGCACGTGTTGTGGCAGAGAGCACAGGAAATTAACAATAAACAGAAGCATCCTTGTGGCTCAAGCCAGAAATTGCTGCTGTTAGGAAAATTAATTCAAATGTGAATGGAAACATGGCCCCAATAAGGACTGTAGCCATAGAGGTGAATGAAGATTGCTATCTTTAGACTTGTTAAACATGACAAACTCTTCCCCTTGGTTGCTAGGCATGCAAATAGGTTTTAGATGCAGCTGAGGATTTGTGTGGTGAGGTTAGAAAGCATGGATGGTTCTGCAGAGCAATGATACTCTTCAGTGTCAGCCCTGTACAATATTGTGAGCCACCAAGCCAAATGGTGACTGTTAGCAATGTGTTTTCTGTGGCCTTTATGTCTTTGCAATCCCATGCATGAAATAAAGATAGGAGGTAAATCAAACCCTACACATTGCTGGTTCGCTCAGCTGTTGAATTGCAGGGAAGAACAATTGCTAAAATAGATGTAATGGTGGCAAAAGGTAAAAAGCCTAGGTATGCAAACATTCCAAACTGAAATGAGCTTGGGGGCTATATCTCCAATGGAGTAGACTTGGGGGCTGTCTAAACAGTGGGGGGGGATCTCATGGAATTCACAGGGAATACAAGCTGTCTTAATGGGAACCCATATCAATGTGCCATATTCAGAAGGGGGGGGGCAAAAAACTACAAAAACTACACTAGGAAAGCCTTCAGTGGTTAAATGCCAGTACTGCAAGTCACCACGTCGCAAGTTCGATTCCAGCGGGCTCCAAGGTTCACTCAGCCTTCCATCCTTTCATAGGTCGGTAAAATGAGTACCCAGCTTGTGGGGGGCAGTTAGCTAACACACATTGGAAACTGCTTAACGCAGTGTAGATGTGTAAATAGCTATTGCTAAAAACAATTTGTAAGCCGCCCTGATAGCCTTGTGGCTGAAGAGCGGGTATAAATAAATAAATAAATAAAATAAAAAAGTAAAAAGCTCCATGGGGAATGCACATTCCTGCTCATTGGGACAAGTGATCCAATTTGAATCACTTTCCCATATGAGAAGAAGTGCAAACCTGATTGACTGGATGAGCACAGGGGTGGGGCTTGCTAACAGGGCAAGCACCTGCTGCTGCCATGTTAGATTTTTGCCTTAGCGAGTGTTAAAGTGAGAATTTGTGTTATCCTTTTCTCTCTCTTTTTTTTGTAAAGGTGAACTATTGCTTGTGCGCACCATGGAAATAGGTTTTCTTTTTTTAAAAAAGTTCAGTGGCGGCAGACTTAAAAACATGAGTAATTCACTTATGGCCACCATCTTGGCCAGAGGGCATGTGAAGTTTATGGGGGCTGTAAAAATATTAAGACAAGTCACAGCTGCTGCGACTTGCTACTACTGCGACTTGGTCCATCATTTCCCACCACCACCACCACCACCAAATTATGTCACAACCCACCACCATTTATATCTCTGTTGTAATAAACCAGGGGTGGTAATCATGCAACCCTCCAGATGTAGTTGAACTGTGACTCCCAGCACAGCTATGGGTGAGGAAGGCCACACAATTCCAAGCCCTGTATTAAATTCTTGCTCTGTGACACCCAAGATCTAATGTAAAGGAATCTTTACATAGAGGAGGCTGATGCTGTAGTGCAGGGGCAGGGAGCCTCTTGGGCTGGATCGAAATATGGCTCTCTTGGGGTCCTAGTCCTTTCTTCTGGATTTCTCCAAATGACCATGCCCATTTTCTCATGACACTCGCATTTAGAGGTTTTGCTTATAAGCAGCTCAAATGATGCTCCTAAGGTTTTGTTACTGTCAATAAAGTGCTTTAAGCTAAACTATACTAGTATTTCTTGTGTCTGCCCTTTTACTTTTGGCTTACCCACCATTGGAATGTTATCCCCAAAAACACATCTGAAATTGAATTTGGTGCCCTGGCTGAAAGAGGCTTCCCAGCCATACTATAGTATGTGGTGGCACCAGCTCCCTACCAAAGTCTAGGTAGGAATCAGCACTGAAGATGGTTCCAAAATTAGTGTGGAAAAAAGTGCAGTGGGGTACATTGGAGAATTGCCCTGGAGCTACAGAGGTGAAGATTGCTGTGGCTTCCTCCATTGGCCTGCAGGCCACTAAGGACTGGTGGGATGTTACACACACACCACCTACCAGGAAGAACTTCAGGGCAAAGAGAAGACCAAATTATTCTATCTACAGGCCAGAAAACAATCTGCTTCGGGAAGCAGGCTTCCCTCCTCCCTGACAGAAAGAATATTCTCTAGGGCCAGACCAAGACATTTTGCTCCCAGAGGCAAAGGACAAAACAGCACTTCTCCCAAATGACATTCCAACTGTCCCAATTTGGCAGGGACAGTCCCAATTAATCCGCTGTTGTCCCACCACTTTTTCAGCTGCTTTTAAAATGTCCCAGCTTCTCTCTCCTATCACTTTCTCCATTTCCCAGTGGAGCAGGGAGGAACATTCTGATGTGGGTTGATCTGCCCCTTTTCTCTGAGAGGCAGGAGTGCAAGTGGGAATGCAAGTGGCATTTGCACTCAAGCAACTCAGCAGGGGGAGAGGAGGGGAAAGTAGGGGGTGGAATCTTACCCTTCCCAGTAAGCTCAGGCCAAAGCAAACTGCTGCAGCCTTTCCTAACTTGTCCCATTAATAACTTTTGCCACTTTGATTACACTCTGATGTTGCTTGGCCACACGGCTTTTCCCCAATAATGGGATTCAAGGCAGCTAACAACTTATTTAAAATGAGTCAAAAACAATATAAAAGTAAAACCAACAATCTAAATATAAAAACAAACAATTTATAAGTTAAAACATTAAACATTAAAAGTACTGTTGTCCCTTCATATTCACTGGGGTTTGGTCCCAGGATCCCCCATGGATACCAAAATCCATGAATACTCAAGTCCCATTATATGCAATGGCATAGCAAAATGGTGTCCCTTATATAAGATGGCAAAGTCAAGGTTTACTTTTTGGATTATTATTTTTTTAAGAATATTTTCAAGCCATGAATGCTTAAATCCGTGGATAAGGGACAACTGTACTAAAATGAATTTACAACTTCTGTAAAAACCCTTTAAAATTTTTAAAACAGCACCATACAAACTTAGAAGCCCAGCCATTGTCAGTTTGTAAAAAAACTGATAGCACAAAAATGTTTTAACCTGCCACAGGAAGGAAAGCAAGGACAGGGCCATTCTGGCCTCTGTGGGGAGGGAGTTCCAAAGTCTGGGAGCAACCACTGAGAAGCTCCCCCCTCATTGTTCCTACCAAACAAGCCTGAGACGGTGGTGGAATGGAGAGAAGGGCTTCTCCAGATGATCTTAGAGCTCTATTAGGCTCATACAGAGAGATACGGTCCTTCAGATAACCTGGACTCGAGCCATATAGGGGTTTATAGGTCAAAACCAACACTTTGACACATGCCCTGGTTTTTATCTATGAAATGTTGGAGGGTATTCTGAAAACACTGGGCAGGCCACATCACACATGCAGAGGGCAGTGGCCCAGGGTTTAGGAGGAACAGCCATGGTGATGCCACTGTTGTTTTCCAGCTTTTGCTGCCAAAGGTAGTTGTCTTGAGTCCTCATGCTTAGGACTGGCATTGACACCATCTACTGTACTAATGGTCCTGGGACTGCAAAACTGAAGTAAAAAGCATACCCGTGAGGGGACTATGTGTTGCTGGATTGTGAGAGTTTGAATCTGAGATGTGTGTCTTATTGCAACCTACTATGAATCATTGTGATGATCACTTGATTGAAAGGGGGGATATAAATGGTTTACATCAATTTTTAAAAGGTTTGAGGAAATTGAAGGCTTTCCCAGCTGGCATCCATAGGTTTTCTGTGGGTTTTTTCTGGGCTGTGAGGCCATGTTCTGGAAGAGTTTATTCCTGACATTTCACCTGCATCTGTGGCTGGCATCTTCAGAGAATGTTCAGCCAGCCACAGATACCAGAATATTCCAGCCACATTCTCTGAAAATGCCAGCCACAGATGCAGGCAAAATGTCAGGAATAAACTCTTCCAGAACATGGTCTCACAGCCTGAAAAAAAACCCACAGAAAACCTATGGTTTGAGTAAACCTTGGACAAATTCATGAAAGGTTGGTCTATAAGTGGTATTTGGCCTTCATGGAGCTTAAATGGACCCTCTGTTACCCTAAAAGGTGAGAGGCACTTTAGAGCCTCATCTGTGATGCCAAAATCTCTGTTATTATTTGGGGGAATTATTAGCTCAAACAGATGCCTGTGAGAAAATGGAATGTAACTGCAGGGATCTTTTCACCTATGTATACTAGTACTACCTGCAGAGAACACTCCAGCTTTAAAGTGAAATAGAGTGCTTTTATTGAAAATAACATAAACTGAACTCACACACGCAACACACGTTCCTGCAAACCATACAAGACTTTGGACTTTTTCGGATGCATGAAATATACCGCAAGCAGCCTCGTCACGTTGTGAGGCTGCTGCGCCGCAGAGCATCTGTTTCGTATGATGCTCGCCCCTGGCGGTACTGTTGCGGTACCGCGGGGAGAGTTGAGCGTCATATTTCCTCAATTTTTAAGCACGAAAGTTGATCGTGCTTAAAAATTGAGGAAATATGACGCTCAACTCTCCCCGTGGTACCACAACAGTACCGACAGGGGTGAGCGTCATACAAAATGGACGTTCTGCAGTGCAGCAGCCTCGCAACATGACGAGGCTGCTTGTGGTATATTTCATGCATCCGAAAAAGTCCTAAAGCAGAGTAAGGCAGAAAAGTTGGATAAGGGTCCGGGAACATGAGGTGATAGTTACCAATCTCAAGGAGAAGAGAGTTTTCTGCAACAAAAATAATCAGACTGGCATTTGAGGGTGGCACAGAGAAACCAGCAGAATGACAAGGTCCATCTGTGGCACACTTAGCTGGGGTCTAAGCTGGGATATTTATACCCTATTTCATATCCTGAAGGGGTACTCTGGTTATTACAAAGCCTGGATGGCTTTCCCACCAGATAGACAAAGGAAACAAAACTCAACTCATTGCTTCGGTTCCAGCGAGACAAAACATTAATTGTTCTGTAGCAACCTCTTAATGGTTGGTCAAGTAGGGGGTATAGGAGTGGTTTCTGTAGGAATTGATTTGGGAAAAGGTCACTTAATTGTTTGATTGAATGACTCATTGCTGAGGTGCCCAAGAAGGAATTAGCACATACCTCCTTAATGACTTTGGACTTTTTCGGATGGTGATCTGTAATGGAAGCAGCCTTGTCCCCGTTGTGAGGCTGCTGCGCGGTAGGGGGTCCGTTTCGGATGACGCTGTCCCCCTACTGATACTGTTGCAGAAGAGCTGGGAGGCTGCAGCGCTATATTTAGCGATTTTCTAATCATGGAAGTTGACCGTGATTAGAAAATCGCTAAATATAGTGCTGCAGCCTCCCAGCTCTTCTGCAACAGTATCGGTAGGGGGACAGCGTCATCTGAAACTGACCCCCTACCACGCAGCAGCCTTGCAACGGGGACGAGGCTGCTTCCGTTACAGATCGCCATCCGAAAAAGTCCTTTGTTTACTAAGGGGCTTCTGCACAATCCTAATATGGGCTCACTTGCCAAAATATTTCTAAGACACGTCCCAGGTTCTTGTGACCTCCATGTGACCTCTTTTTGGTTCACCCCAGCCAACTTGATCCCCAAAAGTGTCCAGTATTTCCAATTATGAGATATCATGGGGAGGGGAGATTAGGCCATCCTAATACCGCTATGGATAGAAGCAGTCTACTATTGAATACTGTGTGTCTGAGCATGAAGCTTATCATGTGACCTGGGACAGTCAATGTCTTTCTGACTGACACAATTCACTGGGTTGTGAGAAGAAAATTAAGAAGCCCTGCAGGTATACCAATTTAATTGCTTTGACTTCCCCCCAAAGAATCCTGGGAACTGTAGTTTGAAGATGATGGTGAAAGTTCTCTTTGTTAAGAGATTTTAAGCCCTTTCTCCCAAAACTACACTTGGAAGCATCCCCTGAGGAAACAAAATGCTAGAGCTATTTATGTGCAGTATAGATAGGGGTATCAAAACCTAGCAAGGCAGGAAATGCTGGCTGGACACATGGATCACACTGGGTTAAAACTTCAGCAGAGGCCCATTGTATTGCTCTTGGAAAGAAGTGTGGGTGAATATTTAGGGCACACAATTTAAAGGCTCAAATAAACCATGCAGATGCTGAAAAACATTGCTTTATTACAGCAAAATAATCACCAGATGACCAACAGTAGGCACAGAAAATGCCGTCAGTATTATATGTTATTACTGAAAAGGACAGAGATTATCCAGATCAGACAAAAAGGCTCCATGCTCAAATTAAGTTTGGATAATAACAGAAGATATTATATTTAAAACAGAAAAGTTCCTTGAATTACACAGATGACCTATCCCAGCATACAAGCCTAGCAATGGAAATTACACATTCAGCGTTATTACCTACCAACCAGTTCCGCCAAGAGTGTCATATAGTGGTTAGAAGTGTGAGACCAGAATTGTGGAAGCTCAGGTTCAGTTCTCCCCTCCCATTCATCCTTTAAGCCCATGAATGCTCAGTCAACTCACTGTCAATCTCAGGGTTACCTAGCTCGCAGGGTTGTTGTAAGGATATGTATGAGAACAATATACAGTTGGTCCTCCATATCCACAGATTCTGCATCCACAGATTCCATCATCCACAGTTTTAAAATATTTAATAACAATAACAAAATTCCAAAAGCAAACCTTGATTTTGCCATTTTATACAAGGGACCATTTCACTACATCATTGCTTATAATGGGACCTGAGCATCCACAGATGTTGGTATCCACAGGGGGTCCTGGAACCAAACCCCAGTGGATACCAAAGACCCACTGTACAATATACCACCTTGAGCTCCCTAGAGGAAAGAAGAGGTATAAATGTAACAAATAAATAATTCAGCTTTGTAGTTGTAGACTTAATGGTTTTTGGCACTACCAAAAAGAGGAAATACAGCCCTTGCAAAATCATAGCATCAGGTTCATGTATGCCATACCCTCTAATTATCTCAATTTGGCAAGGAGAGTCCTGATTAAAATTCTCAATCATCCTACTTTTTCGGCTGCTTTTAAAATGTCCCATTTCCTCCTCTTCACACTTTTCTCTCTTGATCCTCACACAGTTTCTGTAAACTAAGTTCAAAGTGCAAAAGTGGTTTCATACTGAATTAGTTCAGCAAGAGGGAGAGGAGAGGAGGAAGATGAATCTTGCCCTTCTCAGTAAACCCAGGCAAAAGCAAACTGCTACATCCTCTCCTAGTTTGTGTATCTTTCTTCATTAATAACTTTTAAAATCTTGACCACATCTCAATGTTGCATGGTCACACATGTCCTGGTGTTCATCTATGAAATGTTGTAAGGTATGGCATTGTGATTCAGACAGACATAAAGACAGATGCCAATTTAGAAATAGTTGAAGTAGGCCATGAAGTAGCAGTCATAACTGAAGTAGGCAGACTAATAATATATTGTCCCATAGTGAGGATAATGGGTTACTGCACCTATTTAATCTTGTGTCAGCTGACTCATTGATGATAACCAAAGTGAAAGCTTCTATTCTCTCTTCTTATGGTTCTTTACATTTAAACCATTTAGACTGCATCTGCACTACAGAAATAATCCAGTTTGACACAGCTGTAACTGCTGTGGCTCAAAGCTATGGAATTCTGGAATTCATAGTTTTGTGAGATATTTAGCCTTCTCAGTCAGAGAGCTCTGGTGCCACAACAAACCACAGATCCCTGGATTCCATAGAATTAGGAAGGATGGCACAAAATTATTTATGTAGTGTCAATTTGGCCTCATCTTGCCCTTCTCAGTAGACGCAGACAAAAAGGAAGCTGCTGCAGCCACTCCTAACTTGTCTGTTCTTTCTCATTAATGGCTTTTGCTATTGGCTATGTCAGCTAGGGCTGCTGCTGGGACATGAAGTTCAGCAACATCTAGAAGTCCACACAATTGCCAAAGAAGAGAACATTGAAGGAATGCTTTTGATAGACTGCAGAATGGCACAGACACAACAGAGGATGATTTGTCATGTACTGTAGTACTGTACTGTAGTAACATTTGAGAGTTTATGGTGAGTTGAAAAATCTTCTGGAAAGACCTTCACAAATAAGCTGAGAAATTGGTGTTGCCAGAGTAAACACTGGAGAGGGCTCTTGCATCTTTAATGTTGTGTAGAAGAGGGAATTTCAGCGAGTGTTGCTTGTTGCCCGGTTGTACAACCATTAAAATTACTGGACTCCACTTCAGTTTTCACTCTGACAACCTTATGTGGATATCTATTTCCTGCTGTTCTTTGAAGGTTGGCTTCAGTTAAGGAGGTTCTTCCACACTTTGCACTATGTATGTGTTGTCTTAAACTTAAACTTACGGCTAACCACTCTTCAGTGTTTCTTAATGTAAAATTATTGAAAGTTTTTTTTCAGATTGGGTGATTACCTCAAAGGAAAGTGTAAAATGATGTGGTATTTAACAACAACATGGCCCTTGTATCTCCTCTTTTCTCTACTGAGTATTCAGGTTGATACTAATTATAACTGCCATAAATTGCCCCATGGAGTTGTCAGCTTTTCAGTTTAAACAGGTCCTGGGTTGTTGATAGAAAACACTGGGGTCGTTTACTCGGGCAAATATTCCTCTAAATATACTGCTAAGATAGCTCATAGTTCCCATGGATCGCAGCACAGCATCGCCTCATTCAGAAAGGGGGAAGGTAAAACACCCAAATATAGCGTGCCAGGGAATGTCGCTACTTTTGCTGGTATATTTGAAATGTAGCGCTTTATTGGCAGTGTAAACAACCATTCCGTTAAGGGCTTCCGCAGATCTTTACTGAGATTGGTTGCTATGATGTAAGGGGCAGGCTTAAAAGAGAGGGACTGCGTTCAGTAGCCCCTCAAGATTAATCCACAAAGAATGCATCCCCCAAGAGAACAAAAGCTTCATCAGCATTGTTTTAAGTGATGGGAGCTGGGAAGCCCACTTACCCCTTCCAAGTTATCCTCCAGCACAAATAATTGTTGCCCATAAGAAACTGCATATTTACACTACAGTTGCAGGTTGTGTCCACCTGGGAAGATATTCCAGTTATAGTATATACAGTTTGGTGACATATTTCCCAGGCATTTAAAATTTTTGATTTTAGAAAATGGTCATTTCTTCTGCATATTCCTTGTGTTTCAGCATATGTAAGCATTGGAACACCAGCTGCATGCCCATGTGGTTGATGGCCAGAGATAGCAAACACCTCACAACACTTTGTAGCAGACAAACATAGGCACATAAATGGCACTGCTTTGGGAGCCTTTTCAAATATTAACTTTAAACTAGAGACAGGAAGTCTGTAGCTCTCCAGATGTTTGACTGCAGCCCCCCCCCCATCCCACACCATTGACTATGCTGGCAAGGACTAATGGGAGGTGAAATCCAATATCTGGAGATCTACAAGTCCCCCAACCCTGACACACACACACAAGGAGGAAGTAGGTTCCCAGTAGTATGCCTCACTGCTACTATCGGCCCTTTTGTTGGTTTGTCGGCAAAGTTCCTACATACCTATATACTGAATATGTGTAGACTGTGCAGACTCTTATGCCATCAGTGACCATTCATTTTGGAGGAAGTTCTCAAGGAATTCCAATCAAGCTCAAATATTCCTCATGGTTTTATTGATTGGTTGGTTGGTTGGTTTTATTTATATCCTGCCTTTCTCCCAATATGGTACCTAAAGTGGCTATACTTTTACTCGAGGCTGAAAATTTGAGGTGGTTTCCCAAAGTATTTTGATTCCAGTTGGATTTGATTGGCTTGAAATTATGCCACAGCTTGGAAACATTTAACCATGTCATTGATGTTGTTTTTTATTTTTCCTGCATCCATGCTATTCTGGATGCCAAAGAATTTTATTTTAAGAAGTCAGGTTTGTTTGCTTGCTTGCCTTTTAATCGAGATCGCTTTCAGAAGTCAGGCAGGGCTCCAGGATAATAAGACAAAGAGATGGGAAAATGGAATGGGGAGAGTAGCAACCAAATGTCAATGCAAAAGAGGAAATAGAAACAATAATGGGAGAAAAAGCAAAACAAGGGAGACTAGTTTTCAGTGATTTCTTCAAGTGAGAGTGAGAACACATGAAGGCAGCCACCCCAGGCCAAAAATGTTGTAGGGAGTGAGGAAGAGAGCCTGTAGAGCAAACCTGCCCATTCCTCTCAGCTTTCCTTCACCCACCCCAGATATTCCTCTCTGTTGGAGGCAAAGCTGTGCATGCCATGTGGCCTGCCAGGTACAGGCTGAGCCAGGGGTCAACAAAGTATGGCCTTAGAACTACATACCTCTTCCATGGTGTGTATGTGACCCTGAAGCTCTCCAGGCTTCCAGGATTTTCTACTCTGTCCTAGGTGAAGTGCCTCTCCTGGAAGCTTCCAGGAGTGGCAATTTGTTTTTTAATCAGGTTGGAGCTCTGTCCCATACACTGTTTAACTTTAAAAAAATGCCTGTTTTTAATCACCACAGGGGCCATGTTGGTGGTTTGTTTGTTTGCTTGCTTGCTTTTGCCTGTTTGGCAATCCATGATGCTTCCAGAGGGTTCCAAGCAGAAAATTGGCTCACAGATGTGCCACAGTTCCCCACCTTTGCTCTAAGCTGACCAGTCACCCTCACATGATGTGTAGGAAGCGGTCACCTCAACAGTGTTAAAAGTCAGATTCAGCTGCTACATGAGTTGGATTCTGTATAGGAACTGCAAGGGGGGCAACAATGTATTTTGTCCAGCCCTGAGAAACAGAGAGACATGTACTGATAATAGAATATTCCATGTGCACTGAGGCAGCATTATAAGAAGACCATAATCATGAGGGGTTGCTAGGGTTGCCGGATTTCAGGGCCTAACCCAAAGTCTAAAGTTTTCATGAGTCTTCATCCAGTGGGAGATGAGGGTGCAAACTGTCCAGGTTTAGGGAGCTCAGCTCTGGGAAAGGGCTTGGTGCATATCTCCAACTCAGCTACTAGAGGACCAGCTTGCTACTATTTGCAAGGCTTGATTAGTTGCTGCAATTTGCAAAGACTCTCCAAGGGGGCTATATATTTACCTATTTAGCTTCCTCCTTCCCTCCCAGTCATTGTAATGCCAGGGTCTTAGGTTTTGGCCTAGAAACCTCAGGACCTGGGATGATCCTGAACTGGCAACCTTAGAGTTTGCCCATGGAGATGGTATTCTGAAAGAAGTGACTGATGAATGGAGAAGTGAGTGACTCCAAAGACAAGATAAAATAAACAGCAGAGTACATAATTGTGGAGGATTTGTAGAGTGTGCATATTTTCCCTAAAGGGGTAAATAACAGTTTGACAGTAGACAAGGTATTGGAGTTCTGTGGGTTGCATCTCCTGTTTCTTTTAACTTGCAGGAAGTTAAAAGCAGGATGGGCAAATTGGACCAGGATCTCGATGGGGAAGGATAGAGTGCTCCTCCAGGTTTTCCTTTAGCCCTTTGCTACTCTCCCACTCTAAATTGCCTTTCCCAAGCTATGTACCCTCCTAGAAGATAAAAAACAAACAAACCCATAAACACATGCCTTGCATAGTGTAAAAATAAATCTAGATACCTCTATCCCATTATCTCTGGGATCATTTGCTCCACTTTACTCTTTAAAAATAACTTTTCTGTTTCAAACCATTTCCCCCTCTTTGCCTGTTTACTTCTCCAGAATGAATATTTATACAGAATATCTCTTTGCATACACAGAATATTCAGTGTTTATTCAACTAGTACCAAAAATAGCAACATGACATCACAAATCATGAGGCTAAAGAGTTTCTGTCAATGGTTCAATTGCCTTAAAGAGTGTGGAGGAGGCAGCAAAGGTTATGACCCCTTCTAATATTTAATTTGGGTATAATATATTAACGTGGAATCAGCAACTAGAAAAGTGCTGGATTTATTTAGTTTTAATTTCTAGATAGGCATCTTTCAAAGAAATCTTGGAATGTGTTCAAGAGCTTTCAAGTGTTGGCTAAAGGAACCATGTGTTGTTTAGCCATCTGGTACCAAAAATAGTGATGTGACCTCATAAGTCTGAAGGACTTCTGTCAGTGCTTCAGTAGCCTTGAAGAGCTGAGTGGATCTGAGGATAAGGGAGACAGGATACAGCTTGGTTTAAAGGGCCCCCTCTTAATGTTTAGTTATAGGACTTTTTCGGGTGGGGTTTTATAACGCGAGCATCCTCGTCCCCATTGTGAGGCTGTTGCGCTGCAGGGCATCCCTTTCGGATGACGCTCTCCCCTGCTGATCCTCTGCCGATACTGTTGCATAACCGCGGGGACGCTGCAGCGTTATATTTGCCGGTTTTCTAATCACGAAAGTTTATCGTGATTAGAAAACCGCCAAATATAACGCTGCAGCATCCCCGCGGTTACACAACAGTATCAGCAGGGGAGAGCATCATCCGAAAGGGACGCCCTTCAGTGCAGCAGCCTCGCAACGGGGACGAGGCTGCTCGTGTTATAAAACCCCATCCGAAAAAGTCCATACTGTATTAATGCTGAACCAGCCATTGGATCAGTGTTCTAGGATAGTGCTACTCACAGTGGTGGCCTGTGTACTGGTGGCAATCTATGGCAAGTTTCCAGGAAAGAAAGAAACTGTTACAGTCAATAGACATAAATGTAGTTGTTTTTTTCTTAACAAAAATGTAAACAGAGATATGACAAAGAAATTCAGGAATTTCTTTAAGTGTTTTAAAGTGTCTGCTTTAAAAAGGCCAGTTTCTCCATCTGGCTGTTAAGACCATGCTGTAGACATAGACTGCCTGTTTGGCTCTTAAAATGTCCATCTGAATGTCCTTTAGGTCAGTATCTTGACTTGGAAAAGCTGGAGTGCAGCAAGCAGAAGGCACTGCGCTTTTGACTACTCCAAAACAGAAAGGTGCCCTCTGGGTTTTCACAACACAAGCTACCTGGGGCAAAGGTTAAAATGACATTCCTTCAACACAGAAATTGAAGAATGATAGTTGGATCTTACTCCAAAGCTGTGGACATGACAGAATCCACTATCAAACGTAAGGATAGTACACTATCTTAGGGATTGCAAGGAAGGCTGACTAGCACCTGCAGCTCCCTCCTCCAGTACTACTACACTGTCCCCATTGTCTCCCTCCTGAAGTGGCAGCCACACTCTGCCTAAGAGTGTGCTGGCCCTGATATCACATCTGGCCTGTTTAGAACTTTAGATGCTGATGTTATATGTTGTTAATCACGGTCAAGTTGACTTTGACTTATGACGCCCCTATGAGACCTCCAAGTCACCTTGTCCTCAACAGCCCTGCTCAGGTCTTGCAGGCTCAGGGCTATGGCTTCCTTAATTGAGTACAGTATATCCATTTGCAATGCAGTCTTCCTCTTTTCCTACTGCCTTCTACCTAACCAAGTCTTATGATATTTTCTAGTGTCATGCCTTCTCATGATATGACCAAAGTACAACAGTTAGTCATCTTGGCTTCTAGGGAGAGTTCTCATTTATTTATTTGTCTTTTTAGCAATCCACGATATCTGTAGGAGCACCATATTTCAAAGGAGTTAATTTTCTGCATACCAGATTTCTTCACTGTCCAGCTTTCACAACCATATACAGAATTGGGAAATACGATAGCATGGACAATCCTAACTTTATTATTCAATGATACATCTTTACACTTCAGGATCTTGTCTAATTTGTTATAGTTGCCCTTCCAAGTCCTAGGGCTCAATTACACGGCAGTTTTTATCCCAGGGAGAAGCGAGATCTGGAGATCTCGAATCTGTCCTGTCCTGTTCCCACGATTTGTCACTGGTACAAGTCTTCTCGGTCTTTTGGATTTGTTGTTTACATGTACTTCCATCCCAGGAAACGGGGCACACAGCAGAGCTGTATTTTGATTGGCTGGACTTTGGAGGGGACGGGCTTACAAGGGAAGCCTGGCAATTCTGGATCTGCCATTTTTGGTATGGTCAGTCTCTGAGAACCACCACCATCCCCTGCCCGCCACAGCTACCCTTGCCTCTACGGAGAAGCCCCCCCCCCAGGGCGGCTACTCCTTCCTGCCCTCGCCACTGCACAAGGCGGGGTGTGTGTGGCTTCTCCATGATTGTCAGTCATGGAGAAGCCCCCCCACCCTGCACAGCTATTCCTTCCCACCCTCGCCACTGCGCAGGGCGGGAGTGGCCTCTCCATGACTGTCAGTCACGGAGAAGCCCTCCACGCCCTGCACAGCTACTCTCTCCCACCCTTGGCACTGCACAGGGACAGGGGTGGCTTCTCCATGACTCAGTCACAGAGAACCCCCCCTGCCCCTCACGGCTACTCCTTCCTGCCCTTGTAGCTGCATGAGGTGCATGTGTGTGGCTTCTCCATAGAGGCTGCCTCTCCCTCCTCCTTCCCCTTCTATTTCCCATTCGCAGCTAGCGATTGGGGAAGAGAGGGAGACAAAATGGAGGAAGAGGCTGCAGTGGAGGACAGGCGGGCAATGGGACTGTCAGTCCTATTGCCTGGCCTCTCCCCTGCTGCTGCCTCTCCCTCCCCCCTCCCCTTTCTATTCCCCATTCGCAGCTAGCGTACCGGGAATAGAGGGGGGCCAAAACGGAGGAAGAGGCTGCAGTGGAGGACAGGTGGGTGATGGGACTGTCAGTTCCATTGCCTGGCCTCTCCCCTGCTGCTGCCTCTCCCTCCTCCCTCCCCCTTCTATTCCCCATTCACAGCTAGTAAACAGGGAATGGGGGGTGCAAAATGGAGGAAGAGGCTGCAGCAGTGGACAGGCAGGTGATGGGACTGTCAGTCCCATCGCCTGGCCTGTCCCTGCTGCTTCCTCACCAGTCTGATTAATGACTGAGCAAAGGTATGGAAAATCTTTTACTATTTCAATGTCTTCATAATCTACTTTAAAGTTATGTAAATCATCTGTAGTCATTATTATATGCACTTTCTTCCTTGGCTTTCCTCAACAGTCAATCCAAGTATTTGCTATTTTCTGCTAGTAGTATGGTGTTATCTGCATATCTTAAATTGCTGATGTTCCTTCCTCCAATTTTCATGCCTCCTTCCTCCAGGTCTAATCCAGTTTTACGTAGGATATGTTCAGCATACAAGTTACAGACAGGATGGTAAAATGCAACCTTGCCTGACCACCCTGCCAACTGGAAATTGTTTTTTTACTCCATATTCTGTCCTGATGGTGGCTTCTTGTCCTGCTTCATTAATCTGATGAAAATAAAATCATCTTCCATTCTCCAAAAAGTAATTTTCCTTCACCTAGTGATTTCCAGGTGTGCTGCACCTCCCATCATTGCTTATTTGTTGGTTATAGTGGGAGTTGTAGTCCAACACATGGGGAGGGCTTTAGGTAGAGTATGGACATGCTACATGCTGAGTGGTAATCTGCCACCTTTATCAGATAAAGGTCAGACAATTAACTAGTGAAGAGTTATTTAGTTAGTCAATGGTCTGAACTGCATGCATAAGAAGACAAAAAGAGCCCTGTTAAACCTATCATATCTCTATCTAGCCCCACATCCTGCCTCTACTGTAGTCAGTCAGATGTCTCTATGGTTTGAAGCAGGGCATAGAGGTAACAGCCCTTCTCAATTTATTCCAGTACTGTACTTTGTGTATACATTGATAGCCTCAGAACAGGTTCCATTTTGCTGTCATGATCCTTGGGTTACTGCACATTTCTTGTCCAAGAAGTTGGCAAGAACTGTTCAGCATTTTGATCTTATTTGTTAGAATTAACCAGAGCTTGGCAAGGCTCCCAGAACTTCCCCAACGAGCACGGCCAGGATTTTAGTCCAAAAAGTCACTTCGTCAAACTCTGTAATTAACCAGATAAATCATTCCACTGTCTAAGAATGGCCATGACACAGACTTGAGAATGAGCTACCAGTTCTGTCCCTTCCATGCCCTGACTGAGGAAGTTCTCTGTATAGTCTTGTCTTGCCAGCACTCTGAATAACCTGAGCAGCTAGATCCCCTACACCTAGAGGGTGTGTTTGTATCAATGTGCTAATGAGGTTCAAGCTGTTTTCTGAATTTCAAGTTCATTTCCTTTCACAACATTCTGTGTTGCAGAGGGTTATTTTTAACAGATTTTCAAAAGTACATTGAATTACCTTACAATTGAGTTCATCAGATAAATAGAATCATTTATACTAAGTCTCCCATTGGTCATAAAATCATGCTTGGCATCTGATTAGTGACATACACAGAAATGAATCTAACTTACACCTAAGTCTTTGTCTTCTCCTTCTCCTTCTCCTTAATTGTGGAGATTGGAATTCTTTTCCTCCCTTGTACAATGACCAAAACCTCCTTCATGCAACACCTTTTATATATCTCTCTCTCTGGCTTTTCTTCGCAAACGAAGATTCAGGAAGGACTCATCCCGCGCTTTCTGCAAGCGCGCTGATGACTAAAAAGGCCAATCCGAGATAAACAAGTCCGGTTGCAAAAAGCACAGCAGAAGGTCTCCTTGGGTGATGTTTTTGGGTTGTGATTCTTTCTGCGTTTCTCTTCAAGACTTGTTCGTCGTGAGTTCTCAAATAAGGCTGCAGCATTGTGGATAGTGCGTCTCCATGCCTCCCGATGTGAGGCCAGGGCGGACCACTGTTGGTGATCAATTTGGCCAAGCCTGAGATGTTGTTTCACGGAGTCTTTGTATCGCTTTTTTGGAGCGCCCCTCTTACGCTGACCCATGGCGAGTTCACCGTAGAGTAGTATTTTTGGGAGGCGATGATCCTCCATCCTAGAAACGTGCCCTGCCCAGCGCAGCTGTGTTCTCAATATCATGGCCTCAATGCTGGTGATCCCTGCTTGCTCAAGGACAGCAACATATATATATATATATATAATTTCCATATATACATTCACTGAAGCTGACTTCAGCAGCAGCAAGTCTCATAATTTTAAGTCTCATAACTTTCTGGCATGAACTCTGTGTCAGGAATACGGTCAACTGGGGGGCACCAAGATGCCTCCGCCGGTCTCCAAGCCTTCATCTCCTCTGCCTGCTCCTTGCCACCGAGACAGGAATGAAGCAGGTGCCCTGGCTGCTACTGATAACATTGGCTTCAGTGTCCTAGGCAGGCAAAGGGGCTTTAAAATCTGGCTGAGGCTGAGAATTAAAAATCTGGTGGCAAGCTGGGAACTGGCTTTAACGGCTGGTGGTTTTGGCAGACAGGAGATAGTGGGGCAAAGGAGGAAATGCAGGAGTGCAGTGAAGAGGTGTATCACCTGGCAGGATCTTGAGAGTGAGGCTGAGGGATCATGGTGGCAAGTTGGGAAAGGGAGGTATGAACCAGGGCTGTTGGCAGGAAGGGGGTCTGTAGCATTCATATTGGGGGAGGGAGCTTATGATATTCACATTTCCCCCCACTTTTGCTGGTGTGCTCCACCCCTAACCCTCATGAATGTGGAGGGCTGACTGTACATGTGAAGTTGGGTTTTTTATTTTATTTTATTGCCCAAATATGTATCACTTTATACTGCTTTTAGACTCTCTTTTCTCATTCTCCATGACAATGCCCATTTCCTCTAATTTGAGGAGATCCTTTTGAAGCTTCCTCATTACTTCACCTTTAATATGGGGTACAAATTGGGGTTGCTGTTGGGCAGGGTTTTTTGGGTTTTTGTTTTGTTTTGTTTTGTTTTTGTTTTTTGGCCTTGAACACCTCCAGACCTCTGGCTAAGAGGGGGTGGATTATCTGTCCTGAAAGTGCCCAGCAGAGGAAAATCCACCTTTTAAATAGGTTGCAGAAGCCCCTATGCCATTTGATGCTAAAAATAAATAAACAAATACCATTATTTTAAAATTAGAAGTGAACTTCTAGACATTCTGAATTTTTTATTTTGTTTTTGGCAGTCCATATCCATAAGGCCTGGGGTCACAAAATTGCCCTAGAAACAGACCATGCCTTCAAGGTTTTGTTTTGTTGTGAGGGGAAGGGATGGCTGGAAGTTGTCCCCTGGACTTTACAGAGTAGCCCCTATGTACATGGTTTGCATTTTTTTTTGTTAGAGTTCTGTCTGTAGTCCTGGACATGCTAACATATTGCTATGGCCTTTGCTTTCAAACCAGAGCACTGGAGGGAAGGATGTATTAGGGGAATGTATAGACATCTATTCATTTACTTAGTAGGACCTTACATATTTCCCTTTTGCTTGATATATTAATTTTATGCTTTAATCAGTTTTGCAATGTTTTATTTATTATTTTGTTATTACCTTCATGGTGGTCACACTGCTATTATCATTGTGTACTGTATTAAAAATCATTACAACCTGACAGCAAATCATGACCTCCCCCCACCCCACTTTTCAGAGCCCCTGCTGTCCAGTGCAACTTTAGCTAGTCTGTAGTCTATGGTCCTCAAGTGTAGTGGAAGACACTGTCCTGTTGCCCATTGCTTATGCTTGCTGGATGGTCCTGGAAACTGGTTCAAACAAGCAACTTTCCCAAGCTTTGGTTTGGGCAGCTTTGGTGACTTGGTTTAGTTTGTATCTTTACTGAAAATCAAATCCATTTAATCCTTGAACTGTGGTTCTGTGAAGACTGAAGAGGATGGCTCCTCTGAAAAAGAATTCTCAGCATCCTGGTCTTTGCATTCCTTGAAGAGAGCCATAATAGCTAAGCTGGTTTATAACTGGTTTGTGTTTGTAGTTGAGACATAGCCTTAATGTCATTGCTTGCTCTAGGAAACCCAGCAAAGGTCACTGAAGAGTACAAAATGTGAGACTAATCTTAATGCGTTTTCCCTGTTCTGTTTCAACATCCCTTTGCTTGCACAATGAGTTCTAGCAGGTGACAAGTAAAAACAAACACAATTGCCCCAACAACACCTTTCTTTCCCACCCTCCAGGTGAATTCTGTTCTAAAATATTCCATGCTTTGCACTCATTTAGATCATATGAGTTCCAACCAAAACAAATCAGGCTATGCAGATACACATTCATCTGTCTATTATTTATAATATTACACATACACAGGCCTTCTTGGTTGTGTTGATGGTGTGGGAGTGATGTATTTTGAAGGAGGGACAAATACTTCCAAGGAGGGGGATGGAAGGATAGATGGTGGTTTCTCTGCAAGCATCCAACCCACCTAGTTTTCTCTGAAACACTATGTTCATCACTTGGTTTGATGCCACTTTAACTGCATGGTCTCCATCCTATGGAATCCTAGGATTTGGAGTTTGGTTTAAAAAAAACCCTGTGATAGCTTCTTCGCCTTAGAGCCACCATAAGTCAGAAACAACTGGAAGGCACACAACAACAAAAACATTGCTTAGAATTCTCTGGTAGATAGCTGTAGTCCTGTAGTTCAGAACTACAGAACTACATCAGTTGAGGTTTTGGCATTCACCATGACCTTCTTCAAGGTAGAGGCATAGGACCAGCGTGTGTGTCTATCTGTACTACAACAGTGATATCACTTTACCCTTCTTTAACTGTAATAGCTCCATTCTATAAAATCTTGGGATTTGTAGTTTATGAGATATTTAGAATTCTCTACTAGGGAGCTCTAGACTACTCCTCAGAACTACAGAACTACAGCTATCTACCAGAGAATTCTAAGCAATGTTTTTGTTGTTGTGTGCCTTCCAGTTGTTTCTGACTTATGGTGGCTCTAAGGCGAAAAAGCTATCACAGTTTTTTTTTAACCAAACGCCAAATCCCAGGATTCCATAGGAGGGAGACCATGCAGTTAAAGTAGCATCAAACTGGGTGATGAACATAGAGTTTCAGAGAAAACTAGGTGGGTTGGATGCTTGCAGAGAGATGCTTCTCTGATCTGGGAAGAAGGGACTCCAGAATTGCTGTTGCTTCTTTCAACTTTTGTTTAAAAAGGTAGGTACCATTAAGCAGGGGGGAGGGGCTGGAGCATTGCTCAGAAAAGGTTTATTTGCAAATGACCTAGGCTAGGGTACAGACAGATAAAGATTCCCTTTTTATTAAATGTAAATTTATTAAGACATTGTTGCTAGTGCCATCCATTTGCCCAAGTCAAGCTGCATAGCATCCAAAGCCAGATATACCATGTTGGCACATGAGGCAGATGTCCTCCAACCACCTTTCTACATCCCAGGAAGTAAAAATAACAAACTGAGTAACTTGCTGCCTGAGAAGACTGCCTTCCTCTACCTGGTGGTAAGGGTGGCTGTGATGACCAAACACTGAGACAGAATGAGAGACAAAAGATATAATGGTATAAACAAAATGTGGTAAGCTAATTCAAACAACTAGTTGGTGAACAGGAAAAAGAAATAAGAATCGACCATATTTTGGTAGACATATAGCTCCCACAATATCACAAAGTTGCAGAAATCAGTGTTCAAGTTAGAATAGCATTTTGTTTCATGAGTCGTAAAATACATAACAACTGTCTTTTGAGCTATAGATCACAGTGTGTAGCAGCCCCCTTTCACCCAGGGCACCATTGCAATACCATGTACAGACTCAGTGACTCTAATGCTTGATTTCTCAATTCAGGATGCCTATTTTCTTATCAGGTATGTGTTTATCATCTTACTGAAATCAGCCACACGTTATCTCAAACTAGGGTCTTGTCAGCATTGTATCTACTGAAGTATCTTTGCTTATATGCTACACAAATTATACTGTCTTTCCTCCAGAGAAGGTTATGGTGCTCAGTTATGGATGACTTTTATCACATCAGTAGATTACCATTAATTCAATGTCCTTCTCCCCATTTTAAACCACACAACAACCCTGTGAGTTATGTTAGGCTCCAAGAAATTGACTGGCTACAGTCCCTCAAAAATTGCCATGCCCAAATAGGGATTTGAACCAGGGTCTCTTCAACCTAGTCCAATATCTAAGTTCTATGCCACACTGGCTGTCATATGGCAATATGACAGGCTATACACATTACAACAGTGCTACTTTATATTCTCTTTCTAATGCTCTTATTGGAAACCTGTCACAGGCCATTGTGTGCAGAAGCAGGCTGCGTAAACTGTTATGTACAAGGATCATGGCACAAGTACTCTATGGAAAGCTGATTAAGTAGTTGGTTAGGGAACCTCTGGAAGTATAGTGAGTGTAGAAGCTCCCCTCTGCTTAACCTGAATCCTTGTGGCATCACTAAGGCTGATGTCACGCCTCCCTTCGACAGTGTCACCTGGTGAGGTTCAGCCTCTCCACACACCCCTAGCACTGCCACTGCCTAATACTCATGAAGTCTGTGAAACAGAAACAGGATTCTGTGTTGGTTTTGGTGGGTGCGGTAGTGTCAGTGTCTGTGGAAGTGATTCAGATTAAGGAAGTGATGCATAAGAAAAGCTTAAGTCAGAGGTAAGGAATCTTTAATCAGTGGTGTGGATTTTTTTTAAAAACAACATCTCCCACAGTCAGTCCCTTATTATTGGTTGAGCTGAATGAAGCTGAAGTACTTACTGCTGGTAAGGTTGTGTGAGGTATAGGCCAAAAAAGAAAAAAAAAAGAAAAAAGAAAAGAAAAGAAAAGAAAGAAAGAAAAAGAAAGAAAGGGAGCTCCAAAGATTCTCCAACCTGGGGTTAAGTATTTGTTGTTGTTAACTGCTATCTAGTCAACTTTGATTTATGGCAATCCCATAAGTGAAAAATCTCCAAGTCATCCTGTCATCAACAGCCCTGTTCAAGTGTTGCCAACTCAGGGTTGTGGTTTGATTGAGTCTATCCATCTGGAATGCACTCTTCCTCTTTTCTTACTGCCTTCTACCTTACCAAGCATTATTGTCTTTTTTAGTGAGCCATGTCTTCTCATGATATGGCCAAAGTATAGCAGCCTCAATATTGACTTCTAGGGAGAGTTCAGCTTGATTTGCTTTAGGATTAATTGATTTGTCTTTTTAGCAGTCCATAGAACTCTTCTCCAGCACCACATTTCACAAGAGTTGAATTTCTTTCTATCAGCATTCTTCACTGTCCAGCTTTCACAACCATACATAGAAATGGTCAATATGATGGCATGGCCCATCTTAACTTTAGTACAGTGGGATCCCCCATATCCATGGTGGTGGTGGTTCCCAGACTTACTGTGGATACTGAAAACTACAGATAACAGTGAACCCTATTAAAATAAAGAATGTTCAGTAAAAACATACTATAGAGTTGCATTGGAGGACCTAGAAGATGCCTAGAGATGATGCCTCTCTATGCATTTTCATGTGCAACTCTGTGGTATGTGCCCCCTATTTTGTGTTCTGTGGACAACTGAAATCGCGGATATTGGTTTGGCGGATACAGGGGTCCAAATGTATGTCTTGACACTTCCGGATCTTATCTAGTTCCTTCATAGGTGCCCTTCCTAGTCATCTTCTGATTTCTTGACTTCAGGCTCCATTCTGATTAATGTCTGAGACAAAGTATGGAAAACCTTTAACTATTTCAAAGTCTTCGTTTACTATAAAGTGATGTAAATCTTCTGGTCATTATTTTTGTTTTCTTAAAGTTCAACTGTAAACCTGCTTTTGCAATTTCTTCCTTGACTTTCTTCAGTAATTGTTCCAAATCGTTGCTATTTTCTGCTAGTAGTATGGTGTCATCTGCATATCTTAAACTGTTGGTGTTCTTTCCTCCAATTCTCATGCCTCCTTCCTCTGAGTCTAATCCTCCTTTACATATGATATGTTCAGAATACAAGTTAAACAGAGAGGATGATAAAATTCAGTCTTCTCTGACCCCCTTGCCAATTGGAAACCCCTTCTGGTTTGATGATGATGATGATGATGATGATGATTTTAAGGACCAATGAGTCATTACAAGCCCATTTTTTGCTTCTAGGAATCCCCCTGTTTGGAATTTTGACATGAAAGTAGAAGAAGGAAAGCAAGGATAGAATGGGAAAGGGGAGAGGTAGAAATAGGAGTGAAAGGAAGAAAAGAATTAAGGAGTTTAAATGAAAGGATGGGATAAGAGATCTAGAGTAAGGGAAAGGAAAGGTGGAGAAGGTAGAAAAATGGAGATAAGTGGAGAAAAGATACATACCAAATTAATTAGGGAAGAAGACAGATAAATAGAATAACACAAAAATAGATAAAGAAACTGTAAGGGTGAAGCACTGTGGCCC
Source organism: Gambelia wislizenii (assembly GCA_030847615.1). Lineage (NCBI taxonomy): Eukaryota > Metazoa > Chordata > Lepidosauria > Squamata > Crotaphytidae > Gambelia > Gambelia wislizenii. The sequence continues at coordinate 150,886,252 of JAUMIR010000004.1, forward strand.
CATGAGACAACAAATGAGAACTAATGAGGGAAGACTAATATTAACGGATAAGGAACATACATAAAAATTAGAAGAGAAATTTTGAAATAGTTGAAGTGATATGTATTGTTAAAATGTATTGTTAAAATGTTATATATGGTTATAATATGAGAAATGATATGTACTGTTAAATCATTGTAAACAAAGTCAATTTAATATAAATTGTATAATTCTTTGGAAAACTGGATAAAGTAGAAAGGAAGTTGAAACAAGCGAAAATACACTTCATTGATATATGGATTTATTATTTATATATTTAATTACTCTTGATTTATATAGGTTTTTTTTTTCTTCTCTTTGCATTGTGAAACAAGATATCAACAATGTTAAAATCAGATGAATGGGAAAAGAAAAAGCTGTAAAAAATCTTTTTCTGATGATATGTCTGCTGTGGTAAATAACCATTTTTTTGTTCAAAATAAAAAAACAATTATATAGGAATTTTGACATGAAAGTGGCCAGCACAACTTAGACAACAACCAGACCCTCTATCAATTCATGATGTGTCAATGGATTATGGCAGCCCCCCTTTTCAACTTCTAGAAAGCCTCCCATTTAGAATTTTGATGTGAAATTCAGCACGGTAACTCGGGCAACAACTAAAAATACCCTTTCAAATGTTGACACATCGGCTACAATTTCTCAATAGGTTATGATGTTTCCCCATTTTGCTTCTGGGACTTCATCAGACATGCATAATATGGTGTCATAAGGATGCCACATAACTGCGAAAAGGGCACGTGGATCAGGCAACGTTGCCTTTCATGGTTTTAAAAAGGCAAAATCACATACTTTTTAAATGATGGCTTAAGCCATCAATAGATCCTCCTGCTGCTTTTTTGCTGGCATTGCCGGCATGTGATACCTCTGTCCCTTAAATCACGTACTTACCCCGACAATGGCTGCTCCAGCACAAACACTTCTGGGTCAGATTGGGACATCCAGGTAAGTTTCACTCTTTTTATGACCTTTCCTGGGTTACTTGTGACTTTTAAAATGTGTGTATGTGCTTTGCTTCACTTTTTAAGGTTTATTTTTGTTTTAAAGTCTGAATTTCCCATGCGATGAAATTGTGTGAGATTTCACACGAGGAAGTGAACGGGGTCAATTCACTTCCTCTTCATTCACAGAGGAGCCTTTGCCAGGAAAGGAGGTGAGTGCGGGGTGGGGGGAACATTCTTTTGCCCGCATAAAAATGGTGCTGAAACTCCATTGTCCACTGTGTCTTTATCCACTGCATCTGATAAAGTCCCTAGTGAGCCCCTTTGTTTGGAATTTTGGTTTGAAACTCAGCACAGCAACAACCAAAACCACTTTCTCATCTGTTGAGGTGTTTAGTACAACATCCCAGTGTGTTAAATCTGCCACAAAGAGACATACAGACATTCTCATCATATAAAAGTTTCTCTGTATATGTGAAAGTAATGGAATGGTACTTACAATGACAGATAATGACACTGATCCCTCTCCCAGAATATTCAGTGAGTTGTAATCTCTTCCACTGATTTCAATGGAACCAAAGTCACATTGAAGTTTTGCTAAATTGTGCTTCCTGGATCCACCCCCCACACACACCCAGATATCCTCATCACCTGGACACCATGCTACAACTTCCTCGTTTTCATTACAGAAGCAGAACACTTTGTAACACTTTTATGTTGATGACTGATGTGTACTAAATTTGGGAACAACTGGGTCCTTGATATTTTTCCTAAGTTGGACTGGATAAGAGTTGAACGTAAGCAGAGGGAGGGAAATGTATTTCTTTGACATGGCTTGTTGCTGTTTTTAGCAACAAATAATTAACACTGGCATTCTTCACCATTGTTTCATCAATATTTCCATTACACAAGAGGGAGATAAACCACTGTGTTGTTCCAGACCCCCACTCATCCACCCTCACCTGCAGCAAACAGGGCACTATTTGAATGGTTCAGTCATTAACACAATACATTATCGATGTGCTCCTTCAACTCAGCCCACAACAAGAAAGCCCCAAAATTTAGACACGGGGAACTTAAATACTCTAACACATGTTTCTTCCTTCTTGGATAATGTCCAGAGAGCTTTTATATCTACTAGTGTTGCTGAAAGAAGGGGTTACATGGCAGGGTTTTTCCAGATGAACAGTTTTAGCAGTACAGCTGAAAAAAAATTGTTAGCAGTGATGTCATTTTTCCTCCTTAATTTTTTTTTTTTTTTTTTGGTAAAAATAAACAATATGGAAGAAGCAGGGGGGAAAGCTGAGGCAGAAGATAATCTCATCTGAACTCCTGGTAAAAGTCTGGGAATCTAACAGGGTAGGAGCTTTGTCTGGAGGCCCTCCTAACAATTTGTTGTTCTTGTGTGCTTCAGAGGGGGTTTGCCATTGCCTTCCTCTAAGGTTGTGAGTGTGTGACTTGCCCAAGGTCACTCCGTGGGTTTCCATGGCTGAGCAGGGATTTGAACTCTGATCTCCAGAGTCCTAGTCCAATGGTCAAACCACTACACCATGTAGGCTCAATTAGTGAATTGGGGAGATTATCAGATGCTTGAAAAAGCCCCAAAGGAGTTTGTGAGAATGGCATCACTGTACTGGCGACAGGTCCTGGTATCGCACAACGTCATCCTCCTCACGTGCTTTCTCCATCCTCCCTCCGTGCGGATATGATGAAACTCCTTCTAATGAAAAGTGACACCTTTTTCATCGTGTCAGCATGGAAGAAGGACAGAGCAAGAATGTCAGGATGACGACACATGAAGTACTGGGAACAATTCCTGGTACAGTGATGTTGTTCTCATAAGCTCCTTTGGGGCTTTTTTCAAGTGTGATAATCTCCTGGAGGACCTGGGCAATTCTCATAAGGGAGCAGTGCTCATATGGACCTCGCTCATTGCAAATGAATGGAAGTTCTTCAAATGTTAAATGGCATAAAGATATGTGAAGTGGTCTCTGGCACAAGGCGCTATTGATTGGCCAGCTGTTTCCCCTCTCAGCAGGGAGTTTGGGGTGCCTTGCTTGTCAAATGTGATGTGGATAGGTATGGAGGGTCTCAACTAGTGGTAACTGTTGAAGTGCAAGCACATATCATGACAGTCCACATAACCAGAATCTCGGGGAGAATTTATAAAGACAGGCAAATGAGTTGATCCATATCAGCACACTAATTTTAGCAGTGATCATTTCCAACAGGTGCGCTTTTTTTGTAAAGCTAATGGAGTTTCAGCTCTCAGTGTCATGCCCCATGAGTTGGATGAGGATATGGAATCAGAGGAGGAGGAGGACATGGCAGGGAACGGTCCTATGGACCCGGCACAGGTTTATCAACACCTGTGCCAGCAGGGAACCGTGCCAACCTGGAGGCTTAAGCAGAGGAAGAGCCTGGCCCTGGTGGGTTGGCACCAGTCCCAGCAGAGAGTCCTGCCAATTCAGATAAGGGTGAAGAAGCAAAGATGGACGTACGTACACCATCATACACTCAGCAGCAAGCTCAAAAGGAAGCTTGAAGGAAATCTCTGAGACTTTATGAGAAAAACCTGCTCATCAAGAAGCACCTGACAAAGCCTTGATTGCTATGTATATGCTTGAGAAGTGATGGAGGCTTTGTCAGAGATCAACTGATCTTCCTGGAGAAAGCTTCCTGCTGACTTCATTGCCTTGATCCTTACTGCCTTGACTCATGCCTCAACCTTGAACCGTTCCTGACTGCACTGTTGCCTGATCCTGCTAACCCATGGACCAACTTCTTGACTATGCTGTTTTCTTTAAGCCTTGACCTTTGGACTGTATTCTGGACTCTTCTCTGTGTGCCTTCTTGCCTATATTGCTGCTTTTTCAAGAAACAGAGCCTTGCTTGTTCTGAACCTTATCTGGCTCCCCTTAATTAACTTTGCTATCACTGGGGGTTGGCTGCTTTCCCAGATCTTGTTTATCCTGTTGCTGGCATTTGGGGCTGCTTTCCCAGACATTCATTCAATACCAAGCCACCACAAAATACTTTGGATCACAAGAGGGTAGCTTAAATAATAGACACTTGCTGGGGAAAGTCTATTTCCTTTCTAGTTCCTTGGAAAACTGCAGACAGGGCCGGTTTAACCAGTCTGCCAAATCAGCATTGGCAGGGGGCCCCAAGGTCAAGGCCCCCCCCCTGCTGACCTCCTTATCTGACAAAGGAGACAACCAGGAAACAGCTGGGAGGAGCCGCTGCTTTGTAGCCCCCTCCTACCCTCCTCTTCCAAAAACCTCCTGCTGGCTTTTTTTAAAAAACAAAACAAAACAAAACCCCAGAGTCTCCCAAACTAGAAAGAGAAAGAGAAAGAAGAAGCAGCCCTCCGCGGCAGAAGCTGGAGGGAGTTTGCTGCTGCAAAATGCAAGCCAGTCAGGCATGTTGGAGAGGGGTAAGTGTGTGTGTGAGAGAGGGGGAATTTGAGGGTTGTCTCTTTCCCTCAGAAAGGGCTTCTTCCTTCCTTCCTTCCTTCCTTCCTTCCTTCCTTCCTTCCTTCCACATAGATCCCCTCCAGCCCATCTTTCCAGCTGCTCTTAACATGGTTTCCTGGGGGCTCTGCCCTCCCTCCCTTCACCCCTTGATCTTCAGCTTCCTCCCCTTGCTGCCAACTGAATTCAACCTGCAAAAGGAATTTGTGTGTGTTTGCCTATGTGTCTTCAAGTCATTTCTGACTAAGGTGAACCTACCATGGGGATTTCTAGGCAAGGTTTGTTCAAAGGGGGTGTGCCTTTGCCTTTCTTTGAGGCTGAGAGAATGTGACTTGCCCAAGGTCACCCAGTTCATGGCTGAGTAAGGATTCAAACTCTGTCATAGTGCAATGCTGAAACTTCTACAACACTCTAGTTATTTTAACAGAAGACTAAAGAATATAAATTAAAATTTGGCGTACTGTTACTGGGAACAATGGTTTTATTATTGTCACTAAAACACCAGTATCCCATTAGTGTTATGTGAGAGGCATTGGCCTAGAGCAGTGGTTCTTAACCTTTTCTTTACCAGAGACCCCCTTTAAATATCTTTTGTTGCCCCAAGACTTAACTCAAGATTTAAAACCCTAATAATAATAGTTAATAATAATAGCTAACAACAACAACAATACAATTACATAATCCATTAAACTTTCCCTCAGAGGCACTCTTGCTTCTTCCTGCAAGTTTGTGGCTGGAGCAGATTGAATGGCAATGTGCAGGCCAAGCCAGCCAGCCTTTGCCTTGGTTTCTGTCACGTGGCTACTCCACTACAGGGAAGAGGTGGGCCAAGCAGTCTTCAAGCCTTTGTGGACCCCCTGTGAGGATATTGTGGACCCCAAGTTAAGAACCACTGGGCTATAGAATGCTGGAAAAGGAACAATGCAACCAGACCTTGAGAAGGGTGCTGGCAGGGGGATTCTGGGAGGTGTAATCCAAGAGTAACTTTCCCAGGCTCTAAATGCAGCCTAGAATCATAAAATCATAGGGCTGGAAGGGATCCCAACAGCCATCCCATCCGATCGGCTTCTGCCCTGCAGGAACACACAATCCAAGCATTCCTGACAGATGGCCACCCAACCTATGTTTTAAAAAACCCAAAGAAGGAGACTCTACCACACTCCAAGGCAGTGTATTCCACTTCCGAACAGCTCTTACTGTCAGGAGGTTCTTCCTAATATTCAGATAGAATCTCTTTTCCTGTAGTTTGAACCCATGGCTCCGTGTCCTAGTCTCTGGAGCAGCAGAAAACAAGCTTGCTCCTTCCTCAGTATGACATCCCTTCAAATATTTAAACATGGTTATCATGTCACCTCTCAACCTTCTCTTCACCAGGCTAAGCATACCCAGCTCCCTAAGCTGTTCCTCATAGGGCATAATGGCTTCCAGACCTCCCACCAGCCTTCTCAGTATCTTTTTTGAATTGTTGTACTCAGAACTGGAAACAGTATTCCAGGTGAGGTCTGATCAAAGCAGAATGGAGTGATACTATTACTTCCCTTGATCTAGACACTACTGCTATCAATGCAGCCTAGAATTGCATTGGCATTTTTTGCTGCTGCATCACACTGCTAACTCATGTTCAGCTTGTAGTCCACTCTTTCTTTCTTTTTTTTTTTTTTGAGGAAATCTACACCATTACGTTAATTGCTAATAAACACAAAATATTATGTTATTGCCTATAATACAGTTTTTAAACTAAATTATTGGTGGCAAATTATGTAATACTGTAGGCCCCTCTTATCCACTGGGGATTGGTTAGGGAGGTGGCGTGGATTCTGAAAACCATGAATAATAGTGAACGCCATTGAAAATAATGGGACTTCTGGTTTAAAATACCATAGAGTTGCTGTGGAGGGCCTAGAAAACAGCTAGGGAGGACACATTTTTTTTAGGAAGACTCTATGGTAGGTGTGCTGTTTTGTGTCCCATGGATAATGAATCCATGGATACAGGGGTTCTACTGTAATCTGAACATCCTGTACGGTGAATAGGTTAGGTTACATTGATCTAAGAAAAACATATGGGGGCCCCAAAATAAAGCATTGCAGGGGGCCCCAAAATTCCTTAAACCGGCCCTGACTGCAGATAAGCTGAGAAGGAATTGAGAAGCATAAGAAGGGTGGCAAATGACATCATCACCCCAGCTAATCAAAAAGTGCCAGTGCTTCAGCCCAATGAGTCCTACCTCCACAGTGCCATGGGGTAGACAGAATCAGAGAAGGGGAACCTGTGGCCTGACAGCAAGTGGTCAATCCTTGATAACAATGCCTGTTACTTAAGGGAAGCTTTGGAGATTTTCAGACGCAATTTTTGGCAGGATATATTCCAAAACAGCTCCGTTGCTGCTGCATGGCAGGGGAGCAATTTCGGATGACGCCATCCCTCTGCCGAACCCCTCCGTGTCACTTCCATGACAGAATGGAGGAAACCGTGTCATATTTCATTTACAATTGTTGCCCGTGAGTGAAATACGAATCAGTTTCCTCCATTCTGTCATGGAAGTGACACGGAGGGGTTCGGCAGAGGGATGGCGTCATCCGAAACTGCTCCCCTGCCACGCGGCAGCAACGGAGCTGTTTTGGAATATATCCTGCCGAAAATCGCATCTGAAAATCTCCTTTATTTACATACTGTCTTCCTCATAGTTACTTATTGCCTTCCTTCTTGGTACAATATTTCCATCCTCCTTTAATTTAAAACCTTTATCACAAAAAGGACTGTGATTTGTTTTCCTCTCTGGTGAACAGCAGCAGTTGATACCCTGAAGGAATTATTTTGTGTGCTTTGCTGCACAGATGAGATAGTGTATGAGTCTCTTTGTGTTCACCATTGCAGCAGGAAGCAGCCAGTCTAATTTTAGAAAAAAGACACCAGCGGGATCTGGTTTTGAAATCTGATTAACAGGGGAAGCTATAATCTGGTGGAATGTTTCCTTACCCATAGAAAAAGCTGGCAAGCCAATGATAGGGAATATTTATTTAGTGGGCAGGCAGAAGTTATTGAAAGGACAGATATGTTTTTAAAAATACTGTTGCAAAAGGATCCTGTTCATCAGGAGACAGAAGCTAAACAACTTTCTGACTGGAGAGAGAGAAATGCAAGTTCTCTTTTTTTATTGCAACAAATAAATTGGTGGAAGTGCTATTCAGTGCATGTTCTGTACTCATTTGCTGAGACTGGTGTGCAACAGCAGACATCAAATTCCACTTAATGATGAGGGGAACGAAAGGCCCTTCATAATCTTAAACATGCTGCAACAGAACTATTATTATTTCTATTCATCCTTCCCAACATTATTTTGGCAACACCCTCTACCTGTTGAGGGTTTGCAACTCCCATTAGCCCTCGCCAATGTAACCAACAGATAAGAATATTGGGAGTTGCATTTCAAGAACATCTAGAGAGCTGTGTTTTGCCCAACCCTCTTCTAGTAGTAGGGCTGGCCCTGTAAAACCCTAATATCTTACATGTTTGAAATAATTTCCTTTTCCAGCTCTCCTGCATCCAAAAATTTCTATTTCATTTACATAGCTCCTCCTACTATTAAGAATGCACCCACTCATTAAGCAGGGCTCCTGACTAACCAGGAATTGTAATCGTCCAAATGCTACAAGATCTCTGTTCCAGTCATTTGTAGCCCAAAATGGCAGAACATGGAAAATGGAGCCACCATCATACAAAATACAAGTAGATTGCAGTCCACTGCTGAAAGAAGCACCTCATTGAGAACATACCATGCTGCCTGGATCAAACCAAAGACCCCTGTAGTGAAGCCTAGGATTTCACATAGTGGTCAGCCAGATGCCCCACAGGGAGGACATGAGGGCAAAAGCCCTCTTCCATTGTTCTTTCCCAGCTCTTTAATATGATTCTTCCCACTGTGTTTCAGGGTTTTCTGACTAATTTTCCGCACTGGAATGACATGGATAGTGATCATTAACTCAGTTTCATTGCCAGGCTTAGTCTTTCATTGTGCAGAATACCTGACACTTCTTCATGGTGCTTTAAGTGGAGAAACACCTGAATCTGCTATCTCTTTGACTTTCCCATCCTCCCCACTGATTGCTGTGGGAGTATGATGTAGTAGTGGTTTGAATGTTGGACTTGTGAGATTTTCACACGGGGCCAAAATGCCCCGTTACTGCCCTGCCACCTCCTCTCCCGTTCTTGCCACATAATAAAGTAAATCTTTCACACACTTACCTTAATTCTGTGGCAGGAACGGGCTCCCCCTCCCCGGACGGCAGTAAATTCAAAAATTAGAAAAAACAAACAAACATAAAATCAGTTCACCAAGCACAAAAACACACTTTAAATTATACAGTCAAAACAGAGAGGGTAAAATAAAGGATGCCACTTACCTGGATGTCCAGATCGTGCCAGGAAGTGCTCGGATCAGACCTCCCCTCCGCGGCTGTCATTTCGAACAGGAACGGGGCTCCTGTTTGCACACCCGTGATTCCGTGACAGACACAGAACGGGTGGTCTATTCACGAGCTTTCATTGTGAATACATTATTCCAGAACAGGCACAGTAGCAGGATGGATGCAGGACAGAACGGGGCTGACGTTGTCTGAAAAGGAAAACCTTTCCCGACCCTGTTCTGTTCCTGCCACAGGATATATAGCCCATGTGAAAATCTCCTGGGACTCTGGGGGACCAGTATTCAAATACCTGCTTAGCCATGGAAACCCATTAGGTGACCTTGGTCAAGTCACACTCTCTCAACCTCAGAGGATGGTAATGGCAACCCCACTCTGAACAAAATTTGTAGGCTTACTGTTGGGTTCCCATAAGTCAGAAACACCTTTAAGGCACACAATAACAACTACTGATTGCTGTACCTTGGACCTCCTTTCTTGTTCAACTAGTGTGGATTGTAAACACTGTTGATAGGCATTGTGTTTCTTCTCTGCCTTGTTACCCAGCAGTGTAAAAACAGCACAAAGTGGAGGAAGGGAAAGGTTGAGGCAGCACAGCCATCACACTAGGGGGCAGTGTATACATACATGTACAGTACAGTACTGTACTTTGTTTCATTGCTACTAACTCCATTGCTTAGCTCATAAAGATCTGTATCCTTGACAACCTAAGACCTGCTCCACTGAACCAACTCCACTGAAAAAGCATTGTGACTGAGAGGATATGAGAATTCAGTTTATCATATTTGATCTGTGCAGAGCTTGAGAAAGTTCCTTCTGTGGATGACAGCTCCTAGGATCCCTCCTCTTAGGGATTCAGGGAGTTGTAGTCCAAAGGACAATTAACCAAGCTCTGGATTTGTTGTGGCTTATTCACCTGTGCAAGCTAATGATATAATTTATTATGAAAATGCATATGCAAACCAGCATTTAGGGGTGAGGGCATTATGGCTTTCTGAGAAGAAGGTGTCTGTTCAAGGTCTCAAAAATACCTAGGCATTGACAGCAATGTTATCAACTTTTCTGCTGGCTCCCCACACAATACTGTGCTCCTTTGTCTTTCTTTTGATTCGTACCTAAGCTTCAAAAGTTCTTATCCAAGTACTGCTGCTATTATTATTATTATTATTATTATTATTATTATTTAATATTTAATAATTAATTTAATAATTAATTTAATTTAATGAAAATAATTAATTTAATTAATAATAATTTTAATAATTTAATAATAATTATTAATATTATTAATATTATTAAATAATAATTATTATTATTATTATTATTATTGTCCTGCTTTTCCATATGTAGATGAGGATTTAAATTCACACATATAATAAGTCAACAGTGTGATGCGGCAGCTAAAAAGGCCAATGCGATTTTGGGCTGCATCAATAGAAGTATAGTGTCCAGATCAAGGAAAGTAATAGTGCCGCTCTATTCTGCCTTGGTCAGGCCTCACCTAGAATACTGTGTCCAGTTCTGGGCACCACAATTCAAAAAGGATATTGACAAATTGGAGCATGTCCAGAGGAGGGCGACTAAAATGGTGAAAGGTCTAGAAACCATGCCTTATGAGGAGAGACTTAGGGACCTGGGTATGTTTAGCCTGGAAAAAAGACAGTTAAGTGGTGATATGATAGCCCTGTTTAAGTATTTGAAGGGGTGTCACGTTGAGGATGGAGCGGGCTTGTTTTCTGCTGCTCCAGAGACTGGAACACGGAGCAATGGATGCAAGCTCCAGGAACAGAGATTCCGCCTCAACATTAGGAGGAACTTTTTGACAGTAAGGGCTGTTCGGCAGTGGAACACACTCCCTCGGAGCATGGTGGGGTCTCCTTCCTTGGAGGTCTTTAAAACAGAGGCTGGGTGGCCATCTGTCAGGGATGCTTTGATCGTGATTTCCTGCATGGCAGGGGGTTGGACTGGATGGTCCTCGTAGTCTCTTCCAACTCTGCAATTCTATGATTCTATGATTCTATGAACCCCCTTTATCCAATTCATTATTTTTGTTTTTTAAAAAATCTAATCCTTTAAATTGTTTCTGTTCTCAAAGCCCAGCAGCTTGTTGGCAGTGCTTTTCACTTCAGTCTTACAAACAGAAAGAAAGAAGCCTCAGTAGAAGAGCCATAAACAGATAGGGCAACAGGTGTTGCTTTTGAATGGGGTCATAGAAGACAAGGATCCATCCCGGAAACACATAGCACTCTGTTTATCCCTCGGAAGTGACAGGAATTGGCCATTTCCTCACTTAATTTTTTTCATTGGAAGAGAACGTAATCCAAGAGTCTATAATAGTGATTGCTCAAAAAATGAAGGGGTGGGGAGGAGGCAGAATTAGCTTTGCTTCCATAAAAGGAACAACCAATTTTAAAGAAATTAAGGCACCATCTGTGTACATGGAGTTATAATCTACTCATAATTCAGTTGAGGAATAAAAGCTTACTGCTTTCTTTAGTTCAGCTATATTGATAAATGCGTGCACACAACTGTTTTGTATAGAGGGTATCTAAAGAAGCATAAGAACTAGCTTGTGTATGTATTTGTGTTCATTTGTTCTTCACCTCTCTCACAAACACACCTGCACCACTCTTCAGGATCTAGTTTACTCAATATAGGGCCCAACTGTACATTAAAACTGTAGCCAAAGGTAAAAATTAATCCAACAGGCCGTTTCTCCACTGCAGAATTCCTTGAGGTGGATGTGTGTGCATATCGCACCAACAGCACATATGGCCCTCAGGGCTGAAAAAATTGTGCTTTTCTGATGTAAAATGAAGAGGGCTGCAGGGGGGTTGCACAAACAAAGAAAAGTGAATACTAGGTCTAGGATTACAACCTTAAACTGATGAACCTGAAGCCATTTCATTAAAACATGCAATTTCATTTAACAGTAAAAAAATTAGGATATTAAAATGATAATGAGGTTAAAGTATATTGAATTGGCTACACCAACATTCTAGCATACCTATCTGTTCATGTCTGTGTAGAAGAAGAGTTTAATGGGTGGAACATGAGTTTGTGTGCCTTCAAGCTGCCTTTCGACTTACGGTGACCCCATGAATTTCATAGAGTTTTCTTAGGCAGGCAATACTCAGAGGTGGTTTTGCCAGTTCTTTCCTCTGAAATATACCCTACAGCACCTGGTATTGATTGACAGTCTCTTACCCAAGTACTAACCAGAGCAGTCTCTGCTTAGCGTCCAAGATCAGATGGAATCTGGTGCCTTTAGGGTATGGAAGTAATCCAGTGGGTGGAATCCCCCAGGTAAATGAGCATAGCCTTTCAGCCTTAAGTAGTATAAGAGGTAGAACAATCTGGATTTCCCTTATCCCTCGTATGCCTTCTTCTGAGTCCCTAATATGAAGTCATAGTATGTTTTCTTTTTTTTTTTATGGAGTTAATATTTTTTATTAACGTTTCACTAAATACACAAATTAACATACACAGCCTTATACATTACATTCCCCACATATATACACATTCATTCAATAAACCACCATAGACAATTTATCACCATCTTTCTTGACTCCCTTTCCCTACCTCCCACACCATCTTCCACAATCTTCCATCTATACTCCCTTTTCCTTCCATTCACCCATCCTTTCCATTTCTTTCCCATCACATACTCTTACCTTCCCACTTACAATACCCTTCTTCTTTCCATTCATCCTTCTTACTTCCTGTAGTCCCCGCCCGTTCAAGATATCCTTTCCTCTTTTTCCTTATCTCCAGTTTCTCAATGTCAAATCTTGTTACCCTCTTTTGCCTATTGCTTGTTTATATATCATTTTCATCCATTTTACAGCTTATTTTCCGCTTAAGCCTTTGTTACTAAATTCAGTGTCCCTTTAACTGTTATCTTGTTATTGTTAATTCCTTTATGTCATTTAAGTCCAACCTTGTCTTAATATAGTACTTATTTTATACACTCTCTTTCATATTCCATCTTTTCTTCCAGTATTCACGAATTGGAGACCATTCTTCCTCAATTTTAGTCCTCTTTCCTTTATTTATGATATGTGTGAGTCTATCATTTTCCCACATCTCCTGAAGTTTCACAAGCCAATCTTCAATCAGAAGGTTTTCCTTTTTCTTCCAGTTCGCTCCTATTATCAATCTCGCTACAGTAATCAGATACAACAGCACTCTCCAATAATGCCGGATAAATTCCTTCTCTAAATTCCATGTTATATTCAATAGATATAGTTTGAGGCCCATTGCAAATTGAACATTAAAGATTTTTTGAATTATTTTATGCACTTTTATCCAAATTTTTTGTATTATTGGGCACCCCCACCACATATGATACATAGTCTCCATTTCTTTTTCACAGTGCCAACATTTGTTATTTTGGGTTTGATAAATTTTACTGAGTCTCGCGGGTGTTAAATACCATCTATTTACTATCTTGAGATGGTTTTCTTTTAAGGATAAACAAGCTGTGAATTTATTAGTTTCCTTCCATGCCTTCTCCCATTCTTCCAGGGTTATATTTTCTCTGAGATCTTGTGCCCATTTGATCATTGCGTCTGTTATTATTTCGGTCTCTACATTTCTTTCTGATAGTAATTTATAATAGAGGGATATTTTATGTTCATTTTCTCCCCAAATCAATTTATCCATTTCTGTTTTAGATATTTCAAAGCCATATTTACACTTATCTTCTTGAAATCTGTCTTTAATTTGCAGAAATTTGAACCAATTCATATGTATGCCTTTTGCCTCTAATTCTTCTCTAGTATGCATAACAATATCTCCGCCTTTTCCCCATTTCTCATGATTGATCAGATCATATTTTAGCCATCATTCTTCCTTTTCCCACCTTCCTAAAAATGCCTCTTGTGGCGAGATCCATATCGGTAGCTTAGTGTAAAATTGTTCTCTAATTTTTTGCCAGATTCTTTGAAGAGATTTTCTTATTATGTGATTCTCAAAGTCCTTATTTATTTGTTGTTTATCATATCCCAAGTATGCATGCCATCCGAATCTAAACGATTGTCCTTCTAGCGTTAGTAATCTAGTATTTTCCAATTTTATCCAGTCTGAGAGCCAATTAAGTCCAGATGCTATATAATATAATTTTAAATTTGGTAAAGAGGTGCCCCCTGCTTCCTTGCTTGCAGTCAGAGTTGTTCCTTTTATCCTCGCTCTTCTTCCTTTCCATATAAATTTGTTTAAGTCAGATGTCCATTGTTGTAAGATTTTTTTCATTTGTCAGAATGGGTAAATTTTGAAAAAGAAATAGATACTTTGGCAGAATGTTCATCTTAATAACATTTATCCTTCCAAGTAATGATAGATCAAGTTTGCTCCATCTCACTAAGTCAGCTTTTATCTCTTTCCATAATTTATTATAATTGTTATGATACAAGTCAATATTCTTCTTACTGATCCACACTCCCAAGTATTTAACCCTCCTTTCAATTTTGCAGTCTGAGATTTCTTTCAATTGTTTTTCTTCTTTCAGAGCCAAATTTTTAGTTATAATAACTGTTTTTTCTTTATTGAGTTTAAATCCTGCTAGTTCTCTGTACTTCTTGATTATATTGAGCAAACTTGTAATGTTTTCTAGTGGTTCTTCCAAAATTATGGCGATATCATCAGCAAACGCTTTTATTTTGTAGTCTTGATTTTTAATTTTTAAGCCAGGAATCTGTTTGTCATTTCTTATTTGATTGTTCAGGCTTTCTAAAGCTAAAATGAAAAGCATTGGCGACAGTGGGCATCCCTGCTGTGTTCCCTTAAAAATGTCAAATATTTCAGTATTTTCTCCATTTATTATTAGAGAAGCTTTTTGAGTTGTATATATCATTTGTATATTTTTGATAAATGTCTCTCCAAAATTTAGTTTTGCCAACATTTTCATTATAAATGTCCAATTTACATTATCGAAAGCCTTCTCTGCGTCAATGAAGATAAGAGCAGCTTTTTTATTGTTAGCTCTTTCATAATATTCTATGGCATTCATCATTGTTCTTATGTTGTTAGACATGTGTCTGCCTTTTACAAAGCCTGCTTGATCTTCATGAACTATACTCTTTATAACATTGTTCAATCTGTTCGCCAATATCATTGTAAAGATGTTATAATCCATGTTTAAAAGTGAAATGGGGCGATAACTTGCCAAATTAGATTTTTCTTTTCCTTCTTTTAGTATCAAGATAATATTAGCCAATTGCCATGATGTTGGTATACCTTCTTTTAAAATCCTATTCAAGACCTGCTGAAATGGTATAATCAATTCTTCATGAAAGGTCTTATAAAATTCTGAAGTGAAACCATCTTGATCTGGTGCCTTTCCTGATTTTAACTGTTTGATAAGCTTGTAACATTTCATCAACCTTGAAGGACTGATCTAACTTTCCTTTCAGTTGCTCCGTTAGCTTTGTTTTCGTATTTTCTTTTAAGTATATATCCATTGCTTCCAATTTTGCCTCTGTATCCTGTGATTTTGCATATAGCGATTTGTAATAACCCAATTTTTTCCCTTAATTTCTATCTGTGTATTATATCTTGTGTCTCCAACCTTAACTTCGGTGATTAACTTTTTCTCCACATCTTTTTTCAATCTACTGGCCAACCATCGGCCCGCTTTATTTGCTCTTTCAAAGTACCTTTGTCTTATTCATTTTAATTTTTTCCCAATTGCTTCAGTTATGTCAGCTTTCAGAATTTCCTGAATTAATTTTATTTCCATCTGCAACTTTGTATTTTTTGGGTTTTCCCTCAATTTTTTTTCCCCTTCAAACTGGACATCAATTTCTGATTCTTCTCCTGCTTATATTTTTTCATTTCAGTGCCTTTTTGGAGAAATAAGCCTCTAATTGTTGCCTTGAAGGCATCCCAAGTTGTTTTTTGGGATACTTCTCCTCCCTTATTTATTTCAGAGAATTCTTGTATTTCTTTTTTAACTTTTTTAACAAACTGTTCATCTTTCAACAATTCATCTTTTAGTCTCCATATGTAGCTTGTTTTTGGATTTAGTAATTTTAACTCTATGGGGTTATGGTCTGATATTATTCTTCCCTTGATTTCCATCTCTTTAATTTTAGTTAATAGGCCGTTGATATCCAATACATATCAATCCTTGACATGGATTTATGAGTTTTTGAAAAAAAAGTATATCCTATTTGCCCTTTGTATTTTCCCGACCATACGTCTACCAGGTCAAAGTCTTCTAACATATTCTTACAGATCTTCCCCATGAGGTTTCTTGTTCAAATTTGTCATCCTGTCATATTTTGTATCTAAAACTTCATTAAAATCTCCTGCGATTATGATATTTTGTTTATTCAATTTTGATATTTCCTGATGCAGTTTTTTATAGAATTGGGCTTTATGTTCTATTGGGGCATAAATGGTGATTAATGTCTTCATTAGTAAGTTTTCTTATTTAGAAATACATCTATTGAGGTTGTATTTCTTTTCAGTCTTTAGCTTTTAAAAGCCACATTCCAGGAACAGACATAAAATGTGTTAAAAATACAAAAGGTATCATGCCAGTTAGACCTTGCTGGAATTAATTTGGCCTCCAGTGGAAGAATTGCTAATGGGAAAGAAATCCCGGCAACACCTGTCTTCCTGCAGTTATAATCTACTCAAAATACAGCTGAGGAACAACACCCTTTGCCACTTTCTTTAGCTGAAAACATGTGAGTGTAATTGTTGTTCAAATATGTATCTAAAGAAGCATAAAATCTAGTGTTTTACTCTAAGAGGTGTGGGGTGCTTTAAGATCTACTTATGATACAAAAAATCTAGATGGGGGAATTATTAGCTCAAATGGATGCCTGTGAGAGGAGGGTAACTGCAGGATCTTTTCACCTATGTATACCAGTACTAACTGCAGAGAACACTCCAGCTTAAAGTGAAATAAAGTATTTTTATTGGAAATAATACAAAATGCATTCACACACATGTAACACACGTTCCTGAGGACCATACAAGGCTATAGAGGAGTAAAGCAGAAAGACTGGCTAGAGGGAGAACTTTGGGAAAATAGGGTGATAATTACCAGTCTTGAAGAGTGAAGTACTCAGACATAAGTCTGAGGGTGGCACTGGAAGTTCCGATCTGGAGGCACTCCAAGAAAGAGAGTGGCCAGGCTCATCCACAGTGGCACACCTTTCTATTGTTGGGGCACTTATATTTATACCCTGCTTCATATCCTGAAGGGTATTCTGGCTAGGACAAAGGACATGTTCAGATGCCCCTTACCCCTGTCCCTCTTCCGGGATCATCCATGGCACGTACATGAAGCTTTGGAAGTGGCTGTGCCATATTTTAATCATGGGCTACTTCCCCTGCTGCACAGCAGCCTTGTTACTGCTCTGGAGGCTGCTTGCACGGTAAGGGGCATCTGAAAATGTCCAAAGCCTAGATGGGTTTCCCACCAGGTAAACAAAGGAAACAGAAACTTAGGTCCCATCTATACAAGGGGGGGGGATATGAACTCCTAAAAAAAAAAACACCAGCCATTTGCAGTGCTGTGACCTGTCTTAATGGTCAAAAACGCCCCCTAAACTTCGCATGCCCCCTAGACAACAAGATTGTGGCTGCGAGTGATGTACTCATACGTTTAAATCTGCCACCGCCAATTTTTTAAAAACCAGTTTACTATGGTGCACACATGCAATATTTCATATTTACAAAAAGGGGGGGGAAAGAGAGTAAAAGATTGCTTTTTATTAACTTACTGGACCCTTGCTTAGCCAAAAATCCAACATGGCAGCAGCAGGCGCTTTCCCTGTTTGCTAGCCCTGCTCCCCATGCTTCTCCAGCCAATCAGGTTAAGTTGTCTGTTTGCAGCAACACAAATGTGATTGTCCTAATGATCACACATTCACACACTGTATGGAGCTTTTTAAAAACTCCGGGAGAATCTCTGGAAGCTTCCCACATGGAGTTTAAGGTGGATTTGGCTGTCCCCCTTCTGAATGAGACATATGATGCAAAGGTCCATTTTTACAGATCACCTTCTATGCGATTGTCATTTGGATTATTTTCACCATATACACAAGCCCTTACATGAGTGTGTTAATGGCTAGGAGATTGGAATTGATGGGTTTATGACAACCTCGCAATGCAAGACAGGAGGGGGTTCCAATCTGAGATTTCCTTGGGATTGGAGTTGGAAAGGTCACTTGATTGTTTGGTTGGATGACTCATTGCTGAGGTGCCCAAGAAAAAATTAGCACATACCTCCTTAATGGCTTTTTTGTTTATTGGGGGCTTCCACAATCCTAATTTGGGCTTGCTAAAATATTTCTAAGAAACCTTCCCAGGTCCTTGTGACCTCCACCTGACCTCATTTTGGCTCACCCCCTACATGACCCCCTAAGAAGTGTCCAATATTTCCAATTATGAGATATTATAGTGAGGGGGTAGTAAGACATGCTAACATGTGGGTGCATGTGCGCTCTCTCACACACACACATGCACACACATGCACACACATGCATGCATGTGCACAGACACACACAGCCCTACCTGCCTTTTTAGGGCATAGTTCACTCAACCTAGGACCAAACTACAAAATGTCCCTCTGTATCCATGGATTTGGTGTCCACAGATTTAAGTATTCATGGCTTGAAAATATTCTTTAAAAAATAATAATCCAAAAAGCAAACCTTGATTTTGCCATCTTATATAAGGGATGCCATTTTGCTATGCCGCACACAATCCTAAATATACACTGGACTGACTATGTGACGAATGTTGCTGTCCTTGAGCAAGCAGGGATCACCAGCATTGAGGCCATGATATTGAGAACACAGCTGCGCTGGGCAGGGCACGTTTCTAGGATGGAGGACCATTGCCTCCCCAAAATAGTACTCTACGGTGAACTCGCGTAAGAGGTGCGCTCCAAAAAAAGCGATACAAGGACTCCCTGAAACAATATCTCATGCTTGGCCAAATTGATCACCAACAATGGTCCGCCCTGGCCTCACATCGGGAGGCATGGAGACGCACTATCCACAATGCTACAGCCTTATTTGAGAACTCACGCCGAACAAGTCTTGAAGAGAAATGACAACGCAGAAAGAATCACAACCCGGAACCATCACCCAAGGAGACCCTCTGTTGTGCTTTCTGCAACTGGATTTGTTTATCTCCGATTGGCCTTTTTAGTCATCAGCGCGCTTGCAGAAAGCGCGGGATGAGTCCTTCCTGAATCTTCGTTTGCGAAGAAAAGCCAGAGAGAGAGAGAGAGAGAGCATATAATGAGACTTCAGTATTCACAGATTTTGGTATCTACGGGGGGTCCTGGAACCAAACCCCAGCGAATATGAAAGGACGACTGTATATTGCAGCCTATATAATGTAACCTTAATCCAATGGGTCGCTTCTCCACTGCAAAACTCCCTTGGTTGGAAGGAAGTGTTTGGACAACAAATTTGGTGAAGGAAAAAAAAATGCAAACTGCAGTGAGTAAGAAAAGTTGTGTGGGTGTGTTGGATACATCATGAGTGGTATCTTTTCAAAAGAGATGTTGGCCTTTGTTTATTTTTAACACTTCTCACTGCTCTCTCCACAGGGACCTATTTTATTACACGGAAACAGAGGTTCCATGATCCAACATGTAGAAATTTCACATCTTCTTCCTTCAAGTCTAATCCTGTTTTCTGCATAACATGTTTTGCATACACATTAAACAGGTAAAGTGTTAAAATGCATGTCAATTTATTATTTGCCCCCACCCCCGGGCATTTTGTAGGGCAGCCCTGAGTCCCAAGAGGTGGCTCATTGTAGCTTTAGTACACAATATCACTCAATGTTTTTAGACCATTTTAGGCCCTCCAGGCTGTAACCTTATGCATGTTTTCTTGGGAGTAAAGTCTCACTGAGCACATAATGTTTTTGATTGATCTGAAAGAAATGCCTCAGGGTGGAAATGATTTCTTCCTTTCTTATTTCCATGAAATTGAACTTCCAGCCTAGCAGAACACAGAGGTGAAACCCAGATTGAAGAGAACATTTTCCTAGATGCAATCGTCTTATAAAAACACTGGAAACTTCTGTAACCTGTATTAAGATTTTTATGAACATTAGATTAGATTAAAACCTCCTCTGAGTACTCCTTCTCTCAGTAAACACCATGAAATTTATGGGGTTTCCATAAGTCAACAGATGACTTGAAAAAGGCACCAGATACTGTCTGATCTTGGAAGTTAAGCAGGCTCAGCCCTGGTTAGTACTTGGATAGGAGACTGGCAATGAATACCAGGTGCTGTAGGGTATATTTCAGAGGAAGGAACTGACAAAACCACCTCTGAGTATTCGTTGCCTAAGAAAACCCTATGAAATTAATGGGATCACCATAAGTTGACAATGACTTGAGGATGTGTGAGCCCCCCCCCCACACGTTTCCACGTAGAAGATAAACTGGTGTTGCATGCTGCTTCTTTGTAGCAACTTGGTCATCCTTTTTGACATATTGTCATCCTTGACAATATTGACAAATTGGTCATCCTTTTTGACATATTGCCCAGAGAAGGCCGTAAGGTGAGAGAGTTTACTTTTATTATTTTCCAGTTTAAACTTATGTTTTGATCCTCCACTTTGCTGCTTCTTATGCCTTTCAGTGCGGCTTGTTTCTTAGTAAAGAAGATGCTTCCAGGTAATATGTTTTACCAGCCTGGACCATTTTGTATGTGAAAGGGCAGCACCTTAAGAAGCAGGGCTTAAAAGAGCCCTTTGCTTTTTAACCTTTTTCTGATTCTGGTGCCATCTCTTTAAACTGAGTGAAGGATAAAGAGAGTTAAGCAAGCTTCCAATCCTTCTGTTATCTCTAAACCCAGACACCTGTAGTTGTAAGCAGGCTTTCAGCCACATGAATGGGATCAAAATTTCTTTGTAATCGAGGGGCAGTCATGCCATTTAATGCCTATGTACCTCTTTCTGGGTTCTATGGGGCCAACTGTAACTGAATATTATGAACAAAATTGCACTCTATCTATCTATCTATCTATCTATCTATCTATCTAACAACAATACAACAAATTATATACAGGTATACCTCAGTTAATGAAGGAGATGTGTTCTTAGGCATTACTTTTTTAGCAGAAAATTTGGTACTAGAGGCAGAAATAATGTGGAAAGAATAGGGATAGGTTCCTACACCACAAAAAAAGAAAAAGAAAAAAAAGTGGTGTTCAACACATTTCAGCAAATGCTTTATTCAAAACTAACCACATGCCCATGTGAAATGAAACAACCAGGTCTTGCATAACTCAACAAAAACCTTGCACACCTTATGGATACCACTTGAAAGCTTCTTCCAAAACACATCCAGGGATGATTATCCCCCCTCCCTGCCACCGCAGCTTCATCACTTCTATCTTTCTATTTGGTGACCAAACCGAAAGATCTATTTTTTTTTAGCATGCTAGGGATTGTTGGTGAGGGAGGCTTATCCACTTTCTGCTTTTCTCTCTGTTTTGCTGTTTATGCAGGCTCAGCAAGGGATTCTCAAGGCAGCTGCTGTTTACCTTGCCTGTTGTAGTCAGGCATACGTCTACCATAGAACTGACAGAGTTCCATTGTCTCCCATCTCATGCTTTATTGCATTGTTTACAGCAAACACACGGCTACAAACCAACACCAAAAGTCTCTATTTCTGCAGCCCTTCTTCACCACTTTCCCAATGCCAATGCTGCTTAAAAATGCCAGCTGGTCAGAGGATCAGAAGGTAGAGGGGATGGGGCTGAACAGGCATAAAAAAGACTTGGTAAAAAGAAATTTCTTTATCAGTGGCTTTGTTAACTGAGGTGTGCTGGTATTAAAATTTGACACATATGCGCTGTCCCAAAAGGTCCATGCATCCAATGAGGGGCAGTGCAGGACTTGATCGCAGGACTTTTCTGCCTGTGCTGCTCAGTATTAATGCAGCATTGGGGTGCAACCTTAGAGCTCTAAATAAACATGCAAAATAGAACCAAATACAATATAAAAATTACACTGCAAAGAAATTATCCTTTTGTTCCCTCCTGAATGCACATCTGAAACTACCACTCCCACATATATGCTTGAAGGGAAAGAAAACAGCAACTTTCTGAAAGATTGGGAAAATTTATGGGAATACTTATACAGTAAACATGGTGAAATGATGATTTTAGGATTTAAAATCTAAAATTTAGCTAAACTATTCTTAGGAAGAAACATGTGGCAGATTAGGAAAATTTAAAGGTGTTGGAAGAGTTATTTATTTATTTATTTATACCCCGCTCTTCAGCCACAAGGCTATCAGAGCGGCTTACAAATTGTTTTAAGCAATAGCAATTTACACATCTACCCTGCATTAAGCAATTTTCAATGTGTGTTAGCTAATTGCCCCCACAAGCCAGGTACTCATTTACTGACCTACGAAAGGATGGAAGGCTGAGTGAACCTTGGAGCCCTCTGGAATCGAACTTGCAATGTGGCGACTTGCAGTACTAGCATTTAACCACAGTGCCACCAGGAAGAAGCTAAGGACACAAAGGTTAAAAATAAGTGAAATGTTTCTTTCTACTCCTTTATAAGAAATAGAAGGTTAATAACAACTAAAAATAGCTGGTACATCGATTCATGGGAAGTGTGTATGATTAAAACAAAAATGACAACAGTAGAGATACTCTATGTTTAACTTTTAGGGGTGTGTTGTAGATAGTTAAAAGGGGAGTAAAGGGAGGGGATGGAGGGGTTGATGTTTCTGTGTTTTTATAAGTTGTAAAATAAATTATTTGTTGTATGTGATGTTATATGTATATATGGAAGCAATAAATATAAATTTTAAAAAAGAAAAGAAACTACCACTCCTTTATTCAAGGTGAAAAAGGCCTACTCCTTAGCTTTGGCAACCACCACTCCTCTCTACCTGCAGCTCTCCTTCTCCTTCTGAACTCATATAGCCCCTTCCTTAGGGTTTCCCTGTCTGCTGGGCCAAACCAATAACTCATAGGGATTACACCTATGCTGATGCTAGCCTAAGGATTGCCCCAGCCGTATACAGCAGCAGAATTCTCAGCTCCATAGCTGTTAAACAGTAAGAGAACTGCCGCCTTGGAACCCATCCTGGGAGAAAGGCAGAGTATAAATTCAATAACATAAAGAAAGAAATAACAGAAGGTGGAAGAAGGATGCCATTACAACCAAGGCATGCATTCAATTAGATCTTTAGGAATCCTGCTGCAATGTTTAAGTGTTGTTTCTCTAATTAAGGGAGAGGATGGAGACAACCCCAGAATTCCATGGGCCTAGCTCCACCTATTGTTGGCTCTGGTTCTACCTACTGTGGCAAGGGTGGGAATTGTGTGGCTTTCCAGATGTTTAACTTCAACACCTAGCAGCCCCAGCCACCAGAGCTAGTGGTGAGGACAGCTCAGCTGTAGTCCAAAGAATATCTGGAAGGCTGCATGATTCCCACCCCAGTTTAAAACATCTGCTATCACTTTGTTTAATGCCTTACTCCCAGACAATTTTAGATAGGATTGTGGTCTTGATCCAGTATCTTACCCTGCTTTACTAGCACAGCTGAAGGCTGGACACAGGGTGAGCAATCCTTGGCCAGTGTTATGGTTATTCCACTACTAATAGCTTGCTACATCAGTGGATTGACTACAGGCATTAATATACAGTTGTCCCCCCACATTCACGGATTTGGCATTCACGGATTTAATTATTCATGGCTTGAAAATAGTCTTAAAAAAATAATAATACAAAAAGCAAACCTTGATTTTGCCATTTTATATAAGGGACACCATTTTGCTATGCCATTGCATATAATAGGATTTGAGTATTCACAGATTTGGGTATTCATGGGGGGTCCTGGAACCAAACCCCAGCGAACGTGAAGGGACAACTGTAGTTGCTTTCATCTCTATTGTGGTTAAAGTCCAGGATTCTGGCATTGTGATTACTGTTAGCCAAAGGCTTAACCTCCCTAGGATGCCTGTGCTTGTAAACCCATGTCTAAGCTGTATCACTTCAGGCTACAGATAGAGCCTCATGTGACTAAACCCTGCTTCATTTAAACAAAGTCCATCCCCTGCCAGAAAATGGGGAAGGCCATCATGTGAGCCCTAACCTGTGGTATGAAGTGGTACAGCTCATATTTAAAACAGTAGTGAAATGAGAACTAGGTCTTCATTTCCTGGGTGTAGGAAGAGAAACAATGTAAGAAGGTTTCATTTTGTGCTTGTATGATTATTTAATCTGAAGTACTATTCAGGTTATTGCTTCCAACTGGCAGAAAGAAAAACATCCATTTCCATTAATTTTTGACTAATCAACAATGTAGGCAATGAACTAATCTTGAATTTGTTCTCGGTGCATCAGAGTGAACACCTGTTCCTGCCAGAGGGAGCCTTGAGTCTGAAATGGCTGACAAGAGTCATTTACAGACTTATCTACAGAGCTGCAAATAAAGATCAGTGAATGTGCAGCATATGGGAGAAACTCCACGTGACATAATATTCTCAGTGCCTTGTACGTCAAAGCATCAATAGCCCATTCATAAATGTGGCTAAATGGGAAGCTGTGAATTACAAACGGCTTCTGTGACATAGGTCTTGAAGAGGAAAAGTTACAAATATTTCTTTGGTGCCTGCTAAAGGTGGGCAGTCAGAAAAAGCAGTGAATTTTCAGCATGGATCGCATGTTACATCAAGTTCTTGGTGGCACAGAGGAGATATAGAATGAAACCTCATTACAAAAATGTATCTTAAATTATATTTCTCCATTTTTTTAGGATTTCTGTCTCATATGCACATATGTGCAAATTTGAGTATATTGCAACAGTTTGTAGTGAAAAATGTGTGAAAAATGCATGGTGGTTCCACCTCTGATGTCTGTGTAGGGATGCATTACCCCAGTAGGGCCTATGTGTGTACCATCGTATGCAAGTGCAGGAGCTTACAAGTACATTGATTCTGTATGACTGGAAATGAAATCAGTGTTCTAGAAAACTTTCTCAATTTTTCTTCAACTTTCCTCTTATAGCAACAATTGATCCTTCCTTCCTTCCTTCCTTCCTTCCTTCCTTCCTTCCTTCCTTCCAGTTTATATTTTGTCTTTCCATTCTCCATGAATTATTCAAGGAAAATCACCACACGTATAAAAACAATAACTCCAGTGGTTTACAGCTGCAGTGCTAAATTCTCACTACAGCATAGTTAGGAATGGCTCCATCATGCCTAGGCCAAGAAGCAGATGACAGGCCCTCCCTCCATCCCAACTGCCACTATTGTGGCCTTGGAGGATAAAAAGAGGAGGCTGGAGGGGATTCAGTCCAGCAGGTATTGCCTCTTCTTCCCCTCCAGGGTCACAGCAGCAGAAATTATTGTGGTTTCAATTATTAAAGGCAGGGAGTCTAACTGTGGCCCTCTAGATGCTTTTGGACTGAACCCCTCACCACTGGTTATGCTGACTACTGCTAGCCAACTGCATCTAAATTGTTCTGATATTAAATTGACTTTTTCTGATATTTGCATATTTTCCTCTGAGGTGCAAATATCAGCTTTGTGGTGGGGGGATTTAGAGAGAAGAAACACCATGACAGAGAAAAAATGTTTTCCCTCCCTTTCCCTATGGTACAGCCCATACCATATAATGTCCCCCATTACTCTTTTTAAAATATAAAAAGAAATGCTGGCATATATTTCTGTAGTCTAATTAAATCTAATTAACTTGAACTGCTTATTTGGTACATGTTAGGGTCCTAGGTTAAAAGTTGTATTGTATCTGTTGCAGATAGGTGGAATTTTCCATAAGCAGTAGCAGACAGTAGTATATACAGTACTGTGACATAAAGTATGCCTTAACCTGTTACATCTTAATTTTATGGCATCTCTTTCTAGTAAATAGCACCACACATTCCACACATACTATAACACAAATATATCTTGGATATTAATTGTTGCTTTTGGCATTTGAGAGACTAAAAATAGCATTTTGAAGCAGGTTAGTCTCACAGTTTCCCAGCACATAGCATATTCTTTTCATGTACAACTTATTGCTGATGTTCCTAAGAAATAAGAAGAAAAGAATATTTAAAAGAAAGACAAAAATACCATGATATAAAGACAGATCGAGCCTGCAGAGATACATTCAGTTTTGAAAAAGGTTTATTGTTATTTGCTGTCAGTCTACTTTGACTTATGGTCACCCTGTGAATGAGAACCTCTATGAGCTCATTTTATCAGTAGCCTTGCTCAGATCTTGCAAACAAAGGGCTGTGGCTTCTTTGATTGAATCAATTCACCTGCACTGTGTTTTTTCCAACTGTCTTCCACTGTGCCAAGCATTATTGTCTTTTCCAGTGAATCACATAACCTCACGATTTGTTCGAAGTATAACAGCCTCAGTTTAGTCATCTTGGCTTCTAGTGAGAGTTATTTCTAGGACCCAGTTATTTGTCTTTTTGGTGGTCTGTGGTATCCATAGAGCTCTCCTCAAGCACCACATTTCAAATAAGTTGATCTTCCCATCAGCTTTCTTACCTGTCCAGCTTCCACAACCATACATACAAATTAGAAATACTATAGCATGGATGATCCTGACTTTGGTATTTAATGATATATTTTTACACTTGTGGATGTTATCTAGTTCCCTTATAGCTCCCCCTCCCAAATCTTAGTCTGCTTCTGGTTTCTTTGTTGTTGTGTGCCTTCAAGTAATTTCCAAGTTATGCTGACCCTAAAGTGACCTTATCATGGGTTTTTCTTGGCAAGATTTGTTTAGGATTTGCCTCCCTCTGAGGCTGAGAGAGTGTGACTTGTCCCAGGTCACCCAGTGTGTTTCCATGGCTGAGCAGGAATTCAGACCCTGGTCTTCAGAGTCATAGTCCAACACTCAAACCACTACATCACACTGATTCAGTCTCCATTTTCATTTAATGAGTTGACCAAGATATAGAAAATTATTTAGATTTTTTAATCAACCACTTTAAAGTTATGTAAATTGATGACCAACCATGGAATAAGAAGACCAGACACAAAATGTTGGGTTAAATAAGGGCCACTTTATTCAACCTATAACCTATTTAATTTGCATTGAACCTGGAAAGGAGCAAGAGGAGGGAACAACCTGATGCTGGTCCATCTGAGGCCACCTGTCATCCCTTGACAACTTCCTTGGCCAAAATACCTAAATCTTGAGGGCAATCCAACAATTGGGTTGTGCCCCAGCTGGCCATTTACTGGAAGGTAAACCCAGAGCACTCCCACCCGTCTCAGGACTCTATAAGTGAGAAGAAACCCCCAGGTCAGCCTCATGGATAGATTCCTTCCCTACCCCCAGGTCCCAAGATCTAAAGATGGCATCCCAGAGCCCTACCCTTCACTGAAAGGGTGCCAAGGTATACATGTCGACCTCCACATCTACAGATTTGGTATCCATGGTTTCACTTATCCACATCCAAAAAAAAAAAGTTCTTTCTAGGCATTTCTAGGTTCTCCAGTGTGATTCTATCATCAACTTCTGGTGTTCATCTCATTGAAAATAATAGGGTTCGCTATTATCCATGGTTTCAGGCATCCACCAGGGGAAGGTCTTGAAACATATCCCATGGGGAAACAGGGGTCAGCCTGTATTCTTCCCCCACTACAAAAACAAAAACAAAAAACAAAAACAAAACAAAAACAGAACAAAACAAAAAGGTAAAGGGGATAAAATCCCTACCCAGCCCTGAAGCGACCAAAACTCACACTGCACTGTGGGCAGGAGGGTGGACCACGACACAAAGATCAAAAGAGGTATGTGAAGAGGCTGCCAGGCCTTAAATAGCCTCTGTCCCTTTTATGTACAGTGTCCAGGTGCTGTGTGTCCCTTTTATGTACAGTGTCCAGGTGCCTCACACAACCACCTCTGGCCTCTATCCCAGCAGGCCAGCAAATATGTACCATAGATCCTGTAGTCACGTGGGTACAGGTATGTATAATCTATGGTCATTATTTTTTTTCTTAATATTCAGGGGTAACTCTACTTTTGCACTTTCTTTCTTGCTAGTAATATTGTGTCAACTTAACTATCTTAAAAAACTTGATAATTGTTCCCCAGTTTTCATGCCTCCATCATCTGACTCTTATCCTGTTTTCTATATTATATGTATTATATGTTTATATTATCATACGAACTGAACACGATATTAACAAATTTTAAAAGTTTGAAAGTTTTTTTAAAGAACTATGTAAAGTGTTAAATCAAAAGAGATTTAATATTTTTATGCAAACTTGTTACTCAGCTTCAGTTGTATCCACATAATTTAGTCAAACTAACACTGGAATTATTTCAATTATTGAACACAATTAGAAGCCTGCAGCCAAATTAGTTTGGTAGTTCAGATCCATTTGTCCATTTCAGCTCCAGGCCTGTTTTTACCTTGTCTTCAATACCTTCTCAGTACAGGCTGTGAGATGGCTTTGAAGGGTCACTGGAGCAGCTTGGACTGCATTATGTCAGGGGAGCTGTGTACCTGTATAACCAGTTCTAGCAGCATGAGGAATTTGTTTTGTTTTACTGGCAAACAAAGGTGTTCTAGACACATTGTGATGTGAATCAGCACTAGTCCAAAGGGATAAGGAAAAGGACAAGGAGTGGTGCTATCAAAATAGTAACACTAACTGGGTAGTAGGGGTATGCTTCAAATTTAGATAAATCCTAAACTGAATTGGGGCAATTTAAACAGATCTGGGAGATGAAGAAAATGAAGCTTTCTCTGAAGCTCAGATATTTAAACTTCTGAAAATTCTCTACCAATTTGAATGCAGAGGAACACAGAAACAAATACTATCTCTGGGAGGTATATCTCCCAGAATTGGTTCATTGTCCTGCAAGCTTGTCTTATAAGGGAAATGTCAGCTGGGGAGAGGAGAAAAGGAGATGAAGGAATGTAATTTTTTGTGAATGAGAGCGCTATCTTCTAATTGGAGTTGTTTTACCTAAGCTGTTCCAAACATTGGCACCTCATTGACTATGTTCTAGTCTGTCAGAGAGACATTCGTGATGTCCGCCATACCCGAGTGATGCCCAGTGCAGAATGCCAAACAGATCATCGCCTCGTCAGATGTAAACTAAATCTTCATCTTAAGTTCAAACTTAAGAGGGGTGGCATCTTAAAGAAGAGACTCCAAGTCAACAATCTTCAACAAGCTACCATGAGAGACAACTTCCAGGCAAATCTACAAACGAAACTTGAAGACCATCCTACAGATCCTTCTCCTACAGTGCTTTGGCAGCATATCAAAAACAGTATCCTCCAGTCTGCAGAAGAATCCCTCGGATTCTCCCACAAGAAAAATCAAGACTGGTTTGATGAAAACAACCAAGAGATCCAGGAGCTGTTGGCAAGGAAGAGAACTGCTCACCAGGCATACCTCGCCCAGCCAACCTGTCATGTAAGAAAAGCAGCTTTCCGCCTCACATGTAGCAAACTACAACAAAAACTCCGAGACATGCAGAACAAGTGGTGGATCAATATAGCAGAAAAGACACAATGCTGTGCAGATCTGGGTGATCATAGAGGATTTTATGAAGCTCTTAAAGCAGTGTTTGGACCTACTTATCAGGCCCAAAGCTCCTTATACAGTACAGATGGTCAAACATTAATTACTGATAAAGCCTCCATCCTGAATCGTTGGGCTGAACATTTTCAAAGTCTCTTTAGCGCCAACTGAGTAGTCCAAGCCTCAGCTATCCAACATATGATACAAAAACCAATGAAAAATGAATTGGACATAGCTTCCACTTTGGAAGAGACCCTTAAGGCCATACAGCAGATGAAAAACGGCAAGGCAGCTGGGATTGATGGAATCCCACCTGAAGTCTGGAAACACGGAGGTCATGCACTCCACGAAAAATTCCACGAATTCCTTGTGAATTGCTGGGAAAAAGGGGAACTGCCATCAGACCTCCGAGATGCAGTCGTCATCACCCTGTACAAGAAAAAAGGAGCAAAATCCGACTGCTCAAACTATTGAGGCATAATACTGCTCTCTATTGCTGGAAAAATCCTTGCAAGGATACTCCTGAACAGATTAGTTCCTGCTATTGCAGAAGAACTTCTCCCTGAAAGCCAATGTGGCTTCAGAGCCAATAGGAGTACTACAGACATGGTATTTGCCCTTAGGCAACTGCAAGAAAAATGTAGGGAGCAGAACAAGGGTCTCTATGTAACATTTGTCGACCTCACCAAAGCCTTTGACACTGTAAGTAGAAAAGGGTCTGTAGCAGATCCTGGAAAGACTAGGATGTCCCCCCAAATTCCTTAAAATGATTATCTTGCTACACGAGGGCCAGCGTGGTCAAGTCAGATATGGCAATGCTCTTTCAGAGCCCTTTCTAATAACTAATGGAGTGAAGCAAGGTTGTGTTCTTGCACCAACTTTATTTACAATCTTCTTTAGCACGATGCTCCAAAGGGCTATGGCAGAGCTTGAAGAAGACGATGGCATCTATATACGCTACCGTACTGATGGTAGCTTGTTTAACTTAAGCCGTCTGAGGGCTCACACTAAGACTCTAAACTATCTAGTCCGTGAGCTGCTCTTCGCCGATGCTGCTGCCCTTGTTGCCCACACAGAAGCAGCTCTGCAGCGCTTAACGTCCTGCTTTGCAACAGCTGCAGAGCTGTTTGGGCTCGAAGTCAACCTGAAGAAAACAGAAGTTCTTTACCAGCCTGCACCACAGGACGAACACCACCATCCCCACATTGCGGTCGGCAAATCTGTGCTCAAGTCCGTTCAGCAGTTCACCTACCTGGGAAGCATCATCTCCTCAGATGCCAAGATTGACAAAGAGATCGATCACAGATTAGCAAAGGCATATAGTGCATTTGGAAGACTTCACAAAAGAGTCTGGAGCAATAAACACCTGAGGCAAAGCACAAAAATCAGTGTGTATAGAGCTATCGTACTGTCTATCCTCCTTTATGGATCTGAAACATGGGTCACCTATCGCCACCACCTACGACTCCTCGAGCGCTGTCATCAACGCCGTCTACGCACAATCCTAAATATACACTGGACTGACTATGTGACGAATGTTGCTGTCCTTGAGCAAGCAGGGATCACCAGCATTGAGGCCATGATATTGAGAACACAGCTGCGCTGGTCAGGGCACGTTTCTAGGATGGAGGACCATCGCCTCCCAAAAATGCTACTCTACGGTGAACTCGCCACGGGTCAGCGTAAGAGGGGCGCTCCAAAAAAGCAATCCAAAGACTCCCTGAAACAACATCTCAGGCTCGGCCAAATTGATCACCAACAGTGGTCCGCCCTGGCCTCACATTGGGAGGCATGGAGACGCACTATCCACAATGCTGCAGCCTTATTTGAGAACTCACGCTGAACAAGTCTTGAAGAGAAACGACAACGTAGAAAGAATCACAACCCAAAAACATCACCCAAGGAGACCTTCTGCTGTGCTTTTTGCAACCGGACTTGTTTATATCGGATTGGCCTTTTTAGTCATCAGCGCGCTTGCAGAAAGCGCGGGATGAGTCCTTCCTGAATCTTCGTTTGCGAAGAAAAGCCAGAGAGAGTAAAGGATTTTTTCAAGGAGGTCAGGAGAAGAACAGCACTGTTCCGCTTACAGCGTCCCGTTTCAGATGACGGTGTCCTCCTACCGACCTTCCCCCGTGCTTCCTCTGTGCTGTGGGCACGAAAAACATACCGCTTTTATTGATGGAAAACCCCGTCAATAAAAAGCGGTGCCTGCAGCACGGAGGAAGCATGGGGGGGGAGGTCAGGAGTAGGACGATGCCATCTGAAATGGGGCACTGTAAGCAGAACAGCGCTGTTCTTCTCCTGACCTCCTCGGGTTTTTTTCCCCCTGTTTGAAAAAGTCCTAGATCACAGTTGCAGTCCCCTGTCCCAGCAATAGGTGCTAGCACCCGGACCAGTGCTGGGTAGGCTTCCTAGATCCCCAGGGCTGACCCTGAATCTCAGGGCCTTCTCCTCTTTTCCAGTCCTCAGGAAAAGGGGGAAGACTCTCAGGGTGAAAGCACTGCCCTGAAAAGTGTGCATGTGCATATATTTTCCTCATTCATTGGACTTGGTGTTTTTGATTTGAATGCTGTATTCTGTGCAACTGTGATTAGTGCTTAAGAAGTAGTGCTTAACGACATCATGAGGGGCTATGCCTTGTAATATCAATAGGTCCAACCGCTGTGATAAGAAAAAATAATCAAAGGAAGTTCACAGAATTTTTCCTATCACTTCTTCCCTGCTGCATCCTCCCCAAACCCACAAAACTCCTCCAGAGGTTCAGAGGATTCCCCTGAACAATATGGAATGTTTTGTGCTGCTCTTCTAGTCTTCTGGGATACAGGCAAGTAGAAAGCATGGAGGTGGGGAAGGGGGAAGAGATGATTAACTACAATGAACCTCTTTAAATTATCTTTTCTTAGAATCAAAGGGAACTTGCTAAGGATGTGCAAATTCTGTTGCCCAGAATTCCTTGTACAGTCTTCACAATTCAGCTTCTAACTTCCATGTAGCCCCAGGGAATGGTTGCCCCTGGATATAAGAATATCAACACCAGAATCAAGAATGGTACCAGCATAAGGTATAAGCTTTAAAAGTTCAAAAATATTTTACATTGTGTGCTGACACTTCTGCCGAAGAAGATATAGGCTGTGCTCCTTTTTAAACAGGAGATCTGCCTGTCTGACATTTATAACAGGTTTCTCCAGCTGAAGCCCATGATCTCTCTCTCCATTTTAATCCCCACAGGAATCCTTTGAGGCAGGTAAGGCAGAAAGATGGTGAGTGGTTCATGGTTGCCCAGGGAACTTCATAGACAAGTGGATTTTAACCTGGGTCTCCCCCCACCCAGCCCCTCTCCAACTAACACAGCACTCTATTCACTATGCTACTCTGCTTGGATTCTGGCTCCCTCCCTTTCATGGATGTTTCTTGCAAATATAAGACAGGATGTCTTTCCTTCTCTTTGGCATTGCATAACATCTGTACAGTGCTGCAGCAGTCAACAGTGGAAATGTGAGACATGGAAAATTAATATAGGAAAGTACTCTGTGGTTTTTGTACCTCCCCAGTGCTGTTTTGCTGGTGAATTTATCCATCAAAGCCAGCTTTTTTTGACCTTGTGATTAAGCAAACTCTGTAAATGCCATCTAATTTTAAAATCAAGATGTTGTATGAAACGTCTACAAGTATAAGCCTTTTTATACCCGGGATAGGATTAATTCTGTAAAAATGGCTTCTCCTTTTAAGGGTGGGGGGAATTGAGGGTATGATGGGCTATGGAGGGTCAGGAACCCTGTAAACAATATGGGGGGGGGTGGAGGCTGTGCTGGGGTTCCTGGTAGACTGCACTTTGTACCATGAGTGA
Source organism: Gambelia wislizenii (assembly GCA_030847615.1). NCBI lineage: Eukaryota > Metazoa > Chordata > Lepidosauria > Squamata > Crotaphytidae > Gambelia > Gambelia wislizenii. The sequence goes on from JAUMIR010000004.1 coordinate 150,919,498, forward strand.
TGTATAGGAGTGTACTGTCAGTAATTTAGAATTTTCTTGCAAAGAACACATATTAGGCAACATAAATGGAGCTCTGGTGGTGCAGGGGTTAAATGCCAGTACTGCAAGCCACCAGTTGCAAGTTCGATTCCAGAGGGCTCCAAGGTTTACTCAGCCTTCCATCCTTTCGTAGGTCAGTAAAATGAGTACCCAGCTTGTGGGGGCAATTAGCTAATACACATTGGAAACTGCTTAATGCAGTGTAGATGTGTAAATTGCTATTGTTTAAAAAACTATTTGTAAGCCGCTCTGATAGCCATTGTGGGTGAAGGGCGGGGTATAAATACCTAATTAAATTAAATAAAAAATAATAAGAATAATCAGCCATGCAAAATAGTAATCTCAGTCTGCAGATGGATACATTGCAAAAACATTAGCAACTAAAAACAGAATGAAAATGAAAGGCATTTGGAAGGGGCTTATATTTGAAAGTCGACATCTGGAAAATCAGAGTTTATTTTTCCTGTGAAGAAAGAATCTTGATGCTTCCAATGCATAGCCATTCCAAACTGGGAAGCCATCATTCCTCATGCTGATAAAAGATAGTCCCTAAAGAAATGTTATCCAACCTTGTCTTGTCTACTTTTTTTTTTAAGACATGGGAGAAAGCAAAGCTTGGAAAGTTTACCTTTTGGACTACAACTCCCAGAAATACCCCAATTTGATCATAGCATTCTGGGAGCTATGGTCCAAAAAGTAACATTTCTAAACTGTAGTAAAAAGATTCTCCACAGTTTCAGCCATAAGCAAGATATGAATGATTTCAGCTTGTAAGAATAAGTGGGATATTACACCCTTTAATTCTCTATTTTCCTATCCAATGTGTGTATTGGTTATTGCAGTCACTGTGAAAATGCAAAACTACAAATAATAGCAAACCCTATTGAAATGAATGACTTTCAGCCCAAGTATACCATAGAATTGCACTGGAGGACCTAGAACATTTCTCTAAGCATTTATAGGTCCTACAAGCACAATTATATGGCATGTTTGGGCAGGTGTTGACCATAGAATCACACTGGAGGACCTAGAAGTGCCTAGAGAGAACATATTTTTTTGGACACAGGTAAGTGAAACCATGTATATAGGTTCTGTGAATATAGGGATCATATTTGTAATTCCATCAGGGCCATATGTACTATAACTGGGAAATTTTACCTCTAAGTGGTGACAGTTTTATGATGAAGCTTGACTATTAATAGTGGTGTCAGTTTATGTGGCATAGATTAAGGCATGATACATGCTGTCCCAGGACTTGGATTGCAGCATTTCCATGCTCTCACTGAACTGGTTACTCAGGAAGCAGTCCAGCATTGCTGCGCACTCAGCCAAAGCGATCTCCAGGTTGCTCCTGCCACCACCGCCTCTGCTTTCCCCACCTTCCAGAGTCATGCTGGGAGCCCGCCCCCCAATCCATGGAACAAGTTTATGTAGCAAAACAAGTTTCTAGACCCTGGGCTCTTAGCTGGAGAAGACTTGCTTCCTGAGACTATACATTTGCCAGTATAGAACTTAAATGTGCTTCTGGTATAGTTAAAAATTATGAAAAACTGTTAGGTTTGGAAGAATGTAACTGTTGCCCTTTAAGAGACAAGCTCAGAAGATATCAGCACTAGCAGGTCGTGTTGGCCTTCAGTTTGGGGCAGAAGCTAATGGGACCAGTGTGTGGCTTACATTCCTTCCTCTGCACCCAACACAGTCCTGGGCCCATTTCATTTGTTGTACTTCTTTGAGGTCAGATGTTGCTTTGTGTCCCAGGAGTTTTAAATCATGTTGGCTATAGACATATATATGGTGTTTCCTGTATAATAAGGTAAGTCATATCATTATTATTGCATTTTATTTATTATTCATATTTCTGTTGTTATGATGGAGACTGGGGAGATTATCAGACAGGAACACAAAAAGCGTTCCTGTCCCACCATCTCTACTCCTGCCCCTGTCCTGTCCCTGTCCCACCACAATCACCCTCCCCATCACACTTACCTTCTCTTCCAACAACAGGGCAACCCAGGAGTGAACAGTGCTCTAACAGAGCTCATTCACTTCCTGGAGTGAAATCCCATGGATTCTTGCAAGAAGACACAAGCATGGAAAATTCAAAAATAAAAATAAAACAACACAAAAAAAGTTACATGAAGCACAAAAACATACTTTAAAATCTACAAGTAACCCAGGGAGAGTCATAAAAAGTGTGTCACTTATCTGGATGTCCTGATCTCACTCAGAAGTGTTCTGGCAGGGACCGCCCATTGATGCTGGGATCTCGCCAGCGAAACGGGGCACTTTGTCGCACACATGGAAATCTGTGACAGAAACGGAATGGGGGATTTATTGATGGCTTCTCCTACCAATAAAAAGCAACACCTGCAGAACAGCAGCAGAACGGGTGCATAACGATGAGGGGATGCCATCTGGTAAGGGAGCCCTTTTGCGATCTGGCATTGCTATAACGCCACTTTTGCATCTGATAATCTCCTGGGATAGGGAAAAATGATTCAGTCTAATTCTTGGAATTCATTTTTTTTCATCATCTCAAGTTAAATTAAATGGCAGCCTTGAAATTTGAGAAACACTTTGAAAGACCATTGATTCCACTCAGGCCCATTATTTGTACAGTCACTAGAAGGCAAGGCTGCTAGAAAATACTATAGGTTAAGTGAGCTGTTAATCCCAGAAACCAGGTGCAAATTTTGTCAATATATAACATGTTTATTTGGGGATTATAACAGCCATCACAGCATTCAGGTGAATAATTTACCTGAGCAATCCCAGGCTGTGCTGGGGGGCATTAAATTATTATTTGAATTTTACCCTGCATGATAATTTTCAACATATCACTATATGATATGTATAAACATGAACAAAAGCCTTCCTTCCAGCATTAAAAGCAGTGGCTACCATTTCCATCTGAAGAAGTCTAGCAGCCTTCCAGTTGTTGGAGTGCACCTCTCAACATTCCTCATCATGGGCTATGCTGGTTAGGGCTGCTGGGAATCAAAGTCCAACAGTTCATAGGATGTCCACCCCTGGGCTTGACAGATGTATCACAATCAGTAAGGGAGCTAAAAAAAAATATTGAGTTCTGTAATTGGTTGGCAGGAAAAAAAAACTTTGAAGGGCTTTGAGAGCACTTTGTTTGCTTTTGTGAGGCTACCACTTGTTCCCACATGCTCAGTTTGTATTTTAGTCTTGCAGTTTGTATATATAAATAAATGTTCAAGAAATACCATGTTTCGAATGCAGTCTCCTGCCATAGTCACTGACCCCAGAATAACTGTCCTTGAAATTTCTTAATACCAGAGAAAGTAAGGGACATAAAACAATATGAATAGAGGAAGGCGTTGTTGATTTTTCATACATCTGGAGTTGCGTTGTTTAGCCTGAGTTTGCCCCACTGTGTGCTCATACTGTGAATCAATATATTAGTCTGGTACTAAATTCAGGAAGATAAGGAGCAGAGGAGTAAATAAAACTAATCTTGTAATGCAGAACACTCAAATGTCAGGGGTTATTTTCCATTGTATGTTCCGATAGAAAGATAGTGCAGTTCAGATCTTGCTTGTGCTTGTGAACAGATCATTTTTATTAGTAATTATGCCCAAGTACTGATGCAGAAAATAGCACAATTCTTGAGACTTAGGAGATTTTCACACGGGCTATATATCCCATGGCAGGAACAGAACAGAGTCGGGAAAGGTTTTCCCTTTCGGACGACGTTGACCTTGTTCTGTCCTGCATCCATCCTACTCCCGTGACTGTTCCAGAACAATGTAATCATGATTTTTCATCGTGAATAGGCCTCCCATTCCGTTGCTAGGTGTGCGAACAGGAGCCCCATTCCTGTTCCGAAATGACAGCCGTGGAGGGGAGGTCCGTTTCAAGCACTTCCTGGTATGATCTGGACATCCAGGTAAGTGGCACCCTTTATTTTACCCTCCCTGTTTTGATTATGTGATTTAAAGTGTGTTTTTATGCTTGGTGAACTGATTTTATGTTTGGGGGAGTTTTATTTTTTAAATTTACCATCCAGCCGTTATCACGTGATAATGTGATAATGTTTCAGACAGCCGGTTGTAAAAGCAGCCTTACGATGGCTGCATTTACGGCCGGCCAGCGAGGGGAGGGGGAGCCCGTTCCTGCTGTGGAATTAAGGTAAGTGTGTGAAAGATTTATGTTATTCCGTGGCAGGAATGGGAGAGGAGGTGGCGGGGCAGTAACGGGGCATTTTGGCCCCATGTGAAAATCTCCTATCTGTTCGTAACTGGAGGAACATGCCATGATTCTGGCTGGGGTTCATGGAGTGATTTTAAAAAGGAAGAAATGCACTTCCTTTGTGTTAAAGTTTATAAAATGATCATATATGAGAGGGCCATGCTTAAAAAAGAGATGGATTGGATATTAAGGCTTGACATGTTAGTCCCCCATGATCTAAATGCAGGCTTAAAGTACATCCATCTCCTTTAAAACTCAAATTTTAACATGTCCCCTAACTTTCCCCTCTGCTGTAGAATTGCTATAGAATTGCCTTGGTACACTGTTGTAAAAAATGGAACAGTATAATGCTCTGCCTCCTACTTCTCAAATTATCAGTTGCCAGGCATAGACTTTGGAAACACTATTTTTGGAATCTCTGCAGGCTGTTTTAAAGTTGCACTGTAAGTAATATTTTGTACTTGTATGAGTTTATTTCGGTTAATAGGTGTTTTTAAAACTGAGACAATTTGTATGCATCTTTACACAAGATATATGTACTTAAAATTGATATTATAAATTGTAACTTGTCTCCTGTTACAATTCCTGTTGTTTATGTATTGTCCCTTTTTTTCTTTTCTCTTTTAACAGCCCCTGAAAAAGATCATTAAATATTACTAGGCCAAAATGCATTGGGCTAATTACTAGAATAAAATCATCTCCTCTCTACATGCCTTCTATTGTGTGTGACTGGTCCTCTTTGCTTTTCATATACATGGACCATCAGGTATATGGCTAGAGATTAAAGAATTTTAAAAATGACAAGGCAGCAGTAGAGTACATAGCCATTTACTTGCTCCCAAATGCTTTTTGATTGGTAAGGAGCTCAAGAAAGAAACTTCATAGCTCCAAGTGATAGTGTTTGCATGTTTCACTGAGGACACAGTCCAGTTCCTCTAGAACAGCGTTTCTCAACTGGGGTTCCATGGAACCCTGGGGTTCCCCCAGAGATGGCCAGGGGTTCCATGAGAAAATAGTAATAAATTAATAAATGAAATGGCTTATCTCTCCCCTCCACAACAGAGAAAGCCAGGCAAGGAATGTTTTCACACCAAGGAAGCCTCAAAGGGGGGGGGGAGGAAGTTTACATGCCAAATACCTTGCTCTCCCTCCCAGCTTTTGATCTGGTTTGGATATGCTAATGAAGCTACTCATGGCCTGGGAAAGGGAGGAGGCAAAGAAAGTGTATGTGTGCGTGTGTGTTCAGCCATCCGAACCCAGAACTGAGGCAAAAGGTACTAATGCAAAATGAAGGATTTTTTTTTTTTTTAAAAATCAGAACAATGGAAAGAGAATTGTAATACTGTACAGCTTTTAGCCAATTGGGGGAAACTGACCAAGTAATCCAAGTAATCCCTGGTCAGTCAGGTACTCACGTGCCAGCTGTGGATGGGAGAACTCTGATAAAAGTGACTTAGGGTTTATTCTTTTAAAACCAGATTTGGAGAGGGCAGAGTCATTACAGTAAAGGAGTCATAGCTAGAGAAAAGGTTCTTAAACTGTGGGTCTGGTAACTGAATGTGGGGATCACAAATAGACTGACCAACTCCCATACTATTGAAAAAAAATCTTTCATTTACCTTGTCAGGAAGCTACAGCCTCCCTCTCAGCCTGCGCCTGTGATGTAGCCAATATTTAAATATTTGAAGGGATGTCATACTGAGGATGGAGCAAGCTTGTTTTCTGCTGCTCCAGGGACTAGGACACAGAGCAATGGGTTCAAACTACAGGAAAAGAGATTCCACCTAAACATTAGAATTTCCTGACAGTAAGAGCTATTTGGCAGTGGAATGCACTGCCTGGGAGTATGGTTGAGTCTCCATTTTTAGAGGTTTTTAAACAGAGGCTGGATGGCCATTTGTTGGGAGTGATTTGATTGTGTATTCCTGCATGGTGGGGGGTTGGACTGGATGGCCCTTGTAGTCTCTTCCAACTCTATGATTCTATGTTGCTGCCTTAGGCAGCAGATCATGCCAACTGAACTCTCCCTAGAAGCCAATATGATTAAACTGAAACTGTCTTACTTTGGAGAGATATATTTATATTATATTTTATATTATATTTGTATTATAGAAATTTCTGACCCTGCAGGTATCAAATATGTATTGCTAGCAATGTGGAATATAATAAGCATCTATTTCCCCCCCACTGTTTCTGTAATTTTTTAAAAACGGGAGCTGTAGGTATAATTTTTATGTAGGGGTTCCATGAGACCTGAAAATTATTTCAAGGCTTCCTCCAGGGTAAAAAGGTTGAGAAAGGCTGCTCTAGAAGCACCCTCTAATACAGTTTCTCCTGTCCTCTTTATTCCTCTGTAGTGCTAGTAATAGTTGGTTGGCCTCAATGCTTGTAAAGCACAGAGGTGAGCAGCCTTTTAGCCTTGAGAGTGTTAGGACTTTTTCGGATGGCAATTTGTAATGCAAGAAGGCTCATCCCTCTTGCGAGGCTGCTGCGCAGCAGAGGGGCCTTTTCAGATGACGCCGTCCCCCTGCCGATTCTGTTCCGGAAGAGCTGGGAGGCTGCAGCACCATGTTTAGCCATTTCCTAATCACGGAAGTTGACCGTGATTAGGAAATGGCCAAATATGGCACTGCAACCACCCAGCTCTTCCGGAACAGAATTGGCAGGGGGACAGCATCATCCAAAATGGCCCCCCTGCTGTGCAGCAGCCTCGCAAGAGGGATGAGCCTTCTTGCGTTACAAATCGCCGTCCGAAAAAGTCCTTAGACTTGGCATCCTTTGCATGTCTTTACTCACTAATTGCTGGTTGGCATTTTGACAACTTCCTGTTTTATTGTTTTTCCACACCTTCTCTTTTCCTACATTACTATAACCTGCCAGACACTGCTTCCCTTTCTCACTCTCTCTACCATTAGGCCATATACAAAAAAATTGTAATTAAACCTAGGTCGTGTTTACACAGGCAAATATTCCCCTAAATATAATGCAAAGATTGCATATTGTTCCCATGCATCGCGCCACAATATCGCCTCATTCAGAAGGGGGGAAGGTAAAAACCCAAATATAGCATCACAGGGGATGTCACTACTTTTGCTGACTTATTTGAAAAGTAGCGTGACTTAGCGCATTATTGATTGTGTAAACAACCATTTCGCTAAGGGCTGTGTGAATTACCAGCAATCTTCCCGATACAGTTACAGCAGAGCTGCACTGTGATTGTTGTTATGATGAAGGGGTGGGCTTGCAAGAGGTGGAGTGAGGGAGGGAGATTCAGTAGCGATCAGGAAATTTTGAAAAATCCATCATGGCTGCAGCTTGCTTTGCTGCCAGTGGATAAGAAATCCCCAGTAAGTGTTTGTCTGTGTGTGTAAGAGAGATAGAGTGGGGAGTGAGGGGGGGAGATTCAGTAGCGATCAGCTTTTAACCATGGAAAAAAATCCATCCTCTCTGCAGCTTGCTTTGGTGCCAGGGGATAAGAAATCCCCAGTAAGTGTGTGTGTTCCGTGGGTTAATGAAAACTAGCAGACATTCCTATGGCATTCCTTTGTCATAGGAATGTCTTTGTCATAGGAATGTCTTTTTTTTTTTTAACTGTTGGGAGAGGCTGCTTGTTGCTGAGTGGGGTGGAATTTCAGTAACCAAACAAAAATACAGCATACCTAAAAGTACAGCTTAGCATTCTGAGCATTAACTAAGAGTTCTTGGATTACCTAAAAGCTCTCACCATGGACACTGAGGGGACTGCAGCAGTCACTTGCAACACTTGTGCGATGTTTGTATTCTTGTCTACAGACGTGGAGAACTTCACATGCACCAAGTGCAAGCTGGTAGCCCTCTTGGAGGAGAAAGTACAGCAGCTGGAGACACGGGTAGCTACACTTCAACAGATTCGCGAGCAAGAGGTTTTCCTGGACAGAACAGAACGAACAGTCTTGGATGGGGACCACACAGAGGAAGTGGCTGTGGAGGAGAGGGTCACTTCACAGACACAGGAAGTAGACAGCTGGAGGAATGTCACACACAGAACAAGAAAATCCAGGGATTCTTCGAGCAGCTTGCAGCTACAGAATCGATTTGAAGCCCTTTCCCTTATCAAGGACAACGAGGAAGAACAGCATGGACAGACTTCAGGGGTAGAGCAGGGGACCTTGAGAGGATCACCGCAAGGAACAGCAGCTGTGAAGCCTCGGCGGAGGCGTGTGGTGGTGGTGGGGGACTCCTTGCTGCGGGGTAAAGAAGCAGTGGTATGTGGGCCTGACAAGATGACTCGGGAGGTGTGTTGTCTCCCTGGGGCAAAGATCTGTGATGTGACCGAGAGGCTGACAAGACTTGTCAAGCCTACGGATTATTACCCCTTCCTTTTGGTCCATGTGGGAACCAATGATACTGCAAGGCACAGCTTTCCCAAGATCAGAAGAGATTATGAGGCCCTGGGGAGGAAGCTGAAAGAAATGGATGCACAGGTTGTCATCTCGTCTCTTCTGCCAGTTGAAGGGCATGGTCCAAGAAGGGAGAGGAAAATAGCCGACGTAAACAACTGGCTCCATAGATGGTGTCGCTGAGAACAAATTGGATTCTTGGATCATGGACTGCGCTTCCATGAGGGGGGGCTTCTGGCAAGAGATGGGGTGCATCTTACAACAGTTGGAAGAAACATTTTTGCCAACAGTCTCACGAATTTGATCAGGAGGGCTTTAAACTGAATCAAATGGGGGAGGGAGACAGTATTCTGGAAGGCAAAAGGGCTGGAGAAAATAGTCAAACTGTCATAGAGGGAACAAGGCAAACAGCGCAAGGACCCAACAGTGGGAGGCAAAAAAACTTGCACAGGGAGCAAGTAAAGGGAACACATGGTCTTAGATGTCTCTACACTAATGCACAGAGCATGGGAAATAAGCAAGATGAACTTGAACTCCTCGCACTACAAAACAAATATGATACAATAGGCATTACTGAAACCTGGTGGGACGAGTCTCATGATTGGAATGTAGGAATAGAGGGGTATAACCTTTATAGGAGAAACAGGCCAAACAGGAAAGGAGGAGGAATAGCATTATATGTCAGGGATATTTACACCAATGAAGTGATCCATGACATCAATACTGGAAGCCAGGTGGAGAGCATCTGGATAAAAATTAAAGGGGAGGGAAACAACAGGGATGTTATTTTGGGACTCTACTACAGATCCCCAAACCAGACGGAGGAATTGGATGATGCCTTTCTAGAACAGATGAACACACATGCAGAAAGGAGAGATGTAGTAGTGATGGGTGACTTCAACTATCCTGATATTTGCTGGCAATCTAACTCAGCCAAAACTTCAAGGTCTAGCAAATTCCTTACATGCCTGGAAGACAATTTCATGGTCCAAAAGGTGGAAGAGGCAACAAGGGGGTCAGCTATTTTAGATCTGATCCTAACCAACAGAGATGACCTGGTTAATGGGGTGCAAGTGGTGGGATCCTTAGGTGAGAGTGATCATGTTCTCCTGGAGTTTGTTATACAATGGAAAGGAGAAGCCAGGCATAGTCAGACACACATTCTTGACTTTAGGAGAGCTGATTTCAATAAACTCAGGGAAATACTGGGGGTGATCCCATGGTCAGGAATATTAAAAGAGAAGAGACCTCAAGACGGATGGTACTTTCTCAAAAGGGAGATACTGAAGGCACAATTTCAAACAGTACCATTGAGGAAGGAAAATGGGAGGTGTCTCAGGAAACCAGGATGGATGACTAAAGAACTTTCAATGGAGCTAAGTTTTAAACGGAACATGTATAGGAAATGGAAAAGGGGAGAAATCACCAAAGAAGAATTCAAACAGATAGCGAACACGTGTAGGAGTAAAGTCAGAAAAGCTAAAGCGCAGAATGAGCTCCGGCTTGCTAGGGAGGTTAAGAACAATAAAAAGGGTTTTTTTGGGGTATGTCCGCAGCAAAAGGAGGAAGAAGGAAATGATAGGGCCAGTACGTGGAGAAGATGGCAAAATGCTAACAGGGGACAGAGAAAAGGCAGAATTACTCAACACCTTCTTTGCCTCAGTGTTTTCAGAAAAGGAAAAGGAGGACTAACCTGAGGATAATGGAACGGAGGACACAATAGGGGAAATCCAGCTCAAAATAAGTAAAGAGGTAGTACAGGAATACCTTCTTAATCTAAATGAATTTAAATCTCCAGGACCAGATGAACTACATCCAAAAATATTAAAAGAGCTGGCAAATATAATCTCAGAGCCATTGGCAATAATATTTGAGAACTCCTGGAGAACAGGAGAAGTCCCAGCAGACTGGAGGAGGGCAAATGTTGTTCCCATCTTCAAAAAGGGGAAAAAAGAGGATCCCAACAATTATCGTCCAGTTAGTCTGACATCAATACCAGGGAAGATTCTAGAGCAGATCATTAAACAGAGAGTCTGTGAACATTTAGAAGGCAATGCCATAATCACAAAAAGTCAACATGGGTTTCAGAGAAACAAATCATGCCAGACTAATCTGATCTCTTTTTTTGATAAAGTTACCAGCTTGGTAGATGAAGGGAATGCTGTGGACATCGCATACCTTGATTTCAGTAAGGCCTTTGACAAGGTTCCCCATGACATTCTTGCAAACAAGCTTGTAAAATGTGGGCTAGACAAGTTAACTGTTCAATGGATTTGTAATTGGTTGACCGGCCGAACCCAAAGGGTGCTCAGCAGTGGCTCCTCTTTGTCTTGGAAAGATGTGACCAGTGGGGTGCCACGGGGTTCTGTCCTGGGCCCAGTGCTATTTAACATCTTTATCAATGACTTGGATGAGGGAATTAGGGGCATACTTATCAAATTTACAGATGACACCAAATTAGGAGGAGTAGCTAATACCCTAGAGGACAGGATCAAAATTCAGAATGACCTGGATAGACTGGAGAGCTGGGCCAAAGCTAATAAAATGAAATTCAATACGGAGAAATGTAAGGTGCTGCATTTAGGGTGGAAAAATGAAATGCATAAATATAGGATGGGAGAGACCTGGCTGAATGAGACTACATGCGAAAGGGATCTAGGAGTCCTAGTAGACCACAAGTTGAACATGAGCCAACAGTGTGATGCGGCAGCGAAAAAGGCCAATGCGATTTTGGGCTGTATCAATAGAAGTATAGTGTCTAGATCAAGGGAAGTAATAGTGCCACTCTATTCTGCCTTGGTCAGACCTCACTTAGAATACTGTGTCCAGTTCTGGGCACCACAATTCAAAAAGGATATTGACAAATTGGAGTGTGTCCAGAGAAGGGCAACTAAAATGGTGAAAGGTCTGGAAACGATGCCTTATGAGAAGAGACTTAGGGAGCTGGGTATGTTTAGCCTGGAAAAAAGATGGTTAAGAGGCGATATGATAGCCCTGTTTAAGTATTTGAGGGGATGTCACGCTGAGGATGGAGAAGGCTTGTTTTCTGCTGCTCCAGAGACTGGAACACGGAACAATGGGTGCAAGCTCCAGGAACAGAGATTCCACTTCAACATAAGGAGGAACTTTTTGACAGTAAGAGCTGTTCGGCAGTGGAACACGCTCCCTCGGAGCGTGGTGGGGTCTCCTTCCTTGGAGGTCTTTAAACAGAGGCTGGATTGCCATCTGTTGGGGATGCTTTGATCAAGATTTCCTGCGTGGCAGGGGGGTTGGACTGGATGGCCCTTGTGGTCTTTTCCAACTCTGCAATTCTATGATTCTATGATTCTCTCCCATGCTTGGCTGCCAGCCCCCCACATTTGCCTGTCTGAACCAGAAAGCGGGGGGAGGGGAAAGAGCAACGGATTTCCCTATAAATCATTTAAACTACCCAACACTGGTGTGAAAAAGCGCTAAAGCGCAATTTATAGCAATAAAACCTGCTGTGTAATTGAGCCTCTACTCATATGTTTTACAAAGCAGACTATGCTTGCTTTTTTCTGTTGGATCCTGGGTGGGTGAATAGACATGGGACTGGTTGTTGTTCAGCTTCTGCTGTTGCCAATTTGATTGCCATGCTGGAGAGATCCACTACTATTTTTCACAATTATTAACAGAGAGCTGTATGCAGTGTTAGCTTTGGGGCAGGTTGGGCGGAAACACTCATCAACAAACTCACACATTTCTGCTATACATGTCAGTGTGCAAAGATAGGAAACTTTCAGCATTCTCCCCCTTTCCACTGTCTATCTAGGGGTCCACTGGGGAATAATAATAATAATAATAATCTGCTTCTTTCCCCATGGAACAATGTGTGTGAGAGTATAAAAACCTTTCCCATCCTCCTGACTTTCCACAGAGTTCACTCTTTGCCCACCATTACTAATGGCAGGGAAACAGCAGTCTCAGCTGAATTGAGATCACTGGAGGGTGAGCAAGGTAATGGCTTCTGCCAAGATTGCTGTCCCAGTGGCAGTGGTGGCTGGTGGGTTCCATGCTACTGGTGAATCTGCTTTGAGCTCTAGTCTGAATTTTAAAGAAGCCACCTAAAGTACTGAACCTATTTGGGGATGGAACGTATTGGTATGGAAGCCATCAGTCGACACCACTGTCTAATGCTGGAACAGTGTTTTTATCCTTTTGATACCCAGCTAATTAACGAGGGTACAGGGAAGTATAGGTGGAGTTCCCAGGCTACATGGACTGTAAGTTGCCTACTGTTATAAAAGCTCCCGTGCATGTGTTTGTGCATCTAAAGAGCTTATTCCCCACTTCTTCATTGAAGAATGAGTGGTAGACATTATTTTTTTTTTTGAAAAACAGAGTATGAAAACATTAAAATGTTCATAATGAAACAATAACAACTGAAAGGAATAAAAACAATACCATCAACTGAAAATACAATAATTAAAAGTGCTTCAGCAAATAAAAAGGTTTGAACCCGGCACCAAATGAAATACAGCATTGGCACTAGGCATCTCTGCCTTTGGGAGGGCAGTGCAAATTCAAGGCACCACCACAGAGAAGGCTTTCTCTTTTGAATCTGGATATTATGTTTCTTTTAAGGAAGGAACACAGAGAATTCCATCCAGTTATCTTAATGCACTGGTGGTCATTGGAGATTATCAGACAGGAACACAAAAAGTGTTCCTGTCCTACAATCTCCACTCCTGCGCCTGTCCCATCCCTGTCCTGCCACAATCACCCTCCCCACTGCACTTACCTTCTCTTCTGATGACAGGACAGCCTAGGAGTGAATGGTGCTCTAACAGAGCTCTGCTCACTTCCTGGAGTGAAATCCAGCACATTCTCGTGAGAAGACGTGAGTGGGGGAGATTAAAAAATAAAAGTAAAAATAACACAAAAAAACTTACACAAGCACAAAAACACACTTTAAAATATACAAGTAACCCAGGGAAGGTAATAAAAAGTGTGTCACTTACCTGGATGTCTCGATCTCAGCCGGGAGTGCTCTGGCAGGGACCGCCCATTGACGCACGGATCTCGCCAGTGAAATGAGGCATTTTGTCACACACAGCCAAATCCAGAACAGAAACAGAATGAGGGATCTATTGATGGCTTCTCCCATCAATAAAAAGCAGCATCCGCAGAAAAGCAGCAGAAAGGGTACATAACGATGGGGGATGATGTAGTCTGGTAAAGGAGTCCTTTTGTGATCACGTGGCATTGCTGTAATGCTACTTTTGATACATCTGATAATCTCCTTAATATGCAATCACTGGTTGTTTTAATTCACACACCCAGGATGGTGTGGCAGGGAATGTGCCTTTAGATATTTGGGCCCTGAGCTCTTTAGGACTTTAATGGGAAAAGGAGAAGCAAGGTAGTGAATAGGCAACCCAAACAGTTGCTTCAGAATTGATGTCGAATGGTTTCATTCAGGCTAGGAGTGGGTAACAATGGCTGTCCAGATGTTTTTGGCCTATAAAACCTACCAGCCCTAGGTAACATAGCCAATGGTTATGGGTTATTGGGGGTGCAGTCCAAAACATCTAGAGAGCCACAGTTGCCCACTCTTGATCCAAGAAAACCAGCCAGGATCCTAGTAGCCAAATTCTGTACTAGTTGAAGTTCCCAGTTCATTTTCAAAGTTAGCCCTGTGGCGCAGTGGTTAAATGCCAGTACTGCAAGTCACCACATTGCAAGTTCGATTCCAGCGGGCTCCAAGGTTCACTCAGCCTTCCATCCTTTCGCAGGTCGGTAAAATGAGTACCCAGCTTGTGGGGGCAATTAGCTAACACACATTGGAAACTGCTTAATGCAGTGTAGACGTGTAAATGTGCTATTGCTTAAAACAATTTGTAAGCCGCTCTGATAGCCTTGTGGCTGAAGAGTGGGGTATAAATAAAATAAAATAAAATAAAATAAAATAAAATAAAGATAAGCCTAGAATGTATTACAGCAATCCATGTTTAGGTTTACCAGAGTAAGGATTACCATAGCCTGTAATCTTAACAGCATATTTGTCACAGACCATACAGCTGATATCTTCTGTACTTAAAAAAAAAAGACACTTAAAAAAATACCTAAAACATAAAGGCGAAAGCTAGGTTATTTCCCCCCATGTCCAAATGGCTTCTAGCCCCACTGCTTAAACTATACTTTCCAACATTTCACAGATGAAAATTGGGAAACTGGCCAAGCAACATTCAGAGTGCAGCCATGATGGCAAATGTTATGAATGAGGAAAAATAACCAGGCTAGGAGCAAAACGCAGCAGTTTGCTTTCGCCTGAGCCTACTGGGAAGGGCAAGTTTCTGACCCCTCCTTTTCTCCCTGCTGAGTTAATGGTTTGCAAACTGCTTTTGCACTTTGAACTCAGTTCGCAGCAATTGAAGTAAGCTGAAGATAAAAGGGGGAAATGGGAAGAAAATATGGAATGTCAGAGGATTAGTTGGGTCTGTCCCTGCTAAATCAAGTCTGTGGGAGGGTATTCATAAACAGCATGTTCAAATTGCACCAGAACAGGTGGGAAGATGGCTAACAACAGGAACCATGATGTAGTGGAGAAGAACTAATCATGACCAATCTCTGACACACACACACATGTTCCACAGCTCAGAGCTGGCCCTAACATTGGGCAGAATGAGTCAGTTGTCACGAGCTGCAGACTCTAGGTATGAAAAGGCAACAAAATGTTCATTATTACTATGACTGGATTTTTGTTGGCAGGGGTTTAGAGAGAATTCTTTAGGTGTGGCTTTGCTCAAAGGGTGGCCCCTTGGTGCTTTCCATCAAGCAACAAAATATCCTTGACCAGCCCTACTGTAGCTGGGAAGATAATTAAAGAGACAAAGTGGTGCTTTAGGTTGCAACTCTTTGCTTCTGAGAGTCACTGAAGTGAGATTTGCTGGAAAGGGATAACAAAATGCTACACAGCATTGCTCAGCAACTGCTGCTGCTGAACTCTATATGCAACTCTGTATGCTGAAATGAGAGTAATGCATTCCATGAGCCACATGAACTGGACCACTTGCCTGAGCTTGGAAACAGATGACGCCAACCCTCAGCCTTTCATAGTAACTGACTGAAAAAGATAACTGATGTATTTTACTGAACAAAACACACTGGAAACCCACTTATATTTAGCTCGGTACCCTTTGAAGCACATTAGTGTATAGGCAACCAACCTGGCTAATAGCAGATAGATGTCTTAATATGATTTGACAATGATTAACAGATGTTGATAATGCTGTTCCAAAAGTAGTTGCCTTTTTCTGTACCTCTCCCCTTTCCTTTTTCTTCTGGCTTGGGTTTCTTCTCATCTGGCTTCAAGCCAAATATGTGTTCTTGAATATAACAAGTTAAGAATAGATTAGGACATTTCCGTAGTGATGGATAATGTTTCTCTGTTGACCTTTCCCTGTGTTTCTACTTTTCTTTTTAATTCCAAGAGGAGGGAATTCCTTAACCCTTTGGAAATCTGAGTTCTTTTCCTTCACACTTGCATGGATCTTATAGCCATCTCAGTGGAGGCACTGGGTGTGTGTGTGTGGAGAAGCTGAACTGCCCCAGGTGACATAGTGGGGGGGGGAGAGACGGTGCCATGTTATAGCTTTTTTTCAGCTAAATAATAGATTGCAGAAACCAGACAGGCAGAAGACAAGTTTACATAGGGACCACTAAACGCAGTGTGCAAACAAGAATCAAGCAACATGAGACACTGCAGTCTGGGCCAGCCAGAAAAATCAGCAGTAGCAGAACATGCTATAAACCAACCTGGACACAAAATGTTATTTGAAAACACTGAAATTCTGGACCAGGCCAACAACTATCATGTCAGAATGAACAGAGAAGCTATTGAAATCCACAAACACCTGGACAACTTCAACAGGAAAGAAGAAACCCTTAAAGTAAACAAAATCTGGCTGCTAGTCATGAAGAACACTAAAATCAGAACTCAACACTTGCAAATGAACTCCACCAAAGGACAGGGGGATTTCCAGCATATAATGGACCATTAAACAACCATTAGGTGGGGCTGTCGAGGCTACTGAGGTTGAAGGGGAGGATCGTGGAGGAGGGCAGAACTGGAAGAGGAGAGGAGAAAAAGACCAAAACGAAACCAGATAGTGAGAAACGGAATGGACTGAGTTGATGGGAGAGCTCAACTTACACTTCGCAATGCAAGTAAGCGCGTCGGGGATCAGCGCTTAACTAGGAAGCTAACGAGACGTTATAGAGACGCGGAGTGTCGGAGCGGGAGAATAAGCAAGATAGACGCAGATTGGTAGAGAAAGAGGAGAAGGACGACGTGAATAAGGTGAAGGGAAGGTAGTGAATCAACGGGAAAGTCCGGGCTCGTAAGGCTGCGGGGTGAAGTTGATTAAACGGTGGGGAGAAGGAGAGAAGAAGCAGCGGTGAGAAGAAAGGAAGGTGGAGGCTGTGAACAACGGAAAGTTTGGTTCTGTAAGGCTGTGGGAGAAGCTGGCTGAACTGTGAGGAGAAGGAGAGAAGGAGCAGTGGCGAGAAGAAAGGGGGGTGGAGGCTCTGAACAACGGAAGTTCGGTTTCGTAAAGCTGTGGGAAGAAGCCGGCTGAACTGTGAGGCTGCGGGGTGAAGTTGATTAAACGGTGAGGAGAAGGAGAGAAGGAGCAGCGGTGAGAAGAAAGGGAGGTGGAGGCTACTACAGGACGACGTGTTTAAGGAGGCTGTCAACAACGGAAAAATTTGGCTTTGTAAGGTTGTGGGGTGAAGCTGACTGAAGGGTGGGGAGAAGGAGAGAAGAGGCAGCGCTGAGGGAGAGAACCAAAGTGGGGCTTAGAGGAAAGAGAAGGGGTAAATAAGAAACAACAAGAAAGTATAGGACTGGGGATACAGTGACGGGGGGTAAAAATTTGAAATGCTTTGAGTGATCCTAGTTGTATTAATTAAGTTAAAATTTGTAAATTTATTGGTGAAAAAAAGGAGGGGTCGACAAAGAAGAAACTGAATGAAATTCTTGAGTAAGTAGATTGTGGGTTGATTATTATTACATATTGAAACAGTTTTTGTGGGGGGGAAATTGTGTGAGACAAAGGAAAAGTAAAAACTGATAAATAGAAGGGGAAATCTTGCTTTTAAAGATGCCGATTAAAAGACAACCTCAGGTTAAGACTACAACATTAACAACAAGAAGACAATCAACAGAAGCGTCAGACCCTCAGCAATTACTATTGCAAGAGTTCCGACGATTTAGAGAAGAAATGACTATGGAAATGAAAGAAATAAGGAAGGATATTAGGAAGGAGTTAGAGGAGTTTGGGAAAAAGTTAAATAAAATAACAACAGACGTGGAGCATTTAAGTGAAAGGGTGGACGAAATTAATATAAAAACTAAAAAATTAGAGGAAACTACAGAACAGCTAAAAATAGAACAAGAAAAGGGTCAAGAAAGAGATCTTGAGATGCAAATGAGATTGCGTGAAAAATGTATTAAAATAAGAGGTCTAGTGGAAATGGAGGAAGAGGACTTATATCAGAGATTGCTGCCAGAATTAGCAGACTATGTGCAATTACCTTTAGAAAAGATGGAGGCTGAGGTGGATCGGATTTTCAGAATAAATTCAAAAGTTGCTACACAAAGGGGGTTACCAAGGGATATTGTGATCTACTTTATAAGAACGAAGACGAGAGACTTAATTTTGCAGAAGAATTATGAAACTAGTTTAGTTATTGAGGACAACGAAGTAGCAATTTATAAGGATATCCCCAATCAAATCTTAAAGAAAAGGAAAGACTATCAGTTTATTACCTCAAAACTGCAAAATAAAGAAATTCAATATAGATGGGAAAAAATAGAGGGTATATCGTTCACTTTTCAACAGAGGAGATATAGATTAAACACGATAAAGAAAGCTAAGGATTTTTTGACAAAATATGGTAAAGAATTGAATGGTATGGAGAGAGAAAAGAAAGAAAGGGAACAAGCTGATAAACGAGTTTCTCTGAAAGGAAAGGCTGAAAGATTGGGCGAGGATAAGGAAGGAGAAATTGAACATATGAGAGGATATAAGGAGATGGAAAGAAAGTTAAGCTTTGAAAATAGACTTAGAGAGGAAGAGGAGATAGAGATTGAGGAAGGAGACCAAGACGAAGAAGGAGAAATAGTAGATTCAGAAGAGGAAGACGAAGGAGAAAATGAAGAACAGGAAGAAATAGGAAGCTTAGATATAGTTGAGGGAGATTAAAACAAATGGAATAAGTGAAAATAGAAAATAAAAGTAATGAGAAAAGAAATGGATATAAAATTAATTTCATGGAATGTCAGAGGGATGAATTCCCCATATAAAAGGAAACAAATATTTCACCATCTTGAGAAAATGAAAGCTGAGGTGATATGCATTCAAGAAACTCATATAAAGGAAGAAAATCAAAATTTTTTAAGAAATAGGAAATTAGGACAATCATTTATAAATTCAATTAATAAAAAGAAAAAAGGAATTGTATTATATGTAAAATCAGGTTGGGTGGCAAAAGAAGTAATAAAGGATACGAAGGGGAGATATATTGGAGTGGAAGTAATACTAATGGGGAAAAAGACTTTAATATTGGGAATATATGCACCATCAGAACAGAAGGACAAATTTTATCAGAATTTATTACAAAAGCTATTGGAAGTAGATTATGATAACCTGATATGTCTAGGGGACTGGAATGGGGTCTTGGACCCTTTTTTAGATAGGACTTCAAAGAAAAGAATTAAACATAAACAGGGGAAATTACCTAAAACATTTCAAACTCTTATGGATAATCTGTCCTTAGTAGAAGTTTGGAGACATTTATATGATGGAACAAGAGATTTCACATACTTCTCAGATAGACATAAGTCGTTTTCACGAATAGATATGTTCCTAATATCAAGAAGCATCGTGAGTTGTGTAAAATCAATGGAGATTATGCCAAGAACGCTCTCAGACCACAGCTTGATAAAAATGACACTCAGAGGCAATGAAAGAAATTATAGCTGGAGACTTAAGGAAAGCATGATACAGGACGAAAAAGTACAAAATAGACTAAGAGAAACCTTGAAAAACTACTTTAGAGAAAATAAAGAGGATGAGGTAGCTGTACATAATGTTTGGGATGCAAGCAAAGCTGTGGTCAGAGGAATATGCATGCAAATAAATTTTGAATTGAATAAAAAGAGAAAAGAAAAACAACAAAGTTTACAGGTTGCTCTACAACAAAAAGAATCAGAATTAAAAAAAAGATCCGACCAACAAGGAATTAATTAAAATAGTAGAAATTCTGAGAGACCAATTAAAAATGGAGATAGCTGAAGAAATTGAGAAAAAAATTAGATTTGCAAAACAAAGATATTACGGGAATGGAAATAAAATCGGTAAATGGTTAGCATACAGAATGAGAAAGGAGATAGAGAAACAACAGATATTGAAAATAAAGGTAAAGGGAAAGATAGTGACCAACCAAGAGAAAATAAGAAAAGAATTTCAAGAATTTTATAAAGGCTTGTTTAAAGAAACATCACTACACATTGTGGAGGAAGATAAGATTAGGCAGTATCTGGATAAACAACGGATACCGAAAATAAACAAAAACCAAAAAGACGAATTAAATAAACCTATAACAATAATGGAAGTAGAGAAAGCTATAAGAGGTTTAAAAAATGGAAAAACTCCAGGTCCGGATGGTTTTCCATCTAGCTATTATAAAATATTTGAAGAGCAATTGAAAGTACCTTTATGGAAAACATTTAATAACATAATGTTTAAAGGTGACATACCAATTTCTTGGAAGAACGCAAACGTTGCTTTAATTTTGAAGGAAAACAGGGAAGCAGAAGAAATGAAAAATTATAGGCCCATAGCACTGTTGAACACAGATTATAAGATCTTCACAACAATATTGGCTGAAAGGTTGAAAAACATATTGAATGAGTGGATTAATGAAGATCAAACAGGATTTCTTCCAAAAAGAAACTTAAGAAACAACATCAGGAGGATAGTAAATCTTATAGAATATTTTGATAAGCATCCTGAGAAGAAATTAGCTTTAATTTTTTTAGATGCAGAGAAGGCTTTTGACAGTGTTAAATGGGCATATATGACTGAAGTAATGAATAAACTGGATCTGGGCGATAATTTCATAAATGGAATTAAAGCACTGTATAAACACCAAACAGCACAAATAATAATAAATGGACAGAAAACATCAGAAATTAAGATTGAAAAGGGAGTGAGACAAGGATGTCCGCTGTCACCCTTAATATTTATTATAGTACTGGAGGTATTATGTAGAATCATCAGGGAAGAACGAAAGGTACAGGGTGTAAAGATAAAGAAGCAACATTTTAAGATATGTGCGTTTGCTGACGATTTGGCGATATCCTTAGAGGACCCAATAAATTCGATAAAAACTTTGCAAGGAATATTGGAAGAATTTGGAAGAGCATCAGGCATTAAAATAAACAAAGAAAAGACAGTAATGCTCACAAAGAATCTGACAAGGAAAGAAGAGGAGGATCTAGAAGAAATATCTAAATATAAGATAGGGAAAAAGATTAGATATTTGGGCATAATTCTGACAAAAAACAATTTGGATTTGGTCGACAATAATTATAATAAGGTCTGGAGTGAGATTAAAAAAGATATGGGAAAATGGGAAAAATTAAACTTATCTCTTCTAGGCAGAATGGCAGCAGTAAAAATGACTATATTGCCTAAAATGCTTTTCCTGTTTCAAAATTTACCTGTACTAAGTAATAATAAATTATTTAGGCAATGGGAAAAGGACTTATCCAAATTTATTTGGCAAAACAAAAAACTGAGAATTAGTTGGAAGCTACTACAAGAGGATAGAGAGAGGGGGGGTCTTGGTTTCCCTAGTTTGAGGACTTACTATAATTCGTGTACGTTAATTTGGTTATATGACTGGTTTAAACTGAAAGACGACAGAATATTAACATTAGAAGGTGTAGATGCCAAGTATGGACTACACGCATATTTGTGGTATGATAAAGATAAGATAGATAAGAATTTCAGGAACCATGTCGTTAGGAACACTATGTTAAAAACATGGAAGATTGTAAAAAGAAAATTGTATGTTAGCTTACCACTATGGGTCTCACCCCAAGAGGCCTTCAGGAGAACTGAGATGGCAAATCAAGAAACTTGGTTAACGTATAAAGATCTATTAAAATATAAGGATGGAGAATATTTGATAAAATCTAGGGAAGAGTTGGAGGAAGAACAGAAAGTGTCAAACTGGTTTCAATATCGACAACTGTTGGAAAGATATAAAATGGATAAAAATTTGATGGGAATAGAACAACAAAAGACAGAGCTAGATGTAGTGCTAGCAGAAAACGAGAACCCGACAATATCTAAAGTATATAAATTATTATTAAAATTGGAATTCGAAGAGGAGGTGGTGAAGGAATATATGGTTAAGTGGTCGCAAAATGTTGGGCACAATATACATCTAGAGAATTGGGAAAGGTTGTGGAAAAGAGATATGAAATTTACTCCATGCATGGAATTAAAGGAAAATTGTTATAAAATGATCTTCCGCTGGTATATGTCACCACAGAAACTGGCTAAAATGTATAAGGATGTAAGCACAACCTGTTGGAAATGCGAAGATCAGATCGGTTCATTTTACCATATGTGGTGGTCATGTGATTTAGCAAGAAAGTACTGGATTAATATACATAATGTGATTTGTAGAATATTGAAAGCAGAACTTAGATTTAAACCAGAAGTGTACTTATTAAACATCTTAGAAAAAAGAATTTCCTAGAGAAGACAGGAATTTAATGTTGTACATGACTACCACAGCGAGGATTACTTACGCTAGGCATTGGAAACAAAAGGAAATACCAAAGGTAGAAGATTGGATGAGAAAGTTACTAGAAGTTGCGCGAATGGAATATCTTACGTATTGGATTAAATATCGATCGATAAATAAGTTTGAAGAGGTATGGGCAAAAGTGATAGAATACTGGAAATCGGAAGGGAATCAGTATGCAATCACTTGGTTTGTGGATTAAGATTGTATAGGCGGAGAAATAAAATCTTTGGATTGACAGATACGGAAAGGACAGAGATAGGGGGGGAGGAGCAAATTTAAAATCTTCCGTAACTGCGTGTAAGAACGTGTGGCAAATACTGTACAAGAGGATGTAATGTTCAATTAATCACAAAGGAGAGTGAGTATATTCTCCTTAAAGGAGCTTAGAATAGTAGGTGAATATATAAGATTAAGATATAGAATATAAAAGTATGGATATGTATATATAAAAATATGGATATGTATATAAACAGATATATGCAAATATGTATATATGTATAGAAATACATATAGAAATACATATAGAAATATATAGAAATAGAAATATGTAAATATAGATGTCTGTACGTAAAGGTGTAGACCTACTTAAGTATTATTTCATATGACAAAAAAAAAAGGATACAGAAAAATCATTACCCTATTGCATTAGAAAGATAAATAAGTTTATAACTGTGCAAGTTCAAATCCAGTCGATGAGGAAGTCAGTCTGTTTTCTTTTATACTTATTCTCTCTTTTTTTTCTTATTTATATCTTTTTTCTTAATTCTATATTCTACGTATTTGTTTTTATATGTTTGTAAAATGTTCTTTTAAATAAAAAAACAAAAACAAAAAACCATTAGCCAAACAGACACTAATCCTCCTTGTATATCTCCACCTAGAAACTAGCTATTCAAATACACAAATGTACATATCCTCCCCAACAGGATTTCATAGTATATACCCCCCCCCTCCTACCCAACCATTCTCTGAATATGCCAGCCACAGATGCAGACAAAACGTCAGAAATAAACTCTTCCAGAACACGGTCTCACAGCCTGGAAAAAAACCAAGGAAAATCTATGGATGCCAGCTATGAAAGCCTTCGACTTCACATCATTGGGAACCTCTGATTTTTATAAAAGCATCTTTTCTATAGGTTTAAATTGTATTTTAGCAGTTAAAATACAATTTGGCAACTATAATTCTGTAAAGATGCAGGGAAAGAGGTAACAACCTTGAATCTCTTAGTTATCTTTACAAACAAACAAAAACTTGTTCTGGCTTCTTTGAGGAAACCCATGTCAGCAGAGGTGGTTAAAAACATAATACAAGACCAAGTGTAGATAACCTTTAGGAAAGTATAGGCATGTTAGGGTCTTGAGTTATTAGTTGAAACTGAATGTGTTAATCATTTCTGTATAATTATTTTATTTATATTACACATTGAGCTGGGAACGTGGCAGGAGAGTTCCATCAAAGAATGAAAAATGAATAGCATATACACTTTCTCTTTCACATTTTGAGGACAGGTTGGGATAGTAGGATGACTGCTGTAAATGAGTTAGATTGCTTAATCAGTTCACAGATTGGTTAGGTATACTACTGATTGGCTCACAGTGTGTTTTTGTTGTTAACTGCCATCAAATTGACTTCTTTGTCTTTTCTTACTGCCTTCTACCCTACAAAGCAATTATTGTCTTTTGTATTGAGTCATGCCTTCTCATGATATGGCCAAAGTATGGCAGTCTCAGTTTAGTCATCTTGGTTTCTAGGGAGAGTTCAGACTTGATTCGCTCTAGGACTCATTTATTTCCTCTTTTTAGCAGTCCATCATATCTGTAGAACTCTTCTCCAGTACCATAGATCTCTAGGAGCCCATTGGTTCTCCAGGAGTGCTACCAGATGAAACTTTGTAATGTCCATCCTCTCTGTCTCGTTCACTTAATTTTACCAGGGTCCAGATGAAGTTGTTTTTTATCTGTCCCACCTTTTTTCTTTCCACAAAAGAATAGATACACAGTATCTTTAGTGCAGCCTGCTCATGCCTAGTGGGCTCTAACCTAAAAGCTCTACCAGCTCAGTTACTACTTACAGCTATTAAAACTACTGCAGCCTTAGAAACAAGTCATGCCAATTGATTTGGCAACTTTCCATCAGGTCACAGTAGCTGTGCCTATAGCAGCAATGTGATGTGCAGACAGACACTGGCTCCACTCTTTTCTGCACATCAAATTCCAGAAGATCAGCACTGGCCATTTTTCAGGTCAGTAAGCAATCCTGCATTCTAATTAAGGGCCCATCGTGGCCTTTAAGGGACCAGACTAAGGACTTTATCAGACACATAAAATACTGTGTCATAAGGATGCCACATAAATGTGAAAGGGTGCACATACAAGATGACAATATCTTTTAGTGTGTGTGTCTTGTCAAAAAGCTGTTCTATTTTATTGATGGGACAAGCCGACAATAGATTGGCTGTGGTGATTTTTTTGCCGGGATTACCGATGTTTGAAACCACACACTTTTTTTCATGTGAATACAGTGTCTGGCCAGAACACTTCCAGGTGGGATCATGACATCCAGGTAGGTGACACTCTTTTTATGAACCTCCCCTGTTTACTTAGGACTTTTAAAGTGTTTCAGTGCTTTTGTGAACTTTGTGTGTGTTATTTTTGCTTTTGTTTTTTTGTTTTTGAATTTCCCACACTTGCATCTTCCCTCAAGAATCTGTGGGATTTCATTCTAGGAAATGAACAGAGCTCTGTTCACTCCTCAGTCATTGCAGGGGCTGCCTTTGGATGGGATGGAAAGTAAGTGTGGTAAAGGGAGTTCTTTTGCTGGCATAAAAATGTCACAAATTATGCCAGCAAAAGAACAGAAAAGGGGCCAGCCAGAAAAGGAGGGTAGTTTGATAAAGTCCTAAGTGAAAACTATATACTTTTTTTTTTTTGCAAATGAAAAAACTCTCTAGAGTTGTAGGTGTTATGTGCCTTCAAAATTACTCTGGGTTTGTCTAAATGGGCAATAAAATCTGTACTCATGCCATATTTGTGGCAGTGTTGACGCACAATATTTCGATGACACACATTTTCACCAGGGTTTCTGCAGGAAACTCCTGATCTGTAAGATTTGCAGTTTGCTCCAAGTTTGAGGGGGAAACCCAGATTTTTGGCCATGTGGTAGCTGAGGATTGGCTTTGGAGCAAACTGGGGCAGGACTTCCAGTGGATGGGACTCCATTCTGGCACTTTTATTTTGTTTTGTTTTTTTTAAATTTTCAATTTTGTGCATATTTGGGTAAATGTATCTATGCTTATCCAGTAATACAGTACTTTGGGACCACGTACTGTATATTCACTTATTCGCATAGATGACCTAACAGAAAAAACAAACAAATGGAGCAGCCTCAGCCATGTGGCCGAAAATAGTATAGGACACGCGATCAGCATAGGACTGCCCATTTACTCTGATGTGGGTGTGACGGCAATTGGCATGTGGCTGAATACTCTAATCTACAATCAGAGAAGCCTGGTGAATGTGGCATTTATGGGGCTGCTGCAGACCAAAGAAATCTGCCGTGGCTATGAGGTAAGTGTGGGATTTCCTTCCCATGTAGTCAAGCCCTCTGACTTATGGCAACACTATCAGAGGATTTTCTTGGCAAGATTTATTCAGAAGAGATTTGCCATTGCCTTCTTCTGAGGCTGGCGCGTGTGACTTGCCCAAGCTCACCCCATGGGCTTCTATGGTTAAGCAAGGATTCAAACCTTGGAGTCCAAGGACTTTATTAGACAAGGCAAAAAATCACACAATTATGACATCACAGTAGCACAAATGGGTTCCCGCTGTCACACAATGTCACTGTCCTCCTGTGGTTACTGTGTGCTCCAGCTGCCAATAACACGTCCCTTTTAATTGATGGGACAAGCTGTCAATAGATCTTAACATCACTATTTTCACATTATTGAAGAGTGTGCGAAAGCACGTTCCTCTGTAATCATGAGATTATAGTGTAAATGGGCGGTCCTCTTTCCTCTCTCCCTGTTCCCAGTGAGAAAACTTCCAGGTGAGAGTGCGAAAACGATCTACAGGACACTCTTTCAATGAACTGTCCCATTTTGTTTGCACATTTTTAGGTTTCTTTAAATGTTTATGTGTTGATTTAGTTTGTAAATCAGGGTTGTTTTTTTTAGAGTTTTTAAGCACACTTATGTCTTCTAGCAACAACCACCAAAATCTTGCCTATGCTAAATCACAGAAGTAAAATCTCATTCTTAAAGCACGAATGGTGGTTGTGTGATAATTCCATGGCAGTAGTATCGTGCAATTACAGCGATATGCGATAACAAGTGTAATAATGCCACTATGTTTCAGCTTTCCTCATTCATGGAATTGCAGCGTTTTTAGACACTAGTCTGACAAAGTGCCAAGTCCAACAGTCAAACCACTACATTGGTTCACTAAAACTTTTTAGATTAGAAACTAAAGGCAGTTATCAATTAGAGTTGCCAGCTTTTCAGCCAACCTCTGTAATCTTTGCCTTTAGCAGGGGCTTACTTTGCAGCAGGCAATAAATCTTCATGCTGCTAAAAGCTCTACCTGTTAAGACTTACAGACAAATGTTTTGTTAAAGCCACAGTTAGAGAGACTGTTCCAGAAGCTGGTAATTGTGCTATTGATATGCTAAGGGTTTAGACACAAACATTAGTTCATGATAGTGGTCAAGGTGAATAATCTTTTTCTTTTCTGCACAATTTGATGAGGTGGAGATTTGTAAAAAATCAACTTAATTAAAAAAAAAACCCTAGAGAAAAACAGTGCAAAGTACATGATAAATCCTGTGCAAATAAAGGCCTTTGCCAGAAACATTTCTTTTTCAGTGGACTTTTAGTATCCTACTACAACGTTGACACAGCTATGCAAAGTGTATAAAATCAGCACAAATTATGAAGCCTTTTGCACAAGGTTTGTAAGACTCTGAACAGACTTCCCCTTAATCTGTGTAGATTACAAACAAGACTTGTCTAATTCCACTCCCCACAAAACAAAGCAAAATCCTTCCACTCTAAGGAGATTTTCACATGGAGAAAATAACCCGCGAGGAGATTGGGAGAGAAACGGGGCTGTTCCAGTTGCAGTGCTCCGTTTCACACACACCCTTCCTTCTCCCAATCTCCTGTCATCCTCCCTCCATGCTGCTTCCATTTCCCTCCCACTATGGTCAGCTATTTTTTTTACTAACGAAGAACTTTCATTAGTAAAAAATAGCAGGAGGGAAATGGAAGCAGCACAGAGGGAGGACGATGGGAGATAAGAAGAAGGAAGGGGATATGCGGAATGGAGCGCTGCAACCGGAACTGCCCCGTTTCTCTCCCGATTTCCCTGGGGGTTATTTCTCCTGTGTGAAAATCTCCTTACTCTCATTCCCCTGGCTGGAAATTTTGAGGAGGTGCATCTTTCCTTTGTGATTTTTTTCAGAGAAATTAGAAAATGGTTTGGGGGGAGGATTTTTTTTTACAGTATTCTTTACATCTCTAGCTGAGAGATATTATAGGCTGTTTGCATGATGGTTGCTGTGAGACACCAAGGAATGTTAAAGGTTATACCACACATCCCATTTATCATAACAGGAAAATATTTCAACACATTACAGCCAACAGTTTTGTTCCAGACACATGGAATGACACATAGCCAGCATCTGTTCTTCCATCAGCACTTTGACAGTCCCACTCAAATTTTAAACAAGCTGATGGAAACTGCTAGTTTAAAAAAATGTTTTCCATACAGGAAAAGCTGTGTATGTATGTAAAGTGATCTCTCTGTTTCCAAAGCAACTCTATATATATGCTTCAGAATCATTAGAGTTGACATTAAAAAGAATAATAATAACAACGTTTCCATCTCTGCACTGTTGTTCACCTTGCCTACAGGGTAAAAAGTAAGGTGAAGTGTGTGAGGTCTTACCAGGAGAGAGTAAAGTATAACAGTACATTCTGACTGATGTCATTACTGTTTGTTCTGGCAATCTCAGGAAAATATCAGTGAAAATGTTTCTGTTAAAACCTTGGGAAAGGGTCACAGCCAAAAAAAAAAAAAAAGGCTCAAATGTGTGGTGAAAACAGATGTGAGGGAACAAAGCACACAGAGTGACCAGACAGCAAAATGGAATGACAACTGCCTCTCCTTTAATGGTTTGTACAAGACTGAATTTTAGCAGGTGTGACTTGCAGTGTCAAACGGCTTTGGCATGTGTGGAAATCCTCACATCCAGACTTGGCATAGGTCAATGCTTGGAATTATAGCTCCCAGAATCTCCCATTCAACCTGGTCATTGATTGTGCTGGTTCTAAGAATTGTAGTCCAAAAAAGTAACTTTTACAGGCATACCCCAAACTTTCAGGACTAGTTTAGAAATGTGGTGGAACAAGAAGAAGTTAGAAATGAGGTGGTAGTATGGGTTGCATTGTTGCCCTAAGAGGTGAGGGGTACATTAGAGTCCTACCTGTGATGCCCAAATCTTCTTTAATAGTTGGAGGAATTATTAGCTCAGATAGGATGCTTGCGAGAGGAGGATTATTTAAAAAATCTTTTCACCT
The DNA here is from genome assembly GCA_030847615.1 of Gambelia wislizenii. Lineage (NCBI taxonomy): Eukaryota > Metazoa > Chordata > Lepidosauria > Squamata > Crotaphytidae > Gambelia > Gambelia wislizenii. The sequence continues at coordinate 150,948,559 of JAUMIR010000004.1, forward strand.
ATGTATACCAGTAGTAACTGTAGAGAAGGCTACAGCTGAAGTGAAACAAAGTATTTTATTGGAATAATACAGAAAGTAAGCGAACATACATGAACATATGTTCTTACGAACCATATAAAGCTATAACAGAGTAAGGCAGAAAGGTTGGAGAGAGAGAGAGAGGTCTGGGAAGATAGGGTGATAGTTACCAGTCTCAAAGATAAGAGAGTTCAGTGCAGTGAAGATACTCAGACAGGCGTGCTGAGGGTGGTACAGGAGGTGCTGATCTGTGGTGCACTGAGAAAGGAAGTGAACTGGTCCGTATACCATGACACATCTTGCTATTGTTGGGGCTCTAATATGTATACCCTATTCTGTGCCTTGGAGGGGCAAGTTAGTAATAACAATGGATGGCTCTCCCACAGAATAGACAAAAGAGAATGAAACTCAACTGATTGCTTTAACTGCGGCAATACAGAACATTGATTGGGCTTTTGACAACTTTGTAAGGTTGGATAGAAGGGGGTGTGAGAAGAGATTTCTGTACAGTATAGAATGAAGAATGGTCACTTGATTGCTTGATTGAATTATTGCTTGAAACAGCCAGGGCTGGAAGAGAGGATTAGCATATCCCCATTAATGACTGGGTTATTAGCATAAACCCATTACAGGGGCTTTCCGCATAAACCTAACTTGTGCTTTCCCACCATTATAGTTCTAGACACGTCTCAGGTCATTGTGACCTTTGACTGATCTCCTGTCTGCCAAAATGTGAACCTGAAAAGTGTTTAATATGTCCAGTTATGGAATCTTGCAGGCAGAGGTAGTTGGGCATGCTAACAGCATTATTTCTAATTGAAGCTGGTTAGACCAGTTTTTGAGTGCTGCCATGTGTGATATAATCTTGCAAACCTAGTAGGACCAGAACAAAAGAATCCACTGGGCTACAACCTTTCTCCTAGATCTGATAGTTTTCCTGTTTGGTTTGAAGAGACAATTATATCTGGAATATTTTTTTAAAAAATTTCATTTTCCACCTTACCTGCAGGAAATGGAGCAATCTACTCACCAAGTGAGGTCAGGATTATGTAACGTTTTTACATTCTGCTGCATGTGCAGGCAAAGCCTGGACTGATGAGAACACTGGATCGCTAGAAACAGACATGTAATGGAAGGAATTTATAGGAAGCTGGAGTTGTTGACCACCTTCCTCTGGGTACTTCAACATTCACTGTATGCACTGCATTCAGCAGGGAATTGCCAGACATCTTTCACTCACATTTTAAGTGATATCTACACTATCTAGATGATGAGGAAATTGAAATATGTGGTCTGTACACTATCTAGATGATGACAACATTGAAATAGATTTCCCATACCTCAGATCAGTTATTGATCAGAATGGAGACTGCAGTCAAGAAAACAGAAGACTGGGGCGCCAGTTAGACGACATTAATGATCATGGGGAGAACCAGGATTTCCTGATCCCGAGTTCATCCCTTGCTGTTTACACAATTTATCACGGTTACCTGGATATCCTGGGATCGTTGTTTACACTGCAGTATGTTGCAAGATATTATGGCTTTCCCAAGGTAATGTATCCTGTGACTTTTTTTTACACGTCTTTAAGATCCTGGGATTTATTTATTTTTCTTGCTGTCAATCAAGGATGCAATTACTCATTTTTTCACAAAGCTGCTGACATGTTTCCAGTGCTCTTTCACACCACAAATGCAGCGATTGGCTATTTCTGGGGCCATACAGATTAACTTCATTGGTCTGTGACTACTACCTAAATATGTAATAGTGCCTGACCCATCATTATTTTCAGAATGGATTCGAACATTGCTGCTGGTGTCGCTCTCTCTGTACTGCTGAGGACATCCCTTTCTACGTTGAACAGGTGGAGACGTCACCAGCACTTATGCAGGATTCTCCATCTCTTTATTATGCTACTTCATTTAGAACTTATGTCATCTTCCGAGCTTGGTAATGATTTTATGTATTTTGAAACCATCAATACTCCTATGTTATTTCAGTATTGTTGCCCATATCCCCGTTTACGAAGGTGGTGGGTGTATGTGACAACAAAGGACTGGTGGGAGAAATTCGTCATGTCCATCTGGTCTGACAAACGGTGGATCACGTACTTACTTTGATGTGCTTCCTTTTCCTGAAACTTGTGGATATTCTCTGGCCAGAGATAGCCAAAGTGGACAGAAATATGAGGAAAGCTATTCCTGTGGAGAAGTGCCTCGCTATAGCTATTTGGCTTCTCACCCACCAATGCTCTTATGCGTCCGCTTGCCAGCTGTTTGGTGTTGGGAGATCCATGGTGTGCAAGATCTTCATCGAGGTTGTGCTTGCAATGGAGAAGTTACTTCTGAAGAGAACTGTGTACCTGAGAGATCATAGGAAGGCAATGTTTTTTATATATATATATATATATATATATATTTGGCAGAATATAAATATGTGAAAATGTGAGTACTCGCATCAATTGTGTTATTGTTAATGACTTGATAAAAGTTTTATTGTATGACAAAACATCTTAGTAGAATTCTTATTGAGAGGGTACTTCACGTTGACACCAATTTTTTAAAAAAAATTATTTGTACAGATGTGTAAAATCGAATACTCGGCTTCAATCTGGTAGAAAATAACCATTTGTGAATTCTTTTTTCTTTTTTGTTGCAGAGGTAATGGATGGGTTCGCTGCCCTTGGATACCCACAAGTGATTGCCTGCCTGGATGGACACCATGTCAACATTATTCCACCTGTGCGCTAATGAAACAAATATATTAACAAGAAAAATAGCTATAGTGTACTTCTACAAGGGACCTGTGATCACAGAGGCATTTTTATTGACATGGCGATTGGATGGAGCAGCAAGAATCACAATGCTCAAATAGGAACTCTGCATTTTTTGAAGCAATGAAGGCAGGAATTTTCGTTCCAGGGAACCCCACAATTACTATAATGGGACAGCAAATAGTTCCACTCACCCTTGTAGATGAAGCATACCCAATAAGAAAATGGCTGCTTACACCTATAGGGGGTCCATTAATAAGAAACAGAAACTGTATAACAGATACCATAATAAGGTGCATTCTACTATGGAGGGGTGTTTTGGCCATCTCAAAGGACGCTGGAGAACATTAAGATAATAGTATAGAAGTGGCTGAGGAAAATGTTTGTTTGGTGATATGTTCATGTGTAATTCTCCATAACATATGTGAAACCAAAGGAAAAATTCTAGAAAATCCAAACAGAAGGGTTCAGGGATTTGTGCTTGACACTCTAGGAGCACCTTTGGTAAATGATGCACGTAAAAAAGCTGAGGGGGAGGCTGTTCATGACATGTTAAAGAAGTACTTTTGGCAGCAGCAGCATCAGAACTGAGAATAAGTGTGCATGTAATACTGTTTAAAAATAAATTTTAGTTGTACAAAACAGATAAAAACCTTTCCAATAAAGTCCATGGAATGCAGTATTGTGCATTCCATGGACTTTATTGTTGTGAATAACTCCATAACTATTTTTAAAGTTAGAAAAAAGTTGCATTTAAATATATCCAGGGCATCAATGCAAATATCTTTTCCTGGTGCAGTATAACTACCTGCATTACAGTCTTTCCTTCCCTGTGCAAGCTGTAAATGATACTTTTAACAATGACCTACAAGTGATACTTCATTTCAATACTGGCTGATTTGGGGAACTGGTGCCTTTTGCAGGGACTAGCCTTTTTTAAAAAAGGTTCCAGGCATAGCCAAACTCCTACATGGAGGAACCTCTGCTAATTAGCCAATTGTTTAACACAAATGGTGTTCAAAGTTCAGAAAGAAAAATTCTCATAATTCAATAGGCTACTTTCAAAATATAACGGTCTTACCGAAAAGTTATAAACTCGAGTTTTCGCATCCCACCACATGGTGTTATAATGGCCGAGGGGGGTAGAAAATATGTTCAGGTGGGTCAGCGCATCACCTACTGGAGCACCAGGGAGACCAACCTGCTGTTGGAATCCCTGTCCCAGCAGGCCGGTGCGCCAGATCACCTGATGCATTCCTCTATCCGGAGGAACCACAACTTCTTTATAGAGGCAGCACATTTCCTCCAGGAGCGGGGCTTCCAGAGAACGGGTCTCCACTGCCACTCCAAATTTTAAAATCTTAAGTGGAGATTTTTTGCGGCACTGGAGGTCAATGATAGGAGCCCCTGCCGAAGGCGGCCACCGTTTTATGCTGCCCTGCACAACCTTTGGGTTAGTGCAGGGTGGCCCAGCTGGAGAGACAGGCTGCCCAGAGGTAAGTGAATTGACTGATTACATGTCTCTTTTTATGTATCCTTAGCAGTCTGGATCCAGGGGAGGGCTGCAGGGCAGCCCATTTCAGAGTCCTCCTCTGATGAGGATGGGAAACATGAGCCTGGCCCAGCCCCAGCTGCCCCACCACCAGGCATGCTATTTTTATTACTCCCCCCCATGCAAGTACATGCTAATTCTTACAGTCATATAGGTATTCCAACAGTAAATCTATATTTTTCTTAAATTTCTTAGAAGCAGATAATGCACGTGAGGCGGCTGCTCAGCTGGCCGGGCTCAATTTCATAGCCTGCATAGAGGATCTTGGTAATTTTTTTCTTTATTAGTGGGGGGAAAGCCTATTATTTTCATTAGGTGCATACTAAAACCCTTTTCCTTTCCTTTTCATTTTGTTCTATACAGGAAGTAATTGCTAGGCTTGAGGGGAGGGTGGGAAATATTGAGAGACATTTGGGCTTATAATTTTTTCATTTTTAATGGAATCAATATCTTTATGTAACTATGTATGTATATGTTATGTTTTCTACTTATAATGACTTTAATTTGTTATTTATATTGTTATTTATGTTTACACCTATGTTTTTATTTATGCTTTTTGATATATGTTGTTTTGATGATATTATTTTGTGCCTTTTACTTATGTATTTTAAATTGTTTATATTTTGGGGTATTAAAAATGTAAATAAGTAAATAGAAAAACAAAGTAATAAACTTTATATTTTTAATTTTGAATTTGTGGTGTTAGTGTTTCTGTAAAAAAGTAAGGTTTCTATTTCTATTAGGATACATTCAAGTTACAGTAGCACATATTAATCAGGACAAGAAAATATTCAGTAGAAATATAGTAGAAATTCAGTAGAAGTATTATGGTATAGTCAGTAAACAAAGGTAGAATTTTTACAAATTATCTACATATTTAATTACAGGTAGAATGCCATATTATTACCTACACCTTTCTGAGAGTGTACATATAAACAAAAGGTAATGGTAACTCTACATATATTTGTTAGCTATGAAAGACCAATTTGAAAAAATAAATCTAAAACTACATTTTGTTCAAATACAGCTTTTTGAAGGTTTATTTTTTGTAAATGTTTGTTTTATAAAGTAAGAGGAACAGGTTTTTTTTTATTTTTCTAACCGGTCTACTTAATCCCAACCTTCCAGCAGCTGTACTTGTACAAAGTAGCTGATTTTCTTGTAGCAGGGAGTTCTCCTTTTCAGAGTCCCCAGGAAGTTTTTTTATTTTTTACTCTCCTCACAACAACCCTTCTAGGGTTGTTTTCAGGGGGTTTAATATGGGGTATGAGTTCACCTAGCATGTCATTTTGTCTATCTATTGCAACCAACATTTTTCCGCTGTCTTCTATTTCATGCTGCTAGAACTTTTCAAGGTATTCCTGCAGACATTTTGACCTCTGGTCCATTCTCTCAGCATTATTATTCATATTTGCGATAAATTGTCTCAATATTGCTCTAGAGTTAGCAATAATTTCTGCAGTCTCAGTGGATCGCCGTTTCCTGCGGTTCAACTGGAGCCTTTCAGCTGGGGAAAGTGAAGCAACAAGATTGCTAAGCGAAGCAACTAGAAAAGGGAAATTAAAAAAAAAACATGATTAGTATTTATAATCTCGGAAGCAGTGCACCCCACACCAACCCCCTACTGTCAAGTAGCATAATACATTACCATTTTGGAGAGGTAGGGTGGTCCAGATAGCATCTATTTCAGCATCTATGACTTCAGAGAGGTCGTTTATCTGGGTAACACTGAAACTAGAATCTTTATCCCCTGTAAGTGTTAGAGTCACAATAGCATCATCTGAAGCCTGTGTTAAATTTCCCTCACTGTATTTGAAAAAATATACAAGGAGTAAGTCACATAAGCACTTAAAAGTTCACTATTTTGTTTTCACATGTTCCACTCATTCACACTACTTTTTTTTAACTTTGAGGGATCTACAGATTACTGTATATGACTGCGGCCATCTCCAGGGTGTGAGTATGCATGTAACATACTGTGACCGCCCACCCCAGAAACAGGATTCCCACATTGATTTAACTGCCCACATTAACATACCAAAGCATCATGGAGCCATGGCTCGTAGACAGGATGAAGATTTATTACAATTGGTTGGCAGTAAACTTGTTATAAGTGGGCCATAGCAAGGCAATTTTTTTTATATACTAGGTCTTACATTGGTTAATGATAAGTTAAATATACAATCTTTCACATCACGATCTAAAGTAATAAAAATGGTTATGCAAGCGACTGCAATGTACAAAGATTCAAAGTTTAAGGTATAACATTCTTCCAAACAAAAAATCAAAATTACATGGTGGTATCCAGGTACTTTATGAGAGTTAACTGGAAAATTATTTATTCGAGTTTTCACAAACCAGAAGCCGTTTTTTTAAAAAAGAAAATTTGGCTTACCAGGTGTGGTTGAAAACAGTTCCTCCGAGTGCCCCTCCAAGTTCTCTTGGGAAGACGGGGGCATCACCGGTTCCTCGTCGGGGGTGGGATTGTGATGGGGAGTCACTGATCCACGGGGTACCCGAACTATGTTGGTGGTTTTAGCCAGGCGCTTAGGATGGTAGTTGGCATCGCCGGCTAGAATTTTGTGGAGCTCTTTAAAGAAGGGCATCCTGGCCGCATCATTCCCACTTTTACTATTGTGATTGATTACCTGGCGATAATTTTTTCGCATAAGTTTCATTTTTGTCCTACAGTCTTCCGTGGTGCGATCATGCCCTTTACGTTTCATCTCGGCCGCATTTTTTCCAAAAAGTTCAATATTCCTATGGCATTCCTTGAGCTGTTCCTGCGCCTTCTGCTCACCCCAGATCACTAGCAAGTCTATGGTCTCCGTGTAGGACCAGGAGATCCTGCGGCCACCTTTCCTGGATCGTGTACCGCTTTTGGCATCCATCTCAATGACCACTCAGGTGATGGGCAGGCGAACAATGGAGGATTACCTCGTCAACTTAATCAGTTTGAAAAGGGGCATTGGCCCCTCCCTCTCTGGGCTATGTGCCTGCCCACACCCACCTCAATCTCTGGGCATCTCCAGGTCCCGAGATATCTTGTCCTGGTCTGTTCACATTTCAGAGTTTCTACATCCTCCCATGCCTTTTTTAAAAACATGGGACAAACCGCAGGACGGAAAGTCCTGCAGGTTGAGGGATAAAAGGTGCCCCCCTTCCGAATAGCCTGAGACCATCATGCAGGATGTGTGAACTACCAGAGATCGACATGAATCCATCTCACTACATTTTCATCGTGTAAACAGCGTCTCGACTATGAAGTGCAACTATGAAAGAACTAGACAAAAATCTTAAAGTGCAGGGGGTCTTGCAGGTGTCTCAGTCATGGGGTCACCATGAACCAAAATCAATCATAATAATAATAAATAATAATAAAATTTATTTCTATCCGCCCCTCTACAAAACACAATCGGGGCAGCTTACAACAATTAAAATATACATCCCAGACCATCAATCCCACCCCCTCTTAAAATACAATTAAATGATTAATGAATTAAAACATACTTTAAAACAAAATACAAAAAATTAAAAATAAACAACAGGCAGTAGCTGTAGTGAGGTCGGGACAAGCTAGTTTTTCTTTTTTCTTTTAATAGTCAGGTATCTATTCAGGAAAGGCCTGCCGGAAGAGATCCGTCTTAAGAGCTTTTTAAAAGCTATTTAGGTTGGTGATATGCTGGATCTCATCCAGTAGGCTGTTCCATAATCTGGGAGCAATAGCCGAAAAGGCCCTCCACTGAAGAGGCCTGATAGGAGTTGTAGTTCAGCAACATCTGAAAGGCCATAAGTTCCTCTGCACTGGCTTCAATGAGTGTTGCAGAACTATAACATTAGAAGGCTATCAATTTTAAAATATTTGCCATTTGCCCAATTGGTTACTGCTGTTTTATCTAATTAAATACTTCACCTGGAACCTTGCTGGTGCTTCACTCTGAGGTAATTCTTACACTTCCGTAACACAATTTTAGCAAGGATGTGCAGCAGCAGAAGGGGAAGGCATGAAACCTGTCTCCTTTGGGAGAGAAAGCTGTCCTGTGAGCTTCTAAGACACCTCTGCCATCTATGCCAGCGTAATTATTCCAGCCAACAGGATCTCAGCCTTCCAGTGTGCATTGCAGTGTTCTTCAAGTATCTGTGTCCCCTCAACAGGTACAGCCATGTGTGAAGCTGTAGCCACTCAGGGTCTGGGTGACACATTTTTCTGTGTCAGCTGGTACACCCATACTGGGAAAGGAAGGCAACCTGTTGCCATGCTCACACTCTTCAAGTCCCAGGGTCTCCTTGGCCAAGCTGTGGCTATGAAATCACTATAGTTTCCTCTATCCTTGCCTTTATTAGGGCTCTGGAGATCAGTGCTGCTGGAGGGAAGACAGACAGCAGACCGCTAGGTCAAGGCGACATCAGGGTGTCCAACCCTGCCACCCAATCCTGTATCTGAACAGGAATCTGGGCACCTTGTGGTTGGCTGGAGAAGAGAACAGGTCAATCTATGGTGGTCCAAATTGATCCATGATCAGCTGGAAGACTTCTGGGTACAGTCTCCATCCTTTTGGGCTGTGTTCCACCCTGGTGTTGAGAACACCCTGGAGATGTTAGGTGTCTATGTCCAGGAAGTGTGCTGCTGCCCATATCAGGAGCATTTGAGCCTTCTGGTGTTTGGACCTGGTGCCCCCTTGGGTAGCTTGGCTGTGGGCCTTAGCTGTAACACAGTCAGTCCTTGATGAGCACTGCCCTTCCTTCTACCAGATCTGTGAATTCCAGGAGGGCTAGCCTTATTGCATTGAGCTCCAGCCAATGCCCAATTAATGCTGTGCTTGGCTTCTTCCTCCTTTCAAATCCCTGTGCAAGGTGTGGCCCACAATGGACTCCTCAGCCATGGCATTGGTTGTTATCTGCACCTTCATTTTATTTATTTATTTATTTATTTATTTATACCCCACTCTTTAGCCACAAGGCTATCAGAGCGGCTTCCAAATTGTTTTAAGCAATAGCACATTTGCACATCTACACTGCATTAAGCAGCTTCCAATGTGTATTAGCTAATAGCCCCCACAAGCTGGGTACTCATTTTACCAACCTATGAAAGGATGGAAGGCTGAGTGAACATTGGAGCCCTCTGGAATCAAACTTGCAATGTGGTGACTTGCAGTACTTCGCTGTTTCCCAGAAACGTTTTCCTCTGCCCACTGCTGGGGAGGATTGCCCACCATGATGTGTTTTTTCTTGGGCATGAGAAAAATGATTGAACAACTGTCCTTGAATTTCTGAGAGAGTGGGACATTCTCTGTGGCCTTTATCTGGTCCAGATGGTTGATGGCCACTAGGAGAAGGCGATGCTTGAGTTTTTTGGACCTGAGTGATGTCAAGTATGAGTCTGGGGGGAAGTGGTAATCTCGACCGTTGTCTTCAGCCAGATATGGTGCTGTACTGCTACAGATGCGGCCTGGACTGTGTCCTGGACCCAAGTACTAAACTGAATCAAGTCCAGCTTTGCATCAGCCATGAAGGCAGACACCTTCAGTATCTTGCTAATCCCCTGTCTGTCTTTGACCAGTTTAGGAGGAAGAGTCTTTGCAAGCTCCTTAGCCCATAACATCAAAGCTCTTGACAGTATGGAGATGGAGGTGGCAGCTCTCAGGCCTGGTGAGGAGATGACAGTCTTGTTCGGCAGCATCCTGAACGACCAAGCAGCCTTTTTAAAGGAGAGCACTGCTTGCTCCATATGGAGAAGGGCCTAGAAAAGGTGGCCTAATGAAAGCTCATCCACATCTACCTGGCTGGCAAGCCATGGCCAATGGGCATCTTCTGATGTGGTCAAACCAAGGCAAAGAAACAAAGGCACACCCCTGCCTCCAAAGGTATAAATAAATGGGAGCTTGCATGCTGGAACATCAGAACCATGTGAGACTCTGCAGATAGTGGACGGCCTGAGTGTTGTTCTGCTCTAATAGTCCATGAACTATCACAACTTAATAATGACATTGCTGCTCTTAGTGAAGTTCGTCTCAATGAGGAAGGCAGCCTTAAAGAACATGGCGCCGGCTATACTCTCTACTGGTCTGGCAAACCCAAAACCGAAAAACATCTTTCAGGAGTAGGCTTTATGATTAAAAACTCCATTGCCTCCAAACTCAAAACCTTGCAAACAGGACACTCTGATTGCATTATTTCCTTACGTCTCCCACATTTTGTTCTCTTTAGTATATGTGCCCCAACTATGCTAGCCGACCCTGTAGAGAAAGATAAATTCTACACAGACCTACGCCAACTCATACAAAAAGTCCCTGTAGAAGATAAAATTATTAACCTTGGTGACTTCAATGCCAGAGTAGGAAAGAACTCCGAAGCCTGGAAAGGTGTCTTAGCAAGCATGGTGTTGGAAATTGCAATGATAACAGATGCCTCTTGCTAGAGTTCTGTGCAGAACAACATCTGACTATTACAAACACTATCTTTCAGCAGAAAGATAGCTTGAAGACAACCTGGATGCATCCCCGACCCAAACATTGGCACCTCATTGACTATGTTCTAGTCCGCCAGAGAAACATTCGTGATGTCCGCCATACTCGAGTGATGCCCAGTGCAGAATGCCAAACAGATCATCGCCTCGTCAGATGTAAAGTAAATCTTCATCTTAAGTTCAAACCTAAAAGGGGTGGTATTTTAAAGAAGAGACTCCAAGTCAACAATCTTCAACAAGCTACCATGAGAGACAACTTCCAGGCAAATCTGCAGACAAAACTTGAAGACCATCCTACAGATCCTTCTCCTACAGTTCTCTGGCAACATATCAAAAACAGTATCCTCCAGTCTGCGGAAGAATCCCTTGGGTTCTCCCACAAGAAAAATCAAGACTGGTTTAATGAAAACAACCAAGAGATCCAGGAGCTGTTGCCAATAAGAGAACTGCTCACCAGGCATACCTTGCCTAACCAACTTGCCATGTAAGAAAAGCAGCTTTCCATCTCACATGTAGTAAACTTCAACAAAAACTCCGAGACATGCAGAACAAGTGGTGGATCAATATAGCAGAAAAGACACAATGCTGTGCAGATCTGGGTGATGTTAGAGGATTTTATGAAGCCCTTAAAGCAGTGTTTGGACCTACTTATCAGGTCCAAAGCCGCTTATACAGTACAGATGGTCAAACATTAATTACTGCTAAAAGCCTCCATCCTGAATCGATGGGCTGAACATTTTCAAAGGACTTTTTCAGACGGCCCTTACCGCGCAAGCAGCCTCCAGAGCAGTAATGAGGCTGCCGCACAGCAGGGGGTTGTTTTAGGATGCCACTGTCTCTCTTCCGTGACCATTCGTAGCATGTACGTGAAGCTTTGGAAGCGGCTGTGCCATATTTCAATCATGGAAGTTTCCTGTGATTGAAATATGACGCAGCCGCTTCCAAAGCTTTACGTACGTGCTACGAATGGTCATGGAAGAGGGACGGCGGCATCTGAAAACGACCCCCTGCCACCCAGCAGCCTCGTTACTGCTGCTTGTGCAGTAAGGGCCATCTGAAGAAGTCCAAAGCTTGAAGAAGAAGACAGCATCTGTATACATTACCGTACTGATGGTAGCTTGTTTAACAAGCCGTCTGAGGGCTTTCACTAAGACTCTAAACTATCTGGTCTGTGAGCTGCTCTTCGCTGATGATGCTGCCCTTGTTGCCCACACAGAAGCAGCTCTGCAGTGCCTAACATCCTGCTTTGCAACAGCTGCAGAGCTGTTTGGGCTGGAAGTCAACCTGAAGAAAACGGAAGTTCTTTACCAGCCTGCACCACAGGACGAACACCACCATCCCCACATTGCCATCAGCAAATCTGTGCTTAAGTCCATTCAGCAGTTCACCTACCTGGGAAGCATCATCTCCTCAGAGGCCAAGATTGACAAAGAGATCGATCACAGATTAGCAAAGGCATATAGTGCATTGGGAAGACTTTACAAAAGAATCTGGAGTAATAAACACCTGAGGCGAAGCACAAAAATCAGTGTGTATAGAGCCATTGTACTGTCTATTCTCCTTTATGGGTCTGAAACATGGGTCACCTATCGCCACCACTTACAACTCCTCGAACACTTTCATCAGCGCTGTATACGCACAATCCTAAATATACACTGGACTGACTATGTGACAAATGTTGCTTTCCTTGAGCAAGCAGGGATCACCAGCATTTAGTCCATGATATTGAGAACACCGCTGCGCTGGGCAGGGCACGTTTCTAGGATGGAGGACCATCGCCTCCCAAAAATAGTACTCTATGGTAACTTGCCACAGGTCAGCATAAGAGGGACGCTCCAAAAAAGCGATACAAGGACTCCCTGAAACAACATCTCCGGCTCGGCCAAATTGATCACCAACAATGGTCCGCCCTGGCTTCACATCGGGAGGCATGGAGACGCACTATCCACAATGCTGCAGCCTTGTTTGAGAACTCACACCGAACAAGTCTTGAAGAGAAATGACAATGCAGAAAGAATCACAACCTGGAAACGTCATCCAAGGAGACCTTCTGCTTTGCTTTCTGCAACTAGACTTGTTTACCTCAGATTGGCCTTTTTAGTCATCAGCACATATGTAGAAAGCATGGGATGAGTCCTTCCTGAATCTTCGTTTGTGAAGAAAAGCCAGAGAGAGGAGAGAAAGAGAAAATCCATCAGGATAGGGTGGAAGTGGTACACAGCTATCCCATGGCAGGGGGTCAGTTTTGGACAACACCAGTCTCCTCTCATCATTGTCCGTGTTGCTTCCATGTTCCATCTATTGCAAAGGCACCACTTTTTACTCACAAAAAGCTTCCATGAGTAAAAGATGACGTGTTTGCAATAGAACGAACATGGAAGTAACATGGAGAATGACGGGAGGGGAACAGCATCATCCAAAATTGACCCCCTGCCACGGGATAGCCACATACCTCTCCCACCTTCCCCTGACAGGTTTTAGGACATCTGAAAAAGTCCTAAATAACAGCTAATGAAATATTACTAATGGTATGGAAAATCAATTGCAATTCAGTTTGTAGCTTACAGTAGGAAGAGCTTTTTTTTAAAGTTGTTGGAGCCAACTGTCTGGAAGTAGCCCCTGTCTTTTGTTTATCTCTGCTTATCTTATCTCTCATTTAGCAGCTAATTGGCCTCCAGGGATGAGCTGAATAGAGGAGCAAGGACAATTAGCTGCTAAAAGTGGTTTAAGAGAAGCAGTGGCTAAACAACTGAAGTACCCAGTGGCTCTTGCTACAGAGTGAGTTTGCCTAGGCTCCTCTCCAGCTTTCTCTGTATCTGGGGAAGCTTCAGAATTTGCAACAGTGAGAGCCTAAATGAGTCATGGATACTAAGGGTCTATATGAGCCCAAACAAAATGGATTGGTCCACAGCAATAACAGTTTGCAACTGCTGTGACTTGTCTTAACGGTTTTACAGTCCCCATAAACTTCACATGTCCTCTAGTCAAGATGGTGGCCGCAAGTCAATTACTCACATTTTAAAATCTGCCACCACCGTTTTTTAAAAAAAACCTTTTCCCATGGTGCACACAAGTGATATTTCACGTTTACAAAAAAGAGAGAGAAAAAGATAATACAAATCACCGTTTTATCGCCTTAGTGATCACTTGCTAAGACGAAAATCAACATGGTGGCAGTAGGTACTTGCCCTGTTAGCAAGCCCCACCCCATGCTCCTTCAGCCAATCAGGTTTGCACTTCCTCTCCTCTGGGAAAGTGCAGAGACGTGGATGTATTGGGGAAAATCCATCATTCTTTCTCCCCACTTATTTGCTATTAGAGTAAATGAGTGCTAGATAGGACAGGGCCTCCTGCATGCCTTCCTCTCAGCCTATCTTTAATGAGCATGGTTGTAAACAGTACACAACCAAACTACAAGATCATGTGGCCTAGGTTTATTTGCCTCCTGGTCTTAGATCTTTTATTACTCTTGGTTTTCTTGTCTTGAAAGCAACAAGCTGCCTCTCCATCTTGCTCTGCAAGAATGCCTTCTGTCTCACTTAAATGGTGAGTGAAGATGAGCCTCTTTCTTATCCAAAACGTATTCATTAGTTAGTTAGGATGTAGGCTCCAATGCATATGTAGATTTAAAGCCATTAGTAAAACTTAAGTTTTTCTTTTAACAAGAAGTTGTCTGCCTCTTTGTTCTCGCAGCTGGGTCAAAGCACTTTACTGTTGAGTCCATGCTTCAAGCTCTGCTCTACTACAGTAAAGTTAACTCCTGACAGTTTTCACTTTTAAGAAGTATCTCAAAAGGGCTAACACCCTGGGACCTCAAATTTTACTACAGGATGCAATTGTCTTAATGACTGGGAATGTGGAGCTTTTTAAAAAACTCTGGAAGAAGCTACGAAGGCTCTCCGGGCATAGTTTTTGGAGTTTTTTGCTGTCCCCTTCCAAATACAATGCATCAATGTGGGTTCCCATTAAGACAGATCATATTCCCAGCGAATTCCATGAGGATTATCTTGACCATTTAGACAGGACCTAAATGTCATTTTCAGCAAGCATTTCTTTCACCTCTCGATGTTTGACAGTTAAAAAAGAAGGGGTGGGTGTAATTAAAGCAGGCCTAAATAACCTAAAGGTGCCAGGTCTCATCTAATCTTGGAAGCTAAACAGGGTCAGCTCTGGTAAGTATTTGGATGGGAGACCGCCAATGAACACCAGGTAATGTAGGCTCTATTTCAGTGTACATTTCGTGTGTGCGTGCCTTTAAGTTGCCTGTTGACTTATGGCGACCTTATGAATTCCATAGGGTCTTCTTAGGCAAGGAATACTCAGAGGTAGTTTTGACAGTTCCTTCCTCTGAGGGTGCAATTTTATGGACCCATGGACAGTGTCCCAGGCACCACAGGATTGATCAGCTTTCCCTGTCAGAAGGAGAACCAACTTTGAGGTGGGGTATGGAATCTAATCTGACCAGTGAGAAAGGGAGTCAAAGAATAGGAACATCAAACGTCATTTAGGAATAGGTAAATGAAGCATATACAGAAAGCTTACAGGAGGAAGTACGGGCAATGAGATAATGTGAATGCATAGACCAAACAGCTGCACAAACACAATGCACAAACAGCTGCATCCTGAGAATATTATTGTATATTGTACCTTACAGCTGAATTGCTGTTTGTTTACAGATGCATCCAGCTTGTGCTATTTGCATTGTGGAAAAATAATAGCCTTGACATGACTTGTTTTTTGTAAGGACATAAAAGTGATTGGCAGTAAACAAACGGGATCCATTTTGCTTTGGGTTTGCCCCCTAACAGAGCTTCTCTGCAGACAAATAAGCTTTCTTTTCCTTTTGACACCTGACTGTTGGATTTTATTGGAGCTAATGATACAATGGTATAAAATAATGGTATAACTAAAAAGCTATATTAAAAACATACTATGAGTAATGTCTCAATAACGCGAGGGTGGTTGTGCAAGTACTGCCCTGGCTAGGGTTGAGCCATCATTATTGGAAGAGTCCAGTTTATAATTCTTCACAAAGGTGAGTGGTGTTGCCCACGTAGCTGCTCTGCAAATGTCCAGCAGTGGCACGTCGTTCAGGAACACTGTGGAGGTAGCTGTTGCTCTAGTAGAGTTACTTCGTATGGAGGGAGGCAGAGGCACGCCCGTTACCTCATACGAAACCTGGATTGTCAAGGCAACCCATTTGGAGAACCATTGAGATGAAACCGCGAGTCCCCTTTTGGGGCCAGAATAGCAAACAAACAGTTTATTGGTGTGGCAGAATACTGCCTTTCTATTCAGATAAAGTTCAAATGTCACCCATACATCAAGCGGGTGGCGAACAGTGGCATCATTCGGTGTTGATAGGGCATTGAAAGATGGTAGAACTATATCTTTGTTAAGGTGGAAGGAGAAGAACACCTTGGGTAAGAACGCCACATCCGGTTGGAGGACAACTTTATCTCTATGGAATTGAGTATAGGGGGCATCTGCCCTGAGGGCACAAAGTTGACTTGCCCTTCTTGCAGAAACAATGACAACCAGAAAGGCTGTTTTGAAAGACAAAAGGCATGCATCAACAGAGTCTAAGGGCTTGAAGGGAGGGTGTGATACAGCCTGTAGAACTAATTGGAGATCCCATGAGGTGATGGGCCCAACAACTGGTGGGTGCAAGTTTTTGTAACCTTGCAGGAAGCGACAGACAAGGGGGTCCATAAAGCAAGAGTGCATTCCAAGACATTGGAAATGTGAAGATACTGCTGCCACATAGGTTCTCACAGAGGAGAAGGAAAGTCCTTTCACTGACAAGGAGGCTAAGAAGTCAAGAAGGAGTGAAATCGACGCTTCGTTGGGGGACATCCCCTTACTGGTGAGGAAATCGCAAAACTTCTGCCACTTATACTGGTAGGACTTCGGCATGGAGGGACGTTGGGCTGCTTGGAGTATAGACCTAGCAGAATCTGATAGAAGCACTACTGGCTGAGGAGCTACGCTGTCAGGGTGATTGTTTCCAAGTTGCGATGGAAAACTTGGCCATTCTACAGTGACAGGATATCCCCCCCAGGGGGAGGTGGAAGAAGTGGAGTGAATCAAGGTTGTCTGGGCCACCAGGGCATTATCAGTATGCATTGCAAGTTGTCGCATCTCAGTTTTGCCACAACTCTGGAAAGGAGTGGGAACAGAGTGAAGGCGTAAAGCAGGGTTCCCGTCCATCTCAATTGGAAGGCATCTCCCAGATTTCTGTGTGATGGCTGTTGTCTCAAACAATAGAGTTGGCATTTGGCATTCTGCTGTGTCGCAAAGAGGTCTATGGTTGGACTTCCGGTCAGCGGCGGGGTTGCGGACGGCTGCAGGTATCTCGGTGGGCGTCCTTGCAGTCACCAGCTTCGGGTACTCTGGCGGTAATTTCACCAACAATACCCCAGAAGGTTTTTTTCCTTCTGTAAGAGAAACCAGAGTGGGCTTGCACAGACTGTGAGCTGGTGCCAGTGTCTGCTCAGCTCCCCTTCTACAGGGGGGAGGAGCGGCAAGGTACCGTGTGGGTCGAAGAGCCTTCAACGCCCCTAGCTGCGACCTCCTCAGTTTGAAGGGGGGAAGCAACTCCACTGACTTTTTAAAATAAATCACCAAGCTATGAATTAAGCAAACCGCTGGGTCTGAACAGGGAAGACCTTTCACGTTTTTTTCTACAGAGTTAAAAGAGAATTAAATAGGAGGCTGGAGTTTGGCAAACAGATCTTAAAGGAGTAGTTGCGGTAACGACAAGGAATAAGGAGGAGTGGAGGTTACATAAGGAGCCGGTTTGGAGAGGCAGCCGTAACAAAGACAGGTGCTTGAAAGAAGCAGGGAGGAACCTCCGGTGAGTGAACAAAGGAGAGGGATAATATACGGAGTAAGCCAGTGAGTGGGAATCTTGAAGTGGAAATTGTGGACTGGATTTAAGTGGAGTGGAGCCTAAACCTGTGGAAAACGGAGGGGAGTCATGAAAGCAGATTGAAAGTGAGGAGAGGAGGACTGTATTTGGTCTAGCTGAAGGAAGGAGGGAAGGAAATTGAGTAGAAGGCTGGAACAGCAGAATGGTTTGAGGAGAACAGAAGAATAAAGACCTAAGAAGGAAAATAGAAAGAATAAAGAACTAAGAGGGAAAAGCAGAAGTAGAATAAAGAAGTATTAAGGGGAAACCGAGCAGTGGAGAAGGAGGTGAAGCATCTACAGAAAAGCATTATAAAAGGCTACCAGGGAGAGGGAGAGGGAAGAATTAAAGCAAGATAAGTCACTGGTATTGTAAATAAATAAGGAGGCAAGGTGGTAGTAGTAGAATACTCAGAACTTGTTTGGAGACTTGGGATTTGTAATTGAGATAGCTTGCATATAGATTCTTACGATATAGTGGTTATTGTTTTTGAATGGTGATTATATGCTTTTTGGAGGGACAGGGTGAGAATATTGAGAAATTTGGAATTGTGCTTGAACAATTTATTGATATTTAAACAGTGTGATACTAAATATTCCAGCCCAAACAGTTTGGGCTGGAAGTCAACCTGAAGAAAACAGAAGTTCTTTACCAGCCTGCACCACAGGACAAACACCACCATCCCCATATTGCCATTGGCAAATCTGTGCTCAAGTCCGTTCAGCAGTTTACCTACCTGGGAAGCATCATCTCCTCAGATGCCAAGATTGACAAAGAGATCGATCACAGATTAGCAAAGGCATATAGTGCATTTGGAAGACTTCACAAAAGAGTCTGGAGCAATAAACACCTGAGGCAAAGCACAAAAATCAGTGTGTATAGAGCCATTGTACTGTCTATCCTCCTTTATGGATCTGAAAAATGGGTCACCTATCTCCACCACCTACGACTCCTTGAACGCTTTCATCAGCGCTGTCTACGCACAATCCTAAATATACACTGGACTGACTATGTGACAAATGTTGCTTTCCTTGAGCAAGCAGGGATCACCATCATTGAGGCCATGATATTGAGAACACAGCTGCGCTGGGCAGGGCACATTTCTAGGTTGGAGGACCATCGCCTCCCAAAAATACTACTCTACGGTGAACTCGCCATGGATAAGCGTAAGAGGGACGCTCCAAAAAAGCGATACAAAGACTCCCTGAACAACATCTCAGGCTCAGCCAAATTGATCACCAACAGTGGTCTGCCCTGGCCTCACATCGGGAGGCATGGAGACACACTATCCACAATGCTGCAGCCTTCTTTGATAACTCATGCTGAACAAGTCTTGAAGAGAAACGACAATGCAGAAAGAATCACAACCCAAAAACATCACCCAAGGAGCCCTTCTGCTGTGCTTTCTGCAACTGGACTTGTTTATCTCGGATTGGCCTTTTTAGTCATCAGCGCGCTTGCAGAAAGCGCGGGATGTGTCCTTCCTGAATCTTTGTTTGTGAAGAAAAGCCAGAGAGAGAGAGAGAGAGAGAGAGAGAGAGAACTTATGTTCAGGTATTTAAGAATGGTTATATGAGCAGTAATAACAAATTCTTGATCCAGATGGGTAAGGAAGTCAGTAGATGTTTTTTAAAGAGTAGGTGTTTGTCTTAAAATTTTAAATTTTGTTTTGTTTTTTGTTTTTTTGTGGTTTTTTTGTTAAATGTATTGTAATATTTGTCTGTGGGTATTATGTCATGTTTGGTTTGTATGTATGGGGTGATGTATTTTGTTTAAAGTTTTGTGTTTTATTTTTATTTTTTATTTGTACTTCATATTTTTAATTAATAAAGAAAATAATTTTTTAAAAAAGAGGTCTATGGTTGGCGAGCCCCACTCTATGAAGAGGGTCAGCAGTACATCTGTAGCCATGGACCATTCATGACAGTTGTCCTTGGCTTAGCTCAATGAATCTGCGACCTCGTTCTGGTTCCCTGCCAGGTGTATGGCTGTTAGGAAGATCATCCTGGGGACACACCTGTTCAATATTTGCATTGCTAGGTCCAGGACTGTCTGAGACCTGGTGCCCCCTTCCTCGTTGATGTAGAAAACTGTGGTGGTGTTGTCTGATATGACCTGAACCACTATGCCCTGGAGAGAGGATGTGAACACCCTCAAAGCTTTGAATACTGCTAAAAGCTCCAGGGCGTTGATGTGAAGTTTGCTTTCCTTCGGTGACCGAATGCCATGTACATTCTGGCCACGAGAGTGTGCCCCCCATCCCATTGTGGACATGTCTGTTGTCAGGGACCTGGAAGGATGAGGGGTTGCAAAGGGCAGACTGCAGTGCACATTTGTGGAAGAGTCCACCATTCCAACATTTTGAGCATGGGACATGGCAGGGATAGAAACTTCGACAGGTCGTCTCTCATTGGGCTGAATGCCCAGAGAAACCAGGCTTGTAGCGGCCACATCTATAGTCTGGTGAATGGGGTCACAGCTGCGGTGGACACCATGTATCCCAGGATACTCTGGATGAAGTGTGCTGTTACTCTCCTTCAAACAATACATTGATGCACCATGCTTTGCAGGATGGTGAACCTGTCTTCTGGGAGGAAATCACTGCCCTGAATGGAGTCCAGTTTTGTCCCAATGAACTTTGCAATCTGTGATGGCTCTGGGTGGGATTTGTCTAGGTTGACCATCAGGCCTAAATATTTAAGTAGAGAAATTGTCAGGGCAACATCCTTGGTGACTTTTGTCCTGAAGGGCCCTGTAATTAACCAATCATCCAGGTACAGGAAAATCACCACACCTCTCATGTGAAGGTGAACTATTATTGATGCCATGCACTTGGTGAACACTCTTGGAGCTGTGCAGAGGCCAAACGGAAGCGCTGTGAAGCAGTACATGCTGGAACCCATCGCAAATGCCAGGAACTGTCTGTGAGACCAGGCTATAGCGATGTGGAAGTATGTATCACAAAGGCCAATAGTCGCGAACCAGTCTCTGACCTGGAGGAACGGAAGTATAGAGACAGTGACCATTTTGAACTGCTTGGGTACAATGTAGCGGTTCACATCTCAAAGGTCCAAGATAGGGTGTAATCCGCCATGTTTTTTGTTTACTAGAAAATAGCAGGAGAAGAAGGACTCCCTTCATTGGTGCCGGGTGATCCTTTCAATAGCCCCTTGTTTGAGCAGGATGCGTACCTCTTCCTTGAAGTGAATGGAAGGAAGTGTGGACTTGAATACCCCCATGGGGGGGAGGCTGTCGAACTGTATGAAGTAACCGTTCAGGATAATATTGAGGAACCATGAGTCTGATGTGATTTCATGCCATCGGTGGAAAGTGGTAAGAAGCCCATCTGCTGGTGCTCAGGTATGGGTGTGGCATGACGGAGCAGGTAGTCAAACCCACTGCTTGGACAAGTCAGCCTTGTTTTTCTGGAACAGAGACTTGGATTTTGAGGTGGCTGCAGCTTTCCTTTTCATGGAGCTCCATGAAGGGATGTCAGTTTGTCATTACCATCACCCAGAAGTCACTATTCCTGTCAATGCAGCCTAGATTGCATTGGCTTGGGGTGGGGGCGGCACTGCATCACATTGCTGATTCGTATTTAACTTGTGGTCTACTAAGATCATTAGATCCTTTTCACATGTAGTGATGTCAGGCCAGAGTCTACCCATCCTGTACTCATGCATTTCATTTTCCAGCATAAGTGTAGTGACTTTTGTTTATCCCTGTTGAATTTCATTTTATTAATTTTAGTCTGGTAATCCAATCTATTAAGGTCATTTTGAATTCTGATATTTTCCTCTCTGATATTAGCTACCTATTCTAATTTGCTGTCATATGCAGATTTGAGAAGCATGTTCTCTTCCATCATGCAAGTAATTTATAAAGATGCTGAACAACATTGGGCTTAAGACAAGGGGGTTCACCACCTGGTCAGTGGGCCTGTTTGCCGCCTGGCCGATGCCCCCCAGATGCTCCTCCATTTTCTGTCCCCATCGGCTGCATGGCTGGCCGACATGGGGGCCGCCATTGCTGGCCTTCTCCTTCCCAGCCTGCATTGCAGCTGGGAGGGAGCAGGAAACCATGGGCCAATTGGAGCTGTCCTGCCTTGCTCCGATTGGCTCCCAGAAACAGGGAGGCAGGTCACCCGGCCATGCTTCCAGCATGGCCAGATGATGAGGGGGCCTGCGATGGAGGAAGGTATTTAAGCCTACCTCCGGCGCAGGCCCCTTCAGTTGGCTCATCGAGAGCCGAAGAGGAGGTCGTGTGGGTGACGGCTGGAAGTAAGGGACTGGGGGAGGCCTGAGGCATCAGTGGACCAGGGCTGGAAGGATTGTACTTCAGCTGGTGGGGCACTCCCAGCTTCTGGTACCTGAGAGGCAGGCAGCGGCCAAGCCGGTGGCAGAGAGCTGTGGCTGAACAGGTAGCAGCTGAGCCAGTGGCAACGAATGGCAGTTGATTAGTTGGTGGCGAGCGGTAGCTGATTCAGTGGCGGCAGATGGCAACTGTGAGAGAGGCCGGGGCGGCTATTGCACCCGCTGGTGTGCGGAGGTTAGGGGGGCCCAGGCAGCCGGTGGGTGGGGGTGGCTTGGACCTCCCACTCTCCCCCTCCCTTTCCTTTATTCCCCCCCCTGCAGGTCCTTGGGCCACAGGTTGGTGGCCAGCAACAAATAAATCTTGGGGGACTGGTGGAAGAGGGCTGCATGAGCAAGGGGGGGTCACCCGGGTGGGGGGGAGCTTGGCTCAAGGCTAGGGAAGCCTGGAGGCATGAGCTGCTGCTGCAGGGACAATGCCACAGGGGAGGGCAGCCTCGCCGGTGGTCAGGGAGCTTGGGTGACCCAGTCTGGCAGTGCGCAGGCCCTCTCTCTCTCCTGCCCAAGAACAAGGGTAATGCCATGGGGGAGCTGCCCCTGGCAGGCTGAGTGGTAGGCTGGGTGGTGGTGCCAGCACCCCTGGGCAGCCTGGAGGTGTGTGGCCCTTCCTTGCCTGTTTCTTCTAAGGTGGGGTAGTGCCACAAGGCAGCAGGATTAGAAGGGGCATTGTAGGTAAGGGGGGAAGGTATAGCCTCAGGTGAAGGGTTGCTGGCTCTCACCCCTCCAATCTTCATCAGCGGTACAGCGTGGGGGCCAGGTGGGTGGAAGCTCCCTCACACATAATTAAAAAAACAATAAGCAATTGCACAACTAGCAGCAGCATAGTAGGGCCACACACATTCACTACACTACAGGCCACCATATTCATGGCAGTTGGGGCATTTGGTGCGCAAGGGCAGCACTCAGCACCAACTCATGATCACGGCTTCCAGGAAGGCCACACAAAAGAGGCAGCACGTGGACATGCCACCTCAGCAGGACAATGGTGGGGCGGGGCTGGCTCCACCTGCCAATGCGGCAGGGACAGTTGAACTCCTGACCCTGGGCCCCCCTTTTGCATTGTACAAGTCACTTTTCTCCAGGATGTAGAGGAACCATTGGTGAGCACTTGTTGGCTTTAGTCAGGTAGACAATTACAAATGTGCAAAGCACTATATAACCCTCCTTTTACTAACTTGTCTGTAAGAATATCATGGGGGACCTTGTCAAAAATGTTACCGAAATCAAAATATACTACGGAGATTTTCACACTACACCCTTATAGTGTTACTATTCCACTTTAACTGCTCTGGCTTCCTCCTGTGGAATTCTGGGGTTTGTAGTTTAGTGAGGCCTAAGAGCTCTCTGGCTGATAGTAGTAAATGCCCCTCCCTAAACTACAAATCCCAAAATTCCACAGGAGGCAGCCAAAGCAGACAAAGTGGAATGGTAACACTATAACAGTGTAGTGTGAAAATCTCCTCAATCTACAGTATTATGGTAATCCACCAAGCTCGTAACTCTGGACAGAGAGAGTGGGAGAGAGATCAGATTAGTCCAGCTTGTTGTTGTTTTTTAAAAAATGCTGGTGCACAAAATTCATTGCTTAGTGCTCACAGACTGACTGTTTAATTATCTGTTCTAGAACATTTCTTTGTATTAATGTCAGTCTTACTGGTCCATCGTTTCTCAGGTCCTCTTTTTTTCCTCTCAAGCTCTCCCTAGATAGCAGAAAGGTTATTGGGGCTTGTTGAAGGTGACATAATGGGTTCATAACAGAGATGAACCCAGGGGTAATTCTTCAAAAGCTTGAAAGACCACTGTCTCCCTGAACAAACCTTAATGAGGGCTGAGTCTTTGGATGCTGGCTAGCTGCTGGCTAGTTGTGAACATGACCATGCTCCTCTTTTATGGCATGTTCCAAAGAGTTGTTTTGAACAGGGAAGGACAGGGCCAAAAGAAGCTGGCTACCCCTGGTATCTTAGTGTTTGTCATGGTCTCTCTTGCTGAGCAGAAGCTGGTTCCTCTGGCATTGATGAAGCAGCTTCCAAAGACTACTGATGGTCCAGCACTGCAGGGAAGGCCCAGCATTGCAAAGCCTCTGGAGGCTGGAGGGTAGGAATTGCAAATAATGTAATAAATTAATAAGAATGAGGGAAGGACTGCATCTCATTAGGATGCAATAGTAATCTTGATGTGGGAGGGAAGATGGAGAAATTCAGAGTGAGGTGAATTCAAGAAAGAAAAAGAAGGAAAATGGAGAGAGTGCTGATCCACAAAATTAAAGCCATCTGAATGTATCCCGTTGCAAAGCTGGGGTGAATTAAAGATGTTGAGCACAAAAGGTGAGGGTTTTGTGTGCGTATGTAGGGGGGGAGGGTCATAGAATTCAAGAATCATATAGTTGGAAGAGACCACAAGAGGTCCATCCAGTCCAGCCCCCTGTCATGAAGGAATACACAATGAACACACTCCCAATGGATGGCCATCCAGCCTCTGTTTAAAAAAAAAACCAAAGAAGGAGACCCAAACACAATCTGATGCAGTGTATTCTGTGATCAAACAGCTCTTACCATCAGGAAGTTCTGATGTGCAAGCTTTAGGACTCCACTAGACCAGTGATGTACACAGTGAAACTGTGGATACCTAATCTGTGGATACAGAGGTTGACCTATACCACAATAGTTGTTAATATTATATGGTTTAAGTCAACTCTGATTTATGGCAATCCTATCATAGGGTTTCATGAGAAGAATTATTTAGAGGAGATCAGCAATCGCCTTCCTCTGAGGTTGTGCATATGATTTGCCCAAAGTTACTCTATGGGTTTCCATGGCTGAGCAGGGATTTAAACCCCAGTCTTCCAGAGTTCTAGTCCAACACTCAGACCACTACACCACACTGGTTCACACCGTTTTTTTAAAACCTCTAAATGAGGTGGGGCTCATGCAGCCTGCCAGTGGTTGTTGGACTGCAGTTCCCAGCATTCCTTACCATTGGCTGTGCTGGTTAGGTATGATGGGCCTTTCATCCCATGCAGTCCAACAACATCTGGAGAGCTGCATGATTCTCACTGCCAGCCTCAATTTGATTGGTCCCCCAAACAGAGTAGTCCCATTAAATCACTGGAACTTTTGTACATAAGTATTGGCTTACCACATTCCCATTGATTTAATGGGTCTACTCTAATTGGAAGTAACAATTAGATTTAATCCTAGGTGTGCATTTGGCTGCAAACTTTTTCTGTTTACTTAGCTTCCATGAGCATGTACCTAAACATTAAAATATTAAAACCTTGTTTGGCAGAAAGTGCTACTGTGTTCAGGTGAGTTGCAGATAGGATAGGATTGCAGTCTACTTATACCAAGAAATAAATTTCTGCATGATCAGTGATATGTGGGCTTCTCACCAACCCATTGGGTTCTGTAGTGCTTATTTTCAGGTTAATGCACAGAGGATTGTAATTTAGACTGAAAGGAGGGAAAGTAAGAAGACAAACCTGTTATATATTTGATTTACCCTCCTGACCAGGTCAATGTAAGAATCATGTACTAGGGGGTAAGAAGGAGTCCTCATACAGCTTTCACAATTTATCTGCTGACAGTTGTTGTTAGCTCTAAAAACCATTGTGGTACATGATTGTGTAATGCTGGTGGAAGTTAATGTCATAAGGACTTTTGAAAGCTCAGTCAGATGTGAGTGATTACACCCATACGAACGTAAAGGGGTTTCAAGCTTTTAAAGTACAGTTGTTGTATTCCTCTATTCCCACGCCAGTACAAGAACCAGGGTGAGAATGATAAAAGTTCATAACTTCAAAGGCTTGTGCTGTTCTAGGCATAAATCCTAATTACATCACTGCATAAACTTTTCCTCAGATAACATTCTGTGTGAGTAGAGGCTTCTGAATGCTCATGAGCTCAGCTATTCACACAGAATACACCCCCTCCTTTAATTCAGTGTTGAGTGAAGTCAAATGCTGGTCCTGGCTACATTATTGAAGAACAACGTGTAGTCCATTAATCTTGTTCAGCTCTTATTTATTATGTATACATTTAACATGTTTTTAATCCAAAGGTAGTGTACAAGTTAAAATTTTGAAAAAAAATACTGAATTGCCAATTTTAATGATTACCTGAAAGAGAAACATAAAGTAACAACAAGTTCAAATAATATGGGGATCCATTTATTCAAAAGTAGACTGGAGCATCCTGATCTTTAAGGCTCCATTTAAAACAGCCAACGTGGAAGATTTATTATGTGGAAATTACTGTATATGTGTGTCTGTCTGCTCACCTGTCTATCTGAGCATCCCTATGCATGTCTATTCAGAAATAAAGTTCACTTATTTCAAAACTGTAAAGGGGTCTCATATCACCTTTGAATAGCCTAAATACCCTAAAGGCACCAGATCCCATCTGATCTTGGAAGCCAAGCAGGGTCAGCTCTGGTTAGTACTTGGATGGGAGAACACCAATGAATACCGGGTGCTGTAGGCTATATTTTAGAGGAAGGAACTGGCAAAACCACCTCTGAGTTTTCCTTGCTTAAGAAAACCCTATGCAATTCATGGGGTCACTATAAGTTGACAGGCAACACACGCACACACATGGCATACGTACTGAGAGAAAGAGGTTGGTAGTGTAAGCTTTCCTAAACTACTATTACATCATATGCAGACTGTGAGAAAAAAGTTGGAAGCATAAGCTTTCGTAGACTAAGGGCTTGTCTAGACTTACCCTGTCTTGGAGTCCTGCAGTCCTGACGATGCAGGGCTTTTGCCCTGTTTTGCCCCCAGGCAGTCCTCACAACCCCTGGGGCAAAGACAGGGCTAAGATGGGGCAGGGGGAGAGAGACAGGGTAGGGCCCATTACAGTACCTGTGTCCTGGAAAGCAGCCAAGGCAGCAGCAGCTGATAAGACAGCATGGCTTCACCAATAACAGCAGCTCCGAAGCACAGTACCTTGCAATGTCAGTAGCAGTCCAGAGAGTCAGGAGTCCAGAGAGAGAAGAACGATGAAAGCAGTCCAAGGTCGAAGAGTTCCAGCAGGTGGGTCAACGAATACAGTCCAAGGTTGAGAGTTCCAAGATAATCCAAGGTTTCAAGAAGCAAGGTTCCGATAGTCAAGAGAGTCAGAGTCAGATGCTTTCACCATGGATCACAGATAGCCTTTGATGAAGAACCCAGCATCTCACAGCTGCTTATGTTGGCCCAGCTCCCAATTGCAGCTGCTTGGTGATTAATGAGCGTCTTTCTTTTAGCCTCCGAGAACATTGCAGCCCCTCCCTTTCTGACCTTCTCTGGCTAAAGGTAGGTACATGCTCCTCCTCTTGCTGTTGCTCAACTACGTCTCCCAGGTTTGGACCCTGTGCTGGGGGGAGGCTAGGCTGCTGAGACATGGGCTCTTTTGTAGCTGGCAAAGCAGGGCTAGATTCAGACTCAGCCAGGTCTGCTGCAGCTGGCTCAACCTCATCTTCTGAGTCCTCAGAGTCCTCAGCCTGGCTGGCCATGACATCCTGTTTAAATGTGTTCCAGCCAAAATAAAATAGACTGGGCCCTGCGTAACCACAGAAGCCTGCTCTGGCATGCTAGGCTATCACTGCAGCCACCCACTGCCTCACTCTTCCTGATCCAGGGAGGGGACATGCAGCTTATGACCAAGGCTGGGGGTCTTGCTCATCTATTGCAGGCTTCCTGCCTGGATCCAGAGAGTGAGACCTAGGCAGTGGTGGTGGCGGCTGCAGGGATGGGACAGCATGCCTGTCTGGACTTCCTCCCAGTTCAATTTTTTTTTAATTATTCAACGTTTTTAATTTTTTTCTAATTTAATATATTTTAAATTATTGTATGTTTTTAATCTCTTCTAATTTAATACTATTTTAAGGGGTGGGTGCTAGGGTACTGCAATTATGGAGTTTTTATGTTTTAAGCCACCCTGATTACGTTGCAGAGGGGCGGGATAGAAATTTATTATTATTATTATTATTATTATTATTATTATTATTGGAACAGGCCTGATATGCCAGTGGGGAGCCATTGTATCCTGGCCCTTGGGCTACTTCTTCAGATGTATTTAATGCCTCTGATGAAGCAGACTTAGTTTATGAAAGTTTATACTACTGAAAGTTTAAACTACTTTTTTCTCTCAGGTAGTCTCAAAGGTGCTCCAAGACCCTTTTACATATTGATCCCGACGCACAAGATTTTTCACTTTCAAGAAACCTGTATGTAGTACTGCAACACTGCAATCCTATGCACAGTTTTCCTTTGAATTCACTAGGGCTTCTGCTTAAATACCCAGGATTGTGCTTGTCATACTTCTGTTTGGTTTTGGGCCCAGAGGCCTCCACCCACAAGAAACAGCTGACATAAAAATGAAAAACAACCCCCCCCCCCGCATGCTTCAAATATGCAAGGAAAAGAATACTAAGTGCTAAAGTCAGAGAGGGTGTTGATCATAGTGGTGTAACCAAATTCCACTGAACTCATTTACAAGATTTCCCATGAAGAAGGGCTCTGCCTAACTATGTTTGCTGACCAAGGGAAGGTGTGTAAAGTCAGTAGGCTTTGTGCTCAGTTCATGAGCAGTCAAACATCGAGAGACATGTGGACAAAGTCAGCTGGCACCTTTTGCCTCCACCACACCTTTAACCTGGCTAAGTAAAGGCTATCTGGGGCTGTCATAATTCTATCATTGTGACATGTCTCCCAGCCATGATGTACAATGGACAAACGCCCAGCAGAGTGACATCAGCTTTGACCCTTTTGTAACATCAAGTTCCACAGGCCCTACCCTTATTCCAGGGGTGGGCAAAGCAGAGGGAACAGAGGCCCCTACTTTACCCTGATGTAGCTGGAAGTGACATGATGTTACAAAACATCATTTTTAGTGGACCTGGGGGAAGTTTTTCGCAGTGTTCAAGTTGTGTAAAGATGAAGGTGTAGTGACTGATCCGTGGCATTTTGCAGCTATATTAAACTGTTTGGGAACTTGGTGATAAGAAAGTGCCTGAAAAATTACTTTAGGAGGAGTCCTAATTACTTTAGGAGGGAGCTTTGGGGGCCTTTAGGGGCTGCAAATAGTGCCCTCTGCATTAGGCAGGGTGAAGTGACTTGCCTCAGGCAGCAGCTCTGGGTTGTCATGAAAGATCAGGAAACAGTTACATTGCTGTATTTTTACTGCCAGAGATGAGGACAGGAGCTTATGGGACCTACTCCCTCATGTCCCAATCTAACCTTGCAGGCTTTTGGCTCTGTGCCCCTTGACTTAGTTGAGTGAGGGGGACACCATTTGCTGCCCTCCTTCAGACAGCAGATTGTCCTAGGCCATTCATTCCTTCAACAAGACCTACTGACCTATGAGTTTTAAGTATCAAATGCTGAGGTGAGACTTCATCAAATATTACATGCAGATATCAAGTCTTTCATAAATATTTGGCAAAACATTTGAGCTCTTTAGAGAATATTTGACATCAAGATCCTCAAGGGGAAACTATGAAAAGGAGTTTAGGAAAGCAAAATACATTTTAGTTGTATCAAACTGTAAGGGGAAATAAATGAAGGGACTTCAAGAAGAATGATAAATATCAGAGTAGAACATACTGTTCTGATCTTAACAACCCAGCCGAGACCAGCTGTGACACATGAAATAGCTCACTCTTCAAACAGTGCTATCAGATTGGAATAACTGACCAATAATATATCCATAGCTTCCCCTTTTTAATGTGTGAAATGACATGAACTTATGTCAGGAAGGTTTTTTTTTTAAATTTTTTTATATATATAACTTGCAGCATATCATGTGGGGAGAGAGCACCATTTCCTGTCACTATGAAGAAATAATGATAAAAGCCAAGAAAAGGGGGAGAAAAGGGGGGGGGGAGAAAAGGGAAAGGGGGGAGTTGTCTGGGCAAAGCTGCCTGCATTTCTAAAATGTGTATATACTGGAGTTATCTTTTAAGTATCCGGAACAACTGCAGACGCCAGAGAAATATTTACAAAATACACAAAAAAGTACAAAAAGGCACATACAAACACAGAGCGAAGAACAGGTGAATTGCTCAGCAGTCACACTAAAAGAAAGCCAGGACAAGATGTCATTGAATATAAGTTTGATGTCCTGTGTTACCAATAAATAAATAAATGGAGGGGGATAGGAAAGTTTTAGAAGATAAGACCCCTCCCCCATTATCTCCTGCATTCTGCCCTGAACAAGAGCGACTTTGCCATATGTCCCTCACAACCCCCAAGCAGGGTAGAAAGCAAATGACACTCCTGTTTGTTCCCAGCTTTTGGCCTGAGAACAAACTTCTGGGGGATTCATTAAATTATCATAGCTACCAATACCTTCTGATATATCAGCCTTCCATTAATATGTCTGGTCTTGTTTTTTAAGAAGTCAAATAAGACACTAATCCCTCATTGTTTTCATGTGGCAGTGAACTCCAAGATATATTTATTGTGGTAGAATATCAGAATTAAAATGTATTTCTCAATCCTGAACTTTATGCCTATCAATATCTTTGGACAATCCTGAGAGTATTAAGGATGAGGATAATTTCCTGGGTCTACTCTCTCCCAAATGTTCATAATTTTATAAAGTTTTACCAGATCCTTCCTTAATTGTCTGTCCTTTTTCTTTAGCTGAAGAGTGCCTACTCACTTTGTGACTTGAACTCAGAACCATCTGGAGACATAGGAGATTATCAGATGCGGCAAATATGGCATTATAATGTTGAAATGAGACCACAAAAGGGCTTCCCTATTGCATGATGTCGTGCCCCAGTGTTCTGCAAGTGTTCTGCTGCTGTCAAGAAGGTGTTCTTTTTTATTAGCGGGGAGAAGCCGCCAATTGATCACCCATGGCTTTTTTTTTCCTTTTTTTTGGCAGCATTGCTTGTGTGTGAAACCATGCCCCATTCTGCTGGCATGATTTCAGCGTTAATGGGCATTCCTTGCCAGAACACATCCGAGTGAGAATGGGAAAACTAGGTACAGCACGCTCTATTTATGAACCTCCTCATCTTGCTTGAAAGATTCCAAGTGTGTTTCAGTGTTTGTGTGTTTGTTTTGTTTGGTAATGTAGGTGTTTTTGGACTTTTAAGCGTGCTTGTGTCTTCTCGCGAGAACTGCCGAAATCTCACCCATGCAAAAACACAGAAGTAAGCAGTGTGAACAGCTGTATTGCCAGAATTCAGGGGTGTCTATGTCTCATGCTTACAGCAGCATGCAAAATTAAGTGTTATTATGCCAGGACACTTACCCTGTAAAATATAGTGCCAAAAGAACATTTTTAGATGCTCATCTAATAATCTCCATCTTGCTGTCTCAAGCAGAACAAAAAAGGCACATGCACGCACATACACATGGCCATCCACACAATTCAAGATGCCTATGTTGGTTTTGCACTGGAGGTTGAAAAATTACTAGGACTTTGTTGCTTTTTTATGTCATGAACAATCTTCTGCCTATGGTGTCCTCCTCATCCTATCTCAAGGGGAAGAGTGGGACACTTCTCCCTATGTACTTTTCTCATTTTCCCCTCCTTACAACTAATTTTTGTCCTGGTCAGAAAAACAGTGGCATGCAGGATATGGCTCCTCTCCCCACAAGTGCAAACAGTTTTGTTTGTGTGCATGGCACATATGCCATTTTCAGCAGGAAAAGGATTTTTAAAAACACACACACACTTTTCTCCTAGAAGTGGTATCCCCCTTTAGATCAATTCTGCTGCTCTCTTCCAAGGCCACCAGTTGTAAAATAAAAAAAGGTTGTGTTGCAATCATTGAACTGCCACACACTGTACAGTTTGAACCTTTTATGAACCCTTTGTTCTCCATTCCCTTCCACATTTTGAATGGGATCATAAAAATGAACAAACCAAAGAATAATAAAATGACTCTCAGAACATAGGGGCTCTGGTCTCACTTTTATTGACTTTTCTTTCCTCGATAAATAAAATCATAGCAAGTGTAAAAAAAGAAACACCAATGCCTTCACCTGTCTGGATGCCTACCCCCACCAGAAATAATGGACTTTATCAGACCAGGCAAATACAGTGTCATAAGGATAATAATCATGAAAGGGTGTGCGTACCAGATGATGTCATCCTTTTGTGATCATGTGAAGTCCAAAAGCTGAACTTTTTTATTGACAGCCCAAGCTATCAATAGATGGGCCTTGGTGCTTTGTTACCAGCATTGCCGGTATTTGAATCTGTGCACCATTGTACTCAAGTGAATGCGGCGTCAACGGGTAAACTCTTCTGGGTGCAATCATGACAGCCATCTTTTTATGATCCCCCCACCATGTACTTGGGACTTTAAATGTGTATTTTTGTGTTTTGCTGTACTTTTTGTGTGTGTGTTTTTGCTTTATTTTTAAAATTTCCCACACTAGCATCTTCTCACGAGAATCTATGAGATCTCAACCCTGGAAGTAATGGAGCTCCATTCATGCTCTGTTTATGTTGGGGAAGCCTCATTGATGCTGCTCAAGGTAAGTGTGGTGTGGTGGTTCTTTTGCCAGCATAAAAATGACACAATTTATGCCAGCAAAAGAATGTTAAGGGTGGTGGTGCTCTGATAAAGTCCAATATATCCACCAACCATTTACCTACCTACCCTCATAAATGGTTTACACTGGGGTGCAACTCATATAGACCTCCAACTGGTGTTGCACTCCAAATCCCATTGTTCTTCAGTATTGGCTATCAAGGCTGGGAGATTTACTTCAACATCTGTCTATCTTTCTCTCTCTCTTTCTTTCTTATCCCATCTTTCTTTAAATGGCAGCTTACAATGTAGACTTAAAAGAAAATACAGTTAAAACAGTATGCAATGCAAAAGTTAAAAAAACTATTAGACAATCATATTAAAATATTTGAACAGTTTTAAAAAAACATATCTCTCTCTCTGGCTTTTCTTCGCAAACGAAGATTCAGGAAGGACTCATCCCGCGCTTTCTGCAAGCGCGCTGATGACTAAAAAGGCCAATCCGAGATAAACAAGTCCGGTTGCAAAAAGCACAGCAGAAGGTCTCCTTGGGTGATGTTTTTGGGTTGTGATTCTTTCTGCGTTGTCGTTTCTCTTCAAGACTTGTTCGTCGTGAGTTCTCAAATAAGGCTGCAGCATTGTGGATAGTGCGTCTCCATGCCTCCCGATGTGAGGCCAGGGCGGACCACTGTTGGTGATCAATTTGGCCAAGCCTGAGATGTTGTTTCAGGGAGTCTTTGTATCGCTTTTTTGGAGCGCCCCTCTTACGCTGACCCGTGGCGAGTTCACCGTAGAGTAGTATTACACAAGCTAAAGCTACAGTGCACCCCATTAAAAGGCCCTTCTGTCACAAGCAGTTAGAGACCAAAGGCCTGTTTAAATAAAAGGTCTTTACCTGCCAGCAAAAAAGATCAAAGAAAACGTTAAGCAAACCTCCTAGGGAGCGAGGGTGAGCCACAGTGTGGGAGCAGTCATTAAATGAAATTCAATACGGAGAAATGTAAGTTACTGCACTTAGGACGAAAAAATGAAATGCATAGATATAGGATGGGGGAGACCTGGCTGAATGAGACTACGTGCGAAAGGGATCTAGGAGTCCTAGTAGACCACAAGTTGAACATGAGTCAACAGTGTGATGCGGCAGCTAAAAAGGCCAATGCGATTTTGGGCTGAATCAATAGAAGTACAGTGTCCAGATCAAGGGAAGTAACAGTGCCGCTCTATTCTGCCTTGGTCAGACCTCACCTAGAATACTGTGTCCAGTTCTGGGCACCACAATTCAAAAAGGATATTGACAAATTGGAGCGTGTCCAGAGGAGGGCGACTAAAATGGTGAAAGGTCTGGAAACCATGCCTTATGAGGAGGGACTTAGGGAGCTGGGTATGTTCAGCCTGGAAAAAAAGAATGTTAAGAGGCGATATGATAGCCCTGTTTAAGTATTTGACGGGGTGTCACGTTGAGGATGGAGCAAGCTTGTTTTCTGCTGCTCCAGAGACTACAACATGGAGCAATGGATGCAAGCTCCAGGAACAGAGATTCCACCTCAACATTAGGAGGAACTTTTTGACAGTAAGAGCTGTTTGGCAGTGGAACGCACTCCCTCGGAGTGTGGTGGGGTCTCCTTCCTTGGAGGTCTTTAAACAGAGGCTGGATGGCCATCTGTCGGGGATGCTTTGATGGTGATTTCCTGCATGGCAGAGGGTTGGACTGGATGGCCCTCGTGGTCTCTTCCAACTCTGCAATTCTATAATTCTATGATTCTATGTCCGCAGACTATCCAAGTGGGTAATGGAAGTGAAGAAGAGCATCTCCCATGTCCTCACCAATGTTACTTCTGATGGTGGTGGGAATGAGAGAAAGCCTTTTGCCAAGGATCTCAAAATTTGGGCATGCTCATATAGGGAGATACATTCTTTCAAACAGTCATGACCTATGCTGTGTAGGGCTTTATAGGTCATGATCAGCACTTTGAATTCTGCCCAGGAATGAACTGGTAGCCAGTGAAACTGTTTCAACGAGAAAGTTATTTGTCCCCTTTAATCAGCTCTGGTTAGAACTCTGGCTGCATTATTTTGGACCTGCTGAAGTTTCCACACAGTTACTAAAGGCACACAGAGTGTGTTAAAGTAATCCAAATGGGATTGTAATCTAGGCATGTGTTGTTTTGGCGAGATCTGACATCTTCAGGAATGGGTGCAGCTGGCATACTAGTTTTAACATTACAAATGGACTCTTGATCCCCCTTGAAACCTGGCCATCTAGGCTCAGGGTTGAATCCAGAAATTTATTCAAACTAGATACCTTGGATTTTAGGGAAGAGTGTAACCACATCAGGCACAGGGTGAAGACTCCAAGCCTGCCTGTCTGTCCATGACAATGGAACTACAGAAATTTCCTCCACACCCAGATCACCATCATACAATCCATCCCAGTAAACTAGGTCTAGAGTATGGCCAGAAGCATGGGTGGCACCAGATACTACTTTGGACAAACACATGGTCATAATGGAGGACATGAAATCTTAGGACTTTATCGCTTTATAAAGGCTGCCTCTTAATAAGGAGCCTGTTGTCTCCCAGCAATCACATTATTGAAACAAACGGGAACATGCTGGTTTGAAAACAATCACTATCACACTTCTCTGCCATTACACAATTGTGCTCCTTTGGTGATCCATGGTCCTGCACTCACTCTTCCACATTGCTTTGCTAACCCTGCCTTCCTACCCCTGTGAACCCTACCAGAGGCCTTTCAATTTTTTTAAAATTTTGCTGTGATTGCACAATTAATGGCAAAACAATAAAACAATAAAACAAATAGTAAAACCAACCTCAGTCTGCTTGGGAATAGTGAGGGGGAGGGAGGGGAAAAGGAGAAAAATCATGCCCACCCATGCCATGTGACTGCCAGAATATCGGAAGTGCAGTGGAAAGGACCTATTGCACCAGGGTCACTAATGGAAAAGCAGTGATACTGGGAGCCATTGATGAGTTTTCCCTGTCAATGAAAAAATGTACTTCACCAAAAATTGAAATGCAAAGCTGCAACAGAAGTGACACAGTGTCATGTGATAAGTACTGGCCTAAGATGTATTATATGGCTGTAATTGCAATTTATCAGCCTTGTATGATAAAGTCCTTGGCATGGCTGTTGAAGTCCCCTGTCACAACAAGCCAGGTTGACCCCAACACCACCACTAACACCAGCTCAGCCAGCTCAGGAAAGAGACTATTGAACAGCAGGGTGGATGGTATACCAGCAAAATTTCTGTTCTGTTCTGTCCTGGTCATCTACACACATTCATACCCATCAGAGTATGGGGCAGAGTACCTGGAATCACAATAGACCACTGCAACTCCACCTCCCCAACCCCTAATCCTCACCTGCTGCTGTACACAGAACCCAACTGGACAAAGCTGGGAGAGGTTACTCTCTCTTCCTTCATGAGCTAGGTCTCTATAATACACATCAGATTAGTATGCTCATCCTAGGTCATGTTTTTTTTCCTAGTTTACTGGTACCCTTTTTCTGTTTACTGACCTGGTATTAAGCAAAAGCATTTTCAGCCCAGGAAGTCTGTTACCAAGACTGTCCAGACTATTTGAAATGGAGTACAGTTTGGAAGCTCTCTTTTGTCCAATAGCAATAGCATTGTCTTCTCACTCCATATCTCCCATTACCCATTATTGTTGTAATTACTGTTTTACCTCCTGTGCTCCCCTTATTACACATTTTTTCTTTCTTTTTTCTGGCAAAAGCCAGCTGGCTGATTTATCAAAAGACTGCAAATTACAGGTTAAAAAACCATCATTCCCTTTCCAAAAAAGGGGGACCGGTCCTTGCCCTTAACTCCAGCCCTGAAAAGGTGACACCCACCGTCAGTGTCCTCCCCTGGCTAATAGTGTCAACCTGGTTGTAAGCCTGTCATCTTATTTGTTTAACTTTCTTAGTTTAAATTTATCAGACTTGGACACTGTTACTGACTCCATCTGTTTATAAAAATGCCTGCATATTCACCTGTGGTTAATGCAGAGTTTGAGTAAATTGCTTTTTGAACTATAACTCTCACATCCTTGGCTGGCTACCAGATTCTGGGACTTGTAGTCTGAAAGGTAATTTTCCACTCCCAGTTTGATGTTCACTGGGGGCCTGCTTACACTACAAAAATTTAGTGAGATGAATTCGTGATGATCTCTGGTTGTTCACACATCCTACATGATTCTATTGGCCATCTGTCGAGGATGCTTTGATCAAGATTTCCTGCATGGCAGGGGGGTTGGACTGGATGGCTCTTGTGGTCTCTTCCAACTCTGCAATTCTATGATTCTATGATTCTATGATTCATCTTGAGCTTTTTGGAAAGGGGGGCACCTTTTATCCCTCAACCAGCAGGACTTTCTGTCCCGTGGTTTATCCCGTGTTTTTAAAAAAGTCTTGGGAGGTTGCAGAAAATCGGTTATGTGAACAGACCAGGACAAGATATCTCGGAACTTGGAGATGCCTGGAAATTGAGGTGGGCATGGGCAGGCACATAGTCCTGAGAAGGAGGGATCAGTGCCCCTTTTCAAACTGTTTTTTAAATTGCCAAGCTAATCCTCCATTGTTCTCTGGATCTTTCACTTGAGAGGTCAGTGATATGGATGCCAAAAGTGGTACTTGAGCAAGGAAAGGTGGGCGTGGGATTTCCTGGTCCTACATGGAGACCATAGACTTGCTTGCAATTTGGGGTGAGCAGAAGGTGCAGGAACAGCTGAAAGAATGCCATAGAAATATTGAACTTTTTGAAAAAATTGCAGCCAAGATGAAACGCAAAGGGCATGATTGCACCATAGAAGAGTGCCACATGAAAACTAAGCATATGAGGAAAAATTATCACCAGGTAATTGATCACAATGCTAAAAGTGGGAACGATGTGGCAAGGATGCCCTTTTTTAAAGAGCTCCATGAAATTCTTGCAGGTGGTGCCAACTACCATCCTAAACGGCTGGCTAGAACAACTGACACAATAAGGATACCCCGTGGGTCAGTGACCCCCCATCACGATCCCATCCCCGATGAAGACCCGCTGATGGCATCGTCTTCAGAAATAAATGTGGAAGGCTTCTCAGAGGAACTGTTTTCAACCCCGCCAGGTAAGCTAAAATTCCTTTTTTTAAAAAAACGGGTACTGGTTTGTGAAAACTCAGAAACTTAAATTTCCAATTCTTAAATAACATACATAGCATGCTGTATTTTTATATGTTTTACTGCAAACTATTCTACCTTAACCTTTGTTAGCCCATAAATTCCATCTGCACGATAACCACTTCCTGATTTGTAATTAATTATATGTGAAAACTTGTATATTTAAGTTTGCAAAAATAATCTTCGACCTCCTTTAAAAAATGTTTACATCTTTGGGTCACTTAAATGTTGTTTACTGCTTGCCAAGCATTCTAAATCACCATCCTGTTTCTAATCACTGGCTCCAGATCCTTTTGCATGCTAATGTTGGCAGTTAGGGGGAGGGGGTTTGCCGGTCGCTGGGGTAGGCGGTCACATCATGTTACGTGCATAGTCGCACCTTGAAGATGGCCACAGTCTTATTTGATTATAAAAACCGTACCCTTTTAATTCCCTATTATTAATAATGTGTTCTATGGAGGAAATGATATAGTGAGGGAGCTGTGCAGTGCTTATGTTACTTTTAAGTTTATCTTGTTGTATTTTATCCTTCTTTTTTTTTTTTTTTTTTTACAGAGGAAAACCAAACACAGGCTTCTGAAGATGGTACAGTGACTCTAACACTAGCAGTGGAAAATGAGGAAAGCTTAAGTGTGACACAGATTAGCGACATTAGTGAAGTGGTAGATGCTGAATTAGATGCTGTTTGGAGCACCATCCCTCTCAAGAATGGTATTTTTTTTTTCTATTTTCACTAGCTTAAAAGGGGGGGGGTCTTTAAACACTGCAATTTAATTTATTTGTTATCTTACTTTTTCCTCTCTTCTCCAGTTACTTCACTTAGCAATCCAGTTGCTTCCCTTAACCCCTGCTGAAAGGCTTCAGATGAACCACCAGAAACGATGCTCCCTTGAGACAGCAGAAATTATTAACAATTCCATGGCAATGATGAATCAGCTTATTACCCATATGGATGCTGACGCAGAGAAGATGGACCAGAGGGTTAAAGTTATGAATGAATACCTTGAGAAATTTTATCAGCATGAGATTGAAGATAGCAGGAGTATGCGTGAAGCAATTAATAGGCAAACAGATATGCTTAGGAAACTCATTGAACACATAACATCTCCAGAAAACACAACTAGAAGGGTTGTTGTGAGGAGAGTTACAAAGAAAAGTAATGTTGGGGATTCTGAGAAGGAGAACTCCCAGCTACAAGAAAGCCAAGTGTCATGCACAAGTACAGCTAGTGGAAGGCTGGGATTAAGTAGACCAGTTAGAAAAATTAAAAAAACTGTTCCACTTACATTGTAATTCACAAAGCTACAGAATCACCTACATCGGCAGTACTGGTACATTATGTTTTTCTTGCTGCATTTTGTTTCTTTATACTCTTCTGGTTGTTATAATGCCTTTGGCAGATCAATTGACTTATAACCCATACCTTCAACTGAATGCCTTTCCAATTGTTGATACTGCTACACTTTTATTGGGTTAATGCTACTTGTTAAAAGCTAAAAAAACAGAACATCATCTTTTTCTATCTGTAATTTTCTTCAAATCTCCTGCACTATATGTTTTGCTATAAATCTAAATGATGGAGAAAATGTACACTAACCCTAACCATTTTGTAAAGAAACACACATTACAACTTTTTACTGAAAAATAAACTGGTTTTTTTTTTTTTGGTAAAAGATATTAATATATTCAATTATTTACAAGTATTTTTTATACACTGAAATACCAAAGAAAGTATATACATAGATTTAAAGGTTGGAAATGTACAGAAAAAAAAGGTTTGTAAAAAAAAGTACACATGTATAAGATAGCATAATATAAAATAAAATCACAAATAATTATTTATACATACATATGGAATAAAAATAAATACATTTCAGACATATAGAAAACTGTAAACATTAGCATACATTAAAGAAATAATATGACCCAAATTAAATCCCCAAATGTCTTTCAATATTACACACCCTCCCCTCCAGGCATTCAATGCTCTCCTTAATTGAGGGTGCTGAAAGAAAAAAAAAGGAAATATTAGCTTACATTTATGAGTAACGTCCTCCCTCCCCCCTTAAAAAAAGTATTATTGCCTAGTTCTTCTATTTGGGCAATTATATTTAGCTTGGCCAGTTGGGCAGCAGCCTCTCTTGCATCATCGTGGTCTGCAAAGGAAAAGTATAGATGTATCAGGCTTGGCCAAATTAATCACCAACAATGGTCCGCCCTGGCCTCACATTGGGAGGCATGGAGACGCACTATCCGCAATGCTGCAGCCTTATTTGAGAACTCACGCTGAACAAGTCTTGAAGAGAAACGACAACACAGAAAGAATCACAACCCAGAAACATCACTCAAGGAGACCTTCTGTTGTGCTTTCTGCAACCGGACTTGTTTATCTCGGATTGGCCTTTTTAATCATCAGCGCACTTGCAGAAAGCACGGGATGAGTCCTTTCTGAATCTTTGTTTGCGAAGAAAAGCCAGAGAGAGTAATATGAATATTGAAAGGTATACATTTGGGGGGGATTAAAAGAAATTTTAAACTAACATACTAACCTTGAGGTGATGGAGCAGCAGCACTGGGCTCATCCCCCCCTTCTTCATCTGACGATGATTCTGACATAGGTTGTCCTGCAGCCCTTCTCTGGATACGGACCGCTACAGAAACATTAAAAATGAGAAACACATTAAGTTTCATACAGTTAAGCAATAACCCCCCCCCACACACACAAAAATGAAAGTATCAGTATATTAACTTACCTCTGGGTAACTTGTCTCACCAGCTTGGGCACCCTGCATGGACCCATAGGTCATGCAGGGCTGGATAGAAAGGCGGCTGCCTTTGGGGGGGCTTCCATTATTGGCCTCCAGTGCCACGAAAAACTGTTCTTTCAGATTTTTAAACTTGGAGAGGCACTGGAGACCCGTTCACTGTAAGCCCTGCTCCCGGAGGAACCGTGCTGCCTCAATAAAGAAATTGCGGTTCCTCCGGTTAGAGGAATGCATCAGGCGGTCTGGCACACCAGTCTGTTGGGACAGGGACTCCTATAGGAGGCTGGTCTCCCTGGTGCCCCAGTAGGTGATGTACCCACCCGCCTGATCACGTCCTCCACCCCCTTTGGCCATCTTAACGCCATGTGGCAGGATCCAAAAACTTGAGTTAATACGTTTTCGAAAAGACCATTCGATTATGAACAAGCCTATTGAACTATGTGAATGTATTAATTGAAATTTAAAAACCATTTGTTATAAACAATTGGCTAATTAGTGGAGGTTCCTCCATGTAGGAGTTTGCCTGTGTCTGGAACCTTTTTTAAAAAAGTTAGTCCCTGTTTAAGGCACCTATTTTCCAAACCTGACATCATGGAAACAAAGTGTCCGATTTTGTTTATTGTTAAAAGTATCACTTTTAGGTTTGCTCTGCAAAAGAAAGCTTTAATGCTAACAGTTCAAATTATGGTTAGAATGCAGGAATACTTTATTGAAATTTATTCACTGTTTACAATACCATGGCAATGCTTAATTTTTTCTGGAGTAAGGAAAGAATGAAGGATGATAGTAAAATGGTTCACCACAGTATGACAGAATAAGTTTTATTTACCTTATTGTGGAACTAATGTAAAGGCTTTTAACATACATACGTTCTCAAGCAGGACAATAAATGCAGCATTGGTATCAGTTCTGATGATCAGATGCCAGAGGTACTCCTTTAGGGTGTCACAGATTGCCTCAACCTCCTCTTTTTTATGTGCATCGTCATTTACAAATGGAACACCTAGTGTGTCTAGTACAAAACGTTGCATCTGTCTGTTCTTATCCTCCAGTATCTTACCCCTAGTTTCACATATGTTATGGAGTATTACACAAGCACATATCACAGAACATACGTTTTCTTCAGCCATTCCTATACAAGATCTTAGTGTTCTCCAGCATCCCTTAAGACAATCAAAACACCTCTCTATGGTACTCCGTATCCTATTATGGTATCTGTTGTACAGTCTCTGTTTTTCATTAGTAGTCCCCTGTATGGTGTAAGGAGCCATTTTCTTATTGGGTATGCTCCACCCACAAGGGTAAGTGGAACTATCTGTTTCCCCATGATAGTAATGGTGGGGTTCCCTGGAATGAAAATTTCTGCCTCCTTAGTTTCAAAAAATGCAGAATTTCTAAGCATTCGAGCATCATGAATCTTGCCACTCCAACTTATTTCCACATCAATAAAAACACCTCTGTGATCACATGTCCCTTGTAGCAGCACACTGTAGCTATTTTTCCTATTACAGTCGTCCCTTCACATTTGAGGGGTTACGTTCCACGGACCCCCGCGAAAGTGAAAAATCTGCGAATATTGCTTGCCCCCTTCCCCGCCATAATGACCATGGGGCCTCTGGAGGCCCCATAGTCGCTTTCCCCCACCTCCCCACTCCCTTCCTAGGCCTTCCCGGGGCCTCCGGAGACCCTCCCAGGGCCCCGTGGATGCCTCCCCAGCCCTCCCCCTGCCTCCCAAGACCTAAAAGGGGCCTCCGGAGAGTCTCCAGAAGCCCCACGGAGGCCATCCAAGCCCTCCCCCTACCCCCCAAGGCCTTCGCAGGGCCCCACGGAGGTCTTCCCAGCCTTTCTCCCCAAGGCCTTTGTGGGGCCCCACGGAGGCCTTCGCGGCCCTCCACACTCCCCCCAAGGCCTTTGTGGGGCCCCGCGGAGGCTTTCCCAGCCCTCCCCACTCCCCCCAAGGCCTTCGCAGGGCCTCGAAAGGCCCCGTGGAGGCCTCCCCGGTCCTACCCAAGGCCTTCATGGGGCCTCGTAAGGCCCCATTGAGGCCTTCCCTGCACTCCCCCTTGCCCCCAAGGCCTTCGTGGGGCCTCGCAAGGCCCTGTGGAGGCCTCCCCGGTCCACTGCAAGGCTGTCACGGGGCCTCGCAAGGCCCCACAGAGGCCTTCCTGGCCCTCCCCCCTCACCCCCAAGGCCTTTGTGGGGCCTTGCAAGGCCCCGTGGAGGCCTCCCCAGTCCTCCCCAAGGCCTTCATGGGGCCTCGTAAGGCCCCGTGGAGGCCTTCCTGGCCCTCCCCCCTCACCCCCAAGGCCTTCGCGGGGCCTCACAAAGCCCCGTGGAGGCCTCCCCAGTCCACTGCAAGGCCTTCGCGGGGCCTTGCAAGGCCCCACGGAGGGCTTCCAGCCCTCCCCCTTGCCCCAAGGCCTTCGCGGGGCCCTGTGGAGGCCTCCCCAGTCTTTCCCAAGGCCTTCGTGGGGCCTCATAAGGCCCCGTGGAGGCCTTCCTGGCCCCCCTCCCTCCCAAGGCCTTCACAGGGCCTCCGGAGGGTCTCCGAAGGCCCCGCAGAGGCTTTCCTAGCCATCCCCCTCCCCCTGAAGGCCTTCGCAGGGCCCTGCAGAGGCCTCCCCTGTCCTCCCCAAGGCCTTCATGGGGCCTCGCAAGGCCCCACGGAGGCCTCCCCAGTCCTTCCCCCTCCCTCCCAAGGCCTTTGCGGGGCCTCTGGAGGGTTTTCGAAGGCCTCGCGGAGGCCTTCCCAGCTCTCACCCCTCCCTCCCAAGGCCTTCAGGGGC
The DNA here is from genome assembly GCA_030847615.1 of Gambelia wislizenii. Lineage (NCBI taxonomy): Eukaryota > Metazoa > Chordata > Lepidosauria > Squamata > Crotaphytidae > Gambelia > Gambelia wislizenii. The sequence continues at coordinate 150,991,857 of JAUMIR010000004.1, forward strand.
CTCCAGAGGGTCTCCCAAGGCCCCGTGGAGGCCTCCTCAGCCCTCCCCGCTCTGTCCCAGGGCTTTCACGGGGCCTCCAGAGGCCCCATGTCATTTTTTGGGGGGGGCGGGGGCCTCCCAAAATCACAATAATCAAAACCGCGAATGCCAAGTTTGCGAATGGGGAGGGACAACCTGTAATATACTCGTTTCTCTTGTGTACAGGTGGAATAATGTTGATGTGGTATCCATCCAGGAAGAAATAACTTGAGGCTATCCCAGGGCTGCAAAGCCATCCATTACCTGTTTAAGCAGAAACAAAATGCACAAATTATAATTTTGAAATTATACTCATTTTGAAATGAGTATTTGATTTTTCACGTACATAACCAAAATATAAATCTATCCAGCAGGGATTTGTTTCTTCAGTGGACTAGTAACTCCATAACAAAGCTTGAAAAACGCAGTTTTGTTATATTTAACACAATAAAATACATGTAAAAGTACCAATACTATGCGAGTAATCACATTTTCACATAGTTCAATTCATTTTTTTAAAAAGCAAAGTGTAACAATCTGAACCCATTATCTGTCTATGGTCGCTGAGGTATACAGTGTGTTTCAGAAGTAACTTGCGAGGACCACCTCGATGAAGATCTTGCACACTGTAGTTCATCTGATGCCAAAAAGCTGGCAAGAGATCATGTAAGGGCATTGGTGGGCAAGAAGTCAAATAGTTATTGCTAGGCGCTTCTCTACAGGAATAGATTTCCTCATGTTTGTGTCTGCTTTTGCTATCTCTGGTCACAGAATATCTACTAGTTTCATGAAAAGGAACCACAGCATTCTGAAGTACATGATCCAGTGTTTGTTGGACCAGATAGACATTACGAATTTCTCCCACCAGTCCTTTGTTGTCAGATACACCCACCACCGGCGTAAGTGAGGATAAGGGCGAAACAACATAGGTGTATCAATGCTTTTGAATCCCAAAAAAACTCTCCCACACTCATTGGAAGAGAATTGTTCCATCTGATGAATGAGAATTAAGAGACAAATCATCCTACATCAGTACTGCCGATGTCTCCACCCTGAAGCATAGCAAGGGTACTTCTCAGCAGTACAGAGATAGCCACACATGAGGCAATGGTCATTTCCATCATGAAAATAATGGTGGATCAGAAGCTCTATCAGATTTGCAAATGGTCACTGACTAATGAAGACTCTTTGCTGTATCCCAGAAATAGCCAATTGCTGCGTTCGTGGCAGGAAAGTGAACAGGAAATATGTCATCATGTATGTGAAAAAACAAGTAATCGTATCCTTAATTGACAGCCAAAAAAAAATCTATCCTGGAATCATTTACACGTGTAAACAGAAATATCATGGGGTAAGTAGACATGTGATCTTGTTCTGATCATGGGACTTATTGTGGTGTAAACAATGATCCCGGAATATTCTGCATACCGTGACAAATCAGGTAAAGACCAAGGGATGAACTTGAGATCAGGAAATCCCATTTCTCCTCGTGATAAAAACTGTCGTGTAACTGAGCCCTGGGGTTAAGGGTGCAGGACCCCTTCAAAAGTAGGGGGAAAATGCAAATATCTCTAGCTCCCCTCTCCAAACCATATTTAACACACACAAAAAGTACGATCCTTCAAGTTGGTGAGGTTCCTTCACAAGACAGAAGCAGGAGTCTGGTGGGGCTTGCCATAGCCTCTGCTGCTGCCCTATGCCATTTTTATTAGGAATTTAGAAGCCTCACCACACAATCACAATCCTTCTCAGTGTTACAAGGCATGCAGTCCCTATTAAAAATGGCATAAGACAGGAGCTAAGGTGGCAGCAAATAATCTGGGAATATAAAAATCCTCAAAAGTTAAACCGGCAAAAGTGGAGGACCGACTGTAGCAGTTATATAATCCTTGTGAATAACCCTTTTATGCCTGAGCGTGACAGGATGCTTAAAGGGAATGAGATCTAAAACTTAGGACATTTTTATTTACTTAAGGAAAGTCTTTGTTTTAAGTAGGCAATAGGTTTGGGTTTAAAAATAACTGTTCTTCAGCTTGTATGTTTTCAACAATTAATAGAAACCCAAATACACCAACATTTGGGCATGGTGACAGAAGTCTAGACATTTCTGGTTGGTTATGATGACAAGCAGCCACTTTTCTGTTCATTTCTTTGGACCCCTACCTAGCAAAGACGCCTCACGCTGCTGGCAACAGGCAGCAATTGTCAGGTTGTAATTGTCAAAACAGATAAATCAGGAAGCAGATGTTGGGACGGGTCTCCCACTTATTTTAGGACCTTCCGTTATAAAACACATGCATCCTTGATATGGGTAACATCTGCCTTTGCAGCAAAAATTAATTCCAAGTTGGAATGCACAGTTGCTGATGACATGGTGGAAGTGAGTTCTTCTTGGCATCAGAATAGTTAGTAGAGCTGTAGTTCATGTGGCTGAAGTGCCAAGATGTTTAGTTTAACAACAGTGATCAGACCTTGAAAACATGAATTTTAGTGCCAACACATTAATGTTAAATGACTACAGAAATGTACATGGCTTACATTAAACCACCAAGAAAAGTGTACAAATTTGATATTGTTTATATATAGTGTATAAAGTATAGTTTACACTTTACACACTATATAAAATTCTAATTAATTTGCTAGCTGATCCTTTGAACCATTACATTTTAAAAAATCATTTAAAATGACTAAAATAGCCCATAACATATTAAAGTAATGAGTAACATTTATTGTTGCTCAGATATAATGGTAATTGGTTTAATATTCTAAATAACAGGTTTTTATAATAGTATTCACACACACAAGTTAGCAGGAATGAATGAATTTTTAATGGATTATTTCAATACAGTACTTAAGGAATTAGGACCTTATCTGCCAGCTACCCCAGGGTTCCATATTCTCTCTGATATTAGCTGCAGTCTTCACAGTTACTGGAAGAAAAGAAAATAAACTTCTAGAAAATCAAGTCTCTGTGTGTGTGTGTGTGGCTATTGACAGACTGCAGAAATAATGCAGTTTGACACCACTTTAATTTGGAATCCTGAGGTTTGTAGTTTGCTGTGACACCAGAGCTCCCTTGACAGAGAAGGCTAAATATCTCACAAAACTACGAATCCCAGAATTCTATAGCATTCAGCCCTGGCAGTTAAAGTGGTGTCAAACTCGATTATTTCTGCAGTTTGTCAGCAGCTTCTGTCATTCACACATACACAGATATAAATCAACACAACTGACTACCTTTTAGGATGCTCCAGGGTATGTATAATACCTCTGGCTTTTCTTTGCAAACGAAGATTCAGGAAGAACTCATCCCGCGCTTTCTGCAAGTGCGCTAATGACTAAAAAGGCCAGTCTGAGATAAACAAGTAAGGTTGCAGAAAGCACAGCAGAAGGTCTCCTTGGGTGATGTTTCCGGGTTGTGATTCTTTCTGCGTTGTCGTTTCTCTTCAAGACTTGTTCGGTGTGAGTTCTCAAATAAGGCTGCAGCATTGTGGATACTGCGTCTCTATGCCTCCCGATGTGAGGCCAGGGCGGACCACTGTTGGTGATCAATTTGGCCGAGCCAGAGATGTTGTTTCAGGGAGTCCTTGTATCACTTTTTTGGAGCACCCCTCTTAGGCTGACCCGTGGCGAGTTCACCGCAGAGTACTATTTTGCGGAGGTGATGGTCCTTCATCCTAGAAACGTGCCCTGTCCAGCGCAGCTGCGTTCTCAATATCGTGGCCTCAATGCTGGTGATCCCTGCTTGCTCAAGGACAGCAACATTCATCACATAGTCAGTCCAGTGTATATTTAGGATTGTGCATATACAGCACTGATGAAAGCTTTCGAGGAGTCATAAGTGGTGGCGATAGGTGACCCATGTTTCAGACCCATAAAGGAGAATAGACAGTACAATGGCTCTATACACACTGATTTTTTTGCTTCGGCTCAGGTGTTTATTACTCCAGACTCTTTTGTAAAGTCTTCCAAATGCGCTATATACCTTTGCTTATCTGTGATCAAACTCTTTGTCAATCTTGGCATCTGAGGAAATGATGCTTCCCAGGTAGGTGAACTGCTGAATGGACTTAAGCACAGAGTTGCCGATGGCAATGTGGGGATGGTGGTGTTCGTCCTGTGGTGCAGGCTGGTAAAGAACTTCTGTTTTCTTCAGCTTGACTTCCAGCCCAAATAGCTCTGCAGCTGTTGCAAAGCAGGATGTTAGGTGCTGCAGAGCTGCTTCTGTGTAAGCAACAAGGGTAGCAGCATCAGCGAAGACCAGCTCACGGATTAGATAGTTTAGAGTCTTGGTGTGAGCCCTCAGCCGGCTTAAGTTAAACAAGCTACCATCAGTACGGTAACGTATATAGCTGCTGTCTTCTTCTTCAAGCTCTGCCGTTGCCCTTTGGAGCATCTTGCTGAAGAAGATTGTAAATAAAGTTGGAGCAAGAACACAACCTTGCTTCACTCTATTAGTTATTAGAAAGGGCTCTGAAAGACCTCACCAAAGCCTTCGACACCATGAGTAGAAAAGGTCTGTAGCAGATCCTGGAAAGACTAGGATGTCCCCCCAAATTCCTTAAAATTATTATCATGCTACACGAGGGCCAGCCTGTATAATAACCATGGGGGATTTCATTATGAATACCGATACTTCAAACTGTACAACCACAGTAGTGCTAACTGGTGTCAGGTCCCCTGCAATGAGTTTAAAATATTTACAGTACAATCTTAGATGCCAACAGAAACTGTACCAACCATTTCAGGTTCTCCTCATCTTCCTAATGTTCTCATGCCTTCTGTTTCCCCTTTCCATTCTGTGTAAATTAGCTTGTGTAAGCAAAGAAATGCTTGCAGTGGTTCAGGAAACAGGGTAAATTGAATTACTCTTGAGGAGGGGGAGCCCTTGGTATACTGCTCTTATTTTCAACTGTAGTCCTGTCTCTGTGTGCGTATGCTTTAAGCATGTTACCACATGTCCTCATTTACACATAGATTTGCATACACATATACCTCTGGCTGACACATGTCAAGGATCTTTAACCAAGACTGTTTCCAGACGGAGAGTGCTTAGCTCTACCAGTAAAGAAAAATTATGCACATAGTCAATTTTCTTTTCTCTGGAAAGTACAGGAGGATTACAAATGGAAGATGACCTCACCCCCTCCCCATCCCCATCCAAAGTTCTGTGAGTGAACCAGGGCGATTTGTCTAGAAGTGCCCCAAAAGGCATGGCCCTTTCACACTGTATAGTTATCGTGCTATGATTCCACTTTAACTGCCATGGTTCTTTCCTATGGCATCAAGGGATTTGCAGTTTAGGAGAGGTATTTAGAATTCTCAGCCAGAGAACACTAGTGTGTCACCAAACTACAAGCCCCAGGATTCCATAGAATGCAGCCATGATAGTTAAAGTGGAATCAGTGCAGGGTCTAGTACAGTGGTTCTCAAACATTTAATCTCCGTGACCTCATGCAGATGTTGGACCCCCCCCCCAGGGGTGTGGCAGCAGAAAGCCCCAGGTGCCAGGTCTGCATTCTTTCTGTTCTGCCACAGCCGGGAGCACGCCAGCTCCCACTTCTGCCTTTGGAGTGGAAAGAGCAGAAGCAATCCAGCCAAAGCAGAACAAATGCACACCTGGTGCCTGGGTCTCACTGCCGCTGCTACACTACGCCATAGGGACTCACGTCTCTCTCCTCTCCCTTCCAGAAATCCCACCAGCTGCCCGCTTTACAATCTCAATAATGCTTGCCTGGTGCCTGGGATTTGCCACCATCTTTGCTGCTGCCCTGGGACCAAGGGGCATTAATAATAATAGTTGCTGTATATTTCATTCCCTTTAATAAAGTTACCCTATGTTGTTTGTTTTTTTAAAAATTAAAATAATTTAATGTCCAAAAAAGTCTTGCGCTCCCCCTTGAGCAACTATTGTACCCCCCTGAGGATCATGCCCCATAGTTTGAGAACCACTGGTTTATTGTGAAAAGGTCCATGGTGTGCTGCAGTAGTAATTGGAGAATCTGGATGGGAAAATACCTAGAAGACAAATAAGCCAGAGTCAGTGTGGCATAGTGGTTTGAGTGTTGGACTATATATGACTCTGGAGACTAGGGGCTTTATCAGACCACCACCACCCTTAATGTTCTTTTGCCAGCATAAATTGTGTTGTTTTTATGCTGGCAAAAGAATCTCCCCAAGACTTACCTTGAGCAGTGTCAATGAGGCTTCCCCGGCAGTAATGGAGCACAAACGGAGCTCCGTTTACTTCTGGGGTTGAAATCTCACCGATTCTCGCAAGAAGACGCTACTGTGGGAAATTCAAAAACAAAAACAAAATAAAGGCACAAAAAGTACAGCAAAGCACTAAAACACACTTTTAAAATCCCAAGTATGTGTGTGTGTCATAAAAAGAGCATCCCCTACCTCGCTGTCGCAATCTCACCTGCAAGTGTTTGCCAATTGATGTTGTATTCACATGAGCACAATGGTGTGAGGATTCAAATGCCAGCAACAAATTGCTATGGGAGATAAATTGATGGCTTTGTCCATCAATAAAAAGGAACGGGTTTTTCGTACATGATCATGAAAGGGCGATGTTGTCTGGTATGTGCATCCTTTGTGATCATTAGGCATTCTTATGACACCGTATTTGCCTGGTCTGATAAAGTCCCAGAGCTCAAATCCCCACTTGGCCATGAAAACCCATTGGTTTTCAAAATTTCATTTTGGGAGCAGATTCTTTTTGGGGGAGCAATGGCCTCATCACCCACCCCGCAATAGCTACATTCCTGGACCAGAAGATATTTGGTTAGCTCTGTACATGGGCCTGAGAACAGCAAGAGACACACAGAGAGGAAAACAGAGAAGTGAGGATGTGAGGGGTTTGGAAAGAAAGACGAATAAAGACTGCCTCTTAATAATGAGTGAGGAAAGTGGAAGGCGCAACATTGGCAGGGTCCTCTTATGTTTGAGACTGATATCCTGGCCTTGCCTACACTGACCAGAACACGCCACTTCCCAGGCTGGCATATGCTGACCCGGACCCCCCCCCTCACCATGACGAAATAGGCTGGCACATGCCTGCCAGTATAGGTGGGTGCCTCTGATGCTGTCGTGTGTCTCACTCTCTGCAATTGGGAACAAGGCTCTCAGTGATCAAGACTGGTTACATGCAGGAGGCCACGATCACATGCTGGGGGCCTCCTTTCTGGCTTCAGAGCAATACCTGCAGCAGTGATGGTAGTAGTGTCCAGTGATACAGCCCAGTGTGCAGGTACAGACTCTGTGTTCCCGCACCAGATCCTTCTGGGTTTTCTTGCATGAGGTAGGTTTTCCCGACGGTTATTTTAAAACATTTTAAATGGGTTTACCCCAGCTTCCCCCTGGCTTTACCTTGGATGTCATCAGGACTGTCCAGAGGCAAATTGTGGCAAGAGCCCTGTGTCGTTTGGACTGCTGGGCTCCAACACAGGGAGGGGAGAGCCAGGGTAAATTGCCCATCTAGAAAGCCCTAAGTTGCCTTGTGAGTACCCAGGTATTTGTTCTAAAGTTAGACAAGACAGAGATAAAGTCAAGAGGAAGAGAAAAGGGTTAAATTCATATGCTGCATATTTTTCTCTTGTGACAGTGAGAAGGGGGCATTCTGGCAGGTTCTGGCAAATGTCTTTAAAAAGGAAATTTTACAAGATCTGGACTTGTGAAGTGGAATATTGGAATGTGTATGTGTGTTGGTGTTGGGGGTGATCCTTATTATTATAAATTGTTAGACATCACTGCTCAAATATCACATTCCTGTGTGTTTAAACAAGGGCCTTATGGGAGAAGGGTGGACAGGCAGAGGCCTTTTATGTTTGTTCCTGGAATCCTTTTTTTATGGACCCCAATCCAGACAAAAACCAGATTCTGCTTAAACTCTCTATATTGTTGGGGCATACTTGAAATGACAGTGATGTTAAGCATCCAGGGGACAAATGTAATTTTCTTGGATAACCCAACAGATGTTTCCCTTTTGCACAGACTGCAATACTTTTTGATGTGTTGTGTGATTCACAGCTGTTGAGGGCTTGTCTTTTAATTCACACCTTCTGTTCTGCCAAATGCCAAGGTTCTGTGTGGTATATTGGGAAAACTTTTGGAGTTAAGCTTTATAAAAGTGTTTCTTTGGATCTTAAGCCATTCCAAATTGAAATTCTATGGAAGGTAGTTCAGGTTACCCTTTGTAGGCAAACTGCTGGTCCAGGGACTGTGTAAAACAAACAAACAAAAAACAGAATCACATCTTGTACAAGTGACAGAGTGTCTCAGACCTGGAGACAAAATATTCAATTACTGCCTGTTTGTGTACAAGGAAAAGAATGAAGAAAGGGTTGGTGACCAACAGGAAGGTGTGATATTGTGAAGAACAATGATAGCTGAAAGATAACATTGCTGCTGTTTTCATGGCTGCACCTGCAAACAATACTGGACAAAAGTTAAATGAACTGAACAGGATGTTTCCAATATTCTTGAATCTGATTGCTGACCTGTGTTCAGATTTGTTAGCAGTCATACTGCCTTAATGCTTTATAGACTGTAATTTTTAAAAGTCTATTTTTAAGGCTCTGCGAGGAGCCTTCAGGTCAATCAACAGGAAGTCCAAAACATTGTGTATCCTGCTAGCAGATGATTGTAACTGGAGATGCCATGGTCTTTTTGCATGCAAAGCTTATGCTGTGCCAGTCATCTAGGTACCTTCTATTTCTGCTAAGGGATGTGTTTTGTTTCAGTTTGTATTTGAGAACACTTGAATGAAACTTGCAGGCTTCTTCATATTAGGATGAAAAATAATTTAATGAGAGTGGGAGAAACTGAACTAGACAATTTTGTCAATCCAGGCCCAGTGCTTTGAGTACTTAATTTTTAAAGACAGGGTTCAAACCTATGCATTTAGCAAGACTGTGAATTAAGACATATATTCTCTCTCTCTCTCTCTCTCTCTCTCTCTCTCTCTCTCTCTTTCTTTCTTTCTTTCTTTCTTTCTTTCTTTCTTTTCTGAGAGCTTCCTAACACCTATCTGGTAGGCAGGAACAACATGCTTCTCTCTATGCTGGCAATAACTCTACCTGCTGAATTTAGCCAGTAGAAAGGAGAATATTTTCATTCGTTTTTGAAGAAACTAACAAAATCTAGGAGTTGAATGATGAAGAAAATCCTTGTAGAATTTGAGGAGAAAACATGTTGTCTTAATGGCAACCTGGAGCAATTTGCCCTGTTCAGAAGAAGGGGGACAAAAATGGCCATATATTGTGTGCTAGGAGACTTCGCAGTTTTCTGCAAAGTTTTTAAAAACTGCAAGTGGGGGTGCACATTCCTGCTCATTAGGACAAGCAATTTGCTTTGATTCGCTTGCCCATATGACAGGAAGTGCAAAGCTGATTGGCCCGACAAGCACAAAGGCAGGACTTGCTAACAGGGCAACCTCCCACAGCCACTATCCCCCCTCCCCCAGTGATTGGGATTGGGGAAGGGAGAGGGTGGCTGTCATTCCCACCTGTGTTGTCATTGCTGCTGCTGCTATCACCCCCATGGGGATTAGGGGAAATAGGAGGGTGGCTACCATCCTTTCCCCTTCCCTGGTCCCCATCGTTGATGTCCTGCTGCCCCCTGCAGTGACTGAGGAAGGGAGGAGGGTGGCTGCCATCTTCTCCCCCTTCCATGGTTCCCCACCATCACCGTCCTGCTGTGAAGCTTATGCCTTTGCCTTCTTCTAAGCCTGAGAGAGTGTCACATGCCCAGGGACACCTAGTTGATTTCTACGGCTGAACAGGGATTTGAACCCCAGTCTCCAGAGTCATAGTCTAATGCTCAAACCACAATGCTGACTCAGTTTTATGCAGCAGTAAGTCTTTTTCTACAGTAGATCAGGCAGTTGGTCTTTGCAGGTTGAGTATCCCTTATCCAAAATGCTTGGGACCAGAAGTGTTCCATATTTTGGATTTTTAAAATTTATTTTTGGAATATCTGTATTTGAAACATAATAATGCAGGAGAGAAACTGAGGATTTGTGAAATGGTGGGAGGCATGGATTTCCGCCAATGCACACAGATCCTCATGTCTACCTCCAGCCGCATTTCTCTCCAGCCTCGCAAATACAGTACAGATATGTAGTATGCTACTTGTGTTGTAACTCAAACAGTTTTGGATTTTGGAGTACTTTGGATTTCAGGATGCTGGATAAGGGATACTCAACCTGTACAAAAGCCAACTTGATGGGCAGTTCAGCCTTTATTCAATATGAGCAAGAGACAGCATCATCTACTGCACCCGAGTTTAGGAAGTGCAAGAGAAGCTGCACCCCACTTCCTGCCTCCTCCCAGCATCTTACACCTGAGGCAACTGTCTTACATGGGCTAACGTTAGGGTCTGTCCTGATCAAGAGTGGTTATCCTCACATGTTTTTTCTGCCCCTCCCGTTTTGACAAATATTCTTCTTCCATGCTGTATTTCATGCATTTTTTGCTTACCAGTGAGCTGAAAATTGTACCCATTGTGGAAGGCTTGCATTCTGAGTGTCTTATTCACTGTTTGCTCTACTATCCCTCTGATTTACTTATTTCCTCATTTTCAGAACCCACTGCGTTCTTGGTTGACCAAGTAGATCTAGCTCTCAGGACAGTGGCTCATACTAAGGTAGACCAATGGTTGATCTAGTTCAATATTTTCTATGATAACTGTCAGTGGCCTTCCATGGTCTCAGGTGGAGTCTTTGCCGTCCAACCATGGAATAATGAGGACAGACACAGAAAGCTGGCTTAAATAAGGACCATTTGATTTTGACCTAGTACCTCTTTAAGTTGCTGTGAAGTAGCCCTGGCCGATGTGCGTGCGCGTGCACACAGCTGAGAAGTGAAGCTACTTTTGTGATCCAGCTCAGGAGTCCTCCTAACCTGAAAACTCTCAAGCTGGATCCCTCTGGACACACACTCCCAGGGATTCCTCTAGCCTGGAAATCCCCAGAAACTATAACTTACTTCAGTAGCTGCCACCCCCCCACCGATTTCCACACTCCGTTATACCACAGTCCAAGGGGAGACTGTGGGAGTTCTAGTTCACCATTACCTCCTGCCTTGCAGGGCTGTACCTTCCCCTTCCCTTCTGTCCTGAAGCAGAAGAAATAGAATGACTGAAAAAATAGGTGTGTGTACCCTCAGCTTTAGAATATAGAAAAAAGACTTAATTTATTCAAGTAAGTTATAAGACAAGTTTAGAGATAAATCACTTCATGAAGGAAGCGCTTCTTCCTTCAGGTTCAGCTTAGGAGTTACAGAGAATAGTAAAAGCAAAGTATTTTAGTTACAGCCAGCCAAGTAAGAAAATAACCATAAAATCATAACGTCATCTAACTAATACATTGTCCCTAAAGATTCTACTCACAAACGGTGAAGGCCAGTACGCAGGACTCAGTCTTTGAATTCCCAGGAGGTGGTGAGCTGGGCCATCTCAGGCCTGGCTCAACAGCTGCCTCCATTGTTCAGCTCTGGACCTGGTGTCTTCATCCCAGACCCTCCTTTCTCTCAAACCTCATGGTCTTACTCAAGCCATGTGCTCACACAAAGCATTTATTATCTTTCCCCCCACCCCAAATTGTCCCTTTGGCATTCTGATTGGACAGTTTGCCCGCTGGTGATCTTACATCATGATTATGTTAACTCAGTGGGTATAACCTTTTGTATCTGCTAGCTAACCCTAAGGTTAACCCTTTGGTTACCTGAAGCTGTGCAGGTAAAATAGTCAATGTTTGCAGGATAATGGGAGATGCAATCCTCCATTATCACAGTTGCATTGAACCTAGAAAGGAGAAAGAGGGGGAAGCAACCTGGTGCAGGATCAGCTGAAGCCAGGTGTCACCCCTTGACTATCTCCCCAGCCTTCCCTTGGGAAAACTGCTGAGCCCTGAGGGCAATCCAATAACTGGGTTGCTCCCTGTCTGGCCATCTACTGGAAGGCAAACCCAAGCCTCCTCCCAAGTCCCAGGACATTAAAAGTAAAAGCAAAACCCCCAAGTCAGCCTCAAGGGTAGACTCCTTTCCCACCCCGGGTCCCACGATCTGAAGAGGCCATTCCAGAGCCCTACCCTTCACCAAAAGGGTGCCAAGGTGTACGGTAAAACTCTTATATTCTCCCCGCACTACCTGCCAAGTGACAGCCTATTTACAGACACCACTCATAGCCAATTGTCCAAGTCCCCCAGATACAGTATGGGATAGGCAAAACACACACACACACACACACACACAAAACACACAGGTAAATCTATGGTCATCCTTTAGTTCAGGCCTTCCAGGTGTTGTTAGACTGTAGTCTCAGCATCCCTGGCTGTTGTTGTTGTTGTTGTTGTTGTTGTTGTGTATCTTCAAGTCATTTCTGACTTCTGGTGACTCTAAGGTGAACTTATCAAAGGGTTTTTTGAGGCTGAGAGTGTGCGATTTGCCCAAGGTCACTGGTGCCCAGAGTCACAGTCCAATACTCAAACCGCTATACCACACTGGCTCCCTATTACTATTATTGCTATCGCTATCATCATCATCATCATCATCCTGCCTTTTCCCCAGTTTGGAACTCCAGGTGTTTTAAAAAAAATTGTTAAAAACTCACAAAATACAAAAGTTAAAAAGTGATTAAACCAGTGGCTCTTAACCTTTTCTTTATCAGGGACCCCCTTTAAATATATTTTGTTGCCATGGACTCCCAAGACTTAACTCAAGATTAACAACAACAACAATACAATTTCATCATCCTTTAAACCTTCCCCCAGAAGCACTAGATGGGAAGACTTTTCTCCTGCTTCTTCCTGCAAGTTTGTGCCTGGAGCAGATTTCCAGCCTTTGCCTTGGCTCCTGTCAAATGGCCACTCCATTGCAGGGAGGAAATGGGCCATCAGACCTCCTGTGAGGACATCACAGACTCCTGAGGATCCTCAGACCACAGGTTAAGAACCACTGGATTAAACTATAAAAAAATTAAAGCCAGTTAAAAACATCAGCCATAAAAAGCATGACAGCAGAACAGAAATAACACATTGAATATGCAGCAAATTGTACAAGGCCCATTCTGCCTAAATAATCAGTCCGCAAAGGTCTGTTAAAAGATAAAAGTCTTCAGCTGTTTACGGAAAGAGTGTAGGAAGAAGGGTGTTCATCTAACCTCTTTGGGAAGGGAGTTCCAGAGTTCAGTATAGCAATTGTTCCATTGGTAAAACATGATGGGAGCTACAGTCCAACATCATCTGGAGAGCTCTTCTCCTGCCTTACTTCATGCTCTAAAGTACACTATTCTACATATTCTACGTTAGTCTTCGTTGTACTACTGAACCTTTATGAAAAACCTAACGAACTGCAATATCTGTTGTCCCAGCAGGATGTTATTGTACATGCCCCTGTTATCATTATTATTGATGTTTAAGAAAGGAGAAGGCTGGTTATAACTTAAAGGGATTGATTTGGTCTGGTCAAACATTTTAACAGCTGAAGCAAACATTAATACAAATTGGGATTAGATCTTCTAAAGAAATCGTACTTTATTCCCAGTATCATGGTGAAAATGCTCTTGGCTTACATTAATTAACTCATTTTTAGCAACAACTTTTCATTCCATGTTGTTGTTGTTGTTATACAGGATGTCCCAAAAATATATACACTCAGAGTTACAAATTCCATCTTAAATTACAATGTTATGTAAGGTGTTCAAAGGGTTAGCCCTGTGCAGCAACGTTGAAGCACAGAGTTGCAAACCTCAGTTAAAGTTTCTCTTGTAATTTTCTTTATTATTGTAATCTTTAATCCTGTTAAGGGTGTTTGCATTTTTTGAAAAAACTTGCCAGTTCTCCATCCCCCCCAGAATTATAAGCTATTATATGTACATTTTTTCGGGGGGGGGGGCTCCCTATACCCACTTTCCCCCCAGTTTGGGACTCAAGGCAGTTTACAATAGTTTTTAAAAACTAGGTAACAATTCACAACATATAAAAGTTGACAAGTGATTAAACTGTCAAAAAAGGGGAAAAAATTAAAACCAGTTTGTTTTTTTAAAATAAACCATTAACACCCACCACCACCACCACACTAACAAATAGAACATCCAACACCTTGTTTAGGGGAGAAAGGCCATGTACATAGATTTTTCTTGAGTTTTTTCCAAGCTGTGAGGCCCTGTTCTTGAAGAGTTTATTCGTGACGTTTCACCTGCATCTGTGGCTGGCATCTTCAGAGATGCAGGTGAAACATCAGGAATAAACTCTTCCAGAACACGGTCTCACAGCCCGGAAAAAAAACAAGGAAAATCTATGGATGCCGGCCGTGAAAGCCTTAGACTTCACAGGCCATGTACAATCAATCCCTCAAAGGCCTGTCGAAACAGAAAGGTTTCCACCTACCTGTGGAAAAATAGTAGGGGAGGTGCCAGTCTAACTTTTCTGGCAAGGGAGTTCCAGAACCTGGGGGAGCCAATGAGAAGGCCCTCTCCTATGTTCCCCTCAAATGTCTCACCAAAATGGATGGTGAGACAGAGAGGAGGGCCTTCCCAGGAGATTTGAAAACATGGGCAGGTTCATAAGGGAGAATACAGATGTTATGATTTAGTAACACGTTTCTTTGTAATTCATGAATAGGAAATGGTGGTGATGGGGAAGTCCCTGTAGCAGGTATGGTTTGCTTTGCTTATGTGTCATTTGGTCCTTTGCATAACTTGCCTCCTCTGCTGTAAACATGACCCTTAATCACTTTTTGTACCTTTTCGTTCTTCTCCAAGCAAACATTCAGAGCTTTTATATTTTTGAAGCAGTTAAAGTGAGTTCATCTAAGGGCTTGTCTACATAGACCAAAAAAATTCTGCTTCAAATTGCATTTTCCTAGTCCACAGTGACCCCACACACATCTTGCTAATGTCACACACATCTTGTTAAAGCAAAGTGAGAGTGGCATTACTAGCCACGCATGTCCCCTAGGTGAGCTCACTTCGGTGTAAAAGGGCAGTCCTGCTATGTGATCAGGGCAGTCCTGATCACATGCCCTATACTTTGCATTACTTTCAGCATCACAGCCATGGTCACTTCACTTTCCTGTCAGGCATACGAATATATGAATTTGCAAATAGGCAGAGGTGCGGTAATAATTATATACAAGTATCCTCACAAATGCACCTTCAAAAAATAATAGCAACTGCATGCCAGCAAAACGTAAATACAAATACAGGAAGTTGCTTTTCCTGGTGGGAATGATCAGGTAACCCAAAACCCCACCCCCAGCTCCACACTGAAACCAACTTGGAGGCAGCCACATGTACAATAAACTTTTTTTTCTGAGAAGAAGGTATAAAAGGTAGTTTTGAAAAAAAAAATCAGATCTAAGCCCTCAGGTGCCAAAAAGAACTGTATTCAATTCAAATCCTCAAGAATGTGTGTTCTACCAGCCCCCAGTATGATGCGAGTATATTTTTTTTCACCTGTGTAGACAAGCCCTGAGTCAACACACTAGATATTGGTGTTAGCATGTCCTAATACACCCTCCCCATGATATCTCATAATTGGAAATATTAGACACTTTTGGGGGTCAGGTTGGCAGGGGTGAACTGAAAAGGTCAGTTGGAGGTCACAGTGACCTGAGATGTGTTGTAGAAATATTTTTGTAAACAAGCCCACGCTAGGATTGTGTGGAAGCCCCCTAGTAAACACAGTCATTAAGGAGGCATGCACTAATCCTTTCTTTGAGTCCTGGACATCTCAGCAAGGATTCATTCAACCAAACAATTAAGTGACCATTCCCAAATTTACTCCTAAGGAAATCTCACCCCATACCCCCCTCCTGCCCAGCATTGTGAAGTTGTCATAAACCCATCAATTCCTATCTCCCAGCCATTAACACAATCAGTTGAGTTTTGGTTTCCTTTGTCTATCCAGTGGGAAAGCCATCTAGGCCTTGTCCTAGCCAAACCCATTCAGAATATGAAATAGGGTATAAATATTATATTGGAATGTGTAAAAATACACTGTTTAAAATATCAGGGTATGTTGTCCCTGTTTAAACATCCACACTGTACTTCACACGTTAGTGGAGAATACAGCCAACTTAGCAGAGTTTAATGTTAACGCAGCAGCATCTAGCATCAGAATGTTAGCATACATGTAAAAACACAGCTTAGTAAATAACCAAACACCCTTTGTCTTTTCCCAAGTTGTTTAACTAGCAAAATAACCACTCAAGACTCAAAAGTTAGTTTATAATGTACAAAAGCTTCATTACTCACAGTTTAGAGAACTCATTCTTGGCAGGAACAAAAACTTCATCAAAACAGACTAAAACTAGTTCAAAATACTTAAAAACTACATTGTTACAAGTCTATATTCAGGACACCCCTTTCGGGGTCCTCTCAGTTCAAAGGCCCATGAGGTATGTTAAGGATCATGGCTTCTGGAACAAAGAAGAACACTCAGACACTCCCCCTTCATCCCAGATTCCCCAATAGCAAAACTTCAGGAAGTTACATCAGCTCATCTCATATGCCTTCTCAGTTAACCCTTCAATAGCAGAACCATTTCCACTTATTGGACTGCAAACTATATTTTCCAACATATTAGTCCCCTGATGATAGAAAGGTGTGCCACAGTGGCCACTCTCTTTCTCAGTTCACCCCTGGATTGGAACCTCCTGTGCTATCCTCAGACTGTCTGAGTATCTTTGCTGCATGAAACTCAGCTCTTCAAGACTGGTAACTATCATCCTGTTTCCTCGAATCTCTCCCTCTACCCAATCTATCTGCCTTACTTCTCTATTGCCTCTTAGGAATGTGTGTTGCGTGTGTGCAAATGCATTTTGTGTTATTTCCAATAAAAAGACTTTATTTCACTTTAAGCTAGAGTGTTCTCTGCAGTTAGTATCAGTATATATATGTGAAAAGATCCTTGCAGTTACCCTCCTCTCACAGGCATCTGTTTGAGCCAATAATTTCCCCAAATAAGGCTGGAAGTCAACCTGAAGAAAACGGAAGTTCTTTACCAGCCTGCACCACAGGACGAACACCATCATCCCCACATTGCCATCAGCAAATCTGTGCTTGAGTCCATTCAGCAGTTCACCTACCAGGGAAGCATCATCTCCTCAGATGCCAAGATTGACAAAGAGATCGATCACAGATTAGCAAAGGCATATAGCACATTTGGAAGACTTTACAAAAGAGTCTGGAGTAATAAACACCAGAGGCGAAGCACAAAAATCAATGTGCATAGAGCCATTGTACTGTCTATTCTCCTTTATGGGTCTGAAACATGTGTCACCTATCGCCACCACTTAGACTTCTCGAACGCTTTCATCGGCGCTGTATACATATGCACAATCCTATATATACACTGGACTGACTATGTGACGAATGTTGCTGTCCTTGAGCAAGCAGGGATCACCAGTATTGAGGCCATGATATTGAGTACACAGCTGCTCTGGGCAGGGTACATTTCTAGATGGAGGACATCTCCTCCCAAAAATAGTACTCTATGGTGAACTCGCCACAGGTCAGCATAAGAGGGGCACTCCAAAAAGCGATACAATGACTCCCTGAAACAACATCTCAGACTCGGCCAAACTGATCACCAACAATGGTCTGCCCTGGCCTCATATCGGGAGGCATAGAGACGCACTATCCACAATGCTGCAGCCTTATTTGAGAGCTCATGCCGAACAAGTCTTGAAGAGAAACGACAACGCAGAAAGAATCACAACCCAAAAACATCACCCAAGGAGACCTTCTGCTGTGATTTCTGCAACCAGACTTGTTTATCTCAGATTGGTCTTTTTAGTCATCAGCGTGCTTGCAGAAAGCGCAGGATGAGTCCTTCCTGAATCTTCGTTTGCGAAGAAAAGCCAGAGAGATATAGGTAAAAAGATCCCTGCAGTTACCCTCCTCTCGCAGGCATCTGTTTGAGCTACCGGTAATAATTTCCCCAAATAATAATAGAGATTCTGGCATCAGTGGTGGCACTCTAAAATACTGCCCCCCCACCTCTTAGGATAACACTGGTTGTGTTATTCAGAAGTGGGCTCTGTGTGTTCTTGCAGGGGGAAAAGGAAAAGCTTGGCTCTTTGTGGTTGAAAGGAATGAAAGAGGAGGGATGCAAGCACACCTTAAGGATCAAGGAACAGAATGAAAAGATGTTTAGGGGCCAATAAAGGAGCACTTCCACACTAGGCACTTGTAGCACTATGATTCCTCTTTAACTGTCATGGCCATGTCTTGTGGAATCCTGGGGTTTGTAGTTTGGGGAGGCATTAGAGGAGTGCTCTGGCTGGGAATTCTAAACACCCTTCATTAACTGCAAATCCCAGGATTCCATGGGATGGAACCATGGCATTGAAGTGGAATGATAACACTTTAAATGTATTATGTGAAAGGGCCCAAGGCTCAAGCAAAATCCATGAAAGAGCTAATCAACAGGACATGTTTAGGAAAGATGGGGAGGGGAACTCTGGGTGAAAGGAATCAGGGATAGCGCTATATCAGGGGAATGCAGAAATTATTTAGGAGGATTGAAAGGGAAGGACAAAGGGCTGCTGCATGGGATGTTTTGAAAAAGGTCCACAAAACCCAGCGGGATTCAGATGGAGGATGGAGGAGAGAAGAGCACTAGATGCTCTTACTTGACTCTCCAGATGTTTTGGACAACTCCTACAAACCTTTACCACTAGCCATTTGGGTTTAGAATATCAAAACCTCTGTAAGAGGGGACTTCCTCACCTTTAGATACAACTTCCCAGCTTGAAGGGGCAACAGACATGCAATCCCAATAATGGGACTCTGCACCTATTGTTGTTGCCCTGCCCTGCCCACACAGGAGAAGGAAGATGTCTATGACGTGGAAGCTTGTTGAATGACACAACCTCTCCTGGTAGTTTGGAACCCTGTGACATTGGTTTCCATCCGCTGTTTAGACTGGAGGTGAGGAACATGTAGCTCTCCAGATGTGTTGGATTATACCTCTCATCAGCCACTGCCAACCTGGCCAATGGGTAGGGATGATGGGAGCTGTAGTCCAAAACCAACTGGAGGATCACAGATTCTTCAGCCCGATATAGATGGTGGGAAGAGATAGGGCAGTTGGGTATATCTCTACTCTTTTTTCCCCATACTGTTAGGATCACTGTTGCCTCTAAAGGACTAATGGTGCATGCTAGTTTACGATAGGAATTGACCAGGAATTGCATCCCTCTAGTGCTACTCTTCTTTGTTTTGACTTGACATGTCCCTCCTTATTCCTAAGCTAATGCTTTGTGTTCTTGCAAACAACAGTAGTATGCAGGATACAAAAAAGAAAGAAACATGAGCAGGCATGATATTTTTAAAAAACCCACCAGATTGTCATACTGTTCTGGAGAGAGCATGGGGCACCGCAAAGCTCGCGGAACTTTTGCAGTGGAAATTAGCAGCTCTTTAATGCTACAATAATGTTCCAGCAACACAATCTTGAAGAAGGACACTTTGCAAGGTCACAGTTATAGATGAGGGTCAGATTTGAGAAACACCATGTGTATCGTGTGCAAAAACAACAAATAGTTTAACAAGACAAACACATTTAAGCCAGAATCCTGTTGGTGACTTATGGAGGCCTGAGTTATTCTCTGCATGCAGAGTGACTTTTTTGAATAATGTGGATAATGTGGAATCAGTGTATCCAGTTCGTGATGGCAAGAGCAGAGTTCTTCATGTGGAACTGTTACAGATTCACAGCAATGCACCTGGAGTAGTTTGTTAATGTTCATTGTGAATTATATATTGCCCTCTGTGCATTGTGCAATGAGATGACAGCTAGGCACATTCACTGTTTCTTATATGTTGCATTACGGTGGTATTCAGTTTAGGAATTGTATAGTGCTAGCGTAGACTGCCTAAATACCCTAAAAGCACCAGAATCTGTCTGATCTTTGAAGGTAACAAGGGCCAGCCTGGGTTAGCACTTGGATGAGAGGCCACCAGTGAATACCAGGTGTTATGGGCTATATTTCAGAGGAAGGAACTGGCAAAACCACCTCTGAGTATTCCTTGCTTAAGAAGACCTGATGAAATTAATGGGGTCACCATAAGTTGACAGTCATCTTGAAGGTACATATACACATACAGCATAGCAGAGATTTATTCTGTGTTAAGACAGTGTAAGATCTTGGCCTTATTGGGGCATGATAAAGCAAAAGTATCCAAAGTCAGCATCTCCGTGATCTCTGCATTTCATACTGTGGCCCCACTGACCAAAGCTCCCTTCTGGAAGTTGTTCTTTTAATCCAATATGGAACATTTCCATAGTCTATGCGTAAGAGAGGAATCGCCAGCTGAGGTTCTTCTTGTTGCCTTTCCTAGCTTTAAAATATTCCATTAAAAAAATCTTAGGTTGGTTGACTTTTTCCACTGGAGCCTCAGGAAATGAAAATTGGCCATGGAGTCAATTGGAGACCTCTCATGAACATATTTATAGCCCATTAATCACATTAGCATGTGTTCCAAAGGAGTCATTGCAAGCCCTCAAAATGTTTAAGGAAAATATGACAACAGTTTAAGTGATGCCTATGGTTAATAGCTCTCCTGCTAGATTTGCTTATAAATAATCTCATCTCTTGCTGTTGCTTTATGTTAAGTGTTAGGTTGGCATGTTGTTTTGCTCTCATCTCCAGGATCACTTAAATCATGTCTCAGGAAAAGACACATTTCTCCAGTGTTCTTAGAAATGCATATCCAGAGATGAAGCTAAACAGCAAAGCTTGGTAAAAATGTTGTGCACTTAGGCATACTATAACAGCTGAATATTCCTAGTGGATTTAGAATACTACTGACACTTAGGGTAGTCCAGATGGTGAATTAAATCCCCATGGAATCATTATAGAATCTCATGTGTCCAAATGGGATCCCACAGTGTTCCATCCTTTTCAGAGGGTGGGAGAGCAAAAGTTGGTGAAAGTCCATGGCAAAAGCCTTAGGGACTTTCCCTGAGTTTTTTTTTTTTTGGGGGGGGGGACAATTACAGAGGAAATGCACACTCCTGCCTGTTAGGACAACCAAATCGCATCACACCACGTTGCTGAACGGGATAGCTGATTGGTGGGACATGTCCAGGAGGCGGGGCTTCCTAAGATGGTAGATTGTGGATCCACCAAGCTGGATTGTCGCCATAGCGATTGTGCACTGAGGTGATGAAACAGACTTTCTTTCCTTCATTTTTTCATTATTTAAGTAGATCGTTCTTCCGCACCTTGGATTTAGGTTTTTTTTTTTTTTTAATTGTTTGGAGGGGGCAATTTGGGGAGTACAAAACTGTGAGTAATTCATTCGCAGCTGCCATCTTGATTTGTCGGCATGCCTCCATGTGAACAGGAAACATGGAGAGCTTCGCACACCAGCGATCTTGCAAAAAAGTCCTTGAGACAGATGACAGCTGCTGCAAATTGGTGGTTCTGTGCCCCAATTCACATTTTATTCCCTTGTCTCGACCAGCCCTTAGAATATCTTCTGCTATCCTGAAAGAAACGTGTATCTTGCATGCTGACCTTCCTCTCACAGAAGTCCATTGGGTTCAATGTGAGAGGTTTATGGAACTTAGGTTTATGGAAAAACTTAGGTAGGGTGAGATGGCTGTCTTGAGCAGCAGATTTTGGATGACATGAAAAAAGCAGCAAATTGTTAAGTTACTAATTTATTACTGCATTTTAATTGACAGGGATGGAGAAAGGTATTTGTGGGATTTTCTGCCTTAAAAGCCAAAGTAACTTCTCTGGGCTGAGGTCTAGTGTACCAAATCAAAGCAGCCCTGACAGATGGCCATCCAACCTCTATTTAAAGACCTCCAAGGAAGGAGACCCCACCACGCTCCGAGGGAGTGTGTTCCACTGCCGAACAGCTCTTACTGTCAGAAAGTTCCTCCTAATGTTGAGGTGGAATCTCTGTTCCTGGAGCTTGCATCCATTGCTCCGTGTTCTAGTCTCTGGAGCAACAGAAAACAAGCTTGCTCCATCCTCAACGTGACACCCCTTCAAATACTTAAACAGGGCTATCATATCACTTCTTAACCATCTTTTTTCCAGGCTAAACATACCGAGCTCCCTAAGTCTTTCCTCATAAAGCATGGTTTCCAGACCTTTCACCATTTTAGTCGCCCTTCTCTGGATATGCTCCAATTTGTCAATATCCTTTTTGAATTGTGGTGCCCAGAACTGGACACAGTATTCTAGGTGAGACCTGACCAAGGCAGAATAGAGTGGCACTATTACTTCCCTTGATCTAGACACTATACTTCTATTGATGCAGCCCAAACTCGCATTGGCCTTTTTAGCCACCACATCACACTGTTGACTCATGTTCAACTTGTGGTCTACTAGGGCTCCTAGATCCCTTTCGCATGTAGTCTCGTTCAGCCAGGTCTCCCCCGTCCTATATCTATGCATTTCATTTTTCTGCCCTAAGTTCAGTACTTTACATTTGTCCGTATTGAATTTCATTTTGTTAGCTTTGGCCCAGCTCTTCAGTGTATCCAGGTCGTTTTGAATTTTGATCCTGTCCTCTAGGGTATTAGCTACTCCACCTAATTTGGTGTCATCTGCAAATTTGATAAATATGCCCCTAATTCCATCATCCAAGTCATTGATAAAGATGTTGAATAGCACTGGGCCCAGGACAGAACCCTGTGGCACCCCACTGGTCACATCTTTCCAAGATGAAGAGGAGCTACTGCAGAGCAAATCTCTTTTTAAGGCTCCATCAGCCTGTACTGAGAAATTAATTCCTTTATTAAAAAACATTTGTTTATTGCCTCAGCCTACCAGGGTTCCAAGGTGATGCACAACAAATTATTTTGTGTGTTAATGTTAAAACTCATTTTTCAAAAACCAGCTACCCAAAGAACTGTGATCTATGAACTTAACATTACGGAAAGACCTATAAACATTGTATTTGTCTGAGAAAAGAATCAATTTCTTTGGTAACACAGAATCATGGGAGATGGCCACTCTGTTTAAAGACTTGGGGAGAATGAGACTCCACCAAGCTCCAAGGCAGTCTATTCCACTGTTGAACAGCTTTTATTGTTGTTGTGTGCCTTCAGGCCATTTCCAACTTATGGTAAGTTTAAGGGGAACCTATCACAGGGGCTTTCTTGGCAAGATTTGTCCAAAGGGGGTTTGGTTTTGCCTTCCTCTCAGGCTGAGAGAGTGTGAGACTTGCCCCAGGTTACCCAGTGCGTTTCCATGGCTAAGCAGGAATTTGAACCCTGGTATCCTTTCCAATGCTCAAACCACTGCACCATGCTGACTGTTGAACAGCTTTTACCATCAAGAAATTCCTCAGTACTGTTTAGGTGGAATCTGTTGTAGTCCATAGGATTTACTAAACATCTTTTAGTGGAATAAAACACCAGTGTTCTAAAACTTGCTTGATCTGCATGGCTTCCTTTTAGTCAAACTCCCCTCCACGCCTTCTATTTGTGCCCTAAGAAATCAATCTTTACTTTGCCAAGTACATAATAACAGGATGTTTGGTTGCCTTCCAGATGCTAGCAGGGAAACACCTATTTGCAAGCAAATGCTTCCAGTAGCATGCTTTCTTTTCCTGAAATGGGTGTAAATGGATCTGTTAGCTTTAGAGTTACAGTAGTTTGTTTCTTCCTACAAAGGCAATGAGGGATTAATTTCATGTTGATAATAGCACCTTTTAAAACTTGATGATCCTCCCCAAAGTCCTAATTCAATAAGCCAGCCCCTCCTATAATGTGCTCCAGCAAGGCCCATTCAGTGGTACAGAGATCATTGTGTGATAGTTTTTCCTTGGGTTTTTGGATCATTGTGTGACATTTTAAAAGCCCGGGGGTGGGAACTTTTATTATTTTTTTCCTGGCATCAGTCCCCAAAGCAAAGCAAGAATGGCAAAGAGGTTAAAAGGCATTCTCTTCTCCACCATGGTTCCCTGGCCAATTGATAAACTTATTAATAAAGTAACTGTAGATTTTCCTTGTTTTTTTTTCCAGCCTGTGAGGCTGTGAGGCCGTGTTCTGGAATAGTTCTGGAATAGACTATTCCAGAACATGGCCTCACAGCCCAGAAAAAAACCAAGGAAAATCTATGGATGCTGGCCGTGAAAGCCTTCAACTTCAAACTAACTGGAAAGTGTTCAGCATTCGACTTCAAATTAACTGGAAAGTGTTCAGCATTGACTGTCTCACTCCCTGCCC
This sequence comes from Gambelia wislizenii, assembly GCA_030847615.1. NCBI lineage: Eukaryota > Metazoa > Chordata > Lepidosauria > Squamata > Crotaphytidae > Gambelia > Gambelia wislizenii. The sequence continues at coordinate 151,016,080 of JAUMIR010000004.1, forward strand.
ACCAGTTTCTTACTTCTGGCTACATGACAAAGTACTTCAGAAGTAGCATTGTGTGTAGAGGCTAGCTTGTTGGACCTGGGACTTGGGAGAGCTAGCTTCTGGTCCCCACTATTCATCTATATGAAACTCACAAGTGATTCTTTTCCAGCCTGACCAGCCTCACAGGGCTGTTGGGAAGATAAGCAGGGAGGAGGAGTCCATGTACATACAACTTGGGAAAGAGGCAGGAGGGAAATGTAATGAATAATAAATAAATAACTACTTGCAGATTATACCAAGAGACATTTGCTAAGCCACTACAGGAAAGAAATGGTTGTCTAGATGATGAAGATAGTGAGGAGTAAAATTCACACTCTCCCTTCCTTGTAATGGCTTGGGATGGCTATTAATCTGCTTAAAAATGCTTCATTAAAATAGCAAAATATAAATATCTAAAAGAGAGCGTGAGGTGTAATGGTTTGAGTGCTAGACTTTGATTCTGGAGACCAGGGTTTGAATCCCTACTTGGCCATGGAAAGCCAGTGGATGAGCTTTGGGGAGCCACATTCTCTCAACCTAACAGGAAGGCAATGGCAAACCCCCTTTGAATTAACGTTGCTTAGAAAACCCCATGATAGGGTTGCCTTAGGGTTGCCATAAGTGGGAAATGACTTGCAGGCACACAACAACAAATATCAAAAATAAAATTCACAGATGTCTGCAAAAATACAGTGAAATGTAATAAACAGGGAGCAATGAACGGCAAACACTTGTTTATTTTTTAAAAGCCTGTATAAATAGATGGAAGTCCCTACCACATGTAGTAATTCTATTATCTAATACTATTCTGGAACACCACAATTAGAGCATTCTCAACTGATCTTACATCCCAAGTAGGTTAGAAATGGGGATGGTCATCCTTTAAGTACTTGAATCCTGAACTATTTATGGCTTTGTACACTAATGCACTAATACTAACACTTTGTATTGGGCCTAGTGGCTCACTAGCAGGCAGTGTAATGATGTCAACAACATGTGTTATATCCTCAGACCTCCCCATCCCTGTCAAAACCCAGGCAGCAGCCCTCTACACCAGCTTCATCTTCCAGACCATCTTCAAGGTAAAGTGCATCCCAGTAATCCAATTGGGACATTATCAGAGCATGGACTACTGTGGTCAGATGGACCATAAGTGGGTTTGTCTGAAGAACCAACATGTACTTCTGATGTTCTTAGGTGTGTATTGTAACTGAACTGGAAGCCCGAAGTAGTGTTTCTGCTAAGCAGTGCAGCACAATCTTACCACTGATCTAGTAATAGACCATCAGATGTCTTCCTTTCCAAAACAGTGCCAAAGCTATGAGATCTCAGTACTCAGGGAAGCAGAAATGAAAGCGATTGCTTGGAACATCTCACCGAACTATATGGTCTGTCTATTAAATAATGAGACTGATAAATAAACCATCCTTAATTAATAAAAGTATTATAATTCTAATGCTTATCACCTTCAATATACTCCCTGTTCACACTCATACACTGATGCAGTCTTGTTTTTCCACTGGTCGAACGCATGGAGCAGATCAGTTTCTGTCAGTTGTGTCAACACATCTGTCATTTTCTTCATTCTGCATAAATTGACTCAAAATGTGTTCTTTTAAGCACAGACTTCACTTTAGGGGAAAGAAAAAGTCACATGGTGCCACATCTGCCAAATATGGAGAATGTTCTAGTGTAGTAATGTTTATCTGTCAAAATCTGCTTCACAGAAAGGGCTATGTGAGCAGGCACATTGTCTTGATGAAGAATGAAACCATTTTTTCACAGTTCTGCCCTTTATTCCCCCTCTGACTCTTTCTCTCAGCTTTGTCAAAACTTCCTTATAATAATGCTGGTTCACTGTTCTGCCTTCTGGAACCCATTCTGCCCAAATTATGCCCTTGATGTAAAAATAAATAAATAAATCCCAATGAGCATGACTTTTGAAGATTGACTTGTTTTGACGTGCTTTCTTTCATTCTTGGTGATGATGGTGTTTTCCGGTGCATTGCCTGTCTTTTTGTCTCAGAATCATACTGGAAGATCCAGGATTCATCACAAGTGATCATTGTTTGAAAAAGGTTTGGGTCCACCTCAAGTTGCTGCAGAATGTCACATTGCTCGACTTTTAAACTTAGCATTTTCCTGGCATACAACAGACAACACAGTTTCTTTAAACAAGGAATGACAATTAACTGAACAGCCAAGAGTATTGATGTTTGTCATGCAGGTTCAGACATGTTCAAGGTCACCACTCAAGTATTCACAATCAGTTCTCCCTGATTTGTCTGAAAGATAGAAACACAGCCTTGTTTTTTAATAGACAGACCCCATATTTCCTTGGATTCTGTTTTCAGTTGTAAGATCAGGTCATTTTTTCCATTCATTGCGTCAGCAGTTTGCTTACCCTCAGTTAAAATAGGCTATTGTCATCTACCTGATAAGATAACACTTTAAATTTAGTAGCAATCACCTTGTTTTGTTATTAGTCAGTGCTCCTACTTTTGGGGGGAATCGTAGAATTGGGAGGAACAATGGAGGAGACGATCTAGTCCAATTCCCTGCTCACTATAGGATCTGCAGCTATAGCATTTGGTGGATACAGCTCAATATTTGCCCACAGGCTTTGCGCACAGCAGATTCTGAGTGTGTTCACTGGAACTGCTATGTAGGGCTGGGAAAGACTCTTGATTTAAACCTGGAAAGATGCTGTTCAGGACAGGAGGGGCCACTTTGAAGGGTCTGGGGTCTACATGGTCTCCACCTCTGATAAGCTTCATGGACCAGTGGCCTGACCTAGGGACTTAACAGATGCAGCAAATATGGCATCATAAGGATGCCTAATGATCGCGAAAAGGTGTTCATACCAGATGACATCATCCTTTTGCGATCATATCTAGCTAATAAGCTGTCCTATTTTATTGACAGGCCAAGCCATCAATAGATCTCCTGTGACACTTTGTGGCCAGCATCACCCGCATTTGAATCCTCACACCATTGTACTCAGGTGAATACAGCTTTAATGGGCAAACACTTCTGGGTGAGATCGTGACAGCCAGGTAGGGGGCATTGTTTTTATGATCCCTGTGTACGTGGAACTTTAAATGTGTGCGTTTGTGCTTTGATGCACTTTTTGTGGGGGGGTGGGGGGTGTTTTTTGTTTTGTTTTGTTTTTGCTTTATTTTTAAAATTTCCCGAGCTAGCGTCTTCTCGCAAGAATCTGTGAGATCTCAACCCTGGAAGTAAATGGAGCTTTGTTTGTGCTCCATTACTGCTGGGGAAGCCTCATTGATGCTGCTCAAGGTAAGGGGAGGTTCTTTTGCCGGCATAAAGACGCCACTATTTATGCTGGCAAAAGAACATTAACATGGGGTGATCTGCTAAAGTCCCTGCTTCCTTTATCTCCATCCTTTCCCTGAACTGTATCACTGTATTATTTCAAATAAATAATACAGGCTGTGAATGGGGAGTCTGCTCCTGTGCTTTTGGCAGCTGGTGGCACTTAAAAAAAAAAAGGATGTTTGTGTTAAAATATAATGGACATAAAACAACAACAACAAAATCAAGGCATGGCAATAGATAAGATATCCCCATTAGATTTTGAACCTCTCTGGGTAATTTTGGGCCAGTTGCTTTCTGGGCCTAACCTACCTTATAGGGCTGTTGTGAGGACTAAAGCATGGAGCATCGTAGCTGTAATCCTGAGCTCCTTGGCAGAAAGATGGAGTGATACTGATGCTGTCTCAAATTCAAATTGGAATAAAAAAAATAGATCAGATGAGAAGACTGAGAAGGAGTTCTGCCCCAATACTTTGTGATTTCCTGCTAATGCAAGTAATGAATACTGGGTTCAGGGGATCAGTGAAATGACTCAGTATTAGGTAGCCTCTGTCCCCAATACAGAGATGTTTCTATTGTCCTATCTTATTAATAAGGATTACTGAAAGAAGGTTCTAAAGTACTATACAAATCCTCAGTGGTACAGCTGGTGTTATTCCATGGGATGATTCTTGTGACAGTGATTCATATCCATTAGGAGAAACCCTCAGCATATACAAGATAAGGCTCCTGGGAGACTGTAACTGTGGCTTTAGATGGGGACGTGCACCCATGCACTTCTTGTTATCCTGAGTGATGAGATTTCGAAAACAAAGATGCCCCAAGCCTGCTGTAACAGGAAACCTATCAACTGTGGCTTAATACTGCCTATTGTCTCCTTCAGGGTAGTCATTGCATTGATTTGCCACCCCCCAGGACACCTTCTCTGTTTATCTTTTTTAACAGCTGTACTTGGATGGGTGTATTTGCAACCCAAATGCCAGCTAGGATTATGGTCAAGTAAATGACTCATTTTTTTCTTATGCAAATTTCCTAGGCTACTTGTCTAGGAGGTGTGACAGAACAGAGCTGAGCTCATAAGGAGATTCAGAGACAGCAATCTTTTAACTTATAAAAAGAAGCATTGTCCCAAAGCAAAGAACTGGATAAAATGTGCAAAGCACTGAGGGTAAAAAAAGAAAAGAAAAGAAAAGAAAAGAAAAGAAAAGAAAAGAAAAGAAAAGAAAAGAAAAGAGGGGAAACATGCCACTTTGACAGTACTAACAATATGGGAATCAGATTACATTTCTTACATTGCAATCCTGTATGTCAAGAGTGGGCCTCCAGATGTTGTTGGCTTACAAAACTCTCCATCCCTGACGATTGGTCCTACTGGCTGTGGATGATGGGAGCTGAAGCCTGTTACGTCTGGAAGGCCACAAGTTATTTGCTTTTTAATTTATTTTTTTAAAAAAGTACAACCAGAAGTAGAACCTGGGCAGTCCTCACTACCCTCAGGACAGATGTGAGGCTGGAAAAGGGGCAAACCAGGATAGGGTCCAATAAAATGTTACAATATAATACCCAGTTTACTCCATTTCTGCTTTGGGTCCCACAGGTCCATGGGAGCCCATCTGGTATACTGCCCCTTACTACCACTGCCAGCTCCCTGGCTCTCCTGGAAGCCATGCTGGGGTCCCTCAGCATGTGACAAAGGCTGGTCATATTCAGGGGGCCTGCAGTCACATGTTGTGGGCCCCTTCCTGGCTTCCATGTCAGTAGAGAAAATGGTGGCTGAGGCAGCTGCTGAGATAGGCTGGCATTCTGGTTGGACACTGGCCTGTAACATGGGAGGAACAGGCCAGATCTGAAGCCAGGATAAGCCAGCTGGGAGCCAGCATTTCCTGGCTAATATAGATATATATTACCAAGAGGTAAACCACATTGAATTTGGTGTCTCTGTGTGGGTTAGTGCCAAGTACATGCATGGATGTGCATGGCCACTGGCCATGCTGGCTGGAAGATTCTGGAACTCGTGGTCCAAAAATGTAATGTTTCAAAGTTTTGATATGACTGCATCCAAAGGATGAGACACAATGTGGTATAGAGTGTTGGGCTTGGATTGGCAAGCCCAGGTTGCTGACGCACTAAGGCTGCTGACACACTGCAGACATAACTCAGGTTGACGGTGCTATGGAATTTAGGAATCTGTAGTTTTGTGCAATACTTATCGGTCTCTGTCAGAGACTCTGGTGCCACAACAAACTACAAATCCCAGGATTCCAGAGGATGGAGCCATGATAGTTAAAGTGGTCTCAAACTGCATAATTTCTACAGTCTGTCAGCGGCCTCAGAGGCAAACCCTCACTTGGCTGTGAAGCTCACTGGGTGAATGTGAGTCATTCACTATCTCTCACCCTGAACTACCTTACAAGGCTATTGTGAGGACACATGGGTCAAGGAAGGACCACACATGTCACACTGTACTCCTTGGGGAAAGACTGGGATAAAAATGTTATAGACAAAGAAGTATAATATTATTAGGAAGTAAATCCCATTAAATAAGTTGGACTTAGGGTGCATCTACCTTGTAGAAATAATGCAGTTTGACACCACTCTAACTGTTATGGCTTCATCCTACAGAATCCTGGGATATATAGTTTTGTGAGGCATCAGCACTCTTTGGCAGAAAAGGCTAAAGAACTTGTAAAACTAAAAATCCCAGGATTCCATAGGCTGGAGGTACAGCACTTAACATGGTGTTAAACTGCATTATTTCTACAGTGCAGATGCACCCTAAGCTTGAAGCACAAGTTTGGGCTGTTATCTGGCTGCTGCAACAGCAAGGCATATACAGTATTTTAAAGGGAAGTTATAGTTGAAGTGAACATTGATTAACACAGTACAAAGGGCCTAAAGGCACCAAATCCTGTCTGATCTTGGAAGCTAAGCAGGGTTAAACCTGGTTAGTACTAGCATGGGAGACCACCAATGAATACTGGGTGCTTTAGGCTATATTTCAGAGGAAGGGACTGGCAAAACCACCTCTGAGTATTCATTGCCTTAAAAACACTTGAAATTCATGGGGTCACCATAAGTCGATAGGCAACTTGAAGGCACATATACACCCACACAACCAATGCAAAAGCTATAATGCATATCTTAAATTGAATGTTCAATGTAATTTTTGAAGTCATATTGCTGGATATATGAAAGGTTAGGTTGGCACCCAGTCATTATTTACATATACAGTATATATCTTAGTTACATGCATACCATATATTTTCCACAAATGAGTGACACACATGGCCCACTCACATGGCCCATTTACAAATTAAAAATATATTTTGTTAAATTACAGGAAATGTGTGAAAGAATGAGTGATCTGTCAGAATATGAGCAAGTGATGTTACCTATGATTTCCCATGAAAACCTTATTTTTAAAATGTGCAATATTTTAACTGTAAACCATTGTGCAACAGTAGATACTGATGAAGATAAAGACTTAATAAAGAGTGCAACAGTAGATACTGATGAAGATAAAGACTTAATAAAGAGCAAAGAGGGAAAAATGTTATTTCAGTGGTACTGTACTCCAGCAAATAGCTAGAGGTATCTAGCAGAAGCAACTGATTTCTCATACATACATAGATGCATGCATATTTATAGGTGTGTGCATGGCATATATAACAGTGTTGTAAAATAATTAAAGACCAGAGCTTGGGAATGTTACTTTTTGGACTACAATTCTCAGAACTCTCTAGCCAGCATGGTTGCTAGCCAAGCTAATAAGGGTAATCAGGGAGCTGCTGTCCAAAGAAGTAACTTAAGTTCTGTGTCAAAGAATACTAAAGTCTGTGATGGCTGATCATCCAGCAATTAGGAACACCATTCCTTGCTCTACCTCAGGCAGCAAAATATTTTGGGATGACCACCTACTTTAGCAATGGCACTTTTAAAATAAATAAATCCGTCCATACAACTGTTTAGACTGGGGTAGCAATACTTTTTACAAAACTCTCCTTCTCAGCCAGTGATTCAGCTTATCTTCAGCTTCACATCTGGATCCTCTCTCTGCTCCCTCTTTTGGCCTTTTGGGTGATTGTTTCAGGGGAGTTCATATCTCAAGAGTAAGTGTCAACCCCCATCACCATTCTTGTGACACTCCCCCTCCTGTGCCAGTGCAAAGGAGCACATGTTTCCTGAGAAAAGCAAGAGTTCTGTTGGCACAATTTATTGGCTAATGACTTGACAGTCAGCCTGAGTCATTTCCCCATCAGTGGGGAGGGGGGGGAGGAAAGGGGATTAGTCCACACTCCACAGTTCATTTTCTGCCCAAGAGCCAGCTCACATTTGATTATAATTTATTGCTGTCATGAGCCTTTCAGCTCTCAAATCTGCCACGTGAAACCCTAGAATTAAAGATACAAAAATAGCCTTTTTTTTTCAAGACAGAGTCCAGGCACAGCTGTCAGCTGCTGGCCCCCTTTTTGGGACTCCACTGCTTTTTTAGTGGTGCCTGAAAATAGGTGAATCTTTCCTCAAGGCTGCAGGCCAGGAAAAAAAAACACCTATAGCACTTCTGGAGTGTTCTAAAGCACTTTATGTGTGTTATAAGGGGATTCTTATCTCCTTATGACAGATGTGGGACTTTGGGTAAGACTTTTGCTTGCTTAAGGCCGCCTCTTGTGTTTATGGCAGAAACAACATATAGGTCGGCCCCCATATCCACAGGGGATACATTCCAAGACCCACCGTGGATACCTGAAACCATGGATAATATGGAACTCTATTATTTTCAATGAGACAAACACCAGACGTTGACCATAGAATCACATTGGAGGACGTAGAAATGCCTAGAGAAAACATATTTTTCAGATGTGGATAAGTGAATCTATGGATACTGAATCCATGGATATGAGGGTCGACCTGTATCTTCCTAATTTGTAGCTCTAAGTGCTTCCAGGAAAAAAGACTTTTAATATACCAATCAAAAGCCATATTCTTTCTTTTCTTCCTTTTAAAAAAATGTGGGAAGAAAAAAAAAAGGATGGTTACAAAATGGGAAACTCTATCATCTGATCCTCCATGAAATTATGTGCTTAAACCAAAAGCAACATTACTACAAAAGCTTCATGAGGAAGCACTCTAAGGCCTGATCCACACTATAAAAATAATCCAGTTTGAAATTGGATAATTTGCTATGGCTCCTTCCTATTGAACCCTGGGATTTGTAGTTTTACAAGGTCTTTAGCCTTCTCTGCCAAAGAGTAATGGTGTCTCACCAAACTACAAATCCCAGGATTGCATGGGAAGGAGTTTCAAATGCAATTATTTGTATAGTGTGGATTTGGCTTAAGTCTCTTAGCTACTATGGATGTTTCCACATTGCACAATTATAGCAATTTGATACCATTTTAATCGGGATGGTTTCATCTTATGGAATCCTAGGATCTGTAGTTTTGCAAGAGATTTAGAATTCTCTGACATACAGTGCTAATACTGTAATTGAGGCAGGTTCACTAGAAGAATTCTAAGCACCTCTCCAAACTATAAATCCCAGGATTTTGTAGACTGGCATCATGGCAGTTAAAGTCTTACCATGGCTCTGATTGTGGAATCTGGAAATACTCTATGCTTCTGCTGTGATGTATGTAAGTTTGTTTATTGGATTTAACCCTATCTTGCACTTAAAATGGCTATCACTAATAAAATCTAGTCAACAAATGCAATTAAAACAAAATAGAATACAGTACAACACCTTTAACAAAACATCAATAAAAGAAAGAGCAGTAGCCTCCTGATTGAGAGGGTGTGCCCACATCAAATGCTGCTACTTTCCTTCCTCTTTTCCCCTGCTTTTGTTATCCACTACTACTATTAGTAGTAACAGTAACAGTAGTGGAAAGCAACACTGTAAAAGTGAGGAAAGTAATGGGAACTGAGGCAAGGGTGAACAGGTAGAGAGTATCTGAATATTCCAGTAACATATTTAGGCTTAAGCTGCAATCCTATGCATGCTCACTTGTGCACAAGCCCAATGGAACACAGTGGCACTCTTCTATAAGTACTGTAAATATGAACTATGTTTATTGTACAATGTGAACTCTGCTACATTATCTTTTGAGAACAACTTTACCAGCAAAATGTCTGCTAGAGAGAGAGAGAGAGAGAGAGAGAGAAATCTCAGTCCTAAATCCATTCCTTCCTCCTGCCAGTCCCAGCAGATCTGTTCCCTGCAGATAAGCCCCTAACCTTGTGGTTAGCTGACGCATGTTGCCTGTGCAAATGTTCATTCAGTCTCATTTCTCACCTTCATTAAACCCATGGTATTTGAAATAGCTTTTGCCTATGGACTTTTAATATTCTTGTAGTCTTGACCCCATCCTATGCATGTTTTACATTCCCTGAAGCCTTTTTTCTTTAGTGTGCATAGGAATACAGGTTTAAAAACCTGCATAGCAAGACCTTTAGGCAGAGTGAGGCAGCTGCCTCAAGCAGCAGATTATGGGTGCCATAAAAGGGCAGCATTGGTGGTTAGTTACTTTGTTTTTATAGTATTTTACTGCTCCAAAGGAGGAGAGATGCTTACAAGATAACGTGACTACTCTGCCTGGTGGTGGTGGGGAGTCTTGTAGTTTTGAAAGCTTGCTCATAGATTTCTATGCCTGAATAAAGTTGTTACCACAATACAGACTGAAAATGATCTGCTTTGGCTTTATGAAGTGTGTGTGTTTGGGTGGGGGTGAGTGGGTTTGCTGTTCAGCCTCAGCCAGCTGCAATATGTTTTAGCCCTAAGGTGGTGAGATGGAAAATTGTCATAGAAGCTACATTTGTTGCTATCCCTTCTTCTATGTGAAAGGGACAGGAGCATAGGACTAGGGACTTTATCAGATGTGGCAAAAATCTCATGATTATGATGTCACGGTAATGCAAATAGGTCCCACTATCACAAAACATGGTCATCCTCATGTGGTCAATCTGTGCTCCAGCCGTGAATAAAGCATCTCTTTTCATTGATGGGACAATCTGTCAATAGCTCCCAATATCACTTTTTTCATGGTATTGAAGAGTGTGTGAAACCACGTCCCACTGTAATGACGAGGTTACAGTGTGAATGGGTGGTCCTCTTTCCCACCTCCCTGTTCCCAGTGAGAAAACTTCCAAGTGAGAATGTGAAAACTATCCAGGGGACACTCTTTTTATGAACTGTCCCATTTTGTTTGCACGTTTTTAGGTTTAAGTGTTTGTGTGTTCATTTACTTTGTAAATTCAGGGGTTTTGGGAATTTTTAAGCACACTCACATTTTCTCATAAGAACCACCAAAATCTCATCCATGCTAAATCACAGAAGTAAAATCCCATTCTTAAAGTGCTAGTGGTGGTTGTGCGATAATCCCGTGGCAGTTGTATCATGCAATTACAGTGATGTGCGATAAGTGTAATAATGCCACTGTGTTTCTGCTTTCCTCAATAGTGTAATTACAGCATTTTACCTGCTAGTCTGATAAAGTCCTAGGCCACTGAGTTGATTTCCATGTAAATTACAAAGAACTATGCACCACTGCACTCTACAGCTCTAAGGATCCCTTCTGATGTTCCTCCGTAGAGTGGCAGCTGTTGGAAAATAAAACATTTCCCCACTGGGCCCTATGATAGGTTTCCCCACTGTTGCTCCTTTCTATCCCAGTATCAACCCAGTTTCTTAGAAGGGTGATGCTGACATAGGGAGCAGCTCTATCATGCCTTCCTTCCATGGGTCTCAAGACTTCCTACATAATCATTGCGGTGTGGAAAGGAGAGCTTGGAAAAGTTCCTGTTTCAGACTGCACTTCCCAGAATCACATACTGTAGCCAGCATGGCTACCATGAGTAATAATGGGAAAAATCATGTTGGGGTACTGCGTTGGCATAAAATTAATAATTGCACAAGCAGTTGTACCTTTTCAGTGGTTGTGTAAGTGTGGTCTCTATTGTGCAGCCAATTGTTCTGCAAGCACAGAACAATTGGGAATGATTTGATTGTGTATTCCTGCATGGCAGGGGTTGGACTGGATGGCCCTTGCAGCCTCTTCCAACTCTAGGATTCTATGATTCACAGCCACATAACCCTTTCTCTCTCCTTGTGACATGGTGGGTGGGGAGGTAATTGGTCATTACTTAGTGGATGAGCTCATGCCTACAGCACAATCAGCTGGGCAACTGTGGGAGCCAGCATCACAACCATAGCATATAATTACGCTACATCAAAACTGGATAGAATTTAGGCCATAGTCACCACCACATCTGATGCAATCTGCAATCTATCTATCTATCCATCCATTTATCTAAAACCTGCACATTAACTGCAAACATCCATCTAACATCCCATCTAGTTTTGACCTAAGATTGTGAGCTAGGATTCAGATTCAGATGGCACAATAGATTTAGCTATAGAACTTGCTCTGGTTTTAAGGTGAGCACAGTTGTTATCCTCAGCTTCCCAACTATGTTTTGGGGATAATGACTGCTCATCTTACAAGACAGCTTATGTGGATGAGTACATAATGATGTAGTGAAGTGGTGTTGTAAAATGCTCTGTGCACTTAATATTCATATTGGTGTCCTTCTACCCAAACTAGAAGATTTGGAATGGATATCTCTTTATCTTGCTTCCATTTTCCTCCTCTTCCTCCATTGTCTTCTGTGTTTATAGCACAGCCAGCCCTGTCATTAGGCAGAATGAGGAAATACATACCTCATGAAGCAGGGGACATCATTTTGGCTGTTCCTCATGAACTCTTCAGCTGTTCCCTTCTTTTACAGGAGAAAGCTCTGTATGTCACAAAATCTGTCCTGGCCCTCTCCACTATGGTGCAGGGTGACAGACATCTCACTGTCAGTGTTTAAAGTAGATTCAATTGTCAGTCCTGTCAGTTTCTGTAGGCAGCCTGAAGCGACAGTGTGGTATCATGTCGGGCCAGCCCTGTTCTTTCATTCTTTGTAAAATGGCATGGACACAGATAGTGCTATAATGTTATTATTTCTATGAACAACATTATAGAAATAAATAAAACATCTTATAATGGAAGGCAACATGTTAAAATTATGGGGAAATGTTCCGGGAACAATCACATACAACTCCGATGGTAAGGGTACTTGTAATGCAGAAGTAAATGTTTATGTTTCAAGTTTATCAGATGATTGTGTTCTGTCTGTAGTGTTAATAGTTTCCTACATCTGCTCTCTCTTACTGTAGGGCCAGAAGTGGGTGTTTATAATTGGACTTACTTCATATTAGCCTGTTGAAACTCTCCCCCATCTCCCCCCCCCCGCTTAAAAGCTTGGCATTCACTTCAGTCCTCATCCAAGATACAGCAATGAACTGCTGAGCTTAAGCAAATTTAGTGAGGTGGAGAAGAGATGAGGGAGGGTGTTGTCTTGGAAAAACTAAAAGGCAATTATTTTGGCAAACTGCCTTAATTCTTTTTTTTTTAAATGTTATTTTTAATCTCAATGGCCTATGAACTACGGCTCCAGCCAAACTGAATGTGCTGCTTCAGTACATGGTCTATTTTTAATCACTTTCAGAGTCAAAATTGTTTTTTTTTTTTTTAATTTAAACAGTTTTACGAAAGTCTTAAAAACACCCTAATCTAGACTCCAGTAAAATAAATCATAAAATTTCCATTTGCACTAGACAAGTATTTTGATTGGATCTCCTACTTGCTGGGCATGTGGGCGTGTAGGTGAGTGGGTGGCATCATTTCATCACCAGTTCTAAATAACAATAATAATGGGCAAACTCCACCCCAAGTTAAGTATGTTCTATTCCCATTTCAGGGGACTAAAGTTGATGGAATGCTTAACCTTTTGGAGCAAATGGGAGCTGCTTAATATTCTCTGAATTGTTCAGCCTGCATTTGAATGTTTCAGTATGGAACATTCCAGATAGAGTTCCCATCTCATACCCCCCAAGCATGGACAATCCTGATTAATCCTGTCATCCCAATTTTTCATCCTCTTTGAAAATGTCCCTATTTCTTTCTTCTCTTTCCACTTTCTTCCTTTGTCCCCAGCTTACATTGGCTGTTGCAAACCGAGTTCAAAGAGCAAAAGCAGTTTGCCCCACATTAACTTAGAAGAGGGGAAAGAAGGGGGCAGAATCCTGCTCTTCCAAGTAGGCTCAGGCAAAAGCAAACTGCTGCAGCCTCTCCTAGCTTGGGTATTCTTCCTCTTTCATAACATTTGCCATCTTGACCACCCTTTGATATTGCTTGGTCATAAGTGTCCTTGTTTCATCTGTGAAATGTTGAAGGGTATGCCATCTGACCAGAACCCCTGGCCTGTGCCAGTGAGGGCTGGTGCAAATGCCCAGCTGCTAACATTTGAATATAAATAACAGCAGAACAACACACAAGATGCCCTTCCTAAGAGGTATTTATTTTCCTCTCCTGGAATGCAGAGCAACATCTAACTTTTCCAAGCATAAATTTGAATTCAGTAGGCCCAGAATTGCCATGGCTTCTGAGGAAGGGACCCAGGCTCTAACCACCACCTCCTAGCTGCTCTCCACAAATTGATAGCATTCCTTTTGTTCCTTTCACAAGGCCTTCTAGCACTGAGACCTTGGTTTGCATCTGAAATAGGCAATATGTAATACTGCCCTCCCACCATTATCTGCTGTCTCTTCCTCCTGGTGGCATCTGTTGCAGCAGGAGACTGGCCAGAGGGATCTTCAGAGGAAGGCATGAGGCAGCCGGTTCCTGTGGTGAAGTTTACTGGCTGTTCTGTTTCAGCATTTGCCATAGGAAGAGACCAGCCAAGATGACTCCCTGGAGCATCAGCTGATTCTTCACCCTGTGGATCCCTCAGAACAAAACAGTCTTCCAGTAGCTATGGAGAACCACAATCAACCCTTTCCTATTGTAGTATTTGCCACAAAAAGAGAGGTCTATAAAGTGAGACACTGGCAGGCAGTAGCTGATCTGGAGAACTGCTCTGGACACTTTTCCGCTGTGGCATTTGCCATAACAGAAGAGTCACAGGTATGGGTCTCTACAGCACCCTTCCACCTTGATATCTCAGTTTGAAGCGCCCTCTGAATGAGGTATCAGTTTAGGGCTTGCAGCAACCAACAATCAGGAGAAGCAGCTGGGATGGGGAGGGAGTCCTCATGGTTGTGGAAAGAAGGGAGGCTATAATGTGCTACCCTTCCTGATCTGCTGCCTGTTATGTACCTTCAGGTAGACACTGACTTTTGGAGACCTGACCCTAGGATTTTCTTGGCAAGATTTATTAAGAGGGGGTTTGCCATTACCTATATTTTAGAATGAGAGAGTGTGATTTGTGTGTTTTCATGGGTGACTGAGGATTTGTACTCTGGCGTCCCAGAATCCTAGTCCATTACTCAAACCACTGCATCATATTGGTTTTGCCAGAGATGAGGAATCCATTTTGCCTCACAGGCTCTAGTGGCTGTTTTTGTGTCTTTAGCAAGAGCCTGAAGGACAGAAATCAAAGGGGAAAATTTTTCTGGCATTGGGATAACAATAATCAACTAGTGAGGGAGAGGTTTGGACATAGGTTTTCCTTGGGCTGTGAGGCTATGTTCTGGAAGAGTTTATTTCTGACATTTCGCCAGCCACAGATGCAGGGGAAATGTCAGAAATAAACGCTTCCAGAACACGGCCTCACAGCCCGAAAAAAAACCAAGGAAAACCTATGGATGCTGGCCATGAAAGCCTTCGACTTCACAGAGGCTGGACAGCTACCTGCTGGGGATGCTTTAGTCAGTGGTTCCCAAACTTTGGTCCTCCAGATGTTTTGGACTTCATATCCCAGAATTCCTGACTGTTGGCCCAGGTGGCTAGGGCTTCTGGGAGATGAAGTCCAAAACACCAGGAAGACCAAAGTTTGAGAATCACTGCTTTAGTTGGAGATCCTGCATTGAGCACGGGGGTGGACTTGATGGCCCATGAGACTCCTTCCAATTCTATGAGTCTATGATTTCCTGGTTAAAATTTGGCACTTCATAGTCAGTAATATATACCAAGCTTCATTCAGGGAAGTCTTGCACAAGTGTCCCTTAATTAACTCAAAATGTGCCCTGCCTAGCATAGAAAGTAATGTTAAATTCAGAGATTTTACTCCAATCCTGAATATAGTATTGGAGTGGAGACTGAGCTGGGTGATCCCCTAGGATCTCCTCCAGCTTGATCTTTCTTGATCCTAAGAGAGATGATGAACCTGAAATCTGCTAGGGAAGTGTAGCTCAGGGGCATTGATTGTTTGGCAAATTCGAAACAATCTGTTGTCATTGGAACTCAATGGTAGGTTGATGGCCACTAATGACAAGCAAATTACTAAATGAGACACCTCTTTTTCCCTCACCCTCCCTTCCAAAAAATGTTGTAATCCACATGGCTGTAGTGTTTGGAGATGCAGTCAGACTTTATGAGAACTACTCAGAAAAGAAACCACAGTTCTAAAAGATCAGAGCTCAACACACAGACCTCTGCTAGAAACTCGGGGTTCTGGCTACTCCGCTGGAAATCTGATAGAGGTTTCCGAGTAAGCACAAGCTTTACAAAAACAAAACACCATAAGCTTTCTATGATCTCCTTCTGATGGAAATCAAACCCAAGTAAGCACTGAATCTCTGAAATCTCAGCTTGAAGAAGTGAGAAGTAGGTGGATAACTCTTGGATGTTCCCAAATATTATGTGCATAACTATGTCAATACAACAACATACAAATTTTAGAGGAAAATAGACCACCATTGACTGGATGATGAACACAGAATCATAGACTCTTAGAGTTGGAAGGGACCACAAGGGCCATCTAGTCCAGCTCCCTGCCATGCAGGAATACACAACTAAAGCACCCCTGAAAGATGTCCATCCAAACTCTCATTAGACCGCCAGAGATGGAGAGTCAACTACTCTCTGAGGTAATCTATTCCACATCTCTTTACAGTTTTAAAAAAGTTCTTCCTGTTGTTTAGAACCTAAACAATAGGGGGAGGAGAAAAAAATATTAGTAGGAACTATTAGGAGACAAACCTGTCAGGTCTGGATATGTTCAACTAGCACTGAAAGCTAGCCAATAGTGGGGTGGTGCTAGAGGAGGAAGGTAAGCTTACATTTTCAGTAATGAAGGCATAAGTAGCCTAAATACCCTAAAGGCACCAGATCCTGTCTTATCTTGGAAGCTAAGCAGGGTCAGCCCTGGTGAGTAGTTGAATGGAAGACTGCCAGTGAATATCAGGTGCTGTAGGCAGTATTTCAGAAGAAGGAACCAACCTGTGGTGTCACTAAGGGCTAGTGTCATCCCTCCCTCCAATGGTGTCACCTGGTGCGGTTCGTCCTTTCCACACACCCCTAGTGCTACCACTGGAACTGACAAGACCACCTCTGAGTATTCCTTGGCTAAGAAAATGCTATGTAATTCATGGGGTCACTATAAGTTGAAAGTGATACACACATACAACAGGTGACTTGAAGGCACATACACATTGGAATAGAATTCAAAGGCACACACACAAACAGATTATTTAGATGAAATCTCTTTTCTTTTAATTTGAATCCATTGGTTCATGTCCTTGTGTCTGGAGCA
The DNA here is from genome assembly GCA_030847615.1 of Gambelia wislizenii. Classification (NCBI taxonomy): domain Eukaryota; kingdom Metazoa; phylum Chordata; class Lepidosauria; order Squamata; family Crotaphytidae; genus Gambelia; species Gambelia wislizenii. The sequence continues at coordinate 151,033,009 of JAUMIR010000004.1, forward strand.
GCAGAATACAAACTTGTTCCATCTTCTACATGACATCCTTTCAGATATTTAAAGATAGCCATCATGTCACATCTCAGTCTTATCTTCTCCAAGCTAAGCATTCTCAGCTCCCTCAGTCGTTTCTCATGAGGCTTAATTTCCAAACCACTGATCATCTTCATTGCTGTTCTCTGGACACATTCCAATTTGTTGGTATCCTTCTTGAACTGTGGTGCCCAGAACTGGCCACAATATTTGAGGTGAAGCAGAATGGAGGCTGCTGACACTGAAGAAATAATCCAGTTTGACACTGCTTTAACTGCCATGGCTCAATGCTATGGAATTCTGGGATTTGTATTTTTGTGAGATATGTAGCCTTCTCTGTCAGAGAGCTCTAGTGTCATAAGAAGCTACAAATCCCAGGATTCCATAAGATGGACCCATGACAGTTAAAGCGGTATCAAACTGCATTATTTCTGCAGTGTGTCAGCAACCAGAGTGACTCTATTTTTTCCATTGATCTGGACAGTATACTCCCAGAATTACATTGGCCCAAAATTGCATTGGCTTTTTTGGCTGCTGCATCACAATATTGACTCATGTTTCGCTGGTCTACTAAGGTCTCTAGATCCTTTACACATCTACTGCTTTCAAGCCAGTTGTTACCTATCCTATATCTGTGCATTTCATTTTTCTTGTCTAGATGTAATATCTTACATTTGTCCCTGCTGAAATTCATTTTGTCAGCTTTGGCTCAGCTCTTCAATCTGTCAAGGTTATTTTGAATTCTGATCCTGTTTTCTGAGGTATTAGCTCCCCCATCTAATTTGGTGTCACCTGCAGATTTGATAAGCATGAGTGCTATTCCATCATCTAAGTCATTTATAAAGTTATTAAGCAACATCAAGCCCAGGACAGAACCTATGTGTTCTGGGTTTGCATGTGAGTAAGCAAGAGAACATGTAAAAAACATTTCAGGATGGCAGCTAAAGGAGATTATCAGACGTGGGGGAACACACCAAAAAATCGCATTCCCAACCATGTCAGAAGATCGCTACAAGAACAGAAAGGGCAATCTTACCAGATGCCCATGTCCTTCTGCTGTTCCGGGGTGTAGCCCTGCCACAGATGAGGCTTCCCTTTTGTATTGAGGGATACAAGCCGCTAAAAAAAAGGGATGCCTTACTGACACCCGTGCTATGCCCCGGAATGCTGGAGGATGTAGTCGTCTGATAATCTTGCCACTTCCTGTTCTCCTAGCGATCTCTTGACATGGTTTTTGCTGCATCAGATAATATCTTTAATTAGATTGGATGGGAACCAATGTCCCTGAAATTGGACATATCATTAATCTGAATGATTAAATATATTAAAATAGCCCAGGCCTCAGCCTGAACCAAACCATATTTACTCAGAAATAAGCTCCATATATTTCAATGTGTTTTGCTTGCAAAACATATGGTGTGGTGTTTTGCAACTTTTTTTTCTTGAAGCCTGGGTCAAAGGAACTTGTAACACAGAGATTCATTGTATCAATATGACAAGATAGGATTGGGTAACCTGAAGAGTGGAGATTTGTTTGCTTACCCTCAAACAGCCATGGCCCTAACAGAATGGGAGGCCCTATATGTCTTTCTGAGGAGTAATGTGTTATGTATTATGTGACTCTCTTAAATTTTTTACCTGTATTTTATTCTGTTTGTTTCTAATATGGCATTGCATAACATACATGATTATATATTATTACTTGCACTGAACTACAGTAAAGCCCTTTGTAATCCTTTTCTGTTTTTGTCATTGTTCACACAGTGCTAGGTACTTAAATCATTATGTGAAAAGTTTTTCTCAACCCCCCCCCTTCCTCTCTTGGCTTGGGCCCCTTTCTGCTTTTCAAATAACTTTCTCCAGATTTGGTCTGGGTCTCTGGATTTCATATTGTGCAGCTAAATGCCCGGTAAGATATATTTCTACTTTTATGAAAAACATGAAACATTTCAGTTAGAAGTTGGCATGGTATAATAGTTTGAAGGTTGGTTTAGAACTCCAGTAGACCAGGGTTCAAATCCCAAGTCAGCCATGGAAACCCACTGGATGAGCTTGGGCAAGTCATACTGGAGATTATCAGAAGACCTGAATATAGCATGACAGGGACGTCAGGAGATCGCGAAAGGGCTTCCCTTTCAGATGACATTGTTAACAGGTCGTCATGCTCCTGTGCCCCTTCCATTTCCCCGACACTCCTTTTTATTCATGGCTAAGCCATGAATTAATCCGTTCTCCTGTTTCTGTAAAAGAACAACAGGTGAGTGAAAAGGTGCCCCGTTATGCTGACGTGATGCCAGCATCACTGGGAGGTCCATGCTGAACACTTCCGGGTGCAATCAGGACAAGTAGGTAAGTGACACACTTTTTTGTACCCTCCCTGGGTTACTTGTATTTTTTAAAGCATGTTTTTGTGCTTGGTATTACTTTTTGACTTTTCTTTTTCTTCTTGAATTTCCTGCACGATCGCCCTCTTACAAGAATGGCCGGAATTTCCATTCCAGGAAGTGACTCCTGGGCTGCTGGGGGAGTGGGTGGGGAGGGAAAGAAGTGGTAAAGATAGGTCTGAAAACTTTTTTATAGTGTTACAGGGATGGGAGTATGGCGGGAGAGGAGACAGCGAGATGGGGACACTATTTTTGTCCCTGTCTGATAGTGTCCACTCGCTTAGTGTCAGAAGAATACATTGGCAAACCCCCTCTGAACAAATCTTGCCAAGAAAACCATTTGATAGAGATGCCTTAGGGTTACCATAAGTCGGAAAATGACTTGAAGGCACACAGCAACAACAAGAACAGCAACACTAGATCTGGCTTCTAAAGAACAGGAGAGCCAAATGTTTTATAGGTGTCTTCACATTCATGACCTTCCTGCACACTGTATGCTCCTCTAAAACAGCATCCTGCTACATGCACACAAGAAGGGGAGGCATGGCTTTTGCTTTGGCTTGTGCCAAATGAGGGATTTGTTAATATAAATCATGCTGGTCCACTGTATGTTTTGTAAAGCTCTTGCTGTCATTACTACCTGCATTTTGGAGCCGAAAATTCACATCTGTTCTTTTTCTCAGCTTCTAGCCTTGACCCACTTATGCTTGTTGTTTACCCATGACTTGGGCTCTTGGATTCCAAATTGTGCTCCGGTGCAGGAAAGACATGGACTACTATACAGTAACTGGCAACTTGGAGTTGTGAAGACATAGTTTTTATGGAACTTTTGCATCTGCTGAAGTAAGAGTTGGCTTAAAATATTAAGGCTTTGGTGGGTACTGGGATATTTTGTGTGGGTGGCTCTTCTTTGTGGGAGGCATTTAAGCAGAGGGTGGGCAGTCAACAGACAGGGATGATGTAGCTGTAAGATTCTTGTCCTGAAAAGCTTTCTGGAAGTCAAACAAATGTAGGGGTAGTTGTGTTGACCCTGAGACAAAATTCAAAGTCCACATCATGGTAGGGATTTTATTAGACTGGACCAGAAAGGCACAAAATTCTCTGTGTAAGCTTTTGAAATGCACACATTTTTCATCAGCAAAGATGATTACAAAATGCAGGAGAACATTGGGGGCGGGGGAGTGACAACGATGTTACAGTTATATAGTCTGCATGGTGTTTTGAGATGGCATGGGAGGAAGCAATCACAGACTACCCAGTTGGGCAGATGGCCCAGAGCTCACTGGGAAGAACAAAGACAGTAAAAGAAAACCAATAAATTTTTTGTCTTTCATTTGAAAATACAGGTTGCCCCCCATATCTACAGGGGCTCAGTTCCCAGACTTACCATGGATACCAGAAACCATGGATAATAGCAAACCCTATTAAAATAAAGAACTTCTAGTACAAACATACCATAGAGTTGCATTGGAGGACCTAGCCATTCCTAGTGAGGACACCTCTCTAGGCATTTTCCAGCACAACAGTATGGTATGTGTCCCTATTTTTTCAGCCGTGGATAACTGAAACTGTAGATATTGGTTCCGTGAATATGGGGGGTAACCTGTACAGCAACAGCCTCTCATTGAAAACTCAAATTTGTCTCTATATAGTGAAAAACTCACAGGTCTCCATAGGCTTGTCCAAATGGTGAAAAAACTTCTCACAGAATGCGAGGAGAATCCTACCTGTCCTAATTGTATCCTGTGTGATATCGTCCTATTGTGAAGGAGGGGGGCAAAAAAGGCCCCAAAACCTGTCAGAAAAGCCTTCATGGCTTTTCCCGTATTTTTTTTTTTCAGAACAATGTGGTGGTGTGCATTCCTGCTCGTTAGGACAAGTGAATCACTCTGATTCACTTGCCCAAACGAGAGCAAGTGTGCCCATGACTGGCCAGACAAGTGCAGGGGGTGGGGCTTGCTAACAAGGCAAGCAGCCCACAGCCACCATTTTCCCTTGAGTGATCGGGGATCAGGAAGGGGGAGCACAGCTGTCATTCCCACCCCACCTCTGCCACCACCACCACCAGGGGCAGAGAAGGGAGGTGGACTCTCCTCTCCTCTTCTTCCTTCCCTAGTTCCCTCCCCCCACTTCCACCTCTGCCGCTGCCTGCCTGGTTTCTCCTCTGCCTGCCCTCCCATCTGCTCACCCACGCACCCACCTGTGGAACTGAGAAAGGGGGAAGAGGGTGAAAGAGTCCTCCCCCCCTTGGTTTTTCCGCTGCCTGCTGCTCGCTCTCTCACCCTCTTCTCCCTTCCTCAGCTGTCATCTGGGAAGCGAAGCTTATGGGGGCTGCTGGGGATAAAACTACCATCAAGACAAGTCACAACTGCTGTGACTTGCTTTTTCTGTGGGGCACTATATTTTTTTGGGGGGGGGGCTCGTGTAGATGGGCCTCTGTAGGAAAAGACCTGTGAATTCCTCTGGAAATTAGAAGCCAATCAGCAAAAGAGTGGAGCACCTATTGACATAAGACTTTCCAAGGAACTTGTTGCTTTTACAATATCCTTACATAAGTCAGTTATCAATGATCTTTCATGCACCCAAAGCATTCTAAGCTTAGACCTACATGCATCTTACTGGAGTTGGATTGAGGTTGCAGCGGCAAGCCATATCTGTCCAACACCAATGAACAGTCTGGTTATTCCCCTCTCCCAAAGGGCCTACAAATGCAAGTATGACATGTGTAGTCCCACTTCATAGTAATGGTGAACATGCAGTTGATCTGGAGAGGGGCAGGTGTGGCCAGATAATGCATCAGTGCCAGATAACTGGTGTCTCCTAGTATTGTGCCACTATTCTCATATATATTCACTTGAATTCATAAAAGCTTTTGTCTTCTTGAACTTTGCCTTTCCCCACATATGGCTGTCATGTGTCAGCTGAATGGGTATTACATGTTAATTTACAGAGATGCATTGCTTCCTACTTCCCATTCCCAGACACTGATATATAGGCCTTTCTTCTAAAAACATACTTCCCATCATAATGGCCTGGCTCACCCATAACATTAAAGTACAGTTTAATGTTATGTGTAGGAACCTCATAACTTGAGAGCTCCTGCATTCTTTCTCCTTCTCTGGTACAGCTTTGAAGAGGAGATTGGAAGTTCTTTTCAACTAAACATAGTTCATTGTGTCTGAACCTATACAAACTTGGGTAACTATCATTTAGGGAAAGAGGTAGAAATTATACAACCCGAAGAAGATACAAAAAAGTGTAAGAATCATATAATCATAGAGTTAGAAAAGACCACAAGGGCCATCCAGTCCAACCCCCTGCCATGCAGGAATACACAATCAAATCATTCCCAACAGATGACCATCCAGCCTCTGTTTAAAAACCCTCCAAAGAAGGAGACTCCACTTCCTTCGAGGCAGTGCATTCCACTTCCAAACAGCTCTTACTGTCAGGAAGTTCTTCCTAATGTTTAGGTGGAATCTCTTTTCCTGTAGTTTGAACCCGTCTCTGGAGCAGCAGAAAACAAGCTTGCTCCATCCTCAGTATGACATCCTTTCAAATATTTAAACATGGCTATCATGTCACCTTTTAACTTTCTCTTCTCCAGACTAAACATGCCCAGCTCCCTAAGCTGTTCCTCTTAGGGCATGGCTTATAGACCTTTAACCATTTTGGTTGCCCTCCTCTGGACACGTTCCAGCTTCTCAATATCCTTCCTGAATTACTGGACACAGTATTCCAGGTGGGGTCTGACCAAAGCAGAATACTGGGCACCATTACTTCCCTTGATCTAGACACTATACTCCTATTAATGCAGCCTAGAATTGCATTGGCTTTTTAAGCTGCTGCATCACACTGCTGACTCATTTTCAGCTTGTGGTCCACTAAGACACTTAGATCCCTTTCGCATGTACTGCCATCAAGCCAGGTTTCACCCACCCTATATCTGTCCATTTCATTTTTACAGCCCAAATGTAGTATCCTACATTTCTCCCTGTTGAAATTCAGTTTGTTAGTTTTGATCCAGATTTCTAATCTGTTAAGAGGTCATTTTGGATTCTGATTCTGTCCTCTGGGGTATTAGCTACCCTCCTAATTTGATGTCATCTACAAAATTGATAAGCATACCCTCTATTCCCTCAGCCAAGTAATTGATAAAGATATTGAATAGCACTGGGCCCAGGACAGAACCCTGTGGCATCCCACTAGTCATTTCTCTCCAGGATGAAGAGGAGCCATTGATGACTTCCCTTTGGGTTCGGTCAGTCAACCAATTACAAATCCACCTAACAGTTGTATTGTCTAGCCCACAGGTTACTAACTTTTTTGCAAGAATATCATAGGGGACCTTGTCAAAAGCCTTACTGAAATCAAGATACACTACATCCACAGCATTCCCTTCATCTATCAAGTTTGTAACTCTATCAAAAAAAGAGGTAAGATTAGTCTGTCATGACTTGTTTTTGAAAAACCCATGTTGACTTTTAATGATCATGGCATTTTAGCGATCCTGTCATTCCTTTCTAAGTATTTACAGCCTATCTGTTTAATGATCTGCTCTAGAATCTTTCCTAGTATTGATGTCAGGCTGACTGGGTGGTAATTATTTGGACTACAAGTCCCAGCATTCTTTACCTTTGGCTCTGCTGACCAGGGGTTCTGGGAGTTGCAGTCCAGCAACATCTGGAGTGCACTACAATTCCCACCCCAGATGTAAGGGGAACAAGCCAATTTCAAACCACTATCTATTATGCTGCAATGCAGCCAATGACAAGACAGTTCGCTAATAAATAATATCCTATCTTTTATGTGTCAAAGGTTCCAAACAGAAATCAAATGTCATGGTTGAGACCTTGCTTGAATAGTAAAGCACATTGCAACACTGCTTTTGAAGTCCTCTGAGCAAGAGAGGATGTTTAGAAATGGTCATTGGTTCAACAGAGATTCAGGAACGGAAAGTTGCACACTAAGTAAAAAGAGAAGTAGTTTTCAGGAAGAGCTTAAACAATGGAAAATATGACAAGGCACCTCTCCACAGGCAACTGGTCTGGTCTGATAAGAAGTCCTGATTGTAATGACCTCAAGAATTCTTAATGCCGGTGACCCCGGTCAGTACAAGAACTTCAGGAAAAGCTTAGTGAAACTGATGGCTTCAAGTTCCTTGTGGAACTTGCCATCAGACCAACCATAATGTAGTTACATTCTCAAGTTTCCCACATAGCTTACAAGCAGAACAATTCCTCTTGACTTCTTCTCCTAGACACCACATCTGAACATTGGGTGAAAAGAGAGGCAGCATTTTAAGATCTAGAGTGGTCTATTTCTACTCTGAGAATATAGATAGCACTTTCTGTGATAATGCCCTGGATGGGAAATGGTTCTGCAGTTTTTCATTAGTTTAGCTTAAGGCACAAGAAGCTGTCTGTGATGTCTTCTTACTGGCTAGTGTACATAACATTGACAACGCGCCTTCCTCCACCAGTCTCTAGAGCAATTTGGGGGGTTTAAAAACAAGATGGTGATTTTAGTTTTGGTAAGGTGGAGAAGCCTGCATAATGTTGTGGTTTGAGCATTGGACTAGGACTCTGTAGATCAGGGTTTGAATCTCCACTCAGCCATGGAAACCTGCTGGGTTACTTTGGGCAAGTCACACACTCTCTTTTAGAGTAAAGCTAAAGATAATGTTTGAAGGTAAATGGGGGGGGGCAATAGTGCAGGAGTGGAGAACCTTTGACCTTTGAAATGCCTGGCCTACAACTCTCATCAGTTTCAAGCACGAAAGCAAGAGATTGTGGGAGTCTCAGTCCAAACATCTGGAGGACCAGTAATTCCAACTATGGCAGTAAAACAATACCATGAATATGAACAGAAGTTAGATGTTAGGGAGCCCACCTAGCAGGTTCCCATTGCTTTTTATGGGTTTTTTTCACCATAGAATGTGTGGTGGTAGTCACCAGATCAATGCTTCCTCATAGACAATTGGGTGAATTCTTGGGGGACTGATGTATCATTTTTTTTTAATAGTACCACTATATTCCTGAACACCAGGCCAATAACAGTGGTGGGATTGCTGAGGAGCTTTGGCCCTTAATGTGTTTTGGACAGTAATTCCCACAGTCCCTTACCATTAGCCATGAAGGCTAGGGTTTATGGGAATTGAAGTCCAGAAATATCTGGAGGGGCAAATATTTCCTACCCCTCTGATAGATCTTAGTCTAATTCATCTTGGCTATATATTCAGCATTTTTTTTCCCATGGCTGGTACAGCTGCAAGGGCTGATCTAATCCTGGCTAAACTGGTTATGCATGAAGAAAAAGAAACACCTCACCCACATCCCTTCCTCCTTCTTTTGGGCATCCTTTTTTGGTTTTAATTATTTTGCTTTTCCTTTGACGTCTGTGACAGTCTCCTAAATGCACCAGCTAAATAAACACATTGCTCCACTCTTAAGTGCATTTTCCATATGGGGTTAGTTGACTTTGTAAAAACCCTACAAGTTTCAAATTAACATGGCGAAAGCTCAGAAATCAGGAACAGATCCAAGATCCACATCACTTTGGCACTGCTCTAAATTTGCAGTACAACAAAACTCTCCCAAAATATTCCAGTAAAATGCAGAGTCCTTTGCTCCTATGATTACTAGGTTATCATTGGCAGGCGTATTTAATTTTCATTAATGGAACCAGTGGCGTCACTGTGATTCACTTGTACTTTGTAACTTGCTGAAACTTTGATCCTCCAAATTATTTGTTGCTTTTCAAGATAAAATGGCCTTTGCACTCTATAAACAAGTCACAGCTTAGAATTGCAAGTGGAGCCTCAGAATAATTGGTGTCGAAAGGCAGAGGAGCTGTTTGAGAGAAAGCTTGGAAGGTAATCTGATATCAACTATGTTTGCTGGTAGTGAGAGACAGTAAGACTGGTTCAAACTATTTTGCCCCTCTGGGTGAATATTACTTTCCTATGTCCCCAACACCACTGTTCCCTAATGCATAATATAATGCATGGAGAAAGCAATCGTATATCTTCAATGGGATAATTTTTGGGGGTGAGAAGGGCAGGAATCTTCAATTACAAACTTCCCTAGCTATAGTACTTCCTACTCTCTTCTCCTGTCAAAAGATTCAAGACATTTAAAGGGCCAAACTTGACATGGTGTTGAATAGGGTGTCAAACTGGCAAAGAACAAAACTGGAAAAGGCCAGCCCTGCTAAGTTTTGGGTTCCCTTCTGAGGTGGAGGGTAGGTTTAACCCTTTTCTTCCGTTACAGTCTTGAGCAAAACTTCTCCTCTGAAAGTGCAACTGAACAGAAGGAACACAAGTGCATTATTTATTCACTTGTTCTAGATCAGCCTTTCCCAACATGGCACCCTCCAGATGTATTGGACTGCAATTCCCACTGTCTCCCAGCTCATCTGGCCACAATGTCTGAAGGATGATGGTGGTTGTAATCCAACACATCTGGAGGGCACAGGAAATTTGGGAAAGGCTGTTCTAGACACAGGAAAAAAGAGGGAACTATACAGGGCACCAAAAGCCAATCTTGGTTTATTCAGAACTTAGTCACTCACCCCTCTAGTTTCTGAACTCTCATCAAGCACTTCCTACCCACTTGTCAGCATATCTTTACAACACAAGGGTTGCTTCCAGATGACTAATTCCTCATTATAATAAATATTTGCTGTTCCACTATAAGCTGCAACCAGGATTGTAATTGGCTTTCCATTCTATCAGCAAGACTGCACTTTTTCTGTTGGTTCATCCTGCTTTATTCCATTTGCACCAATGGGCATGACACCGCTGCTGTGGCTTAGAAAAGCCCAATTCACCTAAGTCACCATTTGAAAGTGGAGGAGGGATCTGAGTAATCCTTAAAAAGGGGAGAAATGTGTGTAGAACACTTGTTCATTGCTACCCATGAAGTGTCAAAACCCAACCCATTTAATGGGTTGGACTAGAAGCATACGCTGGAAGTGCTTAATTGGAGATGGGGGTAGCACACATTAAAATGCATATTATTAAAATAGTGGTGACCCAAAAGTTTCCCCCCTTGATTCTTAAAAACAAAACAAAACAAAACACAGTATTGTAGTGCAAGAATGGGAGAGCCAGTGTGGTGTAGTGGTTTGAGTGTTGGACTACAACTCTGGAGACCGGGGTTTGAATCCCCACCTGGCAATGGAAACCCACTGGGTAACCTTGGGGAAGTTACACTTTCTCGGCCTCAAAGGAAGACAACCCCCTCTGAACAAATCTTGCCAAAAATAAGCATGATAGGGTCACCATAAGTTAGAAATGACTTGAAGATACACAACAACAAAAACAAGAACACACTTTCTTTAAGCAGTATTTCACAAATATCTATTTTTAAACAACTATACACAGAAAAAAGAGTTTAGAAGTAATTAAAAACCCCAAATATAAAATTAATGGGTTACACAAGGGTGTCCACCCACGAAATATTAAAGGTGAATATTTGCTGATGTACGATAAGTTCATATGCCCAACATGTTACAGCCCATGTCAAAACCATGCCTCTAAAAAGACAAGAGTAATGTTAAGGGCACCTGCACTTGTGGAGATTCCACTATTCTTCTGTGCTCATTATAGCTGAATTTTCAGTGGTAAAAACAAGAAGCACATGTAAAACGCAAGAGGATTACATATAGATGACGTTGTGTGGATGCCTGTGAAATATGACTGAAGGAGGTATGGTGATTCCACATTAAACATCTACTGTGGAAGCTTGCTTTCTTTCTTTTCAAAATGAAAACAAAATTCTGTACTTTATATTATATTTGGAGCTTTCTTGCACAGAATTGCAGTCAGGGTGGGTCAGGGGAGGGGAGAGTTATGATCTCAAGTCTGGCAAAGAAAAGCAAACAACCAAAGCTGTGTGAGGTTCCTTTTCCTTATTATTTTGGAAGAAATTGGTCACAGATTATGCAATGAACAAAACAATGCCTATGCTCCAAGATGAGGAGCTGGTAAGAACTCGGAATTGGGATAGAAACATCTGGAATGGAAATTACTGCTTCATCTTTGTATTTGTGTGAGTGTGGTGCATGTGGTTTGTGGGTATGCCCACACACGCAGAAGCCAAGGAAATATTAAGTTGAGATAGACTCCAAGGTATATATTACTGCTGTATTCTGCTTTGGTCATACCTCACCTGGAATACTGTGTCCAGTTCAAGAAGAGTATTGACAAGCTGGAACATGTCCAGAGAAGGGTGACTAAAGGACCTGGGAGTAGATGCTCCAGAGAGTAAACGTCCCGAATGTGATCAGTGCTGTTGATGGGCATTTTTTCTCTTGTGAGCCACATATTATCTCAGGCATCTCTTCCTATGGCAAGTTCTGCTGTAAAATGCCAACTTTATCTGCAGAAACATTGACTTATTAATCAGTGTTGGAACATCAGCTTTCTTTTTCACCAGAACCCTGTAGTCCACCAAATGGAGCGAAGTTCAAAATGGTGGCATAAGAACACATAACTAGCAAACAAAGGTGCCTTTGAGCACATGCTCAGCGCAGGAATTTTAAACCAGTTTCACCACAGAAAAATCCACCCACGCCTGGTTCCCCACCCTCCCACTCAGCTTTCTTCACTCTCTGCTGTTTTCTCTTTACAGAAAGTCCTTTTTTTATTGTTGGGAGGAGGGAACTTGGGTTTATCTACTGCAAACAATGCCAAAATGGACCAGGAGATCCCAATCTACTTCCTGTCCACTCTTTGGCTTATACAAGAGCTCAGTTCCATGGCAGCACTGACTCTTTTCTGCCAACTAGAGCTTGATTTCCAAGAAATCAGTTCTAGGCTTTCAACAGCTTTTTATAAGAGTATGGTGGCTGTGGAATTCTGGGATCTGTAGTTCTAAAAGTGTAGATTTTCCTGGCTCAGCTTCTTTTCTCTAATCCCTGATCAGAGATGAGAACAAAAGAAGAAAAGCTGGAGAACCTATGCAGGACAGATATTCCCCACTCCTGGTTTTAGGCGATTTCATCCTGCAATCTATTGTGGGCACAATACATGACACAGGGTGCAGGAACAAGCCTCAGGCTAGCATCCTGTGAACATACAGATTATACTGTGTTGAGATACTTAATCTGTTAGCTATTCTACCCATATTAAGGTTAGCAGGATGATATTCTTTGAAGGTTTTAGTCTGCACTGCTTCTTACAAACCAGAGGGGAGATGTGACCATTTCCAACCTGGGCTTACCATTTCCTTCAGAAAGGAACTTATGATTGGCAGTAGCCCTCTAGCCAGGACAGATGGAGCAAGGAGTTCATCATTAGGTTGTTACTGGAGACTGATGGCAAAGGGCCAGACAGAGTGATTGTGAGGATGCCCAGAACACAGGACTCTTAAAAAAAAAATAATAATGGCAGGGATAAACAAAGCCCTTTATGAGGACTTTTCAGACACTTTTAGCTGTGCAGTATAAAACTTTTAAAATGGCCTTCAAGTACCATTTAGACTCATTGTAGAGGGTGCACCGTCCTTCAGAATTCAGAATATTTCTGTTAGGCCATAAACTACAACAAACCTTTCAGCTGTCTCTGTCAAGTCTGACCTGGGTCAAGTTGGGCAATGCAACATGAACACTTTTGACACAGCATCCCAGTGGAGCATGTTGCTCCCTTTATTTTGTGGCTGCCTACAGGTCTTAAATGAAAATGGGTGAAGAGAGTTTCAGCAAAATGTGCCCATAAAAGAATGTTCTGTGTGAAATCTGGAATTTGTCATGGGAAGTTGCAGCTCAGTTGCAGGGATTTATGACAGTGGTTCTTAACCTGTGGTATGGGTAACCCCGGGAGCCCCAGTGTCCTCATGGGGGTCCTTGAAGGCTGCTCGGCCCACTTCCTGCCTGCAGTAGAGTGGCCACATGACATGTGCCAAGACAAAGGCTGGTTGGCTGGCTGGCTTGGCCTGCATATTGCCATTCAATCCTCTCCAGCCACAAACTTGCAAGAAGAAGCAGGAAAAAAGTTTTCCCTCCTCTTTCAGTCCTCTGGGGGAAGGTTTAAAGGGTGTTGTAAATGTATCATCATCATCATCATCATCTGGTGATCCTATTGTTGTTGTTTTAAATCTTGAGTTAAGTCTTGGGGTTCCATGGCAACAAAATGCATTTAAAGGGGGTGCCTGGTAAAGAAAACATTAAAAGCCACTGATTTATGCCATTTTAAGTTAAATTAAATTAGTGTTTTTGCTAAGGCTTAAGTCTTCAGCACTTAAGGAGTTAACCTCCATTAGAATCAATGAGACTTACAACTGAATAGATGAGTATTAATGGGTTGTAAGACATATAATGTAAGTCCTCTTCTGTACATTACCAAAGTCATATCTGAATAGCATGGGAGTAGGATGAAAGAAGGGGAAACAAAAGGGTTTGACAAAAATTCAATATAGGTCTCATGTTGTAGGCTGGGGCTTCTGGAGGGCCCTGGTCTGAAAAGTTTAAAGCAGGGGAGGGAATAATGCAGTCTTCCAGTTGTTGACTACAAATCCCATCAGCCTTGGTCAACACAGCCAATGGTGGGGGATGCTGGGAGAAAAGTAAATAGAGTGAGGGTAATGTAGACTTTTAAAGGGGGAAAACATTTCATGAGGCAAAGTAGACATAGCAACATATTTTTCTGTCCAAGCCACTTAGATGGTTCCTGAGAGTGAAAGCCACCAACATCTGTCTACAGCAGGGCTGATTCCTACCCCCTTTAGACAGAGTGAGACAACTGCTTCAAGGAACTTTATTTGGGGTAGCATGAAGGGCAGCAAGTTTGTTAAAATTACTGTATTTTCACTGTCAGCCAGAGGCACTTCCTCAATATTCTGCCTCAGAGAAGGGCTTCAGTCTTGGGTACTATGCACTTTGAGGGCAACCCTGACATTTGATGTTCTGCTTCAAGTAGCAAAAACCATAGGGGCTGGCCTGCTTTACTGGATTATTTATCATATTGATGGAAGAGAACACAAGGGCCATCTAGTTCAATCCCCTGCCCTGCAGGAACACAATCAAAGACCTCAAGACATCTAGTTTGTGGTCAATTTATATACATATAAATTGGGTCAGTTATGAAGAATTGCTGCCCTTTTCTGTCCTGTCCAGACCAGCTAGGACTCTGAGGATCAAAGGATCAGGATACAGTGGCATCATCTATACTCCCTTCACCCATTTCCTCCCAGCTTAGTTGCAATGGGGGACATGGAGACCTATTAACATTACCAAAAAACAAACTCCTGGTGGAGATCCTCTCCCCCAATGCAGGTCAACACAGCTACCTGCACTTTTGGACTCTCCTGGAGAGTGAATGTTATGTGGATTCCCACTTCAATATTTATTGCTATTCTGTTGGCTTTGTGTCTCGCGTGTTAAGTGCTCCAACTCTCAAAGAATACAAATTTAGTGTTTTCTAGACAGGAAGAGACTTATGGAATTAAGTGTCAACAGGCAGGTACAAGGTTGTGACTGCTATCTGGACTGTCAGCTAGGTACAATCTGCCATGCTTGCCAGGCAACTAGATTCAATTTAGCAGGGCATGGGTATTTCTCTAGTATAGAAATGGAATGCTATTTAGCTTCAAAGATGAATGGCAAGAGCCAAATAATGGTCTTTTGTTTCATTTCTTTCCCTAATTGTACATCATGGCAAGATGCTTTAGCATTTAAGGATGTAGCTTTCAAATATTGGGATCTGTGTTCTCTGTGGCAATCTCAAGTCAAGCATTGGTGTTACAATTATCTGGTAGACCTGGGCCTTAGGTCTAGTTCTCTGTGGGCATGGCAAACCAGCATCTCAAGGGAGCTACTTCAGACTACAGGTACGATAGAACTATTGCTCTTGCTACCAGCTTTGACCACAGAAAATATTATGTTTGGATCATAGGTTAGAATCTTGGCTTTCTACATGAAGAATATTCTTTTGCATGAGAGCCAGAGTGGTGTAGTGGTTTGAACTTTTGACTATGACTCTGGAGAACAGGGTTTGAATCCCCACTCAGCCATGGAAACGCACTGGGTGCCCTTGGGCAAATCACATTCTCTCAACCATAGGTTTGTCATAGGGTTGTGAGTTGGAAATAACTTGGAAGGCACACAACAGGATTCTTTTGCAGAGTTTTCATTCACGCCAAACTCAAGTTGTACACTTGAATGAAGGTGTAGGTAGGATTGCAATGGAAGCAGGGTGGGATTTAAGAATGTTCTAATATGGGAGTAAGCAAGTTCTCTTTTTCAGGTTTTGCGAGTTACTGCTTTCTTAACACTGGATAATTACTGTCTCTAGGATTGGTAATGCTTGCACTTTAAGGTACATCTTAGTTCTGCATCACAGGTGTTTTTGTTGCAGGGAAGTCACTAAAATATTGCACAAAACAGCACTTGGTCCTACAATAGTTGGATTGCAATTCCCATCATCTCACTATGAGCTATGTGGATTAGAGTTGGTGGGTTCTGCAACTCAGTTTGCCCAGCTAAAGATTTAATGGCTTACTTCTTCTGTCCCAGTGAAGACAGAGTGCAGGGATGTTCTATTAAAATAAAAATAATTTATTAAAACATATTTAAAAAAAAGCCAACTTCACTGAAGTTTCATCTTCAAGTCAGTACATTCAGCATTGGTAGGAGTGTACAACACAACCAGAGTCTACATACATACACAATACACAGTTGTCATTTGAAGTCTTAGCCAAGTTCTGCTACAAGATGCATCTCCACACACAGAATTTGATCCCAGCTAATTAGCTGGTCAGCATGCTCTGTTTTTTCAGTGAGTGGATCCTTTTATCTCTGCATAAAGTTTTATAGTTACATAGGAATTTGTCTCAGTCACAAAGACATCTACAACATCTGAGCACACTTGCATTATTTGCAGAGAACAGGAACTGCGTAAGAAGTCCTAGAGACCAATGATATTATTACATGCTGCCCGTTGTTAGGGAAAAACACAGCAGCAGCCAATTATTCAGAGCATTTATCAAGTCTGCACACAACCCCAAATCTTGTTTACTTCTTGCAGATGGGGATTAGATCTGATCTTGCTTTTGAGAGTCAGCACATCCAAGTTGACATATGGAGTTGGATGACCCACAGCACTTTAGTACTGCCTAAAACATTCCTTCCCAATGCACCATTTTCTATATGGAAAATATATGTCCACAACAACTGGCCAGCAGTTTTGCTTGATTTTTCCTCTTGACTTCAATACTGCAGCTTGTAGTTGAAAGCTGCCAGTGCTAATTTGCCCATCCAACTGGGAAAAAAAGATTATATTTGGGTGAGTCTCCTGTACATTCAGTTCATCAAATCCACCAAGCCTTCAGAGACACATCTTCCTCTTAATGGACAAAATGGTTCTTTGGTTTATCTTCTCTTTGTTGCTGCACTTGAGAGTTCATGTCCCCTGTGGTTCCCTGCTGATAGATGACTTTTTACACAGTTCTTGATAAAATTCAGACTCCAGGAACCGTGGGTAGGAGTTATTCTCCATTAAACTGTAGACTCTCTTCTGGGCTGCACTGAAGCAAGTGTGGGTAGCCTCATTAAGATTTTGGGCAATAGTGTTCTTGGTTTGGAAGTCTATGTTGATCTGAAATAAAAAAGAATGAGGATTGTAATCATGTGTTTTTTAAGAACACAGAATTATTTTTCCATAGAATCGATAGTATAGTACTCTCTTAGAAAGTGGCCAGCTATAGGACAGGTTTAGTTCACTTAAATACTAGATGCTGAGGATAATCAATGAAATCCTGCCTCAGGATGTTCAATTATGGAAGCTGCATTTTGTTTTCACAGCCAACAGTAATTTTATCCTCTAAGAATTCAGCATGGGTAAAGGCCTACCACCCCAGGTAGTGTGGCCAACAGGTATGAATTACGGGAGTTGTAGTCCAAGCTATAGATCACTGCCTCTTGCAGTAATAAATCCCAGATGCTCCAGTTTACAGACAAAATCATGATGTAAAGTGATGCCTTTTTATGGCCAAGCAAAATTTGTTGGGTATTGAATGACCAGCAAACACAAGCAGCATGACAGTAACTTGCCACTTGCTTATTTCTCCCCCCCCCCCACTCACATTGCACATCTACATATTGGTGTGCCCAACATTTCCCAAGTGGGATTCCTTTTTAGAAATAATTCCAACTACCTTGTAACTAAGGATACCAAGCCTTGGAAACCTGAGAAAGCAGTGCACTTTTCTAAGTGGAAAGTTCTGCTCACCTCTTTGGGAGCTTCCTTTTCAATAAAGTCACTATAAATCTTCTTAGCCTTGGCATTTAGCTTCTGTGGTGACTTGATTTTCTTGAAATCCTCACAAGCCAGCCAGAAGTCAATGTTCTCTTCACAAAACTCAGATTTCAGGAATGCTCTGAAAGCTGCCAGACCATCTGCAAAGAAAGGTGAAGGAGTCAAGATTAGTTCAAACCATCTGAGGAATGTTGTGTGTCCATATACATACTTCTCTCCCCTTCACAAACCCATGTCTTGTTCTTTCTGTATCTTGTCTGAATTGTTTAAATAAAATGTACTAGAACATTTTTTAATTTGGATGAGTCCTCTCAAGCAGCTGTCCAATTACCACCATGTTTAAAAAAGGAATCTTCCTGCAATTTAGAAAATATGCTCTTTCCCAATATGCTAAAATGCCTTGAAGTGAAAAGAGAAAAGAAATTCTTAATGCAATTTCTCTGCTGTATCTTAACCTTCAAACTGGAGTAAATGTTTATGGCAGAGCTATAAACTTCTGCAAGACAACTGCAATGGAAAGCATGACTCAAAGTCCACTCTGCAGTAAGTGTGTTATAATTAATGAGATCTCCCCCCAGCCCACTTTCTAATTTGTTTAGCAAGTAGATCATTTTGCTTGCATAGCTGCACAGTGAACTGAATTTCAAAGCCTGCAAGAAGCTTACACACCTCAAAACTGATCATCACAGCCTTAGCCTGCATGTGCTTAGCAGAGCTCCCAAAGATTGAAAGGGCTTTGAATTGGATCAATGATGGACACCTTGCAGTCCCGAGACTTTCTCCAAGTCCTGCCTAGGTCTCCTATATTAGGAGGGACTGACAATCCTACATTTTATAGTCTTTTAAAAGTTCCCCGGACCTTCCTTTCAAGGTTGGAATAACTACATCTGAATATAGAACAAAAGTAAAGGGGGAAAAGTCATTTTATGAGTCTAGTACACGTCACCAGCTGCACAAAGTTCAGCTATCAGGTAGAAGACATGAGCTGAAGTGGCAGAACAGCTGGTGTCCCATGGCCACCAGCCATCTGGAATAAGGCCAGCTGGGTGCTAGAGCTTGGGAGGCTGTGGACGCCTATCAAGGCCCTTCACAGAGAACTAGACAAGTGCTACAAGGCACAGGAGACTAACAGGAGCTTAAAGGGGTGGATTTGGGGGCCAACTTAAAGGGGTGGACTTGCTACCATCACTGAATGCTTGATCTGATCTCTAAATGGGGAATGGAACCTAAGACAGGTACAACAAGAGGTGCACACAGCTGTTTTTCCTTCCAATATTGCCTGTACAATATTTTTTTAAAACACACAACTTGAGTATGCATCAGAACCCTGCCTTGCCACTTGCAAGAAAACACCACAGGGAGAAACAGACACTGTAGCTTACAGAACTCTACAGGAATGCAAGGCCAGCTAAAAATACAGGCTAACTATAGGGAATGCAGCAGAAAAACAGCAGTTTCACAGGCCAACTCTTGCCATGGGAAGTGCCTTGCAACTATGCACAAACCACCAAGTGTTTTCTATGAATGTGGCTTCTAACAGCCCCAAATGCTAATCTTTAAAATATATATTTATATTAGCAAACTGCAGGCATAAGCAGCCATTCAGAATTCTGATGATCTGCTCACCCCCATTTTATAGGGTATCATTTCTGAGAAAAAGAATGAGGATGCCCTTGTCTTTATGTGTTAAAGGGTAAAGCAACTTACACTTGCTAGCCAGAAGTTCATCAAATGCTTCTGACCACAACTGGGCTTCTTCTGGAGAAGGTCTGCAAAAAAGGAGAAACAGAAAACACAATTTTAAGATAATGAACTGCTTTGTGGCCTGATAGATCAATAAGAAGATCAAAAATATCAAAAGCTCTACTGGGGTGAAAGAACGAATAATACCTAAAACATGCTTTTTGCTGTCCTTTCTTGTTAGCCTTTGCATTGGTAGAACTGGAAGAGTTCTGCAGGAAATAACTCAATCTTGTTTTCCAATCTTTGATGCTAAAATGAGAAAGAGGGGAAAAATCAAGTTTCGTTTGACAGCCATAGCATTTTTTTTTAAAGCAAAGACATCTAGGGTAAAGTAGCGTGCCCTTAATCCAAACCCTGAACTTTAGTACTGTATATAATTTATGCCCTATCCATTTGGTATTTTTGGAAGTAACTGAGGACCAGAACTTATTTAGTAGTCACAAAGGCATGTTCTCAGACTGAGAAGCACAAAAGTTTTATAAAATGCTTGCTATGCGAAGGCTACATTCAAATCCTGAACTCCCTGTTACCAGAAAGCTAGCATACACATAAGTTAAGAATAAAATCCTGAGCAGGTCCTTGCAAGGAAATCCCATTATACTCAATGGGACCCACTCTCCAAACTCCTCAGTACAGTAGACAGAATTTGGCTGTACTTTTTTTTGTCTTCAGACAATGCTTTTGCATGGTGCAGTCTGACTTAACAGCAGTAAAAAGTACTGTGCTATCTTTAGAACAGAGTTCTGCAAAAGATGGGACAGCCAAGCCACAGCTGCTTTGCCTCTAGCCCAAATGCACAGAATACTGCCCAAATGCCTTTTTAAAAATATTATCTAGAAACATCAGACAATAAGTAACAAAGAAAAAGTAAAGCTCATTTATTTGCAGAAATTTACTTATTTGGAAAATGAGCATAACACACAATAGTTGGACAAAAATATGTTTTGAACTTAAAAGGACAATTTTTTTTTGCAAGAGAAACAAACCCAAGACACCTTAGCATCATCTTTACTAATGGAAAAGCTACTCAATTTAACTAAGTGCTCAGGTAGAACTGATTTGTACCAGCACAAAGAAAATGCCCTTTGAAAAGGATCAAATGTATCTTTCCAAGGAGGTGCAGCCTTTGGTTAGCTAGAATATTTGCGGATCAGAATTTACAAGGGTTTCTCTCTTCTCCAAATAGCTAATCCCTCTCAGCTCAATTGGACACCCGGTGGTTTAATGATTTTTGTTAGGATTTCAGTAACTTTATTGCTCTGAATGGCTATGCGGACAGGCAACACTAAGGCAAAGTCTTTTTGAAAAGACTTTGAGGGCCATTGTTTTCAATAGGAGGAACTTAAGGCTGCAGCCCCTATGTACACACTAGGTCCCTCCCAGCATATTCAGGACCGTTTTAACTCCAGTGGATTTAACTTCAGAATAAGTAGGGCTGCAACTGATAATGATTTTGCTAATGCACCTTTTGGGAGCACCAAGGTGGTCAAAACCAAACGCGATCTTCCAAACCGTATCCAAAAACACAACTTTCCAAGTCTGTGCCAGACCATCACAGGCTGCCCATGTATCAACCACACCGCTTCTACCGCCTTCGAATGCTCTGCTTTGAGAGTGCAAGCTTCCGAGCTTCACAGAACTCTTCGCCAACCAAGCCCTCCCCTTCTCTTCCCAAGCTTGCAACCAAGCCATGGAGAGTGAGTCTAGGCTTGGCATTTCTTCGCAGACACAGCAACCGTGCCAAACTAAACCCCACTGACCACCTCAACACTTGGAGCCGCCACAGCTCCAACCCTCCATGCTCTTTGCAAATACCAAGTTGTCCCTCCGTATCCACGGATCTGGTATCCGCGGATTTAAGCAACCACGGCTTGAAAATATGATTAAAAAATCACCATCATCATCCAAAAAAGAAAAAAAAAACCCTTGATTTTTGCCCCATCTTATATATGGGACATCATTTTGCTATGCCGTTGCATATAATGGGACTTGAGTATTCACGGGTTTTGGTATCCAAGGGAGGTCCTGGAACCAAACCCCAGTGAATATGAAGGGACAACTGTATAAGAAAAGTAACAAATAGCATTCACTAAAGTTAGAATATTTCTGTTGAAGAACTCCCCAAATGGTCAGTATAATATAACTTTATTTTTGTACCCCGCCTTTTGCCTATTTGGCAAGCAAGGAGGCTCACGCCAATTGGATATAAAAACAAATCCATAACAATAGTAATAAAGTGCATATATTTAAAATCACTGGCAGATTCACCAGTGACATAAAATAACTACCCTAAAACTTTAAAACTATAGACAAGGCACCAGCATGCAGCTAAATAATTTCTCTGCAACAGCATTTTAGTTAGCATCTTCAGTATTAACAGAAGAGAAAAACAGAAAGTATCTGTTGATATGGGCTACCAAGCTGGCTGTGAAATTCTGAGAGGTGTCATCCAAAAAGATAAACTGAACAGAAAATATGAAAGTACAGTGAATCTGAAGGGACAACTGTACTACCCATCACTCAGCCACACTGCTCAACCTAAACTAAACCACTCCCCGGGAAACTCACAGTGTTTTCTTCATCTTCCCCTTCTCTTCCTTGCTCGGGCAGAGGCTGGCACTTTTCTCCATCGGGCTGCCGTTGTGGTGGAGAGCCAAGAACATTGCACTCTGCATACTGCAGCTCCTCCACTCAAGCGACGCTAGCGGGCATCTAGTGGCACAGCTACCCACCCCAGCCCTTTTATAGAGCTAGGGGGAGGGGTCGGCGGCAAAGGGGCGGGGTCGGAGAACCACGCCCGCTGATTGGCTTAGCCGGGAGACGGCGCGAGGGAGACCTCCCCAAACAAGGCGTTGGCGAGCGCCGCGTGCTCCCCAGTACAAAGTTGACGCAGATGCCACTTGCTTGTCTTCCTTGCAGGCAGCTTTGCTCTTGCAAGCGTTATTATTATTATTTTTTTTAATCTCCCGGAGGATTTCTTCTTTTTTTTTTTTAGAAAGAAGCAGCTCTGTCTAAAGAACAGTTGCTTTTCCGGCTGTTGGAGACAAAAAATAATATATATATATATATATATATATATATATTTGTAGATGAACCGTGTCCCAGATTGCAAATCCATTTTTATTTTTTTCTATATTAATGTTCTGGGTACCTTTTTGTTATCACAGGCAGGTTAATTCAACGGCGAAGGCCATATATGGTGCGATTTTCCTCTTAAGAAGAGAGCACTTTTATGGTGAAGGGCAGCCAGGCTGTATGAACAGCTGGAGGTTTTAGGGAAATCGGCCTTGCACACGTGCGTGCACAGCACCAGCCACCCTTGCACGCTTGGTGGGTTTGAAATTTGCACAGAGAATCTCAGCACGTGGTCCGTGGACCCGCGTGGATGGTGTTGGAGGGGAGGGATGTTTGTAAGCCAGATGTAAAACAAATAAAAACGATTTCTTTCATTTAGTTCCCTTCCCCTTATTTTGAAAATTGGGGGGGGGCATCCACACTAGAGAAATAATCCAGGTTGAAACTGGAGTATTTGCCTGGCTCCTTCCTATGGAGTCCTGGGATTTGTAGTTTGATGAAGCCCCAGCAGCTTTGGCAGAGGAGGCTAAAGACCTTGTAAAACCACCAGTCCCAGGATTCCATAGAAAGGAGCCATGGCAAATCATCCAGTTTCAAACTGGATGATTTGTGTCATATGGATTCCCCCTTTGTTTTGGGGAGGCGATTGTTTTATCCAGTTTTCCAAGGGATTGGTGACCCCCGAAAGGTGCATTTGCAAAATCATCATGATTAAAGGGAATAAGTTCCATTACATGCAGTTGGACTTCCAAGTGACCTTGCACAAGAGTAGGTTGAAATTCTGTATACACTTACTTGAGAGTAAGTCCCACTGAAGTCAGGGGCACCTCTGAGCAAATGTGCATAAGATTGCACTGTTCATGCCACATTCTGCTCCCACACTCCTCTTTTGGAAAGCCGGCATGTAGTTGGCATAACTTGTGGAAATGCAGTACTGTACTGTACTGTATTCTGAAAACTAGTTTTGAAGGTACTCTACAGTATTATTTATAAGGGTTGTTGTTTTTTTAAAAGGGGTTGGAGGGCACTTGTCCTTATCTTGTGTCCATGCTAGAGAAAAAAACTGAGATGATTGTGAGAATGACATTTCTTTTGCATGGTACTTAACATTGATTTTGGAAATACTGAACTTTACTTCCTTTTTTCATCAGTGCATAACAACTTCTTCAACAAACTTGCTAAGCTAGTTTCTGCTAAGGGACAAATGTTGAGCAGTGGGCTAGAAAATAACAGACCAGACCAATCTAAGACCTCCTTGGATGTGAAGTTGTCTTCAATTCAGTGCCTACTATGTATGCAGAAGACTACAGCTTTGCTATTTAGTGCTTTTCTTCCGTGCCCAAGCACTTCTCTCCCCATTCCCCCTACAGGCTCATGAATCTTCACCACAGTCTGCACTGGAAGGATTAATATAACTGCAACATTGCAGTTTGAGTTCTGCAGAGACACAGCTGCATACTTAACATTACTTTGTTGAGCTTATACCGGAAAGGAGGTTTGCACTGGGCACTACCTAGCTATGCATAGTATACAGTTACAAGTATGAAATATATTAACAAGTATGCAATCCCATGAAATAAACTGGCAAGCTTTTAAAAGTTGATGTAGTTCTAGGACACATGCAAAATGTTTGGAATATTGTAATTTTTTATTTTTATTTTACTTTCACTGGTAATTCTGGAAATCTGTTGTATTTTTGCTTGTGGATAAAATCTTAACAGACTTAATCATTACTCAGGTTTTAGCTGCCATCTTCACAATGAACCAGGGCTGGCCGAAGATGCTCCTCTGCCTATGAAGGAGGCAGCTATTGCTGCTGCTTCTCTACCCTTGAGGCAATTTGAGTCCCATGCTGGGAGAAAGTTGGAATACACATTAATTCAATCAATACCCTGAGTCCACGTTCATAGTACTCAATACCAACCAAGATATTTTAGCATTACAGGAAACAATCTTATAAGCACTTCTCCCCATTAAGGGCAGCAAAAATACAGTAATAATAAACCAACAAGTAACAACATATTTTCCAGAGACTTTTCAAGAGACTTCAAGTGTACTGCCTGAGGCAGTTACTTTACATGGCTAAATGGTAGGGCTGGCCTTGCTGTCAGCTGGTATCAGATGGAAGAAAGAGTGCTTGTACCTGTCCAACAAATTTGTGAAACTCCAGTCAGACAGGTCAACATTGTCCGTACTATATGAACACTGTGATGCCTAGTTCAGCCTGTTTACTCCTCCCTGGGTTATTTTGGAGTGACCCCTATAGTTTTATTCCCCACAAACATTTCTTTGGGGGACATATTTCTGCAAACATTAGTTTTCCCTGATGGCATTTCTTCTGAGAGTAGATAGAGGCAGAGTGGTGTAGTGGTTTGAGCATTGGACTATGACTCTGGACACCAGGGTTTGGATCTTTGCTCAGCCATGGAAACCCACTGGGTGACCTTGGGCAAATCACACTTTCTCAGTCTCAGAGGAAGGCAATGGCAAACCCTCTCTGAACAAATCTTGCTAAGAAAACCTCTTGATAGGTTCTCATTAGGGCTGCCTTGAGACAGAAATGACTTGAAGGCACACAACAACAAAATGCTACTTTAGCTACATAAGGATGAGAACGTGAGAGGATTTTGGTATTAGGTGTAATTATATAGGATATGGAAGTCCTAGATATAATTTATCCTTCAGGGTTTTTTTTAAAAAAACTTTCCAATCTTTTCCCAGTTTGTTCTCCCAAACTTTGTGCACTTACTGGCTAATAAAATCCTGAAGATTTCCTACTTAAAAAGTAGATGAGGAGTGTAGCTTAAATTGTACTGATAGTCCAAACTAGAGTAGGCTCATTAAATCAGTAAAATTTACTTACATGTTGACTCACCATTCCACAGTTGATTCAACAGATCTACTCTTGTCAGGACCAACAGGATTCCTCCCTTTGTGTGTTAACTCAAAGCCTCTTTAATTGTAGTTTTCTTTGTGCTTCCTCTCTGTTTATGATTTTCGGATTACTCCCTGCTATGAGGATCTTTGACCAGCAGGGTCTGATCTGGGACTGTTTTGCAGTTTCTTTGCTGGCTTTAGTACATGTTGTACTAAAACCCAGCAGTACTTTAGTACATTGCTGGCTTTTAGTACATAAAAAGGAGGAAATACATAGAATTGTTTATTATTGATACTGTACACTAAAACCATGCTGAAGCCAAATCCCCATCTACCTCTATGTTTCCTCCCTTATTCATAAGTAAGTGCAAGAACCTCATTTGAATTGGGGTACTAGAGGGCTGGGCTGGGCTGGGCTGGGCTGGGGCTTCAGGTCTTTGTTTCCCCTGGTGTTCTGATCCAGATTAAGCCCCTAGACTTGCAATTTGCATTGCCAATAAAAGATCCATATGTGTGGGGCATAGATGGATTCCATGTAGTTTACAGAGATAATTTGCACACTACTGATGCATTGCACCCAGAACAATGCCACCCAGAGGTTGAAGGGCAACAGCTTTGGAAGCTCTGGAAATGGCTTTGAATGTAATCTTCCAGCAATGGTTGAGCAACCTCACAAATGCCTCTTACTGTTATAAGAGGACAAAACTTGGAAGTGAGAACAATCACCCACTGATTTAGAGCTGACAAACCAGTTTGGCTTAAAATAGGAAGAGCCTGAAACTTAGCCTGAAACCTTACTTTAAATAGAACAAATGGAGAGGCATGGACAATACCTGCACGTAATGAAACACAATTCCCTATCATTCCAACTTCCTGTTTGCCTGCCAGAGTCCTCACATTACTGTAATCTTCAGTTGCTTTTTAGCACTCCTTGCCTTACTACATTTTCCAAGGTCATCTCTGTTTGAGTATCCCTCCAGGTTTCCTTATTTCTGAAGTACCTCACAATGGGTTGCTGTTCCAAGGCTGAGTCAGAAATTGTGACTACCTGTGCTGAATCTGATTGTGACAGGGTGGGCTATAGATTTGCACTAAAGTACTACATGTGTTTAGGAGCAGGTTGCAGCTTTAAAGTATTGTTGCTGTTCTCATTAGGCTTGCTATCAGCAGCTACTTCCCTGTAATTGCCCTGCAATAGATCCATATTATATTATATTAAGTCTGCCCTAGCATTCTTAGCAGTTCTAGATGGCTCAATATAGCCATGCTTTCAGTCTCTCATAGTGTCTCCTGCCTAATCTCGCTCTGAGGCATTGCAGGATATTAAAAGGATGACTAGTCGTAACTGCCCACCACTGTTTGGAGGACAGCTAGGTAAGACTGCCAAGGCTCAGTGACAGAGACAGTGGGAGCACATGAGGAATGTTTTGCCCATATCAGGAGCTGATTATCCTTTATCATTAGTGTTCTTGTTACCTTCCAGAATAACATGCAGATGTTACTGACAAGGTAGACCCCTGATACTTTGTGGCACTCCTGCTATGCTCTTGACCTCTACAATAATTGCCCTTTCCTCTTTCTATTCTGGAAAGAAAGGAATTGTTCTGTCATGCCACTCTGCAGGACAGTATGATGTGGGAGGGCACTCTGCTACTTTTGCTGTTTCTGCTCAAATTTTGCTGGCAGCTGCACTTATTGTGGGAGAAGTCTCCAAGGTGGTCACAAAACTTGGCAGTTGGTGCCCCAGTGGGTTGAGGGAACCCATTGTATTCCTCTGTCACAGGCAAGTTGCTGACCTGGGACTAGAAGGGAGGCAAGAGGAAATGGGAGAGAGACAAGGATAAGGAACAATGGGTACAAGCAGATGTAGTTTTTAGGTTCATGTTGGGACCTGATTTGAAACTTATCAGCTTCAAATCATGGATGGCATGACATGCACATGTCATCCACGAGTGAGCATTGGTAGGATGATGTTCCTCCATCAGATCCGTTATGGGTGACTTCAGTGTGTTTCATGAGGTTTCATTTTGTTTAAAAGTAACTAGGTAGTGACATTACAAAGGGCATTGGGAAGTGTGTCATCATGCTCTTCCTTCTTTAAAGTAACTTTCCAAGCTCTATCCCTAACTTACTCATAGGGTTGTTGAGAAGTCACAGTGTCACCTTGGTTGCCATGGAGCATGATATGATACACCAAACAGGGTAAATTAAACAAACATGATACATTCAAAGAAATAACTCATAACAATACAAAACACACTGACATTTTCGTCTTGCTCCGTGGTGGGAATTATAAAGATGGAGTGTCATCACCAGAAGACTTCAGAGGATATCAGAGATAAATTTGGATGTCATGAACTTTCTGGAAGTGAGCCTACCTTTGAGAATGCCTGCTTGATAAGTGTGCTAAAAGCAAATGGAAAATTACGATATTCCTATGCACATTTGGCATCCTTTAGTAAACGGAACTCTAACAGTACCTTATATGTTTGTCTTGTCTTTTTTTATTACAGGCCTTTCTTTTATTGCTTTCTTTCAATTAACTATAAAATTGGAAGTGCCTGTGAAAGAAGATTCTCACCATTTTTTTACAAGCTCAGAGTAGAGGAAAAAGCAAACACATGCCCGAGAGTGACGTCCACTGAAAATAGGATGATAAAGGTGTTTTTGTATAAGTCTGCTTGAACACGGCTGACTGTGTTGATTAAAATAGATTTATATGGGCTCTCCTCCCCTCAGTGTGCACTTTTAAATTAAGATGATATGGTAATAACATTGCTTGTTATAAATAGATTATTGCAGTTTTATTTTGGACTTTGGGCAATTTACATGTACCCCCATTGGCTCTGCTTACTGGAATTTAAACATTAAAATGTATTGATTTGTTTTACGGTAGATAGTCTGTTTTGGGGTTAGGTGGGATAGAAAACTTTTACTGATTTTTGACAAAAGAAGGTGCATGACTCTAAACATAAATTACGAGCCTGTGCTTGTCTACTCAGAAGTAAGCCCCATGGCATTAAATGGGTCTGATTACCATGTAAATGTCAATATGTTTGCATCATATATACACTTATTCAGGAATAATGGGATTTAATGTGGCTTACATCTAAGTATTACTGTAGTGGATGCACTTTTAAAATCTGTTACAGGATTAAAGTGATGAATAAATAAACTGCTGATTAAATATTTTATGAAAACTGTGGGAGATGTTTTCTTGCTGAAATATAATTTCAGCTATGTATATGAGTGACATCAGTAGTTTTGAAGCGGCTTATGGAAAACAAAGGGATAAAGGGAAGAAAGTCTCCTGATATGCAGTAAATTATTGTATATTCAGTTAAAACCTTCCTTTGAGCACTGTGAAGGAGAACATGAATCTGTGTTCTCAGCACAAACTTTCTTATAAAGCTCTTTACTGTGTTTTGCAGTGACCCCGCCAAAATTTAAATGAAACATGTTGGGCTGAATAAATTATTTTCTGCCCCTGCACGTTAGAGGCTTTCTTTCCTTTAGCTCCTGTCTCCACATTGTTCCTCTACAGAAAGGAAACAACTAGAAACTGGCAGTGTTTTGTTTTTGAAGTACAGTAACCCTGAAAGCGTAAATCTAGTCTTACTCAACAATCCCCTCTACTGGTTAAGCATTTTATTACAGATTTGAAGTAGTTTAATAGTCATAGCCTCTTTGTAGACAACCCAGGGGACTGTAATCCTTGCAAGGTGTGTGTTTTAGCACCTTACTGCATGGCAATTCCCACAGCTCTTTGAGAGATGCTGTAAATGGCCAGAGAGTACAAAATGTCATTTTGATTTGACATTAAGTGAGTGTGGACTTATGACAATCCTCTGAATGAGAGACCTCCATGAGCCTGGTCATCAAGTGCCTTGCTTAGATCTGAAACTCAGGGCTATGGCTTTCTTTATTGACTAAATCCATCTATAAAGTGCTTTTACTCTTTTCCTTGTGAAATGTATAAGGAAACAAAATGTATAAGTAGATAATGTAGGTTGTGTAAATATTAGTACATTTTAGAATTCCACAGGAGGAAAAGTACAGGTCATGGATCTCATTGGACTCAGTTTGTTCTGCCTATGGGCATATTAATTTCCTAGTGGAGGTTGTAGGGCCTACTTAATAACCTGTTCAAAAGTATAGTGCACCCCTTTGTCATTTAAGTTTGCCCAATCCCCTCCCCCAGTTACACTCAAGTCAATTTGAAATTTCTAGCTAGGAGTTTTCAGTTTGGTCATAGCCAAGAGTAATGAAACAATCAAATTATGCTGCTAAAGCTGTTTCCCACCAATTCATCAAAGATCTTTTGCAGCCAGCTGCTAGCTGGACATTATTTTCTATGCATGTGGACAGAGAGGGAGAGAAACAAGGCAACGCGTGCACAAAAACCTAACTCTTCCTCCTTTCTTGTGCCCTGTCTAGAAATGGGTGCCTGATAATGGCTACTGTTGTTCCCCAGCCTGGAATCAAATGTGCTTTGGGCAAAGCCATCTGTGTGAATCATGAGCGAACAAGGCTCACAACACAGCTACCAGTGGTGTGAAAATTCACCTCAAATGTTGGGGAACAACATTCTTCCCTTTGGAGAAACATGAAGAGCTGGAGGCTTCAGCTACAGACTGTGAAGAGAGTGACCAACAGCCATGAGTGGCCCCAGGGTTGTGAATACCTGACTTAAAGACTACCCAGAGGACAAAATTGGTGCAAAAACCTGTCAGCTCATCTCATATTATATAGATTTTCCTTGGTTTTTTCCCGGGCTGTGAGGCCATGTTCTGGAAGAGTTTCTTTCTGATGTTTTGCCTGTATCTGTGGCTGGCATCTTCAGAGAATGGTTGGTTAGGAGTGGGGGGGGGGGTTATATACTGTGAGCCCCTGTTGGAAAGTTTACATAGGGACCACTAGATGCAGTGTGCAAACAAGAATCAAGGAACATGAGAGACACTGCAGACTGGCCCAGCCAGAAAAATCAGCAGTAGCAGAACATGTTATAAACCAACCTGGACAAAAAATGTTATTTGAAAACACCGAAATTCTGGACCAGGCCAACACCTATCATGTCAGAATGCACAGAGAAGCTATTGAAATCCACATCTTCCCCCAGGAACTACTCATTCAAATACGCAAATTTACACAACCTCTCCAACAGGGGCTCACAGTATATAAACCCTACACACACTCCTACCCAACCATTCTCAGAAGATGCTAGCCACAGATGCAGGCAAAATATCAGAAAGAAACTCTTCCAGAACATGGCCTCACAGCCCAGAAAAAAACCCAAGGAAAATCTATGGACACTGGCCATGAAAGCCTTCAACTTCTCATCTCATATTCTCTTACCATCCTGATTTGGCAAGGATGAACCCAGTTTTTGCACTTTCTCGGCTTCTTTAAAAATGTCCTGCTTTTCCACTCCTCCTCTCCCCTTCCCTCCTCTTGTCCTCAGCTTACCTCAATTGCTGCAAACTGAGTTCCAAATGTAAGAGTAGTCTCTGCTCAATTAATTCAGCAGGAGGGAGAGGAGAAGAAGGAGTCTTGTCCTTCCCAGTAGTCTCATTGTGGTCCCCCCCTCTCAAACTTTCCTAAACTCGGTATATAGAGTCCAGGTTTCTTTGCTTAAAGCAGTGGTCCTTGTGTGCGCTTCCTCATTAAGAATTTTTGTTGTCCCATTGTCTTTTCAACATACTCTGATGTTGCCTGGCCATATGTGTCCTGATTTTCATATGAGAATTGTTGGGTGAGTATGTCATCTTTGGACAGAGTAGCCTGTTACCAACACCATCAATTGATCTGCAGCTCAGCTTTAAACATACAACTAGATATTTTTTAAAAAAAACAAAAACAAAACCCCAGGTTGTTAATGGAGTGCTCTGGATGGATGTGTGCCTGAACTTTTTCAAGAGACAGAGTTGTATCACCAATTGCAGATATCATTGCATGGTTGAAGAATTTTGCTAAATATGTTTAGCTCACCTAGTTTGAACTAGGAACCCATGGCCTAAGGCTGGATCTTAATTTAGTGAACTACCTTGGTTGTGTGTTTGAAAACTCTTTGAAGGCCCAGAAGAAAGCTGTGCTCTGCAGAACTGCCACTTGCAAGTGGCAGTGTGGAGATACTGGATTGGGTAAATCTGGCCTCATAGCTTTGCCCAGAAGAGAAATTTCTACCTTCTGAATTTTTGGGTCCAATTAGATTTGACCCAAGATCTTCTGCTGCCTGCAGTGACAGGTGAGACAGGGCTTCCCCCTTCCCATCTATAGATTATATTCAACACTGGTGGTGGGACTGTGTCCTCCACCTTATCTTGGAGGTGCAGGCTATCTTAGAAGGATAGGAAAAGAATGCATAGCTCTGGCCTCCAAACAAGGGAGATGGTGAGAGGGCTGCTACCCACCCATCATGTGCCACCTGTGATGAAAACTTCACACTGACTAATGGTAGGGACAATTCCCAGTCTAACCCTTATCCCCTGCTTCACTTCCAATGATGAACAGCAGGGAACCATCTTAGGCCAAGATTCAGATAATGTTTCCTCTGGCTCCAGCAAGTCCGGTGATTTCCAGGGGAATTGGATGAAGCCTTTATTAAGCTATTCTCTAAGAAATTGGGTATTAACATTCTAGTCTGCAGTGTGTATTTCTTAAAGATTTTTCTCTGTCTTCACTTTTTCCACCAATGGAAGTGTGATTGACGTCAGGAGTAGCCTGAATCACTGATAGACAGTTTAGTGGAGATACAGGGTGGAGATTAGGAAAATTCTTCTCTCAATGAAGTAAGCCTGAAAATGACCATGGTGATCTTATCCCAGTACTTAAATGATAGCTGTTTCTTTTTTCCTTGACTCTCCTAATCCTTGGGCGGTCTGAGATAATCTGAGGAACTGGGGCAGGGGTTTGCCACAGACACAGAGAGCAAGAATGTGGAAACTGGCACTGCTGCCCATTGATGTCATTGCTGTCCATGTGGGACTGTTCTACGCCTGGTTCTTTGTTTCAAGGAATAGACTTTTGCTGAATTTGTTTCAGTATGCATTCACATAAAAGTAAAGATCCAAGGAGGCTCAAGATAAAATAGCCATGAAAAGAATGTAATCTCAAAAGTGAAAGACTTTCCTACATGTAAGAAATGTATTGCTGAAGTATTCATAATCAGCTATTACTTTCCTTTTCCTGTCTCTGGATGGTCTCTTCTGCCTCCATCTTCTCTCGCATAGTGCAGCAATGTGCAGTCATAGACAGAGGGCAAGGATTGCCTTAAGACTGTTTGAGTACAGTAGGAAATTACAGCCAACCAACACCACCCCACCCCACTATGTAAATAAATAGCACCCAAAGCCAGCCAAGTTATTCAAAGCCAGACAAATCATTTTGGCACATGAGGCAGAAAATCCCATGAGCATCTCCTCACATCCTGCTTAGCAAGAATACAATAACAACAAAGTAAAGAACTAACAATGTGCTGCCCTTTCATGACTCCTAGATTCAGCTGCTACCAGCCATGCTGGCTGGGCAGATTCAGGGAATGGTGGCCCATGCAAATAATTTGACCAAGGAGATTTTCAGACAGGCAAAAATCGCCCCTTGCCGCGCGAGCAGCCTCCCGAAACTGCCGCGCGGCAAGGGTCTTTTTCGGACGACGCTGTGCCTCTAGCGAAGCCGTCCGTGTCACTTCCGTGAAGCTTG
This sequence comes from Gambelia wislizenii, assembly GCA_030847615.1. Lineage (NCBI taxonomy): Eukaryota > Metazoa > Chordata > Lepidosauria > Squamata > Crotaphytidae > Gambelia > Gambelia wislizenii. Next base: position 151,066,066 of record JAUMIR010000004.1, read on the forward strand.
GGACGGCTCCGCGCCATATTTCAATCACGGGCAGCTTCCGTGCTTGAAATATGGCGCGGAGCCGTCCCAAGCTTCACGGAAGTGACACGGACGGCTTCGCTAGAGGCACAGCGTCGTCCGAAAAAGACCCTTGCCGCGCAGCAGTTTCGGGAGGCTGCTCGCGCGGCAAGGGGCGATTTTTGCCTGTCTGAAAATCTCCCAAGTGTTGGGTCACAAGCTGTGCAGGCCTCCTGTCATCAAGGGATCATTTTCTTCCCAATCAATATAGCCCTTTCCAAGCATCCACAGGAATGCAGGGAGAGCTAAATGTATGGTGGGGACATGGACATTCATGTAAATCCTACCTCCACAAATCTTTCTGCATCCAGGAGTGAGGTGGACCTCTCTGTGTTGAGCATGAAGTTCTGCAGATGACTTTGTAGTGACATTTAATTTTGGGAACTCTATAACCATGGTCAACTAAACATGGTGACAGAATCCTTTGCTCAACACATGAAAGTCTCTGATGCTGCTGAGTGGGGTTTATATGTGTGCCCTCATCTTCTCATTTAGTCCTCCACACATTCAGATGAATGCCTGAAACAGGGCTTACATTACTCCATTCAATGATTCTTCTTTCATTATTCATCTAACTGTATGAACCTACGATGGCAGCCTTCTCTAATCTGGTGTTCACTAGATCTTTTGGACAAATATGTCTTTAGTTTGCAGTTGTTTCCTATGCTGCCTGGGGCTGATGGGAGCTGTAGTCCAACATTTTGGGAGAGGACCAACTGGGGCTGCTGTAGGAGAGTGAGCAGCAGAACCTTCTGTGTGTAGCACACCCTCCCCATGCATGGCAGCTCTCCTTTTGACTGGAAAACTTACTTTTTGACCACCTATCTGCAGATTTTCTAAAAATGGGGGGAGGAGACAGGGCTGTTTTTCAAGAACCGGACAGGCTGCTATTTTGACTGAAAGTTGGCACCATCTTTCTTCTGGTTAGGGAATTCTGTGAGTTATCATCCAAAGATCTGCTCCCAAGATCCAAAATGTCCCCCTTCAGGAGCTTCCTTTTGATTATGGAAACCAGCATGACACACAGATGACTTCAACCAACTAAAATTTCCTGAAACTCTGAAGAACATCTGACTTTAAAGAAACATAACAAGTCAACTGAACAAGTTTTCCTTGGTTGCTAGTACAATCATATAGTTTGTGGTGGCTGGTGGTGTCCATGTTAGTGGAGCATTGAATCCACCCTGGGTTTTAGTCCAGATTTTAATGGCGTGACTCTAAATGCTGTACCTCATTCCCCAAATTATATTCAGCATCTTTAAGTTTCACACAAAAGCTGGAGTGGAGTCATTGCTTTACTGACCTGGTATGCCAATACATGTAGGCCTAGGACTGCATTACCTTCCAAGAAAATGATGCAGGCTGCAACTGTTCCTGTAGCTTTTAACCCAAACTGAAAGGGATTGTGGCCTGCCAGAACTAAGGATCTCTAGGCTATGGAAACCCACTAGGTGACCTTGGGCAACTCACATTCGCTTAGCCTCAGAGGAAAGCAAAGGCAAAAGCCCTCTGAACAAATATTGCCAAGAAAATCCTGTGAAAGGTTTGCTTTAGGGTTGCCTTAAGTCAGGAATGACTCGAAGGCACACAAGAGCAACAAATAAAAAATTGGACAAGCAGCATTCCATCATATGTCCTTAATAAGAATGTCAACTTGCTTTTACCTTTCACTTCTCTAGTGAATTTGTGCAAAAAGCCATGTAACGGTTTCACTTGGTACAACATTTTTGGTGAATAATATTTTGGACTGTGATCCAATAATAGCCTTGATGTTTGGAGGAGTATTATACACTTCAAAGTCTTCTGTTCAAATTCATTTCAACAAAGAGCTGCTCTGGTTAAATTTAGCAAAGCTATGACCTAAACCCATTAAATGGGTGGTCCCTCTTTTAATGGAAGAGCAAGGTGGTGGTGGTGGTGGTGGTGGGACAGGGTGAACCTCCTGCTAAAAGAGACAGTATAATTCCTGTTGATAATGAAATCCCTTGCCTTGTGTTATTCGTACAATAAATGGAAATTTCTCCCTAACATTTACTTCCTGCCGTTTATTGTTCTCTTTTGCTTTACATAAGCATCCATGTTGGTTTATAAAGTTCCAAAAATAGCACCAATGTACCTCAAAGAAGAAGATAAGATATGCACAGTATGTCCATATAAAGGAGTTAGAGGCATACCCATTTCCCTGTTTGTTCTTGAGGAATTGTAAAAATAATATGGATTGATACAACCAATAGTTATTCAGTCTGTTTTCCCCTGTTTTTTTCCCCTCTCCTTTCTTTCCTGTAGCTCTACCGGCTTGTGACATTTGGGCTGTTTTGTTTTAATTTTTATAGTAAAAAACTTTAATAAAATAAGGGTGCAAATGAGAACAGCCTGTTTTCTCCTAGGCATTCTGGGTAATGTTCCATATCATTATGTAATGTCTGGCGTAGTTCCCTTCCCTTCTGAAGAAAGGGGAACTGAAACAAGGTCTGTGAAAGCATTTTTGTATTTTAAAGGACAGGACATTCTCTTCTGTTTGACACCTTTTGTCAACAGAGAAAACAAAACAGCTCAGTGGGGACATGTGTATTTTTAACCACTGAGTTTTCTTAACAAATGCTCAGCAGTGTAAATATCACCTAGGATGCCTTCAAGATTGGCCTTCCCTTCTTTAGAGCTAAATTTGGATATGCAAGAAAAAAAGATCACAGTGGCTGAATCCACTAGAGGGCTATATCCCAGCTCCAATGCATAATATCCTGCCCTGGTTGACCCCATTAATACCACACTCACCCATTTTAATCTGAATTCAAATTGATTTTGAAAGCCATACATTTTCCCCACCCGAAAATTAGTACAAAAAGGTATTTCTACCATGTCCCACGTGTTTATTGTATTGGATTATTTTAGGTCACACAACTGCAGTGACTGTATTTTTCTCCTTCTTGGCATGCATGCAGATATATATATATATATGCATATCTATCTATCTATCTATCTATCTATCTCTCGGCATGAACTTATAAACCAATAGCCTTTCTTGTACCACCCACTTGTACTCCCATAGGATGCCACGTATACCAGGGAAGGTAGATGGTAACCTTCGCAGTTATCTTAGCCCTCACGTGTGTTCCCTCCACCATTGCCTTGATCATCTTCATTGTCTCTGGGGAACTGAAATGAAGATCACACTGGAGTTGCTCTTGGCAGTGTCTGACTTAATGCAAAAGACTATCATGGTGTTTAAGCAACTGGACATTGCCCTTTGCAGATGATCAAAAGCATGTGTGAGACATCTCCTGTGACACCATGCTGGGGCTTTGCATGTATTTTTGGGACTGGTATCAAGAGCAGTAAGCAGGGCCAGGGCCATTCCTCAGGAACCCAGATATTTTCATAGCTGGTGGGTTTACCCACGCGGTGAGGAGTGGCGGGAGTTTTTTTGTCATGTTGGTCTGGTCTGAGGAGAAATAGGCCAACAATTTCCATATATCCTATCCAAGGTGACACCCTGTGTACTATTGACACATCACTGCTCTGGTAATCAATAACAAGACTTAACCCACTTCCACGCCTGCCTCTTTCCTCTTGAGTGACAAATTGATTTTGAAAGCCATACCCTGTTGTTAGCTATGTCTTCTTCTTCTGCTTAGGAATGAAATGGAGGTGGCTGGCAGCTCCTCTTCCTTGGGATCTTAGGAAGAGAGTGCTATGGTGGGAGAGGAGGAGGTCCCAGGCCCCATACTTTCCCCTAGGTTAGCCTCCCCCCCACCTGCAGGTTAGAGTGAGAGCTGTTGCATTGCTGCACAAGCACCTGAAGCAGCAAGTCTCAGGGAATGCAGGTCCCATAATCCACATTCAGCCAACAAGGAGATGCCAAGTGGTGTCCTCTCTTATGTCTTCACAGGAGGCCAGAGGAGGCCACCATCATACAGGCACACCCACCTGCTGAGCACCAAGGACGAAGGGAAACTGGGTGCTGCTTTGGGACAGGAGGAGATGGCAGGTCCTGCACCAGGTGACACAGACATCTCCTAGTGATATATATTCCCTGGCCTCCCACCACACTAGGCTGCACTAAGGCACAGCTAAATGAAGTGGCATGCCACCTGTACTGCAGCTCCCACAATCCATAGCCAGAGCAACATTTTATGTTGTTTGTTCAGGGAACACCTGTTTACATGGCTTCACTGTTCCTTTTTTTTTTTTTTTTGTGCCTTGCAGATGATGGTGGCCACTCCAGAAGCCCAAGGAGGGAGAGGGCAAAGGGAGGCAGGGCAAGTCCTTACCTCCCTTCTTGCTTGCTTTACTGCCATACGGGGAGAGGAAGAAGTGGCAACACCTTGATTTGTAGCTGGGAGGCATGCCTATAAAGGGTGCATCTAATGCAAGGTGGCTATTCAAGAGATGGCACCAGGCATCATGGTTCAAATCACCTATCCTGTTGTTATGGCATGTGGTGTGTCAGTTTAATAGAGGGATTACATCAAAATCTAGCAAATCTGACCAGACTTTGATTACCCCTTTTCCCATCCTTGTTGCATTTTAGCACGACGACTGGAGCAGTGGGTCCTTACTCTGGAAGAGTGAATTGGCCCAATAGAGCACTCCATCGATAACATTGTGGCATTCCTCCAGGAAACATAGGGGCCACAGTAGCTTTATATATGTATTATTATTGTTGTTATTGATATACGCTACCGTACTGATGGTAGCTTGTTTAACTTAAGCCGTCTGAGGGCTCACACTAAGACTCTAAACTATCTAGTCCGTGAGCTGCTCTTTGCCGATGATGCTGCCCTTGTTGCCCACACAGAAGCAGCTCTGCAGCGCCTAACATCCTGCTTTGCAACAGCTGCAGAGCTGTTTGGGCTAGAAGTGAACCTGAAGAAAACAGAAGTTCTTTACCAGCCTGCACCACAGGACGAACACCACCATCCCCACATTGCCGTCGGCAAATCAGTGCTCAAGTCCGTTCAGCAGTTCACCTACCTGGGAAGCATCATCTCCTCAGATGCCAAGATTGACAAAGAGATCGATCACAGATTAGCAAAGGCATATAGTGCATTTGGAAGACTTCACAAAAGAGTCTGGAGCAATAAACACCTGAGGCAAAGCACAAAAATCAGTGTGTATAGAGCCATCGTACTGTCTATCCTCCTTTATGGATCTGAAACATGGGTCACCTATCGCCACCACCTACGACTCATTGAGTGCTTTCATCAGCGCTGTCTACGCACAATCCTAAATATACACTGGACTGACTATGTGACGAATGTTGCTGTCCTTGAGCAAGCAGGGATCACCAGCATTGAGGCCATGATATTGAGAACACAGCTGCGTTGGGCAGGGCACGTTTCTAGGATGGAGGACCATCGCCTCCCAAAAATACTACTCTACGGTGAACTCGCCACGGGTCAGCGTAAGAGGGGCGCTCCAAAAAAGCGATACAAAGACTCCCTGAAACAGCATCTCAGGCTTGGCCAAATTGATCACCAACAGTGGTCCGCCCTGGCCTCACATCGGGAGGCATGGAGACGCACTATCCACAATACTGCAGCCTTATTTGAGAACTCACGACGAACAAGTCTTGAAGAGAAACGACAACACATAAAGAATCACAACCCAAAAACATCACCCAAGGAGACCTTCTGCTGTGCTTTTTGCAACCGGACTTGTTTATCTCGGATTGGCCTTTTTAGTCATCAGCGCGCTTGCAGAAAGCGCGGGATGAGTCCTTCCTGAATCTTCGTTTGCGAAGAAAAGCCAAAGCCATTGTTATTATATTTATTTCTTGTTTGCCTTTTTCTGAGATTGGGACTCAAAACAGCTTATGCCAGTTAAAAAGACCTTGTTAAAAATAATGACTAGATAGAAAATAGGATCACTTTTTAGCTGGATTAAGTTTTTTCCCCTCCTGACAGTAACGCCTTAGCACAGTGAGGACAAAATTGGAGGTTTAGCATATCTGGCCCCAAATGAGTTTGTAGTACAACATTTATGTGATTGTTTGATCATGGCCAATTCACCTCACCTGTACCATGCCACTGGAGAAAAATAGTTAAAAATGCACTTCGGGCTAACACAAGTTTCCTTTCTCTAAGAGTCTGAGGTAAGGTGAAACAGTTTGCCTCAGGTGGTATAGATTTTTGATAGTGGATTTTCTGGGCTGGACTAAGCAAGTTGCCATTAGGTTCTATGAGAACCAATACATCAATGATTTAAATTGGAATGTGTAATCTTTTGGGCCCTGTGGGCTGCATCTATTGTCAGATGGTATGTGCATTCATGTACACATGTGCCATTAGTAGTGGGAAAACAGTGATGTCAAAAGTGGGATCTCTGGCTGTTGGGAGAGGCTTTTGGAATTTTGGAAGCAGAAGAAAATAGATGGAGCCCTATGGCTTGGTGACCATGAAGAAAATGGCTCCAGAATCCCTGACTGTCCATGACCCCCCCCCCATTTATTTCATTGAATGGAAGTTCAGATTCAGGACCCAGCTGACTCCCCACCCCATTTGTTCAAAAATACCTTTTCAAAATACGTGGTTAGAACTTTCTAAGGCTGCTACACTGGTAGGAAGCACCTCTCAGATGATGCAAGGAATGTGAGACAACAAGTTTCTCAGCAGAGTTGCTTTAGGATGGTGTCAACTTGCATAAGTTTGTTTGTAAAGGCCATAAGTCATAATGAGCTAAGGTGGCCATTTGCGCATCATCTCCAAGATTTGCCTAAAAAGTGCATATGCAGATTTATTAATGGACAAAACATTTTTTCTTGAGTTGACAAGCAATGGAAGCTGGTATATATGCTTGTGTGTGCATGGTTGGAACACAGACCTGTGAGTACCATGAGATCTAAGGGATCTTGTAGCACCTTTGAGACTAACCGAGAGAAGGAAGTTGTAGCATAAGCTTTCGTAGACTTGGTCTACTTTCTCAGATGCATGCTGATATTCCAAACTAACAGAGCTATGTTTTTGAATTCTATCCCCATGAGACCTAAGCTAGTCTTGGGTGTGGTGGAGGATGCTGTCCTGTCACAACTGTCAAAATAAGACTAAGCTATCCATTCCACTGAGTTCTATACTTGGAATGGAATGACACCATTTTACCTTTCCCTTAGACAGCAAAATGTTTTGGGGTCCCCTGCTAGCACAATACTCTGTTTTCTCATCAGTGGGTACCCAGAAGCCCTGGAGGAAAACACAAAGGACTACACAAATGTTATGTCACTCCCCACTCTTTTGACCCCAGCAGTGCTATTCAGAAATGCAGTGACTTGCAGTACATTGGGAAGAAGGCAGAGTTCTTCTTAGATGTTTCCATATATCTACTAATAGTGAACAAGTCATAATGATACCACCCTCATACAGCAGTTAGCTTTCAACAGACTTTCCGGTTGACTGATGTACTAAAAGAGATTTTAAAAAAGAAAATAGAAAGAGGAACCATAAGAGAACAGTCCAATCATGTCTGAACATGCCCAGTTGGCACTGAAAACCAGCTAATTTGGGGAAGGGGAGTGGGGAGGTAAGTTTACATTTCCAATAATGAAGGTGTAACTACATTACATTACACTTTGAACTTAATGAGGGATAACCTTTTGCAGTTGTAATGGTCGCTTTGTAGTTACTCTCATGGTTAACTAAATTTATAACTATTAAACTTACTTATGAGAAATAACTATTTTGAAAATTGCAACTATAATTGCAACTGACCTGTAACTAATTACTTTTCCAAAGGGGTATTTCAAACTCTGTGAATGTGTATCCATCTAGTTTCCAAGCTCTCCCACTACCCATATCTGGGCCTCTTATTAGATTCCACCAGTTGTAAGTTGCAAGATTTTATTGTAAGTCTGAAGCCAAATGATCACTGGTTCATTTGGCTGAAAATCAAATCCGCCATTTTTAAAAACCATCAATCCACTAGGACCCTCATTCTGTTAGAAGATTTGCATTTTGTTTTTTATTTACTATTATCACTGAAGTAAGTTCCTTTTAAAAAGCTGTTCTCTCATCCTTTGAGACAGGATTTCTCTGCACATGAAGAGTTCTTCCTTCCACTTTGTGAAAGTATTTATTCAGCATGTAGAGCTTGTTCACCAGGATGTATAGTTGAGATAATTTTCCTCTGGAGATGCACATAGAATCATATTTGCATGTGCTTTGTTTTATGTGGTACTTGTTCTAGTTGCTATGGGTAGAAACAATTTTGGGATGGCTGATGGGAAATAAACTACAACTTAATTCAAACAAGATGGCGATGGTGTGGTTTCAGAATATGACTACACAACGTTGGGGAAAGTAAACTTCAAGTTTCATAGATCTGTTTTGTTTTCTGCTAGAATTACAAGAATCAGCAGTTAAAGAAGACATACATTTAGAAACAAAGAATTCTGAGCCCCAAAATATGTTCTGAGTTACAAGAACTACTAGCAATTGTAGGCCAGAAGTAGGCAAAGTGAAGCTGTATATAATCCCAAGGTGCATCCCATGCAGGATTCCCTGGAGCACCCTTTTTCTGGAGAGTGGGGCAGTGAATTGCCTTTCCTGGAACCCCATTTTTTAACATCAAAAATTAACTGCATTAAACAGGTTTTTTTTGGTTGGGAGGGTGCTTTTGCTTTTTAGCATTTTTGACAGTCTGTGTATTCCTCAGAAGATCCTCCTACCTGATGCTTTTTTTTAAAAAACACACAACCTTTTAGCAGTATCAGATTTCCCCCCTTCCAACTGTATGGGGTGGGTAAGTTATTCTGCTGCGGCTCTTGTCAAACAAGTTCACCCCAAAATTTCCAGATCTACCAACCACTTACTCCTGCTTTAAACAGGGATAGGCTTATCTCAGGAGGGCTGCAACCCCCAATAATTAAGTACACAGTTTGGGAATTCTGTGTTAGTATACTAATTAAGGAAACACAGATGGTGGCAGGTGACAAGGTGCTGCCTACCAAGTTATACTAGTAAGCCAAATGAAGTTCTATTTGGAGTGGACACACCTTACCTTGATTAACCATAGAATCATACAATAATAGAACCAAAGAGTTGGAAGAGACCACAAGGGCCATCCACTCTAACCCCCTGCCATGCAGGAATGCATTAAAAAAGCACTTCCAACAGATGGCTATCTAGCCTCTGTTTAAAAGCCTCCAAAGAAGGAGACTCCACCACACTTTGAGGCAGTATATTCCAGTGTCGAACAGCTCTTACCATCTACTCATAGAGCCCTGCTTGTGCAGTGGTTAATTGTCAGTACTGCAGTCACAATGTTGTGAGTTCAATCCTGCATGGCTCCAAGCTGACTCAGGCTTCCATCCTTCTGGGTTGGTAAAATGAGTACCCAGCTTGTTGGGGGAAATTAACTAACACATTGTAAGCTGCTTAGACAGTGCCTAGCACTATAAAGCCATATAGAACTGTAAGTGCGATTGCTAAGTGCTATTCATGACATCCTGGCAGGACTGCTGTAATGCTTTCTATGTGATGTTCCCTTCGTAGACAGTTCAGAAGCTTCAACTGATGCACAATGCAGCCACACAAGTGTTGGGTCCACAGCAGTTATACCACAGATTATCTGTACTGCTTTAGCTGCACTGATGGATAGTGCATTTCTAGGCCCAATTTAAAGTTTTAGCCTTAACTTGTTTGGACAGTTGCCCTGACTATGGCTGCCTGAGTTCCATGCCCATTAGAGAAAGCAGTCATATGCTCCCTTAGCCATTTAGTAGGTGGGCATGACTAGAGGAAGGGTGCCTGGACAGCAATTGGCTGCACATCTGCAGCTGGAATTAAACAACAACTGTTGCCCTCCCAAATCTCCAGTAAAAATGCTGGCAATTGGGAAGAATAGTTGGCTTCTCTTTGTTCCTGGGTGCAGCCATATACTGTCTAGGTATCTTCCCTCAGTCACTTCATGTGCTAGGTCACTAAGTTGCCAAGAAAATGTGTGTCTGCAGCTGGCTTGTGAGTGGTATGTGGCTACTGAACAACTCCTTGTGCAATGGATCTAAAACGTTGTTGTTGTGTGCCTTCAAGTTGTTTCTGACTTGTGGCAGATCCAATGCAAGCCTATCATGGGGATTTCTTGGCAAGATTTGTTCAGAGAAGGTTTACCATTGTCCTCCTCTGAGACTGAGAGAGTGTGATTCTACCCAGTGGGATGCTGTGGCTGAGTGGGGATTTGAATCTTTGTCTCCCGAAGTCCAAGTTCAATACTCAAACTGCTACACCATGCTGGCTCTCTTAAAAGAATACTCACACATGTAATCCTATGTTGTGTTGAGGCCTATTTCTTCCCAGTTGCAAAGTGGAGCCATGATTGAAGAGGTGGGAGGTGTAAAAAGGTATTATTGTTATGACTATGACTATTACTATTATTATTATATTAGAATGGACAATGACATCATGTAGCACCACACTCAAGTTTCCCTTTCCTCTCTGATTCCTCTCTGAGCCTAGCTACAATAGGCAAGCAGTGATATGAGACAAATTTCTGTCAGAATATATTGTCAGCTGTCTCTTTTCAAGTGCCTTAGGAGATTATCAGATGCTGCTAATGTGGCTCCATAATGAAACCGGGGAATGCAAAAGGACACCAATATCAGACAATATCCTTTTGCATTCCGCTGGTGTCATTATGGTGTTTCTTTTTATTGAAAGGCCAAGCCATCAATAGATCCCCTGTTGTGATTTGGTGCCGGCATTGCCAGCGTGTGAAACCTTGGGTCATATAACTCTCATGAATGCAGTGTCAATGGGCAGTCCTGCCAGAACACCTCTGGGTGACATCCAGGTAAGTGACATCCAGGTAAGTGATGCACTTTTTATGACTCTCCCCGGGTTACTTTCAAGTTTTAACTGTCAATAAAAAGAAGCACCATAATGATGCCACCGGAACGCAACTTTAAAGTGTGTTTTTGTTCTTGGTGTAACTTTTTTTGGTGTTATTTAACTTTTTATTTTTGAATTTCCCGTGCTCATGTCTTCTTGTGAGAACAGACAGGATTTTAGTCCAGGAAGGGATAGAGCATTAGAGCTCCATTAATTCCTGGGCTGCTTGTCGACACAAGACAAGGTAAATGTGATGGGGAGGGTTATTGTGCCAGGACAGGGACAGGATTGGAGATTGTGGGACAGGAATGCTTTTTGTGTTCCTGTCTGATAATCTCCTCAGTCTTTCAGTCAGAATATATTGTGGGATGTTTATTTAGCAAAAATATTTTCAGGTGGCTTGATACTGAATGGCAACAAAGACCTACAAAGGACCATGTCTCAATGAAAATAAAAATGCTAGACTAGAGACTTCTTCAAATGGGGTAAAAAACCCTGAGGAGGTCAGGAGAAGAACGGGGCTGTCACACTTATAGAGCCCTGTTTCAGACAACACGGTCCTCCTCCGTCCTCCTCCTGACCTTCCCCCATGCTGCAGGCACTGCTTTTTATTGACGGAAAAACTAAGTCAATAAAAAGTGGCGCCCACAGCATGGGGAAAGGTTGGGAGGAGGATGGAGGAGGACGAGGCTTTCTGAAATGGGCTCTGTAAGTGCAACAGCCCTGTTCTTCTCCCGACCTCCTTATGAGATTTCTCTCCCCCCCATTTGAAAAAGTCCTAGGTTTGTTGAGATGGAAGAACACAGATGCCTGCATGTTAGATTCTCCTTAGAGGTGAGCCTGGGGAGGCCTCATATGACTTATGCTTGTCTTCCACCATTGCTTCTAACTCTATTTGATTATCCATTCTGAGCTTCAGCTGTTCTTTATGTTTCTTTCTGTATTTACATTTGTGATGACCTCTTTGTGCCTTTCTTTGTTATTCTGCCACCTGAAGCAATAGATCTTGGCATCAGCCCTGACATTGCTGGCTTCGACCTAAGAGGATTTATGGGCGATGTTACCATGAGCTGAAAATGTCAAAACACTTTAGCAGATTGGAGCTGAAGGGAGAAGAAGTATCCTTGAATGGAAGGGATTGAACAATGCTCTCTCACCTCATCTCCCTCCACTTTAGTCAGTTACTTCTTTCATGGTAGTTAATTTCCAGGTAATCAGATTCTAGGAAATATTAGTCACCCTTTGAGAATCATGGATAATTATACGGCCTCTGTGTATGTGTTCTGTGAACCACTTTTCTCAATATCACATCCAGTGAACTCTTTTAACAACCACAGAGGCTCTTACCTTATAACAGAAGAAGGCAAATGGGTTCATTGATTACTCTGTGTTTTCCAGTGTAGAGTGATATTTGCCATCAAAAGCAGACATATATTAATGTAATATGAAATGGAGGGATGGCAGGGACCATACTGCTATGTTACAGGCACAGCAGTACGTCTTAGCATAATGCTTATACTGTAATGGTATGTGGGTTCCTTAGCAGTAGGAGAAAGCAAGCTGCATTCCATGGGCTTCAGAGCCTACCTGTGTGGCCCAGTGTAGACACTCAGCTTTGGCAATGGCCCTCTCTTAAGTTCTTCTCACCTCCCTGGCCCATCACTGTTAGGAATGGTGACATACAGAGATGGCTCCATCCATAACTCTTTTCCTTTACTGCTATCAGACTCCCAGTAGCCTACCAAACCACTCTTAGAAGGATTGACAGGTCTAGAACCTGATGGTACATTTTTTTTGCTTGCCTTCTTTCCCAGTGCCACCAGACTCCTGGGCCCCCAGTTCCTGCTGGGAAAAAAGGCACACAGGAGCAACTCTCCCTGACTTCTTTCCCAACAGCATATCCTCTAACTGTCTTAATTTGGCAGGGACAGTCCTGATTAATCCTCTGTCATTCCCCCCCCCCACATTTTGGATGCTTTTAAAATGTTCTAATTTCTCTCTCCTCCTCTTACTTTCTCCCTTTGTTACTTCAAATACTGCAAACTGAGTTCAAAGGGCAAAAGTAGTTTGTACCCAATTAACTCTGCAGGAGAGGGGGAGAGGCAGGGGTGGAGTTTGGCCCTTCACTATACGCACATGCAAAAGCAAACTGCTGCAGCCTCTCCCAGCTTGTGTGTTCTTCCTCATCAACAATGTTTGCCATTTTGACTACACTCTGATGTTGCTTGACCGCATGTGCCTTGGTTTTCCATCTATGAAGGATCTTTGGGTGTTGGGTGAGCTCTAAGCCTCTCCTTCACATTGAGAATGGAGCAAGCTTGTTTTCTGTTCCTCCAGAGACTAGAACATGGAGCAATGGATGCAAGCTCCAGGAACAGAGATTCCACCTCAACATTAGGAGAAACTTTCTGACAGTAAGAGCTGTTTGGCAGTGGAACACACTCTCTCGGAGCGTGGTAGGGTCTTCTTCCTTGGAGGTCTTTAAACAGAGGCTGGATGGCCATCTGTCGGGGATGCTTTGATCATGATTCCTGCGTGGCAGGGGGTTGGACTGGATAACCCTTGTGGTCTCTTCCAACTCTACAATTCTATTGTTCTATGATTCTAAGCTTAGTTGGCTGGGGAGAGGCTTTAAGCTCACCCCTGACCCAGCAACTGTGCTCAACATCATTCCAATAGTAAAACAATCTTCCCTCTCCACTGTGACCTAAGGAGGTTTGCCAACATGCTTCAGATCACATCTTGCAAAGAGCAGAATCATACTGGTTCCCAGGGCTGCAGCAATGGTGGTGGGGGGACAGGGAGGTCAATAAGGACCTTACCCCAAATGACCTCAATGAAATGTTCCTTCTGTCCCCAAATTTCTAACATTGCAGTAACTTTCACTTTCACTTGTGCTTTTAACAAACATAGGCCACATCTACACGATAAGAAAAAATCCGTGCAAATGTGAATGATCGATCATTCAAATTATGGATAGCCTGCACAAACGATCACAAATTCAAACGGGTGTATGGATTTTTTGCCAAGATCCGCTATTCCTCCTGAACTCTGAATTCACGGACTTTACGGGGGATTTGCAGGGCCCCCTTACGAAAGACACAAATGTATCCAAATGGTCATATGTATACATTATCAATCTTTCAAACGCAGTTCGGAATTTTTTTTGTTGTGTAGACGAGGCCATAGTGTAAACATCCAAAGAAAGGTGATGCAGCAAAGTTACCGAGGGAAAGTTACCCAGATTATGGAATGGCTTGCCGGATGAGATCCGTCTTATTACCACCTTAGACAGCTTTTAAAAAGCTGTCAAGACGGATCTTTTCCAGTCCAGCAGGCCTTTCCTGAATAACTCTCCCGGCCCAAGACTCAGCTGTCCTTTCCCTCTGAGTTACAATTGTGTTTTTTTTTTTTAATTATTGTATGTTTTAATTTTTTTTTCTGATTTAATATATTTTTAATTATTGTATGTTTTTAATCCTTTATAATTTAATATTATTTTAAGGGGTAGGTGGGCTAGGGTATTGTAATTATGGAGTTTTTATATTGTAAGCCACCCCAATTGCATTGCAGAGGGGCGGGATAGAAATATATTATTATTATTATTATTATTATTATTATTATTATATATCACTGCAAACATACGAATTAAAAATGGGAATGATATTCAGTATCTGTTTGCAGATCAGAGGAACTCCAATCTGTGCCCATTGTCCTGAAGAAACAAGGAAGGACACCAACTTTGTAAACTTCAGAGTAAACACACTGCAGCCTGCTTCCATATCCAGATTTTTTTTTTAAAAAAAATGATCGCTGGATGTGTTAAATGTTTTCTCAGCATTTTAATGTGTAAGTCTGTTTGAGCTTTGAGCTTTGAGTTTCTCCCAGAACAAGTAAGGATAACATACGAGGTCTGTCTATTAAATAACGAGACTGATATAATAATCCATCTTTATTTATACGTATTACAGTTCTACTGCTTGTCCCCTTCAGTATACTCCCCATTCACACTCGCACACTGATGCAATCTTGTCTTTCACTGGTCGAAGGCATGGAGCAGATCAGTTCTGTCAACTGTGTCAACACATCTGCTGTTTTCTTCTTTACTGCATCAATAGACGCAAAATGTGTTCCTTTAAGCACTGATTTCACTTTAGGGCAAAGAAAAAAAGTCATATGGTGCCACATCTGCCAAAAACCGCTTCACAGTTTATTGGCTAAAAACTGCTTCACAGAAAGTGCTGTGTGAGCAGGCACATTGTCTTGATGAAGAATGAAAACATTTCTCCACAGTTCTGACCTTTTTTCCCCCTCAGACTCTTTCTCTCAGCTTTGTCAAAACTTCTTGTAATAATGCTGGTTCACTGTTCTGCCTTCTGGAACCCATTCTGCCCAAATTATGTCCTTGATGTAAACAACAACAACAATGAGCATGGCTTTGAATGTGGACTTGCTTTGATGTGCTTTTTTTCATTCTTGGTGATGATGGCATTTTCCAGTGCATTGACTGTCATTTTGTCTCAGTATCATACTGGAAGATCCAGGTGTCATCATGAGTGATGATTTTTTTTTGAAAAAGGTTTGGATCCAGTTTAAGTTGCTGCAGAATGTCATGTTGCTCAGCTTGTAAACTTAGCATTTTTCTGGCACCACAACAGACAACACACCTGCTTTAAACAACACCTGCTAATTAACTGAACAGCTAAGAGTGTTGATGTTTGTCATGCAGATTCAGACATGTTCAAGGTCACCACTCAAATGTTCACAATCAGTTCTCCCTGATGTGTCTGAAAGGTAGAAACACTGTCTCATTATTTGATGGACAGACCTCGTACATAGATAGTTGCACTTATCCTCACCCATCTTCCTAACAATTCCTAATTAAATGCAAAAATTAGGGTTTATTTTTGTCAATACCTATGTCCTTTGTTGTTTCATATACCTACACATTTCCCCAGAAACTTTGGCTGTGATCCCATAGCAGAAGCCACAATGTACAACTTTACGATGACATAGCTATGTGCCTGACAGACATGCTGCTTATCTGCTTCTGCAATGGTCCCAGAAAGGTTGTTACATCTTTGCTCCCCTCCCAAGAATACAGAAGTTTGTCCAATTGCACAATTCACCTCTATATCCTTGCAAATTGGTTTACAATGATGTAAATACTTAACAGCATGCCAGATCTCTTTTATAGAACCTTTCTGCCCCCCTTTTTTTGTCTGTCCCCAACATGAAAATTGTATCACTTGCCCCTGCTGGTCCCTATCCCAGTGACCACCTTAAAGCCACATAACTAGTCCAGCTAGTTCATGGCAGAAGTGGGATTTGAACTCATCAGCTTGCTACACATCCTGGGCTAGGCTTGTTCACACTTCAGTTGTGTGGGGAGAAAGTTAAGGCATGCACCCGAGGATGTAATTTAGGATGCAACTCTCCAAAGATACCAAAGAAACCAGTGAATGAGAATCAAGCCTACAGTAATTTGTCTACTAGTCCCACCCTGGGCTCTCTCTTAGCCATGCTGGAGCAAGGATGGGAAATGCATGACGTTCCAGATGTGATTGGATTCCCAGTCCCATCATTCCTCATAATTCACTATGCTGGCTTGGGATAAAGGGAATTTTATTCTAACAATGTCTGGAGGACCACGTGTTCCTCATCCCTGTGTAAGAGTGTGAAGAACTTGTGAAAACAGGCATCTATCAGTCTTTCTGTGTACAGGTTGATTATCCCTTATCTGGAATTCTGAAATCTGAAATCCTCCAAAATTGTCCACACAGATGACTTGAGATACTGACACTTTTGCTTTCTGATGGTTCAAAGTACACACTTTGTTTCATACACAAAATTATTAAAAATGTGTATGAAATTACCTTTAGGCTATATGTATAAGGTGTGTATGAATCATAAATGAATTTCGGGTTTTAGACTTGGGTCCCATCTTCAAGATATTTCATTATGGAGTTTATCAGACATGTTAAAAGTGGCGTTACATGAACTCCCTTTTCAGACAATGTTGTCCCCCCCTCTTTCTGCACCTGTTCTGCTGCCATTCCACTAGCACTGCATTTTATTGATGGGATAAGCCGTCAATAGATCCCCTGTTCCGTTTCTGTCATGGATGTTCCTGCGAGCAAAAAGGTGCCCCATTATGCTGGCGAGATCCCAGCATCAATGGGAGGTCCCTGCCAGAACACCTCTGGGTGAGATCTGGACATGCAGGTAAGTGACACACTTTTCACAACCCTCCCCGGGTTACTTTTATGTTTTAAAGTGTGTTTTTGTGCTTGCTGTCATTTTTTTGGTGTTCTTTTTATTTTTGAATTTCCTGTGCTTGCGTCTTCTCATGAGAATCCATGGGGTTTCGATCCAGGAAGTGAATGGAGCTCCATTAGAGCTCCATTCATTCCTGGGCTGCCGGAATGAAGGGAGAGGAGGTAAGTGCGGTGGGGAGGGTGATTGTAGTGTGACTGGGACAGGACAGGGGCGGGAGTGGAGATTCTGGGACAGGAACACTTTTTTTCATTCCTGTCTGAAAATCTTCTATGTCCCTGCAAATATTCCAAAATAATAATAAAACCCCCTGAAATACGGATCACTTCTGATCCCAAGCATTTTGAATAAGGGATATTCAACCTGTATGATATATAATACAAGCTTTTACAGCATATGTAAAATGGAAAGCTCTAGTGATTTTGAAATGGTTCTCAGGTGGTATTTTATCCAAACAGTTTAGACCAACTTAGCTTAGCAGAAGAACCACATAATCTGTACTGAGACAACACAGTTTTCTGGTCTAATTAGTGCCTCTGAAAATTTGGTACACATCTGAAAGCATCGCATTTGGCCACTATACTTTGTAAATTCATGGTTGTCAATACCAACATAGGAAGTTGTGTTATAGCAAGTCAAACCATCGGTTCATTTCCTTCATTAGTGACTATCTACATACAGTGTATACCCTACCCTGTTAGCAGCTCTTCAAAATTTTGGATGGGTCCTTTTGTGCCCTATGTGGTGATGCAGCGGTTTGAACCTGAGATTTTCTCAATGCAAAACACAAAATCTACCACTGAGCTATTGCTTTTCCTCTAAATTCTAGGAATACGGTGTAAGGATCTGAGTGGACTCTAACAAAATGCAGTTTTAACGAGAACGTTTTCTTACATCTTGATTTTAAAAATAAAATGAAATCATTTTTTAAATATTAGGGTGACTTCCAAGATGAAATACATTTATTTATTTATTTTGTCAGAAAGGAGGACCCAACATTTCTGGGGGGTGGGGGGTGAACAGAGGATGAGGATAAAGAATGACTTGATGAGGAGGGTAGCAATCACAAGAAACTACTGAAGACAATTAGAGCATCATTCCTCTTTAGAATATTACCCCTTGTCTTCCTCTGATCCATTGATACATGGATGCATAGATTAGCAACTGTGCTCAGATATGAAACCGGTGTATTTGCCTCAGTAACTCATGGCCATAACAATGTGTTGCCTTAAATCAAAGGCTGATTTCATACCAGAATGAACTTAGTATCCCCCTCTAAGTTACTTTATCTCTCATTGCTTGTGGTGGATAAGTGTTCTTATTCTAAACTGAACAGTATCATACAATTTCCAGAGGCAGAAACCTGTTGGGGTCTTCCGGACTGGTGATTTGTGCCAGTTTGTGCTACACCATTTAATGTCACTCCATGACAGTTTTGATGCCTTTTGTCATTTTTTGCCACTTCCCAGATATTAAATGTGGCACTCTGGGGTCATATGTGGGCATGCAGATCAAATAAAATTTTGGAAGAGAGCCAGTGTGGTGTAATGGTTTGAGTGTCGGGCTAAGACTTTCCTATACAGTATGAGCTGGCCTCGGTCCTGAGATCAGTAGGAGAGGCCCTTCTCTCAGTCCACCCACTGTCACAAGGAGACACAAGAGAAGGCCTTCTTGGTGACTGCCCCTAGACTTTGAAACTCCCTTCCCACAGAGGCCAGAATGGCCCCCTTCCTGCTATCCTTCCATCAGTAGGCAAATCTCTTTTTATTCTGACAAGCTTTTAAAACATAACATTTTAAAAGAACAGGCTAAGGGGTGCTGTATTGTTTTAAACTGAACTGGTTTTAATTGCACCTTGTCATTTTAATTGCATTTCACTCTTTTAACTGAAGGCTGGAATTGCTTTAATGCTGTGAATAGTTTCATTCTATTTTAATGTTCACTTTTTGTATGTTTTAAACTGTATTGTTCTTTTAAAATGTAAACTGGTTTGAGATCCAATTTTTGGAGAAAGGTGGGATACAAATAACAACAACAATTGCTGTGTTTCCATCTTATAGAATCTTGGGATTTGAAGTTTAGGGAGGTGTACTTAGAATTCTCACCCACATTGCTCTAGGACCTGGCCAAACTAAAAGTCCCAGGATTCCATGGAATATTGCCATGGCAATTAAAGTGGAATCACAGTGCTATAATTGTATAGTGTTGAAAGGCCCCAAAGAAGGGGTAAAAACAGCAATAAATTCCCACACTTCCTGAGACACTTGAGTAATTTGGAAGAGTCCTTAGTCTGTTGCAGCCTCAACAACAAAAGCTCACATGACACTCTAAAGGCTAACAAATGCATTCTGGCAGATGCTTACTGACTTCTATTTTAAAATCTGAAATTATTTAAAACCCTTGATGCACTTTGCAGAACATGAATCAGTGGTAGTATGCACTTGGTTATTCTTTTAGCTCACATATAAGCAGCATCAGAAATTTAACTCTGCAGTGTCAGTTCCTTTGACTTTTGGATGTCTTAGGACTCATCTACATGAGCCAGGATATGCTGGCTCTCTACTGGCATATCCTGGCTGTGCATCTGGCCCATTCCTCCCCTGTTACCACCTCTAAATGGGCTGGAGTCTAGATAGGCACACCAGCCTGTTGCTGCCACTGTCATCTTCCTGACAATCCCAGAAGCGAGGAAGCTGGCCTGCAAAATGTGACCAAGGTCCCCTGCATGTGACCAGCCTTGATCACATGCTGCAGGACTCCTTCCCACTTTGGAGAAAGCGAGGGAGACTGGCTGCTAAAGTGATAGGCTGGCCTGCTGGGACGGGCTCCTTCAGTCATGCGGGGCCCAATCCGCTCCTTCCCAGCAGGGATGGATTAAACCAGATTAAACGTGGTAACAAACCCTACTACAGTTTAGCCCTGTTTGAGCCCCGTATCTGCCCTGGGGGTGGTGAGGACAGCCCGGGGGCAGAATGGGGTAAAAACCCTGCTTCATCAGGACTGCAGGGCTCTAAGATGGGGGTGAAATGGAGTAAATTGCCTGTGTAGACAAGCCTATTTAGGTGTGCTGGGTTTTTGGGGTTGTAGGCTGTAAATGTGCTTTCCAAAGCACTGGATCTATTCTTACAAGGTGTGTGTGTGTGTGTGTGTGTACAAATGTATTAGTGTGTTTTAATGTTCTGCAGACTTGTGAAATACCTACCAATACTTCCGGAGCTGTCCTTAATCTCAGTTGGAAACTTCAAATTCCTATTGTGAAATGAAGAAAAAGTCATTACTACAACTAACTGAGAGAGGCTGGGTAGACTCCTTCTGCCTTGTCTTTCCACTAGCAGTTAAACACTTAAAAAAAAATTAAGGCAGGCCTTTGGCATGTCAGGCAGTCTGTTGTCCAAAGAAGTTTAACAGATTAGATACAGGGCATTTCTTGTCAACTATATTTTTAACTGTTTATGTATTGGCTCTTCTTGTATATGTTAATCAAAATGTTTGTTTTTTATTCACTTTTTGTCTATTCTTCTTCTTTTTTTCCATCCAAAAGGTGAAGTATAAATTAAACAAATAAATAAATACACAATAACTCAAGCCCCAGCTTTAAAACTGTGAGCCTCATTTTGTATTCATATTGATGCTGTAATCATTTAGTATCATTGTTTGACTAATGCAGTGGTTCTTAACTTTTGACCCTCTAGAAGTTTCGGACTTCAGCTTTCAGAATCCCTGGCCACTGGGTTTACTGGTTCGGAGTTTCTGAAAGCTGGAGTTCAAAATGGCTGGAGAACTAAAGGCTGAGAACCACTGGACTAATGATACACTAATATGGGTTTGCGTGCAAATGCATGTTTAAAAATCAGTCTGGGAGCTGGTTTCACTAGGCCAGGAGAGCAGAGCTGTTCATTCCACTTCATGATTTAACTTGGATTATTTTTATGCCACCCTGAACCTGTGCTTTAAAAATATTTCCATCCAGAAAAATGTCTCTTGTGTTGTATAACAAAGGGGATTTATCTTGTCTGAATTGTTGCAGAGCTTCTTTTTCTAGTATTGTAAACCAAGGGAAGTGTTTGAGGCCCAGACATTCTAAGCAAATGTGCCCATATTGTCTACACCACAGAATGCCATGAGTAGAGAGGAGGAGAGATCAAGGTGCATTGCCACAAGAAAGTCAAAACAGGGAATAGATTGAGTCAGTTTTTCATTCTGAGTCCCACCTATAAACCACTCAGATGGGACTGATCACTAAAGCACAGAAAATGACAGCTGTGTGAATACTGTAATGAGGGTGGGGTACATGTGACCTTCCAAATGCTGCCAGACGGAAACTCTCATGAGCCTCAGCCAAACAAGGTAGGCTAATGTTGGTGCAATTCAACCACATCCAGAAGGCCACACCTTCTCTGTCACTGCACTACACTGATAAAATTGCAACCCATGTGGGGATCAAAAACTATGAGAGAGCCCAGCACTTTTGCATGGGGCATATCTATTTCTTACTAATACCTAAGCATGAAAGCATGCCCATCTTGATTCATCTTCTTCACTGGCACATATGTGTTCAGTCTTACCAGAAATGGCAGGGGTTTATGAAACAGGAAAATCAATGGTCCTGTTTGCAGCTTAAAGTTAGACTTGCTTCCCCCTCTGATTCTCCTGCACCATGTTGCTTCTTTGCTTCCCTGTTAAGCAGAATGGAGGCAAGCCCGTGCCAAAGCAGACAGCCTTGATTACATAGTATGTACCATGGTGTATGTGCTGTCTTCTCCTTTAAGCTTGATTCGCTAGACAAAAGCAATAACTGTCATTCAGTAGGAAGGGTGGGCAATGTAAAGCCCTGGGGTTGCATGCAGCCCCCAAGACTGCTTTTTGCAGCCTTTGACCCCTCCACACTCTCCCAGTTGCCATTTTCCTGGCCCAAATAGAGAGCAAATGACCTCTTTTGCATACCCTTTAACATTCCACAGATAAAACCAGAACATGTGTGGCCAGGCAAAATGAAAGTGTGGTCATGATTGCAAAAGTTAGAAATGAAGAAGAACACACAAACTCAGAGAGGCTGCAGTGGTTTGCTTTTGCCTGAGATGACTGGGAAGGGCAAGATTCCACCTCTCCTCTCCTTCCTCCCCTTGCTGAGTTAATTGAGCAGAAACTACTTTATAGCAATGGAAGTAAGCGGAGGACCAAGGGAGAAAGTGGGAAGTGGAGAGAGAAGCGGGGACATTTTAAAAGCCATTCAAAAAGTGAGATGACAGCAGATTGATCAGGACTGTTGCTGCCAAGTTGGGACAGTTGCAGGTATGCTTTTGAAAGCCTCTAGGATTGGCAAGTCACCTTTTAAATTGGTTGCAAGCCCCCCTGCACTGTTTGCCATTACCCCCTCCCCCCCAAAAGACAAAAGTAGTCTTCTAGCCACATCTCTTCCACACACACACCACACACATGTTTTGAAGTCTCTGCTGATCCCAGAGATGCCCTCATCAGATGCAGGATGACAGTGGGCAATCTCGGTCTGCTTTTGAGTTTTTAATTTCTTTAGCAGCATCATAGCAGAAAGGCATTCCGTGGGGACCTTCCCCCACCCAGTCTTGTTATTGTCAATGTCCAATCAGGATGGATACAGGCAAGCATTAACCAAGTGAAAATAGCTCATGCTGTGCTTGTAAACGCTTCATCTGTATCATCTTGCCAATGTTGATATTTATTTATTTCCAAGATTTATATAATGCCTTTCAGAGTGAAGCCCTCCTAAGGCAGTTGACATAAACAATGTAAACACATGAAATACAGCCAGAATGGTCTCAATAAAAACACAAAACTGAAACCAGCCCTCTGAAAACATTATGCTGGTCAGGACAGGGATTCTGAGAAAACCATGAAGAATGAAACACAGCAGCCGCTTAACATCAGGACGTCAGAGGAAACCTGCTGCCTCAAACCAGAGTCCCCTTCAGTCTGTCATTCTGTTCCCACAGTGACCAAACAGAGGCCTCTGAGAAGCATAACACAAGCAAGTTATGAGTGAAGGAGCACCCTCCTCTTCATGTTTCCCAGCAACTGGCATTTAGAGGTATACAGTGTCTCTGATGTATTATGCAACGAATTGCAGGATTGTGATTTGCCTTTACTGCAGACAATATATCTCTCAGTTAGAAATGCAACCTGACACATTAGGTAAAATCAGACCATAGACCATACACTCCAAAATTTTGCAGATGAAAACTGAGAGACGTGACCAAATGACATCTGAGTGTGTTCAAGATGGCAAAAAGTATTAATGAGGAAAACCACACAAGCTAGGAGAGTCTGCAACTGATTGCTTTTGACTGAGCCTATTGGGAAGGGCAAGCTTTTCACTGTCTCCTCCCCTTCTTTCTCCCCTCCTCCTCCTCTGCTACTTCAATACTTTTGGAATTTGATCTCAGTTTGCAGCAGTTGTCATAAACTGAGTACAAAGGAGGAGAGGGGAAGGAGAAGAGAGAAACTGGGACATTTTAACAGCACTTGAAAAAGTTGGATGACAGGATTAATGATCCAGCTAAATAAGGACAGTGGGAGGCTATGGCTGGCTGAAGCAGAGAGGCTTTCAGATTGGCTAATAAAAGAGGATTCATATGTTATATAGCCTGGCAGAGAGTGCCATAAACACAGGACCAACACACACACACAGACACACACACACACACCTTGTCTCAGAACCTGACAGTAGACATGACTTCTCAAGCCAGTGTTATGGTAGGTTAGTAAGAATATTGGCTAAGTGGTAAAGAAAAGGATGTTTTTTAAAAAATAAAAGTAAAAACCTTCTCCAACTTTCCTAGACTCAAAAGGTGCAGACACTAGTGAAATCATCCTCTCTATATAGGGAGGTACAGTATCCTATCCACCTGTTTTTGCATGATTTGCTAAGTGGGGGCTTCCGTCTTTTTTTACTAGTAGGGCCAAACTAGCCAAGACACACAATTTGAACCACTAGCAGTTTGTTTAAAGTCAAACATTTTTTAAAAATAAATGCAAATTACAGTTTTCCCTTCATATTCGCTGGGGTTTGGTTCCAGGACTTCCATGGATACCAGCATCCATGAATACTCAAGCCCCATGATATGCAAAGGCATAGCAAAACAGTGTCCCTTATATCAGATGGCAAATTCAAGGTTTGCTTTTTGGGTTATTATTTTTTAAAGAATATTTTCAAGCCATGAATACTTAAATCCATGGATACCAAATCCGTGGATACGGAGGGACAACTGTACATGTTGTCTTTAAAAAAAAAAACTTATGTTCTCAATTCGGAACAGTAAACTAAAGAAATATTTTGCCATGGCTGCTAATTGACCATCTGTTCTGTTCCTGACTGCTTAATGGTGATGTTTCCACAGTATGTATCAGATCTTTCTTGAACAAACTGGGAAAGAACTTCCAGCCAAGGATAGGGCAGAGACTATAGAGTCTGCAATGTATATGTGTATCAGAGAGATGCACTGTAACCAGCAAGAAAGGAAGTTCAAAAGTTCATACTCTTACCCTCAAACTTCCTCTATCATCTTGTCATTGGTGCAATCTGAGTTCAAAGTGAAAAAGTAGTTTGCACTCAACTCAGCAGGGGAGCGAGGAGAGGAAAAGAATGATTTTCCTTTCCCAGTAGGGCGAGGCAAAAGTAAACTGCTGCAGCATTAAGAAGTTTTGCCTTCTTGACTGCACTCTAATGATGTTTGGCTACATGTGTCCCAGTTTTCATCTGTGAAATGGTGGTGTGTATACCTGCCTAGAAGAAAGAACTTTGGAA
The DNA here is from genome assembly GCA_030847615.1 of Gambelia wislizenii. NCBI lineage: Eukaryota > Metazoa > Chordata > Lepidosauria > Squamata > Crotaphytidae > Gambelia > Gambelia wislizenii. The sequence continues at coordinate 151,090,996 of JAUMIR010000004.1, forward strand.
GGCACACAGGAGAATGCTACTTGTTGGTGTGTGTGTGTGAAATTTGAAGTTGTTATGTATGAATTCGGTCTGTCAGGGAATGGATTTGGAGTGTGTGGCATTTGGTGGTTTCCATGTCTGTAGGAAGATCAATTCCAATGAATCCAAACTTTAAAGGATCTATCCAAGGTGCTGAACACAACTTTCAAAATAGATTCAGTGCCTTGGATGGCTCCTTTAAAGTTCAGATTAAAAAGTTGGAGTGGATTCATCAACCCCCTAACATGGAAGTCAACAAGTGCGACTACTGCCATTGCACTCAAATTTGCAAACACATGTCACAAAAATTTCATAAGTCTCCTATGCTCTCTCTTTCATCCCAAAGGGCAATTAAATTCTAGCACTGCTCTGTGGAAATTCACTATACTTGAGACATAGGGAGCCCATAACAGTATGCTGAGTGATCCAGAGAACTGGCTTTTAAGTTCCTAAAATAAGCCAACGTGGTATAGTAGATTCTCCGAATTCACAAACACATCTCAGTATTTCAAAAAGGTTGAACAAGTAGACCCATAAATCTCCAAAGGACATGGCGTCCATTGCAAACAGCTGCATGGGATCATTCTTTGGGTAGCCATCATGGAAAATATGTCCTCTCCCTTTTTTATGGCATCTGTGGCTACGCCAACCAATATACAAGGTAGCTGTTGTTTGTAAATGAAGCCCATTCAGAAACGTATTGCAATTATGCTGTTTCTGTTTCTGGAAAAGCACGTTTCATCACAATGTGTTGAATACCGCCAAGGAATGAGTCAAAGGATATCTTTAATCTGCCTGGGATAAAATGCTTCCTGTTTGTGATTTCATGGTTTTACCTTGGTAATCCACATGTAAACATTTGCCAGATCCCAGGATAAACCATGTCCCTGTGACTGCTTTGCAGTACGTGAAATTTGTTGTTACGCATCATATCCCAGAATCATTTCTTATCTTCGCGATGTGATTCAAAGGACAGGCTACAGTGCAGCTGGATTTTATACTGTTTTCATGTAACAGTAGTTGCATCATGACCGACTTACAGTATGGATGGAAGAACTTGTTCAATTAATAACCTCTCTAGGAAATGAGTTGCTGTGTTATATTATTGTCCACTGAGCACAATCTGATGAAATATAAATGTGCTTAAATCCCATTGGAATCAATGTGACCAAGGCCAGTTTACTTAGTCAGTAGAACTAAGTGGTAAAGCTTGTTACCCAAAATGCTGGAGGTCCATGGGGACCCTCTGCTATATTAATATTGATAAGGGGAATTAATGCACTTGACTTGGCAATGTGAGAGGCAGGTAACGAGCAGGATCTTGGAGACCTATGTATACTGGTACTAAGGTGGAGACTTCAAGCTAGATAGTGCAGTTGTTCCTCTGTATCCACAGATTTGGTATCCACGGATTTAAGTATTCATGGCTTGAAAATATTCTTTAAAAAAAAAATCCAAAAAGCAAACCTTGATTTTGCCATCTTATCTAAGGGACATTATTTTGCTATGCCATTGCATATAATGGGGCTTGAGTATTCACGGATTGTGGTATCCACGAGAGGTTCTGGAACCAAATCCCAGTGAATATGAAGGGACAACAGTACAATTAAATGATCTTTATTGAGAAAACAACAATAATAACACACACACACACATTCAGGCTTCAAGCAGTCACACAAAGCTAACAAATAAAGTAGGAAGTATTTGGATAGAGGAATAAAGGGGTTGCAGGTTATACTATACTGATCTTGCAGAGTGGAGATTGTGAAGTAAACTGACTGAAAGGAGGTCCGGATGATAGACACAGTGTGATATGGAGTCAAAAGGAAGTGGAACTGTGTGCCTGGCTATACAGACTGATGTGGAGTCAACATGAAGGGAATCTGTGCACAATTTGGTTGTGTTTTGTGGTGGTATTTATATGAAATAATTCCCCTGAGAGATAGGCGTTTGAGTGAAATACAATGGTTCTCAGAGGTACCTAGGCCAAAACAAAGGGTACTCTGGAAGAGTTAATGATCGTTAATGTTCAATACTTTGGGAACTGAATAGGAAACAGGCAAGTTCTTTTGTTGGAGGGGAGCAGAAAAGGGAGGACCTGTTTCATAAGCATTAAGGTCTCATGCTGTCTTTGAGTGGATTAGTGATTCACTCACCTCCAGGTTTTAAGTTTCTTACCTGAGTATCTGTTCTGGGGAATTTCCAAAGTCCCTTCCCTTGGTCTTGCATGAATCCCATTTTGATATTAGGGGATCTTGGCTTGGCTGTAACCACGTGGATGGTCACCTTAGCCAAATTATTAAATATAGCTAATCATTTTAGATTCTAAGATGGGGGCTATCAGGGCATGTAACAAGCTTACCACTTCAGCCTGTAGGTATCTACTGTTTGTGAAAGATATCTCCCTGTATGTAGAAAATTAGGGTGTCAGGATGAATGGTTTAGCATAGGCTTTTCTCTGAAATGCTACCTTCTGCTGCTTACAGGTTTTTTCTTTCACAGACAGAAGAACATGTAACTCCCCACTGGATGTCTGAAATGGTACAATTCTAGAAAAAAACACCCCCCTTCATTACTAGATTCCAGATATCTTCTGTAGAGCTAATGCAGTTTTCTGTTTGAGGACTACACCCACAACAAGCTGACTTACTTCTGGCATCAGAACTTGCCTAGAGGTAGGGACTCTGGCCATGATGGTTGACTGTTAGCAGCATGACATGCATGCTGCTCAGCTTTGCAGGATTTACTATTATCTTTAAACTTTTAAAAAGTTGTCCTGCCCCACTGCCGCTACCACTGCTGCCACCAGTTGACTGCCTGGGTCTCATTGCAGTGCTGGTGGGGCAATGATGTGACTCCCTGGGCACCTGGGCAATATCAAAACCCATATCAAAAGTTGGCCTAGTTCTATAACAAAATAAATGTCTACTATTCTAAAAATCCAATTAATTAGTTGGGAGGTCCATCTTTTCAGACTCAATTCTTACAAAATAAACCATCTATATATATGTATAAGGTTTGGATATGTTTCCTTTCCCAGTGTGCTTATTGGTGGCTTAGGAAACAAACCCAACCAATCCCCTCACTCTCTCAGCCACTCACCACCCACATTTTTTTTTATAAAAATTGCAATATTTTTTTCTAAAATAATACCATGTAGCTAAACTGTGTGAAAGGAACACTGCCACTCCAAGCTCCATGCTGCAACCACCACTTGAAACTCCAGTACGACACATAATGGTGTGTGTTACACCAGGTACACCTATACTAATAGTACTAATAATACAATTACACCAGTGGCCCCCTTTAAATATTTATTTAAATGGTAAACATTTTCTTTACCAGGGACCCCCTTTAAATATCTTTTGTTGCCATGGCCACCCACGACTGAACTCAAGATTCAAACCAATAATAATAATAATAATAATAATACCTGATAATAATACAATTACACCGGTAGTTCTTAACCCTTTCTTTACCAGGGACCTTCTTTAAATATCTTTTGTCACCATGGGCCCCAAGATTTAACTCAAGATTTAAAACCCTAAAAACAATAATAGCAATAATACTGGATAATAACAACAATAATATAATTACAACAATGCCTCTTAACCTTTTCTTTACCAGTGTCCCCTTTAAATCTCTTTTGTTGCCCTGGGCCCCCAAGACTTTAGATTTAGATAAAACCCTAATAATAATAATAATAATAATAATAATACAATTACACCATCTACTAAGCCTTCTCTCAGAGGCACTGGACAGGGAGGGAAGACTTTTCTCCTGCTTCTTCCTGCAAGTTTATGGCTAGAGTGGATTGAATGGCAATGCGCAGGCCAAGCCAGCCAGCCAACCTTTGCCTTGGCTTCTGTCTTGTGGCTGCCCCACTGCAGGGAAAAGGTGGGCCAAGTAACCTTCAAGCCTTCACAGTGAAGATATCAAAGACCCCTGGAGGCCCCGGACCTCAGGTTAAGAACCACTGGTCTAGATACTTGGTGAAAGTAGCATGCAAAAGCTCTGCCTCATTTAGAGAAGAGGGGGATCAGGGACCCTTGTCTACCACTTGTTAAAATAGAAATGAATAGAAAAGGGAACAAAGGAGTCTTTCCAGCAAGAGGCGGAATGGTCATCTCTAATTTTTTCAGGAGTCTTTGGGCTCGCCTTTGCCCAACCCACAGACAGCAGAGCCTTAGCCTTCTGCTCCACGCCAGCTGCCCTTCAAGGGTAGCATGCTGGATTCCCATTGGGGGGAGGTTGCCGGCCAATGAGAGCCTACTTTACTCCATTCTGTTCCCCCTCCCTCACTGGCTTTGGCTCCTCCCATCACCCAGAGGCTTTTTTTAGCAGGTGGTAGCCTATCCAGTGCAGCATTTGCAAGGAAAGCCTTTCTCTTCATGGGAAGCAGAGCCGGGGCTGCCAGAGGTCCCCAAGGGGCCACCTAAGGAAGAAAAAGAGTTCCTGGAACCCCAGGGCAGCCTTCCGCCTCCTTCCCACCCCTTTTCAGGTTTTTTTCTTGCGGCCTGTAAGTTCCTCAGGGCAGAAGGAGGGGGGAAAGGGCTCAGGTTTTTGGGTGCAGAAGGGTAGAAGAGTGGAGGAAAGGGAAAAAAACATGGGGCAGGAGGGAAAATAAAAAAAAGAAGAGGGTGGAGAACTCATAGAAAGCAACATTATTTCCCCCCTTGCATGCATATTAAGACAGCAAGGAGAGTTGGCTAAGTATTTAGGTACTGCAACTCGATGGGCAAAGATGAGGCTATAGGTCAAGGAGGGGGTGCTGAAAAATGCCCTCAAGCTGCTGATTGGCTGGCCAATAGAGCACTATGATTGGTTGGGTATGTCCACTCAATATAGGCTCACTGAGAGGCACTTGGCACAGTCTTGGGATGAACTAACTCAGGAGTAGCCAAACAGTAGAACTGCACAGCAGAAAGGGCACAAAATCAAAGGCTTCAGCTGGTAGCCATTTCATTGCTCTGACCAACTTTCACACACAAAAAGACTTACAGGCAGCAAGGTTCATCCAAAGATATCTGGATGCTTTTATCTTCAGTTTCAGTATATACAAACACAGTATATACACAGCAAACCTCATTAACAAGCACAACAGCAACCCATTCCTCTTTTTTCACAACACCAACCCACACACAATCCGTCTTGTGGTTTGACTATATAGGAGTGTTTGATAGTCTGCCTTCTGCCTAGTCACAGCTGTGAACAAACCCACTTCAGCTGTGCTAGCCTGTGGTCTGTTGCTCCAACATTTTTCCTTTTGCACTTAAAGCAATATTACCCTGACAGGGTATGTTTCTTAAGTGGCCAGTCAGCACACTGGGAATGGCAACACACTCAAGAGAAACATATATATATATATATATATATATATATATATTCCTCTTCCTCTTCGTCCTCCTCCTCCTTTCTTTTTTCTTTTTTATTGTTTTCCTTCCCCACTCCCTTTTTATTTTCTTTTTGAATGTACTTTTTGAATATATATTACTTTGATTCTGACTGCAAATTTAGATTGTTTGTGTTAAAAATTAAAAAGAAAACTTTAAAAGAAAATAAAGAACTGGGTTAGAGGTGAGAATTAAGCCAATAGAGTCTGTAAAGAGAGGGGGCACTGACTTCTGCAAGATCTGAAAAAAAGTGGTAAAGCAGCAGGAATATTCTGTCTTTCCTGCTGCCTTACCGTATGGTGTCAATGTTCTTCTGATGTTCTTTTGTTCCAGACCTATGTGGGATTGAGTTAAAACCACATCTTTTTGCAAACAGATTTTTCTGGTTAGAAAAAAGATGTGATTTTACCTTGGTCCCACATGGGACTGGAACAAAAGAACACCAACGTCATGCAATAAGGCAGCAGGAAAGATGGAACATTCTTGTTGCTTTGCCACTTTTCTTTGGAATGTGGTAAGGTCTAGAAGTGGACTCCCAATTCCACTTTTTTTCTAAACCAATATCTGGTTGGCATGAAATAAGTGGACAGGCAGGGGAAGGGATTGGATGAAGCCTTTGTTTGTTGTTAGATACCATTGTTACCTACCATGAGACCCTTCCACTCTTTCAGTAATTCATTAATTGGCTATATTTCATAAATTGGCTTATTATTGGCACTCCATGTGGTTAGTAGTAGGCCAGGGAGTCCCAAATAAAAGGACTCAAGGTTTTCTCAGAAAGCCTAATGATGTAGCCAGCCCAAATTCCCAAAAGACACCCCCGAGTAATTATTAAGCAAACCCCCCTCAGATTGGTGATTTAGGGTGGAAATGGGCTAATTCTCCTGGATGTACAAGATATGGAGTGGAGGCTGAAAAGCCAATTTCTGCCTGACTTCGCCTATATCAGGGTAGCATAAACTAGTTCAGCCTTTCTGCTTTCATTTCCCTATAAAACATTAAAGCAGATGACACACCACAAGAAAAAAAAAATCCTGGATTCCTGTCCCTCAACTGTGCTTCTGATCAAGACATTTTACTAGCCTTTATATTGAACATGACTCATAGAATCATAGAATCATAGAATTGTAGAGTTGGAAGAGACCACGAGGGCCATCCAGTCCAACCCCCTGCCATGCAGGAAATCATGATCAAAGCATCCCTGACAGATGGCCATCCAGCCTCTGTTTAAAGACCTCCAAGGAAGGAGACCCCACCACGCTCCGAGGGAGTGTGTTCCACTGCCAAACAGCTCTTACTGTCAAAAAGTTCCTCCTAATGTTGAAGTGGAATCTCTGTTCCTGGAGCTTGCATCCATTGCTCCGTGTTCCAGTCTCTGGAGCAGCAGAAAACAAGCCTGCTCCTTCCTCAACATGACACCTCTTCAAATACTTAAACAGGGCTATCATATCACCCCTTAACTGTCTTTTTTCCAGGCTAAACATACCCAGCTCCCTAAGTCTCTTCTCATAAGGCATGGTTTCCAGATCTTTCACCATATTAGTCGACTTCCTCTGGACATGGTCCAATTTGTCAATATCCTTTTTCAATCGTGGTGCCCAGAACTGGACACAGTATTCTAGGTGACACCTGACCAAAGCAGAATAGAGCGGCACTATTACTTCCCTTGATCTAGACACTATACAGTTGTTCCTCCACATTCACGGGGGTTAGGGGCGTGAGACCCCCGCGAATGTGAAAAAAAACTGCAAATGAAAACTAGGTCACGCCACTGCCCTCCCACAACCCCCACTGCTTCCCCCCCCCAAAGGCAGTGATGGGGCTTGCCAAGCCTCATCGCTGCTTCCTCCCACCCCCTCCCGCCGCCCCAGGAGCAGCGATGGGGCTTGTCAAGCCACGTCGCTGCTTCCTCCCACCTCCTCCCACTGCAACAAACTGGCAGTTGGTGGTGTTGGGTGATAGTGTTGATTTGACAACAGGCACTCATTCATCTCCTCACTGCCCATTTTGAATATTTTTATATCCTGTTAGCATGTAGATGAAATGGTAAGATACAGATCTCCCTCCCTCCCTCTTCTCTTTTTTCTGTCTCTTGTTTTTCCTTATCTCTCTCTCTCTCTCCCTTCCTTGAATGACCCATTCAAATACAGTCTGTCCCTTTGATTCTGCAGATCTCTATGCAGTAGCAGCCAGTGGCTTCCATATCAGTGGAGCCATGAATCCACTCCAGGATGTTAAGTTTCATCTTTAAAAGTGTTATCCAAGTTGCTGAATCCTATCACTCATATAGGTTCAGCATTTTGGATACTTCCTTTAAGGTTTGAGTTTAAATCTGGAGTAGATTTAGTGCCCCATTCACCTGGAAGCCACCAGCCACCACTGCACCTATGAATCTAAAACATTTTATTATGTGCAACTGGTGAGGGCCACCATTCATCACTTCACACCCATGATAAGTTCAGAGGCTGTGGGGGGTGGGATGGGTTTGCCCTCTCCTCTGGAAGCAGAGTAGACACATTGTGTGGTGACGCTCAACATCACAGCCTGCAGGTATATGTGTGAAAGATATTGTATATATTTTGGGGGAGTACAGTGGGGTCAGGAGCAGTAGTGCAGAGGGCTTACAAGCTGATTCCTCTCCAGTGCCGGCCTCTTTGTCCTTTCACAGTCAGCCCACCCACCTGTTCAGTGCAGGTCTTGGCTGCTCGCTTCAGCTCCAGGTATTAATTTTTGGCCCATATAACATGACTGGCAAATTTGGAGAAAGGTGGTTGGGAGGTTTTTGTTTGTTTGTTTGTTTTTGTTTTGCCTACCCTGTTCTGAGGGTGTTATTGGCACTGAGAGAATTGGCTAGGAGTATGGTCTTAATTCCAAATTCAATCACTAGTGGTTAGAGCAGAAAGGGGGAAGAGAATTCAGTGGGCACCTATTTGGTCATCTTTTGATGAAACTGGGTTCCATGACTTGCACGTAGGTGTGGGTGGAGCCCAAGTGTGGGAAGAGAAATAACATTTGGGACCAGCCTGGTAGGGTCCCAGCAAAGTTGCAGGGCTTGGGGTGGGTGGGGAGCTTGTCCAGGAAGGGTCTTCCTGGTCAAAATGACCAGATGGCTGATATCAGCCAATAGGCATATAGGATGACTTTGTGCCTCAAGTGCTCACCCATGGTCAAGGAGAAAAGAACTCCTGGGCTCAGCAGAATTCCACACTTAGGAGGCCTCCCTGCAGGTTAGAAGGTTTAAATAGTTTTAGTAAAGTGACCCCGGTTTAACCTATCACCAGTATCTTGACTCTTTGTTTCCAGGTGAAACGTCAACCAGAGGTTCCATGGGTGTTTGTCTTATTTGTTCTTTTAAATTGATGTTATGTATTTCAAAGACTACCTGTGTACAAGGGATTCCCCATTCTGTACTGTAACAGGGGAAACTTTGATTCTGTTTGAATCCTGTTTGAATCTGCTGTTTTGAAATGATCCATTCACCATTTGCCTTAGTTATTGGCAATTGATTGCACCAACAATTGATTGCAGCAACTAGTGTAGAATCAATAATATTTACATAAGTGTTGACTTACCATTCAGAAATAGAGTCAATGGTTCTACTGTAGTTGGGACTAGCAATTAAATTTAGATCCACCCAATAATTTTAATGCCAGAAATGCAAGGCTATTATTTAACTTGTTATGGAATATCTAAACATCCTTGCCTGAGGCAGAGAATGGTCTTATTGGCATCTTGTAGTGTTTTTCCAGCACTCAAAACTGCAGTCTTTTATTCTCAGAGAAGTCAATTTCCCTCCAGCCAGTTTATTTATGACTATGTGAAGTGTGATTACATAGGATGTATCTAGATAGGAGGAAAAAGTGTGTGTGGATGTGCATTAACTCACCTTCACAGCAGTTCCCTTTTGCCTACACGATTTTTTCTCAAAAAAGGTTGCCCATGCAGCAATGTGTGTTGAAGTTCACATGAATGGAGCCCCTTCCCATGAATCAAGATGGTGGCGGAGAGACCAGGTCACTATTATTCCCACCAATTTTATCATCATTCTACATTAAAAAAAACTTATTTAAACTTATTTAGGGTTTATAAGGGTGGAAGGGAAATCTTCCGCTTGTAAAATAATTTTTTGTCCTCAGTGCAACAAAATAGCACTCCCTCACTGGTCCGGAAAGTCAAAATGGTGCTTCCAGACTCAGCTGGAGGAAAGCCTGCCTCCAGCTTGCATGATAGACCAATCAGCTGTCAACTTCTTCCTGGTCTAGAATGTGCAGTGCTGTGATCCAGTTGTCCAAAGCACCGGTGATGCACTTCTCCCTGCAGTTTATTAAAAGCTTTGCAGAAAACCACAAAGTCTTTTAGGGCACAGTTTATGGAGAGTTTTTTTGCCCCACTCCTTCCCAATATGGCAAATTTCTTGTATAGCTCATTGGGACAACAGGTATTCTCCATGGCTTCTATGAAGGTATCTTCCAACTCTATGATTCTATGATCATCTAGACAACTCCATGGTGTCATAGGGAGTTGCATTCTGGACCACAATCTCAGGGCCCTGGTGGCTGGGGGATTCTTGGAGTAACCTCTCCAAGCACCAGGCCCAATACCATTACTGATGAGAATCCTTCCTGTCTCTGCCATTTTGTGAGCACAGATTTTATCTTTCTTAAAACAACAACAACAAACAAACCCTTATGGGGCCTGTGCTCCCACATCATAGTCCTATTTAAAACACAAAAGGAGAATTTCTGCATACTCTCACAATCACAGAAACACAGAGCCTTCTACAACCTTTGTGCCTGAAGACTTTGAGGTGTATTCCCTAAGGGTTTAATTAGGGTTGCCAGGTCAGACACCATCCAAACCCTGATATTTCAGAGTCAAAACCTATGGGGCTGGTTCTTGTGACGTGATGTGGGGAGCAATAGTAATGTCACTATGGAGATTTTCAAACGGGGAAATTATTCCCCTGAGAGATCAGGAGAGAAATGGGGCTCTTCCGGGAGCAGAGCTCCATTTCGCACGCCCCTTTCCTTCCCCCGATCTGACGTCATCCTCACTCTGTGCTGCTTCCATTTCTCTGCCAGTATCTTCAGTCATTTTTTAAGAACAAAGAACTTTCGTTATTAAAAAATGATGGAAGATACTGGCAGAGAAATGGAAACAGCACAGAGTGAGGACGCCGTCAGATCGGGAGAAGAAGAGGGGCATGCGAAACGGAGCTCTGCTCCCGGAAGAGCCCCATTTCTCTCCTGATCTCTCAGGGGAATAATTTCCCCGTGTGAAAATCTCCTATATATCAGCTTGACATATGAAGCATCAACCACAGTTGCTCAGAACATGTTATTCATATAAGAACTGCCCACTCCACCACAGTTAAACACACCTCAGACAGGACAAAAGAGTGGATGAAACCCTAGTATATTTAGGACATGACTGGATATGGAAGTGGAAACCATTACAAGGTGTTATAAGGTGTGAAATCCAGAAATAGAATAGTCCAATATTTGCCAGAACAATTGGCCCATCTGGATGAGCCCAAAGTCTGAATGTTGTCACAGTTTTAAGATGGGGCTGGAGGTGGAAGAGGGATTGCAGACATAGGCTGTAATATCATACATTACATCCTTCAGAATAAGTCTGATTAAACTGAGTTGGATTTATTTTTGAAGAGATATGTGTGGGATCACCCTTCTAATAGGTTTCCTACATGCTATCAGATTGTAATTATGACAGCTGGGGCAAAGAAGGAGATAATGGCTGAGTTGCTCTATATTTTTGAAAGATATAACATCCACTGTATATTGCGGCACATAAGATGACTGGGCGTATGAGACGACCCCCAACTTTTCCAGTTAAAATATAGAGTTTGGGATATACTCACCGTATAAGACTCTTCTAACACACACCAAATAAAAATTGAAAAAAACATCAGATTTGATTTCAATATGGTAATTTTAATTCAAATGCTTATGACATGCAGGTACTTAGCAGGAAAACTGTCACTTATAAACATAAGGCTGTTTGTCATCAAACATGTAAACATAAAACAGTGCAAGTGGATTAAACATTTCCTAATACACTCTAAAGCTGAAAGGAAGGATAAGACAATAAACCCATGGAAACTGCCATGCTCTTTGTTTTCTAAGCTGTCAACCAAACTGGAACTGATGATGATAGGAGGAAGATAACATACAATAGAGAGAGAGCAAGTGCCGGGCAAGAGGGAAGCTGGCTAAGGAGAGCTCCCGCTAAGTGAGCTTCCCTCTTGAACTGGCTTTAGACCCTTGAGTGTTTGGGGCAAAGGTGGATTCAAGCGGGGCACTCACTGAGGAAACTGCTGGCGGTTTCCTCAGTGAGTGCCCCACTTGAATTGGTCTTTCCCCAAAACACTCAAAGGTCGAAAGCCAGTTCATCGCGAGTTGGGAAAGTGCAGAGGTTTGGCTGGCAAGGGTCTCCTCAGCCAGCCAGCCAGCCAGCCAGCCAGCCAGCCAGCCAGCCAGCCAGCCAAACCTCCGCGTTTCCCCTGCTTGGCCAGGGGAAACATGGAGGTTTGGCTGGCTGGCTGGGGAGAGCCTTGCAAGCCAAACCTCTGCACTTTCCCAACTTGCAATGGACTCATCGTGAGTTGGGAAACCGCAGAGTTTTGGCTGGCAAGGGTCTCCCCACCCAGCCAGCCACCCCTCCACCTTTCTTGAACCTTGCATGCAGCCCCATCTCAGGTTCAGGAAAGGCATAGGGGTGGCTGGCTGGGGGGTGGGAAGCTTGCTAGGCACCTTCCATCCTTCCTGGGTCCGTATTCCTGACCCCTGACTTTTGAGGAGATTTTCAAGGGTTAAAAAGTCATCTTATATGCTGGAACATACAGTAGTAGTTACTTTTTTGTAAGGCATTTTGATGCTAACGTGGTAGAGTAACAGGAAACTTTCATTTTTTTTAAACAAAATATTATGAGCATGAGGGCACAAATGTTTGCAGTACCTTCTCTCTGTGTGTTCTTTAGCACGCAGCCATTCAAATTTGATTATTCACACATAATACCCACGTGACTCAGTGCTGTGCTGATGTACCCCTCCCATGTATACCTTCTCACACTGCTGAACTGTTGACTCATAAGATGATAATGTTGCTTCCTCCTCCTTCTCTTCCTCCTCTCTCTCCCATCTCTGAATCCCTTTCCAGTTTACAGCTTCATCTGCCTCTAGATACAGTACACTGACAAGTTTTTTTTTTTAAAAAAACAAATAAATAAGCAAAAGTGACAAGTTCATTATTATTCTGTAACAGCTTAGTAGCTGTGCTAATGGTTGGTGAGATTCATTGCCATAAAGCTGAATCTGAAGCTCTTGCAGCCAATAGCTAGATTGTTGTTCCTGTGTGCCTTCAAATTGTTTCAGATGTATGGAGACCCTAAGGTGACCCTATCACAAGTTTTCTTGGCAAGATTTGTTTGGAGGAAGTTTGCCATTGCCTTCCTCTGAGGCTGAGAGAGTGTGACTTGCCCAAGGTCACCCAGTGGGTAAGATACTTTTTTAAAAAACTGCATTCTGTTACCTGGCCTTTCTTCCCCATCCCCCAATTTTTTGTCATCCTTTTAAAAATAATATGCTAAAAGTCCTAGCACTAATGAAAGCAGGCTTCCCTTTCACAAATAAGTGTGTGTGTGTGTGGGGGGCCACTCATAGGTTGCATGCAGACCACAACTTGTGTGTTGTGGTCCCTGCTTCCACCCCTGCCCCAGTGCCAAGGAGACCTCTAACATCCTTGGACCTCCCAAACTTAAAAAAGTGTGAAAATCACATGAAAGTCAGCCAAACCACTATAAAAATGTGACAGTCTGGATCAATCCTCCCCTATTAAAAGTAGCTGTTTGTCTCATCAAAACTAACACCAGGAATTATATCATGTCACACCTGGGTCAGCTGAATTGTTTCCATGCAGCCTACAGAGGGTGTACAGGGCAAAACTGTTCCCAACTTTAGCAAAGCCACTCATCTCTGAAATACTTGATCTATAAAAAGGCAGTAATAGTGATGATGGGTTGATAATCCAATGCATTTATTTAAATGTAATTAGTAATTGATTCATTAAGTGGGCAAACACAACTAGAGAGTGAATGAAGGTGCATTCTGAAACACACTTAGAAGAGACAATGTCCCAATAACAACAAGGAGACTTGTTTCTTGAGTAAACATGCATAGGATTGCACTGTAAAAACCTTCTCTTCATGGGTACCTCTTAACATAGAGGATGGGAGCCTTTGCCCTTCCAGATCTTTTGAACTATATAATACCTATAATCCATTACTATTTATCATGCTGGCTGGGGGTTGTGTGTGCAAGGGTGAAGTAGTTGTGTGCAAGGAATGAAACATACACTAGACCTGAGTGGAAGGAAAATAGGCCACAACTTTATTGGTTACAGCTGTAGTTGGATTGGCCTAGGCATGGGTTTGGATCCAGGCATCAACTGACCCATGTGTTGATTGATGGGCCCAAGCTTCTGGCCAGAGCTGAACCACTGGGGTGAAAGGAGGAGGACCAAATGGATGGGAGCCCAGTATGATGCCCTAGTCACCGGGGGTGCCAGACAAGCATGCGCCACTGCCTGGGCAACACCCTATCTCTTCCACACTCCCAAGTCCCATAAGGGGACTCCCCTATATTACCAATGCCCGGTGGACACTGGTGAATGATGTCCCAGATCTAGGACCCATGCCGACCCCCCCTACCAAATTTGTGACAAAACATAGTTGACAACATAATTGCTTTGAACATACAGAGAATAAACACAAGTGTAAGACTACCACCAAGCCATGAAAAAGGAAGGGTGGGATGGTCGATTCTCTGAGAAGTGCTGACTGGCTGGTGGAGGAGGGCCAAATATATGCTCCGGAATCCGACTGGAGTGAAGACTGCAGCTCTTCACTCTGGCCAGTTTTGTTCAGTCAATAAGTTCAAACTGCTGTTTGAATTCATTGGCTGAAGTTCCCACTTCTCCCAGGAGACACAGCAGGCATATGCTGCCTCCTGGGAGAAAGAAGATGCTGCGTGAAGCATGGCGACCCTTGCTGGAGTTCCCACTCAGCCCAGGCTGCAAACTCCTGCATAGTAAGTCACCCAAGCTTCTTCCAGAGCTGAAGTCCAAAATATCCAGGAGGGGGAGCGAAGTTCCCTCATCCATGCCTTAATTCATGGGGTGGGAAAGCAGATGCAAATGCACACAGCAAAACAATGGTTTTCCTTGTTTTGACAAATTTTGTATTGTGTCCAAGGAGGCCAAACATAGAGACTGAGATGAGAACATTACAGGACACATCCTTATCTGCAGTTGTGGAATGCGCTCTGAATGTTCTCAGTATTCTTCCCTCGACTTAAGCCTCAATTTGTTTTGAGAGGGTTTACATAATGGCAAGGACATCCTACTTTAGCCAGCCCAAGGCAAGACCACAGGAGGGACTTGGACTAAAATCAGGTGCAAATATATAAACCAGGACCACATGTGAAAGTCATTTGATTACATGTAATGATAAACACACACAAATCAGCAGAGGGATGCAGGAGCATACTGAGCAACTGGGAAGACATCTGTCACCAGAGCTTTTAACCATAAACACTTCTCCTTCATAGTTATATAGTGTTCTTTATGCCATCTGTTTTTCACTGTGCAGCCATGCTTGGGTGCAGGTGTGTCTGTAATCATGGGAAGGAAATACAGTGTGAAGCACTGGTAATATAGTGCATGACACTGTCTACATCCCTATCATGGTAGAATAATAGAATCATAGAATCTTGGAAAGGACCACAAGGCCTATCTAGTCCAACCCCCTGTCATGCACACAACTAAAGCACTCCTGAAAGATGCCCATCCATCCTTTGTTTCAAGACCTCCAAATAAGTAGAGTCCACCATGGTCGTCCTTCCCAGTTATCCATTTTTAGGGAGACTAGAAAAAACATCAGTGCAGTAAAGTTCATTTACTAATGCTTTAAAAAGAAGATAAAAATTAGGATTTTATTGTAAAGTTTGCACTTATTTGCACAACAACTCCCAGAATCCCCCAGCCAACTGAGGCACTTGATCAGGCTGGCTGTGGGGGGGGACACTGGGAGTTGTCATCCAAAAAACTAACTTGCTTGAGCTCTGGTTGTTTCACACTGGCAAAATTCACTCAGTCATCATGTAGGCATAGTTGTGTAAATATCTACATATGTGCAACACCCTGTGTGAAGAGGCAGATGTGTGCTAGGTCACATAAAGGGATTTTGTGAATCTCAGTGAGTGCAATCACCGGAAAAGAAGAAACAGTGGTTATCAGGGAAATGGCTCATCACTTTGGAACATGTACAGGATGAGTCCACTAGTGCTACTCTGAGTGGCTGTGCATTCACTGACTTTAATATAGAAGGATTTGGGAAGGGTGAGATGGCCCTTTGTACTACAAGTGTTACCAGTTATTGCCATAGTTTCAGTTTTCCTTTTGGGACATTGCTTGCATCCAAAGGAATAATATCGATAATGTTTATTTATGTAAAATATTTGCTTTTAGAACAAGTACATTCAAAAGGTGTGTGCCATCAAACGAAATTAGATACACATCTCAAGATGCTCAGTGGATGGTTGTTTTATTACCAGAAAAGCCCCATGTGCTTTGGCCTATATGTTCTCTTAAGCCCTCCCTCACAGGGCAATATGAAATCATAAAAGGAAAACATATAAAGGCATAATATCATATTACATAAAATCTTGGGCCCGTCTATACAAAGGGAAAAATGTAGATTGATGAGTACTCATGCACATTTGAAGCAGGATTGACCTGTCTTAATCGTGGTTTGACAAAATTGCAGGCATGCGAGGCTATCCATTTTTGCTGTCCCAACGGGCATGCCTGCGATTTAAAATGGTAGCCACGGCTTCCGCTCGGAGACATGGGCGTATCCGGATGCAAGAAGCGCGAGCTCCGTGTTTCAAGCTTGGACCACAGCGCTTGTTGTCCTCCGGGTGGAGAGAACCTGATCGTTTCGGCAAGTCAGGAGTACCTCCTGTGAAAGAGGTATCGGAATGAGCTCGCAAGGCTTGGAAACCCGTGTCAAGCCTCCCTTTCCTGCGGTGCGAGTAGCATGGTAGGTGAGGGAGTGAAGATACTTTGGGGAGCGCAGAGCTGTGAACAACACTCCCGCCCAGCAAACCTTTCTCAAGGGACAAACGCCTGCCCCGACAAGACGATATTCTGAAGCCAGCAAAGTGGGCAGACTCGCAGTAAGTCTGAGTCTCTAACACGTTCTCATTAACACTATATGACTACTTGGGCTTAGTGGAGTGGCAGAGGAATGAATAGCTGAGACTGAGCACTGAGAGAGATAACATTGAGTCGTGGGGAAAAACTTACATGGAGCACTGAGTGAAACTGAGCGAGGAGGGAAAGAAAGGAAAGGAAAAGAAGATAAAGTCAAGGCAAAGAACAGAGAGGGGAGAGTAGCAAAGAGAAGTGACTGAAAAGTGAAAGTGAAGCGTGGAGCGGCTAGAAAACAGTGAAAAGGACTAGTGGGAATAAAGGAAAATAAGGGACAGTGATACAAGAAGTAAACCTTGGCTGGGTTGTATGTTGGAGAGCGGAGAGGTTAGAAAGAGTTAAACTAAGAGTAAAGGTGGAGGCGGAGGAAATACTTGGAGAAAGCAGGGAGTGGGCGTATTGAGAAGCCTTGGAATCCTCGGGAAGCAACCAATACCACATGGAGAGTAGTGGTTCCAAGGGGAGATTTTAATTTTGACTTTCAATTTAACTTTAACTCTCACTTGAGTCTGGTTTGAAATAAAGGTTTGAAGGAGTAAAGAAGGAATTAAGATGTAATGGTAAGAGGGTGTTTGCTGGCTTTCCCTCTCCTATGGAAGAGAGTAAGGAAGGGAGAAGGAATAGGACTGAGCAGATAAAAGCCAATAGAAGCAAAGCTTCATCGAGGGGCATTGCAAACTACAGAAAGACATACAGAGGTGTATTAGAGACAGAGAGACGGAGCTGGAGACACCGAGACGGGACTGACCGACACAACGCATGTTTGGAAGTTCAGCAGAGCGCAATATTTAGAGAGACATTTTTCAACCAACAAGTATTTCATCTCGGAGTGTCTTCCACGGGTGGGGATTTTCTATAATGTAAAAAGAGGGAAAATTGATTAGATAAAATTCTAGATACCAGTTTAATCTGGGGATACTTAGAGAGACAAATTTTCAATGTACTTGTGCAAGAGGTAGATACTATATATATATATATATATATATTGTAGGGCATATTCGCTGTGAATTTGTAAAATATAATATTGATTGAGCAGTCTTTATAGATATCAACTGATATATTGGAATTTGATTTGTTTTGTCTCGCTGCATACTATCTCCACAAATATAATTATATTATATATAAGGTAGGTCTATACATGTACTTTCAAGCTGGATAAATGATTGGATAAGATTCAATTTGGTACAAGTATTTAATTTGAGGCAGAAATTTGGGATAGAAATCACAGGTGGATTTAATTGAGGCGAGAATATAAGGAACTAAAGATAAATATATACAATATATATACATAAAACATATTCATATATTTAACATATATATGATATATATATATATATATATATATATATATATAATAGTATCTAAAATGCCAATTAAAAAGCAAACACATATACAAACCATCACCACAAGACATGCATCTGAGTTGCAGCAGATGTTATTCCAGGAGTTCGGGAAACAATTTAAAAAATTAAGAGAGGAAGTGGTGTTGGAAATGAAGGAGACAAGGAAAGATATCAAGAAAGAATTGGATGAATTTGGGAAGAAATTGGAAAAAATAACAATGGAAATGGAATCTCTAAATGATAAGGTGGATGAATTACAGAATAAAACAAAGAAACTTGAGGAATCAACTGAACATGGACTGGGTGCAAGGACAATTATAAGATCAGAACTTGGAAATACAATCAAAATTGAGAGAAAATTGTTTGAAATTGAGAGGCTTGATTGAAAAAGAGAATGAAGATCTGTATGAGAGAATATTACCAGGCTTAGCAGAATATGTAAATATTTCTATGCAAAATATGGAATTTGAGGTGGATAAAATGTTTAGAATTAATTCGATAATAGCCTCACAGAGAAGATTACCACGGGATATTGTCATCTATTTTACAAGAGGAAAGATTAAAGATCTGGTATTGCAGAAGAATTTTGAACACAAGCTTATAATTGAGGACTGTGAGATTGATATATATAAAGACATTCCAGCGCAAATCTTAAAAAAAGGAAGGGATATCATTTCATTACATCGAAATTAATGAAGAAGGGTATACCATATAGGTGGGAGAAGGTTGAGGGAATAACAGTCACAATCAAAGAAAATATAGGCTGAATACCATCAAAAAGGCAAAAGAGTTCTTAGTAAAGTTTAAGAAAGATTTGAACAAGCAGAAGACATGCGAGGAGAGATTGAAAGACTTAAGATGCAGACTCAGGAACTGGAAGTGCAAGAAAGGCATTTAAGGAAACAACGGAAGAAAAGACATGAAGAGGATATTGAAAAGATGAGAAGAGAGACAGTGATGAAAGGAAGGCCAGCTGAAAGTGTGAGTGAGGTTGAGCAAGAGGAAAACATGGAGGAAGAAGAAGAGCTGGAGGTTCGAAGTGCAAAAGGTATACAACAAGAAGATACTGAGCAGGAAGATGATGATGGAGTAGAAGATGATGAGGATTTGGAGGAAGAGGAGACGGAAGATAAATAATGAATAGAGAATATTAAATATTAATATTAAATAAAATAAAAGTAAAATGTCCATGAAAATTGTGTCTTGGAATGTGAGAGGGATGAATTCCCCAAAAAAGAGAAGTCAGATTTATCACCACCTACAGAAAATGAAACCAGACATCACCTGTATTCAAGAAACTCACATCAGGATGAAAGATCAAAATCTATTGAAAAATAGGAAACTTGGACAAGAATTTGTGAACTCCAGTAAGGAAAGAAAAAGAAGTATAGTAATATATATTAGTCACAAATGGATGGCGAATGAGGTCTTCAGGGACACATTGGGACGTTATTTAGGTCTTGAAATGAATATATGGAATAAAAGAATATTAATTCTTGGCGTTTACGCCCCATCCGAAAACAAAGACAGTTTCTACAGGAAGCTTATGAGGGATATATCACTGATTGACTTTGATGATATGTTATGTCTTGGAGATTGGAATGGAGTACTGGATCCATTGAAAGATAGAACTATTGGAAAGAAGACTAAAATAGATGAGAAACAAGGTAAACTACTAAAGTCATTTATGGATCTCATGAGTAATTACTCATTAATTGATTCTTGGAGACATCTTTACATAGATACAAAAGAATTCACTTACTATTCTGACTATCATAAATCCTTTTCACGTATTGATATGTGTTTAATATCCAAAAACCTGACGAATAAATTGGAGAGCATGGACACTTTACCCAGGACAATATCAGATCATAATTTGATAATGATAAAAATAAGAGATATCAAAAGAGATTACAGCTGGAGACTTAATGAGAATTTGTTGGGGGATGAAAAGGTGCAGGCTAGAATAAGAGCTGAGTTGATCTATTACTTTAAAGAAAACACAGAAGAACAAACATCAATTGGAAATGTATGGGATGCCAGTAAAGCGGTCATAAGAGGGATATGAATGCAGATAAACTGGGAAAGGATTAGGAAAAAGCAAGAAAAGATGCAGAAATTACAGGAGATGCTAAAACAAAAAGAAGCAGAGCATAAAAGGGATCTGACAAACGCTGAATTGAATACAGAATTGAAAGCAATACAGGAGCAAATAAAGATTAGTGTACTGGAGGAAATAGAAACGAAGATGTCATATGTCAAACAGAATTATTTTGAGAATGGGAATAAAGTGGGTAGATGGTTAGCCTTTAGATTGAGAAAAGAACAAGAGAAGAGAGATTCTAAAGATCAAAGAAAAAGGGAAAACAATAACTAATCAGGAGAAGATAAGAGATGCTTTCCAACTGTATTACAGAAGATTATATGAGATGACAACAACAGATGATGAGAAATTAGCTAGAATAAGGGATTACCTGTTTCAGCAAGAGATCCCAAAGATATCCAAAAATCAATGGGAAGATTTGAATAAACCAATTACTTTAAAAGAAGTTGAAGATGCGATAAAAGCTTTGAAGGTAAGCAAGACGCCAGGACCTGATGGATTTCCAACCAGTTACTATAAGACCTTCATGGACATATTAAAATTGCCATTAAAGGATATCCTGAATAATATTATAATAGAAGGGAATATTCCAGTATCTTGGGAGAATGCTAATATAGCTCTAATACCGAAAGAAAATAAAGATGGAGAAGACATGAAGAGTTATAGACCAATATCACTGTTAAACACAGATTATAAGATCTTTACTAGTATCATGGCGGAGAGGTTAAAGAAGATATTAATTGAGTACATAAATCATGATCAAACTGGATTTCTCCCAAACAGACATCTATGGTTTAACATCAGGAAAATATTAAACTTGATTGAGTATTTCGATAAGCATCCAGGAAAGAAGTTCGCTTTGATAGCTTTGGATGCAGAGAGGGCCTTTGACAGTGTGAACTGGAATTTCATGGTGGAATTGTTAAATGTGATAGGTATTGGTGAGAGATTCTTAAGGGGCATTAGAGCTATATATAAAAAACAAACGGCACAAATAATAGTTAATGGATATAAAACAAAGACAATAAAGCTGGAGAAGGGGGTAAGACAAGGATGTCCTCTCTCACCGCTGCTTTTTATTATGGTTCTGGAAATTCTATGTAATAGGATTAGAAACGAAAAGGAAATTTGTGGAGTTCAAATTAAAAACCAAGTATTTAAGATCTTTGCCTATGTGGATGATTTGGCAATTTGTTTGGAAGATCCCTGTAAATCTATCTCAACTTTACAGAAAATATTAGAGGAATATGGAAGAATCACGGGAATTAAAATAAATAGAGACAAAACAGTAATATTGACCAAAAATCTAGATAAGAAGGAAGAATGTACATTAGAGAACCAATCAGGATACAAGATTGAACAAAAGGAAAAAACAACATGGATCTGGTGGACAATAACTATGCAAAAAAAATGGAGAGAAATTAAAAATGATATAGACAGATGGAATCATTTGAATTTATCATTGTTGGGGAGGATATCCACAGTTAAAATGATGATACTGCCCAAAATGCTTTTCCTCTTTCAAAACTTGCCTATCATAAACTCCAACAAATTATTTAGAAAATGGGATAAAGATATATCTGCATTTATATGGCAAAATAAAAAGCCTAGAATAAAGTGGAAAAACTTGCAGGATGAAAGAAGTAGAGGAGGATTAGGCTTACCGAATTTGAGACTTTACCATCAAGCATGTGCTATGCTTTGGTTATATGACTGGATTTTGCTAAGCAACACTAAGCTTTTGACTTTGGAGGGTGAAGGGATGAGATTTGGGTTTCACGCATACCTGTGGTATGACAAGGAAAAGGTAGATAGTAGTTTTAACCATCATTTTATTAGAAAATCCCTCTTGCGAATATGGAAAAGGATAAAACAAAACATTTACATGAAGATCCCCCTGTGGGCTTTTCCCCAAGAAGCCTTCAGGCGAACAGAAATGATCCACTCTGAGATGTGGTGGACGTATAAGGATTTACTGATTTTTCGAAAGGGACAGTGTGAAATTAAAACTAAGGAGGAGTTACAGCAAGAAAAAAAAATGTAATTGGTTCCAATACCGACAAGTATACAAAAGGTTTAAATTGGATATAAAATCTTGGGGTATTGAAAATTTGAATACGGAATTAGACAATTTAATTAATGATGTGGATAAATTTAAGGTATGTAAGATTTACAAATTCTTGCTAAAATTAGAGTTAGAAGCAGAAGTAATTAAGGATCATATGGTAATCTGGTCACATAATGTTGGAAATACTATTATGATGGAGGATTGGGAAAGATTGTGGGAAAAAAATATAATTTTTTCAATAAGTAATGAACTATGAGAAAACTGCTATAAGCTTCTTTTCCTATGGTATTTAACTCCAAGTAGATTGGCAAAAATGTATAAGGAAATGAAGCCTAATTGCTGGAAATGTGGTGAACCAAATGGATCTTTTTATCATATGTGGTGGACATGTAAAGCAGCAAAGAAATTTTGGGGTACTATACATGAGGAAATTAAGAAAATCTTTAAGATGGATTTCAAATGTAATCCTGAACTCTACTTGTTGAATATCTTTGATTTAGAATTCCCATGTGAATTTAGGAAGATAATGCTTTACATGTCCACCACTGTGAGGACTGTGTATGCGAGGTACTGGAGACAACAAAAGATTCCTGGCAATGAAGAATGGATGTTTAAATTATGGGAAGTAATGCAGATGGAGCAATTGACATGTTGGCTTAAACTCCGCTCGGTTGAAAATTTCAGAGAAGAATGGAAAGTTCTTCTTTCAGAGAAGAATGGAAAGAAGGATTAGTGTCTGTTTGGCTAATGGTTGGTTAAAGGTCCATTATCTGCTGGAAATCCCCCTGTCCCTGGGTGGAGTTCATTTGCAAGTGTTGGGTGTTGATTTTAGTGCTTTTCAAGACTGGCAACCAGATTTTGTTTACTTTAGAGTTTCTTCTTTCCTGTTGAAGTTGTCCAGGTGTTTGTGGATTTCAATAGCTTCTCTATGCATTCTGACATGATAGTTGTTGGCCTGGTTCAGAATATCTGTGTTTTTAAATAACATTTTGTGTTCAAGTTGGTTTATAACATGTTCCGCTACTGCTGATTTTTCTGGCTGGCCAAGTCTACAGTGTCTCTCATGTTCCTTGATTCGTGTTTGCACACTGCGTTTAGTGGTCCCTATGTAAACTTGTCCACAGCTGCATGCTATGCGGTAAACTCCTGCAGCTGTGAGAGGGTCTCTTTTGTCCTTTGCTGAGTGTAGCATTTCTTGGATTTTCTTGGTTGGTCTGTAGATTGTTTGGAGGTTGTGTTTGCTCATCAGTTTCCCTATTCTGTCTATGACTCCTTTGATGATGGTAAAAATACCTTCCCTTTAGGTGGCTGTTTTTCTTCTTCATCCCCTGTGGTTTTTTCTGGGTCTGGCTGCTCTTGTGATGTCTGATCTGGAGTAACCATTAGCCAGTTTAGGTGCCTCAGTTCGTCCTCCAGGTAGTGAGGTTCACAGATCCTTTCTGTGTGGTCTACCAATGTTTTTATTGTGCTTCTTTTTTGTCCTGGGTGATGATTGGAGTTCTTGTGTAGGTATCTGTTCATGTGTGTGGGGGTTATGTAAACCTTGTGGCCTAATGGTTGGTTTGGTTTGCGGATGACTAGGATGTCCAAGAATGGCAGTGTTCCTTTTCTTTTTCCATTGTGAATTGGATATTTGGGTGGATGCTGTTCAGGTGGTTCAGAAATGAGACCAAATCTTCTTCTTCGTGGCTTCAAATGGTGAAAGTGGCATCAACGTATCAGAACTATGCTGTGGGCTTTTTTGTTGCTGTTTCCAGGGCTTGCTTTTCAAAATGTTCCATGTAAAATTTGCTGTCACTGGGCTCAGAGGGATGCCCATGGCTACCCCATCTGTTTGTAGAATTCATTATCCCACTGGAAGTAGCTTGTGGTGAGGCAATAACTGTGTGGCCAGAAACTCGGCCAAGTTGTATGTGGGGGATCCAATGGCACTCACTATGGGTCAGAGTAGAATGGAATCCTTGTGGATCGTGGGAAGTCCATACAGTCTTGGTGGGAGAGCCTCTGATCTGCATAGAGTCTGGTGTATGATTGGCTGAATGGATGAAGTCTTGATCAAGACATTCATTTTTCTGGTGATTTTGTTGGTTGGGTCTTGCTTGAGTTTTCTGTATGTTGCAGGGTCCAAGAGTTCCCTTATTTTTTGTTTGTATTTTTCTGTTTCCATGATTACTGTGGCATTGCCTTTGTCTGCTGGGAGAATAATGATTTCCGGGTCTGCATTGAGATCCTTGATGGCTTTTCTTTCTTTTATGGTTGTTTATCTCAGATTGGCCTTTTTAGTCATCAGCACGGTTGCAGAAAGCATGGGATGAGTCCTTCCTGAATCTTTGCAAGAAAAGCCAGAGAGAGAGGCCGGGTGGTGGTTTTGCCTTCCTCAAGATCCAGGCTGTTTCTCATCTTATCTCTTCTGCCTCTTCCTCCAGGAGATGTTAGAGGGCAGATTCAACAGGGGCGATGATGTCTTCAACTGGGATTCTGGTGGTGGTAACTGCAAAATTGCCTCCTTTGGACAGGATGTATGTTTCTTCTGTTGAAAATTGCTCTTCTGTTAGGTTGATAATAGTCCGTGATGTGACCAGCTGGGGTTTCCATTGGTGTATGTGTCATTTGTCAAATTTTTGTTTCTGCCTTTCAGTGTGAATCTTTTTCCATTTTTCTGTAGGTGAGGTTGTCAATTTTGTCCCAGTCTTAGGTGTTCATTTTTTGACTGATGTTGAGGTGGAGTGATAACAGCAAGATAACATCAGGAAAGAAGAAACCCTAAAAGTAAACAAAACCTGGTTGCCATTCCTGAAAAGCACTAAAAACAAAGCCCAACACTTGCAAATGAACTCCACCCAGGGACAGGGGGATTTTCAGCACATAATGGACCATTAACCAACCATTAGTCAAACAGACACTAATCCTTCTTGCATATCTCCACCCAGAAACTAGCCATTCAATTAAACAAATTTACATATCCTCCCCAACAGGGGTTCACAATATATACCTCCCCACATTCCTACCCAACCATTATCTGAAGATGCCAGCCACAGATGCAGGTGAAACATCAGAAATAAACTCTTCCAGAACACAGCCTCACAGCCTGGAAAGAACCCAATGTTTGTTGAAAATGCAAAAACAAGACGGAACTTTTTATCACTTAACTTTTTTAAGTGAAACTGCTTATCAGAAGTAGACGTCAGTGGTGGACTTGTGAGACTGCAAACAATAAAAATAAAAATTGGGTTCAGATCCATGGCTTGATGCATGACATTTTGAAGATAAAAATTCAACTAAAGCTGGCATTTTTCTTATTGGAACTGTTAGAGGAGCAAATTGAGAAAGAACACAGGAAAAACATACAATATATGATTATGGATTCCAGGCTTTGATTATGTGGAAAAGTAGAAAATGGTGATTACTCTGACTCAAGAGGATTGGTTGATGAAACTGCTTGACTATGCTGAGATGGATAAATTAACTGCTTTAATTAGAATTAGAATTAGAATTAAAAAGGTCATTGAATACTTTTGGCCTTAGCTGAATTTTAGAAATTATCTAAAGGATTGGGAACTGGTGATGGTTTTTGTGTGGAAGCAACAGGGAAAATGATTAGCAATGGGGTTTGAAAATTGGTCATATTCAACAATGATGGAGAATATAAAATGTTTCATTATAGAGGAAGTATAACATTGTATCATCTACAACCATCAGTAGGAAAGTTGTAAGTTATTTTCTTCTTTTTATCCCCTTTAGTTTTGTCAGTGTGTATTTATTCTTTTGTGGTGTAGTTGTACATTTTCTTTTTTCAAAATATTCCTATGTGGTTTCATATGACAGAAAATTATTTTAATAAAAAAATTCTTAAACTAAATAGAAAGGCAATACATCTCAGCCTAGCAAAAAAATTTATCAGTGACCTGTGTATTTGCTAAGTATGATATTGGCATCTTTCAAGTGCAATACTGAAGTCACTATTGGCCTGAATCTAATTGCTAGACTCAACTACAGCAGGCCCTTTGAATTAAGGCAATGTATATAACTGCTGACTTATTATTCAACAATGGATTCAGTAGATCTATTTTAGGTGGAACTTGCAACTGGATTTTTCATAGCTAATGGCCAGCCATGCATTTCTTATAAAAGTTAATTGGGAAATCACTGTTGCAAGTTAAACAGTTAACTGCTGAAAGACTTTTCACAATTTGGGACATTTTTGGAAAAAGAATTATTGTCACAAAAAAATTGTTTTCATGCAAAAAAAAATTTGCACAGAAAACAGCACAAACTTCTTTCTGTGAAAAATGTTGTGCTTCCCACAAACAAAAGGCTTTTTGTGCAAACCAGTTTTTAACAAAAGGCCCAAAGTGTTAAAGAAATAATTGAAAAATACACAACAATTTTCATTATCTTGACTGGCAGGGAGCATTTTTTTTGAAATTGTTTTTGCATGCATGATATAAGAAGAGATCTCCTCTTGCTTCCATCTTCAGCTGTTCTTCTCCCTTTCTTTCATTGCTTCTCCTGGGGCTCAGTTACATGGCAGTTTTTATCCCATGGAGTAGTGAGATATCCTCATCCCGAGTCCACCTCTTATTGTTTACTTGATCTGTCCCGGGATGAACAATATCCTGGGATCGTTATTTACACGACAACTTCTCCCATGACAAAAGCAAGATCCCTCGTTTTTTCACAATGTTGGTGATGTACTTCCTGTGGATTTTCCTGTTATGAGTGATAGTATTGGCTGCCACAAATGTTTGCTCAATTTCTGCATTGGTCAGTGAACATTTGCCAGGTTGATAGTGACTGTGATCCACCATAACTTTCGTATAGGTTTAATCATGGAAAGTTCAGTAGCCTGCTGTATGGCTATCACTGTCCTCATTCGAGGTACCGTGAAACTGCTTGCCAGAAGTAGACGTCAGCAGTGTGTCAGACTGTTATTTCTCCTTCTTCTCTTGCAACAGATGTGACAGTACTCCTCCAGTTAACACACCTATGCTATTTCAGTGCTTTCGCCCTTTATGCATTAATATTAACATTATGCATTAACATAATGTTAATGTTGCTGTCCTTGAGCAAGCAGGGATCACCAGTATTGAGGCCATGATATTGAGAACGCAGCTGTGCTGGTCAGGGCACGTTTCTAGGATGGAGGACCATCGCCTCCCCAAAATACTACTCTATGGTGAACTCGCCATGGGTCAGCGTAAGAGGGGCACTCCAAAAAAGCGATACAAGGACTCCCTTAAACAACACCTCAGGCTCGGCCAAATTGATCACCAACAGTGGTCCGCCCTGGCCTCACATCAGGAGGCATGGAGATGCACTATCCACAATGCTGCAGCCTTATTTGAGAACTCACGCCGAACAAGTCTTGAAGAGAAACGACAACGCAGAAAGAATCACAACCCAAAAACATCACCCAAGGAGACCTTCTGCTGTGCTTTTTGCAACCGGACTTGTCTATCTCGGATTGGCCTTTTTAGTCATCAGCGCGCTTGCAGAAAGTGCGGGATGTGTCCTTCCTGAATCTTCATTTGCGAAGAAAAGCCAGAGAGAATGCATTATGTTATGCATTAACATAGCTATGTTTTTAAAACCTATTCTAGTTTATGAACACCTAATACATTGTTGAATTGATGTTTATAATTCACATAAAGGGGATTTTAGCCGACCCCCCCGCCAATGGGTCCGTGAGGGGGGAAGTGCAGGAAAGTAGCTAACTCTGCCAGAACACCAATTGTTTACATGGCATGGATTTTAAAAAATTTAAAAGTTAAGTTGTGGGATCCTATAGGTAATGGATTCTAATGGTCTTTATGAAAATATAAAAACTTGAGTTTCTGCAAACTGCCCCATGACATTACGATGGCTGAGGGGGTTATAGGATGTGATCAGGTGGCCCAGCGCATGGCCTACTGGGGGACCCATGAGACCAACCTCCTTCTGGAGAGTCTATCCCAGCAGGCTGGTGCACCAAGCCCCCTCATGGAGGCAGGGAGGTTCCTCCGGGGAAGGGGCTTCATCAGGAGGGGCCTCCAGTGCCGGTCCAAGTTAAAAAAATTGTAAGGGCCAGTTCTACCAGGCACTGGAGGCCAATAATGGAAGCCCCCGGCATTCTTCAGCAGTCTGATCATGCCCCTTGTGCCTCATCTCTGCAGCTGCTTTTTCAAAAAGGTCTATATTTCTGTGGCATTCTCTCAGCTACTCCTGTATCTTCTGTTCACCCCAAATAGATAGCAAGTCTATTGTCTCCATATGGGATTCCGCGTCCGACTTTCCTTGCTCTTGTACTGTTTTCAGCATCCATACCACTGTCCTCTCAGGTGAAGGTGCAGGAAAACAATGTCTGCTGAGGTTGGCAATTTAGAAATCATTTGAAAAAGGGTCTCTGACCTCTCTTTCTCTGAACTCAGTGCCCTCCCCTGCCCACATCAATTTCCGGGCATCGCCAACTCCTGAGATATTTTGTCCCAACCTGTTCACATATCTGATTTTCCCCAACCTCCCAAGACTTTTTTAAAAACATGGGACAAACTGCAGGATGGAAAGTCCTGCTTCTTGAAGGATATAGGGTGGCCCCCCTTCTGAAAAGCGTGATATTGTCACGATGAATGTGTGAACCACTTGAGTTCATCACGAATTCATCCCAGGACATTTTTGTAGTGTAAACAAGCCCCTGCATTGTTTCTCCTGTATCTCTACATTGTGCCCCACTCATCCCCACCTCTATTTTGTGCTCTCCCTACAATTTACATGGTCCAAGTCTATTGGTGCAAGTACTACCTAGGGTTTGACTCTCCTGAGCTCTTCCTGTGTATTAGAAAAACACCACAAAACTCCCATTCTCTCTTACTAGAGATCAATAAAGCCAATCGCACAACCCCTTGGAATTTTTTATTGTTGTTACTTATGGAATCAATCGTTTTTGCCAACAGTCTCAAGAATTTGATCAGGAGGGCTTTAAATTGAGTCATATGGGAGAGGGAGATAGTATTGTGGAAGGCAAAAGGGCTGGAGAAAATAGTCAAATGGTCATTGAGGGGGAAAGGCAAACAGTGCAAGGACCCAACAGTGGGAGGAAAAAAAACTTGCACAGGCATCAAGTAAAGGGAACACATGGTCTTAGATGTCTCTACACTAATGCACAAAGCATGGGAAATAAGCAAGATGAACTTGGACTCCTAGCACAACAAAGCAAATATGATATAATAGGCATTACTGAAACCTGGTGGGATGAGTCTTATGATTGGAATGTAGGAATAGAGGGGTTATAACCTGTATAAGAGAAACAGGCCAAACAGGAAAGGAGGAGGAATAGCATTATATATCAGAGATATTTACACCAGTGAAGAGATCCATGACACCAATACTGGAAGCAAGGTGGAGAGCATCTGGATAAAAATTAAAGGGGAGGGAAACAACAGGGATGTTATTGTGGGACTCTACTACAGACCCCCAAATCAGACGGAGGAATTGGATGTTGCCTTTCTAGAACAGATGAACATACATGCAGAAAGGAGAGATGTAGTAGTGATGGGTGACTTCAACTATCCTGATATTTGCTGGCAATCTAACTCAGCCAAAACTACAAGGTCTAGCAAATTCCTTACATGCCTGGAAGACAATTTCATGGTCCAAAAGGTGGAAGAGGCAACAAGGGGGTCAGCTATTTTAGATCTGATCCTAACCAATAGGGATGACTTGGTTAATAGGGTGCAAGTGGTGGGATCCTTAGGTGAGAGTGAACATGTTCTCCTGGAGTTTGTTATACAATGAAAAGGAGAAGCCAGGCATAGTCAGACACGCATCCTAGACTTTAGGAGAGCTGGTTTCAATAAACTCAGGGAAATACTGGGGGTGATCCCATGGTCAGGAATACTAAAAGAAAAGGGACTTCAAGACGGATGGGACTTTCTCAAAAGGGAGATACTGAAGGCACAATTTGAAACAGTACCAATGAGGAAGAAAAATGGGAGGTGTCTCAAGAAACCAGGATGGATGACTAAAGAACTTTCAACGGAGCTAAGTTTTAAACGGAACATGTATAGGAAATGGAAAAAGGGGGAAATCACCAAAGAAGAATTCAAACAGATAGTGAACATGT
Organism: Gambelia wislizenii; assembly: GCA_030847615.1. NCBI lineage: Eukaryota > Metazoa > Chordata > Lepidosauria > Squamata > Crotaphytidae > Gambelia > Gambelia wislizenii. Next base: position 151,121,306 of record JAUMIR010000004.1, read on the forward strand.
GTAGGAGTAAAATCAGAAAAGCTAAAGTGCAGAATGAGCTCAGGCTTGCTAGAGAGGTTAAGAGCAATAAAAAGGTTTTTTTGGGTATGTCCACAGCAAAAGGAAGAAGAAGGAAATGGTAGGGCCACTAAGTGGAGAAGACGGCAAAATGCTAACAGGGGACAGAGAAAAGGCAGAATTACTCAACACCTTCTTTGCTTCAGTGTTTTCAGAAAAGGAAAAGGGGGATCAACCTGAGGATAAGGAAACAGAGGACACAATAGGGGAAATCCAGCACAGAATAAGCAAAGAGGGAGTAGAGGAATACCTTCTTAATCTAAATGAATTTAAATCTCCAGGACCAGATGAACTATATCCAGGGGTATTAAAAGAGTTGGCAAATGTAATCTCAGAGTCATTGGCAATAATCTTTGAGAATTCCTGGAGAACAGGAGAAGTCCCAGCAGACTGGAGGAGGGCAATCGTTGTCCCCATCTTCAAAAAGGGAAAAAAGAGGATCCCAACAATTATCATCCAGTTAGTCTGACATCAATACCAGGGAAGATTCTAGAGCAGATCATTAAACAGAGGGTCTGTGAACATTTAGAAGGCAATGCCACAATCACAAAAAGTCAACATGGGTTTCAGAGAAACAAGTCATGTCAGACTAATCTGATCTCTTTTTTTTGATAAAATTACCAGCTTGGTAGATGAAGGGAACGCTGTGGATATTGCATACTTTGTTTTCAGTAAGGCCTTTGACAAGGTTCCCCATGACATTTTTGCAAACAAGCTTGTAAAATGTGGGCTAGACAAGTTAACTGTTAAATGGATTTGTAATTGGTTGACCAGCCAAACCCAAAGGGTGCTCAGCAGTGGCTCCTCTTAATCTTGGAAAGATGTGACCAGTGGGGTGCCACAGGGTTCTGTCCTGGGCCCAGTGCTATTCAACATCTTTATCAATGACTTGGATGACAGAATTAGGGGCATACTTATCAAATTTACAGATGACACCAAATTAGGAGGAGTAGCTAGGAGTCCAAGTTCATCTTGCTAGAGGGCAGGATCAAAATTCAAAATGACCTGGATAGACTGGAGAGCTGGACCAAAGCTAACAAAATGAACTTAAATACGGAGAAATGTAACTCAGCCTTCCATCCTTTCATAGGTCGGTAAAATAAGTACCCAGCTTGTGGGGGCAATTAGCTAACACACATTGGAAACTGTTTAATGCAGTGTAGATATATAAATAGCTATTGCTTAAAACAATTTGTAAGCCACTCTGATAGCCTTGTGGTTGAAGAGCGGGGTATAAATAATAAATAAATAAATAAATAAATAAGGTACTGCACTTAGGGCGGAAAAACGAAATGCATAGATATAGGATGGGGGAGAACTGGCTGAACGAGACTACATGCGAAAGGGATCTAGGAGTCATAGTAGACCACAGGTTGAACATAAGTCAACAGTGTGATGCAGCAACTAAAAAGGCCAATGCAATTTTGAGCTGCATCAATAGAAGTATTGTGGCTAGATCAAGGGAAGTAATGGTGCCACTCTATTCTGCCTTGGTCAGGCCTCACCTAGAATACTGTGTCCAGTTCTGGGCACCACAATTCAAAAAGGATATTGACAAATTGGAGCATGTCCAGAGGAGGGCGACTACAATGGTGAAAGGTCTGGAAGCCATGCCTTATGAGGAAAGACTTAGGGAGCTGGGTATGTTTAGCCTGGAAAAAAGACGGTTCAGGGGCGATATGATAGCCCTGTTTAAGTATTTGAAGGGGTGTCACATTGAGGATAGAGCAAGCTTGTTTTTTGCTGTTCCAGAGACTAGAACACAGAGCAATGGATGCAAGCTCCAGGAATAGAGATTCCACCTCAACATTAGGAGGAACTTTCTGATAGTAAGAGCTGTTTGGCAGTAGAACACACTCCCTTGGAGCGTGGTGGGGTCTCCTTCCTTGGAGGTCTTTAAACAGATGTTGGATGGCCATCTGTCAGGGATGCTTTGATGGTATATTTCAGCAAGGCAGGGGTTGGCCTGGATGGCCCTTGTGGTCTCTTCCAACCAGGGCCGGTTTAAGGAATTTTGGGGCCCCCTGCAATGCTTTATTTTGGGGCCCCCATATGTTTATCTCAGGGCAATGTAACCTAACCTATTCACAATACAGGATGCTCAGATTACAGTAGGACCCCCGTATCCATGGATTCATTATCCATGGGACACAAAAGAGCACACCTACCATAGAGGCTTCCTAGAAAATGTGTCCTCCCTAGCCGTTTTCTAGGCCCTCCAAGGCAACCCTATGGTATTTTAAACCAGAAGTCCCATTATTTTCAATGGCGTTCACTATTATTCATGGTTTTCAGAATCCACACCCTCCCCGAACCAATCCTCAGTGGATAAGAGGGGCCTACTGTATTAAATAATTTACAAATGAGGAACGGCTTAGGAAGCTGGGCATGCTTAGCCTGGAGAAGAGAAGGTTGAGAGGTGACGTGATAGCCATGTTTAAATATTTGAAGGGATGTCATACTGAGGATGGGGCAAGCTTGTTTTCTGCTGCTCCAGAGACTAGGACACAGAGCTATGGGTTCAAACTTCAGGAAAAGAGATTCCATCTAAACATTATTAGGAAGAACCTCCTGACAGGAAGAGCTGTTCAACAGTGGAATACACTGCCTTGGAGTGTGCTGGAGTCTCCTTCTTTGGCTTTTTTAAAACATAGGTTGGATGGCCATCTGCCAGGAATGCTTGGATTGTGTGTTCCTGCAGGGCAGAAGCCGATCAGATGGGATGGCTGTTGGGATCCCTTCCAGCCCTATGATTCTATGATTCTAGGCTGCATTCAGAGCCTGGGAAAGTTACTTTTGGATTACACCTTCCAGAATCCCCCTGCCAGCACCCTTCTCAAGGTCTGGTTGCATTGTTCCTTTTCCAGCATTCTCTAGCCCAGTGGTTCTTAACTTGGGGTCCGCAGTGTGCTCACAGGGGGTCCACAAAGGCTTGAAGGCTATTTGGCCCAACCTCCTCCCTGTAGTGGAGCAGCCACATGACAGGAACCAAGGCAAAGGCTGGCTGGCTTGGCCTGCACATTGCCATTCAATCCACTCCAGCCACAAACTTGCAGGAAGCAACAAGAGTGCCTCTGAGGGAAAGTTTAATGGATGGTGTAATTGAATTGTTGTTGTTGTTGTTGTTGTTGTTGTTAGCTATTATTATTTAAAAAAATATTATTAGCTATTATTATTAGGGTTTTGAATCTTGAGTTAAATCTTGGGGCAACAAAAGATATTTAAAGGGGGTCCCTGGTAAAGAAAAGGTTAAGAACCACTGCTCTAGGCCAATGTCTCTCACATAACACTAATGGGATACTGGTGTTTTAGTGACAACAATAAAACCATTGTTCCCAGTAATATTACTCCAAATTTTAATGTATATTCTTTATATTCTTCTGTTAAAAGAGCTAGAGTGTTGTAGAAGTTTCAGCATTGCACTATGACTATGGAGACCAGGGTCTGAATCCTTACTCAGCCATGAATACCCACTGGCTGACCTTGGGCAAGTCACACTCTCTCAGCCTCAAAGGAAGGCAAAGGCACACCCCCTTTGAACAAACCTTGCCTAGAAAACCCCATGGTAGGTTTGTCTTAGTCAGAAATGACTTGAAGGCACATAGGCAAACGTACACAAATTTCTTTTGCAGGCTGAACTCAGTTGGTAGCAAGGGAAGGAAGCTGAAGAAGACCAAGGGGAAAAGGGAGGGGAGAGGAACCAGGACATGTTAAGAGCAGCAGGAAGGATGGACTGGAGGGGATTTATGTAGAAGGAAGGAAGGAAGGAAGGAAAAGAAAGAAAGAAAGAAAGAAAGAAAGAAAGAAAGAAAGAAACCCTTTCTGAGGGAAAGAGACAACCCTCAAATTCCCCCTCTCTCTCATACACGCACACTCACCCCTCTCCGACATGCCTGACTGGCTTCCTTTTGCAGCAGCAAACTCCCTCCAGCTTCTGCCACGGAGGGCTGCTGCTTCTTTCTCTTTCTAGTTTGGGAGACACAGGGTTTTTTTGTTTTTTTAAAAAAGCCAGCAGGAAGTTTTTTGAGGAGGAGGGTAGGAGGGGGCTACAAAGCAGCAGCTCCGCCCGGCTGTTTCCTGGCTGTCTCCTTTGTCAGATAAGGAGGTCAGCAGGGGGGGGCTTGACCTTGGGGCCCCCTGCCAATGCTGATTTGGCAGACTGGTTAAACCGGCCCTGCTTCCAACTCTACAATTCTATGATTCTATGGCATTGAGGAACATGCAAGGAGATGTATCTTTCCCTTGCTTCAGGTTACAGCTACGTTCTTGGGTTATACCTGTAATGTTTGCAGCAGATCCATTCTTTAATTCAGGCCAGGTTCCTTAGAATATCTAGGACTAAGTACAGATAGACCACTGCAGGTTTCCTATTGTTTTTCTGGGGAGGCTGGAACAGTTGGCCAGAACAGGGCAGAAGTACAGAACAAGGAAGTGTGTATTTTTTAAGTATCAGAGGAGCCTATCTTCTTACTTCCAAAAACACCAGACCTCTAAACACAACTATGCTTATGGCTGTAGAACCATCCATGTGTTATACAAAAGTATGCTTGTGAATATAGTAGATGGTCACCTATTTGAGATGCTTAGGTGTTGATTTCTAGTGTTGAGAAGGCATTGGACAAAAGTGTTGAGGTCACTTCCAATGATTCTATGAATAGGTTATGGGAAAACATATTGTCTTAACCTTGTTGTACTGGGGTTGACTCACACATGCATGGTTGCCTCTTAGAGGCTTATTGCATGCTGAAATAAAGCAGCAGTGCAACCGGAAGTTTCCACTGTGTTGCCTTACTGCAGGATGTCATCGTTTTTCTGGTGTCTGCCATTTCGGTTCCATAGAAGACTGAAGTAAAACCGCTTCTTTTTGCTAACAGATTTTTATGTTATTAGCAACATAATAACCATTTTGTGGTTAGCAAAAATATGTGGTTTTACCTCTGTCTCCCATGGGACTGGTATGGAAGAATGATGACATCATATAGTAAGGCAGCACAAAAGACACAACCTTCCAGCTGCACTGCCACTTTTCTTTGGAGTGTGATAAGCCTCTTAATGACTTCGGCATCAGTGGTGCTTTCGATGGATGAATGGATCAATCATCACACAGAGATTGCTTGGAATATACCTTTTTGGACTACAACTCCCAGAATTCCTGACCAGCATGGCAAGTGACTTCACAGGGAGAAGGATTCTGAGGGCTGTAATCCAGAAATTATGATCATGCACTCTGCAAAAAACTTCCAAACCACCTGCGACATCCAGAATTGTTTTCCAATGGAGTTGGCTCACACATTCACCTATATGACTGATTGAGATCTGCATCTCCAGGAGGGATCAGTCCCATAGTTTCACATGCAGGAGCTGAATTTAAACAAAACAAAACAAAAACAGCAGAGTTTGGCTCTGCACTTTCAAACTGAGTTTTGCTTGCGTCAATATGTGGTTCCAGTCTGTTTCTGATTTAACATCCTGCTCTATCCATGGAAGCACATCCTTTTTTTCTTAAGTAGCAAAATGTGGACAGGCTCAAATGTGTATGCCCATTTAAAACATACACGCACATACATACATACAAACACACACACACACACACACACACAGAGTTCTGTAATCAGGGGACTATAGATAGACAAGAAAATTATTATTTTGTTTAACAAAGCTCAAACAATGCTAATGGTGTTCATGATTTGCATAGATATCCAGTCCTCTTCAAAACAAACATTCCCCTAGGACCAACTATTCAAAGGACAACAGGGAAAGAGAAACTGCATGCAAATAAGGTGGAGAGGTTGGTTTCTGTAAACACCAGAGAACTAAAAGGCTAGTTAATGAAAAACTGCATTTGGCACAGGTAAAATTTACATCTCGGAAAACTACTGGATATGGGTCATATTATCTGATGAAGTGAGGCTGCATAACTTGTGTGGCCCACCATGGTTATTGTGGTTCATCAGCCATGCCTGGTGGCTAATCAGAGACTTAGGTTGAAGAAGACCAGCAAATGGCTCATTTCCCCTGTACACTCATATCAAGGTGCACAGCACCCAAAGCCACCCACCTTACTGGTATTGGTTATCAGTGTAACTATCAGGGTATCAGAAAGCTGTCCAAGGGATTTTTTTACTTCATGTGCCAAAAAGGCAAAAGTTGATCATATAATTGCACTGGAGGACCTAGAAATTCCTAGAGAGGACATTTTTTCCCCCAGTTGCATATAGGTCTGCAGTGGAGGTGGCAGCAATTACAGTAACCTGCAAATAATGAGATCTGTGAATGCTTAACCCACAAATGTGGAGGATGACTGTAATCAAAGAAACTTGAAGTGTTGGAACTTTAAAAGCTTTTTAGTACTTTGGGGATAACATTGCATAGCTATCTTTCTGCTTCCTTCTTCCTACTGATTTGATCTGCATGTTGCTAAATTAATAACAATACCCGTATTATATAATTATCAGAAGTCATAAGGAAACTAACAATTTAAAGATGTTTTTGCTTGAGGACAGCTGTGGTCACTGACCAATGAGCCCATACTGACCAATAATCCCTTGTGATTTATTCTCTTTTGGGATCAGTTGCCAGCACTAAGTAGAAGTAGAGGTAGAAAAGCATCTCTGTCATTTACTGTTTTGTATCCCAATCCCTTCTCCTTTCATCACACCCATTATATCCTCTCTCTAATCTGTGACCTCTAGTGCATGGCAGCTCCATGTCAGTGAGATGGTGAATCCACTCTGGGTTTTATTAGGCTGTATCTGCACTGCAGAAATAATCTGGTTTGACACCACTTTAACTGCTGTGACTTGATGCTATGGAATTCTGGGATTTTTAATTTTGTGAGATATTTAGTCTTCTCTGTCTGAGAGGTCTGGTGCCACAACAAACTACAAATCCCAGGATTCTATAGGATGGAGCCATGGCAGTTAAAAGAGTGTTAAACTGTATTATTTCTTCAGCACAGATGCAGCCTTAGCCTAGACTCTAAAGGAGCTATCTAAGGTGCACAACACCTTATCCTCCAAACAGGCTCAGGACCTTTTACATTTCCTTTAAAGTTCAGACTCAAACCCAGAGGAGATTTACCACCATGATGACAAGAGAGCCACCAGCTGTCACTGCTTGTGAGCCTGCCCTGGTTTTCTTTAGCGATAAAGATTTGAAGTGAAATAGTAAAGAGGATGTACAGTCTGTACCCCTTCACCACTAAGCAACTGCACGACATAACTGATTATGAAGAAGTTAGGGTTCTATTTTAAGGCAGGTAGCAATATTTCCAGGCAGGCCCTCTTAAAGCTTGTGGCTGATGGAGGTACCACCACTAGACCTTGTGCCACAGGTGGGGAACTTGTCCAGAAGCTGAACTTCTGGATTAGATGGATTGTCTACATCTGTTTTGGCCTGGCTTCAGGTTTGTTTATGGAAAGAGCAAAAGGTGGATGGTCTATATGAAGAACTGGACAGCAGAAGGTGTCTGCTGGACCTCTCAACAGCTTTCAGCAATACTTACCACGATCCAGGCCAGGTTTACTAGAATTTCCAGGACCAACTATAGATAGCTTACCCTAGGTTTTCTGTTGTGTTTTTGGGATGGCTGGAACAGTTGGTCACAACAGAGAAAGAAGTACAGAAGAAGAAAGTCTGTATCTTTTAAATATCTGAGGAGTATACCTTCAGCAAGGAGTATCACCTTGCTGAGACAGGACTAGGGGTACCATATTATAGTGGTTCCCTTTTGTTCTGGAGGCAGTGCATTTCTGTTCAACTCCTTGATCATTGGCCTGTGGAGTCTCTCAGGGTTCTGTTTGGTTCTCCATCCCATTTGGATTAGTGTAGCATACTCTGTGTGGAGCTGCCTTTGAAAAGTGTTCAGAAATGTCAGTTGGTCAAGGAGCTGCAGCCAGATTGTTAACTGTGGTATCCCACAATGAATGCCAGTCTTTTGTTGCAACAGCCCTACTGGCAGCTGGCCTGGTACTGAGATCAATTCAAAATGCTGGCTATGACCTATAAAGTCTTAGATGGCTAAGGTCCAGGATTTCTGAAAGACCATAACTTCCTATATGAACCTGCCTGTGCTCTAAATTCTTTGGATGAAGCCCTTCTCTCAGTCCTAGCACATCTCCCTTAATATTTTGTGGGAACTTGGGAGGCGGCCTTGTTAGGGGCTAATCCCAGATTTTGGAACCTTCCTCCTTAGGGTGGGTACTAGCATTGTTCCTTTTCTACTGCCCTGCCCTCAGCAAGTAGAAACTTTTCTATTCCAATAGGCTTTGAGGAGTTAACTGCAACGGCCTTTAATGGTGTGCCATTTTGCTGATTTTTATCTTTTGTCTTTTAATTATCATCCAGTTAGTCTGACATCAATACCAGGGAAGATTCTAGAGCAGATCATTAAACAGAGGGTCTGTGAACATTTAGAAGGCAATGCCATAATCACAAAAAGTCAACATGGGTTTCAGAGAAACAAGTCATGCCAGACTAATCTGATCTTTTTTTGATAAAGTTACCAGCTTGGTAGATGAAGGGAACACTGTGGACATCGCATACCTTGATTTCAGTAAGGCCTTTGACAAGGTTCCCCATGACATTCTTGCAAACAAGCTTGTAAAATGTCGGCTAGACAAGTTAACTGTTCAATGGATTTGTAATTGGTTGACTGGCCAAACCCAAAGGGTGCTCAGCAGTGGCTCCTCTTCGTCTTGGAAAGATGTGACCAGTGGGGTGCAACAGGGTTCTGTCCTGGGCCCAGTGATATTCAACATCTTTATCAATGACTTGGATGAGGGAATTAGGGGCATACTTATCCAATTTGCAGATGACACCAAATTAGGAGGAGTAGCTAATACCCTAGAGGACAGGATCAAAATTCAAAATGACCTGGATAGACTGGAGAGCTGGGCCAAAGCTAACAAAATGAAATTCAATACGGAGAAATGTAAAGTACTGCACTTAGGGCGGAAAAATGATATGCATAGATATAGGATTGGAGAGACCTGGCTGAACGAGACTACGTGCGAAAGGGACCTAGGAGTCCTAGTAGACCACAAGTTGAACACAAGTCAACAGTGTGATGCGGCAGCTAAAAAGGCCAATGCGATTTTGGGCTGTATCAATAGAAGTATAGTGTCTAGATCAAGAGAAGTAATAGTGCCGCTCTATTCTGCCTTGGTCAGATCTCACCTAGAATACTGTGTCCAGTTCTGGGCACCACAATTCAAAAAGGATATTGACAAATTGGAGCATGTCCAGAGAAGGGCAACTAAAATAGTGAAAGGTCTGGAAACCATACCTTATGAGGAGAGACCTAGGGAGCTGGGTATGTTTAGCCTGGAAACAAGACGGTTAAGAGGCGATATGATAGCCCTGTTTAAGTATTTGAAGGGATGTCAGGCTGAGGATGGAGCAGGCTTGTTTTCTGCTGTTCCAGAGACTGGAACACGGAGCAATGGATGCAAGCTCCAGGAATAGAGATTCCACCTCAACATTAGGAGGAACTTTTTGACAGTAAGAGCTGTTCGGCAGTGGAACACACTCCCTCGGAGTGTGGTGGGTTCTCCTTCCTTGGAGGTCTTTAAACAGAGGCTGGATGGCCATCTGTCGGGGATGCTTTGATCAAGATTTCCTGCATGGCAAGGGGTTGGACTGGATGGCCCTCGTGGTATCTTCAAACTCTACAATTCTATGATTCTATGATTCTATGAATTAATTTATTTCAAATGGTTTTAATTCTATGAATAGTTGGAATCATTTTTTCAGCACAAAACACACACATTTAATATGTTTTTCTTATGTCTTTGTAAGTACTTTTTAACTATATTTGTTTAAACTTTTATAAGCTTCCTTTAGTCCCAATATTGAGGAGGGGAAGGTGAGATATAAATAGATAAATAATGGATTTTCCTTGGTTTTTTTCTGGGCTGTGAGGCCGTGTTCTGGAATAGTTTCTTTCTGATGTTTTGCCTGCATCTGTGACTGACATCTTCACAGAATGGTTGGGTAGGAGTTTGTGTGGAGTTTATATATTGTAAACCCCTGTTGGGGAGTATATGTAAATTTGTGTAATTAAATGGTTAGTTTCTGGGTATAGAAATGCAAGGATGATTAGTCTCTGTTTGTCTAATGGTTGGTTGATGGGCCATTATCTCTTGGAAATCCCCTTATCCATGGGTGGAATTCCTTTGTAAGTGTGGAGTTTTGATTCTATTGTTTTTCAAAACTGGAAGCCAGAAAAATCAACAGTAGCAGAACATGTTATAAACCAACCTGGACAGAAAATGTTATATAAAAACACAGAAATTCTGAACCAGGCCAACAACTATCATGTCAGAATGCACAGAGAAGCTATTGAAATCCACAAACTCCTGGACAACTTCAACAGGAAAGAAGAAACCCTAAAAGTAAACAAAATCTGGCTTCCAGTTTTGAAAAACAATAGAATCAAAACTCAACACTTACAAAGGAATTCCACCCAGGGACAGGGGGAGTTCCAGTAGATAATGAATCAACCATTAGACAAACAGACACTAACGAGCCTTGAATTTCTTTTCTTTTTTTAATTTTTATTTTAATATAAATACATATAAAATTAGATCTGTTTAAATACAAAATTTCAACAATCATTTTAACATCAAATATATAGAGATGATTTCCATGAGATTCTGACATATATCCATTTCTAGGTTAAACAAAGATTTCCTATCTATTATCGGCGAGATTACCCCATTCCAATCTCCACACAATAACATTCTGTCATGGTCAAATTCTGAAAGCTTCTCCAATATTTTTTTTAAAGAAGATACTTTTCTCTCCAAGTGGTGCATATAATCCAAGAATCAAAGTTTTCTTATTTTGTATATTAGTTTCAATTATCAGAAAATGACTTTCTGGATCATTATATAATTCCTGTGCCTGTAATCTGTTATTTATGTAGATCACTACGCCCTTTTTCTTGAAGTTGGGTAAAGAATATGTTTCTGCCATGAAGAACAAGAATGAGCCTGCATTTCTGTACCCAGAAACTAACCATTCAATTACACAAATTTAGATATACTCCCCAACAGGTGTTCACAGTATATAAACTCCACACAGACACCTACCCAACCATTCTCTGAAGATGCCAGCCACAGATGCAGGCGAAACATCAGAAAGAAACTATTCCAGAACACGGCCTCACAGCCTGGAAAAAAACCAAGGAAAATCTATGGATGCCGGCTGCAAAAGCCTTCGACTTCACAAATAAATAATGGACTTTATCACACTACACTATTATAGTGCTATTATTCCACTTTAACTGCTAAGGCTGCCTCCTGTGGAATTCTGGGGTTTGTAGTTTAGTGAGACCTAAGGGCTCTCTCACTGAGAGTTGTAAATGCCCCTCTCTAAACTGCAAATCCCAGGATTCCACAGAAGGCAGCCATAGCAGTTAAAATGGAATAATAGCGCCATAACAGTATAGTGTGATAATCTCCAATGACAGCAACTTCAGCATCCAGCAGGCCTCACCATTGGTCAGGCTGGTTGGAGGTCACGGGTTCCCCACCACTGCCACATCTGTCTGTCTTCCTTCCTTGTTTTCCCTAGAACTGGTGACTCAGGAGATTTTCGGATGCCTCTTTCAGCCTCTTGCTGTGCAAGCAGCCTCCGGAGCAGTAACGAGGCTGCCGCGTGGCAAGGGGTCCATTTTGGATAATGCCGTTTCTCTCTCGGCATCGTCCGTGACTCTTGCAGCTAGCATTGGAGGCAGCCGCGCTGTTTTTTACTCATGGACAACTTCCGTGAGTGAAAAACAGCGCAGCCGCCTCCAATGCTAGCCGCAAGAGTCACGGACGATGCCGAGAGAGAAACGGTGTCATCCAAAATGGACCTCTTGCCACACGGCAGCCTCGTTACTGCTCCGGAGGCTGCTTGCACAGCAAGAGGCTGAAAGAGGCATCCAAAAATCTCCTTAGAGTGTCTTACAAATTTAGATTACTCATACAAAAAGTTCTTGTTAAACTATACTTAAATGATCCATCATATTGAAAACAATTTAAAAAACATTAAGGACATATTAAAACACCAATTTAAACACTTCCTGGTGAGATCGGGACATCAAGGTAAGTGGCACACTTTTTTTTTTAAAAAAAACTTCCCTGGTTTACTTGGAAGTTTTAAAGTGTGTTTTCTTGGTTGTTGTCATTTTTGGGGGCTATATTTTGCTTTTTATTTTTAAATTTCCTGCACTCCTGTCTTCTTGCGAGAATCCACAGGATTTCACACCAGGAAGTGAACAGAGATCCGTTAGAGCTCCATTCACTCCTGGGCTTCCCTGTCAATGCTACTAAAGGTAGGTCTGAAAAGATTCATTATTATGCCAGGACAGAGACAGGACACGGGCAGGAGAGGAGATTGTAGGACGGGATCACTTTTTTCATTCCTGTTTGATAACCTCCCTAGAGTCTGGGAACATCTGTCTAAAGGGTCTTCTCTCATGTTTCCCTTGAACATACCAGTGGGGCAGATGGAACTGAGATAAGGGCCTCTCCTGAAGCTGTCTGATCTTGGGCTGGCTTATATGAAAAAATATGGGTTTTCAGACAACCTAGACCTTAGCCATTAATATTCTGTATCTGCTTCCTTTTAAAAATAGCATTAGGGTTGCAAGGTCAGCATCATCCCATTCCCTGAGATTTGAGGGTCCAAACCTGAAAGCCTTGTGCTGCCAGAGGTAAGGGTTCTTTTGATGCCAGAGATACAATGCAGTCAGTGGTTGGAAAAGTGCCAGAACTGATTCTAGGCCACTTAGCTGCAGAAATGGGCATGAAGGTAATCTAGTTAAATGGGTCCGGACTCTGGTAAAACATGGTTAACCAGATAAAATAGCAAGCTGGAGCCATCTTTGATGGCTTGGCAAAAGGCAAATTGCACCCTGTAGCTACAGCACTTGGTGCCATTTCTGCCAGGGCTTCTATCCACCACACTTTAAAGATAGCACACATGACACATGTCTTATTTTATTTATTTATTGCATTTGTATACTGCCTTTCTCTCAAAACGAGATCCAAGGCAGCTCCCAAAGACAATAATAAAAACAGTAAAACCAAATAAAAACAGTATAAAAATATTTTAAAAACAGACACAAATGTAAAAAGACAGATAAAACATCTCCATAAAAAGCACCCTGCTTAGATGTCAAAAGTCTGCTTGAACAAAAATGTCTTTGCCTGCCAGTGAAAGGAGAGTCCTGTGTTATTGCTACATGCAGTCTCACAAGTCTTCATTCCCTGACTTGTTGTAAATGGCAGGATAAGCCCAAGTGGATGTGCTCACCAGCTTTTTCCTCTGGTTTCCTCCTTTTACTCTTGGTTTTTTTGTGCATCAGTGCTGCACAGGCATGGCACACATACAGACATACCTCAAGCCTTGGGGAGATGTGGGTAAGAAATAAAATCACCGTCATCATCATATTCATCACCACCACCACCACCACCATCATCATCTTTGTGCTGAATGAGAGCCCTGGCACCAGCTGGCAATAGGTACAGGTGTCTGCTCAGGTTTCAAAGCCACCTCACACAATAAAATCAGACTTTCTCATTCTTTTTTTGTTTTGCTCTGAATTTTTTTCTCCCCACCTGAAGAAGGGCCACCATAGAGATTTTTTAAAACCATAAATGGGGACAAATGTAACAGAATTGTAGAGATGTAGAGAATTATTATTGTGTTCCTATTATTGTGTGTGTGTGTGTGTGTGTGCGCGTGTGCGTGCGAATTCCCAGAACTGGAGTCTGAAAGAGAAAATTGAGGGTCACATAAGCAACTTTCCTTTTAAAAGCTGTAAATATGACTGGCAAGAGTTGGACTGGCAGACTCCACTTGGCTGATGCCCCATGTTTCTGAGAAAGCTTCGAGTCACTTTCTGAGGTGGATGTTGACATGTCAGTCTTATGCAGGACTGGTGCTGAGTGGCTAGAGCTGCCCCTTGCCTCACGTGCCATGTTGTATCTTCTTCCATTAAAGATGAGTGGGTCTCTTGCTGCTCCTTGCTCTTGCTGTTCTCCATGCCCATATCAGAGAGTTTAAAGAGAAAATGCTTCTTTAGGTTATTGAGACAGCAACTCTAAGCTGAGGGATCACATCAATTAAGCCTATATTACAGTGCATTTCAGATGCATTCAGTGGTTAATGTGCTTACTGTCTTGGTAATGATTGAAATCATGTTTATTTTTAAAACTCTGAACATGCTTAATTTTGTGGTAAGGCCAATCTGTGAAAATGCAATTTTGCATGCTGTGGTGTGAAAAACTACAGAAAAATGCATTTGGTTTGATATCCAGAATGGTAATGTTCAAATATCAAGAGCACAATGCTCTTACTTTCAAAGCTACATGAGTGAATTCTTGTGAGAAAGTTCAGCACCATCAATGTGAAGTCGAAGGCTTTCACAGCCAGCATCTATAGATTTTCCTTGGTTTTTTTTTCCGGCGGTGAGGCCGTGTTCTGGAAGAGTTTGCTTCTGACGTTTCACCTGCATCTGTGCATCGCCACAGTGTTCTGGCTGATCTGGTCATTGTTGGGGTAAGTATGAGATATAAACTCCCCAATGTTTTGCACACTGGCAATGCTGGCACAAAAGCAGCATGGGGGATCTATTGACAGCTTAAGCTGTCAATTAAAAACTATGTAATTTTCACTATACATAAATGCAAAACTATGTGACGAATGTTGCTGTCCTTGAGTAAGCAAGGATCACCAGCATTGAGGCCATGATATTGAGAACACAGCTGCGCTGGGCAGGGCACGTTTCTAGGATGGAGGACCGTCACCTCCCCAAAATAGTACTCTACGGTGAACTCGCCACGGGTCAGCGTAAGAGGGGCACTCCAAAAAAAAGATACAAGGACTCCCTGAAACAACATCTCAGGCTCCGCCAAATTGATCACCAACAATGGTCCGCCCTAGCCTCACATCGGGAGGCATGGAGACGCACTATCCACAATGCTGCAGCCTTATTTGAGAACTCACGCCGAACAAGTCTTGAAGAGAAACGATAATGCAGAAAGAATCACAACCCAGAAACATCACCCATGGAGACCTTCTGCTGTGCTTTCTGCAACCGGACTTGTTTATCTCGGATTGGCCTTTTCAGTCATCAGCGCGCTTGCAGAAAGTGCGGGATGAGTCCTTCCTGAATCCTCGTTGGCAAAGAAAAGCCAGAGAGAAATGCAAAAGGGGGACATTGTCTGATCTGCACGCCCTTTCATGTTTATGTGGCATCGTTATGACACCATATTTAATCTGTCTGATAAAGTCCTTGAAAACTTAAATTGCACCCTGCAGTCTTCAGTGTTGTGGGATCTGCTTAGGTTTGCACTAGAACCATGAGACCTGCCAACGAGAGGCGTGTCACAATTTTGAGACCTGGAATTTCGGAGGTATCAAAATCAGCACTCACAGACTTCTCTTAAAAAAAAAATCAACTCTTGGTTGCTCAAAATTTTTCCCTATTTCAGCAGTATAATTTAGGATGGGGTGATTTTTGTTAAACAATTGTCAAATAATTGGGAGTCAGAAATCCTTGGTGATCAATTGCTAATTGCCTAGAGAGCTCTCAGTAGATCCAGATCAACATGCTGCATCCTTAAATTAATTTTTTGTGGGTAAGTAGCAAAGGCAGGAGGATCACATTGGCCCTCATGGGAACTTGGAGGGCTGCACCCCCTTGCCATAGCCCCCTGATTTTTGACATTGTTTAAAAGACTTCGGGTGGAAATGGTCGTAAAATAGCTCTACTGGGCATAAAACAACTGAGGGCCCAGAAACATGGCAACTTTGTCTCCACATTGTGTTAGGTCATTTTGTAGTCATTTCTTCCAATTTATCTAATGTGGGGGGCGGGGTTGCTTGGGCCTCAGACATAGGAGATTTTCAGACGCCTCTTGCCGCACAAGCAGCCTCTGGAGCACTAATGAGGCTGCTGCGCGGCAAGGGGTCCATTTTGGACGACACCGTTTCTCTCTCAGTGTCGTCCGTGACTGTTGCGGCTAGCATTGGAGGCGGCCGCACTGTTTTTCACTCACTGACAACTTCTGTGAGTGAAAAACAGTGTGGCCGCCTCCAATGCTATCCACAACAGTCATGGATGCCGCCGAGAGAGAAACGGCGTCGTCCAAAATGAACCCCTTGCCACGCAGCAGCCTCGTTACTGCTCCGGAGGCTGCTTGCATGGCAAGAGGCGTCTGAAAATCTCCATGGTGTTGTGGGCCACATGTGACCAGTAAACCACACCTGCCACACCCTGTAAGCATCCTGAGCCCTTATCTGGCTAATCAAAACATAAGAAAAACACTCAATCTTTCTCTCTCTGTGTGTGTGTGTGTGTTGGTAAGGCATACACAGGGCTTGGATCTCTATCTCTCCAGCAGCAACAAATATTTCCACAGCATGAAACCTCTATGGTCTGAACGAGACCGTTCCAGACAAATACAATCAACAGGGCCTGTTGGGTACCAGATGTGTTTTTGAGGATGCTTTTCACAGCCTCAGGTTATTACTTGTCCCAGATTCACCTTGCAATTGCAGATCAAAGGGAGGCTTGCTTGCTTCAATTCTCTCTTGGCATGGGCTTTGATTTCCTGCAGCCTGTTTGCACTGTGGTTAAAATGCCAGATTCCCAGAGGAGAAGAGGTTGGCAGCTGCAAGGTACAGGAGTAAAAAGGAACAGAAAGGCAGCCTAATATATTTTCTTGCAATACAGCCACAAGCCATTGGTGGTGGCCAAAGATGTGTTCACTGCATGTTCATGATGGCTGAGGTTTTCTGATACCCACGAGCCCAGGTATCAGAAGGTACCTGGGCCAAAGGAGCTAATTTAGCTCCTTTGTTTAATATATTTATCTCCTGTCTTTTACTAATGTCTGCACAACCACTTTGGGAGCTGGAACATAGTGGCTGATGAAAGTCCATCTTGTGAACTGCAACATGTAGGTTTGATCCTGAGTCTCCCCAGTCCTTGTTTGACAGTGTAACCCAGGGATAGCAACCTTGTACCTTCCAGATATCTTGGATTACAACTCCCATAATCTCTAATGAACATGCACTATGCTGACTGATGCTTAGCGGAGGTGTAGGGCAAACATCAAAATGGTGCTAGCTTACCTAGTCCTGCTCTACGCACTGCTTTGCACCAGCTCTACATTGCTTGAATGTAGAACAGAGA
Organism: Gambelia wislizenii; assembly: GCA_030847615.1. Taxonomy (NCBI): domain Eukaryota; kingdom Metazoa; phylum Chordata; class Lepidosauria; order Squamata; family Crotaphytidae; genus Gambelia; species Gambelia wislizenii. The sequence continues at coordinate 151,138,557 of JAUMIR010000004.1, forward strand.
ACTGAATCACTATTGCTCCAGCCATTGCAGCTGCTGCTCCTACTTAAGGCCTTAATTAGCAATCCATGTGGTTAGGAAATAAAACAGGAATCCAGAACCAATGAGCCTTTAGGTCCAAAGGACATGAGTGCACATGGCACTCAAAGCAGTAATGAAATCAAGGTTTCATGCCTCACTTGTGAGCTTCCCAGAGGTTTCTGGCTAAGACAAGAGGCCACTGTAGGGGCAGAATATGGAGAAACAGAATGGTTTTCAATTGGCAAGGGGATAGACAAGGCTTCATTTTATCACCCTATCTGTTTAAAATATGCACAGAACATATATGGAAATCTGGATTAGACACAGAGGGGAGGAGGCATGAAAGTTGGAGGAAGGAACATCAATAGTTTAAGATATGCAGGTGACACCATACTACTAGAAGAAACATAGCAACGACTTGGAATGACTATTGATGAAAGTCAAGGAAGAAACTGCAAAAGCAGGGTTACAGCTGAGCATTAAGAAAACAAAAATAATGACCATAGATGATTTGCATCACTTTAAAGTTGATGATGAAAACCCTAAAATAGTTAAAGATGTTCTGTACTTTGGTTCAATCATAAATCAAAATAGAGACTGTAGTCAAAAAACCAGAAGAAGACTAGGACTTGGAGGAGCAGCTTTGAAGGAACTAGATAAGCTCCTCAAGTGTCAAGATATATAATTGAATACCAAAGTCAGGGCCATCCATGCTGTAGTAATTCCAGTTTCTATGTATGATTGTGAAAAACTGGGCAGTGAAGAAAGCTGTCACAAAGAAAATCAGCTCATTTGAAATGTGGGCCTGGAGGAGAGTTCTAAAAATATGACAGACAGCTAAAAGACAAATAAATGAGTGCTAGAACAAATTAAGTTAAAATTCTCCTGAAAAGTCAAATGTACTTTGAACATATAGGACTTTATCAGATGTGGCAAAAACCATGTCAGAAGAACACGGCGTTAACAGAAATGGGCAAAATTATCAGACGACATTGTCCTTTAGCCATTCCAGGGCTGTAGTGCGGGCATGAATAAGGTGTTACTTTTTATTAATGTCTAAGCCATCAATAAAAAGTGACACTTTATTCATGCCAGTGCTATGACCCAACAATGGCTGAGGACGCGGGCATCTGATAATGTTGCCCTTTCTGTTATCATTGCATTCTTCTGACATGGTTTGGGACACTTTTTTGCTGTATTTCCCCATGTCTGATAAAGTCCATAATGAGACAATGGACTTTATCAGACACACATAATACGGCATCATAAAGATGCCACATAACAGCAAAATGGCGTGCGGATCAGACGATGTTGCCCTTTCACAGTTTTGAAAAGGCAAAATCATGTACTGTACTTTTTAATTGATGGCTTAAACTGTCAATAGATCCCTCTGCCACTTTTTTGCTGGTATTGCTGTCATGCGGTACCTCAGGCCATTTAAATCATGTACAACAATGGCCACTCTGGCATGAACACTTCCCGGTGACCTCAGTTACTTGTGACTTTTAAATTGTGTGTATGTGCTTTGCTTCACTTTTTAAGGATTTTGTTTTAAAGTTTGAATTTTCCACACAATGAAATCACACGAGATTTTGAACAAGGAAGTGAACAGGGCTCCGTTCACTTCCTCTTCATTCACAGAGGAGCCATTGCTGGGAAAGGAGGTGAGTGTGTGTGGGGGAACATTTTTTTGCCGGCATAAAAATTGTGTTTTTTGTGCTGGCAAAAGAACATGTTAAAGACTGCATCTGATAAAATCCAATACGTCTCATTACAAAAGAAAATAATGCATGGTAAAGTGAGAAGCAGTAGGAAAAGAGTAAGATAGCATGACAGGTGGATGGACTCAATAATGGAAGCCACAACCCTAAGTTTGCAGGACCAGAGGAGGGCTGTCAATGACAGGGTGTCTTGGATGTCTCTCATTCATCAGGTCACCATAAGTAGAAGCCAACTTGACAGCAATTAACAGCAAAATATATTCATCATTGGTTTGAGTGTTTTGCTTCAGATCCAGAAAAAGACAACCAGTTGCTGAAGCCATTTTTTTTATTTTCCAGATTTTTCTTGTTGATATTTCCCAGTATTCATTTGAATGAGATGCCAGAAATCTTTCTCTGTTTTCAGTTGCACTGAGGAGAAAGGGAACAAGTATGAAATGTTGTAAGGATGGAATGTCCTAGTTGCGCTGTATTTTTTAAAGTGATTAAGTTCCATAGGGCCTGTGAAACTGAACTCTGAGAGGACAAAAGATAGTTTAGACTTTCAAGAGAATGCAAGGTATTCCTCATTCATGCATTTTGTTGTGGCTGTAAAACCCTATTGCATGAAAACTGTTGTGTTATTGTTGTTGTTATTATTACTGTTATTGTTTTGTGGCCTCTGTTGTAAGTTTAGGCCAAGGCTAGCCAACTGCTGGCTCATGGGATGGATGCTAACCTGAAACAATTATCTCTAGCTCCTGGAAGTGGGGTGAGGGGATGTTTTTTACATTAAGAAAGAGATCTCTCTGGTCTTTGAAACTACCCAGTTCTACCTGAGTACAGGTGTTCCACAGTTGTGTATCTTTTCCTCCCATGTGGCATTCATGTTACCGGTATTTAGAAAGTATGATCATTAGCCCTTAGGCAAGGGTCTGCAGAATAGAATTACTTTGCTATCTTGATCCACAATCAAGCATGCTTTTGAGTGTTTTGAGACTAGAGGTGGCTACTTGATAATATGGAAGTATAACTTGTACTTATGTGCCTTAAGCTGCACAATCTGAAGATATTTGTGGTAGGATACTGGAGCGGAAAAGGAGAGCTATTGGGTAAGCCATGGCAAGGACTTGGAATTGACCTCTAGCTTACCACTCCATTGTTGCCCCTTTCCCAACTCAATGGAGAAGTTGGGGAATGATCAACGAAAGTAGCTACTGCATGATTGTTCAGGTCACAAGAATTCAGGGTGCCGTTTACATGATGAAAATGTAGTGAGATGAATTTGTGTGAATCTCTGGTAGTTCACATGTATTGCGTGATGGTCTCGAGCTTTTCAGAAGGGGGGCACCTTTTATCCCTCAACCTGCAGGACTTTCCATCCTGCAGTTTATCCTGTGTTTTTAAAAAACTCACAGGAGGATGCGGAAACTTGGAAATGTGAACAGACTGGGACAAGATATCTCGGGACTAGGAGATGCCTGGAAATTGAGATGGGCATGGATGGGCACATAACCCATAGAGGGAGGGGTCAGTGCCCCTTTTCAAACTGATTTTTAAGTTGAGGTAATCCTCCATTGTTCTCCTGCCCATAACCTGAGTGGTCATCGAGATGGATGCTGAAAGAGGTACTTGAACCAGGAAAGGTGGCTGTGGGATCTCCTGGTCCTACACAGAGATACCTTCCTGCAGAAGGTGCAGGAACAGCTCAAGGAATGCCCTAGGAATATTGAACTTTTTGAAAAAATTGTGGCCGAGATGAAATGCAAAGGGCATGATTGCACCACGGAAGAGTGTAGGACGAAAATAAAACTTATGAGGAAAAATTATCACCAGATAATCGATCACAATGCTAAAAGTGGGAACAATGTGGCCAGGATGCCCTTCTTTAAAGAGTTCCACGAAATTCTTGCTGGCGATGCCAACTACCATCCTAAGTGCCTGGCTAAAACCACCGACATAGTTTGGGTACCCCATGGGTCAGTGAATCCCCATCATAATCCCACCCTCGAAGAGGAACCGGTGATGCCCCCTCTTCCCAAGAGAACTTGGAGGGATACTCTGAGGAACTTTTTTCAACCCTGCCTGGTAAGTCAACATTTCCTTTTTTAAAAAACAGGTTCCAGTTTGTGAAAACTCGAATAAACAATTTTCCTATTAACTCTCTTACATTATCTAAATACCACCATGTATGTTTGCTTTTTTGCTTGGATGACTGTTATACCTTACCCTTTTAAGTTTCATACATTACAGCAACTTGAATAACCATTGTTATTACTTTTAATTGTGATGTGAAAGCTCGTATATTTAACTTTTCGTTAACCAATGTAAAACCTAGCATAATAAAAAGTGTGCCTTGCTATGGCCCACCAATAAGAAGTTTGTTGCCAGTCAATTGCTGTAAATCTTCATCCTGTTTACGAGCCATGGTGCCATGATGCTTTGGTGTGCTAATGTGGGCAGTTAAAACAATGGGGGAATCCTGCTTCTGGGGTGGGCGGTCACAGTATGTTACATGTGTCCTCACACCCTGGAGATGGCTGCAGTCAGATTCAGTAATCCCAAGATCCCTTAAAGTTAAAAAAAGGAGTGTGAATGAGTGGAACATGTGAAAACAAAATAGTGAACTTTTAAATGCTTTTTCAAATACACAGAGGGGGATTTAACACAGGCTTCAGATGATGTTACTGTGACTCTAACACTTACAGAGGATAAAGATTCCAGCTTCAATATTACCCAGATAAATGACCTCTCTGAAGTTGTAGATGCTGAAATAGATACTGTCTTGACCACCCTACCTCTACAAAATGGTAATGTATTATGCTACTTGACAGTAGGGGTTTGGTGTGGGGTGCACTGCTTCCGAGATTAAAAATATTAATTATGTTTTTTTAAATATTCTTTTCCAGTTGCTTCGCTTAGCAATCCTTTTGCTTCACTTTCCTCAGCTGAAAGACTCCAGTTGAACCACAGGAAACAGCGATCCACTGAGACTGCAGAAATTATTGCTAACTCCAGAGCAATGATGAGACACTTTATTGCAAATATGAATAATAATGCTGAGAGAATGGACCAGAGGGCAAAATGTCTGCAGGAATACCTTGAAAAGTTCTACCAGCATGAAATAGCAGACAGTGGAAAAATTTGGCTGCAATAGACAGACAAAATGACATGCTAGGTGAACTCATAGCCCACATTAAATCCCCTGAAAACAACCCTAAAAGGGTTGTTGTGAGGAGAGTGAAAAATAAAAACCTTCCTGAGGACTCTGAAAAGGAGAACTCCCTGCCACAAGAAAATCAGGTACCGTGTACAAGTACAGCTGCTGGAAAGTTGGGATTAAGTAGACCAGTTAGAAAAATAAAAATACCTGTTCCTCTTACTTTATAAAATAAAACTGTCCCAGCAGGCCGGTGCGCCAGAATGCCTGATGCGTTCCTCTAACCAGAGGAACCGCAACATCTTCATTGAAGCGGCACGGTTCCTCCGGGAGTGGGGCTTCCAAAGAACGGGTCTCCAATGCTGATCTAAATTCAAAAACCTACAGGAAAGGTTTTTTTGCAGCTCTGGAGTGGCAACATGGACTGAACCTCTGTTATTGAGTCTAAGGCCCTTGAGCCTGGAAATGGCAGTGATGACAGTACACAACCATGACCCTCCTGATCACCTTTCCATGAAGTGAAGGGACTGAGTACCTCCTGAAGTATCATGCTCGTCCCATGAGGCAAGGAACGTGACAGCTAAGAGAGAGAGAGAGAGAGAGAGAGAGAGAGAAAGAGAGAGAGAGAGAGAGGAGTGCTTTCCCAATTACTCATATTCAAGTAAAAAATTATTTAATGCCAGGACTTCACTGTGTCAAGAATAATCAGAGAATGCAAAAATGGAAATTTTATTTCCATCCCAGCCTAAATTAAAACTGAGAGGGAGAACCTTTTGGAAAATAAAATAATAGCTCACCCTGATTATTTATGGCATGGAAACAGCTGTGATTTTCCTTGTGTGAGCAATACGTGATCGTTTTGACTGGGGTTTTGGAACTTCCCTGAAGGAATGCTAAATGCTAAATCTGTAATTATTATGAAGCAAAAGAAAGAAAGAAAATTCATCAGAAGCATTAGCAACAGCTTTTTAAAGATTTACCAAAAGGGAACACCAGTGACTGAGTCACTAGTGCCTATTCATGACAAGCAGGAGGTGAGCTGTCTAGTTTGTGGGTGGGTGAGTTGCACGAGCCATTTTTAGCAGCATAGAAGTTGAACCATGCTTCCATATGCTGTGAATGCGTTTCGTGCTAGGGTCGACCCACTGTTTTTCCTAGCATGCATGCTGGCCTGAGAACAAAAGATAGTTATGAATAGGCAAGAACTTTGACTTCTTCATTTTTGGCTTTGACTAAAAAAGCTAACAAAACCCTTCATGCTTTGCTTCTCAACCCAATTCCAGTTATTTAATACAAATGCAAAATGTAGACCAGTGTGGGGTAGTGCTTTGAATGCTGGACTAAGACTCTGGAAGACCAGGGTTTGAATCCCTGCTTGGCTATGGAAACCCAGCAAGTGATTTTGGGCAAGTCACACTCTTTCTGCCTCAGAAGAAGGCAATGGCAAACCCCCTCTGAGCAAACTTTGCCAAGGAAACCCCATGATAGGTTTGCCTAAGAGTCACCATAAGTTGGAAATGACTTGAAGGCACACACCACCAAATATACAAATGGAAAACAGAGGACTTTTTCAGATGTTCTAACCTCACCCCCTGCAGAGGTCGGGAGGAAGATGCCCCATCCTTCTCCCATCCTTCGTTCGTTCTTCCTCCATGCTGGAATGATGAAAAAGGCACTGCTTTTTATTGATGGAAACTTCTCTCAATAAAAGTGGTGCCTTTTTCATCCCTCCAGCACGGAGGGAGAATAAACAAAAGACGGGAGGAGGACAGGGTGTGCAGAAGCAACTGCTGGAAGTGGGACAGTGGTGTCCTCCTCCGTGGGTTTTTTTTAGAGCAGTCTGAAAAAGTCCATAGTATCTTTAAGATGGTGCATCTTCCCATTTGCTGTTATCTCTAGCCCATTGTTCATGGGGGATGGGGTGTCCTGCCCCACTAGACATAAGAGAAAGGTGTGCAAATGGATTATTTCGTGTCTTAAATCTACATGTTAATTACTATTGGAGAACACCTGAAACTCATTCTGTTAATTGTTCATGACAAACTGAAGGCAAGGTACCCATCTCTGCCCTGGATGCAGAGGAAGAGAAGAAAAGTCAGGCAGAGAGCCATCTTGCCTCTGCCCAGAAGCAGAACAGCCCTCCTCCATTCCAACTGCCATTGCCCTGGCCAAGGAGGGAGAGAAGGAAAGGCAGGCAGAGCTCCATCTTGGCTTGGCCCAGAAGCAGAACAGCCCTCCCTCCATCCCAACTGCCATTGCCCTGGCTGCAGAGGGAGAGAAGAGAAAGCTAGACTTAATCCCTTCCCCTACTGCCATTCCCTTTCCTTTTGTATCATGTCTTCATTAGATTGTAAGCTTGAGGGCAGGGAACTGTTTTGTTGTTCTCTTTCTTATAAAGTGTCATGTACATTGATGGCACTATAGAAGTAAAAGATGATGATGATGACAAGATTAGGAAACTAACTTGAGAAGCTGGTCCAACAGGTTGTATACTCATGTGTGTCACCAAAGAGTGATATGCTGCTTTTGAACTCCCTGATTGCCCTTTGTGAAGGAGGCCTTTTATGACTATCCCTAGCCCCACTAACTGGAGCTCATGTATAATGGACAGAATATTGGTCTTAGATGAATGTTCAGGTTCTTCTCCATTATGTATCTCTGTGGGTGATCTTGCACCAGTTACTACCTCTCAGCATAAGCCAACCACTGAATAATTGAGAATTAAAAATGAACACTATTCTAATCTCCTAGGCAGAAGAGTAGGATACAAATGCAATGCAGTAAATAGAGTATCCCAACTGAATGTCAAATACACCAAGTATCAAAAACTCAAGATTTTTTTTTTTACTTCAACTCCTACAGTCCTGTATCATTGGCCATCTTGGACGGTAGATGGAAATTGCAGGCCAAAACATCCAGAGTGCCAAACATTCCCTTTTCTTTCCTTAATTCATGAAGGAATGGAAGCAACCACCTTGATTTTGTGCTTCTTCTTTGAACTCTCTTTGCAACTCTGTATTAAGCCTCCACATTTTCCAGTCAGGAATATGCTGTCTTCATATGTTCAGCTGTGCAAAATGTAAAACTTCAAAGAAATGGGAAGAAACTGGAAGGGGAAAAAATCTTTTACAACCAGTTCAGCTTTTGCATCCTAAAATCTATCTATCACAGATCTCCTAGAGGTACATGGACTCCCAAGTTAAGAACCTTATAGGGAATCTTATAAGAGACAGACAAGATTTACAATCCTGGAGGCCGTTTACATGACAAAAAAAAAAAGCGGAGAAGAATTTGTGTAGATCCCTGGTTGTTTACACACATCATGGGCTATTCAGAAGGAGGGGGTAGCAAATGCCCAGTTAACCCATAACTTCCCACCCCTCTATTTTTCAGGACTTTTTGGTGACAGTCGAAGACAGCCTGTGCTATTGGTCGTCTAAACAACCAGGAACCATCCCAGCACATGGGATTGTTTCTGATTGGTTGGACAATGGAGGGGTTGGGCTTGCAAGGGAAGCCTTGAAATTGCCATTTTGTTACACCCCCCCCGGATCCCCCGCTGGCTCCAAAGAAGCCAGCCGAGTGCCAGGCAGGGTTTCTCCCCGCCCCTTCCCACACCCAAGTATCTAAAGAGAAGCCCCCTTCCCCCAGCCTTTGTAGCCACTTGTGGTAGGGGTCTTCTCTGTGACTAGCAGTCACAGAGAAGACCATCCCCCACCATATGCGCCTTCCCCCCCCCCCGTGAGCCTACCCCCTGTCCTTGCAGCCGCACGGGGTGGGGGTGGGTCTTCTCCATGACTGACAGTCATGGAGAAGACCACACCCTGCCCCACAAGGCTTCCCCCATTGTCCCTGGAGCTGCGTGGGGTGGGAGAGTGTTCTCCGTGACTGCCAGTCACAGAGAAGATCACCCTCCCCGCCCTGTGCGGCTGCAAGGGAAGAGTGGGAAGCCACACGGGGAGGGAGGGCTCCTCCGTGACTGCCAGTCAGAGAGAACCCTCTCCTGCCCCACGCGGCTCCAGGGGCAGTGGGAGAAGCTGCACGGGATGGGGGGGGTGCTCTTCTCCATGACTGGCAGTCACAGAGAAGAACTCCCTGCCCTGTGCGGCTGCAAGGGAAGGGGGGAACTGTGCAGGGAGGGAGGGCTTGTCTGTGACTGCCAGTCATGGAGAAACCTCTCCTGCCCCTTGCGGCTCCAGGGGCAGTGGGGGAAGCTGTGTGGGGTGCTCTTCTCCATGACTGGCAGTCACAGAGAAGACCCCCCCGCCCCGTGTGGCTGCAAGGGAAGGGGGGGAAGTTACGCGGGGAGGGAGGGTTACTCCATGACTGCCAGTCACAGAGAAGCCCTCCCTCCCCGTGTGGCTTCCCCCCTTCCCTTGCAGCCTTGCGGAGCAGGGGGTTATTCCCCGTAACTGTCAGTCATGGAGAAGATCACCCACTGCCCCATGTGGCTGCAAGGGAAGGGTGGGAAGCCGCATGGGGAGGGAGGGCTTCTCCATGGCTGCCAGTCACAGAGAACCCACTCCTGCCCCACATGGTTCCAGGGGCGGTGGGCAAAGCTGCACGGGGTGGGGGGTGCTCTTCTCCGTGACTGGCAGTCATGGAGAAAACCCCTACCCCGCGCAGCTGCAAGAGCAGGGGGGAAGCTGCGTGGGGTGGGAGGGGTGTTCTGTGTGACTGACAGTCATGGAAAAACACTCCCCCTGTCCTACACAGCTGCAAGGGGTGGGGAAGCCGCACGGGGCGGGAGGGGTCTGTGCCTAGCAGGATGGATTTGACCGTTCCCAAAATGGCAGATCCAGCCTTGTGAGGCTTCTGATGTAAGTCCATCCCCTCAAAAGTCTTCTTGCCTTCTTATATGACCAATCAAAATATTTCTCAGCTGTGTGCCCCTATACCGGGATGGAGTCATCAAGGACAAGAACTATAAAAAACCGAGACTTCTGCTACTATGACAAATCGTGTAAACAACAAGGGACGAACTCGGGATGAGGGAATCCCATTTCTCCCCGTGACCTAAATAGTCATGTAACTGGTGTCCTGAGTTCACATGTGAGTGACGCTGACCTCCAAATGGTTGGCAGCAGAATCATTTGAAGTGGGAAAGCCTGTCTTATTGTAACTTGTAATGGATTATTGCTAGGTAGTACAGAAACACTATCATGCTCTTGAAAAGATTGTTGAGAAGGCATAGTGAGAAAGATGTGCATTGCAGTGTGATAAACATCTTGCATTCCAGCATGATAAACATCTAATGCAAACAGGTTAGTCAAAGAAGAATCTGTCCTTATGATATTAAATCACCTGACCTAAAGAGCTGGGAGGAAGTGCCATTTAAGCCAATCTGGTGAACCTAAACCAGAATGAGCAAGAATCAATTGTGTCCCTAATGTGCACATTTATCTGACCTTAGGGGGAAAATTAGCCAACTCACGTAATCTACCATTTCATTATAACCACCTGGTGTAGTACTAAACTGCAATCTGTCAAAGCAGGCAGACAGGCGGGTTGTCAAATACAAGCACACTGTTTTAAATTATTTTGGTTTCTTCCTGCTGTCAGGGCAATTAGTTTGCTTGTTGTGGTTCATCTTCACTGTTTGATCAGGTGCCCGACTAGGCAGGTTCTACTGTCCTCCAACACTTACTGAGCTAATGTGTTTTGGTTATGTGTAAGTGGAAACAAAAGCTTCCTTCACATGTGCACTGATTGAAAGGGCAACAGGTGTAAAATGCCCCCATGCCTTTGGCCTCTACTCATAGTAAGTAAAGCTCTCTCCTTAATGGTCTTGGGTTGGGCAAAGATGTTTGTAAGGGAAAGAACAACTGTTCTGGTTTGTCAGGGGCTATCCCAATTAATCCACAGTCATCCTACTTTTTCTGCTGCCTTTAAAATATCCCAGTTTCTCTTTCATCCTTCCACTTCCCTCCTTTGTCCTCTGCTTATCTCAATTGCTGCAAACTTAGTTCAAAGTGCAAAAATAGTTTGTACTCAGTTAACTCAGCAAGGAGGAAAAGAGAAAAGGGGGTAGAATCTTGCCCTTCTCAGTAGGCTTAGGCAGAAGCAAATTGCTGCACCCTCTACTAACTTGAGTCTTGTTTCTCATTAATAACTTTTGCCATCTTGACCACACTCTGACATTGCATGGTCACATGTGTCCTGATTTTCATTTGTGGAATGTTGCAGGGTATAAAAGAGCTTATAGGCTGAGTGATCAGGGAAATTCTCCAATCCTGCTCTGTGTCCCGGGAAAGGTGACTCCCAAATCTGGGTGTGATTCCTCTTTACACTATGCATGTGAGAAGGGTTGCCCAATATAAATGTTATAGAGTGCATCCACACTACACATAGTGATAGCGATTTGATACCACTTTAGCTATTATGACTCTTCTATATAATCCTGGGATTTGTAGTTTGGTGAAGTACACAGAAGTCTCTGCTATAGAGTTCTAGTGTTGACAGCATAAACTCTCTCACCATCTGCAATAGGGGGGAAAGAATACTGATGAGCTTTACAAAACTTATGATATACAAGTTACTTTTCTGGACTACAGATCCCCAAAATCTATCAGCCAGCATATGTAGTCATGTCCCTATTGACTGAAGGATTCTGAGAATTTTATTTGAAAAGTAATTTTTCCAAACTCTGTTTTGAACCATGCTTAACCACCTGATTATTAGAATGAAACCTCAGAACAATTGGGGGGGGCCGAACTTTTCAGTGACTATCCAAACTACAACTCCAAGGATTCTATAGGATGGAGCTACAGCAGTGGTATTAAACTGCTGTAATGCTTTAGGGTGTGGATAGTAACTGAAAAGGTCCTCCCCAGATTGTTCTGAGGTTTCATTCTAATAATTGGGTGGTTAAGCCGTAGTTCAAAACAGAGTTTGTAAAAATTACTTTTTCAATTAAAAGGTTTTACTGCCTCAGCAAAAAACTAGGACTTAATCTCTTAGCCAATATACATGCTATGGACACATACTGGCTTTTACGGTGTGCAAGGAGTACTGGGGCTATAGGCTATAGTTCGAAGGAAGGCAATGACAAACCACTCTGGGTATTCCTTACCTAAGGAAATCATATGAAATCCATGGGGTCACCAAAAGTCAACAAGCAATGTGAAGGTGTATGCATACTCGCACATATGTACATTAAATAAAAGACTGTAGCACACAGCTTGCCTTAGGTGAATGCAATATGCATAAGCTAACTTTGATCACTGTCTTCTTTTTACAAATTGTAAATAGACTGTGAGATCCTTGAATTGGATATTAGTCAGCAGTAGCAGTGAAATTGCCCCTGGTGTTCTGGAACATAATAATTTGTTGCAAATATTGACACTTGGCTTGGTTAGCTTCCATAAACCTGTTTGTTATTGGATGACTGACGTACATGGCTGACTACAAGGCAAACTGTCAATGCTACATCATAGTATTAAGCTATTTCCTAACTAATCCACAAGTCAATTGATGCCAAATAATGGGAGTTAAGCCTGAGAACAGAAAGCACCTTTAGCTAGCTATGAAGTGGGAGTTACCTGGCAAATGTTTAGAGCTCCGGAACATACTGGGGAATCAAGAAACTAACCTTGCTTAAATCTGATCACTCCACCTTTAACTGTATTTACAGTAAACAATTATATAAATCTCATACCACTTTAATGTCAAGGCTCTACCCTAAAGAATCCTGGGATTTATAGTTTGGTGAGGTACTTAGAAAGTACCAAGATGCTGTGAAAAGAGAAGGACTGAGATGAAATCAGTTTAATTCTGTAATGTAAACAGGTATTGAATAATTGTGTAATGCTGATCCACTTTTGGTTAAAGGTCTGTTGAGGCATTACCGTATATTCCGGCGTATAAGACGACCCGGCGTATAAGACGACCCCCAATTTTAAGGTAAAATGCAGAGTTTGTGATATATTCGCCCTATAAGACGACCCCCCTCTTCCAACGCATAGCCCCCGCATGCCCCTCCTGCGCTCACTTCCAGGAGGGAGCGCAGGAGGAGGATGCGGAGGCTGTGCGCCCAAAAGGGGCACGTTCGCCCCTTCTCCCCACCTTCCAGGAAGGTGGGGAGAAGGGGCGAATCGCGGTTTGGCCGCGCAGCCTCTGCATGCCCCTCCTGCGCTCCCTTCCAGGAGGGAGCGCAGGAGGGGGATCCGCAGGCTGTGCGGCCAAACGGGGCTTTGGGGAAGGGGGGAGGCTGGGCGGAGGGTGGCTGGGGGGAGGGGGCTTCGCAGCCACCCCCCCTCTCCAAAGCGAGCCTTTGGGGAAGGGGGGTGGCTCGGAGGAGGGTGGGCAGGTGGCAGGGAGTAGGGGGCTTCCCAGCCCCCTCCCTTTCGGGAGGGGGGGTGGATGCGCGGGGGGTGGGTGGGGGGAAGGGAGGAGGGGGCTTCTCCGCCACCCCCCTCCCTGAAAGCTGCGGTTCCGCGGCTTTCAGGGAGGGGGGGTGGATGCATGGGGAGTGGGCGGGGGGAAGGGAGGAGGGGGCTTCTCCGCCACCCCTCCCTGAAAGCGCGTTTCCGTGGCTTTCAGGGAGGGGGGGTGGATGCATGGGGAGTGAGCAGGGGGAAGGGAGGAGGGGGCTTCTCCGCCACCCCCCCTCCCTGAAAGCGCGTTTCTGCGGCTTTCAGGGAGGGGGGGTGGATGCATGGGGAGTGGGCAGGGGGAAGGGAGGAGGGGGCTTTTCCGCCACCCCCCCTCCCTGAAAGCGCATTTCTGCGGCTTTCAGGGAGGGGGGTGGATGCATGGGGAGTGGGCAGGGGGAAGGGAGGAGGGGGCTTCTCCACCACCACCCCTCCCTGAAAGCGCGTTTCCGCGGCTTTCAGGGAGGGGGGTGGATGCATGGGGAGTGGGCAGGGGGAAGGGAGGAGGGGGCTTCTCCGCCACCCCCCCCCTCCCTGAAAGCGCGTTTCTGCGGCTTTCAGGGAGGGGGGTGGATGCATGGGGAGTGGGCAGGGGGAAGGGAGGAGGGGGCTTCTCCGCCACCCCCCCCGAAAGCACGTTTCCGCGGCTTTCAGGGAGGGGGGGTGGATGCATGGGGAGTGGGCGGGGGGAAGGGAGTAGGGGGCTTCTCCGCCACCCCCCCTCCCTGAAAGCCGCAGTTCCGCTGCTTTCAGGGAGGGGGGTGGATGCGCGGAGGGTGGGCGGGGGGAAGGGAGGAGGGGGCTTCTCCGCCCCCCCTCCCTGAAAGCAGCGGTTCCGCTGCTTTCTGGGAGGGGGGTGGATGCGCGGGGGGTGGGTGGGGGGAAGGGAGGAGGGGGCTTCTCTGCCCCCCTCCCTGAAAGCCGCGGTTCCGCTGGTTTCAGGGACGGGGGTGGATGCGCGGGGGGTGGGCGGGGGGAAGGGAGGAGGGGGCTTCTCCGCCACCCCCCCTCCCTGAAAGCCACGGTTCCGCTGCTTTCAGGGAGGGGGGTGGATGCGCGGGGGGTGGGTGGGGGGAAGGAAGGAGGGGGCTTCTCTGCCACCCCCCCTCCCTGAAAGCCACGGTTCCGCTGCTTTCAGGGAGGGGGTGGATGCAGGGGGAGTGGGCGGGGGGAAGGGAGGAGGGGGCTTCCTAGCCACCCCCCCAAAGCCACGGTTCCGTGACTTTCGGGAGGGGGGGTGGAAGCACAGGGGTGGGCGGGTGGCAGGGAGGAGCACTTTGCTTCACCCCCTGCCCGATCTCCTGCCTCTTCGCTCCGTTTGCGAAGAGGCAGGAGATAGGCAGGCAGGTGAAGCAAAGTGTATCCGGCGTATAAGACGACTGTCAATTTTGGAGGGCACTTTTGAGTGCTCAAAAGTCGTCTTATACGCCGGAATATACGGTACTCAGAATGTTTTCTTGTAAAGAGTGCCTCCATGTAAGTATGAACACTGGGTCCTTGTTTGTGTGGACATTCTTCAGATGGGTTCTTTTCCACATGGAGAGAACAATGGCAGAAGGGTGGGACCAGGCATCCTCTGCCCTCAAGTTCAAGAAAGTGTGGTGCGTACCATCTGAACAGGGCTTATGTTACTGGCTTTAGGGCTTATTGCATGAAGGAAGGAAGCAGCAGTGTACCCTGATAATAGTGCTGTTCACCTTGCCTTCTTATATGACATTGGCATGTTTCAGCTGTTCTCCTGCTCCGGTCCCATGGGGGACAGTGGTAAACACATGGGTTTTTTTTGCTAACTGGAAAAACCTGTAAGCAAAAAGACCTGTCTTTATCACTATCTCCCATGGGACCAGAATGGGAGAACAGCTGAAACATGCCAACATCATGCAATAAGGCAAGCTGTTACCCTAAAAATAGGGGGTGCTTTCGAGATCCACCCATGATCTATTATTAGCTGGGGGATTATTAGCTCAATTCTGCACTGGGCATCACTCGGGTATGACGGACATCACAAATGTCTCTCTGACGGACTAGAACATAGTCAATGGACACCACCATACCCACATTGCTGTCGGCAAATGTGTGGTCAGGTCCGTTCAGCAGTTCACCTACCTGGGAAGCATCATCTCCTCAGATGCCAAGATTGACAAAGAGATCGATCACAGATTAGCAAAGGCATATAGTGCATTTGGAAGACTTCACAAAAGAGTCTGGAGCAATAAACACCTAAGGCAAAGCACAAAAATCAGTGTGTATAGAGCCATTGTACTGTCTATCCTCCTTTATGGATCTGAAACATGGGTCACCTATCGCCACCACCTACGACTCCTCGAGTGCTTTCATCAGCGCTGTCTATGCACAATCCTAAATATACACTGGACTGACTATGTGACGAATGTTGCTGTCCTTGAGCAAGCAGGGATCACCAGTATTGAGGCCATGATATTGAGAACGCAGCTGCGCTGGGCAGGACATGTTTCTAGGATGGAGGACCATCGCCTCCCCAAAATACTACTCTACGGTGAACTCGCCACGGGTCAGCGTAAGAGGGGTGCTCCAAAAAAGCGATAGAAAGACTCCCTGAAACAACATCTCAGGGTCGGCCAAATTGATCACCAACAGTGGTCCGCCCTGGCCTCACATCGGGAGGCATGGAGATGCACTATCCACAATGCTGCAGCCTTATTTGAGAACTCACGACGAACAAGTCTTGAAGAGAAACGACAACGCAGAAAGAATCACAACCCAAAAACATCACCCAAGGAGATCTTCTGCTGTGCTTTTTGCAACCGGACTTGTTTATCTTGGATTGGCCTTTTTAGTCATCAGCGTGCTTGCAGAAAGTGTGGGATGAGTCCTTCCTGAATCTTCGTTTGCAAAGAAAAGCCAGAGAGAGATTAGCTCAAACAGTATGCCTGTGAGAGGAGGGTAACTGTGGGGATTTTTTCACCTATGTATACCAGTACTACAGAGAACTCCATGTATACCAGAACTACAGAGAACTCCAGTTAAAGTGAAATAAATTACTTTTATTGAAAATAACAAAAAATGCATTCACACACACAACACATAATCTTAAGAACCACACAAGGCTATCAAGAAATCAAGGAATAAGTCAGAAAAATTGGATAGAGGGAGAGATTCTGGAAAATAAGGCAATAGTTGCCAGTCTTGAAGAGCAGAGTTTTGGGTAGCAAAGTACTCAGATAAAAGTCCTCACAGGAGGTTCCGATCTGGAGGCATTCCAAGAAAGAGAGTGGCCGGGTTAATCCAGAATGGCACACCTTGCCATTCTTGGGGAGAATTATATTTATACCCTGCCTCATATCCTGAAGGGGTACTCTGGCTAGGACAAAGCCTGGATGGTTTTCCCCACTGGGTAAACAAAGGAAACTAAGGAGATTATCAGATGTGGTGGAATTCAGCAAAACACCATGTTCCAACCTGCATCAGAAGAACAGGAGGAGAACAGGAAGGGCAACATTATCAGACACCCATGTCCTTCAGCCATTCTGAGGGTGTAGCACTGCCACGGATGAAGCTTCCCTTTTTTATTGATGGGAACAAACTGCTAATAAAAAGGGACACCTTACTCATGGCTGTGCTACACCCCCAGGATGCTGAAGGATGTTTTGACAAAGCTGAGAGAAAGAGTCAGGGGGAAAAAAGGCCAGAACTATGGAAAAATGGTTTCATTCTTCATCAATACAATGCACCTGCTTACACAGCACTTTCTGTGAAACAGTTTTTGGCCAATAAATGCATTACTACACTTGAACATCCTCCATATTCACCAGATATTGCAACATGTGACTTTTTCTTTTCCTTTAAGTGAAATTGGTGCTTAAAAGAACATGTTTTGAGTCAACTGATGTGTAAAGAAGGCAGATGTATTGAAACAGCAGAAACTGATCTGCTTCATGCCTTTGACCAGTGGAAAACAAGACTGCATGGGTGTCTTGTGAATGGGGAGTATATTAAAGGGGACAAGCATTAGAATTGTAGTACATCTAAATAAAGATGGGTTATTTATCAGTCTCATTATTTAATAGACAGAATGTGTACCTCCTTAATGATTTTGTTTACCAAGGGGCTTCCGCACAATCCTAATATGGAGTTGCTTTGCCAAAATATTTCTAAGACACATCCCAGGTCAATGTGACCTCCACCTGACCTCGTTTTAGTTCACCCTGGCCAACTTGACCCCCCCCCCCAAGTGTCCAATATTTCCAGTTATGAGATATCATAGGGAGTGGGATAGTAAGGCATGCTAACAAGGCTTCCCTTCCTCTTCCCTCTCTTCATGCAATAAGGCTAAGAAAGAACATTGTGATTCATCCTCAGATGCATTCCCTGTAGTTTGAGCAAGCTGCAAATTGATGTAACCAATCCTGATGGGTTCACAGAGTCATCTGAGTAAATATTATTAATGTCCTTATTCATCCTCAAGTGCAAACAATTTGGGTTGTACAACATCCTTTGCAGAACAATGAATCCAGACTACCAGTGGATTACTGTGGGCCAGTTCCCACAGGAAAGTAGGATTGCCAAGTTGAAAACTGGAGAGGGCTACTGTACCTTTAATGATTATGCAAAAAAGGGCATTTCAACAGGTGTTGGTTGTCACACAGGAAGGTAACCTTCTGATGATTTGGGATCCATGTATGGCCTCTCCCCTAATACTGTACACTTACATTTGGATGCAAAAATGTCCTGCCTATGTGATCAATACATTCCCTAAAAGGGATGGATATACGGTAAGTGTGGAGCTGTTATAGTGTGTATAGCTCACATCACATATTAAAGAGGCATATGTAATCCAAAGACACACCCCATCATTAGGTCTGGGATTGTGGGAACCAGTTGTGTGGTGCTAGATGTAAAAAAAGGGATTTAGAATTAGGCTGCCTTTGCCAGTTGATGTATAGCCTTGCTGAACATGTGCAAGAGGTCCTGCAGTGGCATTTGGTATTTCACAAGCTGACAGGTCTTAATGATTTCACTACTTCATAGTGGCCAAAATCACAATAGTCAAGTTATGCTAGCTAGTCTAAAATCTCTCAAATCTTGATTTATTTATTTTTTTTGCGGGGTGGGGGTGGGGAGAGGCAGCAGCCACACTTGACATATCATTCCAACATTTTAAATTTTGTCCATTTTCAATATTTTGTCCAAACTGAGTTCAACTACACTATATCTAATTAGTAAGCTCTCTCTATGGGGGGCTGTGGGATTTCTTCTCCCCAAGATTCCTCCACTTGAAGATGCCAAGAACTGGACAGGAAGCTTGGCATCTGCCTCAAAGCTACAGTTCCTTGTCCTTTTCTTCCATCCCAATGGTAGGCCTGAGGTCAGTTTCACTGCTTAAGTCAGAGATCAATGTTCCCTCCTTCCAGTTGTGAAACTACATCCGGCCCTCTAGTTTCATGGGGGTTTAGGGGCACAAGACCTTCGTGAAAGTGGAAAAACTGCAAGTATAAATGAAAATAGCAAACACAATTTTTTTAACCTGAGAGAATACTTGTCTAGGAATCTCTAGGTCATCCAGTGTGACTCTATGGTTAACTTCCAGTGGAAGCTCACTATAGAAATGTGCTGGAACACTTACAAATGCGTAGAGAAGTGTTCTCTCTAGGAATCTCTAGGTTCTCCAGAAGAAGGTCTGGCAGAAGTTGACCACAGAAGTCACTCCTGGCAGAAGTTGACCATAGAAACATGCTGGAGGACCTACAAATACCTGGAAAGAACATCTTAATCAAATCCATGTATCAACAAATCCATGAATGTTTAACCCATAAACATGCAGGGACAACTATATATGGTGCCATGTTGGTGCAGCTAAGATGAGGCTATTTACACATGGCCAAAGAAGAGGAACACATCAGCACAACCCAGTACAGAAATGCCGGTTGGCATAATTTGTATGTATGTGAACAAATTTTGAAATAATTACTATAATTAAAATAGAAGTACCATATATCTTGCCATATTAGGGAAGATGGTAACCAGATAACACATCTTTCTGTTCAGACTGCTGTCTGAGTGCTAATTGTTGATAGGCAACTTCAGGGCTCCTGTTATGTTATGGATCTTTATCTGGAAACCAGACTTGGATTATATAACCATTCATACAGAGGAGGGTGTTCTGTGAAGTGGGGCACATGGCCCCCTAAATTAGAAAAAACTAGCTTGTTTTGAGACTTAGAAGAATCTTTCCAAAGTTCAAATTTGCATAAGCTGGATAAAAGATATAGTGGTAAGACTTCAAACACCGTTTTGTTTACCTGTAATGGCAGTGTTTCAACCTTGTCTTGGGTGAGTTCATTTCTTTCCTTCCTCTTGGTCTCTCTTTATTTTGCAAATGAAAAACCCATTACATAATTTCATTGCCACTAAATATAGTGGTAAATCCTGCCAAAAGAATAACATAATTTCATAGGGATAAAACATGCCTTCCATAGACAGGAGGCAAATCAAACAAAAGATTTAATTGGGAAGAGAAAACTCCTTTCCCTACCACAGTAATTAGTAATGTGGGTGGGTAGGCTAGGGTGGCAAGGGGGAAAATGCCAGGATTTCCACAATACTAATCAACATTAGACAGTGTGCAAACAAATCTTTCACAGTATTAATTTAGACACATGTTCTTCTCTGCTATGCCTGGCTAATCCAACTGGTGAAGTGATTGCCATTATGACTCATTAAGCAAACCTGCTGCACTCTTCTGGCTAAGGTTTAATGAGCTGCTTTTAAATGTAGTTTATTAACACTGAAAGAATCACAACCCAAAAACATCACCCAAGGAGACCTTCTGCTGTGCTTTTTGCAACTGGACTTGTTTATCCCGGATTGGCCTTTTTAGTCATCAGCGCACTTGCAGAAAGCACGGGATGAGTCCTTCCTGAATCTTCGTTTGCGAAGAAAAGCCAGAGAGATTAACACTGATAAATCTATAGCTTGCCTTTGAGTACAATGGCAATTTCTGAATGAATAAATGGAGATGTTCTTGTTCCCAGCTGTACCATTTTGTTGGCCAATGGCAGTGAACTATCTCCTGCAGTCCATGGTTCATTTTTGGGGTGAAGGCACACACAGCATACTTTAAGCAGTTGGGCTAGTTTGGAACTCTTTCCAATCTTGGGGTGAGCCTTGGAAGACAGTTTCTGATAGGTCATTTTTATTATTTATTTATTTATTTATTTATACCCCGCTCTTCAGCCACAAGGCTATCAGAGCGGCATACAAATTGTTTTTAAGCAATAGCAATTTACACATCTACACTGCATTAAGCAGTTTCCAATGTGTGCTAGCTAATTGCCCCCACAAGCCGGGTCCTCATTTTACTGACCTACGGAAGGATGGAAGGCTGAGTGAACCTTGGAGCCCACTGGAATTGAACTTGCAATGTGGTGACTTGCAGTACTGGCATTTAACCGCTACACCACCAGGGCTCATAGCAAGATGCAGTCCACACTGGGGAAAAGGTGGCAGTTTGAATATTTTAAATTAATTAATAAACTACAATATTCATGCATCTATTAGTTTGATGTGTTTTCACACTTGTATATTCTTCCAAGCATTGTATTATTTTCCAGATTTTTGCCCACCATAAAAAAGGAGTGAAGGTAAAAACTGGAGATAATTGCTTTATGGTGATCTTTTGCATTTTGAATGAGATAGCTGGAAGTTTAAATCAAAAGAGATTCTACTTAAGGAAGGCAAAGATCTTATTGTTTTTCCTGTATGTAACTTAAGGTTAGATTTAACTAAGAAGAGAAAGTTAGCCATAGAGGTTGGAGAAAATGAGTTTTATTTAGAGTTCTATAAAGATGATGACCATGTAATTTAAAAATGTGTATAAATGGCTTTTGAAACTAGGGACAGAAGATGAACCTCTAAAAAAGTACATAAAGTGGGCCCAAAATTTTGTTCATAATGTTCATATGGATATATGGGGGAAAATGTGGTCCAAAGACATAAAGTTTACTTTGTGCAGTAATTTAAAAGAAAACCTGTATAAGAGGGCTCCTTTTTTATATGTGTGTGTGTGGTGAACTTGTAAGAAGGTGAAAAGTTATTGGTCTAAGATTTATATGTTAAATTTAAAATTTAAGATAGATTTTGAATGTTACCAGAAATGTTTCTGTTGGGCAGTATGAAAAACGAATTGGATAGTAAATGTGGATTGCTTTCTTGATATGTGACAAAAGCAGCAAGAATATTGTTTGCTCAAACTTGAAAACAGATTGAAGCATCAATGATGGAAGAATGGATTATTAAGATTGCTGAGCTAGTCCAAATTGCCAAATTAACAGGTTTTCTAACTATTTATGGTTTTTTTGAGAAATAAGAAATCTAATGATGTAATAATCTGTGGTTGTGGTTATTAGTAATTAGTAGGATTATTTAGTTGGCTATGTAATGGTAGAATAATATTTTTTTCTTTTTCTGTTCATTACAGTCAGGATTGGAGGGGGGTGGGGACCAAGCCCTACTTTGTTTCAGTTATATGTCTCTTTTTTCCTTTCCTTTTCTCTCCTTTTCTTCTCTCTGTTTCTTTATTTTCTGAATGTATATTATTTAAATTGTGAATTAGATTGTTAGTGTTAAAAATCTAGTCAATCAATCAAAAAGAGGAGTGAAGGTACTTTTTCTTTATGTTCTTGGCAGCAATTATGATGATGTTTGCAGGACTATTGCCTGGAAAATGCTGTAAGAGATATCTTGGTTTTGCTACTTTGGCTATTGCCTGCCAAGGGCCTAGTAGTTTGCTTAAGGTTTCTAGTTCTCAACAGTAAAGGCCGATGCTCGAATTGGAACACTCTGGAGCTGTAATGCTCTGGCATATCTATAGCCTTGCTGGTTTCTGGCTAGCAGGCAGAAGTGAGTGAGTCAAAGGACTTGTCTCTGCATTCCTCCCTGCCCATTTGGGGGACATGGTGGAGACCTAGGAGGCCTTTGGATACTATGTATCCTGAACCAACCTTGATCCATTCACACTACATCCACAATGAAGCCATCTTTTGGTCTCCCACAACTCCAACACTGGGGAGGTAAGAGCTGAGAATCTTTTTGTGGAGATCTTGTTGGATTTCCTAATCCAGGATTGGAGCTTTGTCTTCTAGTTTTAAGATGACTTTTTGTTTGCCAGGATATGACTATAACAGCAAGTAGAGCAACATTTGAATTATAGGGCAATAGGTGGGCAGTCCTTAGTGAAACCACAAGCCTATCTTGTGACTCATTTATATTTTGGTTAAGACCCCACTGTTGTCTTGTAAAAAAGCAGCTAGGTGAGAGACGAATGCAAAAAGGTATTCAGGACGAGTTTATTTGGGCCTGTAGACTATGAGGTACTGCAGTGGCAACTGCTCTATATTAAGCACTAACCTGATATGCTGTTGGTATATTTTGTAAAGTGCCTACAGCTTAGGTCAGGTTTAAGAAGCTCAGAGACAACAGATCTTATAAATAGTATCTTTTAGATTACAGCTGTTAGAATCCAGCTGGCCATGTGCATGTAGTTTGAAAAAGTGACCTTCCCTAGCTCTGTTTCAGGCCTGAGTATAGAAGTACATCAGGTGCTGGGTCTGGCCATTTCTATTATGATCCCTTTATTAAAAAGAATAAATCAAAGCTGGCATTGAAATTTATTTTTGAATTGAACTGACGCATAAAAAACAAAAGATTCAATTCCATAATTTCCAAGCAAAATTAAAAGATAAAACTTGTCAGGCCAACATGAAGTCATCTGTAAGCTTCTTCAGATAGCCAATAATCCTGCTAATGTTGGGCTATTTTGCTTCTTGATTGCACACCTCATAGTGGTTGTTCCTACCCCTACATTTAGCATGTTGTAAACATACCAGGGTTTCATCTATCTCCTCTGAGCTTCCTGAAATATGCTTAAAGGTGGTTTTTCCTTCTCTCCCTGTCCTTGCCCATGCAACGTTTCATCAACGGGGGCTAGCAGATCACACAGCAATACAAAGGAAATGAGAAAATGCAAATGGACTTGGTAACTCCTGGAACAGAAAAAAAATCCACTCACTGCCCTGGGTTTGAACAGTTGCAGCTGGTGTTGGAAATTCTCAGGGAATAAACTAAGAGATGAGGCAATCATTTGGATATAAACAATGCCCCCTTCATCAGAACACTTACAATGCTCACCAAATCCCAAGGCTTTTTGCCAGTTTGAATGAGCCCTTAGTTGTAAATAAGCTCCTCAAGCAGTGTCTTGACCTCTCTCTCTTTAAAGACTCAAATATTGGTGGTGATAATTGCTTCTTCCAAGTTCTTATTCTTCATCTTTGATAGATACCAATGGATCTCTTCTGGTTGAAAGATTGTAGATAAGGTTTTGATAGATTTCTGAACCAAGAAACCGGGGGTATGAATCCCTTTCCATGTGCATGTAAACAATCTTCTGGGCTTCATCAAAACAGGACTGAGTTGGTTCTTGAATGCTTGTGATAATATCTTCTCTTGCTGGACTATCAATGTTAATCTGGAAAGGAAGTCATTTCCAACAAAATCAGTGGTTTTTTATTTTTATTTTTGAGAAGAGTGATGATGAGGCACAAGGACTGGGCAGAGTAAGGGAAACAGAACAAAAGACATGGGAAATTATCACACTAATCTCATGTCTTGCTTCAATTATATTAGTAAAGGAAATGGGAACATACCGGCCCTACAATGTTCATTGTCACACCTCTTTTCCATTTGCACAACTGTGTCCATTTGGCAACCCCTGCTGCCACTGCTGGTGTGATAGTCTTTGGTTCAGTCCTAGAATGAGTGCAGTCATGTGGCATGAGGGGTCCTTATTCTCATCTTCTCCCCACTCCCAACTGCTTTTCCGAAGCAGCATGGAGTCAGCCTGCTTTGGAATAGCCAGCAGGAGGGGGAGAGGGGGAAAATCAGTCATCCTCTAAACTGGAAGAGACCTATCGCACTGGAGCAGTGGCAAATCAAAAACAATATTAGCAGTCATTGATGGGATTTCCCCATCAATGAAAACTTGTGCTCCAGTGGCGAGTTGAATACAAGCTGGCAATGCAATGGAGATGACATCATGCAATGAAGTACAGTCGTAGACATTGTTATATAGCTGCTATCATGCTGCACAGTCCTCGTGTGATAATTTCCTTGGTAATGTGGAAAGGAGTGGACACAGTGACACTGCCACAGTACCTTAATAGCTTGTTGGTAGCTTAGAGGTTATTTTTTTAAAAATAAACAAAACAGAAGCATGGAGTGGAGGTGTCTACTTTTACAGTATACGTGTTGCATGGGGACTTACTTCTAAGTAGACATGCAGGGAATTGAGCATTGTTTTGTAAAATTGATGGGGAAATGTCCTATTTAGCAAGAATTGCATCTGACCCTAGCAATTTGCTTAGGCCCTGTGCTGTGTCCATAGCCTAGCCAACTGCTAAAATCCAACCCCCAAAGATGTTTTACAAATTTGAAACTTGGCTCCTGGGCCAAAAAGGAAAAAAAAAAGGTCCTTGCCCTTGTTCTTTACATATATTAACTATGTATACACAGGATTGCCATTATGAGAGCCAGCATGGTGTAGTGGTTTGAGAGTTGGACTATGACCCTGAGACCAGGGTTTGAATCCCTGCTCAGCTGTGGAAAACCACTGGGCTACCTGGCGGTAGTCACACACTCTTAGCCTCAGAGAAAGGCAAAGGCAAACCCCCTCTGAACAAACCTTGCCAAGAAAACCCTATGATAGATTCACCCTAGGATAGCCATAAGTCAGAAACAACTTGAAATCATACAGCAGCAACAAGGATTACCATTTACCACCCAAGAATAGCTCAAATTAATTCTTCATGTTTAGGGGGCTCTTTCCATAGTAGTAGTAGTAGTAGTAGTAATAATAATGATGATGATGATGTAATATATGGATACAGTTGGTCCCCTCTTCTTTTCACCATGACATGAGATTTTATTCATTTCTAAGAAACAACATCTCAGTGATAAACAGGGGCTTCTATATGAATGATGAGTCATAGATGGCATAGTTGTCACTGACTGGCTTCATCAGAATGCCCTAGATCAGGGTTGGGAATCCTGTGGATCTCCAGATGTTGCTGGACTGCAACTCACAGGATTCATCACCATTGGATATGACTAGAGCTACTGGAAGTTGTACAAGTCTTGAGAATAAAATTTTCTGCATTGTCCAACATGATAATTTTTGAGAATTTTCTCTTTAACATTTGTTAAAGCTATTTTCAACAGTTTTAATTTTTATTTATGTGTTTTCTTCAATACAACTTTGAAAAATCAAGAAAGCTTCCAAATTAAAATGAAAATGATCTCTCTCTCTCTCTCTCTCTCTCTCTCTCTCTCCTTTAAATCATACACTGGGGCTTACCTAGATGGGCAATTTACCCTGGCTTTCCACTATCTTGGAGCCCTGCAGTCCAAACAATGCAGGGCTCTTGCCCCGATTCAACTTCAGGCAGTGCTGACAACACCTGAGGCAAAGCCAGTGGAAAGCAAGGGTTAAACCCATTTAAAGTACAGTATTTTAAATTAACACCCAGAAAAACCCACATTATGCAGGAAAACCTGGAGGGTTGTGACACAGGAACACAGGGTCCATACCTACACGCTGGCCTGTATAGCTGGGCACTGCTGGTGTCACTCTGCAGCTGGGAAGGAGGCCCCCAGCACATGCTCAAGGCCCACTGGATGTGACCAGCCTTGATCACATGCTGAGGGCCTTCTCCATGGCTTCAGAAGGTGTGATGGATGACAGTGGCAGAGGCTGGCATGTGTGTGTGGATTTCTTCCCATTTTGTCTCTCCAATGGGGGAGGGGGAATGGGCCAGCTCCAGGTCCAGAATATGCTGGCTGAAAGGCAGCTTATTATGGGCTGTCTATATAAGTCCCTGGTCTTCTTGTGGTAGACTGTCAAGCAGTAGCCTCTCAAAATGATTGCTTAATTATCTGAAACATAAAGGAGCTTTACTTATTTTTGGTAAATCACCATTATACTGCTGAACACAGAATACTAGGTATATTGTGGCTTGAAGCATGTTGCAGCCCTAGATCCATGTTACCCTAATTGCTCAGGGATCTGAAAGACTCTCTATATATCGATATTAATTTGCAGAATTAATATACTCAGCCTGGCTATGTGAGAGGGGGGCAACAGACAGCATGTCCTTTTTACCTATGTGTACTGGTAATCAGGAGGAGATGTTAAGCTAGATAGTACAATTATTTGTCTTTATTTGGGAAACAATAATAACATGGTTTGCACATGCACTCAGTCTTCAAGCATTCATGCAAGACTAGTGAATAAAGTAGGACATACTGGGATAGAAGAATATGGAAGGGAGGTTGTTTTTGGGTGATACTCTACCAATCTGAGGAGATGAGATTGCAGAAGAAACCAGCAGAGCGGGGGTCCCGAAGATGGAACAGCTACACAGTCTGACATGGGGTCAGTAGGAAGATGAACTGTGTGCACTTGACTGGGGTTTTGGAAGTACCCAACAATTTCCTTCACGGGATGGGATTTAGAGTGCAAGGCAATGCTTCTCGGAGTTTCTCAAGGTGAGACAATGGACACTCTGGATATGCTAACGATTCCTAATGTGTGGATACTTTGAACAGAGGAAGCAACCCTTTTTGCTTGGGGGAAGGTAGCAGTATGAGGGTTCTTTACAAACATGAGCATCTCACCTTAGGCTGATGGGATTAGCCACATGTTCAGGCAAGAAGTTGCCTTGCAAATTATCCTTCTTTGGAATTTGGGCTGGCCCCTCCTTAAGTGCTTACCTGACAGAGTCTCAGCACTAGTCCTTTGGAATTTCTAGTTCTTGGGAATTCCCAGTTTACTGGCCACACTCCATAGAAGGCCACTTTTGGCCAAATTATTAATTATTGTCAATTATTACAGGTATGGGGCAGGGGGTGCGAGGGTAGGTAACACACATGGTGTTCATGGAGGACATGAAATATTGAGCTGCTCCTGACAGAGCAGCCTCAGCATGGATGTTGAAGTCCCTCAGCATATGCCAAAGGGACTCCAGCACTATTGCTGAGACCAGTGCAACAGTGGCAGCAACAGCTTTGTTGGTTCAGGAAGCTAGCAAATTTACTTTGAGACAGCCATTAACTGTTTATGTTCCCCTTGGAGTTCTCACTCTCTTAGAGACAAAAAGAAAACATTGGCTGACAGCAGACAGAACTGGGAAGTGCCAAGCAATCCTGCTTGCTGAAGGAATTCCCCTACACCAGCTTAATCCACTTAGGAAAGGGGACTATAAAGCATAAGGGGATGAGTGTGCTGTACATCAACAGAGCTCCTATTGTGTGTCAGCCATCCAACTTCAAAGAGGTAAGGAAGATGGAGGAAGGCAGCAGTGGCAGGGTGGGGAACAGACAACATTGAGTGTGACGGTGGCAGAGAGGTTAATAAATGAGGGTAAGCGATAGCATGTGTGGAAAGATGAAAAACAGCTGTAATGGGAATTTACAATGGGAGCAAAAGTTCCACAATATTTCTTCTATATAGTTCTGAAACCATCTAGGATGTTCAAGTAAACTGTAACATTCAGGAGTAACCTAACAATTGGATAAAGCATCTTATTTAGGAAGGTAATGAAATATTACAAAATTCTCAAAAATGCTCAGAGAACAATCTTCTGGAGAATATTCTCTCAAGTGATTACTGAATATTCTTGAATATTCTGAAGAATATTCTCACCCTTTACCACTAGCTTCTGGGAGCTGCAGTTCAACAACATCTGGATAGCCACATCAGGTTCTAGGCTGACCCCAAGAAGAAACTATAAATCAAGTCTACATTTAAAGACAATGTGGAGTTAAATTATGGGATAAAAGATGGAGAGATGACCACCCACTTGGGCAACTTAGGGAAATAGATAAATTGATGGAATTTGAATATCACTGAGAAGACATTGACATGCATATGGACAGAGATTGGGAAAATTTACTTTTTTGGAGTAAAACTTCATGCTGATTGAGGGATTCTGGGAGCTGTATTCCAAACCATAACTTTCCAAGCTCTGCATATGAATAGTAGGCATTTTAAAAGATTTAAAACAAAATTGTAATTGCAGTTTGTTAAAACTGTTATTGTTGTTGTGTGCCTTCAAATTGTTTCTGAATTATTGCAGTCTTAAGACAAATCTAACATAGTGTTTTCTTGGCAAGGTTTGTTCAGAAGGGGTCTGCCTTTGCCTTCCTCTGAGGCTGAGAGAATGTGACTTGCCCAAGGTCACAAGTGGGTTTCCATGGCTAATTGGAGATTTGAATCCTGGTCTTCAGTGCTCAAACCATTCCACTATGCTAGTTCTCTTTATTAAAAACTGTATAATACTTTAAAAGCAGTATTGTATATTATTGAACTTAGAGTTGGAGTTTTGCTGTTTAATGTTTATTTATGTGTCCCTTAGCTTGTTCCCCAGATGCATAAATGTGGCTTTGCCTTTAGATATATTTATATGTTATGATGTTCTTCCACAATGTGCAGAGGGAGAATCCTATTTATTATGTAAGAGCTATTGGTTGACATGCAGCTTTGAAATACTGGGGAAATCCCTTGTTTATCATGTTCACCATGTCTGACAGCAGTTGAAATGTGCCTGCCTTTATTAGGCAATGAGTGCTAGGTATGCATCTTCTCATCTCCCCCATCAAACTATAAACTATTCTACAGCTTCAGCATAAAAAGGACAATATGAAGATTTTCCTTGGTTTTTTTCCGAGCTGTGAGGTCGTGTTCTGGAATAGTTTCTTTCTGACATTTCACCTGCCTCTATGGCTGGCATCTTCAGAGAATGGTTGGGTAGGAGTGTGTGTGGAGTTTATATACTGTGAATGCCTGTTGGGGAGTATATGTAAATTTGTGTAATTAAATGGATAGTTTCTGGGTATAGAAATGCAGGGATTGTTAGTGTCTGTTTGGCTAATGGTTGGTTGATGGGCCATATCTCCCGGAAACCCCTTGTCCCTGGGTGCAATTCCTTTGTAAGTGCTGGGTTTTTATTCTATTATTTTTTAAAACTGGAAGCCAGATTTTGTTTACTTTTAGGTTTTTTTTCTTTCCTGTTGAAGTTGTCCAGGTGTTTGTGGATTTCAATAGCTTCTCTGTGCATTCTGACATGATAGTTATTGGCCTGGTCCAGGTGACTTTGGAGATTATCAGACGCAGCTAATGTTGCACCAGCAGAACACAAAAGGAAACCAATATCAGATAATGACATCCTTTTGCTTTACACTGGTGCTATACTGGCATTTCTTCTTATTGATGGCTGAAGTTGGTTGAGTGACTGAACCCAAAGGGTAGTCACCAATGGTTCCTCTTCACCCTGGAGAGAAGTGACCAGTGGGGTGCCACAGGGTTCTGTCCTGGGCGTAATGCTATTCAACATCTTTATCAATGACTTGGATGAGGGAATAGAGGGTATGCTTATCAAGGACTTTTTCGGACATTTAAAATACAACGTGAACAGCCTCACCATGTTGTGAGGCTGCAGCGCTGCAGGGTGTCCCTTTCGGATGACGCCTGCCCCTGCCGGTACTGTTGCGGTACCGCAGGGACATTTGAGTGTTATATTTTGCCGATTTTTACTCACGAAAGTTGATCGTGAAAGCTGGGCCAAACCTAACAAAATGAATTTCAACAGGGAGAAATGTAGGATACTACACTTGGGCAGTAAAAATGAAATAGACAGATATAGGATGGGTGAAACCTGGCTTGATGGCAGTATGTGCGAAAGAGATCTAGGAGTCTTAGTGGACCACATATTGAACATGAGTCAGCACGGTTGGATGCAGCAGCTAGAAAAGCCAATGTGATAATAGGCTGCATCAATAGGAGTAGTGTCTAAATCAAGTGAAGTAATAGTGCCTCTCTATTATGCTTTGGTCAGACCTCACCTGGAACATTGTGTCCAGTTCTGGGCACCACAATTCCAGAAGGATATGGACAAGCTGGAATCTGTCCAGAGGAGGGTGGCCAAAATGGTGGGAGGTCTGGAAGCCTATGAGGAGTGGCTTAGGGAGCTGGGTATGTTTAACCTGGAGAAGAGAAAGTTAAGAAGTGATATGATAGCCATGTTTAAATATCTGAAGGGGTGCCATACTGAGGGTGGAGCAAGCATGTTTTCTGCTGCTCCAGAGACTAGGACACAGAGCAATGGGTTCAAACTACAGAAAAAGAGATTCCACCTAAACATTAGGAAGAACTTCCTGACAGTAAGAGCTGTTCCGCAGTGGAATGCACTGCCTTGGAGTGTGGTAGAGTCTCCTTCTTTGGAGGTTTTTAAACAGAGGCTGGATGGCCATCTGTTGGAAATTACTTGATTGTGTATTCCAGGATGTCAGGGTGTTGGAATGGATGACCATTGTGGTCTCTTCCAACTCTATGATTCTGTGATTCTATAAACAGCCTATCTTATTTATGGAGGGTGAGGTGGTAGAGAGGGGAGAACTCAGTGAAAGCCATATGGTACATAATCTCTGCCCTTCCAAACTTCACCATCAATCTCTGCTCTAAGCATCTACCACCTGAGATGTCCACCTAACTTTCTCTAAGGGGAGGGTTGGCCCTTGGTACAAATGACCTACAAAACTTAGTAGGTTCTGCTATAATGTGGCTTTCTAGGGCTTGTAGTGTAGCTCCTGAACTCCACCCTCAAAGCCCTTGTCATTTTTTTTAAAATAAAAAAAGGCTAATTCAGGCCTGAAAAACTTTGGTGATCCTGGAATAGCAATTGATCTACTGCAATTTATCTTTCATAACAGAGGTGCAGGCCCTCTAACTGTCCCAGTTTGGCAGGGATGGTCCCTAATCCTCCATTGTCCCACTTTTTCAGCTGCTTTTAAAATGTCCAAGTTTCTCACTCTGCTCCCACTTTCCCGCTTGTCCTCAACTTACTTCAAAAGCTGCAAACTGAGTTCAAAGTATAAAAGTAGTTTGCACTCATTTAAGTCAGCAGGAGGAAGAGGAGAGGAGGGGCAGAATCTTGTCCTTCTCAGCAGACTCAGGCAAAAGAAAACTGCTGTAGCCACTTGTAGTCTGTGTGTTCTTCCTTATTTATAACTTTTTGCCAACTTGGCCACACATATCCTGGTTTTCATCTGTGAAACATTGGAGGGTATGGGGGTGTCAAGAGATCTCCCAAGACTGGTTGCTTGACAAACTTGCTCACCTGTGCATTATTCCATACAATGTCTTCAGAGAGTCCTGAAATCTAGATGTTGAAAAAAAGGCATCGCGTATAAGGGACATCCTATTCTACATGACAGCTCTTTTAGCAAAACTAACTCTTTAAACATAAAACTTCGGGAGCAGGGCTCTTGTATTTCCTGGAGGTGTACAGCATTTGAATGTGTTTCTGTTCACAGAAGAATGTGTGCTGTTCTTCACCTTTGTGGAGACCACATCTTCAAAGAGAAGCAGAATGCTCATGAGTAAGGATCCCAATGTGGAATGTTAATTTAAGAGTAAAGATACTTCAGAAAAAGTTCAGCCTCCTCTTGTAGTGGAGTTCTCTTCATTTGGTGGGCATCCTGCTGCCATTGTAAATCTGCCAATCAGGGAGGTCAGGCACCATGGACCTGGCATTTCACATGATCTCTTCTCAGACACCATAGAGAATATCATGGAGCAAGTGAGTTCTTCTTGAAAGAGAACTTCCTTCTCCTGCCATAGACTGAAAAGTATGCTGACTCTGCTTGGGATTTCATAGTAACAGCAGTCTGTTAGGAAGTGCACATCTGTGAAATCATTATCTGGAACTATTCTTTCCCACCCCCATGTCTGGTCTATTCCTGTTTCTGTTTTCTTTAACCCACCAGATAGGATCTGTTCTTCCTTTCTTTATTATTTGCCCCCCACCCCCAATGTGTGCATGTTTTAAACTGTATGCACTGCTTGAGTGCCTTCCTCCCATTGACTAAAGCAGAGGAAAAGCAATGCTTCACACACTATTCAAATGTACATCTGGAGCCCTATGTCTCTGAAAGGATTCTGGATCACACACAGTATCCAGCCTAGAGATAATCTGAAGTGAGGATGAGTGAGCGCACACACAGACACACAGACACACACACACATCCATTGTAGATTCCTTGCATATTTCTACAGAGGGTGTTCCTAAGCAACAAACATCCTGGGAAATGAGCAGATATAAATGAAGATGCCTCAGATGTGAAAGTCTAATACTTCCTCTTTCACATAGATTTTGGTACCCAACTTTTATGAGGCATAGCCAAAGACATTTTGCTGCTTGAGGCAAAGAATGAGATGGTCTTCTTCCCACTAATGTAAAACAAAGCAATTGCATCTTTTTTCAACACTGATGACAATGGGATAGTATCCTCCACCACATCAGGCTGGTTTCTGGGGTTGGGGATTGGGGAGCCATGTTCCACACAGCTCTGCCATCTGATAATTTTCTGCCACCTCCCAGCACCTGCCACCTGAGGGAACCACTTCATTTTGCTTAATGGTAGGGGCAACCTTGTTAAGAAGAGTTGCATGGAAGATAAAAACAAAAACAGGAAGTCCAGAGAGATTAATATTTATCATTATTTGCACAGTGCTCAAGTTATAGGAGAGACATAAATTTAGTGCTTTGCTGCTGTTACAGTAGTGTTTCCATCTTTTAGTGTAGGCTTGGCTGCAGACACTTTTGAGCATTGCCATAAAAAATATTTCAGCAGCCTTTAGATTAAAACTAATAAACAGCATTCACACACCAATCTTTAAAAGCAAAATGGACCATCTGTATTCCTTTCCTGGTTCTTAAATTTACCTCTCTTGGAGCCTGAGGCTGGATAAACTCCTTGAAAAGTTTCTGGGCCACTGCAGTTCTTTTCCTCTGGGATGCAATCTTCTTATATTTTTCACAAGCCAACCAAAAATCCATGTTCTCATCACTGTATTCAGTCTTCAGGTAGGACTTGTAGATGATTGGCCCATCTGAAAACCATGTAAGCTGGTCAGGGGCCGAGCTTGGTTCGCTCCTTTTCTAATTAATTCCCAACTCCACCCACCCAGGTCCAGATGCATACCCATTTTGGGGTGAGATAGCCCCTCTCCTTTTAGACCATGGGCCACCTAAAGATAGCTATAGTATTTTTGTCATGGGAGGCAGAAAATCCTGTAAACACTCCTGTTCATCAACAGGAGCAAATTAAAAATCTTAGAATGTGCTGCCATTTCATGACACCTAAATTCTGTTGCTTGAAGTGGCTGCTTCACTCTGTCTAATGGTGGGGCTAAAACTGTTCAGGACATTTGCACTGTGACATGAGACCTGTTCATATAGTGCTATGATTCTATTTTAACTGCCATGGCTGCATCCTATGGAATCCTGAGATATGCACTTTCGGGAGAAACATATAGCCTCAGCTATAGAGTCTGAGCACCTCCCCAGCCTACAAATTGCAGGATTGCATAGGATGCAGCCACAGTGGAATTTTAGTGCCCTTTTTTTTGGTAGTGTTAAAGGGCCTGTTATGCTGTACCATATTCTATCCTCTTTCTACCTATAGGCAGCAGCCATTAATGGGAAGTATGTTAGTTTAAAACAGCTGTTTTTTTTAAAACCAGGACAGGGGAAGAGGTGGCTTTCTGGTGTTGTTGGACTGTATTCCTCATAAGCCCTGATTATTGATCATGTTGGCTGGAAATGATGTGAACTGGAGTCCAAAAACATCTGGAGGGCCACAGATCCCTTAGTTTTACTTAGAGCAGTGTAACACAGGAAGAGATGAGGAACTCAACCTGACCATCACCATTCAACTTTATTCTTAGATATCTATGTACCCATGGTAACATTCTTTAACCTGTTCATCTGTTCCTGGAAATCTAGATGATATTTTCTCCTAAACTATTGCTGTGTTTACTAATTGCTCTTCTGGTGTGTGCATGTATTTATGAACTCAAGAGCAGTGACTGTTTAGTACTGAATGTGTGGCCCTTCGGATGTCTGTAGCTCCCACCAGTCCTAGTTAGCGTAGCAACTAGTGAGGGATCTTAGGCGCTCAAGTGCAACAACATCTCAGGATGGCCACTCATTGCCTAAACCTGATTGAGAGCTGCCAGTGCAACCACAGCAACAGTTTTCCAGTGTGAACACTGACACTGTGCTACTATTATCACATTGGGCTTTGAGGTCTGTTTTCCTTTTCTTTCTTTTTTTAAAAGCATGGTTAGGGGATGAGATGTCTGTTTTCATGACCTGTTCAGCCTTCATTAGCTTTCCCTCCACCCCTTTCCTGTTTTCTCAGGAGAAACCCCTTGTCTTGTCACTTTTAAAGGAGTGTTCTACACTTCTAAAAGAGATGTGTGTGTGTGTGTGTTGGGGGAGAAGCCATTACAAGCTGTGGCTTTTTTTTTTTTTAAATCTAGAACAGTGGCTTTTAACCTTTTCTTTACCAGGGACCCTGTCATGATGGAGTTTCCATCATCCTGCCTGCAGGGTGATGCACTCCCATGATTCTGCAAAGACTACATTTCCCATTATCTGCAAACAGGATTGTCTTGTCAGCATGGCATCAGGTAAGGAAAGGGTTAACTGGAGGTGAGAGTCTAAAACACCACCTCCATAGAATCTCCTGAGACAGCATCATTAATGATATCAGATCACCTGAGGCAGGCTTGACCAATCAAGAATGCCAGAGTGGGAATTCCAAATAAGATATGACTGCTTTGGGTCAGGCCATGCAGTTTGTGTCAGACAAAGGAGGCTCTGGACAGACCACCATGTTTTAGAGCAAAGAGCCAGGGATTGCTGTTTGAGCAGGGCTGGCTGGCCTAACTCACAGCTCCCCTGATTCCAGATGGATATGAACTGCATCCAACAGAAGACTACAGATTGTGCATCTAGGGCCTGTTTAGAATTGTGCTAGGGAACTTAATGTTATTTTCTTAAACTTTGGCTGAATGTAGCTTAAAATAACTAAATGCTTTGACTTTAATACCTTTGCTGTTTCTGTAACTCTAAAGTGTACCTGGGACATGGAAGCTGCCTGTCCTCATGAGAGATTTGCATTAACTTGAACTTGCTTGAATAAACTAAGCTTTTCTTAATCTTCCTATATGCTGATGCTGCACAAGCCTATATCCCTTGGTCATCACTACATTTCTCTCTCTCTCTAGGGACAGGAGGGAGGAGTTGGTTGTTTCAGGTAGTCTCACTGGTTATCCAGTCTCCCACTGGGCTGGTCGTAAACACTTCAGAGGGTGGTGGCAGCATTTGGCCTGTAGGGGGAGCCCTTGAGTGAGGCCGCTCAGGGTTACCTCTACAGGGAAGCTAATTCTGGGGGTTCCAGGCAGAGAGCTCCCAGAATAGCTTTAACAGACTGCCTTTAAATATCTTTTGTTGCTGTGGGCCCCCAAGACTTAACTCAAGATTTAAAACCCTAATAATGATACCTGACAATAATAATACAATTTTACCATCCATAACACCTTCCTTCATTGGCATTGGAGGGGGAAGAAAGATTTTTCTTTCGCTTCTTCCTGCAAGTTTGTGGCTGGAGCAAATGGAACAGCAATGCACAGGCGAAGCCAGCAGGCCTTTGCCTTGGATCCTGTCATTTGGGCTGATCAATCTTCAAGCCTCCACGGCCACCCTGTGAGGACATTGTAGCCCCTGGGGATCCATGGACAGGTTAAGAACCACTGGTCTAGAAGCATCTCCCAAGTATTTTGGTTCAGGCAGAACCTTCTTTAGTATACAAAATAATTTTCCTGAGGTTTGGAGAATCAAACTCTACTGGCTAGACTGAATAAATATTCTAGGCCAATGACAAGTATTTTTCCCTTCAGAGAGTTGAAAATGCAGCCCTTGTTCAGGAACAGATCCACTGTCTGTGAAGATTTGCCATTCTAAGCCCATCCATTTCATCATGGTAAGATACACACACAAACATACATTCTACAGGCTGCCTCTAGAACTGTGCTTCTCTGTGTGGCTTTTTTTTTAAATAAATGCAATAAAATACAGCCAGTATAGTATAAAATGAAATTTAAAGGGCATTTTAAAAGAGAGAGCAAGAGGGAAAAAGGAGACCTTGTACCACTACAGCAATTAAAATAAAGGGCAAAGAAATAAAAATCTTTAGGGCTTGAACATTGTAAAACCACAATTTAATTTAAAAACAAACAAAGGGAAAATAATAAGGAAAGGGTTGTCTGGTGTCAGAAGGACATTAAAGTTTGGTTCCACCTAGCTAATATAGGCCTCACACTTGAGGAGCCATTAATGAAATGGTCCTTTTTTCATGTCCATCCACCACACATCATTTGCCAGAGGTGTGTGATTTCTTTATTCCATTTCACAAGCAACATAAGTAGGAGCTCCTACTTAGGACTCCTACTCAGGTCTTAAAACATCTAGTGCTAGGTTGCATATAGGCCCACATCCTTACATACAAATTCTTAGCGAGTTCTTGTATGCACGTGCATATGTCCATAAAGACATACCACAAGACTCCTGCAGATCCTTCTACTTTTATTTATTTATTTATTTTTAAAAAACAAGGTTGGTTTGAGTGGAAATTCAGTCTATTGTGGATTGATTTGTCTGCTTGCTTCTTGTTTTCTCATAAGTGTAGTGATAGTAACTTATGTAGGTCATCCCCCCCTCATAGAACAGAACATTTAATTATCTGTCAAACATATCAGTCACACACACCCCAGCAATAGAAGTGCATGGATCAAATGGGTGTGCGGGTGCGAAGATAGAGGGCGACAGCCCTTGTTTGGTCCATGAGCCACCCATGCTTCCAACAAAGGTGTAGCTATGGCGTGGGCAACATGTGGGCATAGCCCTCCCCCCATAGACATTTTTCTCCCACCAGTGAATTTTTCCTTCACTCCCCAAGTTTCTAGCATTGCAGAGAGTGAGACACTGAAAATCATTCACATCTAGAACTCTTACATTTGCTGTGTTTGCTGGTAACTTTGCCTGCCCCTTTTCTTTGGTTGTCTAAACTTTATTCCTAAATGCTCAGCTGAAGCTTTCAGTTACTCCAATGCTAAAAATTTGGGGACAGAAGGAAAATTTCATGGTGGAGGGAGATTCTTATTTGAGGAGGTATGGCAGATGTCAATGCCCTCAGTTTAGTGCTATGTTCAGTAATGATGGGACTACTCACATTTAGTAGCCATTAGCTTTTCAAAGGACTGGGACCACTGCAGCACCTCCTCCAGGCTTACTCTTTGAGACAGAAAAGAAAGAAAATCTTAAGTTTAGAATGGCAAAAAGCTTCACAACTAGTAATACAGTAAGGACCCCGTATCTGTGGGGGATTGGTTTCGGATCCCACCATGGATAATGACATTTTATTTATTTATTTATTTATACCCTGCTCTTCAGCCACAAAGGCTAGAAATCTGCAGATAATAGCAAATGCCATTGAAAATAATGGAAATTCTGGTTTAAAATATGATAGAGTTGCCTTGGAGGACCTAGAATATGGCTAGAGAGGACACATTTTCTAGGAAGACTCTATGGTAGCTATGCTGAAACTGAAACTGTGGATAATTGAGTCAGTGGATAATGAATCAGCAGATATGGGGGTCCTGCTCTACTCTGTGCAGGACAAAGGATGCTGATGAAATTGTTCCCTGTTTTGCAAAAGTAGACAGTATATTATAAAGACCCTCTGGAATTGATTCTGAATTGCTTGAGTGGGAAACCATCTGTGACTTGTAAACAAGCAGCTGTGAGCATTCTGGAAGAAAATAAGGGCATATGAAAAGAAATAAAAAGTGGCTACCTTTGAAAGGAAATGTCAGACCACCAGGGCCAGCCCAAGACATGTCTCTGTGGGAGGCTGCTTTATGAATACATACACCCCATAAATGTTAGCATGAATTTTATTTATTATTACTGAACATGGCACAACACAAAATATTGGGAGGTCCATGTCATAGTTTCTAGTATTTATTAAAGTAAACAGAACATAGAAAACAGGAACAGTCAGATCTGGACAGTCTGAGGTGGATTTTGCCTACTTAGAAATAGGAAAATGAAGTAACGGAGAGTCTGACATTTAGGGAATGGAAGGGATTAGCCATCTTGGACTGCCTGTCATTGGCTTCCAAACAGAAACCAAGAGGCACTTTTCTTCTTCTCTCTTGGCTTGACATCAGTTTTCAAGTACACACCAAAGCCACTTAATTATTATAAAATTCAGTTATAATCCATTCTTGATTAAAAGCAAAATTGGCCTTTGGACGCTGAGCTCAAACAAAAGATTCATAAACCTGCTTGGCGCAAAAGCTGCTTGCAGGATTTTACAGCCTTGTCAAGTTATAATCATCTCTGCCCTTTGCCTCAGAACATTTTTAGCTTATTCTAGTAAATCCTGTGGTCCTAAGATGATCGTTGTTAGCAGTTGAAGACCCACTGTGAGGAAAAAACCCCAACAATATTCATAGTTGTTTCTTAAGGAACTTTGAGGCATCTTGGGAACAATAGTCAAACGCTTCTGTCATCTGCCTTTGTTTTTACTGTTTTGAATGGGAGAGACGACCAGAACTGGGAAGGTGACAAACTTCCATGCCCTACCCAAGGGGCATGTGAAGACCAAACAATTTTTGGACAGCAAAACGGAAAGAGTTTCATGTGACCAAAAGATTAGATCAACAGGGATGATACTTGTGTAGCTTCCAGAAGTTGTTATATTGCAAGTCCTAGCAGACCTAGCCAGCATAACCAATGGTGACCCAACGGCTACTTCTTGGGAGAGCTGTTCCTACTTCCTGGCAAAGCAACGAGAATGCCTCTCATGGCAGATGCAGGATGGCATTAGTATAATTGCCCTGATTGTTGCCATTTCATTTTGCTGAGGCACCTGGCTTGTTCTTGACCCTAAGTGAGCCTGTGCCTCAGTGAAGTGGAGAATGCTATCCTGACATGAGCAGGGCTCTCCTGCTAGTTTAGTTGGCCTCTACATACATCTAGACCTGTTCTTTGCCCCAGACAGCAAAATCTCTTGAGCTTCTGACAGGCACATATATGCTGCTGACTTCATGTGTTTTACAAATGTCAAGTCCCCAATCTCTCTTCTTCACAGCAGGAGAGCATTGCCCCAGAACAACTCACCATCTGGAGAGGTTGGGGCCATTTAATAGAATCTGTCTTCATTGTTTCTCTGGTCCAGAATGTGTTGCAGCAGGCAAGTCAACCTGGGCTACAAACCAGAGGTCCTCTTTGTACATGGAAAACAGACCCATGATAGTGAGATGGCTACTTTGTTCATACAAGTGTCTCTCAGAAGTTAAAGCACAGAAATTAGTTTACACACAGAGTACATAGGCAGAGTAAGGTAACCACCACAGGAGCTGGAAGGGTGGCAACTCAATTTCCCTGAGTTTCATAGTCATTTCTCTCTTGTAGGAGAGAATAGTGTGTACTAGACCCTGTTCTGCACCTTCTAAATTAGCCTGCTGTCCTTAGAAGGATATTCCTGAGGGATGCCTCTAGCTACATAGTTCCTTTAATTTACCTTTACAACAAAGGTTAGATCAGATGGGGAAAGAATGTCTGACTCTGGGCCACCCTATGAGTTTCATCTCTAAAGCAAGATTTGCACCTAAGTCTCATCTTTTCCAGAGTCAAAGTGGGCAACATGTTTAGCAAGCTCTTTTTTTAAAAAAAGGTATTCTCTCAAGATGTGAAACATCCCAGGTTTTTCTAACATGGACTTTTGACACAGCAGGTTTGAGATAGCACATAATTTCCCTCTCCTCGTATATTGCATTTCATGTGCTTTCATTGGAAGGGAAACATGGACTTAATCTGCAAGGCTGATCATTGAGTCACATATTTCTGAGGAAATCCTTTTGTGGGAGGGATAACAGGTTAATTGTAACATCTAGCTGGACTTCTAATCTGACACTTTATCTTCCACACCACACTAGCTGTCTATAGGGTAAACTACACAGTATTTTTCAATATGGGAAACAGTACAACACACAAATACCTCCAATAGTTATTGATGAAAATTTCATGAAATACTGAGTAATAGCTTCAAAAAGAAACATAACTGAATGAGTTTTCCTTGGTTGCTAGTACAGCCATATAACCCTTAATTGTCTTGGCTTCTCAAGCCAAGGCCCCAAATGCTCCTATTGACTTTTGTTCTAAAGCCAGCTAATTCCCTACTAATACTGTGGCATTTTGGGCTTGCCTCTTAAAGAGGCAGTACCCAAGTTATGTTAATCATGCTTTCAAAGGAGGGATTAATATTGCCAATTTTGCTTGGAAGGGAAAGCACCTACATGGTACTAAAGCTAACCTGTATCAGAGTGCTGCTCTAGTTTCTGCACAAAATTGCTTCCCTTCTCCATACCTATTTGCCCTTAAAATTAATAGCTGACGTACAGGGTCACCTACCAGCAATTGTGTCATGAGGCAATTTTCAGCAGGAAACCTGTGCATTTAACACTAAGCATGCTTTTTGAAGAGCATAATTAATATAATGTTCCATTTAGCCTTAAGATACCTTCCAAATTCCAATGTGGTGTCAAAATGGCTACCCTCCCCACCAATATTAATGAATGGTAGGTTGTTTCAATATACAGTTGTCCCTCTGTACCCATGGATTTAATATCCACAGATTTGAGTATTCACAGCTTGAAAATATCCTTAAAATATAATAATCCAAAAAGCAAACCTTGATTTTGCCCTCTTATATGGGACACCATTTTGCTATGCCATTGCATATAATGGGACTTGAGTAATCATGGATTTTGGTATTCACGGGGGGTCCTGGAACCAAACCCCAGTGAATGTGAAGGGACAACTGTACAATAGCATACCATGAGGCAGAGTTCAACAGTTGCTTTTTGGACTATGATTCCTAGAATCTGCAACTGGTGGCTATGCTATCCATGGGATTCTGGGAATTGTAGTTCCAAAAGTAATTTTCCAAGCAGGAGCTGAGGATAAACACATATATTTGTGCACACCAACAAATTGTGTTAAACTGTATACAGGTTACCTCCCCACCCCTGAAATATCTACAGGGGATACATTCCCGGACCTACTGTGGATACATAAAACCATGGATAAAGCACACCCTGTTGAAAAAATGAATGATTCCAGCCCAACTTCTGGCAGAAGAATACCATAAAATCATGCTGGAGGACCTAGAAAATGGCCTAGAGAGGACATTTTCCCCCCAGATGCGGATAAGTGAATCCATGGAGTCCTGCGGATATGGGGGGGGGGTTTGACCTGTATTAGTATTTATAACAGGGGTACAGACTTGCACTGGTTCTACGATCTGTGGGCAGAGAGCAATTTCCTCTTGGTATTAGGAAGTGGCACCTTGTCTTTATAGAACACATAGCTGAAATCACCATTCTAGCCTCATCTTTCACTAGCTTGTTTTGATAAAGTTTTGGCAACTAATTAGTTGAGAATTTGTTTTTGTTTTTTCTGTTTGAGCAGCTTCATATTGAAACACTGGGTGGTTGTTTACACGGGCAAATATTCCTCTAAATATACTGCTAAGATAGCTCATAGTTTCCACGGATCGCAGCACAGCATTGCCTCATTCAGAAGGGGGGAAGGTAAATCACCCAAATATAGCGTGCCAGGGGATGTCGCGACTTTTGCCGGTATATTTGCAATGTAGCGCTTTATTGGCAGTGTAAACTACCATTTTGTTAAGGGCTCCTGCAGATTGGTTTACTGTGATTGGTTGCTATGATGTAAGGGGCGGGCTTAAAAGAGAGGGACTGGGTTCAGTGGTGATCAGGAAACTTTGAAAAATCCTCTCTGCTATTTTGAAGAAGGTCTGCCAAGAAAAAGGATTCCCAAGGCCTTTCAGTCATAAAGTTCCCATCTGTCAGCTCTGCTTGGAGGAAGGAGAGAGAGAGAGAGAAAGAGGGGGGGGAGGGGGGACTGAGGGACGGAGAGTCAAAAATCCTCTGCTATTTTGCAAGTCTGTGAACCCTGACTAAACAAATCGTGCTGGAAAAACTTGTGATAGGTTCACCTTAGGATCCACGACATGGCAGCAAGGTCTTTCCCTCTGCTTCAGGGAGTGAGTTCATTTACAGGCAGATTTAGAGAAGAGACAGAGCCACTTCTTTGATCTCCCTCCCTGCTATTTTGGCAGTCTGTGAGTCTTTAGCTCAGAAATGCAAGGCTTCAAAGGAGGGTCTAGGCCCTTCCCCATACAGCCTTTGTCTGCTTGGGAGGCCACCCCCCCCCCACTTTTTCAAGTCTGAACGAAAAAGCGGCATAATTAGAAAAAAAACCTGACTGACACAGATGCGGAAAAGAATTAAAGCGCAAGTTGTCGCAATAAATCTGTTGTGTAAACCAGCCCCAGGAGTTAAACTTAGCCTTGACTAATCTCTGCATTGGTTTCTATGGGATTTATCCATAGCTAATTTTAGCTAGATTAAGGCCTTCTGAGATTTATAAGAAGAGCGATGTAGGAATTAAGCCATAAAAATAAAAAAGTAAGGTCCAGCCACGCTTAAGACACTTTGAAGTCTTGTTTATGTCAGTGGAATGTTTAAAGTTCTTTGATTAAAATCAATGGGTTTAACAACTGGGATGGAAAATAAATTCATATTAACATAATTTAACAAAATGAATATATCCAATTCATAGTCTGTGAAACTGTTAACAAAAGTCAATACTTGTGTATTTCTTCAGGATTTTTTTTTATTTTTCCAGCACTGTGAATGTCAGATTCCCCTGACCCTGTATATTTCTTTTCATTTTGGTATTACACACAGGTTAATGTGCATGACTAGAAATGCATGTTTTTTTGGGGGAAATGCATACAAACACTCTTCAATCAATGGGAGAAATGCACAAACATGAAGAAGAGTGTGCAAATGGACATTCATTACAAAAAGCGAATACTTGATTGTGCATAAATTTCCATGCAGGAAGAACAAAAAGAAAATGTCATGCCCCTTTATGAAGCTTGAATGACATGAGATTGCTGAAAGGAACTGAAGGAATGGACATGAAATTTGACAGATTTTCACTTCCTAATGAAATGTGGATCACTGTTATTGGAAGCACTGACGTCTCATTCCTTAGCCAAAAAGTTTTGAGCAGCTAAGAGATTCACTCAATAAAAGAAAACTGTGATACAGTTCTTCAAGCTAAGAGTACTTACTTGGAAGTAATTCCATTTTTGCCATCTCAGAACATGTTGCAAAGCCAACAGATGCTGGGACTCATCATCCTGGACACAGAGGAAATAAATAAATAAATTGAAACATTTGATACCTGTGTGTTGCTACATTCTTAAAAGTGTCAGAATGTATCCAGATAGATGGCCCCTGGCACTAACTGTCAGAAGGTATTGGACTACTATTCAGCCTTTTCCTCTTTAATGGACTTTTTTTTAGTGTATATGGCACACAAGCAAGCAAACAAACAAAAAACCAAAAGAGGAACAAGTGGAAGATGCAGTCATCTGAACTTTGATTCCATGAATGTGGTAGAACACATTAAAGGCCTTGTCTGGAAGCACATTAAGGATACAGACCAACAGAGCTCAAATAAGCATAAAATTTGTATTTCCTAATTTATATGTAGAAACAGAGATAAGCTGGCTTTCAGAGGTGGAAACATCTCCGGCTGTTGCTGTTGAGACTGACTGAGCTACTGATATAGATATATGGCAGGCTGCTGCAGAGGAGGTGGAGA
This sequence comes from Gambelia wislizenii, assembly GCA_030847615.1. Taxonomy (NCBI): domain Eukaryota; kingdom Metazoa; phylum Chordata; class Lepidosauria; order Squamata; family Crotaphytidae; genus Gambelia; species Gambelia wislizenii. The sequence goes on from JAUMIR010000004.1 coordinate 151,182,511, forward strand.
CCATTTCCTTCCCTCAATGGGTCACACTAGCATGGCTGGCATGACTGGAAGTGGAATTATATCACTTCCTGTTTAATTTTTGACCATTTTTTTTTGGCTTTTTAAAATGGTTTTGATTGGGAATGGATTTGAGGAGTTGCAGGGCTTGGGGGTTGTTTTTGACCCATTTTGAGCAAATCTGGGGAATGATCAATCACATTAATTACAGTAGGACCCCTGTATCTGTGGGGCATTGGTCCTCCCCCCCCCCGCAGATACCAAAAACCATGGATAACAGCAAACACCATTGAAAATAATGGGACTTCTGATTTAAAATATCATAGAGTTGCCTTGGAGGACCTAGAAAACATCTAGAGAGGATGCCTCTCTAGGCATTTTCTAGGAAGGCTCTATGGAGGTGTGCTGTTTTGTGTCCCACAGATAACTGAAACCACTGATATTGGTTCCACGAATACGGGGTCCTACTGTATTTTGAATTTTTTTGGTCTCAGGGCTTTAGTGGGGTTTTAGGGGGTTTCAGGTGTTGTACTTTGGGGAGATGGTAGACAGCAGATTGCACATTGCTCACTCCTGATTTAGATATTAGTGAAAATAGGAACTCACTGTATCCTTTATTTATTTCATTTTATTTCATTTATATGCCAAATTTCTCCTGGCCTGGGATCCAAGGTGGCTTCCAAAGCCTATAAGCAAGATAAGCTAAAAACCTGAAAATAAAAAAGCTAAAACCCAATTAAATAATAACCACATGTGTTGTTTTTGTGAGACTTCAAGTTGTTTCTGACTTATGGCAACCCTGAGTCAAACTCAGCATGGAGTATTCATGGAAGGTTTGTTCAGAGGGGGTTTGCCTTTGTCTTCCTCTGAGGCTGAGAGAGTGTGACTTGCTCAAGGTCATCCAGTAAGTTTCCATGGCTGAATGGGGATTTGAAGCCTGCTCTCCTGGAGTCCCAGTTCAACACTCAAACTATTATACCTCCCTGGCTCAATCATCACAGTAAAGCTCTATTAAAATTTTTAAAGTATAAAATAATTTTGAAAAACATAATAAAGTTAAAACACATTAATTTCATAAAGGGTTCCCTGCAACCAATTAATTATTAAAAGTCGGTCTGAATAAAATATATTTTTTCTGCTAGCAAAAGGCAAGCAGGGAAAGAGCCAACCTATCTTCTCATAGGAGGGAATTTCATAGGTTGGGGGCAGCCACTGAGAAGGCTCTCTCCTGTGTCCTTACTGTGATGGTCCTTTGGGTTAAGGTAAGGTTGAGGGGAATTGATAATTGATAATAACCCTAACCCTAATCTTACCCAAATGGTTTTGCAATACCAACCAAACAGAAATGGTTTTGATTGCATTTTCTTGACAAAATTATAAATTATCAATTGATACACAAGCGGAACTGCACCACGTGGAACGGATGCACTGACCTGGCTGCACTGAAGTGACCTAGACCCATAAACACACTTCTGTCTCACTCTTCATCATGGGATGTCAGGACAGCGTTCAATAAAAACAATTTCAAATGCTTCCAAATTGAAACCATAAGTAATTTAAATAAGATTAAAAACATATTCAATATAGCAAATGTGAAATTCTACAACAGTTTTAAACCACATACATATATACTTTGAAATAACATAGGGTTAATCTACACTGGCTGCCAGTATGGAGTATTATGTTCCCAAACTAGCCCTGGATTGACCACCAAGGAGGCCATATGCACTAGGCCAAATCTGGTGTGATGGCCGTCATTGTCCACATGGGCTAGCTAAGCTGACACTGCATTGGCCCCACTGGCCCATCCCATTTTTGGAGCCACCACCACTGCTGCCTCACCAGCCAAGCAGCTCTGTGTGAGAGCCTGGCCAGTATTGTCACTTCTGCTGAGGCCAGAACGGGGCTCCCAGTCATATGATGAACAAGGAGGCAATCACTCTATCCCCTCCATGTTGTTCACATGGGCACCCCATTTTGACCTCAGCAGAAGCAACAATGGCAGTCAGACTCTCACAGAGAGCTGCTTTGCTAGCAAGGTGGCAGTAGTGGCAGCAGTGGTTCTGATGGGGATCCATCCCCTTCCCTTCACTGCTCAGTGCAGGGTAAGGGAGATGGTGCTGCACCTACATATGGTCAACTGTATTGGGCCCAATTGAACCTGGCCCAGCTGTCCAGACAGCAAAAAAAAACCTGAGTTCTTCCTGGAATTTTCCCTGACTTTGCTTAGTTTGGAGCAATGTTAGCATGCCCTACAACCCCCTCCCTATAATATCTCATACTATCTCATAATTGGAAATATTGGACACTTTGAAGGGGTCAAGCAGACCAGGGTGATCCAAAATGAGGTCAGGTGGAGGTCACAAGGACCTTGGAAGGTGACATAGAAATATTTTATCAAGCAAGTACAAACTCGGATTGAGTGGAAGCCCCTTAGTAAACAAAGCCATTAAGGAGATATGTGCTAATTCCTTCTTGGGCCCCTCAGTGGTGAGTCACACAACCTAAACAATTAAATGACCTTTCCAACCCAAATCATCAGGAAATATCCCTTGGAATCCCCTCCTGTCCTGCAATGTGAAGTTATCATAAACCCATCAATTCCTATCTCCCAACCATAAACAGTAATCAGTCATGTTTTGGTTGCCTTTGTTTATTTGATGGGAAACCCATCTAAGCTTTGTTCTAGCCAAAGTACCCCCTTCAGGGGTATAAATATTAGTCCACCAACAATAGACATGTGTACCACTGTGGACAAGATTGGCCACTCTATTTCTTGGCACACCCCCAAATTGGATCTTTCAGTGCCGCCCTCAGACTCACTCTCCAAGACTGGCAACTATTGCCCTATTCCCCAAATCTGTTCCTCTATCCAACCTTTCTGCCTTAACTCTTCAATAGTGTGGTGTGGTTCTTGTGAGAGTGTGTTGCATGTGTGAATCCTTTTTGTGTTATTTCCAATAAAAACATTTTATTTCACTTTAACCTGGAGTTGTCTTCAGTTAGTACTGGTATACATAGGTGAAAAGATCCCAAAGTTACCCGCCTCTTGCAGCATTCCATTTGAGCTAATAATAATAATTGTAAATAATATTTCTAAAGCACCACCACCTCTTTGGGTAACAGGGTTAAGGGGAAAAACCCACAGTTCCTCCTTGGAAGTAGCTATACCTCATCTGGACAGCCAGCACCAGATTCGGGGTGACTCCACATTTTTTTTCCAATGTAGACAAGCCCTTAGTCTCCAATTTCAAAGGCTTTATAAAAAGCCATGTTTTGGCTTGGTGCTGGAAAGAGCAATAGTGGTGACAGTTGAACCTCCAAGGGGAGGTCATTCCACAATTGGGGTGCCACAGCTAAGAAGTCCTTCTCTCATGTCCATCCACTTCATATTGTCCCCATTGGTGGGACATAGATGAGGAGCTTTCCTGCAAACCTAAGTTCCCGGGCAGGTTCGAGCATACCCTTAAGTGGAAGTATTCCAAATTAGCTAACACACATTGGAAACTACTTAAGTGTAGATGTGTAAATTGCTACTGCTCAAAACAATTTGTAAGCTGCTTTGCTAGCCTTGTGGCTGAAGAGTGGGGTATAAATTACTAATAAATAAAAAAATAAAAAAGTATTTAGATGCTTACTGTAGTTTCCTACTTTAGGCAGTACACACACACTGAGCATTTACATGTGAGCAGTGATCAATAGTGGAAACAAATCCTGAAGGAAGTTCAGAAATTCAAACACAAGGAGTGGGGTGGAGTCCAGCTGGTAGTCAGAGGAAACAGAAGACTGGAAGCTGTATGTGCATAGTTGTGTTCCAGCACTCTGAGCTTAGAGTTGATGCACAGGCCATAAACCTGGGCAGCCTGTGGACCAGATGTATGTGTGTGTATTGTGCGGGGTGGGTGGGTTATCCCCCTAGTATTCCAGAGTCATGAAGACATCATTATTTATTAGAAAAGTACCTCTATGTCTGGTGGCTGACCAAGCCTCCAGCTTTAGGTCAGTGTGTTCCTTAGTCTTGGTAGCTGTTTGGCATCCATCTCCAATTCAGAGCTGGAACTGTTTGTGGCTTGAGGGGAAAATCCATTTGTCCTTTCCCTGAGCCAGATTGCTATTCCATGTCTTTCGGATGAGGGACCTTCAGGGCACCCTCCAAAGAAGATTTGCTTAGTGGAGGCATGGCAGAATTGAATTTTCATGCACAGAAAATATTAATGGAGGTGGAATTTACTTTAGCTTGCTTTATTAAAATCTTACAATTCCTGGAATCAAGCCATGGCTCATTATACATTCAGGCAGTATGAACCTACTAGATTATTTTAGGATTTTATCAGATGTGGCAAATATGGCATCATAAGGACACCTAATGATCACAAAAGGGTGTGCATACCAGATGACGACGTCCTTTTGTGATCATATCTTGTTAAAAAGTTGTCCTATTTTATTGACGGGCCAAGCCATCAATAGATCTGCCACAGCACTTTGTTGCTGGCATTGTCGGCATTTGAATCCTAGCACAATTGTACTCATGTGAATGCTGCATCAATGGGCAAACACTTCTGGGTGAGATCATGGCATCCAGGTAGGGGACACTCTTTTTATGACCCCCCCATGTACTTGGGACTTTTAAAGTGTGTTTTTGTGCTTTGCTGTACTTTGTGTGTGTGTGTGTGTGTGTGTTTTGCTTTAATTTTTAAATTTCCCATGCTAGTGTCGTCTCATGAGAATTGGGGAGAATTTGAACCTGGAAGTAAACAGAGCTCCGTTTGTGCTCCATTACTGCTGTGGAAGCCTCTTTTATGCTGGAAAAGATAAGTCTGGTAGGGGGGCTCTTGGCCAGCATAAAAATGACACAATTTATGCTGGCAAAAAAACATTAATGTTTGGTGGCCTGATAAAGTCCTTAGTTTTGGTAGCAGCAGTACAAACAGCAGGCAGTATACACACTAACACAATAAATCAGCAATAACATTTATAGTGCAAAAATAAGAATGCCATCCAATGGCAGATTGGCCTCTAAATGATTAGTTGAGATAATACACACAATACTTAGTCAGATTTTGTGCAATATACATTTTCACAGCCACCTTTCTCTATGTTACACATACAATCTAATTCTATCCCAGGTCTGTGCCCTCAAATGGCCAATCTAACAGATAGTGAAAAAGAGCTGCTCTCTACTAAAGGCTACAGATACACAGGAGTATTTGTAAACCTTCCCTCCAGCTAAGCAGATGGCTGAGGTCAGAGAGCCATACATGACCTCTCAAGGGAAAGCCGCTCAGGGTGAATGGATGCATTGAAATATTATAATCTGATTTGTGAAGATCTTGGGCTATTGAAAAAATTCAGCTAGTCAGTCAGTCATGCCTTTTTGTAAGATGCTGTTTACTGTTTTGTCCTCAACTGACATTAAGCATGCTGTGGCTGCTGAGAATATTCAGTCCTCACTGCCCTGTTTTGAGGCACTCCCTAAGTCCCCCCCCATTTCCTCCAATACTACAGATCCCTCCCTTATTTGGACAGCACAGTGTTTTTTTGGGGGGGGGGAGTTTCATAGAATCATAGAATTGTAGAGTTGGAAGAGACCACGAGGGCCATCCAGTCCAACCCCCTGCCATGCAGGAAATCTCGATCAAAGCATCCCCGACAGATGGAGTTTGTGTGTGTGCAACATCTGGATCAGTACTTGGGAGAATGAGTTTGCTATTAGTACATAGAATATGGGCTCCAATCTAGCTAAAGTCAGTTGTGACTAATCCCTTTGACACCAGTGGAGGAGATTGTAAGATCTGCTGTTTTCAATGGGATTTCTTTATGACTGACTCCAGCAGGATTTGGGCCCACATAATATCTAAATATGTGGCAACAAAGGATGACCCCACATTTTAAAAAAAATATTAGAATTATGTGAATGTAAGAAGCTGTGCAAAGGGAAACCAACAGTTTTGCTGCCCCTTTGTGGACTAACCTTATAATGCTCTCACTGCTGTCTGCAGAATCAGATTGTCTGGGCCAAGAATAGGCAACCTGGGATCCTTTAGATCTGTCTGGAGATCTCCAGGCACTCAAGGACACTCTGGGAAGTGTAGTCCAATGCCCCAGGTTACATATTGCCAACGATGCAGACTATGAGCTAGAGCATGATATGAATTAGAAGATATTCTTGGAGGAAAACAGTATCTGCTTAGATGCCTATCTGAGTGTACAAAGCTGGGTTTTACATGTCTGGGAACTGATTTTTTTTTAACCATTAAGATATCTGATGTTAGCATGCCCTACTATTCCTTTCCCATGATATCTCATAATTGGAAATATTGGTCATTTTTTGGGTCTAATTGGCTGGGGTGAACCAAAAAGAGGTCAGGTGGAGGTCACAGTGACCTGGGATGCATCTTAGAAATATTTTGGCAAAACAAGCCCATATTAGGATTGTGTGGAAGCCCCTTCGTAAACAAAGTTATGAAGGAGGTATGTGCTAATTACTTCTTGAGCACCTCATCAATGAGTCATCCAAACAAACAATTAAATAACCATTCCCAACTCCAATCCCAAGGAGATCTCACCTCAGACCCCACCCCTTGTCTTGCCTTGTGAGATTGTTGTAAACCCATCAATTCCTATCTCCCAGCCTTTAACACAATCAGTTAAGTTTCAGTTTCCTTTGTTTACCCGGTGGGAAAACATCCAGGCCAGAGTACCCCTTCAGCATATGAAATTGGGTATAAATATTAGTCCTGTGACAAGTGTGCCACTGTGGATGAACCTGGCCACTCTCTTTCTCAGTGCACCTCTGGATTGGAACCTCCAGTGCCACCCGCAGATGCCTGTTTGAATAATAATAATAATAATAATAATAATACATTGCTATCCAAAACTCTGGTCTTCAAGACTGGTAACTATCACCCTATTTTCCTGAATTTCCCCCTCTATCCAATCTTTATGCCTTATTCCTCTAGGAACATGTGTTCCATGTGTGAATGCATTTTGTGTTATTTCCAATAAAAATACTTTATTCCACTTTAACTGGAGTTCTCTGCAGTTAGTACTAGTATACATAAGTGAAAAGATCCCCACAGTTATCCTCCTCTCTCAGGTATACTGTTTGAGCTAATAATTTCCCCATCTATATTTGGCTATCACAGGTGGGTTTCTAAAACAACCCCACCTCTCAGGGTAACACTGAAATATCTCAGTGGGTCTCTTAGCCTTCGAGGACGTGGCTCATTGCCAGTGTATGTTCTTTGCTTCACTATGAGGAACCTCTCACTAGTGTAACATGAACAAGGACTTTTGTTTTCAAGAGAGGAGGGAAGGCACCAATATAACAAGGAGAAAAAGGAGCAATGAAGCCTCACATTTTCCCATGAATAAAAATTTAGTTGCCAGGCATCTCTCTCTCTCTCATCTATCTATCTATACCTTCCTGGAGACCTGTGGGACTAGGCTTGCCTGGTCTGGACCATCTCAGACCCTGGGATTTCAGTGGCAAAACCTAAGATCTTGGAATGACCTTGTGTGAAGTCATGAAGCATGATAGTTTAAGCATCAACCACATTTCCATACAGTCTGCCATTCAAATAAAAATGTCAAGTCTAACAAGTGAGGAAAGACACACACACGCATGTACGTTTGTACTTTTCAAGAGAGTTATTTTGCCCTGAGATTCCTTCTTCTCTCCCTAAGGAATGGTGAAAAGTAGCCAGGCTGTGAAATTTGGGGATTCTGTGTGGGATTCAGATGCACAATACACTGAATAGCTTTTCAATTTTTTGCTTTTGTTCTGGATAATGGCTTCATTCTGAAATGAGTAGAAAGTATCTCTCCCTCTCCCATTTCCACTCTCTGTATTTTTCCTATACACATGCTAACACACCCCTTCTGGTATGTGTACAAAAACCTATGTCTGAAAATGAGATCTACTTGGTTCCTGGAAAATAAACTGTGAACTGTCACAAAGATGTTAAGCAAATAGCAAGGACTTTGGAGCTTGTTGAACAAAGGATTTAGCTGTGCTTCCTGAAAGGTGTTCCTTGAAGCCCTGTTATTTTTCATGCAAACCATTAAATAATAAAGACAAGAACATTGTCCCATTTGCGCTTTGCACCTCCATTTAGAGTTCCATAAGGATTGGTCTCATGGCTAGGTCTCCACTGAGGATTTAACCTGAGTTTCAGTGAGAACTGCCAAAAATCTTATACATTTTTATTCAATACTTCTGAGAGCTGAATCACACTCCCTCTTTCTTTGAGTTACAGTTTGAAAGCCTACTTCATTCCCATAAGGTTTATTATAGAATGCCTGAACTATACATGACTTACCTGTCAAAGAACCTGTTCCTTCTGTGTTCTTGAGAGACACAATACTGGGGTGTGCCTCTCGACTAAAAGGGCACAGACACAGACCACCAGACTTGTATGGAGATGCAGCATGCCATCTCTTCTGAGGGCATGTACTGCTGCTATGCCTTTGCTTCTGAATGCAGTTACATGTAGTACAGAGATATGGCACAATTTCCCACTTCCTGTTCAGTTTACTTTTAAGAATGCAAGACCAGAGTAATGCAGCATGGAAAGGCACATCAGATATTGACAATGCTGGCTGTAGGGTTCTGGGATCTGTAGTCACAAATAACCTTTCTAAACTTTATCCTTGAGATATTGCAACATATTGAGAGGTAGTATGAGTCTATCAGTTTCTTGCGGACAATAGCATGAAAGACCTATTGTTTTAATATTGTGTTTGTGGGCTTCTCAAAGGAAATTATCAGACAATCCCTTTAAGATGTTCTTTTGCTGGCAAAAAAAATAAAATAAAAAAATCATGTCAGCTAAAGAATGCTCCCTGCCACACTTACCTTCCTTTCCCAGCAAAAGCAACCCTGGCAATAAAGATGAAATGAATGGAGCCCTGATTACTTCCTTGTTCATAATCCCGCGAGACTTCATTGTGTGGGAAATTCAAAAACAAAAACAAAAACAAAGCCTAAAATGTGACACCAAGAACCTAGACACAGGTAAAAAGTCCAAAGTAACCTGGGGATGGTCATAAAAAGAGCAAAACTTACCTGGATGTCCCAATCTCATCTGGAAGTGTTTGTGCTGGACCTGCCATTCTTGCTGCAGTGATGGAATTTAAATGGCCAAAGGTTTCACATGCTGGCAATGCCGGCACCAAAATGGAACTGAGGGATCTATTGATGGCTTCATAGATTCATAGAATCATAGAGTTGGAAGAGACCTTAAGGGCCATCCAGTCCAATCCCCTGCCATGCAGGAATATACAATAAAATCATTCCTGACAGATGGCCATCCAGCCTCTGTTTAAAAACCTCAAAAGAAGGAGACTCCACCACACTACAAGCCACTGTATTCCACTTCTGAACAGCTCTTACTGTCAGGAAGTTCTTCCTAATGTTTAGGCGGAATCTCTTTTCCTGTAATTTGAACACATTGCTCCGTGTCCTAGTCTCTGGAGTAGTAGAAAACAAGCTTGCTCCATCCTCAGTTTGACATACCTTCAAATATTTAAACATGGCTATCATGTCCTCTCTAAACCTTCTCTTCTCCAGACTAAACATGCCCAGTTCCATAAGCCACTCCTCATAGGGTATGGCCTCTAGACCTTTCACCATCCTGGTCGCCCTCCTCTGGACACGTTCCAGCTTCTCAATATACTTCCTGAATTGTGGTGCCCAGAACTGGACACAGTGTTCCAGGTGAGGTTTGACCAAAGCATAATAGAGAGGCACTATTACTTCACTTGATCTAGGCACTATACTCCTATTGATGCAGCCTATTATCACATTGGCTTTTCTAGCTGCTGCATCCAACCCTGCTGACTCATGTTCAATTTGTGGTCCACTAAGACTCCTAGATCCCTTTTGCACATACTGCCATCAAGCCAGGTGTCACCCATCCTATATCTATTTCATTTTTACTGCCCAAGTGTAGTATCTACATTTCTCCCTGTTGAAATTCATTTTGTTAGGTTTGGCCCAGCTTTCTAATCTGTTAAGGTCATTTTGAATTCTGATCCTGTCCTCTTGGGTATTAGCTACCCTTCCTAATTTGGTGTCATCTGCAATAGAAGCATACCCTCTATTCCCTCATCCAAGTCATTGATAAAGATGTTGAATAGCATTGGGCCCAGGACAGAACCCTGTGGCACCCCACTGGTCACTTCTCTCCAGAATGAAGAGGAACCACTGGTGACTACCCTTTGGGTTCATCCAGTCAACCAACTTCATCCGTCAATAAGAAGGAATGCCAGCATAACACCCGGGTGCCGTTTACATGATAAAAAAGTAGTGGGAAGAATTCGTGTCGAGCACTGGCTGTTTACATGTACATTGTGTTGGGCACAGGATTTTGGGGAGGGGGGGCACCTTTTATCACGCAACCCACGGGACTTTCAGTCCTGCGCTTTGTCTGGTTTTTTAAAAAGTCATGGGAGGATTTGGAAAACCATACGTCTAAACATCCCGAAACAAGATATCTCAATATTTGGTGATGACCAGAAATATATGTGATGAGGGGCGGGCTCAGAGAGGAGAGGAGGGGTCAGTCACCCTTTCAATAGATTCAGCCTCACCAGATGAAAACAAAAGTTTCAATTCCAGCTGAAATTAGGTTGTGTGTCTGCATTAAATCACCCTGTTCAATGGATTTCTACACTGGGAACCCTTCTACTTTAACCTGTTCCTCCCTTGCATGTTTGGTTTAAATTTTAAAGAGAGAGTAAATTGTAAAGAGATCACAGATGATCCCCCCCCCGCCTGCATCCACTCCATTTGTGTAAAAGCACAGTAAAAAATGCCACCGTCTGAGCAGACTGATCGCATATTCATCCACATGCACACACCCGCCAGCATCCACTCCATTTGCTTAAAGGCACAGTAAAAAATGACATTGTCTGAGCAGACAATCCACACACACACACACACACACACACGCCTGCATCCTCACTTTCAATGGGCTTTAAATGGTGTTCTTTCAATTCGGAAGGACAGCAAAGGGCATAGCCACTGACACCCCTTCCTTCCTCACTTTCAATGGGCTTTAAATGGTGTTCTTTCAATTTGGAAGGACAGCAAAGGTTGTAGCCACTGAGCACCCCTTCCTTCCTCACTTTCAATGGGCTTTAAATGGTGTTCTTTCAATTCGGAAGGACAGCAAAGGCTGTAGCCACTGGGCACCCCTTCTTTCCTCACTTTCAATGGGATTTAAATGGTGTTCTTTCAATTCGGAAGGACAGCAAAGGGTATAGCCACTGAGCACCCCTGCTCATTCCTCCCCTCATCCTCTCATCACCTCATCCCCAATGCAACACTCAATCATCCCCTCATCCCAACGCAGAAGCTTTAACAAACATTTGAGCCAGCCAATAGCATCACTTGTGGCACAAAACTCTAAAGGAAGTAGTCACTGAGGTTGTGAAAATATGAGTAATCGCATCCTTGATTGACAGCTAAAAAAAAATCCCGGGACCATAAACTCGTGTAAACAAACAAACAAACAAAAAACCCGGGGTAGTATATAGTGGGAGAAGGTACATATCGCGGGACGTGATGCTGTGTAAACAATGATCCTGGGATCTCCTGGGATCTCCAGTTCAGAGACAAAAATCGTGTAAACAGGGAGGGACAAATACGGGATCAAGAAGTCCCGTGACATCCCGTGACAAAAACTACCATCTAACTGGCATCTAGTGGAATGTGAAAGGATGTCATCGTCTGATATTAGTGTCCTTTTGTGTTCTGCTGGTGACTCATTAGCTGTGTCTGATAATCTCCAAAGTCACCTGGCTGACCACTGTGGGAAACAGGAAGCTAAACCAGATAGGTTTCAAAGCTCTTTCTTATGTTTTCTAATCTTGATATTAATTCCTTGCAGTATACTACCAGTAATCTCATAAGCCTCCCTATAGATGCTAAAAAGTCCTACTTTGCTACATATCTCCAAAGGTGGTTTCTGATTGGCTTAACTTGCTCTCTTTCCCAGATTGTAAAATGCTTGAAATTAAAATGGTGAGTGGCAATACCCTTGAGACAGCCTGACAGAACTTTGCTTTCAATATATGACAATATACTGCTGCTACTGCAGTGCCACCTCTCTTGGGGGCCTCTTGGCTCTTTACTGATTAATAAGCACCACTGAACACAGTGGGACTCAGTTCTGACTAAGAACACATGCACAGAATTATGTATTTAATCCATAAAATACATTACCATCTGGATGTTGGCAATTTCACTCCAGGCATTCATGAGCTATGAAAACTTGTTTTTGAAGAATGTACCTGATCTTTTCTAGCTGTTATTTTTAAAAATATGTTCACAACAAAGGTGGGTTCACACATGCATGCACATCACTAGATTTTTGCATGAAGTGGTGACTGAACATGTGAATGGGACATCACACGGAAAACATCACGGATGGGTCTTTCTTCAGCATCAACAGAGACATAATAACTATCAATGGAAAGACCACACAACAAACAATAGATATCCAAAGTTGAGAAAGAAAGCATAGAGAAAACAAAACAAAAAAAGGACATCTATTTGTAAACCAGCCTTAACTGTGGCATCGAGTGAGAACAAAAAGTCCCACAATATGAAAAAGGCAGAAACAATTATATACAAGTCTTCAGCCTACACAATCAAGAACAAATCTATTATCTATCATCAGTCCAACAATATTTTTCTCTCCACAGTGGTGTAACAAAGTAAAGAAAAAGAAGCCACACCTTTTATAAAACTCTGTCAACATGTCCCAAAGTGTCTCTGTTAGAAGCACCAGTGTCTTGTGCCATGTGAGACATCTGGGAAGATAGATGTCCTGTTATATTGATTCCGCCACTGAATCTGATGTTATTACCTAGAGAAGATTTTGTACAGAGAATGTTATTAAAAGGTTGATTATAGATGTGACTCTGCCTAGAAATCCTGAACTTAAAAAAAAAAAAATAATTCTATCTGTCAAGATTAGGTTGGTTGTATACTCACCCTAATATACTCCAGGGTTTGAGTTTATTGTGGTTGCTAAGGAAATTACTTGCCGTTTTAAAAACTGAATGCATGCAAAGTTCAGGATGCTGTTAATCAATTTTTTTTCTTTGCACTGATGGCACCTGGAAAGGTTTTTTTCACAAAACAACAACAACATAGTCTGTCCTTGATTTTTCTGAAAACACAAAATTCTTCCCCATCTACAGTTAGGTTTGTACAGCCTATGGTACTTTATGACATAGTCCTCATGTGTTTATGTTCAAACTTTGGTTACAGTTAGTATGAAATTGGCTTTTAAAAAAATGTTCCATTGGTCTTATGAACCATTGATAAGAGAATGTTTATTCTATGACTCTCAGGATATCTTTACTGATCAACAGAACTGGCTGAATTTTTTTTTTTAAATGAAAATGTGCTGCCATTGTCAGACAAGGCCATCATCAACTTGTGACTAAGATTTTCCACCCTTTTCTCAAGTGACACTTCCTCCCACAAACGAAAAACTGTCTTCTGAAAAGTGATGGCGTCCAGAGATAAATTTTAACCTCATTCCTCCCACAATAAAACATCCACAGCTTATGAGTCTTGTGAATTATTTCATAGTTCACAGATTTTCAGTGAGAATCTTGAGGTTTTCAGGTATAAATCATTTTCAAAATGCTATCTTATGCTGATATGTTCAGATATTCTGAATCTGGAAATTCTTCAGTTTTCTGGAAAAGACTCAATGAGCTTCATGATCAGGAGAGAAGAATGGGAATTCACATATAATAGAAAATCCGTTAAGGTGTACTGGCTTGTAACAGGAAAGTACTTGTGATGATACTCGAATGAGTAGAATTCCCAGATCTCAGGGCCTGGACTCTCTCCTCCCATCATCAGGCTGAGGAGGGGTATGGGGGGGTAGTGTTCTCAGAGTGAGAGCACTGCCTTGAAAAGTGTGTGTGTGTGGTCTTGTCTATATGGTCAAAATAATATGAATGAGATGCAAACATATAATGATCCGTTCATATGGACATGCACATAAATATATGTAATTTGGAAGGGGGGCAGCCAAATCCACCACAAAGTCCATGTGCATCACATCCAGGGCTTCATCTGAATATTTTAAAAAGCTGCATACGGCATGCAAATGTGCGATCGTTTGAACACTCTCATGCACATAGATATGAACAGGAGACATAATCTGATTGGCTGGACATGCATGGAGGTGGGGCTAGCAAACATGGCAATCTTATACCCTTTCTTTCTTTCTTTCTTTCTTTCTTTCTTTCTTTCTTTCTTTCTTTTTGTAAATACAAACTATCGCTTGTGTGCACCATGAAAAACTGTTTTGTTTTTTTTGTTTTTTTTTTTGCAGTGGCAGATTTAAAATGGTGAGTAAATCACTTGTGGCTGCCATCTTGGCTAGGGGGTCATGCAGAGTTTAGGGGGGCTCTTTCCACTGTGAAGACAGGTCGCATTGTTGCAAATGCCTGCTTTTTCAGACATGTTTGTATCCCGCCCCCCTCGTATAGACAAGACCTATATTCTTTGACTTCATGATTTTTATTTGAATGGCATACTCTGTACACCTATGGTTGATGCGTAATATATTGTACTTAATGACATTATCAGGGCCCACTCCTGTGACATTGCAAGCCATTGTTTCTTGGTTTCAGGGTTTGGCCCTCAAATCTTAGGGCCTGGAATAGTCCTAACCTGGCAACCCTGACCTGGCCGATCCATTTGGAACTCTGATTCACACAGAAACTTTGCCCAGGGCCAGGCACAAACCTCCTTGTGCTTCTTGTGTTTGTCACAAGCACTGCTTCAAAAAGGACTGTAGTAGACAGTCAATATGTTGTTTTTTGCACTTTCAACAAACAGACAACCTATTCAATTTGGGTTTTAACAACACGATAGCTTGAGTACATTGGATCTGTGGATCAGGCACCCTTCAATTTCTTCAAATTTATCTCCTCCTGCAATCGCAAGAGACTGCATGAAAGGGTTGTCATCACACCAGTCCGCTTTCTCATGCCAATCATGTTAGAGAAGCAAATGGGAACATACCTGTTTGCAAATGTTCCTTATCACACAGCCCTCTCAAATGCATGACAGTCCTGTGAGTGTGCTGCTGGGTCCTTCTGCATTATGTCTGAAACCCCACCTCCCTATTTACTCCACACATATGTGCCTTTCTTCTCTTTTTTTGCTGGTCTTCCATAATTATGTTGAAATGCTATATATTTTTTAATTTTATCAGTTCACTGTAACTATGCAATTACAGAAAACGGAAGAAGAAAGGTACAGGAAATTGGCAAGGGGGAGGGGGAGAGAGAGGGAGAGGAGGAGAATCATGTAATTGAATCACCCTTTTGCCATGTGATTGCAGTCATTGATACTGCTACAGAAGGGACCTCTCTCAGAAGGAGGAAGACTGGCACAGCAGCAATATCAGGAGCAATTGATGTGTTTCTCTTGTCAAAGAAAAGGTGCACTAGAGAAACAAGTGAACAGCAAGGCAGCAACAGGATATACACAAAGTCATGTGATAAGTACTCGCCAAATTAGCTAATGTACTGTTTTAATTCCACAATACCAGCCGTGTGTGATAAACCCCTGTGTGTATTTATATCCGAGCTTGCAAAAGTTACTTTTTTGGATTACATCTCCTAAAACTACTCAGCCAGCATGGCCAATTGATGTTTACATCTATCTACATCATGGGTGATTAAAGTGTGTCATGTTGTCTACATGCAGCCTAAAACAATGTTTGCCATTGCCTAAGGATTCCCCTCCCCGGGGGCGATTGTGGGCTGCAGAATGGCCAATAGTGCCCTCTAAGACTTTAATGGCAGGTTTGCACAATTTTGGGCAGTGGGGAGCTCACTTTTTAAAAGCACCTAGAGCCTTGCTCTAGCCTTTCTTCAGATTAGAAGTGATCAGCTGTCCTGCACAGTTCACTCCTTGTTCACTTCTTGAAAGGTTGGTAAGGCCTAAAAAAGGTAAGCCCCTCCACCAAATTGACTGACAGAACACCTGAACGAAATGGCTGCAGGTAGGATGACAATAGCACAATTACAAAGAATGAAATAAATTATACTACTTGGAACATGCCACATGATCTCATGATACCTCACTGATTCTCAGATTTTTAGACAGAATCCAAATAATTGATAATCCAAAACTCCAGCCTAATGGTAGGACCAGCCTTGGCTAAGACCCTGTATTGGCCACGAAGATCTCCAACTGCTTTGGAATTACAGTTCAGGTGTGAAATTTGGTCAAGCAGTGTGTGTCACCTCCACCCTTGCCAAGACATGAGCAGTATGAGAATGCTTTGGGAGAATGTGCCACTATTGGCTGTTTCTTTGTCTTCAATCTCCTTGGAGAGTTCTGCAATTTATACCCCACCTCAACTCCTACCCCTGGGAAAACATGCTGCCAGCTTCCTACTAACACAGTTATATGGTGGTAGTAAAAAAAGGCCATCCCATACATGAAGGTTGCTTACACAGTATATGTGTGCACATGTTGGTATAGTCTTCCTTCCCCATCCTCAGTTCTCTCCTATCCACTCACTAAGCATCTTTTATCCACCTCCATACAATCATACGGAGCAATCATTTATGGTTGGGTAGAAAGAGGCTCCATTTACAAGCTCTTGTGCATTGCCTTATATATTGTATGGTAAGCAAGGTGATAAAGTTTGGAGCAGGTTGTCATGCAAAAGGAAATCAAGCTGAAATCCTCCAGTACTTACCTTTCCCCCACACTTCCAAATGTCTTCCTAGGTTTCACCCCTTTCTCTGATGGGCTTCCAATGGGGCTAAGTTTGGAGGAAATTATTAAAAACAGTCAAGGAGTAAGATGTTCAAAGAATGCATCCAAGAAGCATTACGTTCTGTAGCTCTCTCGTGGGGTGTACACACTGCAAAATTACAGCAGTTTGACACTACTTTTACTATTGTGGCTCCATCCTATGGTAACCTGGGATTTGGAATTAGGCGATGTGCCTTCATCTGAACTGTAGCAGTAGAGCTTTCTAGCAGAGACTTATGAATATCCCTTAACAAACAACAAAACCCAGGATTCCATAGGATGAGGCAAGGTATCTGCTATAATTCTGTAGTCTGGGCACACCCCTGGCTTTGCTTGTTCCTTCTAAAGACTTTCTAACACAAGGCTGGTATTTTGCAATTACAGCAAGATATTAGCGTATCTGGCCAGTACTTATCACATGTTGTCATGCAATTGCTGTGAGAAAATAGGCTGGTTTGATAAAGTCATAAGTGTATCCCCTCCACACACAAACATTTCTTCAGAATATGTTTGTATCATTTTTCTTTTCTTTTTTGCTGTCAATTCAACTTCTAATTTTTATAGCCTAATTTTTATATACATTTTTAAAATCCCATTTTGTAAAGTTTTACAATGTTAAGTCTCCTGACCAAGAGAAGATGCCATTAAAAAAAATATTATATGATCTAGAAAAATAAATGATCCCTGTCTCGCTCTGCATGCCTCTCCCTCTCTCTGTGTAGACAGAGCATACATGTATATTAACGGGTCTTTCTTCCTTCCTTCCTTTCTTTCTTTCTTTCTTTCTTTCTTTCTTTCTTTCTTTCTTTCTTTCTTTCTTTCTTTCTTTCTTTCTTTTTTGCTGCCCATTCCCCCACTTCTTATCAACCAAGTTTAAGAGCTATCTTAAAACTGTAAGATACTTTAGAGCTGGCAATGTAGGTGCCACAGATCCCAGATGTTCCTGCCTTTTCTGTCTGTTTTTCCAGAGTATAGCCAATATGTTTCAACACTTGTATACCTTGCATACAAATATTTGTGCAAAGCAACATGAATTCCTTACTTTGCAATAAATCACAAGAATGTGTTTGTCCTTCTTCTGTTTGCAATCCTGAACCAAAATAGTGTGTATTTACACAGGATGCAGGCTCAGAATCATGAATTAAACAAACACATAGAACTATGTCCTAAGATGGGAATTAGTAGACAGTATCGCAAGGCATGCCTCTCCCACCCCAACAGAAAATCAAATCAAACACACACACACACACACACACACACACCCCTGCTATAATAATTAATATTATCTCAATGGTACAATCTGATAGTATTGTAACATAGAACGCCTTGTTCTTTTCCCCCAGTCAACAGCATTTTCAGTTTGCTGTTAAATTAAAGGAAGGCCTTGTATGTGTTCACACACACTCAGAACCGTGTCTCAAGTCCAAGTCTTTGGGCAGGAGAGGCCATTCCATTGTGACAAATGTTTAGTTTCTGTTAAGAAATGCCACCCCTCCAGCCTCTTTGATACTGAATGAAATAAATTGTAGTTTTCACAATTGGAGATGCAGGCATCTCTTAAGAAGGGGGAAGATGTGTGTTGATTGAGTTTATGACCCACAAAACAACCCAAACACGTGGCAATGAGTGTCACAAGTCTGCTGCCAGGGTGTATGGTAGATGGCACTCATTGGAGACAACATTGTTTTTGTGATGCAAACTGTCTCCTCTATATGAAGGTACAGTTGCTAGCTTTTCAACCAGTCCTTTCATTGAATCTTCAATAACATGTTGATTTGTAGCTTTATCAAGCAGCAGATGGGGGCTGCTACAAAATATTGCTATAGTTGGGTTTCCACCCACTCACCCACCCACCTCTGTTTTTTCAGTTTCCCTGGTGATACTTTGTATTCTGTGGCTCAGTCCTCTTAAGGTTGTTTTGGGATCCCAGAGCTACACCACACTCTTAGTGGCTATCTCCCCTTTTGTACTTCTCCATAGCCGTCCAAGTCTGTTGGGGAAACCTCCCTCTTGCTTGTGGATGGTGCTGTGTAGCTGCATAACGACAGAGACCCTGAGAATGAATCCACCAATAGTAGGGGATACCATTGCAGATCATGTTCTGCAAAACAGCTAATTTTCTAACTTTCACTCAGCCTCTAGGCAAGCATATTGTGGAGGCTTCAAGTGTTAAGCTATATTACCCCTCCTTCAGGACTATGTGTCCTTCTTTACAGAAAGCAGTCCTCTGGTTGTACCAGTTCAAGTCCAATTTAGAAACAAAGATGTCTCAGAAGAGGGCTTCTGGACTCAACCAGGGGCTATTTTGTGGTTCAGGGAGAGCCTGTCACTATGCTGAGCTTCTTTCTCCCAGGCAGGCTTTTCAGCCACCTCCCATGTGTTTTGGGGAGGACGTGTTTGGTGGCCAATCAGCTTGAGGTCTGGGCTTCGAGCTGATTGTCTGGGAAGCCCATCTGGCATCCAACCAGCTGCAGGTGCTGGGCTTTAAGCTGATTGGCTGGGGGGAAGCCTGCTCTCCTGCTTCAGGCTTCCCTCAGGTCCAGTGACCAGGTATTTATTCCCAGCTGCCTTGCTGCTTCCCTCAGTTGCTCTTACTGAGCTGACCCACCCACCTACCCTATGGGCATTGGTTGTTTTTTCTGTGTTTATCAGCTCTGTTACATGTTTCTTCCCTTGTCACAACTTTGGGGGCAATTGGCATGGGTCCTGGATCCAAGGATATCACTTATAGGGGTCTCCATCACTGGGAGGTGGTAGAAATCCCCTTCCAGGGTATGGGGGCACTGGCTGGGAAGACATGCCATCTCTCAGGGCATGTGTCTCTGGGGGTGCTCCTGGTGGGGAGGGGGAAGGCTGGCAGGCATCAGATCTGCAGGGACCCCCCTTCCAGTCCCCAGGATGTCAGCAGCAAGTTCATTGGCCAACAGGCAGGCTGGTCGATGCCTGGATCCGGACCCATGTGTTTCTGCCAACCAACTGAAGCTGTCATCAATAAAGTTGTGGCTTATTATTGCCAAATGTTATTTTGGTGTCTGTGGTTATTTACCAGGGGTTTGGTATCTCCCTTGGGCACGGAAAAGAGAGCAGTGCTCTTCAGGTTACATTTGGACAGAAGAATAAACTGGCACACAAGGCTTCTAGTTATGATGATGATGAAATGTACTGTATTTCTACTTAAATTATTGTAATTATTTCTAAATGTTCATCTCTCCCTCTCTCCTCTCTGTTTTAGTATATAGAAATCTTATGCAAATTTGTTTCCTCATGTCTTTTTCTTTCATGATGCATTTCCTTTTCTTTGAGGAATCAATGTGTCAATACACTTGCCACCCCTGAAAGGTGTTGGTGGGCAATGTCTTCAGTGTACCAACAGCTAGCAGTGTGTGGTGTGCAGGTAGCCATTCTGTCAAACAAGCAACCATAGTAGATTCTTATGTGACATGCCATACCTCTGAGTTCTGGTAGAAGCGTGAAGATGACGTATAATTGGATTACAGCCTTTTTCTGTCAACACTACAGCTTGAGAGTCTGAAACAAGTGCCTGGCATAGTGTACTTTCGGTTGGCCAGCAAAATGAAGGCTCTGGATTGGCCAGGCTACACATTCATGGAATTATAGAACCACAGAGTTGGAAGAGACCACAAGGACACCCCTGCCATGCAGGAATACCCAATCAAAGCATTCCCAACAAACGGTCATCCAGCCTCTGTTTACAAACCTCCAGCAAAGGAGACTTCACCACACTCTGAGGCAGTGTGGCACATTTATCTTCACATTTTACTTTCTGAGTGGTCAAAAGAGCAAGTTTGCTGTGATGCATCTGCTCTAGCTTGATTCATTGACCTCAAAAAGCCTGAGTTGCCTTGTCAAGATTTGGACTGAGCCATAATATTTTCATCCCCACATCTGTTCCACTATTTGTAAACAACATTATGAGGGCAGAGAAAGCATAATTTGCAAATGAAAGAAACTGTAGGATTCAGGTTGCCATTTAGTTAGAGTTTTATAAGCCTAGCCAGAATGTTACCCCTTGGCTAGTAATTAGAACTGGAGCATGAGAAGCTTGAAGAACATTCCCATCTGAGCCTTTCCTTCTTGAGTATGTTAAAGGGATGGAAAAGGATACTGTTGGATTTGACAATTTCAACAAAAGTAGGATTTTCATACACCCTGAGATCTGCTGTGAGAAGAAACAAACCTCGCCTTGAGAATGTGAACATTTATGAGGCTGTGTACAGGGTGTTTCAGGGAAATCAAGTGGGCACAGTTCAAATTGCAAAAAGCTAAAATGCATAGAGTTGAAAAAATGTGCACAAACCAATTTAGCAAATGAAAAGAAATGCATAGGTTAAATGTGTAGATAAATGCATATGTTAGGTAAAAATATACAGTCAGACCACAATATCTGACTGAGGTTTGATAAAGTCCCAGACTTAGGACTTTATCAGACCACCCCACTTTAATGTTCTTTTGCTGGCATAAATTGTGGCATTTTTTTTGCCAGCAAAAGAACCCCCCATACCAGAGCTATCTTTACTAGCATTAAAGAGGTTTCCCCAGCAGTAACGGAGCTCAAACAGAGCTCTGTTTACTTCCAGGTTTGAAATCTCCTGGATTATCGCGAGAAGATGCTCGCGCAGGAATTTCAGAAAGCAAAACAAAACAAAGACACAAAAAGTTAAGGAAAACACAGATTCACACTTAACAAGTTCCAAGGACACAGGGGGTAGTGGTGTGTCATAAAAAGAGTGTAACCTACTGGCTGTCCTGATCTCACCTGGAAGTGTTTGCCCATTAACGCTGCATTCACGTGAGTACAAAGGTGCACGGATTCAAATGCTGACAATGCTGGCAACAAATCACTACTGGAGATCTATTGATGGCTTGGGCCATCAATAAAATAGGATGGTTTTTAAATGATATGTGATCGTGAAAGGGTGACGTCATCTGGTATGCACACCCTTTCACAATCATTAGCCATCCTTATGATGCTGTATTTGACTTGTCTGATAAAGTCCTTACTGTGGATCCTGGAAACTGCAGATAACAGCAAACCCTATTAAAATGAAGGACTTCTGGTAAAAACATATCATAAAGTTGCATTAGAGAAGTTCGAAGATGCCTAGAGAGACACCTCTATAGGCATTTTTCAGTGTGATTCTATTGTATGTGTCCCTATTTTGTGTCCCACAGATAAGTGAAACCGTGGACATTGGTTCTGTGGATATAGGGCTCTGATTATAGACCAACAAATGTGTGCCTGGGAATAAATGCACAAAAAGTGTGTACAAATTTCAGTGTGTGGAGAAAAGGACAAAGTCTCAGAACCTGGTAAGGTGAGAAAAAAAAATTCTTAGAAAGTCAATGATATCAAGACTGAGAGATTTTAACATCCCAGGGGTGTTATCATAGCTCACCTTTGCAGTAGGGAATCACAGGAGGATGTTTGAATTGGCTATTGCATGTTGTGAAGTAAACACATATTGTGACTCCATACGTTTTTCCACCTTCAGTGAGAAACTTATTGAAGCAGCTGGCAAACTTTTGCAATGTGGATTTGGTAAAACTGAGTGTTAAGAGTGTGTGTGTGCGTGGATGCATGCATGTGAAGTTTCTTTTTAAAAGATTCATTTCCCCTTTGGCAGTACTGCTAGCCCTGATATTTAGGAGTGAGGCAACTGCTTCAGGGGCAGAAATGGGGGCCAGTTGTAGAAGCCCCCAAAGACATTCCCTGCTCTTGAAGGACAGATTATAGAGGCTTCATCTTCTAAATTACCCTTTCTGTCTCAGTATCTTTGTATTAAATCTAGCATGGTGTAGTGGTTTGAGTATTAGACTATGAAGATTATCAGACACAGCAAAAATCATGTCAGAAGAATGCAATGAGAGCAGAACATTATCAGATGATGGTGTCCTTCAGCATTCTGCGGGTGTAGTGCATTCTCATCCACACCAGCACTACACCCCAGGAATGGCTGAGGACACAGGTGTCTGATAATGTCACCCTTTCTGTCTTCGTCATGTTCTTCTGATGTGGTTTGGGACACTTTTTTGCCATGTTTCCCTGTGTCTGATAATTCTATGTCATCTTCCAGTCCACAAGGGTTTCTGAGGCAATGGACAAATAAAATCTATTAAAACAATATAAAAAATTGTTGTTATTATGTGTCTTCAAGTAGTTTCCAGCTTATGGTGACACTAAGGTGAACAGAGTTTTCTTGGGAGAATTTGTTTAGAGGAGGTTTGCCCTTGCCTCCCTTTGAGGCTGAGAGAATGTGACTTGCCCAAGCTTACACAGTGGGTTTCCATGGCTAAGCAGATATTTGAACCCCAGTCTCCAGAGTCATAGGAGATTAGAAGAACATGACAAGAACAAGAAGGGTGACATTATAAGACGCCCATGTCTTCAGCTATTCCAGGGGCGTAGTGCTGGGGCGCAGATGAGGCTTTACTTTTTTTAATTGACAATCTCCTATGACTCTGGAGACCTGGGTTCAAATCTCTGCTCAGCCAAACAAAAGATGTAAAGGACAAAGAAAGGGAAAATTGTGCCAAAAAACTTAAAAAATTCTAGCAGGTGTCATTATTGGTTTGGGATATGTTCCGGACACATGTAACAAAGGATGTAAAGGACAAAGAAAAGGAAATAGTGGCTATGTTAGCAGTGATTTCATTGTTTAAATTTAGCTTGATAATTTTGCCTGATTTTAGCCCAGATCCTGGGAAAGCTGAGAAAGATACACAAATGTCAAATTCAAAACCTTCAAAGCCCAATTCCTCATCACCAGAATATCCAAATAAATTTTGGAACTGTTCTTCAGTGATGTCATTGGCATAAACATCTGCACTATTACAATCTATTGAATCATTATCCAATGTTGATTCATCTTTGTCTTCATAGATGGTGTCATCTTTTCTGCCATTTATGGCATTGCTAATGCTGTATTTCAGGAACAACTTCTTCATGTCCTTTACCCATTAGTTCCCTCCTTTTATTAACATATCCATAGTTGCCACATATGTGCAGTCACTCCTTGAAAGGGAGACATCCAACGGCTGGAGACAAACATCCAACAGCTGGAGCTTTGATGTTAGGCCTCCTGGAATCATTGCTAATGTAGTCACCGTTTTCTTTGCTTCATTCTTTACATCCTTTGTTACGTGCACATGGAATATATGCTATACCAATAGGAACAGGTGTGCTCTTTGCCCCTCACCAGGTTGCCTATACCACACAACACACAGCCACCATTTAGTTCCCTCCTCATCCATCCAGCCTTTAGGATGAACACAAACAGTTACACCTGCTGGAATTTTTAAGTTCTTTGGCATCATTTTCCTTTTGAATATTATCACTGGGGGCAGTGCCATCTGCCAGATAAGATAGGACAACAGTGAAATGGTCAGTTGTTTTCATAAGGATGGTCTTCTCACCAATGCTTGCTACAGTTCGATTACCAGGCATATCAAAAGTCATTGGGATTTTGACCATATTACCAATGTTACCCATATTGATGTCAACCTTTTGTCTCTGCTTTATAATACATTTATGGCCTTTTCATCCAACTCTTTAGGCAGCTTCTGTGAAATCTTTGTTTGCTGACAAAGGCACAATCTATATTGGTTCATGAACCAAATACACCAGCCAGCTATTGCTTTCAACTGTGCAATTCCTTTGGTTGCTGAATGTTTTTCTTCTTTTCCCATCTGAAGCACCTGTGAAGACACACCCAACTAAAGGTGGTGGCAGGTTTGGGTGTGCAACACCAGTACCCTGGTGAGATCAAACTCTTTTACCCAAAAAGGCTCTGATGCTGAATATAAAGTTCAAAAGAGGAGGAAGTTTATTTTAAAGAACAAAAGTAAAGGGCTTTCTCCTCCCCAGCTTTAAAAGCTTGAAAGAAAAGGTACTTTACAGTTTGCGTTTCAGCAATCTTCAGAGTGTCATCTCCCTGGGTTTGATCTTGGTTTGATCTCCTCACTCAATGGAGCTGGTGCAGGGTCTTTCAGCTCCTGATTCCTTTAACTTATTTGTTGTTGGCAAGTAATTTGGCTAAATGGTGTAAGAAATGCCCTTCCCAGCTGTCTGGGCCTGTTTGCCACCAATAAAACAGCTCCCTACAAGCTCACAGCAAAGACTGAGCAAAAAACTAAGAAACTTCTAGCTAAACAGAGCTTGCTGGGAAGGGACAAACCAAACCTGGAAAAATGCAGGGGAATTCTTCACACAACTCTAATACAATGAAACATTCCTATGCTCAGGCATACTAAGGCCTGAACTAAACGAAGGAAAACGAAGGAGATTCAAACAGTCCTGGCTGGACATCACAGCACCCTTATACAATAAACACATAGGCTTACCACAGGATTTATTGAAATATTAAGCACGTGTCTATCCTCCTTTATGGATCTGAAACATGGGTCACCTATCGCCACCACCTACGACTCCTCGAGCGCTTTCATCAGCGCTGTCTACGCACAATCCTAAATATACACTGGACTGACTATGTGATGAATGTTGCTGTCCTTGAGCAAGCAGGGATCACCAGCATTGAGGCCATGATATTGAGAACACAGCTGCGCTGGGCAGGGCACGTTTCTAGGATGGAGGACCATCACCTCCCGAAAATAGTACTCTACGGTGAACTCGCCACGGGTCAGCGTAAGAGGGGCGCTCCAAAAAAGTGATACAAAGACTCCCTGAAACAACATCTCAGGCTCGGCCAAATTGATCACCAACAGTGGTCCGCCCTGGCCTCACATTGGGAGGCATGGAGACGCACTATCCACAATGCTGCAGCCTTATTTGAGAACTCACGCCGAACAAGTCTTGAAGAGAAACGACAACGCAGAAAGAATCACAACCCAAAAACATCACCCAAGGAGACCTTCTGCTGTGCTTTTTGCAACTGGACTTGTTTATCTCGGATTGGCCTTTTTAGTCATCAGCGCACTTGCAGAAAGCGCGGGATGAGTCCTTCCTGAA
Source organism: Gambelia wislizenii (assembly GCA_030847615.1). NCBI lineage: Eukaryota > Metazoa > Chordata > Lepidosauria > Squamata > Crotaphytidae > Gambelia > Gambelia wislizenii. Next base: position 151,208,307 of record JAUMIR010000004.1, read on the forward strand.
TCTTCGTTTGCAAAGAAAAGCCAGAGAGAGATAAGTGAAGACCTTAGTACAAAGTAAGACCTTCCTTTCTGGTGATGATTAACACCCAGTTGCAAGTAATGGAAATAATGCATGCAGACAAAATGGCATCATTACTCACTTGAGGATTTAGATATGGGTGCTTCAGATGGCAATAGAAAAAAAGCATACAGAGACTGAAGGTATTTCACAACAATTAACATGTCTGTTTAGCCACCTCCGTAGCCTAATATGATGTTTCAAGCATCACTGTCAGTCTCCAAGGCTGCTTAATAGACTTCCATTAACCCAACTCCTATGGAAACCATCATTGACTAATGGATAAGTCGACCCAGATTGTCAGGTAAATCGTTAGGCTAAAATTTCTCATCTTATGGTTGAGTACATACATGATGCTTTCTCTGTGGAGAAAACATGTTTTCTGTGCAAGAGCAATATTTTTTTGCACAGGAAACTGGCTGTTTTGCTCAAATTACATTGTTTCCTGAACAAAAGTTTGCTTTTTGGTGATGGGAAACACATTTTCTGTGCAGAGACATGCACATGACAGGGCTTTCTTTGTAGCAGCATCTCAGCTATGGAACTCCATCCCAAGGAAAGTCAGGCTGGCTCCATCTCTTCTGAATTTCTGATTAGCAGTGAAGACTGTGCTGTTTCACATGGCATTTGTCTCTTAAAATGAGGTGTGTCTTCTCTGGCTATTTTTTTAACCTTTGTCTGTATTTTTTAAAAAAGAGGAGTTTGGACAGCACTTAATTTTTAGATATTGGTTTAATGTTTTAAAGTGTTTTCCACAGTCAATTGTGCATTGCCATGGGGCACTTGGTGACTTGAAAAGTTGTTACCAACTCTTATAGCACCCACCTTGAAATATCCAATAATTGGCTATATGTAATAATTTGGCTTACTGTGGCCATCCACATGGTTACAGGTAAACCAGGAACCCCCAAATAATAAGGTGGAATTCATGTAAGACCAAGGGAGGGACCTTTGGAAATTCCCCAAACAAATACTCAGGTTAGAGCATTAGCTCTACATGGGGCTACCCTCATGCTTGGTCCGGAAACTTCAGTTGGTATAAAATATGGCAGCCAGAGTGGTCTCGGGAACATCTTTGAGAGACCATATAACTCCAGTATTAAAATCTCTCCACTGGCTGTCTATCAGTTTCCGGGCCCAGTATGAGGTGTTGGTTATTACTTTTAAAGCCCTAAATGGTTTGGGTCCAACTTATCTTCGGAACCGCCTCCTCCCATACAATCCTCCCCACGCACTCCAGTCCTCTGGGAGGAATTTGTTTCAGCCACAAAAATCTAGGCTGTCTGCAACCTCCCAGAGGGCCTTTTCGGTAATTGCCCCCAATTTGTGGAGTGGCCTGCCGAACGAGATCTGTCAGATGACGAGCCTGAGTAGCTTTAAAAAAGCACTAAAGACGGATCTCTTTCGGCAGGCCTTTCCTGATTAGTTGCCGGCCTCAGGGGCTCCTGGCTCTTTTTAGTCTGCTGGCTATTTATTATTTATTATTTTAATGTGATTTTATATCAGTTGTTTTAATGTATTTGGTTTAATATCTTTTTATGGGGGAGGGTGGGGGTGGGTGGTGTTTGGGGATTTTAAATTGTATTGGTATTTTAATTTTTGTAAGCCGCCCCAATTGTTTTAACAGAGGGGTGGGATAATAATAATAATAATAATAATTACTATTAAACATCTGGAAGTGAGTCATTCATTAATCCACTCAATGATAGCAAAGATCTTAATGCTTGTAAAATGGGTCCTTCCTTCCCTAGTCCCCTTCCGACAAAAGACCTTGCCTGTTCCTATTCAATTCTAAAACCATCAACCATTAATGATCATTAACTATTCCAGAGCACTCTTTGGGAGCATCCACACTAGAGAAATAATCCAGGTTGAAACTGGATTATTTGCATGGCTCCTTCCTATGGAATCTTGGGATTTGTAGATTAGTGAGGCACTATCTCTCTTTGTCAGAGAAGGCTAAAGACATTGTAAAACTACAAATTCTAGGATTCCATAGGAAGGAGCTATGCAAATAATCCAGTTTCAAACTGGATTATTTCTGTGGATTCCCCCTTTGTTTAGTCATAGGAATCTCCAAGAAACATTGTATTCCACTCAAGACCCTATCCCTTCAGAGGAGTTATGCCATATAAATATCACCCTAAAACACCACCAAAGTGTGCACAGACCCTCTTCCCTCTCATTCCACATCAATCTGTATCACCATTCTATCATCTGGACCTCCTCGCTGTCAGTTTACTTTGTGATCTCAGCTCTGCAGGATTGGTACATTATAACCCACTATACCCCTTACTCTATTCCTCTATCCAAATACTTCCTACTATTTTCAATAGCCTTTTGTGAATGTCTGAAGCCTGAGTGTTTGCATGGATGCTGTTTACATTAATTTCCAATAAAGATCATTTAACTGTACCTTTTGGCTTAGAATCTCCTCTGTTATTACCAGTATACATAGGTTAAAACGTCCCACTTTGCCCGGCCTCTCGTATGCCAAGCTGAGTTAGTTAAATTCCACAAATTAATATTAGGACATTAGATGGTCCCCATGGACCCAAGCAATTAGGGTAACAATGTGATAAAGAAATGCCTTGAATAAATAAATAAGGAAATAAATAATTTTTTGTGTGCAATCCCCCCCAGCAAGAAGAATCCCAAAATGCTAACAGTGGTCAAAAATTGTACAGAACTCCCATATTCTTGTGTGTTGTGGCCAGAGGCGGGGACCAGCTGAAATTATTTTTTTCCTTGAAAGGAAGAACAAAATAAGCAAAATTTGATATCTCTGAGAAATGCGTTCTAAATGTGGTATGGATGGTGATGCCACCTTGTCCTTTGCCTAAGGTAGCAAAATGTCTTGGGCAAGCTCTATGCCTGCAGAAAAAGAACTCTACTTACACTCAGAGGCACTAAACCCTAACTGCCTCAGTTTTTGAAAACAAGCTTCTGTGACTTTGTAAAGATATTCATTTCAGCAGAATGGCTGCAGTTTGCTTTGTGAGTTGACTTAACCTCATGAGTGATTAAAGATCTTTTTTAAACTTTTCTTTTAAAAAAGTAAGCTGCTTGTCCCTGTGTTGTCCTATTCAGTACAATGATTGAATTAAAAGAACTGCACCCTGTTCAATTTTAATTTTTATGACTGGGCTGTACAGAGTGCAGAATAGCCATGTCGTGTAGATTGAAAACAGATTTTACTTGGAGGTGCCAACAATGCGTGCCGGGAAATAAAGCTAACTAGTGCCAATACTAGGGGGTGGGGAGGGGCAGCAAAGATTAATACACACCTAAAATGGAGGTCTATCTGAACATAAGGTATGCTTTCAAACAGGTGGCTATAGTATATGGCAAAGCAGTCTTTGCGTACTTTCCCAAATTATGTGGATATATTGATTTTTTTGAGGGGGCATAGCCTTTCTTTCAGCTAATTTCTGTAGTCTGATTAGTCATGTAATCTGGACTGCAGAGGCTGCCACTAAATGTTCTGGTGAGTTCTGCCACTCCAACCTGAACCAGCTTCATTGTTCATACTACACAATTATAGCCCTCTACTATATTTCACTTTAACAACCATGGCTGCCTCCTGTGGAATCCTGGGGCTTGTAGCTTGGTGAGGCCCTAGAGCTCTCTAGTTGAGAATTCAAAATGCTCATCCCTAAACTGCAAATCCCAGGATTCCATAAGATAGAGCCATTGCTGTTAGTGGAATGATAGTGAAGTAACTAGGTTGTGTGAAAGAGCTCTTGATGAAAAGGTTTAGCCTTGGGCAGAAGGAATGTCTTTATGGTCTTGTAATCACTTCAAACAAATTTAAATTTCAAAGCAAATCAGGCCAATTTGGTTTGCCCAAGGCCCGCAGGTCTGTTGTTTTATCTTCAAGGGGCCTCAATCCTTAAAGAGGTGGGGTGGGAGAAAAGTCACAGCATGGCATGACACAATTACCCCCATGCTATGTAGGAGGGTAGAAGGAGGGATTCTGAGTAATAAGATGCATTTTTAAAAATAAAAATGGGGCCAGTCCTCTGATGTTTCATGTGGGACATGTGTGGGCCCCTGGACTTCATTACTTGCTCACTTCTGGATTAAAGAATTATTTATTGTACAAAGGCAGGGAGGTGCTTTTTTAAAACAAGGAAATAAACAAAAAAGACATTGCCTCCTTTTTTCTCCATGCCCAATAAAGTAATTTATTGCAGTGGGTGGTTGTTACTCTGATGACTTGCTTCCAAGCTCTGATAGTTGTGTTGCAGCAAGCAACAAAGAAGGTTCCATACCTAGCTGCTATAGCACTGGTGGAGGGTTTGCTTCAGTTTTGTAGGCCACCCAAACCATTGACTTGTTACCCGAATTGCGTGGGATCCACAATGATCACACTAGTGTCCAAATCTTAATATGAGGAACATTTAATTAGCTCAAAATGGCAAGTAATGGCAGGATCTTTTGACCTATGTATACTGGTAGTAAATGAGGCGATTCTAAGCCAGAAAGTACAATTAAATGATCTTTATTGGAAATTAATCTTAACAGCATTCACACAAACACTCAGGCTTCAAGCAATCACACAAGGCTATCGAAGATAGTAGGAAGTATTGGATAGTGGAATAAAGTAAGGGGACTGTGGGCTATATTGTACTGATCCTGGAGAGCTGAGGTCACAAAGTAAACTGGCAGAGGGGAGGTTCAGAAGGCAGAATGGTGACACGAACTGACATGGAAACAGAAAATAGGAGGTCTATGCAACCGGTAACACAGATTGATGTGGAGTTGGTAAGAAGAGGGTCTTTGCATACTTTGATGGTGTTTTAGGGTGATATTTATATGTGATAGTTCCCCTGAAGGGATGGGATTTACAGTAGAATACAATATCTCTCAGAGTTTCCCAGGACTAGACAAAGAGTTCTCCTAATGTGTTAATGATTGTTAATGGGCAACAGATTTGGAGTTGAATAGGAACAGGCAACTTCTACTGTCGGGGGAGGAAAGGAAGAGGAAATACCCATTTTGCAACCATTGAGGACTCTGCTATTGTTGAGTGGATTAGTGAATGACTCATCTCCAGGTGTTAACTCTGAGCTGGGTATGACCTGTTTGGGGAATTTCCAAAGGTCCCTCTCTAGGTTGTGCCTGACTCCAGCCTTGATATCTGGGGGTCCCTGGTTTACCTGTCAACCACATGGAAGGCCACAGCAAGCCAAATTATTAAATATTGCCAATTGTGTGATATTTCAAGATGGGTGCTATCAGGGTAGGTAACAGTTTATGAATTCATCAAAGTTGCCTCCGTCTTATAATTTGTTATTGCCTATATTAGAGCATTGCAGGCTGTGGAACTGAATGAATATGTTTTGGCTCACCTGTTTTGCTAGTTCCCTTCTGTGGTTTTCTGTTAACAATTTTTTTCTCATATTGAATATAGTTTCCTTTTCGTATGGCCTTGTTAGCATGTCCAATATTTCCAATTATTAGAGATCTCTAATGATCTCTAATAATTGGAAATATTGGACACTTTTCGGGGTCAAGTTGATTGGGGTGAACCAATAAGAGGTCAGGTGAAAGTCACAATGACCTGGAATGTATCATAGAAATATTTTGGCAAGCAAGGCCATATTAGGATTGTGAGGAAGCCCTTTAGGTAAACAAAGTCATTAAGGAGGTATGTGCTAATTCTTTCTTGGGCACCTCAGCAATGAGTCATCCAACCAAACAATCAAGTGACCTTTCCAACGCAAATCCCAAGGAAGTCTCACCTTGAAACCCCCTCCTGTCCTTCATTGCAAGGTTGCTGTAAGTCCATCAATTCTAATCTCCCAGCCATTAATGCAATCAGTTAAGTTTCATTTTCCTTTGTTTACCCAATGGGAAAACCATCCTAGGCAAAGTACTCCTTCAGGATATGAAGCAGGGTATAAATATTCATCCCCCAATAATGGAAAGGTGTGCCATAGTGGACAAACCTGGCCACTCTCCTTCTCGGCACACCTCTGGATCTGAACCTCCTGTGCCACCCGTCTCAGTATCTTTGACTCTTTAGGACTGTAACTATCACCCTACATCACTAAATTTTTCCATCTATCCAATTTCTGCATTATTCCTTGATAACCTTTTATGGTTCTCAGGAATGTGTGTTGTATGTGTGAATGTATTTTGTGTTATTTACTATAAAGATACTTTAGTTTACTTTAAACTGGAGTGCTCTTTACAGTTAATACTGGTATACATAGGTGAAAAGATCCCTGAAGTTACCTGCCTCTTGCAGCCTTCCATTTGAGCTAATCATTCCCCCAGACAATAATATAGATTTTTGCATCATGGATGGGGCTCTAAAGCATTCTCCACCTCTTAGGGCAACAAGATTGGTGGAGAATATGTGTTGTGAGCTGCCTATGTGTTGTGAGCTACCTTGGGTCTCAGTCTGACAAAAAGGTAGCATATAAATCAAATAAATATATAAATAAATAAACACACTGCACCCCCTCACTCATGAGTTCACACATGCCATTCAGGGAGGGCAGACGTATGGAGACCTGTAAGAGACTCTAGCAAGCTTTTGTGTGAGGATGTGTGAATGTGAATCTGTGTGAGTGGAGCCATAAGGGCTACTGTGGAGTGGGAATCTGTTCCCCTTTCTTTTGTGGTCTTTACCAGGCAGCCACACCTATACAACTACAGATGTCCCTGTGAGTTGTAGTAGACCACAAGGGCTTGGTACTGACTGTACCTGGGAATCTCTCCCTATCTCTGGGTCTAAGTGTGGTGTGGGATCTGAGAGTTAGGTACTAAGAGTTAGCAACACACACACACTACACATTAGGGGCAGGAGCTCTCCAGTTACAGAAGGTGTAAGAAGCAGAACCTTGTAACTTTGTTTTGTGCAGGCTGCGTTCCACTAGTCAGGTCATTGTGCCTTTAAATTTCCCAGTTAGGAAAGCCATCAGAGTGGGAAGAACTCTGTGCCTCTTTGTAGTTCCTTCAGGGTTACTCCCTTGAGAAGAGTCATTTGTGCATCAGAGGTGGGGACAAACTGCTTTGCTTGGATTTGGGTTCTAGTGCTTTGCTTGGATTTGGAGGAGGTGTCCCTCACTTCCAAAAAGGACCGTATGTTCCGGCGTATAAGACTACTTTTGAACCCTTGAAAATCTCCTCAAAAGTCGGGGGTTGTCTTACATGCCGGGCAGTTTTCCCAGCAGATCCTTTCCCCTTCTGTGAGAATGACTGCCTTGCCTTTGAAGTGTTAAATTGTCCTCCATTTAGCTCAGGAGAGAAGAAAAGCAGTCCGTTTAAAATGAGGTTTCTTTTCAGCCAAGTTAGCCAGTTGCTTAAAATTAGAATTTCGGGATTCAAACGTATCATTTTGCATCCAGTTTTGTCTATGGTGAAATTCTCTTATCTGAATAACAGCTTCTGGTAGAGTTAAATCATTCTTTAATTGCACGGTATTTATTATGGGATTGTAGAATTTTGGTAAACTTGCCAGGCTCTAAAATCATTAATGTGCTTATTCAAAAAATTGGGATTGGATAGCTTCATATTAACCAACTTCATTATTAATGCAACCTTACTTTCCAAAGATTGAACACCACAGAGATTTTTCAAAGTATCCCATGCTTCTTTAGCTGTTCTCAGTCCTTTAATTTCACAGGCTATTCCATCATCTACAGCCAAAGTTATGAAAGCCAAGATGAAACACAGATCTTTGGTTGGCTGGCTGGGGAGACCCTTGCCAGCCAAACCTCTGAGTTGGCTGGCTGATGGGAGGCAGGCTTTCCAGCCACCACCCACCCTTCCCGAAGCCGCCCGCCCACCCTTCCCAGGCATTCCATCCAGGCTGGATGGGGGGGGCAGGAGATCTGAGAGGTAGAGAAGGAGGGGTAGTCTTATATGGCGAGTATATCTCAGACTCCATATTTTAACTTAAAAATTCTGGGGGGGGGGGTCATCTTATACACCCAGTCATTGTATATGCCAGAATATACGGGTAGCTTAGAATTGGCAGGATTTGACAGGACTCTAACCCTCTTTCACCTACTGCTTGGCCAAGCAATAGTAAATTCCTTAGAGTTCATCACATGCACCCCTTGCAGCTCTGCTCAGTGTAGATGCAGAGTGTTTCCCCCAAAGGACCCTGGTGGTGTCCCCATCACTGAGTATCTGGGTCACTTTCCCAGGCTGAGAGGTGTAGACCTTGCTGGAAGCCACATAGGAATGCAGGGACTTTTAGAAAGAAACATCTTCTCATTTAGAGCTGCAGGAGTACTGGTAATTTGGGGGTGTTTAAAGTAAGCACCTTCACACTTCGTCAGTTAGAAACAGATTTAGATTTATTCAGAGGGCAATATGTTTGAGAACAGCCTGAAAATAGATTAGCTAGAGAAATGGGTTGCCAGTCAGGGTAGGAACCCATGGAAGAAAGGGTCTTTTAAGACAGCAGACCCATTTGAAAACCTGTGTGATGCCTTTCATATGCAGTGAAAGGAGAGGTCAGGGTTGTGGGGTTTTTTGCCCCTCCAAAGAGTCTATGGCAGCTTGTGGGGTTTGGGTGGCCCAAAGTGATGCTTCAAACACCATCCAGGAACTTAGCAGTAGGGCCGAAAGGCAGGTCAAAGAGTTAGAGCAGTTGTAGGCCAAAAACAGTGCCTTGCAGGTGGACAAATTGGCATTTTCCTCTGCAGCACAGAAAGCCAGTGCCAAGTTAGATGAGGCAACCATACAGATCCAGGCACTACAATTTAGGCTAGCCACACTAGAAGATGAACACACCAAAGTGCAGCATGCTGCCCAATATCTGGCTAGCCAAAGTACAGCACGGCAACACTAGCTATGAGGCATATAACAAAAAGATCACAGACTTAGTTCAAAGGCTGGAAATGAAGGAGGCAATTATTTCCACAGTTTGCTGGGAGACACTTCCACCTCTCTCTGCATCTACTCTAATGGAGTCACCGCCCAAGGAAGCAATCCCTCACACCCCATATAATCCCAACTGGGAAGAGCCTGTTTCACTATGTCCTGTCTAGAGTAAGGCTGTCACTAGGCACCTAGCCAATGGCCAATTAGAGAACCAGCACACAGACAAAATAGTCACTTGGACTGCAGCAGAGGAGGAAGCTGTTGCAGATCTATTAGGACCACTGAACAAGGAGACAGGGATCGTGTGGCTGAATGCCATGGTGCACACACATCCCACCGCCAACAGACAGGACTTGACTCAATTAGCCCAGTTGTACATTTCTACCGCAGATTTGTCAAACCCTAGAGTCGGCGCTAGTTGCCCGAGATTTAGCAAAATTAGACATGTACACATGGATGAGGTAGCTCATCAGATTTATGTGGCCAGGACAGCAAACATCCTATACATGCTGGAGCGGCAGACTTTACGAGAGAATCCAGAGGCTTTCATAGCCTGAAAGAAACTGCTGGCTATCTTAGTGCAGAAGGTAAATTACAGTTGAGCACTGGGAACCTATGACTTTGATGATGATGAGTTCAAGGCATTCCTTTATGGAGGCTTGAACTTCCAGACTAAGATGGCACTTATTTCTTTTTCATTTGCATTAATTTTGCTTAGTTTAAACTCTTCTGTTTGTGCTCTTTCTTTCCCTTTCTTCCCATTTAGCAAGAAGTGTCAACCATCCATCTTTGCTCTGAGACCAAATTTAGTGGTACGCTGGAGATTTGTGTCAGATCTCCAGTTGTTTCCTCAACCAACACAAAAATAAAGCAAAATAAATTAAAACCAGTCATAGGGCATGTAGGGGTGATGGTGACATCTTAGATATAGAAGTTCTGCTTTATTTTGTTGGCCCTCTGCAGGATCAGTGGGAAGAAATATCCCTAGGCCTATTCTGAGGTGTCACAGAAGTACAGAGAAGCTAGGGATCCATTTGGGGCCTATATTGCTTTCTGTGAGTATCACTGGAGGCTTTGAGGCAGTTGTGGCTCACACTTGCAGAGCCCCTCTGTGCCAGCAAAGGGATACTTCTGCCCCACCCTAACATCTCTCAGGCAGCTGTCTGAGTGGATGAAGAATGGATTGCGATATTAGCCATCTGTACTCATTCAGAATTTATCTCCATACTGCTTCATCTGCTGATGTCTTCTCCTCAGCCTTCAGTTAGAGGCCAAAGTACCAGGCGAGCCTGACTGAATCCTCTCTTCTTCCCCATTCAGTTGTTATCCTCAGCTGTACACACTGCCTGTAATATTCAAGAAAGTGCAAACATTGGCAAGCATATACATATGCTTTGTGATCTATGTACTACAGCTATATAAATCAAAGCTACCCCAGCCAATGATGTCTAGAAGGTGAGAGGAAGCCCGTATGATCTCTGGAAGAATGGTAAGTGGAAAACTTCTGCTGCTACATAGCATAGAGGCTAATGTCTTGAAATATGGTTCTTTGATAGATTTGGACAGAGGGCAGCTGTTTGCAACAATATTCTTCAGACAGATCCTTGGATCCAGGAATCTAAGGAGTGAAAAACTGCAGGCTGAGCAGACATATAACTGTTTTTATAACAGTTTGGGCTCATCAAGGCTCTCTTCCAACAAAGCAGTAAATATGTAGTTCTCTTTTCAAGTGTGTGGTTAAGTTTACCGCTGGGAAAGGCTCTGAAAAACTGCTAAAATTTATGATATTTGCTTTAGTTAGTTAAACACTTAAGTGCTCTCTTTTTTTCCCTTAAGAGGCGGGCAAATGAAAATGAGATATTTATATGCTACAAGCATTGTCTAGATTAGTGTTGGCCAGTCATTTGGCCACATGTACCACAGATCAAGACCTAAGGTTCAGAAAGTACCACTCTCATGCATGTTGCATGTATTTTAAGTCTGCAATGCCTTTGTTTTGCCCAGTGTTCTCTTATCTCCCATCAGTAGGGACTTGTGGGTTTCTTATTGTTGTGCTGGTGAATGAACTCTGGTTTTCAGTCCAAAATTTACTGGAGCATGGTACTGAACTCTGTGTCCAAAATAGGTTCAAACCTTGGATAGTTCCTTTAAGGTTTTTACTAAACCCACAATGGATTCACCATCCCATTGACATGGAAGCCACTATTGTACTACACTACAAGTTCACCTCCAGCCATGAGCATTCTTAGATATGACCACAGAAACATGAATCCATAGGGATGCCATATTAAATAAGAGGTAATAGCAGCTCAGAGGGTGGGATTGCACAAGGGAATCATTTTTTTGGGGGAAAGGCTTCATTCACTCTCTTCCCACTGTGCTATAGCAACAAGGTAGGGTATCCTGCTAGTGCTTAAAGCAGTGTTGGGAGGAGAAGAAAATAGTATTGGATATCCCAAGCTTCATGCCACCTTTGTCCTTATTCAGCTACCCCTTTGACCTCTGAGATTTTAACAGGTGTTTCTCTGCTGCAAGCCCCAAACATATTTTTGTACATCCGGCCATCAAGGTAGTAACTGCAGTGTTAACATTCACAAGAAGCAGTCACCTTCTTTTCTCTCTTTCTTTCTTTCTTTCTTTCTTTCTTTCTTTCTTTCTTTCTTTCTTTCTTTCTTTCTTTCTTTTTTCTCCAGTGCAATTGTAACACACATGTGCACTCAGCTTTGCCCTGAATTAGTGAGGTTGGGGAATCAGGCAGCAGCACAGAAGTGGAGAAAAGAGTGTTCAGCAATGAGGCCTCCCGTACCACCCCTCTGTTTTCCCCTGCTCTGCTGAAAGAATATCACTGGTGGAACACCTATATTAGGGGAGCACTGTGCAGGCAGGCTAGCGATGTGTCATTCCAATGAATGCAGCTCAGATTCTATTAGTGGAATGGACTATATGCCACATCTGGAGTCACTTGGCTACCTTTCCAGTGAAGGTTGGAATGCTTCCTTATGATTAGGTTTTAATGGCTTAACACATTTCAAGAGCAATTTTCTTCAGAACCATAGAATAATATTTATGAATAGATGTTTACATGAGTGCAAAATTTTAAAAGAGAACCATATACTGCACATCTATCTTTAAATGGATGATACATACGGTAGGGCAGGACTGGGCAACCTTTGACTGTCCAGATGTTTTCGATTCTAACCATTTACCTTTGCCTGTGCTGGTCAGAACTTCTGAAAGCTGCTGTCCAAAATGTATGAAACACCATCTCTGTGGTAAAGTACCCTCAGAATGTGTTATTCTGAACCACTCAGAAAATGTACCAATCAGGAATCATGCATAAAGTAGTACTGACTACATAGTGCATCATGCATAAAGTGGTACTGACAGGTCTCATGGTATCTACATTTCAGAGATGCACAAGGATAAATAGAATAAAAATTTAAAAGTAGTTACTCGAGGTATGTCATCTCAGGGCTCTTCCAGACTGGCCAAAAGCCTTGGAATTTGATAGAAGTTATAGCAGTAGTTATTAGGTTTTTGTCCTGATACCTATACATTGTTCTTCCTGTCCTGGTATTTTTCTTGTGACTTTCTGGTAGAAACTGTCTGTTGTGGGAGTTTCTGATACAGTCTGTGGTAAATGTCACACTTCTGTATACATTGTCAGTTGTATGAGTACCATTTTCTTCTATCCCATTCATACATATTATGGATAGGGGAGATTTGGAAATACTGTCATTGTTAGACATTATCATTAAAAATAAATAAAAATAAAACCAGAAAATGAATCTTATGTTTGCTTTTAGCAAACTGGCTTCAATGAATCATAAGACCAAAAATAAAAATTAAAAAATTCCACTTTGGAGTGGTAGCCAAACAGAATCGAAATAAGAAGATAAAGGCCAGTCATACTTTTGAGTGATTATAATTAGAAGTAAATAGAAAGGGCTCCTATGCTACCCTAAGAGGTGGGGGTGCTTTAGAGTCCTGCCCATGATGCCAAAATCTCCTGTAATATCTGGGGGAATTATTACAGGTCAACAGGAGGTCTGCGAAAGGAGGGTAACTTTGGGGATCTTTTGCTTATGTATACCAGTACTAACTGTAGAGAGCACTTCAGTATTTTTACCGGGAAAAACACAGTGGGTAAAGTAGCATACAAAACATACACTCTTATGAACCCTACAAGGCTATTGGAAAGAAAGGTGGGGAGGTTGGATAGAAAGAGGTCTGGAAGATAGGATGATAGCTACTAGTCTTGAAGAGACGAGTTCCGTGCAGTGAAGATACTCAGGCTAGAATGTGAGGGTGGCACAGAGAATCTGGCAGAGTGTCAGTGTCCATCTGAGGCACACTTCGATGGGGTCTAGGCTGGGATATTTATACCTTATTTCATATCCTGAAGGGGTACTCTGGTTTGAGAAAGCCTGGATGGCTTTCCCACCAGACAGACAAAAGGAACAAAACTCAACTGATTGCTTTGGTTATGGCAAGACAAAACACTGATGGTTCTGTAGCAACCTCTTAATGTTGGACAGGAGGGGTGTGAGAAGAGATTTATGTAAGGCATGGGATGAGGAATGGTCATTTGTTTACATGATTGAATTATTGCTTGAAATACCCAAGGCTGGAAGAAAGGATTAGCACATACTACTTAATCACTGGGTCATTAGCATAAACCCATTACTGGGAGTTTTCTGCACAATCTTAACTTCAGCTTTCCAACCATCACAGGTCACTGTGATGTTTGGCTGAAATCTGCCTAACATCCCAGCTAAAGTGACCCCCAAAAGAGTCTAATATTTCCAGTTAAGAGATTCCATGGGGAGGCGGTAGTAGGGCAGTTACACCTTGAACAGTTTTTTTTTTAAAAAAGCAGCTATAGCTTGTCATATCTACCAGTGTTTTCTGGGGAGGGAAGCAAAACTTGGATTGTATCAGAATTGAACTGAACCATTTCCTGAATGGGGATGGAGCTGGAGGAAATTGCTTGAGAATTTGATTTTTTTTTTTTTAGAATGTTCAAAAGCTGAGTTATAGGCATTAATGCAAATCCATTTATATTGCATTCCTATTGCCCCAGTTAACAAGTAACTTTTTACTACTAAAAAACATAGTTAGAGCAAGTGCCTTTCCTCAGTAATGAATGTATAATTGTATTACATTACACTTGGAACTTGGGACAACGTATATTCGCATGCGAATAGGAAAAAAGAAAGAAAGAAAGAATCAGAGCAGCCCTGGTCATATGGCTAGAAATAATGTAACATATAGGGACACATGATCAGTGTAGGACCACCCTTTTACACTGATATATGAGTTCACCTATGATTACAGTGTGGTGGGATACTCCAATTTCCCATTGGACAAGCCCTGGTGAGTATGGTATTTGCAAGGTTGCTGCGGATGGCTACAAGGTTGGTCTGGGGTTTTCCACCGGTGTAGACAAGCCCTAGTCACTTTCTGTTTACTGGCTGTTTTTCCTTTCCAACAGACCACTAGCCCATGTAGAATGCATCTCAGCTTGCAAAAAACATTTTAGTTAAATTGTCTCCACAGACATGCTTCCTAATTCAAATCCAGGTGAATTCAGACTGGGAGACATTGTATTGAAAACACTGCAAGAGTGTCTTGTGGTAGACTCAGTAGTGTTGAGGATGGATTAGGAAGACCAGGAAGATCCTGCTTCAAACATTCTTCACACATGAAGCTCAATAGCTGACCTTAGGCTATTCATTAACTATGAAATCATAAGGATAATTCTAGCCTAGAACATTTGTCTGTCTGAGGCAGCACAATAACCTATCACTCACTAAAGTCAAGCAGCATAGTCCCTGAAGCCAGCCAAGTTATTTTGATTCATGAGGCCAAATCTCACAAATGCATCTCCTCATCCCTTACAACAGAAATAAAATAGTAGTAGTGTATGCCTTCAAGTTGACTTATGATGACCCCATGAATTTCATAGGGTTTTCTTAGGCAAGGAGTACTCAGAGGTGATTTACCATTCCCTTCCTCTGAATATGGACTACGGCACCTGGTATTCCCTGGCAGTCTCCCTTCTAAGTACTAACCAGGACTGACCCTGCTTACCTTCCCAGATCAGACAAGATTGGGTGCCTTCAGGGTATTTTGGCTCTTGCAATGAATTAAATAACTACCAGTGTCCTATCACAACACCCAAAATCTTCTGCCTCAGGTGACCTATCACCCCTGGCAATGATAAAATGGTGGGAGTGAGGGGGAAGGGGGAGGGCAAACCATGTATCTCATCCTATACTCCTTGGATGAAGAACAAGGTAAAAAAATATATCAAATAATTTCTCAAAATATGTTCCACTTTCATGTAGACATGCTGTGCTTTCAGGTCTTCTAACAATGTTAAGTAGAAATGCCAGAAATTACAGAGCATGTCCTGTTCTGTCCTTTCTATTTCTTTCACCATCAGCAATGGAAAAAAACTTTTCATCCCTCTCCAAAGTATTCATATACAGCATCTCCAAGCTACTTAGTTGGTAAGATCTGCTTTCTATGAAGTGGGAGGAGACATACAAATATAAAAGGTTTGAAGAAACTGGTTTCTGCTAATTCTGCATGTCTTTTAAAGAACCCTAGGATTTGTAAAGTTTTTTTTTTTTTTTTAATGCTGAAGATGCCCAATGGGGATTACTTACCTTCATTTAACCCACAGCAATTAAATCTGGAGCACCGGCATGCCCTCAGTTCAGACCTTGTACAGATGCTCTGTACAACAGAGATGCTTTGTTTTTCCATATGAAACATTGGCAAATAGAGGGGAAAGTCATCTTGTGTGGTATAGTTGAACACTCTTAGATGATAGATTTTTTTGTCTTTTTACTTCCCTGCCAACAGCCCATCAACTCCCTTTCTCTTTTTCAGAAGAAATGTGGCTGACCTGATGTACTATCTATTATTAGACACTTGAAATGACACTGTGTAATTCCATTCTGTTCTGATACAGCCTGTTCGGACCATCATAAAATGAACACGGAATCTGTACATCAAAATAGCACTTTGGTTGACAGAACAAACGTGGCACTCTGTTACTCAAAGCAATATAGTCTTGCCATCTAGACCTCAGGGGAGCAGATGTTCAGAGAATGCAGCCCCAGGCAATCTGGAAGGGAACATCAGTTCCTTCACTAGATCTCTTGTATACTTACCTTACTGACCTTGAAATGAAGATATGTAAACAGGGCATGTATTTTCATGATTGGCAGTAGGGTAAAATCAAACAAGGACATACAAGAATGGTTTTAAAAAGTTACTGACATCTTCCTTCCCTGGATCCTACCAATAAGTCACCTGATGTAGTGGATGTTGGGAGATGGTAGTAAGCTATTAGGGAAAATCCCTGTGTGCTTTGTAACTTGCCTGTTGCCCCTCAAGTTATCATGCTGTCTTCAAGTGTGGTGGAGGACACAGGCCATTCTCACTGTTGAAGAAAAGCTAAATGATGGGCTTGTCTAGACCTGCCAGAGTATGCCAGCTTCCTGATGGAATTGTCTGACCCCAGATTGGGCCTGTCTTCCCCCTCCCCCATTATCTCAATGGAACGGGAGGAAATCTGCATGGACACGGTGGCCCATACTGGCAGCTGCCTCCCCCCGCTGTTGTGAATTGCTTCTTCTGAAGCCAGGAAGGAGGCCTGCAACATGTAATCAAAGCTGGTCACATGCAGGGTGCTTTGATCATGTGCTGGGGGCCTCCTTCCTGGGTTCAGAGCTATATGGACATCTAGCTATATGGACAGGCATGCAGGTAAAGACCCTGCATTCCTGCACTGGCCTGATCCAGATTTTTCCAGATAATTCAGGTCTCCCCTGGAGCTTTTTTACATTGTTGTGAAGGGCTTTACCCTGTCTCTCCCCTACTCCTGTCTTTTCCTCAGGCATCATCTGGACCGCTTGGAGACAAAACAGGGCAAGAGGTCTACATTGTTTGGACTGCAGGATTCCAAGATGGGGCAAGATGGAGTAAAGCGCCCTTCTAGATAAACTCTATATCTGGGAGCATAATGTTTCAGACCAAAAAGCTGCATGAGGAAAGGGCCTTCTTGGCACTCCAGTTGTGTAGCACTCCAGTTGTGATCTGAAGAAACTGTTTTCTGTTAGTTATGAATGTCTTTTAAAGAGTCTTGGAAGTTGTAGCTTAAAAAAAAAAGTTTTTTTAAAAAAGTGTCTACCCAATTAGTGCAAACTTTGTTTTCATTCTAGAGCCAAATTAAAACATAGCTTTCTCGCCACACCTCGGCCAAGCCTTTGGAGTCCAACCATTTTCTCCTTATCTGTACAGGTAAAATGTTTTTTAAAAATAAAAAAGTAAATTGCTAATCCATTCAGGTTTTGTACATGGAATGGGAAAGGGTCACTATCTTGTTCTTTGCTTCAGGTGGCAAAATGTTTTTGGCTAGCCCTGCTCCTCTTGAATGAGTAATGTTTTTGAAAATGGAAGGCTGAATTCCTCAGACGCGTTGTCAGTCATGCCTGTGGCTCAGGGCAGAACTGCAGGTGACTGATATTACTATGTAGTATATTTCTTGACTTATGTCACAGCAGTCACTAATGTGGGGTAAGGATGAGTTATGTGCTGAATATTGTCATCAGGAGAAGTTGGACTAAATTACATAGGCACAAACCTAATCATGAGTTGATTGGTTTTAGAGGTAACTTTGATCATGTCTACACAAAGGGGGGGGGGAGGAAACAAGTCGCAGCAGCTGCAACCTGTCTTAATGGTTTTACAGCCCCCACAAACCCTGCATGCCTGTAGCTGAGATGGTGGTCATGAGTGGATTACTCGCATGTTTAAATCCGCCAACCTTTAAAAAACAACAACACTATTTCTACAGTGCACACAAGTGATATTTCACCTTTCCCCAAAAAGAAAGAGAAAAAAGATAGCACAAGCCTCCTTTTTATCGCCTTAGCAATCACTTGCTAAAGCAAAAATCCAACATGGTGGCAGTGGGCACTTGCCCTGTAACCCAGCCTTGCCCCTTGTGCTCATCCAGCCAATCAGGTTTGCACCATGTCCTTCAGAGGGATGCGATTTATATCAAATCGCTTGTCTTAACGAACAAAAATGTGTATATCTCTGGAGTTTTTTTTTTAAAAAAAGTAAGGAAAAGCTGAGAGGGTCTGTCTGTATTGATTTCCCAAAAGTTTGTTATATTGAGTCTGTAGAGAAAAAGACCCAGTCTGCCAAAATATGTCTGTGTCAGAGAAAGCTGAGAAATAACTGTACTTGCTCCAGCTTGGCCAGAAGCCCAGAAACAGACATAGTATGCTGTGCTTGGAAGAATAGTATGGTTTGTCTTGTTTATTAGAATCAGAAACAATGGGTCATTCAGCCTAGGCAAGTGTTATCTCTCTCCTGGGCACACTGCCCAGTTCCTAGTCTGTATCTAAGAACCATAACAGAAGTTGGACACAGAGAGCTGAGAAATGATTTCTGTTCCAAAAGCTTTTCTAAAATTGAAATCTGCCTGGTAACCATTATAAGACACATGCACAGTGCCTTAGATTTTTAGGTTTTGTTTCTCTGTAATAAAAAGTCTGTGTGCCTTTAATTCTTTGGCACAGTTTGGTAGGAATGATCCCCCTGTGTCATTGCTAGCAATAATAAAAGTCATCTGAGTTAAACTGGACTTTTGAGCTTCCATTATTTGTTACCCAGATAGACCTTAACAAAGCTGCAAAGGCTTTTCTTGCATAATTTTTCTTCTTTTTGCTCCCACCCCTTCACAATATGACAAAACAGTGCAGGATCCCATTAAGACAGCCCATTTTCTGAGTGAATTCTGTGAGGGGTATTTTCACCATGTGGGCAACCCCTTTGTGTTTTCTGGCTTGTGAAGCTCCAGCATGAGCCACTTTTGAGTACATATTTCACACAAAGCATATGCCTAATCAGTCTCATGGCCAAAGAAAACATGAAAACAAGGTTTCAAATTCAAGCCCAGGCTAGAACAAAACACATCCAGAACCTCTTGAACTGTATGGAATCTTTGTTTTGTTTTTAAAAAAGATTTGGAATGTATATGCATAAGTATGAGCATCTTGAAAAAAACAAAGAAAGTGGTTAGCTTGCTGATGGGACAGAGCGGGGGGGGGGCGGGACAAGAAGCTGACATCCCTTCTCAGTTTTGGAAACAACCTCCTCCTCTGTTGTGCTGGTTGTTGGTTTCTGTGTGTGTGACACAAGTTGCACAGCTTCAGAATCTACTTCTTTCCTTAGAAGCTGCAAGGAGCTGTTAGAAGACTGGGGCCACAAATTTTAGCTTGGTTAGTAGTTACCTACTAATTGGCCCACTCGCAACCTGGTTAGTAGTCATCCAATGGCTGGTCTCTCCTTCCCACCCCTGGCCACTTTGGCACATGCTGGAGGAACTGGTGGGAGGGTCTGGAATGTACAGCATTTTATGTGTCCTTTTGCAGTGGGAGAGCACTGTTGGAAAAGATTGAAGCATTTTCTTTTGCCGGCCGATTGCGGAATAAAGAGACCACCCACATGAAATGGGGTGAAATAAAGTGTTTTATTTAAATCAGCCTATTTAAATTCCCTCTAAAATCTTCAGTAGGGGGAGGCAACCTGGTGAGGGATCAGCTGAGGCAGTAGGTCAAAACAGGACCACACCCCTCAGCCTTCCCTGGAGAACACCTGGGTCCTGGTGAGGAATCCCAGTTGCCTGGGGTTGCTCGCCAGCCAGCCCGCATCTGGAAGGTGAACCCAAAAGTCCCTCACCCAAGCTACATGGATTGGGGTGAAGGATTATCCTTTAGGCCAACCTCAAGGCGGGTCTCTTTCTGTCCCCTTAGGCCCCACGACCTGAAGTGGCCCTTCCAGAGACCCTACCTTCACCGAAAATTGGTGCCAAGGTGCACACCGAAGCAACGCCTCCCCCTTTCCCGCCATAAAAATTCCCCCACCAGCTCGTCCAAAAGGTCCCTCACCCCCTGCTGAAGATCACTCAAAAAAATTGAATTTCTGGCATCTGAGAGATATACCCCATCTGCTCTGTAGAGCTCGGGCCTCTTGGACGCAATGTCAGGATGCGGAAGATAGAAACCCAGCCCTTTATACATTGCGTTCTTAATTTCCCAATTAGCACCTCTACGGGCTTTATCCAAAGAACGTGGATCACCTTCCCCTCTCCACTGCTGTCTTGGCAGCATGGCGGACCACATGATAGTAACATCAGGCCATCGTGACCTGATTACACGCATGTCGTGGATCGCTTGAAGGACCAGCGCCTTCCCTTTTAGAAGCCCCAAATCATCCCCCCCCCAAATGTAAAACGAGAACATTAGGTGGAGGCCCTTGGCGCTCCTCAAAAAGCAGTGGCAACAGGCCACGCCAACGTAAACCCCTTTGCCCCAACCACTCAACTGTTGCCCCATTCCCCAGACTCAGGTGAGGCCCAAAGTGACTCAGCCGGGCCTGTCGGGCCGCCCAGTAAATCATACTGTGGCCACATATCAGCACCCGCAGCCTCACCAGCGTCGGCCTAGAATCTGAAAAACAAAAAGGGGAAGACAACCAGTTAGTAGGTGAGTGGATACACATAGTGCCGATAGGAGGAGGACCTCCATCGGCCAATCCTCTGGATTGCAGCTGCCGGCATGCCCATTGGCGCAGCAGTGGAAGCAGCTCCTATGCGGAAGGAATGGGTAGCAAAGCAAACCCCATGAAGACCAAACTTACCCAGAGCTCTAGACGTCACTGTCCAGAATTGGTATTTAGTCAGGGGGGAAAAGTCTGCATGCACGAACAGGGAGCCAGATTGTGGGCCCCGAACTGCTAAATATTGTTGTAAAGCCCTAACTGGGCATAATTCTGGGTCATTGCAGGGTAGCAAACGACATTGCTTGCCCCTCCCACGCTGGTCCATCTTGGAAAAGTACAGTGTCAGAATGACCTGACGCCCCTCCATGTTAACATCCCTAAACTCAAGAGCTCTATGAGACCTTTTTGGATGCCTGTACGAGCTCGCTGATGCACAATGCACCAAAGAAAGCTGTTAAGAAAGCTGAAAAAGCAGCACCTCATACGGGGACATACAAATGCCTGCCCAAACTTTGGTTAGTCCTTTCAATATGACAGGGGAAATGGGTACCCTGCAGTCAGCCCTGCGGCCATGTTCTCTGGACCAACCTTCACAGGCTTTCCGAATACGGAAGTCCCCAGTATTGTCGAAAACTCCCGGTGCCTTGAGCCAAAAGGCAATTGCAGATAATTTCAATGGATTGCGGGGCTAAACCCTTGTGGTATAGAAAGACGCAGAACTGAAACAGATGTTCAAAGGGTACAGGGACACCCTGTTTAAGACCTGACTGCTCCCAAAATTGAAAGAACTCATGTAAAGCCCTGGTGTATCCCTTCATAGTACTCAGTGCAATGGACATACCTAGTGCAGATCAAATGCAGATTTGATGTCACACTTCGCCATCTCAGCCCCCCAACCTTGGTTCCGAACCGCCCTAACGGCGGCATCAAAGGAGGTGTATTTAACGATACACAGTTCATGTGGAATAGAGTCATTCACTGAATCCCCTTTAGGGTAGGACAAATGGTGAATGAGTCTAAATTCCCCAGGGGCCTTTTTGGGCACCACACCCAGAGAAGATACCCTCAAGTTAGAAACCGGAGGAGAAGAAAAAGGACCAAGAACTCGATCCTCATTAAATTCTTTTTTTATTTTACCTCTAACAACCTGCTCCATACCTAAAACTGATTTTAAATTGCGGGCCCTAAATGGCCGTCTAACCCCCTGAAATGGAAGCCTAAAACCAAACTGGAAATCCTTTAACAAATAGTTGGCAGCCTTCCTCTCCGGATAGACTCATAGCCAATGTCTTCAAACTTCATTATTGATTGGGCTGGGCCCCTTTTTGAGGGTGAGGAGCGGGACCACCACCCCTCCCTCCTTGATTGCCTCTTCCACGGGAGGATGGTTTGCCCCTGGGGCAGCTCCGAAAGGAGTGTCCTGCTCCACAAATGGAGCACTCATGGCTGTACCGGCATGGTTTCTTGTTGCAGTAGCCATGCGAACCAAACTCCCAACACACCTGTTTAGTAGCAGAGGCTATGCTCACAGGAAAATGAGGGGTGGGGCTGCCCGCTGTCTTAACCAAGTGTCCACTATGGGTCCTCTCACCCTGGATCGGGCGGGCTGGGGTCATGAGCTGCATCCATAACTGAGGATGCATCATGTCCCATCTTAATGAAGGGTAAATTGCAGCCTGCATCCTAAAGGCTTCATCATATAGCAGCCATGCTGGGCCTGCAAAATCGCCATAAGCCCTGTGGATTATATCCATGTATTGAAACAGGGCTGCCGCACGATGAGGATGTGCCTTAACCACAACCCCTGCGTAGATTAGGAATCCGGATAGCCAATTGCTCCAGTTCCCCTCTACTTTCCTCTTCTTCAATTTCTCTTTCTCTTTCTCATCCATCTCATCTTTATCTTTCTTCTCCACTTCCCTATAGAGCAGAGAAAATAAATCCACATACTCTCCCTTAACTATTTTATCTCTGGTGAACTGAAGCAAATGGTCACCCAATGGGAGGGACATTTCACCAAACGGAATGGCAAAATAAGCCACAGCATCATAGCCAGTCACCTGGGGTGTGCCAGGTAATCCCTGGCCCAAACCAAGAGGGCTGACCAAAGATCCCAGCCCATAAGGCGACCAGGGGGACCATTGCAGGGTAACCCAATTTAAGGCTTGCTGGTGCATTGGCCAGGAAGCATGCACTGGTTGTGTTCCCGAACCACTAGCATAACCCGTGTGCTGACCACATGTAGCCCATGGCCCCCAAGGCCACGCCGTACCAGTGGATGGAGTAGTTGCCTCAGAAGGCGACTCACCTGCATTCCCTGCAACTGCAGTCTCAGCAGCAATTGGGTCTTGAGGGGTGACAACTGGTGAATCTGGTCCCGTATTGTCCACAATTTTGGATCCAGATGCTCCGTCCGGGTGCACATTCCTCTCCAAAGCATCTAAGCGAGAAAGAATGTCATCAGCAATCTTCATCAGCAAAAAAATAATAATTTTTTTTGACCTGGTGGCTAGGTTTTGTAGTCCCCTCTGTTTGCACACCCTGTAACTTCTCCAAACTCTGAATCCTTGCTAAATGGCTCTCCAGGGAATTTGCTCCTCATCATCGCCAGATGACCGAGGGTCCGGCTCAATTGGGACCAACTGCGGCTGTTTAACAGCCCGCCCTTTGCCCTTTGAACCACCCTTACCTTTCTGGGGAACCATTTGCGTCACGCAACATTGCCCCTCAATAAATGGCCAGTACTATTTGCTGCTATACTATTAGTATTGTTGTTGTTGTTGTTGTTGTTGTTTTGTTGTTGTTATTATTATTTTAAACAATCAAGCATTAACAGCAACATCAAAAGTTGAAAACCTCAATAAGTGATGTCCAAAAACGGAGCAATAACAATCAACAATTGGCAGGAATTGCAAAGTCATAAACTCCAATATATGATAATCAAACTGGAGCACTAACAATAATTGGCTATAAATGGCCAGTTACTGAGACAAAATGGCTGCCTTGGAGAAAGGCCTCTCAAAATGGCCCCTCAGCAAACAGCAGCAGTAGTATCCCCCTGGAGGCCCACCCAGAGAAACGATGAAACAGGGATTAGTGCCACTGGCCCCCTGGTGGCCCACCAAATTCTTCTATAATTAACAAGAATCAGATTGTGATGGGTCACAGAGCCCCCTAAGGGCCCGCCAGTGGAATCGAGAGAACAATTGAACCCAACGGTCCAGAGAGCCCTCTGGCAGCTGGCAAGTAGCCAGTCAAACCCCCGCCAAATATCCCTGTCAAACAATTAAACCTAACAGTCCAGAGAGCCCTCTGGAAGCCCACCAAGTAAGCAAATAACCCCCTGCCAACTATCCCCGACAAAACAAATGAACCCAGCAGTCCAGAGAGCCCTCTGAAAGTCCGCCAATTTGCAATTAAATCCCTGCCAAATATCCCCGACAAATGGAGATCTGGCCAATGGGCAAGGTTCCCAATCAAACCTGATGCCAGCCTGGGCTTCTCTACCCAGCGTCAGTCAGGAGCCCCCTCAAATAGAATCCCCCCTGATTCAATACTCTCTGTAAGGTGACCGCCCGGCGCGTTGATGTCCTCCTGGGCTCCACTAGTCAACTTGCCAGGAACTGGGAGGAAAGCCCCACCCTATTGCCCCTGCGGTCGCGGCCGTGACCGGGAGCGTGAATCAGCTGATTACGAAGGGGGAGGGTCTGGCCTCTGAGCGCAGAGGACCCAGGACAGGAGCGCAGCCGAGGAGATCGGGCTGAAGCCCCAAGCAGTGTCTGATAGACTGTGTGCGCCAGCCGGCAGGCAGGGAGTAGACTACAGAGACAAGCGAACGAAGCTTGACCAGGCTGTCAGAGCGCTGCAGGAAATGCAGCGATCGCAGCCAGCACCGCCGCAGCCAGCACCTCTTCAGCCAAACTCAAGAGAACAGCAATCAACGATTGTTTTGGCTGAAAGAGAGAGGTGAAGGGCGGTAAGGCTTTAAGTAGCCTCCGGCCCCGCCCCTCACTCTCCGTCGCAGGCGACGCCGCCTGCAACCAGGGAAGTGGTCTCCCGACCACAATTCTGGCAGCAAAGGCGTCTCCCCTGCCTTAATGGCACAGCCGAACATTGGGGAGACGGATTCCCCACACTCTCTGACTATAGAGAGACCCCTGTTGGATTTCTTATGTTTATTGATTTGTCCTCTCTCCACCTCTGTAGTTAACATGTTTCTGTCTATCCTGCCTGTTTTTTCTTGGGCAGCCATATTCTTCTCCTTTTCTAAGCTGGTGAGTCATGGATGACTCTTTCTCCTCTGCTACCAATTAAGCTTTTCAAGTTATTTTACCTAAAGCTGCATGTCTCTTTTTGGGATACCTAGTCCAGGGCAAAGCATTGCAGTTGAATCATGCCTCTAGACTGATACTCTGCTTGGAGAGAAATTAAAAAGAAAAAAAGAAATTTAACTTTTAGAGTTTCCAACACAAGGAAACTTTAATTCCCCCACAAGCACAAGTCTCACATTGTGCAAGAACATTAAAACAAACAAACAAACAAACAAACAAAAAGCCCCTTTCACTTCAAATGAAACAAGATCAAATCCATTCCTCTCTGTTGTGTCCAGAGCGTTTTGTGGTGTATGACTAGGAGACTCTTACTTTCTTCAGGGCTTCCAGAAAGAGAAGCGGATTGATGCTCTCTTCCCCCTTTCCTTGTCCCTATGGAAACATTGGAGAAGAAGAGTAAGCAACAAGGAGGATTTAGGCCATCCTGCCTTTTCTGAAGCCCCATGGGACATGAGAGAAGATCCACACTTCTCCCATAAGTCCTTTACCATATGTCAAGGGAAGACAATGGCCTGTGTTTCATTTCCAGCACGGCTCATACAGAAGACAGAAAGAGCACAAACCTCAGGTGCATCTACACTGTAGAATAATGCAGTGTCACAACACTTTAACTGCCTTGGCTCCATCCCTCAGAATCCTGGAATGTGGAGTTTTGTAAGACAACAGCACTCTTTGGCAGAGAAGGCTAAAGTCTTGTAAAACTACAAGTTGCAGGGTTCCAAAGGATGGAGCTACAGCCCTTAAAAGTGGTGTCAAACTGCATTATTTCTACAGTGTAGATGCACCCACAATCCTGCAAACCAAGAGGAAGAGAGCCCAACTCCTCCTTGTTTTGCATTAAATTTTGTGAAATTCCTTTAAAAAACTCCAGGATGAGGCATGTTCACTACTGTCAAGCTGCTGAAAGGATAGCAGGACTAGGAGGAATGAAACCCTCATTGTTCACCAACAGAGATGTGGAAATCTCCCAGGTCTGAATCCTAATGTTAGTCCCAACTAGAACAGAACCTTTAAATCAATGGAATTTACCTATGAGTTGATATACCATTCAACAGTTGATTCAATGGCTTTAATCTAGTTGAGATTAACAGCCTTTATTTGGTTGTGGGCCTTCTCTCTCTCTCTCTCTCTCTCTGAAGGCCACTTTCATTCCTTTCCCCTCTTTTGTTTGTATCAGGTTGAGAGACTGCTGTTCCCACATAGAGATTTGCATGCATTTTCCATAACACATGCATTTATTTATGCCCTTTTCTTCTGTAAGACACACTTTTGCACACATTTTTCCAATTTTCCACCATCTGTCCTCTTCCACTAGGTTGGGGTAGGCAGCTGGGGAAGATCTGGGGGCTACTTTTATGCCCTGAGACCCTCTGGAGAAACATGGACTATAAAATAATAGAACAACCCCTCCCCTCAAGTCCACTACTGGTTCTTAAAATGGATATTACTTTTTGATGCTAAACTTTAGTGGGAGGTCTTGAAATCCACTGAAAGGTAAATTGTTACACCTCGGGGCTTCTGTGAGCAGCAAGTCACCAACATGTGTTTTTGGCCCTGAAAAGGTCAGTCTGGGATTTTTGGAGGTGTTAAGGGCTTAAAAAACATCCTGGTGGGGGGACACATGTGGTCCCATGGCTGCACTTTGACCATCCCTGCACTATGGATTGTGCAACAGCAGGAGTGTAAATCAGACACCCTTTAATAATGCACAGGAAAGGAACACATTAGGGCAGGACTGACTTTTCTGTTTTCAGATTTGCCTCTGTTCAGAATTTGCCAGATTTACAATCATACTAGCCAAGGCACAGTTGAGATGACACTAGGCCAGCTACAACTAAGCTGAATCCAAACCCCTCTCAGCCCAGGGATATTAGAATTTACTTAGAGCTATTCTCACCCTGGCCTAGGTTTGTGCTAGCCTTGTGATTTTGTTCCTGAGCTGGAGGAGTTTGGATTTGGTATAATTTGGGATCTCCCTTGCATTGCCTCCTCTCCATCTCGCTTTTGGCTCTTCTGCTGGAATATATTAGCCAGCAGAGCAGTTCTGCCAGTACATTACTTTGGCAGAACACAGTTGGGAGAGATATTAGCTTCCTGCAGCTAATGCATTTTAGAGTTAGGGCTGCACTGTTACTTACAACATCCATACCAAAAAGTTATATTTTTTATAACATAAAAAAGCCCCTATTTTTTAAAAAAAATAACTGGGAGAAAAATAGAAAATGACAATAAAAATAATGCAGGCTAAAATATAAGGATGTGAGGGCACACATTGGTTCCTCTGAACATGTGAAGAGGACCAGACAATATATAATGCTTTTAGCAGATGCAGCAGACATCAGGCTGGTGAAATGAGCACTCAAACACAGGAATTGTGTCTAAAACTACTGATCTTTACATGAACATAATAAAGAGATATATATGAGTCAGATACTCTAAGTACAATGACTACATAGCACAGTAGTCACAGCAGCACTGTCCAGTACTGCTAGGATGGAGGAATGGTACAGACTGGGAAAAGAGGGGGCATAACAAAGGGTTATACTAGTACATGTGTACATTACACTTATGTTCCATGTAGTTGCCCATTCCCACACACATGGTTTGTCCAATCTTTCCCAGAGACATAGTAACTGTATCTCTTTCCCACACTTTACTTCTTACAGATAATATTGTCATCACAGTACATTATAAAGATGAGCTGTGTCTTTCTGGCTGCAGCTGTTTACAATATAAAATTCACATTAATTATATAACCTAAATCAATCAATATCTTGACAAAGGAGCAGAGAAGAAGAAAGTAACCCTGTTAGCACAGGATGAAGACTTTAAAAGCCTGGGAGGGTGACAATGTTGGTGTCAGGTGCCCTCCTCTGGGGAAGGCATTCCACAACTAGTGCACCATCATAGAATAGGCTCTCTCACTAGTAGCTGTCTGTACATCTTTCAATCTCTAGCCATCCAGCAAAAGACTTTTAAATAAACTCTGATGGATTGAGTAGCTTCATATGTGAAGAGGGGTTGCCATTAGTCGAAAATGACTTGAAGGCACACAACAACAACAAAATCCTATTGATACCCTGGGCCCAGTCTGTGAAAGACTTTAAAGGTCAAAGGACTTTGAAGGTATTGGCTTTGGGAACTGATGAAGAAAACAGGAGAACTGTGTAATTTTCAGGGACTGCTCACTGCCATGAGCAGTAGTCTTCCACCTAGCCTTACTCTGGACTGTTTCCAAAAAGCTGTCCCAAATATAGCCAGAACTTGTGAAAGTTAATTTTTTGGACTACAGTTGGCCCTCTTTATCCACAGATTCTGCACCCACAGATTCAACTATCCACAGTTTGAAAATATAAATAAATAAATAAATCCAAAAAGCAAACCTTGATTTTGCCATTTTATACAAGGGATGTTACTATGGCATTATATAGAATGGGACTTAAACATTCATGGATTTTGGTATCCATGGGGGAGGGGTCTAGAACCCCAAACTCCAGCTAATGCCAAAGGCCCACTCTACGACTTCCAAAATTCTCTAGCACTCCCAACAATTCTAGGATTTGTAGTAAAAAAAAAAAAAAAAAAAAAAAGTGGGGGGGGAATTTTCCATATTCTGGCTGTATGTAAGGCTGTTTTTTTTTTTTTTTTTTTTTGAATAGTTCAGTATATGGCTGTGAGACTGCTGGCTGGGAGAGGGCAAAGTGAACACATAATCCAACTGAAGGGTGAGCAGGATACAAAACAGAAACAAAGTTTACCATGGTATGGTAGAATCATAGTTGGCGTATCAGGCTAAGGAGATAGAAAGTGCTCCACAACACAGATGCCACTTCTAATTCTATTGACAAAGAATAGAATCACCCACAGACTGCCAACTTAGGTATTTAGAAGGAATATAACCTGTTCCCTGAACAGGCTGAATTCTAAACATCTGGAAAGATGAAGCACCCACTAACAATATCACCACCTTTTCTGAAGTGAGTGTCAAGCGTATTGACCTTCATTTGAGGCCTTCTTTCAATAAAGCCATGAATGGATTTCCCACTCTCTCCCAAGGACATGATAACCCAAGGTAGAAAGAAAAAAAGGCACCTTGAGGTTATAGCCATGGGTTATATGATGAGCTAGTGGGCTGAATGTCAAAAGAGGGAGTTGTTTGTGATTGGAATTGTTGGCATGGATAGGACAGGGGGAGAGAATAGGTTGCAAGCTGCAATGATTTATTACCTTACATGGGTACTGCAGTATCCTCCCCTTTCTGATATGCTACTAATAATAGAGGGGAAAACATACTATTATAGGTTTGTCACCCTCATCCCAGCAGTGGTCAATAGAAGAATTGAGAAAACAAATTAAGGAGATTATCAGAGGTAGCAAAAACCACGTCAGAGGATCACTACAAGAACAGGAAGTGGCAACCTAACTAGACGACATTGTCCCCTAGCATTCCAGGGGCATAGCACAGGCATCAGTAAGGTATCCCTTTTGATTAGTGACTTCTTCCCATCCATGGAAAAGGGAAGCCTCATCCGCAGCAGCACTATGCCCCTGGAATGGCAGAAGAATGCTGTGTCTGGAAAAATCTCCCTTTCTGTTCTTTAGTGATCTTCTGACGTGGTTGGGTGTGGGTAGCCTAAAGATTCCAGATCCAGGGCACACCCAGATCAAAGAAAGGAATCTTTACACTTCCCTCCTTCCTGCCTATGCAATTTTTGGTGTGTTCCCCCACATCTGATAATCTCCTAAATTGAAGGAATTAGCAAAGGGTCAAAGGGTGAACCTGTCTAATGCTTGTACCATGATCCTGACTGGAAATGCCCACTCATCAGTTGCTTTGGATCCTTCCTTCCTGGGAAGTTTCAGGTCAAATGTCTACTTTGGCCTTAAGTGGGAAGGGATAGGGGAACTTTAGAAGACGTGGGAACATCCAGACCTTTCAGTGAAAACTGAAGTCAAGCATGTGACATGCTAAGGTATGTTTCTGGATACAGTTCCATTGAAATGAGCTGAAAATTGCTGCGAAGTGCCAAGGGTCTAGTTTTGCTCCAGTTTATACATATATCTCTATGTATTGTGTATGTATGTGTATAAAACCATAGTAATTGCTGTCCAGTGGCAGGGAAAACCATTTCATTACTTCTGCTTCTAGGTCATTGCTTCCTCTTTCACTTGTGGCCCATAGTTCCCATCCTGTGGGTTGAAATGTCTTGTCTAGTGGAGCATTGGACCACAACATGGGAGGGGTCACACTCCCCCCCCTTTCTGAAATTAGGAACAATGATTGTCATGCTTGAATGACTGAATATGTGGGAAGCAGCTTAGTAAAAATCACAGGATGTGAAAAATTCCCAAATAAACCAAGGCTACTGGGTCTCCTTTTAACTTTATGCTCTGTCCTGCCTCCCAAAAGAATATGCAAAAGAACAATGTTTTGCATCGATGTGGGGAAAGTTGTGGGATGCACTTGAGGGGAGGTAAACCTTTTTCTCTGGAGGGCATGGAATTTTGATAAGATTTGGAAGAAAAAGAAGAAGAAGAAGAAGAAGAAGAAGAAGAAGAAGAAATAAACCTCTCTGAATGTTGATTTTTTACTGCTCAGAGCTGCACAGCTGTGAATAACCATTAAAAAAAGAAACATGAATTCCTTCCTTCACAGCTGCAAAGGTGTGCATCCAGTTACAGACTTCATTTTCAAAGCAGCCTCTATCAACACTTCTCCTCCAAATGCTAGGCTGTGAGATGTGGCCCAGAGTAGATAACACACTATGTTAAGATTTGTCTCCAGAATATCAAGCATGCTTTGAAAAAGTCCTGGAATAGGGGTGCCTCAAAATGATATGGATTCTATGGTAGGCACTGTTTTAGTGGCAATGTTTGAACCTTGTTTCCATAGATAGATCACACCCTCTCTCCAAATTTAGATCAAGACATTCATCTGTTGACTCATCAAATCATGTTGTACTGTGTGATTTGAGGAATATGAATCAGGAGCCTTTTTAATATCCCAGAATATCCAGGTTATTTTTTCTTAGACTGTGTACTATTTGAATATTTAATATTGCCATTCCAGGTAAATTGTACATGTATATAGTTACAACTTTTAAAAACCTGTTCTAATGTGTCAGATAGTTTAACATGTTTTAGACTGTAAATTATCTTTTCCTATGTTACATTTTAAGTGGATTTAAATTGTTTATACTGCCCTGAGATCTTTAGATTCAGGGAGGGGTATAAATATGTTAATAAATAACAATAAATTATGTAAGTGGGCCAGCTCTGAAACCAAATCATTATCTTTATTCAGTCCACAGATGATAGAGCTGAAGTCCTTGGTAAATGGTAATTGAGCCAGACAATGACCCAGATCCTGTTGAGTAGGATGGTGGTGGTGGTGAGAACAGAAATTCTCACATGAATATCCCTGTGAAATTCCTTTGTTCAAGAAGCACAGTTGTAAAGTCAATGTCCTCATAAGCTGTTTTCCTGCTGACAGGGCCAGTCCTACCATTAGGTTGAAGATGCTAGGGGGGTGGAGGAGGCAGAAGCATCATCATTTTGGCTAGACCTCTGGAACCCTCTGGGTATTGCTCTCTGATGAAAGACAGAGCTGTACCACTTAGGAGAGTTCGTTGTTAATAAAATATGATGGAAGAGAGAAGAAAAAAGACAGCATGAGGACAACGGAATATTGGGAGAGGGAAGTGGGCCTGTGAACCACGGCACTGCTTCCGGGACAGAAATATTTCTGTCCTGATTTCTCTGGGGGATATTTTCCCCGTGTGAAAATCTCCACAGCCTGTCAAGTGCCATGTAAACAGTGTGCTGCCTTCAGGTGTGGTGGAGAATGTTGTTCTGTTGCAAGTGTTGAAATAAGATTTAACTGCCAGTCCAATGTTTCTGTATATGAAGTGGGAGAAGTGTCATTTTGTTCTTTGCCTCAGGCAGCAAAATGCCTTGGTATGGTCCTTGTTCTGTCAGGAAGCAGGGAAAGCAATTTCTTTCATCAGCTTGTTCCCTGACCAGTCGATAGGGATAAGTTGGTCTTCCCCTGGGAAGTAGAGTGTGTATAACCTCCCAGTAGCTTTTAGGAGATTATCAGACGAGGCTCTTAAAACATTCTTGTCCCACTATATTTTAAAGCAGCACAATAACCTTTTTTATCACAAGTCACTGTAATAATGAGAAAGAGCAGCCCCAGCATTATTGGAGCACGATCGCCAGCACTGTTTACTTCCGTGTTCTCTGGGGCACGTGATCTCGGTGGTTCTCACAAGAAGACGTGAGCATGCTTAAAAGTCTAAAAACAACCAAATTAAAAAACAAAATGAACACCCAAGCATTGAAACACACTTAAAAACGTGTTTAAACACTCTAAATTGTTTTAAAATTTTCAGATTTATATTTATATTTTAATGTTTATGTATTGTTTTAAATTCATTGAGTCCCTATATTGAGTCCCTTCCTTGAGTCCCTATATTGGGAGAAAGGTGGGATAACAACAACAACAACAACAACAACAACGGGTTGGAAACAACTTGAAGGCTCAAACAACAACCTGTGCAACTTTCAGCTTCAGTACAGCCAGGAAAAAGGAGCAGTGGTCACTCCATCAAATTTCCAGTGGGATTGTTGCCAGATTCCTCCTTCCACAGTGTCTGAAAAAGGAAGTTACACCAGCGTATGTCACCAACAGGATTCCAGCCCAAATCTGCAGACTCCAAGCAGCCTATCTCTTCTCTGCCTTTTCTTTTTCCTCATTCCATGGCTCTTGAGTCTTTTTTCCTCTTGCTGTCACCACCTTTGTTAACCTCTTGTTAACTGCCATCAAGTTGATTTCAACTTATGTTGATCCTATGAATGAAGAGACCTGCAAGTCACCCTATCATCAACACCTCTGCTCAGGTCTTGCAGTTTCAGGGACATGACTTCATTGATTGAATCTATCCATCTGTAATGATGTCTTCCTCTTTTCCTACTCCTTCTATGTTTTCAAGCATTATTCTCTTTTTTAGTGAGTCATATCTTCTCATGATTTGGCCAAAGTATGATAGCCTCGGTTTGGTCATCTTGGCTTCTAGGGAGAGTTTGGGTTGATTTACTCTAGTACCCATTTATTTGCCTTTTTAGCAGTCCATGGAATCTGTAGAACTCTTCTCTAGCACCACATTTCTAATGAGTTTGTTTTATTCCTATCAGCTTTCTTCACTGTCCAGCTTTCGCAACCATACATCAAAATTGGAAATACAATGGCATGAACAATCCCAACTTTAGAATTCAGTGATATATCTTTATACCTCAGGATCTTGTCTAGTTTCTTCATATTTGCCTTTCCAAGTCCTAGTCTTCATCTGATTTTTTGACTGCAGTTTCCATTCTGATTAATGACTGAGCTGAGGTGTGGAAAATCTTGAACTATTTCAATGTCTTCATCATTTAAAGTTAAGCAAATCATCTGTGGTTATTATTTTTGTTTTCTTAATGTTCAGCTGTAAACCTGCCTTTGCACTTTCTTCCTTGGCTTTCTTTAGTAATCATTCCAAGTCTTTGCTATTTTCTGCTAGTAGTATGGTGTCACCTTCATATCTTGAACTGTTGATTTTCCATCCTCTGATTTTCACACCCCCTTCTTACGCATCTAATTCTGCTTTACATATGATATGTTTAACATACAAATTAAACAGAGAGGGTGATAAAATGCAGCCTTGCCTGACCCTGTTGCCAATTGGAAACTGTTCAATTTCTTCATATTCTGTCCTGATAGTAGCCTCTTGTCCTCAATACAGATTATATATCAGGACAATAAAATGTTGTGGCACAGGCATTTCTTCAAGAGAGATCCATATGTTTTTCATGATCTACACAATCAAAGGGTTTAATATAACGTATAAAGCACAGTCTGATTGTCTTCTGAAATTCTTTGGTGCATTCCATTGTCCAATATATGTTTGCAATATGATCCCTACTGTCTTTTCCTTTCCTGAACACAGCTTGGACATCTGGCATTTCTCACTTCATATATTGTAAAAATCATGGCTGTAGAATTTTGAGCATCACTTTACTTGCATGGACAATTAAGGTGGTTACTGCAATCCATGGTGTCCTTCCACTTTTTTGGCAAACGGAATGTATGCTGAATGCTCCCAATCTGCGGGCCATTGTTTATTTTCCATATTTGTTGACAGATTTTAGTTAGAACCTTAATATCCTAAAGGCAACATATCCTGTCTGATCTTGGAAACTAAGCAGGGTGAGCCCTGGTTAGTACTTTAATGGGAGACCACCAATGAATACCACATGCTGTAGGCCATTCTTCAGAGGAAGGAACTGGCAAAAACACCTCTCAGTATTCCTTGCCTAAGAAAACCTTATGCAATTCATGTGGTCATCATAAGTTGACAGGAGCCTTGAAGGGAGTACACAGAGAGAGAATAGATTCTGCCTCTGTAGCTTGAAGCAGCTCCATTATGCAGGCATAGTGAACCAACAGGATTCTGGCCAGATGCTCTCTCATTTAGAAAGAGAATGAAGCTACTGAACCTCCCAAAACGGCTGGGAGAGGAGAGAATTTCTGAAAATGTTTCTAGGAACTGAGGCCAAGCCTGTGGTGCAGTGGAGCATGGGTTGTGATTCCAAGCTGGTACAAATGGCATTTCCAACTCCTTAAGTAGTATAGCAGCAACAATTAATATTGGCATTTCTAAACCATGGGGGATCTTTTGTTCAGTGCAAAGGGAGTTCCCAAGAGGCTTTTGAAGGGTGTGATCTGGATGGAGGAAGGTCTAAGAGAATGTGTCTTTTCTTTCTAGAGCAAACACATTGTAGCATTGCCATAGTACTACAGTAAAGTGGATGGGAATTGGTCTGTTTTATATATAGCCTGGGGGAAAAGTGGAAAGGGAATGGAAGAAAATCAATGTGCTGCTGTTATTTCTTCACATACTTTTGGCATTTTGACCACACTCATTGGCTGCTTTCTGTCAGTGAATTTCATTAAATGTATTTATGTGCCTATAACCTGAAATCATGTCACTTTCCAGTTCCACAGCTTTGTACTGCTTTGGACAGTCTTGCTATAGCAACAACTATATAGTGCCAAAATAGGTGGAAGGCTGATGGAGGACACACTTTTAATTTATTCCTTAACAGAGCACAGCAGTGTTGTTAAGGAGGCCAGAATACCTCAGGAGTGAGTCATCTTTCAGAGGTGAAATGGCCCCTGGTCTCCACATCTTACCTCAACTTGATGGAAGGATTCAGGGATGTTTGTGACAAAACAATTTATGCCAACTGGGGATCCATCTGTAAACACTTCCTTTGCTTCTAGGTTTTCTTCGTGCTCTGTGTGTGGATTTATAACCAACACCAGTGTTTCCAAGTGAGGGTGTGGTGTTTTCATTTAAAGCTACTATTGCTTTCCACACATTTTTAAAAACAAGCTGGAATGGTTTTTCAGTCACTTTTTACATTATTTCAGGCATGAGTTTGTAAGAAAATCCAACTAGCTTATTTCATGCAGATTTAGTACCAGTGAAATAAATGGAATATAATAAATCAGCTTGTGTGGTATACTAATTATAATGTCTGAATGACATTAGGGAGGCTCAGGTTCAAATCCCTACTCAGCCCAGAATTTGAAAAAATGTTTTTTGTTTGGACTAGAACTCCTTCCACAAAGTTGCATGGCCTTGAACTAGTCTGACATGTTTGTCTCTTGGAAGACATTCACAACTTTAGGATCAAACTAGATATTAAGAAGAATGTGTATTCCCAATAAACCTGTTTTCCTGCCAATGAGAGAATTTCTTCAGAGAGCCATATCCCAGCAGAGTTTCAAATAAGGTCTGCATTTATCTTCCAATGTTGCTGTTGTGTGCTTTCAAGCCGTTTCTGACTTACGGCAACCCTAAGGTGACCTTATCACAGAGTTTTCTTGGCAAGATTTGTTCAAAGACTACGGTCCTGTCTAAATG
The DNA here is from genome assembly GCA_030847615.1 of Gambelia wislizenii. Classification (NCBI taxonomy): domain Eukaryota; kingdom Metazoa; phylum Chordata; class Lepidosauria; order Squamata; family Crotaphytidae; genus Gambelia; species Gambelia wislizenii. Next base: position 151,244,101 of record JAUMIR010000004.1, read on the forward strand.
GTGAAAATAATCCCAATGGAATTAGAATGGAAGGTTATCTGTCTATATGGAAATTCACATCAATATGTCTCATTCAGAAGGGGGGCAGTCAAATCCACTGTAAATTCCATCTGGGAAGCCTTTGGGGCTTTTCCTGGAGTTTTTAAAAAGCTCCATAGGGGATGCAAGTCCAATTGTTAAGATAGCCACATTTGCATTGCTGCAATGAGGCAGTGCAAGCTGATCGGTCAGAGGTACATGGGGAGTGGGGCTTGCAAACAGGGAAAGAACCTGCCACCATGTCAGATTTTCAGCTAAGTGAGAGATCAGTAAGGTGATAAAATGGCAATCTTTCTCTCACTTTTCTCTTTTTTTCTTTTGTAAAGGCAAAATATTGCTTGTGCACACCATAGTATTTTTTTTAAAAAAAGATAGGCAGCGGCAGATTGAAAATGGTGAGTAATTCCCTCATGGCCACCATCTTGTCTAGGGGGCATGTGAAGTTTATGGTGGACATAAAACCATGAAGACAGTTCACAGCTGCTGTGAATTGCTGCTACTCTGGAGCAATCCATTCCCCCCCCCTCATATAGACAGGACCTGAGAGAGTGTGACTTGCCCAATGTCACCCAGTGGGTTCCATGGCTAAGGAGGTATTTGAACCCTTGTCTCCAGAGTCCTAGGGGCTTGTCTACACTGACCAAATAAAAAGTCCATACCCCTTTCTCATGGTGATCTGTCCAGATGATACAGGCCCCATTCCCCGATTCTGGTGAAGACAATCTAAACAGCATCTGTCCAGTTCTGCACTAAACCCACACAAACCACCCTTAGAATAGAGTAAAATAAGTCACCTTTTGCTATGGATTTTACAGGAAAACCTGGTGTACTTGGTAGATGTCTACACACATATCCCCACTGCCTCACCTAACCAAGTAGCTCTTTGCAGTATGAGTCCATCACTGTCCCCACTGCCTGTGGCGGTGGCACCGAGGGGGATGGGCCAGAGAGGCCAATGTGGTGTTGGCCAATTGGCTCATCTGGGCTATGTCATGGATTCGGAATGGATCCAAACCAGTACATGTAGCTGGCATCATATCGATCCAGGGCAGCTCGAGAGTATAATGCTCCAACTGAAGCTGGATTACAGCACCAGTGTAGATGAGCACCTGGTCTAATGATTAAACAATTACTCCTGCAAGATACTTGGCTCTGCAAGATACATAGGTAAGGAAAATAATGTACTATAACAAACAGATGCTTTTCACTACTTGAAGTCCTCTTCTAGAATGTGCTAGGCATATCATCTAGTTTGAACATTAAGATAAAATTAAGTTGTTCCAGTACCAACAGGAAATCTGTTATGAAAGAAGTTCCACCTGTCTGTTCAGCAGATTTTTCTACTCACAAAATGTATTCAAATAAAAATAAACTTGCAAGAAGTAGAACATCCCTACATTCTACAAACCCGGTGATAGGTTCCTCTTAGGGTCACCATAAGTTGGAAATGACTTGAAGGCACACAACAACAACAACCTACTGGGCTTGGATGTGATAATCAAGAACAACAACACAAAGGAATTTAAAATCCACCTTCTTTAATAATGTACTATTCATTTTATCAAAAGTCCAAGTCATGATATGGTGATGATAATGCATTTCTTTTCAGTCAGCATTTTCTAAACTAAGGATTTTGTTTACTTTAAATGAAATCTGAGTTCTTCTCCACTAGCTTTCAGTGTCGGGCTACTCTGTTGACCCTAGCATGAGCCAATGATGTCATGGTTGTGGTCCAGGCCCTGAAGGCTGTGGACAGTGCTAGTAGTTTTATGCCACAAATGATTGCTTTCCTATTACCACCAACTTTGCATGTGAGAGACATGGGAGACATGAGACAGTCAGGAGGGCTCTAGTCACATGAGGATCTGCAGTATACAACTCAGGAAGTAGGGTTAATGAGCTCGAAACATTTTCTTTTCTTTTGATTATGTTTTAGGGACAAGGTTCCCCAAAGCTGACCAAAAATTCAACCAGTTTTTGTTACATTATGAGCATCTGTCTTCCGGACTCTTCTCCAATTCTTGGCTTCTTTGTTGCTGCTTCCTTATCTGCTATATTCAATGCTAGGGGTTGGAATCAGGCAATTCATGGAACTGTGTGACCAGAAACTTCCAAGTGACACAATTCTCTGTTTGAAGACTATTTCACCTGCAGACCTTTTCTGGGATGCAGAATAACTGCAGGTGAAATAGTCTTCAAACAGAAAGAAAGAAAATGGGTGGATGTAGCCCATAAGGCGAGATGACAGAGGATTAATTGGGTCTGTCTCTACAAGATCAAGATAATTGGAAGGTATGATACCATACTTAAATTCAAGTGCCAAGTGCCATATGTCTTTCACTGGACTCTTTCATACTACCCGGTTATGCCACTATGATTCGACTTCAACTGCCATGGTAACATCCTATGGAATCCTGTGCTTTGTAAGTTTAGGGATGACTGTTTAGAATTCTCAACTAGAGAGTTTGTCAAACTAAAATCCCAGGATATTGCCATGGTAATTAAGCTACAATCATAGCACCATAATTATGTAAAGGCCCCTTATCTCTTGCTTTTCAAAACTTTGTCTTGCCACACAAAGTCCTTAAGTTTGGTTAAACACCCTTAAGTTTGGTTAAACACCCATTTGTCTCTTTTCTTTCTCTGTTGTATTCTTAGGTTTCAGGTGATCCAGTTCAAACAGTGGCTCTGAAGCTGGAACTAGGCAGCAATAAGTGAAAATGCATCAAGAATAAGTTTGGAGAGTGGACGACCTGAAATACGGTAACTGCAAACTAGAAGAGAAAATGCAGATGGCAAAACCAAGTTTCTTATTTGAGACACAGCAAAATAGGATCAGCAACTGTCTTCATTGTTATTTATGCTCATCATAAAAGCTTGCATTCTAGTGCTACAGCTGATGTAGTAACTGTGTATGCTTCCAAGTGACTCAGAGGGTAGTTTTTACACTGTATTTTGACACTAGCCATTACTGCAACCATCCTGGCCTGCTTTGGCAGAGGTGGTCCAGAATAAAGCAAATTTGGACTTGAAGTTTGAAAAGGAAATGTAAACTGGCCTTTCATGCTAATGTTGCTATTATAAATTACCCTCCACTTTTCTACAAAAAATTCTACCAGGGCAGTGGAGGGCTGGCCTGCTGGTCAAGCTCACCAGTTACTGTCACTCTTGATAAATAAGCCCTGCCATAATGCCTGGAGTCCTTTACAACTCAGCACCATGAAATGCAGATTGTGGCAATTCAGTTCAACCCAGCCCTGCAATTTGTCAACTCTGAAGATTTTGCTCTGGGGTTTCAAAACATACAGAAGGCCTTCACACTTGTAAACCACCAAGCACGACCCACCAACATTATGGTGTGCTTTCTGCCAACTGCTTGACAACACTGTTGTGTTTGTGGTTGGGGTGTGTGTGTCAAGGAGCACTTTGCTATTGTAGTATTTTTTTAAAAAAAAACACAGAGAACTTTATCAGACAAGTCAAATATGGCATCATTAGGACGCCACATAACTGCAAAAGGGTGTGCAGATCAGACGACGTTGCCCTTTTGTGGTTATATTCTGCCCCAAACCTAAACCTTTTTATTGATGACTTAAGTCATCAATGGATCCCCCATGGTGCTTTTGTGGCAGCATTGCTGGCATATGGAACATTGAGGGTTTTTTCTTGTTTTTTTTCAATGGCTAGACAAGCCAGAATACTTCCGAGTAAGATCGTAACATCCAGGTAGGTGACAAACTTTTAAAATCTTTTCCTGGTTTACTTGTAAGTTTTAAAGTGCGTTTAGGTGCCTGGTGTAACTTTTGATATTTATTTTTTGTTTTACTTTTGAATTTCCCATGCGATGGAATTGTGTGGAATTTCAAAGGAGGAAGTGGATGGGGCTTCATTCACTTCCTCCTTTAGTGCTGGGGAAGCCTTTGCTGGGAGAGGAAGGTAAGTGTGGTGGGGGATATTTTTTGCTGGTATAAGAATGGATTTTTTTTTATGCCGGAGAAAAAACATCTTTAGGGGGTGGTCTGATAAAGTCCAGAATAGTCAAACTTTCACCCTGATAGACTTCTCTAAAACACAAGTATCACATATGTTCTTATGCATATGTTCCTCTTAACTGGTTAAATAACATATGGGACAAAACTATAGCTGATGGACACAATTACACAATTGCCATTATTTCTAGAAATGACCATTCAGGTAGAGGTGTATCCAGTAAAACATTGTCTGTGATACCAATCCCAGCAAGCCAGTCTTGAATAACAGCACACTTGATGATAGTGAAAACCATGGAGAGGTTGGGGAGAATGTGTATGTTGCCACCTCTGTCCTCCTCTAGCAAAGGCTATTCAACAAAGTGACAAGGCTATTTCCTTGCCAAATCCAATCCAGAAAACAGTGAAATGGATGCATATAACTGTGATCTCAGTGTGTTGCACATCAGCACAACAGCAACCTGTCTTACCCACCCCTAAGCATCAATAGGTTCATAGCTGAGGTCCATGAAAATCTGTTATGACTGCTCCACTCATTGACAGAGGCGTTTAGGGTTTTTCTGAACCCTCCTGGCTAATCCAATCCTGTTAGATTTTACAAGTCAGAAACGCAAGTATTGAGCAAACTTGGGGCAGGAGGAGCACCCATGTCCACCAGCCAACTCGTCCATATCCTCGTTCCTCAGGAAGCAAATTCAACCAGCAGCATTTGGCTAGGCAGTGCTTCAAATATGTGTACTGCAAAGAAACATCCACATTGTGATGGATACCAGCAGTTCTGTCCTGAAACTGGATTGAAAAACTGCCATAGTGGGCAACCAAAAGATCCTGAACATAAGCCTGGCAGCCGAGATTAAGGACATTATCACACCAAGGGTTGTGCAGCATGATTGCAACTGTATAACATCATCTATGGTCATACATGCATGACATTGTCTCCATCCTGCTTCCAGCTTGTATTCAACTCGTCAATGGAGTGCAGGTTTTCATTGAAGGGGAAATCCCATCAATGACTGCCAATATAGCTATTGATCCACCACTGCTCCAGTGTGATAGCTCTCAGTTCCAGGATGAGTGCAGTCACGTGGTATGAGTGGGACTGATTTTCCTTCTCTCTCCCTCCTGCTGGCTATTCCAAAGCAAACTGACTCTGTGCTGCTTTGGTAAAGCGATTGGGAGGGGGGAGAAGAGGAGAATAAGGACTCCCATACCACCCAGCTGCACTCATTCCATGACTGAACCAAAGACTATCACACCAGGGGCAGCATCAGGGGTTGCCAAATGGACACAGTCATGCGAATGGAAGAGAGGTGTGGCAATGAACATTGTAGGACCGGTATGTTACCATTTCCTTTACTAATGTAACTGACTCGAGACATGAGACTTTGTGCAGACTTCTATTTCTGGGGTTTGTTAACTGTTGTATGATCATTTACCCCAGTGTTGTTGTTTTGTTTTGTTTTGTTTTGTTTTTTGGTCTTTATTCTTAACTGTGTTGGGCAGCATTCACTTTTAGCCTTCACCCATTCGTGTTCCAGCAACTGGCCTGATTGCTCACAGTTTTGTGGAAAATAAAAGAGCTGAATTAGCTCTATTGAGAGAGAGTGTACATTTAGGGATGATTGTGTCAATCACCTGAGTCATCTTTGCATCCACCAGAGCATCCAAGTATAATTTTACCATGTTTCTCTTTGTCGAGAGAAAGTCCTTGAAAACTGTAGTTTTTGAGGACTATTTGCAAATAGTGACTTCAGTTCAAAAAAACTTACAAGGTTTTTTTTTTTAGAAAACAGCATTTGCTGTATAGAAATGTTCTTTCTTTTTTTGTGCATAGAAATGTTCTTTTCTATGCAGAAAATCATGGTTTCTGAGGCTTTTTGTGTTTGTAGGTGATGAATATATCCCAAACTGGAAAGATTCTCATCCCTCCAGTATTCTCATCAGGGTACCCCAACACTTGGGAAACCCATTTTTCATCATTCAAGGTTTTTCAATATTCTTTTCACAGACTATCCCAGAGGACTGCCTAGAACTTTCCCAAGGGCTCTTCTTGGGTAATAATCACTTGTCCTTTCTCTGAATAGCATTTATCTAGCTGGGCATTTTGATCTGCCTGGATTTCTCCTATAAATCTGAGATATCCATTTATCTAGTGTGTACATATGCTATATTTTGATGTAAGCAGAACCCAGTTGAACAACTTTGTATAAGCAGCAATGGAAATTTTGAACCCAGAGGCAGATTAGAGTACATGAACTTACTGAAAGAGGAGGTGGGGAACAAATGCAAAAAAGATATTGTGTGCGCAAGGTCCATACTTGCATTAGTTCTTTGGTTTTTAAAATCTTTGTCCACAACAAAAGTCAAATCCATGGGCCAAGCAGGCCAGAGGTTAGCTTCTGTTGGCCCCAGACATGGTTTTGGCCATACCATTAGGCAAATATTAGGTAACAGATGCTGAATGGTAGTAGTGACAATCTCCACAATGTTCTTCATGAATGATCCAGTTCTTCCCCTCTGTTTTTGGGGCAGAGCTATGTACACAACCCATTCTGGACCTCCTGGACCAGAAGATGGCCTGAAGTTCCCATAACAGAACACTTCAGCCCAAAATGCTGTGGAGGTATACCTGCCCTGCCAGACCATGAGCCACTGATGTTCTAGATCAGCCTGCTTTTTCATGCATGGTAGAGGATGCTATCCCATTGCCAGTGGTGAAGTAATATTTGGATGCCAATTCAGTCAGCATCTGTATGTGGAGTGAGGATGGGGTAAAATGTCTTGTTCCACCACATATTTCCAATCAGATACTCCCCCCCCCAAACACACTAGAATTTACCCCATGGCAGAAGGGACTCTATACAATGAAAGCATCTCTCAGGCAAATTCATTAATTCATTAATTCATTCATTCCCCCACCTTCCCTTTAAAATAATAGCACTCAGGGTGACAAACAGAGCAACAGTCTTGCCCTTTAACTGGTTAAATTTAATAGTGAACCAAACATCAGTGCTGGGTGATGGCTTTGAGGTCAAAGCGATGATGAATCCACTTTGGGTTTTACTTCAGAATTTAAATGAGCTATCCAAGGTGCCAAATCTTTTTGGATGCAGAGTTCAGCACCTTGGATCAGTCCTTTAAAGTTCAGACTAAAACTAAGAGCAGATTCACCACACCATTAACATGGAAGCATCAGCTACCACTGCCAATCAGTTCTTATAGACAAGTGTAAAGGATGGAGTTGTGAGAAACTCATGGCAGAAGCTTGTCCAAAGGTGTGAATTCATCTCTCAGTCTAATGAAGGACAATTCAAATTAGGCATCCAGGTAGCACAATTTTTTGTATGCGTACAGAAGCAAGTTAAAGTTGATCCTTCCCTTTGGTAAGTGTGTTTGTGGGACTCCAGCATAAATTTTCACCCATAAATTAGTCCAGAAAGGACAGAAATCCTATTTACATGCTCCTAAATCAATTAAAGAGTTTCCAGATGTATTACTAATATTTAATTATTAATAGCTAAATTCAGAATAGATGAGAGCTCTGTTTTGTTGTCTAAATCAGTGGTTCTCAACCTTTGTAAGGATGCTTTGGATATTAGCTTCCAGAATCCCTACCCACTGAGTATGCTGGACATCTGGGAGTTAGTCCAAAACATTAGGCAATCAAAGGTTGAGAATTGCCAGTCTAAATGAGAGACAACCATTAGATATGGCGTGACACACTATCTGTGTTGGCATTCCAAAGTTTTGCACTTTAAATTAGAAAGCAATAGTGGGCAAACAGCCAAACCTCATCCATCATGACCACAACACAAGAGGACAATTCTTGAGTCCTTGGAGGACCCAACAGGACAGGAGGGAGTCTCCTGACTTGGCAGTTCACAAACTGTACTGGCCTGATTCATTAGTATTTTCAGGGCTAATTTTTTTTCTAGACTTTCATGTAAATGGAGTACCAGTGATATGACACCATCCTTAACTGTACCTGATGTTAGCAGGCCAATTTAGAAGGGTGCAGGACAGGTCTCATGTCCCACATAACTTCCCATATCTGTTGTTTGAGGTGACATTCTCACATTACCTAATTATTAAGCTATAATTAACCAAATGGAACCTCCATTTGCATAATGGAAGACCTAGTCATGACCATTATTTGGAATTTGTATCAGAGAACAAAGACCTATAAGCATAGCTCATAGCCTTGTGGCTGAGATTTAATATACCCAAGTCAATAAATGTGTAACTGAAGTGCATAACATGTGCAACCAGGATGCTTGAGACAAAAGCTCTGCAGGTCCAGAAGTTTAGTTACCACATGCTACTTAGTATCTTGGACAGAACTCGAGAAAGTGGTGTTGGACTAAAACTCTTGAAAGCCCCAGCTAGCTTGGCCACAAAGTGACAGAGGGATTCTGGCATCTGTAGTACACAATATTATCTTTCTTAAGCTCTGATTCTGAGAGTGGGCATCTATAATTTATCATCCAACAAACTTCATGCTGCTCACTAGCCATGTAGCTAAGTAGGTGCTTGATGTCACTTCTCAAGGTTGTTGATATTAAAAGAGAGAAAATAGTACCAAACCGTAGGAGATTTGTGAAATAGTTGTAATTTGCTATTAATTTACAATCTGCAATAAATTAAATATTACTATGTTACACATTATCTGCTAAAATACAATTATTCACATACTAGCTTATATCTTCAGTATTCCAATCTATTGGGATTCAGAGAAACATACAGTTCACTAAATATTCTGAAGTCACACACAACTGAATACAACATATATCAGATGGGTTCACAATTGGTATAGCAATGGCTGTTTTAGTTTATAGATTTAATTCCTAAACATATTGGCTTGGATCCTAAAATAAGTGAACTTAAGGAAATCCAGTGAAGGAAAGTTTTCCATCCCCTTTTTCTTCTTGCAAAGCCTCTCTGGAAGGTCAAGGCCCTCCTTGTGCCATGGCTTGTTATGGGCTTCTTGGAAGGTGAGGGAAATTGTCCAAAGGTTATCTGCACCATTGAGCGATTGCCTTCACCCATGCCCTGTTCCACATCACATAGAGGCCTTTGGCATTGCATAGGTAATGAGAAGTAAGTAGGCAAACCTTTCTTCTGTGAACTTCTGTACATTCACTTATCTCAGGAATAAAATCATGTTTAGTTTGAAAGATAGGTTTTGCTTCTTGTTGTAAAGTTCCCACTAGGGAACTTAAAGGATCCTTCCAATTCTCTTGTAAGCACATTAGCACATGGATAAGCCCAACTTGATGACAGTGATGGTGAAATTCCACTACCTTCTCAGGAAACTTGTCCACATTGCATGGAGCTGATTAGCTTTCCATCAGGGACCGAACAGCTGAAACCTAAATCAGATGCAAGATTCTGACAGGTCACAATCTGACTTCCTCTTAATTTTTTTTCCCAAAAAGCAGCAGGGCTTGGTGGAGATGATTTTTTAAAATGCCCCTCTCATCCAGAAGATGAGAATTGGAAAGATAAATGTGTCAGTCATGGATGAGATGGAAGTGTCCTCACTTGAAGATGAACTGAGGTGAGCTCCTTCTTAGCAGTATGATCTTGTATCTCTAGAGAAACAAACTACCTTCAATGTCAGAGAAGAACAAACTGGTAAAGGATGCATATCTCCTGGTCAGAACAAATCGAAGCACTATGAGGTGATACCATTTGCCCATGGCTTGGAGTTGGGATTTGTACATAGCCTCTTTAAAAAAAACCAAACCAACAGACCTCATCCACAATGCTTTTCAAGGGAGTCAGTCTGTACATTTAGCTATAAACTATAAGGTAATGAGAAACTAAATGATACATATAACTGTGACATAAACAACATGGTTCATAAGCAAAAACATGGATAGATGCATATGTAATCTTCCCCTATGGAATTCCTGAAAAATGAGACAATAGCATGAGATATGGTCTTTAGCTTAATGGTGCTAAGGTAATAAGAGTCTTTCTTCCACCTACTTCTTCTTGGAGGAAATTGCCTGGACACCTTCATCTTGCCTGTGGAATCTCATGTGGATGAGCCCAGGTATTGCCAATTCCTACATCTCCTTTTATTCCCAGTTCTAACTGTCCCATTCTGTGTATTGGTCCCAGCCACATGTAAACTGCTTTCACTGTCAAAAAAATCTTGAAAGCCCATCCTTGCCTCTCTCCAGGGTCCTCACTTGAGACTGTTGCACTTAACCTTACTAAGCAGATTGAGGTAGAATCTGGATTTGAGGAATCTTGGATATGAATCCTTCTCCATCAATACAAAAACAAGTCTCTGGGCTTCATCGAAACTTGAAGGTGTTGGATCTTGAGCCTTCTTAGCTATGTCTTTTCTTGTGTGAAAGTCAATGTTGACCTAGGAAGAGTAAATTTTACTTAAAGCAAATTTTAAAAAAATATTTCCTGTTGACATTATCGTGCTTTAAAAACCTATTTAGAAATGTAAGTCCACAGCCCTTTTCAACTGTTAAGCCACTGCTATGAAGTCTACTTCCTACTGTGTGTTCTCATTTGTCTTAAGAAACTCAAACATCTGTTTTCTAAGGATATCATGACACCACATCTCATGTGGCAGATGCACATACCATATTCTAGTACTAATGTCACCCCAGGTATGTGTGTGTGTGTTTGTGTGTGTGTGTGTTTGGCTGCCCACAGTGAATGCAAGTGTTGTCCCTGCCATTCTTCAACTTGTGTGTTATTGCACACTTAGAAATTCAGTCAGCAAGCATTCTCTAGAATGTATTGCACTCCACACTTTATAATCTGGGCAAAATACAATCTCAGGATTCCTGGGCATGAGCACAGATCATTAGCATATATTCCTTTCCCCCCAAAAGCATGAACTAAGAAATTAAATAAATCCTACAATGGAGGCAATCACAAAGACATGATTTTGCTCAGATAGGTAATTTAGTGGCATACTCAGGACCTATACTATCTTATGTTCTGAGGGGAGTGATAAAAATAAAATAAATGAGAATGCTTTTAGATAAATGCCTCCCCATGCAGATTCTAACTCTACTGGAGTGTGAAGACTGTACCAGTTCAATTATAGATGTTTGGGATTGCCTGAAGAAATTAGAACTTACTTGTTTTTCAGCATCTAACTGAACAAATTCCTTGTAAATCTTCTCTGCTTTGGTATGTAAGTGATCAGCTTGGGTTTTCTTATAGTCTTCACAAGCCAGCCAAAATTCAATGTTTTCATCGCTAAACTCAGATTTCAGAAATTCTCTGAAAGCATCTTGACCATCTGTGATAAACAGAAAAAGAAAAGAAATGTTTTACCTTAAACTGGTGGTGGTGGGTGGGGGGACAAAACAAAGAAGAAACTGTGATTATAATCAGTCCATTGAGTTCTGCTCCAGGTACCATTTTTTTCAGAAGCCCATAGGATCCTTGGAAATTGATCTTTCCATAGGTGACACTAAATGAATAACTCCCTCTCAATCTCTTTCTCTCTCTCTTTCCATGTCCAGCAAATGCTGCTAGACCTCATTGCTCAGTTTTGGAGGGCTTGTTAAGATCTTCATGTTTTAAGCAAGTTTGTCCGAGGAGCTCAGGACAGTAATCCATTCTACCATTACCAACTTCCTGTAGGAATAGATTAGGTTGAAGGATCATACTAATGGTGAAACAGTTAAATCATTAAGACTCTGGACTTGATAGTCTTAAGAAGTAGTGGGCAATCTTCAGTCCTCCAGATGTCTTGGACTACATCTCCCTAAAGCCCCAGCAAGCATGTCCATGGTAAAGGATTGTTGGAACTGAAATTGAAAAGACCTGGAAAGCTGAAGGTGATCCACTCTACTGAGATGGTCCTGTATATTGCTTTGCTTATTTCAAAAGGTGGGAAGCCCTGCTTTTGAGTGGGACCTTGGACTTTTGCCTCATAGTCTTGCTCTGATGAAAGAAATGGATTGTAAGGCTATATCAAACAGCTAGCCCAAACTAAAATAGATTTCCTGAATAAACTACTGAATTATAAGTCTGAATTACTTATGCAACCCCATTGATTCAGTGCATCTACTCTAGTTGGGACTAATCACCTGTAGTATTTTGTTTTAAAATGCTGGTGTATCAGCTAAAGCTGGTGTGAAAGCTGTTTTTTTTTTTAAAAAAGAAAGGCAACTATTAATAACATTCACAACATGTTAATGTAACAGAGAGAGGCTGTGTGGGAAAGAACATACAGTACACTTTGAGCTCATGACTGGGAAGGGAAGTGTAACTGCAAGAGATTTATTTTCTGTTCTGAAGTGTTGGCCTAGTAATTCCTGTCCTTAGTACAAGAAAGAAGCTGAGAGATGTATTGCTACTGGGTTTAGGAGAACCTCAGTCATAAGTTTTCTTTTTTAAAAAACATTTTTGAAGAAAAATGCAAATCAGAACTATACAAGATGCAACCTGCCAAATAAAATGTAGCCCACCAGCCAGATACAAACATTTATTGATACAATAAATTTCCTGCCTTTTGTGGTGGGTCGGGAATCACAAAATCAAAGTGTGGAAGGTTGTCAAGCATTATGCATGTCTTGTGGATTGTTTAATGGCTCACAGTTTTTGCAGCTCTGGCCTAAGCAAATGTCTGTGCCAGGGATTGGAAGCCAGCAGCCCTCCAGATAGTTTGCACTACTGTTCACATAATTCCTGCCCACTGGTGATGATGGCTGGAGCTGGCGTGAGGGGAGTCCAACAACATCTGAGGGCACCACTTTCCCTTCCCTGATCTGAGCAGAGACGTTTTTGATTCTGTATAGCTCTGTGAAGATGGAATGAATCATCTGCTTTCCCCACCCATTCCATGTGTGGTATCCAGTGACATTGTTCTACTGACAGAAAGCTACTGTATTTGATCCTGCAGAGGCTTTGGAGAATGGGAAATGAAGGAGAATGATTGTTTTTAGTGTTTGGACCTTCCCTCTCCAGCTTCCCCCAGTGTCTGATCCTCTAAAACAGCATGGGAACTTATGGGGGAACACTTGGAGAGGGAGTTCTTCAGCTGCTCTTGGTCTGAAACTGTCAAATGGATCATGGCCATTGGATGATGAGAGCTTCAGCCTAGCATTTTCTGGACAATGATATGTTTCCCATCCCTGCTTTAAAGCATGCATGCCAAGGGCATCTGATTTAGAGACTGGTATTTTACATCTGAAGCATGGTATGACAACCTTGGGGGTGGGGGAATGTTACTTAACCAAGTCTTTTTTTTTTTTTTGAAATGACAATTTAGTTGTTTTGTTCAAGGCTGCCCTTTCATGATTACATAGCACAGTCCATAACTGTTATAATAAAACACTTACATGGGGTTGCCAGAAGCTTTTCCAGAGACTGGGACCACTGTATAACGTCTTCAGCAGGGAACCTGAAACAACATTAGATACGGTTGAACCACATGAAATACAAATGTGACTATTTGAAATGAAGTGGCCTATTTTGGAAAAAGACACAGTAGTTAATTTTAACATTAGAATTTAAAAGGCAGTGTAATTAATTTTTCCTTTTTATTCCTCCACTGTTTTGGGTGGGATGGGTTAGAAATATTTCAAAAAGTGTGTGTGTGTTGATTCTTTGAAGGACAGTCTACATGCATTTGACACAGTGTCAGATAGACAGAAAAAGTCTGTCTGTCCATCTGTCTGTCTCTCTCTCTCTGTTACTCTATTAAATCTATTAAGGGTGCATTTTACCTTTTTGGGTGGAAATTAGCATATGAAGGTCTCTTATATCATCCACATAGTGGTCTTATCTAACCCAGTATTATCTGTGGTAATTAGTAACAGTTTTATGGAAGAGTTCTTTCCCACCCCTTTCTATGGATAAGACAATACACTGGAGAGCACAGGACAAATAAACACCAGCTGTGAGAGAATGATTTAGCACCAGAGAAATAGTAGGGATGTGGGAGAAAGCGGAAAGTCACTCTCCCCAACACTGAATCCAGTATAATTCACTCCCCTAGCTGCTTTTCAGACAAGTCTAAAGAGATGGGTGGTCAGATCAGGGATCTCTAGAGACTTGTCTAATTTCATCATAGGATCCTATGGACTGGAGTTGCTCAGGAATGAACTTCAGAACATTCTGTATGCAGACCCTGTGCTTTCGTGGTGATCTTTGCTCTCTACCCTATTTTACCCCACTCGCTCCAGTCAATTTCACAGCTGAGTGGGGATTTGACCCCAGGACTCAATAGTTTGAGTCCCATACTTGACTCATTCTTGTGTCATACTGATGACACAAAAAGATCACGAATTGGGATGAATAAAAAATGCATGTAGATAATCATAACACAAAAACAGTTTAAAAAACTGATTCATTGACATGATAATAAGTCAATATGTACCAGAATTATATTGGCTGTCTTATCTGACATCCTGTTAAGGCTGGCTATGCTCTGTCACAGTGGAGTGGACTAAGTCTGATTACTTGTCCCAGTTAGACTCATTGAATCAACTAGATTGACCTAAGTCAATTATCATTCAACATTGCCATTCAGCAATTGAATCAGGGGACCTACACTGTCAGTGACTCACAATTGGAATTATGCCTCTATTTGCAGAAGCTGATTGCCATTTTCTGTCTCAGTAGGAGGTTTCAATGAATTAATACACCTAAATTTTAAACAGCACATCTAGAAACTTATGACAGCTTGCCTACAGGAGGAGTGACTGTCACAAAACTGAAACAGAAATAAAATTCAAAACAAGTACATCTTTCTAGTTAGAAGGGGTTGTTAGGATTTATTTTTTTTTTTAAAAAAAAATCTGATGGCATTCCTTCATAGTTGCAAGATAGACAAAAAACCAGCAAGTTTATTTTTTTTCTGTTGCAGAGCTGCTACCTTGCCAGAAAAAAGTAACAGCAATAGAGTTAACAGTTAACAAACCATCTGACAAAGGCCCTGCCCAACCCCAATTTTCATCCTTGTCCTCTGTCTAGCTGAAAGGCTTCTTTAGCAGCATTGGCATTGAGAAAGATGTTGAAAGAGGACAGAAAAATGTGGAGCAGCTAACTGTGGCTAACATCTATATGTGATGTTCTTTGTGTTGCCTGCAGTATTCTGAGAGTGTATCCACACTGCATAGTTATAGCACTTTGATATCACTTGAACATTCACAGCTGTATGCTACAGAATCTTGGGTTTTGTAGTTTCCCAGGGTACTTAGAATGCTCTGCTAGAGAGCTCAGTGTTGATGTTTAGAGGAGTGCAGAAAATTCTAAGTAACTCACCAAACCACAAATCCCAGGATTCAACAGATGAAGCCATGGCAATTCAAGTGGTATCAAACTCCATAAATCTGCAGTGTCAATTCACTCCTTCCTATCCCTTTAAAACTGAGTGGAAGAAAACCTGATCTTGACTGAGACCACAGCATGTGGGGAAGGTGGGCTTAACCCTTCTATCCATAATTATGACTCCCCCCATCCCTCCCTTGTGGATGGCTCCCATTGTTTTGTTTTGTTTTAATTCTGTCATCACAGCATGCAACACATTTAGCAATACATGCTGTTTGCCCTGTGCCTTAAGGGAAAAGCTATCTGAGATCTGGTGTTGCCTCTCTGGTATTTCGAGTTCCTGATCATCTTCTCTTTCTACCAAAATATACATTTGGTCAATTCAAACAAAGGCCTTATATGCATTCAAACTGAACAGTGTGCTCCATGCATAGATCTACCTTGTTAGAGCTAGGTAAGAAGCCAAAACCAGTGAGAAAAGGATCTGTATTCTTAGATTATATGGTGCAACATTATTTAATACATACGTTACATCTTTAGAGGTAGAATATTTGATGTCAGCTGATTCTATGTGTGGCACAAGAGACAGCAAATAGTTTTTCAGTTCTACACCCCTGAAACCAAGAATAAGGCATAATCAGCAATAATATTCAGCACAGTATTGGCAGAAATATACTATGTCATCTGTGCCCATAGCCTTTTGCAGAGCTATACAAGCAAAAGATATATCCCTCCCTGCAAAAACAAAAAACAAAACAACAACAATGTAATTATAGAAGATTGAAAGAGAACTAGAAAACCAGCATGGTATAGTGGTTTTAATGTTGGACTAGGACATTGGGAGACCAAGGTTCAAATAACTGTTCATCCATGGAAACCCACTGTGGGTCCTTGGGCAAGTCACACTCTCTCCACCTTTGAAGAATGAAGAGCAACCCCCCTCTGAACAAATTCTGCCACGAAAACCCCATGATAGGTTCCCCCAAGTCAGAAATGACTTGAAGTCACAACAAGAAAAAGAACAATATAACTCTCATGAGCATCTATGATGACATGTGCCATGTGCTAAAAATCTGCATCTTAGAGTTTCCTTTTTGAAACATAGGCCTGAATCCTACTGGTCATTCCCAAAGAAAGTAGACAGGTTGACTGGTGACTCAACATGTTGGTAAATCCCATTGTTTCACCTAGTCTACTCTAATTGGGACTAACAATAGGATTCATGACATCGGATGTAGAATCTCTAATGTCTATTATGTAGAAAAAAATGTATTGATTGATTTGAACTGAGGCATATCCTGCCTTACTGAAAGAGATGCCCAGGAGATTTTGCACAGGCCTAAAATACTTTTCCCACATCTGGCAAAACAAAACTCAGTAACACAATGTAAAGAGGTCAGATTGCTCAGTGGCAAAGGGGAACTTAAAGAAAAGCAGGTCACATACCTATTTCACACTGATATCCTATGCCTGAGAGAAAGGCAAACCCTCCCTGAATAAATTCTGCCAAGAAACCCCCATGATAGGTTTGCCTAAGGGTTGCCCTAAGTCAGAACTATCTTTATTTATTTATTTATTTATTTATTATTTATACCCCACTCTTCAGCCACAAGGCTATCAGAGCAGCTTACAAATTGTTTTAAGCAATAGCAATTTACACAGCTACACTGCATTAAGCAGTTTCCAATGTGTGTTAGCTAATTGTCCCCACAAGTCGGGTACTCATCTTGAAGACACACAACTACCACCACCACCACAATCCTGTGCTCTTGGCCATGGAGAGTGTTTCATCGGGGATATGAAAACATACCAGTTTTTTTAGATATTAATTTGACTGCATCATGCCTTAAAACAAACAAGCTTAATTGGTTTTTTTTTTAAAAAAAAACACACATTGATTTCAACTGGGCCGATATAAGCAAAATAGATGCCACGGTTTCAAAAGGACTAGTCATGTCAGACTCCTGGAGCAAACCCAACAGAATCTCAACCTTAAAGACAACATTTATTTTAGCACAAGCTTTCATGGATTATGGCACATTTCATCAGATGGAAAGCACATGCCTAACATTACCAGAGGAAGTGATAGGACTTGCATCCTAATCCTATGTATGTTTAGTTCAAAATAAATAGCACTAATTTTGATGGGATTTCTTCCAAGGCAAGTATACATAGGATCTAGGGCTGCCAGTGCAAAACCCGGAGATGATTCCTGTACCTTTGCATTAAAGAGAGAATTTCAGAAGCTGTTGCTTGTCACACAACTAGGTAAGACACAACTTCTATTGATTCCTGCTTCTGTTCCACCATTACATGTACAAGAGCCATCTCTAGTTTTCACTCTGGTAAACCCAATAGGGTCACATCCTTAAAAATGGAGGATGGATTCTATTATACTGGGTGTTTAAGAATATAATTGTATGGTTTGCAGTTCCGCACATCATTTAAACATGTCTGGACTATGTTTTGTGGCCAAGCAACTGTATCAATTAGAAGAAGTAGGTTTTTAACCTTAAGCTATATTTTTGTTTCATATCCATTTTAGAGAGGTAGGTATACTTACAAAACCTTGCTTTTCTTCTTATGATCCTTGCCTTCTGCAGCCTCATGGTCTTTTTCTTTCATTTCGCTGGAATGAGGGTGCCACAACAACAGCCAGGGCATCTTTTGCATTCTGTCTTGGGATCTCTGAATTTCTGTAGATGTAGCTTGTGCAGGTCTGACCCCCAAACTCTCTGCTGATGGATTTATGTACTATTGTACGTCAGCCAACTTATGAAAAAAGACCTGTTTGCTGCACGCCTTGTTACCACAAACTGAGGGACTTCCTTTTTTTTCTCTCTCACTTATGACGAGCATAGAGGGAGTTTGTTTTTGAAAGCAGACAACACTGTCTGATGGTTGTGGTTAAACTGGCTAGGAACAGGTTTCTTTGATGACAGAAGTACATCAGAAGAAAACTGAATTAAAAAACTTCTCTAAATTCGTGAATGGCTATGTCGAAATTATGTCAACTGAAACTAATAGCAGACCGCTATACCTATGCTTGACTGTTCTGATCATATCTATCAAAACTATATGCCACAGTGATACTAGATACCAGTAAGTACCCACAGTCCCCTCATGGCCAAGAAAGGGTATGGCCTCAGCCTCCTCCCTTCAAGACCACCATAGAAATCAAATGAAGCAAACAGCTCAAGCAAGATGTAGTCCTGTGATTCTTCTATCTTCCAACTGTCCCAACTTGGCAGGCACAATTCTGATTCATCCTCTTGTTATGAGAGGTAGCAAATACCCCAGAGGACAGGGTCAGAATCCAAAATGACCTGAACAGATTAGAGAGCTGGGCCAAAACTAACAAAATGAATTTCAACAGGGAGAAATGTAGGATGCTACAGTTGGGCAGTAAAAATGAAATGCACAGATATAGGATGGGTGACATCTGGCTTGTTGGCAGTACATGGAAAAGGGATCTAGGAGTCTTAGTGGACCACAAGCTGAACATGAGTCAGCAGTGTGATGCAGCAGCTAAAAAACCCAATGCAATTCTAGGCTGCATTAATAGGAGTATAGTGTCTAGATCAAGGGAAGCAATAGTGCTACTCTATTCTGCTTTGGTCAGACCTCACCTGGAATATTGTGTCCGGTTCTGGGCATCACAATTCAGGAAGGATATTGAGAAGCTGGAAGGTGTGCAGAGGAGAGCAACCAGGATGGTGGGAGATCTGGAAGCCATGCCCTATGAGGAGTGGCTTAGGGAGCTGGGTATGTTTAGTCTGGAGAAGAGAAGGTTGAGAGGTGATATGATAGTCATGTTTAAATATCTGAAGGGATGTCATACTAAGGATGGGGCAAGCTTGCTTTCTGTGGTTCCAGAGACAAGGACACGGAGTAATGCATTCAAACTACAGGAAAAGGGATTACACCTAAACATTAGGAAGAACTTCCTGACAGTAAGAGCTGTTCAGAGGTGGAACACACTGCCGGGAGTGTGGTGGAGTCTCCTTCTTTGGAGGTTTTTAAGCAGAGTCTGGATGGTTATCTGTTGGGAATGATTTGATTGTGCATTCCTGCATGGCAGTGGGTTGGACTGGATGGCCCTTGTGGTCTCATCCAACTCTATGATGCTATGATTCCTTTTGTTTCTGACTTATGGCAACCTTAAGGCAAACCTATCACTGGGTTTTCTGAGTATGTTACTTGCCTAAGGTCATCCAATGGGTTTTCATGACTGAGTGGAGTTCGAACCCTGGTCTCCAGAGTCATAGTCCAACACTCCAACCTCTACGTCACACTGGCTCCTGATTCATCCTCTACCAACCCACTTTTTCAGCTGCTTTTATAATATTCCAGTTTCTCTCTCTTATTCTCACTTTCCCCTTTTGTCCTCAGCTTACTTCAGTTGCTGCAAACTAAGTTCAAAGTGCAGAAGTAGTTTGCACTTACAGTACTTAAGTTAGCAGGATGGAAAGGAGAGGAGGGGGCCGAATGTTGCCCTTCCCAGTAGGCTCAGGTGAAAGCAAATTGCTGCAGCCTCTCCTGGCTTGTGTGTTCTTCCTCATTAATAACTTTTGTCATCTTGATCACACTCTTATGCTGTTTGGCCCCATGGGTCTCAGGTTTCCACTGAAATGTTGAAGGGTATGGACTCTGGCATTATTACTTTTCTTCTTTGGTATGATTTTTGACATCCTTGCCAGATGAAGAAGTTGGTGAACTTCTAAAGCTAGTGTAATGTTCTTTGCATTTTTTAGTTTTCATCATAAAAGTATCACCACAATGCATATTTTGGGTTTTGTCATATTTTGCTGCATGGCCACCATGACCAGGGTGTGTGTGATAGCATCTGTCATGGGGCCCTAGGGTCCTTCTTCCTGAGAACCCCCAGAGCTATGTGCCCTCCTTCCTCTCTGTGTATTCACACCAGCACAGAGTTGGGAAGAAAGGCTCACGTGTCTGTACAATCTGAAACACACTCTCAGGGGTTCCTCTAGTCTAGAAATCCCTTGGAACTATCTCTCTCTTTGGTAGCCACCACCACCCACTCCTCTTCACTTAAAACACAGCTCAGTGGGAAACTGGGACAGTTCTCTGGTTAACCAGTGAAATCCTCACTCTGTTAAGGATTCCCAAACCCCCCTTCTCTACACCCAGAGAAGAGACAAGATAGCTATGACCATACAAGGCACATGTACATGGTTTAGTAGGAAAAACAGAAAAAGCTTAATTTTCTGAGTTCAAGTCAGGAAAACGTTACAGAATAGTATCATAGAGAAAAGGCATTCCCTCCAGGTCCCCAGCTTAAAAGTTACATAGGATAGCATTCAGTCAGAGGATTGAAATAAATCACAAAAACTAATGCATTTCTAGCTAAACACATGTTCCCTAACGCTAAAAGAAAATCCAACTCATGTTTAGGAAGTTCATGGTAATCAGTTTCTGATGATGGAATTTCAGAGCAATTTAGATAGGCCTTCCCTTCAGGCCTTATGATATCATGTGGCTCTGTTTTGTTGACTCTGAAGCCATGTGTGGTCTGCTCCTCAGTCCTTCTCCAACCATGTGTCTTGCAGACAAAAGACTGCAGAACGCAAAACTCCATTAACCAAATCTGATTGGCTCTGCATTGCCAAATCTAATTGGCTTTCTATTCAGGTGATGTGATGGTATGTTTAGCAAACGAGGGTCCCACCCCCTGTATTACCTTTGGTCTGGAAAGCAAGGAATGGAAATTAACAAATGATGGGAAATGTAGTTCTGGCAGATGTAATGCTGGCTGCATGATGGGAGTTGCAGCCACTCCATCATGACAGCATCTAGAAAAGGTTCTGGCAATTCCAAACGGAAGGGTCCTGCAAAGAAAGCCCCTGCTAAATGCCCCCCCCCCAGTTCTTCAGATGAGGAGGGAAAAATGGGTGAGAGGGAAACAATTTTGGCTAAGCTGGAGGAGTGGGAGTGTAGAGCAGTTGCATCAGCAGGAAGTCAGATTAGCAGTAAGGGTCAGGTCAGCAAGAAAGGGAATAAAGACAGTTAATAAAATGGTTATTTTTCTCATTTAGAGGCCTTGGACAAGAGGTTTTAGCAGAGAAGTCTGTTGGACCTGTGATTGCTGTAAGTGAAGGTATGGCTCCACTCTCTTTGAATGAAGCACATGAACCTGATTTTAGTTTGTCAGTTAAGTTAACTGATACACTGTAACAGTTAACTGACCCATTAGACTTGCAAAGCATTCTGTGAGGGGAAGATGCACTCAACAATGTGCACACACTTAAAAAGTGTCTGGATAGATGCACACATTCGTAAAAATGGGCGCAAACATACTTTAGTCAGTGGATTCATACATCTAAAATGCATACATTTAAATAATGCACACAAAAATGCACACAAATGGGAAAAAAACCTTCACACAAAAATATGTACAGATTTATGTGCAGAGACATAGGCCTCCCCATCTCCCAACTGGGGGAAAACCAGCTTGCAGGGAAATAAGAAACAAGACTAGGCTTGACAGATCTGTACATCTCTAGTCCAGAATGCTGATTTGTTGATATTTTAATTTGTTCACATTAGTTCTGGATAACTTTTAAGGAAACAATTAATGGCTCACACCAATAAATAAAAGCAGCTTACATCTAATAAAAGAGCATCACACTTTAAATATCATCCCTAGGTTGGCTATGAGTATTTGGGCTAGGACTCTGAGAGACCAGGGTTAGAATCCCTGTTTAGCCATGGAAACCTTGGGCAAGTTACACTCTCTCATCTCAGAGGATGGCAAGGGCAAACCCCTTCTGAACAAACCTTATACAGAAAACCCTGTGATAGGTTCATCTTAGGTTTGCCATAAATTGGAAATGACTTGAAGGCACACCACAACAACTACATTTAAATATTTTTCTGCTCTCCTTCCTCTATGATTTATGGTTTGATATTTTCCATTCAAATTGCAACTCAAAGTTGCAAACCACAGTTTGTTTCAGTGAAAGATGTCTTATGTACTGTACAAAAGCAAAGAGAACTGGTAACATTCAGTAGATATGATGTAAAAATGAGACAAAACCTCTGGATGTTGAAAAGACAGATGATTTTTGTTATTGATAACAGCCCAATATATTTCAGCAGGGAAATATTTTTATGACTTTCCTCAGGGGATTGCAACCTTAAAGGTAACCAGCAGCAATTGTAAAAAGAGTGTCTTCAAAGCATATGCCACTTATCTGAGGAAGGCCATAAAAATGTTTTGAGGTTGGAACATATTGGGCTATTTTCAACAATAAAATCATCTCCATTTAACATTCTGAAACATGTCTGTTTCCTACATATATTTACTGTAGGACATCTTTTGGAAAAAGAAGGACCTCTGCTGAGTTTCATTTCTCAAAATGGTAATGCTCTACTGCTGAAAATCAGCAAAACAGCACCCATCCCCCATTTCACGAGGTGAAAATAATCATCATCATCATCATCATCATCATCTATATAGCACCATCAATGTACATGGCACTTTACATTTAATCAAGCAAAAAACCCAAAACAAAACATTGGATCCTGCCAAAGGCATACCATCTAAATAATTGTTTACATAAGCATACACAGAGGGAAGGAATGAATAATAAACATAAAAGTATAAAATACAATTGCAAAACAAGTTATCCAGATAAGAACGATAACAACAACAACAACATAGTATGAAACAGCAAGAAAAGATAAAAATAAAACAAACTGACAAATACATGTGATCAAAATATACAAAATTACAAAACAGTATCAAACTAAAATTTCCAGAGCTTTGGAAAACAGAAAAGTTTTGAACTGGGATTTAAAACCACCGAGAAAAGGAGCAGTCCTCAAATGTTCAGGAAGGGAATTCTAAGAATAAAGCTGAGCCAGGAAAGAAAGAAAGAAAGAAAGAAAGAAAGAAAGAAAGAGAGAAAGAAAGAGAGAGAAAGAAAATAAGGCTAAAAAATTGGAGAGAGGGAATGTTACAACTAAGTGCTATAATATGTGTCTGTATTAATATTTGTCTTTGAAACCTAAGAACACAGCAGATGCTAATACCTGGACACTCATCTGCTACCCTAAACAGAATGTACAGTGAGCAATTAATGGCAGACTTGGGACTTTATCAGACCACCCTTCATAAAAGTTCTTTTGCCGGCATATGTTGCTGTGTTTTTATGCCAGCAAAAGAAACCCCCCTACCAGACCTACCTTTGCCAGCATCGATGAGGCTTCCCCAGCAGTAACAGAGCACGGATGGAGCTCCATTTACTTCCGGGTTCCTGATCTTGGCGATTCTTGTGAGAAGGCAGCAAGTTTGAAAAACAAAGGACTTTTTCAGACATGAACTTACAGTGCAAGAAGGCTCGTAACAGGCGTGACGCTGCTGCGCGGTAGGGGGCCTGTTTCGTACGACACTGTCCCCCTGCCGAAATCAGCTGTGTCAATTCTGTGAGAGACTGGAGCCAACCGCGCCATATTTGGCCTTTTTTTATTCACGGGCAACTTCTGTGAATAAAAAAAGGCCAAATATGTCGCAGCTGGCTCCAGTCTCTCACGGAACTGACACAGCTGATTTCGGCAGGGGGACAATGTCGTACGAAACAAGCCTCCTGCCGCGCAGAAGCGTTGCACCTGTTACAAGCCTTCTTGCGCAGTAAGTTCACATCCAAAAAAGTCCAAAGACACAAAAAGTTAACACAAGTGCAAAAACACACTTTAAAAGTTCCAAGTACATGGGAGGGGGTCATAAAAGAGTGTCCCCTACCTGGCTGTTGCGATCTCAAGCGGAAGTGTTTGCCCATTGACATTGCATTCACGTGAGCACAATGGCACTAGGATTCAAACACTGGCAATGCCAGTAGAAAAGCAGAACAGGAGATCTATTGATGGCTTGGGCCATCAATTAAAAAGTAGTCTTATTCCCTACACATGATTGTGAAAGGACGGTGTCATCTAGTATGTGTGCCCTTTTGTGATCATTAGGCTTCCTTATGATGCCATATTTGCTGCAACTGATAAATTCCTTATTCTTGAACCTGCCATTACTGCTATTCATAGAAGTAGGAAAATGAGCATGCATTATCCTATCATTCTAGAGAAAAGGCTTCTAGAGTATGAAATATGACTTTTACTTTAAATGTCACATTTGAACCTATAATTTTCTTCACTATCATCATCATGCCTCCAAATAAGGAACCTGAACTTTTCAGTCAGCAGCAATAACAATGGTCAAGGAGATTATCAGATGCATCAAAAATGACATTATAACGATGCCATGAGATTGCAAAAGGGCTTCCTTATTAGACGACGTCATGCCCAGCATTCTGCAAGTGTTCTGCTGCCATTATGAGGAAATTCTTTTTTTTTATTGTTGGGCAGAAGTAAAAAATTGATCTCCCATAGCATTTGTGTTCTGGGTTTTCGTGTGTGTGTGTGTGCAGGTGCCCCGTTCTGCTGGTGTGATTCCAGTGTAAATGGGCGGTCCTTCCAGAACACTTCCAGGTGTGAACGGGAACACTAAGTACTGTACACTCTTGTTATGAACCTCCCTGTTTTGCTTGGAAGTTTCTAAATGGGTATCTGTGCTTTTCTGAATGTTTTCTTTTTTTAATTTCGGTGTTTTGGGGCTTTTTAGCATGCTTGCATCTTCTTGTGAGATGCACTGAAATCTCATCCATGGAGAAATGCGGAAGTAAGTGACACAAGCACTCATATTTCTGGAATCCTAGGGTAATATTGTATTGTTATCACGGCAGCCTGCAAAACGTGTGTCATTGTGCCAGAACATGAATGCTGTAAAATATAGTGCCATGATCACGTTTTTAGGCACGCGTCCAATAATCTCCAAAAACCGTCATTTCAGAGGGAGAACAGAATAGAATCTTTATCACGGTCCTAGGCCAGCACTGGTAAAAAGAGGATACAGAGTAAATGAAGATAAAAGCACAGGTTAAAAACAGCATTTCAGATTGTATAGTTCCAGTATATCAAGGCAAGACAAGGCTGGTACTAGTCTGCTGTGGAGGTCAATGCCTGATGGATTTTAACTGCCGCTGCACAGAATCTGGCAGCATTATATGTTGTACCAGGGCCGGAGTCTGAAAGCAACAGAGAAGTGTAGAATTGTCCAGTGTGTCCTTGGTATTTATGCAATGGGGTGAAATAAGGCTGAGACGGATGTCCCTGTAGTATGAGCACTGGAGAAGTACATGCTCTGTTGTTTCTACTTGGCCAGAGTTAATCTGTCTGAGAAGGAGATCTTGTATCAGCATGACATCGTGCCAAGGTAATAGCTTTCAGAGGAAGAGAAAAATATTAATTCTAAATGAAAAGGGGAAAAAAGAGCAAATAGAAAACCAAAGTGAGTGGGTCTGAGCATGGTTAGCACCCTCCAGGAGTCACAGAATGTTGAAAGCAGTTAAGCATCCATTGAAAAGGCACGTGGATGGACGTATGGGTGCATAATGATCACTAACAGCTTGTTATGTTGGGCAGCCAATCCAACCTTCTCTCTGTCCAGGGTTTTGAAAGCTTTTAAGGGTTTTGAATATAAAAGTGTCATCAGGGTGATTAATTTCGGATTGTATGGAAGGGCACTCAACACTGCCTGACTTCTGTTTCAATGGGAAAGCAACAACAGGCCCTGACTGTTGCCACACAGTAAGTTTCCATGGCTATGTAGAGCAATCAAACACCTTAATTAAAAAGAAAGTACATATATTTTGTGCCATTGGCAGTGCAGGATTGTAGGCTCCTGCCTGAATATATACAAAAAGTGCTCTTTGGGCATAAGGGCAATCACAACACTTGGGAACCAAATGAACCTTCCTGTTCTATCATTCAGTTGGTGGTTGCCTGGCAAATCGGACCAACCATAGTGAACCAATCTACAGCAAAGAAAGCAAGAGGCCTAAAATTAGAATATAGCAGTAAAAAACAGGTAGCTCTGCTTTGTTTTCAGTAGCCATATTGTTGCTAAGGAAACAAGAACAGGAGGAAAGGGGAAAAGAAAGCCAAGTCATTTTTGGGAGGCACACTTGCAGAAAGTTGCTTATTTTGTAAGTTAGCACATGTGGCTCAGTAGAGAATAATTTTGGCATGGAGTGAGATCATGAATGGACTGTGCGGTATTTAGTGATTCATTGCAGGAACAAGCCCACAACTGTATGTTTTATGACGACCACATGCTTTGTGATGATTGCACTTTGCTAAATGCCTGGATTTTGCCATTCCTGACTTTATTACCAAAGGCAGTAGGAATTTTGTTTTGACTATTTTTTTGCAAGTGTTAAATAGGGCTGGTTTGGGTAAGTTTGATTAATTAGGAGGGCTTTCCCACACATACTCAACTGCCATATCTGCAGCTTGTCTTATGTGAGTGAATCAATGTAAAAATGGACATATGACTGGATGCAGGGATGAACAAGGGATCTTTGGCTGTGATGTGTGTGTGTGTGTGTGTGTGTGCTCACACACACACACACACACAGAGTGTTGTGTGGAAACTTATGGATTTTAGATTGCAGTTCTTCAGTTCATGATACTGTGGGCCCTCAGTATCCATGGGGGTTTGTTTCCAGGACTCCCCACGGAAAACAAAGAATATGGATATTCAAATCACTGGGGTTGTCCAAATGGTAAAAAAGCTCCTCACGGAATTTGAGGAGAATACTACTTGTTCTAATGGCATTCCATGTGATTTTGCCATATTGTGAAGGAGAGGGAAGGGGTAAAAAAGGCCAAAAACCTCACCAGACAAGCCTTTGCAGCTTTTCCTGTTTCTTTTCAAAAAACAACAACAAGGGGGTGCACATTTCTGATCATTAGGACAAGTGGGTCTATTTGATTTGTTTGTCAAATGAGAGGAAACACAAATCTGATTGGCCAGATGTGTGCAGGGGGTGGGGCTTGCCAAGAGAGCAAGTGCCAGCAACTGTCATTCCCTCCCCCAGAGCAATTAGTGAGGGGGAAGGGAGGTGGGCAGGTGTCATTACCACCCATCCCAGCCACTGTTGCTATCACTCCATGGAGATTGGGGGAGGTAGGAGGGTGGCTGCCATCCTCTCCCCCTTCCCTAGTTTGCCATTACCATGTAGTCACCCTGTGGGGATTGGAAGAGGAAGGAGGGTGGTTGCCATCCTCTCCCCCTTCCCCAGTTCTCCCACCCCCCACTGCCACCATGCTGCCTCCTCCACACTAGCTATCATCTTTGGATGTGAAGTTTATGGGGGGGGGAAACAGCTGCTGGAGGAAGCTGCTGGGGGCAAAACCACCATTAAGACAAGTCACAGCTCCTGCGACTTGCTCTTACTGTGGGACACTACATCCCCCCCCCCTTATAGACGGACCCACTATTTAAAATTTAAAATTGCCTGTGATTGACTGGAGCCAGGCCAAGAAGAGGTCCCAGGGCAGTAGCAGAAGCTGCAGCAGTAAGGCCCAGGCATCAGGCACACATTCAAGGGTGTGCATAACAAACAATGCCATCCTTTTGCAATCATGTAAAGTACAAAAGCCGTTCTTTTTTATTGATGGCCCAAGCCATCAATTGTTCCCCTGTGGCACTTTTTTGCTAGCATTGCCAGTGTTTGAATCCTCATGCCATTGTACTCACATGAATACAGTGTCAATGGGCAAGCACTTCTGGGTGAGACTGTGACAGACAGACAGGGGATGTTCTTTCTATGACCCCTGCCCATGTACTTGGGACTTTTAAAGTGTGTTTTTGTGCTTTGCTGTACTTTTTATGTGTTTATTTGGCTTTTATTTTTAAATTTCCCATGCTAGCATCTTCTCACGAGAATTAGCAAGATCTCAACCCTGGAAGTAAATGGAGCTCCATTTGTGCTCTGTAACTGCCAGGGAAGCCTCACTGACACTGGTGGAGGTAGATCTGGTGTGTGTATGGGGGGTTCTTTTGCTGGCATAAAAACATTTTAATATATGCCAGCTAAAGAACATGAATGGGGAGTAGTCTGATAAAGTCCATGTCCCTACAGCAGCAAGTTTGTCCCTGCATAAACTCAGCAATATCAAATTATAGAAATTCTCACATAGTCCATGTTTAGGGTCATATTATAGCAACAGAAGATGCACCCTGCTGTATGAGACCAAAGGCTTTTCCAGTCCAGTATTCTATTCCCACAGCAGCCAACCTGTTATCTATGGGAAGTCCACAAGGAGGACATGAAACCTAGGGATGACCCTTTATGATATCATAAGGTAATGTTACAAGGGGCAGCCCTTAGTGGAGTGATGAAGCATGAAACATTAAATATCAAACACTGTTTCATAGAGTATGCCATTCAATTAAAAAAAAACCCCAAGTATGATAAAAAAAATATATATCCACACATACTTTTCAAGGCAATACTTGCACCTTGAAACTCCTCCCCATTACCCTGAGCACCAGAGAAGAGGGGACAGGTCCTAAAACTCAGAGAACCGTAAGTGGAATATAGATAGGAAGGAACACAAAAAGGAACACAGTCTTGAAGTATCGCACACACAAACACATGCATTTATGCACATACACTGCTGATAGTGTTGTGAATTTTAGCTACATATTCTTTTAGAGGAGTTATTTCTGCATGTGTTACTCACCACAGAACAAATTCAACCCACATACCAAATTAAGGAGTCATTTTTTCTTTCATGACAGATGCCAGTATTCCCATGTGAGCCTGAACACTTCTAGAGCTTTTGGTCATGGATACAGTGATATGTATCATGGACAGACATACAAAATCAAGTATGGTCAGATGCGAACTGGTCCTTGTGGTGGTATAATATGAAGACCTGTTATGTGTACCAGTTCTTAAAACTCCTTGGAAAAAAATGGCTGATGTTGACTTCATAAACTAAAATGAAATGTGACTTTCAGCCCTGTTTTATGGCTTTTTGATACCATGGTATAGACCAAATGAGAAACAATGCTGGACTAAATGGTCTGATCCAGCAGAATAAGTAAATTATTATGGGAGTCGGGGAAGAACATATATGATTGCATTGTATTGTCTTCTTTTATTTATACCTCTTCTTCCCGGAAAGCTGGGAATCAAGGCAGCTTCCAAGATAAGAAGATATGTAAAAGCACATATAGATACAAACATAGAAAAGGCTTTTAAAGTTTTGTTTGAAATGTTTATCAAATCACAGCCATGATTGTTTATGGAGGGATAGGAATTCTCCCAGGTCCATTGTTAGTATGCTAGTTAGTATGTTCTTTCTTGTGGAAAAAAAATATTTACTTATTTATCTACAAATATTTATATCCCACCCAGATCTAAGAATTTTAAAGTGTTGTACATGATTAAGACCTACAAGATACACAAACAGTCTTTACAAGGTTGAAGAAATTACGTACAGGAATGCATGAGCATGTCAATGAATTGTATGTGAACATTACAACTTTACTGCAGTGTGGAGGTGTAGCCATTACAGAAGTACTCTGCGTTGTTCATACTTGTTAAGCAAAAGCTGCCAAAACAAGGCAATGTTGATGCTAGGACTTCCACTGAACAGACCTTCCAGTGAAGTAGTATCTCCTGAAAATTTATGGCATCTATTTCCAAGTTAAGTTTGGGAGGAAAGATTAAGACTTCCTAATTTGCCTCCACTTTTTTTTTTTTAACAAGGAAAGAAATAATTGCTTGTGAACTATTACAGTTGCTCTTGCTACCAGCATTTTGGGAACTGCTGCTCTGGAGCAATGGGCTCTCCTTCAAACACTTCATATGTCCACGTGGTCTTCCTCGTCATCATCCCTTCACAAGGTACATCAGAATGTTTCAGTGATGATCAGGAGAAGCAAAACAAGAGTATGTACCTTGGCTAATTTATATCAGACAGACCTTTAACTCCCACCACAGAAACCAACATATGGCACATGATATCCTGTTTTTTTTTGGGGGGGGGTACCTTATGAATGGAAATGGCAACCTTGGAGGCTTGTGAAACTCTGCACCCACCACACTATGCAAAAGATATCTGGTGTGCATATCCGCATTGAGATGTACTCAACCACAGGAACGCGGCAGCCCTCTGAATAGCTCTGAGGATGTATGTCATCAGTCTGGTGGCTTTCCTGTAGTGCAGTCTGTGCTGATGTTTTCAGGTAAACAATGAACCACATG
This sequence comes from Gambelia wislizenii, assembly GCA_030847615.1. NCBI lineage: Eukaryota > Metazoa > Chordata > Lepidosauria > Squamata > Crotaphytidae > Gambelia > Gambelia wislizenii. Next base: position 151,274,528 of record JAUMIR010000004.1, read on the forward strand.
GAGGCAAGCTTATTTACCAATTAATCTCAACTTCTTTTCTAAGGAACACGAAAACATTTAAAACATATGAGATGAATTCAGTTGATTCATTGGGAAGGTCAGAATCATTTGGATTTGTGCAGTCATATGCCATCAATTATTGTTACTCTGAAAGAGGAGGCAAAGACAACACTAGATTGATCTCTAATATAAATAATGACACTGCCCAGGAAATAGTGGGAAATGGGAGGCCCATGGATTCAATGTGGACTAAAGAAACTTCTTGTATAGCCTATGGGAGCAGTGGGCAAAGTGTGGTCTGCAGACTACATGGACCTTCCAAGGCCATTCCCAAGGGCTACAGTCTTATTATTTAAATGTGTCTGTTTACTAAAAATGCCTCCTACTGACTTGACTTCCAGTTTACTTCCTGCTTGGGAAAAAAAGGCCTTTCATGGGCCTAAAACAGCCCATGTAAAGCATTTTGGATTTCTGAAAATTCAATATACCTATGAAGCAGTGCAGCTATGCTGGCCACTGCAACAAGTGGAAAGGTATTCAGTCCTCCCCCCCCTCTCCTCCTCCTCCTCCTCTTCTTGTCAGTGATGTTGTTCATTTGTCTCTTGCAAGTTTTCTTAACAACATAACACTCATGTAGTAAAAGAAAGGGCAAAGGCTTCATGTTGTCATTAGCTCATGTCAAACAAACTCTATTCAGGTTTTTGGCTTTGGGGCAACAGTGGTGGTAGCCTCCATGTCAGTGGAACAGTGGAGCCACTGTAGGTTTTCATCTAAATTTTAAAGGATTTTCCAAGGTGTTGTATCTCTTTTGGAGGAAGCATTCAGCATGTTGAGTAGTGTCTTTAAAGTTCAAGTGAAACCCAGAATGGATTCATTACCCCACTGACTTGGAGGCCACTAGCCACCACTGTTTCTAATCACAGTGAACTAGCTCAATTTCCCTCTATCAACATTTACTGCAACTTTCTAAATAAGATTGGGTCGGTCGGTGGATGACTGCTAAAAATCCAGGGGAATGGAATTGATGAGAGAAGAGGAATGAATGACCTGGCAGTGATGCTGTCCAGCTGGCATTACAACAGTGGCCTAGCAGAGGGTGAAGTGACCTCTACTACCTGCTAGCTCTGGATAGGATCTTGTGCATGCCATCCTCAAGGAGTTGACAAACCTACACAGACACTGAGGCAAACCAAGAAAAGGCACTGTATGGGATTCCACCCACATGCTCCCAACCCCACCAGATCTTTTGTAAAAGGGAGAAACCCCTTTCCTCTCTGAAGTGCCAGCTCTCTGTCAGAATTAAGTTGAAGAAGTCATGGTATCTTGTGGCCATGGCATGATATGAATGCAATGTTAACAAACATTGGTCCTATCCTCTGAAGACATTGCCATCTCTTCCTGCCTCTCAGTCTCAAAATATAGTAGAATGAGGATGAGAGTCAGGTGCTTGGTTCTTGAGGTGATAGAATGATCTGAATCATTTCATAACCAAACTACATGCTCCACTAAAAATGTCTCTCTTCTTTTTTATTACTCATGGGTAAGCATGTGGGTCTCCAGTATGGATTAGGGCTACTATATGTTAAAAGGAAAAGTATGTCTCTCTCCATCTGGTCTCCTTGCAATGTCTATGTGTTTTTCTTTTTTGGAGAACCAAAAATCCATCATTGGTGTAATGGATGGTTCCAATACAGATTGTTGCCTTCTACTTGTGAGTAGCTAAAAAAGTAGACAGGCAGCTGCAAGCATAACATAATGCTTGAGTTCCTACATCATGCTTGCACAGTAAATCTACAATCACAGAGTTACCCAGTGCTTGTGCTATACCACCATTCTGCTGAATACCAACGTTGTTTAACCAATTGTATATCTGCCAGTATGCCTACTTATTGTCCCATTGTGCAATAGGGAATGTACAGGGGCTTGTTTCTGCAGTCCAGTGAATAAAGTGCTATATTGAAGGCATTGACAAAGAGCTACACACCATCCAAGAATGTGCAACTGTGTGGCTGGGATCCTCTTGGTTATTCCCAGCTAGAGTAGACCCATTCAGTCATTTGTTGAAAGTTGAGTCGACATGTAGGTAAATCCAATGGATTCAGTGGTTCTCTAGTTTGGACTAACAATAGGATTGAGATCCACGTGTTACACTCATGAAAGTCCACTTATGAGACCATGACCTGAATATGCCCATTGTACAATGACAAAAAAAAAAAAAACACAACTGCATGTATAAGGGAACATATACATGTGTATGACACCAACAGAATTCTAGCCAATGTGTAGTTGGATTCCCAGATTATAGGTTAGGGTTGCCATTTTTAAAAATGTGCCTATGTCTGGTAAGGCTTACTGCAAGGAGTACTCTGGCCATGCATTGGGCTGGAACCTTTTCTAGAACTGAGATCACTTTTTTTTTTTGCATGACAGTGAGCACTCTCTTTTACACCCCCCCCAATTCATATATGCATAGGGGAACTTCATAAATGGCACTGTATCATACACCATGAAACAGAACAGTACATTCTACCCTCTCATCCTGTTCAGCCTTTTGGACCAACTCCCAGACCCTAGCTAGCATGGCCAGCAGCTCAACTAGTCACAAAAAGTAACTTTACTAAGCCCTGATTTTGCTGTATGTGCAACCATGGGCTCTGCTTTTAGGTGGCAGGGATAGCCACCTTGGAAACGTTACCTGCCCCCTGTTATACTGAAACTAGTTTCTATTTCTTTTAAATTGCATGTTTAGGAGAAGTAACAATTTGCATGCTATCTTTTTAGATCAGATCAAAAGAGACACGCTCTTCTACAAAGCCTTTGCTTTCACAGCCACCACTCTGTTCTGCAAAGCTGCAAATTCGGTTTCAAGGGACTCGAGGCTTTGTAACTGAGTCTTCTTGGTTATCTTCAGTGAACATTGCTAAACATCACTGGAAATTCTCACAAATCAGGTTATTTCCTACAAATAAGTTAAAAAGTGATTTAAACATGGGCAAATGAAGGATGTAGTGGTTCATTTGAAACCACATATGAATTCATAAAATGAGAGAGCTTGCACAACTTATATGAACTACCAAGTTGCATTTGAGCTTTGAGGCATATTGTTGTAACCTCCATGGTTTTTTTTTTTTTTGTCCTCCTGGACAGTCCAACAGAAATGTAAATTTAGTAATCCCTTGGCAGATACCACACAAAACATTTTATTTGTTTATTCATTTGTTTATAGCCCACTTTTCATCCACTGGGTCTATAGCAGTATACCCATCCTCACTTTATTCTCAGAACAACCGGCTGAGGCAAGTCAGTCAGAGAATGATGCTGGTCCAAGATCACTCAGAGAATTGCATGGCTCATTGGGGACTCAAACCTGGATCTCCAAAGGTTCCAATCCAACACTTTAACCATTCCACCATGCTGGCTCATAGGTTTTAATGAATTTAATTGTTGTAAACCACATCAGGTAACCCATATTCCTTCAAAGGATGGGACAGAGATCCACGAATAATTTAATACATGGTTTAAAGTGGTCTACAGGTCCATTTCTCTTACCAAAAACAACACTTTCTTCATACTTTTGTCCTTAGGTTTGCCACTGGAGGGAAGGGACCATCAAGGAGATTATCAGACAGGAATGCAAAAAGTGTTCCTGTTCCACAATCTCCAGACCCATTCCTATCCTGAGACAATAACCCTCCCCATCAGACTTACCTTCTTTTGCATCCAAAGGCATCCCAGGCATGAACAGAGCTCAGTTCACTTCCTGGACTGAAATCTCACCCACTTTTATGAGAAGACACAAGCGTGGGAAATTCAAAAAGAAAAAGAAAAATACACACAAAGAGTTCACAAAAGCACATACACACACTAAAAACAAGCAAGCAAGCAAGCAAGCAAGCAAGCAAGCAAGCAAGCAAACAAAAACAAACAACCCAGGGAGGGTACAAAAAAGAGGGTAGCTTACCAGGTTCTCATGATCCCACCTGGGGGTGTTCTGGTAGGATGGCCCATTGACGCTGGAATCACAAAAACAGTGCAAGGTTTCAGATGCCGTCAATGCTGGCACCAAAATGGGATGGGCAATCTTCCTTTGACAGCTCCAGCCTGTCAATAAAAAGAAATGCCAGAATAATGACAGCGGAATGCAAAAGGACAATGTTGTGTGATATTGGCATCCTTTTGCATTCATTCCACTGTCGTTATTCTGGCACCACATTAACTGCATCTGATAATCTCTTTAATTTCTCTTTCTCAAAACAAGATTGACCCCCAGTGATTTTCGTTCTGATCCTTCATCTGTAATGAAACTGGGATGAGGGATAATTTTGGTTGATCTTCACTTTTAGGTGATCTGACCTAATTCACATTTCCTTGATAGTCTACAGACTAGAACTCAGTTATCTTTCAGGTTCTGCTCTTCTCAAAATCTTCAACACTCTGCTCAAAAATTTGCCAATAATTTCTATTAGGGAAGGTTGCATATAAAAGTGTGTCTATTAGGAAAAGTTGAGTAGGAAAATAAATGTTTTTTTAAAAATGTAAATTGATATAGAAGTTGGATGGATTGAGAGATGCTGGATATTTTTATCTGGTCAACATTTTTAAATGCACCACCCAGATTAATATGAAACACAGCCAGCACCACCCAGACTAACATAAAAACAGTTTGGGGGCTGTACGCTTCACCTAACTTTGCAGTGCAGTTCTCAGTTCAAAAATTGCATACAAAAATGTGTATACAGTTATCCCTCTGTATCCATGGATTTGGTATCCACAGATATAAGTATTCATGGCTTGAAAATATTCTTAAAAAAAATAATAATCCAAAAAGCAATCCTTGGTTTTGCCATCTTATATAAGGTACACCATTTTGCTATGCCACTGCATATAATGGGACTTGAGTATTCATGGATTTTGGTATCCACGGGAGGTCCTGGAACCAAACCCCAGCGAATATGAAGGAACAACTATATTATGAAAGATAGCATGCAAAAATGCATTTCATTGAGAAAGAGAGAAGTACACAAATGCTTAAAATATGTGAGTGAAAGTTGTATATGAAAATATCATTTTTCTTGGGCTCAATTCATACAGGTCTATCTATGACAACTAGTGATAACCTTTCCTCTCTTGGTACAAACCTATGGCTTGAAGATGATTCTGTACTTTATTCACCAAATCACTATCTCCTATTTTATTAATTTTGTGTATGTAATGTTCTTATACCATCTTAGTTGATTATCATTTCACTGTAATAGCCTCCATTGTGCACAATAAAGATGCCATCATGCTACATTACTTTAAGCCTTCAGTATTTACCATCAGTCTGGGATTGCAGTACAAAAGAGTGTGCTTAGTTCAATCTTATGGCAACTGGTGGTTCTTGGTCAAGGTAACAAATGCATGAATTAAAAAGAAAATTCAGATATATCACCTGCTGCATGAGCATTCAGTACGATTTCCTGTAACTCGATGCGTAGTTGTACAGGAAGCACTGTAAACCAGAGATAATGTTTTAAAATTGAGTTGTCATCATGTGCCTTCAAGTCAACTCTGATTTATAGCAATCCTACTGCTATAGGGTTTGCTATAGGGTTTTCTATAGGGTTGTAGGGTTTTCTTAGCAAAATCCATTCAGAGGAGATTTGCCCACTTCTGCCTTCTTGGGCTAAGAGAGAGTGATTTGCCTAAGGTCACACACAATGGGTTTTCCATGGCTGAGCAGGGATTTGAAATCTGGAGCCCATTCACACTACAGAATTACAGTGATATTATTCCAGTTTAACTGGTACGATTCCTTCTTATGGAATCCTGGGATTGATATTTTAGGAAAGGGCATTTAGAATTCTCATCCAGAGCACAGCAATGCATCCCCAAAGGATAAACCCCAGGATTCCATAGTGGAATAATAGTACTATAAATATAGTAGTCTAGTCAAGGAAATGTGAATTAGGTCAGGTCACCTAAAAGTAAATGGAGTGTGAATGGGCTCCGGGTTACCAGGAGTCCCAATCCAACACTCAAACCACTGTACTACGCTGAAGCAAAGAGTCAGATCACAGTTTGGGAAAGTGACTTTTTAGACTACAACTCCTCAAATTCTCCCACCACCATGTCCATGCTGGCTGAGAGCTTCTGGGAATTCCAGGCTGTCTGAAACACTACCTGCATGAAACACTACCTGCAATGGAGATTGAACCCTGTTGTAGTGAGAGCATTTATCTCTTGTGTTCTGCAAGATAACCACTGCTTGTGTGCCCCAAGATAGAAATTAAATTGTGAAGGAACCTTGCAGTTTTGAAATCTCTACTCACAGAGGAAGCTACCTGCTATCTAAGTGACTCACCACCCTGCCCCCATTGCTACCCAGCCTCCCCTGCATTTGGGTAGCTCTGACACATCTCTTCTGATGGAGTGATTAGATCATTCAGTTGTCACTGCAGCAAGCAAACTGCATGTCCTCAAAGGTGTGCCCAGAACAGTCACTCATACAAAGACAACAGATGGTTCCTATGACATGAAGCAGCTCTTAGTTTTCAGATGGAAGTGCCCCTAGTTTTCAGCCTAGAGGTTGGGCCTATCCAGATATTGAAACCAGGAACAAAAGGTAGGCTTTGTCATGGTGACAGAGGGTGTAACTGTCCCTGTGAACCATTCTTGGGGTTCTTTCACACTACACAATTATAGCACTATTATTCTACTTTAATGGCCATCATTCTGTCCTATGGAGTCCTGGGCTTTGTAGTTTGGTGAGGCATGAGAGTTCTCTGACTGAGAAGTTTATATACACCTCCCTAAACTGCAAATCCAATGATTCCATAGAATGTTGCCATGGCAGTTAAAGTAAAACCATAGAGTAACTGTAATGTGAAAAGGCCCCTGGAGAACTTGTGGCTCTTCAGATATTTATCATTTCCAGTTTCTCATCAAATTCTACCAGCCACTTCCCTGATAAGGGATAGTGGGAATAGTAGTTTATTAACATCTGGAGGGCCTAAGCCAGCACCATAATTTTATCTGTATCCTGCTTTGTCTTCCCAAAGCAATCCCAAAGCAGCTTGCTGTTGTGTGCCTTCAGCCATTGTCACACTACACTGTTATAGTGCTATTATTCCACTTTAACTGTCATGGCTGCTTCCTGTGGAATTCTGGGGTTTGTAGTTTCATGAGGCCTAAGAGGTCTCTGGCTGAGAATTCTAAATGTCCCTCCCTAAACTGCAAATCCCAGGATTCCACATGAGGCAGCCATAGGAATTAAAGTGGAATAATAGCACTATAACAACATAGTGTGATATTGTCCCCTAAAGTCATTTCTGACATATGACAACCCTAAGATGAACCTATCATGTGGTTTTCTTGGCAAGGTTTGTTCAGAGGCATTTTTGCCTTTGCCTTCATCTGAGGCTGAGTATGACTTGCCCAAGATTACCCAGTAGGTTTCCATGGTTGAGTGGGGATTCAAATCATGTTCTCCAGAATTATAGTCCAATGCTGAAACGACTACACAATACTGACTCTATAAAGACAAACAAAGTAGTAAAAGAGAAGCAAACAATAGGGAAAAAAATATAATAAAAATTGTCTTGGGTGCTACTTGTTTTGTTGATACAAGAAGTTGTTTTAAGCAAGTCACACATTCACTGCTTCTCAGGCCTCATCTACAGAGGCCAGAATATTCCAGCTCCCCGCTGGAGTATTCTGGCTGTGGATCTAGCCTGTTTCTCCTCCATTATCGGCATGAAACAGGATTGAGTGCAGACCCCCACGCTGGCCTGTCCCTGCTGCTGCTGCCATGCCTGTAGCACATGAGCACACTGTGGGCTTGCTTCCTGGATCCGGGCAGCAGCTGGAGTGACAGGCCAGCATGGCAGTAGGGTTTCCTGTGGTCCCATAGGAACTGGTCTATTTCTTTCCTAGATAAATGTTTTTTTCAGGTATTTTAATAAAATGGTTTACCCTTTTACCCTTTTAAGCCCCATCTTTGCCCTGGACATTGTGAGGACTGCTTGGGGGCAAAAGCCCTGCATCACTAGTACTGTATGGCTCAAAGTCAGGGCAAAGTCAGGGTAAATAGCCCATCTGGGCAAGGCCTCAGCTTCAGTCCTCACATCTCTGAAATGTTGACAATGGTGACCTATATAACTCAAGGTAACAAGGTCCAAGGAATGTACCTCGGCCATGTGCTTTCAGCCACACCAGTGAAAGAGATAGTGAAATGGCTCCTTCTAGCACAGTGACATTCATCAGTAGCACAGCTGAAATTGTTTTTTTTCCCCTCTCATTGTCATCAGTGAACAGGACACTTTAGAGACATGTAAGTAAACAACAGGTCCTAGAAGAAGGAGATTTCAATCTAAATTTAGACTTTGGTAACCAGGAGTAAGAAGAGCATGAAAAGCACAACAGTATCTATAACTGCTTCTGGACTCCATATATGGCCAGGTTTGCCAAGGTTGAAGACAGAACAGTTCAGGGAAGCTGTACACTGGGACCCTTCTGAGTGAACAATCCATCTTAAGAGTTCTATACAGGGAGCTGAAAAAACAAAAGATGACTTGCATATGGGGTCGTTGTTTTGCATGCTCCCTACTCAGATGCTGTGTTCTGTCCAATGTCCCTGCAAAATGAAATAAATAACAAAAGAATCACAGGAGAGATGGAGCTGAGATGCACACCAAACAGGCCAGTCATCTAGTCTTTAAACTAACCAGATATTTTTTGTAACACAAGAGTCTTTTTGGTTTGCTGTAGTAACATTGCCCAGGTTTGAAGTCATTCTCTTCTGTCTTGTGCTTTTTGTGCTTCTTGAGCTCTTGCTTGTGGAACTCTTATTGTTGTCTGGTTGAGTCTTTGCTTCCGTTGCTATGAAACCTTCAAAATATTAGGGAACTGCAATACAGCAAAGCACGAAGGCACGTGGTGTCCCATCACATAGGAGAGCATCTGGAATAACATCACCAAGGTCGGCTCAGACGATTTTCCTGACCTAAGTAAATTAATTTTGCTGCTCCCTCCCCTCCAGCATCTTGCATTAGAATAAGGGATGTTGTAATTTTTCCATAGCAGTTTTCATGATTTCAGTCACCTCCCCTTCTTGTCTGAAAAGAAGATGGGAGGTGGAACATACACCAACATGAGCACACACACTCTCACACACTCCTCCACAACTTTGATCAAGAGCCTATGTATGTGCAGGTAGAGTTTCATTCCCCTGCCCCCAAAATTGGGGATCACTCAAAGCCTCTGGAATTCTATTGTGCTAAGCAGCACTTCTACTGCCTATTCAGTAGGGCCTATGGTGTAGGTGGGAAACATTTGGCTATCTGGAAAATTTCTTTGCACTACAGGGCCCATCATCCCCAGAAGTTATGGCTAATGATAAAGGAAGATGGATGGTGTATTGCAAAAATCTGGCTGACCAAAGGGTCTTTACTGTGATCATTACCAAGTTTGCTTTTAAAATCTGCCATGTTTGGGTGTTGGATTACGACTTTGCTCAGCCATGAAAACCCACTGGGGCAAGTCACACACTCTCAGCCTCAGAAAAACCTGTTGGAAATGACTTGAAGCCACACACAACAGCAATAACACGTCTACTCTCAAAGCACAGTATTATTTTCCACATGCCAAAGGCCACATGCCTAAAGTCCTTGTGACTTTTACTGTCTATGATTAATATTCACAGGTGCAATTTTATTTGTTTGTTTATTTATTTATTTATTACTTCACATGCATTTACTTTCTGTTGTGGCTTCTGAAATTGCATTTGGAATCAAACAGAAACACATTAGTCACAGCAGAAATTCCTGAAAGCACAATTTCATATCTTTCTTCCTCAAAGAAATTGTGTATTCCATTCGGCAAACTATGGGTCCTTTCACATTACACAATTATAGTGCTATGACTGTGCCATGGTTCCATCCTTTGGAATCCTTGCATTTGTAGTTTAGAGAAGGGTATTTAGAATTCTCAGCCAGAGAGCTCCTATAGTGCTTCTGACCAAACTACAAAATTCAGGATTCCAAAGGATAAAGCCATGGTAGTTAAAATGGAATCATAGTGCTATGACTGTGTAGTGTAAAGAGCGTGGTTTATAAGAAAATACAAGATGCACTAAGCCATCCAGGAGCAGGGAGCTAATTTGTGATTCACAGGACTGCAGGGTTTGATAGGAGATTATCAGATGCGGCAATATCACACGACATCATCCTTTTGCGTTCTGCTGTCTTCTCACAAGAACAGGTGGGATTTCAGTCCAGGAAGTGAACAGAGCTCTGTTAGAGCTCTATTCATTCCTGGGCTGCCTTTGGATGGAAGATAAGGTAAGTCTGATGGGGAGGGTTACTGTGTCAGGACAGGAACAGATCTGGAGATTGTGAGACAGGAACACTTTCCATTTCTTTCTGATAATCTTCTAACTTGGGTCTATACCAGAGGTGGGTGAAATGCCACATGCATCCCAAGGCTGTTTTTGTAGACCCCACATCCCCCCCCAACCTCTCTGAGCAATACTTTTTCTACTCCACCCATGTACTGCCTCTCTTGGAAGCTTCCAGGAATAACAACCCACATTTGCAATCTCGCCCATGCTAAATTGCAGAAGTAAACTCCCATTCTTAAAGCACTAGTGGTCATCATTCAATAATTCCATGGTGGTTCTTTCGCATGATTACAGCAACTCATGATAATAAGTGTTATAATACCACAATGTTTCTGCTATCCTCATTCACAGAATTACAGCATTTTGTGGACTTTATCAGACGTGGCAAAAAACACATCATTAGGTTGGAACAATAACAAAAAGGCTGAAATTATCAGACAACATCATCATTTACCCATTCCCACTGTGTCACACTGGCATGAATGAGGCATAACTTTTTATTGGCAGCTTAGACCTTCAATAAAAAGTTACACCTAATTTGCATAATAATAATAATAATAATAATAATAAAATGTATTTCTATTCCACCTTTCTGCAATGCAATCGGGGCGGCTTACAATATAAAAACTCCATAATTACAGTACCCTAGCCCACACACCCCTTAAAATAATATTAAATTATAAAGGATTAAAAAAATGCAATAATTAAAAATATATTAAATTAGAAAAAAAAATACAATAATTAAAAAAAAATCCAATTGCAGCTCAGAGGGAAAGGACAGCCGAGTCTTGGGCCGGGATAGTTATTCAGGAAAGGCCTGCCGGAAAAGTTCTGTCTTGACAGCTTTTTAAAAACTGTCTAAGGTGGTAATAAGATGGATCTTGTCCAGCAGGCCATTCCATAATCTGGGAGCGGCAGCAGAGAAGGCCCTCTGGGAGGTCACAACAGCCTTGTTTTCATAGGTTGTAACAGGTTCCTCCAAGAGGACCGAAGTGCACAGGGAGGGTCATATGGGAGGAGGCAATCCCAGAGGTAAGTCAGACCCAAGCCATGTAGGGCTTTAAAGGTCATAACCAACACCTTGTACTGTGCCTGGAAACTAATAGGCAGCCAGTGGAGAGCTTTTAGCACAGGTGTAATGTGCTCTCTTCTGGAAATACCAGAAATCAACCTGGCTGCCATGTTCTGAACTAGTTGAAGTTTCCGAGTCAAGCACAAGGGTAGCCCCATGTAGAGTGCATTACAGAAGTCGAGATGAGAGGTTATCAGTGCATGTACCACATGCACCAGCGTGATGCAGCGGGAATGGGTAAGCACAAGGACGTCTGATATTTTCACCCATTTGTGCTATTGTCACATCCTAATGACTTTTTTTTTTTTAGCAATATTGGCATCATTTGATAAAATCCTTAGACATTTGTCTGATAACGGATTTTATTAGACTAGCCTCTAAAACATAATTACAGCCATTTTTATATTGGCAAAAGAATGCCCTTCACCACACTTACCTTCTCTCCTGGCAAAGGCTTTCCCGGCAATGAAGAGGAAGTGAAAGGAGCTCTCTTCACTTCCTCATCCAAAATCCCATGGATTCTTGCAAGAAGATGCTTCTTAGGCTGTCAATAAAATAGAATGGGTTTTGGCCAGGACACAAACACAAAAGGGTTATGTCATCCAATATGTGAGCCCTTTCGTGTTTATGTGACATCATTATGATGCCGTATTTAGTGTGTCTGATAAAGTCCAATGTCCTTAGTGTTTTTTATCCAAATGGCACAATTTATGCAACCCTGGTTGATGCTTTATATATCATGCTTACTGATATCACCAGGGGCTTACTCTTGTAACATCACCAGGCTTTGCCTCCTATGACATGTCAAGGCGTTGTCCCTTTTGGTCTAGGCTGGCAATGCTAGGGACAAAGTTGGCAACTATAGGGACAGAGTGGGTTTCTCATAACCAAACAGAAACATTCATCACCCTTTCACTAGTTACTAGTGCCCATGTATACGTTAATGTGTATGAAAGGTTAGTGTCAAAAATGAAGACCATATATCAGGTTTAAACTCAGGAACTTTTAGCTATTTATAATGCCTTCCTTAAGTAATATGAAAACATTCCTTAAATTACTCCCTCCCTTGAATACTGTCATGCTCACAGTCATACTTCCAACTTTAAGAGATATTTCTCTCTCTCTCTTCAGGACGACTCCAATTTGACCTGCCTTCTAGTTTTGCAACAAGCAAATGGCAAAGCTAGCAGCAAGGTGATGCTTCTTCTAACAACCATCTGCTGTATTTGCAGGCATGTCCAAACAGGAAGACAAGCAGTCATCAATAGTAAAAGACACCTGTCCAGATGTTTGTGCTTATAGCTACCATTAGCCCTACCCAACATGGCCAGATGTAAAGGATCATGAGGTTTGTCAAAAACATCTGTATGGCCAGAGGGTTTCCACCCCCGGCTTAGTGGGTAGAGTGTTGAACTTTGACTTTGTGATGTTGTGCCAGCCAGGTACACTCAGCCTATAATACAGGGTTGTTGTGAGGATAAAATCCTGTGAGGAACAACATGTGCTTGCCCCAAACCCCTCGGGAGAGGGTAGAATAAAAGTGTAATAACATTTAAAATCTATTATAATATTTAAGTAATCATTTTTTCATGATTAAAAAGTAATGTATAGTTCTTTGACCAACATACGTATCAGGATCCAATGATAATTGTTTGTTGTTCTCATGGCACTTTAATTTTTTTTTAAAAATACTTGATCATTGTTTGATAAGATTGATGATTTAATTGTTTTTTATCAGCAGCAATCCTGAATGATTGAAAAATTCATCAGTTAGAACTACTTCAGAAAGCACAGTGTTATTCTTATGATAATGGCTACTCTCTTCTGGAAGACTCCAGAGTCCACCTGCTTTAAGAAGCTTTACACGATACTATGCTACTGGGACACATGGAGGCCCTTCATCTGCACAGTTAATGGTGGTAGTCTTGAACCCTTGGCAGTCATTCCCTGGGCTATGCTCACTCTAGTCAGATGTTTGACTCATAGGTTTCCCCAAAACATGAGCAGGAAGTGGGTGGGGCTGTGCCAAGCAGCCACATCCAAGATTGGACGTCCTTTTTTTAGCCCCACCCTTCATGCCTTAAGTGTACAGCATGATAGTGATCTCTGCCCAGACCCCCCTACTTGCAGAGGCTCCAATCACTGCACATATTTCTGCTGTGTGTGTGGATGCCAAGTGGTGGAGCTACTTGGGATGTGTTGGGGATGTGATAAGTTGAGGTGCATTGCTCATGGAATGGAAGAGTGCATGAGTAAAACATCTAAAGTGAGATCATGATAACTGGGAATGTGTATTTTCTTCTTCCTGAGACCTTTGTCCCTGTTCAAAGCTGCCTCAGTTATGACACCCCTCAGTTATGGTTAGCGGAGAAAGCAGAATACATACAAACATAGAGGAAGAGAGCTGCAGGGCCAGTGGATTCCACTACCAATTGTTGTTGTTAACTGCTGTCAACTTGACTTTGACTTTGACAACATGAGTTTGGAGATTATCAGACAGGAATGAAAAGAGTGTTCCTGTCCCACAATCTCTTCTCTTGCCCCTCTCCCGTCCCTGTCCCGCAAAAACATCAACACTTTTCAGACCTACCTTCTACCTTCTACCAAAATGCAGCCCAGGAGTGAACAGAGCTCTAACAGAGCTCCCTTCACTTCCTGGAGTGAAATCCTGCCAGTTCTCATGAGGAGATATGAGCGTGGGAAATTCAAACTTACAAAGAAAACTAAAACACTAAAAGTAACAGCAAGCACAAAAACACACTAAAAACATTACAAGTAACCCAGGAAGAGTACAAAAAAGTGTGTCACTTACCTTGCTGTCCCGATCTCACCAGGAAATGTTCTGGCAGGGAGCTCCTATTGACACTGGGATCTTGCCAGTGAAACAGGACACTTTTTCAAACGTTGTCAAATCCACAACAGGAACGGAACGAGGGATGTATTAATGGCTTTTCTCATCAATAAAAAGCAGTGCCAGCAGAATGGCAGCAGAACAGGTGCATTATGAGAGACAAATGATGTCATCTGAAAAGGGACCACTCACTTACTAACTGGTTGTCTTCCCCTTTTGTTTTTCAGATTCTAGTCTGATGTTCATGAGGCTGCGGGTGCTGATCTGTAGCCACAGTATGGTGTACTGGGCGGCCCGGCAGGCCCGGCTGAGTCATTATGGGCCTCACTTATGTTTGGGGAATGGGGCAACAGTTGAGTGGGTGGGGAAAAGGGGTTTGCGTTGGCGTGGCCTTCTGCCATTGCTATTTGGGGAGCGCCAAGGGCCTCCGCCAGATGTTCTTATCCTTCACTTAGGGGGGAATGATTTGGGGTTATTGAAGGGGAAGACCTTGGTCCTGCAGGCAATACACGACATATGGGTAATCAGGTCACGATGGCCTGAAGTTACCGTCGTGTGGTCGGCCATTTTGCCAAGGAGGCAGTAGAGGGGTGAAGGTGATCCCCATTCTCTTGATAAAGCCCATAGGGGAGCTAACAGGGAAATTAAGAACGCCATGCACAAGGGGTTGGGTTACTATTTGCCTCACCCTGACATCGTGTCCAAGAGGCCCAAGCTCTACAGAGCTGACAGGGTACACCTTTCGGACGCTGGTAATTTGATCTTTTTAAATGATCTTCAGTGAGGGTTGAGGGACTTTTTGGACGAGCTGGTGGGGGAGAGGGACTAAGCGGATGCTTGCCCCTTTCTGTGGCAGGGAAGGGGGAGGTGTTGCTTCGGTGGGCACCTTGGCACCAATTTTCAGTGAAGGTAGGGTCTCTGGAAGGGCCACTTCAGGTCGTGGGGCCTAAGGGGACAGAAGGAGACCCGCCTTGAGGTTGGCCTAAAGGATAATCCTTCACCCTAATCAATGGGGCTTGGGTGAGGGCCTTTTGGGTTCACCTTCCAGACACGGGCTGGCTGGTGAGCAACCCCAGTCAATTGGGGTTCCTCTCCAAGACCCAGGTGTTCGCCAGGGAAGGCTGGGGGTGTGGTCTAGGATAGACCTACCACCTCAGCTGGTCCCTCACCAGGTTGCCTCCCCCTGCTGAAGATTTTAGAGGGAATTAAATAGGTTGATTTCAATAAAATAGTTTATTTCTCCCCATTTTATGTGTGTGGTCTCTTTATTTCGCAATCGTCAGGCAATTCAGCTCCTTACCTTGCGGCTGAGCCGCTTGGGCAGGGAGCCACCTTTGCCGCTGTTTGTGGCTTCGAGACCATGCTTTTGGTCGCAGGCGTCGTCGCCTGCGACGGAGGTGAGGGGCGGGGCGGGAGTATATAAAAGGCCTCCCGCCCCTTGCCTCCTCCTTCTTGTCTGCCAGCTGTCGACCCACCCTCCCGCCACTTGAATAGTGTGATAAATGGTCGCTTAGGGGCTGGGTAGGAGTTTCCCCCCTTTTCTCGGGGTTTTTTTCGCCTACCCCATACTAGGATGGCGGTATTTGGGAAATTGGCTAGGGTGGTGTCTAAATAGGTTAATCCCCTCAAGCAGGGAAGGGGGAGGTGTTGCTTTGGTGGGCACCTTGGCACCAATTTTTGGTGAAGGTAGGGTCTCTGGAAGGGCCACTTCAGATCATGGGGCCTAAGGGGACAGAAGGAGACCCGCCTTGAGGTTGGCCTAAAGGATAATCCTTCACCCCAATCCGTGGGGCTTGGGTGAGGGCCTTTTGGGTTCACCTTCCAGACGTGGGCCGGCTGATGAGCAACCCCAGTCAATTGGGGTTCCTCTCCAGGACCCAGGTGTTCACCAGGGAAGGCTGGGGTGTGTGGTCTAGGATAGACCTACCGCCTCAGCTGGTCCCTCACCAGGTTGCCTCCCCCTGCTGAAGATTTTAGAGGGAATTAAATAGGTTGATTTCAATAAAATAGTTTATTTCTCCCCATTTTATGTGTGTGGTCTCTTTATTCCGCAATCGTCCGGCAATGAGAGACGAATGATGTCATCTGAAAAGGGAGCCCTTTAGCGATCTCCTGGTGTTGTGAAAATGCCATATTTAGCACGTCTGATGATCTCCTTTGACTATGAGTGAGACACCTCCAAGTCCCCCTATCCTCAAGAGCCCTGCTCAGGTTTTGAAGAATCAGAGCC
The DNA here is from genome assembly GCA_030847615.1 of Gambelia wislizenii. NCBI lineage: Eukaryota > Metazoa > Chordata > Lepidosauria > Squamata > Crotaphytidae > Gambelia > Gambelia wislizenii. The sequence continues at coordinate 151,291,059 of JAUMIR010000004.1, forward strand.
ATGACTTCATTGATCATGTGTATCGATCCATAAATGTGGTCTTCCTCTTTTTCCTACTCCCTTCTATCTTTCCATGTGTTATTGCCTTTTCTAGTGAGTCATGTCTTCTCATGACAGGTCCAAAGTATGACAGTTTCAGTTTAGTTATCCTGGTTTCTAGGGAGAGTTCAGGTTTGATTTGCTCTGGGACCCATTTGTTCAGGGTATCCATAGAACTCTTCTACTAATAGGAGGGTGCAATGTCTGAACTTGACTTGGGCCCAAGAGAGGAGCAAAGTGCCTATCTCTTGTCACTTTGTCTTTGTAAAATATCTGACAGTATATATTTTTCTTGGTTCAAATTGGTGGGTCATTGACAGGCCAATGGACCCTTCTTTGTAATAAAAGGATACATGGCAAGGACTGTCCCCAGACAAAGAAATACAGTTGGACACACACATCACGTGTGTATGTTGTTGTTGTCTCTCTAGGTATCTACAGGATTAAATAGTTCAGTTTTTCTTGAAACAGAATGATTTCTCTGTAATACTAACAAACCCTGTATGTGTATTGAAAAAAAATACATAAAAGTGAGGTCTCCAATAAAATGTATACGGTTGTCTAGAGTTCTAGCCAGCTTTCTTCTAGAATATCCCATAATATTCTAATCCTCTTCATTTCCCACTCTGCTGCTACTCATCATGTTCACACCCGATTGGGCTGTTTTTTCTTCTTCTTCTGGGGCTTGTGTCAGTATTTTTTCTTAAGGTTCTTGAGATTCTGCAAATCAGTAATCTATCATATAAAAGAGTACTGCATTAAAACCAGTTTGAAAGTATTTGCCTTCCCCATGATACCTTTCTTCCTGCTATATGAGGATGGTGCCATTTTGGCTTTTTAAGAATCCCCATTTGGAGACTACGTTTGCCACTGGTATGAAGCAGGTTTGAGCAAAGTCTAGCCTTCCAGAGGTGGCTGAACTGTGACTTTTATTGTCGCTCTGTTTATGCTGCCTAGATGTGGTGAGAACACTGCATTTATCCCACCCCTTGTATATAGGATTCTCAGTGATCAAGTTTGTCATGTTGGTTTAAAGGTTAAAAGTGAAACATTCAGCATAGTTCTTTTTAATTGATTAGTTTGAAATGTTACTTTAGAACCCTGGTTCTCAACCTTTTGCCCTCTAGATGTTTTGGACTTCAACTCCCAGAATTCTTGAACATTGGTTACACTAGCTGTGACTCCAGGGAGATGAAACCCAAAACATCTGGGCCAGATGTTGAGAACCACTGCTAGAGCATCTGATAGCGAAGTTGCATGTTACACTTAAGTGTACAGTGTAGCCTCGCTTTCTGATTTGCTATAAGCAATTATGAGTATACATTTCGGTGTGTGTGTGTGTGTGTGTGTGTGTGCACATTCTGAACCTTTCCCTCCAAAACATCTCCATGCTTGTAATAACTTTAGAAAAAAATGAATGGCAAGGCTGCACACCACACATTAAATGTAATGTATACTCTACCCTAAGACTTGGCAACAGAGAATAACAGGGGAAAGATGGGGCTATTTATAGTCATGCTTAATGTATATCAGGCTGTTTTCTGTAATGATCCATAAGAATGCTTCAACAAGCAAACAATATGAGAACTGTAAACAGTTATGCAAACTTATGGATTTCACTGTCCCTAGTAATATGAGTGATGTTTCTGTCACTCAAAAGATATGTTGAGGAACATAGGAAAAATATATGAGTAAAGGACTTCTGCTTGAAAGGGGGAGTGTTCTTTCTCCCCTTTCTAAATGTAGAAAATGAATCATTCTCAGAACTTTCTGACGCTTCCAAGGTTTTCTATTCATAGTAAGAGCTATTGCTTTTTTATGACAGATGTGCCAGCTGCGGAATGAAATAGAAGTCTTAATGTTGCATCCACCCACATGTTTTAAAGGCTAAACTCTACACAACACTCCACCCATTTAATTGAGATTAAAAAAACACAAAATGTGCATTTTAGTAGATATGTAATTCTAAAATACACATTTTTGTATGCATTTTATGAACCAAGAACTGTATTACAAAGTCTGGAGAAGAGTAAAACCTGGAAGACTATTATTTTCAATTCCATGCATTAATCCATAAAGCACAAATCAGATTGGGAGGCTTAAAAATGCAGACCAAGCAAAATCCTCTGGCATCCCCAATGTGTCCATCTCTCCTATTAAAACAGCCTAAGTACATCCAAACACATTTATGCCTGTTGATTCCTTTTTACCTTTGCATCTCCCATCCTTCCTGTATCTGTTGACAATTATACTTGGTGTTATCTAAATGGTGAAAAAAAATCCTCTCAGAATGTGAGGGGAATACCTTTTGTCCACATGAGCTCCCTCAGGGATTCGCCATATCCAAAAGGAGGGCCCCCCAAAACTCCAAGTACATCATGAGAACAGCCCTCACTGTTTCTCATGAAGTTTTTTTTTTTTTTTAAATATATGTGGAAATGTGCATTCCAGCCTGTTTGAACAACCAATTCAAATTGGGGCACATCCCAGAAGTCAACATTTGATTGGTCAGACGTGCGCTGGGGCAGACTTGCTGGTGATGAAGTGACCAGAGCTGCCGTTGTTGATTTTCACAGAAGCAATTGTATGCTATTTTTGAGTGGCATCACATAATAATAATAATAATAATAATAATAATAATGATGATGCTATGCCACTCAAAAATAGCATACAATTTATTTAATTTACGGTAATAATATTATTATTATTTAAGCAGAAGATCTCTCTTCCACATCTCTGATTTAACAAAGGGACAAAAGAAAGGGTAATGGAGGGAGCTTCTGGGGAATAACACACATAAGTCACTCGCAGCTCCATCTTTACTCAGGGGCATGCTCTATGTGAACTTCAAACATGGATAGCTTTCCATGCCAGTGATCTTGTGAATGTATCATGGAGACAAATGAATGCTGCTGCAATGGTGAGTTAATGTGCTATTTTCTGCATTTAATTCTCCCATCTAGCTGATCTCCTTGCCTTGTTTGTCCTTCTGTTTTCTTCCCCCACCCTAATTTCAACACTCTCTTGGTTTAGTTCTTCTGTACCTTACCCTTTAAAAAAATGCTTGTGTTAAAAAAAGGTTAACAGTTCTTTATTTTTTTTAAAAAAGCTCCTCCTTTATTCATGGTAAGTGTTCCCCCTACCCAACAGCCCAGTTCTCTGTCACTTCCTCAGATGATCAAGCATTGGTAATTGTGGTTAGAGGAATGGTGTGTCATAACTGGATTTTGATCTGAGTGGTTAGTAGTACACATTAGTTAAAAAAATGAGATCAGAATCAAGTTAGCATGAAAAGGAAGTACAGTTAAGTTTGTAGGTGACCATAGCCAGCCCAAGAGGTTTTTCTGTCTGAAGTACTTGATTGCCTTCCACATGTGACATGAATTCCTTATATAGAAATTGACTGGAGTGCAGTTGAACCTTATAACATGGGTGATAGTACAACATCCGCTACAAAAGGATTGTGTGTGTGTATGTCTCTCTCTGTGTGCGCACACACATGCATAACGTCACTGACATCCTGTACCCCTCAATATCCACCATCTTAGATGGCTGTCTCACTCTGCTCAGTGGTAGAATCTGCCTTCTAAGTCACAAATCCTTGGGAACTAGGAAATAAAACCAGACATCATATTGAACATTTTTGAAAACAGCTCCCTCCTCCTTTCCTTCCATATCCTATTTATGTATTACAGTGGGCCCTTGGTACCCACTTGGGTTTGGTTCCAGGATCCCCTATGGATGCCAAAATCCACGGATGCTCATGTGCCATTATATACAGTGGCATAGAAAAATGGTGTCCCTTATATAAAATGGCAAAATCAAGGTTTGCTCCTTTGATATTTATTTATTTATTTATTTATTTATTTATTTTAGGAATATTTTCAAGCTGTTGATGGTTGAATCCATGGAGGCCAAATCTGTGGATACAAAGGGCTGACTGTACAATCATATATGTAACATACATGCACTGTTCTGTGGAAGTAGGACAGGGCGGTAACTTCAGTGGATCCAGGGGCTATGATCGGTCCCTAAATCTTGCCATGGGATGCATAGTCCACCTCCTCTCAGCAGCTACTATACCAAACCACCAATGTGATAGCATCTGGAAGTGGAGGAGGGGGATTCCAGTTGCCACCCCCTGTTTCTGCATAAAATATTGGCCAAGAAAATGTTTAAAGCCAGTGGTATAAGCTCTTCTAGCATATTTATTTGGATGGAGCTGAAGGCAAAGATGATAGTATGGCACAGCTTCCTAGCTCTTCTGCAGGGTGTTCTGGGGATGTTCCAGTGATTCCTCAAGTCATGGGGTGGGGATGGAATAGTGTCCATGTACTATGGCACTTCAAGTGGAGGCAGAAAGGCTTGCATAAGGTGGTATTGGATACCTCCTTATGCAAGTGTCTAAAGAGTACAATAATGGTGGCACAATGGCCCAAGATGATTCACTGGATTCTGGGTCTGTAATGGTCTAAAATAACATTGTCTTCTTCATGTGCCTTATTTAAGTGGGGAAATGTGGGTGGGCTTTTTTTTAGCTGCTGCTCCTGCCATGATGCTATTGAGCAGGGCATATTTGGGACAAGGATATAGTGGCTTATAAACTATGGACTTTTTCGGATGGAAGAAAAGTAATGCTAGCAGCGTCGCCAGGTTGCGACGCTGCAGCGCAAGAGGGCGTCTGTTTCAGATGACGCTCCTCCCAGCGGTACAGTTGCAGTACCGCTGGGACATTTGAGTGTGATATTTTTCCTTTCCCAGCGTCATATTTTACTTTTCTTCCATCCGAAAAAGTCCTATGTTTTTCTCACCCTAGAAATAGTGTGAGGCTGCAAATCCTCAGCATGCAGATGTCAAGTGAGGGCTTTCCCAAGCATGTGAAAGTGGATGTGAAGCCAGAAGTGCAGACCTGCTCTTTCTATACTATAGAAGTAAACTCTCTCTCTCTGTGTGTGTATCTCACAAACAGGACACCAATGTCTGATAGAGAACATTTTTTTTGGTATCCTAATGTTGCAATGTTCTGCTTTCCCCAAATCACCTTCCACATTGTGCTACTGGTATGTGATACCAGCACATATACAGTATTTCATTAGGTGGCAGCCCTTAACACATTCTTCTGGGACTGAGAGCAAGACTAACCATGTATACAATTGTTAATTAAGAGTTGTCTAGACAGTGAAAATACTCCTCATAGAATGCGAGAATACCTTTTGTCCCAATGAAATCCCATGGTAATTTGCCTTATTCAGAAGGAGGGGCTCCAAAAACTCCAAAAATTGTGTGGAGGGTAGCCTTTGTGGCTTTCCCCGAAGTTTAAAAAATAATTTGTGGAAATGCATATTACCACTCATTTGGACAACCAATTCGAATCACAGTGAATTCTCCATGAGGGCAGAAGTGGAAAGCTGATTGGTTGGATGTGCACAGGGGGTGGGCTTGCCAGCAATGAAGTGGCTGGAAGTGCCATTTTGGAGTTTCACATTGCTGATTGTGTGCTTTTTTGTTGTGCTGAGGCGACCAAGCAGCTTTTTTTTAAGTGGAAGGTTGCACTTGCACAGCTTTACAGTTTGATTTACAGTTATTAAAAATACTGTGCAGCTATGACAACTTGTTGAGAATAATAATGCAGGTAATTCACTTTTGGCCACTGTGTTGATTCACAGGAATAGCTGTGTGTGAACTTCAACAAACAGGGATAGCTTTGCATACCAGTGATTTTGTCAAAGGACTATGGAGACAAATGAACGCTGCTGTGATTTTTCATTAATGCTTAGTAATCATCATTATATCTTCTCATCTAGACAAGCCCTTAGAATTTATGGAGTGGTAGGAGGACCTTAGATTTCAGCAATGCTCTTTGTATTCAGCACAGTTTTGACTATATAAAACTCAAATTAGCTTTAGTGGAAAACTCCTCAAACATCCTGGAAGAACTAAAGACGAAATCTACAATATGAAGATTTTACAGCATAGTTAGATTTTTGCTACAGGATAGTTGGATTTAAAAAATGTAAATGCTTTTGCTTATCATATATTGTTCATTTTGTGTAGGAGATCCGGTTTCTCAAAAAAAATTGGATTTTGCTGCAAGATGAAGGCTAAAAAAATATACAGTGCATTGGGTGACCTTTCCTCACTCTATTGATTAGTGGTAGACAATCTGTGGCCCAGCAGGTGTTTTTGTACCACAGTGTCCATCCCCTGAACATTGACCATGCTGGCAAGGGGCTGAATGGGAAGGGGAGTTCAACAGCAGCTGGAAGGTCACCAGTTGTTCATTCCTGCTGTTGATCAATGGGTCAGCTAAAGTAGAGGGAAAGGAATAGACTCCTCCTGTGCATACATACCCAGCTCCCCTTAATGGATGAGATGATTTCAGGGATGTGGATATCACTCCCCCCCCCCCTCCGCTGTCATTGGGTTGTTGGCTGACGTGCTGGTTGGAGCTTCCTTGACCTGCACTTTTGCTGTGGACCTAGCCTTGCTCCTCTCCCTTTTTTTTTCTTTTGTTCTTTTTCCAGTGACAGTCAATATGGTATTAATTGTGATGCATATAATGTACATAACAAGAGCTTGGCTGGCTGGGCATATGGGTAGAAGTATCATATATAAACTATATATTTATATATTTAACTTTATCTTTTCAGTATGCTTCCTTTAAAATTCTGCTTTCCTAACACTATTGCCAATCTCTGAGCTTTCAAGCATGGCCAAAGCTATAACTCCAACAAAATACAATGCTTGTACAAAATATTATAAAAGTTAATGCAGTTAATGCAGGAGGATTATCTAAGACTTAAGTGTTTCTTATCTCATGTATGAAAAATCAGCATCTACTCAAAATAAGCAGTATAATTAGTCATTTGTTTCATTCAGAAACAGAGGCTTTCCACAGAACTATGTTTCAGACAGTGCCTAACCTACAAAGGAAGTCCTGGGCAAACTGTCTGTCTAACAAGTCACAGCTCAAAGACCACAGAACCACCTGGCCAAAAATCCGGTTTCATATGACATGCTGCCACATTGTAGCAAACAACATCACCATAAACACAAATAATGGGCAGTTGCTGTTTTTAGAGGCACTGTGTGAAATCCTCACAGATAATGTTGTTAATGGTAGTGAAATAATTTTCACTGCAGGAGAGTTCTATGGAAACCATGGATTGCTAAAAAGACAAATTAATGGGGTCCTAGAACAAATCAGACCAAAACTCTCACTAGAAGCCAAGATAATTGAAACAAGGTGGTTGTACTTGGGACACATTATGAGACAGACTCTTTAGAACAGATGATAATACCCAGTAAAGTGGAAGGCAGTAGGAAAAAATGAAGAAGGCACCACAGATAGATTGCTTCAATTAAGGAATTCCAAGACCTGTGTTTGGGAAATCTGAGAAGAGCAGATGATGGTCAGGACTCTTGGAGGTCTCTCATTCACAGGGTAGCCTAAGTCAAAGTTGTTGATGGCAAATAACAGCAACAAAATGAAATATTTTAGCTTCTCTCACCTCCTCCCCATGAAGACCCCCCCCCCCCAGTTTCAGCCAGAATTGTTCTTTAGAGGTGGCTTAAAGCAGTACCACTTAAAGTGGTGATTCAGGGACTGGTGCCTGTCCACCAGCCATTGGCTGCCACTCTGTGGTGAGTTTTGAGGAAAGAAACAAACAGTTGTAGCCGAAGGACACAAATATGGTACTTGTCCCTGGAACACTGGGAGAAAAGTTGTTGGTCCCCCACATCAGATAGCTTAGGAACCACTTGGATTAGAGAAGTCCCTCCTCTCCTTGAATAATTGAACTGGTCTTTGTTGCAATTTTTCTAATCTCCTTTCAAAATTGCTTAGATGTTTTGTTGAGCAGTAATCCCCAAATGTATCCTGAATCTCATTATAGGCAAAGTTGGAAACCAACTTTAGAATGAAGATGTCCCTGAAAGCATGGAAATGTATGAAACATTGTTCACAGTCAAGTTTCATGTATACTGAGGATGCAGAGTTTCCAGTTTATGGGCAGGCCAGATGCAGCCCACTGGGATTTCCAATCTGGCACTTGCTTCTCCTGCTATTATCTCTTATTACTGTTCACAGATGACACATGTTAGTATATTTAAACACTGGGAAGCTATTACATGGAATCGAGTTCTGCTCTGCAGCCTGGGAAACTGCTACATAAACTTGACCTCAGGTTTTCAGCCTAGCTAGCTATTCCATGAAACTGAGCTGTGGTTTGAATTTCTGGAGACAGTGCACATAGGGCTTGCTTAGACAGACTATTTACCCTGTCTTACCCCTGTCTTGGAGCCCTGCAGTCCAGACAACACAGAGCTTTTGCCCTGTTTTTCCCTTGGGCAGTCGTCATGACCCCTGGGAGGAAGACAGGGTAAGGCCTGTTACACCAATTAAAAAAAAAAAACTTGGCAAAATACACTCTGGCCAAAAGAAAATGGATTAGGCCCTGCATGATCACAGGAGCCCAGACCACCATGCCGGACCATTGCTGCAGCTGCAGCTGCCTCACTCTTCTGTAGCCAGGAAGTAGTCCCACAGCATGTGACCAAGAGTGGAGGGTATTTTACATGGGGTGCAGGATTCAAGTGCAGATTAGTACAGGATTTAGGTTGCCTATGGTTGGAATTGTGGTCAGGACCATGATTTCTGACTTTTTGATGACTCGTATGGGAACCAAGAGCTTTTGGCATTTCCAGGAATGGCCTTTCAAGGTGCACATTAATAAACTTATATGATCTCCCCACTCTCACCCCACGTTTATATAAAACATCTTGACAAACGTTGGCAGACATGCCAGGAGTCTAGAGTTGCTTATGTATTTGTTGATAGCAACGGCAGCATGTTGCTGAATAAGTGTTCAGGCGTTTGGGGTTCTGTATTTTCTCACTTGCAGCTACAATTATGCAGGTGCGTAATAGAGTCCTTTTGCAATTTCACTTGGCCAAAATGATTCATGGGTATAAACACAGCCAACTTTGGACTTGGTGTGAATGCATGAGTGTATTTCAGTTATTGTTCACATTAATATTTCAGCTAATATCTTTTCAGTTCATAACTTTTTGAGGAGGCTCTTTTGTTACAAAATTAGTGCCTATATTGACTTAGGAGAGCTAATGCCCTTACAAACCACATTGTTCTTGACCATTGCCAAGCTACCTGGGACTAATGGGAACTGGAGTTTTCCATCCCATCCTTTATTGTCTCTCTATGCAGAATAGAGAGATGAAACTGAGGGTGAACTTTTTACCCCTTGGATTGCTAAGGGAAAAGGATTGGTAGTTAGCAAGAGAATTATTTAATAGTGTACTCAAGACTGTTATGTATTCAGAACATATTCAAGGTTGCAGCCAGCATTGCTTGCTAGGCTGAACTGCCTAATTTTCAGTTTGAGATTCAAAGAAATGGGAAAAACTATGATTTTAACAGCAACAATCTTATTAACAATTTCAAATGTGCATGTGTATTTCACTGTTTATGAATTGTTAGCATCAAGAAAACATGCACACACACACACGCACACACACACATTTTAATAAGACCTCGCACAGGAGGTCTTTAAGCAGGCACTGGGCACCCATCATTTACTGTGTCTTCAGAATTAATCAGGCCACCCTCCATAAACATTCTTTTGCCAGCATATTTTGTGGCATTTTTATGCCAGCAAAAGAACTCCCTTTATCAAACCTACCACCAGCAGCATCAGAAAGGCAGCTCCAGCATAAATGGAGCATGAATGGAGCTCTGTTTAATTCCTGGTTTGAGATCTTGCCAATTTTCGCAAGAAGATACGAGTGCAGCAAATTTAAAATTTAAAGCAAGACAAAGACATAAGAAGTTCACACAAGCACAGTAACACACTTTAAAAGTTCAAAGTAAACTGAGGAGGTTCATAAAAAGAGTGTCCCCTACCTGGTTTTCACGATCTCACCCAGAAGGGTTCTGCCCATTGACAACCGTATTTATGTGAGCACAATGGCGAGCAGTTTCAAACGCCGGCAATACTGTCACAAAATGCAATGGGAAATCTCTTGACGGCTTGGCCCATCAATAAAATAAAATGCCTTTTTGACAATGCATGATTGTAAAAGGATGATGTCATCTGACATTTGTGCCCTTTTGCATTAATTTGGTGTTGTTATGATGCCATAGTTGCTGCATCTGATAAAGTCCTACCTCTCAATTTTCTTTGAGGGTTGGGGTAATGGAGGAGGAGGAGGACTAGATAACCCACAAGCTCTACTCCACTTTTAAATTATGATTGTATGAACAGTTTCCCATCTTTACGCAATTCTTTGAAAGCTACATTCAGCATGGAGTAATGTAGCAATATTTATTAAAATGTGATATTGGTTGTGTGAATGCATCCAGTTTCATTAAAGGTGGACGTTATTGAGAATGCTTGTAGATTGAGTTGGCAAATAGAAGTTTAGGCTTAACCCAATTGCTAGATCCCGGCCCAAGACTCAGCTGTCCTCCTTGAGCTGTAATCATTTTTTTTTAAAAAACACCTATTGTATGTTCTAATATTTTCTAATTTATATATTTTTAATTTACTGTATGTTTTTAATCTTTTATAGTTTAATATTGTTTTAAGGGGGGGTGGGCTAGGGTACTGGGACTATGGAGTTTTTATATTGTAAGCCGCCCCGATTGCGTTGCAGAGGGGCGGGATAGAAATAAAATTTTATTATTATTATTATTATTATTATTATTGACTCATGGCTCATCTACATGAGTCAGGATACACTGGTGTATCCTGGCTGCAGATCAGGCTTGTCCCTTCCCTGTTGCTGCCTCCAAATGGCTGGAGTCCCGCTGCAGCCACCATCTCCCATGCTCTCCCAGAAGTGAGGAAGCTGTCCTTCAACATGTGACTATGGCCCCCTGCATGTGACCAGACTTGGTCATATGCCATGGGACCCCTTTCTGCTTTGGAAGAGCAAGGCAGACCAGCAGCTGCAGCGATGGTCTGGCCTGCCAGGATGGGGTCCTGTGGATATGCAGAGCCCAATCCATTTCTTCCTTGTGACAAATTTCCCAGGTATTATTATACAATGGTTTATTGGGCCCTACCCTGTCTTCTTCCCATCTTAGCCCCCTATCTTCCCCTGGGGTGATGAGGACTGCCCAGGGATGAATGGGGCAAAAGCCCTGCATTGTTAGGACTGCTGGGCTCTAAGACGGGGGGAAGACGGGGTATGTTGCCTGTGCAGACAAGCCCTCAGTTGCTGAATGCCAAATCAACATTTGGGTTAATCTCATTGATTCAATGAGAATCTGCTCTACTTGAAAGTAGAATTTAGATTTATAATGTGTGACAGAGGAGGGCTTTGGCGGGTTTTAGACCTGTCATCATGCAGCCTATGGATTACGTATCTCTGCTGTGTGGTTCTGCTTCTGTAGTAGGTTCCTACTGTAGCTGCGTTTTCAAACAGAGCACAATGATGACTTAAAAGGCATTATGTTGTAGGACTAACAGGATTAAGTCTGGATTATGCTTCTGGTTGCAGTTGCTACTATAATCATAATGTGATAGGTGTAAATAGGACATTGTAATCATTTCAGGACTGTACACACCTATGCAGTTTGATAGTATGTTCCTAGCGTGCTTTTTCCCTTTACTTTGCAATCTTTTTTTTGGGTGGTTTTTGGAATACTTTTTCAGACACCCCTTACCGCACAAGAAGCCTCCATAACAGTAACTTCCGTGAGTAAAAAATGGTGCGGCCGCCCTCAATCCTACCAGGAACAGTCACGGACGACGCTGAGGGAGGGACAGCGTCGTCTGAAACGGACCCCTTGCCGCACAGCAGCTTCGTTACTGTTACAGAGGCTTCTTGCGTTGTAAGGGGTGTCTGAAAAAGTTCTATATGATGGCTTTGGCAGCAGTTCTAGATGGAATTGTTAATCCTAACCAATATGGTATAGGGGAGAAAGTGTTAGACTGGGGTGTTGGAGATCTAGGTTTAAATACCAGTGACCTATGAAACTCACTGGGTGACTTTGGGCCAAACATGGTCTTTCAGCCTGATCTGCCACTTAGGATTGTTGTGAGGATAAAGTGGGGAAGAGAACCAAGTACAGCACCTTGAGCTTACTGGAGGAAAGGTGGTATATACTGTAAATGGAACTAAGATTTTTTTTTTTTTTTAAAGCAGAGTAGAATTTAAAGTGATCACTGTTTCTTCACAGCCCTTCTTGGCAGAATCCAAAATGATTTTCCCTTGAGGCTGGTTTTAGGGAGGAGAGACATGCTTTGTGAACATGTTAGCTTATTTGTTGAAATTGTCTCCAGTCTCACTGAAAATAATTCTTACTTAGCATCATGAATTCAACCCAGTCCTACAAAGAAACCTTTATTTCCCTTGGCAAAGAATGTGGTCCCTCCTGTCAAGTAGGCCTTGCTTTCTATCACCCTCTGGTAAATTGTTCTGAGATTAATTGTGCTTTCAGCCTTTACCCATTCTGTCTCAGAGATGGGTAAAATCTTGTCCATTGTTCATCCATCTTTGCTCCAGAGGTCACGAGGACTGTCCGGGGGCAGAACAAGACAAAAACCCTGCATCATCAGGACTGCAGGGCTCCAAGATGGGGAAAATTGCTCATGTAGATAAGTCCTGTGTCTTGCAGGAGATTTTATACAAATGAAATTGTGCATACATTTTAATAATGCACATGGCAGACATGTGTACAACAGAAAAATGCATGTAAACATGTATAAGTGAATGGGGAAAATGAGTACAAAATGTATACATTAAGAAAAGTGTGTTAAAGAAATGTGTACATGATGGAAATTAATATGGAAAATGTGTACAAATTTCTATGTGGGAGGGGGGGAAATAAGCCTTGCAACCTGATTTAAACAAAGTGGGATTCAGAAAAAAAATAAGGAAATACTGTAATTCTTTGTGGGGAATGGAGTTCGGGCTCATTTGCTATCAAGCCATGCATGCATATGCATGCTTGCATATCTGTTTTGTTTCTTTCCTTCTCCATTTTTGGCAAATGTCTGATGTCAACAGAAAATCTTTTTTTTACCCAGGTAAAAATAAGAGTTATGGTACTGGAAAGGAGATAAATGAGAATAAACACTGAGAAGACCAATAATTTTGCTGCTTCTATCTTTTGTGGCAGATGAGCAGGAGAACAAGTAGGGAACAGTGTGCAGATACCAATAAAATATATAAAGCATAACTGTTTTGTCACTGATAGCTTAAGTTTTCCATATACAAAGGTGAGGATTGGAATCTGTTTATGACTTAAATGCCTTGATAGCAAGGTTGCCATTTAAGGAGGTCAAGCGGATGGGAGGGGGTAATCTACCCTCCCATGTTACAGTCCAGAATATTTGCTTATTTCACAGGAGAAATTAACACTCTGGCCAACTCATTATTACTACACATTCCCATAGCATTAACACACTGAGCCTCAGGAGATTTTCACACGCCGAAAATATTCCCTCCAGAAACCGGGACAGAAATATTTCTGTCCCGGAAGCAGCGCCGCGGTTCGCACGCTCACCTCCCTCTTCCGTTTTTCCGTCGTCCTCGATTTGGGTTTTTCCCTCCCTCTTCTGGAATATTTTACTAACGGGAGTTTGCCGTTAATAAAATATTCCGGAAGAGAGAGGAAAAAACCCAAAGCGAGGACGACGGAAAAACGGAAGAGGGAGGTGAGCGTGCGAACCGCAGCGCTGCTTCCGGGACAGAAATATTTCTGTCCCGGTTTCTGGAGGGAATATTTTCGGCGTGTGAAAATCTCCTCAGACTCACGCATTCCCCTGCTCTGTCTCCTCTTTTTTAGTTCATCTCAAGAAGATTGGAAACTTTTGTTTCCATTTTAGCTTAACTGCAGGAATCACTGAGGAATTGCTTTTTGTGAATTCTGCAGTGACTTGCTTTCACACTCCATAGATGCAACACTATGATTCTGCTTTAACTGCCATGGCAACATCCTAGGGAATTCTGGGACTTACAGTTTAGGGAGGGATATTTAGAATTCTCAGCCAGAGAGCTCCTCTAGTGGCTCACTAGCCTACAAATCCTAGGGTTCTATAGGATGTTGCCATGGCAGTTAAAGTGGAATCAAACTACCATATTACCCGAATTGCCAGGGTCTGTGGGGACCCACTTGTGACACTTAAATTATGATATTAAATTGGGGGATTTTAATTAGCTCAAAGGTATGGCTGTGAGAGGCCGGGTAACTTGTGTGACCTTTCCACCAATGTATACCAGTACTCACTGCAGAGACTCTGAGGAGATTTTCAGACGCGATTTTCAGCAGGATATATTCCAAAACAGCTCCGTTGCTGCCACGTGGCAGGGGGGCAGTTTTGGACGACGCCTTCCCTCTGCCTAACCCCTCCGTGTCACTTCCATGACAGAATGGAGGAAACCGCGTCATATTTCATTTACGATTGTTGCCCGTGAGTGAAATACGACGTGGTTTCCTCCATTCTGTCACGGAAGTGATACGGAGGAGTTCAGCAGAGGGACGGCGTCATCCGAAACTGCTCCCCTGCTGCGCGGCAGCAACGGAGCTGTTTTGGAATATATCCTGCCGAAAATCGCGTCTGAAAATCTCCTGAGTTTAAAGTAAATAAAAGTGTTTTTTATTGGAAAATAAACACGGAAGCATTCACACATGCATTGATGCTCACAGGAGACCACATAAGACAACAAAGAATTAAAGCAGGAAAATTTGGATAGAGGAATAGATTTGGGGAAATATGGGTGATATTTACCAGTCCTGAAGAGCAGAGGTTTGTGCAGCAAAGAAGACACAGGCAAGAAGCTGAGGGTCATGCCCTGCCCCTCAGAGGATAGTGAAGAGGAATCTGAAAGCTTGGGTAGCATGCCTGAGCTAGAGCAGAGTGACCAGCAGCCACCACATGCTGAGAAACAGAGCGTCCAACAAGTCTCTGAGGGACAGAATACCCAGAGGTCTCATTCATCTGAGCAACAAAATATTCCACAGCCTCAAACCCCAGAAGAACAGGAGAGAGATTTACCCAGCTTTACTCAGCGTTGACAAGAAAAGGAATTTCTCTGATGAACAGAAGGGTTAAATAGGTTCTTGAATACCTCACGGTTATCTCAGACTTCTTGAACCTTGCCTTCGCTTTGTGACTTCACCTTTAGATTGCCCCTCAGATTGTTTGACTAATTTGCTGTTTTTCTGTGTATGACCTTCGGATTGGACTATATTTATTCTATTTGCTGGTAAGCTGACTAGTCAAAGCTATTCCTTTTGAACTGTGAGTTGATTTATTGGGTCTCTGCAACCTGCCTGAGAAATATAGGACAGAGGGTGAGACAGCAGACTGACAGTGGGAGAACTCTGCACACTTGGCTATTATTTGGGATTAATGTTTATACCCAATTTTGTATCCTGAAAGCGTGTTTTGTGTGTAACACAATACTTGGATGAGCTTCCCACAGTTAAACAATGGAAACTCTGGCTTCATTAATTGCTGCTAATGGCTGAGATGTTAAGGTTCATGCGTTTATGGCAGGTGCAAGGAAAGACATTTGGGGGGATGAGTGTGGATAATAAGTGTTCCGGTCACCATTTGTTTTGGAGCATGACTCACTGCTAAGAGTGTCCAAGAGGGGATGAGCAGATTCCACCTTGATTACTCTAATCCTAAGGGACTTTGCTTAATTCTTTATTCGGTGTGTTTGTTGGGAATTTCCAAGAGACATCCTTGTTAGGTCCTGGATGACCTCTACTTGAACCCATTGCTTTTCCTGGTCTACCTAGACCTCATGAGGATGTCCAATATTACCAAATTATGAATTATTGGAGGGAGGGGGTGTAAGGTCAGGTAACAAAATTTCTGTATTGTGAAGCGTGAAAGGGCCCCTGACCTAAACTGTTCCTCTTGAACCAACATGTGGACTGCAACATAACAATAATTCAGATTTTTAAATTCTCTGAATTTTATGAAGTAGTTCTTGGCTCAGAAAACACTAAAATTCATTTTAAAATGTGCAATTTAAACATTGTCCTTGATCATGAAGTACATCTAGAAATGACATTTACATAAAATATCATTTAAAACACATTTTGTATGAAAATATGTAAAAAAATACCTTTAAACATGTATTTCTGTATGAATTTTGGTGCATTTTTTAAAAACACAGATGTTCAAAAGGAGAAATAAGAGTGAATGGGTGTACTTGTGAAGACATACTAAATTAACATGGACCAAAAATAGACTGAATGATCCATCACTAACTGCACGTTATCATGTCATTCGAAAATGGAAATTTCTATATTTGAACCTGGAGAAATTTAATTGCCACCCCACTTTTTAAGCAGCTTTTAAAATGTCATAGTTTCTGTCTTTTCTTTCTGCTTCCTCCCTTTTTCCTCAGCCTACTTCATTTGCTGCAGACTGAGTTCAAAGTGCAAAAGTGGTTTGCACTTAATTACCTCAGCCAGAGGCAGAGGGATGGAAGGGCCGAATCTGGCCTTTTCCTGTAGACTCAGGCAAAAGCCAACTGCTGCAGTCTATCTTGGCTTGTGTGTTCTTCCTCATTAATAACTTATCATCTGGACACCCTCTGATTTTACTTAGCTACAGATGTCTCGATTTTTATCTGTGAAATTGTGCAGGGCATATGATTCCCCTTTCACACAATGCACACCTGGGGTGGCTAGACAGCCAGCCAGTTAATGGTGGTTTCAGTCTGTCTTTGGAGACCAAATCAGAAAGAGGGAAAGAGAGGACTCTGAGGAAGCTCAAGGCCAAGAGCTCTTTCTGAGAATCTGATTACTCCTTTTGTTGCTTGCTATGTTTGCTTTTGCTGTGCTGTGCTTGTAGAATTGTTATTTTCAGCCAAAGGATTATGATAAATGGAAAAAAGTCAAGTCTCAAACTGCTATGCAGTCTTTGGTCAGCTTTTAAACATAATTGCAATTGTATACTTTACAATATAGCTTGGCAACAGGTGATATATCAGGCTGCAGCAGAGGGAAATAGAAGGGAAGAAGGGGCACTACATCAGCTCTGTTGAGAAACAAGCAGCTTTTGGTTTCTTTTTTCTTTCAATGGTGTGCATCCTACTGGCAGTTCTAAGGAACTTTTATATAAAGCACCTGTGTTTGCTTTTCTCTTCCCTCTGTTACCCGAATTACTGAGGTCCATGGAAATTCCACATGTGTCTAACAAAAAGCAATATTTCTATGGGGAATTTTAATTAACTCAAATAGAGACAGTGAGAGGCCAGGTAATGGTGGGATCTTTTGACCTATGTATACCAGTAGTAACTGAGGAGACTCCAAACCAGGAGATAAAATAATTTTTTTAATTGAAAAATAATCAGGGGAACACACACACACACACACACACTCAGGCTTCAAGCACTCTCACAAGGCTATCAAAGAAAGTAGGCAGTATTGGGATAGAGGAATAGAATTCAGGATGATGGGCTATACTGTACCAGTCTGAAGAGCAGAGATTCATGTAGCAGAAGATACTCAGAATGCAGCTCTGAGGGTTGCACAGCAAACTGGCAGAGTGACAAGAAACTGTGAACACTTTGACAAACACTTTGACAGGGAGAAATTATGAACACTTTGGCAATGTTTTGGGGTGATATTTATATTTGCTATTCCCCCTGAAGGGGTGTTTTGAGTGGAATACAATGTCTGCTAGAGTTTCACAGGGTTAAACAATGGATTCTCTGGATGTGTTAATGATCACTAATGGCTGAAATATTAGGACTGATGGATCTCAGGCAGCCCTCTATTGTTTGAGGGAAGGTGCAAGGAAAAAACACTTTTGAAAGGCAATGAGTGTTCAGCTACCTTGATTGAATTAGTGAATGACTCACTTCTATGTGCGTCCAAGAGAATTAGCTCATTTCCACCCTCACTCACCGGTCCAAGGGGAATTTGCTTAATCCCTACCCGGGTGTGTCTTTTAGGAATTTGGGCTGCCTACTTCCCAAGGCTTTCTGAGCAAACCTTGAGTCCTTGTATTTGGGAGTCCCTGATCTACTACCAACCATGTGGGGTGCCAATAATAGGCCAATTTATGAAATATAGCGAATTGATGAATTATTGAAAGAGTGTGGGGGGGTATCAAGGCAGGTAACACTCCTCCAGTCTATACTCCTATATTTCCTCATGGGCTCAAACTGTACCCCAGTGAGTGTCCCCCCCCCCAATCACCCACTCCTAAATCTCACCACCACTAATTTTAGTCTTAATAGAGGCTCTCTGGTTTCTCTCCCAGTGATTCTCATAGAGTTTGCTCTTTCCTTGGTGCTGTGCTAACAGTACAAAGAAATGATGACAACAAGATCACTGGGACTGGCATCTGTGCATCTATCTCTGTGTGTAGGTTACTGCACAAGTTGCCCCGAAACCACAGAGCCAGCATCTCATGTGCTTCCTCAGGCTCTCAAAAGTTGCATATCCTGGTACAGAAGACAATGGGGTAAGATTTTGTTTGGTTTGCATTTATAAGTTAAGCAGCCTAATTTGCATTTCCTGGACACAGGAGATTATCAGACATGAGGAAATATGGCAAACAAACAAACAAACAAACAACAAAAAAAAACCACATCTCCAACCATGTCAGAAGAACGCAATAGGAACAGAAAGGGCAACATTATCAGACACCCCCACCCTCAGCCGTTCCCGAGGCATAGTGCTGCCACAGATGAGGCTTCCCTTTTTTATTGACGGAGACAAGGCAGCAATAAAAGAAGATGCTTTACTCATGCCAGCGCTACACTCCCAGGACTCTGAAGGATGTTGTCATCTGATAATATCCCCTGTTCCTGTTTCTTCTGACATGGCTTTTGCCATGTTTGGTAATCTCGTAATATGCAGCTCAGAACACAGTTCTTCAAATTTATTTTGCAACAGAATTGTTGGTTCAAAAACTGAGTTCAGAAAAGGGTGAATTAGGAAAGCTGCATACAAAATATGCATGAAATTACAGGTTACCCATCGTATCCACGGGGGATACGTTCCCAGACTTACCACAAATACTTGAAATCGTGGGTAACAGAGAACCTCATAGAATCATGCTGGAGGCCTAGAGAGGCTGTATCTCTAGGCATCTCCAGTGTGATTCTGTGATAATGTCTGCTGGAAGAGTCAAAATGGAGGACCTAGGAAATGCCTAGAGAGACCATATTTTTCAGATGACAGATAATTGAAAACATGGATACCAGTCCCATGCATATGAGATGCAACCTGTGTACAAAAATGAACACACATTTTAATGTTTTATTTTTTTTTAATTTTTTGTAGAGAAGTAGGATGGAACGGAATTATGACTGAATACATTTTTTTAAAAAAGCTGACATAGACGGATCTGACATAAACATAGTCTGAGTCATCCACCCCTAACAAAAGCTGACAGTGGTTGTATATCAATCATGTAAATCTGTGAACTTAAATACTTTTCCTAGAAACTGGAATAGATGACTAAGGAGGCTCCTTCTAAATCTATATTGTATGAATCTAAATCTGTCATTTCTATGACTTTCTGCTTCACAGCCCATAATTTTTTCTCTGTGACATTCAGATGATGTCTTGCTGACTTTGACAGAAATTTTCCTCAAGGAAGCTCTGCATGGTTTAAGCTGATTTTCTTCCTTCTTAAGTTTATTATCCTGGGCACAGTTATTTGGGAATAAGTCCTTTGGGACTCAGTGAGACCTACTTATGAGTAATCATGCATGGAAAAGGACTGCATAGTATGAGTGTTTCAAAACTTATTTTTCTAAGACACTTATCTCATGCCCTTGTTCTACAATTTATGCACATCTAATGTTAGAAGAATAAAATACATACTTCTCTGTAAAGAAAGACATGTAATCTTTGGGTTTCCTAATGCACTAAGGTGTGAAATAGATGCCTACGTTATTTTTCTCTGGTAGATTTGCTACAAGCATATTTGCAAAGTGGTGTAGTAGAAAAGTATTCAGAGCAGTCTGTATGCATGATTGTTTTAGATAGGCACGTTTTTTTGAGTATGTTTCTTTTTAAAATAATAGAGTGCCCTCTTGTGGTAAGACCACACAAGTTGATTGCTTAGATTATCTACAAAAGATTCTAGGTTAAAATATACACACTAAAAGGTTAAATATACAAACTATGGGTGATTCATACACATTGGAAGCTGCTTTTACTTTTGACTCTTTCCCTTTCTTTTCTTTTTTCATTTTTGTTTAAAAAGATAGCTTTTTTTGTTGCTGCTATTATTCTTCTTTATGGGTCTGAAACATGGGTCACCTATCGCCACCACTTATGACTCCTCGAACGCTTCCATCAGCGCTGTTTACGCACAATCCTAAATATACACTGGACTGACTATGTGACGAATGTTGCTGTCCTTGAGCAAGCAGGGATCATGAGGCCATGATATTGAGAACACAGCTGCGCTGGGCAGGGCACGTTCCTAGGATGGAGGACCATCACCTCCCCAAAATAGTATTCTACGGTGAACTCACCATGGGTCAGCATAAGAGGGGTGCTCCAAAAAAGCAATACAAGGACTCCCTTAAACAACACCTCAGGCTCGGCCAAATTGATCACCAACAATGGTCCGCCCTGGCCTCACATCGGGAGGCATGGAGACACACTATCCACAATGCTGCAGCCTTATTTGAGAACTTATGCTGAACAAGTCTTGAAAAGAAATGACAACGCAGAAAAAATCACAACCCGGAAACATCACCCAAGGAAACCTTCTGCTGTGCTTTCTGCAACCGGACTTGTCTATCTCGGATTGGCCTTTTTAGTCATCAGCATGCTTGCAGAAAGCGTGGGATGAGTCCTTCCCGAATCTTCGTTTGCGAAGAGAAGCCAGAGAGAGATATTCACTTTACTTGCTTCTTTTGTTCTATGGAAGTATTGATTTCAGAATAACATATGCTCTTAGATTTCTCCACTGATTACAGGGAGAGAAATGGTGGCTCTATTCTTTATATATCAGATACAAGTTGTGTGTGTGTGTGTGGGGGGTTAGAATGTTTTTTGCAGCTGTTGTTTGCATGGCATAGCTGGTAATTTAAAACATGTACAAGCATGGACCTGATAATGTATACATGGACATTAAAGCATCTTTTTAAGCATTTCCTATGGAAAACATGTGGTCTTCCAGATGATCTTGGATTCCAAAGTCCCATCAGCCTAGCCAGCATGGCCAATAATAATAATAATAATAATAATAATAATAAATTATTTATTTATAGTCCACCCAATCACAAGGAATCCAGGCGGGTTACAACAATAAAAACACATACAGCAATAAAAACACACACACAACAATAAAAATACATCAAAGGCCAAAGGCTAGGGGTGATGGTAACTGGATTCTAACAACAGTTGGGAAGCCGTATATTCAATCCTATACTGTATACTCAGAAGAAGTTTTGGCAGTTTGTTCCTCTGAAATATAAATTGTTCTTGACCTGTGGTTTTGTAACACCCAGGAGGCTGTGATGTCCTCACAGAGGGTATGCAAAGGCCTGAAGGTTTCTCAACCCACCTCTTGTCTGCAGTGGAGTGGCCATATGACAGGGGCCAAGCCAAAGCCTGGCTGGCTTGGCCTGAATGTTGCCATTCAATCCACTCCACCCACAAACTTGCAGGAAGAAGCAGGAGAAAATTCTTCCCTTCTTCTCCAGTGCCTCTGATGAAAGGTTTAGTGCATGGTGTAATTGAATAATAATAATAATAATTATTATTATTATTATTATTGAGTTAAGTCTTGGGGGTTCACAGCAACAAAAGAGATTTAAAGAGGGTCCCTGGTAAACAAAAGGTTAAGAGCCACTGGCCTACAGCACTTGGTATTCTTTGACAGTCTCCCATTCACATACTAATCAGAGCTGACCTTACTTAGCTTCCAAGATCAGATGGGATCTGGTGCCTTTAGGGCAGTGATTCTCAAACTGTGGGTCCCAGATGTTGTTGGACTACAGTTCCCAGGAGACTTCTGAGGTCTCACCTTGACAGCCAGGTGGTCCTCCCAGTCATTAGTGAGGCTGTGAGTTCAATCCTATAGCCTCACTAATGACTGGGAGGACCACCTGGATGTCGAGGTGAGATCTCTGAGGGCTCCTGGGAACTGTAGTCCAACACCATCTGGGGACCCACAGGTTGAGAACCACTGCTTTAGGGTATTTAGGCCCAGTCCTAAAATGAGACTCTAATAAGGTTTTGTAAAGGTAATGTAGACATGTAAAGAGTTACATAATATTTTTTTTTAAAGTAGTGCAGCTTTGCACTCTCAATCTGGATGCATACCCATCCATATCATCTAGTATGTGTGAGTGGGTCTGCTAAAGCTGAGTTTAATATTTCATATCTGCATTCATAATATCAAACCCATGATTAAAATGAGGAAGTGATATTGACAGTCTCATTCCTCCCCATGCTAACTTGTCTCCATTCTACAGAGAATTTTGACACCTTTGTATCCTGTAATGTGTCATCTGCAAGGGAAATGCAGGCAAGTCACCATGGAATTACCTTTACAGCTCTTTCCCAGCCCCAAACAGTCACATGCAACACTTTGATGCCATTTGGTTTCCATGAAGGCTGATAATCCTTTGTTGGGATATTGCTTTGGGAAAAGGCAAAGCATAGGGGAGAATGTTCGAAG
Source organism: Gambelia wislizenii (assembly GCA_030847615.1). Lineage (NCBI taxonomy): Eukaryota > Metazoa > Chordata > Lepidosauria > Squamata > Crotaphytidae > Gambelia > Gambelia wislizenii. The sequence continues at coordinate 151,313,747 of JAUMIR010000004.1, forward strand.
GTTTCTAAAAGACTGAGGCATTATTTGTTTTCTGGAAACCTGGATTGCTGACTCCAAATGAGGTACAATTTATTGGTCGGATTAAGAGCTTGGTCCTTGACTGCTTGACTGGTAGCAAACGACAGATTGGGAATTTGTATATTGCGGACTTTGGACTTTGTGTGTTCCCTGAAGGCTGATTTTGTGACCCCTGACTCCCTACGCCACCCTTCTGCTGGTTAAAAAGAGTACGCTAAATTGCATCTCCAAGAGTAGCAATTCACCTCTTAAATAGGTCCCAAGGTCTGTTTAACATTAAAAATACCTATTTTTCAAAGCCAGAAGTGCTGAAGAAAATGAAAGACAAGTTCAAGGCCATCAACATATTGATGGCATTTCAGCCCTAATTTCTGGATAGCTTCAATTAAAATTAATAAATTAAAATCCATCAACCATTAAAAACAACAGCTCAAATTAAAAAAATCCAGCAGATTATACAAGGCCTGTTTCCCCCTAAAAACTAAATTTTCAAATGCCTGTGAGAACAAGATCTTCTGCAGAAAGATAGCAAAGAGGGTGCTAGTCTAACCTGTCTGGGAACCAAGTTCCAGAACCTGGGAGCAGTCACAGAGAAGGCCCTCTCTCATGTTCCCAATGGGTGTACCTGTGAGGGTGTAGGGACAGACAGAAGGGCTTCTCCATCAGATCTCAAAACACAGGCAGGTTTGTATGAGAGAATATGGGCCCTCAAATATATAATTGTTCTCCCCACATTGCTGGGGGAAACAGTGCAAGGACAGACATAGGCCTGAATCCTACTTGTTAGTTTAACAAGAATGAACTAATGGTGAGTCAACGTGTAGCTAAATCCCACTGACTGACATAATGGCTCTAACCCAGAGGGGGTCAAGAATTGCCATAATAAATAAGGAAAAATTGCTAACGTCAAAGGTGGATGATTGGGATTTCTTAACATGATCTTGAGGATCAGAATGAGATCTTCAGTTGTTTACACCCTGGCATTTAGAAGTTGTACATTTGTTCTTCTGATTTCTTGACTGCAGTCTCCATTCTGATTAATGACTTAATCAACTAATTTGAAATGTGGTGCTGGAGAAGAGTTCTACAGGTACTGTGGATTGCTTAAAGGCAAATCGATAGGTCCTAGAGCAAATCAGGCCTGAACTCTCCATAGAAGCCAAGATGACTAAACTGAGACTGTTGTACTTTGGATATATCATGAGAAGAAATGACTCACTAGGAAAGACAATAATGCTTGGTAAGGTAGAAGACATTAGGAAAACAGGAAGACAACATTTCAGATGGATAGACTCAATCAGGGAAGCCATGGCCATGAGTCTGCAAGACCTGAGCAGAGTTGTTGATGACAGGGTGACTTGGAGGTCTCTCATTCATGGTGTCATCATAAATTGAAGTCAACTTGATGGCAGTTAACAAAAATAAATCTTTGTTCTTTCCCTTTACATTTTGTATATACCGTAGGAGGGATCACTTCTAAATAAAATGAAATGAGGACAGATTTTGCTTTCATTTCACTGGAAAAAAACAGCTGTCTGTGGTAGTGGCATATGTATTTCTAAGAATTTCAGATCAGAGCAGTTTCCCAACCTGCGCCAGAAATGCAAGAAGCCTAAGACCAACTTATGAAAACACCAAAGTGGTCATATGTGGCTATATATATATCCAGGCACATGGATATGAGCTCTCATGAAATGGAAGATACTAGAATGGATAACTTTTGGAGATGTTGTTTTTCCCATTTGGGCAAATGGAAGCATCAGTGGGATCAAGCTCGCTCTGAGATGAAGCAATTGGTCTCAGGGGGATTTAAATTCCGATGTGGGTTGGTCAATTGCTCTGATCTGAAATTCTTAGAAACCAATGCGTCCAGGGTCTGTAACATGGAGATTCTAGGATCAACACAATTTCCACAGCAACTTTCTCTAAATATCATTTTAGGAGCCCTGAGAGGCATTCCTTCTGTTACAGTAAGAACAGAAATTGGGATGCTACCAATAGAAATGACTTTTCTTATTCAGCAATTGCCTTAAATTAGGTAAAATGTCAAAAGCCAGGCTTCTAGTATTATATTTCATCAAACAATTTCATTGGACTTCTGCAACATCGAATGTGTGGTTTTGGTAAATTTGATTGTTTGATTCAATCATACCATTTCTCTATGAGTTACTTCAGCAAGAAGCAGACGCAGTCTGGAACCTCAAAAGTGCCTAAAGGACATTTGGGCTGAAAGGGATTTAATCTTTCATAGCAAATACTGAAACAGCACTTTAGAATGTGATGATAATATTTCATAACTGTCTGGTCCTGGAAGATTACACATCTGACTTGTAAAACTTTGCTCTAAGGCAAGGGTGGGAAGAGTATGTTTTTATGGTCTTCAACCCCTCTAAGCACTCCGAAATGCCAGTTTTCTGGTAAATGTGGTAAACTGGTTCCTCTGGAAGCTGCCAGGCACAGTCTCTCTCACTCTCTGGCTTTTCTTCGCAAACAAAGATTCAGGAAGGACTCATCCTGCACTTTCTGCAAGCGCGCTGATGACTAAAAAAGCCAATCTGAGACAGTAATTCCTTGTTTAAGCCAGTTAAAGGAACTCCCTGCACTGTAGAACATTTTAAAAATAACATTTCCCCCCCCAAAAAAACTAGAAGTAAACCTGGGGAGAAAGTTGGACTCCAGATCCACTACAATTACCTATCCCAGCAATAAGGGAAGGTTTCAGTTTATAGCCCAATTCAGGCATGAAAACAAAAAGGAAACAGGGTTGAGAGTTGCCCATAACCCTTACCCTCAGTGTCCTTACACATGTGGGTTCTTGAGCATGAAGGTCTGAAGGTCTTTCTAAGTGTGTTCAGATGACCGTTTCCATACTGAGAACACTCCCTTATTATATCTAGCCTGCTTCATTTGGGGACACCAGCTTGAGGAAGGGTTATCTATGTCAACAGCATGTATTTTAAGACCTGAAGACTTCCTACATGGTCTGTTTAACTGTCCTATTTCTGAGAATGTACAGAAGAAGTACAGAATAAGCCTAACATGTTTTGTAGCCTGAGGCAAAGGGCACGATGGCCCCTCTCTGCCTGCTTGATCCCACATTCAAAAGCTGATCTTGATCCAGACAGCAGGACAGCACCCTCCACTTGTCTGAGAGATGCAAAGCTGTTTTGTCACCTGGCCCATGCAGCTTTAGCCATTCTGTGCTCCTCAGCTTCTGCTGCTTGGGTTGGCTGTGTCCCTCTGCAAAATGGTAGGAGCAGCCCCCACTCACAAAGACAAAAAATACAAGTGGATAATACATTTCTACCTTGATTAAAGTTGGAATGGATTCAGGAACTCACCTTTTGCCCTAGCTGTTTCATATGTTCACATATAAATAGGAATCATGAATTGTTTTTAAAGAATACCTTCTGGACTTTATCAGATGAGTCCCTTTAAATGTTCTTTTGTTGGCATTTAAAAAAATCAATTTTTATGCCAGCAAGAGAATGCTCCCCACCACACTTACCTTCTCTCCCAGCACAGGCTTCCCCAACAATGGAAGAGGAAGTGAACTGATCTCTGTTCACTTCCTTGTTCAAAATCCCACGGAGTATCACAAGAAGACGCTTGTGTGGGAAATTAAAAAACAAAACAAAAAGAACACTAAAAAAGTTCGACCGAGCACCTAAACACACTAAAAAAACCCAAAAAAACTCCCAAGTAATGTGTGTGTGTGCGCGTGTGCGTGTGTGCGTGTGTGTGTCATAAAAAGTGTGTCACTTACCTGGCTGTCACGATCTCACCGGGAAGTGTTTGTGCTCGACTGCCCTTTCATGCTGGATTCATGTGAGTACAATGGCACGAAGTTTCACATGCCAGCAATGCTGGCACTAAAATGCCATGGGGGATCAATTGATGGCTTCAGCCATCAATTAAAAAGTACGGGTTTTGGCCAGGACATAAACACAAAAGGGCAATGTTGTGTGGTACACGAGCCCTTTCACATTTCTGTGGCATCATGATGATGCTGTATTTAGTGTGTGTGATAAAGTCCTCTGTTTCTTCTATTGCACATTGCTTTGAAAGCCCTACTGAATTGAACAATTAACAAATATTTAAGATAAGTAAATAATGTAACAATTACATTTGCAAATCAAATTTCATTCATTTCCAGTTTCATATGTCCAACTATGTCCTCATAATACGTCTCAACACACAACTATAAACAATTCATACCTAGAACACTTTCCTCTTCTGGCAGTCTTCCAGCAAAGCTGTAGACTCATGGAAAGATTACAGACCTGTTGGAATGCATATGTATATTCCTCCTGTAGTAAGATGTTCCCCTGATAAATCACTGTTACAGGTGGACGGGGAAAGGGGCTTGTATACTTCTCATGCCCCTGTTTCTGTTGCTAACATTTCTGGAGTAGAAATTCTGTCAACACCTTCCTTCAAAATCACACAGGTATCAAAGGTACTGTGCATCCTTGGTTCAACCTGAAAATGTTGACCAAGGAGCAGAAACTGGTGTTACATATTCAGGATTGGAAGGTACCAAGACAGTTTTAACTGAAGGTGAACTTTTTTAAGATAGGGAAGTATTATAATCTGCAGGTTCCAGGAAAAAAAGGAAGTGGACAATCTGTGAAGCGGAACAGTTTGCCGTGTTTCTCAATTCACCAGAATGGAGGTTTGGAGAAGTTGCATTAGGTAGGATTAACTGAATCTCCCCATTTTTTATTTGATTGGTGCTATAATTAGGGTATTTCAAGCCAAGAATGATATTGGAATTTAAAAAATATATGATATTGGGGACAAAGCGAAAGGGAGAACAGAAATATCTTAGGTGGGCTACCTCAAGGTCGCAGTCAGAAAGCAGGTGATGATAACATTAGTGTGTCAGTAGAAAGGTTGGAGGGCTGCCTTTTGACTACTGTGGGTCTGATGTAACCTTCTACTGGTGCTGGCATGGGGAATGTTTATTGGCAGGCAGCAGATCCTCCTATAGCCCTCCCCACAAAGGGTCACAACTCTTGTTATCATTGGAACCCTGGCCAGGTTGGTGGAGTAGCTTTCTTCATATTGTGGGCTCTAAAGCATTGAAAGTTCCTAGACGGCAGGGATGCAACTTCCTGCTTCACCTTGGAGGCAAGGCCCGGGGAATGGGGAACAGCTGAGGGAACCGCAGTGGATAGGGTAGCGACTATTCCCAAAATGGGTTAGGCCTGAATTAACACTCATAGAAAGTTCCTTTGCCTGATTTCTCCCATTCCACAGTTTCCTCCATTCAGGTTGTTCTCCCCAAAATCTATATGCAGGATATCAGGGGACAGGAAAGCTGCTGTGGGATGGAAGGGACAAGGAAGTCTGCTTCAGTCAGGCTAGTGGCATGCACCTAAACATGCATCCAACCCTCTCTTTACAGAGCATTTCTGAGACCCATCTGTCATGAAAAGTATAGAGGACACTTATCAGGAAACTGGACTAAACTTTATGTTCTCTCTTAAGTAAGCACAGAACCGACTCCCTGCAGAGACATCTAAGTCCTGTGTCACCTAGAGATTGTCTACATTGGCCAAATACTCTAGTTTACCAGCATTCCAGAGACCTGTAGTCCAACTGATGTAGGGCATTTATCCAATCTCCCCCTGGACAGTCCAAACAACCCCCTGGGAAGATACAAGGCTGGAACAGGTGCAAGTTGGGGTAGGGCCCCATAACTTGCTACAGGAAAATACCTGGTTTACCTTGGTTTACCTGGAAAATTGGATTGGGCCCCATGTGTCCATAGAAGCCTGTCCAGCATGTCATTCCTCCCTGCTACTGCCAGTTCCCTGGCTCTTTCAGAAGCCAGGCAGGGGTCCCTCAGCATATGACCTAGGCTGGTAACATGCAGGGGGTCTGCAGCTATAGGTTGCGGGCCCCCTGCCTGGCTTCCATGTTAGTGGAGAATATGGTGGTGATGACAGCTTTAGTCATGGGCCAGTGTCCAGTTTGGATGCTGGCCCATTTTCTCCAGGTAATGGTGGAGGGGAACAGGCCACCTCCTCACCCAGGTTATACAGGTGGGGAGATGGTTTTATTCTGGCTAGTGTAGATGAGCCCCTAGTGGCCAAAGTAATGGACAGTGCTACAAAAAGAATAACTATGAGGAGAACAGAAAAATAGGATCTGAGGCAAACATACAGAGGGATGAAAGTATATCTCTTGCATCAGTATTTCTCACTGGCAGCCTATGGTTTGAGAAGGAGAAGTATACCTCATCCTGTCCTATTTGGACCACTGGTGACTGATGTTGTTTTTCAGCCTATGGTACCCAGGGGATTTTTTTAATTGACTAAAACACGTTGACACTTGATACTCTTATATAACCCAATGCCACACCTTAGAGTGGGAACAGGATATTCATGAGCAGCCATATTCTGCCCTAAGCAAATCTACATCCCCAGTTATCTTATAAACCTTTGTATGTTGAGCATGAACGTCTGTAGATGAACATGTTTTTCTGGACATGCTTACAAAGCTGCTGCAACTGGGACCCTTAATATGGTATAGGACTCCTTCAGCTTATCATATCTAGATGCCCCTATTCAGACTTTACACTCAATGTAGTAAGATCAATGAAATATCCCAGATAGTATGTGGATACTTGCACATATTCCATCTTTATTTTAGTCCTATGGATGCTGCACATCCATGGTTCCATAGGGCTTATGTAAATTCTTTGACACCACTGAGAACAATCATAGGCTCCCTAACTGTGATGCATGGCAGCCAAGTTAATATTGGCTTCAGGCACCCTTGTTTCCTCTTTGCTCAATTGCTCAGGCCTCAAGAATAGGACTGTGCCTTCTGGTAGGGATGTCACAAGCTCTTCAACTGCCCCTGACTAAATGAGCCTGAAATGTATCAAAGTGAAAAAGAGCCACTCATAGTTTTCTGAGAGTAGGAGTATGCTTATCTCAAAATCATATGCTATGTAGACAAAACCACCTTCTCTGTTCCCCACCCTGAGACTTTCGAAGTCAAGGTAAGCCTTTGTTTGTGAGTAGGATGAAGAGTTTGGAAAAAATTCACTTTTGCACAGAGTGGGAGACTGTTGCCAGCAACAATGACCATGGGAGACATTCCTATGCAGAAACTTCTGTTGGGACACCGAGTACCAACAACAGAATCCCCCATGAAAATGACAGGAATGGGAGAAATGATACAATCAAAGATAAACGTAGACCAAATGATATAATATTTGTTCTATTGCATTAGGTCTGTTGCAGAATCTAATAACCAACCTACTGAATAAGTTCCTGCAGGAGAAACAGTATTCAGGCTAATGGGGTGGGGTGATGGGAGATCATTCTGGGAAGAAGATAAAGCAGTAGTGACATATGTTTATAGATGTATTGATTTTAGACTGGCTTATTGGAACTTCCATTAAGAAACGGTGTATTGTATTTTGAAATATTGTGGTGTTTTTAACAATTAGGAATTTTAATTAGCTGCATAGATCATTTTTGACAAATATAAATGAATCATAAATGGAGAATTGAAATAAGACTACAGTGCTAAGTACGCGGATTTCAAAGTGGGTTCTTTTGAACTCAATAGGTGTTACTAAAGGAAAATGCCTTTAGAATGTATTAATGTGAAATCTATAATTATTTCAGAAGCTTAATATGTAGGCTACAGTTGCCTCACCCACCAAAATGTACCATGGCCTTTCTGTGCTTTTTCTCAAGGTATTACATTTCTGGTTCAGCCATAAACTTCTTTAGGCTGAAAATCAGCCTGTAAATTTTAATATGAAACAAACAAAAGATCAGCTATGGTAATTGCCTATATCTAAATCAAAGCTCAGAAAAGTTACCTTTTTGGATTATTTTATTATTTAATATAGGTCTCAGAATTTGATTACTCTTGGAAACCACACACTGAAGTGGCAGGGCAGCCAGAATGTTCCACTTTCCATGCTGCCTGACATCATAGTTCTTCTGGTGTTCTGCTGTTCTGGTCCCATGGGAAACTGAGATAAAACCATGTCTTTTTGCTAACAGGTTTTTTTTGGTTAGCAAAAACACATGGCTTTACCTCGGTCTCCCATGGAACAAGACCAGAAGAACAATGACATCGTGCAGTAAGGCAGCACGGAAGATGGAATCTTCCTGCTGCACTGCCCCTTTACTTTGGAGTGTGGCAAGCCTCTTATGCTTACATTATTCACTCCTTATCTACTGGCTTAAAACTTTATACAAGGCAACCCCTTGTACTTCTAAAGTTCATAGAAAGTGACCTAATCCCATTCTGTGCTCTCAGTGTCTGAACTGATTCAACTCATGTTCAAAAGTGCATGAACTGAGTTAAGAAATGAAGCCTTAAATGAAGAGAGAGCATGCACACACATGTGTGTGAGAGAATAAATAATCACGTGGAAAGCTCTCTGGTTAAACAATGTTGCAGTTTGTGTGAACAGGAACCCTCCATATGGAAGTATATGTTTATCAGAATCCCATATGATGTAACTTTACATATACCTAGCTACATAGTAGAGGCACTTAGGAGATTTTCCTTGGTTTTTTCCTGGGCTGTGAGACCATGTTCTGGAATAGTTTCTTTCTATTCCAGAACACAGTCTCACAGCCCGGAAAAAACCCAAGGAAAATCTATGGATGCCAGCTGTGAAAGCCTTCAACTTCACACTTAGGAGATTATCAGATGCTTTAAAAAGCCCCAAGAAGATTGCGAGAACATCACTATACTGCCAAGGGTTCCCAATATTGCACAACATTGTTCTCCTGGGTTCATTTACACGGCAGATTTATTGTGGCAAATTGTGCTTTAGTTCTTTTCCGCAGCTGTGCCAGTCAGTTATTTTTGTTTACTATGTTGATTTATGGTTCAGACATGGAAAGGTGCAGGAGCGTGGCCTCCCAAGCAGAGACCAAGCAGAGGAAGGCTTGATGGGAGGGGGATAGATCTTCTGTGACTGAAAGGATTGGAAACCTGCATTTTCTTGCTAAATAAAGAATCATAGATTGCCAAAATAGCAGGGGGGAAGCTCAGAGAAAAGTTTCTCTCTGTCTGTCTGTCTGTCTCTCTCTCTCTCCCGCAAGCAGAGACACAGCGATCGCAGCTGAGGAGAAAGACGAGGGGCTTTATGTGGGGAACAGATCTTCCCTGACTGAAAGGACTTGGGAATCCTTTTTCTTGGCAAACTGGATTCACACAGACTTGCAAAATAGCAGAGAGGATTTTTCAAAATTTCCTGATCGCTACTGAATCTCCCTCCCTCACTCCACCTCTTGTAAGCCCACCCCTTCATCATAACAACCAATCACAGTGCAGCTCTGATGCAGCCCTTAGTGAAATGGTTGTTTACACTAGCAATAATGTGCTACTTTGCAAATAACTCGGCAAAAGTAGCGACATCCCTTGTCACGCTATATTTGGGTGTTTTATCTTCCCCCCTTTTGAATGAAGCGATGCTGTGGTGCGATCCGTGGGAACAATGAGCTATCTTTGTGGTATATTTAGGGGAATATTTGCCCATGTAAACGAACCCCTGGTGTGCTTGCTCTGTTCTCCCTCCATGCAAAGTGACAAAAAAGGCACCACCTTTCATTGGCAGAAACGTCCACTAATGAAAAGTGGTGCCTTTTTGTCACTTCAGCACAGAGGGAGAATGGAAAGCAAGCATGCCATGAGGATGACTCTTGAAATATTGGGACCTTTTGGTGGTATATAGTCATTCTTGCAAGCTCCAGGGGGCTTTTTTAAAGCATCTGATAATCTCCTAAGAAACCCCTTTATTGAATTGCAAAGATACATAACAGACACAGGTGCAATGAGCATCCTGTTGTGCATCAGTCCCATTGTGCATTGGTCTCATTGTTACTTTGCCAGCTCTGCCACATAGTAACAGAACAGCAGTCCTCTGTTGAATATGGAATTTATGGAACTGCCCAATTCTAATTCCTGCAGATGTTAAGTCCACTTATGAAGATGTAAGACCCCAATAGGATTTTGGCTAGAACCAGCAGTTCCCGGCTGGAAGAACTGCCACCATGAATGGTGACAGCCCCATATGCAGTCACTATGGCAGGGACGGGCAACTGTGACCTCCAGACTGCAACTCCTAATTCTTCCCCAATTGCAATGCAGGTTTGAGAGGTTAGACTGGTGCCCTCTTAACTATCCTTGCAGAGGCAGCTGAAGACCTTTTTGAATTGAGAGGTCTTTGAGGACTGACGTCCCCTCAGGGAGAAAGGATCTTTCATATGCTGTTTTATTTATAGCTGTTCTTTTTAATGGTTGATTTTTAATAACAACAACTATGATGGCATTGACGGCTGGCTGGCACCCTGTTCAAAATTTATGAAATTGTAAACAGGACTTACAATCTTGTAACTTTGGGATTTAAGTTTACAATTGTTAATGACTTAATATGACTCCCCAAACCTACCTCTTAAGCCAAGGAGGTGTTCCAGCCAAAGGGTTTCTGAGGTGCTGCAGATCAGGGCACTGGGAAATGATGACTGCAGCACTTTCCTGGTCATGGGTGGGTTGAAACAAGCTCTTGCAACAGGACATCAAGGGGTCTCTTCAGCTGCCTGTCTCAGTGTGCTGTGTAACCGGGAGAGCACTGCAGAGACAATTTCCCTGCTGTAATTTAGTAGGGGAATTTGGATTGGGAGGAATTGATTTGAAATAGCTATGACAACAGAGCTCTATTGTTGTAGCTATGTCTGATGATGCAGGATCTTGGCAAGGCATCTGCATGGGTGATACAACTGTAAGACCAGTGAGGGACTGGCATATATTGAAGGCAGTAATGTGCACTCCACATCATGTTTCATCAGCCCTGTGATGTGAAACACATGCACACACAAACATCACTTTCAAAAAATTTGCAGTTCCACTAGCAGCACACATGTGTACACAGTGATGGAAGGACTACATATAAATATGTTTCTTGCAGGAAGTGAGGATGGCATATAAACATGGCATGAAGAAGAAGGTCTGCAATTTCTTACAATAACTGGTTGACGGATATTTTCTTACATATGTCAGTTCTATGAGTTGACCACAAGGTGGTACCAAAGTATTTTGAAAAGCAGTGAAGTTGGCAATGCTCCCTGGCTCTAGAGAGAATAAGCTATAAGGAACCAAAAAAAAAAAAAAAGAAGAAAAAAAAAGAAGAAGATGTGTTAAAAATATTTGCAATGCTCTTCCTTAATGAAGCTCCACTGTCTGGATGTTTGTTTTTGTTGTTCCAGGAATGTTAGAATCCTATTCCTTCTACTAATCTAATCTAATCTGATGCCCTTTACACTGAAACTACCCTTATGGTGTTAAGATTTCTGAAACTGTCCACAGACAGATTAGACAGACTAACAGCTATTCCAGATTCTGAAGACATCTTCCTTCTCATTTAAATCAATAGTTTGTGATGAACTCTGAGATTATTCACAACCCTGTATGTTTCTTTGCCTTGTATTTTGGGATCAGATGGGCCTGCCACTAAATTTCATGACTGTAATTATTTTATTGATGTTTGTTGTATGATAATGTTTATTTTTTCAAAATGATATTTCCCCAGGCGAATGCAGCTTTCAAATTAATCCTAGCTATGATTCAAATGTGCTGAGATGTTATAAATGATTACACATGTGAGGCACATTTGGTGGGGATGGGAGATAGAGCTCTCCCTGTAGCTGTTCCAAAGATATGATGGAGGCTAAGCTACACCCTCCCCATTATTCTTCTCTGGAAGTAAAGATCTTTTTATTCAGGCAGGCTTTTGGCAACTGGTGGGCTGCTAAGGAAAGGAAATCTAATGCATGGGTAAAGTCCTTCCTTCATAGATGACTTTTAAATTGCTTTCAATTCAGTTGTGTTTTAATTTTATCGTGTTTCAGTCTTACAACCTTTATGTGTGTTTTTTTGTCTGCTTCCTTTTGTTGTGAGTCACCCTGAGCCTCAGTTTTACAAAAGAGGCAGAATATAAGTTTTTTAAAAGATCAGTAACACTGCCTAGAGTGGTACATTTTAACTGACCAGTTACTAGTTCAGAGCCAGTTCTGAGCCTGTGCATTGGTGCTAACCTCCAAACCTCTAAGGGCAAGTCTACACTGGGGGTAAAGATCAGATTAAAATTTGGCTATTTTGGCCTGGAGCTGCACTGCATGAAATTCAGACTACTCTAGTCCAGATTTAAGTGCCATAGCTTATGCAGCCAAAGCCCGAATCCACACCACTTGTTGCTGGGCTTGTGTAATAAGCTAAAACTGGGACTCTCTCACCTTGGAACCCCAGATTAGCTCCCCTGTAGAGGTAACCCTGAGTAGCCTCACTCCAGGGCACCCCCTACAGGCCAAATGCTGCCACCACTTGCTGAGTTTTCCCCCTTTTCACACACAATACAGCAAGAAGCTGTGCAAGGTCCCTGATAACTAGTGGAACTCCCTGTCACTACAGAATCAACTAACTCCTCCCTCCTATCCCCAGAGAGAGAAGTTGGAGTGGCATGATCAAGAGATATAAGCATGTGTAGACATCAGTGATAGAAAGATTAATAAGTTTAGGTACTTTATTCAAGTGAGTTCAAGTCATGCAAATCTCTCATGAGGGCTGGCACATCCATGCCCCCAGGCATACTTTGTACAGGCATACAAAGATAGCAAAAGTATAGAATTACAACTAGTTACTTCAAGCTACATTCCTTTAACTAAGTTGAGCTATATCCAACCAAAGTGGAGAAATTAACATAATTCCCTAACGCAATCTAAACAGGCCCTAAAAATCCCTACTCACTACATTGTAGTCTGTTGCTTTCAGATGGTATCAGGGAATGCTGGGAGCTAAACCAGGCACTTGCTCTACCAGCCATTGTCCAATCTTTGGCTCTCCATGCTGGAATATAGAGAGAATTCCTTTGTCTTTGTTCAAGGCCGCATAGTCTCAGTCTGGCAAAATGGCTTCACACAAAAGCAGTTATATCTTAATTAGAGTTCCTGGGTCTAGAGCTGCAATTGGCCATTTCTGGTCTGGTGATGTGATGTCATTGATGATGTCATCTCATTAGCTTCTGTGGAGGTGGTGTTTTAGACCCTCCCTTCCATTAAGCCTTTCCTTACCTGATGCTATGTTGGCAAGACATTATTGTTTACACAGAAAGGGAATTGTAGTTCTCTGGCAGAATGATGGGAGTTGTAATCAACCTTGAAGCAGCATGATGGGAACTCCATCATGATATCTTGTCTACACAATGAATCATCTGGATTTTTACCTCCAGTCACCTGCGGAGCACTATTTGTCCCCTCCTCAGCACTGCTGGCACTGGTGTGAAGTCAGTTGTACTGAGGTCAGAACGAAGCAGCCAGCCAGGAGATTGCAGGGCTCACCACTCCTTCTGTTCTCAGAGTGAGCGACTAAGTACTAGGGCTCTGCTTTCCTGGCACACAATATCCCTCTCTGACTTAGAACGAGGCAGCCAGCTATTTGATCATGTGACTGGCTGCCTCATTCTGACCTCAGAGACAGTGGCTGTGCTCCAGGGCTCTGCCTTCCAGGCAACACTTGTCCTGCCTCCTCACCCCCGAAATCCACAAATACATTGTTCACACTAGAGTTTTCTCTGGAGTTTCAAGCAAGCTCTGGAGAAAACTGTGCTTTTAAAACCCAGATTAAGGTGGTATACACCAAGTTTGGTGCTGATAGGACTGTATAGTGTGTGGCTTTATTGCACCAGATTCAGGAATTATCGGACCAGATTTGGTGTGTTTTTGGCGGTGGGGGGCTTCAATAGTGTAGACAGGGCCTAACTGATGTAGACCTGGTCTGTCTTGAATGAGCACTTCCTCTCATATGTTGCTGCCTGCTTCATAAAATAATCCTCAGACTGTCTTTGTTGTTTTCGATTTCCCACAATAGCATGATGGTGTCTACCAAGGAAAGTCTTTTTGTAGTGGCCCTATATGCCCTTCCAAGATATCTTCATGAATCAGGGATGGCAAAGTGTGGCCCTGGGGCTTGCATGTGGTCCCCAAGGCTGCTTTTCATCCCTCAGCTCATCCAAACTCCCTGGATCAATCACCCAAGTTGCCTAACCCTGATTCAGACACTACTCTAAGAAGTCCCTCTTCCAGCAGGCATTCATCCTTGATTTTTATTGCTGGTTTAGGTTTTATTGTTGTGCCTTAACATCATTTTACTCTCTGAACATTATATTTTTTTATTCTGTTTTGCTCTTTTAATTGTAGCGTTTGTGATTTTATTGACTGTCCTTGTTTTTATATCTATATTTTTATCATCTATATCTATTTGCAAACCACCCTGAGGTCATTGCCAGCTAGATCGTTTATAAACCTTTAAAATGTTTTGGCCAAGATTCTGCATTGTCAGGCATAACTACAGTGATGGACCTCCATTGATGTTGTTACATTTGCCCCCAAAAACCAACCTCATAAGCTGAAGGGTTTCCTGAGGCACTGCAGATCAGGGGACTGGGAAATGACAACTGAAGCACTCTACCAATTGTAGGGCACATGGAGCTTGGTAGCTGGAGAAACTTCCTCGAGGTCCTGCCACAACAGCTTCTCTCAAGGTGCCCAGTGACAAGGAGAGTACTGTAGTCATCATTCCTCCGTGCCCTGATCTCCAGCACCTTAGAAATCCCTTGGTTGGGGGCACTTCCTTGTTTAAGAGGCAGGTTTTGAGGGGGTCATGTTTGGTTGTTAATGAATGTAAATGTGAATCCCCAGCAGTTATGAGATTGTTAAAGCCAGTTTACAATCTCATAACTACTGAACAGGATGCCAGCCATAATAAATAAATAGAGACAATGGGATTTAAATAAGCACACCAACACATGGAATTGCTACTAAAGAGTACAATAATAATTCACTCCTTCATTATGTGCATGGGTCTCAAAAGGGACACACCTTCTGGCACAAGAAAGCCCACACTGTAGTTTTGTGTATAGCTCATATTGCTCTATGATATAATCTGTCCATATCTGATAGTTATTTTTTTTTTTAAATTGTAATGTCACTTTGTGGTTCCTACGCCCTTCAGTGCCAATTCTGACACAAATACGTGAAAAATAATAGTTGGTACCTTTGTACACTATTAATATTGTGTTTTGTCAGTTTGGTATTGCTTTGGGCTTGTAGAAGCCTCTAAGCTTTGTCTGGTTTACTTAGGGATTGAAAAGTTATAGAGGAAGTTTGTGCAAGTTCATATGAAATATAATTTTCTTTTTCTTGAGAAGTGCTCTAAAATAGTGCTTCTTAAGTTATCTAATGTGAAGATCTAGCAATCTTTTTTTTAAAATGAATGTGTCAGGGATTGGTACTTTTTTTTGTTTTGTTTTGTTCCCATTGGCTACAACTGTTTGTTTCCTTCCTGGAAGCTCAATGCAGTATATGGCAGCAGATGGCTCAGGGACCAGTCCACAGATTACCACTTTGAGTAGCTCTAAAAGAAACAGTGTTCAGATAAGCAATACCCATGTGTGTGGCAGGACACACAAGAGGGACTGGAGCATATCTCAAAAAAAGAAACAAATGCACAGTAAATGCCTCTCTCTCCTAGGAAGCCTTGCTCAGTGATTATTGGTATCTCCAATGTCCGTGGTGTGGTGAATTTATGTTAGGATACCCAAGGTATCCTATTTTGTGGTAGAGTTCTGTACTTTGGAGAGCTCTTTTAAAATTCCAACTAAAACCCTAAGTGGATTCATTGCTCCATCAAAATTCCTCCAGCTGCCTTGATAACTCTTAATATCTGTCCTGCTATGTCCATGGTGTAACCCTCACAACAGACCCTATAATTCTGATATGAAATCACAACCACTGTATGTCCCATCATCCCAATTTGGGACCAAGTTTAATTGGTTTAATATTAAGCTGGCCAGTAAACTGGGTCTTCCATGAGCTGCTGGAAACAAAGGTAAAAAGTCACACACAGTTCATGCACATGCTTTGCCAAGGAAGTGGGCCTGTAAAATTATCCAAACATTCACACCTTTATGATAATCCTACATTCCTTTGTGATAAGGAAACTGTTCCTGTAACATACAGAACCTGACAGATAGCTATCTGCCACATTGGATTGATTTCATTGCTTTGCAAATCAGTGTCCTATCTTTCCCATTCCCTAGTCAAAGGGAGAGTGCCTATCAATCACTTGATACCAGATCGCCCCCATTTCCCACTTCCTAACTGGTTCAGAAATCCTTTGTTCATGCAATTGAGAGTTGTCTGAAAACAAATGTTCCTTTGATCCAGAGTGCAACTTCAAAAGAATTTTCCATATAAAAAACCCTGGAAAACTCAGGTCCTTTGTTCAGATCCCCCTTCCTTCTGAATAGACACCTCTCCATTCTTTGATACCACCTTTCTCTCCATCTTTTCAAATTCCTTGCTAACCCTCCCAGACCACTGGCAGGCTTCCAGCCAACTTGAGCACTCCCTCCCACTTCCATAATCCTAACTTTCCCTTCCTAAGTTTGTATCACCCCACTTTCTGTTGCTGCTGCTTGAAAGTAATGCCACTTCTCCTGAGGAGACCAAGCTTCAGGAGCAGGTACAGTATTACCTCAAGAAGCCCTTAGCCTAATTCCCTTTTCTAACTATTTCTTGCCTTACTCTGTTAGTCTTGTTGTTTGGATAAACAAATGCGTATCATGTGTGAATGTTCAATAAAGTTTCATCAGTTATTTTTGGGCACCTGACTCTGTGTCTTTTCCTAGCTCCATCCATATACATAGGGCAAAGATCTTGTAAGTTACACAACCTCCCATTTGCCATTTAAGTTTCTATTAATTTCCCTTTGTAAGTTCAGTTTCATGAGTGGATTTTCCACGAACACAAGTGTTTTGCGTAACAATGGTGAAGGATGAAGGACAAATTCAATTTCAGACATCTTGAGGCTTAAATTCCAATGGCATGCAGAGTTAAAATATTTAACTTAAACAACATAACTGCCAATAGCTAAGCCTTAAGACAGTATTTTCAACCTTTAAGAATAGGTGGAGGGAGGAATCACCTTTTATAGATATTTCAGCAAATTGTGTGTCATAAATCAAAGTTTCTCCCAAATGTCATCTTTTCCAGAACTGCAAAGATAAATGACCAATACATTTTATCAAAAGCTTTCTCTGCATCTAATAAAATCATAGCCATTTGCTTCTCATTATGCTTCTCCAAATACTCTAAAATATCCAATACACATCTCATATTGTCTCTTAAAAATCTCTTTGGTAAAAAACCTGATTGATATTCATGTATTAACTTTAGTAGTAGTCTTTTCAATCTTTCTGGTAAAATAGCTGAGAAAATTTTATAATCGTTATTTAAAAGGGAGATTGGTCTATAGTATTTTGGTCCTCTCAAGTCTCATCCTTCTTTAGGAATTAAGGTAATATTAACATTATTCCATGAGTCTGGTAAATCCTGTACAATTCAGAGAGGGGACCAACCAGGGGTGTCCTTTAATACCTCTGCTTATTATACTGCTTTTGGAAGTTTTAAACAGAGTAATGAGACAAGAAGAAGTAATTAAGGGTGTAGAAATAAAAGGACAAACTTTTAAATGAAGAGCTTTTGTGGATGATTTAGTGATCTTTATAGAAAATCTTTATCTATTGGAAAATACTGAGACTCTGAACACAATTTTGAGTGATTTTGCAAATTTGGCCAGGTTTAAGGTCAATAAAAATAAAACAGTTATTTTGATGAAAAATATGACTGAGGCTGCTACTACACTGCAGAAATGATGCAGCTTTACATTGCTTTAACTATCACAGACCCATCCTATGGACTCCTGGGATTTGTAATTTGTTGTGGCACCAGAGCTCTCTGACAGAGATGGGCTAAATATCTCACAAAGCTGCAAATCCCAGAATTCCATAGCATGAGACATGGGAGTTACAGTGGTGTCAAGCTGCATTATTTCTGCAGTGTGGCAGCATCCTATGACAGAACAAATGTCTTTGGCACAAACATCTAGATATAAGATTGATAGAATGTTATATACGTGAGTGTAAATATTTCAAATAAGAATTCCAATTTATTTCATGGTTATTATGTTAAGGCTTGGAATGGAATCAAGCAAGATTTTTTTTTTTAAATGGACAAAGTTGAAATTGTCCTTATTGGGAAGGATTTTGGTGATTAAAATGAATGTTTTGCCCAAAATGCTATTTTTGTTTCAAACCCTACCAATTTTGCTAACTGACATACCATTCAAACAGTGGCAGAAAGATATTCTTGCCTTTATTTGGCAAGACAAAAGGCAGAGAGTCAGCCTTAAAGTATTACAAGGCAAAGAGAAGTTCTGGGCCTAGCAGTGTTGAAGATGTATTATTATGCTTGCTGTACAGTATGGTTAAAAGATTGAAAAATGAGAGTTTATTGCAATTGGCATAAGTATTTATGGTATGATAACATTAAAGTTGATGGAGCATTTAATTACCACTATGTGAGGAGATTGTTGTTGAGGGTTTGGAATAAGTATAAGGTTCGATTTAATTCCAAATTGCTATTTTGGAGTTCACCACATGAAGATGTTTACAAAAGAGAAATTTTTCGAAGGGAAAATGGGGTACATGTGAGAATGTATTATTGTTGGAGAATGGGCAATACAGAATGAAATCCAGAGAAGAATTGGAGACAGAAGGACATGTATTGTATTGGTTTCTGTATAGACAGCTTACTGAGAGGTTCAAGATGGATAAAAAGCTGTACAGTTTTGAAGAAGGGAAATCATAACTGGAGATTCAACATTGCTCAACTGATGAGCATTTATTTGTGAAAATGTATAAAATGTTGTTGCGTATGGAAATGGAAGACAAAGAAGTTAAGGAGGCCATGATCAAGTGGGCACAGAAAATTGGTGCTCAAATACACATGGATCAATGGGAAAGGGTCTGGATAAAATCTTTGAAATTTAGGAGATTATCAGATGTGCCAATTATCCCAGGACAGGGACGACAGGATATCACTAAAGGTTCAGATGATGATGTCCCTGTCCTGTCATGCTCCCATTCTGCTCCTGTTCCCCCCGCTCCCGCTTATTAACAATGTAAACTGTTAATAGATCAGCTGTTCTGTCTCTGTGATGGAACCATGGGTGTCTGGAATGGAGCCCCGTTATGCTGGCGCAATGTCAGCCATGGTGGGAGGTCCCTGCCGAAGACTTCCAGATGCGATTGGGATGAGGAGGTAAGTGACACCCTTCCCCGCCTTCCTAGGTTACTTGTAATTTTTATAGTGTGTTTTGGGGCTTGTTTTTTTAAAATGTTTATTTTTCATTTTGTTTTTAAATTTCTCACGTGATCGTTCTCTTGTGAGAATGGACGGGATTTGCTTTACGGGATGTGAATGCAGCTTTGCAACAGCTTCATTCACTCCTAGATGGCCGAGGGGAGGGGGAACAGTTTTCATGCTGGGATAAGGTAGGTATGTGATTTTTTTTTGTTTAAACTGTTATGGGGACGGGAGTGGGGTGGGAGTGGGTCGATGGGGGGGGGGTGGCGAGACAGGGATGCTATTAAAGTTCCTGTCTGATAATCTCCTTACTCTGAGTTATAATTTGAATGAAAACTTTTACAAAATGATGTATAGGTGGTATTTGACCCCAGAAAGGCTGTCTAAGATGTATACAAACACCACACATTAATGTTGGAAATCAGATCAGAAGGAAGGGACTTTTTACCAAATGTGGTTGTTGTGTGAACTAGCCCAGAGGTTTTGCCCAAATTCATCAATTAACAGAGGACATTTTTAAAATGAAGACCCAGAAGAAGCCTGAACTTTATTTGTTAGGAATGCTGAATGAGCAGCTCGAGAGAAAATATGGAAGAATTTTTCAATACATGATTACAGCAGCTAGAATTCTCTATGCCCAAAGATGGAAGAGTACGCCTATTCCAGCAAAAGAAGACTGGGTGCTGAAGGTACAAGTATTTGCCGAAATAGATAAATTGGCAATGTTGATTTAAGAAAAAATTCTTGGTAAACTTTAAGAGAGATTGTTATCCTAAGATGTGGGGGGTGCTTCAGAGACCCACCTGTGATATTGAAATCTAGATGGGGGAATTATTAGCACAAACAGCATGCCTGTGAGAGGAGGGTAACTGAGGGGTTCTTTTCACCCAAGTGGCCTGAAGGGTTTTCAAAACAAAGGAAACTGAAACTTAACTGATTGTGTTAATGGCTGGGAGATAGGAATTGATGGGTTTACAACAACCTCATAATGGTGGGTGGGAGGGGGGTCGGAGAAGAGATTTCTTTAGGACTGGAGTTGGGAAAGGTCACTTAATTGTTTGGTTGGTTGGCTTATTGCTGAGGTGCCCAAGAAGGAAGTAGCACATACCTCCTTAATGGCTTTGTTTACTAAGAGGCTTCCGCACAACCCTAATATGGGCTTGCTTTGCCAAAATATTTCTAAGACACATCCCAGGTCAATGTGACCTCCACCTGACCTCTTTTTAGTTCACCCCAGCCAACTTGACCCCGAAAAGTGTCCAATGTTTCCATCTATGAGATATCATAGGGAGGGGGTAGTAAGACATGCTAACAGGATTGGGATGTGTTTATAAACATTTTGGACTTTATCAGACTAACCTTCAAAAATGGTTCTGTTCCACCAAAAGCTAACAGCTTACTTGTCCTGGCATGATAACCCTTTTCATCAAACTCACCTCTAATCACGAGGAAAAGCAGCCCCAGCATTACTGGAGTATGAACAGAACTTTGTTTACTTCCACATTCATGATCTTGGCAATTCTCACGAGAAGACGTGAGCACAGTAAAAATAAAAAAAAACAGCAAAATAAAGACATGAAATGTACACACAAGCACCATAGAGGTTCATAAAAAGAGCGTCCTCTACCTGGCTTTCACATTCTCACCCAGAAGTGTTCTGGTGGGACTGCCAATTGATGCTGAAATCATAAGACAATAATGGTGTGCAGTTTCAAATGCTGATAAAACTGGGAACAAAACACCATGGTATTTAACTCCATCTAGGTTAATTGGGAGTCCTTATGATGCCATTTTTGCCATAAAGTCCTTTGAAACAACAATTGGGGAATGTAACGATATTGACATTTTTTTGAAATAGTAGCTACATTTATTTAATAGAAGAATAGACTGGATAGCATTTATAAGAGGTACAAATAGTGTTTTCTCCAATATTACCGTAATCTTCTGTCAACAGGGAAGTAATGCAGTGAATAGGTACTCTTAGTTGTTTAGTTTTGGTTGTTGTTGTTTTGCTTTTTTTTGTATGTCTATTTTATATATGTAAAATTTGTGTGTTCAATAATCTGTCTATCTATTGAATAGGGGCAAATGCAGGGAAGCTGGGAAACCAATAGATTGCTGCTGTCATGAGGAAGTTGAATGTGAACATGTGGGGAGGTCCATTGGGACAGATGGGAACCAGAAAATGGCTGGATGCAGCCTGAGATTCTATGCCTCTGTCATAAATGATGTTTTTATTTTATTTTTAAAAAATTTATTATTTATTTATTTAGTTATTTATACCCCGCTCTTCAGCCACAAGGCTATCAGAGCGGCTTACAAATTGTTTTAAGCAATAGCTATTTACACATCTACACTGCATTAAACAGTTTCCAATGTGTGTTAGCTAATTGCCCCCCACAAGCTGGGTACTCAATTTACTGACCTACGAAAGAATGGAAGGCTGAGTGAACCTTGGAGCCTGATGGAATCGAACTTGCAACGTGGTGTCTTGCAGTACTGGCATTTAACCACTGCGCTGCCAGGGCTCCCTCTAGTGAGTAGTGACACTGTTCACCTCTCTGATCCCCCTCTGATGGGCAGTGACATTGCTCTTGTTTTTCTTCTTTAAAGGTTTGAAATTCTAAACTTATGTTTTATATACTGCCCTGAGACTGTAAAATGAAGCATCCATGTTTGAAAGAGCTGCAGAAGCCCAGAAAGTATGGCCTCATCCCTGAGCCCTGACTTGAGGGAACACAGAACAGGAAGAAGACCAGCCCTTCAAAGAGACTGAGGCAGCTGCTTCAAGGAAATAGATGTTTAGGAGTATGAAATGGGCTCACGTATGTGCTGCATGATCTCCCCTGTGTCCCAGTAGCAGCATGTGGCTCTACCATGGGGATTGGTTGGGTAGTGAATCCACTGTGGGTTGAAGTACAGACTTTAAAAGAGTTATCCAAGATTCTGAATTCTATCCTTAAAATAATTTCAGCACTTTGGACTGCAAAGTGCTAAAATAGAAACCACCAGCTGTTACTCCTCTGCCCTCTAAGCTAGGCTGCTGCCTCAGGTATGATGGAGGGTACTGGCTTGTTATTTTCAGTGCTGAGGTAAGATTCAACTGCTGATCTGGTCAGCTTTTTAAAAAGGAGTGAGAGGTTGTCTTGTCCTTTGCCTTAGACAGCAAAATAATTTGACCCAATCCAGGGCCCTTTCACACTGCACAATTATAGCACTATGATTCCACTTCAACTGCCAGGACTGCATCATATTGAAATCTTGGGTTTGTAAAGGCACTGGAGGAGCTCTCTGGCTGAGAATTCAAAATCCCCTTCTCTAAACTTGCAAACCTGAGGATTCCATAGGACATTGCCATGGAAGTCAAAGTGGAATCATAGCCCTATAACTGCAATGTGAAAGGGACCTTGAACAGACCATAAATAGTATATTGCAATTGTAAAGCCTTTGTGTATAGGACATAAATGACCAAATCTACATTTTTTTTTTAAAAAAAATGTCAAGTGTGCTTCCAGTTTAAACCATGGGAGAACCTCCTCCAGATTCTCCAGCACTCTGTCCCAGGTATCAAAACATTGGTTCAGCAATAAGAAATGGCTAATCTTTGTGTGTGTTGTATGTGACTTCAAGTTGCTTATCAATTTATGGCAACCCCATGAATTTTTCATAGGGTTTCCTTAGGCAAGGAATATTTAGAGGTGTTTTTGCCAGTTCATTCCTCTGAAATATAGCCTAGAGCACCTGGTATTCATTGGTGGTCTCCCATCTATGTGCTAACCAGGGCAGACCCTGCTGGGGTTCTGAGGTAGAGGAGATCTGGTGCCTTTAGGGTATTTAGGGTAATATTTGCAGGGCCTAAATACCCTAAAGGCACCAGATCCTGTCTGATTTTTGAAGCTAAGCAGGATCAGCTCTGGTTAGTACTTAGATGGGAGACCACCAATGAATAGCAGGTGCTTTAGGCTATATTTCAGAGGAAGGAACTGCCAAAACCACCTCTGAGTATTCCTTGCCTAAGAAAACCCTATGAAAGTCATGTGGTTGCCATAAGTCAGCAGGCAACTTGAAGGCACACAAACACACACAATCTTTATAGTGCAAAAAATAAAAATAAAAATCCTTACATCTCCTGTGCTAATTTTGTATTGCTTCCCTACTATGAAAGCTAAATGTATTTGTAACAAAGAATAGAGCAGAGACTTCTTAAAAATAGTAATAAAAACCTCCCTCTGGCTTTGCCTTGTACATATATAATGAAGGGGTAGTTTCATGATCTTTTCTAAAAACAACAAGATATTCTAACATTGGGTTTATATTACATTAGGACTGAAGATCTAACACCAAGCAAAACCAATGTTTCAGACAATTTCATGAAATTATATACCCAGCATGGTCATAGAAGGAAATAAATTTGGTATGGAAATATATGGTTAAGTCTCCAGATTTAATGTGGGGGCCTAAACTGTAATTTAAGCATTGAGTTGCACATTAGGCTAGCAACAAGTGTGAATGATTTACCTTGTAAAGTGGAGATGGGTAATTCGGTCTGTGTCTCTGTTTGTTTTTGCTCATATGAATGGTTCTATAACTGCTGCCATAGTTTACCATGGTCTCCAGTAAATGGGGTGCTTCATCTCTGCATTTTTTTCCTTATGCAGAACAAAGAAAATTGACAGAGGAGAAGGGGATAAAATATAAGAGAATTCATTTATGCAGAAATTAATTTGGCTTTTTTTTTTTACCCACAAACAGGATTTTTAAAAAAAGAAAAATACCCTTCAAATATCTGTGATCACTTATTTAATTTTTTTGTAAGTGCACTTGCATCAGAACTGCATGGTGAATTCAGTGTGACAACAGATATTTCTTACAACGGAAAATGAACCCAATAGACATGTAGCCCAATTCTGTAGTGCATTGGTTCAGGTGGAAGTCTCAAGATGTAAGATGAGGCTTAAGAATGGCTCTGCTGTGCCCATTCCTGGAGAAGCTGGATCTGGCCATGGTGGTATCTGCCTTGGTTACATCCCATTTGGATTACTGTAAAGCACTCTATGTGGGCTGCCCTTGAAAAGTGCTCAGAAACTTCAGCTGGTTCAAAGAGTAGCAGCCAGGTTCCTAACTGAAGCT
This sequence comes from Gambelia wislizenii, assembly GCA_030847615.1. Lineage (NCBI taxonomy): Eukaryota > Metazoa > Chordata > Lepidosauria > Squamata > Crotaphytidae > Gambelia > Gambelia wislizenii. The sequence goes on from JAUMIR010000004.1 coordinate 151,338,145, forward strand.
GGCCACAGGGACCACACAACTCCCCTGTTGCAACAGCTCCATTGGCTGCAGGTCCATTCCTGAGCACAATTCGAAGTACTGGTTTTGACCTGTAAAGGACTTTTTCAGATGTCAAAAACCCATCAGGGGAGGGCGGGAGAGGTATGCGGCTATCCCGTGGCAGGGGGCTGCTGGCGATAAATACTATCAAGACAAACTGCAGCTGCTGTGACTTGCTTTTTCTGTGGGGCACTACATTTTGGGGGGCGGCTCGTGTAGACAAGCCCCTAGTCTGCAGAGACATGAGGTATCTTGCTGGCTTTCTGATTGTGATAGAAGTATAATTGAATAAGACCATTTAGGCCTATGTTCTGACCACTCGCGTGCCTTTGGAACTTCATAGGCAAAGCGTGAATGTTATTACCAAATAGGGTTGCCAGTTCAGGATTGTTCCAGGCACTGTTTCTGGGCCAAAACCTGAGATCTAGGAATGGCCCCTGGTGATCATTAATTATTATGTATAAAGTAACATCCACAGTTGGTTAGAACTTGTCATTCAAATAAACACACACACATGCACATGTGTATGCACACTCACACCACATATTTTCCTGTTTGGTAATGAAAACAGAAATCTTAGCTAAAGGGAATGTTCTCAAATCAAGCTAAAATGAAGAGGTTATTCCCCTTCACTTGAACATTTAAACTAGCCTTCTCACTTATGGCCAGAGAGTAGGTACAGAGCAGAGTGGAGGGTGAATCCTGGCATCACAACAATTGCAAGAGAAGGAAAAAGCTAAGTAAACACATAGACCCCAGATGAGTCTTTGCATGCTGCAGCAACAAATCAATAGAGCCTTGCAAATTGTAATAAACTGCTGTTTTAATAGCTGAGTTAGATTTTTTTAACATATATTTACATATATTTTACATACATATATTTTATATATATTTCTTGCAAGAAAACGAGCCCACCAAAACTGGAGAATTTGCATCTCATCTGCCTAGAGATGGTGCATGAAAATCAGAGCAGGGCCAGGCTCTGAGATCTGGCAACCCTGTTACCAGACTCTGCTCATTCTCTACAACTCTGCTGGCTATTTGCTGTGATAATACATTTTATAGTTAGATCTACTGTATCTACTATGTAGAAGATGTAGATCTACAATAGTTAGATCTACTGTATCTACTATGTAGAAGATGGGTAAGGAAATGTTGGCCCCCTAGATGTTACTGAAATGCAAATCTCATCATCCCTTGTCATTGGCTATGGTGGCTGAATCTGATGGCATCTGGAGCCCAACAACATCTGGAGGTGAAGTTGAAGGCTTTTACGGCTGGCATCCATACATTTTCTGTGGTTTTTTTTCCGGGCCTGTGAGCCCATGTTCTGGAACAGACACCCCTCCGGAACCTGAAGAATGGTGGATCCGGGGGAGGTGTTTTAATGATGAGCAGGGAGGCGAACCCATGAGCAGGCCTGGGCGTGGACACGCCCCGGCCGGGAGGAGTCAGGGGAGGCGCCAAAGCAGGGCCTGTTTTACCCCTTGCCTCCCCTGGTCTCCTCCTCTTTTCCATCAGATCGAGAAGGGAGCTCTTTGCAGGACTGCGATAAGTTTTTCCTTTGTTTGTCTGTTTAGTCTGGGGGTGGCTGGGTTGTGATTAGGTTTTTGGGGTTAGCATTGGTGCTTTACTGCTTGCTTGTTTTGTTTTACTGTTTGCCTGTTTTGTTTTTACTGTTTCGTTTTACTGTTTGCCTGTTTTGTTTTGCTGTTCGCTTTACTGTTTGCTTTACTGTTCGCTTTACTGTTTGCTTTACTGCTCGGTTGCCCCTGCGCCCCCCCTTGCCTCCTGCGCCCGGTTGCCCCTGTGCCCCCTTGCCTCCTGCACCCCCTTGCCTCTTGCGCCCGGTTGCCCTTTGTTTCCCCGTCCGCCCGCCACCTGACGGCCCGTTTTCGCGCCGCCGCTCCCCGGCTGCCTGGGCCTCTCCTCCCCGGCATCTCTAGCGCCACCCGGCATTTCTAGCCAGTCGGCCCGGCCGCCTCCGCCCCCGCCCCCCCCTCGGCCTGGGCCTCTCCTCCCCGGCTGCCTGGGCCTGTCCTCCCCGGCATCTCTAGCGCCATCCGGCATTTCTAGCCAGTCGGCCCGGCCACCGCCGCCCCCCCCCAAATCCCTTTGTTTGGCCTCGCGCCTTTGTTTGGCCTCACGCCACGCGCCCCCGGCCCGGCCGCCTGGGCCTCTCCTCCCAGGCCGCCTGGGCCTGTCCTCCCCGGCATCTCTAGTGCCACCCGGCATTTCTAGCCAGTCGGCCCGGCCACCGCCGCCCCCCCAAACCCTTTGGCCTCGTGCCACGTGGCCTCGCGCCTTTGTTTGGCCTTGCGCCACGCGCCCCCAGCCCGGCTGCCTGGGCCTGTCCTCCCCGGCCGCCTGGGCCTGTCCTCCCCGGCATCTCTAGCGCCACCCGGCATTTCTAGCCAGTTGGCCCGGCCGCTGCCGCCCCCCCCATCCCTTTGTTTGGCCTCGCGCCATGTGGCGCCCCCGGCCCGGCCGCCGCCTTTGTTTGGCCTCGGGGGGCCTTCGGCCTTCGGCCTTTGTTTGGCCGCGCGCCACGCGGCGCCCCCCCACTGCCCCCCCTTTGTTCGGCCTCGCACCACGTGGTGCCCCCGGCCCGTGATCTCTTCTATTGCGCGGGCGGCCTTCGGCCTTCGGCCTTTGTTTGGCCTCTCTTGACTCTTTGCTTATTAATTATTAATTCAGTTTGGTGTATTTTAATTCAATTGTTTGCATTTACTTTTTGGTGTTAATTCGATTGCTGGCAGTTAATTTTTGATGTTAATTCATTTAATTCATTTTGGTTTAATTTAAGGCAATTGCTTTCATTTACTTCTGATTTTAATTCATTTAATCCATTTTGGTTTAGGTTAATTCATTTAATTCATTTTGGTTTAATTTAAGGCAATTGCTTTCATTTACTTCTGATTTTAATTCATTTAATCCATTTTGGTTTAGGTTAATTCAATAGCTTCTGATTTTAATTCATTTAATCCATTTTGGTTTAGTTAATTCAAGAGTAACTGCGTTGGTTTATATTCTCGTGTTTAGACTTGCTTGCTTACAGTTAAAAATTAAAATTTAATTCAATACATTTTAATTCAATTTGGTCTGTATCCACTTGCTTAGACTTGACTTGTTTACAATATAATTCAATAGTGGCTGTTTTGGTTCATATTCTCTTGCCTAGACTTGCTTGCTTTCAATTAAATTAAAAATTTAATTTAATACATTTTAATTCAATTTTGCTTACAATTTAATTTTATTTTAATTCAATTTAATTCATCCTGGTCTAATTCTGCTTCAATTCATTTAATTCATTCTGCTTCAATTTGGTTCAAGTAATTTGAATTTACACGGGTTTTGTTTTAAATCATTTGAGTTGTTTGTGTAGTTATGTTTAGTTCTGTTTTAATTCATTTAATTCATTCTACTTCGATTTAATTCAACTTATTGCATTTCATTGCTTAGGTTTTTAAGTCATTGCTGGGTTTGTCATTTAAGTCATTTCTGGGTTTGATTTGTCTTGCCTGTTGCTTTATTCAGTGGTGGTTTTAATTTCTATTGCATTCGTGGATTCTTATCAGATAGTATTAGTCGTTTGTTTATTCATCGGTCAGATTATCTGACTGTAACGCTGCCTTACTTCCACTAATAGTTTCTGTACTTTTCGTTTGCTGCAGTGTTATGGCTCCCAAGGCCAAGAAAGGTGCAAAGGGCAAGGTGCCAGCCTGCCCTCGGGATCCGGTTGAGCCTGTCGAGCCTGTCCCCCCCAAGTGGACCGGTTGAGCCGGTGTCTCCTCCACCCCCGAGGGACACAATTGAAAATGTGTTACAACAAATCTTGGATCGCTTGCAGGCCTTGGAGGACGTTCGTCTTCCCAGGCCTCCGAAGCGTCCTGCCAGGGATAATGAAGGGGGCCTGTCTAGTGAGGTAGCTAACCAACTTCTTGCTCGCATACAGGCTTTGGAAGAACAAGGGGATCCGCCTCGCGATACTCAAGATGGGGATGAGTCTCCGGGAGAGGGTCCGAGTACTCAGCCGGCGTCGCTTCCTCAGAGTGAGTCCAATCAAGACACTAACACCAATTACAATACACAGGCGTGGCCTTGGAGCCATCCTGAACCCAACACTGATCCCAGGGTTCAGGCGTTTGCTGCCTCCCCTGGGGGCCCGCCCAACACCATGTTTGGTTGGTACCCGCCTATGCCCTTGGGGTCCCCTTACTCCATGAACCCTCTGTCTTCGCCCCCCAGTGGCCAGGCTACCTTTGGCCTCCCTCACGTTCCTGTAGGCTTGGAGCAGGCCCCTGCTCTGGGTGAGCATTTGGTGCCCACCACCAAGGAGAAAATCTTGAAGGGGGAGTATGTGGACATGTTTTCCCTCCTCTTCCGCGAGCTAGAGAAGAAGGAGAGGGATGAGCTGGATGACAGGGAGAAGGAAAAAATTAGGAAGAGGCGGGTCGATAGGAATTGGTCCAACTGGTTAGCGGGCTTCCTCATTTATGCGGGAGTGGTCTCCCACAGCCAACCGCACAAATCCTATGCCCTCTTTAGATACCTGGATATTATTTACAGGGCGTATGTTGATTTTGCGGGCCCGGCTTGGCTTCAATATGATGAAGCATTCCGGCAAATGGCTGCCTCCTATCCTACCGTGAGGTGGGACATTATCAACTCGCACCTGTGGTTACAAATTATGTCCCCCAGCCGGCCCATAGTGGAGGAACGGGCACAGAGCGGCCATCTGCTGCAGAATACTCGTTCTGGCAGTTCACCCCGTCAGGGTACTCAGCCTAATCAGCCGGCGACGCCCAATCGCAAGCTGCTATGCTGGGAGTTTGGTTACAAAGGTACGTGCTCCCGCCGCCCGTGTGCCTTTTGCCACGAATGCTCCATCTGCGGTGGCACACACTTGTTCTGCAATTGCCCAAAAGGAAGGGGCCAGTTTGGCAGGGACCAACCGGGAGGCAAGAAGGGCCCCAACAACCCCGCACCTCAAGGTAAAGGGGCCCAGCCCAATTAGACTGGAGGTTCTTGCTGCCTGGCTTTATGTGTACGCGGACCGGTCGGCAGCCCAGTATCTCCAGGAAGGGTTCCAAGAGGGCTTTCGCATTCCTTATCAGGGTGTGCGCAGGCCTTACTTGGCACCCAATCTAAAATCCATGCGGGGCTTAGAACATGTGGTTAGACAAAAAATTCGGAAGGAGGTCGCGGAGGGTCGGGTCCTGGGGCCGTTTAAGCACCCGCCCTCGCCTTGCTTGCGGGTCTCTCCTTTGGGTATCGTCCCAAAGAAGACACCGGGCGAATTTCGGTTGATTCACCATCTGTCTTACCCGAGAGGGCAATCCGTCAATGATGTCATTCCTCAAGATTTATGTACTGTTCACTACACTTCTTTTGATGCAGCGGTTAAAGTGGTTAAGGGACACGGCCTCGGTGCTGAACTTGCCAAGTGCGATATTAAATCTGCTTTTCGCCTGTTGCCCGTTCATCCAGACGATTTCGAGTTACTGGGCTTCTCATTTGACGGCCTGTTCTATATGGACCGGGCTATGCCTATGGGCTGTTCTGTCTCTTGCGCTGCTTTTGAGAAGTTCAGTACCTTTTTGGAGTGGGCGATTAAGCATCACACTGGGCATCAAGGGGTTGTACACTATCTCGACGACTTCCTCTTTGTGGGGCGGTTCAGCTCGGGGGTCTGTCGCTCCCTTATGGAGCAGTTTCAAGACCTTATGACGGTCTTTGGGGTTCCTCTGGCTCAAGAAAAGATGGAGGGCCCCAGTCAACGATTGGCTTTTCTGGGTATCGAAATTGACACAGTGAATCAGTTTTGCCGCCTGCCCTCGGATAAGATAGATGATCTACTGCTTAGGATCACTGACTTCCTTCACCGCAACAAGGCCACACTCAAGGAATTCCAGGAAATTATGGGTCACCTTAATTTTGCATGTAAGGTAATCGCGCCGGGCAGGGCTTTCCTTCGGCGCCTATGCGATGCCACTGCCGGGGTTTCTGCACCACATCACAGAATACGCATCACCCGTGAAATTAAACTGGATTTGGAGGTCTGGTATAGCTTTCTGCAGCAGTTTAATGGAATTTCCTTTTGGAGGGACGAATTGCGTTTGGGTGATGCCCTTAAGGTATCTTCGGATGCCTCGGGCTCCCTGGGATTTGGGGTCTACTTTGCAGGGAGGTGGTGTGCTGAACAATGGCCAAGCTCCTGGGCTGCATCGGGCATCACGGCAGACCTCACCTTCCTGGAGCTCTCCCCCATCCTGGTGGGCGTCAAGTTGTGGCCACATGAATTTGCCAATTCCACGGTGCACTTCTGGTGCGACAACATGGCCACTGTGCAGGTGGTGAATTCCCTGACATCAAAATCCAGAAGGGTGATGAATTTGGTTAGGGCATTCACCCTACAATGCCTCCAGTACAACATTCTGTTTACTGCGTCCCATGTAGCGGGAGTGGACAACGGCATAGCCGATGCTCTCTCCCGTTTGCAGATGGACCGCTTCAGGCGATTAGCTCTGGGCGCCGCCGAGATGCCGGACCCGATGCCGGAGGATTTGTGGGAGCTTGGACTGGTGAGATAGTGAAGGCTATTAGCCTCTCCATCGCTCCAAGCACCAGAAGGGTTTATAAGCGGTCTATTCAGGAGTTTTTTGACTTTAGAGTCTCTGTGGGTCTCCCCAATTCCTGGCCGGTCCCAGTCCCTCACTTATTACACTTCTGTGTCTCCCTTAAGAAAAAAGGCCTTGCCCCCCAATCCATTCAATCCAGATTGGCTGCCTTGGCCTTCTGGAGTAAGGCTCAGGGCCTACAGGACAATACATCTGACTTTAGGATCAGGAAGGCGCTGGAGGGTTGGGCCAGACAGCGGGGCAGGGCGAGTGATGATAGGCAACCACTCTCACCGGCCATTCTAAAAGGCCTTTTCCAAATATGGCCCAGCGTATGTTCCACCCCTTTTGAGGTAGCGTTGCTGCACGCCGCTTCCTTGACCGCCTTTTTCGGGGCGTTACGTGTCAGCGAGCTGGTGGTGGCATCCAGGAAGGACTCTGCGGGCCTTGCACTAGGTGTGGGTGACATTACAGTGGGCCCCAAACAGGCCACTCTAACGATTCGGCGGTCCAAAACTGACTAGATGGGCAAGGGTAGCAACATTACTCTACGCGAGTGCTATGACCCATCCCTTTGCCCCGTTGTTGCCATTAGGGACTACTTGAAATTACGCCCTTCTGTGCCTGGTCCCCTTTTCTGTCACGCTGATGGGTCCCCATTAACTAAGTATCAATTCTGGTCACTTACAACTAAAGCCTTGACTTGCCTGGGCTTGGGCGGCATGCGCTTCTGTTCGCACTCCTTTAGGATCGGGGCAGCTTCGACGGCCGCCGCCATGGGAATGCAGCCTGAGGCAATTAAATGGTTGGGTCGTTGGAAGTCAGCCGCCTACAAGGGCTATGTACGCCCGCTATGCAATTGATTGTCTGTGCTTTCTTTTACAGATATGAGGTACCGGGTACTGATTTGTGGCCACAGCTTTGTGTATTGGGCAGCAAGACATGCCAAGAGGAGCCCGTTGGGTCCGCAGCTGGGTCTGGGAGACGTTGCCTCTATCGAATGGCTTGGCAAACGGGGTTTGAGGTGGAATGGTGTAATCTCTTTCCTGTTGCAGGAGCGTCGTGGACCTCCTCCGCATGTCCTGGTTATCCACCTTGGCGGCAATGATCTCGGCCTTTTGAAGGGCAGAGCCTTATCGATACAGGCTTTGGCCGACATGCGACGGATTAAGTCAGTGTGGCCGCGTACCTCCCTGGTTTGGTCTGACATCATTCCGAGAATCTCCTACCCAGGCGATGGTCCCCCCAAGCTGTTGGACATTGCTCGGAAGAAAGTGAACAAGGCGGTTCACAGGGCTCTGTCCGAAGGCCTTGGCCATTTTATTCAGTACCCGAGCATTTCATATAAACGCCCGGAACTCTATCGGGTTGACGGGGTCCACTTGTCAGACATGGGGATCCAGCTATTTCTTGATGGTATGTGACAGGGGGTGAGGGCTGTGTTAGCTTCCCTCATGGGGGATAGGGGCTAAGTGGACACTTGCCCCTATCTATGGCAGGGAGCGGGGAGATGATAACTTGGCGTTCACCTATGGCAACCTCAAATTGAGTGGAAGGATATCTATCACTGAACTGTACCGGCGTCCCTAACGGATAGGGTACAGGGATGTAGGATATCCTTAGGGTCAGACTCGGGGGGGAGATCCTTCGCAGAAGCTATATGGCTTAGGGGTTTCCTTCCCGATGCGCGGCCCTCCAGCAGATGGCGCCCAAGGGGAACCCCTGATAATGGGATCCCTCTTGGGGCTCAGGTGAGTCGCCCAGGGACGCCGGGGGTTAGGTCGGTTGTGACCAACCGCCCATGTGCGTGCCCCCGTGAGGGATCTCCCCCCCTTTTTCACATTCGGCATACCTCAAGAAATCACAATAAATAGGAAAGCTATCAATAAAGTGGCCCGGATTTCAACCCAATTTTATGTGTGTGGTCTCGTCATTTCTGCGTCAATCATTAAAAGTTTATTTCTGACATTTTGCCTGCATCTGTGGCTGGCATCTTCAGAGAAAGAAGATGTCAGCCACAGATGCTGGTGAAACGTCAGGAATAAACTTTTCCAAAACACAGCCTCACAGCCCGGAAAAACCCCAAAGAAAACCTATGCTCTGAAGGGCTTCAGATTTCCCATTACCAGTCTAGAAGACCAACTTGTTACCAACTGGTAAAGATTGGGGAGTAATCCATACATTTACCCTGCTTGGCTCAGCTCTCACTCAGTTTAGGATGTCATGAATAGTAATTCGTTGATTTACAGATTATGGAGCAGTATTGTAAATGGGGAAAAAAAAGTAAAGTAAAATGTTGACTTTAGCCACAAATAAAAAACTTAATTTTGAAAGTTGTGATTCATTCTAGTTGTCTTATAATCTATCAAATGTCTTTCGCAGAACACATTGGAACAGTTGATTGACAACCTGATTTGCTCTAATTGTTTTGGACTCTATGTCCCAGAAGCCCCAGCTGATGTGGCCATTGGTGAAATGGTGAGATTTGAAACCAAAAGCATCTGGAGGGCACCAGGGTGGTGAAAGGTGTGTCAGAGGGCAAAATATAACTGAAGATAAGTACATTAAAGGGCTAATGATTTCAATAGGAAATAATGAAACATATGCTTAACTTTCCTATTAAAACAAATGAGAGTAAGAGCTTCATTTCAGCTGGATCATATTTGGACACAGCTGGGAGTGTGTTAGGCTGAAACTGGACTGGGTTTCTACCAGCACTTCAATAGTGCCATCTGCATGCAAATTCCATGCATATTGGACGAAATCAAACTGAATGACACCACATTAAGATGAACAGAACTTCTGGGAACTGCAAAGCAATTTACACCTAAGGGTGTAAATATGTAAAATGTGAAAGTTAATAAAATTCTTTTCCAATTATGTCAACTTCCTCCCATCACTAATTACAACTGTGCATAGAGTGTGAGATAGTATGTACGTGTGTGTCTGAGTGCACCTGTGTGAGCCATTATTATGCCCTATTTATACTTGTTTGTAATAAACAGCAGAAAGTCTGAATCCTGGGGCTCTTGATAGTTTTGTAGGATGAGTGGAGGTTGATCTCTTATAAATGTACATGTTATTCAACTCCAAGTCAAAGATTCATCTAGTGAAGCAGCTTGCATCTTTAAAAGGAGACTGAAATATGAATTGTTATTGCTAATTATCCTGTTTATCTTTCATACAGTGGCAAATGGAAATGATGGGCATGGAAATAATTATATACTAAAGGCTACAATGACATTCTTCCCCCTTCTGAGAATTATACACTTGAGAGCCAAAGAAAGAGCTAGGCTAGAGGGGGAAACAGTGTTAAGTTGAACATTCTTTTATGATTATTATGAGCGCATCTTAAAAACAAAACAGACGTTCTGAGGCACTGGTGAATTTCTAATCAGATAGTTTGAAGGCATTAAAGAAGCTGACAAATATTCCAAACAGAACATATAAAATGCTGGTGGTGTTATTATCACAGAGACATAGAGCCCCAAGTAGCAAATTAAGAAAAGTTTGCATTCTGCTCTGAAGAAACTTTGAATTTTAACCATACCTAAACAACTCAATTCTTTCTTTCTTTTTGTTTTTGGGAAAAAAAGAATTGTGTAGGCTTGGAGTAAGCAACTGAAGGAAACAACATATGACAATGTAATGTACAAGGGCTTTAAGATAGCAATATTGATTTTATTTAGATGAAAATAACTTAACAGAAGCCTCTGGCATGAGGAAGCAGTCATCAAAAATAATATAAAATAAAAATAATGAATGAGGTTGAACCTGGTAATATAGAATCTGAAAGGGAGGTGCATTTTGTCAGCTTCCTCCTGCCTCCCCCTTTTTTGGCCATTTTTTCTTCCTCTTCCATTTTAGATTTAACAGCATTTATAATTTATAACAAGAACAATCATACTGTGGCTGTAATCAGCCATGACCCTAACCCTCAGGCTTGTATCCTTCTCCCTTCTCTTATTCTGGAATTGCCAAGGAGAGGAATTTCAGTTTTAACTTCTGTTATTGCTTAACAGTGGCTCATTGTGTTGCTTGGAATGATAAACTGGTTAATCTTAATTATGATCTTTTAAAAGCAAGACATCTCAGAACCATGGACCAATCTGTCAGTTGTCAGTGTGTCCCAGAGCTTGGAAAAGTTCCTTTTTTGGAACTAAAAGTTCCAGAATCTCTCAGCAATATGGTCATGGCCAACTCTGCTCCTTCTCCCTCTTCTTTTGCCCACCCCTTCTTTTTCACTCCTTCTTTCTGGGACCCTTCTCACCTAGAAACTCCTTCTTTCTCTCCTACACAGTGACTCCCTTATCTCTCCTTCCCTTTATTTCCATGGTACTCCCTTCTCTCTCTCTCCTAATTTCTCTGGCATCCCTTAATATTATTTTAAGGGGTGGGTGGGCTAGGGTATTGTGAGTATGGGGTTTTTATATTGTAAGCCGCCCCGATTGCGTTGCAGAGGGGTGGGATATAAATAAAATTTTATTATTATTATTTTATTATCCTTCTCTTCCTCAAATATCCCTTCTCTCTCCCAACCTACTTCTTTCTCTCTGTTGTATTATATTTCCTAGCCACTCTTCTCTCCTTCCTTCTATCTCTCTCTCAGCCACCCCCATTCTCCCTCCTCCTCTTCTTCTCTGCCTAGCTGACTGTAGAGGAAGGGACAAGTCATTCTTGGCAGAGATCTGAACAGATCACTTGAAATGGAAAATAAACTGTGGGCTACACGCAGCCCTAGGTTTCCCACTCCTGTACTTCTGGACAGTGTTCTGCCCATTTAAAAATGAATGTGATTCCTTACATATTGTGAAGTTGTTGTGCAGGTCAAGCAAATCTCTCTTGCAAGCAAAAGTATAACAAGTACCTTTAGGACCTTGCTTAGGAGGTGAATTTTCACTAAATGATCATAAGCAGGCTCTGAGTTCTTTTTGGTTTTTATTTTTACTTGATTTAAAGGAGGCACACATTATGAATGATGGATTCAGAGTCTTCTGTTTTCTTGACTGCACTTTGTTTCTACCATTATGTTCCACTGCTAGAAAGTAATTTAGTGTACTATAAACTGAGAAGCACTTAGCTATCATTCTGTAATGTGAACTCTGCAATACAATGATAACATCCATAGAGAAACCACATAATATGTCATGATTATGAGCAGAATGGCACAAAGCAAACTATTATTTTGGGGTGGCCAGATGTAAGAGGACAAGCTTCCTATACTTTTAATGAAGATTCTCTTCAAATATGAGGAAACTCCATGGTGGTAGAATTCAAGACATGGCTATGTTAGTCTGGATCAGTATGCAAAGGGATGTTGTAGCATCTTTGATACTAACTGAGAGAAAGAAGTTGGTAGCATGGGCTTTCATAGACTTAAGTCTACTCATCTGGTGAAGTAGACTTATAGCTACAAAAGCTCATGCTACCAACTTCTTTCTCCCTGTTAGTCTCTGTTACCTGAAGAGATGGGGTGCTTTAGAGCCCAACTCATGAACTATTAACTGGGGGGATTATTATTAGCGCAAATGGAATTCTGCAAGTGGCAGGTAACTTCAGGACCTTTCCCCCTATGTATACCATTACTAACTGAAGAGAACTCCAGTTTAAAGTTAAATAAAATGTTTTTATTGTAAATAACACAGAAAGCACACATGCAACACACACGCACAAGGAATAGATTTAGGAGACAGGGCAATTGTCACCAGTCTTGAAGAGGAGTGAAGTACTCAGAAGTCTGAGGGTGGCACTGGAAGTCCAATCTGGGGATGTGTGTCGACAGAGAGAGTAGATAGGTGTTGTCCACAGTGGCATACCCTGCTATGGTTTGGAGCTAATATTTATATTTTATTTTGTGTCCTGAAGGGGTATTTGGGCTTAGAACAAAGCTTAGATGGATTTCCTATTGAATAAATAAAGGAAACTGAAACTTGGCTGGTTGCTCTTAATGGTTGAAAAATTGGAATTGATTGGTTTATGATAACCTTGTATTGTAGGACAGGAGGGGGTTCAGAGAGATATTTCCTGGGAATATGAATTGTGTCAGTCACTTGATTGTATAGGATGTGTGACTCATTACTAAGAGGCCCCAAGAAGGAATAAGCACATACCTCCATAATGGTGTTGTTTACTAGGGGCTCTGCTTAATCTGAGCTTGGGTATGTTTGCTAAAACATTTCCAGCTCAAAGGTGTTACAAGATTCCTTTGCATGGAAATGCCAAAAAGCATATTTTGCTTAGCATGCTAGTGACAGAAGAAAATAAAATGCCATTTTCGAAGAGCAACTTTAAACACTGCCTAGTTGCATATTCAAGAAAATGTAGCTGTTTCAGGAAATCACAAGGCTCTGTGATTAATGGCCCCTCCCGAGTGGGGGCCTCCGCAGATGGAACATTCGTGGCGAAAGGCACACGGGCGGCGGGAGCACGTGCCTCTGTAACCAAACTCCCAGCATAACAACCGGCGATTGGGCGTCGCCGACTGATTAGGCTGAGTAGCCTGGCGAGAAGAACTGCCAGGACGAGCATTTTGCAGCAGGTGGCCGCTCTGTGCTCGATCGCCCAATATGGGCCGGCTGGGGGACATAATTTGTAACCACAGGTGCGAGTTGATAATGTCCCACCGCAAGGTAGGGGAAGAGGCAGCCATTTGCCGGAAGGCTTCGTCGTATTGAAGCCAAGCCGGGCCTGCGAAATCGACATAAGCCCTGTAGATAATATCTAGGTATCGAAAAAGGGCATAGGATTTGTGTGGCTGGCTGTGAGAGACCACTCCAGCATAAATGAGGAATCCAGCTAACCAGTTAGCCCAATTCCTGTCAACCCGCCTCTTCCTAATTTTTTCTTTTTCCCTGTCATCCAATTCATCCTTCTCCTTCTTCTCCAGCTCACGGAAAAGTAGGGAAAAGATATCCACATACTCCCCCTTCAGGATTTTCTCTTTGGTAGCAGGAGCTAAATGCTCACCCAAAGCAGGGGCCTGCTCCAAGCCAACCGGGATGTGGGGAAGGCCGATGGTAGCCTGGCCACCCGGTGGCGGCGAAGCCAGAGGGTTACCAGTGTAGGGGGACCCCAATGGCATAGGTGGGTACCAACCAAACATAGTGCCAGGCGGGCTCCCAGGGAAAGCAGCAAACGCCTGAGCACCAGGTTCGGTGTGGGGGTCAGGCTGGCTCCAAGGCCACGCCTGAGAGGTGTAACCGTTGTTAGTGTCGTGATTAGACTCACTCTGAGGAAGTGACGCCAGCTGAGTGCTAGGACCTTCACCTGGAGACTCGTCCTCATCCTGAGTGTCACGAGGCGCCGCGTCCCCTTGATCTTCCAAAGCCTGTATGCGAGCAAGAAGTTGGTTAGCTACTTCACTAGAAAGGCCCCCTTCATTATCCCTGGCTGGACGCTTCGGAGGCCTAGGGAGACGAACATCCTCCAAGGCCTGCAAGCGATCCAAGATTTGTTGTAACACGTTCTCAATCCTGTCCCGAGGTACAGGATACGCAGGCTCAACTGGGTCATTAGGGGGGGCAGGCACTACTGGTTCGACCGGTTCCCGAGGGCGGGCTGGTTCCGCTGGCACCTTGCCTTTACCACCTTTCCTGGCTTTGGGGGCCATGACGCTGTAGCAAACGACAAGCACAGAAACTATTAGTGAAGGCCCCCAAATTGAAGGCCCAGCAGTTGCAACAGCAATTAAAGACCTAAAGATTGGAACAGCAGAATAAAGGCAAATAATGGCCTAACAATTGTAACAGCAGGGTAAAGGCAAAGAAAAGCCTAGAAAGTGGAACCACAAAATAAAGGCAAATAATTCCAATGCCAGAACAATTATACCAGAGCAGTGATAGTGGACTCGAAATTAATCAGGAAAACAAACCTGAAACACACAACAAAATTAATCAGGAAAACAAACCTGAAACACACAACAAAGCGATGCAATCAATGGAAAGGAACCATGAATTACATCAAATTGACTTAAATTGAACCAACTGTGCAGAACAAATTAACTGCAGGTAATTAATCAATGAATTGAATGTCATTAAACATTAAATCATGAAAACCCAAATCAATACTAAATTAACAACCAAATGAAATATTGAATTAAAACAGTTTCATTAAAACCAAATCAATATTGATTTAATCAATGGAAAATTGATTTAAAATTGAATTAAATTGATTTCATCAAAAAACCCAAATCAATACTAAATTAACAACCAAATGAAATATTGAATTAAAACAGTTTCATTAAAACCAAATCAATATTGATTTAATCAATGGAAAATTGATTTAAAATTGAATTAAATTGATTTCATCAAAAAACCCAAATCAATTAAATGTGTCAACGGATTAATCAATGGAAAAAATTGGGTTAAAATTGAATTAAAACGATTTAATTAAAACCCAAATGAATTAAATGTGCCCAAACAATTTAATTAAAACCCAAATGAATTAAATGTGCCCAAACGATTTAATTAAAAACAAATGAATTAAATGTGCCCAAACGATTTAATTAAAAACGAGGTGCCCAAACGTATTAATTAAAAACCCAAATGAATTAAATGTTTAAATGATTAAATGAATTAAATGAATTAAACCCATGAATCAAATTGATTTTAATAAAAGCAAAAGGCCGAGAGCGGCCACGTGGCGCTATATCAGTAAACAACAGCAGGGGGCGCCCACGTGGGATTGAAAACAAATGAATTAAATGTGCCCAAACAAACAAAGGGGAGAGCCACGTGGCGCGATATCAGTAAACAACAGCAGGGGGCGCCCACGTGGGATTAAAAACAAATGAATTAAACCACGCGGGATAAGATAAGGTAGGCGCGGGAGGGGGGGGGAGAGCGGACCGGAGGTGGGAGCGGACCGGAGGTGGGCGCAGGCCGTGGAAGGTAGGCACGGGCGGGGGGAGAGCGGACCAGAGGTGGGCGCAGGCCGGGGAAGGTAGGTGCAGGCGGGGTGGAGAGCGGACCAAAGGCGGGCGCAGGCCGGGGAAGGTAGGCGCGGGCGGGGTGGAGAGCGGACCGAAGGCGGGCACAGGACCGAAGGCGGACCGAAGGCGGACCGAAGGCGGGCGCAGGCCGGGGAAGGTAGGCGCGGGCGGGGGGGAGAGCGGACCAGCGGAGGAAGCGCGCCGGGGAACGCCGGGGAGGTAGGCGCGGGCCGGAGGAGGCGAGGCGAGGCAAGCAAACAGAGGGGGGAGCAGGTAGGCTCGGGCGGGCGGAACGAGGGCGCCCACGTGGCGCGGGGCAAGCAAACAAAGAGGCCGTATAAGGAGCAGGTAGGCCCGGGCAGGCGGAACGAGGGCGCCCACGTGGCGCGGGGCAAGCAAACAAAGGGGGAGAGAACAAGGGACGGAACAAGGAACGAAGGAAGGGCGCGCTGCAAACAAACAAAGGGGAAAGCCCGGAGACCAAAAAAAAAAAAAAGGGGGGGGGAAAGAAAAAAGGGGGAAATAAAAGGGAATTAAAGGGAAATAAAGGGAAATTAAGAAATTCAGAAATTTAGAAATTCAGAAATTCGAATTCAATACAAATTAAAATCCAAGCAGACAAACTCCAAGAAATTAAAATGCCTTGGCAAACAGCCAAGGTTTTGAAAGCAAAAGGAGAGATAAAGGGAAATTAAGAAATTCAGAAATTCGAATTCAATTTGAAAGCAAAAGGAGAGAGGAGCCCAAACAAAGGAACAAAAGATACTTATCCTTGTCCAGCGCAGCCGCTCTTCCTTTCGAACACCTGGAAAAGAGGAGGAGACCAGGGGAGGCACTGGTTGAAATAGCCCCTGCTTTGGTGCCTCCCCTG
Organism: Gambelia wislizenii; assembly: GCA_030847615.1. NCBI lineage: Eukaryota > Metazoa > Chordata > Lepidosauria > Squamata > Crotaphytidae > Gambelia > Gambelia wislizenii. The sequence continues at coordinate 151,354,604 of JAUMIR010000004.1, forward strand.
ACTCCTCCTGGCCGGGGCGTGTCCACGCCCAGGCCAGCCCATAGGTTCGCCTCTCTGCTCATCATTAAAACACCTCCCCCGGATCCACCATTCTTCAGGATCCGTGGGGGTGTCTGTTACAGTGCAGGTCCAGGACCCTACAGTTGCTAGAATTCCAGCAGTCAGTACTCTTAGGAGATTATCAGATGGAGACAAAGAAATTATCCCTGTCTCACTACATTCTATCCCTGAACGAAAACATTTCAGACACCTACCTTTGCCACTTCTCCCCCCATCCCCACTCCCGGTAGCCCAGGAGTGAATGCAGGTCTCAGGGAGCTGCATTCATGTCCTTGTTGAAATCCTGGGCCATTCTCACAAGAGGACGAGGGCAGGGGAAATTCAAAAATAAAATGAAAAATACACTTTAAAAAATAAAATCAAGCACCTAAATATACTTAAAAGTTTACAAGTAACCTGGGGAGGATACAAAAAAGTGTGTCACTTACCTGGCTCTCCCGATTGCACCTGGAAGTGTTTGGCATGGACCTCCCACTGAAGCAGGGATCATGTCAGCATAATGAGACTGTCATTCTTTTTGCTCGCCTGTCATTCTGTTATAGAAATGAATGGGCGATCTATTGATGGCTTAGCCCATCAATAAAAAGAACCACTTGTGGAACAGGCGCAGCACGGGAGCATAATGAGACAGGACATTGTCTGAAAATCAAGCCCTTTAGCAATCTCCTGGCATCATTATTGCACCACATTTAGGTCATCTGATAATCTCCTTAGATTAATCTGTCAAAACCCTTTGATGAACTAAAAAGTACCCATGATTAATTAGGCAACAGGTATTTTTTTAAAGTAAATATTTTAAATGCAAACATTTGTAAAATAGGGTTGCCAGAGTGAAAACTGGAGAGGGCTCCTGTGCTTTTAATGGTTGTGTAGAAGAGGGAATTTTAGCAGGTGTTGCTTGTTACTTGGTTGTGTGATAAGCAACACCTGCTCAAATTCTGTTTTCTATAGAAACATTAAAGGTACAGGAGCCATCTATAGTTTTCAGTCTCACAACCTAGGTTCTAAAATCAGATATAGGCTGAATCCTATTGGCTACTGTAAACTAGAGTGGACACATTGAATCAGTTGTTGGTTGATAGTCAATACATAGTTAAACCCTTCTGAATCAGCAGCTCTAGTTGGGACTAACATGATTTAGGCCATTAACTTTTCCTGTAAAATTGTATGTTACTCATCCACATGTTTATACAGGTTCAATCAATTAACTGATTCATAAATAGGTTAAAGCATATGATTAATTGACCATGGCCTCAGTCCTATGCATGCTTACTTGGGAATAATGGGTTGTTTAGACAATCAAAAAATCCTCATATAATTTGAGGGGAACACTATTTGTCCCAATGCAGCAATTTGGTGGATTCGGAGGGAGGGACCCCAAGAACTCAAAAAACTACACAAGAAAAGCCTTCATGGTTATAACAGATATTTTTTTCCTTCAGCTTGGCTTTGGCATTTAGTTCCTTTCTCTTTCTCTTTCTTCCTGATTTCCCTTCCCTCTCTTTCCTGTCCTCTTATTCTCCCCACCTCATGTGTAGTTAAAAGTAATGCTTTTGGGAAATGGTGTTTTTTTCCCCACTGGTAAGTGCAGAGCTTAGAAAACTGAATTTCCAACAGAGAAATATTTTCTCTGTTCATCTTCATTGTTTTTTAAAAATGCTGAATTACATCCTCTAAAAAGCTGTGATTGGTATTTGATGGATAATGCTCAATGACATCACAAGGACCCTTTCCCTGTAATATCACTAGGAGCTCTCCCTTGTTTATAAATTTTGACTCTAAAAATGTCAGGGCTTGGGCTGCTTCTGGCCAGCAACTGTATGTTAAATGTGAAGTCGAAGGCTTTCATGGCCGGCATTCATAGATTTTCCTTGGTTTTTTTCTGGGCTGTGAGGCCATGTTCTGGAAGAGTTTCCTTCTGACATTTTGCCTGCATCTGTGGCTGGCATCTTCAGAGAATGGTTAGGTAGGAGTGTATGGGGAGTTTATATACTGTGAGCCCCTGTTGGAGAGGATATGTAAATTTGTGAATTTGAATGGGTAGTTCCTGGAGGAAGATATGCAAGGAGAATTAGTGTCTGTTTGGCTAATGGTTGGTTAATGGTCTATTCTCTGCTGAATAATGGACAAAAAAGAAGCACAATAAAAACATTGGTAGACTGCACAAAAAGGATCTGCGAACCCCACCACCTGGAGGACAAACTGAAGCACCTAAACTGGCCCCTACAGACTAATGGTTACTCCAGATCAGACATCACAAGAGCAGCCAGACCCAGAACAAACCACAGGAATGAAGAAGAAAAACAGCCACCCAAAGGGAAGGCGTTTTTACCATACATCAAAGGAGTCACAGACAGAATAGGGAAACTGATGAGGAAACACAACCTCCAAACAATCTACAATCTAACTATCCTGATATTTGCTGGCAATCTAACTCAACCAAAACTTCAAGGTCTAGCAAATTCCTTGCTTGCCTGGAAGACAATTTCATGGTCCAAAAGGTGGAAGAGGCATCAAGGGGATCAGTTATTTTAAATCTGATCCTAACCAACAGGGATGACCTGGTTAATGGGGTGCAAGGGGTGGGATCCTTAGGTCAGAGTGATCATGTTCTCCTGGAGTTTGTTATACAATGGGAAGGAGAAGCCAGGCATAGTCAGACACGCATTCTTGACTTTAGGAGAGCTGATTTCAATAAACTCAGGGAAATAATGGGGGTGATCCCATGGTCAGGAATACTAAAAGAGAAGAGACCTCAAGACGGATGGGACTTTCTCAGAAGGGAGATACTGAAGGCACAATTTCAAACAGTACCACTGAGGAAGAAAAATGGGAGGAGTCTCAAGAAACCAGGATGGTTGACTAAAGAACTTTCAACGGAGCTAAGTTTTAAACAGAACATGTATAGGAAATGGAAAAAGGGGGAAATTACCAAAGAAGAATTCAAACAGATAGCGAACACATGTAAGAGTAAAGTCAGAAAAGCTAAAGCACAGAATGAGCTCAGGCTTGCTAGGGAGGTTAAGAACAATAAAAAGGGTTTTTTTGGGTATGTCCGCAGCAAAAGGAGGAAGAAGGAAATGATAGGGCCGCTACGTGGAGAAGATGGCAAAATGCTAACAGGGGACAGAGAAAAGGCAGAATTACTCAACACCTTCTTTGCCTCAGTATTTTCAGAAAAGGAAAAGGGGGACCAACCTGAGGAGAATGGAACAGAGGACACAATAATGGAAATCCAGCACAGAATAAGCAAAGAGGTAGTACAGGAATACCTTCTTAATCTAAATGAATTTAAATCTCCAGGACTAGATGAACTACATCCAAGAATATTAAAAGAACTGGCAAATGTGATCTCAGAGCCATTGGCACTAATCTTTCAGAACTCCTGGAGAACAGGAGAAGTCCCAGCAGACTGGAGGAGGGCAAACATTGTCCCTATCTTCAAAAAGGGAAAAAAAGAGGATCCCAACAATTATCATCCAGTTAGTCTGACATCAATATCGGGGAAGATTCTGGAGCAGATCATTAAACAGAAAGTCTGTGAACATTTAGAAGGCAATGCCATAATCACAAAAAGTCAACATGGGTTTCAGAGAAACAAGTCATGCAAGACTAATCTGATCTCTTTTTTTGATAAAATTACCAGCTTGGTAGATGAGGGGAATGCTGTGGATATTGCATACCTTGATTTCAGTAAGGCCTTTGACAAGGTTCCCCATGACATTCTTGCAAACAAGCTTGTAAAATGTGGGCTAGACAAGTTAACTGTTCAATTGATTTGTAATTGTTTGACCAGCCGAACCCAAAGGGTGCTCAGCAGTGGCTCCTCTTCGTCTTGGAAAGATGTGACCAGTGGGGTGCCACAGGGTTCTGTCCTGGGCCCAGTGCTATTCAACATCTTTATCAATGACTTGGATGAGGGAATTAGGGGCATACTTATCAAATTTGCAGATGACACCAAATTGGGAGGAGTAGCTAATACCCTAGAGGACAGGATCAAAATTCAGAATGACCTGGATAGACTGGAGAGCTGGGCCAAAGCTAACAAAATGAAATTCAATACGGAGAAATGTAAGGTACTGCACTTAGGGCGGAAAAATGAAATGCATAGATATAGGATGGAAGAGACCTGGCTGAACGAGACTATGTGTGAAAGGGATCTAGGAGTCCTAGTAGACCACAAGTTGAACATGAGTCAACAGTGTGATGCGGCAGCTAAAAAGGCCAATGCGATTTTGGGCTGTATCAATAGAAGTATAGTGTCTAGATCAAGGGAAGTGATAGTGGCTCTCTACTCTGCCTTGGTCAGACATCACCTAGAATACTGTGTTCAGTTCTGGGCACCACAATTCATATATAACTTTTTATTGTTATTGTTGCATATATTTTGCCAATTTTTAAAAAACCAGAAAACATAAACCAATTTTTATCATTACTTTCTTTGTCCATTACATATACGTAGTCTAATTTGGTTATTTTAAAATCAAAAAAACATGACTTCCCTCGTAAAATTAACTCAAAGGTTTTGTTATTTCTGTATGATTTTTTTCTTCCTTTCGATACAAAAAAATGTTGTCTTTCTATTTCTAATTTTTCTATTCATTCGTTTATGTTAAGTCTCCTCTCATCCCTTTCTATGTTTATCTTTTTGTTCCATATTTCTCTTCCCTTCCTCACCTATCACTTAACTTGTGTATCCTATTTCTTTATATATTTATATGTATATTCATATAGCCATACTTATATCTTGTTCTACCTTATATCTCAATGTCTCTATCTGTATTCCATCTTTGCCTACAGTAAGTAATTACTGGTTGCCATTCTATTTCTGTTTTCTTCGCCACACCTTGGTTCAATATTCGGGTTAATTTATCATTTTCTCTCATTCTCAGTATCTTGTTCAGCCAATTTTCAATCATAGGTTCTTCTTTATTTCTCCATTGTGCTGCAATAATCATACGAGCCGCCGTGCATAAATATAATAATATACTCCAGTATTTTTTCTCTTCTCTTCTTGCCAATATTGAGGTAACATTTAGGAGGTATAGCTTCAGTTCAAATTCAATATTGAACATTTTTTGAATTATCTTATGTACTTTCTGCCAAAATTTGTGTATAACCGGGCAGGTCCACCATATATGTCTGAGCGTGCCTATTTTTTTTTCACATTTCCAATAATCTTGGCCATACATTTTATTTAACCTAGATGGAGTTAAATACCATCTGTTACTTATTTTAAAGTAATTTTCTTTCAAGTCTTGACATGCTGTAAATTTTTTTCATTTTCCTCCATGCTTCTTCCCATTCTTCCAAACGGATTTCTTCTCCGATATCTTTGGCCCATTTAACCGTTGCTTCTCTTATCATTTCACTTTCAAGTTGTCTGGAGATAAAAATATTATATAATCTCGCTATCTTCTTCCTCTTGTCATCCCATATAATTTTTTCAAAATCCATCTCCTCCACTGAAAAGCCAAATTCTCCTTTATCTTTTTTGAATCTACTATGTACCTGTTGGTAAGAGAACCAATTAAGTTGCCATCCCTCCTGTTTTAGTTCCTCCCTCATCTTTATTACCATCTTATCCTCTTGTTTCTTCTTGCATAATTCTTTGTACGTGATCCATCTGTCTGGTTTGCCTAATTGTCCCCATCTTCTGAGAAAAGCCTCCACCGGAGATATCCATTTTGGTATCTTTTCAAAGTATTGTTTTTGTATTTTATTCCAACTCTGCAACAATGGTTTCCTTACGATGTTATTATTGAAGTCTTTGTGTATAGCGGCCTCATTATATCCTAAATAGGCATGCCAACCCAGCCTTAGTCCCGCTCCTTCTAGTGTTAGTAACTTCTGATCTTCTAGTTTGATCCATTCACTTATCCAAACTATAGTGCATGCCTTATGGTAAGTTTGCAGGTCTGGCAGGTCTAATCCTCCCCTCTCTGATCTTTCAATTAATGTTTGCCACTTTATCCTCGCTTTCTGGCCATTCCATATAAACTCACTCAAGTCTTTTTTCCAGCTTTTGAATGGCATGTCATTTGATATAATTGGCAGATTTTGAAACAAGAACATTATTTTCGGGAGGACAGACATTTTGATCGCAGATATTTTCCCCATTATTGAGAGGTTCATTTTAGACCAGATAGCTAATTTCTCCTTTATTATTTTCCAGGTCTTTTTGTAGTTGTTATCATATAAGTCTAAATTTCTGTTGGATATCCAAATCCCGAGATATCTCACTTTCTGTTCCAATTTACATTTGGATTTTTCTCTTAATACTTCTTGCTCCTTTTTGGATATGTTTTTTGTAAGGATTATGGTTTTATCTTTATTTATCTTAAATCCAGCATATGCTCCAAACTCAGCGATGACTTCCATTAGGCAATTCACATTATCAGTGGGATTTTCTAGTATGATGGCTACATTGTTAGCGAATGCTCTAACCTTATACACTTGATTCTTAACTTTTAGCCCTTGTATCTTTTTTTCTCTTCTGATCTTATTCAGTAAAATTTCCAGCACCATTATGAAAAGCAGCAGGGACAGAGGGCACCCTTGCCTAGTTCCTTTTTGAATCAAAATCTCTTGCATCTTCTCTCCGTTGACTATGATTGAAGCTTTTTGTTCCGTATATATTTGTCTTATGTTGGCTGTCATAAATTGTCCAAACCCGAGCTCGCCTATTGTTCTGATTAAACATTGCCAGTTGATGTTGTTGAATGCCTTCTCTGCGTCTGCGAATATTATGGCCACTTTCCGATCATTGTTCTATTCCAGAAATTCTAATATATCCACTATGTATCTAATGTTTTTTGACAATAATCTTCCTGGGAGGAAGCCGCTTTGATCGGTATGTATTATTTGTTTTAGCACCTCTTTTATCCTGTTTGAGAGCATACTTGCGTAGATCTTGTATTCCACATTAAGGAGGGAAATCGGACGATAATTCTTAACGTCAGTTTTTTCTTTACCTTCTTTCCAGATCATCATAATATTTGCCGTCTTCCATGTGTCTGGCATCCCCTCTTTGTGGATCAAATTGGTAACTTCTAAAAGATGTCTCGATATTACTTTTTCAAACATTTTATAAAAAGTATCCGTGAATCCATCCGGACCTGGTGCCTTGCCACTTTTTAAATCTTGAATTGCCTTGACAGTTTCCTCCAAAGTGAAGGGTTTGGACAATTTCAGCCTATGGTCTTGAGATAGTAGCGTAAATTTATTTTCTTTTATATAACTATTCATCTTGCTCATCCAAGCTCCTTCATGTGTTTTTTCCCTGTACAGCGAAGAATAGTAATTAACAAACTCCTTTTTAATGTCTTCCTGGAGCGTTAAAGATCTCCCTTCTACTCTAATTTCAGTTATCTTCTTCTTCTTTTCTTTTTTCAGTCTATAGGATAACCACCTGTCAGTCTTGTTGGCTTGTTCAAATACCTTCTGTTTTATCTTCTTCACTTTCTCTCCAATCTCCTCAACCATCATTTTGTTAATCGATCTTTTTATCAATTCTATTTCCTTAATTAATACTTTATTTTGAGGTCTTTCTCTCAATTTTCACTCTGTTTCTCTCAGTTTTGTAAGAGCCCCTGATTTTTGTCTCTTCTTACTCTTGCTCTTTCTGCACCCTTTTGCAGAAGTAGACCCCTGATAGTTGCTTTAAAGGCATCCCACACCATCTTCATTTTCATGTCTCCTTTTTTATTTTCTTTGAAAAATAGATTAATCCTTTCTTTCATTTTTAGCATAAATTTGTCTTTCTTCATTAGTTCATCTTTAGATCTCCATGTATATTCCCTCTTGAGGAGTGTCATTTTCAAATTTATGGGGTTGTGGTCAGAAGTGACTTTTGGCATTATTTCCATCTCTCTCATCCTTGGCAGCAATGCCTTTGAAGTCCAAAACATATCGATTCTCAACATTGTCTTATGGGCCTCTGAATAGTAGGTATATCCTTTCTCATGTAGGTATTTAGCTGTCCATAGATCTGTTAGATGAAATTCTTCCATTAGGTCTATGCATATCTTTGGCAGTTTACCCTGATTAACTCTGCTTTCTCCAGATCTATCCCCTTTCCCATCTAGCACACCGCTGAAGTCTCCAGTTAGTATTATCAGTCCATTTTCTAACTTTGTCATACTAGAGCGTAGATCTTTATAAAATCGTTCTTTTTTCTCTAATGGTCCATAAATTGCAATTATGTATATTTTTTCATTAACCAGATTGAGCTCTATTCCAACCAGGTGACCTTCATTATCGTTCAATATTTGTTTTGCTTCATATTTTTTATTTACATATATTACCACTCCCTTTTTCTTTTTAGGTGATAAGGAAGCAAATTCTTTGCCTAATTTCAGATTTTTGAGATATTTACTCTCGTTTTGACGTGTTCTAATCTCCTGGAGACAGGTTATGTCTGCTTTATTTTTCTTCAAGTAATGATATACCTTCCTTCTCTTAATTAACGTGTTGAGGCCGTTCACATTCCACGATGTTATATTTATTGCCATTTTTTATAAATTGTTGTCCTCCTCCTCCTCATTTCCTCCTTCAGCTCTTTCTTTTTTTATCTTCCTCCTTTCCTTCCTCCTTTCCAGACGCTCTTTGTGACATTTCCTCCCCTTCCTCTGGGTTATTGTCACTCTCCTCTTTCTCTTCTAGGTCTTCCTCTTTTCCACTATCTGTTGATTGTTTCTTTTCTTCTTGTCTATTTCTTTTCCTCCTTCTCTTATCTTCCTCTTTTTTTCCATCTTCATCAAGTATTCTCATTATTTCCATTGCATTGTCAACTGAATTTATTCTATATCTTTTTTGTCGATACGTAAAGGAGATTCCCTCTGTTCTGTTCCATCTAAAGTTCACGCCCATCTGTATTAATTTCTGAGTGAGTTGCTTATAATCCTGTCGTTTTTTGAGAATCTCTGCTGGAATATCCTTATATACCTGAATCTCTTGCCCCTTGATCATTAGTTTTTGTGTATAATTCATTTGGATTATTTTATCTCTGTACTTCGATCTTGTAAAGGAAATCACGATGTCTCTGGGTAGTTTCCGTTCCTTCACAATTGCTGAGCTTGCTCTAAACATCTTATTAATCTCATTCTCTATATTTCTTTCTGATTCCTCTATGTAGTTTGTTAAAGTTGGTATCAGCCTTTCTTGCAGATTTTCATACATCGTTTCTGATAGACCTCTCAGCTTGATGCACTTCTCTCTGTACCTTATCTCTTGGGAAAGGTTAGTCTGTTTTGTGTTCTTCAAATCTTTCACTATATTTGTTGTTTGGCTTTCTAAAGTTGCAGTTCTGTTCTTCACATTGTCCACCTCTCCCTTGATTTCTTTCAATTCCATTGTCATTTTATTTAGTCTTTTCTCTATTTTCTTAAAATCTTGCTTCATATCTTTCCCCAGATGCTGTATTTCCTCCTTTATCTCTCTCTTAAAAGATTTGAGTTCTTCCAGGATTTGCACATTAATGTCAGTTTGTTTAGGTGACATTTCCATGGAGGTTCTCCTTGATGATGATACTTGGGAAGTAGTATAGGCCCTAGGTCTCAAACCAGACGTCATCCGTAGATTTATCTATTAATAGTTCTTAACAAGTATGTATCTGTTAGCAATCAATCGTAATCAATAATTCCTGATCTATATTTTGCTTTGAAACACTCCCCACAATATCACTTAGTCCTATCCCCTCTTGAACTTAGCATTGAATGGATGGTCTAAAACTTGGAATTTATTCCCCAAAACACTGGGTAAACTCTATATCTACATTTTCTTATGGGCTTTCAATATTTATATTTTGCAAGGTCATTTAGTAGCAATTAGAACTAATACCAACTGATATCAGAGCCAATATTACCTTTAAGTGTGTTGATTATTATTTTCACCTCTTCCTTCCCTCCTACTGTACCTTTCTTACTGTTGTTTTATTTTGATTTCAACAGTGGTTCTATGTTTATAATTAATGCTGTATTACTTATACCTTTATTTTGTTTTTGTCCCCCCCAAAAAAGTATGTCTATATTATTATTTATTATTTATCTATCTATCTTCCACCCTTCCCAATCAAAGTCTTAGTCTTTTATTTGTCTCCTTCGTATCTACCGTCTGACCATTAGTCCAGCTCCTCTCCCTGCTTCTTAATCCCTTTTCCATTCTCCATCTCTGCACCAGCTGGTCCTCTGCCTTTTCCCTATCTGTCCTCTCGCCACGTTGCTGACTCCCTTCATCTGTCCGCCCCACCTTCGCTCACTCCTCTGCTCCTCAAATGTTCCTCTGTCCTCCCATCTGTCCCCTCGTCAATCCATCCGATCCCCCGTCTGCTCCTTTCACCACTCGTTTCTCTGTCTGATCCCTCCGTCTGTTCCTCAACGCCTCTCTGCCCTTTATGCTTTCCTCGGCTCTGACCCGGCTGCTCCCTCATCGTCGTCTGCTCTCCTGCTGCAGCCTCCGTCTGTTCCTCATTGTCCATTCACTTCTCTGCTCCTCCACCCCGCTCCACTTCCGTCTGTTCCCTTGCTACGCCCCCTGTCTGTTTCCTCCATCTGACTGTGTACCTCCGATCTCCTCTCTGCTCTGCTGGCCAAACCTCCTCCACAAATCAGTTCACTCCAAAAAGTTTGTAATCCAAACCTCAGTTTAAGTTTTGCCCTGCCAACATAGTTGCTTTATTTCTTGCAGACGCTCCCACCTCCTCCAATCCCAGCCTTTTTACTGTCCCCTCCCCTACCTTCCTTTCAACCCAGTTATTCAACTGTGTAGCTGGGGATGCCAAGGATGACACAGCTCTGTATTTTGCTTGCCTTACGGTTGGGGGATTTTCTCTCTCTCTCTCTCTCTCCTTCTTTTTTCCTGTTTGATATTATTATTATTATTTATTATTATTATTATTATTATTATTGGCAGGGACCTTAGTTCCCCTCTGATGTATTCCTCCACAAATCAGTTCACTCCAAAAGTTGTAATCCAAACCTCAGTTTAGGTTTGCCCTGGCACTTCAGCTGCTTTATTTCTTGCAGTCACTCCCACCTCCTCCAATCTCAGCCTCGTTACTGTCCCCTCCCCTATCTTCCTTTCAACCCACTTATTCAACTGTGTAGCTGGGAATGCCAAGGATGATGCAGCTCTGTATTTCTCTTGCCTCCCAGTGGGGAGGTTTTCTCTCTCTCTCTCTCTCTCTCTCTCTCCTTTTTTTCCTGCTTAATTTTCATTTTTCATTTATTTATTTATTTATTTATTGGCAGGGACCTTAGTTCCCCTCTGATGTTGTATTCCTCCACAGATCAGTTCGCTCCAAAAGTTGTAATCCAAACCTCAGTTTAGGTTTTGCCCTGCCAACTTAGCTGCTTTATTTCTTGCAGTCACTCCCACTTCCTCCAATCTCAGCCTCTTTACTGTTCCCTCCCCTATCTTCCTTTCAACCCAGTTATTCAACTACGTAGCTGAGAATGCCAGGGATGACGCAGCTCTACATTTATCTTGCCTTACGGTGGGGAGATTTTCTTTCTTTCTTTCTTTCTTTCTTTCTTTCTCTCTCTCCTTTTTTTTCTGTTTAATTTTTATTTTTTGGCAGGGACCTTAGTTCCCCTCTGATATTGTATTACTTCCCCCTTTCCCCTTTAAAAGTTTCCTTCGGTGGCATTGATTTCTCTATCCTTTCCTTGAGTATAAAACTGTGTAGGAAGAGAAATTTCCACTTCAAGTTCAAAGTCTAAATATCCTTCAAATGAGTTTCTCTCAAACAATTATCAGATGAGAGCTCTTAGATGGAAGTAATAGTGAACTCTGAGTTATTTTTAATCTGAGTTGTAATGTTTTAGCAATGTCCTTCTTAAAAAACAGAGGAAGAAATGAGGACTGAATGCCCTAAGGCTCCAGAACCAGCAATGGCTGCTCCGCTTGCCAACTTGAAACTGAGGGTAGGAGTCTTCCTCCACCCCCCAAACCCAATTTGGACAGCTGCTGCAAGCCCCAGTCTTTCTTTACCTTCTCAGGTACAGAATTGGTGTGGTCTTCTCCTCAGACCTCCCCCTTGCTGCTTCTAGACAACAGGTCCCCACGAAGCCCCGTTAGAAAGTGTTTGTTGTCCTTGCTCCCCCTGCTGGAAGTCCTCTGGTCACCACAATTCAAAAAGGATATTGACAAATTGGAGCATGTCCAGAGAAGGGCAACTAAAATGGTGAAAGGTCTGGAAACCATGCCTTATGAGGAGAGACTTAGGGAGCTGGGTATGTTTAGCCTGGAAAAAAGATGGTTAAGAGGCGATATGATAGCCCTGTTTAAGTATTTGAAGAGGTGTCACGTGGAGGATAGAGCAGGCTTGTTTTCTGCTGCTCCAGAGACTGGAACATGGAACAATGGATGCAAGCTCCAGGAACAGAGATTCCACCTCAACATTAGGAGGAACCTTTTGACAGTAAGAGCTGTTTTGCAGTGGAACACACTCCCTCGGAGTGTGGTGGGGTCTCCTTCCTTGGAGGTCTTTAAACAGAGGCTGGATTGCCATCTGTTGGTGATGCTTTGATTGAGATTTCCTGTGTGGCAGGGGGTTGGACTGGATGGTCCTTGTGGTCTCTTCCAACTCTACAATTCTATGATTCTATGATACAGACCAACCAAGAAAGTCCAAGAAATGCTACACACAGTGAAGGACAAAAGAGACCCTCTCACAGCTGCAGGAGTTTACTGCATACCATGCAGCTGTGGAGAAGTTTACATAGAGACCACTAAATGCAGTGTGCAAACATGAATCAAGGAACATGAGAGACACTGCAGACTGAGCCAGCCAGAAAAACCACAGTAGCAGAACATGTTATAAACCAACCTGGACACAAAATATTATTTGAAAACACCGAAATTCTGGATCAGGCCAACAACTATCATGTCAGAATGCACAGAGAAGCTATTGAAATCCAGAAACACTCAGACAACTTCAACAGGAAAGAAGAAACGCTAAAAGTAAACAAAAGAACACTAAAATCAGAACTCTACACTTGCAAATGAACTCCACCCTGGGACAGGGGGATTTCTAGCAGATAATAGACCATTAATCAACCATTAGCCAAACAGACGCTAATCCTCCTTGCATATCTTCCCCCAAGAACTACCCATTCAAATACACAAATTTACATAACCTCTCCAACAGGGGTTCACAGTATATATCCCCCCCCACACACACACTCCTACCCAACCATTCTCTGAAGATGCCAGCCACAGATGCAGATGAAACATCAGAAAGAAACTCTTCCAGAACATGGCCTCACAGCCTGGAAAAAACCAAGGAAAATCTATGGATGCCAGCCATGAAAGCCTTTGATTTCTAGTATGAGATTTCTGAGGCCATTTAACTGGGGGGAAGGGACAAAATGCAGCCTTAGAGCCACACCTGGGACCTCAAGGAAGTTTCTGTGGCCACAACATGTCAAGAATCCTCTCTTTGAAGATAGGGAATTGCAACAGTTTGCATTTTCAATTGTTTGCAAGGCCTCCCTGTAAGTTTTGCCACATTTTTGAGACCCAAAAGTTGGTTTATGGCCACTTTTCCTTTCTGTAGTCCATGTACCCTGAGAGGGTCTTGGGGCATAAAAGTTACTCCACCCGGTTGCCCACCCCTGCTTTAATTGGAGCAGCCACTTTTAAGACTGTGGCCAGAGTGGCTAGTGTTTCTGTGAGGCAGCTGATTTGAAACTAATTCTGTTAGAGGGTTACTTTGGAAGTGACCTTTTGCCATATTTTTTGTTGCTTTCAGTTTGAGGCCAGACATTATTCCTGATGCAGCTGGGCTTTTGGCCCAATGTTTTCTCATTGCTTATCTCTATGGCATGCTATACTGTTTGTTTGCAAGAGCTCATGAAAAATATTGGGAGGGGATTGTCTGTAGCACCTTAGTCTTTTCATTTGCTTCTCCCCCAACTCTGTTTTTGTTTCTAAAAAGCTTGCAATTGTTTAGAAAAATGTAAATATGGTGTCTGGCAGTTCTGTACTTCTTTTTTTTTTCTCAATAGCATACTGTTTTGACAGCTTTCTTTTTCTTTTTTACTTGCTTTCCTTTGCTTAGCTGCTGTATCAGTTCCACAGGATTTAAAAAAACCAAAAGCATAGCAGGGAAAGTTTGTTTGGTACAAGTTAGATTAAATTATTAAGAGCTTACTGCTTTGGGGAGTTCTTTTAGTATGAGAGAAATATCAGGTGGTTTTTAATGTTATTTCTGAACATGTACTTTGCCCTGGGCCTGTTGAGTTTTTGTACAGTCCAATTATTTCAGTAACTTACTTTTATGGGCATAAAAGCTCTGATCATGATGATAGTAATGATTGTAATAATATGTTGTGTTCAGGGGGCAGGAAATGATGCTGTTAACTTCCCTGATTCAAATAATGTTGAGTAATTATGTAACTTGTGTCTGATTAGTTAACTATTCTTAAGGAGTATGTTTCTGGGTGAGAGACCGACAGAAAGAGAGCAAGGGAGGGAGATTTTCTGTGCACGGAGGCTAGTGACTTGTCTACATGTGGGGCCAAAAGTCCACATGGAGTCCTGCCCTTTGTGCTCCTGCACTCACCCTTAAGCCCTGTGCAGAATTTATACTCTGCAGAGACATCAGGTACTTGTCTTCACTACATAACTGTTCCTGCAGAGTTTTGTCCATTGCTACTATGCTAATCGCTTGCCACTGCCACTTCTGCAAGTGGTCAGATCCTGGTGGGCATGGCTGTTTTAAAGCTCAGTAGGCAAGTTCCCTTCTGAAGGGAGAGGTTTTCTCCTTTCTCCTGGCTTGGCAGCACTGCCTCTGTCCACTTGCCCACTCACCTGTCACAGGAAGAGGTGCTTGAAGCAAGTGATGGATGAGAGGAGAATGGGTGGAGGCAAAACTGCTAAGCCAGGAGAAAGGAGAAAACCTCTCCCTTCAGTTGGGAACTTGCCTAGTGAGCTTTAACACGGTTATGGCGCTGACGCTGGTGGCGGCGGCAGTGGGCAAAACTTGAGAGAAAACTCCATATCCTAAAAAAACTCCACATCAAGGTGAAGTACCCCCAAATGTCCCCAAAAAGTCCCTAATCACTGCAGATTTGGAGAAAAAGACATACATCATGTGGCCTGATTGCCACAGATTCAGGAGTATTCAGAGGGGGATTCAGGGTTTTTCATAGTGTAGACAAGCCCTAGCACTCAGAAACAAAATAGAAGGGATATGAGGGAATTTCACTATCACTTAACACCCCCCCCCCCGATTTACTCAAACTGCATATATAAAACAGGGTTGTGGTTACTAGCACACAAATTTCTGTAAAATAAAATAATAATATGTCTCTCGTTTAAGAATCTCAGATAGAAGGACTTCATATCTTCATCTCTTTGGGTAAATCAAATAGTTAATCCCAGCTAGAATGCATAAGAAGCCAGTGTGGCATACTGGTTTGAGTGTTGGACTATGCCTCTGGAGACCAGGGTTCAAATCCCCACTCAACCATTAAAACCTTGGACAAGTCACATGCTCTCAGCCCTCAGAAAACCCTGTGATAGGTTCTTCTAAGGGTTGCCATAAGTCAGAAATGACTTGAAGTCACACAACAAGAGTAAGGAGATTTTCAGAAGGGAATGAAAAAAGTGTTCCCATCCTGCAATCTCATCTCATGCACCTCTGCCATCCCAGTCCCGGCACCATAAAAAGAGTTTCAAACCTACCTTTGGTGCAGTCCCAGAGTGAATGGAGCCTGAACAGAGCTCCATTTACTTCCTGGTTTGAAATCCTGACCATTTTCGTGAGAGGGTGAGCACATGGGAAATTAAAAAAGCAAAAGCAAAATACACATCCAAAAGTAACAGCAAGCCCAAAAACACACTTAAAACATCCCAAGTAACCTGAGGAGGGTACAAAAAAATAAGTCATTTACTTGGATGTCCTGATCTCGCCCAGAAGTGTTATGGCACAAACCTTCCATTGACACTGGTATTTTATTTTTTATTTTTTTATTTATTTAGTTATTTATACCCCACTCCAGCCACAAGGCTATCAGAGGGGCTTACAAATTGTTTTAAGCAATAGCTATTTACACATCTACACTGCATTAAACAGTTTCCAATGTGTTAGCTAATTGCCCCCACAAGCTGGGTACTCTATTTACTGACCTACGAAAGGATGGAAGGCTGAGTGAACCTTGGAGCCCTCTGGAATTGACCTTGCAACGTGGTGGCTTGCAGTACTGGCATTTAACCATCACATCAGCATAACAGAGCACCTTTTCAGAAGCACAACATTCCTTTACAGAAATGGAATGGGGAATCAATTCATGGCTTAGCCCATGAATAAAAAGCAGCGCTGGCAGAATGGAAGCAGCACAGGTGCATGATGACATGGGAACAACGTCATGTGAAAGGGAAGCCCTTTAGCGATCTCCTGGTATTCGTGTAACACCATATTTAGCACATCTGATAATCTCCTGCATCTCTTGAATTAATGGAAGGTATTAAGTCAACACTTATGTAGTTCTCATTGATTCAATGGGTTGGAACTTTAGCCTTCTTATGTTCCAAGTGATTTAACTCCTCCATATTTAGCACTCCTTTACAAACAGCACAAATGTATATTTATAGGAATGTGTTGAATTAAAATCTATAAATGCAGACATTGGTCTGGATGCAGTCACTCTTCTCTAGAACTTATTTTGAAGCAGTGCTACACATTAACTATCAGCTGACCTCAACAAATTACATTCCTTTCTAGTTACATTCAGATTTTGAATGAGTTCATGACAAATGGATTTAGCATTTTCAATGCATCCCAAAGCCAGTGTATAGTAGTGGTGGGGAAAGGTCAACCTATGGACCACATGAAATGCCTGGGTCCCCAATATGTGGCATCTGAAGACCTACAAAGCCTACAGACCCCAGATTTTTTTAAAAAAAATGGGAAGGATTTTTCACACATATATTCCAACTGAAAATGACCAAAACACAACAGTTTTGCTCCCACAAACCTCAAGCCTTTCCACAGTACTGAAAACCACTGAACATCAGCCAAAAATGAAACTAGAAATGAGGTGACATCACTTCCAAGTGCAGTCCCAAAATAGTTCTCATTTTCTCCACAGTTGCTTACCCCTGTTGTAGAGGCTAGAGGAGTCAGATGGATTTCAGATTCTTTTCCACATCAATGCAATTTTATAAATTTCACTTCCTGTTGCACCTCTCATGTGAGTTTCTGGGCAAGGTAGGGCTTGGTCTAGCAATGAAATGGACTCATGTGAGCAAAAAGGAAGACATCAGAGTACAAAGAGTGGTGCAACAGCCATTGAGGAACACATGTCATTTAGTGACAACTGTTGCCCAGATTAAGGTGGAATAATACCATTTTCCCCTGTTATTTTAAATTTTCTGTGTGTTTTTTAATGTACACTTAGGAGGAAGAATTATGTGATTGGTTCTTCCTAAACACCTGACTCTTTGGACTTTATCAGATGAACATCTAAAAATGCTGTAATTCCACTATTAAGGAAAGCCAAAACACAGTGGCATGATCACAGTAATTACTGCATGTTTCTGTAATTTCACAATGCTACCACCATGGAATTATTGCACGGCAACCACCAATGGTTTCAAAACAGGATTTCAGCTTGCACTATAGTAACACTTCTCTTCCTGTTGCCTTCTAATGACAGAGTATTATCACTTCATGCTGGGCCATGCATGCACCTTTCAGAATTTTTTTTCTTATTTTCATGATTTTGCATGGGAGAGATTTAGGTTATTCTCGCAAGAACATGTGACTTCAGTTAAAAACACCAAATACATAACAAAAGAACTTCACAAATTAACACTTAATCAAACTTAAAAATGTACCAAGCAAAGGTAACAGTTCAGTAAAACAGCATCCTGTTGGTCTTTTTCATGTTCTTCCCTGGAAGTTTAATTATGTGTTCTCATTGGGAAAGGGGAGGGGGGAAAGACGAGTGCCCATTCACACTTTAATCATGCAATTACAGTGGGATTTGATTTCACACACTTGTCAATACTGAGAAAAGATTGATATTGAGGGCTTTTCATGGGTTTTGCCCATCATTGAAAAGTTACAAGTAATTAACAGGTGGAGCACACACAGACCATGGGAGGATGATGACAGTGTATGATAATGTAAACCCATTCGTGCTACTATCCCATTGTAATCACATGATTTCAGCCTCATGTGATAAAGTCCTTTGAATAGAATGATTTTGCTGAGAAGTTTCCATTTTCCTCTGACTAGCTGACCTGGTGTAGCAATTACACAATTTACCAGGTTCTCCAGTTCAAGCCATTATTGTATCACAGTGAGACTATGTAAGTTTAATTGACCACCTTTTTTCTGTTATGGACATTTCTTAAAGTTGGGCCCTGGTTGGAATCATGAGATGCTAGTGGGGTGGTGGAGAAGAAGACATAAAACTATCTAGAACCCCATAGCTCCCTTTTCGAGCCTTCCTGAGGACTTTATCAGACAGATAAAATATGGTGGCATAACAACACCACATAACCATGAAAGGGCATGCAGATCAGATGACATTGCCCTTTCACGGTTATGTCCTGCCAAAATCCTGTACCTTTTAATTAATGGCTTAAGCCGTCAATTGATCCCCCCTGCTGTTTTGGTGTTGGCATTGCTGGTATGTGAAGCCTCGGGCCATTTAACTCTCGTCACTGCGGTGAGAGTGGACGGTCCAGCATGAACACTTCTGGTTGAGATTGGGGCATCCAGGTAAGTTTCGCTCTTTTTATGACCCAGGTTACTTGGGAATTTTAAAGTGTGCCTAGGTGCTAGGTGCTTGGTGCAACTTTTTATGTGTTAGTTTTGTTTTTATTTTTAAATTTCCTGCATGATGAAGTCTCATGGGATTTTGAACAAGGAAGTGAACGGGGTTCCATTCACTTCCTCTTTATTGCTGGGGAGCGTTTGCCAGGAGAGGAAGGTAAGTGCTGGGGGGCATTCTTTTGCTGGCCTAGAATTTTTTTTTAATGCTGGCAAAAGAATGTTTTGAAAGATCATCTGATAAAGTCATGAGTCTTAACATCCTTTGGAGAGGGCTTTTTCTCAGTCCTAGGGTTAAGACGGTTAAGAGGCGATATGATAGCCCTGTTTAAGTATTTGAAGGGGTGTCACATTGAGGATGGAGCAGGCTTGTTTTCTGCTGCTCCAGAGACTGGAACACAGAGCAATGGATGCAAGCTCCAGGAACAGAGATTCCACCTCAACATTAGGAGGAACTTTTTGACAGTAAGAGCTGTTTGGCAGTGGAACACACTCCCTCGGAGCGTGGTGGAGTCTCCTCCCTTGGAGGTTTTTAAACAGAGGCTGGATGGCCATCTGTTGGGGATGCTTTGATCAAGATTTCCTGCGTGGCAGGGAGTTGGACTGGTTGGCCCTCGTGGTCTCTTCCAACTCTACAATTCTATGATTCTATGATTCTACCACTGTCACAATCTCATTTGGTCAGGACACCAAAGAGGGCCTTCTCTGTGGCTACTCCCACAGGAAGCTAGGGTGATTCCTCTGGTCTCCATCACATTAATTTAATTATGCATTTTGTGACTAGTTGGTTATAGAGAATAGTCTTTTAATGGTATGTGTGTGCTACAATTTTATTCTTATTGTTAGGTTTTTAAATGCCTTTTATTTTGTTGCAAATTTAGATAGGATAGTATATTTAATTATTTTTAAATTTTAGTGTTTAAATAGGATAGTATATTTAATTATTTTTAAATTTCTTTATATCAGATTTTTAGCTGTAGTATGTTTTGATCTATGTTCTAAGCTGCCTTGGGCCACTTGTTGGGGGAAAGGTGGGATATAAATAAAATAAATAAAATTGCAGCCATGATGAGAAACATCATATGGACCTGCTCACAATTTCTGATTGATGATGATCATCAAAGGCTTTGTTATATATCCCACCACCAAAAGAAATGAGGCTGCTGGGTAGTCAGGACAGGACCACTACCCCTATTCTTGAACTTTCTTGCTAGAGATGTCAGACTAGTCTCCTCTTTGTTATGCCTTAGATGGCTAAGGAAGACTGCTTTTTAATGTTCTAAAACTGTTTACTGTCTGACAGATGTTGGGATGTGGAAGCAAGGGGTGGACGGAGAGAGCTGAGTGTTGCCCAGCCATTCATGCACTCCAGTTGACTACTGACCTCAGCTGTGGTGGAGGGTGTTCTCCCATCACAAGTGATGAGAAGAATGATTCATCTGTTTCTCTGGCAGAATTTTGCATGTAGAACAGGAAGAAGCACCATTTTGGCTTTTTCTTCTGAGGCAGTCCCCCACAAAACCCCCCAAGTTTTGTGCCAGCCCTTGTTCATATGTCTCTCTGGCTTTTTCTTCGCAAATGAAGATTCAGGAAGGACTCATCCCATGCTTTCTGCAAGTGCGCTGATGACTGAAAAGGCCAATCCGAGATAAGCAAGTCCAGTTGCAGAAAGCACAGCAGAAGGTCTCCTTGGGTGATGTTTCCGGGTTGTGATTCTTTCTGCGTTGTTGTTTCTCTTCAAGTCTTGTTTGGCATGAGTTTTCAAATAAGGCTGCAGCATTGTGGATAGTGCATCTCCATGCCTCCTGATGTGAGGCCACGGTGGACCATTGTTGGTGATCAATTTGGCTGAGCCTGAGATGTTATTTCAGGGAGTCCTTGTATCGTTTTTTTTGGAGCGCCGCTCTTACGCTGACCCGTGGTGAGTTCACCGTAGAGTACTATTTTTGGGAGGCGATGGTCCTCCATCCTAGAAATGTGCCCTGCCCAGTGCAGCTGTGTTCTCAATATCATGGCCTCAATGCTGGTGATCCCTGCTTGCTCAAGGACAGCAAAATTCGTCACATAGGCAGTCCAGTGTATATTTAGGATTGTGTGTATACAGCGCTGATGAAAGCGTTCGAGGAGTCGTAAATGGTGGTGATAGGTGACCCATGTTTCAGACCCATAAAGGAGAATAGACAGTCCAATGGCTCTATACACACTGATTTTTGTGTTTCGCCTCAGGTGTTTATTACTCCAGACTCTTTTGTAAAGTCTTCCAAATGCACTACATGCCTTTGCTAATCTGTGATCACTCTCTTTGTCAATCTTGACATCTGAGGAGATGATGCTTTCCAGGTAGGTGAACTGCTGAATGGACTTAAGCACAGATTTGCTGACAGAGATGTGGGGATGATGGTGTTTGTCCTGTGGTGCAGGCTGGTAAAGAACTTCCATTTTCTTCAGGTTGACTTCCATCCCAAACAGATCTGCAGCTGTTGCGAAGCAGGATGTTAGGCACTGCAGAGCTGCTTCTGTGTGGGCAACAAGGGCATCATCATCAGCAAAGAGCAGCTCACGGACTAGGTAGTTTAGAGTCTTAGTGCGAGCCCTCAGAGGACTTAAGTTAAACAATCTACCATCAATACGGTAACGTACACAGATGCCGTTTTCTTCTTCAAGCTCTGCCATAGCCCTTTGGAGCATTGTGCTGAAGATTATAAATAAAGTTGGAGCAAGAACACAACCTAGCTTCACTCCATTAGTTATTAGAAAGGGCTCTAAAAGAGCATCACCATATCTGACTTGACCGTGCTGGCCCTCATGTAGCAAGATAATCATTTTAAGGAATTTGGGGGGACATTCTAGTCTTTCCAGGATGTGCCACAGACCTTTTCTACTCACAGTGTCAAAAGGCTTTGTGAGGTTGTATATTGGTGAGTTTTCACCTACTTTGTGGTGAATGGCATTTACAGTGTGATGAAACCTAACACCAAAGAGGAACTTAGTAAAGGCAATATTCAAGAATCCCAGGTTAAACTAATGATATCTTTGTAAGCTGCTCATAAAGTGTGATACGTTTTATCAGACTGTTGATGCTGATGGATATTTTAACAATCCTTCCCAACAACACTTGTACAGCTTGTTTTATATTTTCTCATCATTCAAAGCTGTTCTTGTTTTTGTTCAATGGTTCAGATATTTCATGCTGATGGGATCAATTTGATGAGATTATGACAAGAAGAGACAGCTTATACAATAGAGTTCATTTGATTAAACAAGCTAAGCAGGATTCCCAAAGGTATTTCAAATTAGGAAAATAAACCAAATATTCCAGATTTGGGGTTTTTTAAGCATCACTCTATTGTCCATAATGCAGCTGAACAAAATGAAAAGAGGTGGATTTAAACTGTATCAAATTGAGAGATTGTTGAATTTGGGCCAAATGGAATTTAGTAAAGAATTCTTTCTGGATATAGCACATTCAGCGTTCACTCATATATCAAGAATATTGTGTATGAGTCTGCAATGAATGCCACAATTTGCATGTCATTCCAGTTTTGAGTGGTTATATTTCATGTTAAAAATGAAGAGGATAATCTATATTGGCCGACAAGGCCCATTTTGATGCTGTTTAACAACAAAGCACATGTTTCATTTTTGTTCTTCAAAGTGTTGAGCTGTGTTAAGGGATTAGGTAAATACAACTGCATTGCTCCACTGACATTTCATCTCATTCCAATGAGCTAAGTGATTGCAGCTGGAGCAAAGTGCAGTCCATCTGTCCTAGAAATTAAACTTTAAATGAAATTTAAACTGTTGAGATGGCACAGCAGTTAGTAATATGTCAAGCACAATGATAATGCTACTTAGGCTTCAGATAGATTTCCAGGTATGGGTAAAAAAGGACAATTTCTTGGTAGTGGGAAGTGCATAGCATGGGCCAACAGCTGAAAGACCTTGGGCCATCTCCAGTTCCAGCATGGGGAGGGGGGGTCACCTTAGCTTCCCAGTGCTGTTCAGAAGTAAGAGGTGTGGAGAAAGTGCATCTGGAGCATCAGGCCTTTCTGGCAGGCCACTTTAGGGAATCAGGGTTGGATCATTGACTCACTAAATAAAACTCATTTGGATTACAAATGGCAAATTTTTACCTATACAGCATCTAAAGGGTTTTCCAGATGTAATTTCTTGAGAAATTCAGTGTTCTCTGCCTAAGAAAGGACAGTTAGCTTTGCAGTTAGCTAGGCAGTCTGGATCTCAAGGGAAGTTACTTTTCTGTTGCTAATGGAAATTTTATTACCTGTCTTTTCTTGCCCTTTGTCCCTGATCCCCACGTGCACAAGAAGGGGAATGGCCTTTGCCTGCATTGATATCCCTCTAGACCATCTTAACTGAGAACAGAAATGACATCTCAGACAAAATGTAGGCCTGTGGCTCTAATACCACCACTTTTCTTCTTTTATATGGTTTTTAATACCTTTGTGATGAGGAAGCCAGTAGATCTTTGAAAGTTTGCATGATGTATTTTCTACATTTTAGTTTTCCAATAAAGGTATCATTCTTTTTTAGATTTTGGATTTTGTTGTTTTCGGAAGGTGGTTCTAGAGGCTATTATATCATGGAATTCCATGTGGGTCAGTTTTATTTTCTATTCTTTTCAACATCTGAA
This sequence comes from Gambelia wislizenii, assembly GCA_030847615.1. Taxonomy (NCBI): domain Eukaryota; kingdom Metazoa; phylum Chordata; class Lepidosauria; order Squamata; family Crotaphytidae; genus Gambelia; species Gambelia wislizenii. The sequence continues at coordinate 151,378,102 of JAUMIR010000004.1, forward strand.
ACAGCTAGGATAAGTTATCTGGGAATATGGGTTGGGATGTCAATATGCAGTTGATATGAAGCTATACTTCTTTTCATTTAACTCCAACATGACAGTGAATTAGCACCTTGGCAGAATCACAGACTGAATGAAAGCCATAAACTGAAGCATACATGATGGAGGTTCTCTTAGGTGGTCTGCCCAGTTGAGTCTTCAGCCTGATCCAGAAGGGATTATATTTCTGCTGAAGGATTTGGTGATCCAGCTCCATTATTTCTCCCCACAAAAGTTGCTAGTTTTGGTCCCTTTTGCATGGAATTTGTGTGAAACTATTTTTTTTTGAAATGTGTTGTGAAACAAAAACAAATTTAAATGGTCTCAGGTACTACTAGATTTTTTTTTCATTTGAATAAGTGGTGTAATCATCAACATCAATCCAGATAATGCCAATTAATTTTTCTTGCTTTCTATAATAACTGGAGCTATTATTGGAGATAATTTCTGATGAATGGTGGTGGAAGAAGGGAATACCTCAGTTTTATAGTCAGGTTAACACTGAGGTGAGCAACAGATGTTGAACCTCAGCTCCCATGTTCCTTCACTGTGCTGACTAAGACTGGTGGGAATTATGAAAAGAACAGATGGAGGGTTACTGCCACACACATTGCTATATGTAATCATTTAGGAATATATCCTATTTAAATCAGTGCAGCTTCCTTCTGGGGAAACATATATAGGGTAGCACTCTTCAAGATGATGGTAAAGGGGTTGAAAATAGAAGAGCTCTGGTGTACATCCATTAAGATCTTCCTTTGAAATGAATTCTAAAGCTTGGGCACCACTGAAGCGAAGGCTCTTTCTCTTGTAACTGCCCATCATGCCTTACGTCATGGGTCACAATTGTATGGCCCTCCAGATTTTGCTGTATTGGAAACCTCAGAGTCTCTCACCATTGGCTACATTGACTAGGCCTGTTAGGAACTGCACTCTAACAACATCTGACAGGTTGCACTATTGAACAGAACTATTGAAAAGATGATGAGGGCAGTGATGAATTTCTAAGGGAAGTACATTGTCTTGAGCCAAAACTTGCTCATCCCATTGGCTTAAATGATTATTATTCTGCTGTTTCTGTGTTTTGATTTGTTTTGCTTATCATTGTAGGAAGTCACTCTGGATGTTGTTCTATTAAAATCACTGTATAAATGTTTTCAGTAAAATACTGCAACAGTGTTTTGACACCTGTATCTATGGATTTGGTATATATTGTTTCACTTATCCATGTCCAAAAATATGTTCTCTCTAGGCATTTCTAGGTCCTCCAATGTGATTCTATGGTCAACTTCCAGCATTCATCTTATTGAAAATAATAGGATTCCCTATTATCTACAGTTCCAGTTATCCATGAGGGATCTTGGAACATATCCCCTGCAGATATGGAAGTCTACCTGTACTACTAACATGACTGTTTTCTCTGTAGGACAATCAATAAACTGGACTCCAGTATTACCTAGTGTGTCCTTTTAGTTGGGCATAAAACATGATAAGACTTTAAGTGGCAGCAGTTCAAATCCCATTATTAATTAGAACAATTGTTTCTGTCAACATTCAGTTTAAGTATCACCAAATACCTTTTGAAGCTATTTTGACATTAAACTCATCCACTGGGCAAGGTACTTTTGCATGTTGATACCTATGTGGTCTGAGAACCTTTTAAAAGGCAAATCAATGTGACCATTCAAAGCAGGTTGGAAACAAAAATAGTCAACACAAGCCAACATTAGAACAGTGGCTGAATTTAGATTACATTCAGATATTTTCCTTTTGGATTATGAATGGAATCAGTGTACCTTTTTTTCTGATTGGTTGTCAGGCCAACACAGTAACTGGAGGGACTCCCTCAGTGGGTTGTATTGCCACCATTAAGCCACCACAGTCACTGGGAGTTCAGAAAGTGTGTGCGTATGTATATGAGGGGAGGGAGTGATGAGCAGAGTTTGAAAAATTACTTTTTTGGACAACAAACTCTCAGAATGCCCCTGCCAATGAAGCAACCTTTTCATACGTTGATGATCTGCTTGACTTAATTCACTATATCATTTGGTATGGGCTGCAGAAAATTTGAGAGAAGACATCTTGGTCAAGAGAAGGCTGTATTGGAATTACCTCCATTCCCCTCCCCGCATTCTCTTGTACCACAAAACCCCACAAAACCTATTTACCAAAGTTAAGCAAGGGGTTTATTACGTATCCTATGGGCAATAGTCAGTGGTATAACAGTACATTTAGAAGTGTACTCATTCTGACGGTCCCTGTGGCCTCAGCCACAAGGAGTATGGAGCAATGAAGGCAGCGGTGTTGATGTATATCAACAAATCAGTTCTAGACGTTTTCATCAGAAGCAGGTCATTTGTAAAGCTAATGGGTCTTAATTATCCATTCAAGACCAACCCTCTCTTATATACTTTTCATTACAAGGGGTTGCTAAAAGAACACAACTTCCCTGCAGGTGGCAAGGCCTCCTGCGGGAGGCTTATTTGTGGGCTGGGTGAGGGACAAGACCCACTTATTGCGTCACTGGCAAGAGGCGGCGACGTGAGGAGAGGGGAAGGGGCCAAAGGTTTAAAATAGGAGCACTGCCCTCTTTGCTCCTTTAAAATAGGAGCACCGCCCTCCTCACCCTCTTTGGTTATTTGTGATCCCAGAGATCTCAGCTTCTGTTGCCAGAGAGGGTGTCAATTTCTGCAGCGTTCTCCTTCACCGTGGTGGCTTGGGCGGCTTTGCTGGCCGCTTTGAGCCAGGTGGGTGGATGGTTTGCGGGGAGATCTAGTTGTCCTGGTGGCGGGTCGCAGTTGTGATCCGGCTTAGGAGCTGTTTTGGGCTTTGGGTTCGCCTCCCCCCAGCCGTTCTGCCCGTTCTGAGCAGCTGCTTGCGGGCTTTTTGGGCACGTTCCCCACCCGATTGTGCCTGCTCTGGGTGGCCCGTGGCTGGCTTGTTCGCGGCTGTGAGTCAGTGAAGCAGCCGGTTTGCGGGGGCTTCCGCCATCTCCCCGCTGATACCTTCTGGGCATTGGAGCGCTGGCCGGTTCGTGGCTGCAAACTGCATTGGAGCGCTGGCCGGTCGTGGTGCTCTGCCTGCTGTGGGAAGGGGGAGCGGCGGTGGATCGGCAGCACCCACGGTGCACTCCTGGCCATTCCGGCTCTTGCGTTGATCGTCTGCCTGGCCTGTGATCGCCGTGGGACGGCTTGGCTGCAGGGAGTATTTGGGGGGATTTTTGGATCATTGGTGCACCTCACCTATTCTGTACTGTGGGAGGCAATTTTTGAAGTTTTAAGGGAGTGGTTTTCCCTTTGGTTTTGGGCGGGCCTCTAGGGGGCCTTTGGTTTGTGGCTTGCTTTATTGTTGAAGGTAGCGGGTAAACTGTTTTGTGAAGGGTTTTTTCCATTCGTTAGGCAGGCCTCTAGGGGGCCACCTTTTTTGGCCTGCCGTTTCAACTGCTGCTGATATCAAGTGGAGATTTGGTGGGCCACCAGGGGGCTGTTTGGCCTCGGGGTGCTTTCCCAGTTATACAGGCGGGCCTCCAGGGGACTTTTGGTGCCATTCCAGTGGGGCATTCATTTTGAGGGCATCACAGTTGGTGGCCATTTTGTGTGTGGATAATTGTAATAACTGGGCTACTGGCATACATAAGGGGTTATTGTGTCTGGGCACCCTATATTTGCTTGTGCTCCTTTGGTGACAGTGTGCTTTGAGGGTCGTAGCATTGCTGATAATACTACTACTACTAATAATAATAATAACAATGACATTAACAACAGCAATAGATTAACGACATCACTTAGCACATTGGTCTCAGGACATTGGTTAGGGGAAAACCCTCCCAAGTCCACTGAGTTGAGTCCCGGCAATGGCACTCAAAAAAGTACGGGTGAAAGGGTAAGGGCCCCGCGCCTAAACATTCTGCACTCCCAGCGCCTCCTCCTGTATCAAGTGAGGATGAGGAGGACATACCATGGAAGGCAATTCTGGATAGAATTCAGCATCTGGAGAGACTTCAAGGGGTGGAGGGTGCAGTGACCAAGCAAAAGTCTGCTAAAGGTAAGGGTAAATTGGCTAACCAGATTCTTTCCCATTTAGATGCGCTGGAAAAGAACATCCACGAGGCTGATGCATCTGGATCCCAGCCTCCCAATGATGCAGCTGAGCCAACGGACAAGCTGGGTGTCGACTCGGCAATGGAAGTGGCTCCAATCCCAATGGGTGAGTCTGCTGTTGGCATGACATCTACTGCGGCTGGGTATTCCTGGCCTTGGGAAGTGTGGTCACCACCCACGCTAGGTAATACACCACAAAACTGGGTATCACAAGGGGCTCATGGGGGATGGCCAATGGTACAACAGCCTGTTGGTCAGATGCCGCCCCAGTGGTCACCATGGAACCTGTATACAGTGGGTGGGCCGGCAGGAGGTACATCGGGGGAATCCGCTCTGGCTGGGCCTGGACAGGCCCCCGGATATGATTCCATTGCGCACTCTGCTATCCCCTTTGGGGAAATGTCCCTTCCATTGGGCGATCACCTTTTGCAGGCAACCCGGGACAAGATACTTAAAGGGGAGTATGTCGATGTTTTTTCCCTCCTATTTAGAGAAATGGAGAAGAAGGATATAGATCAGCTAGATGATAAGGATAAGGAGAAGATTAAAAAGAGAAAGGTCGAAAGGAATTGGTCGAATTGGTTGTCAGGTTTTTTTATTCTGGCAAGCGTCATTGCCAAGGTATATCCTCACCGCGTGGCAGCGCTTTTTCAATACATAGACATTATCCATAGGGCGTATATGGATTTTGCAGGTCCCACATGGCTTCTATACGATGAGACATTTCCCATGCGGGCGGCTATTTACCCGGCTTTACGCTGGGATATGATGCATCCTCAACTGTGGATGCAATTGATGATGCCAGCTCGACCAATTCAGGGCGAGAGAACACACAGTGGGCATTTGATCAAGTTTTCGACCCCTGGAGCCACTAAGGCCCCTACTGGTCCGGGGGCTGGCCAGAAACTGTTGTGCTGGGAGTTCAGATCTCATGGGACATGTGTGCGGAAGCCCTGCAGGTTCAGCCACGAGTGCTCTATCTGTGGGGCTTCCCACTCCTTTCGAAACTGCCCGAGAGGTAAGGGTTCATTTAGAGGGAGCAGAGGAGCACAGGGAAGAGCAAGGGGAGGTGGCAATGCCGGTCAGCCTCTGAAAGGGCCCCAGCCCAATTAAGTTGGAAGTCTTGGACAGATGGCTGCACTTATATCCCGATAAGTTAGCGGCTGATTACATATCCTGGGGTTTTAATTTTGGTTTCCGCATTCCTTTTCAAGGCATAAGACGTCCCTACAGGGCACGCAATTTGTTATCAGTTAAGGTCAAGGAAGACATAGTTAGGGAGAAAATACATGAGGAAGTGGCCGAGGGAAGGGTAGTTGTTCCCTTTAGCCAACCCCCTGTGTGCAACCTTCAGGTGTCGCCACTGGGTATAGTTCCTAAAAAGGCCCCGGGGGAATTTAGGTTGATTCACCATCTGTCATACCCAAAGGGGGAGTCAGTTAATGACTCCATCCCATCAGAGTTATGTACAGTTAAGTACACTTCCTTTGATGCTGCTATCAGGGAGGTATGCCGGCATGGGCTGGGAGCCGAGATGGTGAAGTGCCACATTAAGTCAGCATTCCGCCTTCTCCCAGAGCATCCGTATGATTTTGAATTGTTGGGTTTTCAATATGAAGGGGTTTTTTATATGGACCGTGCCCTACCCTTGGGCTGTTCTGTCTCTTGTAAAGCATTTGAGACTTTCAGCACCTTTCTAGAATGGGCACTGAAGGTTAGAACCAGGGTGAGGGGGGTTGTCCATTATCTGGACGACTTCCTCTTCATAGGTCAAGTAGGTTCGGGGGTGTGCAACCATTTGCTGCATCAGTTTCAGAATATGACACAAGAGTTGGGAGTCCCCTTAGCAGTTGAAAAAACTGAGGGCCCAGCACAACAGCTAACCTTCCTAGGCATTGAGATTGACTCGGTCAATCAGCAGTGCCACCTTGTGGCCTCTAAAGTACAGGAATTAAGGGAGAGGGTAGGGGCAGACACAAGGGCACTTTGAAGGAATTTCAGGTTCTGATAGGACATCTGAACTTTGCTTGAAAAGTGGTCACTCCAGGGAGGGCTTTCCTCTGCCGGTTATGTGGTGGGGGTACAGACTCTTCACCACAAGATTCGGATTATGGGGGAGATCCGCGAGGATCTTCAGATATGGCAGGATTTCCTGGACCTCTTCAATGGCGTCTCGTTCTGGCGAGAGGAAAGGAAGCTGCGGGGCACTTTTGCTTCCGATGCAGCTGGGGCCATTGAGTTTGGGGTTTATTTTGGCGGTCGCTGGTGTGCAAGTAGATGGCCAGAAAATTGGCTTGGAACAGAGATAGCCCGAGATCTTACCTTCCTCGAGTTCTTCCCTATCCTAGTGGCCACCACCATTTGGGCTAATGAGTTGTCCAATTCGTTGGTTCACTTCTGGTGCGACAATTTGGCAACTGTCCAGGTGATAAATACCCTTACATCAAGGTTGCCTAGGGTGATGCGTCTGGTCAGGGCATTTACTTTGCAATGCCTTTGGCACAACATTTTGTTTGTTGCACGGCATGTGGCTGGCGTGCAAAATGAGTTAGCTGACGCTTTTTCTCACATGCAGATGGAGCGCTTCAGAGACCTGGCTCCAGATGCAGAACCCAAGGGCGACAGGATGCCGACAGGCCTATTGCAACTTGGGAGTCCGAGATTTGGAGGGCCCTAGGTATGCCAGTTGCTCCCAGCACCAGAAAAGGATATGCCTGGGCTGTGAGGGAGTTTTGCCAATTTAGGGAACAGGAGGGTATTAGGCAGGGGACTGATGTCTCTGTGCCCCACCTTATGCAGTATTGTGTCTCTTTATACAGACGGGGATTAGTCCCACAATCAATTAGGGGCAGGCTCTCGGCATTGTCCTTTTGGTTAAAAGCCCAGGGTGCTGTGGACAATACTGGCGACTTTAGGATTAGGAAGGTTCTAGAGGGATGGATCAGGGAAAGGGGCAGGAAGCCCGATCCGAGATCTCCCTTGTCTCCGGGCATTTTGAAGGGCTTACACAGGTTATGGACCGGACTCTGCTCATCCGAGTATGAGACACTGCTTTTCCATGCGGCTGCACTCTTGGCGTTTTTTGGTGCCTTGCGAGTAAATGAACTTGTCATGGCCTCAAGAAATGATAGGTCCAGACGAGCTTTGGAATTCAAGGATGTACAGGTGAGTGATCTGGAGGTCATCATAACGATACACTTTTCCAGGTAGGTAGGGGACCAGGTAGGTAGGGGAAACATTATTAAGTTGTCCCGTTGTGACGACCAGGAGCTCTGCCCCGTCCATGCGTTGCAGAATTATTTGAGGGTACGAGGCCGCGGGGATGGTCCTCTTTTCATGCACATTGACTTTTCTCCCTTGACCAGGTACCAGTTTTGGGCTGCAACTGCAAAGGCTTTGAAATAGCTTGGGCTAAGTGTAACATGATTTGGCACTCATTCTTTTCGGATAGGGGCAGCGTCTACTGCTGCCGCCATGGGTATGATGCCCTCAGTGATCCAACAGATTGGCTGCTGGAGATCCTCCTCATACAGGAGGTATATTAGCCCACTCCTTTACTGAATTTATTTTCCCTTTTTTGTCTTCCAGGTGATAGACCTCTGATGGTGAGATGCCGGGTGCTGATCTGCAGCCACAGTATGGTTTACTGGGCGGCCTGACAGGCCTGGCTTAGACATTTTGGACCTCATCTCACCCTGGAGGACAGGGTGACTATTGAGTGGGTGGGGAAAAGGGGCCTTCGCTGGCATGGCCTCATGCCTGTTTTGTTCGGGGAGTTACGGGGGCCTCCGCCGGACATCCTCATCCTCCATTTGGGAGGAAATGATTTGGGTCTTTTGAAGGGTAAGGCTTTGATTATACAGGTGACACAGGATATGATGGTGATTGGGTCACGTTGGCCCTCAGTCACCATCATGTGGTCGGCCATTTTGCCCAGATAGCTGTGGCATGGGGAGGGGAACCCCCGTTTGATTGATAAGGCTAGGAGGACTGTTAACAGGCAAGTTTTTAAATTCTTGGCCATGGTTGGGGGGGGGGTATTTGCCACATTCCGGGATTGTGTTCGAGCGGCCCGAGCTCTACAGGGCTGATGGGGTTCACCTCTCAGACATGGGGAATTCAATTTTTTTGACTGATCTTCAGCAGGGGTTGAGGGCCTTATTAGACGAGCTAGTGGGGGATTAAGGGACTAAGCGGACGCTTGCCCCTTATCTATGGTGGGAAGGGGGAGGCGTAGATTACGGTGGACACCTATGGCACCGATTTTGATGAAGGTTTGATCTCCAGCAGGGTCTCCTTAGGCCGTATGACCTGGGAGAACAGAAGGAGACCTACCTTGGGGTTGGCCTGAAGGATACCCCCCTCATCTTAATATGTATGCATTGGGTGAGGGGCTTTCGGGTTAACCTTCCAGACACGAGCTGGCTTGAGACCAACTCCATCCATTGGGGTTGCTCAAAAGGGCTCGAGTGTTCGCCCGGGGAAACTGGGGGCATAAGTCCAGAGGGACGATCTGCCCCAGCTGCTCCCACACTAGGTTGCCTCCCCCTGCTGAATATTTGAAGGGAAATAAATAGGCAGGAATTAATAAATATTATTTATTTTACCCCATATATCTGTGTGTGTTCTCGTTATTTCTCTGACTCAGTCCATGAATATACTGTTACTGAAACTCAAGCTCCCTTTACCCAGCTACTGTGAGGATTGGATGGCGTGGGTGACATATCATAGTCCTTGCTCATTTTGACCTGGGGAACTCTGTCATGATACTGACAAATGTGGGTTGTCCAGTTTAGCTTCACCTATTGTCTGTTTATGGCTTAGGTCAGCTTGAACTGAGATGTCAAAGTAGGATGTTGAGAAGTTTCTTTTTGCTTTGTTTGGGATGTGCCTTCGATTCCCAGGTTACTCTTAAAATTCAGGGATGGGAAGGTACTCAGTTCCTCTGGTTGAGCAGGGTGGTTGTTAGGAAAAATTGCTGAGGTATTGCCTCAAGGAGCAAGGGGGGAGGCTTTCACCCTGAAATGGTGGGGAAGGCACCCACCTATGAAATATTGTACACCACAGTATGTGTTTGGAAGATAAGAAGCATCCTTGTTAGAAAGTGGAACTGAAGGAAAGGTGCCATTGTCATGACTTAGTATAATTCAGTAGCTGGGAATTTTTTCAACATAGCTCCCCACCATATGTTTTGGATTACAGGTCCCACAATCCCTTATCATTGGCCATGCCAATGGAGCTTTCAGAAGTTGATTTCCAAAGCATGAGAGCCAATGGTTTTTCACTTCTGGCATAGCTGATGTAATTCCTTTACACTGGTCTTTACCTGGTCCTTTCTCCATGGGATTATCTTTCAGTTTCATGATTTCATAAGCAATGTTTTGTTGTTGTTTTTTTGTTCTCATCACATAATGAGATCTGAGCATGCTTGTTTCATTTTGATATAAAAGTGGTACAAATCACACACACGAAAGCTAGCTGTTGGTCTCCTTTCAAAATGATACTTTGCCGTCATTTTGTGCCAGGAAGGTGGGCTTGTTCTGCATACCAAATGTAGGAAAGCCTCACAAAGTGTAATAGTGAATAGTTAGAAATGAGCATCCCCCCCCCCTATTGTGAAGACCTGACAGAATGTCTGGCTGATGTGATCTGAATGAGCTTTCAACTCATCCCCCCTCCTCTTCAATTGCTTAGGTTTTGTCAGGTTTGCATTGCAAATTAATAAAGCTGGATTTCTTCACCTCCATCATGTCTGTTTCCATTAAGCTTTGCATATGGGTTATATTTAGGCTCAGGATGATATTTTCACATTAGAAACACTGGGAGCAAATGAGATGGTTATACAAATGTACAGAAAACCTACAAGGAAATAACTTTGGTTAATGTACTGAATGCTGGTTTTAGAAAAGGGATTCCCTAAATGCTGGATTGTGAGAACTTTCTGGGTGGGTAGACAGGCTGCTGGCAATGTTTTATTAGCTTGGTACACTGGGGATGTGCCCACAGCCTAACCCAGTGATGGGCAACCTTTTGAGCCTGGTGTGTCAAACTTCGCCAAAAAACTGAGCATAACTCGGGTGGTGTGTCACTTTGAGGAAAAAACATTATTTTGCAATATTTATAGTTTAAATAACATAAATGTATAATTGTTATATATAATTGTATTTAATAAACCAAAAACTAATTATTTAATTTACCAGCTTAGTGACTTCTTTGTTGCCGGCTTCCTGGCTTAACCAGAAGTCCCAGAACTAGACGCTCTGTGCCGGACTTCTGTTGTTTTGGCCTACAGACCTCCAGCACAGAGTGTCTAATAGGGGAGGATGAAACATTTGCGATTAGAGTCTTAGGACATTTTCAGACACAAAAAAGTCGTCCTGGGGGATCAGGAGAGGTACATGGCTGTTCCGCGGCAGGGGGCCAGTTCCTGACAATGCCATCCCTCTCGCATTACCTTCTGTGTTCCTTCTGTGTCGCATGGAAGGAAAAGGTGCCACTTTTTACTCGTGGAAGTTCTTCATGAATAAAACGTGACACCTTTTCCTTCCATGCGACACAGAAGGAACACGGAGGGTAACACGAGAGGGATGGCATCATCAGAAACTGGCCCCCTGCCACGGAACAGCCATGTACCTCTCCTGATCCCTCAGGATGACTTTTTTGTGTCTGAAAATGTCCTTAGAGTTAGACCCTAACTCCAATACTCTAGTTGCAAATGTTTCATCCTCAGGAGCAGCAAATGTTTCACTTAGCCGTGCAGGAGCTAAGGATGAAACATCCTTCCCGGCACTCAGCTGCCTCAGTGGCTGCGTGTCATCAGAAATGGCTACGAGTGTCAGTGCTGACACGCGTGTCATAGGTTCGCCATCACTGGCCTAACCCATTCTGACAATTGATTTAACATGAATAACCAGTTAAATGTTAGCATTAATGTCTTTTCTATACTGATGCCATGTTGTATGTTTGGTATGCTCAGTGTAAAAGAATCAGCATAGTGTACTGGTTTGAGTGATGGACTAGAACTCTAATAGACCAGGGTTCAAATCCCCGTTCAGCCCTGGGAACCTACATGATGATCATGGGCAAGTCACACTCTCTCAGCCTAATGGCATGGCTCCTTTGAATAAATCTTGCCAAGAAAACCCTGTGTAAGGGTTACTTTAGGGTCACCATAAGTCAGAAATAACTTGAAGACAGATGATAACAAGCTCAGAATAATTCCTATTAATAGGAGTGGGTAAAGTTGGACAGTTATGCTACTCCAGAAGCTGCCCTGAAGTTCAGGGCATCCGTATGGCCCTGAAGAGGGAATGAGTTTGAAAAATGGCTCCTGCTCCCTTGACAGCCGCCTACTCTTGCTGTTAGTAACACAATGGGCCACAGGTCCTTACATAGCTGTACTTAACACAGTTTTAGATTGGGGTGGGAATCCTTTGCTCCCCCCATGGACTTGGTGAACAACTTCCCACACATCTTCAATGGTAAGGAGTTGGAGAAGTTCTCCAATATATCTGAAGTCCAGAAGCTCCCCATCCCTGTTCTAGATTACAGACGAAATCCCAAATTAACCCTACAAATCCCAATTAACCCTAGACTGGCACTGTGGTTGTTGCATGTGCGTGGAGTGTTCATACCTTATGTAGTACCACCTTATCTTTTTCCTTCTCATTCCTTGGTATTCCAGTGGGAATGGGTGTAGGTGTACTTTGTAGTAGATTATTTGATATCTTGGGAAATTTTCTGGCATATTTCTGTTTTCATGCAAATTGTGGGATTAAGGTGCTGCCATAATCTTTCAAAGGCAACATTGTACAGCTCCTGATGGGATGGCAAAATTGTATAGCTTTGGGGATATCTTTGAAAATATATGACCAGTGATATCATTATTCTGGCAAAGTGCAAAAGGGCACGTCTGTATACAGGGAACCATGTCTATATACCATGTCCATAATATAAGAGCAAAAGAAGGGATAACATCAAATGCCAAATATAATTATGCAAACCAAAGGTACAGAACTGTACAATGCAATGTTTTGCATTGGTTTTGATCACTTCCCTAAAATATAATTGTTGGAAAAGACAGCAACATTCTCTTTTTCCCACACTCTCTTACTGTTAGAGAGACCCCTGTTCGACTTCCCTCTCAGCCTCTGTAGTTAACATGCCTTTGTCTGTCCCACCCACTTTTTCTTGGGCAGTCATCTTCTTCTTTTTCTTAAGCTGGTGAGTCAGGATGACTCTTTCGCTTTCACCTTTTAAAGTTAAGTAAAGTTTTTGAGTTAATTTAACCTAAAGCTGTATGCCTCTTTTGTTATACATAGTTTAAGAGCAAAGCAATACATTTGAGTCACGCTTCTAAACTGGTATTCTGCTGGAGGGAAGTTAAAAAAAGGAATTTAACTTTTAGAGTTTCCATTATTAATATTTTATTAAACGTATTAAACATATGCAGCATACAAAATTGCATCCATATTTTCCATCATCCAATTTTAACAATTTTCTATAATTCCACAATCTTCATATTTATCATAGTTATATAAGCATGTGTGTTTGTATATGTTCAGTATTTTCTTTACATATATAAAATATATTGAATTATAAAACATTGATTAAGTTTGCTTTAAAGTAAATTAAGTAAAGAAGGAAAAAATTGTGACTTCCTTAAAGTATGCTACATTTGGAGTGTTCAATAGCTAACAAAATACATATTACTAACTCCAGTTTAACATATTTTGTTCTAATTTCCCCACAATAATCATTTTTCTTATCTACTTATGCACTTATTTAAACTTTTACACACATAGGCTTCAAAACATTGATGGCAGTGTCTAGTTGAGTAAATCTAGATTGGGAAGACGTGATTTTCAGTGATCTGTGGGGGAAAGAGCTTATACATGTGGAACCCAGCAGTGGGGAAATAGTTGGAGGTGGGGAGGGGTGGAGTTGTAGTAGAACAGTGGTGGGTGGGAAAGGGTTAAGAAAGTCCTCTTTTCACCATTTTTTTAAATAAAAAACCTGCAAATCACTCCCTATTGCTTTTTCCTATTAAGCAATTAGCAATGGTTCTCCTTCAGAGAACTGTGGGTGCATGGGAAAGGTTTAAGAAAGTCTACTTTTCACCATTTTTTTTTAAAAAAACCTGAAAATCATTCCCTATTGCTTTTTCCTACTAAGCAATTAGCAATGGTTCTCCTTCAGAGAACTGTACCTCCCTGTACACTCCCCATCCACCCAAATCTGTTTGGTTAAAATGAATAATGAAAACGTGTTGCTCCCATGCCCCGTGGGAGGCAGTTTCACGTATTTCTGGGGTCTCCCAAGAAAGGCCTTTTCGCTAATCAAGAAGTGATTAGAAACTACTTTTGGTTTTGGTAAAAGACTACCTTGGTCTAAAACAGTGGGGAAAGGGGCTGTAAACCTGGGAGTCAGTTACAGAGCAGTTTTTATTGTGATAATTTGCACATTAGCACATTTTCACACCAGTGCCACATAGTTTACATGATTTAGTGCAAAATTGGTTGATCTAGTTAGTTTTTGGCTTTGTAGTTCACACAGACAAAGGTGGGTTGTGTGGCCTCCCAAGCACATGTAGGGGAAGATGCTGGGAAGCTGAGAGGAAGGGAGGGAAAGAGAGAGAGAGAGAGAGCGCTGGCACCTTTCCCTCCCTCTTCTTCCCAAAGCAAGAAGGGTGGGAGGAGAGAGGGAGACTTTTATCCACTGAGGAGCTGGGAAGAAGGAGGCAGGGGGTGGGCAGTGGGCAACCCCCAGAGCTTCCACCCCCTGTTGCTGGGGAGCTGGCAGGAAGGAAGACAGGTATTTTCCCTGATATTGAGATCAAGGATGTGTGCCTCCCAGCCACTTAGCCAGACATGTAGCTCGGCAGCCACCAGAGCCTCTAGTAGAGCACTGAACCGCTGGGCCACCCCAGAAGCTGGCTGGATCTTTTCACTTTGAGGCTCCTTACATGACAAAAATGGTGGTTCCCATGACAGGCATCTCTTGCAAGTCTACCCCCTCTGAGGTTGGTCCAACCAATCATGGCTCAGCTCTGCTGTGACTTTTTCGGGAAGCTTGCTGGTAGTTCCCACAGCCTTTTGCAAAATGATAGTTCACACAACCACTTGTGCATATTTTCGTGAAATTTATCAAAAAAGTCGGGGAAAATAGCGAAAGCTGATACTGTGTGACTTATTGGGTTTTTCTCCCCTCCCTCCTTCTGAATATGTTGACTTTGATCTGAAAGACATGGGAACTATTAGGACTCTTTGCGAGTTCTTAGAGGATTTATTTTGCCATGTAAATGACCTCATGGTGAAATTGCCAACCCCCCAGCCCCTAGCAGTGGGGGAGCTTTTTAGTAAAAAATAATTTGTGGTAGAGGAGTGCCCAAACTATTGTGGTAGACCATACTTTGCCCACTTCTGCCCAAACAGGTAAAGAGGCCAGGATTTTGTAATGTGAGTTTTCATGTGACCTATAGTGAGGATCCAAGGATGTAAAACATTTGTTACCTTGCATGTTTTGAGTAAGGAAAGTTAATATCTTGCATTACATGTATCAGGTAAGGGGTGCCTCGGAGTGTGGTGGTGTCTCCTTTTTTGGGTTTTTTGAACAAAGGCTGGATGGCCATCTGTCGGGAATGCTTTGATTTTGTGTTCCTGCATGGCAGGGAGTTGGAATGGATGGCCCTTGTGGTCTCTTCCAACTCTTTGATTCCTCTCATTTTGAACCCAGTATTATAAACAGGAACAATAAATACATAACATACACTGGAAGGTTGCCACAATATAATTAATAATAATCAATAATCATAATTAATTATAATTAAATTAATATTTAAACTTAATAATGTTAATAATAATTTAATAATAATATTAATAAGATTAAGATGGTTAAATATCACCTGTCAATGTTCAGCAGGGCTACAGAACGTGTGATCTCCATGTGTATGTAGACTATAACTCTCATCAGTCATGAGAACTGGTCGCATTGAGTGGGCCTTATGGGAAATGTAGTCCTTGGCACCTGAAAGGCCACAAGTTCCCCATCCCTGCTTGAAGAAAGATCAAGATATATAATCTTTACACACACACACACACACACACATCACACACACAGGTTTACATGGACTGGCACTTTTCTTCTGCAAAAATTGCAGTGACTAGTTCCAGCTGAAGTATCTATTGACAGATAGATAATATTTCTTAATGAATACCATTTTCAAATCAAGACATTCTTCAAAAACAACATATGACAATATGCTATCAGGCAGTTCACTTGTCTTGAACAGGCCTGTCTTAAGAAAAACAGAAGGTTTTGTGTGTATGAACATTCAGAATTCCTATTGCCCAGCTAAGAAGCACTTTTAATATGTGCAAGAGACTTAAGTTTAATTACACAGATACAGCCCAGCAAGTTTTTGAGGGTTTTAAAAAATTAATCAAGGAAGAAAATATCTATAATATAACCCAATTACTATTATTATTGGGAGAATGCACATTTTTAATTGTTCACTTATTAAATATTGCAAAGTTCCTCAGCCAGATTAAACACTTGAAAGGGATACATGTATATAATTATTAGGAGAAATGTTAAACAACAGGCCTACAGTATAAAATGTTTTTTAATTACGGGATTATGAATGGTATTAGGATTGCTCTATGCAAGAATACAGTAACACACTTAAGACAACTTTTCTGGGTTTTTTTTTTAAGGAAATAAGTCTGTGTGTGTGTGTGTGTGTGTGTGTGTAATACTTGCTAATCTGTTATATACTTTCCTGAGGACTAAAGACTTACTGTTTCTTTGGGATAGTTTTTTCAATTTACAAATGCTGAACCTAGTAAAACAAATAGACTTTCACAGCAAGCAGAACAGCCACTGGGATTGCTTCAGACCTTGTCCAAATGGGCCAAATGTAATGGCCTCCCCCTGTTCCTGTTCCCATGCCCAGCTGCCCAGACAATGCAGGGTTTTGGCCCCAATTCTAGTCCAAACTGTCCAGACGATGTCTGGGCAGTTCCGACTAGAAACCAGGACAACCCCCCCTTAAAATGGCTTTTAAAATACCTGGGAAAACCTGGTTCCTGTGGGAAAAAACAGAGTCTTCAATGGTGGGAATGGGCAGCTGTCTGCACACACAAACTGTGCTATATTGGTGGGCTCCTTCTCCGCCTCCACTGGTGTCACACATCATGATCTCTCAGGTCACAATGACATCACCTTCATGTGATCAAGGCTGGGGACCCCAGAGAGCATGACGCATGACACCGGCACTGGTGGCAGAGGTGTCCATCAATACAGTGCAGCATGTATTTGCAGACAGCTGCCTGCCCCCACCATGGAATGCAAGGTAATGAGAGGAATCTGGGGCAGTTCTGGACCCAGAATACTCAAGCCAAAATGCAGAGTATTCTGGCCTGTGCGGACAGGACCTCAGATTCCCAAACCAACAGAATGGACCACTGTAGCCATTGGGTAGTTTCTGGCAGTCTATCTCAACTCACAGCTCAGAACCTTCTGTTCTGTCTGCAAATTAAAACCAGGATGAAATAGCTTCTCTGTTTCTCCCTCGATCTGCCCAGCATCACCATTCAAAGACAGAGGGAGGAAGTAATTCCAGACATCAAAAAACAAACATCATTTACTAAATGAAACTTCTGATTTTCCCTCACTTGTTTCATTCCCAGCTATCAGGAGAGCCTAACTTGTAACAATCATAGTTGTAAAGCCTGCTTTACTCATTGGACAAATGTTGATGTTATAATAAGCCATGGATGTAAAATAACCCTTGACAAGAAAGGTTGCTACAACATATCTCAATACCCCAATGAAATGCAAAATGTTTCACCTCTGTATGAGAGCAAAATGCTCTCACTTTGGCCCATCAACAGCAGCAATATTATTTTGCCCCAAACATTGTGTTTTGTGCAACAATGTTCAATTTAGTACACACATGGAAATGACCAAACAAATTGTGACTCACTATTTTTTTTTAGGGGCACCCCCCTCTTTTTCTCTCTTATCAGCTCTTTTTAAAGAGTGGACAGCTGTGGGAACAAACCACGATTGCACGTTTGGACATCTTGACCAGCCATAGAGTTTGTAAGGCAATAATAGATTGTGGTACGTTTCTGGTTTAAGAAACTTTGACTTGTCAGAGGTAAGCTTGTCCATCACAATCAGCTAGACTTTGACAAAGCATTTCATGGTTTGTCACGATCTGCCAGCAGAGGGCTTGGCTACATGGGTAATATAACTCATCTTGCCCCTGTCTTAGACCCCGGAATACTGATGGCACAGGGCTTTTGCCCTGTTCTGCTCCTGGGTAGTCCTCATGACCCCCAGGGCAAATACAGGGCTAAGTCAGGAAGAAAGATGGGGGTAGGGCACAATAAACCTTTATATTAAAATACCTGTTTTAATCTGTTCCTGCTGGGAAGAAATGGATTGGGCCGTGTGAGACTGCAGGAGCCCATCCGGACACACTGGCCTGTTGCTGCAGCTGCCAGTCTGCTTCACTCTCTCCAGGAGGATGAGGGAGATGGTAGTGGCGGTGAGTGCAATGACAGGCTGGCATGCCTGTTTGGATTTCCTCTCATTTTGTGGATGTAATGGGGGAAGAAAGGGCCTGATCCATGGCCAAGATATGGTGGTGGGAAGCTGGCATATCATGTAGTCGAGCCCCGAGTTAGTCACTAGCTGAAAATCTGGTATGGGTGGCTTGCAGTATTCCATCCTGGTGGTGCAGTGGATAAATGACAGTACTACAAGCCACAACGTTGCAAGTTCAATTCCAGAGGGCTCCAAGATTCACTCAGCCTTCCATCCTTTTGTAGGTCAGTAAAATGAGTACCCGGCTTGTGGAAGCAATTAGCTAACTCACATTGGAAACTGCTTGGAGTGTGCCTAGCACACTATAAATGTGGTATAGATGTGTGGGTGCTATTGCTTAAAATTTGTAAGCCTCTCTGAGAGCCTTCATGGCTGAAGAGCAGGGTATAAATACCTAAAATAAATAAAATAAATAAATATACATGTTTTGTAACATGTTGAAGTGTATTGTTTTCTTCTGTTGCTTTGGGAAGGAAACAGAAGAACTGGGCATATGTATACACAAATATGTCACCTGTCTTATAGAAGGATGCTTATGTGCACCTGCATTTCCATAGGCATAACCAGTATGTTTACATGGACATTTCTTGAGAAGTCTGACCCTCCTCCCTCTGTTGCTACCATCTCTTGTGTTTCTTATGTTTCCCACCTTTCATAGAACTATACACCCTCCCTAGAAAAAAAACCATTAGGGAAAAGTTATTTGATATCTAGCATCATCATCATGCTATTCTCTCCTAACAATACTTTTCTGATCCTTTACCTCACCATTATCTTTTTGCTTAGGGCCTGTTTGTAATTCCTGAAAATGGCTAGCCACAGCAGCCTTTGCTCTTTGAAGAACAAGAGAGTAAAGACTTCCTAATGGAGGCTTAGGTAGCAGTCAATAACAGCTGGTATATCCATTACCTAACAGCATGGTTTCATGATTGTGAAAAAAGGCTGTTGATGAACACTGAAAATGTTGGAAGGGAATAAGCAACGTTAGCATGAGTGACTGTACCATACGAGGTCAACTGAGCTAAAGGCAGGTAGTTGAGATTCTCTGGTGAGTTTCCTATGTTTTGTTTGCTCTGTCCCCCCCACTACCCCCTTATCTATAGATACATTCAGGCTTGATTTCACTTTCTCTTACTTCTCTCTCTGCCTCTCAAGTCATGTAGTCATCTACAGAAGGCCCAATCTTTTCTCTTTCCCAAATATGCAGTTCCTTTTTTGTTCACTGAAGAGCATGTTTTGCTCATGATTCTACATACCAGCTTCCATGTAGGCTAACAGAAAACCAAAACCAAAACCTGGCAACTATCTTTTTATTAAGCTTCATGCTTGAATTAAATGGCAATCAATGGAAAAATTAGAACTTATTATTGGATTCCATAGCACTTGGCTTAGTTTTTGTTACTTAATTATCTGTGTGTGAATGGCCTCTATGTCCATCTGTCCTCTGCTGGCTTCCCAAGGAGCTGATTATGTGCTCCGTGGTCTTGCTTTGTAGAACTCGGTCCATGCCATGAGAACAACAGGAAGGTAAGAGACTGAAATCAAATAGCATTGTTCCCAACATTTGGAATTCAACTGTGTGTGTATATAAGAAGTCTCTGTAACAGACCAAGAGGATTCAAGTTCTCTCCAAAGGCTGTGATAATCATTGTGCCACCTGGCCTTTCCGAGTTTACAATCACCATGTTGCCTTCTGTAGAGAACTGATTAGAGAATGCAGGAAGGGACAGAAGGATTTTTTTTTTAAAAAAATAAAGATTAGTGACTGTTTAAGAACTTAATCTGTTTTTTTAAGCCAACGGATTGATTAATTTTAAATAAATTTGAATGTTTACCCAAATCTCATTATTGCTGCCTTTTTGAAAGTGGAAAAAATATGAAATCATTTTTTACAGTTTAATAAATTAAAGCTTCTGCTCATTGTTAGAAAGTCACATACACACAAACACACACACACACACACACAGAGGGTGGGGGAGTTAGGTGGTAGGATTTAATCTTGACTCTATCAAGATTCCTAGGATGGAGATCAAGTTGCTTCAGGGCTGCTGAGGGAAGGGGAGGTCTGTCACCTTCTCTCCTTCCTCCCTCAGTGATCATGATGAACATCACTGCTTTACTACCACCATTAGCAGCGGTCTCCTTCCCTTCCCACTAATCTCAATCGGCATCATTGCAATGGTATCATAATTAACAACCTGAAATGAAAACAGCAGTGTAGGCTGCTTGGCAATTGTGTGTGTGTGTGTGCGTGCGTGCATGTGCACGTGTGTGTGTAGGCTTTAGTCTCCTTCCATCCCCCCCCCAGCCACTTGCTGGCATTGCTGCTTTCGATTTTGAGGTCACTGGTTTTGTCTCCTCCTCCTTCCAGAAACAATAATTGAAAGGAGCACGGGTTCCGTGTAGTCATCTAGTGGTATGCAGACCAGGGTGTCATTAGATAGCTTTAGACTCTGGGTTTCATGGTTTTAAAAGGTATCCCTGTCATTCTGCTGAACAGGACCTTCATCTTCTGCTTCAGCCTAGTGTCCTAACATTGTTGAAAAGCAATCTTTTGGGAAAATTTGTCACATTCATGACTTGCTTAATGAAGAAGCCCTGATAGCCTTCTGAGAAAGCCATCAGTCAATGTTCTTTGCCTAAGATAGGAGCAATTAGCTTTGCACAGGGCAGAGACATCTGAATCTCAAGAGAAGTTACTTTTCTTTTGCTAATGGAGCCGAAATTTTATTACCTATCTTTTATTGCTCTTTGTCTCTAGTCCTCAGGTAGCCAATAATGAGAGTGCCTTCTGCCTGCACTGAAACTCCTCAATACCATCTTAACTGACAACATCTCAGACACAATGAAGGCCGGTGACTCTTAACATCATCACCATTTTTCTGATTTTAAACACCTTTGATTGATGAAGAAGACAGCAAAACTTCAAAAGCTTGCATAATATATTTTATACTTTACAGCTTGCCCAATAAAGGTATCACTGCTTGTGGGTTTTGGATTTTATTGTATCCAGCAGTCTGTGAAACACACTAGGGTTTGAAAAGCATTGAAATAGTTGGCACAAATACTTTGCAAATTTGTGTGGGTGGGTGTGTATTCTCATGCTCATGCATGCACATGTGTATGTGTATTTGAGTGCTATTATAGTCAGGCAAGTTTGGCTGTACTTGCTGGCAATTAAGCTCCTGAAGATGTTTGATACTCTCCCAAGTCAGAGGCAAATGCACTTCATACATTTCTATAGGCACTGCTTTAGGTGGGATTTTAATTCATGTGTTTCTTATTATCTGGGAGCAATGATGTTGTGAAGTCAGGGCTTGCAAAAGGTCAAAGCACTGAGATGTTCCAATTAATAGGCATGAAGATATAATTTACCATCTCTCCCTGAGTCTTCCCTGTCCCCTCTGGGTTCCGATAGAAGTTGGGGGTGGGTAGTGTTGTGCTACCCTGTGAGCTTTCCCTGTTGCAATGAGAAGTATTTTAGGGTAGCTTGGTCTGGAATAAACAATTAAGTCCCATTGCCATTACAAAAGAGATGAGAATGGCTAAAAAGTGAGCAGCTGGCATAGATTTTTGCCTCCCTTTTGCAGGTGGAATGCCATTGTAAGTGTCTACACTGCAAACTTTACTTCTCCTCCCTAGGATATTTTGCTTTAAACATGTACATCCAAACTACACCCAGCAATGATCAATGGTAACAGAAGGGCTGTTTTTTGCAGATATTTGAATAGCTTCTGTGCAAAGGAAACCCTTACACAAACATTGGTTTTTGATGCTGGCTGTGAAAAATAAAGTCCTTGCTTCTAAGGGGTTGTGATCCAAACTTAGCAATGCCTAGAGTAGTGTCACTGAAATCAATGCTATTTTACTCAGCCATTGATGTTCATGGGTCTTCTTTAAATGTTGCTAATCATGTAACCAAGCCTATACTTTTAATTATATTTATTGATTGGTTAATTTTTATTACACCTTACTAAATTCCAAAAGAAAGCTCAAGGCATCTTACATAACTAATGAAATCAATTTAAAAACACAGACCATAAATACTATATCCAAACAAAAATGTACATACCTGATACCGCCATGCAGTTTCTTTACTGGTTTCTTTACTGGTTATCTTGCTGAACTCAAATGATAGTTCTCTTAAGATTCTGGGTATACATTGTACACAGAACAAAGTACACATAACTTTATTTTAAACATTCATTTATTCATTTACTCATTTCCTTCTTCCTGCCCACAAAGTGCGTTACAGTTATTAAACACAGAAAAAAAAATCTCTAGGAACAGTTTCAATATTCAATATTCAATAAAACCAATATTATAATTGTTCCTAGCCATCCTAGTCAATGTTGAGGGACAGTGGAAGTTTCAATTCAACTTCTGAAATGCCACATGTTCCCCATCACTGTATTAAAAATTATCCTCTTCAAAGTCCTGTTGAAATGAATAAATAAAAAACCAGAACTTGGACTGCTTCTCAAAGGCTAACAAAGAGCTAGTAGTGCTGAATTCATTTCATAACTGAGGAGCTGCTACCCAAAAGGCCCTTTTTGTGGCGTTAATCTCACTAGAAACAAGGAAGGTGTCTGGAGCAGGGCCCCATCTGAACATTTTAAAGTTCAGGGAAATTCACATGTAAGAAGGCAGGGATGTACAATTGTAGCTAGAAATTTAGAAGGAAGTAATTTTATGTGTCTATTGTAATGAGTTTATGTGGATTGTGTAAAATTGTAAACATATTGTTTTGTTTTATGTTGATTGTGTTTCATTAGTAAGTTTTATGTGTTTTTAATTGTGTATAAAATAATGAAATAATGGGGGGAAAGAAGGCAGGGATGTGCATTTATTGTGGATTTCCTCATTTTTTGACATGAAAGGGAGTAAGACAACATGCTGAGAAAATGATTGGTCACAGAGATTTTTTGTCCCTATGCAACAGGAAAAGGACAATTGACTTTCCTGACCCCTGCATCAGGAACAAATCTGGTTTTTTTTGTGTGTGTGCACAACAACAACAATATATTTTGAAAAACAGTAAACTCTTCTATCTCTCTTGCAAAAAAAGTGCAACATGTACAGAGGGAAAAAAAATGCAAAACTTCATATTTGGCAGAACCCCAAATGGTTTGTTTAAGAAAAGTATCTGTGAAATTTTCACCAAAAAGTGCAGAAATGAAAAAAATAAAAATAGAAACTGTGGTAAAACTGTCATCCTCTTTCCCAGTGGGGAGACAACTTTTTGTTTGTTTGTTTGTTTGTTTATGTGTGATCTCCTGTGGAATAATTCAGTACATGATTATTTACATTTTTTAGGGTTATCCACTGCGAAGCTAGGTAATTTAGGGAATAAAAATCACCAAGAATGTAACATGGGTATTAATCAGCAGTCAGCAAATCTAAGTGAACAATACCATAATGCAGTTACAGCAACAAATATCAGTGAATAACCAGATTACATTCCACTACATTCTGTATTGACTGAAATTTCTGAACTGGTCTCACGGACAGCTCCATATACAATGCATTACAATAATCTAACAAGTTGATACTAGGGGCTTGTTTAGATGGGTTATTTACCCCATCTTGCCCCCACCCTAGAACACTGCACTCCATACAACACAATGCTTTTGTCCCATTTTGCTCCTGGGGCAAAGATAGGGCAAAGACAGAGGGGAAATGGTATAAAGCCCATTAAATTGTTTCAGCAAATTACCCAGGAAAAACCATCTCATCTCAGAGGAAATGGATTGGGCCCTGCAGGACTGCTGGAGACCATACCAGCCCTCTGGCCCTCTCTGTGGGTGCTGTCCATGTCACAGTCTCTGCAGCAAGGAAGCAGGCCCTTGATCACATGCTGCAGGCCCCCTTTGTGGCTTCAGAGAGTCTGACATGGGTGGCAGGAGCAGTGGCTGCAGAGACGGACCAGTCTCTGATTTGTGAGACCCATCATCAAATTCACATCTTATAGGGACTGAGAAGCCATGTGGAAGGAAGACTTGGATGCCATAACCAACAGTTTCCAAGCGAATCCAACAGAGTGACCCACTTTGATTATTCCCCTTCTTTGCCTCTCCTCTAAGGACAAGCACTGTTTCTGAGTAAGGCAACAAATTCTATCTTTAGGCAGATGCTAGAATGTGGCAGCAAGGGGTGTTGAAGAAGAATGCTGTGCTTCCACACTGCCTGCCCTATGCCTGCTAAACTAGCCTTGAAAATGGTATCAGCTATCAGTTCCAGTATGCTTTTGTAGTGGGAACTGGAGTGAGAACACTCTGTGCCTTAGGCAGTAAAAATGTCTTGGACTCACCCTTGAAACAATATAACCTGGAGCTTGTCCACACCTATAGTTAACTGTCACATCCAAATACAAGAAACTACTGACCTCAGGCTCATTCCCCATAGAAACTTAAATGTGAACAGATATGCACCAGAACTTATGAAGAGAGGCCCATTCATTTGTTTCTCCATGTTTTTCATGGTTAAATGGATTGTGCCTTGCCCAGCAGGGCTCACTTGCAAAAAATATAAGTGTGTGAAATTCACAACAAAATGTTATGGTATGCAGTTCTGATGCTGGAGATTCCAGCCACTGAATTCCTTTCCATTTTCCCACCCAATTTTCCATATCTCATGAACAGTCAGCTCACATTCCATGACCACTGAACAAGCTCAGTTGTGACAGGACTGCTTTATCCTTTCCCACTCACATTTTTCTCTCTGTCTCTGTCTTTATCTCCATCTATCTATCCATGGTCATACTCCTCTATGGCAATTATGAATTCTTAAACTAGAGTTACTCACTTGTGATGGTTTCATATTCACTTGTGAATATGAAACAATGTAACCCTTACTCTAGGAGATATATGGGGATCATGGAAGTCCTCCAACCCCTAATTACCAGGCAGCAGCCACTGCAATTGACAGGGGTCTATACCTCTGTCTGTCAGGAAGCAGCTGGATGACATTCCCACGCACCCCTCACTCAAGCAATCTCCAGCATGAGGGTGAATTGGGACAGGGGTCTTGCTTCTGTCTGTTGCCCCAGCGATCACTCAAGGGAGGGGTAGAAATTGCAGCCAGCAGCTTCCTGAGGGACAAAGGACCAAGTCCCCATCATTTGCGGTGGCTGCTTCCTGGTAAGTGGGGGTGGCATGGGTAGGTCCAGGATTCACTGTGTAGCACCATAACTACGGTGCTTATGCATATGTATCTCCCATACAGGATTCTGGCCTATATCTATATCTGTACTGCAAACCCTAGGGCATCTCTGAGTCTGCCGATCCTTCCTTCTTATGGATGGCTACCTAAGCAACAGTACTCACAGCTGCTCATCATAAATAGAGTGGGTGATAAGCTCTGTTTCACCATGTAAGTTCTAGGCCCAGTTGTGGACCGGTGGTATAAACTGAAGCTAATTTTTGTGGTGTCATGTGGATATTATAATAGCTACAGTCTTGTGTGACCAGCCTTAGGCTTATAAAAATGACATCCTGGTCACTGAAAACTATTTTGCTTATTTTAACTTAAAGTTGTCCTAACTACTTTCCCCCCACTAATTTTGATATAAAGTAAAATTAGGCATTTACCTTTCAATTTATAAGTCAAAGTACGAGTATGGGGCTTACTCTCTACAAAACAATCTGACCATGATGTTATACCTAGTTTTGAAAGAGACTGTGTTGACTGAAAAAAATACTTCAGAACTTGATCTTTACAAAAATGGCAACCACCTTTTCTGATTCCCATTCTGTTGCTTTTTAACCAGTTCCTTATAAGCTTCTGACTTTAGAAACCGTGGAAAAGAGTCCTTAGCCATCAGACAGTAGATTAATCTCTGAGCATCATCAAAACACTGGAGAGTTGGTTCAGAAATAGTCTGGGTAATGCGGTCTCTAGTACTGAAGTCGATGTTTATCTGTGGGGAATACAGTGACATAAATTGTTTATTATACTGAAGATCTGAAGCTTTGCATGTGAGCCAAAAACAACATGATTTGAATTTCTTCCAAAAATATACTGTCTGATGCAAAGTAGCAGGAAGGTCATGCTTTCATTTTCTAGAATATTGAACACTTATTTTAATTTGGTTTCATTCCCTGAAAGCCATACTATTGTTACTTCCTCTTTAATAATTTTTAAAATTGCTTCAGATTTTCTGGGTAGATAACAAGACAGAAAATTATCAGACTTTACACACTGTGAAAATGAAGGCATTCAGTTGTTTTACTTTCAGCCTGTGTGTTTGGTTTCAGTATACATGCCTTTTAAACCTATCTTTCTACATTTCCCAAACTGGCAGCTTATTCACACTTTGTCTTGAGAGAATTTTGTGGTTCGGGAACATCTAAGGCCTCTCTCTAAGGCATTCCCAATTTCTATTAAATAAATAATACTTAAATTACAATTTCAGTGTAGAACTTGTGCTGCTCCTCTCACACACTCAGATAATGTGAGAAACCCCAGAGTATGTGGGTAGAACCTATGATGAAACTTCTCATACCCCCCCACCCCCCAGCATTGCCCCACTTTTCAGGAGAGGCAATGCTGGCACTCTTGAAGACCTTCAGTGTGGGTTCCTTTCTTCCACATTGCTTGAGGTTTCTCACATGATCCAAACATCCTAAAAAGGAGCTGCCCACTGATGACTCCTATGGCACGAAGGATAAGAAAAAAAGAGAGTCATGCAGTGGTTTGAAAATAAGTCATTCTATGCTTCAAAGTAAGCAGAAATCCTCAAGTTAATCAACATGAACTGCATGATCAGAGTTCAATCAATGGGAATGTGACTGGGGCTTTTTGTGTGTGGCTACAGCCCAGTTGAGGAAATCCCTCATAAAGAACCCCATCTTTGACAGCATATAGATTGGCAGTGAAAAGAGTTTGATCCCATTTGGCTTTTAATAGTCCCTACTGTATGTTTGAAGGTTTTAACTCTTCTCCTTTTGATTTTAAGGTCTGAGTTTCAATTTTTGTTATTCTTCTGCTGTTATCCATTTTAGTGACCCTTGTTATGGTCAAATGGCAGTATCAAAATGCTTTATTAAATGAAAGAAAAGTGTAGCTAGAAAACACTATGTTCTGTACAGCTTGTTCTGTGTGCTCAGAAGAAACCACTTTCCCTCTCTATGTATAAAGCCTTCATCCATGTTTTAATGGCAATTTCTTGACCTGATGACTCCACTCTTCTCTTTATGGTCTTTGATGCCTTTCATTATGTGCCTGTGAACATTAGAGCTCCAGCGCTATATGTGAGCAAAGGGCAATCTTGTTCATGTCTGCAGGAGCAGCCTCCCAGAGACCACTGGGAAGCTCAGAAGCAAAAGTAAAAATGAGGTCCTGTGAATCAAAATTCAATATAGTGAAACCAACACGGGTCGATCCAATTACCAAATGGCCATGTATTAGTATATCATAGCTTTAATAAAACCCGTGGTCTCCTAACAGTTCTTTGCCAGGGAGTTATTTTACAATAAATATGAACAGGCAGTAATTGGAATGAATCATGGGTGAACATCTAAGTCACTCTGCTTGTAAGTTCCCAGGCAAAGAATGGTCATCCCAACAGCTTTATTGACTCTGAATATTTATTTCTGTTTTCTCTGTGCCTTTCAGTCCCAAAGACGTGTCAAAGTATTTCTCCTTCTGGAGGGGAATCTGTGTACGTGGGAGAAATTTTGAACTACTGGTCCTTCAACATTCTCTGAAGCTGATTACATTACCACACTGCCATGGGAAGGGAACATGTTGTATTGGTTCTTCCACAACTCCAGCATAATATAAAAAGAGTCTTGTGTACATGTTGAGGGGCTCCCTCCACTGAAGTGAATGGGCAACCCTGGTAATGCATGAGATCATATGTAGGGCACTGGTAATTCCATTTCATCTGGTTTAGGGAATTTGCATTCCTTGAGAAGTTGTTGGATGAACTTCCATCAGTTCCAGACAACATGGCCAAGCAGTGAGCCATGATAATAAATTAATAATTGTGGTAATGGGACTTGTAATCTAATAGCAATGGAAAGGCCTTGATGCTTTACCTCTCTGGTGTATTCCTAAATATTTAAATATGCCCCGCTCCTACAAATATATTCTGAAAAACTAAGGCACATCTTTAGCTAAAGAACTACTGTTATCAAAGCCAGCACAGCATTGTAAAAAGGCCAATGTGGGAGTGCATATCACAGAAGTAATTAACCAGCCAATTAGTTTAAAAAATGTTTTTGTATGTAATGATCAAATGGCATGGTATGACAGGAGGATCCTAAAGGACATGTTTTAACTTTCATCACATCAAAAGGTTTCTGTTTGGAGAAATGAACCATTAACACTTGCAAGAACTTACAAGTGCACCTGGGGTTTTTGAGTTGCAAAAGTTAGTTATCGTATTTTAATGTGGCATTCAAATCAAAATGGAATGGAACACATTCCCCTGGATTATGGTGTGCAGTGATAAGCAGGGAGCTGTGGAACAGGTCAAAATCTGATCCTCATCTTTCCAGGACCTCTTAGCCCAATCACTATTACTATTACTGGAATCCATCTTTATGGCAGCAAAAGAAGCCCCCCCCCACATTAACCTCCAATCCTGGCAAAGGCAGATCTGGCAATTAAAGCTCAGAAGCTCACTTCCTCCTTTGAAATCCCATGAAATATCGCGAGACTTCATCATGCGGGAAATTAAAAAGCAAAAACTAAAAGAGTTTTAAAAAGCAGAAAAACATACTTTAAAACTTACAAGTTACCTGGGGAAGGTCATAAAAAGTGTGTCACTTACCTGGATGTTGCGATCTCACCCGGACGTGTTCACACCAGACCGACCACTGATGGGGTAAGTACGGGGGGGAAAGGATGCGAAGTTTCATGCTGGCTATGCCGGCAAAAACGGCAAGGGGGATCAATTGATGGCAAAAAAGTACGGGTTTTGGGAGGGACATAACCATAAAAGGGCAATGTCATCTGATATGCACACTCTTCCGCAGTTATGTGGCATTTTATGATGCTGTATTTGATGCATCTGATAAAGTCCTAAGGAGATTAGCAGACACAGGGGAACATGCCAAAAAATTGTGTTCCCAACTGTTCCAGAAGATCACTAGAAGAACAAAAAGGGCGACCTTACCAGATGCCCATGTCCTTCAGTCATTCTGGGGGCATAGCACTTCTGTGGACGAGGCATCATTTTTCTATTGACAGGGACAAGCTGCTAATAAAAAGGATGCTTTACTCATGGCCATGCTATGCCCTGGAGCGCTGGAGGATGATGTTGTCTGGTAAGGTCGCCCCTTCCTGTTCTTATAGCAATCTTTTGATGTGGTTTTTGCTTTGTCTGATAATCAAACTGGGAAGGAAAAAAAATCTAGTTTAAGCTTTCATAGGCACAGTTCACTTCATCAGATACATGAGGCCCTGTTATAATACACAGTTATAGCACTGTGGTTCCACTTTAAAAGCAGTGGTTCCATTCTATGGAATCCTGGGAGTTACACTTTAGGGAAGGACATTCAGCATTGACATCCAGAGAGCTCTGGTACCTCAGTAAACTACAGATCCCAAGATTCCATGGTATGTTGTCATGGCAGTTAAGAAGGAATCATAGTGTTATAATTGTGTAATGTGAAAGCGCCCATGAAGCTTCTGTGGACAGACATCAGTTCATCTAATGAAGTAGACAGTGTACATAAAATCTTACGTTAGAAATTTGTTCGGACCAGTTAGTCTCAAAAGTGCTATTGGATTCCTGTATGTCTTTTTATGTTAAACCAGACTAACATGGCTATCTTTTTGAATATCACTGCTACCTCAAACATATTCTCTCAAACTGAAATACAAGTAAAGGGAGAGGAAAAAAAATGAGGAATGTGTAGTTGCCGTATTGTCCAGCTGGCAAATTTCCAATCCTAGAGCTTGGTGGGGTGGTGGGGGAGGAATACTTCTTTTGGTTTACAACTCCCAGAATTTCCTAGCCAGCATGGCTCTGCCTTCCCTATCCACTGTGTGTAGAGATCAAATGTACATATCCACCATGTAATAAAGAAACCTAGATTTGAACCCATCTGTGAGAAAATGCATACATTGATTACCTCCTTTGGGGCATCTGCCTGGATAAATTCAGAATAAATTTTTTGGGCTTTGGAGACCATTTTAGCTGCTGACTTTGTTTTCTTGAAGTCCTCACAAGCCAGCCAGAATTCAATGTTTTCTTCACTGAACTCTGACTTCAGGAAACCCCTAAATGCATCCAGTCCATCTGCAGAAATAAGAACATTACATTGAGAAATTTGCAGACTATTTGGGTGGGAGAAGCCCAGCTCTCAAAATCCCAGAGGGGGAAAAATTCATTGTTTTATTGGAGGAGACCTGTAATGTGAGCGGGTCAAGATTCTTCTATCAGTTCAAGCTGCTAGGGATGGGTGAGACTTTCATTTTAGCTTCTCACCTGACCCAGTTTATATATATATATATATATATATATATATATACACATATATATATATATATATGTATATATATATATATATATATATATATATATATATATATGAAAGGAACTGTACAGGATGCTGACACACTGCAGAAATAATGCAGCTTGACACTGTTTTAACTGCCATGGCTCAATGCTATGGGATTATGGGATTTGTAATTTTGTGAGATATTTAGCCTTCTCTGTCAGAGAGCTCTGGTGCCACAACAAACTACAAATCCCAGGATTTCATAGGATGGAGCCATGATAATTAAAGCAGTGTCAAACTGCATTATTTCTGCCATGTGTCAGCAACATGTGTAACATTTTCAAGTGTCTTCATACTCATAATGTCCAAGACTTTAAACTATTTTTAGAAAGTCAAAGGCTTTCATGGCCAGCATCCATAGATTTTCCTTGTTTTTTTTTTTTTTTCTGGGCGGTGAGGCTGTGTTCTGGAAGAGTTTACAGAACACAGCCTCACAGCCCAGAGGGGAAAAAACCCCCAAGGAAAATCTATTTTTAGAAAAACAGAATGTGGAAGAAATGGAAGCTGATCAATTTATCCAGGCAGACTGAAGACTTCGAGCCTTGATTTGAGGCCTTGATTTGATTCAAAACCTTGATTTGAGTCCCTGTGTATCTCTGTTGTTGCTGAATTAAGAGTTGTCACCTCCTTTCTTATGACAAGCTCATCATTTTTAACACTTGCATAGCAGGCAGGTACAACCTGAGCTTTTCCAGCTGGGTACCCTGGCACCTATTAAATCTGCCCAGTACAAATTGTTGATTCCCCCCCCTTTAAAAAAAAAATTAGAATTCAACATTTGTCTATATATCTATAAAAGAAAGAATTCAAGGTTTTAAAAATCTGAATGCAGTAGATTTCCCCCCTCATGTTACAACATGCCAACTCTGTCTTTTTCTGTTGTGGCTAATGACCAAATTCAGGAAATTCATGGCATTTTTGTTTACCATTATTAATTCCTCCTAGAGGAGGGATTTTACTGTTTCGAGTCTCAGTCTCAGGTCACTTAGAGCTAGTTGTAAATACCCTTCCCTAGATTATTATTAAGGTGTATGTCCCTGGATTTCTGTAAAATGGAGAACCATAGGCCACTGTGTAGCTTCCCTTTTCTTCTTATCATGGTTGAGTGAGTTGTTACCAAACTTCCAAATCCCAGGGGGTTTGATATGATACTATCACCAATGTATAGTTATGCATTCATAACAGCTTCAAAATCTCTATGCATTCAGTAGCGTAGGGAATACACTAGGGATCACAAAAGTCCCCCAACCCTGACTTATCAGGCCTCAGCCACTGCGAGTGATGGGGGACTGTTCTCCTGTTGATCAGGATGCAGCGGACTGATGTTTCCACCTGCTCCCATGAGTGATGTCAGGTGTGAGGAGGAATTGCAACAGGGATCCTGCTTCTGATTGTCTCACCAGAGATCACTCACAGAAGGGGGATGAAAACGTCCATCTGCTGCATCTCAGTCAACAGGAAAACAGAACCCAGTAGCTCACAGCAGCTGATGCCCAGTAAGTCAGTAAGTTGGGGGAAACGAGCCAGGAAACACTACTTAATTTACTAAGCAGCTGATCTAGAATCTCAGCTACTGTTTTCCTCTGCAAATTGGCTACAATGCCACCTGAAGAGAGACAGGGCTTGTCTGCACAGGCTATTTACCCCATCTTGCCCCTATCTCTGAGCCCTGCAGTCCAGATGACATAGGGCATTTGCCCCATTTTGCCACTGGGTAGTCCTCATGACCCATGGGGCAAAGACAGGGCCAAGATGGGGGGAGGAGAGACAGGGTAGGGCCTGTTACACTATTAATACTGTTTAAATCCATTCCTGCTGGCAAAAAAATGGATTGGGCCCCACATGACCCATCGCTGCAGCTGCCACCTGCCATTGATCTTCTGCAGCCAGGAAGCAGACCCAGGCTGGTCACATGCTGCAGGCCAACTTCCTGGCTGCAGAGAGTGGGATGTAGATGGTGTTCCATACAGGTAACGGGAAGAAAGGGCCACAGGGAGGGTATGCTGGCAGGGAGCTGGCCTATTCTGGCCTGTGTAGATGAGCCCATAGTCTGATGGCAGTTATCCACACTACAGTAACTGCTAAGCTGAATCATTGGAGTACATTGTGTGTGAAAGTTGCAGCTTTTATATGTACAGTGGCAACTTTCTAGTCCTTATTTTGGCAAACAAATGCTTGCAAGTGTGGAGTCAATATCTTGTAAAATCTTAGATTTTATTAGACTATTTTGGTCAGTATATGTAGTGAAATAATGGAATCACTTCCGAATTGCAGAGATCTCAGTTTATTTGTCCCATGAGTTTTAATTAGTCAAGCCACTCATTAAATCTGTATAGTACTAACATCCCTGTATTTCATGATTATTCAAATTCTCCCTCAGTGGAGAAGATCCAGAGTAGCTTATATCCTCACTTTATATCCTCTGAATGTGCTAAATTACTCAGGGGTTGTCTAAACTGTGAAAACACTCCTCACAGAATGCAAGGAGAATATAAGCTGCCTTAATGGCACCGTATTGTCGTATTCAGAAGGAGGGGGCCAAAAACTTTTTCCAAAAAAAAAAAAAACACCAAAAAACCAAAGAAAAAGCCTTCATGGCTTTTTCTGAAGTTTTAAAAAAACAGTGTGGGCAATGTGCATTCCTGATCATTGGGACAAGTGATTTGATTAGATTTGCTTTCCCATATGAGCAGAACCTGAAAGCTGATTGGCTGGATGAACACAGGAGGCAGGGCTTGCAAATAAGGTAAGTGCCTGGAACCGCTAGATTGGGGTTTTTTTTTGCCTTAGCAAGTGAGCACTAATGCAATAAAATGGGGGGGGGGGTTTTGAGGGATTTTTGCTTTTGTCCTAAGGCAAAATAGTGCTCTATTGCCCCTTGGGAATAGGTTTTTTTAAAAATCTGTTTGGTGGCAGCAAATTGGTAAATAAAGACACGAGTAATTCACTCGTCGCTGCCATCTTGATTGGAGGCATGCCCGTTTGCATGGCAAACACAGATTTTTTTATTTTTTAAAAATTAATTACTTTATTTATTTATACCCCGCTCTTCAGCCACAAGGCTATCAGAGGGGCTTACAAATTGTTTTAAGCAATAGCTATTTACACATCTACACTGCATTAAACAGTTTCCAATGTGTGTTAGCTTCACATGCTTGGGATCTGCAACCCCTACCCCCCCCCCCCAAAAACCCATTAAGATAAATTTCTGCTGCTGTAAGTTGCCTTTACTGCAGAGCAATCCACTTCTTTTTGCCTTGGATCGATAAGCCCTCAGTCTTGATGAGACATGTTGTATTGAGGGAACAACATAGCCAATCAAGATTACCTTAATCTCCACATGTTTCTTGCCTCTAGTGTGAGAATGAGACAAGCACTTTTTTTGGCTGAGAGTTCTGAGGGTAAAAATGGTCAAAGAAGATGAAGAGAAAGACTAGAATAGTATAAAGGAGAGTTAAATGGAAGATACCAGCAAATAGTGTAGAAGGATGATTAGAAAGAAGAGTAGAATTAGTGTTACATAAGAAGAGCGATATTGAACAAGTGGAAGCAGAAATCGAAATATGTAGTAAGTTTGAAATCCCTTGAGGTTCAGCACAATGGAGGAGATCTAGAAAGGGGAAAGGGAAGAGATAGAGGTGAAATAAGTATAGAATAAGCTCACCAATACAGACACATTGTGACACAGTTAAATGGGAATTGTAATATTGTGTTAATCATGTAAGTATCACTGTGTGGATGATTGTTAATATTGGGAAAAATAATATTGGAAAAATGAATAAAATATTTATAAAATCAATCAATAAATATGTTAGATTAAGTCTTATTTGTGTTTGTTGCCATAGCCCCTGAAATCTTATCATATGTGACTATTCAGAAGAGGGCCTTGGGCCTTTAAAGTCATTATTGTGCCTGGGGCCAGAGATTGACCCAACATCCCAGCCATGACAGCCCTATGGGCTTGTCCTTAGGCCTGAAGACCCATCATACATACTACTATTGAAGATTTCAGTCTCTAAACTGCCTGGCAGGGTTGGGAATAATATTCGGTATTATTCTTTCTGTGGCCAAAAATGGGTTTCCACAACTCAGAAAACCCAGTCAGTGAGAATAATACAATGGCAAAAATTTTGTAGTTTCCGCCCAGCATTCCCAACACTTTGTTTTGGAAAATTATTCTGTGCAGAATTACATGTATGTATTTGTGTGAGAACTGTGAGGTTTTGCCTGAAAACCCCCACACTGTTTTCAGACAGCCATGTGTGAAGGGTTTTGTGTGTGTGTGTGTGTGCAAGATTGCTGTTTTCTTTGAAAAATTAAAATTTACACCAAAAAATCTTGTGCAAAACCCAGAAATTTTGCACAGATAAACAGCCACATGGTTTTGTTCTACGAGATTGCTGTTTTCTGCACAAGATTTTTGTTGTGTAAGATTTTAGAGGTACAAGATTGCTAATTTTTTGTATGCATAGACAACAGCAATCTTACAGAACCCCACAAATTGCTGTTTGTACACAGAGTTTTTGTGCAAAAAATCCCCCCCCCACATAACACCCCTCCCCCGTGTTTCTATGAAGAATCATTTCCCACAACACTTTGGTATATGAGAATACCAGGCAAGACATGAGAAGAAATAATTGTTTTCTCTGCTGGGTGGAGGGTGAAAAGAGTGTCTCACTTATGATGACAAAATAGTTGAATATCCTATCCTACTGCCTGGATAGAAAATGGTCTGGTGGGCAAACATGGCTCCAGGCCTTATTTAGATGGGCCATTTACCCATGTTTGGTAAATGTTTGGCCTTGTTTTGGAGCCCTGAGGTCCTATCAACACAGGGCTGTTGCCCCATTTTCCTCCTGGGTAGTCATCAGAACACCCGAGGCAAAGATGGGTGGGGGGAGACATGCTAAAGTCTATTACACTGTTTTATTATAACACCCTCAAAAACCACTTCAGTTGGGGAAAAAATGGATTGGACCTCGCATGATCATAGGAGCCCATACTGGCATGCTGCCGCCATCTACATCACTCTCTGCTCAGCTAGGAAGCAGGCCTGCAGCATGTGACCAGGGCTGGCTATATACAGGGATCTTAATCACATGATGTGGGTCTTCTGCTTGGCATCAGAGAGTGATGTGGATGGCAGTGGAGGTGGCTGCAGAGATGCGCTGGAGTCTGGACTCCATTCCATGCAGGTAACAGGGGAGTAACAGGCATAATCTGGGACCAGGATATACTGGTAGGAAGTGGGTGTATTCTGGCCAATATAGAAAAGGCCCTTGTGAGGAAGAATAGGGTACATATTAGGTAAACCATAATTCTAGTAATGTGACTTTTTCCACATAGATGCTTCTTACCTTTATTGGCCAAAAGTGTGTCCACAGAGTCCATCCATGCCATTGTTTCTCTAGTGGCTGGCCTGTGGAAACAACATCTACCCTTGAAAATAGCATTGTAATCTTCTGCTTATGTAGGCTGTGGATAGTCTCAAGGTGGAATGTATTCTTCTCCCTCCTAGCTATTATATATGCTGGATCAGCAATTTCAGAGTTACAATACTATATAGACTTACCTGGGAGTAAGCTCCAAATGAGCTCAACAGGACTTACTTTCAAGTAGATGTGTATAAGGTGGAGCTGTGAAAGCAGCCTTTGCAGATAGCTGCATGGGAAGTAGAATATAATTTGATGAAGAGTAGTAATAAAGCATTCAGGTGGATGAACAATTCAATAGGCACTGGTGAAGTATCACTGATTTTTCAGTGGAGAATCATTGAATGCCTCCTTGACATTGAACAGCATAGCTATTAATTTATACTGTCCTTTTGCAGGTGATGACTAGAGCCATTGAAAAGGTTATTATGCTAACACTAGGGTGATAAATGGGCTCTTTTTCACTTTCTTACCTGTATTAAAAATGGTTTGGCTTCTCAGTTTTGGTTCTCAACTAGATTTTGATTAAGTATTTGTTAAAAACAGTAATAGAATCTCCTCCTTTCTCTCCCCCAGTCTTGTTTCCTGCTTGTGTCAGGAAAAAGCTGTATTCTTACCCCATCTCTGAGAGAGCACAAAAAAATCCAATTAGCTCAATATATTCTCAGCCCAGGTCAGATTTATCTAAATCTAGGAGCTTGTCAGGGCAGAATAAGATCTTTTCCAAACTAGTTAATAATTTTAAGTGTTTTTTTTTTTGCTTCCAAAAAAGCATTCCCTTGGGCTTTGATGTATGTACCACCAGGCCTAGCACACAGACTCCTAGAGAATCAGAGGAGTTATCCATAATCCTGTTGACACCCCCAACACATTCATTATATAAGTCTTTGACTATGCAGTGTGTCTAAGGAAGGGCTGTTAATCTATTTCAATGCCTTCTACAATAGTTCAGCCATCTGTTTTTAGGTAGGCAGCTCCCTAGAAAGCAATGTTTATTATTAATGAAGCCCATAGCTTCCTTGAAGATATATATCACAGAGCAAAGGACTAAGGAAATCTCACTGTTGTGTTAGAACTATTTTTTATTTATATATTAAAAGGGGCCAGAATCCTGTATGACAATTACAGATGTGTAATCTGGAGTTATGTACTCATGTTGGTTATGTATTCATGGTCCCTATGAAGCCCCTAGTTTAGGGACTACATAAGGACTATGAAAGTCCCCTAATTTCCATTTCCTGGGAAGCAATCAATGGGGTCTGTTCCCCTGTCACTTGGGAAGAAGCTGTTCCCACCCCCTCCCTCACTTGAACACAAGGGGGAGTTACAATAGACACCCTGGGATTGTCTTAATGGTCGAAATAATGTGAAGTCAAAGGCTTTCACAGCCAACATGCATAGATTTTCCTTGTTTGTTTTTTTTTCTGGGCTGTGAGGCTGTGTTCTGGAATAGTTTCTTTCTGATGTTTCACCTGCATCTGTGGCTGGCATCTTCAGAGAATGGTTGGATAGGAGTGTATGTGGAGTTTATATGCTGTGAGCCCCTGTTGGGGAGTATATGTAAATTTGTGTAATTGAATGGTTAATTTCTGCGTATAGAAATGCAAGGCACGTTAGTGTCTATTTGGCTAATGATTGGTTGTTGGGCCCTTATCTGCTGGAACTCCCCCTGTCCCTCAGTGGAATTCCTTTATTTGCTTGGAATCCTACCTGTCCTAATGGCATTCTGCATCAGATCACAGTATTCAGAAGGAGAAGGGCCAAATCCACAGTAAACTCCACTGGGAAAGCTCTCACAGCTTTCCCCATATTTTTTAAAAAGCTCTGTAAAGAATACACATTTCCGATTGCTTGGACAATCGGATTTCTATTCATTCACATTTGTGATAAAAGTGGAAGTAGAAGCTGATTGGTTGGATGTGGACAGGGAGTGGAGCTGGCTAAAAGGCAAGAACCTGGAACTGCCATCTTGGATTTTCACTTTAGTGAGCAAGTGCTCAGGAGATGAAACAGCCTTTTTCTTTTCTTTAAAAAAATTCTTTAGGTGGAATTTCACACTTTTGCACCTTAAATACACTTAAAAAAAAACACTGTTCAGCAGTGGCAGCGGGTGACAATAAAAAGGTAAATAATTCAGCCACGGCCGCCATCTTGATTCACAGGTATGCCCATTGGGACAGCAAAAGCGAATAGCTTCGCATGCCTGCAATTTTGCCAGAAAACTGTTAAGACAAATAGAAGCTGCTTTGGATTTGCATTAGTGTACATCAATCCACATCTCCCCCGCCCTCATATATACAGGCCCCCTGTTTCTGCCTGTTGTAATGTGGATCACTTATGGGAGGGCATGGGAATAGCAGCTATCAGTTTCTTGAGGGACAGGGGAACAGACCCCTGTTAATCATAGCAGTTGCTGACTGGTAAATGGGGACTGAGCAGAGGGGGAGGGGGTTGAGCCACAATTCACTGTATAGCACCATAATAACATAGAGTTTACATATACGTAAAAACCATACAGGTTTCTGGTCAGGATTCTGAAATCTACCAATCATCCTAGGCTATCAGGGCATCATGCAATTGAGGGGGGAAACAACTGTGTGCTACAATACAATGCAATAAACCCACAAAATAACATCACCATAAAAGCAACTCAAAAGCATAAGACCTACAGAACAAAGTCAATAAAACAGCATGAGGCTTTGACATGGTAAGCTGACATTTTACTTGCTTTTAAATAATATGCACAACATATGATGCAGAGGAGCCCAGTAAAGGTTAAGAAATAAAATGAATATCTGAGTTACATAATTAATGGCTATCGTAGTTAGTTGTAGCACAGAAAGTAACTGATGTTATGTGTGGAGTGCTTTGAAGTCTGTGTGGGAGCACATGTCCTTTTAAAGAGCAATGGAAGAGAACACTGATGAAAACTTTGTGCATTCCCAGTTGTTCTTAATGGCTGAGAAAGCTCTGATGGAAGAATCAAGGAGGTAAAGATTACCAGCATGGACAATTGCTGGTTTGGAAGCTGTGAAAGCTTTGGAATTTTAGAAAGCATGCCTACCAATTATGAGGTTATATGGTCTTCCATACCTGTGAGTTCAACTTAACAAGGATACTGCTTAGTTAATACACAACCTTTTATAGCCCCCTAGATATTTCAAATTGTAACCCTTGCCATCTTAAGCCATAATCATGGACTTACTATATCTGGAGGGGAACAGTTCCGTCCTTTTCACATTACACAGTTATAACATCATGATTCCACTTTAATTATCATGGCTGCATCCCCAGGATATATAGCTTAGTGCAGCACCAAAGGAGCTCTCTGGCTAAATAACCCTTGCTAAACAGTAAATCGCAGGATTCCATAGGATGTTGTCATTGTGGCTGAAGTGGAACAATAGTGTTTCCAAGCCTCAGGAGTAACTTCTATCTTGTACAGAACTGGTATTACTAATATCAGCCATGACGTTCAAAGGCTCCGTGGAGGCCTCCCCGGCCCTCCCCCTCCCTCCCAGGGCCTTCACGGAGCCTTCAAAGGCTCCATGGAGGCCTCCCCAGCACTCCCCCTCCCTCCCAGGGCCTTCACAGAGCCTTCGAAGGCTCCGTGGAGGCCTCCCCGGTGCTCCCCCCTCACTCCCAGGGCCTTCATGGAGCCTTCGAAGGCTCTGTGGAGGCCTCTCTGGTGCTCCCCCTCCCTCCCAGGGCCTTCACAGAGCCTTCAAAGGCTCTGTGGAGGCCTTCCCGGCCCTCCCCCCTCCCACCCAGGGCCTTCACAGAGCCTTTGGAGGCCCCTTGTAGCAGTTTTGGGAGGCCGGGGGCCCCATAGTAGTTTTCCCGCACTCCCCAGCCCCCCTCCCTCCCAATGCCTTCACGGGGCCTTTGAAGGCTCTCGCTGTGGAGGCCTCCCCAGCCCTCCCCCTCCCTTCCAGGGCCTTCACAGAGCCTTCGAAGGTTCCATGGAGGCCTCCCTGGTGCTCCCCTCCCTCCCAGGGCCTTCACGGAGCCTTCGAAGGCTCCGTGGAGGCCTCCCAAGCCCTCCCCCTCCCCCCAAGGCTTCTGCGGAGCCTTCTATGGAGGCCTCCCTGGCGCTCCCCCTCCCTCCCAGGTCCTTCATGGGGCCTCAGAAGGTTCCGTAGATCCTCCCCGGCACTCCCCCTCCCTCCCAGGGCATTCACGGGGCCTCGGAAGGCTCCATGGAGGCCTCCCCGGCCCTCCCCCTCCCACCCAGCGCTTTCACAGGGTCTTTGGAGGCCCCTTGTCGCGGTTTTTGGAGGGCGGGGGCCCTCCCAAAACCACAAATATGCAAAACCGCAAATGGGAAGTTCACGAATGTGGAGGGGCAACTGTATTTTTAAAAGCATTTTCTGATTATGAACGCTCCACATCCAATATGACATTGCACTCAAAATTTCAGCAGAGCATGTGCATGTGCTGGATATAAAGTGTGTTTCTTTATTTCCTATAAATACTATTGCATTCCACCCACACTGTGGGCATCTCTCAGCTCTCCTTTCTCTCAATATTTTCAGCTTGTCTAAATGGTAAAAATACTCCTCATAGAATTCAAGGACAATTTGTTTTGTATAAATGGGATCCTGCATCAATCTGCCATATTCAGAAAGAGGGGGGGGGACTCCAAATACTCCATGGGAAAAGCCTTCCTGTATTTTATTTTTTTTAATAAAGTCCAAAGGAAATGCACATTCCCACTTGTTGGGACAACCAATTTGCTTTGCTGCACATTCCTGATAAGAGCAGATGTGGAAAGCTGATTGGTTGTACATGCACAGGGGTGGAGCTTGCTGGCAAGGCAAGCACCTGGAAGCCCCATGTTGGATTTTCACTATAGCGATTGTGAACGGAGGCAATGAAACAGCCTTTTTTCTGTTTATTTAAGCAAAAGATCACACTTCCACACCTTGGATTTACTTGGCTTTCTTTTTTAAAAATATACTGTTTGGCAGAGGCAACTGGTGACAATAAAAACACAAATAATTCACTTGCTCCCACCATCTTGATTTGCAGGCATGCCTGTTTTAACAACGAATATGTATGGCCTGCGATCTTCAGAAAAAACCATGGAGACAAATGAAAGCTGCTGCTAGTTGGTGTTAGTGCACATCAATCCACATTTGATTGCCTTGTATAGATGAACCCTTTGTAATTCCTTTAATCATCCAGGCCAGCTTTCCCATTAGGTGGCAGAAGGGATGAAAATTTCCCTAAATGTTATTCTTGCAATCATAAATTAATAATTTTACCATTTTTCTCCTCACTGTGAGGAAGTCATTGACAACTGTGCAACTTTCAAAACCTATTTATAGTCTTTGAGAAATGTTATTTTCTCCACAGAAAATATTTTCCATTGTGCTAGTTTCTGCTTGTTTTCTGGCAGGAAAAAAAAATCTATTTTCTGCACCAGAATTTCCCAACCCTTGAGAAACCCTTTAAAAAACATTTGTTGAATATAGCAGGACCCCCTTATCCACTGGGGATTGGTTCTGGGGGTCCCCGTGGATACTGAAAACTATGGATAATAGTGAACACCATTGAAAATAATGGGACTCCCTTTATAAAATACCATAGAGTTGCCTTGGAAGACCTAGAAAATGGCTAGAGAAGACACATTTTCTAGGAAGACTCTATAGTAGGTGTGCTGTTTTGTATCCCATGGATAATTGAATCAGTGGATAATGAATCCGTGGATAAGGGGGTCCTACTGTATTTTCAAATATTGCTTCCATTTCTAGGTGGTAGCCTCAGATGACAGATGCTGACCATACATAGAAATAAGAAATATGATGGCATAGACAATCATTAGTATTCAATTATATATCCTTAGACTTGTGGAAGTTGTGTAGTTCCTTCATAGCTGCCCTTCCAATTCCTAGACTTCTTCTGATTTCTTGACTGCATTCTCCAGTCTGATTAATGACTAAGCCAAGGTATGGAAAATCATTCACAATTTCAATGTCTTCATCATCTACCTTAGAGTTATATAAATCACCTGTGGGTTTTTGTGTGTGTGTGTTAATTTCTCTCTCTCCTCTCTCTCTCCCTCTCTCTGGATTTTCTTTGCAAACAAAGATTCAGTAAGGACTCATCCTGTGCTTTCTGCAAGCCCGCTGATGACTAAAAAGGCCAATCCGAGATAAACAAGTCTGGTTGCAGAAAGCACAGCAGAAGGTCTCCTTGGGTGATGTTTCTGGGTTGTGATTCTTTCTGCGTTGTTGTTTCTCTCCAAGACTTGTTCAGTATAAGTTCTCAAATAAGGCTGCAGGATTGTGGATAGTGCATCTCCATACCTCCCGATGTGAGGCCAGGGTGGACCATTGTTGATGATCAATTTGGCCGAGCCTGAGATGTTGTTTGTGGGAGTCCTTGTATTGTTTTTTTGGAGCACCCCTCTTATGCTGACCCGTGGCGAGTTCACTGTAGAGTACTATTTTGGGGAGGTGATGGTCCTCCAACCTAGAAACGTGCCCTGCCCAGCGCAGGTGTGTTCTCAATATCATGGCCTCAATGCTGGTGATCCCTGCTTGCTCAAGGACAGTAACATTCGTCACATAGTCAGTCCAGTGTATATTTAGGATTGAACGTATACAGCGCTGATGAAAGCATTCAAGGAGTCGTAGGTGGTGGCGATAGGTGACCCATGTTTCGGACCCTTAAAGGAGAATAGACAGTACAATGGCTCTATACACACTGATTTTTGTGCTTCGCCTCAGGTGTTTATTACCCCAGACTCTTTTGTGAAGTCTTCCAAGTGCGCTATATGCCTTTGCTAATCTGTGATCGATCTCTTTGTCAATCTTGGCATCTGAGGAGATTATGCTTCCCAGGTAGGTGAACTGCTGAACGGACTTGAGCACAGATTTGCCGACGGCAATGTGGGATGGTGGTGTTGGTCCTGTGGTGCAGGCTGGTAAAGAACTTCTATTTTCTTCAGGTTGACTTCCAGCCCAAACAGCTCTGCAGCTTTTGCGAAGCAGGATGTTAGGTGCTTCAGACCTGCTTCTGTGTGGGAAGCAAGGGCAGCATCATCAGTGAAGAGCAGCTCATGGACTAGATAGTTTAGAGTCTTAGTTTGAGCCCTCAATCGGCTTAAGTTAAACAAGCTACCATCAGTACGGTAACGTATATAGATGCCGTTGTCTTCTTCAAGCTCTGCCGTAGCCCTTTGGAGCATGATGCTGAAGAAGATTGTAAATACAGTTGGTGGAAGAATGCAACCTTGCTTCACTCCATTAGTTATTAGAAAGGGCTCTAAAAGAGCATCACCATATCTGACTTGACCGCCCTGGCCCTCGTGTAGCAAGATAATCATTTTAAGGAATTTGGGAGAACATCCTAATCTTTCCAGGATCTGCCACAGACCTTTTCTACTCACAGTGTCAAAGGCTTTGGTGAGGTCGACAAATGTTACATAGAGACCCTTGTTCTGCTCCCTACATTTTTCTT
Source organism: Gambelia wislizenii (assembly GCA_030847615.1). Classification (NCBI taxonomy): domain Eukaryota; kingdom Metazoa; phylum Chordata; class Lepidosauria; order Squamata; family Crotaphytidae; genus Gambelia; species Gambelia wislizenii. The sequence goes on from JAUMIR010000004.1 coordinate 151,421,260, forward strand.
GCAGTTGTCTAAGGGCAAATACCATATCTGTAGTACTCCTATTGGCTCTGAAGCCACATTGGCTTTCAGGAAAAAGGTCTTCTGCAATAGCAGTAACTAATTTGTTCAGGAGTATCCTTGCAAGGATTTTTCCAGCAACAGGGAGCAGTGTTATGCCTCGATAGTTTGAGCTATCGGATTTTGCTCCTTTTTTCTTGTACAGGGTGATGATGACTGCATCTCGGAGATCTGATGGCAGTCTCTCTTTTTCCCAGCAATTCACAAGGAGTTTGTGGAATTTATCGTGGAGTGCATGACCTCCGTGTTTCCAAATTTCAGGTGGGATTCCATCAATCCCAGCTGCCTTGCTGTTTTTCATCTGCTGTATGGCCTTAAGGGTCTCTTCCAAAGTGGGAGCTATCTCCAATTTTGAATATATCTGTGTGTTAATATTCAGCTTTAAACCTGCCTTTGCACTTCCTTCCTTGACGTTCTTCACTATTCATTCCAAGTCTTTGCTATTTTGTGCTAGCAGTATGGTGTCATCTGCATATCTTAAATTCTTGTTCCTTCCTCCAATTTTCATACCTCTTTCCTCAGAGTCTAACTCAGCTTTATGTATGATATGATATGTTCAGCATGCAAGTTAAACCAATATGGTGATAAAATGCAGCCTAGCCCAACCCCTTGGCAACTGGAAACCATTCAGTTTCTCCATATTATTCCCTGACAGTTGCTTCTTGTCCTTAGTACAGGTTAAACATCAGGACAATCAAATTTTGTGGCACACCCATTTCTTTAAAGTGATACATAGTATTTCATGATCTACACAATCAAAACCTATTCTCTAATTTATAAAGCACAGGATTATTTTCTTCTGAAATTCTTTGATGTGCTCCATTATCCAATATATGTTTGCAATATGATCCCTGGTGTCCTTCCTTTCCTGAATCCAGTGTGGACATCTAGTATTTCTCACTCCATATAGGATAAAAGTCATCGGGGTAAAATTTTGAATAACACTTTGCTTATGTAGGAAAAAAATGCAGTGGTTCAGTAGTTACTGCAATCTTTGGTGTTCCCTTTCTTGGGGAAAGGAGTGTATACTGAGCATTTACAATCTGTGGGCTATTCTTTTATTTTCCATTATTGTTGACAGATTTTAGTCAGAACTTGTGTATATTCTGTCTGTTGCTTGAAGCAGCTCTATTGGTATGCCATCTGTTCCTGGTGATTTATTTCTCCTAAGCGCTCACTCCACTTTCTAAAACTGTAGGTTCATATTCAAATGTTTTTTTTCCTTGAGTTAATCTGTCATCCTTTCATGTTGTTTATATAATTCTTCAGTGTACTGTTTCCATCATCTTTTTATTTCTTCTAGATCATGCAATATATGTCTTTGCTGGTCATATAGCATTCCTACTCTTCGTTTAAATTTTGGGTCTTGTGGAAAAGGTCTCTTGTTCCATTTTTAAAAAATTGTCATCTTTATTTTTCTGCATTGCTTAGTCCTATTATAGTAATTCTCTTTGTCTCTGCACACAGGTCACTGAAGAGTTGCATTTAGATTTCTGACTCTATTTCTGTCCCCTTTTACTTTTGCTTTTTGCCTCTCCTTAATTGCTTGAAGAATTTCATCTGTTATCCAGTGTTATCTTTCTTTTTGTCTGAAGATAATATCTCTATGTATTCTTCCCTCATAACGTCCCTGGCCACAGTCCAGAATGTTTCTACCCCCAGTCAATTCAGCTTAATAGTGCAAATCTTTTTCAATTCTACAGCAATGTTCCTCAGGTTATATTTTGGCATGATTATGAATTTAGTATCCTTCTTTAGATTTACTCTAATTTTTGATATTAGTAGTTCATGGTCTGTGCCACAATCTGCTCGTGGTCTTATTTTAGCAGAGAATGGAGCTTATCCATTTTCTGCTTCCAGTTATGTACTCTATTTGATTTCTATATCAGTCATCAGGTGATGTCCATGTACAGTAGCACCCCCATATCTGCTGATTCACCATCCACTGATTCAGTTATCATTCAGGATGGTGATGGCAGGGGGGTGGACAGGGGAGGGAGGGAGGAGGCGAGCTTGCCTCCTTTCTCCATTCTCCATGGGGGGGGGGGCTTCTGGTGACATGGCAAAGCCGGCGGGGGGTGGATGGAAGAGGGAGGGGAGGAAGAGAACTTACCTCCTTCCACCCTTCTCCATCGAGGGACTTCTGGTGGCACAGGGAGCTGGTAGAGGGTGGACGGGGAAGGGAGGGAGGAGGAGAGCTCATCTGTTTTCTCCCTTCTCTGTGGGAGAGGGGTTCCAGTGGTTCAGCGGAGCTGATGGGGGGGTTGGATAAGGAAGAGAGGAGGCAGGAGAGCTTGCCTCCTTTCTCCATGGGGCTTCCGGTGGCGCAGCGGAGCTGGGAGGGGATATACAGGGGAGGGAGGGAGGGAGGGAGGGAGGGAGGGAGGGAGGGAGGGAGGAGGAGAGCTCGCCTCTATTCTCCCTTCTCTATGGGTCAGGGGGTCCAGTGGCGGCAGTGAGGGAAGTCCAGTATTTGCTATTATCTATGGATTTTGTTATTTGTGGTGAGGCCAGAACCAATCCCCCATGGATATGGGAGTCCTACTGTATTTAGTCATCTCTTTGATTGCCTGAAGAATGTGCTTGCAGTGAACAAATTCTCTGCAATTCTCTGACCTCACAAAATTCAGTCAATTGATCTCATACTTCATTTCTTGATATTAGGCACAATTACCTAATAACCTTTGTTCTGCTCTGTTTCCTACTTTTGTACTTCAATATCCTATGATTATCAACATACTCTGTTTTGGTGTATGGTCATTTTCCTCCTGGACTCCAGCATAGAAGCTTTCAGTTTCTTCCTCTTCTGCCTCTGTATAACAAGTGTTGACTGTGGTACCACTGCCATTGTCTCTGAGAGATGCTCCACCAGTGTCACCACCCCCTACTGCTGCTGCCCAGTAGCTGTTTGGCACATTTAGGACATTATCACACGAGGCATTATCAAACATATGCAGGACGTATTAGTACTCTGTCATTAGAGGGCAATGCAAAGACAAGTGTTACTATAGTGTGAGCTGAAATCATATTCTTAAACCGCTAGTGGTGGTCATGTGATAATTACTGTAATAATGCCACTATGTTTCTGCTTTCCTCAATAGTGGGATTATAGCATTTTTAGATGCTAGTCTGATAAAGTCCTTAGTCTGGTTCCTCAGCAAAAGCCTGTCTGACATGGGTGACCCTGCCAACATCAGTGCTACCATCAACACAGCCTGCTACCTCACAGAAGTATACAATCCCACCACCATGGAAAGGTAGTGCCATGGTGGGACTTTGGTCATACTACATTCATTTTCTCTTAATTCACTTTAATTGATGTCTAATTGAGCCCAATGCCTTTTTAGTAAGGCCAACACGTTATTATTGGGAAACAGTGGGAAAGGGTATGTTCTGAAATACCAGAGAACAATCACCTCCTTGACTGTAAGAGAATAAATGGAGGTGAAGGGGGAGAAAGCTGTCTAGTTTTATATGTATAATACATCTTTGGGTTCAGCGATGGCTCACCAAAGTAAAGGTAAATTAAGATGGACCTTCAAATTGCCCAAGCAAGATGCTAGACAACATATTTTTTATGTGCTCTCTGGTTTACGAGGGAGAGAGGGAGGGAGGGAGAAAGAGCGAGAGTGAGTGAGCGAGCAAGAGATTGAGAGAGCGAGAGAATGCACCATAAAACCGAACTCACTTTACTGGCATGCTTCCTTGTCCTGTTTGTCACAAATTAATGCTGGATTTCTCTTTCTGATTGATCTTCAAGCTGAAGATAACAGGGGAACAGGAACATTGCAATTAGCACATCAATTACTAAATAACGTTTTTTTTTTATTGACATTCTATATTTAAATGTTTTCAAATGATTTTCCGATTTGTGCCACTTAGTATCACAGTGATGGCTGTAATGTGACACACAGAAAATAAAACCACATCCATGTAAATGAAAAATCTAAAGGACAAAGAAAATTGTTCTCCATTTTCATGAATAATATAAAAATTTAAATTTAAATTGCCCACCAAAGAAATGGGTCTAAGCTTAAGTTGAGGATACTGGAGAAATACAACAGCACTATCCCATTGAAGTGGCTGCTCAGTGCCTGTTTGTGGGAGTGGGAAACACACATCCAAATGGGAAAAAAAATAGTGTACATGCATGTAACATCACTGAAAACACTGTCAGTGTTGTACGTGTATTGAAACTTCCAAAAGACAATGCCTATATTACATGTACCCCTAGGGGCAATCAATGAGAATACTTTCCCAGGCACAGACTCTTGCATCACTGCACACAAAATGGAAGATGATGCCACCATGTTTCAAATCTGTTGAGACTTATTGGGACAACCAAAACCAACCCAAAACCTCAAGACCCCAGAACCCCCCACTAGTAAGGGTTTGAATCCTCTGTGCTCCTTACCACCTGGGAGGAGAACACAAGAAGGAAGGAAAGACAGCCCACAAAACACAAGATTAGCTGCCTGGGTAGACTGCCTGCAAAGAGCACACATACGTCTTGTCCATATGATGGGGGGAATATACGACCATGTCCAAAAAAGCAGCCATTCGCAACGATGCGACCTGTTTTCATGGTCAAAAGAGCCCCCCTAAACTCCACATGACCCCTAGCCAGGATGGCAGCCATGAGTGATTTACTCATGATTTTAAATCTGCTGCCACCACCATTTTTTTTAAAGTTTCCCATGGTGTACACACACGATAGTTCGTATTTACAAAAAAAGTTTTAAAAAGTATAAGATTGTCCTGTTATCGACTTACTGCACCCTTGCTTGCCGATAATTTAATATGGTGGCTGCAGGCACTTTTCCGGTTTGCTGTCCCCACCTCCCATGCTCATTCAGCCAATTAGATTACACTGTCTGCTCGTATCTGTGCGAATGTGAGTGTTCAAACGATTGTACATTCACATGTCATATAGAACTTTTTAAAATATCTGGACAAAGCCCTGGACATGATGCACATGGACTTTGCAGTGGATTTGGCTGCCCCCTTCCAAATGACACGTATTTATGTGCATGTCTGTGTGAATGGATCGCCATAAGTTCACATCCCATTCGTATTATTTGTACCATATAGACAAGAGCATAGACTTCTTTGGTCCAGGGTTCAAGGGTAACACACACTGAAATCTTCAGCTTTCAGGGGCTTTCAGCACTAGGCATAGGAACGAGACACAGGGAATGGGAGCTTGAGCACCCACCACCCTGATGAGGAAGAAAACTCCACCTTCCACTCATCAGTGGAAAACAACAATTTAAAACAATTTGTGGTTTGCCCCAAATTGACACACTTCAACAAAAAAGTTGAAAGACATTGGGCATTTCAGTGAAATGTTGGCAATGTGCTAGAGATAATGCTTGCCTTTGACATATCCTTTGACAGTGGTCACCTCTTTCTGGCTGGATGTATTGCAATATGTTAATTTAGTGTTAGAATAATCTTTGGCACATGTAGACACACATGTACGTTTAAATTATATTCCTGTGACTTGGAACTTCTCTGATCGCTGTAGCAAAAACTCTTAATCCAAGGTTATAAAGGCAAATACTTGCACAGTGTTTGAAAGATCTTTCTGCTGTAGTCATGTTCAAACAGGTATTTACTTGTCATTTCCAAGTAAAAGTATTTTGGACATATGGACCTAAATCCTATTGTTAGTCTTAACTTGAACAGAGAGCCATTTAATCAATTGGATTTACTTATGTGTTGACTCAACATTCAGCAATTGATTGAATGGCTCTATTTTAGTTGGGACTAAGCAATAAGTCATAGTCAGCTTGTATTAATGTATATGCCTTGCTCACACACATATCCGTTGTATTCCCTTCCTTTCCCTCACTCTTTCTTTTCACTTTCCCCCAATAAAAATGCTAAGTAATGATTTTAAAAAGTTCCCAAGACTCTAACTCACACTGCAAATACCACCAAGAAGCCTCTTAATCACTCAGTCAGAGCAGCAGACAGCAACTAGCTACATCATTGGACTGTTGACTTTCCCCACACCATACCCAAGACACAGTCATAGACAGTGATGTAAAGAAGAGTCATACATTTTTACATACTCCATGAAAAATCATGTCTCAATATGTGAAGACACCACTCAAAACCAAACCAACCAAATCAACCTGTCACCTGTCACAAGAGTTTTCACCCATGGACAGTGAAAAGAGCAGTATAGTACCCCCCCTTTTTTTGTTCTGTACTGGGGGAAAGGTGGGATAGTAATTAATTAATTAATTAAGCAAGCAAGCAGCAGCAATGGTGACACTATGGTGTTATTTTGTGCCAAAACATTTCACTGGGGTGTGGGGAAATTGTTTAGTGCAAAAAAAACCCTTTGTAACCTATTTTTTTTGCAAATATGTAAAAAATGTAAGGCGGGGAATCACTGAAAATGCACACAAAAAAAGCCCATCTTGTAATCTCACCCAGCAAAACCACAATAGGTATGTGAGAACAATGTACATGAAGATTTCCATCCCTAGTCACAGATACCAGGGAGAAAAGGAGGGCAGCTTATACTTTGGCTTCAGTCCAGGAGACTGCCCCATATCCTCCTGTGTCAGATGCACCTAAGACAATCATATTGAGGACTTCATGAATTAGTAGCTTGGTTCCTTTCATGGGGCCTACCAGCCCCTTGAGACCAGCCCATCCCCTGGCAACTCTGGCCACCTCCTCACCCTAGCTGAAGTTTCATGACAGGCCAACCCTGCCACGGAACAGGCTAGCAGGCTCTGCTTCCCCATACTCCTGCTCTTCTCTTCCCCTTTCCAGCTAACTGCCCTTTACACTCTGGTAGTAGCACTGCAGAGGTCCTCTACCTCCTGCAGACCTGCTGCCTTATAATTCAGGGAATTTGAAGAAACAGAGAGGGAAAAAAGGCTACTGCTCAGGTTCCAAAGTCTTCGCCTCAGAGTCCCATCTTAAGACCAGCTGAAGCCAGCAGTTTTTGCAAAAGGGACCCCATCTCCCACTTAACTAACTACAAAGAAATAACAGATGTGTGCCAATGCCCAAGATACTCAAATTATCAGGAATTCATGTCTAAGAGTTGTGCCAGGATGTGTCTTTGAGACAACCATGCCATTTCATAGGCAACATCTATCTATGTTTGTGTGAAATACTTCTGAATCTGGGGTACTCTTTCTTGGTAACTAGGTGATATTCATTGCCCACGTTGTAGATGCCTTTGAAAATGGTTGCTAGGAGGCACATTTCTTTGTGTGTGTATATGTGTTGTGTGTGAGTTGCATACACATACAAAGATAATCTCAAGTGACTTTTCTTGAATGACATTTTTAACCTTGCTGGGAGAGTTTAATTTCCTTTGGGATTTTGACTCCCTCCTCACAAAAACAGAACATGAAGCTGGAATTCAGTACACCTATATAAGTGGACATACCTCTGCAGGAAACAGAACAAAACAGTTTCACAATATTCATATTCAGCAAGGAGCAGCTGTGTCATGACTATGTAGGGGAGCCAGTGAAGTTACCATTGTATATCAGGACCTCCTGATATGTATCAGGACACCAGCTAGGCGATGCAAATGTGTATCTGGCGTTCCCAGTGTACATTGAGACACCAGCTATAGAGTGCTGATGAGCATTGCTAGACCCCTGGTGCCCTCAGACAGATCTTCACAATTCACTAGGATAATTCCATAGTGCCTCTGCTATGTAACTAAGGCTGCATAAAGTCATGCAATGTGGACTGCGATACAGAATCATGTGTGTTAACTTTGGTCAGCCAGGGTATGTGTGAGCACATATATTTCTGCATTTTGCTGAACAGTAAAATTGAAACTAGATCTGCTGCTTGCTGCCATGTTACTTTGTTTCCCTTCCTCCTTTTTAGAAAAGCAACTACAGATAAGCAGAAAGTGCTCCTTATCTTTGGTACTCAAACTACTCCCTTCTTAAACTATTCCAGACAAAGGGCTTATCTACACTGGCCAGAATATGTTGGCTTCCCAGATCAGGTCTGTTTCCTCTCCATTACCTGCATGAAACAGGATGGGGTCTGCACAGACACGCCGGCCCATCTCTGCAGCCACTACTGCGGCTGTCTGTGTTGCATTCTCCGAAGCCAGGCAGGAGGCCCGCAGCACATGATCAAGGCCCCCTGCATGTGAACTGCCTTGATCACATGCTACAGGTCTCCTTCCTGGCTTCAGAGTGTGACATGGATGGAGGCAGTGGTGGCAGCTGCAGAGACAGGCCGGCATGCCAGTATGGACTCCTGTGGTCTCACAGGGTCCGATACATTTTTTCCTAAACAAGGTGTTTTTTCCTGGGTATTTTGATGAAACAGTTTAATGGGCTGTACTCTGTCCTCCCCCTGTCTTTGCCTGGGGCATTGTCAGGACTGCCCCGGGGCAAAATGGGGGCAAAACCCTGCACCGTTTGTACTGCAGGGCTCCAAGATGGTAGCAAGTTGGGGTAAATTACCAATCTAGGCAAGCCCAAAGAGAAAGATAGAGATGCTTTAATTTCCATACATGGAGGAAAAAGCTTGGAAGAGGGAAAGGATTTTGAGCAACCAAATGACAGGAAGGATAACTGTTAAGTCTCACTCCTTTCCTCAAATTGTTCTATGTACCCTCCTGCCACTTGCTCAGCATCTTTTTCCCCCAGGCTGTTTTCCACCCATGGAGGAGATGATCTGTTTCTTTGCTCATACAGAAGTTACTTTTCATTTTTTAAAAATACAAAAGATGAACTTGACTGAGGGACAAATTAGAAAATACGTTTACCGTGTTTTTGTAGGACTGCTTTCTCAAGTAGTGAAAGACATCTGTTTGCCATAGCATATAATTTTTCTCACTCATGTATCATGCATTTAGTGTGCTTTATATTTTGATTGATTACTGGAAGGTAAATATGGTCTTAATATGCTAGTATTCCTAAGGAAATGCCATTAAGGGAGGAAAATGGGTTAAGCATTAGGAATGTACATTCTCTTTAATGCCTGTTTAGATACTGAGTTTGAGCCTTGTCATTAAACCCCCAAATAGGCAGTTTCATCCCCCCCTCAGTTTTTCATTCAGTCTCATAGCCTCACACAACTTTTAATAAGGTACTGCTGCTACTACTGTAATACTAGACTTTTTAGGACTCATGGCAGTCATTCAGTTGAAACCCCTGTTCAATTTGGATCTCCAATATAGTGTCCAGCTACAGCATTCCTGATAGGTGGCTATCTAGCCTTTCCTTAAATATCTCCACTGAAGCAATGTTCTTTATCTCCTGAGACAGTCTATTGCACTGTTTAATGGCTTGTACCAAATCCACTAGTTACTGGTAGTATACAACAGGCATTTCACAAGTATATAAGCATGCCTTCAGTTTCTTCAGTGAAGTAGTGGGATACCAGCAGCAGCAGCAAACTCTTTACTAAATGTAGACACTGCTGTTGAACAGTACTTAGAATTCATTCTTCTGAAAAATTGCTCTTCCTCTGTCATAGGTCTTTTTGTGAATGTACAACAGCTCTGGGTCAACTTGGAAAAATTGCTCAAAGGGAGAAAAATCAATACAATTTCATATGTTTGCAGAGGCACCTAATCCTAGATGTCCTTGGACATGAAGGGCAGTGGTAAGCATGCTAATCTTGAGTTTGCAAAGCAATAATGTGACTATGAAGCCACAATTCATGCACTAGACATGAGCTTAGAGCTGTGCATCTTAAACTTTTGAGACTAAGGGCACAGCATTCTTCTTTTTTTAACATTTAAATTGAACAAAAATCTCTTAAAAAAAAAGATACATATGTAGATTCTAGTTCAGTTCCCAGAACAATATGCTAGCACATTGATTACGGACATTGGTGGTTCCCATGTCAGGGCAACTGTAAATGCACTCTGCATTTCATTCTGTGCATTACAGGAGACACTTAAGGTGCAGAAACTATTTTGGGGATAGGGCTCAGCGCCTTGGATAGCTCTTTTAAAGTTCAAGGCAAAATGTAGGGTGCATCTACACTGTAGAAATGATGCAATTTGACACCACTTTAAGTGCTGTTGCTCCGTCCTATGGAATCTTGGGATTTGTAGTTTTACAAGGTCTTTAGCCTTCTCTGCCACAGAGTGCTGGTGCCTCAGAAAACTACAAATCTCAAGATTCTATAGGATGGAGCCATGTCAGTTAAAGTGGTGTCAAACTGAATTATTTCTCCAATGTAGATGCACTCTTAGAGAGGCCTTGCTGACATGGAAACCACCAGATGCCACAGTTTGCAGGCCCACCAACTGAGATTTATTAGGCTAGCAGATGCTAGAGTGTGCACCTTCTAAATGATGGCCCCATGCTTGTATAATTCCTTCCTGTAGGAGATATGTTTGCTTCCTTTGGCATCTGTTTCTAAGTGAGCTATGAAAAGTCCTTTGTCCAACTTTTAGGTCATGTGCCAGTCCTCTGTTTACCCTGTTAGTATCTTGGTTTCAAATATCTTGTGAAATGTGCATGTAAAAAGCAATGAACATTAAGGGGAAGAAAACCCATAGAAACACACTTTAGCAAGTGGGAGAAAAGTATGTCCATTTCCAAAGAGTGCACAAAACACATGCATTGAGAAAAAATGAACACAGAAATATGCAGGGAATTCCATGGAAGATGAAAACAATGAATCTGATATGCACAAAATTAGGGCAAGTTTCACAACTGAAACAGGAAAACCACAGTGGTCTGGAATGTTTCTCATTTGCACATCACCAGTTATAGGCAAGCACTAACAGAGCAATAAAAACTAGGAAAGGGTTTAGGCCCAGAAAAGGTTTGACATCATTGTATGATACACAGTGTGAGTCAAAAATTATGGTTTTATTTTGCTTTTTGAAAATAAATAAATTTGCCAAGAACCCCTTCCTGCTAGACAAGCAAGCTTCCATCTATACTCAGGGCTAGTCTGACCATGAGAAAAAGTGCAGCTCCTGCCTTAGGCAGTGCCATCTTAATGCATGGGCATGCTGGACAGTTGCCCAGGGGCCCCACAAGTTTAGGGGCCCCACGCTAATCTAGGCAGAGAACAGAATTTAACATTAATTTTCTGATCACCCATCCCAACATCCAAATCTCCCACTAACTCAGTAGAAGGAGAAAAATTATGACTTGTAGCGGAGAGGAGGCATGTCTGCATTCATGCGAGAAATGTTGCCATTTTTATTGCTTGCAATGTTATGGAAGCAGAATATTGTAATGGATTTGTGGCAGGCAATTAACGTCTGGGGACAACAATTGCTTTCAGTGTGCATTTCCATTACTGGAAGCAGGGCCCAGTGCACTGCTTTGCCTAGGGGCCTATAATGTTGTTAAGATGGCCCTGGTTTCAGCTGACCAATACTGGGGGAGGGACAGCAATGGCAGCCTCCAAGCTGTTACTCCAGGACTCCACAGCTCTCCCCTGCTGCCATACAACTTGCTTGTAAATTAGTCTTATGCCTCCAGTGTATTGGAGGATGCTCTCCCATTGCCAGGATTGATCCACCATTAAATTGCCAGTCTAACTGGACTCTGTATGTGGAATGGGGAAGGGGTGCTATCTTGGTACATGCCTCAGGTAGCAAAGTATATTGGGCAGACCCTATTTACACTATCAATGCATGCAGGAATTATGTCACCTTTAATGTGTTGTCTACCTCAAAGAATCCTGGGAAGCACACATTGATGAGGGCTGCAATATGTGTTGGAAATGTCTAGCTCACTTTTCCAGAATTACAAATCTATCTATGACCTGGGAAGAGGAATACTGGTTAAAACACTTAAAATCTGCCTTGCAGATTCTCCTATGATAGTATTGTGCAGCTTCCTGGGTTTGCTCACTATGCTGGTAGAGCAAAGTGACTCTTGATGCTTCATTCACTCTCTTCTTGCTGTCAGTTCTTTCTATAAGCTTATTTGCTGTTATTATGAATCTAGGTTGGAGAATCTATGGAGCATGGGCCAGACTGAGCCCATGGGGTGTCTCAATCTAGCTTCCAAGGGTTTTCTACAGTGATATGATATAGTTTCTTATTTTTTTTGTTAAAACCTCTAGAACAAGTTGACCGCTCTAGCAGCTTCAGAAACTCAGTATGTTCCCCCATTTACCCCTCAAATAATAATCTGCATTGTCCTTAAACTGGATAGGATTTGTATCCAGATATGAGTTAGGGAGAGAGATAGAGAGAGGAGAGGAAGAAGGGAGAACTCTATCCATTGTCTACAACATTTATTAAAACAGTTTCTGCCTGGGCACCTGTAAATTGTCACAAATGTCATTTTCTTACAGACTGGGAATGGGTTTCTTTTAATTTGCCAATTATGCCTGAAATAGCTCTCGTTTTCTGTGTTATGAAGGAGTATGAAGGAAGTTATCAAGTCACACTGCTCCAATGAATCAGGCAGTAACAAGTCCTCTTATTTCAATTATCCTGTGACTAACTGAGAGCTTTCCCCTCTGCTCTTTAAAAATCTTTTGTGTTGTGATGCTTAGGCTGGCTTTTCTAAAAGCTGAAATGGAGGACATTCTCTAGTCCTCCTGTCTCTGTGCTGCACATGTATTTATATGAACATTAAGAAGAGCCATGCTGGATGAAATCAAAGGGTTGACTACATTGGTATCCTGCAGTAGCCAACCAGATCCCATTGTGCATGGTGATAGCAAGCTCTACTCACTCTGGGCCCTACCTCAGTACTTAGAATACCAAGTACTGGCATTCTGAGGTAGGATGAACCTAGAGGTCCCATTTAGTGGTTCAGGTGAATACCTACCCATGCCTTTGTCACTACCCTCTTTAAAGTCTTTTAAGCCAAGACCGGGGAGCTGGTTCACCAGATGGTTATGAGCAATGACTCCCATTGTACTTTACTTTTGACCATGCTGGGTGAGACCCATGGGAACTGGGTCCAACAACATCTGCAGGATGACAGGTTTTCCTTGATCTAAGCTACTGACTATTACCAGACTTTGTGGTAGAGCATTATGTAATTTAGTTACTTAATTTATATCCCCCCTTTCCATCCAAAGCTGAGGTTCAAGGCAACTTAAAAAATTAAAACAGACAGAGATTCTACTGACCTACCTACCTATCATCTATAGATGAAAACATATAGATGCTATTGTTGAAATGTAACTAAGCTATGTACAAAAATTTAAACCATTTAGGAGGCATCCATTGAAGGAAAAAGAAGAAAGAAGAACAGTGCAGAACACTATTAAAATCCCATCCCTTACAAAATGTCAGTTCCTAAAAGCTTGTTGGAATAAGTCTAAGTTAATTATGTGTGGTATGAAGAAAGTACTTCTCTTTTTTTTTTGTCCCAGATCTATCATCCATTAATCCCCACTATACCTATTAACTTTTTAAAAATCCATACTTCTTTTTCTGCGTTAAGATGCTACATAGCTCAGAAGTCAAGATTTGAATTCTAATGGATTCTTCCAAGTCACAATTTGAAGATGTAGATGTACATTCATAAAGCTGGGTTCAAATATGTAAAAACAGTGTTGAAAATTAGTGGGTGCTTGTGTATATTTTCAATTAGGACAACAGTCCAATGCTCCCTCCTCATACACCAGTGGTTCTCAAAAACTAGTCCTCCAGGAGTTTTGAACTTCAGCACCCAGAGTCCCTGACCATTGGCCAAGCTGGCTAGAGTTTCTGGGAGGTGAGATCCAAAACATTTAGAGGACCAATATTTGAGAACTACTGCCCTACACCATGGTTCATCCTCTCCTTCCCAAATACAAGGGCTATTAATTTTATAAAAATCAGTGGCCATACTCCAACCTAAACAAACATCACATCTTCTTTGGCCCTGAGACACAGCTTGGGAACCTGTGGCCCTTCAGGTTTTGTTGAACTCCATTTCCCATCAGTCATAGCCAGGCTCACTGTTGTACATAGAAATTCAGCAACATCTGAAGGGCTGAACATTTTCCACCTCTGCCTTAAGAGGATGGTGGGTTATGTCTGACCAAGTGTTGGGTAAAAGTTTTTTCCTCGAGTGAAGTAAGATTGATGCTCTGGAAAGTTTAGCAAAGGCATATAAAAGAGCTCTGAACACTTACAGATGGCAATCAAAGGCCCCCCATCATTTTAGGAAAACACTGGGAAAAATTGCTAAATGCGGCAACAGTACCACCACTTCCTGCTATGTGTTTAAGCTGGCAGTGGAGAAGATAGGGGATGTTTTGTTGAAACATTCAATGAAATGAAATGTTAAATGAAGTCACCCAGGATGACAGAATTGCTCAGGCATTAAATATGTGATTTCTCAAAGCATTTAGAAGATAGGGCAAAGAACTGGAAGAACTCTGATCATTTATGCACTGAACAATAACCCAGGAGCATGTGTGATAATGAACATGGATATTATGTTGCCTCAGTTTAATAGTAGATACATATTTTGATGTTTTTCCGATCGAGCTGATGTCTGTTATTTAATAGTCAGAGAAAAATAAGATTTTCCACTTTTGACAGTGCCAACACATAATTTGTTTTCTATATGAAAAACATCACTCAGTAAAATAATACATTTCAAGATGGTAGGAGTAAACTGAGGTATGCAGTAGTTTAGACAGTTAAAACTTGAGACTTCTCAGGTGATACATGTGGGGAGGATTGTTTGTGACTAAATTATATAACTACCTTGGGAAAACGCCTGGGTTCACTCATGGTTCTCATCTGTTGAGGAAAAATAGTTTTAAACTAGGATAATTATGGATAGCTGATCCATGTCAAATAATAAAACCAAACCCCATTACTATAATTAATAAATTACAATGGCAGAAATCCTGCATTGTGCTTGTGTAGCATAAATCTGCACTCATATAGTTACATGTGGTGATTCTGCAATGCCACCTTCTGCTAAATATGGAGATTGTACATCTATCAATGTGCTTGCTTATTGTCCCATTGTGCAACAGGAACTGTTTCTGCAATCCCAGTGAAGGCACCAAATAATAGTTATGCATCTTCCAATAATGCACAGCTGCATGGCCAGAATCCTGTTGGTTCATCCCAACTAGAGCAGACCCATTGAATCAGTTGATGAATGCAGAGTCAATACATGTATGTGTGGCTTCAAGTCAGTTCTTGACTTTTGATGGCCCCATGAATTTCATAAGATTTTTTTAAGGAAAGGAATACTCAGAGATGGTTTTGCCAGTTCCTTGCTCTGAAATATAGCCTACAGCACCTGGTATTCATTGGTGGACTCCCATCCAAGTATTAACCAGGGCTGACCCTACTTAGCTTCCAAGATTAGAAATACCTTTAGGGATTTGGTGCCTTTAGGGTATTTAGGCTGCAATGAGTCAACACATAGGTAAATTGAATCCTATTGATTCAATGGCTCTACTCTAGTTGGGGCTAACAATAGGATTTAGGCCCATGTGATTACACTTTCCGTTTATACAATTTTGAACCCTTGCACAATTGTAGCTGGCAAACCAATGATAGTAAAAATTGTAGTATGTGGGGAAATAATCATTGTAATGTAAAAGCAATCTTGTGTACCTCATTCACAATCTTAGATAAGTCTATAGGTAAATTGAATCCTATTGATTCAATGGCTCTACTCTAGTTGGGGCTAACAATAGGATTTAGGCCCATGTGATTACACTTTCTGTTTATACATTTTTGAACCCTTGCACAATTGTAGCTGGCAAACCAATGATAGTAAAAATTGTAGTATGTGGGGAAATAATCATTGTAATGTAAAAGCAATCTTGTGTACCTCATTCACAATCTTAGATAAGTCTAGGGTTTTTCCCTGCATGCATTTGTTTCCCCAAAATTCCCTTTCTCTTATTTCACTGGGCATCTCCAGCCAACTGGAGTGCTGGGTCATTCAACACATGACCTAATTTGAATTTTATTGCTTTTGTGTAACTTGGCCCTTCTGAATCTGACTCTCCATGATAATGGATGTATCTTAAGCTTTCCTGTAACCATGCCATGATGCATCGGAACCCAGCCCACGGCTGTAGGCTGAGTGAGTTTTATTACCTAAATACCTTTAGTTAGGGACCTTTTCTTAAGTTTGTTTTAGTATGTAGATTGAGATTGATATACCTTCAGTAAACTTTGTTTTGCATTTTAAACTGACCCCTTTGTTTTGTAATGAGTCTAATTTAACTGGGAGGATCCCAGATCTCTTGAATACACTTTTAAATGATAATAGAGCTTACAAGTCTGCATCTTAAGCGCACTCTGCATGAAGCATGAAGTCAAAAGTGACTGAATGGTTTTTAACTTTTTTAAAGAAGTAATTCTTGTTGTTTTTAAAGGACTAGATCCTGGAATTTTTTTAATACAATTTTATTTTTAGACTCATTACCTTCCAACAAAAAAGGGTTATGGGCCCAGATTTAAAGACTTAAAAGCTCAATTTAATTTTTGGTTTTTTTTGCAAAAGTTTTGTTTTTCCTTTTATCTGATCACCTCAGAGTTGCTGTTTTTTGGTCTCTCTCTCTCAGCTTGAGCTGAACAAAGGCAGTAAAGCAATAAAGCAATAAAGCCATAAACCAATTATGGCGGAGTCAAATGCTCCTAGCCTCTCTGCCTTTTTAGCCATGGAAAAACTCTGTGGTCCTAATTATAGAAGATGGTCATTCTCTTTTGAAACTTACATGAAGGCCATGGGACTTATTGATGTTTTACATAAACAGAGACCAAATCAGGGAAAAGAAAGAGATGATTTTGATAGGATTGATCAAAAAGTATTAGCATTCATAATTCTAACAACTGATGAAGGATTAATTCCTGAAATCAAAGATAAGAGAAGAGCAAAATCTGTTTGGGACACTTTGAAAGATTTATGTGATGTAAAATCCATGGGAAATTCCATTGCACTGATGATTAAACTTGTGAACATGAGATTATCTAATCCAAGATGTCTAGATGAACATATTAATGATTTCAGAGCTACATTAGCAGAATTGCAATCTCCTGGAGAAGAGATTCCAAAGGCCATGCAAGTTGGGATTTTCTTAGCAAGCTTACCAAAGTTTTACAATCCCATCATAAATACTTTGCAATTGAAAAATGATTTGACCCTACCAGAAGCCTATATTAAAATACGGGAATTTCAACATAGGCAAAATTTGATGCAGAATGAGAAAGTTGAATCCAGGAATTCTAACTTTAACCAGCAAGTAAATTTGGCTGGAAAAGAAAAGAAACATTTTAAAGAAAATGCTACCCACTCTAAGCCCCCCTCCTCTTCTGAGACAAATGGGAGGCAATCTAAGGCTTCAAAGGGAAACAAACAGTCATTCTCACAGCAAGGGATGACTGGCCATAGAGACACAGGAGCTGATGCTAAACAGACATTTCACATTGGATTGGCTTATGAAAAAGTAATGCAAGCTTCTGGAAATGAATATAAAGATGCTTTCATCGTAGATTCTGGAGCCTCCAATACATTTATCAATAAAAGGGAATATTTCCAAGATCTTAATGAAGAAGTAAAATTCCCTGTATTTCTAGCCAATGGAGATTCTCTTCCAGTACAAGGGATTGGAACTGTCTACTTACCTATGAAATTGGGAGCTAGGACAGAGATATTGAAAATTATAGATGCAGTCTATGCGCCCCAGCTCAAGAGCTCCCTCTATTCAGTCAAAATGAGCACCTCTAGAGGCAACAGAGTAATTTTCAAAAAGAATGCATGTTGTGGTCTTCATGGCAAACAGTTGATTTTTAAAGGCACTCTAAAGGATGATGGCCTTTATCACATGGAGATCAGTGACTCAAATGCCAATGTTGCCACTCAATGTAAACACAAAGACTGCATAAATTTATGGCATAAAAGGTTTGCTCATAGAAATGTTGAATGCATAAAGAAATTGGCTAATCAAGAGCTAGCAAGAGACTTTCATTTCAAGAACTGTTGTGTGAATGAAAGGTGTGTGGAATGCATTAAAGTCAAGGCTACTGCACCTTCACACAAGCCTCTCACAGAAAGGCAATCTACCAAACCTCTTGAGTTGATACACTCTGACATCTGTGGGCCATTTAGACAGAAATCAGTTGGTGGAAACCTCTATTTCCTCACCTTCACAGATGATTTCAGCAAATATACCTACTGCTATCTCCTAAAGGAGAAAAGTCAAGCTTTTGAAAAGTTCAAAGAGTACTTTAATTATGTCACTAATAAATTTAATTACAAAATTCAAAATTTGAAGACAGATAATGGGTCTGAATTTGTCAATACTCAATTTGATGAGTTATTAAAGGAACATGGCATCAGACACCAGACTACTGGGATTTGTAGTCCTCACCAAACCTTAAAAGAAATGGCAGTTGCAATGCTTGTGCAGGCTAACATGTCTAAAGCTTATTGGTCTGAGGCAATTCTCACAGCCACATACTTATACAACAGACTTCCAACAAAAATAAATTCAGACCTCCCAGGCTATCTGGATCTGGGCCTGGGCCTTAAAGGAATACTACCAAGTCATACACCTGTTCTTTGTGGGGCTCGCATCCAGGAAAGATTGCATATCTGTTTCAGCAATGAGAAGTAGCAAACTATATTTGTCTATGCTTATCCCCTTCTCTTTTCTGCTATTTCTCCACTTCAAATTGACCCTCCATTGCAGGGCTCCACATACATGGACAGGGAAGTCTGGGGAGGGAAATGAGGAATCAGGAAGGAAGAACCTTTATCCTCCTCTGTTGCTTTCCTACTTTATATTGATCCCTCAGAAATAAGAAACTGTTGAAGGACAATTATATACATTGAGCAGTAATAGTCACTTTGAACCCCTCCAACCTTTTTTTTTAATCTGTCCAGTGATAACTTCAACCAGCATTCAGATCTCAGTTTCCAAAGGACTGAAAGGAAGCCAAACCTTCCTACCATTAAGAAAGAGAAAAATGCAGCTAGAAGAAGATTGCAGCTGCTTATCCTTACTTTTACTTTACACACCAGGGAATATTCTAAAGCAGAGAAAGGAGTTACATGGCCATCCAGATGTTGCTGGACTGCAAGTCACAGCAGTGCTATCCAGTGTAGCCACTGGTGAGAAATGAATTGCAGTCCAACATCATATGAAGAGCCACATGATTCCCACCCCTGATCTAATGGCTGACATGACTCTTTTGGTAAAGCTACCTCTGGCGGACTCCTATACATGTGGTTAAGTTGGCATAGATGGATGCTTCTCAGATCCCCCCCTCCACCAGCACAACATAGTTTTGGCAAAGGCAGCATGAGAAAGGTTTGGTTTTGAGGGGTGAGACAGGTATTAATTCCTCCATCTATAGCCATCAAAGGACATATGCAGGTTTATGTTGGACTTAACACCAGTGTACATCACTAAAAGGATGTCAACCAACTAGCATCAATTGACTACTTAATGCAATGGGAATCTAGAAGACTGGATGTAATCCATCTCCTTCACATGCTTCCCATTTTATTTGACAGGACCTCTTAGGTATTGACTTGGATTGGAACTTCTGTGATGTGTCCTAATATCTGATATTTGATCTGCAATGTTCATATGGGAAGTCATGAGCTAATATTATGCTCAACATGCTAAGCAGTCTTGCGAACAAGTCCTTTGAATCCCTCTGCCTAAACAGACATAAAGAAAACCATTGTGTATATCTGTGTTGCATACCAGTTGTATTAAAATCATTCAGAGATCAAGGTTGTGATGATTACTTCTTTCCGATTCCATGTTTTTGTAGCTTCCAAATGTGTAGCAATGGCAAACTAGCTTTGAACATATGCAGTTTTCCTTCTAGGGGAAAACTGCATATCTCCATGCATGGAAAAATGTCATTTTTGAAATCACCCTGAAGTACATTCATATTCCTTCCTTTATTTTTTTTAAGACTATCTAATGGGCCAGGTCTCCTAGCTCTTATTACTCTAGGTGTTTTTAGGACAATCTTTCACACAGGATGTTAAATTTAAAAGTTCCAGCTGTGGGGACCGTGGCTTATGAGTATTTCAACAGCATTCCTGCTGCAGGAATCTCTTCTGCTTGAGGTGCTTCAGAACATCTTTCCACTGTGGCCTCCACTGGGGGTTGAGAGTCTTGCAAAACACAAAGCAGAGCAGCAACTGTCTTCCCATAAATGATGCATTATCTCCTACAGGTGTTAGAAAATGAGGAACAGTGCTTTCTTATGCTTTTGTGAAAATGCCTTTTGGAAGATGTTGGTTTTGAGAACAAGAGTACAATGTCTTATTTGTTTTCAGATCCATCACAAATCTGGATGAATTTTGATTTTGTAGGTAAAGTATTGGTGTCAAATTAAGTTTTAGTTCTGAGCAACCAAAGGGATCAGTTAGTCAGGAAATGTTGAACATTCCTGGATACACAATGTTGTTGCTGTTGTTGTTGTATGCCTTCAAGTCATTTCTGACTAAAAGTGATCCTAAGGCAAACCTATCATGGGGTTTTCTTGGCAGAATTTGTTCAGAGGGGGTTTGCCATTGCCTTCCTCTGACGATGAGAGTGTGATTTGCCCAAGGTCACCCAGTGGGTCTCCATGGCAGAGCAGGGATTCAAACCCTGGTCTCCCAGTGTCCCAGTCCAACACTCTAACTACCATACCACACTGGCTCTGGATGGGGGCCAATTAATATAAGAGATGATAGCATGCAAAAGCACATTTTTTTTAAAAAAAAGGGGGGGCTGCAGTTCATGGCACAACATCCCATTTAAATGGTTCTTAACTCATGCACTGTCTCTTTCGTGCATGGTGCTCCCACATTAATTTATACAAACAATATAAATACAAAAAATTATAATAATAATTTTGAACCTCAAAGAACACTGCACAGGTAAATAATTCTTAAATGTTTGGGTTCTGCTTCTCACATGTAAGGGATGTGAGAAATTTACACTTTTGAATTTTTGTTTTGTTTCATTTGTTTCTTTCAAATGAATGGATTTTCCTAATCTCTTCCTCCTGGATTGAAAACAGAAACAAACGCAAGTTATTTCCAGAAATCCATATATATCTGGACTGCAGTGCAACATGGGAAAGAAGGAAAAGAAGGCGCAAAATCCAGTGTGTATTTTTTTCTAAAATGTGCAAAAACAAGCTCTATTCACTAGGGTCATGTGTCAATCAATGTGCCTGCTTGAAAAGTGTATGTGTATCTCTATGCAAATGTATGTGTGCAAATGTGGGTGTTCCTACAAACACAAACACAAACACACAGGCAACAGATATATCCATGTTGATATATATATATGTATATATAACATCTAATATGTAATCTATCTATCTATCTATCATCTATCTTATATATTATATCTTATATGGATATATTATAAATTAGATGCCATATATTAAGTGTTCATAGACAGATAAATGTGAGAGTATGCTCACATTTGACAATGTTAAAATAGATAAATTATATGTATATTAGATGTTATATGTTAGATATCCATATATACATGGATATATTAGATTTTTATATGGATTTTTTACTGTCCTCATGGAACTGGCATGGGATGACCCTGGAGGAAAGAAAAAGAAACAGGCCACAGACTTGATAGATCTACCCACCCATTGTTCCTACTTGTACTATGTAGCTCTACTGAATAGCTTTTTCAGTTACACTATCTGACATTAGATATCCATATATACATGGGTATATTAGATGCCTATATGGATTTTTTACTGTCCTCATGGAACTGGCATGGGATGACCCTGGAGGAAAGAAAAAGAAATAGGCCACAGACTTGATAGATCTACCCACCCGTTGCTCCTACTTGTACTATGCAGCTCTACGGAGTAGCTTTTTTCAGTTATACTATCTCGTGTGCTTCCTTACAAAGGAATAAGAGGTTACCACAACATTTTTCCCTCTCTGCATGAGGAGGGAAAAATAGCAGCTGTTGGATTGCTATAGAAATGGAACTCTGGTTACTGTTGACAAAATAATTCATGGTCTTCACACTAAAGTCAACATGGAAGTAGTCAGCAGAGGCAGTAAGCAGGAATATGATCATGCGTAAAGCCTTACAAATACACTCACCTCTGCTTTCCCCTTCTACTTTTTGCTTGTTGCTCTGTTCTTGCTCTGACTTTATTTGGTCTGGGTTGAGGTGATGATGAATTCCTTTATCTATACTAGTATTTGCTTCTGATTACGCCTTCTTTTGGGTTCAGTACTTGGCCGTTGTGGAATCCATTCCATATCCAAGGTTCTCTCTATTTTGTATGGAACAAATGGGAACCAAAAGGAAATTGTCTTAATGTCTACACAACCTTTGCTATCAGGGGATACCAACATAGACTAAGAGGATGAAGACACTGCTGGCATCTAAGTGAGGAGAAGCCAGCATCTGTTTTATGACATGCAAACTCATCTTTTGTTAGAGCAGTATGCAAATCCCTAGTTTTGCTGTTGCCCTGCACAGATTGGAAAGACCAAAGTCAACACTGAAAATGTATTATTCCTCCACTAGCATGATTTGCTTGTCTTCATGTCACACCATGTTTTTGCATTAGGAAAACCTGCTAAGCGCAGTAAGCCTCAGGGCAACGTGCATCCTGATGCAGAAACTTGCTTCTCATAACCCAAATGACAACCAGCACAATATGTTTAAGGCTCCTTTGGCATTTTTCATTTTTATTAAATAGAAAATAAGCTACTTCTATATTATTATTATCTTCAGATATGCTTTTAATTAAAAATGTGATGATTTGCTTGGGGAAGCATATTATTTTTTGGGTCATTCCCAGATGTTTGCAACATGCAAAATATGTAAAGAAGAGCATGTCTTCTGTGCCTTGTCAGTGTGCAAAACATCTCTTTCACTGGAAGTGAATGCAGTGGAGCCTGAAATGTCCAAGTGGCAACAACATGTGACAGTCCCAGGACACTCCCGCCCCACCATATCTGTGTGGAGAAGGAGAGGATCTGACTGCTCATGAACAAGCAGTGACCACCCACATCCTGTGGCAACCCTGACAGTTTGGCTTCCATAAGAGACATACTTTATAGAAGAAATCTCTCTGCCCACAAGGAGTGGAAATATTCTGCTTTGCTTCAGCTCATGTTTGAAATCAGGCACCACTGGACTGCTTGGTTTCATTTCGGGTCAATTACATTTTTTGTAATTGGTTCAGCATACCCTGAGAACCAAACACTTCACATTAGTACTTCTATAAAAACTGTTGTAGAAAAAAATTAATGGTACTATTTTCTTCCAAAGGTCAACCATAACCTACAAATACTATGAAGTAGAAATGAACTGAAGACAACGGGAAGATTAAGTATTAAATTTCCCATCAATTTTTTAAATTTGTGTGATATATTTATGGAATAGGAATGGAGAATATGAGATCCTCCAGATGTTCAATTACAACCCCCTTTATCACTCACTAATGGGTGTGCTGGTAAGTTGTAGCCCAACATCTGGAGGACACATGTTCCCTGTTCCTATTATTGAAAATTAGTCTTAACAGTAAACAAGACTCTACTTTTACATTGTTGTTGTTGTCATCAAGTTGACTTCAATTTATGGTGACCCTATGAATGAGAGACCTCCAAAAGTCCCAGTCATCAACTGCCCTGCTCAGGTCTTGCAAACTCAGGGCTGTGGCATCCCTGACTGAATCGATACACCTGTAATGTGGTCTTCCTTTCCCCCAACTGCTTTCCACTTTACTGAGCATTATCATCTTTTCCAATGAGTCACATGGTGTCATGATATGTTCAAAGCACAACAGCCTCAGTTTAGTCATCTTGGTTTGCAGTGAGATTTCAAGCCCGATTTGTTCTAGGACCCATTCATTTATCTTTTTAGCTGTTCACATTATCTGTAGAACTCTCCTCCAGTACCACATTTCAAATGAGTTGATTCTCTTCCTGCTGGCTTTCTTCACTGTCCAGCTTTCACAACCATATATAAAAGTGAAAGACTACAGCATGGATAATCTTGACTTTTGTATTTAATGATATCTTTACATTTGAAGATCTTATCTAGTTTCCTCATATCTGCTTTTCAAAGTCCTAGGAGTTGTTTACACGGGCAAATATTCCTCTAAATATACCGCTAGGATAGCTCATAGTTCCCATGGATCGCAACACAGCATCGCCTCATTCAGAAGGGGGGAAGGTAAAACACCCAAATATAGCGTGGCAAGGGATGTCGCTACTTTTGCCGGCATATTTGTAATGTAGCACTTTATTGGCAGTGTAAATTAAGGGCTGCATCAGATCTGCATTGTGATTGGTTGCTATGATGTAAGGGGTGGGCTTAAAAGAGAGGTACTGCGTTCAGTAGTGATCAGGAAACTGAAAAATCCTCTCTGCTATTTTGCAGAAGGTCTGCCAAGAAAAAGGATTTATTTATTTATTTATTTATTTATACCCCGCTCTTCAGCCACAAGGCTATCAGAGCGGCTTACAAATTGTCTTAAGCAATAGCTATTTACACATCTAACTGCATTAAACAGTTTCCAATGTGTGTTAGCTAATTGCCCCCACAAGCTGGGTACTCATTTTACCGACCTACGAAAGGATGGAAGGCTGAGTGAACCTTGGAGCCCGCTGGAATCGAATTTGCAACGTGGTGACTTGTGGTACTGGCATTTAACCACTGCGTCACCAGGATTCCCAAGACCTTTCAGTCATAATGTTCCCATCTGGTCAGCTCTGCTTGAGGGAGGGAGAGAGAGAGAGAGAGAGAGACGGGGGAGGGAGGGGAAGGCTGGAACAACTTGCGCATCTTAGGATCCACGGTATGGCTGCAAGGTCTTTTAGCAGAGAGATTACTGTCACTCTGCTTCAGGAGTGAGTTCATTTACAGGCAGATTTACAGAGACAGAGCCACTACTTTGATCTTTCCCCCTGCTATTTGGGCAGTCTGTGAGTCTTGGTCTATGCCCTTCCCCATACAGCCTTTGTCTGCTTGGGAGGCCACGCCCCCCACACTTATTCAAGTCTGAACTTAAAAGCGACATAATTAGAAAAAAAAAAAACCTGACTGGCACAGCTGCGAAAAAGAATTAAAGTGCAAGTTGCCACAATAAATCTGCTGTGTAAACCAGCCCCTAGTCTTCTTATGACTTGCTTGACTACAGCCTCCATTTTGATTAATTAGTAGCCAAGATATGGAGAATAACTATTTTCATCACTTCATTACTCACCTTGTTACATAGCTCTTGCCTAGATGGGCTATTTACTGCATCTTGCCCCCATGTTGGAGCCCTGCAGTCCTAATGACACACGGCTTTTGTCCTGTTTTGTCCTTGGGCAGCTCTCATGACCGCTGGGGCAAAGACAGGAGGAATCCAGGATAAATCCTGCTAAAACATTTCAGCAAAATACACAGGGAAAAACCCA
The DNA here is from genome assembly GCA_030847615.1 of Gambelia wislizenii. NCBI lineage: Eukaryota > Metazoa > Chordata > Lepidosauria > Squamata > Crotaphytidae > Gambelia > Gambelia wislizenii. The sequence continues at coordinate 151,446,645 of JAUMIR010000004.1, forward strand.
CACATCTCCACTGAAAAAAACACTCCTTAGGACAACCAATTTGATTTGCTGTATATTCTTGGAGAGGGCAGAACTAGAGATCAGATTGGTCAGATGTGCACAGGGGATGGGCTTGCCAGCAAGACAGAGCCGGGAAGCACTCTGCTGGATTTTTGCATTAGCAACTGTGTGCTTTTTGCTCTGTCAAGGCACCCAAATATATTTTTTAAGCCAGTCACACTTGCACACCTTTGCTTTAATATTAAAAAAATATATACTGTGCAGTGGCAGCAGAGTATAACACACTAATTTACAGCCACTATCTTGATTTGCAGGCATGTGAACTTCAAATGTGGATAGCGTCTCAGCATATTGTTTTTGCTGAAAGACCATGGAGACAAAAGAACACTGCTGTGAATTTGCAATAATGTGCAGGAATGAGCATTATATCCTTTCATCTAGACAGACAGACACCTTTGGGCAACACACTTTTGCTATCAGCAAATGGCTATTTATTTATTCATTTCAATATGGCTGTATAAGGAGAGTGAGATACTTGGGAAATTTTCTATGGCAGGTCCCAAAGTAACTTGATTATTACATGACTGGCACCTTGACTTGAGGAAGAGGTCCTTTTGGTCCACTTCACAGAGCAAAATGTTTTGGGCTGACCCTGAAAATAAACACCCAGACTTCCTGATTTATCTTTGCTTATCTGATTACATCCTATTTCCTGGTTTGACCACTTGCCTGGACAGTGATTCTCTGAGTTTTTATTCCAAGAATTGTCTTAAGTGTTGTGCCTCCAAACTAAAAAAATAATAATGATTGGGACCTAGCTGAAGTTGGACATTTAAGTCTCCTAAGTATGACCCACCACATTTAAGAACTTTATAAAATCCCACTGATTTTAATGGAGGAGGTGTAACAAGACCCTTAACTATCCCTTGGATAAACAGATTATTTTAAAAAGCTTATCTTTTTTCATATACAACCACAAGTTGTAGAAAACCATTTCTATATCAATGACTTATACCAACTAACTATACTGACTTATACCAACTAACTATATATATTTGCTTACTGGGAGTCTGGGACTGGCTACCATTTTTTGCCAGTAGATGTCAGGAGTAAGCTACCAACCATATAGAACTAAATGAAAATATGGATTTTACCACAGCTTTGTTATTACCTCGTCAGACTGTTCAACATTGTAGCAAGCCATTTAAAGTTATTGGGGAAAGTAATACTTTTGCTTATCAAGGCTCATAACAAGTGTTTCTTCCAAATGATTTGTTTCCATCCTCTCCATCTCTCTCCAAAATATCCTCCTTAGCACTCAATGAGCATATAATCATGGTGATCTTTAACGTGGTCGTATGAATCACCCTACTAGGTGTGTTTTAAAAACAACAGCACAAATAAGGTCTCCTCCATACAAACAAGAAATATATACATATTTAAATGAAAATATGTACATAGAAATCTAGATTTTATGGAGAAGAGTTCACAGTCATTTACTATGGATGTGTGGGTGTCTATATGCATGAGCATTAATGTGTGAAATCTTACAACCACCCCACTCCCAGTTTGTGTGAGTTGGCTATATTCTTGCCTCATTGATACTATTCCAAAGCATCAGAGGATAGGAGGACACATGAAATGTCCTTATGCAGTTCCTAGGAGACATTGTTCAAACCTTCTTCATGGCCAAAGTGATGGCTTCAGCTTTTCTTAGTGATTTCACTGCTCCTCTTTCTTTCTTTCTTTCTTTCTTTCTTTCTTTCTTTCTTTCTGTTTTCTTTTTACATTTGTGTCCCATATTTCTAAAATATGTTATTTTCAATAATATAGATAAAGCAATGTTCTGATGGACATTTTCAATGCTGTCGATGAAGCAATACAGACAACCATTCACAAGGAAGCAGGATCAAGGGTAAATGTTATTGTTCTTGCAACACTTCCATGTACATGCATACACATGCACCAGAACTTTTCAGTTTGCCTCCCTATAGCCTAGCCTTCCTTTCCATTACATCTGAAGTTCAGAGAATAATCCAGAACATGCCTGATGTAGCCTAGGGATGAAAAGGCTATTAAAAATATTTTTAAAATGTTTTGAGTGTTGAGTAACTCTGGTGTGAGAAGAATCCTGGATTGATGAGAATCATTGCAATTTGGAACTTATTCTGCACAAAATTTGCACATGGTTTTCTGCAGAAAACAGCATTTTCTGCACAGGAAATGCTGTTTCCTGCACAGAAAAATGCTTATTCTGTGAAAATATGTACATGGTTGATTTGCACAGAAAAAAGCATTTTCTGTGCAGGAAAGCTTTTTCAATGCAGGAAACAATATTCCTGTACAGGAATATGATTTTATGCACAGAAAAGGCTGGGTTTTTTGAGGAGGGAATTGCTGTTCTCTGTGCAAAATGATCTCATCTGTATTTTGCATAGAATAAGTCCCAAACTGAATAGGCTTCAAAAGTGTGAGGTTTTCAAAGACTTTCTAGCAGCAGGAAGAATTACTCATTGTATCATTTGAGAAGAATATGAATGAAGAATGACATCCCTAATGTAGCCAGAGTGGCAGGGATAGGTACCGCCAGAGCAAGAAGATGATATACCCTTTTTGTATGCACAGAACTGTATGCACACACACACATGTGCACACACACACACACACACACACACACAGACCCATACCTTTCTTATTGATAGTTCAATTAATGAACCTCTTGTTCATTCTTGTTCAATCTAGGGTTACAGAAAAACCGAACGATATTATGGGGTTTATGTATGATCAGTCCCAATGACAGATATCAGAGAAAGGCAATGAAAATTTCGCCTCTCCAGTCACTTCCTGATTCATCTCACTTATCAGTTTTGACACAATACAACATCCTTCCCCAGCATCCACATGGATTCATCTCAAGCCATCCTTCATTAGGGCAATCCACCACCACCACCCTCAGCATCCCAGTGCTTTCTGAGCAATCCAAACTTATTGGGTGGCTAACAATTGCTGGTAGAAAGAAGTTGCAGAGATGCATTTGTAGAACTTCCTAATTTGGAAGCTCTCCTTAAGAACATGAGAAGAGCCATGATGAATCAGATGAAGTCCAGCAGTTTGTTTGCAAAGCTGTCAACCAGCTGACTATAGGGAGTGCAGAAGCAAGATATCCTTCTATCATTCAAGAAGAGGTCATTCAATGTAGGGATGGGTGGAGTTGTACCTAATCAGGCAGGATTCCACCATGGGCAGCACAGCTCCCCTAACCTACCGACCCCACAACAAAAGTAGAGAACCCTGCTAAAAGTAATTTCATGTTAGAGGCTAGGGCTGAGATCAAACATAGACATGTGTAGCTATGGTTCCCCTATTACTAGCTCCAGGACTCACTGTTGTTACTCAAATTGCTGGGGTCTGTGGGGACCCACTTGTGACCCTATAATTAAGATATTAAGTTGGGGAATTTTAATTAGTTCAAAGGTATGGCTGCGAGAGGTCAGGTAACTTGTGAGACCTTTTGCACCTGTGTATACCAGTACTCACTGCAGAGACTTCAGATACAGTTGGAACATAAATATTGAAGCATTCATGCACACACTCACACTCACAAAAGACCACACAAGAATTAAGGCAGGAGGGTTGGATAGAGGAGATAGATTCAGGGAAGCATGGGTTTTAAGTTGAGTTATAAGTTGAGTTGAGACTGCCATAGTTGCTCTGGCTGATGACCTTCACTTGGGGATCATCAGGGGTAGTGTGACCCTGTTGGTGCTCCTGAATCTCTCAGCGGCCTTTGATACAATAGATCATTCCACCCTCTTGGATCACCTGAGAGGGTTAGGAAATGGAAGCACTGCCTTGCAGTGGTTCCATTCCTTCCTTTCAAGCAGATCCCAGAGGGTGAGGCTCCGGGACAGTTGCTCTACTAGAATAGAGCTTAATTGTGGCATCCCTCAGGGTGCCATCCTGTCCCCGATGTTATTTAACATCTATGTGAAGCTGCTGGGAGAGATCATTCAGAGGCATGGAGTGCGGTGCTGATGACTCCCAGATATATTTCTCCATGTCTCGGTCATAAGCTTCAACTTCAGATGGCGTCTCTCCTCTCAATGACTGTCTTAGGGCAGTAATGGACTGGATGAGGAAAAACAAATTGAGACTGAATCCAGACAAAATGGAGGTACTAACAGTTACGGGCCCGAAGCAAGGTCTGGGAATACAACTTCCAATCCTGGATGGAATCACACTCTCCTCCAAGGACTGTGTCCGCAGTCTGGGGGTGCTCCTGGACCCGTCACTCCAGATGTCTAATCAGGTAAATGCGATGGTCAGGAGTGCCTGTTATCAACTTTGGCTGATACGCCAGCTGCACCCTTTCATGGAAATCAGGGACCTCGAAACTGTGGAACATGCGTTGGTAACCTCTTGTCTTGACTTCTGTAATGTGCTCTACATGGGGCTACCCTTGTGCTTGACTCAGAAACTTCAAGTAGTTCAGAACATGGCAGCCAGGTTGATTTCTGGCATTTCTAGAAGAGAGCATATAACACCTGTGTTAAAAGCTCTCCACTGGCTGCCTATTAGTTTCCGGGCACAGTACAAGGTGTTGGTTATGACCTTTAAAGCCCTACATGGCTTGGGTCCAACTTATCTCCGGGACCGCCTCCTCCTGTACTATCCTCCCCATGCACTTCAATCCTCTGGGAGGAATCTGTTCCAGCCTATGAAAACAAGGCTGTCTGTGACCTCCCAGAGGGCCTTCTATGCTACCATTCCCAGATTATGGAATGGTCTGCCGGATGAGATCCGTCTTATTACCACCTTAGACAGCATCAAAAAAGCTGTCAAGACAGATCTTTTCCAGCAGGCCTTTCCTGAATAGCTATCCCAGCCCGAAGATTCAGCTGTCTTTTTCCCTTGACCTGCCTTGAATCATTTCATTTTTTCCCTCTCCTTTTAATTATTGCATGTTTTTAATTCCTTTCTAATTTAATACTATTTTAAGGGGTGGGTGGGTTAGGGTACTGTTGTAATTATGGAGTTTTTATGCTGCAAGCTTCCCCGATTGCATTGTAGAGGGGAAGGATAGAAATAAATTTTATATTATTATCATTATCATTATTATTATCATTATTATTATTATTATTATTACCAGTCCTGGAGGGCAGAGGTTTGGGGAAGCAAAGAAGACTCAGTTATGAATCTGAGGGTACCATAGCAAACTGGCAGAACGACAGTGTATGTAGAACTGTGCACACTCTGCTATTAGATGTAACTAATATTTATACCCAAGTTCATATGCTGAACAGGTGTTTGAGTGTAAAACAATACTTTTTTTAAATATATTTATTTAATTTTCCATCACCACCTTTTTATCACATATTTAGATATTTCCATACAATGGGAATTAATTTACAACTCAAAACTTAATTTGTCTTACATAATCTTGGTTATCCAGAACAAAATAACACAAAACAAAAATTTCCATATCCAGAACAACATGACACAAAACAAAAATTTCCTCCTCTACCTAATACCCTTTTTTCCTTTTTCCCATATATCCCCCTCCTGAATTCCCTAGACTTACTTGTCCAAAAGCTTTTTATTATGCACTGTCTTCCTCGTATCTTGGCTTCTCCTCCCCTGTTCTTTATTTCTGCCCCTCTAAATCTCTAAATTTGCTTCCTTTATATCCTCAATTTTGTCCATACCCGTAGTATTTTCTTTATGTGTTCCCAAAACACAAAGATCCAGCCTTCTACCCTTCTGCACTTTCCAATCCTCCATTTTGTCCTCCTAAGTCATTCCTCCCTGATTCCGTTATTTGCATCCTCGTCTACTCAAATATCATGTTACTGCTTCCCAATCCTTATTTATTTCTTCTATATTACCCTTTCTAATTATTCTTGTCAGTTTATCATTATTTTTCATTTCTACAAGTTTACTTAACCAATCCTCTATTACCGGGGCCTCTTTTCTTTTCCAATTAGCCGCTATTTTAAGTCTAGCCGAAGTGACTAAGTACAACAGTATTCTCCAGTGTTTCCTCTCCAACTGCTTTTCCAGCACTGTAGTCATATTCAGCAAATATAATTTCGGATCCATAATGAAATTAATCCCCAACATCCTCTGTATTACTTTGTGGACCTGCACCCAATATTTTTTTATGATTACACAACCCCACCACATATGATGCATTGATCCCACTTCTTTTTCGCATCTCCAACATTTTTTGTTTTCTGTTTTGTATACTTTGCTTAATCTCACTGGGGTAAGGTACCATCTATTTGAAATCTTACAGAAGTTCTCCTTGAGGTCTTGATTTGCTGTGAAACAGTTTGATCTGTTCCATGCGTTTTCCCATTCCGTGAGACTGATCTGTTCTCCTATATCCTTTGCCCACCTCACCATGGAGTCCTTCACCACCTCTTTCTCTAATTCTCTTTCTAACAGAAGGTTATAAAATTTAGTAATTTTCTTCTTTCCTGTATCCCAAATGATGTTATCTATCTCATTCTGTTTTGTCTCAAAATCATACTTGGTCCTATCTTCTTTATATCTATCTTGCAATTGGTAGTATGTGAACCATTGGATTTCATAACCTAGATCTTGCAGCATTTCTCTTGGATACAAACTATATTCATTCTCCTCCGTTCTTCTTAACAGCTCTTTATATCTTAACCACTTTCCTTGTTCTATCCATCTTTCCTGAAATGCTTCAATGAGAGAAATCCACAATGGCATTTTTCCATAGAACTTTGGTTTTATGTTATTCCATAATCTTAACAGAGGACCCCTCACAGTATGATTTGCAAATTCCTTATCTATATTCACTTTCCCATACCATAGGTATGCGTGGAATCCAAATTAATTATTACCTCTTTCCAGGTTTATCATCCTTGGATTATTTAATTTAATCCAATCACTTAACCAAGTTAGGCCACACGCATTATAATACAATCTAAGATCAGGAACCGCCAATCCACCTCTGTGTTTTGCGTCTATCATTGTTGTCCACTTTATCCTCGGTTTCCGTCCATTCCAGATGAAGTCTTTCAGATCTTTTGTCCACTCCAAGAAGGGTTTATCTTTGTTTATTATTGTCAGATTTTGAAAGAGAAACATCATTTTTGGTAGCACACTCATTTTTATTGTTGCTATTCTTCCCATTAAGGATATGTTCATCTTTTGTCATCTTTTAAGATCTTCTTTTATTTCCGCCCATAATTATTGTCATATAATTCCCTGTTTCTCTTACTTATCCATATCCCTAAATATTTTGTTTTATTTACAATTCTACATCCTGATATCTTTTCAAGCTGAGCTTCTTCCCCTTTAGTTAGGTTTTTGGCTATTATCGCTGTTTTATTTCTAGTGATCTTCGATCCGGAAAAGGACCCAGATTTCTCTAACATTCCCATTAGCTTGTCCATATTGTTTAAGGGATCCTGGAGAGTTAACGTTATATCATCCGCATACGCTAATGTCTTGTATTCATAACCCTTATACTTCAAGCCCGGTATCATCTTATTATCCCTGATTTGTTTATTCAGTATTTCCATAGACATAATAAATAATAATGGAGAAAGGGGGCAACCTTGTCTTGTGCCTTTTGGGATCTTAATTAGCTCTGATCTCTCCCCGTTTACCCTTACATATGCCTTTTATTCTTTATAAATTTGATCGATGGCTTGATAGAAACTCCTTCCCACCTCCATTTGCTTTAGTACATCTTTCATAAATGGCCAATTTAAGTTATCAAAGGCTTTCTCCATATCTGCAAATATTAAGGCTACTTTTTTATCGTCGTTTTTCTCATAGTATTCTAAAATGTTTAAAGCCATTCTTATGTTATTTGCCATGGTTCTTCCTGGAAGAAAGCCTTTTTGATCTACATGTATGTGTTCTACTAGTATTGTTTTTAATCTATTGGCCAATATCGTTGCGTATATCTTGTAGTCTACGTTCAATAGGGATATCGGTCGATAATTCTTTACATCAGTCCTGTCTTTACCTTCCTTGGGAATTAGAACAATTTCCGCTGTTTCCCAGGATTCTGGCACCCCTTCTTATTGAATCTTATTCATCATCTGGCACATAACTTCTACAATGTCTTCTTCCATGATTTTATAGAACTCTGTGGTAAACTTGTCTGGGCCAGACGATTTACCAACCTTCAAATCCTTTATTACCTTAGAAACTTCTTGCGTTGTTATAGGTGTGGCGAGTTTCCCATTTTGTTCTTCCGAAAGTCTTCTTATCTCACAATTGCTTAGATAATCATCCCGTTCCTTATCTTCCCTTTCTCCTTTCTCTTTATCCGCATACAAATTTGTATAAAATTGAGTAAATCTGTTTTTTATTTCATTTTGGTTGGTATAAATTATGTCATTCTCTTTTATCTCCGTTATAAGCTTCCTTTCTTTCTCTTTTTTAAGTTTGTACGCTAACCACCTCCCTACCTTGTTAGTGTTTGCAAAGCAATTTTGTCTAATTCTTCTGAGCTTATGTCCTATTTCATCTATCATCTCCTGATTTAATTCGTTTTGAATATTTCTTATTTCTCCCAGTGTTTTCCTGTCCTTCGGTTCCTGTCTTAATATCTTTTCTTTCTCTTTTAACTCCCTCATTAAACTCTCCTTTTTTTCTCTCCTTTGCCTATGAATTTCAGCTCCCCGTTGTAATAACAAACCTCTCACAGTTGCCTTATAGGCATCCCATATTATCTTATATGGAACTTCTGAGGTATTGTTTATTTCAAAATAACATCTTGATTCTTCCTTTATTCTTTTAATAAATAGTTCAACCTTCAATAATATGTCCTTCAATCAAAAGGGGTATTCTTTCCTTGTGGTACTTAATGTCATTTTTAGAGGTTTATGATCAGACAGTACTTTTGGTAACACATCGATGTTTTTAATTTTCACGCTAATTTCTTTTACCACCCAAAACATGTCTATTCTTGACCAAGATTGATGAACCTCTGAGTAGAAGGTATACCCTTTCTCATTACCCTTTTTATATGGCCAAACTTCGATTAAGTTATATTCATCTATTATCTCCTCACATATCACTGGGAGATTACTGTGATTTTTCTTATTCTTCCCATATTCAGATCTATCTCTAAAACTATTTAGTACTCCATTGAAGTCCCCTGAAATGATTAGGTTCTCAGCATTTAATCTTTCTATTTCCACTCGAAGATTTTTATAAAATTGACTTTTCTTTACTAATGGGGCATATACCGCTATCAACGTTATCTTCTGGTTCACCCAACTTATCTCCATGCCCACATAATGCCCATTTTTATACTTTACAATTTCTTTGGCCTCAAAACTATTCTTCACATATATCGCAACCCCCTTTTTTTCTGATCAGATGATGCATAAAAAACTTGACCTAGTTTTTTGTTATTTAAGTATTTATTATCTTGGTTCCTTATTCTAGTTTCTTGAATCGTTACAATGTCTGCCTTTTGAGTTTCTAAATAGTGAAACACGCTCCTCCGCTTTTCCAGGGTATTTAAACCCTTGACATTCCATGTTATTAATGAGACCACCATCTCTTAATCCCTAATATCCTGTTCTCCTTCACCACTCCCATCTTCTCCTTCTTCTTCTTCCTCTTCTTCACCTTCTACTTCCCCTTCTTCCCCTTCTGAATTTCCCTCCAATCCATCATCTCGCTCATTTACCTTTCCTACATCCTCTTTCTCCCTCTCCTCCTCCTCCTCCTCCTTTCCCTCTGCGTTTCCTGCTTTCTCTCCCTTATCTCTGTCCTTTTCTTTGTTTCTCCCCTCAGTTTTCTTATCGTCCTCATCACCTTTTTTCCTTCTTCTCCTTTTCTGATCATATTTCTTTTCATCCTGACTCATTTTTTCTAGAAATTCCTTTACTTTCCCTGTTGTGTTTATCCTGTATCTTTTCTGATAATAATAGAAGGAGATACCTTCTATTCTTTCCCATCTATAATTTATACCTTTAACCTTAATTTTTGCATTAGAATTTTGTAATCTTGTCTTCTCCTAAGAATTTCTGGTGGTGTATCTTTAAAGATCTTAATCTCTCGTCCTTCTATTTCTAAGTTGGCATTATAACTTCTCTGTATTATACTATCCCTTATAGATGATTTCGTATAGGTGATCAAAATGTCCCTGGGGACTTTCCTCTCTTTAGCTGTAAACAAATTCAATCTAAAGATTTTATCTGTATAGAGAGATAACTCTTCTGTCATATCCATAAACTGAGCCAAGCGAGGAATAATTCTCTCGCTTAAGTTTTCCCTTATCCTCTCTGATAACCCTCTTAACTTGATATATTTCTCCCTATATCTAAGTTCCTGAATTAAGTTAGTATTCCTGTCTTTTTCTTGTTCTGATCTTAAAATTTCAGATTGGTTCTCTAACTCCTGGGTTCTTATTTTAACATTATCTAGATCACTTTTCATCTCTTTCATTTCAACCGTTAATTTATCCAACCTCTTGCTGAGTCTCTCCATATCTGCTTTCAGTTCTTTCTTCAAACTTTTAAAGTCCTCCTTTATCTCCCTTTTCATCTCTCAATTCCTGTAGTATTTGTGTGTTTATATCAGCTTGCTTTGGCATTTCTATAGATCCTCTCCTTGTTAATGTTGTTTGTGACGTCGTATGTGCTCTTGACCTTATGCCTGTTGCCATTTTCCCTCTCTGCTTCCTGGCTCCTCAATCTCGATAATTAAGCTGAAAAACTTATTCTTCAAATCTTATATGTTTGTATATGTGGTATTTTTATTTATCCAATCCTCTTCTCATAGAGGAGTTGAAGGTTCTAACCACTTCTATCTCTTCCTTCACCTATGATTCTTTAAATCACCTCTCTTTACTTATCTTTACTTTATCTCAACCTATCCTCCAGCCTTCCCCCTCTACCTCACATTTGTTCATTCTACTTTCCCAATTATTCCATCAAAAACCAACAATTCAACAATTCAACAATTCATGAAGCTTAATATCCTCCCTCTTTTCCAGTACACCCAGCAATTTCTAGAGTAACTTTCCCTTAAATTTCCATATCAATTCATTAATTATTCTCATTAAATAAAATCATACAGAACGTGAGATTAATTAATTTCACACTTAATTTACACTCAGACTTACTCTTAATTAAATGCTCTTAATTCCTAATTAAATAAATTAACCATTTCATTAAGTAGTCTCCAGTTGTTTAAACTCATTCGACAAATAAAATTAATCCAATTCCTTAATTAATTCAACAGTGAAGTTTAGTTAATTAATTGACCACTTAATTAATTCCTGTTTAAATCACCACTTAGATTTCAATTGTATTTTGTTACCCTGCTTAACAAAATTTAATGTAAAAATTATAAAAATTATAAGGGGCAAATACTCTAAACAAGGAAAAAGCTTCTTAATGAAGTGAATTAATTCATTGTCTAATTCTGTTGTTTTCTAATCAAATCTTACAATTCATCCACCTACTGCACCCCAGTGTTAATAACTTCTGCTCACTCTTGCTGTCACTGTTGAACTTTTCCGCCGTTCAACAGTATCCCACTTGCTCTACTCCACATTTCCTTGAGCTCTCTCTTATCCACCAGCACTTCACTCCTTCCCTTTTCCTCCTAATTGTTTTCAAAGGGTCCTTCTGCTGTGCCCCTTATCCTTCCTTCCTTCCTTCTCTTCTGACGATACCACCAAGCTTCCCACTTTTCTCTGTCTTCCTTGCTTCTGCTCTCTTTTCAGAGCTTCCAACTGCTTTCACCCTGCTTTCCGTCCCTCCTTTCTCCTCTTACTCAGCAGCACGCCCAGCTCCGCGTCTTCCAACTTGCCCAGCTCCGCGTCTTCCAACTTGCCCAGCTCCACGTCTTTCAACCTGCTCTCCGTCACTCCTTTCTCCTCTTTACTCAGCAGTACGCCCAGCTCCGCATTCCAACCTGCTTTTGCGTCTTCCAACCTGCTTTTTCAGGGCTTCCAACTGCTTTCACCCTGCTTTCTGTCACTCCTTTCTCCTCTTTACTCAGCAGCATGCCCGGCTCCACGTCTTTCAACCTGCTTTTCGCGTCTTCCAATCTGCTTTTTTCAGAGCTTCTAGCTGCTTTCACCCTGCTTTCGTCACTCCTTTCTCCTCTTTACTCAGCAGCATGCCCAACTCCGGGTCTTCCAGCTGATCTTAGTTACCATTCGCCCTTCAGCTTACTATTTGCTTGCCACTGACAAAATCCTTTACAGAAGATATTAATGACCCTTTTGGACTTGTAAGCTATTGTTTATTTGCTTACTTCCTCTGCATTGTTAATAATCCTGCGGGCTGCATGGAGGCTCGGAGCTATCGCTCCCTTAAAGAGACCACGGTTACCGAACCATCACCGCTCGCTCCCTTCCCTGGTGACTCCTCACCAGTGTCCAAAAGCAGCTTCTTGACACCAGCCAGTCCCGCACACCCTGTCTTCCCCAACTAGGGTGTCTTGGAGGGTCGAAATCCCCCAAGCTGGTCTCTTTCGGAGGTCAGACTTGCGGAGCTAGTTCGCAAGCCGACCGTCGCCTCCTTCCGCAGAACCGGAAGTCCCGTAAAACAATACTTAGATGGGTTTCCCACCATTAAACAAAGGATACTATGACTAAGTTAATTGCCGCAAATAGCGGAGATATCAAGGTTTATGGGTTTATGGCAGCCTCTTTATTGTTGGATAGGAAAGGTATTCGTGGATAATAGGGTTCTGGTCACTGTTTGTTGTGGAGTATGACTCACTGTGAAGAACATCCAAGGTGGGATTAGCACATTCCACTTTAATTAATCTGATACTAAGGGGCTCCACTTAATCCTATCCTGGATGTGTCTGTTGGGTATTTCCAAGACATTTTCATTAGGTCTTGGGTGACCTTCACTTGAACCCACTTTCAGTCTGCCATGGTCTACCTTAGACCTCGTGAAATGTCCAATATTGTTGAATTATAAATTATTGGAGGGAGGGGGTATAAGGCAAAGTAACACCGTGTCACTGCAATAGCCACTACCCAATAGCCATCCTGTGGATGGTGGGGAGCTGTGGGTGGGAACAGATATATCCCTGGCTATGTTACTGTGGCAGACCGAGGACATCTTCCACCAAGATCCACTGCGGTCATCCAAAGGTCTCAGCAGATGATATCATCAGTCTTCATTTGGCTATGGGAACATAGCCAGATGCCTCTCTCTTCCCCTCCATGCTCCAAAGGCAATGGAATGACTGTTAGGGAAGGCTATTACAGTAACATGGTGAGTCCTAGAGTGTGGGCTTTGGTCATTGTGGAGGAGAAAGAGAATAATATCTCTACAACAATAAAAAAGTGCATATGTGTAAGGTGGAATTTCAGTTGTGTATGACACTAACAGGACACAAGGCTACCACATGAGTCAGTTACTGCTTCTCTCATCTCTTATGTTATAGTTTCAAATAAAGCAGTATATTAACAAACGAATGAGAGACAGACAGACAGACAGACACACACACACACAGAGGATTTCAGTTTGTCTGACTTCCCTGGGCCCTCTGAAGCCTGGCAGCCACCTCAGAGGTTTTGGAGCAGAACTTTGAAAAAGGTGTAGAGGGCACTGATAGATGAAAGGAGCAGAATTTTCCCATTTTGCTGGGGTTTTTTGGCAGGGTGTGTAAGGGACCAAGGGCTACAGAAATAGTCACAGGGAGACCCACATACAATCCTCACACCACCACCTCTGCCCAGCCCTGCTTTAACTGAACACTTTCTACAGCTCTGATACAGCATCCTGAGGCAATATTGTATGCCGCGCTGTTTCTTGTGCTCCTTTACATTCTGGCTAGGTACAAGCTCTGTAGGACTCCCACCTCTTTCCATTGTAATTCAGCTTTGAAAAGTGAACATGTTTTCAAAGCCCCACTGTTCAAACAAACTGGATACAAGGATGTTGCATGGTGGACATGGATCTGACACACCAGTTCAGTCAAGGATACAATAATTCTCTCTTACCCTCACAATGGATCTAGAATAATTTGAACAAGAACAAATGACTTTCACATTGTATCTCTTTCTTGGTCCTTCTCCCTCCCACCTCCACCCCTGAACTGTGATTCTGATTATCTCTATGCATGGGGAAAATATCTCTTTTACAATGCTATTTGGGAATGCCAAAATCATGAGTAAATGTTAGCTAAATCCCAGACTAGAAAGAGTTGCTGTTTTCTTGGAGAAGAGTGTTTCACCAGCTTTTCAGAGCAGAAAGGTTTTGAAACCTAATAACAGATTCAAAGGCAAATAACTCCACAAGGCCTAATTTACAGCCAACTCTTTCAGAACAAGTAAGGAAACTGATGCTAATTGCAGGTTCCTATGAATTATTCAAATAGGTCTGATGAATATTCAGAGAGAGAGAGAGAGAGATCAGTGCACTAGTAAACTTTTGTTATGAGAATCTCCCAGCCCTAAGCGGGTGACAAAATACTTAAGAAATGTAGCATCAGATCCAATTGTTTGTGAATCAAAACTAGGTTTATAAATGTTCAGACATGTTCTTGGGAAAGCAGCTTCCCTTTGAAAAGAAACTTTGAGTTTCACAATGCCACACATGCTGTGTTTAATTTATTAGCTAGAGTACCACATCATATTCTGAGCATGCCCAGGAATGAGAGTATATTCAAAAGCTGTTGACACCTGCTGTGATGTCTCTAGGCTCTTCATTTACATTTTATAAACCATAGAAGAATCAACACAGTGAGATTTTTTTTGGTCTCTTTCTTGTTTTCAAAAATAAAGATTGATCCATGAACACATTTAAATGGTTCCAATGACCAGCAACTAAACAGAGCACATAATATCCAGACACATGTCAGTTCTCAGTCATGATGAGTGAACTTACCATTTTGAGCCCAGAAGAGGCCTTTAAAAAAAAAAGGAAAAAAAAGAAGTGAAACAGAAAAAAAGGGTCTCTCACGGACCTTAAATGCCCCAGGTGGTCTCCCAAAATGTGGCAAAATTGTCCCCAAGTCCTCTAGTGGATGCCATGTGTTTGGTCTGCCAATGGTTCATGGCCATTGCCCCTAGCTTAATCTGCCAGGAATCATAACTATGTCACCAGGTCATGCATCCAATATAACAAATTTACATAAACATTGTAAGCTGTTTTGAAAATTCCAAGCATTTCAGAATATTTGCACAAGTCCATGACTAAGTCACATCTTGGTCAGAGCTTGGAAACACTGGTGTTCATGATAATAATATCAAAGAAAATTAATTCATTAGGATTTAAATTGTAAGCAAGTTATATGAACTTACCTTGTTTAATAATTGGTGAAATGGTTAAGTTGCTATTTTTAAATTAAAATTCTGAAAAATGGTCAGTAATAACTAACAAGAATGAAACAGTCTCACTAATCGTTACATTGTGAGGGTAGGCACAAGGCTGGGAACATGACAGAGGAGTGAGAACATGATTTGAGGAGGTGTTCCCCCTCTTCAAACTTTGTAACAGACATTATAGCCACTCTCTGGGTTGTTGAGATACCAAAAAATATTTTGTAATATATCATTTGTTTGTGTTTTCACTATATTCAGATCCTCAGAATCCCCAGCTCTCCAGAGATCCAGATTTGGGGCATTTTGTCCCCCTTGCTCCTATCCTTCTTAGCCCTAAGCAACATACTGCACATGATATCTGCAAAATGGAGGCATAGCATGATTCATTCTTGCTTATTCATGAAAAACATGCAGGCACAAAAACACCTGAGCTAACTTGGTAATTAATCTTAGGGCTTGTCTGCACAGGCCAAATATCCTGGCTTGCCCCTGTTCCAGAGCCCTGCAGTCCAAATTACTTAGGGCATTTACCCCAATCTACTCCTGGGCAATCCTCACCACTCCCAGGGTAGCAATGGGACTGAAATGGGGGCAAGCTGGGGTAGGGCCCGATAAACTGTTCAAGGTAATACCCAGTTTAATCTGGTACCTCTGGATTGGGCCCCACATGTCTGTGCAAACCCATTTGGCACACTGTCCCTCGCTGCTGCTGCCAGCCCCCTGGCTCTCCCAGAGGCCAAACAGGGGTCCCTCAACATGTGACCAAGGCTGGTCACATACAGGGGGTCAGGACTGGTTTAAGGAATTTTGGGGGCCCCTGCAACACCTTATTTTGGGGGCCCCATAGGTTTATCTCAGCTCAATGTAACCTAACCTAACCTATTCATAGTATAGGATAGTCAGATTATTACTAATAATGTTTTTTGCAGGAAGAGGGTTACTATGCCCCCCCCCCAATGACAGGGACCCCTGTAGCTGCAGGTGCTGCAGGGCCCTTAAACCACCCCTGCAGGGGGGTTTCAGTCACAGGTTGCAGGCCCCCTTTCTGGCTTCTGCATTAGCATGGAATATGGTGGTGGCAGCAACTGCAATGCTGGGTCAGCATTCTGTTCAGACTCTGGCCCATCTTCTCCAGGTAATGGGGAAGGAATGGGCCTGATCCAAAGTTAGAATATGTCAGTGGGGAGGCAGTGAATCCTGGCTAGTGTACATGAGCCCTTAGCTTGAATTACAATTAAAGCATTTGTTAAAGACTCTCATGATATTATGATTAACAAACTTACTAAATATTGAATAGATGGAAAAACCATCAGATGGATCCATAATTGGTTAGAAAACTGTGCTCAAAGAACTGTCATCAGAGGCTGGGCTTCAAATTGGACGGTTGTCTCAAGTGAAGTGCTGCAAGTTCTGCCCTGGGGCTCATATTCTTCAATATTTTTTATCAATGATTTAAATGATGGGTTGGAGGGAATCCTTATCAAATATACGGATGATACAAAACCGGGAGGTAGCTAACACATTGGAAGATAGTAAGAGAATTCAGAAGTACTGCTATAAACTAGAAAGTTTGCCTGAAATTAATAAAATGAAGTTCAACAGAGAATAATGAAAAATTCTGCATTTAGGCCACAAAAACCAAACACATATATATATGATAATTGGCTCAGCAGTACTACATGTGAAAAGGACATTGGCATCATAAGGTATGGAGAAGAAAACATATGAGGAGAGGCTGAAGGAGCTGAGCATGTTCAGCTTGGTGAAGAGAAGACTGAGGGGTGACATGATTGCTCTCTTTAAATACTTCAAGGACTGCCACAAGGAAGAGGGTGCAAATTTGTCCTCTGTTGCTTCAGAGTGTAGAACTAGGTGTAATGGTCTTAAGTTACAGGAGGACCCATTTTGTTTGAGCACCAGAAGGAACTTCTTGATACTGGGGGTGAATGACTGGCTACATAGATGGTGTCAATGGGAGAGGTTTAGATTCTGGGATCATGGTCTTCACTTTTTACAAGGAGGACTACTAGCTACAGATGGGCTGTAGTTTCAAGTCCTAGTGCAGAGTGATGAGTTTGAAGTCCAGTGCAGAACAATGAATCTGGTTTTATAGGTATAATAGAGACCTGGTGGGATGACTCCCATAATTGGTTATGTAACAAATGAAAAGTATAACCACTTCAAAATAAATATAAATAAATAGATGGGGCAGAAAAGGAGGGAGAGTAGCATTATAAGTCAAAGACAAGTTCAGTTGTACAGAAATCCATGAGAGTGATCAGAGTGGACCAGTTGAGAGCATTTGGGTAAAAATAAATGCAGACAGAAATAAAAAACATTTTGTTAGTTTACTACAGTCCACCATACCAAGAAGAGATGGTGGATTATGCTTCTCTCAGAAATCTCCAAGATGCAAAAATTAGTAGTTATGGGGGATTTCAATTATCCTGATATCTTCTGGGAAAGTAACACTGCTAAGCATAGGCTCCAACAAATTCCTGATGTGTCTTACAGACAATTTCCTTTTTCAAAAGGTTGAGGATCAACAATCCTGGGCTTGATCATAAGCATCAGAGAAGAGTTGGTCAATGAAATCAAAGTAATTGGCACTTTAGGACGAAGTGACTGTGTAATGCTAGAATTCTTGACTGTGGGACAGGCCAAAGAAGAGTATAGCCAAATATGGATCCTGGATTTCAGAAAGGGTAAATTTATCAAGTTTAGGGAAAAGTTGTATAGAATCCCATGGCTAGAGGTGCTAAAGGAAAAAGATAACCCACAGGAGTGGGAGTTCATGAAGAAGGAGGTTGATAAAAGCACAATCACAAACAATTCCATGGAAGAAGAAAAATGGGTAATAGCTGAAAAAGCCAATGTGGTTGCACAGAAAACTCAGGGAGGAAGAGGAAAGAAAGGAAGAAGAAAAAAAAAATCCAGGAAAGGCCAGTTAGCCTGACCTCAATATCAGGAAAAATATTAGAATTGATTATGTTGGAGTCTGTTTGCAAGTATCTTGATGAAAATTCAGTGATTAGTAAGAGCCAGCCATGGATTCGTCAAGAAAAAATCTTGCCAAACTAACTTTTTATCTTTTTTTTTATTGGGTTACTAGTTTAGTAGATTGTGGGAATGATGTCCTGTATCTGAATTTCAGCAAAGCATTTATTAATACTTCAATTGACCATTAGAAGGAAATTCTTAACAGTGAGGACTGGTTGGCAATGGAACCAACTGCCTAGAGAGGTGATAGGGTCTCCTTCTCTGGATGTCTTCAGGAAGAGACTGAACAGTTACTTGCTGGGAATGCTCTAACTGGAGAGTCTGCATGGAGCAGCGGATTGGACCCCATGTCCCATGGTGCCCTTCCAACTCTATTATTCTATTATAGTAGGAAAGTTTATTGGCTCAAACTCTGGACCTTTGAAAATTATGAACATACAAAATTGGAGCCATGGGCCAAACTAATTTAAAATTTCTGGGGCAATCCCAAGCAATTTTATTCAGACATAAGACCCATTTAGTTTAATTACTTCCTATTATATTTGCTTAGCAATAAACATTAGTTGGGAGCATGTTTATTCAGAAGTGAGTCCTATTGTGTTCAATGACATTTACACTCCCATAATGGTGTTTAGAGGATTGCACCATTCTTAACTGACCGTGGTCTCCTTTACTGTGTTTTTCTAAAATGGCTTGAAATGTCCAAACAAGATTTATCATGGCAGCTTGGATGGGTTTTAATAGGATTTTCTGTGTGAGAAAGTGAATCAATATGAGCTGCTTAATCAACAAACTTCTCTACTAAACACACAGAAAGGACAATCAACTCCCGCCTCTGATATAATTTAGAAAGAAGAGCAAAGGAACAAAAGGGCTTTCTGCTTGATGCATTTTGTTGCTGGTTGAAAAATGTAGACTTTCTTAACAGTGAAATGAATAGGGATTTTCTGAGTCTCCTGTTTTGTAAAGCCAATTCATCTCTTCAGTCAGCAGCCAAAGACTGCCTTCTGAGTCTCTTTCCAGGAAGCCAGATAACAGTGATCAGATTGTGATGGTTGTTAGGTAATAGTTGGAACAATCTGGGAACATTCTGGGATTTGTGAACTGCCTCCTTCTCCTCCTCCTCCTCCAAAGGCACCACAGCCCCATGAATGCAACACCAGAGCAGGGCTCTTGGTGACTGGAGCTCTTGGTGGTCTTTGATTCAAAGGGTCACCATAAGTTGAAGCTGAATTGACAGCAAATAACTCCTCCTATCCTCACCCTTCCCTCACCCTCTTCTTCCAGTCCTCCTCCTCTCTTTTCTCCACAGAAGTGGCCTTTCTCACAACCAAGAAATGCAAGTACAGGCTATGGATGTGGTTATAAAAAGATGTTGAGAAGTTGTAGTCTACTGGAAGGATTAGTATTCCACAAACAAAGTCAGACCTCTTAGTGGTCTCTTCTTGATTGTAGAATTATATTTTTCCAGAGCAATTTTTTTTTGTCTGTTTCCCTCTGCTTTTCTCTATAATAGAGATTTTCTTTCTTCCACTGTCTGTTCTGATTCTCCCCTTTTATAATACTCCTTAACATCAAACTTTGTCTTTGTTACCCCCACTTGGAATATTTTTCTCCTCTGCATTTAATAATAATAATAATAATAATAATAATAAACCTGAATGAAAGAAAGAACAGACAACCAACCCATCTCACTTCAGTCAGCTGGTATCTACTGCCATTTGGGTTCCTTCACTTCCAGAAGTTTTCTTAATGTCCTTTCTAGCTGGTCGATATAACATTTTTGTAACTTTAGGTTAAATTAATGGGTTGGTTTGCATGGAGTGAATCCAGTCTATCTCAAGTGTAATTGTTGTGTATGGAGAAATTACCACACAGTTGTTTTTTCCTGTTCCCTCAGATTTGTCATCAAACTTGTTCAGACATCTATCTCTAAAGTATGTATTCAGAAGAATTTTCTGGGTTCAGATAGTAAACCCCTCTAGGATGGCTGGAGGAAATTTATTACAAATTTAGTACAAATAAACTAGCAGAACTATTGCTTAATTTTTCCATGGGACAGGTCTCTGGCTGTCCAGCAGAGCTGGCCTGAAAACTAGCACTCTTCAGTAACACACACACACATACACACAGCCAAACATACATAAATGCATTCTGGGCTGGTGGTTTGAGTGTTGAACTAGGACTCTAGAAGACCAGGGTTCAAATTCCTGCTCAGCTATGGAAACCCACTGGGTGACTTTAGGCAGGTCACATAGCCTGAGAGGAAGGCAATGGCAAATCTCCCCTGAATAAATATTGCCAAGAAAATCCTAAAATCGAAAGTAGGAATTGACTTGAAGGTACATAAGAACAACAACAAACATTTGCTTAGCCATTGTAGCAAAATACCCTCATAAAGTACTTGAGGAGCAACACAGTCAACAACAGACCTTCCCAGGAAATTGAGTTTTACTAAGAAAGCATTAAAAACACAGTAGACAGAGAGGAGACTTATGAAGACTTTTTGGGAATGGAGAGAGGAAATGAAAGAGGGATTTGGGGTTATGGGTGTGGCTTTAGGGTGTGACTTCACCTCCAGAAGAGGCTGAGGGAAGGAGGACACAGTCTGAGTAATACAGAGAAGTAAATTAAAGGAGAGAGAGAGAAATTGATTCATGATGCATTTGTGTTGTTCTTGTCAACAGGGGACGTAGCATGGGTATCCAAATGTATTGGGTAAACCCTGAAGGCTGTAAAGCAGAGGCTTTCCTTGACCATTACAAGAATTTACTGGGTAAAGTCTACCAAAAGATGAATGTATTTAAAAACTCTAGCTGAGCGTTTTAATAGCTAATCAGTCAGTGTCTGCCAGAAAAAGCATGCTTGGAAGACAGAAGGGAGACTTGGGGGAGGGGGAAGACCTCTGTAGACTCTGCCAGGGTGGGTGAGCGACATCACAGTAATTCTGGTGTTGTAGGGCAGTCTCAGATTTAGGAGTCAAATGATTCAGAAGAAGGTGGGGGAGTTCTGAAAGGATCATTTCCAAATGATACTAGAATAAATTATTTTGTTGAAAGTGGAGAAGAATACTTTGCACAAGAAGAAACAAGAAAGCCTACAGTAATAGAGTTAAATGGTGAGAATTGCATGGGAACCTTTCCCCCTTGTTTACCACTGCTTTTCTCATCTGCGGGATGATCTTTCCGTCATCAGTCCTCTTTCAGCTCTTCCCAAGAATGCAGTTAGTTTAGCTTAGTACCCCAAGTAAATTTCCCAACTAGAAGCAAACTTTCTTTATTTGATTCCCCACCATGTTTAATAGATGAAAACAATCTAGGCTCGTACTTTGTAGTTTTTATAAACTCAAGGTTGTTTATAAATTGTATATTGCTTTGGAGCCCCCAGTGGGTATGAAACTGATTTAGAAATACTTTGAATAAATTAAGGAAGAGTATGATTGATAGGTTGTGATGTGAGGTTCTGATCAGATAAGATACAGAGGAAGGTTTGGCATTTAACTACATCAGGAAATAGAATCATAAAATCAGAGAGTTGGAAGAGACCACAAGGGCCATCCAGTCCTACCCCCTGCCATGCAGGAATACACAATCAAATCATTCCTGACAGGTGGCCATCTAGCTTCTGTTTAAAAACCTCCTAAGACCACACTTCGAGGCAGTGTATTCCACTTCTGAACAGCTCTTGCTGTCAGGAAGTTCTTCCTAATGTTTAGGTGGAATCTCTTTTCCTGTAGTTTGAACCCATTGCTCCGTGTCCTAGTCTGTGGAGCAGCAGAAAAAAAGCTTGCTCCATCCTCAGTATGACGTCCCTTCAAATATTTAAACATGGCTATCATGTCACCTCTCAACCTTCTCTTCTCCAGACTAAACATGCCCAGCTTCCTAAGCCACTCCTTATAGGGCATGGCTTCCAGACCTCCCACCATCCTAGTCACCCTCCTCTGGACACATTCCAGCTTCTCAATATCCTTCCTGAATTGTGGTTCCTAGAACTGGACACAATATTCCAGGTGAGGTCTGACCAAAGCAGGATATAATGGCACAATTACTTCCCTTGATCTAGACACTATACTCCTATTAATACAGCCTAGAATTGCATTGGCTTTTTTAGCTGCTACATCACACTGCTGACTCATGTTCAGCTTGTGGTCCACTAAGACTCCTAGATTCCTTTCACATGTACTGCCATCAAGCCAGGTGTCACCCATCCTATATCTGTCTATTTCATTTTTACTGCTCAAGTGTAGTATCCTACATTTCTCCCTACTGAAATTCATTTTGTTAGTTTTGACCCAGCTTTCTAATCTGTTCAGGTCATTTTGGATTCTGTTCCTGTACTCTCGGATATTAGATATCCCTCCTAATTTGGTGTCATCTGCAAACTTGATAAGCATACCCTCTATTCCTTCATCCAAGTCACTGATAAAGATGTTGAATAGCACTGGCCAAGGACAGAACCCTGTGGTACCCCACTGATCACTTCTCTCCAGTATGAAGAGGAGCCATTGGTGACTCCCCTTTGGGTTCGGTCAGTCAATCAATTACAAATCCACCTAACAGTTGCATTGTCTAGCCCACAAGTTACTAACTTTTTTGCAAGGATATTATGGGGGACCTTGTCAAAAGCCTGACTGAAATCAAGGATACACTGTATCCACAGCATTCCCTTCATCTATCAAGTTTGTAACTCTATAAAAAAAAAAAGAGAGAGAGAAGATTAGTGCTATAGTACTCTAGGTCAACAGTGGCACCTTGTAGCTGCCATGTCAGTGGGGAAGTAAATCCACCCTGAGTTTTATTCCAGACTTTAAAGGAACTATCCAGTGTACTTAAACTAGTTTGGAGATAGGTTGAACTGTCAGGGGAAATAGATATTGTAATTAGAAGCCTATCCCCCCTTTGGGTAATTTTATTCACCAAGGCACTGAAGATGCCAGCTTGTCTACTAGAACTCATAAATCTGTCTCTTGTTATGTTTTTCTCTGTCCTTCGGAGTTGGAAAGCGAGAAACGAAACTAAAAGGCTCCAAGTTTCTTGTTGTTTCTCAGAAGAATTGAATGTTTGGAAAGGTATATAACTGGGAGGGGATTTTGGAGCTAGTGTGTGTGCCTCCTGCATTTTGGGGGCTCCTTTTCTTTTCTTTTCTCTTAGCTCCTGAGGAACCTTGGAGCATACAGAAGCATGGATGAATGTCTTTTGCTGTCTATTTTATTTTCCTTTACCTTTTAATGAAGCCATAAAAGAAAATTAATATAGCCTCTTTTTGCACCAGAGGTGTGCATGGCTTTGCCCAAAAGCCCACGCTACTTCGCTGCATGCATCTCTGCTCGGATGGGCAGAGAGTGAACGCACTCTGCATATTTTACAACATGAGCATCTTAACTAGATCATTATAAGTTCAGACTGAAACCTACAATGGATACATTAACCCCCTGACATGAACAGGCATGACTGGAACAGGCACTGCACATACCCACTATAGGAAACTGGACTATTGTATGTACCTCACTCATTTCGTCCACCCTGTCACAGATTAGGGCTCCTAACACACTGCAGAAATAATGCAGTTTGACACTGCTTTAACTGCAGAAAATATCCCATGGTGGCCACCAGTGACAGCGTCAGAGATCAAGAACCTTGTAACCCAACTGAGAATGAGGAAGGCTCCAGTAGAAGAATTAATACCCATAGAAACCATTAAAAACAACTTGGAATTCTGGGCCCCTATCCTGGCTTCTCTTTTCACCTGTATCAACAATTATGGTCAAGCACCCAAGGACTGGGGGCGACTCTGCCAACTACAGACCAATTAGTCTCCTCAATACGATCAGCAAACTCTATGCAAGACTGGAACAAGAAAATATACTTGTAGAAGAACAAGCTGGCTTTAGAGAAGGCTGATCCACTATAGATCAGTGCCCTGTACTCCACATTCTTATTGAAAAATACTCTACCTGCAGCACAGTTTCTCTCTATTCTGCCTTTATAGACTTTAAAGCAGCTTTTGACTCTATATCGTGAACCAAACTGTGGAAAAAACTGGAGGCTTCCTCAATTGACCGACATCTACTCCATCTAATTCCTGTGCTGCATGAAGAGACCTCATTAAAAGTAAGATGTAACCCCCAGAGACATCTTACCAATGACATTGTCACTGAGAAGGGTATCAAGCAAGGCTGCATTCTAGCTCCACTCCTGTTAAACTTTTACATCAATGACTTGGTGGATCACCTCAACAACACTAACTTTCATCCCCCAAAATTAGAGGGAAGGCATATCTCAATGCTGCTATATGTGGCAGCATTTCAAGAACTCTGATTGGCCTAAAAAGAGCCCTAGGAGCACTAACACAGTACTTCAGAGTAGATCAGCTAGAACTCAACTATCAAAAATTGAAAATCATGGCATTCACTAAAAGGCCTAAGAACTATAACTGGAATATAGATGGCCACAAGGTTGAGCAGGTCTCTTGCTTCAAATACTTGGGGGTAATTTTTCATGCCACAGGTAGTAGGAAAGCACATGGGGAGTATGCTGCTGGCAATGCACAGAGGAGCACAACAGCCATTCTCAAATTTCTTAAGATAAGAGGAGGCCACTATTTACCCGCAGCACTCAAACTCTTCGAAACCAAATCAGTAGCACAACTGCTTTATTGATCCCAATTGGGACCCTTCCCCAACCCTGCACCATTAGAACTTGTGCAAACCAATTTTTAAGATCAGCTTTCCAAACTCCAAAATGTGTCTCTAATGCAGCTCTGAGACTGGAATCAGGATTTATGAAAGTGGCGGCCAGAGTGTGGGTGACCATACTCAGCTACTGGCTCAGACTATCCCTCTTCCCCACTGGACTTGCTCCACTAACCTTAAGTGATGATTTCTAATCCAGCTGGAAACAGACAGTGATGACTATAATTTCAACACTGGGCCTTTCTCCAGATCTTCTGATTAGCCTGGGATATGATAGGGCTAAAGCAACTATCAAACAACAGGTAGTAGATATAGAGAGATGACTAGATCTAGCCAGCACTCCAACCTTCATTGCTAGTGACTCCAACAGATATCTGGCCTCTCCTATGGCATACTTAGCAACACTTGAAATACCTAAACATCAAAGGGCTTTTACTCTAACACAGTGTCATGCCCTCCCCTCAGCTGTCCTTGAAGGATGATGCAAGAAGATCCCCTCCTCAGACAGACTGTGCCCCTGTAACTCTGGCCAAATAGAAACAACAGAGCATGTATTACTCCAGTGCTCATACTACAGGGACATATGTCTCATCCTTATTTCACCCCTGTTGCATAAATACCAAGGGCATACTGAACAATTCTACATCACCCTGTTGCTTTCAGACACCAACCCAGGAACAACATATAATGTTGCCAGATTCTGTGCAGCTGCGGGTAAAATTCAACAGACAATGAGCTCCACAGTAGAATAGTACCACCTTTGTCTTGTTATACTGGAGCTATGTAATCTGAAGGGACATTTTAAATACTGTTTTTATCCTGTGTTTTACCTTCTTTTTATTCTGTATCCCTGTTTGCTGGTCTATGACTGTAATAAAGATTCTATTCTATTCTATTCCATTCCATTCTATTCTATTCTGCTTTAACTGCTATGGTCAATGCTTATGGAACTCTGGAATTTGTAGTTTTGTGAGCTGTTTAGCCTTCTCTGTCGGACTGCTCTGGCACCACAACAAACTACAAATCCTATGATGGAGCCATGATAGTTAAATCAGTGTCATGCTGCATTATTTCTTTAGTTTGGCAGCATCCGAAGACAAAATGGCCAGAATAAAGCCTGAGCTGAAGCAAATTATCCTGAATTTCCTCTGTTTCTGTATCACAATTTGCATTTGGACCAGGGAGATTTATTACAATGAGAATATAATCATGAGTGGCTCTTGAAACTAGGTTCTGTAATATAAAGAAGAGGTTTATTTTGAGTATCTCCACTGAACACTGAACAAAGAAGATCCTAGAATAAGATTGTCCACATTGCCAAGTAGGTTTCTGAACATTTGTAGACCCCAACACGTAAAGTGACCTACTATAAGAGCTTCCAAGTCAAGACTGCTTTTGATATAAACAAAGGAAAAAATTCAGTTTGCTGTGGTTAGCTTCACTGTGACCTCATATTTCCTTTTCTTCACCTGAATCCTTTCTCTTCACTTCGACATACTCTCCTGGCCCCATTGACCTGATTGGAACTAAATGTGTGGAAGCATGAATTAGGTGCACTTGGGCTTGAAGCATGTCAATACGTAGAGAGGACTTGATGTACCAACCTATTTAGAAGTGTTGATATTGAGATCTCAGGACCCTCTTCAGTCCCAGAAAATAGGATTGTAGAACATAGGCAGCTGTGATTGGACTGCAATATGAAGCTTCTGGATTGCATGGGAATATCTAACCACCAAACTTTAGTCAAAGATTGTAGCCTAAGCTCCTTGCCTAACTGTCATAGCATGCACTCTTAACCAAGTGATCATGCTTCCTTACAAAAATCTGCTTCATGATTCTGGAAAAGGTATTAGAATGTATAGATGTCATTAAAAAAAAAAATTCCAGACAGGTAAATCTGAATGGTCTGGAACAATAAGAACAACAGTACAGATTTTTGAAGTAATGGTTTACAAGCAACAAATAATGAGAGTGCAATGAATTTACATTTTTAAAGTAACATCATGAGCTGGGGTGAAATTACTTGGCCACGGTGGTATATGCCTTTGTTGCATCCTGTTTGGATGACTGTAATGACTCTACATGGGGATGTCTTTGAAAAGTGCTCAGAAACTTCACTTGGCCCAAAGAGCTGCAGCCAGGTTGCCAACTGGGGCTAGCTACAGGGAGCACACAACTCCCTTGTTGCAACAGATCCATTAGTTGCCAGTCTGTTTCTGGGAACAATTCAAAGTGCTGGTTTTGACTTATAAAGCCCTATACAGTTTGGATCTAGGTTGTTTCAAGGTTGTATCTGCCTGCATGAACCAGTAAAGCTCTAATATAATCTGGGGAAACACTTCTCTCTGTCCCACCACCTTCTCAGGCTCATTTGGTGGGAACAAGGGAGAGGGTCTTCTCAGTGGCTGCTCCCAGACTTTGGAGCTTTCTCTCCAGAGAGGCTAGGATGACCCCATCCTTACTTCCAGTGGCAGGTTAAAACCTTTTAGTGCCATTAGGATTTTACAATCTGACAAGGGCTGGGCTTCTAAGGCTTTGCAGTTCTGTTTTTAAGATTTTTAAGGGTCTGTATCTAGCTTTTAAGTGCATGTTAATATTTTAAATATTTAATGTTTTAACTTTTAAATTGTTTAATTGTTTTTAAATTTTTATATTTATACTGTTATTTTTACTTTTGTATTGTTTTAACTTCTACTGTTTTAAAGATCTTGAGTCTTGAGTCAGGAAAAAAGTGGGAAATAAATGAATACAACAACAACAACAAGAACAACACTTTATTGCCATAATGAGCCACATTTTCTAGCTGATTTTAAAGTTACCCTTAAAGGGCATTTTAAGGTGTTTTAGAGGTTTTTTAACAAGGCTCTTTCAGATTTTATTCCATGCTGTTATCAGTTATGAGGTCTTTCTTTTTAGTAATGAAGTCAAGAGCAAAATAATAAATATTGCAATCAATCCATTCTTTAACACTGTAAGGAATAACAACTAAATACCATGAGTGTATCTATACTGCACAATTATGGAGATTTTCGGATGCCTCTTTCAGCCTCTTGCCACACAAGCAGCCTCTGGTGCAGTAACGAGTAACGAGGCTGCCGCGTGGCAAGGGGTCCATTTCGGATGACGCTGTTTCTCTCTTGGCATAGTCCGTGACTGTTGCGGCGAGCATTGGAGGCGGCTGCACTGTTTTTTACTCACGGACAACTTCCTGAGTCCAGCAGAAGGATAACATTTTAAAGGAAATGGCTCCATCCTGTTGAATCATGGGATTTATTGTTTGGTAAGACAGAATTCTCTAGTGTGCTTTTCTGAAATCTATTACTAATGCTCTCTGGAAGGGAATCCAAAGTAACCCAGGGTGAACGGAGCCATGGCAATTAAAGTGGTATGAAAGTGCCATAATTCTGTAGTATGGATATTCCCCATGACAAGCTTTGGGATGATAGAATCTCTATGACTAAATCATGAGATTGTTTTTCTGAGCTTGGCTTCTTTTTTTATGCTGAAGGATTTGAACTGTGACATTATACCCTTGTTCACCTATGCTTGCAATTTATTTTCTTATTAATGGAATCCTGCAGACAACATCTCTTCCCAGCCTAGGTTGTATACCAGGCCTAGCTACAGAGTTTACTTCTTGCATATTTTGCAGCCTGTCTTTATCAGAAAAAATCAATACACCTGAAAGAGGTATTAACCAATCACCCCGGTTCAGTAAACTAATTTCAATTTGAATTTCAACTCTCTGGTTTCTCTTTGCTTGACAACACTAATTTAGGGAAGGGGAGCAAAGAAGGTTATTTAGGCTATGTTTCTAGATTATAAGATGTAAATGTAACTGAATTGTTCTTAAGCGAATTCTGAATGTGTTTATTTTTCTGTTACAGACATTTATTTGAATGATTACTGAATGTACTCTCTGAGGGGAAGAAAACAGGGTAGATCTTCCCTTGATTATATTGCCATAAACTTGAAGATTCTTGGTGGTTCTATGTCTATTCTTAATATCTTTTGCTGAGAACTGATGAAAAGAATTTCCTTAGCCAGGAAATGCTGGAAGGATCATCATAATTATGAGCAATTATAACTTTAGATAGATAACAATGGATCTTATCTATCACAGGCTTCTGCACTATTTGCTGTTTCATGTCTTGTACTGAATTTGAACATGTTGAACAAGTTGAACATGAGTCAACAGTGTGATGAGGCAGCTAAAAAGGCCAATGTGATTTTGGGCTGTATCAATAGAAGTATAGTGTCTAGATCAAGGGAAGTAATAGTGCCGCTCTATTCTGCCTTGATCAGACGTCACCTAGAATACTGTGTCCAGTTCTGGGCACCACAATTCAAAAAAGATATTGACAAATTGGAGCATGTCCAGAGAAGGGCATCTAAAATGGTGAAAGGTCTGGAAACCATACCTTATGAGGAGAGACTTAGGAAGCTGGGTATGTTTAGCCTGGAAAAAAGATGGTTAAGAGGTGATATGATATCCCTGTTTAAGTATTTGAAGGGGTGTCACGTTGAGGATGGAGCAGGCTTGTTTTCTGCTGCTCCAGAGACTGGAACATGGAGCAATGGATGCAAGCTCCAGGAACAGAGATTCCACCTCAACATTAGGAGGAACTTTTTGACAGTAAGAGCTGTTCGGCAGTGGAACACACTCCCTCGGAGTGTGGTGGGCTCTCCTTCCTTGGAGGTCTTCAAACAGAGGCTGGATTGCCATCTGTCGGGGATGTTTTGATCAAGATTTCCTGCATGGCAGGGGGTTGGACTGGATGGCCCTCGTGGTCTCTTCCAACTCTACAATTCTATGATTCTATGATTCTATGAATTTGTGACTTGTCCAAGATAGTGTGGTGTCTGAGATGAAAAATGGGTGCTATTTACTAAACTAGGGCACAGTACAGTGAGTATTCTTCTAACAAAATAGTACATTATGATCTCACTCATTTAAGTGGTGCTTACTTGAGAAGATTTCCTAATAGATCTTTCAATATAGAATAGTTACAGTATATTGTTTACATTTGATAGACACTCAATAATTGCCATTTCCTGAATGATGAATATGTTTGTGTGTGCGTGTGTGTGTTTCAGGCTGTGTAGAAAAGGTACAATTCGGTTCAGGTTGTGGTTTGATATCTCAGAAAGTTCACCAGCTCAGCTTT
The DNA here is from genome assembly GCA_030847615.1 of Gambelia wislizenii. Taxonomy (NCBI): domain Eukaryota; kingdom Metazoa; phylum Chordata; class Lepidosauria; order Squamata; family Crotaphytidae; genus Gambelia; species Gambelia wislizenii. The sequence goes on from JAUMIR010000004.1 coordinate 151,476,808, forward strand.
TGAACACCCTTGGGCATGATCCGCTTTGGATCAAATCAGAAAATATGAGGCCTCATTGATTGCAAAGAGGGTCTTAAGAAATGGCTATATTTTTAATTCTTACAAACGAGGGCAGTTTCAGACATTATAAACTCTTCTGAAGAGATGAATGCTGGGAAAAAAATAAAAGAGATGCAAAGATTCTTTTGATAGATGCCTTTGAATTATGGCCTTTTTTTTTAAAAAAAAAGCAAATGCTAAGAATGTTTTTCTTTGTTTACACAACTGTATAAATATTGGATGTACTACATTTCATACAGATAGGTGTATAGGGATTGTGAAAAGCAGAGACTTGAAAATGGGATGTATTTTAAAATGGGATTCATCCCTTCCTCTCCTCTGTGGTTTTTGGGGCACTATACAGTAAGACCCCTGTATCCACAGAACTAATATTCACAGTTTCACTAGAGAGGCATCCTCTCTAGACATTTTATAGGTCATCCAAGGCAACTCTATGGTATTTTAAACTAGAAGTCCCATTATTTTCAATGGTATTTGCAGTTTTCCGCAGCTTCTTGTATCCTCAGTAAGTCTGGGAACTAAACCCCTGTGGATATGGGGATCCAACTATATATGAATATATATCATATATATATCAACCTGAAAAAAAGGTCAGGATAGGTATAGGTGTGTATATCAGCATGTGCAGAAAGGGGTAATTTAAAACTGAGGGGTTATTATAGTTGTGGGGGATTTACTTACCTCTCTGTGAGTCTGGGGGCAATTTTTATGAAAGTAGAACACACTGTAGATGCATTTCCGGAAAAATGTCAGTGTAACAGAGGTGCAGGAGTCAGAGAATTAGGATCCCTCCCAAAACTACAGCAAGAGAGAGGAAAGTGAAAAGAAGAGCCTTGCTAAAATTCCTCCATACTGGAAGTTCAAGCTGTCAGTGAGTAAACTATACCTCCTCCTCTTTCTCCCTCTTGTTTGGATATGGACAATTTATGGAAATCTCACAATTTTAAATTAAGTGTTCTATGAATGAAAGGGAGGAAGGAAGGGAGTAAATCTGACATTTTCTATGGTCCCTGTATGTCTTTGAGACTTGTGGTCACTTCAGAGCTTTAGGAATTAGTTTGGTTCTGAAAACCTCAGAGGAGAACTTTTTCATCACAGAAGAGTGCCACATCTCTCTCCAAAGAAAACTGATTCAGTTCTAGAATAGGGTTCTTTTTCAATCCCAGTCCCAAATTGTCTATCATTTGACATAAAAAAATTAACTCTTGGTCCCCTCTCCTTTCCAGTCTTTCATGCTGAAACCAGAAGGGTTTTTTTTTTTAAAGCCTTGGTAACCACTAATAAAGAACTAGAGTTTTGTTTTGTTTTAAAAAACCTCTTGGTGTTCTATTGTAAATCAGGCAGACACCAATCACTAAACTGATCCCAATGTATCTTCTGATCAATTGTGGGTTAAAGAAGTGAAGACAGTCAAACTTGCTTTGGGCTACACAGAACCCTTTCCTGATTTGGTACTTTCAAAGCCTTGGGCTGAATCTGACTCTCTCCTCTCCTCCCAGGGTTCCCCAGATGGCCATGCCACCTTTTTCCATAACACCATCATTTGGTGATTTCCCAATGTTTGCGTGCTTCCCTCCATTCTAACCTGTTGAAATGTCTCTCCTACAGTTTAACTGCTGGCAGTAAGAACTTAAAGCTAAGATATGCTGGCACTGTTGGTTGCATTCTTTTCCTTTTAGACCCACTTACCACTGGAATACAGCTCCTGAGAATTTCTCTGAAATTGCTTTTGACTCCCCACCCTTGTCAAAACCCACATGCCTTCACTACATAGCATGAATGGCCATTAGCTTTGATTCAGTCAGTATGTGACACATATTTAAATTCCATTGATTTCTTTGGGGAAGTTAAACCCATGTTTACATTTCTCTCATTACTATAAATGGTGCCTGCTTCTCCTGGTGACAGTACCTGAACCCAGAACCTGGGCATAGAGTATCAAACCTAATCTAGCATAGCCCTTCTTACTCTCTCCACTCTATGCATTATACATGTCAAGAGCATAGGGCCACATCTGTTGCTTCCCTGTCCAATGTTCTTAGCCCTCCCTTCCCTGTTGCAAAACTTGCTGAATTAAAAGCAGTAAGGTATGGAGGGAGGTTCAGTGTATCAAAACAAGGTGTGGAAATGTGTGTAAAGACCACAAGGTCTTTACAAGTTCACTATTCTGTTCCCCCAAAACTTAATCAATGTCACAATTTCAGGTGACCTAACCAGAAAGATATCTCCGAACTGAGCTTTTATCTGTGTGTCTGAGTATCTACCTAAGAAAGTTTTCACTACCTTCCATTCTTTAAATTCCTATTCTGTCTTCCATGTGTAAATAAAGAAGGCAGAACTTTTAATGAACTATTAATGAAATCATGTTAAGACTAACCTCTGTCCTCGAAAGCTTCTGCATGCTTGCTCACCTACAACATGTTCAGCTCAATGCAAAGATAATACATCCAATGCTTAGCATGAAAGGCTCTATAGTGCTTCATCATTTCAGGGTCAATACATTTCTTATTGAAATGGTAAGATTTCCATATGGAGAGCCTGCAGAATCAATTTGTATAGGGAGAGTAAAATAAAGTTCATGGCCGGATGTGAACACTGTGAATTACTGTTTGAAGGCATTATGCACAGACCTATATCAAGGTCAACATCCAGTAAGATTGTCTAATGGATGGTGCATTCCAGGTTAAGCGGCTGCTTTTATTAAACACACACACACACACACACACACATTCTTAGGGAGTTAACAGCATTAACTCCTAAAGGTCGGTAAATTGAGTACCCAGCTTGTGGGAGCAATTAGCTAACACACATTGGAAACTGTTTAATGCAGTGTAGATGTGTAAATAGCTATTGCTTAAAACAATTTGTAAGCCTCTCTGATAGCCTTGTGGCTGAAGAGCGGGGTATAAATAACTAACTAAATAAAATAAAATAAAAATAAAATTTATAAAGTAATGCTTTACAGATTAAGTCATATATTCCACCCCAAATTGGTTGGGGAGGGAGGGGAGGGCAGAACCACAGAAGAAAAGGAAAGGATCTCAGGAAAATTACAGAAAGTAATTACAAGGAATTAAAGTAAAGTAATTATTTGATATTCAACAACCTCAAGAAGAGCTCTCAGATAAGTTACTTGCTTCATCCCCCCTCTCCCTGATATTTTACATGGAACGATTTCATCAGTGTTTGATTCCTTTATAAAGTGTCTATTAGGACAAGGAATCTGTCATGAAGGGTTCACATGAATCTCCTCACATATTAAAAGTATAGATGTGAGGTACTGCTGATAATACATGTAGAGGCCATGGCCCCCAGCAGCCAGGCATTTACTGGCTGTGCAAAGGAGCATGAAGGGCTCCTCAGTGTGGAAGTGAAAGGAAAGGAGTAGACATTGACTCCATTCTGTGGTAGAAAGAAGGAAAAAGGAGTGGAATTAGAATTGACATGTGCCTCAGTTAACTTTGACAGATAGGGAGAAAAGGTGTGTGTGTGTGTGTGTGTGTGTGTGTAGAGAGAGAGAGAGAGAGAGAGAGAGAAAGAGGGAGGGAGACTGAGGCTGCTGCCGCCATACTACAGAAATAATGCAGTTTGAAACTGATTTAATTGTCAGGGCTCCATCCTGTGGATTCCTGGGATTTGTAGTTTGTTTTTATATCAAAGCTCCCCGACAGAGAAGACTAAACATCTCACAAAACTGCAAATCCCAGAATTCCATAGCATTGAGCAATGGCAGTTAAAGCAGTGTCAAACTGAATTATTTCTGCAGTGTGAAAGCAGCCTGTGTCTCCATTCTAAGATTTGTTTGGACATCCATAATTCTGTTAGATAGCTGTTTTCCCTCACAGACAAACTGGGTGTACATATACACATACATATTCATGTACATATACATATATATTTATATATGCATCTAGATATGTATGGATGCACACAAACACATGCATGTGTGCGCATGTGTAACATTTTTATGTTTATTTAATATTTAAAATAATTGTTACATTTATTTTATTTAAAAACACATGTAGAATTGAAAAAAAATCACAAATACGTTCAGATGCAGACATATTTTTGAAACAATATATTTACAGCAAACCCACATTCTTTACATCCCTTCTGTAAAAAGGAGAAGATACTTCTCAAGAGACATTAAAGACACAATTAGATCATTTGTGAACAAACTTGTTGCCAAAATAAGTGGTGTCACTTGGTGTTATCAAGGATGCTTGGCTTGGCTTCCCGCCTTTCATTTTATCTTAACTTTGTTCTTGCAGTAGTTCCCATGGTATTGACCTGCTGTGGACTCAGCTAAGCATAATAGTTATCTTTGGAAAACATACAAATGCCACTGGTTATCAGTGAAATGTTCTTTGCTTGTCTTCATTATTGGAGCCAATGCTGTCACTAATGTCAAATGAGAGCTCAGAAGTAGGATTCTTCCTTAAAATAAAATACACAATAAAATAATGTGCGCACACACAGTTGCACAGACAGACAGAATGAGCAGCCTTGTTATAGAGCAACCTATTTAGGTGACAGTGTGAGGGAGGCAGAGAAGAAGACAAGAAGCCACCAGTCACTGATGAGAGCTGGAACTGGTGTCCAAGTAATGCAACAAGACTGTATCCACACTACACAGTTATAGCAACTTCATGCCACTTTGAATCCCATGGTACTATCCTATGGAATCCTGGGGTTTGTAGAAAGTGCAAAGAATTTGATGGCAAATAAAAACAATGTAGCATTTTTTTTGCTAGAAAGCCCTAGTGCCCTACCCCAAACTGCTCTCTAGCAGGACATTCCAAATAGGTCACCAAACTGTTACCTGAATTACTGGGGGAACCCCACTTGCATCAGATATTAATATGGGGAATTATAATTAGTCCAATATGGTAGTGAGAGGCTGGGTAACTGTGGGATCTTTTGACCTATGTATACTTGTACTGATGAGACTAACAGCCAGGAAATAAAATTAAAATAGTTTTTATTGAAAATTAATTACAGGAACACACACATCCACTCAAGTTTCAAGCAGTCACACAAGGCTAGCAAAAATAGGAGGAAGTATCGAGTTTGGGATGATGGACTATACTATACTGTCTGAAGAGCAGAGATTTGTGCAGAGTAGAGGTACAGCTGTGCATGCCAGGTGACACAGCAAACTAACAGAGTGACAGCGTCTGGGAAACTGTGCAGACTTTGGTAGTGTTTTGGGATGATATTTATATTCTATATTCCCCCTGAAGGGGTGTTAGGTGTGGAATACAATATTAGAGGAGTTCTCCACAGTTAGACAATGGAAGCTCTGGCTATGTTAACAATCACTAATGGCTGAGACATTAAGACTGATGGGCATCAGGGAATCTTCTTTTATTGAGGAGAGGGGTGTGAAGGAAAACCAGTTTGCAGAGTAACGAGTTTTTCTGGCCCCTTGATTGAATTAGTGAATGACTCACTTTCAAATACATCCAGGAGAATTAGCATATTTCTGTTCTAACTCACTGTCCAAGTGAGTTTGCATAAGTACTACCCAGGTGTGTCTTTTGGGAATTTAGAAAGACCTCTTTGTTAGGTTTTGAGCAAACCTTCTCCCAGCCCCTCCTTTTGGGGAAGTCTAGGGCTACTGCTAACCTCCTGAAGCATCAATAAACAAGCTAATTTATGAAATATAGCCAATTGATTAATTATTGGAAGGGTAGGGGTGTCAGGGCAGGTGACAAAACTACAAATCCCAGGAAGCAGGCATGACAGTTAAAGTATTATTAAACTACTATAACTTCGTAGGGCAGATATATTCTCAAGTCCTTGCTCTAGAGAAAGGAAAGCCACTGTTGGGGATAGGGATCAGCATGAAATTAATTTCAGTTTATTTTTCATACCAATTTACCAAACTTCACAAATTTTTCATACCTGGAACTGAAAAAATATTAAGAGTTAGGTTGTGTGACAGATGGAGCACAGGTGTTAATCATCTCCTAGGCTTGGCCTATCACAGTCCTCAAAATGTTGTGAAACAGGCCTGGAGTGAAGATGGAACCTCAAAACCACTTTGGCCAATAAACAGACTATTGGTATGTAAGTTCTAACAATTATGATAAGGAGAGTAGGAGGAGGATTGTGGTAGATAATTCGAGGAAAGGTTAAGAAGGATGCAATTGTAACTGGGTGAACTGAACTCAATGACCCAGCTGAGTATTGTCTATATTTAAAGAGAAGCCTTCAATATAAATGTTAGTGCTTAGCCACTGCTTGAGCCTACTTTGTCAGGGGATTTACTGGGCCCCAGTCAAGCACCACCAAAGAGGTGAAAACACACATGCTTCTTACTTTCATAACTGCCTCAAGGTAACCCAGTATGAATTCTGGGGAAGGAATTAGGTGAGTGGAAGAAAATCTAGAGAAAGAAAAAGTAACCAGGAAGTGGAAAAGAATTCAAAGCCACATGTCTAAGAACTAAGCCCTTGAAGCCCTTGATATGAAAAGATGAACTGATCTGTCATTTTTGGTTTTGTTACACATTCAGAAGAAGACGTTGGGAAGTCCCTACAATTCCAAAGACAGTTTGCCTAATAGAAAGAGTGGCTGTATGGAAAGGACCACAAATGGTTATTTAATTTATAATTACTATATTTTTGCTGCCAGAGAAAGGGGGAGACAAATGCAGTGGAGGCTGCTGGCTCCAACATCTGTGGCTGTTGAATTCACTGTGGGTTTTACTTTAAGCTGCACCCAAATAGATTCAGAACCATGGATAGCTCCTTTAAAGTCCAAAGAAAAGGCTGAAACAGATTTGCAAAACCTCAGACATTGGGGTTATCCTTGCATGTTGCTTAGAGGATTCCTACCATTAGCTTTATAATGGTGGCATATGTTTTGGCTATCTGTGCCACTCTTAATAAACTGCATAGAAATAATGAGCTGTGTTTCTTCTGACAAAATGGCTGATGCATGGAGCTGAGCCAAAGTTTTGCCATCTGAAAAGCTGGTGTACCAAATTGACTAGTTCCAAAAGCTGTTGCACTGTTGCTTACTCCTGAGCAGACATGCATAGAATTGAACTGTGCCATGGTCATTGTTATTTTATTTTATTTTAGTTCTTTTTAAACTTTTGTAAAGTAAGATTTTGGTTTAATCTTGTTTTAATTTGCTATAAGCTGCCTTAGATTCCCTCTAGGGAGAAAGACAGGGTATAAATTCAGTCAATCAATCAGTTATCTTGTATTATTATTATTATTATTATTATTATTTCTTACCTGCCTCTCCCAAAGGTAAAAGGTGAGGTACAATATGAATTAAAATGCAATATATAACATAAAATCATTTAATCACTCAGATGTAAACACATAGGATTAAAACAAAGATTATATTAACACCATCCATAAAGTTAAAATACAAATTTAAAATTCATAGATTAAAATCAACTGGGTAGGCCTGCCAGAACAGATAGGTCTTTAGCACTGCTTCAAATTCCAACAGTATCTTTAGTTGTTGAATCTCTTCTGGCAGGTCATTGCACAAAAGATTATCAGACAGGAATGAAAAAAGCATTCCTGTCCCACGATCTCCTCCCCTGCCCCTGTCCTGTCCCTGTCCTGGCAGAAGAACAAAACTTTTCACACATACCTTTTGCAGCATCCAAAGAGCATCCCAGGAGTGAATGGAGCTCTAATGGAGTGAAACCCCATTGGTTCTTGTGAGAAGACAAGAGCACGGGAAATTCAAACTTACAAAAATAATTTTAAAAAACACACTAAAAGTGACAGCAAGCACAAAAACACACTTAAAGCATTAAAAGTAACCTGGGGAGGGTACAAAAAAGTGTGTCACTTACCTTGTTGTCCCAATCTCACCAGGAAGCGTTCTGGCAGGAACCTCCAATTTACACTGGGATCGTGCCAGCGAAACAGGGCACCTTTTCAGTCGCATAGACATCTGTGATAGAAATGGAATGGGGATCTATTGACGGCTTCTTCCATCAATAGAAAGCAGCACTGGTGGAACAGCAGCAGAACAGGTGCATAATGAGAGGAGAATGATGTCATCTGAAAAGGAAGCCCTTTAGCAATCTCCTGCAGTCATTATAATGCTGTATTTAGTGCATCTGATATTCTTCACAGCCTATGGATGGCTGACAAAAAGGTCCTCAGGGTGACAGTTGCCAGTCTAGTCCTGGCTGGTTGAAGTAAATGTCCCCCAGAGGATCTAAGTGTAAAGCCTAAATACCCTAAAGGTACCAGATCCTGTCTTATTTTGGAAGCTAACCAGTGTCACTGGTTAGTACTTGGATGGGGGACCACCAATGAATGTATTGTAGGCTATATTTCAGAGGAAGGGACTGGCAAAACCATCTCTGAGTATTCCTTTGCTAAGAAAACCCTATGAAATTCACCATACATCAAGAGGTGACTTGAAGATACACACACATGCTTGGTGAGAAAAAATTCAAACAGGTCACAATTACATTTGGCTTTTCCTGTTTCTTTTGGCCCCACTCACTTTGTCCCTGGTCTGTTCCCTTAAATTGTATACCTGCCCTTTAATGATTTGTCATTTTTCTTTCATTTTGAATTATTTTTTAGTTAACATAGATGAATGCTAATTTGTGCCACTCAATAGCTGTTCTTCTCCCCTCAATGTTTCATGCCCTACTTTAGAATTCCAGCTTGTTCCCTGAGCCTCTTGCAAAGGTGAACGTCCTTCTCCTTGCTTAATAGCTTTCGCTCAGTGATGCTACTTTCTAAACAATGCTTTTTGCATTCTAAAAGGTCTTTTGTGGCTGACATTTGGCTGCATCTGTTTAGCTGTGCTACCCACTAACGCCTCACAGAAATCATTAATGTGTTTGCTTGTAACAGGCCTATTCAAACAGTGCTATGACACTCCACCCCCGCCCCTTTGTAGTTACTATTATGCCTATGCAGGGTGTGCAATGTGAAAGGCAAATGCAGTCAACTAGTTCTTATTTTCTTCAGTCACATATCCATGGAGTAAAAAATAAAATAAAATCAGTTGTTCTTTAATTAGAAACAAACATATGTTCATTATTTATAATGCTTAAAAACACATAACCTGTGAAATCACCATTTTACAACCCAATTCTATGAATATTGTTAATGTCTACAGTATTCGTTCTACAGTGTTTCACTTTGTGTATCAGAATTTGTTTCAGGGAAAACTTGTTTAATCAGGGTTGGCCCTAAGACAATTGATGCCTTGGGCAAGGACCACCATCAGTATCCTGCCCTCATCAATTGTGGGCTTTTAGAAATATATATAGAGAGAAGAGAGGGAGAGAGCATGCAGTGTTTATTTCATTTGTAGTGCTTACAGACCATGATAATTTCACCTCAAATTAAAACTAATGTGTGTTATTTATATATTTTTTTAAAAAATATCCAGAATGAATAATATCAAACTGTAAATCAAAAAGGTATTTGTGTGTGTGTGTGCTTGGAAAGTGAGGAGATTATGTGGCACCAGAATAATGACAGTGGAATGCAAAAGGATGCCAATATCACATGACATTGTCCTTTTGCGTTCCACTGTCGTTATTCTGGCATTTCTTTCTATTGATGGACCAAGACGTGAATAGATCGCCCATCCTGTTTTGGTGCTAGCATTGCCGGTGTGTGAAAACTCAGGCCATTTAACTCATGTGAATGCAGCATCAATGGCCGGTCTGGTACAAACACTTCCAGGTGAGATTGTGACATCCAGGTAAGTGACACACTTTTTAAAACCTTCCCTGGATTACTTCGAAGTTTTAAAGTGTGTATATGTGCTTGTTGTCACTTTTAATGTTTTATTTTTTGTTTTATGTTTGAGTTTCCCATACAATCAAGTCTCATGGGATTTCAAAGAAGGAAGTGAATGGGGCTTTGTTCACTTCCTCTTCATTGCCAGGGAAGTCTTCTGCTGGGAGAGAAGGCAAGTGTGTGTGTGGGGGGGCACATTCTTTTGCCAGCATAAAAGTGGATTTTTTTTTATGCCGGCAAAAGAATGTTTTAAGGGGATCATCTGATAAAGTTCTGATACTCAAACTTCCTGTAGAACTCCAAAATAGAATCAAAGCACTATGACTGTATGGTGTGGAAGTGCCCTCAGTGGCCAGCTTTTGGGTGCAGCCAAATTCTACCCCAGCTAGCAGTACTGTAGCTATCAGTTTAGCAGCTCTTAGTGGCATAAGAATCCAACAACACTCCACTTATCCCTATAATGTGAGGGAGATACAGTGAAATTAAAGTAAATAAAACAAAGTAAAATGTAGTTTTACTGCATATATGTATTAATATGTCATGTGGGAAATTTCCTGATCACAGTGACCTCCCATGCCATCCCACTAGAAGAAATACTGATTTCTCCTGAAATAAGAGCGTATCATTTCAGCTTTGTTGAATGGTGATTTGCCAAAAAACATCATGGGACCTTTTTTTTTTTTTTTTTTGCCCAATATATACCTTGATTACACCTCATTTAGACTACTGCAATATACTCTACATGGAGCTGCCTTTGGAAACTATTTGGAAACTTCAGTGGACCCAAAATTCTGTGGCCAGATTGCTGACTGGGGCTAGTTACAAGGAGCATGTAACTCCCTTGTTAAAACAGCTTCACTGGCTACCGGTTTCTTTCTGGGCACATTTCAAAAGGCTGGTCATGACCTATAGAGCCCTCTATTGCTTAGGTCCAGACTATCTGAAAGACCAGATCTCCCCATATGAATCTGCCAGAGTTGTAACATCTACAGGGGAAAGTTTCCCCTCAATCCCACCACCATCACATATGGGAGAGAGACTTTTCAGCGGCTGCTCCCACCCTCTGGAACTCCCTTCCATGGAAGGCTAGGCTGGTCCCCTCCATGTTTTCCTTTTGCAGACAGGCAAATACCTTTTTGTTTAAGCAGACTATTGATGTGTGCTTTTTTTAAAGAAAACTTTTTATGTCTTTTCAATGATTGTATACTGTTGTGTGACTTTTAATTGTTTTTTTTAAAAAAATGATTGTTAAGGTTTTTAATTTGCTTTTTTGGGAGCTACCAAGCACACACACACACACACGTCTTATATTTAGCTGGCTAGGAGAGAAAATGACCTCAATGGCATTTTCTGGGAGGGGGGTAAATAAAAATGAAAATATGTACATGGGAAGTGGCTGAAATTTGGGGACATTGTTTACAATTGTGCAGGTGGCAATGTTATAGAATGCCTGCTCTGTAGGTCTACTCTGTGTGAATTCTCAAAACAAAATGTTACTTTGGAGAGCTAAAATATCTGCTTAATGCACGAGGATTAAACCAAGCAAAAATCTGTAGGATATGATATCACACAAAACCTTCCCTGCAAAAACTCTGAAATGTTCAGAAAATGCTAGTGAGACTCTTGCCGCAGATTGGAAGCTACAATTGTCATTCTATCTCCATTCTAATTCTCTCCCCCCACCCCTGCATCATATCACATCACATGTTCCATGCTGGGAGGGGAACAGAGTGGGAGGCATACTGAAATGTCCATTACTTTGAAGTGCTTTGGAAACCATCATAGCATCTTGGGATGGCATGATTGGATCTGGAACCATTTTGGCTCAACATGATCCTATGCAAATCCATTCTGGATTGGACTGAATCATACCAATTCACTCTGGAATTCAAAATTCAGCTGAGCCACATGCACAACCTTAGCAGGTATAGCAACTAAATGAATGACAAAAATGTACCTATGCTGAGAATAATTACATATGTATAAAGCAGGTCACAGTCTCAATACAGGCAGGTGTTCCAAACAAGCCTTTTTGTAATAATTTGCCACTATGCAAAAGCAAGGTAAATACATGCCTAAATATAGGACTTCCCTTGTCTATCCAAATCCTTCTATTTGGATATTGTTGGACCTCCATATCCGCAGCATTTTTTTAACCACCTTTGCTTTACATAAACCTGTTGACAAACATACCAGGAGCATATGCCAAAACAATTCAATAATCTTGCAGTCTAAAAATATGTCTTTGGAAGAAGGACACTTTATTGATTGTGACAAGCCAACCTTGAAACTATCAAAGGGAGAATGACTGAAGGAGCATTCTAAACACCTGGCAGATGGAGGAACCCCATCCTCCATCTTGTTTTGAGTCAGAGCACTGGCACCTTGATGGATTTATGACGTGAAACCTTGTAAGATGAGGAATTCAGGCAAGAATCATATCAGCTATGGCACTACAGAAATATCAAAAACTAGGGCATTGTGACACCTTTGCAAGGATATTGCTTTGGTGTGACTGTCCTCATCACAATTCTATTAGTCTTCCTTCAGCTCTCACCTGGCAGCAGTCATTCTATCAGGCTGAAACAAAAGCAAAATGGAAAGCAGGGGACCAGTGTGTTTGGTTCCTCTTCTCCTTTATCTCTGTGTGCACTCCAGTGTATCATTGTTAGAATCTTTATAACTAAGGGCACTTTCACACTACACAATTTTAGTTTAACTAAGGGTGCATCTACACTGTAGAAATAATGCAGTTTGGCACCACTTTAAGGGTTGCAGCTCTATCCTGGGATCTGTAGTTTTGCAAAGTCTTTAGCCTTCTCTGCCAGAGTGCTGGTGCCTCAGAAAACTACAAATCCCAGGATTCTGTAGGATGGAGGCATGGCAGATAAAGTGGTGTCAAACAGAATTATTTCTACACCATAGATAAACCCTAACCCTGTCTGGAAACCTTTCTGTCTGAAGAGCAGTGCAAAATGCATCAAATAAATAAAAAATAAAAACATCAGTGAAATAATAATATGAATCAAATTGGAATCCATCCTTTTTCAAATGCAACAACAGCCTGCCTATCTCAGGAGTGTTTGGCAGCTGCTGTAGCCTTGTGATTAGACACACTGTTTTCCTCAGTGGTACCATATAGGGCTACTAGCCCAGTAATAAGGCATTATACGGACATTTTGTAAAGGATTTTACATGTACAGAATTCTTTCCCTTGTATCATATCTATAACCATTTATTATTTTAATACTGTTTCATCTGTTGAGGGAAAAGACATCTCTAAAGAGGCATTCAGGGGTTCATATTCTTCAGCATTGTTAAATCTTGACAGCATCCATTGTCTTTGGCTTTTTCTTCACAAACGAAGATTTAAGAGAGAGAGAGAGAGAAAGAGAAAGAGAGAGAGCGCGCGACCAAAGTCCTGAACCGCCTGCATGCAGGGTTGGGTCTGCAGCTTCCAGTGCATCTTTACACCTGCCGTTTCGTCCCTTGCCTATCGCTACAGGGCTTTTTTGGAACTGGATTTGTCCTTCGAGCCTGTGCAGTGGATTTTTCTGGTTGAGCGCAGCATGCACAGAACTGGCCTCACCCCTTAAACCAAAGGTTCATCTGCTGTGGCCTTGCAAGCATGGACGTAGCAGCGAGGTCCTCGGGTCATAGGTTTGATTAGAGTTTCCTTCTCTTAGATGGTTGACCTTACAGGGTTGGACAAGCACCATCTGCCTGGGTTTGGGATTAGAGTTTTCCTTCTCCTAGGATGGTTGCCATAAGGCTAGAGAGCCCATCCTGCCCTTTGACGCTCTTTGTCAGACCCTTCGGTTTTGACCTGTCTGGCATGGGAGACCCTACTGGTGGCTATTATGCCACTGCCAGCATAGCTCAAAACATCATTATGGTACACAAGCCTCTCTCCCACAACAAGGGGAGAGGGGCATCCATCGTATTATAAGCATTTTAACCGGCATCCACTACTAGCATAATAGGACATATACAGTTGTCCCTCTCTATCCACGGATTTAAGTATTCATGGCTTGAAAATATTCTTTTAAAAATAATAATCCAAAAAGTAAACCTTGATTTTGCCTTCTTATATAAGGGGCACCATTTTGCTATGCCATTGCATATAATAGGACTTGAGTATTCATGGGTTTTGGTACCCAAGAGGGGTCCTGGAACCAAACCCAAGCAAATATGAAGGGGCAACTGAATCTATGTTAGCACAGTCTTACCAGCAGCAGCATATACTTGCATACTGGGGCAGTTTATCAGTCTATTAGTCTATCAGGAACACCGTGGCTGTCTGAGATAGCGATCTTCCTCAGTGGAGACATACCACAAAGGCAGTCTAAGTTGGGGCTCTCTCTTAGCTCTTTTATTCTCTCCTTAGCCTTGCCCACCTTATCAATTATCCATAAAAAAAGGTGTTTATTGCATGTTGCTTATATTGGTTCAATCAAAACAAAGATCTTTATCTATGATCCATCCCCTGTACACATAGGAGATTCTCAGACTTCACTGTTTTCGGAGATTTTCAGACACGGAAAAATCGTCCCTTGCCGCGCGAGCAGCCTCCCGAAACTGCTGCGCGGCAAGGGTCTTTTTCGGACCGCGCTGTGCCTGTTGCGAAGCCGTCCGTGTCACTTCCGTGAAGCTTGGGACGGCTCCGCGTCATATTTCAAGCACGGAGGCTGCCCGTGATTGAAATATGACGCGGAGCCGTCCCAAGCTTCACGGAAGTGACACGGACGGCTTCGCAACAGGCACAGCGCGGTCCGAAAAAGACCCTTGCCGCGCAGCAGTTTCGGGAGGCTGCTCGCGCGGCAAGGGACGATTTTTCCGTGTCTGAAAATCTCCTTCGTGTTACTATTCCATTTTAACTGCTCTGGCTTCCTGCTGTAGAATTCTGGGGTTTGTAGTTTAGTGAGGCCTAAGATCTCTCTGGCTGAGAGTGGTAAATGCCCCTCCCTAAACTGCAAATCCCAGGATTCAAGAGGAGGCAGCCATAGCAAATAAAGTGGAATAGTAACAGTATAACAGTGTTGTCTGAAAATCTCCTTAGGACTTTTTCGGATGGGGTTTTACTACGCTAGCAGCCTTGTCCCCGTTGTGAGGCTGCTGCACTGCAGGGCGTCCCTTTCACGATGACGCTCTCCCCTGCTGATCCTCTGTCGATACTGTTGCGTAACCACGGGGACGCTGCAGCGTTATATTTGGTGGTTTTCTAATCACGAAAGTTGATTGTGATTAGAAAACCGCCAAATATAATGCTGCAGCGTCCCTGCAGTTACGCAACAGTATCGGCAGGGGAAAGCGTCATCCAAAAGGGACGCCCTGCAGCTCAGCAGCCTCGCAACGGAGACGAGGCTGCTAGTGTTGTAAAACCCCATCCGAAAAAGTCCATAGAATCTTTTGGCTGCCTGACATCTTCATTACATCAACCTGTACACTGTTTAGGAGGTTTACTCTATCTAATACATATCTGCTGAGGGTTATTATAGGTTACTTACACTCATGTCTCACAGGATAAGACTAGAAACACTGGAGTTCTCACCTCTTATCATTTTTACATCCCAGGTCTTACGTATATGGTCTAAATACCCCAACTTACCCCCATCTCAGAGCCAGGCAGTCCATATGATACAGGACATTTGCGCTGTTCTGCCCCCAGGCAATCTTCACCACCTCTGGGGCAGATATGGGGCTGAGTTGGGGGCAAGCTGGGGTGGAGCCTGATAAACTGTTTTAGAATAATAGCCATTTAAATCTATTACTGCCAGCAAAAAAAGTATCGGGCCCCGCGTATCTGCTGGAGCCTGCCCTGCTCACTAGCCCATCATTCTAGGTGCCAGTCGCGCTTACTCTTCCAAGTCCAGGCAGCAGGCCTGCAGCATGTGACCACATGGTCACATGGTGTTGGCTGGCTTCCTGGACCAGGCAGAGCACAGAAGATGGTGGTGGTGGTGGCGGCTGCAGCAGTGAGCTGGCATTCCTGCATGGACTCTGCCCCATTTCGTCAAGGCAACAGGGCAGAATGGGCCATCTCCACAGCCAGGATACGCTGGTGAGGAGCCAGTGAATCCTGGCTAGTTTAAATAAGCCCCCATTAAGCATTTTCCCAGCCTTATGCTGAAGGTAGTTTTCTACTGATACATGCACAGACTCTCAAAGATCTCTTACGGACTCTCACAGATCTACCTTCACATATTATATCATTTACCATACATGCTCTACTCTATAGGATATCCTAAGTCACATTTAAAGGTATATTCCTAGGTCACACAGTTGGCAACTGAATAACCTGGCCTCTACCACAAGGTCACCCAATGGATTTCCATGGCTGACTGGGGATTCAAACCCTGGTCTCCCAGAGTCCTGGTCCAATGCCCAAACTACTACACCACACTGGCTCTCTTATATATACTGTACTTATTTGAAATTAGACATGTCAGTTATGTTTGTCCTTATATGGTCAGAGTTATATGTGCTCAAGAACATATTTGGTGGTCTCTCAATCTCAAAACAACAGCACATGTCAAAAAGCAGAACAGACTAAATGTTGTCTCCTTCCTGAGTTACCCACCTAGTGATAGGAAACTTGTGATTACATACATATTCAGTCATGTTACATAGAGCCAGTGTGGTATATTTCTGTACTGTTGTTTTTTTTACTGGAATTTGGGAGAACCCAGTTCTAGTCTCCCAATGAGCTATGAAGCTCACTGTTTGTTTTGGGGCCAGTCATTCTCTCTTGGCTTGACCTACCTCATAGGATTTTGATGATAAAGCAAGGGCAAGGAAGGAGCCATGTACACTATCTCAAGCTCATTGGAAGAAAGATGGGCTAAAATAATAAATAAATGAAGGCCCTTTCCATCTGAATTTTAACATCCACTGGGGAGGCAGAAAAAGTTATCAGGAGTTCTTGAGCTTGAGACTGGTTTGTAAAAAATATTTTACTTGAAAGGTGAATGGCTCCATCTGCTCCCAGCCCTCTTCTGAAGTGGGAGGGCAGAGGCTGCTATTCTAACTAGTTTTTAGTGGCTTAGGGATACTTGCTAGGACATAATTTAAAACTCCTGTATTTTCAGGTACCACATTTTTTATTAAAAATAAAAAGCTCTTTGTAAACTACATGAGCCATTTGGGTAATTTGCAAATTCTGACCAAGCGTTTATACATTATGCAGTCCAAATGTTAATGGTGAATATTCATTAGGATTTCTTTCCTTCTTCTGTCACTGCTAGATTTTTATTCCACCAGTATACCTTTTTGATTGTCAATGAGACTTTTAAAAACTCTTCTTTATCTAGCCTATCCTCTAAGATGAACAAGTGAGACTGGCTGACTTGCCTCTGTGAACTTTCAGCCTTTTGTGTGTTAGAAATTTTCTGCCACAGGGCTTTTCAATGGTCCTCCAGACGTTATAGCACATCATCTTGAAAAGTACGTAAAGATGACATCCCTCCACTTGCTAACCTTTGGTCTCGTAATTAACAGTGCTGTCAGCTTCAGACATGGAAAATGTAGTTTGTGTAGAATGTCTGGTAATTGCTTTTGATCTTAGGAATGCATTTATATATAATTGTAATTATTTATTTCTTACATTTCTAGTGCACTTTTCCCCATGAAAAGCCCAGAGTTGTGCTTTTGGTATGCTGTAGCTTTATACATGTATACAGTAATACGAAGTGGCTGTACAAATGTTGTAAATTATGGCTGGCATTGTGTTAGTGAGTTATGACTGTGTAAGTTAGATTTACCCCATTTTATTTTATTTGTTATGGAGGTCGAAATTATCTAACGATAGTCCAAACCTTCACAGGATCCACCTTTTAGCTGCTTCAGCCCCCACTCCATGGCCATTTGGTTCCTGGTGGAGAACTGGGGGCATTAGAGAAGCATATGGATACATCCTCATAGCCACACACAGAATTATGACATCATCAAGATCTCTGGAGAGCCCCCAGAGGTCCTGGCAGATGATGCCAGTGTGTTGTGTTCAGCTACAGGAGTTTAGCCAGATGCTTCGTTGATGCCCCCCCTGCCCTTCACTGGCCAGTACATGGCTGTAGAGTGTAGATTGCCCAGCTAAAAGGGGAGTGAGGGGGGAGATGGAGCATAGTTCCATTTCTGCAGAGCTTTACAAGGCTTCATCTCTCCTTCTTTCATGCCTGTCACATGCTCTCCAAAGCCTGCTGACAAGGACATGCTGATAGCTCGGTCTCTTTTCCTGTTCCTTGTGGTGGCCACCATGAAGTTCAAAAAAAGCACATGATCACTAGCATGAAAAGTGCTTCCAGGTGCTTGACAGCAAGCCCACCCCTGTGCATGTCTGACCCATCAGATCTCCAATTCCGCCCTCTCCAGACTGCACAACAAATCAAATTGATTGTCCCAATGAGCAGGAATGCACATTTCCCTTACAGCTTTTTAAAAACCTCAGGAAAAGCCATGGAGGCTTTCCCCACAGAATGTTTGGAGTTTTTGGCCCACCTCCTTCAAAATACATTGAATCACTGTGGGATCCCATTGGGACAAAGGGTTTTCTCCTCAAATTCTATGTGGAATATTTTCACAATTTAAACAAGCCCCTTGTTTCTTTAGATACTTCCCATTTCCCCTCCTCATTGGAATTGTTTGAAATTATGCCTTAAATATCTCACTTTAAAGAAACCCCCATTCATCATGAACTCCCTTCTCTGTTAGTATTCCTGATTGTGGGACCACACCCAGTATTTTCTTAAGTTTACCGAAATTGGCTTTCTTAAAGTCTAGAATGTGTGTCTGACTATGCTTGGCTGAAGTGATATCATGAAAGGTATGTGGCTAAAGTGATTTATAAGCAACCTGTGAAAACGTCCCAAGATGGAAACAGGTTTTCTAGATATAGTGATGTTGCCTAATTATTTAAGAAAAGCAGCATTTTCATGTTTTACAATAACATCTGTTCAGTGATAAACCCATTAAACATGACTTGTGTGCAATTTATTAATATATTTAAATCTTATTCACACTTTCTAATACTGTGTCTCTACTTAGTTTAATCTAGGTATATCCAATCGAGTGAAACAATAAATATAATTATGGATTCAAAATTAAAATGAGTAGAAATTAATTATATTAATATATTCCTATCCACCACCATATGACAAGCAATTAACAAGACATCACCATACACAGTGTGCTCAAAAGGTCGGCGGGGGGGAGTGATGAGAGAGAGAAAGAAAAGTAATACAGAGTTGAACATGCATATTCAATGTAGAGAAAGGACTTTGGTTCTCCACCCCCCAAGTCAGATAGATAGAGAAGAAACCTAAGATTGTGACAGTTACATCCAAATTCCTGGACCACGTTGTCAGAAAAATAACCTCCCCTTAAAAAAGAATTATATTCTTAAAATACATTTCTGTCATGGAAAAAAGACATTTATGGACTATCAATAGGCATAAACACCCCAGAGTCTTGAAAGTATTATTTCAAAATAGAAAGGAAAAAGTATTGAGAATTCCTTGTACAATTTTTTGAGCCACCTTGGATCCCTTCTGGGAGAAAGGCAGCATATTAAATAAATAAATAAATAAATAATTTTATAGTTATACTATGAAGCATTCTGGTTCAGACAAATGGTGAGAGTTTTACTGAATCTCTGTTTGGGTACTTGGTTTCATTTAGAAAAAGATGATCAACATCCAGATTAAATGAGAGGGATAACATTTATGTCCATTAAACCTAAAAACTTTGCAGGGTTAAAAATGACTTTTTTTGAAAAAAAAAATTCCAAATATGGAAAAGGAAGAAAAAAAAAACTTTAATCCCATCATTATCACCCCTTTTACCATTTTTATGTCACCCTCTATTTGTTGATTAAGACAAGTTTTCTTGACTTAAAAACTTAGAAACCAAAAACCTATATCATTTGTAGGATTTATTCATTTATAGGACAACAACATAAATCAGGGGCTCAAACAAAACAGCAACTAGAAAATGAATTTGATTTGAAATTTACCAGGTTTTACACTTTATATCCTGTCATGAAGTAAAGTTTATCATGAAATTCTCATTAACTTAATTTGAGTCACCGGTATTTCAAAACTGCCCAGATATGATAGATTCACATTAAAAAAAATCTAGTCTGTCTTGATTTACAGTACAGTTGCCCCTCCACATTCGCGAACTCAGCATTCGCGGTTTTAATTATTCGCGGTTTTGGGAGGGCCCCCCGGGCCCCCCCAAAACTGTGAAAAGGGGCCTCCGGAGGCCCCTTGAAAGCCCTGGGAAGGAGCGGGGAGGGCCGGGGAGGCATTCACGGGGCCTTTGGAGACCCTCCAGAGGCCCCGTGAAGGCCTGGGGCGGGTGGGGGGAGGCCGCGGAGGCCTTCATGGAGCCTTGGAAGGCCCCGGGGAGGGAGGGGGGAGGCCTTCACGGAGCCTTGGAAGGCTCCGTGAAGAAAGCCTGGGGAGGGTGGGGGGAGGCCGCGGAGGCCTTCATGGAGCCTTGGAAGGCTCTGTGAAGGCCCCGGGGAGGGAGGGGGAGGGTTGCAGAGGCCTTCACGGAGCCTTGGAAGGCTCCGTGAAGGCCCCGGGGAGGGTGGGGGGAGGATGTGGGGAGGCCTTCACGGAGCCTTGGAAGGCTCCGTGAAGGCCTGGGGAGCATGGGGGGAGGCCGCGGAGGCCTTCACGGAGCCTTGGAAGGCTCCGTGAAGGCCTGGGGAGGGTGGGGGGAGGGCAATCAATATTCGCGGTTTTTTGACATTCGCGGGGGTCCGTGGAACCTAACCCCCACGAATGTCAAGGGACAACTGTACTTATGGTAATATAACAGGTTTAAAACTGGTCTGGGAAAAAGATCTAGGTATCATTATAGAAGATGATTTATGGTCCTCATCATGGAAAGACTCTCTGTTAAAATAAATTTCAGCTAAAATATGTGAACAAGTCCCCCCCCTTACCCCTGTCTTAGAGCCCTGCAGTCCTGACAACACAGGGCTTTTGCCCTGTTCTGCTCCCAGACACTTCTCACCACTGAGGCAGATACAGGGCTCAGATGGGGTGAAGATGGGGTAGAACCCTTTACCATGGTTTTAAAAAATATCTAGTTTAATCTGTTGCCACCAGGAAGGAATAGATCGGTCCCCACATATCTGCAGGAGCCCATCCTGGTGGGCCAGCCCTTTGCTGCATCTGCCAACCTGTCTTTCTCTTCTGGATCCAGGAAGGGATCCCACAGCATGTAATCAAGGCTGGTCACATGCAGGGAGCCTTAGTGACATGTTGCGGGTCAGCTTCCTTATTTCCGAGAGAGCCAGGGAGATCGTGGTGGTGGTGGCTTCAGTGACAGCCCAGTGTGCTTGTTTAGATTCTGGCTCATTTTGTGGTGATAACAGGGGAGGGCCGGGCCTCATCTGTGGCCAGGATACGCTGGTGGGGAGTCAGCACATCCTGGCTCATTTAGATGAGCTCTAAGACTATCTATAGAAATTTTGCTTGAATGAACAATCTTGCTTTTTGTTAAAAAAAATTCTCAGAAAACAGTGTATTTTGCAGAAAATATACTGTTCCCTCTGTAAAACATTGTTGTCTCTCACTGCAGGGTCTGTCTACACTGCAGAAATACAGCAGTTTGACATCACTTTATCCACCATAGTTCTAGGAGATTATGAGACAGGAATGCAAAAAGCGTTTCTGTCACACAATCTCCAATCCCGTTCCTGTCCCAGCACAATAACCCCCCCCCCATCACACTTAGCTTCTCTCCCGTCAACAGGCAGCCCAGGAGTGAACGGAGCTCTAACAGAGCTCCATTCACTTCCTGGACTGAAATCCCACCTGCTCTCACGAGAAAATGTGAGCATGGGAAATTCAAACATAAAAAGTAAAATAACACATAAAAAGTTACACCAAGCACAGAAACACACTTTAAAACTTACAAGTAACCCTGGGAGGGACATAAAATTGTGTCACTTACCTGGATGTCATGATCTCACCTGGAAGTGTTCTGGCAGGACTGCCCATTGACACTGCATTCATGTGAGTTAAATGGCCTGAGGTTTCACAGACCTGCAATGCTGGCACCAAAATGGGACAGGCAAACTGTTGATGGCTTGGCTTGTCAATAAAAAGAAACACCATAATGACGCCAGCAGAATGCAAAAGTACAATGTCGTCCTTCTGCATTCCTCTGGCGTCATTATGGCGCGACATTAGCCATATCTGATAATCTCCCTATCCTATGGAATCCTGGTATTTGTAGTTTGGTGAGGTACCAGAGTTCCCTGATAGAAAAGGCTAAATACCTTACAAAACTACAAATACCAGGATCCCATAGGATATAAGTATGGTGCATGAAGTGATGTCAAACTGCTGTAATTCTGCAGTGTAAACAGGTCCTAGGTCTGTCTGTCTGTCTCTGTCTCTTTTGAATGCACACACACACACACACATAAAAACACACCCTCCAGAAAAATGTCTCAAGAAAATTTTACTGTGGTTGACCAGTTTTCCAATATGGCTTCTAGTGTGTTAAGATACATGTTTGTTTGGTTTTTGTTTAGAACAAGAAACTTGTAACTATTCTTTATATTCCTAACTGCCATTGCTGTATGCTGCCTCCTTGCATACATCAGTTGTGATAAGAAATTTTCAAGTAACAGAATACAGGAAAGTACAGAGAAGGACAGATTTTGCTGCCACCCTCCAAATGGTCTGTTTATTGGTTAAAGTGGACTATGTCCACCTCTGATTTTATAGTAATAATAATAATAATAATAATAATAAAATTTTATTTCTATCCCGCCCCTCTGCAACGCAATCGGGGAGGCTTACAATATAAAAACTCCATAGTCCCAGTACCCTAGCCCACCCCCCCCTTAAAATAATATTAAACTATAAAAGATTAAAAACATACAGTAAATTAAAAATATATAAATTAGAAAAAGATTAAAACATACAATAGGTTTTTTTTTTTAAGTACTGTACTTTATTTCTTGTTTAACAAGTATGTGGCTATCTAGTTTGGACATATCTCCTGCTTGCTCACCTATTGGCCTTTTTGTTTCTTGCCCTGTTTTGATGTCTTTGGTCTCTTCTCTCCCTCCCCGCCTTCACATTTTTGGTCCTGACAATACTATTACATGAGATTATGGCAAATATATTGATTGTTTTAAAAGAAGGATACCAAAGATGATCCTCAATCTAGAGTGGAGTTTCCCGATCTTGGATCAGATATTGCTGGACTTCAGCAAATATCTGTTGTTGGACTTCAGCAATCCCAGATAGCATGGGCAATAGCCAGGGATTCTGTGAGGTGATGTGGGGCTCAAATCATCAGCCTAGGCCAAAATATAACACAGAAAAAGGGCATAGACTATCACCATTGATTTATTTACCTATCACCTGCTCTTCAGCAATATTGTCTCAGGGCTGCTAATAAGTGAAATTTTCCCAAACAGAAATAAAGCAAAATATAAGAGGAGAAATAACTAAATGAGCAGGAATGACTAATGGTCAAGTGACAAGACAGGCGAAAAGTCCAAATTCAACTAATATTTTTTTAAAAAATCAAAATAAAAAATTAAGTGTCTTTTCTGACACTATGCTATGAATGATGGCAAAAACAAAAACAAGTTCAACCTTGTCTGTAGTATTAATTAATTAATTCTTAGTAGTAGGGTCATCAGTAAGAATCCCTTTCCCAGAGCCTCATAAGTTCCAACTTCATGCCAAAAGTGGATGGGGGCAAACCCTCTGATCTTATCCCATGGTTGGTTTCTATTGGATATTGCATCCAAGAGGCTCAGGACATCAGAGGTTTTCCTCACACTATGACCGCAGTCCACAGGTATTCAGGTATCCATGACAAATAAGCTTTCAAAGCTTTAATGCATTATCAGATACAGCACCTAACAGTATGGAGCAGAGCAGTACCCACCATGAGTCAGCTACCTCAGGTAACACATACTGGTTTGGGAGAGCAGAAGATGTTGGAAGTGAATTGTTGGAAGAAAGAAGTATGTGTGCTACAGCCCATTCTGCACCCCCTGAATTAGCTTGCTATTCTCAGGTTTGGTCGAGAAAAGACAGTAATCCACCACTGTTGGAACGATATCCAGCCACCACACTATTTGTAAATTCCACTATTTGTAAAATGTGTAAATTACACTATTTGTAAAATGTGGAAGGAATTATTTTATTCTTCCCCTCAGGGAAAAAAAAGAGTCTTGGACACACTCTGGTAAAGAGGGTATGTGCTGGTTTTGGCCTCTGGCATTAATCTTCTTCAAGAGCTGTCCTTCACAAAAGCATTGCAGTCATCAGTATTTTTTTGGTACTGAATGTGTGGTGACATATGAAAATCTCTCAGTCTAACTGTGTATCTGTACTACACAGTTACAGCATTTTGATACCACTTTAACTGTCCTGGGTCTGCCATACAGGGGCCTGAGATTTGTAGTTTGGTGAGGACATGGAATTGTCTGTAGAGAGGTGCCAAAGCAGAAAATTCCAAACCCCTCATCAAATGGCAAATCCCAAGATCCCACAGAATGAAGCTATGGCATCTATCAGACTCTGTAGTGAACCTTCACTTTCTTGGTGTCCTTTTCTGGTATCACAATTCAACAGTTCTTGGTGGGGGTTTGGGGTTTGTTTGTTAGTTTTGTATGGAAATCCATCAGCATTTCCAGTTGTGTTGGTGTGAATTTTTTCTCTCGGTTGTCTCATTTGGATTTTAACATGTGTGCATTGCTTTTGGCACACTTGATTTCTCCTAGATGTCTGATCAGGAATTGCTTCAGGAGTCTACAGTCATGGAAATGGACCACCAGAAGAGCTTGGAGAAAAAGGAAAAAGAAGGGGAGGCGTTTGAAAAAGAATCAGGGGAGGAAACGAGAGATGGAGTGGAAGAGATGGATACAAGTGAACAAGGTTGTTCTCTGATTCCAAAGGTTGGCTCTCAAGACTCCTTGATCCCAGAGCAGCTTTTGGTATCATACCCTTTGACCCCTGAACTCCCTAAACCTCCAGACCCTGGCCCCTTGGCTCCTGACCCTTCCTTTTCATCCCAACCCCCTTTCACCCCATCCTCACCTCCCTCCATCTCCAACACTTGTAAGGCTACACCTCAGGAAAATCCTGAGGAGGTAGAGGTGATGCATTCAGAGGAACAAGAGATACAGTCACCAGAGCTGTGTTGAGAAAGAATGTGTTAAAAATGAGAGTTTTAATAAGCTGGACTGAAAACTAGATTTCAGTTAAGTTAGACTTTAAGTTAGATTTTTAGTAGAAAAATAATTATTTCAATCGGTATGGCCAATATACTTCTGTTAGTTTTTGGTTATTTATAACGGAGGCCTTAATAAATTTTTGGGTACATAAAACAATGGGTTCATTAAAAATTGCCACGTGGAATGTTCGTGGCTTGTGAACTGAGGATAGGTGCAATGAGATTTTGCCCTGCCTTGGCGGCCTGCGTTATGACATCATTGTGTTGCAGGAAACTCATATCTGTAATGAACAACAGCGGAGCTGGTGTCAGAGATTGTGGACACAAGGACCTTCTGTATGGTCATATGGGGAGTGTGGCGGTTAGGGAATAGGGGTACTGTTTAGGTCCAGGAACAATCTGACCATTGATTTCATGTTAGAAGTAGTTTTGGGGAGGTTGGTGGTGGTGGATTTTAGTATGGAGGAAAAGCAGAAAGATGGAAGAGTATAAAAGAAAGCTTTCAGGCTGTGTGGGCTTTATGCTCCTGTAAAATATGCCGAACAGAAAAAGTTTTGGGGGTATTTAAAAAATCAGTGTAACACTCGACGGCATCTTATTATCATAGGAGATTTAAATAACAGGGCAAGGATGATGGACAGGAGTGCTTATGCAGACCAGAAAGAGCGGACAAAGTTGTCCCTGCCCAAACCCCTGACAGCAGAAGAAAGAGAGTTGGAGTCTTTTCTAGAGAGGCAAGGTCTTAAGGATGTAGCTCTTGATGTGAAGAATGAATTAGAATTTTTTCCTGTTTTTTGCAGAAAGGCTTTTGGTTCAGATTTTCCCCCAATGGAAGGAGTTTGATTTACTCATTATCACAAAACCTCAACCAGCAGAATAGACTGCGTGAGAACAGTGAAGGAAATGAAAGTGGGAAAGTGCACTGTTATGATCACTCCTTGGTTGGATCATGAGCTCTTGGCTGTAGAGTTCAGTATAGGTCAGGTTTACCCCAAAGGAAGACCTCTCTGGAGGTTGCGCCCTAAATTTTTGGAAGATGTGGCATATAAAGAGCGCATCGCCTCAGCACTAGCCCACAGCCTAGCTCTTGCAGACATGTACAAGGATGATTTGTGCAGGTGGTGGGAACATGTGAAACGCGCAGTTCGGGCCACTAGCCGGGCTTACAAGACCAACATTAATGGGAGACAGATTCAGGAGTATCATTTGGCCATTTATCATTTTTTGAAGTGTCATTATCGATTGAACCAAGGTGTTCCTTTTTCAGAACAAGAGCTTAACTGGGCGAATGGAGTGATAGCAAGATTTTGCCAAAAGCAAAGACAAAAGAGAAAGAGGAGTAAAAATTTCAGGACTCGAGGTGGTGTGGTTGACGTGGATGAGTGGGCAGGTGCCTGGAGTCCAAAGGCTCCGATCGAATTAAACGGCTTGAGGGCCTCTGAGTCAGACCCTATTGTATTTAGACCAAGTGAGATGCTGGATATCATGGAAAGATATTACAGGCAGTTATATGCTCAGAAAAACATAGATATAGAAGAGATTAAGGATTTTTCCAAGCTTTTTCAGAGGACCAGATGGGCACCCTCTATAAGGGTTTGAGTCCAGAGGACAGGAAGAGGTTGGTCTCTCCTATAGAAGAACAAGAAGTTCATGAGGTCATAGTTCAGGGGAAGGGTAAGTTGGCCCCTGGCCCAGATGACCTCAGTTGGAATTTTTATAAAGTTTACAGGAAGTGGATTGTTCCCCCTTTAACAACTTTGTTTAATTTTTTGTGGAATAATAATGAGCTCCCTGAGACATTTTATCAAGGGGTCCTGATTTTTTTCCCAAAGGAGGGTGATCCTACCCTCCCAAAAAACTGGCGCCCCATAGCTCTGACCAATGTAGGCTACCGCATGTTGGCAAAAATACTGAACAATCGGCTGGCTAAGGTGGCTGATAAGATTGTGATGGAAGCACAAACCAGTGCTGTGCCGGGTAGGACTATGGTGGACTCTCTTTGTTTGTTTCGGGAAGTGTTCTGACTCAACAAAGAGGGAGCTTGGACTGGTCAAATCCTACAGGTCGACCAGATGAAAGCTTTTGACGATGTAGATCATGCGTTCCTATGGGAAGCCCTCAAGTGGAAAGGGGTGCCAGAGAGATTTATTGCTTTAGTTAAATTGTTTTATAGGGATGCAGAGGTGGTTTTGCAAGTCAATGGTCATAGAGGAAAGAGAATTAAGTTAAATTCTGGGGTGAGGCAAGGTTGTCCCCTAAGCCCTCTCTTGTATATTATTGTTTTGGATGCTATCCTGTGTAAGATTAGTTTGGACAAGAGCATCTCGGGGATCCAAATTCCGTGTCCATTGGACAGTTCATGGTTGGTTTGATGTGAATCTGTTAAATTTGTTGCCCATGCTGATGATGTGTCCTTCTTGGTTAAGGACAGGATGGAAGTTAGAAAGATTAAAGATGCTTTTGAGGCCTACGGTCGAGTTTCTGGTGCTTGACTTAACATGGAAAAGAGTTTTTTGATCAGGATTTTTGCTGCAGAGGACAAGATGGCAGCTGTTCCTCTAAAGGATGTAGTTGGAGAAAAGGAAGGGTGGCAAGCAGAGCAAGAGGCAAAGATGGATAGGGTGAAGATCCTGGGGCTGAATTTTGCAGTGGCTCTGGAAGGATGGAAAGAACATTGGTATCACTGGTTGGAAAAAGTGAAGGAGAGGGTGGCCCTCTGGCAGAGATGGAAGCTGACCCTTTACCAGAGAGCCGCTTTTGTAAATACCTACCTGCTTCCGGTGGCAGCCAACTTGGCGGCTGTTTTCCCACCTCCAGATTCAGTGATTAAAGAAGCTGATCGAGTTCTCTTCAAGTTTCTTTGGGGAATGGCCACATTCCCCCTGGCAAGGGCAGTGGTTTATGGGCAGGTAGAACAAGGGGGCCTGGACTTCCCAGCCCTGGGACCTAAGTTCATCACCATCTTTTCTGCTCAAAACTTTGGGAAAGTTTCTCTGTTACAAAAGGGTCAGATTCAACCTCAGGCTTGGCTAGTTTTGTTTTGTGAGTGCTGGATAGGCACTAGATGGGGAGAGACTTGGTGGGAGGATGGCTCATTAAGTTTTAGGTTTTCTTTACCTGAAAAATTGGAAGCACCAGATTATTTGAAAAACTTTGTTTTTTACATAAAGAAATATAAATTTCATGCTGAGGAGTTGAAGGGGGAAGACAGACCAGGTCAGAGCATCAAGAGGAGTTTGTACAGGAAAATAGTGGAGGAGATTTATGTTAACCCATTTTTGCAAAAGCGTCAGGCCAAACTACATTTATCAGAATACCTAAATCACCAGAATAACCCAATTGAGTATTTCATGGACAAAAGGGTTCCCCAAAAGTTGTGGGACTTGAGGTGGAGGCTCTACCATCAGGTTCTTAATCTGAGGGGAAAGAGACCATGGACCGCAGAGGATGAACAGACCTGTCCGCCTCTGAAATGTAAAAAAGGCTGAGATTTTGAGTGGCATGGCACAAAAGGAGATGATCAGACATTTTGTCCAGGACTGCCCGAGTGCTCGGGAAACATGGGAGGAGGTGGCCCGGGTCCTGGATTGGCCAGATTTGGCACAGCAAGCTTGGGAGACAATGCTTTCGGGGACTGAGCCTCCAGAGGGTGTCAGGGGACCCAGAAAGTCAGTGGGCCAAAAGCGGAAGAGGAAGAAGCCTGGTTCCGCCGTGGCTGAGAGGTTTTGGAAAGTGCCCTGGTCTACGGTGCGCCTGGTCAACCTCTATGTGATATTAGGGTTAGTTTTCCAGAGACAAAAGGAGGTGAAAAGTCAAAATCTGCAGGATGTAAAAGGCACTGCCTATTATGTGAAGAATGTAATTGAAAATTTAGCTCTGAGTGAAAAAGAGAAATTGCCAAAACATTGTTGGAAAAAGTTTTGGACGTGGTTTAGTGAGACGACCCCAGCAATAACATAAAATGATATTTTAAATAAATATTTTATTATTTTGTATTATTTTGTATTATTTTTAATTAATATTTTATTTTTATTTTGTTCATTTCCAAGTAGGTATAATTATAATGTGTAAATATAATGTGATTATAGTGTGTTTAGATCAAAGGGAAAAATACATTTGTGTTAGGATAGATTTATTTTTGTATTAGTAAGAAAAGAGGAAAATAATTAGTATTATTTTTGTATTATTGTTATGGCCTTTTGCGGTCGGGTGTATTTTTTAGTAGAATGGTCTTACTCCAATAAAAAATTCCCTATAAAATTCCCAGGAGGTGCAGAGTGGTTACTTTTCTTGAGTCCGTTGAATCTTGACAACATTCTTTTCCATCCTTCCACACAGGTTAGACTGAGAATGCTGCCAGATTATGAGGGTTAGAAAACCCAGACTGTGAAGGTGTTTGTTTGTATGTGCTTATAGCTGTTTTTGCTTGCACTTTTGGCAGCATGCGCTACCCACTACTGTAACTGGAAGAGATGGATCATTTTTCTCACCTTTCTCTAACAAGTTGCTGTGTTCATGGACTCCACTATTAATAATATATCTATACTGTTTTTATTTAGTTGTGCAGTGCTTCTTGTTGCTGTTCATTTCACACTCCATGGTAGAGTCTTATGGGAATGGAAACAAGTTTGGACTATGTTTTTTAATCTTATATTCTGAAATATCATCCTCCGCTTACCAAGATTCATACATTTTATACGGTAATGATCTCAATGCTTGTGTACAAATGCACTCAGCACTATAGTTTTTCCAGCCAAAACTGGAACTGAATTTCACCACTTACATCCCATCTTTCATGATTTTTTCCTGGCTCTTGATATTCATTAAGCAATTCTTGCAAGCAAAAACTGGAATGTGTTTCAAAATGGGTTGATCTTTTTAGTGTTTGTGGTTGTTTTTGTTTTCTGTGTGAGGCTTTGAATAACAACAACAACAACCACGGCCTTGTCACAAGGTATGGCTCAGCACTCTGAATTTAGTGGGATAACACATCCATGACTGTATGATTGTAATCCTTTGGTGAAAGAACTGAACTTCACATACAGCTGCTAAATGTACGAGAAGTGGATGTGAATGTGAACACATCTTAAAATCAAATTTAATTCTTAACATTTTCTAACCATTCTTTTCTGGCAGGGGTCAGAGTCACTGACTTTTGTTTTCCTTGTGAAAATACTGGGCGGAAGATATTTGGTCCACTTTTGGTATGAGGTTAGTAAATGAAGAACAGGACTCCAACAGGGATGCATACTAGTTTGAGTGCCTCCATGACTTCAAGCCTCCCTGAAAATGGATTTAGGAATGGAGTATACAATTGTATACTGGACATGCACATCACCTCTCAAGTATGCCATGTCTTCTTTTCTGATACTGGTGTCACATAGTTTAGGATATTTTTATGCTTAATGCATGGGCCACATTTATCAATTATTCTAATTATAAAAAATATATTATTGCCCAATTGCTTCACATAGTAATGTAAGGAAAGATTTAGGGCTTATCTGCATGTGCTAAATAACCTGCCCAGCTTGCTCATGTCTCAGGGCCCTGCAATCCAAATGACACAGGGCATTTGCTCCACTCTGCCTCCAGGCAGTCCTTGTCTCCTCCAGAGCAGATACAGGGCTGAGATGGGGAGCAAGCCAGAATTGTGCCCATTACAGCATTATAGCAAAATACCCATTTAAATCTTTTATGACTGGCCAAAACCCAATCAGACCCCATGTGTCTGCAGGAGCATCTCCAGCATGCTGGCCCTCACTGCCGCCACCAGCTCCCTGGCTCTTCCAGAAGCTAGGCAGGAGTCCTGCAGCATGTGACCAATGCTGCTCACATGCAGAGGTCCTTTAGTCACATGTTGCAGGCCCCCATCCCGGCTTTGAGTCAGCAGAGAAAATGGTGGCAGTGGCAGTTGCAGGGACAGACTGGCATTCCTGTATTGACTCCATCCCATTTCTTCCAGGTAACAGGGGCAGAACAGGCCACTTCCATAAGCAGGATACACCAGCGGGGACCAGCATATCCTGGCTGGTGTAGATAAGCCCTTACTTACAAATTGTTACACACTGTAATCAAGCTGGATGATACTGGAGCATGATGAGTTATATGTGTTTCTCACTGTGTTGATTTTATGCATCATGTGGTCCATTTTGCTTGTAATAAAAAAAATTAAAATGAGAAAAAATGGATATGTGACATTTTGCAATTTCAAAACTATCACTGTGCACTGCATGCAGAATTGCCTTGATTATTCACTCTCCCCCTTTTAAAAGCACACTGTTATGTGGGGCTTTTTTTGTTATGCATTGCAGTCTTCTGTTGAATTAATTATCCTTCATCCATAATCACATTCTTTCTAGGCAATATAATAATTTTTGCACAAAAGCACATGCAGTTAGGGTCATAGTCTATGCTACATTAACAGTGGGCCTTAAAGTATATGCTTATAGCTGGCTCCTCTTTCTTTTGCAAAAAGCAACTGGTGAAGGAATTCAGATAAGGTCCATAACCTCCAACTGGCAAGGACAACCCCAATTAATACTCTGTTGTCCCACCTTTTCAGCTGATTTTAAAATGTCCCCATTTCTCTCTCCTCCTTCCACTTTCATCTTTCATCCTTGGCTATCTCACTTATAAGATGACTTTTTAAGCTCTCAAAATCTTTTCAAAATTAGGGGGTTGCCGGAATATGGCTCTCCATCGCAGCTTTGGAAGGACGGTTGGTGGCTGGAGAGAGGCTTGCCAGCACCCGCCCTTCCCGAAGCCGCGATTGGGAACCCTATAAGACCAAACCCTGCCCAGCCAGCTACCCCTCCATACCCCCCCAAGCTGCAAGCGGGACCCCGATCCCAGATGCTTTTTGCAAAAGAAAGAGGAGACAGCTATAAGCATATACTATAAGACCAAACCCCGCCTAGCCACCCACCCCTCTGTACCCCCCAAGCTGATCCTGATCCCAGCTCCATGAAGGGTGGGTGTGGGGTGGAAAGTCTCCCCCCTCCCACCCTTCATGAAGCCCCAATCGGGACCCCGATCCCGGCTTCGTGAAGGGCGGGGGTGGGGTGGAAAGCCTCCCCCCTCCTGCCCTTCACAAAGCCCCGATTGAGACCCTGATCCCAGCTCTGCGAAGGGTGGGTGTGGGGTGGAAAGTCTCCCCCCTCCTGCCCTTCACAAAGCCCCAATTGAGACCCCAATCCCAGCTCCATGAAGGGCGGGTGTGGGGTGGAAATTCTCCCCCCTCCCACCCTTCATGAAGCCCCAATCGGGACCCCGATCCCGGCTCCGTGAAGGAGAGGTGTGGGCTGGAAAGCCCCCCCTCACCCCTCACCCTCCCACCCTTCACGAAGCTGCAATGGGTGGGTGGTGGGCAGAGCCAGCATCAGGATTTGCGGGGGCCCGTCATGTGTGGGCCCCCCTCGCATAGAGCCCCAACTTGTGGCGGTGGTGGCAATTCCAAGCTCTGTGAGCACCAGCAGGTGCTTCCCATCGCCACTGCCACCACAAGAAAGGGAGGGGAAAGGAGGAGGAGGAGGAGGATGGGGATGGAGTCACTGCCAATGCCAGTGGCTGTGAGGTGTCTCGCCTCTGGCACCTGCAAACTCTGGCCCTCTTCTGCTGCCTCCTCCGCAGCTCTTCCCTGCGGCCGGGCGGAAAGAGGGGGTGCGCCTAATGCTGCCGCTGCAATCGCCTCCACTTCCACCACCTCCTCTTCCTCCTCCCTCTCCTCTTCCTCGCCTCCCCAGTCTGCCCGGGCTTCTGCGGCCCATTCAGAAGGTGCCCATGGCCACCCTCCCCGATGCCATCGATGCCGCCATTGTGGCCCAGCCCTGCCACCGCCGCAAAGCTAATCCAATCCAAGGGGCCCCAGGGACGGAGGGAGGGAGACCCCCACCCCCATGCAGCAAAGAGGAAGGGAAGGAAGGCGTGCCCTCCCTCCAGCAAAGGAGATGGGGAGGAAGATGGACACCCCCTCCTCCTCTCCCAAAGAGGGCCTCCCTCCCTCCGTCTCATGACAACCCTAAGGTAAATCTATCATGCGGTTTTCTTGGCAAGATTTGTTCAGGGGGGTGTTTGCCTTTGCCTACCTCTTAGGCTGAGATAGTGTGACTTGCCTAAGGTCATTCAGTGCCACCAGTGGGTTTCCATAGCTGAGCGGGGATTCAAACCCTAGCCTCCAGAGTTGTAGTCCAAATGCTCAAACCACTCTTCCACCCTTAACTAGTGCAATCAGAGGTGGGAATGCCTTGATTGTGTGTTCCTGCAGGGCAGGGGGGTTGGACTAGATGGCCCTAGTGGTCTCTTCCAACTCTATATTGTAATTCTACTATTTGCCAGTTTATTCATTGGTTACTGCATTACTCTAGTGTTCTGGGCAGCAACTAGTGGCATATGGGTGCAAAACTAATTAGAATAATAGAATCATAGAGTTGGAAGAGACCACAAAGTGCCATCTAGTCCAATCCCCTGCCCTGCAGGAATACACAATCAAAGCATTCCCGACAGATGGCCATTCAGCCTCTGTTTAAAAACCTCCAAAGAAAGAGACTTCACCACACTCAGAAAAAGCATGTTGCACTGTTGAACAGGTCTTACTGTCAGGAAGTTCTTCCTAACAATGTTTAGGTGGAATCTCTTTTCCTGGAGTTTGAATCCATTGCTCCATGTCCTAGTCTCTGGAGCAGCAGAAAACAAACTTGCTCCATCCTCAGTATGATATCCCTTCAAATATTTAAACATGGCTATCATGTCCCCTTTTAATCCTCTCTTCTCCAGGCTAAACATACTCAGCTCCCCAAGCCACTCCTCATAGGGCATGGCTTCCAGACCTCCCACCATTTTGGTCGCCCTCCTCTGGACACGTTCCAGCTTCTCAATATCCTTCCTGAATTGTGGTGCCCAGAACTGGACACAGTATTTAAGGTGAGGTATGATTAAGCAGAATAGAGTGGCACTATTTCTTCCCTTGATCTAGACACTAGACACCTATTGATGCAGCCTAGAATTGTATTGGCTTTTTTAGTTGCTGCATCACACTGCTGACTCATGTTCAGCTTGTGGTGCACTTTTTCTTTTCTTTGAGGAAAACTACACCATTATGTTAATTGCTAATAAACAACAACAAAAATATGTTAGTGCCTATAATATAGTTTTTTAACTGAATTATTGGTGGCAAATTATGTAATAATCTGAACATCCTGTACTGTGAATAGGTTAGGTTACACTGACCTGAGATAAATATATGCGCCCCCCAATAAAGTGTTGCAAGCCCCCCCAAAATTCCTTAAACCAGCCCTGGTGGTAGGTGGAGGCAGGGAGGTTGGAGGGGGAGTTTGGGATATACTTGCCGTATAAGAGAAGGGAGGTCTTATACGGCGAGTATATCCCAAACTCTATGTTTTAACTTTAAAATTGGGGGGGTCGTCTTATAGGCCCAGTCATCTTATATGCCCGAATATATGGTATGCAAAAGTAGTTTGCACTGAATTAACTCAGCAGGGAAGATAGGGAAGGAAGGGACAGAATCTTGTTCTTCCCAGTAGTCTCAGAGAAAAGCTTGTATGTTCTTGTTCATTAATAACTTTTCCATGTTGATCACAATCTGACATTGCTTATCCACGTGTGTCCTGGTTTTCATTTTTGAAATATTGGAAGGTATGCCGGACCATGAGGTCAAATGTTATTTCTCTGTGTTGTTTCCCTATAGACAGTTACAGCCAACATTGGTAATTGCCCCCAAAGATGCTGTTTATCCTCTGGGGGATAAAAAGGAAAATCAGGCAGAGGACAATTTTCATGGAGACAACAATGTAGGGACAGGAGCTAGCCCAGAACTTGGAAATGTTTCTTTTATGGAGCACAGCTCCCTGAATCTTTCATCTGCTATCATCATTGGCTATGCTGGCTTGTAGATTTTGGGAGCTGTATTGAAAAAGGAGAACATTTTCATGCTCTGAAGTAACTCTTCTGCAATAACTTTGAGCTGGATATCCTGCTTGTGCCCTGCTTTGCATGCAAGGAAGAGATCAGGTGATGAGGACTTGCTGTATTTCGGCCTTCAATTTATAATTTTTGTCTTGCTGATCTGATGAAAACTGCTAGCAAAACACTTATTGGTGATAGCAAGTGTATGGTGTTTTTTTGTTTGTTTGTTTGTTTTTGCTCTGGGAATGGATAAGTACAGATCCACTACTAAAGGAGGGTTTCTCAACACCTATGTATGAATATTCTTTTCTTTGTCTTTGCAGATAGTTATGTCTCAGTAGGTTAAGACATGTATATTAGTGCCTTTTCAGTTTAAAATCTGTTGGACTTGCTGATGCAAGAGGTCATCATGATGTCAGGAAAATGAGGAGCTAAACTTGATTTCCATATGTACTAGGTAAATAATGCAATCTTGTTGGGAAAACAGCTTAAATAATGCATGTGTCAAGAGCATCAGCCTACAAGCATTAATATTTAATATGCAATCTATATGGTTCATCCCATATAGGCTGGCAGCATTTTGCAGATACATTTGATAATTCAAAGAGGGAATCAGAATACCTAACCTTAGTTGACTGGCCATTAAATATTTCTTCATTTATCTGTAAGGCAGCCAAAGTACTTATGGTTCTTTCTGGAGAAACATAAAGAAAGAAGTAAAGAAAACTGCAAACAAAAAGCAAAGCAAAAACAAGCCCTTGCCCCAAGGAGCTTCCAAACTTCAAC
The DNA here is from genome assembly GCA_030847615.1 of Gambelia wislizenii. Lineage (NCBI taxonomy): Eukaryota > Metazoa > Chordata > Lepidosauria > Squamata > Crotaphytidae > Gambelia > Gambelia wislizenii. The sequence continues at coordinate 151,512,546 of JAUMIR010000004.1, forward strand.
AGTGGGCAAAGAAAAAAAGGGAGAGGAGGGAAGTGATAAGGTAATAAGGAGCAGATGTGAAAAGGGTAGTTGCATATATGTAGAGAAGATGAAGGCTTGATAGAAGAGATGGCTGGAAGAGATGCCACCAGGGAGATGTGGTATTTCCCCAGATGCTGTGCTGTTTACACAGTGTTGACTAACTCTTAGTTCTTTTGACTAAGGACATGATCAGACCACCCTCCATAAAAGTTCTTTTGCCAGCATATTTTGCTGTGTTTTTATGCCAGCAAAAGAACCCCTCCACCAAACAGACATATATTTGCCAGCATCAATTAGGCTTCCCTGGCAGTAATGGAGCATGAAGAGAGCTCCATTTACTTCCAGGTTCCTGATCTCAGCAGTTCTCGAGAGAAGATGCTAGTGCAGCAAATTTAAAACAAACGAACAAAGACAGAAAAAGTTCACACAAGCGCAAAAACACACTTTAAAAGTCCCAAGTACACAGGGGTGTCATAAAAAGAGCATCCCCAACCTGGATGTCGCAATCTCAAGTGGAAGCATTTGCCCATTGATGCTGCATTCACATAAGCACAGTGGCATGAAGTTTCAAATGCCAGCAATGTCAACAACAAAGCGGAATGGGAGATTTATTGATGGCTTGGACCATCAATAAAAAAGTATGCCTTATTCCCTACACATGATCGTGGAAGAATGTCGTTGTCTGGTATGCATGTCTTTTCATGATCATTAGGTATCCTTATGACACCATCTGATAAAGACCTAAGTGACTGTGGTCAGGAACTTGCTGGTGTGGGAATGTCATCTCCCACCCCAAGGCTCTTTTTCAGCTACTGAATGCAGGTACCAATGGTCTTTCTAGCTTGTTACTCACATTAGAAAATGGACCCATCTTGCAAATTACTTCAGCTGTGCTCACTGGTAACCAGTACTCATAAGTGGATGCTGAGTGTACAAAATTTCCTGGGGCTGTTCACTCACAGTGGAGGGAGAATATTGTCTTGCTACTTCATATTGAGAGAAATTTGATGTCTCTGGTGTGATCTAGGATAAATAAACACTGGATAATAGGTTAGTCCTTTTAAGGGAAAAAATGCTTTATAGGAGGCAATGGAATGATCTTTCTTGTTCAAAACTTTGTGGATTTCTTTTTGTGTGTGCATGGCTGTTGTTTTCTAACTAAACATCTTCAGTCAGGCTACAATTTACACACCTTTAGATAATGAAGCACCCGACTAGTGGTCTGCTTTTATCTGAGATGTTAATATGTCATGAATGCCCTTATTTATTTCTGTCAATAGATGTTTTAATTGTTTTTAAAATTGTTTTATTGACCGTATACCACCCTGAAAGTTTAAGGTACAGGACTGTGTGCAAATGTTTTAACATCAATCAGTCAATCAAATGTTAGGCAAGAGTGGCTGAAGTGAATGACTAGCCAGCGACCTACTGTGCCTTTTTCCATAGGTTGTGGCAGCTGGGAAGAGGGTCCCTGAAGTAACAAGATTCTGATACAATTATGATTATAGGAGTTCAACTTGACACATTAATGGTTGGCAATTCACCTGCTTTGATTATAATAGTTTAACCCAAGAAGTTTTATTTTTCCAACAAGTTTTTTTTTAATATGTGTGTGTGTGTGTGTGTGTGTATCCTGCCTTTCTCCCAAATGGGAATCAAAGCAGCTTACAATATAAATTAAAACAAAATGTTTAAATCAGTATGGAGTACAAAAGTTAAACAAGCATTATGCCTTGAATCCAATTAAAACAATACCTTTACAACTTTAAATACCAAGAACAACACATGCAATACTTATTACATATTAAAAACAGCACAACTAATTGCATGTCAGTTAAGGCAGAAGGCCCGTTTAAACAGGAAGGTCTTTGCCTGCTGGCAACATGACAGCAGAGGTGGGGGGGCATCAGGAGGGAGTTCCTAGCCTAGGAGCAGCCACAGAGAAAGCTCTATCCTGTGTCTTCACCTGATGAGCCAAGGAGGGGGGTGGAGCAGAGAGAAAGCCTTCCCCTGAATATCATAATACACAGGCAGGCTCATATGGGGAGCTTTCAGGTAATCTGGTAGAGTTGGCATAGAATATTCACTAAATTGTAAAACCTGAAGAAGATCTTCCCAACAATCCTGGCCATAAATATATTGTCCAGGGTATAGTAAAAATATTGCATGATTTCTTGGTACTACAGCCTATTTAACTACCTCCAACAGATGGTGGACACAAAGGATCCTCCTCCTGAATGCCTCCTTTTTATTTTGAGTGGTTTTTAAAAAGGTGTGTGTGTGTGTGTGTGTGTGTACGTGAGAGAGAGAGAGAGAGAGAGAGAGAGAGAGAGAGAGAGAATGGGATGCAATTTCTGTTCAATGCTGTTGAAACTTACAGTATCATAGAGAAATTTATGACTAAATCCTGTCACTGCTGAATTATTGAAGGAAACCCCTGTTTAATATTTCAAGAATTGCCTTGCACTGCAAGATACCCTTAGTAAATGCCCTGAAGCCAAAAAAAATAAAAATAAAATAAAAAAAGGCTGAGTAATTGACACATGCTGACTCTGGGATCAGAAGCCTGACTTGAATGGTAAATATTTAAAGAGAGGGAAATTTCCCTCCCTGCTGTCAATTCTCCCATTGGCAACATATTCCACAAACAGCTTAATTTGAAAACTAGAATGGCAGTTTTCTATGGCTGCGATGCCTGAGTAGTTCACATTCTCTCTTTCTCTCTCTCCCACTTCCCTGCTTTCAACATTTTAACTTTATTTTCAAATGCATCAGCATAACTATGTAATTGAGCCAAGGATCAAAATGAGACAACATTCTTGATTCACAAAAAGTCACCTGCTACAATATTTTGGCACAAGAAAACAAATATTGGTCAGTGTTCTATATCAGCTACTGAGGACTTTATCAGACATGGAGAAGTGTGGCAAAAAAGCCTGCATCCCAAATCGCATCAAAAGAATAGGCCAATAACAGAAAAGGTGACATTATCAGAGGCCCACATCCTCAGCTAGTACCAGGACACAGCACTGGCATGGATGAGGCGTCCCTTTATAACTGATCGGCTAAGCCATCAATAAAAAGGGATGCCTTATTCATGCCTGTGCTATGCCCCTGGAACAGCTGAAGGACGATGTCACCTGAGAATGTCACCTGTTTTTATCATCGTGTTCTTCTGATGCAGTTTTTGCCACATCTGATAAAGTCCTTAGTTACCATAGTTTTCAAAGAAGTAGCCATGTTAGTCTCTTGCAGCATGAGAAGGAGGAAGGGGGGATGTGAAAAAAAAGGAAGAAGGAATGTAGTACCTTTAAGACTAAGTACAGTCGTCCCTTCACATGGCCCATGGAGGCCTCCGCAGCCCTCCCCATTCCCCACCAAGGCCTTCACGGCCCTCCCCACTCTGTCCCAGGGCCTTCATGGGGCCTCGCTAGGCCCCGTGGAGGCCTCCGCGGCCCCCCTCCTCCCCCCCAAGGCCTTCACGGGGCCTCCACAGCCCTCCCCACTCCCTCCCAGGGCCTTCACGGGGCTGCGCAAGGCTCCGTAGAGGCCTCCCCGGCCCTCCCCCTCCCCCCCAAGGCCTTCATGGTGCCTCCGGAGGGTCTCCAAAGGCCCCATGGAGGCCTTTGCAGCCCTCCCTACTTATTACATATAAGTGAGGCCCCGTGGAGGCATCCCCGGCCTTCCCCACTCCCCCCCAAGGCCTTCATGGGGCTGCACAAGGCTCCGTGGAGGCCTCCCCGGCCCTACCCCCTCCCTCCCAGGGCCCCCCTCCCTCCCAGGGCCCCTCTGGAGGGTCTCTGAAGGCCCCGTGGAGGCCTCCCCGGCCCTCACTGCTCCTTCCCAGGGCCTTCATGGGGCCTCCGGAGGCCCCGTGTCACGGTTTTGGGAGGGTGAGGGGGCCTCCCAAAACCGCGAATAATCAGAACCGCGAATGCCAAGTTCGCGAATGTGGAGGGGCAACTGTAGTTTTTATTTTAGCATGAACTTTCATGAGCATAAACCCACTTCTTCAGATGCAGTACAGAGTGCTATCCAGGCCTCAAGATATAATGTATATTTACACAGTTGTGGGAGAGGGATGGAATGTAGGAGGATCCAGTAAGATGCAAATCATGACCCTTGTCCTAAATTTTCAAAGGGCTGTCATAAGGTGATACAGGTCTTTCAGATCTTTACAGTGGTCAGATGGTGCTGATCTGTGAAAGCAATAAGCCTGCTAATAAAAAATCACTTTCCCAGGGTTCAAAATTCTCTCTGAGGAGATTCGTTTTGTTATATGTGCAGTAGTGATGACTTGTATTAATGTATGTAGTGTGTCATGAAGCCATTGTCTTTGTTCACACATCTGCTAATGGATTGGAATTTGTGAATATGATTCAGTTCAGCTGTTTCTCTTTCTAGTTTTCCTTTGTAATTTCCTTGTTCAAGAACTGTGATCTTTAAAACCCATACTGTATGTCCAGAGAGGATGAAATATTTTGCAACTGGTTTTAGAGTATTACCATTTCTAATGTCCAATTTGTGTCCATCTATCCTCTTGCGTAGAGAGGATACTAAGGTAGTTAGTATACTTAGCCAAGTAAGTAATGGCCCATCCCTCTCAAATTTGAGGGAAACATCACTCACCCATGTTCTCATTGCTAGCAGAAGGGACTTCTCCTCATGCAGCTGATGCCTGGTAAAGTAGGTTGTGGAGGGGGGGGAGTTATGATTGTTGCAATAGTGTCACCATTGTGAATAAATACTGATTGTGAATACAGAACATTCATTAGGTAACTGTTCTGCATTCACAATAATTATTTAGTCACAATTGTGACACTATTGCCACAATTGTAACTGCCCCTCCAACCTACCTTAGCAAACATCAGCTAAACAGGGACAAGGAGATCCATGCTGCTGGTGATTGGAACATGGGTGAGTGACATTTCCAACAGGTTTGGGGGTTGGGCTAGGAGGGGTTACTTAGGGCCAATCTAGATGGGGGAATAAAATGTGGATTGGTATGAACCTACGCCAATTTGCAGCAGCTTCTCATTCAATGATATTTTTGCAAGGTTGCTGGTGTGCAAAGCTATCCATGTTTGCTGTTTACATGGAGGCATGCCAGTGAATCAAGATGGCAGGCATAAGTGAATTACTTAGGGTTATATACTTCCCAACTTGCCCCTGCCAAACAGTATTTTTTTAAAAAATTAATCCAAGGTGCAGAAGAGTAATCTTCCACTTAAATAAGGAAAAAAAGAAAGAAAGGCTGTTTTGTCACCTCAGTGCACAATCAGTACAGCGACAAGCCAACATGGTGGTTCCGGGTACTGACTTGTTAGCAAGCTCCGCCCCCCCATGGATGTCTGATCAATCAGCTATTCTCTTCAGTGCTGTGCTGTGATTTTGTTGTCCTAATGAGTGGGAGCGTGAATTTCCCCCACAGTTTTTTTTAAAAAAACTCAGGAAAATCCCTGAAGGCTTTCTCCCTATAGTTTTCCCTAATTTTGCTCCTCCTCCCTCCAAAAATGACAGAACGCTGTGGGATCCCATTTGGACACAAGGGATTCTTTCCTGGATTTCTATGAGGATTTATTTCACCATCTGTACCGGTTCTTAGTTTAGTATACCTAAGTATACTTAACCTAAGTATACTTAACTAAGTAGCTGATACAGAATACTGGCCATTAATATCAGGGATTTACTTAAAACACACACGTATACACATTACAAACAAAATGAAACAAGAACAGCTAGGTGCAGACCTGAACAATGTTTATTTCCTATAACATATCATTTGGTGGAAATTAAGTGTGTCTGTGTCTCTGTGTGTAATTAAAATAGCATAACACTCTTCATAGAGAAACAGATTATTTAATTTTAATCAAACGTTTTGATTAAATGTTTGGGAGAAGAATTTGTCCATGTACAACCATGGCAGAAGATTATGGTATGACTAAGGAGATTCCCTGGAGACTAACACAAATCTATCCATCAACATCTCCTAGCTGCTGGCCTTTAAGAGAAGATGCTTTGATCTTTTACACATATGCTGGTCATGGCCAGGCCTATTAATTCATTAAAAAACCAACAACACCAAGTATGATTTAAAATACAAAATGTAGTTGGCATGGCAGTAACACTGGCCACAACTATTGTTGCTTGGGAATGTTTGGAAAAGCTATTATTATTTATTAAGGTCATCAAGAATCTTAGTTGATGAGTAGTGGGGAAAGGTACCAGCTACAATCAGTACAGCTATGGGAAATGAAATGCTACTTTAGTTTAGTGAAATGCTTAAAGCTTGCATATATATTGGCAATTAGAGAACAGCTGTGGAAGAGGGGATATGACTGTGGTTGATACATTTTCCCCAACACTGGAGAAAAAATAATCAATTAGAAGTTACTAACTGGATTGATTTTATGATGGGGTTGTTGTATATAACACAGACAGAGAAAGAATATATATAATTTTTTTTATGCAATGTTTATTGAATATGTATGCATTATTCATTTCCTAGAAGGGAGCCCTGAAGCACCATGTAACCAATATGGCTGGTTTTCACACGTGAAAAGAATTGGCAGGTTCAGCTTCACAGATATAGGGGAAAAAACCCTGAGGTTTGCAGATGTATTTTTTCTTTATTTAATTCACTCATATCTAGCATTTCTCCCAGTGTAGGTGGCTTACAACCAATTAAAACCAAGCACAGCTTAAAACAGGTAGAAATAAATATTTAGGAAGAAAAAATCCCAAGAGGAGAGAGGATGGAAAAAAGACATCAGGATTTAGTGGCACAAAATATTAGAGATGATAGAAAACTGCCTTATACCAAGGGCTTGTCTATATGAGGCAAAACTTGCCAGAGTGCATCACAGTAATGGCATTTCATAGCAGCAGCAACTTGTCTTAATAGTGTTTTTGCCCCCATAAGCTTCACATGCAAGATGGTAGCCACAAACGATTTACTTGTGTTTGTACTTACCTCAATTTGCTGCTGCCAGACTTAAAAAAAAAAAAACACCTTTGTCCAAGGTGCAATAGAGCAATTTTTTTTTTTATGTAACAGGAAAAAAAAAGGGGGACTTGAACATCCATGGATTTTGGTATCCACGGGTGGTCCTGAAACCAAACCCCAGGGGGTATGAGGTCATTGACCTCCCAAATAAGAATTCTGCCCCCTAATGAAATTTACTTGTGTCCAAATCAGTAAGTTCAAATGTCAGTAGAACCATTAGAAATACAGTTTAGGCATTCAAAGAAAAGTGGGTGGCAAAGTTACTGCAGTAATACAAACATGGCAAATATAAGAGTTCTAGATGTGGATGATTTTCAATGTCTCATTCTCTACATTGACAGAAATTTGGGGACAGAAGGAAAAATTCATTAGGGAAGGATAGAACTATTGAGGGACAATGCTCTCATTTTGCTCCCTCTCTATGTACTGACACCAACAAGTGAAAAGAGGAACTTCTATCCTTTGAATGGCAAAGTCAAGAGTGTCTCCTTACTTTTTATTATACAATTGAATGGCTAACATTCACTTTTCTGGAGGGGAAAAATCACTATCTTTGGAGCCCATTTTTCAGGGAAAGCCCAATATTTAAAGAGATTCACCACCAAGGTAGCTTGTTATACAATACAATTCTATTGTTATACTCTTGCATCTGAGGCTCAATTATCAATGGTGCAACATGGAAGAAATGCTCCATGACCGTCCATGGCTCAGGGCCCCCATTCTGCCAAGGGACACCCTACCTATACACATACAAATCACAAGCTTCAGCGTTTTGAGGCTGTCAACACAAAAATGTTTCTAGGCTGAAGAGTGGCTATCGAACTTCACCTAGCTCCTCCTAAGGATTGACAATATTTACTCCCTTACCCTAGCCTATTTCCCAGCTGCATTGTGAGTAAGCAAGGAGGTGGCACATTGAGGTTTCCCCTTGTGACACTCTGGTCTCAGTCAAGCTAGATTGGACACTGGTAGGGGGTGCTGCAATCCACCTCCTCCCTTCAGCCTGAAGGGACTGCTCCTGATCTCAGAATGGCCCAGCAACACCAGCAAGTCTGATTTTCTGCAGCAAAACAGGGGAGCTGGCACATACACAGAAAGGAACTCTCCTTTTTCCATACTGTTCCAGATCTTCAATCACTTTAAAGTGGCCTTCTGCTCACCCACTTGTTTGAGCAGTAAGAAGTTTCATCACTTGCCCAGTTTCCCTTTAAAGGAAGTCAATGGAAGCATATTGTATATTGTAATACTGACACTTATTTACAAATGTACAGATGGAACATAGGTAAAGGCATAGTTCAAACACTCTGAGAAACCATCAATGTCCATTGGAGCCACATCAGATCCCTGGGCAAAAAGTCAGCACTCTAAGATGTCAACAAAGCCCAGATTTTGGAGATTATCAGATGCAGGGGAACTCACCAAAAAATCACATTCCCAACCACATCAGAAGATCGCTACAAGAACAGAAAGGGAGACCTTATCAGATGCCTGCATCCTTCTGCTGTTCCAGGGGTATAGCACTCCTACAGACAAGGCTTCCATTTTGCATTGATGGGGAGAAGTCACTAATAAAAAGGGATGCCTTATTCACGGCTGCACTATGCCCCCAGAACGCTGAAGGACAACGTTGTCTGGTAAAGTTGCCCCTTTCTGTTGTCGTCATGATCTTTTGATGTGGTTTTTGCCACATCTGATAATCTCCTTAATTGTGACCTCCTTCTGCATCTGAACCTAAACTACAAACTTTCTTCAAATTGATTATTTCAACCTTAACATATCCTTAACTGAGTATGATCAGTTTTTCCTATTCAAATAATTCCCAATATGGCCCCTCATCAAGAAATCATTATTTAATTCTCATGGCTCCATATTGCCTATAGTTTACCTGTTGTAACCTTCAGTAGCTTAAAGCAGTCCTCTCCTTTCCCATTTTCCAATCTTCAAACAGCATTTTGACTTTTTAAAAATGTCCCTGTGTAATGCAAAATGGGATGGAAACTAATCCTACTGATCTCATTGGCCTCTCTACTGCAAGCACAACCCTAACCAGGTTTACTTAGAGGTCAGTCTCACTGTACTCAGTGGGTATTGCATCCAAGTATGTATGGCTAGGGGCCTGTCTACACTGCAGAAATATAGCAATTTGACTCTACTTTACCCACCATAGTTCTATCCTATGGAATCCTGGTATTTGTAGTTTGGTGAGGCACCAGAGTTCCCTGGTAGAAAAGGCTAAATACTTCACAAAACTACAAGTACCAGGATTCCATAGGATAGAACTATGGTGGATAAAGTGGTGTTAACTGCTGTATTTCTGCAGCGTAGACAGGTTTTATGATTACATTCATAATCTACTGCTGGTTTAAACCATACCTGTTTGTTCATCCTTTGAAATTGCTTATGCAGAATGTATATATGTTCTCTCTTTTGCACTGAGAAGAGTAATGCTGAACCTGAATATTTTTGTACATGACACAACTCAAAGTATTTCATGCATCAGGTTATATAATATGTATGAGAGGACAAACTAACAACTCTCAGACTGGATAGAAATGTAAGTATACATGGGCTGTCTCACACCAAGTCAGAGTATCGATCCATCTAGCCTAGTATATTTGTCAACAATAAATGGCAATGACTCTTTTCAAGGGTACTAACATGAGATTTTCCTGCCTTGCATAAGAATGCCAGGGATTCAACCTGGGACCTTCTTCATGAAAAGCACATACTCTGCCCTTGCCTACTTGGAAGTAAAACTCACTGAGTTCAAAGAGCCTGAGTTCAAAGAGCCTTGCTCCAGCTGCATCTATACTCACTGCAGAAATAATCTAGTTTGACACCATTTTAACTGCCATGGCTCAATGCTATGGAATTCTGAGATTTGTAGTTTTGGAAATTTTTTAGCTTTCTCTGTCAGAGAGCTCTGGTATCACAACAAACTACAAATACCAGGATGGCAAAGCATTGAGCCATGACAGTTAAAGTGGTGTCAAACTGGATTATTTCTGCAGTGCAGATACAGCCTTGCAGGTGAATGAGCATAGGACTGCAGCTTAATGTAGCACCTGTTATTCAGATTTTATCCATAGAGTGAAAAGCACATATGTACAGCATTTAAGAAATATGTCTCAGTGTAAAGTACATTCCTTATAACCAAGAGACCTTTATTGCTAAATGGCAGTGCCAGCTTTACTAGATAACTGACCACTTGTGCCCGTTGTCAGAGATTCCTGGGAACAGGATGGGCCTAGAGAATAAAAAAGTAATTGGCTATCCCTGCAGGGAAATGAAAGCTTCTGGATCTGATAATCACCAAGTGAAACTAGACGCCGGTCCATGGGAACTGGTGAAGCTACATTCACATAAACCACTTGTGGCAAAGATACTCTGTAATGCAGTAGAGTCAAAAGGGTGTGGGTTTTTTTTGTTTTGTTTTACAGCCAGATGGAAAAATCTGGTTGGGCATCTTTGAATTCATTGAAGGTAAAAGAGCGTGATCTTCTTCTAAGAGCAGTACAGCCATGAGGTTGGCCGTGGAGCATGCCTAAGTAAAGACTGGACCTCAGGAAACGTGGGTAACTGTCTTGCTCCATCAGGGCATAGATTTTATTCTGTGCAGCATCAAAGGTGTTGAGCGTCAGGTTTCTCATGCTCTCATTGGTACTGGCTTTGGTGTTAAAATCAAGGTTAACCTAGGCAAAACATAAGGGCAAAAACAGCATTTGTTAAAGACAATTGATGGAGTTTCCCAAGATTTACTAAAATCAGTGGGTGGCTTAAGCAACACATGTATTTATTTATTAAAACAATTTTTATCCTGGCCTTTATCTGAAGATCTCAAGGCAGCTTACAATAAAAACAACTTATAACAATAAATGATTACAAAAGATTAAATGATTAAAATATATTAAATAGTTTTCCAATTTAAAACAGACAGTTTAAAACCAGCTGAAACAATCTGGAATGATCTAATTCTAAAACATGTACAGCCTGGATAAAATCAGTTTGGTCTGAAAGCTTTTATAATAAAAAGCCAGGAGATGATTGGGCTACTAGAAGAAGGGAATTCCAAAACCAGGGGGCCACCAAAAGAAAAGCTGTGGATCTAGGGACGACATGCAAATTGACATTTGTGTAGTTTTTATTAGTTGAGATGAAATTCCTCCTCTTTCCTTTTCTTCAAAATATGATTCCCCTTGTGAAAACAGGGGTAATTTTGTACAAATCAGGGAAGGTAACATTTTTGCCAACATATTCAATTTGAGGTTGTCACACTCCTTGATGACCCAGTGTTTCCCCCTGACCAAATTAAGGCAACCTAGCTGCCCAATTTTAAGACCTTTGCTGTTCATAACAGCACAGGCAACTCTTTACAACTTCTAGCTAGCTGGACTTTCCAGAATTCCATGGGGGAGAAATGAAACAGCACTCTTGGAAAGACATTCCAGGAGGTGTTTCTGACAGGAAGCTGTGGTGAATGCCTCATGCTGCTTCTGAACAATCACATTTCCCAAAAATGCTTTGTGACATGACTTAGTGCTGCTCCCAGATCACTCCAGGTAGACCCCAACTGCTCCAAATCATCAAGCCTGTCTTGAAATTTCAGAGAACCATCTCTTTCCAGTACATAATCTTTCAGCAGGGTCTCATTTTGCTCCTCTTGCTCCAGCACCCAACAAAAGATAAAAAAAAAAAGAAACAGTTGGTCAAATAACTGTTTTCCCAAATAAGTTATGCGTGAAATCTACTCATAGACTCATGGATTGTGTGTGTGTGTGGGAAAGGGAGGCATTATGAGCTTCGTATTCATTAGATATCTTTAGAGAAATTACTATCTTTCTATTTAATGTCTTGCACATGGTTTCTGTGAAGTTAAAATGATTAAGGGGGGGGGGAACCACAGTTATCTGACCTGACTCCTTGGGATAGCACATGCAGAAAAGACACTATTACATTAGTGTCACAGGTATTTATCAGATTTCTATTGTACTATGGGAGGGTTCACCAGATTTATATCACTGTTTAAAGTTGCTTTAGCCAAGGTTTAAAAATGTGCTGATCAGATAATTGTAATGAGGCTTATAGATAATGTGCTGAGTAGATAATTGTAATGGGATCTATGAGATTTCAGGACAATATGTGTGGCTACCTTTGGAAAAAATTCCTTCTGCCAGTTTCTAGCCCCAGTAGTGAGAGAGGTAGTATTTCCCCATGGCAACCATAGGCTGAGTCTTGTGGTGGTCAGTTGGGTAATTGTCATAGAAAATAGTTCCAAGGATGTTCCCCAGACCATAACAGACATAGTAACTCATGATTAGAGATGAAGTGATTTTTATTCCTGTACAGTAGTTCTGCTGGTTCATCTCATTGAACAACATACCAGCTCAGGGGAGCCCAGAAAAAGGACATGAGGCCAACAGCCTTCTCCCACTATTGTGCCCTATGGCAGCCTACATAATCCTCTGAACATGAGGATATAATCCTAGCTTGGAAAAGCTGCCTTTTTGGATTATAACGTTTGGTGGCCATGTTGGCCAGGAGATTCTTGTCCAACTTTTCCTAAGCTTTGTGTAAGATAAAATTGTCATAATGTACTGTAGCTTTTCTTTTTTTAAATTTTATTTATTAGTTATTTATATCTCACTTTTTCAGCCACAAAGCTATCAGAGTGGCTTACAGATTGTTTTAAGCAATAGCAATTTACACATCTACACTGCATTAATCAGTTTCCAATCTGTGTTAGCTAATTTTCTTCCATGGAATTGGACTGTGCACATAATGTACTTCTCAATGGCACCACTTCAGCTCCATGAGATACTGTAGACAGACAACCATTTGATACCACTTTGGTATTTACAGAGTAGAGGAAGGTTTTGCCTGCATCCTGGTAGCATGCCAAAGTTCACCCTTTTAAGCTTTCTCCCATGTAATGGAATGTCTGCTGAGTATACTACTATAAAGAACATGGATGAGATCCTAAATCCATGGGGCATCATGCAATGGCAGACAGTCTTGGCTTGTAAAAAGCCTTGCTTGCAAAAGCAGGAATGTGCCCCCTCAGCTGTGAGTGGCCAGAGTACCTGGGCAGGGTAACTGAGGAGCATCCAATTGCATTTCTACATCTGGGAATGAACAATGGATGTTCCCCTCTTGTATCCCCAGGGAGAACATTTAATGGTTGGGGGGTGGCATTTAGTGATTGGGGAGGTGACAGCTGCTCTTTTCTCCCAGCTGCAGCCAGATGCTACCTGGGTGCATGGCCTCTCTTTGCATAAGGTTTGTATGGTGAGTGGGAGGTGGCATTGTCCATCCATCTTATCCATCCATCCATCCATCCATCCATCCATATATTTAATCCAAAGATGAGACTCAAGACAACTTACAAAACAGAATTACTAGACATCTCTATTTGGAAGAAACTTGAAAGGAGGTATGTGCAAGTAACTCTAGCTGAACCTAACATAGCTTAAAATAATAAGGCAGAATACATTACTACAGTTGTGGATGTCTTTCCACTGACAGAAATTTTCCCGACTACACCTAGAAGTGGATGGATGGCCCTCCACTGAGAGAGACCATATTGTGGGGGTGAGGGTAGCAAGAAGTTCAGTGGGTCTCTAGGCAATATCTTTATTTATATATTTGACATACAGTGGCCTAAATCCAATAGCTAGCTTCAATTAGAGGGATATATTGTAAAAATAGAACTTACATAAATGTTAACTTATAAAGTTTTCATTGATTCACTGTGTTGACCCTAGTTGGGACTAAAAAATTGATTTAGAAAAATACATTGGCTGGAGTCCTACATATGGAGATGTATGTCAGGCATTTAGCTATTTCTCTGTAGTTATGTCTTCCAGTGCTACCCTGATAAAGTCCTCCTGTTAAGTGATGCAGCCCTTCCAACACAGCAATTTCCTTGCTGTTGGAGAATGGAGGGATCAGAGGAGATGTGTCCAGCTATTTTCCTGTACCTGGATGGGACACAACAGGCATCTGCTGGGACCTACCAGGGATCTTCAGGAGGTCCCTGCTCCATACTCAGCTGCAAGAAAATAGCTGGACTTATTATTTGCAGATCCCCTTGCTCTCAAACAACAAGGAAATGGCTGTGTTGGGGACTATATCTCTTAAAAGGTGGTGGAGTTTGGGAAGGGGAGGGAGATTTTAGTTGCTGAGCAGTCCATAAAGAATTGTAACCTCTGGGGTGACCCAAAAGTAGGTTACAAGAGCATAAGTTGGACTTACACTATTATAACTCACTAGCAAGATTCTGACCATTAATTATTCCAAAGGAAAACCAAAAAATGGTTTGAAAATATACAGCTCTTTGCTCCACAGTCCACATGCACCCTACCTGACATAATGATTCTATTGGTGGAACATAAATGTTAACTTGGATCAATATATCAAGTGTGTGATATGCCACTAATATGCCATCCTTAATACTGCCTTTCGGAACAAATCTGCAATCATTTTTAGCATTATGATTTTTTACTCTGAAGGGTGCATTTAAACTGGTGATTTTTTAAATTCATTTGGTTCATTATCTGAAATCTTGCCAATGTAATAGTAATAGAATGTAATAGTAATTGCACCTGTAATTATTGTTTTAGCAGGCTGATGGAGTAATTCTAGCTACTAGCATCAAATATAGGCAGATAATGTTCTCAGGCAGATAAATTACATTTCTCCTTCTGTTTGATTCTGTTTGGGGAGCTTGTGCTACAGTTTTCCTGACATATTTTCAAAAGAGGGGCACCAACTAGACAAGTTCAAGTTGCACATTGTCATGATGTTTACTCGAAGTAAATCACACTGTGTTCAATGGGATATACACCCCAGTAAGCTTGGTGACCTTCTCTGCACAAACAAATAGAAAACAGATTGTGTAAATAGGACCAACTTCACTGTACCTCTTTTGGTGCTTCTTTTTCAATAAATGTTTCATAAATGGTCTTTGCTTTGAGTGGTAGTTGAGAAGCATCTTCACATTTCTTGTAATCTTCACATGCCATCCAAAACTCAATATTCTCTTCACTAAACTCACTTCTTAGGAATTTTGTGAATGCATCTACTCCAGCTACAAATGAAAAAAACAAAACAAAACAACCCAGCCTATATTCTTAGATATATACAGATCTTCATATATAGAGAAGAAAGCACAATTGTATTTTCCCTGCCATAGTTTTAATATAAACATCTGTTTTCCACTTTTCTTTCGGGAACATCAGATCACTCCAGCTTTGCTTTTGGTTATATGTGCATTTTTGCAACCACAGATACCATTTATATGGCTTAAAGGAGATAGGAAAGCCTAGCTCAGAACTTTCAAAAGTAGCTTTTCATTTTGAACAGCCATCCACAAGTTTTTTCTTTTAAAAGCTGAAAAATTTGCCACTGGGTTCAGGAAAGTAATATGTGTTCACCATCCTTTCCAAACATCTCCTTTAAGTATTAAGGTTTGTACTGTATATATGGTTTGTATCAATTTTGCACATATTCATAAATGTGTTCCATTCTGTTTCTTAACTGATCTGCAACTTTTTAACAAATCCACATGAAAACTTGTCTTTAAATACATATTTACCCATACACTTTCTCACCATAGATGCATTTCTATAGTATTTTCTCTTGACATTTTGATTTTGTGCATTTCTAAAGATGTTTCATCATAAAATACACATTTTCAATGCAATTTTACACATGTGTTGAGGTGAAACATGCACTGTAAAATCTAAAGAATTTTGAAATCCAAAGGGTAACTGGTGTTCCAATCCTCAAATTGCTATAGGAGTTGTGGATCAGTTCAGTTCAGAATGGGGACTGAACAAAATTATGTTGCACTTCTTCAGGCTGGAAGTGAAGACTCACACATGAAAGAATCTTCCCATGATAAATCAAAGAAAAGGTTACAATATTGCCCCCCAATATCAAATTTCCTGTGTGGAAGAAATTTGGGTTGGCATGCAGAAACATTCAAATATATGAACCCACACCTGACACCTAAAAAGATATAATTCAGATGAAGTTTTATCATCTCACTAAGAACTGAACAAATGACTAGAGATTAAAAACCAGAGCTGGCATTTAGACCGCAGAGAGTGTTCCCATATTTTGACCCTTAAAATGAAAACCTGGAGCTTTGGGGGGATATGGGAAGAGATCAGATTGTTAAGAATGTTTGCTCTTTCAGAATAATCAATGAAACTATACTGAAGGTAAAAAGTCAAACAGTGACCTATGAAATGATGCTAAATTTCTAGCAAAAGCTCATTTTTAGTGATGCTAAATTTCTAGCTAAAGATCTTCCCCCCCCCTTTTTTTCCTCTTTAGGACTCTTCTTGAGCAAATGAAAGAAAAGTTTTGGAAGGTATTTATTTCCTTTATTGCACTGAAATTGAGCTTTTCTGAGTCCTAAATCAAGAGTCAAGAGATTGAGTCTCAAAAAACAACAGCTAAAGCAAAGATGCTGTAACATCCTCTAGAACACTTTTCTACAGTTTCCTCCTCTGTACACCTGGCATTTTGCTTTATTACATACACAGACACACACACACAGCAAAAGTGGGTGGAGAGAATGGATGGCTTTTACTAGAACCCAATGGATGCGAGCAACCAGCAGATCCAGCCTTGCAGGGGGTAGTGAATGGACTCTTGATTTTCCTGCTACTCCTTCTGCAGTTGCTCTGAAGTGAACAGGAACCCATCCAATGCTAGACCCTGTCCTTTCAAAGGTTTGGGACCAGGAAACAAATTGGAAAAGTTGTGGGGGGAGAAGCATTAAAATCAAGATTGAGTTCAGTGCTTCACAGAGGCAGATCCACAGGTCACCTCTGACAGCTGAATTTGACGCCTTCGGCTAGCATGAAAGAAAGATTTGGGAATAAATCCTATCTTGAATACATTTACTCTTGTGTGCTAAAACAGGCAAAGGCTTCTATGCAAATTGCCATTTACTACCCCTGTACTGTGCACTGAGGCTTCATATTTATTATATGCACAGAGCAGATTTATAACTATGAAGATTGCATGTTTGTTATCTGTAGGAATTTACTCTAGAAGGAAAAAAATACAATGATACTGATGCTTCTGGTCTGGGTGATTTTGACATTTGAAGTGTTAGTTTTGTATAATGTATGGGTTTCTGAACAATTTAGATGGTATTAACGTGTAAAGTAATGCACCAGTTTACCGATTTGGTGCTGTGGAGCAGACACAAAGAAACCAAATTTAAATTAAAATGCATGTTAGAAATGTTCATTGTAGGGTTTTTTTGTTTTGATTTTTTTAAAAAAATATAAGCTCATTTCTGTATGATAATACTGAAATTTATATACTGGGTGTAGTCCAGGTATATATGTACAGCCATGGGCATTAGTTGATCAATACACAGTTTCAAATGATTTGAAAATCTACATTTTTGAAATAGGTTTCATGAGACTGCTCAGTTCACACCTCATTTGGAAGACCAAGGGATAGTTTTTTGGGTTGGTGTATACACTGTTAATTGTACCAGCTCAAAACCATAAATGATGGCCTGGTGCTTGGCCTGCAGAGACATCACAAAGGTATGACAAGTAGTTAGCCCACAAAAAATTAAGGCATTATCAGAGCATAGAATTAATGTGTTACAAGCAACATTGGTAACTATACCTAGCCAAATTTTGGCAATGAAAATGTAATAAAGGGCTCATCTACACAGATCAGGTGCATTCCTCCCTCGTTCCCACCACAAAATGGCGGGGGGGGGGAGTCCAGATGGGCATGCTGGCATGTCACTGCAATTGCTGCTGCCAGCTTCCCTCTCAATTTCTCTGAAGTCAGGAAGCTGGCCCACAACATGTGACCAAGGCCCCCTGCATATGACCAGCCTTGGTACATGCTGTGGTCCTGTTTCCTGCTTCAGAGAGAATGATGTAGACTGGCAGCTGCAGTGAAGGGCCAGCTTGCCAGAATGGGCTCCTGCGATCATGCTGGGCCAATCAGTTCCTTCCCAGCAGGAACAGATTAAAGCTGGTATTTTTAAAAAATAAAAGCTCTACCCCATCTCTCCCCCCATCCTAGCCCTGTTTTTGCTCTTGCTCTTGGGGTGGTGAGGACTGCCCAGGAGCAGAGTGGAGCAAAAGCCCTATGTTGTCATAACTGTAGGCCTCTAAGATGGGAGCAATGCAGGGTATAATGCCCATGTAGACAAGCCCTAAGTTAAATCTTAAAAGCAGTAAGAGGAAAATAAAATAAATGAAATAAAAATTACTTAATTAGTGTAGCAAGTATCATTTTCTAGTTATTTTCAAAGGTTTTGAGGGCATCTTAAGAGACATATCCAGGCTCTGGGTATTATATTAATTTATACACACAATGGATAGGGATCCTATCAAATAGTGAGAATGACTGCAAGTTGGAGGATGGCTTTAGATTTGGGGCTTGAAACTTCCAAATCTGCAAATAGAGAAGAAAGAAGAGGAAGTGTCTACATGGTGCTGATGTTATGGTGTTCTTTGCATTTACAATGACCTAACTGTCTTCTTACATCTGTTGCTAAGGGTGAAAGGGCACAAATTCACATTAGTAATAACTTAGAATGTATTATAAATCAAAGGTAATCAATGTTTAGCCAAGTTACTTTTTGGACAACAACTTCCAGAATCTCTCAGGTAGCCCAGCCAGCTTACTAGGGATTCTGGTAGTAGTAACTCTAAACTAACTATCTCAAGCTTTACATATAATTACTGGTTCATTCTGCTGTCAGCTGTAAGTAATAATTCCATTGTGTCTTTGGGCAACATGGCTCACTGAATAATTTTCTGGAAAAGCTCAGTCACTTCTAAGTTTTTTCAGGTACCTGTTCTGATCAAAATTCAAAGCTATTTTCCACAACAATCAATCTGTAGATAATAACGCTCTTCACTTTTATACATGGTTAGTCCTTCACCAAAGAAGAATTATCATAATTAGCCATCACGGAACAACCATGAAATAATGAGACCAGACTCAGAAAGCTTGGTTGAATAAAGGCCACTTTATTTAACCTAAAATGTATTTAAAAGGAATGAACCTGGAAAGGAGTAAGAAGGGGGGGACGAAGAACCCAGTGTGGGATCAGCTCCAGCAAGGGTCACCCCTTCACTTCCTCCTCAGCCTTTCCCTGGATGAAACACCTGAACGCTGAGAGGATCCAATAGCTGGGTTGTTCCCCACCTGGGCATTGCCTGGAAGGTAGACCAGAGGAACACCCTCCTCAAATCTCAGGACTTAAAGTGAGGGCCAAGTCCCCAGGCCAGCTCCAAGGGTAGTTGGACCTAAAGAGGCAGTTCCAGAGCCCTCTCCTTCACTCAAAGTGTGCCAAGGTGTTCAACATACCTACTACTTTTCTCCCCCCACTACCTGCCAAGTGATCACCTATTTAAGGACTCCACCCTTAGCCAATTGTCAATGCTGCCCAGATACAGTGCGGGATAGGCAAAACAAAATCAGGTAAAAGGGGAAAAAAAATTACCCAGCCCCTGTGAATCCAGCAAAGCTCACACTCCATTGGAGGTGGGAGGGTGGGTTGAAGCAAACATCACCAAAAAGGAAGCAAAGGGACATGGGAGGACTTAAATATTCTCTGACTCCACCTTCCCCGTTGACATCCAGGTGCAGTCACACCTGACAAACCTACACCTGGCCTCCCTCCATTGGAGGCCATCAGTAGCAGCTCCTCCCTGAAGTGCTTCACACCATGCGGGGACTGGAGCTGCATTTTGGTATGAAAATATTTTGAGTTTTATTGTAAAATGAA
The DNA here is from genome assembly GCA_030847615.1 of Gambelia wislizenii. Lineage (NCBI taxonomy): Eukaryota > Metazoa > Chordata > Lepidosauria > Squamata > Crotaphytidae > Gambelia > Gambelia wislizenii. The sequence continues at coordinate 151,532,360 of JAUMIR010000004.1, forward strand.
AGAAAAGGCACAGAAGTTCAGTGAAGCATAATTTCAGGTGAAAACAGTACTAACCTTTCTGTGAAATCAAATTGTCAAAAGATTCACTCCACTTCTTTACCATGTCAGGGGACTCACTACAGGTGACAGAAAAAGAGAAGAGTCATGTGTTGTGTGTGTATTTGAGTCATTTCTTAACATATGTTACATCCAATTGCTTTCAGTTTGTCATATTTCACAGGGTGCTGAAGCACATTATTTTGTAAGAAAGACAAACATCTTTCCCTTGAGCCTTCAAAAACAGCTGGTCTAATTTGTTGGCATTTTTTCCCCTATTGAATTATACAAAGAGTCCTCTCTCCCTACACTGCACACCAATATTCTGAAGACTGAGGTATTGTCCCCTGGCTATTTTTGCTGTGCCCCCTGGTCTTTCATGAAGAATTAAAGCATTCTATGCAGTAAAGATCATAAGACAAAGGGGTCAGCTTTCTTTTTGAAACTGTGAAAACACAAAAGCTGGGTAGCTAAAATGCCCTGTTTCCACACAGATGTGGTTCCAAATAGAGCCTGAGACCTTGGTGACCACAGGCTATTTTTAACAACGCACAGGAAGCTCTATGTTATATGAAACAAAGATGCAAAACCAATGGCCCTGTAACTGTATTAACACATGTAGCCTGTTGTTTTGTTTATACCCAAAGAACATTTTTCAAATGTCATGCTATTTTTGAAGCACTGGATGCTATTTCATTGGAGGTGTCTTCTTTAAAAAACAAAAACAAAATATGTCAAACCATGAACTGGGTTTACTGAGTAGTTTTTGAGTTTACCAAAAAAAAAAAAGAAAAAGAAAAAGAAAAAGAAAAAAGAAAGAAAGAAAGAAAGAAAGAAAGAAAGAAAGAAAGAAAGAAGAAAAAAAAAGGAAGGGCAAAAATCCCATTCCTTCTTTGGGTTAAAAAGTTTGGGAAAAACTCTTTACACGATTTGTTTGATTGCTTTTTAGGTAAATTGTAGAACTGAGATAAAGATAAATAATGTGAGGAAAAGGCAGGGAATAATCCTCAAGGGCAATGCAAAATAAATGTAGACAGTATGGGGAGAGGAAAACAAAACAGTGACAGGAGATGGGAAGCAGGAATAGATAACATAACAATTGTAAAATAGACATGGAGAATATGTTGCTGTTCAGATTTTCTTGGATTTCAGTTCTATAACCAGTGTTCAGAGATGGTGGGTGTTACAGTCCAACAGTATCAGTTACCTATACTTAATACAAATTGGGAATAGGAGAAAACCAAGAGTGGATTTATGAATCTGCAGAGGCTCAGGCAATATTGGAATCTTTGTTCATCCAGAGGGCTGCATCCACAGAAAATCCCCTGCTTGTCTAAAATGTATAAATTGTATGTGCTTAGAAGCACTTAGCCGCCAAGGACATGATAACACAACTTAGGCCATCACAATGCCATCAGCACAAAACAAGAACTAAAAGTGCATCCAAAGAAGAGAACCGTAAGTAAAGCCACCCAGACTATCAAATGACATGTGTAACATACATATACATGGCATGGTTCTTTTCTTTTTCTTTTTTCTTTTCTTTTTAAAGTTCTTTACTTTTCAACTCTAAGAAGACATTTTAACACACACACACAAACAACTTACAGATGGGAACACAGAGACTGCTTCCAAGGATAGTCAGGGAATCCAATGGCAGAAAACTCAGACTGATGCAGAGCAGACATAATGCCTGTGAAAGTGAGCCAAGCCCCAGAGTAATTTCAGAGTAATTTCAGTCATAGAAATTCATCAGGGAAGTAATAATCTCAAAAACATTTACTAGTGTTATAAATCTGATGAATCACAAAAGGCACATACACACACACTCACACAAAAGACAAAGAAGGACTGCTATTATCAGTGAGCAGCATCACAGAAGGAAGCAGGAGATAAAAAAAATCTAGTATTCCCATAAGACCAAGCAAACCCACGAAGTGAATCTAAATGCAATGTTTGCTTCTTTATCCATTTAGTCAATGCCCCTTCAAAGTACCAGACTTCATGGCAGTGCACAACAGAAAAACAATACAGTAAAACACAAAAGAAATATAGAGATAAAAAAGTAGGTTAAATATTGATCAAATTCAGTCAAATAAAATTAACACCATGTCCAACCTTGCCAATCAATTTTGCAGATTATCCCTGCCCTCACAAACAAGATGTTTTCTTTTCTGTCACTGTTTTGATGTGGGTGGTTCAGGGCTGGGTGTTGAACACTTGGCACTAATCTTAACTATTACCCTTACAAACTGTTCAGGGTGTTCATCTTCTGAACTTAAAAATAAAAAAAAAAACCACTTGTCCCTGGACTGTTTACATCTTTTGCCAACCAGAGTAATTTCTGGAAGTGATATCCTCTCATGGACGTTTCAGAAAGAACACCAGCCAATGCAGATTCTAGAGATATTAGTGAGCCACACAACATTTTTTTTGTTCAAGGGAAGAACATCCCTTGAACATCTCATGATGCTAATAAAGTACCAAGAATCAGCTCTCTGCATTGTACTGAATTTCTCTCATCTCTCCCCACTTTTCTGGGGTATGCTTTTTCACCCTTTGCCACAAAAATAGTCCAAAGATATCAGCTCAAAACTAGCTAGCAGTTTATTTTAATGCCCTGGCAATTAAAAATATTTTCACCTAGAAGATAGCACTATTAGTGCTGAACAGACCTGTTTAGAAAGGCATTCCAGAGGTGCAAGGGGAAGGAATTGTGCAGCCCCCCAGAGGTCACTAGACTACGATTCCCAGATTCCTCACCACTGGTTATGCTGTCTAGGAATCTTCGGAGTTGCAGTCCAACAATATTGGGAGGGCTATAGCAGTTCCCACCAATGTTATAGTAGTAGTCATTCCTTCAGATAATAAAAGGTAAATTGTCCTTCTTCATCCGCAGGGGTTAGGGCAGCAAGACCCCCGCAAATGTGAAAAACAGCAAATAAAAAATAGGTCACACCACTGCCCTCCCGTAACCCCCCCCCCCGGCCATCCCAGAAGCTGCTTCTCTCCTCTCCCCTCCCTCCCAGAAGCAGTGACGGAGCTTGTAAAGCCCCGTTGCGCTTTTGGGAAGGTGGGTGGGGGGCTCCCAAAAACTGCAAATAATCAAAAGCATGAATGTTAAAGCCACGAATGTGGAGGGGCAACTGTATTCTTATTAGAACAATTTTGGGTGGGGGGAATCCTTTTTTTGGGTGGGAGAAATCCTTGCAAACATTATGTCCTTTGCCCCATCTAGTCAGATTGTTTAATTTTTGGCTACATCCCACAATCGACAGCTGGTTTGTTATGACGTTGCCCTTGCATTTTCCCTGGGCTCAGTTACACAGCAGTTTTTAATACGATAGTTTGCACTTTAGTGCTTTTTCGTACCAGTGCTGGATAGTTTACATGATTTATTGGGAAATCAGTTGGTCTGTTTAGTTTTTCGCTTTCTTGTTCACACAGGCAAAGGTCAGGGGCATGGCCTCCCAAGCACATCTGGGGGAAGATGCCAGGAAGATGAGAAGGAGGGAGAGTAAGTGCTGGGATTTTTCCCTCCTGTGAGGAATGCCTGCTAGTTTTCATGCCTTAGCAGGGAGTGCTCCCTGTTCTTCCTAAAGTGAGAAGGGTGAGAGGAAGGAGGCAGCCTTTCAGCCACGGAGGAGCTATCCCCCCATCAAGCCCCCCTTCCCCTCACCCACTCTCCCTGTCTCTCTCTCTCTCTCTCTCTTACACACACACACACATGCGATCAGAGGAGTGCGAGGGAGTGAACAGCTAGAGGAGCAGATCGCTACACAACCTCCCTCCCTCCCTCTCTCTTTCCCTCTCTCTCTCTCTCTCTCACACACATGCACACACAGAGGCTAACTGGGGATTCTTCAGCCACAGCAGCCAAGCAAGCCAGGAGGCAGACAGCTGGGTGATTGTGATGGGGAATAGCACAGGCTGGATCTTTTCCATGGCTGGAAATGACAGGGGCTGGATCTTTGTCAGGAGTTGGTGACTGAACCTCAGTTTTAAAATGGCCAAACAACTGCAGAAATCATGCTGCATGAACTACCAAGTCATGCCTAGTCAAGCCACTAGGGGGCAATATCCTAGTCAATATATATATATATGAGAGTTCAAAACAGAGCTCACTTCCTTCTTCCTCTGAATGCTGAGGCCTGGTGAAGCAGTTTCTCCTTGAATTGTAAATATTTGTATATATTGCAACTGTTTGAGTTTGAAGATAAATGTGCCTCCTGCTTATTTGGACGTTAAACACTCTGTGTGTGAGCATTCTTGGGAACGGGTTGCTACTGAGTCTACTGAGACACTTCTTTTTGGCTTCTACTGGGGGTTGCATGTCCTATCATCCCCTGACAATCCTTTCATTTGAGGCTCCTCCATCTCTTACAAGTCCACCCCCTCTCTGGTCAGTTCCAACCAATCACAGATCAGTTCTGCTGTTGTTGTTTTGGGAAGATTGTTGGTAATTTACACAGAGTTTTCCAAAATGGTAATTCACACAATCAATAGTGTGCTAAGTCGCGTTACTTTTCAAAAAAGTCCGTAAAAGTAGCGAAAGCCCTTATTATGCTACTTTTGAGTTTTTGAGCTCCCCCCTTCTGAATGTGGCAATATTGTGGTGTGATGTGTGTGAACTATTAGGAATCTTAGCGAATTCTTCACAGACTTATTTTGCCATGTAAACGGGCCCCTTGATTGTGACAACAGTAATGTCATCATTTCCATTTCAGGATATCACTCAAAGCATACAAAGAAATGCATGCTTCCATCATAAGGACATAACCATAACTCTGCCTTGCCTGACTATAACAATGTTGTATCAGATTTTTACCTCCCCAAAGGAGAAGAGAGCTTTTCTCAAGGGGTAAAAAGATTCATTTTTTATGCTGAAAATTGTGTGTTTTACAAAAAATGCTCTATTTTCTGTTGGAAATCATTGGACTTTTAAAAAAAAAGTGTTTTGTGCAAACATTTCCCCCACCCCCATAAAAAGGTCTTGAACATTTCATAGCAATGGACAGTTTTCTAAGACCATGTATTGTAGTTTGTCACAACTTCCTTTCTTCCTAACACTGACAAACAATCTACACATCACTATTTCATGCTCACTGTCTTTTGCTCTTTTTGTCCCACATTGCTCACCTTGAGGCCTTTGTCAATTTCTCAAATTTGTCCAGATTGATATCTGGGTGCAGTTCAGCCTTCTGCAGAAGACTCAGCCGGTTCCTTTTTTCCTGAGTCCTGAGAGAGAGAGTTTAAGCCACATGATATCGCCATTGTAAAAGACTTATAAAGACTTCCATTTTACCAGTGTATAAAGGTCCTGAAAAGCCAATCATTTCCCCCTCACATGCTATTGCACTAATGTTGATGTTATTTCTCCCACGTTTGCTATAGAGAGTAATGAATTTCTCACTTACACCTTTGCATATATTTACATATTGAATAATCTGCAAAGGGTAAATGAAAGTCCTTTCATTTCAGCACTCTTGTGCATTTAGTTTGTAGGCACAAAGTGGGGGAAGTTAATCTTAGTATGCTCAAAAAGAGAAGGCAAGGTCTTCTGGTGCTATTTAAAAAATCAAGTATAAAAGGAAAGGAAAATGTGCCATGAATCCCAGCAGTTGGATTTACTTAAACACACACACACACACACACACACACACACACAAACCCTCCTTCACTGTAGATTAAACAGATCTAGACATTGCAGAAGATGTGCTTGCAACCAAAAAGAATTGTTCCATCTCCCCGCCTCGCATGTCTAGTAATAGAAAATGCATCATGTTCTGAGTTTTCTTACCACCCAACAATTCATTGGCTGCTATTTGCAGAGATGTGGAAACCTCAGAATGAGATAGTGCCCTACCATTTTTTTTAATTGTTATATGTTACCAGGGCTAGATAACATCTACACGAAGCAGTGCTAGAGTTTTCAGCCATGGTCAAACATCTACCAGAATCATTATTTTTAGCCATAGATGGACATTTGTCCAAATGTCACCTTAGTAAAAGTCTATTGTAATTACCTAGGGGTGGTCTAGACAGTGAAAAAACTCCTCGTGGAATTTGAGGAGAATACCTTTTGTCCTCATGAGATCCCATGATGATTTGTGGTTTTTGGAGGGGGGACAACCCTGCAAAATCTATGCGAAAAAAGAACTCTCATTCTCAAAACCTCAACTTAAATGGAACTGCTATTTTTCCGGGAATGCAATGCGATGCAATTCAGTTGTCCTAACAAGTAGAAATGCACATTTCCCCTGCATTAAAAAACAAAAACAAACAAATAACAAAAAACACAAAACACTCAGGAGAAGTTGTGAAGTCAAAAAGACTTCACAACTTCTCCTGAGTTTTTTTTTAAAAATGCAAGGGAAATGCACATTTCCACTTGCTAGGACAACTGATCTGTGTCACAGTGCATTCCTGAATAAGAGCAAAAGTGGAAGGCTGATTGGTCAGACTTGTGTGGGGGATGGGCTTGCTGGCAATGAAGTGGCTGGAACTGCCTTTTTGGATTTTCGCCATAGCGATCATGTGCTTTTTTGCTGTGCTGAGGTGAACGAGCAGCTTGTTAAACAGAAGGTCACACTTACACACCCTAGATTTACAGTTTAAAAAATACTGTTCAGTAGCAGGAAACTGCAGAGAATAAAAACATGAGTAATTCACTCGTGGCCACCATCTTGAGTCATAGGCATGCCTCCATGTGAACATCAAACACTGATAGTTTCACATACCAGTGATTTTGCCAAAAACACATGGAGACAAATGAATGCTGCTGCAAATTTGCGTTACTGTTCACCAATCTACATTATATCTTCTCATATATACAAGCCCCAAGTTTATTACCTGTCCCCTGCCATCAGACCTACACAGATAACACCAATCTGACAATTCCTAATTTACAAAACCCATTAAACCAATAACCTTAGAAAGCTGGAAGTGTATTTTAGTGGCCTCTACTAAATAAATAAATAAATAACAGCTTACCCCACTCTTTGGTAGTTCTTGTAACTAACATGGATGGAAATATTACTTCCTTCTTAGGGTGTGGGGATACTGGTGTTCTTGATGTGAAATTTTGCTTATTACTAAATAACCATACAATTTGGTAGGCCAATGTCAAAACAGAATGAATTCTATCAGCCCAGGTTGTATCCCACTTGTTGTATGGTTCACAATTATGTGCTTGCAATAACTTTGACTCTCTTGAAGTGCATCAGACTAAATTTCTCAGAAGTGTATTTGTCATCCCATGCAGTATTCCCAATGCAGCCTTGCATCTTTCAGGCCTCATCTCTATTGAGGCCCATTCTTGGACTCCTACAATCAACTACTGGCTAAAATGCATCTTTTCCCCATTGGGCTGGCTCTTCTAATGCTACTTGATGGTTTTCTATCTACATGGAAACAGTTACTACATAAAAAACTTTTATCATAGGGTTTTACATCTAATGCTTTAATAGCACTTGTCTACAGTAATGCTAAACCTGCCATCAAACAATGAATAAGGGACATAGAGTTACAACATCACTTGAGTTTAGCAACCAAATCCCCAGTTCTTGGAATTACTAGAAAATCTTTTGGCTGCCCCAATTGTTTGACAAACTGAACAATTCCTAACTTTAGGAAAGTTTTTATGTTAGCACAATTGAATGTTGTACCACCTGCTTTACCACAGGGAAAATATAAGAGGATTCCTTATTATAAGCCCACTTGCCCCTGTGCAAATACAGCAGTAAAAATTCTCAGCCATGACCTTTTATACTGCCCTATTTACCAAGGGAGATAGCTTGCTTTAAGTACACTGATTTTACAGAATATTCATGGCTGGATGGAAGGATTCCATCAATTCACTTCTGCTTGCTGATCAGAACACAAAGATTACAGATAAGGCCACTAGATTGTGTGTGACTGCTGTTGTGAAATCACCAGTAGATAACGACAATAAAGGGCTTTCTTGGAAGTATTCAGATGGCCATGTGAGCCATGTGGGGCTGATGGGGTCATGTACAAACCTTGGCCTTATGTAGAGTTGTGACTTATTTTTTGGTTTATTATTATTATTATTATTATTATTATTAGTGAATTTATAAGTTTGTTGTATTTTATGCTACTCTGGTTTATGCATTTTATAGTAAAAATTGTATTTTCTCCTTTTATAGTGGTCTATGCCATAATAAATTATTGATTGATTGATTTGTATTAGCTCATCCTGAATTACTATTGGCCATCTTTATCATTGGTCATTATAAACATTGGTCATCTTTATCATCCAAATATTTATATGCCCATTCTGCAAAAAGCTGTGTTGGTGTGTGTGTTCCCCCTCTATTGTCAACAGAGAGAATAAAAAAGTTGGATGTCTATGCTTATGAAGCTGAAATTGCATCAGTCATGTGCAAGAGGGAAGTATTATCCAACTTAGGAGGATTCTTTGGCTGTTCAGAAGCACACACACAAAAAAACCCCACGCTGAAAGTATTCGGTGGGTGGAGGAATGGCTCAATGAAGACTGAACATGGTCAGTAGGTACTATTGAATGTTGTACCACCTGCTTTACCAGAGGGGAACTATAAAAGGATCCCCTATTATGAGCACACTTGCCCCAGTGCAAATCAGGCAGTAGAAACTCTCAGCCATGATATTTTATACTGCCCTATTCACCAAGGGAGATGGCTTGGCAGAAGCACAAAAAAACTTTGAAAGTACTGGGGTGGAACATGGAAGCAGCAAACTAGAAGAGTAAGGAAGGAAGAATGAATGGGAACTTCTGGGATCCTAAAGACGGAGAACCCCACACTAGAATATTTTGATGCCAGGCCCATTTGCAACTAAAAAGAGTCATTTTGTAGTCTTATTGGTATGCTAAAATGTTATGCTACTAGTGTAGCATCGGAAAACATGGTCCTCCAGACAGTGCTAGATCTCTATTCCATAAGACAATGGTCAGCATAGACAATGGCAATCCAGTGGCAGAGAGCTGTAGTCCAAGAACGTCTGGTGAGCCATCCAATTCACGTCCCTGTGCTAATGCAGGCCTTAGATGGGTTATTTTCCTCAACCCTTGCTTCAACAAAATTGCAACTGCAAGGTTTATTGTTTGAAAACTGTCTAGACAAAACTCACTAGACCACTTTACAAAACCAATTACTCTACAACATTGGAAATACAGATAATAAATACATCAAAACACAAGGTCAGACTCTGCTGCACCCTGGTAACTAACAGGTCTGAAAGTCTTAACCTTCTTCTTGGGTGAAAAATGGGTTCCACCATGATCATGTGGCTCTTTTGCTTGAATCTTGCTCATCATACTGTTTGATGGGCTGATTTCATATCAGATTGAATTTTATCAGCCAGTTTTGAATTAGCATGAGTTGATTGGTCATGCGAGTACTGTACATGTCACCCAAACATTTTAACACCCACTAGTAGTAGTATGCAAAAAATGTACATCCATATACATAACTTTTAATTTTACCTTAAGGTGGTGAATAGTTTTGCTTATGCAGCTAAAATGGCAACTGTCTCACAGAAAAAGGAAGTTATCAGCTGGTTTATGGGAACTCTGGGCTTTTGGAGAAACACAAAACTGCCTTTAAAAAAATACCCTAAATGGAGGATGTCCACATGAAGTCAGAGCATAGTCAGTAAGCATGTAATGCTGACCAACTATTGGCTGGGGAAATTCCAGTCTGGAAGATGCTGTTGGAATCCAAAACATGAAGCACTTTTTATTTGGTGCAGCCATTCTGTAGTCTACTAGCATTTTGTTACTAGTTCAGGGTTGGGAAATCTGTGGCTTCTAGGTGTTGTACGATTTCATCTCCCATAAGCACAGCCACAGCCAGCAGAGGAAAGTCTAATGGCTGTTGAAAGTCATGGTCCAACAAAATTTGTGGCTAAAGAATGCAGGCAAAATGAGGGCATCGTCCCTGACAAAAGAGTTCTGCTATTCCAAAATTCTGATGAATTTTTTCTTCAGTTCCCAAATTTATAGTGTTGCAGAAACTGAAACACTGAAAACCATTCACACCTAGAATTCTTTTATTTGCTGTGTCTGCATTTCCTTGGGAATTTTTCCTACCCTTTTTCTTTGGATGCCTAAACTGTATTTCTAAATGCTCAACTGAAGTTTTAAGCTCGTAATTTGAGGACTGCTGAAAAATTTCATTGGGATGCAGAATTCTCATTTTTGAAGGAGTCAATGCCCTCATTTCAATTCACTCCCCCCAGCTGCACACACCCATTGTGCCTTAGTCTCAAGCAGCTAAGAAGGGCCCTCCCTTCATCCCATCTGCCACTGCTACATCCTCAGAGGGAGAGGAGGACAGGCAGGTGCAGCTCCATCATGCCTTAGCCCCAGCAGCTGATGAAAGGCCCTCCCTCCATCCCAACTACCACTGTTGTTGCCTCAGAGTGAGAGAAGGACAGGCAGTACATGCTTATTCTGTGCAAAATTCACATGTACATGTTTTGCACAGAAAACAACATTTTCTGTTCAGGAAACAGGATGTTTTGCATGGAAAATAATATTTCAATGCTTAAATATTAATTCCTGTGCAAAAAATGCTGTTTTCTAGACAGAAAGTGCTCAAATTGGGGTTTTGTTCTGTGTGAAATTTTCACATGGTTGATTTGCATAGAAAAAAAAAGCATTTTCTACACAGGAGTTGATATGTCTGTTTTTAAGTATTATTTTCCATGCAGAAAATGCATTTTTCTGTGCAAGAAATTCTGTTTTCTATGTAAAGCCACCATGTTCAGTTTTTGTACAGAATAAGTCCTGAATTAGAAATAATCTTTGAAAAGTGTGTGGTTGTTTTTGTTGTTGTTGTTGTGGTCGTTTTTTTTTTAAGGCTTTCTCACAGTGGTACGAAAATGGATGAAATTATTCATCGCTACTTTCAAGAAGAAATTTAGAGAAGAATTTCATCCCTAGATCGTGGCAACACCTTTTCAGGCTGTGGAAGGCATTAGTATACCAATAATAACTACAGCAGCCTAACATTTTGGCTTATATACCTAAGTGATCTAGCTAAGTGATCCAATTGCCATGTAGGGCTTTCAAACTGGCCTGCTAAAAAGGACGTAAAATAACTTTGCAACAGCAAAAACAAAAATACCTTGACTATATTTAAAACATGCTCCCTGAAACTGTCTCTTAGATGAAGAAAGACTATATCATCCTGCATCTAACCATTTTTCTAGGAGATTCTAAGGCTGACCAGAAACAAATAAGAGATCAAGGAGGACTGGAGTTCTGAGGCAAAAACCATGAGCAGTTTGATTTTATTCCCTTTTATTTGGGGCAGGGCATGATTCTCTGCCTAATGAAAATGTCAATATTGAGTATTTTTGCTCTGGCAACTGTTGGCTCTAAGGCTTTGTGTACAGGGGAGTAGGATGGGAATTGGACAAGATGAACTTAGTATTTCCTTTCTCAGTATGGCCCACTTCTTCTTCCCTTTCTCTTGACCTGCCCTTTTCTTCTCAGCTTAGTCTGTTTATGGCCACACCACCCGAGAGAGGGTTGCTCTACTTTCTTGTTGCTACTGTCACTGCTTCCTTTTTCACAGAGGTCAGGTGAACCAGCAAGAACTATGAGGAAGGACAACAGCTTGGCCAAGGAGCTCCAGGGATCAAGGGATGGCCCCTTGCTTGACAAATGCCCAAGCAAGCCAACTTGTCTCATGTAGCTACACTGGTGAAAACTGTGCTGCGGTTTTCCTGAGTTATGTGCACTGTATACTTTCTGATTGCAGTAGAATTGGCATTTATCTACTTGCTCTCATCCTCCAAGTTGTTTTAACTTTTTCTTTGCTTTTTCTTTCCCATTTCATCTCATGGTAATACCAAACACTGTTCATCAGAGCATGGTGAATTTAAGTCCTATTGATTTCAATACAAAATAAGGGTGCTTCACTGTAGACTAGCTTGTGGTTCCTTAAAAAAAAAGGTTTATCTATGCCCACACTCACCCACCCAGAAATGGCCATTTTCCCAGATCTAGCTATGCATCTGACAAAGTTGACTCCAGCTTATGCAAGCTTAGACCTCAACAGTACCTTGGTTGGCCTTTATATTAAATCCAGAGACTACTCCCCCACCCTTACACATACATTTAAATATGCATTTCTGGACCTTTCTGAGTGTTGCCCGGGAGCTTGTACTTAGAAAACAAGGTCATGATCCATCCCTGTGGCTTACTACATGCAACAGAAAGTCAGTAAAGGCTCCCTTGAAATCTCCTAGGATTCTCTCTCTCTCTTTAGTCCCAGCCCACAGGTTGTTTGTGCTCTAAGTGATTGAGCACTGAAAATGCATGGTCATGTCCCAATTACTGTTGTGGTTCATATTTATGGCGGGGGGGGGGGAACGAACATCAAAATGAAGGCAATGCCCTTCCCCCCTGGCCTCTTACCTGCTTTTTGTTTCTGCTCTTGCTGCTTCTTTATGCATAGATTTCACAATTTTACAGAGCGATCGCATTCTTGAAGCAGTATTTAAATGAGGGGATAAGAGCAACGGATTCTCCATTTTTTCTCTTCACAGCTCAGGGTAATAGTACCTCACTCTTCTCTTTCTTCAGTTGTGTGTAGGTCACCCTTGAAGCCTAGTTTCATCTATGCAGTTTCTCACTCACTTTGAATCTTGATTGGTATTGGTTAGAGGTCTATAGAGTTTGTAGCAAGCAGGTTTTCCCCCATTGGCTGAGCTGGTGAGGCAAGTATGTTCAGTCTTACAAGGAAGTCTTCTTTCAGCTGTCATTTCTGTTTAAGACAAATTAGTAAGAGGCCAACATTTTGCAAGTCATCAAGATAAACACAGACCTTCCCACAGAGGCAGCTTGTGGTTAGTGTATGGGGAACATGATCTTTTCTCAGGCACAGGATGGCATTTGATATAATGTACTAAAAACAAAATGGCAACACAGAGCCACAGTGCTGAAAGAGAGAAATATGAGATGTTCTATTTGTTTATCCTCATATCTTATTTTGCAGAACATAAGAGCAGACTGTCAATGGTCTCCTGCCTGGGCACTAATGAGGACTACACATTTTTCACTTCAGCCACAGCTTCAGATGCTCCCTGACAGTTTTTGAGATCTGTATCTGGACCTTTCCGAAATAGCACAAGAGAGCGTAAATGGGATTATGCCTTTTCCTACATGAAGTCACCATAGTCAGGAGGCTCCAATGGTGCACATCTTCTGGTTGTACTGCTTCCATTAGTGGAATTTGGAAGGGGTTGCCTCCTTTCCCCACTTGTTCTGGGAGGCTGAGGAGCTGGCTTCCAGGGTGGGCCAAGGGATACAGGGAGAAGGATATGAGGGGAAAAAAAGTTCCACTGCCAGTGTAAATTTGAACTTACTGTGCTGTTAGTTAGGTTAGGCTCAAACCTATGAAGTAAAGTAAGTTGGCTCAGCCTTCAGTGAACAAGATTCTTGGATGATTATGGATTTGAACCACATCTCCCCTGTCAAAGTCCAGCACTCTATTCACTGTTCTGCAGTGGCTTCTACTGATGTTTCTACCAATTCTCTATTGAAACGCAGAAGCACCAGTCAGCAGACATTCTTCATCACCCACAACTGCCCTCCTGCTAGAAAAAACAGCATTGTTACATACACATATTTACAATAACCCTAGAATTTGGTGTGGGCTGTAAAAGGCATGGAATAAAGTCAGTTTTTAGACATTCATATGTGACAAATAACTCTGTGTGTATAATCTCAGTTTTCAGCCATGATGTCTGTCTGTTTCACATCCTGCAAAGGAAATCTAGCCACAGGCACATCTGATAAAAACTTAGAGGATGGGGGGGGGGAACCCTTCAGCTTCCGCATATTCTACCACTCTTTGAACATTTCATTTTGTCACTTGCTAACTGGATATTGTATCTCTCAGCATTTTGCACACTGACATTGCTCACAATTTTTTGGTGCATTCCTCAATAAAAAACCAAATAGAGTGTGTTATTGATCCTATGTACCTTTATACACATGTCTCCTAAGGTGCTTCTCATTTTTTCTTCTTGTTTAGACCATCTTGTTTAGACCTATATTGGGAAAAGGTAGGAGATGCATAAAATAAAATATAAAAAGTAAATAGTTTAGAGTGGGGCTTTTCTTTGCAAGGTAGCCCTGCTGATAGGTAAAAATGAAGCAGCCACCTTAAACAGAAGAGGGTGAAGTTATTTTAGGACTGCCACACAGGACTTTATCAGACCACCCCCCATTAATGTTCTTTTACTGGCATAAATTTTGGTATTTTTATGCCGGCAAGAGAACCCCCTACTAGACATACCTTTGCCAGAGTCAATGAGGCTTCCCTGGCAGTAATGAAGCACGAATGGAGCTTCCGGAGATGAGATCTGGCTGATTCTCACAAGAAGATGCTAGCATGGGAAATTAAACAATTAAAGTAAAATAAACACACAAAGTTTGAGGTATTCTGTCATTGATGCTGCATTCATGTGAGCACTATGGCATGAGGATTCAAACACCAGCAATGCTGGCACAAAAGCAGAATGGGAGATCTATTGATGGCTTGGCCCATCAATAAAAAAGTATGCCTCATTTACATTACATGATCGTGAAAGGATGACATTGTCCAGTACGTGTGCCCTTTTGCGATCATTAGGCATCCTTATGATGCCATATTTGCCTGGTCGGATAAAGTCCCCAGTAAGACCAAAGGACCAGGTCTTACTGTTAGGCATAATGCTTCTTGCTTAGTCCTACTTTGAGTGGGAGCATCACTGTTGAGTCAACATAAAAGTAAATCCAAATATTTTAGTTGGGACTAAAAATAGGAGGCCCTTAGTATGACACCCTGAAATGAGATGAAGGCTGTCTCACACATTGCCCGCCAAGGTTCAAGAGTCTAGTCAACTTCAGTTGATTGAATGGGGTAGTAGTAGTAGTGGTGGTGCCATTTTGTACCCTGCCTCAAGGAGCTTCAATGTGCAAGTCACTTTGCATGGTGCTTGCAAATTATTTTTTGAAAGGGCAATGTTGTCTGTATACCCAGCTGCTTAGTGCCTCTCCAGGCCCTTCAGCCCAACACACTGTGGCCCACAGCAATCAAAAGCACACATAGGTGCACCTGCAGAGTAGACAAGATATGCACTGAAATGCTAAAACAATATCCTGCATTTTATGCCATTCCCCCCACTGGCAGCCTCACATGTGACTCTCTTGTTGTGAATTTTGATATTATTTGGCTATTGTAGTTGCATTTTATCTGCCTCTGAACCTATTGTTGTCTCTTTTGGTCGGGTGGCATTCCATGCCCTCTGTGCATGTATTATTAATCCTTTGCCCTTGATGGGGAGGGTTAGCAGCCATCTCTTTCTCCAATGCATGAAGGTGACATGCTCATCTTTGGTGGTGGACAAGGTTGAGTGCATCATGAGCCTCAATGGTTGCTTGCAGCAGGGCCAACACAGCTATGCAGAACACAAACTGTGCAAGCTGCGTGAGCACAACTGCTAAAAAAATTGTTTAAAAAAACCAATAGCAAGGCCAAGTAGACCTTTGAAAAAAGAATTAAAAAGTAGCTTTTATAAAAACTCTTGGGTCAGGTTTTCTTTGAAAAAAAGCTGTTGTGTCAGAGTAGCTCTCAAAAAAAGTTGTTGGGTCCCAAAACATCTGAGAACAGCTGTGTGTTACTCACCCAGATACTGTCAGTGACAATGACCAAGTAGAGCAATGGTGGCTGGCATGTGAGTGAGGACTTACAAATTGCCTGTCACCTCCCTCCCTGTGCCTGCAGGCAATGGCAGAGTGCCACCACTACAGGAAGTATGTGACAACAGAAGCAGAAAGTTGCACATGCACAACTTTGATCCACAGGAAAAAATTGCTGTGCATCAGTCACATCATGTGGACAATAATAGAGTGCAATAATTTAGTCTCAGCCACCATTTTGATTTGCTCCCATGGGTCTGTGTGCACTTCAAACATGGATAGTTTCACATACAGTTGATTTTGCCCCAAAGACCATGGGATTTCAGATGTGAGGCTAGCAGGAATGCTAGTGGGAGAACATAGCCCTTTAACTGGACACCTCACTTTTGTAGGAGAAGGTGGTGGAGCTGAAGGCCCCCCTAGCCCACAGGAGGGACAGGATGGGGAGATTGGAGGACCTCAGTAAGTATTATTAAGGTGCAAGGGAATGTGTACTTTGAACTGCACTGCAAACTTTAAAGGTGGCTGCATGCCTTAGGTGTTGCATTTAGACAGTATTGCTGATCCCAAAATTTATTTATATGGACAGGAGGTTGTCATTGTTGGCGGAGCACCTCCAATGGCTTTTTGGGAAAAGGATTCTCCCAGTAACTTGTACATACTTCTCCCCCCAACCACCTCTGCCCTGTGTTACTCCCCTCCAGAATCCCCCCAATAACCTTCCCAGAACCTTGTGTAATTATTTTCCCTCACCTTTCATTCTTCCCAGTGATTGTTGCTTCCCCACCCCACCCCCCTTTTATACAAAATATTACAATTTATAACAGTAAACATATTTTATTTACAAATCAGTTTGTGTTGCTCATCATTACAGATATATATAAGAACTGGAGCAGAACATGGTGGAAAGGTGTTGGGAAAACCCAAAGGTAATAATGTTGGGTCCAGAGAGGGAAAAGGTGTAAAGCGTAAGTGCAAAACAAAACAAAACATGACAGTTAGAGGGAAAAGGGAAAACAACGTATCTACATATGTAGAGACAGGCACAACTGTATGTGTTCGAGTCCTGACAGGAATGGGTGTTACAAAGACAAAGAGCAGGGCCTCTTTATTTTCTTGCAAGGCCTTGCCTTGCCTGGCACAACCACCTGAGGTGCTGAAGGAAGGCTGGCTGATGTTCCAGGTAAGTATGTTTCTCTGGGGCCTTCTGGCTGTCATCAACAGTTTGAGAAAGGTTGCCCCTGGGTTTTTTTTCTTCAGTCTTCTTTGTAACAGGCCTCCTCTGGCAGTGCGCCCTGTGAGATGCTGTACCAGGGTCTCTAGAAGATGCTGTACCAGGGTTTCTAGAAGATCAGTCTGCCACTTGATGCTAGCAGTGAACCTCTCCTTGTCCCTCCTTGATAGCTTATCCTCTACCCTTTCCTCCTCCCTCTGCTATATCTCCTTCATTCTCTGCTCCATCATCTCTATCCTGTCCTCCTTTCTCTGCCTTAACTCCAAGAACTAGTTCCCCTTCTGTTCAAGGTGTTCCAGCAGCCGGTCCATCCGAGCGGTGGAATGCTGTAGCATTATTTCATTGATATCCACTATTGCCTTTGTTTCCTTGCAGGGCTTGTGTCGGACAAGTATCTGCCAGAGTCATGGCTGCCTTGGGGTTGGCCAAAGCAGCAACTGAAAAGGAAGGGATGCAAGTAATCAGAAACCATCAGCATCTGTGTCATGATGCACCACTTAGAAAGTAGCAGCATGAACATCCTTACCAGGATTATCAATACCTGCTAGCCAGTTTAAAAATTGCCAGTCTAGGGTTGCTGTCAGTAATTGTTTACTGTGTGAAAGGGCAGAACCAGGGAGTTGGCAAGTTGAGTATTTTTTCCTTCATTTCATTAGGGCTGATGGGTATTCTTTGTGGCACACTTGTCTCCCCCAGAGGAAAAAGATAGTAACTTTAAGAACAAAGGGTCTGTGAACATCGCTAACTAGCTGGGGATATCAAATAACTACTATTTACACATAGGACTATCTGATCACATTTTAAAGGTGTGGAAAAACCCTAAGCAAAAGTATTTTACCATTCTCTGGATTGTGGCTACTCCACATCAGCTCATAATATGACTCCACCACACCATCATCAGTGGTTTCTGTCATCTGAGGGGTGCCACAGACATCAAGGGAGATTTCCACCTCTTCTTCAACTGGGAACAATGTTGTTTCCCTATCCTGTCCCTCCTGTATTTCCAATCCTGCAATGATAAAATGTAATAATAAATACCACATGGCCAGCAATCATCCACAGAGAAAATGCACAACACAAGTGTCATGATGGAGTGCTCAAATCCATCATGGTGAGTTCATCTGCAAACCTACAGTTAACATCATCTGGAAATTTCCACTCCCTGCTTTCCATAGCAACAGGTATTGTAGAGGGTAGGAACCTCAGTTCCTAAACATGACATCACATCACCTGACTGAAGAGCCAATCAGATCTAGTAATGTAGAACCAGTCAGATTTGACCAATGGAGTTTTGAGTTCTGAATTCCTTTGAGAGAAACATGGTTGAATCTCCAAGAGAAACAGATGGTACTGAGGTCGGAGGAGCGACCTCACAAATGGGATCTATAACATCAAAGAGCTAAATGATACCATGAAGTCTAAGGGAGAGACTTCGAATGACTCTGAATTCCATCTCCAGAGTCTCAGCTAGGCTGGCTTATGATAAGCCTGAGCCTAGCCATCCCAATTGGGACATGGACTGATGATTATGGAATTCATAACCTGTGAGTTATATTTTCTTAGCTTAGGGAATGTCTAGTTAGAAATGTGTTAGTTTTTATGATTTATATTAACCCTTTGATTGAATGCATTTCATGTAGCCTTAAGCTGAGAACCTGGAGGAGAGATTTCCTTCCATGCTAAGTACTTAAGTGCTTGGAACTAGAAATAAAGTCTTCTCTCTTTTTTCTACAAACTTGCCTTCACATGCCTTCACAGTCAGCTATCATGTCTCTTCTCTGGGGAATAGAGAAGGGGCTTGGGAATCCCCAACAGAGTGAATTATTCATTGGTTAGCCAGAGAACTGTCCCAGTTTCCCACTGAACTGGGTTTTAAGTGACAAGCAGTGGGTGGTGGCAGCTACCAAAGTGAGACACAGTTCTCCAGGGACTTCTAGGCTACAGGAGCCCTGAGAGTGTGTGTTTGTGAATTATATCAAAAAGTTTGGAGCCCTTCCTCCCCAGCTCTGTGAAGTTGGATTGCACAGAGAAGGAGGAGGCTCAAGCATAACAACAAGGCACATGCCAGATTTTCTGCCTTGGCACCAACATATTGTGGAAGCATAGGCTCTAGAAAGTATGGGGAGAGGCAGGAGAAACTCTGGTTGGTGGCTGTTTAAAACCTGCCAGCCCTCAATAGTAGGAGCACGTGGTGAACAAAATGGATGTGGGGTACCATGCAGCAAACTTGGTGCACAATGAAATCACACTACATTACATTTAAACATTAAACAGACAGCAAGTTCATGCTTACAAAAACACCATTCAGCACACCTGCTCAACTGTTGTCAATTTTTCTAAAAAAATTAAACACCTTGGCCTGCCATCATCAGCCAAAAAGTACATTTAAAACACATTGAGTGCATGCTTGTGAAAACACCATCCTACACACTTGCACAACTATAGTCAATTTTTCTTTAAAAAAAACTTGCCCTGCGATCATCAGCCAAAAAGTACATTAAAAACAGTGAGTGCATGCTTACAAAAACACCATCCTGCACACATGTGCAACTATTGTCAAAACAGAAAAAAATTACCAGAATATTGTCTTAACTTCTTCTGCCTCAAAAAGATCCTGGGAGTTTGGTTCTGGAGTGGGTGATACCAGTCTGTGTACACATTGAATATTTGCTCTCCTTGCCATGCACTTGGGATGGATGGTGGCATCCCCTCCCAGAATATCATGGAGCTCCTGAAAGAATGCTCTATTCCCCTCCTTGCCATTGTGGTTGACCACCTTGTGGTAGCATTGTCTGAGGGTCTTGCTCTTGATGCAACACTCCTCAGCAGTGAGGTCATGGCCTTTTTGCTGCATGTCAGTGGCAATCCTTTCAAAATGATATATGTCACGGTAGAATTTCCAGAGCTGTTCCTGGACCTTCCCCTCATTCCAGAAGATGATAAGGTCCAGTGTCTTGTGGTAGGACCAGGCGATGTCCCTGCCACCTTTCCTTGGACCCAAAGGTGATGCTGGTGGTGCTGCAGCCATTGCTTACCCCAGGCAAAGAAAAATTAAAGGAAAATCGAGAACAGAAAACAAAACAAAACAAAACAAAACAAAACCAGCTTTCAAAAAAAGCTGTTGGGTGTGCGTAGCTTTTAGGAAAGCTATTTGGCCTTTAGAATATTTTCAAAATAGCTTTAAAAAAGTCTTTGGTCACATCAGCACTGCAAAAAAGCATGTTTGATAGCATGAAACTTAAAAATGGTGCTTCTGACCACTTCTGTGCCTGCAATCATTTCTCTCCACCCGTCCATCCCACCCATCTGCTCTCCATTTCTGCTCCTCTCCAAGCATGCACAGCATTCTGAATCAGATGTCCAAAAGGGTGGTAATGTATATGTCCACACATTATTTTAAAAACGTGGTAGCTTATGCTACCAACTTCTTTCTCTCAGTTAGTCTCAAAGGTGCTACAAGATCCCTTTGCATTCAGTTGGTAGTTTTTGAGTTCTAGCTAAAAACAATAGCAGCAGCAACAACAAAGTAGATCCTAAAAGTCTGAAATACATCCATCACTGCCTTCAAAGCTGAATGTAGGCAGTAGTAAGGAATGGGAGGGTGGGACCATAAGACAGCAGAGAAAGCATATATCAGAAATAGCACTGTATATTTAAGCTCAGGAAGGAAGAAACCAGCAACCTCAAGAAGGAATAAGCATGTCACAAAACAATGTAGAAGGCTTATGAAGTCAAAGGCTTTCATGGCCGGCATCCATAGATTTTCCTTGTTTTTTTTCCAGGCTGTGAGGCCGTGTTCTGGAATAATTCTTTTTGATGTTTCGCCTGCATCTGTGGCTGGCATCTTCAGAGAAGATCTCTGAAGATGCCAGCCACAGATGCAGGTGAAACGTCAGAAAGAAACTATTCCAGAACATGGCCTCACAGCCTGGAAGAAAACCCAAGGAAAATCAATGGAGAAGGCTCCCTAAAACAGGGACGAAAAAAGGTAGAAAACAATGGATTTATCTCATGAAATGCAGTTGCACTACAATTCTCTGGGAGTTTAGATTCCCCATTGAGAGGAAAGAGTATCTACCTGTGTTGCACTGCCTCTTCTTCCCATCAGATTTGCACATTGTGGAGTGTTCTCTTTTCTCACTTGCTAAATTACTTGATCAAAGAAAATGCCTAATTTCAATAATCTACAGTCTCTGAATCATGATATTAGGCTGTCCTATGCATGTATTCTTTTATATCATGTGTAGGTTGTGATGCCTTCACATCATCTTGCTTAATAAAAGCAATGCCAGAGATGCTTGGGTAAAAGTGAAGAAAATGTTAATCAATTCATTCCCAAACACACAGCTCAAATGGGGCTTGATAAATTCAGGCAGCCTGTCTGTTTATCATGCTTCCTTTCTGTTTGTCATTTTAAATGAAGCAAAACATGGATTGGATAGATTTAAACAAAGAGGGGGGGAATTCCAACAACACTCTTCCAGGTGGTAATAGCATCTTACACACTCATTTGTCTCAATTGAGGAGCAATCTTATGGAGAAATAGCCCATAACTATATATATTCATATGAAACATCAATTATAAGATTTAACATTGATTTCCTGTCAGTCTTTTGGAGTTAAGTGAGAAGTAAATGATACCTTTTAATGCTCAAGGAGAGTTAGTGCTCAAGGAGAGTATGTTATGCAACCTATCTTAACTTAGAAGCAGTTTCAGTCCCTGAAGACTCATTATACATAATGCTAATAAAAGAATGAGCAAACTTTGTTGCGTGTATGTGTGTTTTGCCATATAGACCAGGGAGGAGGAATAATCACGAGTAGCATGAGGCACAGGGGGTGGGGGCTTGGTAGGGGGATTTAACCCCCCCCCAGCTATGATCCCAGTAAAAACAGTCTCCTCCAGGACAACTCACAGTAGGAAATAGGATCCCCAAATCTCAGGACTTGGCCCCTCTTCTCTAGTCCTCAGGTTTAAGGAGAGGAATCTGAGGATAAAAGTGCTGCCTGGAAAAATGTGTGTGTACACACACACACACACACACACACATACATATATTCCCAATTTGTGAGACTGGATGTTTTTTATTTGAATGGCAGGCTCTGTGTAATGATTGTTCATGCTTAACATATACAGTTGCCCCTCCACATTTGCGAACTCAACATTCGCAGTTTTGGATATTCGCGGTTTTGGGAGGGCCCCCCGCCCTCCCAAAACCGTGACAGGGGGCCTCCGGAGGCCCTGTGAAGGCCCGGGGAGGGAGGGGGAAGAGCCGGGGAGGCCTCCACGGGGCCTTCGGAGACCATCCGGAGGCCTCATGAAGGCCCTGGGAGGGAGGGGGTAGGGCCGGGGAGGCCTCCACGGGGCCTTGTGAGGCCCCGTGAAGGCCTTGGGAGGGAGGGGGGATGGCCAGGGAGGCCTTCGCGGAGCCTCCGAAGGCTCCATGAAAGCCTTTGGAGGCAAGGGGGGATGGCTACGGAGGCCTTCACGGAGCCTCAGGAGGGTCTCCTGAGGCCCCGTGAAGGCCTAGGAAGGGACTGGGGAATCCGGAGAAAGCGATTATGGGACCTCTGGAGGCCCCATGGTCGCTTTGGCGGGGGAGAGGGAGGGCAATCATTATTCATGGATTTTTCACATCCACGGGGGTCTGGGGAACCTAACCCCCGTGAATGTGAAGGGACGACTGGACTTAATAAATCACCAAGGGTTTCTCCTTGTTCACCCCCATGTCTTCACAAGCAGTTATCCCTAAGTCTCAAGTTTAGTGCTGAAATATCAGGACCTGGGACAGTCCTGAAATGGCAATCCTATTAGGGGAGAAAGTTCACTCCACACCAATTGCAATTGTTTGTTAAGGTTGATTGCAACATGATGGAGGTGGAGGTAGACATGATGGGGGTGGGGGTCCTTCCTTCCTTCTTTCTGGATACTGCATGTCATCAGCAAGCCTAACTGCAAGAATCTGGGTAGGAGGTAGAGAGTGGATGCTCAAGTGTTTGCCACACTGCTTGTGGTGGGGGGGGGATCCCTTTGTGGATCTGTTAAGAGAGCACACTGGGTTTATTGGCTCGGGGGAGGGAAGCTTCTTCAGGCACTAACTCTCTGCAGGACTAACTCCCCCAGGCACTAACTCTTTTGCAGGCTAAAGTGCAGACCAGAGCAACTCCAAGTGAAAGAAATCAGCTCGAGGACAAGCTGATTTTGCAGTAAAAACATTTTTTTTTTAACAAAAGAGAAAAAGATTAAAGTAGAAACCAACAGAAGTCTATGCTCAATAGAAACTGTTAATACTTTCTCAGAGGAAAGAGGGGCATGATGGCACAGATACTAAAATCCTACTCCTGACTCATTGGTGTGTCTGTGTGAAGGTGTGCACCTTAAGTTTAAGAGACTACAGACTAAGACAAACATGGATTTTCTCACCCTTTTGATGCAAAGAAGATTCCAGTTCTTCTGGGGAGAGCATCTGGAAAGGAACGTGGAGAAGAGGGAGGGAGGGAGAGGAGCCAAGTGATTAACTCTCTCCCCTTTTCTGCCCTATATATAAGCCTTTTCTAACTTGGAGGCTGTCCCCGGAAGTGAAGGAGACACCTCTGGCTGGGGAATATTATTCTATTGGGGACTGATAATGACTCTTAGATGGCCTGAGAGAGATGGAGTTGCATACCTTGAGACAATGCCAATCAGGCATCCTCTTTGAAATCCAATCAGAGTTGCCCAATATCTCTAGAAACTGCACAATAATTTACAACATGGGGTACCAGTCTTAGTCAGTTTGGCATAATCTCCATTTAGTGGAAGTAAGCATGACAGTTAAGCACTGATTGCTTTTAAATGAGACCATTCCCTTGCCAGCAGGAGTGGAAATAGAATTCTAGGGGTTGACTACATGATGAAAAAAAATCCTCTAAGCATCTGAGCAGAATGCTATTGATACTCACAGACACTGGCCCACATTCACCATATTCCAAGGGAGGGGGGGCGCTGAAAAATCTGAAAAACTCCAAAAATATTGCGATAACAGCCTTTGCTGTTTTTAGCCATCTTTTTTTAAAAGTCCTTGAAATAGTGCATAATTGGTTGTGTGATCAACCAAATTGAAAAGGGGCATACAGCACACAGCAAACAGGGCTGAAACCTGATTGGTCAGACTTCAGGGGGGTGGGTTTACAAGGGAGAGCTCTCGATGCCAGAGCAGCCATTGTTTTTTCTTTTTTTCTTTTTTGGCCAGCATGATCAATAAAGCGGCAGAGCAAAAGATCAGAGGTATATTTTAATTTTAGTGGAAAATAGCCCTTCTGCAACAGGTTTCTTTCTTTAAAAAAGCGGGGAAGGTTTTCAGGACTCAATTAACTCACGGCCACCATTTTTTTTTGGGGGGGGGAGACTCTTGTGAACAGCCAGATCACTACTTTTCCTTTTCTGCAAAGCGCTGGATGAGTCGTGGGCACAAATAGAGTCTGCAGCAATAGGGAGGTAAGTCACAATTTTTCAGGACAAATTCTCTCATCTAGCTGACCCCCTAGTTTGCACTTTAAAACGAGGATTAACTTTGCAAGATGGACAGGGATCCAGGTTTTTCACTGTCCTCCTTTCAAAATGTGCTCCTTATTATGTGTGCAGACTCTGGCAATAGGCAGCTTCCTGTCTCAAGCATCAAAAGTCTATTTGTGATTCATATTTATAGAGCATAACTCAGATCAAAACTTGCAGAATAGTGTGTATGCTGGCTGAGGGATTCCGGAAGTTTTTTAAAACATATTTTTATTAAGAAAAATTTTCTATAATATAGAATACACATACTAGGAATCTAAAAAAAAAATACAACACACAATTACAGAAGAATTACTAGCAAATACAGAGAGAAAAATCAGAGGGAAAATGAAATATACACTTCCAACTTTCCTGCTGATGGTTTTATATGATATATCCTACTTCCTGTAATACGAAGCATCTTCTACTTCTATTTCTACTACTTATTTACTCCTACTAATCTTCAAATCCCTCTATTGATAATTTCTCCTGCTCGTCACACAAAAAACAAAAACAAACAAACAAAAACACAATTACTGGTTTCCAATCTTTCTTAAAATACTCAATGATTTTTCTCTAATTAAAATAGTTAATTTATCCATTTTGGAAAGGTCAAATATTTGCATTAACCAGTCCTTCTGTGTCAGAGTAGTTGCGTCTTTCAATTTCTGTGCATATAACAGCCTAGCTGCTGTGATCATGTATTGTATGACTCTCCCATGCTATTTCTTGATTTGTTCCTCCAGCAGTCCCCAAAGGAAGAGTTCTGGCTTCAATTTGAGTTATATCTTCAAAATGTCCTGAATCAAACTATGAATCTGAATCCTTTTTTTTTTTTTGCTTTCTCATAAGTCCACCACATGTGATAAAAAGTTCTCACTTGTTCACATTTCTAACAAACATTTTTAGACCCTTTATATGTCTTAGATAATCTCTCTGGAATCAAATACCAACAACAGGATGATAATAAGACTAATACAATAATCCATCTTTATTTATATGTATTACAATTCTAATTCTTGTCCCCTTCAATATACTCCCCATTCACTCTCACACACTGATGCAGTCTTGTTTTCCACTTCTCAAAGGCTCATGCCTTTGAGCAGATCAGTTTCTGTCAGCTGTTCAACACATCTGCAGTTTTCTTCTTTACTGAATCTATTGACTCAAAATGTGTTCCTTTAAGCACCAATTTCACTTTAGGGAAAAGAAGAAAGTTGCATGGTACCAAATCTGGCGAATATGGAGGATGTTCTCTCTCTGGCTTTTCTTTGCAAATGAAGATTCAGGAAGGACTCATCCTGCACTTTCTGCAAGCGTGCTGATGACTAAAAGGGCCAATCTGAGATAAACAAGTCCAGTTGCAGAAAGCACAGCAGCAGGTCTCCTTGGGTGATGTTTCTGGGTTGTGATTCTTTCTGCGTTGTCACTTCTCTTCAAGACTTGTTCGGCGTGAGTTCTCAAATAAGGCTGCAGCATCGTGGATAATGTGTCTCCATGCCTCCCGATGTGAGGCCAGGGCGACCATTGTTGGTGATCAATTTGGCCGAGCCTGAGATGTTGTTTCAGGGAGTCCTTGTATCGCTTTTTTGGAGTGCCCTTCTTACACTGACCCGTGGCATGTTTATCGGCCAAAAACTGCATCACAGAAAGTGCTGTGTGAGTAGGCACATTGTCTCAATGAAGAATGAAACCATTGTTCCACTGTTCTGGCCTTTTTCCCCCCTGAGTCTTTCTCTCAGCTTTGTCAAAACTTCCTTATAATAATGCTGGTTCACTTTTCTGACTTCTGGAACCCATTCTGCCAAATTTACGCCCTTGATGTAAAAAACTAACAATGAGCATGGCTTTGAATGTGGACTTGGTTTGATGAGCTTTTTTCATTCTTGGTGATGATGGTGTTTTTCCAGTGCATTGCCTGTGTTTTTGTCTTAGGATCCTACTGGAAAGATCCAGGTTTCATTACAATAGATGATTTTTTGAAAAAGGTTTGGGTCTGCCTCAAGTTGCTGCAGAATGTCATTGCTTGACTTTTAAACAGCATTTTTCTAGCACACAACAGACAACAAATCTGCTTTAAATAATGACTGACAATTAACTGAATGGCTGAGAGTGTTGATGTTTGTCATGCAGGTTCAGACATGTTCAAGGTCACCACTCAAGCATTCAAAATCAGTTCTTCCTGATTAGTCTGAAAGGTAGAAACACAGTCTCATTATTTAATAGACAGACTCATACATCATCTTATAAAATTTTTAAGATCAGAACTTCATGTAAATTTCAACCCCTTTGAACACATTTCTCCCATTGTTCCATTTGTATATTTTGACAAACATTTTGAGCCCATTTAATTAGCCATTCTTTGCAATTTATCATATCTTCTGGAAGTTGGAGTTCAAAAAGTAATTTTTCCAGACTCTGGTCTCTCTGTCTCTCCCCTCCCCCTCACACACATTAATAGACACACATTGTTGGCTACATATCAGAATGAGCTCTTCGACAAGAAGCTCACAGTGGATTTAACTTCCTACATGGACTTTGCTCTTTGACATTGTTTCTCCTTTCCAGTGGTCTTATTCTGTGTCACTCCTCAGAGGGAAAAATGGGTGTCAAGAGGAAGCAAGACAAGGGAAATCTGCTGCTCCTTCTACTTGCTCTTATCATTGCTCATACACTTGGTAGCTGGCATCCTGTTAGTGGGAAACGTGTACATTAGTGGCAAATGTGTATGTTTTTGTTATGTCTGCATATGTCCTTTTTTTTAGATACTGGGGATGTTGGTATTCCCTCCCTCCTTCCATAGTGCCTAAGGCCCACCCTCGACCTACTATATAGTCTCAGAAGCCGCCCCCCCCCTCCAGCATGGCTATTGCATCCCTCATGAGGAGTACGCAAGACTGAGAAGTCTCTGGCTATGTCCCTGTAACCCCACACAAAATGATTACAGCAATACTGAGACCTCTGGAAGTTCTCAGCATATCTTAGTATTCATGTCTAGGGACATAGTCAGACACTTCTCAAACACTTCAAACTCCACACAAGGCATGGAATGACCATGCAGGGAGGCTTCAAAGCTTGTATGGTAAGTCTGGGGTGGTATATGCAGAACTACTATACTACACTGAGCCATGCAGGATCACTGTCAGTGTTGGAAAGCCAAGAAGAGGAAAAGGAGTTGAAGGTCCAGGGAGTTTGGTGGGCTGCAATGGCTCCTCAGCTGGGGCATAGCCCTCAACAATTGTCCACAGATGGGAAACCTTGATATCCATCAACCACACACACTAAGGAGGGATGAATCTGAGTCAATTTCTCTCTGATTCTTAAAAAAACCAAAACATCACCCTCAGTTCAGCCTTTTTTTTTTCCTGGAAAAATTGCAATGTTTAGCATGTTCTTATAAAAACAGATGGAAAAAACAAAAACAAACCCCTCACCCATCTCCACTGACCAAGTTCACTAGCTACAGCTATTTCCAGCGTGGACTGGACCATGTTGTACACACTTGCCATAGAGCTGTAAAGATGAGAAACTGTTCAGAAAAAACATTTGGTAGGTAATTGGAGATGGTCTTTTTTAACAGTGAAATCAGAAGAAAATTAAAAATAAAGTACTGATATCATAAACACTGGATATTCAGAAAATTGTTACTGAGGATCATCCTAGCACCAGGTAAGCTAAGATCTTGTAGGCTGACATGTCACATTGACTTGGTGGAGTTTAAAGTTCTGCCAGGCATAGCTATTCTCGCTACCCCTTCCTCATGCATGCTACCTTTCCCCCTAACAACTGCCCAGATCACAACCATTTAGCAGCTGGGAAAGGGTGGAGTGCAACCAGGCTGCATTCAACTATGTTTCTTCAACCAGAATCCTGGAGATGATACCATCCTCCTGCACCTCTGAAGGACGTTCAGGAGACTCAGGAGGATGCCTGCTTCTTTCTGTGTCCAGCTACAGAAACATAACCAGATACTGCTTGACCATTCCCATTCTCTAGTGGCTACTAAATGGCTGTGGAGGAGTGCCCAAGGAGTAGGGAGGTAAATGGCATGAGCAGGGGGTAGTTGTGGGTAGAGGTTCTGGAACTTCCATCCACAACAACCATAAAAGGGCATATGCAGGTATGATGTACATATGCCTAACATTAAAAGACATAGCTGTGTTCGTCTGGATCAGTATGCAAAGGAATCTCATAGCACCTTTGAAATTAAATAAGAGGCTTATCACATGGGGCTAGTAAAGTGCAATAGTGCAAGGATAATAATGTTGGTGCCTCTTTCATGATATCATTGCTGTTGTGTCATTATAGAATGAGAGACAATTGTAAAAGCATTTCTTTTCATTTACAGAAATAATCCGGTAATGATCTCCATAAACACTTCTGTCATGCTATGAATGCCCATGATGAAGTTCAATAACACTTTCCTGCTGATTTTGGTTGGTCAGGGGGTGGAGAAACATATAGGACTTTTTCAGACAGGACTTACTGCGCAAAAAGACTCCAGAATAGATACGATGCTGTCGCGTGGCAGGGGGCCTGTTTTGGATGTCACCGTCCCTCTCTCGGTATTATCCATGTCACTTCCGTGTATGATTGGAGGCAGCTGCTCCATATTTTACTCTTGGACAACTTCCGTGAGTAAAATATGGTGCAGCTGCCTCCAATTATACATGGAAGTGACACAGACAATGCCGAGAGGGGGATGGTGGCGTCCAAAACGGACCCCCTGCCGCGTTACAGCATTGTAACCATTCCTGAGATTTCTTGTGCGGTAAGTCCTGTCTGAAAAAGTCCATAGTGTCTAGTTGCTGCAACACTGCTACAGCAGGGTGTTTTAATGCCTTATCCCATCTTCCCCATGTTTCACTTGTTCAGTTCTGATAAACCCCCCTCTCTCTTTCACACACACACACACACACACACACACAGAGTTCTTCTTCATAGTCTCTGTGAATGCACACAATGGGTTAATCCTGCACCTGCACAGAGCACTTCGGAAACTTCCAGAAACCTCAATTTAAACTTTTGGGTGGTAGCTCTGCCTCCTCACCCCTGGCCAATATAAGCCACTACCTCTCACCAACTGCCAGTTCCTTTTTTTCTGCCACATGAGCAGCACTGAAGGAACACTGAAGGAAACCGCAGACTTCCATTCTTGTATTTTGACTATTTTTCTACTTTGTTACTGACCTGTGGACTGGATTTTGACTCTGCTTACTGTCTCGGACTTGGCTCTCTTGGGCTTATTTAACTCGATTTTGAACTCTGGACTCCCTTCTGACTATGGTACTGTATTCTCCCTTTGTGAATCCTACCTCTGAAAAACATGTCAGGTGCACATTTCTTTAAGTCTTGCTCCCAATATGGGGGAAAATTACTGAATCTGATGGTCATTCTAAATGCCTACTATGCTTAGCAGAGTTCCACGATGTTAAAATATGTAGGCACTGCAAGGCCTTCACCCCCCAGGCCAGGAGAAACAGAGAAAAAAGGCTCAAGGCCCTCCTCTACAACCAGACCCTGTCTACATCATCCCCAGTTAAGGCCTCTGGTTCAGTGACCACTCCTAAGCTACCTAAGGAACCCAGAAAACAAGGTTACAGAGCGGTACCTCCCCCTCCTTCAAAGGAACCATGAAGCCCACCCCGATGTTTACTTGGGCTCAGGACAACGGTACCACTAAGTCCCATCCAAGTGATACCAGGACTTCGAAGAGCAAGCTCAAAGCGGTACCGCCAGGCAAGGTACCTGTCCGGGAAAGCCGCCAAGACAGCAGTTGATAAGACAGCCCGGCTTCAGGAACAACAGCTCCAAAACACAGTACCTTGTGATGTCAATAGCAGTCCATAGAGTCAGGAGTCCAGAGAGAGCGAAGAACGATGAGGCAGTCCGAGGTCAAAGCGTTCTGAATACCGTCCAAGGTCATGATAATCTGAGGTTTCAAGAAGCAAGGTTCCAAAAGCCAGGAGAGTCAGAGGCAGATGCTTTTTCCAGGGATTGCAGATAGCCTTTGACAAGGAATTCAGCATCTCTCAGCTGCTTATGTTGGCCCCAGCTCCCACTTACAGCTGCTTGATGATTAATGAGCATCTTTCTTTTAGCCTCTGAAAGCATTGCAGCCCCTCCCTTTCTGCTCTTCTATGGCTAAAGGTAGGTACCTGTTCCTCCTCTTGCTCTTGCTCAACTATGTCTCCCAGGCTTGGACCCTGTGCTAGGGAGCGGCTAGGCTGCTGAGACATGGGTTCTTCTGTAGCTGGCAAAGCAGGGCTAGATTCAGACTCAGCCAGCTCTGCTGCAACTGGCTCAGCCTCCTCATCTCCTGATTCTTCAGCGTCCTCAGCCTGGCTGGCCATGACAGTACCGGAGTATGCGCAGCAGGAGGTGGTGGAAACAGAGCCTTCATCAAAGAAGGACAAGACAACGGAGGATAAAAGATCCCCTAGGAGGGGATGATCCTGGGAAAGAAAATGGCCTAAGAAGCCAGATTGCCCATCCCACGATCCTATACTGACAAAAACAAGGGGCGAAGTGGAAGAGGCTACCCCAACAATGCCCTCAGCAAAGAGGTATTTAGTGATACTGTCGCCAGAGCGGTACTGTGAGGCCGAGGTGACTTACGCATCGGATGACGCAGCAGACGAATCCTCACCAGATATCCAAATTATCAGGGTAACACAATCAAAATTGCTGCCAGCTTTGGATTCTGTGGTGCAATGCCTTGACTGGTCCTGTTCGCAGTCCCACTCATGGACCTTCTCCCAGTCCTGCTCCTGGTCTCGTCCACAGCCTCCCCCATGGTCTCACTCAAGATCTCGCTCCTGATCTTTCCCACCGGGACAACCAAAGCCATACTCATGCTCGATCTCTGCTCATTGTCATCTGTCCAGCTCCCAGTCAAAGCCACACTCCTGCTTGATCTCTGCTCAACATCATTGGTCCTGCTCTCAGTCGAGGCCCACACCCTGATCACGGTCTCACTCAGGAGATGGATCTGCACACCACCCTCCGCTGAATGTGGTACCTGATAGACCCAGGACACCATCTCCAACTTGGCCACTCTCCAGAACACTGGTTCCAAGAACACTGTCCTGTGCTGACTGCAGGTCTCCTTTGCCCCGTCCACATCCTTGACGTTCATGCTCAGAGTCTTGCAGTTCTCAATATACCAACTATGACTTCCCCCGATATGAAGATGAATGGTCCTGGGATAGATATGAGCAGTACTGTTATGAAGTCCCCCCCCCTTTAAGGGTTACCCCTCGGATAGGTACTATTGGGAGTCAGACCCATGGTATCACTACTTTGACGAGCCCTCTCCAAGACCATATGGGAGATGGTACCACTGTGACTTCTCGCCAAACTATCTCCGGGATGGATGGGATGGAAGAAGGTACCACCCAGTAGAGAAAGGAATACCCAGATCACCAGAGGAACCATGATACCGGCCTGCAAGACTATGTCAACCGGATTGTGTCAAGTCACCTCGACATAGACAAGTTGACTGACTGAGTTCCAGGTCCCCAATAAAACAGCACCACAGCAGCCTCCCCTGCAGTCCCCGTGGATGCCTTGCCAGCCTTCTCAGACACCTTGTAGGCCAACTCCATCAAGGGTTATCAATCCCCACATGGCAGCAATGCCAGACACAGCGGGGCAGCCTAGACCAGCTATACCACTAGCACTCCCAAGGACCCCAACTTGTGGTTCTGATGACTCGTACTCCATGACCCCATCTCCTAAACTGTCCCCTCAAGGAAAAGGTATGCAGGTTGACCCTCTGTCTCCTATGGATGACATCTGGTCATTCGTGGAGGTGGTAAATCTCATGGCAGCGTCACTTGGCCTGACAGTTACTCAACTGGATGTCTACATGGATGATCCCATTTTTCATGATCTCCAGTGACAGGCTCCTCTGCTACCTTCCATTCCTATCTCACCTTTCCTGACGCAGATTGTCAAGACAGCCTGGACTACTCCATCCTGCGTTCCCCGCACCTCCAAGAGATCGGAACACCTTTATCAGATATCTGAGGATGCAGATCATGGCTAGCCTCAAACCCGAAGCCGGACTCTATCATTGTCGATGTGGCCCAGATGCGCACATTGCACAGGATTCACTCTTCTCCTACAGACCAAGAGGGTAAGAAATTGGATAACATTGGCTGAAAATTCTCCTCCTCAGCTTGCATACTTACCAAGATTGCCAATTACAGCGCTTGCATGGGAGCATATCAGAGGGACCTGTGGGATGCAATTTCTCCCTACTTGGATAAAATTCCACAGCAGGACCTTGACTTGGTCCATAATATGAGAGATGATGGACTTGCCCTAGCCAACTACCAATGGCAATCAGCTAAGCATGTGGTAGACTGTGCTGGGAAGGTTCTTGCAAGTGTGATAGCAGTCTGCAGGCATACGTGGTTACGTTCATCTGGCCTCTCCACCACTGCCAAGCCATAAGATGAGAACAACTGCTAAACGTTTTGGCATACCACTTCCAAGTCATGCCTCCCAGTCTCACCTATATGGCAAACAATACCCTCCAACATTTCACAAGAGATACAGCCCTTTAATGGTGTGCTCCCAACACACCACTCATGTATATCCCCAGTACCAGAAGAAGTTCCCAACTGCTTCTAAACCAGAGTCTCAGCTCCAGAAGAAGAAGCCAGACTAGTCTAAGCAGTGGGTGTGACTACCCCTCCCCATAAAATGAGAACAACTGCTAAACGTTTTGGCATACCACTTCCAAGTCATGCCTCCCAGTCTCACCTATATGGCAAACAATACCCTCCAACATTTCACAGGAGATACAGCCCTTTAATGGTGTGCTCCCAACACACCACTCATGTATATCCCCAGTACCAGAAGAAGTTCCCAACTGCTTCTAAACCAGAGTCTCAGCTCCAGAAGAAGAAGCCCGACTAGTCTAAGCAGTGGGTGTGCCTACCCCTCCCCCCTGCCACACCTGCCATCAGGGCACGAGCAGATGGGCTTCTCAATGCTTTTCATCAATGGAGCCTGATCATATCAGACTGCTGGGTCCTGAGTATTTTCCTCAAAGGATACTTTATAGAGTTTAACAGACTTCCCCCTATGGGGGTCTTCAAATCCATGCCCCCCTCTGTACACCTCAGAGAGGAGGTGAACACTACTCAGGAAAGGGGCTATAGAACATATCACCCAGAGCCAAGGAAAACAGTCCTTTTCCCGTTAATTCCTGGTAAACAAAAAAGATGGTGGACTGCATCCTATTCTGGACCTCTGAGGTGTCAACTGCTATATTATCCCCAAGCGGTTCAGAATGGCCACCCTCTCATCCATTCTCCAATTCTTCCAGGTCAGAGACTGGTTTGCAATGATCGACCTTCGTGACGCATACTTCCACATCGCAACAGCCCAGCCGCACAGACGGTTCCTAGCATTTGCTGTCAGTTCCAGCATGTACCGCTTTACAGCGCTCCCTTTCAGCCTTTGTACAGCTCCAAGAGTCTTTACCAAGTGCATGGCACCAGTAGCAACTCACCTCTGTACAAGAGGGGTGGTGATATTCCCATACCTGGATGACTGACTGATAATGGGACCATCCAAGGCAAAAGTCGCCAAGGACATAGCTGTGGCCATTTCCCTGCTCAAAGATCTAGGTCTAGTAGTCAAGCTCGACAAATCTTATCTGGAGCCATCACAACTCACAAAGTTCATTGGAGCACAGCTGGACTCCACACAGGGCAAGGCTTTCCTTCCGGAGGACAGGTTCAAGGTGCCATGAGACATGGTACACCATTGCATTTCTCAGAGAAGGGTAATGACACATTTCATTCAGCACATTCTAGGTCATATGGCCTCCACCATAGCTGTGACCCCCTTTGCCAGACTACGGAGGCAACCACTGCAGGCCTCATTGCTCTGAATATTCAGTCTGCTGATGGACGACCCTGTCAGGATGCTTTCTGTACCTCACCCTGTACTTGCAATGATGGATTGGTGGGTTCAGCCAGAGAATGTACGGCATGGTCTGCCCTTCATAACCCCACAGCCCTGCAAGTCTCTGATGACAGACATATCCATGACAGGATGGGGAGTGCACTTCCACGGACTGAATGTCCACAGTCTCGGGTCCCCAAGGGAAGGCAAATTGCACATCAATGCACTGGAACTTCTAGCAGTGTTCAAGGCACTGAAAGCATTTGGATCATCCCTCCAGGGCATGGTGGTTCAGGTTGTATCAGACAATACCACAACGGTCTTCTACATCAACAAACAAGGGGAAACCAGATCTCAGGTGCTCCTGGATTTGTCAATACAGATGTGGGATTGGTGTGTGACCAAGTGAATATTCCTAACGGCTATGCATCTGGCAGGGAACCAGAATGATGTTGCAGATTCACTGAGCCAAGCCAGGAGCAACTGTCATGAATGGTCCATGGCAACGGACATTCTGACCCTCCTCCTCACAGAATGGGGAACACCAGTCATAGACCTCCTTGCGACCCGGAGGAATGCCAAATGCCAACTATACCACTCAAGGCAGCCCCCATCACAGAGGAACCCAGGAGATGCATTACTCTTCAAGTGGACAGGGACCATGCTTTACACATTTCATCCTTTCCCACTACTCTCCAGAGTCGTGACAAAGATGAGGTATGACAGATCAAGATGCATACTAATAACCCCTTGGTGACCCAGGCAACCGTGGTTCTCTCCCCTACTCCTACTATCCCAAGGGCAGTTTCGCCATCTCCCTCTATGACCAGACACCCTATCACTCCAGGACAGCCACATTTTCCACCCCGACCTGGAAACAATCAACCCGACAGCATGGCTCATCGACCAATAGTGCCCCTATCAGATTCAGCGAGGTTTATCCTGCAGGCTGCCCAATGCCATTCCACTCAAAAGGCCTAGTAGTATAAATGTCAGAAATTCTGCAACTTACTTAATGACAGGAAGATGTTCCCTGCTGAGGCATCAGTCCCACTCCTCCTTGATTTCTTGGCAACCCTGTCTATGAAGGGACTTTCCCTCTCCTCTGTTTGTCTGTTACTCCGGCTGTTTGTCTGTTACTCCCGCCCCAAGAAAGGGCTGATAGTCTCATCACAGTGTTTCTCCAAGTAGGTAGCATCTGCAATCCACATCTCATATGAGGCAATGGGCAAGCCCTTGCCTTCTTCAATAAGAAGGCACTCTACTAGAGCAACAGCTACCTCAGCAGCATTCCTAAGTGGCGTACCTCTACCAGATATTTGCAGAGCAGCCACATGGACGACACTGCTCACCTTTGTGAAGAACTACAAGCTAGACTCTACTACAAATGATGACTCCGCCCTGTCCAGGGCAGTACTTATGCAACCACTCTCCTGTGATTGACAGGTCAGTACTTATCATGAGTTTTAATTTAACCTATCAGTTTTCTACTATATTGTTGTCTTGTCTTTATTAGCTTGGACAGTCCCACCTTCTGGGCTCCTGAGCTTGCTAATCTACCCATTGTGTGCATTCACAGAGACCACGAAGAAGAACGGGTTACTTACCGTAACTATAGTTCTTCAGGTGGTCTTCTGTGAATTCACACAAACCCGCCCTCCTCCCATCTGGTGTCCTACCTCTCACATCATTTTTTAATATGTGGCTTTAAGAAACTGAGCAGTTGGTGACAGGTGGGGGCTTATATAGGCCAGGGGTGAGGGGGCAGAGCTACCATCCAAAAGTTTAAATTGAGGTTTCTGGAAGTTTCCTAAGTTCTCTGTGCAGGTGAAGCATTAACCCATTGTGTGAATTAACAGCAGATCACTCAAAGGACTATAGTTACGGTAAGTAACCCGTTCATCCCCCTCTCACTTGTTTAGTTCCAATGCAAAACCTCTCCCTCTCTCTCTCACACACAGTTCTCCCCCCCTGCCCTGGAGGGAAGGCTGGTTTCTTTTTAAAAATGTACACATCCCAAGCACAGCATGTGTGCCAAACAATGAAAAGGGAAGAGGTGGTGAGGAGTTCTGTGCAGTAACACACAGGAGCCAATGGACACAGTAGTTCTGGAAGTGCAAAAAGTAAGAGGGCAAACCTGGATTACTTCTTGTTTGTTTGTTTGTTTGTTTGCAGAAAATGCAGTGATAGCAGAAGAGGTACATAGTAGCTTATGCTACTAACTTCTTTCTGTCACTTAGGAGATTATCAGACATTGGGGAATGTGTGAAAGAATTGTGTTCCCAACAATGTCAGAAGATTGCTAAAAGAACAGAAAAAGAGATCTTACCAGACTCTGTACCCGTCTGCCATTCCAGGGGAGTAGTGCTGACATGGAGGAGGCTTCCCTTTTCCATCAATGGAGAGAAGCTGCTAATCAAAAGGGATGCCTTACCAATGCCAGCACTACGCCCCTGGAATGCTGGAAGATGTCATCATCTGGTATGGTTGCCCCTTCCTGTTCTAGCGATCTTCAGTTTTTGCATCATCTGATAATCTCCTGAATCTCAAAGGTTCTACAAGATCCCTTTGCATATGTGTAACATCAGTAGGATTTTGGACAGAATGTGGCAAGAATTCTTTAACTTGGTTCATCTCATTCTCTCTGTATTTCATAAATAAATAAATTTATGGGTGTGTCTCACTTTTTTCTTTAATGTTTCTCTACTTGACAATGATAACTTTAAAGTCAGGGCAGGAGGCCTAATTCTAGGTGTTAGTCTAAATCAGTGTAGATCCACTGAAACAATGGAATGTACATAAATGTTGAAGTACCAAGTTCCCATTGATTCAGTAGGTTTACTCTCACAGGGATTAATAATAAACTTTAGGTCATTGTATCCTTAGACTTTGAACAGTGAAATTTCTGATGTCAGATTTCTAGCTGCATATTTTTTCCCCTGCAGAGTTTGGCTTGTTTGTTCTATGGAGAATCTTGCTGAAACAGGGTAATATGGCTACTTCTTTAGCAGCTCTTCCATAGAAAAGTTGCATTTGGCATTAGTACAGACATGAGCCATTGTGCTTTATGAACAGCTCATTAATGCTACTACTTTTTTCCCTCTCCCTGTTGTACATATATCCAGGAAGTGAATGCATCTGCTTTCCCTGCTTTATCCCCATGTCTGTCTTGCTTATCAGTAACAGATTTATGAACAGAGGAGACCTACAAATGTTCTTATTCAGCTTTAAATGTACCAACTGCTTTCCTCCCCCACCACAGTTTGCAGAGAGAAAATAAAATGTACATATTTTACACAGAGATACATGGTCTCCTTTGTGAAATGATAATAACAAGTGAAAGGGGTTCTTTTGAGAAGATCAGCTTTGCCGTGTATTCACTATTCATTCGCCTCCTACGTTCCACTCCACCTTTTAGGCTGGGATGCAATTATCAGCCAGATATAGGTAGGACTTGGAAACCAAGCCTTAAAATCAACTTCACATTAAGGCTGTCTTTCAGAAGGTTTCCATAGGTTACCTTGGAGTGTGTGCATTATCATTCAATCCTATTATAGTTATTGTGTGAAGATTACTGAGCCACTCTTATTGAACAAGTTTGCCATCATTGCAGAAAGATGATTTAAATGAGCACAAATTATACATTCGGTCATTGTGTAGTCAAATCCATTTAGAGCAACCTCTGTTATTGAAAAAGGTACAAAAACATAATTGAAAATTCATCCCAGTTTTTCACAGTGTAGCCCTCTTGGTAAGGCCAACTTGAATCTTTGTTTGAGCAAGCTGAAGGCAACTGTATGAATGAACTGCAGATGGCGATGCATTCACTTCATGTTCTTCTCAGGCAAGGAGATTTTGGCTGAATGTTTTATAAAGTTTCAAAAATCAAGGTTGACACTAGGACAAGACAACTGTGTGCACACCACAGAAAAGGGTGTTTCTTCTCAAACACTTTCAGTTCTCTTAAGGTTTTTTGTTTTATTTTGTTTTTGTGGTACAGGGAGGATGTCAGCAGCATGTGACCCATGGTGGCTCATGGCTTTGATACAGGGTGGGCAGTGAATC
This sequence comes from Gambelia wislizenii, assembly GCA_030847615.1. Lineage (NCBI taxonomy): Eukaryota > Metazoa > Chordata > Lepidosauria > Squamata > Crotaphytidae > Gambelia > Gambelia wislizenii. The sequence continues at coordinate 151,570,853 of JAUMIR010000004.1, forward strand.
TTCTCTAGTTCAGACTTTAACCTTTAAAGAAATTATCCAATATTCTCAACCTGTTTTGGGTTCAGTACCTTGGACAGCAGCTTTAAAGTTCAGATGAATATTCAGAGTAGATTCACCACCACACTGGAATTAGAACCACAACCTGCTACTATATTTGATAGAAAGAACAACAAAGAGGGTGCCTCTCATTATGATTTGAAAGTGTGAGTCCAAACAAGATGATAGCAGCCTCCCACAAGCCTCAATTCAACATGCACATATTGATAATATTTCTTACGCTGGTTAGCATGAAATTAGGAATGCATATCTGCACTGAACAGCAATGGGAAAAATTATACTACCTGGGAATGAATATTACATTCTTTCCTGGGCAGTATGGATTACCTTCTACATTCAACATGAAAGAGAGAGATACCTTCTACTCATTGCTGAGCAGACGGCTGCCAAGAGGACAGCCTCTCCAAGAAACAAAAGCCTTCAGATCCCAATGACATCTCAGAACCAGTTTGATCCTTTGTCTGCAAGGCTTCTACACCCAGGTTGTCTCAGGTGGGGTAGTTGCAAAAACTTTGGAAATGGGAGGCATTGTCCAAGAGACACAAAGAGTAAATTCACAACAGTTCTTTGTGCAGTATGTTGGATGGAACGGCAGACTCATGTCACAATAAAACCATTCCCCTAATCCCTGAGGGACACAAAATAAACAAAAAAGAATGCCCAGTGACTGTCTAGGGATACTGAGGATCCAGCAAAGGGATCTACTGATTCCAATGCCAGCATAAGGTGGGACTCAAAAGAACTGATTCCCACAGAAATGCAGGAACCTTCTTCAGAATTTGCAGAACATTTTTCACAACACAATGATGTATTAGATTTTAACATTTTTTTTGCATGCATATACCAACCCGGCTTTTGCAATCACATGTTTTGTGACAACAGGTGTCATCTAGCACAATGGTTCTCTATTTTTAATGTACAGTCGTCCCTCCACATTCGCGGGGGTTAGGGTCTTGAGACCCCTGTGAATGTGGAAAAACCGTGAATAAAAATGTTGTTCCCACGATCCCCCCAAGGTAGGGAGGCAGCGGAAGTGTGTCTGGTCAGCCTGGCCGGCCTCTCCATGGCCTTCCTGAGGGGACTCCGGGCCTTAGAAGCCCCGGAGCCTACTGAGGAAGGCCGGGGAAGGCAGCGGGTGGGTGGGAGGCTGCCTTGCCTCTCTCCAGCCTTCCTGAGCGGCCTCCGGGGATTTGAAGCCCTGGAGCCCGCTTAGGAAGGCCGGGGAGGGCAGCGGGCAGGCGGGCGGGAGGCTGCCTTGCCTCTCTCTAGCTTTCCTCAGCAGCCTCCAGGGCTTTGAAGCCCCAGAGCCCACTGAGGAAGGCCGGGGAAGGTAGTGGGCTGGCGGGCCGGAGGCTGCCCTGTCTCTCCCTGGCCTTCCTGAGTGGACTCCGGGGTTTGAAGCCCTGGAGCCCACTTACGAAGGCTGGGGAGGGCAGCGGGTGGGCAGGCAGGAGGCTGCCTTGCCTCTCCCCAGCCTTCCTGAGCAGCCTCCACGGCGTTGAAGCCCCGGTGCCCACTGAAGAAGGCCAGGGAATGCAGGGGGCGGGCAGGAGGGAGGCTGTCCTGCCTCTCCCCCACTTTCCTGAGCGGACTCCGGAGCTTTGAAGCCCCAGAACCTGGTTAGGAAGGCCGGGGAGGGCAGCAGGTGGGCAGGAGGCCGCCGTGCCTCTCCACGGCCTTCCTGAGCAGACTTCGGGGCTTAGAAGCTCTGGAGCCCCTCAGGAAGGCCGGGGAAGGCAGCAGGAGGGAGGGTGCCCACCCCCCAGCCTTCCTGAGCAGACTCCTGGGCTTTGAAGCCCCAGAGCTTCCTCTGGAAGGCCGGGGAAGGCACAGGCAGGAGGTTGCCTCACCTCTCGCCAGCCTTCCCGAAGGGGCTCGGGGATAAACCGCGAATAATCAAAACTGCAAGTGTGAAAGCCATGAATGTGGAGGGGCAACTGTAATCTAAACAAGTGGAGGGGAAAGAGATAGATAGATAGATAGATAGATAGATAGCTTCAGGTGCTTCTCCCTTTGTACATTCTAGTTCTGTGGGTAAATACCTACACTTAGTAGGTACACTGAATAGTCCATATGATCCCCAAGGCCTTTTCTATGACCCCTGAATGCTCCCAGAATTTTTTAGATTTTAACAAAATTGCCATATTTCAGTAATAAATGTCTAAATGTTCTACAGTAAATGGGAGAGTTAACATCACAGCCAGTTTAGTTCCTGTTAGTTCAATAGCAATAATCAATATATTGTTAATCTTATTTGCTGTCAAATCAGTTTTGACTTATGGTGACCCTATGAGTGAGAGGCCTCCAACAGCCCCAGTCATCAATGGCCCTTCTCAGGTCTTACAAATCCCAGCCTGTAGCTTCCATTATTGAGTCAATCCATCTGTAATGTGATCTCTCTCTTTTCATACTCTCTTTCAATTTACCAAAGAGAATTGTCTTTTCGGATGAGTTGTGTTAACAATATGTACAAAGTACAGTCGGTTCTCCATATCCACGGATTCTACATCCATGGATTCAAACATACACAGCATCAAAATATTTTTTTAAAACTCCAAAAAGTAAACGTTGGGTTTGCCATTTTATATAAGAAACGCCATTTTACTGTGCCATTGTATATAATGGGGCTTGAGCACCCATGGATTTTGGTATCCATGGGGAGTCCTGAAACCAAACCCCAGCAGATACCAAGGGCCAACTGTATGATAGCCTCAGTTGAGTCATCTTGGGTTTTAATGAGAGTTCAGGCTTGATGCATTCTAGAACCCATTTATTTGTCTTTTTGGCTATCTGTGGTGCCCAGAAAACTCCCCCCCCCATCACCACATCTTGAATGAGACAATCTTTCTCCTGTCAGTTTTCTTCCCTGCCCAACTTTCACGACCATGTGTAGAAACTGGAAATACTATGGCATGATTAATTCTGACTTTGGTAACCAATGATACATCTTTGCACTTGAAGTCAATATCATTATCAATATCATATTAACTGAAGTCATTTCAAGTACAGGGGAGATTCATTTATAGATAAATAAAGCTTTAATAATTTAATTAAGCAATAGGCAAATATGAGTCTGGAATTTTTTTTAATATATATTTTTTATTGATTACAGTTGGTGTACTCTCATACATACATTGCTAAATATTATCACATTTTTATCTACTTGCATTACCTCTAATTATACATCACATTGCATAATTGCCCTTTTTATAACATACTGTAACCCTATTTCATTATCTAAAATAAGTTAACACAAAGTATATTCACATCATATTTCTATTCAAATCTCCTGTCTTCCTTCCTATTCACCTCTGCAGAGATTCGTTTTCTCTTTCTCTTTCTCTTTTTCTCTTTCTCTGTTTTCTGTTTCTTTCCTTCCTTAAGTGGTCCTTCCATGTTTATCCAGCCATACATCTTTTTTATTTTACCCATACATGTCTAACTGTTCTCATATATCTTTAGATTTATTCTCCTTCTTTATATGGCCCTTCTTCTCTTATAAAGGTCAATGACTCTTTACGGTCTTATATTTTGCCCAAAATGTTTCCATTGGCTCCTATTCTTTTGCAATTTTGCTTATTGATCTACCCCTTCTTAGTGTTGTTAATTTATCAGCTTCCCACATATCATATATTTTTACAATCCATTCTTCCTCGGTTGGACTTTCTTTCTTTTTCCATTTTTGAGCATATAGAATCCTTGCCGTTGTAATCATATATAATAATATTCTCCATCTATCTTTAATCTCTGACTTTTTTACATCATCTACCATATTTAAAAGGTATATCTCCGGACTTAGTGGATAATCTATCTTAAGGATCTCTTTGATTATACCATGAATTTTTCTCCCAAACCTCTTAGCTATGTGGCAATTCCACCACATATGTATTAGAGTTCCTACCACCTCCCTGCACTTCCAGCATTTTATTGACCCTGTATTATACATTTTGTTTAATTTGACTGGAGTTAGATACCATCTATAGAATATTTTGACAAAGTTCTCCTTCAAATTTTGTGACAGAGTGAATCTTTGAGTATTTATCCAGGCCTTTTCCCACTTTTCTATTTCAATGATTTTACCTATTTCTTGGGCCCATTTTATCATATTCTCTTTCACCAGCTCTGTTTCCAGATCCCTCTCCGTTAAAATTTTGTAATATTTTGTTATATGACCCTTGGAATTGCCATACATAAATTTATCAATATCATTTTTTTCCAGTTGAAACCCTTCCAGTTTTAGATCCATTCTATATCTCTCATAAATTTGGTGATATACAAACCAGTTAAGTTCGATTCCTTCTTTCTCTAGTTGCTCTCTAGATTTTATTTTTATTAAGTTCTGATTTTTTTCCCAGTAAGTCTTGATATTTTGGCCACCCCTGTTCTTCTCTTTTAGATTTTTTAAAAAATGCCTCTTGTGTTGAAATCCATTGTGGTATCTTTCTGTAAAATAGCTTTTTGATAGGTAACCAGGCTTTTAGCAGTGTTTTTCTGATAAAGTGATGGTCAAATTCTTTATTATCTTTTTTCTTACCGTACCATATATAGGCGTGCCATCCGTAAATTAAATTGTGGCCTTCTAGCATTAGCATTTTGTCATTTTCCAATTTTATCCAGTCTTCCAACCATGTTAATGAACATGCATTATAATATCTCATTAGATCCAGCATCGCACATCCTCCTCTGTTCTTGTCATCTGTTAGTAGTTTCAATCTGATTCTAGGTCTTTTCCCTTCCCATATGTATTTTGTCAATTCTGTATTCCATTTTTTGAAGCATTTCATATTTGTTATTATTGGTAGGTTTTGAAACAGATACATAAATTTTGGTAATGCTACCATTTTTATTGATGATATCCTTCCTAGGAAGGATAGTTGTAATTTTGACCATCTTTGAAGATCTTTCAATATTTCTTTCCATATCCTATTATAATTGTTCTCGAATAAATCTGTGTTCCTTTTAGAGATCCATATACCTAGATATTTGATTTTATTTGTTATTTTGTATCCGGTAATTGATTCTATTTTTGATTCTTCCTTTTTTTTGTTATATTCTTTGTCATAACTTCAGTTTTCTCTTTATTTACCTTAAAACCTGAATGTTGTCCAAATTCCTCCAGTGTGCTCATTAGTTCTCCTAGTTGTTCCATTGGATCTTCCAAGAAGATTATCAAGTAATCTGCGAATGCCTTTATTTTAAATTCGTACTTTTGGATCTTTGTACCTTTAATTTTTTTCATTCGCTCTAATGTTGTTGATTAGAATCTCTATCACTGTAGTAAATAAAAGTGGTAACAACGGGCATTCCTGCCTCGTCCCTTTTCTAATATTGATCTTTTCCGTCTTATCACTGTTTATTAATATTTGAGCTCTTTGTTCTTCATATATGGAGTTAATCCAGTTACTAAACTTTTCTCCTACATTCATTCTGCTCAGCATCTCTTTCATGAAAGGCCACTTAACATTGTCGAAAGCTTTCTCGGCATCTAGCGCAATCATTGCCAAATTTTTTTCTCATTATGATATTCATAGTATTCTATTATGTCTACAGCTGTTCTTACGTTGTTCCTTATATATCTATTTGGCAAAAATCCATTTTGATCTTCCTGTATTATTTTATTTAAAATTATTTTTAGTCTTTGTGCTAAGATATCCGCAAAAATCTTGTAGTCTAAGTTTAGCAGCGAGATCGGTCTGTAGTTTCTTGGTTCATCTTTTTCTTTTCCCTCTTTTGGTATAACAGAAATATTCGCATCCTTCCAGGTATCAGGTATGCCATCTGTTTTAATTTGATTCAGTGTTTTTAGTAGTAGAACTAGTAACTCTGAATTTTAATGGATTTTTTAAACTGTTTTTATTAATTTTTAAAATTAAACAACATACAATTTATTCACACAACTTAACAAACACATATAACAGTGATTCCCTCCACCCAGGGACTTCCCTTTACAGTCATCCCTCTTTCCAAAATGCCATTCTTTCCAACTCAGGTTTGCTTCCTCTCCCCTTTATTTATACATATTCTAAGAATTTACTCCATTTTTCACCAAAAACATTCTTATTTAGCCCTCCTTTTTTTTCTTTAACCATATTTGTTAATTTCTCATTTATAGCTATATTCCATACTTCATTATACCATTCTTCTATTTGGTATTCACCTTGTGTTTTCCATTTCTTTGCTCCTATTAAGCTTGCTGCTGTCAGCAGATTTGTTAATAATTCCTTAACAATTTGAGATTCTTGTATTTTTTCACAATATGATAATAATGCTATTTCAGGACATAAAGGTATATTTATCTCCATTATCTCACTTATTTTCATCATTACTATTTTCCAAAATCTCTGCACATATTTGCAATTCCACCACATATGAATATATATCCCCAATTCTTGACATCCCCTCCAACACTGTGCTGTGTACTTTTTATCTATTTGAATCAATCTTACTGGGGTTAAATTCCATCTCCTTATAATCTTATAATAATTTTCTTTTATTCTTACTGATAATGTTTTCAAATGATGCATATTCCATATTTTCTCCCACTTGAATTTATGTATTACAATTGCTACATCTGTTTTCCATACCTCTTTAAGATAATCTTGCACTTCTTCATTATCCATTAATATTTTATATATTTTACTTGTAATACCTTTTATATTAATTTTCTCTTGAATAGCTTGTATTATCAGTTCCTCAATTTTTTTAATTAATTAAAATTTTATTGAACATTTATTTGACATATAACTTAACATACAATTAACATACACCAACAACAATAGTAATAACAATAACAATGACTGATCGACAAAACTAGACAATATATGTGGATAAAACCAACCTCCCACGGGCTCTCTTCTTGCCCTTAATTTTCTTCTATCTCCCTCTCCTACAAGCAGTTCATTTATATCTTTTTTTAATTCCACTTTAACATAACAGTTATTTGCTAGTACCTCTTTCATTTTCAATTCATTCTATATCCATTATGTAATGCTCTTATCCATCATATACTTCCATCACTCTTTAATTTGGTTTTAGATATCCTTCCCTATCAAGTTATAACATCATAGAGTCCCTATTCACCTGTTGATTGTCATTAAAATTTTACAATGGATATCCAACACATCAGCAACACCAAAGTAAGGAAACTTGAGTGAGTACCTTCCCTTATTAGCTACTAATCCCGATTGTACTGACCTCTCTTTCTTTTTGTTTCATATATTTTATGAATGGTTCCCATAATTTTAAATAACTCTCCATAACTTTTCCTCTCACCAAATTCGTTAATTTATCCATTTGCGCCAAATCCATTACTTTCTCTTTCCATTCTGTACTTGTTGGAATTTCTTTAGACTTCCACCTTTTAGCCAGAACCACACACACTGCCGTGATTAAATATGTTAGTAATGTTCTGTTCTCCTTCTCTTTTCCACATTCTAAATTTATCATGTTTAATAAATAAAGTTCTGGTCTCAAACCTATATCAAAACCGACTATTTTGTCAAACTCCTTATTTATCTTATTCCAATATCTCCGTACTTTACCACATTCCCACCACATGTGGCAGAATGTTCCTTTTTGTTCGCATTTCCAACAGTTGGTTAAGTTACTTTTCTTCATTTTTGCTATTTTTATTAGTGTCATATACCATCTGTGCATCATTTTATAACAGTTTTCCTTTAAATTATAACTACATGTGAAATTTAATCCCTTTCGCCAAATATTCTCCCATTGATCCATGCTGATATTATGGCCTATATCTTTTGCCCAATTTATCATACATTGTTTAACTTGCTCTTCTTCTGTATTGTACCTTAGGAGTAATCTATAGATATTACTAATTAGATGTCCATCTTCTGATTTTATCATCTTCTCAAATTCTGATATTTCCTCTTCATATTGTTTATCCTTTAAATCTTCTTTAATTCTGGCCCTTACTTGATAGTAGTTTAGCCATTGTATTTGTATTCCTTCGTCCTTTAACTTCTGCCACTCCTTAATATTCCATATTCCTGCCTTTTTTCTCCATTAATTCTTTATATGTTAACCAATTATATTCTCTTAACTCCTTTTTACAGAAGGTCTCTTGGGATGAAAGCCATCCTGGTATTTTTGGACACATTCTATATTTATATTTCTCCCAGACCCTAATTAGAGATTTCCTTATTACATGGTTTTTGAATTCTTTGTTCACCTTAACCTTACCATAACCTAAATATCCATGCCATCCCATTTTTAGTTCATGTCCCTCTAATTCCAAATTTCTTTTGTTATCTAACAGAATCCATTGCTTTATCCACGACAGGCATACTGCTTCGTAATATATCCTTAAATCCGGCATCCCTAGGCCCCCTCTTTCTCTAGCATCTGTTAAAATCTTCCATTTAATTCTTGGTTTTCTTCCCGCCCACAAAAAATTAACTAATTCTCTCTGCCAACTCATAAGAATTTTATTTGAATAAATAATTGGTATTGTCTGAAATAAAAACATAATTTTGGGCAAGTCACTCATTTTAATAGTAGAAATTCTCCCCATCATTGATAAATTTAGATCATTCCATTTTTTCAAATCCAATTTAATTTCCTTCCATACTTTATCATAATTATTCTGAAATAATTGTTGGTTATTGGTTGTTAAGTTAATGCCCAGATATCTCACTTTCTTGACAATCTCAAAATTTGTTCTTACCTAGTCCATCCTTTTCTTGCGTGCTCAAATTTTTTTGTCAATATTTTAGTTTTTTCTTTATTTATCTTAAAGCCCGCCACTTTACCAAATTCCTCTATCTTTAATACCAGTTGCTCAATCCCTTTCAATGGCTCTTCTAATATAATTACTAAATCATCCACAAATGCTTTTAATTTGAACTCTTCTTTTTTAATTTTGATTCCTTTTATCTCTTTATCTTTTCTTATTTCATTATTTAGGATTTCTAAAATTAATATGAATAATAATGGTGATAAAGGACATCCCTGTCTAGTTCCTTCCTCAATTCGTATTTCTTCTGGTAAGTTCTCATTTATACTTAATTTTGCTTTTTGTGCTGTGTATATTGCCTGTATCCATATATAAAATCTATCACCAAATCCCATTTCTTCTAAAGTCTGTAACATAAATGACCAATTTAAATTGTCAAACGCTTTTTCCGTGTCTATAAAAATCAAAGCCCCTTTTATTTTATTGTGGTAATGTAAATATTCCAACATGTTAATTGCCATACTGATATTGTTTTTTATTTGTCTTTTGGGTAAAAAACTGTTTTGATCACTATGTATAAATTCTTGTAGATAATCTTTAAGCCTTTTTGCTAGAATTGCTGCAAAAATCATCTTCATTTAATAATTAAATTGGTCTGTAATATTTCACCTGCATGGGATCTTTATCTTCCTTTGGTATTAATATGATATTTGCTTCCTTCCAGCTATTTGGTAATTGATTACTTTTTAGGATATTCTTTATCACCAATGAAAAGAGTCCTACTAATTCGGCATAAAATGTTTTATAATATTCGGCCAGCAGGCCATCTGGTCCTGGTGTCTTATTTCTTTTCATTTTTTCTTATTGCCCCTATAATTTCCTCTGTCGTTATATATTTATTCAATTCTTCTCTTTGTGTTTCTGTCAATTTAGGAATTTTACACTTTTTAATATAATCTTTACCTTGGTCTGAAAGGTTCTCCTTACTTTGATACAATAATTTAAAATAATTATGAAATACTTTTTGCATTACAGTTTCATCCGTTATCTATCTCCCATCCTAATCTTTGTTATTAATTTCTTTGATCTTTCTTTCCTTAGTTTATACGATAACCATCTACCAGGTTTGTTCCCATATTCAAATTCTTTTTGTTTTATAAATTCTAAATTTTTCTTCAGCTCATCGGTCATCATCATTACTATCTGATTCTGCAATATTTTAATTTGTCTCTTAATTATTTTATTATTTGGTTTTTTTATTAATTCTTGTTCTTTTAATTTTATTTCTTCTAATATTTTTCTCTACTTTCTTGTTTTCTCCTATTTATTATTATACTTCACTGTGTGAATATACCCCTCATTACTGCTTTCCCTGCATCCCGTACATTATTTACTCCAACTCCTTTATTCAAATTCAAATCAAAGTACTCTTTCAATTTTTTCTTGCAGTCTTCTACCACTGCTTCTTTAATGAGTAATGTTTTATTTAACCTCCAATTCCTTACTCTGTTTTTACCCTTTATGATTGCCACCACTGGGTTATGGTCAGATAATGGTTTTGGTAAAATATCAACCTTCTTAATAGAATATATAAGATTATTACTCATCCAAATCATATCTATTCTGGAGAATGAATTGCGTACGTCTGAATAAAAGGTATATCCTTTGTTTGCCCCTTCTTTAAATCTCCATACATCAACCAATTAAAATTCCTCTACTATATCAAAAAAGTCTTTTGCCAATTTCCCTTGATATTTTTAGCACTTTTATTTTTGTTATCTGATTTTCTATCAACAGATGGATCCACAACACCATTAAAATCTGCTAATATATACCAACTTCTGTACTCCATTTGACTCATTCTTTTTTTAGGCCTTTAAAAAGGTGAATTTTTCCTCTATTGGAACATAAATTCCTATTACTAATATTTTGTTATTATTTACCACTATTTCCACCATTACACATCTCCCCTTCTCGTCAGAGTATATTTGCTTCGGGTTCAGTTTTGATCTTATATATAATGCAACTCCTTTTTTTCTTTTTCTGTCCTACCAAGGTGAATTCCTCCCCCAAATTTTTCTGTTTTAATAAATGTTTATGCAGTTTTTAAATCTTAGTTTCCTGTATACATATAATGTCTGCTTTGTTCTTTCTTAGGTGATGGAATACAATTTTTCTTTTCCTAAATGAATTTAACCCTTTTACATTCCATGTCAAAAATTTTAGACCCAACATCCATCTGTCAATCAAAACTTTATTTATTTAGTGTTATCCCTCCCCCCGACTATTACTTATATTTATAAAATCAATTCAATTCACTCAAATCAAATACACTGGATTCTTTACTCTTCTCCCTCTCTTCTCTCTTATTTTTCTCCTCTGCCTTCTTCTCTCTCATGTCCTTCCCTTCCTGTGTGTTCCTTAAGTCCTCTTTCCTTTCATTTTGCTCTTCCTCTTCTTCCTGTTTTTTACGTTGTAGTCTAAATTCTTTCCTATTCTTCCTAATAAAATCTTTTGCTTTTTCTATTGAATCAATCTTTAGTCTCTCTTTTTTGAATGTGAAGAGAACTCCTTCAAGTTTATCCCAGCTGAAGGGGATTTTTTCTTTTTTTAGTATTTCCACTAGAAATTGGTAGTCCTTGCGTCTTCTTAATATTCTAGTGGGGATTTCTTTCATCAGGATGAGAAGTTTTCCGTCGTACCAAATTCCTTTATTAAAGTGTGTCTGCAATATATAGTCTCTGACTGATTTCCTCACGCATTGTATAATAATATCTCTAGGGAGGTTTCTTCTAGTGGCAAACAACAATTTCATTCTGTATACATGATCTAATTCTTTTCCCACTTGTTCCTCACTCCATTCTAAGTTCTTAGCAAGTAATTCTTTTATTACCATCCTTGTGTCTTCTTTCAGAGCTTCCTTTAATCCTCTTATTCTTATCCACGATACCTTTTCCCTCTGTTCTACTAATGCTAGATGATCTCACATTGTTTCCAGTTCAGCACTTTGTTCTTCATTTTCTTTTTTCAGGGTCTGTATATCTTCTTTATTTTCTTTCACTTCCTTTTTTGTTTCGGCTAGTAAAGTATGCAGCGCATTGAATTTAGTGTTGATGTCTCCAAGTTGGACACTCACATCTTTCCTGAAATCGCATATTTGCTCCATGAATTTTATCATGTATTGTGGTGTTCCTTCTTCAGTTGACCCCCTCCTTCCCTGTACATTATTTGTATCTGTGAGTTTTGTTCTATTCCTCAATCCTGATGCCATAGTATCTTCTTTTTGTTTTGACTTCTTTTCCTATCACTCTGAGTCTCTTCTTTATTTCTCCCCCTTCTTTTAATTTCAGTTCCTTCTCTTCTTCCTAACTTCAGTTTCACTTCTCAATCCTTTTTTCTACTTACTTCTTTCTTGTTTCTTTTTCTTGCAGGGGATTTTAGTTTTTCTCAAGTAGCAGATATGATAGCTAGTAAAGTTACTCACCCCATATGTAGGGAGCAAAAAGCAAAATAAAATAAAATAAAATAAAATTAAAAAGGGAAAGAATATACTTATAAAAATAAAAATCGAAAATCGAAAAACACAAAAAATTATGGGGGGAAAGTAAAAAAGAAAAACAAAAAAATATACAAGGGACTTGTGAGGAGACAAGAGTCCTGAAATTTAGCAAATTTTAGAGAGGAAAAAAAACAAATAAAATACAATTTAAAAAAAGAAAAAAAGTAACAATGACAAAAAGATCCATCAAAAACTCAATTGCCAAAACAGCAACAACAAAAAGGGAAAAAATATAGATTCTTCGGAAAGAAAATAGGAAAGAAAAAAAAAGATTTCTCTGTATTCCAAGGAAGGCAAAAAAAAAAAAAATTAAAGACCAGCAAAATAATAATGATAATAATGATAATAATAATAATAGTATATATACCCGCTTAGAAGGAGGGGCAAAAAAAAAAAAGAAACACAGAAACAGACAAAAAGACAAAAAAGAAGAAAAAAAAGAGAAAAAGAAAAAAAATCACCTCCGTAGAACTATACAGTCAGGGCTTAATTTTTGTTAGATAACAATTAGTTTTTGACCTTGATGCTAAATCCTGGCACACTCTGATCTCAGGCACCTCTCAGTCCAAGGTTAGCCAAGTCTCCATTCAATTGCTGTGGCTTTTTCAAGGACTGTTTAGATTTGGCTATTTTCCAACCATGTGCTCCTCTAGGCTTTTTCAAGGTCAATATTACTAAAAATGTCTTTCACAATGTATTCTTATATCCACAATATACAATGTATCTTCCTGTCCATTCAGTAGCTATTTAAATCAATCTCGTTCTGGCAGCAATCTGCTAATTTTATTATGTCAAAAGTGACTATATTAAACCATTAGATGAAAAATAAGCAGAAGAAGGAAAAAAACTCACAAGAAAAGAACAAGAAAAAACACAGCTATATATTTGTATATCTTCAATAGGTCAAAATATTAATTTATATATCATAGATTGTCTCCAACCAATATGGCACAAAAAAAGTATCTAAAATACATCCAAAAAACAAAACAAAATGAAACAAAAAAAAATATCAAAATATATCAGGGAAAAAATCCCAAAGCGGGTATATATATACATATATATATTAAGTAAAAAAAAAAAAAAAACTACATTGAGTTAATCTTATACTAGTCTTTTATAAAGAAAGGAAATAAAAAAGTCACCTTTCCTTTCCTTTCCTTTGTGCTGCCCATCGAAAGAAGTACCTTCCTATCCTGGAGAGAAAATTTCAGCCCTCTGAGAACACATTTCATGATCTTGTTTTTCTCTTAATTTCCTCTTTCTTTCGTGAGGTCTGAAGGCTTCTCTGCGATATAGGGGGTTTTACCTTCTCCCCCCTTCCTGTTCCTCAGCCGGGATTTGCCTTCTGCTGCCCATCACACTCCGCTTCTCAGCTTCTTCCTCCTCTCCTTCTCAGCAGTAAGGGGCTTTTGCCCCTCGCAAACATGATCGCGATCGGGTTTTCGAGCAAAGCGCAATGCACCCCTCACTTCCCCCTCTCCAGGGGGGTCTTCTTGTTGGGGATTTGGTCTATTGTTACCCCTAATGGCCGGGTAAGGTATATCGGAGTCAGAGCTCCATTTTGATCGATCTTTCTCGCCCTCGCTCAGACCGGAAGTCCAATTCCTCAGATTTTGTATTTTCTCTACAACTTCCCTCCTTTAACCATTTTTTGTTCCATCGTTCTAACTGTATTAGTTTAAACCATGTGAATCCTTGCTCTTTTAATATTTTTTCCCACACAATTCTTATTTTTCATTTTCCCATCCATTCCTTCAACCTTATTATTTCTTGTCCTCCTAACTTTGCTTCCACTTCATTTCTTAAATTTGCTGGGAAACCCTCCAGCAATATTACTGGTGTTAATGGAGATATTCCTGGAACTAATACCTTTTATATTTACTCCAAATAACTAGTATATTTTTTAAGGAGACAGACTGTACTTTTTCCCTAAATTCCTTTTTTGGTTTACAAAAAATATATATTTCTTAATTTTAACTCTATTTCTTGTTTGTTTATTTCCATCCATTCCATTTCTTTTACTTCCACAATACTATCAATAATATATCTCAATTGATTCACTACATAATATAGCTTCAAATTGGGTAGGCCTAGACCTCCTTTTTGGGGGGATTTATGTCAGGAAATGACATGGATGTGACCACAAGATGGAGCTGTAAGCTTAGTAATGAAAGTAGTTAAGCTCCAGTGGCAGGTGTGTGTGAGTCAGCACTAGAGGGTATGCACACCTGAGATGCCTGATGTAGCAGGCATTGTTTAACTGCCTATAAAAAAGAGATGGGAATTGTCTCCAGTGTGGGTTTGTTGTGGATGGTAGTTGGCGAAGCAGTTTGTTGGTTTGAAAGAGATTTATGAGTATTAGAGACGGCTGTCCTATACTCTGTATATATATTGTAAATATACTGCAAACAAAGATTGAGTTAAGTGTGTCTACTCATGGACTCTGCTCTTATCTGTTTGCTTTCTTTGCTGTGGAAGATAATTGTTTATGGCAGCCTGCCTGGACTGTTATCAGTGTGTTTGTTTGCATCTGTTTAAGTTGCAGACTCAGTGCAAACATGGAAACAGCAGTCAGGTTTGAAAAGCTGTCTGAGAAGAACTATGCTTTCTGGAAAATTTATATGCAGGCTTTGCTAATAAAGCAGGACTTATGGGACCTTGTAAAGGAACAACCTGAGCCTGCTAATGAGGATGAATTAATAGGTGACAAACAAGCTAGAGCTTCCATTATTCTAGCTGTATAACCGAATCAGCTGAATAATATAAGAGATAAGAGGTTAGTGTTTGAAGTCTGGAAAGCTCTTGAGAATGTCAACCAACCAATTGGAGCCTTGTCAAAAATGCTGTGCAGTAGAAAGCTGTTTTGTTGTAAACAGCAGGAAGGTGAATCCATGCTTCTGCATTTAAAAAGGATGAAGGATAATTTGGCAGAGTGCAGTGAGCGTGGCATCCAAATAGAAGAAACACAAAAAGCTTTTATAATCCTGAGTAGTCTAAAAAATGAATGGGAGTTTCTAATGTACAATCTCCAAGGAGTAGCTGAAGCTGATTTGAATGTCGACCTCGTGGCATCCAGAGTATTGGAAGAGGCACAGAGGAGAGACTCAGAGGAGAGCTTCAAGGGAGTGACCAGCTGGAGGATACAACCAAGCAACCAATCCACGTCCTTGTCTGAGGAGGGGAGTGCTGCTGTCTGCAGCACATGGAGCTGTTTTTCCTGTGGAGAGACCGGACATTTGATAAAGAACTGTCCTGAGGTCTCTGCAGCAAAGAAAGGACAGAACTCACAAAGAAAAAGAAAAGACAAGCCTCAAGATGGGAGGGGGTTTGCTACTACTGTAGAGAGAGAGAGTTGTAAATGAGAAAAAGGAACAGTCTGTCTGGATTTTGGACAGTGGGTGTTCTCACCATATGACCCCTGATAGGGAAAAATTACAGAGCCAGCACCAGTGGACACTGTGGTATTTGCAGATGGTGAATCTGGCAGTGTAGAGATTCAAGGGTCTGTATTAATCCCTGGTTTAAACAAGGTATTTCATAATGTACTGTGTGTACCAAAACTACAAAATAGCCTCGTAAGTGTGGCATCCCTAACCAGTAATGGATATGAAATCCTTTTCAAAGGAGATGAGGGAATTGTGTCCAAGGAGGGAGTAGTATGTGGTAAAGCCATAAAGAAAAATCACATTTATCAAATGGTAACACAGGTGTAACAAATAAGCCACTGCATGATGGGTGTGCTCATTACCTTCATAGAGTTATGGGCCATATAAGCTTGAAAGTTACCTGGACTGTGCTATATGCAAAAAGGTAAAGGTCAAGGCTTACCCTGTAGCGAAGGTGAGCAAATGCATAACCCAGAGGCATTTTCAGGTTGTACATGCGGATTTATCAGGGCTGCATCAAGTAAAGAGTATAGGGAGTTGGCACTGTTGTGACTGACAGAGGTGAGGAATTCTTAAGTAGCAATTTGCAGCAGTGGTTTGGGCGGAAAGGGATCCAACATAAAACTACAAATCCCGGATATTCAGCTGAGGATGGTTTGGCTGAACGTAGGATTGGGATGATAAACCAAATAAGGGATTGTATGTTAGAGGATTCTGGAGCGCCAGCTAATTTGTGGGGAGAAGTAACAAGAACCGCTTGTCATATTGTAAATAGGTCATGGTGCAGTGTGATAAACCAAACACCATACTCATTGTATAGAAGAGCACCAAACCTAAAGTACTTAAGAGTGTTTGGACAATTTTACATCAGTGTACATTCCTCCTCAGTTCAGGAAAAAGAATCAGCCCAAAAGCCAAAGGTTGTGTTTTGTGGGCTATAAGGGGAACAAGTACAGGTTCCTGATGGATGGGAATAGGATTTTGTATTCAAGGAGTGCTAAGTTTGAGACTCATGCTGGGTGGAAGAGAGTATACCCTGACCAAAATTTTGATGTAAAACAGAAAGCCAGTGTGGTAGATAAGAGCAACGGAAATGGAGGGGTACATGCTTCCAGGGATATCATAGATGAGAAACCAGGTGTGTCACAACAGCCTGGAATTTCGAGTAAACAGGGCACTTTGAAGGTGCCTGGTACTCCAGAAGAGCCTAGCACTTCATTAGACTTGCAACCAAAGCCGGAGATAATGACTGTGAAACAAGAACAAGTTGAGACTCATGGGCAAGAACTCTCAGGCCAGTGTTAGGAGCAGTGACACTGAGGGTGGTCAAGGTACATTCCTAATTCCCATGAGGTCTCAGAAAGGAAAGTTCTTCATAGTAAAGCAGGGATAAGCCTCGTCTGTGGCAGCAGTAAAAAGAACTGAAAACACTCCAGAAAGAGCCAGGAGAACATGACTAAGCAGGAGGGGTGGAAGAAAACCAAAGCTCTGGGGTGTGTGGCAGAATATAGCCAGGATATGTTTGGTGGGATGGTCAGGCCTGTAAGTAAAAGGAAATTGACAAATGATAGCACCAGGGAAGCCAGAGCCGGGTGGGTCAGTAGCATGGGCTATCAAGGTCTAGGAAAACACTGTGACATTGTAAATAATGGGAATGGAGTCTCAGACTCTATAGGTATCATTGAGTAAGGTAACAGTATATAAAAGGATAGGTGTAAATGACACATGGGACACACCACATGTCATCTGGAGGGGAATGTCAGGACATGACATGGATGTGACCACAAGATGGAGCTGTAAGCATAGCAATGAAAGTAGTTAAGTTCCAGTTGCAGGTGTGTGTGAGTCAGCACTTGAGAGTATGCACAGCTGAGATGCCTGATGTAGCAGGCATTGTTTAACTGCCTATAAAAAGGAGATGGGAATTATCTCCAGTGTGGGTTTGTTGTGGATGGTGTTGGGTGAAGCAGTTTGTTGGTTTGTGAGAGATTTATGAGTATTAGAGACGGCTGTCCTATACTCTGGCCTTGTTGCTGTCTTTATTTGGCAAGCCAGAGCACAAGGCAGTGTTCTGGGGTGAATGAATTTTTCCTTCTCAGCCTGAAGTCTTTTGCAGAAGTCTCTCCAGAAACCTTCTCCTTGGCGTCCTGTCGACGTGGAACAACTGTTCAGTTGGTCGTGGTGAACACAGTGCATCTTTCTACGCCCCAACAATTTATACCATCTATTTTTATAAATTCTTGATCTTTTGCCTCCATTACAATAATTATTTATCATATTTTGCCACTTTTTAAATTCTATCTCTGATATTTTAATAGGCAGCATTCTAAATAAAAAAAAAAATTTTGGTAACATTTTCATTTTAACAAGTACTATTCTTCCAAACCATGAACGTTTAATTTTCCCATATTTCTCCATTTTTTCTCCATATAATTCCTTAATATAGTAAAAAAAAAATCTTCTAATTTTTCCAATTCTGCCACAATATTTATTCCTAAATATTTTATTTGCTCCTTTATTTTAATATATTTCTTTTTACTCTTCATATTTTTTGTTCTGCCTCTGTATAATTATATATCATCATTTCTGATTTATTCCAATTTACTTGTAAACCTGTCATTTCCCCAAACATTTCCAAATGTTTCTCTATCTCTTGCATTTTTTCCAATGGAGCTTGTATTGTTATTAAAGTATCATCTGTGAACATATTCAGCTTAATCTCTTCAATATTTCCTATCCCTTTAATACCTTCGTCCTTTCTAATTACATTACCTAATATTTCTATTACCATAATAATTATTATTGGTGAAAGTAGGCAACCTTGTCTTGCTCCCCTAGTTAAATTTTTTTCTTCTGTCTTACCATAATTTACTATTACTGTAGCTATATATTTTTTATACAGTTGGTCAATCACGCTTGTAAAGTTTTCTCCAAATCCAAATGTTTTCATTATATTTTTTAATGCCGGCCATTCCACACAATCAAAGGCTTTAAATATATCCATGGCTATAAGCCCTGCCTTAATTTTCTTTCTTCTAATTATATCTATTATATGTATTACTCTTCCAGTTAAATTAGCCATCTGTCTTCCTGCTATAAACCCAAATTGATCTTTTTGTATGTGTTTGTGCATAAATTTATTCATCCTTTTTGCCAATATTGCTGTTAATATTTTTGCATCTTGATTTATTAATGATATTGGTCTATATGATTCTGGATCTGTCAGATCCTTATCTGGTTTCGGAATTAGTATAATCAAAGATTATTTCCACGATGGTGGGATCTCATCTCCTTTTAAAATATTATTATATAATTCCTTCATTCTAGATATTAATACACTTTTAAATGTTTTGTAATATTCATCTCCCAAACCATCTTCTCCTGGGACCTTCCCCAGTTTCAATTTGTTTATAATATCCTCTATTTCCTCTTCAATTATAGGTTGTTCCATTAATTCCTTCTCCTCTTCACTAATTATATTCTTACAGTTTTCCTGTATATATTTCTCTAAATCTTTTGGTGGATCACCTGCTGAGTATAATTTTTTGATAATATTCTTGAAATATCTTTAATTTATCCTTCATCAAATTACTTTTCCCCCTATTTCATTTTTAATAGTTCCAATAAATCTTTTAGATTTCTTTGCTTGTGTGGCCCTTGCTAGCACTCTAGAATTTTTATTACTATATTAAAAAAAAAACTCTTTTCATAAATAGCAGGTTTCTTTTTACTCTTTCTATATCTTCCTTTTCTAATTCTTTTCTCTTTGCTTCTATTAATGTGTGGATCTGTTTATCTCTATTTCTAAAATATTCTTTTTCTAAACCTTTAATTTCTTCTTCTAGTTTCCCCTTACTTTTTTCCCTGTTTTTTCCATAATGTATGTGCTTCCGTAATAAATATTCCCCTTGCTACAGCTTTCATTGAATCCCACAATAAGGCTTGACTGCTTTGCCCTACTCTATTTATTTCCCATATTTCTTTTAATTCTACCTGTACTTTTTCTTCTATATTTTTATAACCTAATATTTTTGTATCCAATCACCATCTTTTTGCTTGTTTATAATCTTTTATAATCTTTATATCTGCTGTAACTGTTGCATGGTCTGTGACTTTTATAATCCCTATATCTGTATTTACAATTTGTGGGACCATATTTTTTGATATAAAAATATAATCTATTCTAGAATAGTTTTATGTATTGGTTAATAATAAGTATATCTCTTTTCTTCTCCTTTCAATTCTCTCCACACATCTCATAATCAATTTCTATTTATAATTTTGTTCAAACCAGTTTCATACATTTTCTTGTCCTCTTTAGTAGGATTAGATTTATCTTTCTGCTTATGCATTACCGTATTAAAATCTCCCACCATTATTATAGATCCCTCACTTATTTCATTTGTTGATTTAATAACTTCTTCATAAAATACTATTTGACCTTCATTTGGGGCATACAGATTAACCAGAGTGAGTTGTTCCTTACCCCCAATTCCCTGTATAATTATATATCTCCCTTTTAAATCTTTTTTTAATTTTCTCGACAATAAAACCACATCCTTTTGACAAAATAGTTGCTACTCCTCTTGATTTTGATGTTCCAAAAGCTTTTTCATATGTAGTTGCCCATTTCAACTTTAGTTCATTCACCCCATCTTTATTTTGATGTGTTTCTTGAGGGAATGTTATATCTGCTTTAGATATATTTAATAAAGATTATATTCTTTTCCTTTTGACTCCATTTCCTAATCCTTTAATAATAATAATAATAAAATTTATTTATACCCCGCCCCTCTGTTAAAACAATTGGGGCGGCTTACAAAAATTAAAATACAATACAGATAAAATCCCCAAACACCCCCCACCCCCACCCTCCCCCATAAAAAAAAATTAAACAATTATAAATTAAAACCAACTGATCTAAAATCACATTTAAAAACAATAAATACAATAAAATACTATAAATGGCCAGTGGACTAAAAGAAGCCAGGATCCCCTGAGGCCGGGATCTAATTAGGAAAGGCCTGCCGAAAGAGATCCATCTTTAGTGCTTTTTAAAAGCTTCTCAGGGTTGTTATCTGACGGATCTCGTTTGGCAGGTCATTCCACAATTTGGGGGCGATTACTGAAAAGGCCCTCTGGGAGGTTGCAGACAGCCTAGATTTTTGTGGCTGAAGCAAATTCCTCCCAGAGGACTGGAGTGCGTGGGGAGGATTGTATGGGAGGAGGCGGTTCCAGAGATAAGTTGGACCCAAGCCATTTAGGGCTTTAAAGGTAATAACCAACACCTTATACTGGGCTCAGAAACTGATAGGCAGCCAGTGGAGAGATCTTAACACTGGAGTTATATGGTCTCTCAAAGATGTTCCCGAGACCACTCTGGCTGCCATATTTTGTACCAATTGAAGTTTCCGGACCAAGCATGAGGGCAGCCCCATGTAGAGTGCATTGCAGAAATCTAGATAAGAGGTTACCAGCATGTGCACCACAGTCTCGAGGTCCTTTACTTCCAGGAAATGGCGCAGCTGGCATATCAGCCGAAGCTACTAACAGGCACTCCTGACTGTCGCATTCACCTAACTCGTCATCTGAAGCGATGAATCAAGGAGCACCCCCAGACTGCGAACACAGTCCTTAACGGAGACTGTGACTCCATCCAGGACTGGAGGTTGCAACCCAACTCCTGGTTTCAGGGCTGCTACCGTAAGCACCTCCATTTTGTCTGGATTTAATCTCAATCTGTTTTTCCTCATCCAGCCCATTACTGCTTTAAGACAGTCATTAAGAGGAGAGACGCCACCGGAATTGGAGGCCGATGATCGGGACAAGGAGAAATAGATCTGGGTGTCATCAGTGTACTGATAACACCCAGCCCCATAACTCCGAATAATCTCATCCAGTGGCTTCATATAGATGTTAAACAGCATCGGGGACAGGATGGCGCCCTGCGGAACACCACAAGTAAGCTCCTTTCTGCTGGAGCAACTGTCCCCAAGCAACACCCTCTGGGACCTGCCCGAGAGGAAGGACCGGAACCACTGGAGTGCACTGCCTCCGATTCCTAACCCTCTCAGGCGATCCAAGAGGATGCTATGATCTATCGTATCGAAAGCCGCTGAGATGTCCAAAAGCACCAACAGGGTCACGCTACCCCTGTCGATGCTTAGACGCAGGTCGTCAGTTAAGGCCACCATGGCAGTCGCAACTCCAAATCCCGTCCTAAAGCCAGTTTGAAATGGGTCTAGATAATCGGTTTCATCCAAGATCACTTGGAGTTGAAGCGCAACTGCCCTCTCGATCACTTTGCTCAAGAATGGTAATATAGAAACCGGCCTATAGTTGTACATGTCCAGGGGGTCAAGGGAAGATTTTTTCAGGAGCGGCCTAACGGCTGCTTCCTTTAAACAAAATGGAACACACCCTTCTCTGAGGGATGCATTGATGATGTCCTTAAGGAACACCATCAAGGCAGCCCCCCCCCCGAATGGCCAGCCATGAAGGGCAGGGATCGAGAGGGCAGGTCTTCACCCTACCAAGTAGCTTGTCCACATCCTCGGTACTCATGGATTGAAATTCATCCAGTAAACTTACATCAACGGAGTTGCTGGACACCTTGTCAATTGTTTCTGTCAAATTACTGGCATCTAAGTTGGCTCTTATCCGAGAGATTTTATCTGCAAAGAAATTGTTAAACGCGTCACAGCAGGCTGTCGTTGGGTTAAGTGATGGGTTCTGCGCAGGAATAACCTGCGTCATCTGCCTTACCACCCTAAACAGCTCTGCTGGATGGGACTCTGCAGATGCAATATGTGCAGAGGAGAAGGATCTCTGCGCTGCACATATTGCCTCTCGATAGGACCAAAGAAAGTTCCTATGACGAGTCCTGTTGGATAAGAGTCGAGTTTTCCGCCAGTTGCGTTCTAGTCGTTGTCCAACCTGCTTCATTTTCCTAAGCTCTGTTGTATACCATGGCTTACAGTTTGGAGCGGATTGGAAAGGACGCTGGGGAGTGATCGTGTCAATAGCCTTGGTAAGGTCGGTGTTCCAGGTATTAACCAAAGCCTCAACAGGGTCACCGGCGTTACCAACCATTAAACCCTCCAAGGCTTTCTGGAATCCTCTTGGTTCCATTAGCCTTCAAGGGCAGACCATTTTAATGGGTCCACCCCACCCCCCCCGGTGGGGCGGGAAGAGACTCTTAGTTCAGTCTTGACCAGGAAATGATCCGTCCATGACAATGCCGTGGTTTTTATAACCTCCGCCCATGGATATTCCTGCTCCGTACTAAAGACTGCATTGAGGGTATGACCCGCACAATGTGTGGGCCCGACGACCATTTGGGATAGGCCCGTGTTTGTCATGGTTTCCATGAACTCCTGAGCCGCAAGAGTCAGATTTGTCAAGCTGGTCTCGAGTGGAATGTTGAAGTCACCCAAAACTAAAAGTCTGGGTGACTCCAACAGCAGCTCTGAGACCAGCTGTGTCAGCTCGGTTAGGGAGTCTGCTAGACAATGGGGGGGTCGGTACACTAGCAGAATCCCCAAACTATCCCTGGTCCTCAGGCTAAGGTACATACACTCAAAGTGGACTGTGTTTCGGACAGGTATCCTGGTCAAGGTCAGATTGTTCTTATAAACCAGAGCCACTCCACCCCCCCGCCCACTTCCCCTCACCTGCTCACTGACAGAATACCTGGCTGGGAGGACCTGTGCCCAGGTGACAGCGCTATCCTCTCCCAGCCAGGTTTCTGTGAAGCAAGCCAGGTCGGCATCCTCACCCAAGAGAAGATTGTAAATAATATGAGTTTTATTCTCAACTGACCTGGCATCGCAGAGGAGCAAAGTAAGGTCCTCAGGGCCCCACTACAGCCTCCTGGCCCGGTGGAATGGGGTGAAAGGCTGCTGCAGGCTGGAGAACCTTTTACATTTAAGGTCAATATTCTCAATCTGCCCTCCATATTATGCATACTATTTTTCTATTTCTATCAGTCCCCCATAGTGCACAAATAATACAATACACAAATAAACAACAACAATCTCCCCTGCACCACCCTCTACTTTCCCCCCATTCCTCCTCCTCCCTACCCTTCCCACATACACATTTCCTCACCCCCCTAATCCCACTGATTACTATCCCCACCATAGCTACAAAACTTTGAGGGGGTAGGAGGTGTCACCCATAACTGATGCCACCTTGATCTCATCTTGTTCAGTTTTTTCCCAGTCCCTTGTCCTTATATCTTCAGTTCTCCGTTCCTCCTGTTGCTCCTTTCAGCTCAGCTTGATCTTTTGCTTCTTCTTGCTCTTCCTCTCTCAATTCCAGCGTTGTCAGCAATTATAATCCTTCCAGTGTTTTTATTTTTGTAGTATTTCCCAGCATACTTGAATTTCAAAAATATTGGGTATCTCCAATTATAGTTAATATTGTTTTTTTTTTTCAATATAGCTATAATGGGTTTGATACCTCTCCTCCATTCCAATGTTTTCACACATAAATCATTGAAGATCATCACTGGTGTTGATTCAAAAAGTATTTGGTCACCAAGTTTCTTGATTTCTTTCATAAATATCTCGTTTTTATAGTAATTGGCCACTTTCACCAGTACATCGCTGGGAGTTGTTTACTGAATCCAGTTCTATGAATTCTCTCAAAATCTTCTTGCACCCACTGTAATTGGGGTGTCAGTTGCTGGAACCAGTTTATTATTTTAATTCTCAGCTGGGATGCAGTTTCGCTTTCAAAATGTGGAACATTTCAAATTCTTATATTTATTCTTCTATCTCTATCTTCCTGGGCAATAATCTGTGTTTGCATCTCAGAAATCGCAGCTTGATTCCTCTGAAGCTCATCTGTATTTTCATTAACAAATTTTTCAAATTTTTAAATTTCTTTACACAATCCTGCCATTTCCTGGTTAATTGCTGCATGGCACTTTATAGTTGTTTAGAAACTTCCTGTATTGTTTCTTGTTTCAAAGTCTGAATTTCATTTGGTAGCCAAGTGTATGAGCTTTAAAACTTTGAAGTAATTTTTCATTATTCTGTGCCAGCAAAGATTGTAAATTCTCTTGTCCTGACAGGTTTTCTTTACTTTTTGCGATAGCCCCTGGTGGAACTTTCTGCCCATTCTTTTCTCTCCCTGCTCCAGTCACCATTTTCTAAAAATGTGTCATTCTGTGCTTCTCCCTCCACCTCTTTTGAGCTTTTAATCTTTTCAGTTACTGTTAAAGTCTCAGCTGAGACAGCTCTTTCAAGTCTTGAAATTGTTTTATCAGAGGGTTTATTTTTAGATCTTGTCCACAAGGGAATTTGCAGGGATTTTTTCTTTTCCCTGCCTCCCCTCGACATTAGCTTCCCTCGTAAATCACTACACTTCGAGCTATCTGTTTTTTAGATAAGGCAGAATTTACTCACAGCATTCCAACACAGGAGAAAGGTTTCTTTGCTTTAATTAACTGCTTCAACAAGGTATTTTCTTTGTTTCAAAGATATTGCATTGAGGAGAGTTGGATTCTACAGCCACATCCAGTGGTGCGTGACTCCACCCCCTGGATTTAATATTTAATGATGAATCATTTTTAATTAATGTCAGCTAATTTTAAATCTATTTTACATATATCTGGCTATTTTTAAAGTATATTTTTCAACTAAACAAACCTAATATCTGTCCAAATAAAACAAAACAAAAAAGTGTAGCCAATGAAGAGAGCCCTGGTGGCGCAGTGGTTAAATGCCAGTACTGCAAGTCACCACACTGCAAGTTCGATTCCAGCAGTCTCCAAGGTTCAATCAGCCTTCCATCCTTTCATAGGTTGGTAAAATGAGTACCCAGCTTGTGGGGGGCAAGTAGCTAACACACATTGGAAACTGCTTAACGCAGTGTACATGTGTAAATAGCTATTGCTTAAAAAACAATTTGTAAGTCGCTCTGATAGTCTTGAGGCTGAAGAGCGGGGTATAAATAAATAAATAAATAATAAAAAATAATAATGAACACCTGGCCAACCTGAAAAGTCATTCCTGACCACATAGTTGTTTTCCACCATTGGCTTCAGTTTTACTTTCTTCCATTCACTGAGGAGTTCCTGGTTGTTTGTCTCCCAGGTAGAAAGAAGCAGGTAGAACATGAAATCTCTGTAATGGCCTCCTGAACATATTTGTATACATGGAAGCCTGGCAGTATCTCTGGATCAATTTCCTGAAACAATACAGTAGTACCCCCATATACACTGATTCATTATCCACTGATTCAGTTATCTGTGGGACACAAAACAGCACACCTACCATAGTTTCTTCCTATAAAATGCCTAGCAAGGCATCTTCTCTAGATGTTTTATAGGTCCTCCAAGGCAACTCTATGGTATTTGAAACCGGAGGTCCCATTATTTTCAATGGTGTTTGCTGTTATCCACAGTTTTCGGTATCCATGCGGCCCCTGAAACCAATCCCCCATGGATACAGGGGTCCTACTGTACCTTATCTTAATGCAAGCATCTGAAGGAGTTTCTCCTATTTTGTAGCCATCAGCACATAGCACTAACCAGTTGTACATGAGTAGTATAAGTGCCAAATCCTCTCACATCCAAATGTTTTGGACTGCAGCTTCCAGAAGATCTGGCTGGTAGCTGAAGTCCAAACTATCTGGAAGGCCAAAGTGTGAAAACCACTGGTCTAGAGCAAAATACATATGTACATAAATGGCAAATAGCTTTCAGAGCTTGAAAACTATAAACCCATGGTGCAATATGACATGACATGAAATATACAATCAAAGGACATGTGTTTTATGCAATCTTTAACCAACAGACCATTCCTTTTGACCAAATTAAGACAATATTGAGAAAGCACTTAAGCATGGAACTGGGTGAAATGTGAAACGGACAACCAATTTCCTTTCAAAATTGATTGGTTTTAGCTTTGCATATAGCACTGGAATAATGAGTACTCTTGTAGTTTCCTCTAAATGTTGAGACAGCCAGGGCCAGACAGGCCACTCCCACTCTGTGAGTAATCTAGTATTTTATCAGGCATTTGACACCACACCAAATATTTACCATTCTGCTCATTTTTACCTGCAGTCTCATCTGGAATCCTACCATTGGTTATCACTCCAGTTAGCTTGCCAATTCGAATGGGTTTTGAACAGTAGATAATCATTTAAGTTTCTCATCCTCTCCATATTTCAGCTACTCTAGGGACACATGCATATTGCTTTTGTTGTTGCCATGATTTCAGGATTATCATTTCTGAACACAAGATACAGTAATTCCTGCAATGAGAAGCATAGTCCAAGTGGTTCAGATTAATTTTCTGATTTCCAAGATTCAACAATATGGGTGGTACAGTCCAGGAGAAGGAAATTCTTGATTTATGGCCCAGTCCACACCATGTTTATTTAGAGCAAAGTCTTGTTTGTTTCAATGAGATTTATCTTTCAAGTTAGTCTATTTAGGCTTGCATCTTAAGTCCCATTGAAAGCATTGGAATGGGATGACCATGGGAATCATGTATATATTTTCTTGGAAGTAAGCCTTGTTTTATTTATTTATTTTCCATGCAATGACACTTGTACCAATACGTGGACTTGAGAGGATCCTAACGATCCTCAATACAGATAAAGAATGACAGTTGAAAATAAAATAATAAAATAAAAGCAATTTAAAATTTAAGCACAGCAGCAGGGAAATCTGAGCCAGCAAAGTCTTCAGTCAAAAGCAGAGCAAAATAATATATCACATGATTGCAGCCATCTTCAGGTAAGAGGGCTGTTTCACATGTCTATGTATCCCGTGACTGCAACATAAGGTGGTGACACAAACTTGTGAATGAGCAATCAGATCTTATGTCCCAGAGATGTCCCATCAAAAGTTCCCTTTTTCCATCTTGAAAAGAGTCCCTCTTAGCTTTGCTGTAATCCTCAGAGAAGTCATGGGGACAGGAACAATTTATTCTTGTGAACCATCTTTACTGTCATGGAAAAATATTTTGAAATGGTTTGGTCTCGACGAATGGGCAACAAAGATCCATAAGCTTTACACAAGACTCATTTTCAGAACAGGTTGAATACAGATATTAAATAGCTACAATTTTATTTTCCAGGCATGGGGGATTATGAGGGACTGGGCATGAAAATTACCCTCCCTACCCAGGCAAGATATTACAGGATGATGTATCGTATATTCAAGAGCCATTGCATAGAAAAACAAGGCTTCCCCAAGACCTGAGAATCCTCCCTCCCCAAGATGGACAAGATTTCCTCTGGAACTTTGTTAAAGGATTTAACAAAACCCTGAAGAAGACTGATAGCAATACAAGTGGCAGCTACATGAAGGATGACCAGCTAGCTTAATTTATATAATGAACTGTATAATGAAGCTGAACAGTGAAGAAACAGATGACACAATGAAGTCTGGAGCAGTTTGAAGATGATGTCTTAATCACCTCCTTTGGCAAGCATTACCTCAAAGGCCAGTGGCCATGGTGGTTGGGGGATTCTGGGCATTGTGGTACAAAAAGAATCTTTTCCAAGAGTAGAAGTTGGCTGGCATCAGACAGAACCAGTTCAAGAGCAGTGGAGACGGGGCCAACTCAATGGGAGAGGGAGAGAAAGGCAAAAATCAATGTGGTATAGTTGGCCTGTGACTTGGGAGAATCTTAGTTCTAACTCAGTAGAGGAACTTTGGCCAGTAACTCTCTCTCACTTTCATGTGCTTCATAAGGCTTTTGTGAAGATAGATGAAGGATAAATAAGCAGCTAAATGAGTTAGCTAGATCACTTTCTCCCCACCCTCTTTTGTTTTTCACATCTATACCCTACCATTCACTTCTGGGCAAGTGATCATCTGATTTTGTCCTCATAATGAGCCTGAGAAATTGATTAGGCTAGTGATGGTAGGCATGGAAACAATATTTTAAAATATCCTCCCCCCATGGCAAAACACATGTTTCCTGAGTGTTATGAAACACTCATGAGGAGAATAATTGCCTGATCAGTATGTTTGCCATTTGGGACTTATTCTGTAGAAAACAGAATTTTCGGGTGCAGAAAATAATATTTACAGAATATATAGAAATATTAGTTTCTGTACAGAAAATGCTATTTCCTCCCCAGAAAAGCGTGTATGAATTTTACACAGAAAAAGTTCCCAACTACAGCATTTTCTACAAAGGAAGCAGTGCTTTCTGTGCTTAAATTAAACATTTCTGCTGAATGCCAGCTATTATTTTCTGCACAGAAAATGTTTTTTTCTATGCAAAAATATCATGTGTGAATTTTGTTCACAATAAGTCCTAAACTGTGAATAGTCTTCAAAAGCTTTCTTGCATTAGGAAAGAAATTACTAAAATTACTCATCACTTCCTTCAAGAATGAAATTAGCAAAAAATCAAATCTCCAATAGATTGTGCCTGGCTGATAGTCAGCATGTAAGCCTTATGATGGGATGGGATTTTAAGGTTATCAGAATCTAGTTCACATAGGGCTCATCTACATGAGCCAGGATACGTCATATCCCCGCTGGCATATCCTGGCCATAAATCAGGCCCATTCCTCTGCGTTCACTACCTCCAAACAGGCTGGAGTCCAGACAGGCATGCCAGCCTGTCACTGCTGCCACTGTCACCACCATCTCCTAGAAGCCAGGAAGCCAGCCTGAAACATGTGAGCAAGAACCCCTGCATGTGACCAGCCATGATCACATGCTATGGAACCCCTTCCTTCTTCAGAGGAGCAAGGCAGACTGGCAGCTGCAGCAATGGGCCTGCCTGCTGGGATAGGCTCCTGTGAACATGCAGGGATCCATACGTTTTTCCTGGGGGGAGAACATGGTACAGGGCTCTGCCTTGCCCCCCCCATCTCAGCACAGTATCTGCCCTGGGTTAGTGAGGACTGCCCAGGGGCAGAAAGGGGCAAAATACCTGCATTGTCAGGACTTCAGGGCTCTAAAACAGGGGGCAAGATGGGGCATATTGCTCATCTAGACAAGCCCATATTCTAAGCAGCATACTGTACTGGCCTTTTAGAAAGATCAGGGAATACCAAATGATGCACACATCTTCCTTGGTGCAAGGTGATTTCCATGGCTGATTTATCTCTTTGTTCTTCTGTCCTCTGGTGAGTGCTAAGTGGTGGTTCATAAGCTGAATTTCCACTGTTGCAGGAATGTGATAAATTTGCAAATTTCTTTTTTTGTTGTTGTTGAGATGCACAGGGTTCAATCAGCATCACCATCCTATCCTTGTTCGATATCAATTTGTCTGAGACTTTCCCCCTCTTTTCACATGGAAATTTGTGAATATTTTGGTACACTTTCCTCCACTACATAATGCAGTATTTCTACATTGGCAGAAGTGTGTTTGTGTATATTTTTCCAATAGGCACATTTTTGGTAGAGCGCATTTCCAAATTAATGGCGTTATGGACATTATTCTTCATTGGGGAAAAAAGAATTGCATAGCACATCTCAGAAGAGTAGTAGTAGTAATAATAATAATAATAATAATAATAATATATTTTTAACCCACCCCTCTGTTCGGCAACCGGGGCGGCGTACAACAGGATTAAAACAGCAGCAAGTTAAAACAATCCTTCACAATCCTAAGCCTCCCACCCCTTAAAACTAAATTAAACTAGTAGAAAATTAAAACAAAGATAAAATACAATATAATATACCAAAAAAATGGCAATAGCAGCAGGGGGGGGCAGGTAAGCAATCAATTCTACTTGAGCCAGAAGTTATTCCGGGAAGGCCTGCCGGAAGAGATCCGTCTTTAGCGCTTTCTTGAAGCTATCAAGAGTAGTGATAAGATGGATCTCATCTGGCAGGCCATTCCAAAGTCTGGGAGCCATAGAAGAGAAGGCCCTCTGGGAGGTCTGTGACAGCCTAGTTTTCATAGGCTGCAGTAGGTTCCTCCCCAGAGGACCGAAGTGCGGGGAGGGGTATCATATGGGATGAGGCAGTCCTGGAGATAAGATGGACCCAAGCCATGTGGGGTTTTAAAGGTTAAAACCAACACCTTGTACTGTGCCCAGAAACTGATCGGCAGCCAGTGGAGAGATTTAAGCACAGGTGTTATATGCTCTCTCCTAGATGTACCCGTAATTAACCTGGCTGCCATACTTTGTACCAGTTGAAGGTTCCAGATTAGGCAGAAAGGTAGCCCCATGTAGAGTGCATTGCAGTAATCCAAATGTGAGGTTACCAAAGCATGTACCACAGTTTCCAGATCCCTTGTATCCAGGTAAGTGTGCAGCTGGTGTATCAGCTGAAGCTGATAACAGGCACTCCTGACCGTCGCACTCACCTGACTAGTCATGTGAAGCAATGAATCTAGCAGTACCCCCAGATTGCGAACACAGTCCTTAGACGAGAGTGTGACTCCATCTGGAAGTTGTATTCCCAGACCTGGTTTTGGGCCTGTGACTGTCAGTACCTCCATTTTGTCTGGATTTAGTCTCAATCTGTTTTTCCTCATCCAATCCATTACTGCTCTAAGACAGTCATTGAGAGGAGAGACGCCATCTGAAGTCTGAGTCAACGATCTGGTCATGGAGAAATATATCTGAGTGTCATTAGCATACTGATGACACTGAGCTCAATGCCTCCGGATGATCTCTCCCAGTGGCTTCATATAAATGTTAAATAGCATCGGGGACAGGATGGCACCCTGAGGGACGTGACAATTAAGCTCAATTCTGGAAGAGCAACTGTCCCCAAGCCTCACCCTCTGGGATCTCCCTGAGAGAAAGGAATGGAACCACAGCAGAGCAGTGGCTCCAATTCCTAACTCTCTCAAGCGATCCAAGAGGATGGAATAGTCTATAGTGTCAAAGGCTGCTGAGAGGTCCAAGAGCACCAACAGGGTCACACTACCCCTGTCGATGTTCAGGCAGAGGTCGTTGGTTAGAGCAACCATGGCAGTCTGAACTCCATATCCTGTCCTGAAGCTGGTTTGAAATGGATGAAGATAATTGGTTTCATCCAAGACAACTTGGAGTTGGGAAGCAACTGTCCTCTCAATCACCTTGCTTAAAAAAGGTAACAAGGACACTGGTCTGTAACTGTTCCTGTCCAGGGGTCCAGGGAAGGTTTTTTCAGGAGTGGCTTAACTGCCGCTTCCTTTAAACAAGATGGTATGATACCTTCCTTGAAGGATGCATTGATTGTGTCCCGTAGGAATACTCTCAATGCATCCCCCCCTGGACGACCAGCCAAGATGGACAGGGATCAAGAGGGCAAGTCATCTTCCTCACTCTTCTAAGGAGTTTGTAAAGATTTCCAAGGCAAGATGCACTTGGTTTTGGACCCTGTCTCAGGAACTGTGAAATGTTCATTTCCATAGAGAAATAATAACCCAATTACTTTGTTTTCAATCACCTTAGCAGATGTTCCTCAGATCAAAACCATGCGCACCATCATTATGGAGAGCTGGAATCCTGACATTACAGAGGAGAGCTCAGTTCAGCAAGTTGAAGAAAATAATTGTATTCCTCATCAGGATCTGCCCATATTGATCACTTGCTGCAGTCAGTTTGGTTGGCCGATAAAGGTATTGCTTTTTTTGTGGATTCTGCAGGCATCGTGGTTACTCATAACCAGAATGGATGCATGAGAATAGGTCCCACCCCACATTGTCTGCATTCTGAAATGCATATTGTCAGGTCGCTAGTGTTGTTTGCTATTTAGAACAATTGCTGTTTAGTGCGTAGGTAGTTGGGATATGTAGTAGTTAGCATTGCTAGGCCTGTGTCGCATTATACCAGTGACCTGACATGAGCAGAGGGCATTCTGGGAGCAGAGGCTGGTATGTGTTGGGGAGATGGCTTGCTGGTGCACCAACATCACTGGCTGCTTCGGAATGTTTATGAAGGCTTGTATAAATATAGATAACTATAATGACCAGGCGGTGGTGGTGGTGAGAAACTGAAAATGGCAGAAGGTATTAATGAAGGGGCTTTGGCACGAAAGCCTCAGAACTGTCTATGCAGTGTTACCGTATGCATCTATATCCTGACAATAAAGCAGTCTTAATCAATGCTTGCTGTATGTGTGAGTAGGTGTTAACAGAGTTCACCACACATATATAATGTTCAGTTAACAACATGTGATCTAATATTTCAGATGGCCCTCCCCAACTAAGCATGTTCCAAATATATTTCATTAAATGTCAAGTTGCCTTGGTGAGGACGCAGACCTCTCATCAACTCATCAAGAAGCTTCATTTAGGGATATTATGAAGGATGAGCATCAAGATTCCCCCCCCTTTTTTTTTTCTTTCCTTCTACTGCAGTGGGAGTTGAAGAGTCGAAAATTAAAACTGCATATTTTGAATGCATTTGCATGTGAAAATTAATTTGGTGGCTTGCAAGAAACATTTTCACAATTTATCAAAATCAGATGAATATTTATGATGAGCTTACTCAGTCTCGGAAAGAACTGTAATTGGACCAACCATTTTGTAATGATATGATAAGCAATGAACTGCTGACATATGGCTGTTTTGTTTAATCTTTGGAGGAAACCCATTTCTACTTCACCGACTGATCAGGGCCTGTGTGAAAATACACAATTTTACTGTACATCTAAATGACTGCAAGTCCACTTGAAGTAGTTTTGTCAACTAACCAGCAAACCCAAATGGCCTATCCACTTTAAAAAAATGCTTTAGGCCCAGTTAACAATAGCACTGGAGTTCTCCCTGTCTTGCCATCAGCATTTTTTCTTTGAGCCTATACACCAGAAGAGCAATTTTTCCCTGAGTCATGTACCCTTTGCAATAATCTGGCAGGCTTGCATGCCATTGCAGGGTGGGACCAAAAATAATAGGCCCAGTGAAAGGATCAATGGGGCTCCTTCAAACTCTCTGGGGATGCTGCTGAGTTTTGGTGCCTAAAGACCTGTGCAGAGCCTTTGTATTACTGTATATTTGATGTTCAAAAAAGGTCACCCATTTTTGTGATAGCAGAAATTGGAGTTACAGTCCTCCAGGATGCTGTGGGACATCCAGTGAAGACCCCACCAACTCCTCTTAGTTGCATACTTCTGTCTTGAAGTGACGGCATTTTAGGGACATGTCAAGTTCAGGGATTGTTGGACTTACTTCAGTCCAAGGTGATGGAGGAACCATGTATTGGGTTCCCATTTACTATCATCCCAAGGTTTCCCCCAGTAGACAGATGGAGTGATAATTTTTGTTGATTTCTGAATCTTTGTCCCATGCTGAGTCATAGCTCTCCAACTGTAGCAAAGTGAGTTATGGCTATTTCTACTCCGTAACTTTTTCCTCTTTGAATCCTGGGATTTGTAGTTTGTTGTGGCAGCAGAGTTCTCTAACAGAGAAAGCTAAATATCTGACAAAACTACAAATCCCAGAATTCCATAGCATTGAGCCATGGGAGTTAAAGTGGTGTCAAACTGCATTATTTCTGCAGTGCGTCAGCAGACAGTTTTGTAACTTTATAACTACTCCTAGGTAATGCCTTTATGCACAAGATACATTTTTGCTAACGTAAGATTGCTTTCTTAGAATAAAAAAGATCTTAGAAGATCTCTTCTTTCCCACTTTCTTCACATGCCTTTGCTCAGTGTTCGTTAGCATGGGTGTAGAGGATTCTCACCTCCCAAGGCCTTCCATGGGAGGGAGAAGCTCTAGAGAATCAGAGGTGGGAAAACTGCAAGTTAAGTTATTGAGGACGTTTTTTGGACGGAAGAAAAGTAACGCAAGCAGTGTCGCCAGGTTGCGACGCTGCTGCGCAAGAGGGTGCCAGTTTCGAACAACGCTCTTCCCAGCGGTACTGTTGCAGTACTGCTGGGACATTTGAGCGTGATATTTTTCCTTCCCACATGGGGGTAAATTAGTGGTTAGTGACAGCTAGTAGAAGTTGGGGGGGTGGTTCCTCTCCTGCTCAAGAACAGGAGATGGGGCCAGAGCCCATTACAGTAACTTTCCTCAGCAGTGCCTCTTAGAACTTCCTAATTCTCAAGTCTACAGTATGGAATTATTTGTGTGGCTTCTGAAGTCAGAAATCTATCAGAAGGAGCAAGCATCTTTCATTTTATAAGAATCTGACTCTGATGTAAACAAAATGCCAGTGTTTTGATAGCAGTCATTGTGAACAGTCATTAGGTCTGAGTGATTGTGAAACTCATGATTCAGTGTTTTAAAATAACATTTTGTGTCCAGGTTGGTTTATAACATATTTGGCTACTGCTGATTTTTCTGGCTGGCCCAGTCTGCAGTGTCTCTCATGTTCCTTGATCCTTGAAACAGACACTAATCCTCCTTGCATATCTCCACCCAGAAACTAGCCATTCAAATACAGAAATTTACATAACCTCTACAACAGGGTTTCACAATATATAACCCCCCCATTCCTACCCAACCATTCTCAGAAGATGCCAGCCACAGATGCAGGCGAAATGTCAGGAATAAACTCTTCCAGAACACGGCCTCACAGCCCAGAAAAAAACCAAGGAAAATCCATGCAAGTCGAATCCTTCCCAAGTTCATTTCTCATCCCCCCCTCGGTCCTTGAACAGACGTGCATTCTGTTGTTGCATGGCAAGTGGTCATGAGAGATTCATGCAAGGCTTCTGGAAGATTGTAGCTTTTCATATCCTTGCCTCCGTGCTCCACACACCTTTCTGATGTCACATGAGGTAGACAAGAGGAGAAGGCAAGTCAGGCAAGGATATGGAAGGCTACAGCCATCAGATCTTTGGTTGCCCCACCCCCAGTATTATGCAAAGCTGACAGTTGACAAAAGCATCTGAGTATGTGGAAGACTACAGCCTTCCAGATCCTTACTTGACCCCCCACCCTTGATGTGACATAGGGTGGGAGAAGGAGAATGCAGCTAAGGGTCTAACTATTTTGCCAAATACGTCAGCCCTCCATATCCACGGATCCTTATCCATTGATTCAACCATCCACTGCTTGAAAATATTTTTTAAAAAAAATAATACCAAGAAGCAAACCTTGATTTTGCCATTTGCCATTGATTTTGTAAGGGACATCATTTTAATATGCCATTTCATATCATGGGACTTGAGCATCCACAGATTTTGGTATCCACGGGTGGTCCTGGAACCAAACCCCAGCAGATACAAAGGGCCCACAGTTCTTTTTCCTAATACAAGACCTCTTAAAAAATGTATAGTCTGGCAACAGGAAGAAAATTGATCAACATATTTATTCTCCTTTGTGGAAATTAGTAATTTAACACAGTTTATCCCTACCAGGGATATGCAATAACTTTTGCCTCTTCTTTGTTTCGATGCAGAGGTTCTCCCCCCACCCCCCACCCACATGGCCTCATTATGGACAGCCAGAATGCAGTGCTACTGGTAAATTGCTGGTGGCTTGCAGGTGTTCAGGAAGAGTTTTTATTTCCAATTGTTTAATAATAGCAGAGAGAGAAAGTCAGCATGAAAATTCCGGAGTGCAGACTTTGTCTATTCTGCCCATTATCCAGGATGTATGGAATAAGGGAAGCCTGCCAAACTTTGGACTGAATTCAAACTTTGGACATTTCTTCCACATCCCTAGTGTGAACCAGTCTTCTGGGCAAGTTGGCACTTACTGCACATTTCAGATTTGACAAGCAAAGTACTGAAGATGTTCCAGGAAGAGGACTCTCTTATTTACCAATCTGTCTCTTCCTGCAATGTTACTTACACTTTGAGTCCCAAGGCATAGCCACTTCAGTCAGATACTTGAAGTCCTAGAGAAAGCATGGGGTTTCACTGCAACAGGTAGGAGGGAAAATATGCAAATGGAAGATATTTACAGTGGTTAGGTGAGACTAACACCTTTGGGTTAAAACCCATTGGATTTATGTCAAGCATGAGAACTGCATTGTCCTCTAGATGTTGTTGAACTGCATCTTCCACTATTTCTCACCATTGGCTATCCTGGCTAAGCCTGCTGGGAATTGCAGCTTAGCAGCATCTGGAGAGCCACACAGTTCCCACATAGAGAAGTTCTCTGCTTTGGCTGGTCAGACAGATAGAGCAAATGAAAAATAAAGAAAATTATGAAATAGAGTTAAAGCTGTTGCTAGACAGGAAGTAGGAGAGGAGAGGTTATATACCCAAGAAGGAAGCCAACCTGGGTTGGGTAAACAGACAAAATACTAAACAAATACCATCTCTTCTCTCAGATAGTGTGAGTAATCTCTCACAAAATGGTTGCTACAATCCAGAAGACACTAAGGATACTAAAGAAAATGTAGGATAAATGCTTGCTTCATCCCCTCCCCTCAGATATTCCTGGACCTTATTATACTGAAATTTGTTCAAAAAGTGCAGAATTGCCAATCCTGGAAGCCCAGAATAGTGATGATACCCTTCTAAAGGAAGGTGTGCAACCTTCCTATAGCAAAAAAATAGTATTTTAAAGTTCTTTTTTTAACAACAACAGCAACAAAAGGGACATGAATTTCCTGTGTGTGTGTGTGTGTGTGTGTGTGTGTGTACACATTGGATAAGGCACAAGTTTCAAGGGGCAAAATTGCCACTGCCCCTCAGATCTTCTGAAGTGATATCCTGACTCATGGAAATACTGGGTTCATGAAAATTTGGTGTATATAACTCTGAAAATATCTAATCTAATAAACTTAAAGAGATGGAGAGTTTGTCACAATCTACAATATAGACATGGAATGGAATATAACCTGAAAACTTTGTAGCACAAGCAGCGTGGAAGATAAAAGTGTCTATCCTTATATGTGGACCCCTTGATGCTGCCAAGGGGAACCAGCTCTGAGCTGTTAAAACAAACAAACAAACAAACAAAAAAGGACAAAACTCTAGATCTTTGCTTTTCAGTTCACTTTGTTTCATTTCAGGCTTGAAGTGGAGATTATGTTTGCAGGGAGGCATCTGAATTTTTATATCAAGCCACCCTGAGCACAGTTTGAAATACTATAAGCAGATTTATGGATTTTTCATTAGAGCTGAGCCAAATATTTGCAGTGAAGCTCATATCCCTTTAATGTACCAAATTTCAGTATCCTAAATCTGACAAGGAAAATCCTTTCCTATTCCACATGCTTCACTAGTACAGTTCTCTTGTGTCCCTCTTGAATGTCAGCCAAGCAAACTAAATAACTTGATCAAATGTCCAACTGAAATAACTAAGGTACACCAGCCAGGGAACAAATTCTGATTGGTTGATAAATATCAAGTACCTTAAGCATGTGATGCTCTATTATTTTTTTTCAGCTAAATATATAAGGGAATTGGTCTCTAAAGCACACAAAATTATTCAGCAAAGCAGATTATGAATTTAAGAAATTTAACAAAATCAGTTTTAAAACAAGGAATAAATTCTATTAACTCTCTCTATATATGTATCTTTACCATTTGTCTAATTTATCACTGGATACAATCTATTATTTAATTCAAGAAATTGGGATGTTATACTAAAAAAGCATAAACTGCTTTGTTGGGTAGATTAATCAACTAAAACAAGAGTTTATTAACTAACAGTGGCCAAGATGAGTTGATAAAAGAAAAAATAAATTGGTGGATCTGTGAGTTAAGCACACACATTTATTTTGGACACATTTGTGATTGTTGTGTATACTGCTAGAATTAGCCAATCAAGCTGAAATTAATATTTTTAACACATGATATGTTCTAGCATGCGCTATGGTGTTTCTTTTAACAAGTATTGAAATTTGCAGGGCTTAGACATTGGTATTGTTCAATTATATTGATTTAAATTATTTTGATTCAAACTATTTTTTAATATTTGTTAAAAAGATCAGAAAATGTCAGATATTGCCAGATTTGAAGCAATACTTCATGACAGCTATTTTTTGTTGATAATGCAAGTACAAAACATTGTTACTTGCTATATTTGAAGTCAAATATAAGTAGCATTGATGCCAACTAATTGTAAAATCTACAAATGTTAATAAAGAATTTTGGCAAGTGACAAAAACTGACACCAATGATCATAGGGCATAAAATACACATCTGAAATATTCAGACAAATACTGAATATTCAGCATTGAAATCCCTTGAGGAGAATATTGATAATTTTCCAGAGTGAAACATTTTATTTGGGGTATGCAGTTGCATTCTAGGATGCATTCAACAAAAATGCAGCTATACAGGCCACTCCCTGTATGTGCAGGACCAGTACCCATGGTTTCAATTATCCATCATCCAAAAATATGGTCTCACTAGTCATTCCCTAGCTCCTCTAGCACAAATCTTTGATAACTTCTTCTGGAAGTTACCATAGAGTCACACTGGAGTTACCTAGAGAGGTGGCATCTCTAGGCATTTCCTATATCCTCCAGCACAATTCTATGGGGTTCGCTATTGCCCCCAGTTTTAAATATTCACAATATGTCTGGGAATGTATCCCCCATGGAGATGGTGGGCAACTCACATATACCATATATATAATTTATTTATTTGAGAGATCTCACATCCCTTCTACCTTCCCCTGGGATGGCTCCAGCAGTGGTGGAGGGGTGGTGGTGGTGGTGGGGTCTGGTGTTTGCTGTTATCCATGGATTTCAGTATCTGCGGGGAGGCCTGGAACCAATCCCACGCAGGTACGGGGGTGCTACTATATTTCTGTTTTCTAATAGGGCTCTGTCAATATAACTTGATAAGATCTGGGGTCTTTTTTTCAAAGTCGCTCCAAGTCAACCACAGGAATTTTTAAGCTTCACATGTTTGCTACCCACACAAATTACTGCTTACAGAACCCTATTGAAAATTACTGCTATTAACCTTTCTATTGTTGCAGGAAGCATTGTTGGCTTGCATATAATTTATTGAGTTTTTAGCAACTGAGGGACAAAAGTAACCCTCAATCATTCATGTGTATATGTTAAAAACAATGGCTGACAAAAGAAACATACACTTATAATTATTGAGTTACATGTTTTCCACCATCAGCATCCATTAGTAACACTTTGCCACTGGATTTCAAAACAGGGACTGTGAGTCAAGGTGAGTAGTGCTAAGTGTTCTGTGGATGAAAAGAATTATCTAGAAGGTTACACATCTACCATACAAAACATGTAAGTGCAAGGCATTTATTTATGGCTTTATTTATTTGAATTAACTGTGTAATTGGAAATGGAACAATCGTCTGATTTAAGGTCGGTTAGACATCCATAAGTTATTTTGTACTTTGGGTTCTCAGCACACATGAGCGTGCACACGTCTGCGCACACACACTTCTGGATAAGAAGATATTGCCTGAAACACAAATCCCAGGTGTTTTGACTACAACTAAAAATCTAAGGCAAAGATCCAAACATGTGTGATGTGAAGTATCGTCATGTGGGATTTTTAATCTCCCTTTTCAATCACCAGACCTTACACTGACTCATGGGGGCAGTACTGAACAGCAAACTTAAGACTTCCTCCTTCAATACCATTACAGGCTGTTTTCAGGGCAGACTCTGGGAAGGGTGAAGGAAGGACTGTAACTGACTGGTAAAACAAAGGTTCTAGGTTCTGTTTCCAGCATCTTCAGTAAGCCTGCAGAAGAACTCTGGTCTGAGTTCTGCAATCAGATAGCACTGATATATGTAAACCAATGGTTTAATGCAATAGGAAGCAATTTATGATGGGCTAAATCAGGGGTGGATATTGTGCAGCTATCCAGATGTTGCTGGATTACAGTTTCCAGCAGTCCTAGCCATCATAACCAATGGTGAGGAATGCTGGGCATTGCAGTTCAGCAGCATCTGGATATCCACCAGGTTTCCACTCCAACATAAATCCAATTGCATGTCTAAACCAGAGTGGAACAGCTGAATCAACAAGTGTTGATTTGACATTTAGCAATTGATTCAATGTGTCTATTTTTGGTGAAACTAACAATTGGATTTAGGTATAAGACACCTGATGATTTTCAAAGAAGGCTGTACTAAGTGCTGCTGTGATGATCTCAAGTTGTACCTAGGAACTTCCTTAATGCAGTGATAAAGGTGGAGGGGGGCTTGATTTTCCCTTTCTGGATATGCAAAATCCAGCTATTATCCAATTATGGACAAGAATGGCTACTTCTTCTTAAAAATGATGAGACTTAGTGAATACCAAATACATAAGGAAACAGTGAGACTGTGATATACGTTTTGCTCTATGTATTTAGTCATGAATGCACTATGAGAGAAGTGCATTCATAACTTATTTTAATCCACAATATATCCATGAGCATGCTTCTTTTCAGCAGAGTAAGGATTATTAGGTCTCATCTACACAGGCCAGGATAGGCCAGGGTATATCCTCCCTTATTACATTCACAAAATGGGCTCTAGTCCAGATGGGCATACCTGCCTGTCCCTGCAGCTGCCATCGCCACCTGCATCCCACACTCCAGCATCTGAGCAAGGCCCTAGGATGTGACCAGCCTTCATCACATGCTGCAGGCCCCTTTCCTGGCTACAGAAGAGCAAGGAAGAGGGCAGCTGCAGTGATGGGTCAGTGTGCCAGAATGGGCTTATGCAGTCATGTGGGGACTGGTCCATTTTTGCAAGCTGGAACAGATTTTACTTGGTATTTTTAAAAAACACTCCCCCATCTTCCCCCTGTCTTAACTCCGTCTTTGCCCCGGAGGTTGTGAGGACTGCCCAGGGGCAAAATGGGGGCAAGGTGGGGTAAATTGTCCATGTAGATAAGCCCTTAGAATGTCAGCTGTGACATACTAGTCATTATTGTCATTAAACTTGATGCAAACAAAATGTGGACATTAAGCTTGACATTGTGATGGCTGAAAAATTAAAAGAATCAAAACCAAGGAGATAAAAAAGGAGTATAATTTAATTATATTGTCCAGCTCATGTTTCTTAAGAGCTTGCATAAAGATTTCTTACATGTGTATAATGTTTTCAGAGAAAGAACATTTTGGAATAGTTTCTATACCCCTGCCATTTTTGTGGAACAGTTATAACCTAATTATGTATATACATATAATAGCTGTGATCCTCCAAGGGGAGATATTTATTTGCATCCAAACTTACTCATGCTTGGTATGGATCTGTTCAAATAAGGGGGACTTAAATTAGCCAAAGCTCTCATTGGGCTAGATCCAGATTTCTCTTTAGATGGGATTCAGGCTTAATCATGTTTTGAGCAAACTGACTGAAATCAATGGGACATTTGTTAGTCATCACTGAATTGTACCATTGCTTTCTAAGCTTTATTAAATTGACATCTACACAATTGTTCTTATGTGGCCCAAATAACTCTTCTTTGTGTGAATACTTGCAGAATGATGGGCCTAGAGCAAAAATTAACTTTCATAGTATCAAGATGTTCCTTGCCTCTCTGGGAAGTGAGTTTTTATGTCAGGCTTGTCATTCTTATCTTTGTATTTGACACCTGGAAGCCTCTTAGGATGTGAAACAAACAAACAAAAAGCCTTCATTTCCTTTTTCTGACATACAGGGCTGCATTATATTTTGATTAAAATTGGCTTCCTGTAAGATTATTTAATGGGGAAAATTTAAATGATTTTGTTTAATGAGAAAAGGACTTTATATACTCTCACTATCACCTCTCACCCTAAGGTAAGGCAAGATAATGACCACACTGGGTGTAATTCTGATTTGAAACAGATTTCATGATACACATTCATAGCTAACTATTAAGATATGAATTCTTAGTTTCTCATTGAATAGCAATAAATTTTATAGTGGTTCACAGCATCTTACAAGCCTTATACTGGAGTCTCTAGGAAAGAAAAGAAATAAAGATAGCTATGCTTCTCCACAACAAGAAGAAAAACAAACCCATCATTTATTTTTTTGGACCAATTAAAATGTCACCAAAGTAAAAGATGGAGAATAGAACATGGAGAAGAAGACAGAAAAGCCCAAAGATCAGTCCAGGTGCAATGCCTGTGAGTTCTGCAACAGACAGATCCTGAGATCCTATACTAGGGGTGTACTATAAATCTCCACATGCAAAGTTACATGTTCATTGTGCTGCCTGGGCTTTGTGTTGAATGGCAATGTTGTGCAACTGAATGTGCAGCTGAATCTGCAACCAAATATACAACTGGAAGTACTACCACTGATTTCAGCAGGGGCAGATGGATAGACATTAGCTGAGAATGTGGACTTGTATGAGCAATGGAACCACACATGCTTACACAACATTGAACTGAGTGTAGACATTACACATCAGACAAAAATGTCCACCCACTTCCAGAAGGGAATTTATAGGCTCATCTACACTAGCCAGGATATTCCAGCTCCCTACCAGTGTATCCTGGCTGTTGAAGTGGCCTGTCCCCTCCCATTACCTTCAGAAACTGGGGCAGAGTCCAAACAGGACACCAGCCTGTCACTGAAGCTGCTGCTGCTGCCATTTTCTCACTAACACAGAAGCCAGGCAGGAGTCCTCAATATGTGACTGCAGGCCTCCTGCATGTGACCAGCCTCAGCCA
Organism: Gambelia wislizenii; assembly: GCA_030847615.1. NCBI lineage: Eukaryota > Metazoa > Chordata > Lepidosauria > Squamata > Crotaphytidae > Gambelia > Gambelia wislizenii. The sequence goes on from JAUMIR010000004.1 coordinate 151,613,975, forward strand.
CATGCTGCAGGAACCCTGCCTGGCTTCTGGAAGAGTGAGGGTGCTCGCAGTGTCAGGGAGGAGCGGTATTCCAGATGGACTCCTGTGGACATGCAGGGCCCTATCTGGTTTTCCCCGGGTAAACTAGGGTAAACTGGGTATTTTCCTGTAACACTGTCAGGCTCTATCCTGGCTTTCCTGGGTTCCAGCCCCATATCTGGCCTGGAAGTTGTTTAGACTGCCCAGGGACAGATCAGGGTAAATGTCCTGTGTCCTTTGGACTGCAGGGCTCTGAAACCGGGGCAAGCCCTACATCAACCCTACATCTATCTACATGTATCTAGCCCTACATGTATCTAGCCCTACATCAACAGGATTTTTGTGTATGTCTTAAGATGAAACTTCTAGACTGAATGAATGTGCAGGAATCAGATTAAACCAAGCAATGCATACTGGGTCAAAAAGCAACTGCTGTTCTATGCTTGTGAAAACATAATAGCCAGCTGCAACTCTGGGCAAAATACACAAATTACTCCATATTATGTACACAGAAACATAGTGGTCTTTATACTGGCAAATGTGGAGACTGATTTTTTTGGTAGTGCATACAGGGTTTAGAAAGTGGATTGACACCAACTTGTGATGATTCTCTAATGGCTGAAGAGGACTTTTCATGCCCAAAATGACATTAATCCAGATCACTGTTCATAGAATGTATCATAGAATCATAGAATTGTAGAGTTGGAAGAGACCACAAGGGCCATCCAGTCCAACCTCCTGCCATGCAGGAAATCACGATCAAAGCATTCCTGACAGATGGCCATCCAGCCTCTGTTTAAAGACTTCAAAGGAAGGAGACCCAGCATGCTCTGAGGGAGTGTGTTCCACTGCCGAACAGCTCTTACTGTCAGAAAGTTCCTCCTCATGTTGAGGTGGAATCTCTATTCCTGGAGCTTGCATCCATTGTCCCGTGTTCTAGTCTCTGGAGCAGCAGAAAACAAGCCTGCTCAATCCTCCATGTAACACCCCTTCAAATACTTAAATAGGGCTATCATATCACCCCTTAACCATCTTTTTTCCAGGCTAAACATACCCAGCTCCCTAAGTCCTTCCTCATAAGGCATGGTTTCTAGACCTTTCACCACTTTAGTTGCCCTCCTCTGGACACGCTCCAATTTGTCAATATCCTTTTTGAATTGTGGTGCCCAGAACTGGACACAGTACTCCAGGTGAGGCCTAACCAAGGCAGAATAGAGTGGCACTATTACTTCCCTTGATCTAGACACTATACTTCTATTGATGCAGCCCAAAATCGCATTGGCCTTTTTAGCTGCCACATCACACTGTTGACTCATGTTCAACTTGTGGTCTACTTGGACTCCTAGATCCATGTGAAGTCCAAGGCTTTCATGGCCAGTGTCCCTAGATTTTCCTTGGTTTTTTTCTGGGCTTTGTGGCCGTGTTTTGGAATAGTTTCTTTCTGACGTTTCGCCTGCGTCTGTGGCTGGCATCCTCAGAGAATGGTTGTGTAGGCGTATGTGTGGAGTTCATATGCTGTGAACCTCTGTAGGGGAGGATATGTAAATTTGTGTAATTGAATGGTTAGTTTCTGGGTATAGAAATGCAAGGCTCGTTAGTGTCTGTTTGGCTAATGGTTGGTTGATGGGCCCTTATCTGCTGGGAATCTCCCTGTCCCTGGGTGGAATTCCTTTGTAAGTGTTGAGTTTTTATTCTATTGTATTTCAAAACTGGGATCCAGATTTTGTTTACATTTAAGGTTTCTTCTTTTGTGTTGAAGTTGTCCAGGTGTTTGTGGATTTCAATAGCTTCTCTGTGCATTCAGACATGGTAGTTGTTGGCCTGGTCTAGGATTTCTGTGTTTTCAAATAGCATTTTGTGTCCAGGTTGGTTTATAACATGTTCTGCTACTGCTGATTTTTCTGGCTGGCCCAGTCTACAGTGTCTCTCGTGTTTCTTGATTCATGTTTTCATGCTGCGTTTAGTGTTCCCTATGTAAACATGTCCACAGCTGCATGGTATGCAGTAAACTCCTGCAGCTGTGAGAGGGTCTCTTTTGTCCTTCGCTGAGCATAGCATTTCTTGGATTTTTCTGGTTGGTCTGTAGATTGTTTAGAGGTTGTGTTTCCTCATCAGTTTCCCTATTCTGTCTATGACTCCTTTGATTTATGGTAAAAATACCTTCCCTTTGGGTGGCTGTTTTTCTTCTTCATTCCTGTGGTTTTATCTGGGTCTGACTGCTCTTGTGATGTCTGATCTGGAGTAACCATTAGCCTGTAGGGGCCAGTTTAGGTGCCTCAGTTCATCCACCAGGTAGTGGGGTTCACAGATCCTTTTTGTACGGACTACCAATGTTTTTATTGTGCTTCTTTTTTGTCCTGGGTGATGATTGAAGTTCTTGTGTAGATATCTGTCTCTCTGTGTGGGTTTTCTGTATACCTTGTGGCCTAACTGTTGGTTTGGTTTGCGGATGACTAGGACATCCAAGAATGGTAGTGTTCCTTCCTTCTCTTTTTCCATCGTGAATTGGATATTTGGGTGATGTATTCAGATGGTTCAGGAATGAGACCAAATCTTCTTCTCCATGGTTCCAAATGGTGAAAGTGTCATCCACATATCAGAACCATGTTGTGGACTTTTTTGGTGCTGTTTCCAGGGCTTGATTTTCAAAATGTTCCATGTAAAAGTTTGCTATCAATGGGCTCAGGGGGATGCCCATGGCTACCCCATCTATCTGTTCGTAGAATTCGTTATCCCACTGGAAGTAGCTTGTGGTGAGGCAGTGTTTGAACAAGGCTATGATGTCCTCAGGAAATATTTGTTGTAAGAGTGCCATGGTTTCCATTATGGGGACGTTGGTGAACAAGGAGACAACATTAAAACTGATCAGTCTTTCTCCAGGTTTCAGTTCGATGTTGTTGATTTTTTCTATGAAGTGAGTTGAGTCTTTGATGTAGTGAGGGGTTTGTCCTATGTGGGTTTGTAATTGTGTGGCCAGAAACTTGGCCAAGTCATACATGGGGGATCCAATGGCGCTCACTATGGGTTGGAGTGGAACGGAAACCTTGTGGATCATGGGAAGTCCATATAGTCCTAGATCCCTTTCGCATATAGTCTTGTTCAGCAAGGTCTCTCCCATCCTATATCTATGTATTTTGTTTTTCCGCCCTAAGTGCAGTACCTTACATTTCTCCATATTGAATTTCATTTTGTTAGCCTACTGTTATGTAGGGATACCATTTCTTGATCAGGAAACAGATCGTGTTTCATTGCAGAAAATGTTCAAAAATCATGTTCAAAAAGGATCTAAGGATTATGTATGGAGGAACTGGAGTTCTGTTTGCTATAAGAGACCAAAAAGAAAGTATCTGTACAGCTTATAATACTGCTTAGTGCACATTTGAACAGTGGGAAGTTCAAACAGTGGGACCTTTCTCTCCTCCTTCCCTTCCACCGACACATCTCCTCGCTAATGACTGACAAAGGGGCCAATGTCAAAATTCATGTCCCCCCCAAAAAAGGTGAAAACAAAGCCAAAGTGAAACTAGGAAAACCTTTCCCCCTTTGGGGTGCTCTGTGGTTTGGAAATTCACTGTCTTTGGACTTTTTTGGACAAAGAAAAAACAACGCTAGCAGCCTCGCAACGTGGAGAGGCTGCAGCGCTGCAGGGCATCCGTTTCGCATGACTCCCGTCCCTAGCGGTACTGTTGCAGTACCACTGGGACATTTGAGCATTATATTTCGGCGATTTTTACTCATGATCGTTGATCGTGAGTAAAAATCTGCTAAATATAATGCTCAAATGTCCCAGCGGTACTGCAACATTACCGCTAGGGACGGGCGCCATGCGAAACGAACGCCCTGCAGCGCTGCAGCCTCGCAACGTGGAGAGGCTGCTAGTGTTGTTTTTTCTTTGTCTGAAAAAGTCCTTTATCTGATTGTATATTTGAGAGTGGTATAATAGTTTGAGCATTGAACTCTCTCTCTGGCTTTTCTTCGCAAATGAAGATTCAGGAAGGACTCATCCCACACTTTCTGCAAGCACGCTGATGACTAAAAAAGGCCAATCTGAGATAAACAAGTCCAGTTGCAGAAAGCACAGCAGAAAGTCTCCTTGGGTGATGTTTCCCAGTTGTGATTCTTTCTGCATTGTTGTTTTTCTTCAAGCATGAGTTCTTATTCAGCGTGAGTTCTCAAATAAGGCTGCAGCATTGTGGATAGTGCATCTCCATGCCTCCCGATGTGAGGCTAGGGCGGACCATTGCTGGTGATAAATTTGGACGAGCCCGAGAAGTTGTTCCAGGGAGTCCTTGTATAGCTTTTTTGGAGTGCCCGTCTTACGCTGACCTGTGGTGAGTTCACCGTAGAGTACTATTTTTGGGAGGTGATGGTCCTCCATCCTAGAAATGTGCCCTGCCCAGAACAGCTGTGTTCTCAATATCATGGCTTCAGAGCTGGTGATCCCTGCTTGCTCAAGGACAGCAACATTCATCACATAGTCAGTCCAGTGTATATTTAGGCTTGTGCGTAGACAGTGGAAAACCATGGAAAATCACTGAGTGATCTTGGGCAAGTCACACACTCTCAGCCTAAGAGGCAGACAATGGCAAACCTCCTCTGAATAAATCTTGCAAATGAGCACAATAAATTGGAACTGAGTCAAAAGCAGATAACAACACACAGTGTTTGATCTGACACCACTGTTAGTGTTCTGTTACTTGTTGAAATTCTGAAAATTAAGGCACCTGGATTTGATGGAAAATTTCCATGTTTATTATATGATCTCTCTTTGTATGTCCCTTTAAATCACCTGTCAACTTTTGGTGACTATGAATTTCATAGGCTTTTAAAGGCAAAGAAAGGAGGTGGTTTGACAATGCCTTTCTCTCAAATTTAGCTTCTAGTACCTGGTATGCCTTAGCAATCTGCCATCCAAGTAATCAACAAATCTGACCCTGCTTAGCTTCCAAGATCAGATGGGATCTGGTGCTTTCAGGGTATTTAGGCTCTATTATATGAGCTAATATAACTGAATTCTGAGTCCCCCATGGCTGCCCATCCCTTGACATTAAAAAGTGTTGATTTACATGTAGATTTGCATGAGTGAATAAAAAGTCTAACCTACAGATAAACATTCATATCACTTGTCACCTCAAATATGGTAATGTTGAAAGGAGTTGGTTCACACATTCAGCTGCCAGATATCAAGCAGAAAGTAGTCTAGCAATATACATTCAGACGTGAGCAGACCTTAATTAAGATCATATCTTTTGCTAACTGTATTCTTTCTATTTCACCATTATTCTGTCAAGGAGAATAAAAAGTTGTATTTCAGAAACGAATTTCAAGCAAACAGTTAAGAACTAACTACACTTGTGATCCCTTGAAAGATTAGTCCAAAGTAATCTCGATGACTTTAGTGGTTTGACACAATTGCAGTCCTAAATCCCATTTTCTGAAACAACATATGAATTGACACCTCATTGACTTTCATGGGCTTAATGGTTCAAAGCACCAACAATTCCAGAAAATGGGCCTTACAATCCATTTCTTCCAGGACCCCTACAAGTATGAGTACTTGAAGGATTAGCCTAAGCTACTTTGGGAAATTTAACTCTTCAAATCAAGAGCAGCCTCCACAAACCTAGTCTTCTTTTGACACAACAGGAGCGGTATCATTATGGCTGAGTCTGAGTTGTGTTGGTAATCTCAAGGCAACATTAAACTCTGCTGGAGTAGGGCTATTATGTGATACTATTATCTTTGTTTCTATAGAAACTCTTGAAAATGTCAACTATTTTTAGCCATGTAGCTGAGGAAGGCAACAGATTTCGTCTATAAGGGGCTGGAAATAAAAGGGTAGTAATATACCATATTTCAAGTGTCTGATTAATGTCTTATGTATTGTGTGCCTCAACTCTCCCAAGGTTTTGTTGAACCCATGAGAGAACACATGGTTTAACATCCCATAGATGCTGATTGTCCTATTTTACTGGACACAACTGCTATTTCCAGCTCCATGTCCCTTAGGGAGATGTTGGTGATGCCTTTTAAAAATTTGCACATACATTATCTCCCTCAAACTGCCCATCCAGATAGTAAAAGTTCATATGGGACTTTATTTCATAGAATAATAGAATCATAGACCTGGAAGAGACCACAAGGGCCATCCAGTCCAATGCCCTGCCATGCAGGAATACACAATCAAATCATTCCCGACAGATAGCCATCCAGCCTCTGCTTAAAAACCTCCAAAGAAGGAGACTCCACCACACTCCAAGGCAGTGCATTCCACTTCTGAGCAGCTCTTGCTGTCAGGAAGTTCTCCCTAATGTTTAGGTGGAATCTCTTTTCCTCTAGTTTGAATCCATTGATCCATGTCCTAGTCTCTGGAGCAGCAGAAAACAAGCTTGCCCCATCCTCAGTATTACATCTCTTCCAACATTTAAACATGGCTATCATGTCCCTTCTCAACCTTCTCTCCTGCAGACTAAAGATACCCAACTCCTTAAGCCACTCTTCATAGGGCATGACTTCCAGGCCTCCCATTTTGGTCACACTCCTCTAGACATGGTCCAGCTACATCCTTTGCAAATTTAAGTATTCACATGCCTATCCATTTCCCAAATGTCAGGACCAGCTCTACTACTAGGCAGTGTGCCATCGGAAATAGTTTTGGGACTTTATCAGATGCACTAAATATGGTTTCATAGCAATGCCACATAAACGCAAAAGGGCATGTATATCAGACACATCATCCTTTAGCATTTATGTCCTGTCAAAAATCAATTTTATTTTATTGACTGGTCAACCTGTCAATAGATTGGCTGTGGTGCTTTTTTGCCAGCATTGCCAGCATTTGAAACCTCGTGGCGCCCACCTTCCCTGTGTTATTACAGCATCAATGGCTTGTCCAGCCAGAACACTTTCATGTAGGATTGTGACATCAAGGTAGGTGGCACCCTTTTAATGGACCTCCCTGGTTTACTTGTAATTTTTAAAGTATGTTTATGTGCTTTTTGTAGCTTTGTGTGTGTTATTTTTGATTTTCCTGTGCTCCTGTCTTCTTGCGAGGATCCGTGAGATTTTATTCGAGGACATGAATGGAGCTCTTTCACTCCTCTTTCATTGCTGGGGCTGCCTTTTAATGGAATGGAAGGTAAGTGTGGTAAAGGGGGTTCTTTTGCCAGCATAAAAATGTTACAAATTATGCTGGCAAAAGAACAGAAAAGGCAGGTGTTCTGATAAAGTCCTTAGACTCTCATAAATCTGATGATATTATTTATTGTTACTATCATTTATTTATTGTCATTGTATTTTTACTGGTAGGGATGAGGAGAGATGCTTGTGGATTTTTTTTTGCCTCCTGGGCTAGGTACACATTCCTGGGCTTCAGGTACACATGTCTTGATGTTATGGTGGGGTGGAAACAATAAGAATAATTGTTCCACCTAGGTTTTGAACCTTCCCTTTTAAAAACTTTTAGATGCATGGAATCTTAGAGTTGGAAGGATCCAAAAGGGTCATTTAGTCAATCCTCCTTTTACCCCTTTCCTTTTGTTATTTTTTATATTTATTTTCATTTTCATTCCTAATAATTGTGGGCAGTTCAGGCATTCAGCATCCCTGATACTACTATATGCCCAGTACTAACGCTGGTTTTAAAGCCCAGCTAGAATCCCATGGAACTGGCTGTTGCCTGAATGTTTGTTTCTCTAAGGGTACACAGAGGTAACAAATGGATGCCACAGGGTGGAGAACTGTTTGGAACAAAGAATATTATGCACCACCCAAGCAAATGATAGTGGTTCTGTGTACCCCTTAGAAAAGCAAACATCAATACAACCCTGAAAACAAGACAAATAATTGATTAGCATTTTTTGTTCTTGTTGTCCTTGCTCTATCTTCAGGTATCTTGTGGAGCTTCAACATTGTTTTCCTTGGGTTAACACAATTGGTGACATCTTATAATTTGAAAACTGCAACACAGCTGAGTGAAAACACACACCTTTATGCATAGATCTAGCTAAATATATACCCTCCATATATATGTTTTGTCCTTAAGTGTTACAAGTTTTGTGTGGTAGAAAACATTCAACGTGATTGTTGAGCATTTTCGCTTATTAAGATATCTATTACCACTATGGAATGTGTTATGCCTGGAGCTGCATGTATTAATTTGGTTCTTGGGATTTACTTCCCAAAGCAGAAAAGATTACTGCATTTCTGATTCAGATGGATCAATTGCTTGGTATGCTGGGGTACCTTGTATTGTTTCCCCTCGTTATGACCATTAGAATAATTAAACTTTGCAACAGAGTTCTTTTACGTTTGTCCTTATGATTTCAAAAGGGTGTTACAGTCAACTGATCAATAAACTGGTATGAGGTTTTTGAAAGGGTGAGAGGACTTGACAAGAGCTCTTTGACTGTTACATCGATTTGGTCTTGTGCAAAAATTTATTAAATTTAAAATTAACTAATTAAAAGTGTTTGGTGTCTACTCCCCCTTAATAAAACCCATTAGCAGAATTACAGATCATAAAAATCCTTGCTGTACAGCAATATTGAAAGCAGAACAAATCTGAAAAGGAGAAATACATCCATACAGTTCATTTTCTGAAAGGGAAAGGAAATGGACTTGAGACAAAGTGTAGGGCTACAAAATGGGAGTTTAGTGGTTGCCTCTAAAAGAAAAGAAAAAACAGTTTTCTCATTTTCTTTCCAAGTCCTTCTTTCAGTCATAGGAAGAAAAACAAAACACACAAATTGATGGTCTCTCAGAGTTTCTCTGGCATCAATCCATATTGTTGCATGCTGCTGTGGGTCAGGGGGAAATTTTTGAAAGGAGTGTCATCTTGTCTCACATTTGGTTTTGCTACCATGGCAAGGAAATGAGGAAGATTGCATGCAGGGACTCTGCTTTTGCCTTTTCATCTTCTGTAGTTCCTGCCACAAACAGGAACCAAATAGGATTTAATCCAGAATCAAGGCTCATAATGAATACACTGAAGGAGCATGAAAGTGATATTGGTTGCACCCATCCTTTTCACTGGTGGATAATGTCGATGAGCTGCAGAGTCAATCTCAGGTATTGTCAACATTTTGTCAGATTCAGCTCTGTTCTCTGGATGCACGTGTGGTCCATTCAACTTACAGAACACAGGTGGAGATAGTGCTTCCCCCGAAGACCATTTTAGTGTCCCCCAAAGCCCCAGACCCAAAGGAATGTTGGCCTCAATGCCCTCTATGGGGAATGGGGACATTTTTGCTGTGCTTTGGTCTCTTAGGTCAATCTAGGCTCAAAGGAAGCCTTTCTTCTAACCAGAAGTGAAAGGAAATTAAAAGCAAAAAGATATTAATTTTTCTGGTGGCATGGAAGCAGTATTGGGGGGGGGTCAACCCTCCAAGTTCTCGGGGGGAGCAATGTCACCCCCCAACCACCAACAGTTGCCTGCCCCTGTTATAATACATAATTAATTCATACTCACTCAATGGCCTGATGAGATTTCTTTGAAAAAACTTGGACAATTGTTTCTGTCAAAACAGAAGGTATCACCTGACTAGACCCAAGACTCTTCTACATGGGCCAGAACATGCTGGCATTCAATTGACATATTCTGGCTGTGGATCTGGCCCACTACTCCCCTGTTACTGGGACAAAATGGGATGGAGTACAGACCACCACACTGTCCAGTCCCTGCAGCCACCACTGCCGCCACCTGCATCCCACTCTCTGCTGCCAGGAAGGTGGCCTGCAACACATGTGCATGTAACAAGCTTTGGTCTCGTGCTGAGGGAATCCTTCCTGGCCTCAGAGAGATCAATATGGACAACAGCCACATTGACAGGCCTGTGTGCCAGTATGGGCTCCTGTGGTCACACAGGGCCCAATCCATTTTTTTCCTGGCTTGAACATTGTTTTATGGGTATTAGAATGCAATGGTGTAATGGGGCTTTTCCTCGTTGTCGCACCATCATAGTCCCATCTATTCCCTGGGCATCTTGAGGACTGAGAAGGGGCAAAACAGGGCAAAAACCCTGTGTCATTAGGACCACAGGGCTCCAAGATTGGGTCAATAGCCCATCTAGATAAGGCCCCATTGTATCTGGCAACTGTTCCAGTGAATAGTGCTTAAGAGAGCTTTCTGAAGTATCTCCTGCTGAAATCAGACTACAATTTCTCTACCAAACATTACTCATCCCTCAATTTCTTTTTTCAAAAAAACCTCTTAATGTAGTCAAACAAATGTGTGTGCGTGTGGGGGAGGGTTGAAGCACAATCTTTCAAAAATCTAACCGCTTCTTTAAAACAAAGCAACAATATGTTGACATCCCCCTTATAGATTTTTTGGACATGTTATACATTAATTCAAGACAAATATCTACAAATAGGGACAAAGGGAAAATATTTTTTCCCCAAAGCATCATAAAATCTTTTTGAGGAGTAATAGGATATGAGTTTAGAAAGCCATTTGGAAAGGGGCATATACTCAAATACCACATGCTGTGCCACAGTGGACCATGGAGGAATTAAGCCTCCCAAAAGCCTCCCTCAAACCACAGGGTCACATTCAGAGTTCATTATGAAGGTATATGAGTAAAACATATGTATAAAAAATGCTAACACAACAGAGAGATGGAAAAAATGTATCTTTGTTTTCATTCCCAAGTAGAGAGATGGGTTTACTAGAAATTGGTAAACTCTGTTGGGAGAATAATAGACTACCAAGAATTTTGAGCAGTTTTCTCCTGGTATTCAAATGTTCCAATGTGTTGCAGAAGTATACTGCAGAGAAAAATGTAGGCTTCAGTTACACGACAGTTTTTATTGTGGTAATTTGCGCTTTATTGCTGTTTCGCAGCTGTACTGCATCGTTTAGATGATATATAGCTTAATTGGTCTATCGGTTTATTTTTCAGCTGTTTTCCGCTTTGATATTCACACACAGACTGAGACGGGGGTGTGGCCTCCCAAGCACATCCTCTGATTACCACAGGAATGCCTGAGATGAACATTCACACATACACAAGAGAGACTGGAAAAGGCTTGCTTAATTCTTCAGATCGCAGCAGCTTGGCACAAGATAGCATGGAGGGAGGGAGAGAACGAAAGACACACACACACAAGGCTAGCACTCCAGTCTTTTTCGTGGCTAAGCACAAGACAGGGAGAAGGGAAGGGAGGCGATCTCAGGAGGGGAGACAACAATAATTCACACACTGAAAGTAGCAAGGTGGGAGGGAGAGAAGGAAAGACACACACACACACACACACACACACACAAGGCTAGCACTCACAGTCTTTTTCGTGGCTGGAAACAACATGAATCTTCCTCCATCCCCTCCTTGTCCACACCCCTCCCTGGTGAGTTCAACCAATCATAACAAAGCTCTGCTGTGAATGTATCGAAAGGTTGCTGGTAATTCACACAGCACGTAGTGTAATGGTTGTTTAGACTATCGAAAATGCGCTACTTTTCAAAAAAGTCGGGAAAAGTCACAAAATCCTTTCTTGCGTTACTAATGGTTTTTTTGCCTCCCTCCTTCTGAAAGAGGTGACTTTGTGGCACAATGCACGTAAACAATTAGGAATCTTGGTGAATTCTTCACAGTTTTTTCTCACCGTGTAACCAAGCCCATGGGTTTCCTGCACAGAAAACACTGCTTCCTATGCAGAAAACCTGCACAGAAAACAAATGTATTGTGCAAAAAAGCACATTTTTTTTCTCTGCAGTTGTTAAGCAACATTCTTAGATAATGTATCTGGAAGTTATTATCAGAGAAATGTTGTCTTAGCTATAATCAAGTTGGTTTAAGATCCAACAATGTGGACAGTGTGGCCTATTAAGTGTGGGGGACACAAGTGAGAAATGGGGGTGAGAGTGGAGAAGACAGATGTAAAGATCATTTGGAAATGTTTTATTTCTTGATGAAATGCAGTACAGTTGTCCCGTCACATTCGCTGGGGTTTGGTTCCAGGACTCCCTGTGAATACCCAAATCCGTGAATACTCAAGTCCCATTATATGCAAAATTGTGTCCTTTATATAAGATGGCAAAATCAAGGTTTGCTTTTTGGATTATTGTTTTTTTAAGAATATTTCCAAGCCATGAATGCCAAATCTGTGAATGTGGAGGGACAACTGTACTTTGAAGCAACTAATTTTTAACCATTGGCAACCACTAGATTTGTTTTGTTTCCCTCCCTGACTGGTTGCAAAAAGGCCAGCATTGTTTGTGTGTTTTGTTTTGTACTAAAATCCATTCTTTTTCTGCAAAATAAATCTTTTCACCAAAAAACATTTTGCTCTATCTATCTATCTATCTATCTATCTATCTTTCTCTTGGAGTGCTAGCCTTTCCCAGTGTGCTGATTGGCTGCTTAGGAAACACACCTAACCAATCACCACCCACATGCAAATTCCCTCTCCATCTCGCAATCCACTCCTGCCACTCAATCTGTGGTCCAGATTGGGACCCAGACAGTCAACTGGTGGTGGTTGCAGCAGTGACATCAGGGCAACAGAGTGAGTAACCCTCAGCAAATCTGGGGAAAGTGTGGAATGCTGGTAAGGGGGAAGAAGAATTTAAACCGCCAGCCTACCTTCCAGGGTTGTCATGAGGTCTACTGGGCATTTTTTGGGGAGTTTTTTAATCGTGTATGGTATGCCAAGTCCAGCTAGTTTAAAATATTTTTATGCAAAACATGTTTTTGCATCAAATAACTCCTTGTGAGATTGTCACCCCAGAAGAAGTCCTGAAATGGGGGAAAAAAAACTCATTCAAAAATGTACAAATACTTTCACAATCTCACCCAGTAAGGATTTTTTTTTTTGAAAGGTTTTGTTCTTGCATGTAAAACTGAAACAACCAAATATAACACCAAATATAACATTCTGCTGTACTTAAGGAGGGAGAGAAAGAGTCTGGATTGTGGCGACCCTTTGCCCCTAAGGTCTGGCCTGTGCACAATTTTTTTGGGGGGCGGGTATCAATGTTATCTATATTTTATTGCACAGTGATACATTTCCCTCTTGCATTCATATCCATTTGTCAAGATAAACCAAGTGTGTTTGTGTGAAAGAAGGAAACCTTGTTCATGATGTGAAGACAAGTCTTCTTCACAGCATCAGAGATAAAAGAACACCTCTAATAAAAAATGCCAAGTAGGTTGTCCCAGGAAGATGTTCTCTGAAGTGATGTGTAAAATCTCTGAAAGTTTATCTCTTCAAACTACCCAAAAAGTAGATGTGCAAAGTTAGATTTTCTTTGATATAACTCCTAGACTGACAAGGAATCACCACCTAAATGAATCAGGTTAACAACTAAAATTGAGTTAGTGTGGAGAAACAATCTGTTTGACTGGTCCCACCACCTGCTTTGGATATGGAAAAGCAGATGGGGTGTGGTGAGACAAGAAATTTCTTTGGCACTCCTGTGTGTCTTTTGTCATTGCTGCTTCCTCATAAATTGGATTAATTCACTTTTAAATTCGCATTCCTGGCATTGCTACAATCTGACAGATATAATTTGAATGTCACCATCTGTGATGAAAGATAAAACTATAAAGCACTGGAATACTGGTAGCAATACACCCTGACTCCAAGAAAGAAACCCTGAGTTGCAGTGAGTGCTATAATATCTGTTCATGTCAGGTTTCTGAATGTTTTAACTTGTTGACTCCATTACTGCAGGTGGAACTGATCATCATAAAAATATTTACAGTAATTAGGATGTGATTTAAAGATGTGAGAATCTTAGGCTGCAAACCTAGGAACATTTATTTGGGAGTAAGCCACTATGAACACTGTTGGACTTGCTTCTGAGTAAACATGCATAAGATTTGACTGTATGCCTGGGCCCAAGACCAGAATGAAACTGTATAAGCAGTTGATCAGTGGCACACAGTAGTTGTTCACTGTATTGCCTTATATCCATTAAAGTCAGTGAGATAAAACTGAAAGAATTATCTTCAGTTAGTCAAAAGGGTGTATTCACAACATATTTAGAGTTGTTAGCTTAGCATGCTTCTTGAGTGATGTTGTGTGGCCACTTATATATCACTCAAAAGTTGACAAAAGTGGTACTTCTTCCTTACATTCTTAATACTCATGTTAAAGTTGCCAGGTTAGGGGACATGAGATTTTGCCAGAGAGTCAGGACCCTTTCAAACAGCACAATTATAGCACTACTAATTGGACCCAGCGTACCATATGCCATTAAAAAACTCCTCTGGTTCTGGCCCCCTGCCGCTGATTCTGCCCCACCGACACTGGTTTTGCCCTCCACCACTTGTTCTGTCCCCCCACCACTTGTTCAGCCCCCTGCCGCTCATTCAGCCCCCCCTGCTTGTTCAGCCCCCGACACCCCAGGTTCTGCCCCCCGACACCCCAGGTTCTGCCCCCCGACACCCCAGGTTCTGCCCCCCCGCCGCTCATTCTGCCCCCATGCCGCTGGTTCTGCCTCCCCTGCTGCTCGTTCTGTCCCCCCTGCCAATGGTTCTGCCCCCCCGCTGCTCATTTTGCTCCCCCTACTGCTGGTTCTGCCCCCCTACCCCCTGCACTCTGGCACACAGGCACACACCACATCCACCCCCATGGTACTCATTCTTCCTCTCCAGCTGCCATGTTTGAAATCTACATGGTCCCACCCCCAGTGTGCTGATTGGCAGCCTGACAGACCTATGATTGGTTGGTCAGTTCCCTAAGCAGCTAATCAGCACACTGGTACCCAATAGAATTATATATATATATATATATATATAGAGAGAGAGAGAGAGAGAGAGAGAGAGAGAGAGAGAGAGATGATTCCACTTGAACTGCCATTGCTGCATCCTATGGAATCCAGGGATTTGTAGCTTGGTGGGGCATTACAGCTTTCTGGCTCAGAACTGTAAATGCCTCTCCCTAAACTACAAATCCTAGGATTCTATAGAATGATGCCATGGCAGGTAAAGTAGACTCATAGTGCTTTATGAAGTATGAAAAGAAACCTTGGGGTGCCTCCTGGTGATGACACAGTGGTTAGTTTCCAGTGACTGGGAGACAGGTCCTGGTGATGTTATTCAGCATGATACCCTGAGCATCAACCACCGATGCACAGACCATGCCATTCAGATGAAAAAAAGCTCCATTTCTATGGTTGGAAATTAAGTATTCTTTTGGCTTGTCTACACTGCTGGGGAAAAAAGTATATGCTCACCTCATAGTCACTGCAATCATGACACACAACGTTCTTGATGATTCACTTGGATTGTGGTTCTTTTTGATGCCTGAGAACTTTAATCTGATTTTTTTTTAAAAAAAACTTGCCTTTTATCCTGTGGTTTCCTGGAAAATCTGGATAATTGTATGTGGCTGGCCCTCTGAATTGGCTTCTGTGTGGAGATGGAGGATGGGTTTGGGGTCACCTGACCATTCCTGTCAGGATCGGCTATTTCCTCTGTTGTGTTTAGGTTTTGCCAGCATGCAGTCACTATTATTTTTTAAAGGTCCATTTGTGTGGATACTTGTATCTCTTTGTTAGTGCATTTCTGCTTATTTGCATATTTGCATGCATGATGGGAAGAAAAAGTGGAGCAGCCACGGCCATGTAGCCAAAAATAATATGAAGTATAGGACATGTGATCATAGCAGGATCACCCTTTTACACCAAAGTAAACTTGCCTAGGAGAAATGTGTGACTGGTAATGCTGTTCTCACCTTGCTTTAACAAGATATGTGTGGTGTAAACAAGATGTGTGGGGGCTCACTGCAGACCAGGAAAATGTGAACAGATTTTTTTCTTCTGCATAGACAAGGCCTTTGAAAGGAACAAAGGAGAAAAAATTGGAGAGACAGAGTAAGGAGTGAAGAAAGTAGACAATAACTATAGTAGGCGAAGTGAGAGTAAAAGGAGAAAGATAATGAGAATAAAGGGATGAGGTAGGAGGGAGAAGCCTAATAGCTAGAAGAACTGAGATGGTAGAGAGGAGAAAGAAGATGAGATGGAGAGATAGAAATTAGAGAAGGATGGAGAAGATGAATGCAGCTTGGAGATAATGGAGATGGGCAAGAAGGAGATGTTTAGCCAGTTGTAGATGGAAGAGAGGAGAAGGGGGGAGAAAAGAATGGCAAAACTTGTGCGTGACTCAGTCTAAGAAAGGAAATTATATTGTAGATTCAACAAGTTTGGTGAGAGAACAGGCAACAGAACTGGGAAAGTTAGTGATAATTGTAAAAGTCACAAAGCAGTAGTCCTGTAGTATTACAGTTGTCCCTCCATATCCACGGATTTGGTATCCATGCATTTTGAACCATTTGCAATTTCCAAAGAGTCTTCACAAGTACTCCTGCATACATTAAATGTGAACTGAAGCCAGTTTGCATTCAATTTCAGTATGATTAAATTGGATTAAATTCAAGGAGACCAATTTAACTGTTAATTCAAGAATGCTACTTTAATAAGGCAAGTGTAAGACATCTTTGTCAGTGGATATAGACTGTGGCTGAAATGGAAAACTGGAGTTTGAATCTGTGGCAAATATAATTTCTCCTTAAATCAACTCTGTTTCATAAATATATTAATCTAGGAGCCATTATCACTTCTGTAAATCTCATTTATGATCCTCTATGTCTTCACTGATAATGCCAAGTGTGTTGAAATAATAACAATACTGGAATCTCTGTGCTCAAAACGGTAGTTGTTGAATTGCATGTAAAATGTGCAACCACTTTAAGTGTTCTGTCAGAGCAGTAACAATTTCTGACTGAGCTGCGATGGTGGAATTTATCAAAGTGTCAGATGAAGCAAGAGGGTTTCCACTTGCCCGAATCCTATATAAATGTTAAACAGGAGGTATGCAGTTAGCATACTAAACACGTGGCCAAATTCTGGAGGAAATGGTCTAGAAGGGCAAATGTGGTGCAGTGGGTACACTCTTGGTCTCTGTCAAAAAAAGATCTGAGTTCAGATGCTTGCTCAGCTATCAAGCTGACTTGAGTCAGCACATTTCTTTCACCCCATAATATACCTGGCAGCAAGGTTGGATTTAAGTTAGCTGGTGGTCCCTGGAACAGTTCTAAAAACCCCTTTTGCACACATGTGCAAATAACCATTTTGGAACACTAGCTTTGCACTGCAGTGGATCAGACTTGGTGATTCTGCCAGAAATGCTTGTTACCTGCCCTGACACACCCCACTCTCTTAATAATTCATCAATTACCTAAAATTTCATAGATTGGCTTACTATTGGTACTCCATGTGGTTGGTGGTAGACCAGGGACTCCCAAGAATAAGGAATCAAGGTTTGCTCAGAGAATCTAAGCAAGTAGCCAGCTCAAATTCCAAAGGACACACCCAGGAAAGGATTAAACAAACATCTCTGGAACTGGTGAGTTAAGGAGAAATAGGCTAATTCTCCTAGACATACATAGAAATGAGTCATTCAATAATCCCATCAAGATAGCTGGACACTCTTTGCCTGCCAAAATGGCTTTTCCTCACACCTTCCCCTAAACTGATAGAGGTTTGCCTGAGATCCACCAGTTTTAATATTTCAACCACTAGTGATCATTAACACACCCAGAGAAAGCATTGTTTAATCTTGGGAAACTCTGGCAGACATTGTAGTTCCCACAAACTCACCCCTTCAGGGGGAATGTCGAATATAAATATCACTCCAAAATATAGCCAAAGTGTGCACAGATTCCCTTCCTCCCATCACTCTGTCAGTCTGTGTCACCAGTGTTGCAGCTTGTACACGAATCTCTGCTCATCAGCAGGTATACTATAGCCCATCATCCAAAACTCTATTCCTCTATCCCAGTGCCTCCTACTTTTTTAGTTAGCCTTGTATGACTGTTTGAAGCCTGAGTGTATCCCTTTGTGTTCCCTTGATTATTTTTCAACAACAACAACAAAAAAAATAAAAAAAAATAAAATAAAATATTTTGAATGTCTTGCTTAGTCTTGTCAGCCTCTACTGGAATACATAGATCAAAAGGTTCCGCAGTTACCCAATGTCTTGCAGCCAGTATTTGAGCTAATTAAAAATTCCCCATATTAAATTCAGATGCTAGTGGGTTCCCCATGAACCCCTTACAATTCAGGTTACAAGCTCTTCTTGGGACCAGAGTCCAACCACTTCAGAGGCATGGTTCACTTCTGTACATGCATAAGGTGAAATCAGACCTGAGTTCAATTAATCCCTCTTTTCAGCCACCCCATTCCCCCACTGGCCCTAACCAGATGCTCTAGCCATTGCACAAACAGAAGGCCCTTGTACATTGCCATACACTAGGAATGTATTTTTCCACTACTTTTCTTCTTGGAGGAAGCAATGAGTAATTTTAGCAATTTTCTTCTTGCTGTGAGAAAATCTTCAAAAATGTACAGTTTTCCAAGAGTATTTACAATCCAGTTAGTCTGAGCATAATTTGTATTTTTTTCACAGAGAAAACAACTTTTTCTGTGCAAAAAAAAGTGTGCAAATTTTGTGCAGAATAAGTTCTGAACAGCAAAAATTATCTTCAGTACAGGGCCACCATTTACACTACACAATTATAGTGCTATTGTTCCACTTTAAGTGCCCTGGTTCCATTCTATGGAACCCTGGGATCTGAAGTTTAAGGAGGAGCATTTTGAATTCTCAGCCAAAGAGCTCTACAGTTGTCCCTTCACATTCGCTAGGGTTTGGTTCCAGGACTTCCCGTGAATACCCAAATTTGTGAATACTCAAATCCCATTATATGCAATGGCATAGCAAAATGGTGTCCTTTATATAAGATGGCAAAATCAAGGTTTGCTTTTTGGATTTTTTTTAAAAGAATATTTTCAAGCCATGAATACTTAAATCCATGAATGCCAAATCCATGAATGTGGAGGGACAACTGTAGTTGCCTCTTGATTAGATTATTGTTATGTACTCTATGTGGGGATGATTTAGAAAAGAGTTTAGAAGCTGCAGCTAGTGCAAAATATAGCAGCCAGACTGGTGTCAGGAGTGCATTTCAGCATCCATGTAATGCTACTCTTGCAAGAACTTCACTGGTTTCTAATTTGCTTCTGAGCTCAATCCAAGATGCTGGTGTTCATCTACAAACAACTTGAGGGCAAGATATCTAAAAGACCATTCCTCTGAAAAACCACTCCTCTCTGATGAGCCTGCCAGAAAGTTGAGATCTCCAGAGGAGGCCCTGTTCCATGTCCCAATACCTTGCAAAGTTAGGCTGGGGGGGGTTGCTTCAACTGTAAAATTCCCTACCCCCAGTAGCTAGGCTGGCCCCATCTCTTTTAAGTTTCTGGTGGACAGCTGAAACAGTGCTATTTGGCATGACAAATGGTTTTAAAGCTGCTTTTAGGAGTTTTAGAAGAGTATTTTACTGTGTTTTAAATGTGTTTTATCTCTGTATTATTTTAATTATTTTTTATTTGTCCATCGCCTCAGGAGTCCTTGTGGGCTGGGAGATGATACAGAAATGGAATGAATGAATAAATAAATAAATAAATAAATAGTGCCTCACCAAACTACAGACTGCAGGACTGCATAGGATGGAACCACAGTAGTTAGAGTGGACTAATAGTGCTATACTTGTGTAGCATGAAAGGGTCTTAAGATTCTCCTTCTCCGTGTTCCTTACACTCAAGAAACACATTTTTGAAACATTTTCCCAGTATTTTAAAATATTCATTCCATCCCTATCATACACATGTCCAGCTGTCACTCTTCTCCTCAGGACTGGCTTAGTTGCTACTTATATGCATGCACCACAGATTAGCCAGTCTCTGCTCATGTTGGGATGGAGCGTACCTTTGGTGGGCTTTTTTTTTAAAAAAATCATCTGCTTCTTTTCTCATTGACTGAAGGTCAATAAATGGCCTACTAGTATTTTCATGTATTGTATCATCTAGAATTTGTTGGGTAGTACATAAGCTCCTGCTATTTTATTTAAACTACTTTTTGGGATGGAGGCATGACAGTGGGACAGTTGAAGGATAATTGATAGAGATGTTAGTGGAGCTTGAAAGACCTCGGCTAGCCTTCACTTTGGCTATGACATTAAGTTCCCACCCAAAGCAACTAGTGCTGTGCATTAAGTATGACGTACAGTTTTGGGAACACTGATTTCATTTTCTTAAACTGTGAGCTCTCCCTGCCCCCATTTTAGATTCTCTGTCCCGAATAAGCAATTAAACTACAGATAATATCTTAATTCCAATTAATAGTCCCAGCTAGTGTAGGTCCACTGAGTCAATGAAAACTTGGTAAGTCAACACTGATATACATTTCATTAATTCAATGGGTCTATGCTAATTGGGATGAATAATTTGGATATAGGCCCACTGGATGACCTTGGGCAAGTCACTTTCTCTAAGCATCAGAGGAAAACAATCGCAAACCACCTCTGTACAAATCTTGCCAAGAAAACCCCTTAGGGTCACCGTAAGTCAGAAATGACTTGAAGGCACACAGCAACAAAACATGTAGCATTTAGGATGGATCACTGCTGAAAAGGTATCATATCTGGGTTAGCTTATTGTGCAATACCTCTGCCAAAAGATTAAACATTGAGATTGTTTGAGTGTTCTTTCATCAATGAGAACCACTTGTATGTGGCAATGAAATCCATATCAACCTGCATGTTCAAAAAGTTTTTAGACTGTATCTGGTATACTAACAAAAAAAAGTACATAAGCTAGCTTTGTTCTTCCTGTGATTGTGCAAGTGCCAGATGAACAGTTAACACAAACAACACCTATTTGAACAAAACCTTCATCAGCTATCCAATGGCTTCAGAAATGGCTTGTGCAACACAAGATAAAGTATTGGATCTAATACTTGTGCAAGGGTAAAAAAAAAAAGAATTTTCGGCTGATGGCAGAAAGCTTGAGCTCATAACACGAAACTGCAGGGCACAACCCATAGGAACCAGAGGAAGAAGAAACTTTATAGAGAAGAAAGTTAGTCAAAGATTTTCCTTAATTTTTTCCCTTTGCTGCACCCCTGCTGAAAATAGCATGTATTTCACTGGCACAGAGATTGATAGTTTCTTTTACAGAAGAGTCTCATGGGCAGATAAAACAAGGAACTTCTACCAGTTTGCAGCTGCAATGACAATGATGAAGAATCTCCTCTCACAGGTACTCATTTGAGTGGAGGCGAGTAAGCAAGCAATTGTCCCTTGATAGACTAAGAATCTATCTTGTAAGCAAATATGGGCTACTCAAACTGAGGTCATGCAGTATCCGACTACTAGCTGCTAAGCATGCAGTTGTTTCATTTTTTACTCAGACATGTTGGATAAATGTTGACAAGTGTGAACTGCAGTACAGTGTTGCTGTATTAAGTTCTTTTGTACAGTGTGCCAGCCAGCCAGCCAGCCATGACCTTTTTCGGGATACTCCATTCCATTTTCCTTTTTACCCCATCTTTCATTTCTCCCTCCTTCCTACCTCCCTTCCTCTTTCCCCCAATGGTCATTCAGCATTCCATGAATATTTGAAGGATGGCTTTCTCTGCAAGATTTTTCCTCTGAAGAATCTTTCTATTACTACTTTAATTTATCTAGTTCAGATTTTTTCTAAACAGCTTTTCATTAAAAAAAAATCCCAATCCTGTTCACATCAAAAGCAGATACAATAAAATGGGAACCAAAACAATATGTGTCAAACTATCACAACCCATTTATTAAAAATAGGAGTCACAGATAAAGTTAGTCATTAGAAACAGGATCAGTTGGGTCTTCAGTTCACAACACAATCCATTCAACATCAGTAGCCTAGCTAATCTCAGTGGAAAGATCATTCCACTTGACAGGTGCCACAACAGAGAAGGCCACCCTCTGCACCACAACCAAGAAAGCCTCACTGGCCATGGTAAGCAGAGCCACCCCCTGAACATAAGGACCACAATTATCTACATGGGGAAGGTGGTCTTTCATATAGCTTGGAGCTAAACTGCATAGGGCCTTGTAAACTGAAAGTAAGATGTTGAACCTGGGTCATATCTAACCAGTGCGTATTTCACAGGACAGTCTTAAGAGGCCCAATTGGGCAGCCTACACTGTTGCAACCGCTGGACTAAAATCAAGGGTACCAACAAGAAGTGCATATTAGAGTTACCCAAAGCATGGGTCATTGTTTCGAGACTAATCCTGTCTGGGCATGGTTGTAGCTTCTGTACCAGACAAATCTGCTGAAGCCACATGAATCAAACAACACATCCATACTATGCTCCAGTTCCTGTAGGGAGAAAGCAACCCCATCCATGATACGTAAGTTACTCAACCTCACACAGGTCCATCTGATTTCCAGGATTCCTGCTCATTGATTAGCCTTCAGCCATCCCTCTACTTCTTCCAGGCAGTGGTCCACTGAGGCAGCCAGGAAGGAGAGCTGAGAGTCAACTTCATACTGATAACACCCAACCTCAAATTCTGTGATAACCACTTCAGTGGCTTTACATGGACATTAAAAATCACTGGGGAAAAGATTATGTCCTACAATATCCCTCATCACAGTTGTTAAGGGAACCAACCCTGCAAATAGAAGTGGAACCACCTGAACAAAACTCATATTCAGTTCTCCAGTGCCTTGAGGCACAGCTTGTTCAACAGTTTATGTAGTACTTTTCACAAGGGGAATTAGATCTGACACATGTTCAAGGGTGAAAATAGTTTTTTTGTCAATAATAGAAGGCTTGGAACGAGACCATTGGGCACAATCCATAGGTACTAAAGTAGCAGGGGAAAATATAGAGAATAAAATGGTTCCTACCCCATGCTTATGGAGCCAGTCCAAGAGGATACTATGATCAGTGGTCTCAAAGGCCACTGAAAGATGAAGGAGAACTATCAGGCTCACACTCAAGGAGCTCAAAGCTAATTCAATCCCAAAATGAGACCCATACTGACAGCATTGCTTATTGCAATCTTGGTGTCAAAACTGCTTCAGAGACAAGTGATCTCGTTAGCAAAATGCCTAGCAAAATAATCACAGTGGGTAGTTGCAACATTCAGGAAAGGGTGAGAGTACACATGCTCCAAAACATCCCAGTTGGCATCAACCCTGGACAGAGCCTTGGATGGAGATGTAGGACTTTTTCGGATGGGGTTTTATAACGCTAGCAGCCTTGTCCCCGTTGCGAGGCTGCTGCGCTGCAGGGCATCCCTTTCAGATGACTCTCTCCCCTGCCGATACTGTTGCATAACTGCGGGGACGCTGCAGCGTTATATTTGGCGGTTTTCTTATCACGATCAACTTTCGTGATTAGAAAACTGCCAAATATAATGCTGCAGCATCCCCGCGGTTATGCAACAGTATCAGCAGAGGATCAGCAGGGGAGAGCGTCATCCAAAAGGGACACTCTGCAGCTCAGCAGCCTCGCAACGGGGACGAGGCTGCTAGCATTATAAAACCCCATCCGAAAAAGTCCGTAGACAAGACACCAAGTTGCATATTGTTACCAGTTCTCATTCAAAATGAGAGAAGCACATGTGAACATTTTTATTCATTCCAAAAATGTCTCAGGAATTTTGAGGGACATTATTAAACAATTTTACTAGATCTGGTAGGAATTTATACATATAGAATTTGAGGAGAAACAGGATTTTCAAATGAAAGGATCTGAAATAGAAGTGTTCTGCCAGGATGAGCATTCCCTTTCTAAGTAGATGCTTTGTTACAGGGAGAGCTCTCTTTTTCACCAGTCATTTTTATATCTTTTTCTGTTACTTTTGATAGTGCTAGGGCCCACAACTAAGTGTGGTAAAACACACATACCACCTACAACAACTGAAATCAAGAAAAGTTGTCAGAAATGTAATGTTTTCAACTCTGGACTGCACACCAGTAAACACAGCACTCTTATGTCAGCACACTTGCACACACACACCTGCAACAGCTGCTGGCTTCCATGCCACTGGGGTATTGAATCCACTTCAGGGTTTAGTCTACACTTTAAAAGAGGATTCCATGTACTGAATCCTAAATCCATCATAGGTTCAGTCAAAGTGTGGGACATTAGGTTTGAAAATCAATTTGATAACATTAAACATCATAAATTGGAAAAATTGATTCACTACTGTAAACATTGAAAATAGTAATAATTTAATTTGCTATCATTAATTAACATACTGATCAAAATATTAGTGGGGGGCAGAGTATGGGACTTCACAGAGAATTACATGGAGGCTGTAACCATTGACTTTAGGAAAGCATGTTTTTGTTACAGATTCATACAGAAGAACTGTCTTTGTCCTTTTAAAGTTGCCTTTCTCCAGCCTGGAATTTCCCCCACATAGACTACAACACTTACAATATGACTGTTGTCTGACAGTGGTGGAAGTCCAGCCCATTTGAGAACCATCACATTGGACAAGGCTGTCTCAAGAGTGCCATACCATTTTATAACTTCTTCATTTTGGTTGTCACTCATCTACCTCTCCTTTTTTTCCTTTTCTATGCCCACCAAAGTGAAGATTCCACTGACTCCACTGATTCCATGATGCCATTGACATACAGACACATTATGTAGCTTAGGACTCACTTCTAAAACAGATAAACAGATCAATGTTCTATCCTCCTTTCTCTTCAAAAGTCCTATCAAATTCTCCACATGCTAAAAGAATTTAGGGTAAAAATAATCTTCAGTGAAAATTGGTTTAACGGATAACACATTTTCTGCAAATTGCTTCTTCTTTGCAGCATTCACAATAAAACCCTTTTTAAAAAAAAGAAAAGAAAAAAAGAAAACTTCCTTGAATTCAATCTGTTTCCATATACACCCACTCTATGGGGTATTATACCAAACTTATCCAACCCATAGGTACAGCCTCCTCTGAACCAGCCCTGTCCGTTTCTTTTTAGCAAGACGATGGCTTGAGTGGAATCTGACATCAGACTTGATGCCTCTTTCTAAATGTTACAAAATGCAATTTGGACCAAACAGAGTAAATATCAATCTGATCTTTGGAAACATTCCCTTTCACCCCCAGGGAGACTAGCAAAGGCTCCATGGGAAGTAAGTTCGACATTATTTTGTGCTATATATCCTGTCTGAGAAATGATAAAAGAGCCCCGACACGGCAGGGAAGATTTGCCTGAGCTCCAGATTTTCTAACAAGCATGAGATGTGAGTGTTGGAAGTCTGAAAAAAGTCAAGTGAAAAGGGGAGAGAAAGATAGATTAAGAGCTCAATCCTATACATGCCCACTCAGAAGTAAATCTTATCAAATTCAGTGGGGCTAGAACAATTCCTCTGTGAGGAAATTATATCCTTATCCAAGAAAAGGAGAGATAAATGGGGTGAACATGATAGTGTGTGCAAAATTATGCATAATGTGGGGGCACAGTGAAAAGTGTTTTGTCATTCAATGAAGCTGAGTGGTGAGAGATTTGGGACAGATAAAAGAACTCACATTGTACAGTTAAAATAAAAGTTGTAGTCCTTATGGTCACCAACTTGAACAGCTTTACACGGGCAGTACATGAACACCATGCCCAAATTCTCTTTGTATTTAACTGCAGTCATTCAATAGGAGGGAGAGTAAAAAAAAAGAAATTTCATCTGAAAACTGTGGAAAGGAGGGAGAATTTTCTGAAAAAGTTTTCAGAGTGTAGGGCTGTAGGGGTTCTCTGCTTACCTTGTTGCAATAAGATGGATGAGCTGCCCTGGGAGCCTTTTTGGTTGAAGGGTGGGGTACAAATACTCTAAATAAATACATAAAATGGAGTTGCATGTGTCTGTGCTCTTATTTTTGCAATTTGTACTCCATTCACCTTTACTGTGCAGCCTCCTTGACTTCCTAACACTGGTGCATGGTAGCATCCATGCCAGTCGGTTGGGGAATTCATTCCAGGTTTTAGCCGGAACTTGAAAAGGATTAATTCAAGATGCTGAATCTAGTTTGTGGCTTGAAAAGGATTAATTCAACTTGAAAAGGATTAATTCAAGATGCTGAACCTAGTTTGGGGCTATGGTTCAACACACTGTATAGATCTCTAAAGTTAGGATTAAAATCTTAGGTAGATTCACTATCCCAATAACATAGGGTGCGTTTACACTGCAGAAATAAAGCAGTTTGACACAACTTTAACTGTCATGACTAAATGCTATGGGATTCTGGGATTTATAGTTTTGTGATATATTTAGCCTTCTCTGTTAGAGAGCTCTGATGCCACAACAAACTACAAACCCCAAGATTCCATAGGATGGAGCCATGATAGTGAAAGCAGTGTCAAACTGCATTATTTATGTAGTGCGGCAGCAGCCATGGAAGCCACCAGACCCTTAGACTTCATGGTCTTGGTATTTTCAGCTGCTTCTCGGCCTGTTGACTTCTCAGGGAATATGAATGTTCAGAATCTTGACCCAAACAATTATCTAAAGCAGTGCTTCTCAATCTTTCATTTAGGTTTCATCAATGATGCTATTAAAGAACCTGGGTCTCAGAATGATAGAATGAAAAACCCCATTTTTCCCAAGAAAGAAAATTAAATGTTTACAGGTATTGTGTTATTATTTTTATCATTTAAGCTAAGTTTTAAGTACACTACAAAGGGCTGTACTATTGTTGAGAGCAAGTGCTAACAAAAAAATTATTTGTATTAGTAGCTGAAAATTGCAGTAATATGGTTGAGTATAAAGTTTACTGCTACAGGATCTGTAAAACACAAAGGGGTTGTCTAGATAGTAAAAACAATCCTACTAGAATTCACAGAGAATACCCTTTGTCCCAATGAGATCTGACTGAGATTCACAGTTTTTGGAAGGAGGGGACCAAAACCTACATTTACTGAATGGGAAAAGCCTTTGCGGCTTTTCCCAAGTTTTTTGAAGAATGCATGGAAATGCGCATCACTGCCTGTTTGGATATCCAATTTGCATTGTAGCCATTGTACTGACTATTCTCCTTTACAGGTCTGAAACATGGATCACCTATCACCAACACTTATGACTCCTCAAAATCTTTCATCAGAGCTGTATATACACAATCCTAAATATACACTGGACTGACTATGTGACGAATGTTCCTGTCCTTGAGCAAGCAGGGATCACCAGTATTGAGGCCATGATATTGAGAATACAGCTGTGCTGGTCAGGGCACATTTCTAGGATGGAGGACCATCGCCTCCCAAAAATAGTACTCTATGGTGAACTCGCCATGGGTCAGCATAAGAGGGGTGCTCCAAAAAAGCAATACAAGGACTCCCTGAAACAACATCTCAGGCTCGGCCAAATTGATTACTAACAATAGTCCACCCTGGCCTCACATCGGGAGGCATGGAGACGCGATATCCACAATGCTGCAGCCTTATTTGAGAGCTCATGCCAAACAAGTCTTGAAAAAGAACGACAACGCAGAAAGAATCACAACCGGGAAACATCACCCAAGGAGACCTTCTGCTGTGCTTCCTGCAACCGGACATGTTTATCTTGGATTGGCCTTTTCAGTCATCAGCACTCTTGCAGAAAGTGCGGGATGAGTCCTTCCAGAATCTGCATTTGTGAAGAAAAGCCAGAGAGAGAGAGAGAGAGAGAGAGAGAGAGAGAGAGAGAGACTTTCTTGGCAAGGGTGGAAGTGGAAAGCTGATTGGTCGAATGTGTGCAGGGGGGCATGATTGCCAGCAACGAAGTGGCCGGAAATGCCATTTTGAAGTTTTGTGTTATTACTTGTGCACTTTTTGGGAGCACTGAGGTGACCAAGCAGCTTTTTTAAATGGAAGGTCACACTTGTGCATTTTGATTTACAGTTTTTTTTAAAAAAAATACTGTGTAGTGGCAACAGGTTGTGGAAAATAATAATGTGGGTAAATTCACTCTCAGCCACCATCTTGATTTGCAGGCATGGCTGCATATGCACTTCAAACATGGATAGCTTCACATACCTGTGATTTTGCCAAAGGAACATGGAGAAAATCATACCCTTCCTAGCATGGTGTAGCTTTGTGTGTGTTGAGAGGTGCTTGGATGATTTCACTTGAAAAGAGACCCGTAAGAATGATTGGGACTCACACTGTGATGTAGGTGGTTGGGGCAGAGCAGAGGCTTTATAAGTCCTAGCTGCCCCCAGCCACTTCCTCTTTGCATTTTTCTCAGCCCGCCCACCCAACTATTTCACAGTGTGAGTTTGCTGGTTGCTTATGGGGAGTAATTCCCTCCCCCCTTTCCACAGGGTTTTTTTTTTTTTTTTGCCTGCCCCACACTGTCAAAGGTGATTGAAAAATTGGCTTCAGGTGGTGTCTTAAATACATGGTCACTTGGCAGGAAGTAGGGGGAGAAAGGATTAATTCAGTGTACATCTATGGTACCCCCTTTTGAGTGAAGGATGGTACTCTGTAACTACCCTCACACATCATGTGACTTGGTGGGTGAGGAAGAGGCTATTCTTGGGGCTGACCTGTGGGATAGACCCTCGCTAGAAGTCATGCAACTTGAGGCTCTCAAATCCTATAATAGCAGAAGAACAAGCTGGCTTTATGAAAGGCAAATCTACAATAGACCAGTGCTTCATTCTACAACATGTGATTCAAAAATATATTCACAAAGATAGAAAAGAACTTTATGCTGCTTTAATAGACTTCAGTTCTGCCTTTGACCTTATAGAAAGAGAGCGCCTATGGCTGAAGTTAGCATCAACCAACATTGATAGAAGGTTACTCTTCTTAATTTGTAAATTACATTCTGATACATCCCTTAGAGTTAGACTAGGGTACAATGGACTATTATCAGATAACATATCCACAGTAAGGGGAGTACGGCAGGGATGCCTTTTGGCCCCCTTTTTATTTAATTTTTATATAAATGACATTACTAGAGAGCTATGTGGCTCAGAATATTTTCCAGTTTCCATTCTAGAAACTAATCTTTTGGTACTTTTATACGCCGATGATATTGCTTTGATCTCCACCACTATGGTTGGGATGAGGAAACTATTAAATAAGCTAAGTGTTTTCTGCTCAAGGGAACAACTAATTGTTAACCACAGTAAAACAAAAGTGGTAGTTTTGGGGAAGAAGAGAAAACCTCATAGATGGAGTCTGAATACAAAACCTATAGATCAACAATCTTATTTTAAATACCTGGGTGTAGGGTTCCAATCAAATCTATCCTGGAAGCTACACTTCCAAACAGCTAAGCTGAAATCTTCCTACCCTATCAGTGCCCTGTTGAGATTCCATAGATCTCAAGGAGGGAATTTGATTGCCCCCTCTGTTGAGGTCTTTCAGAAGAATATAATCCCACAATTATTATATGGTGCCGAGATATGGGGACATAATAGTGTTTTTCCTCTTGAACCTGTACAAAATGCCTTCCTGAAATCCTTGTTAGTTGTGCCAAAAGGTACTCCTGCTCCCCTTCTAAGAGCTGAAATGGGGCTCCTCTCTTTACAATCTGGTGTTCATATGGCCCTAGCTCTATATTGGATAAAGTTGGCTGGAATGAGTGATTCTCGTTTTCCAAAAAAAATGCTTTATAGAGCAATTACAGTCCTCTGAGCAAAGCATATGGGCAAAATCAGTTAATGCAATACTTCTCTCCTATGGGATCAATCCAGAGGCCTTAAAAATTTATACTTCTAACAGATTTAAACAACTGGTCAAGGAGAAAATATATCTTGTTTCTAAGTGGGGAGATATGTATATGCTTTCTCAAACTGCATTTTCATTATGGTACCCATTGTATAAAACATCTTTTGGAATGGAGAGGAGTTTTTTTGATCTTACATTGCCTCCATTAAGAAAAGCATATACGGCATTACGCTTTCAGAGTATGCCATCTGCTTATTTGAAAGGAAGATACAATAATATCCCAGTAACTCAAAGGTTTTGTATATGCGAGACAGGGGAAGTGGAGGACCTTCAACATTATTTGCTGAAATGCCCTCTATACATACTTCTAAGACAAAAGTTTTTAGGTTACATCCTTCATTCCTTGGTTAATCGCTCTCCTCTTGAACAAATTTGTGTCCTATTAGCTGGCAACAATGTGTACCACACTGATATGGTGGCAAAATTTGCTTTGGCCGCTAATAAGATAAAAGCCAGATATCAAAACCAGCAATAAACATTTCACAGTACTGATATGTAAATGGCTCTGTACAATAATGTTTTAATTCCTTATAGTTTTATATTTTGGATATTCATGGTTTTATTAGTATTGTATGGTTTTGTAATTGTTTGTGTATGTGTGTTCTAACTTACTTAAAGTAATTGTATTGCGACGGCTTATAGCTTTTAGCAATAAAGATTTATTTCAACATTTCTCTAGGAATAAACTTAAATAGGTGTTAAATAAAGTAGCCCTGATTTCAACCCAACATATTGTGTGATCTCATTATTTCAAGTATTGGTTCATCAAATGAATGCTGCTGCAAATTTACACTACTGCACAGCAATCCACATTATATCTTCTCATCTAGACAAGCCCAAAGATAACAAACAGAAAAACTGTAGCAGTGTTATTGAGAATACATTTTGTTGTTATGGCTGAAACACAAAGAAACAAAATTAATAATTCCATTATTTCTTGTTATGTGAAACCTGTGTCCCACCTAGATTACTTCTGCATTCCGATGGTTGCAAATGTACCACTGGCTAAAAGACACCATTCTAAAGGCACATGATGGTGTTCTTCTGAAGAGACTGAGCATATTTTGTACCATAAAGTGACAGAATTCAAGACCTCCTAGAAAACATGTTAGGTATTTCAATATGTAAGTCCTTATTATATTAGCTGGCACTTATCCTGACTTTAATATACCCTGCTCTTCTTGTCCAATAAGAAGAAGCCAGAATGACTTGCAAAATCCAAACAATTATGAGAAACAAATGGAAAAAACTTGATGTAAAAGCTGCTCTGATTGCATTTTGCAAAAGCATTTAACATTTCACATTAAAAACTTGCATCCTCTTTGGTAATTGACCATTAAAATGATGGAAGTGTTGAAAGTTTGCAACATTTCCTGAAGGACTTGTTGATGTGTTAAGAGCATTTAAGACAGCTGTTATTTTTATCAGTCATAAACAGCAAGTATCAAGTATTTTCCCCTCAGCGTCCTTTAAAGCACGGCAGACTAGAGCTATCTGTGTATATTTTCTGAATTATTATAAAATGAAATTCTCATGAGCCTTCTGTAGAATCAAACCTTACTTAGCCATAATTACATTACTGCAGCTTTTTTTTATTATCAAGCAATCCAGCTACTGTGGTATTTTTTAATTTAAATATTGTTTAAGTCACTTTCTGGCTTTCAGAATGATAAGCAGTAATTGGTTTCCTTAGATGAGCCCTGGAATCTAGCGGGTGGATAATTAGATCAGTATGTGAAAATTAAAGGTATAAAGGATCCTCTTATGGAAATATTCCCCATGGACTTTCAAGTAATGCTGTTATTGTTCCCCTGTATGCTTCTTTTCTTTCCTCTTTTTGATTTGTGTTATGATTCCCAAGCAGCAGACAAACAAGGCCTCCCCACTGTTGGCACACTGCAAATGAAAATAACAGAGCAATATTTTAGCATAAATATAGTCTGAATGTATGTATGTATGTATGCACCGCTTCATCTGCTATTTTCTCATACATATTTTGAAGACTTTTTTTTCAGATGGCAAACTTCTATAATGCTAACTCTTGCCTACAAGACAATTCAGTACTACTACAGTACGGCTGCTGTTACAATTTTTCTTAGTGTTCTTGTTGAATATTTTTATCCTACCCATTCTCAAAGGAATTCAAGATGCTGTACAGAATTTCCCTTGCAGGCTGAATAATAGAGAGTCCATGCAGAGGTTAGAGATCTTGATTAAGGAGCAAAGACACCAATCGCTTAGGGCTCTTCTACACAAGCTAGGATACAGTGGCGGGGACTGTTATCTGCCAGCATATCCTGGCTGTGGATCAGGCCCATTCCTTTGCTATCACCTCAACAAAATGGGCTCGTGTCCAGACAGGAATGCCTGCCCATCACTGCAGCTGTTGCTGCCACCATCTTCCTTGCCTTCCCGGCATCAAGCAAGCCAGCTGTAACATGTGACCAAAAGCCCCCTGCATGTGACCAGCCGGAAGCGTAAGGGTGAACAACAGCTAGAGGGACAGGCTAGCATTCCAGGATCAGCTCCTGTGGACACATGGGGCCTGCTCTGTTTTTTCCTGGCAGCAACTGAGTAAAGCAGGTCTTATCTTAGAATGTGGTATCGGGCCCTACCCCAGCTTGCCCCTGTCTGAGCTGTGTTTTTGCTACAGGGGTGGTGAGGACTGCCTGGGAGGGCATAACGGGGCAAATGCCCTGAGTTGTGTGGACTGCAGAGCTCTCAGACAGGGGCAAGCCAAAGTAAATTGCCCATGTAGATAAGGGCACAGAAAAATGGTCTAAAGGCTTTATTACAGGAACTCCATCCTAAGATAGGAAAATGACTCAGGATGCTAATTTAACCTAGCTTTGTTCTAGGAAAGAGAAGTGGCAAGAAGAGGTGGGAAAACATCCCTAAGAGTATCAGTTTAAATCAGTGACATGACATACTGCCTCCCCAAAGCCAAACCTCCCCCCATCTGGCAAGGCGAAAGCAGCAGAAGCCAACTACACAAAACAAATAGGAGCATGAATATGAAAACATAATACAAAACAGATCAGCCAGGAACATAAAATAGAATGCAAAACAGATCATCTTGGTTTGTCAGGAAAATGCTTATGGAACTTGGACACCAGACAAGGGGCATAGGCATGATAGTCATTAACCCACTCCACATGTCCCAAAGGCAGATGTTTCCACTGGACCAAGTATTGCAAAGTTCCCTTGCACCTCCCAGAGTCCAAAATATCCGTGATCTCAAAGTGTTCATTTTCGTCCACCATCGGGGGGATGGCTCCTCCACAGCAGGGTGCCAGGTACTCAAAGGCAGAGCAGATTTCAAAAGGCTAGAATGGAAGAGAGGATGTATGTTATGGTACATTTTAGGCAATTCCAGTTCAT
Source organism: Gambelia wislizenii (assembly GCA_030847615.1). NCBI lineage: Eukaryota > Metazoa > Chordata > Lepidosauria > Squamata > Crotaphytidae > Gambelia > Gambelia wislizenii. The sequence continues at coordinate 151,646,925 of JAUMIR010000004.1, forward strand.
ACACCACAGGATTAATCACCCTGGTCACCTTAAATGGCCCAATGAAATTGGGCCCAAGTTTTTTCAATGGTTGGGGGCTTTTAAGAAGTTTGGTAGAAAGGTAAACACATGCCCCCCACCTCATAGGCAGGATTAGGGTCCCTCTTTGCATCCGCATGTTTCTTATATACAGACTCAGCAAAGTCCAATGCAGCCACCACCTCGGGCCATGCCTCCTTAATAGCATTACTCCACTGTTTTAGGGGAACCGGGTCTTGCTTGTCCCCCTCCCCTAGTGGTAATGGCTCAAAGTCCTGTCCATAGATCACTTTGAATGGGGAATGGCCTGTACTCTGGTGTATTGCATTGTTATATGCCACTTCTGCAAATGGCAATAGGTCTACCCAGTCAGTCTGTTGGAAATTGATGTAACAACACAAATACTGTTCTAGGATCCCGTTTATTCTCTCAGTTTTCCCATCACTTTGTGGATGATGGGCACTACTCATCCTCAACTCAATCCCTAGTAATTTTACAAAAGCCTTCCAAAACTGTGAAGAAAATTGTGTGCCATGGTCTGAGATAATTTTGAAAGGTACACCATGCAGTCTATAAATGTGCTGGACAAATAATTTAGCTAAATGCTGGGCTGTAGGAGCACTCTTGCAATCTATGAAATGGGCTTGTTTAGAAAACAAGTCAGCCACCATCCAAATGACAGTCTTTTTCTTGCTCCTGGGAAGTTCCATGATGAAGTCCATGCTTATGACCTCCCACAGTCTGGATGGAGTGGGCAGTGGCTGCAATAGCCCTTTGGGTTTACCAGGACCTCTTTTTGCCATGGCACAAATGTGGCACCCTTTTACATAGTCCTCCAATTCCTTCCTTATTTTTGACATACCCATAATGACCAGCACTTTTCACATCATGACTCTGCTTTAAGATTTATGGTCTTAAATCACTAGGTACATATATCTTGTCCCCTCCAGGCTAAGCCTTGTTTCATAACTACCTCCCCCTGGTTTGCCTTGAGCCACTAATCTTGACCGAAAGCTTTCTCAATCTGCCCCCTCCACTCTGCGCCCACTTCGGTTTCCTTCTTGTCAACCAGTTGGCCCTCCTCAACTGCTTGAGGAGGTTGTGGCTTGCGTGTGGATTGAGGGTCTGGAAGGGATGCCTCTTTCTGTTTAGCTTTTGCTTGACTCCATGTTAGCACCACTAGTCCTAGTTGTGAAGGAGCAATCATAGTGTCCACTACCTCCTTCTACTTACTCTCATGTTGTAGCAGCCTTGATAAGGTGTCCACCAGGAAATATTTCTTGCCCAGGAGAAATTTCAATGTGAAGTTAAACTTATAGAAAAAGTCTGCCCAGTGAATCTGCTTAGGGCCAAGCTTTCATGGGGTGCGCAGAGCCTCAAGGTTTTTGTGATCCGTCCACACCTCAAAAGGTTCAGAGGACCCTTCCAACAAATGCCTCCAAGCCTGCAAAGCCACCTTGATGGCTCCTGCCTCCTTTTCCCACACAGGCCAGTTCCACTCTGTATCGTTAAACTTGTGGGACAGATAGGCACAGGGTCTCAGCTCCCCAGTTTCATCTTTTTTGCAACAGTACTGTCCCTATGGCCACGTCTGAGGCATCCACTTGGAAGATGAATGCTTTGAATGGGACAGGGTGCTTTAGCACCAGCTCAGAGGTGAATAAATTTTTGAGCCTATCGAAAGCCATATGGCACTTCTCTGTCCACACTATTTTTGGCAGGAGTTTCTCTTTGACCTGGGGTGACCCACTTATGCTTTCCTTGGTTTTCTTCTTGGTTTTGAGCAAGTCTGCCAAGGGCAGGGCCGCCTCAGCAAAATTGGGGATGAATGCTCTATAAAAATTTGCAAACCCCAGAAAGCTTTGTAACTGCTTGAGGTTTCTGGGAGACTCCCACTTCAGCACCCCTTTGACCTTCTTGAGGTCTATCTCCACCCTCTTGCTGGAGATGTGATACCCCAGATTGTCTAGTTTAGACTTATGAAATTCACACTTGGATAATTTAGCATTCAAATGGTTCTCTGCTAATTTGCTCAGTACTTTCTTCACTAGCTTAACATAGGATCTGTAGTCCTCTGAGTACATCATCCAAGTATGCCAATATACCCTTGTACAGGAACTCTCTGAGAACATCATTGATCAAATTCATAAAGATCCCTGACCCCCCTGATAGCCCAAAAGGCATAACCAAGAATTCAGAGGACCCCAGCTGGCAGTTAAACATGGTTTTCCACTTGTCCTCCTCCTTGATCTGAACTCTGTAGTAAGCTTTTCGCAAATCCAATTTGGTAAATATTTTGCCCTTGGCTAGGTGGGCTAGCATGTCCTTCATCAGGGGTAATGGGTATTGATTTGACACATTCACCCCATTTAACCTGCAGTAGTCAATACAGAGTCTCAGGAAAGAATCTTTCTTGCACCTAACAACACTGGGGCCTCCAGAGAGGATGTAGTTGGCCTAATAAAATCCCTCGCCACATTTTTGTCTATGTACTCTCTTAATGCTTCCATTTCTGTAGGGATTATAGAATACAAGTTGAATTTTGGCAACTTTGCCCCGGGAACAGTTCTATGGTGCAGTCCGAGGGTCTGTGAGGGGGAAGGATGTCACACTCCTTCTCCTCAATCACCATCCACCACTCATTGTATTCCACAAGCAGCCAGGCCACTTCCCCCATGATCGTGGCCAGGGTTAAGGCATGGTGCTCATGGTCAGGTTCTCTCATTTCTCCCCGGGGTGGGTAGCTTCCCCTCCTGGGGTCAACTCTCCACAGTGTTCACTTATACAAGCTGGGTAGGTGAATGTAATGATTTCCTTAATCCAGTCTATGTCTGGGTTATGGTATTTTAACCAGTTCAGTCCCACCACCATGGTTTGTATGGCCCCTGGGGCAATTACAAACCTTAGGGTCTCCCAGTGGGCCCCCATCTTCAATTGTACTGATTCAGTTAATTTCCTAGCACGACCCCCCCTTGGACCACCATCCATCTGGGTGAACATGATTGGGGTTTTTGGTTTCTGAGTCCCTAACCCCAGTTCAGAAACTAATGCAGGGTGAATCAACACCTGAGTACACCCACAGTCTACTATGGCCATTATTCTGTGTGTGTGTGTGGGGGGGGTCCTTTCCCTTGGGCCCATATTTTGGCTTTGATAAAAAATGGGGCTTTTACTCCACTTACCGCGGATTCTGGGTGCCCTTCAGGATTAGCCCACCCTCTGGTGCACACTTGGATGGGCTTTGCCCGTTTCCTGATGACTCTCCTTCCAATGAAGATGAGACATCCATCTTGTTGGTGTCCCACGATGATTCTCCCACTGGGTGGCCTATCACTGCCATCTGAGCCACTGCTTTAGCCTTGGGTTTCCCCAGAGACTTCAATGGCGAGGGTCATCCTTCGCTCTTTTTTGTGGCTTCCTCCTTCTTTCCCACTGCTCAAAGCCTTCTCTGGACACTCTGTGATTTGATGTCCCCCCCCCTTGCCACACCGCAGACACAATCCTAGCTGCATCCGCCACTTTTGTTCTGTCTCCGTTGGGGTGGTTGCAGCGTAAACAGGCTTCTTCGCCTGCCCTCCACCTGGCTTACTGGCCCACTCTTGTGGCAGTTTGGCCTACCTGACACTGATGCAGCACCTCCACTTCCCTGGCCATCTGAACCCATCCAAGCAGGGTCTCTGGGTTGCCTTGGACCACAGCCCACTCCAGGATGTCAGCGTTGAGGCCATCCCTGAAATACTGGACCTTCATGGCTTCAGTCCAATCTGGAATCTGGCTCATGAGCTGTCAAAATTCAGTGGTGTAGTCCACCATGGTCTGGTTCCCTTTGCAGATCCACTACAGCTAGGTACAAGCATGCTCCCTCTGGAATGGGTTTTTGAACTGAGCCCGTAGGGCCATCAGAAATTATTCAGGTTGTTTAACTCAGGCACCACCATGTCATACAGTCCCATGAGTCACTCTGTGGCCTCGCCTTCGAGTTGAACGGACACATACTGGACTCGTTCTTCCTCTGTCTAGAATGCCTGTTCCCACTGCCTCATGAACCCCATCACTTGGGTCAGGAAGTATGGCAGCTTTGTGGATTCTCCACCAAATGTGGCTTTCAAACTGCAGTGGGTGAGGACCTGGGGTGCTGGCCTCAGCTCAACTGAGGCAGGTGGTGCTGGTGGTGCAGACTGCCTGGGACCTGGAATGCCAGGTCCACCTCTGGGTGGAACAGGCACGGGTTGGTTATCTCTGGGAAGCCGGCTTCAGCATCCTCCTCTTCTTCAGACTCCTCCACCAACACTCTGGGTGCCCTGACCACTGCTGGGGTCCGCCGCACTGGGGTAGTTGCCACCGTGGGTGACTTCCCCCCCCAACATCTCCATGATGCTCTGAAGGTTGGTCTGGCTGCCCTGCATTTCCAGCTTCATATGCTCCATGCCCCCCTTCAGGTTGATGCGAGTTCAACTGCCTCTACTATATGGGACACTCATGGGTACATCCCACCACTGGGAGCCTCTCCCTTCATGGCCTCACTCATTGGGTCCCAGGGCCCAGGCTCACCACTCTCTTGTCATAGCCCCCAGCTCCCTAGCCGGGGTGAAGAGGAGAGCGCCACTCAACTCCACAGCTTTGGCCACCTCATGCTGGGTCTGTACTCCTGCTTTGCACCCCTCTCTCTTCTTGTTGGCCTTCTTCTTTGCGGCCTCATTGCCACCATCCAACTTATCCAGAACCGTTTCCCCGGCTCCTGTGTCTTCCACCTGCTAGTCGCTCGCTTGGGACATTTTGCACCAAGCATCAAGGCAGGGACTATGCGAGAACTGTCTTTCTGTGATGAACTCTGCCAGCACCCACTAACACGGACAACAAGCTCATTGGTTTTAGCTTTATTGTCAGGTCTTGGATGTGAACAGTAACACTGCAAAGACAGTTCTAAGGCCTTGGCGCCAATGGCCCTCTGCTAATACAGATTATAAATTTCGTTTCTACAAGCAGCACCTGGTTAATTGCTGTTATCTATGCTATGCAAGCCTTACATTTTCACAGAGAAACAACCTTGAGGCAGCTTTCCACCAACACATACCAATCCTCCTCCCATCATGCTGCACTCATGTCACGTCACTGGTGCAGATGCTAAGAGAGACCTACTAATGCTAACTTAACTACATAATCCAACTTCTAAGGCACCAGCGACATGACACAGAGACAAGAAGGGAGGACATTTTGGGTCACTCAAACTATTTAACCTTATTACTACTGCCATCTCTGAGGCATTTTTGACTTGTCAGTTGTGAGCATTGTTGCACTTCTAACAGTGAGGCCAGTGATGTGCTAGGACTGGTCTTCTATATAGGAACCCACAGTCCAGGGACTCCAACATGACCAACTCAAGAGAACTGAGTGATGGAGCAGCAGTGAAAAGACCCAGTTTAACCCAGGCCAGCAAGCTGGTGAATGGGTGGTGGAGCCATGAGCATGTCATCTGGCTGACCTCCCAAGTAAATGTGTTTACATAAGGACAGTAAAAGCAAACTGTTTTTTTTTAATCTATAGTCATGATGTGAATTTTAGATGTGACTGGACTAAAGTTATCTAGCAGTGACTTTCATTACTAAGTGCAGGTTTGAACCCAGGCCTCTTCAGTTTAATGCCAACATTCTTGCCACTTGTAATTTACAAATGACACTCATCTATTCAAAATATTTTTTCCTGTTGTCTAACACAAGTAAATGCATGACAGTTCAGTCTCTGGTATGTTTAGTTAGAATGGTTCACCAGATGGGAAAGATTGTACGCAGACTCGGAGAAATAAAGAGGCCAGACACAGAATATGGGTGAATAAAATTGGGATCTTTATTTATCACCCTCCCTATTTAATTCCCTATTAATCTTCAGCGGGGGGAGGCAATCTCGTGAGGGAGCAGCTGGGGCGGATAGTCCCTCCTGGACTTATGCCCCCAGCTTCCTGGGCAAACACCTGAGCCCTGTTGAGCAACCCCAGAAAGTGGGGTTGCTCTCGAGCTGGCTCGTGTCTGGAAGGTCAACCCGAAAGTCCCTCACCCAATCCCTACAGATTAAGGTGAGGGGTTTATCCTTCAGGCCAGCCTCAAGGTAAGTCTCCTTCTGTTCTCCCAGATCCTAGAATCTAATGAGATCCTTCCAGAGACCGTCCCTTCACCGAAATCGGTGCCATAGGTGAACACCATAATCAACGCCTCCCCCCTTTCCCGCTCTACAGGGTGATAATTTACCTAATTAGGCGCCACCCAAGCCAATTTTCCCATCTTGCCGCTTTCCTAGTATGGGGTAGGTGAACCCCCCCTGCTAAAAAAGGGGGGGGGAAATTCCTACCCAGCTCTGAAGCAACCATTATCACACTATTCCAGCGGCGGGAGGGTGGGCGCCGATCGCAAGAGAGGCCGAAGAGAGGGGCGAGAAGCCTTTATAGCCTCCAGCCCTGCCCCTCTCCTTGAGTTGCAGGATCCAGCGGCTGGTGGATCCTGATTGTACGCAGACTCGGAGAAATAAAGAGGCCAGACACAGAATATGGCTGAATAAAATTGGGATCTTTATTTATCACCCTCCCTATTTAATTCCCTATTAATCTTCAGTGGGGGGAGGCAATCTCGTGAGGGAGCAGCTGGGGTGGATAGTCCCTCCTGGACTTATGCCCCCAGCTTCCCGGGCGAACACCTGAGCCCTGTTGAGCAACCCCAGAAACTGGGGTTGCTCTCGAGCCGGCTCGTGTCTGGAAGGTCAAACTGAAAGTCCCTCACCCAATCCCTACAGATTAAGGTGAGGGGTTTATCCTTCAGGCCAGCTTCAAGGCAAGTCTCCTTCTGTTCTCCCAGATCCTACAACATAAGGAGACCCTTCCAGAGACCGTCCCTTCACCGAAATCAGTGCCATAGGTGAACACAATAATCAACGCCTCCCCCCTTTCCCGCCATAAATAAGGGGCAAGCATCCGCTTTGTTCCTTACTCCCCCACAATTTCGACCAACAGGTCGCTCAACCCCCGCTGAAGATCACTCAAAAATAATAAATTCCCCTTGTCTGAGAGGTGAACCCCATCAGCTCTGTAGAGCTTGTGCCTCTCAAACACTATTTGGGTGTGCGCCAAATAACGACCCCCCACAGTAGGCAAGAACTTTGCCAACTGTCTATTAACTTTCTGTCTGGCCCTGTCCAGTAATACTGGGTTGCCCTCCCCCCGCCAAATCTGCCTAGGTAAAATGGCAGACCACATGATGGTGACCGCTGGCCACTTGGCCTTAATCAGCTCCAAATCATGTGATGCCTGTATTACCAGTGCCTTGCCCTTTAGCAGGCCCAGGTCGTTCCCACCAAGGTGGAGAACAAGCACATCCGGGGGTGTCCCCCTTCTTTCATCAAATAGTAATGGCATGAGCCCATGCCAGCGCAGTCCCCTCCTTCCCAACCACTCAATCGCTCCCATGTTTCCCAGGACAAGGTGAGGCCCAAAGTAACTCATCCGGGCCTGTCGGGCCGCCCAGTAGACCATACTGTGGCCGCAGATCAGCACCCGGTGTCTCACCATCTGTGGTCTAATACCTGGAAGACAAAACGGGAAGAGATCAAGTTAGTGAGTGAGAGGATGAATATACCTCCGGCAGGAGGCAGACCTCCAGCGCCCGATGTGCTGGATTGCTGAAGTGGACATGCCCATTGCAGCTTCCGTGGAGGCAGCACCTATCCGGAAGGAATGCATCCCAAACTTGAATCCCTTCAGCTGCAGGTGCTCCAGCGCCTTTGACATAACCGTCCAGAATTGGTACCTGGTAAGGGGGGAAGAATCCGAATGAACAAACAATGCACCCACATGCCCCCCTCTGACCCGGAGATAATCTCGTAATGCCAGGACAGGACATATTGTTGTATCAGAACAGCGTCTAAGCGTGGTTGTCTTACCCTTCCCAACCTGATTGGTCTTGGAGAAACGCAGTGTAAATGTAACTGCCTGTTCCGTGACCCTAACATCATTATATTCCAAAGCCCGTCTTGTAGTATCAAATGTAGACCCCACCACTAGCTCACTGACCCTCAACATCCCCAAAAATGCTAACAAAGACGCTGCATGAAAAAGCAAGGCCTCAAAATGTGAAGAAAAAATCCCGACCCAAGACTGACGAAGGCCTCTGAGTATGTTAGGTGACAGAGGAACTCTAGCGTCCCTTCTCCTACCTCTCTCTCATGGCCAACCTACCAAAGCTTTCCGGATGCGAAAATCGCCAGTGTTATCCGTGGCCCCTTGTGCTTTAAGCCAAAAAGCTAATGCAGCCAAATGGCTCCGAATTGACTGTGGGGATAATCCTTTTTTGTAAAGGTAAACACAATAATGGAGAAGATGTGCCATAGGTACATTTGTACCGCGATGTAACCCCCTATGTTCCCTAAATTGATAAAATTCCCTAACTGCCCTGGCATATCCTTTCTTGGTGCTAACCGCCACTGACATACCTAGAGCCCTCCATATTTCAGATTCCCAATCCTCCACAGTCCCTCCGGCATTGTGTCGCCCTCGGGTTCCGCCTCTGGTGCCAATTCCCTGAAGCGCTCCATCTGCATGCGGGAGAGAGCATCAGCAATCTCATTGTTAATGCCCGCCACATGCCGCACAATAAATAAGATGTTCTTTTTAAGGCAATGTAATGTAAAAAGCCGTACCAGGCGCATGACCCGAGGTGATCTGGAAGTAAGAGTATTTATCACCTGAACAGTAGCTGCATTATCACACCAAAAGTGTACGGCTGAGTTAGCTAACTCCTTAGCCCAGATAATAACTGCCACTAGGATCGGGAAAAATTCTAGAAATGTCAGATCCAATGTAATGTTGGTCCCACCCAACTATGGGGCCACTTGCTAGCACACCACCTACCAGCAAAGTATATCCCAAAGCCAATAGACCCTGCAGCGTCAGACACAATTTGCAAAGCGTCCTTGAATCTCCTCTCTTCACGCCAAAAGGAAATGCCATTGAATTGGCTCAAAAACTCGTGCCACACCTGCAAATCAGACCGAACCTCCCTGGTAACCCTAACCATGTAATGTGGCCGCTGGATCCCTTTAATGTCATCACACAGGTGATGAAGAAAGGCCCTGCCAGGAGCGATAACTTTACAGGCAAAGTTTAAGTGTCCAATAAGGACTTGAAACTCCCTAAGAGTGGCCTTATGCCTAACTTTAAACTGGTTCACTCGCTCCCTCAATTCCTGAACCTTTTGGGCTGACAGCCAGCATTGCTGATTGACAGTGTCAATCTCAATGCCCAAGAAGGTTAACTGCTGAGTAGGACCCTCGGTTTTCTCCGGCACCAGGGGAACCCCCAGTTCCCCAGCCATCAGCTCAAATTGCCACAACAAAAAACTACAACTACCTGAACCCCATTCACCAATCAGTAAAAAATCATCCAGGTAGTGGACCACCCCAGACAAATCTGTCCTAGTTCTAAGGGCCCATTCCAGAAACGTACTAAAAGTTTCAAAAGCATTGCAGGATATGGAACACCCCATGGGTAAGGCGCAGTCCATATAAAACAACCCGTCAAATTGAAAACCAAGTAACTCGAAGTCAGCTGGGTGAACGGGGAGGAGGCGGAATGCAGACTTGATGTCACATTTCGCCAGCTCAGCACCGGGGCCATGTTTCCTAACTTCTCGTATCGCTGTATCAAATGAAGTGTAACGCACCGTGCACAATTCAGGAGGGATAGTGTCATTGACTGACTCCCCCTTTGGATATGACAAATGGTGTAGCAACCTAAACTCCCCAGGGGCCTTCTTAGGAACAATACCTAGTGGGGAAACCCGCAAATTAGGTGGGCAAGTAAAAGGGCCAACTACTCTACCTTCCAAAACTTCCTTGTTAATTTTTTCCCTAACAACATGTTCTAAACCCTTAACTGATAACAAATTCCGAGCCCTAAAACGGCGCCTAGGCCCCTGGTATGGAATCCTAAACACAAAATGGAAACCCTCAAACAGATAAATAGCCGCTTGTCTATCAGGGTAGACAGCCAACCACCTATCCAAAACTTCCAACTTAATTGGACTGGGGCCCTTTTGGAGGTTGAGGGGTGGAGCCACCACCTTTACCCCCTCCTTGTCCCCCTTTTGCTCCCTGAAACTGCCCCTTCCCTCTTGGACAGCTCCGAAAGGAATGAGATGCCCCGCAGATAGAACATTCATGATTAAATCTACAGGGGTTCCTAGAGCACGATCCCTGAGAACTGAACTCCCAACATAACATCCTCTGTCCAGAAGACGATGTGGAAGCAAATGAAGCAGCCTTAACCCCCATTGCAGCAGCTGGCCGTAAAAGATGGCCGCTGTGTGTACCCTCACCCTGAATTGGGCATGCCGGGGTCATCAACTGCATCCAAAGTTGAGGATGCATCATATCCCAGCGAAGGGTCGGGTATATCGCCGCCCGCATACGAAAAGCTTCGTCGTAAAGAAGCCATGCGGGACCTGCAAAATCGGCATAAGGTTGGTGGATGATGTCTATATACTGCAACAAGGAGGCTGCCCTATGCGGCTGTGCCTTGACTATGACACCGGCCAATATAAAAAACCCAGATAGCCAATTAGACCAATTTCTTTCTACCTTCCTTTTCCTCAATTTCTCCTTATCTTTATCATCTAGCTCCTCTTTATCCTTCTTCTCCAGTTCCCTGTATAGCAGGGAAAAAACATCCACATACTCTCTTCTTATTATCTTGTCCCACGTACTCTGCAACAAGTGATCGCCAAGGGGAAGAGACATTTCCCCAAATGGAATTGCTGAGTAAGCTACTGATTCATACCCCGGTGTCATTGCAGGTCCTGTCATGCCCAGTGTCCCTGGCGGGGATGCACTGCATCCCCCAACTGAATTGGCCACCCAAGAGAGGGGCCACTGAGGCCCAGCCCAACCATACACCTGCGGTCCAGTTGGCCAAGGTACTTGCATTAAGTGTGAACCACCCCTTTGGGTTGTGTTATTAGGCCAGGGCGGGGATGTTGCCCAAGGTCAACCCTGCCCAGTGTTGTGAGGATAAGCAACCAGAGCTGACTCACCAGAAGGCGTCTGTATCTCCACTGTATCAGGCTCCCCCTCAGGATGCGCTGGCAGGGAAGGAGGCTCATCCGGCTGCTGCGAACCCGAAGCGTCATCACCCTGAAACTTCTTCTCGAGGGCATCTAGGCGTGCAAGAATTTGATTAGCCATCTTACCCTTTTTTGATGAGCTCTTTGCAGAGAGTGTCGGGTCTTCCCCCTTAATCCCATGTAATTTTTCCAAATGTTATATTCTGGTCATTATTACCTGCAAAGGGATAACCTCATCATCCTCACTGGAAGAATCTTGGGGGGGGGGCACAGGTGTTGATGGAACTGGCACAGGCTTTTTTGGAGCGGGCCCTTTACCTTTGCCTCCCCTTTTTCCTTTCTTGGGAGCCATTCCCAAATCTATGTGGCCCAAATCACAAACAAACGCAGAATCACTATCACTATTGACACTGGCGATATTATTATTATTATTATTATTATTATTATTACTAATGTCAGCAATAGATCACATATAGCAATCCAAGGCCTGCTAGGCCACCATCCAAATTATCGCTATTGCCACTGGTGATATTATTATTATTATTATTATTATTACCAGATATTATTATTATTATTATTATTATTACCAGTATCAGCAATAGATCACCAATATCAATCCAAGGCCTACCAAGCCACAGTCCTGGGCCTAGGGCCCAGGGCCGAAGCCTGAGGGCCGATCACAGATAATGCCAAATCCAATCCCCAAGGCCCAAAAAGCCTTAATCAATAAGGCTGGAGTCTACCAGGACGCAGTGCCAGTCAAGGAAGGCTGAGGCTGAGCAGGCCTTAATCGCTCGATAGGCCCAAGCCAAGGCTCACCAGGCCTCAACTACTCAGAAAAAGCCCGGGCCTACTAGCCTGCGACGCCACCCGAACAAGGCCAAGCCCGATCCAGGCCGAGGCCTACCAGGCCTTAACCCCAACCCACCAGGCCACAACCCCCCCAGCTCCACAGACAAGGCCCCCGAAAGGCCTGAAAAGGCACCAAGGTCTAGGGTATGCAGCCAAATCACAAGCAGGGGCCCCTGTGGGCAGCAGATTGCCCCTGGCCCTCCAACGACCCTGATCCCCCCGCAGGCCCCGTCCGAGGCCCACCGAAGCGGAGAAGGCATGCTGCTGAGTGCACACGGCCCCACTGAGAGTGCTGCCCCGAATGCTGCAAACAGCCCGCCGCTCTGCCAAACGGCCGTGGCTGTCAGCAACGGAGTGCCGCTTCAACAAGAGGGCGGCGAAGGAGCCACCGCAGTGTCGCCGCACCCTCCCGCGATCCCAGCAGTCGCCGCCACCCAGCCGTCCAAACCTCCCAGGCCAAACTACTCAACCCCCCCGACAGCGGGGGAAACCGCAAGCCCGGTGGCCGGACAGCCCAGGCGAACTAACTGTCCCCCCTGAAACAAGAGTCCCAATTTGCTCGCTCAGAGCCACTCATCCGATCCTGCCACTTCCCGCGCCGATCGCAAGAGAGGCTGAAGAGAGGGGCGAGAGGCCTTTATAGCCTCCAGCCCCACCCCTCTCTTTGAGTCGCAGGCACTTGCCTGCGACGTCATCAGTGGCCTCCCTACTCCTCCGCTGCGCCCAAAGGAGGCTCCCCAGCCACAGGCTTTGCCCAGCGGCCGGTGGATCCTGATTCTGCCTGAGTTCCTAAAGAATGGAGAACCCTCACTCATCCAGGAAGACAACACTCAGCTAGAAAGTCCACTATTAGACCACTTCATGTACCTGCATAATTACCTAGATTGGGATTCGAGGCTATGGAAAAACACTCCTCATTTGTGCACACATTTATTTTCTCTTGGATCAGGGCCTTTGAAGTTACAGCTGTCATCTTGTTGAAGATCTCTTTAGAACACTTCTTTTCCCAAATGGAACTTCAGGAATATTGATTAATATCTCATTTACAAAGCAGTTCATATCATTTCAGGCTGTCATTCCACCCCTACAATTTAACAATACAAGTTGGGAAAAGCAGTTATAGTCCCCTGGGACTATAGTTCCCTTTGGTGCAGGACCAGCTCAACACATTTTGCTGCACAAAGCAGAGCAGGAAATGGCACCCTTCATTCACTCAAGGATATAGTACCCAAAGTCAACCAAATTTATTTGGGCAGCTAAGGAAGAAAATCCTACAAATATGTCTCCCCGGCACTAAAATAACAAAAAAAAATATGTTTGAATAATAATAATTTGCTGCCCTAACATGGTGCCCCAAATCTGCTGCCCAAGGCAGCTGCCTCACTCTGCCTTTTGGCTGAGTGGCCCATGTCTAGCTGATGACATCACCTGGTAGAATGATGTACAAGTACTATAACTTCTATATTGAAACTAGGGAGCTCTGTAAGCTATTTTCTGAATGTCCTGTTTACTTGTGGGCTAGGAACGCCTACTTGCTTGTAACTGCTGACATTGGCATGCATGAAAACCCACTTTTTAAAATTGCTGCAGCTGGAAATGATGACTTTGGTAGCTCTCAGGGTGATGTTAACTCACATATTGATTGTTTATTAAAAAGCTTTTATCCATAAGAAAAGATAAGGCTTATGAAATGCAGCTAATCATTTACAGTGCATTAATGGAAAGCGCTAATGTGTAATAATATTACCAAAGCAATTTTTTAGGGCCTGCCAATCACCAGAACACTACAATACCATTAAAGTATCCTCAGGAGATTATCCCTTCCCCTTGAATTTCTTCTTTAAAGGACAGCATCTAGCGAGATAAAGACAAGTAGCAAAATATATAGCTTGGGAAATAGGGATTTGTGAGAAACCCAGTTTTAGTTCAGTCTGAGCCCATGGGGTGGATGCTATTCATAAGAAGTATTCCTTGGGGAAGGGGTGCTCAGAAAAAAAAAATAGGGAAGATAATTATTTCATCTCAAAGGATAACACAAAATGATCTTTCATTTCTCTCTTCCCCATATCTATCACATTTCACATGGAACAATTTCTTCAGTGGCTTTTTAAATGCTTTTTGAAAATGTATATTAGGAAATATAACATCATTAGTGATAGTACTCGTGATGATGATGATGATGATGATGGCAGCTTTGGGGTGAGTGGTGGTTCCAAGGGCCATAGCAGACCTCTCAAAGGATTGTAGGTTGCCGACAGGGGTGATTCCCATCCCTAATATATGGCTTGTGTCATAAAAACATAGCTTGTATCATGTCTTGTACCATCCAAAAATGGATAAAGCCATTAGTGGTAGGAGTTCTCTACAGGAGAATGCAATGCAGTGTAGTTTTAAAATGTAAAATCAGACTTTTCCCCCACACATGATAGATTAAATCAGAAAAATCAGAAAAATGTAACGTTGACAACCCTGATGGCATCATAACACATAAGCAATATGTCATCATCATCATCATCATCATCATCAGTTTATTACAGTCCAAAGACCCAAAATTTACAAGTACAAATTTTGGAGTTCTCTACAGGAGAATGCAATGCAGTGTAGTTTTAAAATGTAAAATCAGACTTTTTTTCCCACACATGATAGATTAAATCAGAAAAATCAGAAAAATGCAACATTGACAACCCTGATGGCATCATAACACATAAGCAATATGTCATCATCATCATCATCAGTTTATTACAGTCCGCTGGCTATTTATTGTATTTATTGTTTTTAAAGGTGATTTTAGACCATTGCTTTTAATTTACATTTATTTTTTTTATGGGGGAGGGTGGGGGTGGGGGGTGTTTAGGGATTTTTATCTGTATTGTATTTTAATTTTTGTAAGCCGCCCCAATTGTTTTAACAGAGGTATAAATAATTTTTATTATTATTATTATTATTATTATTATTATAGTCCAAAGACCCAAAATTTACAAGTACAAACAGTACAAACAGCATAATCCCAATGGCCATCTTCCCAAACTTGTGTCTAGGAAAGTTTCTTTACTTTTATATGCAGATGATTCTGTTTTGATGTCTTGCACTAGACCAGGACTGAAACTTCTGATATTGAAATTTCTAGATTATTGTAAGTTAAATGATCTTAAATCTAATTTTAGGCAGTCAAGGTATTGGTCTTTGAAAACAGATATTCTAAATCACAATGGACATTTGAGGGTAGCGCTCTGGATGAGGTAAAAAGTTTTACATATTTGGGACTAACTTTCCATCATTCCCTTTCATGGAGACTCCAGTCCAAGGGGATTCTCAAGAAAGTGAAAATTAGCTCATTGGCATATGCAATATGTCAGGATTGGCTGTCTCATGATAAACCAATACCTGGATGTATGCTTTTTAACAACCAGAAATGTTATCACCCTACATAATATTGAGAGTCAACTTTCCAATTTTTTTTGCCAAAAAATTACACGAAGAATAAGTTATTAAGTATTTGCCATGGAAAAGCATCACCATTTTTTCTGATCCTTTTTTAGAATGTAGCTCAAGTAAAAGCATGGAAAAGATGGCATCTACACACACTTAAATGTAATTTATGCAAAGTGTATTTTCCAAATGTCCAAAGCACATGCAGGGTTTATTTATATTGCTGTTTGTTATTACATTTTTATCTCTTCTGTCCACTTGAACAAAACATATAACTCAAGGTAGTAAATAGGAATCACTTGAACAAATTAAACAGCACAATCATTAAAATCATTATCTCCATCACTCTCAAAACAGCTTAAAAAGCCTGACAGAAAAGATACATCTTTGTATCCTTCCTTTAAAAAGAAAAAGGAATAAGAACTAATTGCAGTTCTAAGGGAATGCATTTGATTGTACCACTGCAGCACCACCTTCAGCCCCTTAATAATGCTTACCTACACTGGCTGTGGGTTCTATTGTACAGAGGACAGCTCCCTATTTGAAGAATCAGAGAGTCCTTCAGCTCTCTGAAGGACTGGCCAAGGCAAGTTTGACTTAAAGGTAAAGAACTCTTATAAGGAAGAAGTGGGCCTTTGAAGTTGCCCAATAAGAGATAACATTTGGACTGTAGACAGAGCAAGGGACCTTTCACACTACACAATTATAACAGTTTGATACCATTTTAACTGCCCTGGAAGCATCCTATAGAATCCTAGGATTTGCATTGTTGTGAGTCAGTAGAGCTCTTTGGCAGAAAAATGTCTAACAACTTCAGAAAACTGCAAATCCCAGTATTGTGAAGGATGCAACCATGGCTGTTAAAGCAGTATCAAAATGCTGTAATTGTGTAGTATGAAAGAGATCCAGGATTGTCCTGGTTAGAATCTTTCACACTATGGTAAGATATACTGTTTTTCTCTTTAAATGATAATCACTAATTGTATCTGTAAATATCAATTAATGTGCAACATACTGTCCTCTTTTGTCATCCCTTTTATATGAAGCATTTTGTCTTTTTTGTCATGGCTGAGCATCCACCTGATGCTTGTCTGCAACACAGACATCCTAACAGTGAGGTCGGTAGATATACAATAATCAGCATTTATACATTGGCTCCTCTTAGCTGTACAAGGATGCACACACTAGGTATCCTATAAAATATTCCCAGCAACCTTGTGAGAGAGGAACTGCATGTTACAAAGAAGATGAAGCTGCCACTCCAAATGATAAACCTTTGACTCCTTCTTCTTTATAATATCTTGTTCATGTCCTCCAAACCCCATTACATGTGTCTCCCTGCTCCTGCCTATTATATGAAGTGGGGTCCAGGTCATGGGGATGGGAAATTCAGTATATGTCATTCATGGTCATGAATAAATTTGTTCTCTTATATAGCTACATCAGCCTAATATTTTTTTAAAAAAGAAATGACACAAAACTTTGCATTTAAACATTTTTAATTTTTTTGCCCAGAAGATACATTTCTAAATTTATTCTGAGATACCTTGGAAGTGACAGTAGAGTTTCAATATTGACAGAAATATAAGAATAAATGGATTGCTAAATCCTGATCTTCACATTATTGCAAGCAGTGCAAATCAGGGCAGTTTGCACTGGAACTTGTAGACACTGATCTCACCAACAACCACCACATTGTTCGGTTCTTCTCTGGTTTGTCACTTAAGGACTTATCAGATGCACAAAAAACAGCATCATAACAATGCCACATAACCGCAAAAGGGTGTGCATATTAGATTATGTCGCCTTTTTGCTGTTATGTCCATGCAAAAACCCACAGTTTTTAATTGATGGCTGAAGCCACCAATTGATCCCCTGTGGCAATTTTTTGCTGGCATAGCTGGTGTGTGAAACCTCACTTCCCCCCTCGTACTTACCCCATCAATAGCCGGTCTGGCGTGAACACTTCCAAGTGAGATCACAACATCCAGGTAAGTGAAACACTTTTTATGACCCCCCCTGGGTTACTTGTAAGTTTTTTAGTGTCTTTTTGTGTTTTGTGTCACTTTTTTGTGTTCTTTTTGTTGGTTTTTTGAATTTCCCATACAATGAAATCTTGTGAGAATCCACAGGACTTCAGAGGAGGAAGTGAACTGAGCTCCTTTCACTTCCTCTTTCATTGCCGGGGAAGCCTTTTGCTGGCATAAAAATGGACTTTTTTATGCCAGCAAAAGAACACTTTAAGGGGCTTTTCTGATAAAGTCCTAAGTGTCAACATGTAAATAAGGCAGGAAACCTCCAGCCCCTCTATCTTTCCAAGGCCTCAACCCTGCAGGCTAGAGTAAAAGGTGTCAGGAAATGACATGGATGTGACCACAAGATGGAGCTGTAAGCTTAGTAATGAAAGTAGGTAAGCTCCAGTGGCAGGTGTGTGTGAGAGTCAGCACTTGAGAGTATGCACATCTGAGATGCCTGATGTAACAGGCATTGTTTAACTACTTATAAAAAAGAGATGGGAATTATCTCCTGTGTGGGTTTGTTGTGGATGGTGGTTGGCGAAGCAGTTTGTTGGTTTGAGAGAGATTTATGAGTATTAGAGACAGCTATCCTATACTCTGTATATATATTGTGAATATACTGCAAACAAAGATTAAAGCCCTCAAGTTGAGTGAAGCCTGGCATTGTTGCTGTCTTTATTTGGCAAGCCAGAGCTCAAGGCAGTGTGCTGGGGTGAAGGAATTTTTCCTTCTCAGCCTGAAGTCTTTTGCAGAAGTCTCTCCAGAAACCTTCTCCTTGGCATCCTGTCGACAAGGAATAACTCTGCAGGTGGTCGTGGTGGACACAGCGCATCCTTCTACGCCCCAACAAAAGGAATCCTTGCTGTCCCTGTGCACTGCTCAGAAATAGCTTCAAGCTTTCTCTGCATAAAACAAGGGTGAACAACTTCTGAAAGCCCAGAAATAATCTTTGCTTCACCCAGATTTTGGCAGGCTAATTCCTCCCTGGGTCTATTTTAGACCAGAATAGGCCTTTCTAAGAAAAGCAAGCCATTCTCTTCTGTTGTTAAAAAACAAAACAAAACAAAACATGATTTGCAACTGAGAGGAAAGATTTTTCAGGATGTGGATTTTAAGAGGACGAATGCCACAATTGAGGCCCTGTGGATGCATGCAAACTATAGGCTGCACTTCTTCCCCCTATTAAAAAAAAAAGACTGTAGTTGGCTCCTTTAAATGCAGTACAAACCTGCTCTTTAGAGAGAGTGCAGTCCTGAGAGCTGGCAGTTTCATTCCACCCAGGTCATACAGATAACTTTCCCTTGCCTAACCGTCAACATCTTTGCTTTATCTGAATTCAATTTCAATTTATTTACCCTTGAGTAAGATCTTTTATTTTGTCTGGGAAAAAACAACAACAATGAAGTCACTAGGAAATGAACTATCTTGCCTTAAGTCACTGTTCTAGCCACAGTTCAGGTGAGACGGGTGATTAAACAAACCAATATATCTTATTCCTGTCCAAATGTATCAGACTCTGACACTCATCTTCAATTACTCTAGCTTGAATTCGGGACTGCAAAATCTTTGGCAGTCTGGGACTTAACTAATTTTTTCTTCTAAGAGGATCAGTATTTTCAAAGGTTTGGTGCACAGACTAAATGAACAGTAGTGATTTCAACTGGGCAGCAAAAAGGTGTGTGTGGAAGAAGCTATGTTACAGTTAATTCATAAATATAATAATTCATATCAGAAAAGAACACAAAATCCATCTAAGAGCCAGCCAGCTAGCCTGCCTTTCTCCTTTGTGACATCAGGGATGTATCACAAGCTTTTATACCTGGGGAGGAGAAAGCCCTTTACTTTTGTTCTTTCAAATAAACTTCCTCCTTTTTTGAACTTTATATTCAGCATCAGAGCCTTTTTGGGTAAAAGAGTTTGATCTCACCAGGGTACTGGTGTTGCACACCAAACCTGCCACCATCTAAAGGGTGTGTTGGGTGTGTCTTCACAATCAGAGAACTGATTTTTCCAGAAGACATTATCCTTTTATTAGCACTGAGGACTGATAGGGATACTTTGCTATTAATTTGCACAGAGATTTCTTGGGGATTTCTGATTGCATTGCAGAATTGCTAAATATATTGTTTCAGGCTTTCTGCTTCCCTAAGATTCCAAGAGAAGCTACTGCCAGGATTCATTTTTCTTTTGGGACAGAGTACTGGAGACTTATACTGGGTTTGTTATAAACTTATATTTACAAGTTGAGCAGGAGGGAGCAGGCAAGCACACAGTCATTTTATAGATGTTAGTCTATAAAACAATATTAGTTACCCCCCCCACAAACAATAGCATAGCCATTTCAGAAATACCAAGAGGTGCAAAAAAATCAGGTTGCTTTCTCTTTCTGTACTAGTAGTTACATTCAAACTGTAAAATTGTTTCCTTTGGCACCTGTTGAAACTGGAAGTGGGCATCTGTTGGTCAAACCAGATGTTACATGGAATGTGTATTCCATCCAATTAACCTGTTTTCTATTTCACAATAAAGTTTACTCAGAGATCTGTACATCAGCAATCAGAAGATTAAGCCCATATTTCCCTTCCAATGGCAAATCACAAAACGTTACATACTGAGTCCAAGATAAGCAACTGAAAAATATCACATGCTGTGAAAAGAGATATCTTTCATGACTAGAGGGAATAGTTCTCTAAATATGTGTTGAACATACCATCTAATTTCATCCTCAGTTTCCAGTGGCTTGTGGTCACCAGTTTATTGAAGCCCATTAACAGAGTTCCCTCTATAGCAAAGAATACAGTACTAAGAAAAATGATATTTTGAGTATCCAAAGGACAGACCATTAGAAGTCTGTTCTCTTAAGAAGGGAGACACTTTGTACATTGCCCCAAAAAAGATGAAATGCATCATGATTGCACCTTATTCATCATCATAAAGTAGACATAAGACAAGATTTGCATAAAATTCTGTAAGGTAATTTATATGTATGCATAAACATTTACAACTTCTTGTGTGTGTGTGCATATGCCTTCAAGTTACCTGACAACTTATGGTGGCCCCCATGAATTTAATAGGGTTTTCTTATGCAATTAATACTCACAAGTGGTTTCCCTAGTTATTCCTCTGAAATATAGCCTACAGCACTTGGCATTAATTGGTGGTCTCACATCCAAGTACTAACCAGGGCTGACCCTGCTTAGCTTCCAAGATCAGATGGAATCTGGTGCCTTTGGGGTATTTAGACATTACATTGCATTTTAAATTGAAATAGTACATTTCACTACAATGGAGATGGCTGTCAGTGCCTGTTCAGTCTGCTGTCTGGTTTCTGAGAAATCAAGGCACCTGCACTTCATTCATCAGGTTTTTGCACCATTAAAATGGATTGGTCAACCCTTCAAACAGATGACTACTCTTTGTAAAGTGGGCCATATGGTCACAGCAGTACTAAGTCAATCATACAGAACTAGGTTCAATCAAATTATAGCATTCACTGTACTACAATTAACAGAATTTACCTATGGAAGGATTTGTATTTTATAAAATCCTTCATAAACCATTTTTCTTGGGGAAGCATCTAGAGTAGTGGATACCAAAAATAAATATATGTGATACAATATACAACCTATATTAGCATTATTTGCACAGGAAAGTCCATACAGCTCAACATATGTTGCCGGTAGAAGAAAGTGCATCAATCGAAGTCATAGAATAGTAGGCTTATCAAACAGGTTCAATAAGAAGAGGACATTGGAAACTTCCCTTGCACTCTTGATTTTAAGTAAGGGATAGGGAGTTTGTCTTTGCATACATGTTGGAAGTGGAAAGGAGAACTTTGAACTTTGCACCTAAAATAACACATAGGCAAGAGGATTGTTCAACTTTGCACCTGATCATTGTCATAGTTGGTTCAGGAGAATTATCTACCTGGAGATGATGCCTAATGCTTTGAAGCATGGCAGGGCCACCTATATCTACAGTCCAAATTCCATTATTTTCTTCCATTCCCACCCAACCAGGAAATAGCCACGATCAAGTGTCACTGATATCAATTAGCATGCTGTTTAAGTCTATTGAGAGGAGGTCATTTATTGGCAATGATATCTTTTATAGTCAGCAGATTTCGTAGAAAACCATTTAAATTACCCTTTTGTTTCAGTGGCCCAAATTAAGTTGGAACCAGGCCTATGACCTTGAGAATGTTACCATGTTCTACTTTAATCTGATTGTATTGCACACCTGACAACTGTGCATTCCTCACTTGGAATGATGTAGAGCTATGGAATTGGTGAGGAAAACACTGACTTTCTTGTGGTTGTTGTTAAAACCAAACAGGAAGGGGGTGGGAAAATCCATTGTTTTCTCTTGGGCCCAGTTTCAGACCTATAGTATTGTTCCCATTTGTGGTGCTTATCTGCATTTAACTGCCTCTGCTCTGCTCATTTTGTGAAATATTGAAAAACAGTATCCACAAATAATGGCAGAAAGCAATTTCTTACTACATACATGTTTGTCAAGTAGATATATAAAAAAGTCATTTCTGCATAATGATTCTCTGAAATGTAGTTTGCTGTGACTCAGCATCATCCAGGGAGAATTGTTGGGGGGGGGGAACTGACATCTTCACTGCCATGCTGTTTTCACTCAACAATACACTCAGAATAATGCTACATCACAAAGTATCACTAACAAGGAAATAAAGAATAATCACAAATATTTTCATCCTTGGTTGGAAACCTTAAGTCAACCCTCCAAGGAAATGCCCAATCAGTATGAAATTTTTCACTTTTGAGGATTTTTTTTTTAATTGAAAGATTTGTGTAAGTCCCTATTTTCTGAGAGAAAAGTTCTGGAGAGAAACATTTTCTTTGCAAAGTGTTTTTGTTGTTCAAAAATTGAGGGTTTTTTTGGGTTGGGTTTTTTTTTTTTTTGCAAATTAATTAATTTTAACAAATAGTCTTAAAATGCCAAATAAAATAAAATAAAAATGTGTAAAAACTCTTCCAAACTTGCCCAGTGGACAGAAAACAGAATTCTTTGTTATTGCGTGCATCAATGAAATAAGTAAAGATTTATATCCCTAAATCTTTCCCCTTTGTAACTTGTCTAGCCAAATTTCTATTCAAAATTTCATCATTTTTCTCCTGTCTCCATTACAGATTACAGAACATCTTCTGTTTTGTGGTCTGTGAATAAGCCCATAAAATGAGAGGTCATGTTTAGTGCAACACTAATAAAATAGAAATGTATAGTACATCCCTGGAACTTGTTCACCCCTTACTTATGGCCTTGTTCAAACAGGAAGTCATGCTGGTATATCTGTTCATGGAGTATTCAGTATGGAAGTGTATAGTACTACCTGCAAATTTGCTTTCTAATGGACTGAAAATACACCAGGATCTGTATAGAGGGAGCTTCTACATATCAGTGGACATTCAGTTGTATTATTTCCCAACTGCTATCCAAAGCCTTACAGAAAAAGACAGCCTTAATGCAAGACTTGATCTTTAAATATTTTAGCTGTATTTTACTCACTAGGATGTCTTAATGATAAGGCATTTCTGACAGTGTTTTAAAATATTTCAATTAGAGCCAGCTACACATTTCAGTGCTTAAGAGAATAGAAAACATGAGTGTATAGTAAGCTATTTATTTTATTTAATTGCACACTGACAAAAGCGCAAAGGGTTTGAGAGAATTCATTTTAAGTATCAACTTTTCTTTTAATTCTTGCATAAGTTGAGGGATGACTGGTTGTGTAAATGTCTGAATTAAAGTGAACCCTTTGTAACCATTTTATTAGAATGTATGTCCACTTATTGCAACGCGGTATCAAAAACCTATAATAAATTAGAGCCAGTTAATGAAAAATGTGCCTTTTCATTTCACAATGTACCCGGCACATAAGTAATTAATTTATATTATGGTGCATAATAAAAGTAGGTTAAAATTAATTTTTCAGTTTGAGGTCCAGTGCTAGGCCTAATAATTACAGCTCATGATAATTCAGCCAGCTAGAAAATGCAAAACTTTAATGCAATCTATTTTATAAATAATTATGGACAGGCTCCTAGTTCATAATTTCTTAATTAACAGAACAGCTAATATAAGCAGAGAATTTCTAGCAAGTTTTCTTTGTTCTTTTAATTATCTACTAATGGACATTGCTTTCAACTTTTAAAATTCCTTCTACCACCAGAAGGCAGGGGAAAACAACTGTATGAATCTTGAATTATACAAAATGATACAGTGGCCATGTGTCCAACTTCACAGACAATAGTCCTGTATATGAAGAGATGTTACAGAACATCTTCTATTTGAAGTCCAGCTTAGAGATAAAGAACTCTAAGAAAAGAGGGTAGGACCCCAAGAAAAGAGGGCAGACAGTGTCCATTTGTAACTCTATGTGTAAAGTAGCATATGGAGACATTTTGCACATCTGTGGACTTTATCAGACTACCAATTTTAAAACATTCTTTTGCCGGCATAGAAAAACCCATTTCTATGCTGGCAAAAGAACACTCCCCCCCTGCACTTACCTCCTTTCCTGACAAAGGTTCACTGGCAATAAAGAGGAAGTGATTAGCATGATTTCATCACATGGGAAATTCAAAAATAAAAACAAGAAAAATACATTGAAAGTTGCACACAGAACACACACACATTCTAAAGGTCCCAAGTAGCCCTGGGAGGTTAAAAACAAAGTTCATCACTTACCTGGATGTCCTGATCTGACCCGGAAGTGTTCACACTGGAAAGGGCATTGTTGGGGTAAGTATGAGATTTAAAAGGACAGAGGCATCACATGCTGGCAATGCTGGCAAAAAAGTGGCAGGGGGATCTATTGATGGCTTAAGTCATCAATTAAAAACAACGGGTATTGGGCAGGACATGACCATGAAAGGGTGATGTCATCTGATCCGCTCGTCCTTTTGTGGTTATGTGGCGTCCTTATGACGCCATATTTTGTCGGTCTGATAAAGTCCAGAGTCTCCCATTTTGTCTTCTTTTTTTAAAAAAATCCATAACTGATCACTCTATGGATTGGATAGCCAAATGATTATGAGATTACAAGATTGTAGATGGCAGTCTAGCACACATGTACAAATCAGAACCCAAAGGGCCAGTTACGAGGTACTCTTGGATTTGTATGTGCCCCATGACACTTTTTGTTGCTGCTATCAACTTCTGTCTCACTCTCAAATAGAAACATTGTTGTGTTTTTCATAGGAGAGGAGAGAACCCCTCAATGTACCACCTAATCCGACATAACAAAGAAAGCTTGAATATATCCTCCTTCTCCAGTAAGTTCCTGTGTTGGACAGGGGCAAATTAGCTGATGTCTACTAAGAATGAGCTCTTATTCCTAAGTCAGTGTGTATAAAATTACAGTTTTTACTGGTTTTGCAAAGGCTTACTGAAAGAACTATCATTGCTAGGAAATAGATCACAATTGCATGGTCAAGGTTAAGGGGCTCATATTGGCATTGGAGAACAACCAGTCTTGTTTTCTGGGATATCTGGTAGCTCTTTATTTGAATTTATAGTCAGTCTTCCGCATCCACGGGTTCTTTATCTATGGATTCAACCAACCACAGCTTGAAAATATTAAAAACAATGTTTTCTCAAAAAACAAACCTTGTTGTTCACCGTTTTCTATAAGGGACACCATTTTACTATGCTATTGTATATAATAGTGCTTGAACATCCATGGATTTTATATCCATAGGGGAGGGGGATCCTGGAACCAAACTCCAGCAGATACCAAGGGCCTACCGTACTTTACTTTTCTGTGCAACAATGACAAAGACTGAAAGGAATGAATTTAAATGGCTCTTTCTACTGCTGGTAGAATGGTTATTTCAAGCATAGAGAACACAGTGGCTTTACTGTCCATCTATATTCTGGACTTTGAAGGAGGAGGAGGACCAAATAACACTGAGCTTGTTGCAGTTTGGGCCAAATCAATGGGTGTGCTCCATCTTGAGCAATGTGATAGTTATTCTATTTATTATGAATCAATTATAAATATTTGATTATTACTTTGATTTTTCATTATTATTAGTGATGAATAATATATAGCTTATTTTGCATTCTCTGCTCCATTCATCCATACATAAAGGCCTATAGGTAAATGTTATTCTAACATTTATCTCTATTGAGCAGAAGGAGAGTTGGTGACTGGAAAAAGTACCCAAGATGTTTGAAGGTGCCACCAGAGACTTGATCTGGCTGTAACAAATTGAATGTGGCTTCTTTTCCTGACCTGAAAAAAATCTTCAGATAGGTCATGGGGCTGAATTAGATTAAAACCCAGGAAAATATGGCACTCATTGGGCCACAGGGTCCAGATATGTAGGACATTGCATGACAAGGTTGTAGACAGCCATAGCTTACGTGTATGCCTTAAAATAAAAAGGGCTTGAGCACTAAATGTCAAGTTCAAGATGAGGACTATATGTTCTGGAAGTAGAAACCTTCTTTTGTTTTGAGTGCCCAATTTCATCCAGCAGAGCAAAATTTATCTTAGCCTTTAAAAAAGAAAAAAAAAGCCATAGCCATAGACCTGTGAAAATGCCAACACATGTGATGTTCCATGTCATAACATAATGTGCTGTGTTGTGGCCAGCATAATGAGAAGAGAAGTGGAATAGAGGATTATTACATTTGCAACACCTCTTTTGGGTCTGGGGTGCTGGACTGAGGCCATTAAAATGATCCGCAACTGTGTGATAAGGGTGTGTGGCATGAAATTTGGTGCAATAAAATACAGCACACACATTTTTAATTTCTTCATCAATTTTAAATATATTCACCTTGCCTCATGAATACACATGAGTACACATGTGTTTTAATTTTACTGAAACACAAAATAGCTTGTCATTTGTGTGCTGGATAGGAAGATTTTTCCCCCCCATATTATGTATCAGTTACATCCCTTCCACTGTGCCACTCCTCTTATTGAGTCCTAGAGAAACAGGGCTGCTTGGCTGGTATTGGCTTTGTGGAAGCCATCAGACTGACCTGTTTACATCAGCTGATGAACAGTCTGAAAAACAATGCAGGAGGAAGAGGAGGAGGAAGAGGAGGATGAGTATTGAGCTCATATAAATTTGTCATTGCTTCTGAGTGCACTCACCTTTCTATAGTATACTGTCCAAACTTATGTACCACTTATCCTCAAATTGGCCATGTTAGCAGCACATACACTTAGGGATGGACTACATGGGTGGGAAACCTTGCACCTATCCCATAACTGCAGATGATTTCTTCAATCTTCAGCAGCTCCATAAATGCCACACTCACTGGGCTTCTCTGATTATAGATTGAAGTATCCTGCCACACTGTTAGTTGAATTGGACTAAAAGGATAGGGCCTACACTGATCACATATCTTATATATCATACTAGTTCCAACTACACAGCTGGGGCTGCTCCGGTGTTTTTTCCGTTTCGCTCATGCATGCAAATGAATGGATATATGTGGTCCCAGGTTATTGTATTAATAGATAAGCAGAGATACACTTATCCAGATATACACACAATCAAATTTAAAAAAAAAAAAGGAAAAAACAACAACAACAGAATGGAGTCATGTCCACCAGAAATCCTGCCTCGGCTTTGCTCCAAAGCCAATCCTCAGCAGTCACAAAACCAAAAATCTGGATTTTCATCTCAAATCTGGAGCAAACTGCAAATCTAACAGATCCAGGGTGTCCTGTAGACACCCCAGTGAAAATGTGCATAATCAAAAATGTCATGTGTCAACTGTTCCATGAATACAGGAGGAGTACAGGTTTTATTGGCTGTGTAGACAAGCCCTCAGATGGGTGCGCAGGTAAGCAGCCTTTGAACTGAGTTGGGAGAGGAGCACCTCATTCCACAGTGGTAGGATGAGGCACATCATCCTCTTTCAGAATTGTCCACCAGGTACTGGCACAAATGAGATGGGAATATTAGGAACTTTTATAAAGGCATGGTGTGTACACAGTGGACTTCATGGTGCACATTGATAAAGTGGGGCTGTCAGTGCAAGTGTACCAACAACCAACCAACCAACAAATACCCTTCTATGTTAAAGTATACAGCGGTTTAGATCCAACAATGTCATTGTACTACTGCAATGACTGGTGCATTAACAGTTGCACATTTTCTGAGTTACTGCCTGGATGATCTCTAATACAGGTTTTTATTGTACGAGGTTGTGCAAAGCAGTTATACAACAAGTTGGACAGTTGCATGAGCAGTCACAGAATTGGTTATGCAACCGGTTGCACACCTCTTACACAGCCATTTGCACACTCCAAATGTGCGGTTCAGCTCAGTTGAACAGTACAATACTATTGTAGTAGTGGTTATCTTCATTTTGGTAGCATTATGTTGGATCTGAAACATGGGTCATCTATCGCCACCACTTACAACTCCTCGAATGCTTTCATCAGTGCTGTATGCACACAATCCTAAATATACACTGGACTGACTATGTGATGAATGTTGCTGTCCTTGAGCAAGCAGGGATCACCAGCATTGAGGCCATGATATTGAGAACACAGCTGTGCTGGGCAGGGCACATTTCTAGGATGGAGGACCATCACTTCCCAAAAATAGTACTCTACGGTGAACTCACCACGGGTCAGCATAAGAGGGGCGCTCCAAAAAAGCAATACAAGGACTCCCTGAAGCAACATCTCAGGCAACAATGGTCCGCCCTGGCCTCACATTGGGAGGCATCGAGATGCACTATCCACAATGCTGCAGCCTTATTTAAGAACTCACACGGAACAAGTCTTGAAGAGAAATGACAATGCAGAAAGAATCACAAGCCGAAACATCACCCAAGGAGACATTCTGCTGTGCTTTCTGTAACCAGACTTGTTTATCTCGGATTGGCCTTTTTAGTCATCAGTGCACTTGCAGAAAGCGTGGGATGAGTCCTTCCTGAATCTTCGTTTGCGAAGAAAAGCCAGAGAGAGAGAGAGAGATGTTGGATTTAGGCCATTTTGATTTTACTACAAATATTTACAGAAAAAAGCTATATTTTTCTTTATGCCAGCATCATCCCTAAGAGCAGTAATAGAACAAGAACAATAGATCATCCAGATCCAATTTATTCCAAAATGAATTTCGTTTAATAACAATGAATGAGCATGTTTTTGTTATTCACATTTGCACACATTTTCCTTTTTCCTTTTTTTTCTTTGCCATGACAGCAGTAAAACTACCGTATATTCCGGCATATAAGATGAGGTTTGAGCCCTGAAAGAAGGCTCCAAAATCACGGGTCGTCTTATACGGTGGATACACTTTGCTTCACCCTGCTGTCTGAACTCCTGCCTCTTTGCTCCCTTCGCAAATGGAGTGAAGCGGCAGGAAATCAGGCAGGGGGGTGAGGCAAAGTGCTTACGATTCATTCACCCCCCCTCCTCTGCCTTCTCCCCCTTTAGGGAGCAACCAAAGACAGAGGAGGGGGCAAATGTTGCTGGAAAGCCCTCCTCCAGCCCCCCTTCCACCCTCCCAGAAGCCACGATTTGGCTCCCGATTGTGGCTTTGGGGAGGGGGTGGGTGGCTGGGAAGCCCCCTCCCTCCAGCCACCCTTCCCAAAGCCCCCTCCCTCCTGCATACTCCCTCCAGCCACCCCCCTCCCCAAAGCCACGATCCGGCTCCAGATTGCGGCTTTGGGGAGGGGGTGGGTGGCTAGGAAGCCCCCTCCCTCCAGCCACCCTTCCACCCTCCCCAAAGCCCCCTCCCTCCAGCCACCCCCCTCCCCAAAGCCTCAATCCTGCTCCAGGTCGTGGCTTCAGGGAAGGGGTGGGTGGCTGAGAAGCTCCCTCCCTCCAGCCACCCTTCCACCCAGCCCGAAGCCCCCTCCCTCCAGCCACTCACCCCTTCCCCAAAGCCACGATCCGGTTTCAGATCATGGGGTTTTTTTTTGGGGGGGGAAGATTTGTTCAGAAGGGGTTTACCATTGCCTTCCTCTGAGGCTGAGAGAATGTGACTTGCCCAAGGTCACCTGGACTTTATCACACTATACTGTTATAGTGCTATCATTCCACTTTAACTGCTATGGCTTTCTCCTGTGGAATTCTGGGGTTTGTAGTTCAGTGAGGCCTAAGAGCTTTCTGGCTGACAGTTCTAATTGTCCCTCCCTAAACTGCAAATCCCAAGATTTCTCAGGAGGCAGCCATAGTAGTTAAAGTGGAATAATAGCGCTATAACAGTTTTTGTTATAACAGTGTAATGTGATAAACAGGAAGACGAGAGCTACATACAGTATATTCCCTTGAGTTCATTGGAAGAAAGAAAAGATAAAAATCAATATTTTTTTCAATTGATCAACTTTTTGTCCAATTGACTAAACCCATGCCCTGCTTAATTGGTAAGCTAAGGTAATTTTTACAAAATGTTGTTTTGAATATTAATTTTTCAACCTGAATTTTGCAAATAATGGGGCTTCCCGTTTAAAATACCATAGAGTTGCCTTGGAGGATGTAGAAAATGTCTAGAGAGGACACCTTTTCTAGGGATACTCTATGGTTGGTGTGCCATTTTGTGTCCCATGGATAATTGAATCAGTGGATAATTGAATCAGTGGATACGGGGGTCCTACTGTCTCTCTCTCTCTGGCTTTTCTTCACAAACGAAGATTCAGGGTCCTACTGTACGGCAAAAGTAATTCTATGATATTTTTTATTTACGTTTTTAACATTTGCATTATCTTTAAAGTATTTAAAGTGTGAAGTTATTTAAAATAATAGAAATTGTTTTAATGGTGCTGTTTTAATATTTGTATGGGATTGTTCTGATGTTTGTATGTTTGCTGCCCAGATCCTGATGGAAGATGCAGGATACAAATAATAATATTAATGATAATAATAATGCTGTGATCAAGCTCCCAATTGCAGCTTCGGGGAGGGGGTGGGTACCTGGGAAGACCCCCCCTCCAGCCACCCTTCTCTGCCTTCACCCCCTTTGGGGAGCAACCGAAGGTGGAAGAGAGGGGTGAATGTTGTGGCTGGCTGGCTGGGAGAGCCCTGCCAGCTGATCCTATTCGCTTTGCCAACTCATGAGGAGATCATCCTGAGTTGGGAAACAAAGAGGATCAGCTGGCAAGGCTCCCCCAGCTAGCCAGCCAAATTTGGGGGGGGGGTCTTATATGGTGAATATATGTCAAACCCTAGATTTTTAGTTGAAAATTGGGGGGTCATCTTATATGCCCGGTCATCTTATATGCCGGAATATACAGGGTAATTTTGATGATCATTCCTGGCAGAAATTTTATTTTCTTAAAATGCTATGAACCCATCTATTTCTTCATAGTTTTATTCTTTAAAAACCCATGAAAATTTTGTAATAATTGAAAATGGGAGAAAGTGAGTTCTAAAGATTTGCCTATCTAAATAATGGGCTTTGAGTATTTTGATCTTAAAAGTCTGTCTTTGAATCCCTGAATGTTTAACCATAGGCTTGTCTAGATGAGAAGATATAATGTAGATTGTTGAGCATTCATGCAAATTCACAGCACACAGTTCATTTCTCTCCACATTTTTTTTTTTTTTTGCAAAATCACCGTTATGTGAAGTTATCTGTATTTAAAGTTCACACGGACCCATGCCTGTGAATCAAGATGGTGGTCAGGAGTTAATTATTCACATTATTATCTTCCACAAGTTGCTGCTGCTTCACTATATATATATATATATATATATATATATATATACTGTAAATCTAATGTGCACAAGTGCGACCTTCCATTAAATAAGCTGTTTGGTCATCATGAAACTCCAGAATGGCACTTCCAGCCACTTTTTTGCTGGAAAGCCCTCTGTCTGTGCACATCCAACCAATCAGGTTTTATCCGGGAATCCACTGCAATGAGATTTCACTGCAATGAGCAGGAATGCACATTTCCCCAACATTTTTTTTAAAAAATGGGAGAAGCCGCAAAGGTTTCTTCTGTGTAGTTTTTTATGCGTTTTTGTCCCCTCCGCTTTCCAAATATGGAGAAACACTGCAGGGTCTTGATGGGACAAAAGGTAGTCTCCTTGAATTCTATGTAGATTTTTTTTCACCATCTAGACAACCCCCATATTAGTGCTGCTGTCTTTGATCTTGCCACCTTTTCTCACAGGCTCCTCATCTTTAATAGATACATGGCAGACAGGTTCAACATGATCCTTACCATGCTAGGAACATGCTAGTGTTCTTCCTGACTGAATTTGAGTTGTTCTGGCAATGAAAAATTTTCTTCAGTTCATTTTTGAGAAGATGGCAACATCTGCACATTTCTTCGCAGATTTCATAGGAAAAACTTGGCTTTTTTAAAAGAAAACTTGAACATGTAAGAAAGGACAATTGGAAAAAAACTTGAGATTTTTTTTTTAAATTATGTAAGGGAAAGTGCAATTGGAAAGTTTGTTTTTTAAAAGAACAATGGATGCAAGTAATGTAACAAATTTATTAACAAAAGCAGAAACAAAGAACGTTCACTTTTAAGACCTGAGGAATAAAATGAAGAAGCAAATTAATCGGAATTTTAAAAATGTATCTATCTTAAATGAAGAATTCCATATACATTACCTACTCCCAGAATCTAGTTTTAGAAGGAGGCATGCCTAGAGTAATAAAGCAGCTTATTCAGAACATTTTTTTTACAGGAGCAAAGGAGATACCATATATTCTGGTGTATAAGATGACTTTTGAAGCCTGGAAAATAGCCTCCGAAGTCAGGAGTCGTCTTATATGCCAGGTATATGGTTTGCTTCACCCACTGCCCAATCTCCTGCCCCTTCACTTCCTTCGCAAATGGAGCAAAGATGCAGGAGATCAGGTGGGGGGTGAGGCAAAGCATGTACTGGGACATTTGCCCCTCTTCTCCACCTTCTCCCCCTTTGGGGAGAAATCAAAATCAGAGGAGAGGTGCGAATGTAGAGCTGCTCCGTCTCCTCGCCTGCCTGCTCGTGCTCTGGATCAAAGACAGTGCCCCGCTGGCTGATTCCTCAGGTGAAGCGGCAGTGCCCCCGACCCAGCCAGACATGGCAGGGAGCAGTCAGCTGAGAGAGAGGGGGGGTACTGGGCACGGGTTGGCAACAGCTCCCCCCTATCCCCCACGGACTGAGAGTCGGTGTGTCACCCAGCACCAACTTGGAAAGGCTTTGGGAAACACGCCTCCCAAAGCCTTCCCAAGTTGGTGCTGGGTGACACACTGCCTCACGGTCTGTGTGGGATAGGGGGAAGCAGTTGCCAACCCGTGCCCAGCACCCCCTCTCTCTTGGCTGGCTGCTCCCTGCCATGTCTGGCTGGGTCGGGGGCACCACCGCTTCACCGGAGGAATCAGCCAGCGGGGCACTCTCTTTGATCCAGAGCACGAGCAGGCAGGTGAGGAGACAGAGCGGCTGCTGAAAAGGCAACATCTGGTGCCGGTGTGGATGCTGCCCGACCTCCAAGCCCCTCATGATGCAGAGGAGGAGGGGGGTCTCTCTCTCTCTCCAAGCAGCCGGGTCACATGACAGTCGCAGCCCCCCAGCTGAGAGGGGAAAAAGAGAGAGCCGCCCCTGCCCCTTCCCGAGAATGAGCAGACTGGGTGGGCAGGCAAGCGAACGAAGGGGAAAAGAAATGGGAAACCAACCCACACGCATAGCCGAGGGAAAAGGGTGGGGACCCAGCTGGCTGGATAGGGCAAGTCAACAAAGCTTGTCCAGGAAGCTCTTGGTTTCGCCAGCCAAAGGAAGTTCCCACCACAGTGATGATGGGCCGGCCCTCACCTGGAAAAGCAAAGGGCGCCACTTGGGAGGCCCTGACTGGGTGGGTATGGTGTGTGTGTGTGTGTGTATGCATGTGGGGATGGGCTGAGCAGCCACAACAGGGAAGTGCCGTGCTCCAGAGGTGCCACCAGCAAATTGCCAGTTGAGTTGAAAAGCTGGGTGGGGGACGCATTCAGGCCCTCGAGGGGTCTCCAACTTGGGAGAACAAATGCTCCCACACTGCACAGCAGAGCAGCCGGATGCAGGCGCCCGAGGAAAAATTGGTGGGGGGGGCTCCTCCTGTATGGACCTTTCATGGTGGGGGTGGGGTAGAGCAGGGGCTCTTCACCATTTCTTTACCAGGGACCTCCTTTGAATATCTTTTGTTGCCAGGGTCCCCCAAGACTTAACTCAAGATTTAAAGCCATAATAATAATAATAATAATAATAATAATAATTTTATTTATGGTATAGCGGGCTAGGCACTCTCCAGGACTCCACAAGCCAACCTCGGAAAGGATGGATGGCTGAGTGAACCTTGAAGCCCTTGGGATCGAACTTGCAACGTTGTGGCACTGGCATTTAACTACTGCAACACCAGGGCTACTCAATAACAATAACAACAACAACAACAACAACAACAACATACCATTACACCATCCATTCAACCTTCCCTCAGATGCACTGGAGGAAGAGAGAAGGCTCTTCTCCTGCAAGTTTGTGGCTGGAGTAGATTGAATGGCAGTGCACAGGCCAAGGCAGCCTTTGCCTTGGTTCCTGTCACTGCAGGGAGGAGGTGGGCCAAGCAGCCTTCAAGCCTTCATTGATCCCCACGGATCACAGGTTAAGAACCACTGGTGTGGAAGACGGAATTTCAACCAGTGTTGCTTGTTCCTTGACTGTGTGGTAAGTGACACCTACTGATATTTCCTCTTTTACACAGACATGAAAGCTGTAGGAACTGTCTCTAGTTTTCAGTCTGACAGCCCTAACACTGCCTTTCTCTTCTTCCTCAGCCTAATTCTTGACTCATCTTTCCTTGGGTTTTAAC
This sequence comes from Gambelia wislizenii, assembly GCA_030847615.1. Lineage (NCBI taxonomy): Eukaryota > Metazoa > Chordata > Lepidosauria > Squamata > Crotaphytidae > Gambelia > Gambelia wislizenii. The sequence goes on from JAUMIR010000004.1 coordinate 151,681,131, forward strand.
ATGACCAATCCCAGTTTTATTTTCCTCACCTTAAAAGGTCTGTGACCACAGGAGGTCCCTCATCCCAGAAGCTGCCATTCTGCACCAAAGTGTTTGATGAACTGGACTCCCACCTTCGTGTGACTCTTAAAGCACCACAGAAAAGGCGCTTAGTTCTGTAACATAGTGCACACAGTAGTGCCATTTTCAGTATCTGGTTTATTTCCATGGACTTGAAGTGACTATGCAAAAATGTATAACATTGCAGTCAGTATTTATTATTGTTGTTGTTGATTTATATAGCATCATCTATGTACATGACACTTGCATTAAAACAAGCAAAAAACCCAAGCAAACAAAACCCTGGGTCCTGCCAAAGGTGTACAGTCTAAAATAAATGTATACATACACACACACAGAGGGAACAAATAAAAAACATAAGACTATAAAATATAATTGCAAAACGAATTATCCAGGTAACTACAAAAAAAAAAAAACAACCCAACAACAATAATATAGTATGAAACAGGAAGAAAATATAAACATAAAACAAACTGACCAGTACATGTGATCAAATATAAAACAACAATATATATGTGTATATACGGTAATATAAATCAAACTGTCCAAAACATGTAAACAAAATATACAAGATTACAAACAGTATTGAACTAAAATTCCAAAAGCTTTGGAAAACAGAAAAGCTTTCAATTGAGATTTAAAAACAGAAGGGGCAGTCCACAAATGTGCATAAAAGGAGGCTGGATGGGGGAGTTTGGGATATACTTGCCATATAAGAGAAGGGGGTAGTCTTATATGGCGAGTATATCCCAAACTCTATATTTTAACTTAAAATGGGGGGGGGAGGCGTCTTATACGCCCAGTCGTCTTACAGGCCGAAATATATGGTAGGTTCTTCTCAGAGCAAAGAAACCCAGTTTCTAAAATGAAACTTTTCACCTAAAAGAGAGTACAATATGGCTGTAGTTTTAATTCAGGTAAGCCCTGTAGCTTAGTTAGCCGATGTCTCAGAAATACTGAATTAGTGAAAAGGCACATTCAACCAACAATTTAGGAGTCTTAAATAAGCTGGATACAGCCTTAGGTGATAGACAAAAATGGTCCTGGAGGGAGGGAGAGTGATGATTGAGATGTCTCTGCCTTCTTCATCAAGAAGTCCCAGGATATACTCTTTGAGAACTCAGAAAGCAGATGAGAAAATGAAAGCAACCCTCCACAAGAATGTGATCAAACATCTTTTCCCTGTGCCCACCACTCACTCTTTGTTCAATGATCCACTGAAACGCTGACAGTTGTACATCCCACTGGTGCCTGTATTAGCATTTTTGACAGTAAGACACAATGTGTAGCAAGGCTGGAGTGAGGGCACATGAGGGTTTTGAAATCTGTTAGGCAAGGCTGTGAAGCATGCAACTGAAGATGAGTGAGCTTAAGGCAGTGGATTCTTCTCCTCACCCAGAGTTCTTGTCAAATGAAACTAGCAACAAACCCAACTGTGGATTCATTGATTCATGCAAGGCGCCAGGGTCGGGTGGCAGGGGAATCACTTTGAAAGGAATTTTACCATTTTGTTTTGCAGCACTCAAAAAGTCAAAACAGAAAACAAAACCCAAACAGAAAATGCTTACCCATTGTTTTGTATTTGTTTTACAGACAACACAAAAATGGGCCACGTAAGAATTCTTCTCATATCTATATCTATGTTTATATCATCAACATCAATACACAGATGAACTATGAGTGCTAATGATATGCCTGACTGAAGGGTCAAGAAGAGAAAAATCAACAAGAATTGCTAGAAATCATCAATATTTATATGCTGAACTGAATATCCAGGGATCTATATTTACATAGGACTTTTTCAGATGGCGATTTGTAATGCAAGCAGCCTCGTCCCCATTGCGAGGCTGCTGCGCTGCAGGGGGCCCATTTCGGATGACGCTGTCCCCGCGCCAATACTGTTGCAGAAGAGCTGGGAGGCTGCAGCACCATAGTTGGTGATTTCCTAATCACGGAAGTTGACCGTGATTAGAAAATTGCCAAATATAGTGCTGCACACCAGTTTCAGCTGTGCAAACACACTCCTGGCAAAACCTGGTCATCCAGGTTCAGATCTGAGTCCAGGAGTAAACCCAAGCGGCAAACCTGAGGTTTCAGGGTCAGAGTAACCCCATCCAACACTGGCCAAATCCCTATTCCCAGATCTGCCTTTTGATTGAGTGGGAGCACCTCTGTCTTCTCTGAATTAAGTCTCAATGTGTTTGCCCACATCCAGTCCATTGCCAACAACAGACACTGGTTTAGTACAGAGACAGTTTCCTTGGAGTTAGATGGATAGGAGAGAGAGAGTTGGGTGTCATCAGCATACTGATTGGATCCAATCCCAAACTCTGAATTACCTCACCTAGTGTTTTCACATAGATGTCAAACAGCAGGGGGACAAAACTAAGCCCTGAAGGACCCAACAGTCCAATGGACAAAGAGTCAAACATCGCCAGCACCAGCTTCTGAGTTTGGTCCTTCAGGAACGATCAGAAACACTGCAGAACAGTGCCCCCAGGTTGTGTTTCAGAGAGGTGGCTCAGAGAGATACCATAGTTGATGGTACTGCAAGCCACTGAGAGGTCCAACAGAACCAACAGGGATACTTTCCTCCTGCCAAGCTCCCTTTGTAGGTCACCCACCAAGACAACCGATGCTGTCTTTTCCCCAGAGCCAGGCCTGAATCCAGATTGAAATGGATCTAGATAATCCGTTTCATCTAGGAACCCCTGGAGCTGAAAGGCCATCATACTCCAGAACATTGTCTCAAAAAAGCAATATTGGAAACTGGGTGGTAAGTAACTGGGTGGTGGCCACTGGCTTCCATGATAGTGGGGTACTGATGCTTTTCATATTCCTGAACAGTTAAGGGTGCCACTTCAGATCTGGGGTAGCTAGTATTGAATTAGCATTATTCTAAAATATTAATATCATGCTGTGCAGAGATATTATTTTTCTGCATAGGAAAAACTATTTCCTGTGCAGAAAATTCTGTGTACTATGCAGAAAATGCTGTTTTCTGTGCAAAACAAGCACAGGGAAATTTTGTGCAGAATAAGGACTTTATCAGATGAATCAGATACAGCATCATAAGGCTGCCTAATGATTGTGAAAGGGCACTCATACCAGACAATGTTGCCCTTTTGTGATCATGCCTTGTTTAAAACCCGTACTTTTTTTACTGATTACCCAAGCCATCAATCACTCCCCCTGGCGATTTGTTGCCGGCATTGCTGGCATTTGAATCCGCGTGCCATTGTACTCATGCGAATGCAGTGTCAATGGCCGTACCAGCCAGAACACATCCAGGTGAGATTGTGACATCCAGGTAGGGAACACTTTTTTTAACCCCCCTGCTATTTACTTGGGACTTTTAAAGTGTGTTTTGGTGATTTGATATACTTTTTGTGTCTTTGTTTTGTTTTGTTTTTAATTTCCCTTACGAGCGTCTTCTCACGGGATCCAGTGAGATTTTAAATTAGAAAGTGAACAGAGCTCCATTCACTCCCCATTAGGGCCTGGGAAGCCTTCTTTACTGGAAGAAAGGTAAGGTCTGGTGGGGGGAGTGGTCTGATGCCGCAATTTATGCCAATGAAAGAACTTTTATGGGGGGGTGGTCTGATAATGTCCTAAGTTCTGAATTGTGAATAGGCATCAAAAACACTACCTCACTGTGGGAAGAAAATTGCTAAAATTACCTCTTGTTTTCTTTGTGAAGAAATTAGTGAAGAATTATATTCCTATCAGGAGAATCCGTTGCTTGAACCAGAGGGAAGAATTATTGAGCAAAGTCAGCCACTGAAATGTCCCAAAGATGGCAAGCAAACACAGATTGCCTATGAAGTCAACAAAATCATACTTGTGTGTTGATTGAGGTGAATCTTGTTAAGAAAATTGACAGAGCAGAAAATAGGGATTAGAACTATTCGTCACCCCGAGTGGCAATTAGAAACATGATTATTATTTATTAGTGTATTAGGAACTAGGGATGTAATTCTTCACTAATTTTCTTCTCAAATAAAGCAATGAGTAATTTTAGCAATTTTCTTTCTGCTGTGAGAAAGTCTTTGAGAACCATTCCTGCACATTTCCTATGTAGAAAATGCTGTTTTCTATGCAAAATAACAGGGTGTGAATTTTGGACAGAATAAATATAGCATTTTCTGTTCAGGAAACAGTTTCCTCTGCACAGAAAAACAACGTTTCTGCATAGAAATTTTATTAGCTGCACAGAAAATGCTTCTTTCTGTACACAACAGCCATGTGTGAATTTTATGCAGAAGTCCCAAATTATGAAGACTCTCATCAGCCCAGGATTCTTCTCAACATATTTTTTTTTACACTCAAAACAACATATTTTTTTGTACCATTTCTTTCAAAGATTTCTGGATATTTTTCCATCACTCCTCCCACCAGATAACCATAGCGACTAGAATGGGGAAAAATCAAGAAGTTTAAATCCCGTGCAATTCCAAACTCCCCACATTCCCTAGGCCATGGTTGCGAACACCAATGACCATTGTAAACCACACCAAATCCTAGGCTGCCAGCCACATCTGAGTGCACCTACAGACCTCCCTCCAGCAACTTGCGCTCCTGCCACAAGCTGACCCCATTGTAATGCTCCAGAAAGTCCAGCCACACCTGCAGGTGCCCCTTCACCCCTTTTGTCAGGTCAATGTGGTGGTGAAGAGATTGGACCCCTGCTGTGATGAGTGCCACACGAGTGCAAAATGCCTTCCTTGGCACCACCACCCGGCAGGCGAAGTTCAAATGACCTTACAATAACTGCATCTCCTTAAGAGTGGCCTTTTCCTGTGACATGAGGCCCAAGAGCTTCTCCCTCAAAGTCCCCAGTTTGTCAGCTGGCAAACAGGAAACCCCCTTGACTGAATCAGCTGAATCCCCAAGTATACTAAAGCTGTCGCTGGTTCCACCATCTTATCTGGTGCCAGAGGAACACAATCTCCTCTTTCAGGGCCTGGAAGGAAGAAAGTAGAAGCCTGCACTCTAGCCCTCCAGCTAGATCCATCATTAGAAAGTCATCCAGATAATGTGTGACAAATGGGGAACCCGCCCTGTGTTGCAAAGCCCACTCCAGGAACGTGCTGAATGTCTCAAAGGTGGCACAACTGATGAAGCAACCCATGGGCAGTGCCATGTTGTAATACCACATGTCCTGGGATTTGAAGCCCAACAGACAGTGATCATCCAGATGAACTGGTAGCAGCCTGAAAGCCAACTGGATGTTGCACTTGGCTAAGAGGGCTCCCCACCCACACATCTGTATGAGCTTGACCACATGGTCCAATGACGCATACTTCACTGATCACATGAGATTGCAGATGCATTGTGTTGATTCCAGGATGACCGGTTCTGTATGCTGGCCCTGGATGCTGACCTGACAGCAGCCCCCTTCCCAGAGGACCTTTGGAGCCTTGGGAGCGGACAGTGATGCAAGGGGTGGTGGACTCCTTGGTGCCATCAACACAAGCAAGCTACAGATGGGCTACTGACCAGTTTTTTTGCTTTCAGACAGAGACAAGATTATGGAGGCTCTTGGCCAATGATGGAACGTGAAGTATTGCACTTCCTGGCATCATTGAAGGACCAGAGATTGGCCCCTCATACCATCTCTATGCACATGGCCAGTATCGCTTCAGCAAGGGAGCGGGCTGGGGCGACTCTTGTGGTACCTTCCTAGTCTGCAAAGCAGTTGAGGGCTGGAGGTGAAGGGGTCAATGGACAGTGGATTCCAGGCGGATTCCTGGCCAAGTTGGTGGCCATGCTGTGGGAGGTCTGTAATTCATGCCATGAGGCCCTTCTGTTTGGTACCACCTACACAACTGCCTTCTTTGGAGCTCTACGGGTTGGTGAAGTGATGAGTTCCTCCAAGAAGGATGTGTCAGGCAGGTCTCTGCAGCTTCATGACACATCACTGGGGGATGAAACACTAACCATGCACATCCGGCACTCAAAGTGTGGCCAGCGTGGAAAGGGGCGACCCTGCAGCTGCAGAGTCTGGTCGATTCATCGCTGTGCCCAGTGGCTATGATGCGCAGGTTCCTGGACATGTGCGTCACTGGGCCAGGGCCCCTGTTCATATACAGGGATGGGACGCCAATAACTAAGTTTCAGTTTATCAATGTGCTGAAAGCTGCATTGAGGTAGGTGGGTTTGCCGGCCATGGACTTTGGGAGCCATTATTTCTGGATTGGGGCAGCAACCCCAATGACACAAGGGGGCCTGACAACAGAGGCCATCAAGTGGCCTGGAAGGTGGTGCTCTGGGGCCTTTGCATCGTACATCCAGCTAGAATTGGCCATATCAATGCAATTCACATGAGGGACCTGGAGTGCAGGGCTGCCTGGTGATGGCTGTGGGGTTGTTGATGGAAGGCGGATCCCATTGGGGGACCGTCTTCTGTGGTGGATGGCATGGGCCCTGATCTGGGGTAAGCGAAGGGAGGGGGTCTCTGCCAAGTTCAAGTTTAAGTTCATGTTCACGGAGACCCTGCCCCCTTTAATCTTATTTTGCAGGGGAGGGGAGAGTGTCAAGTAGGTGGGCTTGGCCCATACTCTCCCCTCCAGGTGTGGGTTGGTGGCAACCAACAACTGTCCATTGGCCAACACAGGGTTAGCCAATGAAGGGATCCAGACCCATCAATTAGTTCCAACAATTTACAGCTATTAGCAAGTTGTGACCTTTTATTGCCTATTATTCTATATACTAATCCATATACCTAAGCCTATTTTTCTCATATGTACTCAATACACTGTGTGAAGATTATCTTGGTGTTATGTTTTCTTTCTCTTGGAAGGGAATGGGAACATCTGGGCTGGGTCCACAAAATGCTGCTTTCTATACAAAACAGCCATGTGTGAATTTAATGCAGAAGTCCCAAATTATGAAGACTCTCATGAGTCCAGGATTCTTCTTAACATATTTTTTGACACTCAAAACAAGAACCATGTGTTTTTTAACCATTTCTTTCAAATATTTCTGGATATTTTTCCATCCTCAGCAGGCAGACCCACTATGGAGTAGTGGTTTGACTAGAACAGGAAACAAAGATTGAAATCCCTGCTTTGCACCACTGCGCACCATTGCAATTCATTAGCAAGGTTGCCTACAATGTTGGCAACATAGCTCCAGCAACACAAATTTATGTATTGCAGCCTCTGATACAAGATCTTAGCCCTCATTGTATGTCAGGACATGTTGTGAATTTGGACCACTGCACAACTATTATGCTGCTGGTTCCATTTGCACAATGCTCCTGGAGATGTAGCTATATCTCTTATCCCCTCTCGGGAATGAGAACACTGAGCAAAATCACACTTTCTATTTATGCAATTGTAAGTCAGTTTATGATGGCATAAATACATAACAGAATTCCAGCCATTATCTTTATTTTGTCCTACAGCTGTCTACCTAAGTTTGGCCAGTACTGGGGAAAATCCATATACCTGTTCATATACCACAGGTGCAATTTGCTGTTCTGCTTCTGGCAGACAATCTCTTGACCTGGCTTCACAAGGAATCACTTCTTGATACACTGAGATTACTAAATGAACCTATTTAGAATTTGATATCACTAGAACAATGGGTATGCCTACAGTCAGCCCTCCATATGCACAGATTCTGCATCCATGGATATAACCATCCATAGCTTGAAAATATCCCCCCCAATCAAACCTTGATATTTCTATTTTATATAAAGGACATCATTTTACTACACCATGGTATAAAATGGGACTTGAACATCTACAGATTTTAGTACAGTAGGACGCCTGTATCCACTGGGGATTGGCTCTGGGGGCCCCTGTGGATGCTAAAAACTGATAATAGCGAACACCATTGAAAATAATGGGATTTCCGGTTTAAAATACCATAGAGCTGTTTTGGAGGACCTAGAAAATGGCTAGAGAGAAAACATTTTCTAGGAAGATTCTATGGTAGGTGTGCTGTTTTGTGTCCCATTGATAACTGAATCAGTGGATAATGAATCAGTGGATATGGGGGTCCTACTGTATCCACAGGGGGTCTCAGAACCATGCCCCAGTGGATACCAAGGGCCCACTGTATAACAGTCTTGGGCGGATTGGGGGAGGGCAGTAGGTCACTCTATAGCAACACCATAGCATAGAGTTGTCATGTAAAATAGAAGGATTGAGCAAAATTTAGATCAAAGCCAAGGTAAAAGGCTGAGGGAGATATTTCTTACTTTCCTTAGAAATATTATGAGAAACCTTCTCTTCATTTCTCATGAAGTATGGTAAAACAAACAAAACTCTGGAAGAAATCCAGCTTTGGTGAGGATTGATCCTCTAAAGCTAGCTAATGTGGACTGGCTGATGGTGAAAGTTGGTGCAGGTTACAGTGGATATCTGCCCTGTGTCATGATTAGATGTCAAACAGAAAGCAGAGCTTATCCTCCACATGTTCAGCTCTGTTGGAAGGCCTCAGTCTCCGAACATAGCAAACAAGAAGGGAGGAAGTTGTCAGAGAGAATCTCAACTCAGAACACAGTGTGAGAGTTGCTCTTTTCCCCCATACTCCCTTTAATATTCTCTTTATGCTTAACATCTCAGCCGACCTATGACTTTCTGCTATAGCTGTAAGGGAGCAATACTGAAGCCTGCAGCAATAGGAATTTAGTCAAGTTATTCAGTTTTCCACTTTTTTTCTTCACCTTATTTTTATACAGATGGCTCTTAGTTTCAGAAGCCAGAGATAAATAGAAACATGAACTAGACAGGTCATGAAAAGAAGCACATGGAAAATGGTGAATTTAGCAGGGATGCTTAGTGTTCATCTAAGGAGGGGAAACTTGAGATGACACACAATGCATAAAATAAAAATCATTTGGGAGACTTTAAGCAACAATGTCACCTGCTGGGTGTTTCGTGTAACTGCTGATGACAGGAATTGTATAGACTCATTTCACAGAAGTTGTTTACTATGACATAATATTGCTGAATTGCAGCATAACATTGATTATTCTTTTAAATAACATTTACTTTGTTGTGCAGCTGGAAAGACACAGGGCTTGTCTAGACAGGCGATATACCCTGTCGTCCCTCTGTCTCAGAGTCCTGTAGTCCTGACGGAGCAGGGTATTTGTCCTGTCCTGCCCTTAGGCAGTCCTCATCACCCCTGGGGTAGATAAGGGGCTCAGAAAGGGAGAATGTGAGGTAGGACCTGATACACTGTTATAAGAAAGTACCTGCTTTACTTTGCTTCCATTGGGAGGAAACAGATTGAGTCCCTCATGTCTGCAGGACCCCATCCCAGCAGGCCAGCCCTCTGCTGCCACCATCTCCCTAGCTCTTCTGGATGGCAGAAAGCAGGCCTGCAACATATGACCAAGGCTGGTCACTTGCAGAGGGCCTTGGTAACATGTTGTGGGGGCCCCTTCCTGCCTTCTAAGACAGTGAGGGAGAATGGCGGTGCAGCTGTGGACTGGAATGCCCATCAGGACTTCTCCCATTCTGTGGAGGGATCGAGAAAACAATGGCCCTGATCCGTGGTCAGGATATGCTGGTGGGGAGACAGCATATCCTGACTCGTGTAGAGAATCATAGCACAGTCTTTAAACAGGGATGATGAGTGAATTGTCCACCCAATCAGAAGAAGAGACAAACACAGAAGTGTATGGGTAAACTAAGGGCTACTTTTAAATCTATTTAAATTGACCTGCATCAGGACTACATAGTGGAGTACATGCTAAGGCAGGTGCATATTTACTCCCTCTTTTTCATTTCAAGGATGAGTATCCCCAGACTCCAAGCCAATAAACTTAACTTGTCTCTGATCAGTCCATTTCAGGAAGCCTGAACATGCTGGCATCTCCCTCAAGCCCTGAGCCTGGCTCAGAACTCCCCAGCTGTGAGTTTTTGGACAGTGCCCTGGTCCACAGTGCACCTGGTAAACCTCTATGTGATGTTGGAATTATTTTTCCAAAGACAAAGGGAGGTAAAGAGTCAAAATCTGCAGGATGTAAAAAGCACCGCTTATTATGTTAAGAACTTAATTGAAAAATTAGCTTTGAGTGAAAAAGAGAAATTGCCAAACCATGTTGGAATTTTTTTTGGCCGTGGTTTAATGGGACAACCCCAGCAGTAACTTAAGGGATATCTTTAAATAACTATTTTATTATTATTGTATTTTTGTATTATTATTATTAATTTTTTTCTTTTCCAAATATGAATAGCTGTAATGTATAACTTCTAACTTCTAATTTTAGTATAAAGGTGTAAATATAATGTTCATTGGAAAAGAAAAAAAGTGTGATTATAGTGTGTTTAGATTAAGAGGAAAAATGTATTAGTGTTAGGATAGATAGTTTTATTTTTATATTAGTATGGAAAGTAAGAAAAGAAAAAACATTTTTTTTGCGTTATTGTTACGGACTTTTGTGGTTGGATGTATTTTTTAGTAGAACGGTCTTATTTCAATAAAAAAATTCCTAATCCCCCCAAAAATTCCTAAAAGAGAAAGCCAATCAAGTCCAGTCTTAAAGGTTGTTCCCATTCCCATCCCCATCTCCCAGGACCCAAAGGCCAAGACTGGAGAACTCCCTTTCACAAAATGTGTGTGTGTATGTATGTGTGCTTTCAAGTGACCTGTCAACTTATGGTGACCCCATGAATTTCATAGGGTTCTCTTAGGTAAGAAATACTCAGAGGTGAATCTATAACTGCCTAACCTTCCACACTAACCCACTAGAAGTGACTAATACGTTAATTAAATTCTGAGGCCACTTCTTAAGGCTACATGAGTTTTTCTCTCCTTTTTCAAACTTTAATAGTGTTTGTTTATTTACACTAAAGTGACATTTTAGCACCAGTGAGTTCAGTGAATTAGTGGGGTCCTCTTGACACTTAGGGTTACTACTCATTTATTTAGCACCTTGCCTTTCATTCCATTATAGGTATGTAATTCTTCCCTAATTTCATTGTTAAAAGAAAGAAATAAGTAATTTTTGCCATTTTCTTTCTGCTGAAAGAAAGTCTTTGAAATCTGGCCTGTTTTTAAAGACTATTTATAGTTTGGGGCTTATTCTCTGCAAAATTTGCAAGTTGGTTTTTTTTATTATTATTATTATTATTTTGGACAGAAAATAGCATTTTCTGTACAGACTCTCAAGAAACACATTTATCAATCATTTTTCAAATATTTTTGAATATTCTTTCCATCCTTATTCCAGTAATTCAAGATACTAGCTGTACCTGGCCTATCATACACTGGTGAAAAACTCCCCCCAAACTGGCCAGTAGACCTTACGACAACCCTGTAAGGTAGGCTGCTGGATTTTTAAATTCCTCCTCCCCCTTCTCAGCATTCCACACTTTCCCAGAATTGCTGAGGGTGATTTGCTCTGTTGCCCTGCTGCCACTGTGGCTGTCACAGCTGACAGTTAAGTGCCTGGGTCCCATTGCAGGCAGCCCACCAATGCCAGTTGACTGCCTGGGACCCAATCTGGGCCACAGATTGAGTGGTGGGAGTGGATTGTGAGGTGGAGAGGGAATTTGCATCTAGGTGGTGATGGGTTGAGTGTGTTTCCTCAGCAGCCAATCAGCACAGTGGGAAAAGTAACATACACAAGAGTTTTATAGAGAGAGAGATGGGTTCTTTTCTAATGTTCATGTAGATCATGTCCCCTGTTCTATTCCCCTATCATTTAGACTTGAGATAAGCCCTTCTGGACAACAAAGAATGGGGGCTAGGTGAGATCCAACTTTATATTTTGAAAGATGCCATTATCATCCTCTATCCCATACTGATTTATGAATAAGGGACAGGACTCCTGTCACTGGAATGGTTGGGTAGAAGAGGGAATTTTAGCAGGAGCTGCTTGCATGAGAAGCAGCAACTGCTGAAATTCCCTCTCCTCTGCAACTGTTCAAGAGAAAAGAGCCCTGTCCCTTATTTCACCCGGCAATTCTTTTTCCACTATCTATTCAATCACAGCTCAGTCCTTTTGAAAAACAAATAGGCAAACTAAAATAAATTATTGGAACAGATCTATACTACACAGTGTGCTCCCCACCTCCTCCTCCTTCTCTCCATCCATCCATCCACCGACCCACACATACACACGCAACCTTGATTATCATGATTTTCAGAAATGATGGAATTTGGGGTTTGTAGTTTGTTGACCATGTTGAGAATTTTCTGAAGCGTCCTTAGTGCTTCATGTCAAACTACAGTTCCCAGGGGGTCGTGAAGCGAGAGAATGACTGTATTAAACCAGCTGAACCATTTGACATAGGGCTTGTGTATCCGAGCCCATAAAAAATGGAGTCCCTCATAGTAATGACATTTCAAAGCAGCTGCAACCTGTCCTAATGGTTTTTCTGCCCCCTTAAGCTCCACATGCCTGCTAGGAAACAGGTGGCTGAGAGTGATTTACTTGTGTTTGCACTTACCTGAATTTGCTTCCACCAGTCTTTTTAAAAAATAATAATAATATCCAAGGTGCCCTTGAGAGATTTTTCATCTTAACACAAAAGCAGGGGGAAAAACATTACCTTGCTTGCCCGCTAAGGCAAAATCCAACATGGTGGCACTGGGCACTTGCCTTGCTAGCAAGCCCCGCTCCCTGCACTCATGCAGCCTGTGGAGGTTTATCTTCACCTCTGTGTGCCTGCACACCCACATACACACCTTGGAAGCCAGGATATCCCTTTTGTTTTTGTGCAAAATCAGCTAACTTGGGGCTCTTAGCCAGGAACCCCCAAACTAGCTTCTCCTCTAAGGGAACCCTTACTGTCTCACTCAAGGGTACCCACTAGAGGCCAAAATGTTGCCACCACTCCTTGATTTTGGACTTAATATTGAAATGTGATTACAAGAAGACAACCACACCAAATACTAAGCTTTCCAGCCTTAAACGAGGTTTACCAACTAACCCTTCCCTTCTGTTCCCCAGAGAGAGAGAGAGAAAGAAACTTTGTAGCATAGTCCAGAGCAATAGATGTGTGTGATAGGCTTGTTTTATATAGAAATTAAAAAGTTTATTATTTCATTGTTCAAGCAAGTAAGGAGTTAGCAGAAATCATGCTAACTTAGTACAGTCCTCCCTCAACATTTGTGGCCTCCACACTCGTGATTCTGTATATTCATGATTTGCCACGAGAGGAGGACAAGGAACGTGGTGATGGGGCCTCTGAGGCCCCGTCGCCACTTTCAGGAGGGAGGTGGGAGGTGGGGGAAGCGACTAAGTGGCCTCTGGAGGGCCTCTAGAGGCCCCGTGGTTGCCTGGGGGGAGGGGGAAGCAACTACGGGGCCTCTGGAGGGCTTCTGGAGGCCCCATGGTCACCTGGGGAGGGGGGAGGCAGGGGAAGCAATCATGGGGCCTCCAGAGGGCCTCCGTTGGGCCCGTGGTCGCTTCGGGAGGGAGGGGGAGGGCTGTCATTATTTGCAGAATTTTCACATTCGTGGGAGTCTGTGGAACCTAACCCCCATGAATGTGAAGGGATGACTGTATCATGGAAAAAAAGCATTTCTCTCCAGGTCCAAAGCTTAAGAGTTACATAGAATATCATAACATAAAGTGTACATTCAGTCAGGGTTAAAATAAATCATATAAGCTAACGCAACTAGCTAAATACATTTTCCTAAGGTAAGAAAAGTTCCACTCACATTTAGGAAGTCCATCTGGATCAGGATGGGTCACATTGGGATAGGCTAGGCTCACTTTATCAAAGCTGGCCTGCTTAGTCTCTGATGACAGAATTTCAGAGTAATGCACTTGGGCTTGCTCCTTCAGGTCCCAAATACATGTGTCTTAGGTCTGCTCCATTCAGACCCCTGCTACCATGTGGCTCCCTCCAAATGCCTAAGCCATGTGTCCTCAAATAAAGGACTGCACTCTTCAAAACTCCATTAGGCAAATCTGATTGGCTCTTCATTGCTCAATCTGATTGGTTCTCCAGTCAGGTGGAGCAAATGAAGTTCTACCTCCCCCACTCTCAGAGCCCTGTGTTACATAGGTTTTTCTGTGGCTTTTTTTTTCCAGGGCTGTGAGGCCATGTTCTGGAAGAGTTTATTCCTGACATTTCACCTGCATCTTTGGCTTGCATCTTCAGAGAATGGTTGGGTAGGTGTGTGTGGGGTTTATATACTGTTAACCCCTGTTGGAGAGGATATGCACATTTGTGTATTTGAATGGGTAATTCCTGGGGTGGGGAGAGATATGCAAGGAGGATTAGTGTTTGTTTGACTAGTGGCCCATTATCTGCTGGAAATCTCCCTGTCCCTGGGTGGAGTTCATTTGCATGTTTGAGTTTTGATTTTGGTGTTTTTCAAGACTGGTAACCAAACTTTGTTTACATTAAGGGTTTCTTCTTTCCTGTTGAAGTTGTCCAGGTGTTTGTAGATTTCAATAGCTTCTCTGTGCATTCTGACATGGTAGTTGTTGGTCTGGTCCAGAATTTCAGTGTTTTAAAATAACATTTTGTGTCCAGGTTGGTTTATAACATGTTCTGCTACTGCTGATTTTTCTGGCTGGCCCAGTCTGCAGCATATCTCATGTTCCTTGATTCGTGTTTGCACATTGCGTTTAGTGGTCCCTATGTCAACTTGTCCACAGCTGCATGGTATGCGGTAAACTCCTGCAACTGTGAGAGGGTCTCTTTTGTCCTTCGCTGAGCAACACATTTCTTGGATTTTCTTGGTTGGTTTGTAGATCATTTGGAGGTTGTGTTTCCTCATCAGTTTCCCTATTCTGTCTGTGACTTCTTTAATGTATGGTAAAAATACCTTCCCTTTGGGTGGCTGTTTTTCTTCATTCCTGTGGTTTCTTTCTGGGTCTGGCTGCTCTTGTGATGTCTGATCTGGAGTAACCATTAGCTTGTAGAGCCCAGTTTAGGTGCTTCAGTTTGTCCCCCAGATAGTGCGATTTACAGATCCTTTTTGTGCAGTCTACCAATGTTTTTATTGTGCTTCCTTTTTGTCCTGGGTGATGATTGGCGTTCTTGTGTAGATATCTGTCTGTGTGTGGGGGGTTTCTGTATACCTTATGGCCCAACCATTGGTTTGGTTTGCAGATGGCTAGGACATCCAAAAAAGGATCTGAGAGGAGTTTTTCACTGTTTGGACAACCCCATAAATACAGCTTTGGCTTCCTGGTTTCATTGCTTATCTCCTTTAGGAAGTTGGCATTTCCCCCTGAAACTTCCCCAAGAATGTAAGGATTTAGTTTCTATTTTTGCTCAATGCACTGACACTATGATGGATGTGATACGAATGTTCACTGCAACAGATGGTCTTTCAAGTGTCTGGAAATATACTTTTCTCATTCAGGTCATAAGAAGTAAGTCCCAATAATGATTGATAAGTCTGGGTTAAAAGCCAATGAACAAGATATATAGCATGTGAAACACTTCCATGGCTTTCTTTAATAAATATCAATCTCAATTCTATCAAAATATTTTTAACAGAAATTATTATAAAGTTCAAGAATGCCATGGGTGATAATTGTTAAGCAAGTCCAGCATTTTGCAAGAGAACTTAATTTGATTATATGATATTTCACAGATTCATTATATATTCTCATTAATAGCTTCTAAATAATTGTTCTCTCAGACTACAAGTGGCAAACAATTACAGCTGCCTCTTTAATCAGCCTAGGAATTCTAACTGAAAGTGACAAACTAAGTTGCTTGTTTAAAATGCTTCCTAACAATCCCAGAGATTTGACTATAAAAATCCATAACACACACACACACACACACACACACACACTGAAAAGCATGTGACTGAGATGAACATGGAAATGAAACAAAGATTTCCATCACTACCCACACTAAGGGCAGAGAAGATTATTTTCTTCCTATCAACTTGATTGCTTGCTCAAGGCTCTTGAGAGAGACATTATTGTATATATATAAATATCTCCCCTCTTCTTTCCATGAAGAGTCTAGTCAAATGAAGACATATTTACAAAAGACCATCAAAGGCAGATGCTGAAACCTGCTTGCAAATCTGTTAAGTGGAGGACTCTCTTAAAGTAAAATGAGTTTTAAAATCTGCAGACATAAAATCAGTTTCCCAATATCTAGTGTGATAAAACAAACACAGAACCAAGGGCTGTAGATAAAGAAGCATGGCTTTGTACATGAAGGCAATTTCAGTTTTTTGTGATTCTGTGTCTCTGTGATTTCCTTCTACTGGACAACACAGGTGGGCTGCAACTGAAGAGAAGAAAATTTGCCCTGCAGAGGCATGGAAAACTGTCATTCTCAATTTTGCCTCCCCCCCCCTCCAGAACCTGCATGCTCATCCAATTCTTTGTTTGCATGAGATTGTGAGGTTTGGGTTTTTTTAATTCTTCCACTGAAATTTCTTTACATTTTAAATATTTTGGTCTATAACCGTAAATAAAATGATGATGATGTACATTTTAAACACATTTTCCTCATGTACACATCCACTAACACTTCTTACCTAATATATACATTTTCCTCATTGATTAAACTGCCTCTGTCCATACTACTGTTATTTTTAAGCTATTGTACATTGGGTCCCCCCCCCCAACACACACAATTTATTTTTTCTAAAAGGCATGCAGGGGGAGTTCATTTAGTGTCACAGTAAGTGTCAGAAGGTGCAAAATGTCTTATTTTGTTGAGAATGTTGAACTGAATGTAACTATTGTCCATGTCTATCCTCAATTACTGATATTATGGGTAACTGAGATGGATTTAACTCTCAGTAAATATTGTCCTCAAGTACAGTGCTTTCTGTACTATATGTAGGGCTGGGCAAAGCAGAGCCCTCTAGGTGGTGTTGGATTGCTTATTAGTATTCATAACTTAATAATTAATAGTTATGTATTAAGTAATTAATTAATCACTTTGTCATGTTTTTGGCCCTCTCTGGGCCATTTTATGACCTGTAAGGTTGCTTCTATAACAGGAAATAAACTGGAAGTTGTCTCTTTGGTCACATGCTGTTTTTTTAAGGCTACTTCTGGGCCTTAAATTGTCCAGGGTCAAAATTGCCCAACCACCCCCTAGGAGACATAGGGAGGGGCAAAGATATTTTCTATAAAAAACAATTATGGAGTGTAAAATTGGGGAGGTCAATGTGATTCTTGAATGCCTGACAGTTGCCTACTCCTGATTTGCATGGTTTGAGACTAGAACACCTGATGACAGTAGAGAGTAATCTGTTTTCTCTAGCTTGCTAACCTTTTTAAATATCACTTAGAGGAAGCAACCAACCGCTGCTTCATGGATAAGGTGGATCAAGTTATATGGTTTCTTGGTGAAGACAACAATAAACGGCAGGTGTGAGTTAAATATGTACATGGATCATCATTAATTTTAATAGCTCTGGCACAGACAATGTGAACTTCATTCTAGAGTGAGCTACCTGTATTAAAAAAAAAACAGATGAAAAATGGTTTTTAAATTAGCATTTTCCTCATGAATAAAAATATGTGCGTATCACTTCTCCTGAACAATGCTTAATCTGTTAACCCTCTTGTGCTAGGATTTCTTTAAAAACTGTTTCATGGTATGAGTTGTGGATTATTATTTTTTTTAACTCAGTGAGAATTCCCATACATTGTGCATTATAAAAATAATCCATGTCAAAAAAAAAAAAGTGTTTGTGTGTTTAGACATGCATGTGTTCTAATCAAATAGCCAAAGCCAGAAAATACAAGGTAGAATAAAAGTAAAATAAAATCAGGTGAAACAACATGAAATGTGCACTGCTTCTATTGTGGGGTATTTCCTGACTCCAATGAATTACAATACTACTACTCCCCCTAGGAAGAAATTTTGATTTCCACAAATGGAGCCAACCAGATTATATATTGGCTGATATCCCGTTCAACATTTATGATGTCATCAAATAGACTTATGGCCTTGTAAATTTTACAATTCACATTTATGGTTGTTGCACCATGCAGCCCCTACAAATTCCTGCTAAAACTAACATTAGAAGTCGGCTGTGCCAACTGAAGTATGTTCTGAGGCACTGGCAAGCAGGGTGCTCAAGAATGACAAGTCCAGCCCTTTTCCACCAGTAAGCCATGGGAGACAGCTGAATATTGATGTGTTATAGTGCACTGGACACTCTGTGCTCAGAGTACCAGAGAGCCAAAACACAGTAGCAGAGTAACAGAAGTAACTCCAGGTGCCCCTAGCATTTCCTTTAGGACATCTCATAAAGCTGACAGACACTTTGGTGTCTAAGTAACTACATTTATTAACACATATTAGAATATTTACAGAATGTAACAGAGAATCCTCTCTGTAGCAACATTACAGGACACAGCAGCCTGCACCACTACTCTATCTATACAGGCAGCTCAGACTACACACACATACAATGAGTACAGATACAGAGCTTTGTATTACTTCATTACATGCAGTAAACAGCCTGTCTCTTCTAGTTCCCACATAGATAAGCTGGGATTTGTTCAAGGATACATTCTCATAACAAAACCTAGCTGCATATCATGTTTACAGCTTGTATAGCTTCTATGCCCCCTATTGGAAGACATATTGTCAGAGGATCTCTTTACAGCATGAATATCCTGGATTGCAAATCCCATACCCTGACACCTCTCTAAATTCATGGTTAAAGTGATGTATTTCATATATCGGGTATCACACTAAATTTGTAACACAGATATTGATGCCTGGTTTGACCCAATGCTTTCCTGAACATATCAGCAATGTTTTCCTCTGATGGACAATAGGTCAGTGTGACCAGTCCAGCTTGGACAGCTTCTCTTACATTTGATACCTCACAGCAACATGTTTGGTCCTTGATTTGAGTCCTTCAGAAATAGCCATCTGAATACATGCTTGTGAGTCATCAAAAATTTCCACAGGTTCCTGTATTGGAATACCAATATCAATAAACACCTGATTAATCCAAGTCAATTCTGAAATCAGATCAGATAAGGGACTGAATTTGGGCTTAGTGGAACTTAAGGCTATTGTGGATTGTTTCTTGGTCTTCCAATATATTGGTGTCCCTGCATAGGTTATTACCATTCCAGACATTGATTTTCTGTCTGGCATCTCCTGAGCAAAATCGCTATAGCAATAGCATTGAAGCTCATGGCACCCTTGTGAACTGATTTGTACACCATAACGCATGGCACCTTTTAAATACCTCAGAATCCTTTTCAAACCTTGCCAGTCATGCTGGATTGGTTTGGATACTCTTTGGGATAGCAAATTGACTCTGTGTTCAATGTCTGGGTGTGTCCAATTAGCAATTTACAGCAAACTTCCTATTGCTGAGTGAAAAAACTCTGGGTATTCAAATAACCTTTCATCAGTTACATTTACAAAATCAACACTCATTGGTGACTGTGCAGTTTTACAGTCATGTGGTAGCCATATAAAGGAGTTCTGAAGTAAGTATATTTTAATATGCTTCTTTTAATGTGCCTTATTGCCTAATTGCTAACATACACTGAAATGTGCTGAGATTGCAATGTTAAAGGAACTGTGTCTGAGGTTAGTCCCGCTGCCAAGGTTTCTGCCAACATCCCCGGAGTGTCAAAAAGACCTCATTGTGTTTATCTCGCTTTGTTTATCTTGTCTTAGTCTGTAACTTAATCTGTAACTGATTTCCTGGAATGTAAACAGTGTTGCAAGAAGAGAAATGCTGAACATGTATACGGAAGCCACCAAGGGAGGGGGAAAGGGCTCTTGTTTGTATTTCATAACGCACTGTATCATCTATAAAAGTTTTCAATACCTGTCACTCAGGACTCTTAGTATTTGGAAACTATTCCACTGAGAGCCTGAGTGTTATTGGGAAATAAAGCTCACTTTCTGAACTCTCTACGGATCTTGTGTCTGAGTTCCTGCAACATTTCTGGGGGCTTGTCCGGGATCATTCAGGTGGCTTTTGCCTGCCCCTAGTCTGCCGTGTCAGATAGGGAGGCCGGGGCTCTCGTGCCCTGCTCCAGGCACCACCAACCAGTTTTAGTCGGACAAGCGGGAAGCCAGAGCTGTGGCCCCCTGAACGACTACGCGCAACAGGAGAACCTGGTACAGAGACAGAAGCTGAGCTCAACAACCTTCAGGAATCAGGTGAGCATACTCAAGGGGATTTTGGTAGATCCACTCCGTAAGAGTGGAAGTGGGGGCCTGATCACCCCTGAAGAGGGAGCCCTACTACCTAGATAAGGAGTGACTGGGGAAACTGCTCATCTCTAGGTGCAACAAGTGGGACTGTGGGAGGTAGGAACAAATGCCTGTAAACTGAATATATCTGTGTGAGTTTGTATGAGTGGCTGTCACAGTTTTTGCTACTTGCCGTTGAGCGTCCAGGGGTACAAGCCGGCAGCTGTGTGACTGGTGTCTATTTCCTCTTGGCTCGGGCAATAGGACCCCTTACCTATTGTCCACACATTTTTTGTGTGTCTCTTGTCTGTGTCTTTTAGAAGGATGGAGATGGGTGGTGGGGGAAGCAAAAGTTGCACCCCCTTGAACTGTATGTGAAAGAATTTTAAAAAGGGATTTTCTGGTGATTATGGTGATCCCCCCATGAATCCTCAAGAATTGTGTACTCTTTTTGAGGTAGAACGGCCTTATTTTGGGGTGGGTTGGCCAAGTGAGGGTTCTTTGGAACTGGACAAAATTAGGCATGTGTATTCTGTGATTGTGGGAGAACCAGGGCACCCTGATCAATTTCCCTATATTGATTCATGGGATTCTGTAGTCAGGGCTTTCCCCCCATGGCTTAAGAAGTGCATGGAAAATCAGGCAAATATTTTGGTTCTTAGAAAAGACAAATTGGCCAAGAAACTGAAACCAGTGTTAGACTCACAGGGGGAGGATTCGGAAGAACCAACGGCACCTCCGCCTTATCTTCCACCTCCTCCGCCGCCAGAGCCAGAACCCCAACCGGAGTCTCAGCCGGCCATGACCCCTTCATCTCAGCCCAGCAGCCCTTAGCAGGAGACCCCATCCTCCTTGACTATTTTGCCTTCTCAAGAAGCTTCTACCCCATCTCTGCCTATATTGACACTTGAAGGCACCCCACCAGCATTGAGCCCTGAAGGTGAATTTGAGCACTGGGCTAAGGAAGGCACAATTTCAAAAAAAGTCCCTCTCTAGAGACAGATGGTAGATACGTAGTACCTAAGATGTACTCCATTGTGGCAGAAGAAGAAGACTCCCCTATTGCCCGAAGGCTCAGAAATAAGGTCAAGGAACAAACTGATGAGTCCCAATTCCTTGATAAACCCACTAGTGCGGGTCTCTACCCTTTAAGGTGAGTAACATCGATGGCACCTAATCCAGATGCCCAAGGTGGAAATCCTTTTATCACAGTACAGGCATATACCTATACTCCTTTTACCACCTCTGATTTGTTGAATTGGAAAACACATTATGCCTCTTATTCAGACAAGCCTCAAGAGCTTGTAGAACTATGCTCCAGTATTATGGCATCACATATGCCTGCAGGACTGTCAACAGTTATTGATGACTTTTACTACAGAAGAAAGGCGACATATTATTCAGCATGCAGAACGCATAGCTTTAGAGAGGGCTGCCCCAGGCCAGCCAGACCCAGATGGATGGATGAGGGACATGGTACCTCTAGTGGACCCACATTGGGACCCCAATATACAAGTGGGATTTGATCACCTTACCCAATACCAGACCCTGTTAAATGTAGCCATGAAGGCAGGAATGAAGAAGCCAGTAAATATGACTAAGGTGTCTGAAGTGTTGCAAGGTGCAACAGAAGCCCCTGGAGCGTATTTGGAATGCCTTCTGAATGCCTACTGCCAGTACACTGCCCTAGACCCTGAAGCCCCCAACAATTTACGGACAGTTAATATGTCCTTTGTTACACAAAGTTTCCCTGACATTCGGAGGAAGCTACAGAAGCTTGAAGGGTTTGCAGGGAAAAACATGACTGAGTTATTGGAAGTAGCACAGAAGGTTTATGTGAATCGGGATCAAGAGGAGACGCGGGAGAAGGATCGCAGAATGACCAAGAAAGCTGAACTGTTAGCAGCAGCCTTGGTGGAGCACCGCGGCAGAGGCCGTGGCCGGAACGTGGATTGGGGATGCGGCGGTGGACGCAGATGTGGAGATGGGAATTGGCCTTGAAGAGGCAGAGGAGTATTAGGAAAGAACCAGTGTGCCCGATGTGGCCAAGATGGACATTGGTGGCAAGAATGCCTGAATGGGGCGGGCCAGATGAGTGGCAGAAACAACACAAGGGGCTTCGGGGGAAGAGGAAGGGGCAGCGGATGTCATGGCAACCCAACTGGCAACCAGCACCAACATTGCCAGCACCACCAGCGGAAGCATATGAAGAGACTCCTTTTATTAGGATGGCTGAGGCAGAACTCCTCGAATAGGACAGACCGGGCCCCCTTCACCTCAGCCCCGGGGAGCCCATGGTCACTGCCACTGTAGGGTGCCGTGATATAGACTTTATGATTGATACTGGTGCAGCATCATCTTTAGTGACATACCCAGTAGCCCCCCTCACTCATCAAAAGGTACCGGTAATGGGAGCCACAGGAGTGATAGAAGAGAGACCCCTGCTGAAATAATAAACTTGCCAACTCGGATCCCACGTAGTGGAACATCAATTCCTATACTTACCCAACTGCCCGGTTCCATTATTGGGATGTGATCTCCTTTCTAAACTAAGAGCACAGATATTATTTGAAGAAGATGGCACAGTGGCTGTAACTTTTAGAGGAGCTAAAGAAGGCATGAAGCTCCTCAGTCTTACTTATCCATTAGAAGAGGAGTGGTGAATGTATTGGACAATGCCAGTGCTAGAGGAAGTACCATGGCAAGTCTTCAATGTACCCAGCGTTTGGGCAGAAGATAATCCACCAGGGTTGGCAAGGTTCATACCACCAGTGGTGGTGGAGTTAAAGCCTGGAGCAGTCCCAGTACATGTGCGACAATACCCATTGCCAAGGCAAGCTATCCAGGGAATTCAGAAACATTTGGATCGCCTATTACACCATGGTATCCTCCAAGAATGCCAATCACTCTGGAACACACCTTTACTCCCAGTGAAGAAACCCAGCACGGATGAGTACTGCCCAGTACAAGATCTTGGTTTAGTTAATCAAGCAACAGTGACAATTCACCCTGTGGTACCCAACCTGTATGTGCTCCTGGATTGGTACTAGCTGAAGCTACCCACTTTACTATTCTGGACTTGAAAGATGCTTTCTTTTGTATCCGCCTGGCCCGTCAGAGTCAAGCCATTTTTGCCTCTCAATGGGAAGACCTGCTTACCGGGAGGAAGCTCCCGCTCACTTGGGAAAGAATACCACAAGGTTTTAAGAATTCGCCCACTATCTTTGGCACCGCCCTCAGCCAGGACCTTTGTGACTTCCATTCAGAACCTGGCAAAAGAGTTCTACTACAATATGTGGATGATTTGCTACTTGCAGCAACATCACAATCTGAATGTTGGCAAAGTACACATGAGCTGTTACAACTCCTATGGGACAAGGGATACAAGTTGTCCCAGAAAAAGGCCCAATTGTGCAAAACACAAGTTCGGTACTTAGGATTTATAGTTTCCCAAGGGCAATGAGAATTAGGCCCTGAGCGAAAAGAGACAGTGTGCGCCTTACCTGAACCTACAACCAGGAGACAAGTACGAGAATTTTTGGGAACAGCTGGATTTTCCCGAATTTGGATCCCGAATGTTGGGGTAATGAGTAAACTTTTGTATGAAGTTACAAAAGGGCCAGAAACAGCTCCATTCCAGTGGGGGAAGCCTCAAGCGAAAGCTTTTCAAGACATTAAGAAAGCCTTACTCCAGACTCCAGCTTTGGGCCTTCCTGATGTGACAAAGCCCTTCCTGTTATATGTTCATGAATGCAACAATGTGGCAGTTGGTGTGCTTACTCAACAGCTTGGTTCCTGGCAGCGTCCAGTGGCATACCTCTCAAAGCAATTGGATCCAGTAGCATGAGGATGGCTGGCATGCCTCAAAGGAATTGCAGCCACAGCCCTGTTGGTGAAGGAAGCCGACAAACTATCCATGGGACAAGAATTGGTTGTTAGAGTCCCGCATGCTGTTGTGACACTGATGGAGTATAAAGGGAACTACTGGTTCACTAATGAGTGTATGACTAAATATCAAGCTATGCTATGTGAAAACCCACACATTAAATTGGAAGTTTCAGCCAACCTAAACCCGGCTACCTTGCTCCCAGTAGAGTCGGGAGAACCCCCTGAGCATGATTGCATCAAAACCATGGATGAAGTTTATTCAAGTCGACCAGACCTACGAGATACACCATGGCCACATCCAGATGTAACTTATTTCACTGATGGAAGCAGCTACGTACGAGATGGGAAACAGTATGCAGGCTACTCTGTTGTAACCAGTGACAGAGTAATCGAAGCTAATCCTTTTAAGATTGGCACTTCAGCTCAGCAAGCATAATTAATAGCCCTCACCCAGGCCCTTGACTTAGCCCATGGACTCACTGTCAATATCTATACAGACTCCAAATATGCCTTTGCTACCCTCCATGCTCATGGAGCATTGTACCGTGAAAAAGGACTAATAAACTCTGTGGGGCAAGGCATTAATGTAGTATGTGGGGAAATAATCATTGTAATGTAAAAGCAATCTTGTGTACCTCATTCACATCCTAAGATAAGTCTAGGGTTTTTCCCTGCATGCTTGTGTTCTCCCAAATTCCTTTTCTCTTATTTCACTGGGCACTTCCAGCCAACTGGAGTGCTGGGTCATTGAACACATGACCTAATTTAAATTTTATTGCTCTGTGTAAGTTCTCTTTTAAGTTAGAGTCTCCATGAGGCTGTAGCCATCTTAAGCCTTATTATCTTTGTTTAGCCATCTTTCCTGAAACCATGCCATGATGTTCACCATGCAGCCTCTTACCGCTATAGTCTGGGTGAGTCTTTCTACCCTAAATCCTCTTAGTCACTTAGGAACCTCTTTTTAAAGTTTGTTTTACTATGTAGATTGAGATTGATGTACCTTCAGTAAACTTTGATTTGCATTTTAAACTGACTCCTTTGTTTTTGTAATGAGTCTAATTTAACTGGGTGATCTCAGAGACCACAGACCTCTGAATACACTTTTAAATGTTAATTGAGCTTTGTCAGTCTGTATTCCTAAGTTGCACTCTGCATGAATTTAAAAGTAAATGATTTTTTAAACTCTTTTTAAAGAAGATAATTTTGTTGCTTTTTTAAAGGACTAGATCCTGGAATTTTTTAATATAATTTTTACTTTTTAGACTCATTACTCCCACAATTAAGAATGCAGTAGAAATTTCCTTTTTGTTAAATGCTGTGTGGCAACCCAAACGAGTAGCAGTAATGCATTGTAGAGGGCACCAAAAAGGCAATGATGCCATTGCAAAAGGTAATCGATGGGCCAATGAAGTGGCTAAGTATACCGCACTTGAGAATGAAAGGGTCCGGGCAAAGGAAAACTTGGAGGCACTGGCAGCTCCCTTATTTCAAGTCAATTTGACCAACTCCTATCCAAAGTATACCTTAGAAGAAGACCAGCTAGCATTGGAGTCATTAGGAGCCCAGAAGTCTACCCATGACTGGTGGGAATTACCTGATGGATGTATCTTCATACCACATCGGTTGTCCTGGAGCATTGTACAAGCAGCCCATGAGGCCACCCACCTGGGAAAAAGTGCCTTGGCAGCGCTTCTACAGAAGCAAGTGTACATTAATGGGATACACAGTCTCACTAATGCAGCCTCTGCACAATGTGTAATATGTGCAAAGAACAACTCCAGGCAAGGAATTGGCCCACCACCTAGCACTCAGCACCAGGTGACTTTGCCCTTCGAGTCCCTCGTTGTCGACTTTACAGAAATGCCTAGAGTTGGACTCTATCGATATCTTTTGGTCTTATTCTGCTCTTTCACAGGATGAGTGGAAGCCTATCCTACCAAGACTGAGAAAGCACGAGAAGTTGTCAAGGCACTCCTGAAAGATGGTATGCCCTTATCTATTGGATCTGACAACAGCCCAGCTTTTATTGATAAGGTACTGCAGGAACTTAACCGTCTGCTTGGCATTCAGTGGAAACTACATTGTGCTTATCACCCACAAAGCTCTGGACAAGTGGAATGAATGAATTGAACCATCAAGACCCATCTAGCCAAGCTATGTCAAGAAACTAAGTGGAAATGGACTGAAATGTTGCTCTTGGCTCTCTTTTGTATCCACTGTACCCCTCACAAAACTACTGGTTTGTCTCCATTTGAATTAATGTTTGGTAGACCTCCTCAGATTTTGGTTGGGTTAAAAGGTGATATCCAAGACTTAGGAAATGTCAGTTTGTAGCAGGAGGTCCAAGCTTAGGAAAAACATTGCAAGCCCAATGCCGCGATGTATTGGAGAATAGGGCCCCAATTCCTATTACAGAGGTTCATCCTTTCCAACCAGGGGTTGAGGTATGGGTTAAGGATTGGAAAAATGACCCTTTAACTCCCTGTTGGAAAGGTCCTAAAACTGTCATCCTTTCCACCCCCACAGCAGTAAAGGTAAATGCTTTTAAGCCGTGGATACACTGGACCTGAGTCAAGAGGGCAAAAGGGGGGTGGACGGTTGCTGGGAATCCTAACAACCCTTTACAAGATCACCCTAAAGTGGCGGCATGAAGATTCAGGCTAGAGCTTACTCCACACACATCCGGGAAGCTGTGTGGTCCACGTACGTCCAGACCTGCCACTGGAGCAGAAAGAAGGGGACTAGACTTTACTGCCATTACCCTGGAAATAACGGTCCTGCATACGGCCAGATCCCGTAAAAGTTTAACAATGAATGTAACCATATTTTGCTTCTGTTTCTTTCTAATTGGATTAGTTCCTGGGGTGGCTCTACTCTGGGTGATCGGATTTTGTCACAATGTAGGGCTGATAATTATTGGGTGCATCTTGCAAACATCTCAGGGGTAGATGATTTTTGTTTACCTATTGATTTGCCTATTAATTGTCTGATTAGCTCTTGTCTTGTACCCGTGTGTCATCATCCAGAAGGTGTACGGAACCATACCCTATTTGCTCATGCTAATTTCCTTATAAATATGACTTATTCTCATAGCCATTATTGGGGTACTGTGTCAGGAACTTTACCCCCAAATCAATTTGCTTTGCACACCCCCATGGTTGCTGCCATAAATGCCACATGTGTTTGGATGCTTAACTGTACTAAATACTCCTAACGGTGTAAAGCCATTCCTGGCCCCTCATTTCATTGTAGCTCTGTTCAAAATATATCTTTTTATTTCACCCATATACTTCTCCCCCACGGCTGGTTTTGGACTTGCGGTTCTTGCATATGTTCTTACATTCCTGCCAACCTGTCAGATAGTCATCCATGCTGTTTGAGCCATTTAGTTTCAGTACTTCCACCATGGCCAGCGCAAGCCCGTCACCACTCTAGAGACCTACAGCTCTCTGAGGACTGTAATAATCACCTACATCTTTTCTCCGATGGAGAAATGTTAGCACTGTCTGTGTCCTTAGTAGGAGTTCCAGGCCTGGCCTTATATGATGTCATGGAAATTAATAGGCTGGCATGTGCCCTAATTAAGAATATTAATGCAACTTCCCGGGCTTTGGCCCTATTAAATAAAGAACAGCGTGAATTAAGAAATGTTATATTAGAAAACCGAGCTGGTATAGATTATCTCTTTCTCCGTCACCGTTTAGGCTGTGAAACACACCAGAAGCTTTGCTGTTTTAATTTGACTGATAATAGACATGCCATCAGAGTTCAAATTGCTAGCCTACATAGCATCGTCTCCAATATCCAGCAAAACACAAATACCAAGTTTAGCTGGTTGACTGATTGGCTTCCTAATGTCAGCTGGCTCAGGGGTCTGTTTTTTATGGTTGCACCGGTAATACTGACAATTGTTCTGTTATGTTTCTGTATTCCATGCCTGTTGCAATGCTTAGCTAATGGTTTTCAAAGAACTGCTAGTAGAACTGCTGCATTTTATGCTTTAATGGTTCAAAACAATGTTAAATGAGTTGTTTCTATGTCATCTTGTTGGTAAATGCTATAATTGTTTTGAAATTATGCATTTAAAGGGGGGAATGTGGTAGCCATATAAAGGAGTTCTGAATTAAGTATATTTTAATATGCTTCTTTTAATGTGCCTTATTGCCTAATTGCTAACATACACTGAAATGTGCTGAGATTGCAATGTTAAAGGAACTGTGTCTGAAGTTGGTCCCGCTGCCAAGGTTTCTGCCAACATCCCCGGAGTGTCAGAAAGACCTCAGTGTGGTTATCACACTTTGTTTATCTTGTCTTAGTCTGTAACTTAATCTGTAACTGATTTCCTGGAATGTAAACAGTGTTGCGAGAAGAGAAATGCTGAACATGTAAACAGAAGCCACCAAGGGGAGGGGGAAAGGGCTCTTTTTTGTATTTCATAACGCACTGTATCATCTATAAAAGTTTTCAATACTTGTCACTCAGGGCTCTTAGTATTTGGAAAATATTCCACTGAGAGCCTGAGTGTTACTGGGAAATAAAGCTCTCTTTCTGAACTCTCTATGGATCTTGTGTCTGAGTTCCTGCAGCAGTTACTCATATTACAGTCTGATAAAAGTTTCTTAATTTTCTGGGTTTGACTTAGTATGAAACCACCATTTTCAAGCCTTTTGAAATTTACCTCCAGATACGGTTGTATCTCACCAAAAAATCTTTTATTTGGAACTTTGAACCCAGTTCTTCTTTGAACTTATTTATATGTTTCTCAGTTTTTGTGATGAGGCACAAATCATGAACACAAGCTATTGGATTTCATAGTTCTGGTCAGTTCCCCTTGTATACAAACATGGGTCAGCAATGCTATTTTCAAAACAAATATTCTTTAGCATTTCATTAAGTACATGTATCGACAATGACCGTTTTGCTTTAATCCATACAAAGCCTTCTTAAATTTATACACATGATCTGCATCACCACTGTGAAACCCAGGTGCCTGTTTCATGTATGTAGTTTCTCCCAGGTTTGCATTAAGCTAAGCAGTACCAATGTCAAAATGGTTAACTTTAAAATTGTGCAGGCTTGCAACAGACATAGCATTTTTTTTTACTTTGCGATCTGGCTGTTGGTGCAAAAACTTGATCATAATTTTGGTGTTTTGTGAGTTCCCTTGAGCAACTAACCTTGCTTTATATTTGACTTATCCATTGTGCACTTGTTTCTTTTTAAACACCCAACTGCACCCAACAGTTCCCTGCCCCTTTGGCAGTTTTACTATATCAAAAACACCATGCTGCTGTATAGAATCCATTTCATTCTACATCACAGATTTCCATTTCTGTTGCTCATCAGTTGGCAACTTTAACACCTTCTCAAAATTCTCTGGTTCACATATTACCTGACACACTCTGATAACATTTTGAACAGTAAATCTTTGAGGTAGAACACCTTTTGTCTCTCCACTTGAGTGACTGGGTGTGAAAAATTTTGTCATTTCAGATTCACTTTCAGCATCACTTCCCTCTGTTTTAGGACTTCTCCACTGTTGCCATTCTGGACTAACTCTTACAGCAGGACTTTTTGGACTGACCTTTTGCAATTGGACTTTGTGTACTTGGACCAGCACCAGCCCTGGGTGAACTTGGCCCAGCTACTTGCTGTTGTTGCTGCTCCTGTGCATCACCACTTAAAGTTAAAGGAAGAAGCACTTCTGGGTTTGAGTGTACATGACACCAATTATAATGCTGTTCAAATTCAGCATTTCTGGAGATAAGCACCCTGCCACTTGGTAGAGCAAATCTCCATGCCTTACTGCCAGACTCATAACCCAGAAACCTTAGCCTTTGTGCTTTTGGATCACTTTTTGTCCTGGAAACTTTGGGAATGTTTACCCATGCATAGCTTCCAAAAATTCTGAAATGCCTCACTGATGGCTTTTGGCCATACAGCATGAAATATGGGGTATTTAGCACAATGGTATTCCAAAATCTGTTATGTAAATAATTAGCTGTCAACATGGCCTCGCCGCAATACTTTTGATCCATGTCAGCATCAAACATCAAACTGTGTCTCATAGTTTGAATGGCTCCAAATCTGCGTTCCACAACTCCATTGTGTAGACTGGATGGAGTGCTCTTTCTATGGAAATGGAGTGCTCTTTCTATGGAAAATGCCCTTCTGTTTCAACCACTTCTGAAAATCACCAGCCATGAATTTCCCTCCATGATCCATCTGCAAAGAGGACACCTTGATCTGATGTTTTCTTTCAACATAGGCACACCATTGTTTGAAAGTTTCGAATGCCTCTGATTTGTTTTTGAGCAGGTAACAGAAACCATATCTGCTATAATCATCCACTATCATCATAGCATATCTGCCCCCCCACAAGATGGTGAAAAAGGACCTGCTAAATCAATGTGGACCAGCTTAAAAACTCTACTAGACTGTCCATCATTGTATTTAGGGATAGGCAGTATCTTATTTTTACTCCTCTTGCAAATTTTGCAATCTAAAAACACATGGCATTCCTGAAACTTTAAATCATAGCACATTTCTGTCATTTGTCTTAACACCTTTTAGCTCAGATGACCCATCGTTCTATGCATCAAATGAATGCAATTATCATGTTCAGGAACATTTGACATTACAGTCTCAGCTTGTGTTACCTTATCTTTTGGCTTCATGTAGTACAGCTAATTTCTAAGCACTCCCTCAGCCACTAATTTACCATTCTTAGTAACAAAACATTTCTGTCCAGAAAACTTAATTTCATGCCCCTCTTGGTTGAGTATTGCCACAGACAACAAACTCATACTCAATCTTTGAACATATTGGACATTTTAAACATTTTTTTCCAAGACAAGATATACAGCAAACCCCTGACCCCAGAGAATGTTTCTGTGACCCATCTGCCAGATGGGCCTGGCAAGGGTCTGCTAGATAAAGTAAAAAAATGTTCATTAGAATTGATAAAATAACTTGTATACCCACTATTGAGAATCCAGTCACTCACAACTTTCCTCAGCAACATCTAATTGGCTTACCACAGTCAACATCACCTCATTAGCCTGGCTTGGCTTGGCTCCTTCTGTGATTTATTGCTCTCACAGTTCCTTGCCAAATGTTTCTTTAAGCTGCAGATATAGCACACCTTTTCAACTACAAAGGCAGCTTCTGTGGATTATCTCTGCACTTTGGCATTGTTGAAATTATTGTTCCCTTTGAACTTCAGCTTAGCAGCCTGTTCATCATCCTTGGGCTGTTTCCTTTTTCCTCTTCTTCAAGAAGCCTCCCAGCAATAAAATTAACATCCAGGTCAGCCTTGCGGATCACTTCAAGGATGTTAATTAGAGCATCATAAGAAGAATCTAAAGTAGAAAAAATATGTAAACTTATCAGCTTCATTAAAATCCATCCCTGCCTCATGAAGTTTCAAAAA
Source organism: Gambelia wislizenii (assembly GCA_030847615.1). NCBI lineage: Eukaryota > Metazoa > Chordata > Lepidosauria > Squamata > Crotaphytidae > Gambelia > Gambelia wislizenii. The sequence goes on from JAUMIR010000004.1 coordinate 151,712,604, forward strand.
TAATTGATGGATATAAGCAACATGAGCATTCATATCCTCTCCAGGCTTCAGCCCTGCCTTGTACAGCTACCATCTCAGCAGAATCTTGGAACCAGCAGTCTCACAAATGTACACCACCCTAAGGGATTCCCAGCATTGCTGGGCTGTCTGTAATCCATGAATGTACATGAGTTGGGAATCTTTCAGCCCCAGAATAATTGATGACTTAGCCTTCACTTTGGCTCTCGCTGGGCAGCTGAAGGCTGGGCGGCTGTTTGTAGCACAGGCTGCCAACATTCCTCCTGGTTCAAATAAGCCTCCAACTTCAAAGACCAGTCAAGATAATTCTAGTCATTTAGCCTCTCAAAAGGTAGACCACCAGGTGCAATTGCCATCACTGCAACTCTTGAGCTATCAAGTCCCTCTTAGCTGAGATCTCCCACTAACAGAGCAGCTTACCAACTAGGACCCCCAGACAGCTCTCAGCAGTTTGCAGGCATCTCCAGCACACAGGCTGTCAGCATACAAACTTGATAGGCGAAGACTGGGAGACACTGGAAGATCTCAGACAAACTGGTAACATCCCTGGAAAACTGGATAGCACCCCTGGAAAGCTGGGACCATAACCTCATGGGTTATAGCACACTCGACACTCTGTACATGCTCAGAGTACCAGACAGCTAAAAAACTGTAGCAGAGTAACAGAAGTAACTCTAGGTGACCCCAGCATTTCCTTTAGGACATCTCATAAAGCTGACAGACACTTTGGTATCTAAGTAACTACATTTATTAACACAGATTAGAATATTTACAGAACATAACAGAGAAACCTCTCTGTAGCAACATTACAGGACACAGAAGCCTGCATCACTACCCTGTCTATACAGGCAGCTCAGAATACACACACATATCTCTGGCTTTTCTTCACAAACGAAGATTCAGGAAGGACTCGTCCCACGCTTTCTGCAAGCACGCTGATGACTAAAAAGGCCAATCCGAGATAAACAAGTCCGGTTGCAAAAAGCAGAACAGAAGGTCTCCTTGTGTGATATTTTTGGGTTGTGATTCTTTCTGCGTTGTCGTTTCTCTTCAAGACTTGTTTGGCGTGAGTTCTCAAATAAGGCTGCAGCATTGCGGATAGTGTGTCTCCATGCCTCTCGATGTGAGGCCAGGGCGTACCACTGTTGGTGATCAATTTGGCCGAGCCTGAGATGTTGTTTCAGGGAATCTTTGTATCACTTTTTTGGAGCACCCCTCTTATGCTGACCCGTGGCGAGTTCACTGTAGAGTAGTATTTTTGGGAGGCGGTGGTCCTCCATCCTAGAAATGTGCCCTGCCCAGCGCAGCTGCATTCTCAATATCATGGCCTCAATACTGGTGATCCCTGCTTGCTCAAGGACAGCAACATTCATCACATAGTCAGTCCAGTGTATATTTAGGATTGTGCATAGACAGCGCTGATGAAAGCACTCGAGGAGTCGTAGGTGGTGGCGATAGGTGACCCATGTTTCAGATCCATAAAGGAGGATAGACAGTACAATGGCTCTATACACACAGATCTTTGTGCTTTCCCTCAGGTGTTTATTGCTCCAGACCCTTTTGTGAAGATCTTTTGTGGCAGATCCTGGAAAGACTAGGATGTCCCCCCAAATTCCTTAAAATGATTATCTTGCGACACGAGGGCCAGCATGGTCAAGTCAGATATGGCGATGCTCTTTCAGAGCCGTTTCTAATAACTAATGGAGTGAAGCAAGGTTGTGTTCTTGCACCAATTTTATTTACAATCTTCTTTAGCATGATGCTCCAAAGGGCTATGGCAGAGCTTGGAGAAGACGACGGCATCTATATACGTTACCGTACTGATGGTAGCTTGTTTAACTTAAACCGTCTGAGGGCTCACACTAAGCTCTAAACTATCTAGTCCGTGAGCTGCTCTTCGCCAATGATGCTGCCCTTGTTGCCCACACAGAAGCAGCTCTGCAGCGCCTAACATCCTGCTTTGCAACAGCTGCAAAGCTGCTTGGGCTGGAAGTCAACCTGAAGAAAACAGAAGTTCTTTACCAGCCTGCACCACAGGACGAACACCACCATTCCCACATTGCCGTCGGCAAATCTGTGCTCAAGTCTGTTCAGCAGTTCACCTACCTGGGAAGCATCATCTCCTCAGATGCCAAGATTAACACACATACAATGAGTACAAATACAGAGCTTTGTATTGTGTCATTACATGCAATAAACAGCCAGTCTCTTCTAGTTCCCACATAGATATGCTGGGATTTGTTCAAGGATACATTCTCATAGCAAAACCCAGCTGCACATCATGTTTACAGCTTGTATAGCTTGTATGCCCCCTACTGGCATACATACTAACAGAGTATCTCTTTACAGCATGAATTCCATGGATTGCAAATCCCATAACCTGACATCTTTCAGCACCCTACTTGGCAGAACCACAAACTCGTTTGGTTGGTCTGACTTCTAACACAGGTTTTGAGGAGTCAGATCAGGAGATAGATCATAGCTATGTATCCCATATAGGATTTTGATCAATGTCTACTTGTGTTGTGTCATGGTTCACTAAAAAATTGTCATAGGCCATGTTTGGAGATTTTCAGACAGGAACAAACAAACAATCTCCTCTCCCACCACTGTAATGCCAGAAAATAAAAAAGTTTTCAAACATACCTTAATTATGGCTCCTTCCCTGGGCAAGGCAGCCCAGGAGTGAATGGAGCTCGAACAGAACCCTTTTCACTTCCTGGACTGAAATCCAGGCTCTCGCAAGAAGACACGAGCGTGGGAAATTCAAACTATAAAAGGGAAATACACATCATAAATTTACACTAAGCACCTAGAAACACACTTAAAACTTTACAAGTAACCTGGGGAGGGTACAAAAAAGTGTGTCACTTACCTGGAAGTGTTCGGCATGGACTTCCCATTGATGCTGGCATCACACCAGCATAACAGGTCACCTTTTCACTTGCAGAACGTTCCATTACAGAAATGGAATGGTGGATCTACTGATGGCTTAGGCTGTCAATAAAAATCAGCACTGGTGGAATGGCAGCAGAACAGGAGCATGACGACATGGGAAAGACGTCTTCTGAATGGGAAGCCCTTCAGCAATCTCTTGGCATCATTATCACACCATATTTAGCACGTCTGATAATCTAATCTCCTTTGTCTCAATAAACCATTATTGACTGGGAAAAACATGCCTATCCCAATGGGGGCTTATTTTGGGGAGTCATTTGGTTAATATTGGTTGATCTTGCTTATAGAAAAAATGTATGTGGCAAGTGGCTGTAATTTGGGGAAACTGTTTACTACTGTGCGGGTGGCAATGTTGTGGAATGCTTCTACTGTATCTTCTGTGTGAACTCATCAAGAAAATGTGACTCTGGTGGGACTAATTTTTGCCCTTCTATCACAAGAGTTTAAAAGACATTGAATTCACAACATTTGCACAGAGAGACACCATTTAAATAGGAAAACAACATCAGACAGAACAGGTACTGTGCAAAAGTGATTTTTCAATAACAGTGATTTATGTTTTGCCTGTTGTTTTATCTTGAACATGTTTTTTACTAGTAGAATAAAGTATTTTTTCAGAGCTGAACAACAGTAGGGAGGAAATGAAATGTTGCTTCATTTTTCCTATCTGTACTCTTATTTTCATGTGTATAGCAATTTTCAGAGTTTGAAAAACACTTTATATCGTTTTATCCATTTTACCAGGTTCTGTAGCACTGAACAGTATCCTTGGGCAAGTGCTGTCTCCTGGCCCCTCAACAGGACTGAGGGACCAGGGCTTGCTTTCCTGGTGCTTATTCTGTCCTTCCAAAGGTAAGGAATGCTGGGGGGTTTACATTTTTCCCACATGTGATCTAAATCCAATTGCTGTTGCAGTTGCATATGGGAGCTGCCTGGCTGTAAATGGCTCCTAACAGAACATTGTATAGCAAAGACATTGCAGGGAATTAAAATGGTGCCTTCAAGGAAAAAAAAAAAAGATGTTAAGGCCATTTTGTTTTTCTCCGCTGGCTTTTGCTTATAGAAATGGTTGAAATTTGACATCTTGTTTTTTACTCTGTGCAGGTGGTAATATTTATTTATTTACTTATTGGATTTATATCTTGCCTTTTTCCCAAGATGGGATTCATTCATTTCCTGACACAATTCACAGTGGTGGTTATGATCTATAATGACTCATACAGTGAGGATCCTGTCATCCTTACCCAAATCAGTCAGCCAATTATTTATTAACGCTGGATAGGTAGTACAAGTCTTGGCTTTTGCCCAGAATTCTTATTTTCTACACTTCTTTTCTGGATGTTTTGTTTTGATACTTGACAAGAGAGACTGGTCACACTTCACCTCACTGAACCCCAGATCAACACAGCCACCTGTCCAGAATAGTAGTCACCTTGAGGCCTGAGTACCAGATCCTGGGAGGGATCTTAAGGGTAAAAGAGCAAGGCAAGTGAGAAGAGCTCAAGGGTTGCAACTGTGAGGCCAGCCTGGAGAGTGAATCTATCATGACCTAAATCAAGAGTAGGCATAGTGTGTTCCTCCAGACACTGCTGAAATGCAGATCCATCAGCCTATCTTGGCAAAGACCAAGATGGGTAGTGGTAAGAAATAGTGAGAGTTGCAGTTCAGATATGTCTGGAAGGACACACTTTGGCCACACATGACCTAAATCCAATTGTTGACCAGAGCTAGGATAGGCCACTGAATTAATTACTGGTAAATCAGAATTCATGTAAATTGGTTTGATAGATACTCTAGTGGCTTGACTGGCAGGAGTAGCCATGATGGATTTCTTTGATCCTCAGTGGCCCCATAAATGTCACACACACTGGGGCTTGTCTGATTGCATTGGAGTAAAAAGGCAGCCCTACAATGATCATGTGTCCTATACATTGTACTATTTCAAGCCACATGGCCAGGGTTGCTCCAGTTCTTTTTCCTGTTTGCTTGCACATGTGAATAAATGAATATACATGGCCTCAGAGTACTGTTATATTGGATAAGAAGATATACACTTACCCAGATATGCACACAATAAAAAAAATTAAAAATAAACTATAAAGGTGCACCAGAACGGAGTCCTATCCACCAGAAGTCCCACCCCAGCTTTGCTCTGAACCCAATCCTTAGCTGACACACAACCAAAAATCTGGGTTTTCCCCTCAAATGCAAAGCAAACCACAAATCTTATAGACCCAGTGTTTCCTGCAAAAACTCTGGTGAAAATGTGCATAGTCAAAAACATCAGGGAGATACTGAAGGCACAATTTCAAACAGTACCATTGAGGAAGAAAAATGGGAGGTGTCTCAAGAAACCAGGATGGATGACTAAAGAAATATCAACAGAGCTAAGTTTTAAATGGAACATGTATAGGAAATGGAAAAAGGGGGAAATCACCAAAGAAGAATTCAAACAGATAGTGAACACGTGTAGGAGTAAAATCAGAAAAGCTAAAGTGCAGAATGAGCTCAGGCTTGCTAGAGAGGTTAAAAACAATAAAAAAGGGTTTTTTGTGGGGTATGTCCACAGCAAAAGGAGGAAGAAGGAAATGGTAGGGCCACTACGTGGAGAAGATGGCAAAATGCTAACAGGGGACAGAGAAAAGGCAGAATTACTCAACACCTTCTTTGCCTCAGTGTTTTCAGAAAAGGTAAAGGGGGACCAACCTGAGGATAAAAGAACACAAAATACAACAGGGGAAATCCAGCACATAATAAGCAAAGAAGTTGTACAGGAATACCTTCTTAATCTAAATGAATTAAATCTCCAGGACCAGATGAACTACATCCAAGGGTATTAAAAGAGCTGGCAAATATAATCTCAGATCCATTGGCAATAATCTTTGAGAACTCCTGGAGAACAGGAGAAGTCTCAGCAGACTGGAGAAGGGCAAACATTGTCCCCATCTTCAAAAAGGGGGAAAAAGAGGATCCCAACAATTATCGTCGTTAGTCTGACATCAATACCAGGGAAGATTCTAGAGCAGATCATTAAACAAAGAGTCTGTGAATATTTAGAAGGCAATGCCATAATCACAAAAAGTCAACATGGGTTTAGGAGTAACAAGTCATGCCAGACTAATCTGATCTCTTTTTTTGATAAAATTACCAGCTTGGTAGATGAAGGGAACGCTGTGGACATCGCATACCTTGATTTCAGTAAGGCCTTTGACAAGATTCCCCATGACATTCTTGCAAACAAGCTTGTAAAATGTGGGCTAGACAAGTTAACAGTTCAATGGATTTGTAATTGGTTGACCTGTTGAACCCAAAGGGTGCTCAGCAATGGCTCCTCTTCATCTTGGAAAGATGTGACCAGTGTGGTGCCACAGGGTTCTGTCCTGGGCCCAGTGCTATTCAACATCTTTCTCAATTACTTGGATGAGGGAATTAGGGGCATACTTACCAAATTTGCAGATGACACCAAATTAGGAGGCGTAGCTAATACCCTGGAGGACAGGATCAAAATTCAAGATGACCTGGATAAACTGGAGAGCTGGGCCATAGCTAACAAAATGAAATTCAATATGGAGAAATGTAAGGTACTGCACTTAGGGTGAAAAAATGAAATGCATAGATATAGGATGAGGGAGACGTGGCTGAATGAGACTACGTGCGAAATGGATCTAGGAGTCCTAGTAGACCACAAGTTGAACATGAGTCAACAGTGTGATGCGGCAGCTAAAAAGGCCAATGCAATTTTGGGCTGCATCAATAGAAGTATAGTGTCCAGATCAAGGGAAGTAATAGTGCCACTCTATTCTGCCTTGGTCAGACCTCACCTAGAATACTGTGTCCAGTTCTGGGCACCACAATTCAAAAAGGATATTGACAAATTGGAGTGTGTCCAGAGGAGGGCGACTAAAATGGTGAAAGGTCTGGAAACCATGCCTTATGACGAGAGACTTAGGGAGCTGGGTATGTTTAGCCTGGAAAAAAGACAGTTAAGAGGCAATATGATAGCCCTGTTTAAGTATTTGAAGGGGTGTCACGTTGAGGATGGAGCAAGCTTGTTTTCTGCTGCTCCAGAGACTGGAACATGGAGCAATGGATGCAAGCTCCAGGAACAGAGATTCCACCTAAATACTAGGAGGAACTTTCTGACAGTAAGAGCTGTTTGGCAGTGGAACGCACTCCCTCGGAGCGTGGTGGGGTCTCCTTCCTTGGAGGTCTTTAAACAGAGGCTGGATGGCCATCTGTTGGGGATGCTTTGATCATGATTTCCTGCATGGCAGGGGGTTGGACTGGATGGCCCTTGTGGTCTCTTCCAACTCTGCAATTCTATGATTCTATGATCATGTGTCAATTGTGCCACAAATACAGGGTGAGTACAGGTTTTATTGCCCATATAGACAAGCCCTAGTTCAGATTATCAATTGGATTAAAGGTCATCATTTCTCAGTTCTGTAGATATGCAAATGTGACAGGTGATTGTTCAAAACCTAGTTGGGATTAAAGGTTAAAATGTGCATATAGACATCTTGTCCATATGCTCATTCACTTCAGTGGAAATAGACATTGCCACTTATGAAGAGAAGGTAGAATCACAGTGTTGAGGGCAAGAACTTGAACTGGCAACCAAGATGACAGTATGGGCAGACAAAAGCAACAAAACAAAACAAAACAAAACCGAACAACTATGGATCAGGATTAGCTGACACTTTAGGGCCTTACAATAGCATGGGATCTGCATTACAGGTAGATACAAGTGAATCTGTGAGATTTTTTTGGTCATTACATTCAGTTTGGCCCACATCTGCAACAAAGTATTATTTTAATTAAAAGAAACCATCAAGAAAAGTAATATGCATTTTAATGTGCAGTTCTCCAAGCCTAGCTCAAGTACCAAGATCAACCCTGGTATGCTGAGCAGTGATAAACAAGTACTAAAATAAATAAAAGAAACTCAAAATAACGTAAATGTATTCAAGTCCTCTAAAGTGCTATATAAATGCTAAAAGTTACTAGCTTCATATAAATGTTAAATGTTACTGGGGACTCTTTCTCCTTCCCTGTGCATATGCTAAAATTATCCCTTACATAAATCTTTTCCATTGATATACACATGTGTTCAGAAGGATTTTGAAAATGTAGCTTCAGTTCTGTTTCTTTTAGCAGAATTGCTTGGAACCTTTTCAGCGATTTCCTATTTTCCTATTTTACAGGAACATTAAAAGTATAATACAGCAATTTAAAGATAGCATTCTGTCTGCCTTCACTCTGAATTATCTAGCACAATATTTTGACAGAACTGTTATGAATAAGTAATGTTATCAGACTGCTGCCTAATCAGAGAGCTAATCTGTGCTTTTATCTGAGTTTTAACCAATGTAAATTCCCATCCCCCATCCCTTCTTCAATGTACTGCTAGGAAACATAAATGAGAATTTCCTCTGTCCTGTTGTAGTTGTTTGATGGTCAGTCAATGGTGGTTTTCTTTTTGGAGCAAGGGCAAACTCTTCAGACCTTTGTTGGCTGCATCTCAGGTTTTAAATTTTCAACATCAAGCCTCTCTTCAGAGGCCTGACTTTATGAAGACCAACACTGTGATATTGGGTTCTCCCATTATCTGGCTAACACTGCTGAGGGATGGAATCTCTTCCCAGGTAAACAAAGAGTTAAAGATGTATCAGATTAGGGAGATTATCACACCAGGCTTCTAATGTGCAGCAATCATGTTAGTGAAGCAAATGTAAACATACTGGTATTGAAGCAATCCTCACTGCACTTCCGCTTCAATGCCAGTATGTTACTGTTTGCTTCACTAATGCCAGTGCTGCACAATATCGGTTGGGGGGAAGAAAAGAAAGAGATGGGGGTGCACCTAAACTGGGCTCTACAGGCTAATGCTTACTCTAGATCAGACATCAAAAGAGCAGCCAGACCCAGAAAAAAACACAGGAATAAAGAAAAACAGCCACCCAAAGGGAAGGTATTTTTGCCATACATTAAAGGAGTCACAGACAGAATAGGGAAACTGATGAGGAAACACAACCTCCAATCAATCTAGAGACCAACCAAGAAAATCCAAGAAACGCTATGCTCAGCCAAGGACAAGAGACCCTCTCACAGCCACAGGAGTTTACCTCATACCATGCAGCTGTGGACAAGTTTACATAGGGACCACGAAATGCAGTGTGTAAAGACGAATCAAGGAACACCAGAGACACTGCAGACTGGGCCACCAGAAAAATTAGCAATAGCAGAACATGTTATTAACCAACCTGGGCACAAAATGCTATTTAAAAACAGTGAAATTCTGGACCAGGTCAACAACTACCATGTCAGAATGCACAGAGAAGCTATTGAAATCCACAAACACCTGGACAACTTCAACAGGAAAGAAGAAATCTTAAAAGTAAACAAAATCTGGCTTCCAGTCCTGAAAAACACTAAAATCAAAACTCAGCACATGCAAATGAACTCCACCCAGGGACAGGGGGATTTCCAGCAGACAATGGACCATTAGCCAACCATTAGCCAAACAGACACTAATCCTCCTTGCATATCTCCACCCAGAAACTAGCCATCCAAATACACACATTTACATATCCTCTCCAATAGGCGCTCACAGTATATAAACCCCACATACACTCCTACCCAACCATTCTCTGAAGATGTCAGCCACAGATACAGGGAAAATGTCAGAAATAAACTGTTCTAGAACACAGTCTCACAGCCTGGGGGGAAAAAAACAAGGAAAATCAATAGTGTAAGTAGTAAATCATAATGATCGTGGTGAAAACAGTCACCTTAAGTAAATTAATAAATATTTTGAAAGGATAGTTTGAAAATTAACTCTGGTTTTAAAAGGTTGTTATTTTTAAAGTAGGTTTAAATGTTCAGACATTAATTATCATTTTAGTTTTGTTATAGAATAACATCTAGACTTAGTTATGGTTAGAGCAGCCCTGATGAGATCAACAGCTGAGATCCTGTATCATCTCTACTCTACAAGCCTGCCACCTCTGCCAATGGAGGGTTTTCTGAAGCACTAGGGAATGATGTAGTGAGCTTCCAGCCCTGTCCCAGCTGCAAGGCATTTTGTGACTATGAAGTCCAAGGTGCCTCACTGTTGCAAAGCTCCTTGCTGCTAGGAGAGGACTGAAAGCTTTTTTCCTTGCTGCTCCACTCTCTGGAGGTTTTTTTTTTTTTTGGGGGGGGACTCAATTGACAGGGATGCCAGGATTTTATGGTAGGGTTTTTTTGGGAGGACTTTTGGTCATCATGCTACAGCAAGGTTGTATTCCCAAAAGTTATGGGTTGGTAAGTCTATCCTATGAATTTGTAAATATGGAACAGGATGCCAGGCAATGAAACTAACTATAATGTAGTCATGACTAACATCCCTTTGTTTTAATAGGTCTATTTTTAATGATAAAGTGGGCCCTATCACATCAAATGTTTAAGTGAATTGGTCCCACTTGCATGGCCAATCCAACTCTACTTGGGGGAAGCTGGATTAGCTATAAGTAAGGCACCTGTGTATTGGAATTTATCCACCAAAGAATGGATTTAACTTGTCAGTTAACTCACTATTAATTTACTAGATGTTTCTAGTGATTTTACCTCACTTTCTATGTTCCTTAGTTAATGGGCTTATCTAGATGGGCTTTTACCCTGTCTTGGAGATCTGCAGTCTATACAATGGAGGGCTTTTGTCCTTTTTTGCCCTGGGCAGTCTTTACAGTGCCCGGAGCAAAGACTGGGGAAAGATGGAATAAAGCCCATTAAACCATTATATTTTAATACCCAGGGAAAACTGCTCATTTCAGAAAAAACATATCAGGCCCTGTGGGAATGTAGGAATCCATACCGGTATGTTAACCTGTGTCTGTAGCCACCTCCGCTGCCATCTAAGTCACACTCTCTGAAGCCAGGAAGGAGGTCCACAGCATGTGGTCAAGACTGGTCACACGCAGGGGGCCTTGATCACGTGCTGTGGGCCTCCTTTACTGGCTTCAGAGAGTGTGACTCAGATGGCAGTGGAGGTGGCTACAGACACAGGCCTGCATGTCCATGCAAACTCCATCCCATTTTGTCCAAGTAACAGGGGGCAGAAGGCCTGATCCAGGGCCAGACTATGCTGGCACAAAGCCAGCATATTTTGGCAAGTGTAGACAGGCAGAATGCTGAAGTTCAAAATTGTGCTTTACTAAATTGGGTTCTTAGAATTCATTAGAATATGTTAGGGTAGTCCCTTTCACTTTATCACCTTCAGAAAAATAGGAAGGCCTGCTATTACAGGAGGAAATGTATTAGAATTGGAGGAAAAGCACTCTGTTGCTTGGCAAGTGAATCTGTGATTTATTATTATTATTATTATTATTATTATTATTAATTTCTTAATAATCCATCAGATTTAATGTCCTGATGTTCATTACAATACAACACAATCATTACTCAACTTCACGTATACAGTATACAGTATAGAACATCAAGTAGCATTACTCTAATATGTCCATTATCATACATATACCTTTTGATCTATAACTTACTACACCTTTTTGATACTATACAAGTTAGTATTACTATGTACCGTAAAAAATCAACTTCCTTTATCATTTCAAGAATCACATTTTCACCTTGCATTCATCAATTTCCTTGATCCCCACTACTTGTCTCAACCAACTCTACATTGTACTGTTGTTCTTTCACTGTAATTGCATTTGTATAACTAATACATACATATACTTATGTATACATATACTTATACTTACATATACTTATCTATTTACAATTTGCAATTTTGTGATTTTTGTAATACACAGACTCCCCATATATTTCTTTGTAGACATTGCTATTTGACTGCTAGGTCCTTTTTCGTTAACCCTCATTTAAGAACCATTATGGCTAAATTTAATCATTTCCCAAGTCTTTAAACCCCTTATATACATCTTTTGTTGCTTCCCAGTACTTTATTAGCTTTCCCCAATCTTCCCTTATCTTACAATGCATTTTATTTCTTATTCTACTTGTCAATTTGTCCATTATCATCATATTTAATAGTTTGTCTTTCCATTCATTTATGGTTGGAACCTCTTTTTGCTTCCATTTCTTTGCTATCACTATTCTGGCAGCCGTGATCATATACAAAATTATTCTCCAATGCAGATTTTCCTCCTCCCTTTTCAACCCTTTTATCATGTTTAATAAATACATCTCTGGCAGGAGTTCTATTTCGATCTGCAGGATTTGCTTAATTTCTTCATGTATTCTTTTTTTTTCTCATTCCCTGAATAGAATAATTGTCCTAGCTTCCTGTTTTGTAGAAACCTTGAATCTCCTTCTTTAATTTTTGTTTCTTGTATGCACACGATGTCCTTCCCTTTTTTCTCAAGGTAATAAAAACCCTGTCTCCTCTTAAATTCCGAGTTTAACCCTTTAACATTCCAGGATATTATTTCAAATGTCATCTCCGTATCTAAATTTGTTCCCTCTATCTCTCCTTCACCTGTCTCTGCCACCAGTTCTTCCTCAGCCTTGGATTCTTCTGCTTCTGATATTTGTCCTTCTTCCACCTTTCCTTCATCTGCCTCTTTGTGTTCCTCTTTACCCCTTCTCCTTTTTACTTTCTCTTTCCTTTCTCCTGTTATCTTTTGATTTTGATTCTCATCTTCCTTATTATTTTGGTCCATCTGATCTTTCTTTGTTTCTTTTTGTTTCTGGTATTTTCTCTTTTCAAATCTCTTGCAAAAATCATTTGCCTTCTCTAACGAATCTATTTTGTATCTTTTTTTTGGTATGTGAATGAGACCCCTTCTATCCTTTCCCACTTCTAGTTAATTTTGTTTTTGTTCAGTAAATGTGTAATTGTTTTATATTCCTGCCTCTTTTTCAGTATCAATGGTGGGATATCTTTGAATATTTTAATTTCTTCATCTTCTATTTTCAGGGTCTCATTGTAGCTTTGTTGAAGAATTTTTTCTCTTATTTTCCCTTTATTAAAAGAAATGACTATGTCCCTAGGAAGTCTTTTTTCCTTTGCAACTTTCAAATTAATTCTAAAGATCTTTTCTGCCTCCTCTTCTATGTAATCATCGGGTAAATCTGCAAAATTTGCTAAGGCTGGTAAAACCCTTGTATAAAGATTTTCATTTATCCTCTCAGAGAGTCCCCTTAATTTTAAACATTTGTCTCTATACCTAAGTTCATGATTTAGTGACATCATTTCCTCTTTCTCTTGCTGTTGTTTGATTTCTTTTGTTATTTCCTCTGACATCTCTGATTTCACTTTCAAATTTTTTATTTCCACCCTTATATCTTCAAGTTCTTTATTTATTTTATCCATCTTTTTACCCAGTATTTCTGATTCTCTCTTGTAATCTTGCCTGATTTCTTTCCTAATGTCTTTCAATTCGCTCCTTATTTCTTGTTTAAAATTCCTTAACTCCATTCTCAATTCTTCTAGAATTAAGTTTTACATCTCTGGAATTTTTGAGGCATCCACTGAGCCTCTTCTAACTGTTGTTGTTATTGTTTGTGGTTGTTGAGTTGTCTTCCTTGTGGTATAGGCCATTTTCCCTTGTATTAATCAATATTTCTATGTAGTTTAGCTTTCTTATGCAATTTCCTGATGGCGTAATTTAATTTATATTAATTCAAATTGAATTCTTTTAATTCCCAGTTTGTTACTTCACAAATTATTTCACAAATGGTATATCAACACTACCTGTCCCAGTAACACAAAGACCATCTAGTTCAGTGCTTCCCCTTTATAGAATAAACATCTACTGCATGGTTTTCAGCACTAATCCAGTCAAATTTCTCTCTGAAATTATACATCTGTATATACACCTAATGTCTTGGACCTTACACTTAAGTACTTACAGACTCATATAAATCCAGGGAATCAGTTCTCTTCCCCCCTTTTTTTCTTACAATCCTAGTTTACAATTTAATCTTGTGTTTAATATAACATATATATATTTCTTTAATATGTAGTATATAAAGATTGATCAATGAATTCAGTACCCAACACAAAGTATGAAATTTGTTTACAAACAAATATACCTCAATTTGTGAGTTTATAATTAAATTATAATTGATTAAGTTATTACCAATCTGTGAATATTTACTAACACAATGAATTTTTAACTAGATTAGAAATATCATCCACTGGTCTTTGCTCCTTATTCCTCTCTCTTCCTCTCTCTTCGTTCGTTGCTCCCTGTATTTTCCACACAATGTAAATACCTCCACCAGACTCCACTCACAAGATTCTGCTCAGCTGTAGCCCTTTAGTACCATGGTCGAAAAACAATTGGCTTCCTTGCCAGTCCCCAGCTGTTCACTCTGTCCAGCTCCTAAGCTTTTCCCCCCTTTTTCACTCCAATGAAGAAAGAGTAAGACAAAAAAAGGGCCCTCTATTTGTACTCCTCCTGATAGGTTAAGTCAAATAGTCAACAGTTTATGGGGACAAGCCAAAATCCCAAGGGGAAATTAAGTGGAGCATAAATGTGACTCTCTCTGTCCTCAAGGATCCCTAGATCCAACTTAAATACCTCAGTACTTTCCTCTGCACTTCAGAAACCGTCTGTGCTTCAGAAAACCTTTCTTTCCGCTTCCTTCTCTCCTGCTGTCTCCTCTTCTACTACAGCTCTTTCCATTCACTTGTTTTCTCCCTTTCGTTCCCCACCTAGCTGTCTCCTCTTCTTGAAACCCCAGACAGCCACTTCCACTTACTCTTAGCCTCACGGCCGCTGGGGCTTCCTTGTTATATTGTTGCCTTCTTTGCTTTGAAACTTTGCTTCTCCTTCCGTTCCTCCATTTTATCTAGGTCAGGCAGGTTGGCTAGTTGCCGCTATGGATTCTCCCGCGGTGTCGGGAATGCCCTTGCTAGTTTCGGCTACAACAGGTTGGGAGGTTTCAATCCCCCACTCTGTCATCATTCGAATTACTAGCTCCTCCGGGCTGCCTTCCCTCTCTCTTCCCAGAAAGAGGGTCTTCTGTTGGGTAGAAGAAATACAAACACCGTGGTCGATCATGGCTGGTGCTGTTACAGAGCTCGGAGCTTGCGCACCACACGCCCGACTCCTCCCCACGCTCGACCGGAAGAATCTGTGATTTCTTTGGGAAGATGGTGGTGGTGGGGAGCTTTCAAGAGTCAGATTGCAGCAGAACATCTGGGTTTGTGGAGGAGAAGAGGAGCTGAGTTTGAAAAAGAGGAAAAAAGAAGAATGAAAAGAAGGAAAAAAGTGGCTCTTGGAATAGAATAGAGGTGAGAGGACTGATATAATAATAATAATAATAATAATAATAATATAAAATTTATTTTTACCCTGCCCCCTCTGTTAAGAACAATCAGGGCAACGTACAGCAGTTAAAATACAGCAATACAGACTAAAAACCCTAAGCCCCACCAACCCCCACCCTCCTCCATAAAAAGATATTAAACTAGCATCAAATTAAAATCCACCTAAACTTAAAAGTCACATAAAATAAAGAAATACAAAAATCAACAGCCAGGAGACTTATTTGCTTAGAAGGAGACTTAGGACATTTTCAGACGATACTTGCAGCGCAAGGATCGAGTGGGAGAGCTTCGTAGCTACAGCGCGGCAGGGGGTCCATTTCAGACGATGCCGTCCCTGCGGCGAAATCATCTGTGTCTCTTCCGTTTAGGATTGGAGCCTGCTACGCCATATTCAGCCAGATTTTATTCATGGCAACCTCCGTGAATAAAATCTGGCTGAATATGGTGTGGCAGGCTCCAATCCTAAATGGAAGAGACATGGACAATTTCACTGCAGGGACAGCGTCGTCCAAAATGGACCCCTTGCCGCGCTGCAGCTAGGAAGCTCTCCCGCTTGATCCTTGCACTGCAAGGATCATCTGAAAAAGTCCTAAGATGCTCAAGCAGCCAGGGACCTTTCAAAATGTTGTGATGGGCCTGCATGTAAGGAAAGTATACGGCATCTTGCTGGGAAATGAGGTATTTTGTGACTCTCTTCATTAACGTCTGACCATGTATTGATTAAATTCTCATATTGTTTATTATTGTATAATAGCCTAAATACCCCAAAGGCACCAGATCCCATCTGATCTTGGAAGCTAATCAAGGTCACTCTGGTTAGTACTTGGAAAGGAGACCACCAACAAATACCAGGTGCTGTAGGCTATATTTCATAGCCTGGTAAAACCACCTTTAATTACTCCTTGCCTAAGAAAACTTTATGGAATTCATGGGCTCGTTGTAAGTTGAAAGGTGATTTGAAGACACACACACAGTATTGTTTAAGATGAAATTACAGCTCTTACAGAATTAAGTCAAAAGCTTTCCTCAAACCCATACGACATTTCATTCTTTCTTGGCTTTTCTCTTGTCCTCTTTCCACTCTTTCCATTCTTCTTTTTACCCACCCCTTCTCCCACTTTTTAACCATCTCCATTTAATTTTGCAATTTAGGTAAGATGAGTGTAGATGAGAATTGGCTTCTTGGATATTGCATTACTGAAACTTCAGATGCCACACAGTGCAATTGGGATCCCTGGCTCCATCATGTGTGTCAAAGCTGTGCTCTGTTATTGATCATTGCAGAACACACTCCTTGATTGGGAGTGGGGAAGCAGAAAAGGTGCATTGATTCATTTGTACAGCAAAATGTTCTGGATATGCTCAGAGACATGGAAAAAATCAAATTAAGAATTTTCTGCTCTTTGTTCACCAACCAAACTTTGCAGCTATACACTTATTGCTGTATTTGTGGAGGGTCAGTGCCCCTTAAGTGAAATAAACCATTCCTTGTTAACCTCTCAGAAACAAGGCATTTGTAGACTCAGTATAACATTTCATGTCAGGGCATGTCTAGATGTGCTATTACCCCTGCTTTCCCTTTCCCCCATCTTGGAGACCTGCAGTCCTAATAATGCAGGGCTCTTGCCCTGTTTCCCCTCCAGGCAGTCCTGACGATGCCTGAGGCAAAGCCAGGGGGAAGCCAGGGTAAATCCCTTTAAAATATTTTAATAAAACTCCCAGGAAAACCCAGAGGGAAAACCCAGAGGGGTCCAGCTTAGTTTCTGACCCTTTTTGTGATTTTATTCAAAATGTATCACTTATGTCAAGGTTTTTAACTATAAATTTTTATAGTCTGCTAACTTGTATTTTTGTATTTTTAAATGACATTATTGTTTCATTGTATTGTTTAATTGTTTTGTTTAATTGGTGTTTTGCAATGGCCATTGGTCATAAGCAATAAAGTACAGTACAGAGGGGTCCAGTGCAGGAATACAGGAGTCCATACCTGCACACCAGGCTCTATTGCTGGATGTCACCAGCACTGGTATGGCTCTGCAGCCAGGAAGGAGGCCCCCAGAATGTGATTAAGCCACCCCCCCCCACACACATGTGACCATCCTTGATCACATGCTGAGGGCCTCCTTCCTCGCTTCAGACAGCACAACATGCAACAGCAGGAGGTGCCCTCCAATACCAGCTGGCATGTGCATGTGGACTCCTGCTCATTTTGTCATGGGTAATGGCAGGGGGGAAGACAGGCCAGCTCCAGAGCCAGAATATGCTGGCCAGAAGCCAGCATATCCTGGCAGGTCTAGACAATCCCTCAATGGGAGGTGGAAAGGAAAGAGAGATGCAGATGAGCAACAAACTGAATGGAAGAGGTTATATGATGTTGCATGCTTTGGAACAGCCTTCCTAAACCTGACAGTTCCCAGACATGCTGGACTGCCACCATTCTCAGGGAACAGTCATGTTGTGGGCTTTGTAATTCATCTGGGAGGGGGGAAATTGCAGGTTGTAGGAAGGAAACTTTAAAAGGAAGAATAGATCCTTCTTTAAGGAGCCAGTTACAGAATGTGCTGCCCTAAGATCAACAGTAACAACCTTCATGCCATTTTCTGGAAATACTATGCTCTGGCCCCATACTAATATCTTGATGAATGTATTAATTAACCACAACTTGACCAGTTAAACCATTTCAATTGTTAGACTTTATAGTAGCAAATTAATTATTTCTCAGTTCCCAAGCCCTGTTACACACACAACCTCTCACATGCAGTAAGTGTTCCTTAAGTGCCAAGAGTGTATACAATCTTACACATACTATATTGATCATGGTGAGATGGGAATCATCTCAAAAGATCATATGCAGAGGTACCATCAAATCCTACCCTTATTAGGGGGGCATGCTTCAGAAACACTTCTAGAGTGAAATCTAAGACAACCTCTGCTACATGCATAACTTTAGACTGCTGGGAATGATAATAATCTGTCTTTGTGGACCATGTCCATTCAAGGTTGCCAAGCCCAATGTAACAAAAAATACAATGCAAAGAAGAGTTTGGGAAGGTTCTTCCAGATAGTGGAAGCTGTATTCTCCAAAGGTGTATGCTCCCCGCTCTGAATTATAAATTATAAATATATAATAACTCTAATTATAAATTATAAATAATATTTATAATATTATTAAAAACATTAGATTTTTTTTAAAAAAATACAGAAATACCTTTATACTGTGCATACCAACCCATAGCAGGAAAACAATTTAACAATACCATAACCATAAAAAAACAATAACAAATCTATTAAAGGCCACTTTAAGCAGGTCAGCTTTAACAGACTTTTAGGATGCTACTACTAAATGGGAGGGAGTTCTAGAGGTTAGGGGCCACTATTGAGAAGACTCTGTCCCTATGTGTCAAAGCTGTGTAATTATACCCATCATCCTTAACTGCAAAACCTATCACACACCCACACACACCCCTTGGTTCACGTATAATTGGCAATAGTTTAATACCAATCTGGCCAAATCTGAGCTTTTCAAGGGCTGACAGGAAACATAACATCAGCCAAGGGAGCACCTACATGCCAAGAAGGGCCCCCTGAGTTTTTCCAAACATTCATACCTTGACACAACCAGTCAACATCTCTTTTGATGTAGATTCTTTCTGCCTTAGGTCTGAGAAGGCAGACATCCATTTATACAGTTGGAGGTTTTCATTGCCATGCTAAACCTGTTCATCACCTACACATCTGAAAGTCAAAGGAAGGTGGCCTGTCAGTCATCCTATTCAAAGATGCCCCCATTTCCCAGTTCCTGGATAGTCCAGAATTCCTTTCTTTATATTATTGGGAACAATCTGAAGTCAAATGTTTCTTTTATCAAGATGGCAGCATCAAAGGGATTTTTCCTATAAAAACACCTGGAAAAGTCAGTTCAGCACACTCAGACCCCCTTGCCACCCCCCCATGCCACTTTGAACCACCTCCCACTCTTCCTCCCTCTCTGTCTAACCCCACTAACTCTCCCCAATCTCTGGCCCATGTTCTGCCAAACAGGCGCTTCTTCCCCTGATTCTGTAATCCTAACTCCCTGGCTCTAGTTCTGCCTGCCCCACTTTTGGTGCATCAGTCACTGTTACTCCTGAGGACATTTTCTCTTCAGGATCAGGTACTGTAAAGCCTCAAAGCCACAATCTAACCCCCTTTCTAATTATTTCTTGCCTTACTTCGATAGTCTTGGGTGTATGCTTGATGGATGCTTGTGTGTATGCAGTTTAAACATTTCAATAAAGTTTCTTCAGGTTATTTTTGGGTCTCTTGCTCTGTTTTCCTAGGCTCTACTGGTATACGCAGATAAAAGATCTCATATGTTATGCAACCGCTCACATTGCTAATGAATTGCTATAATTCCCTATTGTAAGACTGTACATGTGTGGACTTTTTCCATGAACACAAGAGTTTTGAGTAACAGCAGAAATGATCTTAAAAGTGGGCCAATAGTCAGGGCCTTGATGAGAGATCTTACATCACTGGCAAGTTCTTAAAGCAGGGAGGTGGCTCTTCATATAATCTGGCCCCAATTCATTAGGCAATGGAAACCAATGTCCTATCCTGACTTATGTTCAGCAAAAGAGTGTTACATGGAGACACTGCCACAGGGGAGACAAACCTTACCCCTGACAAAGGTTTTGTAGGGCAATCACATGTGGTCTTGCTACACCAATCCTTTATTAACAAGGAGCATTTTGCTAATCAAAAATATATGAAAGTGGGAACATCTGATATGGAATGACTGAATTTAAATACCACTGCTTGTGTTTTTTTTTTCCCCCTTTAAAGAAAGTATTCATCTTAAAAGAGTTGAGTCATGGTAATTCTTGTCTAAATAACAGACCTAGCTGGTAAACATCACTTATCTTTAAACAGAAGGAACAGCAACAGAGCCAGTGAAGGAGAAGTCAGGATAGGACAAGGAGAGAAGGTCAAAATGACCTGAGAGAAGAGTACAAATACATATTCTCTTGTTGCTGTACAGCTGGATTTTTTTTATTGACACAAGAGCTGTTTGTGGAGGTGTGCTTGCACTTATTGTTATGTCTTTTCAATCATCTGGAACATCTTTTCCTAAAAGACAAATGGCACAGAAAACATCTTTTTTATAAATCCAACACTATCTGCCTTATGAAACTAAAGTATTATAGATTCCTGGAGACTTTTCAGGATAATCTATGGTCCCGTGAATAATAAGAATAAAAACACCAAGTTATATTTTAACAATTTTTAGTCCTCTGTTTTTGGTGTCACCTAACTTTAAGACCTGAGTGCCCCAGTCATCTTCTTTCCATCTCTGTTTCCCATGGAGAATGTGAAAAGCAATCATGACAAACTTACCTTGCAGAATCTGCAATAAAGAGTTTTGAATAGAGCAACAGAAATAGATAGAAATAAAACTCCAAATTAATGATGAACATCATTCAGATCATTGGTTAAGGGCAACTTCTGTACTTTTTGAAAGGCCACTCTATTTATCAGACAACAGCCTGAGGCTGGAAGTATATTCAGCCACACAAAATGATCTCCTTTTAGATGGTCAAGCTCTGTAATAAATGAGTTGTCATCTAGGAATAATGGAGGCTGTGAACTTGAGCATAGCCACAAAGGTATATGCAGTCTACAAAGGGAGATGAAATGTTGAAATGTGGACTGTCCTCACTTCTCAAAACTTCAAATCATTTTCTCCCCTTTACAAGGTGCTAATTTTGATTAAAATTTGGTAAAAACCACTATGGACCATATGGATCTGATCTGTGCAGTACCACTTGATAATCTCTGATTTAACAACATGACTGGGGGTACACACAATCTTCTCCTCCTATTGAATAAATGTGAAGACAGGGTCATGTAGCCATATAGGTTAGTTCTACCACTGTCATTGCTATAATTTGCTGCCATGTTCTCTTGATGCCTGCCAATTTGATGTGGATCAGAAGGAGGTTTTTTTTGGGGGGGGCATGTACAGATATAGATGCAATTCATGTGCAACTCACATGAGGAGCACTTTCATTTGCCATGATTATTCCTTGATAAAGGAGCTCTCTGTAAGTATATCAGTTACACATGGAAAACTTTTTCAGATAATTGTCAAATGGATGCTTATAAGGGGGAGCATGGCTCCAGAGTACAGCAACAGCACTGCGCAGAGCTAGCCAGCGTGATCCCATGGTATCTTCTATGTGTTCATTACAATGGTTCATATGTACCACCTTATTGTGAGATGGGCTATCAGAGTTCTTACTTTCTTTTCTGACTGGCAGGAGCTCTCTAGTAGATGTCTTCCCCAGTAATTATGACTATGACAAATAAAAAGGTTGTGTATAACAGCAGGGCTGGTTTAAGGAATTCCCCCCCCCTGCAATGCTTATTTTGGGGACCCCATATGTTTATCTCAGATCAATGTAACCAAACCTATTCACAGTACAGGATGTTCAGATTACAGTAGGACCCCCATATCCATGGCTTCATTGTCCATGGCACACAAAACAGCACACCTACCATAGAGTCTTCTTAGAAAATGTGTCCTCATTTTCCTCATTTTCCAAGCCCTCCAAGGCAACTCTATGGTATTTTAAACCAGAAGTCCCATTATTTTCAATGGTGTTCACTATTATCCACAGTTTTCAGAATCCATGCCTGCATAGAACCAATCCCCACTGGATAAGGGGGGCCTATTGTATTACATAATTTGCCACCAATAATTTAGTTTTAAAAACTATATTATAGGCACTAACATAATATTTTTTGTTAATTAGCAATTAACATAATGGTGTAGATTTCCTCAAAAAAAAAAAAAAAGTGGACTACAAGCCGAACCTGAGTTAGCAGTGTGATGCAGCAGCAAAAAATGCCAATGTAATTCTAGGCTGCATTAATAGGAGTATAGTGTCTAGATCAATGGAAGTAATAGTACCACTCCATTCTGCTTTGGTCAGACCTCACCTTGAATACTGTTTCCAGTTCTGGGCACAACAATTCAAGAAAGATACTGAGAAGGATGGTGGGAGGTCTAGAAGCCATTACGCCCTATGAGGAGCAGCTTACGGAGCTGGGTATGTTTAAAGTGGGGAAGAGAAGGTTGAGAGGTGACATGATAGCCATGTTTAAATATTTGAAGGGATGTCATCCTGAGGATGGAGCAAGCTTGTTTTCTGCTGCTCCAGAGACTAGGGCATGTAGCAATGGGTTCAAACTCAAGGAAAAGAGATTCCACCTAAACATTAGGAAGAACTTCCTGACAGTAAGAGGTGTTTGGCAATGGAATACGCTGCCTGGGAGTTTGGTGGAGTCTCCTACTTTGGAAGTTTTTAAGCAGAGGCTGGATGACCATCGTTCATGAGGGCTTTGATTGTGTTCCTGCAGGGCAGAAGCCGATTGGATGGGATGGCTGTTGGGGTCCCTTCCAGCCCTATGATTCTATGATTCTAGGCTTCATACAGCGCCTGGGAAAGTTATTTTTGGATTACACCTCCCAAAATTCCCCTGCCAGCAACCTTCTCAAGGTCTGGTTGCATTGTTCCTTTTCCAGCATTTGCTAGCCCAGTGGTTCTTAACCTAGGGTCTGTGATGTCCTTACAGGGGGTCCACAAAGGCTTGAAGACTGCTTGGCCCACCTCCTCCCTGTAGTGGAGCAGCCATGTGACAGAAGGGAAGGCACAGGCTGGCTGGCTGGCTTGGCCTGCACATTGCCATTCAATCCACTCCAGCCACAAACATGCAGGAAGAAGCAAGAGTGCCTTGAAGGGAAATTTTAATGGATGGTGTAATTGTATTATTTTTGTTGTTAGCTATTATTATTAGGGTTTTAAATCTTGAGTTAAGTCTTGGGGCAACAAAAGATATTTAAAGGGGTTCCCTGGTAAAGAAAAAGTTAAGAACCACTGTTTAGCCCAATGGCTCTCGCATAACACTAATGGGATGCTGGTGTTTTAGTGACAACAATAAAACCATTGTTCCCAGTAATATTACTCAAAATGTTTATTTATATTCTTTATATTCTTCTGTTAAAAGAGACAGAGTGTTGTAGAAGTTTTAGCATTGTACTATGGCTGTGGAGACCAGGGTTTGACTCAGCCATGAATACCCACTGCCTGACCTTGGGCAAGTTACACTCTCTCAGACACAAAGGAAAGCAAAGGCACACCCCCTTTGAACAAACCTTGCCTAGAAAACCCCATGATAGGTTGGCCTTAGTCAGAAATGACTTGAAGGCACATAAGCAAACACAAATTCCTTTTTCAGGTTGAACTCAGTTGGCAGCAAGGGGAGGAAGCTGAAGACCAAGAGGGAAAAGCGGGGAGAGGAGAGAAACCAGGACATGTTAAGATCAGCTGGAAATATGGGCTGGAGGGGATCTATGTGGAAGGAAGGAAGGAAGGAAGGAAGGAAGGAAGGAAGGAGAGAAAGAAAGAGAGAGAGAGAGAAAAAGTCAGAAAGAAGGAAGGCAAAGAAAGAAGGAAGGAAGGGAGAAACAGGGGGGATAAAAAGTGAAAAAGAAGGGGGGGGAGAAAGACAGAAAGAAAGAAGCCCTTTCTGAAGAGAGAACAGGGGAGAAAGAGAATGAAAGAGATGCCTCACCCCCCCACACACACACACTCACAGCTCTCCAACACATGCCTGGCTGGCTTGCCTTTTGATGATGATCCAGGGAGGAGGGGGAGAGGGAGCAGCAGACTCCCCCCAGAATCAGCCACACAAAGAAAGCTCTGTCTTTCTCTTTTGCTTTCCAGTTTGGGAGACACTGTTGTTGTTGTTTTAAGCCAGCAGGAGGTTTTTTCAGGAGGAGGGTTAGGATGGTCGGGGTGGGGTCCTCTGGCTGTGTGAGGCCCCCTGCAGATGCTGATTTGGTGGTATTGTTAAGCCGGCCCTGTTTATCAGCAATGTAATATTGTTGTGCCATCTATGTTAACCATATAGTTGTGGGCCCTGTAAAACAATTGCTGCTGAGAATTGTTCTCTAGTGACAGAGGAAGGGTCTGCTGCTGAACCATTCTACCATGGAGTTATTTCACTGATGGAAATGTTTATGTCAGGGAAACCAAGAGGGTGACAAATCCCTTTCTGATTACTGTCCATTGTGTTACATTAAAACGTGTCCTGAAAAACTGGGGAATCCTCTGGAACAGGGTCCCCCCCCCTTTTGTGGCTCTGAGAGCTCCAGGAAGGAAATAAAGAAAATCTTGTCACACCAGCAGATGTCTGTTAGCGGGACATTGGATTTAGGCCATGGTTTCAGATTTTAATTAGATTACATATAGTAAAAGTGCCATTTTCCTTGACAAAACTGACACCCACAGAAAAGGACAGGAGTAAATGTGCCATGTGAATATAGTTGTTGGCAGTTACTTGGTTTTAAAAATAGGAAAGATATGCCTGCTGCATATTGGCTTTAAAATCTTCAGAATAATCCTTTGTGGAAATTGTCGATAAAGAGCCATGAAAAGGCGGGAGTGACATAGAAACTAGGGTACGAATTCAAGGAAGGTCAAGAATACTGAATGAAGACAATGGTGTCCTATTAATATGATGGCATCTATAATGGTTTATTACTGTGTCGGATATTCTGAGGACCTTGTATAGGCATGATCAGTCACTTATCCAAAGTCTTTACGCTAATGGAATCCTGGGACAAGTTTATGTACAGTAAGAAGGTAAAAATAATCAAGTAAAGAGTGTTTGAGCACAAAGAGCAACTCACAAGTCATGAGAAGGGATGTGGGGGAAAGATTGGGAAAGATTATGGCTGCTGTACAGATCGATCCAGGAAAGAGGATTAGCCTCTGGTTCTGCGTGAGAGATGTATGAATGAATTCAATATTGGATGCCTCTGCTGTATGGAAGTGAAGAGAAGATACCCCCCACTCACAGAAAGTATTGCTTTCTGGCTGTGAAATAAAAGACTGAGTTGGAACTCCATAGAGAATCTAGGAGATAGCTACTGGGACCAAGTATTATGTAATTGTCCTGTGCTGGACATTATTGTCAAACTGTGCAGTCAGGTTTAGCTCCTGCCAATTGTGTGACTGTGCTGCAACACTCCAAAAACCTTTCAATACCATGAGGTAAGCCCATGGCAAATATGTTCAGATGGTTGTTGCAGTCAGTTTCAACAGTGTTCTCTCTCTCTCTGTATTACACTTATGTTTTTGTTGCTGTATTACACTTATGTTTTTGTAGTGCAGGAGGTACTGGCTGCTGGTCTTAACATCAGTGGGGTGGAGAATCCATTCTGGCTTCTAGCCCAAACTTTAAAGGAAATATCCTAAGGTGCTGAAACTATTTAGATCTAAGAAAATCATTGAATGAGCAATTTGAATGTATCATTTATGTAAAAAAATACTTCAGATGGACATTTTTCATGTTGCACCCCAGGTACATGGAATTTGAATAGAAATCTCTGCTGAAGGCCTATAGAGAATAAATGCAAAAGGTAGAAGAGCCCTTCTATCAGCAGATAACAGCTCTGTTGTTGGGTGGCTCATAGTCAAGGCTGGAGAGTCTGATGTAGAGGGGTAGTTAATCAACTTTGGGTTTTTGTCCAAACCTTAAGGAGCTATCCAAAGTGCTGTGTCTTTTTGGGGGATAGGGTTCAGCATGTTGGAAAGATCCTTTAAAGATCAGACTAAACCCTGAAGTGGATTCACCTCTCTACTGCCATGGAAACCACCAGTTTCAATTCAGCCTGACTTGTCAGGCCTGGAGGCCTTTGTACAGCTACATAAAACCCTGTGGACTCAGTATAACCACCAACAATGTTTCCACAGGTGGTAGGCTATGAGCAGAGCTTTTAGAGGATGGGGTAGTGGGATGCAAAACTTTATCACTCCTCTATGTGAACCTGAATTGGTTCCTTGTTCACAACAAACTTCAGTTGACAGGGAATTTCCAGAGCTTGAAGAAATTTACTTTCAAGATCCTTCAGTGACCATGCTTGCTGGAGGACCTTGGGTGTTGTAATCTCCCCTCCTCCAACACACACACACACACACACACACACCAAAAAAAAGGAGGAGGAGGAGGAGGAGGAAACCCTTTTCCAAGATCCTGAAATTTCCTGTCAGCTCAACATTGTCAGAGCTTTGGAAGTAGGGTTGCCAGGTGTATTACAGGACAGGGCTTCTGTCCCTTTGATAGTTCTGTAAAAAAGGGAAATTCAGCACAGGTATCTTGTCACTCAAACATCACCTGTTGAAATTATCTCTTCTACACCACCATTAAAGGTACAGAAGCCTTGTCCTGTAATTCACCTGGCAACCCTATTTGGATGGGATGGATCAGCTTTCACACAACTTCCCCTTCACACACACAGATTTAGGGTTGCACTGTTTATGTTATAATTTTGGCATTTTGTTGTATGTTATGCTATAATCTGCAATAAATCTTTGATTAGATTTGATCTTCAGTGAATCTTCTTTACCAAACACTGAATAAAAGACAAAGATGTTACATATCTTCCTATTCTAACTACTTAAATAAAATCAAATAAATTCATGGATAATTCACTAAGCTGGTAGGGGATTATGAGGATTATTGTACTATTAAAGTCCATAGCACTTTTCAGAGTTATACAGGTGACATAGGTGCATCCCTGTTCCCAGGGAGAAGCCTATAATCTACAATATTTAGGAGGGAAGTGCAGAAGGAGGGAAAATAGACAAGGAAAGGACAGAAGAAAAACAGACATAAGCTGTTACTTCAACAGAGACTGTCAGCTAAAGAGAAGGCAAGAAAATGAACATTCTAAAAGATAGGAATATTACCCTGAAGTAAATGGTTTCAAAATAATGTACAGAAACCATTTTTAAAAATTGAACATTCAACTAAAAATAAAGTTTACTGATAAGAAAGCATGAAAAATGAGTTTAACAGTGTTTTTACAAAGAAAACCCACATAGCCCAGCCACAATTTAGCTTAGCCTTATCTGCACTGACACATACAAATTATCTGTCTCTCTCTCTGGGGTTTCTTGATGCTTGCCCTCCACACACAGACAGGTCATGTTCCATACACACCTGACAATACTGAACATAGGAAGCTTGGCTCAGTCTTGTTCCTTAATCAAAATGAAAATGTTCTTAGGACTCATCAGAATAACACAAGGCCGCTCTGGCAAAGCCAACATGGCATTTCAAAAAGACACTTGCCAGGGAAGGAGGACAAAAGTGTTTTCATGTATTTTTCTTCTCTGACAGTGAACTACGTGCTCCTTTTGTCTCAGAGTTCCTGAGGAGGCAGCTGAGTTTTATCCTTTGAATATCTTTGGCTTTTTTTCCAACTGCAGCTCTGCATATAATGAAGTTTTATAGCTAGGAGGTAGAATAACCCCTTGGAATCTCTCTATCCTTAGGCTGTCCTACATAGAGGAAAAGCAAGCAATATATAATGTTCTCCCATTCATTTCAAGAGTTGAAGGCAGTAGGCTGGTTTCCTTCAGGGCTGGAAGGAGAGACAGTGCAGGGAGAGCTTCCTCTACAGAATGTAAAGTTTTCAATTTATCCTTATATCAATGGATTTATTCTGTATAAATGTGATGCAGTTTGTCTAAATAACATCCTAGGCACAATGTGATTTGAAAAGGTACAGGACAAAGGACTGCATTACAGGAAAGGAGTTGGAATTGTTTTGAAAGTGCAGGCAGGGTCCTGCCAGTGCTGGATGTACCCAAGTTCTCTACAGGCATTTAAAAAATGATTGTGGTCCAGTCCCTGTGTGTGTGCGAGAGAGAGAGGGGGGGGATGTTTAGATCACATGTTTAGATTTTGGGCAGACTCTTATGACCATCAATTCTGTAGTGGTAAACCTTGAGGTGCAGGCACACATAATGTCATTGCTACAGCCAGCACCCATGGATAATCCAAAAGTGCAAGTTGCACTGTTGATCTACATCAACAAACCATTTCTAGCAGTCTTGGGCTGGAATCCTGTTGGTGAATGTACCTGTTTAAAGGTCTCCCTTAGCTTACTATTTCAAGTGGGATATAGTGGCCACAGGTTAGAGAGATAGCAGCAAAGCCATTCTCCATCAGCTAACTAGATGGCTATGGCAAACCTTTAAGCAAAACATGATCACAATAGCACCCACCTACTTCTGTTCCCTAGGAAAAGATACATAGGCATGTTGAATTACTCCCCATGAATTAGCCCAACCCCTATTTCTAATTGTCAGGAAATGACATGGATGTGACCACAAGATGGAGCTGTAAGCTTAGAAATGAAAGTAGTTACCCTCCAGTGGCAGGTGTGTGTGTGAGTTAGCATTTGAGAGTATGCACACCTGAGATGCCTGATGTAACAGGCATTGTTTAACTGCCTATAAAAAGGAGATGGGAATTATCTCTAGTATGGGTTTGTTGTGGATGGTGGTTGGTGGAGCAGTTTGTTGGTTTAAGAGAGATTGTCCTATACTCTGCATATTTATTGTAAATATACTGCAAACAAAGATCAAAGCCCTCAAGTTGAGTGAAGGCTGGCCTTGTTGCTGTCTTTATTTGGCAAGCCAGAGCTCAAGGCAGTGTGCTGGGGTGAAGGAATTTTTCCTTCTCAGCCTGAAGTCTTTTGCAGAAGTCTCTCCAGAAACCTTCTCCTTGGAGTCGTGTCGATGTGGAACAACTCTGCAGGTGGTCATGGTGGACACAGCGCGTCTTTCTATGCCCCAACACTAATTCCCCTTGAAAGCTCTTCATGTTGCTGTCCATAATAATATGTTGTGGTGAATTCCAGAAAGTAAATATGTTCTAGCCTGAAGCCAGGATCCTACTGGATTTGCTGGGAGAGTGGGTGGCCTTGCTCTAACAAGGAGGAATCCTATGCTTCCTTGTGCAGGCATAGCCCTGTCAGGAGGGTTGCCAAGTTGGATATGGCACCTGTAACTTTAATCCTGAATTGTATCCCCCGTAAAAGGCAGGGAGCACCCAGCTCTGTTTTCATCACTGGGACCTCTGTGCCCCCACTTTCAACAAGGGAGGCAACAGCCACATAGGGAGGAGACAGCTTTAACTGGAAGTTGGGTTTGGAATTTGAGGGAGGACAGATGCCTTCATTCCACTTGATAGCGCTTGACATTCTGCTCCACAATCTGTTCACAGTTAAAGTTACAGATGCCCCATCCTGTATCCAAACTGGCAAGCCTAACTGCTAATCCCTGTTCTCTCTACCACAACCACTGTGATGCTTCTGCCAACACAGCTTCCCCTCCCTTCCTCTAGAGAGCTCAAACATGTCCACTCTTTCCCACATCTTGCTCAACCCTTCCCAAAGAAGCTCATCCCTTCTCAGCTGTGTAGCAGGACAGGTTCACCAGGGTGCCGTTTACACGATGAAAATGTAGTAGGAAGAATTCGTGTCGAACCCTCGTTGTTTACACGTACATTGGGTCGGGCACGTGCAGAAGGGGGGACACCTTTTATCCCACAACCTGTGGGACTTCCAGTCCTGCGGTTTGTGCCAGTTTTTAAAAAAGTCACGGGAGGATTCAGAAAATCGGAAATGTAAACAGCCCGGGACAAGCTATCTCGGTACTAGGTGATGACCGGAAATGGTGACCAGGGGTGGGCTCAGAAATCAGTGACCAGAAAAGGAGGTGTCAGTCACCTGTTCAACAGATTCAGCCTCACCAGCTGAAAACCAAGGCATCGCTTCCAGCTGCACGAAGGTTTGTGTGTGTGTACTAAATCACCCTGTTCAATGGATTTCTACACTGCAAACCCTTCAGCTTTAACCTGTTCCTCAACTGCATGTTGCAAAGAGATTGTGGGTGGAGGGTTGCCCATTCATCCCCTGCCTTGATCACCTCCCTTGGTCTGAACGGATAATCAAACATTCATCACCCCGCTACCTCAAAGCTCAGTAAAAAATGCCAGTGTCTGAGCGGATGATCACACATTCATTCATCCCCCCCCACAAGGCACAGTAAAAAATGCCAGCGTCTGGGTCTTTCAAAATGCCTTGTGTGTCACTGGCTTGAAACGTTCACTCCACAGCTGCCTCTGCTTAAAGGGTTAACATTTCAAAGAGACAGGGCAATCGCAAGCCTCTGGCCCCCTGCACTCGTAGTGTACTGGCTTGGGCTTGTGTGTGTGCGTGCATGGGCTCCTTCCTCCCCTTGATTCCTTCCCTGATCCCCTCAGTGCCTCATCCCAAATGCAACACTCATTAACCCCCTCATTCCCAACCAGAAGCTTGAACAAACATTTGGGCCAGCCAATAGCATCGCTCATGGTGTGGAACTCTAAAGGAAGTACATCACTGAGGTTGTGAAAAAACGAGTAATCACATCCTTGATTGACAGCAAAAAATTAAATAAATCCCGGGACCGTAAACATGTTTAAACAATAAAAACACGGGATATAAGATTGTGGGATAATTTTAAAAAATTGAATTTGAAGCAGTGTAAATATGAATCCCGGGATATTCCGGAATTTCCTTAAGAGGCACAAAAATTGTTTAAACAGCGTGTGACAAATACGGGATCAGGAAGTCCTGGTACGCCCCGCAACAAAAATTGCCGTGTAACTAGCACCCAGGTGGTTCTTGCTCCAAAGCAGAGAAGAAGGAAGAAAGGGAGGGAGGCAGGGAGGGAAGTAGACACCCCACCAGACACCAGCCTTGCTGGTTTTTGTTTGTTCTCAATATAGCTGCTGCCTCATCTGTGGAGTTACTAAGGCTGGTGTCTGTCAGGATCTGGTTGTAAAAAAATAACCTTTTCTGCCATTAACTCTGTGTGCTGTACTGTGTGTTTTTGATGTCTTGCATTCCTTTGAAGTATTAGTAAATTGATATGCAAAGAATAGCTGGGAAAACATGGGGTCTGGTGAAACAAAAGGTTGGGAGGATACTAAAGTAGAAGGTGGGGTATGGACATTTGGGCAACCAATGAATGAGTTGCCCACCAGATTTTGGCTGATTGTAAATACGTTATATTATTCTGTTTTTTTTTCTTTTGTAATTCATTCAAAGCAACAATATTGTACTGTTAACTCTTTAGATTTCTGTTAGTAGTAATGCTTACTTGTTTAACCCTGAAGCTGTTGCCTACTGAGTCTAAAGAAGGGGGTACATGACAGTGTCACCCCTCCCTCCAATGGTGTCACCTGATGTAGATTGGCCTCTCTGCAGCACCCTAGTGCTACCACTGTGCCTCCTCAAGGGATTGTTCCTTCCTTTTCTTTCCTCTCCCTGGTGGTCTGATGTAATTCCTAGGATCCAGTATAAGTACTCTGGTGGGGCTTTTAGTTCCAGTGATATCATATGCAATCGCAGCAGAGCTTCCTAAATTCCACTGTTTGTGGTGTACACACGTGTGTGTGTGTGTGTGTGCATATAAATGCCATGCATACAGTACATGCTCCTCATTGACCAGGTAAATTTGGAAACTTGTCCTATATTTTTCTTTTTCACCCCATCTGAGTTAAATTTACTGTATTTGCTAATATTTCATAGGTTCCTCTTTGCCATTCTTCTGCAATTCTTGAAAGATGAAGCTGATCATTTCAAAAACATAACACACACAACACTCCAATGATTATGCCAAGGCTAAGGAAGCTCACAAAACACATTTATTCAGTATGAGAGGGAAGCATCTCCTAACAGATATTGCACAAAGCAACGCTGCAGAAGATGCTATTATTTAAAGAGCAGCTCAAGAATGCAAAGTACAATCAGCAGCCCACCAGATCATTCAAGAAGCCAGGGCTATTCACATCAAAATGAATGTATCACTGGCATAGATTGCTTTAACACTGCACAAGGTCACTAGGGGAAAGTTAGCCACTCTTACAAAAATAGAGTGTGTTTGTTCCTTGCAGAAGCTCTTAGATTGTCCAAGATCGACAAGCACTCTTCAGTGATGAAAATAAAGAAGGAAAGCATGAACAGAGAATTATATCAAGAGGTGAATTTAACCATTCCAGAAGCAACCAGCAAAAGAAGAAAAAATAGAGATATATTAAAATACTTGCCCCTGCCCTTGTTCAGTACAACACAGGCAAATGTTGTAGATACTACAGTGAATCCGGAAGGTGTTAGCATGCTGTATTCCTCCTCCCCATAAGTATCTATAATTGGACATATTAGACACTTTGGGGAGTCACATTGGCTTAGGCAGACTGGAGGTCTGTCGACGGTCATGATG
This sequence comes from Gambelia wislizenii, assembly GCA_030847615.1. Taxonomy (NCBI): domain Eukaryota; kingdom Metazoa; phylum Chordata; class Lepidosauria; order Squamata; family Crotaphytidae; genus Gambelia; species Gambelia wislizenii. The sequence continues at coordinate 151,745,043 of JAUMIR010000004.1, forward strand.
ACCTGAGATGTATCTAGAAATATAATGGTGAGAAGATCCAAATTAGGATTATGTGAAAAGCCCCCTTAATGGTTATATGCTAACAACCCAATTGTTAAGGGATATATGCTAATCCTTTTCCCCAGCTCTGGGCATTTTAGTTAACAATTCAATCATGCAAAAAAGTGACCTTTCCTCGATTCATACGCTACAGAAATCTCCCCTCACATCCTCTCCTGTCCAACAGGACAAGGCTGTCACAAGCCAATCAGTGTTCTATCTCTCCACAATTAAAGCAATCAGTTGAGTTTTAGTTTCTTTTGTCTATTCTGTGGGAAACCCATCCAGGCTTTGTTATAACCAGCACACCCTTTCAAGGCATGGAACAGAGGAGATTTTCAGACAACACTGTTATAGCATTACTATTGCACTTTATTTGCTATGGCTGCCTCCTCTTGAATCCTGGGATTTGCAGTTTAGGGAGGGGCATTTTCAACTCTCAGCCAGAGAGATCTTAGGCCTCACTAAACTACAAACCACAGAAATCCACAGGTGGAAGCCAGAGCAGTTAAAGTGGAATAGTAACACTATAACAGTGTAGTCTGAAAATCTCCAGAATATAAATATTAGAACCCCAACGATAGCTAGGTGTGTCAAAGTCAAGGTGTGCCACAGTGTACGAACCCAGCTACTCTCTTTCTCGGCACACCATGGATTGGGACCTGCTGTGCCACCCTCAAAGCTTGTCTGAGTATCTTCACTGCATATAACCCTCTTTTCTTCAAGACTGGTACACTGCACAGAACTCTCTTCAAGACTGGTAACTATCACCCTATATTCTCAGACCTCTCTCTCTCTATCCAACCTTTCTGCCTTACTCTACTGTAGCCTTGTATCATGTGTAAGAACATATACTGTGTATGTTAGTTTACTTTCTGTATTATTCCAATAAAAATACTTTGTTTTACTTTAACTGAAGCATCCTCTACAATTAGTTCTGGTATATATAGGTGAAAATGTATGTACCCTCCTCTCACAGGCCTCCTATCTGAGCTAATATTTCCCCTAAATATTAAAGGAGATTTTGGCATCATGCGTGGGACTCTAACATACCCCCACTGCTTAGGGTAACAAAGGGACCCATTATTTTGTGTCTTTTTAAATACTGATTAAATGCTTATGGGAACATTGGGCTTAGTGGACTGGAATCCTGGACTAGGATCCAAAGGAAGATTTGAGGTCTATCCAGTAGTACACACAGAATCCCCATCCTCCCTGTGATAATGGGCTCTCCTATTATCTGGGCAGCACAGCCAACAAAGTAAACAAAGGGTTAAGGGTGTATGAGGTTAAGTTACAGTTTATGGGGATCAGCATCAGGAGATAGCTGGCCAATTAGATGACCACCTGGAAGGAGCTTTGAGATGGTTCTGTGAAGAGGTGATAAATACTGCCTCAGGGGCCACAAGACAGAGAGAAGATGAAGGAGAACAAATGAGAAGAACAAAGAGAGATGTGAGCCAGGTGGACTCTTATCCCAGATAAGGGGAGTGCTTGATAGATGCTGGGCCAAAAGTCCTAGACTCTGAACCCCCATGAACATCCAGAGTATTTCCTCATGAGTAGATTAGGGAACTGTCTGGTTTAGTTCTGTCAGGGCTTATGTTAATTTTTATAAACCTGGCTGGAATGACTAGACTTATCTGTAACTTTGTCTCACCTAAGTGCCTGAAGGAAGGTGACTTCATATGAGAGAAATACCCTTTACTCTGTAGTCTGCTTAGAATAAACTTCCTTGAAAGCTCTCCTTTCTCAGTGGTCTATCTTCACATGCCTTTCTCAGCTGTCTTCCCACAGGCGTGGGGGGAGGTGATGGTCTGCAGAGTCAGAGTGGAAAGTACAAAGGAAATCCAGGCAATGTCCCATTGTGTTGCTATGAAGGAGAAATTTAATTCAGTAGGTAATGGCAGCGAGATTCTAGATTAACTCCGAAGTTGTCAGTGTGCATGTGCATAGGAGACCTCCAGAGCTTTACACACCCAAAGGAAGTTTGCCATATGGCATGGTGGAGCTGTTGGCTGCAAAATATTACTCCAAAATACCAGTCTGAAATACCAGTGTGTCTTGTGCCTATGACTAGCAGTGTCTTGGTTTGTTCTGTTTCTACCACCCCCCGCCATCCTAGTCAGCCAGATAATCAGGGCTATCTTTTCCCTTTGTTTGCTAGAAACCATTACTTCAGATTCTGTGATCACTCACTGTAAGACAGGGATAATAATAATAATAATAATAATATTTATACCCTGCCCCTCTGTTAAAACAATCGGGGCAGCTTACAAAAATTAAAATACAAATACAGATTAAAATCCCTAAACACGACCCACCCCACCCTCCCCCATAAAAAGATATTAAACCAATATAAATGAAAAACAACTAATCTAAAATCACATTAACAAAAATAATAAATAGCCAGCAGGCTAAAAGAGGCCAGGAGCTCCTGAGGCCGGGATCTAACCAGAAAAGGCCTGCCGAAAGAGATCCATCTTTAGTGCTTTTTAAAAGCTACTCAGGCTCATCATCTGACAGATCTCATTCAGCAGGCCGTTCCACAATTTGGGGGCGATTACCAAAAATGCCCTCTGGGAGGTTGCAGATAGCCTAGATTTTTGTGGCTGAAGCAAATTCCTCCCAGAGGACCAAAGTGCGTGGGGAGGATTGTATGGGAGGAGGCAGTTCCAAAGATAAGTTGGACCCAAGCCATTTAGGGCTTTAAAGGTAATAACCAACACCTTATACTGGGCCCTGAAACCAATAGGCAGACAGTGGAGAGATTTTAATACTGGAGTTGTATGGTTTCTCCGAGATGTTCCCAAGACCACTTTGGCTGCCATATTTTGTACCAACTGAAGTTTCCGGACCAAGCATGAGGGTAGCCCAATGTAGAGCACATTGCAGAGATTTAAACGAGGTTACCAGTGCGTGCACCACAGTCTTGAGATCCCTTACTTCTAGGAAAGGGTGCAGCTGGCATATCAGCCAAAGCTGATAACAGGCGCTCCTGACTGTCGCATTCACCTGACTTGTCATCTGAAGCGGTGAATCAAGGAGCACCCCCAGACTGTGAACACAGTCCTTAACCGAGAGCGTGACCCTGTCCAGGACTGGAGGTTGCAACCCAACTCCTGGTTTTGGGGCCACTAACGTGAGCACCTCCGTTTTGTCTGGATTTAGTCTCAATCTGTTTTTCCTCATCCAGCCCATTACTGCTTTAAGACGATCATTAAGAGGAGAGATGCCATTGGAATTCAAGGCCGACGATTGGGACAAGGAGAAATAGATCTGGATGTCATCAGTGTACTGATAACACCCAGCCCCATAACTCCAAATAATCTTACCCAGCGACTTCATATAGATGCTAAACAGCATTCGGGACAGGATGGCACCTTTTGGAATGCCATGAGTAAGCTCCTTTCTGCTGGAGCAGCTGTCTCTGATCAGCACCCTCTGGGACATGCCTGAGAGGAAGGAGCAGAACCACTGGAGCACAGTGCCTCCGATTCCTAACCCACTCAGGTGATCCAGGAGGATGCTATGATGTATCGTATCGAAAGCCGCTGAGAGGTCTAAAAGCACCAACAGGGTCACACTACCCCTGTCGATGCTTAGGCACAGGTTGTCGGTCAAGGCAACCATGGCAGTCTCAACTCCAAATCCCATCCTAAAGGCAGTTTGAAATGGGGCTAGATAATTGGTTTCATCCAAGACCACTTGGAGTTGAAGTGCAACTGCCCTCTCAATCACTTTGCTCAAGAATTGTAACATAGAAACCGGCCTATAGTTGTTCATGTCCAGGGGGTCCAGAGAAGGCTTTTCAGGAGCAGCCTAATGGCCGCTTCCTTTAAACAGAATGGAACACACCCTTCTCTGAGGGATGCATTGATGATGTCCTTAAGGAACACCAGCCAGCAGCCAGAGGGACTCCAAGCCTGAAGCAGCCTCTTCTCCCCATTCCATCGGGCCAGAGGGCTGTGGAGGGCCCTGAGGCCTTCTGGAAGCAGAGCAGCAGCGGGAGGGGGCGTGGCCAGGAGTGGGTGGCATTTGAAGCCACTCCCACACCCCTCAGGAACACCAGCCAGCAGCCAGAGGGACTCCAAGCCTGAAGCAGCCTCTTCTCCCCATTCCACCGGGCCAGAGGGCTGTAGAGGGCCCTGAGAACTTCTGGAAGCAGAGCAGCAGTGGGAGGGGGCGTGGCCAGGAGTGGCTGGCGTTTTAAGCCATTCCCACACCCCTCAGGAACACCAGCCAGCAGCCAGAGGGACTCCAAGCCTGAAGCAGCCTCTTCTCCCCATTCCACTGGGCCAGAGGGCTGTGGAGGGCCCTGAGGACTTCTGGAAGCAGAGCAGCAGCGGGAGGGGGCGTGGGCAGGAGTGGCTGGTGTTTTAAGCCACTCCCACACCCCTCAGGAACACCAGCCAGCAGCCAGAGGGACTCCAAGCCTGCAATTGGCGTCAGCTGAGGCCGGGGATGGAGTGGGGGCGGAAATTGGAGTTGTGCTGGGGAAAGGGAGGTATGGTTGGAACAGAGTGAACAGATGGTACAAAATAAGGCGGGATCGCTGTTTGTTAGCTATCCCACCTTCAGTTCACCATGTTTCCCGGAATGGATTGGAGAGCGTACCAACCATTCCACATAACCTTACTTTGCTCCTCTGCAATGCCAGGTCGGTTAAGAATAAAACTCATATTATTTACGATCTACTCTTGGATGAGGATGCCGACCTGGCGTGCTTCAGAGAAACCTGGCTGGGAGAGGATAGTGCTGTCACGTGGGCGCAGGCCCTCCCAGCTGGGTATTCTGTCAGTGAGCAGGTGAGGGGAAGTGGGCGGGGGGGCGGAGTGGCTCTGGTTTATAAGAACAATCTGACCTTGACCAGGATACCTGTCCGAAACACAGTCCACTTCGAGTGTATGTATCGTAGCCTGAGGACCAGGGATAGTTTGGGGATTCTGCTAGTATACCGACCACCCCGTTGTCTAGCAGACTCCCTAACCGAGCTGACACAGCTGGTCTCAGAGTTGCTGTTGGAGTGTCCCAGACTTTTAGTTTTGGGGGACTTCAACATTCCACTTGAGAACAGCTTGACAAATTTGACTGGTGCAGCTCGGGAGTTCATGGAAACCATGACAAACATGGGCCTATCCCAAATGGTCATCGGGCCCACACATTGTGCGGGTCATACCCTCGATGCGGTCTTCAGTACGGAACAGGAATATCCGTGGGCGGAGGTTATAAAAACCTCCGCATTGTCATGGACGGATCATTTCCTGGTCAAGATGGAGCTAAGAGCCACTGTCTGCCCCACCGGGGGTAGTGGACCTATTAGAATAGTCCGCCCTCAAAGGCTAATGGAACCAAGAGGATTCCAGAAAGCCTTGGAGGGTTTAATGGTTGGTAACGCCGGTGACCCTGTCGAAACTTTGGTTAATACCTGGAACAACGATCTTACCAAGGCTATCGACACGATCACTCCCAAGCATCCTTTCCAACCTGCTTCAAACCGTAAGCCATGGTATACAGCAGAGCTTAGGAAAATGAAGCGGGTTGGACAACGACTAGAGCGCAACTGGCGGAAAACTCGACTCTTATCCGACAGGACTTGTCATAGGAACTTTCTTTGGTCCTATAGAGAGGCAATACGTGCAGCACAGCGATCCTTCTCCTCTGCACGTATTGCGTCTGCAGAGTCCCGTCCAGCAGAGCTGTTTAGGGTGGTAAGGGAGATGACGCAGGTTATTCCTGCGCAGAACCCATTGCTTAACCCAACAACAGCCTGCTGTGACACGTTTAACAATTTCTTTGCAGATAAAATCTCTCAGATAAGAGCCGACTTAGATACCAGTAATTTGGCAGAAACAATTGACGAGGTGTCCAGCAACTCCGTTGATGTCAGTTTACTGGATCAATTTCAATCTGTGAGTACTGAGGACGTGGACAAGCTACTTGGTAGGGTTAGGAAGACGACCTGCCCTCTCGATCCTTGCCCTTCATGGCTGGCGATCCAGGGGGGGACTGCCTTGATTATGTTCCTTAAGGACATCATCAATGCATCCCTCAGAGAAGAGTGTGTTCCATCATGTTTAAAGGAAGCAGCCGTTAGGCCGCTCCTGAAAAAATCTTCCCTTGACCCCCTGGACATGAACAACTATAGGCCAGTTTCTATGTTACCATTCTTGAGCAAAGTGATCGAGACGGCAATTGCGCTTCAACTCCAAGTGGTCTTGGATGAAACCGATTATCTAGACCCATTTCAAACTGGCTTTAGGACGGGATTTGGAGTTGAGACTGCCATGGTTGCCTTGACTGATGACCTGCGTCTAAGCATTGACAGGGGTAGTGTGACCCTGTTGGTGCTTTTAGACATCTCAGCGGCTTTCGATACGATAGATCATAGCATCCTCTTGGATCGTTTGAGGGGGTTAGGAATCGGAGGCACTGTGCTCCAGTGGTTCCGGTCCTTCCTCTTGGGCAGGTCCCAGAGGGTGTTCCTCGGGGACAGCTGCTCCAGCAGAAAGGAGCTTACTTGTGTTGTTCCACAGGGCACCATCCTGTCCCCAATGCTGTTTAACATTTATATGAAGCCGCTGGGTGAGATTATTCGCAGTTATGGGGCTGGGTGTTATCAGTACGCTGATGACAACCAGATCTATTTCTCCTTGCCCCGATCATCGGCCTCGAATTCCGATGGCGTCTCTCCTCTTAATGATTGTCTTAAAGCAGTAATGGGCTGGATGAGGAAAAACAGATTGAGATTAAATCCAGACAAAACGGAGGTGCTCACGGTAGCGGCCCCCAAACCAGGAGTTGGGTTGCAACCTCCAGTCCTGGACGGGGTCACACTCTACTTTAAGGACTGTGTTCGCAGTCTGGGGGTGCTCCTTGATTCATCGCTTCAGATGACGAGTCAGGTGAATGTGACAGTCAGGAGCGCCTGTTATCAGCTTCGGCTGATATGCCAGCTGCGCCATTTCCTGGAAGTAAGGGACCTCGAGACTGTGGTGCACGCGCTGGTAACCTCCCGTCTAGATTTCTGCAATGCGCTCTACATGGGGCTGCCCTCATGCTTGGTCCGGAAACTTCAGTTGGTACAAAATATGGCAGCCAGAGTGGTCTCGGGAACATCTCGGAGAGACCATATAACTCCAGTATTAAAATCTCTCCACTGGCTGCCAATCAGTTTCCGGGCCCACTATAAGGTGTTGGTTATTACCTTTAAAGCCCTAAATGGCCTGGGTCCAACTTATATCCGGAACTGCCTCCTCCCATACAATCCTCCCCGCACACTCCGGTCCTCTGGGAGGAATTTGCTTCAGCCACAAAAATCTAGGCTGTCTGCAACCTTCCAGAGGGCCTTTTCGGTAATCGCCCCCAAATTGTGGAATGACCTGCCGAATGAGATCCGTCAGATAACAAGCCTGAGTGGCTTTTAAAAAGCACTAAAGACGGATCTCTTTCGGCAGGCCTTTCCTAATTAGATCCCGGCCTCAGGGGATCCTGGCCTCTTCTAGCCTGCTGGCCATTTATTATATTTTATTGTATTTACAGTTTTAAATGTGATTTTAGATTCGTTGTTTTTAATTTATATTTGTTTAATGTTTTTTTATGGGGGAGGGTGGGAGTGGGGGTGTTTAGGGATTTTATTTGTATTGTATTTTAAATTTTGTAAGCCGCCCCGATTGTTTTAACAGAGGGGCGGGGTATAAATAAATATTATTATTATTTATTATTAAAGCACCCTCCCCCCGATGGCCAGCCATGAAGGGCAAGGATCGAGAGGGCAGGTCATCTTCCTCACACTGCCAAGTAGCTTGTCCACGTCCTCAGTGCTCACGGATTGAAATTGATCCTGTAAACTTACATCAACAGAGTTGCTGGAGACCTCATCAATTCTTTCTGTCAAAATACTAGCATCTAAGTCGGCTCTTATCCGAGAGATTTTATCTGCAAAGAGGTTGTTAAACATGTCACAGCAGGCCGTTGTTGGGTTAAGCAACGGGTTCTGCGCAGGTATAACCTGCGTCATCTCCCTTACCACCCTAAACAGCTCTGCTGGATGGGACTCTGCAGACGCAATACGTGTATAGGAGAAGGATCTCTGCGCTGCACGTATTGCCTCTTGATAGGACCAAAAAAAGTTCCTATGATGAGTCCTGTTTGATAAGAGTCGGTTTTTCTTCCAGTTGCACTCTAGTCGTTGTCCAACCCGCTTCATTTTCCTAAGCTCTGAAGTATACCATGGCTTACAGTTAGGAGCGGGTTGGAAAGGACGCTTGGGAGCTATCGTGTCGATAGCCTTGGTAAGGTCGGTGTTCCAGGTATTAACCAAAGCTTCGACAGGGTCACCGACATTACCAGCCATTAAACCCTCCAAGGCTTTCTGGAATCGGTTCCATTTGCCTTTGGGGGCGGACCATTCTAATGGGTCCACCACCTTGGTGGTGTGGGAAGAGACTCTTAGTTCAGTCTTGACCAGGAAATGATCCATCCATGACAATGCGGTGGTTTTAATAACCTCTGCCCATGGATATTCCTGTTCCGTACTGAAGACCGCATCGAGGCTATGACCCTATGTGGGCTCGACGACCATTTGGGATAGGCCCATGTTTGTCATGGTTTCCATGAACTCCCAAGCCACTCCAGTCAGATTTTTCAAGCTGGTCTCGAGTAGGATGTTGAAGTCACCCAAAACTAAAAGTCTGGGCGACTCCAACAGCAACTCTGAGACCAGCTGTGTCAGCTCAGTTAGGGAGTCTGCTAGACAACGGGGTGGTCGGTGTACTATCAGAATCTCCAAACTATCCTTGGTTCTAAGGTACATACACTCAAAGTGGACTGTGTTTCGGACAGGTATCCTGGTGAAGGTCAGATTGTTCTTATAAACAAGGTCAGATTGTTCTTATAAACCAAACTGGATGGACAACTGTGTCCTCCAGAGGTTTTTGGACTGCAACTCCCATAATCTATCCCTCATTACTGGTTATACTGACAAAGCCTGATGGGACTTGTAAACCAAACCCATCTATAGGGTCAGAGTCACCCACTCCTGTAAGAGAAGAAGTTGTGAAAGGAAGGAATACTACAGATGAGCTACAAACCTTAAATTCAGTGTCTCTCCCAAAGTGCCAATAAATAAATAAAGAAAGAAACAGAGGAGTATTTGGAATGCAGATGTGCAATCAGAATATTCTGGGGGATGAGCCATAGCATTTGTGAGAAATAAAGAAGCAGAATAAGCAATAGAGCTAGTGTATAAGGAGTGGAATGCGAGTCCGCTTTCAAGCCCCTAGTTAAACGGATCAGAAAGTAGGGCTGTCGGACTCCTTTAATGGCATCACATAGTCGGTGAAGGAAGGCTCTGCCAGGCGCTACCGCCTTACACGCGAAGTTCAGATGCCCTATAAGGGCCTGAAATTCATGCAATGTAGCTTTGTGCTTCGTTAAGAATAGGGAAACTCTGTCCCTCAGATCAATGACCCTAGCTTCTTAGAGTCTACATTGCTGGTCGACCATGTCAATTTCTACTCCCAAGAAGGTCAGCACCTGAGCAGGACCTTCTGTTTCCTTGGGTGCCAAGGGGACCCCTAGTTCACCAGCCAGGGCTTCAAATTGATGCAACAGGTATCCACACCGGCCGGATTGATAAGGTCCTAGCAATAAAAAGTCATCCAAATAGTGAACTACACCATTCAAACTGGTCCTGGCCTTCAAGGCCCATTCAAGAAAGGTACTGAAGGTTTCGAATGCGTTGCACAAAACCAAACAGCCCATGGGGAGAGCCCAGTCCAAATAAAATTGCCCATCAAACTGGAAACCTAACAATTCAAAATCGTCTGGATGGACCAGCAGAAGACGAAAGGCAGATTTAATATCGCATTTTGCCAGCTCAGCCCCCCAACCATGCAATCGAACCACCCTGACAGCTGCATCAAAAGATGTATATTTCACCGTGCACAACTCATGGGGTATAGAGTCATTCACTGAATCCCCCTTCGGGTACGATAAATGGTGGATGAGTCTAAATTCCCCTGGGGCCTTTTTGGGAACAACACCCAGAGGTGAAACTCGCAGGTTGGGAACCAGAGGACTGGCAAACGGACCCAAAACATGGCCCTCAGTAACTTCCTTCTTAATTTTATCTCTAACCACGTGTTTCATACCTAAAACTGATTTTAAATTGTGTGCCAAGAATGGAAGCCTAACCCCTTGAAACAGAATCCTGAAACCCAACTGAAAACCCTCTAGTAAATATTTAGCTGCTTCCCTATTGGGGTAGGGTTTGAGCCATAACTGTAGAACTTTATTATTGATTGGGCTGGGCCCCTTTTTGAGGTTGAGCATTGGGACCTCCGCCCCTCCCCCCTTGATTGGACCTCCCCCCGGGCTGCTGTCCTACCCCTGAGGCAGTTCCAAAAGGAATGCCCCCCACTGCAGATGGAGCACTCATGGCTGAATCTGCAGGGTTTCCTGGCATAAAATCCATGGGAACTAAATTCCCAACACAACTGTTTGTTAGCCACAGGCATGCCCGCGGGGGGAGCGAACCGCAGGGCTGCTAGATGTCCTGACCAGGTGCCCGTTATGAGTCCTCTCCCCTTGGATTGGGTGAGCCGGAGTCATGAGTTGCATCCATAACTGAGGATGCATCATATCCCATCTCAATGAGGGGTAAATTGCCGCCCTCATCCTAAAGGCCTCGTCGTACAAGAGCCAAGCTGGGCCTGCAAAATCCCCGTAAGCCCTGTGAATTATGTCCAGGTACTGAAACATGGCCGCAGCTCGGTGAGGAGGCGCCTTGACCACTACCCCCGCATAAATGAGAAATCTGGACAGCCAATTGGTCCAATTCCTCTCTACATTTCTCTTTTTCAATTTTTCCTTCTCTTTCTCATCCATTTAATCCTTATCTTCTCCACTTCTCTATAAAGTAGAGAAAATAAGTCCACTTATTCCCCTTTCACAATCTTTTCTCTAGTGGACTGGAGCAAATGATCGCCTAAGGGAAGGGACATTTCGCCAAAAGGAATGGCGTTATATGCAATTGAATCATAACCGTCCCTTGAGCCATGTTAGGCAAACTATGAGCTGACCCAAAAGGGGGGACCAATGACCCAAGCCCATAAGGCAACCAAGGGGACCAATGCGGCAGAGTCTAATTCAAGGCTTGTTGTTGTAATGGCCAGGACCCCTGTGATGGCTGTGTGCCTGAACTGGTGTTTCCCACATTTTGTGTCGTGGTGTTTTCCACATTTTGTGTTGTGGGGGGCCAAGCTTCCCAAGTTCAAGTCATACCTGTACAGAGATTAGCTGGCTGAAACACAGACTCACCTAAAGGCCCAGGTACAATGGTGCCATTGCCAGACTGTTCCACAGGAGTAGTTGAAAGCTGTTCAGTCCCAGCAAGATCATCAGCCCGTCTGGACCCTGAGGCCCCATCTGGATGGATGTTGCACTCCAATGTGTCTAATCTGGAAAGAATATCATCAGCAATCTTCCTTTTTTTAACACGTCCCTGTGGTTCAACCACTTCCTCCTGCTGGACACCCTGCAACTTCTCCAGCTGCTGAATACGGGCCATAATTGCTTTCCATGGGATCCGATCCTCATCATCACTAGATGAATGAAGATCAGGCTCCACTGGGGCTGGTGTTTGCTATTTAACAGCCCTCCCTTTACCTTTCTGACTCCCTTTTCCTTTTTTAGAAGACATCGTAATTAATTGAGGCAATACTTAACTCCAACATCAAACAACTTCACCAAAGGGAGCAATCAAGGCAGCTGTCGTAATTATGAGACTGCACTGCTGTGTTGCTGATTATTCTTATTCTTCTTTTTCTTATTATTATTAGTATTATTCAATTGAGAAGCACTGCAATTATTATTCAATTGAGAAGCACAGCGATACTACACAATCAGCAGAATCAGTCACAGCCTACCAAGCTGGATAATCCGTGTCAAGAGGACCGGCCAAAATGGCTGACAGATTATTAGACTGCACTGATGTGTCACTGAATATTCTTATTCTTATTCTTATTATTACTATCCAATTAATAAGTACCACAATGCGACAAAATCAGCAGTGCCAGTCACATAAACCATCAAGACAGCCTAAAATGGCTGCCAAACTGTCAGTTGGCTGCAAATTAAGGTCCTTAAAATGGCCCCCAACTACCATCAAAGGGAGAGGCCCCCCTAGAAGCCCGCCCAAAGAACTGCAGCCAGTGATGCCAAGGCAGCAAAGGGGGGGGCAATGCCTTTAGCTCCCCCTGGTGGCCCGCCTAAAAAGTACAGGCAGCAATGAATAATGAAGTAGAACAGAGATGATAGCCCCCTGGTGGCCCGCCAATAAGCTTAGCACTAAACTCACAGGAGATCCTGGCCCCCGGAGGCCTGCCAAACTAACTCACCCAACTCCTGGCACACAACAGAACATACAAATCCAAAAACCAGCCTTAAGGCAAACAACAGCCCCCCCACAAACCGCATAGACAGGCAGCGAGCCCCTCCCTCGCATTCCAGTACTCCCTGCAATGGCCCCAGTTGCCGCGGGGCACATAGGACTTGACAGCCCGGTAATCAGCTGTGTGCAATGGCCCTGGTCACCATGGAGTGCAGAGGACTCAACAGCCCGTCTGTCGTAATCAGCTGCCTGTGGGGAGGGCAAGCGATGAGCGGCCGGCGAGGATCCCTTGCCCCGTCAGCCCCGACTGTGACTGGTCAGCACGGAGGGAAAGAACTGCGTGGGGAAGCCCCAGGCAGTGCTGAACTGGGCAAACTGCCCTCCACGGAAGAAGCAAGAGCAACCAGCCTGATCCCCGCTCAGCCGGCCACTCAGCCAAGCCCCCCACAACCGCAGCTCCAACAGTCTCCCTTCAAAGCTCCAAAGCCTGGATGCTTCTCCAAAAGCATTCTTTCTTCAAGGCTCCAAAGCCTGGATGCTTCTCCAAAAGCAAAAACACTAGCGATCTCACCAAGATTGCGCAGCCAAAGAGGAGGAGGTGAGGGGCGGGAGTGCCCTTATACACTCTGGCCCCACCCCTCCTCCATCGTTGCAGGCTTTTGACAGCCTATGACCAAAAGTGGTCTCCCTGCAGCGAACCGGGCGGCAAAGGATGGCGCCCAGCACGCAGCCGCTCTGCGGCATGTTGGGGAGCTGGAATATAAGGAAACATATATAGCTATATGAAATCAGTTAAGCAACAACGCATAGGGGAAAAGTAAAAGTCACTAGAAACAGAAAGACAGGAAGCACAATTATAAAAGGAATTATTATAGAACTTAAGAAAGAAACGAAGAGAGGAAAATGAAGATAGTGGCTGTTAGAAAACCTATATATAAGGTATCCAAGCTGACAACAGTAATTAATTACAGTCGGTGGGAGGACACAAGGTAATTGAAATGGGGAAGCAAAAAAGCACCTGTTGTTACATAAAAACAATTTCTAAAGAAGAAAAAAATAGCTGTTCACAGCAGTGTCTCTGTTCAACAAAGAGTGAGCTACAAATTTGGAAACATATCATAAAGTGAAAGAATGAAAGAGAACAGGAGAGAAAAATGTTCATATAGTAAAGATCGACTCAGGAACACAAATGAAAGACAAGATTTTTTAAAGAGGGGCATTATATTTAAGTTACGGGTATTAATAACGGTTCAGAATAAGATGACATAAAAGAATCCAGGAAAGAATAAACCTGGGCACACAGTAATTCAGAAGCATTTCTAAAATGGAATCAAAACAGATAATAGAGACAGATGCGAATATCACTAGACTAGAAAACAGCTAATGTCTAGGAAAAGAGAAGAAAGCATTGTATAAATATAACACAAGGACATGTGGGAAATGCAGAAGCATTAACAAAAGCATAAAAGTTGTTCACAAAAACAACAATAGGGCAGGAATATAGGGCTTTGAATATAATTCAAAGACAGCTGTAAGGAAACAACCCCCCTAATTCAAAATCCAAGGACTACTGTGTTTAAGTTAGTTTTAAAAGTAGGATTGAGTGGTTAGGTAGGAGAAAAATACACAATCTTGAATGCTTTTCATACCTGTTCTGCAGAATTTCAAAAATATGGTCAGTTTTCAACTTCTCAAATCCAAGTCTAGAAATACAAATATCTATGAACAAGTTAAACATATGAGAAACGAAGGAAACCCTCCCTCTGAGCTTATATTTGTTGGCCTGTTGTTTGATAATAGGATTTTGACCTTCTTTCTAAAAAAAGAAGGGAAGGGGGCTTTCATATTGCACAAGGAAACTTCTGGGTTTTAGAAAGTTGGTGAGGTACAAATGCAAAACCTAGAGTTACACATTTGTGACTGTTTCATATTCATGATCCTTACATAACCCCTATTTTAGAGGATAAATAGGGACTGTGAAAGTCCCAATCCTGACTTACTGGGCAGCAGCTGCTGAGAATGACAGCGGCCTTTTGCCTTGTTTCTTGAGAAGCAGCTGGCTGACCATCCTAATCCCCTTTGTGGGAGTGATCTCTGGCAAGAGGGGGAACTGAAACCTCCCAAGCCTCTACTGAGAGTGATGGGATTTGGGGGGCTCTGGAATATGAGAGAGGAATAAACGAAACAGGGGAGGGAATTAGTGGGTTTCATTTCTGTGAGTTGTGTCTAGAAATTGGGCTATACAGTTGTCCCTCCGTATCCACAGATTTGGTATCCACGGATTTAAATATTCACGGCTTGAAAATATTCTTTAAAAATAATCATCCAAAAAGCAAACTTTGATTTTGCCATTTTATATAAGGGACACCATTTTGCTATGCCATTGCATATAATGGGACATGAGTATTCACAGATTTTGGTATCTATGGGGGGTGGGGGTGGTCTTGGAACCAAATCCCAGCAAATATGAAGGGACAACTGTACTTATTTTTATTTTGTATTTCAGCTATGACATACCTACATAGAAGAAACTGCTCTACTCTGACAAAGATAGCAATAACATGAAGCCAAGCATGTAGAAATCAATGAATGGAATAGACTTAAGAAAATGCATAAAACTGAAAAAGACTGGAAATTAATTATCTACCCACTCATCCCACTTTTATCCTAATATTGGAACTCATAGTAAAACAAAATATAGCTAAAAACAAAAATAAAGATCACATAACAAAACAAAAACTTGTTAAAACAATTAAATAAACTATCCTATTAAAAACAACACTATTTTTAAAAAGTTGAAAAGCATTTAAAACATAACAGTGAGAGTAAAATACAGCAACCTAATTAAAGACTCTTCCAGAGGATCCAGTTAATAGCTGAAAACTTTTCTATATAAAGCAGTCTTTGCCTACTGGCAGGACAGCAGAAATGGGGCAGTGTTACCTCCATTTAAGGGAGTTCTATAGCCTGGGAACAGTAACTAAGAAAGCCTCTCACATGTCCTCATCAAATGTATTGATGATAGTGGTGGGACTAAGCACTTTTCTACACCAGCCAGGATATGCCAGCTCACCCACCAGCATATCCTGGCTACAGAGGTGCCCCGTTCTGCCCCTGTTATCTGGAGGAAAAGGTGCAGAGTCCAAACAGAATGCCATCCCATAACTGCAGATGCTGCAGATGCCATTTTCCTTACTCTGTTGGGTCCAACAGAAGCCAGCCATGCCATGTGACAAGCCTGCTGCATGTGACCAGCCTTGATCACATACTGCGGGACTGCTGCCTGGACCAGGAAGACTAAAGGTGACAGGCAGCAGCAGCAAGGGCCAGCCTGGCAGGACAAGCTCCCATGGATACACAGGGACTGATCTGGTTTTGGCTGCCACTACCAGATTAAACTAGGTATTATATTATAATGGATATCCTGGTTTGCCCCCATCTCAGCCCTGATCTGCCCCAGGGTGGTGAGGACTGCCCGGGGGCAGAACAGGGCAAACACTCTGCTTCATTTGGAGTGCAGGGCTCTGAGATGGGAGCAAGCTGGGGTATTTAGCCTGTGTATATAAGCGCTAAGAGAAAGCTCTGTCTTAGTGTCAAAGTACCGCACTGGTACCTCTGAGCATATCAAGAGGACCAGGCAGCAAATAGTTCTTATATCAGAGTTAGCAAATATCAGGCTGAAGAAATGAGCACACAGACAGACTTGTATCTAAACTACTTTCCTTTACTTGAGCATGTTAAAGTAATATTTACAATGAGTCTAGGACTCCAAGCAGACAGACTACATAACAAAGCAAATATACAGTCGAGTCCTGCACTGTACAGCTTAGACTGCATGCATACTAAGAGCAAAATCCAAGTGCAAAAACAGTGTTTGGGAACATCTAGTTATACAGATACAGATACAATACATTCATGGGTTATACAGTCAGTGATTCCCATACACATGGGCTACCCAACATTTTCCCAGGCAGATAAATGTTCACTCCCCATTTCCATCCCCACAGAAGCCTCTTAGACAATATCTAGATATGCCAGTCAACTGTGTTTAGCCAGGTCACTGCTGGCCCCAGCAGGCAGTAGCACATTATACTATGCCAGCTTTTACATTGTAATTTTTTCCGTGATTGCATGTCCCATCACCTTGATATTTCGGGTCTCAAAACTCAGTTTTTCAGATAGTATAGACACAAGACACTCATATAGGACTTTATAGGTCAAAGAGACAGAAGGAGACTCATCTATCCATCTTCACATGAAGCTCTGTTCTAAGTCATGAGATAACTTACTGGGAACTGGGCAATGAATTATAATCAGAAACAGGTTGAACAGATGGGCAGCACAGATGTTTTAAATCCAAATGCTTATAAAAGAAGGTTCATACTGTCTATTGATCCTATCCAGGGAAGGATGCTGCACCTCTCCAATCTCTGCTAAGCCTGAAGAAGGCTCTGAGGCCCAAATATACACCATATTAGGTTTCCATTTCAAACATCAGGGCCCCTGACACGAAAGAGGATGCACAGCTGGCAATGTGTGTTCAGGATCTCTTACAGCATAATCAATGTGCATTTTCATTCCACTGATCTTCTAGGAGGGAGAAACTAGATGTAATTACAGGTATATTTGCAGTCCTAACCATACTCTGGAATGATTTTCTTCTAATTCTCCAGCTGCGAAGCCATTCAAGATGCTCAGGGGATCTAATTAGACTATGAAGCTTGCTTTCCTGGTGGGCCTTAATAAGCACAGTTCATTCCAGAACTTTATCAACACAAGTCAAAGGCCTGCAACTGTGTGCAACTGATGTTGTGGGCATGTAATGCATAGTTCAGTAATATAATTGCAACTTAACACTTACATAGTTACTGAGGCACCGCTGAACAGGAATGGTGGATACAGTATTAGAGCATGCAGTACAGATAATCATTCCATTAATGCTGATCTGTAGGGGGTCAGAGGAATAATGAATGGGCGAAAGGGCTAATGTTCAGACTCAATGCAAACACTGGTTTTTATGGAAGTTATATAAAACAAAGTTCTTTGTGTTAACTGTCTGCTTTTTGTACTGACATAGCTGGAAGTAGGTTGCAACAATCGTTCATTTCAAAACTAACTAAGAGGGAAAAGAAGATGAAACATTGCAATTGTTTTGAGACACGGTGGATGTGTTTCTTTCTAGCCCTTGGACTAGAGTTTGAACAAATTTCCAACTGACTCCTTACAACTCATTAAGGGCTCTTCTTATTTAGTGATTTATTGGCCAAAGACTGGTCAAGTCTCTTCACTTTGTCACTCTGTGCCATTTTATAAAAATAAAAGAATTCTTTTGCAGAGTAATCTTTCTTACAGAAGCTAGTTATGAGGGCTGGTCCAGTAGCTCACGCATACATGCCATGTCTGCACATGCCTAAAACAGTGTACTCACCTCAACTCTGGTGCTAGCAGTCCTCATGCCGTACAGCTACTTCCAGGGAGTTAATGCAGTTTTTAGCCCTTAAGCTGACTTGCATTGCACAGAAAAGTTCCCTGGCCCATAAAAAATTCAGCCACTAAAGTGGGAGACAGAGAGAAGCTTCCCATCATAATGATGTCAGGTCACAAAATATGGGAAGTTGTTTGTCCAAGTCAGACTGCTTGTCAGTCAAACTCAATATTATCTCTGAACTCTCTGTACCTCTCCAGAGTGTACCACTCAGGCAGTGTCTTTCTAAATGCTGTCTGTTGATACTGAGACTGAATCTGTATTTAAAGGTGAGGAAGTGATGACACCTTTTAGCTCGAAACTGTAATGAATAGCCCCGGCTTCGTGCCTGTAAAGGGTTAAGCCCTAAAGACTTAAAACTGAAGCGCTCTCTCTCTCTCTCTCTCTCTCTCTCTCAGGCACCCTAGGAGTAGGAGAGTCCCAACTGTTTACTGGATGGGTAGGGAAGAGTTCAGCTGGAGATAGTAGAAGCCAATAGAATGAAAAGACAAGTTTGTTAATGAACACGGGAGACCTGCATATGGAAATGGGAGACAGCTATATATAAATGCAATGCTATATATAAATGCACTGAATACATTTTGAAGATTATCAGATGGGAATAAAAAAAGTGTTCCCATCCCGCAATCTCCTTTCCCGCCCCTGTACCACTCCTGTCCTGGCACAAGAACTAAAAGTTTCACATTTACCTTAATCGTGCTTGTGCCAGGAAGCCCAGGAAATGAAAGGAGCACTAGAGTGATCAGGAGGGCAATGGGGGATGATCGGGGGTTGATCAAGGGGTGAGGGGGGTCGAGTGGGCAGTGATGGGAGGAGTTGATTGGGCAGCAATGAGAGGGGGTGATTGGGTGGGCAATCTGGCAGCGATGGGAGGGGGCGATTGGGCAGAGATGGGGGGGTGATCCTGGTGGCAGTGGAGGCCTGTTAAGCATAAAGGAGGCATCTGGAAGTGTTTTGACACTCCGAACCTCCCACTAATGCTGGCATCGCACCAGCATAACAGGCATCTTTTTACCCAACCGTCGTTCCGTTACTGAAATGGAACAGCAGATCTATTAACGGCTCAAGCCGTGAATGGAAAAAACAACAACACAGGGACAGCACGGCAGCATACTGGGACAGGGACATCGTCTGAAACGGAAATTCTTTCATGATACTGTGGTATCCCTGTCCAGGTTTATTAGGCTCATGTGATAATCTTCTTAGACATTATAGATGATGGGGACTGAATGAGGGGAAATGGTTGCTTTTGAGGGAGGATCAACAGTCCCACAGAATCTTTTCCAGACTAACTATTCTTCAATCACATTTAAACACAGCAGATCCCAAGTTTAAGCTGCTAAACTGTTTCAATATTTGTAGTGCACAGAAACTTTGTAATCCATAGAAACATCTTGCAAATTTCAGCAGGAATACAGCATGCTATTGCATTATTGACTTCTGTGGAACCACAACTTTGGGAGAATAAAATCAAAAGGAAAATCATCTCTGCATTGCTCACCCAGTCATCCTTACGTTGAAATCTTACATTAATCTTACTGTGGAAGATTAAAGGCACAATGGTACAGGGAAGACTTTGAGATGGGAGACAAAAAGGTTAGGAGCTTTTATTCCCATTTGGGATGGTTCAGATCAATACCTAGATGATGATGCATCTAAGGATGGTGAAGCTACATCCCAGTTTTCATTTAAAATAAATCAATGGATTTAGCATATTGGGGATTTGTGTTCTGGGAGGCAGAAAGAGGGCAAAGAGGCTCTACTTTTTCATACCTGCTGTATTGACACAGCAGGAACCTCAAAGCAGCATCAGCAAGAGATTGAGGTTTATTTCAAAGTAGCATCAATTAAGTTTAATTGAGCTCTCTTATGGCCTACAAGTTTGGAGATAATTTTTCTTTCACTTTCCTCACTAAGCAGCTTTCATGTACATCTTAGAATATTTTACTTCTTTTTTTAAAAAAAAGCACCAAATAAGAAGCAAAATGGCTGTCTTTCAGAAAGATTTTTATGCCCACATAGGAACAAAGAGACAAGATTAAGAAGACATTTATTAATCAAACCACATTGGGTCCTCCCAAATGCAGAATTCAATTGAGGCAGGGGTCTTCTCTGACCTCATCAACTGCAAAGAGTGAGCACCCCATCCCTGAAGTCAGGATGCATACCTACAGTGTCCTTGGCTGGTTGGCCATGTCTTAGAATCACAGAATCATAGAATCATAGAGTTGGAAGAGACCTCAAGGCCATTCAGTCCAACCCTCTACCATGCAGGAGCTTCATCCACCTGTTCGTCTTTAGAGGGAAGAACAGAAACAGCAATTCATGGGAAAGATTTTTTTGGACTGCTATCTTCACAATACCCCAGCCAGGTTGTCTATTGGCCATAGTGTTTGGGGGAATTATGGGAGTCATAGTCCAAAAACGTACTCTAGTTGTCTGTGCCTGCCTACAGCAGACCAAGTAACAGCCACTGCCTCTAGAATCCCTTATTCAGTATATATGAACACAAAACAGAAAGAAAGGAGAAAGTGAATTAGACTGCTTCATCAGCTACCCCATGTTAAAAAAGCATAATCTATTAGTTTGGCCACCAAAATGGAAATCATAAGAAAAGTAGATGCTGGTAACAAATTCCAAGATGCATTTTGGAACAAAATTTCAAGTGGTCTGTAGAAGGTTCAAAATATTTTCATTTACTTATGCAAAACTTACCTGACCAGGTTGTTTCATTTAATGTCTGCATGTTATTAGTTTTGAATAAAAGCTTCAGTGAAACATATTGAACTGCTCTTCTTGGCCTGGAGCACATCTTTCAGCCCCACAACTTAAGGAAGAGCTCAACTTGTGTTGGCCCCCGACCTTCACATAACTGGAAAATCTGAAACATGCATACCTTGAGGCACAAGTTAGAAAACTCCCTTTGAACTGTAAAGTGTGCCCAATTGGCGCTTCACCAAGAGCCTATCTTTTCTCTTTGACACTACCCACCCCATGTGTCTTCTAATTTTGAACAACACCATCCTGACCAATTACCTAGTATCCCATAGGCTCCTAGTGCAAAGTAGACTCTCTCTGTCTCTCTCTCTCTCTCTGTCTCTCTCTCTCTCTCTCTCTCTCTCTCTCTCTCTCTCTCTCTCTATATATATATATATATATATATTTGTTTAATATGCCGATTAGGTGATGAAGGCCACCTCTGACATCCCCACTTAGATTTTTTTTTTAAAAAAAAATTAAAACACACAAACCACAAAAGAAACTTTAACACATACTTGATTTTCTACACATAAAAAATACACAAACAAAAACAAAAAAACACACAACACTTATCAATATTAACTTACCACACCAACTAAAATACACAAAGTATTGAAGTCAGTAATTTGACATCCCCACTTAGGCCCCAACTCCTGATTGTCTCTCCAAAGGAGGAATCCCTCAAAATTAAACTGTGGCCATAAAGGAGAACTCAAATAATCTCTGCCAACTGCTGTCAGCCTGCAAAGAAAGAGAAATTGGCCACAACCCAGCACAACCAGGCAGCTCATTCTCTATCCCACCTTTTCTCCTATAATGGGACCCGAGGCAGCTTACAAATTATTCAGAGCAGTAGAGATTAAAACCTGTCTATCTGTCTGTCTGTCTATCATCTATCAATCATAAAATTTAAAGAACAACCAAGCAATCTGTAGAGCTACAACCATATAAAATTCATTAAATGACAATATAAAAAAGAGAGCAGCACTGCACACCATTAAAATCCCATCACAGTAATTTCCTAATTATCTGCTGGAATCAGAATGTTTCTACTTGGTGGAAGGAAAGCAAACAAACAAAAACATTTTGAACTAGTATGGGCAATGCACAGTGAGAAGGGGAGGCAATTTTCACCAAACAACCCCCCCCACCTGCAGATGACATCTGTGTGTCCAGTGTCTCTTCTGGATGTCATTTTCTTCATTTGTGCCCCATTTCAGCCACTGGTGATGATGGGGGCCCTTCTGGGGATGGGGGAGTGAAACTATTACATTTGTTGGTGACTGGGCCATTTTGAAAAATTGCTCAAAAATCAGTCCAGGATTGTTTTTAAAGGGGAGTATTGGTGAACTTTGGAGTTTCTGGAGGGACTGTGCAGGTCACAAAAGTGGGACTTTGGGGCTTCATGCCACCAACAGGCTGCACATTCCCCACCCATGCTTTATAAGAAAATTAAGTCTTTTCAGAAATTGATCAGGTAAATATCTTTTAAGAGCAGGAGGTCTAGCCAATATAGTGTCATCTGGAACAGGACCTCCAGCAGGGAAAATGTCTTTAGAAACAGGACCTCCAAGCAAGTAAATTAAGCCATGTGCCTTCAGGGAGGGAGTATGACTGGCCAATTAAACATCTTCAGAAACAGGACTTTTCATGGACTGGTGTGAAGTCACTGATGAGAAATTATCCCTCATATATTATGTGCATGATGCTGACTCAGAGTACCAAAAGGCTGTTTACACCCTCCCACCCCCAGCTTATAGTATCAGAGGTTCAACAAATTGTTCACTCACCCAAGACCTTTTCAGGGGGGTTGAATAAAGTGGTAGGACTAGAGAGC
This sequence comes from Gambelia wislizenii, assembly GCA_030847615.1. Taxonomy (NCBI): domain Eukaryota; kingdom Metazoa; phylum Chordata; class Lepidosauria; order Squamata; family Crotaphytidae; genus Gambelia; species Gambelia wislizenii. The sequence goes on from JAUMIR010000004.1 coordinate 151,767,558, forward strand.
CAACATCTGATTCTCTATTTCTGAATTATCACAGTTGCTTCTAGACTTCCTTGCCAGCTTTTCAACAGATCCACCTTCCCAGATAAGCCTCTTACTTGGCTGCAGTTTGAAAAGGCACCCTGCTCCTGAAAGAACTGGATGTTTGACAAACTCAGCAAACCCATATTCTAAACTGTGAAATCTCACTTCACCATAATGTCTGTGACAAAAGTTATCCAGTTAATGAAACTTTCAGTGATTTCATATCATTGGGGGTTTTCTGCCCTGGAGTGGGATTGCTATGTCACTCTTGCCCTCTCTGTCTCCCCAATGTCAATGAGGTATAGAGAAGCACTGCTCCCATATTGTTTCACATATTATTGTTAAAGACATAGAGGCTGTAACATAAAAAGAGAGGGGGAGAGTGAGAAAAAGAGTGACATGACAATCCCACTTGAGAGAGGAAAAATACCAAAGATATGAAATCACTGAAGAACTAGGGAGATTATCACATGAGCCTAATAAACCGGGACAGGGATGCCACAGTATCATGAAAAGATTTCCCTATCAAATGACATAATCCCTGTCCCATTCTGCTCCAGTGCTGCTGCCATTCTGTTCCTGATTTTTTCATTCACAGCTATTAATAGATCTGCTGTTCTGTTTCTGTAACAGAACGACGTTCGTGTAAAAAAAGGTGCCCATTATGCTGGTGCAATGCCAGCATTAGTGGGATGTCAGGTGTGTCAAAAAAGCACTTCCGGATGCCTCCCTTAACAGACCTCCACTGCCGCCCGATCACCCCTGATCACTGCCCAATCGCCCCCCCAATCACCCCCAATCACCACCCAATCATCCCTGATCGTCGCCCAATTGCCCCCAATTGCCTCCCAATCACTGCTGATCGCTCTCCCAATCACCACCCGATTGCCCCCAATCGCCACCTGATCACCCCCATTGCCCCTTGATCACCCCCCAATATTCCCCCATTGCTCCCCTGATCTCCCTCAGCCTGAACCTTAAAATTCCCAGCTCTCCTCTTCTTGTGAGAGCAGCAGCTTGGATTACAAACCAGGAAGTACAAGGAGCTCTAGAACTCCTTTCACTTCCTGGGCTGCCCAGCACAAGTGTTATTAAGGTAAGTGTGAAAATTTTTGTTCTTGTGCCAGGACAGGGGTGGGACAGGGACAGGAAAGGAGATTGTGGGATGGGAACACTTTTTTTGTTCCCATCTGATAATCTCCTTGGTGTCCATTGGGACAGTTCTCAGCTATATAAGATGGTTGAAATCTCACATTCTAGTTTCAGTGCTGAATGTTCAAACATTTACTGTCATATACCCCATGGAATTTAAATCTTGGATCATACTACACTACCATTATACATGTAATAGCTTGTTCTTTTACTGCCTCAACAGCACCTGGAAACATTTCCCTAGCAGATTTGCTTTCCTCATCATGGAATCTTTATTGTACAAATTTAAGTCTTCTTAGTTTTAATGCTCATTGAAATGAAAATGCCTTCCGGAAGCTGTAGGGGGGTTGAATGGAAATGGGAACTGACACAAAGTGTCCATAGAAACTTTTGCTGTTGACACAGAGTGAACTTGTTTGCAGACTTTACTATTATTGTTCAGGTGCCCACAGTATGGAGTTTAGTCTTGTACTCAATTTCTATAGCTCTCAGCAGGGAAGTGAGCTTCAAATGTGGCTGAGAACCAAATTAGCATTTCTCCACCAGATTTTTCACAGCTTAGTTAGGACATAAATAGGAGATAAGACAATTGTGCATCAAATAATCATTCATCAAAATCATAAATATGTAGAGATCCCCATGACTTACATTGAACTGCTACTTAAGTATGTGATGTCACTTCAAAGCAAAACAAAATAAAAAACAAAAACAAATAATCAACAAGGAGTTTGGCTTTTGTTGTTAACTGCCTTCAAGTTGACTTTGATTTATGGTGAGCCTATGAATGAGAGACCTCCAAGTCACCCAATCATAAACAGCCTGCTCAGGTCTTGCAGACTCAGGGCTGTGGCTTCCTTGCTTGAGTCTATCTATCTGGAATGTGATTTTCCTCTTTTCCTATTGCCTTCTACCTTACCAAGCATTATTGTCTATTCTAGTGAGTCATGTCTTCTCATGATATGCCCAAAGTCTCAGTTTAGTCATCTTAGCTTCTAGGGAGAGTTCAGGCTTGATTTGCTCTCAGATCCATTTATTTGTTCTTTTAGCAGTGCCTGGTATCTGTAGAACTCTTCTCCAGCACCACTTTTCAAATAAGTTGATTTTCTTCCTATCAGCTTTCTTCACTTTCCAGCTTTCACAACCATACATAGAAATGGGGAAATATGATCTCATAGACAATCTTAATTTTTGTTCAATTATATATTGTGTCTAGTTCCTTCATAGCTGCTCATGATTTTTGTTTTCTTAATGTTCAACTGTATACCTGACTTTGCACTTTCTTCTTTGAGTTTCTTCAGTAATCGTTCCAAGTCCTTGCTATTTTCTGCTAATAGTATGGTTGTCATCTACATATCTTAAACTGTTATTCCAGTTTTCATGTCTCCTTCCTCCATGTCTAATCCTGCTTTACATATGATATGTTCAGCATACAAGTTAAACAGACAAGATGGTGAAATGCAGCCTTGCCTGACACCCTTTCCAATTGGAAACCATTCCATTTCTCTCTATTCTGTTCTGATGGTAGTCTCTTATCCTGAGTACAGGTTCTCCATCAAGGCAATCAGATGTTGTAGAACACCCATTTCTTTAAGAGTGTTCTATAGTTTTTCATGATCTATGCAATCAAAGGCTTTGTTATAATCTATAAAGGCTGATTTTCTTTTGAAATTCTTTGGTGTACTACATTATCCAACATATATTTGCAGAGGTATACCTAGTGTCTCTTTTTTTCCTGAACCCAGCAGGATTCTTTCCTAACTTTCCCTGGGAATCCCTGGTGTTACTTGGTATTCTGCTATCCAAGCACTAACCAGGACTGCCCCTGTTCAACTTCTGAAAGCAGACAAGGTTGGTATCTTTAGGATAGTGTGGTGGTCATGATTGTTACGTTGATCTTAGTGGGGCTTTCTTACTTTCTCAGGAGACATGATGCTGCAAAATAGCTAGGTCTCATTTTGGTGCTACCAAAAGTTATTACACCTGTGATGGTTAAGCCTTGCCCTCAAGTGTGTGTGTGTGTGTGTGTGCTCGTGTTAGAGCACACTGGGAACTAGCTTAACTGTCACAACTCCCTTATCAGATCCTTCTAGATGTAGCTATCACTCTTGAGCTACCTTGCATCTTGCCTGATGAAGAGGTCTATCTTGTGAAATTTTAAGTAAAGAGGCAAAATGGATAGTGGCTTCTTCTTCCCATTGGGAACATCGTATTCAGATGAAGACTCCTCCTTGCCCTCCCTATGAAACACTTGGAAAGAGGAAGATCAGCATTTGTTTATAGTTTATTACTTATAACCTCCTTTCTCTATCATGTTACAAGTTGCATATCGTGGATTGCTCCTCCATGCTATATTACCACAATATCTCTGTGAGAAAGCAAATCCCCCAAACTGGCCTCTAAAGGGAATTTCTAAAATGCTATGTGGAAAAGTACCATGTGACTTAAAATTACAAGGAAATACCATTTAATAAAGGTGAGGTTAAGATAACAAATAATAATCATGACAAATAGCTTTCCCTATCAATGAACTCAGACCTGGCCAACACATTCAGCAGAATCTGAGATGCAACTAGAATATTTCATATCAAATGCTAAGTGTGATATCCAGTTTTTGAATGCTTACCCACATAAAAAGTTGTTGGCAACTTAAACCTAGCCTTGAAACCTATCCAGTTTACTTCATGCTGCCTTTAGACTTCTGCTAGCAGGGATTTTTGTTTTAATGTAGGAGAGAAAAGGTTATCCTTCAATAGAAATCTGAAGTAATATAGTCCATTCTACTATTTAAAGACTCTGCCATCTCATTTAGATGACATGCATAAAACTGACCTTGGTTTCTTCCATCTCTGGTTCTAGGATAGCTGTTTTGATATATATTATCTCTTAAGACTCCACATATATGCAAACCAATGTGCAAGTGACCTCCATTTTGACAGAATGGAGGTAACTTCCAAGTACCTATGCATATAGTGATCATCACCATCACATTTGTTTCATGGATTCAGCAACCTTCCTCACAACCTCATAAAGTATGAATGAAAATAAATGCTCAGGTAGTCTCTGTAGCCATCCACTGGAAAGAAAGCTGTGTTGTTGTTCAGTTGTTATTCTTTCAGAGTACAATGTTACCTTAGAGTTTGAGGAAAAATAAAAACAAATAGACATATGCATCTAAGCAAATTTTTTCTCCTTCTTCAGTGAAAGAAGAAAGGGGTAGAGGAAAAGTAATGTCTTTCCCCCTTCAAATCTGCTTGGCTATAGGACTGACCTTGAGTAACAGACTACAAATGGCATATCTGGTGATGGAGCAGATGAGATTAATCTGGATTGTAAGTGGTGCAACAAGAGCAAATTCTCCCAGTTCCTTAGTGGCATGGAGCCCTGTGCTACTGCTTGCACTCTCCTTCTTGTATTGTGATATTGAAAAAATGGTGATATGCACCCAGAGAGAGGGGAGGTGTAGACCTCTCTCACTCTACCCTCCCCAATGGTTAGTAGGATTTATTGTACCCCCAGTGCCATTTCCCTAGCTGCAGAGTGAGTGAAGACATTAATGGCACACTTAGGCCACTGACTTTGAGACTTTGGCCTCTCATGCTGGCTGAAACAAAACAGAAGGGAATACCCTGTGTCCCTCTCAATAATTACTGAAAGTGGCTGGCTGTAACCCTGAACCGGTCACTTTTCTATCCAGCAGTGCTGCCAAGCTTAATTTGTTGCAGCAAACAGCAGTGGCTGCTGGTGGCTCCCATGACAATGGGGTTGTGAATCCACTCTAGGTTTTAACTCAGGCTTTAAAGAGGTTCTCTGAGGTGCTGAAGTGGCTCAACATTGAGGATAGCTACTTAGCAAAAACCTGGAATGGATTCATCACCCCACTGATAAAGGAGACACCAGCAGCCTCTCACGGGATAGCATCCATATAGAAACAAAGCTGACCCTATGCACAGAACTTTTCTAGGTCTCCATTCCTATAATTTGGTCTTGGATGAGACTTGTGGGGCAGGGGAGAGAGGAGGAGGAGGAGGAGGAGGAGGAAGAAGAAGAAGAAGAAGAAAAAGAATCATAGAGTTGGAAGAGATCACAAGGGCCATCCAGTCCAACCCCTTGCCTTGCAGGAATACACACTCAAATCATTCCAGACAGATAGCCATCCAGCCTGTTTAAAAACCTCCAAAGGAGACTCCACCACACTACAAGACAGCGTATTCCATTCTGAACAGCTCTTACTATCAGGAAGTTCTTCCAAATGTATAGGTGGGATCTCTTTTCCTGTAGTTTGAACCCATTGCTCTGTGTCCTAGTATCTGGAGCAGCAGAAAATAAGCTTGCCCCATCCTCTGCATGACATCCCTTCAAATATTTAAACATGGCTATCATGTCCCCTCTCAAACTTCTTTCTCCAGACTAAACAAGCCCAGCTCCCTAAGCCGAAGAAGAAGAAGAAATGATGTGAGGGGTTTTGGTTGCTTCTGCTTCCCAAACCCATTAGCAGAATGAAGTGCACATAAGTCAACAACCATACCACACTTCAAAAATGCCAGGCTGATTATAATCTGAGAATTCTACTTCTATTGGCTCTTTGATTCTTTTTCGCTCTCTGTTTCTCATGCCTACCTCTCACTGGCTGTCCTGGTATTCCTGTTTAAATTGGTGGTTCCCATTGTCTGCTCGACTTCTTATTTGCTTTGTGCCTCCCCTCTTTGCAAGAAAGGGTAAAAAAGATGGCTACCATGAACAAAGCTGTTGTCGCTGCTGATGTGGCTTTTTTTTAGTGTCAGGCCCTGGTCTATTGCCTCATGTTCACCTTCTCTATGGCTGGCTGTCCTGATTTCTACCCTAATTCAGCCTTGAAGTTACAATTTCACTTCAGGAATTCATTAGGGAATTTAGTTGTAGATTTGTCTACTAGGATAGTAGAATTAGTCTACTATCACATGCTTTGTCTGGAGCTGTCTTTGAAAAGTGTTTGGTAACTACAGCTACTGCAAAATGAGGTGGCAAGACAATTGTGCAGTGCCCACTTTAAAGACAATACAATATATCACCAGTCTTGACCAACTTCTAAGTCCAGTTCAAGGTATTTGGTTTTGATCTACAAAGTTTAAAATGACTTGGAATCAGGGTAGCTTAAGTACTGCTTCCTCTCCTATGAGCCTGCCTGGAATTTGCCTGAATCCTTACTGGAAACCTTCTGTGTTCCACTACACTAAGAGGCTAGATTGGTGGGTGCAGAGTCACCTCAAAAGAGAAGTCAAGAGAGGCCATGTTGAGTTGATCCATTTTAAGCTTCTGTCAGGCAATCAAGACTACCATATATTCTGGCGTATAAGATGACTTTTTCAGCCTGTAAAATCAGCTGAAAAGTCAGGGGTCATCTTATACGCCAAATACCGTCAGACTTGGAATGATGGAGGTGGCTGGCTGGGGGAGGAAGCCTGCTAGCCACCTTATCCCCCCTGCCTAGTGAAGCTGCACGGGGGGGCGGGAGCCTTGCTGGACAAGATGGGCTGAGCCTCTCCCCAGCCAGGCCAGCCATCCCCCGCAATTCCCCAACTCGCAAGGAGGCTGCCCAGCCTCCTTGTGGGCTGGGGAATCTCGGGAAGTGGCTCAGCCTCTCCCCAGCTGGCCAGCCATCCCCGACAATTCCCCAACTCGCGAGGAGGCTGGCTAACTTCCTCGTGGGTTGGGGAATCATGGGAGGTGGCTCAGCCTCTCCCCAGCTGGCCAGCCATCCCACGCAATTCCCCAACTTGTGTGGCCAGTGCTGTCAGCTACATTTCAGAGGAGGGAATTGACAAAACCACTTCTGAGTATTCCTCACCTAAGAAAAGCCTATGAAACCCATGGTGTCACGATAAGTTGACACTTGACTTGAAAGCACATACACACACAGTGGGACAGGACATAAATTGGCCAAAATGCATCTTCCTTTTAAATTTAGGAGGGACTGAATAATCAGAAAAAAGCGAGTCAGACAGAATGACTGGCAAAGTGATCAAGAGGTCACTAAATAACCACTTCTGATGGGTGATTCTCCAACTTGCCAGCTTCCTCCTGGGTTGGGGAATCGTTGGAGGTGGCTGAGCCTCTCCCCAGCCGGCCAGCCATCCCCTGCTTTTCCTCAGCCAGCTTCAGGAAGGCTTCAGGAATGGTGGCTGGCTGGAGGGTGGGAAGCTTTCCAGACACCATCTGCCCTCCCCGAAGCCACAAAGGGGAGCCCAATTTTGGTTTCAGGGAGGGTGGGTGATGGGGGGGTCATCTTATATGGTGAGTATACCCTAAAGTCTATATTTTGACTTTAAAATTGGGGGGTCGTCTTATATGCCCAGTCTTCGTATATGCCGGAATATACAGTATATTGCAAACCTAAATACATAGACACCAATCTTTGACATTAAATTAAGACAGCGTATTTTAAAAAGCCCAAAGTTGATACACTTTACACATTATTCATACATACATTTATTTAGCTCACATCAAGGATACAGTACCATATATTCCGGCGTATAAGATGCCTTTTTAACCTTGTCAAAACTTTTTTTAAAATTAGGGGGTCTTCTTATACGCCGGAACAGGCCTTCCCCATCGAGGCTTCAGAAGGATGGGTAGTTGGCAGGATGGGGGGAAGCTTGCCAGCACCCGCCCTTCCCAAAACCATGATGGGGAGCCCTATAAGAAGACACCCCAGCCAGCCAGCCACCCCTCCGTACACCCCAAAGCCACGATCGGGCTCCCGATCATGGCTTCAGGAAGAGGGAGTTGGCTAGAAAATCCCCCCTTGAGTCACCCTTCCATCCACCCCGAAGCTGCAATCGGGCTCCTGATTGGGGCTTCAGGAAGGGTGGTTGGCTAGAACTGCCCTTGAGCCACTCTTCCACCCTCCCTGAAGCTGCGATCAGGCTCCTGATTGTGGATTTGGGAAGGGGGTGGCTGGCTGGCTGGCTGGAAATTCCCCCCTCGAGCCACCCTGCCCCCTCCCTGGAGCTATGATTGGGCTCCTGATTGTGGCTTCAGAGAGGGGGTGGGTAGCTGGAAAGCCCCTCTCGAGCCACCCTTCCATGCTCCCCAAAGCTGCGATTGGGCTCCCAATTGCATCTTTGGGGATAGGGGGTTTGGCTGGAAAGCCCCCCCTCGAGCCACCCTTCCACCCTCCCTGAAGCCACGATCGGGCTCCTGATCGTGGCTTCAGGGATGGGGGGTTGGCTGGAAAGCACCCCCCAAGCCTCCCTTGCATTTGCCCCTCTCCTCCACCTTCGATTCCTTCAGGAAGGATGGATGGGTGGTGACTGGAGGGGGGGCGAGGCTTTACAGCCAGCACCCGCCCTTCCCAAAGCCATGATTGGGGTTCCTATTGCGGCTTTGTGAAGGGTGGCTGGGTGGTGGCTGGAGGGGGGAGGCTGGAGGGGGAAGTTTGGAATGTAATGTTGTCCCTCCATATTCACGGATTTGGCATTCACGGATTTAAGTATTCAGGACTTGAAAATATTCTTTAAAAAAATAATAATCCAAAATACAAAGCTTGATTTTGCCATCTTATATAAGGGACACCATTTTGCTATGCCATTGCATATAATGGGACTTGAGTATTCACGGATTTGGGTATTCATGGGGGTCCGAAACCAAACCCCGGTGAATGTGAAGGGACAACAATACTCACCATATAAGAGAAGGAGGGGTTGTCTTACACAGCGAGTATATTCCAAACTCTATATTTTAACTTCAAAATTGGGGGGGGGTCGTCTTATACACCCAGTCGTCTTATACACCAGCCTTTGGTCCTTAAAACAAGTTTTAGCATTGGCTTTTGTGTGGTTTTAATCTGTTCTTAATAAATATTGGATGTTAAAAGTGTTTTAATCTGTTTTCAATGCAATCTGTTATGCATTGTCTTAGGAGCTTTCATGGACAGGGAAGCAACAAATAATAACTTTTAATAAGCAAATGAAGTTGACTTACTTGTAAAGCCCAGCAGTAAATAATGCCTCCAAGTTTCATAAGCTTAGGACTGACAAATTTTCTCCCTGCAGGCAAACAAGTACCCCAAACACAAAATATTCCAAAATTTTATTGATTTTTGGCCCTGTCAATATAAGTAAAAGTAATGAAGTAATAATGCACTTCAAGCCAGCTGTTTTCTTATGCAAGGACTACTCAGAGGCAGTTTGACATTGCCTTCCTCTGACATATAGCCTACACTACCTGCTATTTCCTAGTGATCTTCTTTCCAGGTACTACCAAGGCCTAACCCTACTTAGCTTTTGAGATCAGACAGGATCTGGTGCCTTCAGAGAACTTAGGCAGCAATATAACACATGCCCCAAACAAAGGAAGGTCACTTTGTTTATAATGTGTTGGTTTAAAATCAACCTTGATCAAAGTAACATTCTTTTATTGCCATACCCTCTGTTTTGCTTTAACACATTTTACTGCCCTGAGATACGCTAGAATTTGGCCTCAGGTAATAATTTCTATAGTGGGCCCTTGGTATCTGCTGGGATTTGGTTCCAGGACCCCCCCCCCATACCAAAATCCATGGACGCTCAAGACCTATTGTATACAATGGCATAATAAAATGGTGCCCCTTATATAAAACAGCAAAATCAAGGTTTGTTTTTGGATTTTTTTGGGAGGGGGAGGATATTTTCAAGCTGTGGGTGCTTGAGACCATGCATACAGAATCTGTGGATATGGAAGGCTGACTGTATACAGTTTTTGGAGGTGTGTGTTTATTAAAAAATGTCGAAGGTTTCTGAAACACAATTGAATTATATTTATTATGAGAGACAGGAAATGAGAAAACTCACTATTTCTAGATAAATTAACACTGGTTGGCAATTCTGAATCAACAGTGAGCATACATTTGGAGTTCTTGGTATGAAATGGGTGATGCACATGTTAGTTTGGATTTGCAGTAACATAGCACAAACATTGGCTCCCTTTGTTATTTTGGTGTTACATTAAATGTTGGATTGTTTAGAATCCAATAATTCAGCAATTAACACCCTTTACAGACAGGCTCCAGGTGGGCTACAACCCTGAAAATGGAAATGGAAATGATGACCTCTGGAAGTTTCCAAAACATCTAATAAGGGAGGGCATGTGAGCTGAATTGGCCTTGAAAATGAATGCATGCTTACTGGCTTTGAAAAAGACCTCAAGAAAACATCAATTTCTTGAATTTCATTTTCTCCCTTTTGGATCCAAGGCAGATGATGGTTCCCCAAGAATTATAGGTCTAGTTAAAAGGCAAAGTGACAATTTTGTCAGTCAGTGTAGAAAAAAAGTTGAACATCAATGTGACTCAGGTAATCTGGAAAGTCACTTACATTTCCCAGATGTATAATAACTGGCTGAAGAATTAGCCAGGGTACCCAACCTAATGCTGCATCCAATTTCACACTACACATAAAGCACTGCTTACTTGGAAGAACACCCCCATGGAATCAATTGTGCATAGTAGAGATGGTTGGGCTGGATTAAGCACTTTGACCCTCCCTACCTGTTTTTGGCTAGAACACGCCAACTGATTCTCTCTCACTGTGGTTTTGTAGAGTAGGGAGCTGCTCTGTTACTGACAAGCTTAATACAAATGAAGAGCTTCAAGTAAAGCTCTTTTGTTGTCATGATAGACTTTACAGGAGAAACTTCTGTGCATTGGGATCCTCCTAAAAGCAGTGTTAAAGGAGGTCAGTGGAGCTATCCAAAGTGCTGAATTATACTCCTGAAATAGATTCAGCACCTTCAATAGCTCCTTTAAAGGTCTGATTAAATTCTAGCATGGATTAGCTGCCTTACTGAAATGACCCACCCAGTGTCATTGAGGATAATGCAAAAGGGAGAGATATTTCTTCCTTGTAAATATTCATTCTTGACAATGAAGCCAGGGGAACCCAGTCTTTATTATTACTCCAAACCAGCCAATTGCAACCTTATATCACCACATGGTAATAGTACCTAATAACCATTAATGATCTGTGAGCTCAAAAATCTAAGTCTTTTACATTAATATTGGATGGGATTTTTTTTCTAATACCCACCCACTAAGTTGCAATTATGTTTATTGTTAGCATTAGAAACTACAGGACAAACCCAAGTGGCATACTTTATAACTGACTCCTTCAAAAAAGCTCATGCTGGATCTTAAACTATATTTCATAATACAGCATTTTCCAGACATCTACAAATCCCATGATCCAACTGATGCCTGGAGATGTACCTGGTGGTCTAATAATCTGCAAAATGCCAGAGAACACTGCCTAAAGTATGATATCTTACAACCTATGCAATCCATCTGATTCAGCTCATCTTTCCATCCTCACCTAACCACTGCAACAGCTTTATTGTTGATCTACAGTTCATGAGTTTAAGGCTGAATGACATAAAACTTGAAAAATCTCCATCAAAATGTCTCTAAAACACTCTTTTAAAAAAACATGATTAAAAAGTAACCATATTGCATAACTTGTTACCAAAACAGATAATCACATTACCACTCATAATGATGCTTTTGAAAGGTATTGTCATTATAGCTTCATTACCCAAAAGGAAAAGGGTGTGTGTGACTTGTTACAAGTAATTGCAGTATTCTAATTCATTACCTTCAATATCTAACCAGGAAAGCAATGAAATGGGATTGTGTGCAGGTAAGGTAGAGTATTGTCACTGAAATATACTTATCATGATGTAGTCTACCCAGGAGAGCCATTCTGGTGTAGTAATTAGAGATTTGGACTAGGAATCCAAGAAACTAAGGACTGAATCCCTGCTCAGCTATGGAAATCTACTGAGTAGCCTTTGGCAAGTCACATTCCATCAGCCTAAGAAAAAGGCAAAGGCAAGCCTTCTCTCAATAAATCTTGCCAAGAAAACTATGACAGGATTGCCATAAGTCTGAACCTAAAAGGTGCTCACCAATGGATCCTCTTAATCCTGGAGAGAAGTGACTTAGTGTGGTGCCACAGGGTTGTGCTCAGGGCCCAGTACTATTCAATACATTTATAAGTGACTTGGATGATGGAATAGAGGGCATACATATCAAATTTGCAGATGACACTGAATTAGGAGGAGTAGCAAATATCTTAAAGGTCAGGATCAGAATTCAAAATGACCTTAACAGTTTGGAGAGTTGGACCAGAAGCAACAAAATTAATTTCAACAGGGAGAAATGTAAGTTACTACTTTTAGACAAATAAAATTAAATGCACAGATATAGGTTGGGTGCATCTAGCTGGATAACAGTGCATGTGAAATGGAGCTAGGAGTCTTAGTAGACCACAAGCTGAACATGAATTAACTGTGTGATCCAGCAGTTAAAAAATCCAATGCAATTCTGGGCTGCATCAATAGCAGTATAGAGGAAAGTAATAGTACCACTCTATTCTGCTTTGGCCAGACCCCACCTGGAATATTGTGTCCAGTTCTGGGCACAGAAGTATATCAAAGAAGGATATTGGCAAGCTGGAATGTGTCCAAAGGAAGACAAGCAAAATGGTGAAATATGTGGAAGCCATGCCTATGAGGAGTGGCTTAGGAAGCTGAGTATGTTTAGCCTGGAGAAGAAAAGGTTAAGAGATGTTTAAATATTTGAAAGGATGTCATATTGAAGAAGGAGCAAGCTTCTTTTCTGCTGCTCCAGAAATGTGGAGCAATGGAGTCAAAGTACCAGAAAAGAGATTCCACCTAAATATTAGGAAGAACTTTCAGATGGCAAGAGCTGTTCGACCGTGGAATACACTGCCTCAGAATATGGCAGTGTCTTTGGAGGTCTTTAAACAGAGGCTGGATGGCCATCTGTCAGGTGTGCTTTTATTGTGTATTCCTTCATTGAAGGGGGTTGGAATAGAAGACCCTCATGGTCTCTTCCAACTCTGTGATTCTATGAGTTGACTTGAAGGCACATAACCATTACAACAAGATCAACAGCAGCAGCAGCAACATGTCCCTAATCTATGACATATATCTGCAATATAAGAAGTCTATAACTGAACAAGACTGTTAATGTGTAAATACTACATATAATGCTGTATCCAAATCTTCTGAAAAAGCCAGTGGTTCAGGAAATCTTAAGGAGGAGTACTTAGCTGAATAGCTTGCTAGACTGTACTGCTGTTTACAACCATAAACATTTAGTTGACCATAAAGATGTACTATAAGGAAGACTGAGTGGATATTGGCAAGCTAATAAGGGCAAAGAACCTTGAATATTTTGTACAGAAATAGGGGTGAGGTTATAGACTATTTGGGGGATTCACTGCATAAGCTTAAAATTTTGGAAAAAGAAAAGAAGCAAAAACAAAAATAGGTAGCTATGGACTAAAGATGTTCACAGCCTCTAGAATACAGTTGAAGATCAGCTCAGGGAGGGTTGAGACAGCATAAAGAAAATACTTGATAAAACCCTCTAATACAAAAGTGGAGAAACTTTTGCACATAAGATGTTTTAGCCTACAACTCTTAATATGATCTACCCAGAATGACCAGTAAGGGACTGTGGGGGCTGTAGTCCAAATCACTTCGAGGGTCACAAATTCTTCACCCTTGCCTTACAGCATTTTGGAAGAGATGGGGGATTTTAGGTCAAGGGATGCCCAATGGGAGATGTACAAATTGTGGAGAGGGAGGGGCATTTTGTGATGCCTGCTGCTTTGTATCTAAGTCATTTCAACCTGATTTGAGAGGAAGAGGGTTTAGATGGAAGGGGACAGTTCTTTGTGAAGGATAAATGGAATGAAAATCCATCAGTGAGCTGCATTCTTGAGGGAAGATACTTCAGTCAGAATCCTTTTGGTGACCTTGACATCCTCTTGAATTTACTCAATACTATTCGTTTGGCTGAGTTTGAGGCAACTCTGGTAGAGATGAACTTAGCAGATTGCTGCCTGGACAGTGGAACTGGGTCATTTACAGAAAAAGTTAAAGCATTTCCATACTCAGAGGACACCTCCACTCTGTGTCCTTTGACCCTAATTCCTCACCACCTCATCAGTCTTGGGTGCAAAAGATTATTAAGGGCTCTCTGAACCATTGTAGCCAACAATATTGCTTAGGAAGTTACTTATTAATTAAAATATTTATATCCCACCCTATACCTCAGATTCTCAGGACAGTGTACAGATAAAATAAATACCAAAGACTTTAGAGCAATTTAAACTGAAAACCATGAGGAATAATGTATACAATCTGAAACATATTTTGAAAATGAAGGGTTAGAATAGATTAAAACAGTTCAAAACCTACATAGATTTTTTTTGGGGGGGGTCAGTAGCTTTCAAAGGCTGTAATTAAAAAGGAAGAAAAATTTTATCCAGTGACAGAAACATAAAGCTAGCAATGGTGGCAACTGGTGGTGCATCTCCAAGGGGAGGGCATTCCACAACCAGGGTGCTACAGCAAAGAAGGCCTTCTTCTACATCCTGAAATAATGTATTGGACTCACAAGTGGTACACAGAGAAGGGCACTCCAGCACACATTAGTGCTTAGGCAAGTGTATATGAAGACAGAGGCTCCTTTAGAGTCAGAAACTGTGGAGGTCATAATGAGATGCACTAGCAGCCAGTGCAATTACCAGTGCCAATACAGTGCCAATGCCGTATGGTTTTGCTAAGATAGTTGGTGTCCAAGGAGGTTCTTTCAGAAAAAAGGTACACTACATCTTCATTCAAGGAAGCAGGCTTCTCCCCCTGAAAGCATGAGACATTTGCCATCCATTGGAGCCACCCAATCAATCCATTTCTATTTCATCTTATCAGCCAAGATGGGCAAGGGTCAATTTACATGAAGTGTGATGGACTGATCCAAATGTCTTGTCCACATCAAGCTGTGAAAACTGAAACTGATTCCAAGAAACCTGTCCAAATGGAACACTGGACACTTTCCCAGATACTGATAACTGTTGTACCAATTTCTGAATGAATATCAGCTATTTTTCCTTGAACTACTTTGTGTAACAGGTGACAATAGGTTGCACTACTAATCTTTCCAAATCTAATCCCAACAGGCTCATCAACTATCCTGGGCAAGCGATTATAGAATGAAATCCATTTTTAGCACTACCTGGAATAGACTCACTAAAGTAAACCGGACTTAATTTGAAACTAGCAAGTTTTATTCATCTCAATGGCTCATTTCTAAAAGTAGGACTAATACTGGATTTAGCCCATTGTTCCAAGACACTAAAAGTAGTACTGTGTTCAGTTCTGGGTATCCCATTTTAAGAAGGACATAGACAAGTTGTAGCAGGTTCAGAAAAGGCCAACAAGGATGATAATACATACCAAAATCTATGTGGCAAGATGCTGTGAGTGTGGGTCCGTTTTGATGGCCTCCAGGAATTGGAGCCTTGATAAACATGTGTGGTGTAGCATACTGGCCCAGAGCACATGTAGGGGAAGGGAAGATTTAAGGCCAAGGCCTTCCCCCTTACTGGCTCTCTTCCTGCTTTCTTGGTGACCCACCTTCCCACTCTAAGAATGAGCTTTGCTGGTCACTTTAGGGCCGAGTAGGAATTTTCTGCCCTTTACTTTTTTTTTTTTTTTTTTGCCTACCCTATCTGCAGGAGTTGGACAATTGTTTAACAGTGGTGTCATTAAATAGGTTCTCATCAATGGTTATTGGGGGGGGGAGATTTAAGTCAGTGTACACCTTGGTACTCCTTTTGGTGAAGGGCAGGACCCTCGAACAGCCTCTTTGGGTCTTGGACCCTGAAGGGTTGTGAAGGAACATGCCATTTGGCTAACCTAAGGGTGTTTGATGTCTCATAATGTTCTGGGACTTGAGAGGGAGTGTTTCAGGTTAGCGTTCCAGAAAAAAAACACAGCCATGGTGAGCAACCCACAGCATAAGATTGCCCTCAGGGTCAATGTATTTTGCCCAAGGGAAGGCTGAGGAGGTGGTCACGGGTTGACACCTGGCCCCAGCCAGATCCACACCAATTTCACTTTAGGGAAAAGAAAAAAGTAACATGGTGCTAAATCTGGCAAATAGGAAGGTTGTTCAAGTGTAGTAATGCATTTATCAGCCAAAAACTGCTTCACAGAGCAGGAACATTGTCTTGATGAAGAATGAAACAATTTTCTCACAGTTCTGGCTTCTTTTTCCTGATTCTTTCTCTCAGCTTTTTCAAAACTTCCTTATAATAATGCTGGTTCACTGTTCTGCCTTCTGGAATCCATTCTGCCAAAATTACACCTTTGTTGCCAAACAAAAACAAAAACAAAACAAAACAAAAACCCGAATGAGCATGGCCTTGAATGTGGAATTCCTTTGACATGCCTTTTTCATTCTTGGTGATGAAGGTATCTTCCAGTGCATTGACTGTCATTTTTCTCAGGATCATACTGAAAGATCCAAGTTTTATCACAAGTGATGATTTTTGAGAAAGGTTTTTGTCCTCCTCAAGTTGCTGCAGAATGTCAGCGCAAATTTCCTTGCAGCACTCTTTTTGCTGAGAACCCTAGGGACCATCTTGGCACAAACTTTTCTTATGTTGAGATCCTCATGCAAAATTTTCCACACAGAGTCTTTGTCAATGTTCATGGCCTCAGCTATCATTTGAACACTGACTCGGCAGTCTCCTTGAACAATCTGGCTGATTTTCCCCAACATTTTTTCAGTTCTTGAAGTGGAAAGTCGTCCAGGGTGTTCATTGTCTTCCACATTCTCATGTCCTTCTCTGAATCTTTTGTGCCACTCAAACACATGAGCATGAGACATGCAGCCTTCCCCACAGGCCTCAGAAAACATTTGAAAAGATTCCATTAGTGTTTTGTTCAATTTTACAAAAAAATTCAAATTGACACTTTGCTCGACTTTTAAACGTAGCATTTTTCTGGTACACAGCAGACAACACAGCTGCTTTAAATGATGACTGACAATTAACTGAATGTCTGAGAGTGTTGATGTTTGTCATGCAGGTTTAAAAATGTTCCAGGTCGCCACTCAAGCATTCACAATCAGTTCTCCCTGGTTTGTCTAAAAGGTAGAAACACAGTCTCATTATTTAATAGACAGACCTCTCTCTATCTCTCTCTCTCTCACACACACACATGCATGTGCATATATATATAGTGTGCCAAGACTAGCCTATGAGGAAAGGTTGAAGGAGCTGAGCATGTTCATTTTGGTAAAGAGAAGACTGAGGGGTGACATGACTGGACTCTTTAAATACTTCAAGGGCTGTCACAGAGAGGAGAGAGGCAGGCCTATTCTCTGCTTCTGCAGACAATAGACCAGGTCTAATGGTTTGAAGTTACAGGAGAGTAGATTTCAATTGACCATTAGAAAGAACTTCTTGATAGTAAGAGCGGTTTGGCAATGGAACCAATTTCCTAAAGAGATGGGTGGGTCTCCTTCTCTGGACATCTTCAGAAAGAGGGTGGACTTGCTGAGGGTGCTTTGGCAAGAGATCCTGTACTGAGCAGGAAGTTGGACTCACTGGCCCACGAGGCCCCTTCTAACTCTCTACTTTTATAGTTATCTGTTAAAGGTAAGCATTTACTTTCCCTTTTCTCCAGAAACTAAAAAATTGTAATATTAAAATCTAGTATGGCGGGTGACACAAGCAGGAGCCAACGTTTGTGATATTTCTGTTCTATTGTTTAGTGAGGTCATATACCAGTGATGACTGATAGTTTCTATGGCACTGAGGCAGTGATTCTGCTCTGGGCAGTGGCTTCAGAGTAATGAAAGAATAGTGAATCCACACTGGGCAGTATCTTTGTACCTACACTGGGTAGTAGATTTAGAGTATTGATAGAGTAGTAAAAATGTAGCTGGATTCTTCAGAAAAATGGGAAAGGGGAGAAGTGCAGGAGGTTCTAGTGAACTGATGGATTTCTCAGATTTCGGATGGACTTCTTCCTAGTATTGTCTGGTGATAATGGTTTTGGTGAGATATTACTGGGAAAAGAAATATAGTATTTATCTCTATAATGTTCAGTGTGGTGAAGGTGGAACCAGTGGCAGCTGGTGGCTCCCATGTAAGTGATATGATGAATCCATTCTGAGTGTCAGGAGATTTTCACACGGCTAAAATATCCCCCGCAGAAATTGGGACAGAAATATTTCTGTCCCGGAAGCAACACGGCGGTTTGCACGCCCAGTTCCCTTTCCTGATATGCTGTCGTCCTCACACTGTGTTTTTTCTTCCCTCTTCCGTAATATTTTATTAATGGTGAACTCCTGTTAGTAAAATATTACGGAAGAGGGAAGGAAAAACACAGCGTGAGGACGACGGCATATCGGGAGAGGAAACTGGGCATGTGAACCACGGCGCTGCTTCCGGGACAGAAATATTTCTGTCCCGATTTCTCCGTGGGATATTTTAGCCGTGTGAAAATCTCCTCAGTCTGACATTTAAAGGATCGAGCTAAGATGCTGAATCTATTTGGTGGGATAGAGTTCAGCACCTTAGAAATCTCCTCTGAAATCCATATTAAAAACCCAGAGCAGATTCATCACCCCAATCACAAGGAAGCCAACAGTCACTGCTAGTATGCCCTACTACCCCCTCTCCTTATAATATCTCAAAATTGGAAATACTGGACACTTCAAAGGGGTCTAGTAGATCAGGGTGATCCAAAGTGAGGTCAGATGGAAGTCACAAGGACCTGAGAAGGTGTCTTAGAAATATTTTAGCTAGCAAGCCCAAACTAGGATTGAGCAGAAGCTCCTTAGTAAACAAAACCATTAAGGAGGTATGTGCTCATTTCTTGTCGGGATCCTCAATGGTGAGTCACACATCCTAAACAATCAAGTGACCTACACAACCCAAATCCCCAGGAAATATCTCTGAGAACCCCCTCCTGTCCTACAATGTGTGGTTGTTGTAAACCCATGAATTCCTATATCCCAGCCATTAACAACAATCAGCCAAGCTTTGGTTTCCTTTGTTTACACAGTGGGAAACCCATCTAATCTTTGTTTTAATGAAAGTACCTCCTTCAGGATACGATATAGGGTATAAATATTTTCCCCAAACAATAGCAAAGTGTGCCACTGTGGATGAAACCTGAACACTCTCTGTTAGAGCGCCCCCATATTGGAACTTCCAGTGCCACCCTCAGTCTTCGATCTGAGTACTTTACTACTCTTCAAGACTGGTAATTATTACCCTATTTCCTAACCTATTCCTCTATCCAACCTTTCTGCTTTAAGTCTTTGATAGCTTTGTGTGGTTCTTGTTAGCGTGTGTTGTGTGTGTGAATGATTTTTGTGCTATTTCCAATCAAAACATTTTGTTTCACTTTAACCTGGAGTCCTCTGTAGTTAGTACTGGTATACATAGCTGGAAAGGTCCCGAAGTTAACCACCTCTCACAGCCTTCCATGTGAGCTAAAAATAACAATTCCCACAAATATGAATATAGTTTTGGCATCACAAGTGGGGCTCTAAATCACCCCCATCTCTTAGGGTAACACCACCACTGCTACATACCCATGCCCATGAAAGTAATTTAAAAGTTATTGTTACACTACAAAATTAGTGAATTATCTTTTGTTACATTGTTAACTGTAGGGGTGGATCACTTTTCATCTGCATCCATTTCCTAAAACATCTCATAACAGAATGTAGACACCATGGCCACAACAATGTCCCATTCCCCATCTCACCACACAAATTATTTTACTGTCTCTGCCTGGTGAAGAAGCTTCTGAAGATTTAGAAACATTTAGTGTCCCCTTTTTGCACCTTTTGGCTGGTCCAATAAAGGTATTGTCACAAGATGGATCTCAGTTATATTTTTGTTATTGGCAAAAGGAATTTATTAGAACTATCTCATTGTTTCAATTAGCAATAATCGCGCCTCAGATTAACCTCATTGGCTACGATACTGCCACTGTGCAAAGCTGTGTAGATGTAGATTGAATGGCAGGAGTGGATTGTGAGGTTGAGAGGAAATTTGCATGTGGCTGGTGATTGGTTGGGTGTGTTTCCTGAGCAGCCAATCTCCACCCCAGGGAAAGCAGCATACACAAGAGATAGATAGATAGATAGATAGATAGATAGATAGTTTGGATTGAAACTACTGAGACACTCTAAGGACTTTATCAGACATGGCAAAAACCACCTCAGAAGAATGTGACAATAACAAAAACAAGCAACATTATCAGACAACGTTGTCCTTCAGCCATTCTCAGAGCATAGCATGGGTGTGACTAAGGTGTCCCTTTTTACTGAACTTAATCCATCAATAAAAAAGTGATGACTCATCCACACCAGCGCTACACCCCTGATAATAGCTGAGGACACAGGCATCTGATAATGTTGCCCTTTCTGTTATCATCCTGTTCTTCTAACATGATTTGGGACATGGTTTTTTGCTGCATTTCCCTGCATTGGATAAATTTCTAAAAGTGGTAGAGAAGTGAAAAGTTTAGTATTGGTAAATCACTTCAGATCTTCCTGTGATAATGTGGGACTACATCTCCCAGCATTATCAGTCAGCTCAGCAATTATGAATCTGCAGCTCAGCAATCAGGTAATCAGAGGGGTTAATAACTCTAGAGGCAGCGTCATCAATGATGTCATATCATCAGAGACAGAACTGACCAATCAGAACTGTCAGAGTGGTAATTTGAAAAAGTAATATAGGCTGGCTAGAAGCCATGAGGCAGCCAGAGAACAATGGGGCTTTGAGATGAACACATTGCATCTTGGTTAAAGAGGAACAAAGAAGGACTAAGAAACCCTAGGATCGAGGGACACCTCATCTCAGAGATGAACAAAGACTTTGAATACTTCATATTGTGTGAGTACCAGTAGATTAGGGAATGTTCTAGCTAGGAACTGCGTTAGGGAAATTTATGTTTTATTTTCCCACTGGGCTTAATGTAGTTCAATGCTTTGCTATTTCTGTAACTTCTAAGATATTCCTGGAGAGGGAAGAGCCTTCTTCATGAGATTCTACATGTTATGAGCTTTGCTTGAATAAATAATCTTTTTCTAATTTCTCTTTAACTGAGGCATACACGTGCCTGTTTTGCTCAGCTTCTCTCCTCTTTGGGATAGAAGGGAGGGAGTGGTACATCTCTGCAGTGGTAGGGAGTCCCAAGGATACCCCACAGTCTCCTCTTGGACTGTGTGTAAAGGGGTGTGCAATTCAAGAGGTGGTGGCAGCTATGGAAAAGAGAGATGTAGTTCTCAGAATTCCCAGGCAGAGGCGTTCCCAAGGTTGCATCTGTGTCTAAAAAGGGATAGTTAAGGGGTTCCAGAAGAGAACCCCAAGGCTAAAACCCTCACCTGGTGGCAGCTTTAGGAGTTCTCAAGCTAGAAGAACTCTTGAGCTGTATTACAAACCCGGGCAAGCTTGCCTCTTAGGCGTGTTCATGTCTGGAGCACACACAGGGGGGCTGGCCACCCTCAGACTTCCCCTTTCCTTCACAAGCTAATCAATACATGTTACAAAAAAAAGTAACTGAAAAAAAACCCTCACATTTGAGCACATCATCCCTTTTATTTTCCTTGCCAGTCTTATAACCAGGTATGGATGTCTTCAGCTTGGTTCAATCATTACTGTAAATAGTTGTGTTGGGTTTTGTAGTTGAAACAATAAGGAGGAGAAAGGTTGATACAGACATCACTCAGAGCCAGGTTAACTTATTGATAGGCTGTTGTAGAACTACAGATGGTGTATAATCTGAGAGCGTGTTTGATCCATGATTTATCAGCTGTGGGAGCTGATAGATTAGAAGTACCTTTTCTGGTGATACAGAAGAGCTTACGCTCTGTGACTGGATCAAAGGCAAAACACTCACAATCACAGAGCAGAAATGAACTGGTTGCCTCAATAGCTTTCAAAAAATACACTGTAAAATCTTTTGTTCAGATATACTAATATCAAGAGAAGGGGCTTGTTAACAGAGAATGTCTATACCCAGTGAGAGGAAAGATCAGTTCCAGGCCATATGGCATATTTCTATGTCCTACTGGGCAAAGAATACAGCCACAACTTCCATTTGTTATCAGAAACCATGCCAATCAGCTATTCATTTATAGCACGGCGTGCTAAAAACAGCTATCTCTCACAGCATGGTGGACAGAATTAGCAACGAGGCACAGAATAGTATAGAGAAAGGACAATCAGCTTTTGCATATGTGTTTTCAGGGGCCAATATATTTTTCACAAAGTAGTCCAGAAACCAGAACAATCTATTATTGCCCTGATGCTCAGTATTTACCATATATTAATGTTGGCAACACCTAGAAGTAAGGATTACATCTGTGGCCCACATGCGATGAAGAATGCTTCAGTAGTCTGAACTCTGTGTTCTGATCTGCATCTTCTGGTCCAACATGCGTACTGGAAATTAGCTATCTGTGCAGTTCTTCTCTGACCTCTGTGGGACCCCATCACCCATATTCAGTGTCCAAAGGCATGTATGCACTGTCCTATGTATATGTACTGACCATATGCCTTTCCCTATCAGGGAATGAGAATTCTCACAGGATCATAACTTGCAATAGGATGATATATGAATCTGATATATAGCAGACATGATGATACAACCTGAGTTTGGAGACCTGCCACCACCATATTTTCTGCCAAAGTTTCACTTTCTAGGTGAAAGAATACTGAAGTGCTGATTGTGTGTCCAGTGTCTCCATGTGAGGAAGTCGCCACACATTTTACATGATCATGGTTGCCCTTTGTTTGGTCTGTCATTTCTATTTAGATTTTTAGAATAAGTAAAGAAATACTTAGGAGACAGTGTGGTGCAGTAGTTTGAGTGTTGGGACAGGACTCTGGGGGGTCGTTTACATGGGCAAATATTCCTCTAAATATACCGCTAAGATAGCTCATAGTTCACACTGATCGCAGCACAGCATCGCCTCATTCAGAAGGGGGGAAGGTAAAACACCCAAATATAGTGTGGCAAGGGATGTTGCTACTTTTGCTGGTATATTTGCAATGTAGTGCTTTATTGGCAGTGTAAACTACCATTCTGTTAAGGGTTGCAGCAGATCTGCATTGTGATTGGTTGCTCTGATGCAATGGGCAGGCTTAAAAGAGGGGTACTGATTTCAGTATCGTTCAGGAAACTTTGAAAAATTCTCTCTGCTATTTTGCAAGTCTGCCAAGAAAAAGGATTCCCAAGACCTTTCAGTCATAAAGTTTCCATCTGTCAGCTCTGCTTGAGGGAGGGGGAGAGAGTGAGCGAGAGAGAAAGCCAGCGAGAGAGAGGGGGGGAGGGGGGACTTAGGGAGGGAGAGTCAAAAATCCTCTGCTATTTTGCAAGTCTGTGAACCCTGACTAAACAAATCGTGCTGAAAAAACTTGTGATAGGTTCACCTTAGGATCCTCAGCATGGCATCAATGCCTTTCAGCAGAGAGATTGATGGCCCTCTGCTTCGGGCAGTGACTGAGATCATTTACAGGCAGATTTAGAGAGAGAGAGAGAGAGACAGAGCCACTTCTTTGATCTTCCCCCCTGCTATTTTTGCAGTCTGTAAGTCTTTTTCTTTAGCTCGAAAATGCAGGGCTTCAAAGGAAGGTCTATGCCCTTGC
This sequence comes from Gambelia wislizenii, assembly GCA_030847615.1. NCBI lineage: Eukaryota > Metazoa > Chordata > Lepidosauria > Squamata > Crotaphytidae > Gambelia > Gambelia wislizenii. Next base: position 151,791,239 of record JAUMIR010000004.1, read on the forward strand.
CCATAAAGCCTGCCTCTGCTTGGGAGGCCACCCCCCCACACTTTTTCAAGTCTGAACAAAAAAGCGGCATAATTAGAAAAAAATCTGACTGGCACAGATGTGGAAAAGAATGAAAGCGCAAATTGCTGCAATAAATCTGCCATGTAAACCAGCCCTGGGACACCATCTTTCAAATCTCCATTTAGGCATGAAAATGTATAGAAATTATGTAGGAATGTTTAGGGAGCCAGTGTGGTGTAGTGGTTTGAGTGTTAAACTACAAACCTGGAGACCAAGGTCTGAATCCCTGCTTGGCCAGCCATAGAAATCCACTGGATGACCTTCAGGGAGTCACATTCTCTCAGCCTAACAGGAAGGCAATGGCAAAGCTCCTCTGAGTAAATCTCCTGCCCGCCATGATTGGGTTCCAATAAATAAGAGTTGAGTTGAAGGCACTAAACAACACTACAAATACAGTAAATAAATCCTACATCTATTCATAATGACAGTGAATCTACCGCCTTTCCCCCCTTCCTCTTTTTCTCTTTCTTTGGCCTGAAGCCAAACATCTGAGGCATTCTCTGAAATCTTTATTGACCACTCCTACCCCCTTTTCTCATCATCCTTCTCTTGGGAAGAACATGAAAGACAGTTTTCCTCTCCATAGTAATACTCAGCAGGGGCAGGAATTGTGTTCTATTGAATAAAACAGAGCACCATAGTCCTAGAAACTGCTTGCTAAGCTAGCCAAACAAATATAAATCTAATATGTCAGCTCAAAGAGACTTGTTTACTTATGAGCACTTCTCCAATTAATTTATTCACTCAAAGATATGGAATCTGCTCAATTTGGCTTTGTATGTTTCTGTATGAATCAGGCCTATCCCAAAATAAAAAAAAGGTCAACTAAATAATTGTTTATTTATAGAATTAGCTAAAAAAAATTTTTTTAAAAAGTCAGACAAAAAAGCCATGCCATATGCACTCGGGGCAGGGAGAGGTTGATTTTCTGGACTACTTGGGCCTGGGTGGATGAAGGTAGGTCCTGGTTGTGAGGAGATTGAAGGTGGGTGTTTTTCCCAGCTCTCATTGTTACCTGTGGTTGTCTGCACTTAGGGATTTTACCAAAGTCAGGAGTGGGTTTGGTGATTTTGCGGAGGCCAGGGGCAGATGACTTTTTGGCCTCTGATAGGCCAGAAGCCATTTTTGGTCCTGCCTGTCAGATACTGTTTTGGATTAGGTTCTTGGCGGACACCTTTTGTATTTGGTTTCTGGTGGGTGCCATTTTGGCTGGGTTAGGTGAGCTGACTAGGCCTCTAATTTGCCATGTGGCAGGGCCTTGGCTGTAATTGCCTTCCCATTGCCCTTGTGGTGGTTGATTTTTGAGTAGTAGTGAGGAAGGGGGAACTGATCTCCAGTGGTAGTGGTAGGCCCTGATTACATTTGTTAAGACCTTGATTTCTAGTTAGGCCCTTGTTGGTCTGTTAGGCTCTGATTTCTAGTAAGGCCTTGGTATGCTCAGGTAGGCTTGAGGTTCAGCCACTTGGGTTTGGATATTATTGGATAGGCCCTCTAGGCCTTGATTTGGCTGTACTCCTCTTTCCTTTTTCAGATCCCATGGCCTTGTTAGGTAGTCACTACCTGTAGGTCCTAATGGATTTTGACACTGCTGATTTTGGAGCTAAGCTTGCACAAGCCACATTTGTCTCCTAGGCCTAGATGGGCCTAGTTTCATTACTAGAGTTGCAGCCCCTTTTAGCACCCCTACCTTTTTTCTCTAGTATTATTGATAATCTTGTTCCAGGATTGAGAGTTAGGAGATTTTCACACGCCGAAAATATTCCCTCCAGAAACCGGGACAGAAATATTTCTGTCCCGGAAGCAGCGCCGCGGTTCGCACGCTCACCTCCCTCTTCCGTTTTTCCGTCGTCCTCGCTTTGGGTTTTTCCCTCCCTCTTCTGGAATATTTTACTAACGGGAGTTTGCCGTTAATAAAATATTCCGGAAGAGAGAGGAAAAAACCCAAAGCGAGGACGACGGAAAAACGGAAGAGGGAGGTGAGCGTGCGAACCGCGGCGCTGCTTCCGGGACAGAAATATTTCTGTCCCGGTTTCTGGAGGGAATATTTTCGGTGTGTGAAAATCTCCTTAGACTAGGATTTAGTTCATGGTGTGTTTGTTTGTTTTGCTTGTATGTTTGTTGCCATTTTTCTTCTGTAGGTAATTGAGTTTGGAACCAGGAGGTTCGACATGTTTTTTGCCTACCCCATACAATCCAACATAAATAGGTCAAATAAAGTGGCCCTTATTTAACCCATCTCTGTGTCTGGTCTCATCATTTCATGATTGGTCATCAAACATTGTTTTCTGTTTTTTTTAAAAAATGTGCATTTTTAGTGCAAAGTAAATATCAAGCTGTGAATAGTCTTGGAAAACTGCAGTTTTCAAAGCCTTTCTTGCAACAAGAAGAAAAATTGTGACATTATTTGTTTTTGTCTGTGAGAATGAAATTTATGAAGATTTGCATCTCTGACTTCTCTCAGTCTTTTCACAGGCATGGCTGGTAGAACATTAGATAGGGCCTTCTCAGCAGTTGCCCTTAAACTCTGAAACCTCCCATACTTGGTGAGCGGGGAGAATAACAAAGATTTCTTTATTCCAAGAGGCTTTTAGAACTGACAGCTTCCCCTAGCAGCTGTGTTTCTGCAGTCTTTCTGCTTACAGCTATAGTATAATGAAACCTACACAGCTTTCCCCATGAAAAAGGACAAGGTGAACATCATGGATTCTGAGTACTCCATCGCCAGTGAACAAATGTTTAAAGTATATTTGCACAAAAAGGCAGCTTAAGTGGTTTTCTGCTGGCCAGCACTACCCTTACTACCTTTGAGCTAACTGGGATCATTTAATACTTTATTGAACTGATTTCTAAGGAAACCACACACCAGAGAAATGAGGGACATGCTTCCTAACATTATGATTGGGAATAGTGATAGTTTTGTTCCCAGTGACTGCTAGAATAATGATCATTCTCCTGTAGAAGATGATGTAGAACTAGTTAACATTGATTTGTTTAATGAGAAGTAAATAGGGCGAGTCAGCAACAGCATGCCTAGCATAAGGATGCTATGAGCTTTCTTTATGCTATAAAGACAGTTAAACACATAAAGACTTTTAGTTGTTTCATTATCTACCTGTGATTTAAAATTCACATGGCTGCCGACTGAAATTGCTCAAAGATGGGAGAACTCCCTTGCATTTATGTAGAACCCCCCTTTTTAATGGCTAATATTGAATAAAAGCAGATCTCTCTTTTCTCTTTCAACTCATAATCTAGAGATAATCTTTTCAGATGTGTTTTCAAATTTGTCCCTTTTAAAATAAATAAATAAAAATTCTAGAGTTTTTATACCTGCCCTCTAAATGCTAGTTTCATTGATTATGTGGGCAAGAGAACCTCAAACCTGGAATCATCCATTTTTTCCTCCTTACAGAGTAGTACTGATAGTCTCTCACAAGGTTTTATTTCAACAATGCTCTTGACTACTTTGGACGTAGGTTCTCCTTTCCCCAGTTACTCTTTTCTCCTTGTGGCCTGAGTCAACATCTGGCCTCTTGCAGCACTCCCTTGCCTTTCTGATCTATCTCTCTTCTCCTACCCTTTATCTCTAAACTCAGTTCAGCTGCTCTGTCCCATCCTAAAAAACCAGTACTAGCTGCTAGTTCCAAGCCTGCTCATAGCCAACCAGTGCTAATGGCTGACATCAACAGTAGGCTCTGGAGCCTGCAGGTAGATTGAACTGACTTGTAGTGCCCGGGAGGAGGCAATCCTGTTGCAGTCCATTCTTTTCATGCTACAGCTAGTACATCAGGTTTGTAGAAGTTCCTAAACCTGGGTAACAAGAGAGCTGTTCAATTCCTGGATTAATCTGACCAAGTATGAGTGGTGATTCCCATGCAGAACTGAAGTGTAGACAGTTTGGCTTCTAATACTGTGTAAATTCTACCTCAGCCAATGTGTAAGACTCGTGTAATAATTCAATTTCCATGTATATAGAGGGCTAAATCACATTGGTGGATGACCTATGCAGAAACTAGATGGGGAGTGTGTCCCTGTTTGTTCTGCCGGACCTCTCATTGGCTTTCAATACCATTGACAATGGGATTCTTCTGGGTCACCTTTCTGGGATGGGGATTGGGGACATTCTTTTACAGTGGTTCTGGTCTTTCTTGGAGGGGTGGACTGAGAAGGTGGTTCTAGTGGATGCCTGTTCAACACCCTGGTGACTATCCTGTGGTGTTCCTCAGGGCTTGGTTCTATAAAATATTTACATGAAACCATTGGAAGAGGTCATTTGGAGTTTGGGGGACCGGTGTCATTAATATGCTGGTGACACAACTCTATCTCTCCTTTCCATCCAATTCCAATGAAGTTCTTTCTGTACTAAACTAGTGTCTGATGTCAGTAATGAACTGGGTGAGGGTGAACAAACTGAATCTTAATCTAGACAAGACAGAGGAGCTCCTGGTCATTTGAAAGACAGATCAAGGAATAGAGATTCTGCCTGTGCTGGATGGGGTTACGTTCCCCCTGAAATCTCAGACTCACAGCTTGGGTGTGCTAATGGACTCAACTCTGAACCTGGATGCCCTGTTTTGGCTGTGGGCAGGAGTGGATTTGCACAGTTAAAACTAGTGTGCCAGCTGTGCCCATTCTTTGAGAAGTCAGATCTGGCTATTGTGACACATGCCTTGATCATATCCTGTTTAGACTGCTGCAATGTGCTCTGCATGGGGCTGCCTTTGGAACTGTTCAGAAACTTCAGCAGATCCAAAATGCTGTGACCAGACTGTTGACTGAGGCTGGGTATAGGGATCATGTGACTCCCCTGTTGAAAAAGCTCAACAGGCAGAATTCAAAGTGCTGGTTTTGACCTTAAAGTCCTACATGGCTTGTGTCCAGACTAGTTGAAAGACTGAATCTCTTCATATAAACCAATCCATGCTTTAAGATTTGCAGGGGAAGGCTTTCTCTCACACTTTCGCAGGTGTGGTTGGTGAGGACTTGGGAGACAGTCTTCTCCTTGACTGCACTCAGGCTGTTGAACTTCAATCCCCAGGAGATCTGGTTGGCCCTCTCCCTGCTCTCTTTTCTCTGGCAGGTAAAAATATGTTATTTAAAGAGGCATTTGGTGGTGGCAGATAGAGTTTTAATGTGGAGTTTCAATTTTAGTCTGTTTAAATACGTTTAATGCTATTTAACTTGTGTTTTTAACACGTGTTTTAAATTATAGTTAGTTTTAGTTGCATTTTAACTTTTGTACTGTTTTTTTTTTAAATTGTATTGTGTTTTTTAATGTGTGAATGCAACCTTGGGTCCCATACTGAGAGAAAGGCAAAATATAAGTTAAATAAATAAATAAATAAATAAATCCTGCAATCTTCCTTTTGGAAATAAATTATTTGTGCAAACATGTATAGTATTTTCTCCTAGTCCAACTACGGTTGCAGGTACTTTTTGTGGGGACTTGGGAGACAGCCTTATTGGTGGCTGCTTCAAGGTTATGGAATTCCCTCGCATGAGAAGCTAGGCTGGCTCCTTCACTGCTCCCTTTTCATAAAGTGCTTTTTATTTAGGTCCCACTATTGCACAACGCTGTTGTCTTTGCATGGTCAAACTGTGCTCCAGCTGTGAATAAGGCATTGCTTTTAATTGATGGGACAAGCTATCAATAGCTCTCAATGTTGCTTTTTTCACAGTATTGCAGAGCATGTGAAAACACATCCTGCTGTAATCACAAGATTACAGAATGAATGGGTGGTCCTCTTTGCCCCCTCCCTGTTCCTGAGAAAAACGTCTGGGTGAGAATATGAAAACTAACCACTGGAAACTCTTTTTATGAAATGTCCCAGTTTGTTTGCACATTTTTAGGTTTGTTTAAGTATTTGTTTACTTTGCAAATTAAGGGTTTTTTGGTGTTTTAAAGCATGCTTGCATCTTCTCACGAGAACCGCCAAAATCTTGCCCCTGGTAAATCATGGAAGTAAAGTCCCATTCTTAAAGTGTTATTGGTGGGCATGCAATAATTCCGTGGCAGTTCTTTTATGTGATTAGAGCAATGTGCAATAAGAAGTGTTATAATGGCGCTATGTTTCCATTTTCCTCATTCATGGAATTACAGCATTTCTAGATGCCAGTGTGATAAAGTTCATATTCTCCTAGTCTCAGAGGAAGACAAACGCAAATGCTCTCTGAACAATTCTTGCCAAGAAACCCCCATGATAGGTTTCCTTAGGGTTGGCATAAGTTGGAAATGACTTGAAGGCACACAGCAACAATTTACTAGTAGATCCTATTATTTTTTCTAGCTCTTAGGCAAGCTTGCCAATGTGACAGAAATGGAAGAATTTTTAACTGAAAGATAATGTATTTATTGTCATTAAAGTGGATAAAGGTTAGAGTACTGACAACTGAGAAATGTAGAATAAATATATAGAACAGATATAAAATAACCTACTATAGGTAATTCTGAGTGAACTCAAATTTTCTTTCAAATGTTTGTATAATGCAGTTTCATATAATAGTTGAAAAGGAACAATAATTATAAAAATGTTAGAGGGAAGAATTAAATATATCTAGTAGGTTAATTAGGGTGTACAGTATTTCATATTTTACTAGCTGGACCCGACATACCATACACCATTAAAAAACTGCCCCCTGCCACCCCTCCTCCACTTGTTCTGTCCCCTGCTACCCCCCTGCTTATTCTGCCCCCTGCCATTCCCCTCTGCTTGTTCGGCCCCCCGCCACTCCCCTCTGCTTCTTCTGCCCCCTACCACCCCCTCTCTGCTTGTTTTGCCCCTGCCACCCCCCTCTGCTTGTTCTTCCCCCTGCCACTTCCCCCTGCTTGTTCTGCTCCCCTCCACTCTTTCTGCCCATTGGCCCTCACCCCCTGCACTCCAGCACACACCATATCCACTCTTATGGTACTCACTCTCCCTATCCGGTGGCCATGTTTGGAATCTACATGGTCCCACCCCCAGTGTGCTGATTGGCTGCCCAACAGACCAGTGATTGGTTGGTCAGGTCCCTAAGCAGACATGGTATTTGCCCTTAGACAGCTGCAAGAAAAATGTAGGGAGCAGAACAAGAGTCTCTATGTAACTTTTGTCGACCTCACCAAAGCCTTCGACACTGTAAGTAGAAAAGGTCTGTGGCAGATCCTGGAAAGACTAGGATGTCCCCTCAAATTCCTTAAAATGATTATCTTGCTACACGAGGGCCAGCGTGGTCAAGTCAGATATGGCGATGCTCTTTCAGAGCCCTTTCTAATAACTAATGGAGTGAAGCAAGGTTGTGTTCTTGCACCAACTTTATTTACAATCTTCTTTAGCACGATGCTCCAAAGGGCTATGGCAGAGCTTGAAGAAGACGATGGCATCTATATACGCTACCGTACTGATGGTAGCTTGTTTAACTTAAGCCGTCTGAGGGCTCACACTAAGACTCTAAACTATCTAGTCCGTGAGCTGCTCTTCGCCGATGATGCTGCCCTTGTTGCCCACACAGAAGCAGCTCTGCAGCGCCTAACGTCCTGATTTGCAACAGCTGCAGAGCTGTTTGGGCTAGAAGTCAACCTGAAGAAAACAGAAGTTCTTTATCAGCCTGCACCACAGGATGAACACCACCATCCCCACATTGCCGTCAGCAAATCTGTGCTCAAGTCCGTTCAGCAGTTCACCTACCTGGGAAGCATCATCTCCTCAGATGCCAAGATTGACAAAGAGATCGATCACAGCTTAGCAAAGGCATATAGTGCATTTGGAAGACTTCACAAAAGAGTCTGGAGCAATAAACACCTGAGGCAAAGCACAAAAATCAGTGTGTATAGAGCCATCGTACTGTCTATCCTCCTTTATGGATCTGAAACATGGGTCACCTATCGCCACCACCTACGACTCCTCGAGGGCTTTCATCATCGCTGTCTATGCACAATCCTAAATATACACTGGACTGACTATGTGACGAATGTTGCTGTCCTTCAGCAAGCAGGGATCACCAGCATTGAGGCCATGATATTGAGAACACGGCTGCACTGGGCAGGGCACGTTTCTAGGATGGAGGACCATCGCCTCCCAAAAATACTACTCTACGGTGAACTCGCCATGGGTCAGCGTAAGAGGGGCGCTCCAAAAAAGTGATACAAAGACTCCCTGAAACAACATCTCAGGCTCAGTCAAATTTATCACCAACAGTGGTCTGCCCTGGCCTCACATCGGGAGGCATGGAGACTCACTATCCACAATGCTGCAGCCTTATTTGAGAACTCAATACGAACAAGTCTTGAAGAGAAACGACAACACAGAAAGAATCACAACCCAAAAACATCACCCAAGGAGACCTTCTGCTGTGCTTTTTGCAACCGGACTTGTTTATCTCAGATTGGCCTTTTTAGTCATCAGCGCGCTTGCAGAAAGCGCGGGATGAGTCCTTCCTGAATCTTCGTTTGCGAAGAAAAGCCATATATATATATATATATATATATATATTTGAGTTCAGGATTCCGTACTATAGGTATGTTTTTCAATGTTATGTTTATGATGCAACAAATGTGTTTTGTCCATATTTGTTTCTGTTTCACACAAGAATTGTATAATATAATTGAGCACTATCCTATATATGTACTTGACTTGACTAACATTCTGTTTTTAAAAAATGAACAAGTATAGTAAAACAAAACAGTGCTGTAAGACCAAATTCAGATATGGATTTTAGATGAATAAAAACAATAAGATATTGGTCTTGTGTTAGCAGGATGTAGCTTACACTGAGTCATAATGAGACCCAAGAGGAAATCATGAGAGGCATAGATAGCACTATCAAATATTGTAATTTATAGAGGAAACTCATCCAGTTTGGGGTTCAAAAATGGAGGCATAGCACATTGAAGACAGCAGTTTATTCAGTTTGGCAGCAAAGCAAACATACACTTTCCCCTTTAGAATACCTTTGGAAAATCTACCAGCTGTGCCTATTCTTTGAGAAGTCAGATCTGGCTATGGTGACACATGCCTCGATTATATCCCTGAGTCAACATCTGGCCTCTTGCAGCCTCTTATGGCCAACAATGACAGAACAGCATGCAAGAAATCACAGGAGAATATTGGAGAAGTATTAGCCAGTCATGAAACTGCAGGTATTAAGTCATTTGTTTTTAAACTTTTCCTTATACTTCAGATTGTTATTGTTAGTAGTAGAAAGTGCCAATTAGTTAACGGAAGGGTCAGAATTTTCTAGTAATGCTAAATTACTTTTCCTTCATATTCCTAAAAGTTCAATAACTCTGCAGCTTCTAATGTTTTTCCTTTGATTTGGAATATTTTTCTTTTACCATGGCCCTACCTTACTTTGGCCTTATGGACAACCTTTGACCTTCCATTCTTTAAGTTCATTTTTAAGAACAGGAAGAAGGGAAAGAGAAGGAGGGCAACACAAAGTTACAAAACATACAGTATTTTGGGCTGGGATTAAAGCTTGCTGCAAGATGGAAGGTCCTATTTTAACCTTGTCCCATGCCAAGTGAAATTGTTGGAAATGTGTGTACTTTTTAAAAGATTCAGCAAAGGAATTGTGTCAGACAGAGATGGATTAACCAAGTTTTGGGTTCCTTAAGAGATGACAAAGAGAGCTAAGGGAAGAACTCTTTATCCAGTCTGGCAACAACCTTTTCTGCAAATCTGGCACAAGCTGAAGAGACATTAATGGATGCACAACATTCAGAGAACTCCTGGAAGTAAAGGTCAAAAGAGAAAACAGTTTGCTACTTTAAAGTCAAAGAACACAGCATTTTTTTAAAAAGAGAGCTTATTACAAAAAGGCATGTAAATATATTAGCCAGAATTCACTTAGGGACACACAAATGTGCAAGTCATGCTACGTATGGGGAGCTAAAAAGTCACCATTATGCAACAGATGTGTTCTGCTGGTTGTACCAGAAGCAGAGTTGTGCAGACAGTATGTTCATCTGTGCCTTGTCTTTGCAAATTGCACATTGTGCATTGTGGTTGCACATTCTATACTTTACAATGTGATTATGTATTGCAGTTGTGCATCCTATATTTTCTACTGTGGTTGTGCATCCTATACTTTGCCTTGTGACTGCACATCATGTATTGTGCATTCTCTCTTCTCTCTCTCTCTCTCTCTCTCTGGCTTTTCTTCACAAATGAAGATTCAGGAAGGACTCATCCCATGCTTTCTGCAAGCGTGCAAATGACTAAAAAGGCCAATCCGAGATAAACAAGTCCGGTTGCAAAAAGCACAGCAGAAGGTCTCCTTCAGTAATGTTTTTGGGTTGTGATTCTTTCTGCGTTGTCGTTTCTCTTCAAGACTTGTTCGTCGTGAGTTCTCAGATAAGGCTGCAGCATTGTGGATAGTGCGTCTCCATGCCTCCCGATGTGAGGCCAGGGCGGACCACTGTTGGTGATCAATTTGGCCAAGCCTGAGATGTTGTTTCAGGGAGTCTTTGTATCGCTTTTTTGGAGCGCCCCTCTTACGCTGACCCATGGCGAGTTCACCATAGAGTAGTATTTTTGGGAGGCGATGGTCCTCCATCCTAGAAACGTGCCCTGCCCAGCGCAGCTGTGTTCTCAATATCATGGCCTCAATGCTGGTGGTCCCTGCTTGCTCAAGGACAGCAACATTCATCACATAGTCAGTCCAGTGTATATTTAGGATTGTGCATAGACAGCGCTGATGAAAGCACTCGAGGAGTCGTAGGTGGTGGCGATAGGTGACCCATGTTTCAGACCTGTAAAGGAGAATAGACAATACAATGGCTCTATGCACATTAATTTTTGTGCTTTGCCTTAGGTGTTTATTACTCCAGACTCTTGTAAAGTCTTCCAAATGCGCTATGTGCCTTTGCTAATCTGTACTCGATCTCTTTGTCAATCGTGGCATCTGAGGAGTGATGCTTCCCAGGTAGGTGAACTGCTGAACACACTTAAGCACAGATTTGCCAACGGCAATGTGGGGATGATGGTGTTCATCCTGTGGTGCAGGCTGGTAATGAACTTCCATTTTCTTCAGGTTGACTTCCAGCCCAAACAGCTCTGCAGCTGTTGCAAAGCAGGATGTTAGGCGCTGCAGACCTGCTTCTGTGTGGGCAACAAGGGCAGCATCATCAGCAAAGAGCAGCTCACGGACTAGATAGTTTAGAGTCTTAGTGTGAGCCCTCAGACAGCTTAAGTTAAACAAGCTACCATCAGTACGGTAACGTATATAGATGCCATCGTCTTCTTCAAGCTCTGCCATAGCCCTTTGGAGCATCATGCTAAAGAAGATTGTAAATAAAGTTGGTGCAAGAACACAACCTTGCTTCACTCCATTAGTTATTTGAAAGGACTCTGAAAGAGCATCACCATATCTGACTTGACCGTGCTGGCCCTCGTGTAGCAAGGTAATCATTTTAAGGAATTTTTGGGGACATCCTAAACTTTCCAGGATCTGCCACAGACCTTTTCTACTCACAGTGTCGAAGGCTTTGGTGAGGTCGACAAATGTTACATAGAGACCCTTGTTCTGCTCTCTACATTCAGGATGGAGGCTTTATCAGTAATTAATGTTTGACCATTTGTACTATATAAGGAGCTTTGGACCTGATAAGTAGGTCCAAACACTGCTTTAAGAGCTTCATAAAATCCTCTAAGATCACCCAGATCTGCACTGGGATTAGGGTTTTCCTTCTCCTAGGATGGTTGCCATAAGGCTAGAGAGCCCATCCTGCCCTTTGACGCTCTTTGTCACACCCTTAGGTTTTGACCTGTCTGACATGGGGGACCCTACCGGTGGCTATTATGCCACCGCCAGCATAGCTCAAAACATGATTAGGGTACACAAGCCTCTCTCCCATGACAAGGGGGTGTCAATGGAGAGGCTTATTGTGCATTGTACAATGACACTTGATCATTGAGATATGTTGTGCAATGTGGCTATTTGGCATGGAGGTTGCATAGTGCTGCCATGTCAAATGTCCACATGTGGGTATTTACACTACACTAAGGGGTTTTTGGATTGAGACCATTGTGTGTCATTAAATATTGATGTGCTAAAGAACATTTTGAGGTGGTAAAGAATATTTAGAATTTGTAAAAGGAAAATTTTCTAATAGAGATATAAATCCTTTAATATCACTAAAAATATATCAAATTTAAACCAGTGTGATTATCTTCATTTCCCTTTAAAAAATCCTGGGTATTTTATTTGGATGAGAATTTGTTGTGAAGATTTCTAGTTCCCCTTATAGCATTCTCTGGTAAAGAGGAACTTAAAATCTTGGATATAAGTTCCAAACCTGCCTCTTCCCCCATTTTCTCTGAAGGTTTGTTTCTAGTTTCTTGTGTTCTCTTTCTTTCTTTGCCAATAAACTTGGGACTTGTCTAGATGGGCTATTACCCCATCTTGCCCCTGTCTTAGAGCCCTGTAGTCCAAATGATACAGGGCTTTTCCCTCATCATGCCTCGGGGCAGTCCTCATGATGGTATTAAGACAGGGGCAGGTTGGGGTAAAACCCAATAAAACATTTAAGGAAAAGACCTGGGGGGGAAAGTCTCAACCAAGAATAAATGGATTGTGTCCTGTGTGACTGCAGGAGCCCATGCTGGCTTGTTGGTGCAGCTGCTGCCCACATCACTCTCACCAAAGCCAGGAAGGAGGCCTGTAGCATGTGACCCAAGCTTCAGGCAAAGTGGCACAGATGACAGCAGTGGCAGCTGCAGAGATGGGTTGGCATGGCAATCTGGACTCCATCCCATTTCATTTGGGTAACAAGGGAAGAATAGGCCAAATCCACAGCCAGAATATGCCGGCAGGGAGTCAGTGTATTTTTGTCTGTGTACATGAGCCCTTAGGCTGCTGTCACAATGCAGAAATAATTCAGTTTGAGACCACTTTAACTGCCATAGTTCAACACTATGGAATTCTGGGATTTGCAGTTTTCTGAGATATTTAGCCTTCCCTGTCAGAGAGCTCTGGCATCACAACAAACAACAAACCCCAGTATTCTATAGCACTGAGCCATGATAATCAATGTGGTATCAAGCTGCATTATTTCTGCAGTGTGGCAGCAGCCCTTGAGCATTTCCTTCCAATCAAATAAAAAAAAAAGTGATCTGGGTGACCTAGATAATTTTTTTCCTCATAGATTTCAACTTCATTTTCACAGACCTCACATGGAGTGATGAACCATCAATTCTTTCCATTCCAGAAGACTCCCTATCCTGGTGAGAACCTGGTGAGCTCCTACTAATCTGTACACACAAGATAGGTCTAGATGGAAGAACTGTCTGATCTAATATTGGCCACTGCTCTCCCTATATGTACCTAAGAGATTTTCCTTCAAAACCAATCAACCTACCAACAAGCAAACCAGCCCCCTTTAAATTAACAGCTCTTTGTTCCTGGTCTGATGAACCAGGGCTCAGAGAGGTGACAAGGCCATAACTGTAACAGAATAGAAATGCTGTTCAGTTGAGAGAATATCAAATTTAAAATGGAAAAGTGTTCTATTTTGTTTCTTAAGGGGCCTGTCAAGAAGTCTGAAAGTCAGGTACTGTGTGATCAAAATGAACAAAATGCCCCAAATCTTTAAAAACAAAAACAAATATCTGTTTTCTATATACTTCTGTAGGTTGTAGCTCAAAATATAGAATGTTGTGATAGGAATACCAGAAGTCTTCTCAACTGCCCCTTCATTTATCTGAGGTATGTTTCTTTAGAGCACACTCTTTTTTAGCAATAAAAATTCCTATACCCACTGGGTCACACACCTTCAGCCTCAGAGGAAAGCAACAGAAATCCCTCTCTGAAGAAATCTTGCCTAGAAAACCCATGATAGGTTCACCTTAGGGTCAGCATAAGTTTGAAATATCTTGAAAGCACAAAACAACTATCTAAACATTTGGTATCTTTCATGAACAATAACCCTGTTGAGATGTGTGAGCAGGTGCATTGTCTTGATGAAGAATGAAGCCATTTCCCCACATTTCTGGCTTTTTTTTTTCTGACTCTTTTTCTCAGCTTTGTCAAAAACTTCCTAATAATAATGCTAGTTCTGCCTTCTGGAACCCATTCTGACAAAATTACACCCCTGATGTCAAAAATATGAACATAGCTTTGAAAGTGGGCTTGCTTTGATGTGCTTTTTTCATTCTTGGTGATGATGGTGTTTTCCAGTGCATTGACTATTGTTTTGTCTCAGGATCGTACTGGAAGATCCAGTTTCATCACAAGTGATGATTTTTTGAAAAGGGTTTGGTTCCACCTCAAGTTGCTGGAGAATGTCAGTTCAAATTTCCTTGTGGCTCTCTTTTTGTTTTGGTGTGAGAACCCTAGGGGCCATCTTGGCACAAACTTTTCTCATGTTGAGATCCTCAAGCAAAATTTTCCACACAGAGTTTTTCTCAATGTTCATGGCCTCAGATATCATTTGGACACTGAGTCAGCAGTCTCCTTGAACAATCTGGCTGATTTTCCCCAACACTTTTTTCGGTTCTTGAAGTGGAAAGTCATCCAGGGTGTTCATCGTCTTCCACATTCTCATGTCCTTCTCTGAATCTTTTGTGTCACTCAGACACACACTCACGAGACATACAGTCTTCCCTGTAGGCCTCAGTAAGAATTTGAAAAGATTCCATTGGTGTTTCATTCAATTTTACTAAAAATTTCAAATTGACATTTTGCTCGACTTTTAAACTTAGCATTTTTCCAACACACAACAGACAACACAGCTGCTTTAAAGGATGACTGACAATAAAGTGAATGGCCAAGAGTGCTGATGTTTGTCATGCAGGTTCAGACATCTTCAAGGCCACTACTCAAGTGTTCACAATCCATTTTCCCTGATTTGTCTGAAAGGTAGAAACACAGTCTCATTTAATAGACAGATCTCATAGTTCATCTGTGTATTGTTTCCATTTTCTTTTTATTTCTATTTGTTCTTGTAATGTGTTTTCCTGGTGGTCATAGAGCATCCCCACTCTTGGTTTAAATTTCCCTTTGATTTCTCAGATCTTGTGGAAGAGGTCTCTTGTTCTACCTTTTTTTTGTTGTTGTTGTCAGCTTGTATGTCTTTGTATTGATTCTTACAATAGTCCTCCTTGTTCTGCACACAAGTCTCCGAACTGTTGCCTTCAAGGTTCTGACCCTATTTCTGTCACCTTTTACTTTTGCTTCTCATCTGGCATTAACTGCTTGAAGAGTTTCATCTGTCCTCCATTGAGGCTTCTCTTTCTTTTTGGCTACAGATAGTATCTTTTTCCATTGTCCCCTGACAATGTCCCTAGTTTCAGTCAACAGTCCTTCTGGCTCTAAGTCAACTAGGCTTACTAATGCAAATCTTTTTTTCACATTAAATTCCACAGGGATGCTCTTCAGGCTGTATTTGGGCATGATGGTTGATTTAATTTTCTTTAGTTTTACTCTATTTTTGGATATTAGTAATTCATGGTCTGTGCCACAGTCTGTTCCTTGTCTTGTTTTCACAGATCGAATTGAGCTTCTCCATCGTCTCCTTCCAACTATGTAGTCTATTTGATTTCTATTTTGCTCATCAGGTGATGTTCATGCATACCGTCACATCTTGGGTTGCTTGAAGAATGTGTTTGCAATAAACAAACTGTTGGCCTCACAAAATTTAGTCAGTTATCTCCTGCTTCATTTCTTGATCCTAAGACAAATTTTTCTACAATCTTTGATTCAGATCTGTTTCCTATTTTGCATTCCAATCACCTACGATTAACAAGAATTCCTGTTTTGGTCTGTGATTTATTTCCTCCTGGATTCACACACACAATCATTCCATTTCTTTGCCTTCTGCCTCTGTAGTTGGAACATAAACTTGGATTAAGGTTATATTTATGGGTTTTCCCTGAAGTCCTATTGACATGGTTCAATCAGACTTTGCATTGTATCCTTTCACTGCTTTTGCTACATCTCATGTCACAATTAATGCCACCCCATTTCTTCTTAGATTATAATTTCCTGAGTAAAACACTGTGATCTGACTCAAAATGCCCCATTACTGTTTGCTTGCGCTCACTCACTTGCATGTTGAACTCAGTTTGCAACAATCAAAATAAGCTGAGGGACAGGAGGCAAAATGGGAGAAGGAGAGAAAAAACTGGAACATTTTAATAGCAGCTGAAGAAATTAGATGACATGGGATTAAGTTGTTGCAAGTTGCAATTCCTGCAAATTGGCACAGGTGGAGGGTATGATTCTACAGAATTCTGGGATTTGCAATTTAGAGAGGGACATTTAGAATTATCAATAGAGAGCTCCTCTGGTGCCTCACCAAACTATAAATCCCAGAATTCCATAGAATGTAACCATGGCAGTTAAAATGGAATCATAATGCTGTAATTGTGTAATATGAAGGGGCCTCAGGAATACATGAATCAGTCTAGGTCTATTTCCCTACTCGGCACTAGTGGGGGGTAGGTGGTAGGTGGTGAGGACAGCATGATTGGGCCCATCCCTCTATATATTTCTTTCCCCCTCATATTGATTTTTAAGGCAAGAACTGCAGTGAAACATTTAGGGAATGTGAAAACTACTGGGTAATTACACTGTGATTCACACATTAACTTTGCTAAAGCATTGGCACAAAAATTTCCTAAAGAACTTAATGCTTCAGTTTGGGATCTAATAGACCCATTGTTATGACATGCTAATAGATTCCTTGACAGCTTGTTTTGAGAAATAGAAGGGAAAATTGATATAACGCATCTTCATCCTAATTATGAGAATCCTGTGTTTTTGTCACACTTCTTGAAATAAAATTGAAAATGCAACATTCTAGACTGAGTTTTCAAAGGGTATGTTATTAGGATTGTAAAACTTTCCCAGTCTAATTTTTGGGGCATTTCTCAAAATCTCATCTCTTGAGTCATCCAGGTTCCACATCAGATTGCAAAACTTTTTTTCTTCCCTCATCAAAATCTGTGCATATTTTAGTACAATTTCCCCTGCCCCAATTTTATGCACTTTTTCACATTCATTAAAGTGTGTGTGTGTGTGTGTATGTGTGTGCATTTTTTTGATCATACACAGTTTAGTCAAGCACATTTTTTTTCAAAAAACATTTTTGAAACATTGTTTTTTTAAAAAAAAATCATAAGTTTTTTGTGAATTTTTTTCTTTGTCAAAAAGCATTTCAAGGTGCACAGAAGTGTACAGATTTCTAAGCCATGACACACTTCAATCCCTTGGCAGCCTCTGGAAGTATAAAAGGAACATTTCCATATGGAAATGCAAACCCCTCAAATTTTCTTTCCATCCCTAGTCTAGATTTCTCATAATCTCATTTATGAAGAAGAGGCACATTGGTACTAGATGTCAGCTACCAAGATCAGAGATGTCTAAACAAAGAACAGGCATAAAACTCCCTCAGAAATAAATCCAAAGGAATGAGATGCTGTGTTAATTTGGCAGTGGTCAATGAAGACACTCACTATTGGGAATTTCCTGTTTAGGGTAGCCTGTCTATTAAGCAGACCTCAGGCAGCAGTATCCAAGGAGTGAGAATAGGAATTATCCTCCCCTCTAAAATTACCTGCAGTTGTAGTCGGTGTCTGGTTGGGGGGGGGAAGGGCTGGTGGTATGGTGAATCTATTCTACGCTTCAAGGAGCTCTTCAAGATGGTGGGCCAAATAGGTTCAGCACCGTGGACAGCTCCTTCAAAACTAGTCGATACCCAGAATGGATTAACCACTTCACTGACAACAAAACCAGCAGCTACCGCTAGTAACAGAGCTGGCTAAAGACATTTTGCTCCTTGAAATGAAGAACAAGATGTAAAAGAGAGGCAAGAAGCCTCCATTCCTCATTGTCAGTATGAAAACAGCTGGATCTTACTTTTAATTCTGATGATGAGGTGGCATCCTTCACTTCACAACAAGGTAGCTTAAGGGATGAAGGGTAGGCTGCATGTAACAGCCAGCTCTGGCC
Organism: Gambelia wislizenii; assembly: GCA_030847615.1. Lineage (NCBI taxonomy): Eukaryota > Metazoa > Chordata > Lepidosauria > Squamata > Crotaphytidae > Gambelia > Gambelia wislizenii. The sequence continues at coordinate 151,809,227 of JAUMIR010000004.1, forward strand.
TTCATCTGAGGGGAGTGTCTGGTGTGCTAAATAGAAATAGCCTGTCCAGGGGGAAGAGTGTGTTGTTCATACGGCTAGCCATACAAGAGTGGAGGTAGAGGGTACCAGGTGTTATTGTCTACCAGTAACTGCCACTGCAGAGTAATTGGGAGGGAGAGGCTGGATAATTCACATTTCTACTAGATAACAGTGAATTGCCAACTGGTATCAGGGACAGCTAATGTATTGTGTGTCCATGCTACCAACTGTGGTACCCTTTTCTTCATCACTACCTTTACCATTAAGAGTGGGAGTTTCTCTTGATCACTCTGTTGTACCTTGCAAGCTATTTCATTGGTCAATGTTGTATTGACTGAAAGCAGAATTATCCGATCTAACTATCAAAATCCAAAGATTATCTAGCAGAAAACAAAGGCCAGGTACATATATGATCTTGATGGCATAGTTGTTGGAAACCTCAAATACTCATGTAACTACCCATGCGTTGAAGGGGTGAGAAAAACATGTCCCTAGGACTGCATGTGATCCTCAGAAGCTATTTTTGCATTCCTTTGTTCCTCCAGACCCCCTGGATTACCCTTTTCTGGCTAAACAGAAGAATAAAAAGGAGGTGAATCACCTTTTCTGGAAAGCCCCAGGTTGCAATTCAACTTTTAAGGGGGTTGGGGGTGCGGGGTGGGGGAAGAGGCTGCACTGTATAATATACATAAAAAACTCAACTTTTACATAAAAGGCATAAAGGTATCTACAGTTGTCCCTTCACATTTGCGGGGGTTACAGCCACCAGACCCCTGCAAATGTGAAAAAACCACAAATAACAACCGGCCTTGCCTGGGCTTTCGCCCTCCCTGCAAGGGCAGCAAAGGCTCAGCAGAGGGGCAGTTTAAGAGGTTTTGCCTCACTCCCTCAGCTTCCCTGGGTCTTTGTTCCCTTTGTGAAGACCCAGGGAAGCCCAGGGAGTGAGGGAAAACCTCTCAAACCAGCTGTCTGGTGGGCTTTTGCCCTCCCTGCAAAGGCAGCGAAGGCTCAGCAGAGGAGCAGTTTAAGAGGTTTTGCCTCACTCCCTCCACTTCCCTGGGTCTTCGTTCCCTTTGTGAAGAGAAGCCAAGACCCAGGAGATGGGTGGTGGGTGAGGGAAAACTGTGAATAATCAAAGCCGTGAATGTGAAGGGACAACTGTAGTAGCTTTGGTGGACTCAGTCCATAATGCTGCAACTATGTAGAGTACAGTGGCCACAGTTCACTGTGTCCATCAAGGTTTATGCCAGTGATTTCTTCTTCTCGTTTAGTATCAAAGGTGCTAAAAACAAAAATTAACACAGCTACTTCTTTGAATTTTTCAAAACCAGAAGTGGACTTGCAGATATTTCTGGTTTTGGATGCCTACTCCCCCCATTTTGGGTGGTGTTTTGGACAGTCACTAATTCCTAGAGGGTTTCAAAGCAAGAAGTTGACTACTGAATCCACTGCAGTTGATCATCCCTGATGCAAGTAAATCAAGCTCAGTTCAGCTGTCTGAGCATAATCTCCAGTTCTCAGCTAGTTTCATTTGTATGATCAAAGCTGGTCCGATATGCATGGGCATGGCTTCTAGGACAACTAACATCTGACTATCCTGGAGAGATAATTCAGTCTAGGGGAATGATTCACTGAAAAAGTAAACTCTGCATGTTTAGCATTAGAAGGCATTTTCCATATTAGGGATTAGTAGGAAAAGGATCAAAAATAAAACTGCTGATATTATGATGTTTGATGATCATCTATGGAATAAAAATAGCAGACACAGACAATTGGGTTAAATAAGGGCCATTTGATTTGACCTATATCCTATTTAAGTTGGGTTGGACATAGAAAGGAGCAAGAGGGGGAAGAAACCTGATGTGCTTGACAAGCTTTCCCTTGGGCAAAACACCTGAGCCCTGAGAGCAATCCAATAATTGGGTTGCTCCCCAGCTGGCCATTTACTGGAAGGCAAACCCAGGATGCTCCCCCCTCCAGACCCACAAGTTCCAGGGCTGTATAAGTGAGAGCAAACCCTCATGTAAGCCTCAAGGATAAACTCCTTCCCCACCCCTGGGTCCCAGGATGTAAAGAGCCCATTCCACAGTCCTACCCTTCATCAAAAACGTACCAAGGTATACACTGAAATCTTATATTCTCCCCTCCTACCTGCCAGTCATAGCCTATTTACAGACATCACCCTTAGCCAATTGTGAAAATCCCCCAGATTGGGGGGGGACATGTAAAGGAGAGAAAATGTCTACTCTGCCCCAAAGTGACCAGCAAAGCTCACACTGCATTGATGGCTGCACTGCCGTGCAGTGAAGATCCAAAGTAGCATGTGAAGGGGAAGCTAAGCCTTAACTAGCCTCTGGTTCCATCCCCATTATGTGCAGCATCCTAGTGCCCTGCACCACACATAACAACCTTTGGCCTCTAGCCATGGAGGCATCAAAAGCATTGTACTATAGTACAATCAGAGTGGAATATAGTGTACAGGTCTGGTTGTTTCATCTCAAAAAGAACATCACAGAAGTGGGGGGGGGGAGAGAACATGCAAAAGGACAACTAAAACAAGGCATTCCAGAGCTTTTCCTATAGATATAGACTAAAGATATCAGAATTGTGTTTTTTTATTGAAAAAGAGTAGACTAAAATTCTAAAATGCTGTGGAGGATATTCATAGAGGCACCTCTTGTCATTACAGTGAAATTTACTGTCTCCCACTACTATTAATTGGTAAAAGGTTTAGGACAGAATAAAGTAAGTAATTTCATTTACATCCATAATTAACTCATGGCATAGGCTTCCTCAATTTGTGGCAATGCTCACTGGGTTTAAGTGGGTTTTGAAGGTGTTTGGAGAAAGTCATAGAGGACGATACTGTCAATAATCATGGACTATCCATGATTAGGGGTGGGCAGGGCAATTTACTTCTGGCTTCTGCCAGTTTGGCATGTAGTCAGCGTATATTCAATCCCATTTTCTACATCTTTAAAAATGCATAAAAAATTGCATATTCAAATGCATTTCCCCCCAAAAATGAACTTTTTTATATATAATCTTGACTGATTATTTTCAAAGTAGGGTAGAATGTCATCTTGATAGATAACTCCATTTTTACTATGTCTGTCCAGAAATTATTTTCTCTTTGCCTCTCTAAATAGTTAAATTGATCCTCCATGTTAAAAGGCAGAATAAGAGGAAAGCATTCATAGAACCATAGAACTATATAGTTGGAAGAGACCACAAGGGCCATCCAGTCCAACCATGTTTGCACATATGTTTATGTTTGCACATAACACTAAGCCAGGAATCCTGGCTTAATAAGGAATAAAGTCATCAAGCAGCATAGCGATGCATGTGGCCTATTTATTCTGCTTCACTATTCCTTTCTGAACACATGATTGGTAAACAAATTAGGAAGGGTTTATGTTACATTTGAAAATATTGTTTTATTGCTCCTAAGCAATCCAGGATTTGTAAATGATCAACAAACATTGGTTTAAAGTTATTTTATAATCATGGCTTGTTTGGGCACCATACAACATATCCCAGGGTCCAATGCCATGCGAAGTTAACATCTTCTAGGATTGTTTCAATCCTTTCACAAAGGGTGGATTGAAATAGGAGTGCATTGGTGGTATGCATCAGGAGATTGCTCATTTGCATGTTTATTAAACTAGGATTCCTGGTTTAGCACTATGCCCTAATATGACCAATAACACCATGGTCCTATAAGAAGTTCTATAAACAGAGACAGTCAAACTTGACTTGGTGTTAATGTTTTCACAGGTAAAGTTCTTTTGAAGACTGAAATTCAGCAAAAACAAGAAGCAAAATCTTATTTTCAGGAAGGTTTTACAGCAGTAAGATAGTTCTTTGCTTAACAGTCATCATTTAGTAAAGGAATAGAATACTTACTGGGTCTTTTTTTTACCAAGTCTTGGTCAGACACAACTGCAATGAGGTGTCCGAGAGTAAACATTGAGTTAAGAACGTATGAAAAAAAATTCTTGTGCAGTGTTATCCTTTGACAGCTGAGGCTCATGCCTTCGTAGTTTTACATCACCCTTAACCACAAATTGAAAAAGTGATTTATAATTTTTTTTTGCATTATAATCTCTAGGATCCTGCAGCCAGCATGGATGGCTGGGGTATTCTGGGAGTTGTAGTCCAACAAAATAACATTGTGAAGCATAATGTTAATTCACTGATCATGCTGTATTACACACTTTACAAAAAAAAAAAAAATTCTCGCATCTTAATATTTAGGTCCCTTTGAATGCTGTGAGATCTTCAATAAAAATCATCTGGTTCATTTGTAATTCTGTGCCAGGCCTTTGAGAGTTTTGGGAACTCATATCAAAGACATGTTTGTCAATAAGGCCTCATGAATTTTTCACAAAATAGATAGAGCTGTTCTTAGGTCAGTCTAATTCCTGTTGTGTATAAAAACATATGCAGTATCATAAATACTAAAAGTATACAAATGGGAAGTGATGCAAATTTTATAATGAATTACCCATGTGGCAGAAAAGTCCTGACAGGAATCATGAGAAGGGAGGAAAAACAAACAGAGATGAAGACAGAGAGGAAAGGAAATAATTAGAAAGAATAGAGAGTAAGACCCTTTTGGTGGTATAGGCATCTGTCTCTCTTTCCAAAACTGTATGAACCATGTCCTCTTCCACATTATTGCCAGCCTGTCCTGGAGCCTTATGGGAGTACTGATATGTTCTCTCCGCGTAAGAGAAATTGGCGCCAATTCACAAATAAATATGTTGAAATGTAGTTGAAATGGCCACCATTTTTGTGGATGGCAAAGAGAAATGAAAGTGAGATGGCCATTTTTTTCCTGGCTCACAAAATATATGAAATGTAAAGTTGGGGCTGTATATGTTCAAACTGTACTAAAACCCTTGGTTTGATTTGGAATGGTACTGGCAATTAGAGATATTGGAGGATGCTGGGGGAGAGGTTATATCTTCAAGCAAGAGTATTTACATTCTTCTTACTATTTACCCCCAACCCCCACATGAATCCCTAAACTTCATTACCTCATAGATGCTGATGATCTGAGGGCAATGAGGGTGTGTGAGTTTGCTCTTATTCTCCATTCTTCCTTGCAAACAACACTACTGCAACAGCACCTTGAATGTTGGGAACCTGTGAAAATGTAATTTCCCTAAAACATCTGCTGTCATTAATACATATAAAAGGTACTTTGGGAATATTGCTGGCATAGAATCCAAACCCAGTGAGGAAAGAGGCCATATCTGTGGCTTCTGATTTTCTTTCAACTGTGTCTGAGATTTTGGACTTTATTAGACTATCATTTTAAGTGTTCTTTTGCTGGCATAAAAAATCAATTATGCTAGCAAAAGAACGCTCCCCCCGCACTTACCTCTAATACCAGCAAAGGCAGCTCTGGCAATGAAAGAGGAAGTGAACAGAGCTCTGTTCACTTCCTCCTTTGAAATCCCACGAAATATTGCGAGACTTCATCAAGCTGGAAATTAAAAAACAAAAACAAAACTTTAAAAGTTTAAAAAAGGAAGCATAGAAATACACTTTAAAACTTACAAGTAACCTGGGGAGGGTCATAAGAAGTTTGCCACTTACCTGGATGTTGCGATCGCACCCAGAAGTGACCATGCTGGACCAGCCACTGACAGGCTAAGTACAGTAAAAACAAGATGTGAGGTTTCACACACTGGTTATGCTGGCAAAAAATCAGCAGGGGGGATCAACTGTCAGATTAAGCTTTCAATTAAAAAATACGGGTTTTGGCAGGGACATAACCCCAGAAAGGCAACGTCATCTGATATGTGTGTCCTTTTGCAGTGATGTGGCATTGTTATGATGCCATATTTGATGCATCTGATAAAGTCCAAACTCTGGCAAATTTTGATAAGGCATTCTCTGCTCCCCCTCCCCAAAGATACATTTTCAATCTGCCATGGTTATTTAGTGGAACATTAATAGAGATAACCAGTTTTGGTGGTATGGCAAGTAGGGTTCCCAGATTTCATGGCCTGGCTGAATCTCACAACCTGATCCCTCTTCTCTATTTCTCAGGGAAAGGGGGAAGAATCTCAGCAAAGGGACTCCCTTGAGATATATCTGTATACTTTTTTTTTAAAAAAAAATGTTGTACCTGGTATTTTTTTAAAGAAAATTGAATGGTGTGGGAATGCAATTGTGGTTGAAGCATTGTATATCATGTTTAATGACATGACCAGATGCTGCTCTTGCAACATCACCTTTGTAACATCTCTAGGGGTGTCAGCCCTAGGTCTCAAGTTTTGGCCCCAAAATCTCAAGGCCCGGAATAATCCTGACTTGGCAACCCTAACATTGTGAATAGTGTTGGTCTCAGACCTGCCAAGTTTACCCATCCCTGCTCAACTCTCTCAGTAGTTTCAAAATTCTTATCTTTAACTTTGGCTGGTGAACTGAAGATAATAATACATCTCCCCTGAGTCTTTTGGAGTCTCAAGCATGTGCTGCCTTCAAACGGTAAACCACAATGGTGTCAGTGTGGCCTCTCTCAAACTATTTGCCTTCCAAAATTGGAAAGAACACAATCATAGCTTTAGAAATAGCATTGGGAAAGGCTGTGGCCATGTTATTTCTGGATAATATAAGTGCAAGGTCTGACATTTCTCAGACATTTTGAAGAGAGAAAGGAGTCCAGAGGATGCTTAAAATAGTTTAGCTTCAAGAAGAAAAAACACACAAAGTAGTTATACAAAGTCAAAATATGGGATGGGGACAGTGGTGATGGTGGTAAAAAGGTGCTTTTAAAAAAATCAAGAGCATGACCATTTTCAGGAGCCTCTATCACCTTACCTGTCAATATCTCTCTTCTCATCTCTTTGTCCCTTTACAGTTTCTCTTCTCTGCTGGTACTCTTTTACTTTGTCCAAACAGAAGTTTTGTGTTTTTTTTTATCATTTTTCCTTTGCTCACCTTTACACTCTCTGTTTCATTCTTGAGGAATACCCAGAGATTGGAAAATTACTCTTTTGGATTGCAACTTCTAGTGGTCATGGACTGGCTCATTCTGGGAGTTGTTTTTCCCAAAGTAAATTTTCCATTATCTGTGAAAATCCTGCTTTTTGACATACAGATATCTTCTCCTGACCTACGGTGGAACCAAATCTTACAACACTTTTGTGGGGACATTTGTCCCCCTCCCCACAAAAGTGGGAGGAGGAGTTTTGTTCTGCAACTTTTGAGGTGCCATGCTGAAATGGGGCAATGAAGGCATTTGCCTCATCAAGAATGTGCTAGAATGTCATGAATGTTGGTAAATTATTTCAAAATGGTACTGAATTGAATGTTGCTCTCACATGTACCAGCCAAATTTAATAAACACAGCTGTTCGAAGTGTGGAGAAAAAACCATGTTGTATTTGTTAGTTATATAGTTGTTGAAGATGAGGAGGTGCTCTAGCTAAGTGTCTGTCTACACTGCAGAAACACAGCCATTTGACACCACTTTATCCACCATAGTTCTATCCCATGGAATCCTAGTATTTGTAGTTTGGTGAGGCACCAGATTTCTCTGATAGAAAAGGCTAAATACCTCACTAAATGAAAAATACCAGGATTCCGGGATTCCCAGGATAGAACTATGGTGGATAAAGTGGTTTCAAAGTGCTGTGTTTCTGCAGTGCAGACAGGCCCAGTTAGCACCAACATGGTTGAATACACAGAGATCTAAGCTATTAGTTCCAACCTAGAATAGACCCACTGAATAAATGAAAGCAAGGTAAGTCAACACTTACATATTCCATTGATTCAATAGGTTTTCTCTACTTAGGACTAACAATTGTATCGAGGCCTCAGAGTGTTAAGACTTAATATATTACAGCCCTGGACTTGATGGATAATTCTGTCATGTTCAGTTTCTCCCAAATTTATATATTCATTCATTTAATTGTAGATTCTTTCCACCCTGAATATGAAGAAATGTGTGGATTTTCAATAAGGTACCAGTTGAACCCATTCTTTCATATAATAATCTGACTACGGTGAGACATGCCTTAGTTCCATCCAGTTTGTGTTACTGTAGGGGTGGTAAAATGTTGGGGATTAGGGGTCTGCATTGTTCCCAGGATCTGTGGAGGGCTGCACTCCACACCACACATATTGTCCTACCTACCTACCTACCTATCTATCTATCTAGACACTTTTGCTACATTTTTGGCCTCCCAGTCTGTTTTAGGCCCAGGAGAAGACCTTTTTTACAACAGGAAAAGACCCAGAAGTTACTTGCTGTTGAAAGTGGCCCTCAGGCCTTTGAGAGTTTTTCAGTTTTTGAGCCCTGTTGCATCCTGGGGACCATAAAAATGGGCTGCTGGCCACGTGTGGTGGATAGGTATGTGGTGTAGTTTGCCCACCCCTAGATTACTCTAATGTAATCTAAATTTGGCTGCCTTGCTTGGAAATGTCACCTGGTTCAAAAAGCTTCAGCCAGATTACTGACTGAGACTAGTGATAGGGAGCATACCACTGCCTTGTTACAAAAGCTCCACTGGCTACCAGTCTGCTTCAGGGCTCAATTCAAAGTGCTGGTGGTGCCCTGTATGTCTCAGTTCCTGTATGACTCAAGTCTGGGCTACCTGAAACACCATATTCTCCCAAGTGAGCCTGCCTGTATGTTGAGATCTTCAAGGAAGGCCCTTCTGTCTGGGATTGTCTATTTGGGCCAAATACCCCAGCTTGCCCCTGTTCCAGAGCCCTGCAGTCCATATGGTGCAGTGCTTTTGCCCTGTTTTACTCATGGATATGGAGCTGGAACAGGGGCAAGCTGGGATAGTGTTCTTTACAGCATTTTTTTTTTTAAAAATACCCAGTTTGATGTTTTCCCACTGGGATGGGATGTATGGGCCCCATGTGTCCATGGGAGCCCATCCTGGCAGGCCAGCCCTCACTGCTGGTGGTGGTCATCCTTGCTCTGCTAGGTGTGGGCAGCAGGACTGTAGCATGTGACCAAGTCTTGTCACATACAGGGGGCTTGTCACATAGTGTGGCCAGCCATCTGGAGCCAGCAGAGCAAGTAAAATGGTGTCAGTGGCAGCTTCAGCAATGGACCAGCATTCCTGTGTGGACTCTAGCCCACTTTCTTCAGGTAATGCAGGGAGCTGGTGTATCCGTGCTGGTGTAGATCAGCCATCTGTCCCACCACTTTTGCAGTTACATCTGGTGGGGAAATGGCACCCTCAATGGCTGTTCCCAGAACTGCCTTCCTAGAGAAGCTAGACTGGGCCCCTCCATAGCATTTTTCTAGTGGCAGAAAAGATTTTTTGTTTTGTTTCAATCGGTCTTTGATAATGAACTACTTTTGAGGAAAGGACTTTTAATAAGCTGCCCAATTTCTATATTTGTTATTATTTTTAATGGGTTTATTTTAAAATGGCTTTTACTCCTAATTAGAGTTTAATTATATTTCAACTGTTGTATGTTTTAATGCTCTAGATTGTCATCTCTACCTATTTTAACTTCATAAGCCATTTTGAATCAGGGCTAGGAAAAAAATAGGACAACAATGACATCTTCTTCACATCCCCTAAGACATACTGTGAGACCAATTGTGAGACAAAGTGCTCTGCACGTTTGTGAGGTTTGCAGTATGTTTTGGGGAAATAAAATATGCACAATACCATGCATACGTTTTAAAATCCTGCATAGCTAAAAACATATGCAGTTGGAAAAAGGAAGAAATATACATCAATTGATATGGGGAAAAACATACAAAATTGTACACATCAGGAAAAAATGTATTAAAATGTGTGTGTGTGCTCCTTCAAGTTACCTTGTTGACTTATGGCAACCCCACGAATCCCATAGGTTTTCTTAGGCAAGAAATACTCAGAGGTTGTTTGAAATGTAGTCTACAGCACCTGATATTTATTGGCAGTCTCCCATTGAAGTATTAACCAGGGCTGACCCTGCTTATCTTCCAAAATCAGGTAGAATCTGATGTCTTTAGGGTATCTAGGCCATAAGAAAATGCATTTTTCTCCAATCCTTTGTATCATATCACGAGGCTTTTCTGTTTCTTCCTGTGTTGAAATTTGTATGCACATTTCAAATGCATTTTTCCTAGAGTATGTACTCTATGGAAAAATATGTACTCTAGGGGAAAGTGCATTTGAAAATCAAGACTTGGAGTTTTCCAGATCCCTAGCCCCATCTTGCAATGTAAGTGTATGCTTACGAGAAGGGATGAGGTGGAAAGAACACCTGAGGCACCTCAGTACCTCTGTAGCCAAGGCCATATGAAATCAATTAAAACATGCACCTCAATACTTTTTTTATGTGCCATTCACTCCTATTTGTTTCGCATTACTCTGGCTATGATTGCTCCTTTCATGTGTTGTTTGGAGAATATTGTTGGGCAAGCTCCAAGAAAGTATGGGGTTTATGCATTACTGGATTAGCACTTCAGGTGACATTTCCCTTTCACTTTATTGTATAGTGTTGTTGTTGGTTTAAATGCTCTGTCAGCAGAGAGATGTTGGATGTTCTAGCAAAAAATTACCAAGCTTGGGGTGAGGGTTGGGGGGTGATGAAAAATTGAAGAGAAAAACTGTCAGTCACACAGAAAATATGTAATGTAAGGTAAATAATTTATGTCAAGACAAGGATGATCTAAACATTAAAATTTAAACCATGGCTTAGAAGCCCTAACTCAGTAGTGGTAGAACGTATGTTTTGAATTTATGAGGGATATGAGAATAAAGCCCTTTACTCTCCTGTTAGGGAATCTCATGGGATAGGAAAATACCTGTTGTACAAGTAGATTCTTGGCCAATTGGTTGTATTGATCTAGATAGACCAATACTCTTAACACAGTGTAAGGCAGTGTGTTGACTATCTACCTCTGTTAAATAATTTAAATTGCAGTTGAGAAACCTTGGCTGGGCTTGGTCTTAGCAGTGGTCGGGGTGGGTTGACATTGGTACTTAGCATAGGATATTCATAACTATTGAGGGGAGAGGGAATAAGGTAGAAGAATGTGAAAATGAAGGGCTTGAGTCACTACAGCATGAACACAATTGTCCACTGAGGGATTAAGGCCAAATTCAAACTACACAAATAATGCAGTTTGAAACTGCATTATTTGCCATGGCTCCTTCCTATGGAATCCTGGGATTTGTAGTTTCGCAAGGTATTTAGCTTTCTCTGCCAAACAGTGTTGGTGCAAGACCAAACTACAAATCCCAGGATTCCATAGGAAGGAGCCATGGCAAATAATCCAGTTTCAAATTGGATTATTTATGTAGCATGGACTTGGCTTAAGTCCATATTGTTTCTGAGCACTTGCATATCAGGATATCTACAGGGATGGAAGGTTGACAGTCTCATCAAGCCTTCACTGTCAGACCTTGAACTCATAATATGTGTAATGCACCCAAACAAGATAATCCTGCGATAGGTCCCTTGGAGTCCATTTAGTAAGCAAGTAAATTTCAGATGTCTAGGTTTCATAGTCTTGGAGATATGGCACACCTGCAATGGTTTTTATTATAGAGATATAGATACAAATACAGATATAGATATAATCAGGCATCTTTGTACCAGGAGCTCTCAGGTTAAACCACAAAGTAACAGTAAAAGTAGAAAAACAATTATACATACACTCATACCAGTAGAGAAATACTGTGACAGTAGCAGCAGAGCTGGCAAAAGCATATTTTATCTCCAAGTGCTTGCTACTACCAAAAAGTCCTGACTTCCTAAAAACTGGGAGTCTATTGTCCTGGAACAGTACATTCCAGAGGCAAAATAATTTCTCAGAATCTCCCACACTGTTATAGAGTGTTGTGGGGCAGATTGTGGAATTTGACCTCTTGTCTTTTGTTGGCTCTGGCAAAAGTCCAAGTGTGCCAATCTATTAATTAGTGATAAGATGCTTGGCAATCCTACTAAATCTGTTTTGTCTTTTAGACTGCTCCAGTCATGGATAAACCTGTTGCCCTTTAACAAGTTTGGAGGTTGCTTGCCAAATATTTGTTTATTCATAGGCTCGATAGACCAGGCTTGATAGACCAAGTTATACACCTGCTTCTTCAGGTAAAGTATGTACAATCCCCTCCAAGGCAAGTAACACGTTTCCTAAACCTGTGAACCATCAGTTCACAGAGTCTTAGAGCTCATCTACATGAGCATATCCTGGCTGTGGATAAGGCCCGTTGTTCCCCCATTCCCTCAGCAGAATGGGAAGAAGTCCTGCCACAGTTTCCCTCACTGTCTTGGAAGGTGGGAAGGGGGCCCACAACATGTGACCAACCTTGGTCATGTACTGTGGGATTCCTTCCTCCCTTCCAAAAGAGCCAGGGAGATGGTAGTGGCAGTGAGGGCCAGCCTTCCGGGATGGGCTCCTGTGGACATGGAAGGCCCAATCAGTTTCTTCCCAATGTAAATGAAGTAAAACAGGTATTAGTCTAAAACATTGTATTGGGCTCTAAGCCGCCTCCCCCACCATCTCAATCCCATATCTGCCCTGGTGGTGGTGAGGACTGCTTGGGAGAAGAATGGGGGAAATGCCCTGCATCATCAGGACTACAGGGCTCTGAGAGGGGAAAGGTGGGGTAAATTGCCTATCTAGATAAGCCCCTAGTCTTATCAGGATTCACCTCCAGTTTATTAGTCCTCATCCAACTCCATCATATGTTGTTGTTTTTTTTTTTACTCTGTCCACTGGTCCAGCACCTGCCCCAGCAGATTCCAATGGCAAGAGGTCCAATTTCTTCCTGACAGGTTCAGCAACAAATTTTAAACAAACATACATTACATTTGTGTGAGTAGGGAAGTAGAATACTACTCTTTTGGCATGAGCAGCACACACATTTGACATCAGTCTGAAGAAATGGTGCCTCCTATATAATATTAGGTTATGTAGGTATAGGCTTACATGGGTAGAGGATGAACAGTAAAATAATAATAATAATAATAATAATTTATTTCTATCTTGCCCATCTGCAAAGGGCAGCTTACAATATAAAAACTCCATAATCACAATACCCTAGCCCACCCACCCCTTAAAATAATATTAAATTATAAAGGATTAAAAACATACAATAATTAAAAATATATAAATTAGAAAAAAATTAAAACATACAACAATTTTTAAAAATCCGATAGCAGCTCAGAAAGGACAGCTGAGTCTTGGGCCGGGATAGTTATTCAGGAAAGGCCTGCTGGAAAAGATCCATCTTGACAGCTTTTTAAAAGCTGTCTAAGGTGGTAATAAGACGGATCTCATCCGGCAGGCCATTCCATAATCTGGGAGCGGCAGCAGAGAAGGCTCTCTGGGAGGTCACTGACAGCCTTGTTTTCATAGGCTGTAACAGATTCCTCCCAGAGGACTGAAGTGTGCAGGGAGGGTCGTATGGAAGGAGGTGGTCCTGGAGATAAGTTGGACCCAAGCCATGTAGAGCTTTAAAGGTCATAACCAACACCTTGTACTGTGCCCAGAAACTAATAGGCAGCCAATGGAGAGCTTTTAACACAGGTGTTATATGCTCTCTTTTGGAAATGCCAGAAATCAACCTGGCTGCCATGTTCTGCACTAGTTGAAGTTTCCGAGTCAAGCACAGGGGTAGCCCCATGTAGAGCGCATTACAGAAATCCAGACGGGTGGTTACCAGTGCATGTACCACAGTTTCGAGGTCCCTGGTTTCCAGGAAAGGGTGCAGCTGGCGTATCAGCTGAAGTTGATAACAGGCACTCCTGATCGTTGCATTTACCTGATTAGACATCTGGAGCAATGAGTCCAGGAGCACCCCCAGACTGCGGTTACAGTCCTTGGAGGAGAGTGTGATTCCATCCAGGATTGGAAGTTGTATTCCCAGACCTGGTTTCGGGCCCATAACTGTTAGTACCTCCATTTTGTCTGGATTCAGTCTCAATTTGTTTTTCCTCATCCAGTCCATTACTGCTTTAAGACAATCACTGAGAGGAGAGACGCCATCTGAAGTCAAAGCTGATGACCGAGACATGGAGAAGTATATCTGGGTGTCATCAGCATACTGATGACACCACACTCCATGCCTCCGAATGATCTCCACCAGCGGCTTCATATAGATGTTAAATAACATCGGGGACAGGATGGCACCCTGAGGAACGCCACAGTTAAGCTCTATTCTGGTAGAGCAACTGTCCCCCCGAGCCTCACCCTCTGGGATCTGCCCGAGAGGAAGGAAAGGAACCACTGCAAGGCAAATTAGGATTGTAATGTATGTGGGGCAGCTCCTAGACATGTGTACCTGTGTGCATGCAGACTTCTTTCATGTTGCTGCAAAATATAAAACCACTGGGGGGGGGGTATATGACTGATGATGCAACATTGGGAAAAGAGGGGTACAGTGATACTGGAAGGGGATTTGCCGCTGGCCGGCAGACCATTGTGTGGCCCGGCCGGCCACCCCCTCTACCCAGCCCTCCTGTCCCACCCTCACCCCACCCTGCCTTTGTTACCTGGCGGGGGGGTGGATGCATGGTGAGCCCGTGGGCATCGCCATTTTCCAGTCCCCTTCCCAGTAGCTTTTACAGCTGGGAGGGAGAAAGGGAAGCAAGCCAATTGGGAGCTGGCCTGCCTTGCCCCGATTGGCTCAGAAAGGGCAGGAATCTGGGCGATATAAGGCCTTGCAAAGCCACGGCCTACCCAGAATTGAGGCAGCTGGGCCTGCCAGGATGGGCCCTCAAGCTGAGAAAAGCCAGGGATAAGGCTGGGGAGGACAGGAAAGATGGTGGCAAGCACCCACACAGGGAGGAGCTCCGAGAAGCCAAGTCTAAGGAGGACCCCCTGAGGGCCATTTGGATCACAAAGTGCATTCTAAGATTCTGCAGGGTTATTATGTCGATGATTTTAAACTGGCACCTGGGACTGAGGCCAGGGTGCATAAGAGTGACAAGAAGGAAAATGACAAGAATAGCGCAGAACCATTGGATCACACCTTTTCTAACTGGCTTAACGGGTACACAGTCTTCATGGGGCGGGTGGCCCTGGTTTTCCCAGAGCGGACCTGGCACTTGATCAATCACCTTCGCCAGGTACTGCTGGTGCAGGCTCAAGCGGGAGACTCCAATGCCATCCTGTATGACATTGAATGCAGGAAAAAAGCATCCAGGTCTCCCATGCACAGATGGGAAACCATCAACTATCCCACCTGGCTGCAGGCCATGGGACCTGGCAGGCAGGTAAAGGGAGACCCCCCAAAGGCAGCGTGAAAGAAGGATGGGGAAAAAATGGTATGCTGGGAGTACAATGGAGGCAAGTGCGCCAGGTACAAGTGCTGGACAGCTGTGGAGGTGGGCATCTGAAGGTGGATTGTTCACATCAGGGTGGAGGAGGCCAGTCCTTTCGGAGCAGTCGCCCAGCTGCAGCTGGCGCCAGAAAGGAGGCATGATCCCGTGGTAGAACCAACAGCAGTTCCACAAAATGAGGTGAGAGCGGGGTGGGGGGGGGCGCATGGCATTCACACCAGTAAAGTTGGAGGCCATGCATCCCCTCTTGGCAGCCTACCCCAAGAAACAGGCTGCAGTTTACCTGGTGGAAGGGTTCGAATTTGGGTTCTGCATCCCCTTTTAGGGCCTGAGAGAGGCCTCTACCTCAGACAACTTAAAATCAGTGGCACAGCTGCCTGAGGTGCTGGTGCACAAGATAAGGAAGAAGATTGAGGCAGGGCGCATAGCAGCCCCTTCAACCAGCGGCCAATGTCCAACTTAAGAATTTCACCATTGGGGGTAGTGCCCAAAAATGCTCCAGCCTCATTCCACCTCATTCATCACTTCTCCTACCTGAAGGGGTCATCGGTCAATGACGCAATCCCACCAGAGCTTTGCACGGTGAGATACGCATCAATGGACTATGCAGTACGTCTCCTACAGACTTGCGGTCAGGGTGCCCTCATGGCAAAATGTGACATACAATCAGCTTTCTGGCTGTTGCCGGTTCATCCTGACGACCACTGCCTGTTGGGCTTTAAGTTCTGAGATAAGTGGTACTACAACATGGCATTGCCCATGGGTTGTTCCATCAGCTGTTCAGCCTTTGAGATGTTCAGCACATTCCTGGAGTGGGCCCTGCAGAGCAGGGCGGGTTCCCCCTTTGTCATGCACTACTTTCTTCCTTCCAGGCTCTGGCAACTGAGCTTGGGGTCCCGTTGGCACCTGATAACGACATCCCTGGTGTACCTGGGTATATAGCTCGATTCAGAGAAGTGAATCTCCAGACTGCCTAAGGGTGTTACTGGCTGACCTACTGGTGAAAGAGAAAGCCATGTTGAAAGAAGTGCAATCAGTATTGGGGCATCTGAACTTTGCGAGCTGGGTGGTTCCCCTGGGAGGGCTTTCTGTGTATGCATTGCTAGACTCACTGGAGGGGTCAGGGCACAACATCACTGCATTCACCTTACAAAAGGGGTAAAAGAGGACATGCGGTTGTGGCTAGCTTTTCCTGAGCACTACAATGGGGTCACTACATGGCAAGGGTGGCTGGAGCCGGGTGGTAGTTTGCAGGTTCATTCTGATGCAGCAGGCAGCCTTGGTTTTGGGGTCTACTACGAAGGCCACTGGTGTGCACAGCCTTGGCCAGTGAAGTGGGCCAACACGGGCGTGTCCAGAGACTTCACATTCCTGGAATTTTTTCCCATCCTGGTGGCTGTCACCTTGTGGGGTGCGGAATTCAGGGATAAGAAGGTTTGTTTCTGGTGTGATAATCAGGCTGTGGTTAGGATCATCAACAGGCAGTCCTCCAGGTCAGAGAGGGTTATGAGGCTGGTGCGCAGGTTTGTGCTAGCCTGCCTAGAGGCCAACATCAATTTCCATGCTCGGCACATCCCGGGCATGGATAACGAGATCATGGATGCCTTGTCTCGGTTTCAGGATGACTGGGTTCCGTTCGCTAGCGCCGGATGCAGACGAGGTGGCAGCCCCTTTCCCAGCAGACCTTTGGAAACTTGGGAGCTAACCGTTATCCAGGGCATAACGGACTCCTTGGCGCCTTCTACACAGGCCACCTATGAGAGAGCGGGATCCCAGTTTCTGGCCTTCAGGCAGCAACATGGCTACGGAACAGCGGGAACGGCATTGAAAGGGAGGTACTGCATTACCTGGCTTCCCTGAAAGACAGAGGGCTGGTGTCAAGGACCATCACTGGTCAGGCGGCGGGCATTTCCTTCTTCAGCAAAGCAGTGAGGCATGGGTAAGAAAAGCAATGGAAGGCTGGAGGAGGGCAGCACCAAGGGCGTCTGTTGCAAGGCGGCATGTGTCTTATGCGATGCTGGCACAGTTGGTGGCCCTCCTGCCATCCATATGCCATTCAAGCTACAAGGTGCTGCTCTTCGGCATGGCATGCACAATCGCATTCTTCGGGGCCCTGCAGTTTTGGGAGGTGGTGTGTTCCTCCAAGACAGATGCATCTGGCAGGGCCCTACAGATGGGCGATGTTAACATTGGTGACAACAACTTGTCTCTGTGCATCAGGTGCTCGAAGACAGACTAGCATAGTCGCGGGGCCACCCTGCATTTGAGGAGGATGGAGGGCCCCACTCCATGCCTGGTAGCAAGCATGAAGGACTTCATGGAGGTGCGGGGCACTGGACAGGGCCCCCTGTTTCAGCACAAAGATGGTATTCCGCTAACCAGGTTCCAATTTGTGAGTGTGCTGAAGATGGTGATTCGTCAGATGGGGCTGCCAGCTGAGGACTTTGGCAGCCATTTTTTCCGAATAGGGGCTGCAACAATGGCAGCAGAAGCAGGCATGTCTATGGAATCCATCATGAGATTGGGGCAATGGCATTCCAGGGCCTACATAACTTACATAAGGCTCAGGAGGGCACTGCCTGCATGGCCAGTGGTCTTGGATGACCAGTAGGCTTGCCTGTTGATGGGAATAATGGTTGGCAGAAGGCGGTTCCCATGAGGAATGTCTTAGTGGAGGATGTAATGGGTTGTGATAAGGTATGGAGGTACAGGGGTCTCCATCAAATACAAGTTCAAGTGCAAGTTCAAGAGAGGCCCCTTCTACGTTTGCTAACATGAACTTGTTTACAGGGGAGGAGAGAGTGTCGAGCGGATGGCCCAGCCATTGGCTCTCTCCTCCAAAAGGGGATTGGGATGGACCAACCCACAGCTTAGCCCACATGGATGGGCAATGAGGAGATCATGACCCCATACATTGCCGCCAACCATTTAGCTTGCAAGTTGCAGCCAATTTATTGCCAAAACATATATCTACCTCAAGTATGTATCTACTCTACATTTACTAACCTGTACTTAACCATGTATTCTGAATATGTAACCAATACATAGTCAAAAGTAACTGTGTGTCTGTGTGTTATTCAGGAGGGCGGAGGGGCTGTACAGTCTGAGTCCCAAGGGGGCTTGCCACTGGCCAGCAGGCCATTTTGAAGCCTGACCAGCCACCCCTTCTATCCAACCCTCCTGCCCCGCACCCCCGCCCTGCCTTTGTTACCTGGTGGGTGTGTGTGGCCGCATAGCAAGCCCATGGGCATTGCCATCTTCCAGTCCCCTTCCCAGCAGCCTTTGCAGCTGGGAGGGAGAAAGGGAAGCGAGCCAATCGGG
The DNA here is from genome assembly GCA_030847615.1 of Gambelia wislizenii. NCBI lineage: Eukaryota > Metazoa > Chordata > Lepidosauria > Squamata > Crotaphytidae > Gambelia > Gambelia wislizenii. The sequence goes on from JAUMIR010000004.1 coordinate 151,827,832, forward strand.
AGCTGGCCTGCCTTGCCCCGATTGGCTCAGAAAGGGCAGAAATCTGGGTGATATAAGGCCATTGAAAGCCACGGTCCACCCAGAACTGAAGCAGCAATGGAGGCAGCAGCTGGGCGGTCCATCGCAGCCTTGCGCAAGCCCGCCCACCCCTCCCTGTATTATTACATTTTATGTTGCAATTTGCGGGCAGATATAATGCGTCATGATAAGGTATGGAGGTACAGGGGCCTCCATCAAGTACAAGTTCCTGTTCCAGTTCCAGTTCAAGTGAGGCTCCTTCTACATTTGCTAACATGAGCTTGTTTACAGGGGAGGAGAGAGTGTTGAGCGGATGGCCCAGCCATTGGCTCTCTCTTCCAAAAAGGGGATCGGGATGGACTGACCCACAGCTTTGCCCACATGGATGGGCAATGAGGAGATCACGACCCATACATTGCCGCCAACCATTTAGCTTGCAAGTTGCGGCCAGTTTATTGCCAAAACATATATCTACCTCAAATATGTATCTACTCTACATTTACTAACTTGTACTTAACCATGTATTCCAAATATGTAACCAATACATAGTCAAAAGTAATTGTGTGTCTGTGTGTTATTCAGGAGGGCGGAGGGGCTGTATGGTCTGGGTCCGCAAATGCAAACTGTGGCTGTGGGACAACTGAATCCCCCTAGTATCATAATGGCTATGCAAATTCTAGCATCCACCTAAACAAGTTGGAACTGGTTGACACTAATGATACCTCCACTTGACTGCAGTCTGGCAGTGGTCTGCTATGATTACAGGAGGTCAGGGGGAGTCAAGGAAATTCTGTAGAACATGACTTATTTGTTTGTTAGATTGATTGTTTGATTGATTGGTTTACACACTGCCTTTCTCCCAGAATGAAACCCATGGCAGCTCACAACACATAAAACAATTAACAAATACAACAGTTAAAAGTTAAAAACAATTAAAATTGTTATAATTTAAAATTAAATATAAAACATATAAAACTTAAAATAATTAAACAATAAAAACACATCCTAATAAAAGTCTCTGTGCCCACAGTACAAATAAAACACCTGCTAGAATAAAAGCTCCTTTGCCTGCTGGTGAAAAGAAAGCAGGGAGGGGTCTAACCTAACCTCCCTTGGAAGGGCATTCCAGAGGGTGGGAGCAGCCACTCAAAAGGCTCTCTCATGTCCATGCCAAGTAAGCCTGTGATGATTGCGGGACTGAGATAAAGCCTTCCCCTGATGAGCTTAAAATTCTGGCAGGTTTGTATCAGGAGATAAAGTCTTTCAAATAGTTTGGACCCAAGCCATATACGGTTTTATAGGTCATGACCACCACTTTGAAATGAACCAGTAGCTAGTTGAACCTGTTTTGACAAGGGAGTTATATGTTCCCTGTAACTAGCCCCCATCAGCATTCTGGCCACAGCATTCTGGACCCACTGAAGTTTCTGAACAGTTTCCAAAGGCAGCCCCACATAAAGTGCATTACAGTATCCAAATGGGATGTAATCAAGGCATGTGTCATCATGACCAGATCTGGTGTCTCAAGGAACAGACACAGCAGGCACACTAGTTTTAGCTGTACAAATGCACTCCTGGCCACTGCTGAGACCTGGGCATCCAGGCTCAATGTTGAGTCCAGAAGAATACCCAAGCTGAGAGCCTGAGAGTTCAGGGGGAGTGCAACTCCATCCAGCACAGGCTGGGTCCCTATTCCCTGATCTGCCTTTCAACTAACCAGGAGCACCTCTGTCTTGTCTAGATTATGTTTCAATTTGTTTGCCCTCATTTAGTTTTTTACAGAATTTCATAGAATTCTGAGGTTAAATGCTGGCTCAGAGCAGGACCAGCCAAATACATTTTTGCTGTCTGAGTTGCAGTAACAAATGATACACTCACTCACCTAAGTTGGCATAGTACTTAAAGCAGGGGGAAGGAAAATGCTTTGTGTTGAGCCATAATGAGTCAGCAAATATGATACTAGGGGGATCTCCAAAATATTTTTGAGGGCCTTAGGGCCTCCAACACCACAAGAACCATGTTAATTGACAAAAAAGTGGTGTCCTTCACTGGAATCATGCCTCCAGTGCCTTCTTGTGCGTATGACAATTTTGCCATGTTTTTGCCTCCCCTGGGACCCCAGTAGTCCTAGGAGAAGCCTTTTTAAACAGGAAGTAAAATGGAATTTGACTTTCAGATCTTTTTTTTTTATTATTTTTTAAAAGGAGTCTCCTGGGACTAAAATTCCTGGGAGAATTGGAAATGTGGCAAAATTGACAGCTCTGCTTCTCTGGGGACAAAATGGACTTTCTAAGAGTTGCTCACCTCTGACCTAAATGCATTGGGGTATTTTTATACCATTGGGTAAGAATATCAGATGTGACCTTGTTCTTCCTTACTTGCCAAACAAAAAAAGCATGGAAGTTTTTCCTTCAAGGTGGTGAAGATTTATTCTTTTATTTTATTTTTGATGTGTCTTGGAGACGCTTTGTACATCTATGAAACCATTTTTGGTGCAGTTCTGTAGATATGCAAAAGTTAAAGTGTGATAATAGTTGCCTGTTGCAAGACTATTAAAACACAGAAGCATTCAAGGGTTCCTCCTCACTTTTTACCTTGATGGGCAATCAGCATGTCCTTTTGTACTTGCTGAATACGCACAGCTTGAGAAAAACATATGGAGGCCCCTAGATTGCCTTTCCCTGTCTGACAGGCAGAGGCTTTCCATGGTCAACAGAAATCTTTCCCATCACAGAATGGTAGCTGGTGGCTCCCATATAAGTTGGGTGGTGCAATCATTCTTGGTTTTAATCTAAAATGTAAGGGAATTATCCAAGGTGCTGAGCCTTTCGGGCGGGATAGGGTTCGGCACCTTGAATAGGTCATTTAAGTTCAGTCTAAAACCTGGAGCAGATTCAGCACCTCACTGACCTTGGAGACATCAGCCACAACTGCTACACCCAATCCTTCTTTTAATTGGAAGTGCAAGGGACTCAACTAGAGGCTGTCCATAGACAGAAGATATGTTCTACCATTAGGTATGGACAAATCTGACAGTTTTACATTCTCCCATTTTTTTTCTCTTGAAACTATATTCTTCCTGTGGAATTTATGAAGAGTTTTAAAAATTTGGGAAAGTTCTGGTGGGGGAAAAAATGAATCAAATGAAATCCTTACCTATCCATACCTGGAGCAGTGAGCTGTGGGTCCCTTTCACACCACACAATTATATCACTATGATTCCACTTTAACTACCATGGTTCCATCCTATGTAATTCTGAGATTTGCAGTTTAGGAATGGACATTTAGAATTCTAAGGCAGAGAGCTCTAGTGCCTCACCAGACTATAAACCCCAGGATTCCATAGGATGCAACCATGGCAGTGAAAGTAGAATCATAGTGTTACAATTTGCCTTGTGAAAGGGCCCCTTGCATGGGCCCTGCAAGTATCTGTTCCACCTCTGATAGCAGTTCAAACATGAGATTTCCACTGGTGTCTACAATATATAGAAATCCCTCATTGGTTTTCTGGGGGTAAGGGCATGTATTTGTTGGCCCTGAAAAAGCCATATATTTGGTACAGCACAAGGAGTGTCCCATGCCCTGAAGCATATAAATCACTCTTCTTTCCTTCTTCATTTATTTCTTGCAGCACTTTTCCATTTTGCAACAGCAGAAAAAAACAACAGCAACAATGAATGTCAAGGTTGTGACACTTAGCAGCAGATAGAGTAAGGGCTGTGGAATAAGCAGAGGGTAGTTGTCATGTATCTGCTGGCTTCAAGGCCCCAGTTTATAAAAAGACAGCAATGCTAAGGCATGTGACTGTTATGTAGTCTCCACACTGTCAATGATTTTAAGACACAGGCAGCATCTGAGCTACAGCTTTGCCCAAGGGGGCACTGCAGTGCTGCATTTAAACATAAGCTTCAAGGCTACAGCAGCCACCCTCCTGCCTGGACATATTCAATCAAAATAAACTAATAGTTACTTTTCTGAAGAATGACCTACCAGCTCAAAGCTCAAAAAGCAGCCTCATAACTGCTACTCCTACCATTACTATTGCTATGGGTATCGGAAAAGATAGGTATTGTGTAAGTTGGGAAGCTAGAAAGTTGATATATATGTTAGGACTACCAATCATTTAAAGCATTCAGCATGGCTTATTCATCAGCTGTTTAAGCAATTAACTATTGGGGGTGTGTGGAGGGGACATGTTATTGAGCAACTAAATTGCTGATATTTTGGTGCAGACATTTGGCAATGTCAGTTAGGCACTGAATCCTCTGAGAATTTTAGTCTGAACTTGAAAGGAGCCATCCAAAGTGCTGAACCTCTTTTGGGGATAGTCTTCACCATCTTAGATAGTTCATTTAAAGTTCAGACTAAAACCCAATGGGGATTCACTGACCAATTATAACAGGGCCACTGACCACTTCTAGATATTATATTAACACAAATCTCAAAATTAAAAAAACTGTCCAAAGATGTATATTGATCACATTGTTTTTAATAAAGAGAGCTATTCTGCTAAGAGAAGCAAAAATCATCTTTAATATTTTCTCCCTCATTACCTCTGGGAGAGAAAATATCAATCCTCAGTGGGTCAAGCAGAGTAAGGAGTGTTTATTTTTTGCTGTGGTTTGAGAGCTTAACAGATGTCAGAAAGTTATTAGGAAAGACTTTAGCCTGTTTGCTTGTTATATGCCTTCAAGCTGACTCTAATCTGTGATGACCCTAATATAGAGTTTTCTTGGCAATATTTTTTTCAGAGGATGTTTGCCATTGCCTTCCTCTGAGGATGAGACAGTTTGACTTGCCCAAGGTCACCCAGTGAGTTTCCATGGCTGAATAGGATTTGAATCCTGGTCTCCCAGACTCCTACTCTAACATTCAACTACTACACCTTGATGCTTCTCCAATCCGTTTAGTTAATTGTTAATAAGCTAAAAAGATCTAATTCAATCTCATTTATACTAGGAGAGGGAAATTTAACTATTATGTTTGTGTTAAATTGCCAGTTAAATTTAAGTTAAATGCCTGCATTAAAAAGCCTTATCAGAATAAAACTGAAAAATGACTTTTGTTATTTTATTCCCTCCACCCCCAGTCCCTGCTTTGAGCTTGGAAAAGATGGAAACAATCATATGAATTTTTGAAAATCTATCATATCAAAAACTCTTATCATTCTCCTCAACCTTCTCCATCCTCCTCCTCTTGCTACCTGATAGTATCCCTGAGTGATTTTTGAATATTGCTGCTCAGAAATATTATTTCTGTTGTGGAAGAAACAATGTCCTTCACAACTCCATGGATTCATACACCTTCTCATCCTTCATATGACAAATATCATCATTGCCTACTACTTCATTTTCCATAGGACAAACAGGCTGGGCTTTAAACAAATGAATAGATTGACAAAGCAAAGTAGTATTGAAAAACTAGTAGGCCTTATCCAGATGTATTTTAAAAACATAAGAGAACACTTTGGTTTCCCAGGATATGATGTCCTTGACATCAGGGTGGCCATCTTTGAACAAAAGAACTTCAAAGACTGGTTCCAAAGGGAAACAGCTGAATATGAATTTGTCAAGAAGTTCAACTCTGTCTCCTGAGGACTGAATATGGAAAAAGGCTTTTTATATCATTAATGTGTTAATCAGCTCATCTATGCAGAGATGTCTGCATTAACAGCTTTTTTTATGGTGTCTATTGAGACAATTTTCACTGCTTGTCCTTTTTGTGTGTCTATAACTTATGGCCCTACTGATTTCAACAAGAGTGCCTCTAGAGTCAAATTCTGTCTGTTGTAATTTGGACTGAACAAAGAATTTGCATTGTCAAACATGTGTTTCACTTGCTTATTTGTGCTAGCTTGACTGCATTACCTCCTAACTACTGTTTGTTAAATGAGCACTGTTATGATAATCATCACTATTTGTATCTTGTACATTTCAGTCCTCCCCATCCACTTCTCACTCAAGCATACATATAAATATCTCCAATATAGGCAACTCTCCATGTGTCTGTGAAATGGGATGTGGTCCATGAAAGCTTAAGTCAAATAAAATGTGTTAGTTGTATTAGAGACTAATGTGGGTAGTCCTTCGAAAAAAGTGCATTACAATTGTCCAGTCTGAATGTAACCGTGACATACATAAATGAAATTGCTTTCCCTAGATAGACTTGCAGCAGATATACCAATCAAAATTAGACAGCAATGAATCCAGAAACAGACTCAACCTATGAATTTCATACTTTGTTGAGGGGACTGTAACTCTGTCCAACACCAGATGAGTCCTTCTATTCCAATCAATGTATCTCCCCACCCACAGTAGTTCCCTCTAGAGCCTGATAATTTCCAATAAAAAGTTTAACCTCATTTTAATAAAAGCAAAAACACATGCAAATTCCTCCTGGCCCTAATATACATTACACAGCAATAAATGGTTTGCCAATATTAATTTGGTCTTCTGAAGTTTAGCATTTATCAAGGTTGATTGTTGTCTATTGTTTAATTTCCCACTGACTTCATTTTGCAAAATCCTTGCATAAATTTACACACATCACTTTGTGGTTGACTAACTTCCCGTTTTCTTTTTTCTTTTTTTCTTTTTTTCTTTTTTTTTTTTTTGCCATCCCCAAATGTTACCACTAGCTCTCTGTTTACTCTTTGCTAGATCATTAGCAAGCCCTTTAAATACAGACCATGGGATATCCTTCTGTTTAGTTTCCACCACTGTAGAAAGTATTTGGCTTAGCATATGAATTAATTTTGTGTTGCTCATCTCACTTTCTCTATCACCAGATAGTCAAATCAGGGAAGTTATTAATAAGTGCCAGGCAGCTACTATGGCAACCTGTCAGGGAAGTAATCTAATCCAAACACTTTAAATCAAGGGTAGAAATGAAACTTTCTATTTCCACACAGTTTTTATAAGTCTTGAGTTCAGTATGTACTAATATAACTGTACAGTATACAATTCCACTTCATTATGTTGTTGTAACAAGACCAGCCCTACCATTAGACAGAATGAAGCGACTGTCCCAGTGGAAGAGGCGAGGGCAGCAGAGGCAGTCCCATAGCCATTCTTCATTAGTCCCCTGGACAGTTCCCTGTCTTGGGGGACAAAGCCATGTGTTCCACACAGAAATTCCTTAAACTAGTCAACTGTTTTGTGCATTCCTTAAACTGCTCAACTGATCTCAGGTATGGGACATTATCCAGTCCCATGCCAGTCTAGTTAGCACACCCAGAAGTACATGGCATGGGCCAGTGTGTGTGCCAATTTGTTCTTTGTCTCAAATGTCTTGGCCCAAGTCTGTGTTTTAAAGGCAATGTTTTCTATTTTTCATAAATCTCCATATCTCTTACTTGGTGTATTTTTTGCAGGGAATTACTTCAGTAATATTGATCTGGCTGGGGTTCACATTAGCACAGAAGAGTACAGACATCTGGATTTCAAAATGTATCAGTGACAAAAGCTAGCTTCTTCAGTTAGATGTGCATGACTATACCATCCCTTGTGAAGGCCCATGTCATGGGCACATGAGAGAGGGTTTTCTTCTGGGTTGCTCTTAGATGGTAGAGGGCACTCTTCTCAGAAGCCCAGTCAGTTCCTGCCTTCACTACTTTTAGGAAGGGTCATTTCAGTCTGGCCTTTAAATTGCTTTGATAATGATTCTTTATTGTAATTATTTTAATGTATTCATGTCTAATTTGTATTTAGTGATGTTTGCTAGCTGCCTTGAGCATTTTTAGTAAAAAGGACAAAGGTAAAAATGGCCATTTTGAGTCCCATTTGCAAGAAAAGCAGGAAACAAACAAACAAATGTAATAAACCAATCAAATAAATAGTGTTGCACTGTGAATCACTTAAAAATCCAGTCAACACCCACTCTTAATATCAGATATTTTATCCCTGAAATGGGTATTCAGTCTTTTCATGGTATTTCCAATTTATGGACCACAGTAAATGTGGCTGTATGTGTGTGTGTGTGTGTTTCTGTATAGTAGGTATAATATTGTAACAATAATAGTCCTGCTTTCTTAATCAACTTTGCAACTGAAACTAAAAATGCTCAAAGTTTGTCTGGAATAAAAAAAGGGGAGAAGAAACAAAGTGATGCATTAAAACTGCTTCTCATCCTCCATCATAGGATAAGTGCAAGGTGAAGTTAAAATCATCTGGTGATAAACTCTGGCTACATATAAGGAAATGCATCATTCTCTAGCAGACTACTTGCCTGTGCTGATAAATAGCATTGTTTCTCTCCCCTGTTTCCTTTGCATTTCAGACCTTTTCACTGTGATAAACTCTTGGAAAGGCACCCAGTTCTGTGATAAAGAGATTTCGGCAGGAGCAAGATGCAGTTGCCTGGTGAAAGTTCCATGCTGTAGAACTTGATGAATGAAAAGCAAGTCAGTTGTGGCAGAGTGCCAGAAACCGGCAACAGAAATGTGCTTGGCTGAAGCCGACAGCAGGCTAATCTGACATCCCCCAAACATTATGTATTCTAATACAGTGAGCAGACCTTATGAAGTCTTTTACAAAGCCAGGAATTTGTTTGCTTTTCACTTGTAAGGGTGCATACCCCTTGCACTAGATGTCAGTCTGAACAGCCAGCTTGGAAATCCAATCAGTATATTTAGAGTTAGGGAGAGGAGGAGGGGATCAGCCTATCTTTCCTTTGCTTCAGATCTTCAGAACCACAGAAGGTGGATTTAAAGGTAACTTGGCTATTCTCAGAGCTTGGAAAGCTGCTTTGTAAAAATGTTACAACTTTCAGAATCCCCCAACCAGCATGGTCAGAGGAGATGTGTAGAAGAGATAGATATATAAAACCACACTCTCAATCATTGCACATTTATATACATAACAATGTTTGTTTTCATAGTCATGGTTCATGGCACTGAGATTCTGTTTTATATTTGTACACTGTGCAATGGCCTGTCCCTCACTAGATTATGAAGCAGGTATCAGAATCGGTTCCAGATTTTGAGGGGAATTCATGTGATATGTGAATTTTTGCATGGACACTTCTTACAGTGGTGAGCAGCCTTACAGAATCATAAACTTGAAAGGGGATTCATGGGCCAATGAGCTCAACCCCATGTCCAATGAAAGATCTCCAGCTAAAGCATACCCAGCAAGTAGCTGTCCAGCTTATTCTTGAAGATGTCCAGAGAATGAGACCCTACCACCTCTCTAGACATTTGGTTCCATTGCTGAAACACTCTTACTTTCAAAAAGTTCCTTCTAATGTTGAAATCTACTCCCCTGTAACTTGAGATTATTACACCTGAGCTTCCGGTCGGAGACGAGGGCGTGGTCGGACGTGAGAGGCGCGAGCTCCGCTCTGAGACTTGCGCCCGGCGCTCGCTGAGTGAGAGGGGCACTTAACTTCTTTGTGCCGGAATATACCTCCTGAGAAAGAGGTAGCGGAGTGGGCTCGTCTGGGTCCTGGAACTCCCAGTGTAGCTCCCCCTTTCCGTGCTATCCTCAGTGGCACGGAGGGTGAGCGGACGACGCTGAGGGGAGACCAGAGCCTTCAACACCCTCACTCAGTACCCCTCCTGGGTTTTGAGGGGCTAGCGTCCTTACCGACCCAGGTAGATTCTGAAATAAAGCAACGTGGGCGATACTCACAGTAAGTTTGGTGAGTCCAAATCTTCTACTGTAAATGCTATAAGACGCCGGGAAGAGACAGAGAGGAAGCCGGAGGGGAGACGGAGAGAGAGAGAGACGCGGAGAAAGAGAGAGGACGAAAGTCAGGAGAGCCTTAGACAGGGGAATACAGAAGAAATGAAAGACGAGTGAAATAGAAAGACAGGCGGAGTGGAAGAAGGATAGCTGGAAGGTAAAGAGAGAACACGGCGGGAGGCTTGAAGAACAACACAGAATAGCACGGAAAAAGGGGAGGAGAGGAACATTGAGTAACGGTGAGAAGATAAAGGAGACCTGTAAGAGGAGCTATATAGTACAACAAAGGCTACTAAAGTCAGTGAGAAAACGAGAAAACGAAGGCAAACTGGGGGTGTCTCAATTATCTGGGCCGGCTTTAATATGTTCCAATATAGACTGAGTTTCTATTAAGATTGAAATGCTGAGGTGGGCCAATAGAGGAGATAATTGAAAAGGCTGGGATTGCTTGAAAAAGCTAGAATCTCTGCGGACTCCTACCGGACGGCTAGAGGCTTAAAGGATTGAGCATCTTTCAAATTGAGTCAAAGCGGATAAACAAGCAAAATTGTACTGTTACCAAAAAGTTCCTTTGCTGTGTCCTGTACTCTGTATTTTGTTTGAATTAACTGACTGGCTAAAAGGGCTTAAAAGAGCTTGTAAAGACCGGAAAGCCTTCACATGAAGCTAGTTTGAATCAAGCTAACAGCCTGCCGGGGTGGAGTAGTAAATTTCTCCACAGGAGAGAGAACAAACGCTGCTACAAACAAGACAAACGCAAGAACTGAGGTTCAGCTAACCTGTAATAATCAGCTGACTGTCTTTTTTTACTTCTTTTTCTATTTTCTATTACTAGTTGGTATAGACTGCATATATTACTATCCTGCATAGATTGCATATATTGTTTTACAGCAACTCCCCCTTGTGGTATACAGAGGATTATGCACTGTGAATATACTGTGGATAGGTTTGAATGGTTTATCTAGATTGTTTGATGATTAATGAGGGGTTATTGAAACATATGGTACAACTTGACTGATTGAATTTGGAATGCAAAGTAATGGTCAAACTTAGGCTAAACTAAGGTCTGAATGGTACCATGAGATCAGACATTGATGGAGTATAATTATATGTTTAGGTTAGAAGCTATATAGGTGGGTATAGATACTTTTGGAAAAAGCATTGACTTAATTACTCAACAACGCAATTTTACGTTATACTGCAGATTGTTGACCACTGCAATAATAATAACCAAATTAATAAGCAATTTAATAACTAATAAATAATAATAACTAATAACAACAAACAACAACAAATATCAACAAACAAAACGGTAAAGAGGACAATTAGATAAAACAAACAAAAATAAACAAAATACAGACAAAATAAATAGAAATACAGATAAATATACAACTGAATACATGAATAAATAATATATTAAAATCATATAAATACACTCACAGATAAATATATACCTACAATAAAGATGCCTTTGAAGAAACCACCACTAACACAAACCACTACCCTGAGAAGAGACTCAACAGAAACGCCAGAATTACAACACTTGCTATTTCAAGAATTTAGAAAAGAATTCAAAAAACTGAGAGAGGAGGTGCTATCTGAAATGAAAGAAACTAGAAGAGATATTAAGAAAGAATTGGATGACTTTGGGAAAAAATTGGGAAAAATTTCTTCTGAAATAGAGGTTTTGACGGACAGGGTGGAAGAACTTCAAACAAAAACAAAGAGACTGGAGGAAACAACAGAAAATATAAATTGGAGACAACAAAAAACAGAAGATCAAGACTTGGAAATCCAAGCAAAATTAAGGGAAAACTGCCTCAAATTGAGAGGATTAGTTGAGGTTGAGAACGAGGATTTGTATGAAAGAATTCTTCCTAAATTGGCGGAATATTTGGAATATCCTTTACAGAAGATGGAATTTGAGGTGGATAAGATGTTTAGGATTAATTCTAAAATAGCGGCACAAAGAAGACTACCGCAAGATATAGTGATATATTTCACCAGAGGGAGAATAAAAGATTTGATTCTGCAGAAGAACTTTCTGGAAAGGTTAACAATTGACGATTGTGAGATTGCAATCTATAAAGATATCCCTGCTCAGATTCTTAAGAGGAGGAAAGAATATCAATTTATCACATCAAAGTTAATCAGGAAAGGTGTGACATATAGATGGGAGAAGGTAGAAGGGATATCTTTTACATATAATCAGAAGAAGTATAGGTTGAACACGGTTAAAAAAGCAAAAGATTTCATGACAAAGTTCAAAAAAGAATTGGAGTCTCAGGAAGATAATACAAAAGAAGAACTACAAAACCTCACGGAAGAAGATACAGAGGAAAAGAGAAGATACCCAAGAAGGAGACAAAGAACTAAATCGAAAGATGAAATAGAAAAGATGAGAGGTACAGGTGAGACGGTGAAAGAGACAGTAGTAATCAGTGAAGTTGAAGAGGAGGAGAATGAAGTACTTGAAGGAGATGAGCAGGAGGAGGAGACACAAGGTGCGACTGGAAGGGAACTAGAAGATATACAAAGAAGTGAAATTATTGAATACATACAATCGGACTTGGACTTGGAGACTGATGAATTAGATATCGAGGACACTGAATAAGGATATCACTAACCGGCGGAAGGTAATAAGATAAAAGTACACAATGAAAAAATGATGAAAGACGGCAAAATACAAATAAAAATTATATCGTGGAATGTAAGAGGGATGAATTGCCCCAAAAAGAGAAAGCAGATATTTCATCGACTGGCTAAGCTTGATGCAGATATTATCTGCATCCAGGAAACGCATATTCGATTCGAAGATCAAAATCTCTTGAAAAATAAGAGATTAGGAAATGAATTCATAAACCTGGGAAATAAGAAGAAAAAAGGAATAATCATCTATGTAAATAAGAAATGGACAGCCAAGGAAGTCTTGAAGGACGAAGATGGCCGCTACCTTGCTCTAGAGGCTAACTTGTTAGGTACAAAAACATTAATCCTTGGGGTTTATGCCCCATCAGAGGGCAAATCTAGCTTTTACAAAAATATGATGTCTAAGCTATTGCATCTGGAGTTTGACAATATGATAGCCTTGGGGGATTGGAACGGAGTTTTGGACCCATTACAGGATCGAACTCAAGGTAAAAAATCCAAGATTAGTGAGAAGCAAGGAAAGTTACCGAACTCTTTCACACAGTTCATGAACAATCTGTCTTTATTGGATGCATGGAGATATCTATATGGTAATGAAAAAGAATACACATACTTTTCAGAACACCATAAATCATATTCGCGTATTGATATGTTTATGATTTCGAAGAACATAGCAACTAAATTAAAGAGTATAGAGATACAACCCAGAGTAATATCTGATCATAACTTGATACTGCTAAGAATTGAAACTAACAGAAGAGAATATAGCTGGAGACTTGACGACAAACTTTTAAACAACAGTAAATCGAAAGAAAGAATAAAGCAGGTAATTGAACACTACTTTGAAGAGAATAGAGAGGAGTAAACATCTATATCAACAATATGGGATGCCAGCAAAGCGGTCATCAGAGGGGTAGCAATGCAAATAAAGTGGGAAAACAACAAAATGAAGAAGGAAAAAATGAAGAGATTACAACAAGCATTAACACAAAAAGAGAAGCAGCATAAGAATGATCCGTTAAACAAAGAACTAAAAAATGAATTAGAGATAATACAGGAACAAATGAAGATAGAAATGGTAGAAGAGATAGAAAGAAAGATGAGATATGTTAAACAAAACTACTATGAACATGGCAATAAGATTGGAAAGTGGTTAGCCTACAAATTAAGAAAGGAACAAGAAAAAAGGCAAATTCTGAAAATTAAGGAGAAAGGGATTGTGCAAACAAGACAAGAAAAAATAAAAAGTGCTTTTCAAGGACACTTTAGAGAGCTATATAAGGCGCCTCTGAGAGAAGAAAGAAATCAATCCATGATAAATGATTACTTGACTCAACAATATATTAGTAAAATGACTGAGACTCAAAGAGGAGATCTAAACAGATTGATCACAGTAGCAGAAGTTGAGAATGCTATTAAGTCTTTAAAGATAAACAAGACTCCAGGCCCTGATGGTTTTACTTCAAATTTCTATAAGACCTTTGCGGAGATGTTGAAGATCCCACTAACAAAAACTTTGAATAATATATTAATGGGTGGAGAAATGCCATCATCGTGGCAACACGCTAACATTGCATTAATACTAAAGGAAAACAAAGATCCGGAGGATATGCGGAATTACAGACCGATCGCACTCTTGAACACTGATTATAAAATCTTCACAAATATCCTGGCCGAAAGATTAAAGAAGGTATTAGTTGATTGGATAGACAAAGACCAGACGGGCTTTCTTCCAAATAGACATATAAGTAATAACATCAGGAGGATACTAAACCTTATTGAATACTTCGATAAACAACCAGATAAAAAATTTAGTATGATAGCATTAGATGCAGAAAGGGCCTTCGACAGCGTTAATTGGAATTTCATGTTTCAATTGCTAGAGAAAGTAGAAATAGGAGATCAGTATTTAAATGCAATCAAAACCATATACAAGAAACAGACAGCACAAATTATAATCAATGGTCAAAAAACAAAGCCCATAAGTTTGGAGAAGGGGGTGAGACAAGGTTGCCCTCTCTCCCCACTGCTCTTTATTATGGTTCTGGAAGTGTTATGCAACAAGCTTAGAAAAGAAACAGAGGTTCAAGGAGTTAGAATTAAAAATCAAACATATAAAATCAGTGCTTATGCAGATGATCTTGCAATCTATCTAGAGGACCCACTGAAATCCATGTTACCATTACAGAGAATATTGGAAGATTTTGGAAAACTGTCCGGCATTAGAATAAATAAAGAGAAAACCACATTACTGACTAAGAATATGGATAAAAAAGAAGAAGACATACTCAAAGCGCTTACGAGTTATAAAGTAGAGAAGAAAATCAGATACTTGGGAATCATAATTACAAAAAACAATATGGATCTTGTTGATAACAATTACAAAAAGAAATGGTCAGAAATTAAAAAAGATATGGAAAATTGGAAATATTTAAATCTATCTCTTCTAGGAAGAATAGCTGCGGTGAAAATGACTGTATTGCCAAAGATGATCTATTTATTCCAAAATCTCCCCATAGTACTAAATGACAATATCTTTAAAACCTGGAACAAAGATATAACAAAATTTATATGGCAAGGCAAAAAACCGAGAATAAGATACAAAACACTACAAGATGAAAAGGGGAGAGGCGGGCTGGGACTACCAAATCTAAAGTTATACTATCAAGCAAGTGCTATTGGTTGGCTATATGATTGGTTTATATTGAAAGACAATAAGCTATTGACGCTGGAAGGCGTGGGTATGAAATTTGGATTTCATGCATACCTGTGGTATGACAAAGAGAAAATGGACAGGAACTTTAATGATCATTTTATTAGAAAATCTCTCCTTAGGATCTGGAAAAAGATCAAGGCACAGATCTATATTAAGCTTCCTTTGTGGGTGTCCCCACAGGAGGCATTTAGGAGAACGGAAATGATCCATAAAGAAAATTGGTGGACATATAATGAATTGCTACTTGTTCAACAAACGGGATGTAGGTAGGCTTAAAACCAAGGAAGAACTAGAACAAGATCAGATAAAATGCACCTGGTTCCAACATCGTCAACTTCTAGAGAGGTTCAAAATAGATAATAAGAAGGCCGGGGTGGAAAATCTAAAAACTGAACTAGACCTTCTATTTGCAGACTATAAGGGGATTAAGATATCAGGGGCTTATAAACTGTTGTTGAAATTGGAAACAGAACAGGAAACAGTGAAGGAATATATGATAAAATGGTCCAGAAATGTGGGGCGAAGTATTTCAATGGAGGAGTGGGAAACCCTGTGGAAAAAGAATATGAGTTTTTCTATCAGTACTGAATTAAGAGAGAATTGTTACAAAATGCAATATCGCTGGTATTTAACCCCAATGATATTGGCAAAAATGTATAAGCATGTTAAAGCAAACTGTTGGAAATGTGGGGAGGTAAACAGTTCATTCTTCCATATGTGGTGGACGTGTAAATTGGCTAAACAATTCTGGAATAATATACATGAAGAGATTAGGGGAATTCTCAGGGAGGATTTCAAACTAAAACCAGAGCTTTATTTACTAAATGTCTTTGATGAGAACTTCCCCTCAAAATTCAAAAAAATTATGTTGTATATGACCACCACGGCTAGAATAGTTTATGCGAGATATTGGAGGCAGGATAAGATTCCTTGTAAGGAAGAATGGCAGAGGAAAATGGGAGAAGTGATCCAAATGGAATACTTAACATGTTGGATTAAATATAAATCTGTGGAAGATTTCAGAAAGGAATGGGAAAGGGTAATTGAGTCTTGGAAGAAAAAATGGAATGGATATATGACTTTTTGGATTACAGAGTAAAATAGAGTAATGAATACCCCTGTATCACTTTCCTGACACAGATATGATCTCTAATAGATGCTGGAAATCTTGAAACTTTACTCCTCTGGGGAGAATTAAGAATTATAGCACCAATGTATTAGTTTCTTTTTCTCTTTTGAATGTACTAAGCTGAAGCCAAAGTAGATACTGTAAACTGACCCAAACACTGAGGAGTTGGAAGTTTTTGTTTTTATATTAATGTTAAATGTTTGTGTATATTCTATGTTGTAGATGGATTTGTGTGTATATTGTGTGTAGATTGTAACCTTGTGAAAAATGGTAATAAAAAGATTAAAAAAAAAGAGAGAGAGATTATTACACCTGGTCCTACCCTCTGGGATAACAGAGAACAGGTCAGAGAACTAACACCCTATTATAAACTCTACCCCCAGGATAGTGCAATTGTATCCCATTTCTGTAACTTCCTCTACCCTGTATAACTTGAATGGCTGCTCCCTGAAAATCATTACTTCCCTCCCTTTGTTGGTAAGTCATCTCCACTCCCTCCCACAAAAAAAAAAAAAAAAGTCTATTATTTATCCCAACAAGGCAATATCTCTAAGCAAGTCAGGTTTTCTTTCCTGCAAAGCAGCAGCAGGACAGGCCCTCACCTTTGTGCTGGTCCCTTTGGTGTCTCCTCTTTGTTAGCAACACTGCTACTGGTGGACCCACCCCTGATGGACTCCAGCTTCTAACTGCCAGCTCCCTGGGGTAGGTGGAATGGGCTGGCAGACTCTGCTGAGTCACGGCTGTGATCGTGGTGGGACTTAGTCTACAAAGAAGCAGGAAAGCTGGCTCTTTCCCCCACAGTTCCTCAGGTAGAGCACAACTAGGCAGTGGCAGCAATTGCAGCAGTAGCTGGAGGCAGAGTGACTTGCCTTTTGTTGACTCTCCTGGGCAGGTTTTCCTTCCCAGGGCAGTAGTAAACTAAACATTACGGTCTCCTTCTTTCAGAACACAAAAACTTTAATCTCACAGTGGATCTGATTCTTCTCACAGCACCATCTCTGCAATTCAAGCACACATTCAGATATATGTTTTTTTGTCCTAGTACCCTATGGATGATTCAGTAGTGAGATGTGAATGAGGAGTGATTGGTGCAGCCATAGAATTTGCCAGTGGCCAATTTTTATTTATTTAACACACTTACACTGCTGTATTTCAAGGACAGCTCACAAAAAAAGGAAGAATTAAACATATACTTTTAAAAGAAAACGCTACAGAACCAATTTAAAATATGATTGAAAGGCATGAGTTAAAAATAACAGCCAATATTCTGCAAAGGGAGATATAGCTATCATGACAGAGCTCCATCAGTGTAGCTGTGTCTCCCAATACCTTTTCAGCAGCACAGACACATCCCCCCACAAAGGGTTTCTGAAGGGTTGAAGAGCAGGCCAGTGTGTGAGGTGGTAGTGAGGTGCTTTGCAACAGGCATCTGCAATAGGAGCCTGTCACAAAGAGCCTCTCTGGTGGGAGAGGGCTAGAGTTGTCAATGAAAATTCCCTTCTCTCCAGTGACTCAGTAATCCTTCCATGGGGGGGTTCTGTGCTGCTGAAAAGGTAGACTTTGGGTGGAACTTTCAGTCAATGCAATGACTGTAATTTGAATAGCAAAATTTTCAGTGTCATAATTCAAGCTTATAATATCATAAATACTGAACAGGAAATGACTTTATACATGGATAATATAAAGAGGTTTCTCTGACTGGCAGAAGATTTCCAGAGCCTTGGGCAGAATTTTTCTCAGCCTTACCTAGAGATATCAAAAACTGGACACAGGGCCCTCTACATATAAAGCTCTGCTGCTTAGCTATGGCCAATAATAATAATAATAATAATAATAATAATAATAATAATTTATACCCCACCCCTTTGTTAAAACAATTGGGGCGGCTTACAATAATTAAAATACAATACAGATAAAAATCCCAAAACACCACCCACCCCCACCCTCCCTCATAAAAAGGTATTAAACAAATATAAATTAAAAGCAACTATCTAAAATCACATTTAAAAACAATAAATAGCCAGCAGACTAAAAGAGGCCAGGAGCCCCTGAGGCCGGCATCTAATTAGGAAAGGCCTGCCGAAAGAGATCCGTTTTTAGTGCTTTTTTAAAGCTACTCAGGCTTGTCATCTGATGGATCTTTCCCCTAAGCAGTACAGGAGATTTTTTTAAAAAACTAGGAAAATAAAATAGCTCACCTCCCACTGGAAAGACATATAAATTTCCACAGGCAGGGCATCGCCTCCGTAGAGAAGGTCCTTTCAATAGTTATTACTGATTTGAATGTTGGCCTCTGTAACTAACTAAGAGTATGGATAGGCTGATGAAGGATCAAATGTACCCAGACAAGTATAGAATTTCAGAGTCACCAAGAGGCCACTAACCCTCCACTTTCTCTTCAAAGTGGACTTCCACAAAAATACTTAATAACATGAAAGCAACCATGGAACCATTCTGACAGTCTACATAGAAGTGAATGAGAAAGCTTAAGAGTTAACTTGGCGATAAATGTAGTTGATCCTCTGGATGTGATTCGTCTCTCTCCACAGGAACCCATTCCAGTGAGCACAGGGTTTGAGGGAAAGGGTCCAGAAACAAATGGGCTGAATGATTCCAAGGAGATTCTTCTTGTTTTTGCATTGTTTGCTCGCCAAGTTGCCCCACTCTCCTGGACTGACAAAGAAAGAGCTGTTGCTTTATTTTACTAATGATTCTGAGTACATTGTGGGCTAAATACCTAAGTGCACCAGATCCCATTTGATCTTGGAAGCTGAGCAGGGTCAGCTGTAGTTAGTACTTGGATGGGAATATGCCAATGAATACCAGGTGCCATAGGCTACATTTCAGAGGACAGCAGTGGCAAAACCACTTCTGAGATTTCGTTGCTTAAGAAAACTCTATGAAATTCATGGGGTCTCTGTAAATTGACAGGTGACTTGAAGGTGTGTGTGTGTTTGTGTGCACACAAAATGCACACACACAGAGTATATCATTTCAGAAAGGAATCAGGAAAGCTCAATTTTATTCTTGTGCTAAAATAAAAACCAGTTAGTCTTAAAGGTGCTGCTACATTCATTTTCCCCCTCCTCTCCCTTCTTTTTTATGCAGTAAGTAGACAGGCAGTCTCTGTTCTTTGTCCCCACCCACCCAGGGGAAGATATGCACTAGTTTTAAGGCAAAGGAGAGGGAGATGGGAGAATTAGTGATCCATATTGGTGGTCTCCACAAGGGACACAGGGCCCTGAATATGGGATTTTTTTCATCCATTCAGTCTACATCAGGGAGAAGTTTTCTGGCTTCAGACAAGGGACATGGCATAATATAGGTCCTTTGCACCCCCCTCCTGGCCAACAGGGCAAGCCAGGAAGGGGGCAGCCAACATGGTACCCCCCATGCCAGCCACCATGTGGTGCAGGGGGCCACCACAACTGGAGGGGGGCTCCAGATGGCCTGCAAATGGGGCCGCCGGCAGAGTCCAGCAGCTCCCTTACTCTCAACAATTTTGAATGTGTCAGTATAGTTGGAGCCAATTAAGAGGTGCTCTCTGCTGTTCTGCAATTGCAGGTTCAATTATTCACCTTCACTGTTATTGAAACATAGTTCTGGCATGGTAGCCTTAACGACAAACCTCTATTCTGTGTCATCTCTCTATTCAGAATGAAAACTGACCCCACTCCATGACTAGGGTTCCAAGATCTTAGGGGTGTATCCACTTTTCTCTGGTCCTCAAGTGAGGGGGAGGAAACAAAGTGTAAGAGGACTGTCATGTAAAGTGTTTATATATGCATTTTCTTCATTTGGTGTACATGGTGCTTTTTTATTTGAATGGCATATTCTGGGCAAGTGTGGTTGATGCTTAATGTATCATGTGTAATAGCAGCATCTGCTGCCACTTCTTGTAACATAACCCTCGTAACATTACCAGGCCTGGACCCCTGTGAAATCATGGAGATTTTCAGACAACACTGTTATAGTGTTACTATTCCACTTTATTTGCTATGGATGCCTCCTCTTGAATCCTGGGATTTGCAGTTTAGGGAGGGGCATTTACAATTCTCAGCCAGAGAGATCTTAGGCCTCACTAAACTACAAACCCCAGAATTCCACAGGAGGAATCCAGAACAGTTAAAGTGGAATAGTAACACTATAACAGTGTAGTCTGAAAATCTCCCACTATTCCCTGAAGTCTCAGGGCTTGGGATAGACCCGACCTGGCAACCCTAATGTAAGGACTTTATGGAACTAGCGTCTTAAAAATTTTAATGCAAATAAGGAAAGTGAGAATGTTGCGCCATACACTGAAATGATCAAATGACCCACACTTACGTTAGAAAAATGGAATGCAGGGTCTCACCACAGTAACCTCCTTTCTTTGCATTGCCTTGCCTCTCTCTCTCTGGCTTTTCTTCGCAAATGAAGATTCAGGAAGGACTCATCCTGCACTTACTGCAAGCACGCTGATGACTAAAAAGGCCAATCCAAGATAAACAAGTCCAGTTGCCGAAAGCACAGCAGAAGGTCTCCTTGGGTGGTGTTTCCGGGTTGTGATTCTTTATGTGTTGTTGTTTCTCTTCAAGACTTGTTCAGCGTGAGTTCTCAAATAAGGCTGTAGCATTGTGGATAGTGTGTCTCCATGCCTCCCGATGTGAAGCCAGGGTGGACCATTGTTGGTGATCAATTTGGCCGAGCCTGAGATGTTGTTTCAGGGAGTCCTTGTATCTCTTTTTTGGAGCGCCTCTCTTACACTGATCCATGGCGAGTTCACCGTAGAGTACTATTTTGGGGAGGTGATGGTCCTCCATCCTAGAAACGTGCCCTGCCTGGCGCAGCTCTGTTCTCAATATCATGGCCTCAGTGCTGGTGATCCCTGCTTACTCAAGGACAGTAATTACACCATATTAATGCTCTGTACTAGCCCGCATATGTCCCTGTACGATAATTCATCACTTACTTCCTTGTTAGTCAGGAGGTGAGATCTTCATGTAAACACACCAAAAACACTTTTTAAAAATGTACAGATAAGCCCAGAAACAAATATAAGACTTCCCTCCAACATGGGACACTTCTTAAATAAAAGCATCCTGTCACTTATTTCCATGTTCCCACCAAGAGATTTTCTGCCTGGCAATGGGGGCAGGGAAAGAGCCCTTATTCATGGCCTTATTTTTGTCAGAATGACGGAGCATGATTACAGACACTGGTAATATCACTAAAAACAATGATTTCATAGAATCATAGAGTAGGAAGAGACCACAAGTGTAAAGGAATTATTTACGACTTCAGCCATCTGTTAAAACTGCAGCCTTAAGTGCAGCTTCTTCACTCATTCTTTAGGGTATAAAGAGTACAGTTTTTGGATTTTTTGATAAACTCCAAAGTGAATCATTTCACTCTGCTTTCACAGTGCTTTTTGAAAAGTTGCTAAGCAGGAGGTCCTTAAAAGGAGTGAATGTGTTCACAAAAGTGACCATTTTAGATTAGCCTCAAATACTTACCTTTGATTTATTGTATTTATACATTATTGTATGAATACAATAAATCTCCCCCCCCCACCTAAAAAACCTGAGTCTGGAGAGGCTTTTTTTTTAAAAAAAAAACAAACGTATTTGTTTCAGAATCTGAAGGATGCAAAGATTCTTCTTAAATGATCTCGGTTTTTCATTCAGTCAGTAATTATTCAGAAATAACTGTAGGTCAATTAGCTCTTAGCAAATTGGTAGCTGGTTTTCTGGCTTCTGTTACAAGGAATGTACAGGAGAGTACACAAGTACTGTGCTGACATCAGGAGTGGAATATACTCTCTCTGATAATAAGACAATTTTCTTCCCCAGTTTTGCATCTCTCTGCTATAAAACCCTATTACTACTCCTGCTGTTAATAGGGTTTAATTTTTTACTGTCCTTTGTTTCATTCCTCACATGGCCAAAAAGGGAATGGCCTCTGCCTGCACTGGGATCCTCCATACCAACTGAAGTACAACAAAGGTAACATCTGACACAAAATTTAGGCCTGTGACGCCAACATCATCACCTTTTCCCCCTTTTTTTTCTTTCTCCTGTATGAATTTTTTAAATATCTTTTATCTGATGAAAAATCCAGTGGAGATTTGAAAGCTTGCAAGCTTAAATGATGTGTTCCTGACAGTTGGTCAATAAAGGTACAGCTCTTTTGTGGATTGTTTTATTTTGCTGTATGGCCAATTTTTTCTTCATATTACCTTGTTTGTTTGTTTGTTTGTTTGTTTTTGTTTTTGTTTTTTCCTTTGACAGGCATCACAGTTAATATGACAACATTTCTTGCCCTAACCAATCTTAAGCTTAAATAGTATTACTTAGCATAATAACATTTGGTTTGAACTGGTTTGAAAGCATGTGCTGTTCCTATAGTCATTCAGTATCTCCTCCTAAAATCTATATGCCTGGAAAGCATTTATCACAACTTTTTGGGGTGTGTGGATGTGGATGTCCCTTAATACAAAATACAACTGTTTTACAATTATGGAGTGCTACAAATAGAGATGGGTGAGAATTTCAGTTTGGTTTATATGAAAATTTATCAAAATTTGCATTAAAAACAAACAAACAACTAAAGTCAGAATTTGAGAGGAGGGAAAATTACTTGTGGGAGTGACAGAAACTGACAGACTTGTCTATCCAGACTTGAGGGCTCTAAGTGTCTAGCTCTTAGAAATATTAGTCTGAATCCCTGTGTATTTGATTCTGTTAGTGTTGAAGTAGGGTTTCTCTCTTTTTAAAGGAGCTTAAGGACAAAAGGATGGGAAATGGTCATAGGATTTAAGAAAGATAGAGCCAGGCTGGGAAAATAGTTTGCTTAGACATATTATTTTTACAAAGTCATAAGATCTTAGTGATTGCAGATTATGTTAAACATATATAAATATTCTGCATGATGTTCTAAAACATGTTGATATATTCTGCTGATAATGAATACCAGCCATACAATTTCACTTTGGACTGTTGGTATGAGAAGTTGCAGTCACTTCCTGTCATTGGGAAAAGTAACAGACACCCCCCCGGATCCTGAAGAATGGTGGATCCGGGGGAGGTGTTTTAATGATGAGCAGGGAGGCGAACCCATGAGCAGGCCTGGGCGTGGACACGCCCCGGCTGGGAGGAGTCAGGGGAGGCGCCAAAGCAGAGCCTATTTTACCCCTTGCCTCCCCTGGTCTCCTCCTCTTTTTTCATCTGATCGAAAGGAGCTCTTCGCAGGACTGCGATAAGTTTCTCCTTTGTTTGTCTATTTAGGCTTGGTATTAGGTCTTGGGGGTTTAACATTGGTTCTTTACTGTTTGTTTGTGCTGTTTTACTGTGTGCTGGTACTTGCTTGTTTTATTGCTGTTGTATTGTGTGCTTTTTACTTTGTCATTTACAATTTCAATTTTCATTTACGGTGAAAATTTTCTTTTTGCGGTGTGCTGTGTGCTTGGCTTCCCCTGTTGCCCCTGCGCCCCTTGCCTCTCCTCGCCTTGCTCGGCCAGTCTTTGTTTGCCTTCGCCACGCGGTCGGGCCGCCGCCGCCCCCGCCGCCCCTCCCCACCTTCTAGCCAGTCGGATCGGCCGCCTCCGCCGCCCCTTGCCTCTCCTCGCCTTGCGCTCTTCAGCCAGTTTTGGTTTGTCTTCGCGCCACGCGGTGGGCCGCCGCCGCCCCCGCCGCCCCCCCCACCTTCTAGCCAGTCGGATTGGCCGCCTCCGCCGCCCCTTGCCTCTCCTCGCCTTGCGCTCTTCGGCCAGTTTTGGTTTGCCTTCGTGCCACGCGGTCGGGCCGCCGCCGCCCCCGCCGTCCCCCCCCACCTTCTACCTTCTAGCCAGTCGGATCGGCCGCCTCCGCCCGCCGCCCCCCCCCCACCTTCTGGCCAGTCGGATCGGCCGAGTCGGATCGGAAAATAGTTTGCTTAGACATATTTTTTTTACAAAGTCATAAGATCTTAGTGATTGCAGATTATGTTAAACATATATAAATATTCTGCATGATGTTCTAAAACATGTTGATATATTCTGCTGATAATGAATACCAGCCATACAATTTCACTTTGGACTGTTGGTATGAGAAGTTGCAGTCACTTCCTGTCATTGGGAAAAGTAACAATAGGTTCTCAACTCAATAAATGAACTCAATGATGACGCCTTCATTATAGATTGGTTTCTGCTTATTTTTTTTTTTATTAACAGAACAGAAGTAATCTAGATCCACCTGGTTCTCATGCAAGTCTTTGGAATTACATCTTAACTTGATGTCCACAAAAAGAATTGTGCATATATGCATTTATTATATATTTTGTTAATAAACGCTGACAATCTGTAAATTTGACAGTCTGTTAGTTCATGAGCTGCTCTTCACTGATGCTGCTGCCCTTGTTGCCCACACAGAAGTAGCTCTGCAGTGCCTAACATCCTGCTTCGCAACAGCTGCAGAGCTTTTTGGGCTGGAAGTCAACCTGAAGAAAATGGAAGTTCTTTACCAGCCTGCACCACAGGACGAACACCATCATCCCCATATTGCCGTTGGCAAATCTGTGCTCCAGTCCATTCAGCAGTTCACCTACCTGGGAAGCATCATCTCCTCAGATTCCAAGATTGACAAAGAGATCAATCACAGATTAGCAAAGGCATATAGTGCATTTGGATGAATTTACAAAAGAGTCCTGAGTAATAAATACCTGAGGGAAAGCACAAAAATCAATGTGTATACAGCCGCTGTACTGTCTATTCTCCTTTATGGGTCTGAAACATGGATCACCTATTGCCAACATTTACGACTCCTCGAATGCTTTCATCAGCGCTGTATAGGCACAATCCTAAATATACACTGGAATGACTATGTGACAAATGTTGCTGTCCTTGAGCAAGCAGGGATCACCAGCATTGAGGCCATGATATTGAGAACACAGCTGCTCTGAGCAGGGCACATTTCTAGGATGGAGGACCATCTCCTCCCAAAAGTAGTACTCTACGGTGAACTCGCCACGGGTCAGAGTAAGAGGGCTGCTCCAAAAAAGCGATACAAGGATTCCCAGAAATAACATCTCAGGCTCAGCCAAATTGATCACCAACAGTGGTCCACCCTGGACTCACATCGGAACGCATGGAGACGCATGATCCACAATCCTGCAGCCTTATTTGAGAACTCACGCCAATCAAGTCTTGAAGAGAAACGACAATGCAGAAAGAATCACAACCTGGAAACATCACCCAAAGAGATCTTCTGCTGTGCTTTCTGCAACCGGACTTGTTTATTTCTGATTGACCTTTTTAGTCATCAGTGTGCTTGCAGAAAGCATGGTATGAGTCCTTCCTGAATCTTTGTTTGCAAAGAAAAGCCAGAGAGAGAGAAATCTATTTGCCCAGTTTGAGCAGTACAACACTATGCCAAGGCTAGGTGATCTGTGCCTGGCCATTTATTTTGCCATGCAAACTCCTCACCATTGACAAAATACTAGTTTTTGGGCTATCACCTCCACAACCCTATCTGCCATTGGCCTTATGGGTGTTAAATTTGGTACACATTAATTTTGAATCAGTGCTGTTTCAACAGTAGTGGCACTGAGCATGGACCCCCATGCCCTGGAAGTTCTCGGCATACCATAAGTATGTTTCACCTTTGTGATATTAACATGGCAGTTCTTTTCTGTTTTTTCCATATTGTATATGGAATATTCTATATGGTTGTGGCCACTGAGGCATCATGTGCTGATCTGTGGCCACAGCATAGTTTATTGGTCAGCTTGCCAAGCTTGTAATAGCCATTTTGGGACACATTTTTGACTGGGTGACATAGCTATAGTCAAGTGGCTGGGCAATAGGGGCCTCTGGTAGCCAATGCTGTTTGGGGAGCATCAAGGGCCTCAGTATCTTGGGTCTCATCCTTATCATTTACTTGGGTGGAATGACTTGTGACTGTTGAAGGTAAAGCCCATATTTTTCAGACAGTTCATGACATGAGGATGGTACAGAATTATTGGCCTGAAGTGAAGAATTTGTGATCTGCCATGCTTCCCTGGCAGGTTTGGGTGGGTGAAAGGGGATCACACTCAATCGATAGGGCCCAGTGTAGGACTAACAGGGAGATACCCAATGCTATGGTGAAAGGACTGGGCCACTATTTGTCATAATTTGCTTTCAGAGTCAAGAGGTCCATTGAATGAACAGTGTACACCTCTCCAAGGTGTGGAATGAGCTCTTTTTGGGGGATCTGCAACAGGGTGTGAGGGCCTTGTTGGCCAGCCTGGTGGAGTATATGGGCTAAGCAGATACTTGCCCCATATCTGTGGCAGGTAGTGGGGGGAGATTTAGGATTTTAGTGAACACTATGGCACCCATGTTGGTGAAGGAGAGGCCTCTAGAAATGCCTCTTTAGGTCCTGTGACTAGGGCTGGGTGGGGAAACAGATTTTACCTGGGCTGGTCTGAGGGTTAAACCCTCACTTTATGTCCTGTGACTTGCAGGGGAGAATCTCAGATTGGCCTTCCAGTTGTGGGCCCATCAGGAAGCAACCCACCTTTGGGGTTCTCCTTGGGTCTCATGTGTTTCACCCAGGAGAAACTGCAGAGGAGATCTGGGAGAAGACCACCTGTCTCAGCTGCTCCCACACTAGGTTAGTTCCTCCTTTTGCAGCTCTCAAGAGGGAAGCAATAAATAGAGTAGATATAAATAAAGTGGCCCATTTTACAACCCAACTTACCTCATTATTTCCCAGGTTGGTCAACAAAGTTTCTTCTAGAATGCAACCAGGGATGTTTAAAAACAAAATCAGTCTCCACAATCTATGTTTTTTTTCCCAACATGCTGAGGGTAGCTGGTAAAGCATGTTAATCTGCTTTCCCAGTTTCTCTCTGTTTTGCTGTTCATACATGCTCAATAAGGGATTCTGGCAGCAGATGCTGTTTACCTTTCCTGTTGTGGGCAGGCACACACAGCTACAGTAGGGTGTGCTGGGGAAGAATCTCATTTCAGATCAAGCTTTTATTCAAATGTTTACTGCAGACATACTGCAGCAGCTTAACACCCAAAGCCTGTGTTTCTCCAGCCTTCCTTCACCATCCTTCCAATCCTGATACTGCCAAAAGCCACCCAGCTATACAGATGACAAGGAGAGAAAAAAAGTGGGGGTTACAAAAAAAGATTTTGTAAAAAGGAGCTTGTCAGAGGCTTTGTTAACTGAGGTAAGTCTGCATAGTTGTCCCTTCATATTCACTGGGGTTTGGTTCAGGGACCCCCCGTGGATACCAAAATCCGTGAATACTCAAGTCCCGTTATATTCAATGGCATAGCAAAATGGTGCCCCTTATATAAGATGGCAAAATCAAGGTTTGCTCTTTGGATTATTATTTTTTAAAGAATATTTTCAAGCCATGAATATGTAAATCTGTGGATACCAAATCCGTGGATATGGAGAGACAACGGTATTCATAACTTTTAAGTTCTGTCCTTTCGTTTGGTTTTCTTTCTCTGTGCTGCTTTGGGATTTGTGTCACCTTCCATGGCCAGTTGTTTAGAGGCCTGAAGTTCTCTCAAGCAATAATACCAATTCATTAGATGTTTAAAGGATACAGGTGTTACTGTTCTGAGTTTCCTACCCTCTCCAAAGCCACATTCTAGCTGTTCTAGCCTTCCTAGACACCTAACAAAGACTTGAGATGGACTATCTACACTTAGACCAGGACATTCTAACAAAGCAGATGTAGAACATGGAATGGATCTGCTACTAATATTACATCCTGAACTTTATCAACTGTGCGATTCCCAGCCCTTATCATACTAGGAATTGTTGTACCTATTGAATTTGACCACTGGAAATGGGTGCTTTCTTTTATTCAGTTTCAACAAGATGTACAAATTTCTTCACAGACTATATATATATATATATATATATATAATATAAATTATAAATATATAAATTATATATATATATATATAATTAATAAATATATAATTATTTATATATAAATTATATATATATAATTTACCTGATTGTTTTTAGATAGCTCTGTGTGTGGGAGAAAGCAAAACAAATCCTCCCATCCCTAGTTACAAGCATGCTGTTTTACAGGTGTGTACAAAGTAGTTATGGAAATATGAATGCAGGATGTTATCCAATCCAGCACATGTAAAAGAGTTGTGGTTGTACATTTGTAGCCCTTTAAAAAAAGGTAAAAATCACACTCATCAATTGTCTAGTGAGAAGAAGGGAGCAGGGAGACTAAGGAGGTTATCAGACATGGTGGAACGCAGAAAAAAAAAAGTGTTCCAAACTGTGCCAGAAGAACAGAAGGAGAACAGGAAGGGCAACATTATCAGACGCCATGTCCTTCTGCCATCCCAAGGGTGTAGCACAGCTGTGGACAAGGTTTCCCTTTCTTACTGACAGGGACAAGCTGCAAATAAAAAGGGCTGCCTTACTCACGGCCACGCTACACCCCCAGGACGCTGGAGGGCAATGTCTCTGATAATAGTGCCTGTTCCGGTTCTCATCACGATCTTCTGATGCAGTATTTGCTGCGTCTGATAATCTCCTAAATCCAGCATGTTTTTTCACTTCCTAAACAGTGGGTGCATGGGAATTCAGCTTTTTAAGAGGCCTGCTCTCACACAGCCCTTCCTATTCAATCAGTATGGGGAATAACCAATGGAGCATCTGTTTGCATGCATAATTACCCCTGCAGCTAGAGATATATAGAGAGAACTCGGCTTCCATGAAAATATAGTCCCTAGCTGGGCCAAAGCAGTTGTGTATGATGACTCAATTTCTTTAGACATCTGGACCATTTTCTCTCTTAATTATTAACTTTTTCACTTTTTATTTACTGTATCTCTCTCTCTCTAAATTGGAAATGGCTTACAATTTCAAGAAAGAATGAAGTGATCAACACAAATATAAGCCATAATAAATAGACTTCTAAAACACACTTCATGTCAGTAGTATTTAGAGATCCATAGAACACTTTTCCGAATGCCGTTTACAACTGGACCCACTTCAGTTTTGTTTAGGAAATAGCCAAATATGGGCTCAAATGCATTTCCTGAAGAAGGGAGTTGTACAGTTCCAGTGTTCTGATGAAAAAGAAGCTGTTCCCTAGCAGTCCTCAACCTCCCCTCTGACAGCACTGTCAGGTGAAACAGGGCCTCCCCAGAAATATGAAATGGTGTGGAATTTCATATGGCAATATATTTCTATGCAGTTTAGTTTGGTTTAGTAGTGTGGGCACACAAAAGTGTCCTCACCAGACTGCCAGTCTGCTAGTCTGCTAGTGTGCTTTGAAAAAAATGAAGATTATATGTCTAGGCAGTTAGTGACTTATTTTTTGTGCCCTCATCATATACAAATGTACATTTATGAACCAATTTTGACCAAACTTGCTTTTTACACTTAGATTGACATTTTCATACTGGTTTAGGACATAACCGCAAATTTCATATTGTTTTGGAAAAACGGCCTTCTCCATTCATTTGGTATGATGTGAAATTAATTTTGCGGTTATTACTACTGAGGCATTGATGTCATTTGAATCATATATGAAATCAGAAACATCAAGAAAGCAATGCCAGTGAATTTCCTTGTATTTCATATTTTCATAAAAAAGGAATGTTGGAGTAATCAAAATGACAGGGTTGTTCATCCAGGTCCAGAATATGTAGCACTTAACGTCTGTGCTTTAATCCCTGTGAATTCAATAATATTAGTACTGAATAGGGATTGCTACTTCTTTTTTCCCCCTCATAGGTTCTTCACCTTGAACAGCTATATGGCAGACAGGCGCAAGTGGATTGGCTCTTTGCCAGGAGTAATAGTACTCTTTGCTGACCAAGCCTTGAAATAATGAGACCACACACAAGACCTGGGTTGAAATATAGGCCATTTTATTTAAACTATCACACATTTAAGTTTTATTCCCTGAGTTGTGTAAAAGTGGGGAGAGCAACCTAGTGCAGGGACAGCTTAGGCAGGTGATCTTTCCCAGACCTCATCAACAGCTTCCCCTGGGTGAAACACCTGAATCCCAAGAAGACCCAAAGCTGAATTGCTCCCTGGCCACCCAGCTACTGGAAGGCCAACCTGAGGATTCAACCCCTAAGTATTATGATTTAAAGTGAGGACTAAACCATCAGGCCACCCCCAAGGGCAGCCTCCTTCCCCATCTCCTGGAACTCTAGATGTGTAAGGGTAGATTGAGAGCCCTATCCTTTACCCAATGGGTGCCATGGGTGTTTACCAAACTCCTACTTTCTCCCTGCACTACCTAACACAGACAAGGGGCAAGCATCTGCTTAGCCCATATCCCCCAAAGGTTGGTCAAAAGGAACCTCATACCTCTTACAGATCTGAGAGGAATATCAGGTTCCTTGCTTCTGATAAGTGGATGCTTAACTGATAAGAGTAGAACTTTTCTACACGTATCTGGTTCCCCACTTCTGATAAGTGTAGAGTTCAGTCCTTTGGAAAATTATTTGGGGATGAGGCAAGAAGTGGCCCAACACTTTGGCCAGGACATTCCTAATTTCCTGTTGACCCCCTTCCACAATACACCAGGGTCCCCCTCCACCTCCATACTTGCTTGTGCAAAACAGCGGATCACAATATGGATACCTTGGGCCATGAGGACTTGAAAACCTCAATGTTGTGGGTAGTTTGTATAATTACGGCTTGTCCATTAACAAACCTAGCTCATTACCCCCCAGGTGAATGACTGGGATGTGTGGTGGAGGCCCTCAATGCTTCCCAAATAACAATGGCAACAAGCCAACAGGCCATGCCACTGAAGGCCCCTCTTGCCCAACCACTTCACAACAGCTAGATCACCCAATCCCAGGTGGGACCCAAAATGGCCGTTATGAGCCTAGTGCACTGTCCAATTGACAAAGCTGTGGCTGCAGATCAGGACACAATCTCTCACTGGCCATAACCTAGAATCTGTAAGACAAAAAAAAAAAAAAAAAAAAGCTAGCATATAACATGTTAGACCCGCAGTGGCTGAACATACCTATGAAAAGCCAAGGACCTCCAGCATCCAATCTTCTGAATATGTTGGAAACCCATGCCGATAACAGATGTAGTTGAGGTCATCCCAATTATGAATGAATGGGTACCAAATGTAACCCCTCTCAAACCAAAAAAGGTTAGAGCCCTGAAGGTGACAGACTAGAACTAGAGTCACAAGTTGACATGGCAGAATAGGGGGACAGGATGTGACCCCCTGACATGAGCGTATTCCTTTAAAGTCTGCCCTGGGCATAATACATGATCATTGCAAGTCTGGAGTTGAATTGTGGATCCTGTCACTTCTGATCTGTTTTGGAAGAACAAACAACAACAACAACAACAACAACAACAACATTTTATTTCTATTTTATGGAAGACATGCTGTCTGCCTACTGTGAGGTCCCTAAACAATAAAGCACTACCTGACTTGCCACCCTTTGAAATTAACACCAGTTCATTTATTCAGAAAGTCCTGAAAAAAATGGTCAAAGATGCAGCATGAAAGAGAAGAGCCTCATAGTTGGAAACATAAATAGCTCCTCCGATCCCTCCTAAATCTCTGATCATAGCTGGGTAAAGTGGTTTCCTGTCATCTACCACTGTGTTTTTCTCTCTAGACCACCCTTCCAAGGTTTTCAAAATGTAGAAGACTTCTGTGGCATCCAGGAAGCCCTGGGCTTTAAACCAAAAGGCTGCGGCTGATGGTCATGCCCTAATGGACTGAGGAGACAATCCCCTACCCCTAACCGATACACAATATTGATAAGTGAGGGGTGGGTTACAGACAACTCATTACCTAACTACTCTTGCCTCCTAAATTCTGTAAACTCCTTAACTGCCCTGGTGTAGCTTCTCCTTGTGCTAGGTGTTAGGGACAGACTAATGGCCCCAACTACCTCACCCTTCCAAGCCTCCAGAAGTCTGCTGGCATTGGTCCAGCATGGCCACTGCGTTCAGCACCAGCTGTCTCCATCTGCATGTGGGAGAGAGTGTTGGCTAAGCTGTCCACCCCTGCCACATGGAGTACTGTGAAAACAACATTATGATGTATGCACTGCAACATGCATTCCCTGACCAACCTCATCACCCTAAAAAACTTAGATATCAGGGAATTGATGACCCGCACAGTGGCCAGATTATCACACCAGAAATTAACCAAGGAGTTGTCTTCTTCCTAATCTTCTCTCTAATGCTTGAAGGTCTTGCTGTCCTTGCTCACTCAGCACTTGCTGTGAAAGATCAGCAAGAGTAAGAGGCAGGGGTTGGCAGGAGCTTATAGATGCTCTGGCTTCACCCCCTCATGTTCGCCATCATGGCACTCAGTGCCATAACACAGTTATCATGGCCTCTTTTCATTGGAGGCCAGCAAATGTGCCTCCCCTCTTGATGCTTCACTGCACAAGGGGGGGATACAAATTGAATTGGGTCAGTGCAGACAGTTGAGAATTTTCTGCTCATTTTCAAGGAGAATTTATCAAAATTTGTAAGTTTCATTATATTGACAGAAAGAACATGGGATTTTTAAAGAAGAAAAAGAATGTGAGAGAATGTGAAAGTGACAGATTTTTTCACTGACATATGGACTACACAGTAGTATAGCCAGCATAACAAGAAGGAGACACTGAAAAGACCCAAAATATTTATTATACCCAAATATTATGCCTAGCCAAAGAATAGCAGTTTTCTTTCCATCTGGTGTGTTATTTTCTATGTAATCTTTTTTTTTTTAATAAATAAATAAATATATATATCAAAGACCTTACAATATGAGGAGGATTTTCATTCAAGTTGGTGATATTTCTGAAGTTCATTTTTCTATAGAGTAGCTGAAGTCTTCAAAGTCTTTTCTTTCTTCTGTAGTTTGGTCAGCAGAAATTTGCCACAGGCCACCCACCATGTCTCTTCATGTTATAAACATATTAGGCACTTCTTGACAACTCCAAGACAAAGTGTTGAGGCATAAAAATGGTTCCTTTTTTGCTTTCTTTTTAAACATAAATCATGGTCAAGAAAAGCTGAAAAGGATTTTGACCTTATTCCTTTCTGCTATTCATGCTTCTGAAATAGTATTTATATTTAAAAAAAAAACAGACAGGAAAGTAAGTCTCATTATTAAAAAATAAATAACTCCCCAGGACATAGTTACAGACAGTGCAGTGACCCAACTGGAAACATTACACAGCCCCTGAGGCTCACTCGGTAGCTTTTATGTTTTTATGCTGGCATAAGAACTCCCCTACCAGACCTACCTTTGCAAGGATCAATGAGGCTTCCCCAGCAGTTAGCAGAGCACAAACAGAACTCTGTTTACTTCCGGGGTTGAGATCATACCAATTCTTGCAAGAAGACACTAGCATGGGAAATTCAAAAATTAAAGTAAAATAAAGACACAAAAAGTTCACACAAGCACAAAAACACACTTTAAAAGTCCAAAGTACATGGGGGGGTGATAAAAAGAGTGTCCCTTACCTGGCTGTCATGATCTCAACCAGAGATGTTTGCCCATTGAATGCTACATTCACGTGAGCACAATGGTGCAAGGATTCAAATGCCAGCAATGCTGGCACAAAAGCAGAATGGGAGATCTATTGACAGCTTCGCCCATCAATAAAAAAAGTATGCCTCATTCACATTACATGATCATGAAAGGATGATGTTGTCTGATATGTGCACCCTTTAGCAATCATTAGGCATCCTTATGACACCATATTTGCTTGGTCTGATAAAGTCCTGACTCTTAAAGGGGCTATCCTAGGTGATGAGTCAAGCCTCCAAAGCAGGTTCAGCACCAGCTTCTTTGAAGTTCATACAGAACCTCAGCATGAATTCACCACCTCACTTCTATGGAAGCCATCAGCCACCACTGATCTCAGTAATTCGTGTAACAGTTTGAGAAGGTAGGCCATTATTACAGCTTGGATATTACAGCTGGGTATGGTTTGGCTGATAATTATTTGCTCATTTAGGGTATTCCAAATATTGTCAAGGCACATACATAATGTAGCACCTGAAATTGACCCCCTGTCTTCTCTTGCTTGGGACATATATCTCTCAAACACACCTGAAAAGGACATCTCTGTGTTCATAGAACATAAACTTCTAGAGCCCAAATAACTGAGCAGCATGGATTTAGTTCAAATGTGGTAGCTGAACTATTGCCCACAAGAGCCCTGGTTGCTGGCTGCCTATTAGAGTTGATCTAGAAAGCACCATGTTTACCAAAATAGAAACAAATGAAGTGTGTATAACAATTAGATAATTTCATCAAAAGAATGGGGTGTTCTTGTAAGGTCCTTGGGTGTGCAAAAGAGACAAAGGGGTTTTTCATGCTACATAGGAGATTTTCAGATGGGGACCAAAAAAAAAAAATCCCCATCTCACAATCTCCTCTCCTACCCCTCTGCCATCCCTGTAACATTTTTTTAAAAAAAATCAGACCTACCTCTTACCTGCTCTACACTCCTCTACCCAGGAGTGAATGGAGCTTGAATGGAGCCCCATTCACTTCCTGCAATAGAAATCCCGGCTGTTTTCGTGAGAGGACGAGCACACAGGAAATTCAAAAATAAAAAGCCAAATAAAATAGAAAAAGTGATAGCAAGCACAAAAACACACTTTTTTAAAAAAGTAACCCAGGGCCGTGTGTCACTTACCTCGATGTCCCAATCGCACCCAGAAGTGTTCCGGCACAGACCTCCCAGTGACGCTGGCATCGCACCAGCATAACAGGGAACCTTTTCACTCACATGCCATTCTGTTATAGAAACGGACCAGGGGATCTATTCATGGCTTAGCCCATGAATACAAAGCAGTGCTGGCAAAACAGAAGCATCACAGGAGCATAGGGAGATGAGAACGACATCATCAGAAAGGTAAGTCCTTTAGAGATCTCCTAGCATCCTTGTCATGCCACATTTAGAGCATCTGATAAGCTCCTCAATTACAGCATTATGATTTCACTGCATCCTATGGAATCCTGGGGTTTGTGTCCAGTGAGACACTAGAGGACCTCTGTGCCTGAGGATTCTAAAGGTCCCTCCAAGAACTGTAAACTCAGGATTCCATAGGATGTTGCCATGACAGTTCAAATGGCATCCGTGGAGACCATGTAATGGGCGGCTGATGGAACGTTGGAGAGCGAATGGGAGGAGCGCATGAAGGAGCCAATCCTGTAGCAGGCAACTGGTATGGGAGGGGTCTCCTAGTGTGAAAGGATTGTATGATAGTTGAGATAGAGAGAGAGATGACAGTTGAGAAGGGAGATGACAGTTGAAAGAGAGAGTGAAAGATGTGATGGGGAGAAGCTGGAAAGTGTGTATGGCTTTGAGTGGAACTGAGGGAATGTATGTGCAGTGAGAATAAGTGATAAGAAGAAAGAAGCTGATTGGGAAAAAAGTTCAAAGTATTTAGGTTATTTTGTTCAACCAATAAATCAATCTTTATGTTTGTTTATCATATACAGTCTCCTCATGAATTTATTTTCCCTTACTGATATTTCATTGGCACTCTAACTCTGTAAACACCCACACACAAATGCAAGTATTATCCATCTAACTGTGGAACTGAGCTCTCCACAGAATATTAATTTGGTGGCAGCAGTGGGGTGTGAAAGGCCCATGCGTCACAAAAGTGGTGGCAATGTAAGAGACGAGGTGAGTGGTGATGTAAATTCAGCTGGTACAGCCGTGCATCATAACAGTAAAATTGTGTAGTGTGAAAGGGCCCACATTCAGCATCCCCACCCCTAGAGATTTAGCTTTATTGAGCAAAACAAAGCAAAAGACATTACAATAAACAATAATTAATAACAGGAGGTGGCCCACAGAATGGAGAGAGACAGAGGTGGTTAAGAATTGAGAGTGCACTCAGCTCAGAAAGGTTCACAATGCTTTGTGGTTTGTGGTTTGAGGAGAGGGACTAAAATGATGAGTTGAAAAACTAACTGGAGAGACAGAAGGATCAAGAGAGGAGATTGTTAATGTCATGGGAATTATTAAAAAGATTAAGGGGAACAAAAGGTTTCGTCCACTCTGTCAAGGCCTTACTAGGCACAGGTGTGCAGAAAAGAAGCATTTAAAACCAGGCTTTCCAGCATAAGTCTGGCTATGTTTGTTACTGGGAGTTCAGGCATTCAGAGATAACAAAAACAGGCAGCCAGTGAGGAGTCTAAAGAAGAGTTAGGAAGAGTATCTTCCAGCAAAACAGCCACATAATGCTTTTCAATGGGGAGAGTCACGAAGGACATGTATACTGAGGATTTAAGTCAGTTGATTACAAAGGCTCACAAAAGAGTGGAGTGGTACTGATACTTAGAAGAAAAAAAAAAGCTATGTCCAGATAATAAGGTGGGGAGGGGGTTTCCTAGGTTTTAAGTGGATTTTTAAAGAGGCTGTCCTATATTCGTTGTACATGTCTGGGATCCATCCAAAGTATAAAATTGTACTGGTATTATTCCACTTTAACTGCCAAATTTCCATCCTGTGGAATCCTTGGGTTTGTAGTGAAGCAGATTTTCTAGAGACGCAGAGACCACACAGAGATTGGAAAAAGAAATTGTCTTTGTTCACACTAGCGTGGGCTTTCTGGCTGGAATCCTTTCCAAAAAAAGCCAAAAAGCCCCTAACAAGGAAAAACAATAGTTTTTATACCGTTTCATGCTCACACCCCCTATCTTGCAGTTTTGCCCTCCTCTTTCTGCTAGGAGTCAACATTCTCTGTTTTTTTAACAAGCTCTAATAAGTAACATTTTCTGCTCTAGCTGCCTCTTTAGCGACATGAACAGAACACTTGGGCATGACAAGGTAAGAGATATATTTCACACTCTGAAACAAAGGGAGATTCACAGTACAGAAATTCTTTATCAGCATATTCTCCAGCTAGGTAGAGGCCCAGTGAAAGGGAGAGAAAGCAAAGCAGGATCAATGTAACTTGTAAGGAGATAATCTAGTCTGACCCCATAATAATACAAAGGAAGATAGTCTTTGGCTATGATTATACAGAGTATATTAAAACCTGATAATATGAGCAGATTAATACCTTTATAGAAGACTGCTACCACATTAGTTTGGTCAGAAGCACCAAAACAGCTCTCTGGCTCCTTAAACTGCCAATCCCTGGACTATAGTGTATTTGCCTTCCTTTTCTCAACATATTCTCTTTCATCTGGAAAGACCTTCTGCAAAGTCTGACCACACCAGCAAACTGGGTGGTTGTGAAAGCTGTGGCTTGAGGAACTATTTTTTTCAAAACCCTATAGAGCTATTCAATCACATATAGAACTATAAATGGAGCAAGGGATATGGACATACACATGTATTCTGCCCCAAATGTTGTTACAGACTCAGAAGCATCTGAATACAGCTTTGTAACCACACTTAGCTGCATGCAGACCTTTTGAAGTTATCAGTGCCATCATTTCCATTATTTTACACTGCAATATGCATGGTGGTGATGGTAGTGGTGGGGACACATCAGCTAAAATTTACCCAATTATTCAGCCTGCCAGCCTGCCACTGTCACCTTCCTTTCAGACTTCCCCCTTTATCCCTTCTCTGGACTGGGGCCTGAAATTTTGTGGACAGAATATGTGGAAGTGTGGTTTCTGTTGGTGAACATGCCTCATATCTGTCAGTGAATGGAATGAATCACGAGGAATCAGGATTTTATAAACAAACCGTAAGAATTGTTTTATTAACTTTAAGGTTTTAACATCAGTGCTTCAGTACTGGGCATGTAACTTGGTTATTTGGCTTAGGACTTTTTCGGACGTCTCTTATACAGCGCAAGCAGCCTCGTCGGGTTGCGAGGCTGCTTGCGCTGCAGGGCGTCCCTTTCGGATGACGCTCTCCCCTGCCGGTACTGTTGCGGTACCATGGGGACATTTGAGCGTTATATTGGGCTGTATTTTAATCATGATCAACTTCTCATTTGCTCAGGTGCATTCCATCACCAGCTCATCACAGTGGTGGTGGTTGCTGCTGCTGCTGCTGCTACTGTTGTTGTGTGCCTTCAAGTTGTTTCTGACTTATGGCAAACTTAAGGCAAAACTATCATGCGGTTTTCTTGGCAAGATTTGTTCAGGGGAAGTTTGTCATTGCCTTCCTCTGAGGCTATAAGAGTGTGACTTGCCCAGGGTCACCCAGTGGGTTTCTGTGGCTTAGAGGGGATTTGGACCCTGGTCTCCAGAGTTCTAGTCCAACACCCAAACCAATACATCATTTTATTATATAGAAGAATAAATGTATTTGTTTCTCATATATATTAGCTGAGTTCACAAAAGCCTAACAGTTCTTCCATGGATGTATTTATTTATTCTCTTTATGGGGAAAGAAAAACACCTTTAAACCACAACATAAAATACTTCACTCTCATAGGGAAGAGGAGCCTACCAAATTTCTAGAGCAAGAAAGGAAATATACTTCTAAAATTATTAACTTGAATATAAAAAGTGATGAAAAAATAAAAAACCAAATTTTATTTTTCAAACCTAATGGGGGGGGGGGCGGAAAGTAGCGTCCAAAATATTCCATTTGCAGCTGACCCATAAATCATAAAGAAAATACTTACACAATAAAAGCGTGGACATCAATATATATATAGATTTTGATTCATACCTGTGCTGAGTTTGACAGATCAATGATAGATTTTTTTAATTTACTTCCCCAAAGGTCTATTTTTTTCTGAGTATTTCAGAGGTGGGGGGAAGGGGACGATGAAAGGAAAAAAGAAAGCATGCTGATCTTATTATATATTTCACAATTTATGGGGAACAGTTCACTATGACAGTGGTACTATTTTATCAAGCGGCCTATATTATATACCTCCGACTGATAGCCCATAAAAAAAGATTGTCCTCACATTTCTAAATACAAGATAACATCAGAGACAAATGTTGATCTGCCACTGAGGAAGTTAGTACAATAATATTTATAACTGAATTCTTTATGTGAGGATTGAAATAAAATGAATTTCTCTGATGTGATCCCTTACTTTCCTCTGAAGTTCCATAAGATATGCAACTGTCCTACCAGACAAAATCCTATACTGAAAGAAATTACAATTGGGCTGAAGAAAATGGGGAAGAGAGCAGAGAAAAGGTGAAGGAAGAAAAATAGGGCTAGGATGTTGAGTAGGATAAGTGGTGCTGACTCCAATTAAAGGGTGTCTTTCTGTCTAACAACAACGGTTTGGTCATCACTGCAATAATCTGCAATTGCAATTGCAATAGCAATAGCATTGATGTTTATACACCACTTATCAGTAATGAAGCACTCCCTAAGCAGCTCACAATGTGTGGGTTTTTTAAGCTAGTTGCCCCCAACAAGCTGGGTACTCTTTTTACCAACCTATGGAACACTGAGTCAACCTTGGAGCCCCCTGGGATCAAACTCATAACCTTGTGGCTTGCAGTACTGGCATTTAACCACTGTGCCACCAGGGAAGAATATTTAACACTTGCAGTAGCGGAATGAAATGGGCTAGTGCAATGAGCTTTGGGCTAAAACAGGCATACCATAGTCATTCTGGATGCTTGTAATATGATAAAAGGGTGGGGTTATATTATTATTTTAGGAAACTGATCAGAGATAGAAGAGAAATCCCTCTCATGGACACTGGGAAAGTGGTGGGGTGGGGGCTTAAGTCATCCCAAGACTAGGTTGTGTGTGCTGAAATTATATGGCAAAATGAGCCACCAAGACTCCTATGTAGGTAAATCTTCTCTGGGATTATCAATCACAAGTGTACTAAACCTCAAACTCTAAAACATGCAAAGACAGCTGTTGCAACTGAGCCCTCCTATGCACACTTACTTGGGAATGAGCTGCAGTGAACACAAGTACACATTGTGCTTGAAAAAGTCTTCATAGTTAAGAACATGATAATAGATGGGGAAAGTAATTTACTTTCCCTCTGCGATTAAACTACAAGTAAGGAAAATTGCTAACAAACTGCCAGCCAATGCTGAGCCCCTCATCTTAAAAACAGTTCTGGGGTCCCTGATTCCTGGGCTTGCTTAACAAAGCCCCAAATGCTGACTTCTATGTAGAATAAGGGATGCCGGCAACCATGATAGAGATGATATCCCATGTGAGCTACTCTAGAAAAGGGAATACAAAGGATTGGTTGGCTTCTTCAGAGAAAATTACCTAAGAGCCACAATCTAAATATCAAACAAGTGCTTACTTAAATAGATCAAGAGGGGATGTGATATCCATGGCCATCTGGCTACCTCTCCACTGGCCAGCTACAGCTACCTACAGTGTTGTTGTTTTAATATTTCCAACAGCTGCAAAATCTTTATATTGGCAACATCTAGGGTTGATGGATGAAAAGCCACCAAAAAGATTACCCCTGGGTCAACAAGAAATCCTGATGAATTTTGGTAAATTTCCTGTATGATTTAGAAATCTGGAATATCAGGGCCCCATATTGGATAGGCAGTCTACACCGATCCAAACAATTTCCCATTGCAGATATTTGTTCTTAAATGTTGGGGAAGATAAGAATGATGATCCAGGGATTTGCAAAAACAAAATCCAAAATCCACAAAAGAAAGTGATACCTTTATTGGCCATCCAAAATGCAAAACACATGATGCAAGCTTTTGAAGCTCTACTGGCCAGTTCCGGTATCTCCTTTTTGTGGATTTTGAATGTTGTTTTAATAATAATAATAATAATAATAATAATTTCTATTTTCTATCCCGCCCCTCTGCAACGCAATCAGGGTGGCTTACAGCATAAAAATTCCATAATTATATAAGTACCGTAACCCATCCACCCCTTAAAACAATATTAAATTAAAAAGATTAAAAACATGTAATAGTTAAAAAGAGGGAAAAAATGAATAATTCAATGGCAGCTTAAGGGAATAGACAGCCGAATCTTTGGGTTGGGATAGCTATTTGGGAAAGGCCTGCCAGAAAAGATCCACCTTGACAGCTTTTTTGAAGCTGTCTAAGGTGGTAATAAGACAGATCTTGTCCAGCAGGCCATTCTATAATCTGGGAGCGGTAGCAGAGAAAGCCCACCAACAGCCTTGTTTTCATAGGTTGTAACAGATTCCTCCCAGAGGACCGAAGTGTGTGGGGAGGGTCATACGGGAGGAGGCTGTCCCGGAGGTAAGTTGGACCCAAGCCATGTAGGGCTTTAAAGGTCATAACCAACACCTTGTACTGTGTCCAGAAACCAACAAGCAGCCAGTGGAGAGCTTTTAACACAGGTGTTATATGCTGTCTTCTGGAAACGCCAGAAATCAACCTGGCTACCATGTTCTGAACTAGTTAAAGTTTCTGAGTCAAGCAAAAGGGTAGTCCCATGTACAGCATATTACAGAAGTCGAGACGAGAGGTTACCAACACATGTACCACAGTTTCGAGGTCCCTGATTTCCAGGAAAGGGCTCAGCTGGCATATCAGCCAAAGCAGATAACAGGCACTCCTAATTTACCTGATTAGACATCAGGAGTGGCGGGTCCAGGAGCACCCCCAGACTGCGGACACAGTCCTTGGAGGAGAGTGTGATTCCATCCAGGATTGGAAGTTGTATTCCCAGACCTGGCTTTGGGCCTGTAACTGTTAGTACCTCCGTTTTGTCTGGATTCAGTCTCAATTTGTTTTTCTTCATCCAGTCCATTGCTGCTCTAAGACAATCATTGAGAGGAGAGATGCCATCTGAAGTCGAAGCTGACAACCGAGACATGGAGAAATATATCTGAGTGTCATCAGCATACTGATGACACCACACTCCATGCCTCTGATGATCTCTCCCAGCGGCTTCATATAGATGTTAAATAGCATCGGGGACAGGATGGCACCCTGAGGGACACCACAATTAAGCTCTATTTTAGTATAGCAACAGTCCTTGAGCCTCACCCTCTGGGATCTGCCCAAGAGGAAGGAACGGAACCACTGCAAGGCAGTGCTTCCAATTCCTAACCCTCTCAGGTGATCCAAGAGGACAGAATGATCTATTGTATCAAAGGCCGCTGAGAGGTCAAGGAGCACCAACAGGGTCACACTACCCCTGTCGATGCCCAAGCAAAGGTCGTCAGCCGGAGCAACCATGGCAGTCTCAACTCTATATCCTGTCCTAAAGCCAGTTTGAAATGGATCTAGATAATCAGTTTCATCCAAGACAGCTTGGAGTTGGGAAGCGACCACCCTCTCAATCATCTTGCTTAAAAAAGGCAGCAAGGAGACTGGCCCCAAGGTTCACTCAGCCTTCCATCCTTCCGTAGGTCACTAAAATGAGTACACAGATTGTGGGGGCAATTAGCTAACATACATTGGACGCTGTTTAATGCAGTGTAGATGTGTAAATAGCTATTGCTTGAAACAATTTGTAAGCCGCTCTGATAGCCTTGTGTAAATAGCTATTGCTTAAAACAATCTGTAAGCCACTCTGATAGCCTTCTGGCTGAAGAGCGGGGTATAAATAAATAAATTTTAAAAAATCCTGTCTAAGGGGTCCAGGGAAGGCTTTTTCAGGAGCAACTTAACCGCTGCTTCCTTCAGACAGGATGAAACGGACCCCTCCATGAAAGACGCATTGATAATGTCCCTAAGGAATACTCTCAATGTGTTGCCCCCTTGGGTGGCCAGCCATGATGGACAAGGATCAAGTGGACAGGTTGTCTTCCTCACTGTACCAAGGAGCTGTCCACATCATTGGTCCTCACAGATTGAAGTTGATTCAATAAAATTTCACCAACAGAGTTGCTGGATACCTCGTCTATAGATTCTGTCATAACACTGGCATCTAAGTCGGCTCAATCTAAGAGATTTTATCTGCAAAGTGGCTGTTAAATGCATCACAGCAGGCCGTTGTCGGGTTAAGTAAGGGGTTCTGTGCAGGTGGAACCTGTGTCAGCTCCACCACCACCATAAACAGTTCCACTGGATGGGAGTCTGCAGACGCAATACATGCAGAGGAGAAAGACTTCTGCACTGCACATATCACCTCTTGATAGGAATCAAAGAAATTCCTATGACGAGTCTAGTCGGGTAAGAGTCGAGTCTTCCGCCAGGTGCGCTCTAGTCGTTGTCCAGCCCACTTCATCTTCCTAAGCTCCTCTGAATACCAGGGCTTACGGTTAGGAGAAGGCTGGAATGGACATTTGGGAGCGATTATGTCGATAGCCTTGGTGAGGTCGGTGTTCCAAATATTAACCAAAGCTTCAGCGGAATCACCAGCGTTACCAACCATTAAACCCTCCAAGGCTTTCTGGAATCCAATTGGTTCCATTAGCCTTCAAGGGCAGACCATTCTAATGGGTCCACCACCCCCGGTGGGGCAGAAAGTGGCTCTTAGCTCCATCTTGACCAGGAAATGATCCGTCCATGACAATGCGGAGGTTTTAATAACCTCCGCCCATGGATATTCCTGTTCCATACTGAAGGCCGCATCGAGGGTATGACCTGCACAGTGAGTAGGCCTGGCAACCAATTGGGATAGGCCCATGTTTGTCATGGATTCCATGAACTCCCAAGCTGCACCAACCTGGATTTAGCAAGCTGGTCTCTAGTGTGATGTTGAAGTCACCCAAAACTAAAAGTCTGGGTGACTCCAGCAGCAACTCTGACACCAACTGTGTCATCTCGGTTAGGGAGTCTGTTAGGGTGGCCGGTATACTAACAGAAACCCTAAACTATCCCTGGTCCTCAGGCTTAGGTACATACACTCGATATGGACTGTGTTCTGGATAGGCTACCTGGTTAAGGTTAGATTGTTTTTATGAACCAGAGCCACTCCACACCCCACCCACTTTTCTTTACCTGATCACTAACTGAGTACCCGGCCAGGAGTGCCTGCACCCAAGTCACAGCACTGGCCTCTCCCAGCCAGGTCTCCGTAAAGCATGCCAGGTTGGCAGCCTCATCCAATAAAAGGTCATGGATGATATGAGTCTTTTTTAAATTGACTTGGCATTGCAAAGGAGCAGAGAGAGGGTCTGTGGAATGGTTGGTGCGCTCTCCAATTTATTCCAGGAAACAGAGTGAAGTGAAGGCAGGATAGATATTAAGCATCAATCCTGCCTTTTTTTGTAAAAACTCTTCACTCTGTTACCACCATAACTTCCCTTCCCCCGCACAACCTTAATTACCACTCCCAGATCATTCCTGGCCCCCATAGATAATAAGAATGGCAAAGGATCCAGCTATGTTCCCACCCTACATTCTCATGGCCACCTTAACAAAGGGCTTTAATGGGGCTTTAGATGGTGTTTTTCTGGGCAGTTTAGGCCTCCGGCTGTCCTTCCTGTAGCCCAGTCGCTTCCGCCGCCACCGCATTGCTCACCCTTCCCAACCAGGTCTTGACACTCAGCTAGTAGCAGTTGTTATAGTGTCAGGGTGGAAGAAGGGGGTGTGGCTCCCAGGCAAAAGCTCACCCTTCCCAACCAGGTCTTGCAACTCAGCTAGTAGTAGTTGTTATAGCTTCAGGGTGGAAGAGGGGAGCATGGCTCCCAGGTAAAAGCTCACCCTTCCCAGCCAGGTCTTGTCACTCAGCCAGTAAGCAGATGTTATAGCTTCAGGGTGGAAGAAGGGGGGCATGGTTCCCAGGCAAAAGCTCACCCTTCCCAGCCAGGTCTTGACACTCAGCTAGTAGCAGTTGTTATAGCTTCGGGGTGGAAGAGGTGGGTGTGGCTCCCCCACTTTTGCTGCATAGTCAACCCCTGAATGTAT
Organism: Gambelia wislizenii; assembly: GCA_030847615.1. NCBI lineage: Eukaryota > Metazoa > Chordata > Lepidosauria > Squamata > Crotaphytidae > Gambelia > Gambelia wislizenii. Next base: position 151,872,704 of record JAUMIR010000004.1, read on the forward strand.
TTCCAGGGGTTTACAGTTAATGTCCTTCACCTCACTTACTCCATTTTCACTGAAATCGTTGTGTCCTTATGCATGTGTGTTAAATTCTAAAACAGAATATCTAAATAGAATGCTATTGATGCACCAGAATATGGAGATTGGCTCAGCACTTGGAAAAGTTACTTTTTTGGACAATAGTGCCCATAAAACCTATGCCATCATGGAAATATTGACATGAGTCCCTACATCCTGATTTCAAACAGATTTATCAGGCTCTCAAACAGAACATTAAATCATAACCTTCCCATTCTGTAAACCATTTCTGCTGACTTATGAAATGTAAATACACTTTGAGGATAGGATCAGTTAGTATTGCTGAAAATGAGAAGAGATTTGCTACTGTGGCATCCCATTGTGAAATTCATTACAAATGCAATTTCAGTTAGAGAGACAAGGGTTGTTATTTCATTCTAACAATATGCGGCAAAAGCCTTTGGCAAATTCTCTAACATACCTCACCCCTTAGCTATGAGGTCTGTCTATTAAATAATGAGACTGATAATATAACCCATATTTATTTATATATATTACAATTATAATGCTTGTCTCCTTCAATATACTCCCTGTTCACACTCACACACCAATGCAGTCTTGTTTTCCACTGGTGGAAGGCGTGGAACAGATAACTTTCTGTCACCTGTGTCAACACATCTGCCATTTTCTTTGTACTGCATCAATTGACTAAAGTGTGTTCCTTTAGCACCAATTTCACTTTAGGGAAAAGAAAAAAGTCGCATGGTGCCAAATCTGGCAAATATGGAGGATGTTCAAGTGTCGTAATGCATTTATTGGCCAAAAACTTTTTCACATAAAGTGCTGTGTGAGCTGGTGCATTGTCTTGATGAAGAATGAAACCATTTCCCACAGTTCTGGCTTCTTTTTTCTGACTTTTTCTCTCAGCTTTGTCAAAACTTCCTTATAATAATGCTGGTTCACTGTTCTGCCTTCTGGAACCCATTCTGCCCAAATTATGCTCTTGATGTAAAACAAACAAACAAACAAAAAAAACCCGCAATGAGCATGGCTTTGAATGTGGACTTGCTTTGGCATGTTTTTTTCATTCTTGGTGATGATGGTGTTTTCCAGTGCATTGACTGTCATCTTGCCTCAGGATCATACTGGAAGATCCAGGTTTCACAACAAGTATTTTTTGAAGAAGGCTTAGATCTGCCTGAAGTTGCTGCAGAATGTCACATTGTTCAACTTTTAAACTTAGCATTTTTATGGCTCACAACAGACAACACAACTGCTTTAAACAATGACTGACAATTAACTGAACGGCAGAGAGTATTGATGTTTGTCATGCAGGTTCAGACATGTTCAAGGTCACCTTGAAGGTCACTCAAGCATTCACAATCAGTTCTCCCTGATTTGTCTGAAAGATAGCAACACAGTCTTGTTATTTAATAGACAGACCTCATATTCTCTGTGGCATAGCTCTTTTGCAAAAGGCTTAGATCAGTCAAATCGGTGAGTCTTTAAAGTGCCACATGAATTTCTGTGACTTTTCCTGCAATGAACTAAGATGGTGGACTCATGGAATTAGAAATGTCACAGCTCTTTTTTGACTGCAGCATGTCAGCCACCAGCAGGGGATCACATGTTCAAATGCTTCCTGCTGTATCACTCCTTGCACTTATCAATGTAGCATACTAGGGAAAGCACAAAGCGAGAGCACTTTTCCCTGATATGCTAGAGTTTCATAATGAGGCATTTTTAAAAAAATGATGAAACATTAAGTCATGCAATCTCCACTTTGTATTCTGAAGTTATCTTCCCTGTACTTTTTTCAACACCATGTGAAGTAGGAATGTAATTCTTCAGTAATTTTCTTCTCAGATGAATCAATGAGAAAATATTTGAAAATCACACAGTTTTTGAATCCTATTTGTAACAAGGACTTATGCGTATTCTGTGCAAAATCCACACACGATTGTTTTGCACAGCAAACATTTTCTGTACAGGAATCAGCATTTTCTGCCTAGAAAATAATATTTCAGCACAGAAAATGATTCACAGAACATTTCCTGCACATAAAATGCTGGGTTTTTTAATGTGTGAAACAACCACATGCACATTTTGTGCATAATAAGTCCCAAACTGTGAAGATTCCTTTCCATTCAGGATTCCTTTTGTCAGGGTTTCTCAATGCTCACAAAGTATTCTATTGACTATAGGGTGGTGGTGGTGAGATATTTCTGAATATTCTTCCCATTGCAAATGTAAGGGCCAGCACTCAAGCCTTTTCAATAATATATGTAGTTTGGACCTCAACATTTTGACAATTTACATTTTTAATCTAGAAGTTGCTGTTAGTTTCATTTCTTCCTTTATTTTATGTAGGCTTGGATTTTGTGATATCTTTTTTTCTTGGGTACTTAAATTGTGTATAAATTATTTATGATAAGCTCCATGTTATAGGGCAACATAAAGATAAATAATTAATGCTACAGTCCTGAGAGGCAATCCGAATATGCAGTTGACCACTAACAGTCAGCAGGCATCTAAGGGGCCATATAAGACATATGCCCCTTTTGAGGATGGAAAAAGGGATCTGACCTGAGAGGTGGAGATCAGATCTCTCCCAGTTGCTATGGAAACACCCATGGTTGGGTCCCCTCTGATGGGCTGGGGATGTGGCAATGAGAGTGTTGTTAGAGAGCCTCCCCAAAGCCAGCCCAAGTTTGGAAAAGTTATGGTTTTAGGCTAGAAATCCTAATCAGCAGAGTCACTGGCCATACTGCCTGGGGATTTGAGAGCTGTAGTTCCAAAGTTTAATTTACCCATCTCCTCTTCTGATCTATGCCAGTCTTGGATTTTGAAGTTCTCAGTTCTCTTCCATTAGTTTCAGAGGGAGAGAATTTGTAAAAACAGAAATTAACATGTCAGGGAGGGAGGGACATAATAATAATAATAATAATAATAATAATAATCATCTGTTCTTCCCTCACCTGCAAGGCCGTCCCTTACTTAGCATGAACCTGGCAGGGCTTTGGATATCTCAAAGGCTCTGATACAAGGGGTTTTTGAGCTCTGCCCTGTAAGTACAGCATAGCCAACACTGACGAGAAGATGGGCAGTTCCTAGCATCCAGAAGAAATTTGCTGGGGGTGTGTGGTGTTGGTGTTGGCTGAATCTTGTGCTATGTTTGAGGTGGTGCCTTTCACTGCTGCAAGAAACAGCAAGATAACATTGCTCACAAGAAAAACAAAGTGGGGTAGCCTCATTTTGCAGCCTTGCATTCTTACTTGCTACTCATTTGCCAGCAGCACTGTTAGAACAGGAACCAGCTGGGGGTGACTTTGAAGTCTCTAAAAATATTTTAAAAGAAATTTCTCTAGCAGTATAAATACTTCACTAGGGGATAAATGAAGCAATGGTGGTGTTTTTTTTTAGTTTTGTTTTTTTAATGACACTGGAGAACTTATTGTTGCCCCTTTGTTCTCTTAAATAAATTGATGCTGACTTCATGGACACAAAATCTTTACTTGCATGACAAGTGTAGGTCTCAGGTTCACACTTAAAGAATAGCCTGATGGCCAGGGTTGTTTTGGGACATCCTATTTTAACAGGCAGTTACTGGAAGGCATTATATCTAGCATAACAGAAGACTTTAGGCAATTTCTGAACATCAGACTCCCAATTAATAGCAGGAGTGGAGAATATTTGACCTCCAGATATTAGACTGAAATGCCCATCAGCCTTAGCTAGCAAAGGCAATATTTGGGAATGATTGAAGTTATAGTTCAACAATAGCTGCATGGCCACCAATTACCCACCTTGATTTATAGGTCAATTTACAGTGATTTCATATCCTATCTGAATTAATCCATTAATTACCAGCTATACTACACCATGCCACATTTCCACAAATTCGATTCTGAATAAAGATATACATTTACATTTGGGGATGGATTTAAAGATCCCCACTTCAGTAACTTGCAAGGAATTTCAAAGGAAATATACATAATTTTAACTTGATGTATGAGAAATTTCATCAAAAATCGTATAATGATATAATGAAAGAGGCCTCTGTTCTTCATATGGGCTCATTACTTGCTCTTAAGAGAAATCATGCATATAAAGCAAGTTAATGCATAAGATCAAGCAGGTATAAATACTCACTGATACAAACACAGCCAATTTGCTGTGTGCAGGTGATTAAAAATCAAAACAATAACATTTCTCCCAAGTTTGCCATAGATCCAAGAAAGATGCAATTAATCACACATACACACCCACACACCACTCAATATAGATTGTGTGTGTGGGGGGGAGAGAGAATATTGAATATATTGAATATATATTGAAAATGTATGTGTGTGTGTGTGAGAGAGAGAGAGAGAGCAGTGTATAAATATCTTGACGCAATTAAAAACAGAACTAAAATATTGAGTGAGTGAGTGAAGTTGGGATCCAAAGATGGGATTGAAGAACTGATTTTTTTAAAATGCTCATTTTTTTTATTTCTGTTTGTTGATTGTTCAGTACACACACACACACACACACACACACATAATCTGAAGGTTTTGAAGGTTTTTCTATGCAACAATCTTATTGTGGATGTTTTAGACCATGTGGGGGAAAATTCTAGGTCAGAGGAAGGCAACTTTTAAAAGATACAAAAAGAGCTGCTTTGCAGGAGCCAGTAACAAAATGTCTTCCCCTAAGGTCAACAGTGGCAGCCTCCATTCTCTGTCAATCCCATGGTCTGGCCTAGCAGTAACTTTTTAAGCAAATATTTAATGATAATAAGGCAGTTTCAATTGCTTGTGTAAATAATAAATAGTAATAATAGATAGTAAATCAGCAGTAGCAGCAGCATCTTCTAATATCTAATGTTTAACACAATTTAATTCATTTCCAAACCTATCAGTTCTAAACTCTGAAAATCTCATGGAGGGTGTTTTGATGTGTCAAGATATGATTTCTCATTGAGGATGAGAAAAACTATGTCTTTGTTACAGGGCTTGCACAGATTCAATGAATTTTATATATTTGCATAAAATGCAAAAATGAACTGATTTCTCAACAAGTTCTAGTTTGATGTAATTAGGAGTATTTTATATGCAATGGTGTCCAACACTATGCAACAAGATTTCTGCTTGTGCAACAGGATTTTCCTTTCATCTTCTCCACCAGCATCCCCAAATCTTCTACAGAGAATCAATTACTGAGACATGTTTTAAAGGGGTATGAGAGATGCAATTGGGAGGGGAGATACATACAAGAATCCTATCCACCAGCATGTTCATTCCACTGGCAGACAGACATGACTGGATAAAAGCCATTGTATTTGGCGGATTAGCTAACACACATTGGAAACTGTTTAATGCAGTGTAGATTTGTAAATAGCTATTGCTTAAAACAATTTGTAAGCCGCTCTGATGGCCTTGTGGCTGAAGAACGGGGTATAAATAAATAAAATAAATAAAATCAAAATAAATAGATCCCCTCCATTAAGAAACTGTTGGCTCAGTTCTAAAAATGAAAAGGCGTTCAGATAAAGTTTCTAAATCAATTAAATGCTTTGGTTGCAGCTGATTAATCAATGAGTTAAAATGAATAACAGTATCTCAACAAGGAAGCTGAATGGAAAATAATTAGAAGGGTAATCATTTTCCACAGTTAGATTAAAAAGACTGGTCAGGTATAGCCTAGGAACAATTCATAAATGTCAATACTAAGCATTTCCATTGGTGTACTTGCTTGCTTCATTAATATGCTGTGCTATCAGTGATGTCCATTTTTTTAAAAAAAGTGGGTATATTACAAATAATGTCCATACAAGGGTAGTGTACACCATAAATATTCAGCTTACATTCCATGCTTTGAGGTGATTTTCCTGTAGGCCTACCAAGCTGGGAAGCAGACAGAGTTACCTGAGGCTGCAGGCAGAACAGTAGTATGCAGCAAGAGTCATGTTGTATTAGATCAAAGATGTTTTAAGTGCAGTATTCTGCTCCTATAATGCCTTACTAGATGCCTATGGGAGGGCCAGAAGCAGGACATAACAGGGTTTCTCAGCCAGGGTTTCCTGGAACCCTAGGGCTCCACAAGAGGTTGCAAGGGGTTCTGCGAGTTATTGAGATTAAAAAAAAATAAACATTTTTTGAGCTGTAGATATAATAATTTTTAGGCAGGGGTTCCCTGAGGCCTGAAAATTGTTTCAAGGGTTCCTCCAGGATAAGAAAGGTTGAGAAAAGCCGAGTCGTAAATCAATAGCATCCTTGCAGTTTTTTCCCCTGGCAGCTAGAGGTAATATCACATTTAGCAGCTACTGATAGCCTTATTTTCCATTAATTTGTCTGCTCTCTTTAAAACTGCTCAGGTTGGTGGCCACAGTGTTTGCTACAACTTGTGGTAATTCTATCAGTCAGGGTCAGGGGAAAGGGTCTTGCATAATTTGCTGGATTTTTTATTTGCTGTTTTCTTGTTTAAGTTTTTAACAGGTTTTTAATTTGATTTTTAAAAAATATTTAATTACATTTTAAAACTTTTGTATGTTGTTAATTTTAACAATGTTTATTTTAACTCTTGCAAGCTGAGTTTGCAAAGGATGTGAGAAAATAGATTTTCCTTGGCTTTTTTTCTGGGCTGTGAGGCTGTGTTCTGGAAAAGTTTACTTCTGACGTTTCACCTGCATCTGTGGCTGGCATCTTCAGAGAATGGTTGGGTAGGAGTGTGTATGGAGTTTATTGTCAAGGATAATGGAACATACAGTCCCAGAATCCTAGCAATAAATTCTCACTGTAGGCAAAAATACAGGCTGGCTTGACTTTCAATTAAAAGCAGGCCCTGTCTGCAAGGTTATGTTATATCAACAAATGGTAGTAACTGTGGGTTTCTTCCCACCAACTGTTTCTTATCTCTCTTCTCTCACGGCTAGGCCTGTGAAGTAGTCATTGTTATGGGTAGCTCTAATCAGCTTTCTGTGTGGAAAACAAAATTGTTGCTTTGTTGCTTGCCTGTGAGAAATACACAGAGCTGTTCTTTGCTTTCTAGTGAAGAGAAGGCTGCATCATTTGAAGCAGCCAGAATGTAGTTTGTTTTGTAGTATTGTTTTGTAGAACTTTAAATAAAAGCCTGGAAAAGGATATTTTTCCTCTGTCTCCATATCTACACACCTAGGTATGCAGAAAGGCATATGGTCCTTGCGTTTTTGCTGATTCTGCTATTGTTTCCTTGAGCATGTACAGATTGCTCAGAGGGGCTGCATACCCTGACATTTATATGTTGTGAACCCCTGTTGGGGAGTATATGTAAATTTGTGTATTTGAATGGTTAGTTTCTGGGTATGGAAATGCAAGGAGGATTAGTGTCTGTTTGGCTAATGGTTGCTTGATGGCCCATTATCTGCTGCATTATCTGCTGCACCCTGTCCCTGGGTGGAATTCCTTTGTAAGTGTTGAGTTTTAATTCAATTGTTTTTCAAACAATTTCCAAGAAACCCTATGCTCAACGAAGGACGAAATAGACCCTCTCACACCTGCAGGAGTTTATCGCATACCATGCAGCTGTGGACAAGTTTAATAGGGACCACTAAACGCAGTGTGCAAACATGAATCAAGGAACATGAGAGACACTGCAGACTGGGCCAGCCAGAAAATCGGCAGTAGCAGAACATGTGATAAACCAACCTGGACACAAAATGCTATTTAAAAACACAGAAGTTTTGGATCAGGCCAACAACTATCATGTCACAATGCACAGAGAAGCTATTGAAATCCACAAAAACCTGGACAACTTCAACAGGAAAGAAAAACCCTAAAAGTAAACAAAATCTGGCTTCCAGTTTTGAAAAACAACAGCATTAAAACTCACCACTTACAAAGGAGTTCCTCCCAGGGACAGGGTGTAGCAGATAATGCAGCAGATAATGGGCCATCAACCAACCATTAGCCAAACAGACACTAATCCTCCTTGCATTTCTATACCCAGAAACTAACCATTCAAATACACAAATTTATATATACTCCCCAACAGGGGTTCACATCATATAAACTCCACACACACTCCTACCCAACCATTCTCTGAAGATGCTAGCCACAGATGGAGGTGAAATGTCAGAAGTAAACTCTTCTAGAACACGGCCTCACAGCCCAGAAAAAAAAACCCAAGGAAAATCTATGGATGCCAGCTGTGAAAGCCTTCAACTTCACGGTGCGAGAAAACTTCAATTTTAGGGATGTCCAGTGAGAGAAATGCATTGTTTCTTCTACTTTACAGGGTTTTTTTTTTAAAAAAAATATTTTTTATTAATTTTATAATCATACATTATATTGTCCAATCAATACTTAGTTATTATAACACATAAAATTACTATAACCATCACAATTTTTCTATTAACTAATTTCAAAAGTTAATATAGATTCCTTACTATAATTCTATTCAAAAATATTAATTCCCCTACCCCCCCACCTCAGTGCTCCCCTTCACTGGAGCCATTATCCCTTACCTAATGTTTCCAGAATCTCATTTCTTCTCGTGGAGGTAACCTCCCATCTTTTGTCTGTAATACTTTTTTGACAAATACTTTCCAAATTTTATCAAAGTCACTTTCTTTCCAACTTCCTCTTCTTACTTTGATTCTACATGTTAACTTATCATTTATTGCCATCTTCCACACTTCTTTATACCACTCCTCCACTTGTACATTTATTTGCATTTTCCAATGTCTTGCTATAATTAATCTTGCTGCCATTAATAAATTTGTTATTAAATCCTTTTCTGCTTGGTTCCCATTGTCTCCATTATAAATTGACATCAATGCTATGCTCGGTTTCCTTTCTATATTTCTATTCAGAATATTCTCTATTTCTATGAAAGCCATTTCCCAAAACTGCTGTACAAATTTACAATTCCACCACATATGCATATATGTACCTATTTCTTGACAACCTCTCCAACAATATTTAGAGTTATTCTTATCTATATTATGCAATCTTGCTGGTGTCAAATACATATTTTAGATGTCTTTGTTTCCATATCTTATCCCATTCATGATCTCCAATTTTTTGTTTCAAGTCTTCCTCCCATATTCTCCTTAAATATTCCCCTTTGTCTTTTTTCCCCTTATTTTTTATCAATATTTTATATAATTCACTTGTAATACCTTTCATACTTTCATTATCATCCCTCTTTTCACCTTTTTTCACCAAATTTTCAAATTTTGTAAATTCCCTTGTTTCTTTATGATTCTTTTTCCAATTTTTAATCCATTGTTCTAACTGTATACAATTAAACCATAAAATGTTCATTCCACATAATTTCTCTCTTATATTCCCTTTCTCATTCATTCATCCTATCCATCCCTCTATTTTATCTAGTCCTCTTTTCTTTAATTCCTTTCCCATTTTTTCCTTCAAATTATTTGGGAATTGTTTCCCATTATAACCGGTGTTAATACTGAATCAATAGGCAAAAATTCTCTCTTATATTTATACCATATTTCCCATATATTTTGCAGAAATGGGTTCTTAATTCCTTTAATTTCCTTTTTTGTAAAATTATCAAAAAAATATATTCCATATTCTCTTTTCTATTCTCCCTGTTTCTATCTCTAACCATTCTAAATCCCCCTGTCCTACAATTCCTTCTATAACATATCTCAATTGATTAGCTTCATAATATCCTTTCATTTTGGGAAGACCAAGTCCTCCCTCCTTCTGTGATATATACCAAAATAATTTATTTAATCTTGTCCTTTTCCCTCCATTACAATATTTATTCAGCATATTTTGCCATTTTTTCAATTCTACTTCTGATACTTTTATTGGTAACATTCTAAACAAAAAATTTAGTTTAGGTAATATTTTCATTTTAACTAAAGCTACTCTTCCAAACCATGATAGTTGAATATTTTTATATTCTTCCAAATTCTTTTCCATTTCTTTCCTTAGTACCATAGTATTTTTCTCTTCTAGTTATTTTAAATCTTTTGTAATATTTATTCCTAAATACTTAATATTACTTTTTAATCTTACTTCTAATTTTTTCTTTTACAAATATATTTTCTTCTTCCTTAGTATAGTTAAACAACATCATATCTGATTTATTCCAATTAACCTGTAAGCCTGTCATCTCCGCAAATACTTTTAAATGTTCTTTAATTTTTTCTATTCTGTTAATCAGTTCCTTAATTGTTAACAATGTATCATCAGCAAACAAGCTTATCTTATGTTTTGTTTCTACTCCAATTACTTCTATACTGTTATCATTTCTTATCACATTTCCTAGAATTTCTATAACCATAGCAAACAATATTGGAGAAAGTGGGCAACCTTGTCTTGTTCCTCTTGTTATTTTTATTTCTCTTGTTATTCCATCATTAACCATCACTATAGCTATATTATGGGAATACAATTGATCTATTAATCCTCTAAACTTCTTCCTCATTCCAAATTCTTTCAATATTATTTTTAGTGTTGGCCATTCCACACAGTCAAATGCTTTAAATATATCTAATGCTAATATCCCTGCTTTTACTTTTGTTTTGCCAATTATATGTATTTTATTTAACACCCTTCCTATTAAATTTGACATTTGTCTTCCTTTCACAAATCCACATTGGTCCTTTAATATATATTTATACATACAACTATTCATTCTCTTTGCCATTATTGCTGATAATAACTTTGCATCTTGATTTATCAATGATATAGACCTGTATGATCCAGGGTCTAACAAATCCTTATCTGGCTTTCGTATCAATATTATCAATGATTGTTGCCATGATGAAGGGACTTTGTCTCCCATTATTATATTAATATATAATTCTAATAATTTAGGTATTAACTTCTTTTTAAATACTTTATAATAATCTGGTCCTAACCCATCCATTACTGGAGCTTTCCCACTTTTTAAATTGTTTATTGCTTCCTCTACTTCCATTTTCGTAATTGGTTTTTCTAATAAATCCCTATCTTCCTCTTCTATTTTAATCTTCCAATTTTCCCCTACATATTTTTCTATTTGTTCCACTGATTTATTCCCTGACTGGTACAGGTCTTTATAAAACTCCTCAAAAATTGTTAGTTTTTCCTTCATTGTTCTACACATTTTACCTGTTTTATCTCTAATCCCATTTATCATATTTTCCATTTTCTTCTTCTGTGTGGATCTAGCCAACATTTTTGAATTTTTATTACTAAATTCAAAATACTCCCTTCTTAAATAAATTAAATTTTCCTGTACTTCATCTACTTCCATTTTATCCAGTTCCTCCCTCTTTGCTCATAACTCAATATAAGTTTTTTTCCTTGTTTAATATATATTTATTTTCCAATAATTCTATTTCCCTTTCTAATTTTCCTTTTCTTTCTTCTTGCCTTTTTTTAAGTTAAAGGTTTCTTTTATGCATATCCCCCTTGTCACAGCTTTCATAGTATCCCACAAAATTCCTTTTGATACTTCTTTATCATTTAATTCCCACAATTCTTGCCATTCATGCTCTATTTTTTCTACTATTTCTGTATAATTTAAAATCTTTGTATTCAACCTCCACCTTTTCACCTGTTCATAATCTCTCTTTATTATAATCTCCACATTGACCAAGGCATGGTCTCTTACTTTTATATTTTCTATCTCTGAATTTATGATTTCATCAATCAAATTTTTGATACAAAAATATAATCAATTCTTGAATAACTCTTATGTACCATTGAAAAGTATGTATATTTCCTTTCATCTCCCTTTACCAATCTCCACACATCTTTCAACCCCTTTCTTTTTATTATTTTATTTATATTTGTAATATTATCATATTTATCCCTTAATGAATAATTTGACTTGTCTTTTATTCCTTCCATTTGCATATTAAAATCTCCTGCTACAACAATATTTTGTTCTTGCATATTCTCCATTTCTTTAAATACTTTCTCATAAAATTCCTCTTGTTTTTCATTTGGAGCATATACATTCATTAGGACATATTTATCTTCTCCAATTTCACCTTGCATTATAATATATCTACCATTTTCATCTTTTTTCACCTTTTTAATGACAAAATTACATTTTTTTGCTATTAATATTGCTACCCCTCTAGCTTTTGAATTCCCATATGCTTTTTCATAAACTCTTACCCAATTCAATTTCAATTCATTTACTCCTTCCCTTTTTTGATGTGGTCTCTTGCAAAAATATTATATCCGCTTGATCCTTCTTCAATAATGCTTCAATCCTTTTTCGTTTTATTACTGTGCTAAGGCCATGAACATTTAAGGTTGATATCTTTAATTTATTAACCATTAGATTCCTTATTACATTTTCTATAAGATCTTCTGGCTCCAAAAAGTGACCTCCCTTCCCCATACCCACCCCTTCCCAATTCTTCCCCATTCCCTTCCCCCCTCCCCCCTTTCCATTCTTTACCTCCCCACCTTGTCTTCCCAAGGCAAACTGCCTTGCTCATGACCCCCCAGGTCTTCCAGGTGAGGAGTGGCGAAGAGATCATCCAATGGCCCAGAACAATTCCCTCCCCCTGAGTGCTCATAAAAATAAAAAATAAAAACATTTCCCCTCTTTTTTCCCCCTGTAATTTTTTTCTTCTTCCTTCTGCTTTCTTCATCTGTCTAAACTTTTCCTCCTCCACTGTCTGCTCCTCCATCAGCTCCATACTCCTTCTTATATACTCCCAACTCCTCAAACAATCGCAGTCCTTCTTCTGGCGTTTCTATTCTATATCTTTTTCCTGCCCATTCAAATTTCATAAACACTGGGTATCCCCAAGCATATTTTATACCAGCTTTCAAAAGAGTAACAAAACAAGGCTTCATCGATTTTCTCCAAATTACTGTTTGTGGACAATAGTCATTATATAATTCCACCCTTACATCTCCATACTTCAGTCTCTCTGGATGTTTCTTGACTGTTCTCATCAATTCCTCCTTGTTATTGTAATTAATAACTCTAACAATAACATCTCTTGGCAACATACTTCTCCTTCCTGTCAATTCTCTATGGATCCACTCAATGTCTTCATCCCTCCATTTCACAGTTGGGGTCACTTGCTGTAGCCATTTCAACACTTTAGATTTCAGATTAGATCCTTGATCTTTCCCCACAGATTCTGGCAGGAACCTTATTCTAAAGTTATTCCTGCATTGATAATCTTGCATATATATCATTTTTTTTCCATAAATGTGATTTTCTTCATATTGTCCTGGATCTGACTGCGTTGAAGTGTTTGGGTTTTAATTATTTCTTTGTTCTCTTTTACTATATTAAGAATATCTCCTTGTATTCCTTGTATTTTTGTACTCATTTCCACAAATCTTTCTTCAGATCTTTTCCTCTCCTTCTGCATTTCTTCTCTTATACTTGCAAACTCTGAAAACATTCTCTTTTTTTCTTCTCTAAACTCTGTCATCATTTTTGTAAAGAGAGAATCCATATGAGTGTTAATATCCTCTGTGTTTTCTCCCCTTCTTTCCCTCCCCCTTGGGGATATAGGATCAGGGGCAGAGGCACTTCAAAGACCACTCTTTTGGGGGCTTGTTTTGGGGCTTGTTTCCTTTTCCATTCTTAGCCCTTCTGGTTCACCCTTATTGTTCTGTACTTCCAAAGAAATCCTTTCCAATCTCTTGTGAGACCTATCCAATGGCTTATCTAATGTTTGTGGCCTCAACCAACTTTTTCCTGCAATATTTCTTCTTTTTTTAGACATAAGAAAATCAAAACACTCCAAACTTTTGTTCCTCCCCTTCTGTGTATGGCCCCTCCTTCCTCCATCACATATTATTTTTTAAAATCTTTCCACTTATTCTCATTAGATAAATTATTCCTTCTATTAAATCATCCTTTTCATTTGCCTACAATTTTTCGGTGCTTCCTTCAACCTTAGTGATTTATTAGCAAAATGTTCTTTTTAGTTAGGCAGCTCCAATATCGGGCAAAACCGAAAGTAATTATTTGTTTACTTTAGGCTTCTTTGAGCTGCAGTTCTCTCTTCCATTAACATTCCTTAGTGATTCACAGCCATAAATCTTCCCTCAAAGCTCTCCTCATACCTTTTTGTGGGGAAATTGTTCATTTAATTCCATTACCTTGACCACCCGTCTTGGGAATTCTTCCTACGCCATGGAAGCTTGGCCCTTCCTACTTTACAGTTTTAAAATCATTTTTGCAATTGCTTTTGAAAAACATTTGTTTGTTACTTGTTATTTCAGTTTTTTTGTTCATGAATCCTTTTGGATTTCAGTTATAGGAGATGCTGGTGATGGAGGGGGACTAGCTGCCCTAGCAGGAATTATGTTGAATAATGTGGCGGATGACCTTTCACTCTACACCAGCCCTTTCTGGGTATGCAGCTTTCCCTTCATGCATACTCCTCGAGAAGTCTTGCAGGATATATATAAAACTGAGAAAAAAGGGTACTTCTCCCTGGCCATTTTTAACAATGCAGTTTCCCCCTTCCTATGTGGTTTGATGAAAATGAGGATGATGAAATGCAGCAGAAATCTTTAAATTCTAAACGGAGAGGGGAAATGATACTCATAAAGACTTCTAAAGAAATATCATTTTCATCTGTAATAAGCTGACCTGGATTCATGTTCGTTTGCATTTATTAAATTTGAATTAAATAACACTGTATCTCTCTCATCTTGTGCCTCCACTTTGTGATTTTAAAGAAATGGATATGCCTGCTTATTGTTCCCTCCTTCCTATGCATACTGGCCAACCACCGAGAGCAGTGGTGGTGGCAGCAATGGTGGCTGATTTCTTCCATGTGAGTGGAGTGGTGAATCTGATCTGGATTTTAGTCTGGTAAGGAGTTATCCATGGTGCTGAACCCAACCCCAAAATAAGTTCAGCACTCTGGATGGCTCTTTTAAAGTTCAGACTGAAATCTTATATGGAATCTACTGAGTGGTTTAAACTGAGTGGCTGTAGACAAATGCTGAATTGCTCTAAGGACAGTCTTCTACATCAAACATCTCCACTCTGCCAAAACCATTGTGACACAGTGCATGTCACAGAAAGGAGTTGCTCTGTGTTACAAGCAGCAGTCAGGGGCAGTAGAGCTTGGCCTACAACAGTTCAATAGACATGTGACAAGGAGTCCAAAAAAGGACAATAGACTATGTCCATTTAGAAATTTTTACATTTTCTAAAGCAGAGAATATCTTACCTCAAATCCTGTGTTTATACAATATTGTTCTGTTTTCTTTATTTTTATTGCTTTTCTTTATTACTGTATATAGAGTGTAAATTCTTTTACATATGTACTATGTTATTGTGTGTAAAGAAGAAAGCAATAACTTCTCTTATTGTACCTCATTGTCTGCTGTAACCTATAATGATCATTTATTATGTATTAATTTATATTCCCATCTTTTCCCCAATACTGAGACTCAAGGCAGCTTAAACACATAGAGTTAAAACTTTTCCAAAGTCATAGATAAAGCATACACAAAGCTATTATTCAGATGCAATGAAATTACCTATACAAATTAACTCAATGGAACCAATTAAAATGAATCCATTAAAAACATTAAGATCCATTATGATCAGCAAAACAGCATAGTATTAAAATTCTTGGGGGTCAATTTCTAAAAGCCTGTTGGCATGGAAAAGGTTTCACTTGCTGATGGCAGGACAGCAAGGAGGGAAGCTGCCTCTTTAGGGCGGGAGGTTCCATAGCTAGGAACTAGCCATTGAGAAGACCCTTTCCTATGTGCCTGCAGAAGTGGTGGAACTAACTGCCTACGGTGACCTGACTTATATTAATAAATACAAAAGCTGAAACTTTTTGCTTTAAAGAGTAAGTGTTCTTTGTTTAACATTTCACTCTCAGATAATGACCTGAATCCTATTAGCTAATCCCAGTTAAAATAAACCCACTGAATAAGTTGGTGAATGGTGAATCAACATGTAGGTAGATCTCCTTTATTCAATGTGTCTACACCAAGTGGGACTAACAACAGGATTCACATCAATAACTACTTAGAAATTAGATAGCAATTATATCCATGTTCTTAAACACAGACCTTTTAACAAATTTCACATGAGGATTGCTTCTGTGGGAAACAAAAGAAAAACTGGGGTAACTTTAAACTGGTGTTCAGAAAGAAGAAGAACATCTTGCAAATACTTTAGCTACTTTTAAATGTAAGGAAGCATACCAGTTCAATATTTTTTTAAAAAAAAATTTGGTCAAGTTTCCTTTTAGCTGCAATGTGGAGACCC
Source organism: Gambelia wislizenii (assembly GCA_030847615.1). NCBI lineage: Eukaryota > Metazoa > Chordata > Lepidosauria > Squamata > Crotaphytidae > Gambelia > Gambelia wislizenii. The sequence goes on from JAUMIR010000004.1 coordinate 151,888,931, forward strand.
CCCCCCAATTGTTTGTTGTACTAAAAATCCCCTCACCCCTGACCACTGGCCACACTGGGTATAACATGTCAGGGGATGATAGGCTGCTCAGAATAGGCAGAAGCCCAAAAACTGTCTCAGTAGACTCAGTAGCAACCCGCTCCCAAGAATACTCACACACAGAGTGTTTGACGTCCAGATAAGCAGGAGGCACTTTTGTCTTCAAACTCAAACAGTTGCAATATATATATTTACAATTCTGGGAGAAACTGCTTTACCAGGCCTCAGCATTCACAGGAAGAAGAGTGAGCTCTGTTCTGAGCCCTCTCATATACACAGTCACAGGGCATTGGCTTACTCAATCACATGATCTTACATACCAATAAGAACCCTCCTTCTGTAGCTAAGGCAGACTAGGCATTTCATGGAGTCAGACATTTTAAGTCAGCATGACTCTGCAGGTTTGTTTGACCATTTTAAAATGGAGTTCAGTCTCTAACTCCTGACATAACAGGCATCAGAACAGAAGAACATCTGAAGACCTGTCAGGATCATGGTCCAGCCATGGTCCTGCTATGCTCTATGCCATTTATCACCTGGGATAATGAGCAGATGTGTGGGGGAGGAAATAGGAGATGCAAGTGGCCAAAGTCATTCTTGTGGGAAACTTGGTATGGGGAAAGAAGGAGGGGTAAGTTCTGGGAAGACAGAATGTTTTGAGATGCTGACAAATGGGATGAAAACTTTTGTTACAGGTGAACCGTGTGAGCTTTAAGTATATGGTACAACTAGGAAAACCTTCAGTTCTGAAAATAGTGTACTGTACTTGCTCTCATAAAGTTCTTCTGAAACTACTGAGAGTTTGTGTTGGGTGAAGTAGAAGTTACCCAAAACATTACAAGGTCACTCATTCCCAACCACTGCTTTAATCATTGCTATATACCAGCAATTGTACAGAGAACCACAACATAAACATTCCATTTCCTTGGTCCATTTTCTTTTCTTTTTTACTTTCAAAGTGATAATGGTAGTCTCCACAAAGCTCAGACTCCATCCACTTTGCTAAGTTTACTTAACAAAACACCATGGACATCAGTGGCAGCCGGCGGTTCCAAAGTCAATGGATCCATCCTGTGGTTTCAGCCTACCTCTGAAAAGCTATCCAAGATGCAGAAACATCTTGTAGGGCTGGGGCTGAGTATCTTGGATTGCTCCTTTGAGGTTCATAATAGAACCAAGAATGGATTCTCCATGTTACTTACAGTCACCAGATGCAGCTGGTAGACAATGGATAAGTTTCATATAAAATAAACTATCAAAATCTTCTTACGTATTTAGAAACAGGTTTATGCAATACAGTAAAAAAAAATCCAAGGGAGAAAAGGGGAAAGACTCAATAGCTCAGTGACAAAAAGCCAACATGTTCATTGCCCTGAGAATACCATCCACACAGTGAAATGTGGTGGCAGCAGTATCATGTTGTAGGGATGCCTTTCCTTGGTGGAAACTGGCTATTTTAGGGAAGGTATTTACAATTGTGAGCCAAGGAAATCCTCCAGTGCCTCACTAAATTTCAGATGCCAGGAATCCTTAGGATGCAACCATGACAGTTAAACTGGAATCATAGTGCTATAATTTTGTAGTGTGAAAGGGTCCAGGCATTGCTACAGGCCTATCACAGAAGCAGGTTTATTGTTTGATGGCTGTAGCCATGACCTGGGGATGGAAATTTCATATCACTTCAGAGATAATGATCTATATCTATTGTTCATTTTGACTGGAGTCGAGTCACATAGAATTGACCTATGTGCTGACTTACTCTTCAACAATTGATTCAGTGGGTCTACTCTAGTTGGGACTAACTGACAGTATTCAGGCCAATATATTTTATGTTGAGTTATTATGTTTTGTGCTATCAGCCGAAGCGTATGCATGAACAAGTACATGTTTAATTCCCATTGCAGCAAGTCTAAATAATCTAAGATGCCTTTTCTTTCCAACAATGTTTACTCGCAGATGTCAAACAAAACAAAACAAAACTCTAAATGAGGTTCCAGTTTACCTTTTACCAAATCCCATAGAAACACAGTTTCTTTTTTGTTTGATTATATGGCTTGCTTAAACAGCAGATTCCCACACTGACATAAATCTGGCACCAGCCAAACCTATGTGACTGGAAAGTTTCATAATGGGTAGGTTACTGCAATTGACTTTTCTTTCTTGATTAGGATTCACAGGGCAGAGAACAAGTGGATTGAGAATATGATATGGCATGACAACCTCTATCCTCTGGGAACTGCTATCAGATTTTCTACTAAATAAATCTGAAACCTGACAGCCAGGCAATGGAGTAAGAAAGCCATTAGTTCTGCAATCAAAGTGCTAAGCAAAATCCAAGAAACCTGAGCCCTTGGCAAGGTCTCTCCTCTGAATGTTTGCAAGAAGCTTTTTGTAATGGGACTGAAAGAGTATGTGGACACTTCAATGAAAGTGGACTAGATAATTTGCAAATTTATTGGCTACCGAAATTATTATTATAACTGGGGGGAGGGGGTGCCAGCACAGTCCCATAAAGTCCCATGAATTTTAACAAAAGAAATGAAAGTTAAGACACTTTTAGAGGAAAGGGGATGAACTAAAGACACTTTTAGAGGAAAGGGGATGAACTAAAAGTGCCATCACCACATGTAATTCAAATACAAATTGTACAGGCCTAGACTCTTAATAAAATATAAATCCAAACTGTTGGTTTTCTCAACTGTTTGATGGTCATGATTTCTCCACAAAACAAAACAAAACAAAAAAACCCTCCCCAGCAACCCTACTATATACCAGCAGTAGGTGAAGGACTGTCTAATCTCAAGTAACAGGCAATACACAGCCCTCAAAATGCAAAATTAGTTCCCTTTTGGTGCCCCCCACACACACTTCTGTAGCAGAATTGGCTACTGCTGAGATTTACACTCATGAAACTGACACCAAAAAGAAAGTGGGATTTTCCTTCCTGTGACTTCCATTAGCAATGGAAAGGAAAAATGTGCTCCATTGTGTTGTCACTTAAGAGTTCCATGGTTGTGGAGGTAGCCACTACAGTGGCCAGGGAGGATTCATATGGATCCTGAAGAGTTTTGCGTGGGGGCCAATGCAGCATCTCAATACAATGAAGTTCTCCACTACTTCTGTACCCCACTCTCTGGATCACCATTCCTCATGTGAAAAATTGGCTCCATGTTTTAATTAATAAAGCAAACAGTAAATAGTACAGTAAATAAAGCATGAACAGTAAATGTGCATGTGCCACATTTTTTTAAAAAAAAAAAGCTGGGAATCCACCTGAAACATGAATGTAAAGGTTGAACAAGCATGCAGTCCAGTGGTATGGCTATCCATTATTCAAGCAGTGAAGGTAGGCTCACACTGTGAGTGATGAAACCACTTTCCCTTTGTGTAGCCAGTCTGTTTTCACAGCAGTCTCTTAACTCTCCTTAAAACTAATTAAACAAGGTGCTGAAATCTGTTTAGGTGGTACCCATAATGCTGGCCCTCATTTATGCCCTGATAGGTCTGGATAGGAGAATCGGGATGGGGGAAGCAGATCTACTAGGGCCAACCAAGCCTTCAGACTGTTAGTTGAGCTGAATTTTAGTTGAGCTGAATTCTAAGCAGACACCCAACAGATGCTGTAGGCTATATTTTAGAGGAAGGCAATGGCAAACCACCCAGAGTACTCCTCACCTATTTATTTTTTATATATATAAAATTCACCATAAGTTGACAAGCACCTTTTAGGCAAATACACACACACACATACCCAGCAGCATAGCAGAAATGCTAGTCTTGCCAATGCACGCCCTCTTAACCTTCTTTTTCAGCATGGGCACAGAAATGACCCCCCCCCCGAGCACTTTCATCAAGATTGCTACCAAAATGCCTTTACAGTAGCACCCCGCCATCCACAGGAGATTAGTTCTGGGCCTTACCGAGGATAGTGAAAATTGCAGATAATACCGAATGCCACCACCATGCTGGAATCCTCCACCTGCCCACTGGAACACCCTTATGAGGTCACCTCCTTCCCCTGACCATCTGCTTGCATTCTGTGCCAGAATCCACTCCCCTCAAGGTTGCATCCTCCCTCCTTCACCTGCCTGGCCACCGCAGTCCCCACGCGAAGTTGCCTCCTTCACCCATCTACCTGCCTGCTTGTTCAATTGCCTGCTGTGTTGTGCTGTCATGCCACACTGGAAATTCCCCCCCCCAGCAAGGTTGCCTCCTTCCCCTGCCCAGCACCCACCTGCCTCAACCCCCGCATGAGGTCACCGCCTTCCCCCTCCACATGCTTGCTCACTCGGCTGCAGCTTCTGCCTGGCCTCCTCCTCTGCCACCATCATCACCCTCACTATTGCCTTCCAGGCCTCCACTACTGCCACCACCCTGCACCCCGCAACCACCATTAGGTTGCCTCCTCCCAATGTCCCCTCCCTCCCTGTCCACCCCCCTCCTCACCGCTGTCAACAATTGAATCAGCTGGTGGCAAATGGAGGGGTGCTACTGTATTTAACTTTTTTTATGTATAGTAAACATATTGCTAAAATTTCTTAAAACTCTTGAAATGTTTCTTATTTTCTTTGCCTACTTAATGCCTAAGGGAGGGTTGTATCAAGAATTAAAACCAAACATTTAATCTGAATTTTGATGATACAAAATTTGCCAGTTTTGTTGCAAACTATTCCCCTGAACTAGAAATGAAATCTTGGTTATGATGTCCACTTGAATTCAATGTGTTCAGCTGTGTAGAACTGCTGACGTTTTTGTAAACTTGCAGGAAAGACATAAAAACATCAGTTTCATGAAGTAGCATCTCCATTTGGAGATGATACATGGAACTGCTGTTTTAACTAATAGCAGCATATTGGAAAAGGACAAATTACAAACCTCACCTGCTGCCTCAGTGTGGAGTCAAAATTTCATAGAGTTCCTGCCTCCACAAGATCTGGATTCAGTTATGGTATAGAAACCCCAGAAGATGGGAAAGATAGGTGTTGAGTATTCTTCACAGCTCAGACAAAAAAAGATAGGGGGCCCATTCACATGGGAAAAAAACAAGAAGAATTTGTGTCGAACCCTATTGGTTCACACACATCACACACTATTCGGAAGGAGGGGTGGCAAAAAACCCAGTTAACTCATGACTTTCCATCCCTCTATTTCCCAGGGACTTTTTTTGAAAGTCTGGGATAAGCTGCACTATTTGTTATATGAACAATCAGGAACCATCCCGGGAAATAACTTGGAGGGGGTGGGCTTGCAAGGGAAACCTTGCAATTCTTCATTAGCCATTTTTGTATGGCCCTCAGTAGAGTCCTCCACTGGCTCCAAAGACTGGCTGGCAGAAGCTACAGCCAGCTGAGAGCCAGGTGAGGTCTCTTCCCTCCCCTAGCCCACCCTTTCCCCTACTGCTGCCTCTTCACCATTCCTCCCCACTCTCTTCCCTGTTCACTGGCTGCTGGGGCAATCAGGGAGGGAGGGAAAATGGAGGAAGAGGCTGCAGCAAAGGACAGGTGGCTGATGGGACAAACAGTCACATTGCCTGCCCTTTCCCCCACTGCTGCCTCTCCCTCCTTGCTCCCCCTGCTCTTCCCCATTCACAGCCAGCAAATGGGGAAGAGGGGGAACAGAGGAAGAGACTGCAGTGGAGGACAAGTGGGCGATGGGACTGATAGTCGCATTGTCTGCCTTTTCCCCCACTGCTGCCTCTCCCTCCTTGCTCCCCCTTCCTTTCCCCATTCGCAGCCAGTAAACAGGGAAGGGAGGAATGGAGGAAGAAGCTGCAGCAGAGGAAAGGTGGGCAATGGGACTGACAGTCCCATTGCCCGCCCTTACCCGCACTGTTGCCTCTCCCTGCTTACTCTCTTCTCCTCCCTGTTCGCAGCTAGTGAATGGGAAAGAGGGGGGAATAGAAGAAGAGGCTTCTGCAGCCTCTTCCTCGATTTCCCCTCCTTCCCCGTTCACCCCAGCAACCAGCAAATGGGGAAGGAAGCAGGAAGGAAAGAGAGGCAGCAGTGGGGGTCAGCAGCACCGTAGCCCTTGGCAGCTCTTTCAGCTTGGCACCGCTTTTGTTTGGGAGGCCAAAGACGTTCTGTGACTGTTAGCAGTGGTGCTGGGAGGAAGGAGCTGCTGTGGGGGGAGGGTGTGTTCTCCATCACTGTCAGTCATGGAGAAAGCACCCCCACCACAGCAGCAGTGGTGGTGGAGATGGGAAAAAGGGCAGGCTAGGGGAGGGGGGACCTCGGGCCCATTTGGCTCTGGCCTGCCTCACCGCTGACTACCACGGCTTCTGAAATCGAGGGAATGGTCTCTTGGTGAAAGAAGCCTCTGCAGTGGGGGGGGGGGAGTCAGGAGAATGGGCTGGGGAGGGGAAGGAGGGCTCTATCCTCACCTAGCTCTCAGCTGGCTGCAGCTTCTGCAGGCCGGGCTTTTGAGCCAGCAGAGGACTCTACACAGGGACATACAAAAATGGCGGTTCCAGAATTGCCAGACTTCCCTTGAAGCCCACCCCCTCCAAAGTCAGACCAATCAAAATTCAGCTCTGCTGTGTGCCCCTTTCCTGGGATGGAGGTACATGTAAACAACAAATCCAAAAAAAGAGACTTCTGCTACCCGTGACAAATCGTGGGAATAGTGATGGACAGATTCGAGACGACGATTTCTTGAATCCCTTCAGGATAAAAACTGCTGTGCAACTGCTCCCAGGGGCTGTTGACAAGATCATTTTTTTATCTCTGTTACTCAAATTACTGGGGGGTCTGTCAGATCCACTCATGACCCAGAAAATATGGTATTATATTGGGGAATTTTAATTAGTTATAAAGTATGGCTGTGAGAGGCCAGGTATCTTATGGGACCTTGTGCACCCATGTATACCACTACTCACTGATGATACTTCAAGCCAAAATGTAATAAAAATGTTTTCTATTGGAAAATAATCATGGAAGCATTCACAGACAGACACACTCACAAGACAACCATGCAAAGCTAATGAAGAATTAAGGGAAAATATTTCAACAGCAGAGATAGAATCAGTGTGCTTTGGGATCCGTGTTTTGTTATAAAGCATAGTGCCTTAAAATGCTGGGAGACAATACATGTAGAGAGAATGCAGAACGAAAGAAAAAGGGGGAGACAGAACTGCAGTTGAGAAGTAAGGATGTGGGGGGGAAATTGAAAACTTTTTTAAAAAAGGTCAAAATAGTGGTTTTCAAGTATTGGGAAATCTAGAACAGAATAATCTTAAATTGATGGTAATCTTGGCAGGTCAGAACTTATTCAGCACAAAAATCACACTTCTTTGCACAAAACAACACTTTCTGCTCAGAAAAAAATATAACTGTGCAGAAAAATATTATTTTTTGATAAGAAATTCTATTTCCTTCACAGAGATGCTTTTTTTTTTCTGTGCAAAAAGTACAAATTTTGTGCAGAACAAGTCCAACATTTTCAATAGTCTTTAAAAGTGTTCAGCAATAGCAATAGCATTGATATTTACATATTGGTTATCAGTGCTGAAGCACTCCCTAAGCGATTCAAAATGTTATTTAGCTATTTTCCCCCAACAAGCTGGGTACTCATTTTACCAACCTACAGAGGGATGGAAGGCTGAGTCAACGTTGGAGCCCTCTGGGATCATAGCCTTATGGCTTACAGTACTGGCATTTAACCACTGTACTACCATGGCTTCCTACAGTTTTCAAAGATTTTTCTTGTTTTGTTTTTTGTTCTGGGCTGTGAGGCTGTGTTCTGGAATAGTTTTTTTCTGATGTTCTGCCTGCATCTTTGGCTGGCATCTTCACAGAATGGTTGGGTAGGAGTGTGTGTGGAGTTTATATGCTGTGAACCCCTGTTGGGGAGTATATGTAAATTTATTTAATTGAATGGTTAGTTTCTGGGTATAGAAATGTAAGGCTCATTAGTGTCTGTTTGACAAATGGTTGGTTGATGGACCATTGGAACTCCCCCTGCCCCTGTGTGGAATTCCTTTTTAAGTGTTGAGTTTTGATTCTATTGTTCTTCAAAACTGGGAGCCAGATTTTGTTTACTTTTAAGGTTTCTTCTTTCCTGTTGAAGTTGTCCATGTTTGTGGATTTCAATAGCCTCTCTGTGCATCCTGACATGATAGTTGTTGGCCTGATCCAGAATTTCTGTGTTTTTAAATGGCATTTTGTGTCCAGGTTGGTTTATCACATGTTCTGCTACTGCCGATTTTCTGGCTGGCCCAGTCTGCAGTGTCTCTCATGTTCCTTGACTCGTGTTTTCACACTGCGTATAGTGATCCCTATGTAAACTTGTGCACAGATGCATGGTATGTGGTAAACGCTTGCAGTTGTGAGAGGGTCTCTTTTGTCCTTCCTGAGTGTAGCAGTTCTTGGATTTTCTTGGTTGGTCTGTAGAGTGTTTGGAGGTTGTGTTTCCTCATCAGTCTCCCTCATCATTCTGTCTGTGACTCCTTTGATGTATGGTAAAAATACCTTCCCTTTGGGTAGCTATTTTTCTTCTTCATTCCTGTTTTTTTTTTCTGGGTCTGGCTGCTCTTGTGATGTTTGATCTGGAGTAACCATTAGCCTGTAGGGCTCAGTTTATGTGCCTCCATTCGTTCTCCAGGTAGTGGGATTCGCAGATCCTTTTTGTGCGGCCTACCAATGTTTTTTATTGTGCTTCTTTTTTGTCCTAGGTGATGATTGGAGTTCTTGTGTAGGTATTTGTCCATGTGTGTGGGTTTTCTGTATACCTTGTGGCCTAACCATTGGGTTTGGTTTGCAGATGAATACGACATCCAAGAATGGCAGTGTTCCTTCCTTCTCTTTTTCCATTGTGAATTGGATATTTGGGTGGATGCTGTTCAGGTGGTTCAGGATTGAGACCAAATCTTCTTCTCCATGGTTCCAAATGGTGACGGTGTCATCCACATATCAGAACCATGTTGTGGTCTTTTTTACGAACCCCACTACCTGGAGGACGAACTGAGGCACTTAAACTGGGCCCTACAGGCTTATGGTTACTCCAGATCAGACACCACAAGAGCAGCCAGACCCAGAAAAACCCACAGGAATGAAGAAGAAAAACAGCCACCCAAAGGGAAGGTATTTTTACCATACATCAAAGTCTCTCTGGCTTTTCTTCGCAAAAAAAGATTCAGGAAGAACTCATCCCGTGCTTACTGCAAGCGCGCTGATGATTAAAAAGGCCAATCCGAGATAAACAAGTCCATTTGCCAAAGTAGTCATAGACAGAATAGGGAAACTGATGAGGAAACCTCCAAACAATCTACAGACCAACCAAGAAAATCCAAGAACTGCTACGCTCAGGAAGGACAATAGAGACCCTCTCACAGCTGCAGGAGTTTATCGCATACCAATGCAGTTGTGGACAAGTTTACATAGGGACCACTAAACACAGTGTGCAAACATGAATCAAGGAACATGAGAGACACTGCAGACTGGGCCAGCCAGAAAAATCAGCAGTAGCAGAACATGTGATAAACCAACCTTGACACAAAATGTTATTTAAAAACACCAAAATTCTGGACCAGGCCAACAACCACCATGTCAGTATGCACAGAGAAGCTACTGAACTCCACAAACACATGGACAACTCCAACATGAAAGACGAAACCTTAAAAGTAAACAAAATCTGGCTTCCAGTTTTGAAGAACAATAGAATCAAAACTCAACACTTACAAAGGAAATCCACCCAGGGATAGGGGGAATTCCAGCAGATAATGACCCATCAACCAACCATTAGCTAAACAGACACTAATCCTCCGTGCATTCCTATATCCAGAAACTAACCATTCAATTACACAAATTTACATATACTCTCCAACAGGGGTTCACAGCATATGAACTCCACATACACTCCTACCCAACCATTCTGTGAAGATGCCAGCCACAGATGCAGGCGAAACATCAGAAAGAAACTATTCCAGAACACGGACTCATAGCCCGGAAAAAAACCAAGGAAAATCTATGGATGCCGGCCATGAAAGTCTTTGACTTCACAGTTTTCAAAGACTTTCTACAGCAGAAAGTAAATTGCTAATATTTATTATTTCTAATATTCCTAGTTTTGCTGCTATCTCACAACATACATAAACTATTTCTTTTCAACACAGTTCAACCTCTCTGTGTGTGTATTGCTTTGAGCCTCCCACCAGAAACTTTATTCTCCTCTTCCCTCCCAACATCTCCACCTCCTCCATCACTCACTTGCTCAACTGTTCTCTATCCACACCTCCCTTCTCAATTATTGTTGCCCCCCCCCAAAAAAAAAATCTGCCCACAAAAAGTTGCCTTTATTGCTCTTCACAGAGCCATCTAGTCCTCAAATACTTAGCTCTGAAAAGCAGGCATAGTGGGCATACACCTAGGACAACAGACACAGGCAACATCTGAGGCTTCTCTGTCCACAGTGCCTACCTCTGAGGAAACCTCAGAATAAGAGATTTGGGGATTTGATGGTCCTGAAGAGCAAAGTTCTCTGAAGAAGGTAGGTCTCTCTGGTGGGCCAGCAGAATTTACTACTCCTTGTACTCTTCCATTAGAGGTGGACTTCTCACTTTGTTAATTGGAGGGTGTAACCCCACTTCCAAGGCACCCCACTTCTGGAATGTTAGCATTGACTATAGGCCTCAGAAACTGGCCAATTTGGTTCAGTAATGTGGCATTTTACAAGGGAAAAGACAGGATGGTCTCAGAAAAGGTCATTTTTGGTTTTTCCCTGGAAAGGAAGGCCTGAGCTGCAAAGCCAATAGACACATTCCACATAAATGGGAGGTTAATGGATAGAGAAACCCTTTTGTATTTGCTGATTGTGAAATTTCCTTTTCTCAGTTCCCAACCTAAAAGAAGTTGCTCAAAGCTGTTAAAATCCAATCAGTGGACATTAAGAAACACATTTAGCATCTTCCTCACCTTTTGTCAAGACCAGGAAACTCATTGTTCAATCCATGAAGGCTCATGGAATCCATTGTTTCAACCCATGAAGCAACCAACCCCCTCAGGTGTATTTGGAGGTATAAAAGACCCCCCAAAATATGCCTCATTGCGCACAGCCAGTAACAGGGGGACACTCTGTTGCTATGTGTTGCCACATCCAGTTTCCTCCATCCACTCTGCCAGATTGACTACAGGACAGATCTGTATCACCTCAAGATCCTCTTGCCAACCTTCTATCCCAAGTTTTCCTACTGTTTCTTTCTATAGCCTTGAGTGAATGCTTCTTCTGGGTGAGTGTGTGTGTATTTGGTGTTATTTTTGAACTCCTTAATTAAAAAAAAATACTTAATTTTAAATGTGTACTATGTATTCCATCCAGACTAGTACTGGTATAATTGGTTTTCAGATTCCATTGTTACCCCCTCTTGCACAGCTAAAGTCGAGTTGCTGCTAATTTCCCCAACATATTAGAAACTCGATATTTTCTTGGAGTTTTCCAAGGAGCATTTTGGGTAACAAGGGGGGGCGGCCCCATCTGTGTATGTTAAATACTTTGCTGGGAGCCTTGCTAGGCCAAGAGCCCATTGCCAGCCCAAAATAATCCAAAGATTAGTACATGGAATCTGTCAAGCATCTGAACATGATCATAAATAGTAGTGTGATTACAGCCACAGACTATGGAAGAAATTCATATTTACAGTGCTTTCTAAACAGAAGAGCACAAGAACAGATGTACTGGATTTTTTAAAAAATTAATTTATAAGGTTTTCTAAGCCTCACATTTTCTAAGCACTGTCCATAGGTTAGAACAACAGCAACAAAACAACAACAGCATGTGCAAGAAGCTGATCCCTATCTATAGGCTTAAGATCTAACAGGCACGAGCAAAAAAAGAAAAGAAAAAAGAAAAAAAGAAAAAAAAAGAAATTAAAATTTTAAAAAAATGAAAGGAATTAGAAAACAAGCAGATCCAGCCATAAAGTCAATACTCCCTTTTCACTGTTGCTTTCCCACAATTTCTACTCAAGAAAGATGTTACCTCTGAACTTGGAGTCTAAGGAGATTATCAGACATCATTCTCCTGGTGTGCTTGCTCCATCCCCCTCCATGCTGAAGGGACAAAACAGGCACCACTGTTCATTCTGCTAATGAAAAGTGATGCCTTTTTTGTCACTTCAGCATGGAGGGAGAACCAAGCAAGCATGACAGGTGATGGAGTATGTGATATCGGGACACGTTGGTGGTACAGTGATGTCATTCTTCTGAGCTCCTTGGTGTGGTTTTTTAAAAGTGTCTGAATCTCCTACATCATCCTGTGTAGGAGTCAATGTGAGACCTTTTCACCATGGATGTACCTAAAATGCCGTTAATGGTTCTTAAGCTAATTTTTGTACTGCCCATATACAGGCATAAATCCAATGTCACAGAAGCAATTTGTGTTCAACAAGACTTTTTGCTCCTCTCCCCCTTCCCTGTGTCCCCTAAAACCTTCTCTGGATAACCACAGTCCTCCAGGACAGAATTGGAGGGGAGCATTGTCAGGAGACCCCATGTGGTGTACTGGTCTGAGTGTTGGACTAGCACACTGGGAGACTAGGGTTCCAATCCTCTCTTGGGCATGGAAACCTACTAGGTGACCTTGGTCAAGTCATGGTCTCTCAGCCTCAGATGAAAGTAATGCCAAACCCTCTCTGAACAAATCTTGCTAAGAAAACCCTGTGATAGGTTCACTATCAGAAATAACTTGAACAACGACGACATTGTCAGGTGCAAAGGAAAAGGTAAATAATCTTTTCCTGTCCCATTCATGGAAGCCATTTTGTTAGCAGGAGCAGCAAATTGCATACAACTGATTGCATAAAATAATGATGGGTTCCATGAAGATGTATTTCTTTTTGCTTGCCTTTATCTGTTTCAGTGGATGACCACATATTCTCTTAATCACTTTCCCTACACCACACATATTTTTAATAAACACCTGTGACATTCGTCCTCCTCCTGGCACCCCTTAGTAACTTCTCACCAGGCTGAAAAGCCCCAGTCATTGTGGCCTTTCCATGAAGGGGAGGTATTCCACAACTCTGAACATTTTGGTTTACTTCCTGTGTACTTTTTCCAGTTCTACGATCTCCCTTTTTGAGAAAGGGTGACCAGATCCACACACAGTATGCAAGTATACCTCAAGCATATATGTACTGTTTTGGATATGGACATTCATTGGCTGGTACTTGTGCAGGGGTCACAATGAACATGCCATCTGTCTCCCACACTCCACTGAAGAAGGGATTTTTTTTTTCTTCGTGGGCTATGCTAGTCACACCCTAGTTGCTATGACTGCCTTTGGTCATTCTGGATTACTGCTCCCTATTGTTGTCTTTGAATTGCTTTTACACAGGCTCTGTAAACAACAGATGGAAAATGAGCCAGCTATATGCATGCTCCCTTTCTCTATCTCACCTGCATACAGGGCAACTCATGCCATGTTGATGTGGGTGGAAACTAATATTTATTCATCATCTCTCCTCACAGACCTGTGTAGCCATTTTCTGCTGCTATGATTTTCTAATGTTAGCTCACAGCATACGCTATTCAGAAAGGCCAAGTGTGGTTCTGCTTAAAGCATTTATATGGAGTTATAGATCCATCCTGCTTCCAATGTGAAGCAGGCATTTCTGCAGGACTGATTTTATCTCTAGCCATGGACTGAAGAAGATGGCTGTATCTTTAACAACTCTTTCTGATAAAGATGGGAATGGCCCATGAGGCTCCCTTCGCCATGGATTTGCACAATGCTGTGGGAAAGCAGCTTGTGAAGAACATTTCTATGGCAGAGAATCATAGGAAAAGCCTTCAATACTGCATGTTTTCTCTCCAGTTATCCCAGTTTGGCAGGGACAATTCCGATTAATGCTCTGCCATCCCACTTTTTCAGCTGCTTTTTAAACATCCCAGTTTCTCTCTCCTTCTCCCATCTCCCCCTTTGTCCTCAGCTAACTTCAGCTGCTGCAAATTGAGTTCAAAGTGCAAAAGTAGTTTGTACTCACTTAAGTCAGCAAGGGGGGAGAGGAGATGAGGAGGCAGAGTCTTGCCCTTGCCAGTAGGCTTAGGCAAAAGCAAACTGCTACAGCCTCTCCTAGGTTGTGTGTTCTTTCTTATTAACTTTTTCCATTTTGACCATACTCTAATGTTTCTTGGCCATATGTATCCCAGTTTTCATCTGTGAAATGTTGAAAGGTATGTGAATTTTGATAACCATATGTGGTTATTATGAATGTTAATATTACGTATATACTCTATGTACCCTCGCACCACAAACATTTAGTGTAGCCAACACAACAAGTCTAAAATCCAACTAGGCGTTTATCTACATGGGTGATTTAACCCAGCTTCCCCCATTCCAGAGCCCTGCAGTCCAAACAATGCAGCATACATACACTGATCTGCCTCCTGGGCAGTCCAAATGATCCTGGGACAGATTCAGGGCTGGAATTGGGGCAAGCTGGGATAAGGCTCAATAAACCATTCTAACATAATACCCAATTTACCCTGGTTTACCAGCAAAAACCAGATCAGGCCCCATGTGTCTGCAGGTGCCTGTGTGGCATACCACTCCTCACTGCTGGTGCCTCCTTCCTGGCTCTTCCAGAAGCCAGGCAAGGGTCCCTCAGCATGAGACTGAGGCTTGTTACATGCAGGGGACCAGTAACACCATGTTGCAGGACCCCTGCCTGGTTTCTGCATTTGTGGGGAAAATAGTGGTGGTGGCTTCAGTGACTGGCTGACCTTCCATTTGGACTCTGGCACATTTTCTCCAGGTAATGGGGGGGGGGACAGGTCAGTTCCACAGCCAGGATATGCTGATGGGGAGCCAGAATATCCTGGCCAATGCGTCCTGTGTCAAATCAGGACAATATGAAGACCCTCATGTGCTTTCTTCTATACAGCAGAAAGCCTGTCTACTGAAGTTGTATAGAGCTGAGGACCAAACAGGGCAATAGAAAGCCTTCCTGACAGCTCTTTCTCCTTCTGTGACCTGAGATCAAATGGTCTCTGAGTCTGAGTGGAGAAGGAAAGATCCTGGTGGAATTTGGACCAATGAGAAAGACAACCCCCACCAATACATTCCAAGAGGAAAGGGCTGAGAGGAAACTGAAGTTCAAATTTAGATATTCAGTTATTATTTTGAAGGAAGGAACCTTAGCATTTCCCACGGCTGGCCTTATCATGAGGCTCAGGTGGCTGGATGCAGAAAGCAGTTGCTTGCAACAGTCCTCCCCACCCAAAGGTTCCTTGCACTAGACTCCTTCTCTCCCTTTCCAGACCCATTCAGTGCCTCATTTCACTGCTGTGATGCTGCTTTACCTCCCCCTCTTTTGCTCATTTGTTCACACAGCTCCTTCTTGCCACCACCTGCTCTACTTCCTTCTTTCTAGGACCAGTTGATCAAAGCCACTTCTCAAAACTGGCAGGACAAGCCTAAGACTGTTGTTTTACATGGCAAGGAAGTGAGGAGGAGGAGGGGAGGGGGAGGGGGAGGGGAGGGGGAGGAGGTTGCTGTAGCGGCAGCAATGGTGGGATGTGGGATTTCACCTGAGGCTGATGTGAGGCATGCACTTGTGCCATAGCAGAGATGTGGGGGCATACAGTGAGGCTGCCAAGGTTGGGACAATGGAGGTATTTCTCCTTGTGCCCCAAGCTGATGGAAATGTAGCTACTGCCACTGCTGTTTCATCCACTGGCCCCTTCTTGGGCTGGGGGCACTGCTGTCACACAACTTGGTACAGTGCAATTTTGATAGACCATGCTTTGCTTCCCACCACCTAACAGCTTCAGCCATCACTGGCATTTCTGAAGGGCTCAAGAGTGTCCTAAGCCTCCTATATACTTGATCTCAGCAGTATCTTATGAAAACATTGCTAGGCAGTCCAGTGTTATTACAGACAAGATCTGTCAAAGTCATTCACGTCTGAAATGAGACCAACAGAAAATCAGGGTGTGGTTTTAAAGATTTTTAAGGGTCTGTATAGAGTTTTTAAATGCATTTTAATAACTGTAATGTTTAATGTTTTAACTTATAAATTGTTTGCTTTTAAATTTTATATTTATGCAGTTATTTTTACTTTTGTATACCTTTTAACTTGTATTGTTTTAAAGATGTTGTTATCAGCCAAGCCCCATTATCAGGAGAAAGGTGGGATATAAATGAACATTATACTACTAACAACATAAGGAAAATTCAGGATACATTGCCTAATGAGAAAGAACACTATAATATTGTGGTAACAGAATAGAATACTGATTAAAAAAATATTGGTCCATACCCTCCAGCTGTCCTGATTTTGCAAGGAAAGTCCTGATTAACCCTGTCCTTCCAGCTCCTTCTAAAATGTCCTAGTTTTTCTCTTCTCTGTCTAGTTTGTTTGTTCTTCCATATTAGTAACTTTTTGCCATCTTGACTTCACTCGGTGTTGCTTGGCCAAACGTGTCCCATTTTTCAATTCTGAGCAGCTGAAGGACATGCAGGTCCATATTCTGAAGGTGAGGGATGCTTTTTTTTAAAAAAAAGAGTGGTGAGTTGAGTGTGATCTAGGAATCTCCCAATGTGTGCTTTCCATTCATGTCTCCATATAAGCTGGCATACAATTTGAACCAGGGTTGATGTTCAAGTCTACATTCCATAGTAAGAAAGAAATGAAAAGGGCAAATGCTACTAATGAGAACTTTCAGGCTCTTGGTGTAAATTTCCCTGTGAGCACCCATGGATTTTCCATTTCAGAAAGTTAAATCATCCTTATCAACAAATATCAGTTAATGAGTCTGCAATTAATATGGAATGGTTGGCAACATTCTTCCCACAGTGATGCTCAGAGACAGGCCTAGGAGAGCCCCTGCCTTCTCTCACTTGAGGATGATGTATGAGCTCCAGAAATAAAAGCTGTCAGTAAGCAAGAAAGCATGAGTGGATAAATCATGACAGACTTATGTACATGCCACGTTGTCATCTAAGCTGCTGCTTAGTACAAAAAGGCCAATCTCTTTTGACTTCTGAGAACAGCATGAGGTCAGCGTTTGACATCCTCTGTGAAAAATGTATCACCCATCAGGGCCCTGTGTTCTGTTTCCCTTTATGGCTCTTTACTGCAAAAGCTACAATTGCAATGCTTTGTGAAGTGCTATAAAATGGAGACACAATTTGGCTGCCAGTTTTGAACAACTTTAAAAACAGTTCATGGAAGATAATGTATTATTCCCAGCTATTAATAGTTTGTGGAGTGAACAACGGGGGTATCTCTCCTCTCCATTTTGGGATGGGGCAGCCCACAACTTGGTCCATAACCTACCACTCTCTCTGGAATAAGAGATAATATGCCTTTCAGTACCACTCACTGAGAAACACTAATAGGATGATGATGCTGTAGTTAGGTCTAGTGATAGCTGATGACTTCCATGTTAGTGGGGTGTTGAATCTGCTCTGGATTTTAGTCCAAACTTCAAAGGATCTATCCAAAATACTGAATAGTTTGGCTAGCATAAGTGTTTAAACTAAAACATGGAGTAGATTCACTGCTCCACTGACATCAAAGCCACAAGCTTCCATTGTACAGGTCCTTCCTCTGGGCTTGCTACAGGCATCACCTTTTTCATTTTAGGAATAGGATGCTGTATCAGAGAGGCCTTCAGTCTGATCTGCCAAGTCTGATCTTCTAGTGTTCTTTATTATCTGCAGCAGATGTATATGCTTAGTCCTGGTCCTTTCTCAGTAGAACAACTTACCTCTGAATTGTCCTGTGGTCCACTCAGACCAGCCCAGTCTTCACTCTTCCAAATACCCAAAATTTGTGGACAAACAGCTGCTGCACTGGTGGGGGGGGGTATATGGAGGCCACAGGAGGGACAAAATGACTTTGCCACTTGAATTTGGAACAAATTGCAAGTTACAGATTACAATTAGCTGCAATGAGTTATATCTTACAGAAAGAAGAGCATAATGAAGTTACATTTTTAAACTTAGACAAGTGTCAAGAGAGTTGAATTTCAAAGAATGCACTGAGTGAGAACAAAGGGCTTTTTTTTGGTGTAATAAGTAACATTTTCCAATAACTTTTAGAAGTTACTTTTAAAGGACATTTTAAAGGTTGCCTTAATTTATAAGGCATTTTGAGTAGAGTTTTTTCAAGCTTTTGTTACCCGAAAAGGTAGGAGTGCTTTAGAGCCCCACTTGTACCAAAACTATATTAATATTTGGGGGAATTATTATTAGTTTAAATGGATTGCTGCAAGAGGCAGGTGACTTCGGGACCTTTTCACCTATGTATACTAGTACTAACTCCAGGTTAAGTGAAATAAAATGTTTTTATTGGAAATAAAACAAAAGGTATTCTCATCTGCAACACTACCTCACAAGAACCACACAAAGCTATCGAAGAGTTAAGGTAGAAAGGTTAGATAGAGGAACAGATTTGGGGAAATAGGGTGATAGTTACCAGTCTTGAAGAGTGCCAAAGTACTTAGAATGAAGTCTAAGGGTGGCACTGTAGGTTCTGATCCAAGGGCGCACTGACAGAGAGAGTGCCAGGTCTCATCCACAGTGGCACCCTTTGCTATTGTTTAGGTTGGGATACTTATAATCCATTTTGTGCCTTGAAGGAATGTTTTGGCTACAACAATGACAAAATGACTGCCGCAGGAGGAACAAAGGTGAACAAAACTCTACTGATTGTCTTAGGTGGCTGGGAGATAGGTATTGATGGGCTTATTCGAACCTTGCATTGTAGGACAGGAGGGTGTTCTGGGGGATATTTTCTGGGAATTTTGGTTGTGTAGGCCACTTGTGTTGGATGTGTGATTCACCACCAAGGGGCCCAAAAAGGAATTAGCACATACTTGTATAATAGTTTTGTTTACTAAGGGCTTCTGCTTAGTCCTAGCTTGGGTGCGCTTACTAAAATATTTGTAAGACACTTTCCCAGGTCCTTCTGAGCTCCATCTGA
This sequence comes from Gambelia wislizenii, assembly GCA_030847615.1. Taxonomy (NCBI): domain Eukaryota; kingdom Metazoa; phylum Chordata; class Lepidosauria; order Squamata; family Crotaphytidae; genus Gambelia; species Gambelia wislizenii. The sequence goes on from JAUMIR010000004.1 coordinate 151,907,892, forward strand.
CCTCACTTTGGCCCACCCCAGTCTACTTGATCCCTTTGATGTGTCCAATATTGCCAATTATGAGATACTATAGTGAGGGGGTAGGGGGGCATTCTAACAGTTTCTACCATATTCCTTTCAATCCTAGGAGGTTTTCCTCCCAGAAGGAGGGAAGAAGTACCAGTAATAACAAGTAATGAGCCAAACAAAACAATAAAAATCTGGAGATACTTTTAATATTCTGCAAGGAGTAATGGAAATGAGTTACTGTTTAAAAACCATAATGAATAATAATAATAAAATGCTTTAAAAAAGGAACTTCTCGTGCTTTGTTTGTTCCTCATGTTAGATATCTGAAAACCAAACAAAAGAATTAGTGCATCTACCTAAATGTATTTTCACTGAAATTCTATGGATTTTGATTAAATTAAAAGTCTTTTTCCTTATCCCTTGGTAAAGTGTGTGAGAGAAGCTTTTTTTTTTTTTGGTATATGGGTTCATTATGCTAAATAAAAGCACCCAATGTAAGGAAGGCATGTCTCCTTCAGGTAAATACAGGGATCAGTGATGGGGGTATGTGGTTACTTACTTGGAGAGTGTATGGTTGCTGCCCCCACTCCCCACAGACACACTTCTGGTATCTGTGTGGCGAGGAATGGGAATACCTCCTTTTTTTCTTCACTTTTCCCATTCTAGTTTCCTGAACAGCTTGCCTGATAAGGCCCATAAAGATGCTGGTTTCAAAATGGTTGCTTTCTTCCTGAACATTAAGTTTAGAAACATTAAGAGTGGCTTTGTTAATGTCCATGCCTCATCACTTTCATTTCTATTCCTCTACTCCCATGTCACATTTGTAAGGTCACTCTGATTATTATTGCCCGATTCCTTCTGGTTCTCAGCTTTTCCAAACATGTTCATCAGTTGTGCATCACTACTCATTCAGCTTTGCACCATTAAGCACCACTTGAGCATTCCATTAAACTCTTTCACCTCCTACCCAGGTGCACACATAATTGGAAATGGAAAAGGAAGGTTGTAATATTATTATATTGGTTATCTTTTTCCTCCCACCATTTTGTAACAATATGGGCAACTTCAAAGAAACCTATAATCATTCTTTATGTGACTATGAATGCTAACAGAATTAGTTTCAATCAAATTAATTTTAATTTATGCAAACAATACTTGTATGTATTTGTTTAAAAAAAAAGTTTGCCTGTCATCTGAAAACTGAAGAAGACAAGAATGCTATTAATATTATGCTGAGTCTTGTATTCTGTTTCAGATAGCTGCCAGCTGGATGGATCTCAGGTTATGAATGGGAGATGAAGGCAGTTGTCCTCTTCTCTGTTTTGTTCCCTAGCAGCTAATAAAGGTTTATTTCACCGCTAAACCTAAAACTGCCTGACCTAACTTGGTGTCCTTTAAATTGGGCTCTCTCTCTGGCTTTTCTTTGCAAACGAAGATTCAGGAAGGACTCATCCCAGGCATTCTGCAAGCGCACTGATGATTAAAAAGGCCAATCTGAGATAAACAAGTCCAGTTGCAGAAAGCACAGCAGAAGGTCTCCTTGGGTGATGTTTCTGGGTTGTGATTCTTTCTGCCTTGTTGTTTCTCTTCAAGCCTTGTTCGGCGTGAGTTCGAGTTCTCAAATAAGGCTACAAACTGCATAATTCCCAATCATCATTTCCAGACACCATCCAGAGAGTACCAGGTTGAACAAGGCCCACTCTCAAAGTTGGGGGGGAGGGGAGAGAGTAAAATCATTATGGTTTTGTGGGGGAGGGAATCACCCAAATATAATTTTTTGTTCTAGAATTTTGGGGGAGCTTCAGAGACTGAAGAATAAATAGGGCTGTGTTTTCCCACCCCTGCCTTAAATAATAAGTTAATCAGTGGAGCAAATTAACCAGAAGGTAGCTCAATAACCCTTGCAAATTGTAACAGTTGGCATTAACTTCAGATCACAAAAAAAGGTCAAGTTGTAGGGAGAAAAGCAGCATATTATTAGCTATAGTTTATTCTGCTTAAATCTCTATTACATCCATACAACAAAACTCAGTGTAAATTAACTGTGGCTGCTGGAACCATTATTTCCATTACTTTGTTTCTAAAGTAGAACTTTCTGTATTGCTTTATGATCACACCATGTCTCATCTCTATGCAAATAGGAAAGTATGTGAACCATAGCGGCACTGTTTGATAGGGTGACCAAGAAATAGTGGCAATTTCACCTGCAGTGTACTGCACAGTATATGATCTCATTTGTCTAGCCTAACAGGGTAAAAGTGGCAGGCAAGGAGTTCACCTCAGGTGTCTAAAGATAGGTGTCAAGGGGGAAACAGGCCTATCATTGTGAAGTGCAGAACAGAGGAGAGCTTGGGGTGTGCATCTAGGCAGCCTCATCAATAAATGGCAAGAAACAATCATTTTGCACTTCACCTTGAGGCACACAGAGGGTACAACTATGTGGTAAGGGGGAGAAATATGAGTCTGCTACACAAACAAACCCACAGCATCCCTGGGTTACAGGGGTCAGATTTTTGTGTGAAGCAGCTTATGTAAAATGCAACTTGGTGGATCCCCTGATACCTTGATGTGTCCCCAGATAGGGCTTTGTTTTATATAGTGGTAGGCAAGTATGAGTTCTCATTTCAAATTTCCACAAAAACCCTAATGTAGTGGAAAAACCTGTGATAGGGTCACCTTAGGATCACTACAAGTCAGAAATGACTCAAAGGCATACAACAACAAAGTACCAGTCTGAGAAAGTTCAATTGGCAGTCTGGAGACCAAGTCACAAAGTGAAGAGTGCTTAAGGCAGGCATTAGCACTGGTGGGTTCTGCAAAACTATTTGGGTTGTGTCTGCTCTTGCTAGGTGCTGTTCCCTCCCACCCCACTGATTTGCTTCATGTTCTGATGGACTTCTATTTTTTTTTTTCATCCTTGCTCTTTGTAACTGGTTATTGCTTCACTTGGGAAAAAATAGAAAGGTATTGTGGTGTGGGATAATTGCTACTATACATTACAGAGGGGGATGACTCGATAATGGGATCTAGGAATAGAAATAATATTTGAAAAATATTCAAAAATGTTCAAAATTTGTGTCCTCAAACTGGAAACTTTGACAAGGAGATTCATAGACTGATGAAAATCTTCACAGTTTGGGACTTATTCTACACCAAATTTATGTATATGTATGTGTGTGTGTGTGTGTGTGTGTGCGTGCAGAAAATATCATCTTCAACAACAGAATTTTCTGCACACAAATGTTTTCTGCACAAAATAAATATGGAAATATTGTGCAGAATAAGTCCTAATTGCACATAGTCTTTGGAAACTGTAGGTTTTCATCCATTTACATCCCAACTGGTTCCTTTTAGCATAATATAGATGAAGTCCAAATAAGTTGAAGTGGGTTTCAGTGGGATAAAATAAACTACATATTGTACATTGGCCTCTTCTCTTGCTTTAGAAAAGGCACTCCAGTCTTTGCAGACTGAAACATAGGATGGGTTTGAACTGCTTTATGGAAATAAAATGGAAGAGTGTAGAAATTCCAACAAAAGAAGACTTGGTACTGAAAATCCTAGATATAGCAGAAATGGATCCACTTTGATTAAAGATAAGTCATTAAGATAATTTTCTAAAAGACTGGGAACCATTTGTGCATTTCATAAAGAGAGAAGGGGAGACTATATTTGCAGCTTTTGAGTGTTAGGTAAGAATGCATCTATTTAGGTAGTAATATTGTAGAAGAATTTGAATGTCTGATATTTATGTCTTCTGTTTAGGAGTGCTGGAAGTCAAGATTACATTTCATTTGTTGGTTTGTAGTTTGTATATTTGTATTTGTCGAGAGGAGAAGGGATTGGGGTGTGTTGGTTTGTGAGTAATGTGTATGCAACAACATGATACAAAGATTAAAGAAATGAACCCTGCATGCTGAAACAGAGAGAGAATGGCTGTCTAAATAGGAGAACAGAGTCCAGAAAATAGGAACATTTTCCCTGGCCAACAAGTACTTAGGAAGGTATGAATCCCGGGCATCCACACAAACCATAGACCATGCAGTACTTCTGTACCAGTTTTATTCCTGCTCAAGGTTTGGAAAAATTACTTTTTAAATCTACAGCTCATAGAATCTCCTAGTAGCTATGCTGGGCTGAGGGATTCCAGAACTGTTGCCCAAAAAATAACATTTCCAAGCTTTTCTTTCTTTCTAGATAACTCTGTGATGCATAGACGTATATCAGCACTGATGTGCACTAATTGTATCATCATGTTGCCCCAATATTAAGGGCCTCTCTGCAGGTCTATTCATCACTAATACCATCATGGAGGGCCTCTGGCCTTCTGCCAACTTCCCACATAATTACCATTCCCAAACCTACTATTGTCCTTTTTCATTTCCATCCCAGTTCAATCTCTAGTTCAGTGAGCATTCCAGCAAAAAGAAATTCACATTTGATGAAAACAACTTCCAGGATTTTATTATGTCTTGCACATTCTTTTTTAAAAGTTTCAGCCTCTTAAATATCAACAATATACAGGCTCATGCTAGTAGTATGTGAAATGAAAATGCCAGTATTTTTTAAAAAATAATATTCCAGATGCCTACAGAACATTTCATTCTGTTCTTCAGGGGACACAGAGCCAAGAACATCAACCTTTAACCTTTTCTCCCCTGAAAGTAATTGAAATTCTTCCAAAGGTGACAGAATTTGAATTGTATTTTATATTAAGGTGCATGTTAAGGTCAGAAAACACAGCTGGAACTTTTGTACCTTGGGAAGGTCAGCATTGAAATGCTGGTAAAGTTGCCTCACTGCCAGGCATAACACTAACCTTGGGTTTTGTGACAGGAATGCTGTCAAGCATTTTTACCCCTGCCAAGGCAGTTTATTAGATGCTTTTACTCTACTTGCCAATCACAGAGGGGCATTTTGGCTATCACAGAGTACACCTACTGATAAAGTGTCTTTATTAAAAAAACAACCAGGTAGAACAAAACATTTCCTGAAGTCTTAGAAAAAGTAAACAGCCAGATGCCTGTGCCAAGTCCCACAGAGTACCCCTCACTCCTAATCAAGCAAAACTTAAACTGTGCCAGACCTCTCAGTCCTGGCATGTATTGCTGGAAGACATTTTTCCTCACAAATGGACACATTTTAGGTAGAAAGTTATAAAATTGGGCCAAGATCCTGCATCAGGAGATGTAGCTACAGAGATGTAGCTACATTTCCCAATGCTACCCCAAAAAAACTTTCCTTTTCACCTTCACAGACACCCTCCTAAGCTGCCATTGCCATGTTGCCAGACAGTAGAGGCTGAGTGGGGTATCAGTAATAAAGAGAGTAAAGCAGCAGAGTCAATTCCACAAAGACAAGGGGCATCCTCTTTATATCTTGGATACATATACCTTGGATAACTCCTTTGAAATTCAGATTAAACTCAAAGTGGAGTCACCATACTGACATGGGAACCATCAACTACCATTAGACATGAATGAGGCAGTTACCACAAGGAGCAGAGTTCAAGTATGTCATTAGCAGATAACATTTGTCTAAGGATTTGTTGTACACAGCTTTGAGTCCTAAACTGGGGTAAAGTGGGATAGAAAATAAAATAATAATAATAATAAGAAGAAGAAGAAGAAGAAGAAGAAGAAGCAGCAGCCAATCTGGCACTTGGCAAGTAGGGCACCTTACAACAAAAACAAAATCTGGTCTAATATGGAGTACATCACCATCATTTAATTTACTACCCCTGCCCCACTACTGTGTACAAATGGTTTCTTGAAATTGCCCACTTTACTGGTGGGCTGAGAACCATTTCACTGATTTTTTTCAAGGGAAAGAGGTATTTTCCAGCAGAGGTGAGGCCTAATATTATCAGTGGTTGTAACAAAGCTTTATTTTTGCACTGGTTTTATGAGTATTTCTGCCCTGCAAGAGACAATATCATCAACTGTCTTGGAAGTATGGCCACCATTTTGCTACCTCACAGTTATAATTTTTTGCCTCATTCTCATGACCCTTTAGGGGGGAAATGTATGAGAAACTTTTGAGCTTACCATAACATTCAGGGTGGAGAAGAGTGCCTGCTTACCTTCCTTCCTATTATACATTTCTTCTTCATTCTTCTGCTTTCTTGGCTGCCTATACCTTCAGCTCTGAAAAGGCCTTGTGAGAGGATTTACAAAGGATGTGGAGATTATTCTGAGCTGTTCACTAAACATACAGGATGTTTGATTGCTCAAATGCACTTATTTTTCTCTTTACGAGATGAGAAATTTGCCAGCTGCATGCCTAGGTATGAGAATTTGTAAATGCTTCATCTGCAAAATACATAATGGGCTGGGTACTTCAATGGGAAATTCAATGTTCATGATATTTTTATTGCTTGAGTAATAAAAGTAACAGTGACTAACCATTAATTTTTAATTTTGTGAGTCTTAGTCCAGGCAATTTGAATTACTCCAATGTGTCTAAATATAAACATAGGCCATCCCCTCTTCTTAGACCCTGTAGAAAGGAAAGGCAGCTGAGTGTTTTATGACCTTCAGTCACCATCGAAAGAGATGGTGGAGGATTGCATAGGTTATGTGAAAATTGCCCGGCAGGATAATCTGCTTTCTCTTTTTCTTTCTGTTTTGCTCTTCATACATGCTTAGTAAGTGATTCCGGAGGCAGCTGTTTATCTTGCCCATTGTTCATATCATAAGCATATACAGCTACAGTAGGATCACTTAGATAACTTGATATTCCCTAATTTAATTGTGTGCATCTCAGTCAAGACAATTTGAATTACTCCATTCGGCTGAAGGTGAAGGAAAGGGCGACACAGGTCATCCTTCCTTCCTAGATACCGAAAACAGTTTTATGGTTCACAACACTAATTGCAAGCAGAGTTAGGGAGGGGAAAGATAGCTGATTGTTTTCTAACCCTCACTCTTCAAAAATTGTCAGCTTGTCTGTGAGAGGTGACCCAGTTGAAAATATCTCACTTTCCACAGAGAGCAAGAAAAAAAAAACAACATTTCCCACCCCCTTGGGCAAGAGAAGAATAAGGCAGGATTTTACATCACTAGGTGTTACCTCATGGCATCATCATGACTTTAGTGGAAGAGTTGGAAAGGTGGGGTGGACGCTGACTGCCAAAGAGATGATTGTGTAATGAAAGGTAAGACATAAAAAAAAAACACTACTCAGCCACTTAATAAGTAAAAGAAGCACATAATTTCTAAACCTCGTTTAAGTAAATTCATTTGAAATTTCCTCTTCCTTTGAAATTCTTTTCAAAAGGATTTTTTTCTCCATCAAATTGAAAATGGTTGAAAAAGATGTAGAAGAGTATTTTGGCATAGCACTCATGTTGATACCAGGAAATATCAATGTACTTATGAGGTTTTCTGCCTCATGTATTAAAATAACATGTTTAGCTCAGGATAATATACAGTTTTGCTTTGGGACTGTGAGGTTTCACTTGCTGCTCTAGCTCAGAGAGGAAAAGAGCTCCACGGATGTCACTCCCCCTTTCCTAAAACCTTATTTTGCCTCAAAAGCTCTATCTCCTGGGGTGTTGGGGCATAGAAAGACGTGTTGTGTCCACCACGACCACATGCAGAGTTGTTTCACGTCGACAGGACACCAAGGAGAATGTTTCTGGAGAGACTTCTGCAAAAGATTTCAGGCTGAGAAGGAAAAATTCCTTCACTCCAGCACACCACCTTGAGCTCTGGCTTGCCAAATAAAGACAGCAACAAGGCCAGCCTTCACTCAACCTGAGGGCTTTAATCTTTGTTTGCAGTATGTTTACAATATATATACAGAGTATAGGACAATCTCTCTTAAACCAACAAACCCACACTGGAGATAATTCCCATCTCCTTTTTATAGGCAGTTAAACAATGCCTGTTACACCAGGCATCTCAGGTGTGCATACTCTCAAATGCTAACACACACACACCTGCCACTGGAGCTCAACCACTTTCATTTCTAAGCTTACAGCTCCATCCATGTCATTTCCTGATATTCCCCTCCAAATGACATGTGGTGTGTCCCATGTGTCATTTACACCTATCCTTTTATATACTGTGACCTTACTCGCTGATACCTATAGAGTGTGAGACTCCGTTCCCATTATTTACAATGTCATAGTGTTTTCCTAAACCCTGATAGCCCATGCTACTGACCCACCCTGCTCTGGCTTCCCTGGTGCTATCATTTGTCAATTTCCTTTTCCTTACAGGCCTGACCATCCCACCAAACATATTCTGGCTATGCTCTGCCACACACACCAGAGCTTTGGTTTTCTTCCACCCCTCCTGCTTAGTGCATGTTCTCCTGGCTCTTTCTGGAGTGTTTTTAGTTCTTTTTACTGCTGCCACAGAAGAGGCTTGCCCCTGTTTTACTACAAAGAACTTTCCTTTCTGAGACCTCATGGGAATCAGGAATGTACCTTGACCACCCTCATTGTCACTGCTACCAACACTGGCCTGAGTGTCTTGCCCATGAGTCTCAACTTGTTCTTGTTTCACAGTCACTATCCCTGGCTTTGGTTGCAAGTCTAATGAAGTGCTAGGCTCTTCTGGAGTACCAGGCACCTTCAAAGTGACCTGTTTACTAGTAATTCCAGGCTGTTGTGACACACCTGGTTTCTCATCTAAGACATCCCTGGATGCATGTACCCCTCCATTTCCATTGTTCTTACCTACCACACTGGCTTTCTCTTTTACATCAACATTTTGGGCAGGATATACTCTCTTCCACCCAGCATGAGTCTCAAACTTAGCAGTCCTTGGATACAAAATCCTATTCCCATCCATCAGGAACCTGTACTTGTTCCCCTCATAGCCCACAAAATGCAACCTCTTGCTTTTGTGCTGATTCTTTTTCCTGAACTGAGGAGGAATGTACACTGATGCAAATTGTCTAAACACTCTTAAGTACTTTAGGTTTGGTGCTCTTCCATACAATATGTAGCATGGTGTTTGGTTTATCACACTGCACCATGATCTATTTACAATATGACAAGTGGTTCTTGTTGCTTCTCCCCACAAATTAGCTGGTTCCAGAATCCTCTAACATACAATCCCTTATTTGGTTTATCATCCCAATCCTACGTCCAGCCAAACCATCCTCAGCTGGACATCCGGGATTTGTATTTTTATGCTGGATCCCTTTATGCCCAAACCACTGCTGCAAATTACTACTTAAGAATTCCCCACCTCTGTCTGTCACAAAAGTGCCAACTTTGTAGGGAAACTCCCTTTCAACAGAATTGACCCATTTTTTGATCATATCAGCAGCCTCACTTTTGGTTTTGAGCATTGCCACATAGGTAAATCTGGTATGCCTATCTACTATCAATAGGGTAAACCTGCTACCCCCTATACTCTTTACTTGATGTGGCCCTGATAAATCCGCATGTACAACCTGAAAAGGCCTCTGGGTTATGCATTTGCTCACGTTCGCTACAGGGTAAGCCTTGACCTTTACCTTTTTGCAATTAGCACAGTCCAGGTAACTTTTACAGTTCTCTACCTTGAACTCTGGGGAAACCTTCTCTAGGTTTCTCAAACCTTTGAAGCTTATATGGTCCATAACTCTATGAAGGTAACGAGCATACCCATCATGCAGTGGCTTATTTGTTACATTCCCACACTGCACCTGTGCTACCATTTCATAAATGTGATTTTTCTTTATGACTTTACCACTTACTACTCCCTCCTTGGACACAATCCCCTTATCTCCTTTGAAAAGGATTTCATATCCATCACTGGTTAGGGATGCCACACTTACAAGGCTATTTTGTAGTTTTGGTGCACACAGTATTTTATGAAATTCCTTGTTTAAACCAGGAATTAATACAGACCCTTGAATCTCTACACTGCCAGATTCACCATCTGCAAATACCACAGTGTCCACTGGTGCTGGCTTTGCGCTCGGTAGTTTTTCTCTATCAGTGGTCATATGATGAGAACACCCACTGTCCAAAATCCAGACAGACTGGTCCTTTTTCTCATATACAACTCCCTCTACAGTAGTAGCAAACCCCCTCCCATCTTGGGGCTTGTCTTTTCTTTTTCTTTGTGAGTTTTGTCCTTTCTTTGCTGCAGAGACCTTGGGACAGTTCTTTATCAAATGTCCGGTCTCTCCACAAGAAAAACATCTCTGTGTTCTGCAGACAGCAGCACTCCCTTCCTCAGGCAAGGACATGGATTGGTTGGTTGGTTGTCTCCTCCAGCTGGGCACTCCCTTGAAGCTCTTCTCCGAGTCTCTCCTCTGTGCCTCTTCCAATATTCTGGATGCCATGAGGTCGACATTTAAATCAGCTTCGGCTACTCCTTGGAGGTTGTACATTAGAAACTCCCATTCACTGTTCAGACTACTCAGGAGTATAAAAGTTTTTTGGGTTTTTCTATTTGGATGCCACACTCACTGCACTCTGCGAAATTATCCTGCATCCTTTTTAAATGCACAAGCACGGATTCACCTTTCTGCTGTTTACAGCAATACAGCTTTCTGCTGCATTTTTGACAAGGCTCCAGATGGTTGGTTGACATTCTCAAGGGCTTCCAGAGTTCAAACGCTGATCTCTTATCTCTTATATTATTCAGCTGATTTGGTTCTACAGCTAGAATAATGGTAGATCTAGCTCTTTCCTCACCTATTAATTCATCCTCATTAGCAGGGTCAGGTTGTTTCTTTACATAGTCCCATAAATCCTGCTTAATTAGCAAAGCCTCTATGTAAATTTTCCAGGAAGCATAGTTCTTCTCAGACAGCTTTTCAAACCTGACTGCTGTTTCCATGTTTGTACTGAGTCTGCAACTTAAACAGATGCAAACAAACACACTGATAACAATCTAGGCAGGCTGCCAAAAACAATTAGCTTCCAAAGCAAACAGATAAGAGCAGAGTCCGTGAGTAGATATACTTAACTCACTCCTTTCCAGGACATTTCTCTTCAGCCCTCCAGGAACACAAAACAGCTCACCAATTGCAGAACTATATCTCCCACAGCTTCTCAAGCATTGTCCACACGGACTCTGGGCCCATAACCCTTTTTGGGGTGTATAAAGACGCTCTGTGTCCACCACAACCACCTGCAGAGTTGTGCCACATCAACAGGACACCAAGGAGAATGTTTCTGGAGAGACTTCTGCAAAAGACTCCAGGCTGAGAAGAAAAAATTCCTTCACCCCAGCACACTGCCTTGAGCTCTGGCTTGCCAAATAAAGACAGCAACAAGGGCAGCCTTCACTTAACTTGAGGGCTTTGATCTTTGTTTGCTGTATATTTACAATAAATATACAGAGTATAGGACAATCTCTCTTAAACCAACAAATTGCTTTGCCAACCACCATCCACAACAAACCCACACTGGAGATAATTCCCATCTCCTTTTTATAGGCAGTTAAACAATGCCTGTTACATCAGGCATCTCAGGTGTGCATACTCTCAAATGCTAACACACACACACACACCTGCCACTGGAGCTCAACCACTTTCATTTCTAAGCTTACAGCTCCATCTTGTAGTCACATCCATGTCATTTCCTGACATGGGGATTCTTATCAGGTCCACTCACTGTTGTAACAGGGAATCTGACAGAAGGGGACCCCTCTTGGTGTCCTGTTTTGATCTTGGCGGCAGTTCAGATTCTCTGCTCTTAAAAGCAGTTCAGATTCTCTGAGAAAGAGTTCAAAGTTATAGGGAGGGGCAGTAAATCAGGGTTTCAGCAGAGTGGTGGTATGTCAATCTGGTCCAAGTTGTTAGCCAAGTAGTCCAAACAAACAGTCCAAGGGGAAATCTGGAAGCCGAGTCAAGAGATGAAAGCAGAGTCTAAGGCACAGTCAACTGTTCATGAAACACCAGTGTAGCTTCAGTCATGTTTTTTCTGGAGGAGGTACTGGGTTATTTATAGCCCAGCTGAGTCTCACAGGTGTTCCTTAATTGCTGCATGGTTTCTACATAAATGCTGTGACCGCTTGTGAGCTTTGCTTTCCTGTTGATGCTTGGCTGGGGTAAGAATAGGTAAGTTGGGGAAAAGAATTGTGGCTGCTAGACATTCTGTTCCTCAGAAGGCTGTGGCTGCTGGGCATTCTGTTCTCCTGGTTCTGACAGGCTTTCTGAACTTTCAGGTTCTCCTTCACTTTCCACATCACTGTCCAACTGGAAGCAGGGTGTGACACTTGGTTCCCCTCCACCACCATTGATCAAAGATAGGATTGGGAGTTCTATTCTATGTATTGATGACTTTCCCAACTGGGAAGGCTTGTTGGGTGCAAGGGAATCCTGCTGTTAACCTCCAGTCTCATATTGATGGCTTCTCCTAATCTGCATCCTTCCCATGACCACTACCTTTGTTTAAGTGCTAGCTTCACCAGTCCCATGTCCTCCCTAATGAGGGAGGGCATGGAATGGGCTACAGGAGCACACTCAAAGCCAATGCTTGGGTCTCAGAAGGGATCCACTTGGTCCTAGTAGAGACATATAGGCTAGCTGAGGTGGTCACTCCTAATGTTTTAGGACCCTAGAGTTTTCCCAATACTGGCAAAGGAAAGTCTAAATCCAGATGGTTGTGGAATTCATCACCAGAAAGTAGAACTTGGTAAATGTGTTAGAGCTTTTTGGCCTGATCCTCTAAAAGTTGTCGGCAGGGTTTGTAAATGAGGATCCCTTCTAATGTATTAATAGTGCCAGTAGCCAGGAGATCCTTTTATCCACTTTAAAAGTATGTCAACTGTGATTCCCTGTGGAAAAAAAGAACTAGTTTAATTTATTTACTCACCAGTTACATTCTGACTTGACTAGTGTAATTTGCCATGTATGGAGCTGCCTTTGAAGATGACTCAGAATTCTCAGCTGGCTCAGCCAGGCTGGGGAGGAAACATAGGGCAGTGTGTTTGTGTGAGCAGATTCCATGGCTACACCTCATGACATTATTAGACATATCACATGGAGTTTTCCCACCACACACTTGAGCCTGCCTGTTCTTCTTGCAGTGAAGAAGGCAAAGGAATGAAGGCCTCTCAACCAGTGCTTTCCAGAACTCCTGGAAAAATGCCTCAGTTCATACTTCTCCTCCATTCCTCACTTGGGGAGAACAATAATGGAGAGAATAGCTCTCAGTGGATGCTTCTAAATGTTAGTTCCTATGTGAGAAGGACATGACAGTGGCAAGTTCTCAGCAGAGAAAGGAAAAGAGCAAGGTAAGGGAACCTCCCTCAGTGCTTCCCTGCTCTTCACAAAAAGCCAACAGATAAATTCAAGCATCAGGAGGACTATTCTTAACGCAATGCTCTACCATTATACAACTGTTGTTGTAATAAAGCTATGCATGGGGAATAGGAAATAATCAATCATTCGTAACAGAAAGGTCCCCAAATGCTGAATGTTTCCACCTTTCTTTCAATTCCTTTTTAAATCAAGGGCAGGAAAGGAGATGGTAGAATAAATTAACAAAATGTTGATGAAATAGATGAGGATTCAAGACATGTAAAAAATAGCATCTGGAATACTAGAAGCAACAGTGACCCACTACCCAATGTCAGTTTTTGCCCATGTGGTTCATGCTTGTATATGTCAGTCAATCTAATAGACCTTATAATCCCAGCAAAAATGGCACCTTGCACAAAACATATGAGATCAGCAAGAAGGTTACCAGTGCTTTAGATTGAAGATACAAGATGTTAGATTGAAAGAATGCAATTGCTTTACGATCAAGTGTAAGTACTTTCGATAATGGAACAGCTCACCTTTGCAACAGCTTAAAAGTCATTGAAATGGGAGAAAGCCACATTAGCAATGGAAAAGCGAAAGCTGAAATCTAATCTCACTAAGGAGAACAGGTCATTTTTACTGTTGAACTATTTTCAACACAAACAATCATGCGCTACATGTAATTTATTGATGCCATTCCCTTAAGTGTAAAGGAAAATAAGATTTTCATATTCTTCCCTGATAAGAAGTTCCACTGTATTGATCTTGAACTTCACAACTTTGCTATACAGTTAATAAAGTTTATTATCTTCCTCCACTATAGCACATCACATCAATAATCAGAAAAACGTAGTGTGCACAGCACTCTTTGGGGCTGAGGAAGAAAGAAAAACATTTGAAGGATAGATTCCCTCCCCCCCCGACAAATGTGTCCTTTTTATGTTACTGTCAGAGTCTTAGCAAAGAATAATCTGTTGAACAGTTTTTATTGCACCAAGGAACTATAGATTAAAGTGTAATCACTATCTAATCGATATCATCAAGCCTACTCTTTAATTTACTGATGTACAGTAATTATCAGTAGGTGCAACAGACAGACATTTTCAGCACTGGTGTGTTACCAGGTCTTTGAAATAAGCCTAAGACAATAGCTTTCCATTATGAAAATGAAAAAGCTCTGCTGATATCTGGCACCAGATTTACTTCAATAAATGCTGATGGAGTTTTCCAATTTAAATATAAAAGGGAATTTAACAGAAGGGCATGACTCAGATCATGCAGAAATGGATGGAAAGAGCCCCATTCACTTCAGGAGACATTGGAATAGGCCCAGAGTGCACAGAATGATTTGTGCCTTCCTCAGGCCATATGGTAAAGCACAACTAAATGACAGCAACAGATTTTTTTATGCATACTTGTACAGCAAATATTTGCCACTTAGCACCTCCAGGCAATTTAACATTTGCATGATTTCATGTTTCTGTGCAATTAGACAAAATGGGAAGCTGGCATCTTTTAGAAGCATGACCGTCACTGTTGTTCTGTTGAGGCAGTCTTCTTCATGCACAATGGTATCCTCACTCAAATACTGTATGTTGGAATCTTTAAGGCTAGTGCTCTATGTTTCAGCAGAGAAAGGTTGCGCTTCCTCCATGTGCAGCCACAGAGATATGGGGTGGGAGCTGTTTCTCTGTATGCATGGCTGCAGGCTGGATGTACCTGAAAGATCAAGATCAAAACTGTGTATTTAAACCACACTGACAAAAGTAATTACAAAAGTATTTCCCATGTTATAGACAAGGAGTGGGCATGGTGTGGGTCATGGATGGAATACAGTTCCCAAGACTTTTCTTTCTGTGGCCCTGAGGGCCCCTCCCACAGGTTAAAAAAATGGTTTCATCCTATTTGTTTCCTCAAAATGTCCTGTAGGGTTTTTTTTTTTCATGATTCTGGCATTTTTCTAAGATAGGAAGTGAACAGAAGGAGACTTCAGGTCACTTCCTATTACTAAAAAAGGCCTCTCCTTGGCCTAAAATGGCTCAGAGGGGCTAAAAAAAATGGTGAAAATGCTCTCACACACCCAGAGATCCACCTAGATTTTAAAATTTATTCTTCCTATTTGGGGCTCTGGGGCATCTTTTTTTCTTTTTTTTTTTTGGCAGGATATGTAGTGGAAGGACATGGCTCTCCTATGTCTCCTGGGAGGCTAATGTGGCCTCCTAGCACCCCAAATTTGCCCAACCCTGTTATAGACAAACTCCCACTGTCTAGAGGCTGTATGGATGGGGAAAACTCAACTGATCAACATGATCCATGACATTGTACCATTCTCAAGTAGCTCACAGTTGTACAGGAATGGATGGGAAGGCCTCTCAGCTTTCTTTCTGTTATGTTTGAATTTTTAAAGCCCTAAATATGAACACATTTTTCGGTTTTACTAAGTACAAAAGAAGAGAGAGGGAGAGATTAAAAATTCTTCTTGATTTCTATTGGCTAAATTCAATACATACAAGAGCTGTTCCAAGCATAGAGAGACCTGTATACCTGACTGCCATACAGGTGTATAAGATGGAGAACTCTTTGGGGGAGGGGGAATGGTGAGCTCAATTCAGCACTAACATGGTTGAGTACAGAGAATTTCAAAGCTGGACTTTTTAAGAGCTAAACACTCAAAACACTTGCCCTAGCTAGACAAGTATGTTATTCCTTCTTTCTCCCAGACGGGGATATTCTAAATTTCAAGTTATTTCCATCTTATGTGAAGAAAGTTATGAATTTGGCAAAATTCCTATTGATAATAATCTAAACTGAAAGTCTAACTCACACCACTAGCATAGGATCACACCACCAGGAAATCTGTCTGAGACTTCTGTGGTTATGGCTGAGAAGGGCCTCCTAGAACTCTCTGTATCTGGTGTGATAAAAATG
This sequence comes from Gambelia wislizenii, assembly GCA_030847615.1. Lineage (NCBI taxonomy): Eukaryota > Metazoa > Chordata > Lepidosauria > Squamata > Crotaphytidae > Gambelia > Gambelia wislizenii. Next base: position 151,924,032 of record JAUMIR010000004.1, read on the forward strand.
ATAAAAGTAACACCACAAGAATGGCAATATGACTTCCATTACCCTTTCTTTGTGTTTTCTTTTTAAAAAAGAGATACAACTACTCATCTACTCTGCTATTTTAGGAATCCAACACCACAGGAATGAGGTAATATAATGGAAATGTCCTGCCAACATTCCAGTAATTACACCAAAGTTGATCAGCCCCTTATGAAGATGCAGTCACTCAGCCATTATCACATGATCTGGATCTCATTACTGAAGCATTGCTGTCTTACAGAGATAACATTTTAATCATATGTCTCTTTAACATTACTGTTTTAGTTGAGGGAGCTCATAATAAAAACCTGTCCTCATAAACTGTAATTAAGTCAATCCCAAATTTGTCTGAAAAGACTGTTTTAGGACAATTAGGCTCATCTCTTTGTTGAAGTGCAAAAGAGATAAAAAAATTCACCTCAAAATTCAAGTTACCTCCAAAAGCCACTTTTGTCAATTGCCTGTATTTGAATCTTCTCTGTTGATTAGTTCCATTAAACACTTTTTAAAAAAATAAAATGACAAAAGAATAGGAAACTCATTCAGTAATTCAACAACTTGGAGCCTTTTACTGTTTTTAACCTTTGTCACCAACAGGATTACCTCAGTGGAAGTATTCAGATGTTCTGTCTTTTCTCATGAGTTCAAATGAACTATAAGTGCTCACATCTAGTGAATGACAAACAAGAGCTTCTCCTTGCTGCTCCCCATTAACCTTAATTAATATAACAATCCACATTTGTGGGTTGCTTTTGAGCAGATGACAATATTTATTTGTGCTTACTTGACAGTATTCTTTAGCATCATGCCCCTTTTCCCAGCCTTTAAACTGTTTAATGAAGAAGTGGCAATGGGTTGCCTTTATTTCACAATTTGAGGGAGTAACAATGCTTCACTCAAATGTTAATGACAGCTTAATTAGGGCTGAACTGAATATTCACCCATTTCGATTTTCTGTTTGCTTGAAACCAGCAATTGGATAGCATAAACTTCATGCCCCCAAACACACCAAGGTGTGCACACACAAACTTAGGTTCTGAAAATATTTATATTTTTCAGTAGCATTGTTTCACCTGGCTGATGGTATCAAATCAGAGAACACAGAGCAATTAGAATAGCATTATGTCTGTTTGTCACAGAACTTGGTAAATAAAATCATTTTGGTAAACAAAACACACACACACACACACACACACACACACCAGTTACAACAAATTAGCTGTGTAGATGACATCATTGGAGCCAAACAAAGGCAAGTGAAAATGAGGCAATTTAAATGAATATGTCTCAACTGACATTAATCCCCACTGAACATAGTGATATTTGAACTCACTGAGAGTTTGAGGATCTTCTCAGACACATCAAATACAGTGTCATAACAACACCACATAAACATGAAAGGGCATACATACCAGACGACATCATTATTTCACATTTATGTCTTGTCCAAAAGCCATTCTATTTTGTTGATGGGACAAGCTGTCAATAGATCATCTGTTGTTTTGGTTTTTTTGTTTTGTTTTGTTTTGTTTTTGTTTTTTGTTTTGCTAGCATTGCCGGTGTTTGAAACATCACACCTTTTTTTCATGTGCATACAGTGTCAATGACCGATCCAGCCAGAACACTTCCAGGTGAGATCATGACATCCAGGTAGGTGACATTCTTTTTATGAACCTGCCCTGTGTACTTTGGACTTTTAAAGTGTGTTTATGTGCTTTTCTGAACATTTTGTATGATACGGTAGCACCCCCATACCCACTGATTCACCAACTGTGGATTTAATTGTCCACAGTTGGTGATGGTGGGAGGGAGGCAGGGGGAGAAGGGCTCTCACCTTCCCCATCCGTTTCCCTAGGAGGGTTCCTTTCACCACCATGGCAATCAATGGGGCGAAGGGGCAGCAATCTTGCCGCCTCCTCTTCACCCTTTGCCCCTGCAATTGCTGCTGCAGTGGGGCCATGGCAGGTGCAAAGGGGAAAGGGGGCAAAGGAGTGACGTTGCATCCTCCACTTCCCCCTTCACCCCTGTGATCGCTGCCATGATGGGGCTAATGGCGGGGGCAAAGGGGGAAGGGGGAGCGATCTTGCTTCCCCACCTTTCCCCCAGGATGGTGTTCACCATTATCCATGGAATTCACTATCCTCAGGTTCCCGTGGAACCAATCCCTCATGGATATGGGGGGGGGGTGCTACTGTATTTTTGCTTTTATATTTGAATTTCCTGTGGTCATGTCTTCTCTTGAGAATCTGCAAGATTTCATTCCCGTAAGTAAATGGAGCTCCATTCACTCCTCCGTCATTGCCTTTGAATTGGATGGAAAGTAAGTGTGGTAAAGGGAGTTCTTTTGCCAGCATAAAGATGTCACAAATTATGCCACCAAAAGAATAGAAAAGGAGGATGGTCTGAGAAAGTCCTGAGTAACAACCATTTTCACACAAAGAGTACCATGAAAGTGTAAGGGGTTTATAGGTCAAAACCATCACTTTGAATTGTGTCAGGGATGAGTTCCCCATCTAATGTTAACAGAATAAGAAAATTGGAGGAGTGGAGGGGTCTACAGGGAGCACACCACACCCTTGTAGCAACATCTCTATTGACTGCTGGCCCATTTCCAAGCACAATTCGAAGTGCTTGTTTTGACCTATAAAGACCTATATGGCTTGGGTCTATGTTATTTGAAGCACCATATCTCCCTTTATGAGCCAATTAGAACTCTAAAATCATCAGGAGGGGCCCTGTTCTCAGCCTTGTTTGGTGGGAACAAGCAAGAGGGCCTTCTCAGTGGCTTCTCCCAGACTTTGGAACTCCCTCTCTAGAGAGGCCAGGATGGCTCCGTCTTTGCTCTCCTTCCATTGGCAGGTCAAAACATTTCTGTGTCATCAGGCTTTTACAAACTGACAAGGGGTTGGGCTTTTGATCCTTTGCAAAGTTATTGTTAAGGCTTGTATATTGTTTTAATGCATTTTAATATTTTAATATTTATTTTTTTAACTTCATAAATTGTTTAATTGTTCTTTATAGCTTATATTTATATTTTTAATAATTATTTTATATTGTTTTTAATTTGTATTGTTTTAGATATGTTGTTACCCACCTTAAGTCCCATTATTGGAAGAAAGGGGGGATATAAATGAATATAATTGTCATTGTCGTCATCATCCATCATCCCCTTTCCCCCACTTCTATTTATGGGGCATGGGGAAAGATTTTTTTTCTTACACCCTTTCTTGGTGAGGTGGCTTTATGTCTCCACTCTCACATATGTCTATAACAATTTGGGCTTTTCATATAGTATGTATCAATGTCATTCTAGAATGGCTGGACTGGAGCAAGGGTGGGCAATGAAAATTGGCTGAGGGAATAGATTCCCCCATCCAGGCATCCTGTGGTCTGGATTATGTAAGGACACATAGCTATGTCTTCTGACATCACTGGCTTCACTGCACATAGATGTCTACAACCAAGTCAGCATCACCCACCCTCTGCAGGGACAGTACAGGAGGGGCTTTGTCTACACTGAACCTTTTCCCATTGGAAAGGATGTGGGGGTAGCCAGAGCCCTGTAAAGCCACTCAAGGTGTCCCTCCAGCCAATACTTTTCTATGGAATCTACCTGCCAGATTATATCCCTTGCTCCTGCCTTTCTATGTTACTTGCTACCTTGGGCAGCAGTTTGGTCTCTTGACCTCATCTGTCTCCTCTTCCTGTCTCTGATAGACTCCATTCTTTGACACAGCTTTGTTCTCATCTTCAGCTGAAGACTCCAACTCTCCCCTAAACCCTTTCCCTCTTATTTTATGATACTCTTAATGGGAGTTTGTTAAAGTTAACAATGTTACCCCCCTGTGATTTACTGGAAGTACCTTACAATACAGGTGCCCTAAAACTGATGGCTTCAATGCCTTTTGAAAGCACAGAACTAATCAAAAGAGTTTTTTATTTTAAAACACTTATGCAGCAGACACGTGTTGATTCCAGCATGAAGGCTTAAGATAACCATCCACACAACGTCTCCCCAGATTATTTTTTCTAGCATAAAAGAGACTCAAAACACTCAAAAGTAGTTTAAAAATGTAAAAACCATCTTTACTTACAGTCTGTGTGCATTTCTCTTTTTTTTAGTTGTTTAAATTTTATTTTTATTTCTCTCAAACTTATTTTAACAGGAGTGACTGAATAAAAATGAAGTTTGTGTCCCATTGCCAGGGGAATGACTCAATAAACAGATTAGGCAAGCAGAAACGTGGACCCTCTGCCAACTAGCAGAAACCCCAGTGGAAACTGATAAATAGTTTTGATGCAGTCCATGAATATTACACCATTAAGTGCCATCCACAGGCACAGGAAAGGAGCTTATGTGTATTTCTTGATTTCATCATACAAGACTAGGACAAAAGCACCCCCCATTCCTCGGAGGACATTGGACCATGCACCCTTGAAGAAAGCCTTGCCACCTTCATCACGGGCAATCTTCCACCAGCAGTCAATTGTACCAGAATACATGATGTCAGCCCCTTTGTGTCCAGACTGCATCATCATGCGCCACTGGACTGTATCAAAGGGATAAGAGATCAGGCCAGCAACAGCAGTAACTGTCTGAGCAATCATTCAGCTGATCAAGATGTGGGTGTTTTTTGGGTCAGGAAGCATTCCTTTTGCAGTATCATAGATACCAAAGTAAGCTGCTCTGTAGATGATGATGCCCTGGACAGAGACGCTGAAGCCCTGGTAAAGCCCTCGGAGGCCATCCGACTTGAGGATTTTGACCAGACAGCCACCAAGCCCTTTGAACTCTCGTTCCGCTCTGGCTTACCCTACATCAGCCACCAGACGTGTTCGGGTGAAGTTGAGGGGGTAGACAAAGCAAAGAGATGTTGCCCCAGTAGCCCTGCCTGAATCTAAGTTGCCAGCAAAATAGTGCCAGAACTGTGTTCTTTTGTCAACACTGCCCAGAAAGATCTGCTTGTATTTGTCTTTGAAAGCAAAGTTGAGGGCCTGAGTGGGGAAATATCTGATCACATTGGCCAAATTGCCACGCCAGAAGGACAGGAAACCTTGCCCCTTGGGGATCCGGACCACACAGTCAATTATGCCCTTGTACTGCTTTTCAGCTGTGATCTGCATACTGGCATGTTGCACCTGGAGCAGGAGCTTGACCCTCTTGATGGGGGCCATGGCCATCTTGGAGATTGCGGCTGCCATGCCATCAGCCAAGAAGTACTTCAGGAACGAGATGGCCTGCTCGGTCATGGTGATGCTGGAGGGAACGGAAAAAAAGGGTGGGGAACCAAAGCGAAATGAAAGAGTCTGACCCGAGCAGGAAAGAGGTGAAGGAAGAGGCCCGAGAGGTGAGGCGAGGGACCAGGCTGCCGGCTGACTGAGTAGTCTGTGTGCATATCTCATTGAATATCAGCAGCATAATAAAAGGTGAAGCCTAAACTAGTAAAAATACAACTAAAAACTACATGTTACAAACAAAATATGCAAGAGCCCTGCAAAGCAGGTCCTGCCTCTAGAAAAACATCGTGGTGACTGGCAAACCTCATGACAGCTTTCCAGACAAAGAGAAGGACTTGGACACACCTCTTCCTTTGGAAAGCCAATTACATTTCAATAGGAAGTTACATCGAGCATTCTGTTTGCTTCTGTCAGTTAACCCTTTCAACAGTCAAACATCTCAACTTATTTGATTGCAAACTACATATCCCAACAGCTCTGGCAGAGGGCATGCTGTACCTTTGTCCTGATCAGATTTTTTCCCTTCCATCCTACAGCTCCCCACATACCCCTTTTCCTTCCTTTTCTTACTCAACTGTATCTGCTAAGTCCTTAGAATGATTTGTACTCTGATTATGGTTTTATTCTGTTATTATCTATTCCATTGATACACAAGAAGGTGTGTTTACTTCATTTTTAACAGGAATATTAGTCTTTTTGAATGGGTGGGTCACATACCACTTGGACATAAGGAAAAAATGCCATAACTGTGAACAAGCTTGGCCTTGAAGAATGCACAGCTGACTATGGAAATCTTTGTCCCAAAAAATCCATACCAGGTAACAGAGGAACAGTGAAGTCTGCTTCTGCCAGCCTGGTTACACACACTTACTGTAAATCTGGATCCATCTCTATATGTCCAATAAGCAAATGTGCCTGCTATATGTAAATCCAATAGTATGTGAAAAGAAGAAAATGGGTAACTTCTAAATAAAGGTAATTTAAATGGAAGGGGAAATGGCATTGATGAGAAATTGGAAATGGTCCCTTCAGGTTTTAAAAAATTCAGAATCTCCTTGCCATGAAGGTCTAGGGGATTCTGTGATTTTCACTTCAAAAGTAACTTTTCCAAGCTGTGGTATTTTCTCCATGTTCTCTCCTATATACAGCATAGAAGACAGAAAGAAACTTGGATAAAGATAATAACAGTTAAACACAATGTGATTAAACACGACGTGTGGGCAATACATGTCTATAGGTTTCATTGTCAGTGTTTCTTTAAGATATTTGAGCTTTTCAGCTCTCCCCAAATGGTTTGTGTAAATAATTGTGGTCACCACTTCAACCTGATGACTGTAATAAAAGCTAGCTAAACAATGACGAAACAAGAAAACAGCGAATCACACATAAAACCTTTGTTACATGCTAAAAATATACACTGTGATATTGACCACAAACATGATCGAAAACAGAGCTGAAACCACAAGAGCCTCTCAGAACTGATGAAAGAAGTTTATGAACCTTAACTGTGATGATAAAGGAATGAAATATTAAAGCAAGTGAACAAACACTGTGCTACTGCTTTCAAAACAGCACATTGTGGGAGATTAAAAAGTTTTCTTTAATGTCATGTGCTCCAGTGTGAGCTATAATAAATGCATATTGATTTTTGCTTTGTAGTGGGACAGAGGAGGGAAAAGGGATTCTGAATCTCTCTCTCTCTCTTTCTGTCATTCCTAGGGGACTTGAAAACTAGAAGAACTTGACACTAAGAGTGCATTCCTTTAAACAAAATCAATGAATAGTACATTAGAGTATCACTTGGTAAATAACACCCAGAATGTATTGCTCTACAGTAGGTATTTAATGGATCTCAATTAATTTCAAAATATTTTATCCAGTACTTTTTAAACATTTATGTGAACTTCTGTCTTCTGTCCAGAAGGCACAGTTCAACTATTTATTCCAAACCCTTGCTTGTTTATTCTGAATTAAGCCCTACAGGCAACTTCATCAAAGTTAAATGTGTGCACAAGATTGCAACCCAAGTTAAATCCTATTGGATTCCATTTGAGAGTTGAGCCTTACAAGTGCCAGTCCATGGTAGGATTGGTTTATGGTTTTATCTGTCTTTTAATGTTTTGATTTTTAACAATATTATTTTAAATTGAATTCATACATTTGTGTACAGTATAATAGTATAATAATACTTAGTTATACAATTTTGTTACACAATATACAGTATATAGTATACAGTTATATAGTATACAGTATTGTTTACAAGCATATATATTTCCAAGCTCTTGCTAAATCCTCCTTCTCCCATGAGCGAAAGTAGGCATTTTGAAATCTATTCCCCTTCCATCACCTTTTCCTTGTTTTAATGCAACACTTGATGTCATTAACCCTTCCCTCTGTTAAAATTAATCTCCTCTGATTCTGCATGTAAGCCAGGCTGCTTAAGACTACTGGCCAAAGTACCTGGAAATCATTTCTGTGTAGCAGATTTACAGAACTACCTGCACCTTGCGTTCCCCATGGTTTTCTTTTACCTGTTGCTAGATACTCTGAGAGGAGATAAGGGAGTAAGCTGATTGAACATCTAGGCTGGTGTGAAGGACCTTCCCCCTCTGAATTTACTTGCAAAGCAGATTTTGTTGTGGTTTCTTGTAGCATAGCAGACTAGCATTGAGGGTTAGTGTTGTTGTTATTGCTGTTTGATTTTGATGTCTGTGTATTAAACTATGATGTTGTCATAGTCTATCCTGTGTGTTTGCTGTATGGATATTAAGTCCAATTACTAGGCCCAACTGGAGCAAGCCCCTTGAATCGAGTTTTGCATAAAAATTACTAAATGTGTAGTTCAGTGGTCCTGAATACTAAGGTAATATGTGCAATGTATGTGAGAGCCAGCATGGTGTCGTGGCTTGAGTGCTGGACTAAGACCCTGGGAGACCAGTGTTCAAATCTCCACTTGGCCATGGAAACCCACTGGGTGACCTTCAGAAAGTTACAGTCTCAGAGGAAGGCAATGGCAAACCTCCTCTGAACAAATCTTGTCAAGAATAGCCTATGATAGGTTCATTTTAGGGTTACCATAAGTTAGGAACTACCTGAAGGCACACAACAACAGTTCAAAGAAATAGTTGTATTTAGTCTGTTTTAGCATTAATAGACATGAAGGAATTTGATAGCATCTTTGAGACTGAGAAAATTTCTAGCATAAATTTACACAGATGACAAAAGCTTATCTGATGCATGACAATCCATAAAAGGTTACGGTAGAAATTTCTTTTGCCCATTTAGTCTCAAAGGTGCTACTGGATTCCTTCATGCATTTTAATATACATTTGAATCTCATTATTTCAGTGGTTCTACTCTAGGTAGGACTAACTACTGGGTTTACGTTTCTTTTTTATTTGAATGTATTGGCATTCTTCCTTGGCAATGTGTTAATCTTTTTCTCCTCCCCATTCTCCATAACTATGATGTATTGTGACATATATTTATTTATTGTGATAAGGAGACACTTTGCTGTGGAAAGGTGGCATACAAACTATCTGAGTCAGGAGTAGGGTAATCCCAATACAATGTCATATCACACATACTGAGTGAGACATAATAAAAAAGGATGAGATGACAGAGAATACTGGCAGCTCAGAGCCACTCCTATAATTCAGTTGATACAAGTGCACTGATTGGGTTGTAGGTTGTAACTGTTGAGACCTGGAAATGTAAATAATGTGTTTATAAGGCATAAAATATGAAGCAGAAAGCTCAGTGAATGATGGAATGTGTGTGTGTTACTGAGAGCATATGAACAGACCAGTTCTGGGCAGAAAGCCAACCTAACTATAAATAAAGATTTTAAGATGTCAAAAATGAATTGTCCAATAATAAATGCAAAAGAGGTACTGGAAACAACTGATGCAATTGGATAACTGGTGTGATCTGATGGCAATCAACTGCACCTGGTGTTATATCACTTCCAGAACAAAACAGAAAGAAAGGATAAGACTTAACTCACTAAACCAATGATAAACAGAAAGTTAGGATATGAATATAAAGTGTGTGTGTGTAATCAATTATTCAAATTAAAACTACACTACACAGTCCAAACTATAAATATTAATATGGAAGAAGGCCCATAAGATGTAATTCATTTCCCGAAGGAAAATAGATGGCCCAAGGTCTCATCAGATTCTTTATACAGACAAAAGCCAGATGCCTTTTGACTCACAGTCTTCATGAGTGGTCAATGAAATTCTTATATCACCCAATGTTGCCTCCAGACAAAAGGCTGAAGTGTTGGTAAAAACAAAAAACAAAAACAGCCCTACATGATTGTTATTGTTGTTAACCACCATGTTGATCCTGACTCATGGCGACCCTGTGAATAGACAACTACAAGACACCATATCCTCAACAGCTCTGCTTAGGTCCTGCAGACTCAGGGCCATGGGCTCCTTGATTGCGTCTATCCATCTGGTATGCAATCTTCTCTTCCTACTGTCTTCTATGTTTCCAAGCATTATTGTCTTTTCTAGTGAGTCAGGCCTTTTCATGATGTGGCTAAAGTATGATAGCTTCAATTTAGTCATCTTCTAGGACCCATTTGTTTGTCTTTTTAGCCATCCACAGTATCTGCAGAATCTTCTCCAGCACTACATCTCAAATAAGTTGATTTTCTTTCTACCAGCTTTCTTTACCATCCAGCTCTCACATCCTTATGTAGTCATGGGAAACACAATGGCATCGACAATTCTAACTTTAGTGTTCAGTTGTATATCTTTGTACTTCAGGATCTTGTCTAGTTGTTTCATATCTGCCCTTCCCAGTCCTAGTCTTCTTCTGATTTCTCCAGTCAGATCAATGATTGATTCAAGGTATGGGAAATCTTTAACTATTTTAATTTCCTCATTGTCTAGATTGAATTTATGTAAATCCTCTGTGGTCATTATTTTTGTTTTCTTAATGGTCAACAGTAAGCCTCCCTTAGCACTTTCTTCTTTGACTTTCTTTAGTAATTGTTCCAAGTCTTTGTTATTTTGTGTTAGTAGTATGGTGTCATCTGCATATCTTAGATTACTGATATCCCTTCCTCTGATCTTCACTCCTCCTTCCTCCAACTCTAAACCTGCTCTGTGTATGATATTTTCCCCATGCAAGTTGAACAAATAGGTGATATAATACAGCCTTGCCTGACCCCCTTTCCAATTGGGAACCATTCTTTTTCTCTCCATTCTGTACTAATGGTGGCCTTTTATCCTGAGCACAAGTTATGCATCAGGACAGTCAAATGTAGTGGCACACCCATTTCTTTAAGAGTGATCCATTTATTTTCATGGTCTATGCTGTAAAAAGCTTTGCTACAGTCTATAAATCACATGTTGATTTTCTTCTGAAATGCTTTAGCGCACTCCATTATCCAGCATATGTTTGCTATGCGATCCCTAGTGCCTCTTCCTTTCCTGACCCCAGCTTGTACCTCTCGAATTTCTCACTCCATATATGGTAGGAGTCTTTGCTATAGAATTTTGAGCATGATTTTGCTTGCTTGGGAAATTAATTCAATGGTCCTGTAGTTACTGCAGTCTTTTTTGTCTCCTTTTGGGGGGGATAGGAATGTATATTGACCATTTCCAATGTGTGGCCCATTGTTTTGTTTTCCATAATTGTTGGCAGATTTGAGTTAGCTCTAAAGTCAATTCTGTCTCTAGATTGCATCAATTCTATTGGTATGTCATATGTTCCTGGTGCTTTATTCTTCCCAATTGCTCTGAGTGTGACTTTCACTTCACTTTCCAAAATTTGGGGTTCATCTTCATATGTTTCTTCTTCCCATGCATCATTCATCCTTTCATCTCTGTTGTATAGCTCTTATCTGTATTGCTTCCATTATCTTTTTATCTTATCTTGTTCATGTATTATGTTCCATTGTTAATTGTAGAGCAGCCCCACCCTTGGTTTAAATTTCCCTTGGATTTCATGGATCTTGCAGGAGAGGTCACTAAACAGCTCTGCTTAGGTCCTACAGACCTTCCTTTTTTGTTGCCAGCTTCTTTTTCTCTACAGTGATTATTATAGTCATTCTCTTTATCTTTGCACACCAACCATTGAAGAGTTCCATTCATGGTTCTGGCTCTATTCCTGTCTTCCTTTTCTTTTGCTTCTCATCTGTCCTTTACTGCTTAACACATTTTGTCTGTTGTCCATTGGTTTTTCTCTTTCTTTTTGACTACAGATGGTTACTTTTTGCATTTCTCCTTGACTGTGTCCAAGGATTCTCTCCATAGTTCATCTGGTTCATGAATTATGGACATGATTATAATGATATTCAAACTATATTGATCATATTGATATTCAAAATACACATACTTACAATGAAACAACTTCAATCCAGTACTTACTGACACTAAAGTATATATTTTAATATATTTTATTTATATTTTACAAAATAAAAAATGGCTCTTCTCTTTCATACTCGAAGCCTAATGTGGACATTCAAAGGTTCTGTTTATATAGTAAGACTTCCACTTCAACCTCCATGCTTCATCTGTCATCAATTACAATATCCTGAGTCAAGCTTACAATCTGGTTTTATATTCATATCCTAACTCTTTCTGATTGTTTTACAGCACCTCTTAAAATTTGATTGCAGTAAGAAAGATGTTTATATAAGTAGGGTATATAAGTAGGGTATAGTTAGAGTTTTGTATCTCATTGGATGAGATATAGCAGCTGATTAGGCCAGATAAGATATAAAACAAGCAGAAGGACAGCCTTCACTGGAGAAAAGGCTGTGATGTGGCCTCCAGTCTATGCTGCTCCTAACTTAACATTTTCCCAGACTATACTAATGGAGATAGACCATGCTGCTAAGATAGAATCTCTGCTCTCAACTAGGCTGTGATAAATAGATATATTTCCCATTATGTCTGTAATGGATGCACATTATGGATGTTACAGATACATATAACGGATGCTGCTAGATATACCAATACCCATGGAGCTTAACCATTGGATGCCTGTGTATTAATAGATGCCTATTTAGCGATGTATAGTTGCTTAATAGATGGGAGTGTATTCCTTGGTACAGTTGTCCCTTCACATTCTCTGGGGTTAGGGGTGGAGCACCACTGTGAAAGTGAAAAAAACACAAATAAGTTAACCCCCAACCCCCAACATATGTACTAAACTACTGTATTGTAGACTCCTCTCCCACCAACAGGACTGCCGATACCTGCCACTGCAGTAGCAACACCCATCTCCCGGGCACACAAACCATGCCCCTCACCCACATTCACCTCCTTGCTAGCTCTCCCTCCCTCTGCCCTGCCAACAACAGAACTCTAGCTTGCATTATTACTTTGCATCAAAACAGTGCTGCCCATTTTAAAACAGTAAGATCACTCCTTTCCCAAATCAAAGCTAAAAGTTGCAACTGTAGCAACACCTCCCTGGATGTAAACATCATGTCCCTCATGCACATTTGCCTCTCCCCCAGCTCTCCCTCCTTCTGCCCTACCAACAACACAACCTTACTGGTGTTTTAAATGGGCAGTGCTATTTTGGTGCTAAGTAAGAAAGCAAGCTGGAGTGTTTTGTTGCTGGGATAGGAGGGGAGGAGGAGGAGGGGGTGTCTTGGAGTTTGAGCTAGTTGAGCAACAGCTACAAACCGTGAATACACAAAACCATGAATGTGAAACATGGGAATGTGAAGGGACAACTGTATATAAACTGCCGAGTTATATTGTTTAAGATGGTAATGTTCCCCTGTGTGTAACTACAGAGATGCCTGCTAAAGAACCGGAGGAAGATATAAGACTCAGTTCTTATGAAAGGGCAACATCCTACTGTAATTGAATGAATGTACAAATTTTTGCAATGTAATGAAATGTATGTAATGTAATGAAAGCAATGTGCCTAGACATGTTCATGTTTAGATTTCTCCCTACAGGGAATATGTAAGTTTGTATATCTATAATTAACTATAGAAAATAGCCTAAAAGACCAACAGAAAGACTGCCTATTCTCCGATAATATATACATCCTGAGATTCCAGTACTTAAGAGTGCTTAAGTGGGGCATTGATATTAATTTTGCCAGTATGGATTTTATTGTTGGTCACCAGTTGGATGTCCAGACCACCAGAGGATAATGAAAGGGACCCCAGACAAATACAGACAGATTAGCTGGTAAAATGGCACAGAGCCCTCAATCCCTCAGTCAGAGATAAAAGTGACTGCTTCACAGTTTTGACCTAGGAGGTAGTTTTAACTGCTACCATTGCTGGGGCTCAATAACATATATGTATGCAGCATCAAGTGATGTTTGTGCATGCAAACATTCCAATAATATTCATACCTTCCAATCTGAGTTGTGGCTAACTGAGGGTGGATATGGCCTGCTAGATGGATGTGGCTTAGAAATTGAAACTAGTCTTTGGATATTTGTTACATTAATTATATTTTAAAAATAAAGTCAAACCACAATATAAAGTATATTTTCCCCAACAAAATTCAATGCTGTTGTACTTTCTTGTAATTCACTACTACTGTGGCAAGTGGCATGAATCATAAATGGCAGCAAATAATAGGAAAGAAGGAAGGGAGGGAGAAGTACGAAGAGGAAGAGGAAGCCTGCAGTGCATTGCCTCATAATGTAGAGTGTGCATGTCAGTATGAAGCCACAGAGTGAAAGGGGGGGCTGTGTGAGTGGACAGAGATGACATGAAGGAAGAGGAGAATCAGAAAATGGACATAGATGTGAATGGGGAGAATAGACTAGACTCTAGAGAGAGACATGTACAGAAAGGAATATGTGAAAAAAAGGAGAGAGAGAAAGAGAGGGAGAGAAAAAAACCACATAAAATGTACAGACTCAGAGGAGAGTTGGTGATGATATACTAAGGTAGTAAAAGGAAAATAAAGAGGAGAGTATTGGAGATGGACAATGATGATGATATTGACACTGTTTGCAACATGGGAAGTGAAGAGGACATTGAAGGAGGAGAGAGAATAGAAATAGAGCAGCCAGAATGAAAGAGGAAGGAAATTCAAATGCAAAATGGCCAACATGCAACACGATGCATAAAATGAGGGATGATTGTGTGGGTCATTTTAGCAAGTGTATTTTGGGTCAAAAATAGAGAATAAAAATATTAAAATGTGTGGGTTTTTTCTTAATAGTTAGGTAGATGTGGCCAAATTGGAAGTAATAAATAAATAAATAAATAAATAAATGTATTTGGGTTTTTCATGAGAACAGAACTGCTTTGGCTATTATTAATTCAAGTTATTGATTGGTGTGTGTGTGTGTATGTGTGTAAGTAAGTAAGTAAGTGTAAGTAAGTTCAGGAATATTTCATTGCAGTATTAAATTGCTGTAGACCCAGTAAAGAAAGAATACACATATGAGTCTATGCCTAATTATTACTTTCAGCATCATATGTTTAAGTGTGAATGAATATAGGAATCTTTGGACTTTATCAGACCACTGCCGATTAATGTTCTTTTGCTGGCATAATCTGTGGCATAAACTGTACCAGACCTACCTTTAGGGGCATCAATGAGGCATCCCTGGCATAAAGTAAGCTCTGTTTACTTCCAGATTCCAAATCTTGCCAATTCTTGCAAGAAGACTCTAGCAGGGCAAATTCAAAAATAAAAGCAAAAGCAAGACACAAAAAGTATAGAAAAGCACAGAAACACACTTTAAAAGTCCCAAGTACATGGAGATGGGGTCATAAAAATAACGTCCCCTACCTGGCTGTCACAATCCCACCCAGGAGTGTTCTATCATTATGCAGCATTCATGTGAGTACAATGGCGTGAGGATTCAAACACCGGCAATGTTGGCAACAAAGCACCACAGGGGAATCAATTGACGTCTAGGGCCATCAAGAAGAAGGAACAGGTTTTAGACTTTACATGATCTGAAAAGGACGACATCATCTGGTATGCGCTTCCTTTCGTGATCATTAGGTGTCCTTATGACACCATATTTGCCACATCTGATAAAGTCCTTTATTTATTTTTTATTAGATTTTTACATGACTAGATTATGATAGTTTATGGTTTTTAGAAACAGGTAGATTTAAATTATTAAAAATTAAACTGTCTTACCTACCTTCTTCCACTCTTCTGAAGAAGAGTGGCACAGGTACAAAACAGCCACAACCTGTATACAGAAAGGAGAAAGACATGCTATGAAATCTAACTCTGGCTTCCACCCAATATAAACAACCATTTGTTCAGAGATTGGCCAGTATAGGGCAACATGTCAAGGTAAGTCTTTCTCAGAGTGGCAATCTTCTCCTAGGTTGCTTTTGGTTTTCATATAACAAAGAAGAAAGTTTTGTGGTGTTTGAAATGTGAAGTAAGTTTCTTTCCAATTTTGTTTCAGGTTTTATTTCTTCCTCTTTGGTTCTTTAGAGACCACATCCTGAGGTATAGAAAGAAAACATGGAGGTCATTGCAGGAAGGAGACAACGATGATAATCCAAATAGCAACAGAATAATAGACCCCCAGAAAAGCAATAGATTCTAAGCAACATAAGTGCTGTTTACCTTCTTGGATCTTGCAAGAAAAGAGGAATCTAAATAAATCAATGAAACATTGAACTCTATGTTTCTCTGACGTATTTCTGACCAAGAATAACACAATTGTTCTTCTTGGTTGCTATTTCATAAACATAACATCTATTAATAACATAGGTGAGATTTTTATTTTCATTATGGGTATTGTTGATGGGGGATGAGTTAGGCTTTTAGTTTATATTTATAGATAAAAGTGTTTGTTCCCTGCATCCTTCCTGTGAGTTTGTATTTCTTGTTAGCCTCACTTATTCCCTTGCATTGTGTGGGTGGGTGAAATAGAGAGTCTTCAAAAAGTCATGCAGCTGTTTCCATCTCTTTCAATCTCCCAAATAAGGACAAGCTAGGTTGTGAAATCATGGGTGGTATTTTTCACCTTCATTCCAGTAAGTTTTTTAATGTAGTATTTTAATGTAAATTTAAACCACACTTTTGTATTAATGTAAGTGTAACAATGAGAGAGCCGGTGTGGTATAGTGGTTTGAGTGTTGGATTAGTGCTCCGGAGACCAGAGTTGAAATCCCTAATCTGCCACAGAAACACACTGGTTGACCTTGGGCAAGTCACACTCTCTCAGCCTCAGAGGAAGGCAATGCCAAACCCCCTCTGTACAGAATCTTGCCAAGAAATCCCAGTTATAGGTTTACTTTAGGGACGCCAGAAGTCGGAAACAACTTCAAGACACACAACAACAACAAATGTAACAAAGAACCCCTTTCCAACATAAACATCATTAACATAGGCTGGCATCCTGTTGGTTAGCTGAAACAATTGAAAGCAAATTACAATCATGTAAAGTTAAACTGCACTGTTGTGCACCATTCACATTCTCAGGAGGGGAGCAGAGATGCAGCTATGGCACCTGAACTATTGCACACGTAGAGCCAGCAATATCTCTGTTGCATGATGGTCCTGATGTGCAATGTGTTCCAGTGTACAATGTGTCCCAATGTGTCATGTGTTCTGATGGGCACCATGTCCAGTGCACAACATTTTTTACATTGCTTTTAGAAGTTCTAAAGGCCATTTTAATGTGTTTTTTTAAAAAAATTTCATCTTGGTATTGTTTTAATTGGTTTGTATTTGTTCACCTTGAGAGGCCTTGTGGGCTGGGAGGTGACAGAGAAACACTTCAAACAAACAAACAAACAAATAAACTGTCCTGATACACAATGGGAACCCTGTTGCACATTGTCAAAATTCATAAGCACGGTTGCATATCATGTCTGTCATTGTAAGTTATGCATTTTAGCTTCTGATGCAGGATCTTGGCCACAGTTTTTAAAGCTTTTCTAGTGTAAACTTAACATAGTCACACTTTCCCACTAACTCAGGTATGTCCTACGAAATGGGTACATCCTATTGCTCATCCAAATTTTTAAAGCATGGTATTTTACAAGTTACCTCTGGCTCATGAAAACAATTTTTTCTTCAGTTAGGCATACATGGGAAAAGTCAACCTTCTTGTTGATAATTTCTAGTTATTGTATCCAATTCATCTCCATGGTTTTCTGGAAGACTTGGGGAAATCTGTAAGTTTTGCCTTTCCCCACATTCAACACTTCAAGTTCTATCTGTCCTGAATTACATTTTGGCAAATACTTTAAAAATGGATTGACACAGGAAATTATCAGCTGCTTGAAAAAGCCTCAAAGGAGCTCACAAGAACAATGTCACTGTACTGAGAATGGGTCCTGGTATTGCACAACATCATCCTTCTCATCTGCTTGTTCCATCCTCCCTCCGTGCTGACACAACAAAAAAGGTGCCACTTTTCATTAGTGGAAACTCCCACTAATGAAAAGCAATGCCTTTTTCATCAAGTGAGCATGGAGGGAGAACAGAGTAAGCACACCAGGATGATGACACATAAGATACTGGGACCCATTCCCAGTACAGTGATGTTCTCATGAGCAACTTTGGGGCTTTTTTTCAAGTGTCTGATAATCTCCACAAATTTCTTCCCCAGCTGGGCTAGCCAAATTAGATAGTTACCACTATTCCTGGAATACATATGACCATATTGTAAATGCCAGCCATATAGTTGTTAAAAATGAGGAGCCTTAGCTGAGGGTAAAGAGTCAAGCACCCTAATTCAGGATTAACATGCTGGATGAGTATTTCCATATCTCATTAACAATGCTAGTGAGATGATCACTAAAACTAGTTTTACCTGGCTGGGGCATTAAGATACAGATTTGAACAGAAAAGCTCAGTCAATCATGCCAGACCTTTTATCATTTGTGTAAAATATTCAATTTTCTTAATAGCCCTTTATTTTATATCAAGCCAATACTCCTGATTGAGGGAGATATCAGATTAACAGAATATTGGTAATATACATCTTTCCCACCTTCATTTCCCCCCATTATTTATCTAACAGGCCATTGTGATTTCCAATTAAGGACAATCTAATTTATCAATTGGCAGAGAATGAACATTCTCTAAATGTTTAACATTGTTCATGCCACCATTAATCGTCACCAGAATTTAGTAGCTTTTTATTCTTTTCAACATAATCCTGTCACACACAAATCTACAATAACCCCAATAAGAGGATCAATAACTAAAAATGAATGACTGAATAAATTGTACAATTTCGGAGAATGCCAATTTTGCAGAGGGTAATAAAAAAGAAACTTATCTAACAAGCACTCTTTGGTATCCAATTGCTGTCTTCTTACAATCCCATTTATCACCTGTGTTATTTCCCATTACCTGTAATGGGGCTTCTGAAAACTAATCAAAGGGAGAGTAGGCACTGTTATTGTAGTCTAGTCTTAACTTGCCCAGGGGTTTTCAGAGGTTTTTAGAGTGGCTTTGGACATTCAACAAGTGAGGGAAATAGGAAGAGCTTGAAAGCTCACACTTCCTGTTTTCAAACTCTTTGTAACATCCAGACTTGACTAGTAGGGTTCTTGTTAGCAGCACTGAAATAATAAGTAAAATACTCTGAGACTTCAACAAGAACTATATATAAATGCTGTGTGCTACTAATCCAGATCCCAGATATGGTTATTGAGAACAATATTGCCAATTGTATATGTGTGCCAGTTGGTGCTACCAATATTCTGTTACATGCTCTAATGGGGCCAAGAGTCTAGTGGAACCACTGACGCTATGCACATACACTGCATTTGTGTACTATGCATGAATTGTATTGCATTCATGTACTAGTTTTGTAAATAATCTAGAAATCATGGTGGCAGCGGTTGTCATGTGCCTTCAAGTAATTTCTGACTAAGGTGAACCTATAATGGGGTTTTCTTGGAACAATTTGTTCAGAAGGGGTTTATTCTTGCCTTCCTCTGAGAGATGTGACTTGCCAAAGGTCACCCAGTGGGATTCCATGGCTGAGTGGGGCTTCAAACCCTGGTCTCCCAGTGTCCTACTCCACCACTCAAACAACTCCACCTGAACTCAATTCTTTGAATGCAAATCCTTATGTAGCCCAAATGGTACAATCTACACAATATAGAGAAGTATCCGCAGGCTTTGAAGATAAGGCCTTCAATGGCTACTAGTTATTATAAGTATCAGATATAATATATGTCTCATTGCTAGTTGCTAGAGTCCACAGGTTTTAGGCTGTTATTGCTTAGTTGGCCATTGGGGAAAGAGAATACTACACTAGATGGGTACTTTTATCCTGCATAACTCCTCTTTTGCTAAAACTTGCTGAAACACTTTTTTAAAAAAGAAATCCATGAGGAGAGTCAGCACAATGAAGATGGGGCAAACTCAGTGGGCATAGAATACTGGTTCAGGGCTAGAGCAGAGGCGAAATGGAACAGAGGAAAAATAGAATGTTTTTGGTTTATTTATCACATTGTGGGTATAGTTAACTCATGTTGCATTTTTAAAAATCACATTGCCAGAGTCAGATATTTTCTATCTGTTTTCTTTGCAAAAACTTTAGTAAATGCCTTGATCATGTCTAGTCTTGATTACAGCAATCTTCTTTTGACTGGTCTACCTTTACCTCATATTAATACCCTGGTTTCTTTTCAACATTCTGCTGCTAAAATTATCTTTTTGGCCCACCATTTTGACAATTTTGAAGTGTCCCTTCATTGGTTGCCTATTGCTTTTAGGATCCTTTGTAACCTTCTTGTTTTAACTTTTAACACCATACATTATCTAACTCCCCACTATCATTTCCCTTTCTGTCCAGGATCTTCATTCTATGAATCTTACAGTTCTCACTCAACTAAGGGTTTCCTCTTTCTCTTGACTTCTCAATTTTTTTCTCTTGTTGCTTCATATTCTTGGAACTGACTTCCTGAATGTGTGTAGACTGCTCCTTCAATTACTACTTTTAAATCTCAGTTGAAAACTTGTGGTTTTTGGAATTTCAGTTTAATTCTACTTTCATCATTTTGTATATTAGGGAGATTTTCAGACGCAATTTTCGGCAGGATATATTGCAAAACAGCTCCATTGCTGCCACACAGCAGGGGAGCTGTTTCGGACGACAACGCCCCTCTGCTGAAACCCTTCGTGTCACTTCCGTGACAGAATGGAGGAAACTGCATCGTATTTCATTTACAATTGTTGCCCGTGAGTGAAATACAACGCGGTTTCCTCCATTCTGTCACAGAAGTGAAACGGAGGGTTTCAGCAGAGGGACAGCATCGTCCGAAACAGCTCCCCTGCCGCGCGGCAGCAACGGAGCTGTTTTGCAATATATCCTGCTGAAAATCGCGTCTGAAAATCTCCTAAGATTATATGTATTGATATAGCTTGTTGTTTGTAATTTTGTTTCAGAGTCAGCCCTCTGTATCCACAGATTCTGCATCCATGGATTCAACCATCTCCAATTTGAAAATATTTTTTTTTAAATTCCAAAAAGCAAACCTTGATTTTACCATTTTATATAAGGAACACCATTTTACTGTGTCATTGTATATAATGGGACTTGACAATTGGGACTTGATAATATAATATGATAGACAGATAGACAGACAGACAGACACTATCTATCTATCTATCTATCTATCTATGGACTTGACTATTAACAATAAATCTTATTGTTCCTGTACCCAGGCTGAAAACGTTTTGGTTGCCTGTTTGGGTTTCTTGAATGATTGGATCTGTGTGGTAATGCAATCATGCCCAAGAAACATCCAGATCCTAAAGTGTCTCTACTAGAGCTATCAGTGGAATACCCTTTTCCCTTGCTTGTCTCGTTTCCTTACTATTTTCATGGAATCTCACCTTTCTGGTTTGTGTGTCTTTACCTAGATTACTCTTTTAAACTGGGGTATGCTTTTTCATTCTTGTAATCAAACTCATCCCTTTTAAATTTGGGCAATTTGAATTGTTTTAATTATTTAAAAAACCTATCTTAATTGATTGTCAATCTTTTCAATCTTTATTAAGAATAACAACAGCAGCAACTATAGCAGCAGCAGAAATAACAGCAAGAGGAGGAAAATGGAACAGAATCTCCTAGAAGAAGCCATAGCAAACTTTTCATTAAGGGGAGTGTTTCTTAATTTGTTCTTTTAAACTCTGAGAATATCTCTGTTTTTTACAATGTATTCTAGAATCCTAGCATTAAAACCAGCAGAGGAAACATAGCTTTCATAGCTTGAGTGTGGTGCAGTTTGAAGACACTTATGTCGTCTCGATATGGCAAATCAAATGACTCCTGCTGTCCTTATGATAACATTTCTGTGTTGATTCTTCCATCTGTGCTGGCCATCCTAACTCTTCTTAGCCAAGAAAATACTCAGTTGGGGGAAAAGCATCTGATCATCCCAACTCTATGTTGTGGTTGACAAAACCCCCAAAGTAAGATGTTTCTATGAAAAACTAACAAACACTTGACATCTTGCTCTGGCTGTGACAACAGATTGTAACAGCTGTAAGAGGACCGTAGGATTGGAAGTGCCCATCTCCAAGTGAAGGAATTATGCAAATAAAACTATAAAGGACAATCGTGCCAAAGTCAAACACTACTCTGGTCCACTGATCTCAACAAGCTGAACACATACTTAAATCTACCTCAGAAAGTGATGGTTGTTGAAATATATTTTCAAAAATAGGTTTTCTGCCCTTTTTGTTTCAAGCATCCAGGGGTGGAGTTGAGCATTTACTGCAGGAGATGCCTATTAGCTATCACATCACTACTAGAGCCTTATTTGAATGTCTGCTGAAATTCTATCCCAAGACATCATACAGGCAGTAATGACTTCAATGTCAAGTCATTTGTCCTCTCACCCTCCTCATTTTTCATTGGAGATCTCAAAAACACTCACACATTTGTGTGCCCTTTCAGTTATCCTATTGTGCTGGTAATGGATTTTGAAACTATGCC
Source organism: Gambelia wislizenii (assembly GCA_030847615.1). Taxonomy (NCBI): domain Eukaryota; kingdom Metazoa; phylum Chordata; class Lepidosauria; order Squamata; family Crotaphytidae; genus Gambelia; species Gambelia wislizenii. Next base: position 151,946,187 of record JAUMIR010000004.1, read on the forward strand.
CATCTTTAACAACAAAATAGTCTGTTAATTTAAAAAGTCTATTCAGGTCCATAATCATGAACAAAGTTCAGTATTCTATCCTAACTTAGATGAAAGAAAAACAAAATCCAGAATACATTAAAAAGTGATACTTTTATTGACCAGCCAAAATGCAAAACATATAGTGCAAGCTTTTGAAGTTCTACTGGCTTCTTCATCAGGCAAAATATGTTTAAAAAGAAAGAAAAGTGATTATGTTGCAGTCACAGACCTACATGTTGTCTCAGATTTTTGTTTGTGTTGTTCAGGTGAGGGATCTCATCTTGTGTTGTTCAAGTGGCAGCCAGAAGCCACTTGTACGTCTTGGCCATTTCAAAGCTGAGACAAAGGACAGTAAAATCTAACTTCTTTTGCAGCAGCAAGGCAACCTCTCTTGGTTTCCAGGATGTCTCCATCCCTTTGTGAAGCCACAAGTTCTTTTGTTAGGCAGAAATCACTGAATTTCTCAAGAAATCTCTGTACTGTTACATCTGGAAAACTTTTAGGTGATGAATAGTTAAACTATAGTCCAAAAGATATGTTTTACCTCTGTTGGATATAGAAACCTCAGAGAGTTTAGTCCCAGTCCATATTTCCCTCTCGTTTGGGATTCTCCTGTTGTGTCAAAATGAGATGTCTTCAAATCTAGGAAAAACATTCAGGGCTAGCTGTGTTGGCCATGCAGCAAAACCATATCCAGAATCCACAAATAAGTGATATCTTTATTGGCCAACCAAAAATGCAAAACATGGAAGGAAAATATTGAAAGGAAAGTATAATTGATTGGTATGGTGGGGTTTTATTTTACTCCAATGCCCACTTGGAGCTTCCATGCAAATACATTCACAACTGATGGAAGATGCATCTCATCAATTGAGTCACACAAATGGAAGATGCAGCTTCATGTGTGCATCTATTTACCCACTCATAAAGTGGGAAATGGGAATGGGATGTACTTATAGAACTGATGAAACACTTGGGAATGGGGGTGTAATATGGAGTAGATGAACAAAACCTACCCAGGCCTGATCTGGAAGGAGCCTAGAAATCAAAACCTTAAGTGACACTCCCCTGGAAGAAGATGTTCCTTTCAGAAAGTTCAACGCTTGCTCATAATTATTGTTTCTGTGACCATGCAAAAGTCTTACCCAAGAAGTTTGGCTTCTGGATTCCCCTAGCAGCTCTCCAGTGTGGCCCTCCTTATCTCCCTGCTCCATCACCATTGTTTAAGGACCAGTGGTACATGCACTGGTAACCTCCCGTCTGGATTTCTGTAATGCGCTCTACATGGGGCTACCCTTGTGCTTGACTCGGAAACTTCAACTAGTCCAGAACATGGCAGCCAGGTTGATTTCTGGCGTTCCCAGAAGAGAGCATATAACACTGGTGCTAAAAGCTCTCCACTGGCTGCCTATTAGTTTCCGGGCACAGTACAAGGTGTTGGTTATGACCTTTAAAGCCCTACATGGCTTGGGTCCAACTTACTTCCGGGACTGCCTCCTTCCGTACGACCCTCCCCGCACACTTCGGTCCTCTGGGAGGAATCTGTTACAGCCTATGAAAACAAGGCTGTCGGTGACCTCCCAGAGGGCCTTTTCTGCTGCTGCTCCCAGATTATGGAATGGCCTGCCGGACGAGATCCGTCTTATTACCACCTTAGACAGCTTTAAAAAAGCTGTCAAGACAGATCTTTTCCGGCAGGCCTTTCCTGAATAATTATCCCGGCCCAAGACTCAGCTGCCCTTTCTAGGCTACGATTGTATGTTTTAAATTTTTTACTTTTAATTTATATATATTTTGATTAATGCATGTTTTTAATCCTTTGTAATTTAATATTATTTTAAGGGGTGGGTGGGCTAGGGTATTGTGAGTATGGGGGTTTTATATTGTAAGCCGCCCCAATTGCGTTGCAGAGGGGCGGGATATAAATAAAATTTTATTATTATTATTATTATCTGATGCATTGGGGTGCCTGAGGATCCACCCTCTTTCACACACAATGCCAATCTGTCTCTCTACTCCCTGGTATATGAAATACTCTAGAGAAAATCGTGGGACACCCCTGGGAATTGTTTGCATCTTTTCCCTCCAGCCCTTCTGCACAGGTAGTGTGTTTGCTTGCTTCACCCAGGAGAAAGAAGCTAGTCTGTGCAGAGACATTTTTGGAAAATAACTGAAGCCTCAGTGGAAAAGACAAGCCCTCCTCTCATTTTCATGCTGCTGATGAGAACTCTCTCAGAACTGATGATTTCTTGGCAGGATGTCTTAAAGCAGGCTCTCTCATCAAGAATGGCAAGTTTTGTGAATATTCTTCACATCACTACACTGGTTGCTTTACTGCACTGGTCATGGCTCCTTACAATCAGAGTCTCTGCTGGAGACAGGTAATTCTTGCATCACTCTCTGTTGGGTCTGATTACATTATCCCGTTGTACCTGATGCAGAAATGTTGCAGAACTTCTTGCACTCACGGAACTCACATGGAGCTCTCCACACCATTGCAGATATACAAACATAGATGGTAGATATTTCTCTTACGATTGATAGTTCACATGTTGGCATCCTAAAAGTAAACCCTTTTGAGGATATAAGTGTTAATACTGTTTCCAATTTTACCGAATTTCAGCTATCAGAAGTATTGGGAGTGCTGTATTAATCAAACTAGTTTAGAAATAATAAACCAAATATAGTATTCAACAAATGCATGAAGCTTAGCAGTGACCACCCAAACAGACTTATAAATAGTTTCTGAAAAGAAAAATATTACTTACAGGAAAAATTAAAAAAAATAAAGCAGTATTAAACTATAACAAACTTAGAGATGACTACAGAGAGAGGCAGTGATTGACTTGAATATAATTTGAATGTAGGATTTTTTAGAACATAGAAAATACATTAGCACCCCTGTATCCACTGACTCACTCATCTGACTCACAGATTCAATTATCTGCCGTTGGCGATGTTGGGGGGCGGGAAAGGGAGGCAGAGGAGGGATCTCACCTCCCCCTCCCTTCCCCTGGGGCAGCTCCGTTTGCAGTAATAATAATAATAATAAAATTTATTTATACCCCGCCCCTCTGTTAAAACAATTGGGGCGGCTTACAAAAATTAAAATATAATACAGATAAAATCCCCAAACACCCCCCACCGCACCCTCCCCCATAAAAAAATATTAAACAATTATAAATTAAAACCAACTAATCTAAAATCACAATTAAAAACAATAAATACAATAAAATACTATAAATGGCCAGCAGACTAAAAGAAGCCAGGATCCCCTGAGGCCGGGATCTAATTAGGAAAGGCCTGCCGAAAGAGATCCATCTTTAGTGCTTTTTAAAAGCTACTCAGGGTTGTTATCTGATGGATCTCGTTCGGCAGGTCATTCCACAATTTGGGGGCGATTACCGAAAAGGCCCTCTGGGAGGTTGCAGACAGCCTAGATTTTTGTGGCTGAAGCAAATTCCTCCCAGAGGACCGGAGTGCGCGGGGAGGATTGTATGGGAGGAGGCGGTTCCGGAGATAAGTTGGACCCAAGCCATTTAGGGCTTTAAAGTAGGGGGTGATGGTGGGGTGAAAGGGAAAGGGAGGGGAAAGAGGGATCTCATCCTTGCCCCATCCTTTCCCCCAGGAGAGCTCTGTTCATGGTGAGGGATGACAGTGGGGCAAGGGGGAAGGGAGGGGGAGGGATATTGCCTTCCCCCCTCCCTTCACCCAGGAGAGCACTATTCATGGTGGGGTGTGATGGCAGGGGGCAAAGGGAGGGGGGAGGGATCTCACCTCCCCACTTCCTGTGGAAGGGCTCCTGTGGTGGTGGAAGGGTGGTGGTGATGGGTGGCATTTACTATTATCTGTGGATTTCACTATCCACAGGTGAACCCAGAACCAATCCCCCAGAGATATGGGGGTGCTACTGTATGTTACCCAAATTGTGTTGTGTCCGTGAACAACCTACTCATGTCCAGATATTAATATGGGGATTTTTTAATTAGCTCAATACGGCAGCAAGAGGCTGTATAACTGCAGGATCTTTTGACCTGTGGATACTGGTACTATCTGATGAGGCTCACAGCCAGGAAACAAAATAAAAACAGTTTTTATTGAAAGATAATCTTGAAAGCACTTATACCAACAATCAGGCTTCAAGCAATCACACAAGGCTAATGAAAAGAGTAGGAAATATTGGGATAGAAGAATAGAGTTTAGGTTGATGGACTTTACAATAACTATCTGAAAAACAGAGTTTCATGTAGCAGAAGGTACTCAGAATACAGCTCTGAGAATCATGCAGCAAACCAGCAGAGTAATGAGGTGGGAAAAATTGCAAACCTGGTGACACAGACTGAGTGATGAGATGAAAGAAACTGTGCATACTTTGCCTATGTTTTGTGGTGATATTTATACCCAATATTCCCACTGAAAGGGTGTTATGAATACGTTTGCTGGAGTTTTCCACAGTTAGACAATGGAAGCTCCGGTTGTGTTAATGATCACTAATAGCTGAAACATTCAAACTGATGGGTGTCAGGCATCCTTCTATTGTTTTGAGGAAAGGTGTGAGTTAAAACCAGTTTTGCAAGGCAAAGAGTGTATAGCCACTTTGACTGAATTAGTGAATGACTCACTTCTATGTACATCCAAGTGAATTAGTCCATTTCCACCATAACAACCAGTCCCAGGGTGGTCTACATCATTACTACCTGGACTTGTCTTTTAGTAATTTGGGATGGCCTCTTTCATAGGTTTTTTGAGCAGACCTTGAATCCTTGCATTTGGGAGGCACTGGTCTAGTACCAACCATGTGGAAGGCCAATAAATAAGCCAGTTTATGAAATATAGCCAATTGATGAATTCATGGAAGGGTTGGGGTATCAGGGCACGTAACAAATAGAAGGTATTAATTTAAATGGATTAGAAGGAAAACCCAGCCTCAACTAACCAAATGGAAGATGCCTCTATTTTTACAAGGTAAATTTTCTTCTAAGTCAGGATAACTGGTTTGCAATGATGTGCTCTGATTTCACTGTAGACAGAGGTAAAGTTGTTCTTTTTTTAAAAAAAGTACAATAATGTCCTACTGGTATTCAACTTGTCCTTTTTGTCAGAAATAGGTTATATTTCAAAAATCTGAACACAAAAATTCTGAGGGCATGTAGGTGTGTTGGTCTGTTGTACCAAAAACTGGAATTTGTTGTGGCAAATTTGAGACAAACAAGTTTCATTTGGCACATATATTTCTGGAAGTGATGGAATGGATATTTGAAAATATTTGAAAAAAAAATGGTCAAAATATGTTTCTCAAGTATTAGGAAACACTGATGAGATGACGCCGGCACTGAGAAGGATCTTCATAGGTTGGGGCTCTGTACAGAAATATCATCTTCCCCATGGAACATGCTATTTCCTGAAAAAATATATATGCTATTTTCTGTGCAAATTATGTGTGTATGTGTGTGTGTGTGTGTGTGTGTGTGTGAATTTTTGCACATAATAAAGGCTGAACTGTGAATGATCTTCAAAAACTGTAGTTTTCAAAGACTTTCTCTCTGGGGGATGAAAATTACTACAGCCTGATTAATGAGATGTATGGCCCAAAGCATACCTCTGAAACATGCATTTCATCAGATGCATGCAGTTGGCAAAAGCTTGTGCCAACAAAACTTGCTATCTTATATCTGGTCCCATGCTTAGTCTGGGATATAGAACTAGGTAAATATGTAGAATTACAACAGCAAGACACCCAACAGAGTGAATTTGTCATGCATCCCTAATGTAACAAATCATCTTATACACCTTTAACCACATACCACCCTTCAAAAACCCTTGAGTAAATTCTGAATTTCCTTGTTCCATACAAAATGAACAATTGATTCATGTTACCTGTCTATCTGCTCCATGTTACAAACAAATCAGAAGTACATTTACATAGCGTAGCTATTCTAACCATCCTGCAAAACCTTTTGGAGATAATGTTGGTTATACTGATGACACAGTACAGTGCATTCATGTTATAATGAAAATATTGACTGGCATCCTGTTAGTGAGTTAATGATAGTTTAACTCCAATGTACACTATCATAACTCACTGTTTTGATCATTGGAGATACTGGATTTTTTTAATTGACTGTGCAACAACCAAAGTCCCCCTCTAACCCACCTTTTAAGTGACAAAGTTCCCCCATGTCCAGTTCTGGATTGTTGAAGAGTAGGGTGGAAGAAGGTCAGCAGAGATGTGTCCTCCTGTTTTCCCATAGCTTGATGTGCTGCAAGGGTATCATCTTCAAGGACCTCCTGAGGACCCCTGGGGGTTCCTGCAGCTGCAGGGAAATAGCTTGACATATTTTTGTGGATTCACCCACTCTCCAACAATGTAGAAATGGATGTGTGTGAGAACTGCATACCTTAAAATGTGAGGAGAAGTAAGAAAGTACTTGGATACATGGCTATGAGGATTTAGCTATATTCCAGATGTATGTCTACTGATACAGGACTCCAGCTGTTGTTTGTAGGGCTGCTCCTTAAGAGCTGGTGACTGGCAATGTTAGGTTGTTAAGAAGTACTGGAGGTAAAATATGTCATGTTGAATTTTGCAGAGATAGTTAACAGGTCATATTGACCAACCTACTTTTCGTGTATCCCCATGGCTGCTAAATTTATAATGACAATAATGAACCACTCTTTTCTACAAGTACATTAATATACCTTAACAAATCTGTGAAGCTTTTACAAAAATATTCTGATTTATTTTTGTTCTCTGAGTCCAGCTGTCAATCGTCTTGCACCCTGAAGCATGGGATTGACTTAACCTTATCTTTATCTCCCTGGTGTGTGGAGTACCCATGAGAGCTGGGAAAATAAAAGCCATGACTGTTAAGTAATATGAATCTCTTACAATGGTAAAATATAGCACATTTATCAGAATTGTCTGTTGGCCCAGATACTGACTCTGTTGAGGTGTAGTTTTTAATAGAATTAATGAGAACAGAAAAAAGTATGGAACAGGAAAGGAAGACATTCATGATAGGTAAACCTAAGAATAAAACTTTGTTCACAGACTAAATGGAATTAATTGAAAGACAAAGGAGAAGAAAAGGTGTAATGACTTGTTACCTGAATTGTGTGGGGTCCACAAGGATCCCACTACACTAGTGTCTAAATATTAATATTGGGCATATTTAATTAGCTCAAAATGGCAGAGAGAGGCTGGGTAATGGTAGGCTCTTTTGACCTATGTCTCATCAATGAGGTGCCAATGTTTGGATTAGGGATGCATCCAGATTGTCTGCTGAAAGATTGTGTTTGTAATAGTCAGCTGTTGTTCTGGACAGAACTCTAGCAGGTGACATCCGTTATCATTGCAATTTCCAACACCATGCTTGCCTAAGACACCTTTCCAGGCTTCGGAGTTCTTTCCTACTCTGGCATTGAAGTCACCAAGGATAGTAATTTTATCTTCTACAGGGACTTTTTGTATGAGTTGGCGTAGGTCTGTGTAGAATTTGTCTTTCTCTACAGGGTCGGCTTGCATAGTTGGGGCATATATACTGAAGAGAACAACATGAGGGAGGCGTAAGGAAATAATGTGATCAGAGTGTCCAGTTGGCAAGGTTTCCAGTTTGGAGGCAATGGAGTTTTTAATCATAAAGCCTACTCCTGAAAGATGTTTTTCAGTTTTGGGTTTGCCAGACCAGTAAAGTGTGTAGCCGGCGCTGTGTTCTTTAAGGCAGCCTTCCTCATGGAGATGAACTTCACTAAGAGCAGCAATGTCAATATTAAGTTGTGATAGTTCATGGGCTATTAGAGCAGAACGACACTCAGGCCGTCCACTATCTGCAGAGTCTCACATGGTTCTGATGTTCCAGCATGCAAGCGTCAGTTTATTTACACCTTTGGAGGCTGTTGTGTGCCTTTGTTTCTTTGCCTTGGTTTGACTGCATCAGAAGATGCCTGTTGCCCGCGGCTAGCCAACCAGGTAGGTGGGGATGAGCTTTCATTAGGCCACCTTTTCTAGGCCCCTCTCCATATGGAGCAAGCAGTGCTCTCCATAAAAAAGGCTGCTTGGTCATTCAGGATGCTGCCGAACAAGACTGTCATCTCCCAGGTCAGCCTCGAGTGACCAAAGTCCTGAACTGCCTGCATGCAGGGTTGGGGCTGCGGCTTCCAGTGCATCTTTACACCTGCCGTTTCGTCTCTTGCCTATCGCTACGGGGCTTTTTTGGAACTGGATTTATCCTTCGAGCTTGTGCAATGGATTTTTCTGGTGGAGCGCAGCGTGCACAGATCTGGCCTCACCCTTTAAACCGAAGGTTCATCTGCTGTGGCCTTGCAAGCATGGATGGTAGCAGCGAGGTCCTCGGGTCATAGGTTTGATTAGAGTTTCCTTCTCTTAGATAGTTGACCTTACAGGGTTGGATGAGCACCATCTGCCGGGGTTTGGGATTAGAGTTTTCCTTCTCCTAGGATGGTTGCCATAAGGCTAGAGAGCCCATCCTGCCCTTTGACACTCTTTGTCAGACGCTTCAGTTTTGACCTGTCTGGCATGGGAGACCCTACCAGTGGCTATTATGCCACGGCCAGCATAGCTGAAAACATCATTAGGGTACACAAGCCTCTCTCCCATGACAAGGGGGTGTCAATGGAGAGGTGACCTATGTATACTGGTAGTAACTTAGGAGACTCTAAACCCGACTGTACAGTTAAATTATCTCTATTGGAAATTAATATTAACAGCATTCACACAAACACTCAGACTTCAGGCAGTCTCACAAGGCTATTGAAGATAGTAGGAAGTATTTAGATAGAGGAATAGAGTCAGGGCATTATGTACCAATCCTGTAAAGCTGAGATCATGAAGTAAACTGGCAGAGGGGAGGTCCAGAAGACAGAATCGTGACATGAACTGATGTGGAGTCAGAAAACAGGAAATTTGTGCACACTTGGGTGGGATTTTAGGGTGATATTTATATGTGATCATTCCCCTGAAGTGATGAGATTTAGAGTGGAATACAATGTTTCTCAGAGTTTCCCAGGACTAAACAAAGCGTTCTCCAGAAGAGGCATTGACCACTGATGGGCTATGTATTTGGAAATGAATAAGAGCAGGCAAGGTCTATTGTTGGGGAAGAAGGGAAGAGGAAAAAACCATTTTGCAAACATTGAGGACTCTGCTATTGTTGAATAGATTAGTGGATGTCTCCAGGTATTAACTCTAACCTGAGTATTACTTGTTTGGGGAATTTCCAAAGGCCCCTCCCTTGGTTATACATGACTCCAGCCTTGGTATCTGGGGGTCTCTGGTTTATCTGCTAACCACATGGAAGGCCACATCATGCCAAATTATTAAATACTACCAATTAGATGACATTCCAAGATAGGGGCTGTCAGTGTAGGAAGCAAAAATTATATATCTCTATGAAAACACAGCTTGGGAACATTATAAAAGTTTCCACCCCATAGATCATTGATTATTAAATTTCATGAGCTGCACACTGAATGTTTTTGTTACTTGCTACTTGTGACTGCTGAACACATTAACAGTATCTTAATCTCCCATTTTGTTATTGGCTATAGGCCATTCCACTTCTACTGATAATGTTTTCTTTCTTTCTTTGACCCACAAGCAGCCATGCAGGACACTGTTACTTCTCCTGGGTGATTGGAGCTAACTAGTTCATTGTTAAAAAATGACAAATCACTAGTTACATGCAAATGGTAAGTTTTGGTGCTAACAAGGCAGGTGTGTCATTCCCTTTGCAAAGGACCACAACATTTACACGGGGGGGGGCAAAGAATATTTGTTGTCATCATTGTTTTATTTGTTATTTGGGCTTGGTGAGCAGTGTTGCCTCTTACTAGGAATCTCTTACCCTTTCTTTATTTCTCTCATTTTTATAAGGCATAAATAAGAGGGGATCTATAATTTTGCCGTTTAAAACACCTCTTTACAGCAGGAGCTTTGTGTGTTACTCCTTCCCCATTGCCTCCACCACGAGGGTAAGTTCAATTCTCCACTGCTCCATGAAGTTTTATTGAGTCGTGCAAGATATGTAGATCGAATAGAAACAAGGAAGGGAGGAAAAGGATCTTGTGATGAAAGACAGCTGTTTAAATAGGAGGGGGGAGGACAGATTAGCCCAACCCGGAAAGCTATCTTTGAATAATAAAATTACACTTGTCCCTTCACATTCATGGGGGTTAGGTTCCACAGACCCCCATGAATGGGGAATTTCTGTGAATAAAGACTGCCCTCCCCCTCCCTCCCCAGGTGACCATGGGGGCCCCGGAGGCCCTCCGGAGGCCCCGAGGCTGCCTCCCCATGCCTCCCCACTCCCTCTCCAGGTAACCATGGGCCCTCCGGATAAAGGAGGTCAGCTTCTAGTACCCATGAAAGTGAGGAGGGTATGAAGGTTTCATCCAAGGTTGGGGATCTGAGCTAGGGAAATAAATCTGCTTATTTCCTTCTTGCATGTAATTTTGATGCATACATACAGTTCTTACATAAAAGAACTTTTGCACATTCCTGAATGGGTGTGGTTTGGTTTTTGTTTTTGCATTTTGGGATTATTTTCCAAAATATTTATTTGGGCAAAAAAACCAACAACAACTCACATTGCTTTTGTGAAACACCCTCCCCCAATATTTTGTATGAAACCCAGAATGCTGGGATATGTAGTTAAATAGATTTATGCTGTAAAGAGCTGAAATGGTCTGCAGGGTGCAGTAGTGTGAGCTAACAGTAGATTGCTGGGGCCAGCCTATAGACAAGATTGATGACTTAACAGGAAACCTTGGGAGGTTCTGAGCCTGCTAGAAATAATGTTTGTTTATCTTTGTAAGAGCAAATCTGTTGTAAGCTGTATAATTAGCTAATCATGTAACAATGTTTCAGTTTTATGTTATGGGCTTTGCAGTATAAAAGATGTTATTTTGCTGAATACAATTTAGAGTGCTTAGAAAGGATTTTTTATAACATGGTATATATCTCCATTATTCTGAAGTAAAGAGGAGTAGTTTCTTAGGCCTAAAGTCTGTGTCTGTTGGGTTTATTTCTCTTGCCTGGAGAATGAACACCCTGCTATAATCTTGTTGCTGCCTAACCCTCTTGATGTGCTCAGAGATTTAGTGGGCTAACCTGACATGAAATGGCACTTTATTGTGCATGACAGAGGATTCTCCCACCACCAGATGAACTGTTTTTAATGAGAAAAAAGTGTGGCTCTTTTGTACAAATAGATTTCTTGCAAAGAGTCTCAAAATGTGACTTCGTAAAACGTCTCAAAATGCTACCCCTGACCTTTAAAAATAAATAAATAAAAAGACACACACCCTTTCTTGTTGAGGACAAGAACATTTGTGAATATGCTTTATGTTCCTAGTGGGAACAGCCATGAGAGGTGGGACTGCAATAAGAGGCCATGGCAATCTGTCCATGGTATATAGGTCAGGAACAGAAGCCTTAGGAGATTATCAGATAGGAACACAAAAAAAGTTCCTGTCTCACAATCTCCACTCCCACCCCTGTCTCATTCCTGTCTCGGAACAATCACCCTCCCTGCTGCACTTACCTCCTCTCCTGTCGACAGGGCAGCCTAGGAGTGAACGGAGTCCTAATGAAGCTCCGATCACTTCCTGAAATGAAATCCTGGAGATTCTTGCAAGAAGACGTGAGCGTGGGAAATTCAAAAATAAAAATAATACAAAAAAGTAACACCAAGCACAAAACCCACACTTTAAAATGTACAAGTAACCCAGGGAGGGTCATAAAAAGTGTGTCACTTACTTGGATGTCCTGATCTCACCCGGAAGTGTTCTGGCAGGGACCTCCCATTGATACTGGGATCTTGACAGCAACATGGGGCACATTGTCATACACATGGAAATCAGAGACAGAAATGGAATGAGGAATCTATTGGCAGCTTCTACCATCAATAAAAAGCATCCCCTGCAGAACAGCAGCAGAACGGTTGCATAATGATAGGGGATGCCATTGTGTGGAAAGGGAGCCCTTTTGTGATCTTCTGGCATTGTTTTAACACCACTTTTGATACATCTTATAATCTCCTTATAGTACAATTTGGAGCTTATGGCAGGGAATTTAGGGTAGCTGGAATAAGAGGAACAAAAGTTATATTCTTGGTCCCCTCTCTGATTTGGTATATGAAACTCTCTATGTGTATTCCTGCATCTGCAGCTTTATTTATTTACCAGCAGTTATAGATGTTCATCTTTTCAGTCCCACATGGTGGGTTAGAAATATACACACCCATAAAAAAAGAAGAAACAGGGAGTCCTTTAAAAAAATCTGACAGCAACATACATTATTTGAAATCTCTAAATGTCTAGGTGAGTAAAATGTCAGCCTAGAACATTTTCTAATAGAAAGCAGGAAGGCAGGCCTGGGGGGAATAGGAGTCAGGGTGCTACAATAGCCAAAACACCTTGACTGAGTGAGACCATCAGCCTATTTAACCCAATATTCTCCACAAGGACCTGCAGGAGTTCTCTATGGTTTCAGAGTGGAATTTTTCCCAGCTCTGCCTGGAGATGTCAGGCTTTAAGACCTTTTTCATGCAAAGTACGAGCAAAGAGCCCTCAGAAGGACAGTGGTGATCGGATAGTGCTCCTAGTTATGTTAATGCCCATCTGTCAATTTTATCTATATTCATGGTTTGTTTACATGAAAACTTACAGCTATGTAAGCCACCCTTTTGGTTTTGAGTATGGGTAAATGACAAGGTAAAAGAGAAAGTTTATATCCAGCTTTGGTACCAACATTTTCTGTGTCTTTTCTGGGTTTTAACTTGAATCGTCTTAGACATGCTTAGAATTGTTGTTTTTAGAAGTAGCCTGATCCATAAAATAAAAATGACTAGAGAGAGTAGTCTTCCTGGGATTGTTGTTGTGTGTCTTCAACTTATTTCCAACTTAACCAAATTGCCTTGCAACCTGATATAAACACAGTGGAATTCAGAAAGAATTAGGAAATAGAGAGTTTTTCACATATCTGTCCAAGGCCAGTGAAGCTGTTTTGACACATGACAAAAAACAAAAACAAAAACAAACAAACAAAAAAAACCCCAAACAAAACAGTAGTTCTTTCCCCTATCAACACTGAGTAAAAAAAAAAAAAAGGTTAATTACAAAGAATTTGCTAATACTGACACACACCTCAGTTAATCCTCTGATAAAGAAGCTCCTTTTTACAGAGTCTTTTTATGACCTCTCTCTGCCTCATTCTCTGTCTAGTTGGAAGGAGTTTTTTTAGAAGCTTTGGCATTGGGAGAATGGTGGCCCTTCTCTTCCATCGCAAAGAGAAGGCTTCCAGCTTATTTGTACAATCTGAAAACACACTCTCAAAGTTCCTCTAGCCTAGAAATCCCTTTTTAAAGGTAGGCCGCCACCACTCACTGAGTTTCCTATCCCCTTTACAGCCCGTTGCAGTGAGAAAACAGGCGGGATTGTATTAAAATATCAATAATGACCCTTTTCTCGATCCTAGAGAAGTTTCTGATAGCTGACCAAGAAGCAGGTGATTTGGGGAAATTATGAAATAACAGAAAGCTTTATTCAGTTCCAGAGGGAGAGCAGGACTTCCCCCAGGCTTCAACTTAGGAGTTTACAAAGTTATACATTCATTCAGAGCACTACAAATAAAATAATAAAACTAACACAACTATCTAGATGGTCCCTAAGCTACTAAATGGAAGGTAACTTACAGTCTGGTAGGATCTAGCAGTCTCTGTGATGGGATTAAGAGTCCAGAGTCCTGTTTGAACAGGAACTTCCTCTTGAAGTTTTTGATATCATTTTAAAGCCTGTTTAGATGGTATTAGGCTGTTGAGAGAGAGGTTGGCTCTTCCAGCATTGGGTATCACAGTTTAGCATCCTGTTGATTACTGCATGGGGCTCTCTCCATCTGTCCAGGCAGATGGTTAAGCATGTGGTGTCTTGGCCATGTGGCTCAGAGCCCATGAGGCCCAGAACAAAGGAAAATCAGAACTTTTAAAGTCTTTGCAGAGCCACTCTCATTGGCTCCATATTGCCAACTGTGATTGGATCTCCAGTCAGGTAATGTGATGTTTATTCAATGAGGTTCCCATCCCCTTAACAAACCAAATAAGGAGTGGAACTTTCCAATGTTGTAGCTGTGAGTTTGGATGAGGATTCCATGATGACTGGTAGGTCATCATGACAGAGGGCTGGAAAAACACAGACTTTTTATGTCAGATTGCAGCAGCATGTTTGGCAACAATGCAATAAAACTGTGAGCTGAGAGAGAATGGGACTGTGCTCTAGCTGATCTTACTGTAACCATGTGTGCCTGCAGACAACTGGCAAGGCAAACAGCAGGTGCAAGCAGACTCCCCTACTGTGTTACCTGAATTGTGTGGGATCTGTGGGGATCTCACTAATGTCCAAATTCTAATATGGGGGATTTTAATTCGCTCAATAAAGCAGTGAGAGGCTTTGAGTACTTAACTTGAGGCCTGGTAACAGCAGGATCTTTTGATCTATGTGTATCAGTAGTAACTGAGGAGACTCCAAGCCAGGGATAAAGTAAAAATTGTTTTTATTGAAACATAACAAGGGAACACACACTCACGCACACACACACGCACACAGGCTTCAAGCAGTCACACAAGACTATCAAAGAAAATAGGAAGTATTTGAATAGAGGAATATTGCTTTGAGTACTTAACTTGTAAAAGTCTGGCTTGGAATTCCTGCACATTAATGTGAGGGACTATGGGTGCATCTACACTATAGAAATAAGGCAGTTCAACACTACTTCAATTGCCATGGCTCCATCCTACAGAATCTTGGGATTTGTAGTTTTGTGAGGGTCTAGTACTCTTTGGTAAAGAAGGCTAAGGACCTTGTAAAACTACAAATCCAGAAGATGTCATAGCATGGTGCTACAGCATTCAAACTGAATTATTTCTGCAGTGTAGCTGTACCCTCTATTAGGGTTGCGACCACTTGCAGTTTTCTGAGAGGCTCTTTCTAACACCAGAATGGCAGACAAATACATGATGATATTATTCATAGTGGGATTAGGTTTCAACTGATTGAATTTCACCTTGCCAATGGAGGAAAAAGTTCAGTTCATTTTTGAGGGATTTACTAAAATCCCCTAATTGCTACATATTCAGGGTGAAGGGGAGAGGAACTTTGATTTCAAAAATGTGAATGCAGCAATGGGGGCAGGGGAGAAGCAAAACCAAGATTTTCCTATTCCTTCCTTGCTGAATGAAGATGGTTGGAAAACACATGGCACAAGACTATCAAGATATTTGGTTTGTTAGCAATTCATGCCTTCCTCACTGTGATGTATTTTCCTTTGTACTTCTAGGCTAGCCTTTGTCAGAGATTGTTTAGCAATGATTTGAAGAGGGTTAAGCACCGAACAATGTTAAGCTCATCAGGTTGCCCTGAAAAAGAAAGAAAGAAAGTCAGTCCTTTGGTAGCATTCACACACTTTATAACTCTTGCTGTAATGATCCCTTTGCAGGTTCAGTGTTACCTGATGTGACCTATTGTGGCAGCTTGAAAGGCAGAGTGGCATTTTCTAAAAGACAGAAGAGGTTTATGATTAGGGGCAGAACAAAGGTTGGGAGATAATAAAACCAAAGAGAGGATATGGCATTTACAGCACCTGCTAACAATAAGGACAGAGTAACATTTCACTTGTACATTAGGGTACTGTGGTGGCATACCTAATATAACTCCAGGAGACAAGCTTGATTTGTTAAGAATAACTTCAGGCAGGTCCTTGCAATCAATAGGTATGGAACATATGAGCAACTAATGTGGCAGTTAGTTGTTACGAAGTACATTGCTTCCCCAGCACATGGCTCACACTATAATGTGCTCTTTTATTATGAAGCCCTGGATTTTATGGGCTCTGGATTTTTATGGGCACTGTGAGAATAGTGAGCATTGTGCAGGTAAAAGAAATGTGTGCAGGATATCAAAGCACAAACTAGAAAAGGAGCTCAATGGCTCTGCAGAAAGATGTACTGCAAAACTGAAACCACATTTTGCCTGCAGGCATCTCTGAAGCTGCTTGCTGTCCTCTCAATTAGTGTCTATGTGGATGGAGAGAGAAAAATACCATCCGCACACACACACACACACACATCCATACACATTTCTCATAATGTGTGAGGTCATTCAAAGCTGTGGGTTGACTTGAACTGTGGGTTGGCATTCATGGGATAGAAGATGAAGGAACAACCCAAACATTCTGGAGGCTAGAAGAAAAATGCTTACAAATGCTTGGGGGGAGAGCTTTTGGAATGCCAAGTCTCTCCACACCTTTGGAAAAATACTTTCTCCCACTATGGCAAGCTGTCCCTGCGTTCCTAGTTTGCTGAACTGGCTATTTCTCCTGATAGCATCCTTCTACTGTTTCAGAGAAATAGCTACTGCCAGTGATGCTTAAGAAGAATTGTGAGAGTAAATGGTGACTGGTGCTTGCTACTCTCTCTCTGTGTATGTTTAAGAAAAGGAGGAGACAGAACCCTTTTCCTCTACCACTTTGTAGCATAGATCCATCACTCATTTCAAAAGGAACAAAATAGTAACAATTTCTCCAAACCAGACCTTGGAAGGTAACCTTTTTAAAAAAGCAATAAGATATGATTATACAGTTCTAGGGCCTGAAAAATATATATCATTATATATATCATTTTCATTTTCCTGTCTTCAAAAGGTAACTGTAATAGTTACATATATTTACATTTCAAAATATTCAAATGCTACCATTCTATAACTGAACCACTGGCTTGTGGTATATAAGAGACTGTCTCCTCATCCCTTTTACAATTGCCTCAGTATACACAGCACAGCAAAAGGCAGAGCATGAGCCAGTACTTGAAACATATGATATTCTTCCTCGAGTGGTGGCACTAGTAAGTAAAGATTTATTGATGCCTCAGACCAGTATGTAAAAACCATTTACAAATAAAATTACATGAGGGGGCACTAGGGGGGTTCAGGGAGGCTGAACGGGAACAGGTGACACTGTCAGGGGGAGGGAGGGCACCAGTCTTAGTGACACCACAGTCTTCCTCCAATATTAGGTTATGACACACCCCTGTAACAGTAAGAGTAATTAAATGTTACAGTTTTTCTGCCAGAGGAATAGGGCTCCCAGCATGTTCCCAACTGCACTGGAGAAGCCCCTTTTGCTGAAGCACAGGATGGAGGCTTCTAATGTGGCCTCGACACCTGCACCATCACTTGGAGAATGAGGGGGGCAGGCCAGAGGGTATTTAAAGCTGTCCTGAGCTGCAGTAAGGCTTTTGAGGTATTCTGGCTTTTGCCTGCTCTTTAATTATTTGGATACCTTACTGCAATGGGTATTTAATGCATAATAAATTTATACTAACTGATTGATGGATTCAAATTGTGACACTCACAATAATTCATGGACACTCACAACAATTAATGGACATCAATACTCACAACAATTCATGGACATTTAATTCCATTAATGATCAGTTGACCTCTGGGCCAGCTCTGGGATTAGACTTGGCTATACCCCATATACAGGCTACACATCTCATTTATTCATGGGTGTTGGATTGGCTTACTTCTTGTTAATTATATGTATTGTTTGCACCACATTCTGTCTGATCTTGGGGTGTTGAGCTGGGTCAACTGTAGTTTGTTCTTGGATGGGAGACCTTTAATGGGCATTTCTTATACTGTAGCCTTAATTTATTTGATGTTTATGTTGCAGTCTGACTTTCTTAACAGTGTCATCTTGTGACTCTAGAACTTCAGTCCTGTCCTCATTATACACCGTATTGCCCATCAGTTGCTCCAGCAGCATATGTTTGCTTTAATTAATTTATTAATAGATTTAATACACTTTTAGTGGCATAAAACTTTTTATTCATTATTCAATTGATAAATGCATTGTTTTTCTTCTATTCTAGGCCATTTGTTTAATTATCTTATGCTGTTAGCTATATGGAATCTTGGAGTGGAGACTCAGTATCAGCCATGGGCTTAGTGGAATGTCTCAATTCTGACTGGTACAATTTGTCCTATAGGGTTTATGGGCTGCGTGGCAGGCCAGTTTGAGCCAACTTCCCTTGTTGGATGGATGGGATGGAGAGGACTGTGATGCTATGGGTTGGGCCTCCACCTGATATTCTGTTCTTATGTTTCAGGATTGCAGGGGGGCCTACCTGATGCTGCTCTCCTTTTCCAGGAGTGTCATTGGTCTCTGCCCGATCTGCTATTAGCACCTGTGTGCCTCCACCTGCTGTGTGACTTCTGTGCCAAGTGTGCCCTTGTGCTGCTACCTGCTGTACAACTTCTGTGCTAGGTGCACCTGTGTGCCTCCACTTGATGGCTTCTGTGCCGGGAAAACCTGTGTGCCTCCACTGGTTATGCAGATGCCATGGCCCTTATGTCTTGGTGCTGCATTGCATGGGGGTCAGTAAGTGAGTGGCCTGAAGTGCAGTTTGTGTGTGCAGCTCTACTTTTGGTGGGGAGGAACCCTAGCATGCACAACCCTGATATATACTTTGACTAGCCTGCTTTTCCTAGGGCCGATGGGATCTAGTTTTTCTGGGGGATCTGCAATAGAGGTTTGAGGTCCCTACTGGTTGATCTGGTGGGGGAAAGGGGCTAAGCAGACACTTCCCCTTTTCTATGGCAGGTAGAAGGGAAGATTTGGTAGCTCAGTGTGCACCTTTGGCACCTCCCCCTTTTTAGAGGTGAAGGGGGATCTGGAACTACCCCTATAGGTCTTGCAAACTGAGAGGTGGGGAATGTAACTTCCATTGAGGCTGGCCTGAGGGATAAACCCTACCTTTAATTTCTACAAATTGGGGGAGGGCCTTTTGTGTCAGCCTTCCTAATGTGGGCTGGCTGGGGAGCAACCCAGCTTATGAGTTCTCCCTGGGGTTCAGGTGTTTTCACCCAAGGGAGGTTGGGAAGAGATTTTTGGTAACTCCAACTATTCCCACACTAGGTTGCTTACCCATTGCAGATCTCTCAGAAAGGGGTTAAATAGGTCATAGCTTAATAAAAGTGGGTCTTTACAACCCAGCTATATGTGTGGTCTCTTTATTGTGTCTAGTCTCCTTTTTCTTGCATCTATCAGCAATGATATTCTCCCCTTTTTAGCTACAATTGTAAAGTAACATTTTTGTACTATAATCATTGCAAGGCAGAATTAATTGCAAATATTTAGATATTTGTAATGACATATTTCCAGGTTCTGCTTCAAATAAGCCCAGAAAACTGTAGAAACTGTCTTCTCACTTTTGTGGCCAGAGAATTATGAGCTGAGATGGTATGAGGGCACTCTTGAAGAAACTCAGCTTGCTGTTGTGCAGTGTAAAAGAGAGGAATTACAATGGCATGCAACAGACAATTATCTTATGAAAATAACTATCTCAAGGTGTGATGTGGTTTATCTGGGGGAAGGGGTTCCCCTCCATTAGGTAAGCAAATCTATCACTGACTATTGGTTATTGATGTTAAATCGAACCTTCATGCTCACATAGCAAATACTGGAGACAACAATAAAGGGAATCTGATTTTGCGCCCTGATTGCAAAATTCCAGAGCTTTTTGGTTGGCACCTGTTTAGAAGAGAATGTTAGGCTATATGAGAACACATGTGCCATCTAGTAGGAGGTTATTTGTGCTCTATGGTAACTTGCTAACAACCCAAGACACATTTGCCTGAAAACCCATCACAATAATTTCAATAGATTCCCCCCCCCCCCAGCACATACATTTAGGATCAAGCTATGCTTTGCATTAGACATATTCTTGAAGACAAGGCTGATGAAACTGGCCACTTTTATTTTAAAATAATAGTTTTTATTGGTTTAACATTTGTTAAAAACACAAAGGACAAAAAAGAGGAAAAAATGAATGAAAGAAAAAGAACACAAACTACAATAGGACATTAAAACAAACAAAACAATATTACAAACAAAAAGGCAGTGTGTGTGTGTGTGTATGTGTATGTATGTATATATATATATATATATATATACGCACCCCATAAATACACATATATATGGCCACTTTTATTTTGATGAAAAAGCAACTAGTGAGATCCAGTCCAGAGTATGGTTCACATAAAACTCCCCCCCTCATCTGCAGTTTGCTCCAATGTTGTAGCACCTTCAGGATCAATAGGCACAGAAAACTGCAGTTCTCTCCTTCCCACAAAAGGAAGATTTTTTCCCCACAAGAAATTGGTGTGGGCTTCCCAAACCTTATTAGTTTGGGAGTATTCAGGAGTAGGACTGCTTGTTTTCCCCCCCCCAAGCAACAGTGCCCAGTTTAATAATGTTTCTGGGGGTGTTTGTTTTAAAATTCATGTTGTTTAGTCCTAAATCTCTATGAATTCATCTGTCGGTCATGAATGTGTGCATGGGGATCCAACCTTGATGCCTAGATCAAATGAATGAGGACACTTTGTTCCTTTCTCTTCTGTTTCTCCCCCAACCTGTAGACTTTTAATATTTCATGGCTACTGATCATACTCAACTCTCATTGTCTGTTTGAATTTGTTTTAAAAATGGATTGTTACATATTACTGCAAACCTAAGGTTCTTCCAAGCATATTGATACCTCCCATTTTTCACTCTCAATGGGCATTTTTTGGCACCAGACCTGTTGGCGTTTACCTTTCCCCCCAGATTTACTGTTAGAGATATAGGATCTTATCAGACGATCAAATTAAAACATTATAGGGATGACAGGAGATCACGAAAGGGCTTCCTTTCCAGACATCATCCCAGTGTTGTTATGCTCCCGTGCCCCTTCTGTTCCCCTGGTGCTTCTTTTTATTCATGGGCTAAGCTGTGAATTGACCCATCATTATATTTCTGTAACGGAATGATGGGTCAGCAAAAAGGTGCCCCGTTATGCTGGTGTGATGCCAGAGTCACTGGGAGGTCTGTGCTGAACACTTCTGGTTGAGATTGGGACATCGAGGTAAGTGGCACACTTTTTTTTTACCTTCCCCAGGTTACTTGGGATTCTTTAAATGTGTTTTTGTGCTTGGTTTATTTTTTTACCTTTAATTTCTCTTTTTCTTTTTGAACTTCCTGTGTGATCATTCTCTTGCGAGAATGGCCGAGATTTCCTTTCCAGGAAGTGAATTAAGCTCCATGAGAGCTCCATTCACTCCTGGACTGCCGGAGGGCAGGGGACACAGTTCTCTTCCACAATTAAGGTAGGTCTGGAAAAAAAATTGAACTGCTACAGGGACAGGAGTGGGGTGGGAGGGCAAAAAGTGAGAAGGGCATGCTACCATATCATAGAATCATAGAATCATAGAATTGCAGAGTTGGAAGAGACCACGAGGGGCATCCTGTCCAACCCCCCTGCCACGCAGGAAATCTTGATCAAAGCATCCCCGACAGATGGCCATCCAGCCTCTGTTTAAAGATCTCCAAGGAAGGAGACCCCACCACGCTCCGAGGGAGTGTGTTCCACTGCCGAACAGCTCTTACTGTCAAAAAGTTCCTCCTCATATTGAGGTGGAATCTCTGTTCCTGGAGCTTGCATCCATTGCTCCGTGTTCCAGTCTCTGGAGCAGCAGAAAACAAGCCTGCTCCATCCTCAGCATGACATCCCTTCAAATACTTAAACAGGGCTATCATATTACCTCTTAACCATCTTTTTTCCAGGCTAAACATACCCAGCTCCCTAAGTCTCTCCTCATAAGGCATCGTTTCCAGACCTTTCACCATTTTAGTTGCCCTTCTCTGGACACGCTCCAATTTGTCAATATCCTTTTTGAATTGTGGTGCCCAGAACTGGACACAGTATTCTAGGTGAGGTCTGACCAAGGCAGAATAGAGCGGCACTATTACTTCCCTTGATCTAGATACTATACTTCTATTGATACAGCCCAAAATCGCATTGACCTTTTTAGCTGCTGCATCACACTGTTGACTCATGTTCAATTTGTGGTCTACTAGGACTCCTAGATCCCTTTCGCACGTAGTCTCATTCAGCCAGGTCTCTCCCGTCCTATATTTATGCATTTCATTTTTCTGCCCTAAATGCAGTACTTTACATTTCTCCGTATTGAATTTCATTTTGTTAACTTTGGCCCAGCTCTCCAGTCTATCCAGGTCATTCTGAATCTTGATCCTGTCCTCTAGGGTATTAGCTACTCCTCCTAATTTGGTGTCATCTGCAAATTTGATAAGTATGCCCCTAATTCCCTCATCTAAGTCATTGATAAAGATGTTGAATAGCACTGGGCCCAGGACAGAACCCTGTGGCACCCCACTAGTCACATCTTTCCAAGACAAAGATGAGCCACTGAGGAGCACCCTTTGGGTTTGGCTGGTCAACCAATTACAAATCCATTGAACAGTTAACTTGTCTAGCCCACATTTTACAAGCTTGTTTGCAAGAATGTCATGGGGAACCTTGTCAAAGGCCTTACTGAAATCAAGGTATGCGATGTCCACAGCATTCCCTTCATCTACCAAGCTGGTAACTTTATCAAAAAAAGAGATCAGATTTGTCCCTGTTTGATAATTTCCATAGACAAAATATGGGATATTTTTTCAAGACCAAAATAAATCCAAACTCAGCTCTGATTCTGAAATCAGAATAAATGATGTCCATTGTTCCAAGTTACATCAACCTGTTTCCACTTTTCTCAATTCTGTTTGAACATACTGCAAAATGTTCCTGGGAGAGCAGAACAGCAAGTGCATAGATTTTTTTGGTGAGATATTTAGGCTTCTCTGTCAGAAAGCTCTGGTGCCACAACACACTACAGATCCCTACTGGCAGCTGCATGAAGCATTATCCAGAATTTCAGGCATATATACAATGGAAATGATGGTGTGGTGTGTGGGAGTTACAGGTGGTGAAGTTAGTGGGAAATGAAACATAAGGGGGACCAGTGTTAATAATGTATTGGCCCTGTCAGTATTTTCTACATTTAATTTCCCTCTGATGTCATAGTCCACAATCCATACTCCCCCAAGCATGTGTACTGTGTATGTATAAATATATATATAACCCTATATACCATTTCATACAATTGAATAAGTAGACTGTCCACAAAAACTTGTGTGATAATAAATTTGTCAATTTTTAAAGTGCCACAGGACTTTCTGATGTGTTAGACAAACAACTTTTTATTAGGATTTTCATTATTAGCCATGCAAAAATAAATAAATAATTGATTTGTTATAAAGCCTTCAGTTCAAACTTCTGGTATGCATATGTATCAAATAGGCTAGTTATGCTGTGGTTTGTTTTTTTGTTTTTTGTTTTTGTTTGTTTTAAGTAGGAATGTGCACAAAATGAAGTTGTAAGAACCTGGATCATCATTAATTTCTAACAAGCACAAATTATTTTAATGGCTTACTTTCTTTTAAAATACCTGTTCATCTCTTTTTGTGGGGTAGGTCTACATCCTGAACTTATCCTCCATTTCTCTAATATATTTGCATTTGGATTGTGGTTTGCATTTGATGGAATGTTAAATTAGTAAAATGTAATCATATCTGTTCAGTCGGGTGCCTCATTTGTCAATAATGTGGTGACAAATTATTAAAAAGCAATGTATTTATTTAAAATAACCTTTATTAAAGAAAGGTTCTCATTAGAATTGGGAACATTAAAACAAAACTGTATGATATCATTGTTAGAATGTTTGCAATATAGAGACTGTTGGAGGAAAAGAAGAGCCATGGGAATATGATGACAAACCATGTCTGACAATCTTTAATGCATTCAGAATTTCAAGCATATAAGATAGCTTTAGTGAAAATAATTTTACAGAAAGTGGGGATGGGAAAATGATGATGGAGAAATGTCATCCATCAAGGATCTTAATCAAGAATAGGTAAGCCACACTTAAAGAAAGCTGAATTTCAGTGTTACAGACCAGAGGGTACATGATGGTAACAAAAGCCACCTTCCTGACAGCAGGGGTTAATTCTGTGTGATTTCTTGGATTGGTGAAAGGTTTGTCAGGTGGAGGAGAATGCTAGTGTTCTTCTTCAATGTTTGTGCTGATTGCTGTGGTGGAGTTGTAGTTGAACACATCCAGAGGGCAGCAGGTTGAGGAGGGGAGGTGGTAGAGCTGGATCTGCTTTTGCAACTTGCAATTATAATAAATGCTCGTGTGGGATCCCTTCTTAATAAAGGTTCCTCTGAGTTGGCTCAGTTCCCTCAAGGGAACTGGGCCATAAGTACTCCAAATCTTATGTTCATATGTGGGAGAGACTCATCACCGTCAGGCAAGTAAAAGCTAACGGCTCCCACCTATTTTGCCTTGGGCTGCAAGTGCCCATGAGGATGGGATATGTGTACCATTAGTTCTCTCCTCCCCTTGTATGGACCATGTGCCATCGTTCTACTCTCTGCCTTCTTAGTCACTTATGAAACAACCTCAGAACCAGGAATGAGCCAGGAAATTTCACTTCTCTCATGCTGTTCTCTTCCTCTCTGCCTGGCTTCAATTCCAGTTGGTCAGCAGAAGGCTGTAGATCATCTGGTAAATCATGGATCAGAATTTGAGACACAGGTATAGAGAAGAATATAGAAAATTTTTGCAGTGTAACACCAGGGGGTGGTTTACATGGGCAAATATTCCTCTAAATATACCGCTAAGATAGCTCATAGTTCACACGGGTCGAGGCACAGCATCTCCTCATTCAGAAGGGGGGAAGGTAAAACACCCAAATATAGCGTGGCAAGGGATGTCACTACTTTTGCCGGTATATTTGCAATGTAGCACATTATTGGCAGTGTAAATTACCATTCTGTTAAGGGCTGCAGCAGATCTGCATGGTGATTGGTTGCTATGATACAGGGGTGGGCTTAAAAGAGGAGGACTGAGTTCAGTACGTTCAGGAAACTTTGAAAAATCCTCTCTGCTATTTTGCAAGTCTGCCAAGAAAAAGGATTCCCAAGACCTTTCATTCATAAAGTTCCCATCTGGTCAGCTCTGCTTGGGTGGGGGGGGGAGAGAGAGAGAGAGAGAGAGAGAGAGAGAAACCATTTCACTAAGGGCTGCATTGTGATTGGGGGAGGGAGGGGGACTGAGGGAGGGAGAGTCAAAAATCCTCTGCTATTTTGCAAGTCTGTGAACCCTGACTAAACAAATTGTGCTGAAAAAACTTGTGATAGGTTCACCTTAGGATCCACGGCATGGCAGCAAAGTCTTTCAGCAGATTGCTTCGGGGAGTGACTGAGTTCATTTACAGGCAGATTTAGAGAGAGACAGAGACAGAGCCACTTCTTTGATCTCCCCCCCCCCCCGCTATTTGGGCAGTCTGTGAGTCTTTAGCTCGAAAATGCAGGGCTTCAAATTCTTTCACTCACGATCTAGCCTCTTCCTCATAAAGCCTTCTCCTGCTTGAGAGGCCACGCCCCCCACACTTTTTCAAGTCTGAACGAAAAAGTGGCATAATTAGAAAAAAAACCTGACTGGCACAGCTGCGGAAAAGAATTAAAGCACAAGTTGCCGCAATAAATCTGCAGTGTAAACGACCCCCTGGAGAAATGGCATAGTTTCAGAGCTGACAATGTAGAGAACAAAGAAAACAAAAGAATAAGGGACAAGAGAGAATAATAAAGGTCTCTTTGGTCAACAAGGTGATACTGTAAGGAGATGAGAGGGATCAAGAAATGGGTAGCTTGGAAGAAAATATTAGTTATATATTAGAAGTGGAGAATAATAGAAAAATCATGTCTAACTTACACTTCTAATTCCTACATCTAGAATTATATAAAAACAAACAAACAATGGATAGATATGACTAAGTGCAGAGAAGTAACAATACCTGAGAGTCAGGAATTCCAAAGAAATATGGCTTTCCTTTGATTGATTCAGCTTTGTCTGCTTGAGTTCTTTTGGTATTTGTACATGTCAGCCACCACAGTTAAGATCAACCATCTGCATGTCCCATCTAACCTTTCTCCTCTTCAGGAGACAGTATAATAAAAAATGCAGGCTTAACAACTGTCTGTTTCAATTCATTACTTTGACAGTGTTGAGAACTCAGTTCCCAGTAGATTCATGTTTGAAAAGAAAGGCCTGAATATGTACTACCTTACAAAAGAAGGGACACTTGAGACAGGTGTGTGTGTGTGTGAGAGAGAGAGAGAGAGTGAGTGAGAGTGTGTGTGTGAGAGAGAGCACTTTTTAAAACACAACTCTTAGAATCCCTGCATTGTGGTGCCATAAAACAATACTGGGTTTGCTTTCTGAAGTGCTTCCATTGAGGTTCATGGGAAAATGTAAATAGGCAGCAAATAAGGCCACTGTTGAAGATTAAAAGCTATCTGACATTAAATATATGCACATCCCATACTCATGGTTCCTTGGAATTTTTGGATCTTTTTTGATATCTTTTTTTTATTAAAAAATTTCTCTACAATTTCTACTTTGTTAAGGAAAAATGCACATACAAAATTCTATAATAACCAGCTATTGTCAGAATAATAAAATTTAGAAATTAAAATGTATTGATTGAGAAGAAGCTGCAATTTCCCTGCCCCAAAGTCTACAGTAATGCACAGTATTGATTACTCAAGTGGTTAATCCTTGATTGCTTGTATTCTTTCCCCATTTAAGGGGGAAAATAATCAACACAATGTTGATAGGCAACAGGGCTTTTTTTGGGGGGGGTATTCAGATAGATTTTTAAAAAGCTTTTTTTAAAAAAAAAAAAGTGTATCATGGGATGTTCTCCCTTCCTTTATCATAGCCTTCTATATGCACTATTTCTAAACAGATTATTCACATGTTTTTAGTCATCAAATTCTACCAATAAGGAGAAGAAATGATCAAGTTGCATATAGCAAAAATGCCTGTGGGACAGAGCATACACTGGCAAAGCATGCACCAGCAATACTTTATAATTATGAAGTGGGCCAGGCTGTTATAAGTATAGTAAGACCCCAGTATCCATAGGGCCAGTACCAGTAGTTTCAATTACCTGCATCAGAAAAAAGTATGTTCTCTCTCTCGGTGTTTTCTAGGTCCTCCAGCAAGATTCTATGGTATGTTTCTGCCAGACATTTACCATAGAAAGAATTGTGCTGGAGGACCTAGAAAATGCCTAGAGAGGTATTCTTTCTAAGATTCGCTAGATCCTCCGTCACAGCTCTATGGTATGCTTGGCCTGGAAGTCATTCATTTCAATACGGTTCACTATTATCCATAGTTTCACGTTTTGACAGTAAGTCCCGGAACATAATACATTTCTTATAAATCTCATAAGTATTCAGTGGGAAATCAAACCAGTGTATCACTATCACTAGCAAAGTAATCCTTCATCATTAGATGTCCCAAAGCACTTTCAGTGCCTTGAAAGCTTTTTACATACCCACATGTTCCTTGGTTCCATTTGGGGCCAAATAATCCTTAACCCTAGCTGCCGATTGTATCCATACAAATCACAACTATAAAAAACATGAATAACTGAAACAGACATACTACAGCAGCAGACAGTCTTGTCTGACATAATTCCTTGAACAATGGATGATACCAATTGTTCCAGAGGATTCATCCAGAGGATGAAACATAGAGAGCGTTTATGGACTCGTTTTGGATTTTAATTAGTTCTAGCCTAATGCATATG
The DNA here is from genome assembly GCA_030847615.1 of Gambelia wislizenii. Lineage (NCBI taxonomy): Eukaryota > Metazoa > Chordata > Lepidosauria > Squamata > Crotaphytidae > Gambelia > Gambelia wislizenii. Next base: position 151,973,818 of record JAUMIR010000004.1, read on the forward strand.
GAGGCATCAATTTGGGTGAGACACTGCTGGCTTGATTCTACTATATATGTGATGGTAGAACATGTTATCACGTGCTGTGCTCACCTGAAGTCACATGTGACATGGGTACCCATAAGGCTCATATTCAAGAAGCTCTGATATGAACATTTTTATGTGTCTAATTCACTACACAAAATGTGAACCAAGGAAGTGTCTTTACCAGGCCTAAATGTAGACAACTGACAATCAGTACTGATTCCATTGCTTTATTCTACATCATCTTCAAACTTGTGTATCAGCTGTCTCCTTTCAATGCTACAGATACAACTTATAAATCTGTAATCATTTTGGTTAACCTTCTATGCACATTTTAATTTATGCAATATCTGCCTTATGCAGAGAAAAACAGATTTACAAATTAGTATTCAAGGTGCACATTCAGCTTTGATTTATATCATTGGCATTATGATATTTCTGCATTATTTATTCCACTTCATTTGCGGTACTTGAATTTAGCTTTCTTTCCTTTTAGACAGATGCAGCATGTTGAAATAATGGGTCAAGAAATTATTCACACAGTGACTCACATCATAAATAACAAGAATAATACTAATATTAAAACAGTTCAACAGCTAGACTGCAGTTCGAAACTGTTAGACAGCTTAAGACCCAATGTTTTCTGTGAGACTGAAACTACAATAAGAAATGTTCTATTGGATTAGATGAAATACCAATCTAGTCAAGTATTCTGTTTCCATGCATATGTACATGGGAAACCACATGGAAGAACCTTGAACTAACTTTGCTACTTGTGTCACTGAGCAACTGAATATTGAAAAATACACTTGTGCTCATACTGGAGTTAATAAATAACTATCATGATAATAGACATTTACAGTCTTGGCCTCCATGAATTTGTCTAAATTGTTTTTAAAGATGTTTAAATGACTGGTCAACACCATATCTTCTGATAGTGAATGTCACAATTTAAATACGTGCAGTGTGAAGTATATTCTTTGGTCTGTATAGTCTCTCTCACTTTAGCATCATTGAATAACACTTTCCAGTATTGTGAAAGAGGGAATAGGGGGTGATCCTCTGGTCAGGAATACTGAGAAGGGGGTGCATGAGGGGTGGGAGTTTCTTAAAAGTGAGATATTGAAGGCACAATTTCAAACAGTTCCAATGAGGAGGAAAAAAAATGGGAGGTGTCTAAAGAACCAGGATGGATGACTAAAGAACTTTCTATTGAGCTTAGATTTAAAAGGAACACGTACAAGAAATGGAAAAAGGGGGGAAATCTCCAAAGAAGATTTCAAACAAATAGCCGGTTTGTGAAGGGAGAAAATCATAAATGCTAAAGCACAGAAAGAGCTTGGGCTTGCTGGAGTGGTTAAAAGCAATAAAAAGGGCTTTTTTGATTATGTCTGTAGCAAGAGGAAGAACAAGGGAAGTGGTGGGGTTGCTGTGTGGAGAAGATGATGAAATGCTAACAAGGGACAGAGAAAAGGCGGAACTACTGAATACCTTCTTTGCCTCAGTCTTCTTCCAAAAGGAGAGCATTGCTTAGCCTGGGGAAAATGGAGCAGGTGATACAGTAGGGAAAAAAGCAGCATAGAATAGGTAAAGAGGTAATACAGGAATACCTGGCTACTCTAAATGAATTCAAGTCTCCAGGGCCAGATGAACTTCATCCAAGGGTATTAAAAGAACTGGCAAAAGTAATCTTGGAACCACTGTCAATAATTTTTGAGAATTCCTGGAGAACAGGCAAAATACCAGCAGGCTGAAGGAGGGCAAATGTTTTCCCATCTTTAAAAAAAATAGAAAAAAGAGGGCTCAAATAATTACTGCCCCATCAGCCTGACATCAATAAGGAAAGATTCTAGAGCAGATTGTTAAACAGACAGTCTGTAAGTACTTAGAAAGGGATGCTGTTATCACTAAAAGTCAACATGAGTTTCTCAAAAATAAGTCATGCCAAACTAATCATATCTCTTTTTTTGTTAGAGTCACAAGCTTGGTAGATGAAGGGAATGCTGTGGATGTAGTGTATCTTGATTTCAGTAAGGCTTTGGCAAGTCCCCTGTGCTATTCTTGAAAACAAGCTAGTAAAATGTTGGCTAGACAATGCTACAGTTAGGTGGATTTATAATTGGTTGACCAACTAACCCAAGGGGTGCTCAACAATGGCTCCTCTTCATCTGTTGATGTCACAGGGTTCTGTCTTGGGCCCAATGCTATTCATCATGTTTATAAATGATTTGGGTGATCGAATAGAGAGCATGCTTATCAAATTTGCAGATGACACCAGATTAGGAGGAGTAGGTAATAACCCAGAGGACAGATACAGAATTTAAAATGGTCTTAAGAGATTAGAAAGCTGGGCCACAACTAACAAACTGGATTTCAACAAGGAGAAATGTAGAGTACTACACTTAGGCAGAAAAAATGAAGTTCATATATATAGGGTGGGTGACACCTGGCTTGATAGCAGTGCACGAGAAAGGGATCTAGGAGTCTTAGTGGACTACAAGTTGAAAATGAGTCAGCAGTATGATGCAGCTGCCAGAAAAGCAATGCAATTGTAGGCTGCATCAATAGGAGTATAGTGTCTAGACTGAGAGAAGCAATAGCACCACTCTGTTCTGCTTTGAACAGACTTCACCTTGGATACTGTGTCCAGTTCTAGGCACCACAATTCATGAAGGATGTTGACAAGCTGAAGCATGTCCAGAGGAGTGCAACCAAAATGGTGAAAGGTCTGGAAACCATGCCCTGGGAGGAGTTGGGCATTTTTTACCTGAGGACGAGAAGGTTAAGAGGGGGCATGTTTAAATATTTGAAGGGCTGTCATATTGAGGATGGAGCAAGCTTGTTTTCTGCTGCTCCAGAGACTAGGACATGGAGAAATGGATTCAAAGTACAGGAAAAGAGATTCCACCTAAGCATTAGGAAGAACTTTCTGATGATAAGAGCTGTTCAACAGTGGAATGTGCTGCCCCAGAGTGTAGTGGAGCCTTATTCTTTGGAAGTTTTTAAACAGAGAGTGGATGGCTATCTGTCGGGAACGCTTCGATTGGGTACTCCTGCATGGCAGGAACTTTCCTAAAGCTCCTTTTCCTGATCAGCATCCATTGGTAACCCATGAAGATGGAATGTCTGATCTCTCAAAAACAAGATCAGAAAGTGTGCTGACATACTTTAAAGGGCTCACTGATGCTTGCACAAACTATATTGGAAGGGACTATGGAGAGCTGGGACATGGGAAAGGGACAGAATGTTTTTGTTTGTTTTTGGATTCAAATGATCCATGTGATTTGCTGTTAAGAGTGGGAAATATTTCTCTCTGAAATCCCAAAGAGCCACCATAATGTAGATAAACTTTTTCTTTCTGTATTTCACTGTGTGGGAAAGGCCTTTTTGTAGAGGCAGGTGTTTGCTTCATTAGTGTTATCAACCTTTCTATTTCTATTGCGAATCTGTTTTTTTTTTTAAAAAAAAAAAAACAAACAAACCCAAACCCATACTGTTACATTTGGTGGCATTTTCTTGTATTTATTATTGTTTTGTTTTCATTGCTGAGTTTATTGGTTTTACTTACTGAATGGCAAGTAAACATCCCCCCCCCCTCAAAGGAGCAACTTTGAAACTTTTGCACATGCTCAGTATTGGCTAGAAGTTTGATCTTTTGTACCAAGAAGTAAGAAGGGCGGCATTTTTCAGCTGCCAACTGTCATGCAGTGTGGATTTTAAAATTAGCTCAATGAACTGCCATTTCTTACACATAGGCACTCACACAATTACTAGTAGAGATTGCCTTTTTTGCAGCCTTGTTACTTTTTCATTAAATCAAATCTCTTGCAGGAAACTGTGCAAATATTTATCTGGTGTTCAAAAGAGAAAAGTGCCAGAGTGCTTCTTAGTTCAATTTCTGTCTCCAACCTGCTTGGTTATAATAGCACTGTTCTGTTTGAATTGTGATGATGAGAACATTTTCATTTTTTTATTTCCCAATGTTGAATGTCTTGAGGACAGTTTCAAAAAAAGAAAGAAAGAAAAAAGGATCACTCCAGAAATGTTGAAAAAGACTGACTGCTTAGAAAAGAATCTTTCACTGGTATGTCACAGTGAATGTCCAAAAATGTTTAATTGCCACCACTCATGTCTGAATACTGGCAATCACAGACATATTTTGTGAATATCCCCCAAAGTCAGAGATGTTTCAGCAAATGCTTAATGGTAACCTAAATGTGATTGTCAGTGTTCATTTATGCATGCTCAAGAAGAGGAGGGATTATATTTCACATTCACAAAATTCACCATGTTCAGGACAATCACTGTAACATATATACTGTTGTACTCATTGGCCTATGAAATCTAAGTGGATTTAGCTTTCAACAGCCAGGGGAATGCCTCTTCTGTTCCTGTACAGTTGCTAACAGCAACAGTAATGGAGTATTCATACCATCTCCTCACCCTTCAAAGGTAGAGAGAATGCAGACAGAGGATTCTTGGTGACTGCTCCCTACAAACATTTGTTGTTGTTGTTGTTAAGTGCCATCAAGTCAACTTTGACTTATGGCAACCCTATGAGTGAGAAATGTCCAAGTCACCCTATCCTCAACTGTCCTGCTCTGTTCTTGCAGACTCATGAATATACATTTATCAGTTGCTGACACAGTGTGAATAAATCAACTACAGACATCATAATATGTAAAAATTAGAAATAGTTGCAAGGGTTGTTCATGAAGCCTTGAAACCCCTATGTTTTCTTTTCCAGCATGAGGTGGGGGTCAAATTAACCTTCCTATAAAACAATAGACAATGGTAGGTGGTGGGCTTAATGCCAATGGGGAGGTGAATCTACTCTGAATTGTAAAGGAATGACCCAAGGTCTGAATCCTTTTTGGGGAGATAGGCTTCAGCACACTGTTTAGCACCTTTTAGTTTTAGGACTTTTTCAGACGGGAAAAAAAAACCCAAGGAAGTTGGGAGAAGGACGGGGCTGTGCTCCTTTTCAGTGAAACAGTGCTCCTTTTCAGACAGCCCTGTCTTTTTCTGTGCTCCTCTTGACTTCCCCCTGACCTTTCCCTGTGCTGCTTGCCACTTTTTATTAACAGCAGTTCTCCATCAATAAAAAGCAATGCTGGCAGCATGGAGGAAGGTCAGGAGGAGGTTGGGAGGAGCACGAAGGAGGACAGGGCTGTCTGAAAAGGAGCTCTGTACGCGAAACAGCCCCGTTCTTTCCCCAACCTCCTTGGGACTTTTTTCCCTGTCTGAAAAAGTCCTTAGATTGAACTCCAGATAGGATTCGCCACCCTACCAACATGTGCTTCTGCCACTGCTTTAACTGCCATGGCTTGATGCTATGGAATTCTGGGATTTGTAACTTTGTGAGTTATTTAGCCTTCTCTGTCAGAGAGCTCTGGTGCCACAACAAACTACAAATCCCAGGATTCCATAGCATTGAGCCATTGCAGTTAAAGCAATGTCAAACTGCATTATTTCTGCAGTGTATCAGCAGCCATGGTTTCCACCAGCAGGGCAAAAGTTGAGGAGATATTTAGTGATAATGTCTATTTATGTGTATATGTCACATAGTCAAAAGTAAAGTGCTTCATCTAAATTCGGAAGAGATTGGTTGGGATGAAAAAGCAGCATGAACCTTTAAAAAAAGTCAAAGAATGCAAATTTTAATATGAAAAATAAAGTTAATGTACAATATAACTAGTAAGAAGAATTATATTCTAACCACCCACATAAGTATTTTTAATCAATATGAGAAGGAAACCTAATGTTCACATGTTCACCTCTTAAGGAGGTGACTCTCTAATTCATTGAGGAATCAGGAGTCTAGTCATTAGAAACAACTAAATTTGACATATATAGGTTTCACTGGGCTTGTCTCGTTCAGCTCTACTTGAAGCTAAATGAACAGAAAACATCCCATGGTACACGAAAGTAATTTAAGCATTTTTTTTAAAAAAAAAATCTTTAAATTGCAATCAAGTGAATCAGGCTATTAATCCACTTGTTTTAGCTTTTTGAGAGTACATTACACAGAGAGGGTCACTCTGGGTTTTAGTTATGAAATGGTATAAGAAAGCAAGCACCTTGGGGTATTTTTAACAGGAAGGATACATAATAGATATTATACTGCCATATTTGTCCTTTCCCATATTCCCCTCAATGGTGCTTCAGTGAAATACATTGGGTAGTCTCTTCCCAACATTGTCCCATCAGTATTTCATCTTAATAACTCTGTGGCTCCATAAATCTGGTGCTGTGTTATGGTTTATGGTGATATTATGCAAAAAGAAATAGTTAAAGACCTATTAATAAAAGTTTGTGATAGCACAAACCCTGTTCCTATTCAAGTATTCGAACTCATTTGTCAAGATAAAATTTGAATACCAGCATGTTGTGCACACTTATGAGCATATGTAGGATTGCAATCTTACTGCCGGGCTATAAAACTGCTGCCATACTTGGCTTGTCATGTAAACCCCTGAGTCTCATTGTTGGCTAGGGATGGTGAGAATCCCAATATCAGTTTATTTTTGACAAGTATTTACCAAAATTTGCCAATCTTATCCTATTCAGAATGGAAAGAATGTGTATCTGTTTTGCTTCTCCCCACATGTGAGTGTTCAAGACATGATGAATTTGGTAAAGTCTTGTGTGTGAGAATTGAAAGTTTCATTTTTTTTCCTTCCCACTGGAAAGATTTTGTTCAGTTTTAAAAAAGTTTTCATATGGGTGTTAGCATACCCTACCTCCCCTATCTCATAACTGCACATATTGGACACCTTTCAGGGTCACAGTGACCAGAGACATTTGGTGTCAAGCTGACTAGAGGGCAGTTGAGGTCATGATAACCTGAGGCATGTCCAGGATCATAAAAACCCATAATAGGGTTATGCAGAAAACCCAGTCATTAATGGGTCTAGGCTAATCCTTTAAACATACAATCAGTGACCATCCTTCAACCTATACTCTACAGAAATCTTCCTATATACCCCACCTGTCTGAACATTAAGAGATTGTTGGAAACCCCATCCATGTTTTGTTTCTCTGAAGCTAAGGCAATCAGCTCATTTTGGATCCTTTTGTCCAACCTGTGAGAAAGCCATTCAGGTTTTGCCATAACTAATGTACCCCTCTATGGTACAAAATAAGGTATAAATATCCTAGGTCCAACCCTAATCATGTGTGCCACAGACCAGACCAACCATTCTCTTTCTCTGTGCTACCTTCAGGTGCTGTCTGAGTCCCTCCGCTGCACAGACCTCTTTTTCCAAGATGGTAACTTATGACCCTTCCACCCCTGACTTCTCTGTATTCAACCCTTCAGACTTTCTCTTCAATAGCCTTGTATGGTTCTAAGGAGCATATATTTTGGTATCTTAGTGTTGTGTTGTTGTTATTTGCAGAAAATTCTATCACTTTGGCGTTGTTTTTAAAAGTAGAAGCATTGTATAGGTTGTTTACATGCTTTTTTTAAAACCAACAATTGTGTCCTTTTGTGCTTGTTTCACATGTGTGAGAGAGATTGGTTTATAATAGCAGAAAGTGATGAATTTTGGAAAGACTTCTTACTGTGGGGACTGTGACTGGGGAACAAAGTGCTAGCCTTTTCACTCTCTTCAGTCTTTTCACTCTTACACAGAGATGAAAATTTCATGGTGAGTCTCATGGTAAAAATTTCATGGTGATCCTCAAATGTTTTGATGGGAAGTCTGGATGTGTTGAGAGATTCCATCTTCAGCCAGGATGAGAAAATTTGAGATTATTCTTTGTTTATTTTGCTCTCATCTTTTGGGCTGGGAGATGGATAACAATAGGATAACAACAGAAGTAGTTCAATAGATTGGTTGTGTAACAGGTTCCCTGCAGTTTTTTGTTTTTAATTCAATTAAATGAATCATATCTCTCCACTGCCTATTCTCTCATGTGTGGCTAAAGCCATGCAGGAGACTGCAAATGTCAGTTTTAGGAAGGAAATGGCTTTCTTCACAGAAATGTCCTGCAAGGAAATAGTTAAGCACTCTACCTCAGCTCTGTTATTGCAATCTAATTCACAGCCTCCTTCCCTGAAATCTGCACTTTCCGAAACAACAAAATGAAGAAAAGGGGTGCCAGATTGATCAGAAATCTCTTGGTGTCATATAAAGTTTGGCCTTTACACTGTAGTGCAATTTGAAGGAATCAACAGAAATCAATGTAAATGCATCCAGATAAAAAGTAAGCCAAATTCTGCTTTGAGAATGTAACAGGTATGAGTTCTTAATGCCCCCTGAACTGAGATATCAGTAGAACTTGGCGGGTGACTTCCTAGAAATAAAAATATTTAAAACCCTAAAATACCATCTCTGTATATTAGTCCTCTGTTTATGAAAGGCTTCCTATGAAAGAGAGCTTAAGCAGAGCAGATACTCTGATTCAGCAGTGGGTATTATGGATCTAGGGTCTTTACTTGAGGCTATGGTAAATGCCTGAGGCAATTAAATGTTATCTTGACAAAGAAGAAGGAAAAAGTTTTGTCTGCTTCTTTTAGACACAGTCACTAACTTCCACTATCTAGGTCTCAAAGAGAGATGGGGGAAAATAACAACTACTTCTCTAACACAAATGAAATATTAACAAGTATCTTTTCTAATTAAAAAGTCAACAACCCAAAGATTAATAAATTGTCTTTTTACTGAAGGGAAAGTACTTCAGCTAGAAGACTACTGTCACTTCTTGGTTTGCTGTGTCACACCCCTCCCACTCTCCACACACATAAAGAAGCATAAAGAGTCTGTATGTCAGTGGGATTGATGTTTCTTAGCAGAGATTTGCTTAATCTGTTTTAACCTTCAATTCACTAACTCTTTCTAAAAGTTTTCCAGCCAATTCACAACTTAATAGACCATAATCAATAATGAGAAATGAATGAATGCTTTGAAATAGGAGTTTCTCATTTCTAGAGACAAAAATAGTTCACCAGAAAAGACTTAGGGCTATTCCCATCAATTTTCTTTGTTTTTCCCTAGTAGTAAATATATTGTCTCTAAATTAAGAACATACTTACAGGTCCTGTTAATACATGCATTTTCATTGCTTGATCAGCACTAAGGACACATGAAACAGTCTACAGTATATCAGATCCATGTCAGTTTTGCATGCATTCTCTGTTTTGCACAATTTCCACATCATTCTTCATTTAAACACACATAAAAATCCATGTTTATTTTTTTGTACACAACCCCCCCAGTATGTATAATTTTAACCTATCACCCCCATCTCAATATATACATTTTTGAATGCCATTTGGAGCTGAGAAGTCCATCACAAACTTTGCAGAAGTCTAAAATGTAAATGGTGGCTGTCTTCCATTCTGATAACTGTAAATTTGATCATTTCACTTGAAAATGTGGAAAAAACTAAATCCACCTGCATATGTAGGCTAGAATCCTCTTGGGGATTTACATTAGCATAACTGAAGGTTATGCTAGCAGATCTACTTTTTCTAATGTTCTATAAGCAAATATCCATTGTCTCTTTACACAGGTGTTTGGCTTGGTAGCACAAGGGGTGCCAAATGCTACCTGGACAAAGCTACACCTCTAAGCTAAATTGCCACCGATTGTCCTTCTCTGGCACCTTTACCCCGGTATAAGTACTCTGGCAGACTGTTATGCTCTACCAGTTTCAGACAGGATTTGAACTAATCAACATATTCCATAGCAATATGCTTATGTCAGAGAGCCACTACAGGTGATCATATAAATACTGTGTTATCAAGTCCTATGTGAGGCTCACACATTAGCACAAGTAGGCTTTCTCAGTTGAGGCAGATTATATATTCAGTTTCAAGACATCAAAATTGACCCCTATCAAAATGTTGTATACATGCATGAATGGAGGGAGAAGGATCACATTTGCCTAACATCTGTGTGTACCTTTTCTTTTGAATAGTTATGATGATTGCCTGGTGGTCAAGCTTGTAGAATCCTACTCCCATTCCTGGGCGTTCTTATAGGGCTAGCTCAGATGGAATGCTAAATGCAAATATGCTTATCTTCTCTCTGGTTATACATACTGCCTCTTCTTACAATGGAGAGTTGGGAAGTTGTTGCTTCCATTTTAGATTAATGGGAGCTTGCCATGACATCCGGATCCAGCACATGCTTAAGCTTTGCTATGGATAGTGGAAACAAGCCAGCTTCAAACCACAATTCAGGGCAACAAGCTAAATTGCAATGAATCTAAAATGACAGCAGCTGCACTGAGGATGAGGAAAATGAGCCCAGAAGGTGGGCAGGATGGAGGGGCTAATTCTCAATTCCCAATTTTCCAAATGTTAGTGTTGTTTTAAGTTTTGTGTCCTTATACAGTCAAAATCCCAGTGTACAAATATTATGAGATCAAGTCTTAAGAGACCATGTTGAATACATGCATCTAAGATCTAAATCTTACAAAATGACAAAATTTTGGCATTTTCTTACAACCTTCTCAATATATGGCTATAAGTTTCATTCAACTAATACTGAATTCCAGCATCAATGTTAAGTGACTGAACTGCTCATGTAAATATTTGCTAATGATGGATGAGGGTTCACTCAGATGAAGTGGTTCTGTATTACCTACCATGATTGGTCCAGATCAGTGCATTCGCACAACCATTTTAGGAGCTGGATTGGATTCCCCTTTACATGCATTTCATGTCATGTAAGAGTGTATCAGCAGACAAGGAAAATGTTTCCTTGGAAGTAAGATAGTTTGATAAAATGCCTTTTGCAAAATATGTCATTGCATACTAACAGTAGTTCTGCCACTGAAACCTACCATTGTACAATCCAATATTGGGGAAAGGCGGGATATTATGTAAATAAATGTCCACACTGTCTGGGGAATTCTGGGTACTATAGTTCAAAGAAGTAAGTTTTTCAAGCTCTGGTACTATGTATCAGATTACTGGTAGTCTCAAAGAATCATAGACTCACTGGTGGCCAACACAGTGCTGAATTGAAAATAGATTTTCAGTTAAGTCATAATGATTTTTCCCCTTCAGCAATTCTCATGTTGGATCTAACTAGATAATTCAATTTCTACATAGAGGAAGTCTACTTAGGACTTCATAATGAAGCCTAGTTTCCCTCCCACCTTCTTTTTCTTGTTTCCAGACCAGGAAAACATTTCCCCCTCTGCAACATAAAAAAGAAGGGAGGGGGCGGAAAAGAAAGAAATATAGCAGCACCATTAAGACTAACTGGTTTTTATTTTAGCATGAGCTTTTGGGGCTATAAACCCACTTCTTCAGCTGCAGTACAGAGTGATATCTAGTCCTCAAAATATAAAGCATATTTACACTGTTGTGGGAGTGGGATGGAATGTCATAGGATCCAGAGAAATGCAAATAATAACCCTTGCCTTAAATTTTTCAAAGGGCTGCATAAGGTGACACACGTCTTTCAGATCTTTACAGTAGTCAGTAAGTGTTGATGTATGAAATAACTAAATCTCCTTACCAAAAGTCAGTTTCCTTGGGTTCAAAATCTTCTCTGGGAAGATTCTTTTTTGTTATATGTGAGTAGTGAGGGCTCTTGTCTTAATACATGTAGTGTGTCATGAAGCCATTGTCTTTGTTCATAACGGCTAATGGACTAGAATTCCGTTCAGTTGTTTCTCTTTCTAGTCTTTCTTTGTAATTTCCTTGTTGCCTCTGAAATAGACCTTTACTTAAAAACAAAATGAAACAACAACACTGAAAGAACTGAAAGCTTTGGAATTTGAGAGCTGCTGTGTTGTTAATTAAAATGTTATACCTGACTTAGGCATTCATTTCCTTCCTCCATAATAGATATTAAAAAGTGTGAATTTTATATTAGCAGGGTGTTGAAAATATACTGTTCAGATGTGGGTACACAAAGTCTTCCACAGTTTGGGTACAGGTACAGATATAGAATGCAGAGATATAAAACTGAACACTAAAGTCAGGATTATGCAAACCAGCACAGAATCATAGAGCTGGAAGAGAGCAGAAGGGTCATCCAGTCCAACCCTCTGCCATGCAGGAACACACAATCAAAGCATGCCCAATAGATGGCCATCCAGCCTCTGTTTAAAAACCTCCAAAGAAGGAGACTCCACCACACTTCTGGGCAGCATATTCCACTTCTGAACAGCTCTTACTGTCAGGAAATTCATCCTAATGTTTAGGTGGAATCTCTTTTCCTGTACTTTGAATCCATTGCTCCATGTCCTAGGAGATTATCAGACAGGAACGAAAAAGTGTTCCTGCCCCACAATCTCCACTCCCACCCCTGTCCCACCACAATAACCCTTCCCACAGCACTTACCTTGTTTTGTGTTGACAGGACAGCTGAGGAGTGATGGAGCTCTGTTTGCTTCCTGGATAGAAATCCCACAGATTCTCGTGAGAAGACGTGAGCATGGAAAATTCAAAAATAAAAATAAAAATACAGAAGAAACAGTGACAGGAAGCACAAAACACACTTTAAAATGTTCAAGTAACCCAGGGAGGGTAATAAAAAGTGTGTCATGTACCTGAATGGCCCAATCTCACCTGGAAGTGTTCTGAAAGGGACCTCCCATTGATGGTGGGATCTCACCAGCATAATGGGTGAGATTGTCACTCTCAGGCAACCCTGGCAGAGAACTGGAATGGGGGGATCTATTAATGGCTTCTCCCATCAATAAAAAGCTGTGCTGGCAGAACAGGAGAAGAACAGCTGCATAACGCGGGGGTACAACGTCATCTTATAAGAGTGTCCTTTTGTGATCTCCTGGCATTGCTGTAACACCACTTTTAACACATCTGATAATTTCCCTAGTCTCTGGAGCAGCAAAAAACAAGCTTGCTCCAACCTCAATATGGCATCACTTCAAATATTTAGACATGGCTATCATGTCACCTTTTCTTGCCCAGTCTAAACATACCCATCCCCCTAAGCCTCTCCTCATAGGGCATGGTTTCCAGAACTTTCACCATTTTAGTTGCCCTCCTGTGGACAGGCTCCAGCTTATCATATTTCCCATCATCATGTATGGGTGTGAGAGCTGGACAATGAAAAAAGCTGATAGGAAAGAAATCAACTCATTTAAGATTGGGATTGGAGAAGAGTCTTGAGGATACCATGGATGACCAAAAGCACAAACAGATGAGTTTTATCTTGAGCTCTCATTAAAAGCCAAGATGAACAAACTGAGGTTGTTGTACCTTGGACACATCATGAGAAGGAACAGCTCACTAGAAAAGTCAATAATGCTAGGAAAAGTGGAGGGAAAAAGAAAGAGAGGAAGATTGCATACTAGGTGGTGAGACTCAGTTAGGGAGGCCACAGGCCTAAACCTGAGTTGAGGACAGGGGATCTTGGAGATGTCTCATCCATGGGGTCCCCATGAGTCAAAGCCAACTCAAAGGCAGTTAACAACAATGACAACAAACAGAGAAAGATAAGAGCCAGTGTGGGGTAGTGGTTTGAGTGTTGGACTAGGACTCTGGGAGACTAGGGTTCAAATACCCTTTCAGCTATGGAAACCCATTGGATAGTCCTGGGCAAGTGACACTCTCTCATTCTAAGAGGAAGGCAATGGCAAACCTCCTCTAAATAAATCTTGACAAGAAAACCCTGTGACAGGGCCACCATAAGGCAGAATTTACTTGAAGACACATGACAGTAACAAGGAAAAAAACCACCCACCCAAAATCCCAGAGATAGCTGCTTTTCAAACAGAACTTCTTGTTTTGCCAATTAGTTTCAAAGGACCTATTAGTTAGCTGGTTGCCAATAATTCATAGGAATCCAGTTTGATTAATTCATAGGCATCCAGATTAGGGTGCTGTCTATACGAGGCAAAAAAAAAAAAAAGGTGGATTCCTCCACAGTAATGGCAATTTACAGCAGCTGCTATTTGTCTTAACTGTTTGGGTTCCCCCCCCCAACCCAATTGCAGGCATGTGAAGCTATCTGCACTTGCTGTGCAAACAGGCATACCTGCGAATCGAGATGGTGACTGTGAGTGAATTGCTCGCATTTTTACTTACCTTAATTTGTCACCACCAGACAATATTTTTAAAAAAACATATCCAAGGTGTGAAAGAGTGACCTTTTGCTTTAACAGAAAAGCAAACAAACAAGCCTCCATTTTATCATCTTAGCTCTTACTCACAAAGGCAAAAATCCAACATGGTGGCTCTGGGCACTTGCTTTGTTAGCAAGGTCTGCATACCTGTGTACATCTGACTAATCAGCTTTCAACTTCTACTCATATGGGTCAAATGAATCAAATCAAATTGTTTGTCCAATGAGCAGGAATGCACATTGCACCTCTGTGTGTGTGTTTTTTTTTTAAAAAAAAAATCTTACAGGAAAGCCGCAAAGGCTTTCCCCACACAGTATAGGGTGGTTTTCCTCTCCATTGACACCCCCTTCTGTCTATTCTCCTTTATGGGTCTGAAACATGGGTCACCTATCACCACCACTTACAACTCCTTGAACCAGTGATGGCGAACCTATGACATGCGTGTCAGCACTGGCCCTAACCCTAACCCTAACCCTCCCTAAAGTGGTGATCAGAGTGGGAGGGTGGAGGAAAGCACCTCAGAGATGCCAGGGGAGGCCTCTGCCTGGCCTCTCCCTGGCCTTCTCAAGGGGGCTCTGAAGCTTCAAAGCCCCAGAGCCACCTCGGGGAGGCCAGGGAAGGCAGCGGGAGGGAGGGAGGGACTCTGCCTGGCCTCTCCCCGGCATTCCTGAGGGGGCTCTGAGGCTTCAAGGGTGGTCAAAGCCCTGGAGCCACCTCAGAAAGGCCAGAGAAGGAGGAGGGTGGGCAGGAGTCTTCCCAGCCTCTCCCTAGCCTTCCCAAGGGGGTTTCAGGGCTTTGAAGCCCCGGAGCTGCCTCAGGGAGGCCTGGGAAAGCAGCAGGCAGGCGAGAGTCTGCCTGGCCTTTCCCCAGCCTTCCCGAGGGGGCTCCGGGGCTTTGAAACCCTGGAGCTACCTCAGGAATGCTGGAGAAGGTGGTAGGAGGGAGTCTGCTCAGCCTCTCCCCGGCCTTCCTGAGGGGACTCCAGGGCTTTGAAACCCCGGAGCTGCCTCGGGAAGGCTGGAAAAGGTGATGGGAGGGCAGGAGGGAGTCTGGCCGGCCTCTCTCTGGGCTTCCCGAAGGGGCTCTGGGGATTGAGAGCCCCATATAGCCTCTTCGGGAAGGTTGGGAGGGGTGGAGGGAGCGCAGCATAGAGGCTTTTCAGCCACCCCCCCTCCCAAAGCTGCAACAAGACTTGGAATGCTCAATTGCAGCTTTGGGAAGGGTGGGGGGCTAAAAAGCACCTTTCCTGCCATCTCCCCACTCTCCCGGGGCTTGGCTCCCCCCCCCAAAAGCAGCCAAGCCCCAGGAGAGTGGGGAGTTGATCACCTGGCTTGCTCAGCAAGCACTCCATTTAAATCATCTCCTCTCTCTTGAGTGAGAGGGAGAGAAGCTGATTTAAATGGGGTGCTTGCTGAGCAAACCACGAATAATCAAAACCTCAATAGTAAAAGCTGCAAATGTGGAGGGGCAACTGTATACATTTATGTAATTTAAACAATAAATATCATGAAATAATGTTTTTTTTCCTCAAAGTGACACACCACCCGAGTTATGTTCAGTTTTTTGGCAAAGTTTGACACACCAAGCTCAAAAGGTTGCCCATCACTGCCTTGAATGCTTTCATCAGCACCGTATATGCACAATCCTAAATATACACTGGACTGACTATGTAACAAATGTTGTTGTCCTTGAGCGAGCAGGGATCACAAGCACTGAGGCCATGATATTGAGAACACAGCTGTTTCTAGGAGGAGGACCACTGCCTCCAAAAATAGTACTCTACGGTGAACTCACTACAGGTCAGCGTAAGAGGGGCACTCCAAAAAAGCGATACAAGGACTTCCTGAAACAACATCTCAGGCTCAGCCAAATTGGTCACCAACAATGGTCCACCCTGGCCTCACATCGGAAGGCATGAAGACACACTATCCACAATGCTGCAGCGTTATTTGAGAACTCATGCCAAACAAGTCTTGAAGAGAAGTGACAAAGCAGAAAGAATCACAACCGGGAAACATCGCCCAAGGAGACCTTCTGCTGTGTTTTCTGCAACCGGACTTGTTCATCTCAGATTGGCCTTTTTAGTCATCAGCACGCTTGCAGGAAGCACAGGATGAGTCCTTCCTGAATCTTCATTTGCGAAGAAAAGCCAGAGAGAGAGAGAGAGAGAGAGAGGTGGTGGTGGTTTTGTCCCCCCCTTCCCAATATGCTGAAATGATGTGGAATCCTATTGAGACAGATCATAGTCTCCTTGCATTCTGTGAGGTGTACTTTCTCTATTTAGACCACCCCTAGATCTACCGGATGGTTTATAACACTATAAAAAGACACTTTAAAATGTCATCAGTGTTTGTCATTCTAAAATCTTGTAACGGATCTCTTTTGAGCATGATTTTGTTTTGTTTAAAAAACAAACAAACACCATTGCTTCTAACCATAGAGGATTTATTAATTGACTTTAAATCCTTCCATTTGTTGTAGGTGGTGTACAGATAAAATAATAAACAATTTAAAACAATTGAAGACTAAAATAATAAAATGGCTTAAATAGGATAAACTAATATTAAACATGACAACAAGTTCATAGAACCTTAGAGTTGATAGGGACTGCACGGGCCATCTAGACCAATCCCCAGCCATGCAGGTACTAATATGCAAAACTAAAGCATTCCTGAAAGATACTCATCCAACTTCTGTTTAAAGACCTTCTAAAAAGGAGAATTCACCTGCCTCCATGGCAGTCTGTTCCACTGTTACAAATACCCAAGGGCCTTTTTTTAAAACTAGAAGCAAAATTTGGTCACTTCCTTTTTTTGAAAAACAAGGCCTCTCCTGGGCCTAAAATGTCTCAGGGAAGAAGGCTAAAATGTGTCAAAAATACCTGCACTGGGGGGAATGGTGGTGGGGTGCAGCTCTCCAAGGTCTGCTAAAGGTCTAATACAGCCCCCTAGCCTCCCACAGTTGCCTACCCCGTCTTACACAAAAGAAGCCATTCCTATTGTTTAGGTGGAATCCCCTATAACTTGAAGGATACATGTGATGCTTTACACATCAACTGCTTTCAAGCCAGATGTCACCCATCCTATATTTGTTCATTTCATTTTTTCCTACCTAGATGTAACACCTTACATTTTTCCCAGTTGAAATTCATTTTGCTAGTTTGGGCCAGCTCTTGATTTGTCATGGTCATTTTAAATTATGATCCTGTCCTCTAGGCTATTAGCTCCCTACCTCCATTTGGTGTCATCTGCAAATTTGATGAGCCTGCCTTCTGTTTCTACCATTAGTGATCACTGTCTGTTTGGACAATTACCCAATTAAAAATCCACTTAACTGTAGCATCACCTAGACCACAGTTCACCAGTCTGCCTGCAAGACTATCATGGGGGACTTTGTCAAAAGGCTTACTCAAATCAAGATATACCACATCCATAGCACTCTCATGATTTACCAAGCTTGTAACTCTTATAAAAAATGAGTGCAGTCCTAACAGTGAATTCCTAACTCAGCAAGTGGCCCAAGAGCCAGCTGAGCCAACGTTAGCCCAGCTGAAGCTGGGCTGTATCCAAACCCAGCCATTCCAGGATAGGTGTGGCTCCAAGCTAATGTTTTGCGATCCAGGAATTTTATTTTGGTGGAGCTCCCATTGGTTTCAGTCTGTTGGAAATTAGTTAGGCCAACCCTAATTTTGGCATAACTATGAGCTGGCACAGAGGCTGTGTCTCTGAGCTGTGTGAGATGGATATAGTATAACTCTACTCTTCCTCATTCTGTCCCTTCTCTATTCCCTTTTTGTCTCTTTAGTTGGCTTTCAGCCCTTGTGCTGGCTGATCTCTAAAATAAGCTGGCATAAGGGCGTTATGCTGCCATAAGGGAAGTCCAGTCAGCCTAAACCCAGTTAAACTGGCACAAATGCCTAACCTAACCATTCCAGCCAGCCTATCTTTGAGTTAGGATTGCACTGCTACTGAGCACAGGCTGATTGTTTAATGATCTGCTCTACAACCTTTGGTTTTAGTTTCACTGGTTCATAGTTGCTCAGATCCTCTTTTTTCCTTTTTTGAAGATGGAGACAACATTCATTTTCCTTCAGTCTGCTGGAACCTCTCCTGTTCTCAAAGAATTTCCAATGATGATTGACAGTGGCCCCAAGGTTACTTATTTGAGTTCCTTTAGTGCTTTTCGATGCAGTTCACCTGGTCTTAGAGATCTGCATTCACTTAGAGTAGCTAGGTATTTCCTTACTATCTCTTTATGTATTCTGGAATATAGCCCCTGTATTTCATCATTTGTTTTATTTTTACCAATTGGTAAAAGAGTGAAGCAAGGAAGGTATTTAATGGTTCCACTTTTTCTTTGTCACTTGTTAACATTTTATCATTTTTTCTATGTTGTGGACTACCATTTCTTTTTTTCTTCCTGCAACAAATATGGATCCAGCCCAGTGTCCATTCCCCACAGTCCCAAAAGACGTGAAAAGTATAAAACATTCATACAGTTGTCCCTCCACATTCACGGATTTGACATTCACGGATTTGAGTATTCACGGCTTGGAAAATATTCTTAAAAAAATAACAATCCTAATAGCAAACCTTGATTTTGCCATCTTATATAAGGGACACCATTTTGCTCTGCCATTGCATATAATGGGACTTGAGTATTCACGGATTTGGGTATTCACGGGGGGTCCTGGAACCAAACCCCAGCGAATGTGAAGGGACAACTGTATACCAAAAATATAATCTATTCCCGCATGACCGTTTGTATTTGTATTAGGGTGCATATATAGCTTAGGGTGCATATATAGCTTGTGTCAAAGAAACAAGGTTGGGGAAGGGTGCTAGAGAAAGTGCTTATGTGTTTCCATGGCAGACCTGAGTGGGGGCTGTCACTTGGGGCTTTTCCACTGGAGTCTCCTACCTCTAGCCAGCCAATGAGCCTTCTGATTGGCTGGCCATTCCTGCTTGTTTTAGGCACTCAGTGCAGGGTATAAGGTTCAATATGATGAAGACATCTATTTGGTTTAATTGAAACCTTTTCCAACCCAAATTCGGTATTGCTTACATTTTCCCCCCCATTGGTACCTCCACTAGGGATAGTGGGAGCTCTGTTTGGTCATCACAGTTAAATAAACCAACTTGATTTTATTTCCTGGAGTAATGTCGATTTAACTGGTTATTATATAGATAGCATATTTTTTCAAAATTTTGAGATGCAGTTCTTGGCTCAAAAATTACATATAAAATGTTATTTTTTTCAGGGAAGATAGTATACAAAAATGTATGTGTTACTGCATTTAGAAATAAATGCAAAATTTCATGATTTTTTTAAACAAAAATCATAGACTGATGTGAAAAGATCCATTTTTATGCCAGCAAAGGATTAGGGATAATTTATCCCTAATCCTGGCAAAGGCTTCCCCAGCAATAAAAGAGGAAGTGAACGCGGCTCTGTTCATTTCCTCCTTTGAAATCCCATGGATTATTGCAAGACTTCATCGCACGGGAAATTAAAAAACAAAAACAAAAATAAGACAGAAAAACTTTCAAGCAGCACATCTCTCTCTCTCTGGCTTTTCTTTGCAAATGAAGATTCAGGAAGGACTCATACAGCGCTTTCTGCAAGCGTGCTGATGACTGAAAAGGCCAATCTGAGATAAACAAGTCCGGTTGCAGAAAGCACAGCAGAAGGTCTCCTTGGGTGATGTTTCTGGATTGTGATTCTTTCTGCATTGTCATTTCTCTTCAAGACTTGTTCGTCGTGAGTTCTCAAATAACGCTGCAGCATTGTGAGTAGTGCATCTCCATGCCTCCCAATGTGAAGCCAGGGCAGACCATTGTTGGTGATCAATTTGGCCAAGCCTGAGATGTTGTTTCAGGGAATCCTTGGACTTTTTCGGACAAAGAAAAAACAATGCTAGCAGCCTCGCCATGTTGCGAGGCTGCAGTGCTGCAGGGCATCCGTTTCACATGACGCCCGTCCCTAGCGGTACAATTGCAGTACCGCTGGGACATTTGAGCATTATATTTAGCAGATGTTTACTCATGATCAACGTTGATCTTGAGTAAAAATCTGCTAAATATAACGCTCAAATGTCCCAACGGTACTGCAACAGTACCGCTAGGGACGGGCGTCATGCGAAACAGACGCCCTGCAGAGCTGCAGCCTCGCAACTTGGCGAGGCTGCTAGCGTTGTTTTTTCTTTGTCCGAAAAAGTCCCTTGTATCGCTTTTTTGGAGTGCCTCTCTTACACTGACCCGTGGCATGTTCAACGTAGAGTACTATTTTTGGGAGGTGATGGTCCTCCATCATAGAAATGTGCCCTGCCCAGCACAGCTATGTTCTCAATATCATGGCCTCAATGCTGGTGATCCCTGCTTGCTCAAGGACAGCAACATTCATCACATACTCAGCACATACACACACTTTATAGGTCCCAAGTAACCAAGGAAGGGACATAAAAAGTATGTCACTTACCTGGCTGTTGTGTTTTCACCTGGAAGTGTTCGTGCTGGACTGGCCATTGGCTCTGCATTGACATGAGTACAATGGTGTGATGTTTTACACATTGGCACAAAAGCCCCATGGGGGATCTATTAAAAGCTTCAGCCATCAATAAAAAACTACAGGTTTTGGCAGGAACTTAACTATGAAAGGGTGACGTCTGATATCCATGCTTTTGTGAAATGTGACATCATTATTACACCGTATTTTATTGATCTGATAAAGTTCTACATTTCTGGCACAGACCAGAAACAGACTGATTAATCCATCTCTGTTACCTACACACATTGTTGCCATCCAAGCAAATAGGTATAGAACTTATGCTGTACAAGTGCTGTTGTAATCAAACTCTTTTTTCTTCTTCCACATGAAGAGAGGAAAGAACAATATTATGCTAAAAACTAAAGTCTCTGCTGATGCTACTCATGAATGAATGTATCTGAAACTAGCACCAGTTATGCCTTTGTCCAGATTTTTAGTGTGGGCTTTTATGTATGTAGATTGCTTCACTTACACATGTCAGAGAGAACAGGATCATGAAAGATAGCTGTTCCTTTTGATTTGGATAAAAGCTGAAATATAAGCTGTTTGAAACCAATTAAGCTTTGACTCTATTAAATGTTTTTCTCTTGTAAAATATTACAGTAGCAAATATTGTCTCTAGAACAGGTTTAGCTTGTTTGTTTTTGCTTTTCAGATCCTATCCATGCTTTCACTCTAATCTAAGATTTGGACACTGTAAATACAAATCACCAGAATAGTGCATGCCGGCCCATGAAATACTCCTGTGTGAAACTCTTATGAAATAAAGGATGAAATCTGAAAGCAACTAATGGAGAAGTCAGGAAAGATAAAATTATTCTTCATCTTCCCAATTCAAAAAATTGTTCTCCAACTTTCCCATTATATTACTACAGCTTATTGTAAATATACCTTCTAGGTACCTAGTCTGTTAGTACATTAATCCTCAAATTGTCAGACTATTTTCAGGAGAGATTGTGTACAAAAATGTATGTAGCACTTGCATATGAAAACAAATGCTACATTTCATGATTTTTATAACCAACTCCCACACACACAGAGAGATTGATGTGAAAAATAGACAAATTAGTCATATTCACTGGGGCTTGGAAAACTCGTTTTAAAAAAGTAATTTATTTGTATTACTTTTTTGAAAGGTAACTCATTGCTCTTACTAATTATAATGTTGAAATACTCTTTTCATTATTTTGCTGAGCTGCTTGTTGCTTTTCTGTAGTCCCTGAAAACAGACTTCCCTATGATCAGCATATTTTGCCTCTGGTCTTTCTATCAAATGCTTAAGATGACAAGGATAAAAATAATGTAGAATGATTTAGTGTACTTTCACATATCTGTGAACAGAACCAATACTATTGAAAGGTATCACCTGATTAGAGTGTTGGACAAAGGACTTTGAAAAATCCAGGATTCTCAAGAGATTTGACTTCAAGGGAGCAAATTCTTCAGATATTGATTGTTTTATATCAGGATCTTCTTTAAGTCTTCTGAATGAGGAAAAATATGCCTTCATTTCATCATCTAAGAAATGGTGATGTAGTCTAACAGGGCATCTGCACTATACAACTATAGCAGTTTGATAGCACTTTAATTCCCATGGCTCCATCCTATGGAATCCTGGGAATTGGAGTTTGGGGAAGCATGGAGAAATTTATGGCATATTTGTGGGATAGTCTCAGGTGAGTGCAGTAAAGAATTCTAAGTACCTCACCAACGTAAAAATTCCATGATTCCATGAGATGGACCCATAGCAGTTGAAGTGGTATCAAGCTGCTGTATTTGTGCAGTGTGGGTGCACCCTAAGTTCCTGTGAAAGGTAGAAATGTAAATCTATATTTACAGTACTTCATTCTTACATCTAGGAATGAAAACAACAATGGCAACAATAATCTCTCCATTGGTTAAAACACTTGCATTTCACAAATTTTTGAGTGATCCCTTCCCTCACCACCATTTAGTGGCTTATTTGTAAAACACACACACACACACACACACACATTGTTTGTTTTTGTGCAAACCTGTTCAATTTTGCACAAAAATGACAACAAAATTTAATAATATTACACAGTGTTTGGTGAACAGCTGTTTTGACAAAAATTATATATCAAATTAAGGCTTTGAGCAATGACAAGCAGTAAAGACAAAATTGTTGAGTTCTGGTATCTGTTCATGTTTGCATGCAAAGAATCCTTACCTTGTGGCCATCTGTTACATAAATGATTTTTGTAAAAAAGGGGGAGAAATTTTGAAGAATCCCATTTTAATGTTTGTGAACTGTGTTGCTAGTATTTTATAATCCAAAGCTACCCAGTATACGTAATATTTCAATATGATCCATATATTGTCTGTGTTATGTCTTTCTTACAATAATGATGTCTATTGTATTGATTTGCTAATCTTTTGAATGAATGTGTTGTCTTTTAATTTTACCATAAAACAGAAAGACAAAAAACAAACAAACAAATACTGTATAATAACAAAAAAGAAAAAGAAAAATGTGGATCTTTTTGCTTTTATGCAAGGGTGACAAATGCATAGCCATTTTTTTTTTAAGTTGGGAGTCTCAATGCATCAGGAAATACAGCCTTGCTTGTTAAAGAACAAGAACATTTGAGAGCATTGTTTATATTCCTATTGAAAGGTATCAAAAGGCAAAAAATAAAATAAAATAAAATAAAAAAGGCTAGAGAACTACCTGCTGGGGATCCTTTATGTAGCTAGAGAATCTGCATTGAGCAGGGTGTGTGTGTGGATTTGATGGCCCATGAGGCCCCTTCCAACTCTTTGAGTCCATGAGAAGACTGCAGTTTTTGCAGTGGGGCAGTGATGAAGGGACATAGGTACTTGGATTTGGAGGGGGCTCTATAAGCTAACAGCATCAGGGAACAGAATATTTATAGATAAACTCAATATCACAAAACACCATGAGCTTCATTGATTTCCTTCTAAAGGAAACTGACCTTGGGAGAGCACTGAGTTGGAATCTAGAACTTCTTATTAATGATATACCATTTAACCAATGGCAGAAAGACTTGTTAAAGTTCGTATGGCAAGGGAAGAGGCCTAGAATTAGATTTAAAGTTTTACAAAATGCTCTACAAAGAGTGGGTTGGGACTGCCAGATTCGAAACTATATTTTTCTGCATCTTGTCCAGGCTGGCTAAAGGAGTGGATTGTGTTGAAAAATAGGAGGTTATTATATTCTGAGGGACATGATTTGAGGTTTAAGTGGTATTGCTTTTTATGGTATGATAAAGTGAAAGCTAATGTGGCCTTTAATAATCATTATATGAGTCATGCTGTGTTAAGAGTCTGGAACAGATTTAAATCAAGACAATGTCCCAAAATCCCTTTATGGGTTTCAACACAGGAAGCTTTCTATAGAAAAGAAACAATACTGAAAGAAAAATGGGTAACATATCAAGATCTTCTAATATTTGATCAAGAGCAATGTAGAATAAAAAAGGAGAAACTGGAATAAAAAAAGAGAAACTGGAATTAGAAATTTCTAATTCTATATGGGTATCATTGAAATTTCTTTTTCAATGATACCCATATAGACAGATATATGAGTGACTTAAAATGGATTTAAAACACTACATGGCTTTGACCAGCCTAAGTTTGATTTTAAAATATAATTATGTACAGATGAAGAACATTTAATTGGTAAGATGCATATATTATTGTTGAAAATAGAAATGATAGAGGTACAGGTTAAAGAGTATATGGCTCAAATGTAGGGCATAATATACAGATGGAGTAATAAGAGAAAATGTGACTGAAGGGGTTGAAATTTGCATTTATCTATGACAGTAAAGAGAATTGATATAAGATGGTATACCATTGGTATTTGACTCCAGAGAGATTATGTAAGATGTACAAAAATGTAAGATTATGTAAGATGCTAATGTCTGTTAGAAATGTGAACACCAAGTGGGGGCTTTTTATCAAATGTGATGGACTTGTGAGAAAGAAAGAAAAATTGGAATCAGATTCATAGTCTGATTCAGAAAATTTTGAAGATTTTAAATTTTGCCATTTAAGGCAAAACTCTTTTGATTGGGACTGCTGGAAGAACAAAACAAGAAAAAAAATGGAAGAATAATTCAATATATGATCATAGCAGCCAGGTTGTTATATGTGCAGAAGTGGAAGGCTAGAACAATTAAAAAAAAACTGGTTAATGAAATTGTATGATCTTGCTGAAATGAATAAGTTAAGTACCTTAATTAAAGAAAAGTCGGTGAGTAATTTTACAAAAGATTGGGAACCAGACATTGTCTCTTTGCAGGAACAGCAGGGGAAATTATCAACAGTGGGATTTGAAGAACAGTAAGAGCAAATAAGTAGTAGAAGCAGAAGTTCAAGATGTTTTGTATTAGATGAAGATCTATCTATCTATCTATCTATCTAATATAACCATTATATATATATATATATATATATATATATATATAATAATATATAACCATAGGTAGGAAAGTTGGAAGTCTTTCCCTATCTCTCTCTCTCTCTCTTTATGTGTGTAATTGTTTATACTGTAATCTCTTTATAGCTTTTTGTAGTTTTTTTCCCTATCTTTACATTTCTGTATGTAGTTTTATAGTATGAAACAACAACAGGACTTTGAAACTTCTCAACCCTCAAACAAGTGATTTGAGAGTAACAGTTTAAAGTGACTTTTACCCTAGCCTTCTTGTTAAGCAATGCCATTCTTTATTTCAGTCTGTCATTTTGTTAATATTTGTGGGTCAATAAATATTGGAAGTGTTTGAAAGAGATAAGAACTTAAGGATTGTTATATTGGATTTCTGATAATCTCCAGTCCATCCGTGGAAACCATGACAATAACAGCACATAAAATAAGAGAATCACAGTGGGACGATTACTCTCAGAAGGAGTAAACCTTGTAACCCAAGCTAATTGGAACCTGAGTTCCTGAATGAAAATCATAAGGTTTGGATATATCATAATGCAATACAATCATGTTGTGCGAGGGAATGGAGAAGTCTCTTTGTCCCTAAGAGAAACTAGCATTTGGAAAGGAATAGCACATTACCTGCCAAAGAAAAACTATCTTATGAATCTGATAATTTATTAGCATTTCCTTGTACATTCTGCATGATGGAGAAAGTCTCCAATGATAATTCAAACTAAAGTAGGAGAATGGACAGCTCTGCTTGGTTCTCTTGGAAGGAGCTCAGTATTTTCCACTGAGCATTTGTGTAGTTAGAGAGTTTTTAAGACAAGTATCACACACTCACACTTGCTTCCCTTGCTGCAGCTGGACTATTCTACTACTGTAGCAATTGAAGGGCAGAGAATGGTGGATTAGTTGAAATGTGGTCTGGCCTCATGAATTAGTTGCAATTTGGTCAACACTCTTCTATCTCTTGGTCCTCCTTGCTTATGTATTCAAATGAAATAAATCAAGGCACAGAAAGTCATCAAGATTATCTAGAGGAAATATAACACTGGATATGTAAGCCTTCATAGTCTGATCTGTCATATTGTGCTGGGAGAGGGAGGTAAGTAAGTTAGCCTCATGCAACTAGAGCACTGTAGAGGCATTTTGGAAGGCAGACTATGATAACAGATTCATTGTGGGTAAGTCACTCAGGTCTCATACCAGAAGACAGCTACTTTCTCACACAGCTATTTAATATCCAACAACAGTAGAGTAGAGAATGATGAAATCTTTGCCAGCCTCAAGAAAGTGGTGACATTTCCACTAAACCAGGGAGCTGGAGAAAGAGAAGAAGCTAGGGATAGAAAAGCAGTCTTGGCAATACTGTTCAAACAGGGAGAAGAACTTTGACATTGCTGACTTAAGGTTTATTTTCCTTCTGCTATGTTTAGATATGAAACAGAAAATAATGCCAATAATGCTGGCTTCTGTCTAATAGAATTACCGGAGGCCCTACTGTAGCTAAAGCTAAGCAGGAAGTTTCTCAATAAACTGCAAATGTTTCTCAGAAAATATACCCAACAAATGTATGCCTGAAATTGGAAACGGATAGAGGGATAGGACTCTCTCATTTAAAGTGATGCTTTCCCCCGCCTTATAAACAACCCACTTTAAAGTGGTGTCTCCATTTAATATGGAGATGTTAACAGATGATGATTCAGTGCAAATGACAAAGGGAATAACTTGTGTACTGGGCCCCCACTGCCACTGGAGGGGTGATGTTCCTGCAATGATCACCTGTCCTTCCCCACTTCGGGGTGGAGGGGTCAGAACCAAAATTGACTGAAAGGAAACAGAGTGATTCCTCAATATTGAATGGAACTAGGTGACCAACATTTTTTCATGTGATGTAATGTGACTTCTGGTAGTGGGCATTGCATTATGCGAATATAAACCATGGTGCTATGCACTTCCAGTTTGGGGAGTATAGCCACAATAGATAACATATCACTGGAGGTGTGTGTGGATAGACAGTAGATGATTTCATTTTTGATATGCAGAAGTAGAAAAAAACCCCACATACATGTGATGTAGTAAGTGAAGCCTGAGCAGCTAATCAAGGGTCTGTCTATACCAGGGGGATAATGTGGATGTGCACTAATGCAAATTGTCTTAATGGTTTTCTGGCAAAATCACAGGCATGTGAAGCTATTTGCTTTTGCTACCCCAATGGACATGCTTGTGAATCAAGATGGTGGGTGCGAGTGAATTACCCGCAGTTTTATTGTTGCCAGTTGCCACTGCCAAACAGTATTTTTTTTTAAAAAAAAGCATATCTAAGGTGTGAAAGTGCAATGTTCTACCTAAATAAATTTTAAAAAGAAAACAAAAGGGCTGTTTCATGGTATGATTGCTTGTTTGCTAAAGCGAAAATCCAAGATGGTGGTTCTGGCCACTTGCCTGGTTAGCAAGCTCCACCCCCTGCCCACACCAACCAATCAGCTTCAACTTCCACTTTTATTGCAAATACGAATGAATGTGAATCTGATTGTCCAAATGAGCAGAAATGCATACTCTCTATGGAACCTTTTTCAAAAAAATATGGGAAAAGCCACAAAAGCTTTCCTGGCAGACTTTACAGTGGATTTGGCCCCCCTCCTTCTGAATGCTGTGATCCAAAGTGGAATGCATTAGGACAGGTAGGATTCCAAATGAATTCTATGAGGATTATTTTGACTATTAAGACAACCCCAAGAGTTAGTAACCATAGTACAGTGTCCACAAGCTTAGGCTATGGGCCCATCTATATGGTAAAAAAAAAATGCGTACAGCGTTTGGAAGATCGATCATCTGTATGCATGGCCATTTGGATGCATATGTGTCATTTGGAAGGGGGGCTAGCAAATCCCGCATGAACTCCATAGATTTGGTGTTTGGGAGGATTAGCGAATCTCAACCTAAAATCCGTACAGCCATTCGTATTGTCGATGGTCTGTACACCCCGTTTGCACACATACGAACAGGCAGTGTAATCTGATGCACAGGGGGCGGGGCTAGCAAAGAGGGGAATTGGGAGCGGCCGCCATGTTGGATTTGTGGCTAAGTGAGAGTCCGGTAAGTCCATGAAATTTACATTTATTCCTTTTTATTTTATTTTTGTAAATATGGAAAACAGACTGTTCGCATAACAGGCACCTTTTTAAATAAAAAAAAAAGTGGCGAGAGATTTAAAACCGCTGCTTGGATCGCTTGCTCCAATCAGCTGGGCAAGGGGGGGGTCATATGGAATTTAGGGGGGTAAAAATCATGTAGGTAGATCGTATGCATACGAACGGCTGTCTTTTCAGATTTTTTTACCCCCCCCCAAACGGATTTTTTTTCCATCGTGTAGACGGGACCAATTACAGTTTATTCTGATGTCATTGGTGTAATTATAACTGCATACAAATGTTGTTCTCACCAGCAGTGGTGGGACATGTGATTTGCTACCAAGCTGCCTGTACTCAATCTTGCAAAATTCAAAGAAAGTTCCAGAAATAACCTCTCTCTCAACATGTGAATCGGGATCCTAGCACACTGGGCATGGATCCTCACTCTGAGGGGCCTGTCTTGGGGTTTGAGGTGACTGGCTGATTACACTTTTTCTGTCAGAAAAAACAAGAGGAGGAGTTGGTAATGTTGCTGCAATGGAGCCTCAGCACCAGCAGACAATTGGCAGTGCTTGGAGGACAGCAGCAGCATGCTGTGAAATTGTTACAGGAAAAAGAAAGGAAAAAGAAACCCTTTGCAAACCTGAGTAGCGCTTGTTTGAGTGAGTCTTAAGAAACACTTGGGAGTAACTGAAGGCAGCCAATCCTGGGAGAGAGAACTCTGTGATGGGAGAGAGGGGCCTCTGTGGGAGGGAGAGTCTGTTAAGAAGTCAGTTGGGGCAGTTGTGGGAATCAATTAAGAGAGTCAGTTGAGAGTGGCTGAAACTAGATGTTGTGTGAATGAAGGCAGGGAGGCCTGACAGTATTTAACTTGAATTCTGTTAGCTGTTTTGAAACTAACCATTGAAATCTGTCAAACATCAATTATTTTTAGATTTTCCTTGTTTATTTCCCAGGCTGTGAGGCTGTGTTCTGGAAGAGTTTCTTTCTGATGTTTTGCCTGCATCTGTGGTGGGAAAAAAACAAGGAAAATCTATGGATGCTGGCAATGAAAGCCTTCAACTTCTCATCAATTATTCTGTCTGGGACAATAAATAAAGTTGATCTGCTTTAGCAGACTTCTAAAAGTGACTCTAACCAGCTTCATTCATCTTGAATCAAGGGGTGGTCATGCTTACCATTAAAGAAACAACGTTTAAAACAAACTGGTCCATGCTGATTGTCACCTGAGGCCCAAGATCTAAATCCAAGGAGGGATTTAAAGGGGGACCATAGGGCTAGGAACTGCGGGGCCATCCTTGGCAAGGCAATTGCCACACATGCCAACCCTGTAGAAGAATTCTATACTTGTTCTCTTTTACAACTGGTTCCCAGTCCTTCTCTGAAATCCAAGATTGTTGTTGCTTTTGTGTGTGTCATGCCCCATGAGCC
This sequence comes from Gambelia wislizenii, assembly GCA_030847615.1. NCBI lineage: Eukaryota > Metazoa > Chordata > Lepidosauria > Squamata > Crotaphytidae > Gambelia > Gambelia wislizenii. The sequence goes on from JAUMIR010000004.1 coordinate 152,003,422, forward strand.
TGATGAGGCTATAGAGTCAGAAGAGGAGGAGGACATGGCAGGGAACGGCCCTAAGGACCATGGCACAGGTTTATCTACACCTGTGCCAGCAGGGATTCCTGCCAACCTAGAGGCTCGAGCAGAGAAAAAGCCTGGTCAAAGTGGGTTGGCATCAGTCCCAGCAGAGAGTCCTGCCCATTCAGATAAGGATGATGAAGAAGAGAGGGACTTACCTCCACCATCGTATACCCAGCTGCGAGCTCAAAAGAAGGCTCAAAGGAAGTCTCTGAGACTTTATGAGAAAAAACCTGCTCGTTAAGAAACACCTGACAAAGCCTTAATTGATTTATATATGCTGGGAGAGGTGATGGAGGCATTGTCAGAGACCAACTGATCTTCCTGGTGAAAGCTTCTTGCTGACTTCAGTGCCTGGATTCAAGTTATCTTGACTTCTGTTACATTGACTCATGCTTAGACCTTGGACTGTCCCTGACTACTCTGCTGCCTGCTCCTGTTGACCCACGGACTGCTTTGGACCATGGTGCCTGATTGTCTGCTTTGGACAACCAGGCAGCATAGTCCAAAGCAGTGGACCATGCTGCTTTGGACCATGCTGCCTGATAAGCCCCTGACCTTTTGGACTGTGTTACTGTATATTCTGGCGGATAACACTACTGGGCGTATAAGACGTCCCCCCAAATTTTAAGTCAAAATATAGAATTTAGGGTATATTCGCCATATAAGATGACTCCCCCCATCACCCGCCCTCCCCGAAGCCGCGATCTCATATAGAGCTTCATTCTCATCTTTTCTTTCCACCAGCCACTTTAAAATTGCCAAGTGTTTTGGCTGGCCACTGCATAAAGTTTTTTTTTTTGTTGTTGTTGTTCTATAAGTTATAGGGGACAAATCCAATTTTAACAAAACTTTTACTCAGAGACAGCATCAGCACCATATAATTCCAATGCTTAGAAATGGAAGAATAACATATTACCTACTAAGGAAGAATGGTTGCTAAAAATGAGTGAGTTAGCAGAAATGAACAATGCTGGACTTCTTTGATTAGAGAAAAAATAGTAACATTTTGGAAAGACTGGAAACCCCTGGTGGACTTTTTGAGAAAAAAAATGATGGTGAATTGATGACCATTGCTTTTGAATAGTAGGATGAGTTTGTTAATGGAAGAAGGATAATATCTAGTTTACAGAAAGAGAGGTAGGATGGTAGGAGATATATAAATAGCTGTAGATAAGATAGTTGGAAGTCATCTGTATATTTATTAGTAGTTTATCTTCTAGAGCCCTGGTTAAATGCCAGTACTGCAGCTACAATGTTGTAAGTTGGATCCTACAGGTCACCAAGGTTGACTCAGCCTTCCATCCTTCTGTAGGATGGTAAAATGAGTATCCAGCTTGTTGGGGGCTATTGGTTATCATGTTGTGAACCGCTTAGGGAGTTCTTTGGTACTGATAAGTGGTATAGAAATAGAAGTGCTATTGCTGTTGCTATAGAGTGCTTGCTTTTTCTTTTTTTCTTTCTGTGTGCTCTTTTTGTATTTTGTCTTACTGTTTAACTTTCCTTTTTTTGTGTGTCCTTTGTTTAATATTTATTGTATATGAGCCATCATAATTCTTAGGCCTGATCACTGTAAAGCCTGCTTTAACTGGTAAAAAAATAGGGAAAATTAACTTTGGGAATGGGGGCCTCCAGGCCATTTATCAGCCCTGATTGGTGGCCCAAGAGTCTCTGATCACTGATCCCAATTGGCCTAGTTCTGCCCCTGGTGATAATAGTAATGAGAAGAAATAAACTATTTTTTAAAAAATTAAAGGATTTTTAAAACTCTCTACAGCAAAGGTAAGGGACCTTTTGGACCTACAGGAATCTTGGAGTATAGCTTCCCCAGTCATTTGTCATTGATCATTCTAACTAGAACAACTGAAGCTGGATTCCAAGGCTATATGTTGCCATCTCCTGAAACCAGTGAGTGAGCCCAGTGATGCTCTGAAACCTTGAAGAGAAGTTACACCATTCCATAATTTGTTTAATCAAGAAAGATGCTTGATCCAGATTAGATGAAGAAACAAAGGCTGAGACAGGGCTGGTTAGCAAAGCTATTTCCCCACCACCTTCCTCTTTTTCCTGCCTCCTCAGGAATTCGGGAATCACAGGGGATGGCTGCCTGGCTGGGGAGAGGCTCAGCTCCCTCCCACAATTCCCCAACCCTCGAGGAGGCTGGTTAGTCTCCTCGCGAGTTGGGGAATAATGGGGGATGGCTGCCTGGCTGGGGAGAGGCTTAGCCACCTCCCATTATTCCCCAAGCCTCAAGGAGGCTGGCCAGCCTCCTCGTGAGTTGGGAAAACACGGGGCATGGCTGCCTGGCTGGGGAGAGGCTCAGCCACCTCCCGCGATTCCCGAACCCTCGAGGAGGCTGGCCAGCCTCCTCATGAGTTGGGGAATCACAGGGGATGGCTGCCTGGCTGGGGAGAGGATCAGCTGCTCCTGCCCAGCAAGGCTCCCCCCGTGCAGCCTTGCTGGGTGAGAGAGGATCTCCATGACTCAGAGTCATGGAGAAGACTCCCTCCCACCCAGTGAGGCTCTCCCCCCATGCAGCTGCACTAGGCAGGGGGGATAAGGTGGCTAGCAAGCTCCCCCCCCCAGCCAGCCACCTCCATCATTCCGAGTCCAAGATGGGGCTGGCAGAGCCCCATCTTGGACTTGTATCCGGCGTATAAGACAGCCCCTGACTTTTCAGCTGGTTTTACAGGCTGAAAAAGTCATCTTATATGCCAGAATGTACGGTACTGGACTAAATCTTTGACTGTGTTTGCATTCCTGTAAACTAATTAACAGTTGGCTCCCTTCCCAGACTAGTGCTGTTTATACTTTGCTGGTACCTAGTTGCTTTCCGGACAAAGTGCTTTCAAATCATTCTGGCCTATGGTAACCCTAAGGTGGGTTACCTATCTTGGGGTTTTCTTGGCAAGATTTGTTCAGAGGGGGGTTGCCATTGCCTTCCATTGAGACTGAGGACTTTATCAGAAGCTGCAAATACGGCATCATAACAATGCCTAATTAACACAAAAGGGCTCCTGTACTGCATGATGTCTTGCTATGGCAATTCTAAGATGTGAATAAGGTGTTCCTTCTTATTGATGGCCCAAGCTCTCGATAGATCTGCCGTGGTGCTTTTTTCACAGTTTTGCCCACATTTGAAACCGTGTGCCATTGTGCTCATGGGAATACAGCATCAATGGGCAGAACACTTCCAGGTGAGATCATGAAGACCAGGTACAGGACCCTCTTTTTATGAACCTCCCTGGTTTAGTTGGAAGTTTTAAAGTGTGTTTCTGTGTGCTTTTGGTGTCGTTATTTTGGTGTCTTTTAAAATTTTACAGCACTCACGTCTTCTCGCAAGAATCACTGAGATCATTAACGCTGAAGTAAACAGAGCTCCATTCGTGCTCCTTCAATACTGGGGCAGCATTTAACACTACAGAAGGTAAGGTCTTGTAGAAAGGCTTACTTTGGCAGGAAAAATATGTAAAAAAATATGGTGGGAAAGGAACATTAATGGAAGTTTGTCTGACAAAGTCCTGAAAGGGTATGACTTGTCCAAGGTAAACAACTGAGTTTCCCTGGCTGAGTAGGATAGAATAGAATCTATATTACAGCCATAAAGCAGCACAGGTAAAAAGGGGATACAGAATAAACGAGGATAAAAACACAGGTTAAAGACAGCATTTCAGATTGTATAGCTCCAGTATATCAAGGCAAGACAAGGTTGGTACTAGTCTGCTGTGAGGTCAGTGCCTGATGGATTTTAACCACCACTGCACAGAATCTGACAACATTATATGTTGTACCAGGGCTGGAGTATGAAAGCAACATAGAAGTGTAGAATTGTCCAGGGTGTCCTTGGTATTTATGTAATAGGGCTGAGTAGGAATTTGAACCCTGGACTCCAAGAGTCTGAGTCCAATACTCAGACCAGTACATCACATTGTATGATACCCATGATCCTTCCTTTCAAATGCATTGGATCCAAGGCTTCCTTTTCTATGTAAAAAGAGAGTACTATAGATATCTTGCATTTGGTGGCCAAACATAAGTAAGTCACATGTTTTCTAATGATGGGATTGATACTGTGGGTCAGAGACTGGCAAGATGCCACAATAACTGTTGAGCTGTGATTCACATCTTTGAATCTTGAACTCCCTGTCCTGCATTTTCCAGTGCTCTACATTCCCCAGGAAGTTGACATTAGATTCTGCATTTCAGAAGATATCCCTAGCACCTATGGAGATCAAGTTATCAAAATTAGCACTTAAAAAAAAAAGGATGGGAAAAATGGGAGCAATAAAAATTCAGCCGCCCCTACTCTATAGTAGGACTATAGCCCATCCCTCCAAATTTCTGAATTGTGATGGAGGCACACTCTGGGTTAACTTAAACTGAAGAGAAGACTTTTACAAAATGGCTACATAGTTCCATTTAAGTTCCCTCTAGATAGCAAAAATTTATAGAGCAGGAGAAGGTAGCTGCTGATTTTGTGATGAAAAGAGAGCTGGGTTATTCCCACATGTAGTAGTCTTGTAGAAAAGCACATAACTTTTGAAGAATGGTAGAAGAAACCATTCTGATATGCTAAAAATTCAGTCCCATTGGATCCATTATTCTGTTTATTTAAGTGCACACAAAATGTGGTAAGGTTGCATGAAATAGTGCTAAAGTACTGGATACTGTAAGATTAGCTGATTCTAGGCACAAGGAAATAGGCATGATTCTCATGCAGAATGAATGGTTACTGCTGGAGGGATATTAACAATTTATTGATATTCTCAAGATAAAGTTTATCAAAATAGATGCGAGTTTTTGTACATACAAGAGCTTAGTTTCAATCTTACCATGGCAAATGTGGCTAGCTGATCCCAGTGTAAAACTATGGCTCCAGTTATGATTTATTCTTTCTTACATTTTCTCTTCAAAATTAAATATTTCAGTACAGTCTTCTACCAATTTTTATCTGAGAGATTTCTTTTTATGTGTTTTGTAATGTTCATCTATGAAATCTGTGGATAAGGATGTTTTATGAAATTTTAGTATAATAGTAACATAATTATGGGAGCATGGCCATGTTTTGTTTACCACATGGGTGCAGGGGTGGGAAGTATGTTGCCTTCTAAATGTTCTTGGACTGTAAGTCCCAGCAGCCTTAGGCAGTATAGCCAATGATGCAGAATGCTGTGAGTTGCAGTCCAACAAAATCTGGAGGACCATGTGATTCTTACCTCTGCTCTAGTGGGTTATACGTGGCTACCTAAGCAGAACTTTGAAAAGTCCTTTGTTTGGACAACAACTCCCAGCATACCCCACAGTCAGCATGGCCACTGAATTTGCTGGGTGGTAAATTCTGGGAGTTGTAGTCCAAAGAAGTAATGTTTCCAAGCTCTGAATTTAGCAAAATCCTTAGTTTCACTTAGCTGCAAGGTTTTCAGATGACCTCACATACTAATTTGCTTCCATGCTCTGTGATCAAAGACATTTCCCACTCTAGATACTACATTCCATTATTGAAAGTGAAGATAAACTAGCCCTTCAGAAATCCTCGAATCTTTGCAGCAGCTGAACTGGCATCAACACTCTGCCATTTAAAAAAAAAAAATCCCAGTTCATGCATCAATAGGTAGTTTTTTGTTGCAAAATGGAATCACACACCATATAAAATTTGAAAACACACATATGTGCTTACACCTCCCCTTCAATTCTTGGTGTGTGTTATTTCAGATAGCTCTGTTGAAAGAAGTTTTAGAAGCTCTATTGACTTAGAAGGTTTTCAGCTCTCCTATTCTATGTAATTACTTATTGGGCTTCAGCTCAGAGGTTAATGGAAAGCAGCATGATGTCAGGGTAATAGATCTACAGCCAGTCAAACAACTAATATTAGCTACTCCCCAAAGAGTTCTAACAATGCTTAGTGCTTCTATCAAAACCTGAACAAAAGAATGGCTGGTAGGCACCATATTTTTCCAAATGGCCACAGGAAATGAGATACAGGTTGACTTCCACACTGAAGCAACCAACAAGTGTTGGAGGGCTCCTCCTGTAACAAGATTTTATATCTGAGACCCTTGAGGGTGTTCATGAAAACAGCCCATAATAAAATATTTGCAGAACAAATATCTCGAGTTTTCTGGTAGTCTGCAACATTGAGTTATCAATATTTCACTTCCAGAACCTTTGCAACCCTGATTACATAAACCAGTTGCAAGGTGAGTGGCTCTACTAGGTGCCTAGATCAAAGCAAAGGTTGGGTGCTAGGTAGAACAAGATAGAAAGATCACTTGCTATCTTCACTTTCAGAAAACAGACAGCTGCTTGAAAGTCAGGGACTTTATTGGGAACTTCTAGACTAGTAACATTTCTTCTTTGCACCCCACTTCCTTTTTTCCCCTTTAGGAAGAAATACATTTGTCATTCCACCTGCCATTTAACATACCTTCCACAGATGGCTAGTTAAAATAGGGAACTCAGAGCACTGTATATGGTTGCTTAGGCATCAGAGGGCAAAGATCTGAACACCTACCTGGGCAAATCCAAAAATATGTAGGGATGTATTGCAATTGAAGATCTTGTTTGGCTTTATTGAAAGTCCAGGGTTTTCCTAAAAATTGTACAAATTTGGGAAAGACCCAACAGAGAGATGTTCATTCCCACTTCCATCCTTCTCATTTATCTTTCTCTCCTTGACTTAATAAAAAAGAGGAAATTTTATTAATAGAAGAAGAGGTAATCTAGGCCCATTTGATTCTCAGGTTGGTCTTTGGAATGACATTTTAACTTGAAGGCTACAAAAAGGAGAGAGAGAGAGAGTAAGCAGGTTGTCCCAAAAATGTATACATCCTTTAACAGCTAATAGTAGCTATGGTGATTATTTGAATGCTATGTAAATACATTTGTATTGAAGAATAAGTGTTATAACAATGATTTAATCAGAGTTACAAATTCCATCTAAAATTATAATTTTATGCATGGTGTTCAAATTGTCATGCCTGTGCAGCAATGCACTGCTTGCATTGTTGAAACACAGAGTTGCAAACCTCACTTAAGGCTTCTCTTGTAATATCATCAGACTTCTCTACTATCTGTCATGGGATTTTCTTGGCAAGATTTGGTTGGGGGGGTTGCCTTTGTCTTCCTCTGAGGCTGAGACTGTGTGACTTGCCCATGATCACCCAGTGGGTTTCCATGGCCAAATGATGATTCAAACGCTGTTCTCCAGAGTCATAGTCCAATGTTCAAACTACTACAGCACACTGGTGTGCTCTCTCTCTGTATTCACACACACACACACACGCACGCACGCACACACACGTGTGTCAGTATTTACTATATATTTTGTTCAAGAAAGTTGACAGCCTGTAAATTTTATTTTTGTTCTGTTGAATTTTGTTGAGTTGTATTTCTTCCAATTAAAAATGTTTTCGTTTAAAAGACAGAGAGAGAGAAAAAGATGAGAGAGGATCAAGTGAGAAAGCCTACAAAGATCAAATATCTGGCATCCTATACGGCAGCTTCTGGTGTTACCCCCTCCACAGGAATAGCATAGCTATAGACAGTAACAGAAGAGAATTTCACTGACTTCAGAATTAAATTTAACTGCAGTCCTCAGGCCTTGTCTGCACTGGCCAGAGTATTCTGCATTCTGGCTGGAGTATTCTGGTCCTGAAGAGCAGAGAGGGGGCCAGCCTCACCTCCTGTGGAAGAAAATTCCAGAGGATGGGAGCAGCCACTAAGGAGGTCCTCACCCATGTCCTCACTAAACGGGCCTGTGAACAAGACAAAGCCTTTCCTGGAAGATCTTAAGACTCTGGCAAGTTCACATAGGGAGATACAGTTTTTAAAATATGAAGTATATGAAATAAATGTATGAAATAAATATGACATTATATGAAATAAATATAATGTATGAAGTATGGTATGCAATAAGAGAAGGATGGAAATTCAGGTGGATTCTGAGAAACACAACAAAATCAAGACTGGGAATTTCACTCCCACCCCCCAATCCCTAGGTGTAACCTTTCACGTTAACCTCAGCTGTTGTTTTACATCTACCCTCCTACTTCTATTTTGTGTGTTTTTGGAAGAAGGAGGAGGAAGAGGAAAGAGGGGACATAGCAATTGAGGGAGCTGCTGATGGGACAATGTGAGTAGAAGGAAAATTCCAAGGGACATTGGACATAGCTCCTCGTGACTAGAGAGTCCCTCAACTGGAAAGGATTTGTTATCTTCTCATGTTGAAAATTCTTCTCTGTTCCTAATTGTCAAATTTACAAAGGGGACATTTGAAGTCTTGGAAGTCAGCTTGTTTTGTTTTTTTAACCAGATGATGTTGCTGTAGTGCACCTTCTTGTCAGGGGATGATAGGACACTCAATCCCCAGCAAAAGCCAAAAACTATCTTAGCAGATTTAGTAGCAAACCTTTCCCAAAAATACTCACACACAGAGTGTTTGACATCCAAATAAGCAGGAGGCACTTTTATCTTCAAAGTCAAACAGTGGCAATATATATACAAATATTTACAATTGAAGGAGAAACTGCTTCACCAGGCATCAGCAGCATTCACAAGAAGAGAGTGAGCTTTGGACTAGCTCATATATATATACACACACACACACACACACACACACACACACAGGACATTGCCCTGGTGGCCTGACTAGGCATGACTTGGTAGTTCATGGAGTCAGCCATTATGACTCAGCATGATTCTGCAGTAGTTCATCCATTTTATAATGGAGTTCAGTCTCTAACTCCTGACACTTCCCTCTGTCACACCACTTTCTCAGTTAAATTAGTTGGGGAAGAGATCCAATAAATCTCTATTGGATGATTATTATTTTATTTTTTATAATTGTTTTTAGTAAATCAGAACTGTTGCAACTGTTGCCTACAAATGCAGAAAATGATAAAGTATAAATTAAAAATGTTGCCTCCTAGGAGAGAGATCACATGCCATTTTTTTTTAATGAAAACTGTGGGCATTTGGAACTTACCTAGAGAGGCAACTATGTAGACATGTCAATGCAAACCACCGAAGAATGAGCATATATTATACCAAGAAGAATACTGGCATAGGACTTTTGACAACAGGATATCATTATTCCACTTTAAAAAAAAATGCTGCAGTGAAAACATCACACATTTCAAATTAGAGCTTGAATTGCTGTATTTCAAAATATGAACATTGGATTTCAAAAGGTCACAGGGTCAACTGCTAATTCAGAACATTCTCTGGATATGGAGGAGGAGCAATCCACACACTCTTGGGCCTCCTCAAGTGTCAGCTAGATAGGAAGGAGTCCAGAATTATTTTTCAGTTGCAACTGTTGACCCCTCTTTCTTCTCTGCCAGTTTTTTCTTCCTGCCTTGCCAACTGGTAGTGCTTTTAACTCCCTCTGTCAATTAAGACAGAAATACAGTAGAATAATTAGTTTTTAGTAATGGAAGCAAGTTCAAAGAAGAAAAGAGTAGCAGAGGAGGAGATAGGGAAAGGTCTTGCTAATCCTCTTCCAGAGAAAAAGAAGCTAAATGTGACTGAAAAAAATGATAGAAACCAAGCCATTGACTGCTGAACAGAAGGGCTCACTCTAGTCAAATATGTCAGGAGATGGCAGGTTTTATTGCCATACCTACTGCTTCTTTTTCTGAGATCCACATTCCATTTTTTTTCTAAAAATGTTTTGTGCTTTGCCTCCTCTTACCCATTTCTAATTCTTTAGAGTGCTACATGACTCTCTGCTTGCTAAGGAAGAGGAAGAAGAAGAAGAATTATTCACTTGAAACTGTGGTACTGTTTTTTTTAACTGGTGATATTAGGGCAGGTGATCAATCAGGACATAAACCATGGAATATCAAGATGGAGGGTATTCATTTATTTGTTTCCTCTTCAACTGAGTTCTGAGGGAAATCTCTTTTTGCCCAATCCCCAGTTGATGTCTGAAATGGGAGGAAAGCTTCCATTAGCACCTATGGGATATTCCCTCCTAAGATTAATAGTAGCAGGGAATGGATCATTGGAACTATGGAGAGGAAGCAAGATGTTAACCCCAGTCCCAGGACACAATGATCCTAATCCTGCTAACTCTCTTTGACATTTGCCATTTTAAAAAACATTCTAGCAACTAAAGTGACACATTTAGCATCACATATAGTTGGCCCTAAGATTCTGTCCTTTCTTGAGGTAGATGGTTCTGGTTCACATCTTCAAATGTATCCTAAGAGCTACAATGTTCTTCATGGCAACACAGTGCGTCTCCTTCTTGTAACACTTTAGTAATGTCAGAACACTGAAAACACTGAAAATAGTAGGGGTGGGGACACATCTGCTCCCTATGCCATATCATCCCTTACAGGAGTTAACACAATGAGAAGAAGCATGGTACTGAATCACATTACAGACTCCTCCTATGTGCCCGGGCTTCTGAAGATGTTAGAAATGAAGCATATGCAGTGGCAACCATGCCACAAAGAGCTCATCTACATAGTCAGGATATGCCAGCTCCCCATCAGTGTACCCTGCCCACATATCAGGCCCATTCCTCTCCTGTTACCTCCACAGAATGGACTGGAGACCAGATGGGCATGCAGGCCCATCCCAGCTGCAACTGCCTACATCCCACTCTCTGATATCAGTAAGCAGGCCCATAGCACATGCGTATGTAACTAGCATTGGGGTTTTGGAAGGGTGAGGCAGAGTGCAGCTGCAGTGGTGGTCCAGCATGCCAGAATGGGCTCCTGTGGTCACGTGGAGCCTTATCCATTTCCCTCCAGCTGGAACACTTTTAAACAGGTGTTTTTTTTTAATGTTTTATTTGGCCCTACTCTGCCCCCCCCATCTTGGCCCCATCTTTGCCCTGGGAGTTGTGGACTGCCTAGGTACAAAATGAGGCAAAAGTCCTGTGCTGTCTGGACTGCATGATTCTAAGACAGGGCCTTGTCTTAAATTACCTATGTGGAGAAAGCCCAAAGAGAGCAGTTGAAGTTTGCATGCCTTATAATAGCTTTGTATGAATTATATCAAGAGTACACATGCAGGTGCAATGTTCTTTAGTAGATAATTTCCTGTCAGCACTTGTACATATTTGTACAATGAGATATATGTACATACAGTATTTGGCTGTAGTGAACAAAGCCTACATCCTACAATCTGCAAGCTCTAGCACTAGGACTTTCTTTTCTTCTCCCCACTCCCCCATGAAGATGTTCATGGTGCCTTAAAACATGCTCCAGAGGTTTTTATGGTTCACTGGAGCAGGGTTTGTAGGGGGTGCAGAAGGGAGGAAGAATTGGTCCCTCATCCTTCTGCTGGCTGTAGGAGCTTCCATCACCTGAAGTGCCCCCTCTGGAGCCTCCCCAGACTTTGTAATCCCGAGTAGCCATTTGGAGAAAAGAGGATTGTTTTTCTTTTAATGATAACAGTGACAAAAGCCACCTTAGTTTTATTTTCTTTTAACTTACAAACAGTTCAAGTTGTAGCTCTGCCAAAAGAAGTCCCAATTACAGTGAAGCATATGCTTCCATTGCCACACAATTATAAGCGGTAAACTGTGTCATGCCTGAGAGGCAAAAGGCATGTCTCGTCCCCTCATTGCTCTGCAGGGAAGCCACCATGTGCCATTCCTATCTTTGACACAAATTGCATTCCCTACTGTGTAAGTGGAAATCTGCCAGGGTTAGATGAGAAAGCAAGTAGAGAGAGCCAGAGTGAAAGCAAGGGGGTGTCTTGCTTAATTCTGATATTCTGTCTAAGAAACAGAAGAGACCCTATTACTCCTTACTTTAAATGTCTCTTAGATCACAGGAAAAAAATTAGTATACTTCCAAAAATATACAGTCAACCAAATGAATAGATACATGAAAACACACAGCTTCTTGAGGAGCAGAACTACTGATCAGGATACCTGAATACTTATTAAATACCTATGTGCAAAACACTATGAAATTCATGGGGTCACCCTGTGGCATCACTAAAGCTGGTGTCACCTGGTGCAGTTTGGCTTCTGTGCACCCCTCAAGTGCTTGAAAACATGTACATACATACGTACATATGGATCTCCACATCCTATCTATATCCTATTATTCACTGCAGCCTTGGTTCTGTGCACACAACATGCACACTTTGCACTGCACACTTTGCACTGGCTTTCTCAGTATTGACTATTCTAAAATCAAAATATCAGTCAACTCTGAAAAACATTGAAGATGCTCTATGTCCTGCAGTATCAAATATTCTACAAAGCAAAAATTTCTCAGGCAAAAAGGGGATGTGAGTGGGATAAGTTTAAAACACCCTGGTTTAGTGAGATACCTCCCTAGTGCACACCTCTGAACTACAGCACTACAGCTCTATAGCACAGAATTCTATGTGCCTTACCAGGGTGCCGTTTACACGATGAAAATGTAGTGGGAAGAATTCGTGTCCCACCCTGGTAGTACATCGGGTTGGTTCCAAGCTTTTAGGAGGGGGGGCACCTTTTAGTTTGTGGCAGGTTTTAAAAAAGGCACAGGAGGATTCGGAAAATTGGACATTTAAATAGCCCGGGACAAGATATCTTGGTACTTGGTGATGACTGGAAATTGATGTGACCAGGGGCAGGCTCAAAGATCAGAGGAGGGGTCAGTCACTCATTCAATAGATTCAAAAGATTCAGCCTCACCAGCTGAGAACAAAGGCTTCTCTTCCAGTTGCACTTAGGTTTGTATGTGTGTGTCTGCACTAAGTCATCTTGTTCAATGGATTTTAAAGCTGCAAACCCTTCAGTTTCAATCTACCTTCCCCCGCATGGTTGGGTTAATTTTTACAGGGACAGCACAGGTTTTGGGCATGGATCACTCCTTCCTCCCCACTTTTGCTTGCTTTCAATGGTATTTTTTCAATTTGAAAGGACACCACAGGGGTTGGGCACAGATCGCTCCTTCCTCCCCACTTTTGCTTGCTTTAAATGGTGTTTTTACAATTCAAAGGGACAGCAAAGGGTTTGGGCATGGATCTGCTCCTTCCTCCCCACATTAGCTTGCTGTCAGTGGTGTGTTTACATTTTAAAAGGACAGCACAGTAAGGGTCTGGGCACAGATTGCTCATTCCTCCCCTCATCCCCAATGCAACACTCATTCATCCCCTCATCCCCAACGCAGAAGCTTGAACAAACATTTGAGCCAGCCAATAGCATCGCTCGTGGCAGGAAACTCTAAAGGAAGTACATCACCAAGGTTGTGAAAAAACAATTAATCGCATCCTTGATTGACAGCTAAAAAAAATCCCGGGACCATAAACTCGTGTAAACCAAACTCCCCCCCCCAAAAAAAAACAGGGTACTCAGGCTTGGCCAAATTGATCACCAACAGTGGTCCGCCCTGGCCTCACATCGGGAGGCATGGAGACGCACTATCCACAATGCTGCAGCCTTATTTGAGAACTCACGACGAACAAGTCTTGAAGAGAAACGACAACGCAGAAAGAATCACAACCCAAAAACATCACCCAAGGAGACCTTCTGCTGTGCTTTTTGCAACCGGACTTGTTTATCTCGGATTGGCCTTTTTAGTCATCAGCGCGCTTGCAGAAATCGTGGGATGAGTCCTTTCTGAATCTTCGTTTGCGAAGAAAAGCCAGAGAGAGAGAGATATAGTGGGAGAAGATACATATCACAGGATGTGATGCCGTGTAAACAATGATTCCGGGATATCCCAGGATATCCAATTCAGAGACAAAAATTGTGTAAACAGCGAGGGACGAATACGGGATCAAAAAGTCCGGGGATGCCCCGCGACAATAACTAGCATCTAACTGGCACCCAGACTACAAATCCCAGGATTGCATAAAGTAGAAGCCTAATAATTACAATGGTATCAAACAGCTGTGATGTAGATAGACTCAGGCTACAAGTGCTCAGCAATCAAGTCATGATCTATCATGTTTTAGATAGATAACATACAAAGAAATAAAGTGGCACTTGATTTCTCATCTTTGATTATGATTATCAACAAGAAATACCATAGCAGCTTAATATTATATGAATAACTGCTACCCTTTTTTTTTTCACTGCTTTAAGTAGAATGAGCCATACCTGGCTATCATTAACAGCAGTATCATGGCCTTCAACATGTAAACATCAATTATCCCCCCACCAATATTGCTACCTATTATTCATTATTGGAAGTTCACACATTTCACTCAGAAATATGCAAAAGTGAATTGAATTAACATAGCAAAATATAATTAGCAAAACAGTTTGCTAGCATAATCATTGCCACAGGCCTTAATTAACATGAAAATTAATTTCAGAACCTGGTGTAAAAAACTGTAATCATGTACATCATCATTGCACAAAACCTCTGAATGCCTTAGGACACAGCTTCTTGAACGGAATCTCAATAAATCTTTTAAATGAATTTTTGTACTATGTATGTAGCTTATAAATATCAAAAAGCTACTATAAGGCAGATGACAAATACTGTGATAATGAAGGAAATATTTGATTCTCTCTTCTAACTTTGTAGTTAAAAGGGAAAACCAGAATGAAGGTGGTGATTGTAAACCCATTTTTGCATTCTAAATACAGTCACATTCCACTCTTTGCTTGGATACCACCATTGACAGTCTACTGTAGCCTCAACAATAGATAGCTAGGAATTACATTCCATGGAAGCCTGTGCTATGTAACCAAATAATATTTATTTATGACAACTCTTCCTTGTCACTACCTTCTCTAATTTTGAGGTGGTTTACTTCATTGTAAATATGTTTTGGTCTAGAGTTACTAAAATGCACAGAATTGTGCCTTGTATGAAATTATGTTACTAGTGGGGGTAGTAGGTAAAGATGGGAATTCAATCATCAGAATTCTTGATTCATTAGTTAAGGTGATGTACTAAGTAATGCCTCCTGTCCCAACTTGTTCGAAGTCTACCTTAAGAGTTAGCCACCAGATTGGGTAAAGGAGGCCCATTCAGCTGGTGATCAAGGCACAAAGATCACCAGTGATTTTCACCTCCTTCTGCTAGTGAGCAAGACTGCAACAAGGAATTGTGATAGGGTTCTGTTTCTGATCGTTGCAGGTTGCTTACTGGTGGAAGGTAGAAACAAGTACTGGGGACTATTGGCTATGAAGGTGAGCTATGACTATATAGGATTAGTGAATACAGAGCAGTTATGGTCTGTAATTCTAGGTTATGACTCTATAACTGCAGTACTGAATGCCAACCAATATTTTTAAACCAGGTGAAGCTGGATATTTTCTCTAGTTACTACAGGCTGGGTATCCCTTATCCATAAATCCAAACACCAAAGTACTCCAAAACCCAAAATTGTACACATGGGTGGCAGAGATAGTGACATCTTTTGTTTCTGATGGTTCAATGCACATAAACTTTGTTTCATGTACAAAAATATAAAAAAATATTTTGTATAACATTACCTTCAGGCTACATGCATACAGTGCATATGAAACATAAATGAATTTTGTGTTTAGACATATGTCCCATATCCAAGATAGATACATATGTGGAAATATTCCAAAATCCTCCCCCCCTAAAAAAAAAGTCCAAAATCCAAAACACTCCTGCTCTCTAGCATTTCAGATAATGGATACTCAACCTGTACTAATACTGCTATCATCATCACTACCAGCAACAACAGCAGAGCCAGCAAAAGCACCCTGCTTCACCTGGATTATAAATGCATTGGTTATATTTTTGCCACGTGCTTCCCACTCCTATTCCCAACTTCTTTAAAAAAATGTTACAGTGCTCCCCCCCCCCTTCTTTCCTGCTATGCATTTAGCCAGGTAAGAATATCTTTTCTCCACTGCAATGGACCCACTGAATCAATAAATCTTTGGTAAGGCAACACTTACATATATTCAATTGATCTAGTCAGTCTTCTTTAGTTGGGACTAGCTGTTGGTTTAAAGCTTTTATTGCCTGGTCTTTCTTTTTTTTGCCTGGTCACCTCACTTTTTTTTCATCCATACTGTTTCCTAATACTCCTTACCTGTACTAGGCACTAGAGATGTAATCAATCAATCAATCAATTCAAATAAAAAATACATTTTTAAAAAATGCAATTTTTCTCTTTTACAAGAAAGGTTTTCATAGCACAAAACAAGATTGCATTCCTTTCAAAGTTATCATATACACAACCCCCCCCCCAAAGGTGGCTTTTCTTAGATTCTTTGTATATAACAGAAGGGTGCAAAACTTCCAACCAAAGTGTTTTGTGAGGGCCCTTTCCCCCCTTAAAGAGCTGTTCTGCCTTTAACAACTATAGGAGATGCAGATGAATGTATAGCTTTCCCGGGCCTGGCGCTTCCAAAATTTTTGGAATTATTTCAGAGTAATTAAAAATTATCCAACTGTGCCTTTGCTCAGTGTCATCATCATCATCATCATCAGCCACTTTTGTCTGCAAGCTCGTTTCCTGTCACAAAAGCAAGCTTGGAGTGCTTTATCATAACACCAGGAAAATGTTGCATAGAACAAAACAACACTTCCAGAAAATTCAATAACAATTACAATTTGAGATTTAAACAATAATTTATTTGATTAAACATCTCCCAGTAATAAATAAATGGGACTCCACACAGGAAATTGATTTTTTGAACTTAGATTAAAAAAAAAAAACTCTAGCAATTCACATAAAGATCTAATTTTTAAAAAAGAAAGAAAAGCAGAGATAGTGAGAAATCCAAATACCAGCAAAAATAAGTTTAATCCAAAGCTAAATGTTGCCACAGCCCCACAACTCTCATGATCTCTAGGCATCTTTAGCAGCAACCTTCATAATCAAAGTTTATCAGGTTTAGCCCATCAATAATAAGTGATGTCTCATTCACACAAGTGCAACCCAGTGGGAATGGGTAAGCAATGAGAACGTATGATAATTTTGCCTTTGGTGCTATCATCACATTCTAAATGATGAAGTTTCCCCCCACTATTGGCCTCATCTGATAAAGTCCTGTCTCCTTCTTTTTGTCTCTTGCTCTGCCTTGAATGTACAAACACAAAGTAACTTCCCCTTTCAAATGCATGGAAAATACAGTTACAAAGTATAAAAAGGTGCCCTTGAAACTAAAGAAGAACAGACTTCCGGTCGGAGAGAAGAGGGGACGAAGGTCCGGAGCCGGCGCTCTGTGCAAGCCTTCGCCTATACCGCAAAACAGGGCTCAGATCCTGGGGAATAGCTTAAATCCAGGAAGGATAAAGCTTAGTGGGGCTAGCATACTGTGGCCGCGATCTCTCCCAACCCAGAAATGGAGGTTTTGGGGGTGAGAGAGAAAGCTGGCAGGAGGTGCTTAGCAACCATTGCGGTATAGGTTAATCTTTTGAGATTATACCCTCATACACTCTCGACCTTATAAACCTTCTCTCATTTGAAGTGTCAAGCTTAAAACTGCACTCCGATTTTGGGTTTTAAGTGAAGATCTCCTTGGATAAACGTTGGTGCCTACATGGACTTAGATGAGCACATGGTGCATGGCGAATGGAAAATATGGCGACTGTCCAGTTATGAACATTGATATGGAAGCGGTGAGTGAATGAGTGAAAAGAAGGGGAGGAAAATTAGTGCAACATGTTAAATTGAAGGGAAATAGACATCAAGGCATCAGGATATTATGATTAAAACAGATACTGACTTAAAGAAGTATAAGAATTAAAAGAACGGGACTTTACTAAATATGGCTAAAAAGATACTTTGAATAAAGCAACTTAGACAGACTTGGGATCTGGGATTAGTCTGAGAAGAGGACGAAGATGAGAGGGGAAATAGTTTGGAAATAGGTTGAATTAGTCCGAGAAGAGGACGAAGAAGGGAAAGGATAGACTCAGGATTAGTCCCCGAAGAGGACGAAGAGGAAAATAACAAATTAAATAACAAATTAAAAAGGGAGAGCCAGTTTCAATAAACTCAAATAAACTTTAAGGGCTGCAACTGAAGGACAAGGTGATCTAGTAATTTACAATAGTAACTAAGTGATATAGCATTATTGCAACATTGTTATACTTTCTTACCTTACACCTAGTAATGCTCACTAGGAACAGTCTTTGGCTGCTAATAACAAAAGTAATTCTGGAATAGACCATGCAAGAGGTTGAAGAAATAGTGTCTACATTACATTGCATTTGCAGTTGTTCCCTCCCATACTTTCCGAAATACTTTCCTTTTTGAGGGATATAAATATACACTGAAAGTTAAAATTGACTATCTGTCTGGGAGAGAAGCTTTAGTGAAAACAGAATAAACAGCAACACCTTGTGACAAAAACTAAAATAGCTATAAACTAAATCAAAGGGAAGAAACCTGGAAAACTTTGAATCATATTATTTAGTATATTATCTATATTAATTCATTGAATTAGCAGTGTTTGATATTTGGATATAGTGAAATATTGAAATTAACTGCATAATAATTTAGTAACTGCATATTTTATAACTTTATCTAGTATAAGTTAACACTATGGTATTAGTGGGCTAGGCTGACATGTCTTATGCAACTCTGCTGTGATTCAAAATACTAGGGGCTATTACTTGTTTCACTAATTATTGCTTCAATTTATCTAATTTATTTAATTAAATAATGGGGGGGGAAGCAAATTAATTATATAAAGGAATTTGACCAAAGATAAAGGAAGATATATAGGTCTCTGTGAGAATTATAGTTCATTATAAAGGATTGTGAAATGATAGGATATATGTAAGTTTTGTTTCGTTAACTTTTTCTATAATTCCTTTAAGTTGATTTAATGTAATATTGGATATTAATATTGAAGTGTTGAAAAAATTTAAATAATTAGCAACTGAATTAATTGAAACAAGCACACAAAAGAATTAATCAAGTAAATCAACTAACCTTATTACATATATCCCATAATCATAAAGAAAGATAATGGCAGCCAGTACTAGAGCAAAGACTGGAGGTACACAGATTCAGACCCAAATCTCCTTTTCAAGGAGAGGATCCACCGAAAATCCATCAAAACAAGTAGATATAGGACTACAAATTCTGGAAGAACTTAAAAATTTTAAAAAGGAGGTGCGAGATGAATTCAAAAATTTTAAATGCGAGATCAGAGCTGATATGGTGAAAATAGATAATAAGCTTGACAATTTAACAATAGAAATGGCTGGACTCAAAACAAAAATAGATGACATCGAAGGAAGAACAGAAGAATTGGAAAATCAAATGCTCACATCTATTAAAGACCAAGAGAAAGACAAAAATATGTTATTAACCCACGAGTTAAGATACCGAGAAAAGTGTATAAAACTGAGAGGAGTTGTAGAAACCCTAAAAGAAAATCTCTGGGGAAAAATAATTCCAAACTTAGCAAACTTCGTTGATATTAAGGAAGATGAAATGGAACGGGCAGTGGATAACCTGTTTCGACAGAACTCGAGAGTTGCAAGAGAAAAAAAGTGTCCAAGAGATGTCATAATTGTTTTTAATAGAATACGAATAAAAGAGAAGATAATTCAAAATAACTACATAGAAAAATTTCAAATAGATGGGAAAGAAATACAAATATTTAAAGACATTCCAAATGAAATTTTAAGAAGACGACAGGAATATAGACCCCTAATACAAAAATTAAGGAAAAGTGGAATCGCATATAGGTGGGAACGCATAGAGGGAGTAACCTTTATGTATAATAAAAAAAGACAAAGAATAAATACTACTGAAAAGGCAGAAGAGTTTGTTAAATTATTGGAGGAGGAGGAGAAAAAGAAAGTGGAGGCCAGATTCAAGAGGAAGAAGAAAATTAAAGAAGGTGAATTCTCAAATGATGAAGAAAAAGAAAAACAAACAGATAAAGAGTTCAGTAAGATCCAGAAACGACAGGCAGAACAAAAAGGGGATGAGGAAGAGGAAGAAGATGAGCTTCAAGAGGAAGGTTCAGAACAGGGGAAAGACGAATTAGAAGAAGCAGAAGAAGAAGAGGCAGAAGAAGAAGAAGAAAGAGAGGGCGAGGATGAAACAATATAAACTTGCAATAATATAATACAAATTAACAATGTCAACAATAGCTATAAGAACTTGGAACGTTAAAGGTCTGAATGAACCAAAAAAGAGAAACCAAATATTCCATCTATTAGAAAAAAGTAAAGCAGAAATTATATGCCTACAAGAAACAAAAATTTGTGAGAAAGATAGTACGCTACTAAACAGACCAGAATTA
Source organism: Gambelia wislizenii (assembly GCA_030847615.1). Lineage (NCBI taxonomy): Eukaryota > Metazoa > Chordata > Lepidosauria > Squamata > Crotaphytidae > Gambelia > Gambelia wislizenii. Next base: position 152,023,640 of record JAUMIR010000004.1, read on the forward strand.
GGACAATTTTTTTTTCAAGCTCAAACAAGAGGAAGAAAGGAGTGGCAGTATACATTAAAAACACTTATCAGGCAACAGAGCTACTTAATGACAGAGAGGGACATTATATTGGAATAGAAATAAACATGGTCAATACAACAATAACTTTAATTGCCATCTATGCCCCAATTGAAGGAAGAGACAAATTTTACAAAAAACTATATCAAGAAATAACAAATTTAAATAGATCAAAAATTACAATTACAGGAGATTTTAATGGGGTAATGAAAGCAAAAACAGACAAAACAACAAATTCAAATAAAAAGCCGCATGGAGAGCTACCAAAAATTTGTAAAGATATGATGGAAGAATTAAATCTAAAAGATGTGTGGACTGTAAAATATGGAGAAAAGAAAGGTTTTACTTTTTTCTCAGAAGCCCATAAATCTATGTCGAGGATAGACATGTTCTGGGCATCAGTGGAATTGTTAATGAAGATTAAAGAAATGGAGGTAATTGAAAGAGTACTGTCTGATCACAATCCAGTAGAGATAAAGATCTCAGTTTTTAAAGGAGAGTATAGATGGAAATTAAAAGAAGAAATGTTAAAAGATGAACAATTTGTAAGCAAAGTTAAGAAGGAGATACAGGAATTTTTTAAAATCAACAGCGGGGAGGAAATACCAGCTAAAATAACTTGGGATGCCTTTAAAGCAACAATTAGAGGATTCTTTCTGCAAAAAGGAGCTGAGATAAAGAGAGGCAAACAAAGGAGGAATCTAGAATTGACAAAAGAGCTAAAAGAAAAGGAAGAAAAACTAAGGAAAAACCCCAAAAATAAGAAACTTCAAATGAAAATTAAATTAATTCAAGAGTCACTGAAATCTGATCTATCTGAAATAATTGGGAAAAAATTAAGAAGAATTAAACAAAGATATTTCAAGAAAGCTAATAAAACAGGACCTTGGTTAGCCCACAGACTAAAAAAAGAATCAGAAAAAAAACTAATTACCAAAATTAAGATGGGAGAAACTAAATACACAACTCAAGAAGAAATAAAAAATGCCTTTGTGGAGTTCTATAAGCTATTATACACACACACACAAAAACGATGAAATGGAATCAAAAGAAGCAGAGATGAAGAACTTTCTTAAAAAAATATATGCGAAAAAATGAAACTAACAGAAGAAGCTAAAGATCAATTAGAACAACCCATCAATGGTGAGGAAATTTTGCAAGCAATTAGGCAACTAAAAAATGGAAAAACACCGGGTCAAGATGGATTTATATCAGAATTTTATAAAGAATTTCATGAAGACCTCATTCCAGTCCTACAACAAATGATGAATAAGATACCAAAAGAAGGAATTCAAAAATCATGGCAAAAAGCAAATATAACTCTCATACCAAAAGAAGGGAAAGATAAATTAAATGTGGCTAACTACAGGCCTATCTCACTCCTTAACACAGATTATAAAATTTATGCTACAATACTAACAAACAGGTTAAACACTATAATAAAAGATATAATTCACGAGGACCAAGTTGGATTTGTAAAAGGAAGAAAGCTATCGAATAATGTGAGAACAATGATTAACGCACTAGAGTACTATGAGAGAGTGAACAATAAGAAGGCTGCATTTATTTTCATCGATGCAGAAAAGGCCTTCGACAATGTGGCTTGGGACTTTATGTTAAAAACGTTGGAAGAATTAAATTTTGGAAAGGTCTTCATGAATTATATACGGGCAATATATGGTATACAAAAAGCATCCCTAATAATTAATGGAGAAAACACTGAGACTTTTAACATCTTCAAAGGGAAAGACAAGGCTGTCCATTGTCTCCACTGTTGTTCATTTTGACATTAGAGAGTCTAAATAATTATATAAGAAATGAAAAAGAAATTCTGGGGCTAAAAATCAAAAACCAAGAATTCAAAATGAAGGCTTTCGCTGATGATATTGCAGTAATCCTGGAAGACCCTTTGGAAAATATAGAAAAAACTATTTGGCATGATCCAAAAATATGGAGATCTAGCAGGACTTAAACTTAATAAAGAGAAAACGGCAATAATAACTAAAAACTTAACAGTGCAAGAAGAAAACCAATTGAAGGAAAGAACAGGATGTAAGATTGAAAAAAAGTTAAATATCTAGGGATATGGATAAACAAAAGAAACATTGACCTTTATGAATCAAATTATAAGAGATTATGGACGGAGATAAAAATAGATCTTACGCGCTGGGACAAATTGGACTTATCATTGTTAGGTAGAATTAATGCAATAAAAATGAATATCTTACCAAAATGTATATTCCTCTTTCAAAACCTGCCAATACTACGAAACGAAAAAACATTAAAACAATGGACTTTTGATCTGAGTAAATTCATCTGGGTAGGAAGGAAGGTGAGAATCAAATATACGACCTTAATAGCTAACAAGAAAGCAGGAGGTGCATCCCTTCCAAATTTGAAAATGTATTATACTGCTGCAGGCCTCAATTGGCTGACTGATTGGATCAAGTTGAAAAATAAAAGGATATTGACTATAGAGGGCTATGAGCTAAGATTTGGCTGGCATGCATATCTAGGCTACGACAAACAACGGGTGCAGAAGGACTTTGAGAATCACATAATAAGAAAATCATTATTAAAAATCTGGCAACAAATAAAAGGATAATTTTATCTAAAATTACCTCTTTGGATATCACAAGAAGGTGGGAAGAGACAAGCAAATGGTTGAGATATGAAGACTTGATAAATCAAGAATTATGGAAAAAAGAAGGAAAAATAGTAATCTTTACACAAGAGGAATTAGAAGTAAAAGGAATACATATGAATTGGTTAAAATATTTACAAATAAAAAATAGATTTTTGGAACATATGATAGAACCTGGATTAGAAATATTGGAAACAGAGAGTGATCTGGGGAAAAGATGAAAAGAAAATATCACAATATTATAAATTATTACTTGAAAGAGAGCTGGAGAAAGAACCTGTAACAGAGGCAATGAATAAATGGGTGCAGGATCTAGGAGAAACAATAACGATGGAAGAATGGTACAATGCATGAAAAGATACTGATAAATTTACAGCGTGCCTGGCACTGAAAGAAAGCCACTTAAAAATGGTTAACAGGTGGTACTTAACACCAGCAAGGATTAGTAAAATATACAAAACAGAAAATAATAAATGTGGGAGATGTAGAAAAGATGTAGGCATGCTATACCATATGTGGTGGGGTTGCCCCAAGGTACAAAAATTTTGGAAGAAAATTCATAAAACAATACAAAAAAAATTCAAGATTCAATTGGTAATGGATCCCAAACTATGCTTATTAAATATAACAATGAATTTGGAAGGAAAATTTAAACTTCAATTTGGAAGAGTATTATTATATTTAATTATGGCAGCAAGATTACTTCTGGCCCTTAACTGGAAGAAAAAAGGAATCCCGTCAACAGAGGAATGGGTGCAAAAATTTAGAGAGATGAAAGAAAATGATAGGTTAGCGTACATTATAAATAAGAGAAAAATATCGAAGATGGATGAAGAATGGTATCCAATTTGTGATTATTGGAGACAGCAATGGAACATTACAGAACTCATGTAAAACTGGGATGGTCAAATAGAAAGAAGAAACATTGTAAGAAGAGAAGATAATCAAACATAGAGACGCCAAAAGCAGGAAAACTTTGGTGACAGAATCTAAAAGCAGTCAAGAAAAGAAAACAAATAAGGAAGAGATGGGAAAATAATGAGAATATTATATATTACAGGGGTTGGGAAAAGAGGAGGGAGATAAAAAGTAATAGAAGTTAATGACATGCACCTAACTCAAATAGGAGGGTAAAGTTGGAAGTCAAGGCAGATGATGGGTTATGATTGGTTAGGATTTAGTTGGGTAAATAAGTAAGTGAGAAGGTTAAGAATAGTGAAGGAGCATAAAAGAGAGAAGGTTGAAGGAATGAATGGGATGAGAAGGGATGAGAGACCAATGGGATGGTGGGGGGGAGAAGAAGTAGGGGGATGGATGGAGGAAATGGTGGGAATAAATAATGGAAAATTATGTGGTATTAACATGGCAAATCTGTATAAATACTGATGTGGTATGTAATTTGAATAATGCTGCGAAAAAAAAATTATATATATATATATATATATATATATATATATATAAAAAGAAACTAAAGAAGAACAGACAGGAAGCATGTATCAGGTAGCAGGACCCTCATTATTCGTGTAGGTGTGTGTATATTTAAATACACACACACGTAAATATATTTGGAGTCAGGAATTGGCAAATTTCACCAGAGAGATGGATTTCATGGCAGTAGAACCTAGTTTGTTGAATAGTTGAAAGACCAGAAAAGAAGAGTTTCACCCCTCCCCCCCCCATAGTGTGGTCCTTCATAGTCCTATGGGAAACCAGCTGCAGGAGTTTGGACCCAACCACAATACTTCCTGTTCTTGAGAAAATCCCTAATTTTTCTGGATGCTTCTTACTTTTAAGGAAGGAATTGGTCTGAGCAATGAAGTAACCCTGAGATCCCTACTGTCAGGGAACTTTCAGTATTTGTTCTGAATTTCAAGTGTCTAGGTTTCACAGCCCTGACTGTACAGTACACACACACACACACACACACACACACACACTTTTATTATTATAGATAATAATAAATACACTTCTAAATACCTTTTTAAATAGAAAACTTGTCTTGTAGCCCCTGTGAAATGGGTAGATATGACCTCTGAACAGTTCATCAAGACTGTGTCACAATTTGTACAGAAAAGGAAAATGACATCAATATCTGACACATTTTTAAAGTATGCTGAAATGGAGTTCTGTGGATGGATTGGTAAATGGCCACATGTCAGCTTCAGTGCTGACAGGGTTTGTGGGCAGAAGCTGGTGAGACAACTGCCTTAGTGTGGATGTTTTAACCTCTTTCAACTCAGTAGAGAAATTCACTCTCATGGTCCACTCTGTACCCTCCCCTGCCTAGTTCTGCCTTCTTGAATCCATCCCTTGACCATATCAATCATCCCCATGCTGTCTGGTGGTTATGTTCCCTCACCAATCCTATCCCAGCTGCTCAGGTGTGCAAAACACTGAGGCCATCAATAAATACACTTAAAGAAATGGGTGGGCACCAGCAAGAATGAAATTAACATTGAACTGCTCACCTCACGAGTACAATACATTAATATTAAAATGTTTCCAGTTACTCCATTCCAGTTACTCTTCTTCCTCACATCCACCCTCCTGTGTGATTCTTATTTTGAAATTTAGAAAGAAATGCATTAAATGAGCTCAAATGTTTAATAGGATTGACTAGTAGTGCTCAAAGTACGTACAAGTCAATGATACCATCTGCCCATGTGGAACTATACTGGCCAATCAGAAGATACTTCTTTATCCTGTTTCCATATGTAATTCCTATTTATAATTCCTCCTTGGCCACCACTGATTTTATGCTTTGTCAGATGATGATATCATCATCCCACCTTTCTCCTGCCAATGGGGCTCAAGGCAACTAACAACACCTTAGATATCTTAACTATCCTAAGATAATCTCCTTGAAAATAATGTCCTGGTATTTGAGAAAGAAGCTTTTAAATGAAGGCATAAGGTAGACTTGTATTCGTTCAGAAACTGTAATGATAGACAAAAAGAATCTAAACAGCTTTGCCAGCATGTGGGTTTGGAATGCAGAGCAGTACCAGTAGTTGTGATGCTGCACAGGTGTAGCTGTCAATGCTACTTATTTGAGAACTTCAGATTGACCACTGCAAGTATTGGGAGGGAAACAAAACTTACAGTAAAAGTCCACATGTTAGAGCAACTTCCATTTTAAAGGTTTTAGACCATTTTTTCTTGGAATTTTAATATTCTTACTGGAGCCATCAGTATTTCTGTTTGGCTATGGGCATGACTTTACTACTTCCTCCTGCCATCTGGGTTTTTGTTGTCAATCTATGTTATTCAGGCTACTCTTGGGTGGATTACTGCTGACACATTTATGTAAAAAACAGGGATTGGATCCCCAAAAGGGAAGCCGACCACAGACTACATTGTCAGGACTATGTTTATTCCTTAGACCAGGAGTGTACATGATACAGGGAATGGGCCACATGATGTTCCAGTACACCACTCCAGGACTCCTGAAGACCCACTGCAGTTCCTCAATACCCCCCATGGCCCATTTTTTTTACAAAAAAAAAAGCAGTACAACTTTTGTGCAATTATGCCCCCAAATTACAGCGAAAAATTCCCCAATACATGAAAACATTCAAAAATACCCCCATACCCACAAACATCCCAGAACTATACCCCCAAATACCTGTTTTCCTCTCAGTCTCTCTCAAAATGTTGACAAGAAATGGCACAATGTCACTTCCTTTATCCATTTTGTGAGGGTCTATAGAGGGAAACAGAAGTTTTCTGGGAGGGGAGGGTACACCTGTGGGGGCACTTAGGGTGAAATTGGCCCTTGCTCTCCATGCAGTTGCCCATCTCTGCCTTAGGACTGTTTCAGATGAGCCAAATCTCACCAAAAAACTATGTCATTTAGGATGTGACAATAGAACAAAGTGAAAAATTATCAGACATCCTCATCATTTACCTGTTGGCACTGTGTTGCGCTGGCACAGATGAGGCATAACTTTTTATTGACAGGCTAAGTACCAGCACGATTCATACCAGCGTGATTCAGCAGGAATGGGTAAACAACATCATCATCTGATCCCTTTGTGCTATCATCATGTCCTAATGATGTGGCTTTTGCCACATCTTATAAAGTCCTTGGACTGTGTATGAACAGGTTGAGTTATGTGTTCTCTCTTCTACACAAATTCTGCTATACCTCAGACCTTAAATTAGGAAATCATCATCATCATCATCATCATCATCATCTTTATTTATATCCTGCTTTTCCCCCAATTTGGGAATCAAAGCAGTGTACAATAAAAAGACATTGTTGAAATCAGCAAAATACAAAAATTAAAACACAATTAAACAAGTAAAAAAGTTTAAAAAAGCTAAAATTTTAAAATCATACACATATATAAACATACATGTACACAACATTCACATATAACCCAGCACTGCCATTAGCAAAGGCCTGCCAAAACAGGAAAGTTTTTATGTAATTGGCTCCAGAGGAAGTCAGGGAGGGTGCCAATCTGACTTCTCTGTGCGGACCATTCCAGAGCCTGTGGGCAGCCACTGAGAAGGCCTTCTCCTGAATTCTCACCACCTGATGTACTTGTGAGAGTGATGAGATAGAGAGAAGGGCCTCCCTAGCAGCTCGAAGAGCCAGGGCTGGTACATAATGGAGAACACGATCCTTCAAATAACCTGGATCTGAGCAGTGTAGGGCTTTTAATGTCATAACCACAGTTTGAATTGTTCCTGGAAACGAACTTGCAGCCAGGTGAGCTGCTGTAACAAAGGGGTTGCATGATCCCTGTAGCCAGCTCCTGTTAGCAGTCTGGCTCCCACTCTTTGAACCAGTTGGTGCTTCTGAACACTTTTCAAAGGCAACCCCATGTAGAGTGCATTACAGTAATCCAACTGGGATGAAACTAAGGCATGTGTCACCATGGCCAGATCTGACATCGCTAGGAATGGGCACAGCTGGTGCACAAGCTTTAACTGTGCAAATGCACTCCTAGGCACCACTGAGATTTGGGCTTCCAGTCTCAAAGCTGAATTGAAGATCATCCTTCTTTGTGGTCTCTGTGAATGCACACAATGGGTTAATCCTGCACCTGCGCAGAGCACTTTGGAAACTTCTAGCACCTCATTTTAAACTTTTGGGTGGTAGGACCGCTCCCCTCTCCCCTGGTGCATATAAGCCCATCCCTCTTACCAACTGCTTAGTTCCTTTTTTTCTGCCACGTGGAAAGCACTGAAGGAACTTCTGCTATGCCTCATTGTGCTCACATTGATTTATTGGGTTCTTTTTTTCTGACTTTGGACTGGATTTTTGGCTTTTCTATTGCTTATCCCTCTGGCTTTGTCTGTCAGATCGGACTGATTTGCGTTTTGACCTCAGATTCTGTCAGTACTACGATTTTCTCTTTATCCCTCCAGATTCAACTAGGCCTGGTTTTTCTGTGCTTTTGACCTTGGACTGGACAGTACTGTGATGTTCTCCTTTTTAAACATGTCTGGGGCTGGTTTCTTCAAGTTATGTTCCCAGTTCTCGGCTAAGATGACTGTATCTGACAGTCACTCTAATTGCCTGTTTTGTCTTGGGGAGGCCCATGATGTAGTCTCATGCAGGCATTGGAAGGCCTTCACTCCACAGGCCAGAAAGAACCAGGACAAGAGGCTCAAGGCCCAACTCTATTAAAAGGCCCTATCAGACTTGGTATTGGGGAAGGCCTTGGACTCAGCAATCTCCCCTGAAAAATCAACAGGTCTGACCAAAAAAATGTTCCATCTCAGGACCTTCCAAGACTTTGGAGTCTGTCCCGATGTCAACCAAGGAGAGAGATAATGGTGCCGGTTGATTTGATTCTGGCCATCCTGGGACTTCGACAGGATGGAAGCATTCAGTACCAGGAGAGTCAGTACTAGAGTCCTCTAAGAAGGTGTCAAAAGTGAAGGATCCTCTAGCGAAGGGGAGGAAGACCACTGGGAGGAAAGAGTCCCCCAGAAAGGATCAATCCCAGGAACGCAAGAAGGCCAAGCAACAAGAGCGCCAATCTTGCGATCCTAAACAGAAGTGGTCCAAAGGGGAAATGGAGGAAGTTTCCCTGGCAAAACGAAGCCTTTCGATACCATCACCAGAACAGTACCAGGAAGAGGAGTTCACCTATACAATAGTGAAGGCAGTGGATGGGTCATCCCTCGGCATCACAATAATCAGAGTATCATGCTCCAGGTTGCCATTGGATATCGGTACCGTGGCATGACCCCAGGCCCGGTCCCGGTCTCGATCCCGCTCGCAATCTCAGCCACAGTCGGTGCATCATTCAAAGTCTTGCTCTGGCTCTCAGTCCTGTTCTGGCTCTTGGCCCCGATCTGGTCCCAGTCAGTAGAATACCAAACATCTTGCTCCCGCTTGCACTTGACACTGGTCCACCATTTAACTTTGAGGCAGAGGTCACGTTCCCATTCGCCTCATCGAACACCAACACCAGATGTCCTGGACAAACAGAGGATGCCATCTCCAAGGCCACCCTCTAAGTCTCTGGTACCAATGTTGCCAAGATCTTCTAGATCACCGACACCGAGATCTCCAAGAGCAAGACCACGCTCTGCCTCACAGTCCCATATGCCTAGACCACGTCGACATCCATCACGCTCTCTGTCCTGTAGCTCCCAGTTCACAGATGATGAGTCACTGTGGTACGAAGATGACTGGTGGGACCGATATGATCGGTATTGAAACAATGCCCCTCCTCTGAGAAGCCTCTATCCTGATCGGCACTACTGGGACATGACTTCAAGTACTGACCATTTGATGAACCATCCCCATGTACTATATTCCAGACGATACCAATACGACTGCTCTCCCTGGCACTGTAAAGATCAGGACAGGCAGAGATGTCCATACTCTCCAGAAGAGTGACATCGACACAAATCCAACTGCCCAGTGGCAACGGACTCACCTGGGAGGCATAGGTCCCTGTAGAAGTAGGTACCAAGACAATCTTCTCATAGGTCTCCAGATAAGAGGACGCCTTCACCTAAGCTGGCAGATTCTAGAAAATCTCCTACACCTGTCCCAGCAGGGTAGCCTAAATCTCTGCCAACACCAATTGTGAGGACTCTAGACCATAAGTTGGAAGTGTCAGACAAGGACACTCGTATGCCTAGGATGTCACCTGAAGGTAAAGGCACAACACAAGAGGCTGGTTCGCCAAAGGACGACGTCCACTCTTTTTCTGACACTGTAAACAAGATGGCGACATCCCTGGGGCTACCTACCACGATTCCAGACATGCATATAGATGATTCTATCTTTCATGATTTGCAACAACAGGCTCCTCCTTTGCCTTACATCCCATTTTCTGCATTCCCGATGCAGATTTCCAAGGCAGCCTGGAGCTTCTTCTATTCCACCAACGTCAAAGAGACTGGAACATCTATACAGGGTCTCTGACAAGACAGTCCCTTGGTTGTCCTCATACCCCAAACCAAATTCCATCATAGTTGATGTGGCACAGATGTGCACATCACATAAAATCCACTCTTCACCTACAGAACGAGAGGGCAAAAAGTTGGACGCCGTTGGGAAAAAGTTTTACTCATCAGCATGTCTTCTCATGAAGATAGCAAACTACATTGCATACATGGGGGTGTATCAGAGGCATCTCTGAGAAACTATATCTCCATTCTTGGATAAGGTTCCCCAGCAAGACCTGGACCTTGTCCACAATATGAGAAATGATGGTCCTGCGCTAGCTGATTACCAATGCCAGTCTGCTAAACATGTGACTGACTGCACCGGGAAGATCTTGGCCAGCTCCATCACCATCCACAGACATGCATGGCTTTGCTTGTCTGTCCTTTCTCAACAGCCAGGTCGGTTATCGAAGATGTTCACTTTGACGAGGCTTGTCTCTTTCACTCTGAAACAGACATGAAGTTAGAACACACACATAAGATGCGAAAAACAGCAAAACACTTTGGGATACCCCATCCAAGCCAGGCTCCACACTCCAAAATTTACAGCAAGATGTTCCCACCCTCCTTTTGGAGAAAGTTCAGCCCTTCGGCACAACACACCCAGCATTTCTCCCATACCTATGCTCAATATCAAAGAAAGTTCCCGATTACCACCAAACATAAGTCTTAGTTCCAAAAGAATAAACCTGGACCTACCAAGTAGAAAATCTGACTACCTGCTCCCTTCCTCTGTAGTTACCAGATCTACCACCATCAGATGGACTGCTTGTTGCATACCACCATTGGTGCACAATAACTTCAGATTCATGGGTCCTCATCTGGAATGGATACTTCATAGAATTCGATAGCCTACTACCTATGGGGTTTCTCAAATCTACCCCTCCTTCCGTACACCTCAAAAAAGAATTTCAGACCTTACTGAGAAAAGGGGCTATAGAAAAGATCCACCGATACCAACAAGGGGAACCCTTCTTTTCCCACTATTTCCTCATCAGCAAAAAGGGTGGTGGCCTGCATCTAATCCTGGACCTCTGAGAGGTGAATTGCTTCATTACACCCAAACACTTCAAGATAGTGACCCTTTCTTCCATCCTCCTGTTTCTCCACACAGGAGACAGCTTTGCTGCCATCATCATTCGAGATGCCTACTTTCACATCGGAATAACACGATCCCACAGGAGGTTCCTGGCATTCACAGTAGGTCCCAGAATGTATCACTTCAAATGCTCCATTTGGCCTCTGCATAGCCCCAAGGGTATTCATGAAATGCATGGCCCCAGTGGTTGCCCACCTGCACATGAAAGGAATCATAATCTTCTCGTATTTGGATGACTGGGTGATTGCGGCTCCTTCAAAGGAAAAGGTGGCAAAGATGTGACCACCACAATCTCACTCCTCCAAGATCTTGGCTTCAGGATCAATGCGGACAAGTCATACTTAATCCCCTTGAGGGTCACAAAGTTCATTGAGGCCCAATTAAATTCTGTCCAGGACAAGGCTTTTCTTCCAGAGAACCACTTCATCAAGTTGTGGGACATGGTGAGTCACTGCATTTCACGGAGGAGAGTGACAGTGCACTTTATCCAGACCATTCAAATTCATGGTCACATGGCTTTGACCACAGCAGTTACCCCCTTCGCCAGACTGCAGATGTGCCGTCTGCAAGTTTGGTTCCTCCAGTAGTTCAACCCTCTACGGTACGACCCCCTCAGGTTGCTGTCGGTTCCACGGGCAGTCCTCAGACAACTACAGTGGTGGTCTCTTCCACAGAACATGAGGTGCAGCCTACCCTTCACAGGTCCCCACCCCTCCAGGTCTCTGACAACATATGCGTCTGCAACAGGATGGGGGGTGCACTCCCAAAGCCTCCACATCTACAGCCTTTGGTTGGCAATAGAGAAGGATCTCCACATCAATGCTCTAGAGCTCCTGGGCAGTGTTCAAAGCACAGAAGGCATTCAAATCTTCACTCCATGGCAACGGAGCACCAGATCCAGGACACTCTTTGACCTGTCAACTCAGATCTGGGATTGGTGCATATTTCTGATAGCTATCCACCTAGCCAGGACCCAGAACAACATTGCAGACTCACTGAGTTGAACCAAGAACAGCTGCCATGAGTGGTCATTAGCACCAGAGGTGCTGTCAATACTCTTCTTGGATTGGGGCCTACCTTCAATAGACCTTTTTGCCTCATCCCAATATGCCAAATGCAACCTTTACTGCTCAAGGCAACAAATGTCCCACAGAAATCTGGGGGATGTATTTCTGTTCAAATGGACAGGGGCTCTACTATATGTGTTCCCCCCCATTTCCACTCCTCTCCAGAGTCATGGCCAAACTCAGGCAAGACAGATTCAATTGCATACTGATCAAACATGGTGGCCCAGACAGCCCTCGTTCGTTCCCCTTCTCCTCCTCTCCAAGGCTTTCTCTGTGGAAGGCTCTCCTGTCAATGCAGAACAGACAACTCTTCCATCCAGACCTGGAGATGATCAACCTGACAGCATGGTTCATAGACCACTGAACCTGCTTTCAGATTCAGCAGAGGCGATACTCCAGGCAGCTCAGTGACCATCAAAGCTAAAGTCATACAGCTACAAATGACAGAAATTCTGTGAGTTTCTTGCTACCAAGGGAATTTCCCCAGCTGATGCTTCAATTCCGCTTCTCCTTGATTTTTTGGCCTCTTTGTCAACTAAAGGCCTATCACTCTTATCAGTATACACCTATGTGGAGGCAATTTCCTCTAACCTCCAGTGCCTAGGGAAAGGCTCCTGCTTCGCAGACCTGATGGTTTGATGTTTCCTCCAGGGTTACAAGAACTTACACCCACCGGTGGCTGGACCAGTCACATCATGGGACCTTCAGCTAGTTCTTAAAGCCCTATTGTGCTCTCCCTTTGAACTGCTGGACTTGGTGGACGTTCGCCTTCTACCCTTTAAGATGGCCTTCCTAGTTGCCATCACGTTGGCCAGAAGGGCCAATGAAGTTTGTGCCCTCAGGGTGGATGCCCCCTACACTCAATTCCATAGGAACAAGGTCATACTTCGGCTGGATGTGGTGTTCCTGACCAAGGTGGTTTCCTCCTTCCACCTCAATCAAGACATTGTACTTCCGGCTATGGAAACTATACCTTCATCGAATACACCAGCATCACACCATCCCCTAGATGTACGAGCATCACTGGAACTGTACCTCAACAGGACTAAGGCATTTCGCCATACTAATAAGCTTTACATTTGCTATTCTGGCCTCAAGAAGGGCCTTCCTGTGCCTCTCCAAGTGGGTGGTTTCGGCCATCAAGATCTCATATGAGGCTTCAGGCCTACCCCTGCCTTCTTCAGTATGAAGCCATTCTACTAGAGCAGCAGCAACCTCAATGGCGTTCCTGAACAGTGTGCCACTACCGGACATCTGCAGAGTGGCTACGTGGGCAACACCACTTACCTTTGTCAAAAACTATATGTTAGACTCTACCTCTATGGATGGTGCAGCCCTGGCCAGGGCAGTCCTTGCACAATCATCTTTGGATGACTGAAACACTCTTTTAATCTACCTCAGTTATAATATAGCTTTCTGTTCTAACATGTTGTTGTAGTGTTTTTATTGATCTGGACACTCCCCCATCCTATCTCCTGAGCTTGTTAGTCTACCCATTGTGTGCATTCACAGAGACCATGAAGAAGAACAGGTTACTTACCATAACTATAGTTCTTTGAGTGGTCTTCTGTGAATTCACACAAACCTGCCCTCCTCCCCTCTGGTGTCCTACCTCTCACTTACTTTATTTAATGTGGCTAAAAGGAACTGAACAATTGGTGAAAGGGATGGGCTTATATATAGCAGGGGGGGTCCTACCACCCAAAAACTTAAAATGAGGTGCTAGAAGTTTCTGAAGTGCTCTGTGCAGGTGCAGGATTAACCCGTTGTGTGAATTCACAGAAGACCACTCAAAGAACTATAGTTATGGTAAGTAACCCATTAATCCCCAAGTTGAGAACCTGTGTCTTCAGGGGGAGTGAAACCCCATCCAGCGCAGGCTGGATCCCTGCTCCCTGATCTGCCTTTTGACTGACCAGGAGCACCTCTGTCTTGTCTGGATAAAGTTTCAATTTGTTCACCCTCATCCAGTCCATTACTGATGTGAGGCACTGGTTTAAGGTCAAAACAGCTTCCTTGACTTGTGGTGGGAAGGAGCAATAGAGTTGGATGTCATCCACATACTGAAGGGTAGTTCAGAAACACATGTGTGAAAGAGTAATCACAGCTCTGATACCACTATCATGTTTAAGTCAGTGCATGTCAGGTCATCTTTCTTCTAATCTTTTTCAGTGGAGTGAGTTCACATATTCACCAGAAGATTGTCAAGTGTATATTAAACTCCTATGTGTTACCATATGCTTCTGTTGCTCATTCATATGAGCTCAGAATGCAGGGGTGTGTGGAGGGGGGATATAAGTGGTCAGAATTCAATTAAACAGTTATGAATGTATAACCACCATAGTTACATAGCTACACAGTGATTCCGGGCCTGACCTCCTCCACCCACTTACTGGGCTTCAGCCACTGTGATTGATGGGTGTCCATTCCTCTGTCATTCAGAAAGAAGCTGATTGATGTTCCCACCCCTCCCATTAACAATATCTATTGTGACAAGCAGAAGTGGGGATCCTTTATTTATTTATTTATTTATTTATACCCCGCTTTTCAGCCACAAGGCTATCAGAGCGGCTTACAAATTGTTTTTTAAGCAATAGCTATTTACACATCTACACTGCATTAAACAGTTTCCAATGTGTGTTAGCTAATTGCCCCCCACAAGCTGGGTACTCAATTTACCGACCTACGAAAGGATGGAAGGCTGAGTGAACCTTGGAGCCGGCTGGAATCGAACTTGCGTCGTGGTGGCTTGCAGTACTGGCATTTAACCACTGCGCCACCAGGGCTCCTGACACAACTGCCCTTCATATTGGAGATTGCTCGTGCAAAGGGAGGTTGAAACATCAATCATCTACTTCCTGATTGGCAGGAAAACAGACCCCCATTGATCACAGTTGCTGCTGTCTGGTGAGTGGGGATTATAGGACTTTCATCAGCCCTATGTATCTCCTAAACTAGGGGATACATAGGGATTGTGAATATGAAATGGTAATAGATGCACAACACTAGGTTATGTGTTAAAAACTCCCCATGTGAATTCTAGCCAATATACTTAATGCATCTCTCTGTCTGAAACTATGCCATCACACTATTTTGTACACATACAACATTTTCAGACAAAAATAATAATTGGTAGAAATTGATACATATTTGCATCATGGGGGTAAACAGTCCCCACTTAAGTGTGCACTTTTCCTTTTTTTAAATTATATATATATATATATATATATATATATATATAAAATTAGTGAAATACAAAGGCTATAAAACAGCATAGGTTAACATGACTATTACACAAATAAAGAACAACAAAAGCAAAATGAAAAAGTACAATCTTAACATAATGAAAAAAGTTATCAAAACAGAGAGAAGGAAAAAAAACTACACATACGCAAAATAATATACATATAAATCCTTATACCAAAGTGTGAAAAACACTTCTCATTTGTCTGTACTGCTATTTCATTCATCACCCTCTTCCTACACCTCACATCAAACGCTTCTTCTTTCAACAATTTTGGCCCCTTGTTCTTTTTTTCTTTTCAATTTTATTTTTTATTTAATCTTATATTTGTAAACCATGAAAGTTAAAATGTGCACAGCATATATATTAAACATATTCTTTGCGTATGTGATCTTCCAGTCTATATTTCTCATCTTTTTCAATCCTTCTTGTACTTTTTCACTTTCACTCTTCTTACCATATTACCTAAGATGGAAGTCGCTAACATTTTGCACATTCAGATGAATTCTATCTCTATCTCCATTCTAGGTAGTATTCTTACCATCCCATAACCTTTACCATCTTCAATTCTCCCCCAGTTTCTCTCTCTTTTATATTCTCCCTCCTCTCTTCTTCTCTTCGTAGACTTTCTCTTACCCTCACACTTAAATTCCCTTCTATCGCTATCATTCTTATTCCCTTCTTTTACCTTCCTTTCCCTTAAACTGCATTCCCACGTTCTTTAACTTCTGTTCTTCTTCAATTTCCTTTCTTTCCCAGCTCCCTTCAGTATTATCTCCAACCTATTTTTGACTTTGTCAATGCTTTCTTCTTATAATCTCCCCTAGATTTATTTTCCTCATTCCTTTTTTTTGAGCCCTTTATAATCTTTTCCCTCCAATAAGATCAAAATTGCTTGTCCCTTGAGAGAATATCCCTACAACCGTCTTATAATTTTTTCCCTGTATCTTCCTTTGTCATTACCCTTATTCTTCTTATTTTCACCCCCTAGAATCCCTTCCTCTCCATTCCTCTTAGCAAAATTAAAATACCAGAGCCCATTCATCTTCTTGAGCTTGTGTATCTTTTTCTCTGATTTCGAAAGTTAGTTTGTCCATACATGCCATTTCCAGAACTTTCTCCATCCAGTCATCAATTGTTGGTAAATCTTTCTGTTTCCATTTCATCGCTATCTCCAGTCTCGCCGCAGTCACTTAATATAACATTATTCTCCAATTAATCTTTCCCTCTTCTTTTTCCAATATTTGAGTCATGTTCAATAAGTAGAATTCTGGCTTCATTGGATACTGTATATGAAACATTTCCTCTATTGTTCTATGAATTGTTGTCCAGTATTTTTTTACTCTTTTATATTTCCATCACATGTGGAATAATGAGCCTGTTACTTCCTGGCACTTCCAACAATTTCTATTTGTTCTGAATATTTTCCCTATTTTTTCTGGTGAATAATACCATCTATTCGCCATCTTAAAGAAGTTTTCTTTAAGGCTTTGACACACTGTAAATTTGTTCGTTTCTTTCTTGCTTTCTCCCAATCTTCTAATTTTAAATTGTAGCCAACATCTACTGCCCATTTCAGCATTGAGTCTTTTATTTCTTCAATTTTTAAATCTCTCAAAAGTAGCATTTTATACAGTTTGGAAATTTTGTTTTTATTTGGGGCTTCAATGATTTTATCTAACTCATTTTGATCCTCTTCAATCCCTGGTTCCTTCTTGTCTTCTTTAAATCTTTGCTTTATCTGTTCGTATGTCAACCAATGCATTTTAAGTTCTTCCCTTGTCCTGATTTTGTATTCTCCTCCTTCTTCCTTATTTAATAATTCCTGGTAGCTTAGCCATTGTTCAGTATTCTTCCACCTGCTCTGGAACACTTCTTGTGGGGATATCCACTGTGGAATCTTCATGTAGAATTTCTGTTTCACTTTCTCCCACACTTTTATTAAGGGTTTTCTAATTGCATGATGTTCAAATTCTTTATTTATTTTAGCTTTGTCATAACCCATGTAAGTGTGCCATCCTAGTCTGATGTTGAAGCCCTCCAGATTCAACAATTTCATATCTTCTAGTTTTATCCAGTCTGTTATCCATATCAATGCACAAGCTTGGAAGTGTAGTTGAAGGTTTGGCAGTTTGGCTCCCCCTCTAAGCTTTGTGCACTTTTCCGAGGCTGAACGTCTCTGCCAATCCAAGGCTAGGGGATCTTTAAATCATGTCTCATTGCAGAATGACCACCAATCAAAGAAACTAGGAGTGCAACTGAAGTGCATGAAATATACATTACTATAATGTTGAAATAGTTTTGAAGAGGGTAAAGTTAAGTGGGCCAGTGAGAAGTGTATAATGAAATCAATACCCAATCCAGCTACAGCCTACCTCTATCTCCCTTGTCTCACCAAATGTATGACAAAGTAGGGAGGATACATGAGATTTGAAAATAAAATTGAACAGGAGATGAAAAACCATGCAAAAAAGGAAATGTTAAAACAACAGGAGGAGATGCTATGAAGTTTTTTGATAAGGCTGGCTTTATTGCCAGAGTCCAAAAGTGTTTTGCAGTCTGGTTGATAGATATGCATGAGGAGTAAAGGAAAGAAATCAGGGGAGGTAGATTAGAATTTGGAATAGTTGAGGGCAAAGTGAAAGATTGGGATGGAGGGTAGAGGAAGGACATGTTGTATGCCAGGAAGAGGGAGAGAGAGGAGGGGGAAATCCAGAAGAAGTTATTGAAACAGGAGGAGAGAAAAAGGTTATGGAATAAGAATGAGAAAACTTTGGCTCAAGAGAAAAAAACAAGATAAACCTAACTACATATACAGATGCCCAAATCACCCTGAGAAAGTGCATAAATTGACAGAAGAACATAATCAGATACTTAGTTCTGATGAAGTGGCCTTCTCCAAGTTCCCATCTGTCTGAGGTGCTTCTTTCATCTGCCTCATGACCTCCAATATCTGTTTCTTGGTCAGTTTGGGACAAGGTGTTCCAGCTCTACTGACAGTGGAGTAAGGGTCATGGTTGGGAAACACTCCTTTGCAAAGAGTGTATGAGGCAGCTGGTTTGGAAGAGATCAACTTCTGGGCTAGATTCCCCATGCTATTTTTTGTTGTTGCTGTGTGCCTTCAAGGCACTTTGGCTTAAGGTGAACCTAAAACAGAGTTTTGGCAGAATTTGTTCTGAGGGGGTTTGCCCTTGCCTTTCTCTGAGGCTGAGAGTGTGTGACTTTCCCAGTGGGTTTCTGTGGCTGAGGAGGGATTCAAATCCTGGCCTCCCAGTGTCCTAGTCAAAAATTCACACCATTACACCATGCTGGCTCATCCTATGTCAATCCCCAACTCCTTCTTTCTTCTGTTCTTTCTTCTTCTGTTCCTATTGCTGTACATCTTTTTGGCTTCCAGACCATTTATCTTTTCCTCATGTACAGAAACATACTTTCACTCAATCCCACATTCCCAGGCCACCATCTCAAAATGCTGATTCAGCGTTTTGTTTCACCATAGCGTTCTGCTGATACAGGCTGTTTCCTTATGGTTAGGAGATTCTCTCAGGTTGCTTTGTCTTTGTCTTTTCTTTTGTAATATGTATGTTGCTGGTTGACTACACCTCTGAAACACAGCTTGGAAAAGTTACATTTTTGGCTACAATCTTCAGAATCCCTACCTACCCTGGCCAGTGACTATGACTCTTGCATACTCATTGAGCTTCTTTCTGTCTCTTCATCTGTTCATTTAGTAAATGCATGAAGAGAAGACATGAAAGGGGCTCTGGTGTGCATATTATGAAAATTATTCGTTAGTTGTGCTAGATACATACATGAATTTCACTGTTTTTCATTACTGGCTGCCAATTAGTTTCCGTGCAAAGTACAAGGTGTTGGTGATTACCTTTAAAGCCCTACATGGTTTGGGCCCAGGTTACCTACAGGGTTATCTTTTCTCATATAATCTGTCCCATACAGCCATGTCCTCTGGGAAACATCTGCTTCAGTCAGTTATGCAGAAGACATTTTCTTCGGCCACCCTCCAGACTGTGGAATGACCTGCCAGAAGAGATTCATCAGCTCAGGACACAGTCTTAATGTAAATCAGCAGTAAAGACCAGTCTCTTCTGGCAGATTCTATTATAGATTCTAAAGTATTGATTGATTGATTTTAATATATATTGTTTTATATGCTCTTTTAACTGATGTTATGTGTTATTTGTCATTGTTTCCCACCTTGATCTGTGGGGAAGAAGAAGAAGAAGAAGAAGAAGAAGAAGAAGAAGAAAAGGTTGTTGTTCTCCTTCTTCAAGTCTGTCACAAAAATAAGCTAGGAAGTCAGTTGAATACTCCTCAACTATTTGCTCAAGTCAATAAACATTGCCTTTTCCCATGTGTGGAATCTGCCTCTCAGAGTGTAGCAAATTTGCTGGGAGATAGGCTATGCTGCCATATCCCACCTCAGCATTTTTTTTGGGGGGGGGACATTACCTTTTTGGACTACAGCTCTGAATATCCCCCAGGCAGTGTGACCAGCAGTGATAAAACATTTTGATACATTTCATTATTGCATGCAAGAACAAAATAGATGAAGCTTGATATCTCTCAGCCAACTAGACTGGTAGCTGAATGTAACTTCAATGCTTGCAGCAGGAGAGTTACCTTCCACTGCAGCCAAAGGCATCAGGTTAACTTAACAGAATACAGGACAGGCTGAATAGCACACATACTTCAGTCCTCTCCATTCCTCTTGGCATTTGCCACCTGAAGTGCTTACTTTACTTTGCCTCACAGCCCTGCATGTTAATATTGCCCCCAACTGACCCATGTCCCCATGACTGGAAAGCAATGTGCTCTGTTAAAGCCAAGGTCTCCTTCTCTTCTGTATCTTCTATCATCTCAGTTGCCACATAACCAATAGGAGCTGGTAGTTTCCAGCTAAGTGGGGCAGCAAAGCTGTTGCAGGTTTTAGTCCCAACATTAAATGACTTATCCAAGCTGCTGAACCTATTTCAGAGTTAGGCTTCAAAATCTGGATTACCTCCTTGAAAGAGTCAACAAAACCCCAGCAGATTCACCACCCCGCTGACATGGAAGTCAATGTCTACAACTCCATATAGCAGAAAGAGAGGATAATACTTTCAGACATGCAAACAGTCTTGGTTTTGATGAGAATGAATGAGCATCTCTTCAAAAAATTTTATGGCTGACATCTTCCAGACTGGTGCTGAAGGGAAGTTGCAGTTTGTAGTGACAGCAGTGATCTCGTTCTTGGCATGGTTCAGCAAACACATATTCTTCTTGATAGCTGCACTCAAGTGCAATCATTTAGAGCCAGGGGAGTTGCAGGTTGGAAACCATATCCAAATGATATCATCCTGAAGCTTATATGCTATTACTGAGGGAAGGATATGTTACATCTAAATTCTGTTTTTCATCTCCACACCTGGGACAGATATTAAATTATTTTCTTTGACAGCAACTGTGGTTCTTGGGCTTCTGCAGTTCTTTGTCCCTCAGATGTCTCTGGGCTATCAAACAATTTCAAAGTCTTCCTCTTCTCATTCAGTATTTTATTATTGCATTTTTCCTGAAACTATGTTCTCAAATAATGCCATCCAACTCCTGCCTCAGATTTGATGTTGTTTCCAGAAGAACCATAATCTTTGTTCATGAATCTAAAAAAGGTCATGCTAGGTTTTCCACATAACAGCACACACACACACACACTTTAAAAAGAAAGTAATAGGGCAGAGATTACAATGGTACAACTTTCTACCATTTTAGAAAATGTCATATTTAGGGATCACAGTGTCATTCTGCTAGCAAAGAATACAGAGAGAAATTATTACCTTCCCTTCTCCAATTAGAAATGGAATGGTGTGTGTGTGGCAAAGGAAATGTTAATTTAAAAGAAAAGGGAAATGCCTGTCCAGTGAAAGGAGTATGGCTAATTTTTTGACAAGCATCCATGGCTGCATTCGAAGGATTTTAAGCCAAAATAATGCACACTAATGTTGAGAAGTAGCTCCACCCAATCCTGTGCAAATTTCATAGGAAATAAGGTTTTGTGTATTTAGTGTATTTAGGAATGTAGTCTCATAATAGCACACAACCAAGTAAAATGGGGCAATGAGTACTTCTGGCCCATGAATTGAATTCAGCCTCTCAGTCTTCCCCATCCAACTTATGAAGATTTTAACTGAGGACCTACCCTTCCCCAAAGCTTTATCCCATCTCCTCCCTGGAGAGCTGTGGCATCAAAACACTTGAGAGATGTTGAGATAGTACTTCCCTGGGGCTTTGCCAAGCCCAAACCTTTCCTGTTAGGACAGCTGTAAGATTAGCAAATCTGGCTTGCTCATGGAGAGCTAGGGCTTGAAGGAGGTACAAACACCTTGATGCAGAAGTTCTGAACAGCATGACAGGGAGAAAATTGAAATCTCTTCTTGCACCTGTACTACCAGAATACATGTGCTCAGTGTGATGGCTCTGTATGAATGTAGTAAGTGTGAATGGTTTCTTAGCAGGAACATATAAAAGTGGCATGCCAACAATGGGTTGATCCAGGCTGCTTGGCGACTTCATGAACTCTTGGGATGAAAACCCTTAGTGTGTTTGCTTGAAGAAAAAAAGTTCATAACACTTGAGGAATCAGATACAACCAACATTAAAGTGACTATTTCAGACTGGCAGATACTAGAGACAGGACCAGCTCAGTAACTGTTTTTGTGTATGCATAATTTTGTTTAGTTTTAGATTTATTTTAAACATTGATTGTTTTATCATTCCCTAAGTTTTATCAATTACCTTTGGGGTGGGGCTGGTTCCCCCTCCCCTCTCTGTGGAAGGTAAAATGTATTCAATATATTCTAAGTATCCTGAAGGGTGTTCAATAAACACAATTTAAAAATCAGAATGCATTGAAATCTGTCTTTTGAAATGCACAATAATATATTCTAATATCTCTCTCTCTCTGGCTTTTCTTTGCAAACAAAGATTCAGGAAGGACTCATCCCACGCTTTCTGCAAGCGCGCTGATGACTAAAAAGGCCAATCTGAGATAAACAAGTCCAGTTGCAGAAAGAACAGCAGAAGGTCTCCTTGGGTGATGTTTCCGGGTTGTGATTCTTTCTGCGTTGTTGGTTCTCTTCAAGACTTGTTCGGCATGAGTTCTCAAACAAGGCTGCAGCATTGTGGATAGTGCGTCTCTATGCCTCCCAATGTGAGGCCAGGGCAGACCATTGTTGGTGATCAATTTGGCCAAGCCTGAGATGTTGTTTCAGGGAGTCTTTGTATCGCTTTTTCGGAGCACCTCTTTTACGGTGATCCGTGGTGAGTTCACCGTAGAGTACTATTTTTGGGAGGTGATGGTCCTCCATCCTAGAAACATGCCCTTTCCAGCGCAGCTGTGTTCTCAATATCATGTCCTCAATGCTTGTGATCCCTGCTTGCTCAAGGACAGTAACATTCATCACATAGTTAGTTCAGTATATATTTAGGATTGTGCGTATACAGCGCTGATGAAAGCATTCGAGGAGTCATAAGTGGTGGTGATAGGTGACCCATGTTTCAGACCCATAAAGGAGAATAGACAGTACAATGGCTCTATACACACTGATTTTTGTGCTTCGTTTGCACTGAATCTATAGGTCCTTTCACACTACCCAGTTATAGCACTATGATTCCACTTTAGTTGCAGTGCTTCCAACCCACAGAATCAAGGAATTGCAGTTTAGGGAGAGTTTTTAAGAATTATCAAACACAGCATTCTAGTGTCTTCCCAAACTGAAAACCCAGTATTCTACCAGATGTAGCCATGGTAGTTAAAATGGAATCATACTGCCATAATTGGTTAGTGTGAAAGCGCCCTACCTCTATAGTTTGTTTTTTTGAAAACCTGTTGATCATTTGCAGACTGGATAATTCCTTCCTTTCCAACTGTTAAGATCTCCATTAAACCCTGGCCCCACTAGCCAACTCAAGGACTTCCAAGCCTCCTCTGATAGTCATTGATAGACTTAACCTCCTTGAATTTGTTTACTTCCCTTTTAAGCAGTCCATGTTGGCCATCATTGTTATATCTTGTAGTTTATCTCTGAGTGGATTCACATACTAATGTATGTTTCCCATATCTTTAAATGCTCCTGTTACATACTTTTCCTTTGTATTCTATAAACTTCTCTTAAGACATGCTTACTCTTCACACTTGTGCGTTGTGAACTTTGCTTCCTTTGTGCAAAGAATCACTATGGCTTCTTCCCTTATTCTCTGATGTTTTCCTTTTCATTGTGGGAATGTTTAGAAACAGTATAGGAGTGGCTGGGGTGGTCTTTACTTGCCATATCCCCCTCCATTTTTGTCCATGCTTATGTTGTCATTGCATCACAAGGACTTGCCAACAAGGAGCAGTTGCACTTATCACCACCAGATGGAGCTCCATATCACTGTCCTCTCTAGTTTCTTTAGGTGGGATACAAGTAATTCCCTCAGAGTGCTTACCAGAACATGGATTCTATGGAGTAAAATTACTGAAAAATATACACACCATGCTCTCTTGTTGCACAGACAGGATGTGGCCTTCACATATTAATTTAGAGTCATGAAGTGCATTAATGAATCCTGATAGAGAAACAAAGTATTGTGTGTGTGTTTCTTTTCTGCAGTCATGGACTCCTATAATGGGGGGGGGGGTGGACTCAACTCCCCCAAAAGACTAGGCTTGGGGGACTAAGCCTATCTAAAATGATCTGGCAAATTTGGACCACCAAGATTCCTATATAGTTGATGCTCCTCAGGAATTAAAGGAGTGCTAAATGATCAAACATGAAGAAATATTAAGACAGCTATTGCCATTGTGTCCTCTCAGGAATATTGAAGGTTGCCTGAAATCTATTCTATGCAGACCTGCTTGGGAGTAAACTACACTGAGCATATAGAGGACACTTATAAGTACACATTGTGTTGGTAAGAAACTTCATATTTAAGGATGTTTCAATGATATTGGGTGGGAAATGTAATTCACCCTCTCCCTGCAAGCACTTGGAAGAGTGTAAAATTAATAACCTCTTGCCCATGTTGACCCTCCCCATCCACATTAAAAACAGTTCCTGGGTCTCTGTGTGAAGTCATCTGTTGTGCACGCTCCTCTGCCACTTACAAGCAGTGGAGTTATAACCTAACATTGTCTACAGTGGCATCCATTGCAACAATGGCTGCAGTACCTTTCAGCAAGATACCTGCAAATCAGCTAACTAATACTTGAAGTCAAGGTGGCGATAGAAGGGAGGGGAGAGTTTTGCATGATATCAATGAGTCAAAATAGAGTGGATATTCATGGTACGGTAAAACACATATAAACTAGAAAGCAACTGTAGTTGAGACAAATTACTTAGGACTTTATCAGACCATGGAAATACAGCATCATAAGGATGCCTAATGATTGCAGAAGGGTGTGTCTACCAGATGATGTCATCATTTTGTGATCTTTTACTGCTAAAAACCTGTTATTTTTTTATTGATGGCCTAAGCCCTGTGGTGCTTTTTGCCGGCACTGTCAGCATTTTTTTTTGTAAGCTGCCCCAATTGTTTTAACAGAGGGGCGGGGTATAAATATTTTTTATTATTATTATTATTATTTGAATCCACGTGCCATTATCTCTCTCTCTCTGGCTTTTCTTCGCAAACGAAGATTCAGGAAGGACTCATCCCACGTTTTCTGCAAGCGCACTGATGACTAGTTGGCACAAGAACACAACCTTGCTTCACTCCATTAGTTATTAGAAAGGGCTCTGAAAGAGCATCACCATATCTGACTTGACTGCGCTGGCCCTCGTGTAGCAAGATAATCATTTTAAGGAATTTGGGGGGACATCCTAGTCTTTCCAGGATCTGCCACAGACCTTTCCTACTCATGGTGTTGAAAGCTTTGGTGAGGTCAACAAATGTTACATAGAGACCCTTGTTCTGCTCTCTACATTTCTCTTGCAGTTGTCTAAGGGCAAATACCATATCTGTAGTACTCCTATTGGCTCTGAAGCCACATTGGCTTTCAGGAAGAAGTTCTTCTGCAATGGCAGAAACTAATCTGTTCAGGATTATCCTTGCAAGGATTTTTCCAGCAATAGACTCATGTGAATACCACATCAGTGGTTGGTCTGGCTGGAACACTTCTGGTGAGATAAGAAAGCAAAGCATATATAGCAAGTCACTAGGAGTGTACTACTTCTGCAGTTTGTGAAAACATACTTCCTTTTCTCTGTTCTGTATCTCCTATCATTCAGCTGTGTTTTATCTCCTAACATGGCTTCCAGTATTAGGAGAGAGGAAGAAAATATCTTCCAGTCCAGTGGTTGGCATCCTGTTAGTGAGATATGATGCCATAAGTCCAATTTATGCAATTGCAACTCACTTTTGTGGTTGTTGTGGCTGTCGGAATTCTGTACCAGCAATCAACCCCAAACCCCACATTTTCTCTGCTGCAGCCCCGCCAACATGGACATATCTTAGCAGGTAGAGAAAGCAGGGATGGCAGAGAAGTGTCCAGCTGTTTTCCTATAATTGGACAAATGAGATGACGGGCATTCTCTGGGACCACCTGAGGTTCCTAAGAATGACGTAATTCTGGTGTGTCCAGCTATAGGATTATAGTCTTGTGTTCTTCTGCTGCTCTCCCTGCTCTCCAGGAAATGCCTATATTGGGGTTGGGGGTTTACATACCCTGAAACTCCATGGCCCGTATCTGTATTAATAATTGACAGTATTCAATAATTAGGTCAAATGTGGCCTTCCATGCAGTGCGGCAATTAAAGATAGAAAATTCGAACAAATTACAAGGACTAGCATTCAGACTAGCACTTAAGGAGGGGCCACCTGAATTCTAAAGAAATGCTAATTCGCAAGACAGCTGAAGGCATTTAGACCTGGCTAATCATATCAGCTAAGGTTGGGAGATGCAGACCTGTAAACAACCCTCATTCCTTTACCTCTCCCAAACAAAGGAAGTTGCTTCCTCCCTTTCAATCACAAAGTATTTGCACATTAAGATGCCATTAACATATCTAGAGTACCTTTGTCTCACCTTAAGCAACTCCGAGAAGCATTGTCTCCTACTGTTCCATGTCCTGGAAGCCAATATTGACTATAAAAATCCTTCCAAAATTCCACTCAAATGCGAACAGTTCACTTTCTTCTCGATGCCATGTCAGACTCCTGATCAGGATCCCCACTCTGCTGGTTTCTTCCATGATCTCATCTCTACAAGACATGTGTCATGTTTCCCATAACCAACTTCCTTCTCTATCCCTCTGTCCCAATATTTCCCACTTTATTAGCTAGTCTTGTATGAATACTTGAAGCCTGAATGCTGTTATTGTTTTTCTCAAATAAAGATCAATTTCTTGTACTATCTAGCTTAATGTCTCCTGATTACCAGCATACAAAGGTCAAAAGATCCACTACCTATTGCCCCCTTTTGCATAGCCAAGCTGAGTACATTAATTCCCCCAAATTAATGTCAATATTTTGAGGGTCCTTAAGACCCCTGAGTGTAGATTGTAACAGGGGTGGGTCTACAGCAGAAAAAAATGTGGGGTTTGGGGATGTATCACATGTGCACTATATCTGCTTATACAGGATCTCAGCAACTTTCTCTGTGCCCTTCATTCCACTACTCTTTTAAGCTAAAAATGGGATTTATCTGTCTGGTGTTTTTTTAAAAACATGTATAGAAGAATTGAAATCATTATGCCACAGCGGAGAAAATAATAGAATTTGAGTAATGAAAGCTGGAATTACCATAGGCCAGCCTTTCGATAAGCAATATCAGAGTCACTGTTGGCACAGATAAAATAATCACATACATATATTTATTTATTTATTTAAAACAACCTCTTGATATTTTTGCCCTTTCCCCAGAGCATCTAAAGGTGAGTGGTGAAAGAGAGATGATTTATTTCTCACTGTCAAAACACAGTAGATCACTCAGAGGCCATTAGCAGGAGGAGGGGGAAAAACCCTAATCTCTCCCTCATTCAGCAGTAGAAGTGTTATTGTCCTTTAGCAAAACTCAGTCATCAAAAATATTAAGGCATGATATAATATAAGTGCATGAAAAGTACATTTTGTGCATTAAAAATACTGTCAAAAGGATCCTCTCTGAATCACAGTACAGACAGAGAAAGGATAAACAACTTCCAAGACTCGGGTGGGAGGGAGGCAATTTTTGGACATGGCCACAAACCACAGCAGTCCTCAAACAAAATCCAGAGGTGTAAGATTTTTTTTTGGGGGGGGGGGTAACAAGGACCAGAGGCAGTGCTTACAAGGTGGGGCCTCCCACACCTTATATTCAACACCTCACTGTCAATGAGGGTATTAGGAAGTCTACTGCTGATTTATAAAGTATTTCTTACTGGGACACATTATGGATAGCTCTGTATAATGTTGGATATTCTTATCTAAAGATAGATATAAATTAGGGCATAAACTCCCAATTGTTGAAAAAAATAGGAGTTAAAATTTGGAGACTTTGCCAGCTCTGAGCAATCTATTTCTCCAATATGTAACTTCTTTCATGGTTGCTGCATCCACAGCCTTGTTCCTTGTGGCCCTACCACCTGCACTGGCATAGGTACATTGCTACAGTGTACAAACGATCCTGGACTTAGTCTTTAGGTCTGTCCCTCATCAGGACTGCACATGTGAGATGTGTTAAAGGGGATTTTAAACCTGGGAATCCTGGTATTTACACCAGCATAGTGCCCAGACAGGATTATGTCCTTTGTTTCCAGACAAATAAATGCATTTTTGTGCAAACTTACCACATTTTGTGCTTATAAGTGTCTCATAGTATTTTTCCAGCACACAACAGACAACATACCTGCTTTAAATGATGACTGACAATTAACTGAATGGCCGAGAATGTTGACATTTGTCATACAGGTTCAGACATGTTCAAGGTCATCACTCAAGCATTCACAATCAGTTCTCCCTGATTTGTCTGAAAGGTAGAAACACAGTCTTGTTATTTAATAGACAGACCTCATACACACACACACACAGAGAGAGAGAGAGAGAGAGAGAGAGAGAGAGAGAATGTACCATAAATGTGTTTTGGGCTCGGAATGCCAAATTACAAACAAATGAAGAAAAACTCTGATAATATGCCCAGATAGGCTTTTAGCATTGAAAACATGAAACTGTATGAACATTATTTCCATCCCTCTCCCATGTGAAATAATTTCATTTTAAACAAATCTAAAAATAGACCAGAAACAGGAGTAGCATGTATTAAAAAAAAAAATGTTCAAGTACGAACCAAAGAACTAAACAAACGAGTTTTTAAAACTCTCTTGAAACAATTGTGTCAGCCTTCCACCTTTTGGAAGGGACCTCTATAGAGCTGGATGTGTGTGTGTGTCACAGTTTAGAAGGTCCTACTGATCTTACAGATCTCCTGCGATGACCTCCAATGATGACCTTAACTAACACATGGGCAGATACATAAGAATGCATGCAGTTCTTCAAAAAAACCCAGACAAAAAAAAATGTAAAGGCTATGAAGGTGGGGGGGGGGAATTGGGCCCACCAAATGCAGTGGCTAACAGTGCAACAGCTATACAATTCATGTGATATGATCCAGTTGTCAAATACTAACAAGAAGAGGAATAAAGGATTTAAATCCCAATTAGATTAATTCTTCAGGAGTTGGTGATACATGGAATCTTTTCTCCTCCCTACAAGATGGTGAGATTGGCCAATATGTTTTTCCCCTCAGAGAAACTTTGTCTGTTCTGTGGTTTGTGCAAGTGTGCACAGGTGTGTGCGTGCACAGATACACATTTCATAAAATGTGCAGTAACAGAAAATGGGATAACTCTTCCCTTGTTGGCTGTACAAACTAGATCAAACTGGATGTGTTTTCAATAAAACTGAAGGATAGTCCAGATGGTGAATCCTCATGGAATTCCATTATCCAAATGTGATCCTGCAGCATTCCATCCTTTACAGAGGGGGGGAGGGGCAAAAGTCAGGGAATGTCCACAGCAACAGCCTCCAGGACTTTCCCCAAGCTTTATGACAACAGCGGAGGAAATGCTCACTCCTGCATGTTAGGACAACCAAATCACAGCACATTTCTGAACAGGATAGCTGATTGGTCAGATGTGCACAGGGGCAAAAGCTTGCTAAGATGACACTTCGTGGATCCACCATGTTGGATTGTCACCGTAGTGACCGTGCGCTGGGGTGATGAAACAGGCTTTCTTTCCTTTGTGTTTTCATTATTTAAGCAGAAGATTGCTCTTCCGCACCTTGGATTTTATTTTTTTAAAAAAATATTGTTTGGCATGGGAAAATTGGTGAGTATAAAATTGTGAGTAATTCACTTGTGGCTGCCATCTTGATTCACTGGCTTGCCTTTGTGTGAACAGGAAACATGGATTGCTTTGCACGCCAGTGAGCTTGTGAAAAAGTTGTAGAAAGAGAAGACAGATGTGCATAAATTCACATTTTATTCCCTCGTCTCATTCTTGTGCTGGACATGAGATTTTTCAAGATACTTGTCAATGCAGAACCTTCATGCCAAAATGGTCAGATTGTTTGGGAGAGGGAATGGGATAAATTATATTATTTCACCTTTCTGAATCAAGCAGCCAGATTGTGCAGCAGCTGGAGTTTGCAAGTTGTCTTCAAAACCACACATACAGTGCAATATAATGGCTAGCCTGAATGTAGCTAGTACATGTATAACTAAGGTAGGTCAGCTTTGCTCAGATATGGTCACAGCTGAGGATGTAACAATTATATTTGGAGGGAGGGAAGCAATCTTTTCATAGTTCCCAAATAAATCTTTAACTAGAGAGAAGAAATTGTGGAGGGGAGCACGTCACTCTATGTGAAGTAATACCCTGCATTGAAGGAATTGTCCTGCTTTATTTATTTACCACAATATCCCAGTGAGAGTTGCCCAGATCCTGTTTTAATAAAATTTAATTCAACCATTATCTACTCAAAGTCAAAAGCTGTATAAGAAAATATCCCCAAAGGGAGAAGATTTCTATACCCATATGCTTATGCACTAGTCCTTTGGTTATGAACAGATGTCTGCTTGATGGAATAGTTTTTTTCTATTTTCATTGTATCATGTCATCACAACTGTGCTGATCCTTGGGATAGGTTACATTAAAGTAGTGCTGAAATTAGACTGAGATGAATTAGACCTAGATGATCTGGACTTAGTTCAAATATGCTTAGATCAAATTTGTTCAATGTTATATATACTGGCTATGTGAATTTGAACGTTCAAGGATATGTCCACATTAACCAATTCTAGTTCCATTTTTCCTTGTAAAAGGAAAGTCAGCATAAATGTGTGTGTAAGGGTAATTTCATTCACTAAAGAGTTATACAGAATAAATAAGAAGTGAACTTTGCTACAAGAACAGATTTTCTCTATTGACACTCAGGCTTCATAATAAGTGGCAGGCATCTAGGATGATGATGATGATGATGATTTCCTTACCCACCACCTCTCCATCATGGTGGCCTTGCTCAGCTTGTCCACAGAGAGGCCACATCAATAATAATAATAATAATAATAATAATAATAATAATATTTATTTATACCCTGCCCCTCTGTCAAAACAATTGGGGCGGCTTACAAAAATTAAAATACAATACAGATAAAATCCCCAAACACCCCCCACCCCCACCCACCCCCATAAAAAAAATATTAAACAATTATAAATTAAAACCAACTGATCTAAAATCACATTTAAAAATAATAAATACAATAAAATACAATAAATGGCCAGCAGACTAAAAGAGGCCAGGATCCCCTGAGGCCAGGATCTAATTAGGAAAGGCCTGCCAAAACTTATAGGATTTTACCGGACAGACAAAATATGCCATCATAACAATGCCACATAACCACAAAAGGGTGCACATATCAGACAACATCGCCCTTTCATCGTTATGCCCTTTCAAAATCCTGTTGTTTTTAATTGATGGCTTAAGCCATCAATAGATCTCCCTGCTGCTTTTGTGCTGGCATTGCTGGTATGCAAAACCTCAGGCCATTTAACTTTCATCACTGCAGTGAGAGTGGGTGTGTATATTTTGTTTTTGTTTATTAATTTCCCATGAGACATATTTTGAGCAAAGAAGTAAATGGGGCTCCTCTTCCTCTTCCTCTTTATTGCCAGAAGCCTTTGCCAGGAGCAGAAGGTGAGTGTGAGGGGAGGGGGATGAGCATTCTTTTGCCATCATAGAAATGGGTTTTTCTATTTTGGCAAAAGAACATCATAAACTGGGTTATGTGATAAAGTCCATAGAATGGGGGAGGGAGCAGAAGAGAACAGTGCTTTGCTGGCCATTTTCTCAGAAAGTATTAAATTAATTTTATATATTTATTAAATTTATACCCTGCTGTTCTGTTAAAGAAAAGTGTTGGGAAGCTAACAATAGTAAAATACAAAATACAGGCCAAATCCTGATCAAAACATAGCTTAAAGTCAATTGATTAAAACACAGCTACAAAAAGAGTCACCAACCCAAGCAATCAAATCTTGTTTTGTAGCAGACAAGCTTACATGCTAAAGGTCTGTCTGAATAAAAAGATCTTTTCAGCAGTTGGAAGGGTAAGAGAAAGGGACCCAGCCTAGTCTTTTTTGAAAAGGACTTTCAGAGCCTGCAAGTGACCACTGAGAAGGCCACACAACATTAACAGTCTCCACACAACATTGCTTGCTTGCTTGCTTGATTTCCTACCTTTCTCCCAGTATGGGACCAAAGAAGTTTCAGCATATAACCAAACCAAAACATCCCTTTGAAGGTAACAGAAATAAGGGAAATGCCTTCCTCTAACATCTCAAAATCTGGGCAAGCTTGTATGAGAGAACATGGCCCTTTAACTAGCATAGGGGAGACAGCAGCTGGCATGGATCCAGTGATAGCCAATGCCTACAGGACCTGATGGCACAGAAGGTGGTTCAGCAGAAATGGAGTCAAGGGATCAGCCAACTACATCTAGGGGCTCATTTACAGGGGCCAAAATACGCTGGCTTCCCACCAGCATGTTCTGCCCATGAATCACACCCATTCCTCCCCCATTATCAGCATGAAATGGAGTGGAGTCCAGACCACCATGCCATCCCTGCAGCTGCTATGCTACCACCCATTCCCCACTCTCCAAAGCGAGGAAGTCAGCCTGCAGCATGTGAGCAAGGCCCCCTGTATGTATCGAGCCTGGTCACATGCTGTGGGCTCCTGTGGTCACACAGGTCCACTTTTTGCCAGCTGAAGTGGTGTAATTGGCTTTACCCTGTCTTGGAGTTGTGTTCATGGCCTGGGAAAAAATTGGGGTTCATCCCCAGCTGGCCCACATCTGGAAGGCCAACCCAAAAGTTGCCCAATCAAGCCCCATGACTTAAACTGAGGGTTTATCCTTCAGGCCAACACCAAGGTAAGTCTCTTTTGCCACCCCTAAGTCCCATGACCTAAGGTTGCACTTCCGGAGACCCCCTCTTCACCAAAATCAATGCCATAGGTGCCCACCAAAATCTACGCCTTCCCCTCATCCAACCACAGAGAGGGGCAAGCATCCACTTAGTCCCTATCCCCCACTAGACTGCCCAAAAGATCCCTCACACCCCACTGAAGATCCCCCAGGAATAATACATTGCCTCTGTCTGAGAGAGGTACCCTATCTGGTTGGTAGAGCTTGGGCCTCTCAAAGACAATTTCAGGATGAGGAAGATAGCAACCCAAACCCTTGACCAAAGCATTGTGATTCTCCCTCTTCACCCTACACTGTGCCCTATCAAGCAGGTGGGGATTCCCATCAAGATGCCACAGCTATCTTGGCAGTATGGCAAACCACAGAATTATGACTGCAGGCCACCATGACTTGATCACCTCCATGTCATGTATCACTTGCATAATCAAAGCCTTCCCCTTCAACAGCCCCAGGTCGTTGCCTCCAAGGTGAATAACTAAAATGTGTGGTGGGGGTCCCTGGTGCTAAACAGCAAAGGCATGAGGCCCTGCCACTGAAGGCCCCTCTTGCCAAGCCACATGATCACTGCCATGTCCCCCAGGCCAAATTGGGTTCCAAAATGGCACAGATGGGCCGGTCTTGCCACCCAATAGAGCATGTTGTGGCTACAAATCGGCACCTGACATCTCAGCAAAGACCTAGGACCTGCAAAACAAAGAGGGGGAGAGGGGGAGATACAAGCATGGTTAATACTGAAGTGGTCTGACATACTTACAGTAGGATGAGGACCTCCACCGCCCCAACCTCTTAATAGCAGCAGGTGGCATTCCTAAGGCAGCCACCATTGATGCTGCCCCAATCCTGAAGGAGTACATCCCAAATCTAACGCCCGTAAGACCCAAACCCATCAGGGCCTTTGATGTCACAACCCAAACTGGAATTTAGTTATTGGAGAGCCATCTGCATGAATGAACAAAGGGTCCAGATGGCTAAATACTGCTTCAGTGCCTGCATAGGACAAAGGACTTGGTCACCACAGGCCTGAAGGATGCACAGGCTCCCCACACCTCATTGGTCAGTCTTAGAAAATCGTACAGTTAAGACCACCCAATTATCCCCCATTGACAGATCCTGCAGCTGCAAGGCCCTGTGCACCTTGTCATCTTTGGACAACTGTACAAGTTCACTGATGCATAAAGCACCAAAAAAGGCAGTGAGTGCCACTGATGGTGGTGGTGGTTGTGGTCCAATCCCAATGGTAATCAAAAAAAGAAAAAAAAGGAGTATAAAAGTGACCATTCTGAGGTTTTGCTTATGACTTTTTGATGCTCTTTAGCTTCTCCTTGTACAAAGTATTTAGACCCACACTCAGACATTCTGGTTAATTATTCTGGAATGGCTAACTCCCATCTCATACTCAAGATTTAGATAAAACTCTAGTTTTCTTATTCTAAAAGATACCAAAAGATTAGGATGAGAGGTTCAGTACAGAGAGTCTTTAAATAATCTGGAAGAGAGGACTAACCCCACCATGGACATTTTAATTAGCCCAAATAGTATCTCTTCACACCAGCATGCATCACTCCCACCCACACATACACACAAGCATGCATGTAAAGTAGGAAGACAGTAGGCATCATACCCCCACCTACTTGGACCATTAGAAAATGGTTAATCACAGAAGGTTATAGTGATCTAACTAATAATGTATGTATTATTTTAATAGACTTTACAGATTTTCCCTCACTGATGATGATGATGATGATGATGTGGGATTGGTTGAATTAACACGTTTGGGATCAGCTTTGTTCTTCTCTGTTTCAAAGGATGGCTTCACTGGCTTCAGCATCCACCTACTTGCCCCACTTACACATATATTCAATCAAACTCAAACAATCAGAAATGGGCTCTGGTGAATAAAGCACAGAATAATAGGATGCCTTTTATATATGTGACAACAGCCCTTTTGGTTTTATTTTAAAAAGGGGAAAGCTGAAGCAGAGGAAAGAGAAAGACAGCATAACAATGAATGTCACCAGAGAAATGAAAGTCAAAAAAGGAAAGTGTTGAAGGAAGGTTTTAATGGCCTTGAGGACACTGAAGGGGCTGCCAGAACCATCTCAAAATAATAAAAAAGTTTTATTTTTAAATAAGGTCACTGTCACCTTGACCTAGCCAGATCTTATGCATTTTGAAGTTGTGTGCGATGTGCCTCACTTACACAGAATCATAGAATCATAGACCAGGAAGAGACCACAAGGGCCATCCAGTCCAACCCCCCTGCCATGCAGTAATACACAATCAAAGTACTCCTGACAAGATTGCTATCCAGCCTCTATTTTAAAATCCCCAAAGCAGGAGACTACACCACACTCTGGGCTGGTCTAGAAGATGGAATAAAATGTGGATTGGTGCACACATATGCCACTTTGCAGCAGCTGTCATCTGTCTCAACAATTTTTTGGCAAGGTCGCTTGGTGTGAGCTCTCTGTATTTGCTGTTCATACAGAGGCATGCCAGTGAATCAAGATAATGGGTATGAGTGAACTACTCCCAGTTCTTTACTCCCCCAGTTGCCCCTGCCAAACAATATTTTAAAAAAGAAAAGAAATCTAATTCCAAAGTGTGGAAGAGTGATCTTCCCCTGAAATAACACCCCCCCCAAAAAAAGAAGAAGAAGAAGGAAAGAAAGGCTGTTTCATCACCTGAGCGCACAATTGCTATGGCGACAATCCAACATGGCAGTTCCGGGATCTGACTTCTTAGCAAACTCCACCCCCTAGCAAGCCTGAGCTGATTCTGTGCTTTAGCTTTTCTGACTTTCTCCCTAAACATGCTGGCTATTAATTTGAATTCCTCTTTGGTGCTTTCCCCCTTTTTCCATTCCTTGTACATTTAAAATGTAAGATTTAAATTCCTTTAAAATCTTGGCTCAGTTGAAAGTTCTTTAGTCATCCATCCTGGTTTTTTTAGATAGCTCCCATTTTTCCTCCTCATTGGAACTGTTTGAAATTGTGCCTTCAATATCTTAATTTTAAGAGACTCCCATTCATCATAAACTCCCTTCTCTTTTAGTATTCCTGACCATGGGCTCACAACTCAGTATTTCCTAAGTTTACTGAAATCAGCTTTCTTAAAGTCTAAAATGTGTGCCTGAGTATGTTTAGCTCCCCCCCCTTTCCACTGTATAACAAACTCCAGGAGAACATGATCACTCTCCCCATAAGGATCCCCCTACTTCCACCCCATTAACCAGGAAATCACTATCAGTTAGCTTCATATCTAAAATAGCTGATCTCCTTGTTGTCTCTTCCTTCTGGACAATAAAATTTTCTGCAAGGCAAATGAGGAATTTGTTGGACCTTATATTCTTGATAGAGTTTGATTTCCAACAAATATCAGGATAGTTGAAATCTCCCATTACTACTACATTTCTCTTTTCTGAATGTGTGGCCATCTGTTCCAGGAAGGCACCACCCAAGTCTTCAGTCTGGCTTGGGGGTGTATAGTAGACACCCCCACAGTAACAGTCACTGTTGTTTCTCTCCCCCTTAATTTTTACTCAGATGCTCTCAATCTGGCTTCCAGGATTTAAGTCATTGATCTCTTTATAGGTGTAAACATCTTTGTCATATAATGCTCCTCTTCCTCATTTCTTGTTTGGTCTATTTGTCTGAAATATGTTATAACCCACTATTAATACATTGCAACCATGAGGCTCATCCCACCAGGTTCCAGTGATGCCTATTATATCATAGTTGTGTTGCTGTATTAAGATGTCAAGTTCATCTCATTAACTTCCAGTGCTCTGTGCATTAGTGTAGAGATGTTTAAGACCATGGTCATCCCCCCTAGCTGCTTACTTAAGGGGTTTTCTTCCCACAGTTGGAGTTCTTGTACTATTTGCTGAGTTTTCTCTATAACATTTGGGCTATTATCGCCAGCACTTGAAGAACACTTGCCTTAAGAATATTGTCTCCCCCTCCCAATTCCGTTTAATGCCCTCCTGATCAGGTTTGTGAGACTGTTACCTAAAATATTTGTAGGAAGGTAATGAGTCTAAAAATAAAATTGCAGGATCTAGTCCTTTAAAAACAACAAGAATTATCTCCTTTTTAAAAAGGTAAAATCATTCAGTCACATTTGACTTCACGCTTTATGCAGAGTGCGATTAAGAAGCAGACTTAAGCTCTATTATCATTTGAAAGTGTATTCAGAGATCTGGGATCCCCCAGTTAAATTAGACTCATTACAAAACAAAGGAGTCAGTTTAAAATGCAAAACAAAGTTTACTGAAGGTATATCAGTCTCAATCTACATACTAAAACAAACATAAGAAAAAGTCCTTAACTGACTAAGAATGGGTAGGAAAGACTCACCAGCCTTGGCTGGGTTCCGATGCATCATGGCATGGTTACAAGAAAGCTTAGGATGCCTCCATTCTCATGGAGAGTCAGATTCAAAAGAGAAAAATCACACAAAAGCAATAAAATTCAAATTAGGTCATGTGTGAATCATCCAGCACTTCTAGTTGGCTAGAAGTGCCCAGTGAAGTAAGAGAAGGGAATTTTGGGAGAACAAAATGCATGCAGGGAAAAAAAACCCTAGACTTATCTAAGATTGTGAATGAGGTACACAAGATTGCTTTTACATTACAATGATTATTTCCCCACATACAACATTCCCCTTCTCAATCATAGGGTGCTTCAGGAACAATCTTCATTTCTTCTCGTAGTTTAAGGAAACTGTCCTTAGGGAGAGGCTTTGTTAAAACATCAGCTATCATTTCTTCTGAGTTGCAGTACTCCAGTTGAACAAGTTGACTCTGGCACACTTCTTTCACCTTGTGGAAAGCAATGTCTATGTTCTTCTTCAGAGGCTTGTCACTCTGAGAAATCTTGTTACAGCTTTGATTGTCTTGCATCAAAATGGTTGGCTTGGGTTCCTCTATCCCAAGATCCAGAAGCAAATACTGCAGCCATTTGATTTCATCACAAGCTGTTTTCGCTGAGACGCACTCGGCACCTGTGGAACTATCCGCCACTGTACTCTGCTTCCAACTTGTCCAACTTACTGCTCCACCACCGTAGAAGATGATGTTTCCACTGGTAGATTTTCTCTCCACCAAATCACTGCCCCAATCAGCATCTGCATAGGCAATCAGTCATGGCTTGTCACATGCTGGCAGCATCAGTTTGAAGTCAGCAGTCGCTTTTAAATATCTTGAAATTCACTTCACTGCAGTAAAATCTCGAAGAGTAGGAGAATTGACCATTCTACATAAGATGCCAACAGCATTTGCAATATCAGGTCTAGTGAAATTCGCTATGTACAGAAGTTTTCCAACTGCAGTTCTGTACTTTTCACTGTCTCTCAAAGGTTCAGATGCCTCATTGCTCTTTAAGAAGCCCACTTCCATTGGCGTTAGAGCATCCTTTGCATCTCTTAAACCAAGACAGTCCAAAAGATCTATAATCTTTTGCTTTTGATTAAGAAAGAAGCTTCCATCATGGTCTCTTTCAATTTGTACTCCAAGATAGTGTGAGATATCTCCCAAACTTTTAATATCTATTTCTTTCTGGAGATTCAGGAGTATCTCTTGACTATTTGCTTTGTCCTCACTGCACAGAATCAAATCATCAACATAACTTGCAATGTAAGTCCATCTATTGTTTCTGAATCTTTTGTAAACACATTGGTCAACAGTGCCTGGGGTAAATCCTTCTTTGATAAGGAGCAGATTTAGCTTTTCGTGCCACTTTTTGGCAGCTTGTTTTAATCCATACAAGCTTTTCTCAAGTTTACATACTAGATGCTCCTTTCCAGGTACTACAAATCCCGAAGGCTGTTCCATGTACAGTTCCTCATCTAGATCTCCATAAAGAAACGCTGTCTTCACATCTAGATGTTGTACATGTATTCTCTTGGAAGCTGCAACAGCCAATAGGGTTCTAATAGCTGTGTGTGTAACAACTGGGGAGAAAGTCTCATGAAAATCTTCTCCAAATTGCTGATTGTAACCTTTAGCTACAAGTCTGGCTTTATATCTTTCAGTCTCCCCTTCTGCATTTTGCTTCGTTGTAAAGACCCATCTGCAGCCAATTGCCTTCTTGCCTTTTGGCAATTCTGTCAGAGTCCATGTTTTATTCTTATATAAGGACTCCATTTCCTCCATTGCTGCTTTCACCCATTTTTCAGAATCAGACTTTGGCATTCCTCTGATCTTCTGCCAGTCAGAGGGTTCCAGAAGGCTTTCCCCTGTGGTTAGGTAGGAGAATCTCAAAGGAGGCACTCCCCTGTTACCCCTCGCAGACTGTCTCACCTGGACTTGAGTTCCTGGCTCTGCTCGTGGCGCGCCGTCCGGTCCTCCGTCCTCTGGTAAGTCCTGGGCTGAGGGAGCCCCTTCTGGATGCGAAGCACTTGCAGGGGGGTGAAAGAGCTGCACACGCTGTGGCTGCCACTGAGAATCAGGGTCAGGGTCTTCTTCCACTGCAAACACATCTGAATAGAAATCTTTGTTTGGATTAGAATTAAGTTGAGGTCTTTCATCAACATAAACAGCACTTGTTATTCTCATTGTGCGTCCATCAGGGTTTAGGATTTTGTAAGCACCTTTGGCATAGCCAATAAAAATTCCCTCTTCACTTCTACAGTCCAGTTTGTCCCTTTTCTGTTTGGGAATGTATGTATAAGCTTTTGATCCAAAAACCCTTAGATGGTTGAGTCTGGGTTTCACACCATGCCACAACTCAAATGGAGTAACATCTCTAGATCTGTTTGGAAGTCTATTGTATAAGTATGTGGCTGTGAGAATTGCCTCAGACCAATAGGCTTTAGACATGTTAGCCTGCACAAGCATTGCAACTGCCATTTCCTTTAAGGTTCAGTTCATTCTCTCTGATACACCATTTTGTTGAGGACTATAAATCCCAGAAGTCTGGTGTCTGATGCCATGTTCCTTTAAGAACTCATCAAATTGATGATTGACAAACTCAGTCCCATTATCCATCCTCAGATTCTGAATTTTGTAATTAAATTTAGTAGTGACATAATTAAAGTACTCTTTGAACTTTTCAAAAGCTTGACTTTTCTCCTTTAGGAGGTAAGAGTGGGTATATTTGCTGAAATCATCTGTGCAGGTGAGAAAATAGAGGTTTCCACCAACTGATTTCTGTCTAAATGGCCCACAGATGTCAGTGTGTATCAGTTCAAGAGGTTTGGTAGATTGCCTTTCTGTGAGAGGCTTGTGTGAAGGTGCAGTAGCCTTGACTTTAATGTATTCCACACACCTTTCATTCACACAACAGTTCTTGAAATGAAAGTCTCTTGCTAGCTCTTGATTAGCCAATTTCTTTATGCATTCAACATTTCTATGAGCAAACCTTCTATGCCATAAATTTATGCAGTCTTTTTGTTTACATTGAGTGGCAACATTGGCATTTGAGTCACTGATCTCCATGTGATAAAGGCCATCATCCTTTAGAGTGCCTTTAAAAATCAACTGTTTGCCATGAAAACCATAACATGCATTCTTTTTGAAAATTACTCTGTTGCCTCTAGAGGTGCTCATTTTTACTGAGTAGAGGGAGCTCTTCAATTCTGGAGCATAGACTGCATCTACAATTTTCAATATCTCTGTTCTAGCTCCAAATTTCATAGGAAGATATACAGTTCCAATCCCTTGTACTGAAACAGTATCTCCATTGGCAAGGTAGACAGGGAATCTTACTTCTTCATTAAAATCTTGGAAATATTCCCTTTTATTGAAAAATGTATTTGAGGCTCCAGAATCTATGACAAGAGCATTTTTATATTCATTTCCAGAAGCTTGCATTACTTTTTCATAAGCCATTCCAATGTGAAACCTCTGTTTAGCATCAGCTCCTGTGTTACTAGCTCTAATGTGCTTTTTCATTCTGTTGCCTCTGGCCAGTCATCTCTTGCTGTGAGAATGACTGCCTGTTTCCCTTTGAAGCTTTAGTGTTTAATTGCACCCCATTTGGCTCAGAAGAGGAGGGGAGCTTAGAGTGGGCTTTAAAATGTTTCTTTTCCTTTCCAGCCAAATTTACTTGCTGGTTAAAGTTAGAATTCCTGGATTCAACTTTGTCATTATGCATCAAATTCTGCCTAAGTTGAAATTCCCTTATTTGAATATAAGCTTCTGGTAGGGTTAAATCATTCTTTAATTGCAAAGTAATTATGATGGGATTGTAAAACTTTGGTAAGCTTGCTAAGAAAATCCCAACTTGCATAGCCTTTGGAATCTCTTCTCCAGGAGATTGCAATTCTGCTAATGTAGCTCTAAAATCATTAATGTGTTCATCTAGACATCTTGGATTTGATAATCTCATGTTCACAAGTTTAATCATCATTGCAATAGAATTTGCCATGGATTTTGTACCACACAAATCTTTCAAAGTGTCCCAAGCATCTTTTGCTGTTCTCTTATCTTTGATTTCAGAAATTAGTGCCTGATCAGTTGTTAAAAGTATGAAGGCTAGTACTTTTTGATCAATCCTATCAAAATCAGTCCTTTCTCTGCCCTGAGGAGGCCTGGGATTGTGTAAAACATCAATAAATCCCATTGCCTTCATGTATGTTTCAAAAGAAAATGCCCATCTTCTATAATTCGGCCCACAAAGCTTTTCCATGGCTAAAAAGGCAGGCAGGGTAGCTTCAGCAGCCATGTTGGTTTATTGGTTTATTGGTTTATTGCTTTACTGCCTTTGTGTTCAAGCTGAGAGGGAGACCAAAAGTAGCAGCTCTGAGGTGATCAGATAAAAAATAAAAACCCAAAAACAAAAATTAAATTGAGCTTTTAAGTCTTTAAATCTGGGAACCATTAACCCTTTTTTTAGAAAG
Source organism: Gambelia wislizenii (assembly GCA_030847615.1). Taxonomy (NCBI): domain Eukaryota; kingdom Metazoa; phylum Chordata; class Lepidosauria; order Squamata; family Crotaphytidae; genus Gambelia; species Gambelia wislizenii. Next base: position 152,065,511 of record JAUMIR010000004.1, read on the forward strand.
GTAATGAGTCTAAAAATAAAATTGCAGGATCTAGTCCTTTAAAAACAACAAGAATTATCTCCTTTTTAAAAAGGTAAAATCATTCAGTCACATTTGACTTCACGCTTTATGCAGAGTGCGATTAAGAAGCAGACTTAAGCTCTATTATCATTTGAAAGTGTATTCAGAGATCTGGGATCCCCCAGTTAAATTAGACTCATTACAAAACAAAGGAGTCAGTTTAAAATGCAAAACAAAGTTTACTGAAGGTATATCAGTCTCAATCTACATACTAAAACAAACATAAGAAAAAGTCCTTAACTGACTAAGAATGGGTAGGAAAGACTCACCAGCCTTGGCTGGGTTCCGATGCATCATGGCATGGTTACAAGAAAGCTTAGGATGCCTCCATTCTCATGGAGAGTCAGATTCAGAAGAGAAAAATCACACAAAAGCAATAAAATTCAAATTAGGTCATGTGTGAATCATCCAGCACTTCTAGTTGGCTAGAAGTGCCCAGTGAAGTAAGAGAAGGGAATTTTGGGAGAACAAAATGCATGCAGGGAAAAAACCCCTAGAGTTATCTAAGATTGTGAATGAGGTACACAAGATTGCTTTTACATTACAATGATTATTTCCCCACATACAACAATATTCCTGCCAATTGCTGTGAAGTGCAACTCATCACTTACCAGACATCCATCTTCATGAAACCACTGACCATGGCACAAGAAGCCAAACTGTTCCCAGTGGCACCATCTGCATAGCCAATTGTTCACCTCCAGTGTTCTTCTCTCCATCCCTGGGCCATGTCCCTCAACTGGGAGGAGAGACAAAATGACAATCTGTGCATCAAGTATCCCCAAAGCTAGTTCTGCTTCTGTTCCCTTCAGCAAGGAGTCCTGTACTACCACCATACATCTCCTCTGGGGATTGGCAGGGGCCATTCCATGTGCTGAATCATCCAAGGTCACTAGTACATTCTCTGAGGACTGATACTGTTGCTTTTGTTCCTGTTCCTCATTGAGACTAATAAGAGAGAGAGAGACCTCTGAATTGATTTTGTAGCTCCAAACTAACAGAACAATCCCTGGTCCTACTACATCTATGTGTCACATTCCTCCAAATGTCTGCCTTCTGTGTTTAGAAACCTCTTGGACCTTTTCCTCAGAGACATCCCCTGTGTCTCATCCAGGACATGGTCATCCAGGATCATCTGCTCTGCTCTGTCCAAGAAACCTCATGCTCCCTGAGATGCTGAAGAGTAGATAGATGGGCCTTCTTTTTGTTGGACCTTCTCTTCCAACAGGGCAACCAACTTGCACTTGCTGCAGATGTAGCTATGCACATCCTCTGGAGAGAACACAAACATACCACAGCTGTTGCAGATGATTCCAGCAGTGCCCTCACCATCTATATTTAGTAGTCTTAAGTAGGCACTGAAACAGAACTCTGGGCCTTCCCCTCAAAACTCCCCCACTAGACACCAATGTAAAATGCCCTTGCCAGTTCACCAAGCTCCAGGGACTGAGGCTGATATAGGTAGTTTTGTGTCTCAGTAATGTGATTCAAAATGGCATTATGCTTTCTTTTCATGAGCATGAACCCATATGAACTAATAGTTATTATATCTGCTTAACAGTACTTCAAAACACCAAATTCCACAAATCCAGCCATCAAACAGGACTGATTTAAAAAAGGGAAAGAAACCTGGGCCTCTTTTTCAGCATAATCCCCTTGCAGATAATTACTGTGCAAGCAATAGTCTCTTCGCCTGTTCCATTAGAAGGAACACAGGCTGGGCTAGAAGTCTTTGATGGGTAGGCTGACATCCTTGCACCCATAGAAGAATGACCAACCCAATGAATAATGAGCATTCCACTTAATTTTTGAATGCACTTTCTGGGAGGCTACTGAGCTTCTACAACAATGCCTTCATTTCTACACAAATACTATTAGTGCTAACATTTCTAGTAGTAACTGGTCATTTCCAATAGCTGAGAAGAGGCTGAAAGTCATAAAAGCAGATAAAAGTGGTCAACTAATTTAATATAACTTAAGCCAGTTCACCTACCTTTGAAATAATTAAGTAGATAGTTAAATGGTGAAATGGAAATTACCAGTGATTTTTGCACTATTAACAGTGTTTTCTGTTTTCTAAAAAATGAATTTTCTTCAAAAAATTGTTTTTTTCACAAATGAAATTTTCACAAAAATGCCCTAAAATGGGGGGTGGGGGTGGGGATGAAACACAAACACACATATATACACACACCATGTAGTCTATCCCAGTGGGAGAAAGCTTTAGAAATTCTTCATTCTTGCATTTAAGAACAAATAAGCAAAGATCTGTGTTATATCAGTAACACAAATAAACATATGCATATTTATGTGGGCTTTAAACATTCACAAATGGATATGGAAAGTAGACAGAGGGAACATTTGTTTGCGGGCAGGGGATGCAAATAGTTTAGAAGGTAGATCACACAGATTCATCCATTGGTAGAGAGAAATAAGCTGAATATATTGTAACCTGGAAATTCTCTTTTACACTTTTTAAAAAATCCCTTTCAACAAGGCTGAACTCAGTTCTTGGTTGCATCTACATAGACTGTCCAAATCATGGAGAGTAATTATACCCTTCTTTCTGCTTGAGTCAGAGCTTTTCTAGAGTACTGTATCCAGTTCTGAGCAACATAGTTTAAGAAGAGTATCAACAAAATAGAATGACTTCATAATGGGGCAATACATACAATAAGAGTGAAGACACAGCTTAAAGGAGCTGGGTACATTTAGCCTGGAGAACAGATGTTTAAGAAGTGCTATGTATATGTACAGTATGTGCCTTCAGGTTGCCTGCCAACTTCTGGCAACCCCCATGAATTTCATGGGGTTTTCTTAGGCAAGGAATACTCAGTTTGCGAGTTCCTTCTTCTGAAATATAGCCCACGGCTCCTGATCTGTAAATATCTGAAGGGGTGTTGGATGATGGCACAAAACTATTTTTTAGTGTTTCAGAGGTTAGGACCTAAAACAATGAGGTTAAATTATATGAAAAAGGATTTTGAGTAGATATTAGGTATAACTTCCTGATGTTATCAACAGTAGAACAGACTCCTTCATAAAATGGCATCTTGTCCTTGATCAGTAGCTTCATTAGAAGAGGTTGGATGGCTACAATTTAGGGATGCTGTAGTGATAGATTTCTCACATTGATAGGGTGTTAGCCTATATCACCTTTGCAATATCTTGTGTTTCTCTGAGTCTATTAGTCTCACTTTCAGGTTTAAGATGGCAATACTAGAGTTGCTCTCCCTCTCCAAAAGACAGCAAAATAACTTTATTTTGCTCATTTCTACCTAAATTGCTAGAAAATAGGAGTGTTTCTTTCCAATATTATTCCCAATTTAGATAAGCTTTGAGGGAGCTGAGCTCTCAAGGAAAGTACACACTTTTTAAAGGTCTGAGCTATCTATTGTTGATGATGATAATGATTAAACAGACCTGTAGATTTGTAATCTTGTGGTTACAGGAAAACTTCACAGAGGTCATCAGAAGGCATGGAAACCCCAATTCCCTGAGATCCTTAACAGTGTTCAATGATGATCCAACCTCAAAGGGGAACCAATATCAGATTCCCCTCCTCTGAGGCACTATGGAAGTTTTAGCAATGGCTCTTTGCCCTCAATTTTGAATCCCAACCTTGGAGAGAGGAAAAATTAGCATTTGAGAGTGGTAGGAATGGTTTGGGAAGAGAGACGTGCATCTACTAGAGCCAAAGACCTCTTAGGTCTTGTCTGCATGGGCCAAAAACACAGTTCTCACCCCAAATCCAGCACTGGCAGTCCCAATGATGTACGGCAACATCTGGGGGAGGATCCACACTTTCTGGCTCTTAACACAATTTTACTAGGCAGAATCCGGCAAAAGTCTGATGGTTTCCGGAATCCCCAGAATAACTCGAGGCTCTGTTGCCATTCAGACAGCTGGATCAAGCTAGAGCTGGAGTAACCCAGCTGTCCACATGGCCACACAACCATTGCCTCATCCCTGCTGTTCCTTCACCCTCAGTGTCACTTTCCTGCCTCTCCCACCAGCCCAGCAGCTATGTCAGGTCTCTCCCTTCACTTCTGGTGAGGTAAGCAGAGGCTGCTACATCACACACTTGACAAGGAGGGGGTCATCCCTTCCTCATTGATTGCACAGACACCCTCTATTGGCTGGTCCATGTGGACAATGACACACCACCACACTGGATTGGGCCCTGTGTGTGCAAACACCATCATAGTCCATTCGGAGCCAGTCCAGAGCATTATGACCCTGGATTTAGCAGTTGGTGGAGACAAGACCTTGGGTTTCTGACCACACCCATTAAAAAGAGAGAGAGAAATTTAGGCATCATAGGGTTGATAATCAGCTTTGCCAGAACTGGCACCCAAGTGTGGTGGGTGCTTTGTACAGAGTCTCTAAGATCAGACCCCTCTTTCATTCTCATCCACCCATCCTACTATTTTAGATTTCAGCGTGAATGACCTGTGGTGGTGATTGCTTTCTGGATTTTAATCTGAACTTTACAAGTTTGGAGGATAGATTTCTGGACTTTAAATAATGCCTTTAAAGCTCAGACCCAGTATTGATTCGTTGCCTTATTGATGTCGAAACCACCACCTGCCACTGCCAGCAAAACAAACCATTAAGTTAGGGTGGTGTGGACCTATTTAACTGTCTTGCCATTTGATTGGAATTGTTGTAGTATGGGAAGGGTATTCATTATTTTTGTTTCCACACTTCTATGTCCACAGTTGAGAGTAAGAGAAAAATACATATTTTCGTTATTTTTTTAAAAAGCAAAGAGAGGAATAGAAAAGTTTAACACTTATAGTCATCCCAAAGTTTGCTTGTAGTGTACATCTAGGAATGTGACCTTATGAATGCATTATATTAAAATATCTACCCTGGAGGTCTTGGCTTCAGGGTTCAGTGTAAACAAGTGTGGAATTCATAGCCAATGAGACATCCCCACACTTCCAGCTTATACATTTTCAAATGGAGGCAGGAAGACAAAGGGCCTGGAGAAACCCTGGAGTCAATTTTGAGTTATGCTTGCCTGGCCCCAATTGTAACTCTTAGTGATAGCTACTCTAGTCCTTCAGCCTACCCCACTTTTTATGTTTTCACTATCTTATACTGCTTTTCTGGGACATTTTCTGAAGCTGACTTTGTATTAGCCAATATATCCTGTGGCTAAATTACTAATCAGGGTTTGCCAACACATATATTAAATATGAAGCAGAATATTCTAAGAAAGAAAGAAAGAAAGTGTGTGGGAATAACCATGGGCAGAAAGAATACAAACTTGAAAACTATCTAAATTCCAAAGACACCAACCAAACACTAGAAAATGCCTCTAGCATATCTCAGCATTAAGGAATTCCCTGGAATGAAGAGAATGCACACTTTTGTTTGGACTTGGGGAATGCTGGAAAATAGTAGTGGATCTGCTTAATAAGATTCTGTTTTTTATTTTACTTTTGAGAAATGCATATGTGTGTATAGTATTTATGTAGATGTCCAGATATGAACAGCTCAAAAGATACAGTGTTTGAACACTTCTGTGTTTTACTTTGCATGATCTAAACTTCTGAGCAACTCAGTTCAAAGATGTGAGACCCAAATGAGAAGAAAGTTGTCAAAAGAAAGCATCTAAGGGCCTGTCTACACGGTAAAAAAAATACGTACGCCGTTCGGAAGTTCGCTCTTCTGTACACATGGCTGTTTGGATTCATACGTGTCATTCAGAAGGGGGGCAAGCAAATCCCCTGTAAACTATGTGGATTTGGCATTTGGAAGGAGTAGTGAATGTGGAATGTGGTTTTTGCCATGGTCCACCACATTTGATAATCTCCTGATAGCAATGACATGGGTTTTAATGTAAGACCAATCCAAGGAGAGTGGTGTAAGGAAACAGGGACAGGAGAGTAGAATTTAGAAAGATATATTAAATAATTAACAAAGCAAAGGAAAATAATTAGAGACAGTTATACAGTGGCCCCCAGGAATCCACTGAAATTTGGTTCCAGGAACCTCCCTGCCCCCCATGGATACCAAAATCTGTGGATGCTCAAGTCCCATTATATACAACAAGCTATATCCTCAGTGTAACATACACTGTTCCCCCTGCCACCCTCCCCAAGCCCCCTGCATGTGTGCGTAGACACACAGGGATGCACACTGCTCCCTCCCACTCCCCCCACCGCCTCCCCCCACAGCCCTCCCTGAGCCCCTTCCCACACGTGTGCACACACACACACACACAAATGCTGCTCCCTCCCTCCCCACCCCTCTCCAACCCCACCCCTCTCCAACCCCCCCACATGTGTGCACAAACACACATACGCCACTCCCTCCCCACCCCTGCCTCCTCCCTCCCCCCACATGGCAACTAATCCCCCCACCATGGCCCTTGCTGCCCCCTGCCATCCTCCCCATGCCCCCCCCCAAGCACATACACCATCCCACACTAACCCACTTCTACTTACTCATTGCGGCCATGTTTACACTGGAGGTAAAACTCCAGATGTTCCCGCATCCAGTGTGCTGATTGGCTGCCCAACAGTTTCCTAAGCAGCCAATCAGCACACTGGAAACAGCAACATACCCAAGAGAATTATATATATAGATGTCATAGTAAAATGGTGTCCCTTATATAAAATGGTTACAGCAAGGTTTGGGGTTTTTGCTTTTGTTTTTTGGGGGGTTTTTTTTGGGGGGGGGATATTTTCAAACCGTGGATGGTTGAATCCATGGATGCAAAATCCATGGAGACAGAGAGAACCAACTGTACTTTAAAGCCACAAAGTAGCTATGTGTTGTTGTTTTTTTGAAGCAACTCTTCACATTTTTTGGTTCTCTAAAGTAAAAAATAAAAATGAAAATGGTTACCTGTATAGGAAAAAGTTGAAAGTCTCTTACTTGGCAGCATGAGATTAGGGAAGGAAAGAGTAATTTACAATATTTAAAAATGGTTTTTAAAAACCCTATGTTGTTCATGTGTCAGGAAACACTCATAAGAAGAACCCTGGGCTAACAATAATTTGCATACTTTGGGACTTATTCTCTGCGAATTGATTTTTATATAGTTGATATTTATTTATTTATTTATTTATTTATTTATTTATTTACACCAGGCTTCCTTTTCCCCCTTGTTTTCCCCACTTATAGCATTTTCTGCACAGAGAATAATATTTCTGCATTTTGATTCCACCAGGCTTTTATCTGATCAGTTGTTGTTGTTGTGTACCTTCAAGTTGTTTCTAATTTATGGTGACTCTAAAGTGAACCTATCATGAGGAAGTCTGGGCACCGAGGTGGTTACCTTTGCCTTCCTCTGAGGCTGAAAGAATGTGATTTGCCCAAGGTCTCCCAGTGGGTTTCCAAGGCCGATCAGGGATTCAAACCCTGTTCTGCAGAGCCGTAGTCCTATGCTCAAACCACTATACCATACTGGCTCTCATCTGCTGAGTATCTACTGTTTTGTGTAAAGGTTATATTTTATCTGTGGCCTCTACCTTTTTCACTTTTTAATTTATTTTAATAGTTTTATTTTTATTGCATCTTAATGCATTTTATTTATATTGTATGATGTGGATGTCAATTGTTGTAATGTCTACTTACTATCTATCTATCTATCTATCTTCTTTTTTTTCCTGAATCCCTTATGTACAGGATATCTGCCCTTTCCAGTCAAGCATGGTTGAAATAATCAATCATGCTTTAGTATACTGTTTGTATCATAAGTGCATCCACTTTCAATTTATAGATTCAATTTTGAAAAAAATTTCCTGGCAAACCTAATAATTTTAATATCTTTCTTCTTCCTTCAGATTTTCTAAAGAATGTTTCCTTAGAGCCAAGCTGATCAAACACTAGCCTTCTATCAACCCATCATGGTTCACCCTAATTATTGTGAATGTTATTTGGTATTGATTTAAAATTTAACCACTGAGCTGTCACTTGTGTATGTTTATGTATGTAATATGTATATGTGATGTTGTTGTGTCCCTTCAAGTCATTTCTGACTTATGGTGACCCTAAGACTAACCTAACACAAGGTTTTCTTGGAAAGATTTATTTAGAGGAGGTTCGTCACTGTCTTCTTCTAAGACTGAGAGAGTGTGACTTGCCCAAGATCACCCTGTGGGTTACCATGGCTGAGTGGGATTCAAACCCTGATCTCTAGATCATAGTCCAACACTCGAAGGACTACACCATGATGGCTCTCAATGTACATGTGATACATATATATATATATACAGTTGTCCCTCCACATTCGCGAACTTGACATTCACAGTTTTGATTATTTGTGGTTTTGGGAGGGCCCCCCCGCCCCCCCAAAACCGTGACACGGGGCCTCCGGAGGCCCCGTGAAAGCCCTGGCATGGAGCGGGGAGGGCCGGGGAGGCCTCCACGGGGCCTTCGGAGACCCTCCGGAGGCCCTGTGAAGGCCTTGGGAGGGAGGGGGAAGGACTGGGGAGGCCTCCGCTGGGCCCCGCTAGGCCCCGTGAAGGCCTTTGGGGGGAGGGGGAAGGCCTGGGGTGGGAGGGGGAGGCCCGGAGAGGCCTTCACGGAGCCTTGGAAGGCTCCGTGAAGGCCCCAGGGAGGGAGGGGGAGGCCCCGGGGAGGGGGGGCAGAGGCCCGGGGAGGCCTCCATGGGGCCTCGGGAGGGAATCAATATTCACGGCTTTTTGACATTCGCGGGGGTCCGCGGAACCTAACCCCCGCGAATGTGAAGGGATGACTGTAATTCTCTTGGGTATGTTGCCATTTCCAGTATGCTGATTGGCTGCTTAGGAAACTTACCAAATAAACAATGCTCTCCCTTGGGCAGTCAATCAGCACACTGGGGGTGAGAACATGTAGACATTTAAGTCCTTTCTAAACATTGTGGCAGCAGAGGGGCTTTCCGATGTTGCACTCATTGTGGGTGTGAGTAGCATGAGGCAGATGTAGCATGGTGTTTGTGTGTCCATCATGTGTGTGTAGCATGGCATGTGCATGTGGCTTGTGCAGGTGATGTGTGGCTCTGGCATGCGGGGCGGCATGTACCTGCGCAGGGACAGTGCAGGGAGTTGGCGTGTGCCTCTAGTGTGGAGGGGTGCAGCAAAGGGAGGTGGTGTGTGCCTCTGGCACAGGGGGTGGCACGGGGGGTGACATGTGCCTCCAGTACAGGGGGTAGCATGTGCCTGTGAAGCAGGGGCAGTGTGTGCCTGCAGGGCACATGCTTCTGGCACAGGGTGCAGTACAGGGGGGCTGCATGTGCCTTCGGCATGGAGAGAGGCACTGGGGGTGGCATGGCCCTGTGGCATGGGGGCAGTGTGTGTAGCATGTGGGTGTAGTGTGTGGGATGTATACCTGGTGTATGTTACGCTGGGTATAGCTAGTATATCTTTAATACCTGTGCATTATGTTAGTGCCTGTGCATTACTCAGAGTAGCTTATAACAATTGATTTATATACACACACAGACACACATTGAAGCTGTTAACAAACAGAATTTAAAAATATATAACAAGGCCTCAACTTAGAGGATAATACTATCATCCGCTAAGAACGCTGATAACATAATGTTCTAAGCTGCCACCTATTATACAGCTTAGTTTCATCTTTGGCAACTGGAGTGGATGGAGGCCAAAATGTTTTGCTCTGCTCTCTTTCTCTCTCTCTTTATATATATCTTTCCCTTGGGTATGTTGCCATTACCAGTTGCTGATTGGCTGCTTGAGAAACATTCTAAACCAGTCATAGCACTCTGTTTGGCAGCCAATCACCACTAGGAGGTAGGAGCTGCTAAGTTAAGTTTCCTTTTCTCCCATAGATGATGAAGGCCAGGCAGAAGGGGGAGGAGACATGAGGTAGAGGTGCTGGGAAACACCTCTGGGTTGCTGCTGGGTGAGGTTGCTGCTGCTCTATTTTGAATAGAGGGGAGGGAAGAAAGAATGGAATGGAAACATACTGAAGTGTTTTATATATGTAGATAATGGTGTATGTTACTCCAGGTATAGCTACTCTGTGTGTGTGTATCTTCAGTGATTAACTTCATCCTTTTGGTTACAGGACAAATTTGGGAGAAGTGTTGTTGGTTTGCTTTTTAATCTCTCTCTCTCTCTGTGCGTGCATGCACACACACACACAGATAATTGTTGGCATTTGTGAGATGTATTTCTGATGAGACCTGGGCCCCTTAAAAGCAGACATTCCTGTGCCAGGAAGATTTTTGCTCCACCCACCCCTTACTCCCCTCAGAGGTGATAAATGCCAGAGGTCTGCAACTGCTGGAATGTGGCCGGCCTTTCTATGAGGGAGAAGGGATACCTTCTATTAGCAGGTATCCAAGATCAATCACTGTCAAAGACCCCTCCTTACCTCTGACTTGAATAACAATGATTGGCCTAAACAAATGCCTAAGGGCTCAGACTCATAGACACCTATACAAGTAGGCTTGTTTTATTACTTCTTTGTCCCTAACCAGGTACCTTCCTGTGCACATGGAGTATCTTTGCATTATCGTATTTTGCAGTAAAAGTTTCCCGATTCAAGAAACACATTTTTATTTGCCTGTCTGTCTTGAGCCAAAAGCTGCTCACCTTATGGGAGGGTAAGGTGACAGTGAGAGGTCTTTCTTATTGCTTCCTACTACATTCTGGCTGTTTTGTTTTATGACACATCTGTGGGACTAATAAAGTTAACTGACTATCTGTGTATCTATCTGCCAGGAAATCAGTAGAACTCTTTATTTCCTTTGTTTTGTTCTAGTCTCTTTTTGTCTCACCACCCAACAAAAGAGACTACGGAATAGAGAGTGCAATGCTGCAGTAGTTGCTTTCCTTCAGAGTGTTCCATCAAGTACCCAGAGCTGAACCTTGGAATGATTTATTTATATTTTCTAAATATTAAGTCCCTTGATAATAGAATTATTTTTAAATGGCAGGAAGACCAGAGTAACAACAAGGGTGGAATCAATTGTAATTTCACAAGCTGAATTTGGAAACAATGCAAAGAGGCACATAGACTGAGAGGAACAAAACTGGACATATTGGTTACTTAAGATGGTTGCAGATTTTTGAAGTTACTCACAGATTATGCTGTCAGTGACCTTTGATACTTAGAGATAAAAATGTTAATGGAATGGAATGTTCATTTTGCTCTGCCCAGAGGAGACAGCTAATGATCTAACTAAGATGAGCCCACTTAAGCTGTTCTCTCTCTCTGGGTAGTTATTCCCTATATTCTGTCCTTAAGGATGAGTGTCAATCCTTATGTGTCCAAAATAGTACTGCATGCCTCCTCTCTCTCTCTCTCTCTCTCTCTCTCTCTCTCTCTCACACACACACACACAGAGAGAGAAGATATTCACAGATTTATTAGAACCCTGACCTCAGGAGAGTTCCTTTGGTGGTTTGGATCAGTTATGCTGCCAGAAAGCTATTCCATGTCTTCACATCTCCCCCTTCTCAATCCACCTTCTGATTCCTCCCTTGTATAAGCAACAATCTGTCATGGGGGCTCACGTGTAGGGCCCATTTGTGTATATGTTAGAAATAATGTGGTGTGGTATGATGGAACTGGACATAAGATGTAAGATTAGGATCTTAATAAGTGGGGAAGCATAACGGTGTCTCGAACAAAACACTAGAGGGGTAAGTGGGATTCATTTAAACTGGAAAACAGAACCATTTTGGACCAACATTAGAAGCCCCTTGACATTATACACAATTATAGTGCTATAATTCTACTAACTGCCATGGCAACAGCCTAAGGAATCCTGGGATTTGCCATTTGGGGAGTGGTATTTAGGTTTCTCAGCCAGAGAGCTCCAGTTTCTCACCAAACTACAAACCCCGGGATTCCATAGGATGCAGCCTTGGCTGTTAAAGTGCTATGCCAGTGCTATAACTGTGTAGCATAAAAGGGCTCCAGAATGCTTCATACAACCATCCAATGCATGGTGGGTAATGAAGTTCCAAATGAAACTGTTGTAAATGCTGGGTCCCAAGTAGAGTTGCAACCAGATTGTGTGTGTGGCATAATCACAAATAGAAATAGACTTTAAAGGAAAGAAAATGTGTGGCATCAGAGATAGAATGTCTGTGCTTTCCAAATTTACTTGCAGCAAAACTGTGAGGTAAATTTGAAAAGCTGTATTTGGGCAAAACATCTTAGGGTTTATGAAAGAAGCAGAAACAGCTGACCTTATTAGCCTGGTTGGTAAAGGGTTTAAAGGGATCTATACCTTCTTATAAGTGTGTAAGTCTGTTTTTTCATATCTCTGGAAGAGCTGTTCCCAGCACAATAGTGCCTCAAAATACAGTTGTACCTTCATATTCATGGATTTGGTATCCATGGATATAAGTATTCCCAGCTTGAAAAATAATAATCCAAAAAGCAAACCTTGATTTTGCCGTCTTAAATAAGGGATACCATTTTGCTATTCCATTGCATATAACAGGACATGAGTATTCATGGATTTTGGTATCCGGGGTGTGTGTGTGTCTTGGAACCAAACCCCAGCAAATATGAAGGGACAACCTCATGGGGAAAACCTCATCCTACCTCATGGGGGAAGGAGTGAAGATGTACCTGTTTGTCATATGTAGGAATTGAACCAGAGGTCTACATTTAATTGCTAGTCTCAACTAGAGTAGACCCATAGGCTGAAGGGGATTTCAATAAATGTTGATTTACTGTTCAGTAATTTATTCAATGGGGCTACTCTAGTCGGGAGTAGTAACTGGATGTAGAAGCTAGAGTTTTGATATAGAAAGCCTATGCTGTGCCCTCAGATAGGCTGGGAGCAAAGGTGTGTCTTGACTTTAAATAGCACAGCATTGCCTAGACAATCCATAGTCCTTCAAATGTATACGAGATGTTTTGTGCTAGACTCTGTACCATACAAGTCAAGATTGAATATGAAAAGTTGGGTTGAATAGCTCAGATGACCCTTACATAGCATATACGGTATACTGTGACCATCTCTTTTTGGTGATCTTTGACTTCATCACAAACTATGCTCGCCAGATGGCTGATTATGCTTTGAATCCTTAAGAAGCCTCATGTCTTCTTCCATGAGCCTTGATCAGAATGAGTACATGACATATGAATATGAAACTATGCAAACACTATTTGTTTTTCAGGCAGATGAGACTTGAGTGTCAACCTATTATGTTTAACCAAATCATAAATGGGCAAGCTACTCTACAGAGCATGAGTGGGCCAAATGCAGCCCATGGGATCCCCCAGAACCCACTCAAAGGCCCTAGAGCTTATTTTGGAGTGTTTTGTCCACTCCAACTTTGGTCCAACCCCACAAATCTCCCTAAATGCCTAAAAAGTCTGTTAGCATGCCCTACTACCCTCTCCTTATAATAGCTCATAATCGAACATATTGGACACTTCAGTTGATCAGGGTGATCCAAAAAGAGGTCAGGTAGAAGTTACAAGGACCTTGGAAGGTGTTTTAGAAATACTTTACAAGCAAGCCCAAGCTAGCATTGCGTGGAAGCCCCTGGTAAACAAAGTCATTAAGGAGATGTGTGCTAATTCCTTCTTGGGCACCTCAGCAATGGCACTCAACCTAAAAAAGCAAGTGACCATTTCAACCCCAATGCCAAGGAAATCTCACCTCAAACCCCTTCTCCTGTCCTGCATTGCGAGGTTGTCATAAACCCATCAATTTCTATCTCCTAGCCATTACTACAATCATGTAAGTTTAGCTTTCCTTTGTTTACCCAGAGGGAAACCCATCCAGGCTTTGTTGTAGCCAAAGTACCCCTTCAGGATATGAAGCAGGATATAAATATTAGTCTCTCAACAATAGAAAGGTATGTCACTGTGGCCAAGCCTGGCCACTCTCTTTCTCAGCACGCCTCCAGATGGGAACTTGCAGTCCCACCCCCAGGCTTCTGTCTGAGTACCTTGCTCTTCATGACTGGTAACTATTGCCCTATCTTTTTTTTTTTTTTTTGTAATCTCCCCCTTTATCTAATGTCTCTTCTTTACTCCTCAATAACCTTGTTTGGTTCTTAGAAATGTGTTGCATGTGTTTGAATGCAATTTGTGTTATTTCCAATAAAAAACACTTTATTTCACTCTAACTAGCATTCTCTGCAGTTAGTACTGGTATACATAGGTGAAAGGTTCCCCACAGTTACCCTCTTCTTGCAAGCATACTGTTTGAGCTAATAATTCCCCCATCTAGATTTTTGGCATCATGGGTGGATCTCAAAGCACCCCCACCTCTTAGGGTAAGTAGGCAACAATTTGCTCCCCTAGCCTCCTGCCCTCCAAACCTTCAAAACAGAAAAAAAGGCTGAAAATTGGTTAAAAATGATAGCCAGAAGTGACACTACATCACTTTGGGTGTGTTGAAACATGCTGTTGCAGGCTGCCAGATGGGAGCAGGAAGGGAAAATGATCCCTGCCCTGTTTGCAGTTACCCACACCTTCTATAGAGTGCATTGGACCATATGCCACATGGGAAACAAGAAAAGAACATAGGCTATTTTATTTTTTGTTAAGCATAGCCCTAGAATTCAAGAACAGAACTGTGTTAGTCTAGACCAGTATGCAAAGAGATCTTGTATCATCTTTGAGACTAAGAAGTCAGTAGCATAAAATTTTGTAGACACAGACTGCTGCTACATGGCAAAAGTGATGCAGTTTGATACCTCTTTAACTACCAGGGATCCATCCTATGGAATCCTGAGATTTGCAGTTTGTTATGGCACTTTCTGACAAAGAAGGCTAAAAATCTCACAAAACTACAAATCCCAGAATTCCATAACGTTGAGCCATGGCAGTTAAAGTGGTGTCAAAACGCATTATTTCTGCAGTCTATGGAGATTTTCACACGCCGAAAATATTGCCGCCAGAAACCGGGACAGAAATATTTCTGTCCCGGAAGCAGCGCCGCGGTTCGCACGCTCACCTCCCTCTTCCGTTGTTCCGTCGTCCTCGCTTTGGGTTTTTTCCTCTCTCTTCCAGAATATTTTATTAACGGCAAACTCCCGTTAGTAAAATATTCCAGAAGAGGGAGGGAAAAACCCAAAGCGAGGACGACGGAACAACGGAAGAGGGAGGTGAGCATGCGAACCGTGGCGCTGCTTCCGGGACAGAAATATTTCTGTCCCGGTTTCTGGCAGCGATATTTTCGGCGTGTGAAAATCTCCTATGTCTACTTCATCACATGCAACATATGCCTAGAATTGAATCCTGGACTTGTTTGCTTTCTTGGCTTCTATGTTCCACACATTTCTTAGCAATTACTGGATTACCCCCCCCACACTTTTATCTACCCAATTATCTTGAATACACAGTGGACTGACAACATCCCATCCCTATGTGTCTAGAAACAGACTACAAATTGCCACAATAACAACCTTCTTTAGGGTCACTGCAATACATCTTAAAGGTCACTCTTTAATTTCCAGCAGAACAAAGATGGGAGCCTAAATCAAGTCTTATTCCTTTCTATTCCAACAATAGCAAAGGATGAGTGGCATGTGAATTGTAGAAGTCAGCCTCGTTAGTCATTAATTTCCAAGCTAAAGATGGGAATAAAGAAATATTAGATATATGTGTATATCCTAGTGTTCACGTCCTGCCTTTCCATTCTGTCCTTTCAGTTCTATCCCTCTCTGTGACCCCTAGAATACTCAGACAAATCAAATCATCAATCATACTTCTTTCTGTAAACTAATGTGAATCTGTGAAGAATGGAAAATGGTGATAGAAAAAAACTTTATTTTTAATACTATACATTCACCCAGACTGCTAATGCTACATTTTAGCACCTGTACAAATGTGTGTGTAACTCTCCCACATATTTTTTTAAAATTCTTCACTGTTACTGGCTATCACATGGAAGATTAATTAAATAAAAAACACTGTATTTTGAAATATGTCACAAAAAATATTCATTTGTGAGGTTTTATCCTACAGTTCAGATTATCTCAAGGCAGTTTACAAGTATCCTGGCAAAAGCAAGAAATGATCATAACAGTTTAAAAGTGGTATCTATAAGTTTATGCCTTCTGGGGAGATGTGTGTGAAAAATGAATTTACACTGTATTTCTAACAGTAATTGGAAAGCCAGACATCCATTTACCCCAATCCACTGATCAGTGCATATCTTCGTAGAAGGAAGGTGGGGAGGAGGCTGTAGCTAATAGATTTAGAAAAAAATAGATTAGGTCTATTCTCCCTGAATCCAACAGAACAATTTCAGTTTTTACTTTTCAAAGGGTAAATACTAAGGATATCCTGAGGATTTGGCTGCATCCTGAACCAAAATGGCCTTATCCTGTGAAATTCTGTCTATGACCAAATCAAGTTCTTCTACTCCAAGGAAGACTACCTTTAGCAGATTTGAATGCTCCCAAAGCTTTGCTGGAGATTCAGATTCAAATTTAGCATGACTTAGAGAAATCAGATGGTGTGGCTGCAGAAATGGGTTTTCCTTCAATTTCCCCATATAAGGGGGAATACCTCTAGTTTATACCTGCATGGACACACGTTGCCACTTCTCATCTGAAATGCAACTATGCCAGCAAAATCCATCCCGTTCTGCCTCAAAATAATAACAACGAACACCCTTCCCCAGCACAGCGTAGCATTGCATAAGGGGAGGTGCTTTGATGGCCTCACATGATCACAGGCCTTTAATTGGGTCATGGCACCTTTTGCCATGACTTAGGAGGTTTGGGGAAGATTTGAGGTGATTTAAGCAGAGTCCACCCTCCTCCTCTTTTGCTTCAATTTGACCCCCCTCAACGCCTCTGTCACAGTGTGAGTTTACTGGTTGCTTATGGGCTAGGTAGGATTTTTTCGTCTTTTCCATTTTTTTTTTTTTGCCTACCCCACAGTGTTGCAAAGGAATTGGAAATTTGGCTTTAGGGTGCTGTCATAAATAGGTGGTCAACTGGCAAGTTGTGGGGGAGATGGGGATTAGTTCGGTGCCCCCCTTTTGGGTGCAGGATGGCTCAATCAAATTACCTTTGCAGATCATGCAACATGAGGGTAGGGAGTAGGCTATCCTTGAGGCCAGCCTGAGGGTTGAAGTCATGCATCTTGAGGTTTCTTGTCCTGGGGTTTTGCCTTCCCAAAGCTAGAAGCTGGGCGGTAGCTCCAGCTTTTCCTGCATTGGGTCTCCCCTTTAGTTTGCATATCCCAAGGAATAAAGATTAAATAAATGATAGAATAAATAAAGTGGCCCCTGTTTTAACCCATGCTTTGTGTCTGGCCTCATTATTTCATGTGTTGGTCATCAATGACAATGACAACAATGACATGATGATGACGGTTGGAACCCTCTATGGCAGGTAAGGTTGCATAACGCCTTATCCCCACTTACTGGGAAGCAGTTGCTATAATCAATGGGTTCTGTTCACCTATTGATTGGGAAGCAGGTGACCGCTGTTCCCACTACCCTTCACACGAGTGATCTCTGGAGGAAGCGGGCATTTTGAGAGGTCCTGCTTCTGCCTGTTTCACCGCAGAGGGGATGGAAATGGCAGCCAGCTCTTTCTGATCAACAGGGGAAACACACCCTTATTGATTATAGTGGCTGCTTCCTGGTAATTGTGGATTAGGGGGAATCAGACCTCTATTTACTGAATAGCACTGTAACTATGGCACTTAGGCATACAAAAATCCCATACAGGATTCTGAATGATGATGATGGTGATAATGGTGATAATGATAAGAGGTAGAGGAGGAAGTCATATTGTTTAAAAGCATGTAGCACATAAACTATATATTGTATGTATAATCTTTTCATTTGAAGTCACAGCGTTAGGGATGTAAACCTCTGTAAATCTTGTTCTTCTAAATAAGAACAAATAATTTTAAAATTTATTCTCCCTACTGCAGATTTTGAGGACTAGTTGCAGTTTTGACTATATTCTGTGGGAAAAACAAACAAACAAACCTGCACATGTGTTGTTATTTCTGTGCAGAAAAAGCCATAAATGACTTTCTGTGCAGAAACATGAAATTGTGTTTTCTGTGTACAGAATTTCAAAACAAAACAAAAGCATGTGCTTTTCATGCAGAAGAAGTCCCAAACTGGGACGATTGTTATCTATTCAGAATATTCATTTTTTTCTGTTTATCACTGAAATATTTCTCAATATCCCTGTACTCTTCCTGAAATTCTTAACTGTTTTTGATTAAAAAAACAAAAAACAAAACAAGAACAGACATTTGTAGGTTCCAATGATAATCAAAGGGAAGCACATACAGTAAAATTTTGATTCCAAAATCAAGATTTAGATTACAACCTTAGTCTAATTAGAGAGACAGCAAATAAGTTATAGGCACATCAGGTCCCCCTCCCCGCCCCGAATCACTAAATCAGGGTCCAAACTGAGTAATGAGAAGCATCCTGTTAAATGTGATTATGTCTGGACTCCTGCAGCAGGAATCAGCCTTCAAAGGTATCTGACACAGCCTAATCAGCATTATACCAAATCATAGGTCATAGGCAATAATGTGTTATGTCAGCATATGATGGGAGCAGACACAGATTATCAAACTCTCTAAATATGGTGTTATCATGATGCCAGATCGCTAAAGGGCTTGTTTTTCATTGTTCCCCTCTCATTATGATCCTGTTTGGCTGTTGTTATACTGTCACTTTTTATTGACAGGCTTAGCCATCAATAGATCCCCCATTCCATTTCTGTCATGGATGTTCCTGCAACTAAAAAGGTGCCCCATTATGCTGATGTGATGCCAGCGTCAATGGGAGGTCCGTGCCAGAACACTTCTGGGTGAGATCAGGACATCCAGGTAAGTGACACACTTTTTTGTACCCTCCCTGGGTTACTTGTTAAGTTTTAAGTGTGTTTTGGTGCTTAGTGTCACTTTTACTATTGTATTTTGCTTTTTATGTTTTAATTTCCCATGCTCTTGTCTTCTCATGAGAGCAGCTGGGATTTCAATCCAGGAAGCGAAAGGAACTCTGTTCGAGCTCCACTCACTCCTGGGCTGCCCTGCTGGGGCAATGAACCACAATTAAGGTAGGTGTGAAAACTTTTTATTTTTTTGACATTACAGGGAAGGGAGAGGAGCGGGAGAGGAGATTGTGAGATGGGAACACTTCTTTTGTTCCTGTCTGATAATCTCCACAGAGTAGTAAGCACTTCATAATATGTGACAGTTAAAAGGAAGTAGCTTGTAGTGAATTTTCTTTCAACTTGATTCAGGCATTCATTTAACCAATCAGGAAAGCACCTTTTAAAGACATAGAAAAATAAAAGTAATCAAACTTTGAAAGCTGGTTTCAAATTTCACTTCCAAAATCTAGATGTTGAATGTTGAATATTAGCATCTACTCACATTTGGGTTCTATTGTCCATTAGTTCACATAGTATACCCAAATGAGTTACCACCCTCTTTCAAGATTGTTCCATCTGTGACAAATAAAAATGATGACAATGTCCCATTCTACATCAGCTCATAATATTTTCTAGTTTAAATATCATTTTGTTTTGATGGTTTGCATCACTCAGCCATCACATGAAACTTTACCAGATATCTTTACTTTGTGGTTTGATTCTTAGAGGGGCAATATCAGTTATCTTAGTAACATATCAAAATTTCTCACTGAAGATGAGGGCACATGAAACCTGAATTCTAACCTTTTACTAAAAAAATCTTTTGTGTCTACAGCCGGAGTCAGTACATATAATTCATTTTTTAGATAGTAACCAGAAAAATAATTTCAATTTCAAATCACCATCTCAGAAAACTTCAACTTTAGTTCAGACTTGTCCTGTAAGAATCTAATCAAGTGATTCACCATAGCACATAACATCAATAACCTAACTTCAAAATATCCTGGTTTATATGTTGCTTTAAAGCATGAAGATCTCATCTCAGATCAATGACAAAGAATTCAAATGTGAACTGTGTACAGTTAAAATATGGCCATCATTGAAGCTATGTGCTCATCCAAGCTCTTCCTTATTGGAATGCAGGAATGGAGGGCATCGAAACCAGAATGAATTTGTAAATAGGGCTTGCAGTTTCTGAAGTACATGCAACTTATCATATCTTTTATACCATCCAGTACAGGACAGAAGCCAAGATTGCATATCTATTGTATGAATTATTGTTTCATCATCCAGAGTTCAAGTCACATTATTTCATCCACAATACTTCTGGGTTGTACATTCAGCTGCCAGTCATTTAAATACGATTTTTATCACCAATGGTCCCTGCACTATCTTTTCTTGGAGTATGTAGGGCTGCTGATGGGCTAATGATCTTGGAATTGCATGTGGGTACTGAGTGGAAGGGGGCACATTTAGGAACTATGGGAGAATTCATTTGCTTCTCATCTTAATATAAATCCATCCCATTTTCAATTTCCAGACTGATAATATGAATCAAAATATAATTATGCTTTTGTGAAGATTTTTTTTTTAAAAAAAAGGTAAGTGTGTTGAAACATGACAGAATAAATGTGCACTTGAAAAATGTGGAATTTACAGAAAGTGAGATAGACAGATCTGTCAATCCCTATATGTGTGCATAGCCCTCAATGCAAGTTCATACAGCTAGTGCCTGGTAATTTCCACCAAGCCTCAATGCAAGCAGTGGCTCTTCATACTCCCACAGGTGACTGCCTATCTGTAAATCACTTGACAGTCCTGCTACACAGCTTCGGGGAGTTCAGAAGCTCAGAATCCATCACTTCTAGTGTGGCTTCTTAGACCTACGTACTTGAATTATTGAACAACAGTTTGATATATCCAGATCTGTATTGGATGCTATCCAATACAAAGCACTGCCCATAAATATTCCAGTATCTGACAAATGTTCCAAACAAAGGAAGGAATTGATTTCAAGTTTTGCATTTGTACATATGCTGCCTAAAGTAATTCTCAATTGTCTTGATGGATATGGTTTTAATTAAACATTTCATCTGATATTGAATTCTTCTCATTCAACTTTCATCCTTAAGTCCTCACATTGCACCTTAAGTAGTCGTGTACATTCTATAACTGTAGACTTTTATTCACAGTGTAAAATAGGAGTGCAATTGTCCATTAAGTTTCTTCTCAAAGGTATCAACAAGTAACTTCAGCCATTGTCTTCTCACACTGTGAGAAAGTCTTGGAAAGCCATGCAATTTTCACAGTCTATTCTCAACTTGGGACTTATTAGGGAAATAAATAAATAAATAAATAAAAATGTACATGGTTGTTTTGTGCAGAAAGCAGCATTTTCTGTGAAGGAAACAGCATTTTCTGCATGGAAAATAATATTTCCATGCAGGAATATTAATTCCTGTGCCAGAAATGTAAATGAGCTGCAATTGGGGATTTATTCTCTGCTAAATTCACACATGGTTGCTTTGTGCAGGAAACAGGATTTGCTATGTGGAAAATAATATTTCAACACAAAGATATTAATTCCTACACAGAAAATGCTGTTTTCTGTGCAAATCAACAATGTACAAATTTTATGCAGAATAAGCCCCCAATTACAGCTTTTTACTGTGTAGTAAACAAGATATTCTGAACAGGAATCTTTATGCATACGTCTTATTTATTTATTTATTTATTTAGGTATTTATACCCCGCTCTTCAGCCACAAAGGCTATCAGAGCGGCTTACAATTTGTTTTAAGCAATAGCAATTTACACATCTACACCGCATTAAGCCGTTTCCAATATGTATTAGCTAATTGCTCCCACAAGCCGGGTACTCATTTTACTGATCTACGAAAGGATGGAAGGCTGAGTGAACCTTGGAGCCCGCTGGAATCGAACTTGCAACGTGGTGAGTTGCAGTATTGTCATTTAGCCACTGCGCCACCAGGGCTCCTGTCATTTTCCGCACAGAAAACAACACGTGCAATTTTTTGTGCAGATTAAAACCTGAACTGTGAAGATACTTGTAAGCCCATGATTCTTCTCATCAGAGTTTCTTAGCACTTGAAAAACATGTTTTTCAACTATTTTTTAAATATGCTTTAATATTTTTTCTATCGCTATTGTAGAGGCTGTGTAGAGGGGCAGCTGATAGGTCCTGATGCATTTTCTTTGGATCTTGTGATTTGTTGATTGAACGGACAAGGAACTGGGACTCTACCAGCCTTTCCTTTCTTTTTTTTCTGAAAAGGAAACCCTTGTCTGTCTATGAAAGGCTCGGCAATCTGAATCCAAAGTATGTGGAGAGCCTCCATGTGGAGAGTTTAGTTTGTTTTACAAACTGATGTAGAATAAAAATGCCAAAGGGAAGTATATAAATGAAATATACACTTAGCTAGACACACACATACATATGTACAAAGATACAAATGAATAGTAGAGATGAAATAGATGCTAAAGAGATGTGTTTATATCCATCCATCTATACTGTCAAATAGCCTCTTGCCTCTGTGTGTGTGAGCACACACAGCATGCACACACCTGAGAAGCAAGGCTACCTTTGAATACAGTTTATGGCTCTTGTTGAGGACTCTTGAAGCTATTTCCTCTGAGACACACTCCCAGGAACCCTCTAGCCTGGAGATTCCTCCAAACTATGTATCTCTTCTAAGTACACTGCTGCCACCACCTCTTAATTTGGGTATCCCATTTTTAATGTGGTTCAAGAGGAAACCATAGGGAACTTTGGAATAACCTGTGGAACTACTTGCCACTCTCCTTCTCTGTCCCCAAGAGAAGACCCAGTAGCTATGACCCAGAGCATAAGGACACGTGAAAGCTATTAGAAACAGAAAAGAACTTATTTTATTCAAGCAACTTGAAGACAAATTTAGAGGTAAATCATTTCATGAAGGAAGTGCTTCTTCCTTCTGGTTCAGCTTAAGGTTAGAGAGATAGCAAAAGTATAGAATTACATCCGGCCAAGACAAAATAAGTCAAATATCCTTACACAATTCTAAGTAAGACATTCCTATTGCCAGCCAATTGTGGGAATAATGAGACCACACACATGAAATGGGGTGAAATAAAGTATTTTATTAAATACAGCTTATTTAATACACTCTAAGATCTTCAGCAGGGGGAAGCAACTTGGTGAGGGACCACACCCCTCAGCATTCCCGGGCAAACACCTGGGTCCTGGAGAGGAACCCAAGTTGCCTGGGGTTGCTCACCAGCCAGCCCTCATCTGGAAGGTGAATCCAAAAGTCCCTCACCCAATCCCCATGGATTGGGGTGAAGGATTATCCTTTAGGCCAACCCCAAGGTGGGTCTCCTTCTGTCCCCTTAGGTCCTACGACCTGAAGTGGCCCTTCCAGAGACCCTACCTTCACCGAAATTGGTGCCAAGGTGCCCACCAAAACTATGCCTCCCCCTTCCCCACCATAATAAAAGGGAATTAACCTATTTATACACCACCCTGGCCAATTTCCCAAATGCCGCTATCCTAGTATGGGATAGGCGAAAAAAACCCTGAGAAAAGGGGGGAAATTCCTACCTGGCTCTGAAGCAACCAATTATCTCACTATTCAAGTGGCAGGAGGGTGCGTCAATGATTGCTGGCTGAAGAAGAGGAGTTGAGGGGCAGCAGGGCCTTATATGGCCTCTGGCCCCACCCCTCTCCTCCTGTCACAGGCAACACTGCCTGTAACTTTCTGAGGGGTCTCTGACCCTCCTCGGTCGCAAAGGCGGCTCCCTCCCACAACAGCTCTGCTGATGTGGGGGGAGCCGGACTACCTACAACTGTGCAGTCTGTATGCAGGATTCAGTCATGGTTCATCCTTGCCTGGAAGGTGCTAGTGCTGCCATTCTAGGACTTCATCGTCAGCTTCCGTACCTCATGGTCTGACTAAGCCATGTGCTCACAACAAAGTCCTTCTTTCGAATTTATAGTTTTTCTTTTGAATTGACCACCTGGCCTTCTGATTGGCTACTTACTGTCTCTGGTGATGAGATGTTACGTTTTCTCCAGAGCTCTAATTAAGTCTAAAGTTGCTAACGCTTTGTTTACCTGATTGTTGAGATTGCAGCTGCCTGATCACTGAATGGCAGGATAAAGGGAGATGCAATTCTCCATTATCACATATACATACATGATCAGTGACACAGTGTAAAACAGCTTACTATATTCCTATGCCATCTTTGCAACCCATATTTTCACTTTCAAGCAGCAGGACAAAAATGTCTGGTCATTGTATCCATTTCATAAATAATATTGTAATTTGTGAATGAAGTTGATTAGGTGTGTGATGGAAAAGAATTTTGGATAGCTTTTGGAACTATTTCTGGATTTGAATTTCTATGCAACAAACATATGCAGGCTAGAGATTGGTGGCAGTGTTTCCTATTTGTACACTCACTGTCCCACCCTTGCACTAAAAACATTGCTCCTGGATGCCATTTTTAGTATAAAACTTGCAATTAGATACAGATGCACACTGAGTGTATCCTAAACTAAGTACCAAACTGGATGTAGTCCAAACAGAAAACTAACTTTCAGGAATGCCACTGTTCCTGATGTGCAACTACTGATTGTAACTTTAGAGAGTAAAAGCAAAACTATCAATAGATTTTATTTCCCCCAAACCAAAGCAAACTAACCCAATGCAAACCAACAACAATAGCCATAGCCACAGTAGCAGTAACAAAACAGCCAATAATGTCACAAGAAATTGTATTTCATGTAGTTTTGTGGGTTTTTTTTAAAAAAAAAACATTGTTTACTCCTGAGACAAACTTCTTTTTGCCTGAAAATGTTATGCATGACTTTCCCATACCTAATTAGCTGAGAACTTGATTGCTTCCATTTGAAAGGAAGGAAACAAGCTATTAATAATAAACTGGGCCCCAAACTGATAGGAACATCAATACTTGGACTCCAATTTTCACAATAAATCCAAACCCATAAACCCTGATGCATGCAGTTTGGAGGTGGGATACGTTTTATATCCATTTAGATGGAGACAACACATTGATTGCCTGCTACAGCATTATTAAAATGAACTGACCAGGCAAGCTCAGATGGGGAAAAATGCATAAAGTAGTAATTTCCTCCCCCAATCAATCCATAAACTTTTTATAAATTTTAGATCTAAACTATTGATGGGGTAGTTCATATTCTGTTCTTGATCTTAAAGGTATAATAAAAGCAAAGAAGAATTCTGTTATTGACAAGATAAGTTCTTTAATCATTTGTACATACAGCAATTTCAACAATGTCAATAAATAGTGACCTTGCAGGCTAGTACTATCATGTTCATGATAGATGGAAGAAGTAATATCAAAGGATGCTGAATTGCCTTTGGCAATTGTCTTTGTTATTCCTGGGACTAGCACAGTTTGGAAATCTAGGCTGCATTTCCCATCATGTGATTTTTCCGTTTTCAGGAGAGAAGTGAACTATTACATTGGTTTTATTGAGGTTACTTTTATGTTGATCATGATTCATTCTGGGTAGGAGTACTCAAGAGGCACACAACTTCCAATTGTCAAGAAGCTAGTTTTTCACCTTTAGGACCCATCATGGAAAACTGCCTGAATACGCCAGCCAATATTTTACACCAGCTACTTAGTAAGAATACTTAACTAAGTAACCCCTCCTATCCTGACTTCCCCCTCCCCCCAAAAAACTGATGGAAACATTATTCACCCATGCTTCAATTGCCAGCAGAATGGACTTTCTTCTCATCATGCAGCTGATGCCCAGTAAACTAGGTTGAAGGGGGAGTTATGATTATGGCAATAGAGTCACATCATGACTAAGTAGCAATTGTGTTTGTGGAAAACTTACCTAGATTTACTCATCTGTAACCGTTTGGTCTCACACTGGCACTATCCTTCCATGGTGGTGGGATTGTTCCTATGAGACCAAAGGCTATGTTGATGGTAGCACTTCTGCTAGTAGGGTCTCCCATATCAGACAGGCTTTTGTTGGGGAGTGAGACTAAATGTGACAAGCAGTTACTGGGCAGCAGCAGTAGTGGGAGGTGACACTGGTGGAAGACCTCTCAGAGAGAATGACCATAACACCATAGCTAAAATTTGTTAGTACTGCAGAGAAGGAGACATGGTAAATCTGTTTTGAATGCCATTTACCATGAAAACACTATGGTGAGACAATCCAAACTGAAACAGAAGAGCTCTGTTCACTCCTGGGCTGCCCTGTTGATGGGAGAGGAGGTAAGTGGAGTGGGGAGGGTGATTGTGGCAAGATAGGGTTGGGAGTGGAGTTTGTGGGACAGGAACACTTTTTGTGTTCCTGTATGATAATCTGTAGCCAAAGCAGTCAAAGGATATCATGCAAAGTCAATAATGGTTCATGGAAAACCCATCAATATAACCATAATCCAAGTTCATGCTACAACTACAGAGGCAGAAGAACAAATTGAAAGATTCTGTGCTGGAGTCCAGGAGGAAACAGATCACACACTAAAACAGGACTTCTTGTTAATCATAGGTGATTTGAACACAGAAGCAGGAAACAAAGCAGAGCCAAAGACTGTAGGAAAATTTGGCCTAGGATAAAGAAATGATGCAGGAGAGTGACTGATTGGATTCTGTGAGACCAGCAGTTTGTTCATGGAAAACACATTCTTCAAGCAAACAAGAGGTGACTGTATACATGGACCTCACCTGATGGCCAATATAGAAATCAAATAGACTACATAATTGGAAACAAAAGATGGAAAATCTTCATTCTGTCTGCAAAAAACAAGACCAGGAACAGATTATGGTACAGACCATGAATTGCTAATATCAAAAATTAGAGTAAAGCTAAAGAACACTCCACCAAACATTGTGCCAAAATACAACCTGGAGAACATCCGTGTAGAGTTTAAAGATGCTGTAAAAATAGATTTGCACTATTAAACCTAATTGATGGGGAGCCAGAAGAACTCTGGACTGAAGCAAGGGTCATTGTCAGGAAGGAATGCAAAAAGACAATATCAGCAGCAAAAAAGAAAGAGAAGCCATAATTGATGACTGATGAAACTTTTCAAGCAGTTAAGGACAGAAAAGAAGCAAAAGTAAAAGGTGACACAAACATAACCCTCAGTGCAAGTGTTCACTGACTTGTGTGCAGGAACGAAGAGAACTACTATGACAATCAATGCAGAGCAATAGAAGATGATACCAAAAAAAGAACAAGAGACCTCTTTCACAAGTTCCAAGAAATCAAAGGGAAATTTAAACCAGGATCGGGGATGCTGTATAAACCACTGGGGATTACATTACAGGGCCAAGTATAAATTAAAAGATGATGGAAACAAAACATGAAAGAATTATAGAAAACATGAAAGGAGGACAGATTCATTCAAGGAAGAACCATTTGAAGATGAAGCTACAATTTTAGAAATTGAAGTGGAAGCTGTACTCAGAGTACATGGGAGAAATAAATCACAGGAACAGGTAGCATACCAATAATGCTGTTTCAAGTTACAGAGACAAAATATGCTGTAGTTTTAACTAAAATCTGTCAACAAATATGGAAAACAAAAGAATGGGCCCACAGATTGGAAATGTTCACTATACATTCCAACCCCAAAGAAAAGGGTGACCAGGGATTCCAGTAACCACAGGACTATTGCAATAATTTCCCATGCAAGGAAAGTGATTGTCAAAATTCTACAACAAAGACTTTTTATCATATATGGAGTGAAACAGGTCAGATGCCCAAGCTGGATTCAGAAAAGGAAGAGGCATGAGAGATCATATTGCAATCATACATTGGATAAACAGAAGATTTCAGAAGAAAATTATCCTGTGATTTACAGATTATAGCAAAACCTTTGACTGTATAGATCATGGAAAATTGAAATTAGAGGAAGGAACATTAACAATTTAAGATGCCACACTACTAGCAGAAAAATAGTAAAGACTTGGAATGATTACTGAAGAAAGTCAAGCGAGAAAATGCAAAGGCGGGTTTTCAGTTGAACTTTAAGAAAATAAAAACAATAACCACAGATGATTTGCATAACTTTAAAGTAGATGATGAAGACCTTGAAAAATAGATTTTCCATACCTTGACTCAGGCATTAATCATAATGGAACAGCAGTCAAGAAATAAGAAGTCTAAGACATCAAAGGGCATCTATGAAGGAACTAGACAAGATCCTGAAATATAATAAAGTATAGTATAATAAACACACACACATCATTGAATACTAAACTTTGGATTGTCCATGCCATCTTATTTCCAGTTTCTATCTATGGCTGTGAAAGGTATACATTGAAAAAAGCTGATAGGAGGAAAATCAACTCTTTTGAAATGTGATGCTGGAGAAAAATTCAGAGAATACCAGGGTCTGCTAAAAAGACACATAAATGAGTCCTAGAGCAAATCAACCCTGAACTCTCCCCAAAAGCCAACTTAACTGAGACTGTCATATCAGAAGAAGGCATGACTCACTAAAAAGACAATAATGCTTGGTAAGGTAGAAGGCAATAGGGAAAGAGGAAGATCACATTACAGATGGATAGACTCAGTAAAGGAAGCTAGAGCCCTGAGCTGGCCGGTGTTGTTGAAAATATGGTAACATGGAGGTCTCTCATTCATGGGCTTGCCGTAAGTCAAAGTCAACACACCACCACCACAACAACAGCAGCAGCAGCAATGTGTCTCCAAGTTGCCTGTCAATTGGCAATATCATGGCAACCCCATGAATTTCATAGGGCTCTCTTAGACAATGAGAACAGGAACTGCAGTCAAGAAATCAGAAGGAGACTAGGACTTGGAAGGGCAGCTATGAAGGAACTAGAGAAGATTGTGAACTAAGGATATAACACTGGATACTATCAGTAGGATGGTCCATGCCATTGTATTTCCAATTTCTATGTATCATTGTGAAAGCTGGACAATGAAGAATGCTGATAGGAAGAAAATCAACTCATTGGAAATGTAGTGCTGGAGAAGAGTTCTACAGATACTGTGAAATGCTGAAAAGACAAATAAATGGATGCTAGGCCAAATCAAGGCTGAACTCTCCCTAGAAGCCAAGATGACTAAACTGTGGCTATCAAACTTTGGCCATATCATGAGAAGACATGACTCACTAGAAAAGACAAAAATGCTTGATAAGATAGAAGGCAGTAGGAAAAGAGGAAGACAGCATTACAGATGGACTGATTCAATCATGGAAGCCATGACCCTGAATCTGCAAGACCTGAGCAGGGCTCTTGGTGATAGGATGACTTGGAGGTTTCTCATTCCTAGGGTTGCCATAAGTTGAAGTCAACTTGATTTCTGTTAACAACAAACTGTTCTGTATTCATAATTGCTACTCAATCACAATTGTGACACTATTGCCACAGTCATGACTGGGAATCAGCAGCATGGGGAGAGGAGGGTCCATTCTGCCAATGACTGAAGCATGGATGAAAGACATTTGCATGAGGATTTGTGGTGTATGTGTGTCAGGCCAGGAGAGATGACTTACTTAAGTATACGTAACTAAGTAGTTCATATAGAATACTGGCCACTGTTTTAAAAAGAATCAGAAGCAGACAAAACAATTCCTGTTTTCTTTTTTCATCTCTTGAGGGGTTTGGGTTACCTTGCATAAAACAGCTGCTCTTGGAACAAACAAATACCTTTTCATGCATTTTTGGTGGGGAAACAGGGAAACTGAGGGCTCCAGTGGAGAGCCTTGCAGACCACAAAAATGGCCCTAAGGACCACATGTTGCTCATGAACTACACTTTGCCCATCATTGGTGTATACCACCAGATCCTTTGCCACTGACTGAAATGGCCTAATCTCTGTAGACAATACCATAGAATGAGAAACAGAGGTGAAAATTTACCTTACTAGGTCAAGTAGATAGGATGTTCTGTACAATTACTCTTTAACCACTGAATAAAGCATCTTTTACAATAGTGTGAAAAGAAGACAAGGTCATGTGACCTCCTCAAACATATTTTTCACTCATCAGTGAACTGCACTGTTGTTTGACACCTACATGCCTTCATATTCTTCAATGAGTTTTTCACGTGCTCCCAATATATGGAAGCCTTTTCCATGTAGTATAATTTTATTCTCCCTGGTACTTGTCAATAATGTAGTCACATGGGTTGAGGGTATTGCAGCCATGCAGCACCCTTCTGGGACAGAAAAATAGGATATGATGAGAAAGACGCACATGAATGGCTCTGCCACACAGGGATATGGAAATATTTTGCCTCTTCACTCATTATTGAGATACTCAGGGTAGCCAACACACAAATCAAAATGCAGTCAAAAAATAAGATAGCATATATCATATCACATCAGTAATATATGCAAAATTCAAAAGTAATACAAGACAAAAGCCAGCCAAAATAATAATAATAAAAATGCCTTGGCCTGGTATATGAGAGAAGGGAACAATCTGATCTCTCAGATTAAAGGAGTTCCAAGGACTTGGCAACCTGAAAGAGAAAATTCTTATTACCAGAAACTGTAATTTTGCCTGTGGTAGGTCATGGGGGATACTTTTTCTGGCAATCTGAATGGACTAATAAGATTAAATGGGAGGAGATGGACCTTTGAATAATCCAGCCCCAAATGATTGAGAGTTGTAAGTCACTGGGGCTTACTTCTGGGGGTGGGGGCATGCCCAGGATAATATAGAAAAGGTGATAACCAGCTTTATGGTGGATGACAGTGCTTATACATTCAGAGGGAAGGCAGGAAGCATGCCCTTCATTCTGAGTTGACTGTGTGATGTTTTCAAGTAACCAAATTTGATTGCCTCCCTGGTTACTTATTGAGACTGAAGGCAGGAATCACTGAGGTCAAACCAAATGTGATTGGTTAAACTGGTATGCCATGATGCCATTGTGTTTATTATTGGATGACTTGGGAAAGGAAGTAGCATGGTGGTTCTGAAGCATGAAAAATGTGGGGAGTGGGGCTGCTGCAAGCAGTGTGAAGGAAAACTTTCTCTTGGTCCCACCATCATCACAGGCTTGCTTGGTGAGGACATGAGAGAGAACCTTCTCGGTGGCTACTCCCAACCTCTGCAATGAACTTTCGCAGGAAGCTAGGCTGGCCCCCTCCCTGCTTTCCTTTTACTGACAGGCAAAGGCAATTTTATTCCAGCATGTTATTAATTTGTAAACACACACACAGAGGCTTTTTATTGGGGTGTGGTTTTTATTGTTTTTATTTTTAAAACTTTTATATGTTTTATATATAATTTTAAATTGTCACATTTTTAATAGTTTTTAACTTTTCATTGTCATATTTGTAATTGTATTTTATGTGTTGTGAGCTGCCTTGGGTCCCATTCTGGGAGAAAGGTGCTATATAAATCAAATAAATAAATATATTTATAAATAAATAAATAAATAAATAAAATATTTTTTTTAAAAAATAGTGAACACTCTGAAAATGTTAATAGACCAAAATCTATGCACCATTATTTTGTACAGTTAAAGTCCAATCTGAATCTTTGAAACAGAAAAAAGTATTTTTAAAAAGGATGTCATGTTCATTCACTATGTTCATGTATCAAAGGGAATGATGAAAATTTATATTCGTATGCCATTATATGTATTTGTATGTACATATGTGTGAGGGACACATTTGTAAAAATGTTGATGACTTCTCAGAAGTCTGTCTGGAGACTGCCTCATCTTCTGTTTAATGAATTAAAAAGTCACAGATTTGACTTAGTGACAGAAATCCAAAGTTATTATCTCTATTAGTCAATACAAGAGCTTCCTCCTATAAGCTTCTGAGGTTTGGGATCAACTTACACAGCCACAGCATGAACAGCATGAAACACATTTGACCCAAGTGTCACATTATCTGTCCTATCTATATATTTATCATTCTATTCATCTAGAGAGGGAGAGTATGTAAAGAAAACCTACTAACACAAAAGAAATTGGGTAATCAATCTTTCCTTAGTGGTGAGCTGCACTGCTCCTGAAGGAGCAAATGTGTAGTTTGAGATTGCTCATGGATCCACTGTTGTCACTGGTACACTCAGAGGACTTTATCAGACCACTTTCCATAAACTTTCTTTTGCCAGCATATTTTGAAACATTTTTATGCTGGCAAAAGACACCCCCCCACACACACACCAGACCTTAACCAGCATGAAAAGGCAGCCCCGGCAGTAACAGAGCACAAACAGAGCTCCATTTACTTCTGGGTTCCAAATCTCTGCAGTTCTCATGAGAAGACACAAGCGTAGTAAATTTGAAAAAAGAAAAGAAAAACAAATTCACACAAAGTACAGAAAAGCAGAAAAAGCACAGTTTAAAAGTCCCAGGTGAACCAGAGAGGTTCATAAAAAGAGCGTCCCCTACCTGGCTGTTGAGATTTCACCCAGAAGTGTTCTGTCATTTACACTGTATTCATGTGAGTGCAATGGTGCAAAGTTTCAAATACCGGCAATGCCGACAAAAAAGCACCATGGGAGATCTATTGATGGCTTGGTCTATCAATAAAAAGGAATGTCATTTTGAAAGGCCGAGATCGTAAAAGGACGTCATATAATATGCATGCACTTCAGTGTTAATTAGGCATCTTTATGACAAAATATTTGCCTGGTCTGAAAAAGTCCTCTGTGGCTGGCGGTGCCTAGATCCAGTATTGACTGGATTGCCAACTGTGGCCTTTCCTGGATGAGGATAACCTGGTCACAGTAGTGCACAGGTAACTTCTCTGATGGGTTGCTGCAATGTGCTACACGTGGGGCTGTCCTTAAATATGAAACAGGCTGAAACTAGTACAATATGCAGCAGCTGGAAGACTCTACACTAGCTGCTAATATGCTTCTGGACTGTTTTCAAGGTGTTGGTATTTAGAGTCCTAAATGGCTTGGACTCGCCATACCTGATGCATTGTCTCTCCCTATATATACTGGCTCAAGTACCTATTTCCACTGGAATAGCACTCTTCTCGGTCTCACTAGTGGGGGGGGGACTGTGGAAATATGGAAAAGGGCCATCATTCCTGTGGCTCCCTAGAATGCCCACAATGTCCTTGGGAGCCCAATGAGTGTCACCATTAACTTCATTTCAATGCCAAACTTATGTGATGCATTTTTTTCGTCACCTCCTCCCCAGCAAATTTATTATTATTATTATTATTATTATTATTATTATTTATACCCCGCCCCTCTGCTAAAAACAATTGGGGCAGCTTCCAACAATTAAAGCACCACCCACACCCTCCCTTTCCCATACGAAGACATTAAACAATATAAAATTAAAACCATCTAACTAAAATCACATTAAAAACAAATATAAACAAAAATTTAAAAGGCCAGGAGATGCAGCTCCTGCAGCTGGGATCTAATCAGGAAAGGTCTGCCGAAAGAGATCCGTCTTTAGTGCTTTTTAAAAGCTACTTAAGCTCGTCATCTGATGGATCTCGTTCAGCAGGCCGTTCCATAAATTGGGGGCGATTACCGAAAAGGCCCTCTGGGAGGTTGCAGACAGTCTAGACTTTTGTGGCTGAAGCAAATTCCTCCCAGAAGACCGGAGTGCACAGGGAGGATTGTATGGGAGGAGGCGGTTCCAAAGATAAGTTGGACCCAAGCCATTTAGGGCTTTAAAGGCAATAACCAACACCTTATACTGGGCCCGGAACCTGATAGGCAGCCAGTGGAGAGATTTCAATACTGGAGTTATATGGTCTCACCGAGATGTTCCCGAGACCACTCTGGCTGCCATATTTTGGACCATCTGAAGTTTCTGGACCAAGCACAAGGGTAGCCCCATATAGAGCGCATTGCAGAAATCTAGACGAGAGGTTACCAGCGCGT
Organism: Gambelia wislizenii; assembly: GCA_030847615.1. Classification (NCBI taxonomy): domain Eukaryota; kingdom Metazoa; phylum Chordata; class Lepidosauria; order Squamata; family Crotaphytidae; genus Gambelia; species Gambelia wislizenii. The sequence continues at coordinate 152,099,246 of JAUMIR010000004.1, forward strand.
GCACTACCGTCTCGAGGTCCCTTACTTCCAGGAAAGGGAGCAGCTGGCGTATCAGCCGAAGATGATAACAAGCGCTCCTGACAGTCACATTCACCTGACTCATCATCTGAAGCGATGAATCAAGGAGCACCCCCAGACTGCGAACACAGTCCTTAATGGAGAGCGTGACCCCATCCAGGACTGGAGGTTGCAACCCAACTCCTGGTTTCGGGGCCACTACCATGAGCACCTCCATTTTGTTTGGATGTAATCTCAAGCTGTTTTTCCTTATCCAGCCCATTACTGCTTTAAGACAGTCATTAAGAGGAGAGATGCCACCAGAATTCGAGGTCAATGATCGGGACAAGGAGAATTAGATCTGGGTGTCATCAGCGTACTGATAACACCCAGCCCCATAACTACAAATAATCTCACCCAGCAGATTGATATAGATGTTAAACAATAGCAAAGACAGGATGGCGTCTTGCGGAACGCCACAAGTAAGCTCCTTTCTGCTGGAGCAGCTGTCCCCGAGCAGCACCCTCTGGTCGAGAGGAAGGACCGGAACCACTGGAGCGCAGTGCCTCCGATTCCTAACCCACTCATGCGATCCAGGAGGATGCTATGATCTATCATAACAAAAACCGCTGAGAGGTCTAAAAGCACCAACAGGGACACATTAACCTTGTCGATGCTTAGATGCAGATCATCGGTCAAGGCAACCATGGCAGTCTCAACTCCAAATCCCATCCTGAAGCCAGTTTGAAATGGCTTTAGATAATCAGTTTCATCCAAGACCACTTGGAGTTGAAGAGCAACTGCCCTCTCGATCACTTTGCTCAAAAATGGTAACATAGAAACTGGCCTATAGTTGTTCATGTCCAGGGGGTCCAGGGATGGTTTCTTCAGGAGAGGCCTAACTGCTGCTCCCTTTAAACATGATGGAACACACCCTTCCCTGAGGGTTGCATTGATGATGTCCTTAAGGAACACCATCAAGGCAGTCCCCCCCTGGATGTCCAGCCATGAAGGGCAAGGATCAAGAGGGCAGGTCGTCTTCCTCACTCTACCAAGTAGCTTGTCCACGTCCTCGGTACTCACGGATTGAAATTGATGCAGTAAACTTACATCAACGGAGTTGTTGGACACCTCGTCAATTGTTTCTGTTTCTGTCAAAATACTGGCATCTAAGTCGGCTCTTATCCAAGAGATTTTATCTGCAAAGTAGTTGTTAAATGCATCACACCAGGCCGTTGTTGGGTTAAGCAATGGGTTCTGCGCAGGTATAACCTGCGTCATCTCCCTTACCATCCTAAACAGCTCTGCTGGACGGGACTCTGCAGACGCAATATGTGCAGAGGAAAAGGAGCTCTGCGCTGCACATATTGCCTCTTGATAGGACCAAAGAAAGTTCCTATGATGAGTCCTGTTGGATAAGAGTCGATTTTTCTGCCAGGTGCACTCTAGTTGTTGTCCAACCTGCTTCATTTTCCTAAGCTCTGAAGTATACCATGGCTTACGGTTAGGAGCAGATTGGAAAGGACGCTTGGGCACAATCGTGTCGATAGCCTTGGTAAGATCCATGTTCCAAGTATTATCCAAAGCTTCGACAGGGTCACCGGTGTTACCAACCATTAAACCCTCCAAGGTTTTCTGGAATCCTATTGGTTCCATTAGCCTTCGGGATTGGACCATTCTATTGGGTCCACCACCCCTGTTGGGGCAGGAAGAGACTCTTAGTTCAGTCTTGACTAGGAGATGATCCATCCATGACAATGCAGTGGTTTTAATAACCACCGCCCACGGATATTCCTGTTCCGTACTGAAGACCACATCGGGGGTATGACCCACACAATGTGTGGGCCCGACGACCAATTGGGATAGGCCCATGTTTGTCATGGCTTCCATGAACTCCTGAGCCGCACCAGTCAGATTTGTCATGCTGGTCTCGAGTGGAATGTTGAAGTCGCCCAAAACTAAAAGTCTGGGCCACTCCAACAGCTACTCTGAGACCAGCTGTGTCAGCTTGGTTAGGAATTCTGCTAGACAACGGGGTGGTCAGTATACTAGCAGAATCCCGAAACTATCCCTGGTCCTCAGGCTAAGGTACATACACTTAAAGTGGACTGTGTTTCTGATAGGTATCCTGGTCAAGGTCAGATTGCCCCCCCCCCCCGCCTGCTTCCCCACACCTGCTCACTGACAGAATATCTGGCTGGGAGGGCCTGCACCCATGTGACAGTGCTATCCTCTCCCAGCCAGGTTTCTGTTAAGCAAGCCTGGTCGGCATCCTCATCCAAAAGAAGATCGTAAATAATGTGAGTCTTTTTCTTAACCAACCTGTCATCGCAGAGGAGCAAGGTAAGGTTCTATGGAATGGTTGGTATGCTCTCCAATCCATTCCAGGAAACAGGGTGAACTGAAGGTGGGATAGCTAACAAACAGCGATCCCACCTTCTTTTGTAACATCTGTTCACTCTGTTCTGACCATACCTCCCTTTCCCCAGCACAACTCCAATTTCCACCCCCCACTCCATTCCCGGCCTCAGCTCACTTCAATTGCAGACTTGGGTCTTCCTGGCTGGCAGGCTGGTGTTCCTGAGGGGTGTGGGAGTAGCTTAAAATGCCAGCCACTCCTGGCCACGCCCCCTCATGCTGCTGCTCTGCTGCCAAACGTCCTCAAGGTCCCCTATAGCCTTCTAGCCTGGCCTGGGGGAGGCCTTTTGGTAAATAGGAGGTGAACAGAAAGTGACTTCTGCTTACTTGCTCTTGTTAAAAAATACTTCTGGTACTAAAGAGGCTCTGGTCTGGCCTAAAACATGAAAAATGCACCACCCAGAGGGTGTTTGGGGGCATTTGGGGCAAAAAAAGGAGATTTTTGTATGTTTGTTTTGGGAGAATTCAGTGAGACATGTAGACCTTCAAAATCTCCAAGGCTAATGTGCCCCCTTCCTTCTATAGTTGTCCACTCCTGGTTTAAGGACCACACCTGACCCATTTGTCCTTCATTCCCAGACTACGATGGGTCATACCCACCCCTTTGGACAAAACTGAACTGAGCAGAAGGCAATTTATGTCTCCCCACTAATGCCTTTTTCTTTCCTAAAAAAGATATGTGTGTGTTTGGAGGTATCATAGAATTATAGAATTGCAGAGTTGGAAGACACCATGAGGGCCATCCAGTCCACCCCCCTGCCATGCAGGAAATCTTGATCAAAGCATCCCCAACAGATGGCAATCCAGCCTCTGTTTAAAGACCTTCAAGGAAGGAGACCCCACCACGCTCCAAAGGAGTGTGTTCCACTGCCGAACAGCTCTTACTGTCAAAAAGTTCCTCCTCATGTTGAGCTGGAATCTCTGTTCCTGGAGCTTGCACCCATTGCTCCGTGTTCCAGTCTCTGGAGCAGCAGAAAACAAGCCTGCTCCATCCTCAGCGTGACATCACTTCAAATACTTAAACAGGGCTATCATATCGCCTCTTAACCATCTTTTTTCCAGGCTAAACATACCCAGCTCCCTAAGTCTCTCCTCATAAGGCATCGTTTCCAGACCTTTCACCATTTTAGTTGCCCTTCTCTGGACACGCTCCAATTTGTCAATATCCTTTTTGAATTGTGGTGCCCAGAACTGAACACAGTATTCTAGGTGATGTCTGACCAAGGCAGAATAGAGTGGCACTATTACTTCCCTTGATCTAGACACTATACTTCTATTGATACAGCCCAAAATTGCATTGGCCTTTTTAGCTGCCGCATCACACTGTTGGCTCATGTTCAACTTGTGGTCTACTAGGACTCCTAGATCCCTTTCACATGTAGTCTCATTCAGCCAGGTCTCTCCCATCCTATATTTATGCATTTCATTTTTCTGCCCTAAATGCAGTACTTTACATTTCTCCGTGTTGAATTTCATTTTGTTAGCTTTGGCCCAGCTCTCCAGTCTATCCAGGTCATTCTGAATCTTGATCCTGTCCTCTAGGGTATTAGCTACTCCTCCTAATTTGGTGTCATCTGCAAATTTGATAAGTATGCCCCTAATTCCCACACCCAAGTCATTGATAAAGATGTTGAATAGCACTGGGCCCAGGACAGAACCCTGTGGCACCCCACTGGTCACATCTTTCCAAGATGAAAAGGAGCCACTGCTGAGCACCCTTTGGGTTCGGACAGTCAACCAATTACAAATCCATTGAACAGTTAACTTGTCTAGCCCACACTTTACAAGCTTGTTTGCAAGAATGTCATGGGGAACCTTGTCAAAGTCCTTACTGAAATCAAGGTATGTGATGTCCACAGCATTCCCTTCATCTACCAAGCTGGTAACTTTATCAAAAAAAGAGATCAGATTAGTCTGGCATGACTTGTTTCTCTGAAACCCGTGTTGACTTTTTGTGATTATGGCATTGCCTTCTAAATGTTCACAGACTCTCTGTTTAATGATCTGCTCTAGAATCTTCCCTGCTATTGATGTCAGACTAACTGGACGATAATTGTTGGGATCCTCTTTTTTCCCCTTTTTGAAGATGGGAACAACGTTGGCCCTCCTCCAGTCTTCTGGGACTTCTCCTGTTCTCCAGGAGTTCTCAAATATTATTGCCAATGCCTCTGAGATTATATTTGCCAGCTCTTTTAATACTCTTGGATGTAGTTCATCTGGTCCTGGAGATTTAAATTCATTTAGATTAAGAAGGTATTCCTGTACTACCTCTTTACTTATTTTGAGCTGGATTTCCCCAATTGTGTCCTCTGTTCCATTATCCTCAGGTTGGTCACCCTTTTCCTTTTCTGAAAACACTGAGGCAAAGAAGGTGTTGAGTAATTCTGCCTTTTCTCTGTCCCCTGTTAGCATTTTGCCATCATCTCCACGTAGTGGCCCTATCATTTCCTTCTTCCTCCTTTTGCTGCGGACATACCCAAAAAAACCCTTTTTATTGTTCTTAACCTCCCTAGCAAGCCTGAGCTCATTCTGCGCTTTAGCTTTTCTGACTTTACTCCTACACGTGTTCGCTATCTGTTTGAATTCTTCTTTGGTGATTTCCCCCCTTTTCCATTTCCTATACATGTTCCATTTAAAACTTAGCTCCATTGAAAGTTCTTTAGTCATCCATCCTGGTTTCTTGAGACATCTCCCATTTTTCTTCCTCAATGGTACTGTTTGAAATTGTGCCTTCAGTATCTCCCTTTTGAGAAAGTCCCATCCGTCTTGAGGTCTCTTCTCTTTTAGTATTCCTGACCATGGGATCACCCCCAGTATTTCCCTGAGTTTATTGAAATCAGCTCTCCTAAAGTCAAGAATGCATGTCTGACTATGCCTGGCGTCTCCTTTCCATTGTATAACAAACTCCAGGAGAACATGATCACTCTCACCTAAGGATCCCACCACTTGCACCCCATTAACCAGGTCACCTCTGTTGGTTAGGATCAGATCTAAAATAGCTGACCCCCTTGTTGCCTCTTCCACCTTTTGGACCATGAAATTGTCTTCCAAGCATGTAAGGAATTTGCTAGACCTTGAAGTTTTGGCTGAGTTAGGTTGCCAGCAAATATCAGGATAGTTGAAGTCACCCATCACTACTATGATGGGTATGAGATAAGAGGCACAATTCTGTCTCTCTCTCTGGAGATTATTAGATGACTAAATTAATCAATTACAGGGATGACAAGAGATTGCCAAAGAACATCAGACGACAATGTTCTTGTTCAGTTATACCCCCGTCCTGCTTCTGCGCTGCCCTCATTTCCTCTAATTCATGGTTCAAGCCACGAATAGATTGCCCATTCTGTTCCTTTCACAGAATGATGGGTGAGTGAAAAGGTGTCCTGTTATACTAGCACAATGCTAGCTGCAGTGGGAGGTCTGTGCCAAACATTTCTAGTTTAGATTGGGACATCCTGGTAAGTGACACACTCCCCCCCCCTCCCTGGGTTACTTGTATTTTTTTTACTTTTTTAAAAAACTTTTTGTTTTTGTTTTTGTTTTTGTTTGTTTGTTTGTTCTTGCTGTCACTTTTTGATCTTTCTTTTACTTTTTATTTTTGAATTTCCCCCGTGCTTGTTCTCTCATGAGAATGGCCAGGAATGTAAACCAGGAAGTGAATGGGGTTCTTTTTTGAGCTCCATTCACTCCTGGACTGCTGAGTGGGGTGGCAGATGTGGAAAAGTTAGGTATGAAAAGTTTTCATTCATGTGCCGAGATGGGGGCGGGAGGGGAGTGGGAGAGAAGATGGTGAGATGGGGATGCTTTTTTTTTTTTGGTCCCTGTCTGATAATCTCCTCTCTCTCTCATGTCTTTAAAAAGGGATTTGGAAATGTTCAGGGATGTCTGGAAAGCCCGAAAGCCCACAAAGATTACCTTTGAGGACCATGTAGAACCCACAGGTCCCATGATTCTCACCACTGCTCTGTACTTAGGTCATGCAGACATGATGTATGGAGTATGAACTCAAATGACAGTATTTCCAATTATAATATTTGTATCCCAGGTTCATACTAATCAGGCTTTAAAAGGTCAAAGTCAGCATCCTAAATTGTTGCTGGAAATTTACAGAAAGACAGTGCAGCAGACCCTGAAGGTGTGATGTAACATGTTCCTGTAATGCAAAATGGGCACTTGCTTAAGTACTGACTCCTTGACCCTTTTTCATTGATAGCCTAATTTTGTGAAGCAATACATATAGTTCACACCTCCAGGCAGATGTTCCGCAGTCTATTTTGTACAGCACCTAATTACCCAAAGGTCGCCTGAATAAGATCCTCAAACCACCATAAACAAAACTCACATTCAGAGATAATAAAACTGATGAAATCATATGCAAAGTGCAAAAGTTAGTGAAGTAACAAATCACCACTGAAGTTCAGCAGCAGAAAACAAAGACGATATCAATTTACTTGGCCAACATTTTCTTAGATTGCAATCACACACACACATGCATGCTTAAGCAGTATTTACTTCACTGTAATTTAATATCCCTTTGTGCAGGATTGTGAACATGCAATCTGTTTCTAAGCACATTTACTCTTACAAGTTGAGCTGGAGTTTCTACCTAAGTCAATTTTTAAGAATCACTATTTGCAACTAAAACAGAGATATTTACCACATTTAAATGTAAGATGGATAAAATCCAACTTCTGAGTGTGCTAAACTGAAATTCCTTAGAAGAATTTTTTTGCTAAGAAAATTTCTGAGCTTTCCCCCATGATCTTCCCTTCTCCAAAGGCCAATGCCATGTATTGGCTTCCCCAGACATAGCAACTAGCAGTTTCAGAGTTAAAAAAACAAAACTTTATTGTCACAGTAATCCAAAGAGCTAACCCTACAAGTTTGTTGCACAGAATGAAACCTATCTAACACACAGTATGTTAAAAGCATTTTTGAATGTACAAATATGGTGGTCTATACAGTCATTGGTTATCCATCAGCCCCACTCCCATTCCCACTGTTCTGGAGCTCAGTCTCTTTTTCTCAGAGTAGAACCCAGATGCAGGAGGACTTATCAAACTGCTCTAGACACAGAACACATGCTCCCCTTTTGCAGTCAGGCTACATACTTGTTAGAAGTACAGAAAGAATGCAAATACAATTAGCCACAAGGTTGTACAGCAGAACAGAACATGACAAGAAGGTCATGTCCAGGACCAATCTTGAAAGCCACTCTGATTAATTTTTGTGAATATTCTCCACTATTTGTTTGTGTTTGTATAGCTGGCTGACATCACCCCACAGTGACGAGGCAAAATGCCAGGCTGAAGTCATTGTGCATGATACAAAATGGTGACCATGTGGCAATCTTTGCAGCAGGAGGGGGGAAAGAAAACAAAACTTGGAGGGAGAAAAAAAAAATCAACCTGTGCTACTGTCTGCTGTGTCACAGAAACTGGAAGACGTTCACCTTTTTGTGGGTACATGCAATTAAGCATTGTCTGGTGGATTTCACCACAGGAAAATTCCATGAAATTGTATTCCTAATTTCTATGCCCACAAAGAAGGTGGGGAATTTGGATAATCCATAGAACACAGTTCTGCCCTTATCTTTGCAGCTTTGTATTTCATAGTTGCACCTGTATTTTTCATGGCCTCAGCAAAGCATATAATATTAATTTCCTTTCCATTAAATGTCATATTTAATACCTATCTGAAATATTTATCTAACTCCCTGCAATTAAGAGATTTTTTTGATGGGGGGGATGACAACGGAAACAGTGTACTTAGGTGGGGGAAATAGTCTCTCATGGAGAGAGGAGAGAAAATATGACTAATAGGGAAAATATAACTTTGTCCAATAATAGTATTTTACCATTGTTCAGTCTCCGTGAAGTACAATCAGCCCTCTGTATCCGTGGGTTCTGTACCCATGGATTCAATAAACCACAGCTTGAAAATATTCAGGAAAATTCACTATTTATATAAGGGATGTCATTTTACTACACCATTTTATATAATGAGACTTGAGCATCCACAGATTTTGGTATCCATGGGAGTTCTGCAACCAAATCCCAGCAGATACAAAGGACCCACTGTATCTTCCACCCCTACAGTACTCAGATCCTGAAATCCTCAATGGATACCGAGGGCCCACTGTATTAAATTATTTTAAAGAAAAATTATTCCTTAATAAGCAATCACATTGGCCATACTTAGAACAGACAAATAAATAACTTGTACTAATTTTGATTGTCCTGTTCAAAGTAAAACAAAGACAGGAAATTCTCTGTTTAATGATTTAGTTACTTATTTATTGCAATCATCCCAAAAAGATATTGGAGACAGTGGCATCTTTAATGACAAATGTATTTTCAAAAAGGTATTTTCCCTTTTGTCTCAGCCTTAGTTCTAGCTCATGGATTGTTTAGAAGACCAGCTACCGAAGCTGCTATACCCTTTACAACAGATCCATAGTGTTAACTTTACCATACTGGTGATGACTTGTGGTAGAATTATTCCATTTCCCATGTTTTAGGGGACTTAATTTGTCCATACCTTGTTCTTTCACTCTGTCCTAGGCCTGCGTGTATATTTTAATTGTATCATTTTTGCTAATGCATATTTATATACTTATTTATCAGATCAATAGCTGTGCAAAGCAACATTTCTTACTATGTACCTGAATTCAAATATTTTATACACCTCATTAACTAGACTACATGCACAAAGAGAAAAGCCTCCAGGCTCTTCAGTTGTTAAAATGATAATTTCAATTCCAATTAGACTTCACATTTAGCTCAGCTAAAAGTTCAGTCTAAGTTCAGACTTTGAGTTTTCCACTGAGGTAATCTTGCAGTGTTAGCTTTGATGGAACACCTATGGCCTATAGCCCAGGGCATGTCTGGCTAGAGTTAATTCATCAGCTTCATCACATATTAGTAAGAGACAAGGAGTGTCACATTTTCCCTGTATCCAAAGGATATGAAGGAATATAATCAATAAATGACCCAAAACAATGTCAGAGAATGCATGAACATTTTCCTTACTCATCTTGAAAGTCTCTTTCAATTGATAGTTTGCTTAAAAAGTCATGTCTCAGTCAATCAGCAGAATTTTAAGAAGTCGAAAAATAACACTAAATGAAATGATATGTTAATGAAGTGTTGTGGTAGATGAATTCCTAAAACTAAATGCTGAAAAGCCAGAGAATGCAAATTTTATCGCTGCATAATTCACTTAACTCAGCCTTATGGAAGTGAGACAGCAAACAATGTCCCTTTAAATCTAGTTTGGAAATGTTTTTACATCCATAGGAACGAGTCAATTCTGAACAGAATTTGAAAGAGGGATTTTTTTTTCAAACTCATTTTTGCTAAACATACAACAGTAACTACAAATGTTACAGAAGCAGTGAACCTGTAAAACACAAATCATTTTACAGTGAATAAGAAGCAAATGTTTTCAGAACAGAACAGAATTCAAGCAAATTTTTTTGATTCTGTTAAGGTGAAACATTGGTTGGGAGTTTGAAATAAACTAGCTGAATTTCAAAATTCCTGGTGGGTAGAGTCTCTACATATACCTTCAGAAAACGCAGAGCAACTATCTATTTGAATCCTATTAATCAATCTTAACCTAAAGAGAGTTTCTTCTTTAACACAGGTCTTAGGTATATTCATCTGCAACAATAAAAACAGGTGAAAAGCTAAATAGACATGTTTGTTGGAGGCTATTTTTCTACACATACAAATGCAGAAGTATGGCCAATGGTTAATGCCTAATATATTGTGATGTCTAAGTCAACACTTGGTGCCTGCACTCCATTAAAGTTAGAATGTATACTCTGAAGCTATGGGACACAACTGGTCTAGAATGTGTTTCTATATATGAAATTGCAATCGTTAAAACAAAGACAAATGTCAGAAGGTATTAGCTCAAAGGCTATCCACAGCTTGGTGGGCACTTGGTGGGCCTTCATCCACCATCTATGTGCATTGGTAGCCAGGGATATGAAAATGTCTTGTACTCATGGTATTTTTCAGTTTCCCACCCACAATACAATTTCTGTATCAGTTTGCAAGGATGGGTCCCCCAATCCTTTCTCTATGTTTCTCCACTTTGTCTGCATTGTGTGTGCATTTCTTCAACATGTATGCATTTTCAAGCATTTTTAGACTGAATGAAGTCCTTTATGCACAATTTTTCATCCTTTTTAATCATGCACATTTTTTCAAATGTATATATGTCCTTGTGTACATTTTCTCTCTCATTGAAATATACTGCAGGCCTCACAAATGTGTAGATATCTGAGATAATTTGTTACAGGACATTGGCAATCTTAGGAAATATGAAGTAGATACATAAGTAAATTCAAACAAGGGCAGTTCTCATAGCTTTTGGTTGCTTACCAGCAATGTGGGCCCTTTCACACACTGCACCACTATAGCACTATGCTTCCACTTTAACTTCCATGGCTGCATCCTATGGGATCCTGGGGTTTGTACTTTGTTGAAGCACTAGAGTTCCCTGGCTAAGAATTCTAAATACCCTTCTAATACTACAGGTCCTAGGAATCAATGAGATGTTGCCATGACAGTTAAAGTGGAAGCATAGTACTATAATAATCTAGTGTGAAATGACCCTTGATATTCTTCCTGTCATGGTTGCCATATTGCTGGTGAAGTATGCCAAGCTTGGTGGTCCACATGTCATACAGAGACATTCTAGAGTGTGTATGTGGAACAGTTGGCCCAGATGTTTTCAATGTTTTTGAAAGCAACTTCCATGATACCCGGTTATTGATCATGCTGCCTGGAGCTTTTGGAAGTTGAAATGCAAAACCTTTTGGGGGGAGTTTCCCACCCCTGGCCTAGAACTCATGCAGAAATGTGTTAGTTAAACTCTATTCCTGTATCCAAACTGTAGAAGCAACAATTGCATGGAGTGGAAGAGTCACCCATGTATGGTCCAGTATCACAGAGAGAGCCTACATAACCAAAACAAGGTATCTGCTACAGATGTGTCACCCCACAGATGGATGGCCTGGGCAAAGCTGATCACAATATGAGAGACGCACCAGTGGATGCAAAACCACTCTCCTGCATCATGCAATTCAACAGGACTTGAACAACCCCCTATTCTGTAATAAAATGTCAAGACAGGTTGGGATGAGTGCTTACTAACAGAAAAGCTAGCTTGAAGCCTTCGTGCTAATTTTATGTATCATAGTCATACTCTTCAGTACTGCACTAGTAAATAACTAGTATTTGTTTTTTACATAGCTCTAAAACTAATATTTGCAACAACACTCCATGTATTATTGAATAACTATACATATCTACTAGCACTGGAAAATATCCTCAAGCTAGATATTAATAAATGTATAAGATCTGAAAGCAGTATGAATTTTCTTAAATGTACACAAACAAATTTAGAAATACATATATACAGAAGACAAAATTATAAGCAAGTTTTGAACATTTCAGACACTTTTGAAGAAACATCTCTAAAGGTCAAATTCATACTACAGTTATCACCTGTAAAGTCAACTTATATCTTCTCTTTTTCTGTGATAATGTTCAAAAACAGGCTGGAGGCTATATTTGATGAGTTTACAGGTTTTATATGGTTAGTCCTGAAGGTAGCTATGTTTTTAGCAGACAGTTTCTATGTTTTTCCACCAAAAGGGCATTACAAGACCCAAGAATCAAAGTGATAAGCCAAATCACATTGCCTCTTACATGGGCAAAAGGAAATAAACATGTGGGAACTCACTGCCTCCAAAATATCACTAATCTTATGGAGTAGAGTAGGACCCCCATATCCACTTATTCATTATCCACTAATTCAATTATCCATGGGACACAAAACAGCACACCTACCATAGAGTCTTCCTAGAAAATTCTAGAGAAGCATTCTCTCTAGCTATTTTCTAGGTCCTCCAAGGCAACTCTATGGTATTTTAAACAGGAAGTCCCATTATTTTCAATGGTGTTTGCTATTATCCATGGAGACCCCCCTAGGGCCAATCCCCAGCGGATAAGGTGGTCCTACTTTCCCTCAGAATTGAAACTCCCTTCACAATTCCACTAATGATTCATCCAGACAAATACCATTGTGGTTTGTTCAGATCTTGCTTGAAGTCTACTTGAACTAACATCTTCAAACATGCTTTATTAGCCTTTCCAAATCGGCACAAATATTTCAGTCATCTTCCCAAGCACCATCCCTTGTGAATGTAGATGTCCGCAAATGTAGATCTCCTTCTCAAAAAGCTAATGGTGGGGAGCCTGTGGCCCTTCAGATGTTGTTGCACTGCATCTTCCATCAGTCCTAGCCCACATAGCCAATCATGACAGGCCATAGTATTTGCACTCTAACAATCATCTGGAGGGCTAGGATGATAAGGGGTTAATGCCACTTATTAGATTTCATGGCAACCCCTGCTGCAGAACCCGTTCAATTTCTGATAGCAATCCTATCCATCTTTACTCAGAATTAAGTCTCAATGTATTCTTCTGTGGTTATTCACAAGTAACTGTGCATAGGACTGCTGCCTTTACTCCATTTTTGTCTAATTTTCTGTTGAGGGCAGTAGAAACTAAGACATTACTATTCACTGTTACAAATGTCGGATAAGAGGAGTGGAGTGAAGAAATCTGGCTTAAGTTTCACACCCATCTGGAACATTATGTTTTCTTTCTTGGAAAACTGCCTGCCTATTTTGCCAAGTAACATTTACCTCCAAGCTGGCATTCATTCATGCAGCTTTCTGAAACAATGCCCTGAAAGAGATAGCTTCCTTTTAATATAAATGATTTCAAAAATAATTAGCATGATAGACTGGCTATCATTTTATGGCTTTACCAAATGTGATCCAAAAAACCATACCCCACAACAACAAAGAATAAAAGAAATCAATGTTAGTTTATTTTAGAGAATGGATATCTTGATTTATGGTATCTGGAATTCTAAAAAGAAAATAAACTATCTGACTGACATAAACAGTTGACAGTTCAGCTTCATAGGTACTTGTTTAAGTGTCATATTTATTTATATATATTTTAAAAAAAACTTTAAAAAAAGTTTTTTAAAAACTTTTTATGTACATACAAAAAATTTATGTACTGTACATATGTCTGTTGCATATTTTTGTGCCATCTAAAATTGTTAAATGATACAGGTATGGAATACAGTGACCCTCCCAATCCATGGGCTTTGGATCTGTGAATTCCACTGACCATGGATTCTCAGGTCCTATACTGTACTTACGATTGCGGCAACATGAATGCACACATGAACATGTCAAAGGATCCACACACAAGTTGCTACCATTTAATAATATAGGACATGATCATCTGATTTGTTTGAATACTGTACATATACAGTCCATTATTAGTTTATATTTTAATTTGGTATTGTATTATTGATACGCCATTTGTATGATTGTACGATTGTATGACTTGGTTTTTATACTGGTCAAAGACCGAATAAATTTTATTACAGAGTATTACATGATCATCTGAGGTTTTTGGCATCCATGGGGGTCCTGGAATGGAACCCCCACAGATTCGGAGGGCACACTGTATATGGCTTTTTTTATTCAGTGTTAGTTACAAACAAATTAAAATCAATTAAGTTATTTCTAACAAAAAGGAGTAGCCTAATTACATTCATTTTTAGCTTAATTGGCTGACCTAAATTGGAATTACAGTGTTAATTTCAGAATGAAGTTTATTATTTATTAATTAAATGATTGGTTATGCAAAACAGCCAACAAAGTACCCAGCTGGTACATTAACCAAAATCTGGTTCTCCTGGATTTTTTGTTTTTTGTTTTTTGTTTTGTTTTTTTGTAAAACAGTTTCTTACTTCTTCTTTTTTTAGTCACTCGGGGGTGGGGAAATACAATGTTTAGGTTACAAGATTCAAACTACTTACTCAAGAGTAGTTCTAGTTGGTTGAATTGTGTTAAGGACTTTTGAGACTAGCAGTCTCATTAACTGATGTCCCCCCCTCTTCCATTCTGTAATAAAGCATAATAAATAACCACATCAGCTGACTTTTAGTAAGGTTTTTATTTTGTAGATTTCAAAATTAAACTTAAATGGCAGCTTTAAAAAACTTAATAGTTATTTCCTCTCTTCTAATGTAAATCAACTGAATTAGATATTTTAGCTTATTAAAGATTAACTAAACACATTATCCCTTTTCTACTAACTTTCCTTTGTCTTGATTTATAATAGGATTGGGAACTCTGTAGATTTCTATCTGTTGGCTGCCAGTTCCTATCATCCCCAGCCATTCTGGGGCATGGTGGAGGATAATGGTTTGGTGTCTATCAATATTTGGAGGGTCACAGTTTCCCTACATGTGCTTTATACTGAGTTCTTTTTGACCTACTTGGCCTAATAATATCTGCTGTCCAAGCCTAAAGCAGAAAGAACTTCCCTAAGCCTACCAGCTGGGAATTACCCTGTTCTTTGGCTGCTGCCACACTGTAGAAAAAATGCAGTTTGCACTGCTTTAACTGTCATGGCTCAATGCTATGGAATTCTGGGATTTGTAGTTTTGTGAGGTATTTAGCCTTCTTCATCAGAGCACTCTGGGGCCACAACAAACTGAATCCCAGGATTCCATAGGATGGAGCCATGATAGTTAAAGCCATGTCAAACTGCATTATTTCTGCAGTGTGGCAGCAGCAGCCTCTGTTACCTCAGTTTAACTGGTGAGATCAAGAACTGACCTTGGAGCCTTGTACAGTCAAAGCATGTGTTCTCCTACCATGCTACCACCATTCCAAATGAGCCTAGACTGCATAGTTTGAGGGGCATGATCTAGGCCAATATTAAAACCCTCCACATATTTTAACTAGTACATCCAATAATAACTTTTGAATATTATTCCTGATGCTTAAATCTCTGGCGTAAGGAACAGACTTTATTTCAGCTGTAACTGAATGATATGTAAATTGGGCTAGGATTATTTTTTTAAAAAAATTATAGTTGTTTATACCCCGCTCTTCAGCTACAAAGCTATCAGAATGGCTTACAAACTGTTTTAAGCAATAGCAATTTACACATCTACACTGCATTAAGCAGTTTCCAATGTGTGTTAGCTAATCATGTAAATTGGAATAGGAAATTGGAAATAGGAATCATGTAAATTGATTCTTACTAATATGAAAAAAAAAATGGAACTAGCTTATCTAGGCTAACTTATCCTTTTTCTGGCTTTCTCTCTCTCTCCCCACCCAAGCCCACTATAATAACTTCAGGCCAAGTCAGGTCTATAGAAAGGAAGATTTAGGACTGCTTTTTAAAAACAGACACATACACTCAAACTGTGCACACAATTATTCACCTCCTATTGTGTCTAAAGACCAACAAAAGTCTTCCTGATATAAATGGAGCTCATATGGAACAGTGACATAATGGCTTTGGTATGTGATCAAGGAACTGGAATTTAGTGTTATCTTGGTGTGTTTAGATGACAGCTACAACTCACAATATTTGACTTGTTTTTTAAACTTGTTTTTTAAATATCCAACATTTAGTTGCACTGATTTCAGAGTAATTTAGGCTGAAGATGGGTGAATCTGAGCTTTTAAAAAAATGTGTAAGGAATTTTCTGAGTATGTTTCTGAGGGTTTTCTTCCAAGTGGAGATGCTTGGTTGAATTTTCTTCCTTTGGTGGAAGCTGCTACCAAAATGATGCCTGGTCCAGGTATTATGCAGGATGCAAAATGATGGCCAAAACTACCCAAACAGATGCTGCTACAATAGCTACAGCAACAGCAACAATAAAAAATATTAAAAAGATATAAGATATGCTACTGCTATTTCTAATGGTGAGCCTTTCTCCAACCATCTCTATCCCCTGCCCCCCCCCACAAATCTGACTTAATTTCTTCTCATCCTACAGAAATTGGAGAGCCAGTGCAGTGTGTGGTTTGAGAATTGGACTATGATGCTGGAGACCAGGGATCAAATCCCCGTTCAGCCATGGACAAGACATGTACTTATAGCCAGAGATGAAGGCAAAGGCAACTTTCTTTGAACAAATCTTACAATGAAAACCCAATGATAGGTCCACCTAAGAGTCAGCATAAGTCAGAAATGACTTGAAGGCAACACAACTACTACTACTACTACTACTACTACAGAAACTGAGTGAAATAATGCCCCCCTTTCTATGGCCTCCAATAGGATCAAAATGAATGAATAGTCCTGTTGCACACAGATCTCATGGTTTCCTCCTAGGGCTGGAAAGAATATTTGAAAATATCTACGCAAATGGTTGAAAAATGTGTTTCCTGAGTGTTGAGATACCCTGATGAGAAGAATCCTGGACTGCTGAGAATCTTTGAGATTGGGACATATTCTATACAATAATAGTGCATGGTTGCAAATAAAATGCTGCTATCTGGACAAAAAAATGAAAAAAAGAATCCATGTGTGAATTTTGCACCGAATGAGTCGTCAATTATTTTCTTCTCAAAAAACAGTATTTCCTGTGTATCAACTAACAGATATATAAATAGATAGCTAAATCTGTGTAAAAATAAAAAAAAATGCTATCTTCTGTGCAAAATTACCATGTGTGAATTTTGCACAGAATATGGCCCAAATCTAATAATAATCTCTGAAAATTATGCAGTTCAAAGTCTTACTTGCAGCACAATAAAAATTCCTAAAATTCCTTGTTGCTTCCATCAAGAAAATTAGTGATGAATTACATCCCTATTTCCTGCGCAGCCTAGAATGGAGTTCACTACCTGATTTAATTTCTTTCTAAGTCAGAGAAAAGTTACATTCAGCTCCAATCAAGATGTAGTTTGGCCTAATGTAAATTTGGGTGGTGGTGGTGGGAATGATGATGGTAGGAAGAAGTTTACAACTTCAGCTTATGATGCATAGTTTTAATGTACTACGGCCATCTATTTTATTCTTGTTTCTATTTAATTTGCCCTGGAGTGCACACTGAATTTTGTGAGGTAAAAAAGGGGTGCTCCTCCATTCCAAAACAAAGTCGTCTTACCAAATGAATGAACTGCAACAAACCTGCCTTTGGACTGAGGTGAAAAGTTAAAAATCATCAAAGAAATACAGCCCCACTGCATGGTTTCAACAAACTGAGGGATGGTGCCCTGAAGTGACTTTGTCTGGGGCATGCCAATTGATTTCACATGGATTACTTCAGAGTAAGTGCTTGAAGAATGAAGCCTTAATATGCCCTTCATCCTTAGGCATTAAAAGAACTGGCAGGACAATTCTGACTTAAATATGAAACTACTCACATTTGCTGGTATGTGACAGACCATTAACTTTTTTTATGTTTTATGGTGAGATTGTGCATAATGGATCTGTGGAGGAGTCATGGAATGCTAAAATGAATCCCTTTATTTCAAGAATACAGCGAACAAAGATATGAATGAATACATTTGCTATCAGAAGCGAGGTATAACTACCAACATTATCTCATCCCTACACACCATTGCCTCTTTACGTTTGTTCTTAGAACTGTGGACGGGCTTTTTCTAATACTCTCCCCAGGTGGGTATCTGAAAGATCAGAATAAAACCTGACATGATGTGAATGTATTTGCTACTGCATGGCAAATGTGAATTCATTAATGTCTTCTTTGAATGTGCTCTTTTGGGGAAATCAGCTTTTGGGTTGTTGAAAATGTCTTGTTTTCTATTGCTGATGGGAAGAGGGGCTACATATCCACGGCTGTGGCTGTGCTTCCAAAAGAGGCAATAGGTATGAAAATATTATTGTCCTGTATGCAAATCAGGAGGTAGGGAAGGGAAAGTGGAAATGAGATTACTAAACTGATGTGGAATTAAGCTAAATGGTGCAAAATGGTGAGTTGGTTCACCCATGATGGCAGTCCATGAGTAAGGCTGAGGACTTCCATAACAGTGGGGCACAGAATCCATCCTATCCTAAAATAGGTTCAGCACCTTGGATAACTCTTTTAGTCTTCACATGAAAGCCTGGAGTGGATAAGGTACCCTACTGAAATGGGAACCACAAGCTGTCACTGATAGGATGAATCTTTTTGGGGTTTTTTATTTTTTTAGCTCTTGGCTCAATTATTTTGTGTTACATTATATGTATGTTTTTCTTATATCCCCAACCAAGACTTTACATTGGTGTTTGAAGGGGGTGCTGAAAATTTGAGTTGCAGCTAAGAGCTAAATAGTGCTCAGATGTAGTATTAAACTATCCTTCCTGATTTGTGACAAGCCAGAAAGAAGCTAAATGGAGTGCATGAAGAACCAAGACATGAGCTAAGTGAAGAAGTTTAGCTCCAGAGCATAGTGAAACAATATATTTGCCTCTACACCATGTTAGTGTTGAAAGACATGTTTTTGAATGGGGGAAGTGGTGTGCAACCATTGAGTCATTTGTTGGTAAAAATAAATATGCAGGCTATGACACTGATTTGAATGTTCACTGCCAAAAACTCATAGGTCCTCTTGCAATCTCATGAACTTGTGGTGTAACTATACAGAAAGAGGAAGTGTCAATAGCAGGGCTGGGGATATTTTTTCAGCCTAGGGCTGTCATTCCAATTTTGGGAAGAGTCTTGGGGCCACATGCCACCAGCTTACCCATTCAGATATAGCACCATCAAGCATTCACAGCACAGCTCAGTGCTATGCATGTCTACCCAGGAGTAAGCTCCAGAGAAACAACTTTCAGTTCTAAGCATGTGTATTGTGAGTTCAGGGACAAGGATCACTCTACATGAAATGATAACAACACACTGAAATTATGGAACATAAAGGTCCCAACTTTATTGGTTTCAGCTTCAGATGGAGTTGAGGCACACATGGGTCTGGATCCAGGCATTGACCAACCCGGCTGTCGATCAATGAGCCTGCTCCTCCAACCTGGTGCTGGAACCATTGGAATGTCAGGCAAGGATCTACATGGCTGGGTGCCCCTTGCATGGTTTCCCTGCCACCAAGGCCAGAAGCATACCACATCACACTCCCCAAGTCCCATAAGGGGACCCCCATACATTATGTAAGTGATATTGCCTAATGCCTAAGTGACATTAGCAACAGATGTCCTGGATCCAGGGCCCATGCCAACCACCTCCCAAAAGTTGTGACAGGTGTAATATTACAAGAACATAAATGGTAACACAACAAGAGCTACAACATAGACAAACCCCCCCCCCACATCATGGAAAAGAGAGGGAGGGTGGGTGATGCTCAGAACCAACTTCTGAGCATTCATATGGGCAGGGGAATATAAACCCTTTCCCCTAACCAGAGTGAAACCTACATCCAGTCACTCCAGCTGGGGCCCACCAGCCAATGAGCTCAAAGCAGGTTTGACCTCATTGGCTGGTACTCCTGCTTCCCTGAAGGGCATGCTAGAAGTCATGGGTCTCTTGGAAGAAGACACAGCCCTGCATGGTTATGGCCAGCCAGCCGCTACTCCACAACTGCCCCAAACCTCAAATAGGCTTCTTGGTAAGCCGCAAAGCTCTCTTCTAGGAAGAAGACTTTGTATAGCAGTGTCTCGGGCTGCAATGCAGAGTTCAGTTTGATACTATAACTTTCAAAGAGTTCAGTTCCATCTAACCATTTTCCTGGGCCAGAGGTTCAGTATGCCTGTTCTATAATGAAGTCCAGTTTCACACCACTCTTATTGCAGATGTTGTATTTGTCTGAACATGTGCAGAAAAAAAGTAATGTTAGACATATTTTAAGAGACCTTTTGTTGATATACTGAAATGTGTGCTTGATGATTTTTATTTAAGGATAAGACATCTACAAATATGCCAGTGGCTTATTAGTCATAAACTGCATTTTTACATGCAATATATATATATATATATATATATATATATATATATTCCATTACATTCCTTCTGTTCATGGTGGCTTCAACAGCAGCAGCAATGAGCAAGCTGCTGGCAGTGATCCAGAGGACTGGGTGATGGAGGTCCTCTTCATACCACAAATATATCCGACCACACTTTTTTTGACTCATTGCCTTCCCTTTTTGTCTTAGAGGTTGTAGGTCCCCGACGGTGAGATTCCGGGTGCTGATCTGTGGCATTTTGGACCTCACCTGGGTCTTGGGGAGCAGCTTACTATAGAGTGATTGGGATGGTGGGGCCTACAGTGGCATGGACTGATGTCATTGCTATTTGGGGAGTGCCAGGGTCCACAGCCAGATATTGTCATTCTCCACTTGGGTGGGAATAACTTGGGCCTTTTAAAAGGAAAGATCTTGGTGATATAGGCAACACATGATATGGAGGTGATCAGGTCACGGTGGCCTGCAGTCATGATCATGTGGTTGGCTATTTTGCCCAGGCAACTGTGGTGAAGGGATGAAGATCCCCATTTGATTGACAGGGCTCAACAGAGAACAAACAGGGAAATTTGGAACACCCCGGACAAAGGGACACTTGCCCCTTATCTGTGGCAGGAAAGGGGGAGGCATAGCTTTCGGTATGCACCTTGGCACTGGTTTTGGTGAAGGGGGGTCTCTGAAATGACCTACTTTAGGTCGTGTGAGTTAGGGAAGTGAAGGAGACCCACCTTGGGGTTGGCCTGAAGGATAATCCCTCACCTTAATCTGTGTGGCTTGGGTGAGGGACTTTTGGGTTGACCTTCCACATGCAGCCTGGCTGGGGAACAACCCCATTCATTGGGGTTCCTCTCCAGAGCTCAGGTGTTTGCCAGGGGAAGCCGGGGAGTATCGGTCTCGGATAGACACACTGCCCCAACTGCTCCCACACTAGCTTGCCTTCTTCCAGTGAAGATTTAGAGGTTATTAATTAGGTAAGGTTAAATAAAGACCCTTTTATTTTACCCCATCTCTTGTGTGTGGTCTCTTTATTTCCACGAATCAGTTGGCAATAAGAGACCTTTTGTTGATATACTGAAATGTGTTCTTGATGATTTTCATTTAAGGATAAGACATCTACAAATCATGCCAGTGGCTTATTATTCATAAACTGCATTTTTATATGCTATATATATATATATATATATATATATATATATGCCTGTCATCTGTTACAATCCTTCTGTTCATGATCTGAGTGAAAGCATCACCAGGGGTTCCAATCCTTTCATTTTACTTACAACAAAGAAAACAGACACATTGAAAGGGACTTCACAAACACTTTTGTGTCTGAAATGCTGGAATTACCCAAACTAACTAATGAATCACAAGCAACAAAAACCTCAGTCGAACACAACAAAAAACAAATGCCTGTTTACTTTACAGTTCTGCATAAATAAATAAATCTCTCAATCCTGCACAAATAAAAATGAGATATCTATTCATTTAAGCATGAGTCTGATGCAAATCTGATTATTCATTTAATTCTTTGCGACTGCAGCAGTGCTTTGCTTTCTCTCCCTGAAGGAACATGAAAATATTGATAAGGGAGGGAGATTCTGAACATCTTTGATCCTAAAGTTCCTTTTCAATGCACTTCGTCAGCTGCTATAAGCGATTAACATAAATGTGGAGGCTCCTCTACCTCAAATGCTTGGGAAGCTTTGTACTCTTAAATACTTAAGAGTAAGAATTAAATAAGCCAGGTTTGAAGAAAGGCAACCACTTCTCCATCTCTAATGAGGAAAACATGTCTCCAGATGGAGAAAGAGCAAGCTTTACAAGGATTTGTTTCACAGGCATGCCTCACTTAACAAAGCCTCTGACAAAGAAGCTCATTTTTACAAAATCTTATTCCCCTACCCTACCTTCCTGTCCTCCTGTCCTCTGGAGATAGGGTGAAGAAGAGCTGAGGGGAAAAAAAACAGACTTCTGGTGTCAGATTGCAACAGTGTCTGTAAACAATGCCATAAAGCCTTAGGTGGGAAAGAATAGGATTCTGCTCTAGCAGATCCTACTGTAGTTACCTGTGCTGCCCTAAAACAGGCAAGGTAAACAGAATCCCTTACTGAGCATGCATGAACAGGATTGCAGAGAGAAGAGCAGAAAGCAGATAACCCCGCCTCACCAGCTACTCCTCCTATTTTAAAGAAGCAGAGATCTGCAAGTTTGGCCACCAAAGTGGAAATCATAAGAAAGTGGAGGCTGGTGAAAGAAAGAAAAAAATATATCCCTAGATGCATTTTGGAAGAATCCTTTAATGACTTTATTACCACCCTGTTCTTTTGCTGGCATGACTTTGCTATTTTTATGGTGGCAAATGAAATTGCCATGCCACACCTTCTTTTCTGGCAAAAGGCTTCCCAGGCACTAACAGGGAATGAACAGAGCTCCGTTCACTTCCTGGTTTAAGATCTCACCTAATCTCATGAGAAGATGCTCATGTAGGAAATTAAAAAACAAAAACAAAATAAACACACAAAAAGTTTTTTTTAAGCACATAAAAACACTAAAAAAAAAAAAGTCCCAAGTAAATCAGGGAGGTTTGTAAAAAGTGTGTCACCTACCTGGATGTCACAATCTCACCCGAAAGTGTTCTGGCTGGACCAGCCATTGACATTGCTTTCATGTGAGTACAATGGCATGCAGATTCAAATGCCAGCAATGCTGGCATGGAAGCACTAGGGGAGATCTATTGACAGCTTGAGCTGTCAATAAAATACGATGAGTTTTGGCTAGTACATAAACGTGAAAGGGTGATGTTGTCTGGTATGTGTACCCTTTTGCATTTATGTGGCATCATTATGACATTGTGTTTGATGTGTCTGATAACATCCTAACTGGTTTCCAGAAGGTTTTTAAATGTTTTTGTTTACTTCTGCTAGGCTTACCTGAGCTGGTTGTTTCATTTCACATGTGCATATTGTTAGTTTTGGTAAAAATATTGCTTTTTTCTCTTTTTTGAAGGGGGATGGTTTTCTTTTTGTAGTGTAGGAACCTATCCCTATTCTTTCTAGCTCTGGTACTTCCTGTTAAAGTTCTGTTATACTCTACTTTGTGAACTGAGCTATACCTGTATTTTCAGTTCAGAAAACATTGGGGCAGCTAAGTTGATACTTGGTCATAAAGCTGCTGCAACACTTTGTGGGCTGGTACCTTGGTATTTTTTCCAGAAGGAAGAAAACCTTGGTCTCTGAGCATAAGAGCCTCAATGATGATGATGACGATGATGAAGACAACCTCATTTATATCCTGCCTTTCTCCCAATGTAGGGACTCAAGGTGGCTAACAACAAGTTTAAAACCATACAAATTTAAAATGAGATCCGAACGAAATCCTTCAAATGATGAGCTTAAGTAGCTTTAAAAAGCACTAAAGATGGATCTCTTTCGGCAGGCCTTTCCTGATTAGATCCCGGCCTCAGGAGCTGCATCTCCTGGCCTTGTTTAAACTTGTGTATATTTGTTTTTAATGTGGTTTTAGTTAGATGGTATTAATTTTATATTGTTTAATGTCTTTTTATGGGGTGGGTGGGGGGTGCTTTTAGTCATTATTACAATGTTTTAATTGTTGGAAGCCGCCCAGATTGTTTTTAGCAGAGGGGTGGGGTATAAATTATTATTATTATTATTATTATTACAATACAGAAATGTTAAAAATATAAATATGAAATTAAAAAAAACCAAGTTAAACAATATAAAGAGTTAAAAACATTAAAACTATTAAAATGTCATAAAACTATATATCTACCTTAAAATTCAAATTGCATATCATTTACAAGTCCAGCCGCCATCAGATTGTGAATGCCTGATAGCACAATAATTCTTTAACCTGTCTGCAAAAGGAGAGCAGAGATGGAGCAGATGTTTAACATTTCAAAATGAGAGGCAGGGAGGCAGACAGTCAGCATTTGCCAAATAAGGAATAGAGATCAGGGTACCAGACTAGATAGGATATGTAGGAACTTGAGCTCCACACGTCTGGACAGCCACAGATTCTATAGCACTGCTTTGAGCCTTGATGATGCTAAGAAAAAACAACAGAACCTGGGGCCCTTCCACACTGGACAATTATAGCACTATGATTCCACTTTTACTGCTATGGTTGTATCCTATGGAATTCTGGGATGTGAAGTTTATGTAGAGGTATTAAGATTTCTCAGCCAGAGAGCTCTAGTGACTCACCAAATGGCAAACCTCAGGAAGCCATAGGATGCTGTTATGACAGTTAAAGTGGAATCGTAGAGTGATATGTATTGATGCAGTGTGAAAGAGCCCTGAAAATAGCTATAATCACCCAGGTAAAGTCCTTGATCTGAACTGTAAGCTTTTATAGCTCTTCTGTACCCTCTTCAATATTACCGCCAAGAGCTAATCTATACATATTGAGGCACTCAGGCACAAAACTAGGAGGCAATTCCTGATGTATCACAAATAAAGCACCTAAAGGGAGAATGTTTTCAGTGCTGCAGTAAATCCTTACAATCCCTCAATTTAGGTTGATTCCAGTCTATTGCCACCCAAGGGTGCTGAAGTGTAGGTGAAAATCTTTAAGTGACCTGATTGATAAGGGTGGATGAATCAATCTTTTTCTCTTTGTGCCATTTTTGCACAAGTTTCCTTTTGAACTCCTAGGTCTGTTCAGTCTCCTTTCTGCACTAATCTTCACATTCTTTTTTTTAAAAGAGAAAATCAGCAGCATGCACAAAAATTACACTGAAATAGGTATTTCAAGTTGAAGCTTTCTCTCAGATTGTGCTTTTGATAGTTTTATTTTGGTTTTGGAGTCATAAATACTTGGAAGATATGAAGGCTAGGGGATATCTTGGTTCTGATCTGCAACATATTAATCCAGGAGATATGATGCAAGTCCATTTGTACTAGGAACTTCAAAAATAAAATGTCTCAAATGTCTCTACATGACTTTAAAGAGGGGGAAGAGTCAATTGTGATGATAAAGTTGTGGACGGGTAAAATGGTTTGAATGGATGATAATAGCTCAATAGTTACTTGTCTTCAGCTGTGAGTTCTGGGTAGGAGCAGAGACAAGTTCTGACATCATATTTTACAAGGTGAGACCCCCAACCACCACAAAAGACTTATTTCATCTGTGATGGGTATGGTGGATGCTCCCCTTCCTCCTTCTTTCACCTCTTTCCCCATGCCTTTGAACAAGTTTTGAAATATTTCTTTTGCACATCTCTTTCAGAAGGCTCTGTGAAAAGGCTGTTATTTTCTGCAGATCCTCTGCTTTCATTTAAAGAAAAGAAGGTGAGGGCATTAAAGTTCCTGGCCCCTATGATTGTTCAGGAAAGCTTTGAGATGACACAGTGAAACAGTAATGAATGTGATTACAATTTCAGTCAAACCGAATAAGTGAAGTTTATTCTTATCAACCCTGTCAGATGCCTGATAGATGAGCACCTACAGTGACCACTTGCTAAAATCAAGATCATCTTGTTGACATTAATGGGAAGTAAGTTGTAGGTGTGTGAGATTGTGCCAGCCAAATTCTGATGTCAGTGGCAGCTGGTGGTTTCTATCTCAGTGTGGTGGTAACACCACTTTGGGGTTTAGTCCAGACTTTAAAGGAATTATCGAAGGTTGTGAACCTTGAGTATTTCCAAACTTATTTGTCAGAGTGTGGAAAAATTACATTTTTGGACTACAGCTCCTAAACGTAAACAGCCACCATGATCAGTGTGATTACCATTGCAGTATGTAGGGTTTTCAGACATCCTATTTTGTATGGACATCCCATATTTGGAAGCTTAAAATCTGGACCTGTACTGAAGTTATACAGGATGCCCCAAACCTATATATTTTGATATGGTGACAGTAGGTACCAACCATACTCACAACAGATCATCCCTCAACATTTGATATACATACCATACTGGTCTTTTGCATACCAAACACTATGACTGTAGGTAAAGTGAAGGCACCTGCTCTTTTTTCTCTCTGACAGGGCTGAACAACGTGCTTGCAGAATAAACTTCTTAACTCATGATAGCTGGCCTTCAAGAGATTTGCATGGGATTTGGGGTTCCCACAAGATCTGAAATCTCACGGAAGATGGATATATCACCAGAGGCTCCCTTCTTACAAGACCTAAGGAGGCCTTGTATAGGATTGCCTCTGTTGTTCCTGTCCACTCTTGAGTTGGCCTTGCATCCAGTTTACTTATGGACCTGTCCTCCAAAGACAGGTTTGTGATCTCTGGGCAGCCTGAGGAGCCTTCTTGGTTTGGCCCCACTAGATGAGGTGCTCTGGGAGCCTGAGCTTCTACCAGTCTTTCCAACTCTGGAGCTGGAAGAATGACTGGTAGGGCTTCAGCTGCTTTGGCCTTTGTGGGCAATGCTGCTGTTTTGAGCCATTCAATAGACAAAACACCCCATCCCATGAGCTAAAGGTGGGAGGGAAGGGGGTTTGCCACTGTTCAATGGCCAGATGATTCCTACCAGCCTTCTCAGCTCAGAAAAAGGATGTGAGGAGAAGGAGGAGAAAAATACAGCTGTAGCTTGTCAGGGTCACCAGAAGGCACTGGCCTATTTTGCCACAGACAGCAAAACTGATGCACTAATGTGATACATCCAACACACATTCCCCATTCTCTTCCAGTCCCCACAGCCTTCTCACAAAAGTTCCATATTCATATACATAGGGTCAGTCACATATTGCCGTGTGGAAAATCTGGCAACACCAACAGCATCCTGGTAACATAAATGCTATAGATTATAGGTTGATTTTTGAATTGTTGATACTGTACATTACAGCTATGCTTTCCTATAGCTTTACTAACAATATCCTTTCAAAAGTGACAATAGCAGCACAATAACACATGACAAACAACCCCCTTTGCTTTCAAATCAGCATTGGTCAGGTTGTTGTAATGTAAATACAGTATGAAACAGACATTCTGGTGGATGGGGCTCAGGTAACTATTCTTAATACAAAAATAGCACAAGGTTCTATTTATGCAGAAGTTCTAGTGAGTTAAATGGGACTTATTCCCAAATAAGTGACAGTAGTTGTGCATATGACAGTAGTTGTGCAGAAATTTACACATATTTCTTGACCTTTTCTCCAATGAGCTCACAGCAGGGCATATTGCTCTCTGCCTCCACATTTCATCCTTAAAATGATCCTCTGATGGCTGAGAAAGTTGCCTGCCCAAGAGATCACCTGGCACACATTGGGGGGCGGGCGGTTGTTTTGTACAGAAAACAATATTTTCTGCACAGAAATATTATTTTCTATGCAGAAAATTCAGCTTCCTGCACAGAAAATGTAGCTGAGGGGTTATTCTGGGCAAATATTGTAACAATTGCCAACAGTTTCTTGGAATATATTTTTGAATATTCTTTCCATCCTCACAAAAGTGTTGCTATTTGCACTATCACCATTCTCTGACTCAAGGCCAGCCAATATACTGGATAACCCCTTTCAATGTTGTGCATTGAGCCTCCAAGAGACAAGATAAGAAGGCCTCAGTGCTAGCCAGCTATGTGGGAGAAGAGAAGGGGGAGTATTCACTTTGGGGTAGAAGCTTGTAGGAGCAGATGGTGCTTGTGTCACCTGCTCAGAGGCCTGGACAGTTAGTCTACAGGAATGTTTCAGGAATTCAGAGACAATGAATTCAGTCAAATTGGCTAATTTTAAAGTCAGACTGTTTCTCTGTGTTTTGGAAGGTTATGATAAATACCTTGAGAATGAACACATATGTTGTACGCTTTAGTTCCCATATTCAAACGATACAAGACCGCAAAGTGGAAAAAAGCCTCCCCTCATTCTGCTGTAAGAAAATTAGCACAACTCCCATAAGCTTCTTCCTGTCTCCTCCACAGTAGGTTCAGTGCTTGGTAAATCTGATTTCCAGGAATGAGATGGGGGGGGGGATCACTGGCTGACTAGCAATGGCAGGGCTCCAGCTAAAGCAACAATAATCTCTTTGTCTAGTGGATGAAACTTTTATATGCTCCAGGATGTCCTTTTACTTGCCAAATATTGGCAGATAAATGGAAGATGATTTTAAATCGGAGAGAAATAGATCTTCAATTCAATTGCAGAATTATATCACAATGGAACTATAATGTGAGAATGAAACCGCATAATTCAAGAGCAATTCATTCGGTGGGTTAAGGGCAGGATTTGAAGGAGTGAAAGTGAAGAAAAGGATTAGAAAAGAAAACGAAGGAAAGGCTGAGGAAATCATTTGGGGCACATATACATCATTTTCAGGCCTTTAACTGCCTAATAGTTTTAGTCACACTAGATACTCAAATATACGACAAGCTAAGTGACATCATCTCATGTGGAAGCCTTCACTGAGTGTAATTGAAGGAAGCATTAAAAGTTCTTACTTCACTGCAGTGAATTGGTATGAGACAATCTGTATGGGATTACAGTGTGATACTTAGGACCAAAAGTTGAGAAGATGTTTGAGGAAAGAGAACTGCTGCTGTAGGCAATTTTTTTTCTTCCCAGTGGTGCCTGGACATAGCTTCTTCTATCAGCCTCTATTTTACTTTAATTGTGATTGCCATGCTCCTGGATCTATTTCAATTGCATTTGTCAGTACAAATAGACATCCTTTTTTGGCCAAAAGGCAGGCTTAAAACTGCAATGAATATCTCTCTTCTAAGCTTGCTGCAAAATGCTCTCCAGCCAGGGCACTTTAATTATGGATCCTTCTGCCATTATTACTGCTTCATTTGAAATAATACACCCTGGCTCCAAGAACAGTTCACTGTTTGATTATAACACAACTCAGTTGGTCTGATGTTACCCTAAATCCATTTCAGTAGGCTTCAACCACTTTGCACTATTCTCTGCCTATACAACCGGGCTACTATCAGATGCATACCCTGCAACATTTCACAGATGGAAAAGAGGACACATATGGCCAAGCAACATCAGAGTGTGATCAATATGGCAAACGGTATTAATGAGGAAGAATGCACAAGCTAGGAGCAGCTGCAGCAGTTTGCTTTTGCCTGAGCCTCCTCTGCTCTCCTCATACTACTCCCAAACTTTGAACTCAGTTTCCAGCAACTGAAGTAAGCTGAGGATAAATTGGGAAGGGGAGAAGGAGAGAGAAATGAGGACATTTTAAAAGGAGCTGAAAAGTGAGATGACAAAGGATTAACTGTGACTGCCCCTGCCAAATCAGTACAGTTGGGGAATACATCAGATGTTTCATTTGCTTTTCATTTATTGTCAGTATCCAAGGGGCATGTGTGGTCCTCCTATTCCTCAATTTTGTCCTTATACTTGAGGGGGCAGTTGAAAGAGGTTCTAGTCTTAGTCTGATATTCTAGTCCAAGACTTTGTCTGACATTTGTAAGTCAGACTGACAGACATTTACGTGGTACCTTAAAGACAAACATATTTGTTATAACATTGACCTTCATGCATCATAGCCCACTTCATCAGATGCAAAGAAAGGCAGCATGTTTGGGGCTACCATTCCCTCGACCCATGGCCTTTTGGTCTTGCTCTCTGTGACTCATAATGTTGTGTCCCAAAAAACCAGGTTTTCTGTCACTGCTCTATACTTCATTGGCTTTAATACCTTTATGAGGGACAACTAAATTTGGCCAAAATACTCCATCCAGAGTATTCTTTCCCCAGAGTTGGCCTGGATCCCTCCCCCATTACTGTGATGAAGTAGGCAGAAGTCCACATGCACACACTGGCCTGTATTGGCAGACCTCTCTGCTGCTGTTGCACATCACACTCTCTGAAGCCAGGAAAAAGGCCCTCAGAATGTGACTAAAGCTGATCACATGCAGGGAACCTTGATCACCTGGCTTCAGAGAAACACCAGTGCCAGACCCATCCAGGCTTTCTCACATGTCATGGGATTTACCAGGGGTTATTTTGAAATGTTTTAAAAGAGCTTACTTTGGCTTCACCTTAGACATTGTCAGGACTGTCCAGAGGTGATCAGAACAAGAACCCTGTGTTATTTGGACTTCAGGGCTCCAACATGGGGGAAGCTGGTGGATGAGTCTCATGACTGGAATGAAGGAATGTAGGAATAGAGGGGTAAAACCTTTATAAGAGAAACAGGCCAAACAGGAAAGGAGGAGGAATAGCATTATATGTCAGGGATATTTACACCAGTGAAGAGATCCATGACATCAATACTGGAAACCAGGTGGAGAGCATCTGGATAAAAATTAAAGGGGAGGGAAACAACAGGGATGTTATTGTGGGACTCTACTACAGACCCCCAAGTCAGACGGAGGAATTGGATGATGCCTTTCTAGAACAGATGAGCACACATGCAGAAAGGAGAGATGTAGTAGTGATGGGTGACTTCAACTATCCTGCTATTTGCTGGAAATCTAACTCAACCAAAACTTCAAGGTCTAGCAAATTCCTTACTTGCCTGGAAGACAATTTCATGGTCCAAAAGGTGGAAGAGGCAACAAGGGGGTCAGCTATTTTAGACCTGATCCTAACCAACAGAGATGACCTGGTTAATGGGGTGCAAGTGGTGGGATCCTTAGGTGAGAGTGATCGTGTTCTCCTGGAGTTTGTTATACAATGGAAAGGAGAAGCCAGGCACAGTCAGACACGCATTCTTGACTTTAGGAGAACTGATTTCAATAAACTCAGGGAAATACTGGGGGTGATCCCATGGTCAGGAATACTAAAAGAGAAGAGACCTCAAGACGGATGGGACTTTCTCAAAAGGGAGATACTGAAGTCACAATTTCAAACAGTACCATTGAGGAAGAAAAATGGGAGATGTCTCAAGAAACCAGGATGGATGACTAAAGAACTTTCAACGGAGCTAAGTTTTAAATGGAACATGTATAGGAAATGGAAAAAGGGGAAAATCACCAAAGAAGAATTCAAACAGATAGCAAACACGTGTAGGAGTAAAGTCAGAAAAGCTAAAGTGCAGAATGAGCTCAGGCTTGCTAGGGAGGTTAAGAACAATACAAAGATTTTGTTGGGGGGTATGTCCACAGCAAAAGGAGGAAGAAGGAAATGATAGGGCCACTACATGGAGAAGATGGCAAAATGCTAACAGGGGACAGAGAGAAGGCAGAATTACTCAATACCTTCTTTGCCTCAGTGTTTTCAGAAAAGGAAAAGGGGGACCAACCTGAGGAGAATGGAACAGTGGACACAATAGGGGAAATCCAGCTCAGAATAAGCAAAGAGGTTGTACAGGAATACCTTCTTAATCTAAATGAATTTAAATCTCCAGGACCAGATGAACTACATCCAAGAGTATTAAAAGAACTGGCAAATGTGATCTCAGAGCCATTGGCAATAATCTTTGAAAATTCCTGGAGAACAGGAGAAGTCCCAGCAGACTGGAGGGGGGCAAACGTTGCCCCCATCTTCAAAAAGGGGAAAAAAGAGGATCCCAACAATTATCGTCCAGTTAGTCTGACATCAATAGCAGGGAAGATTCTAGAGCAGATCATTAAACAGAGAGTCTGTGAACATTTAGAAGGCAATGCCATAATCACAAAAAGTCAACATGGGTTTCAGAGAAACAAGTCATGCCAGACTAATCTGATCTCTTTTTCTGATAAAGTTACCAGCTTGGTAGATGAAGGGAATGCTGTGGATATCGCATACCTTGATTTCAGTAAGGCCTTTGACAAGGTTCCCGATGACATTCTTGCAAACAAGCTTGTAAAATATGGGCTAGACAAGTTAACTGTTAAATGGATTTGTAATTGGTTGACCGGCCAATCCCAAAGGGTGCTCAGCAATGGCTCCTCTTCGTCTTGGAAAGATGTGACCAGTGGGGTGCCACAGGGTTCTGTCCTGGGCCCAGTGCTATTCAACATCTTTATCAATGACTTGGATGAGGGAATTAGGAGCATACTTATCAAATTTGCAGATGACACCAAATTAGGAGGAGTAGCTAATACCCTAGAGGACAGGATCAAAATTCAGAATGACCCGGATAGACTGGAGAGCTGGGCCAAAGCTAACAAAATGAAATTCAACACGGAGAAATGTAAAGTACTGCACTTAGGGTGGAAAAATGAAATGCATAGATATAGGATGGGAGAGACGTGGCTGAACGAGACTACGTGCGAAAGGGATCTAGGAGTCCTAGTAGACCACAAGTTGAACATGAGTCAACAGTGTGATGCGGCAGCTAAAAAGGCCAATGTGATTTTGGGCTGTATCAATAGAAGTATAGTATCTAGATCAAGGGAAGTAATAGTGCCGCTCTATTCTGCCTTGGTCAGACCTCACCTAGAATACTGTGTCCAGTTCTGGGCACCACAATTCAAAAAGGATATTGACAAATTGGAGCATGTACAGAGAAGGGCAACTAAAATGGTGAAAGGTCTGGAAACGATGCCTTATGAGGAGAGACTTAGGGAGCTGGGTATGTTTAGCCTGGAAAAAAGACGGTTAAGAGGCGATATGATAGCCCTGTTTAAGTATTTGAAGGGGGTCTCACGCTGAGGATGGAGCAGGCTTGTTTTCTGCTGCTCCAGAGACTGGAACACGGAGCAATGGATGCAAGCTCCAGGAACAAAGATTCCACCTCAACACTAGGAGGAACTTTTTGACAGTAAGAGCTGTTAGGCAGTGGAACACACTCCCTCGGAGCGTGGTGGGGTCTCCTTCCTTGGAGGTCTTTAAACAGAGGCTGGATTGCCATCTCTTGGGGATGCTTTGATCGTGATTTCCTGCGTGGCAGGGGGTTGGACTGGATGGCCCTCGTGGTCTCTTCCAACTCTACAGTTCTATGATTCTATGAAATTGCCCATCTAGACAAGCCCTAAGACATCACAAAGTAGTGAACAAGTTTTTGAATCCTACAGAACTCATTATGGATATTAATAAACCCAACAAAGTGGGAAGTGGGGAGGAGACATTAGTACAGAGGGTGAAACCTATTAACAATGAAACCTGAAGACCATGAAATACAGCCAGCTTTTGCCCTTTTTTTTTTTTTTTTTTTTGCAAAACTCAGGTGTATGTAACAGAGGTAGGAAACCTTTGTTCCTGAAGAAGTTTTGGAATACAATTCCTGCCATTCCTTATGGATCATGTTCATCCTACATTAATAAACAGACTCCTAGGGTACTGTTTTGCACTACAACTCACAGAATCACCTACTATTACAAGAGCTGAAATCCAAAATATCTGATCGATCAGTAGTTGATAAATGTCACTGAAAAAGTCATAATTCAGAGGTAGCAATAAACCAATTTCCTGGTTTAGGAATAGGAAACTGCTCCCCTTCAAAGAGTTCAGACCAGAAGTCCCATAAGCTCCAGACAGCATGGCAAATGGTCAGGGACTAAAGCAGCTTATAATTTTTTTGGGGGGGGCTGCAGGTCGATGACTGGTGTCCTAGCTGCTGCTAGGGAAATAAAAATACTGGAATGCAGCAGAGCTTAGAAAAAGCATTTTATGGCATCTTGGAGGAAAATGTTATGGCATATATTCTAATGGTCTAGAATCTCAGTTATCCAATTCATGAAGTCTTGTCCTTGGTTGACAGATGAGCATGTGTATGTTAGCAAATGCATGTAGATGAGAAAAACTGAGAGTATAATACATAAATGGTAAACAGTGGGAAGAAATGGGAAATGCTAAACAGTGGGATTAAAATGGCAAAGAAATACAAAATGTAGCATCTGTGACAATTCTATTAAAGTTGAAATGTATGCATAATAAGCACAGTGACCATTCACAACAGCAGTAACTGTAGATAACACAGTCATCTTAGCATAGCTCTATAAATTTACATCACTAGTAAGACAGGAAACTATAGTCTCTGCTGAACAAGATGTCAGATGAAAATTGTGATGTGCTGGTGGTGGGTGGGAGACTTGGGCTGAGGGATGTAATGAGGAGTCACAAATGACCCACTAACAGTTGAATTCTGTTTTCCTAACAGGTTGAGAACACCATACAGGGAGAATAATCGTCCTCCTGAATTTCCCAAAGCTACAAATATGAGCAAAGCCTCCGGGTGCTCTTTTTTTTTTTTAATCTAGGCAAGAATCTGCTCACAGAAGATATCAGAAAAACTACATAGATTCCTTAGCAAACTGTTCAGACCATGATGATCATGTACAGAGTTTATGTAGACAGAATTAATCAGTAGCTGGAATCATGGAGCTGTTCTGCTTTTGTACGTTAGAAATACTATGAAATCAGGGTGGTGAGGAAGATATACCAAATATATGTCAAGATATAAGTACTTTACTTTTGAGGCTGAGTTCCTCCTAAGTGGGTATGTCCTACAGAGGGAGGGCAAGCTATATGAAAACAGAGAGGCACCAACTTCTTAGAGGGGGCATTGCAGTGGTGCCAGTCTCCATTCTATGCCAACTTCTCCCCCAACAAATCTGTGCATATCTCAGGATTTAAACATATTTGGTCAGCTTTGACATCTCTAGGGGATTGGGTTAAGTGATGCATCGTCTGGTTTCTTGGAGAGGAGGCTACAGTGGGGGGATTCTCAGGGGGGTGGCAGTGTTGTCAGTCAACATTCCACACAGAATAAAAATGATGCAGACATCAGGAGGGGTTCCATTCAGTGCTGCTAGTACACATTCCAGAGTCCATTTAGTGCTGCTATTTCTAGCAACACCCAGGAGCCAGTTACATGACAATATTTGTTGTGGGGCTTACTGTGACTTCCTGATCCCGGATTGGTCCCACACTGTTTAGACGATTTTTGTCACTCTTTAGGAAATCCTGTGATTGATATTTACATGTCAAAAGTTCCGTTTCTTTTTATAGGTCCCGCACTCTTATATCCTGTGCTTTTGTTGTTTACACATGTTTAGCCTACTGGGATAATATTATTTTTTGGCTGTCAATCAAGGATGTGATTACTCATGTTTTCACAACCTCGGTGACATACTTCCTTTAGAGTTCCGCGGCACGAGCAATGCTATTGGCTGGCTGGGGGGGAGAGAGGGGGCAGAGGCTTGTGTTTGTCCTGTCTCTTAAAAATGTTAACCCTTTAAGCAGAGGCAGAAGGCATTTTGAAAGACCAAGAATGTGATCTTTCACTCAGATGGAGGAACAATTAAACCATGTCTGTGCCATGAGAGATGCTATTGGCTGGCTGGGAGGGGGGAAGGAGGGGGCAGAGGCTTGTGTTTATCCTGTCTCTTAAAAATGTTAACCGTTTAAGCAGAGGAGAAGGCATTTTGAAAGACCAAGAATGTGATCTTTCACTCAGACGGAGGAACAATTAAACCATGTCCTTTCCTTTTGAAATCAAGCCGAGTGGCGGGGGGAGGAGAGGCTTGGGATTTCTTTTACAATGTTGATGCTTAAAGCAGAGGGAGCTGCAGAGTGAAGATTTCAAGCCAGTGTCACACAAGGCATTTTGGCTGGCATTTTTTTTACTGTCCCTTGGGGGTGGGGGTTATGAATGTTTGATTATCCATTCAGACCCAGAGAGGGGATCCAGGCAGGGAATGAATGGACAACTCTCTGCCCACCACAATCTCTTTGTAACATGCAGTTGAGGAACAGGTTAAAGCTGAAGGGTTTGCAGTGTAGAAATCCATTTTAAAAGGTGATTGAGTACACGTGCACACACACACCAACCTACTTGCAGCTGGAAGGCATGCCTTTATTTTCAGCTGGTGAGGCTGGATCTGTTGAACGGGTGACTGACCCCTCCTTTTCGGGTCACTGAGCTCTAAGCCCACCCCCAGTCACCATTTCTGGTCATCCCCTAGTACCGAGATATTTTGTCCCAGGCTGTTTACATTTGCGATTTTCCGAATCCTCCAGTGACTTTTTAAAAAATTGGCACAACTCGTGGGACTGGAAGTCCCGCAGATTGAGGGATAAAAGGTGGCCCCCCTTCTGAATATCATGTACCCAACCCGATGTACGTGTAAACTGCCAGGGATAAACACAAATTCTTCCCGGGACATTTTCATCATGTAAACGGCACCTCAGTTGTGTTGGATCACTTCTCAGGATTTTAAAGTGGCAAATCACATCAAGCTCCATAGGGCTTTGCTTAATCAAAACAGCAATGAAGAAAGAAAGAGATGTTAAAATAAAAGAGTACTAACTTCTCAAAGGTAAAGTTCCATGGCTTGCAGCCACCATTCCAAGCCCACCTGAAGCATGCAGATCTGGTAGACCTCTCTCAGGAAAGGGGGAGACCTTGTCAGGGTTCAGTGGTTTCTTTCTACACTCACTTCTGCTAGCTACTGTGTTACGTTTGCTTCTCAATATTTTAACATGGTAAGTCCACCAAGCTCATTTATTTATTTATAACACTGCTCCCCATGGATTGAGGCATGGAACAAAACAGATCAACATATAACACCCATTAAAAACACGTAACATCAATTAAAACACATAACATCAATCTAAAAAACAAACATGACAAAAACCCATTAAACAATTAATCCTTATTTAAAATTCATAATTTATGATCCACAATTTAAAAAAGCATTTGGCTAGGACTGCCAGAAGAGACTGGTCTTCAGTGCTGTTTTGAATTCAGACAGCATATTTAGCTGTCTAATCTCTTTCGGAAGGTCATTCCAGAGTGTAGGGGTGGCTGAAGAATAAGTCCTCTGGGTGACAGCCCTAGTCCTGGCAGACTGTGTAAATGTGCCCCAGAGGACCTGAGTGTATGGGGCAGATTATACAGGGGGAGGCGATACAGTAGGTAACTTGGACCCCCAAAATGTAGACCTTTAAAGGTAGTACCTTGCCTGAAAACTAGGGAGATTATTAGACACGGGAGAATGCACACACAAAAAAACCACATTCCCAACCATGTCAGAAGAGCTCTAAAATAACAGAAAGTGAGATCTTACCAGACACCACATCCTTATGCCCTTCTGGGGGCATAGCACTGCCGTGGATGAGGCTTCTCTTTTCCATTGATGCTAATCAAAACAGACGTCTGGTCAGGTCACCCCTTGTTCTTGTAGGGATCTTTTAATGCAATTTTTGCCATGTCTGATAATATCCTATTTGGCAGCCAGCAGAATGATTTTAAAATTGGTGTGATATGATCACTTCTGGTTGTACCAGTGACTGATCTGGTTGTCATGTTCTCGACCAATTGAAGTTTCCAAACTTGATACAGAGATAGCCCAATGTACAGCACATTGCAAAAGTCCAGGCTTGAGGTTACCAGCACATCCACTACCATTGTTAGCATGCCCTACTACTCCCTCCATATAATATGGCATAACTGGAAATATTGGACACTTTGAAGGGACAAAATTGACTGGTGTGATCCAAAAAGAGGTCACAAGGCCTGAAAAGATGTCTTACAAATATTTTTATCCAGCAAGCCTAAACTAGGATTGTGCCGAAACCCCTGGTAAACAAAGCCATTAAGAAGGTACAATATGTGCTAATTCCTTCTTGGACACCTCAGCAATAAGTCATCTAACCTAAACAATCAAGTAACATTTCCAACCCCAATCCCAAGGAAATATCCTTCAAAACCCCCTCCTGTACTCCAGTGCAAGGTTGTCATACATACATCAATTCCAATCTCCCAGCCATTAAAAACAATCAATTAAGTTTCAGTTTCCTTTGTTTACTTGGTTTGAACCCCATCCAGGCTTTGCCTTAGCCAAAGTGTCTCCTCCAGGATATGAAGTAGGGTATAAATATTAGTCCCCCAACAATTGGAAGGTGTGCCACTATGTGAGACTGACCACTCTCTTTCTCGGTGCACTCCCAGATCAGAACTTCCAGTGCCACCCTCACAGTTCTGACTGAGGACTTTATCAGATAATCCTCTTCCAACGTTCTTTTGCCAGCATATTTTAAACCGATTTTCTTCTGGCAAAAGAACCCTTCCTATCAGATCTGACCTTTAGTAGCATCAATAGGCAACCCCAGTATAAACAGAGCACAAACGGAGCTCTGTTTACTTCTGGGTTCGAGATCTTACAGGTTCTCATGAGAAGACACAAGCATAGCAATTTTTTTAAAATACACAAAAATAATGACAGAAAACATAGGCACAAGCACAGAAACATACTTTAAAACTTAAAAGTGAACCAGGGAGGGTTCATAAAAAGAGTGTCCCCTACATGGCTGATGTAATCTCACCTAGAAGTGTTCTGTCACTGATGCTGTATTCACTTGAGCACAGTGGTGCGAGGTTTCAAATGCCAGCAATGCCGGCACAAAAGTGGAATGGGAGATCTATTGATAGCTTGGCCTGTCAATAAAATAGAATGGCTTTTGGACAAGAAATTATTGCAAAAAGACAACTTCATCTGATATGCATGCCCTTTTGCGTTAATTAATAATAAATAATAATAATAAAATTTATTTATATCCCACCCCTCTGTGAACAATCATTATGTGTCATTATGGTGTCATTATGACACCATATTTGCTGCATCTGATAAAGTCCTGAGTACTTCAAAACTCTGCTCTTCAAGACTGGTAACAGTCACCCTATTTCCTGAATCTATTCCTCTATCCAACCTTTCTGCCTTACTCTTTGATAGCCTTGTGTGGTTCTCAGGAATTCATGTTGCATGTGTGAATGCTTTTTGTGTTGTTTCCAATATTTTTTTTTATTTCACTTCAACCTGGAGTTCTCTGCAGTTAGTACTGGTATACATAGGTAAAAATACCCCCACAATTGCCCTCCTCTCAACCAAGCATACTGTTGGAGCTAACAATCCCCTCAGCTGGAGTTTGATATCACAGGTGGGTCTCAAAGCACCCCCACCTCATAGGGTAATACCATCTTTATGTCCCCCAGCCCTAGGAGGGGGTACAGCTGGAGTAAGAGCCAAAGCTGATAGTAAGCATCAGCTTTATTAAGCAATAAGGCTTGCTTAATCTGAATAGAAGCAAAGAGAATGGGAGAGCTGTATAATTTGCCTAACTCCCTATCAAAGTTCAGAATGACTTGAACTATAAACATTCATTGGTGTTCATGCTATCTTTCTAGCCCTGGTGTGCTAATTCAATGCCTACCATGAGATCAAAATCCCTGGTCATCAAGACAAAGTGAATGGATGCTTTTAAAAAAAATAAAAATAAAAAAATCTCCAAGCAAGAAAGTGCCCACTGAATTCAATGGGATTCAATGGCACTCAGTGCTGATTATGTACAAAGTGTTGCAAGTATGACTGGATCCTGGCCAGTATTTTTCATGACACTGTGTTCAGACTGAAGTGAGTGACACATTTGAGCCCTGCCTTGTGCCTATGCTGCAAGCTTTGCTGAAAACAACAAATCTTCTGTCTGACCTTTGAAATTTTGTTTCAGAAGGTGACTACCTTTTCTGTAAACAAGTGCTTATAAACTAATCCCTGACAAAACTTCAATTTATGGCCTCTTGTTTATGAGTTACTGCCCTATTGATTTTAGCATTTATTTGTCCTTGAAATATGTTTTTGTCTCCTTTTAAAATGAATTATCATAATAAAGAATACACACAGAGAGAAATACATACGTGAAGTATAATAATGAAATATTTAATCAAAGAAAATATAATAAAGGTGTAGTTATATCCGTATACATCCATTGTGTGTGTATGTAAATTTCACAGTGCATATACATATATTTCATTGTCTCTCTGTGTGTATTTCATAGTGCATACACATCTATTTCATGTTGCATGTACTTCATAGTATGCATATGTCTATATCTACCTATCACAGTAGATGTATATTTCCATAGTGCACCCATCCAACTCTGTATTTCCAGCATTTGTTCACTCTCCCGAATCAAGGTTATTGCATTTTAAAAGGCTGTTGAATAATGTGAGCAAAAGGACAGGAAAATCATGCAAGGGTAGTTCATAAGACAGGCCTTAACGTTAATCTTCTTAAATGCCTAACACCAGTCTTTCTAACAAAGAGGTTTAAGATACAACTTTCTTAAACCATAATCTAAAAGCTGTAAGAAAA
Source organism: Gambelia wislizenii (assembly GCA_030847615.1). Taxonomy (NCBI): domain Eukaryota; kingdom Metazoa; phylum Chordata; class Lepidosauria; order Squamata; family Crotaphytidae; genus Gambelia; species Gambelia wislizenii. Next base: position 152,139,422 of record JAUMIR010000004.1, read on the forward strand.
TGAATAATAGCAGGATATGTGAAGCTGTGTTCCAAACTAAAGGTATATTCAGTCAGCATTGAACTCTTCTGCACCCTGTTGGGTTATATCGTTTTGGATTATGCTGTCATAGAGCAGGGATGGGAATTATGTCACTGCTGGGTTGCATCAGGCAAATGACGGCTGTGGTAGGTCACAGAGACATGTATTTATTTAATTTATTTATGTCTTGCCTTTCTGTCAATATGAGACCCATAGAATAAACAAGGTACATCTGAAAATGTCATTGTAGACAGAATCAGGAATAATGAGGCCAGATATGGGTAAAAGGGCCACCTTCTTTAATTTTAATCTGTTTAAACATTCAAACTGCAATGGGGGGAGACAACCTAGTGTGGGAGCAGCTGCAGCAGGAGGTCAATCCCCAGACCCTCTCCCAAGCTTCCCCAGGGCAAAACACCTGAGTCTGGCAAGAACACAGACTCTGGGTTCCTAACCAGCCAGCCCGCATCTGGAAGGCCAACCCAAAAGTCACAGGACTTCAGGAGAGGATTTATCTCTTAGGCCAGCCTCAAGGGAAGGCCCTTTCACCATCCCCCTAGTTGCAGGACCTAAAAGAGCAACTCCAAAGCCCCCCTGTGATGGACAGTTATGGGGACAAATGAAAAAATATGAGGACAAATTAAAACAGTGGTTTTCAGGAGCCAATTCTCTAAGATGAGGCAGAAAGGGGAGGGGCTTCTGGAGGTTTTTAAGTGGATGTGACAGTTGAAGCTGAAGAAGTTGAAATGAGGGGCTTGAGATATGACAGCAGTTGAAGTTAGAGGCTTGGAGTAAAGTGATGTGCAGGGAAAATGAATATGTAAACAGTTATGTTATCTTTATTCAAAAATAAATCATTCTTTTGTTTGTTATTTATGTTCTGTCCATTTAATTAGTCCACCACCCTTATAAACATACACATCTACGTGCAGGTACTATTCATTTAATTGTGGAATTGCAAACTCCACTAGTTATTCGTTCTGTGGCAGCAACAGTGGAAATCCCCTGTGTCACAGGCTTGGTGGCAGCGAAAGTGGCGAGGTACCCAGGCCAATTGTGTCATAATTTTGGCTGTGGTGCACTGGGCGTCACATCCCCTTGCAACTAAAAGTGGTGTCAAGGTCTCTCTCTCTCTCTCTCTCTCTCTCTCTCTCTCTCTGGCTTTTCTTCGCAAACGAAGATTCAGGAAGGACTCATCCCGTGCTTTCTGCAAGCGTGCTGATGACTAAAAAGGCCAATCCGAGATAAACAAGTTCAGTTGCAGAAAGCACAGCAGAAGGTCTCCTTGGGTGATGTTTTTGGGTTGTGATTCTTTCTGCGTTGTCGTTTCTCTTCAAGACTTGTTCGGCGTGAGTTCTCAAATAAGGCTGCAGCATTGTGGATAGTGCGTCTCCATGCCTCCCAAGGTACACACCAAACTAAAATCTCTCCCCCCCCCTCAACCAGCCTATTTAACCACCCTAGCCAATTCCCCTATGCCAACTAACACAGTATGGGGTAGGCAGAGAGGGAAAACCCTACAGTGGAGGAAGGTAAAATTCCTACCCAGCCCCGAAGCAACCACTGATGTCATGCTATGATAGTGGTGGGAGGGTGGGTTGATTGAAGAAAGAGGATGCTACAGGGGGAGGCAGGGCCATATAAAGCCTCTGCCCCCTGTGCTTACATAATCAGTGTGAGCGCCAATTACATGGATTACAGGCCTCAAGCGTGTTCCATCCCCCAAAGGGTCCCCTGTCTGTACATCTTCACCATTGGAGGGGGACCACATCATCATCATCATCATCATCATCATCATTATTATTATTATTATATAAACTATCATATTAAAACAACATTATAAGACCATTTTAAAAAATAAGGGGTAAAAATACAATGCACATACCACATTGAAAACCCTTCTGCACATCCAGTTAATCGCTAAATGCCTGTTTAAATAAAAAGGCCTTTACCTGCTGGTGGAAAGAGAGCAGAGAGGGCCAGCCTAGCCTCCCATGGAAGAGAATTCTACAACCAGGGTACAGCCAGCAGGAAAACCCTCTTATGTATCCTCACCAGATGGGCCTGTGAAAGTGGTAGGATTCTTGGTAGGATTGTAAGACTCAGGTCAGTTCATATGAGGAGATACGTTTGTACAAGTTTTGGAATATTGAAATGAATTTGATATTTGAAATGTAGGTTGATGCAATCATATGCTTAGTATTGTTTAGAGACTCTGCTAGGAAAAAAAAGCCTTTTCCTGTGAGGGTCCACTAACTCATGGGAAAAGTCAGTGGGGAAGAAGCACACTGATGGTATGTGGAGCCAGAGCCAAAAGTGTGGAGTTTATTTTATTCATTTATGTCTGTCTCACCTTTCTCCCAATAATGAGACGCAAGATGGCTACCAACATATTTAAAACAATACAAGTTAAAAACAACACAAAAGTAAAAATAACAATATAAATTATTTTTTAAAAAACAAATAATTTATGTTAAAACATTAAACATTAAAAACATTAAATATTAGAATACTAAAATGTATTTTAAAACTGTATAAAAATCCTTAAACATCTTAAAACTAGCACTACACAGCCATAGAAGTCCAGCCCTTGTCAGTTTGTAAAAAACCTGGTGGCACAAAGATGTTTTCACCTGCATCAGAAGGAAAGCAAGGATGGGGCCATCCTGGCCTCTCTTGAGAGGGAGTTCCAAAACCTGAGTTTGAAGTGACTGGGGAAGGTTTGAATTGTTCTTTGTGTTTCTGTGCCACTCTACTCCATCCAATCGTGCTCCCCATGCACTGGCTTTAATCAAGTTGTCAGGGTTTTTCTTTCCAGGTTAATAGTTCATTACTATTTGTGTTTCAATCATGTGTCTAAGGGGTGGGCAAAGAGCAGTCTAGGAGAATCACATAGGCCCCAGGACTGTTTCTGTGGTCTTCGGACTTCTCTGGAGCACCATGACAGTTGCCACCTGGAATTTCTTAACTCAAAATGTGTTGTTTCCTCTCCTGGAGGCTTCTAGGAACATCAGTTTTGGGCTTGGGCAGGTTGATGCCCCCTTCACTGTCTCATCCCACAGATGCAGAACAAGAACAACTACTTGCACATTTGATAAGGGTGATTTTTTTTGGCCTTTTCAGCCAAACTGTAACTCCTGGAGTATTTCAGAGGCTAAACATTGACTCCTGTTCTTTCCAGAGTTGCTCAACCCTGTTATACACACTTACTTTGAAGTAAGTCCAAAGTGAACATGCCGTAAACATGGAGTTAAATCTCAGGTTAACCATCCAGAATTTAAGTACAATTGGGTTAATGCAAGTATTCTGTATGAAGGTATATGTCACATTTCAACATGCTGGAAAAATCCATCCTCTTTCATTCTTGATGTTATGCAGTGAAAAAAATATAGATAGGTATTCTGGAATTCTTACTTGAATTTGGATCAAACGTAGAGCAACTGTCCTCTCTTCCAAACTATCATCTCTTTCAAGGGGTTTGCGAGCTGAGGTGTGATGGCTCCTCTCCCTGCCCAGCCTTCCTGACCCAAGTAAAGACAATAGACCAAGTATGCAGAAAATTGTATTAATACAGAAGGAAAGAATATACATGAATAGTATTGACAATAAATGGACACAACTCGTCTTGGTGATAGTTGCCTGGTTGGTGCTTGAGCATGAGCAGGGACCAGTTATCAACCAACCCCGTTGGTTGATGATGTATCAGTTAGCCTGGCTGCTAACCGGTCATGTGATAGTCATGTGACTGGGCCACATGACCCAAACCCAGAATTGGGGGGATCCCGCCTCTTCCCCCCTAGGGTCTCCATGGCCATGAACTTGAACTTGACCTGTTGCTGACTTTGGCCAGCACCAGAGACCCCCCAAACCCGGAGTTTGGATCCAGCACTCCCTCCCATGCTCACCGCCAACCCCAGGAGAGTTGTGACAAAGAAACAGCAGGTACAAACAATCATGCACAAATTAGACAACTGATCCTAACTAATACAGAAGGAAACCTAACCAAGGGAGGGAGGGAGGGTCTTTGGCTCACAAGAGCCAACTGCTGAGGTCCGGTGAGAGCCGGGAATTTATTCCCGGCTGCCGGACCTGAGAGGAGCCTGTAAGCAGCAGTCTCCTCCCCCTCAACCAATCAGGGGCCCAGGCAGTGCTGAGCCCCTGATTGGCCAAGCTAGCTACCAGCTGGCCAATTGGGGAAGAGTGGCCTCTTCCCCATTGGTTGGATTATGATCCTGTCTCCAGCCAGCGTGAGCTGGCTGGAGAGAGGATACCCAGCAAGATGGCGGCGCCCACAGCCCGCCACGAGGTGCGGCAAACTGGGGGTCCCCCCAGCTGCAAAGAACAGCTGCAAGGTGAGTCCCAGACGCAAAGAACGGTTGCAAGCTGAGGTGTGATGGCTCCCCTCCATGCCCGAACTCCCTGACCCAAGTAAAGACAATAGACCAAGTATGCAGAAAATTGTATTGATACAAAAGGAAAGAATATACATGAATAGTATTGGCAATAAATGGCCACAACTCATCTTGGTGATAGTTGCCTGGTTGGTGCTTGAGCATGGGCAGGGACCAGTTATTAACCAACCCTGTTGGTTGATGATGTATCAGTTAGCCCGGCTGCTTACCGTTCATGTGATGGTCATGTGACAGGGCCATGTGATCCAAACCCAGCTTCAGGGGGGGGTCCTGCCTCTTCCCCCCTAGAGTCTCCATGGCCATGAACTTGAACTTGACATGTTGCTGACCTGGCCAGCACTGGAGACCCCCCAAGCCTGGAGTTTGGATCCAGCACACCCTCCTATGCTCACTGCCACCAAGTTAAGCAGCCTTCCCTACTTCTTGGCTTCCACCAACCTGGCAGCTATTGCCCAAGAGACCAGCCTACTGAGTGGAGGGACTCCTGGTTGGCCTGTCAGGAAAAATGTTGAGTTCCTGCCAGATGTAAGCGGTGAAAGCCCTGGAGCGCCATCTGCCTAGTCGCTGAATCTCTGATGCCAATAGTCCTTCCCCTGCTGCCGTGGTGGCAGCCCCGATGCAGAAGGAGTGTCCTCTGTACTCGCCTGCTAGACAACCCAAGTGCTGCAGTGCTGCTCACAGGATGCTTGTGAACTGGAAGCGAGTCAGGATGGAAGCATCTTCATGGATGAAGAGAGTCCCCGGCACATCTGGGCGCTGGTGTAGATACGGCCACATGAGTTGTACCGGACAGGCCACTGCTTCGTCCAGCTGACATAGGTGCAGGAGGGCCCCCTTCCTGCGTTGATCATTCTAGGATTGCCATATTCGTATCCACAGATCAGCCTCATCCACTGCCACATCTTCCAGCTGGAAGGCCCGCCCAGACTGCAGGCAGCACTCTCCTCCCCCTCGACTAATCAGGGGCCCAGGCAGTGCTGAGCCCCTGATTGGCCAAACTAGCTGCCAGCCGGCCAGTCAGGGAAGAGTGGCTTCTTCCCCATTGGTCAGATTACGATCCTCTTTCTGGGTAGCATGAGCCAGCCAGAGAGAGGATACCCAGCAAGATGGCGGTGCCCATGGCCCGCCACGAGGTGGGGCAAACCGGAGGTCCTCCCAGCTGCAAAGAATGGCCTCAAGGTGAGTCCTTGCAGCCAGTTTATTGAAAGTTTCAATTTCTTATTCATGTGTAAATCTCAGGTTTTCACTTTAGCCCTTTCAGATAACAACACTGAATATGTGAAGGCATGAAGCATATGGCATGTATGACCTCTCTTTCCCTCTTCCAAATATTCATGGTTGATTCAGAAAATGGATCATATCCAGAAAAAAAAGAGGAAAAGAAGAAGAGAAAAGTAGGGATAAGGAGGATAGCCAACACATACCCCAAGTGCTGAAGCAATTGGATACAAATTATCTTGTCAACTTTGTATTTTGGGACAGACATAGTAAAATTACATCAAGCTAGAATGCAATGTGAATACAGGAGAGTGATAAGATCATTAGAAAGCTAAGACAATAGATACTGTCAATGAAAAAAAAAAAGAGAGAGAGAGAGATGTTGCCAAGGACTGTCCAATTATTGAATCTGATGGTTACTCCACTAAGTCCTGGAGGCAAGCAGCAAGGACTGGATGTGTGAGTTGTCAGCTAAAATATAATGATGTGGATTGTTCTGTAAGAGTGGTTTTGATGTACATGCAAAATGTCACCCACTGAGACAGTGCTGGTAGTCCCACTTTCAATTAAGTTACTACATCCACACACACTATTACTGTTAATGGCACTAAAGAAAACATGAGTCAGTAGTATGTTATGTAATACACACACACATACTTTTTTAAAAGAAAAATATCACCTTGTAAAACACTATGCACACACAATTTTTGGTGTTTAAAGGTTGTTCTTTATATATATATATATATTTTAAAAACTGAGTAAATATTATATAGTGTAAAGATTTCTTCACATTTCCACTGACTTAAGGAAGTCCCTTGGATTTTTCTTATCTTGTTAATCTTGCTTTGATATTGGATGGATTTGGCTGCTTCAGTCAATGTGCCTTTGGGTACATCAAAATGCACAATGCATTTATAGTATCTTTGTTTAAGTGTAAGTAGATAATTTGATATACTGAAGGTAAAAAAATCCCTAAACAACAGTCCCTGATATTGCAATAAAAATGATGCCTCTCTGTCATACAACTTTGCAGATATTTAGGGTGGATGATGGCATAAAGATGATGTGAATCAATATCCAAAATCACACACCATAAATACCACCTTCCTCAAAAGCAGTGCTTTTCAATGACACACTTTCAGTTATTCATTGTGATAATATTCTACCTAGAATCCTAAAATACTTAAAATCAATCTAGAAGGAAAAGAAGGAGATCATTGTGTGAACAGAGGGACAACAGGTGTGCGGTGCACAGAGCAACTCTGGTCAGCAGATAACTTGCTTAATACACCATCTGCTAAGCCATCGTCAGGTTTATACGAAGAGATTTTAAAAAAACCAAACTTTAAAGTACTCATCCATAACTTTCATAACTTAAATTAGACTCAGCACCTTTGTTGCAGGAGGACTCATACTAGCAAAGACTATAGGCAAAGGAAAAGCAGATGGGGTGAGGAATAAAGTCCTTGCAGGAAGTATCTATATACAGTGAGGCCTTGGTATCCACTGAAGTTTTGTCCCAAGACACCCTGTTGATACCAAAATCCATGGATGCTCAAGTCCCATTAAACACAACTAGCTGGACCTGACGTACTATACACTGTTTAAAAAACTCCCCCCCCCAAATCCCAGTAGACCTGACACCCAGTTGTCTGGGTCCCATTGCAGCAGCAGCAGTGGTGTCCTGCCGCCACCACCAGTTGACTACCTGGGTCCTATCGCAGCAGGAATAGAAATGATATTACTGCATAGACTTAAATCATAAGTGAGAACTGTGCAGCCCTGAGACATTGGTGAACTGGGAAGTCCTGCAGTCTTAGTAACTATAGCCAACAGTGTAGCACATTGTTTGGTCGCTCCCAGTATGCAGAGTCGCCATGAGTGGCAGGAGTGGAATGTGAGGTGGAGAGGGAATTTGCATGTGGGTGGTGAATGGCTGAGGGAGTGACAGGAGTGGCCAATCAGCACATTGAAAGAGGCAGCATACCTAAACCCATTGTACATACCCAAGAGGTAACATGCCTACATACCTAAGGCCATTGTGCATACCCAAGAGTTTTATGTATATGTAGATGGCATAGTAAAATGGTGTTATTACCCTAAATCTTAGGGGTCTTAAGGACGCTCCAAATATCAACATTAATTTGGGTAATTAATATACTCAGCTTGGCTATGCCACAGGGGTAACAGCAGGACCTTTTGACCTATGTATACCGGTATTAAGGAGGATATGTTAAGCTAGATAGTATAATTATTTGGTCTTTATTTGAGAAAGCAATAATAACAGCATTCACACATATACTCAGGCTTCAAGCATTCATGCAAGGCTAGCAAATAAAGTAGGAAACATTGGGAGAGAGGAATAGAGATGGGTTTTTTGGGGGGGGTTATACTATACCATTCAGAGGAGATGAGATCACAGAAGAAACCAGCAGAGTGGGGGTCCTGAAGCTGGAATGGTGAGACAGTCTGATGTGGAGTCCAGAAGCAGGGAAACTGTGTACACTTGGCTACACAGACAGATGTAGTGTCCACTGTTCATGTTTGAGTGGGTTTTTGGAAGCATTTTTATATCCAATAATTTCCTTCAGAGGATGGAGTGACAGAAAATGCTTCTCAAAGGTTCTCAAGGTAAGATAATGGACACTCCAGATATGTTAATGACCCTTAATGTGTGGCTACTTTGTAATTGAATATAGGAGGCAACTCTCTTTGTTCAGGGGAAGGTAGAGGTATGAGGGTTCTTTACAGGTTTGAGTATCTCACTTTAGGCTTATGGGATTAGCCAGATGTTCAGGCAAGAAGTTGCCCTTCACATTACCTTTATTAAGAATTTGGGCTGGCCCCTCCTTAGTGCATACCTGACTGGGTCTCAGCGCTAGTCTTTTGGGATTCCTGGTTCTTGGGAATTCCCAGTTTACTGGCGACACTGTGTGGAAGGCCACCTTTGGCCAAATTATTAAATATTGTCAATGATTACAGATATGGGGCAGGAGGTGTCAGGGTAGGCAACAGTGTCCTTTATATACAATGGTGAAGAGCAAGGTTTGCCTTTTGGGGAAAAAATGCAATAATGTTAAGCCGTGGATGATTGAATCCATGGATAAAGAATCCGTGAATATGGAGGGCTGACTCCATATAATCAATCCACACACCATATAATCAATCCACACAAGACTCCATATAATCAATCCACACACAAGGAAACTGGGAATGCAATTGAACAATTACAGTGGATGGTTAACAAACACAAGGAATTATAAATGTCTAACATTCTCATACAATTTAGTTGTTTCAGATAGCTTTCTTACTTACCCTCAAAGGAGGGAGAGAAGGAAAGGAAAGAAATATATATTCTAGGATGTAGAAGAAAATAAGAATTTGCTCAAAACAACAAAGGGAACCTATGGCTGAACTACATTCTAATAATCTCTCATTATTGATGAGAGAACCACATGTGTGCCACTACAGGCTCGGTGAAGAAAGGGAAAGACATGTGACAAATACCAAAACAAAACAAAAAAAATTACTGACATGCTATATATGCAGTGACAATTTCATTTTTATTATTTAAATACTGTAATTGTTTCATCATGAGAAGGTAATAATGCTATGAGACAATTATATGTAATTATATAATAAAATCTTGATATTTAATATTAATATTTAATATTAGCAAATATCACTAACAACCTTTTAAAGTTATTTCACTATGCAAAGAGGAAATCTAGCTTGCAGATTTTAAAAGTGACTGCAAGCTAGAATTCTCCTATCCTATTTTTATGTGGGTGTATTCTCCATGGCATCCTCATCCTCATCATTAGCATGTGACCACATGTTCTGAAAAATGTCTTACAATCTCTTAAGTCCTTTATAACTAAAATATGCAAAAAAAACCAAAACAAAAATAATAACAATCAATATAGAATATAACACAATACCTGTTTTCAAGAACAAATTAGAAGAGTAATCCACTACTCTAAAATGCGCTGTAACTCATCAACCAGTCACATCCTATTCACAGAAGAGATCAAATGACCTTTTAGCTGTGCTGCCAAAATTAACTACTGCTTGCGTTCTCTCTATGCAATAGCCCAATTAGAATGGAACCACACACTGACGTGTGCTGCTGACACACTGCAGAAATATTTCAGTTTGACACTGCTTTAATTACCATGGGTCAGTGCTATGGAATTATGGGATTTGTAGTTCTGTGAAATATTTAGCTTTCTCTGTCAGAGAGCTCTGATGCCACAGCAAACTACAAAGCCATGATTGTTAAAATGGTGTAAAACTGCATTATTTCTGAAGTGCATCAGCAGCCATAGATAAGCTATAGTATAAGTGAGAAACTGATCAAGTAGCAGCAAATCTTTTTTGGAATGGGGAGAAACAAAGTTTAAACCCCAAGGCCTCTTCTTAGAATAGTATAACTATCCACAAGGTTAGTAGATTTACATTCTCTACCTGAAACTAATGGTAGTTGTGGATTCCTTTTTATACCATTATCACCCTGTATGGTAAAAACATTACCTGATCTCTCATTAAATAACTCCCCCTCTCTCTGTATGTGTGTGTGTGTGGTGGGAAGGGGTTAGATGGTAGTCATGGATGTGATTATGGCTTTCTCTGAAGTTCTGTCTAAGCTCTGCCGCTAGAGATGGCAGATGTAGGCTCACATGATGAAATGTTTGGTACTGAAAGTATTTCCTAACCAGAAAAGTAGCATGCCAGATAAAAGAGTAAGAGCTTTTTCACACTACCCAGTGATAGAGCTATGTGTCATGGTTCCATCATATGGAGTCCTGGGATTGGCAGTTCAGGGACAAACAATTAGAATTCACAGCCAAAGAGCTCCAGGACCTCACCAAACTATTAATTTCAGAATTCCATATTCCAAGAAAAACAACAGAAACAGGTGCCTTTTCATACTACCCAATTATTGCACTATGATTCCACTTTAACTGCCATGGCTACAGCCAAATGAATCCTGGGATTTACAGTTTATGAGAATTCTCATTCAGGGACCTCCAGTGCTTCACCAAATGATAAATCCTAATTCCATAGGATGCAGCCATGGCAGTTAGTGCTGTAACTGTTTGGTTGTAAAAGGGCCCCAGATTTAGAATAATTCTTTCTGGTGAATTACTTTGGAAATAAACACACATAAGCACACAGAGAGACACAAACTAGGCCAGCACCAGAGACCTGGCTGCCTGAGACAAAAGACAACTCCCACGTGCACAAAAGCCAACTAGAATAGCAGTTGAATCTTATTTCAGTGCTAGCAACAAGATATCACTTTCCATCACACCTGAAGATTGCAAGCAAATGTAATAGGTTCAGGAGAGGTCATAGGGCTCTGGAGGAAATATGGCAGGGCTGTCAGTGGCACCCCAACATCTGTTGCCTTTACTGTTTGCCATGCTCATTCAGATACATGACCCCCACACCCTAGGAAAGGAACCTGTCTTCCTGCAGATGTTGTCAGAATATAACTCCCATCGTTCCTGGACAGCAACCATATTGTCTGGGGCTGATGTAAATTGCATTCCACTAACTATAGTCAGCCCTCCATATCCACAGATTCTGTATCTACAGCTTCTACCATCCACAGCTTGAAAATATTCCCCAAAATATATATATTCCAAACAGCAAACCATGATTTCGCCATTTTATATATGAGGAATGTCATGGTCAGCCAGGACTCTGAGGACTCAGAAGGCGAGGAGGCAGAGTCAGTAGCAGAAGAGCTGGCTGAGTCTGAGTCTAGCCCTGAAGAACCCAGGGCTCAGCAGCCTAGCCCTCCCTCCCCCATGACAGGGTCCAAGCCTGGGAGACATAGTGGAGCAAGAGCAAGAGACAGAAGAGCAGGTACCTACCTTTAGCCAAAGAAGAGCAGAGAGGACATGGCTTTGTCATTCCCAGAGATTAAGAGACAGAAGCTCATCAATCACCCCACAGCTGGGAGTGGGAGCTGGGCCAACATAAGCAGCTGGGGGATGCTGAGTTACTTGTTTCAGGCAGTCTACGTTTCCTGGAGGAAGCCTCTGCCTTTGACTCTCCTGCCTCTTGGAACCTTGCTATCTTGGGACTTTGGATATCTTGACCTTGGACTATCTTCGTTGACCCACCTGCCAGAATCCTTTTGACCTCGGACTGCCTCTTTGTTCTTCACTCTCTCTCTGTGTGTACTTCTGACCCTATAGGACTGCTACTGACAACACTAGGTATTGTGCTTTTCAACTGAGTTGTAGCCGAGCCGGGCTGTCTTATCAGCTATTTGAGTTGGCTTCCCAACAAGGAACACCATTTTACTCTATCATTGTATATAATGGGACGTGAGCATCCATGGATTTTGGTATCCACAGGGTGTGTGTGTGTGCCCTGGAACCAAACCCCAGTGGATATCAAGGACCCACTGCACAACATACCCCCCAACTGTCCCAATTTGGCAGGGGCTGTCCCAATTTATCCTCTGTTATCTCACTTAAAAAAAAAAGACCAGAAAGTCCCAGATGTTCCTGTTCTTTCTGTTTTTTTTCTTTTAAAATATCCCAGTTTCATTCTTCTTCTCCCACTTCCTCTCCTTGTCTTCAGCTCACTTCAGTTACTTCCAACTGAGTTCAATGTTCAAAAGCAGTTTGCACTGAATTAACTCAGCTGGAGGGAAAGGACAGAAGGGTGTGAAATCTTGTCCTTGCAAAAGGCAAAAGCAGGCTGCTGCAGCCTCCCTAGCTTCTATGTTCTTCCTCATTGATAACTTTTGCCATCTTGACCATTTTCTGATGTTGCTTGGCCTCACATTGTCCCATTTGTCACCTGTGAAGTATTGAAGGGTATTGTCTGATAGCCGTGCTGTATTGTGCCCTGAGTCCAGCCAGGTACCTGCCATGGCATGCAATTGGGGGGAGATATTGTTGTGAGGAGATAGGGCATGGAATGTGTGTGTCTAGCAGTTCCCCAGCGGGATCTCTCAAGGCAACACAGATGTGAGTTAGCCTGGGAATGAGATGTGGGAACTGGATGGGGTGGAATGTGTGCCTAGGAGAAAGGGGGAAATGAAAGTCAAGCCTCTGGGAATGGGTGTCCAGAAGAGGGGGGGAAAGGAAAGGAAAGCCTTGTTTAACCAGTACCTGATGCTTTGAGTCTTTAGATCTGCCAATGAACCGGTGCTGTTCACTTCTATGCCTTTGCAATAAAATACTTCAATGATGATTATTGTCTGAGTGATTTGAAATTTAGACAGGTCCTTACAGGTATGCTACAAGAATTGGCATTTGTGTGTGTCATTATGGTGGGGAAAACCATTTGGGGCCTTGGAGCCCACCTGCAGTCTGAAGTGCTGCTGTCCAGGCTTACCCCTCGGTGAGAACAGGGCTGGCATCTTTCTCATTTAGAGCTATATCAGCTCAGTTGGATAGGCAGCAAAGTAATAGGAACACTCTTCTGAAGCAAAATTATTAAGAAATATAGAAACAGAGAGGATAGTTCTGAATACTGAAGCAATGGGAGGGAATGATCATGAATATGCATCTACCAGTGTGCCCTTAGGCACAGAGAAAATTCAAAGAACAACTCAATCTGAAACATTTCCAGCTGCTTATACTGCTGGTTCATTACCTTATTTTACTGGAAATTCACTGGGCATTTTAAATAGTAGCCTACTTTACAATAGTTTGAAAATATCAATTTGATGGAAGTATGCATGTGTGTACATGCATACATTAAGTGTGAGGAGGGGGGGTTAAGTGTTAGGATTTCTGTTTCTGTTGTTTTGCCCTAGTTTGGAGATATGTTTTGCAGGATTACTGTGTATTTAAAACAACAACAACAAATAGCTAATTGCAATTAAATTTGAATGGCTATAATTTTTATGTGAGGGGAGATAGAGGCAAATAAAGGGGTACAATAGTATGGACTACTGAATAAGTTTTGCTGGCCTCAACTGTTTCTGGATCCAAGTGGCATTTTTAGCTATGCATATTAAACTATTTCATTGTTTTCCCTCTTTGGTATGCTGTTCCAAGTGAAACTAAGGAGATTATCAGATGAGTCAAAAGTGGTGTTACAGCATCACCAGGAGATCGCAAAAGGGCTCCCTTATCAGATGGCATTGTTCCCCCCCCCATTATGCACCCTTTCTGCTCCCGTTCCACCAGGGCTGCTTTTTATTGACAGGAGAAGCCATCAATAGATCCCCTCCTTCCGTTTCTGTCATGAATGTTCTTGCGTGCGACAAGGTGCCCTGTTATGCTGGTGAGATTCCAGCATCAATGGGATGTCCCTGCCAGAACACTTCCAGGTGAGATTGGGATATTCAGATAAGTGAAACACTTATTATGACCCTCCCCAGGTTACTTGTTAATTTTAAAGTGTGTTTTTGTGCTTGCTGTCATTTTTTCTTGGTAATTTTTCTTTTTCTTTTTGAATTTCCTGCACTCGTGTCTTCTCACGAGAATCCATGGGATTTTGATCCAGGAAGTGAACAGGGCTCTGTTAGAGCTCATTTCACTCCTGGGCTGCCCTGTCGATATGAGACAAGGTAATTGTGGTGGGGAGGGTTGTTGTGGCAGGACTGGGATGGGACAGGGACAGGAGTGGAGATTAAGGACAGAAACACTTTTTTCATTCCTGTCTGATAATCTCCTAAGAACTAAACTGTTTACAATTTATATGCATTTGGTGGATGGGGTTAACAAGGTGGATGCTTGATATTTTCTATTTGAAAATAGTATTTGAATGTTCTACTTCTCCCCTCTGTTTAACTCCAAAGAAGCTGTTTTTGTTCTAAACTTATGCCAACCAGCAGTAATGGACTGAATGAGAGCAAACAAATGGAAGCTTAATGTAATGGAGACACATCAGACTTTTTTGGACGTCTCAAATACAATGCAAGCAGCCTCGTCGTGTTGTGAGGCTGCTGCACTGCAGGGCATCCCTTTCGGATGACGCTCTCCCCTGCCGGTACTGTTGCGGTACCATGGGGACATTTGAGCATTATATTTTGCCAGTTTTTAATCACGACCAACTTTCGTGAGTAAAAATCAGCAAAATATAACACTCAAATTGTGATGTACCAAGCACACACGCTCACATGCATTCAATAAATTGCTTTATTGACATGGATTCATGTGTCAGGAACATAGGAAAAGCCAAAACTGAATACAGGCACAACATTCCTCCAGATAAACCCTCCCAGCATGAGAAAGCATTCAGGGAGTGAGAGAGGCAGGCTTGCAGCTGGCCGCCCTGACCTTGAGCGTGTCTGAGAGAGGAGCGTTCCCAGGCCAACCAGGTGGGCTGGCCTCCCTCCAAAACTCCACAGGCCCAGCCAGGGGAAAAACCACCTCATGCCAGGGTCCTCCATGAATTCTACTCCAAACCCCAGAATTCAGGGATAAACCTGACACAAATGTCCCCGCGGTACCGCAACAGTACCGGCAGGGGAGAGCATCATCCGAAAGGAACGCCCTGCAGCGCAGCAGCCTCGCAACACGATGAGGCTGCTTGCGTTGTATTTGAGACGTCCGAAAAAATCCATCAGGTCAATCACAAGGCGGATAAGGTAACAGGGATTCTGTCTGTGCTATATGGGGTTGCATGCCCCTGAAGACCGAGGTCCACAGTTTGGAGGACAAGCTTTCTGTTGTTGCCAGAAGTGCCTTTTCACACTTAAAGCAAGTGCACCAACTATGCCTATTCCTAGAATTGTCTGCTCTGGCCATGGAGACATAGTTACATACTGCTTGGATTACTGTGTTTCACTCTGTGTGCGGCTGCCTTTGGAATTTTGGGGGATTAGGATTTTTTTTTATTGAAATAAGACCATTCTACTGAAAAATATACCCGACCGCAAAAGGCCGTAACAATAACACAATAATAATGATGATGATGATAATGATAATAATGATAATATTGTTTTCCTCTTTTCTTACTACTACAAAAATAAAACTATCCTAACATTAATCAATTTCTCCTCTTAATCTAAACACTTTTTTTTTCTTTTCCAATGAACATTATATTTACACATTACAATTATACGTATTTGGAAAATAAAAAAATAATAAAAGATTAATAAAAATAATAATACAAAATAATACAAAAATACAATAATAATAATAAAATATTTTTTAATGATATCCCTTAAGTTATTCCTGGCATTGTCTCAGTAAACCATGGCCAAAACTTTTTCCAATGATGGTTTGGCAATTTTTCTTTTTCACTCAGAGCTAAATTTTCAATTACATTCTTAACATAATAAGCAGAGACTTTTATATCCTGCAGATTTTGACTCTTTACCTCCCTTTGTCTTTGGAAAAATCATCCTAACATCACATAGAGGTTTACCAGGTGCACCATGGACCAGGGCACTGTCCAAAAACTTACAGTTGGGGAACCAGACTCCTTCTTCCTCTTTCGGCCCACTGACTTTCTGGGCCCCCCTGACACACCCTAGAGGTTCAATCCCCGAAAGCACTGTCTCCCAAGCCTGTTGTGCCAAATCTGGCCAATCCAGGACCTGGGCTCCTCCCATGTTTCCCGGGCACTTGGGCAGTCCTGGGCAAAATGCCTGATCATCTCCTTTTGTGTCATGTCACTCAAAATATCAGCCTTTTTACATTTCAGACGAGGACATGTCTGCTCATCCTCTGTGGTCCCTGGTCTCCTTCCCCTCAGATTAAGAACCTGATGGTAGAGCCTCCACCTCAAGTCCCACAATTTTTGGGGGACCCTTTTGTCCATGAAATACTCAATTGGGTTAATCTGGTGATTTAGGTATACTGATAAATCTAGTTTGGCCTGACGTTTTTGCAAACACGGGTTAACATAAATCTCCTCCATTATTTTCCTGTACAAAACTCTCTTGGTGCTCTGACCTGGTCTGTCTTCCCCCTTCAACTTCTCAGCTTGAATTCTATATTTCTTTATGTAAAAAAGAGAGTCTCTCAAATAATCTGGTGCTTTCAATTTTTCAGGCAAAGAAAACCTAAACCTAAAACTTAACGAGCCTTCCTCCCACCAAGTCTTTACCCATCTAATCCCCAGCCAGCACTCACAAAACAAAACTAGCCAAGCCTGAGGTTGAATCTGACCCTTTTGCAACAGAGAAACTTTCCCAAAAATTTGGGCAGAAAAGATGGCAATGAACTTATGTCCCAGGGCTGGGAAGTCCAGGCCCCCTTGTCCTACCTTCTGATAAGCTGCTGCTCTCACCAGGGGCATGTTGCCATTTCCCAAAGGAACTTGAAGAGAACTCGATCAGCTTCTTTAATCACTGAATCCAGAGGCATAAAAACAGCTGCCAAGTTGGCTGCCACCGGAAGCAGGTAAGTATTTACAAATGTGGCTCTCTGAAAAAATGGTCAGCTTCCATCTCTGCTAGAGGGCCACCCTCTCCTTCACTTTTTCCAACCAGCAATACCAATTTTCTTTCCATCCCTCAGGAGCCACTGCAAAATTCAGCCCCAGGATCTTCACCCTATCTGTCTTTGCCTCCTGCTCTTCTTGCCACCCTTCCTTTTCTTCAACCATGTCCTTTAGAGGAACAGCTGACATCTTGTCCTCTGAAGCAAAAATCCTGATCAAAAAACTCTTTTCCATGTTAGGTCGAGCACCAGAAACTTAACCGTAGGCCTCAAAAGCATCTTTAATCTTTCTAGCTTCCATCCTGTCCTTAACCAAGAGGGACACATCATCAGCATGGGCAACAAATTTAACAGATTCACACTGAACCAACCACAAACTGGCCAATGGACATGGGATTTGGCTCCCTGTGATGTTCTTGTCTAAACTAATCTTACACAGGATAGCATCCAAAGCAATAATGTACAAGAGAGGGCTCAGTGTACAACCTTGCCTCACCTCAGAATTTAACTTAATCCTCTTTCCTCTATGACCATTGATGTGCAAAACCACTTCTGCATCCCTATAAAACAATTTAACTAAAGCAATAAATCTGTTTGGTACTCCTTTCCACTTGAGGGCTTCCCATAGGAACGTATGATCTACATTGTCAAAAGCTTTCATCTGGTCGACCTGTAAGATTTGACCAGTCCAAGCTCCCTCCTTGCTGAGTTGGAACACTTCCCGAAACAAACAAAGAGAGTCTACCATAGTCCTACCCAGCACAGCACTGGACTGCGCTTCCATCGTGATCTTATCAGCCACCTTAGCCAGTTGATTGTTCAGTATTTTTGCCAACATGCGGTAGTCTACGTTGGTCAGAGCTATGGGGCACCAGTTTTTTGGGAGCGTAGGATCATCCTCCTTTGGAAAAAAGTCAGGACCCCCTGATAAAATGTTTCAGGCAGCTCATTATTATCGCAAAAAAGTTAAACAAAGTGGTTAAAGGGGGAACAATCCACTTCCGGTAAACTTTATAAAAATTCCAACTTGAGGCCATCCAGGCCAGAGGCCGACTTCCCCTTCCCCTGAACTATGACCTTATGAACCTCTTGTTCTTCTATAGAAGAGACCAACCTCTTCCTGTCCTCTGGACTCAGATCCTTATAGGAGGTGCCCATCTGGTCCTCTGAAAAAGCTTGGGGGGGGGGAAAAGCCTTCATCTCTTCTAAATCTATGTTCTTCCAAGCATATATCTGCCTGTAATATTCCTCCATGATATCGAGCATCTCACTCAGTCTAAATGCAATAGGGTTCAGCTCAGAGGCCCTCAAGACGTTTAATTCGATAGGAGCCTTTGGACTCCGTGTCCCTGCCCACTATTCCATGTCAACCACACCACCTTGAGTTCTGATTTTTTTACTTCTCTTTCTGGTTTGTCTTTGCTTTTGGCACAATCTTGCTGTCACTCCCTACACCCAGGTAAGCTCTTGTTCTGAAAAAGTAACACCTTGGTTCCCTCAATAATGACACTTCAAAAAATGATAAATGGCCAAATGATACTCTTGAATCTGTCTCCCATTAACATTGATCTCGTAAGCCCGGCTAGTGGCCTGAACCGCACGCTTTACACATTCCCACCACCTGCACAAATCATCCCTGTACATGTCAGCAAGAGTTAGGCTGTGGGCTAGTATTGAGGCAATACGCTCTTTGCACGTCACATCTTCCAAAAATTTAGGGCGCAACCTCCAGAGAGGCCTCCATTTGGGATAAACCTGACCTATACTGAACTCTACCATCAAGAGCCTATGATCTGACCAAGGAGTGATTATAACAGTGCACTTTTCCACCTTCATTTCCTTCACTGTCCTCACTCAGTCTATTCTGCTGGCTGAGGTTTCATGATAATGAGTAAATCAAACTCCTTCCATTGGAGGAAAATTTGAACCAAAAGCCTTTCTGCAATAGACAGGAAAAAAATTCTAACTCATTCACCACAATCAAGAGCTGCATCCTTAAAACCTTGCTTCTCTAGAAAAGAGTCCAGCTCTCTTTCCTCTGCTGTCAGGGGTTTGGGCAGGGACAACTTTGTCCGCTCTTTCTGGTCTGCATAAGCACTCCTGTCCATCATCCTTGCCCTGTTATTGAAATCTCCTAAGATAATAAGATGCCACCGAGTGTTACACTGATCTTTTAAACACCCCCAAAACTTTTTCCGTTCAGCATATTTTACAGCAGTGTAAAGGCCACACATCCTGAAAGCCTTCCTACTTCCCAACCGCTCCGTATGACCATACAGAAGGTCCTTCCATCCACAACCTGTGACACCAGCTCCACTGTTGTTCGTTACAGATATGAGTTTCCTGCAATACAATGATGTCATAATGTAGGCCACCAAGGCAGAACAGAATCTCATTGTGCCTATCCTCAGTTCATAAGCCACAGACATTCCACATGGCAATTTTTAATGAACCCATTGTTTTATGTACCCAATAAGTTATTAAGGCCTCAGTTATAAATAACCAAAAAACTAACATAAGTATATTGGCCATACCAATTGGAATAATTATTTTTCTACTTAAAATATAACTTAAAGTCTAACTTAACTTAAATCTAGCATACAGTCTAACTTATTAAAGATCTCTTTTTTAACACACTCTTTCTCAACACAGCTCTGGTGACTGTATCTCTTGTTCCTCTGAATGCATCACCTCTACCTCCTCAGGATTTTCCTGAAGCATAGCCTTATAAGTGTTGAAGATGGAGGGAGGTGAGGATCAGGTGAAAGGGGGTTGGGATGAAAAAGAAGGGTCAAGAGACAGGGGGCCAGGGTCTGGAGGTTTAGGGAGTTCAGGGGTCAAAGGGCATGATACCAAAAGCTGCTCTGGGATCAAGAGGTCTTGAGAGCCAACTTTTGGGGTCAGAGAACTACCTTGTTTACTCCTATCCATCTCTTCCACTCTTTCTCTCATTTCCTCGTTCTGCCTTTGGAGAAAGTTTGGAAACTTTAGTTGGTGCAAAGGACTGCAAACAGATTATAAACAGGGGTGGGTTACATGGACCATTCAACTCACTTACTGCAACAGGTACAGTGACTGCCAGTCTGCTTGTGAGTACAAGTCAAAGTGCTGCTCGTGGCCTATAAAGTCCTATACAGCTTGACAATTTCTCATCAAGATGTCTCATTGATAGAATTTAGCAAGTCTTATATCTCTATCGCAAACTTCAGGATGACTCCAAGAAGGCTGTCAATTCTGCTCAGTTCTGCCTTTTGTCATTAGCTTAATTATAGTGATATATAACTAAATGCAAAGACCGAGGTCAGCTGCTCAGTGAAACTGGGCAATAACAAGAAGAGCTTAATGACCCTGACAGAAAGGGCAAAAAGGTGCAAGCAATATAATGGCATCCATTACCACAATAAGTTGAAGGCTAGCATTGTGTACAATAAATCACTATCTGTGGATGAAAATAATTGGACATTTATTAAGTGGCCCTTCTGTCACAAGGTTAACAGAACTAAATGTGGAATTTAGTAACTAAAAGGACATGACATGGGTCAATTTCTATAGAAGCTGAATAATTTCATTAGCTTTCAAGTACACGCCTCACTTCACAGCTGAATCTATGTGTGTAAACATATCTTGTTTCACTGATATATTGCAGAATACCTGATCAGTGAGTGGTTTACACTTCTGTGCAGTTGAAGAGTTTCAGTAGTCTAGGACAGTACTTCTAGATAAGATGTGGGATCTGTAACAAAATACTGTGGAGAGCTCCTGTTTAGCCATACCCTCTTTCCTGCTTTTGTTCCTGCATAATTACGCAGTAAGCATGCTGTGACCACTGAGCATGCTCAGTCCTCACTGAACTGTTTGGGAATGGTTACCCCTGAGATTGCCTCCACTTTTCCTATAGGTTTTCTGTATTTCTGCAAATGCCCAGGGGTGATAGTGATAATTTAACCAGTTCACTTATGCCGGATGTGGGGGAGCTGTGGCTCTCTAAACATAGTTCTAGACTACATATTCCTTCCTTCCTTCCAGGTCATTGGACAACATTGGTAGGACTGGAGTCCAAGTCTATCTGGGGTGCCATAGCTTCCTTACACCTTCCCTATGCATTGCCCATGGAGAGTTTAAATCTCCTCTCCACACCTATCTAAAGCTTGGGAAAGTTACTTTTTTTGTGATGGCAATGCCCAGTAAAATGGCTGGGGGACTTTACGAATTATCAACTGGAAAAAAAAAACGAAGCTCTCCAGTGGGCACAGTGCTGCTGTATTTTAACAAATATGTTGCCTAATTTAATGTGCATCTTTTATAACTTCCCACAAAGTGTGACCTAATGTAATTGTTTAGCTGTTTACACTGCACAGACACAGTTTCCTTCAACCTGCCACCACCCACCTAGTGTTTTTATTATTCTGTACATAACATTTACCTCAAGTTAGACAGTGATTGGAAACAGACATTGCATTTTCCCTTCTGCTCACCAGGATCACTTTACATCTGCCTCTTAGATTGGTAATTTGCCAATCTGTATTCAAGAGCATGGCAGTCCTTATGAATCCTCTACAAAGTGGCCTGGGGAAAATGACTACCTTTGCGGCTCAGACTTTAATACAGTAATATCCGCAAAGAAGCACGAGCAAATAGTAGAAGCATTGTTCTGCATAGCACATTAGAGCAAAGAGCATCACAGTAGCATACATAAGAGGGCTGAACACAGATCACCGGCAAGTTTTATCTTTTTTTGGGTCAAGTTAAGGAGTCTTATCTAGTCTAAAGAGGGGGGTATTGGTTTTCAGGTTCTTAAACCAACAATGAAGACTTGTTTCCTTCTATCAGATGGATAACTAGTCTGGATACTTGAATCTCTGTTTAACAAACAAAGCAAAATAAAATTAAGAGCATGAGCAGAAGCATTTTATCTGAGGTGGAATAGCAAATAGTGTCCCCCTCTCCAAAGGCAAGGTGCACTGTACATGTGGCCAAAACACCTGAGGTGTGTGACACCTGAGGAGGAACATTCTACCAGTGCCTCTCCCTAACTGGAGAAATACAAGAATAATACATTAAGAAATAACAATTGGCTTCTTCTTCATCAGGGCCTGCTCTGCTTTGCACATGCTTGTATTTCACTCACTTTTTCTACAGTATTTGCATATATTTATTACTTTGGCATTCCCCTTTTGCTCTGGGGTGTGGGTTGCAGTTCATATATGAAGCTCCAAATTTGTCTCTCATTCAGGCTTTTACCAGAGTCAGACCTGTTTAGTTTCAACATCATATGCCTTTGGATCAGGAATGGGAAACTGCATGTGAGCTAGCAGTTAATTTCTCCCCAGACCTCTGATGGGCCACACCTCCTCCCACAGCAAGTCCAAATAATTCCATTTTCCTCTGCAATCCCTTTCAAAATAGCAACAGGAAATGGTGGCCTTTCACTTCCTGTCATCTTTTTGAGGGAAACTTTTGAAGAAAACTGAGGTTTCGGGGAGTAATATGTGGGTACTTATGGGAGTATTTTCACACCTCACACTTTGGGATGCTTTCTGCATGACTTGGATGCAAAAAAAAAATGCCTGGGAAAATCACATTTTTTTTAAAAAAAAATGGGGGATTGAAGGTTTTTGGGGGACTGGTGGGTGGCTTCAGGAGCTACACACAGTCCATGGTTGCATTTTTGCCCACCTTTGCTTTAGACAGTGGGTCGCTTATACTGCACTGAAGTATGGGCAGTGGGGATGTGGTAATAAATGGTGATTGCCCACAAAGATTCCATTTCAGCTATCCTGTGGGATTCCCTGATAGATGGGATGAGTTGGGGATCACCCAGCTCCCCTGCAGGCAGGCACAGCCTCCAGCAGGGAAGCCTATTTATGGATGGTGAGGAGATAGAGACCCAGATGATGGCGTTACCGGCAAATGCCGGCAATGCGAGGCAAGGGGCAGGGCCGAATAATATATAAGGGTCTGCTTCCCCTCACCTTGGCCTCTTTTCTTCTGGCAAGCTTGGAGCTGGGAGCTTACAGTGACAAGTGTGATTGCTAAAGGGAAGAGCCATTGGAGCACAGTGAGGACTTGAGGCAGCAGAGGAGCCAAGCAGTCAATTGGGCACACCTGGAGAGGAGTAGCGGACCCAAACGTCCCACAAGTTGGGCCTTCGGGTTGGGTCCCTGGGATTCCGGGGGGCAGTTGGGAACCCTTGGGGAGATCCACTACCGGGAATACTTGGGCAGGGGGCTTGGAGTCCAGAGAAGGGACCAATGTTGGGAGAGCTCAGCCCACCCTCCCTCTTTTCCACTGTTGAACTCCCCCCTTTTTGTGCCAAGCAGTACTGAATTTTGAGTGGCCAGGCAAGCAGCAGCAATCTCCTTTGGCACTCTGAGGTATGGGGTGAGCGGCCTGAGTATTGGAGCTGGCAGTGGCGGTACCGCTCAGCAGCCAGACTCTCGTGCACATCATAGTCTCAGTGGTGGTGCCGCTTAGAGAAGGGCGCAAGCCAGGCCAGGTGAACAGCAGTCGCAGAAATTGATTGTCCTTACAGGGGCTGTTGGCAATGGTAGCAGCTTCATCCCATTAAAAAAGTGGTCCACAGCCCCTGCCCTTCCTCCCTCATCTAATCATGAGGAAGAGGAAATCCCTTGGCAGGCGTTTTTAGATAGGATCCATCAGCTAGAGAGGCTGCAAGGGGTGGAGGGAGTCGGTTCAGGGACCAGGCCCAAGCATCCAGTGAAGAAAAGAAAACTTGCTAATCAGATACTTGCCCATTTAGATGCACTGGAGAAGAAGATCCATGGTGGTGATGCATTGGGATCCAAGCCAACTGACAGTGACCCTGACCAGCCATCTAAGCTGGATATAGTGTTGATGCTGGAGGAGACCCGAACCCTGCTGGAGAATATCCTTCTGACCTGGGTACCCCCCTATAGGGCCCATATGGCCATGGGGTGGGTGGTTTCCCACTACAGCTATTAACACACTGCAGGGGGTGGGGTCACATACAGCACAGTTCAACTGGCCTATGGCCCAGCAGTCCCTCAACTGGGTACCACCTCAATGGTCACCTTGGGGTCTGTATACATTTAGTGGGTCTGTGGGATCCCCACTGGCAGAGCCTGCCCTGTCACAGCCTTTACAGGCCCTGGGGTATGACTCAATAGTGTATTCTGCTATCCCCTTTGGGGAAATGTTCCTCCCTTTAGGGAACCATTTACTCCAGTCGACCAGGGACAAAATTCTCAAGGGGAAATATGTAGATGTTTTCTCCCTACTATATAGAGAATTGGAGAAGAAGGATAAGGAGGAGCTAGATGAAAAAGAAAAGGAAAAAAATTAAGAAAAGGAAAATTGAACAGAATTGTTCGAACTGGCTGTCAGGGTTCTTGATTATGGCGGGGGTCATTGCTAAAGCCCAGCCTCACCGAGCTGCTCCTCTTTTCCAATACATGGACATCATTCATAGGGCATATGTGGATTTTGCTGGCCCAGCATGGCTTCTCTATGACAAAGCCTTTCATATGCGCATGGCAATATATCCTGAGTTAGGTTGGGATGTGATGCATCCCTAATTATGGATGCTGATGATGATGCCGGCTCGACCAATTCAGGGTGAGCAGACACATGGTGGCCACTTCATCAGAAGTTCAGCCACCAGTACAGTGAAGGCCCCCACAGGGCCCACTTCAGGGCAAAGATTATTGTGATGGGAGTTTAGCTCTCACAGGGCCTATTCCAGGAAGCCCTGCAGATTTAGCCATGAGTGCTCTATCTGTGGGGCTTCTCATTCTTTTTGGCAAAAGGGAGGTGCCAGTTTAAGGGGGGTAAGGGAGGACAAGGAGCTGGTAGAGGAAGCTGCACTCCCAACCAACCTCAGAAAGGGTCCCAGCCCAATTAAATTGGAGGTTTTAGACAAGTGGCTGCAGTTATATCCCAATGGAAGGCAGCTGCTTATTTATTTTGAGGTTTTCATTTTGGTTTTCGTATCCCCTACCAGGGAGTAATATGCCCCTTTAGGATGCACAATTTATAATCCATCAAGGGCAATGAAGCTCTGGTTAGAGAGAAAAAATTGTAAGGAGGTAGCAGAGGGAAGGGTTGTGGGCCCCTTTGCCCATCCCCCCATGCCCAACCTTCGGGTTTCGCCACTGGGCATTGTACCCAAAAAGGTGCCAGGGGAATTTAGGCTAATCCATCACCTTTCCTACCCAAGGGGGTGAGTCTGTTAATGACTCCATCCCATCTAAGTTATGTACAGTCAAGTACACCTCACTTGACACCGCCATATAGAAGGTACGTAAACATGGAGTGGGAGCAGAGATGGTGAAGTGCAACATTAAGTCAGCATTTCGCCTTCTACCAGTCTATCCGGATGACTTTAAATAGCTGGGTTTTCAGTTTGATAGGTGGTTCTATATGGACCGCACCTTGCCAATGGGCTGTTCGGTTTCTTGTAATGCATTTGAAACCTTCAGAACCTTTTTGGAATGGGCATTGAAAGTTAGAACAGGGATGAGAGGGTTTATCCACTATTTGGATAATTTTTTGTTTATTGGTCAGTGGGGGTCTGGGGCGTGTAGCCATTTGCTGCGCCAGTTTGAGCAGATGGCCGGGGAGCTAGGATTTCCCTTAGCACCAGAAAAGACTGAGGGTCCCTCTCAGCAATTAACCTTTTTAGGTATTGAGTTTGACTCTGTCAATCAGCAATGTTGTTTAGCAGACACTAAGGTGAGGGAACTGCAAGAACAGGTTGGAAAAGAATTTAAGAATAGGTATAAGGCTACCTTGAGGTGGGGATCCAGCTTCCTTACCACAAGATTAGAATTACAGTGGAGACCAGGGAGGACCTTTGGGTGTGGCAGGAATTTTTGAAGCTCTTCAACGGCATCTCATTCTGGCAGGAGGAAAGGAAGTTACAGGGCACTTTTCAAATAGCATCTGATGCTTCTGGGTCGATTGGGTTTGGGGTTTATTTTGACGGCCGCTGGTGTGCTGGCAGATGGCCAGGGGATTGGATGGGGACAGATGTTACCCCGGATCTTACATTTTTTGATTTTTTCCTGATCCTGGTAGTTGCCACCATCTGGGCAGAGGAGTTGTCCAATTCGTCAGTACATTTTTGATGCGACAATTTGGCAATGGTCCAGGTAATAAACATCCTTACATCAAAGTTGCCAAGGGTCATGAGGCTTGTCCAGGCATTCACTTTGCAGTGTCTCAGGCACAATATTTTTTTGTTGTGCACCATGTGGCAGGTGTTCAAACTAAGATTGCTGATGCTCTTTCCCACATGCAGATGGAGTGCTTCAGAGAGTTGGCTCCAGCTGTGGCACCAGAGGGCAACAGGATGCTGGAAGCCTTTGGCAGCTTGGGAGTCTGAAATTTCGAGGGCTCTAGGTATGTCGGTTGCACCTAGTACCAAGAAAGGCTACACTACGGCAGTATGGGAATTTTTCCTGTTTAGGGAGCAGGAAGGGTTGAGCTAAGGGGTGATTGTCCTAGTTACACACCTTTTGCAATTCTGTGTTTCTTTATATAAGAAAGCCCTTGCCCCACAGTCAATTAGAAGTAGGCTTGCAGCGATAGCATTTTGGCTAAAGGCACAGGGCATGATTGACAATACAGGGGATTTCCGTATTTGGAAAGCCCTGGAGGGATGGGCCAGGGAGTGGGGTAGGAGGGTGGACTCTAGGGTCCCCCTTTCCCTGGAAATTCTGAGGGGCTTACAGCAAACTTGGGCAGGGCTTTGCACTTCACCATATGAGGTGCTACTTTTCCATGCGGCAGCCCTTATGACATTTTTCAGTGCCCTTCGAGTGAGTGAGCTTATCAGGACATCAAAATCAGATACATCTGGCAGAGCTTTAGAAATGAGGAACATACTGGTAAATGATCAGGAGGTCACGTTCACCCTGTGGTTTTCCAAAACAGACCAATTGGGCAAAGGAAAGACAATTAAATTGTTCCATTGTGACGATGAAGAACTTTGCCTGCTTCTGGCATTACAGCATTACTTGCAAGTGCAAGGGACCATGCAGGGTCCTTTATTTGTACATGCTGATTTTTCTCCTCTAATTAGGTACCAGTTTTGGACCATAACAGCCAAGGCATTGAAAAGATTGGGGCTACCTGGAGCCCGATTTGGCACACATTCATTCCGGATTGGGGCTGCATCTACGGCTGCTGCCATGGGCATGTCACCAGCCGTGATCCAGCAGATTGGGCATTGGAGATTCTCCTGTTATTGGGGGTATGTTCGCCCACTCTGTTACTAATTTTATCTTCCCCTTTTGTCTTCCAGGTGCTAGACCTTTGATGTCGAGATGCTGGGTGCTGATCTGGCCTGGCTGAGTCATTTTGGACCTCACCTCAGCCTGGGGGGAAAGGGTGACCATTGAATGGTTGGGGAAGAGGGGCCTTCACTGGCATGGCCTCATATCACTGTTGTTTGGGGAGCGACGGTGGCCTCCGCCAGACATACTCATTCTTCACCTGGGGGGAATGATTTGGGCCTTCTGAAAGGTAAGGCCCTAGTTATCCAGGTGACACAGGATATGATGGTGATAAGGGTGTGTTGGCCTGCAGTCACCATCATGTGGTCAGCCATTTTGCCCAGACAGCTGTGGCGAGGGGAGGGGAACCCTCGTTTGATTGATAAGGCTTGATGTACAGTGAACAGGCAGACTCACAATTTCTTGCTCAAGGGTGGGGGTCGTTACCTTCCACACCCCAATATTGTGTTTGAGAGGCCTGAGCACTACAGAACGGATGGGGTCCATCTCTCAGACATGGGGAATTTAATCTTTTTGACAGATCTTCAGCAGGTGTTGAAGGACTTATTAGTCAAGCTAGTGGGGGATTAAGGGACTAAGCGGACACTTGCCCCTTATCTATGGCGGGAAGGGGGAGGCGTAGATTATGGTGGGCACCTATGGCACTGATTTTGGTGTAGGGGTGGTCTCTGGAAGGGTCTCCTTAGGTCGTACGACCTGAGAGAACAAAAAGAGACCTACCTTGGGGTTGGCCTGAAGGATATTCCCCTCACCTTAATACATATGCATTGGGTGAGGGGCTTTCGAGTTGACCTTCCAGATACGAGCCGGCTTGAGAGCAACCCCAAGCCTTGGGGTTACTCAAAAGGGCTCAGGTGTTCACCCAGGGAAGCTGGGGGCGTAAGTCCAGTAGGGATGATCTGCCCCAGCTGCTCCCACACTAGGTTGCCTCCCACTGCTGAAGATTTAATGGGAATTAAATAGGTAGGTTTAATAAATACAGACCCTTTATTTACCCCATATCTCTGTGTGGGCTCATTATTTCTCTGAATCTGTCCATAACTGGTTGTCAGGCAAGTTGTTAAACACCTGAATCCATTGCATTATGCGGTGAAAAGTCTATAACAGTGGAAACCAACAGAGTTGTGGCCAGGTTGTAACTACAGCAAAGGTCCTGGTTTGTCTTGTTACTTCCTACTCTGCCGTACCACTAGGCTAGCAAGTGTGAATCAGCTCTAAATACCTGGTAGTGAAAACCACTGAAAAGGAATGTGTTTGAGAGGTGATATATACCTTTTGAAAACTTCTGTCATGTGCAAGTGTGCTACATGAGCTTTTCAGAAAATTGGTACATGGCACACTTTAATGCCACAAAATAGTCTCATTTCCATTTAGCTACAAATCTGTGTGTATGTGTATGTCTTCAAGTCACTTGGCAAATTATGGTAACCCCATGAATTTTTCATAGGGTTTTCTTAAGCAAGGAATACTCAGAGGTGTTCCTTCCACTGAAATATAGCCTGCAGCACCTGGTATTTGTTGGCAATCTCCCATTGAAATACTAACGAGGGCTTCCAAACTCAGACAGGACCTGGTGTCTTTAGGGTATTTAGGTTCAAGTATACTCACTCTTAACTCCACACATTTCCTCTACAAGAAAATGAAGGAAGATGAAGACGGTGATGAGGATGAGGACCACACATCTTACTTTTTGGTATAAACACATCCAAAGTCATTTTCAAAACAAAATAACATTTTGAGTATCATTGCTATCCACTTGAAAAAGGATTGAACATCTGGCACTCTAGATATTGCAGGACTGCAGCTCCCATCAAATCTAGCCAGACTAGCCAATGGAAGTGAATGATGGGCGATATTGTCAACATTGGGAGGAGAGCCACACATGATCTAGAGTTTTAATGAGGCAGAACATTGGCTCAACAAGAGTTGAAAGCATCCTTTTCCTGCTGTTATTGTGGTTTAGTGGGCAGATTTTGGATAGACTGATAAACTGTTCTTGAACTTTCAAGTTCCATAGAGCAATCATGGTGAATATCACTCATAGATATAGTGACCATGGCTTTTTCTAATTTCCTTTTAATGCCATCTAAGCAGGTGGCCTTCATGACATCTTTGGCTATTGAATTCCATTAAGTTGCTTGTGCATTGTGTGAAACACTTATATATCTTTTGCCTGTCTTGTTTGTTTCCTTTCTGCAGATGGGTGATGCTCCACATGTAACTTTCATGCACCTGTGACATGCAATTCAACAAAGGGGAATGTGGTATGATTGACCCTATTTTCCCCCTAATGCATCTGGGAATCAATAAACATGTGTGATTGGTCAAGGTCTTCCAGTAGGAAATAAAATCTGCTAAGAGCTTCAATTCTTCTCATCAGCAGAACTTTTCTTCAGATATTGCTAAACATTTCAGGGCCAGAAGGAGAGCAAGAAAAAAAAATCAGATTATGATACAAGGAAATTGCAGAATGAAATTACTTTGAAAGTGGTGTAAGTGTTTTACAGTAATGGGTTATCTCACCTTTGCAAGATCTTAAAAGTGATTGAAAGGAGTTCTTATTTAGAATAAATACCGATTACATTTTAATCTCACTTAGGAGGTCACATCAATCTAAAGTCAAGAGAAACACAAGTGCAGGTCACTTGCATTAAATCATCCCACAAGCACCTGGAGCAGCACAACAGTTACTTTGCTGCTGTCCTGTGGGTATTAAATATCCTCTATACCTAACAACATAAAAGACTACTGAGAAGCAGTACCACAAGAGGAGTATTATGCTTCAGATCATATTCCTCACTAGATCTACACATGCAGAAGAAAGGTGAAAAGGAAGATAAGGTGGTTGGATCACAAGGTCAGACAGCAAGTCAGATCTCCCTTTTTTGTACTTCTCCTTTGTAGGGATGAGTCAACTTTTCAGTTTTGTTTTCTCCCACATCTGAGGTGTTTTTTGTTTTTTTTAACCTGAAGTTCTTTCCACCCCAACACAAAGCAATTTACAAATGGTAATCAATGCTTCAAATATGGTCTGGTGAAATTCTCCCCCATTAGAAACAGCAAAATTTAATAAGAATAGCTATTGCCACTTTGATAACACTATGGGCTTGTTAACCCTGTGGTAAAAAATAAAAATAAAATCCAGCCTCCCCTCGCAGTTCCCTGATTCCTAGTTAATGCCACACACACAGGACACGTTGGGATGAATTTGGCCTAACTAGCCACACACTACCAACTGTGCCACAGTTTTCCCCCTCCCTAGCATGCATGCATCAAACTATCAACCAATAGGTGTTATTGTTTGCCTGTCAATCTCATATCTGAACCACTCAGATTGGATTTCTCCCTCATCCAATTCCCTTTCCCCCTTTTCAGCCCAGTGAGGGAGGAAGGGAACTTCAAACATATAAACACACATACAAACATAGAAAGAAAAAATAAATTGTGAATTTTATTTTATTTATATTTATTAACGTGTTCAGCCATGAGATCAATGGTGAGGGGATAGATTGGACCATGTGTCACCAAGTGAGTAAACAAGTGAGTGAATAATTGTGCGGGGGAGAGAAGGAAAGTGTGCACTCTGGCTTGGCTCTTTGTTTGCTCACTCATGGAAATCAGCATACCAATATTCAGGGCAGAAAAAAATGCAACACAAGGCTGATGGGGGGGGGGGTTCAGCTTGGCTTGGCTTGGCTATTCCCAGCACTGTTTTGTTTTTGTTTTTTTAAGTGACAAGAGGCTGGTGGGGGGGGTTGGTTGGTTTGGTTTGGCTATGCCCAGCAGAAAGTTTTAAAAAATGGTGGCACACACCATGCTTGCTAGAACCAACAAGTCCCATCTACCAAAGCTCTTCCTGCCCATGGCTCCACACTGAACACTCCCCCTTGGAGTGCCAGCCACACACAGGATTATCCAGATTTTTGGGGAGAGTCCATGTTAAAAAGGTGGGGAGGGGTTTAAAAGTGCATTAAAACTTTATAAACCAAACTCCCTGCGGATTCCCTGTGAATCCTCCAGAACATCATATGAACTGATCACAGCAACTATGGGGATTTTTCTAGTAAATGTAGACAAGCCCTAGGTTCTACCTGCCAGCCATACAGATCTTAAAAGATGAGAAGCATCTCAGAAAGTAAGAGTGGACAACTTTAATTCATCAATCCCTTGGTTTGCAGGTGCATGAAATCCCTGTCAGACTTTTGAAAGTCAGGAACTGACAGATAGGCAAATATGTCAGTTTCAGTTTCTCTCCTATTCACTTTTTTAAGAGTATAAATTCTTTTAATCCAAAATAAGAGGAAATTTGTTAATTTTGACAATTTCTAATCAAAACTGGACTGGAAAAAAACCCATCAGTCTTCCCTTATTGCTGTTATGCACCTTCAAGTTGACCCTGACTTAAGTTGAACTAATCATAGGGTTTTATTGGCAATATTCATTCAGAGGAAGGTTGCCATTGTCTTCCTTTAAATGTAGCCTACAGCAGTATCTCTCAAGCTATCTCATGGGAGAAGTAGCAGTCTTATCCCCCAATGTGCCAGGGGCCAATACCTTCTTTCTTTCTTTCTTTCTTTCTTTCTTTGACACAAATCATGCACTGGCAATCAATGAGTCATGGACCAGCAGTGATCCATGTACCATTATGTTGAGTATCAGTGGGCTACAGCACCTGGGATTCCCTGGTACCCTTCTTTTCAGGTACTAGTCTAATCTGAAGTAAATGCTTTACTTCCAAGATCAGACAAGCTTTTCTCTACCTTTTTGTATTTTTATAAAAGCAATCAAACAAGCAGTAATACAGTAGAGACTTTCCCATTGCTTCCTTAAAAGAAAATTAAATTAAAATTTAAGAGTCTACTTCTAATATTTAAACTTGTCTTGCTGGGAGGCTGGAATTCAAAGAATGACAAACTTCATCTAAAACTCCTTCCACTATACCACTTCTGAATTCTACCACCCTCCTTTGCTCTAGGGATATACTCCTTCACTAATTCCATTGTCAAAGGAAGCAATGGGTAACTTTAGCAACTTACTCCCCTCTGTGTAAAAGTCTTTTGTGTAATGGACTTATTCTGTGCAGAATTTGCACAAAAAAATAATAATTCTGCACACACACACAAATATTTCTGTTATTTTCTGTTTTGCTGAAAAAGCTGTTTCCTGCACATGCACACATGTACATAGAAAGCATATGTGAATTTTGATGGAATAAATCCAAAACAGATTCTCATCAGTCCAGGATTGTTCTCATTCAGGGACCTTAACACTCAAGAAATATGTTTTTTTTTAATGTTTCTGAATATTTTCAAATATTTTTGCCATCCCCATTTTTACCATTACTAAGCCCCTCCATCTGAATATCTCACTTCATGTACCATCAACTGTGTTAGGAGATTAAAACTATTTGGAATAGTATTTGGGCACATGGTTAGCCAAATATATGTTGGCACAGAAAACAAATATTAGAAATTTCTACACCATGTAGACATTTCACTAGGAGAATGACCCAAAATGCAGTGCAGAGGAGGCTAAAACAATGTTTTCTCAACTTATTCCCTCTCTCCTTGCAGACACAGGGAATTGCATTCTTGCCAGATAGTTACCACAGATACTCAAGTGTGTCTAATAGCATCTTTTACTGATCCGTTTAACATATTGTATTCTATTTACTTTGAAACCAGCAGCTATAGTAGACAGTATTGCTAAGATTCAAGGACTTCTGTATGAGACCTTTTGCGATCTGCTTCTGGTATATAAATATATAAAAATTCAGAGATGGCTAGCACAATAGTATGAATGGAAAAAAGAATCATTGGAGTCAAGATTTTCATTAAAAGTATGAATTTGGAACCCCTCATGATTTCTTGTGAAGTTGATTTTTTTTTTTTTTGCTGGAAATCTGCATTTTTATGAGGTTTATTTCATGATTCAGAGACATAAAGTATACACAAAAGAATACACACAATTTTAAAAAATATGAATGGCTATAAATTGGAAAACTGGAAAAAAATATGCACAAACCATGCATTAATCAATGGGGGAAATTAGTACAGATATGTGTATATTAGGAAAAATGCACAGAAAAATGTGTATTTGTTTCAATGCTTGCATGAACAGTATAAAGAAACCTAAAGGTCAGAATGAGGTGGGACAAGCTAGTCAAGCAAGGAGCAACAAAAATATATTTTTTTTCATATGCATTCCAGACAAGATAATGACCAAGGGCACGGTGGACCCACTGTTCAAAGAGGATGTTTAAATGATAATAGATTACAATGAAAAGACAGAACTACTCAATACCTGTTTTGTTTCACCTCTCCTCCCAAAAAAGAGAACTGTGTGCTTCTGTGCATCAGCAGAGACCTTGGCAAAGGGTCCGAATTGCAAATCAAGAATGATAGGGAGTTAGTCAGGAATCACCTAGCTAACATAAGGAGATTATCACATCAGCCTGTTTCTCGCAACAATGGCATTAGCAAAGCAAATGGGAACATACTTGTCTGAAATTGTTCATTATCACACTGTATCTTCAGCCACATGAGTGCATTTTGATTATGGTGCTCTGGCAATCATCTGTCTTTCTGCATTGGTCTGATAACCCCCACCTTCAGCACATGCATGCTGTCTTTTTTTAAAAAAAATGTTGTGATTGCACAAGTATAGGGAAATGATTAAAAAAATTATCGTATTCCCATAATTGCACAATCACAGCTGAACAAAAGAGGGGAATAGGAAAGGGATGCTGAAAAAAACAATCTTGGCCAGTTTAGGAATAGTGAGGAGGAGGGGGGAGAGAGGATTAGGATCACAACTCCTCATGCCCTGTGACTTCCATCATGCCACTACTGCCATGGGACTTATCACATGAAGGAGAAGATTGGCATGTCAGTGGTATTGAGAGTCATTGATGGATTTTCCCCATGAATGAAGAGGTGCGCTAGAGAAATGCATGGAATGCAAACCAGCAACAGGACAGAGATGATGTTGTGTGATAAGTACTGGCCAAATTTGCTAAAGCTTTTGTGTAATTCCAGAATAAAGCCTTATGTGATAATCTACTAAATGAGTTCAAATCTGCAGGGCCAGATGAAGTGTGTCCCAGAATACTGAAGGAACGTGCTGATGTATTCTCTGAACCACTTGCCTTCATTTTTGAGAAATCTTGATAAGCAGATGAGGTGCCAAAGGACTAGAGAAGGGCAAAAATGGCCCCTCTCTTCAAAAAATGCAAAAAAAAAAAAAAAAGATGAAAAAAAAAGATGATCCAGGAAACTGCAAACTGGTCAACCTCAATACCAGGAAAAATGTCTCTAACTGTCAGACTTGCTAAGATGTACAAAAATACTAATAATATGTGTTAGAAGTGTGTGAAAGCAATTGGTAGTTTCTTCCACATGTGTTGGGATTGTCCAAGAGCGAGAAAGTTCTCACTTATGATAAGAGCTAAGATGGAAAAAAAAAAATATGCAGATGAAAATTGAACTGAAAAAATAATTGTTCTTGTTGGGCATATTCCATTTTGAAAAGGATATGGAGAAAGAGATTGGTAGAATTAGCTGGCATATGATAACTGCAGCTAGAATTCTTTATGCTAAATATTGGAAGTTGTGTATAGTACCTTCTGAGGATGAATGGATGGAAAAAATAATAGAAATTGCTGGAATGGACAAACTTACTTATATGTTTACTTATATGCTTATTTATATGCCCTGGTGGTGCAGTGATTAAATGTCAGTACTGCAAGCCACAACATTGTAAGTTCGATCCCACAGGGCTCCAAGGTTCACTCAGCCTTCCATCCTTC
Source organism: Gambelia wislizenii (assembly GCA_030847615.1). Classification (NCBI taxonomy): domain Eukaryota; kingdom Metazoa; phylum Chordata; class Lepidosauria; order Squamata; family Crotaphytidae; genus Gambelia; species Gambelia wislizenii. The sequence goes on from JAUMIR010000004.1 coordinate 152,174,526, forward strand.
TGTAGGTTGGTAAAATGAGAACCCAGCTTGTTGGGGGCAATTAGCTAAAAAACATTGTAAACCACTTAGGGAGTGCTTTGGCACTGATAAGCAGTATAGAAGTAGAAGTGCTATTGCTATTAGATGGGAAATCTAATAATAAATTTATAAAGGATTGGGGGAAAAAATCAAAATTATCTAAATGATAAGCAAGGAGATGTAATATCTGCTGGGTTTAAAGAATAAAAAGATGTGTTTATCTATGCATGAAAAAAAACACAAACATATGGCAGAAGAGAATAACATAAAAGGGATGGGAAGAGAGGGGAATAATTAAAAATGATCTTTTTTTCCCCTTTTCTCTTTTATTTTGCTCCTCCCTTTGCCTTCTAAGGTCTGTAAAGGACGGTTATTTGTGAATAAGTTATAGCTGATACCTTGACATATGGAAAGCACAATATCTTGATTTAGTGAATAAAATGGATTGTGTTTATAGTATTATTATATGTAATTGGAAGGGGGTGGGATAAGTAGGGAAGGGAGGGGTAGAAATTATGTGTTGGATTTTATGTAATGTTAGTATCAATTGTCTCTCTTTATGTTTGTATGTTATATTTTTCTATATGCATGGATTTGTGAAAATAATGGGACTTCCAGTTTAAAATACCATAGAGTTGCCTTGGAGGACCTAGAAAATGGCTAGTGAGAACACAATTTCTAGGAAGACTTTATGGTAGGTGTGCTGTTTTGTGTCCTGTGGATAATTGAATCAGTGGATAATGAATGAGTGGATACAGGGGTCCTACTATACAGTAGAAATGCTGTCCCATCAGCAGTCCTTGAGTAAGATTCATCTGCCAGTTTTCTCAACTTCCACACATGGAATGGGAAGGGAATATCAAGGGATGGTCCTGTTCCTATCCATTGCACAGGATAGTTCTGAGAAATATTTTTTAGAATTACTCAGATTTGTGAAACTGTGAAATGAGAATTTCCAAGCTGAAAATCTGGTAGCAATTCTGTAGATGAACTTCATATTTTCTTTTCTGAAAGTCTCTTCAGAACCCATAGGCCTAAATCCAACTAGTTTCAACTAGACCAGACCCCTTAAACCAAGTGGTAAACATTAAGCCAATGCCAATGTAAACCCCATTGATCTGATGCATCCAGTCTGGTTGATGGGTCCACTGGCAAGTGGATTTAGGCCTTTCACAATTCAGATGGTCCCCTGGCTCTCTCAGAAGCTGGGCCTCAGAACAAATGGAACTGTTTTCTATTGCTTCCTTGTATGTGAATAAAGGGGTCACCCACTTTTCATCAACCAGCCTCTCATGCTGCTGCCTTTGAACTGCAGCTTGCATGCCAGCAATTAGCAGGCAGTCCTGTTTACTGCCAAAAAGAGAAAGCTTTCACCTGCTAATTCTTGCATAGCCAGCTGCGCTTGAAAGCTCCTGCTACAGAGGCTGGTTGAAAGATTCCATGTGAATATATTTAAAGTCCAAATTAGATGTGGCAGACAGAGGGGTGAGAGGTCTGATTATCAAAGAAAAGGGGCCATGAACAACTGAGGAGACCTGAACCCTCCCTTTCTTCTGGGACTTACCTCCTTGCTCCATGTATTTTTTAAATCTCAGCCAGGTTTACTTCCAGCATTACTGCTCCAACTGGGAGAAGATTGATCAAAGAGGGGGTTGTGAGGAGTTAAGCAATAGGAGGTTTATATACTCCATACCTATATGGCCACTTTTGCTTTGAAAAACAGACCTCTCATACCCTATTTCTTTCTTTTTCCATGTGATTATATATATATATATATATATATATATATGATTGGAATTGCCAGTGTCCTACTTAGTTTGGTCCTATGAATATATTGTGCTGATCATTGATTATTCCATGCCCCAAATTGATAGCCTAACCATATTTTCACAGTAAGGGACATGTGCATATACTGTAATTACTTAACTGAATTTGTGATGCTGTTTGAGAGAGAACATATGGAAAGGGCAGATACGAAATTCTTAAAAGTAGTAAGACATTCACAGCAGCATTCCTTTGAAACTGAATGTTCTTGTCTAAAACATTATCATGGCAACATGAACAGGATCTACCTATCTATGTTTCTATCCATCCATCTATTATTTGAGACACAGAAGGACCAGAGAAGAGGATGTGGCACTATCTTTTTAGCTGAGATCCAAAAAGTGGTATTCCCTATTTTGTTCAATATATCTGGAAAACACCTTGTTAGGGAACATTGCTCTCAGATAAATAAATTGTGCCTTATCCCCTTCTTTGTTCTCTGTTCTGTGGTCCTTTTCTATACTGTTTTCATGAGTTCAAGAAGAATTCATTACTCCCATCCATGTTATCCTGACCCTGATACAAAAACACTATTGCTCTTTTGACAGTTTATATAACTCTTAACCAGGCTACAGCTGAAATTCAGCCGCTGCATTTCTCAATGTTTGCACCAAAACAGATACAAAATTTTATTTTGATCCTGAGCCAGAGGCCAACCTTAGCCTTTTCATAAAATTAGTGATGAAGGGGGGCTCCAGTGGTAAAGGGAAGGTGAATTTGATCTGGGTTTTCATCCAAACATTGGAAGAACTATCCAAGAATGTAATCTCTGAAATGGGTTCATCACCTTGGACAGTTCCTTTAAAATTTAGTGAAAACCCTCACAATGGATTCACCATCCAAGTAACATTGGAGCCACCAGCCGTCACTGTCTGAAATTTGTTGTGAAAATGCAGGGTCACTGTTTCATTTGAGCTATATGGCTGTAGCACTGTGGTAGATATAAGTCCAAGTTCTATTCCCTGGAATAGTGGCATAGAGTCTGTTCAATTAATGCCCTTGGATGCACAAGTAGTCAACTGGCAACCAAGTGGTACCAGCTGGCAAGCAACACTATAAGGTCTAAGAATGTGACTGTGTCCAGGAAAGGTCTGGGAGAACTGGATTATGTCCTGTTGTAATTTACATATTTGGGGCTTGTCTACATAGGCTAAATACCCTGTTTTGCCCTTCTGCCAGGGCCCTGCTGTTATGCAAATTATTCATGGAAGTGGGAATTCCACTCAAGATCTTTTCGCTTCAGTGGGGAATTAGAAGCAACTCAAATGGCATACAAGAGGTCTGCATAGCTTGGAGGATCTTATAACCCTATGTATATGGGGAGCGAAGGAAGGACATGTGAGATTGTGTTCCAAAATCAATACATGAAACTCTATTGAAAAAAATACCATTCACACACCCCATGCAGTCAATTGTCAATCAAACAAGACTTTCAGAGAAAGGCAGGAAAGTAGTTAGAAAGGAAAGTCTAGGTTGGGAAAAATGCTACACCTGATTTTGCAGCTTGTGTTCCCAGAGAAGCTGTGTTACTCTCAAGTTGCAGGAACAAAAGCAAGGAGGAAGGAGCTTGAGAATGAGAGGGCTGAAGTTAAGAGAAGGGGGAGAGGAGTGCCTGAAGCAGGCTGAGAGAGGTTTCAAGGTCCAGGAGGCTAATTTGGAAGAAGGGATGTTAAATGATGAAGTGTCACGAATCCAGTTGGAAAATGGGACTGAATCAAAGAACCTTAAGATTCCAGAGTATTTTAATAGGAAAATACCCCTTTGAAGTTGCTTTGTAAACAAATGAAATATTTGGTTTCAAATAGTTATCAAGTGTTTACGGAGGGGTTCCAGATAGTCAGGATTTGGAAGACAGGCAAATTTGGTTATCTTTGTGATTGACAAAGCCTCTTTGGTCTCAGGAAACAGGAGTGTCAGCTTCATCTGCATAGCAATGGAGCTCCCTCTATATGTTTGAAGTTCATAAGATACCTGTCTCTCCTGGCAACACGGAGGAAGACTAGGTTTTCCATTTCAGAGAGGATTCAGGCAATCCAACCAGGTGTGAATTTGTGGAAGAGTTTTAATGGGGACCCTTCTTAAGCATTGCCCATGTCCTTAGCTTGACTCCAAGAATGTCATAGGGTGCATCAAGAGTGCATTTTTATTTCCTGCTTGCTCTTGGATGGCCCTTAAGGTTAAATTAGCCAAATTTGATACAAAATTGCTGTTTACAATAACTCAGGGTTGGGAGCAAAAGTGAAGATTATGGTCTTTGCGTGGGGGCTCAGGGTTTGCTGGGGTGCTCTGTTACTCTGCAGTCCACACGATGCAAGGCACTTGCCCTGTCCTGCTCCTGGGGCAGATATGGAGATGAAATGGAGTGATGGTAGGGTAGATACAACATTTTAAAATAAAATGTGAATGAAGGTGGGGGGGGGAACGGGCCAGCAGCCAGGATATGCCAGCAGGGAGTTGGCATATCCTGGCTCATAAAAAAAAATCCTGAGTCATTGTCCACTGTGTGAATAGAATCTAATACTGCTATCACCAAAATAACTAAACAAAATATCTTCAAGTTTTCAATTCTCAGGCCTACCATGGTAGTGTAGGAATAGAGTTAATTGCAAAATAGTAGCAGATGGAGTTAAAGGTTGCAGCTGCACTGCAGAAATAATGCAGTTTGACACTGTTTTAACTGTCATGGCTCAGTACTATAGAATTCTGGGATTTGTAGTTCTGTGAGATATTTATACTTCTCTGTCAGAGAGCTCTGGTGTCACAACAAACTGCAAATCCCAGGATTCCATAGCATGGGGCCATGGCAGTTACAATGGTATCACAGTGGATTATCTCTGCAATGCAGATGCAGCCAAAGTTTGGCATTATCATCAGCCTATCTCTGACATGATTTTATATTGGCATCTATATTTGCATCTTTTGAAATCATGGGACAAATAATTTTATTCAGCATAAGAATCTTCAGAAAATCTTTAAATGGAACAGAATGTTGACTTTGCTTTAGAAATGTAGCTATACATTTAAATTTAGAAACAGACTTTTCAGAATAAGGTAAACTGAGTTTTAAACAATTTGACTTTTATGCTACTGTGTCCCTGTTTTGAGAGCATAAGTATGAGGAATTCTGGGTGCTTGGTTCAGCATTACCATGTCAGAACTTATGCCATAAATTTGGATATCTCTAAAGATTACTTCTACTCTTTGGGTAACAGAGGTTATTTGCTGTGTATGCGATAGTATGAGAAGGCAATAAAACATCATGTCAAAATGACCTAAGAATGTAGAAGGCATCCTTTCAGTGCCATACACTTCACAGAAACTGTCAACTAGCAGATGGCATGAAAGGTAAGAGATTGCTAATAGGTCTCAAGGTACTGCATAGCAATTAAAATGAGTGACCAAGGTTAAACAGCCATTGTTAAATCCCTTTGACATTGTTTATGCCAGGACATGAAGAAGCACTTCTTAAAGTGATAAATCTAAGGGGAGAACCCTGAGAGAAGGTGAAGGAGTTTCAGAACATCCTGCAATAATGAGGACCTTTGCCTTCCCTCACTCCCATTTAATAATCACTATAATTAAAAAATGCAGGCTTCCATCCACATATGTTGAAATTCTCTTGGCAAGGGAAAAGTTCTGCAATACACAACTGGAACATATTCTTCTCTTCATCCTGGTCTCCAGTGATTGTTGGCATGCCCTACTACCCCCTCCCCATGGTATCTCATAATGGGAAATATTGAACACTTTTGGGGGTCAGATTGTCTGGGGCAAACCAGAGGTCAGATGGAGGTCACAATGACCTGGGATCTATCTTAGGAGATTATCACACTATACTGTTATAGCACTATTATTCCACTTAAACTGCTCTGGCTGCCTCCTGTGGAATCCTGAGATTTGTAGTTTAGGAAGGGGCATTTAGAACTGTCAGCCAGAGAGTTCTTAGGCTTCACTAAACTACAAACCCCAGAATTCCACAGCAAGCAGCCATAGTGGTTAAAGTGGAATAATAGTGCTATAACAGTATAGTGTGATAAAATCCTTAGAAATATTATGGTAAGAAAGCCCATATATTAGGATTGTGCAGTACCTCCTTGGTAAACACAGTAATTAAAGAGGTATGTGCTAATACTTTCTTCCAACCCTGGGCATCTCAGCAATGATTCAATCAAACAATTAAGTGACCATTCCCAAATTTATTCCTACAGAAATTTTTCCTATACCTCCTCCTGTCCAGCCTTGTGAGGTTGTCATAAACCTATCAATTCCTATCTCCCAGCCATTAAAGCAATCAGTTGTGATTCAGTTTCCTTTGGGAAACTGAATGCAGGCTTTGTCCTAACCAGAATACCCCTTCGGGATATGAAATAGGGTATAAATACTAGTCCCGTGATAATAGAAAGGTGTGCCACAGTGGATGAACCTGGCCACTCTCTTTCTCGGCACACCCCAAATCAGAACCTCCTGTGCCACCCTCAGGCACTTGTCTGAGTATTTTCACTGCATGAAACTCTACTCTTCAAGACTGGTAACTATCACCCTATACTCCTGAATCTCTCCCTCTATTTAATCTTTCTGCCTTGCTCTGCTTTAGCCTTGTGTTGGTCTTAGGAGCCCATGTTGTGTGTAAGTTCACTTTGTGTTATTTCCAATAAAAAAATACTTGATTGCACTTTAAACTGGAGTATTCTCTACAGTTAGTACTGGTATACATAGGTGAAAAGATCCCCGAAATTACCCATCTCTTGCAGGCTTCTGTTTAAGCTACTTATTGCACCATAAAATGAGATTTTGGCATCACGGGTGGATCTCTAAAGCACCCCCCCCACCTCTTAGGGTAACAGTTGCTGCTGTTTCTTTAGTGTCCTCTCATCAAACTTTTTAGCAACACCTGTGGAACATATTTACAAAGCAGAAATTGCTCAGTGAGATGTGCAAGTGTATGACATGATGTTTAATACTTTGCTTTCAGATGCTTTATCCCCAGTTCTCCTCTGTGCCTGGTGAGGCTTCTTCATTTAAAGAAAAAAAAGACACCAAGAATTGTTCCCAATGCATATTCATTTTCCTGTCATGCCTTTTACTTATTTTAATTCCTTCAGACAGCTTAACAGCCATGTCACTCGCAACCATTATAGTGGCAATATCTCTGTTTTCCTTAGCCAAATTACTTTACTTTTTTATTTTTATTTTTTGCCTTGTTGAACACCAAATAAGACAGGGTAATATAAATGCTTTCTTCTACACATGACAGCTTTTTTTCATGTAAATTACTTGAATAGTCAAAAGTTAAATCCAGTTTAAAAACTTTGCACGTGAATATTCCCTGTCTAATATTGACATGAGTACCTAAAGCTGCTGCGTGTGGAGCAGTGTGTGTATGTTGGAGGGGGGGGGTCTGCCAGTTTTGACGTCCTAAATTTGATTATTATTATTTTAAAAATCTTAAGGACTTTGCTGACTGGCCCAGGCAATAACAAGACCAGACACAACACATGGGTTAAAAATGGACGGGGGGCACTTTATTTAATTTAACCCATTTAACACTCCTTCTCAAGAGCTTCAATGGGGGAAGACAATTTAGTGTGGGAACAGCAGGGGCAGTGGATCTATCCCCAGACCCTCTCCCCAGCTTCCCCAGGATAAAACACCTGAGCCCCAGAGAGAAACCCAGAAGCTGGGCTGCTCACCGGCCAGCCTGCATCTGGAAGGCCAACCCAAATGTCCCTCCCCCAAGTCACAGGAGAGGGGTTTATTCTTCAGGCCAGCTCCAGGGTAAGTCTCTTCTACCACCTCCCTAGTGGCAGGACCTAAAGAGGCATTTCCAGAGACCCCCCTTCACCAAAAATTTGTACCATAGGTGCTCACCAAACTATCACATCTCCCCCTTCCTCCAGCCATAGATATGGGGCAAGCAATTGCTTAGCCCCAATCCCCCACTAGATTGCCCAATAGGTTCCTCACTCCCTGTTGAAGGTCCCACAAGACAATAAGATTACTTGAATCTGAAAGGTGGCTGCCATCTGCTTGATAGATCTCTGGTTTTTAAAATATAATTTTGGGGTGTGGAAGGCAATGACCCAGACCCTTTGTCAGGGCATTGCAAATTTATGTATTAGCTCACCATCTTGCCCTGTCAATCAGATGAGGATCCCCATTCCCCTGTCAAAGCTGCCGAGGCAGGATGGCAGACTACAAGATATGAACCTCAGGCCATTTTGATTTAATCACTCTCATGTCATATAAGGCCTGCAAAATATGACCTTCTTCTTTAAGAGCCCAAGGTTGTTCCCACCCAAGTGGAGAACAAGGATATGTGGCGGAGGCCTGTGGTATTCCCCAAACAGCAATGGCATGAAACCATGCCAATGAAGGCCTCTCTTGCCTAGCCAATCCATGATAGCCCCGTTGTCCATACCCAGTTGTGGTCCAAGGTGATTCAAGTAAGGCTGGTGCACCAGGCATTAAATCATACTGTGGCCACAATCAGCACCCAGTGTCTCACTGGCCACAACCTAGAATCTGAAAAACAAGAAGGAAGCCAAGAAGAGTCAATATTGCAATGGCCTGACATACTTGCAGTAAGTGGAAGTCTCCAATGCCCAATGCACGTAATCTCTGTCCCCTGCATCCCCATGGTAGCAGCCATGGAGACAGCCCCAATTCTAAAAGAGTGTGTACAAAAATGTACACCCTATAGGCCCAAGGCCATTAGGGCCCACATGGTGACTGACCAGAATTAAAATTTTGTTAAGGGGAACAGGTCTGTGTGGATGAATAAAAGTCCCAGTGTGCATGTACTGCTGCAATGCCTCATGAATGTGCATGTGCTGCTGCAATGCCTCAACTGGGCATAAAGATTGGTCACTGCATACATGTAAAGTCACATTTGTCCCAGGCTCACACTCGTCCATTTTTGAAAAATGTAAAGTTAACTTAACCTGATAGCTCTCCATGTTTAGGTTCCTAAGCTATAAAGCCCTGCATGACCTATCATTCTTAGATGCAGCCACTAACTCACTAATCCTTAATGCCCCCCAAAAGGAGGTTAATGCTGCTGTGTGGAAAAGCAGAGCCTCGTAAGGAGATGAGCAAATACCAGACCAAGCTCCACCCAGCCCCTTCAGGATGCAGGGAGAAAGAGGGGCCTGAGAGTTGACTGCGGTGCCCCTCTCTCTTGACCAACCCTCCAGAATCTTCCAAGTATGGAAGTCACCAGTGATGTTAGTCACTCCCTGAGCCTTCACCCAAAAGGCAATTGCAGAAAGTTTAGTCCTGATGGACTATGGTGAAAAATCCTTGCTATGTAGGGATACACAAAACTGCAATAAATGTGGTACCAGAATCTTCCCATGACCTGAAGTCCATAAACTCCCTCACTGTCCTAAGATAGCCCTTCCTGGTAGTTTGCACTATAGACAAACTCAACACCCTTGCTACTTTGGTCCTCCAACTTCCAGTTGGTCTACCGGCATCTGATCTCCCTTGGATATCACCTCTGGAGCTAACTCTCTGAAGCACTCTATCTACGTGTGGGAAAGAGTATCAGCAATGTCATTGTCCACACCTGCAAAGTGCTGGGCAGTAAATAAAATATTATACCTTAAGCATTGAAGTGCAAATGCCCTAACTAATTTCATCACCTGTTGCTTATAAGCTTAAAGGACTAATCCTAGTCCAAAACTCAACTCAACTGTGCTCTGAAATCAATATGACACTGTCCTTTCAAATTTAATTCTTTATTTTCTTTTTTGGTTCCTTAACCTAAGAATTGCCTTTTCCCTCTATGTGGTAGGGGAGTTGTAAAGTGATAGGGGCTATGTAGTGTAGGCCTTGCAGCCCTAGCTGCTCCATGTACTACAGGCTTCTCTCACCTGGGCCTCTAACATCTGGAGGCTTCAAGGCCTCACCCAGGTTGTACTGTAATAAAAAGGGAGTGGGTGTCATCTTCCTCCCAGGCACTCTCAGTTTAACGCTCTTGCTAGATAATACTTGTTTTTATTGAGCATGGACACCAAGGTATTTTATTACCTCCACAGTTTAGATGGGTCAAACTTTATGTTTGTTTTTTTAAAATTAAATCTTACAAAAATGTTACATTACTAAAGCAATGTATATACAGGTTGAGTATCCCTTAGCTGGAATTCTGAAATCCATGTGCCAGCTCATGGGTTAAAAAACTTTAGTCCACATACATACCCCAGTCACCTTTTACTTTCCTCTGCTCACTGTCTCATCTTCCTGCCTCCGCCCAGCTCTTATTTCTCATTAACCTTTGTCACTCTTTCCTCTGGTGCTCATTCATCCTTCCTATCTCTTAACTCTCCTCCCAGCTCCTCCCCATTTTTCAGCTATGTGTATAAGGTGCACAATGAAACGTAAATGAATTTTGTGTTTAGACTTCGGTCCCATCTTTAAGATATCTCATTATGTATATGCAAGTATTACAAAATAACAAAAAACACTACAGGCTCCAAGCACATCAGATAAGGAATACTCAACATGTACTAAACATTGGGCCAGCTCTTAAGGCTGGTAAGGAATCAGCCATCTTGCAGTTCTACTTGTCTTCAATATGTACTGGCATGTCATGGAAATCAAGGATAGTTGCTTGCCATTGTAGGTTAGCCCTGGAAGGGTCATGCCTTCAGGTACATTTGGGAAACCCCCATTGACTTACAGTTTGTTTCACAATAAATTCTACTCCTTGTTATCTCAGGCCTCATCTATATGGGAGGACATAATGCACATACCTGCACATTATTAGCAATTTACAGCATTGAATATTTGTCTCCATGACATTTGGCAAAATCCAAGTGTATTTGAAGCTTTCCTCTGCAATGTTCACATGGACGTGAATCAAGATGGTGGCCATGTCAGTTTTGGCAGGCAGGCAGGAGTTAGCATCCCTTTCCAGCTGCTGAGGGTGCAAAGAAACATCAGTAGCCACTTGACCAGCCACTCGGAGGAGGAGGGGGGAAATGTCCCCCACCTTCCTCTGCAAGTGGCTAGCTAGGCTAGCATCCCTTTCCATCCTCTGAGGCTGGAAAGGAATGTAAGTAGCTGCTTGTCCACCCACTGGGGAGGGGAGGAGAAGAAATGCCCCCTGCACCTCCCTCTCCAAGTGACTAGCCAAGCTAAGGTAAAAAATCAACATGAAGATGCTGGCCACTTGCCCTGTTAGCAAGTCCTGTCCCTGCACCCATCTGGCAAATCAGCTTTGTGCTTTCTCTCCTATGGGAAAGTGATTCAAAGTGAATTGCTTTCCTAATGAGCAGGAATGCTCTTTCCCTTGCTTTTTTTAACAAAAAACAAAACAAAAACAAAAACAAAAACAAAAACCACCCCTCTGGGAAAAGCTGCAAAGGCTTTTTCTTCAGAGTTTTTGCCATTTTTGATCCTCCTCCTTCTAAATACGGCAATACAATGCAGGGTCCCATTAAGACAGGTAGGATTCTCCTCACATTCCATGAGGATTAATTTTCATCATTTAGACAGCCCTCTAAGCTTTCCTCACAGTATAGTTCAGAGTGATATAAGTCTGTGTGTCTGTGCATGTCATTCTTTTTCTATGATTCTTTTTCTATAATTTTCTATGATCCATAACAGTTTGGCGTCAGATGTTGTCCAGAAACTTACCAGTAGATCCAGCTCCATGGTTGTTGAGGTTTATCATATCCCATATCAGCCCTAAATATACCCAGTGATTTCTTGCAGCTGCACATTGCAGGAAAATATCCACTGCACTGACCAAATGACCATTACTGATCTTCCATTAGGCAATCCTCAGGTTCCTTGAAACCACTGCCATAAATCCATACAAAAGGACATTGACTCCTTCCTGGAAAGAAAAGGGGGGGGTGGCTTCCACTTTTGAAGTATGTACTAAGTACACAAAGTAAATAATAGTGATCTTTCCCACTTTCCTCAATGAGACTTATTCCCCATTCAGTTTGAGCTCTACAGTATAGTGAAGCATGAACATGTCAATTCAGGTCCAAAATAGGCCACATTTATGGTGTCAAGAATAAATGGAGTTGTGTCACATTGTCTCTGCAGAGACTATGCCATGACTCTATAATGCCACATTACAATGGCAAGACAAATGTATACAAATCCTGGGTGGCTATCTTTCCTTGTCCCAATTGACAGAGGTCACATTACTCATAAGAAAAGTACTGAAATATACACTACATTGTACAGAAACCTATAATCTTGTATCATAACATAGTGCTCCAGCTGTTAGACTTCATGCACCAGGACGATACTGTGATAGGACAATGGCATCTGCAGCCTTTAAACAGCGAATACAATTATGAAAACAGAACTCTTTGATCAGTGCACATGAAAATTTCCAGAAAATTGGGGCAGGAAAGATTTCATTTTTTTTTCTAGAAGGAAGAGCAATCCTCTAACTGTTTCTCAGGCTTACTATTAGCAGTGTGTGTGTGGTACAGCTTCCTTCCTTCATTTTTTCTGAGGAGTTTTTCTTCTCCCACTGCTACTACAAGCAGCAAGAACACCACCTGTACCAGCAACTGTAGTCGGTCACTATTTTGCATCCTTCACAATGTCCTCTACACAAAGTCATTGTGATGGTAGTCAGGAGGCAGCTGCCTCCAAAATGGTGCAGAAGATTCTGAGAACTCCCCCTCTCCTTCAAGGGGAATAGAAAAAGGTAAGCTCTCTAAATGTTTCTCATTAACATGCCTCCTGAGAAATTTTGCCTCAGCACTAGTTGACATTCCTCAAGGTTTAGCGTCTTCCCCAAGGCCTCCCAAACAGTAGATAATAATATATAATAATGATGGAGACACACTATCCACAATGCTGCAGCCGTATTTGAGAACTCACGACGAACAAGTCTTGAAGAGAAACGACAACGCAGAAAGAATCACAACCCAAAAACATCACCCAAGGAGACCTTCTGCTGTGCTTTTTGCAACTGGACTTGTTTATCTCGGATTGGCCTTTTTAGTCATCAGTGCGCTTGCAGAAAGCGCGGGATGAGTCCTGAATCTTCGTTTGCGAAGAAAAGCCAGAGAGAGAGAGAATGATAATAAAATTTTATTTATATCCCGCCCCTCTGCAACGCAATCGGGGCGGCTTACAATATAAAAACTCCATAATCACAATACACTAGCCCACCCACCCCTTAAAATAATATTAAATTATAATGTTTGTCCCTATTGCCCAATGCATGTTATAGAGAACTGTTTCTATAATCCCTGTAGCAGATATGAGGGACGCCAGTGCCTGGTCCAGCAACAGCAACAGGAAGGAGGTGGAACTAGTGCTATGTCATGTGCCAAAAGTGTTCTTTCTGTGAAAGTGGCTTTCATTTTTTTTTTTCCTGTTCCTCTTCTCAGGCTTTTGTTCGCAAACGAAGATTTTCCTGTTCCTCTTCTGAGGGACCTTGATAATTTATATTGGTGACATTTTTTAGCCTAGTATAATATTGCAAGGTGGCCAAGCATCTTTCCTTTCCTTTTTGTTCTTCTTTCTATTTCTTCATCAGTCAGTTTTCCTCACTGACCTCACTTCTTAGAAGACTCCCAGGGGAGGAATTACTTGGTACTGTATCTTACTCAGCTTTAGTTGACATGCAGGATACTGGAGAAGTTGTTGGTTGCCAGGGAGTTGGCTGCACACTGAAAAACAGGGCAGTCACACTGTTCAGATAGCTCCTAAATAAGGTGAACATATTTAATTTTGCAGTGGAACAATCTTTGCTGATGTTCAAGTACTTTTATCTGGCTTTCGGAAGTTAACTACTGGTTAACTGGAAATTGACTTTTACTCAATGGGCTAGAGGACCTTATAATCATTTCTATATTTAAAGCATATGGCATACAGATGGAAATTTCATATGAATGTGGTTTTGGAGAAGGGTTGATACTTTTACTGAAGTTTATCTATATTTTCCTCTCCTGTTCTGTTTCAATCCTTATTCTGTTTTTTTTCCTGTTTCTATACATCATTTTTATAAAATAATATTAAATATAAAATATCTTAAATATTTTATAATAAATATTTTAAAATAAGTAATAAAAGATTTGTGAACCTCAGCCAGAAGAATTTCTTCAAATGTTTTCTCCTCATTCCATCTTTTTTTTTTTTTGAAAAAGGAGTTGTTTTTCCTCTCCAACTGACTGTAAGGGCCCCAGAAAATGTAGGGGGGGGGATCAGTACAACACTAGTTTTTACAAGAGTCTCTTACCACTTACAAACCCTACTTTGAGGAAGTCGCTGGTTTTGACATCTGCAAGCATCACACCACACAGTGATATGGGGTGTATTGGGAAGCTTTTGGACTATAACTCCCAGAATCCTCTACTAGTATGGCCACTCTGGAGAGGTATTGTTCCATGCTGTCATTGCTACTATTATTTTATGCTATATAGACATTCTGTACAATGCAGAAATGTCTTACTATGGCATTTAAATAGTTCTGTCTAATAAATATATTGAACACTCTTGCTGGTTGACTGTGATGGTCTTCTTGATAGTAAAGAGGTCATTGTCATGGAAGTCCTGGACTGAGGGGGGCACCACAGTCTGTGCATCTCTGATAAACAGTCTGATAAATATACTGTGTAATGCATATCATGTAGTAATATAATAATAATAATAATAATTAAGGGAGTGAGATAGTAACAACTGAGAGAGGTTGAAAGTGGTGGAAACTAGTGCCTGATAGAGTGGGAAGGAGCTAGGAGGAGAGTTAAGAGAAAGAAAGGATGAATGAGCACCAGAGGAAAAGGTGACAAAGATAAGTGATAAAAAAGAGTTGGGTGCAGGTAGGAAGAAGAGACAGTGAGCAGAGGGAGCAGAGGAAAGTAAAAGGGCATTGGAGTGTGTATGTGGGCTGAAGTTTTCTAGCAGCTGGTACATGCTGAGTGAAAATTTGGCAGGGAGACGAGAGAGGGAGAAGTAGAAGAGAAAAGAAACAACATTGGGTGGGGGGGGAGGGATTTTGAATCCAGATGAAGTTGGGTATTTTTACTGTTATTTTATGGGTGTGAGGGAGTGCCTTGAAACACTTGTGTTCACTGTAACTAATGTAGAGGTCCTATTGAAGGCATTACCACATCGCTGTCAAAAGTAGAACTGCCATCCATTAAAGATCCTTTATTTGTGTGTACTTTTGCAAGCAATAATTTTTTTCTCATTTCTTTTTTCTTATTTGTTTATAAATTCAGTCAGGCATTTAAAAGTAATCTTCTACAGATTTATTGTATTTTTTATTTAGTTATCTGCTTGCTTACTTAAATTTTGGCCAACAGCAGCTTATCCACTGCAGTCATAACTCTAGTGTAAATAACAGAGTAGAGCTCTCTGTAATAAGACACAAAATTCTGTACACTTATATGTGTAAAGCTATGGATTTCCATGGAAATAGTTTATGTAACTGGACATAGAATTATATCACTATAATATGAAAATCATATTGTATCATATCAGTCCACTGGTGGTTACAGTAAATTTGGTACTATTGTTTCATCTACTGGAATCATTCAAATATTTGCCTGTATCTCATAGTGCGGTTCTGCAGATGGAACTGCTTCTATCAGTGAAAACGTTCCTTTTGTAGTCCCACATGCATGCCCAACCTTTCTCTGAAGGGCTTAGAAACACCAGAACAGGTTTTCAGGAAACACGGAAGGTTGCAAGGGCAAAGAATAAGGTACTAAAATTCATAGGGAGTGTTTTTGGAATTAGGTCCTTGGGTCATCAGATGCTGTTGTACTACCATGTCCATAATTCCTGACCATAGATCCGTCTTGTTGAGGAAGATGGCAGTGGTAGACAAAGGGAATCAAGGAAGAGAAAGTTGGGAAAAGCTTATGTTTTCTATGTCAGTTGGCTCTAGGAAGCTAACATAAGCCTGTCATAGCTCTTTTATGGAATTGGTTTTTATTTGATGAGCTGGTTGTCTAATTTAAAGAAAATAATCAGCGTTTAGTGCTAAAAATCATGCCCTCATGGCTTGATGAGTAGTTGTAGGAGATGGAGGACTTGGAAATTCATGAGGGCTTGGTGTGATTGTCAATAAGCTCCTGAGATCAATTTTACACCTGCCCCCTCCTCCGCATTGCAGTAGCGCTTTTAAGAACAGAAGTCAGGGGGATTATCTTTGGCTTCAAAGGCACTCCAGTAAGCTCTTCTGCATTGCCTTAACATTCAGTACATTGAGGATGACAGATTGCCTTGCCTCTGCTTTCAGGAACAGATGGTTAAGAAGGATATATTAAAGGACGCATGGTCATTAATAATTACTCAATTTATTTTGAGCCATGGTCTTTTCGAGTGGAGCAAGTCATTAACAATTTGTTTGCCACCCAAAGCCTTGGATAAATCTAAATAGAGGATAGTGGCTTCACAGGATTTGTTCACATATGTTATTCCAAAATAGAGCCCAGAATAAAGAGCCATCTCAGGGGCTGTTTCACACACATATGTATGTGCTTTACTTCTCTAGCCAAAATATATGTATTACCCCATTGATAAGCCCAGGTTTTGACAGCAAGGAAATGTTGACCTCTGTCATGCTGTTCTGTGAATAGAACATTACAGATCAAAGGGATTTAAAAACCTCTAAGTTTGTGTTGGATTGTGGGGAAACACTTTCTAGAACATGAATGGAGTTAATTAAAAAAATGCTGACTATATCTCACTGTACTTCATCATGCTCTCTCTTTTATAGGTGATGTTTCCATTAACAGGCGGCTTGTCAAATAGAATTATCCATTTGGACATTTCTGAAAAATCATGACCTTTCCCTGATTTTACTATCACTTCATTTGCCATCAAAGTGGCATAAAGAACAACAGCAGCAATGACACGAGGAAAAAACCTTGTCCACTCATAAAATGAATGGGCACATCCCCTTTTGAAATTACCAATTTCTATTTTTATTTTTACTAATGGATAGAACAAAATATGGTTATCCAACAGATTTATCACTTCTGAAAATGCTGTTGTGCGACAGAACTTGGCAGTCTAAATGTTCCAAAGTAGATATGTTAATGATCTGAAATAGTTCTGAGAGGAACTACACATTTAAATCTGCATTAAACTGTTATTTGAATACTTGAGATAGTTTTATTTTAAGAAATGAAAATTAATGTGAAATAAAATGATGGGCAAAGTACATGGATGTGACACAGATTGGAAATACACAGTTACACCAGTGATGGATAACACATGAACCATGGGACTTGTGTCTTTGAACTTTTTCGGACATCTCAAATACACCGCAAGCAGCCTCCTCACGTTGTGAGGCTGCTGCGCTTCAGGGCATCGCTTTCGGATGACGCTCTCCCCTGCCGGTACTGTTGCGGTACCGCGGGGACATTTGAGCGTTATATTTCACCAGTTTTTAAGCACGAAAGTTGATCGTGATTATTTGAGATGTCCAAAAAAGTCCTTCCTCTCACTTTTGCATCTCCTGCAACTTCTCCCAAATTAAAAAAAAAAAAAGTAATTTTAAACTGCATTTTTAAAATCTTAAATAATGTACAGGGGAATTTAGGATATATTTTGAAAGAAAATTATGCTCCCAGGAGCTTTCAAGAAACATGATTTCCCCCCCATAAAACAAGGCAGATGTTTCATGTGTACCTTCTTTTAAGCAAAAATGAAATCTAGCAGTTAGATTAACAATATTTTTTCAGACATGGTGATTCCACTTCCTATATTAATAATTTATACAATGTTTTTGTAAAATAGATGTTGCAAATTTAAAATTTCTAAATCAAAGCTTTTATAAGCCTGAAGTGGTGAGGAGATGTATGAATACAACAAATTGCATCCAAATTACCATCTAATTGGGTATAACAATCAGTGGTGAAATTAAATATTGGAAAGATTTCCCAAAGAAGGCTATAATTCATCTCAAAATTATGAGTAGCATTTTACTTGGCATCCTAATTAGTACAAAAGAAAAGGCATGGACATTGCCTCTGGCCTACTCACCTCTTGGAGAGTAAGAAACAAATCTCCAGGCCACCATGCAAAGAAGATTTTGCAAAGTTAGTAGAGAATCTGTTCTTTGTGTTTCTACACTGTTCAAGAACCACAAAGTCAAATATCAGTGGCAAGGTGGATGAGTATAAATTATTATGGATTGTAAATTTGAGTGGGGGTGATGGGGTTTGTGTTGAAAGCTACACAAGAGCCTAACCAAGAATGCAGAACATCACAATCTGGCTGACATTTGATTTAATAGGAACATTACCTTTGCCTCTAACATATAGATTATTTTTCCAACTTAGTTTTCTTGTTGGAAACTATACCACTTGCCTTCTTCATGCAGATTTTTTTTTTAAATGAACAAAACAATCACAAGTGCATTTTAATATTGCCAATAATTTCTCACTGGGTATATTGGTTACCAGCAGCAAGGTCACTGCAACCACTGTTACTTGCTTTCTACCTTCTCAACATTTTAGCTCAACAATTTATTCTCTATTCAGAGCAATGTGTATGCAAGAAGCAAGTTGCTAGCCAAAAATCAGAAACAGGAGGGCAGATAGGTTGGGGAGTGGGGAGAGAATAGCTACTCCATTGATTACAGTTCAAGGACAGCTTCACTCAGATAGAATATTACATTATTATAATTGGGCACCATTTCATTATGTTCCTCCATATACTTCTTCAAAAGGAAATGCATATGACACAAGGATCAAGGGCGCTCTTGTTTTCTTTTGAACAATATGAAATCAAATCCAAGGCTGAACACTCAATGCAGAAGTCATATATTGGGTGTTTTGCTAAGTTTTGTTCTTCATAAATCACCCCTTATGAAATGCAGTTCCTGTAAGGAGCAATTACCAATAATTCAGAAAATAAATGATATACAAGCAGATAGCACATTTTGTAATAAATGTAATGGTTGAAACTGAGTCAAAGGAATGTAATGTACTGTATGATTCCCCCCACCCCACCCCACATACTTAGGAAAGAAAGACCAGCTTGTTTTTTTGTGGGGTGGAGGGAATAGGCATAAAAACTTAACATATGCTTGAAATCAGTTTTTTTCTAAAGAAGTTATATATCTCAACTGTCTGGAAGTGCTAACTCGTTTAGAAGTGTGATGGAGGGAGATAGTTTACCACTTGAACTCTGGAAAGCATCCATCTGCTCTCCTCACTATTTTGTAGGATAGTACATATGTTTCATTTCCCTGCTCCTTCCCATCTCAAAGAGTTCTGGTGCTTCAAATTAGAATGTGCTGTACTCAGTGGGAGTGCTGCTTAAATCCACTGACCTGGCTGGGTAAACACCAGGAGGGTCTCCTGCAGAGTCTGCTACATGGCACCGAGCAATTACTGCAGAACAAAGGCAAAATTTGGGTAACTACCAGCAGCAGTGTAGCTATGGGAGGTGGGCACAAAATAAAGGCATTATCCCCTTAAAAATTCTGCAAAGGGAATAAGAACACAGCAAATGTGTGAGTTCTGCTTATGAATGGTTTTCAGAGTCTCATTCTCTACAATGCTAGAAACCTGGGGACTGAAGGAAAATTTCATCAGAGGGGGCAGAATTTGTATAAGGGAGTGCAGTGCCCTCATTTTGCACCTGCGCCTCAGAAGTTACACTCCGCCAATGAAGCAAAAATGTACTGGCCTAGTTAGAAATTCATCTTCTGGGCAGTTAACAGGAATGAAAGAAATAAACCCACTGGAGGGATATATGAGGTCTGTCTATTAAATAACAAGACTGATACAACAACCCATCTTTATTTATATGTATTACAATTCTAATGCTTGTCCCCTTCAATTATAGACTTTTTCAAATGGGGTAAAAAAAAACCCTGAGGAGGTCAGAAGAAGAACAGGGTGTCACACTTACAGAGCCCCATTTCAGATGACACCGTCCTCCTCAGTCCTCCTCCCAACCACCTCTCAACCTTTCCCTGTGCTGCGGGCACCACTTTTTATTGATGGAAAAACTCCATCAATAAAAAACACCACCCACAGCATGGGGGAACGTCAGGAGGAGGGCAGGAGGAGGACAGAGGAGGACAGCGTTGTCTGAAATGGGGCTCTGTAAGCATGACAACCCCATTCTTCTCCTGACCTCAGGGTTTTTTTTACCCCATTTGAAAAAGTCCATACTCCACATTCACAATTTCACACCCATGAGGTCTGGTTTTTCTACTGGTCGAAGGTGTGGAGCAGATCAGTTTCTGTCAGCTGTTTCAATACATCTGCCATTTTCTTCTTTACTACATCAATTGACTCAAAACATGTTCCTTTAAGCATCAATTTCACTTTAGGGAAAAGAAATAAGTCGCATGGTGCCAAATCTGGCAAATATGGGGGATTTTCAAGTGTAGTAATGCATTCATCAGCCAAAAACTGTTCCCCAGAAAGTGCTGTATGAGCAGTTGCATTGTCTTGTTGAAGAATGAAACCATTTTCCAAGGACTTTATCAGACATGAAACATACAGCATCATCCATTGGTGTTTTGTTCAATTTCACTAAAAATTTCAAATTGACATGTTGCTCGACTTTTAAATTTAGCATTTTTCTGGCACACAACTGACAACACAGCTGCTTTAAATGATGACTGACAATTAACTGATTGGGAGAATGCTGATGTTTGTCATGCAGGTTCAGACACATTCAAGGTCACCACTCAAGCATTCATAATCAGTTCTCTCTGGTTTGTCTGAAAGGTAGAAACATAGGACTTTTTCAAAGGGGCAGGGAACCATGGAGATCGGGAGGATGACACTGTCCTGCTTACAGCGCTCCATTTTGGACAATGCTCTCCTCCTCCTGACCTTTCCCCATGCTTCCTCCATGCTGTAGGCACAAGAAACACACCACATTTTATTGACAGGGGTTTTCTGTTAATAAAAGTGCCAGGTTTCTCACGCATGCAGCACGGAGGAAGCATGTGGGAAGCTTGGGAAGAGGACAGCATCATCTGAAACAGAGTGCTGTATGTGGGACAGCACCATCCTCCTCCTGACCTCCACGAGGGGGGGGTCCCCATTTGAAAAAGTCCACAGTCTCATTATTTAATAGACAAACCTTGTATAGTCAGTATTTTCATTCTATCCATATTTTCTATGCCTAGGAACAGGAATGAGAAGTATGAGGTTGTTGCCCAAAATGGAAAACCTCAGGATGGATTTCCTCATACCCTTCTCCATGTAATGTGTAGTGTAGAAAATATATGGTATGACAACATCACTTTATATGTTTCTCTGCTTTTGACCTATGTTGGTTGCCACTAGAAAGGCAGCCCAAAAGTGAACATCATGAATATCCATAATTACACACTAGAGGGGAAGAATTATTTTTTAAAAATAAATAAAATAAAATGGTATCGTTCAGATGGTATAATCTGCATATGATCTGGAAAAAATGTGTCATGCCTGAGAAAGACACATGGGATTCTACTGAGGTAAAAGACACTTTGGATTTGCACAGAATCATAGCCCAAGGGTCCATTCTTTTTGTGTGTGTGTGTGTGTGTGTAAGTGAATGGTAGTATGCTTGACAGAGGTTTGTAAAATATTTGTATGTAGACAGACAGATAGATAGATACAGATATAGATACAGAGATAAACTTGTAAAAAGAAGCCTCTTGGTGATTGTATAGAAATGAATCCATGAGTAAGATTTAGAAGAAAAAGAGGGAGAATACAGACTAAGGGAAATTTATGAGTTTGGAAACAGATGAAATGGACTCCTTCACTGAGAAAGAAGATAAAATGAAAATGAAAAACAGCTGATCTCTGATTGGCTATGAGGGGCAAGGACTGCTGAGTTGATACTGCCTACCTTCATATAGTGTTCATTCCATCTGCCTCCAGAGAAAGACTCAGAGAGTCTCCACATTACATAGAAACTGCACTTTAACTGTAAAGCTCCAGGATACAGAATGTTGTAATTTGTAGTTGTATTAGAATTTTTTTCCATAGCCTGGTAGAGTATAGTAGAGCACTCTAACAGACAATTCTTAGGACCTCACCAAATTGCAAACTGCAAGATTTTATAGGACGGGGTCATGGCATCAAGGTGCTATAACTGTGTAGTGTAAATAATTTTTCTGACACCAGCCTGAAAACAAGGCAAGACTGATAAAGTGCCATTTCACAAAAATAACCTAACTGGGGTCGAAAGAATGGCTGTCTCACAGGTCTAGGCCCTTCCATGTTCTTACCATTACACTTTCTGCTATGGGCATTTTCATCTTGGGAGATTATCAGATGGGCTAAATATGGCATTACACGAATGCCAGGAGCTCACTAAAGAGCTTGTTTTTTACATGACATTGTTCCGCAATCATCATGCTCATGTGCTGCTCCAATTCTGCCAGCAATTCTTTTTATTGATGAACTAATCCATCAATAGATTGCCTGTTCCATTTCTATGTTGGAATGACGAGTGAGTGAAAAGGTGCCCTGCTATGCTGGTGCAATGCCAGCATCAGTGGGAGATCCATGCCAGAACACTTCTGGGTGTGATTGGGACGAGGTAAGTGACACACTTTTTTTTTTACCCTCCCTGGGTTACTTGTTTTTTAAAAGTGTGTTTTTATGCTTGCTGTCACTTTTGTGTGTGTATTTTTCTTTGAAACTTTAAATTTCCCACACACTCATCCTCTTGTGAGAACAGCCCAGGATTTCAAACCAGGAAGTGAATGCAGCTCCATTCGAGCATTTTCTGCACAGAAAACAATATTGCTGCACAAAGCAGCCAAGTGGAAATTTTACATGGAATATATCCCAAATTGTAATTAGCCTTCGAAGACTATATGGATTTTAAAGACTTCCTCACATTGGGAAGAGGCTTTCTAAAATTACTCATTCTTTCCTTCAAGAAGAAGCTTATTGAAGAATTATATACCTAGATTCCACCATCTCTCCTGATTTCCAGTAAGGGTGATGGAACCTTTTCTTTTTGTCCCAATATGGTACATTGGCTGTAATAAAAAGTAGTGCAGTGGGAAAAACCAACAGATTTATTGAGAATTTACAAAAATTACAAAAATTTAATTATTTAACACACACACACACCATACAACTATGCATGGTAAATAGGTGAAAGTTAGAAAAATTGTTTAAAGTAGTTCAGGAAATAGTTCCACAGAATACATAGAGTGTAGATCTAGTTGAGTGTGGAATCTGCAACAAAAGAGGGATTTGCTATTTTTTAAAAAAATGTTACTGTAGAGGGTAACAAATAATTTAATCAATTTCCCCCTCACTGCTAGACATCTCTGAAAACTATGTAGTTTAAGAGTCCTCACTGGATGTAGGAAGTCTCTGTTGCAGGGCAGAGGGGTGGATCAAATGAGGATCAGGGAGGCTATAGCCTTCCATGATTGGCTCATCTCCCCACACACAATGTTGCAGGAGAGATTGCCCTTGCCATCTGTGTTCTGATAGCTGTTGTTCTTCTTCGTGGTCTCTGTGAATCCACACATAAAGGGTTAATCCTGCGCCTGCGCAGTAGCATTCGGAAGTCGTTAGAGTCAATAGCCATTAGATTGAGTTTTGGCGGTAATCCCGCCCACCATCCCCTTCAGGCTATATAGGCCCTCCTTGAGCCCGCCATTTTAGTTCCTTTTTTTCCACCGCGTTAGCAGCACGAGGAACATTGTCAGAGTCTTAGCCTTCGGACTTGGATTCTACCCCCCCCCTCGGTTTTGCTTTCCTTGTTTTTCGTCGACTCGGATTGTCTTCGACTGGATACTGGAGATTGAACGGATTTTCCTCAGTACGACCCCAAACTTACCGTCAGACCTCGAAATCGTGAGTGACCACATTGTTGTTCATAATGGCGTCGACGGGCTTCTTTAAAGCATGCTTAACTTGTGGGGTGAAGATACCCGAGTCGGACGGGCACTCCAACTGCCTGATGTGTCTGGGGGAAAGACACGATGTCCGGTCCTGCCGCCACTGCAGCACCTTCACTCCCCAGGCGAGGCGGAACAGAGAGAAGAGGCTGAAAGCCCAACTGTATGAACATGTGCTCTCGGGCTCGGCCACAGCTACAGCCCCAAGGCCCTCGATGTCCGGCTCATTGCAACAGCATAAACAGCCAGCTAAGGAGCCCTCCGAACCGAAATCCCGGGCTCGGGGGAAGAAGGTGGCCAAGAGCTCTTCCTCGAGATCGAGGAAGTCCGATTCTGACAATGCAGACGGTACCATCCTGAGAGATCACGGTACCGCTACACTACAGAAAGAGAGGCTTAAGACAGTGAGGCTTACCTCCCCAAAGGCCACTCCACAGGAGGAACCACCAAAGAAGAAGAAGAGACGGTCCGACGACTCTCTCTCGAGTGGGACCCAGAAAGGCCAGACACTGATCCCGGACCACTCTTCGGGTCATAAGTCCCCGGTAGTCTCTCCCATAAGAGTCAGCCTCTCCAAGCTTTGGTCACCACCGAGGGATACATCCCCAATTTCGGTAGGGGATAACAGAGAGCAAGAGCTGTCGGAAGGCGAGCTCCAAGCATGGGAGCTGAAGATCATCAAGGTCTCGACAAGCTCGATAGAAAGAGAGGGACGGCACTGATCCCGCTCGAGATCGATCACCTCGGTATCGCATCGATCTCACTCACCGCAGACGATTCCTTCGAGGTCAGCCTCCCGATCGCGGTCCCGCTCACCGCAGCTCACCAAACCGAACACCCCTCGAAGGTCTCCGCGTCAGTCTGGATCCCGCTCCCGGGACCGCCACTACTCTACGGAAAGGTCTCCACAGAGATTGCGCACCCCCCGTCGGTCCCGCTCCCCGAAGGGGTCACTGCGTCGGTCCCGTACCCCACGACGAACCCGCTCACCGCGCCGGAGCCGTAAGTCCCGCTCCCCAAGACGCCGACACCGATCCCGTTCACCGCGACACCCTCGATCCCATTCTGGGTCATCAGCCTCGTACATCTCCAACGTGGGGACATCGGAGGAAGAGTGGCTGTGGGAGCCATATGGCCGTAGGTATTACGACCGCCCTCATAGGTATCACCGATACCACCCTTTTGGGAACTACTGGGACCCCTACTACGAAGACGTCTTTGACCCCTCACCACGCTACAGGGCCCGAATACACAGGGACCGTCCACGGTCCCTAACACGCACCCCAGAGAAGGAGCACCACCCCATCACTAGACCACCAACGGAATCTACACCCAAGTCAGGGACTGGTACCGCTCCAAGCGGCTTGGACAAGGAGAAAGAACCGGCCCCGTCGAGATCGCCATCGAGGTCACCTTCCTGGGAGAGACCAGTCCTGCGCAGCCCCCCGCCAAGAGGCTCACCGTCTGGAGCAACAGTACCGCCCAGCCGCACAGCACCGCCGAGGAGGCCGGTCTCGAGGACCCCCTTGGCTCATTCATCGGACTCGGACTCGAGATCCTCTTCGCCATCACTGAGACTGTCTCCGGCTCCGGGAGGAGCGCGGCCAGACCCACCGTCACCTTCAGACGATATGAAGGCTTTCGCCGACTTTATGCACCGACTGGCAGGCACTCTGGGGATCAAAACCACTCAGCCAGAAAAGGAAGTGGACGATCCCATATTTGAGGACCGGCAACAAAGGGCACCGTCCCTTCCCTCCTTATCCATCTCACCATACCTACTCCAGGTACTGAAGTCGTCCTGGGCTACACCGTCTTCTACACTGCCCACATCCAGACGACTAGATCATCTATACCGAGTCTGCACAGACTCTGCATCGTGGCTCTCGATCCACCCAAAACCCAACTCGGTGGTGGTCGAGTCAGCTCAGATGAAGACATCCCAGAGACTGCAGTCCACCCCGTCAGATAAGGAGGGCAAAAAGCTGGACGCCATAGGCCGTAAGTTCTACTCTTCCGCCTGCCTCCTCACTAAGATGACTTCGTATGCGGCCTGCATGGGGGCTTACCAGAAGTTCCTATGGGACGCCTTGTCGGTCCACATCTCGAAGTTGTCTGAGCAGGACCAATGAATAGTCAACTCCTTCAGAGAGGAAGGCTTGGCGCTAGCGGGATACCAGCGACAGGTAGCAAAGCACATTGCAGAATGCACGGGCAAGATTGTAGCCAACTCAAATTTCAGTTCGTTGCCATGCATGGTTACAATCGTCTGGACTGTCACATACCGCACGTTCCATCATTGAAGACCTTCCTTTCGACGAACTGGGTCTGTTCCACGCAGACACGGACTCGAAGCTGGAACATGCGGAGAAGATGAGGTCGACGGCCAAGAAATTCGGCCTACCCAGCACCCATCACCCAACGAGGCCACGCCTGCCCTTTCGCAGGACGGGATCACCCTACCACAGAAGATACAGCCCGCCACCCTCCAGACCACGACAATCCTCTTCATACCAGCCCCACAAGAGATTCCAACCATTCAAGCCCAAGCCACAATTTCCCAAACGGAAACCGGAGTCCTCCAAACACCGCGCTTGACTTCGAAGAGCCACTACCACCACCAGACACCAACGCTGCCTCTTCACTCCATACTACACCCTCTCCTGCAGACCGCCTCACAGAGGCATTCTGTTCATGGCAGCTCATTACCTCAGACCGTTGGGTCCTGAACATTATAAGGAGAGGATACTACATAGACTTCGAGGAACTTCCACCTCCAAACCCACACAGAGTAACCCCACTGTCTCCACTCATCATGGAAGAGGTCAACAGTCTCCTACAAAAGGGTGCCATCGAGCGAGTTCCCCGCTCACGCACAGGAGGCCTATTCCTCTCCAGATACTTCATCGTCGAAAAGAAGGACAGAGGTGGCCACCCCATCCTAGACCTGTGAGACTTGAACTCATTAATCTGCCCACAGAAGTTCCGCATGGTTACGCTCCCATCCATACTGCCCTTCCTGAGGTCAGGAGACTGGTTTGCCACCTTGGATTTGAAGGACGCTTACTTTCACATCCCAATCGCGCCCTCACACAGGAGATTCCTCGCCTTTGCGGTTGGCGGCGCGGCCTTCCAGTTCAAGGTTTTACCGTTTCACCTTTGTACAGCTCCAAGAGTGTTCACAAAGTGCATGGCAGTGGTAGTGGCTTGGCTCAGACAAAAAGGCGTAGTGATGTTCCCATACCTGGACGACTGGCTTTTTACGGCCCATTCGGCCAAAAAACTGGACAGAGACATCAGGCTGACCCTCGCCTGGCTAGAACAACTGGGACTAGTGATAAACTATGAGAAATCGCACCTTTGCCCCTCGCGGTGCATCAGGTTTATAGGGGCCTCCCTGGATTCCAGAGTAGGGAGAGCGTTCCTGCCAGACGACCGGTTCCACACACTTCGAGCAGCAGTGCTGAAATGCATAAACCGGCGAAGGTCCACAGTGAGAGAGGTGCAACAGACCTTGGGCTACATGGCCTCTACTACAGCAATCACACCCCTCGCACGGCTACACATGAGACCCCTTCAAAGTTGGTTCATCGCAAGGTTCAACCCGTATGCTCACGGGCCACACAAACAACTGACCATTCCCTGACCACTCAGGAAATCCCTCCTCTGGTGGACGAACCCACGGGTGGTCCAACAGGGCCTACCATTCAAGCAACTAAACCCCACAAGGACCATCACGACAGATGCGTCCCTGTCAGGTTGGGGAGCACACGTCGAAGGACTGTCCGTCCGGGGACGCTGGTCATGGAAGGAGAGAATGCTGCACATAAACACTCTGGAACTCCTAGTGGTGTTCAAAGCCGTGAGGGCGTTCGAACCCTCCGTGGCGGGACAAGTGGTCGAAGTAGCATCAGACAATACCATGACGGTGTTCTACATAAACAAGCAAGGAGGAACGCACTCACCGACGCTCCTGAGGCTCACCCTAGAGCTCTGGGACTGGTGCGTGAGGCGAGACATCACACTGTTAGCCATACATGTCCCGGGCCGGACCAACGAGCTGGCGGACGCACTCAGCAGATCGACCACCAGCAACCACGAATGGGCTATGGACCGACAGACGCTCGCTTCCCTCTTCTCACAATGGGGCACCCCAGCAGTCGACCTCTTTGCCTCCAAGGACAATGCAGTGCTCCCACTATTCTGCTCGAGGGGCCGCCGGTCACGGGACAGCCTGGGGGATGCATTCCTATGGCAGTGGGAGGGCCCCCTGCTTTACGCCTTTCCCCCCTTTCCTCTCATCCCCAGAGTGATTTCGAAACTACACCAGGACAGGGCCAGATGCATCCTGATAACTCCATGGTGGCCCCGGCAACACTGGTTTGCCCCTCTCCTCAGGATGGCACAGGGACGGTACCACCGTCTCCCACGGAAGCCGAACCTCCTGTCAATGGCAGACGGTCGGATCCTCCACCGGGACCTCAATCTGATCAACCCAACAGCATGGCTGATAATGCTGTGAACCTTCTCTCAGAAGCAGCAAGGGACATCGTCAGAGCAGCGCACCGCCCTTCAACGGTGAGGGCCTACGACTACAAATGGAAAAGATTTTGCTCTTTCCTAGAAGAGAAAAGGATCCCCCTACACCTAGCGGACTCGTCCAACTTGATGGACTTTCTAGCCTCCTTCTCAGACAAGAACTTCGCAGTCTCTTCGATCAGGAGCTATGTAGCAGCCATTTCCTGGCATTTCCAATGCCTGGGTAAACCATCCTGCTTTAGAGACCCTAAGGTAAAGGCCTTCATCAAGGGCTACACTAACCTACACCCTCCAACACTGGGACCTACCCCGGCCTGGAGCCTGGAGATAGTATTAGCAGCCTTATCTAAGTCCCCCTTTGAACCGATAACCACGTGTGACCTACGTCTCCTCTTCATGAAGACGGTTTTCCTGGTTGCGATTACGTCAGCAAGAAGAGCCAGCGAGCTGTGTGCATTAAGGGTGGACCCCCCTTACACATGCTTTCACAGAGACAAGGTGGTCTTACGGCCGGACATTGCCTTTCTACCCAAAGTGGTATCCTGCTTTCATCTCAACCAGGACATAATACTACCTGCCTTCCCTGAACAATCGTTGGATGACGGACAACAGTCACTCCACTACCTGGATGTCAGAAGGGTGTTAGCTGTCTACATTGACAGAACCTTATGGATGCGGAAGGGCAACAGACTCTTCATCTGCTATGCAGGCCCAAGAAAGGGCGAGCCGGTATCTTCACAACGTTTCTCGAAGTGGGTAACGGTGACGATCAAGCTAGCATACCAAACGGTGAATAAGCGGCTGCCAGAAGGCATCCGTAGCCACTCAACCAGAGCTACCTCCACCTCTATGGCGTTCCTACAAGGGATTCCGATCCAGGACATCTGCAGGGCAGCCACGTGGGCGACACCCCTGACTTTTGTCAAAGTGTACAAGATAGACTCTACCTCGAGAGAGGACGCGGCCTTGGGGCGAGCGGTCCTCATGTCCTGCATTGCGCAACGGACCTGACTGAGTCCATAGACCCTGGACACCACACTGCATCTACCTCTATTAAGTAAATAAAACGACCCTGATGGGTCCCTTTTGCCTTATCCTGACTTGGCATGTGGTGTCTCTTCCTTTCCCTTCTTTCTTGGTTTCTAGACAGGACACACCCTCCTCCTAAGTATAAGCTTGCTAATCTACCCTTTATGTGTGGATTCACAGAGACCACGAAGAAGAAGGACAGGTTGCTTACCTGTAACTGTAGTTCTTCGAGTGGTCATCTGTGAATTCACACAATCCCACCCATCCTCCCCTCGGGTGTCCTAGGCTACCTCCTAAAAAAAAAAAAAAAAGCGCTGCAACTGCGGCTATTCGGAACTAAAATGGCGGGCTCGAGGAGGGCCTATATAGCCTGAAGGGGATGGTGGGCGGGATTACCGCCAAAACTCAATCTAATGGCTATTGACTCTAACGACTTCCGAATGCTACTGCGCAGGCGCAGGATTAACCCTTTATGTGTGAATTCACAGATGACCACTCGAAGAACTACAGTTACAGGTAAGCAACCTGTCCTTGTGTGCTTACTATGAGAACACTGCCTGTGACTATCCTCCTTTTTCTTTCTTTTTTTCTCAAGTCTTCCTATCGCTAAAATAAAAGAAGTGGTTCTGAGGGGCTAAAATGTCCCATTCTGATACATGAGGATGAATGTCACATCTAGTCTGCCCTTCTCATTCCCTCTATAGCTTTGACTAGGAGAAGTTAAGTAAGATATGACAGGGACTCAAGCCAATCTAGAAACCTCAAAAGCCTCTCCTCCAATGAGTGGCTGCTACTTTCAGTAAAGTAAGACTTGTAGTAGCTAAGTCCCACATGGAGCAACTGGGAAGAAGAGAATTCTGCTTCCTGTCCATGAATTATTTTGCTCTGTCTATACCAAAGAACTTCATATATCATTTTAGCCTAGATAAAATTGTTATCCCTCTCTTTCTTTGTCTCTCTCTCTCAAACACAGCAAAACTCCCAGGCAGCATTCCTGTGAGTGCCAACAATAACAAGTCAGCTTCTTTTGGTGAAAATCTCCTTAATTCCTCATCTCTTCCTTATGCAGGATGGTAGTAAAATCCACTGTAAATCTATTGGCTTTCCTCAACATTTCTCTTTTTATCTCTTTCTGGGGTGAAGATACACAATGGAGAAACAGTGTGTCCCTGGATTCATTATTGTAGCTCATTCTCATACCACACCATCACTAAAGAGAAATAAGAAAATGCATTATTTTCTTTCCAAATAACTTCATTATAACTCAGTTTATGCCTTTGTTGTGGTTCTAACTAATTTCATGGGCATGTGAAATCTCATCACTGCTTAAAGTCCCATGTCATTCAACCTCTTTTCCTACTCAATCTGCATGAAATACACACGTTTCTTCAACATTTCCCATCAAATTGCAGAGATTAGTTACCTTATCTCTATGGATTTCTGCCCACTCCCCCCATTAGTTTTTCTGGGTTTGTTTCTCTCTCTGGCTAGAACATGTTGTATTCTGACAGAATTAGTAGATATCATTTATTAATTCTTTAACAAAAATAAAACCTATGGTTCTGACAATACAAAGAGTTTGAATCCGAAGTCACATATTGAGATGGCAGTTATGGTTGGGTCTCCTTCCTTGGAGGTCTTTAAACAGAGGCTGGATGGCCATCTGCCAGGGATGCTTTGATCATGATTTCCTGTGTGGCAGGGTGTTGGACTGGATGTGGTCTTTTCCAACTCTACAATTCTATGATTCTATGATTCTTTGGTTGCAAAGACTATAGAAATTGAAATTATATCTTCGTGGTAAAATTATTTTGAGTCAGTATAGTACAGCAGTTAGAGTGTTGGTCTAGACTTGGGATAGTCAGGCATCTTGATAAGTTGTAGAAAGGATGGTTTGGTAGTGATCCTTGACTCTGCCAGATCTCCTAAACCATGGGATGCCCCAATGCAGGGATGCTAAGCATTTAAAGTTGTGGTCTTTGTTTACATCATCATTGTGACTTACATGCTTATTCTGCGGAGGTGGGTAAGACAGTTTTTGAGAAACACACCATAGTTTTCAGCAATTGTTGACTAATGAGTGATTTATGTATCTTTCTTTTTTTCCCCTTTTCTTTAGATATATAAGCATGTATGAGTTCACAGCTGTTGTAAATTTGGTGATTTTAGGAAAAAATATACAATTGGCCATTACACTACAACACCAATAGACACTTTTGCCCCATTGTTTGAGGAAAGGCCTTCTTGGCTCCAAAGCACCCTATATCTAGGGAACTCAAAGTGTGTGGAGGAAGATCAGGTTAAGGAATTCATAAAACAACTCTATCTCTTATACCAGAGTGGTGGCTTCCATGTCAATGGGGTAGTGAATTTGCTCAGCGTTTTAATCTGAACTCTAAAGGAGCTATTCAAAGTGTTGAACTTATTTGCAGGATAGGGTTCAGCAGCTGGGATGGCTGCCTGAAATTTCAGGGTAAAAGCCACTGTCAAATCACTTCCCCATTAACATGACAACCCCAAGCGGTTTTTGCTGATGTGATGCAAAAGCTCCACCCAAAGTACCCCCGCTCCAAATATCCAAATATATGGTGGTCAAACTAAAACTCATGATGAATTTGACTGAAATAGCTATTGAGTGGCATACAGGAAATGGCCTGCTGGGACTGAATGCCTTTAGCGACAGTCACAACTCCAGGTACGATACCAACATCATTTCTCCCCAAAAAAGACATTACTTTATATCTTGTCATGGTGAATTAACTGCATGTGCTTTCACTGGAGTTTTTCTGTTCTTTTAAACTATCAAATAAAAAAATGGTGAACAGATGGTGCTTTTAAAACCCGACACTTTACTAAACTAAACTCTGCAATTTACTGCTTGATCCATTTTTCCAACCTTGTTGCCTGCAATTTTCTCCTATCATATGCAAACAGACTTTTACTTCTGAACTGAAACCTCATCTGAGGAAGCTCCATGCTCTCAAGCTCCCTTGACTCCAACATTGAAATCTGAGTAAGTATTCCCTAGACACTATCAGTGATTAAAAATAAAAGGTAGGAGCAAGGAAGAACTATTAGGGTTGCCAGCTGACTACAAAAACAACTGCATAGCAAGTGTTTTATTTTGGATTTTGTTTTCAAGCAAATTTTCAGAAAAGACACACATAACCATATTTTCGTTTCCAAATTACTTTAACACAGTGGTTCCCAAACTTTGGTCCTCCAGATGTTTTGGGCTTCATTTCCCAGAATTCCTGATTGTTGAAGTCCAAAACACCTGGAGGGCCAAAGTTTGGGAAACACTGCTTTAAAAGAATAGTTGAACAACAGGTGGATTGGCCATATTTGTGTTGGCACTCACTTCTGAATCCTCTCAGACACTCATGTTCTGCCAGGTATTGCCTGAATTTCTGGCCAATGATCAACACACAAAGGTTTTTCCAAGTAGGTTTTCCCATGCCACTCTAGATGCCCATGAACAGTTATGGGGCTTTTTAGAAGGCTCAGATGTTCTCACTGGAAGACAGAGATGACCCTCATCTTGTTGTTGTGTGTGACACACTCAGAATTGGCCCAACCATCATGTAGAATGAGACAACTACCTCAGATGTGGTAAGCTGTAATGGCAGCCCCCCTTGGCTTTTCTTAAGTTCCCCAGCTATTCCCGTCTGTTGAAAGAAATAGCTGCATCAGCCACACAGTTGGTCTTAGGGCCTCTAATCTAGTCTGCTGCTTCAGGTATAACAGAGGACACTATTCTGTTAACTGCCAGTCCAGTTAGCTTGTGTGTGAGGAATGAGGAGGGGGAACTCTTTTGTCCCTTGCCTTAGGTGGGAAAATATCATACGCAGTAGTAGCATTTAAAATCAGACCAATGTCCCTCCCCCACATTGAAAGACTATTTATGAAACATGCATGTTCCCCTTCAGTGACTAACAAAACAATTGATAAAACAAAATACAATGACAGCAGCATGAAGACCATAGAATAAAAAAGGAAGGAATTATATGAAACAACAACCAGCATCAGAGTTGAATAAAAACATAATCAAAATCCAGCTGGCATTTAAAAAGAGCCAAAAACAAAACAAACAAACAAACAAAAAAACCATGGGAGTGAAATGGCTGTAATGGGAGTGAAAGGAGCACTAGGCAAAACTCCTTTGAGCACCAGGCAAGCCTCCTTTGGAGAGCATTAGAAAATGGTGGACCACTGAAAAGAAAACATTCCTGCTGGTTCCACCCATATCAGAGTACTGTTTGAAGAAGCACATGTATGTGATGTCAATGGAGTCATTTCCTGCTTTGACGGGCATCTCCTCCCCTGTCCCAGAAGTGGCTCATGCATTGTACATGATTCTGTTCTATTGCACAGTGTACATTTGTTTTTCAACAATAAACACTAATAAATATTGGCACAGTTCCAAACTTTGTATTTATCCTTTGCTATTCCATACAGTGAATTAGTTGATTAGGTGATGAGCACAAATTATATTAACTCAAAAATCTTCTAAATTTAAAGGATGCTGAGATCCTTCCTACCCCTCATGTCAAGAGCAAACACCAAGAAGAAGCTTAGAAAAACAATGCCATAATCCTATGTTGTTGTTTAATTGGTTGATTTGCATTCATTGTGTAGTGGCCATTTATTCTATGTTAATATACTTACCATTTATTGAAATTCTCAATTTGTAATTATGTTTCATTTGTGTTACCTTTGTTAAATCCATACATAAGAGAGAATTTTCCATTACTGAACTATTTACATCTTCTGTGTTGATTGCAGTTTATTTACATCTGCTTTATTGATTGCAGTTGTGTGCTTTCAAGCACTTTTTGTAACTTGAGGAACTCCGGGTAATACTGGAAAAGACTTCTGTCCAAAACCATGGAAAGCCACTTCCAATCATGGCAAACAGTACTGTACCAATGATTTCATTGGTTAATTATAAGTCAGGATTCGGGCACATTGTGGACCCTTCCCTGGGCAGGCATAGCCTGACCATGGTCATTTGTGCACTGGTAACCTCCCAGTTAGACTGCTGCAATGCAGAGTACCTGTAGATGCCATGTCATTTGTTTTAATAGCACTTACAATAAACCTTTACCAAAGCCAAGCTTACCTTACCAAAACAAAATGCTGGGCAGAAACACTGTATGTGGTGCGTGTTTTAAGGATTTGAGCAAAATGAAGATCAATTTGCTAGAACAAGTTGAATGTTCTTATGTGAGATTTCAGGGATTCTTGTTTTGTTCTAGCTAGGTAATTATGATGAACTTGTCAAAATCATAGTTTTCATACTATGTGCTATATAAAGGTCTGTAAAAGGCCTGTGAAGAAAAATATCATGGAATAAGTAGAATAAATCAATAGCTCTCTATGAAGCATGTATATCTTACAATCAAACTATTTTGAAAGCTTTCTGAAACAGAGATGCCCTTTTCTCTTCCGTAAAATTGTGTAGGATGTGGCTAAGATAAGTCTTCAAAAAAGAAAGTTCCACATAGGTGGCCATGATAGAAAGGCCCTACTCCAAGTTTTCAGAGATGTAGTTTTCACAACTTAATGCATGAAGGGCTATAAGTAGGTACAGACAGTACCACCTTGACATGTTTGAGAAAGCTTACATAATTTATTTCTGGGGAAATGCACACATGCACACCTTCTCACAGAAAAGAAGTTGCCAAGGAGAAAGCTAAGAGTGCCTTCTCATGCAGGAGCATTCTGTTAAATGATTCCCCCACCTATAGACTGAAGAAATACAATCTACTTACAGTTCTTCAGAACTATGTCATAGAAACTGGCCTGGTAGAACAAGGAGCAGCCTCTTGCATGTCTAAGTTGGATGTGTTCCCCCTGCCCCTCTTCCCCAAATAATGACAGACACAATATGTAAATTGGAAAAGATATATTGTTCCATGATGATTTGTATATTGGCAATAAAGGCCACAACTTTATTGATAACAGCTGCAATGGTTGGCCCAAATCACATGGGTCCGGACCCAGACATCGATCAACCCGAGTGCTGGTCGATGAGACTGCTGTTGGTTCACCACTGACACTCACCACTGGTGAAGGGGGAGGAGTCCTGGCCAGGCCCCCAGCATGCCTGCTGATCCCTCACACTCCCCCTGTCCAAAAGCAACTCCAAATTGCCAACAAGTTAAACAAGAGTTGGGAAAGCAGCCAAGCTCCAGTGCTAATT
Source organism: Gambelia wislizenii (assembly GCA_030847615.1). Lineage (NCBI taxonomy): Eukaryota > Metazoa > Chordata > Lepidosauria > Squamata > Crotaphytidae > Gambelia > Gambelia wislizenii. The sequence continues at coordinate 152,209,964 of JAUMIR010000004.1, forward strand.
AATTAGGAAGAAGAATCAAAGTTCCGTTTCTTGAAAAGGCAGCAATACAGGCAAAAGGCACACAGAGAAGAGTCCAGAATATAGTCCAAAGGTCAAGGCTTACAGAACGCAGTGTAGTCCAGGAGTTGGTCCATAGGTCAGTAGGATAAGGCAACAGGGTAGTCAGGAACAGTTCAAGGTCAAGGCACATGGCAAGGTAGCAAGGATTCAGGCACTGAAGGCAGCAGTAAGCTTTTCCCAAGGAGATCACTTGATCTCTGACAAAGCCTCCATTGCCTCTCCCCGTCTATATAAAGCAATTAAGGCTTTGCCAGGTGTTTCTTAATGAGCAAGTTCCTCTCATAAATTCTCAGAGATTTCCTTTGATCCTCCTTTTGCGCTTGGTGCTGTGTATACAATGGTGGAGGTGAGTCTCTCTCCTCTTCTTTGTCCTTATCCAAGTGGGCAGGACTCTCTGCTGGGACTGATGCAAACTCACTTGGACCAGGCTCTTCCCATGCTTGAGCCTCTAGGTTGCCAGGGTTCCCTGCTGGCACAGGTGTAGATAAACCTGTGCTAGGGTCCCTAGGGATGTTCCCTGCCATGTCCTCCTCTTCCTCTGACTCTCCAGTCTCATCAGGCCCCTGAGGCATGTTGCGCCCTTCCCACTAACCACTGGGCAGGGGGGTCTCCATGACCTTGACCTTGAAATTAACCTTGACCATGAACTTGACAGATATCCCCTCTCATTACGGATGACCTTGGATCAGGACCCATGCCAACCATCACAAAAGGCAGTCCAAACCTGTGCCTGCCTTCCACCAACTCCAGCAGCTGCTAAGAACAAGGCCATAAAGTCCACCCCTAAGTGAAAGAAAAAAACAGTCTCTCAGTCCGTCTGCATTGGAATTGATAAATCAGGCTGCATGTACCCCGGAACACCATCTGTCCAGGTGTTTAATCTGTAGATAGACCCCCCTCTTGTTGCCATGGTAGCTGCCCTAATGCAGCCCACAACATACTGACAAACTGATACTGAATCAGTGGAGACAAGTCCTTGTGGATGAAGAATTGGTCTGACATTCCTGGGTGCTTATCCAGAAACCTGTGCATGAATTCCAATGGGCACAGTGATTAATATACCAGGCACTGCAACTGCAGAGATCCCTATTTTTTGAGCTGATCACAGTTGGAATGCCACACTCAGATACACAGTGCATCTGCCCCGAGTGACACATCTCTCAACTGCAGTGCTCTGCCAGATGAGTCCCTCTTAGAGTTACACACTAAGGAGATTTTCACATGGGGAAAATGACCCCTGGGGAGATCGGGAGAAAAAACGGGGCTGTTCCAGTAGCAGCACTCAATTTTGCATGCCTGTCGTCCTCCCTCCATGCTGTTTCCATTTTCCTCCCGGTATGTTCAGCTATTTTTTTTACTAATGGAGAACTTTCATTAGTAAAAAATAGTGGGAGGGAAATAGAAGCAGCATGGAGGGAGGACGACAGGAGATCGGGAGAAGGAAGGGGGCATGTGAAACGGAGCGCTGCTACCTGTTTCTCTCCCAATCTCTGTGGGGGTTATTTCCCCCGTATGAAAATCTCTTAACTCACCAATTCACAGGGCAGCAAAGAAGGCCGTCGTAAAAGCAGTTCCAAACAACGGCGATTTGTACCTGGACTAGCAAACATTGCCAAGCATTGTTTGAAAATGACTGTGTTTTTGAAACAAGGTTCTTATTTTGATCCAGAGAGAGAAGAAAGACAGAGATGAATCATCGAGACTATAGGCAAAGACAAACACTTGTGACATCAAATTTGGTTTTAATCACTTACTCATGTAACATTTATTAGAGATATACAATCATACAATAACTTTTGGTACCAAGAGTTTCATTCACACATTCATACCCCATACTTACAAGGTGCTGAATGTTTCAAAGGCAGCACGACTGATGGTGCAACCCATGGGTAATGCCATGTCATAATCCAACTGGCCCTGGAATTTGAAACCCAGTAAACAATGAACTTCCGGATGAACTGGTTGCAACCTGAAAGCAGACTGTATGTTGCATTTTGCCATGAGCGCCCCGTGACCACAAGTCTGTGTGAGTTTTATGGCATGATTCAGTGAGGCATACTTTACAGAACAAAGCTCCAGCATGATGGCATCATTGACAGAGGATCCCTTGGGGTAAGACATGTGGTGAATAAGCCTATACTCACCCGGTGTCTCCTTAGGTACCACACCCAAAGGTGATATCCTGAGGTTGTCCATAGTAGGCTCTGCGAAGGGGCCCGCCACCCTCCCCACCTTGCATTCCTTGGCAATTTTCTGAGCAACCACCTCGGGCAACTCTGATGCAGACTTGAGATTGCCTAATTTGGTCACTACTCTAGGGCCCACAACAGGGATCTGAAAAACGTTTGAAAACTCTTCAGCTAGAAAAGCAGCTGCCTTCCTGTTGGATTGGAGGGCAAGAAGAGGGAGAAGAACATGGAGCCTGGCTGGTGTGAAGGTCATGCTACCCCTTGGTGCCCCCAGTTGCTCAGTTCTGCTTGGCACCCCCCTGACAGGTGTTGGTTCCCGGCCCTGCTTCTTTCTTGCCACCAGAGGTAGCATGGTGGTCATTCTGAAAGGACTGCTATCTTGATGACGAACACAAAATTGATTCTTGGGTGAGTGCCAAAGCAGGACTTGCAACTATGCTCAAACTTCTAATGGGTCCGGAAGCAGTTACCCAAGTTATGCTCCCAGCATGCCAAATGGCATGTTTCCTTCTTGTGCAGTGCCTTGGTACCTTCCATTCTGCCCTTGATGTGCGGCCCCCACCATGAGGAGCTAGATCTTTTCATTGAGGAGGTCCCACCTGTTGTCTTCATTATGCAAGGTGCACTTGCAAAATTCAGTGTCAAATTCAATGGCTGCTGCTTCACCAGCCAAAGCCCTGGCCAACCTGTCAATATAAATCATCATGACCACCTCCATGAACACCACCATGAACCCTGTCATCCAGTTGCTGAAAAAATGCTCAAAGGGATCTCCTTTGCTCTTGTCAGAGCCTTTCTTGTCACTTTTGGACACCCTCCCCTCCTCCCCTGCTGGCTTAATGAGGGAGAAGACATCAACATAATATCCCTTGAGGATTCTGTCCTGAACCTTCCTGTCCAGGTGGATCCCTGGGGGGTCCTCAATGTTTTTGAAAAAAGTGAGCCCAGCATCAGCAGGAGGCTCCTTCCCTTTGTCCCATGCCCGTGTGGGCCCCTTGCCAGGTCATCCCTGCTGTGTGTGCAATCATAGCACCCACCACAGAAGACCCAGTTTCAGTGCACCCACCTTCCAGTATGTGAACTTGCTCAAGTCCTTCAGCCCTGATGACTCTCCTGAAGTCCACTTACTGTCTGAATCTGTCCTACACTTGTGCTTGGAGAGCTGCCTTCTCTTCCTTTTCTTGCTGCTCCTTCTCCTGCTAGTTGTGCTGCTCCCTCTCCCATCCCTCTCCACAGAGGAAGAATGACTTGATGAATATGTGCCACTGCTGCAGTGTGATGGTGAATGTGTCCCTGCCCCCATCCAACATCCCTCACTGTTGGTTTGCCGGATGCCACAAAGCCTCTCAATGTTCCTGGTTCACTGATGTCTGCTGGGTTCTTGACATGATAGGTTCCAAGTGCCCAAGAACCATTGAGCCTGCATCCTTCCCATCTTCTCTGAGAGGTATGTGACCACCTCCAACAGGTCCCCCAAGTCAGGGTTCTTATCCAGGATCACCCACAAATGGGATCCATTTGACTACTTCTTTTCACCTGTTTCCACAAATGAATCTCCCTTCATCCTTGGGGGGAGAGCAGCCCAAGACCATGGTGTTTTGCCCACCTGACCTCTGGTGCAAGGTCTAGCCAGCAGAGCCACCTTCTTGGGAGGCATCAGCCCTGCCACCAAATAGCTTCCCCCTGATTGTTAAAGAGGTCCTGTGCTGCTCTACCCAAAGAATGGGAATGCCTGCCTATGGAGACTATTTTCAGCTCTTGTGCCTGAGGGAGCTTCCTGCTGTTGACCAGAAGTGGCCCTTTCCTTCTGTGAAGACAGTAACTCAATTAAATGGACACTGCCTGTGGACTCTGTCCCAGTGATCTCAGACCAGAGATGACCATGACTTGGTTGATTGAATGCCTGCAGCTCCACAATTTCACCCCCTACCTGGAGACCCCTTGATGGCCACTGCAGCACATGTTGCCTGCTGCCCTCTGGTGGCCCCAAGTACCCAATCACCACTGGTCCCCTTGCTGACTGCTCAGTGTCCCTCGTGGTCATCGTGTGCTCCCTGGTACCTTTGTGGATGCCCACTGCCCTGTGGTGGCCCCAAGGGCCCACACCACTGACCACTCCCACTGACCACTCAGGGTCCCTGGTGGACTTTGTGGATTCCCTTGATGCCCCCTTGCTGTGTGCTAAGCCCTTGCCCAGCTGCTCTTGCTAGCCCATCCCACCGGTGCTGGCAAGAGGCCTGGTGGCTGATGCCCCCAATGCCACCCTTGCAGGGATGCCCAGCCTCCACAGCCCCCAAATTGCCACCCGGTCCCAGTCACCCCTGCACAGCTGATGGTCATCACCTGCTGCCTGCCTCCACCATGGTCCTCCCTGGCCACCGAACCTCCAGCCTGCTGCTTGCTGCCACTTGCTGCCACTCTGGCCCATCTTCCTTGGAGGCAGGTCTACTCAGGTCCTCTCTCTTCAGCTCCTAAAGAGCCAATGACCAACCCGGTGCTGTGGCCAGGGTTATATACCCGACTGCATAAAGCAACTGTTGCAAAACTGTCACAAAACTGCTGCAAAAGGCAGCAGTGTTCCACCACCCTCAAACAACCAATCAGACCAGGGCTGCCCTGCCCTGATTGTTTTTCTTTTTCATGCCCCTTCCTGGCCCACAGAGCAGGCTGGGAAGGGTGGCTCCCACACCACATGCCACATGCAGCAGGAGCTGGGGCAGGGGGCTCAAATTAGACCCACAAATCAGCTGCCAGAAGGTCAAGGTGTGAGTTGGGCAGCCCCATTTACTGGATGAACAAATATACTTAGAAGTTCCTTTGAGAGAAAGTAGTCCAACAGATAGACTAGGACCCTATATTCATTAGAGAGTCTACATGCTGTAGTGTTTTGAATGCTAAGCTATGAGTCTGGAAGAGCAGGGTTCACATCTCTGTTGGGGCACAAATAGAGTGACCTTGGAAAAGTGTTGGACGTAGGCAATGGAACCCACTCGCCTGAACAAGTCTTGCCAACAAAATCCATGCTAGGTTTGCTTTAGAGTCACCATGTGTTGGGAGTGACTTGAATGCACACAACAACAACAGCAACATCTCCATTAAAGCAGTGTTTTTGAATAATTTTACATATTCTTTGCCATTGTTCAGTTTAGACAACATTACAGCAAGATGATGAAAGAAGAAATGAGAAAAGCCAAGACAGCAGTGCCAAAGAGGAGTAGGCCAAAAAAGCAAAGGGATACTTTTCGCCACTGGCTAGTAACCCTAATTCTGAAATTCATTCCAGTTACATGTCTTTCCACAACTGATAAAAAGATCTGGGGTTACCTCCAATAATTTTGTAGCACTCTTCTGCTTGATATACCAATGCTGTTCTCTGAAAATGAACCATTAAAACCAAACTAAACAGAAAAATATAGCCATCCATGTAGTATTTTTTTGTTTATAGTCTTCCTTTGTACCTCTAATATACAATTAATAAGTCCACATTAGCATATACAATCCAGTAGTCCACCCACAACCTTATTAATCTGGTAGCCATGGTCTCAAGTTTCATTTCTTGACTCCTTTTTTGTCCATGTGGCATACATTTCCCAGTCCTGAGACCCTGTGTAGTGTTTTTTTTTCCTCCCAGATACATTTTTTTCTTTGATCCCACCTCCTCAGATCCATGAACTTCATCTCCCTGTATTTCTCACTCTGCAATCCATCCATCCATCCTTCCTTCCTTCCAAGGGACAGGAGTTGAAGTGTGTGATTTGTCCACAACATCTCAGTGGTGTTTTGTGATATGATATGATCCTTCCCCTCCCTCCATTTCATTCAATCTAAATTTACTCCTGTCTAAAGTTTTTCTTTGTCCCACAACAGAAAAAAAATGCACTATGGAACAAAGTGTACCTTCTCTGGGTATTTAGGGAAGGATTGCGTGTGTGTGTGTGTGTGTGTGTGTGGGAGAGAGAGAGTGAGTCTGTCTGTCTATGCCTTTGTATCAGTTAAATCCCATATATGTCACCTATTACCAATTTAAAGCTTCAAAATGCTGGAGAGATAATAATACATTTTTAATTCATGTATAATTTGATCATAAGCTTTAGAAGCCAAGCTGCCCTTTCAATCCTTCATGGGTCTTCCACCATTCATTAGCATTCTTTTGACACGTTTACCCTGGACTATTAGAACATGGATAAAGACCCCATGTCAGGAGAGGACACGCTTAAAAAATTGGGCTTTCCATGGGAATTTTTAATTGATCTGAAAAACACCATCTTTGACCATGAACTATATATGCATCCCCTCCCCAAGAGAGCAATTGCAGGGTGTGAAGAATCCTTAGCCTAGGAAATGGTGCTGACTGCTAGAACTGAATAAAGCTTACAAACCTTTGGCACAAATGTGAAGTCGAAGGCTTTCATGGCCGGCATCCATAGATTTCCCCCTTTTTTTGGGGGGGGGGCTGTGAGGCCGTGTTCTGGAAGAGTTTATTTCTGATTTTTCACCTGCATCTGTGGCTAGCATCTTCAGAGAATGGTTGGGTAAGTGTGTGTGTGTATGTGTATGTGGGTTATATATTGTGAACCCCAGTTGGGGAGGATATGTAAATTTGTGTATTTGAATGGCTAGTTTCTGGGTGGAGATATGTAAGGAGGATTAGTGTCTGTTTCGCTAATGGTTCGTTAATGGTCCATTATCTGCTGGAAATCCCCTTGTCGCTGGGTGAAGTTCATTTGCAAGGGCTGAGTTTTGATTTTAGTTTTTCAGGACTCGCAGCCAGATTTTGTTTACTTTTAGGGTTTCTTCTTTCCTTTTGAAGTTGTCCAGGTGTTTGTGGATTTCAATAGCTTCTCTGTGCATTCTGACATGATAGTTCTTGGCCTGGTCCAGAATTTCAGTGTTTTTAAATAACATTTTGTGTCCAGGTTGGTTTATCACATGTTCTGCTACCACTGATTTTTCTGGCTGGCCCAGTCTGCAGTGTCTCTCATGTTCTCTTGATTTGTGTTTGCACACTGTGTTTACTGGTCCCTATGTAAACTTGTCCTGCAGGAGTTTACCACGTACCATGCAGCTGTGGACAAGTTTACATAGGGACCAGTAAACGTAGTGTGCAAACACGAATCAAGGAACATGAGAGGCACTGCAGACTGGGCCAGCCAGAAAAATCAGTGGTAGCAGAACATGTGATAAACCAACCTGGACACAAAATGTTATTTAAAAACACTGAAATTCTGGAAAAGGCCAACAACTTCATACCAGAATGCACAGAGAAGCTATTGAAATCCACAAACACCTGAACAACTTCAACAGGAAAGAAGAAACCCTAAAAGTAAACAAAATCTGGCTGCCAGTCTGGAAAAACACTAAAATCAAAACTCAACACATACAAATGAACTCCACCCAGGGACAGGAGGATGTCCAGCAGACAATGGGCCATTAGCTAAACAGACAGTAATCCTCCTTGCATATCTCTACCCAGAAACTAGCCATCCAAATACAAAAATTTACATATCCTCTCCAACAGGGGCTCACAGTATTTACCCCCCCACACACACACACCCCTAACCAACCAGTCTCTGAAGATGCTAGCCACAGATGCAGGTGAAACATCAGAAATAAACTCTTCCAGAACATGGGCTCACAGCCTGGCGGGGGGGGAAGGAAAATCTTTGGCACAAAATTTCACAGCTGCCACAAACTTTCTTCAATTTATCAGCATAATGGAGGGAGGAATATTTTGTTGCTGGCATTGATATAGAGTGAAATATTATTGCTGATTACATCAATCCTCTCCAGGATCTATGTGAAGATCCCAATCTAATTTCTGTGCACCCTACCAGATTAATGAATGGCAGATAGCTACCATCCCTAGCTACCAGATCAGATCAGTTATTATACAGACACCCTACCTCTGCTCAGTTACAGACGGCTTCATCATGTTACTGTATTTATTCCTCTTAAAGGTAATTCCCCAAGCTCCATTCTTAGGTTGGTGGGCATAGGGCTGAATCCTTAAAAGGCAATCTGTAATTGTGCTAAACCAGGCCTGCTAGGATACAGTGGTTTCTCCTTCCTGCTAAGCATCCTAAAGGTCACCTTTGCTTATTTCATTCCCATTTGTGTTACCCTAAATGCTCAGGGTCTTAAGGAGCTTCCAAATTAATTTGGAGAATTAATATAATATATTCAGCTTGTCTATGCAAGAGGGGCAACAGGTAGCAGGAACTTTTGAATATATATACCAGTAATCAGAAGGAGACATTAAGTAGATAGTACAATTATTTGATCTTTATTTGGGAAAACAATAATAACACCATTCACACACATACTCAGGCTTCAAGCATTCATGCAAGGATACCAAATAAAATAGGAAGTATTGGGACAGAGGAATGGAGGAAGAAAGTTGTTTTCGGGTGATACTGTACCGATCTGAGGAGATGGGGCTGTGGAAGAAACCAGCAGAGTGGGAGTCCTAAAGCAGGAATGGCTACACAGACGGATGTAGTATCCACAGGAAAGGAATCCATGTGCACTTGAGTGTGGCTTTGAAGGGGTTTATAGTCAATAGTTTTGTTCACGGGATGGGATTTAGAGTGAAATACAATGCTTTTGGAGGTTTCCAAAGTGAGACAATGGACACTCCAGATATGCCAATGGCAGTTAATGTGCTGATACTTTGTAACTGAATAGAGGAAGCAACCACCTTTGTTTGAGGAAGATAAGGGGCATTAGAGTTCTTTACAGGTGTAAGTATCTCAGCTTAGACTGATAGGATTAGTCAGGTGTTGAGGCACATAGTTGCCTTGCAAATTATCCTTCTTTGGAATTTGGCCTGGCACCTCATTAGCACATTTCTGACTGAGTCTGAACACTAGTCTTTGGGATTCCTGGTTTTGGAATTTTCCCACCTTTACTGGCCACATTATGTGGAAAGCCACATTTACTTAATTATTAAATATTGCCAAACTATTATAGATATAGGGCAGGAGATGTCAGGGCAGGTAACACTTGCAATATAAAATAATTTAAGTGATTTTTGCCTACTGTATGAGGGCATTTGTGCAGTTCTCAAGCATTTGTATTTAAGTACTTGGATAGGGAACCTTCATTTATGCAACGATGTATGTGATTTGTTTGTGCAGAAAACATGCTTTGGAAAAATATATTTTCTGCACAAAAACAATATATTGTGCAATAGATGCTATATTTAACATAGAAACAGTATTTATGTAGGGAAAAAAACCCTTTGAGTAGAAATTAAGGTTTTTGAACTAGAATACCCCGATATTTTTTGTGTGGGAATTGGCATATTTGGATAAAATACATGGTCTCTTGCTCTTTTGTATAAAAAACATGTTTTCTGTTTCATAACATATTTTTGTGCATAAATGAATTTTCCAATACAAACCCGCAGAAGAGAAAAGAATCTCACAACTGTTCCTCTTTTCCTTCTTTTGTGACCCCCTCTCTTCTTCAAGGTTGTGACTATTACTGAGTCTTCTATACATCCTCATTCAATTTCAGAGGAAAGAAAAGAAAACAGACACAAAACGATTCAGACATCTTCTCCTGCTCTCCATACCCCATAGTTAGCATCAGTTATTTTGTGAGCAAGTTCCAATTCTTATAAAACATTTTGATCAATTCTCATATTTTGATCTTACTTGGAAGATGTGTATCCTTCAAGTAGGATATGAATGAATATAATAAAAAAAACCTTGCTATCAAAGGATTTACAAAATGGCCTATTGGATTTGTTTGTTTTTAACAAAAATAAAATATGGGCACACAATATTCTGTTTTGAAAATGACAGATTGCTTTAAAAGAAAAGAGGGAACTTTGCATGATTGATTTTCATGCATAAGCAAAATTGATTCATTTAAGTCATTTATTCACGGCTGGAATGAAACTCTCATTAGAATGACATGCAATGACTTCAAGCACTTATCAAGCCTTGATCTTGAAAATGGCTCCACTCAAGCTTTGGGATTTTTTCCTCAAAGGGGGACAAGCATCAGCCCTAGCAAGGCATTTTGCAGGGCTGTGATCTGAATCCATTACACAAGGTAGAAAGCAGAAAAAAAGTAGATGTATTACAGATAGAAATGGAAAGATGAGGAGAGGGTGGGAGAACCGACAGTGATAAATAGGAGCCATGAAACAGTTGAAAGAGAAAGCAAGTCTAAAAAAAACCTTTAAAAAATAGAGAAATAGATAGATATATTTCAGAGACAGAAAGAGATGGGAAAGCACAGAGATACATAGATGGTGAGATATATTGAAGTTAGGAACAGAAACAAATGGGGAGGGGAGAAGAAGTGAGCACTTAAATGGAAGAGGAGAAACAGAGAAGAGACAAGAGTAAGATAAACACACACAGTGAGTGGATAGGTATACCATACATTTAGAAAGCTAATAACAAATGTGTGTAAAAAAGAAGTTGCTAGATAGCTGCCCTGGTCCATCAGGGTTGTCACTGAGCAGAATCAAACTTTTGTCCATTGATCCATTTTGATGAATAATGTTGCCACACAGAAAGAGATGCTACATGGATTTTAGTCTTGTGTAATGATGAAATTTGCTGGATTGTGTCCACCAATAGCAGACTTGTGGATTAGACTTAGCTACCCAAGCAATTTTATATGGGTTGTGCAAGTCATCTTGAATGTATGTGTGGCAAATACTTTACCCATAGGTTTACTGAGGAAAAAGGATGGGGAACGTGCTTTAAATTCATAAGGAAAATAATCTAGGTGTTTTTTTCAGATGCCATACCTCTCTTGGAGTACTTATAAAATGTTACACAGAGAACCTATGGGATTGCCTTCTCCTGTATAACCACCCCATATACTTAGGTCCTCTGGGGGACAATTGCTCCAGTCAGCCAGGACTAGGTTGGCAACCATCACCCAGAGGACTTTTTCTTTAGCCACCCCTAGACTGTGGAATGCCTGCCAGAAGAGATACAATAGTTAAATATGCTATCTAATTTAAAGCAGCTTTAAAGACCACTTTCTTCCAGCAGGCCTATCCAGATTATTTTAAATTGTGAATTTTAAATTGTGTATTGATTGTTTTAAAATGTCTTGGTCTTACTTGTTATTTTATATTGTTATATGTTTTTAACTGATATGTGTTTTTCTTGAAAAAACAATTTTATGTTTATACGTTAATTTGTTGTTCCCCATCATCACCATCAGCATCAATGAAGAACTGGACAATTTGTAAGTGAGGGTTCATGTACTTGGAACAAGAATAAAGTGGTCACCAAGAGTTGACCATTACAACCTTAATAGTTGGACAGATTACTTTTAATTACTTTTGTGGCAGCAAGGGGGCTAAATCTAGGCTCCTGCTTCTTTATCACATGAGCAGAATCCTGTTGGTGACATACGACTGTGTAACTTGTGACTGTGTTAGTCCTTCTATGGATATTTTTGAAGGAGATATCCAGTAATTCTATGCACATACCCCTCCCCAGCCCCATGGAAGCCAGCTCCCAAGCACTGCCAAGGGAATTTACTGGAAGGAGTGGGAGGCACCCAGACACTTTGCTAGATATTCAGGAAAGCAACGCTAGGTCTCTTCTCCCAGATGCAAATTTGGTGATCAGCATTGCTATAAATCATAGGATCAACTCGGGATGACAGTTTTGCTTCATGTAACTTTTACATTTCTAAAATGGATAATTCCATCCAGATTGTTAATCAAACTTTTTTTAAAAAAAAATCTAGAAACCAATATTTAAGATAAATTTCAACATTTTAGAATTGCCCTGCAAAGAAGTACAAAGTCTGGTGGACAATCAAGGTCCAGTCTGGAAAATGGTCTGAAATTTGTATGGCCATATCAACGTCCATTGGGATTTGCAAAGACAAAACACATAGTACCAACTGTCGTATCAGCCAATGCATAGGTATAGATCCTTCATTTTTTTCTGTGATTTTGTGTCTATGTTTGTCACATGCTTTGCACATACTAGACTGCTTTGCACATACTGCTATTACATATATCACCCCAATCCTGTCAATTGTGATTACATTTTCTGTGTTTGAAAGTGGCTCTGAGGATTAAATGCTCATAATCCATAGTATCTCCCAATACACTACTTCAAGCTCTGGTAATGAAAATAGATCTGAACATGGTTAATGTCTAGACTGGAGACTGGACAGGAAATCCTCTGTACACCACAACAAATTGCATGGCAGAAAGGTGGGATATGTAGTAAATTGGTCTCATCATTTCCTTTACAAATAAGTCAAGGGTAGGAACAGAGGAAAAAATCATCAGGAGAGAGGTTTTGTTCAGTCACACAAAATTCAGACCTGTTCAATTTATGTACAAATTAGAATGCACTTATATGTCAAAATGTTCACTGGTCAGAATTTTTCAATCAGTTCACTGCTCTAAAAATGTCCCTAAAAAGTTTGTTAAAGAAGGATGTGCCAAAAATGGAATTATTTAAAGGTAAAATTACCTTCTTCTCTCTCTCTCTCTCTTTTTTTTTTTTGCCATTTTTGACCATTTTTCCTGCATTCACAGACTAATGCAAATGTGGTATTGTGGAAAGTGGAGGTGGGGAAACGAGACTTCAGGAGAAAGAAAAAAATTGTAGATGCTTGCCTAGTCAAGTGCTTATTAGTTTGGAAACAAAATGGATCCCCCACAATATCATGAAGTATTTGACCCTGATTCTGTTCTATTCCCCACCCCCTGCATTTGGGCAGCAGTGCTAATCTTACCAGTAGGCAAAGAACTTGACAGCAGCAATCCGACTCTTTTTACTCCCAGCATAAAGTAAATGCTACATATCATAACTACTTAAAAGTCCCAGTGGAGCAACCCACGACCCTTGAGCACAAGCAAATGTCTCCTGGTTCTTGAAGGAAAGGTATTTTACTTTGCTTTAACAAAAAAAATCTCAGTGATAATGGTGCATAAAAATATGATCTACAAAAAACCTGACTGGCAATTCCCAGGTGCTGTAGCATTATAAACAGGTGCATTTGGGCTGGATTAATTACCAGCTTTAATAATTCAATACTTGGCTGCTGGTGACCCTCCTGATCCAGACTTAAAAGTTCCACTGGGAGAAAGAGCTCATTAGTAGGCTATTAGGCTGTCTCTCCTACTTATCAGCTCTCTGCAGAAGGCAGTGGCACCCATGGATAACAATCAGATTGGCTTAGGAAATTATTTTTAATAAGGTTGGAGAAATGACTGTTCTAAATTTACACCTGGGTGTGTTTTTCTAATTTTGATCCTAAACAGAGTATCAGAATAGCTTGGGAAACAAATTTATGGATACTCTTATCGATCTATCTACATGTCCTATCTATTTGTCTGTCTATAGTATCTGTCTCTACATAGATGTGTCTATCTATAGTATCTAACTATGCACTCTGTGTGTCTCTTTCTCTTGCGACCTGTCACTGACATCCCTGGTTTAAATCTCAGTTGCTCCATTGTCCCTTATTATCCTTGCAAAGACATAGTTATTCTCATTCACCACTGTTCAACTACATTCCTTTTTAAAAGTCTTGAAAAGCTTCTATGGACCATCATCCTCCCTGCCACTGGGAACCACAGTTGGAGGGGGAGGATTTCTGTGCCAGATCTCCAGAATATACTGGATGTGATGAGGCAGCTCTATTTGTTTATACAGGAGTCTGTTCCATTAACCCATCATGTTTATAGCAAAAAGTGATGGTGAGAAGAATTTCCCCATTGCCCCACACTTTCCCAGCTTGCTCCACTTTTGGCATTGAGTCCACTTTGAATAATAAAGGTGTAGAGGCTGGAAAGGAAAGCTGGAGGAGGAGCTGATTCCAGTTCTTCTCATCTTTATGTAGGGTTGGGAAAGATATATGTTTGGTTCACATTTTAATATGAACTGACCCAATTCACAGTTCTTGAAAAAGGTGATCTGGTACACAATTTTATACTTTTCTGAATGTTGCATACTGTTCTCAGACTAAAAGCATGTACAAATATACCCAAAGGGAAAACTGCTTTCAAAATGTCTATATTAGGAGACGTGCTTACACAATGTGTGCCAATTATCCTATGGACTGTTTATTAAATAATTTGTAAACTCATGGAGAAATGGAAAATGTTCAGTAATTAACACGTGTTTCAAAATCTTTATTATTTTATTATTTTATTATTTGTAAATGCATAATTCCATCCTGATTGTTAATCATTTTTTTTAAATCTAGAAACCAATATTTAAGATAAATTTGAACATCTGAGAATTGCCTTGCAAAAAGTACAAAATCTGGCGGACAATCAAGGTCCAGTCTCAAAAATGGTCTGAAATTTGTGTGGCCATGTCAACTTCCATTGGGATTTGCCATTCATGGATTCTATTTTATTATTTAACAGTTGTACACACCTATGGTGTTCTTGATGGATATAAACATAGACAGTATGATACTACTACTATCAAAGATATAATCTAGGCAAGGTGAAACACTGTTCATTCCTTTGATGGCAACTGGATAATTAAACATGTCTGGAAGCCTGTTGGTTAATCTTAACTAGAGTAGACCTGTTGAATCAATTGTGTGGTGAATCAACTCATGGGTAAATCCAATTGTTTCAATGGTCCTACTCTAGTTGAGACAAACATCAGGGTTTAGGCCCACGTGCTTAATTTTATTTTTAAAATCCACAAAATTTAAAAATGTAAAAATCCACAACATTATATCATCTTGCAGGAGTTCTTTTTAAACAAATTGGATGTCATTTTCACAGATTTTATTTGACTTCTATTTGACCGTGACACAATGACCTACTAAACAGTTCTTTGTGAGCACCTATCCTAATTTAAGATTTTTTCTAACATATATATTTTTAAAATATTAACATATTAACAGTGGCTTATTAATTTTTGTTAATAGTCTGGCCTTGAACAAAATGGGATAAGGTTTATCAGAGATTAAATAAATGTTAACTTTAATTATCCAGTAACCCAAACCAAAGTGCATTTTTGCTGAACCAGAATCATGCCAGAATGAGGTCATGCAAACAAAACTGCATTGGTCAGGAAGTTAAATTGTGGAACTATTACTCTCCTTGTAAGAAACTGATAAAATACAATGCTATAAAAACACATCAGTCCTTTTAAAATCAAAATCTTTTAATTTATATTTCATTTTTTCCCCATTTTGGACACAAATTAGCTACAGTACGGTCAAGTACAGTACCCAGTGCTCATTGGTAGAATAAATACTTTTACACAGCAAAAGCTCCAGGCACAGCTCAGTATCTTCAACTTTAAGTACTTTGACTTTTTACTACTTTGGAACAAATTTGCCATTTTGCAAAGCTTGTATTTGGGGGAGAACTGAGATTGTAATTAATACCAACCTGCTTACAGGAGCTATCATCCCTGTCTTTGGTTCTGTTGCAAGGATGATTCAAACAGTAATATGTGCTTCACTCTTATTTGCTGTTTCTACATTTTTCCTCTTTTCTATAATAGAAGCCATCCATACAAGTCACACTTGTGTTTTGTGAGTCTTTTAAAAAAAAAACTTTACAAAACAAATCACTATGACTTGTTCTCATGTCCTCTAACTGATTTTTTTTTTTCATACTGGAGGTGGCTGGAACATTATAGGAGTGACTGATCTGGTCCTACTTTGCCACATCTCATCTCCTTGTTTACCTCCTTTTATCCCATTATGACTTCACAGAACCTTGCAAACATGGAATAATGGGATCTTATTGCCACCATGTGGAGTACTACATTTTGTTAAGCAGAATATGACTAACCGTATACCAGAAAGGGGTTTCCATGGAGTGCAGTGACTACAACCATAGACCCACACTCTTTTAAAGACACGTCTCTTGTGGCAAAGACAGGGTGAGGCCTTTATTTTCAAAAGCGTTATATAATAAATAAACCCTGTCACCATTCTTATAGAAAAATAAACTGTTGTTTGTATGTGTTGGCTTTATAAAGTGACTTACTGTATGTATGTAGTAGTTTGTTACACATACAGTTCTGTCAGTTACAGAGGATGGAGTTATAACTGATTGTGGTCATGTAGGGGCATCATTACAACAATGACTGCAGTCTTTGTCAGCAAGATGATTGGAAGTTATTTAAAAATGCTAGAAGTCGGAGGGAAGTACAGAGAGAAGTGAGGAGTCTTGAAAATGCATTCAATATTTCAATTTATAGCTATCATTCTCTTACCCTCGGATACAAGGCAGCTTGCAGTATAGCCCAAAACAATATAGCTAAAATCCCAGTAATAAAATGATGAAAACAATTAACTAAGCAATCCTATTTAAAAACTAATTTGCAACAGTTTAAAACACATCTAAAACATAGGGGGGGGGAATAAAAGTACAGCACACTCCGTGAAAAGAGTATTTTGTTCAAAGCCAGTTAACAGCCAAAGGCCTAGCTAAACAATGGTATCTTTGCCTGCTGGCAGACAGAGAGTAGAAGGTGGACCAACTGAGCCTCCCACAGGAGGCAATTCCATAGCCTGGGAGCTGCCATCTACAAAGTTTTCTTCCATGTCCTCACCAAATGTGCCAGTGACAATTGTGTGACCAAGACAAACCCCTCACCAAAAGGGCTTAAAATGTGGGCAGCTCATACATGGAGACACATTATTTCAGATACTCCAGACCTCAGTAATGTATGGCTTTATAAGTCACAACCAGCCCTTGGAATTCTTCCTGAAAACAGAGCAATAGCCATTAAACTGTTGCAACAGTGGTTGTGTTTCCTGTTATAAGCCCCACTCCACAGTTTGTCTTCAGAATTTTGGGTCCATTGAAGTTTCCTAAGAGTTTCCAAAGGCAGACCCACACAGAGTATGTTCTCGTAATTCAAATGAGATGTAATCAAGGTGTGCACCACTACCATACTGAGATCTGTGCTCAGCTGGAACACTAGTTTTAATTGTGGAAGTGTATTCCTGGCCATTGCCAAAACCTGGGCATCCAGGCTCAGATTTAAGTGCAAAAACATACCCAGGCTGAGAGCAACAAGCTGGGAGGACATCAATACCATAAGTGAGTTGATATCCATACCATCATGAAATTATGGTAGGAGTAGGGGGACAAAGTAGACCTAAACAAGAAAGAGATTGAAGTTCAACTTAAATGTTTGCCTTTACCATGATATGGGTAATGTGCTGAGAATTGGGAGCAAGGGATATTGCTTTGTTTGGATGTGTGTATAAATTGTATGAATAAAATATAAGAAGATGGGAAAAACCATATACAGTCAGCCACTACTAGCATAATATGTCACGGATCTGTGCAGAGCGCAGTCACTCCCTGTTCATCCGAACAGGGGATAAGCAACGAAAACGTGTGCTTTGTGAGCAAATAAATATTCCTTTTGGTGCAAAAGTAAGTCCATGCCAAAATTCTTTTAGGCTTTTATTAATAACAATTAAATAAAAGGAAAACAATAACAGAAAGCATTTAACCATGTTTTCTAGGTTCTCTCTAAGCAAGAGAGGTACACACAAGCTTGAAGCTCTTTTCTATCTCAGGAACAAAACAATGTAACCCCTCCCAGTTATATAGGCCATAACATTTAGTCCTTGGGAGAACCGAAAGTAATCCAATCTTAAGTTTCGTTTCTCACATACAAGCCCAAAAAACAGAATAACAAAAACAGACAGATTTATTACCTTCTGATAACTAAAAATGGCGCCAGGCATGTCTGGCTAAAAAATTATTCAGGGAGGGGGAGACAAACTCCTGATCTCAAAAACTATTTTCCCTGACACCCCTCTAATTTTTCATCCAGACATCGACATATCATACCCAGTCTGTCACACAAAAGATCATGTTTAATATTACCCAACGCTTTAGTAAATAAATCTGCTATATTTTCTTCACTGGGACAATACACCAAATCAATTAAACCATTTTGAACAGCTTCTCTAACATTCTGAAATTTTACAGCCACATGTTTTGTTCTATTTTTAACACCTTGTGCTGTAGCCATCGCTATACATGCTTGAGAGTCTTCAAAAACTTTAACAGCTTCTGAAATTGGCATACCTAAATCACTAAAAATTTGTTTTAGATAAATCAGCTCATTTACCACGCTTGACAACGCGGCAAATTCTGCCTCTGCCGAGCTTAAAACAATAGTGGATTGCTTTTTTGACCCCCAGTGTATGGCAGTGCCAGCATAAAAAATTATCATCCCTGAATCAGAATATCTATTTTGGATTTCGCTGGCGAAACTGGCATCGCAAAAAACTTCCAACTCATGAGAACCTTGTGAACTTATTTTTACGCCATAATTCAAAGTTCCACGCAAATATCTTAATATGCGTTTCAAACCTTGCCAATCATGTTGAGTTGGTTTTGACACTTTTCTAGACAAAACATTTACAGCATATTGTATATCTGGACGTGACCATCTTGCAATATACAATAAACTTCCAATTACAGAATGAAAAAGTTCAGGATGTTCAAATGGCCTAGAATCTATGACATTTATGAAATCACAACACATAGGAGTTCGAACAGGTTTACATTGAGACATGTTACAAAGATCCAAAACTCTTTCAATCTTTTGAACTTGACTCATTTTAAAATCACCATTTTCAAACCTTTGGAAATCTACTCCCAAATAGTTTCTAATTTGACCAAGGTCCTTCAATTTGAATTTTGAACCCAATTCCTGTTTAAACCTTTGCACCTGAACATCAGTTTGTGTAATTAAGCAGAAATCATCCACAAAAGCGACGAGGATTTCATAATTCTGATTAACCCCCCTTGTATACAAACATGGATCAGCAATGCTGTTCTGAAAACCAACATTTTTCAGCTGTTCATCCAAACAAAGGTACCAACATCGGCCACTTTGCTTGAGACCATACAAGGCTTTATTGAGGCAATAAACCTGGTCTGCTCCCCCACTGTGAAACCCAGGAGCTTGCTCCATATAGATGCACTCATCCAATGGAGCATTTAAATATGCAGTCTCTACATCAAAGTGATTGACTTTAAGTTGGTTTAAACTTGCAATAGATAAAGCAATCTTTACACTTTGTACTTTAACAGTGGGTGCAAAAACCTGATCATAATTTTGATACTGTATCTGTGAATACCCCTTTGCAACCAAACGTGCTTTGTATTTGACACCCCCATCCTGCAATTGCTTTCTCTTATATACCCAACGGCAACCCACAGCCTTTTCTCCCTGTGGCAATGCCACAATACGGAAAACATCATGGCCTTTGATGGACTCCATTTCATTTTCCATTGCCTCTTGCCACTTTTGTTGTTCTTCTTTTGGCAACTTTAAAACATCAGTATAATTATCAGGTTCAAAAGTCACCTGGCAAACTTTTACATTCTGTGCTGTGAATCTTAGAGGAGGCACTCCCTTTGTCTCTCTGTTAGAGCGACGGGGAACAACAGGCTGAGCCTGATCATTGTCAGAATCTGCATTTGAATCACTTTCCACATCAAAGGATTCATGCTTGGAACCCTCTCCTCTCAAGTCTGGGGAAATACCAGTGCCTGACTCAGCAGCCTGTTGCTGCTGCTGTTGTTCAGGTTGATTTCCACCAACAAATGAAGGCAAAACCACATCTAAATTAGCATGGACATGAGACCAGTTGGCCTGCTCCTCAAATTCAGCATTCCTGGAAATCAAAACTCTCCCATCCCCAAACGCGAACCGCCAGCCCTTTGATGATTGGTCGTACCCGACAAATCTGAGCCTCCTAGCCTTGGGTTCCCCCTTTTTTCTGTTTGCCTTAGGGATATTCACCCATGCATAGGACCCAAAGGTCCTAATGTGCCTCACAGATGGCTTTTTGCCATAAAACATAAAAAAGGGTGTATTTGAAACCACAGAACTGGGTACACGGTTACTTAAATAAGCAGCTGTTAACATAGCTTCTCCCCAGTACTTCTGCTCAATGTTTGCATCAAACATCAGGCTATCTTTAATTGTTTGCAAAACACCTATTTTTCGCTCAGAAATTCCATTCTCATTAGGACTATAAGGGGTTGTGAGTCTGTGGAAAATTCCTTTTTGTTTTAGCCAATTTTGGAACTCATTTGACATGAATTCCCCTCCCCTATCTGACTGGAGAGATGACACCTTCTGGGGAAAATGTCTCTCAACATAAGCCACCCAATTTTTAAAAGTCTGAAATGTCTCATCCTTACTCTTGAGTAAGAATAGGAAACAAAAACGACTGAAATCATCAACCAAGACGAGGATGTACTTGGCTCCTCCCAGAGAAGGTGGATAGGGGCCAGACAGGTCCATATGAACCAATTCTAGAATTCTTTTTGACTTTCTCTCACTATGCTTGGGAAAAGGATGGACCTTGGATTTCGATTTTTTACAAATTTTACAATCCAGGTACTTCTGACAAGCCCTCAAATTTAACCCATCCACCATGTCAGGCATCTGCCTGAGGACCTTAAAGCTAGCATGGCCAAATCTCCTATGCAACAGATGTACACAATTATCATGCAAAGGAGAGTTTGCCATTATAGTACTGGTTTGAGGCTCCTGTACACTATTATACATATAATACAGTTGGTCATGAAAAACCCCTTCAGCCATAACAGTACCATCCTTTAAAATATAACATTTGTTCCCTTTAAATTGTACTTCATAGCCCTCCTGTGTCAATTTAACAACAGAGAGCAAACACATTTTTAAATCAGGAACATACTGAACATTTTTTACATCCATGTTCAAACATTGTACAAAACATGTACCTTTACCCAAACATTTTGACTTGGATCCATCAGCCAAACTCACACTTGAGGGGCTAGTCTCTTTAAAGTCCTTAAAGAGTTCTTTATTATTGGAGATAAAAGCGTTACAGCCGCTATCCAAACACCACTGGGATAAATCTCTATTTTGCTCCTTCACAGCTTGCAAAACAACTGCAGAAACAGTCATACTAGATGAAGCAGGCTTTTTCTTGCTTTCTTTGCTCTTTTTTGCTTTGCACTGTTTTGCAAAATGTCCATCTTTGCCACAGTTCCAGCAAAGCTTAGATTTCACAGCAAACGCGGGAACCATACCCTTACTGGAGTCTTTAGAGCCATCTACTGGATCATTTGTAGAATTGCGGGTCTTCGCCTGTACAGCCTTTTGAGCAGAATTTTTTCTCTCCAACCACTTAGCCTCTTCTTCCAACAAACGACCAGTAATAAAATTAATGGTCATATTTGCTGCTGCCATATTTTCGAAGGAGAATATTAAGGCATCGTATTTTTCTGATAAGCTTGATAAGAGGATATGGACTTTTTCTTGTTCAGTAAAATGGACATTAATCTCCTGCAACTGATGAAAATATTGCCGGATAGTTGAAATGTGTGTGGCCACATCGCCATCTGGCTGCAGCTTTAGTCTATACAGCTTCCTTGTTAACATAAGCTGTGAACCAGTCCCAGCATGGACATAAACCTGCCGCAGTGCTTGCCAAATGTCCCTGGCCGTGGCACAGCCTCGCACATACATCAACTGACTGTCCTCAATTGCCAAAATGAGAGACGCTTTTGCGCGCTCCTCAGATTGCTGTTGCAATACAGAAGCGCCTTGGGCAGGGGGGGCTAAAATGGGAGCGTGTATCAATTGTTGATGCAAATAAGCCTCCATCTTCACAGCCCACAAATGATAATTCTTATCATTTAACTTTTGGAAGGGAAAAACTGCCATACTCTGAGCCATTGTCCATAAACTCTTTAGCCCCTCTCAACTGATTATCTGCTTCCCTCACACAGGGGTTGCTTACCAGCAGGGCGTTGTAAATGGTTCGGTCTCAGCAGTCCTCACAGCAGGCTTTCTCACCTTCCAGTCCCCTCCTTGCTGGGGTTGTAAGCTCTTGCCAGGCGTAAACAAAAGCAAGCTCCAACAGCTTCAAAGGAAAAAGACTTCACACCAAAGGGACAAGTTGCCCAACTTGCCGCTTGTTCAAAGCCCCTCTCAGCTCAGGCTTAAACAATTCGCAGCATAAGAGCTTCACGGCTCATAAACTCTTGAGCCAGCAATCCTGGGCATCCCATAACCTGTCACGGATCTGTGCAGAGCGCAGTCACTCCCTGTTCATCCGAACAGGGGATAAGCAACGAAAACGTGTGCTTTGTGAGCAAATAAATATTCCTTTTGGTGCAAAAGTAAGTCCATGCCAAAATTCTTTTAGGCTTTTATTAATAACAATTAAATAAAAGGAAAACAATAACAGAAAGCATTTAACCATGTTTTCTAGGTTCTCTCTAAGCAAGAGAGGTACACACAAGCTTGAAGCTCTTTTCTATCTCAGGAACAAAACAATGTAACCCCTCCCAGTTATATAGGCCATAACATTTAGTCCTTGGGAGAACCGAAAGTAATCCAATCTTAAGTTTCGTTTCTCACATACAAGCCCAAAAAACAGAATAACAAAAACAGACAGATTTATTACCTTCTGATAACTAAAAATGGCGCCAGGCATGTCTGGCTAAAAAATTATTCAGGGAGGGGGAGACAAACTCCTGATCTCAAAAACTATTTTCCCTGACATAATATTCATCCCACCAGATTCAACCATTTAGACTTCACTTCCTGAAGTGAGATAATGTCTTTTTGTCCTTCCCCTTTTCATTACTAAATAAATGAATAAATAACTAGAGAAAAATGCAGCTTCACACTATGTGGTTCATTCATGAGGTGGCAACAGCACTTCTCTGTCAATCTATTCTGCTTATGCTGGCTATCCAGGGAAGAAGTGCCATCACAGATAACCAAGATAAACAGAATTATCCCTTTCAAACAGCGTCCTCAGTGATGGCTTCTCAAAAGGATTATTTTTTTTCCCTTCCAGTTGAGCAGTCCTCTGTTCAGCCATCTCTAATTTGTAAGACCAGCATTGGACATGTAACTGAGAGATTACAATTTAGGACATGGTCCATCTACATTTGTGAGTGGAATGTACAACATGATACCTTAGAAAGTTCCATTCTTCTTCAGAGTAACTTGTATGAAGGTAAGGAAGATAGTCATATAGCAGGCCCAGGGTTCCCATTTCTGGTACTAGCCAGACTTGCTGCAATGTAAGCAATCCTTTCTCATGATAAAAGTCGTTCTTTTTTAAAAAAAACACAGTAACATCCCCCACAAAACCTGATTTTTTTAAAAAAAAAACTGATCTGAAAATTTAATGCATAAACATTCACCAACAATGCTATTATTATTATTATTATTATTATTATTATTATTCCAGTCCAGAAGATCAAATTATGATGTCCATCTTTTACTGCATCTTAGTTTTCCACTGACACTTGCCACCTTTACTCAACACAATCCTATCCAAAAGATAAATAGCCCTATGTCCACCAAGTTCAATTCTTTTCAACATGTTCAATGCTGTCTTGGATTATGGCCATGGAATCTAGTCCTAGATAATCCAGGTAGGTAATGACTTAAAACAGTGCATCAAGATGATGGTTTTAACAGATGAGGCACTAAACCATAATTTAAGGCTACACAAGTAACTTCCAGAATCCTGTGTACTCCCATCCCATGCAGGAGAGGGAAAGATGGAGTGAAGGATGAGATATGCAAACACTATTTCAAAAATACAATTCTTTTTCTAGGGGCAGAAGAATTGTAATATGAAGCCCTACACTATGACGCCTTTTACCAACATAGCCACCCTACCCCACCCCATATGTATTAGACTATAATGACTTTGCACATGATTATTAGAGGTGATGAGGATTATAAAATCTGATGCACCTGGTGACCACCAAGCTGGAGAAGGCTGGACTCTGATACTGAAAAAGCATGTTCTTCATTTACAGGCAGTAAATGTCATCTTTACTTAGCAGGTGACATTATTAAACAGATGCCAATAGCAGTAGCTTATCTTGCATGCAGGATTAAAAGATAGGACTTGTAAAAAGGTGGGAAATGATTTTCCTCTTTGTGAAACTGAAAAGGTGACTCTTAAGGAAAAATGAGCATCTAACATAGGACAAGAAGTACTAGATGTAGATAAGAAGCTCCAAGACCCAAGTAACAATGAATGAATTAAGATGAATGTATTATTGTGTAATACTTCCAGGACTTCTTAAAAAGAAAAGCAGGAATGGTGTTTCTGTGATGCTTCTCTAAAAATTCCATTTTTCCTATTCCAACATTCCCAGCTATTAAAAGGGGCATGTCTTCTACTTGGCTAGTGAAATGTGCAACATTGGATGTGTGGCAGGCAGTTAGGACTTTATTATGTGAGGTACACACTGGTAAAAAGCATGTAAGTTAGGATGCAATGATAACACAAAGGGCAAAATTATCAGTCATCTTCGTCATTCAGCCGTTCCCACTGTGTAGCACTGGCACAGATGAGGTGTCATTTTGTTTTTCTGGGTGGGCTAAGCTTTTAATAAAAAGTGATGCCTTATTCAGCATTAAAACCTCTTCGCTTATTGGAAGCTGGGGTAAGCAAGGCCATTTTGACCTGTCAATTAAATCATAATTAATTATGTTCCAGGCAGGGATATACAGAAAGTGTTCCAGAAGCAGGCCTGGTTTGGACCCCACCTGCCTAAAGTTTAAGGTTTGAAGCAACCAACTGTCCTTGAATCCCATTTTGGGGAGAAAGGCAGGATATAACTTCAAATAATAAATAAACAGTTAAACTAACAAATATATAACAATGGAAAAGGTGTTTCCATAAATAAACATGGAAAAAACAAAAGATGAACTGTGGTTTATTCAGGGGCAAACTTTTCCTCATCCACATACAAGTAAGACAACTTTCCAGAGCCTTTATATAGTTGTTAAAAGCAACAAAATAACAAAAATTCAGCAGCAAATTTGGAGACAGATCAACTGTGTGAAGAATTTGGAGATCTCTGAAGTAAACTTGGCTTAATCCAAGGGGTTGTTTAGATGATGAAACAAATCCTCAAGGAATGCAGGCAGAATACCTTTTGTCCAGATGAGCTCCTGCTGGGATTTACCATATTGGGAAAGAGGGGGGGTTCTGAAAACTCCTAGTAGTTCGCAATTACAGCTTTTGCTGTTTCTCACATGTTTGCATAACAGCCCATTTGAACAAGCAATTTGAATTGGGACACATCCAGTAAGTCAAAACGTGATTGGTCAGACATGCACCGGGGCGGGCTTGCCAGGCCATCATTTTTTGCAGACCCAATTGAGCGCTATTTTCTAGCAGCAGAGCAAATTATTATTATTATTATTATTATTATTATTATTATTATTATTTATACCCCATCCCTCTGTTAAAACAATCGGGGAAGCTTACAAAAATTAAAATACAATACAGATAAAAATTCCTAAACACCCCCCACCTCCACCATCCCCCATAAAAAAATATTAAACAAATATAAATTAAAAAGCAACTTCTCTAAAATCACATTTAAAAACAATAAATACAATAAATAGCCAGCGGACTAAAGGAGGCCAGGATCTCCTGAGGCTGGGATCTAATTAGGAAAGGCCTGCCAAAAGAGATGTCTTTAGTGCTTTTTAAAAGCTACTCAGGCTTGTCATCTTTTTGTTCTCTTCTGCATCTCTCAATTAACAGCACACAAAAAGGGGAGGGAATTGTGGGAGCTTTTGGGAAACAATAAGTCAGGTAATTCACTCACAGCCACCATCTTTTCTTATGGGCATGCTCTGTGTGAACTTCAAATGGATAGCTTTCTATGCCAGTGATCATGCAAATGAATCATGGGGACAAATGAACACTGCTGCAATAGTGTAGTAATGCACTATTTTCTGCAATTAATTCTCCCGTCTGACTGAGCCCCAAGTGTTCTGTAGTTACTGCACAAAACTGTTTTAAAGAGCTTTTCAGAAATAAAAAAGAAAACAGAAAATCCAGACTTGATGAGACCTCCTTTACAATTGCCTGACAGCAATGCTTTGTAACAAGGAAATGAGGAAGAGTTTCAATTTTCATAGCTGACTAGCTGACTATGCAGGTTTTTATTGAAGAAATGACTTTTGGACAAATTCAACTCAGCTCCACACAGTACAAGTTTCTGTGTCTATCATAGGGACAGAGTACAAAGTGCTGAAAACAAGTGCTTTTCTCCCCAAAAACACTAGGGATGAAACCAGACTTTCATAAATCCAGAAAGCTGTACAAGAAAACATCTTAAAAGATAGCAGCAGAGAGGAATGGAAGATGGAAAGAGACTGTCTCAGCAGGGAAGGATAAGGTGAGTGCTGTTGTTTCCCTCAAGAGAAACAATTTCAACTTCAAAAGTACCACACTGTTCTTAGTGGTTCCCAAATTCTTAACATCACCACTTATTCCTGAGTAGTGTCTTGGGAATAGGTGTTTTTTTTAATTTTATTTTAGCAAGCTAACAGCGAACTATGAAAGCTAGATTACACCACACACACACACAACTTGGCTATACACATCAGGTACACAACATGAGGTACCAAAGAGGGAATTTGTATGCCTGCCCATAGGGAAGATATGTGAACTTCAGATGTAAAACACAACTAAAATATCACTAGGCAGGCTACTTTATACTTTGTGGGACAGCAGAGATGCTCAGTGAGGTTTAAAATCCCACTCCAGGATACATTCAAAAATAAGCAGCAAAGAAGCCATATATTAAGAGCATGTCCTGTGGTCTCTTCCTAAAATGTGTGGTAAGTGGTTATAGTTTTCAGATCAGAACTGAATTTAAGGGTGGAGGTGGGAGGAAAAGCAATCTGAAACCAGCAGCAATTTCCAAGATCAGTGCTTAAAATGTTTGTGTGTGTGTAGAAGCTCAGTGATGCTGTCAGGAGCTTAGCCAACATCAGGGGTTAAACTGTGTCAAGATCAAGACATGGCATTGCTTCAAGGGGCATTGTGAGAGGAGGCTGAGTATGGCTGAGAAGGGACTTTCAAGGGAAGCTCTTGAGTTTCTACCAAATTAATTTTACGCAAAATGTTTGGCCCACCAATTACCCCACTGTCCAGCTCTTCTGAAATAGGTCAGAAAAGCATTTTCTGAAAAAATTCTGAAATCCCCTCCCTTCATAACAGAGGGCCACACTGATGATTTTTCTGTGAATATTCCACAATATCTATCTAATCTATCTATCTATCTATCTATGGGTGACAGTACCCATTCCACTCTCCACCCAAATGCCTAGAACAAAATGGGGGCTGGGGAAGATTTGCACTGTGGAAAATGCAAAATGTCTACTGATATTGATGCTGATAAGCCCTGCTCCCAATAAACTGTTAGAGCAAAACTTTTTTTTCCCTAAAGAAATTCAGTGAATCAGTTCCCCACAATTTCTTTATCTGTAAAAAAAATGGAGAATTCTGTGCACAGTGGTAGTTCTAGCCACTGCTAAAAAAGGCAAAAAGAAAGAGAGCACCTCCTAAAAACTGTTAATAATAATAATAACAACAACAACAACAACAATAAACACCTTTGAGCCTACCAACTAACTGCTGCCACCAAAATATTTATGTGGTAAACCACCACTGTCTCCCCGACTATTTCTCTTTAAAATATTAAGTGACTGGTTTCTTCTTGGCACTTGTCAACCAGACCTTCCATAATCTACTGATAACACAATGGTAGTGGTTTTCAAACACTAACTCAGAGGCCAATATAGGTTTTAATAAAACAGTAGAATGGTATATATTTTTTTTAAAAAAAAATGCAGGCATGACTTCTTGTTCTTAAAACTTGGTAATAACAGTTCTGAGTTACAGGTTCGTATCCAATGTAGCTATTTCATATACAATACTTAATCTCTTCTGACTGTTGCAAATGAACAACACAGACCGTCTCTCTACTAGAGTTCCATAAATAGTAAGAGTTATCCTTTCTTCCACTCTTAGCCTTTTAAAACTTAGTTCCCTCAGGAACGCTGACCAATTGATTCTTCACTGAACTCTCTTGGTTCCTATCTCTTCTAAGAACTGTCCCTATCCTCTCTACAAACAGTCCCTCCTCTCTCTCTTTCTCACAGCCTGGGCTATTTATCTGCTCCCAGTTGCTCTCTGATTGGCTAACTCCAGCTGTCTTCAGATTGGTCAGCTGCCTTCGGGTCTGGGACAAAGAACAGAAGATCTCTTTGAGATTCTTCTACTTTTCTCAAGGATGCACATCTTGGCAGATTATGTGGATTTTTAAAAAGTATGTTTTTTGGGGGGAAGGGGTTCTACTTGTACCTCTTCTTTCTTATGTCACAATAAACACACACACACAGACTCCAAAGTATTAGAAAGACACATAAAGACACATTGGTTCATATAACATGGTCAAGCAACCAGGGGCTTGTCTAGACAAGCAATTTACTTCCCCCTCCCCCATGGAATCCAAACATCACAGAGCTCTTGCCCAAATCTGCCTCCCAACAGTCTTGATGATGTCTGAGGTGAAGCAAGGGGAAGCCAGGGTAAACCTTTTTAAAATGTTTCAAAATAATCCCCTGGAAAACTTGCATCATGTGGGAAAACCTGGATGGGTCCAGTGCAGGAACACAAGACTCCATACTTGCACACCAGGATGCATCACCAGATACCTCCACCACTGTCACTGGTGCAACTGAAGCCAGGAAGAAGGCCCTCAGCATCTGATCAAGGTCCTCTGCATGTGACCAGCCTTGATCACATGCTGAGGGCCTCCTTCCTGGCTTCAGAGAGTGCGACACACTACAGCAGCTGAGGTGCCTGCCGAAAAAGCCTAGCGTGTGCATGTAGACTTCTATCCATTTTATCATGGGAACAGGGGGAATCCAGGCCAGCTTCAGGGCCAGAATACTCCAGCCAAAATGCTAAGTATTCTGGACAGTGTAGGCAAGCTTGTGACCACAACCATCATCTTTCACCATTAACCATGATGTCTAGGATGAGGGATTCTAGCAGAACCCATCAGAAATAGAGTTTCCTGCCCCTCTGATATGCCATCACCACACAGTAACGTATGTGTGTACATGTATGTGAACATACATAGACCTATCTACCATCACAAGAACAAAGCATCATCAACCAACATCACCTAGATTAGATTTCAGTGGAGTCAGTTCACACATTCAATTGCTGTCAGTTAACATGTGTTTAGTCATTAAACAATGCAATGTCAGAAACATATATTTCCATGTGTGAATGAGCTGGGAGAGAGGATAGACACAGACAGCTTGACTTTGGCACACTAGGCCAGTTCCGGAATGGAAGTGAGCCCTTGCTGCCCTGAAATATGCATCCTAATACATCCTTAAATGAGCTTTTCATATAAAGAAGTACAGTTCATGGAACTTTTGGTAATGCTACTTTGATTCTACACAGAGCTACTTAATCCTTTAATTTCTATGCATAGTAATTAAGGCTTTGATTATGGTACATATCTTTGAATAAATTGTTACTACTTTCTATGGAAACTAAAATTAGTGTCATCTTTCTGCTAACTGCACTATATTGCAAATGTGTACCATAAAATAAAAGGCAGAAGTAGTATTACTGTTCTTTCTGCTTCCATATATTTTCAAAAGCTGATATATAGTGTGATAATTAAGGAAGGGGAAACTTACCTATATTAATTATAGAGGCATTAAGGGGAAGAAAACCCTGCAGTCTGCTTTTAATTTTAAATGCACCAGCAGATGCTCTGGGTATTACAGGTCTATTAATTTCCCGAGAAATACATTTGCCTTTTTAAACTGTCAAATGTTTCTCATAAGTAAAAATAAAAAAAGTTCCAGGATCTCAACAAAAGCATCAGCCTAACAAAATGAAAGACTAATGATAATGAGTATTTCCTCTTGTTTTAGGTAATTTCCTTTGCTAAATTTACACTATATTATTGTCTAGAGAACATAATTATTTTTTTGGAGTAACAAGAGCACAACAGTGATTCTTTCACAAAACAACTTGAAGAGATGTTTTGCCATTACTTTTTTTAATATAGTGTATAATATCAATTTGTTATTCCCAAATCATTTTACAGGAAGAACTGAGAGCCATGGAACTGCCACTAGAAATGGCAGTCACCTTCTGAGTTCTCCTTTTCCCCTTTGTACCATGAATTACAAGTTGTCCAATGCTCTGCCATTTATCCCATGTCCTGGAATAATGATCACAACCTGGAAGCAATGTATTGCCTGTAACAAATGTAAGTGCATTGAACCACTTTTTTGTATAGCGAGAAAGGCCTAACAGCAGTTCTTGTGAAAAATAAAGGAGGGGGTTGCTTGAGGAAGGCTTTTTGCAAACTTTTTTGCTTTTTTAGATGTATTACTTTTCTAAACATATTTTTAAAAATGTGTTAGTAGTTCATTATCTATGTGCTACTGTTTAACTAATGAATAATACCAATGAGGCATTTTAACATCTAATGAGTAATCAGTAACAAGTGGATTGCCCTTAAAATATAAGAGGAAGGAAAACCTCTTTTGAAAACCTCTTTTGACTTCTCTGAAAATTCCACAGGTATTTCATTTAGGAATCTGTAGATGAATTTAGCATTTGTTGATCAAGTCTGAATGTGTGACCATGTTCTTACCACATAACTGATGGCACATAAAACTGAAGACAATTGGTCCTCTCTGCACACAAACTCATTGTGCTGAGTTACCACTTAGATTATCAGACACATCCAAAAAGTACTTTAGGAGAATGTCAGGATGATGTTCCTGTCCTGCAAATGGGACCTGGTTTCACATGTCCTCATGCTCATTGCGTTCTGCTCCTGTGCTTCAGCAGTCAGTAAAGCGGTGCTTTTCATTGACGGGGAACTCCCATCAATGAAAAGTGCCACCTTACTAACTGCTGAAGCACAGGAGCAGAATGTGTTGAGTGCAATGTGTGAAACTGGGTCCCATACGGGGGACAGGAACATTGTCCTGGTGTTCTCTTAAGGTACTTTTTGCTGTGTCTGATAATCTCCTTAGTAGGCATTCAAGCAGCATGTAGCATTCAAGCAGCATTTATTCAAGCCATGGTTTAATGTCTTACTCTCCAAAAATATCTATTTCATTTCATGCATACCTACCATATTTTGGAATTTGGAAGAGTTGTTTGCTAAGAGGTTTAGGAACAGAGTAAGTGAACTGAAATTTGTGAAACAATTGGTCCTTACATGTGGTCCATCTTCTTAGACTGCAGCTTCCATCAGCCCTAGCCACCATGGTCAGGAGTGAGGGTTTTCTGGAATTATCATCCAGCAAGAGCTCATGGGCCATACTTTCCCTACAGTACAACTTGCAGCTTCTGTCCTAGAAACAGAGAATCCAAAACTGTTTTTTCTCTCTCTCACTCTCACACACAAAGAGCCTGGTTTCTGTGTGACGTTTTCATATCAATTTTCTTAAAAATAAATGATTTTTAGTTAAAATTGCTTTTGACAGCTTGGGTTTTTTATGAGACTTTGGAATTTATTTTCCTTATGTCCTATTCCACAATGTGCATTAGACAACATTCATAAACATCCGAAAATGCTTGCGTTGGTCCACAAGCTCCATTATCTTGATTGAATGTATTTGTCTATGTCTGTTCTAATATTCAAACATTACATTACAGGTTAATGAGCTTTAAAAATTATATTTTGGGTGTTCAATAAAAGAAAAACCATGGCATCAGCATTCATTTCCAATGCAGGAAAGCTAACTTAAAGAACACACACTTAATATTCTGCAATGAGCTATCAGCCTGCACCCAAGATTTTGGTTCATTTTT
Organism: Gambelia wislizenii; assembly: GCA_030847615.1. Taxonomy (NCBI): domain Eukaryota; kingdom Metazoa; phylum Chordata; class Lepidosauria; order Squamata; family Crotaphytidae; genus Gambelia; species Gambelia wislizenii. Next base: position 152,241,883 of record JAUMIR010000004.1, read on the forward strand.
GCACTGAGCCCTCATTCATTCTATACTCAAGCAAATGAATACAAATAAAAACCTAATCAGCTATACTGTTTCTGCCACCTGTCTCTCTACCACTATTCAGAGGAGTGCACTGAGTTGACTGGTTTGGGGGGAAAGCTCCCCAGGCACTAAGGACTTTATCAGAACCCCCCACATTACAGTTCTTTGCTGGCATAAATTGTGGTGTTTTATGCCATTTAAAGAACCCCTCTACCACTCTTACCTTGAGCAGTGTAAAAGAGGATTATCTGGCAGTAATGGAGCACAAACAGAGGTCCATTTACTTCTGGGTTCCAAATCTTGCCCAATTCTCATGAGAAGAAGCTAGTGTGAGAATTTAAAAATAAAAGCAAACACACACACACACACACACACACACAAAGTATAGCAAAGCACAAAAACACACTTTAAAGGCCCAAGTACATGAAAAGAGTGTCCCCTACCTAGCTGTTGCAATTTCATCCTAAAGTGTTTGCCCATTGATACTGTATGCACATGAGTACAATGGTGCAAGGATTCAAATTCCAGCAGTGCTGGCAACAAATCGCCACAGGAGATCAATTGACGGCTTGGCCTGACAATAAAATAGGATGGCTTTTTGACAAGATATGACCGTGAAAGGATGATGATGTCTGGTATGTGTGCCCTTTCGTGATAGTTAGGCATCCTTATGATGACATACTTGCTGTATCTGATAAAGTCTTTACTCCCTGCAGGACCTTATAGGCTAAAGCTTTTAAAAACAGACAGTTAACCAGAGTGATTCCAAGTAAAATTGAGGTAGAAGGGAAGAAATCAGGTTGAGGACAAACTGATTTTGGATCAAAAACATGTATTTCTTTATTAAAAAGACAGAAAAAGATAGCAGTAGAGACAAACAGATGAGTTTATATTCAATACAAACTGTTAATAATAGTTTTTCAAAGGAAAAAGAGAGGGGCGATGGCATGGGTGCTAAAAAAAACCCCTACTCCTGACCAATCTAAGGGACACAGCTAGCTTCAGGGACCACAGACTGGAGAGAACTTCTGGAAAGGAGAGAGAGTGGAGAGACAGAGATCCCCCTGTCCCCCTGGCCTATACATAGCCCTTTTCTAACTTGGGGGCTGTTATCTGGAATTAAGGGACACCTCTGGGCAGGGAATGTTATTCTATTTGAGGTTTTGAAAGGCCCCATGTGCTTAGAGTGATGAGTGCAAGGGTTTATTTGGACTGTGTGCAAATGGCAGATGTGAATGTGACCTCTGCCTTTCATCCTCTGGGCACTGGTAATGACCCCTAGAAGGTCTGAGGGATGAACAGTGGAGTTGTACACATTAGACAATATCAGGCATAGACCTTTCCCCTATTTCAAATCTAAATAAGATTGCCCAATAGCTCTGGAAATTGCACAATACCTTACAGGTATTGGGGGGTGTAGCAGTCTGAGCCAGTTTGAGAGGGTCTCCATTCAGTGGAGAAAAGCAAGATAAATAAGCACTGATTATTCTCAATGAGACCATTTGCTTGTCAGCAGGAGGGAGGGAAATTCCAGATTGTACTTTAAAATGAAGTCTGACTCTCCAAGATGGCCAGCAATCCAGACGTTCCACTGTCCTGCCCTTCCAATATGTGTGTTTAACAATGTGTGCAAACTCTTTCAAGAGTCAACTCCCTGCTTTAAGAATCAAATTCTACTTGTAATTCATATTTATCAAGCATAACTCTTAACACCACCACCACCATAGTCCTAACCCCTCTTCTGCTCTCCAGGATCCTTTCCCTAAACCAATACTATGCACCCTCCTGATCACCATCTGACAGCCTCCTTTAAAACCGCATTCTCCCAGGACATCTCCCTCAGCCTTCCTTCCTACTTTTATCACAATTCTTTCACAGGTCAAATTCAAAGGTCAAATGCAGTGGTTAGCTCTGCTCCACCCTAAATAAAATGATTTGCTCAAGCCTTCATGTAAGAAATATAGGATTTTTACCCCCAGTCATATTCTTGAGATGCAAAACAGATAAAGTATTTGCAGATATGATGAAAGTAGCAAGAGTATGAAGAATTGGCATTTTTGCCAGATATGAAAATGGTACCTTTCCTAGCTAAGGACAGATGAGGAAGCTTTCCTCAGAATTTGCACAGACAGCTAACAATCTTCTACAAACCATTCTCCTAGGTTGCCATCTCTTTCAAATGCTCAGTGTAATTGTTTCTGGGGTGATCTCAAAGTTGAGAACATTTCTTCTAGCAAATTCAGATTAGTTGGACACATTCAGGTTATTCCTCAACAATGAACTGATACCATGGGGACCATCTCTCTGTTCACTCCACTATGCGATCCTATGAAGGAAAGTCTATCAGTGTTTATTTCTCCCACAGTCACTTATTTTAAATCTTGAATTCTTGCCACCCCAAATATGGAGTAATTGATGAATTCTTCAAAAATGGATTGAAACAACATTCCCATTTGTACTAGCCAAATCAGTGGGTAAAACTATTTCTAGCATGGAGTACAATATGTTGTATCTATGTTAAAGAGGATGTTAAAGAGGAAGAGGCTGTCAGTCAATACATATAGCTGACCCAATTCAGCACTAATTGATAGGTCTTAAAAGTCTCAGTTTCAACCTCTACGTGTCTAAGAGTTAAGCATTCAAGGTCCTCACCTTGCATGTATGAATCAGATAGTTTTGTATTCCCCCACATTCAAATTCTTAAAGCAGCAGCAACAATGTCCCAAAGAGGCTATATTCTGAATATGAAGATATGTATGAGTGCTGGTAAATTATTTTAGAAATTAACTGACACCCCCCCCATGGAATTATAAGTCCAGAAAGGATTGTGTCTATGATTTCAGCTATGGATTCAGCTCAAGCAGTGGGAGAATACGATGGTAAGCAGTTGTTCTGTTCAATTTAGGTACAGTATGTGAGCAGCGAAATGTCTAGAACAGTAACTTGTTCACCTCATTAAAACCACCAGCTTGCAATGTTTCAGTACTGTTCATATTCCTAGTAAAAGGTCAGCTTCAAAAGTTGACCAAACCTTGGGCACTTATAGCCTTCTTATCATTCATGGCTAGGGTTAATGTTACCAGTACAGCATACATATTCTTCCCAAGGAAACAGACATGAATGTAACAGCATAATTCTGATGTTACCAACTTTGGTTCCTATTACTAGTGATGGGCAAAATATTCAGGCCTCGATTTGGACTTGAGGTCAATTTCTGAATGTATCCCATATCACCACTCCCACAATACTTCTCCCAGTGCTCTGATTTAATCTGCTCCCATGTTTTAACAGGAGAAGTAAAGATTAAACGCCTCATATACCTTCTTCTCCCATTCAATGTGACTGGAGTATGGTAGTCCTAGATGCCAAGGATGCAAGACATTTAATTTTTGAGATGTAGAAAATTATCTCAATCATCTAGATGTTGGAGATGCTTTGGAATATGATCAAGCACTATATGTTCAGTAGATTAATATCCCAAATCTCTTCTAGTCACAAATTTAGTGTCCATATGCTTCAAAATTATTTACAATTCCTTATATTTTAGTTGGAGGGATCCATCCCACTTTTCTGTTCAGAAGCAATTGAAGGCAATAACAAGAAAAAATGAATCACACAGTATGTTAAAAACCAAGTCATCATACTGAAATGAATGAATTGTATCCAGACACAGTCATAGATAAAGTCTACCACATTAAATCACTGACACATCAATTTGTCATGGCTGATTTAAACCAGAGATTGGAATTGTGTGGTTCAACAGATGATGTTGAATAGCATCCAGGAACCCTAGCCAGCATAGCCAATGCTGAGGAATGCTGGGTATCCCAACAACATCTGAAAGGCTATATGATTGTCACCCTTGTTTTAAATCCATTAGATTTCAAAGTGACTATGTCTGGATACAACACAATGCAACCATCACAATGAAACAGCAGGATATTATATATAAGCATTTAACAGCATACGAAACAAAAGAGTAGCAGAACTAAAAGCACTTTTCAATTAAAAGCTAGCTGAAATAGAAATGCATGTAAATGAGCTTCAACTATCAATGCAGAAAAAACGTACTATCCTATGGATGTCAGGCCAGGCGAGAGTTCCACTGAGTTCAATGGAACTTGTTCCCAGATGTGTGCATAAGATTAGAGGCTAAATATGCATGTATTCAATTCCTCAGGCAGTGTTTCTTTCCTACCACTAGATGGCTACAATTTTGAGGCTTACCAGTGCTTTACACTTCCTTTGTTTATGGAAATGGCTTCATAGCCGCTGTGTAAATACACTCCTTTTTTAGCTGAATTTCTTTTTCCACTGGGAGTAAGAAGAGTGAAAAACCGTATGGTCATTTAAAATGGATTTTGTCTTGGCATGAATTTCTAATATTGGTTACTCGAAAACCATTGCTTTTCAGAAAATTCAATCTGTGTACTGGGACAATTTACCATCTGTTCCTACTTATGTCTCCACTCTGTTTTGAAAATGGCCAACATTATTTTTTTTAAAAAAAATCTTGGTAAGAATTAGAGAAAACAATGTGGAAAATCATTTTAAGGAAGTGTACAGTGAAGGCTTTAACATATTTTACGTTCAGTCTGGGCAAAACTAGCTGACCTGCTAAAGACCTGTAAACAGATCTCCTCTGCCTTTAATGGAAGAGTAGACAACTGCAGCTGAACAGTTTACCAGGTAATGGTGAAGGAATATGGGAGCTGCAGTCTAGCAATAGCTGGAAAGCCACAATGTCCTGACACTACTTAATAAAATTTTAAAAAATAGCTGTTGCTGGTATGTTTTTGAAGATTGATTTTTTCCCAGTTAGTCCCCACCCCATTTCCACATTAGCTGGAAGATTCTGGAAGTTAGTAGTCTAAAAAAATAACTTATTCAAGGTCTGGTACAGTTTAAGGGCTATATTTACTACTGGACTGCCGTTCATCCAAGAATCAAATCCAGCATATGTGGATGATCATAATCTCTGCAAGCACCCCCCCAAAAAAAATTTGAAACTGCGTGTGTGCATGTGTGTGTTACAGATGTTCCATCAGGCTATGGGGAACTAATTTTTTGTAAAGATACATTGCTGACTCAACAGGTGTTGTTTGTTGCAGTTGGGGGCAGAGCAGAGTGCCTCCCATTATGGCAGAGGGCCATCTACTTTCTAGGGGTAAGTGCAGCTTGGCACAACTCTGGGAAGAAGTGGGAACTGCCAGTCAATGAATTCAACCTTGGTTTGATTTCATTGGTTGGTGGGGTTGGTTGGAGTGAGCTTTTTGCAGTCTTCATTCTAGTTGAAGGGGTATTTAGCTGCTTGTCTGCTTGAGTGCTCAGCAGTTCTTTGTGGAACATCATGTGAGCAGGACAAGCATTGAGACTATGAAGAGCAAAGATGTATCAGTGGCAGCAATAAGGAAGAGGAGGCAAAGCAATGGCAGCAAGCAGAAAGGACACTGTGGGTGGTGGCTGATGTGGTGGAACAGGGGTTCTGCAGTGTCATGTGGTGGTGGAAGAGTATACGTATCTTGCCAACAGCCCTTTTAAGGGCTCCATCACTAGGACCACTTAGATCTCCCCTTTCAACCTTGTTTTCATTGGCTTACCATCCTAGCTTCCCACCTTGCTTTTGGTTGGCAGACACTCTCCCTCCATTGGGTTCACTTTATTGAGCAGTACCCATGTTGTCCCCCCCACCCCAATTTATAATCCCTCTTGGGTATTACTGTGGGTATAGGAATCCATTCATTTGTGAGGCTCATAACTTCTAGGGCTTTTTTGGTTATTGTTGCTGGGCAACAGGGTGGCAGCCAGGGTTTAGGGCAGGGCCTCAGGTTTATTGGGGCAACAGTAGGTTGGACTGCAGCCACCTTGGTTGCATGCATGCATTATATTGTCTATTGGAGTCTAACCTATTACTGAGTTCTGCTAACACTTCCTTAAAAGTGGCTGTATCACTGTTGTAAGGGGCAGCTGTGCCAGCAGTGGCTGGGGTCTGTTTGTTCTTCTTTGTTAGGTTACAGGAGTGATGGTGCTCAAGAGGGTGCAGAAGGCACTGGGGGAGCCATTACTAAGGATGAGGGGGAAGGTTGGCCAGCCTCAGAAATCCTGGGCAGATCTGGCACTAGGGAAGACATGATGAAGGGCACCAACAGTGTGCATACATCACAACCAGCTGGCAACACAGTGGGTCCCAGTAGCACAGAGATGTGGGTGGACCTGTCACAGCTGCAGGAGAAGCTGGCATAAAAGGTCAAAAGGTTGGAGTTGCAGGTGGCAGCAGTGGGAACATCGCCAGGCATGGAATCTCAAGACAGCAAAGCAGGTCACAGCAATGCCAGGTGGAGAGGAAGTTAAAAGGTTGCAATAGTGTTGAACAGAAAAGCCTTTTTTGCTACATTTATTGCCCTACCATAGGCCTTCAGACAAATTTTAGCCAGTTTTTGGTCAGACTCACTCTGAGTGTTCTGCCACTGTTGCTCTAGTCCCTATCTCATTAGTTTCATTGCTGACAGCTCCTTAGAAAACCAAGGTGATAGTGTAGCTCTACTCCATGAGAGGGGACTCTTAGGAACGATGGTGTCTACCAGCCTGGTCATTTCCCTATTCCAGAGATCAACCAGAGCTTTGACTGGATCACATGGCAAGGCAGCAGGAAACTCCCCAAAAGGCATCAGGAATCCATCCAGATCCATAAGCATCCTGGTGCAGACCATCTTAACAGGTCCTCCACCCCTACAGAGGCTCTGAGTCCTAGGAAGTCTTAACCTGACCAAGAAGTGATCTGTAACAACAGAATAGTCAAAAGCTTCTCCGTCCCCAGATCACCTCAAACCCCATTACCTCCTGTACAGAAAACAAGGTCTATGGTGTGCCCAGCAACATGAGTGGGGCCAAATACCAGTTGGAACATACCCATGGTTATCATGGCAGACATGAAGTCCTAGACCACTCCCAACAGCATGGATGTTGAAATTCCCCAGCACCACAAGCTATTGAGACTCTAATACAACCCCCAAGACCACCCTGGCTAGCTCTGGAAGTGAGACTGTTGAGCAGTGGAGTGGACAGTACACCAACAGAATCCTTAACCTGCCCCAACTACACACCTTTAAATAAACACAGTCAAACTCTGCAGACTGAGGGATAGTGTGCTTGGTCAAGGGGATATTATCCTAATAGACCACAGCAACTCCATCTCCCCACCCCAAGGTCTCACCTGCTGCTTCACAGAGAATCCTGGTGGGCAAAGCTGCAAGAGAGATTAAGCACCCCAGCCTCATCCAACCAGATCTAGGTAATACATGCCAAATCAGCATATTCATCCCTGATCCTGAATGGCAACTGTTTTACCATTTACCAACCTGGCATTAAGCAGAGGCATTTGCAACCCATAGGAGGTGCTGCCATGACTATCCAAATTATTCAGGATGGGAGACAGTTTGGGGATGACTAACACCCTACTCTAAACTCTGCCCTCAGATTAATACAACTGTCTCTTATTTCCATCTTTCCCTCTACCTTATATAACTTGAATGGCTGCTCCCTGGGTGCATTACCTCCCTCCTTTTATTGGCAACACATCTCCCCTCACAACAAGAATGCTCAGTTGTTTATCCTGACAAGGCATTATCTGTAAGCAGGTGAAGTTTTTGTTCCTCCAAAATAGCAGCCAAACAGGCCCTCACCCCCGTGCCACCCTCAAAGGGGCATCACTCCCTTTGACAGCAGACTGCTCCCCCCAAGTAGTCACAAACATATCCTTCAGTCCAGGGCACTAACCCAATCCAGTTGGGAAACCTACTGGAGACTGCTGGTTGGCCCTCAGTTCTGCAAGGAGGCCATTCACACAGTTATAGTGAAGGAGTCCCCAGGTGTAGGAAGGCAGATGGAATACACCATAGCTGGTAGCTCCCTCTTCTTCACTTCCTGATGGTCTTTGGATCTTCCACTCTCTTTGTAGGGAATAGTGCTATTTTTCAAAGCCATTTTAGTTTTTGACAAATTATTAAAGAAGTAGTATATATATATATATATATATATATATATATAACTTCTAACAATGTGTTGTATCTTTTATTTATAAAATTGCTTCCTCTCCTATGCATCCCTCAGTAGTGTTGAGGAATGTGGCCAATACTTCTGTATCTCACAAATAACTCACAAATGTGTTTATTATCAGATTTTGCTAACATACAAGTTTGCTTAAATGGGAGCTGCCAATCAGCTAAAAGGCTGAAAGAAAATCAGTTGAAATGACTCGGTCAAAATTGGTTGAAGTAAAAAACAAATGTATATATTATTAATTAAAACAGTTTGAAGATTTCATGGCACTGTGGCATGATAGCTTGAAATATCCAGCTCATGTGAAAGGAGAAAACTAATCCCATTCACTAGTCTCAAAAGTTGCTGCTTCTGTCAGCAACTTTGCATTAGGTTTGCTTGCATTAAGAAAAGAGGAGTGGAAATAGAGATGTAATATGCACATTTAACTGTACTGCAGAACATTGGTTAACCATCTGAACAAATGACAGTGTGGAGTTTTAAATAGTAAAATCTAATGACATGAAGCTTTCATAAGAAGAAGGTTCAAAATCAAAATCCAGTCATATGTTGTTTATCTAGCAAGAGCATTTAACCCAAAAGTTGTCATTTCCCCTGGAACCCTTGCAGCACTTCACTGTGAAGGCAATGTGTTCCAACATATGCCACTAGGGATGTAATTCTTCACTAATTTCATTTTTTTTTTTCAGTGAGTAATTTTTACAATTTTCTTCCTGCTATGAGAAATGCTTCAAATACTGCATAGTTTTTAAAGACTATTCACAATTCATTACATATCCTTTGCAAATTTTGTGTGGTTTTTTGGTGCAGAAAACATAATTTTCTGCAAAGGAAGCAGCACTTGTTTAGGCCATCCTTGTGGCCATCCCAAACTCCCCACACTGGAAAAACGTATATAAAGGAAATAGCATCCCCAGTCTTCTGATCAATTGGGGGATTTACCTCATAATTTTTTTTGGCATGGGATGTTTGGGTATTTCAAACTTTTTTTTTCTAAATGAGTGAGTATGGCCCACAATATAGGAAGATGAACCCACATGGGCTTATAATATATGCCTACCTCCAAGCTCAGAGCTAATGCACACATCAATCACATACCTGTATAAGAGCTAGTGTACCCTTATTATTGTTACTATGACTATAAATGATGAGTCAATAAGTCACCAATCAATCATAAGCAACTCTATTTTCAGTTAAGTTCACCAGCTAAATTTAAGTAAGCTGTCTTAAAATCTACTTATATTACCTATATGTCAGCATTTCCAGGTACATTTATGTTCCAAGGAAGATGTTTTACAAAGGAGATGATGTGTGTGAAATACTTTGAAAAGCTGAGATGTACTATTTAAATGCTAACTGTTCTGATTATTATTAGCACTTCATTAGTTGATAGTTGGCATTTGCTACCAAATGTGCAAACTCTGTTGTATCTGATAGGTTCGCTTTAGGGTCACCATAAGTCGGAAATGACTTGAAGGCATATGAAAACAACAATGCATCAGATGATACGACATTTCAGTCTCACTTGATGTGACAAGTGACAAATGAGAAACAACATGCATTGAGAACTGGCTCTACTGATATTAACAGTTAGTGCTAACGCAAAAAGCTCATACTACTGTATATAAACAAAATGAATATGCAGAGGAAAGGAGACTTAAATTAAAGCTAGCAATATCTCTGCTGCATATTTTAAAATACATCCCTATATTAATCAATTCTAAAATACCATGATCTGTGTCTTAAGAGAATGTAATCCTCAGTGAATTAAAATGCACCTGCCTGGAAAGAAAAAGTGGAGTGCTTGTCTTCACTATAATTAAAATCAGAGATACTTTGAAATTCTCTGATCCAAGTGTCTTCCTGGATTTTGGCATTCTGAATTGCTCAGTATTCTTTACACACTGGAATCAATGCCTTAGCAACCTATCATTTCTCCATTTTTGAACTTTGGACATTGTTCAGACAGGTGCATACAATTTGCTGCAATTTCCAGATTCATTTTTCCTTAGCACCTTCCCTCCCCCACACACCATATAGGTTGCAGAAGATTGACACACAGCTGTATAAATGCATTGTGAATTTCATGTCTCACAAACAAAGGAATATTGGGCCAAGATCCCAAACCTCTGCTAGCATAGCTCCAGCAAAAGGAAGAGGCAAAGGCAGTTGTGACAGAAAAACAGAAGTGGAAAGGAGGCAGAGCAGAAGTAAAAGGTGAAGCTTCCACAAGCCGGAAGAGGTGGCTTCCTCCGAGCTATCTGCTTCTGAGACGCTTGGCGTTCAGGTCATTCCCAGTACCAAGCTATCATGAGAAGGGTGATTTGAAAAAATTGCCTATGCTGTGTAGCACAGGTAAATTTCCCAGCCATCCCTCCATAGTGCCTTGACTCCAAGGATCTCCTCAAAGCCAGGCATTCAAGAAATAAGGGGCTTTCGCCCAGCTTTCTGCTTCTATTATGTTGCTACTGCCTTTGACAAGGTTCCCTATGACATTCTTGCAAACAAGCTTGTAAAATGTGGGCTAGACAAGTTAACTGTTCAATGGATTTGTAATTGGTTGTAATTGTAAAAAGAGCTCAGCAGTGGCTCCTCTTCGTCTTGGAAAGATGTGACCAGTGGGGTGCCACAGGGTTCTGTCTTGGGCCCAGTGCTATTCAACATCTTTATCAATGACTTGGATGAGGGAATTAGGGGCATACTTATCAAATTTGCAGATGACACCAAATTAGGAGGAGTAGCTAATACCCTAGAGGACAGGATCAAAATTCAGAATGACCTGGATAGATTGGAGAGCTGGGCCAAAGCTAACAAAATGAAATTCAATATGGAGAAATGTAAAGTACTGCACTTAGGGCGGAAAAATGAAATGCATAGATATAGGATGGGAGAGACCTGGCTGAACGAGACTACGTGCGAAAGGGATCTAGGAGTCCTAGTAGACCACAAGTTGAACATGAGTCAACAGCGTGATGTGGCAGCTAAAAAGGCCAATGCGATTTTGGGTTGTATCAATAGAAGTATAGTGTCTAGATCAAGGGAAGTAATATTGCCACTCTATTCTGCCTTGGTCAGACCTCACCTAGAATACTGTGTCCAGTTCTGGGCACCACAATTCAAAAAGGATATTGACAAATTGGAGCATGTACAGAGAAGGGCAACTAAAATGGTGAAAGGTCTGGAAACGATGCCTTATGAGGAGAGACTTAGGGAGCTGGGTATGTTTAGCCTGGAAAAAAGATGGTTAAGAGGTGATATGATAGCCCTGTTTAAGAATTTTAAGGGATGTCAGGCTGAGGATAGAGCAGGCTTGTTTTCTGCTGCTCTAGAGACTGGAACATGGAGCAATGGATACAAGCTCCAGGAACAGATATTCCACCTCAACATTAGGAGGAACTTTTTGACAGTAAGAGCTGTTCGGCAGTGGAACACACTCCCTCGGATCGTGGTGGGGTCTCCTTCCTTGGAGGCCTTTAAACAGAGGCTGGATGGCCATCTGTTGGGGATGCTTTGATCAAGATTTCCTGCATAGCAGGGGGTTGGACTGGATGACCCTCGTGGTCTCTTCCAACTCTGCAATTCTATGATTCTATGATTCTGTCTTGTTGCACTTGTGCTACACTCTATTGCATGAATGGTTTGCTACTATAGGATATTGACCCAGATATAATTGTGAGATAGGGGATGTCAAATTGTATAGCATTTCTAAGAATCACACCAATCACCTCATCCAAATTCTGTATCAGGCTGTGAGACATCTTCCTATTTTTCTCAATGGAAATTGGTTCATATTTTGGTGTGTCCTTTTTCTAAAGTACATAGCATTTTTAATCTCTCTCTCTCTCACACACACACACACACATTTTCTTATTGTAATTATTTGTATGCATTTCTTGCTTAACTAAACTTTGTTAATATACACTTTTCAAACAGAAGCATTTTTAGTCTCATGCATTTCTTTATATATAGTACAAAAAAGGAATCCAATATTCACATGCTCTTAAAATAACAAGAAAAGATATGTGTCTTTGTTAATTGTCTCACAGACCATAAATTGGACAAATTCATTTGAAACAAAATTTATATTCACATGCCATAGAGATTGATTCACTGTGTTTACGTCAATGCACATTATTGAGAATACACACAATTTTTATCATCCTATATGAAAAAGGCACCTCATAAATCATTGCAACATTTTTCACATTCTGGAATGTTATTTTGAAAAAAATTGAGGGAAAACCTCTTGTCCTATGTTTCGGAGGAGATGTCTCTGAATTGAAAGGCATGTCAGAAGACAGACATCTGTTTGAAGGCAGTCCATTTCTGGTTGAGTTTAAAGAAGAAAAAAACAGAAAAAGAGAAACCTGGGACCACGAAGCTATCCATCAGCACAAGTAAGTTGACCATCAGGAGTTTGCATTTGGGCAATTTAATTGGCAGGGACATCGGTCGCCTAGTCATAGCTTTTCTCCTATGATGTGGCAGAGCTTATTACTATCTGAGGCCCCATCTAAACAATGGATAAAAATCTGTACGGGGGTAAAAAATTTGGAAGAGGCAGATGTTCGCAAGTGTACGATCTGCCTAAAGGTTTTTTGTTTTTGTTTTTTGACCCCCTAAACATTGTACGATTGCTTAGCCAGCTGGCCATAGCAAGCAATCTACCTGGCGGGTTTAAATCTTCCACCACATTTTTTTTTAATTTAAAAAGCTCCCTGTGATGTGGACAGTCATTTTTCTGTATTTACAACATGAAATAACAACAAATACATGTAAAAATGTCAGTTTCATGGACTTACTGGACTCTCGCTTAGCTGGGAATCCAACATGGCAGCTGCTCCCAATTCTCCTCTTTGCTAGCGCTGACCCCTCTGCTCAGCCAGCCAGTCAGATTACACTCCCTGTTTGTATGTGTGTGTGAATGGGGGTGTACAAACGATCACAAATTTGAACAGTTGTACGGATTATTTGCTGAGATCCGCTACTTCTCCCAAACTCCAAATTCACTGACTATACAGGGGATTTGCTGGCCCCCCTTCCAAAAGACACAAATGTATCCGAATGGCCATATGTACACATTATCTATCTTTCAAACACCATATGGATTTTTTTCGTCGTGTAGATGGGGCCTAAATTATAGCAATTATTTCCAAGTTTGTATCACTACATACAAATTCACACATGGAAATTTTATCTAAATCTGCTTACCTTTATCTTCTTCTTCTTCTTTTTCATGGGGGAAGAGATGATGCATCTCCTCTTTTTTGGCAAATTTGAGTAAAGTATCCCTGCTTTGTTCCCTCATCTTTGGGTTCTGCTTGCAGAGAAAAAACATCACTTCTGCCTGGAAAATGTCAGAAGCCAACATGTAAAGTTTTGTGAGTGTCCAAATATTTGAATGGTGGTTTCTATACTTTGTCTACAATAGCAAGGAATTACTCTTATAGTTCCTTAAACTTACTTCTGCTCATATATTGGTCTCCTATTAGGAAGTATTTTGTGGCTTTTTAAGTTAGTGGAATATTTGAACTGACTGAAATGGAAAATACTGTGTGAAATGCAACATGGTGTACTGTCTGTGAGGTTAGTCTGGGCCCAGTTTACATCCACACTTGGAAAAGTTTCTTTCTTTTTTTGGACTACAACTCCTAAAATCAAAAAGGTAATATGGCTGCCATGCTGGCTGGATAACTCTGTGAGCAGTAGTCCAAAATGAGTAACCTTTCCAAGCCCTGGACATCATATACAATATCATGAGGTCATAGTATACAGAGGTGACATTATAAGCAGCATCCATTCAAGAAGAAGAAAGGGAGACTAGTTTTCCATTATCTCCCATGTACAACATTTTCTACAAGGATAAAATTAACATAGAAGGTTCTTTAAAACTTGTTTTGGATTGAAATTTTGATCAGAATAACTGGGCATCCAGAGATTGCTCCCATGGTATTTATTTATAAATAGGTATATCTAATTAATAATGAGATATCCCATGGCATATATGAAAGTCCAACTGCTGTATCTGACTATAAAATGTTTTTCCAAGAAGAAATGTTGAGATCTCTCACAAAGTAGCTTTATTATAATTGCATTTTCTTTCAGATCCAACTTTTGAAGATTGGAACAAAAGAAAATTGAGAAACTTCTAAGGTTTGTTAGATTTTTTCCCCCTGCAGTCACTGCATAACTTAATAATCATCCTCTACCTTTGACTGTGTTCAAAAGCAAAACCCTAACTTGCTTTCTCTTTCTTTTCTTTTCCCAGAGAAAGTATGTTCAATTTATATCTTCTGTCTTAAGGGCACAGAAAAATCATGAAAGAATAATAGCAATAAATATAGACCCATTTGTAGTTAAAATACATAATTTTACATTTATATTTAAATAAAAATGATATTTGGTTTATAACACTTAACATATTAGGCAAAATGTTGACCTCTTGTCAAGTGATAGATGGATATAGTGTTTCAAGGATGAAAAAGATTATTTGATTCTGTATAGTTGTAGTCACAAAACTTTCATCTGAAAAAGGCACACATGATTTCCAAGTATTTGGAAAGCAGGGAAAATGTCCCTATTCTAATATGAACTCTTCAGGAGCTTCCTTGTGGTTATGTGCTAGCTTTCGAAACTCCTTATACTGGACTTCATAGCAATATTTATATATGTGCTTTGAAAATTGATTCAACTGAATTAGAAAAGGACATAAATTAATTAAAGGTAACTTTAATCATAATGGAATTATTCCCTCCCCTCTTTCTCCTATCATACATCAATAATGACTAAAGAATGGTGGTATATATATATATATATATATAGAATGTAATGTTTCACCTTGCCATAAGCACAGATTTCCAAGCTGGAAACTATTACTTAAGAAGGGTTGTATTTTGTGTAACAGAACATAGGATCCTGCCTTTAAATGAGCCAGACCACTGTTCCATCTAGTTCACATGGGGGCTTACTGGACTTTGCCGGTGGGCCATTTGTGGCCCATCAGCTTCAAACACATGTCCTTGGTTCCCTTGAGAACTCTAACTACCCTCTTTGGAGCTTCCCAATCCACCCTCCTTGCCTTGGAGACTCTTCTGCTGAGTACCCCAACTGCAAAACTGATGTCAGGCCTTGTGTTGTTTGCAATAAACAACAGACTGCCTACCACTGAGTGGAACAGATCAGGCCTTTCAAATTCGTGTTCTGCCTCCAAGTTCACAAAACCAGTGGTCATTGGTGTCCTGACCACTTTTGCCTCACTAAGCCCATACTTGGCCACAAGACTATCAATTTTCTTCTTCTGGCTTAGGAAAAATTCTCCAAGACTGGTTCTTTCTACCTCTACGCCTAAATAACATCTCAGGCTGCCTTAGTCCTTCAACTTGAACTGGTTTTCTAACTCTACCTGCACTTTCTTGACATCACTGGCACTCTGTGCCACCACACAAAGGTCATCTACATAGATAACTAGCATACAACACTATCACCTGCCCCCTTGGTGTACACACAGGAGTCTGTGACACTCCTTGTGTAACCTCATGACACCAAAACTTGGTGGATGCACTTGTGCTTTGTTTCGAGCCGTAGAGCCCTTTGTGCAACAATTACACCTTGCTCTCACCCGCACTGTCATATCCTGGGGCCTGTTCCACGAACACTGTCTCTTCAAGATCAACATTCAGGTATGCTGTTTCAAAGTCAAAGTGTTGCACAACCATCTGCCTCTTGGCTGCTACAGCTAACACTAACATAAGACTTTCTGACTTTGCTGTGGGCAAAAAGGTTTTGTCAAAATTGGTGTAGCGCTCCTGCGAAAAGCCTTTCGAAACTAAGCATTCCTTATACTTTTGTGTCACATCAGGCATGTCCTTAAGCTTGTATATCCACCTACAACCAACAACCTTTTGGTCTTTGGGCCTGTCAACTACCTGGAACACTTTCCTCTCAACTAGTGACTTGAACTCAGAGTCCATGGCTATGTTCTACTTCTCCTGCTCTTCCTGGGGAAATTTTAGGAGATCCTGAAAATGTGCAGGCTCCTTTGCTATGACATTGCATAACCTGGCTTCCTGAACAACAAATTTGTCAGGAGCCTTCTGATCCTCATTGACCTTCTGTGGATGAGCACCCTAGTCTGTCTGACTCATTCTCAATAGCACTGCTGCTGCTATCTCTCCCTGTGTCAGGCTCACTGCTTGTTTGTAGTGGGGTGTGTGATGGAGTGGCATGTGGAATGCCAGACTTTTCTTCCTGTGCCTCCCCTTCATCATCAGGCATTACCATCCCTCCATTTGTGGGATTTTGGGGAGTTGTTGACACATCCCTCCCCAAGGGAACAAACACCTCCTGATTGCAATGCAATCTGTCCCACCCTGAGTGCATTTCAAAGTTTGCACTCCTGGCGAACGTAACCTTTCCAGGATGGAGAGAAAACACATATTTATTACCCTCATAGCCTAGGAAATGCAGCCTTCTGGTTTTAGGCTGCCCAGGCTTCCTTAGGCTTGGGTGAATCAGTAGATTTGCACATTGTCCAAAAACCCTCAGGTACTTGAGGTTTGGTGCTCTAACATACAGTAGACAATATGGGGTCTGGTTGATGCTAGACGTCCACAGTCTATTTAAATGGTAAGCAGCACTCTTCACTGCCTCTCCCCCCCAGCCTAGCCGGGGCTTGTGCATCTTCCATCATGCACTCCATCATGCACTTCAACATCCCAATTTTCCTTTCTGCAAGCCCTCCCTCCCCTGGAGATGCTGGGTTTGTGGTCTTGTGTCTAACGTCCCTCCTACACATCCACTAGTGTCAGAAAACATACTTTTTTTTTCCAGCTGGGAAATGAATAGCAAGAAATATACTTTCCCATTCCCAGTTATTTTGTGTCGAAATCCACTCACTCTTTAAAAATCTTATAATTTGCCCAATGGAGAAAAACAAAATAACAACTCTGAAATTCTCCATCCTTGCATGTGTGGATGAAACAAGCATAGATTTACATGCCTACCTACCACTGAGCAAAAGCCCTTGTGTAAGCAAATACTGAAGAGGCAGCATCATGGCTGGGGCAGATTTCAAAATCTTCATTAATTTTCCATGAGCTTGCTTATACTTCCCTTCAGCCAAGGTGGAGAAATGTTCTGTTGTTCTCCGGCTCCCCCCACATCAGCAGAGCTGTTTTGGGAGGGAACCGCCTTTGCCGCCAAGGAGGGTTAGAGACCCCTCAGAATGATGCAGGCGATGTCTCCTGCGACGGGAGGAAAGGGCCGGGGCCAGAGGCCCTTCGACTCCTCCTCTTCAGCCAGAAATCATCAAAGAAGAGACAGGAGAGTTTCAGCCTATGCTTTCACTGGCCTTTCTTCACAGGGTTTTAAGGCACCCTTTATACTCCCTTCCCCTTCAACATTTAGATACAGAGGTTTGGCGGAAGGGGGCATCTGCTTTTCACTAATTAGATAATTTAATTATTGATATTTAGAGAACCTGTGCTTCTTACAGGCCTTTCTTCACAGGGTTTTAAGGCACCCTTTGTACTCCCTCCTCCTCAACTATTTAGATATAGAGATTTGGAGGGAGGGAAAAACTCTGTTTTTCACTATTTGGATGATTTAATTATTTATATTTAGAGATAGGGTGAATCTGCCACCCTGTTGCCTACCCCCCCCCCCAATTGGGAGCTGCCTTATAATGGCGTGGACACTCATAGGGATAGAAGGGAAGGGGTTTCCACCATGGTTGTTTGGTGCACTTGATCTTGGCAACCCAGTGTGTGTTTAAAAAGGGTTTTCTTCTTTCTTTTCCCCTCCCTCGCGTGAGTGCTATGAGGGAGCTTTTCCTTTTGGGCCTTGGATTGACAGAGGTGTGTGTGTCTCCAACTGTCAGTTTGGCTTTTCCTTTTCTGTGACCCTCTGGTGGCTGTTGGGTGTTGGCCGTTGCCTGGGGACGAGTTGGCCTGCTGTTGCTGGGCAGACTAGCTTTGTTGGCAATCAGGTAACCCTTTCTGCAGGAACTGTTAAGAGGCTAGTCTGATGGCTGGGGTTCCTATGGCTGGGAGTTCAAGTCCCACCATGCCCCCTCTTTTCCTGCACCACCTTTTTCCTTGCTGTCTGCCTGCCTGCTTTGCTTGACTGTTAGTAGCTTTGTTGGAGCTGACAGGTCTTTGCTGACAGTCTTCTGTGTGTGTGTTCATGTGTGTGGATGCGTGCAGATGTACAGTGCAGATGTTAGCAGGAGCATTTATGGACCTTTTCTAGACTAACCTGCCTTTTAATGGGCCATTTGCATAGCTTGCTGTTTGGCAGTCTTTTTACTAACTATGCTAGGCTTACATTCGTAGCCTTTGCATTTTGGTATGCTTTTACATGTTAGGCCCCCTGCTAGTTGCTCTGTTCATAGGTTTTTGTTTTTTGTTTTTGTTTTTGTTTTTGTTTTTGTTTTGAGGGGTAGCTAAGCAGGATCAGCTCTGGCTGGAACTTGGATGAGAGATCATGGCTATTCCCAGGTGCTATAGGCTTTTTAGAACAGATTGGTGGTAGGGCAGAATAACCTTACTGCCCCAGATCTTGTGTGATCTTGAAGTACTAGGAGGGGTCAGTCCCAGTTGGTGCAAAGGGAGGTGGGGTGGAGCCCCTGGTGGAGCTGATTGTCTCTAGTAAGTTTCCTTTTTTATCTTTGGCTACACTTTGGTGGGACTTTGGCTTATTAGGCCCCCTGCTGGTTACTCTGTTTGCAGGGATGTTGGCTCCCCCTGGATCTACTACAGCCATTGCCTGGTAGTTTTTTCTGGGTAATTTTCTCTTTCCAGTTAGTGTATTGGCTTATTAATACATATATACATACTTAATAAATAACCACTTGATTTTGTTAGTAAGCCACATGCACTTCAATAACAAATTCATAGCTGATATTCAGTTGTTATCTTTTTGGAATCTGACTTGATCACATCTATCTAATTAGTGCACTAATAAATATATACACAGTTTAAAATATCTATTTGATATTGGATAATAGGTCACATTCATCGTATATACATAATTGATTGACATAATAATACATGCTAAACAGGGTTGGCTATGGTTTAATTTTGGATGGGAGCTGTGTGTATCACTACATAATTCTTCACTATATATTACATTGTATTTTACTATCCTATCCTTAAGTTGTGGACTCTCTTAATAGTGCCAGATCCCATTAGATATAGCAAGCTAAGCAGCCTCAGCTATGGTTTCTTCTTGGATGGGAGACCAATTATATTACTCCATAATTCATTCCTATAGATTATATTAAATTCTACTATCTATAGAGTATATTGAATTCTAATATCTTATAATTAGTTGGCGAGGCTTTACTAACATTGGATCCCATTGGACTTGGGAGAATAATCAGTCTCCCTCTATGGTTGGGAGATTGATTATATCACTACATAATTTACTACTATAGTCTACATTGAGTTTTACCGTCGGATTTTAGTTGTTTGGCTATTTATTTATTTATTTATGTGTTTTAACATTGCTGGATCCCATCGGGTCTTGATAGTTAAGTGGTATCATCTATGGTTTAATTTTGGATGGGAGACCAACTATATTACTACATAATTCATTACTATAGACTACACTGAATTCTGCTATCATAATTTTAGGGTTGGACCTTTTTAACATTGTTGGATCCCATCAGGTCTTCAGTGCTACATAGGGTCAGTTATGGTTTATTTTGGATGGGAGATTATGGATTATGTTGAATTCTGCTATCGTATCTTTAGATAGTTGGATTCTGCTGAATCCCATTTGATCTGACGTGCGAAGCAGGGTTATCTCTGGTTTGTTTTTGATAAGGACCAGTTTTAACCTTACACAATTTAGTCAGGTATTTCTATTGAATTCTACTTTCTTAATTTCAGTTTGTCTGACCTTTTTGACTGTGCCAGATCCTGTCTGCTATTGGGAGCTAAGCAGGGTCAGCTCTGGATTGCCTTTGGATGGGAGACAGATCCCATCCCTACAAAATTCATTAATATTGCTTTCTGCTGTATTGTCTTTAGCTAGTTTGACTCACTTAATAGTGCCAGTTTCTGTTTGATCTTGAAAGCTAAGCTGGGTCTGTCCTGGTTGTTCTTGGTGCAGAGACTGATTCTATTCCTACACAGTTTATTAATGTAGTTGCATTAAATACTACTCTTAATTTATAGCTGACATTCTTGCATTTATAGCTATTCATCATCCAGGACACCAGATCAGATTTGATCTGGTTTCAGCAGGGTTGGTCCTGGTTTGTGATTGGATGGGAAACCTCAGGTACAGACTTCTTTCTTTTATTGCTGACACTATGGTTTGTTTCAGCCAGTCTTTTTGTGGGAGGTGTTTTGGTGCCTGATTATTTTGGTTGAAGCAAGGGGTGCAAATTTGTTCATTGGCACTGACAGCCATTTGGTGTGAGGCTGCAGGAGCTATTTTGTTGACTGGCACTGGCAGCTATTTTGGTGCTGCCTCAGTGATATTTTACCTTCCTTGATTACACACTTACAGTGATTCAGTTCCTAGGAAATGTAATGAATAACTATATGCATATATATTTTCATGTAAATAATAACAAATAAAGTAGGTGTTGGCAATGCACAGGTTATTGGTATGATTGGATTCATTGATTACATGTTGTTAATTTATTTTTATCAATATTACCTGTGTTTTGCCATTAATAATCTCTCCAGGCCACCAGACAGTTTTACATCTTGGAGGTTAAGTGGAGTCAGTCCTGGTGGTACCTTGGAAAGGAGACCACTCATGAAGGCTCGTTGTGGGCTTTATTTATATTACTTACATTATCACATTTATGGCCTTATTTTTGAGTCATTAAGTTGTTTTGGGTTTGAGCTCTGAATTAATACTTGGTCTCTTGGATGTTCAACAGGATCAGATCTGGTTGGTGATTAGGTGGCTGACCACTGGTGAAGACTTGGTTGTGGATTTTCTGTTCTTGCTGACATAGTCATACTAGGTGCCACACTGATTCATCTATGTTTTGTTTTTAGATGAGAGATCATTGATTTAACATTTTGTGTCTTCACTTCTAATTTCTTTGTGGTTTCTTTGTGACACTAGAACTTGTGTTCTGTTTTCATCATCCACTGTATCACCCCATGGTAGCATTAGCAGAATCTGGTGGCACAATGCTTGAATGCCAGTGCTGCAGCCACAGCGTTGGGGGTTTGGTCCTGCTGGGCTCCAGGTTGACTCAGTTGTCCATCCTTCAGTGGGTTGGAGAAGTGGGTGCCTAGCTGGTTGGGGGACAATTGGCTGGCACATTGTGGTCCACTTGTAGAGTGTTTGTCACTGTGGAGCGGTGTAGCAATATAAGTGCTATTGCTATTGTTGAATGCTGTCTATTAGCTTTAATTAATTACAGTTGTCCCTCCATATCTGTGGATTTGATATCCATGGATTGGGATATTCACAGCTTGAAGATGCTCTTGGAAGAATGGTGATTGGAGAGGCAGGCCTTGATTTTGCCATCTTGTACGGGGGACATCATTTTGCCATGCCATTGCATGTAGTGGGACTTGGGCGTTCACAGATTTTGGTGTCCATGGCGGATCCTGGAACCAGAACCCAGCGAATATGAAGGGACAACTGTACTTCACTGATTAATAAATTTCTACACTTACTGGTGTAATGATTTTACATATTATTTAATTGATAAATTCATTGATGTTCTTTATTCTACGTCATTTCTTCAAATACCTTACAGATACCATATTTTTGAGGACTCCATATTCTGGCTGATCTTGGGTGCTAAGCAGGGACTGTTCTGTGATGGGAGACCATTACCTAAATCATTTCTAAACTACACATTTTGTCTTGCAGGGCTGCGCACCAGGCCCATCTGAGCCAGTTTCCCTTGTCTGATGGATGGGAGGAGAGTCCTGTGCTGTTATTCCCCTTCTGTTCCTGGAGAGTCTTGGGCTTCCACCCTATACTCTGTTCTTGTCTCAGATTTGTCATGGGCCTCCACCTGATGCTGCTTTTCTGTTCCAGGTGCACCTGTGTGCCTCCCTGGAGTGGGAGTGCCTGTGTGCCTCCCTGGAGTGGGAGCCCTCATGTGCCTCTCTGGACCAGGAGTCCTTGTTTGCCTCCCTGGAGCAGGAGTGCCTATGTGCCTCCCTGGAGTGGGAGCACTCGTGTGCCTCCCAGGACTGGAAGTGTCCATGTGCCTTCCTGAAGTGGAGAATGACATGACATGCGGGTAATCAGGTCTCGATGGCCTGAGGTTACCGTCATGTGGTCAGCCATGCTGCCTAGAAGGCTTTGGCGAGGGGGTAGGATCCCCATCTAATTGACAAGGACCAGAAGGGGGCTAATCAGGAAATTAAAAATGCCATACATAAGGGGTTTGGATTTTACCTGTCACATCCAGACATTTTGTCCAAGAGACCCGAGCTCTACAGAGCAGATGGGGTGCATCTCTTAGACATTGGAAATTTGATATTCTTGGGCAATCTTCAGCAAGGGGTTAGGGACCTTTTGGACGAGCTGGTGGGGGGAAAGGGACTAAGCAGATGCTTTCCCCTTTCTATGGCAGGGAAGGGGGAGGCGTAGTTTGGTGGGCACCTTGGCACCAATTTTGGTGAAGGTAGGGTTTCTGGAAGGGCCACTTCAGGTATTGTGGCCTAAGGGGACAGAAGGACACCCACCTTGGGGTTGGTCTAAAGGATAATCCTTCACCCCAAACCATGTGGCTTGGGTGAGGGACTTTTGAGTTGACCTTCCAGATGTGGGGTGGCTGGTGAGCAACCCCAGGCAACTGGGGCTCCTCTCCAGGACCCAGGCATTCACCCGGGAAGGCTGAGGGGTGTGGTCTAGCATAGACCTACTGCATCAGCTGGTCCCCCACCAGGTTACCTTCCTCTGCTGAAGATCTTAGAGGGTATTAAATAGGTTGATTTTAATAAAATACTTTATTTCACCCCATTTCATGTGTGTGGTCTTGTTATTCCCACAATTGGCCAGCAATTACACTTTTGTACCTTCTGTTCAAGGGAGAGGAAATGTAAAATCCTCTGACTGTATCACACTTAACACAGGAGCGTTACACTCTTCCCGTAACAGAATCACAGTAATGATTGTTCCTCATTTCTCTGAAAAACAAAATGAATTGTGTTTTTTTTTCTTCTAGGATTGCTAATCTAATTATAATAACATATATCAGATTTATGTTCTTTCTCTGTCCATTCTGCACCCAACATAAAAAAGCCCACTTCTCATTATTGCATTTTCTCAGCACCAAGGAAGGGCACTTTGAGAATATAAAGAAAACCTTTCATCCTCTTTCTCACAGTACTCTTTTGCTTGCCCCACTCTCTGAATGGTCAGATGTTCCTTTCATCAGCATAATATCAATCTGGATATATTATTTAAGACTTTTTCGGATGGAAGAGAAGTAACGCAAGCAGCGTCGCCAGGTTGCGATGCTGCTGCGCAAGAGGGCGCCAGTTTCGAACGACGCTCTTCCCAGCGGTACTGTTGCAGTACCGCTGGGACATTTGAGCATGATATTTTTCCTTCCCAGCATCATATTTTACTCGCGATGACGCTGGGAAGGAAAAATATCATGCTCAAATGTCCCAGCGGTACTGCAACAGTACCGCTGGGAAGAGCATCGTTCGAAACTGGCGCCCTCTTGTGCAGCAGTGTCGCAACCTGGCGACGCTGCTTGCGTTACTTTTCTTCCATCCGAAAAAGTCCTTAGTGTCTTAAATTTGTACTATTAACAACAGGATTTCAGTCCATTTACATGGACAGACACACCAACAACTTTACCTGCCTCTGAAGAGAAGAAGAATTAGAATTATGTGACATCTGCTTATTTGCAATAATACAGTTCAAACCTATTAAAGGTGTCACCTGGCAGTTTCATGTATCTTTTAAACAGCATGGATGATAAGATATAGGGGAATCCAGAAATGAAGATCCCACAAAGTTGATCAGAAATGCCCAGCACACCTTTTGAAAATGGTTACTCAGCTAAGAGCAGCCACAAAAACACATCAGTCCAGACTCTTTGGCCATTTCACAAAGATATACTGGTTGGCAGTGTCAAAAGCCACTGAGAAGTTATAGAAAGAAAAAACAGGTTTTCATTCTTCCACTTTCTCTTCCAACAGAGGTCATTTCACAAGATGGCCAAAGCTTTCATGCATTCACAGCCATGCCTGAAACCTGACTGACTTACAAAATCAGTTTTATCCACTAGTCTATAATTATTATGTTTTCAGGACCTGTGCCAGTATGAGGACCCACCCAGCGCTCTGTCTCCTCAACAGGTATGGTCAACCTGAGGACCAAGACTCAAACAAGTGTGTGGCTGGCAAAACTTTACCAAATACTTAGGTCCATGAACTTAGGTCCACATACTTAGGTCCATGAACTAAAACCCATCCAACAATAAACAGCTGGAGAAAGCATTGACATCTCCATGGTTCCATCTGTGCCAAATGTGGAATCTCAGTTGTGGTGGCTTAAAACGTTTTTGTTCCTGGTAAGTGAAGCAAATGTGTAATAGTGTGCCACTGAGGATTGTGCTGAATAATAAAAAGGGTTCAATTTTTAAAGGCTCTGAACCACTCAGAAAAGCTGATATGGACAATTACAAAAGGACACAGCACAACGGGAAAAGGTGCTTAAAGTGAAATCAGGAATCAGTTCAAGAACAATGCTTTTGAAATACAGTACATTGCTTTGTAGTAATTTAATCCTGAATATATTCTAGATTGATTGAGGAAGAACACAAAAGCTGGGAGAGGCTGCAGCAGTATGTTTTGCCTGGGCCTAATGGGAAGGGCAAGTTTTCACCCCCTCTTCACCTCTCCTCCCAATGAGTTGAATGCAAACTAATTTTGCACTTTGAAATTTGTTTGCAGCAATCAAAGTAAACCAAGGACAAAGGGGGAAATTGGAGAGAGAAACTGGGACATTTAAAAAGCACTTGAAAAGGTTGGATAATGGAGGACTAATCAAGACTGCCAAATCAAGACAGTTAGAGAATACACTATATCCCTGTTTAATCTATTCACAGATAACTGTGAATAGTAAGCAAAAAGAGTTCAAGGACTCAGGGTGCTATCCTATGTGCAGTTACCTGGAATTCTAGCCTGTTAAACCTATTATACTATAAACATGCACAGGATTGTGCTGGAAGCAATGTTGAAAGTAGCTGTCTATTCAAATTCTTGGTTAAGTTCTAAAATATACCTTTTGTTGCTGAGGTGCAGCCCAGGGAGCTTCATAGACATCTGATGATGCATACTCACTTAGACTTTTGTTTTTCATTAGGAAGGTTTCACCTGTGAGATATTTACCCAGGAGTTTTGAAGAATTGACTAGATAGATGAGGTAACAGATGCACAGGTGGTGGCAGCCAAGATGAGCAGTGCCTCATACAAAATGAAAGTTTTCCTTTTTATTTGCAAAGCCTAGCTTGATACAGTTTTAATCACCTTGATAGTGGTGTCATGGAGCTGTCACAACAGTCAGAGCCATCAGCACTCAGATCTTAAAACATGACAGAAACCCTAAGACAGAGGGGAGAAAGGAGGGTCTAGAAGTAACTCATCTTTACAGGCATAAAGTATTCTGAGGTGGCCATAATGCCACCTTTTGGTAACTATAAATCATTCCAAATACTGTATACTTAGATTTTTCCCCCCTGTCTTTTCCCAAAGCATGTTCTCCACAGGTTCTGGCTAACAGTCTGCAATCCTTCCCTGCATTGAGATGTATTCAATGAGCAGTGGGGTTTGGACTAGATCACCTCCAAAGTCCCTTCCAACACTGAAATTCTGGAATTCTTATTTACTGCCTATTACATATTCTAAAACTGGTACTATTCCCTGCTCTGTCTTTCAGTAGCTTACTTCACTAATGGTATTGGCATCATACGTAACTATTGTCATTCTCATTGTGCACTGCTCTTCTCTGGGTGAAAGGATTTCTTTCATTTACAGTTAGCCGATTCATCCTTAAGGAGAAAAGGTATTGATCTGTTGTCTGATCTTCTATTGATCAGAGCTACTATTGCACTGATATACTACTCTGTATTTCCATCTCTGATGGAATGATAGGCATGCTTAATTGAGAGTTTACATAGCACAGGTCTAAAAATAAACTTTACCAGCAGCAGATTGACATCTGAGACAAGTGTCATCACATTTCCTTGATGTGTTTCACTGTAGTAATTTGTATCATATAGACATCATGCCAGGTTACTATCTAAAAAAAAAAAAAAAAAAGTGTGCAAAAACTGACTCTCTGCCATTTCAGGTGCAAAAGTGAATATCCATGAAGAACAGGAGACATTCAGACAATTTATGTTGAATTTGAGTGATATCTGTAAATAGACAAATCATTCAGAATAATCCAGTTCTTACAGATGTAGCACCCAGTGTCCCTCATAATTTGTATGAACATGGCTACATGGCTTCCTTGTATTGTGTGATTTCCCAAGGTTTTTGTTCAACATTGCCTACATTACCATTAAACCAAGCTGCAATTGTTGTTGGTTATTTTATGCAGAAAAAATATTCAAATAATAAATTATCTTTTGTCAGAATAAGAATATTCTTCCATTTTTGAGTGTAGGATAATCTAGTCACTGTAGTATTATATTTTAGAATTCTTCCATATTTTCTGTCTGTTTACCATCCCAACATTTCCAGTAAGTAAAATTCAGGCCTCTTTTGAAATTTTATTTTTAAAATATTCTGTATTATCTGATGAATCTGAGCCCAATATCTCTGAGCTAATC
Source organism: Gambelia wislizenii (assembly GCA_030847615.1). Classification (NCBI taxonomy): domain Eukaryota; kingdom Metazoa; phylum Chordata; class Lepidosauria; order Squamata; family Crotaphytidae; genus Gambelia; species Gambelia wislizenii. The sequence continues at coordinate 152,268,746 of JAUMIR010000004.1, forward strand.
CACATGATCACGACTTCTGTTCACATTTCCAACATTTGTTTGTAACATTTTTATATGTCTTAGACAATCTTAAGGTGGATAAAAAGTGGTATGGTTTTTATGGACAGACTCAGAGAAATAATGAGACCACACACAGATATATGGGGTAAAATAAAGGGTCTTTATTTATTGCCCTGCCTATTTAATTCCTTTTAATTCTTCAGCAGGGGGAGGCAACCTAGTGTGGGAGCAGATAGGGCGGAGCATCCCTCCTGGACATATGCCCCCAGCTTCCCCTGGCGAATACCTGAGTCCTGTTGAGCAACCACATGACCTGTGGTTGCTCTCTAGCAAGCTCGTGTCTGGAAGGTCAACCCGAAAGTCCCCCACTCAAGGAGTACATGTTAAGGTGTGGGAAATATCCTTCAGGCCAAGCCCAAGGTAGGTCTCCTTCTGTTCTCCCAGCTCATATGACCTAAGGAGACCCTTCTAGAGACCATCCCTTCACTGAAATTGGTGCCGTAGGTGCACACCGTAAGCTACACCTCCCCCTTTAATGCCATACATAAGGGGCAAGCATCCACTTAGTCCCTTACTCCCCACTGGACATCTAACAAGTTCCTCAACCCCTGCTGAAGATCTCCCAAGAAAAGAATATTCCCTGTGTCTGAAAGGTGTACCCCATCGGCCCAGTACAGCTCAGGCCTTTCAAACTTCATAGCTGGATGAGGTAAATAAAATCCACCACCTTCGGTCAAGAATTTGCGAATTTGTCTGTTGACAGTTCTCCTTGCTCTGTCAATCAAATGAGGCTCCCCCCCCTTGCCATAGCTGCCTGGGCAAAATGGACGACCACATGATTGTAATCCCTGGCCACCTTGACCAGATTATTTTCATGTCATAGGTCGCCTGCAGTATCAAGGCCTTACCCTTAAGTATGCCTAGATTGTCCCCCCCCCAGTGAATAATCAGGATGTCAGGTGAAGGCCCCTGCCTCTCATCAAACAATAGTGCCATGAGGCCATGCCAATGAAGACCCCTCTTCCCCAACCACTCAATGGTATCCCTGTCCCCCAGGCTGAGGTGAGATCCAAAGTAACTCATCTGGGCCTGCCGGGCCGCCCAGCACACCATACTGTGGCCACAAATCAGCACCCTGCGCCTCACCATCAGGGATTTAGAACCTGGAACACAAAAGGGGAAGAACCGTTAGTAGCAAAGAGGGCGAACATACTTCCTAAACATGGAGGATCTCCAGCGCCCAATGTTTTGGATGGCCGTTGGTGACATATCCATAGCCATGGCCGTGGATGCGGTTCCTATCCGAAAAGAATGGGTACCAAAGTGTGCTCCTAACAACCCGAGCTTCTCCAGTGCCTTAGATGTTACCTTCCAGAATTGATACCTGGTTAGGGGGGAAGAATCTATGTGGACAAAAAAAGGGCCCTGCCCAACACCCCTGACTTGGATGTAGTCCTGCAAGGCTCAAACTGGGCACAGTTTGGGATCGCTACATCGTGTCAGCCTTGAAGTCTTGCCCTTACCTAGCTGATCGGTTTTTGAAAAGCGAAGTGTGAAAATGATCTCCCTGTCATTCACTAAGATATCCCTGAACTCCAAAGCCCTACCTGAAGTATCAAACATAGACATTGCAACCAGTTCGCTTATTCGAAGGGCCTCAAAAAATGCCATAAGAGAGGCAGCATGAAACAAGATCGCCTCGTATGGAGACACAAATTCCAGCCCATATTTGCCTTAAACCCTTCAGTATGTTGGGTGAAAGGGGAACCCTATGGTTCTTCCTCTTTCCCCTTTCCCTAGCCCACCCCTCCAAAGCTTTGTGGATACAAAAATCCCCTGTGTGATCCGCAGCACCTTGCACCTTGAGCCAAAAAGCTATAGCGGACAGCCTAACTCTGATGGAACAAGCTGACAGGCCCCTAGTGTACAGGTACACACAAAATTGCATCAGTTGTTTCACAGGGACATTTGTTCCTTGACCTAACCTTTCCTGATCCATAATATGACAAAACTCCTGTACCACCCTTGTGTAACTCTTCTGAGTGCTCAATGCCACTGACATACCTAGGACCCTGCAAAAATTGGATTCCCATGCTGCTATAGGCCTGTCAGCATCTCATCACCAATGAGCGCTGCCTCCGGAGCCAACGCTCTGAAGTGCTCCATCTGCATGCGGGAAAGAGCATCAGCAATCTCATTGTTAACACCCGCAACATGCCACACTATGAATAAAATGTTATGCAGGAGGCATTGCAGAGTGAAGGCTCGAACCAGCCGCATAACCAGCGGGGATTTCGATGTCGGGGTATTTATTACTTGAACAGTGGCCAAATTGTCACACCAAAAGTGTACCGATGAATTAGAATGCTCATGTGCCCAGATGGTAGAGGCCACGAGGATTGGAAAAAACTTCAAGAACGTAAGGTCCCTGGTGACCTCCTTCCCAGCCCACTCTGCCGGCCATCTGTTGGCACACCAGCGGCCCCCGAAGTATACCCCAAAACCGATTGATCCCGTGGCATCCAAGACTATTTGGAGGGCACCCTGTAACTTCCTTTCCTCCCGCCAAAAAGAGACATCTTTGAAGGTGCCCAGGAACTCCTGCCAGACATTTAAATCCTCCTGGATCTCCTGCATGATCCTGAACCTAAAATAAGGGCTCTGGATGCCTCCAATGGCATCACACAACTGGAGGAGGAAAGCCCTGCCAGGCGCGACCACCTTGCAGGCAAAATTCAGGTGCCCGATGAGCACCTGGAATTCCCTCAAGGTGGCTTTACGCAATTTTTTTTTTAAATTGGCCAACCCTTTCTCGCAATTCCTGTAGCCTTTCTTCTGATAGCTAGCATTGTTGCTGCACAATAACTATCTCAATATCCAAGAAGGTTAGCTGCTGTGTGGGGCCCACGTTCTTCTCCAGTGCCAAAGGGACTCCCAGCTCCTTTGCGAGTAATTCAAACTGCTGCAACAAATAGTTGCATGACCCCATTCCAAATTGGCCCACGAACAAAAAGTTGTCTAGATAATGAACCACCCCACCCAAATCAGTCCTAGCTTTTAGGGCCCACTACAAAAAGGTGGTAAAAGTATCAAAGGCATTACAAGAGACTGAGCAACCCATGGGGAGGGCACGGTCCATATAAAACTGTCCTTTGAATTGTAAACCTAATAGTTCAAAATCCTCGGGATGTACAGGGAGAAGATGAAATGCAGACTTAATGTCACATTTGGCCATTTCCGCTCCCAGCCCATGCTGCTGGACTACATGAATGGCCGAATCAAAAGAGGTGTACTTAACTGTGCATAGTTCGGGTGGGATGCAGTCATTGACAGATTCCCCCTTTGGATAAGATAAATGGTGTATCACCCTAAATTCTCCCAGGGCTTTTTGGGGCACTATTCCTAGTGGGGAAACCCACAAGTTGGGCACCAGGGGCTGGCAGAAGGGACCAATTACACTTCCCTCAGCCACCTCCTTCCTGATTTTCCCCCGAACTATGTCTTCCTTGCCTCTTACTGACTGTAATTTTTTTGCCCGAAACGGGTGTCTAACTCCTTGATAGGGGATATGAAAACCAAACTGAAAATCCCGTGATAAATAGGTGGCTGCCTGCTTGTTGGGGTATAATCAAGCCACCTGACTAAAACTTCCAATCTAATTGGGCTGGGGCCCTTTTTGAGGCTGGCCTGGAGTGCCACCACCCCTGCCTGCTCCCCCATGCCCTTTCGCCCCTCTGATCTGTCTCTTACCCCGTGGGCAGTTCCGAAAGGAATGTGAAGTCCCACAGATAGAGCACTCATGGCTAAACCTGCAGGACTTCCCTGAGCAGGAGCCCTGGGAATTAAATTCCCAACATAACAACTTTTGACTGGTGTTTGAACTAACTTGGGGTTTGGGCGCATTTGTACCCGGTGTCCTAATTAAATGGCCACTATGTGTGCGCTCCCCCTGGATTGGCCAAGCCGGGGTCATGAGCTGCATCCATAGCTGTGGATTCATCATGTCCCATCAAAGGGACGGGTAGATTGCATCTCGCATCTGGAAGGCCTCATCATAGAGCAGCCATGCTGGACCAGCAAAATCTACGTAGGCCTGTGTATAATGTCCATATATTGAAACAAGGCTGCTGCCCTATGGGGCTGAGCTTTTGCCATTACCCCAGCTAACATTAAAAAACCCGAGAGCCAATTTGTCCAAGTGCACTCTTTTTCAGTTTTTCTTTTTCTTTATTATCCAGGTCCTACTTATCTTTCTTCTCCATCTCACGATACAGAAGGGAGAACACATCACCATATTCTCCCTTCAGTATCTTGTCCCGAGTGGATTGAAGCAGGTGATCACCCAAAGGGAGAGACATCTCCACAAAGGGTATTGCCACATATGCAACTGTGTCGTATCCTACACTATGGGAGGGGCCTGCTAGAGCCCAGTCGCTTGCCTGGGGACCACCAAACCCTGTGTTGGCTGAACCCCAAGGGGACCACTGCGGTGGAGCCCAGTTGAGGACCTGTTGAGCCATTGGCCAACCCACTTGCATCCCCTGTGATCCCACTCCATGAATTGGGTGAGATGCAGGCCACCCTACCCATGGACACCAAGGCATCATAGTGGGAGAATTTAAATTGGGAAACTCACCAGTCAGCGTCAAAATCTCCGCTGACTCTGATTCCCTTCCATGGTCGGTCGGTAGTGTGGCACCTCCCTCAGGTGGCTGAGAACCGGATGTGTCATCTCCCTGGATCCTCTGTTCCAGAGCATCTAGTCAGGCAAAGATTTGATCGGTTAGCTTCTTTTTCCCTGGCTGTCCTCCCTTCTGTGTTGCCACATTTTATTCCCTGTAAACTCTCCAAGTGTTGTATTCACTCCATAACTGCCTGCCAAGGAATTTCCTCTTCCTCATCACTCGATGGAGGTGGAGGGGCAGGCGCCGGCCACTTAGGGGCCGGGCCTTTGCCCTTACCTCCTGGCTTGCCCTGTTGGGAGCCATTCCCCTTGGCTTAAAAATCCAAAGTGGGGGAGATTCAACTTATCGTGTGGGTAATTGGGGTATATAATCCATAGCAATCCACCTCAGAGAAGGGGTCCCCACCCAGGGTCTCCACCCCGTGCAGCACCCGTCTCCTAACCCTACTAAATTTCAGGTATATTATTATTATTATTATTATTATTATTGCTATTGTATTGTTATACCACAACTAGCCACACAATCCACCCAGGCAGGCCAGAACCAGTGCCCACTAGGCCGCAAGCTGCAGTCCCAAACTCTGGCTTATGCCAACCTATCTAGTTTCCAGCACTGACCAGGCCTGAGGGCCTGTCGATTATTTCAGGCCTACAAGGCCCAGTCGCCTTCGTAATTTCCCCAAGGCCTACCGGCCCCAAAACCCCAGATGGCAAGGTCTTGCTAGGCCTGGGAACCCTTTGTATAGACAACCGGCCTACAAGGCCAAAATGGCTGATGCCTTACCAACCCTACAAAAGGCCCGGCAGGACCAACTAGGCCCGCAACCCTCCTGGCAATCGCAGGCCCACCAGCCTTGCTTCAGGCCCATCGGCCTGTCAGGGCCGGCAAGGCTCGTCAGCCATCTCTCCCCTCAGGGTCCCCAGTTGGTGTTGGTCCCAGCCGCCGTCAGGTCACGCCTGTACTCTGGGCACCAGCTGACAACACCGCTATGTGGTAGGGCTGCTCACAGGCCCAACCACACACCCTGCCCCCATTAGGGTCTCCAACCACCCAACTGATTGGTCCTGGTGTTGATTATCAGTGGCACACCGTGGAGGGTGTGGCCGAAGTTTCCCTGGGCAGCCGGCCACCCACTGCCCTAGCCGTGTAGCTGATATTTCTCTCTGACCCCTTTCCCGCCCTGGGGATCCCACATGGCCCAAAGGCCAATGGCTGGAAGGCCACTTGCGGACGCAGCAGAGGCGAGTCCTGCTGCTCCTCCACTCACGCTCGCTCCGCAGCCGGTCAGGAGATTAAAAATCCAACAGATATCAGTCATTCAACCCGTTCAGCTCACTGCTGGAATGCCACTCGCCAAAACTGGAAAGAGGCAGGAGCTCTGGGCAGAGAGGCTTAAATAGCCTCTCTCCCCCGCCCATCACCCAGTGTTGCCAGTGCTTGCTGGTGACGCAAGCAGCAGGTCTCCTTCTCCGCTGCTGCCATAAATGGGCTTCCCCTCCGGAGGCTGTACAGCCGTCGGGGGAGCCGGGTAAAGATGAGAAATCAGACTTAGAAATTGGACTTTGTTCAGATGATGCACATTTGATTGCAAAAATGTATAAAATGTTGTTGCATATGGAAATGGAAGATAAATAATTTAGGGAATGTATGATAAGGTGGGCACAGAATGTTGGTATTTAAATTCATATGGATCTACGGGAAAGGTTTCAAATCACTGAAATTTACTTTGAGTTATTATTTGAAAGAGAATTTTTATAAAGGATGTGCAGTTGCTTTTTGACTCCAGAAAGATTGTATACAATGTATAAAAATGTTACAAACAAATGTTGGAAATGTGAACAGAAGGAAGGGACATTTCATCATATGGGGTGGTCATGTGAAATAGCTCAGAAATATTGGACTCAGATTCATCAGACAATAGAGGACATTTTAATAATTTAATAAAATATTTTAATTTAAATGACTCTGATATGAAAAGGAAAAGAGTGACACATTTACTAGCATGTTCATGGCTGCCTTGTCACAAGCAACCACTGGAGAGACAAAGCAATAAAGAAAGCATGAATTGGATTTGCTCTGGATTCTAGTAAATCCAAAGCTACTGAAAATCATGAACCTGTGAGGGGGTGAAATAGCTCTAAAATTGTATAAATATATCGTAGGAGAATCCACGATGAACCCTACTTTTCAGAAGAATGAGATACTTCCTCAGGTAGCAGCTGTGAAGGATGGGGAGCAATGATAGTCTCTTATTTTTTTATGAACTCTCCAGCTGTTCTTGTCTGTTGGGATAGGGAACTGTGTACACCACAAAACTTATTTTGGACCCCCAAAGTAGCCTATTCTTCAGATGTAATGGGAAGGGCTATCAAATCACCAATGTCAAAATAAGCAACAATTGCCACCCTCTTAGATTCAGTACATGGACTTGGAATGGGTACCATCTTGTACTGCATGTTGGAAAGAAAATGCCATTGGCTGACCCTGGGCAATAATTATAAAAAATATACTGCATGAAAGAAATGGTTCAGGTTAGTCTATCCATCAGTTAGCAATATCACGTGCACATAGTTTTATCAATATGTCTGTGTATATAAATATGTTAGCAAAAATTTTCTTTGCCTCTATATGTCTATCTCTTTCCCCACCCCATATGTTTGTGAGACACTGGTATCTGCTGCTAATTTTTCAGACCAATGGTAATTTCTTTTCCATTCCATTCTGTTCTATACCTTTATTTGTACACTGTCTTTTCCCTGAAGCTGGGATACAAGATGGCTGACAAAATAAAAAAGAACTGTAAATAAAAGGACATGTAGAGGGGGACAAAACAAATGGTTTAAAAATACATTTTTTTTTTTACTCCCGGGCTTCAGTTACACGACAGTTTTTATTGTGGTAATTTGCGCTGTATCACTGTTTCGCACCAGTACTGCATCATTCACATGAATTATTGCTTTATTGGTCTATTGGTTTAGTTTTCAGCTGTTTTCCAGTTTGATATTCACACACAGACTGAGGCAGGGGCATGGTCTCCCAAGCACATCCTATGATTACCACAGGAATGTCTGAGATGAACATTCACACAGAGAGAGACTGGAAAAGGCTAGCTTGGAATTCTTCAGATGGCAGCAGCTAAGCACGAAGATACCAAGGAGGGAGGGAGAGAAGGAAAGACACACACACAGAAGGCTAGCACTCACAGTCTTTTCCGTGGCTGGAAACAACAGTGGATGGATCTTTCCTCCATCCCCTCCATGTCCAAACCCCTCCCTGGTGAGTTCAACCAATCATGGCAAAGCTGTGCTGTGAATGTATTGGAAAGATTGCTAGTAATTCACACAGCACTTAGTGTAATGGCTGATCACACTATCGAAAATGCACTACTTTAAAAAAAAAAAGTCAGGAAAAGCCCTGAAATCCTTTCTTGCGTTACTAATGGGTTTTTATGCCCCCCTCCTTCTGAAAAAGGTGACTTTGTGGTGCAATGCATGTAAACAATTAGGAATCTTGGCAAATTCTTCATGGGTTTTTTTCCATCATGTAACCAAGCCCCCAGATTAGATACAGAGGATTAGCAGAGCTCTACATACCAAAGGGAATGTCTTTGATTCTAGGGTTTTCTTCTTCTTCTTCTTCTTCTTCTTCTTCTTCTTCTTCTTCTTCTTCTTTGTCTTCTCTCTTCTTATTTAAAAAGTATTTATATATCACCTTCCCACTATCAAGTCTCCAGAGGTGATACCTAACAGACCTTCAGAACAAAGTAGAGATAAAAACTTTAAAGTTAAGTTAATATACTTGGTAATGAGGTTTTTTAAGAAAAAAGCAACACTAAAATGGTCCTTAAATAATTGTAAAACAAACAATTAAAACAGACACTGTGATTTCATACATCAAAGGCAATTCCATTCCCTCTACCATCCATATTGCAAAACAAATAAACAAACAAATATATATGTGCAACACTTGCTCTACAAAGGCTCTCCAGCTCCCTTTCCAGTTGCTTATCTCCCAGGAGAAAGGGTATGCAGAGAGCGCGTTTAGCCAACAAAGTTGCACAGGGTCCTGGCAGCAGCTGCAAAGCCTCCCACAGCCAAACTATATTTATTTACTAATTGCTGACAGCCATACATTGATGCTGACACCCACTCCTCCCAATTTTTCATGGGGAAAATATATTATCTACCACAAAACCTAATCAAATTGCTGACTAAAATTAGAAGTTCTGCTTGGAGTCTGGGCTTGTTGTATTGAGAAGGGGGTGGGGAGGTCCCAAAGCCATGTGCATGAGCACATGAATGATTGTGGCTGCACTGCATATAGCGATACATTTAATTTTTTAAAAGTCCAGTTAGTACTTTCCTTTCTTCTGTAGCCAGTTGAAAAGGGCCTTTCATTGTTCAAGTGCAATTGACAAGTTGTTTCTCAAAAAGAAGAAGAAGAAGGAGAAAGAAAGAGAAAGAGACAAGAATAGGAGGAAGAGCAATAGAGGGGTGATCAGCTCAAGAGTGCTGTGGAAATTACTGAAATAATTTCTGTGTCACAAACTGGAAAAAAAATCTAAATTTTTGGACCTGGAATTCCCCATCTATTAGCAAGAGCTAAATGACTGAGTTTATAGACTTTATCAGATGAATCCCTTAAAAGTACTCTTTTGCGGGCATAAAAATGTTTTATGCCAGCAAAAGAACATCCTCCACCACACTTACCTCTAATCCTGGCAAAGGCTTCCATAGCAATTAAAGAGGAAGTGAATGGAGCTCTGTTCAGTTCCTCATTCAAAATCCCACGTATTTTCATGAGAATACATAGCGTGGGAAATTCAAAAATAAAATAAAAAATAACACACACAAAAAAAATTAAACCAAGCACCTAAACACACTAAAAAACATCCAAGTAACCCAGGGAGGTTAAAAACTGTGTCACTTACCTGGCTGTCATGATCTCTCCTGGAAGTGTTTGTGCTGGACTGGCTATTGACGCTGCATTGACGTGAGTACAATGGTGTGAGGTTTCACATGCTGGCAATGCTGGCACAAAAGCGCCACAGGGGATCTATTGACAGCATCAGCTCCACCACGGGTTTTGGTGGGGACATAACCATGAAAGGGCGACTGTCATGAAGCCCCAGCCCTCCCTCTGTGCATGCACACAGGCACACACTTGATAGGCAAGCCTTGTGTGTGTTTGTGATCAGCTCAAGAGTGCTTTTGCTGAGGACTCCTAAGCTGATCCTCCCAAGACACACTCTCAGGATCCCTCTAGCCTGGAGATCCTTCAGAACTATGTCTTCCAATATGCCACCACCACCCATTGAATTGCCTCCCTTTTGCAGCACAATGCAGCACAATGGGAAACTGTGCAGGGTCCTTGGCTAACCAGTGGAATTCCCAGGCACACACCAAGCTGATCTCACGCCTCCCTCTTTCCCCAGAGAGAACCAATAAAGTACAATGATTGAGAAGTAAATGCACATGTAATATTGTTTGAAAAGTAGGAAAAAAATATTTATTCAAGCAAGGCTTAAGACAAATCTCTTCGTGAAAGGTGCTTCCTTCCAGGCAGTCTTAGAAAGTTACAGAATAGTAAACATACAAGTACATTCAGCCACAGCAAAGAAAATAAAACATAATCCCTAAAGCAACTGGCTAAAAATGTTTCCCTAACAACTACTTACAATCTTGAAGTAACATGAGGGTTAAGTCTGTAGATCCAGGGTTTGGCTGAGCCACATGCTTATTTCTAAGCCAGGCCCAGCAACCATGTGCTCAACTCAGAGCGTCTCTCTGAGGTCCATGTTATCTCATCTCAGAGTTTCTTTTGTGTCTCCCAAAACCTCATGCTGCACATAAAGCATTTATACCCCTTTTTTTGAAATTACCAGTCTCAGAGTCCTGATTGGTCACTATCTCTCTGGTGATCTGACATCATGATGATGCTTACTGAGGTGATTCTGTGGAGGTGTTGTTTTGGACCCCCACCTCTAGTTAACTCTTTCTTTACCTGATGCCATGCTGGCAAGACAATCGTTGAACTCACAGGATGATGGGACCCATCATCACAGCAATGTTGTCTGATATGAATGCCATTTCACAGTTATGTGGTGTTGTTATAATGCCGTATTTTATGTGTCTGATAAAGTCCTATAACTAAAGGCTTAGCAAAACAATCTTGACTTGGTTATGAAGGCACAAAACAACAGAAACAGAAATGAACTTGTGATGTACAGAGAACACACGCATGCATTCAATAAATTGCTTTATTGACATGGATTCATGTGTCAGGAACATTGGAAAAGCCGAAACTGAATTACAGGCAAGCAGGGCTGTAGATAAAAGCACACAGCATGAGAAATGCAGAAAAGGGAGGATACCACAGACAAGGGGGAAGGGGGGAAGATGTCTGCACCTGGGCCTCAACGTCCTTGAGCTGCTGGAGAGACCAGTATTCCCATGCCTACCAGACAGGCTGGCCTCACTCCAAGACATTCCAGGGCCTGAGAAGGAACCAGGCCTGAACCAGCTACATGTCAGGGTCCTCCATGAATTCTACTCCAACACCCAGAATTCAGGGATGAGCCTGACATACTGCCCCCCTGAAGACAACCCCCCCTTAACCTGGCTTATCAGGAAAGTGTGCATGGAACTTTCGCAATAAGTGCTTAGCATTGACATGATCAGAATTAACCCACTCAGCATGCCCCAGAGGCAAATGTTTCCATTTCACCAAATATTGCAACCCTCCCCGATGAACCCTTGAGTCCAACACATTGGAGATTTCAAAAATGTTGATCGTGGTCGACCAGAATAGGTTGGGGTGGAGATCCCGGGGCCGGACAGTGCTGGTCTGGAGGGCATGCCAGTTTGAGCAAGCTGGAATGAAACACAGGGTGCACATGTCGGTACAGTTTAGGCAAAGACAGTTCAAACGCCACTGGGTTTATCACTCTAGTAATAGGAAAGGGTCCAATGTACTTGGCCCTCAACTTCTTGGAGGGTTGGGGGCTCTTAAGGAATTTGGTGGATAAATAGACCAGGTCCCCAATGACGTATCCCAGGGTGGGATCCCATCTTTGGTCAGCATGATGTTTGTAGCGTGCTTTGGCAAAGTCCAAGGCATAGATCACCTGAGGCCAGGCGTCCCTGAACTTTTGGCTCCACTGGGTCACCGAGACCGGGTCAGTGGGAGACCCCTCCTTCAGAGGCAAGAGACTGAAATCCTGTCCTGAGACAACCTTAAAGGGAGAAAGACCAGTGCTTTGGTGGGTGGCATTATTATAGGCTACCTCGGCAAAAGGCAAGAGGTCAGCCCAGTCAGTTTGTTGGAAATTTACATAACACCTCAGGTATTGTTCAAGAATCTGATTAATTCATTTGGTCTGTCCATCTGTCTGGGGATGATGGGAACTGCTGAGCCCTAGCTCCACCCCCAGAAGGTTCGTGAAAGCCTTCCAAAACTGGCCCCCCCCCGGTCAGACACAATCTTGGCAGGAATACAATGGAGACGGTAGATGTGCTGAATGAACAATCTGGCCAACTGGGAGGCTGTTGGAAGTTTCCTGCAGGCCACAAAATGTGCTTGTTTGGAAAACAGATCAGTAACCACCCAAATAACAGTTTTTTTTCTTACTTTCTGGTAACTCAACTATAATGTCCATGCTGATGACTTCCCAAGGTTTGGTTGGGGTAGGCAGAGGTTGGAGCAGGCCTTTGGGCTTCCCTGTCCCTCCCTTTGCCATAGCACACATGGTACACCCCTTCACATACTCCTCCACCTCCTTCTGCATCTTTGGCCACCAAAACTGTCTCTGGGCCAAATGTAGAGTTTTGATATACCCAAAATCCCCAGAACTTTTGACATCATGGCACTGCCTGAGGATGATTGTTCTCAGGGCCTCAGGGACATACAGACAGTCTCCTTTCCAGGCCAGGCCTTCCCTCATGGTCACCTCCCCGGGGTGGGCCAAGAACCATGGGTACTTGGGCAGGGCCGACACTAGTTGGGACTGCCACCCACCCCCATCATTCTGTGGGAGGAGGGGTGGTGGTGAGCACTCTGGCACTGGCAGAGCATCAATGGGTCTAACAACTGATGGGGAAACGCCTTCCTTGGCTGGCTTGGGCTCAGGTCTTGGCCCCACCAGAGTTTCAATGGGTCTAGCGTCTGGAGGGGGAGTGCCATCCTTAGCTGACTTGGCCACAGGCCCTGGGCCCACCGAGGGGCTGGCTTGGGATTCCTGCTGTTTGGTTTTATTACGCATGGGGACTGCCAGCCCCAAGTGGGAGGGGGAGAAAACAGTATCAATAACCTCTTTTCTCTTACTCTCATGTTGCGGAAGCCTGGATAAAGCATCAGCCAGGAAATTCCTTTTCCCTGGGATAAATTTCAGGGTGAAGTTGAACTGGTAAAAGAAACTGGCCCAGCTGACCTGCTTAGGGCTCAACCGTCTAGGGGTGGCTAACACTTCCAAATTCTTGTGATCTGTCCAAACTTCGAAAGGTTTGGGAGACCCCTCCAGCAGGTGGCGCCACGTTTCTAAAGCCAGTTTGATTGCACCTGCCTCCTTTTCTCACACAGGCCAATTCCGCTCAGTTTCATTAAATTTCTTAGATAGCTAGGCACATGGTCTGAGCTCTCCCTCTTCCCACCATTGCAACAGCACCCCTCCCATTGCAACATCAGACATGTCAACCTGGACTACAAAGGGTTGGGAGGGGTCAGGGTGTTTGAGAATTGGTTCAGATGTGAAGAGAGATTTCAATTTATCAAAAGCCAGTTGACACTGATCCGTCCACACTATTTTTGGGGGAAGTTTTTCTCTCTTTCCCTCCCCCTTTACCCTTATTCACTCACCTTTGGTTTTTAACAAATCAGTCAGAGGAAAGGCTACCATTGCAAAGTCAGGGATGAAGGACCAGTGAAAATTAGCAAACCCCAGGAAGCTTTGCAGTTGCTTCCTAGTTCTAGGGGCTTCCCATGCCAACACCCCTTTGACATTTTCTGGGTCCATTTCTATCCCCTTGTTTGAGATGCGGTACCCCAAGTAGTCTAAACGGCTTTGATGGAATTCACACTTTGACATTTTGGCATACAGATGGTTTTCACCCAACCTAGCAAGCACCTTTTTCACCAGTTTCACATGGGACGTGTAGTCATCTGAATAAATCAACACATCGTCCAGGTACACCAATGCCCCCTTGTACAATAAGTCTCTGAAAATATCATTAAGTTCTGAAATATCCATGGGGCCCCTTTTAATCCAAAAGGGATGACCTTGAACTCAAAAGCCCCCAAAGGGCAATTGCATGCAGTCTTCCATTCGTCCCCTTCCTTGATTCACACCCTGTAATAGGCCTCCCGTACGTCCAACTTAGTAAAAATCTTCCCTTTGGACAAATGGGCTAGTATGTCCTTCATCAGTTTCAGGGGGTATTGGTTAGAGACACTAATTGCATTTAACCCTCGATAGTCCTGGATCAAACGAAAACCCCCATCTGATTTGCACCTGAACATCACAGGGGCCCCCACCGGTGAGGTTGAGGGCCTAATGAACCCCCGCACTAAGTTCTTGTCTATAAACTCTCGGAGTGCCTCCATTTCAGAAGGGGTCATGGAGTAAATCCTGGGCTTGGGTAGTTTAGTCTCAGAGAGTATCTCGATGGAACAATCAAAAGGCCTGTGGGGAGGCAAAATGTCGCACTCCCTCTCCTCAAAAACATATTGCCACGCCTTGTACTCCACTGGCAAGCCTTTCAGTTCTCCTCTAACTAAATCAGTCATGCAGTTCCTTGAATCAACCTCTAGAGGGACCCCCTCCCTTGGGGATGCTTTCCCCACCCGGTGCTCCTGCACACACACTGGGTCTGCAAAAGTCATTGTCTCTTTCACCCAGTCAATGGTGGGGTTGTGGAACTTTAGCCAGTTTAAGCCCACCACAGCAGTGGAACTAACCCTGGGGCAATCACAAATTGGAGTTCCTCTTGGTGGTTCCCCATTCTCATGTGGATAGGGCTGGTCATTCACCTGGCGGGGGGCCCCTTCATCATCCCCCCATCCATCTGCGACAGCCACACGGGCTTATCCAACTTAATAGTACTGATGTCCAGTTCACTGACTAGAGAGGGGTGCATTAGAACTTAGGTACAACCTGAGTCAATCATTATCATTACTTTTCGGGTAGGGCCCTTCCCCTCAGCCCCTACTCTGGCTTTAATATAGAAGGGTCCTTTTACTCCACTCACCACAGCTTCTGGGTGCTCTTCGGGGTTAGCCCGCCCTCGGGTGCTTAATAGGGCGGGCTGGATCTGTTTCCTTCCGGCTCAGTGTCAGAAGAGTAGGATCCACTATATTTGGGTCATCCGAAGACTCCCCCGCTGCGTGGCCTGTCACCAAGGCCCGAGCTGCTGCTTTCGGCTTGGGCTTCAGTGGGGTCTTCGACGACGCTGCTCTCCCTTCCCTCCACTGGGGCTTGTCGGCTGCCACTGGCTCCCGAGGGCTCCTGTCTGGGCACTCAGCTATGCGATGGCCACCTTTCCCACAATGCAGGCACAATCCCTTCCTCATCCTTCGCTCCTGTTCTGACTCTCCGGTAGAGGTTCCGCCCAAGCGTGCCGACTTGCCTTTCTTCCCGGTGGACCCGGTGGCCTTCCCCTCTTCCCCTTGCTGGTGTCGTACCATCTTGACACTCTGTCTCAGCGTCTCCACTTCTCCGGCGAGCCACACCCACCCCAGGAGGGTTTCGGGGTTCCCCTGGAACATCGCCCACTCTAGGATGTCAGCGTTCAGCCCTTCTTGGAAAAACTGCACCTTGACATCTTCCAGCCACTCAGGCACTTGGCTGGCCAGGCGGCAGAATTCAGCAGCATACTCCCCCACTGTCTTAGTGCCTTGCTTTAGTTGCCTGAGCTCCGCCCAAGCTCTTCTCACTCTCAAGGGGTCTTCAAATTGGGCTCGTAGGGCTAGCAAGAACTCTTGGAAGTTTCCCAGTTCTGGTGCTCCCATATCATAGAGCCCCACCAACCACTGTACAGCCTCTCCCTCTAGTTGGTTGGACACATATTGCACTTTCTCAGCTTCGGTCTGAAACTCCCCTTCCCACTGGGTCATGAAACTCACCACTTGGGTCAGGAAGTAGGGTAGCTTTGCTGCATCTCCGTCGAAAGTCGCCTTCAGATTCTGTTGCTTCAGCCCCGGGGTCTTTCCTGTGGCTCGACCGGCCCAGCCCCTCCAGGAGGAGCCGGTCCAGGAGCTGGCAGGCCAGGGACATCAGGAGGCAGAGCTGGGGCCCCTGCCCTGGGTGCTGGAGCACCCGCTGGTTGGGCTTGGGGAGGCTGGGCCCCTCCAGGGGTGGGTGGGACCAATGGTATCCTTTGCAGGAGTTCTAGGAGGCTCGCCTGCACCTCCCCCATTTGCTGTTTCAACTGCAGGACCTCAGCTCCTACTTATGCCAGGTAAAACCTCACTCCTGGCTCATGAGGCCCCTCGCCCAGGGGCCTGTACCACCAGAGAGACCGACGTTTCTCCCAGCTGCGGTTGCCTGGCCAGGGCCAGTGGGGGCCAGGACTTCTCAGACTGGAGTGCCAAAGAGTGGCATGCTGCCCCTCCTGTGAGCTTGCTTGGCTCCCAGCTCCAAGGGGTCAGAGGGGAGAGTAAATCTCCCAGCCCTTTGGCGGTCCTGGCTCTTGTCTCCATCAGAAGCCACTGCAACACCTCCTGCTGCGCCAGCCTCCAGCCCAGAGGCACCGGCTTCCTGGTCGCCACTGGCAACCAGATCTTTATCCGTCTGAGTTCCAGTCTCTGCGTCGTCCGACATCGCGGGTAGAACCATACACAGAAAAAGGTTGTAAAGATAGAGTTTCAGCTTACTGTGATGTACAGAGAACACATGCTCACATGCATTCAACAAATTGCTTTATTGACATGGATTCATGTGTCAGGAACATTGGAAAAGCCAAAACTGAATTACAGGCAAGCAGGGCTGTAGATAAAAGCACACAGCGTGAGAAATGCAAAAAAGGGAGGATACCACAGACAAGGGGGAAGGGGGGAAGATGTCTGCACCTGGGCCTCAACGTCCTTGAGCTGCTGGAGAGACCAGCGTTCCCATGCCTACCAGGCGGGCTGGCCTCACTCCAAGACATTCCAGGGCCTGAGAAGGAACCAGGCCTGAACCAGCTACATGTCAGGGTCCTCCATGAATTTTACTCCAACACCCAGAATTCAGGGATGAGCATGACAGAACTTTTATTTATATAGATAAGGGAGGCCCAAGCTAAATAGAAAAGTCTAGGCTTCACTGATGTGTTGGGCAACACCCCTGTTTGTCATCCCTCTTTGCATCTGGGACTGTTATTCAGCTATGCACCCTGGGTTCTAATATACGGTCAACAGCTTCAGAAATTTTTAAAAAACCTTAACAGAATTTTTTAAAAAACCTTAACACTTGAATAACCTTTTCTTATGATTTACTGTTGCACAAAGACAAATAGCCTGGGCACCATGTTATGGGTTAAATAAGTTGGCCACATCTTTAATGCAAAAACCAGGAATCACCAATCTGATGAATTCATACATAGTATATTCCTCAGGCTGAGAAGGTGTAGGCAAATTAAGGTTGAGGGGAGATGGGGACTCATGGTTTCAAACCCTACCAAGTTACACTTGAATGTCTGCAGTATTTGAAGTCCAATGAGATTTTGGCCTATGATCTAGTGTGAGATTCATGCCATATCTCAGCCAAAGTCTTGTGATGGTGGTGCCACAGTGAGTCTTCCTCCAGGGCTTGCTCCATGCTGTGACTTGGAGCAGCCTGGAACAACAGTGGTCCGCCATGAAGAGCTGATGAAACAGCACCTTTCCAGGGAGCTTGGAGGCAAGTCTTCTCTCTACTCCAACACATTCCCTCACTGAATCATCCATACCTCAAGCTAGGTGGCAATTGGACCAAAAAGTTGGACCACTTGAAGGTTTGGAAAAGAGCAGTGAAAGTTCTTAACAGAGAGCACATTTATAGAAGAGGATTGAGTACTTATAGGGAGCCAGTGTGGTTTAGTGCTATGAGTGCTGGACGATGACCAGGGTTCAAAACCCTACTTGGACATGGAAACCTACTGGGTGACCTTGGGCAAGTCAAATTTTCTCAGTCTTAGAGATAGGCAAGGGCAAATCACCTCTGAAGAGATCTTGCTTACAAACCCCTGTGATAGGTTCTCCTTAGGTTCACCATAAGTTGGAAACAACTTGAAGGTACACAACAGAAACAGGATTGCTGTTTGCTTTAAAATTAAACTATGCAAATGCTGAAATCTGGGGAAATAGCAATGAATGTCCACATATAGGTATAGTTTTTCACAGATTCTGCAACAAAACATGATCCTAGGGACTAAAATATCCCATGCTTAGACATCTACATTAAAATCGCCACCTTTTTTAATTTTAAACATAAAAATTAAAAACACAACCAATATAACAATTATTAATTATTAACATATAAGTTATTCCCTCCTCCCTGGGACCTCAACCTTGCATTCATCCTTCCTTCCAAAATTCCAGTGTCTCCAATGCAGGTTTGTTCCCTCTCCCCTTTATTCATACAAATTCTAGAAACTTGCTCCATATAGCTCCAAAATCTTTCTTAATAACCATTGTTTTTCTTTAATACTGCTTGTTAATTTCTCATGTATAGCTATATCCCATACTTCACTATACTATTCCTCTATTTGATAGTTGCCTTGTGTTTTCCACTTCCTTGCTGCTGTCAGCAAATTTGTTAATAAATCCTTAATAGCTTGGGATTCTGGTATTTTCTCATAAAATGATAACAACACTATTTCAGGGCATAAAGGTACATTTGTCTCTATTATCTCATTTATCTCCTTCATTACCATTTATCAAAAACTCTGAACATATTTACAATGCCACCACATATGGATATACATCCCCAGTTCTTGAGAACCTCTCCAACACTGTGCTGAATACTTTTTATCTATTTGGGGTCATTCTTACTGGTGTCAGATACCATCTCCATGCTATCTTATAATAATTTACTTTCACTCTTCTAGATAATGTTTTCAAGTTATGCATATTCCATATTTTCTCCCATCTACATCTATTACAGTTGCTACATCTGTTTCCCATAAATTTTTAAGATCATCTTGCTGATCTTCATTTTCCAATAATATTTTATAAATTTTACTTGTAGTACCTTTTATAATAGTTTTCTCTTGGGTGGTTTGTAAAATTAATTCTTCAGATTTTGTATATTTTCTACAACCTCCCACTTTTAACCATTTATTTTTGTCACTTTTCTGTGTTAATTTAAACCATGTACTTTCTTGTTCTCTTAATGCTTTTTCCAATTGACGTATTTTTTATTCTCCAACCATTCCTTTAATCTTATTATTTCTTGTCCTCCCAGCTTTGTTTCTACTTCATTTCTTAAATTTGCTGGAAAATCATCCAGCATTGTCACTAGAGTTAATGGAGATATTCCTGGAGCCAATACCATTTTATATTTAGTCCAAATATACTATATTTTTTAATGAGACAGTCTATATTCAAATCACTACCTTTCTTTGATACCTGCAAGATATTATAGCAATGGTTCTTAACCTGTGGTCCATGGACCACCAGGGATCTGTGATATCTTCACAGGGTGTCCACAAAGTCAGGATGGGTGCTTGACCCAACTCCTCCCTGCAGTGGAGCAGCCACATGCCTGGAGCCAAGGCAAAGGCTGGTTTGGCCTGTACATTGCCATTCAATCCACTTCAGCCACTAACTGTCAGGAAGAAGCAGGAGAAAAGTATCCCCTCCCCCTCCAGTGCCTCTGAGGGAAGCTTTACTGGATGGTGTATTTGTAGTATTAGTATTAGTATTTTAAATCCTGAATTAAGTCTTGGGTGTCTGTGGCAGCAAAAGATATTTAATGGGGTCCCTGGTAAAGAAAAAGTTAAGAGCCACTGTGTTAATAGAACTATATCAGAGTTTATTTGCATGGGCCAGCATATGGCTTAGGCATAGAGGGAGGATATAATAGGGCTGCTGGACTTACCTGGCAGCTGTTTTGTGCTCTGGAGAGGGCCTCCCAAAATGGCTGCATGGCCATTGCCATGCCAAGCTTATTCCTCCCAACATGCTTTGCAGCCACGTGTTGGGAGGACAACTGGAGTGGTGGCCAATCAGCTTGGGTAAATTCACCCAGTGTCCAATCAGCTTCAGGCGTGAAGCTGGGGGGAAGTCTGCTCTCCTGCTGCATCTTCCCTCAGGTCCAGTAACTGGGTATATATCCCTGGTTGCCTCGCTGCTTCCTTCAGTTGCTCTCGTCAAGCTAACCCACCACCCTCTGGGCATTGGTTGTTTTTTTCTGTGTTTATCAGCTTTGTTGTTACATGTTTCTAATAATAATAATAATAATAATAATAATAATAAAATTTATTTATACCCCGCCCCTCTGCTAAAAACAATCGGGGCGGCTTCCAACAATTAAAACATTATAATAATGACTAAAAACACCACCCACCCCACCCTCCCCCATAAAAAGACATTAAACACAATAAGATTAAAACCTTCTAACTAAAAAACACATTAAAAACAAATATATACATAATTTTTAAAAAGCCAGGAGACTGAGTTCCTGAGGCCGGGATCTAATCAGGAAAGGCCTGCCGAAAGAGATCCGTCTTTAGTGCTCTTTTAAAGCTACTCAAGCTTGTCAGCTGACGGATCTCATTCGGCAGGCCATTCTTCAATTTGGGGGCGATTACTGAAAAGGCCCTCTGGGAGGTTACAGACAGCCTAGATTTTTGTGGCTGAAGCAGATTCCTCCCAGAGGACCGGAGTACGCGGGGAGGATTGTATGGGAGGAGGCGGTTCCGGAGATAAGTTGGACCCAAGCCATTTAGGGCTTTAAAGGTAATAACCAACACCTTATACTGGGCCTGGAAACTGATAGGCAGCCAGTGGAGAGATTTTAGTATTGGAGTTATATGATCTCTCCGAGATGTTCCTGAGACCACTCTGGCTGCTATATTTTGTACCAACTGAAGCTTCCGGACCAAGCACGAGGGTAGCCCCATGTAGAGTGCATTGCAGAAATCTAAACAAGAGGTTACCAGTGCATGCACCACAGTCTCGAGGTCCCTTACTTGAGGAAAGGGCACAGCTGGCGTATTAGCCGAAGCTGATAACAAGCGCTGACCGTCACATTCACTTGACTCGTCATCTGAAGCGATGAATCAAGGAGCACCCCCAGACTGTGAACACAGTCCTTAACGGAGAGTGTGACCCCATCCAGAACTGGTGGTTGCAACCCAACTCCTGGTTTCGGGGCCACTACCTTGAGCACCTCTGTTTTGTCTGGATTTAATCTCAATCTGTTTTTTCTCATCCAGCCCATTACAGCTTTAAGACAGTCATTAAGAGGAGAGATGCCATTGGGATTCGAGGCTGATGATCAGGACAAGAAGAAATAGATCTGGGTGTCATCAGCGTACTAATAACACCCAGCCCCATAATCCCGAATAATCTCACCCAGCAGCTTCATATAGATGTTAAACAGCATCGGGGACAGGATGGCGCCCTGCAGAACACCACAAGTAAGCTCCTTTCTGCTGGAGCAGCTGTACCCAAGCCGTACCCTCTGGGACCTGCCCGAGAGGAAGGACCAGAACCACTGGAGTGCAGTACCTCCGATTCCTAACCCACTCAGGCGATCCAGGAGAATGCCATGATCTATCGTATCGAAAGCCACTGAGAGGTCCAGAAGCACCAACAGGGACACATTACCCCTGTCAATGCTTAGATGCAGATCATCGGTCAAGGCAACCATGGCAGTCTCAACTCCAAATCCCATCCTGAAGCCAGTTTGAAATGGGTCTAGATAATCAGTTTCATCCAAGACCACTTGGAGTTGAAGAGCAACTGCCCTCTCGATCACTTTGCTCAAGAATGGTAACATAGAAACCAGCCTATAGTTGTTCATGTCCAGGGGGTTTAGGGAAGGTTTTTTCAGGAGCGGCCTAACCGCCGCTTCCTTTAAACAAGATGGAACACACTCTTCCCTGAAGGATGCATTGATGATGTCCTTAAGGAACATCATCAAGGCAGTCCCCCCCCCCGGATGGCCAGCCATGAAGGGCAAGGATCAAGAGGGCAGGTCGTCTTCCTCACTCTACCAAGTAGCTTGTCCACATCCTCGGTACTCACAGATTGAAATTGATTCAGTAAACTTACATCAATGGAGTTGCTGGACACCTCGTCAATTGTTTCTGTCAAAATGCTGGCATCTAAATCAGCTCTTATCCGAGAGATTTTATCTGCGAAGTAGTTGTTAAATGCATCACAGCAGGCCATTGTTGGGTTAAGCAATGGGTTCTGTGCAGGTATAACCTGCGTCATCTCCCTTACCACCCTAAACAGCTCTGCTGGATGGGACTCTGCAGACGCAATACGTGCAGAGGAGAAGGATCTCTGCGCTGCACATATTGCCTCTCGATAGGACCGAAGAAAATTCCTATGTCGAGTCCTGTCAGATAAGAGTCGAGTTTTCCACCAGTTGCGCTCTAGTCGTTGTCCAACCCGCTTCATTTTCCTAAGCTCTGAAGTATACCATGGCTTACGGTTAGAGGTGGGTTGGAAAGGACGCTTGGGAGCGATCGTGTCAATAGCCTTGGTAAGATCGGTGTTCCAAGTATTAACCAAAGCTTCGACAGGGTCACCAGCGTTACCAACCATTAAACCCTCCAAGGCTTTCTGGAATCCTATTGGTTCCATTAGCCTTCGGGGGCGGACCATTCTAATGGGTCCACCACCCCCGGTGGGGCGGGAAGAGACTCTTAGTTCAGTCTTGATCAGGAAATGATCCATCCATGACAATGCGGCGGTTTTAATAACCGCCGTCCACGGATATTCCTGTTCCATACTAAAGACCGCATCGAGAGTATGACCCGCACAATGTGTGGGCCCAATGACCAATTGGGATAGGCCCATGTTTGTCATGGTTTCCATGAACTCCCGAGCTGCACTAGTCAGATTTGTCAAGCTGGTCTCGAGTGGAATGTTAAAGTCACCCAGAAATAAAAGTCTGGGCGACTCCAACAGCAACTCTGAGACCAGCTGTGTCAGCTCAGTTAGGGAGTCTGCTAGACAACGGGGTGGTAAGTATACTATCAGAATCCCCAAACTATCCCTGGTCCTTAGGCTAAGGTACATACACTCAAAGTGGACTGTGTTTCGGACAGGTATCCTGGTCAAGGTCAGATTGTTCTCATAAGCCAGAGCCACTCCTCCCCCCTGTCCACTTCCCCTCACCCGCTCACTGACAGAATACCCGGCTGGGAGGGCCTGCGCCCATGTGACCGCGCTATCCTCTCCCAGCCAGGTTTCTGTGAAGCAAGCCAGGTCGGCATCCTCATCGAAGAGTAGATCGTAAATAATATGAGTTTTATTCTTAACCGACCTGGCATTGCAGAGGAACAAAGTAAGGTTCTGTGGAATGGTTGGTACACTCTCCAATCCATTCCGGGAAACAGGGTGAACTGAAGGTGGGATAGCTGACAAACAGCGATCCTGCCTTCTTTTGTAACATCTGTTCACTCTGTTCCGACCATACCTCCCTTTCCCCAGCACAACTCCAATTTTCGCCCCCACTCCATTCCCAGCCTCAGCTGACTCCAGTTGCTGGCTTCGAGTCCTTCTGGCTACTGGCTGGTGTTCCTGAGGGGGTGGGAGTGGCTTAAGATGCCAGCCACTCCTGGCCATGCCCCTCCCGCTGCTGTCTCACTGCCAAGAAGTCCTCAGGGCCCCACTACAGCCTCCTAGCCCGGTGGAATGGGGTAAAAGGCTGCTGCAGGCTGGAGAACCTCTTCCCTTGTCACAACTTTGGGGGTGGTTGGCATGGGTCCTGGATCCAAGGACATAGGTCCTAAAGGTCTCCATCACTGGGAGGTCATGGAGATCCCCTTTGGGGGAAATGGGGGAACTAGCCAGGAGGACATGATATCTCTCAAGTGTGCCCCTGGTGGGAGGGAAGTACAGCACCCATCAACTCTGCACATGACCCCCCCCTTCCTGGTCCCCAGGATTTCGGCAGTGATCAACAGGTCAATTCGTTGATCAACAGGTGGGTTGGTTGAGGCCTGGATCTGGACCCATGTGTTTTGTGCTAGCCAACTGCTGCTGTCATCAATAAAGTTGTGGCCTATTATTGCCAAAAATTTAATTTTGTATCTGTGGTTATTTATCTGGGTCTGGCATCTCCCTTGGGCATGCAATGATGTTTAAAGTGTGAAATGCATAACTTGAGAAAACATGGCAATGCATATTAACTGAAAAAGGTGGGGGAATTCCCAAGGGATAAATAACAGAAGCCTTTTAAAATGCACATGTGACCTTAGCCTAATGTCTTTGGACTCTTAGTTGACTGGGCAATAATTTTGTTCTTAACAATTATATGGCAAACTCCCTTCTGGGGAAATTTTATTTGTGAGTAGACAGTATCTCTTTCAGGGGCCCTCAGGAGAAAATGCGACTTAGAAGTGCTGAAGGGCTTTGTAGGTGAAATGAGGACAAAGTGATTTCTTTAGCAAGAAATAGTCTTCTTGTCCTTCATTTCCCTCCATTCCTTGAACAGTAGGATCCAGCCCACTCTCTGTTGTTGACTTCAAGTGGAGTCTAAAGAGGTTTCTTTAAAAGTTTCTGTTTCATTGTGGAATTTACTCTTCCCTTTAACATTTCTGCAGAACTCCAGCATGATGTTTTGCCCACAGGAAACTTCTCTTTCTTCTCCTCTCCCCTTTTCAAACATAGCCTCTCAGAAAACGCATGGCTGAAAATAAAATATAACTGTAATCTGTGTTTTTTTAAGTCATGGAAGTGATTCCTTTTTAAAAACATAAATGTACTTCTCATAACTTTTCACCATTAGATCTCTTTACACTCAAAATTAAAGCAAAATCTTTCATGATGCAGTGCTTTAAAATGTTTAACAGAGTCAGCTCAAGTTCATCTTCAGTAGCAGCAGCCCTGTGAATTTTTAAGAATCAGCTTACTGAGGAGTACTAATTTTTAACTCTGTATAATATTATCTTACTGTCTGGAATCTAGATTTGCCATCTTTTTGGGCCACACCATGCTCCTTTTGCTTTTATGGGGGTTGGTTTACAGACATTCCAAGATCAAATTTTTCCCCATGACCCAGAAAGATTCAGCTACATATTCCTGTAGAAAAACTTGTCATTCATGATATGAAAGACAGCCCAATGCCACTGCATATCATTTGGCAACTCCACAGCATTGTGAACAAACTAGGGATATTATTTTAACTCCAACCAGGGTAGTCTCATTGAACCTATTGTAAAATGATAAGTCAACACATACATATGTATATGCTTGTTATTCTATGCCTTCAAGTAATTTCCAACTCATAGCAACTCCAATTTCTGAGGCTGCAAGGTCTCAGGTCACCCAGTGGGTTTTCACGGCTTAGCAGGGATTTGAACCCTGGTCTCCAGAGTTGTAGTCCAACACTCAAACCACTGCATCATGCTGGCTTCCCCAGCCAGTTTATATACATCCCATTAATTCTCATAATTTATACTCAAGTTGGAACTAGCAGTTGGATTTAAGTCATTATGTTCATACAGCAGGGTAGTCTGGCATCACTACCAACTCGAAATTGCCATATTTGGCACATACACTATTGCACAAATCTGTTAAATCATTCCAGCACATGATGATCAAAACAGTTAACATAGTATGCTTCTTACAAACAGCCTTCAATGTTGGTACAAGCTTAGGCACCTGACATGGAAAGATAAGGTTTCAGATCTTTAATAAATTTCTGTCTTAGAAGAAGTGGACACTGTTTCAGATTTCAATAGGGTTTAAAAGCCCACTTTGGGGCCATATTCATTAATAAATATATTTTATAAATCCTTTTTGCTTTACCAATACTCATTGCTAGGGCTGAACCTAATATACATGATAGAAAAGAAAAAAGGAATGGAAGAAGATAAGAAAAACAAGTAAATACACCTAATTGGAATCTAAAGGTGGTTTTTTTTTCTCCCTGTGGGTTTTTTCTTTCATCTTATATATTACTTCAAAAGTTTACTATTTAGGTACCAAGTTAGTATCATAAATGATGCATATACAGGCATTCTTGGTGGCTGTCCTTTACTTGCAGATTTGCCAAAGTCCAAGGGAGATTGTTTTCTAGATGCAGTGACCAGAGATAGGGACATAATACCACTGCATTAAAATGTCGTCTGCGGTGGGGCTTTTTGATATGACATGAAGGATGCTTTTTGGTACTCAAAGGCCTGTGTGACAATAAGGAGATTTTCACACGGACTATATATCCCGTGGCAGGAACAGAACAGGGTCGGGAAAGGTTTTCCCTTTCGGATGATGTCCACCCTGTTTCATTCCTATGTTGTGCCTGTTCTGTTTTCTCCCTGTGATATAGTATTCACGGGGAGAAGTCTTTAATAAGCACCCAGTTCTGTTTCTGTTATGGAATCATAGGTGTGCGAATCGGATCCCATCCCTGTTCTGGAATGACAGGGATGGGGGAGTAGCTCCGTGCCAGGCACTTCCTGCCACAATCTGGACAGCCAGGTAAGTGCCACTCTTCCCACCCCCCTTCCCAGGTTACTCATATTTTTAAAAAAAAGGATTCTTTTTTTTTTTTTTTTTGACAGCTGGGGAATTTTGAATTTGAATTTCCCTCCTGTTCGTTCTCTCGCAAGAATGAGCGGGTGTTCCCCTGGCCAGTTGTAAAAGCAGCGTCACGACAGCTGCATTTATGGCCAGCCGGGCAAGGAGGGAGGAGGACCGTTCTTGTTCCAGAATGGAGGCAAGTGTGTGAACATTTACCTCCATTCCATTGCAGGAACGGGAGAGGAGGTGGCAGGACAGAATCGGGGCTTTTAGCCCCCGTGTGAAAATCTCCTTAGAATCAATTGAACCCTTCCCAAATGACTTGCTACTGTGTGTGTAGGTTGGATGGATGCAAATTTGTTTTCAGTTCATTATTGATTTTTAAAAATACTAAAAATATTTATTAATTTATTAAAATATTTCTGTGCTGCCTTCTGTCATGAGATTGCTGGGAGGCCTAAAATATTTAAACAGTTGAAAAGAATGATTTAAATAGCAAAAGGCGATATTTAATCCTCATATTAAAGATAGAAAGAACTTAAAAATCAAATGTTAAAGAAAACAAAAATGCCAATTTATCAATGCAGGCTTAGGGCTTTGAGTAGTCTTTGAAGCCTGGCTTTGAATATGTATGTATTCAACCATGCTAGTGTTGCATTAAGGCTTGCCAGCTGTTCCCAGTTCCCAATACCCTCTATTCTTAATACCAATATGCCCAGATGTCATCATACCCTACCACCTCATTTCATAACTGCACATATTGGACACATTTTGGGATCATGCTGACCAGACATTGTTTGGGGTCAAGCTGACCAGAGGACAGTTGAGGTCACAATGACCTGAGACATGTCCAGAATCATAATGGTGGGAAAACCCAGATAGGATTATGCAGAAAACCAGTCATTAATGGGTCTATGCTAATTCTTTCAAGCATGCAATCAATGACCTTAAACCATACCCTAAAGAAATCTTTCCTATACACCCTACATATGCAAACATTAAGAGATTGTTATAGATCCCATCACTGTTTTCCCTCTCCAGAGCAAAGGCGATCAGCTCATTCTGAACCTTATGTCTGATCAGTGGGAAAGCCATCCAGGTTATGTTGTAACTAGAGCACCCGTTTGGGTATGAACTGGGGGTATAAATATCCTAGCCCCAACCCTGACCAGGTGTGCCACAGACCAGATTTCCCCCCCCCCTCAATTCTGCATGTCACCTCACTACTCTCTTTCTCCATGGATTGGATTCCCCCTATGCCACCCTCAGCCTGTGTCTGAGTCCCTCTGTAGCACAGACCTATTTTTTTAAGATTGGTAATTATTACCCTTCCAACTCTGACTTCTCTCTATTCAACTCTTCTTGTCTTTCTCTTCAATATCCTTGTACAGTTCTTTTATGATAGTTTATCTCTTCTGTTAACTCAAATAAAAAATACTTTTTAAAGATTTCAACTGGAGTACTCTCTACAGTTAGTATGGGTACATATAGGTGGAAAGTGTTAGTGTACCCTACTACCCTCTCCCTGTGAGATTCCATAACTGGAAATACTGGACACTTTTCAGGGTCATATTGGCTTAGGCAGAGTGGAAGTCAGTTGGAGTTCAGGATGATGTGTCTAGAAATGTAATGGCGAGAAACTCCAAAATATTTTATTTATTTATTTATTTATTTATATTCCGCTCTTCAGCCACAAGGCTATCAGAGCAGCTTACAAATTGTTTTAAGTAATAGCAATTTACACATCTACACTGCATTAAGCAGTTTCCAATGTGTGTTAGCTAATTGCCCCCACAAGCTGGGTACTCATTTTACCAACCTACAAAAGGATGGAAGGCTGAGTGAACCTTGGAGCCCACTGGAATCGAAATTGCAATGTGGTGACTTTCAGTACTGGCATTTAACCACTGCACCACCAGGGCTCAAATTAGGATTGAGTGGAAATAATGGATTTATGCTAACAACCCAGTCATTAAATGGGTATGTGCCAATCCTTTCTACTAGCCATGGCTGTTTCAAGCAATAATTCAATCAAGCAATTAAGTGACCATTCCTTAATCCATACCCTACAGAAGTCTCCCCTCATACCCCCTCCTGTCCAACCATACGAGGTTGTCACAAAACCATCAATGTTCTATCAGGTAATCAGTTGAGTCTCTGTTTCCTTTGTCTGTTTTGTGGGAGAGCCATCCAAGCTATGTTTTTACTAAATTCACCCTCCAAGGAATGAAATAGAGTACAAATATTAGAGCCCTAACAATTTAGAAAGGTGTGTCACAGAAGACAGATGGCCACTGTTTTTTGGTGTGCCCCAGATTGGAACCTCCTGTGCCACCTTCATGTGTCTGTCTGAGTATCTTCACTGCTCTTTGAGACTGGTAACTATCACCCTATCTTCCCAGACCTTCCTCCGATATCCATTTTTTTCTGTCGTATTCTGCTATAGCCTTGTATGGTTCTTAAGAATGTGTGTTGTGTATGTTAGTTTACACTCTGTATTATTCCGATAAAATCTCTTATTTACTTTAACTGAAGTGCTCACTACAGTTAGTACTGGTATATAAAGGTGAAAAAAATCCTTGAAGTTACCCTCCTCTTGCAGGCCTCCTGTTTGAGCTAATACTTCCCCCAGATATTACAGGAGATTTTGGCATTATGGGTGGGACTCTAACACACACACACACACACACACACACACACACATCTTAGGGTAACAAAAGATCCCCAGTGTTACTTTCCTCTCACATAAGGGCCCCAACTTTCAAGGAGACATTCTCAGGGTAATACATCAAGGCCTAAATACCCTAAAGGCACCAGATCCCATCTGATCTTGGAAGCTAAGCAGGATCAGCCCTAGTTAGTATTTGGATGGGAAACCACCAAGGAACACCAGGTGCTGTAGACTATATTTCAAAGGAAGGAACTGGCAAAACCACCTCTGAGTATTCCTTACCTAAGAAAAACCCCCCAAAATCATATTGACAGGCAACTTGAACAGGCAACTTCGACACACATATATGACCAGCAAACACAATGTGCTCTTTTCACTGTTCAGCGTAGGTTATAAAATTATACTGTCTAGTTTCATGTGAGCTATATGGGAGAGTTTAGAGGAAGAGAGGGCACTTCTCTGCATGTGAGAAGCTAACTCATGCATGAGATTTAGAACAAGTCGCTGGGGGAGGGGAGGGGGCAAGAGATTTGGGGATGTGTACATACCCAAAGACATGCTTGATGATATTCTGGTCCCTGTAATCCCAATGTGACACAATACTTAATGTGTCAATCTCATTCAACCCCAGTTGGCTTGTGTTGTGAGGGTTGTAGTCCAATGCATTTGTTTCTGTGTGTGGTGCCAGAGAAAGATTGTTTTATAACAACTTGTAATAACTTCTACAATTTGCTCTGAATTCCCAAAGTGCAATATTTGAATTGGTTGCTAGATCTTTGAGTGGCACAATAATAATAATAAGTGTAGCATGTTACAAAAGAGTAACTTCATGATTTCCCTTTCTGGACTGCAATAACAGTAGTAAGTAATCACTCGTTGGATGATCAGAGTATTGAGTAAAGTAATTCGTTCATTTTTTAAAAAACGTTTTAAATCCAAGTTCTGGTGGATGAACATTTTGGAGGTCCTCCCCCAGGTAAAAGGTCACAGGTTGCCCCGAGGTAAAGCTGAGACATGGGAGTCTCTACTGAACATGAATACCACTGGATGACCTTGGTTCAGTCACTCACTCTCAGCATGGCCTATCTCACAGGACTGTTGTGTGGATACAGTGAGAAGACAGCCAAGTATGCTTCCTTGAGCCCTTGTGGGGAAAGGTGAGATAGAAACCTAAATGAATACATCAACATAGTATTTCTTGTACACTTGATGGAAATAGCTATGAAACCAATTATACATTTGTTCCTACCTTCAAGAGTCCTTGTGATATATTAACCTCAGAAAAATAAACAGATGAAAGCATACATTAATAGTTTAAGTTAATTGAAATAAATCTTGCTTGGACTTTTATCATACATAGCATTATAAAAATATATATATTTCAAACAATACTGCAAAGAATCTAAATAGTCCTTTCGCCTTTACATAGGTAACATATGCTTTATCTTAGACATGACAGAGCCATAAAGAATATTCTGAATCTCATCAGCTGGTGGAAACTTATCTTCTAATTATATACAAGGTTTGTTAATGCAGTGACAGATGTGAAACAACTGTTAGATTACCTGCTTCACTACAAGATAATGGATTATCATATATCATCTTTGCAAAAACAGAATGTTGTGTAAATGATGAGCTGTTTACTATGAATTACAGAGATCCAATCTGAAAGGTGATATAAGAGATTAGTACCATATGTAGCATAACTCAGATATGCTGTGGTTTCCAAAGACTAGAAGTTGTAATTTATCAGTTCTTTCTTGCAAATATAATCATTGCTATATAATGTCTGTGAACCCATCAGTTTTCAGATGTATCCCATCACTTAAAGAAAGCTCCCACTGTTACCCTGATGGTTAATTTCCATTGAAGGCCATCAGTCAAATATTCAGGGCCATTCACATTATTTTGTCCAAATTCTGCACATTGATTATGAATGTCTTTGCAACAAAACTTTGTAACTGTCTGAACCACAATAATCAGTTTAACAGTCTCCAAAATGTGGGGCATTATTTTTAAAAATAACTTGTTTCTTGTTTCTTTTTTAAAAATATAAACTCATTTTCTTAATGTTACTGAAAGTATAATTAATTACATTACTGAATTTAGTTACTTTTACATTATTATTTTTTTTACAAATATTTAAACTACAAAAATTGCCACCTGCCCCCCACCCCATGAGCTCCACTTCCAGCAATGTTTTAGGTCTAACAATATTTTAGGAGAAAACAAGGCTACTTGTTACATCAACAAATTCTCTATTACAGTCATTAATAATGTTTTGCTGTAGGTTATATTTCAGAGGAAGAACTGAGTATTCCTTGCCCCTATGAAATTCATGGGGTCACCAAAAGTCAACAGGAAATTTGGAGCCACATACATACACATATTGCTTTCAGAAAGCCAGCATAGTATAGTGGTTGGGTGTTGGACTAGGACCCTGGAGATCAGGGTTCAAAACTCACTCAGCCATGGAAACTGACTGGGTGACAATGGGTGAGTCACACTCTCTCAGCCTTAGAGGAAAGTAAAGGCAAATTGTCAAGAAAACCCCATTATAGGTTTACCTTAGGGTCATCAAAAGTCAGAAATGACTTGAAGCCACACAACAACAATGTTGCTTTCATGCCATTATGCAAAGAGTTGCATGCTACATGTGATGTTATAATTGGTAACACATTATTCCAAACTCAGGTGGTCTCATAGCAGTTGGCTTATAGAATCCATATTACTCTCTGGATACAAATGTAATTTAAAAAAAAAAAAAAGCAAAAACAACCCTTGATCTGGAGACATAGCAACCCTGTATGCAAAAATGTGGTTGCTAGGTCTGAAGATGCTCACAAACTAAAATAAGGAGATCATACCAGCTGGTGAAGTGCTCCACTCACCTACGGTTTAGAGCAGCAGCATGTTTCTCCAAGCCCCGTCCCACTACATTCATATATGTTGGGCTCCCCAGAAGATCAGTGCTACATTATTTTAGATTTTGTGGGTGCCAAAAATGGAAACTACTTTTTCCAATACATGCTAAGCTTCCTAACTTCAGATGACACAGGAAATGAATCAAACCAGATATGATGTGGCAGTTTGTGCAATTTATTCTCTGGGTTTAATAGTCTAATGAAGTTGCTGCCCCCAGCACTTTTTATAGGAATATGTATTGTTTTCCTTCAAACTGTGGTAACCACATCCTTCTGTGTCTCAGGACTCTCTGTGATTGACTGGACCACAAAACTTTCCAAAAGTCCTCTTCTGATAGCACCATTGAACAGGAGCAAAAGAAATGAAAAACATCATTTACAGTGTGAAATATTAAGGATTTATATAGCTGAAATGGCACTCTTTTTGTCTCTGTGTGTGCCTTAGGTTAACTATAGCATGAAGTTTAACACAAACTTCATGCAAAAACATACAGCGTACCTAAAAGAAGGTGCAATACTCATTTCCTTACACATATTCTTTCTTAGTTACTGAAATCTGTCTGTGGTCTGGCTCTTTAGAGAAATAAATGTGTATGGCTGCTGGTTTTTAAATGATCTCAAAGCATGAGACACAGAGTAGAAAACAGAAACTGCTGGTTTTGATAGGAAGTTTTGATTGCCATGCACACCTCTAAGTGTTTATGTAATACATTTCTTTAAATTTATGAAGAAGTTTAGTTCCAATGTTTAAAGACACCCAGAAGCTGTAGAGCAATATCTTTATTTATCTGTATCAGTCTTGCTGCTGGGCCCTCCCCAGGATTCTAGGTCACCTGGAATCCCAGCTAGGCCTCAACATGAGGTTTGTTTCCTCTGGAACTTTCCCAAAGGGCCCCTCAGTACTGAATTCCAGCCAGCCCAACTCAACGGCTTGGAAAGAGAATTTTTTTGCCTAGTCCATTCTTCCTCACCCAGGTGATGGGATTCATGTCTTATTGGGAGGAAGAGTTCCAGGTGGAGGCTGAGGAAGTATAGTACGTCTCCAACCAGCTGGAAGGAGAGGCAGCACAATGGTTGGTTGGGCTCTATGACATGGGAGCCCCCAAATTAGGGAGTTTCCACAACTTCATGATGGCACTCCAGGCTCAATTTGAAGACCCATTGAGGAGGAGGCGTGCATGTACATAGCTTGCAGCGACTGCGCCAGGGCTCGAGATATGTGGCTGAATACGCTACAGAGTTCTGCTGCCTGGCCAGCCAGATCCCTGACTGGACCGAAGCCACCAAGGTGCAGTATTTCCAGGATGACCTTAACACCAACATCCTGGAAATGGCCCTAATCCAAGGGTACCCAGAAACCCTACTGGGATGGGTCCAGCTGGCCAGGAAGGTGGAAACTCTGAGGCAAAGCATGAAGCTGGTGAGGCAACGTCAGGGCCTGACCAAAAAGTCCAGTGGAACCCCAGGGAAAAAGACCAAGACAGCGTGACCAACAAGTGGCACGGCGGCAGAGACGGAGAAAGAACAATGGGTGCAAAAGGGCTTGTGTCTGCACTACAGGAAGGGTAGTGAATAATTATCCCGGCCCAAGACTCAGCTGCCCTTTCTAGGCTATGATTGTATGTTTTAATTTTTCTTCTTCTTCTAAGTTATATATATATTTTAATTAATGCATGTTTTCAATCCTTCGTAATTTAATATTCTTTTAAGGGGTGGGTGGGCTAGGGTATTGTGAGTATGGGGTTTGCAGAGGGGCGGGATATAAATAAAATTTTATTTATTATTATTATTATTATTATTATTATTATTACCACTATATAGCGATAGCGGAGTGCCCAGAAAAACAACCGGGGAGCAGCCATCACAAGGAGGCAGCCAAGAAACTGGAAGGGAAGCAGACAGCACCGAAGACACCTTTCAAGGCAAAACCCAATGTGACAGCATGCTCCCTGGTTCCTGGCCATGCAGCTGGGGTCCTCCTGGGAATCACGGGACAGTGGATCCTCTTCCGCTGTCAAGCTGGTGGGAAACGGATCCAGGCTGCCCTAACTAAGTGCCGTAGAGCAGGCTAATCCTGAAGGGTGCCCAAGTACTGTGGTGAGTAGAGTCAAAACTCCATTATTTTTTAAGGCCACAATAGGGATCAATGGTAAAAGGGCTCCCTGTGAGGTAATGGTGATGGTAGACTGTGGATGTACACAGGTACTAATCCACCCCTCCTTAGTTAGGGAATTAGCCCTCAGTACAGTGAAACTGGATAAGCCCATCTGAGTGTCCCAGATGGACAGAGGGATGGTGAAAGGGAATCCTGCAAGATGAATGACTGCCCCAGTAAAATTGAGAATGGGGAATCACCAAGAAGATCTACAGTTTGTGAATGCTCCAGGCCTTGTACCCGTGGCAGTGGTCGGTTTAAATTGGTTGAAATTCCACAACCCCACCATAGACTGGTTCAAGAAAATCATGTCCTTCACAGACCCCTCTTGAATACAGGAACATTGTTTGGGCAAAGAAGGGGGTTCCCATGGCAGAGGGGAATAGCCTCAATGAACACCACAAGGAGTCTTTAGTTGCCCTGGTGTGGGGAGAGGTGAAAGATCTGCCAGTGGAGTACAAGCAGTGGCGAATCACTTTTGAAGAGAAGGAATGTGACATTTTACCCCCACATAGACCTTTTGAATGTGTTATCGAACTGGTCCCAGGGGCAAATTACCTAAGCCCAAGATTTACTCCATGCCCCCAGATGAACTGGATGCTCTGAGGGAATTTATAGATAAGAACTTGACATGGGGCTTCATTATGCCTACGACTTCCCCCTTGGGGCCCCCGGTGCTGTTCAGACACAAACGTGATTCCTTTCTGAGGCTCTGCCTGGACTTTGAGGGGCCTAAATGCAGTCCGTGTCACAAAGGCACTCCCCTGCCTTTGATGAAGGACATGTTGGCTCATTTGGCCAAAGGGAAAATCTTCACCAAGCTAGACTTGAGGGAGTCGTACTATTGGGTGCGGATCAAGGAGGGGGATGAATGGAAAACTGCTTTTAATTGTCAATTGGGGACATTTGAATTTTTAGTGATGCCATTCGACCTGTCTGGGGCTCCGGTAGTCTTTATGAACTTGATTAACGATGTACTCAGAGAGTTCCTGTACAAAGGAGTATTGGTATATCTTGATGATGTGCTCATTTATTCAGAGGACTACACGTCACATGTTAAGTTGGTGAAAAAGGCATTGAGTAAACTTGCTGAAAACCATCTGTATGCCAAACTTTCCAAATGTTAGTTCCACGAGACCCAAATGGATTTTCTGGGGTCTCACATCTCCAGAAAGGGCATTGAAATGGACCCAGAAAAAGTAAAGGAGGTTCTAGCATGGGAAAACCCCAGAAACAGAAAACAACTGCAGAGTTTTCTGGGTTTTGCTAACTTTTACAGGTCCTCATCCCTGACTTTGCTGTGGTGGCCCTACCCCTCACAGACATGTTAAAAACCAAGGGGTCCGGTGGACAGAAAAAGGGCAAGGATGGAAAGCAGGAAAAGCCTCCCCAGAAAATTGTGTGGACTGATCAATGTCAACAGGTTTTTGAGAAACTGAAAATGTTATTCACTTCTGAGCCCACTCTCAAACACACTGACCCTGAGCAAGCTTTGTAGTTCAGGTGGATGCCTCTGATGTGGCTATGGGGGATGTTGCTGCAACGGGATGAGGGAGGGGTGCTCAGACTTTGTGTATACCTCTCTAAGAAGTTCAATGAAACAGAAAAAAATTGGCCAGTATGGGAAAAAGATGATGGAGCCATAAAAGAGGCACTGGAGATGTGGTGCCACTTGCTGGAAAGATATTCCCAGCCTTTTGAGGTCTGGATGGACCACAAAAATCTGAAAGCTCTGAAAACCCCTCGCCGGCTGAGCCCAAGCAAATTCGGTGGGCTGATTTCTTTTACTGGTTTAACTTCATGGTGAAGTTTCTCCCAGGGAAACATATTTTTTTTGGCAGACACCTTGTCTAGGCTTCCACAACATGAAAGCAAAAGGAAGGAGGTCATTGACACTGTCTTCTCCCCCTCTCATTTGGGTCTTGCATTCCTCACACACAGTAAAGCCAAACAGTGGGCCACTGAGGTGGGTCCCGCCTCGGCCCATTCCCTGGAAAGGGACCAGGAACTCCTTAAGCCGGTCAATCTCCCACCTTCCCCGAACATCCCACCAGCTGTGGACTCAGCTCAGGGGTCCCAGGCTCCTACCCCACCCAGGACCTTTTCCAATGGGGAGGCTGGCGTGGCCAAATGGCAGATGCCCTGTCCCGGGACCCGTTGTTCCTCTCCCATTGGTCCAAAGTGGACATGCAGGAGGGATTAGCTTGGAAGGGAGAGCATATATATGTTCCTATGGCCATGCGACCCTCCATTCTCAAGCAATGCCATGATGTAAAAAGTGCAGGCCATTTCAACTATGTCAAAACATTACACCTTGCCAGGAGGAAGTTTTGGTGGCCCCTCATGTGTAAGGAGGTGCAGGGGTGTGTCAAAGGGTGTCCTGTGTGTGCCATGGCAAAAAGGGGCAAGGCAAAGCCCAAGGGCTTGTTAGTTCTATTGTCCACCCCAGCCAAACCCTGGAAAGTGATAAGCATGGATTTCATTGTGGACTTACCTGAAAGCAAAGGAAAAACTGTCATTTGGGTGGTGGTTGACATGTTTCCAAAGCAGGCCCACTTTGTTGCATGCAAATGTATCCCCACGGCCCAACAACTAGCTGAACTGTTCATTCAACACATTTACAGGCAACATTGGCCCCCTGCTAAGATTGTCTCTGACCGGGGGGTGCAGTGTATCTCTCAGTTTTGGAAAGCATTCACTAAGTTGTTGGGGATCAAATGGGGCCTTAGCAGCAGTAATCATCCTGAGTCGGATGGAAACATGGAATGGTCGAACGCAACCTTGGAACAGTATTTGAGATGCTACATCAATTTCCAACAATCTGACTGGGTGGACTTGTTGCCTTTTGCTGAGGTGGCTTATAATAATGCAGTACACCAAAGTACTGGTCTCTCCCTCTTCAAAGTTGTTTACAGCCAGGAGTTTGATCTATTGCCCTTGGGGGAGCTGGACTCTAAGGACCTTGTTCCTTTAGTTCAATGGAGTGCTCAAATTAAGGATATTTGGCCCAAGGTCGTGGCTTCCCTAGACTTTACTAAAGCCCAATCTAAACGACAAGAGGATAAAAGGAGGGATCCCACTCCCCCCTATGCTGTAGGGGATCAGGTGTACTTATCCACAAGGCTTCTCAAGAGTTCCCAACCTTTGAAGAAGTTGGGGCCCAAATATATTGGTCCTTTTCCTATTGTGAGTCAAATCACAATCACAATCTATTCACCAAATCCCTGCCCCAATCGGCATCTGCATAGGCAACCAGTCGTGGCTTGTCACATGCTGGCAGCATCAGTTTGAAGTCAGCAGTCGCTTTTAAATATCTTTCAATTCTTTTCACTGCAGTAAAATCTCGAAGAGTAGGAGAATTAACCATTTTACATAAGATGCCAACAGTATTTGCAATATCAGGTCTAGTGAAATTTTATGTCTAGTGAAATTTGCTATGTACAGAAGTTTTCCAACTGCAGTTCTGTACTTTTCACTGTCTCTCAAAGGTTCAGATGCCTCACTGTTCTTTAAGAAACCTACTTCCATTGGAGTTTGAACATCCTTTGCATCTTTTAAACCAAGACAGTCCAAAAGATCTATAATCTTTTGCTTTTGATTAAGAAAGAAGCTTCCATCACGGTCTCTTTCAATTTGTACTCCAAGATAGGGTGAGATATCTCCCAAACTTTTAATATCTATTTCTTTCTGGAGATTCAGGAGTATCTCTTGACTATCTGCTTTGTCTTGACTGCACAGAATCAAATCATCAACATAACTTGCAATGTAAGTCCATCTATTGTTTCTGAATCTTTTGTAAACACATTGGTCAACAGTGCCTGGAGTAAATCTTTCTTCGATAAGGAGCTGATTTAACTTTTCATGCCATTTCTTGGCTGCTTGTTTTAATCCATACAAACTTTTCTCAAGGTTACATACTAGATGCTCCTTTCCAGGTACTACAAATCCCGAAGGCTGTTCCATGTACAGTTCCTCATCTAGATCTCCATAAAGAAATGCTGTTTTCACATCTAGATGTTCTACATGCATTTTCTTGGAAGCTGCAACAGCCAATAAGTTTCTAATAGTTGTGTGTGTAACTACTGGGGAGAAAGTTTCATGAAAATCTTCTCCAAATTACTGATTGTAACCTTTGGCTACAAGTCTGGCTTTATATCTTTCAATCTCCCTGTTTGCATTTTGTTTTGTTGTAAAGACCCATCTGCAGCCAATTGCCTTCTTGCCTTTTTGGCAATTATGTCAAAGTCCAAGTTTTATTTTTATATAAGGATTCCATTTTCTCTATTGCTGCTTTCACCCATTTCTCAGAATCAGACTTTGGCAGTCCTTTGATCTTCTGCCAGTCAGAGGGTTCCAGAAGGCTTTCCCCTGTGGCCAGATAGGAGAATCTCAAAGGAGGCACTCACCTATTACCCCTCGCAGAGTGTCTCACCTGGACTTGAGTTCCTGGCTCTGCTCATAGTGCGCTGTCCAGTCCGCCATCCTCTGGTAAGTCATGGGCTAAGGGAGCCCCTTCTGGATGTGAAGCACTTGCAGGAGGGTGAAAGAGCTGCACACGCTGTGGCTGCCGCTGAGAATCAGGGTCTTCTTCAACTGCAAACACATCTGAATAGAAATCTTTGTTTGGATTAGAATTAAATTGAGATCTTTCATCAACATAAACAGCACTTGTTATTCTCATTGTGTGTCTATCAGGGTTTAGGAATTTGTAAGCACCTTTGGCATAGCCAATAAATATTCCCTCTTCACTTCTACAGTCCAGTTTGTCTCTTTTCTGTTTGGGAATGTATGTATAAGCTTTTGATCCAAAAACCCTTAGATGGTTGAGTCTGGGTTTCACACCATGCCACAATTCAAATGGAGTAACATCTCTGGATCTGTTTGGAAGTCTATTGTATAAGTATGTGGCTGTGAGAATTGCCTCAGACCAATAAGCTTTAGACATGTTAGCCTGCAAAAGCATTGCAACTGCCATTTCTTTTAAGGTTCAGTTCATTCTCTCCGATAAACCATTTTGTTGAGGACTATAAATCCCAGAAGTCTGGTGTCTGATGCCATGTTCCTTTAAGAACTCATCAAATTGAGTATTGACAAATTCAGTCCCATTATCCGTCCTCAAATTTTGAATTTTGTAATTAAATTTATTAGTGACACAATTAAAGTACTCTTTGAACTTTTCAAAAGCTTGACTTTTCTCCCTTAGGAGGTAGCAATGGCAATATTTGCTGTAATCATCTATGATTGTCATGAAATAGAGATTTCCACTCACTGATTTCTGTCTAAATGGCCCACAGAGATCAGAGTGTATCAATTCAAGAGGTTTAGTAGATTGTCTTTGTGTGAGAGGCCTGTGTGAAGGTGCAGTAGCCTTGACTTTAATGCATTCCACACACCTTTCATTCACACAACAGTTCTTGAAATGAAAGTCTTTTGCTAGCTCTTGATTAGCCAATTTCTTTATGCATTCAACATTTCGATGAGCAAACCTTTTATGCCATAAATTTATGCAGTCTTTGTGTTTACACTGAGTGGCAACATTGGCATTTGAGTCACTGATCTCCATGTGATAAAGTCCATCATCCTTTAGAGTGCCTTTAAAAATCAACTGTTTGCCATGAAGACCATAACATGCATTCTTTTTGAAAACTACTCTGTTGCCTCTAGATGTGCTCATTTTGACTGAATAGAGGGAGCTCTTGAGCTCGTGGGCATAGACTGCGTCCATAATTTTCAATATCTCTGTTCTAGCTCCCAATTTCATAGGAAGATACACAGTCCCAATTCCTTGCACAGTAACAGAATCTCCATTGGCAAGAAACACAGGGAATTTTACTTCTTCATTAAAATCTTGGAAATATTCCCTTTTATTGATAAATGTGTTGCTAGCTCCGCTGTCTACGATGAAGGAATTTTTATATTCATTTCCAGAAGCTTGCATTACTTTTTCATCAGCTAATCCAATGTGAAATTTCTGTTTAGCATTAGCTTCTCTACCTCTATGGCCTTTTGAATTCTCTTGCCTCTGGCCAGTGGTCCCTTGCTGTGAGAATGACTGCCTGTTTCCCTTTGAAGCCTTTAATGGCACCCCATTTGGCTCAGAAGAGGAGGGGGCTTGGAGTGGGTAGCATTCCCTTTAAAATGTTTCTTTTCTTTTCCAGCCAAATTTACTTGCTGGTTAAAGTTAGAATTTCTGGATTCAACCTTGTCATTGTGCATTAAGTTTTGCCTATGTTGAAATTCTCTTATTTGAATATAGGCTTCTGGTAGGGTTAAATCATTTTTTAATTGCAAAGTGTTTATGATGGGATTGTAAAACTTTGGTAAGCTTGCTAAGAAAATCCCAAGTTGCATAGCCTTTGGAATTTCTTCTCCGGGAGATTGCAATTCTGCTAATGTAGCTCTGAAATCATTAATGTGTTCATCTAAACATCTTGGATTTGATAATTTCATGTTCAAAAATTTCATCATCAATGCAGTAGTATTTGCCATGGATGGAATATCACATAAATCTTTCAAAGTGTCCCAAGCAGCTTTTGCTGTCCTCTTATCTTTGATTTCACAAACTAATCCTTCATCAGTTGTTTAAATTATGAATGCTAATACTTTTTGATCATTCCTATCAAAATCATAGTTTTGATGCGTGGCAGGGGGTTGGACTGGATGGCCCTCGCGGTCTCTTCCAACTCTACAGTTCTATGATTCTATGAAATCATCTCTCTCTCTTCCCTGATTTGGTCTGGGATTGTGTAAAACATCAATAAGTCCCATGGCCTTCATGTATGTTTCAAAAGAAAAAGACCATCTTCTATAATTTGGACCACACAGTTTTTCCATGTTTAAAAAGGCAGAGAGACTAGCCTCAGATGCAGCCATAATTGCTTTATAGCTTTATGGCCTTTGTCTTCAAGCCAAGAGAGACCAAAAACAGCAACTCTGAGGTGATCAGATCAAAGGAAAAACAAAACTTTTGCATAAACAAAAAAATTAAATTAAGCTTTTAAGTCTTAAATCTGGGAACCAAAACCCTTCCATGTAGGAGTAATGAGTCTAAAAAATAAAATTGTATTAAAAATTCCAGGATCTAGTCCTTTTAAAAAGCAACAAGAATTATCTCCTTTAAAAAAAGAGAGTTAAAAATCATTCATTTACTTTTAACTTCATGCAGAGTGCACTTAAGAATGCTAAGACTTAAGCTCAATTAACATTTAAAAAGTGTATTCAGAGGTATGAGATCACTCAATTAAATTAGACTCATTACAAAACAAAGGAGTCAGTTTAAAATGCAAATCAAAGTTTACTGAAGGTATATCAATCTCAATCTACATACTAAAACAAAATTTAAAAAGAGGTTCCTAACTGACTAAAAATATCTAGGGTAGGAAAACTCACCCAGCCTACAAAACATCATTTCATGGTTACAGGAAAGAAAGCTTAAAGATGAAGATGGCTAAAGATGGCTCCAGCCTCATGGAGACTCAAACTTAAAAGAGAACTTACACTAAGTAATAAAATTTAAATTAGGTCATGTGTTGAATGACCCAGCACTCCAGTTGGCTGGAAGTGCCCAGTGAAATAAGAGAAAGGGAACTTGGGAGAACAAAAGGCATGCAGGGAAAAACCCTAGACTTATCTTAGGATGTGAATGAGGTACACAAGATTACTTTTACATTACAATGATTATTTCCCCACATACTACAGAAATGGAAGCACCTTTCAATGGGGCATGCTGAGTGGGTTAATGTGGAACATATCAAGGCACCTCGCTTATTACGGAAGTTCCATGCTCGCTTCCCTGATAAGCCAGGTTGACCTTATTCTGGTATTGGCTCTAGGGAATCCTGATTGTTCATTTCTTGGTGTTATGTTCTGTTGTTTGGAAGTTGGGTCAACTTGTCATTGGGTGGCAGAATGTCGTGACCTCCCTGGGATTCTGGTTGTTAGAGTCAAGTCACCTGGAATCCCGGCTAGGCCTCGACATGAGGTTTGCTTCCTCTGGAACTTTCCCAGAGGGCCCCTCAATACTGGATTCCAGCCAGCTCGCCTCAAAACTTGAAAAGAGAATTCTTTTGTCTAGCCTCAAGGTCGACCATCTGGGTCAACCGCCCCCTCCTCTTTCCTCCTACTAACTGTTCCCAGGCAGCTGGGGGAATCAAAACCTAAATGCTACTCTTATCTACTGCTTAGCACTAGGCTGGCCAGAACTGGCTTTGAGGTGAAACCATATGCATATCCTTGCTCAATAAACCATGTGTGTGTGACCTGGTTCATCACTGACTTTACATGCATTCATCAGCATAACACACTTCAGATTTGGGCCACAGAATTCACACATACAATGTTTTGTTTGATTTTACAGGCATGTATTCACTGACGTTTAGACAATCTTAGACAATATTGTAAAATATACATTTTCTAATACAAAATGTTATCCTCATTGTTAGGCAGTCAGAGGAACATCTAACCAATTGAGAGTAATGCTATATTTTTAAATTAAAAGGTGAGATAGAGAGTTGGCTTTAAAGAAATAGGAATGACTACCTAGGTGTAATAAGCTTTTTTTTCTCCACAAAACCTAAGTCATTAAAGAGTTTAGAAATGACTTCCTTCTTTGTAAAGTGTTCAAAGACTAAAATGTCTTTGTCACTTGAAACACCCGAGTCTAATGACACTAGAGTTTCTGCACTTAGATAAAACAGAATAAAAATCACTAGAAGATATCCTCACCTCTTTCAACTGTAGATCTCTAACAGAGTTCTAAGAAGTTGTAAAAAGCTAAAAGATTATATGAATTCATGGAGATTAGTGAGAAGATCAAAAAGTGACCCTTAACCCAAGAAAAGTCAGTATGCTCCTAGACTGGTGTGTTTGCCATATGTGCCACAATTCTGTTGAAGGCTTGGATGTAGCCATTCATTTTAGTCCTGATTTACTCCAGTGTCCCACAGCTACTTCCCTGAGGACTCATGCCATACCATCAGGGAATATGCATGACTAAAGCAATCAGGTGGATTTTTTTCAACCAATCCACAGTCTTCTTTCCAGCCATCATGCCAATCAAATTGGTTGTTTCAACTGTATCTACTCTCCAACAGTATCATATAGAAGGGGGAAGCACTTGCAGCCAGTGTACTGAGCAATGAGGTCACCCTATACATACTTACCCAGACTATGATCTGTAAGTGCAAGGAAATGATATCTTTATTATCCTCGTAGAATGTGAGTATAACACGATCTGTCCCAACATGCTGTGAACAAGATTTACAGTATTCAGAAGAAGGGGGCTAAAACCACCAAAAGCAGCATAGTAAAAGGGTTTGGGGGTTTCACTGAAGTTTTCCAGAAAATGAACATAAATTTGCTTTTTTGCATGGCAATGTGCTTTTTTGCTCTATTGCCCTTTATCAGAACGTGTGAACACTCAATTTAAATAGATGTGCATGCATGTGAATTGGCAAAATAAATAAATAAAATGGTGAAGACAAGACACCATCACTGTGAATCGTGAAAATGTGCACCCACACTCAGTATACCATTTTGCCTAGACTGGCCCAGCATCTCCAGAGTGGAAATAGGTAATTACCAATAAAAAGCCAGCATGATGTAGTGGTTTGAGTGTCGGTCTAGGACTCTGCCATACATTGGACTCAACTTGAAGGCACATAATGATAACAATAATTAGCTAATCTGAAAACACAGAACAGAACAGTAAGAGGCAGTACTAAAAAACAATCATAGGATGGGGAAACACATACCTTAAAATCTGAAAAAAATAAAATAAAAGCCTTTCCCGGGCATCTAAAAGGCATTAGTCTAGGAATCAAACAAGCCTATCTATGCAAGGACTTTGACCAAAGCCAACAATGAAAAGGTTTTCTAACTTGCTTCTTTTCATATACATGGAGAATATCAGATTCAGCAAAAACCACATCGCAAGATTGTGACGAGAACAGGAACGGGATATTTTCAGATGACAATGTCCTTCAGCATCCTGGGGGCATAGCACAGGTGTGAGTAAGATGTCCCTTTTTTATTGGCACTTTGTCCCCATCAGTATGAAAGCAAAGCCTTGTCCGTGGCAGCACTACGCCCCCAGAACAACTGAGGATGTGGGTGTCTGATAATGTCGCCCTTTCTGTTCTCATAGCATTTTTCATACACAGTTGGGGATGTGGTTTTTTTGCCGTGATTCCCTGCTTCTTATAATCTTCTTAGTGAGACCCACTTCCCATCAAAGAAGAGCCT
Source organism: Gambelia wislizenii (assembly GCA_030847615.1). Taxonomy (NCBI): domain Eukaryota; kingdom Metazoa; phylum Chordata; class Lepidosauria; order Squamata; family Crotaphytidae; genus Gambelia; species Gambelia wislizenii. Next base: position 152,313,083 of record JAUMIR010000004.1, read on the forward strand.
TTGGAGAAGATCTTAGCATATGGACTAGTAGGTTTAGAAGAACATGTTCCCCCATGTATCAAAGTCCTACAATGCATCAGTCTTCTGGAGTTAAGCACCAAGAAATTCAAATTTTGCTCTTTTACCACAAGATTGACACCTAGTCCTTGTTAATAGACTAGGATCTACCCTGGTACATCTTAGGTTTTTAACATTAACATTAACTTGAATGGCAGGGATATCAGATTGCTTTGAAATCATTACTTTGTTCTTTACTTTACCCTTTCCAAAAAGAATTCAAAAGCAAAACACAAGGGCAAAAACACAAGGACAAAACCAGACCAGATGACATGAAAAGTTACCATATGTTGACAATTAGCTTATAAAAAAGTTGAGCACCTTTTCGTAGCAGGAATGGCTATTTAACCAAAATATATTCTCTCTCTCTCTCTCTCTCTCTCTCTCTCCCCTCTCTCTCTCTCACACACACACCTAAACACCAGACACTAGTCTGAGATATTAAACCACAATGTGACTCATTATCTTGACTTTTTCACTCAGAACAAACATTCTCTGGTCCAAACATTATGGGAATCTCTTTTCCACTCAGACCCTGAAGCCTGGAACAGTCATCCAAACTAGGCCACTTTCTTCCACAATGATGGAGTAAACAGCAGTTAGTTTGATTTACAAGGACAAAGCAGTTTTCAAAAACTCCAAGAACCTCACTGAATCAGATTGACTACTTAAAGAGGAGGCTTATGGAATTGAGAAAGGATATTATTCTATTTCACATCTCCTCATCTTTCTCATGATAAACAGTTTGTATTGAAAAACGACACAGTATTGATCCTGGGTCTGAGTTATGAGAAGATGACTTGTTTAAAACAGTTTTATTTAGGGAACATGTTTTATTTTATTTTATTTAGATACAATCTTGTGTTCCTGTGGCCTTTATATATATACACCGGTATTTTTTTCTATGAAAAGCAGTGAAATATTTAATTGAGCTTTAATTGAAAGTACATATAAATTCTTGGCATTTTTAGTGTTATGTGGAAACATTATGAATAACTGAAATTTTAATTAACAAATGAATTTTCTCAAATCCAGATATTTTTAATGAAAATCTGTGTATTTTAAAGTGAAATGTACACCTCAACCCTACAATATTCACTTTCTTCTCAGTAAACATGCTTAATGTTTGCTTGTAAATCTTCAACCAGGAGGATAACTGAATTTCCTCATGAAATTACATGTATTCATACCAACATTTGAAAAATGTAGGAACTATGCAAGAGAAATTCAACATTTTGACTCTCCATTTGAGAAACGAATAGTCACATTTTGTAATTTCTGTCCTCAGATCCCTGGACAAATATAAGGCAATCTCTTATAGACATAGGGATCCACAACATTTTCTCCCACAAATTTGATTGTATAAAACTAAAGCTGTTTTAGTGCAAGTTCGGTGGGACATTCTGTACAGCTTTAGGTTGTCAGGCAGATTTCAGCTAAAGTGAAATTGGAAGTCACCCTGTATCTTCATCCTCAAGTAAAACACTGGAGAATGTATATATGAAACCAAACTAATTCCAGTAAACTGAAAAAATTCTTAGAGGGATTTTTACATTTCCTGTAAACACTAACTGTATGAACTATCCATTTATTTACAGGGCTACTGCAGAGTCACAGTAGAGCTGGGACAAGCAAGGTGGCTACCTGCATCAACTGTCATAGCAGTATCTCTGCAAATATTGCAGGAAGAATGTGATGTGAATATGGTGAAGTTGAGACTGCATTATATCTTCTGAGTGTTCCATTCCAATTTATTCCCACTGTCCTGATGGTATGTGTATATATCAGAGAGGGTGCGAGTTTGCTTACATTGTCCAGTTTGCTCAAGCTTTGAAGAAAGACCAAAATATGGCTCTAAGGAGTTTTAGTCATTGCGAAACAAACAAACAAACAAACAAACAAAAACTATGTGGTTTCATATTGATTTATCCCAAACTTTGACTTTTCTTCTACTGCAAACTCACTTTTAAATGAAGCTCAGTAGCACACAGTCAATGTGTTTATGGTTTGACAATGTAAAAAATGTCCAGTGATAGGTTCTTTTGTGTTGTTGTTCAGCAAACATAGCTGTCACGAAAGTGGAGGGGAGAATTAAACTAGAAAAGTAACCCACTCACCAATTTTATTACTTTTTTTCAAAATCAGGAGGGACAAAGATTTCCAAATAACTGTACAAAGCAAAATGGCATTTTGATTTTTTTTTTAATCACCTCTGGTTAAATAACTTGAGCTACCAAAATAGCTCTGAAGCAGCAGAAAACCAGTTTGCTCCATCCTCAGTATAACATCCATCCAAATATTTAAACATGGCTATCATGTCACCTCTTAACCTTCTCTTCTCTAGGATAAACCTAACCAGCTCCCTAAGCCTCTTCTCAAAGCACATGGTTTCCAGAACTTTTACCATTCTGGGCACCATCCTCTGGACACATTACAGCTTGTCAATATCCTTCTTGAATTGTGGTGCCCCAAACTGGACATAGTATTGCAGGTGAGGTCTGACCAAAGTAGAATAGAGAGGCACTATTACTTCTGATCTAGGCACTATACTCCTATTGATGCAGTCTAGAATCACATTGGTTTTTCTGGCTGATGCATTACACTGCTGACTCATGTTCAGCTTGTGGTCCACTAAGGACTTTATCAGACCACCCTCCAGAAACATTATTTTGCTGGGATATTTTGAACCATTTTTTATGCTGGCAAAAGAACCCCCTTTATCAGACCTACCTTAAAGATGAAGCCCCAGCATAAATGGAGCAGGAAGGACCTCCATTTACTTCCTGGTCTGAGATCTCACCAATTTTTGAGAGAAGATACGACTGTGGCAAATTTAAAAAATAAAGCTAAATTAAGACTTAAAATGTTCACACAAGCATAGGAACATACTTTAAAAGTTAAAAGTACACCATGGAGGTTCATAAAAAGAGTGCCCCCTACCTGGCTGTCTCACCCGGAAGTGTTCTGTAATTGATGCTGTATTCATATGAGTACAATGGCGTGAGGTTTCAAATGCTGGCAATGCTGGCAAAAAAGCACCAGGGGAGATCTATTGATGGCTTGGCCCATCAATAAAAAGGAACAGCTTTTGGACAGTACAAAATCATGAAAGGATGCTGTCATTTGATATCTGTATCCTTTCGCATTAATTAGGCATCATTATGATGCTATATTTTGCCTGGTCTGCTGGCCTGGTCTGCTAAAGTCCTAAGACTCCTAGATCCCTTTTGCATGTACTGCTGTCAAGTCAGGTGTCACCCATCTTGTATCTGCACATTTCATTTTTACTGCCTAAGTGTAGTATCCTACATTTCTCCCTGTTGAAATTCATTTTTTTTTAAGTTTTGGCCCAGCTTTCTAATATGTTCAGGTCATTTTGGATTCAGATCCTATCCTCTGGGGTATTGGCTACCCTTCCTAATTTTGTGTCATCTGCAAACTTGATAAGAAATAGTATGCACAATATTAATAGCTTCAGCTGGTGCAGGGTGACTAGGGGCCCATTCACACTATTCACTTATAGTGCTGTATTCTACTTTAACTGCCATGGTTCCATCCTATTGAATCCTGGGATTGACAGTTTAGGGAAGCATATCTAGAATTCTCAGCCAGAGAGCTCCAGTGCCCCACCAACAAACCTCAGGATTCCATAGAATGGAACCATAGCAGTTTATGTGGAATAATAGCACTATAAGTGCCTAGTGTGAATGCGCCCCTAGAGTACTGGCACTTCCACACAGCTGAGGCAGATGCACCCACTACACCATACTTTGAAATGTTAAGTATCATTATGATGAAACATAGAATCATAGAATCATAGAATTGCAGAGTTGGAAGAGACCATGAGGGCCATCCAGTCCAACCCCCTGCCATGCAGGAAATCTTGATTAAAGCATCCCTGACAGATGGCCATCCAGCCTAAATGTATTTTGTTTGGATTATGTATTACACAGGCAGACAGTATCACTTCAATTCTGTACCAGTTGCATTTGTTGTCTAATGGTTTCAGGGGTCAATTTCAAGTTCTGGTTTTAATTTTCAAAGGCCTGAATAATTTGGGTCTAGCTTATTTGAAAGAGAAACTACACTCTTATGACTTGCCCTCATGTCCTGCTTGTGGGCTTTCTGTAGGCATCTGAATGCATATTGTAGATAATGAGAGTCTGTACTAGATAGGCCTTTGGTCTATGGCATTCAAATGAAAAAGAACAGAGTCTTCCATGTTTAGTAGCTCTGTACAACAGAAGAGTTCAGCAGCTGAGATGGTCTCATCCACACAACTATGCAAGGTTCAGGATCCTTGTTCTCCTTTTTGACAGGACCCACCCTACATGGTAGTAGAGCACACAAATGCCAAAGACACTAGATTCAGTCCAGTAGCTGCAATTACAGTGATATTAGGTGTGAAGGAAACATTTGCTTAATGTCTTGCAGAGCTACTTCCAATTATACTGGGCTAGATGGGCCAGGTATGACACTGCCAGATAACTTCCTGTCTTATCATAGGAAGTGCACATCCAATCTGATGAGCCATTTTCAGGGCAAAGTAGCTCATAGCAACAGAGTCTTCATTCTCTGCATTTAAAATAGTGGGCTGTGTAGGTTTAGGCTAAAAGAAAACCTATGTAGGTTTAGGCTAAAAGAAAAGAAGATCAACTTTTCCCACTTGTTAGGGACTTTTGTCAATGCCTGTAGCTTTCTGACCTCTACTATTGTACTGATAACCTCACAATGCAGTTCAGAAAGCTTGTTCATAGATGAATTCCCTGATGCCTCAATTCATACTGTTAACAAAAGGCACTGTGCAAACAAACAGATTGGAAGCACATTCTGGGGGAAAGATCAATAACAGAACTGTTTTTTTATTTCATGTACAAACATACTGTAGCACATCCATGTTTACTAACCTCACCAATATTACTTAAAGTACACTGCAGCTGTCAAAACCTGGAAGCAAAAGGACCTCTCTTTCTACTTCCAGCTCCCCAATATCTGGCATTTTGAGTTGGTTTGAAAAAAAAATTCTATATAGATTTTATACCTCAAGGGCTTTTTCATTCCATCAACATTAAACTGTTTTCTAACAGTTACAAAAGGAACCTCAGAAGAAGAAAGAAAGAAAATACTATATGTAACCCCTATAATAAATTAATTGCTGCTACCACACTGTCAAAATATGTTTAACTACTTATTTACTTATTCCAAAACATTTCTATACCACTTTTCACTTTGAAAACACCCCAAAGCAGTTTGCAGTAACAGTAGAACAGCTACAAAATAAAATAGTAAAACTGTAACAACAATGTTATCCTTCAAACAAAAATGATCTGGAAAATACATGGGTAAACAGATGGGTCCTTAGGTGACAATAAAAATACCCATTACTGGAAGCCTGCCTAATTTATTGAGGAGACCACATAGCAGAAGCCACAACAGAAAAGCCCCTATTACAACCGAGTAAGCCTCTTTAGGTTAAGGTATAGGAGGCATAGGGGCCTAAATATCATAAAGGCAGCAGATCCCATCTGATCTTGGAAGCTAAGCAAGGTCAGCTCTGGTTAGTATTTGGAAGAAAGGCTGCCAATACCAGTTGCCGTAGGCTATAGTTTAGAGGAAGGAACTGGCAAAATCACCTCTGAGTATTCCATGCTTACGAAAACACTGCAAAAATCATGGGGTCGCCATAAGTTGACAGACGACTTGAAGGCACGCACGCACACACAAACACATACACACCGTAAGCAAAGCTGCTCCATATGTCCAAACAAAAAGATTATATACAGGAAAAAGCCATCTCTTATATAGTGTGCCTTTGAATTACATAGTACCTGATAAGTGAAAAATAGCACCTTGACCATAGCTCACTATCCAATACCAACCAGTATCTATCAGCACAAGTGTTATATGTGCAGGTAAGAGGACAGTATTAAGCAGACTGGCTGCCACATTCTGCATTAGTTGCAACAAAGGAATGAAAACCTATCTGGGATAGGTACATTACTGAACTCCTACACTGAGGATTGATGTATGTGCAGAGATTCTATCTTTCCTGGGTTCAGCTTCAGTTGATTAGCCTCATCCAGCCCACCACTGCACCTAGTCAACAGTCCAGGTTGTACTCAGCCCCATTTGACTCAAGGTGTGATAGACAAACACAGATGAATGCCATCATGCTTACTTATGTCACCCAGCCCCAAATCATCTGATGACCACCCACAATGGCTTCTTATAGATATTACAAAGCAATGAACACAGGCTGTACCCTGCAGAATAGCACAGTACAGTTGTCAAGGGGCAGAGAGACAACCTTATACTGCTACTCAATGGAAGCAAGCCTCCAGACAAGAGCAAAACCACTGTAATACAGTGCCCCATACTTTCACCAGAGCCAGTACAAAAGAACACCATGGACAAAGCTAACAAAAGATGCCAAAAGATTAAAGAGGATAAATAAGTTCATAGATTTTCCTTGTTTTTTTCTGGGCTGTGAGGCCATCTTCCAGAGCACTGCCTCACAGCCCGGGAGGGGGGGGGGACAAGGAAAATCTATGGATGCTGGCCATAAAAGCCTTCAACTTCACAATAAGTTCATACTTTCTCTCTCCTGAGGAAGGTTATCCTTAAGGGCAGCCAAAGCCAATTGTGAAAAACTGATCAGCTAATCAGACAGAAATGGGTCAATAACCAGCTTCTTTGGTTTTGGCACAGCCGCTAGGCTGGGGGGGGGGGCATTTATGGGCAGAGCTGAGACTTGAAGCCTGTCACCGGCAAGCACCGGCAACTCAAGGCAAGCAGCGGGGCTAGAAACCTGTTTAAGGGCCTGCTTCCCCTTGCTTCAGCCTCTTTTATTTCAGTTGAGCTAGAGGATGTGGAGCGGCAAGAGTAAAAGAACAAGCCTTTCCTGAGCTGAGCGAAGCCTGGGATTTGAAGCCTTCATTTGGCAGCAGATGGTTGCTAGTTGACCAGCACAGTGCCAGCTGTTTCTGCCACAAGGTGTCCATCGGGCTGGTGCCTGGGGGGTTGTCCCCAGGAGGGTGTTGTCCCTCATGGGCGGGATCCTACTTTGGGGATTTTTAGTCATAGCCCTTCCTTTTGGACTACCAGCTGCCACTTCCCACTTGCCCTTGTCCCTGGGCCGGGTGCTCTTGGGCCGGACAGTCTACTGCCCCATGGGGCAGCAGGGCTGACAATTGTTAGCAGTGGTCCATTTAGAAGGCCGAGTGGCTGACGCTGCGGTGCAGATGCAAGCTGCCAAGGATAGAAGGGGCATTTCTCATGGCTTGGCTCATGGCTGCATAGCCGGGCCTACCACCCACTGTAGCCAGCTTCCCGGCCTGGACCCAGGGCCGACCCATGGTGTGGCCTACACATAGGCCTGGTCGACAGGCCAGCAGGCAGTGAGGCTTCCATTTGGCTGTCCCTTGCTGTGACATAGTGTGGTCTCCCAACTACTCATGGGCCAGGAATTAGGGCAAAATCACAGCCTGCGTTAGCCCCCTTTGGTTGCTGGGCTTAGTTGGTCAGGCCCGCCACGTGGTGTGGCCTATTTCTAGGGTGTGGCCTGCTAATCAGCCTGTCTGGTTGTAGGGAAAAGATTTTGAGGGGTGAATACATGGATGCATTCTCCCTTCTGTATCAGGACCTGAAAAAGGAGAAGGAGGGGCTGGATGAGAAGGAGAAAGAGAAATTAAGGAAATGGAAGTTTGAGAGAACTTGGTCTAATTGGCTGTCTGGAGTCTTGATCCTGGTTGGGGTCCTGGCTAAAGCCCAACCTCATTGTGTGGCAGCCCTGTTCCAATATATGGACATCATTAACAGGGCTTATGTGGATTTCACTGGCCTGGCGTGGCTTCTTTACGACAAAGCCTTTCACATGCGGGCAGTGATTTATCCATCACTACATTGGGACATGATGCATCCACAACTGTGAATGCAGCTCATGACCCCTGCCCATCCAATTTAGGGGGAGTGCACCCATAGCAGCCATTTGCTTTGGATTGCCTCCTCTGGATCTGCCAAGGCCCCAGCCAGTCAAGGTTCTGGACAGCGCCTGCTATGTTGGGAATTTAGTTCCCACAGCTTCTGTAACCATAAGCCCTGCAGATTCAGCCATGAGTGCTCAATCTGCAGGGCCTCGCATTCTTTTCATAGCTGCCCCAAGGTTAAGGGTCAGTTTTGAGGGGGGAAAACAGCACAAGGAGCAGGGAGGGTGGCAGCCCTGCCACCCAGCCTCCAAAAGGCCCCCGCCCAGTTAAGTTAGACATTTCGGATAGATGGCTTAAACTCTACTCCGACCAGCAGGTGGCCATCTATCACAAGATTTTCATTGGGGTTTTCACATTGCATTTCAAGGGGCCAGATACCCCTTTAGGGCAAAAAATCTATAGTCTGCCAAGGGTTAGGGATAAAATTCACAAGGAAGTAGCCATGAGGAGGGTACTCAGCCCCTTCCTTCAAACCCCGGTGCCTAATCTTAATGTGGCACTGGGGGAATTCAGACTTATCCATCACCTGTCTTATCCCAAAAGTGAGTCAATTAATAACTCCATCCCAACTGAACTTTTCATGGTTTGTTATACATCCTTTGATACAGCTATTAGGGAAGTTTGCCAGCAGGGGATGGGAGTGGAGCTGGTGAAGTGTGACATTAAGTCAGCATTTTCACCTCCTCCCAGTCCATCCTGATGACTTTGAGTTGCTAGGATTTAGTTTTGAGGGATGGTTCTACATGGACCATGCCCTACCCATGCATGGGCTGCTCGGTTTCATGTAATGCCTTTGAAACCTTCAGTAGTTAGTTATGGTTTATTTGATTAGTCAATTGACCATATCAAAACAATTAACATCGATTAACATCAATTAAAACAATTAACATTTAACATCAAACATTATATAAAAAGAAAGATAGATAAAAGATATATTAAAATATAATATAATATAAAGTTAATTAATTGAACCTGACCTGGCTTAAGTAAAATATAACAAAATTCGATGAGACAAAATATGTTAAAATTAGAATTAAAATCAAGAAAATTGCCAGTTAGTAATGATAATAAAATAATTTTCTGAATTAAGTAATACCAAATACATATAGTGATATGTTATCATCTTGCAGTTATATAAAATGATAAAATACAGAGATAATAAGATTTAAATAAGTTCATTATCTTTGCATGCTACCCCAATTTGTTCAATAAAACGAGTTCTTAATTGTATAGTTTTAGTTATAAACTTAGCCAGTCTAGTGACTACAAATTTTTTTTTGTACTCTGGAGGAAGTAATTTAACCATTTATTACAGTCCCAATGTGTATTTCTATCCAGTAATGTCTGCAGGTACTGGGCCCTTACTGGAGCATATAATTGGTAATTGAATAGTACATGTGCAATGTCTTCTATTTTGGTTGCTCCATAAACACATGTTCTCTCAGTGTATGGCACTTGATGATAGCGGTCGTATTTGACCATGGATTCAAGCTGTTCAAATCTCACTCTGGTTACAGCTATTCTATGGTATTGAGTCAGGCCCATTTCCAAGTATTTTTTCTGTTTGGTAGGACAACTTATTTTGGGCCAGCCATTTCAGTGACTTGATATTTGCAAGTGTCTCGATGTCCATTTGGGCATTCACATCCAAGACTCTTTGTCTGAATATCGTTGTAACTGAATTGCCGACTGAAAATAGGGAAACCTTCAGTATCTTTTTAGAATGGGCCCTGAAGGTTAGGACAGGGTTGGGTGGTGTGGTACACTACTTAGACAATATTTTGTTTATAGGGCAGTACGGGTCCGGTACGTGCAGCCATTTGCTGCAACAATTTCAACATATGTTAGAGGAACTCAGAGATTCCCTGGCCCCAGAAAAGACAGAGAGCCCTTCAGAGTGTTTTACTTTTTTGGGAATTGAAATTTACTCACTCAACCAGCAGTGTCGCCTGTCCGAGGCAATTCCTTTTTTCAAAGGCACAAAGCCACTCATTGGTCAACTGAAGTTTGCCTGAAAGGTGGTGGCCCCAGGCAGGACTTTCCTGCGCAGGACGTGTGATGCCATTAAAGGTGTTCAGATACCTCACTATAAAATCCGGAACACATAGGAGATATGGGATGATCTACGAATCTGGCAGGGCTTTCTGGATCACTTTAATGGCATTTCATTTTGGTGTGAGGAACGCAAATTGCATGGTGCCTTGCAGATAGACTCTGATGCTGTGGGGTCCATGGGGGTTGAGTTTATTTTGGGGAATGCCAAAATCTGATTCTGAGAAACGGGTGAAAGCAGCAATAGAGGAAATGGAGTCCTTATATAAGAATAAAACATGGACTCTGACAGAATTGCCAAAAGGCAAGAAGGCAATTGGCTGCAGATGGGTCTTTACAACAAAGCAAAATGCAGAAGGGGAGATTGAAAGATATAAAGCCAGACTTGTAGCTAAAGGTTACAATCAGCAATTTGGAGAAGATTTTCATGAGACTTTCTCCCCAGTTGTTACACACACAGCTATTAGAACCCTATTGGCTGTTGCAGCTTCCAAGAGAATGCATGTACAACATCTAGATGTGAAGACAGTGTTTCTTTATGGAGATCTAGATGAGGAAATGTGCATGGAACAGCCTTCGGGATTTGTAGTACCTGGAAAGGAGCATCTAGTATGTAAACTTGAGAAAAGCTTGTATGGATTAAAGCAAGCTGCCAAAAAGTGGCACGAAAAGCTAAATCTGCTCCTTATCAAAGAAGGATTTACCCCAGGCACTGTTGACCGATGTGTTTACAAAAGATTCAGAAACAATAGATGGACTTACATTGCAAGTTATGTTGATGATTTGATTCTGTGCAGTCAAGACAAAGCAGATAGTCAAGAGATACTCCTGAATCTCCAGAAAGAAATAGATATTAAAAGTTTGGGAGATATCTCACACTATCTTGGAGTACAAATTGAAAGAGACTGTGATGGAAGCTTCTTTCTTAATCAAAAGCAAAAGATTGTAGATCTTTTGGACTGTCTTGGTTTAAGAGATGCAAAGGATGCTCTAACGCCAATGGAAGTGGGCTTCTTAAAGAGCAATGAGGCATCTGAACCTTTGAGAGACAGTGAAAAGTACAGAACTGCAGTTGCAAAACTTCTGTACATAGCGAATTTCACTAGACCTGATATTGCAAATGCTGTTGGCATCTTATATAGAATGGTTAATTTTCCTACTCTTCGAGATTTTACTGCAGTGAAGCGAATTGCAAGATATTTAAAAGCGACTGCTGACTTCAAACTGATGCTGCCAGCATGTGACAAGCCACGACTGGTTGCCTATACAGATGCTGATTGGGGCAGTGATTTGGTGGAGAGAAAATCTACCAGTGGAAACATCATCTTCTATGGTGGTGGAGCAGTAAGTTAGACAAGTCGGAAGCAGAGTACAGTGGCGGATAGTTCCACAGGTGCCGACTGTGTCTCAGCGAAAACAGCTTGTGATGAAATCAAATGGCTGCAGAATTTGCTTCTGGATCTTGGGATAGAGGAACCCAAGCCAACCATTTTGATGCAAGACAATCAAAGCTGTATCAAGATTTCTCAGAGTGACAAGCCTCTGAAGAAGAACATAGACATTGCTTTCCACAAGGTGAGAGAAATGTGCCAGAGTCAACTTGTTCAACTGGAGTAGTGCAACTCAGAAGAAATGATAGCTGATGTTTTAACAAAGCCTCTCCCTAAGGACAGTTTCCTTAGACTACGAGAAGAAATGAAGATTGTTCCTGAAGCACCCTATGATTGAGAAGGGGAATGTTGTATGTGGGGAAATAATCATTGTAATGTAAAAGCAATCTTGTGTACCTCATTCACAATCTTAGATAAGTCTAGGGTTTTTCCCTGCATGCATTTTGTTCTCCCAAAATTCCCTTCTCTTACTTCACTGAGCACTTCTAGCCAACTGGAAATGCTGAGTGATTGGACACATGACCTAATTTGAATTTTATTGCTTTTGTGTAACTTGTTTCCCTTCTGAATCTGACTCTCCATGAGAATGGAGGCATCCTAAGCTTTCCTGTAACCATGCCATGATGCATCGGAACCCAGCCAAGGCTGGTGAGTCTCTCTTACCCATTCTTAGTCAGTTAAGGACTTTTTCTTAAGTTTGTTTTAGTATGTAGATTGAGACTGATATACCTTCAGTAAACTTTGTTTTGCATTTTAAACTGACTCCTTTGTTTTGTAATGAGTCTAATTTAACTGGGGGATCCCAGATCTCTGAATACACTTTTAAATGATAATAGAGCTTAAGTCTGCTTCTTAATCGCACTCTGCATAAAGCGTGAAGCCAAAAGTGACTGAATGATTTTACCTTTTTTTTAAAAAGGAGATAATTCTTGTTGTTTTTAAAGGACTAGATCCTGCAATTTTATTTTTAGACTCATTACCTTCCTACAGGCATTAACAATGGTATGCTGATGTTTTTTCCCCCATGCAGATGGAATGCTTCAGAGACCTGGCTCCAGATGAAGCACCTGAGGGTGCCGGCAAGCCTTTGGCAACTTGGGACTCCTAGGTATGCACAGCACAACTTGGGAGGGCCTAGGTACGCACAGCACAAAAAAGGGTTATGCTAGGACCATTAAGGATTTTTTTCAATTTTGAATTTTTCAATTCAAGGTTTGCAACAGGGAACACATATCCCAGTTACACACCTGATGCATTTTTGTGTATTTTTATACTGCAAGGACCTTGCCCTGTAGTCTGTTAGAAGTAGATTATCAGCAATAGCCTTTTGGTTGAAGGTTCAAGGAGCGTCAGACAACATGGGGGACTTCTGGATACGGAAGGCCCTGAAGGGCTGAGCCATGGGACAGGGCAGAAAGGCAGACACTAGGGCCCCCCTTACCTCCAACATTTTGAGAGGCTTACGTGGCCTATGGGCAGGTATTTGTTCATCCTTGTATGAAACAGTACTTTTTCATGCAGCTGCCCTCATGGCTTTTTTTGGAGCTCTGCGTGTCAGTGAGTTGGTCAAGGCATCAAAGGCTCATACGTCAGGTAGGGCCCTAGAATTAGGGGATGTCTTCATGGGTAACCACAAGATCACCTGTAATTTAAGAATTTCTAAGATGGACCAAATGGGCAGGGGAAAGACAGGTGAGTTGTCCTGCTGCAGTGACACTTCCCTTTGTCCAGTGGTGGCAGGGGTATCTGAGGGTGAGGGCTAGCAGGCCTAGCCCACTCTTTGTTCATGCTGATTTTGCTTCCCAAACTAGGTACCAGTTCTGGACTGTGATGGCCAAAGTGCTGGACAAGTTGGGATTGGTGGGCATTTGTTTTGTGGCACATTCTTTTTGGATAGGGGCTGCAGTAATAGGCATGTCATTGGCAGTGATCCAATGAATTGGACACTGGAGGTCCTCCTCCTATCAGAGCTATGTCCGCCCACTTTGTCTTTAACTTCCTTCTTCCCCTTCTGTCTTCCAGGTTTTAGATCACTGATGGTGAGACATCGGGTGCTGATCTGCGGCCACAGTATGCTCTACTGGGTGGCATGGCAGGCCCGGTTGAATTATTTTGGACCTCACCTCAGTCTGGGAGACAGGGCGGTTATAGAATGGTTGGGCAAGAGGGGACTTCACTGACATGGGCTCATGCCATTGCTGTTTGGGGAGTGTATGGGGCCTCCACCAGACATTCTTTTTCTCCACCTGGGTGAGAATGACCTCAGCCTGCTGGAGGGCAAAACCCTGGTTATACAGGCAACACATGATATGGACGTGATCAGGTCTCATTGCTCTGCAGTCACCATCCTGTGGTCAGCCACTCTGCCCAGGCAGCTGTGGAGAGGGGAAGGGAAACCCCACTCAATTGATCGTGCCTGAAGGAGGGTCAACATGCAAATTTTTAATTTTTTGATGAATCAGAGGGGTTATTACTTACATCACCCAGTCATTGTGTCTGAGAGGCCCGAACTCTACAGAGCTGATGGGGTTCACCTCTTGGATGCGGGCAATGTGATATTCCTGAATGAACTTCAGCGGGGGTTGAGAGTTTTCTTGGATGATCTAGTGGGGGAGTAAGGGACTAAGCAGATGCTTGTCCCTTATCTATGGTGGGAAAGGGGAGGTGTAAATTGCAATGTGCATCTATGGCACTGATTTCAGTGAAGGGATAGTCTCTGAAAGGGTCGCCTTAGGTTGTACGACCTGGGACAACAGAAGGAGACCTACTTTGGGGTTAGCCTGAAGGATAATCTCCTCACCTTAATCCATATGGATTGGGTGAGGGACTTTCAGGTTGACCTTCCAGATAGGAGCTGGCTAGAGAGCAACCCTAGGGCTGGGGTTACTCAATAGGGCTCAGGTATTCACAAGGGGAAGATGGGGCATAGGTCCAGGAGAGATGATCCGCCCCAGCTGATCCCACACTAGGTTGCTTCCCCCACCAAGGATTTAGGGGATTTAAATAGGTAAGGTTAAAATAAAGACCCTTTTATTTCCACCCATTTTCTGTGTGTGGCCTCGTTATTTCTCAGCGTCTGTCAATAAATTCATTTATTACTTTATATATTTACAATATTTTCTCTCTCAGCCCATATTGTAAGATCTGTGGGTGGCTCACAATAAAGTCATTTGAACAATTTAAGTACAATTAAATTAAAGTAAAGTAAAATTAAATCAAATTAAAACCATAAAATGGAACATATTAAAGAAATATGTTTAATATGCATAGTTTAGAAGCTGAAATGTATTAAGCAATACAACACTATGTATGTGTACATAGTGAGTGATGTCATTAGACTTTAACTTGCACCAAAGCGAGGCCAGCATCAGCACAACAACTGAGAAGTCCCTTCTTACATGTCCTCACACAATGTATTGCCCCAATGGTTGGCCACAGAGGAGGGCTTTTCCAGTAGATCTCAATCCTAGTGTTATGAGTTATGCTCAATAAATATGAATTGCAAGTAGATTCTTGATGCTTAAGGCAGAGAGCTGCCTATTGCTAGAGTATGCACACATTGTAGAGGCATAGATTAGAATGGCAGGGCATGAAAAGCCTGGATCCCTGACCATCTTGGAGAGTCAGGCCTCATTTTAAAGTAAAAACTGGAATCTCCCTCCCTCCTGCTGACAAGGAAATGGTCTCATTGAGAGCAATCCGAGCATAACTGTCCGGCTTTTCTCCACTGAATAAGAGACCTTGCCAAACCAACTCAGACTGATATCCCCTCTACTCCACCCCTATTTTGAGGTATTATGCAGTTTCCAGAGATATTGGGCAATCCTAAATAGGCGATGATCTATATCTGATTGGTGTTGTCTGAAGGTGTGCAGCTCCATTGTTTGTATCCCAGAATGTTTAAGAGTCATTACCAGTGCCCAGAGGGTAAAAGGCAGAGGTCACATTCGCATGTGCTCTTTGCAGGCAAGCCATAGGCTTTGCACTCATCACTCTAAGCACATGGAGACTTTTGAACCGTTCAATAGAATAACATTCCCCAACCAGAGTTGTTCTGTTCACTCCAGGTGACAGCCCCCAAGTTAGAAAATGTCTATATATAGGCCAGAAAGGGAGAGGGTCTCTCTCTCTCTCTCTCTCTCTCTCTCTCTCTCTCTCCACTCTCTTCAAAAGCCTTCCCAGAGGATATCCTTCCTTTTGAACTCTCCACATGGTCCCCTTCATCAGCTGCCCTGATCATCAGTCACCCAGCTTCTTCTTCACATCAGTGGGTAAGAAATGTGTTTTAGGAGATTATCAGGCAGGAACACAAAAAGTGTTCCTGTCCCACAATCTCCAATCCTGCACCTGTCCCAGCACAATAACCCTCCCCAGCTCTTCAGCTGTCAATAAGAAGAAACACCAGCATAATGCCAGTGAAACACAAAAGGATCATATCATCTGATATCGGCATCCTTTTGCATTCTGCTGGCATTCTGCTGGCACCACATTTTATCTGATAATCTCCTTAGTCTGCAGTCCCTTAAGCTAAAACTGCACACCTTCAGTCCCTGTAGTATGAGCAGGGTTTTAGCACCCATGCTGCTTTTCTCCTCTTTTTCCTTTGAGAAATTACTATTAGCAGCTATATTGAATATATGTAGACTTCTGTTGGTTTCTACTGTTATCTTTTTCTGTGTTTTTAATAAAGAAATAATTGTTTTTGCTGTTAAATCAGCTTGTCCTCAACCTGATTTCTTTCACTTGGAGTCACTCTGGTTAATTGTCCATTTTAAGAACCTTTAGCCTGTAAGGTCTTGCAGAGAGTTAGTGCCTGGGAGAACTCCCCCCCCCCCCAAAAAACCCAGTAAACCCAGCACACTGCTCTTAACACTAGGCAGGCATAAATGGAGAGAGATACTCCTACAAATAGCAAAGAGGGTGATAACCTAGCCACAAAGACCACCACCACCTACTATTCTTACTATCATCATTTAACATCTTTTGAGAAAATTCCTTTTAAAGTTGATTGCAAGCATAAAAAGCACAATTAATAAAGACTTTAATGGCCCTATAAATAAATGACAGCAAGTAAAAAGCAATAATAGAGTTTTATAAAAAATAATCAAGAGGTAATCAGGAAAAAAGCAGAAGATATAGTGGAGAAAGCATGGCCCTTCAGGTGATATTTGACTGAATCTTCTGCCAGCCCCAGCCAGCATATAGCATATTGTGAGGGAAGAGAGGAGTTACATTTCAGTACATGTTCCTCATCCCTTTTTAAAAGACTAACAGAAAGGTACAAGATGGATATTCCTAGAGAAGGAGTTCCATACATTTTGTGTTGCCATGGGTCTTCTGTTGCCACCCAGTCTTATGGCAGGCTTACAATAGTTGGAGGCTGTCTTTAAGATATCCTAGACCAAGAGTATATGGAATTTAAAAGATCAAGAAGTCCAAAATTTTAAATAAGAACTTTGTGATGTTTAGTCACTATAAATTTGACATGAAATGTTCCGAGCAGGCTGCTATATCTGTTTTAACTGGTAAACTATATTCAGTCTGGGGTTTAGAAAAAAAAGTGAGAAAGAAATGAATAAAAATAATGATAATATTAAATAACTCTCTAGAAACTGGATTCTGAACAATGTTAGTGTAAATATATTTAATTGTACTTTTGTGGTAGACAGTCTTCCTTAGGCATGGGAGAGAGAAAATGTCAGCTAAAGACACTCACTTGATGAGTGTTACTATCTTCTGGATTCCTTTGAAGTTCCTTGGAACATTAGTTTGTTTGTTTATTTTTGCCTTCTGGGTAGGGAGTAAACAAACCTTTCCATTTTTGCTGTCAGAAGAGTGTCTACTTTGAATTTTGCTTCAAGAGAATTTTTGCTGATATCAACTAGTTAGACTTTCTGGCTTTTCATGGAATCTTTGACCAAATTACAATGGGCAGACTTCAAAAGCAGAGGGGCACATGACTGACAGCAGATGTAATGGATATAACTTCTTCTTGCTGATTATTTGCAGATTGTTCTTCCATCTTCACTGGGAAGGCTGCCTAATGTCAGTAAAATCCATTTGGAGAAAAAACAGATGTGTAATGTATATATTCTCTCTCTCTGTGTGTGTGTGTGTGTGTCTGTGTGTGTGTGTGTGTAAAAAGGGATTTTTACACACCTTTGGAGTTGCAAATGGCAATGGGTGACAATGATGGAAAGGTTTTAACATGTGACATATGCTTTACAGCCTTTAACAACATGCTATATTTTATGCGCAGTCCCAACATGACCTGGTATACTTATATGAGGTACATTGGCTTTATTATTTGGACATATTAAGGCCAGGATACTCATGTCGCAATTTAAGCCAAGAATTTTTCAAACCCAAATGTCAAACCATTATGCACCACCTCTGCCCCCTTGGTGTCTTATATTCAATAATAAGATGCAGGTCCCAAGAAACTGAGTAACCAAATTCCATGTTTGCCTCCCCTCCAAAACAATGCCCCTTCCAAGATTCTTGCCATTTAAAATTTCTGTGAAATTTAAGGCACAGAATATGGGCTGGGTTAAGTTTGTCTGTAGGATAGTTTTTTTGGGGGGGGGGAGGGGAATCTTTTTGTTCCCTTGGGGGAAAAAATCAGTCTCAAGTGACTCTTATTCTTGTTATTACTCCAGTGTGGCACACATTTGTTGCATATTTTGAAAATGGTATCTCTGTGAATTTAGCTCTTGTGAATTTATCTTGCACCACGTTGGGAACCTGCTGGGTCATGGAAAATACTGCACCTTCCCCTGTGACAATTCCAAGGACAATATTTTGACATTAGTTGAAAAAGTAGAACAGTTTTCAAAGGACCTGCCTTTAGAAATTGTTTGGAGTTAAACCAGGCATTTGACATGCTCCCTTGGAGGATAAGAATGCAGCACTACACTTATTCAACAGGGACATGGGAAGATTCAGTAAAATTAATGTTAGCCTGCTAATAAGGCAAAAATCAAATGCACAATTGAGATCCTTAGTTGGAGAAATCTTATAGCAGAATATGAGCTGAATAAATGTTTGAAATAAAGTTTACATTTTTCCAGGACACATCAGATGTCAGTAATATTTTAGCAGCCAAGAGATAAAATCCCAGTAACACTTTCCTGTTTACTGCAGTGTAAACATCCCAATAGTAAGCAATGTTCCTCACCAAAAATTGTACATATGCTTGTAAAATATATATAAAAAATGTTTATGTGCATACTTATACTACTAATGTAGATGCCACCATTGGCATATACATTTTTCATTACGGGAAAAGACACTGAACGCTGAAACCAAAAGATGTACAGTATAACCACCCAGTCTCTGACAAGATGAACACACTTTAAAGCAGGGGTAAGCTGAAAGTTAATTGGGATCTACTGATACAGAGAATTTTTCCCCAGGAAAAACTCTCTGAAAATGAAATAGAGGATCTCATAATGCAGTGGATTCACCTGCTTAGTATATCATGTATCATGGATATCATGGAGGCTTTAGCTGTCAGTTCCTGAACAGGCAGTGTGTTGGACAAGTTGACCCTTAATGGCCCTTCTAATTTTACAGTCTTATGAGTCTATGATTTGTGGGTGATTTTCAGTTGATAAGGAAGTTTTTCTCATTCCCAAAACAATAGCAAAGAGAGAGAGAGAGAGAGAGAGAGAGAGAGAGAGATTGTTATTGCTAATTGCCAAGTAGGCCTCCAGTTATGGTGACACTGTTACCAACAGCCATGTTATCAACTTAGGGCAAAGGTGTCCTTGAATGAGTCTAGAATGAGTCTAGATTGTGGTCTTCCTCTTTTCCCAGTGCTTTCTACTTTACTGGCTATTATTGTCTTTCCTGATGAATTACAATGTATACTGTACTGCTAAAAAAATAAATAAAAGTGGTAGTGGGAGTAATCAGGAGTGGAAGAATGGAGAGCTCTGTTCAGTTTAGGCACTACACAATTACAAAATAAAAATTCCTGGGCTCAGAAATCCTTAATGATTTAATTTAATTTATTTATTTATTTATTTATTTATTATTTTGCACCTGGCTCTGGTTGGTAGACAATGTTGTTGTTAACTGCTTCCAAGTTAACTTCAACTCATGGCAACCCTGTGAATGAGACAACTCCAAGACCCCCTATCCTCTATTGCTCTACTCAGATCCTTCATGCTCAGGGCTGTGGCCTCCTTGATTGAGTCTATCCATCTGGTATGTGGCCTACCTCTCTTTCTGCTGTCTTACACCTTTCCTGGCTTTATTGTCTTTTCTATTGAGTCATGCCTTCTCATGATGTGGCCAAAGGGCAATAGTCTCAATTTAGTCACCTTGGCTTCTAGGTATTGTTCAGGCTTGATTTGTTCTAGAACCTATTTATTGGTCTTTTTGGCAGTCCACAGTATCTACAGAGCTCTTCTCCACTACATCTCAGATTATTTTCTCTCAGCTTTCTTATTGTCCAGCTCTCACTTCCATGCATGGTAATGGGAAATACGATGGTTTGGAGAAGCCTAACTTTAGTGTCCAGTCTTATATCTTTGCACTTTAGGATCTTGTCTAATTCTTTCATAGCTGTCCTTCCCAGTACTGACCTTCTTCTGAATTCTTGACTGCAGTCTTCACTCTGATCAATGATTGATCCAAGATATGAGAAACCTTTAATTATTTCAATTTCCTCATTGTCTACGATTGAATTTATCTCATCGATCCTCTGTGGTCATTATTTTTGTTTTCTTAATATTCAACAGTAAGCCTGCCTGCCTTAGCACTTTCTTCTTTGACTTATCTTTACCAACTGTTTCAAGTCTTTGTTGTTTTCTGTTAGTAGTATAGTGTCGTCTACATAGCTTAGATTGTTGATATTCCTTCCACTGATCCCCAGTGGATCATATTGGATTTTAAAAATGAAGTAGATCCTGCAAGTCTGATGTCTACCCATTCCTGGTTTATAGGAATGTTATTTCCATTGTGTTTCAGTTGAGCATAAATTTTGAAATTATTGTAGTTAATGGACTTTTCTGATCCATTAGGGTTGCATAATAATATAAGCCTTTCATCCATCTACCATGGCTCTTCCTATCAATCTATACCAGCATTCTGTTCTCAGAGTGGCCAAACTGATTCCTATGTGAAAGCCAAAGCAGATGGTATTTGGGGGGCATATTGTATCTTATATTGGAGGCAGAGATAACTGGTGGTTTTGTTGATGCAAATTAGTGAATTGAATCTCAGTTTTCTGGATGCTCCTTCCCCAACTACCCAACAGTGTTTTCACACCTGGATAGCTCCTATCCAACCTTCAGCTTTAGAGAACCTGCCTTTTAATTGTTGGTGGATACCACATTCCACAGTAAGAGCCATTAACTGCTTCTGACTAAAGGTAATAAATGACTATTAGAACAGGCACTCATTTATCCCCCCCTTAAAATCTAATCTCTCTTTAATGTCATCTATGTTGATAGCCATCACTACATTTTGTAGTAGTGAATTCCATAGTTCAGCTATGCATTCTGTGAGTACTAACATTCTCCTGTCCAAAATTTCCCACCTTTTAACTTCAATGGATGGTTCTGGGCATCCATTGCACCATGCATCCACACCATGCACTATTCTATAAGCTTCTATGATGGCTCTCCTTATTCCCCTTTTTCTAACTCCATAGCTTTATATGTGAATCTTGCAAGTTTTGCCCCACCATACAGTTTCTTTTATTCAGTTGTATTTTCCAAGTTGATGTCCAGTCTACCTGTATAAAGACATTTTTCAGAAGCAATTTTTTCCTGGTTTTTGTTCTGGTTATTCAAAATAATTTTAATTTTGAACTAGCAAATTAGGCTAGTTCCCTGCTGACTTCTAATAATATATTATTTGTGAACAAATTGAAAAGTACCACCAGTGGCCCACTGTTTACATTCCTCCACTGCGAGAACTGGCTATTTCTACTCTATGGTTTTTATAGGATGTCATAAGCTGGCCCTTCTCTTTCAGCAGGAAGGGAAGGCCTCTAGTTTATTTGTACAACCTGAAAAATACACTCACAAGGGTTCTCTAGTCTAGAAATTCTTTCTATAAGGGTAGGCCACCACCACTCACTGACTTTACCCCTTTCCATGTCTAGGTAGTAAGAACTAGACAGGCTGGGTTAAAGAAACAATAATAACCCTTTTCTCTAATCTAGAGAAGGTTCTGATAGCTGCCAATAAGCAGGCGATTCAGGGAGGTTAGGAAATAACAGAAGCTTTATTCAGTTCCAAGAGTCTATGTTACTTGGGAAGGCAAAACATTCCCAGGTTCAACTTAAGGTTTATACAATTATATAGTCATTCAGAGCACTTAACAAAATAAATCATAACCTAACACAACTAACTAAACATTTCCCTAACTACTAAATGCAAGAGGTAACTTACAGTCTCTGTGATGGAATTCAGAGTCCCTTTGGATCCTTTTAGGCCTTTGAGCAAGATTGGCTCCCCCCAACCTTTTGTTATCACAGTTCGGTATCTTGTTGATTACTCCATGGCTTTGTTCCATTCTGTGGTCTCTCTGCCATGGGCTCAGACCATGAGGCCCCAGGCCATGTTCACTCAGCCTTCCATCCTTTCATAGGTCGATAAAATGAGGACCCAGCTTGTGGGGGCAATTAGCTAACACACCTTGGAAACTTAATGCTTAATGCAGTGTAGATGTGTAAATTGCTATGGCTTAAAACAATTTGTAAGCCACTCTGATAGCCTTATGGCTGAAGAGCGGGGTATAAATAAATAAATAAATAATCAGAACTTTTAAAGTCTTTGTGGTGATCTCTGATTGGCTCTGTCTTTGCCCAATCAGAGTGGCTATCTAGTCAAGTGATGTGACATCATGTTTATTCAATGAGGTTCCCACCCCCTTAACAGACCAAATAAAGAGTAAAAGTTTCCAATGTTGTTCACTGTGAGTCTGTGATGGGGATTCCATGATGACTGGCAGGTCATCACAACATAAGTATACAAAGAAAATTCAGACATTTTATTTTCCTTGATGAGAAATGGTGTGTTGACATACTGGTATACCAAAAGAAGGAAATGGTCAACCACTGCAAGTTTTTTTCACTTTTAAATGGGGATTTATTTATTTTGTTTAATCCTTATTTTTCTCCATCAATATGGGGCCCAGGGTGGCTTGTTAAAATACAACTGAAACAACGTAAAATACAAACTTGTTTTCTAAAAATCATTAAATAGACAATACTGTTAAAATTGGTTTAAAATTGATTTAAAACATTTTTAAAAAAATGTTCACATTGTAAAGATAAAAATCCAGAACACCCCAATTAAAAAAAAAAAACTTAAAAAAACCTCTAATAACTGATGAAAAGTGTCAGGTTGTCTAAATTAAAAGGTCTTTGCCTGCCAACAAAAAGAGAGCAGAGGGGAAGGCCAACCAAGCCTCCAGTCAGAGGGCACTTCATAGTCTAGGAGCAACCACTTAGCACTTGTAAGGCTCTCTCCTTTGTCCCCACCAAATATGACTGTGGGTGAAGGAACCAAGAGAGAGCTCTCTCCCCACAAAGAGCTTAAAACTCAGGCAAGTTCATATAATATGCTTTACAATTTTATCTTTAATTATGCTTTCCACCAGTTTCCATTTCCAGTCTTTTGGTGCAGAAGCTGATCTTGAAGAAATGTTACATGCAGTATCATTCCCTTCCTAAAAAATATCATTTCAAATGCAGATGTTGATCTGATATCTTCTTTAGTGAAGGCAGATACATAAACTTCATTTAGCTTCTCTGCAATCTACTTACCACCCATAATTTCATTCTTATACAATAGACGAACTGCTTTCCTAGCCAGTTTTATGCTTCTCATGCATTTTTTTTAAAAAAATACTCATGATCTCAATGATGTTATTAACATTATCCTCTCCCAAATTCTCCTTTTGCACATTTATGGTCTCCTTGTGCTTCTGTGCCAGATTGTGTCCTTTTTTGTTTTGTTTTGTTTTCCACATTTGGACCAGACTTTAATTCCCTGAAGCTTCCTTTGGCGTAACAGCTGCCTTAATGCTGCTCACTTGTGAGCTGTGTGGTTCCTCTCTTGATGTGTGGTATGCATGCTAAGTGCAGAACCTCACGGGGGAGGAGTCACACACCACCGGATGTGGCCGTAGAATCCAGCTCTCTCCGATGTGATATCTTTGAAATAAAGAAAAAACCTTGTTGAAGCAGTTAATTAAAGAAAAAAGAACTGTTCCCTGTTCCGGAATGCTGTGATTAACATCTGTTTTATTTAAAAGCTAGAAGCTGAAAGCTGATGCCCAGAGTTTGAGGATTTATGAGGGAAGCTGATGTCGAGGAACCAACAAAGAGAAGATAAGGGGAAGAAAAAATTCTTACAAACTCCTTTATGGACAAGAGCTAAAAATAGGCCCTCTGATAAGACCATTTCAAGATTAGAACGGGCGTTTTCAGCAGAAACGTTAACAACAACTGAAAAGATTAGAAAAGAAAAACAAAAGACTGAAGCAATTAAAATGGTGACTGGAGCAGGGGGAGGAAAGAATGGGCATAAAAATGGACAGAAGGGGAATCTGTCAGAGAAAGAGGATTTACAATCTTTGCTGGCACAGAATAATGAAAAATTACTTCAAAGTTTTAAAGCTCATACACTTGAACTACGAAATGAAATACAGATTATGAAGCAGGACACAGTACAAGAGGTTTCTAAACAGCTTCAAACTGCAATGCAGCAAATCAACCAGGAGATGGCAGGAGTGTGCAAAGAAATTAAAAAAGTGAATCTTATGGTAAACGACAACAGGAACAAGCTTCAAAGACATGATGAAGAGATTGCTGAGATACAAATAAAAATTATAGCTTTGGAAGATCAGAGCAGAAGAATGAACATAAGGATTCGAAATGTTCCACATTTTGAAAAAGAAACAGCAACCCAGCTGAGAATTAAAATAATAAACTGGTTCCAACAACTGACACCCCAGTTACAGTGGGTGCAAGAAGACTTTGAGAGAATTCATAGAACTGGATTCAGGAAAACAACTCCCAGTGATATATTGGTAAAAGTGGCTAACTACTACAAAAAAGAGACATTTATGAAAGAAATTAGGAAACTGGGTGATCAAATATTTTTTGAGTCAACACCAGTGATGATTTTCAATGATTTGTGTGTGAAAACATTGGAATGGAGGAGAGGTATCAAACCCATTATAGCCATATTGAAAAGAAAAACAATATTAACTACAGTTGGGGATACCCAATATTTTTAAAGTTTAAGTATGCTGGGAAATTTTACAAAATAAAACCACTGGAAGAAGGATTACAACTGCTGACAACGCTGGGATTGAGAGAGGAGGAACAAGAAGCAGCAAAAGACCAAGGGGAGCTGAAAGGAGCAACAGGAGGAGAAGAGAAATGAAGATATAAAGACAAGGGACTGGGAAAAAAACTGAGAGAGATGGGATCAAAGGTGACATCGGTGATGGGTGACACCCCCTCCCCCCCTCTAAGTTTGTAGCTATGGCGGGGATGGCAATCCCTGGGATTAGGAGGGGGGAGAGGAAATGTGTATGTGGGACGGGTAGGGAGGAGGGGGAAAGGGGGGAAGGTGGAGGGTGGTGCAGGGGGGGTTGCTATTGTTATTGTTTATTGTTTATTGTTTATTGCTTATTAGAGTGTGGTAGTATTTGTGCACTATGGGGGACTATTAGAAGTAGATAATTTTTATACATAATATGGAAGGTAGATTGAGAATATTGACTTTAAATATTAAAGGGTTAGGAAATGTAATAAAACGGAAAATAATAGAATCTTTACTAAATAAATCTAAAGCAGATATAATATTCCTTCAAGAAACACATCAAAATAAAGATGGAGTGAATGAATTGAAGTTGAAATGGGCAAATATATATGAAAAAGCTTTTGGAACATCAAAATCAAGAGGAGTAGCAACTATTTTGTCGAAAGGATGTGATTTTATTGTTAAGAAAATTTAAAAAGATATAAAAGGAAGATATATAATTATGCAAGGAATTAGGGGTAAGGAACATCTCACTTTAGTTAATCTGTATGCACCAAATGAAGGTCAAATAGAATTTTATGAAGAAGTTATTAAAGCTACTAATGAAATAAGTGAAGGATCTACAATAATGGCGAGAGATTTTAACATGGTAATGGATAAGCAGAAAGATAAATCTAATCCTACTAAAGAGGACAAGAAAATGTATGAAACTGGTTTGAACAAAATTATAAATAGAAATGGACTACGAGATGTATGGAGAGAATGGAAAGGAAGAAAAGAGATACACCTATTATTCACCAACACATAAAAATTATTCTAGAATAAATTATATTTTTGTATCAAAAAATCTGGTCTCACAAATTGTAAACACAGATATAGGGATTATAAAAGTCTCAGACCATGCAACAGTTACAGCAGATATAAAGATTACAAAAGATAATAAATTAGCAAAAAGATGGAGATTGGATACAAAAATTTTGGGTTATAAAAATATAGTAGAGAAAATACAGGTAGAATTAAAAGAAATATGGGAAATAAACAGAGTAGGACAAAGCAATCAAGCATTATTGTGGGATTCAATGAAATCTGTAGCAAGGGGAATATTTATTAGGGAAGCACATACATTGTGGGAAAAACGGGGAAAAAGTAGGAAGAAATTAGAAGAGGAAATTAAGGGTCTAGAAAAAGAATATTTTAGAAATAGAGATAAACAGATCCACGTATTAATACAAGCAAAGAGGAAAGAGTTAGAAAAGGAAGATATAGAAATAGCAAAAAGAAATCTGTTATTTATGAAAAGAGATTTTTTTGAATATAGTAATAAAAATTCTAGAATGTTAGCAAGAGCCACACAAACAAAGAAATCTAAAAGTTTGATTGGAATTATTAAAGATGAAAAAGGGGAAAAAAGTAACTTGATGAAAGATAACTTAAAGATATTTCAAAAATATTATCAATAATTATATTCAGCAGGCGATTCACCGAAAAACTTAGAGAAATATATACAGGAAAATTGTAAGGATATAATTAGTGAGGAGGAGAAAGAATTAATGGAAAAACCAATAACAGAACAGGAAATAGAAGATATTATAAATAAATTGAAACTAGGGAAGGTTCCAGGAGAAGATGGTTTGGGAACTGAATATTATAAAATATTTAAAAGTATATTAATACCTAGAATGAAAGAATTATATAATAACATTTTAAAAGGAGATGAGATCCCACAATCATGGAAACAATCTCTGATTATACTAATTCCAAAACCAGATAAAGATTTGACAGACCCAGAATCATATAGACCAATATCACTAATAAATCAAGATGCAAAAATACTAACAGCAATAATGGCGAAAAGGATGAATAAATTTATGTACAAATATTTACAAAAAGACCAATGTGGATTTATAGAAGGAAGACAGATGGCTAATCTAACTGGAAGAGTAATAAATTTAATAGAAATAATTAGAAGAAGGAAAATTAAAGCAGGGCTTATAGCTATCGATATATTTAAAGCTTTTGATTGTGTGGAACGGCCAGCAATAAAAAACATAATGAAAACATTTGGATTTGGAGAACAATTTAGGGGTGTGATTGACCAATTGTATAAAAAAAAATAAAGCAACAGTAATAATAAATGATGGTAAGACAGAACAAATAAACCTAACTGAGGGAACGAGACAAGGCTGCCCACTCTCCCCAATAATATTTGCTATGGTAATAGAAATATTAGCTAATGTAATTAGAAACGAAGATATCAAAGGGATAGGAAATATTGAAGAGATTAAACTGAATATGTTTGCAGATGATACTTTAATAACAATACAAGATCCAGTGGAAAAAATGCAAGAGATAAACATTTGGAAACGTTTGGGAAGATGACAGGTTTACAAGTAAATTGGAATAAATCAGAAATGATGATATTTAATTATACAGAGGCAGAAAAAAAATATGAAGAGTAAGAAATGTATTAAAATAAAAGAGCAAATAAAATATTTAGGAATAAATATTGTGGCAGAACTGGAAAAACTAGAGGAAAAAAAATTCACTATGCTAAGGAAAGATATGGAGAAAAGAATAGAGAAATATGGGAAAATCAAATTGTCATGGTTTGGAAGAATAGCGCTTGTTAAAATGAAAATATTACCAAAAATATTTTTTTTATTTAGAATGCTGCCTATTAAAGTATCAGAAA
The DNA here is from genome assembly GCA_030847615.1 of Gambelia wislizenii. NCBI lineage: Eukaryota > Metazoa > Chordata > Lepidosauria > Squamata > Crotaphytidae > Gambelia > Gambelia wislizenii. The sequence continues at coordinate 152,340,774 of JAUMIR010000004.1, forward strand.
TGGAGTTTAAAAAGTGGCAAAATATGATAAATAATTATTGTAATGGAGGCAAAAGATCAAGAATCAATAAAAATAGATGGTATAAATCTCAAAAAAAAAAGGATGTTTAGGGTTACCTAATCTAAAGCTATACTACGTAGCGAATCAATTGAGATATATTATTGATAGTGTTGCGGAGGTGAAGGAAATGGAATGGATGGAAATAAATAAACAAGAGATAGAATTAAAATTAAGAAATATATTTTTTTGTAAACTCAAAAAGAAATATAGGGAAACAATACAATCTGTTTCTTTAAAAATATATTAGATATATGGAATAAATATAAAAAAGTATTAGTTCCAGGAACATCTCCATTAACGCCAGTAATATTGCTAGAGGGTTTCCCAGCAAATTTAAGAAATGAAATGGAAGCAAAATTAGGAGGACAAGAAATTATAAGGTTGAAGGAATGGATGGGGAAAATGAAAAATAAAAATTATATGGAAAAAATATTAAAGGAGCAAGGATTTACATGGTTTAAACTGATACAGTTAGAAAGATGGACAAAAAAATGTTTAAAGGAGGGTAGTTGTAGAAAAAGTACAAAATTTGAGGAATTAATTACAAAAGCTATTCAAGAGAAAAAGGCTATAAAGGGTATTACAAGCAAAATATATAAAATATTAATGCATAATGAAGAAGTACAAGATTATTTAAAAGATGTTTGGGAAACAGATGTAGCAACTGTAATAGACAAGTCTAAGTGGGAAAAAATATGGAATATGCAACATTTGAAAACATTATCAGTAAGAATAAAATTACTATAAGATTATATGGAGGTGGTATTTAACTCCAGTACGATTGAATCAAATAGATAAAAAGTATTCAGCACAGTGTTGGAGGGGTTGTCAAGAATTGGGAACGTATATGCATATGTGGTGGAATTGCAAATATGTACAGAAATTTTGGAAAATAGTAATGAAGGAAATAAGTGAAATACTGGAGATAAATATACCTTTAAGCCCTGAAATAGCATTATTATCATATTGTGAAAAAATACAAGAATCTCAAATTGTTAAGGATTTGCTAACAAACTTGCTGACAGCAGCAAGGTTAATCATAGCAAAGAAATGGAAAATACAAGGTGAATATAAAATATAAGAATGGTATGATGAAGTATGGAATATAGCTATAAATGAGAAATTAACAAATATGGTTAAAGAAAAAAAAGGAGGGTTGAATAAGAATGTTTTTGATGAAAAATGGAGTAAATTTTTTGAATTTGTATTAATAAAGGGGAGAGGAAGCAAACCTGAGTTGGAAACAATGATTTTTTGGAAAGAGGGATGAATGTAAAGGGAAGTCCCTTGGTGGAGGGAATCGCTGTTATATGTGTTTGTTAAGTTTTATGCAGTAATTGTATGTTTTTTTTAATTTTTAAAATTAATAAAATTATTAATAAAAAAAAGCGCAGAACCTCACTCCATTTTCTCAAAGAAACCAGTTGAATAATCAAATATGTTGTGTTCTCAAGACCTACACTGTGGAAAACTGTATGTCCCCTTTCCCTAACAGCCCTTCTTAAATGACAGCAACTATCCCAGGGTTGGAGCATCCTAGGCAGATATGGCAGCTGGAAAAATATACTGAATTCAGACAAATTAAATGCTAGCAGCAGCAAGGAATTTTTTATGGTAACTGTAGGAGCATATTTTGCATCAGAAGTCAATGTAGAACAAGGTATTACAGGTAAATGAATAAAGTGAACCCAATAGTAAAGAAGTGCCTTCTGTAATTTAAAATATAGGGTTATTAATCCTGTGCATATGACCTGTGCATATTGGTGGCTATACCATGAAATCACATCACCTTCTGCAATATGTTAAACAGAACTCAGGCTACACTGTATAGACTTCAGATGGGTTTGAGCCCCTTCACTTCATTTCCTTCCTTCTTTCTCCTTCCTTCCTTTCTTCTTTCCTTCCAGCTTATTAACCGCTGGTCTCAAGGTTTGGATAACATTTTTAAAAACTATGCCTATGACTAACCAAGGACTATTTATGGATATGTACAAGCACCATCCTTAAGCTGAAAATGCAGATCTTGCCCAACCTGAAAATTTTTATACATCCAGTTTAATCCAGTTTACAGGCAAAACACAGGTGCATTTTCCCCAAATCTGTTTTGAAAGCAGATTCAGAAATGTCTTGGATTATTTAAACAACAGTACTTTTATTATCTCAACAGCTAATCACATCACTTAGTCCTATATCAAATCGTATATCAAGTAACAGATTATGGAATACTATCTGTCAGATATACTCCTTACTATAAGAGAAATACAAATATCTTATATAGCACATGGATCTGGTTCCGGCTAGGACCAGTAAACTGGAAAACCTCAGGAATAATTTAACAATTCACAGGCCTGATTATGAACCAAAGGTGTACATACCACATCTTAACAAGAATGTGTGTATCATTTCAAGATTACAGGAGGCATCTGCTGTATTGATCTGGTATAAATTCAGCAGCATCTTTGAAGGGGGAACTCCATAACCTAAACAACAGAGGCCAAGACATTTGCTTTAAAAGGACCAAAGGGAGCAGCTGAATTTTTCAGAAAGAGTGCATTAATTCAAGTGGAATAGATTGTCCATCATATCCACAATAGGTTCCTGGAAGCAGTCTGGGTACCCCCGCCCCCAAAAAAAGAGAGGGCTCAGGAGTCTGCTGCTTCTGCAACTAATCTCCTTTTATGTTCACTTAATACCAGGCAAAATCCAGCAGTTTCTCAAATATATATTAGAAAGTCCTTATAGATAACAGAAAAGAAAACTTCCATTTATAACTGCCAAAAGGGAGTGCTTAACATGTTGCTGTTTTAGAAGGTCAGTGAAAAGAAACTCTTCCTTGCTTCAGACACTAAGGAGTTGGTTTTTTTAAGATTACTAAAACTAAGTCACTATAAAATATAATCTCACCCCAAAAGAAAATGCTTCCTTAAGCCTATCGAGAGTCTTAGCAGTCTCTGTTAACTTCTTGAAAGTTAAAAGACTTTGTAATTTCCATTTGATAGAATGACACAACACTTCTATTCAAATGTGCAGAGCCTAAAGATTTAGGAGTCAAAGAGTAATTTGGGTTTCGAAGATATACAGCTCACTTCAAATGCATATCCAGCTTCAGATTTTAAATCAATGGGAATTTTGCTTTATTTGCTACAGTGAATGTATTTAGGAAAGACTCTCATGTCTTTCTCCCATTGTATTAACACAGCTATTCCGTGCTCTCTTACTTTTCATTTTGCTGTATTATAATCACGTTACCAACAAATTTAGCTGATCATATTACATTATTTCATGTGATGCAATTATTAAGATATCACATTTGTTATCTGGTTTCAACTATTATCCAGGAGGGTACTAGCTTTAAATATTATTTTTCTTTTCTGCTGTCTTGAAAAGAAAGAAAAAATAAAATGTTCATTTGGCTGCCAGTCCATATCTGGAATTATTTCTAGGTTACAATGCTCATTAGAGATGTTGGCTTTTCCAAAGCTCTTCTCAGATTAACCAAAAAACCACTTACATTGTTCTTGAAGAAAAAGAAAGTAATAAAAGATGTGGGTTTTTTTTTTCACCCAAACCTAAGGACTCCAAAAAGTAAGAAACCAATGAGAGGAAGATGCTCACAGCCCGGAAAAAAACAAAGGGAAATCTATGGATGCTGGCCGTGAAAGCCTTCAACTTCACAGTTTTAAAATGTTTAATGAAATTAGAGATAAAGATGATTGAGTTTTATTACTGTAGTGAACAATATTAAGCATTTTCTGATTGTATCAGCCAGACAGTGTTCTGTCATGAATCCTTTTGGATCTGTGTGGATATAACAAGTAATAAATGATCTAAGTTGCTTGGAGAGGATGGATGTCATTATTTTAATGTCATTATTGATAAGAGCTATCGGTCTAAAAGCTGACACTGGGGGGGGGGTGTTGTCTTCAGTTTTTGGTATTGGGATAATACAGGATCTCTTCCAGCTGAATGGATGTGGGGCATCATTTAAGAGTACATTATAGAGATTGTGTAAGTGTGGAATTAAATCAAATTTCAACTTTTTATAAAATTCAGTCGTGAATCCATCTGGGCCTGGCAATTTCCTGGGTTTCAACTGGGTAATAGTCAGGTCTATCTCTTGTGGAGTGATGGGAGAGTTGAGAATGGTTTTATGTTGTTCTTTTATTTTTGGTATTTTATGTGTGTTTTTTTTAAACTGTGAAAGTCTATGGATGGAGATTGTTCTGTGATATATAAATCCTTATAGAATTTATGGAATTTTTCTATTATTTCTGTGGTTTTCATTATGGCTTCACCATCTGAGGAATCTGAGGAGATCAGTTTCCTTTCTGCCTTCCTTTTTACTAATCGTGCTAACAGACACCCCCCTGGATCTTAAAGAATGGTAGATCTGGGGGAGGTGTTTTAATGATGGGCATGGAGACGAGCGCAGGGGTTGGCCAGGGCATAGCTATGCCCTGGCTAGGAGGAGTCAGGGGTGGGGTGCAGGCAGGGCCTATTTTACCCATTGCCACCCCTGGCTTCCTCCTCTTTTCTGCTGGATTGTAAAAGGAGGAACATCTATCAATTGGAACCCCCTTTTGAACCCTGAGGGAGAGATAAGTTGGCTGGGCTATGTTTGCGGTTGTATGATTGAGCAGCCCAGCAGTGTGGTTGTGTGATTTCTGATTGATTTCTGAGAGAATTTAAGTAATCTTACTTAATAGGCTTTATTACATTGGTTTGTTTTGGTTTATTTCTTTGTTTCATTTGTTCCCCTTTGTTCCTCCATGTGTTCAATACAAACCCCCCTCCTTCCCCCCTCCCTCATGGGCTGTGGTTTTAATTACTTGAACTTTTAATTAATAGATTTAACTACGTGAACTTTTAATTAATTGAACTTTTGAATTGATTGGTCTTTGTAACTTGAACTTTTGATTAATTGGGTTTAATTGATTGAACTTTGAATTGATTGGTCTTGAACTTTTAATCATTGGTTTAATTAATTGAACTTTTAATTGATTTTACTTTCGAATTGATTGTCTTTATTAATTGAACACCCCTCCGCCCTTGGTTCTTAGCAGCCTCTCTATCCAGGCCTTTGTTCCCTGCTGCTCTGCTGCGTCCGGCCTCCGTGCAGCATCAGAGCTACTCGGTACACCCAGGCATTCCCTGCCAGGCTCAGTCCGCGTGGCCTCAGTACCCCAGGCCTGTCTCCCTCGGTGGCCCGCTTCACTGCTTAGCCTGGCCTCTGCGTGGCCTCAGTGTCCTGCCCCGCCCCCCCAGGCCTGTCTCCCACTGCAGCCCACTTTGCTGCTCGGCCCACTGTGCCTGGCCTTCATGGGCCTTGGCTCCCCATCTGCCTGCGGCCTGCTTCACTGCTCAGCCCACCCTCCATGCAGCCTCGGCCCCCCACCCGCCACCCAGGCCCACTTCACTGTTCAGCCCGGCCTCTCCCATTGTGGCCCACTTCAGCGCTTGGCCCGCTGCACCTGGCCTACATGGCCTTGGCACCCCATCTGCCTGCAGCCTGCTTCACCACTCGGCCCATGCGGCCTTGGCACCCCCTGCCCCCCCTCAGGCCCATGTCCCACTGCAGCCTGCTTCACTGCTCTGCCCGCTGTGCCTGGCCTCTGCGGCCTCGGGGCCCCATCTGCCTTTGTCCCACTTCACCGCTCGGCCCACACGGCCTCGGTGCCCTGCCTGCCTCCCTCCAGGCCTGTCTCCTGCTGTGGCCTGCTTCGGGCCACTCCTCTCTTCCTGCTGCAGCTACTAGGCCTTGCCTAGCCACCGCGCACCCCGCCCAGCCTCCGCGTGGCCTCACCCTGCTCACCCCCCCTCTGGGCCATGCGGCCAGCTCCCAGCCTCCTGCTTGCTCTGATGCGGGCTTTTGTTTTAATTCTTATTACAGTTTAGTTATTTTCAGTTACCTTTACAGTTTAGTTACTTTAGTTACCTTTAGTTACTACTATTACTTTTCATTACTTTTAGTTACTTATTGTTTGCAATTACAGTTTTAGTTACTTTTAGTTAATTTTCATTGCTTCAGTGTTAATTACTTTTGAGTTATTTGTTAGTTACTTTTGTTCAGTACGTATTACTTACTTTAATTAATGTAGTTGATTTTAGTCGCTTAACTATCTATTACTGTTGAGTTCTTTTGTTTACTTTTTGGTTTTCTAATTACTTTTGAGTTCTTCCTATTACTTTTAGTTAGTAATTACTTGAGTGTCATTACTTTTAGTTACTTAACTATTAATTACTTTTAGTTACTGAAGTATTAATTACTTTAGTTAAGTATTAATTACTTTTGAGTTAATTGCCTGGTTGAATTAGAATTACTGACTCTATATGGCCCCCAGAAAGGGCAAGAAGGGCGGTAAGGTTAAGCAGCCTGCGGAACCCGCCCACCCTCGCAATCCTGTAGAGGGCGTTTTAAACAAATTTTGGACTGCCTGCAGGCTTTGGAGGATGCACGTCTACCATGGCCTCCTAAGCATCCGTCAAAGGACAATGCGGGGGGGGGTGTCTAACAACCAACTTCTCACCTGCATCCAGGACTTGGAAGAACAAGGGGAAGCAGCAAACCGTGACACACAGGATGAGGTGGATTCTCCTGGAGAGGGACCCAGTGGAACACAGCAGCCAGCTCCCCTTGCTCTGGGTGAGTTGCCTAATGACACATCTAACGTGCCGGCTTGGCCTTGGAGCCAGCCCGATTCCAACAATGATTCTAACACTCAGGGATTCAATACCACCCCAGGCTACCTGACCAATGCAATTTTCGGTTGGTATCTGGGTACAGAGGGTGGAGGGCCAGTAATTCCAATGATGTCCCCTTACACATTGAGCCACCTTGGATCGCCACACCTCGGTTGGCAAGCACCAATGGTGCCACCTCACGGTCCTTTATGCCTTGAGCAGGGACCTGCATTGGGGGAACATCTGGCCCAGGCTACTAAGGATAAAATCCTAAAAGGGGAGTATGTTGACATCTTCTCACTCCTTTTCCGAGAACTGGACAAGAAGGAGAAAGATGAATTGGACAATAGGGAGAAGGAGAAGATAAAAAGGAGACGCGCCGATAGGACGTGGTCCAACTGGTTAGCAGGCTTCCTGATATATGCTGGGGTTGTATCCCACAGCCAGCCCCACAAGTCTTATGCCCTCATAAGGTACCTGGACATTATATACATGGCATACGTAGATTTTGCTGGCCCAGCCTGGCTTCAATACGAAGAATCGTTTAGGCAAATGGTGGCTTCCTACCCGACTCTGAGGTGGGACATTATTAACTCGCACCTGTGGTTGCAGGTCAAGTCCCTGAACTGACCTATACTGGGGGAAAGGGCGCAGAGTGGGCATTTGTTGCAGAATGCCAGACCAAGCAGTGCTACGTGCCAGTCCACCCAATTGATTCAGCCAGCATCGCAAAATCGCCAGCTCTTATGTTGGGAGTTCAGCTATAAAGGGGCCTGCACCTGCTGCCCTTGCACTTTTCATCATGAATGCTCCATGTCGCGGAGGACACTCATTATGCAATTGCCCCAAGGGGAAAGGACAGTTCGGTAGGGAACAGCAGGGAGGGAGAAAGGGCCCAAACAACCCTGCTCTGCAAGGAAAAGGTACCCAGTCCAATTAGGTTGGATGCTATCGCTGCCTGGCTGTGCGTTTACCCAGACCAGTTAGCAGCTCAATACTTATGGGACGGTTTTCACGAGGGCTTTCGCATCCCTTACCAAGGGGTGCACAAGCCTTACATTGCACCTAATCTAAAGTCTATACGTGGATTGGAACATGTAGTCAAGCAAAAGATTCTGAAGGTAGTCACAGAGGGTCAGGTCCTGGGCCCATTCATTGACCTGCCTTCCCCCACCTTTAGGGCCTTGCCCTTGGGAATTGTCCCAAAGAAGACACCAGGGGAATTTCGTTTAATCCATCGTCTGTCCTACCCAAGGGGTCAATCAGTTAATGACTTTATCCCACAGGAGTTGTGCACTGTTCAATACACCTCATTCGATGCAGCTGTTAAAGTTGTCAAACGGCACGGCCTTGGTGCTGAACTTGCCAAGTGTGATATCAAATTGGCATTTCGCCTCTTGCCCCCTGATGACTTTGAGCTACTGGGCTTCTCATTTGATGGCTTTTATTACATGGACCGGGCAATGCCTATGGGTTGCGCTGTCTCGTGTGCTGCCTTTGAGAAGTTCAGAACCTTTGTGGAATGGGCTGTTAAGCATCAAACTGGCCATGACAGGGTAGTACACTACCTGGATGACTTTCTCTTTGTTGGCAAGTTTGGTTCTGGGGTCTGCTGCTCCTTAATGGAACAATTCCATGCCCTTATGGAGGAATTCGAGGTTTCTCTTGCGCATGAAAAGACAGAGGGCCTGAGTCACCAATTGGCTTTCCTGGGTATTGAAATTGATACAGTTGATCAGTTTTGTTGGCTCCCCTTGGGTAAGATAGACCTTAGGAACAGGATTGCAGACTTCCTGTGTCGCAACAAAGCCACGCTGAAAGAATTTCAGGAACTGATAGGCCACTTAAATTTTGCATGTAGAGTAATAGCACCGGGCAGGGTCTTCCTCCTGCGCCTATGCGATTCCATTGCTGGGGTTTCACAACTTCACCACAGAATCAGGGTCACCCAGGAGATTAAGCTTGACCTGGACATATGGTACACCTTTTTGCAGCAGTATAATGGGGTTTCCTTTTGGAGAGATGACTTACATTTAGGGGACGCCCTTAAGGTGTCCTCGGATGCTGATGGCTCCCTAGGTTTTAGGGTATACTATGCTGGGAGGTGGTGTGCTCAACTTTGGCCAAGTGACTGGATTGGCACCGGTGTCACTTCTGACCTGAACTTTTTGGAGCTTTTTCCAATATTGGTCGCAGTCAGGTTGTGGGCGCGTGAATTCCCTAATTCCACAGTCCATTTTTGGTGTGATAACATGGCCACGGTTCAGGTAGTCAATTCTCTTACCTCTAGATCTAAAAGCCTCTCCATTGATGCCCCCTTGTCATGGGAGAAAGGCTTGCGTACCCTAATGATGTTATGAGCTACGCTGGCGGTGGCATAATAGCTACTGGTAGGGTCACCCATGCCAGACAGGTCAAAACCGAAGGGTCTGACAAAGAGCGTCAAAGGGCAAGATGGGCTCTCTAGCCGTATGGCAACCATCCTAGGAGAAGGAAAACTCTAATCTCAAATGAGCACCGGGCAGATGGTGCTCGTCCAACCCTGTAAGGTCAACCATCTAAGAGAAGGAAATTCTAATCAAACCTACGGCCTGAGGACCTCGCTGCTACGTCCATGCTTGCAAGGCCACGGCAGATGAACCTCTGGTTTAAATGAACCTCTGGTTGTATTATATACTGATTTGTATTATATACTGATTTGTATTATATACTGATTTGTATTATATACTGATTTTAATTTGTATTAATTTAACAATGTTTTAAGGGGGGAAGGGATTTTGAGTTGTTTTTACTGTGTACTATTTTATTGTTGTAAGCCGCCCCGATTGCTTGCAGAGGGGCGGGATATAGATAAATTTTATTATTATTATTATTATTATTATTTAAAGCGTGAGGCCAGTTCTTTGCACGCTACGCCCCACCAGAAAAATCCATTGCACAGGCTCAAAGGACAAATCCAATTCCAAAAAAAGCCCTGTAGCAATAGGCAAGGGATGAAACAGCAGGTGTTAAGATGCACTGGAAGCTACAGACCCGACCCTGCATGCAGGCGGTTCAGGACTTTGGTCGCTCGAGGCTGACCCAGGAGATGACAGTCTTGTTCGGCAGCATCCTGAATGACCAAGCAGCATTTTTTAAGGAGAGCACTGCTTGCTCCATATGGAGAGGGGCCTAGAAAACGTGGACTAATGAAAGCTCTTCCCCAACTACCTGGTTGGCTAGCTGCGGCCAACGGGAATCTTCTGATGTGGTAAAACCAAGGCAAAGAAACAAAGGCACACACTGGCCTCCAAAGGTGTAAATAAACTAACTCTTGCATGCTGGAACATCAGAACCATGCGAGACTCTAAAGATAGTGGACGGCCTGATTGTCATTCTGCTCTAATAGCCCATGAACTATCACAAATTAATATTGACATCGCTGCTCTTAGTGAAGTTTGTCTCTATGAGGAAGGCAACCTTAAAGAACATGGCGCCGGCTACACACTTTACTGGTCTGGAAAACCCAAAACTGAAAAACATCTGTCAGGGGTAGGCTTCGTTATTAAAAACTCCATTGCCTCCAAACTCGAAACCTTGCCAACAGGACACATTATTATGATCGCATTATTTCCTTATGCCTCCTACATGTACTTCTCTTTAGTATATATGTCCCAACTATGCAAGCCGACCCTGTAGAGAAAGAAAAATTCTACTCAGATCTATGCCACCTCATACAAAAAGTCCCTGTAGAAGATAAAATTATTATCCTTGGTGACTTCAATGCCAGAGTAGGAAAGAACTCCGAAGCCTGGAAAGGTTTCTTAGGCAAGCATGGTGTTGGAAATCGCAATGATAACGGATGCCTCCTGCTAGAGTTCTGTGCAGAACAACAGCTGACTATTACAAACACTATCTTTCAGCAGAAAGACAGCTTGAAGACAACCTGGATGCATCCCCGATCCAAACATTGGCACCTAATTGACTATGTTCTAGTCTGCCAGAGAGACATTCGCGATGTCCGTCATACTCGAGTGATGCCCAGTGCAGAATGCCAAACAGATCATCGCCTCGTCAGATGTAAACTAAATCTTCATCTTAAGTTCAAACCTAAGAGGGGTGGCATCTTAACGAAGAGACGCCAAGTCAACAATCTTCAACAAGTTACCATGAGAGACAACTTCCAGGCAAACCTGCAAACAAAACTTGAAGACCATCCTACAGATCCTTCTCCTACAGTGCTTTAGCAACTTACCAAAAACAGTATCCTCCCGTTTGCAGAAGAATCCCTTGGGTTCTCCCACAAGAAAAATCAAGACTGGTTTGATTAAAATAACCAAGAGATCCAGGAGCTGTTGACAAAGAAGAGAACTGCTCACCAGGCATACCTCGCCCACCCAACTTGCCACGTAAGAAAAGCAGCTTTCCATCTCACATGTAGTAAACTTCAACAAAAACTCCGAGACATGCAGAACAAGTGGTAGATCAATATAGCAGAAAAGACACAACACTGCGCAGATCTGAGGGATTCTAGAGGATTCTATGAAGCTCTTAAGGCAGTGTTTGGACCTACGTATCAGATCCAAAGCTCCTTATACAGTACAGATAGTCAAACATTAATTACTGATAAAGCCTCCATCCTGAATCGATGGGCTGAGCACTTTCAAAGTCTCTTTAGTGCCAACCGAGTAGTCCAAGGCTCAGCTATCCAACATATGATACAAAAACACATGAAAAATGAATTGGACATAGCTCCCACTTTGGAAGAGACCCTTAAGGCCATACAGCAGATGAAAAACAGCAAAGCAGCTGGGATTGATGGAATCCCACCTGAAGTTTGGAAACACGGAGGTCATGTACTCCATGATAAATTCCACCAACTCCTTGTGAATTGCTGGGAAAAAGGGGAACTGCCATCAGATCTCCGAGATGCAGTCATCATCAAGCTGTACAAGAAAAAAGGAGCAAAATCCGATTGCTCAAACTATCGAGGCATAACACTGCTCTCTATTGCTGGAAAAATCCTTGCAAGCATATTCCTGAACAGATTAGTTCCTGCCATTCCTGAAGAACTTCTTCCTGAAAGCCAATGTGGGTTCAGAGCCAATAGGAGTATTACAGATATGGTATTTGCCCTTAGACAACTGCAAGAGAAATGTAGAGAGCAGAACAAGGGTCTCTATGTAACATTTGTTGACCTCACCAAAGCCTTTGACACCGCGAGTAGGAAAGGTCTGTGGCAGATCCTGGAAAGACTAAGATGCCCCCCCCCAAATTCCTTAAAATGATTATCTTGCTACACGAGGGCCAGCGTGGTCAAGTCAGCTATGGCGATGCTCTTTCAGAGTCCTTACTAATAACTAATGGAGTGAAGCAAGGTTGTGTTCTTGCACCAACTTTATTTACAGTCTTCTTTAGCATTATGCTCCAAAGGGCTACAGCAGAGGTCGAAGAAGATGACGGCATCTATATACGTTACCGTACTGATGGTAGCTTGTTTAACTTAAGCCGTCTGAGGGCTCACACTAAGACTCTAAACTATCTAGTCCGTGAGCTGTTCTTCGCTGACGATGCTGCCCTTGTTGCCCACACAGAAGCAGCTCTGCAGCGCCTAACATCCTGCATTGCAACAGCTGCAGAGCTGTTTGGGCTGGAAGTCAACCTGAAGAGAACAGAAGTCCTTTACCAGCCTGCACCACAGGACAAACACCACCATCCCCACATTGCCGTTGGCAAATCTGTGATAAGTCCGTTCAGCAGTTCACCTACCTGGGAAGCATCATCTCCTCAGATGCCAAGATTGACAAAAAGATCGATCACAGTTTAGCAAAGGCATATAGCGCATTTGGAAGACTTTACAAAAGAGTCTGGAGTAATAAACACCTGAGGCGAAGCACAAAAATCAGTGTGTATAGAGCCATTGTACTGTCTATTCTCCTTTATGGGTCCGAAACATGTGTCACCTATCACCACCATTTACGACTCCTCGAACACTTCCATCAGCGCTGTTTATGCACAATCCTAAATATACACTGGACTGACTATGTGACGAATGTTGCTGTCCTTGAGCAAGCAGGGATCACCAGCATTGAGGCCATGATATTGACAACACAGCTGTGCTGGGCAGGGCATGTTTCTAGGATGGAGGACCATCGCCTCCCCAAAATAGTATTCTACGGTGAACTCGCCACGGGTCAGTGTTAGAGGGGCAGTCCAAAAAAGCAATACAAGGTCTCCCTGAAACAACATCTCAGGCTCGGCCAAATTGACCACCAACAATGGTCCGCCCTGGCCTCACATCAGGAGGCATGGAAACGCACTATCCACAATGCTGCAGCCTTATTTGAGAACTCACGCTGAACAAGTCTTGAAGAGAAACAATAACGCAGAAAGAATCACACCTCGGAAACATCGCCCAAGGAGACCTTCTGCTGTGCTTTCTGCAACCAGACTTGCCTATCTCAGATTGGCCTTTTAGTCATCAGCGCTCTTGCAGAAAACGCAGGATGAGTCCTTCCTGAATCTTCATTTGCGAAGAAAAGCCAGAGAGAGAGAGAGAGAGAGAGATCCAAAAGGGTTATGGCAGTAGTTAGGGTATTTACACTCCGTTGCCTGAAGTACAATTAGCGAACACACATTGGAAACTGCTTAATGCTGTGTAGCTTTGTAAATTGTTGTTGCTTAAAATAATTTGTAAGCCGCTCTGATAGCCTTCTGGCTGAAGAGCGGGGTATAAATAAATAAATAAATAAATAAATAAATAAATTCTGTTTACTGCATCCCATGTAGCTGGGGTGGGCAACAGCATTGCCAATGCTCTCTCCCACATGCAGATGGATCGCTTCAGGCAATTAGCACCAGGAACCATCGAGATGCCAGATCCGATGCCAGAGGATTTGTGGGAGCTTGGACGGGCAAAATAGTGAAGGCCATCAGCCTTTCCATCTCTCCCAGCACCACGTATAAGTGAGCTATTCAGGAATTTTTTGAATTTTGAAACACCGTGCAGCTACTTAACACCTGGCCCGTACCAGTTCCCCATCTTCTTCATTTCTGTGTATTCCTTAGGGACAAAAGCCTGTCCCGCAGTCCATATGATCCAGGTTGGCCGCTTTGGCCTTCTGGAGTAAGGCCCAAGGCCTGCAGGACAACATAACGAATTTTAGAATAAGAAAGGCATTGGAGGGATGGGCCAGACAGAGGGGTAAAGCAACAGATGATAGGCAACCCCTCTCCCCAGCAATTCTCCAAGGCCTTTTCCAGGTAATGGGCCAGTATCTGTACAACACCGTTTGAGGTGGCATTGGTACATGCAGCTTCCCTCACGGCCTTTTTTGGCGCCTTGCGCATCAGCGAGCTGGTGGTAGCTTCGAAGAGGGACAAAGCTGGCCTTGCTCTTAGTTTGGGCGACATCACCATGGGCTCCAAGGAAGTCACCATAATGATCAGGTGATTGAAAACCGTTCAGCTGGGGAGGGGCATGAGCATTATACTGCACGAATGCCAAGACAGGACCCTCTGCCCGGTGGTTGCCCTGAGGGAGTATTTGAAGTTGCAGCCACCACAGTTCGGCCCCCTGTTTTGCCATGCGGACGGATCTCCTCTGACACGGTATCAATTTTGGTCAATCAGAAATAAAGCATTGTCATGCCTGGGTTTGGGTGGTGTGTGTTTCTGTTCCCATTCCTTTAGAATTGGGGCTGCCTCAATGGCCGCCGCGATGGGTATGCGACTGGAGGCCATTAAAAAGCTAGGATGATGGAAGTCATCTGCTTACAAGGGATATGTCCATCCAATTTGCCATTGACTTAATAGGTTGTTGTATTCTACGACTGTCTCTGCTTTCTTTTACAGATGTGAGACACCAGGTACTGATTTGTGGCCACAGCTTTGTGTACTGGGCGGCACGCCATACCAGGAGAAGCCACTTGGGTCCGCAGCTGGGGCTCAGAGACATTGCCTCTATCAAATGGCTTAGCAAACGGGGTTTGAGGTGGAATGGTCTAATCAATTTGCTGTTTCAGGAGTGTTGTGGACCTCCTCCGCATGTGCTGGTGATTCATCTGGGAGGAAATGACCTGGGCCTGTTGAAAGGCAGAGCTGTGACCCTCCATGCCCTTGCAGACATGCGACATATCAAGGCGGTGTGGCCGCACGTGTTCCTGATTTGGTCCAACATCATTCCACGACTGTCTTACCCTGGCGACGGTTGCCCTAAACTGTTGAACATTGCCCAAAAGAAGACGAACAAGGCCGTTCACAGGACAATGGTTGAAGGCCTCGGCCATTTCATCCAGTACCCGGGTATTTCTTACAAATGCCCGGATCTTTATAGGGTTGACAGGGTCCACTTGTCTGACAGAGGGATCCAGTTATTTCTTGAGGGTATGCAAAAACGGGTGAGGGCTGTATTAGCCTCCGGTGTGGGGGATAGGGGCTAAGTGGACACTTGCCCCCTATCTGTGGCAGGGAGTGGGGAGACAATGATATGGCGTTCACCTATGGCAACCTCAAGTTGAGTGAAAGGATGGGCCTAACTGAACTGTACCTGCATCTTAATGGATGGGGTGCAGCAAGGTAGGCTATCCTTAGGGCCAGCATCGGGTTGCAATCCTTCCCAGAAGCTACATGGCTTAAGGATTTGCTGCCTGGTGCAAGGCCTTCCAGCAGATGGCACCCAAAGGGAACCCTGGATACAGGGATCCCCTTTGGGGCTCAGGTGAGTTGCCTAGGGAAGCTGGGAGATAGGTCACTGGTTACCAGCTGCCCAGCTGCCCCCGCAATGGATCTCCCCCTTACAGTTTTGCATACCCCAAGAAATAGACAATAAATAGGTAAGATAACAATAAAGTGGCCCGTATTTCAACCCAATCTTCTGTGTCTGGTCTCGTTATTTCATGCGTCAATCATTAACAATTTTCATTTCTTGTTGCTGTGTCAATAATAGACTTTTGTGTATTGCTTTTGTGTACTGTGTAGCTATTTGTATCATTAAAATGTAATTATTCCAATTCTGTCTTTTTTTCATTAATTGCATTAACATTTTCTCATCCTGATTTAAGTTGTGGTTGTGGGTTAATTTAATTATGTCATTTAGCAGAGAGCATCTGTGTGCTTCTCATTTTTTGTTTGTTTGTTTGGATCCCTCTTGAATCATCAGTCCTTACAGGACAGATTTCAATGTATCCCATAATAGTGATTCCTTTGTGTCTTCTCTTTTATTTTCTTTGCAAACTTGTTTTATTGATTGTTGTATATGGGTAGCAAATGTTTTGTTAAGTAACAAGTGTGGGTTAAATCCCCATATTTTGGATGTGTTGCAACACATCTCTCAAGGACCAATCTATAGTTAGGGGAGTGTGGTTTGAGTAGATGGTTGGATGGATGCTGACTTCTTGAATTTGGGAAATAATATTTTTGTTAAAAAATAGTCAGTACTTGAGTAATTATTGTATTTAAGAAAAAGGTATAGTGTTTGGTTGTAGGATTCAATATATAGTACACCACAGGTCAATCAAATTTAGTCTTTTAACATCATTCAAGGGGATTTGTGGGGTTGAGTGTTGTGTTTTGTCCTCATAGGATGATTTGTCTAGGTAGGGATTAGAAACAGCGTTTTCATCTCCTGCAATTATAACTTCTCTCTTTATCATTTGTTCTAATATGTTAAAAAAAGTGTGAATAAAATCTCTTTTGGTCCATATAAGGTACATAGAAACTTGCTAGTGTGACTTCTTTATTCATGAGAAGTCCCTGTATTATAACAAATCTGCCTCTCAAGTCTTTAAATACACTCTGTAAGGAAAATGAAGTATGCTTCTCCAAAATGATTGCAGTCCTTCCATTGCATCCTGCTACGTATTGTTGTCCAGATTGAGATTTTGGGAGTACAGGGCCAGTGGATTTGTTGTGTGTCTCCTGGAGAAAAATAATATTTGGGCAGAAGGGTTTTATCTATTTTTAAAAATTTGACCTTTTAGAGGGTGATCCTAGGCTTATTACATTAAAAGATAAACATCTGAGATTATTCATATTGGGCCAAGTGGGTGAAGCTGTTGAGTAGCAACTTTAAGGCTGGTTTTCTAGAGGTGGAGGTCAAGAAGAGCAAGAGGGAATGCAGGAAAGAATTCAACATAGGTGAGCCTAATTTTGAAAAAAAGTTCTTGGTTTTGCTTGAGAGAGAATTTAAAATAAAATTAAAAATACATAACAACAATATTAATATAACAATAACCAACAACCTGAGAAAGAAATCCCAGACACATCATGGGATTTCAGCTAGGATTTTACAAGCCAGCCTTCTCAGGAAAATTTCTATAACTAGGAGGCAATCCAAAGTTATTTTTCCTAGCCAAAGCCTCCCAGCAATAATAATAGCAATTCTCAGTATCAATCGTAGTGTAACCAAAGAAGTTTAAGCAAATCAGTCTTACAAACCATTAGAGATGTTTATAGATACTTGTCCTGGTCACTAAGTATCAACTCCTCGACTTAGAACCTAGGCAAATGGTCAGAAGACGAAGCTCGTCAGTAAATCAAGATGGCATCGCAGTTCAAAGCAGGCAACAAAAGTCAATAAATGGAGTTATCGACATGTTCATTCCTTATAAAATGGGTTTTTAAAAAACTTTTGGACACAAGAGTCCATGCAGTTGCGGCAGACTTATGAGTCATTGGAACACTGGTTTCTGATTCTCTCCATATCTCTTGTTCTAATACTTTTGGTGTTGTGATGTCAATTGTGGTCAAGATGTTAAGTAATTGTGTCCTTGAAGCAGCTATCTTGTTTTATCATTATAAAAGACTATCAGTTTGAATGGGAAACCCAATTTGTAATGGATTTCCTCCTTTTGCATTATATCAAGGTTAATGGTTTGAAGCTTAAAGTCTCAGCAGAGAGGTCTTGGTATATTGATATTTGAGTAGGGTCATATTGTATTAGGGCTAGTTTGAAGAGTTTAGAAAACACTTGGGTCTTTGTGGAGCAGTGTGCAAAATGAACAATGATATCATGGGGACGCTTATTCAGGGGGGTGCCAATGCCTGTTGTGCATTTTCAATATCAAATTCTGTCAAGTTTAAGTCTGGACAGTGGTTATTGATACATTGCAGTATAAATGTCATAGTATCCTTACCTTCCACCCCTTCTGGAAATCTGCAATTTCTTATGTTTAATCTTCTCCTCCTATTTTCCAAATTCTCCAGCTTATTATTGAGGGTCTTGTTGGCCTCTTCTAGTTGTTGTAATACGTGTTTGTGGCCTATTCCTGTCTGGTGCAGGAGGGGGTCTAATAAAGCCTTCAACAAACAGCAGCAGGTGCCACTATGGGTCCTATTGTAACTGATTGTTGCACCTTGGCTTGTTGGCAGGCAGGACCTGTACACATCATTTTTCTGCATGCTGCTTATTAGCACCACTGAACTCCTTCATTTGGTGGGGCTGCCTGGCTTTTAGGGTAGCTTTTACGAGGCATTTGCAATCATGACTATGGTGCCATGATTGCAAATATGAACACATTTCAACTTTCTTTCCATCCCTAGTGCAAAGTCTGAGTGTGACTGGAATGGCTGCTCAAATGAGGGTCTGCAGAGCTACCTTCTCACCCTTCATTTCCCTATATCCAATTTCATGGTCAATCTTTTGTCCTCTCCATAATCCACATTCATGTGCTGAATCTTATTTAATTATTTGAGTTGTAGAAAAACTGATCAGGTGTAATGGGTAACCTGTAAAAGTAAATAACTTATTATCCATGTTGTGAACTACATCACCAAAGTGTTGAGGACTTAAGGGTTAATACCATTTAAGTTTAATAGATACGAGTCTGGATAAAGGGTGAGGAAAAGTTTAAAAAGTACAGAATAAAATACTGCCAGCAAGCAAAATAAGCAAGAAAAGACAAGAAGGCAATTTGGACATACTCTGCAGAGCTGGAAAAGTACAATTCTGGGTGCCAGTTAGACAGTAGTTTTTGTCCCGGGGTGTCCCCGGACTTCTTGATCCCATATTCATCCCTCCCTGTTTAACTGGATATCCCGGGAGATCCCGGGATCATTGTTTACACGGCATCACTTCCCATGATATGCACCTTCTCCCACTATATACTACCCCGGTTTTTTTAATTGTTTACACAAGTTTACGGTCCTGGTATTTATTTAATTTTAGCTGTCAATCAAGGATGTGATTACTTGTTTTTTCACAACCTCAGTGACATACTTCCTTTAGAGTTTTGTGCCATGAGTGGTGCTATTGGCTGGCTCAAATGTTTGTTAAAGCTTCTGCATTGGGGATGAGGGGAGGAATGAGCGATTGTGACCTAATGTGAGGAGGAAGGAGCGATCAGTGGCTACACCCTTTGCTGTCCTTCTGAATTGAAAGAACACCATTTAAATCCCGTTGAAAGTGAGGAAGGAAGGGGTGCTCAGTGGCTATACCCTTTGCTGTCCTTCCAAATTGAAAGAACACCATTTAAATTCCATTGAAAGTGAGGAAGGAAGGGGTGTTCAGTAGCTATGCCCTTTGCTGTCCTTCTGAATTGAAAAACACCATTTAAATCCCATTGAAAGTGAGGAAGGAAGGGGTGCTCAGTGGCTATACCCTTTACTGTCCTTCTGAATTGAAAGAACACCATTTAAATCACCAAGTACTGAGATATCTTGTCTCAGGGAGTTTAAACGTATGATTTTCCAAATCCTCCTGTGACTTTTTTAAAAAATGGACAAACCGCGGGACATGATAAAAGGTGCCCCCCTTCCCAAAATCCTGTGCCTGACACAATGTACATGGAAACAGCCAGTGCTCAACACGAATTCCTCCCACTACTTTTTCATTGTGTAAACGACACCCTGGAGAAAATATAAACAAAGAGTTACCCTACAAGAAAACCCAGGCAGAGAGCCAAATTGAGAGTCTGGTGGAACACAGCAAAAAACTGCATTTCAAACTGCATCAGAAGAATGTGACAGGAACAAAAAGGGTGATATTGGAAGTTGTCCATGAATAAAATCTGGCAGAATATGGCGCGGCTGGCTCCAATCCTAAACAGAAGTGACATGGACGATTTCGCCGCAGGGACAGCATCATCCGAAATGGGTCCCCTGCTGAGCTGCAGTGGTGAAGCTCTCCCACTCAATTCTTCTACTGTAAGTCGTGTGTGAAAATGTCCATAGTTTTGTCACATCTGATAATCTCCTTAGTGGCCACTAATTCTTGGTCCCTTTTAAGCACAGTAAATTGATTGAATAAATAACATAAACAAAGATTTGTGAGGACTGCAAAAGCAGTACAGGCCAGGGACAGCCCAGGGACAAGTTTGCTGGACAGCAAGCTGTGTCCAAGTTCCCGGCTTCTGCATGAGGCAACAGCTAAAGACTTCTGAACACCTAGGGCCTGTCTACACTGCAAAAATACAGCAGTTCAACACCACTTTATCCACCATAGTTGTATTCTATGGAATTCTGGGATTTGTAGTTCTGTGAGGTATTTAATCTTTTCTTATCAGAGAACTCTGGTGCACCACCAAACTACAAATACCAGGAATCCATAGGACAGAACTATGGTGGATAGTGGTGTCAAACAGCTGCTTTTCTGCAGTGAAGACAAGCCCCTAGGCTGCTGACAAACTGCAGAAATAATGCACTTTGATACTGTTTTAACTATCATGGCCCCATCCTATGGAACCCTGGAATTTGTAGTTTACTATGACAGAGAAGAGCAAACATCTCACAAAAGGGCCCAAATGGAGTGGTACAGGCCTCATTTACTGTCCCTCCCCTCCGCTCCACCTAGAGGCGCCACTGCACCATTGGGTGGGTGAACTGCTTCCCCCTTCCTCACTGTCTCCCTTCCACCCAGGGTCATGTGTGGTTGTGCCATGCTGGCGTTCTTCACACTTAGCTGCACCAGCTACCTGCTGCTGGGTGCACTGGTCATCTCTGCTGTTGATCAGCTGAATGAGAGCTGGCTGCGGGCTGAGCTGTGGGTGCTCAAAGCTGCCTTCCTACAGGAGAGCCACTGCTTGCTGGAGGCCACCTTTGAGCACTTCCTGGATGCCATTTTGAGCACCAACTGCCATGGCATGGCTTTCCTCTGAAATGGCTCAGATGCCCCATCCAACTGGGACTTCGCCTCCACCTTCTTTTCTCCAGCACCTTGATCACCACAGTTGGCTATGGCAACACCACCCTGCTCTCTGATGCTGGCAAGGCCTTTTGCATCTTCTCCATGCTGCTGGGTGTCCCCTTCACCATGCTGATGTTGACAGCCACTGTGCAGTGGCTGGTGGCCACCTTCACTTCTGGACCTCTGGAGTATCTGGCATAGCAGTGGGAGTACGACTGGTGGGCCCTGTCTTGTGGACACCCGTTCTTGCTGGCTGTGGGGGTGATGGTGGCCTTCTTCCTGGTGCCCACCACCATCTTCTGCACATTGGAGGAATCTTGGAGAAACCTGGATGCCTTCTACTTCTGCTTCATCTCCCTTTGTACAATTTGCCTTGGAGACTACACCCCTAGGGAGTAGCCGGCACAGTGAATGTGACTCATATATAAGGTCATACCTGTCCTGGACCTGATGGCCATGCTCTGCTTGCTCCAGACCTTCCACAAGATGGCAGACTTGCATGGCCTCTCAGACCTGGTCTTGCTGCCTCGAGACCCACCCTGTGAAGACCACCTTTGCATCCTTGAGGAAAGTGACACTCCCTCAGAGGCAGGGCAGATGGAGAAGGTGCCAGTGCATTCCAGGGCTGGCATGCAAGCCAATTAATTACTCCTCCATCAACAGATAGCCCAAGAGGGAGTCATAGAACAGCCCGGGTAAGCCTGAAGATGCCCCAGCAGTGGCTGGCTGTTTGATTGCCATCTGGCCAATGAGAAACCTCCCAGGCCAATGTCTGGCTAACTTTTTTTATTGCTCTGAGCCTCTTTTCTGTTTCAGCAGCGTCCGTCATAACAGTTTGTTCTTCTGACCACTGGCTGTGCATTACCAGAGGAGTGAGAGTGCTGGTCAGTCTGTCTGTTAGAGAACACCCACTTAGATCTCCAAGATTAAGAAAAGCAAGCTATTTTTTTGGTGAGAGTGGGGGGGGGGAATCTGTTCATTTTCAGATTTATTTTGAGAGGAATTTTATTTTTAAAAACAAATAAAAAGCTGGAATGCCCAGACATTTTAAGTAAATGAATAAAAAACACTCACAAAACTACAAATCCCAGAATTCCATGGCAGTAAAAGAGTTGTCAAACTGTATTATTTCTTAAGTGTGTCAGCAGCCCTAGAGTGATAACCGTTATTTATTTTTGATAGTTTAATTCACTGATACCCTGACATATGCTGGCTCACAAATACAGTTAGAAAGATGCTGTAGGACACAGGTTATAGGTATACAAAGGTAATGTAATATTTTCTTCGGAGTAACTATCCTAAGAAATGTATGACCCAGAATTGTAAGATGTTGAATTCCTTGTATATATTGTAATATATTAAAATGCCAATATGAAATGTACCTCAACTGCCTAACGTCTATATAAGCTATACCTTAATCTTTTAAATCTATTGAAGAGAAATAAACATTAGTTATAAGTTTGTAAACCTATCATCCTGCAATAATTTCCTTATAGTCAAAAGTTTAGGGGATCCTTAAAGGGAATACTCACACTGATCTGACTACAGGATAAACCCTGTGTTTGCAAACTTGGAAGCCCAAGCGATAAAGATGGTGATTTATGGGAAGCCTGACTAGACACAGATTGACAGTTGTAAGGCAAGGAATCTTCAGTTTTCTATGGTATAGGGAAGAAAGAAACATGTCTATGTCACAGGGGAATAAGGTTCAATTTGTAACTCAGTTGAACATTATAGGTGAATAAATTCATATTCATATTCTGAAACAGGTAATTGCAGTGTTCACCAGCCTCACTATTTGATATGTTGATAGAAGTTCCTCTGAGGAAAAAAGTATTTCAGTAGTAATATTCAAAGGCAAATAGTCGTGGCAGGGCAACTGTTCAAACATACCTAGATTATGCCTCTACTTCTCCTTCAGATTTCTCTTCTAGGTAGAGTAGGACGTTTATGCTCTTCAGCATTTGATTTTTCAGTCACAACCAAAAAAGGGAGGTGGGCAGGGAGGACATAGTTTTGCCAGATATATATTTCATTCTGAAATGTTTTGATATTTTGGGAAGTATCCAGAAATTCTCTAGGATGCTATATTTATGCGAGCAAAAACAGTCTAATAAGAAGCCAAAAAGACAGCTCAGATTAGTTTGCATATTATCTCAGCTCTGTAGCAGCCTGCCTCTTTAGCCTTGCAGACCTTTTGTTCCTATCCGAGGGAATATGTGAATCTGTTGCCACTCTGAAGGGAATTTTTCCTGATTATTAGAGTTGTGCTTTCTCCATCTAGAGAGATAAACCCTGAACCAGAAGTCCCACATGATATATTAGCTACTGCGGATGACCATTACCAATTGAAGGTGGAATATGGGATGCTGGAATTCTCCTCTATATAAAACACTTCCTAAACAAATGTGTCAGGAGGAAGGTTGCAAGCTAGATATTGGCCCCCTGATATGAATGGTTGCTTAATCATTCTTATCCAGGCTGTATCCTAGATCCAGCTGGGACCCACTTTTTCCCCCTCTTCTGATGATTACTCAAACTGCTAGTGAAGTTCCATGGTGAAGGGGGGAGGGTTTATGGGGGGATCTATAAGCCTCTTTGTCACACCTTTTAGGCTTGTATCAGCTCTTTGCTATCCATCTGAAAATGAAGAAAAATTCTTTAACAACAAAAAACTATTTCTCAATAGGGAGGATCTTCTTCTAGGGAGGGAAATTCAAACTGACCAATCTGCAGCTTTGAATCACATTCCTCTTATGAGCCATGAACAAAGAAATAGAAATTCATTTCTGCAGCTGTCTGATCAATAAGGCAGAATTCCATAAAAGGAGAGGGAAGGCCATCTTCATTTTATTTTATTTTTCTTCTTCTCCAATTTACAGGCCACACATAAAATGAGAGGCAAAATGGAAGAGTGTTTATCACCACTGCTTTGCCTTATTGAAAATGCTCTAACCTGTTTCATCAACTTGGTTTATGCGGTTTGAACCTGCCTGAACCAGTTTCAGCCCATAGCAGTAAGCTGGAATATATTCAAATTACTTTGTTGTTGGTTCAGACTGTTCCAGCCTGTCCTGAATTGCTATTTAGTATCAACCAATTTCAATAGGTTTGATACAAATGGAAAGGAAATAGGCTTATAAAGAAACAAAAAGCTCATTTAAAACTCTGTTCTCTGCCAAAGTTAGGAAGTCGTTGCCCAAACAGTTCTAAGAAAGAATTCAGTTATTCCCTGTAGAGCTATTAAATACGAAGGGGGCTAAATTCAACCATTCAAATATAAAGCAGAGGGATTATTAATCCTGCTTTAGTGAAAATCTTGGTGCATCCTTATCTACAAAGCAGACAAAAATGCCTCCATAATTAGAGGCAGAATTTCTGTGTCATAAAATGTGTAGGGGTTTAGCCAGCATCAACAAAAGAGATGACATGGTAATCACATCAGAAAGTGTCCTACATAAACAACCCCTATAGTCCACCTGTTTCCTTGGAATCTTTAAATGCTAGGTTTTCCTAACTATAGTGAGTAAGGTACAATATACCATATGACAAACACAACAGTAGTTTTTCATCTTGATGCAAAACATTAACAAGTATGGTCATAAGTGTCACTTCCTTCTGGTGTATTGAGCACCATTTCCTATGCTTCTTAGTTCAAGGAACTGGCCAAGAAGAACGAAAGAAACCAGGCCTCCAAGATGAGTCCTACAATGGCTGGTGCAATTCCAGGAAGCTGTCATCTTGGGCAAGTAGTCAGAGCAAGTTCATCTAGGAAGGCAAAGGAGATAAAACTGTCTGGAGCAAGATTTCTAAAGACTGGTTTTTCAGAGCTTTCTTGAATAAAGAGTGGAAAAGGCTTCGGCTTCTCTGAAAAGTCTACCCTTCCCCAAAAGAATCCTCAGAAAAATAAATTCATGGTTAGACACGCTAAAGGGAGCCAACCCACTATCCTATTGGAGGTTTCCAAGCATCTAGACTGAGAGCTCAGGCAAGTTCAAGACAGTTTTGAGGTCAGGAACAAGAAGTGAGTTTCAGCAAGGTTTAGTAGTGTTGGAAGAACCAAAGGAAAGTGAAACATATCCCAGGTTCCATTCTGGGGACAATGGAGTAGCAACTAGCAAGATGCACTGCCAAAGTGAGTTACAGAAAACCAAACATGATTGCCTTGACAGTGGAGAACTGCAGTCAAGGCAAGACTCTGGAGACAGGCACCTCCTTCCTTTCTTGAGGAAGAAAATGTTTGCTATACTCTCTTTCTTCCTTGTCTCTGTAGGAGGACTGCCACCTCTTCATTCTTGCTAGGGCCTATCATCCTGGCACCACCACCACTTTTCTTCCTCCGACTCTTCCTCAGGATAAGACATGATCCTCCACACACTCTATTAGAAATACTGGTGGTCACACCTTGAACTGAGCCAGTAACGTTGCTGCTATTCTCTCTCCTGTAGCTCCACCCAGAGGCCTCTACCAACTGTTTTGCCTAGAGGAATAGGTACTTTCTAGCTATATAACCCGTGATCACTATTGTGACCAGGCAGCTGGGTCCCCCCCCCCACACACATACAATTATTCCCCATTTTGACATTGATCCAATGAACCTGGCAAATGAGTCTTAGCAACCTCAACAATTTGAGAAGACAAAGCCTCTCCTGTATATTGGGTCAGAAAATCCATACTCCAAGCTCTCATTCAAATTGGGAGAAGATGTTCATTACTAGAATATATGAAAAAGGGGAAGCCAGGGAAGGATAAGTTCACAACAGAGTAAACAAAAGAAGTATAGCTTTTAACCACACTAACTACAAAGAGGG
This sequence comes from Gambelia wislizenii, assembly GCA_030847615.1. Lineage (NCBI taxonomy): Eukaryota > Metazoa > Chordata > Lepidosauria > Squamata > Crotaphytidae > Gambelia > Gambelia wislizenii. The sequence continues at coordinate 152,366,427 of JAUMIR010000004.1, forward strand.
AATTAGGTGGTTAGTCATAGCACAACATCCTTAGTTAGTGGGTGGAAGAGATGCCAGGAATCCAGTGACCAGAGAACAAAGGAACATAGTCCACTCCTCTATAAGGCTGGGTTCAAGGCAGGAGAAAGCAGAGATTACTGCCCAACTGAATTCACCATGCAAGCATAGCACATACATGCAGGAAGGCTTTACACATCTTCTGTTTTGAAGAGGATTTTTGGGGCAGAGAGGACCTGTTGGCCTTCTGGAGGCCCTATGGAGATCAGTTGTCCTGGTTATGGTGTTTGGAGCTGTAGAGAAATGGATAGTGAATGGCAATCCAACCTCACAGGGCCATAACACCAAAAAATATATAAATATAGTAGCAACTGAAATGTTTCAAGGGACACGCAATCATCTTTGAAAAGATTTGTGCTTGTCTGAGACCCTCCTTATCCTGCTATTTTCTCTTAATTAGCACAATCCTTGTGGGAACAGATTTAATGAGGATCTCTACATGTGCTTGCAAGGGTTTCACCATCCCACTATAATTATAATATAGTTAATGGTATCTAGTCTAAAAATGCCGTATAACGCATTTCTTGTATTTAGCATTGCTTTCCTTTGTGATATTCATAGTTCAATTCTTCCCCAATGTGTTCCATCTGTACAGGACCAGCATTGGGAAGCAGTATTCTCAGACAACTGGATGAGAAGTGACTATTAGAACTGTCACAATGAGTGTCTGCTCTTCAGAATGTACTACTATGTCACTGGCTACATAAAGATATAAAAGAACCACTAGGGCATTAAGTAGGAGCAGTAGAGGGATTACTAAAGGCGGAACAAGCTTTTGAAACCCTGCCAGATTATTCCACAGAAAGGGAAAACTGAGTCACAAGGTAACAACTAAAACATTTTATATATCACCAGTGTGCTGTGAAGGAGCAAGAGGCATAAATGGAAAACTCCCCAAAAGCTGATGTGGTGGTAATGTACTAAAAGTTGCGTAGTGACTGTTTACTCAGCGATTATTTCATGGACAACACTGAATGTCTTCACAACTGCAGGAAAAGAGGCTGATAGGCATACAGCAAAATAGTTGAAAACTAGGCTGGTCTGGGAAATGCAAGATTATACTTCTTTGGAGGGTGACACCTCTGTGCCATGAAATTTGTGTGTGTGTGTGTGTGTGTGTGTGTGTGTGGTGGTCCCTCAAGGTATCCAAAATATGAAGGCTACCATTGGTAGAGTCAAACGTAGTAGCATTTCCAAATTAAATGTCCCATTTGACCAGATTCAGAACAGTAAGATCATCCCATAATGTGGACCCCATGACAGGCCAGAACTCATCTGTAACCATTACTCATTTTTCTGAAAGTGCTCTTTTCTGGTTACACAGTATTCTTGTTTGATGTTGCAAACAATATTGGATTAGTTCGTACATTTGAGTAATGAGGCACTTGTTCCCATCAGAAAGCAATTTATGCCAATGATACAAATTTCAAAGTGATTTGTTTAGTTAAATTAATGGATCCTATTTCAGGATGATTGGTAGGTGATTTTTCATCCAGTTTTATGTAAATTCAATTGCTAGGTAGCTGATGTTTGCATAGTACAATAAAAATTCACATGTATGCCATGAATCAAATCAAATCATTGGCTGAAATCACACGAAAGAACTTGTGTGCAAGCCCTGTTGCTAGACGACTGATATGCTTAAGTAGTTAATATTTAATTCTTCATACAAACTTATTAATTCAACAGTGGTGTTGTTAACACTCTTTAAAATGGTGTGTGATGTATCTCAGATCTATGAAATGTTACTCTTTAAAAAGACTATAGCTCCTAGAATCTCCCAACCACTAACTGAGGGATTCTAGCAATTGTAATTCCCAAACATAACAGGAAATGTCTGCCTGTCCCACCTGTGAAGCATTAGTTTGCATCTCATTCTAGTTACTGTACTTTGGTGTTCTATTATAAAACAAAATGAATCTCATACACCTAAAGTCTACCTAGTCTAAGCCTAAAGGATACAGATGTCTATGCAAATAATTTCACAATGCATGAGCATTGTAATCCAATGAGTATTCTCATGAATTGAAAAGTATTAGTTTTTTAATTCAAAGCTACATTTGTCCCTCTTATCTGTAATCTTTATTGCAAAACAGTGCAAACAAGTGGTTCTTGAAAAATGCTTTTTTAAAGAAATAAAATCTGCTAGTATACGTTGGCCATGCAAATCATGTGGAAACACACTGCATCCTGAGACTTTATCAGACCATACAAATGCGGCATCATAAGGGCACCTAATGTCATGAAAGGGTGCGTGTACCAGACAATGTCCTTTTGCAATTATGTATTGTTAAAAAGCTGTACTTTTTTTTACTGACGGCCCAAGCTGTCAAAAGATCTCCCATAGCAATTTGTTGCCGGCACTGCCGGCATTTGAATCCGTGTGCCATTGTACTCACATGAACACAACGTCAATGGCCAGTCTGGCCAGAACAATTCAAAGTGAGATTGCAACATCCAGGTAGGTGATGCACTTTTTATGACCCTCCCCAGTTTGCTTGGGACTTCTATAGTGTGTTCCTGTGCTTTGTGTAACTTTTAATTTGTTATTTTTGTTTTTATTTTTGAATTTCCCATGCTATGTATTCTCATGAGAATCTGTGGGATTTCATTCCAGGAAGTGAATGGATGTCCATTTACTTGTCATTCAGTGCCTGGGAAGCCTTTTTGTGTGGATGCAAGTAAGCGTGGTATGGGGAGTTCTTTTGCCAGCATAAAAACATCACAAATCACGCCAGAAAAAGAATGGGTTTAGAGGGTGGTCTGATAAAGTCCCCAGTGAGAACATTGCTTCCAGGATAACCTAACATAATGTAGCTGAAATTTAGCTACATAAAATCCCAGCATTCAACTAAGGATAAATCACATCATGTTTTAATGCTCTCAAGGTCAATTATATTGTTAAGGATGCTTCTTTTACACTGTACTTTGTTCACTCACAGTGAATTCTAATATGCATGTCTTGTTGCTTTTAATCCCTTTAATGAAAAATAAGAGTTAAACGAACATAAGAATGCAGGTGGGCACACACACAAAAACAGCTTGAATAAATTATCTAGACAGTTTCTAAACAAAATGAGTTCAGAAGAGGAAAGGATGGTCTACATAATGGACCCCACTTAATTTATTAGGGAGATCTTTGTATCAAATTGGTCTTTTCATGGAAATACCAGGTTTAACAATGCTAGTTAATTGAAGCAAAGAAAACTACAGTTTACTTAATGTTTTAGTCCACTAACTTTTAGGAGAGTCCAGATTCTGCATTTCACTACAGTGCTATACAAAATGTAGTTTAAACTCACAATAAAGTTTATTATTATTATTATTGAAAGAAACTCATTTCAAGGCTTCCATTTAGCAAGGGAGCCAAAGGGAAGATGGTCCCTAACAGATAATATGCTGACTTAGAAAAACTGTCTGTAAGTTTTAGCTATTTCTACTGGGGCAGATTGTTGGAAGGCAGATGAGAAAACAACAGAAACATTTCATTGCAAAAGTTCAATGAAAAAGTAGGAAAAGAATTCATGGCTGAACAAGAACACGTTCATTCCCCTCCCCTCCCGTCCCCTCCCTCTTTTTTTTTTCTTTGCAAATATTTATGGAAAATTCCTCTAACAATACAGTAAGGCTCAAGTGTCCAGATGGTTTATAATGCAATACAAGCCTAGGTCAATTTGGAGCATTTTTCCTGGATGCATTTAGGGCACCCTCTCGAAATGGATTTGGCCCTGAAAGCCCAGAGCAATGTGTGCATGCATGGAATGTAAGTTGCAAGCCTGACAGTAAGAGCTGTTTGTTAGTGGAATGCATTGCCTTTGAGTTTGGTAGGGTCTCCTTCTTTGGAGGTTTTTAAGCAGAGGCTGAATGGCCATCTGTCAGGAATGATTTAGAATAATAGAATCATAGAGTTGGAAGAGACCTTAAGGGCCATCCAGTCCAACCCCGTGCCAGGCAGGAATACACAATCAAATCATTCCTGACAGATGGCCATCCAGCCTCTGTTTAAAAACCTCCAAAGGAGGATTCCACCACACTCCAAGGCAGTGTATTACACTTCCAAACAGCTCTTGCTCTCAAGAAGTTCTTTCTACAGTTTAGGTGGAATCTCTTTTCCTGTAGTTTGAACCCATTGCTCTGTGTCCTAGTCTCTGGAGCAGCAGAAAACAAGCTTGCTCCATCCTCAGTATGACATCCCTTCAAATATTTAAGCATGGCTATCATGTCCCCTCTGAACCTTCTCTTCTCCAGACTAAACATGCCCAGCTCCCTAAGCCACTCTTCATAGGGCATGGATTCCAGACCTCCCACCATCCTGGTCACCCTCTTCTGGACATGTTTTAGCTTCGCAATATCTTTCCTGAATTATGGTGCTCAGAACTGGACACAGTATTCCAGGTGAGGTCTGACTGACCAAAGCAGAATACAGTGGCACTATTACTTCCCTTGATCTACACACTATACTCCTATTAATGAAGCCTAGAATCACATTGGCTTTTTTAGCTGGTGCATCACACAGCTGACTCCTGTTCAGCTTGTGGTCCACTAAGTCTCCTAGATCCTTTTTGCATGTACTGCCCTCAAGCCATGTAATACCCATCCTATTTCTATGCATTTCATTTTTACTGCCCAAATGTAGTATCCTACATTTCTCCCTGTTGAAATTAATTTTGTTAGCATTGGCCCAGCTTTCTAATCTGTTCAGGTCATTTAGGATTTTGATCCTGTCCTCTGGGATATTAGCTACCTCTCCTAATTTGGTGTCATCTGCAAACTTGATAAGCATGTCCTCTATTCCCTCATCCAAGACATTAATAAAGATGTTGAATAGCACTGGGCCCAGGACAGAACCCTGTGGCACCCCACTGGTCACTTCTTTCCAGGATGAAGAGGAGCCATTGGTGACTACCCTTTGGGTTTGGTCAGTCAACCAATTATAAATCCACCTAACAGTTGCATTGTCTAGCCCACAGGTTACTCACTTTTTTGCAAGAATATCATGGGGGAACTTGTCAAAAGCCTTACTGAACTCAAGATACACCGCATCCACTACATTCCCTTCATCCATTAAATTTGTAACTCTATCAAAAAAAAAAAGATATAAGATTAGTCTGGCATGACTTGTTTTTGAAAAATTCATGTTGACTTTTAGTGATCACAGCATTCCTTTCTAAGTGGTTACAGACTCAGTTTAATGATCTTCTCTAGAATCTTTCCTAGTATTGATGTCAGGCTGACTGGGTGGTAATTATTTGGGTCTTCTCTCCCCCACTTTTTAAAGATGGGAACAACATTTGCCCTCTTCCAGTTTGCTGGGACCGCTCCTGTTCTCCAGGAATTCTCAAAGTGTATTGACAGTGGTTCTGAGATTATTTCTGCCAGTTCTTTTAATACCCCTCGATGAAATTTGTCTGTCTCTGGAGGCTTGAACTCATGTATACTGGCCAGGTAGTCCTGAACTACCTCTTTACCAATTCTGTGCTGTATTTCCCCTACTGCGTCATCTGCTCCATCTTTCCCAAATTGAGCACTGTTCCTCCTTTGGGAGAAGATTGAAGCAAAGAAGGTGTTAAGTAGTTCTGCCTTTTCTCTGTCCCGTTAGCCTTTCACCATCTTCTCCATGCAGTGGCCCTACAATTTCCTTGTTCTTCCTTTTTGCTGTGGACAGAACAACAACAACAAAAGCCCTTTTTATTGTTTTTAACCTCTCTAGCAATCCTGAGCTCCATTTTATTGTGTATTCCTGCATGGCAGGGAGTTGGACTAAATGCCCCTTATGGTCTCTTCCAACTCTATGATTCTTTTCTGGGATTGCAAAACATGATTCCTAAGTATAGGACATGGTTATTAAGGCATCACCCTGAACTTCCAATTTTCCACTTTAGAACCTATGAGCCAAAACAATACAGTTTTAACTCTGCTCTCAAGCTGGCAGTTCTTGTCATCACTGAACATTTATTTATTTATTTATGGTTTTTTAAAAAACATATTACCTTTTTTTTCTAATGAATTTAAGAAGGTACCCCTGGTTCCACACTTCACACATTATCCTCACAATATTCCAATGAGTTTTCTACTTGGAGACTTGAATCTGAGGACTTTATCAGATGTTGCAAATATGGCATCATAACCATGCCTAATGATCGTAAAAGGACACACATAACATATGATGTTGTCCTTCCGTGCTCATGTACTATTAAAAAGCTGTTCTATTTTATTGCTGGCTGATGTCGTCAATAGAGCTGCCATGGCACTTTGTTGCTGGGATTGCTGGCATTTGAATCCTACTACCATTGTGCTCACACAACTACAGCATCAGTGGGCAAACACTTCCAGTTCAGATTGTGACAGCCAGGTAGGGGAACCCACCGACACCCGTGTACTTGGGACTTAGTGTGTTTCTGTGCTTGTGTATGCATTTTATATGTTTTATTTTTATTTATTTATTTATTTATTGGCTTTAACTTTTAAATTTGCTGCATTCAATCTTCTCGCAAGAATTGGCAAGATTTCGAACCAGGAAGCAAATGGAGCTCCGTTCATGCTCCATTTATGCAAGGGATGGCTTTTGACGCAACTCAAGGTAAGGTTGTTGGCATAAAAATGTTTCAAAATATGCTGGCAAAAGAACACATGGAGGGTGGTTTGATAAAGTCCTGGATCTCCATAGTGATGCAAGTTATGGGTTTGATTTTGATTTGATTTAATTCACTGTGACCTGCTTTTCCACAATAAGAGCTCAAAGGAGCCAACAAAACAAAACAAAACAACTAAACAACATTTCAGTCTACATACCGATAGATGCATATTAATATCATCTCAAATGTATACTCGGTAATGCAAAACCAATATGCAGGTCAATAAACAATTCAATATAGTTGAATCCCAACATATAGAATGTTTAATGTCATTTATAGTCAATACAATGACCATTCCCAGTTCAATAAACCCCAGATTAATGTAAAAGAAGCACAATAACAATATGTATGGTCTAAATTTGAAACTTCAGATTGCAGTATCCAAATGTACACACACCTATGTGTTCAATAGGATTGTTCCTAGTATGTTTTGAGACCAAGAGAGCTGATCTAGAGAAGCTGACAAATGCAGTAGAGAGACTTACAGGGACATAGCAGAGGTGTTCCACTGCCTATTTAGTGACATTTTCTGCTTTCACAGAGATAATTTTCTATACTGTTCCCTTTTCAGGAAACCAGTGCCTCTCCTAGTATCTTTTCCCTCTCATTTTCTTCTAACTCCCCACCCCCTTCCAAATGGCAGTCCTCTAAAAATCTTTTTTTTTCTCTATTAGTGTATCTGTCCATCTAGCAGATGGTTATTTTGAATCACTTAATCTCTCCACTCCCCACTTTCTCAACACACATTTCATTCTTGAATGTTACTGTATAGCACTTGATTGTTGTATGTTCATTGATCTGACACCTAGGTAGTTCCTAACATATATTTTCCAAATTCATGTATTCTTCACTGTCAAGTGGCTGCTTTTCAGAACGTGATCTTGTATTCCTGAGTGTCATTCTCTGTATATATGGAGTAGCTTCCATGCCTGGCTTGGTCTCTGTGGATTTTGTTGTAGTTTTCTGTGTGAGTTTTTTAACCACCACCAACACTTTGTATAGGTCTATGCATATATAGCACTATATTCCACTTTAACTGCCATGACTGCACTGTATGGAATCCTGGGTTCTGTAGTTTGGTGAAGCATTTTGCTCTGTGGTGAGAATTCTAAAGGCGCCTCCCTAAACTCTTACTCCCAGGATTCCAAGGGATGTTGCCATTGCATTTAAAGTGGAAAATAATGTTATAATCTTATATAATTATAACACACCCTGATGTTGCATAATTAAATTTCAAAGGTCTGCCTGAATAAAAAGATTTTCACCTGTTAGTGGAAAGAAAGTAGGGAGGGAGCCAACTGGACCTTTTACAGATGGGAGTTCCACAATCTGGGAGCAGTTGCAGAGAAGGGTCTCTCTTATGTGCTCACCAGACATGCCAGTGAAGGTGGTAGGACTGAGAAAGAGCCTTCTCCTGCAGATCTTAAAACTTGAGCTGGCTTGTATAGGGAGATATTGTCTGTCAGACAGTCTGAGCCCAAGCTGTTTAAGACATTAAAGGTCAAAACCAGAACTTTGAATTTTTAAAGCCCCAGTAACTTGAAAAATCAGTATCTTGTTTGTCATTGTATTTGGTCTATTTCTTCCTTTCTTTCTCCACCCCTTCCTGATATGTGCAGTTCTCGTAAGCCATAAGAGAAGAGTTACAGATTGTCTTTGGGTGTATTTTATCTATCCTGAAAGACAATCTTTTCTCTAGCCAAATGACTTCTGGCCCAATTAGAATGAGTAAGGGTTGGAAATATAAAAGATGACAATTTCCCTGAGAAAATAAGCACAATTTAGTTTCATTTTCCCCTTTTCTTTCTAAAGAAACTGTAGATGGTTGTCTTTCACATTACCTGAACAAATGGATGTTTCCAAACTCACACCTGACAAAACAAATAGATTGCCGTGCTTGGTGGTTATTTTTACACTATTTTGAGTCACCTGGTCATTGTTGCAAGACTCACTTGCTACCAGTGAAGATGTTGGTCAAAACACACCTGTTTTTATATTCTTATTGTGGTTTGCTCTATAGTACTTATTATGTGCTATAGTTCTGCCAATGTAATTTTATTGTGACTTTTCTGTAGTACTATGTTCTTTATTAAGTTTTTACTGGTAAGATTTCTATACTTCTTTGGATTTTTCCTTAACTTCTGTTATATTTGTTATATCCCAATATTGTGTCTTAATTTGATTGTTTTGAGCAAGGATTTGTTTCCTTCTCATTTCTAATAATGCCACCCTGGACCCACATGGCAAACAGCACTGCAGGAGAGAGGCTGTTTTATATGGCCTCCATGGCTGAGACCAGGGATAACTGTGTCAGATGCAAGGCACAATGACACCATGTGGTGGAGAAGAGAAGGTTAAGAGGGGGCATGATAGCCATGTTTAAATGGCTTGTATAGGGATTTGAAGGGATGCCATACTGAGCCATTTGAAGGGATGCCATACTGAGGATAGAACAAGCTTGTTTTCTGCTGCTCCAGAGACTAGGACATGGAGCAATGGGTTCAATCTACAGGAAAAGAGATTCCACCTAAACATTAGGAAGAACTTCCTAACAGTAGGAAGCTGTTTGGAAGTGGAATACACTGCCTTGTAGTGTAGTGGAGTCTCCTTCATTGGAGGTTTTTAAACAGAGGCTGGATGACCATCTGTTGGGAATGATTTGATTGTGTATTCCTGTATGGCAGGGGGTAGGACTGGATGGCCCTTGAGGTATCTTCCAACTCTATGATTCTATGAAACTGGAAGATCTGGAGAGGATCTGGGCCTCTCTCAAACAGCCAGTGGTTCAAGTTTCCAAGCAAGCTAAGAAGGGTGATAATGACAATTTTAATAAAATGAACTAATCTCATTTAGAGGCTTTGGAGAAATGCCTTTAGTCGTGGTGGTGGAAGGTGATGAGGATGTGATGGCGAAGGTGACTAGTGGCGAAGGTGATGTCTCTGAGCATACATCAACAAGTGAGTCTCATGACACTTCTATACATTCTGCAGATACACATGCTAGTTTTGACACAGTTTCTCAGAGGCAGCCTTAGGTTTTTTGGAGAAAACCAAGTGGATGGGTTGTGGTGGGCACTGAGAGTTCAGGAGGGGGCTCAGTGGTGGTAGGCTTACCATTCAGCAGGGATATGTTTTGGCCATCCACAAATGCCTCCATTATTATTTTTACCCGCATCCTATCATTCACCATATATGTAGCAGTGGCCTTATGGAGATCTGGGGAATAGGCAGCAGATCACCAGCAGCGGCTATAGCAGGGTAGCATATGGAGCCATTCCTTCTGGAAATCAGATGCTCCCCCTGGGGGACGATTTGTTCCCTGCCAATAGGGATAAGATATTATGTAGGGAGTATATAGACACCTTTAATCTATTGTCTAGAGAATTAGAGAAGAATAAGGATGAGTTGGACAATAAGGAGAAGGAGATGTTGTGTAGGCATAAGTTTGATAGGACCAGGGGCAACTGTTTGTCCAGATTTCTTATCTATGCTGGCATTATTGTAAAAATGCAGCCCTGGAGGGCTTTTTCTATGTCCCAGTACATAGATGTTATCTATAGGGTGTATGTGGACTTTGCAGGGCCAGCCTGGTTGCTTTATGAAAGGGCCTTTTGTATGAGGGTTGCAATCAATCCTACCCTCAGATGGGATCAGATGCAGCCGCACCTGTGGATGTAAATTATGATACTTGCATGACCAACTCCAGGGGAGAGGTCACACAGTGGTCATATTATCCAGAAGCCTCCAGCTGGCACGAGCCCCAAGACACAGGCAGTCGCAAGTCCTTAGCATAGGTTGTTGTGTTGGGAGTTTGCAGTTCAAGACCTTTTAGGTTCTGACATGAATGTTTTGTTTGCAGAGGTTCTCATTCCTTTTGAAACTGTCCAAAGGCTAAAGGAGCAGGCAGACCTAAGGACAAGGACTCAGATAGGTGAGGATCTGAGGGTGTCCCTCCACCTAAAAGAAGGACTCATCCCAATTAAGTTGGACAGGTTGGAGTTTATTTTGCAGTGTTATCCTGATAGGGTTTTTGCTCAATACGTGAGAGAAGGAATGCTATTGGATTCCATTTCTGGGAATCTAGACCCCATTTTATTCAAAGAATCTGTGTTCTGAAATCAGTTTAGAGAGTGTTGTCAGGGAGAAGATTTTTAATGAAGTATCTGAGAAGAGGGTTGTTGGCCCTTTTACATCTCCCTCAGTCCCTTATTTTAAAGGTTTCTACATTGGGAGTGGTTCCTAGGTAGGCACCTGGTGAATACATACTTATTCACTATTTGATCTTCTCCAAGGGGGAAATCTGTTAATGATGCTATTCCTGTGGAACTTTGCATGGACCATTATATGTCATTTGATCCAGTGTTTCACGAGGTGCACAGGAAGGAAATGGGGGTAGAACTGGCAAAATATGACATTTCACCTGCTGGGACTTTGCATTGTGGGGCTTTTCTTTTGATGGATTTTTCTACATGGACTGTGCCTATACTGTGGGATGTTTGGTGTCATATGTGGCATTTGAAAAGTTCAATACTTTTCTTGAATGAGGCCTTAAGGTTAGGTCTTTGCTAAAAGGAGATGATGATGATGATCTTAAAGGGTTTTTGTTTGTTTGTTTTTTGGCCAGCCAGGTACAGGGCAGTGTGTCCTCCTTATGAAGGGCATTTTTATTGGCAGCAGAATTAGCTGTAACCCTAGCTTAAGTAAAGACAGAGGGACCTAGTACTTGTTTAGTCTTTTGGGGTATCAACATTGATTCCATTGAGCAGCATTGCAGGCTTACCCCTGAGAAGCTCAGTGATTTGAAATGTAGGGTGTCAGAGTTTAGGGAGCACAGAAAGGCTATGCTCAATGAATTCCAGGAACTCATCAGTCACCTGAACTTCTCTTGCAGGGTTGTAATATCTGATAGAGCTTTTCTTTTTCTTTTTTTTAAATTGTATTTCTCCATAAAACATTAAAATCGAATTATACATTCAATATGTATACATATACTGATTGCTTGTAAGTACTAAATATTTACAATCAATTAGTGTAATTCTCATTTTTCTTCATTCTTCCATTCTTCAATTCTTCTCCTCACATAACGCTCAATCATACTACATTATACGTCCTTCCGACTACTCATAGCTAATTGCTCTTCTATTTTCTCTATGCACACAGAGTCGGAGAAATAACGAGACCACACACATAGTTTTGGGGTGAAATAAAATAGAATGTTTATTTATCACCCTACTTATTTAATTCCCTAAATCTTTAGAGGGGGGAGGCAACCTAGTGAGGGAGCAGCTGGGGCGGATCGTCCCTTCTGGACTTATGCCCCCAGCTTCCCCAGGTGAACACCTGAGCCCTGTTGAGCAACCCCAGGACTTGGGGTTGCTCACCAGCCGGTCCGTGTCTGGAAGGTCAACCCAAAAGTCCCTCACCCAATCCATACAGATTAAGGTGAGGGGATTATCCTTCAGGCCAACCCCAAGGTAGGTCTCCTTCTGTTCTCCCAGATCATACAATCTAAGGAGACCCTTCCAAAGACCGTCCCTTCACCGAAATCAGTGCCATAGGTGTACACCATAATCTACGCCTCCCCCTATTCCCGCCATAGATAAGGGGCAAGCGTCTGCTTCATCCCTTAATCCCCCACTAGCTTGTCCAATAGGTCCCTCAACCCCCACTGAAGATACCCCAGAAATAATAGATTACCAGTGTCCAAGAGATGTCCGCTGTCCGCTCTGTAGAGCTTAGGCCTATCAAACAAAATCTCAGGCTGTGCCAGGTAATGCCCTCGCATTGAAAGTAAAAACTTCCCCATCTGTCTGTTGACCTTACGCCTGGCCCTGTCAATCAAGTGGGGATTTCCCTCTCCCCGCCAGATCTGTCTCGGCAATATGGCCGACAACATAATGGTGACCGCAGGCCATTTAGACCTGATCACCTCCAAATCATGTGACGTTTGGATTACCAAAGCTTTGCCTTTTAGAAGGCCAAGATCATTACCCCCGAGGTGCAATACCAAAATGTCAGGCGGAGGCCCAACACATTCAGTAAACAACAATGGCATGAGCCCATGCCATCGCAATCCCCGCTTCCCCAACCACTCGATCACTCCCATGTCTCCCAGGCCAAGGTGAGGTCCAAAATAACTTAGGACTGTCGGACCGCCCAGTAGACCATACTGTGGCCGCAGATCAGAACCTGCCGTCTCACCAGTTGTGGTCTAGGACCTGGAAGACAAAAGGGGAAGAAACTCACTTAGTAAGGCAAAGGACGAACATATCTCTGGTATGAGGTTGACCTCCATCGCCCAATCCTCTGGATGGCCATAGGCGACAGGCCCAAAGCCACGGCAGTGGAGGCGGTCCCAATCCGGAAGGAATGCGTCCCAAACTTGACACCTGTAAGGCCCAATCGGTCTAATGCCTTAGCTGTCACCTTCCAAAACTGGTACCTAGTTAGAGGGGAAGAATCAGCATGAATAAAATGCGATCCTGGGAGTTCACCCCGAACCTGGAGATATTCCTGCAATGCAAGAACCGGACATATAGCGGTATCACTGCAGCATTGTAGATGCACAGTTTTACCACGCCCTAACTGATCAGTCTTTGAAAAGCGAAGCTTGAGGCTAGTCAGCCCCTCTGTCGCTCGTATGTCTCTTAATTCCAGCGCCCTACCTGAGGTGTCAGCCTTAGAAGACACCACCAGTTCGCTAACTCGCAGTGCGCCAAAAAAGGCCAACAAGGAGGCTGCATGGAAAAGCAGTGCCTTGTAGGGAGAAAAGCAAATCCCTACCCAGGCATGGCACAATCCCTTCAGGATGCATGGAGAAAGAGGAACACGAGAGTCCTTTTTCCGGCCTCGCTCTCGGGCCCATCCTTCCAGCGTCTTCTGAATACGGAAGTCGCTGGTATTATCAGGGGCCCCCTGTATCTTCACCCAAAATGCTAAAGCAGAGAGTTTGCTCCTAATGGATTGTGGAGCCAAGCCTCGTTTATGAAGATGCACACAAAATTGCAGCAGATGTGCCACGGGTGCCTCAGGTCCCAACTGAAGACCAAATTGATCCCTAAATTTATAAAACTCACTAACAGCCCTGGCATATCCCTTTCATGTGCTAGGAGCTACTGACATACCTAGGGCCCTCCAAATTTCAGATTCCCAATATGCCATAGTTCCTCCGGCATCCTGTCGCCCTCGGGTTCCGCGTCTGGAGCAAGCTCTCTGAAGCGCTCCAGTTGCATGCGGGAAAGAGCGTCAGCAATCTCGTTGTTAATGCCCGCCACATGCCGTGCAATAAATAAAATATTGTATCTGAGGCACTGCAACATGAAACGCCGAACCAGGCGCATGACCCGTGGAGACCTGGATGTGAGAGTATTTATTACCTGGACCGTTGCTGAATTATCGCACCAGAAATGTACTGACGAATTTGCCACTTCCCATGCCCAAATAAACACAGCAACCAAAATTGGAAAAATTCCAAAAAGGTAAGATCAAGGGTGATGTCTGTCCCACACCATTCAACGGGCCATGTCCTGGCACACCACCGGCCACCAAAATAAACCCCAAAACCAACAGAGCTGGCGACATTCGATGAAATTTGCAATGCTCCCTGGAGCAACCTTTCCTGGCGCCAGAATGAAATGCCATTAAATTGATCTAAAAACTCCTGCCAAACCATCAGGTCATCCTGTATTTGCCTGGTAATACGAATCTTATGATAGAGTTTTTGTACTCCCATAATGGCATCGCATAAACGGCAGAGGAAATCCCTGCTGGGGGCCACCACCTTGCATACGAAGTTCAAGTGTCCAATAAGAACCTGAAACTCGTGCAAGGTGGCTTTATGTCTAAATTTAAATTGATCAACCCTGTACCTTAAATCCTGAATTTTCGAATCTGACAAACGGCAAAGCTGATTGACAGTATCAATCTCAATGCCCCAAAAGGCTAAAAGTTGTGAGGGGCCCTCGGTCTTTTCAGGAGCAAGGGGAACACCCAGCTCCCTTGCCATCCTTTCAAAAAAAACTACAGTAAAAATCTGCACTCAGAAGAACCATACTTTCCAATAAACAAAAAATCATCTAAGTAGTGAACCACACCAGGTAAACTCGTCCTGTCCCTAATTGCCCACTCCAAAAAGGTACTAAAGGTTTCAAAGGCATTACACGATACCGAGCACCCCATGGGTAAGGCCTGGTCCATATAAAAAAGCCCCTCAAACTGAAACCCAAGTAACTCAAAGTCGTCGGGAAGAACCATGAGAAGACGGAAGGCTGACTTGATGTCACACTTTGCCAATTCTGCTCCAGGCCCATGACTCCTGACCTCACGTATCACTGCATCAAACGAAGTATACCTAACAGAACATAATTCATAAGGAATGAAGTCGTTTACCAACTCTCCCCTAGGATAAGATAAATGATGTATAAGTCTAAACTCACCAGGTGCCTTCTTGGGAACTATCCCTAATGGGGACACCCTCAGATTGGGCACCGGTGGCCGAGTAACGGGGCCAAGCACCCTCCCCTCCGAAACCTCCTTACATATTTTTTCCAAAACAATATGTTCCAAGCCCCTAACTGACCTAAGATTTTGGGCCGAAAAAGGGTGCCTAAGACCTTGATAAGGGTTCCAAAAACCAAAATGAAAACCATCTGATAAATAACGGGCGGCCTGCCTATTGGGATATACGGCCAGCCACGTGTCCAAAACTTCCAATTTAATTGGGCTGGGGCCCTTTAGGAGGCTGGGAGGATGAGGTACCTCCCCTGCCGGCCCCTTGACCAGCTCTAGACCCCCGGAGCTGTCCCCTTCCTCTCAGACAGTTCCGAAAGGAATGCGAAGACCCACAGATGGAGCACTCGTGATTAAACCGACAAGGTTTCCGAGAGCATGAACCATGCGAGCTGAATTCCCAACATAGCATCCTTTGTCCCCCACTAGCATAGGAAGGTGTGCCTGCTGTCTTGTTCCCTGAGCCTGCAGCAGGCTTCAACAAGTGTCCACTATGCATCCGCTCCCCCTGAATGGGACGCTCTGGGGTCATGAGCTGCAGCCACAATTGGGGATGCATCATATCCCAGTGAAGGGAAGGGTATATAGCGGCCCTCATACAAAAAGCTTCATTGTATAGGAGCCAGGCTGGGCCGGTAAAATCTACATAGGCCCCATGTATTATGTCCATGTATTAAAAAAGGGCCTCAGCCTGGTGCGGCTGTGCTTTTGCAATTACACCGGCTAAAATTAAAAATCCAGACAGCCAATTAGACCAATTCCTCTCTACCTTTCGTTTTCTCAATTTTTCCTTCTCCTTGTCATCCATCTCATCTTTATCTTTTTTCTCTACATCCCGATACAACAAGGAGAACACATCAACATATTCCCCTTTTACTATTTTGTCCTTTGTGGATTGTAAGAGATGGTCCCCCAAAGGCAGGGACATCTCGCCAAAGGGGACAGCAGAATATGCCACCATATCATATCCTGGGGTATGTGCTGAACTAACTAGAGGAGATGCCCCAAATGAAGGTGTATTGTACCCACCAAAGGTGACCAGGCCCCAAGGAGACCATTGGGAACCAGGCCACCCAATGACCTGTTGAGGCATGGCCCACTTACCCTTTACTGTCTGAGCATTTGCCCCTTGTGGCACCTCAGAATGCATGGGTGCCTGCCAGTTAGCCCATGGCCAAACAGGGTTTGGAAGCTGTGTGATGTCAATATTGGGTGACTCACCTGGAGGCGCCAGAACAGGAGCAGGTACAGGCTCGGTGTCATCCCGTGGTGGCAAAACGGAGGGGACATCCTGCTGATGTGATCCTGAAGCATCCTCTCCTTGAATCCTCTTCTCCAGCTCATCTAAACGTTCGAGAATCTGGTTAGCAATTTTACCTTTACCCCCCACAGGTTTAGTGTGGTATACAGATTCAGCCTCGGTTATCCCTTGAATTCTCTCCAGATGTTGAATTCTATCTAAGATCGCCCGCGATGGAATATCTTCTTCCTCATCACTGAGAGGTGGTGGAGGAGAAATGGGCACCGGTCGTTTTGGTGCCGGCCCCTTACCCTTCCCTCCACTTCTTCCCTTCTTAGGGGCCATGAGGGTAGTAATCATACCTTGTCGAGTGATGATATTATTATTATTATTATTATTATTATTATTACTAACACTAGAACAATATAACTATGTCAATACGACTGGCACCCACCAGCTGCACAAAATAAGGGCCCACTCAGTTGGCGGCCTAATATGTAATGTCAAGTGATGTTACTATTATTATTATTATTATTATTATTATTATTATTATTACTGACACTAGCACAATATCACTATGTCAATACGACTGGCACCCCCAGCCGCACAAAATAAGGGCCCTCTCAGTTGGCAGGCCTAATATGATGATGATGATGATTTAAAAAACGCAGTGATGATGATGATGATGATGATTGAAAAAAACACAGCCAAAATGGCCACCATATGAAATCTAATAGCAAAATGGCTCTTGTCTGAAGCAGTGAGAAGGGGACCCCTGGTGGCCCATCTAAACTCTAAATGAGTGAGAGGGGGACCCCTGGAGGCCCACCTAAACCAATACCCAGCAAGGGGGACCCTGGTGGCTCATGTCAGAAACAATGAGAAGGGGACCCCTGGTGGCCCGCCTAAACTCTAAATGAGTGAGAAGGGGACCCCTGGTGGCCTGCCTAAACCAATACCCAGTCAGGGTGACCCTGGTGGCCCGCCTAAATTGTCAAGTCAACTACAAATCCACGACTGCCTGCCAACCACCCATTGTATCTAGCCTAATATCAACATATGAGGAATCAACAGCAGCACTCCCCAAATGCCAGCCCACGTCCCCCTGCCTGTCACCGAGGACGGTAACCACTGGAGGATAAATCCGGAGACGCACGCCCCCCCAGCAGCGTTCCCACCAAATGCCAGCCCCCGTCACCCAGCCCCGATACACACTGGAGTGATGAGGTTGCCGCAAAACACCCGCTGCCGAGCAGAGCCCACTCAGTTGGCAGCCAATTGTCATGCCGATCACCGGCATGCGCCCGTCCGCTTGCTCCAGGCTGAATCATGGAGGCCCGGAGCCCGTCCGGCCTGCGCCGGCAAGCAGCCCTGGCAGTGCCAGCCGCTTGCCAGATGATGCCAGTCAAGAAGCCCAAAGGGAAAATCCCAGAAAATAGAGCAGGGCAGATAGCCCAACCGCTCTTCTATCAAGCCCCTAGCGCCACTAGCAGCCCCGAATCAGCGATCGCAACTAAAGCCGCGATTGCCGAATGAAGAAGAGGCTGAGGAGAGGGACGGGGCGCCTTTTATGCTTTCATGCCCCGCCCCTCTCCTCACGTCGCCGGTGCCTGCCGGTGATGTCAGCGTTGGTCTCGCTCTCCTTGCTGCGAGCAAGGAGTGCTCCCTGGCCGGAGGCACTGCGTGCGGCCTGGGGAGCAGTATTCTTATTTCTTTGACAGTCTTTACATTATATACCCTTTTTTCACTATGCCATTGTCAATTTCCTTTACTTCCTTGTCTGTTTTTTTTGTATATATGTATTTTAACTAGTTCAAATGTTCTATTTGTGTTATATTGTTTATATTTTCCCCCGCTTTCAGTTTATTGAGAGTTTTGTTTGTTTATTTCATTTTGTTTTGCAATGTTTGTTCCTCCTCTCCATTGTATTTACCATTATCAATTTGTTTGTTTGTTTGTTTGTTTGTTTTCCCCTTTGTGGATGTTATATATGATTGGCTTCTCTCATTTTATTAATTTATGTTGGAATTGCTGCAAAATTTCCCCATCTTTGTTCTAGATATTTAGTTTAGTCCAAATTTGTTGATTTTTATCTATGTACTTACCTTTTATAAGCATAGTTAAGTAATCTGTTCCTATCATTTCATATGTTTTTGTCAACCACTGATCTATTGCAGGTATCTCTGGGTTCTTCCACATTGATGCATATGTTAGTCTTGCTGCAGTAAGCATGTAATTTTTTTTTCTTTTCCTTGGTCTAATTTCTCTTCTTGTATGCCCAAGCAGAAAGGTTTCAGGTCTAAGTGTGATATTGCATTCTAATATTTCATTTCAAATTTTTTGAATCTGCGTCCAATATTTTTTGGCTTTGTCACAGCTCCACCACATATGGTAGAATGTTCCTGATTTTTGTTCACACTTCCAGCATTTGCTACTCATGTTTTTGTACATTTTAGATAACCAATGCGGGGAGAGGTGCCATCTAAAGAACATTTTATAACAATTTTTCCGAATGTTCTGACATAAAGTAATTTTGATTGTTTTTGTCCATAGTATCTCCCATTTTTCCAATTCTATTGGGTGTCCAACATTCTGTGCCCATTTTGTCGTGTTCTCTTTAACCACCTCCTCTTCAGTTTCCCATTCTAACAAAGTTTGGTAAAATCTTGCAATCATCTTTTTATTTCCAGGGTTAACAATTTTATCCCATATAGAATTTGCACTTTCCATACTTTCCAATTTTGTATCCATTTTACTTCTTTCTTTAATTTGTCTGTATAAATACCAATGACATATTACTCCGTCTTCTTCCATTTCTTCTTGTGTTTTAATTATATATTGTCCATTTTTAACCTTTACGATATCTTTATATGTTATCCATTTCTGTGACTGTATATTTTCTCTGCTAAATAGTGCTTCATGAGGTGACATCCACATCGGTAATCTCGGGCATAACTTTGTCTTCTATTTTTTCCAAACTTTTATTAAAGCTCTTCTGATGAAGTGATTGTTAAAATCTTTATTCACTGCCTCTTTGTTATAAAATAAGTACGCATGCCATCCATATTGATTGTTTATTCCTTCAAGTTTTAATAATTATGCATCCTCTAATGTTGTCCACTCTTTAATCCACGTCAGGCAGCAAGCTTCATAGTATAGTTTTAAATTTGGTACGTCTATGCCACCTCTTTACTTTGTATCTTGTAAGACTTTCATTTTTACTCTGCGGTTTTTTTTTCCAAAATAAATCTTGAAATGTCTCTCTGCCACTTAGTAAATACTGTATTATTATGTATAATGGGTATCGTCTGAAATAGATATATCATTTTAGGCAAACAGTTCATTTTGATTGCCGCTATTCTACCAAGGAAGGATAATTTCAAATTTTGCCAGTTTTTCAAATCTTTTTTAATTTCTGTCCATGTCTTCTAGTAGTTGTTTTGAAACAGTTCAGAGTTCTTATTTGTGAGATCTATTCCTAGATACCGTACTTTTTTTACTATTCTGTATTCTGATATTTGTGTCAGTATCTTTTCTTCTTCTTGTGTCATATTTTTAGTTATTATTACCATTTTGTCTTTATTTATTTCAGTCCCGTTAGTGACTCAAAGTCTTTGAGTATTGTTATTAGTGTTGTAATTTTCTCTGTTGGATCGCCCAATGATATCAATAAATCGTCTGCATATACCTTTATTTTATAGTTGTATTTGCCTAATTTAACTACTTGTATTTTGAGTTCTTCTCTTATTCTTATACTTAAAACCTCCATTACCAATAAAAATAACAGTGGGGAGAGCGGACATCCCTGTCTCGTACCTTTTTGAATCAGTATATCTTTTGTTTTCCCCCCGTTTATTATTATTTTTGCCTTCTGATCATCGTAGATTGCTTCTATCCATTTTGAAAATTCTTTCCCAATATTGATTCTATTCAAAATGTCAAATATTATCTCCAAATTCACATTATCAAAAGCCTTTTCGATATTCAAGAAAATTAAGGCAAGTTTTTTATCTACCTGATGATCATAATATTCTATTAAATTAAGAACGTGTCGTATGTTATCTTTTATATATCTTCCAGGGATAAAACCTCTTTGATCCGTGTGTATCCATTCTGTGAGTACCTTTTTCAATCTGAGGGCCAAAATTGATGCAAAAATTTTGTAATCCACATTTAATAATGAAATTGGTTGGTAATTTTTGGGATCTTGTGGATCTCTGTTTTCTTTCTGTATTAATATAATATTCGCCTCTTTCCAAGAATTGGGTAAGGATCCTTTCTTTATTTTATCCAAAGTTTTTTTCAGTGGTAAAATTAGTTGCTCCTCCATTACTTGATAATATTTTGGTGTAAACCCATCAGGGCCTGGCGATTTCCCTATCTTCAATCTTTTAATCGCCTCTGAGAATTCTGCAATTGTTATTGGCTTATTTAATCTTTGCCTCTGTTCATCAGTAAATTCTAGCAGTGAGAAATCTTTTAAAAAGGCTTGTATGTTTCCTCTTCGAGTTTCTTGTTTTTTATATAATGATCCGCAGTATTTCCTAAATATTATTTTAATTTTGTCTTGGTCTGTGTATATCTGTACTCCGTCCTTAACCTTTGCAATGTAATTTCTTTCTTTTTCTTTCCTCAATTTCACTGCCAGCCATCTGCCTGGTTTATTAGAATGCTCAAATTGTGCTTGTTTTATATATTGTAATTCTTTGTGAAGTTCTTCCATTGTTTTAATTGATAATATCTGTTGTAGTATTTTTATTTCCATTAGTATCTGTTTATTTGATGGGTAAACTTGAAGTTCTCTTTCTTTTTTCCTTATGTCGTCTTTTATCTTTGTTGTTCTCTCCATTTTTTTTAATTTCTGCTGCTTGTTGAATAAAGAAGCCTCTCATCACTGCTTTTGAGGCCTCCCAAACCGTAGTTATATCTGTCTGATCATTCATATTTTCTTTAAAATACCAATTAAGATTTTGTTTTGCTTTTTGAACTATTTTTTCCCTTTGTAGAATATTATCACTTAGTCTCCATTTATATTCTGTTTTTCTTTCTTTTAGTTCCAACATTACCAGATTGTGATCCGACCACACCCTTGGCAATGTTTCAATTTTTTGTATTGTATTACACATATTATCTATAAGCATGTAAAAGTCAATCCTCGAGAATGACTTATGTTGTTCTGAAAAAAATGTGTAATCTCTCGCGTCGTTATATTTGTACCTCCAGGCATCTGTTAGCAGTAGATTTGTTGTCATCTTATAGAAGGCCTTTGGTAACTTCCCTTGTGTTGCTTTGACTTTTTTACTTGATTGTCTATCCAGCGTTGGCGAAATCACACCATTCCAATCTCTGAATAGCATCATCCTGTCATAGTTGTATTCCATAATCCTCATCATTAACTCTTTAAAAAAATTGTCTTTATTTTCTAATGGTGCATATAATCCCAATATCAATGTTTTCTTATTTTGTATTATTCCTTCTAAACCTATGTAATGACCTGCGGGGTCTATGAATAATTGTTCTGCTTGAATTCTGTAATTTATGTATAATACTACCCCTTTTTTCTTGTTTTCATTCGCCGAGATGAATTCTCTACCTAATTTCTTGTTTTTCAGTAATTTTATATCTTCCTTTTTTATATGTATTTCTTATTGACATATTATGTCAAATTTGTTTTTCTCCAATAAATGAAATATTTTCCTTCTTTTTTCGGGCACGTTTAGTCCTTTAACATTCCATGTAACAATTCTTAAGTTCATGTTAAGTTATTTTGAGATGCCCCTTTTTTATTCTGTCATTTCTTCTTCTTCTTCTCCGAATTCTTCTTCTTCTTCTTCTTCTTCCTCCTCTTCTTTGTTTCCAGGTTCAACTTCTTCCTCTTCTTCTTCTCTTTGTTTTTCCTGTGTCCGTTCACTTTGAGAATGTTTGTATCTAGATTTTAGGTCTGTCCTGAATTTTTCCAGAAATTCCTCTGCCTTTTTTGGTGTACCTATTTTAAAGAACTTTTGTTTAAATTTAAAGGATAATCGCTCTAATTTCTCCCATCTATAGGAGATTCCACTTTGTCTTAACTGCATTGTTAGATTGTTGTAATTTTTCCTCTTTTTCAAAATCCTCATGGGGATATCCTTATATATCACTACCTCACTGTCCTCAAGCTGGAATTTGTGATCATAGTTTTGTTGTAATATTAAATCTCTTGTCTTCTTTCGTACAAAGTACACCACCACGTCTCTTGGTAAGTTCCTCTGTTTAGCCACTTTCGATGAAATTCTATAAATTTTATCTATTTCCCACTCCAGTTGTGTTTTTGTTTTCCCAATGAATTTTGCTAGTTTTGGTATTAAATATTTATATAGGTCTTCATTTTCTTGATCTTTTATCCCTCTTATTTTTATACAATTTTCTCTCCACTTCAGTTCCTGGAGAGCTCTTTCAACCAAATCTTTCTCCTGGGCTTCTTCTACTACTTTTGTTCTTGTTTCTACTTGTTCCACTTTAGTTTCTAGCAAGTTGACCTTCTCCCTCAATTGTCTTGTGTCTTCCATGACTTTCTCTATTGAGTCCTTTATCCCTTTCAGTTCTTTCTTCATTTCTTGTTTAAATTCCATCCTCATCTCTTTTATTTCTGCTCACATCAGTTTTATTTCTTCTAAGATTGGTGATAAATTTGGGTCAGAAGATCTTCTGGTCACTTTCTTGGATTTTTTCCCCAGTTATGGTAGTGGTTTGCATTTGGGCCAAGGAGTTAACTAACTCATCAGTCCATTTCTGGTGTGATTCATTGACCTAAGAGTAAAAAGAGAGACCCATAATGCTTTGAACAGGGGTTTGGGTCACTTGTTTCCACATCTCAGTATAGTGTTTCAGCAGCCAAAGCTCTAAAAGGCTGGTGGAGTACATTTATCTGATGTGGACTACATATTGTTCCTGGGGGACTTGCATCAGGGGGTGGGTGGCAATTTGGCTGGCCTAGTGGGGGAAAATGACAAAACAGCCATGTGTCCCTTGTCTGTGGCAGGTGGGGGAAGGAATTAAGTAAGAGTTCTGGTGTACACCATGGCATTCTTTTGGTGAAGAGGAGTATTACCTTAAGAGGTGGGGGTACATTAAAGTCCCATTCATGATGCCAAAATCTCCTTTTAATATTTGGGGGAATTATTAGATCAGATAGCAGGCCTGTAAGAAGAGGATAACTTCAGGGATCTTTTCAACTATGTATACCAGTGCTAACTGTATAGGATGCTCCAGTTGAAATAAAATAAAGTATTTTGTTGGAATAATACAGAAAGTAAACTAACATACACAGCATAATGTTCTTATGAACTATACAAGGGTATCGTAGAGTAAGGCAGAAAGGCTGGATAGAGAGAGAGGTACAGGAAGATAGGGTGATAGTTACCAGTCTTGAAGAGAAGTGTTCCATGCAGCAAAGATACTCAGATCTATGTCTGAGGGTGGCACAGAAAAGAAGAGAATGAGAAGGCCCAGCTGTATCACACTTCGGCTGTGACACACTTAGCTATTATTGGGGCCGTAATATTTATCCTCTATTCCATGCCTTGGAGGGGTGAGTTAGTAAAAACAAAGCTGGGGTGGTGCAGAATAGACAAAAGAATACAAAAGAATAGACAAAAGAAACTGAAACTCAACTGATTGCTTTACTTGTGGAGACATAGAAAATTGATGGGCTTGCAACAACCTTGTAAGGTTGGACAGGAGGGAATGTGAGGAGAGAATTCTGTAGGGTATGGAATGAGGAATGGTCACTTATTGCTTGATTGAATTATTGCTTGAAATGCCCAGGGCTGGAAGAAAGGATTTTCACATACATCTTAATGACTGGGTTGTTGGAAGAAATCCTTTATGGGGGCTTTCTGTTTAATCATAAGTTGGGTTTTTCCACCATTATATTTCTAGACACATCTCAGGTCATATTCAACAACTTTCTACTGACCTCCAGTCTGCCAAAGCCAATGTGACTCCAAAAATTGTCTAATATGTCCAGTTGTGAACTCTTGTGGGGAGGGGTAGTAAGGCATGCTAACAGGAGGGCTCTTGAAGTCCCTCTTTAGGTCCTGTGACCTTGGAGTGGGGAGGGAGTTTACACTTGGGGTGTCCCTGGATGTTTTGCTCTCATTTTAAGTCCTGTGACTTGAGAGTATGTGTGCCTTGTGTCTGCCTTCCAGCAGATGGCTGAATGGGGAGCAGCCCAGCTATTGGATTGCCCTTGGTGCTCAGGTGTTTCACCCAAGGGAAAGCTGAGGAGGTTGCCAAGGAATGACAGCCTCAGCTGATCCTGCACTAAATTGCCCCCTCCCTCCCTCCCTCACAGGCTCAACCCAGTTTAAATAGGTTTTAGGTCAAATAAAGTTGCCCTTGTTTAACCCAATTCACTGTGTGTGGTCTCATTATTCAACGACTGGTCACTTCCTCACATACTCTATTTTTCACTATAAGTAGGAGTATAATGAATATCTCAGGTAACAGATGATGAAGATTAAGGGAAGAATAGAAATGAAGGGTTGTGTTAGTATGTATGGCCTATCTTAAAGCCCTCCGTCTAGCCTATAGCCCTAAGACATATCATGGGACCACAGAGCTGGAATGGACCACAGAGCTGGAATGGACCACAAGGGTCATCTAGTCCTACCCTCTGCCATGCAAGAATACACAACTAAATCAGTGCCAAAAGATGACTACCCAAACTGTTTAAAAACTTTTGAAAAAGGAGAATTCACCACCTTCTGAAGCAATCTATTTTATTGTTGAACAATAAAAGAGGACTCAGGGCACCCCACTACCAGAGTTGAAGTAGATTCAACTGACAGATGATGTTTAAACATAGAATAGCATGGGTAGCTTGGCAGGTGCAAAAAATGTATATACTTGGGACTGTCCTGTGTATGCAAGCATTTGCATAAATCTCATGAAGAGAATGGAGTTGGGAAACCATGATTCCATGAAATATCTACTTCTGTACTACTAAAACAAATTCAGGCTTATATAGACATTTTGCTTTTGTCTATATATCCTTACCTGACTAGGGAATTGGACACAAGGGCAGGCACTCTGTACAATATTCGCCAGCCCAATTCAACAGCTGTAGCAACATCAGTGTTTGCCACTTATTTGAAATCTCATTCATATCCTGTTTGGGAGCAGAAAGAAAAGGTTCTATATAATCCTGCTACTTCCTCTTTCCCACCAAACACTAAATTGGTTGGATTGGAGCCACTGGTGTGATTGGGGCACTCTTTGTGTATGGATGGATCAATGCCATGGTGGTTATATTTGTAGTCCTTTGTAGGACAAATTATATTCCTCTGTCTAACAAACTCAGGCATTTAGTTATGAGAGAGGGAAATGGGTGCATTACCCACCTCAACAAGAATTATGCCTCATCCAAACAAAGGTTTCCTTCATTCCCCAAATTTCTAACATTGTATTAACTTTGCACTTCAGTCTAGCATTTAGAAATATCATTGAAAATGAGATTGGAGAAACAGGCAAGTAATTCATTGAAGACTGCCATGCTGATGTCACAATAGACTTTTTGAAGTGGAAAAAAAAAGAAAAAGAAAAAAGAAAGAAATATCATTTAGGCATCCAACGAAATGGGGCAGGCAAGTTATCAGGGAATGTGAACATATCAAATATAACAGTTATAGTGTGAATGTTTTACCATGTCTCACTTTCTACAGTGCTAGAAATTTGGGAAATAAGTTACAGTTTCATGGGGGAGGGCATAATTCTGATTTGGTTGGGTGATGTTTTCATTTCCTCACCCTTTGCTACTCCTGAACTAGCTATTAAATTGGGTTCAATCACTGCACTTTTTTTTTCATGAACTAGAGAAAGTTTATAGAAGCTTTGTTGTTGTAAACTTCCACCAAATCAGCTTTAACTTATCGTGACCCTATGAATGAGTGTCCTCCAAGTCACCCTACCCTCAACAGCACAGCTCAGGTTTTGCAGACTGAGCGCTGTGGCTTTCTTGATTGAGTCTATCTATCTGGAATGTGCTCATCCTCTTTTCCTATTGCCTTCTATCTTACAAAACATTATTGTCTTTTCTAGTAAGTCTTCTCTTCTCGTGATATGGCCAAAGTATGACAGTCTCAGTTTAGTAATCTTGGCTTCTAGGGAGAGTTCAGGCTTGATTTGCTGTAGGACCCATTTATTTGTCTTTTTTGCAATCCATGGTGTCCCCACTACCACATTTTAAATGTTACAGAAGATTAGGGATGGGAAAACTAGTGAGTTTAACTTTCTATTTCATTCATTTTTTAAAAAAACCCCTCATATTATCTTCACCCAAACTTTGTGACTTGAAAATGTTAGTAAATTCTTAAAAGGACACTCACACAATTTTAGCTGATTTGTCATGGCCAAATTCAATCATTACTGTTCTTCCCAGCATGGAAAGTACCACTTACCTGCTATGTAGGTGTTAAAAATCAGGAGTTTCTCAGAAAAGGAAGGAAGGAAGGAGTAACCTTAATACAGCATTCAAATGATTTAAATCACAGAATTTACAATTCAGATTTTTTGTAGTGTCCGGAGGCAAGACAGGGAGAGTTAATGCTTTGGTAAGCAAAAAACAATTACAACCACTGGTTGGGATAGAAAAGGCCACTTTTATTTGGCTATATGTGTAGAAGGTTTGGCCTTTATGGATTGGATCCTTGCATTGGCTGACCCACCTATCATCTAATATCAAACCCAGCCCACATGTTGGGTGTTGCTGGAGTGACAGAAATGGGATGCCACGTGGACAAAAGCCTCTGGGAATCCCCACTACCCAGGGATGAGGCAAGTCCCCCACCCATGTATCAAACATGACCAGGGGGTATTAACTCATGCCAAACTCCCCTGAGGGGAAAACCCCCCAGGTATGATTGTCACATAAAACCTGTCTGTGCTCAAACTAGATCTGATCCCCTAATAAATCACACCCAAAGTTGTGACACATATAAGGAATCTAATTATGTTTAGGTTACATAATGACATTTAGCATGCAATAAGAAATATAAGAGGGTGGGGTAAGGGTCAAAGCCAATCTAAGGCTTGGTCAGCCAGTGAGCAGCTCATATACCCCTCTGGTGTCCTAGAGTGAATGCTTTGCTATCTCTGTTGAAGTCTCACCTCTGGTATAAACACATTAAATCTGATTGGACAGTTATTCCTGGTACTACAGGGAGCCCACAAAACAACACAGGCTCCTGGTAGGAAAATGCCAATTCTGGGAGAAAATGCTGCTGAGTTCCATTTCTTCCTCCCTACCACACAGCACAAAAACAGAGTCTCATGTAAGTTTGGGAACATTTATTATGAATGAAGCACTCAAACCCCTGGGTTGGTCTGGACAAACCTATTGGCTTTAATGCTACTCACTTTAAAAAATAAAAATAAATCTCAAATTCTTTTCACCCTGAATGTAACAAATTTGCACATTGTTGGTATATTCTTATTAAAAAAATGAACTGAAACAAAATCTACACCCATTCCTACAAATGATGTTGAAACCATTCTTGACTTACTAGAGATTTAACTATTTTTAAAATAGTTAAAATGTGTTTTTCAAGTGTTGGGAAACACTGGTGAGGAGAAACCCAGATTCACAAGAATCTTTGCAGTTCTGCAGTTCTGTAGCTATTCTGCACAAAATTAACTTTAACCTTAGATTTCTACTCATTACTCAGCCCTCAAAACCCCAACTTCTGCTTTTCTACAAGATTATCTGTGTTTATCCAGCTGCTAAGACCAAGCCAACAAACTGTGCATGCAGCACCTGTTGCACATGTGATTTCCCATCCAGATAAATTTAAACATGGAGGCACCTCCTTCTAGATGGATTAGGGTGATTTGGTACAGTTTAATAATAATAATAATAATAAAATTTTATTTATATCCCGCCCCTATGCAACACAATCGGGGCGGCTTACAATATAAAAACTCCATAATCACAATACCCTAGCCCACCTACCCCTTAAAATAATATTAAATTATGATGGATTAAAACAGACAATAATTAAAAATATATATAAATTAGAAGAAAAAATTACAACATACAATCAAAGCCTATAAAGGACAGCTGAATCTTGGGCCGGGATAATTATTCAGGAAAAGTTTGATTGCATTCTGTTGCCTGCATTTACACAACATATATCTTCAACCTGTGGTCAGATAGAAAATGGATAGTCAGGTGCTTTACTCCTTCTCATGTGACATTAGAACTTGGGGCCATCCAATAAAAGTTTTCTCTCAGGAGGTTTTGGACATGGAGAAGGATGTAATTCACATTGCACGTATCTAAGTTATGGGATCCCACTAGCTGTGATGACTAAAAAAAACACAGGTGGCTTTAAAAGGGGACAAAACGCATTCATTGACGATATGTCACCACAACTACCTCCATGTTTACATTACTCTTAACACCACTTCTTAAAGAACAACAAGAAGGAGAAGGCTGTTGGGCTCATGTCTACATGTGGGATTTCTGGGGTAGCTGGACTAGATAGGGCAGAAGGAGGCAACCATTTGTAGCATGTGGTACTAATTTTTCCCTCACTCCCCCAGTGACTAGGAGTACATCATTTTCAGACACAAGATTGGCAAAAAAATGGCACGGTGAAAATAGTTATTTGTTTATTTATTTATGGCATTTATCTCCTCTTGGTCTGCAGGAGTCTCCAAGAGGATGTACTATATATATATATATATATATATATATATATATATATATAAAAACAAGCTAAATTTATGAGAAAAATAATTAGAACCACACATGAAAGAGACAAAGGAACTGCCCCAGGAACTGCTTGCAGCCCTGATAAGTCATTTGTAGTTGTGTTATATGCTGCAACAGTAGGTTTTGGGTACTGTAGGGATTCCAAAACTCAATCTGCTGCTCCTAGAGGCTTCCAGGAGGGGTGTATGCGGCCTCTGAAAAATGCTTGAGGATTTGAGATCTCTGAGGGGCCTAGAAAAGCTTGGGACCACAAAAAAAAAAATGTGGAGGTTGCAAAAAAATGTACCTCTGAATAGGGTTTAGTTTGACTGAACAGGACTCTTCTTACATTATTTTGTTGTTGGGTGCCTTCAAGTTGTTTCTGACTTGCAGTTAAAATAAGAAAAAAAACCCACTAAGTTCTCATGGCAAAATTTGTTCAGAAGGGGTTTGCCTTTTTCATCTTCTGTGGCTAAAACAGTGTGACTTGCTCAGTCACCCAGTAGATTTCTGTGGCTGAATGGTGATTTGAACCCAGAGTGGTAGCCCAACACTCAAATCTATACCACACTTGCTCTCTCTTAAATTATTAGAAATATGTAAAATAAGTGAATGGCAGATTTATCCAAAGTGTAAGATGTCACTTCCTGAAGTTTACTGATTTTATTTTGCATTTGGAAAGGCATCAGAAGGGAAAGCTGAACAGAAGGAAACAATATCAGATTCTTTTCCTTTTCAAAGTATTTAAGTGTATGTTGCATTCAGCCTAGAAACACCAATGCTCTATATATCTTTCTCTTTCTTTTCTTTTTTTTGTCCACGTGTACCTTTTGGATGGAAAATAGTCTCTGGCCAACAATTTCCCAATGACCTTTTAGTAGCAGCTGGAAAATAGCATGTACTTAGACAGGTAATGGGAATCGAAATAGGATTGTGAAAGGCAGGTAAGAGGAAGAGAGCAGGAGACCACACAGAAACTGTGTTGAAGCCAGAAATAAGAAATGATAAATATAAAATCCAAGAGGCTAAAGTGAAATGGGGCATCCGGCAAGTTGTGTGAAAATATAAGAA
The DNA here is from genome assembly GCA_030847615.1 of Gambelia wislizenii. Classification (NCBI taxonomy): domain Eukaryota; kingdom Metazoa; phylum Chordata; class Lepidosauria; order Squamata; family Crotaphytidae; genus Gambelia; species Gambelia wislizenii. Next base: position 152,396,667 of record JAUMIR010000004.1, read on the forward strand.
AAACATAACAAAAATGTTGCTGTGGAGAAAACATAAACTGCCAAAGAGCACATTTTTCTTTCCTCAGAAATTAAAATGAATGTAAGTCTGTTTTATACTTAATATGATAGACACAACTGCATAGGGATGTAATTCTTCACTAAGTTTCTTCTAAAAGGTGGCAACAAGTAATTTCAGCAACTTTATTCCTGCTGTGAGGAAGTCTTCAAAAACCATGAAGTTTTCAAAGGCTATTCCCAATCCATGTCTTATTCTGTGCAAAATTCACATGTGCTTGTTGTGATCAGAAAACAGCTTTTTCTGGACAGGAAATAGCCTTTTCTGCATGGAAAATGATATTTCAACGCAGAAATAGTAATTCTTCTGCAGAAAATGTTGTTTTCTTTATTGACAATGCTGGTTTCTATGCAAATCATCCATGTGCTTATTTTCCATATAATAAATCTCCAATTACAGCATTGTCTGTGCAGGGAAAAAAAAAGATTTTCTGCATAGGAATTAATATTTCTGCATTGAAATATTACTGTTCATGCAGATAATTCTATTTCCTGCACAGAGTGGGCTTGACAGTTACTGGAGAGGAGAATATTAGTGCCACTCTATTCTGCTTTGGTCATACCTCAGCTGGAATACTATGTCCAACTCTGGGCACCACAGTTCAAGAAAGATATTAACAAGACAGGACATACCCAGAAAAGGGTGACCAAGATGATCAAAGGTCTGGAAACAAAGCATTATGAGGAATGACTTAAGGATGCGGGTATGTTTAGCTTGGTGTAGAGAAGACTGAGAAGTTACATAATAGCTGTATGTAAATATCTGAAGGGATAAAATGCAGAAGGTATTTTTCTAGCTTGTTTTCTTCTGCTCCAGGGACAGAACATGAACCAATTGATTCAAATTACAAGGAAAGAGATTCCACCTAAACATTAAGAAGAAGTTTTTTAAAAAATATTTTTAGAGCTATTCAACAGAGGAATAGCCTGCTTCAGACGGTGGTGGACTCTTCATATCTGGAAGTCTTTAAACAGAGGTTTAAAGAGGGCATCATTCAGGAGTGCTTTAGCTGTATATTCCTGCATGGCAGGGGATTGGACTAGATGACTCTTGTGGTCCCTTCCAACTTTAAGATTCTATGATTCACCACATTTCCTTGGTGTGTTTGGTTGGTTTGCCCTTGTGTGTATGGTTGGGAGCCCTGGTGGCATAGTGGTCAAATGCTGGTATTGGAGCCACAATATCAATCCCAGAGGGCTCCAAGGTTGACTCAGTCTTCCATCTTTCCAAGGACAGTAAAATAAGTACCCAGCTTGTTGAGGGCAATTAGCTAAAAACATTGTAAACTGCTTAGGGAGTGCTTTGGCACTGATAAGCAGTATATAAATATTAATGCTATTGCTATGCTATTACTATTTGTTTACAGATGTATAGATTACTGATGTGTCTTCCAGGATCACCTCTTGAAAATGCAGTGGCAGCAAACACAATGTATGGCTCAGTCATTTCAAGTAAAGTTAAAAGCAAAGATGGACATCATTTTAAAAAAGAAATCTGAATAAGATGTATATATGGGTAAAGCATGTTTGTCTTCTTTTCCTGGGCAATGAACAGAAACTGAGAAATATTTTTCTCAGCACCTGCAAGAGGCTGAGATATTTTGTGCCACTACTGCCAAGAAAGCATTTGTGAGAACATTTTCTCCTGTACCAATGCACTAAACAATAGTTGTTGCTGCTTTGTTGCATAGACTTGTTAAGAAAAAATAAATACAGTAGAAACATTGGATAGGTTGTTTGAGCCTTTTTTCATCAATCAATCCCTCTTCTGTGCTTGCTGTGTTCATAAATCAGATTCACAAAGTGAAAAGATACTACAAATGTAAATCTTCATTAATTTCATTCCTGCATGCAAGAATAAATAATTTTAAAAAGTTTTCTCCCTGCTGGATAAGATTATGGGAGCTTTAGCACATTTTTCTTTTTTTTTTCTTTTTGCCCATCAGGATTTTTTTTTTTTTTGAATAGTGAGGAAAAGGTGATGACTTTTGTGAAAAACAACGTGCAAAACAGCAATAGCAATACCATTTGTATTTCTATACCACTTACCAGTGCAAAACACTCCCTAAGGAGTTTAAAATATGTTAGCTAATTTCCCCCCCAACAAACTGGGTACTGATTTTACCAGCCTATGGAAGGATGGAAGGCTGAGTCAACCTTGGAGCCCTGTAGTATCAAACATACAATGTTGTGGCTGCAGTACTGGCATTTAACCACTGCGCCACCAAGGCTCCTTTGCACTACCAGGGCTCCTTTTGCACAGAATAAATTGTCTGCAATCCTACAACAAACATGTGAAGCATAATGCCCACATATGCAGCTCATTGCTTCTTCCCCCACTTCCAAAGCATCTGTTAAGCCCTGGGGATGCTGGCATGGCCTTTTACTGGTTGGGTAGGAAGGGAGGTAACCAGTCAGTATATGTGCTGGCTGTAGTTCTGTAAGTGGAGAAAGAGAAACGAGGTTGGCCTCTCAGATCTCCAGCAACTTGGAAAACATATGAAAGAAATACTCATACTGCACATAAGAGGTTGGCTGATCATCTACATTAAAATTTCTCTGTGTTTCTGGCTGATTTGTATTGACACTCATCCTCTTATTAGAGTACTTTTGTCTCTCATCAGCATTTCTTATATGTTATGCAGAAGAAAGAAACTTCAAATTATCTGCAATCCCCCCCCCCAGTAAAATTCAGTGACGTTCTAAATCAGAGATGAAACCCTCCACCTATTGTTGGACATGAAATCCCATCTGGTCCTGCCAGCATAGCCAGTTGTGAGGAATGATGGAATTGTAGTTCAGCAACACACAAAGGGTTTTTTTTTCTAAATTGTTGTATACACTATAGATTTTACTTTCTCTCACTGTTGTGAGTGATCAAACTCATTTTTAAGCACTATGAACAATTGGCAGGGAAAAGGCCTGTAGGGCAAGGTCAAGGGGAGATGGCAACAGTAACAATTCTCATTCCCCCTACCTATTCAGGGCTCAGTTCAGCATTAACATGCCTGTCCCATTAAAGCTAAAAGTGAACTTGTCCCGGCAAAAGCACCTCCCATTAGACCTAACCCTAACCCTTTAGCAGTGCGAAAAGACAGCCTTGACAGTAACGGAGCACAAACAGATCTCTGTTTACTTCCGGGTTCCAGATCTTGGCAATTCTCATGAGAAGACACTAGTGTGGCAAATTCAAAACACCACATACAAAGTCACAAAAAGTTCACACAAGCACAGAAACACACTTTAAAAGTCCCAAGTACACCAGGGGAGTGAATAAAAAGAGCTTCCCCTACCTGGCTGTTGCATTCTCACCCAGAAGTGTTCTGTTGCTGTATTCACATGAGCACAATGGCACAAAGTTTCAAATGCTGGCAAAGTGCCATGACAGATCTATTTACGGCTTGGGCCATCAATAAAAGAGAATGGCTTTTTGACTTGACATGATCACAAAAGGATGACGCCATTTTGTATGCATGTCCTTTCACATTCATATTTGCCATATCTGATAAAGTCTTAAGACTGGCACCTCTGGAAGCGATAGGGTACAAGCAGTATGGGCCTTGAGAGGGCAGTGAGCAACACCAGATCAGATCACCAACTGCCTTAAGGTGGAGTGATGCGATTGGTAACTCACCAATTAAACTGCTGGCCTTGATAAGTGAAACAGATTCTCTTTATTCTCCTGCTTCCTTAGGCTGCACCAATGAACCTAATCAGTTTGTTTGCTATTAAAATAAAGCAAAAACCAAACAAAACCCACTCTTCAAGTACTCTGTCATCACTATTACATCATTATTGTAATAGATGTTTTATTTAAATTTTACCAGACTTAAGTGACTGATGCTCTAAGGCAGTGGTGTCCAACTTGTGGCCCTCCAGGTATTTTGGACTACAGCTCCCAGAATTCCTGACCATTAGAAAATCTGGCTCAGGCTTCAGGGAGTTGGAGTCCAAAACACCTGGAGGGCCACAGATTGGACACCACTGCTCTAAGGGGACAGTACCAGAAAAACTGTGTGAAATGAATTTCTAAGATCAACAACAGCTTTTAAAAACTACTTTTGTGTTTTATTTATTTATCTACTTACTTATTTAGAAAAACATCAAATTTTACAGAAGCTTCACACAAGCCCCTTAGAGCCACCTGTCTGAAATTGGGTTGGGTTAATCTCCTTTTTAGGGCCTACAGTGTCTGTGTCTCTCCCTCCCTCCTCCTTTCTTCCCCCTCTCCCTTTTTTGAATTTACACCCCACCTTTCTCTTGCCAAAATGACTTACTGCAAGTCAGTAGCGTACAAATAGCAATCCAGCTTCCCAAAGCTTGATTCAGATTCAGGGTTCAGATTGGAATACATTTTGTCTATATCTATTTGAACCAAATTGGACCTCAATTTGAATCAGAAAATGAGTTTCCAGACTGAATTAGGGCCTTCATCCTGTGGCCACAATGGCAATGGTCCCCAATCAGAATACCATCCTTTAAACACACATACACACCAAAGAAATAAATGCACTCTAACCCACCATTAACCTAAGGTGGTATAATATTATATTTGTTCAAAAATTCCTTCCCAATGCAACTTCTAAAGTATTGGTGATAGAAATGTCTTATTAAAGAAATCACTCAGATCTAATTCACATTGAGATAGCAAGTCTGTGTCTAGACTATGTCACGTCATTATTAATTTTCTTCCTTTTGCAGAGAATAAGAGCAGGTCAAGAAAATGTCCCCTAACATATAGGAAATTATCAGACAGGAACGGAAAAAAAAAAAAAAGCATTCCTGTCCCATAATCTCCATTCCCACCCCTGCCTCTTCCCAATCCCACCACAATCAACCTCCCCATTTCACTTACCTCCTCTCCAGTCAACAGGGCAGCCCAGGAGTGAAAGGAGATCTAACGGAGCTCCGCTCACTTCCTGGATTGAAATCACATATATTCTCATGAAAAGATGTGAGTGTGGAAAATTCAAAAATAAAAATAAAATGTACAAGTAACCTGGGCAGGGTCATAAAAAGGGTGTCACTTACATGGATGTCACAATCTCACACAGAAGTGTTCTGGCAGGGACCTCTCATTGATGCTGGGATCTCGCCAGCATAACGGGGCACTTTGTCACACACAGGCAAATCTGGAACACAAACGGAATGGAAGATCTATTGACGGCTTCTCCAGTCAATATAAAGCAGTGCCAGCAGAATGGCAGCATAACGGGTGCATAATGAGGGGGGAACAATGTTGTCTGATAAGGGAGCCCTTTTGCGATCTCCTGCCATTGCTGTAACACCACTTTGACCTGTCTGAGAATCTCCATAGTTTGCTCTATGGAGTGGGTTTCGGAGGAGTATTCCTTCCAGGGAGCCTTTATCTGCAGTTTACCAACACAATCAAACACTATTTCAGTATCAGCTAGGCCTGTAATGAACCAAGAACTTCCTGTTTCTGGTGTTTCTTTTAATGAAAATAGCTATCCTTTTAAACAACATGCTGTATTTATTTTTGAAACATATTTTTCTAAATTATGGTAGGAATAATAATAATAGACTGTGGTTGTTGCTGTAACAATGAAAATTAAACCATGAGTTCACAGGTAATGAAAAGAAAGATTAAATATTGAAAGAGGGATTTTACAAGTGGAATATGAAGGTTGGGTTGGGTTAATCAGTACAGCATTCCCCTGACAGATTCTGGCTCTACAACAGTTGGAGATAAAGAATGATTACATTTTGCCTCGGTGTGAGCAAAGATTAAAGAGATGGATCATAATTAATGGGATGAGTATTATAACATTATGTTCTTTACTCAAGAGGAGGGGCAAAATGATGAATAATTTTATTGAAGTAGGTAAGCAGGGAAGGAAGGTTGGGAATACCAATTAACTTTTGACCAGGATGTCATAACTAACAGTATTAGGAGTTTCAGATTACAAACAGCCCCAATGCCTGAGGTAGGATCAAAGGCTTTCCAGGAACACTGCAGTCATCACTACCGGATGGCATGTTTAATGGTACCATAATTAATTTCATTGCACAGTTGGAAGGGTAACATAGCACAGGATTCAGAAACGTTTTGATATGGCTATACTTGCATACTCTGCTTAGGCAAGATGTGTTTGGCTTATTTTCTTTCTTTCTTTCTTTCTTTCTTTCTTTCTTTCTTTCTTTCTTTCTTTTTAAAGTTAATTATAGCCAAGAACAAGTACAAAATCACAACCTTAGAAATTACTGCACCTTGTTTATATATTTAGTAGTCATGTATACCTTGAAATCACAGGTTTAATAGGTTTCATAATAGACATATAAATAAATAATAGACATTATTTTTTCTTGATAAGAAAGTCACATTAACAACAGAAAAAAAAAATTGAAGAATTCTTGCCACCTCAGTTATAAGCTTGTCCCCTTCCATCAATATGGTGTGCCGTGTGCTCCATAAAGCTTTTGTCAAGAATTTGGAAGTAACTGGTTGCACATGATGAGTTTCAAATGATTTATTTTTCAATCACCAATGGATAAACAAATTACATTATGATTCTAATATAATTAAAGATAATTTCCACTCCTTTCATTATGTAATTGTAACTGGGCTTTTTTGTTATTTTTATAGTTCCAAGAGTGTCTGAGCTCACTACTTAGATATGTTTTGTACCACATACTAGCATCTAGCAATATTCCAATATATTTTAAAAAGTTACTGCAAGCAACTACTTACTTTTTAATAAGAGGAAAGTAAAGAGTTGTATTTTAGATTGTAATTAGTTGCAGTTATAATAGAATCATAGAATCAAAGAGATGGAAGAGACCACAAAGGCCATCTAGTCTAAGCCCCTGCCATGCAGGAATACACAATCAAATCATTCCCAACAGATGGCCATCCAGCCTCTGCTTAAAAACCTCCAAGGAAGGAGATTCCACCACACTACGAGGCAGCATATTCCACTTCCAAACAGCTCTCACTGTCAGGAAGTTCTTCCTAATGTTTAGGTGGAATCTCTTTTCCTGTAGTTTGAACCCATTGCTCCATGTCCTAGTCTCTGGAGCAGCAAAAAACAAGCTTGCTCCATCCTCAATATAATATCCCTTCAAATATTTCACAACGGCTATCATGTCACATCTCAGCCTTCTCTTCCTCAGACTAAACATGCCCAGCTCCCTAAGCCTCTCCTTATAGGGCATGGCTTCCAGACCTCCCAGCATCCTGGTCACCCTCCTCTGGACACATTCCTGCTTGTAATTATAGTAATTTAATTACTTAAATTGCCCTGTTATAATTATTTAGATTGTTCTGTCCCTGCTTGTGGTGGATGGTTTCAGTTTAGTTTGTAATGTTTTACAGTCTCTTTTCATGTGTTTATATAATCCTTATCTTCCTGCTCCTCTTGAGATTTGATATTTTATTACTCCCTATCTGCCATAAGCATTTTGAAATGTAGATATAAAATAAAATAATACATGCAAATATATCAATGCACATGCTCAAGAAGCAGCATATCTTGGTTTAGAGGTTGAACAGGTGAGTTTATGAATAGGTTCTGCAGTTTTATTGCCAAGGACAAGTCATGGTGCAGGCAATATCATCCCTAATAGGATAGCATGTTGAATCAGCCTAGAGCAGGCATTCTCATCTTACTAGGGCAGCAGCCTTATGGTATTCCATGTGGTGCTAATTTAGTAACACTTGGACTGAAAATGAAATTTAAGTGATTCCCCAGACTGGTAATGAGCAGTCGATTGATTTAGTGGATATTTGACATTCAAAATAAGCATTCCATATCCAGTATTTTGTTGTTGTTCTTCCTTGCCCACTAATAGTATATATTTTAGAGTATCTGACATATCAAAAACATATCCTATCAATCAATAACTGGAAGTATCTGAGAGCTGATATATAGTAGCAGCCAGCCATTCAATGCTGTCAGGCAGGCATGTAATTGACAATGTCTTACTGTTGGCATCTTTTAGCTGAGTAATTACATTTCAAAGTCAAATACATTTCTGAAATTTGATTATTTTTAATAGGAAATTTGAAATCCTAATGGTAAATATTTGAGAAATCACCACACACCATATATATATATATATATATATATATATATATCGTATATTCCGGCATATAAGACGGCTGGGCATATAAGACCCCCCCCCATTTTTAAGATAAAATATTGAGTTTGGGATATATTCGCCGTATAAGACGACCCCCCTTCTCTTATATGGCAAGTATATCCCAAACTCCCCCACACCAGTGGTTCTTAACCTGTGATTAGTGGGGGTCTGTGAAGGCTTGAAGGCTGCTTGGCCCACCTCCTCCTTGTAGTGACAGGAGCTAAGGCAAAGGTTGGCTGGTTGACTTGGCCTGTGCATTGCCATTCAATCTACAAACTTGCAGGAGAAAAGTCTTCTCTCTTCCTCCACTGCCTCTGAGAGAAGGTTGAATGGATGGTGTAATGGTATATTATTATTATTATTATTATTATTATTATTAGGGCTTTAAATCTTGAAATAAGTCTTGAGGGACCCCAGTGGTGTGGGAGCGTTTGCACGGCTCCAGAGGCAGTGGGGGAAGCCGCGTGGGGTGGGGGGTGATTTTCTCCATGGCTGTCAGTCACAGAGAAGACCCCCACCCCACTCCATGCAGCTGAGGGAGAAGGGCAGAAGCGCGTGGGGAGGGAGGGCTTCTCCGTGTCTGCCAGTCACGGAGAAGACCCCCCTCACCCCGTGCAGCTGAGGGAGAGGGGGGAAGCACACGGGGAGGAAGGGCTTCTCCGTGGCTGCCAGTCATGGAGAAGACCCCCCACCCCGTGCAGCTGAGGGAGAAGGGGGGGAAGCCGCGTGGGGACGGAGGGCTTCTCTGTGGCTGCCAGTCACAGAGAAGCGTCTCCCACCCTGCGCAGCTCCAGAGGCAGTGGGGGAAGCCGCGTGGGGTGGGGGTGATCTTCTCCGTGGCTGCCAGTCACAGAGAAGACCCCCCACCCCGTGCAGCAGAGGGAGAATGGGGGAAGCGCACGGGGTGGGGGGGTGATCTTCTCCATGGCTGCCAGTCATGGAGAAGACCCCCCCCCACCCCGCGCAGGTGAGGGAGAATTCGGGAAGCATGCAGGGTGGGGGTGATCTTCTCCGTGGCTGCCAGTCATGGAGAAGACCCCCACCCACCCACGCAGCTGAGGGAGAATGGGGGAAGTGCGCAGGTTGGGGGTGATCTTCTCCATGGCTGCCAGTCACGGAGAAGACCCCCCCACCCCGCGCAGCTGAGGGAGAGGGGGGAAGTGTGCGGGGGAGGGAGGGCTTCTCCGTGGCTGCCAGTCACAGAGAAGACCCCCCCACCCCGCACAGCTGAGGGAGAAGGGGGGAAGCCACATGGGGAGGGAGGGCTTCTCCGTGGCTGCCAGTCACGGAGAAGCGTTTCCCACCCTGCACGGCTCCAGAGGCAGTGGGGGAAGCTGCCGGGTCTGGCTGGGTCAGGGGTGCCACCGCTTCACTTTGCCTTACCCCCCCCACCCGATCTTCGCTCCATTTGCAAGGGAGCGGAAGAGGCAGGAGATTGGGTGGCCGGTGAGGCAAAGTGTGTAACCGGCGTATAAAATGACCCCTGACTTTGGAGTCTATTTTCCAGGCTTCAAAAGTCATCATATATGCCGGAATATACGGTATATATTTCAAAAAGTCTTGAAATGCAAAGTATCCCATGGTTGCTATTCTTTTTCTGAGTCTCATGGCACCTTTTTAAAACTAAGGATGTAGAATTTAAAGACAATGTGAAAAGCAGATTTGCACAATTAAGCCTGATTGACTAGGAACCAGATGAACTCTGGACTGAAGCCAAGGACATTGTCAGGGAGGAATGCAGAAAAACACTATCTGCAGCCAAAAAAGGAAAAGAAAAAAAGACAAGCCTCAATGAATAACAGACAAAATTCATCAAGAACAGAAGAGAAAGTGAAAGGTGAGAGAAATAAAGCTAGAACACTGGATGCAACTGTTCAGCGAATTGTGTAGAGACAAAGAGAACTACTATAATATAGGTTGGCACCTGTATCTGTGGGAGATACATTTCAAGACCCCCCCCCCTTGTATACCTGAAACCATAGATAATAGAAAACCCTATTATTTTCAATGAGACAAACACCAAAGTTGACCATAAAATCAAATTGAGAGAGAGAACTTTTTTTGGGGGGATGTGGATAAATAAAACCGTGGATACCTAATCCATGGATATGGAGGTTGACCTGTAAGCAATGCAGAGAAATAGAAAGTGACAATAAACAAGGAAAAACAAGAGACCACTTCCAGAAGATCTGAGAAATCAAAGGGCAATTTAAACCTAGAGTGGGGATGTCCTATCACCAGAAGGGGAACAATTAAATGACCAAGCAGAAATTAATGATGGTTGAAGCAATACAAAGAGATGAAAGATTGACATATACATTCAATGAAGAACCATATGAAGACAAACCTCCAATTATAAAAAGTGAAGCAAAAGTTGCACTCATAGTACTGGTGAGAAATAAATTACCATGAGCAGATGACATACCAATAGAGCTGCTTCAGGCTACAGAGACAGAATCTATACTCTACATCTAACTAAAATCTATTAACAAATATGGAAAACAAAGCAATGGCCTACAGACTGGAAATGCTCAATACTGTATATTTTCCAGTCTCTAAGAAAAGGGACTCCATGGATTGCAATAATCACAGGACCATAGCATTAATTTCCTATACAAGCAAAGTGATACTCATATACTCCCCAACAGGGGTTCACAGCATATAAACTCCACACACACACCTACCCAACCATTCTCTGAGGATGACAGCCACAGATATAGGCAAAACATCAGAAAGAAACTATTCCAGAACATGGCCTCACAGCCCAGAAAAAACCTAAGGAAAATCCTTGGAAATGTTATTTGTTTGGACTGCAATTTCCAAATTCTGTGGCCACTATGACCACTGGCCTTGGAGAGCTCTTGAAGTTTTAGCCCTCAGAAATAATAGAACCCTCGGGAAATATTTAGTGGTATAACTCCAAAGATTTTTCAATGGGAGTAAGAGAACTGTTCCTGTTTGTCTTGTTTCTTTAAAAAATGTCTCTATCACCCTTCTGTGTAAGATACTGATTTTTATTGTGGGGCATGGGGTATATCTGGCTTTTAGTTGATATCTATAGAGAAATGTCAGGAAATGACATGGATGTGACGACAAGATGGAGCTGTAAGCTTAGTAAATAGTTAAGCTCCAGTGGCAGGTGTGTGTGAGAGTCAGCACTTGAGAGTATGCACATCTGAGATGCCTGATGTAACAGGCATTGTTTAACTACCTGTAAAAAGGAGATGGGAATTATCTCCTGTGTGGGTTTGTTGTGGATGGTGTTGGTGAAGCAGTTTGCTAGTTTGAGAGAGATTTATGAGTATTAGACGGCTGTCCTATACTCTGTATATATATTGTAAATATACTAAAAACAAAGATTAAAGCCCTCAAGTTGAGTGAAGGCTGGCCTTGTTGCTGTCTTTATTTGGCAAGCCAGAGCTCAAGGCAGTGTGCTGGGGTGAAGGAATTTTTCCTTCTCAGCCTGAAGTCTTTTGCAGAAGTCTCTCCAGAAACCTTCTCCTTGGCTTCCTGTCGACATGGAACAACTCTGCAGGTGGTTGTGGTGGACACAGCGCGTCTTTCTATGCCCCAACAAGAAAGGTTTTTGTTTCCTGGATCCTTCTTGTGTGGGTGGATTACTTTTTAACCATCCCTTTCACCAGATGGATGAATGAAATCATACATCCACACAACTATTTCCTTCTCAGGGGATTTTTATGAAAAGCTGAGAAACATCTCAGCAATAGCATATACATTGTTCTTTGAAGTGGCTATCATGTGGGACGGGGTGAAGACTGAGGAATGGGGATCCATATGTGGAATCATGGCTCAGAAAAATTACTTTTTGGGACTACAACTGAGTATCCATAGTAGATACTAGATGAGATACTCTGGAAAGTTAAAAATTCTGGTGATGATAATAAATCACTTGACAAAGGTGATTCTAGAATTGTACACCAGTATGAAACACACTTTACATGAGAGGTTATCTGCATGGTAGATGGAAGGGAGCTGTGTTTACATTCCCATCACATGATAAAGAACACTACCACCAACATGCATTACAGCTAAGAAGGCAATCCCATTAAAATTATATAATAATTATAAATTATTATATAGAGAATAACAACAACAACAACAACAACAACAACAACGATAATAATAGAGAATTATTATATAGAGAAGGGCAACTAAAATGTTGAAAGGTCTGGAAACCATTCCTTATAAGGAAAGACTTAAGGAGCTGGGTATGTTTAGCTTGGAAAAAAGACGGTTAAGGGTGATATGATAGTCCTGTTTAAGTATTTGAAGGGGTGTCACATTGAGGATGGAACAAGCTTGTTTTCTGCTTTTTGACAGTAAGAGCTGTTTGGTAGTGGAACACACTTGCTCGGAGTGTGGTGGGGTCTCCTTCCTTGGAGGTCTTTAAACAGAGGCTGGATGGCCATCTGTCAGGGATGTTTTCATTGTGTATTCCTGCATGGCAGAGGGTTGGACTGGATGGCCCTCATGGTTTTTTCCAACTCTACAATTCGATGATGCTATGATTCTATGATTAACTTTTGGCTTGGAAAATGATTTCTTTCTGAATTGCAACTCCTATTATCCCCTAGACAGCATGGTCATGATGATTGGGGATTCTGGGAGTTATGGTCCAAAGAAATAAAATTTCCAAGCTCTGTCTCTGGTGAAATGATGAAAACTCACTTTTGAGGTAACTGTAGATGAGTGCAGGATATATTTGGGATAATAGGTTGGCTCTAGAGCAGTGATGTCCAACCTGCGGCCTTCCAGGTGTTTTGGACTTCAACTCTCAGAAGCCTGAGCCAGCTTGTCCAGTGGTCAGGAATTCTGGGAGCTTTAGTCCAAAACACATGGAGGACCAAAGGTTGGACACCTCTGATCTAGAGTGTATCATACTTAAATCACAGCCTCTGAAGTCTGTGGACTGTGTTCGCCGTCTGGGGGTGCTCCTTGATTCATCGCTTCAGATGACTAGTCAGGTGAATGTGACGGTCAGGAGCGCCTGTTTTCAGGTTCGGCTGATATGCCAGCTGCGCCCTGTCCTGGAAGTAAGGGACCTCGAGACTGTGGTGCATGCAATGGTAACCTCTCGTCTAGATTTCTGCAATGTGCTTTACATGGGCCTACCCTCATGCTTGGTCCGGAAACTTGGTACAAAATATGGCAGCCGGAGTGGTCTTGGGAACATCTCGGAGAGACCATATAACTCCAGTATTAAGATCTCTCCACTGGCTGCCTATCAGTTTCCAGGCCCAGTATAAGGTGTTGATTATTACCTTTAAAGCCCTAAATGGCTTGGGTCCAACTTATCTCCCGAACTGCCTCCTCCCATGCAATCCTCCCCACACACTCCAGTCCTCTGGGAGGAATTTGCTTCAGCCACAAAAATCTAGGCTGTCTGCAGAGGGCCTTTTTGGTAATTGCCCCCAAATTGTTCAATGACCTGCCAAACGAGATCCGTCAGATGACAAGCCTGAGTAGTTTTAAAAAAGCACTAAAGATGGATCTCTTTCGGCAGGCCTTTCCTAATTAGGTCCCAGCCACAGGAGCTCCTGGCCTCTTAGTCTGCTGGCCATTTATTGTATTTACTGTATTTATTGTTTTTAAATGTGATTTTAGATTAGTTGCTTTTTAATTTATATTTGTTTAATATCTTTTTATGGGGGTGGGTGGGGGTGGGTGGTGTTTAGGGATTTTTATCTGTATTGTATTTTAATTTTTGTAAGCTGCCCCGATTGTTTTACAGGGGCGGGGTATTATTATTATTATTATTATTATTATCATCCCTTTTTCACGTAGTCTCATTCAGCCAGGTCTCCCCCATCCTGTATCTATGCATTTTGTTTTTCCGCCCTAAGTGCAGTACCTTACATTTCTCCTTATTGAATTTCATTTTATTAGCTTTGGCCCAGCTCTCCAGTCTATCCATGTCATTTTGAATTTTGATCCTGTCCTCTAGGGTATTAGCTACTCCTCCTAATTTGGTGTCATCTGCAAATTTGATAAGTATGCCCCTAATTCCCTCATCCAAGTCATTGATAAAGATGTTGAATAGCACTGGGCCCAGGACAGAACCCTCTGGCACTCCACTGGTCACATCTTTCCAAGACAAAGTGGAGCCACTGCTGAGCACCCTGTGGGTTCGGCCAGTCAACCAATTACGAATCCATTTAACAGTTAACTTGTCTAGCCCACATTTTACAAGCTTGTTTGCAAGAATGTCATGGGGAACCTTGTCAAAGGCCTGACTGAAATCAAGGTACGCAATATCCATAGTGTTCCCTTCATCTACCAAGCTGGTAATTTTATCAGAAAAAAGAGATCAGATTAGCCTGGCATGACTTGTTTCTCTGAAACCCATGTTGACTTTTTCTGATTATGGCATTCCCTTCTAAATGTTCACAGACTCTCTGTTTAATGATCTGCTCTAGAATCTTCCCTGGTATTGAGGTCAGACTAATTGGACAATAATTGTTGGGATCCTCTTTTCTCCCTTTTTGAAGATGGGGATGTTTGCCCCCCTCCAGTATGCTGGGACTTCTGCTGTTCTCCAGGAGTTCTCAAAGATTATTGCCAATGACTCTGAGATTACATTTGCCAGCTGTTTTAATACCCTTGGATGTAGTTCATCTGGTCCTTTTTATTGTTCTTAACCTCTCTAGTGAGCCTGAACTCATTCTGCTCTTTAGCTTTTCTGACTTTACTCCTACACATGTTCGCTATCTGTTTGAATTCTTCTTTGGTGATTTCCCACTTTTTCTGTTTCCTATACATGTTCTGTTTAAAACTTAGCTCTGTTGAAAGTTCTTTAGTCATCCATCCTGGTTTCTTGAGACACCTCCCATTTTTCTTCCTCAATGGTACTATTTGAAATTGTGCCTTCAGTATCTCCCTTTTGAGAAAGTCCCTTCCATCTTGAAGTCCCTTCTCTTTTAGTATTCCTGACCATGGGATCACCCCCAGTATTTCCCCGAGTTTATTGAAACCAGCTCTCCTAAAGTCTAGGATGTGTGTCTGACTATGCCTGGCTTCTCCTTTCCATTGTATAACAAACTCAAGGAGAACGTGATCACTCCCACCTAAGGATCCCACCACTTGCACCCCATTAACCAAGTCATCCCTGTTGGTTAGGATCAGATCTAAAATAGCTGACCCCCTTGTTGCCTCTTCTACCTTTTGGACCATGAAATTGTCTTCCAGGCAAGTAAGGAATTTGCTAGACCTTGAAGTTTTGGTTGAGTTAGATTTCCAGCAAATATCAGGATAGTTGAAGTCACCCATCACTACTACATCTCTCCTTTCTCTGTGTGCTTGCATCTGTTCTAGAAAGGCATCATCCAATTCCTCCATCTGACTTGGGGGTCTGTAGTAGAGTCCCACAATCACATCCCTGTTGTTTCCCTCCCCTTTAATTTTTATCCAGATGCTCTCCACCTGGCTTCCAGTATTGATGTCATGGATCTCTTCGCTGGTGTGAATATCCCTGATATATATCACAATTCCTCCTTTCCTGTTTGGCCTGTTTCTCTTATAAAGGTTATACCCCTCTATTCCTATATTCCAATCATGAGACTCATCCCACCAGGTTTCAGTGGTGCCTATTATATCATATTTGCTTTGTTGTACTATGAGTTCAAGTTCATCTTGCTTATTTCCCGTGCTCTGCACATTAGTATAGAGACATCTAAGACCATGTGTTCCCTTTACTTGCTGCCTGTGTAAGTTTTTTTTGCCTCCTTCTCTTGGGTCCTTGCAATGTTTGCCTTGTTCCCTCTAAGATAGTTTGACTATTTTCTCCAGCCTTTTTGCCTTCCAGAATACTGTCTCCCTCCCCCATATGACTCAGTCACTTCCTTACAAGCCCACTCCCTGCCTGCACCTCTGACCATTTCTTTGTGTTATTTTAAAAACGTCACAAAAGTCTGTGAAGGCCTTCTCCCAACATGGAGTTTTTGGCCTCCCTCTTTCCAAGTACCACAAATCTCATTTGAATCTCATTGGTACAAAAGGTATTCTCTGTAAATTCTATGAGGAGTATTTTCATTGTTTAGACAACCTGCTTGTTTTCTGAAAGGCAGCGCTCAACAGTGCTAAATTTGACTTCAGGAAACACCATTTGGTGATATGTACTTTATATCTTGTTCAAGATGCAGAGAGGGGAACAAGCGACAATACATGTAGTGGTGAAATAAATATTGAATTGTTTTCTTTTATTTGATTGTTTTCGATCCTTTGTAATTTCAGACAGACATAGATGTGTAATATAAGCTGTGAAATACAAAATTATATCATTTGATCTGTCAACTTATTGTCTTGTACATTTGTTTTCTCACATATTTAATTATTTAATTAAAGTAATGAATATATTCATTTCATTTCTGGTGCTGTCTATATTCATTGGTTGGTTGAAAATTCAATGATTAAGTAAGAGCTTTGTCATTCATTAAGAAGCCTCAAGTATGAAACATCTTTGTATAGTGAGTCTGAAATATTGTACATTTTAATATTGTTAAATAAACTACTGTCTTTAATTCACTAATGCCTCTCTTCTTGCACCCAAACCAGGGAATGGGCAAATTTCATTTTTGGTACCATGGTCTGTTTTATGATTAGATAAATCTTGGGCCTTCTACTGTCACAAGACCCAGGGAACATGGCCAATTTAAAAAAAAAAAAACTACACGAGTTGTAGTCAAAAAGATCTGGGGAACTAAAGGTACCCTCTTTCATGGCTGTATCAATGTGCATTCCCAGGGAAGGTGCCATGTTAGGCAGCACTCTCACTCTCAGTGTTGCCAGGCTGAAGCTGCAAAAAGTTAACATCAAAACCTGTTCTAAACACCATCCTAAAGTCCAGAAAGGAGAAAAATCAAGTTCTTCCTTGACCAGAAATGACCTCGATACTGATATGGGCTGAGATCTAATAAAGGGAGAAAGCTAACATCAGAGTTTCCATTATTTTATAGAAAAGTGTTAAATTCAGAACAATCCCAGCCTTCTTCAACCAAGCATGATTGAAGACACAATTGACTTTAGGAAAGTTAGCACTTTGATTGAAACAAGCAGTTTGAAGTAGAATGTTATTGCAACTCCCAGCTGCCAGAAGTGTTGTTTGCTTCCTGAGCAGATTTTTATATGTTAGGAATGAAGAATGAGCTTTTTGTGGGCAGGTTGCCAAAGAGTATAAAGGAGGTATCAGTGGATTTTGTTTGTTGGAGAAAATAAACATTATGTGTTCTACTTCTTTACTCTCACATGAAAGGTAAGGTTTGCAAACCTTCTAAATACTTTTTTTGGTCTCTTGAATGGTTTGCCCTAATTTCAGCCATTTTCAAAAGGGTATATCAAAGGATTTATTTCTGAAGTGGAGTGAAGTAGTATAATTGACAATGCTTGAGGGAACCCTATCCAAAAAAGTTTAGCATATAAATGTATATGAATGAAAAATGTATTATTACAGTACAACATATGAATAGTCCTCCCACTACAGGAGCTACTTAAAGAATACTTACAGGTTCCATAGAATGTTAAAAAATGTGTGTGTGTGTGTCTTTTCAACTAAAAGTTTTTTTAAAAAGCTTTATTTATCAAACTTCAAAGTCTTATGACAAATAAACCTCCATCCCTCTGACCCTACCCCCATAAGGAATTAATACAACACCAAATAGGAATGTCATGGAATTAATCATCCATTAATCAAATCTCCTGTCATAATATTCTTTATAAGATTGCAGCAATAAAGTCCATAGTCAGAAAAGACACATTCATCATTTCCCTTCAAATCACACCCATTGTAACCATTCTGTTCTATATTTATCTATTTTTAACCAAAAGCTTGTTGAAATACTTTTCTAATTAATACAAGACCATTAATTTGTAATAGCATTAACTTCCCTGAATCTTTTTATTCCCATGAGGAGCAACAAACAAGATTCTAGACACTTCCAGACTAGAAAGTGTTATTTAAGCTTTGTAGTGGGCTACAGTCAATGAAAACCTATGCCAAATGAAATGTGTTTGTCATTAAGGTGCCACTAGAATCATTGTTTTTCTCTCTGTGGCAACAGACCAACATGGCTACCTGTAGTATGTGGGGAAATCATTATTGTAATGCAATACAATCTTCTGTATCCCATGTTTAGTTCAGTTTAAAAAAATTTCCCTGCATGCTTCAGTTCTCTCACACCCCCTTTTCTTAACTAGGCAATTTCTTTTTTTTTTTTTTCACTTTATTTTTTTCCAGACAACAAACAAACAAACAATATTCTCTTATATTCACATTTTTGCTTTTTTACATCCATATTTCCAACATAATTTCTCTTCCTTTTTCTTCCATACATTCCTTCATTCAATTTCGATCCATTTTACTTTTTACTTACTTTATACTCTATATCTCAGCTATTCTTCTATACATCCTCATTCTTTGACTTCCTTACATACAATCCTAAGTAAGCAAGTTTTTTTTCCCTTTTACCTCTCATAGACTTCTTATATACCTCTGTCGTTACATCTTCTTACACCTTTCTTATTCCCTCTCAGTTCAAATTATCACATATCCATCTTATTCTCTTTCATCTTAACTGTTCCTCTCTTATCTTCAAGACTCCACGCTTTTAATTATAACTCTTTACGATCATTCCTATCAATTTCCAATTCCTGTCATCTCCTCTTTTTTTCCTATAATATTATGTTAAATTATAATGGCAACATATTTTTCACCCCTTCCGCTTCTCCATTGTCCTTCCAATATTTCATCATTGGTAACCATTTTTCCATTGATTTCTTTTTAGGTGTGTCCCTTAACCTATTTGTTAAGCTATCCAACTCTATCATATCTATCAATTTACTTAACCAATCTGTTATCTCTGGAGTATCTGACCTCTTCTATTTTTGTGCGATTAATAATCTAGCCACCATTATCATATATAACATCACTTTCCAAAACTGTCTTTCATCTTTTTTCTCTAAAACACTTGTCATATTTAACAAATATAACTCAGATCTTAATTCATATTCAATTTGCAATTTCTTCTTCATTAGCTTATGTACTTTCTCCCAAAATTCTTTAATCAACCTGCATTCCCACCACATATGTATTAGTGTTCCCTTATTTTCTTGGCATTTCCAACAATTACTTATAGTTATTATACCCATTTTATTTAACCTAACTGGCATGTAATACCACCTATTTACCATCTTTATGTAATTTTCTTCAAGATTCTGAGCCACCGTAAAGTTATTTGTCTTGTTTCTTAACTAGGCAATTTCAGCCAACTGGAGCAATGGGTCATTTATCACATGACCTAATTTAAATATTATATGACACTTTGTTTAAATTCCTTTTAAGTTAAGGCTCAATGAAGCTGTAGCCATGTTTTTTTGATTTCTTTCAAGACACCATGTAGCCCACACTGCTTAAAGGCTGGGTGAGTCTTTTCTTACCCTAAACCTTCTTAGTTAGTTAGGGACCTTTTAAGTTTGTTTTAATATGTAGATTAAGATTGATATACCTTCAGTAAACTTTTGATATGCATTTTTAAACTGACTTCTTTGATGTTTTAATGAGTCTAATTGATTGGGTGATCAGACCACACATTTAAATGTTAATTGAGCTGTGTCTGCATTCCAATGTGTTACTCTGCTGAATTTGAAAGGAAAGGTTTTTACTTTTAAAGAAGATATTTTTATTTTTAAAAGAGCTAGATCCCTGGAATTAAAAAAAAAATCAAATTTTAGACTCATAACACTACCCTACTGAAAATGTTTGCCTCTTGTGACCCCCCCCCCCAAATCAGCAAATGTAGAAAAAGAAAAAGATGAAAAAGATGACAGTACGAGTGAGAGAAAAAGAGCAGGGAAAAAATGAAATAAAGAGGAATGGGTAGTATGAGATCAGAGCCATATAATGTGGTCTTCAATTTAACTCCAATGATAAAATTGGAATTGGGCAATGTTTTTAATTTGTATTGTTTAAATTATTGTTAGACACCTTGAGTCCCATTATTGGGAGAAATGTGGGATATAAACAAATAACATACATAAATAAATACATTTTTAAAATTATCAGATTTGCATACTAGTTATTTACAGAGACAAGTAAAGTGATAGGGATCAAAAATCTCCTCTAGTTACAGTGTACTCCTGTATGAATCTACTCAGAATAAAATCCCATTGTATTCAGCAGGATTTACCTCTATGTAAGCAGTTGTAGGATTATAGACTCAAAGGTATCTTGGCCCTTTTGGCCGTAGGAGCAGAAGATATCAGATTGTCAGGTACCAGTTTTCCCAAACTCATACAGCACAAGTTTCAGAAAACATTATTGCTATAAAGTCAGGGAGCATACAATAGAAAGTCATTGCTGTGAATGGAAGCCTAATATACTCTAAATTAAAAGCATTTTTCAATCACCAAAATCTGATAGGCTAAAAGATCATTGGTCCTCTGTCATCCACTGACACAAGCATTCCTTAAACCAAAACCACCTTCTTTCCAGACTTTAGAAAACCATTGACTGCAGCTGCATCATTATCTCTCCTTTCCCAAGCAAAATCCAAACAGTTACATGTACATCCCCCACACAAACTGCTAGGCCCATTATACACCAAGGCCATAGGAAAATGAGCAAACATGGCAGGAACAGGAGCCAAGGGATCCAATCCAGACACTGTTGATGATAGTCCTCACCATTTTATGGACAGAGTTTGAATTTTTGTTTTTGTACATTACTGTGGTTCAGCTATCACAATTACATTATATACATATACAGTGGGAATGGGATTTGGAAAGGTTACTTTCAAGACTAGAGTTCCAACAATTCTTCAATTAGCATAGCCACTGTTGACTAGGGGATTCTGTGTTGTGTGTATTGCAGAATGGAAAAGGTAAGCTTTCTAGGCTGTGCTTGGGAATAAGCCCAATTAACTTTAATGGAAGTCTTTCTTTATTGACAGTATAGCTGTGTAGTAATAACAATTTGCATGTGCTGGCTGTCAGGCCTGGGTAGCTAGATTCCTGATGTTAGTTTTCTATGTGCAGGGATCCAAATTGCAGTCTCCCTCCTGTATCCTGATTAGCTGCACTTTTCCTAGATTGGTACAAGCCAGCAGGAGACAGTGTATCTTTCAGTGCTATTCATTATGTAAGCTAGGTCTTAACTTTGAAGGCACATGCAGGGCAGCAGTTCCTATCTATGGACTTACTTATTAGTAAGGTTTAGGTTATAATGTATGTAACCAGAGGGACATCACTGCCACTTCTAGGGTTGATTATTCAGGAGACCTCAAGGCCAAAACTTGGGATCTAGGGATGAACCCTGGTGATGTCATATGCCAAGCCCCAATGATGTCACTAGGGACAGACCTAATTATGCCTAATATATTAGGCATTATGTATTATTATGGTTAGGCATAATATATTAAGCATCATCCATAGTCGCTCAGAGCTGGCTACTCAATTAAAAAAGCTCACAAAGGCTACAAATGATAAAATATTTCTCTGGTTAGGAATTATATATTGCAAACTCTCGGTTGGGGGGGGGGAGACTTTTCCACATATCTGTTTTTAACACTTTTCCAGGAATGGATTTTAATATATGGGAAATTGTAATCTAACCCATGAAAGTTTTTCATGCAAAAGAAGAATGTAAATGTTATTTTAGCATGCATTAATAATAGAAACATAGTTTCCAATTCCAGGGAAGTAACAGTCTAACTATATTCTGCGCTGGTCAGGCCTCCTCTGGAGTACTGCAATCAGTTCTGGGTGCCTCATTTCAAGAAGGATATAGACAAGTTGGAGCAGGTTCAGAGAAGGTCAACAAGGATGATAAGGGGTATGGAGAACAAAACATATGAGGAAAGGTTGAAGGAGCTGTGCATGTTCTGCTTGGTGAAGAGAAAACTGAGGGGTGACATGATTGCACTCTTATAAATATCTGAAGAGTTGTCACAGAGAGGAGGTATAGGCTTGTTCTCTGCTGCTCCAGAAGGTAATGGTTTGGAGTTACAGGAGAGTAGATTTTTATTGAACATTAGAAGGAGGTTCTTGATGGTTAAGAGCAGTTCAGCAATTAAATCAATTGCCTAGAGAGGCAGTGAAGTCTTCTTCTTTGGGCATCTTCAAAAAGAGCCCAGACACCTACCTGCTGGGGATCCTTTAGCTTGTGATCCTGCAATGAACGGAATTAGACTTGATGGTCTACAAGGTCCATTCCAACTCTATGCTTCTATGAAGTATAGTTTGAAAAATACTCTATGGTTTCATAGACTTGAGGATGCCACAAAATTGCCAGGGCCTTCCACCTTGGCACATCAACCAATGATGTTTGCCTTGGCTTTTTTGTCAAAAAAATTTTTTTTGAAGGAAATGTTCCATTGGGTCCTATGGAGATCTCTTTACACAAACACGCAAGGGGGAGGGAGATAATATCCATGGGATTTGTGTCTCAGTCAGTCTTGAAGATTATTGATATGATTTCCTTTTAAAGACATCTGTGCAATAAACATCTTTCCAAAGGTGTTCAGGATTTTGAGTTGTTAGTATGGAGTTTATACTTTTTAAAATGCTTTGCTTCAAAGTACTGTGAGATCGATATACATCTACAGGTAAGTTGACATGAGAAATAAGCGGACCATTCCCGAGTTGTGGTGGGGGGTGGCAAATCAATACAGCTAACAAATTGTTGTTTCTCTCATCTTGAAAAATTACCCATATTGTTACAGCTAAGACTTATGTGATGGAAAAGCAAAGAGAGTTGAGAGACAGCTGGAATGAAATTGCATCTGAATTTATCTGAGGTCTTCAATATAGACACCGCAAAGCACTTTTCATGAATTTGCTGAGCCCTCCCCACCTGCAGCCAGATAAAATCTAAAACCAAGCCTTCCCTCCACAAGAAGTTCTTAAAGGGTTTGGTGTTTTTGTTTGTTTGTTAGTTTGTTTTTGGTATTAGGTGTTATCTCAAGGTGGAGACAGACAGACATCATACATGACTCAAAAATGTGCTGCATTTTAAAGCATTTAAAACTGTGTCCACCTATTCAAAGGTAAGTCAAAGTGATTACAGATCACCAGTTTATCAGCTGGGAAGCAACCTTGAGTCCTGATTATGGGAAAAACAGTGGCACATAAATAAAGGAAATGATGTCAATGATGATGATGATGATGACGACAACGACGACGATAACAACAATAATGACAATAGTGACTATGACATCAATTATTATAATATATATTATTTATATCCTGCCTTTCTTCCAATATAGTGACTCACGGCAGCTAACAATAAGTTTAAAAACAATTCACAACACTAAAAATATAAATATGACAATTAAAAAACAAACAATTTAAAGTGTTAAAACATTTTAAAATGTTAAAATATTATAATACAATAAAACTATATACACCCTAAAAACCAAACTGCACAGCTTGTACAAGCCCACCCCTCCATCAGATTGTAAATGCCTGAGGGCACGAGACAGTTTTTATTTGTTGCTGAAAGGAGAGCAGAGATGGAGCCAACCTGGCCTCTCTAGCCTTCTTCCCACTAAATGAGCCTGAGGGAGTGGTGGGACAGAGAGAAGAGCCTCTCCAGATGATCTAAGAGCTCTCTCTTTCCCTCTGGCTTTTCTTCACAAACAAAGATTCAGGAAGGACTCATCCCATGCTTTCTGCACGTGCGCTGATGACTGAAAAGGCCAATCCGAGATAAACAAGTCCGGTTGCAGAGAGCACAGCAGAAGGTCTCCTTGGGTGATGTTTCTGGGTTGGGATTCTTTCTGCATTGTTGTTTCTTTTCAAGACTTGTTTGGCGTAAGTTCTCAAATAAGGCTGCAGCATTGTGGATAGTGCATCTCTATGCCTCCCGATGTGAGGCCGGGGCAGACCATTGTTGGTGATCAATTTGGCCAATCCTGAGATGTTGTTTCAGGGAGTCCTTGTATCACTTTTTTGGAGTGCCCCTCTTACGCTGACCCATGGTCTAGGATGGTCCTCCATCCTAGAAACGTGCCCTGCCCAGTGCAGCTGTGTTCTCAATACCATGGCCTCAATGCTGGTGATCCCTGCTTGCTCAAGGACAGCAACATTCATCACATAGTCAGTCCAGTGTAAATTTAGAATTGTGCACAATTCTAAATAGTGCTAATGAAAGCATTCAAAGTGTCGTAAGTGTTGGTGATAGGTGACCCAGGTTTCAGACCCATAAAGGAGACAACTGCAAGAGAAATGTAGAGAACAGAACAAGGGACTCTACGTAACATTTGTCGACCTCACCAAAACCATCGAGACTGTGAGTAGAAAAGGTCTGTGGCAGATCCTGGAAAGACTAGGATATCCCCCCCAAATTCCTTAAAATGATTATCTTGTGACATGAGGGCCAGCACAGCCAAGTCAGATATGGCGATGCTGTTTCAGAGCCCTTTCTAAGAGCTCTAATGGGCTCATAAAGGGAGATACCATCCTTCAAATAACCTGGGCCCAAGCCGTATAGGGCTTTATAAGTCAAAACCAGCACTTTGAATTGTGCCCATTAATAGACCAGCAGCCAATGGAGCTGTTGCAACAAGGGAGTTCTGTGCTCCCTGTAGCCAGCCCCACTTAACAACAAGAACAGAGGCAGAAAAATTGCCCATTTCTTAAATATATAACAAATGCCACAATATAGGCAACTGTGTTAGACTTTGTAGAGGATCAACTCAAGTTTTTTTTTTTTTTTTTTTTTTTTTTTTTTAAGGCTTGGGCAAGCTGCACTTGGTGGTCCCTTCCCTCTGTCCATGAATTGTTGCTCCTGGTCTCTCTCTTTCCATGCTTACTAGTTGGCATACAGGTATGAAGCCTGGAAGCCAATACTGGCACATTGATTAGTGCACAACTATCATATATGTGAGTTGGCAGTGCCATCTTTATTACACTACTACTGTCAGAGATATGACTTAAATATAAACAAATATGTAACTTAAAAGGCATTATGAGGTTAAATCCTATTATTGTTATTTATTTAAATTTGTATCATACCAGCTTCAACATAACTATTCCCAAAGCAGCTAAGAATACCTATTAAAGCCCATTGTTAAAAGTCTGAGCAAGACAATCTCCTTAAACTTTTCTTCCATTTCAACTTCATTTTTAGCTACTATATTCTAGCAAGCAAAACAACCAGTTTCATTAGGCTGGAAGCCAAAACATGGCTTGGATTGGGCTGCATGTCCAGACGCAAATTGTGTAGCAGTTTTATTTCTATAATGAAGTATATTTTTGAACACCACCACCAGCAAAGTATAGAGTTGCGTGGGGGAAGGTTTTTTAAAGGTCTCACATGGTAAGAGGTCTTCAATTGTGCCACAGCATATCATGCTGTGATGTAGGAGGTTTGGGGGCAGAGATGATGCCATATAAGCAAAGGCTTCCCGTTCCCTTTTCTTCATTTGCATCGATTCAACCCACCCTCACACCTCTGTCACAATGTGAGTTTACTAGTCACTTATGGGCCAGGCAGGATTTTTCCCCCTTTTCCATGGAGTTTTTTGCCTACTCCACACTGTTACAAGGGATTTGGAGAATTGGCCTTAGGGTGGTGTCATAAATAGGTGGTCAACTGGCCGGTTGTGGGGGGAGATGGGGATTAGTTCAGTGTACATCTATGGCACCCCTTTTGGGTGAAGGATAGCTCTATCCAACTACCCTTGCAGGTCATATGACCTGGGGGATGGGGAGTAGACTATCCTTGAGGCCTCACCAGAAGTAATGTGACTTGAGGTGTCTTGTCCTGAGGTTTTGCCTTCTGGTAGATAGTCCCCAGGGGTTAGCCGAACTGATGGGACCCCCCACCACCACCAGGGCTCAGGTGTTTTGCCCAAGGAAGCTGAGAGGTAGGTCTGGGTGAGACCATTGGCTCCAGCTTTCCCTGCATTGGGTATTCCCCCTAGTTTGCATATCCCAAGGAATAAAGATTAAATAGATGATAAAATAAATGAAGTGGCCCCTATTTTAACCCAAGCTTTGTGCCTGGCCTCGTTATTTCATGTGTTGGTCATCAAGATCTTACATGAAATATAAACATTTAAATATCCCAAATATACACACAAAATTTGAAACAGAAATCTGGAGATCATGGAGAAAAAACGGGGAGGGCAATTTGTTTCTTTTTAAAAATGCACAAGTGACACAAAATGTTTTAATTTGAAGAAAATATATTTCTGTTTGAATATCATTTGTTGAAGTTTACTAATTTAGAGGATATACAGTGTTATCCCACAGGTGTCTATTCAGAAGAAACCCTAGGAAAGTACAGACAGAATGCAGAAGCAAAGTCAAGGTTTGTGCGGTATTCTTTGTAACAAGACAAATGGGCTCAGCAACACCTGTATATTCAAATTCTGCACCAAAATTCTTTTACATTTCAAGAATGCATACATTGGCCATGATCATTTTGGCTGAAGGGATTAGTAGCTGAACATCTAGAAAGGATTACATTTTCCTTAAACCCATTTCTGATGCCCATGGACATATAGAACAGATTTAGGACGAATTACTTGGGAATACTCCTCTTCCATGCAATGAAAAAAAAAATCTTGTTGCATAAAACCTTTGTAGACCAAAGAAGAAGAGAATGCTGTTCCATAACCTTCCAGTTTTCTATATGTGCAAACAATCAGTCACATGAACTGAAACAACCTAGAGAGCAGAGGTGGAATCACAAAGTCGTCTAGGTCTTGCTGCACTGTAACTCTCAGCATTCCTCACCTCTGCCTATACTGGCTAGTGCAGCTGCAAATTGCAGTTCAAAAATATCTGGAGGGCTAAAGAGTCCCACCCCAGATCTAGGTGAATTTACGCCTTTAGGTAGTGCCCTAAGGAATATTACCCTTTGAATGTGTATGCCCACTAAGATTGTCAGTAAGTACCTATATCACATCCAGAACTTGGAAATATTCATTTTTCAATGCTAGCTGGGGAATTTTGGAAGCTATAATCCAAAAATGTATGTTTCCCAAGTCCTGGTCATATCACAGTTGTGAAAATCAATGGCCTACATTCAACATATCATGGAAATTTTTACTTCCATTCCCCCACCTCTCCACTGCCAGAAACCAGCTCTGGAGAATTTTCCAGCCCTTCTGAACAGGTTCTTGAGGCACCTGGAGCGTGTTTCAAAAGTCTGGGGGAATTGTCTCTCTCTTGCTTGCAGTTGCAGATCCCACTTCTGTGAATATAATGACAGTATTGGGTATTTGCTAGTGGTGAAGATCTATGATCTAAAACTCAAGATTTACAAAGAGTACATATATGCCAACAAGTTAGAAGCTTTGAAAACATGTTATTGAGTTGTTGTTTTTTTAAGTGGATCATGTTATTCTTTTCACAGTGTTGTTAAAACAGGTTGTTGAAGCCCTGAATTTCTAAACCTAGAGATTTCAAGACTCTGGTCTATGCAGCTTCCTACTTTTTGTCTGGAAGACAAATGTGTGAGGGCAGGCTGGACACTAAGCATCCACAATATTCAAGCAAATGTTGTGCAATTATTGATGGCAAATTACAATAACTAGTATAAATTAAAATACACTAAACTAATGATGGGCCTGTGAGATTATATTGGCCTCCATGTACTGTATACTTGCCTGTGTTTTGTATTTATATTTCCCTACGATTACATTCATTATATTTATTGTGCCCTTTCATATTGAATGAGTAGCCTATCACACTGTTCTGTGGGATGGGATACAACTATACAGAGATTAAAACATGAAACAGTAAATGTTCAGTGCTGTGTGTGAAGTGGAGATAGGCTAGATAAATCATGCATTTGCTGTAGCAGCTGTTAGAGGAGATCATCTTAGATGTCATAATAGCAGAAATTTCAATTATTATTCCACAAGGAAATTTACAGTGAAATTTTTACATCAAATAAATTGAATAAGCTATAATTATATATAATCGTGTTTTATAATGTTTCCATGGATATCTTCATACCAGCATTTTATTGTCAGTTTACTTCCAGAACTATTGTTCAAAGTGTCATTCTACAGTACAAGTTCAATGTCTTATTACCACCAGAAGCTGAAGAAGTAGCTTTGCATATCTCTTGAGAATATTGATACTATATGCTTTGTTAACCTGGTGGCATTATAGAATGCCGTGGCTTTGGCAAACTATTTTGTAGTCTCATATATATATATATATATATATATATATATGTAAGCCTAGATCCTAACAATTGTCAGTGTATCTTAGATTGTTAGGCTATTTTACTGATTGGTTATACAATCATGGTGAGTGATGTTGGAATATTAGATAAATAGGTATGAGTCAAAATTCTCCCACATCCCTATTTCATCACTCCATTTGTGACTGGAAAAAATGGGATGTGAATAGATGGCATTTTCTGCAATTGTTCCAGGATTAATGGATGACCTTACTAATCTTCTTAGGTAGCTTTTGACGGGCAGCCACCATTTTCCCCACAGAATGCTGCTTGAGCAATGTGGTCATCAGTGTCATAGGTTTCTTCTTGCATTTCAGTCTTGGTACCATTATTTACCATTTCTCTCTGTTAGATATGCATGTAGACTGAAGTGAAGAACCATCTTGTATCACTTCTCTTATCAAACTCCTGCTGTCTGCTCCTGCAAAACCACTAGAAAGAAAGCTCGACTGGCACCATTACATTTCCTTTCAGGAAGCAAAACAGCAGGGGAGGGAATGATTGAACCTTCTGGGGACTCTTTAATTGAGAGCAGTAGCCTACAAGACCACAGTGGTTGGAATAAATAAAAATAAGGGTGGCACTGTGAGTGTAGCAATGTTACTCATAAGGCAACCCACTCTGATTCTAAAGGTTTTCTTGAAGAGAGATATTTTCACTACTTTTTAATATGTAGCTGGGCTTATGAAGGCATTTGTTGGGGTGTGTTTTTATTTTTATTTTGTTTATTTTTACTCTTAACTTTTATATGTTTAAGATAATTTTAGATTTTTATATTGTGATATTTTTGATGGTCTTAAACTATATTTTATGTGGTATTTTGTGAGTCACCTTGGGTCCCTTCAGGGAGAAAAGTGGTATATAAATTAAATAATAAATAAATAATACTTCCTGAAAGGCAAGCAGAAATCTGGCCAACCAAACCTCTCTCAGAAGTGTGTTTCTAATATGTGAAGCAATGATCAAGACAGTCATCTATAAAAACATATAATCCAAGAATGTCAACAGAAAGTAAAACCACCATAAATCAAAACCCACAGCAACAGTAATTTGCTCATGAAAGATCTTGAAATGCACACATACAGATATCTTTGATTCTGTGTGCTTCTTTACCAAAGGCAACAGAAACTTGTATTGGTGCACCATTCTGGGAACTAAATTCCATAAACCCAGTGAAGGTCTCACTTTGGTTTTTCACTGTTCTTCTCCTAAAGAGCAAATTCAGACTCTGATCTGCCCACTTTTACATGGGAATTATTATATATGAAATTTAGCAATGGACAGTTGACATTTTGATTTCCCACAGTAGGAAATTGAAATGGCCTCAGAGTATGTTATGTCCAGTACATCTAGGACAATTAAAATTGCAGCCAGCCAGCACTGATTGGTGTGCTGCTACTGCTCACCACCAGATAAGCCCAATTATTCATCATAGGTTCAGTCCATCAGAATGCATTCTGTCAAGAACTGTCATATACCTAGGGCTGGCCCAAGCAGCTTCTTTCAAAGGAATTGCTAGAAAAGTTCAAAAAAGGTCTAGTTGAACTAGACTCTAGTGATGGAACCCCACCAATAGTTTTAAGTGTCCCAATAATGATGGAGGAAAGATGGGACTGCAGCTTGGAAAAGGACTGGTACATGATTACATGTAAAACATTTATTAATATAAATGTTTATGCTTTATTTAAATACCAATGTATGACTTACTTCCCCATGCAAAGCATTAGGCAATCAGAGCTGCATGGGCTCTCTGGAATGTTTCCTGACAAAGAATCACCATAGCTTAAAAAATCCTGAGGCTGTTCTCCATAGAAACCTCCATGTCTCAAATATCTTACTTTGATGAGTCTTACCTCAGAGCAAGGGTGGCTAGTGGAGGGGCAGTAAAGGCAGTCATCAGGGCAGTCCCACTCAGAAAGCCTTGCTATGAAGAAAAACCCTCAGACTGAGTCACTGAGATTGAAGAGGGAGGAGGAACATGGCAATGGAAGGAGAGAGATTGATGAGGGGGGAGGAGAGTGGCATTAGAATACAAACAGAGTGTGGAAAGAGGATTGGGCAGTGGTGATGGGAAAAGCAGTAGCAGGTGGGATAAGAAACTGTGAGGAGAAGTAGTGGTGGAGAAAACTGTATCAAGGGGAAGAGAAAACTGCAGATGGCAGCAGTTGGTTGGGACAGCACTGAGGGACAGCATGTGTTTCCCACTTCATTCTGTGGGACACATATACCGGTAGATTATACTCCATTTACAAATATTATGTGACAAACTGCTGGTCTGAATACACATTTAGTATTGACAATATGCATTAATAGAAAGTGATACCTATAATTACCTCAAAACACAACATGAATATCCTTTTGGTCTTAATTTTTATATTCCATCTTCTGGCTCAAGGTAATCAACAAAATCAATGAAGGTAAGGTCATTGGAGGGTTCATGGATTATGAAATTGCCCACACTTTTGTGGCATAGGTGGCCACACACATTGAAACTTGTGAGTGATAATTATACAGTAGGCAGTCTCACAATTTTTGGTACTCTGCTGTCTCTAACATTTTAATGAAAATATATATATATAGTTGTCCTAAGCCTTTTATAGTTTAAATTCTGACACTTTAATAACATGCAAGGGATTTTTCAGAGCAGCAGTGTGAACAAAGAATACAAAGTGCTACATTTGCCTAATAATTGGAAAGACTGTCAAA
This sequence comes from Gambelia wislizenii, assembly GCA_030847615.1. NCBI lineage: Eukaryota > Metazoa > Chordata > Lepidosauria > Squamata > Crotaphytidae > Gambelia > Gambelia wislizenii. The sequence goes on from JAUMIR010000004.1 coordinate 152,427,741, forward strand.
ATTAAAAATATGAACAGACTGGATCCAAAAATCAGATGACGTTCTATCTACTTTGCACATAAATTCACTCCAGTTGTGGATTTATGGACCAAACACTGTCTTTCCTGAGGAAGGAAAAAGCATAGCTCAGTGGCTGAGCACATTCTTTCCTAATGTCTCTGACATCTGCATGGCTGTCCTCTGAGAATGGAGGGTTCCTGCAAGATGATGACACAATAAATGTGGAGGGTTAACTTCTTTATGCCTGTGTTATGCCTGAACAGGAAATCTGCACCCTTGCAGCAGATACTGGGCTACATATATTGATTCAGCTTTCAGTATTGCTATGCGTGCTAGCACCATCCTCTTTGTTCCTCATCACATGTATTGGTACACCCTAAAAGGGTTCACTTTGATTGGAACATAGGGAGAACCATTTGCCCTATCAGAAAACCTGTGTTTTCTGGGTGCTTTAGAGAAACTCTAGAGGTGCTTTCTGTTTAGAATTCTAATTATCCCACCTTTATTTGCAAATCACAGAATTGCAAACAGGATGTTGCCATGGCAGCCACAGCACAACAAACATTGTTGTAAAGTCGGGTTTCTAGTCATGCTGAGGATCCTACTTATACTGAAACAAATGAGAGTAGAAGAAAAACCCATTCAGACCTTGCTGTTATTTGCAACCAGAACAAGCACAGGATAAATGAGGAGAGGGACAGAGGAGAGAGGCTGGCTTGCATAGCCCCATGCTACATCCCAGTTGAGATGTCCTGCCTGAACAGGACTGATATGTCCATACTCAGTAGGCTGAGCAAATACCCTGAACTATTGACTTTTGTGAGCATTAGAAAAGGGAAAATGCACCAGCTTTGAAAAGAAAACAAGGTTGGTTGTCACATCCATTAAAAATCTATTATGGCAAATCTTCCTTGCACATTATGCTACAGATATTACCAAGGCATTCTATTTTCTATGGTGGGGTTAAGTGCTCAGCTATAAAACCTATAATTAAAAGCAATAGGAGAGCAATAAAATGCTCAGCACTATCACTTTACAGTAAACATGTGGTAAAATGAGTAACTGGGATGTATTTGTAAGTATAGGGCTCAATTTGGCTATATTTAGCACTATTTCATGTCAGGAATTCAGGAGAGAGTTTGAAGAATATATTCACAAAATGTTTGCATCAGTGCTTAGAATGCATCTCCTTTTAAATGTTTAATTTGCCATAAACCAGACTCTCCTACATGAATTAGATATGGCTGAGGAACAGGCACCCTGCTGGGCTGTTGCTGCTGAAACAATCTATGGTCTGTTCAATTGAGATACTCTACATACTTTTTAACTCCAACATCATGAACAAGAATATATAGTCCCTGCAAAGCACTTTACATTCTCCTGTCTCATTTTTTTTTTTTTGCATTCTATTCCCCATTTTGATGATAATGGATTCCTGTCCCACTCATATTTATATAGGAGCCAGCGTGGCATAGTGGTTTGAGTGTTGACTACAACTTTGGATACCAGGGTTCAAATCCCCACTCTACCATGAAAACCCACTGCGTGACCTTGGGCAAGTCATACACTCTCAGCCTGAGAAATTCCTGTGATTGGTTTGCCATAGGACACCATAAGTCATAAATTACTTGAAGGCACACAACAACAACAACAACAACAACAACAACATATTTATACATAACTGAATGCTTGGTTTTGCATCCGAAAAGTGAATCTCAGGATGCTTCTATTGATATCTTACCTCAGTTTACTGCTAGTTATGAATATTCAGCCTCCAGAACTCAAGAAAATTACCTTGTACTAGTGAAAATCTTTTGGTGGTAGACTCAGGAATAAGGAGATCAGACACAAATAAAGAGACCACACATATAGCTGGAATATAAAAGGCCACTTTTATTCAGCTATAACCTATTTAACCCCTTTCTGAGAGAGCTGCAATGAGGGAGCAACCTAGTGTGGGAATTGTTGGGGCAGGAGGTCAACTCCAAGACACCCTCCCCAACTTTCCTTGGGCAAAAACACCTGAACCCCAGGGAGAACCCATAAGCTGTGTTGCTCCCCAGTCAGTCTGCATCTGGAAAGCTGACCCAAAAGTCCCTCTCTCAATTTGCATAAATTAAAGGGAGGGGTTTATCCCTCAGGCCAGCACCAAAGGTCACTCTCCCCACCCCTCAGTTTACAGGAACTAACGGGGCAGTTCCAGCATCCCCCTTCACCTCCAAAGGGGGGAGGTGCCAAAGATGCTCACTGAACTACCAAAATCTCCCCCTCTACCTGCAAAGTGACCGCCTATTTAAGACACCACCCTAAGCCAATTGTCAAGTCCACATCCACAGTGTGGGGTAGGCAAAAAGACCCCAGGTAAAAGGGCAAACATTCCTACCTGGCCCTGAAGTGACCAATTCAATTACACTGATTCAACGGTGGGAGGGTGGGCTGATCAAAGCAACAAAAAGGAGGAGGCAGAGGGAGGGGTTGCACTTAAATTCATTCTAGCCCCTCCCCTCTGCTCTCCTGGCAACAGTCCAGGGGCTCAGACAAAGTTACAGGCCTCCATCCTGTGCTCCCTCAAAAGGGGTTCCTACAGTGCAGTCATGACCATGCTGGGAACCCTATTAGCATCCTTCAAAATGCCTTAGCTTTCACATTAGGCAAGTCTGACAAAATCACAATCTCTTTATCTGTTTATTTTTATGCAAGACTTGGTAAGAATCATGGGTCATAGAGAATTCTCCTATAAATAACCACTGATATTGTAGAATCCCTTTTGGTTCTACACAAAACTCACTTCAAATTGGTTCTCAACAACTCTAGAACTCTTTAATCAACTTTAGGATCTATACTAGGAATGGGCAAACTGCAGCCCTTCAGATATTGTTGGACTCCAGTCCCAGCATTCCTTACCATTGGCTATGCTGTGTAAGCTCCTGGAAGTTGTGATCTTATGGGGGTAAATAATTTAACAGCAATTGCATTGAAAGACTGCTGTAAAGCAAAATTAATTTGACTGATAAACTTTCCCCAAAAGGAAACTGCCACTGGAATTCATCAGATCCTATGTTTCTGGACAGTACTTTTGCAGAACATTGGGCTTCTCTTTCATCTATGTGCATATGCTAATTTGCTTCAAAGACTACATTTAACTATTTCATGGCTTCAATTTACTCTGCTTGAGTCTTGTGTACCCTGTAAGGAGGTCTGAAATACATCTATCAATAGAGATTTAGCTAGTGTGAGATAAGGCTTGATTAAAAAGATCTCTCTGACATTAGGATTTTTTCTTGTATCACAGTCTCAGGGAGAAAGAGGAGGTGAGACTACATGTCCTCCCAAACTTGCAAGCATAATCTCAAAACTTCTAAAAAGCCAACACAAATGGGGTATAGAACCCACACTTGTGAGAGTTTCTCTTTGTGCCAGATTCAGAAATAGGAATGTCAGTACCTTGTCTGGGAACCTGAAAGACTCATTTGTTTCTTCTTCTTCTTCTCTTTCTTCTTCTTCATTTATATAGCACCATCTATGTACATGGTGCTTTACATTAAAACAAATTTTACATTAAAACAAGCAAAAACACACAAAACAGTGGGTTCTACCAAAGGCATACAATCTAAATAAGTGTATACATAAGCACACACAGAGGGAAAGAAGGAATAATAAACATAAAACTATAAAATACACTTACAGAACAAATTACCCAGATAACTATAAAACAATGACAATAACATATGAAACAGCAAGAAAATATAAGAATAAAACAAACTGACCAATTCATGTCATCAAAATATATAAGATTACAAAACAGTATTAAACTAAAACACCAAAAGCTTTGGACAGTTTTCAATTGAGATTTAAAAAGAGAGCAACATAAGACCCCAGAACTATCTGCTCTTGAGGCTGTGTCAGCATTCAGCTGAAAAGATGTGAGAACACTTTATTTTTCTGTTTCTGCTACTGCATCCATTGTCCATATATTTGTAATCAATAATGGTATAATCTGTACTGTCAGTGATGTAGTTTTACTTCAGTGTATCCTTTGAACCTGAACTGAGCAGGCCCTGAGTGGCTCAGGCCTTCCAGATTGTGACCCTAAGAGGTGGGGGTGTTTTAGAGTCCTGCCTGTGATGGGATCTCCTTTATTAATTGAAGAATTATTGGCTCAAATGGAAATCTTGAGAGAAGGGTAACTTCAGGGATCTTTTAACCTATGTATACCAGTACTAACTGTAGAGAGTACTCCAGTTAAAGTGAAATAAAGTATTTTATCGGAATGACAGAAAAGTGAACTAGCATATACAACACACATGCTTAGGAACCATACAAGACTATAGCAGAGTAAGGACATTTTCAGATGCCCCTTACTGCGCAAGCAGCCTCTGGAGCAGTAACGAGGTTGCTGCGCAGCAGAGAGTCCTTTTCAGATGCCACTGTCCCTCTTCCAGGACCATTCGTGGCACGCCTGTGAAGCTTTGGAAGCCACTGCACCATATTTCAATCATGAGCAACTTCTGTGATTGAAATATGGTGCGGCCACTTCCAAAGCTTCAGGGATGTGCCACAAATGGTCCCGGAAGAGGGACAGTGGCGTCCAAAAAGGACCCCCTGCCGCGCAGCAGCCTCATTCTGTTCCGAAGGCTGCTTGCGTGGTAAGGGGCATCTAAAAATGTCCTAAGACAGGAAGATTAGATAGAGAGAGAGATTCAGTAATACAGAGTGATAGTTTTCAGTCTTGAAGAGAAGAGTTCTGTGCAGCGATGATCAGACAGGCATCTCAGGGTGGCACAGGAAGTTCCAACCTGGGGTGCATCGAGAAAGAGAGTGGCTGGGTCCATCCACTGTGGCTTACCTATTGTCAGAGAAGTGATATTTATACCCTGTTTCATATCCTGAAGGGGTACTCTGGTTATGACAAAGCCTGGATGGGTTTCCACGGGATAGACAAAGGGAATCAAAACTTAACTGATTGCTTTAATTGATGAGAGATAGAAATTGATGGGTTTGAGACAATCTCACAAGGTTGAACAGGAGGGGTTATAGGAAACATTTCCATAAAAATTGATTAAGGAATGATCACTTAGTTGCTTGATTGAATCATTGCTGAAATGCCCAGGGCTGGAAGAAAGGATTAGCACATACCGCCTTAATTACTGTATTTACTAAGGTACTTTCCACATAATCCTAACTTGGCCTTTCTTATCATTATATTTCCAGACACATCCCAGGACATTGTGACCTCCAACTGACCTTTGGTTTGCCTCAGTCAACCTGACCCCGAAAAGTGTCCAATATTTCCAGTTATGTGATACCATGAAGAGGGATAGTAGGGCATACTGACAAGATCACTACATACATTTAAGAGATGCAGTTAGCAGATGCATTCAAGCCTTTTCTCAATAAATGTTGTGGAGTCTGAAACAGAAGTTTGTGCTGTATAAGTTTAAAATCCAGAAATATGGTAGGTATGTCAGGAGTGGCAAGTGTATTCCTTCTGAAATTTAGCACTGTTCCTCCTGCAATGTTGTGACCTACGTGGGATTGTGGCTGATGTCAAACTTCTGCAGAGATAGTATCCAGGACTGAGAGAGTTTCTGTTTAACTTAGAGCACTGGTGGGAGGGCAGAGGCTGTAAAATCAAGGACAGATTTGCACCTTTGCATTGATCTTCCTGAGGTGTTATATGCATATTGCTACCTCAGGTTCTACCAATGTTTTCATGTAGACCAGGATGAACAACTGTGGTCCTACAGAGGTTTTGGTTTGCCTTCCCCTCCCATATAGTTTCATCTGGCTATCCAGGCCAAGGCTGCTGGGAGTTGTAGAGTATCTGGAAGGCTGCAGTTGCCCATCCCTGGTCTACATGAAACCAGTGGGAGAACTGACCTAGAGATGTGGATTGAGGCAGTAGTTTTATAGATAGGTGTTCAACAGCTTTGGAGATATATTAAAACAGAATCCCTTGAAACCTGATAGTGTGACCACCATTAGGTAAAACAATGATCCCCCAGTACCATCTCTTGGAGTGGAACCATTGCAAAGCAGTATCTCTGTTGTCCATCCAATGGCTTTTCAACATGGCCTAACCTGAAAGATACTATAGTCAGTGGTATTCAAACCCTTTGAGAGATCCAAGATTATCAACAGGATTACACTGTCATGCTCCCTTCTCCAGGGATGGTCATGCCACAAGTCAACTAAGGATTTTCATTGTGTAACCAAGGCTTATTGAAATGGACCTTGATCAGGGATGAACAAAGTGTTAGGAATGACCTGTTCCTAGTGTCAAAGTCATAGTTTTGTGGGTGTTCTTGGATTCAGCATTGTCACTGTAAGCACAGATGGAATCAGCAGATAAGAGCACCTTTTTCAGCTGAGAATTTTATCAAATATGATCCTATCAAGATAGAGACAGCCAAATTACAGTTATTCATGCAATGTATTAAATGTGGGATTTGCTTTAAACCATCCAGAAATGTAACTTGGTCCAAACCAAGGCACCAAGACTATTAACAGGATCTGTCCTATATTATCATAAAGTGCTAGTGCTTCTTGATCAAAGGTCTTTCAGTGCACATCTAGGCCTGTCCAAAATGCTGCTAAATGGCTTGGGACTAAGCTACCTAAAGTTTTATCTTGTGCCATGTATACCTCCCCATTCCTTAAGATATATTCAGAAGCCCTCCTCTGGTTGCTTGTGCTAAATGAAGCTAGATGCACAACTACTGAAGAGAGGACATTTTCATTACATAACCTCCACTGTTTCATGGATGGAAATCAAGACACAGGTGGCAAAGCAACATCAGAGTGTGATGAAGATGACAATCATTATTAATGAGGAAAACAGACAAGCTAGGAGAGGTTGCAGCACTTTGGTTTTGCTTCTACAGGGAAGGGAACCAATCTGGTGCCACCCATCTTCTCCCTCCTCTGGGCCAATTGAGTGCAAACTAGTTCTGTACTCTGAATTTAATGTGCAGCAATTGAAGTAAGGAAGGACAAAGGGGAAATGTGGGAGGAAGAGAGAGAAAATGGGAATTTTAAAAGTAGCTGAAAGAGTGGGGTAACAGAGTATTAATCTGGACTGTCCCTGACAAATCAGGACAGCTGGAGTATGTGTCATTGGAGGCAATTATGCAAAAGAAATGTCACTGGAAGGGTTCAGGATTTTACCTTACTATTGAGTCATATTCAACAGCCTACATGCAGGAACAACAGTAGCAAGATGCCAGCAATCTGTAGCAAGATGCCAGCAATAGTTGTAACATCTGAACCTGTTATAAATGTTCCTAAGCAGCAATATTTCCCATTCTGTGCCTTTTTCTCTTGCATGTTAACATTTATAACAGGTTCAGATGTTACAGCTATGGTCAACAGAGGCAAGCATGAGTGAAAATGATTTCTTCATTGGTCCTAGGCTTCAGGTGTCTGACTCATGTGGCCTCAGCCTCATCATCTCTCCCAGTTTCAGCATTTCTACTACTGGGACATTAATAAGGCAGCACTCTTGGATCTGTTAAAACCTTTAAGGAATTCTGTGCTCTAGTTCTTATCTCACTGACTTCTGGAGATCAGTACACAGTATCATCAGTGAGAATGGAATGGTGTAAGAGAAAATGGAAATTCAGCCTAAATGCTTCACTTATATATTGAGGCTGCTCAGTATAGGTATGGTAAACACATATGCTAAAACTCCTAAAGCTGAAGACCATTAGAATTCCTGTTTTGGACTACAATTCCCATAACACCTGATAATTGACCATGCTACATAATGTTGATGGAATATTGGGAGGACTGGAATATTGGGAGGACAGCTGATTGCTCACCATTGATCTTGATGTTTGGTCACAGTCTACTTTTCTCCAAGTGCATCTGTCAATTCCCATATTATAACAGGATATTCAATATATTGATGGGCTACATGTAAAGGTATCTGTCTCTCTTCATTGGTATTAAGTTTTCAAGTAGGAAAAGTAATAAAAAAAAAACCCTGACCCTTAGTTATCCCCTGTTGCCTCCCAGGGCCTTTTGGATTTAGTCCAAGATATTGTTGTCTTTATCCATCCTGAAATAAATGGAACTAGCTTTGCTGTTGAGACCTGTTGCATATATAGCAAGATCTCCCAGGACAATTTATTTTTCATTTAAAAAAAAAGTCCATTGAAAACGCTTCTGAAATTCTTTATCTTTTGGGGATAATGAAGTTACCAAACAGCAATGGTATCAGAAAGAAGTTGATAGGTTCACCTTGCATTTTATTACTGGGAAAATAAAGCCACCTCTTTAAAGGTGAGAATGAGATTGCTTTATTGCATGTATAATTTGATACAAACTATTAGTTCCAACCCCAATTTCGAGCTGAGTTATATTAAGCCATAGTCTTTCCCTTCAATATCTAATCAGAAGTAGATTAGAGATACCTCATGAAATCACTTCTAGTGGAGAGAAGGGGGGAAAAAAGACAAATGAAATTTAATAGGTTTGGGTTTTCTGTGTCTGCCTGGACAAGCCAAAACAATAAAGACTTGTGAGATTACTATACACTGCAGGGAGTTTAGACTTCCCTGTATTTCTTAAAGTTGGTTTGATTTTATTGGAAGGAAGGAGATGCTCTTATTGAAAGCAATTGGTTGGAAGCCAGTGGTTTCTTGAGGCTGCAGAGACTTCTCCATCATGGTGGGAAGCATGAATAAATTTTGCAAATACTCATTAGGATGCTATGTCCTAACTTGGCTACTTGTTATATTGTTTCTAAAGTCTAGATTTTTATCCTACTTTTAATTGGATAAAAGTAATTGGGGGGTGCATTTCCCTTCAGGTGGTCTAGGACTTTTTCAGATGGAATAAAAAAACCAAAAGCCTGTGGAGGTCAGGAGGAGGTCAGGAGGAGGACGGCACTGTTCCTCTTCTAGTGCTCGGTTTTGGACGACACTGTCCTCCTCCTGCTATTTGTTCATTCTGCCTCCATCCTTCATTCGTTTTCCCTCCACTGCTTTTTATTGATGGAAGTTTTCATTAATAAAAATCAGTGGGTGCAAAACAAAAGGACGGAGGCAGAATGAATGAAGGACAGGAGGATGGTGGCATCTGAAATGGAGTGCTGGAAGCGGGACAGTGGCATCCTCCTTCCAATCTCTGCAGGTTTTTTTTTACCCCACCTGAAAAAGTCCTAAGAGTAAAATACTATGCAAAAGAATAATTAGGATACTTATGAATACATTTGTGCACAGCACTGATAGGTTATACATTCCTACCCTTTGCATTTCATGGCTGTTTGGCCATCTGTTTACAATATCCATCAGTTTTTCTGCACATATCTGTAGGTACTCATGTACTTGTGAATGCTGCTTGCACTTGGCAAACATAGCCATACATTTCTAACTGCAATTACCTCCCTCCCCAACCAGGCTCATTGGAATGTGTGAAAAAGCAACACAGTCCTCACACTCCTATTTCAGTCACTCTGTGGTTTAGCTTGGTGCATGATGGAAAATCCCAAATTTTGTCTCTTAGGTGCATACACATATGTCCCATTTTCAGGCAGTTCTTTTATCTTGAACTAAATTTATGCTGAATTTTTTAAACTTCATAGAATTTTTTAGAAGGTGATTGGTATTTTCATGCCATCTCAGTTTCATATTGGGTGGTTAGGTATTTTATTTCTTCCTTCATTGAAATCCATATTATTTTTGGCATGTATTTCCCCAAAATATACCTTGGTTTTAGGTGTTTTCTCCATTGAATAAAGCATCCTTGCATGTCTTTTCCAAATCTATTTTTTTACCCAGCACATTTTTTTTCTAATGTACACATGAACTGTACACATTTTCCCAAGTGAAACATGCCAGATTTTTTTCAGATTTCTGAGACAAGATGTGCTTTCTTCTGTCAACGGTCTTGGGAGGTGCAACCCTGATATTTGCATAGGGTTTTTTTTAAAACAATCCCTAGCAGTAGTCCAGGAAAGATTATTCCAAAACAACTTTGTTAGTCTTTATGATACCCAAGGCACTGCTGGGTTGCTTTTGCAGAAAATTAATGCTATTACACAGTTGATTTCATGGCACTGCAAAATATGGCAGGATCATGAATAGGAATAGAATGGTTTTATGAGAATTTGCCCATAGCTCAGTGCAAAGCATACTCAACACTCATTTTTAATTATCTTTCATGACCAGCATCTCAAGTTTGTCCCTGAAACAGTTTATATTAAAATCAGCCAGAAGTGCTCACTTGTTGTAATTAAAAGCCTTGAGTTAACAAATTATTGCAGCCCTCTTTTGATTGGGACAGACTGAGCTGATCTTTTTAATGTCAAAAGGCAAAGTTCTCATAAAACCTTAGAGAACAATTAACAATGACTCCAACAGCTGCCAGATCCAACCCTATATTTGGAGCTAATTGGTAAAGTTATGTGGGACTATGTGAAAGAAGACAGGAGATATCCATTAGACAGATAAGGCCAGAGTTGGGTTTAAAAAACAAAAAAACAAAAAACTTTCTAGGTTAAATGAAGAACTTATGTGATCTGTTCACATTTAAAAGGAGAAAGTGCCATTGCAAAGAAATTGAGGGAATGAATTTTCTTATTTGGAATTTATGTAGGCTGCCTGTGAATAGGACACTTCTCATCACAATAATCAATTCTCATAAATATAAGAGCCCTTTGTGTGAATCTGGGCAAATGTTTCATAGGTCTACACTGTGTGAATCCAGAATCTAAAACTAAATGTGCCTGTGGCAAGTGAATTACACACTTGGAGAAATAGATTTGATGGCTGAGTTACAAAAATGCTATTTGTGCAGCAGGATGACATTTCTAGCACCTTCCTGCCAGCAATGCAATCCAATGATGAATTGCAACAGGGGTCCTGCTTCTGATTGTTGCAGCCTTGTTTACTGGTGGAAGATGGCTTGAAACATCACCCTGCTGCACCCAGTGAAACAGACCTCCATTGCTTGGAGCAGCTCCTGGGGTTTACAGTGTGATTTGGAGGCTATTAACAATTGTGACAATGGTGCAATGATTGTGAACACACAATGTAACTTAATACAGGTAGTTATGGATCAGTACCTTTAGGTTATGAATCTGTAACTACAATACAGGATGCTAGTCATTCTAATTAATTAATTGTATGCCCAATGATATGTTTTATTTTTGTATCTGTGTGCAAGTCTGATGTGTTTAGGAAAACACACCTTGTATTCCTGTGTTTATCTGTATGTTGCATGCATGTTATATGCCCTTTCAAGTATGTGCGTGCACATTTGTGTTTGAATTTGTACACATGTGTATCCTTGGCCCTATTGAGTTATCCACGGACACAACAGGTACAAATCAGGGATAGACAGCTTCTGTACCCTACACTGATGTATATACTGTACATTCATTTGAATGTATGAACTGAACGTCTGAGCATATAGCTCTATGCACAGAGACCACTTCATACCACTGATAACCTTCCTTTTGCATGTTTAGGAAGAAGAAGTTGTTATGTAAAGAGTCATACATTGTGGCATTTGGCTCAGTATTGTCTATACAATTATTGACTGACAGCTGCTTTTCAGGCTGTCAAACTCAGCATATCCCACCCTACCTGAAGAAGTCAGGAACTGAAGCTGGGACATATGTGTGCAAAATGTGTGCTCTTCCACTCAGTTATGTCACTTTCAATGGAGAGTATGCCATGACTATCACTATTTTGATGGAGTTCTTCTCTGACATTCAAATGAAGGTACATAGATTCAATAACAGAACTCGAGATCCTACCCAGATTCAGCATAGCTATTAAATATTGATGGGCCCGTCTACACGGTAAAAAAAAAATATGTATGGCATTCGGAAGATCGATCATCCATACACACTGCCATTCAGATGTATACATGTCATTTGGAAGGGGGGCTAGCGAATCCCCTGTAAACTCTGTGGATTCAGCGTTCGGAAGAATTAGCAAATCTTGACCTAAAATTTGTACAGCTGTTTGTATTGTTGATGGTCTGTACACCCTGTTCACACACATATGAACAGGCAGTGTAATCTGGTTGGCTGGCCGAGCACAGGCGGTGGGGCTAGCAAAGAGGGGAATTGGGAGCGGCCACCATGTTGGATTCCCGGCTAAGCGAGAGTCTGGTAAGTCCATGAATTTTACATTTATTCCTTTTTATTTTATATTGTAAATATGGAAAACTGACTGTCTGCAAAACAGGCACCTTTTAAAATTAAAAAAAAAATGGCAGGAGATTTAAAACTGCTGCTTAGATCACGCGCTCCAGCCAGCTGGGCAAGAGGAGGTCATATGGAGTTTAGGGGGGGTAAAAAATTGCGTAGGCGGATTGTATGCATATGAACGGCTACCTTTTCGGATTTTTTTACCCCCCCATGGAATGTTTAAATCGTGTAGACGGGGCCTGAGTAGGGCGTATATCGCTCCATGTGTACTGTATATTATAGTTTTTCTTTTTCTTCTCCTTCATACTCATCCTCATCTTCCACTGCTAAAACTATTCATTCATATGCAACCTTTCCCCTGATGATTGTGGCACAGACCATAAACTGCTAATATCAAAAATTAGAGTAAAGTTAAAGAAGAACAATAAACCAACCATTGTGTCAAAATACAAGGTGTAGAGCATCCCTGTAGAATTTGAAGATAATATTAAAAAATAGATTAGCACTATTAAACCTAATTGAATGGGAGCCAGAAAAACTCTGGACTGAAGCCAGGGACATTGTCAGGGAGAAATGCAAAAAGACACTACCTGTATCCAAAAAGAAAGAGAAGTTTGAATGGATAACAAATGAAACTCTTCGAGCAGTTAAGGAGTGTTGAGAAACAAAAGTAAAAGGTGACAGAAATAGGGTCAGACCTCTGCATGCAACTGTTCAGTGACTTCTGTGCAGGGACAAAGATTATTATAATCATTAATGAAGAGAAATGGGGTGGGAGAGAGGACAAGAGACCTGTTCTACAAGATCCAAGAAATCAAAGGGGAATTTAAAACAAGAATGGGAATACTATCGCCCAGTAGGGGAATACATTATATATATATATATATATATATATATATATATATAAACCTGCTGTAATAATAAATTGAAGAACTATATAAAAGAGATGAAAGGATTCATATTCATTCATGGAAGAATTATTAGAAGTTGAACTTAACTAATTTTAGAAAGTGAAGTAGAAGCTGCACTCAGAGCACGTGGGAGACATAAATCACTAGGAACAGATGACATGCCCATAGAGCTCCTTCAGGCTACAGAGTCAGAATTTATTCTAGTTCTAACTAAAGTTCTAACTAGAACAAATATGGAAAACATAACAATGGCACACAGATTGGAAACACTCAATATACTTTCTAATCCCTCAAAAAGAGGACACCAGAGATTGTAGTAACCGTAAGACCACAAGAACAGATGACCAAGCAGGCAGAAAGGAGAGATGTAGTAGTGATGGGTGACTTCAACTATCCTGATATTTGCTGGAAATCTAACTCAACCAAAACTTCAAGGTCTAGCAAATTCGTCATGTGCCTGGAAGACAATTTCATTGTCCAAAAAGTGGAAGAGGCAACAAGAGGGTCAGCTATTTTAGATCTGATCCTAACCAACAGGGATGACCTGGTTAATGGGGAGCAAGGGGTGGGATCCTTAGGTGGGAGTGATCATGTTCTCCAGGGCTGCAATTACACGGCAGATTTTATTATGATAAATTGCACTTTAGCGCTTTTCTGCATCAATGGTGGGTAGTTTACACTGTATATGGAGGAAACAGCTGTATTTTGTTGCTCTTTGGTTTTTCTCACTTTGAGATTCACACAGCCAAATGTGGTGGGGGTGTGGCCAAACATTGAAGAGGAGACAAAGGAATGCCATAGGAATGTCTGCCCTGGCCCCAACTCTGTGTGCTTAACAGCTTAGAGGCAAAGAATGTCTCCCTTTGCCTCTTTCCCCCCACCTCCCTGCCCACAAATCAAACTGCAAACGGAAGGTTTTTTCTCCTTGCTTAACAGCTGATTGACAAAGGGGCCAGTTACAGGACAGAATAAAGTGAGCGAAATTCTGGATTTCTGTCCTTTCGGAACAGGGGTGAATAGTTCTTAAGATTTATGGCTAATTTGGATGAGTTTTGGCAGACAAAGGTGGGGGGAGGGCCAGGCAGCTCTATCATTATCATTAAAGCCAGCAGAAGATGGAGAAGAGGGTACCTTCATCTGCACAGAAATCAACAAAAAGGAGGGAGACCATGGAGACCATGGAGGAGATGGATAATTAAGTGGGAAGAAAAGCAGCCACACACACACACACAAACACACACACACAAACAGACAAGCAGCTGGCTAGGATTCCTTTGCTCTGCAGTGCTTTTCCCATGCTAAAAGCAAGCCAGTTGGCTGGATGTTTAAAGCAAGCAGTAGACATGAAGGATTTTAAGATTTCCTGAGTCTCCCTCCTGGCTCCACATCTAGCCAGCTCATCCCTTCATCATAAGAACCAATCACAGTGCAGCTCTGCTGCAACTGTATCGGGAAGATTGCTGGTAATCCACATGGACTTGCTGTTCACACTAGTAATAATGCGCTAAGTCGAGCTACTTTTCAAATAAACCAGCAAAAGTAGTGACATCCCTTGTCCCGCTACATTTGGGTATTTTGACTTCCCCCCTTCTGAATGAGGTGATACTGTGTCTCGATCGGTGGGAACAATGAGCAATCTTAGCGTATATTTAGGGGAATATTTGCCCGTGTAAACGTAGCCCTGGAGTTTGTTATACAATGGAAAGGAGAAGCCAGGCATAGTCAGACCTGCATTCTAGACTTTAGGAGAGCTGATTTCAATAAACTCAGGGAAATACTGGGGGTGATCCCATGGTCACGAATACTAAAAGTGAAGGAACTTCAAGATGGATGGGACTTTCTCAAAAGGGAGATACTGAAGGTACAATTTCAAACAGTACCAATGAGGAAGAAAAATGGAAGATGTTTCAAGAAACCAGGATGGATGACTGAAGAACTTTCAACCAAGCTAAGTTTTAATGGAACATGTATTGGAAATGGAAAAAGGGGGAAATCACCAAAGAATTCAAACAGATAGTGAACACATGTAGGAGTAAAGTCAGAAAAGCTAAAACGCAGAATGAGCTCAGGCTCGCTAGAGAGATTAAGAACAATAAAAAGTTTTTTTTTGGGGGGGGGGTATGTCCGCAGCAAGAGGAAGAAGAAGAAAATGGTAGTGCCACTATGCGAAGAAGATGGCAAAATGCTAACAGGGGACAGAGAAAAGGTAGAATTACTCAACACCTTCTTTGTCTCAGTGTTTTCAGAAAAGGAAAAGGGTGAGCAACCTGAGGATAATGGAACAGAGGACACAATAGGGAAATCCAGCACAGAATAAGTAAAGAGGTAGTACAGGAATACCTTCTTAATCTAAATGAATTTAAATCTCCAGGACCAGATGAACTACATCCAAGGGTATTAAAAGAGCTGGCAAATCTCAGAGTCATTGAAATAATCTTTGAGAACTCCTAGAGAACAGGAGAAGTCCCAGCAGACTGGAGGAG
The DNA here is from genome assembly GCA_030847615.1 of Gambelia wislizenii. NCBI lineage: Eukaryota > Metazoa > Chordata > Lepidosauria > Squamata > Crotaphytidae > Gambelia > Gambelia wislizenii. The sequence continues at coordinate 152,443,298 of JAUMIR010000004.1, forward strand.
GGCAAACATTGTCCCCATCTTCAATAAGGGGAAAAAAGAGGATTCCAACAATTATCGTTCAGTTAGTCTGACATCAATACCAGGGAAGATTCTAGAGCAGATCATTGAACAGAAAGTCTGTGAACATTTAGAAGGCAGTGCCATAATCACAAAAAGTCAACATGGTTTCAGAGAAACAAGTCATGCCAGACTAATCTGTTCTCTTTTTTTAATAAAATTACCAGCTTGGTAGATGAAGGGAACACTGTGGATATTACATACCTTGATTTCAGTCAGGCCTTTGACAAGGTTCCCCATGACATTCTTGCAAACAAGCTTGTAAAATGTGGGATTTGTAATTGGTTGACTGGCGGAACCCACAGGGTGCTCAGCAGTGGCTCCTCTTTGTCTTGGAAAGATGTGACCAGTGGGGTGCCAGAGGGTTCTGCCCTGGGCCCAGTGCTATTCAACATCTTTATCAATGACTTGGATGAGGGAATTAGGGGCATACGTATCAAATTTGCAGAAGACACCAAATTAGGAGGAGTAGCTAATACCCTAGAGGACAGGATCAAAATTCAGAATGACCTGGATAGACTGGAGAGCTCGGCCAAAGCTAACAAAATGAAATTCAATATGGAGAAATGTAGGGTGGAAAAACAAAATGCATAGATATAGGATGGGGAAGACCTGGCTGAATGAGACTACGTGCGAAAGGGATCTAGGAGTCCTAGTAGACCACAAGTTGAACCTGAGTCAACAGTGTGATGCAGCAGCTAAAAAGGCCAATGTGGTTTTGGGCTGTATCAATAGAAGTATAGTGTCTAGATCAAGGGAAGTAATAGTGCCACTCTATTCTGCCTTGGTCAGACCTCGCCTAGAATACTGTGCCCAGTTCTGGGCACCACAGTTCAAAAAGCATATTGACAAATTGGAGCATGTCCAGAGAAGGGCGACTGAAATGGTGAAAGGTCTGGAAACCATGCCTTATGACGAAAGACTTAGGGAGCTGGGTATGTTTAGCCTGGAAAAAAGATGGTTAAGGGGCGATATGATAGCCCTGTTTAAGTATTTGAAGGGGTGTCACATTGAGGATGGAGCAAGCTTGTTCTCTGCTGCTCCAGAGACTGGAACACGGAGCAATGGATGCAAGCTCCAGGAACAAAGATTCCACCTCAACATTAGGAGGAGCTTTCTGACAGTAAGAGCTGTTTGGCAGTGGAATACTCTTCTTTGGAGCGTGGTGGGGTCTCCTTCCTTGGAGGTCTTTAAACAGAGGCTGGATGGCCATCTGTCGGGGATGCTTTGATTGTGATTTCCTGTTTGGCAGGGTGTAGGACTGGATGGCCCTTGTGGTCTCTTCCAACTCTATAATTCTATGATTCTATGATTCAATGATTCCTTGCATTCATTTCCCATGCAAGGAAAACAACGCTCAAAATTCTACAAGACAGACTTTTATCATATATGTAGAGAGAAATGTCAGATGTCCAAACTAGGTTCAGAAGAAGAAGAGGCGCAAGGAATCACATTGCAAACACACATTGGATAATAACGTGCACCAAACATTTTCAAAAGAAAATTAGCCTGTGCTTTATAGACTATAGCAAGGCCTTCAATTGTTTAGATTATGAATAGCTATTGATTGCTCTAAAAGAAATGAGTTTGCCATGGCATTTGATTGTCCTGTAGTTGGGACAAGAGACTATCATCAGGACAGAAGATGGAGAAATGGAATAGTTTCCAATTGGCAAGGGAGTCAATCAAGGCTGCATTTTATCACCCTGATTAACAGGTATGGTGAACAGATCATACATAAAGTAGGATTAGACTCGAAGGAGAATGGTGTGAAAATTGGAGGAAAAACATGAACTGTGTAGGATATGAAGATGACACCATACTACCAGCAGAAAAATAGCAAAGATTTGGAAGAATTGCTGAAGAAATCAAGGAAGAAAGTTCAAAGTCAGGTTTGTAATTGAAATTAAGGGGGGAAATGACCACTGATGATTTATACAATTTTAAGGTAGACAATGAAGACATTGAAGAGTTCACTTGATTTTCCACTCAGTCATTAATCAGAATGGAGACTGCAATCAAGAAAACAAAAGAATACTGGGACTTGAAAGGTCAGCTATAAAGGAACTAGATGAATCCTGAAGTATAAAGATATACCATTGAATACTAAAGTTAGGATTGTTCACGCTATCATATTTTCAATTTTTCTGTATGGATGTGAATGCTGGACAGTGAAGAAAGCTGATAGGAAGAAAATCAACTCATTTGAAATGTGGTGCTGGAGAAAAGTTCTACAGATAATGTGAACTGCTAAAAAGACAAATCAATGAGTCCTAGAGCAAATCAAGCCTGAGGTTTTCCTAGACACCAAGATAATTAAACTGAGATTGTCATACTTTGGACATAACATGACTCACTAGAAAAGACAACAAGGTGTAAGGAAGTAGGAAAATAGGAAGTCCGCAGTGCAGGTAAATAGATTCAATCCAGCAAGCCAAGGCCCTGAGTTTACAAGACATGAGCAAGGATGATAAGGTGACTTGGAAGTCTCTTATTCATAGGGTCACCATAAGTCAAAGTTGTCTTGACATCAGTTAACAAAAACAAATCTGATGAGATTAATTCTATAATTAAGGAAATAAACCCTATATTTTCCTAGCTGAACAGCTAATGGAAGCCAATAAGGGCTCCAGTACATTGTAGACTTCTCATGGCCACAGCATGACGTGTGCTGCAAGGAATGTCATGAAGAATTCTTACTTTGTTTTACAATGATGTTCTGTACCTAAGAACAATAGAATGTGCCCCAGACAATGAGGTATATGAAGAGAGTCAAAAGGGAGAAAACTCTGGGAAGGAGACTCTATGCCAATATGTTTCATTCCATATGATGCATCTAATGAATTGAGCTGAAGTCTATAGAAGTTTACATCAAAGGACACTTTTTCATCTTTAAGGCATCAGAAAACCTTTTGCTACAGTAGACTCATATGACAACCCTGCCCCCTTAACACACATGTTATTCAGAAGACCTGCATCAACCTAAAATTATATTTCCTGTGGAGCTTTTGACTAGCCTGTGAAAAACTAAAATAGCATTTTGCAGGCAAAATTGTTTCCAGATGAAGCAATGTATGCAAGGAACTTTCTCAAGTGTTATTTATGGATATTATTCCACTTTCATTGGAATGCCTGAAAGTAGTTAAGTAGCTTGATGGGTATTCCATCGTCAAATAATTTGTGCTACTCAGGTACACATGCAGTTGTAAGGGTAAACCTAGTATTATGAGTGGATCAATGTATCTGCTACATGACATAATGACTGGTACAAATCTCTCTAGCATGTATAAATTGGCCACAACTTGTCCATTTGTGGATTATATTATACCACAATCATTTTAATATTGCTAGCCTTTGAGATTATGAGATTATTGCTTCATTCAGGGGTGAGAATCAGAGGTTCTACATCTCCTGTTGAATTTTAATTCCCACTAGTCCTGCCAGTATAGCAAACACTGTTAACCACTGGGAAGGACAAGTGATGCCTATCTCAGGCCTAAATCAAATTGCTAGTAACTACATTCAGTGAGTCAATGGGATTTAAATAAATGTTGACATCATAGAACAATTGATTTAATGTGTCTATTCTAACAGTTGGATTTAGGCTCAGGGTGGAAATCATGTGATCCTCCAAATGTTTTTGGATTGCAACTCCTAGTATCCTCACCATTGGTTATGCTGGCTCAGATTTTAAGGATTTGCAGTCCAATAACGTCTGGAGGGCTGAATTATTTCCTTTAGACCTGTCTGCTTTGTACAGTTTATTTGATACTTTATGACCTATAATCATATATGGTGTAGCTGTTGGGTGAGGGACAGTTTATTTGATATTTTATGAATTATAATCATATGTGGTGTGGCTGCTGTGTGATGGGCATCTAATCATTACATTGTACTTAGCACAGGGATTATGGACTTTTAAATATAGAAAGGAAGCACACTAATGAAAACTCAGGGTCATAACAAGAGGCTGATGATCAGTAGCTTCAGAAAAGAAAACAACAACAACTGAAAATACTCTTTCATCCAATACATCATTAACTTCTGGAATTAATTGTCACAAAATACAGCAAGGTCCTCTAGTTTAAAGAGCTTTTAATAAAGATGAAGCAAATTCATGGAAACTGTCTGTGTACGATTGTTAGCCATGATGAGTAGGAACTGAAACCTCACATTCAGAAGTGGTGGATAAACAACAGGTGATGGCTCTTTCTGTAATTCTCTGATCATAAACTCTCAGGATCATCTGATTGGCTGCTCTTGGAGACAGGAGTGCTGGGTTAGTTCATTTTCTTTTGATTCAGGAAGGCAAATTGTACCTCAGTTTTTGAATGACACATTAAAATGAAGCTTGGGTAAGGCAGCACGAAAGAATAAATGCCAGGGTTTTGAGTGTTTATTTCTTCTATTAATATATGGCTGCCTGTTCATTTTTATTTACCAGGAATTATAATTTGAACTTTAAAAAAAAAAACTTGTCGCTGCAGTCTGGTCTCTCTAGAAATACAGCTATTTAGTACAACCTACTGATGTCCTCCTCCCAAACAAACAAATTGTCCAACTTTTCAATTACAGCCTCTTTGGAAACATTTTCAAATATCTACTAATGCATAAAATAATAAGGGCCTGAGTATATTTTTCCCCAGTCAAAATCATTCACATGCCGGATTACAGAAGAAAAAGTAGAAAACTTTGAGACCAAAAGGTTGCTTATAAAACCATCTGTCCTTAGTCATACCCTTGTTATGCCAGCCTCCTGGTTCCACCTATTACAGGAAGGCAAAATAAAAGTGTTCAAGATAACCTTGCAAAAGATAATAGATATTGGTGAGTGAATATCCATGTTGGTGGGCTACTGCAGTTCAGTCCATACATAGATCTTCTGTATATGTGACTGTATACACACTGCACTTGCTCTCTCTCTTTGCTGACTGACCCAGGAGAATAGAGACCAGACACAAGAAATGGGATGAAATAAATGGAACTTTATTTAAATCTAACCTATTTATAAACCCTCCCAATGAACTTCAGCGGGGGAAGGCAACCTAGTGTGGGAGTAGCTGGGGCAGTAGGTCTAACCCAGACGTCCTGCCCAGCTCCCCCAGGGTAAAAAAACCTGAGCCCCAGTGAGAAACCCCAACATCTGGGTTGCTCACCAGCCAGCCTGAATCAGGAAGCAACCCAAAAGTCCCTCCCCAAAGTCACATGACTTAAGGAGAGGATTTATCCTTCAGGCCAGCCCCAAGTTAAGTCTCACCACCCCCTAGTTGCATAACCTAAAGAGGCAGTTACAGAGACACCCCTTCACTAGAAATTGGTGCCATAGTTGCTCACCAAGCTATACCCCTCCTCCTTCTTTCAGCCATAGATAGAAGGGCAGCATGGCCTTAAATAGCCTCCATCCCCACCCTTCTGTCTCCTATATGTAATGCAAGCTCCACTTCATCACACTGGACTCTTTCCCTGCTGCAGCCAGCAAAGCACATCTCCTCTACCTGCATGGCTGTGCTGTTCAGATAGGAGACACATTGTTTCTCTCTCTCTCTCTCCTCATGAGCAATATCCATGTTTTGTTAGTTTTCCAGAACACATGCAGCAAGTTATACTCATAAAGGCTTCATGCCTTTGATGTTGGTGGCAGTTCCATCCTTAATCTTAGCAAGGTTTCTGGAATACTCTTGACTAAGCAGCACATAATTCCTTTTGACTAGCAAGTCAGGCAACCTGTGGTCCTATCCAAGGAAGAGACTAGTTTTAAAATAAGTTTTAATTCTCCTAAGTTTGGTATGAATTCAGCTTCTTATTCTAAGAGGCCTTGGCTGTGTACACAAGAAGACCAATGTTCAGTTGTATGGGTAAAAGTTGGAAAAAAGACCTAGCTAAGCTGTGTTGAATTTATCTCATTGGAGTATATTTCAATAATTTGACCTGATCTACACTAGGGATGTAATTCTCCACCAATTTTGCATGTAGACCATGGATCCCCTAAAATCAAGGCTGGCTTTGTGTATGTCCAAGGGAGGGGCATTTGGAAATTCCCCAAAACCAAATTCTCAGATCAGAACTTAACACCTGGAGGTGAGTCATTCACTAATCCACTCAACAATAGCAGAGACCTTAATGCTTGTAAAATGGGTTATTCTTCTCATGCCCCCTTTCCACCAAAAGTTCTTGCCTGCTCCTATTCAATTCTGAAAGCATCACCCATTAGCACCCGTTACCAATCATTACCTCTTCCAGAGCACCCGATTGTCTAGTTCTGGGAACCTCTGAAAATCATTGTATTCCACTCAAAATCATATCTCTTCAGGAGAATGATGACATATAAATATCACCTTAAAACAGCACCCAAGTGTGCATGAATCCCCTGCTTTCTGACTTCACGTCAGTTCATGTCACCAGTCTACCTTCTGGACCTCTTTGCCATTGGTGTACATCAGGATTTCAGCTCTTCAGGATCGGTATAGTATAACCTGCCATTCCCTCACTCTATTCCTCTATCCAAATACTTCCTACTACTTTCAATAGCCTTGTATGAGTGCTTGAAGCCTGAGTTTTTGTGTGAATGCTGTTACTGTTAATTTCAAATAAATATCATTTAATTGTATATTCTGGCTTAGAGTCACCTCTGTTATTACCAATGTACATAGGTTAAAAGATTCCACTGTTGTCCAGCCTCTCACATGCCAAGCTGAGTTAGCTAAATTCACCAAATTAATATTAGGACATTAGAGGGTTCCCATGCACCCCAAGCAATTTGGGTACAGGCCAATCAATGGCCAGGGGAGAAGAGCTTTATCTGGGAGCTTCCAGCTGTCCTTGAACATCTGGAGATTAGTGCTCTACCACAAGGATTCAGTGTCTTGCAGACTATTGTTATTTACACTTTTAGTATGGTACAAATACAAATTATGCAGATATCCCTTATATGCATCATTTATTCCAGTTATCAACATTGGATTTTCTGGTTACCCAGTTTAGGATTTTTGGAAACAGAATTGCAGTCTTGTTGGTAAAGGGACAACTACACCCTGCACCATGCATTATACCTTTGTATGAACTTTCTTTCTTGTATGGGGAAAAAATACTTGATGCTTACCATAATTATTTTCCACATACAAATTTTATTTTAATCCTGTATAAATATTTATGGCCATTTCAGGGTATTGCAGCAAGAAAGATTTACCATGCATGACTCCAGTGTGAGAAATAACAGTAAGGATAAATGAATGGTGTAATATTTTCTATATACAGCTCTGAAATGGTTAGCTCTGCAGACATTCAAGCGGAGCTGAATCAAAAACGATCTGGTACTTCCTATGGTGGGAGTGGGGGAAGACTAAGACTTTACCTTAAAAAAAATGAAATGCCATCTCTGTCTTCTTTTATAAGTCTTTCCAACTCAAACTTCACCTCTCCTATAAAGCATAATTGATAATTTCTTAGTCAAAAGCTTCAGCAAAGAGAAAGATGACATACAGAGATGCTCATGAGCTCCTAATTTTCTGAATTTCATTATGAACTAACATGATCCACATCACCTGAATGTAAGAATGGATTGGAGCATGGTTCTTTTTTGTTGTTGTTGCCCTTCTCTAAATTTTGCTACAATTGTTGGCTCAAAACTATGGTTCAGATCCAGTGGTATCATTCCAGTTCTGTTTTCATCAGGGGGACTGGGATGAGGATGAGTCCACCCTCTAGCACTTGCCCATAAAATCTGCTCTGGAGAGCTGGGAAACTGGAAAACATTTTCAAGCAGTACAGAGGACTCAGGTAAATGCAGAGTGGGAGAAATTCCTGTAGCCCCAGCAGATTTTGTCTAGCCTATTTGATAGAGCCCACACTAGAATACTTTACAAAATATGCATATTGAAAGAAAATATGTCAGGCATGTGTATTTTAGAGGGGAACTATTAAAAATGTTATAAATTACAAATTTAAAAGTGATCTTTTCTTCATTTTTTTTTAAATTGCAGAAATGGGTTTTTGAGGACCAACCAAGAGCAGACACAGAGAGTTGGGTTAACAAGGGCCAAATCACTTTGACCTATATCTTTTTTGAGTCAATTTAATCTGAGAGGAGAGGACAGGTGTCTGCCATATACTACCTCCTCAGCCTTCCCTTTGGCAAAACAGCTGAGTCCTGAGGGCAATCCTATATCTGGGTTGGTTCCTGGCCAGCAACTTACTGGAAAGTAAACCCAGAGCATTCCCACCCCAGTCCCAGGACCTTATAAATGAGAGCAAAACCCCCAGGTCTGCCTCAAAGGTAGACTTCTTCCCCACCCTCCAAGTCCCAGGACCTGTGGAGGCTGCTCCAGAGCTGTACTCTTCACCCAAAGGGTGCCAAGGTATATACTGAGCTCGTCAATTCTCCCCCCACTATTGGCCAAATGACAGCCTAGTTATAGGCAATAATCCTTGCCAGTTGTACAAGATATAGTATGTGGTAAGAAAAAAGGGGGTGAAGGGGTAGAAAATTCCTACCCAGCCCCAGAGCAACCAGTAACATTCACAATACACTGAGGGTGGGAGGATGGGCTGCTCGATCCAAATGAGAGAGAGGTATTGAGGGGGGGGGCATCTTGGTCTTGAATAACCCCAAACCACACCCTCTTCACTTCCTGTATTCTGGCACTCAGCACCAGGCACAAAGCCTCCTGGTCTGTCCATGGAGGCCAACAAAGGGCATACCCTCCCTGCAGCATATTTGATGCAGAGATCCAGGTATGCAAAATGACTTTGTATGGAGCTGACATGGAAGAGTAAAAGACTAATATATCCATATCTACTTAAATATGAGTAACTAAATCTCACATTCATTTTTTTAAAAAATCAGTCCCCTTTCTTGGTTGTCTCCTCCAGTCAATGTTTATCTGTAGTTCAGAAAATGTATCATTTTTGCTCAAGGTATTCTGTAAAATTCTATACTGAGAATTATTTCCATTTGTATTTAGAAGAAATAAAATCACTGGCAGAGTCCAACACCACAATTATTCTAAACTTGTGATTCCTAATATAGGCTACAACTGGTGGAAAAGGAGTCAGTGTTGTGCTTTTGTACCACAGTTAATTCATGAAGCCCCAGTCTGTGAGGAGGAAAGCTGTTCCTATGACCTGCCTCTGGATGTATCAGTGCTGGAGGGTGTAGGAAGCAGCTGAAGTATGCACCTTCCTTGGGGTCTTTCTTACGTTATTCTAGTGGCACAAGAAGGAACCGACACAGAGAAGGTCTCATTGTCTAAAGTGAAATGTAGAACCAAAGACTTTCAAGGGTAGCCTGAAGAAATTTAATAAAATGAATGTCATTCCTCAGAAGGGGTGGTGGTGGTTATCAATGGAATTGGTCTACACATCCAAATTCTCATTGAGTGTGCTTTAGTTTTAAATGACTCTAGCATTGCCAGCATAGGGCAATATTCCATTCTAAACCTCCAGCTGAAAAATGACACTAAATAATAGTCCATCTGAAGCTTAACAGAAATATATTTACTGCTTTTCCACCATATTGTTTAGTATTATGTCCCCTAATGATTTGCCTCAAGATATGTCACTTGATATATTTAAGACCATTTCTTTGCTCACCAATTTCTGAAAACATTAAACAAAGCTCTCCTGGGAATGTGACATAAATAAAACCTTATGCTGTAAACTCTTTTTTCCTCCACCAAATCAAACACACTGCAGAGGTGAAAAATGTTTTTAAGATGAAATAAGTAACCATGGTTGCTTTAGGTCACATTCCAGTTATTAAATATTTTCCCAGATAGATAGTTGGGTGGACAGAACAACCGAAAAATAGATAGGTATACTGTGTGTATGGATCAAGCTTTGCTCAGGTTCTGGTCCACTATCATATCCCATCCACTACTATTTTCCATTGCAGGAATCATTTAGCCAATCAATGTCATGACTGACATTGTTCTTTCCCACTGCTCTTTCTGTTCACCTCACAGAAGATCATTTCATGACTAGAAAACCGCCGAATATAACGCAGCAGTGTCCCCGTGGTAACGCAACAGTACCGACAGGGGAGAGCGTCATCCGAAAGGAATGCCCTGCAGTGCAGCAGCCTCGCAACGGGGACGAGGCTGCTTGCACTGTAAAAAACTCATCCGAAAAAGTCCTATCTCTCTCTGTGTGTAGTGTAACTTAAAACAACAACCCTGATTATCACTCTGTGTAGCCCTGACTTGATTTAGAATCAGTTAAGTAAGTTTTCTCAAAGTCTGTAAATTCTAAAAACATCTCAAATAAGCATGCATACCACTGAGTGCTGTTTCTCATACCTTAAACCTGTTGCACTGGGCCTCACTCCTGAATAGGCAAGCACAGAATCACCAGATCCAAAACAAATGACTAATAGCTGTAAGAGGGGAAATAAAATAGAGCTCTCCTAAGTTCCCCACTTTTTGGTTCTTTATTACTTATGTCTTCATTACTGACCTTTCTTCTCATGCCACTTTTACCTACCCTGACACCCCCTGCCCCTTATCTTTAATTATTGGCAATGTTTAATAATTTGGCCAAACAGTGGTCCTCCAAGAGTGTTGTGAGTAAACAGGGAACTCCCCAAAACCAGGAATCCCAAGGACTAGTGCTGAGACTAAGTCACATATACACTAGGGAGGGGCTATTAAAAATTCCAAAGAAAGATAATCTGTAAGGCAACTTCTTGCCTGACTATCTGGCTAATCCCATCAAACTTATCTGATATACTCAAGGTTGTAAAGAGCTATCTTACTCTCCCATTGGGTGACCATTTGCTTCCGGCTACTAGGGAGAAGATTGTAAAAGGGGAATTTGTGGACGTCTTTTCTCTCCTTTATAGAGAAGTGGAGAAAAAAGATAGAGACGAGATGGATGAGAAGGAGAAAGAAAAATTGAAAAAGAGAAAGGTAGATAGGAACTGGACCAATTGGCTTTCCGGTTTCCTTATTTATGCAGGAGTTCTGGTTAAGGCACATCTTCATCGTGCAGCGGCCCTGTTCCAGTACTTGGACATTATCCACCGGGCCTATGGTGATTTTGCGGGTCCGGCATGGCTACTGTACGATGAGGCTTTTAGGATGAGGGCTGCAATTTACCCTTCGTTGCGATGGGACATGATGCATCCTCAGTTATGGATGCAGCTCATGACCCCTGCTCGCCCCATTCAAGGTGAAAGGACCCATAGTGGACATTTAATCAAGGCAGCTAGCACCTCTGCGGTTCGCTTTCCTGCCAATACTGCCTTAGCCGCTAAGCAGGTTTGTTGGGAGTTTAGTTCACATGGATATTGCAATAGGAAGCCCTGCAGGTATAGCCATGAGTGCTCTATTTGTGGCGCAGGGCATTCCTTTCGGAACTGCCAGAAGGGCAGATTGCCCGCCCGCGGTAGGGGCACTCAAGGAGGGCGGGGGGGAGGTCCCACTCCTCACCCTCAAAAAGGGCCCCAGCCCAATCAACAATGAAGTTTTGAGACGTTGGCTAAAAGTCTATCCGAATAGGAAGGCTGCCACGTATTTGCTTAATGGTTTCCAGTTTGGTTTTAGGATTCCGTTTCAGGGTGTTAGGCGGCCATTCTGGGCCCGCAATTTAAAATCAGTTTTAGGTATGGAGCATGTTGTTAGAAAGAAAATTAAAAAAGAGGTTGATGAGGGTAGAGTTCTTGGTCCTTTTGCTAGTCCTCCGGTCCCCAACCTGAGGGTGTCCCCTCTGGGCGTTGTGCCCAAAAAGGCCCCCGGGGAATTTAGACTCATTCACCATTTGTCTTATCCCAAAGGGGACTCGGTGAATGACTCTATCCCACATGATTTGTGTACTGTGAAATACACTTCCTTTGATGCTGCCATTAGGGCAGTTCGACAACAAGGCTTGGGTGCTGAGATGGCGAAATGTGATATAAAATCTGCATTTCGCCTTTTACCAGTTCATCCTGAGGATTTCGAGTTGTTAGGTTTTCAGTTTGAAGGGCGGTTCTATATGGATCGGGCCCTCCCCATGGGCTGTTCGGTTTCTTGTAACGCCTTTGAAACCTTCAGCACTTTTCTTGAGTGGGCTCTTAAGGCTAGGACTAGCCTCCACAGTGTGGTACATTATTTGGATGATTTTTTAGTGATTGGACCTTACTTATCAGGACAGTGTAATTATCTGCTGCGGCAGTTTGAAGTGTTAGCAGATGAATTGGGGGTCCCCCTGGCTCCGGAGAAGACAGAAGGCCCGGCCCAGGTGTTAACTTTTTTAGGTGTTGAAATTGATACGGTCAACCAGCAGTGTAGATTGTCTGCCGCTAAGGTTTCTGACCTTCGAGATAGGGTCTTACAGTTTTTAGCTAGACACAAAGCGTCTTTACGCGAATTTCAGGTTCTTATAGGGCATTTGAATTTCGCCTGTAAGGTGGTAGCCCCTGGTAGGGCTTTCCTTCGCCGACTGTGTGACGCTATTAAAGGGGTGAGACAGCCATTTTACCTAATTCGGATATCTAAGGATGTTAGGGCGGATCTGCTTATCTGGCAGCAGTTCTTACAACACTTTAATGGTGTCTCATTTTGGCGTGAGGAACGCAGGCTCCATGGCAATTTGCAGATAGCTTCAGATGCGGCTGGATCTATGGGCTTCGGAGTTTATTTCGGTGGACGGTGGTGTGCCAGTATGTGGCCCAGTGATTGGGCTGCCTCTGATATTGTGGCAGATTTAACGTTCCTTGAATTCTTCCCAATCCTGGTAGCGGCCACTATTTGGGCCAAGGAATTGGCAAATTCATCTGTGCACTTTTGGTGCGATAACATGGCAACCGTCCAAGTAATAAACTCTCTCACCTCCAAATCCCCTCGGGTGATGGTGCTCGTCAGGGCCTTTACATTACAGTGTTTAAAGTTTAATATCCTGTTTGTCGCTCGGCATGTGGCGGGTGTTAACAATGGCATTGCTGACGCTCTTTCCCGCATGCAGATGGAGCGCTTCAGAGAGCTGGCCCCCGACGCGGCACCCGAGGGCGATCCGATGCCAACAAGCCTGTGGAGGCTTGGGAGGCTGAACTTGTAAGGGCATTAGGTATGTCCATTGCACCAAGCACCATGAAGGGGTACACCAGGGCTTTGCGTGAGTTTTTTCAATTTCGAACGCATTCAGGCTTTAAACAGGGCTCTACGGTGCCCTTCGAGCATCTGTTTCAGTTTTGTGTTTATTTGTATCGCAGGGGCTTATCCCCACAGTCTATAAAAGTTAGACTCTCAGCTATTGCATTTTGGCTTAAGGCTCAGGGAGTTCAGGATTGTACCGGGGATTTCCGTATCCGTAAAGCCCTGGAAGGCTGGTCCAGGGAGCGCGGACGTAGGACTGATAGTAGAGCCCCAATTTCTCCCACTATATTGAAAGGGCTGGCCAAGATCTGGGCAGGCGTCTGTATGTCTCCATATGAAGTGCTGCTTTTTCATGCAGCAGCATTGACTGCCTTTTTTGGGGCTCTACGCATCAGCGAGCTCGTGCGGGCGTCCAGACTGGATGTGTCTCGTAGAGCTCTTGAACTACGGGATGTTCACATGGAAGGGCAACGGGTCACTCTGACGTTGCGATTTTCTAAAACGGATCAGTGCGGGAAGGGCAAGCGCTGTTGTTTGCTACCCTGCACTGACCCAGAGCTATGCCCAGTCAGGGCATTACAACAATTTTTAGCAATCCGGGGGCCGCAACCAGGACCCCTCTTTGTACATGCTGATTTTTCTCCTCTGACCAAGTATCAATTCTGGACATTGACGTCAAAGGCATTGGGTAAGTTGGGAATCCATGGGGTTCGCTTTGCTACCCATTCTTTCCGTATAGGAGCTGCTTCTACGGCTGCGGCAATGGGCATGCCGACATCAGCAATTCAGGGGATTGGCCGATGGAGGTCCTCCTCCTTTCGGCGCTACGTGCGTCCACTCACCTACTAACTTGTTGTCTTCCCCTTTTGTTTTTCAGATTCTAGGCCGATGATGGTGAGGCTGCGGGTGCTGATTTGTGGCCACAGTATGGTGTACTGGGCGGCCCGACAGGCCCGATTGTGTCACTTTGGGCCTCACCTGAGTCTGGGGAATGGGGCAACGGTTGAGTGGGTGGGGCGTAGGGGTCTGCGATGGCGTGGCCTGTTGCCACTGCTTTTTGAGGAGCGCCAAGGGCCTCCACCTAACATCCTTGTTATACACTTAGGGGGGAATGATTTGGGCCTACTGAAAGGGAAGGCGTTGGTCCTTCAGGCGATCCACGACATGCGGGTAATCAGGTCAAGATGGCCTGATATTGCCGTCATGTGGTCGGCCATATTGCCAAGGCGTTTTTGGAGAGGGGAAGGTGATCCCCGTTCATTGGACAAAGCCCGGCGGGGCGCTAATCGGGAAATTAAAAACGCCATGTTAAGAGGGTTGGGTTATTATCTCCCTCATCCTGATATTGTATCCAAGAAGCCCGAGCTCTACAGAGCTGATGGGGTACACCTCTCGGATATTGGAAATTCAATCTTTTTAAGTGATCTTCAGCAGGGGGTGAGGGACCTTTTGGACGAGCTGGTGGGGGAAAGGGACTAAGCGGACGCTTGCCCCTTTTTGTGGCAGGGAAGGGGGAGGCGTAGCTTCGGTGGGCACCTTGGCACCAATTTTCGGTGAAGGTAGGGTCTCTGGAAGGGCCACTTCAGGTCTTGGGGCCTAGGTGGACAGAAGGAGACCCGCCTTGAGGTTGGCCTGAAGGATAATCCTTCACCCCAAACCATGGGGCTTGGGTGAGGGACTTTTGGGTTCACCTTCCAGACGCGGGCCGGCTGGCGAGCAACCCCAGGGAACTGGGATTCCTCGCCAGGACCCAGGTGTTCGCCAGGGAAGGCTGAGGGGTGTGGTCTGGTTTAGACCTACTGCCTCAGCTGGTCCCTCACCAGGTTGCCTCCCCCTGCTGAATAAATTAGAGGGATTTAAATAGGTTGAATTTAATAAATCATTTTATTTCACCCCATTTCATGTGTGTGGTCTCTTTATTCCGCAATCGGCCGGCAATCCGGCTCCCCACCGTGCGGCAGAGCCGTTGAGGCAGGGGAGCCGCCTTTGCCGCCGTAATTGTGGTCTGGAGACCACTTTCTCAGTCGCAGGCAGCGTCGCCTGCGACAGAGGGTGAAGGGCGGGGCCAGAGGCAATATAAAGCCCTGCCGCCCTTTCTCCACCCTCTTTCCGGCTAAGCGATCTTTGACCCACCCTCCCGCCGCCTGAATAGTGTGATAATTGGTTGCTTTGGAGCCGGGTAGGAATTTTTTCCCTCCTTTTCCCGGAGGGTTTTTCGCCTACCCCATACTAGGATGGCGGCATTTGGGAAATTGGCTCGGGTGGTGTCTAAGTAGGTCAATTCCAATTGTTGGCAGGGAAGGGGGAGGCGTAGCTTCGGTGGGCACCTTGGCACCAATTTTCGGTGAAGGTAGGGTCTCTGGAAGGGCCACTTCAGGTCTTGGGGCCTAGGTGGACAGAAGGAGACCCGCCTTGAGGTTGGCCTGAAGGATAATCCTTCACCCCAAACCATGGGGCTTGGGTGAGGGACTTTTGGGTTCACCTTCCAGACGCGGGCCGGCTGGCGAGCAACCCCAGGGAACTGGGATTCCTCGCCAGGACCCAGGTGTTCGCCAGGGAAGGCTGAGGGGTGTGGTCTGGTTTAGACCTACTGCCTCAGCTGGTCCCTCACCAGGTTGCCTCCCCCTGCTGAATAAATTAGAGGGATTTAAATAGGTTGAATTTAATAAATCATTTTATTTCACCCCATTTCATGTGTGTGGTCTCTTTATTCCGCAATCGGCCGGCAATAAAAAACTCATCCGAAAAAGTCCTATCTCTCTCTGTGTGTAGTGTAACTTAAAACAACAACCCTGATTATCACTCTGTGTAGCCCTGACTTGATTTAGAATCAGTTAAGTAAGTTTTCTCAAAGTCTGTAAATTCTAAAAACATCTCAAATAAGCATGCATACCACTGAGTGCTGTTTCTCATACCTTAAACCTGTTGCACTGGGCCTCACTCCTGAATAGGCAAGCACAGAATCACCAGATCCAAAACAAATGACTAATAGCTGTAAGAGGGGAAATAAAATAGAGCTCTCCTAAGTTCCCCACTTTTTGGTTCTTTATTACTTATGTCTTCATTACTGACCTTTCTTCTCATGCCACTTTTACCTACCCTGACACCCCCTGCCCCTTATCTTTAATTATTGGCAATGTTTAATAATTTGGCCAAACAGTGGTCCTCCAAGAGTGTTGTGAGTAAACAGGGAACTCCCCAAAACCAGGAATCCCAAGGACTAGTGCTGAGACTAAGTCACATATACACTAGGGAGGGGCTATTAAAAATTCCAAAGAAAGATAATCTGTAAGGCAACTTCTTGCCTGACTATCTGGCTAATCCCATCAAACTTATCTGATATACTCAAGTTTGTAAAGAGCTATCTTACCTCTACCTTCCCGCAAACAAAGAGGGTTGCTTCCTTTATTTAATCACAAAGTATCAACACATTAAGGGTATTTAAAATATCCAAAGTGTCTATTGTCTTATCTTGAGAACCTCTGAGAAGCATTGTTTTTCATTGTAAATCCCATCCCCTGAAGGGAAGTTTTGGATATAAAACCCCCTTCAAAACCACACTCTACTGTGCACATTTCCCCTGCTTCTAGACACCACATTAGACTGTGTAGCTGTTCCTGCTTTGGGAGCCCCACTCTGCTGGTTTTCTCCATGATTTCAACTCCTCTGATTGGAACAGTATCACCCCCAAACAACTCCCTTACTCTATTCCTCTATCCCAATCCTTCCTACTTTATTTGCGAGCCTTGCTTGAATTCTTGAAGTCCATGTGTATGTGTCAATAGTGTTATTATTATTTCCTGAATAAAGATTAATTAATTGTACTATCTAGCTTAGTGTCTCTTCCTGAATACCGGTATACATAGGTTAAAAGGTCCTGCTTTGTTGCCCTCCTCTCATATTGCCGAGCTGAGTATATTACTTCCCTAAATTAATATCAATATTCAGAGAGTCCTTAAGACCCCCTGGTGTTTAGGGTAACACACTGGGTAACATAAGAAGTTAGGGGAAAATTCAACAGCTCTCCTCACACTGATATTAATGTTAGAAGATCTGGCTCCAAATTTGAGACAGACCAGTTGACCCTGTCTACATTCATGGGCTCTCCTGGGCTTACTGACAGTAGCAAAAGCAGCATTACTCCAAAGGCAGGTATGAACACCAACGTTAATTTCTCACAACACCTGGTAGTGGCCTGGAGTGATTCATGTCATCCTCCTTTTTCCGTTGAGGCTTTTTTTTTCTTTTTTTTTTTTTTTTTTGAAGAAGATGATGAGGAGGAAGAAGAATACTGCCCCACCACTTATTGCTGCAGCAAAAAAAAATGGACAAAAAAAGAGGGATAAGTGGAACCTTTCCCTATCTCTTCTCAAAAGTGTAGAATCTCATCCTTGAAAATGCCAAGATTCTGTCACTCAGCTGAGCAAGATGCTTTATATGATTATTAACCCAAATAAGCAATGTTCAGTTTCAAAATTCTTCCTAGATTAATAATTACAAACAAACAGATTCTGAAAAGATACTGAGGAAGGGAGCAGATTCCACACTGCAGGGGCAAAATACATATTGGACTGTTTGATCACTGATTTACCCAACATAACATGGCATATACTCAACTGAAGCAGAATTTCTCAGAATACAATTGTCAATCAAATAGCTACTTGAAGGCATGGTAGTTGGCACAGAGGCAGCAAAATATATGAAATGTTCCCCATATTCCCCAAGTGGACACAGACAACTGAGTTAACATGTCCATGTTTTTTCCTTACAAGAAAATGGCTTTTGTCATAAGGTGGTACGTGCAACTGAGTGCCACACTGGATGACATTTAAATTTATTTTCTCAATTTCAGAAGCACTTGTCTATACACATACACACACACAGTTTTAGCATGATATAAAAGTCAAAGTAGCCTTAATATGTTATGTCCAGTGGCCGCAATAACCTCTTGCTGATAGACCTACAAGCAATGGCAGGTGGAAAATAGTGTAGCAGCTAGCCATCTGGAAGTGATGTTTGCTGCAAGATAAAGGTGAGACTAGCCAGCTCACATTATTGTTTGAAGAAAATTCTCACCTGTTATAAATCATAGGTGTTGCCCACAACCACTGTTCTGTTAAAGCTCTAGGTTATAAGTGACTTTCATATGTCTTGCTTGTTCTCCTATGTTCAGAAATATCAATGTCTTTATTAAAGAAGAACAAATATTCCTAATTGCTTTTCAGGTAGGAAGTAGCAGTCTTGCTAGGGTAAAAAGCTTTTCCACCAAAGCCAATTTGATTTCGTATTGTGGTTTCCACTGGCTGCTTTTATATACCGGCCATTAGTTTTCATAGCTACTTCTTCTTGCTATATTAGTTCCATAGGTAATCTGATATATGATCAGTCAGATCTGAGTATGGTATTATTGCAATTAAGGTTGTTATTGTTGTGATTTAACTTAAAACATGTTCATTTTGAAAAGTTAGAACAAAGGAAAAGAGAGAGAAAGACTGAAAAAAAATATCCCACTCATATAAAGATACAAGCACTTACAAGTCATTGTCAGAATAGATGGTGGTCATAGTCTCCTGGAACCACATTTGATGTTTTAGAGGTCACAGAGTCAATGCACTTTAGTACTTGAACAATGATTTTTTTTAAGATTTGTAACTCCACTGCCAAAGAAAATGGGACATCTACTAGTCATGCTAAAATCTAAATAATTATTCCAGATTTGAAATAATGACTGCTTTATTATTCAGTTAGGTCAGCACATTCTTTAAAAAGGTATTTTCTTTCATGTTCTTTGTGTTGCTGTTTTTTTCTAGTTGGGGATGGGTCAAGATGATCTTTGGACAAGCACTTTCTCCATGTCACATCAGCTAGAAACTGGTCTGATGCTAATATCCTCATTATAGTTCAGCACTGATGTCTTCATTGCTCGTATTCTCTTATCTTCATTCACCTGATATATTAAAGGCTTGTCTAGATGGGAGGATATAATGCTGATTCCTGCGCTTTATTGCAAATTCACAGAAGTGTTCTTGTGTCTCCATGGTCTTTTGGCAAAAATGATAGTATGTGAAGTTATCTGGATTTGAACAGCACATGCCCAGAAATCAAAATGGCAGCCAAGTAAATTAGCATGTTATTCTCCATATGTTGCTGCCACTGCAGGGTTGTTTTTTTTAAAAAAAAAAAATTTAAAGCAAAGATGCACAAGTGCAACCTTCTACTTAAAAAGGTTATTTGGACATCTCAGCGCAGGAAAAAAATTGCACAATTGCTAATACAAAAACCCAAAATGGTGCTTCCAGCTACTTCTTTGCCAGCAAGCCCACCCCCTGCACATGTCTGACCAATCCAATTCCACCCTCTCCAGTTCCACCCTCTCAAATAATGTGAAGCATTGTGAAACAGTTGTCCTAATGAGTGCTACTATGCATTCCCATGCATTATTTTTAAAACTTCAGGAGAAGCTGCAAAGACTTTTCCCAGTTAGTTTTTGGCGTTTGGGGATCCCCAAAATACAGAGAATCACCATGCAATCTCATTGGGACAAAAGGTTTTCCCTACAAATTCTATGAGGAGTATTTTCACCATCTAGACAACCCCTGTCTCTTATCTTCTGTTTATGGTCTCTTACCTATATTGTGGCATATGACTGATTACCTCTGGTCTGATCTAGCCTCTCCATCTTTAAACGTCTTCTTTTGCTTAGATAGCCATGTTCAGAATCCACCAGCAGTGTCTGAATATAAACTTTATAGAAGTGATTTTTTTTTCTATATGGCTAAGACTAAAATATGAAACTGTGGTCTTATGGAGACCATTCTTGTTCTCTCCATAGTTTTTAAGGCTAATTAAATCCAATTAAAGTGAATTATTTTTATTTATTTATTTATTTATACCCCTTTGCTCTGGTAATGGTCTGTGCAGCTTCTTCACTCCTCCAGTCCAATTATTTTATCATCTCTGTTGCCTCTCTTCTTTCTTTCTTTCTTTCTTTCTTTCTTTCTTTCATTCATTCATTCATTTCTACATTGAAACACAATTCCATGAAATAACATGTCCCCTTATTATGGCAGCAGACAAACTAAATGGAAGTCTGTAAATGCAACTACTTCTCTTAAAAACACTTCTAATGCAAATTGTGTTTCCACAACTCTACAGCTTCAAATTGATTTTCTTTTTATATTGACTGATTATGTTAATGGAGTTAAGCAGGGCACTGTATTCAGGTTTATTTCTGGGATTTGTAAAGCAGTTTTTTAAATTGGTGGCTATTGTCTGTTTCAAAGAAGATTCTGAAGTTGAAAAACCAATCTTTATCTGTAGTTTACACTGGTTGATTTCTCTGTACAGGATATTTATGTAGAGAGTGTAAATATCATCTGACTGGGCTGTTTTTCCAGCCCCTTACAGGTAGAAACTGTGTCTCTATTGTTACAGCAAGGGATAAAGATTTAGGTAGCTGTTGCTTTGCATATTTCTGTCTCCCTATTTGAACTCAAAGGGATGACCAATGCATCCTCATACCACTCAATAAAAAATGAAATAAAACAAAGCAAAACAATAAGAAATAGATAAAATAATAAAGAAAATAGCAAGTTAGATATGATCTTTCAAGTGTGACCAAATAGACTGTAACCATGGTAAAATAAAAATCATCAGAGGGGAAGACTTAGGCCAAAAAAAATTGTATTTAATTTATTTTTAACTTTTGTAAATTAATGTTTTAGCAGGATTTTTTTAAAAAAATATTGTAATTGCAATTATTGTAATTATTGTATTGTAAATTATTGTATTGCCTTGAATCTATTTTTGGGAGAAAGGTGGAATATAAATCCATATATATATAATATTATACACACACACACACACACACACACATATATATATATATATATTTCTGCTGCTGAAAAAGCCCTGTCCTGTCATTCCTATAACTATAACTTCAACTGTGATGGGACACTGAGCAAAGCACTCAAAGGTGACTATAGTGTAGAGACTAGAGAAATTCATGTAAGAGTAGGTGGTCCTTTCAAAAACCTCCCTCTGTACCACTGAGGGTGATATCGCAAACACCTCAAATTGTGCTTGAAAACAGATAGGGAGTCAACAAGATGGAAAATAATTTACGTGAAATTTTGAATGGCAGCAACAGCAAAAGCTTAAGGGTGGGGAAAACTATTAGTTTGGTTTTCTACCACATTTGCTTATTTTAAAAAATCCTAAATACTTTCTTATGAAGATATTTGTGGATTTGTGGACTTTTTTAAAAAGAAAAATTAAAACCAAAGTGAAAGCCAATTCACACTTGTCTACACTGGCCAATGCCTGGTAGATATTCCCAAGAATGGAAAGGGTCATGATATTTTTGATTGTTAGTTAGATACGTCAAACACCTGTTAAAGACAAAACTTGCTAAAAAAAATGTTAAAGTATGGTAACTCTAGTTCAGTATGAACATGGTTGATCACACAGGGATTCATAGCCAGACTTTTAAGAGTTAAGCAGATAGCACCCTGGGTCAGCTTCAGGTTCTTTTGCATTCCTTTTGTTTAAAGAAATAGCTGTGTTAGTCTGTATCAGTATACAGAAAGATCATGCAGCATCTTTGAGAGAAAGTGAGTGAAAGACATTTGTAGCATAAGCTCTCCTAGACTTAATCCATGTCTCCAGATGCATGGAGTGAGGCACCTATGGACAGGGATTTCAAAGGTGCTCCAAAATCCCTTTGTATTTCTTTTTTTACTACCAAATCCTTTCTTTCATAAAAATGAATAAAAATGCAAATTTTGGAAATTTCTTAGCAAAACCAAACTGAAATGAAATCCTCTCCAATTTGTAAATGATGATGATGATGATGATGTTAACTGCTGTCATTTAACTGTCATCAGGTCAACTTTGATTTATGGCAGCCCTTTGAGTGAGAGACCTCCAGGTCACCCTATCCATAACAGCCCTGTTCAGGGTACACAGATTCAGGGCCCTGGCTTCCTTGATCAAGTCTATACATCTCGAATGTGGTCTGCCTCTTTTCTTGGTGCCTCCTATCTTACCAAGCATTATTGTCTTTTCTAGTGGGTCCTATCTGATCATCATATGATGAACATATGGCAGTCTCAGTTTAGTCATCTTGGTTTCTAGGGAGTGTTCAGATTTTATTTTCTCTAGCATCTCTTTATTTGTCTTTTTATCAGTCCATGGTATTTTCAGAACTCTTAACCAGCACCACATTTTAAATGAGTTGATTTTGTTCCTATTAGTATTCTTCACTGTCAAGCTTTCACAGCCATACATAGTAATTAGAAATATGATAGCATGGACAATCCCATATTCAATGATATATCTTTACACTTCAGGATCTTGTCCAGTTCCCCCATAGAAGCCCTTCCAAGCCCTAGCCTTCTTCTGATTTCTTAACTGCAGTCTCTATTCTGCTTAATGACTGAGCTGAGGTATGGAAAATCTTGAACTATTTCAGTATCTGCATTGTCTGTTTGAAAGCTGTGGAAACCTTCGGTGGTCATTATTTTTGTTTTCTTAATGTTTAACTGTAAAACTGCCATTGCACTTTGTTCCTTGACTTTCTTCAGTAATTTTTCAAGTCTTTGGTATTTTCTGCTAGTAGGATATCTTAAATTGTTGGTGTTCCTTCCTCCAATTTTCATGCATCCTTCCTCAGCATCTAATCCTGCTTTACATATATGTTCAGCATAAAGCTTCCTCTAAACTTATGGAAGAGATCTCTTGTTCTTTCTTTTTTGTTGTCACCTTCTGTCTCTCTGTATCCATTATTATAGTACAGTAGTTCTCTTTTTCTCTGAGCACAAGTTGCTGAACAGTTACATTCAGGGTTTTGTCTGTATTTCTGTCCCTTTTTTGCTTTTGCTTTTTGTCTGTCCTTACCTGCTTGAAGAGTTTCATCTGTCTTCCATTGAGGCTTCATTTTCTTTTTGGCTGCAAATAATATCTTTCTAAATTCCTCCCTGATGATGTCCCTGGCTTCAGTCTACAGTTCTTCTGGCTCCCGGTCAATTAGCAAATCTATTTTTTGCATTATCCTAAAGGAGCCCTGGTCAACTGTCTGCCACCAATAGAAGTTTCTAAACATTATCCATAGACATCTCTGCAGCTGTTGTGTGATCGGGATGTAACTGATAGATATTTTTTCTCTCCAGAGAAGGATGGAAATGCCACATTATGTGAACCTCTGCAAAAGTAGGCATGTCATAGTCTCTGGTCTCCAGGAAGAAAACTATGTCAGAAAGTAATCCCAAACTCACAGCGAAATTTTTCAAATGAGGCAAAAAAGTGGGATAGAAATAAGGGGTAATTATAATAATAATAGTAATAATAGTAATAGTAATAATAAGTAATTATAAGTAATAATAATGATGATGATAACAATAATAATAATAAGAAGAAGAAATTTAAGTGGTATTGCAAACAGCATATATCTTTGCTTTGAAAAGTGGATTGGAAAACTTTGACCCATCAAATAGTTTGGAACATTTGGGCCTAGAAGCCTAAGCCAGTCGGACCAATGTTAACGGGTTTGTGGAACTGGTCTCCAACACATCTGGAGGGATAGATGTTATGCATTTGTATTTCAGAATGGAGCAGCTATCAGTTCTCTAGGCTAGCAAAGTTTGGAGGGAGCCCATGGTGCACAATCACAGCAGGTGTACAGTTATATGGATATATCTACTCTTGAGATCCTAATTCACATATCTGTCCAGGACACTGTGTTTTGATTACCGTAATAAAATGGATGAAATAACAGATTCCCCAATGCTAATTGGATTTAACTGCAGAAGGCCTTAATTTATGCTGGGTTTACATTTAAATTTCCGGCAGGCCTTTCCTGAATAGATACCTGGGCATCCGAAGAAAAAAAAATCTTATTGGTCTGATCCTTATTCCAGTTATTTTAGTGTGTGTGTGTGTGTGTTAGCATTTATTAAGTATTTTTAAATGTTTATTTAATTGTATTTTAAGGGGGGTGGGATGGAGGGATATATATATATATATATATATATATATATATATATAATGTTGTAGGGCCCCCCCGATTGCATTTTGTAGAGGGGCAGGATATAAATACATTATTATTATTATGATTATTATTATTATTAATTTGGCAGTTCTGTTTCTATCAGACGGGAAATTTAGTTGTCTTCCAGAAGTGATATAAACTTAGGCTTCTTTAAAAAAAAAAAAAGACTAAAATTGCATAAAGTATAAAATCTAGACCTACATGATGCATCAAAGAAGATTGAGATTACTTTGATAAATCAAACAACTATAATAAATCAAACTTGTGTGATATTTGCAGATGTGTGAGTCTTATTTTGCCAGGAGTTAATAAATATAATCCAGTTCTGAATGAATGTATTACTTTGTCTTCTTTCTTTTGTTGTAATATAATTAGTCATGCTTTAGCAGGATGTCTTCTTCATGAAATTTATTTTCCAATAACTATTTTGGAGATGAGTGGTATTTTCCAATATTTTTTATTAGCATATTCTGGCATCAGGGATATTATGATTAATTCACCATAATTAAATATCATACCTTTAGCAGGAATTATATTAAAAAAAACAGATACAAATTAAGTTGTACCCTAGTTATTCATGCAATAGTAACCTTAATATTGACAGCCAGCATGGTGTAGTGGTTTGAGTGTTGGAGTACAACTTGACACCAGGGTCTCAATCCCTGCTTGGCCATGGAAACCCAGTGGATGTCCTCGGGCAATTCACACTCACTCAGCCTCAGGATTTTTTTTGGGGGGGGGGAATTAGGAATTTTTTATTGGAATAAGACCATTCTACTGAAAAATACACCTGACCGCAAAAAGCCATAACAATAACACAAAAATAATATTGTTTTTCTCTTTTTTACTAATACAAAAATAAAACTATCTATCCTAACACTAATACATTTTTCCTCTTAATCTAAATGCACTATAATCACATTATATTTACACAATATAATTATACTTATTTGGAAATGAAAAAAATAATAAAAGATTAATTAAAAAATAATACAAAATTATACAAAAATACAATAATAATAATAAAATATTTATTTGTTTAAAATATCCTTTAAAGTTATTGCTGGGGTTGTCTCACTAAACCATGGCCAAAACTTTTTCCAACGATGGTTTGGCAATTTCTCTTTTTCACTCAGAGCTAAATTTTCAATTACGTTCTTCACATAATAAGCAGTGCCTTTTACATCCTGCAGATTTTGACTCTTTACCTCCCTTTGTCTTTGGAAAACTAACCCTAACATCACATAGAGGTTGACCAGGTGCACCGTGGACCAGGGCACTTTCTAAAAACTCTCAGCCATGGAACCAGACTCCTTCCTCTTCCTCTTTTGGTCCACTGACTTTCTGGGTCCCCTGACACCCTCTGGAGGTTCAGTCCCCGAAAGTATTGTCTCCCAAGCCTGTTGTGCCAAATCTGGCCAATCCAGGACCCAGGCCACCTGCTCCCATGTTTCCCGGGCACTCGGGCAGTCCTGGACAAAATGTCTGATCGTCTCCTTTTGTGCCACACCACTCAAAATCTCAGCCTTTTTACATTTCAGATGAGGACAAGTCTGCTCATCCTCTGCGGTCCATGGTCTCCTTCCCCTCAGATTAAGAACCTGATGGTAGAGCCTCCACCTCAAGTCCCACAACTTTTTGGGGACCCTTTTGTCCATGAAATCCTCAGTCGGGCTAGTCTGGTGTTTTAGGTAGTCTGACAAATCTGGTTTGGCCTGACGTTTTTGCAAACACGGGTTAACATAAATCTCCTCCACTATTTTTCTGTACAAACCTCTCTTGATGCTCTGACCTGGCCTGTCTTCACCCTTCAACTCCTCAGCATGGATTCTATATTTCTTCAGGTTAAAAAACAAAGTCTCTCAAAAAATCTAGTGCTTTCAATTTTCCAAGCAAAGAAAACCTAAAACTTAATGAGCCTTCCTCCCACCAAGTCTTTCCCCATCTAGTCCCCATCCAGCACTCACAAAACAAAACTAGCCAAGCCTGAGGTTGAATCTGGACCCTTTTGCAACAGAGAGACTTTCTCAAAAGTTTGGGCAGAAAAGATGGTGATGAACTTAGGTCCCAGGGCTGGGAAGTCCAGGCCCCCTTGTTCTACCTGCCCATAAGCCACTGCTCTTGCCAGGGGGAACGTGGCCATTCCCCAATGGAACTTGAAGAGAACCGGATCGGCTACTTTAATCACTGAATCTGGAGGTGGGAAAACAGCCACCAAGTTGGCTGCCACCGGGAGCAGGTAGGTATTTACAAAAGCAGCTCTCTGGTAAATGGTCAGCTTCCATCTCTGCCAGAGGGCCACCCTCTCCTTCACTTTTTCCAACCAGTGATATCAATTTTCTTTCCATCCCTCAGGAGCCACTGCAAAATTCAGCCCCAGGATCTTCACCCTATCGATCTTTGCCTCTTGCTCTGCTTGCCACCATTCCTTTCCTTCAACTATGTCCTTTAGAGGAATAGCTGCCATCACTCAGCCTCAGGGGAAGGCAAAGGCAAATCCCCTCTGGACAAATCTTGCCAAAAAAAAACCCATGATAATTTCACCTTAGGGTCACCATAAATCAGAAAGGATTTGAAGGCATGTAACAACAACACATTGGTCTTATTCCAAAATATTTTTGGAACTCTATTTGCTATTATAATATGTGGAGTTCTATATACTTCTGAAAATTTTGGGCAGATTCTGGCCCCTTGCCGTGTCTTTTCTAAAACAGTGAAGACTTGGGAAAGGGACACCATTTGCCTTCCCCAGAAGGAAAGAGAGATAAACAATGTCATTGACTTTTTGCACTGAAAAATGAGGTAGGAGGGGACAAGGAATGAGACAGGTATTAATCACTGCTTCTCCCACTTCTACTGCCTTTTAACATTTCTTGACTGAAGAGGAGTAAGCTTCTAGGGGTGCTCCTTTGAGGTCTCCCAAACTTCAAGCTTTAATTTAATACAATCACTTATAAATTTGGAAGGAATAGTGGCAAAAAGGAGGGGTATTTTCTACTGTTTTAGCAGGGATCAGAAGGGTGTGCATCCTCCAATAACTGTTTTAATCAACAGTGTCTTCTCTTTAGAGTGGAGATGGATCATGCTACAAAAGACATAAAAAAACTGAACTGCTCTTGGAGGGACAGACAGATTAGGATTGCTGACTAAGATCAGCTGGTTTCCTGCTCTCAAGAGTGAAGCCTTGATCAAGCCATAAAGGAGTTTCTTAAATAAAAAAATCTTTCAAACAGTGAACGAAGGGGCATGCTTCTCCAATCAGTTTTCTATGATCAGCTGTTTCTCATGTAAGCAAGAGTGAAGGTAGCTCAAGCTACAAATGTGGTTTTAGTGTTACTTTATTTCTACATGGTTTGTGACTAGGGGAACACTTTGTGAAAGGAATTTTCCTGCTAACATAAACTGTTTTTTTCCCCCCTAATTCAGCTGTTACTAAGGAGATTTTCAGACAGGAACAAAAAAGTGTTCCCATCTCACATCTCCTCTCCCACCCCTCTCTCGTCCCTGTAAACCCTCCCCCCCAAAAAAGAGGAAAAGTTTTCAGACCTACCTTAATCATGCATCATTGCCTCAGCAGGGCAGCCCAGGAGTGAATGGAGCTAAAACAGAGCTCCTTTCACTTCCTGGATTGAAATCCCGGCTGCTCTCACAAGAAGACGAGAGCATGGGAAATTAAAAAATAAAAACAAATATACTACAGTAAAAGTAGCACCAAGCATAAAAACACACTTAAATTATTACAAGTAAACTGGGGAGGGTACCAAAAAGTGTTACTTACCTCGATATCCCAATCTCACCCAGAAGTGTTTTGGCACAGACCTCCCATTGATGCTGGAATTGTGCCAGCATAACAGGGCACCATTTCAATCACAGGACATTCCTTTACAGAAACAGAATGGAGGATTCATTGATGGCTTAGCCTGTCAATAAAAAGACGCACCGGATAACCACAGCTGAATGGGAGCATGATGACTCAGAAATGTTATTATTTGAAATGCAACCCTTTAGCGATCTCCTGGCATCGTTATCATGGCATATTTAGAGCATCTGATAATCTCCTAAATTGCAACTGCCATTTTAAGTATTTGTTGTTAACTGCCATCAAGTCAGTTTTGATTTATGGTGACCCCCATGAATGAGAGACCTCAAAGTCACCCTATCCTCAACAGCCCTGCTCGGGTCTTTCAGACTCAGGACCATGGCTTCCTTGATTGAGTCTATCCTTGTGTAATGTGGTCTTCCTCTTTTCCTACTGCTTTCTACCTTAGCAATCATTATTGTCTTTTCTAGTGGGTCATCTCTTTTCATAATATGGCCAAAGTATGACAGTCTCAGTTTAGCCATCTTAGCTTCTAGGGAGAGTTCAGGCTTGAGTTGCTCTAGGATCCATTTATTTGTCTTTTTATCAGTCCATGGTATTCTCAGACCTCTTCTCCAGCATTTCAAATTTTCTTCCTATCAGCTTTCTTCACTGACTGATGCCAATTTGCTTGGCAACTGTCATCTGAAATGACAATTTGTGTTGTTTAGAACAAAACTCCATTAGACAAAATGTGTACTATGTTTTATTTGTTGCATAATATTAATTAAGTTAGCATTATTTAGTAATTTTAGTAATAATAAAGTATAAATATTTAATATCTATATTTAATAAAGATATCTATATTTAGGAAATACCTATTCTAAATAAGTTGTTTGTAGATAATTAATTAGATTTATCAATTAATCATCTTAAATGTGATAGATGTTTAATTTAATTTATTTTATAGGTGATAAACTGGTAAATTGAATGATTTAAATATTTGATCTTTGAATATTAAAATAATGTTAGCCTTTCAAATTAATTTGGGCTTATAAATGTATTAGCATTTCTAATTTTGTATAAGGTTTTCATATATTGAACATTAAAAGTTTCAAGCACATTAATATACCTACAAATTCAAAAATAATAATATTTAAAATAGGATGAAAAAAGAAGCAGCAGCAGCAGGGTGACAGCTGATCCAGCAAGGAAAAATGGGTTGCACATTTAACTCAAACCAGATTTCAAGTATAAATTTATCAGTTGTACTAGCTAGATTGCAAGCTTTAAAACAAAACATTTCACCTGATCCAATACCTGTGAAAAGAAAGAAGGATAGAAAGAGGACCTTTGTGGAAGGCCTGCCCAGGACACCATTGCTTCTGCTGAGGTCAGAACAGAGTCCCTGAACAATCAATTAGGAGAGGGTACAGCACCCCCCTCCTTGTTGATCATATGTCCAGGCACACATTCTGACTTCAGCAGAAGTGACAGTGCACCAGACCAACAAGGGAGCAGTGGTGGTGACTCTGAAAACAGGGAACCGACCAGTGGGTCAATGCAGTGTCAGCCTAGCTGGACAACAGCTATCACACCAGATTTGGCCCCGTGCATGTGGCTGTAACTGTGGTTGATCTGGGGCTAGTCCAGAGTATAATGCTCCAGATTTAAGCAGCCAGTGTAGAGAAACTCTAAGATACACAAGTCCCTAATTTAAGTTACGATGAGTATGCTGTCTAAGGCTTGTGGGGAGGGGCAGGAGGCAGCTCTTCACTCTAGTTGCAGTAAATGATTGTACTATAACTCTCCAATAACAATATTTTGAGGGAGGAAAATTGAACCACTATAGTAATGAAGTATTCTATTCTTTTTCCTGGTAATTTTTGCTGAACATTGAAATGACTTACAAATATATACCTCTCCCTCAAGTGGCATATATTAATCATTCTGCTAAGCAGGCATCGTCACACAAGTAAAGAGACACCATCCCACTGAGCAACTGCTTCAGCTAGATAGACAGACATTATTTGGGCTATGGTAATCATAAAGTCAGCTCTCTGTAGCCACGGATTTGGTATCCATGGATTCTACCATCCACGGCTTGAAAATATTTTAAAAAGGGGGAATTCCAAGAAGCAAACCTTCATTTTGCCATTTTATATAAGGGCCACCATTTTACTACACCATTGTATATGATGGGACTTGAGCATCCATGGATTTTGGTATCCATGGAGAGTCCTGGAACCAAACCCCAGTGGGTAACAAAGGCCCATTATACTTTCTTCAGGACAGTGACAGAACTGAAGAGAAGAGGTTCATGGTGAAGATAAAAGGTTCAAGACTTTCCACATGGGTAAGAACCCTGCAAAATAAATGGTCTTGGTCATGCAAGAAGCTTCCATATAAACAGGAACCTCTCCTGCCCAGAAGTATTGATTTCTAGGTCAGAAAATGATGTCACTTAGCACTGTCTTGGTCCTATGTTGAAGAAAGCTTGGTGAATAATGGAATAAAGGATATTTTCAAATTTTCATATTGACATATCAAGAAATTCTGCCAAAAAATTTGATCTTCCCTGGCTGGTGCAGCCATGGGGGACGGAGAAGAACCTTTGCTGACTTGCCAGGATTGAGTCCAGTGTAAATTGTACCACAGTGCCTGTGCTGTGGGTGAAAGAGTGAGGGGGGGGAGTGATAGGCTATTTAAGGCCTCACCCCCTCCGCTTCTTCCTCTTGATTCCTTTCAACTGGCAGGAATGGGAGCTGCTTTGCAAGCTATCATTGAGCTTTTTTTTTTTAAAAAAAAGGACAGGCGGGGAATTATTCTTGCACTGGGGCTTCATTGGTGCTTTTGGTCAGCCATGAGGGTGAGACTGGGCAGAGAAGTCACTGTGCTGATCCACCATGTGGCCTCACAGCTGATGGTCATCAAACAGAGGGCTTGGTTGGTGGGTCTAGGGTGAATTTTGCCATCCAGTACTCCTCTGGGCCCCTTTGTTTCAGAGTGTTGTTCTTTTTGTTCAGAGTGTTGTTCTTTTTGTTAGATGGTTTTGCTGGGCCTGGAGGGCTTTCTCCTGCCATTTTTAGTGCATGAAATCACACCTGCCGATTTCCCTCTTGGTTGGAGCCTGATCAGGCCTGTGCAGGCCTTCTTGACAGACCTTCACTTGTAAGTTCTCAACACTACTTAGGCCTTACTTGGCACATGGCAAGTTTTCATGCATTTTTATAGGTGGCAGTTGTGGCCAGGTTTGGCCTAGACAGGCCTTCCTGATAGGCCTTTAGCAGTGACAGTAATATTTCTTGCTTGGTTTGATTTATTGCAACAATAATTAAATAATAAATAAATAAAAAGGACTGAACACACACACACACCACATAAATAATTAATATAACAAAAGATAGATATAAATAAATAGACTGTGCACCAATGGGGCTCTTCCTTCCTGGCCAAGCATGGTTACTCCCTCTGAGGTCAGAGTGAGATGCCCAACCATACGATGAATGGTGAGGGGTAGCCTTATTGACTTCCTCATCATTGATCACATGGTGAGGTGCCTTGTTCTAACCATTCCAGGCCAGGAACTGACCCAGACATTAAGTTAATAGCAGCCTCGCTATTATATGATGAGGCCTTCCCAATGAGGGCTGCCATCTAGTCTACCCTTTGTTGGGATATGATGCACTCTCAGTTGTGACTGCAGCTCATGACTCTGGTACACCCAACCCAGAGTGAAAGGTTGGATAGTGGCCATTTGATTCAGAAAACCACAGGAAGTGTCCGCTTTTGTTCCCAAGCAAATTCTAGGCAAAAATTACTATGCTGGGAGTTTTGGTCATAGGGAGTGTGTACATGCAAACTTCAGGCATGAGTGTTTGATCTGCAATGGACCACACTCCTTTCTCAGTTGTACCAAGAGCAGATGGAAGGGCTCTGGTGCCAAGGATCAGCAATTGGATAGGGAAGGAGGGGGTGTTTCAAAGGGGCCCCAGCCCAATTAAGCTAGACATACTATTGGATTTATTGGGTACCTAACCTAATAAGGAAGCTGGTAATTATTTAGCTAAGGGTATTTAATTTGGTCTCTACTTTCAACATTTCAAGGTGAATATCTCCCTTTTATGGCTCAAAATTTAAAGTCTGTGAGGGGTAATGAACAGATCGAGCATAACAAAATCCAAAAGGAAGTGACTGAGGGGAGGGTCATTGGCCCTTTCTCTAACCCATCCATGCCCAATTTGAGGGTGTTATCCCTTGGCATAGTGTCTCAAAAATACAGTTAATGCATCATTTATCCTATCTCAAATTCAGTAATGATGCTATCCCACCTGAATTATCCACAGTTCGCTACCCTTTGTTTGATGTTGTGATCCATGAAGTCCATAGGCATAGGGTTGGGGCTCAGCTGGCTAAGTGTGATATCAAGTCTGCTTTTGGGCTTCTCCCTGTGCACCCACAGGACTTTGACTTATTGAGTTTTTGTTTTGAGGGTAATATTACATGGACCAGGCTGTACCAATGGATTCTGCAGTGTCTTGTTCAGCCTTCAAAATATTTAGAACATTTTTGGAATGGGCCATTAAGGCACGAACCAGCTCGAGGGGTGCTATACACTAGATGATTTTATGTTTATTGGATGTTATAGTGATGGTCATTGTCTGGCCCTGTTACAAGATTTTGGCCAGATGGCCAGTGAGCTGGGTGTGCCTTTGGCCCCAGGAACGACTGGGGGCCCTGACAATCACCTAATGTTTCTTGGGTTTCATATCAGTACAATCAACCAGTTATATACACTTCCCAAGGTTAAGGTTCATAAGCTTAGGATGGGGGTTTCTACTTTCATCATGTGACAGAAGGCTACCTTGTATGGTCTCCAAGAGCTCATTAGACATCAGAATTTTGCTCGCAAGGTGGTAGCTCCAGGAATGGATTTCCTCTGGCAACTTTTTGATGCTATTAGTGGAGTCATTAGACAGCATCATTGGATCCACCTAACTGTCCACTGTCACTTCTGCAGGGATTAGAGATGATTTGTGGATCTGGAAGGACTTCTTGACATATTTTAATGGCATTTCTTTTTGGCACAATGAGTGTAAATTGCAAGGGAAATTGCAAGTCTCTTCTGATGCCATGGGATTAATTGGATTTGGCATGTATTTTAAGGGTAGGTGGTGTGAAGATAAGTGGCCAGCATCATGGGTGGGTGCAGGTTTCCAGAGCCTATCTTACCTTCTTGGATTTTCCCCCTAATCCTTGTAGTTGGCAAATGAATTGTCTGATTCTTCAGTCCACTCCTGATGCAAAAATATGGCCATGGTTCAGGTTATCAGTTCCCTTATTTCCAAATCCAAAAGGGTTGTGTGCTTGGTTTGGGCCTTTACCTTACAGTGCCTTAAGCACAATATATTGTTTACAGCACATCATGTACAGGGTGTTGATAATAGCATAGCTGATGCTCTCTCTCTCTCATATGCAGATGGAGCGCTTCAGGGTGTTGGCTCCCGAGGTGGCTGCTACAGTGGAACCAATGCTACTAGACCTGTGTAGGCTCAGAGGGACAATGTAGTGAGGGACCTAAATCTGTCCATAGCTCCAAGTACAAGGAAAGGATATGTCAGGGTGGTGAGGCCTTACCAGTGCCAGTTGCACATTTGTTGCAATACTGTGTATCCCTTCATAACAGAGGTTTGTCACCATGGTCCATTAGAGCTAAACATTTGGCAATTGCCTTTTGGTTGAAAACTGAGGAGTTGAAAGGTGAAGGGGTGGTGGATGAGAGATTTTAGAATCTGTAAGGTTTTGGAGGGGTGGTCCAGAGAAAAAGGTAAGTTCTCTGATGCTAGAACTCCTCTTCCCGCTAATGTTTTGAAGGGGTCTGGGTGGAGTCTGGCAACATGTTTGCAGTTCTCCTTATGTTTCATGCTGCTACATTGACAGATTTCTTTGGTGTTTTATGGATTACTGAGTTGGTGGTGGCATCAAAGGGTAATAGGTCTGGCAAAGCCATGGAGTTCAGGGTCCTCTGTATTGTTGACCAGTGGATAACATTATTCATATTCTCGTCTAAATCCAGTAAGTGCAGTGTTCATTCTTGTTTAGATTTACAAGTTTGCAGTGACCACACTTTGTCAAGGCTAGGTACCTCTTCTTGACTGCCCAAGGAGCTAGGCATGTCCCTCTGTTTATTCACAAGGATTTCTCCCCTCTAACTAAGTTCCAGTTTTGGTCAATTACATCTAAGGCCCTATCTGCCATCAGCCTGCAAGAGGTTGTACACATTTGTTCAGGATAGGGGAGGCCTCTATAGCCACAGTTTTAGGTATGGGTGCACCTACCATCAAATGACATGGATGCTGGAGATCTTCCCCTTATCACAGTTATGTTTCTAGGTTGTGGCCTGCGAGGCATCATGTGATGATCTGTGGCCACAGCATGATTTATTGGGTAGCTATCCAGGCACTCATGAGCCATTTTGGATTGCACTTGGGCCTGGTTAACATGGCTATCATTGAATGGTTGGGCAAGAGAGGTCTTTGCTGGCATGGCCTCAAGCCAACTATGTTTGGGGAGTGTCACAGACTTCTGACACCTATCCTTGTCATTCACTTGGGAGGGAATTATGTGGGGTTGATGAACGACTGTTATACTGCAGTCTGTGCATGATATAAGGGTCATTAAGAATGAAGTGTATATTGTGTGGTCTGCCATGCTGCTCAGACAGTTACAGATGGGGGAAAGAGACCCTCAGCTGATTGTTTAGGCTTGACACTGGACCAATCGGGAAATCTGTAATGCATTGGCTAAAAGCTGGGTCACTATCTGCCACAACCCAATATTATTTTAGAAAGATCAGAACTCTACTGAGTGGATGGCATCCACCTATCTGAGGTTGGGAATACGATTTTTCTGGGAGATCTGCAACAGGGTTTGGGGTCCCTCTTGGATGCCCTGGTGGGGGACAGGGGTTAAGCGGACACTTGGCCTGTATCTATGGCAGGTGAAAGGGGGGAAATTTGGTAGTTCAGTGAGCACCTATGTCACCACCTTTCATTGAAGTGATGTTCCAGGAACTGCCCCTTTAAGTCTTGTGGTGGGGTGGGGTGGGGTGGGGAAAGGGACTTCCTTTGGGTCTGACCTGGAGGATAAACCCACATTTCAAGTCCTGTGGCTTGGGGGAGGGAGTTTCAGGTTGGCCTTCCAGATGTGGTCAGGCTGCAGAGTAACCCATCTTTGTGGATAACCCTGGGGCTCCGGTGTTTCACCCAGGGGAAGCCAGGGAGAAGGTCCGGGGATAGACCTCCTGCCCCAGCTGCTCCTGTACTAGGTTACCCAACCCCACCACTGCAGTTCTCCAGTTAAATATTATAGTTTTAAATAAAGTGGCCCATTTTCAACCCGATATCATTGTCTGGTCTCATTATTTCCTGGGTCTTTCAGCACAAGTTTTTGTTTTTTGTTTTTGTTTTTTAATGGGAACTTTAAAAAAAAATCACAAAGGAATTTTTGGCATTGGTTTTGCAGACACATGCCTGCTAAAATGCATTATATTTTGGAACAAGAGGTTGGTTTTTGCACAAAAAATGTCTTTGTGTACACAGATGTTTGTAACATTTTCACAAAAGAGTCAAACTGTCAAAAATCATTGAAAAAATTGGGGAAATTCTTGCAATCTCACCTGGCAAGAAGAAAACTTTACCATATTTTTTTTTCATTCTTGCATGTGAGAATGAAAAAATGAAACTTTTATATCACTAGATCTGGACAAGGCTACTAACAAAATCACCATAAGCTGAAAATGATGTAAATTAAAAATCTTTACAGTAACCTGACAGGTTTGCACTATTATCGGTATAATATGAGCAGGCCAGGATTTTAACAGTTCTGGGATAATTACATAAACAACATCCAAGTGACTTCAGAATGAAAGGGAGGATTTATAATGCTGAGAAATAACAATCATACACCTGTGGGTTTTATGGCATGTTGATTAAGGGTTTGCATTCAGAATGTTAAACACTTTTTTTTCATAAAAGGAAGAAAAAACTATGAGCTTTGACTCAGACTGCAAATATTTGCACTAGTTATGCCAGTCTCTCATCTCAATCCAATCATTCATTATTAACTCAATAAAACTGGATATTTCAATGCTTTGGTTTATTTTATGTGGGCTACATCAGTGATAAGGCATGGAGCTAGACATGCTTGAAAAATCTGAACTTTCTGAATCCTAAAATGGATCCCATCCCCACAGTCTGGATCAATGTATTGACTGAACCAAAAATCTGTGGCATCTACCAGCTTTTTCACTTCCCTAGTGTCTCAATGTAGAGAAAATACACTTAGGCAGGTACATATGTAAGTGTGTGTGTGTGTGTGTGTGTGTGTGTGTATTTACCTGAAAATTTTTGTTTGGAGATAATCTAAAAATCACCAGTTAATGCAGAAATTGTTTGGGGGTGAACTAGCATGCATACAAAATTGATATAGGCAGAAATTAAGTGATTAATTGATCTGGGGCACTACTTTAACTATACTCTAAGACAGGAGTGGGGAATCTTTGACTCTTCAAATAAATTTGATTTGCTGTTAATGGCTGTCAAGTCAACTTTGACTTATGGTGACCCAATGAATGAGAGATCTCCAAGTCACCCTATCATCAACAGCCTGCTCAGGTCATGCAGATTCAGGGCCATGGCTTCCTTGACTGAATCTATCCATCTAGAATGTGCTTTTTCTCTTTTCCTGCTGCCTTGTACCTTACCAAGCATTATTATCTTTTGAGTCATGTCTTCTCATGATATGTCTAACATATGACAAAAGTCTCATTTTAGTGATCTTGGCTTCTAGGAAGAGGTTAGGCTTGATTTGCTCTCAGGCCAATTTATTTGTCTCTTTAGCAGTCCACAGTATCTGTAAAATTCTTCTGCAGCACCACATTTTTTTTCTTCCTATCAGCATTCTTCATTGTCTAGCTTTCACTGTCCAATTTTGATTGAAACTCCCATAATCCCTCACTGTAGGGACCGGCTTCTTGTTCCTCACCTCAGATGATAAGAGGTCTTGAGCCATTCCTATCATGCCCCAACCTAGGTACTATTGTTTGAGATTTTCACTGTCTCAAGATTTCAAGACACCATAAGCTGTAAGGTATAGTTGCAACCTTGTTGCTAGTTTTGTGATCCCATCCCCTCCATCAGCCCAAACTGGAAACTTTCTGACTTCTGATTCTTAAATGAAAGAGCTGACAGACTGCACCTCTGCCTAGTTTTGTCTGAAGCTTGCTCTAAGGTGAGTTTAGTTGATTTTAGATCACTTCTGTTCTGATCACTTCTGGTGTTGGTTTGGATGGCTAACACAGACTCAGGCAGCTACATAAGGGCTAAAGTCACTAGACATCCTGGGTCTGCTCACCACCACTGTAAGGCTTAGGGATGTAAATCTTTACTCCTTTATTTATTTATTTATTTATTTTTCTTAAATACATCCAATTAACATGGATATCAAGCAATCAAACCATATGAATAATATAATTTGTACAATTGCTTGTTGGATGTCTAATGAATATGATTCATTTCAAACATCTAACCCTCTGGAGAGGGATTAAGATTTTTATTTTTAATTGTTCTTTCAGGGCCTTTCTTTGCTTTTCAGAACACTGTTTTCTGCACAAAAGATAGTGTTTTGCAAAACTCTCCTTTCTTGCACAATAGGTATGTTCTTTTTCTGCAAAAAAAAAAAAAAAAATCCTGAGAAGCAAAACAAAACAGAACAAAATCAAACCCCCATGGCAGTTTGACATTTTCTCAACAGGTTGTCTCAATATTATTTTTCTACTCAAGGATGAGAAAATACATGAGTATTCTTTACATTTGA
The DNA here is from genome assembly GCA_030847615.1 of Gambelia wislizenii. Classification (NCBI taxonomy): domain Eukaryota; kingdom Metazoa; phylum Chordata; class Lepidosauria; order Squamata; family Crotaphytidae; genus Gambelia; species Gambelia wislizenii. The sequence goes on from JAUMIR010000004.1 coordinate 152,481,144, forward strand.
GTAGAATTAGAGACCACATTTTCTCTTTGGTTCCTTCCATCTGCCAATACTTCATGGTTTCTAGAGGCCACAGAATATCCTGTTCCTCTTAGGCTGTTTTTTCCCTAGGGGTAGCTGTCTTTTCAAGCTTCATTTGTGCTTGTAAATAGTATTTGTGAAGGTTTCTCTCTTCTTTTGTCAATTCTGAACAATTCTGGTTCTTCAGGATTCCTCAAGTATAAAATAACTAGAGATTATAAATCTCTGGCTTTCCTTCACAAACTAAGGTTCAGGAAGGACTCATCCCGTGCTTTCTGCAAGTGCGCTGATGACTGAAAAGGCCAATCTGAGATAAACAAGCCTGGTTGCAGAAAACACAGCAGAAGGTCTCCTTGGGTGATGTTTCTGGGTTGTGATTCGTTCTGCCTTGCCATTTCTCTTCAGGACTTGTTCGGCATGATTTCTCAAATAAGGCTGCAGCATTGTGGATAGTGTGTCGTCATGCCTCCCGATGTGAGGCCAGGGTAGACCATTGTTGGTGATCAATTTGGCCGATCCTGAGATGTCAGGGAGTCCTTCTATCGCTTTTTTGGAATGCCCCTCTTACGCTGACCCATGGCGAGTTCACCGTAGAATACTATTTTTGGGAGGCAATGGTCCTCCATCCTAGAAACGTCCCCTGCCCAGCACAGCAGTGTTCTCAGTATCATGGCCTCAATGCTGGTGATCCCTGCTTGCTCAAAGACAGCAACATTCATCACATAGTCAGTCCAGTGTATATTTAGGATTGTGTGTATACAGCACTGATGAAAGTGTTCGAGGAGTTGTAAGTGTTGGCGATAGGTGACCCATGTTTCAGGCCCATAAAGAAGAATAGGAGAGAAAAGGAGAAAGGATTATAAAAAAAACTATTCAGTTATTTGCAAATAAATCATGATGGAAATAGCTAAGTCATACTAAGTTACATGTTTCTAAAAGAGTAACTGAAAGTAACTGCAATTTTTGTCAATATGTACTGGTCAAGTTTTTCTGGTACAGCTCTTTCAGCATGGAAAATACCATCTTTTATCTGCATTATCTGCAATGTTATTTTGGATTAGTTGTTTTTAATTTATATTTGTTTAATATCTTTCTATGGGGGAGGGGAGGGTGGGTGGTGTTTAGGGATTTTAATCTGTATTTGTACTTTAATTTTTGTAAGCTGCCCTGATTGTTTTAACAGAGGGGTGGGGTATAAATTATTATTATTATTATTATTATTATTATTATTTCATTTGTAGGTTAAGAATGAGGGTCATCACAGAAGAAAGAGGTGTTAACAGTAATTCAGTTTAACATGTTGAATAGGTTCAGTACTTTGAATAGGTCATTTAAAGTTTGGACTCAAATCTGGAACAAATCCATAGCCCCATTGACATGGAAGCCATCAGTACTATATAGGAATTCAAACTCAGAAGTGTTAAATAATCAAAGCCCTAAGCCTAGGCGAACAAATCTATTAGTTTCAGTTTGTCATTGAAAAAAAAAGTCTCTCATGTTCTTTTTCAATGTGATGACATTTGCAAATTTTGGGAAATCCCTATAAAAAATAAACTGAAATGAAACCCTTCCCCTTCTTATCTTGCAGATGTATATATGTACCAATTTTTCACAAAAGTAACTTTCCATGTTAGTCCAATAACTCTATCTTCTTTCTATCAAAAGTGTTTTGTCTCTAGTCTTACCTGTGCAGAGAGGGGTATTAAGTAAACTGTGAAAGAGAATGATGAGTGTGATTGTGTATTATTTCTTTGAACTGCATAAAAAAGATGCAGAACAAACTCTTCAACTTTTTATTCTGCCCTTCTCCCACTGTACTAATGCATCTCATTATGTGGTCTACAGGTGCATTTATCTTTTCTCTTTGGATATGGAAATGACTGCCCTTTCACCACTTTCTCATACCAACAAATCTTAACTGTTTACTGCTATTTCAGGTACAATGTTCATTTACACTAATTACAATAATTGTGCAGCAAATCACCTTCCTGCAGTATTGAAGAATAATTCCACCCATATTATGTTTAAAATGTTTCAAATTTGATGCCAGTTTGAAAGCTACATTCATCAAGCAAGTCTTATGCAAATTGCTAGATTGAGCTCAAGCTCCTTTCAGCTGAAATGGCTGACAGTCTGAGTCACTGCTTTTGTGTATTTTTCATTTGGCTCTCTTCCCATCCTCAAAATGGCATCACTTTTGCATTTTTTTCCCTAATCATTAAAAGAGAGGACATAGTTGAAGAGATGATAGCTTAGTTTACAGAAACACTGTCACAGAGCCGTAGGAAGCTACAGGTTAAATCAATGGAAGGCAATTTTCATTTGTAAGTTTAACCATGTGATAAACACAGACTCAAATGGTTCTTCTTGCCCTCCCAAAAGACAACAGTATTATACCAGGATAAGTACATTTCTTAAACACACGTTTATAAGATTTAGGAATAAGAAGGTTATCATGCTTTCTTTTCTTATTACTGTTTAAATGTAATTATATGCAGTGTTGGAGTCAATGTGTTTTTCCCAATTCCCCCACCACCACCACCAATTTTTGCCTTGCTAGATTCTACACTGGGATGGACATCTTGTGGCCCTCCAAATCTTAGTGGACTACACTTTCCATAAAGCAGAGCTAGCACAGCCAATAGTGAAGGATGATGGGAACTACAGTCCAATAGTATCCAGAAAGCCACAAGTTCCCCAATCTGCTCCATCCCATTATATCTCAGGTCACATTGTTACTATGTACCAACCTTCTGGATGGGTATCAATTGAGAATGTAAATCTTCACTAAGTTTGTTCTTGAAGGTAGCAATGAGAAATTTTAGCAATTTTCTTCTCACTGTGAGAAAAATCTTCAATGGCTATTTGCAATTTAAGATTCATTCTGTGCAAAATTTGTATGTGACTGTTTTGGGCAGAAAACAGCATTTGCTGCACAGGAAACAGCATTTGCTGCATGGGAAATAATATTTTAATGCTGAAATACTAATTCCTGTGCAAAATGATCTTGTGCAAATTTTATGCAGAATAGAGGCTCATCTAGATGAAGCAGCTTACTGTAAGTGGGTGCTCATTTTCGCCTGTTCACAGTGAAGTTGATTTGTCTTCACCATGTAATGATTGACGCATGAAATAACGAGACCAGAAACAGAAGCTTGGGTTGAAATACGGGCCACTTTATTGATATCTCACCTATTTATTGTGTATTTCTTGGGGTACGCAACCTGTAAAGGGGGGAGATACCTTTGCGGGGGCAGCTGGGTAGTTGTTCACAAGTGACCTAACTCCCAGCTTTCCTGGGCGACTCACCTGAGCCCCATTGGGGATCCCGGTGTTCGGGGTTCCCTCTGGGTGCCGTCTGCTGGAGGACCCTGCATCATGCAGCAAATCCCTAAGCCACGTAGCTTCTGTGAGGGATTGCAACCTGATGCTGGCCCTAAGGATAGGCTACCTCGCTGCATCCCATCCATTAGGATGCCAATACAGCTCAGTGATGGCTATCTTTCCACTCAAATTGAGGTTGCCATAGGTGATCGCCAGATCATTATCTCCCCACTCCCTGCCACTGATAGGGGCAAGTGTCCACTTAGCCCCTATCCCCCACAGAGGCTAAAACAGCCTGCACCCCCTTCCACATACCCTCAAGAAACATCTGGATCCCCATGTCTGACAAGTGGACCCCATCAACCCTATAAAGTTCTGGGCGTTTGTAAGAAATGTCCGGGTACTAGATGAAATAGCCAAGGCCTCCATCCATTGCCCGGTGTACAGCCTTGTTCACCTTCTTGCGGGCGATGTCCAATAGCTTGGGGGGCCCTTCGCCAGGGTAAGAGAGCCGTGGAATGATATCAGACCAAACCAGGAGAACTGGCGGCCACTCCACCTTAATTCTATGCATGTCCCCCAGGGCTTGCAATGTCAGAGCTCTCCCTTTCAGAAGGCCCAGGTCATTTCCGCCCAGATAGAGCACCAGGACGTGCGGTGGAGGTCCACAACGCTCCTGAAACAACAAATTGATTAAACCATTCTACCTCAAACTCCGCTTGCCCAACCATTTGACAGAAGCAATATCATCGAGACCCAGCTGTGGACCCCAATGGCTCCTCCTGGCATGTTGCGCCGCCCAATACACAAAGCTGTGTCCACAAATCAGTACCCAGAATCTCATATCTGGAAAAGAAAGCACAGACAGTCACAGAAAACCACAACACACTCAGCTAATTACCACAATCGGTACCCGGAATCTCATATCTGGAAAAGAGAGCACAGACAGTCACAGAGAACACACTCGGCTAATGGCAAATTGGCCTGACATAGCCCTTGTAAGCAGCGGATTTCCAATGACCCAACTTCTTTATGGCCTCCGGCCGCATACCCATCACCGCGGCCGTTGAAGCAGCCCCAATCCTAAAGAAATGGGAGCAAAAACGAATGCCTCCCAACCCCAGGCGTGCCAAAGCTTTGTTAGTAATTGTCCAAAATTGATATTTAGTCAGAGGTGACCCATCAGCATGGCAAAAGAGGGGGGCAGCTTGCAACGGACGCAACTTCAAAAACTCCCTAAGGGCAACCACCGGGCACAGGGTCCTATCCCAGCATTTGCGCAGTACAATGTTCATGCCCTTCCCCATCTGATCTGTCTTAGAACGCCTAATCGTTATGATGACTGCCTTGGCAGACATGTTGATATCACCCAAACAAAGTGCAAGGCCAGCCTTATCCTTTTTAGACACCACCACCAGCTCACTGATGCGTAATGTGCCAAAAAAGGCAATCAGGGAGGCCACATGGAGCAAAGCAACTTCAAATGGTGTGGTGCAAACGCTGGGCCATATCTGGAAAAGTCCCTTGAGGATAGCTGGGGAAAGGGGTTGCCTATCATCGTTAGACTTACCCTGCTATCTAGCCCAACCCTCCAGTGCCTTCCTAATCCTAAAATCTGATGTGTTGTCCTGCAGTCCCTGCGCCTTGCTCCAAAAAGCCAAAGCGGCGAACCTGGACCGGATGGACTGGGGGGCAAAGCCCTTGTCCCTAAGGGATACACAGAAATGAAGAAGATATGGGACTGGTACTGGCCAAGAGTTAGGCAGACTCATGGTGTTCCGAAATTGAAAAAAATCCTGAATGGCTCATTTATATACCCTTCTGGTGCTGGGAGCGATGGAAAAACTGATGGCCCTCACTATTTCACCAGTCCAATCTCCCACAAATCCTCCGGCATCGGATCCAGGATTTCGGCAGCCCCGGGCGCCAATTGTCTGAAGCGATCCATCTGCATGCGGGAGAGAGCATCGGCAATGCCATTGTCCACTCCTGCCACATGGGTCGCAGTAAACATAATGTTGAACTTCAAGCACTGTAAGGTGAAAGCTCTAACTGCCACCATGACCCTTTTGGACTTGGAGTTAAGAGAATTGATGACCTGAACAGTGGCCATGTTGTCACACCAAAAACGAACTGTGGAATTGGCAAATTCCCACACCCACACCCTAACCACCACCAGAATTGGGAAGAACTCTAAAAACGTGAGGTCGGATGTGACGCCAGAAACAATCCAGTCCCTGGGCCAGCATTCAGCACACCACCTCCCCGCGTAGTAAACTCTGAAGCCTAGGGAGCCGGCGGCATCAGAAGACACTTTGAGGGCATCTCCTAGAAGCAACTCGTCCCTCCAAAATGAAACTCCATTATACTGCTGCAAAAATTCAGACCATACGTCCAGGTCGAGCTTGATTTCCCAGGTAACCCTGACCCTGTGATGTGGCTGAGTGACCCCAGATAATGTGTTGCAGAGGCATCGGAGGAAGGCCCTGCCCGGTGCAATCACCTTACAAGCAAAATTCAAGTGGCCAATGAGTTCCTGAAATTCTCGAAGAGTGGCCTTGTTATGATGCTGAAAATTGTCACTCCTGTGCCGTAGATCATCTATCTTTCCCGAGGGTAACCGACAAAACTGATCAACAGTGTCAATTTCAATACCAAGGAAAGCCAATTGGTGACTGGGGCCCTCAGTCTTTTCGTGCGCAAGGGGGACCCCGAATTCTATCATAAGGGATTGAAATTGCTCCATTAGGGAGCGGCAGATCCCGGTGCCGAACTGCCCAACAAATAGGGAATCATCCAGGTAATGAACTATCCCGTGCAGCCCCGTTTGACAGCCCACTCCAAGAAGGTACTGAATGTCTCAAAGGCGGCACATGAAACAGAGCAGCCCATAGGCATTGCCCGGTCCATGTAATAGAAGCCGTCAAATGAGAAGCCCAGCAGGTCAAAATCATCAGGGTGGACTGGCAAGAGGCGAAACACCGATTTGATATCGCATTTGGCAAGTTCGGCTCCTGGGCCATGCCTTTTAACCACTTTAATGGCTGCATCGAAGGAGGTGTACTGAACAGTGCACAACTCCTTTGGGATAAAATCATTAACAGACTGACCCCTCGGGTAAGAGAGATGGTGGATTAAGCAAAATTCCCCCGGTGTCTTCTTTGGGACAATACCCAAAGGCGAGATATGTAAACAAGGGGAAGGTGGGTCAATGAACGGGCCTAGGACACGTCCCTCTGCAACCTCCTTCTGGATCTTTTTCCTAACTACATTTTCCAATCCCCGTACAGATTTAAGTTTCGGTGCCCTGTAAGGCCTTCACACTCCTTGGTAAGGAATGCGAATGCCCTCATAAAAACTGTCCCGCAGGTATTGGGCTGCCAACCGGTCCAGGTAAACACACAGCCAGGCAGCGAGAACTTCCAGCCTAATTGGGCTGGGTCCCTTTTCCCTGCGGGGCAGGGTTGTTAGGGCCCTTCCTCCCTCCCGGCTGGTCCTTGCCAAGCTGTCCCCTCCCTTTGGGGAAGTTGCGGAATGAGTGTGGTCCGCCACATATGGAGCATTCATGATGAAAAATACAAGGGCGGCAAGAACAGGCCCCCCTGTACTCAAACTCCCAACATAACATGTGCCGATTTGGCATCGCTGGCAGGGAAGATTGGGCGGGCTGATGTGCAGCACTGCCTGGCCTGGCATTCTGTAATAAATGGCCACTTTGTGCCCTTTCGCCCAGTATAGGATGGCTTGGGGACATCACCTGTAGCCACAGGTGCGAGTTAATGATGTCCCACCTCATAGTTGGGTAGGAAGTGGCCATTTGCCTAAAGGCCTCGTCGTAGTGGAGCCAAGCCGGGCCTTCAAAATCTACGTAGGCCCTGTATATAATGTCGAGGTATCGTATGAGTGCATATGACTTGTGGGGCTGGCTGTGGGATACCACTCCAGCATATATCAGGAAACCCGCTAGCCAGTTGGACCACGTTCGATCAACCTGCCTCCGCTTAATCTTTTCTTTCTCCCTGTCATCCAATTCATCTTTCTCCTTCTTGTCCAATTCATGGAAAAGAAGAGAGAAGATGTCCACATATTCCCCATTTAAAAATTTTTCTTTAGTAGCCTGGGCCAAATGTTCACCCAGACCAGGAGCCTGCTCAAGGCCTAGAGGGCTGTGAGGGAGCATCATGGGCACATGCCCTCCTGTGGCAGGCGATCCCAGCTGGCTCAACAGGTAGGGGGACCCCATGGGCAGCACTTGCCCTCTGCCCAGCATACCTGGGTACCAGCCTAACAACGCATTGGTAGGGCTGCCAGGGGGGCTACCGAACCCTTGAGTGTGTGAATCAGTGTTAGAGTCCGTCTGGCTCCATGGCCATGCCGGCATGGTGGCAGTGTCATTAGGCAACTCACCCTGACCAAGGGTAGCTGGCTGTTGCGCTCCACTAGGCCCCTTACCAGGTGAATCCTCATCATCCTGTGCATCCCGGTTGACATCCCCGTGGTCTTCCAAGGCCTGGATATGGGCGAGAAGTTGATTAGATACATCATTAGACAACCCCCCCCCACGTTGTCCCATGCCAGATGCTTGGGAGGCCTTGGTAAGCACGCATTCTCCAAGGCCTGCAAGTGATCCAAAATCTGTTGCAATACACTGTCAACTGGGTCATGAGTGCAGGCGGGTTCAATGGGTTCAGAATCCCAGGGCCGGGCCGGTTCAGCAGGCTCCTTACCCTTACCACCTTTCTTACCCTTCCTGGGTGCCATGTCACTGAATCAAAAGACAAATAACAGAAAACAATTAAAAACAAACACTGAAAAAGGACCAAATTGAACCAGAGTAAAGAAACAGAAGTAATTAAATCACTGAAGTAATTAACAATGCAACTGAAGTAATTAACTCAACTGACTATAAAGCAATGTGATTAAAACAACTGAAGTAATTAAACTAATTAATTGAAGTAAAATCAAGTAACTAAAGTAATAAACCAGACAACTAAATTAAGTACCAGCGAAAGCAAATAATCCAGGCAAATAAGTGAGTAAAGTAACCAGAATAAGTAAAGTAATCAAGGAAGAAAAGTAATTAAAAAGTAATTAAAAAGTAATTAAAAGTAATTAAAAGTAACTAAAAGTACCAAAAGGCAGCCAAGTGACCGCATAATTAATGAACCACACCCTAAGCCAATTGTCCAAGTCCCAAGCGACAGTATGGGGTAGGCAAAACACCCCTCGTAACAGAGTAGGTAAAAATTCCTACCTGGCCCACGAAGCGACCAGAATTGTCATACTGTGGCAGAGGCAGTAGGGTGGGTTTCCGATCCATTGTAAAAGAGGAGGAAGCCAGGGGCAGCAAAGGGTAAAATAGTCCTGGCTTCAGGCCCGCCCCTGTCTCCTCCTAGCCAGGGCATATCCACACCCTGGCCAACCCCTGCGCTCGTCTCCATGCCCATCATTAAAACACCTCCCCCATATCTACCATTCTTTAAGATCAGGGGGGGTGTCTGTTCTGCACCTGTTCACATCCATTTGAATTGAGTGGGCATACACACTCATACAGGGCAATTGAGCAAAAACGCACAGCAATGCAAATTCGGATGTCCACATGTCCAAAAATGTACATCTATGCACATTTTTCAGAAAGCTTTACTGCACAGTTTCTGGAGTTTTTATCCTCCAAATACTGTGAATTCCCTTCAGATCTCATTCAGACAGATTGTATGCTATGTGAATTCTATGAGGAGTATTTTCATTGTGTAGACAAGCCCTAAGTCCAGAACAGCAAAAGTTCTTGTCAGTCCCAAATTCTTCTCATCAGGGTTTCTCAACACTCAAAAAAGATGTTTTTGACTATTTTTCAACTATGTTTTGGATATTGTTTCTATCTCTAGTATCAATGGACATGATTCTACATCAGCTTGACTGACCATAATGCTCCACAGCTCTACATCTGCCACTACCATGCAACGGATTTAGTCCATGAGCACACCTGCATGATCAGTTGGTGGCCAAGGAAAGGTGGAAGACAACCAGACAGGGGCTAGAAGCAAAGAGAAGACATCATCATCACAGATCTCCAGCATACTCACATATTCTTCCTGGACATCTGGGAGGATGGTGTATTTTCTCTGCTGTTTGGTGCAGAATGACAGCCAAACATTACCTGATCACCTCCTGCCTCAGCCAGCCAGCAACTGACCAAGCAGGTTTGCTTCAGCATGAAGATATTTAGTTGTGGTGGTGAAGAGTCACTACATGAGGAGGAACTGATTAACTCCCTGTGCAACAACTTTAAAAGTAGATGAACAGGAATAATGGGATTTTACACCTCTTTATGTCACAGATAGGATTCCAGCCCATATCTTAATGTTTTGGGGAGGTCAGTAGGAAGAGATTGAGAGCTGATGGGAGTACACAGTATCCCTGACCAACTTCTTTCCATCTGTTTAAGAGTCTTTCTCACTGCTTTATCGTAATTTCATAGGTGGTGGTGGTGGCTACAAAATGGTTTGGCTCTTTTAAAGTAAACAATTACAATGGCAAGCCTGGAACAACACAAAATGAATTTACATTGGTTTCCATGTGTCCCCTGATGTGCCAGATTAAAGTGGCTAGTCCTCTCCAGAGAATGTCACAGACACCATTATAGAAGGGAATGTGCATCAAGCTACAATGTTTCTTACTCTGCTCAAGCCTTTGTACTCAATTGCAACTCCCTGGCTGTATACACAAATCTATGGATCTATGTTTAATCATAAAAAGGCAATGACTTCATTTCTTTTTCTTTACAAAAGCCTGCCTGTTTGCAGGTCTGACCAAATACACTTTGCTGTCTGAGATCAAAGTGTATAACACACAAGGACAACCACATTATTTTTGTATATGTTGGGGAAAATTTGGCATTCATCATTCCCCTTCCCTGCCAGTAAAAAATGAAGTGGGTTGCATGCAAACTAATTCATACTTGGAATAGAATACTGAGAATTCAATGGGACTTGAGGTAGTGCAGAGAGATAATTACATTACTAATGACTTAATTGCTAATGACCTGATTACTAACCATGTTGAATGGAATCCTATTGGGCAGTCCCAAATGTCTAACTACCATAGTTAGAGAGCTACACAGTGGAATTCTACCTGCTCAGTCTCCACTTAGTGGGAAGCAGCTACTCTGACTGACAGTGGTCTGTTCCCCTGTTGCTTGGTAAGCAGCTTACTGTTGTTTCCACCCCTCCTGTGAGTGATCTCCATTGCAACAGGTGGAAGTGGGGTCAGAATTGCCTTTCATACCAGAGATCACTCACTTGAGGGGGTTATTTGGGAACATCAATCAGCTTCTTCCTGAGTGATAGGAGAAGGGATCCATATTGATTGCAGTAGCTACTTCCTAGTTTCCAAGTCCCAGCACTTTAATAGTGAGAGCAAACCCCTCAGGTCTGCTCCTTCCCTACCCCCAAGTCTCAGAACCTGTGGAGGCTGTTCCAGAGCTGTACCCTTCACCAAAAGGGTGCCAAAGTACACACCAAGCTCTTAAATCCCTCACCCACCCCACCCCACCCCACCCCGTTGCTTAAGCCCATCTCAGTTGATCACTCTCAATGGTTTTCCAGGAAGCCCGTGCCACTGAGGGGTGCAGTGAGGGAGCAAATTGTCAAAATGCAAGCCAGAAAACTCCTGCCAGATTAAGCCATGCAGAGGTGGCTGTAGGGCTTCCCCTGAGCCAGCCAAGCTGGCCTTTGGATCAGTGGCATCACTAGGGTGGTGGTCATCATGATGTCATGCCCTTATGGTGTCACCTGGTGAGGTTTACACCCTGTGGTGATGTCTCTGTGGAAGACCATGGTTTTAAAGTCCTGGCTCAGCCATTGAAACCCACTGGGTAATCTTGGACAAGTCACACCCTCTCAGCCTCAGAGGAATGCCATAGTGAAACTATCTGACAAAGTCTTGCCAAGAAAATCCCATGATAGGTTTGTCTTAGGGGTGTCATAAATTAGAATTGCTTTGAAGATACATACCAACAAATTTCAGATGAAGATAAATAATGACTAGAATGAAGCCAGTTTGTTAGTGCTAATTTAAACATTCTGCTTTCTCACACAACCTCCCCAATGATCCTTCAAATGTACGGGGGGGGGAGGGGAATGATGAATTCAGCTCTGCCCTATACCTAATAAGTAGATGGCAAACGAGATTTTAACTGGAAGGTCGTTGCAGTTCACAACTCTGTCACTTCCAAGCAATTTTATTCTTGCCTAAATGTTAACATATTCAAAACTCTTGCAGGCCTTAATTTGCAACTTGGAAAGTTGTCACTAAATTCACCTCACCTTTGACTGAGGCCACAGAATGTTCTGCAGATAAGCAGGCAGAGCAGAAAAATTCTAAAAACAGAACACATTGAATCACTGTAGAAAAGAACATTCACTTTGTATCATTTATAGAGCTATTTGGCAGCTACTTATAGCTGTGTAATCCATAGGAAATGAGAGGACATTAAATCGCCAGGGAAGCCAACTTTATTCTCCATGATGGTGTTTTTCAGTTCTCAGAAAAGGCAAGCAAAAATAATAAACAACATGCATCAATCACTGCATGAAAAATGGTGATGGATCCAGCAAAATTCTCTGGAGTGAACAGCTATTTAATGTATAGAAGAGTTTGAAGTTCCAAATAAAGATGGAGATTTCTGATTGAACCTTAATGTGGGATTAAAGTAATCAGTTGTGTAATGGACACACTCTTCTTCTGTCGTTATTGTTGTTACCATTGGTTATATAAGACAACCTCTACTAGATTAAACTTGGGAAGCAAGTATCCCATTCTGTGCACCAGCTAGCCAGATGCCTCTTGGTGCCAATATTAAAGTATGAAAGCAGAAGCTGTTCTCCACTGTTTGTCACCAGAATCTTTAGAAACATGACAGTGAGTATAGGATGTAATTGCTGGTGGTTCTTGATTGTTCGTCAAGTCAAAATCAAGTTGCCAAAAATTATGTAGTGGCATTTAGCGTGTTTTCCATATTTTAGGGCTATCAGGCTTCCCCTTCTTACAAAAACATGGGCCTAATATGAAATAAGGTTTACCATTTTATTAATAATTTTCATTATTATTAATGATTTCATTATTATTAGTGATTTCTTTATTGTAATACTGTCCAGTTACTATATATCTGAAATGCACCATCAACCAAATGAAAAGTATTATATGGTGCCACTGCAGTGTGTACTAGAGCAAGTATGCACTACTCATGCCTTGTATAATGTTACAACAAAACAATGGAAATATACCATGTGTCAGATTTTCTCTTATGTCCTTTCCCTACTAAAGCAATTTACATTAAAAAAAGGTGGCAATTTCAGAAGAATGGACATTTAGGCTACTGGTCATTATACCTTTAAACAGTGGATCACCCAACAGCCTGCAAATCTCTCTGAAGCAAAAAAAGGAGGATGGATAAATACTGAGAATGAAAGAGATTTACAGGTTGTCAGGAAAGCATTCATCTGTGGGCAGATAAGTAAGGTAGACAAGAAGGATGGGGAGACAAATTACAAGTGGTGGGAAAAATTAATCAAACAGGGCAGCATGGGCCTGTAAATGATAGGTCTCTTACACAGTGTTCTCTCTGTCCTCCCTTTCTTCTGGTCTTCGTTAGGACCAACTGCAATGCATCAAGCCAAATTCATACAGGAAGATGAGCCACAACACAAAAGAAGAACTTTGTCTACCACAGCCTTTGACATTTCACTTCCAAAAGAAGAGAGTATGGACTTTATCAGACCAGGCTATAATACCACAATTATGACATCACCATAGCACAAATCACACAATTTGTTGTTGTCCTCATGTGGTTATTGTGTGGTCCAGCTGTGTGCTAATAATGCATCCCCTTTAATTGATGGGGCAAGCCATCAATAGCTTTCAATACCACTATTTTTGTGGCATTGAAGAGCACGTGAAAACACATCCCATTGTAACCATGTGATTACAGCATGAATGGGTGGTCCTCTTTTCTCCCTCCCCATTCCCAGTGAGAAAACATCTGGATGACAATATGAAAATGATCTACAAGACACTCTTTTAATGACCTGTCCCCTTTTGCATGTACATTTTTAGGTTTGTTTAACTGTTTATGTATTGATTTAGTTTGTAAATTAAGGGGTTTGGGGTGTTTTTAATTAAAGTCCTGTCTTCTCACAAGAACCAGAGAGATCTCGCCCATGCTAACTCACAGATGTACAATCCTGTTTTTAAAGCACTAGTGGTGGTTGTGCAATAATTCCATGGCAGTAGTATAACACAGTTATGGTGGCATGCGATAGTGTAATCATGCCACTATGTTTCCACTTTCCTCAATAGTGGAATTACAGTGTTTTAGACTGATAAAGTCTATGTTTTTAAAACTGAGAAAATAAAGAGAAAGAAAGAAAGAAAGAAAGAAAGAAAGAAAGGAAGGAAGGAAAGAAAGAGAAGGTGGGGTAGCTTAATATATTTTGCTGCCAGATGTCCTGAGATACCATTCCTAAGGCTAACTATGGTGTTTTGGTCAAGCACTTCTCTCCTTCCTATGTAACAAATATAAAGCATAATGCATTTAATGATTGTTTACAGCACTTTCATGATGGTAAAAGTCAGTCACCTGAGGGGGAAAATTCGCTCTGTCTAATGATATGGCTAGTTCTGTGTGATAGGCAAATAGTATGTACCATTTTCATTTTCACCATTTTAGAGATTTTGTGTGTGTTGAGGAACTCAAATAGGCATAGAAGGGGTTATTTTGCACTTAGGGTAGCTAAGCCTCACTGTTCATCCAGACAAATCATTCTAGTAGGTAAAAATATGAGCTCATGTCATGGGTTGTATTTGAGGAAGATTGCTGATGAGATTAGCATTGGATCTCTCATCCATCCTTAGACACTTATTATAAATACCTGTATATATGGTAGCTTACTTTAAGCCCCATGTTAATGATTTTACAATTTTATTGCATTCTGCATAACTCTGTAAAAAGACCTTAAGTATAAATGTAAACAGAGATGCAGCTGATGTGAGATCATGCCAATTTGAGATTGTCAGTCACAGTGTTGTGGGGGAGGCGGAGGAGAGGGGACCACATCTCCTCCTAAAACTGGAAGTGACACCATAGATTCTAAAAGGATAGTCCTGTTAAGATATATAACCTCCACCATTGTCCCAGTCTTAGAAAAGGGAATATTAGCACTTTGTCTGAGAAGCTGAAATGCTCATTTGGAGCTAACAGAACAACATAATGTCCATCACTGCAGACTACCACTACCTAAAGCTGTGTTATAGTTCAGCTGAAAGGACATCATAACACTTTCTATTACTGCATGCTTTTTCCATCTATTTGTCATCAATCAAGTTTGGATGTTTACTCTCAGTGATTTAGTTTTATACCAGTGTAACCTTTGAGCCTAAATTGAGCAGGATCTGAGTGGATCAGGCCCTCCAAATCACTACAGTCTACCATCTTTCCATCAGTAGAGGAATGTAATCCATTAGTGTATCTGAAGAAGTGGATTAATATCCATGAAAGCTCATACTGAACAAGCCAGTTAGTCTCAAAGGTGCTGCTAGATTCTTTCTTTCCACCAGCCTCATTTCCTTTTTCATGCTGTGACAGACTAACATGGCTATTTGGAAACACATTCCTTGTGAGAACATTTTGGACTAGCTGCCCAATATAGATGTGTATATCTTGCTGAAGGATGGAGGTAGCTGCCTGACAGCTGCCTGTTTGCAGAGAAAAGCTTGGCCGTTTGCAGGATGGAAACTTGTTCAAGCTTTTGCTCTTTAAGCCTTTTGCCTCTAGCCACACCTTTGTCTTCACCAGAAAGTGGGAAGAGTTCACAAATGGGGGAGAAATGATGGCTGCTAGGACACTTCCATCTATAAACCCTCAGGTCCATGTTCAATAGCCTGAGGAGATGGTTTTTTTCTGTTGTAAATAAACACCAGTCCATCTAGTTTTATACCAATGGTTTTGTCACAGTCATTCTCACATCTGTTTTGATGTGGTGAGACTGATCAAGCTTCTATCCATTACAGGGAGTAAAGAGATGTAAGGGACACTTAAAATAGAGTGCAAATATTTGCAAATGAATGATATAGTTTGGGAGAAATAAAATAGGTGTTACTAATCTGTAGAAACTGCTGAATAAGGCAGATCTGACAAAACACGTGGTTTTTTGTTTGTTTGTTTGTTTTTTTAAATTCTGACCTGAACTCCTTGGTGGTGGTGGTGTGTGTATGTGTGGGTGGGTGAGGATGCAGTCTTTAGATTTACAGGCCATACAGTTTCCACTACATCTGCAGACAATGAGAAACCACTACCTCTGTTAATCACAACCTGGAACAGTAGAAGTTAGACAAGCAGTTTTCATTATTGTCACCTGGAAAGGAGAGATCATTTGTCACCATAAGATCACCATGTTTAGCCAGGACTCTCTAACCAGAATTGGTTTCTGCTGTATTGTATGTATGTGTGGAATTGCAACAGATCCACACTGTAAAATGAGGAAAATATTTTTTTAAAAAAAATATCACTGAAAAATGGAAACAAATTTGGTAGAAACAGAAAATATGCAATTCTTCTGTTACTCAAAACAACAAATAAACTTTTAAGTGAAGTGGAAATGGGCAATGAATGTGGCAAACCCATAAAAACAGAATTCTGCAGTTCAGTTCTGGCTGACTATACCAAATTGATATTCTACCTCTTACATATTCATTCTACCTCCCCCTGGTCTGTCTTCCCCACACCTCAGTAGCTCTCTTGACTGCTGCTCCAAATATCCAATAGCAGCAGACAACACCTTTTTCTTCTTGAGCATGGTGTATGTTGGCATGGATTTGGAGGATAGAGAATCAGTGGTGTCAGGAGAGGAGGCCATGACTTGACAACCAATAAGAGAACAGAGACACCTGATCTGGAGATGTCAAATTCCTCAAGACCAAGGTAGTGAAGACATTCTGAGCTGGAGCTCCTTGAATATAGCCACAACACTGAACAAGAGCATCCTCTGAAGAGCCTGTAGATCCATACAACTTAGGCATCACTTCAAGAAGTGCACCTGATACGTTTGAGAAAAACATGTATGTTAGGCTCCAGGTCAAAGTTCAATCTCGTTAACATTTTCTACTTCATGAAGTTGGCTTTCATAGCTGGTATCCATAGGTTTTCTGTGTGTTTTCCCCCCAGACTGTGAGGCTGTGTTCTGGAAGAGTTTATTACTGATGTTTCTCCTGCATCTGTGGCTGGCATCTTCAGAGAATGGTTGGGTAGGAGTGTGTGGGGGGGTTATATACTGTTGTGAGGCTGTGAGGGGCACACACACACTCCTACCCAACCATTCTCTGAAGATGCCAGCCACAGATGCAGGCAAAATATCAGAATAAACTCTTCCAGAACATAGCCTCACAGCCTGGGGGAAAAACCCACAGAAAATCTATTTTCCATTTTGTGGGAATGGATTGATAGAAGCTTCAAAACTGGTTTCATACTTTGCTGGAGCTCTCCTATGTGGTGTCTTAGCACTCACTTAAGTCTCTCCTAGTTGTTACCTTGTTATCTTCTGCCCTCTGGGCTCCTGCTTCAGGACTGAATACTGCACACTATGAAATCTTTCTCACCTCTTTTTACCATGCTTATTACTACATTCTCTTATTTGTTTCCCTTTTTACATTAATCCTTCACTTAGGTACCTGTTTTAATGCCACTGCTTTTCCTTCCCTGCTCTACATTCTTCACTGGGGCCCCTTTGTAATATGCTATCAATTCCTTAGCCACCCTTCCTTGGGTGCGGAGAGGCCCAACTGCACCAGGTGACCCTGTAGGGGGTGGTGACACCAGGTGACGTGAATACATTGGAAGAATTGCACATATGATAGATTGTGGTGAAAAACTATAAATTATCTATATCTGCATCCCTAGGTCTTTCCATTCATAGGAATAACTTATTACAACTATCACCACTATCTTTAGGGGACAGCAGCCCAGTGTGGGATCAGCTGGGGCCATGTGTCACCCCTTGACTTCCTCCTCGGCCTCCCCCTGGGAGAAATACCTGAGCCCCAGGGCAAGATTTGTTGGGTAGCTAGAGTTCAACCCATATGTTAATCCAGAAGGTGTGAATATTTCATTCTCTAAATCCTATACTTTAACACTGAAGCCAGAAACATATGATGTCACACTATTTACATAGTGGACCATAGGACAAGGGGTTTACCAGTTTCAACATTTGTGCAAGCAGAAGAACAGTTGTGACTGGCAACCAACAACAGAGGGTGATGTTATCCTGAGGAGGTGGCAGCCACCCAGCATGTGCCTCTTTCAGAGCCATTTTTTTCTTCAATGCCTAGCTAAAAACACAGGTGATTTTTACAAAACACTCCTCTAATAGTGCCTTGGCTCTGAGGATCTCTCAGAACCAGGCATTCAAATCATTGGCAGCTCTATTTAGAGATGGGCTTTGGTGGGAGTTGCATTTTGGGCAATCCCACATAACTATACTGTTGGAGCTACTTGTTTCACAGGGATTAAATAGGATCTTAGCCTGAATTTCAGCAGTTCTATTCATTGTATTCTATTTGATCCAATTTTCTGTTGAATTTGCAGGATTTTGAAGATGCACTTTGCTACAGTAATGAAATCAGAACTGGTTGTTATCACTTATACTAGCCATGGTTGGCTCACAAGAATAGCCTTGTGTGGAATCCAAGTAGGAATGGATGGATCAGTCTATTCCCTGTCAGTACATGTGTTCACTCATAAATTCACTCCTACCCATTTCTATGCCATGGTGCTGCTACAGAGAAAGCCCTATTTGGTGAATACACCAGCCTAGCCTTGCTGGATAATGGGACATGCATACACCAAATATGTTAAGTTTCAACCTGTGTACAGTGGGCCCTCCTGACCCACGGGCTACATAGCCATGATTTTGAGTGAGCATTGATCTTCATGTGAATGTGGACATGCTAAAGCATCTGTGCACACAGCACTGTCATTTGTTAATATGAGATGAGATCATCCACTTTTTTTCTCATCTGCAGGGTGTCCTGGTACCATTCTACCACAGATCTAGAGGCTCCACTGTAATTGCTTAAATATTCAACCTGAATATTTTCTAAGACTTGGCAGAATTCCACCCTCAGATTGCATCAGACCTTTCTTCTTCAAGGAACTGAAGGACAGAAATTTGGTGACAATGATGGGGTGATCATGAAAATAATCTGACTTTCAGCAGGAGAATGTACTGCCAACAGGGACCGTTTCTTTTTTCTATCTTACTATTTGCTTAAAATGTCATTCAGTAGCAACCCAACTATTGTGTCCTTTGAAATGGTGCTGTGTTGACATAATGTCGTTTCCATGAACCGTGTGTGTGTGTGTGTGTGTTGGATTCCTCCCAACAGTGGATCCTGTTGCTTCTTTTTAAAGTAAAAAGTGAAAGGTCCTTGCACAAAGTCAGAGGTGATAACTCAATAGCTCTTGAGATGCTGTTGGACTGGAAACCTCAGCAACCCTAACCAGCATAGCCAATGCCCACTGGCATAGCCAATGTCTCGTATAATGCTCGTATAATGCCTCATATAAAGCACTGTAGTTTTGTGAGGTATTTAGTCTTTTCTATCAGAGGACTCTGAAGTCTCATCAAACTACAAATACCAGGATTCCATAGCATAGAACTATGGTGGATAAAGTGGTGTCAAACTTTAGTATTTCTGCTGTGTAGGCAGGCCCATAATATTTGCAGATAAACAGATCCTTTTAAAAGATTGTAAGACATTTCACCCTCCTCTCAAAGAATTTGAGTATATATATATATATATATATATAGAGAGAGAGAGAGAGAGAGAGAGAGAGAGTCAGTCTAGAAAAGCCTAATGTTCAGAGCGTGAAATGATATTAACAATGTATTCATCAGCAGGTAATAGGCTTTTCATTTCTCATTAGTTTAAAGCTTTATTTACATCCCATTAACGGTGAGCTTTATTTACTTCATCTGTTTTAATTGCCTATTTTATCATTCTTTGAAGGAAAAAAATACACTTCCAAGAACAGCCCCAAATTAGAAGGATATGCAAATAGCTGTGTGCTATGTACTTATTCTCACAAATTCATAGAAATAAACAGTGCGCTAGAGAAATCCTGGACCACAAACTGACAGTAATGCCTTCATTACAAACTCCCAAATCCTAAAAGCCACCCTTGCGCAAATAAGATTGCTTTCCAAAATCAGCCAGGGCTGCAGATAAATAAAGGACCACTAGACATAATCTAGCCTGGGTTTAGATTGGATTTTGTTAGCTTTATAGCTTGGCAGATGGTAATTCACATGGAAACATCATTAATAATTGCCAGAAGTTCTATTTGGAAAGAGACATTTGTGCAGAAGGTTTTGCCTTAATGAGGTTCCACTTGAAAATGAACTAACATCTATTCAGTTGATGCAAAAGACTTTTTAATTAGTCCTCTTAGACCGAAACATTTTTTTTAAAAATGTGCTGTTCTTGACCTCATGAACAAATGATCAAATGAGGTATAAATCCAAGGATTTCTTTTTCTTCTTTTTGCCCAACCATACTAGTTTGTAGAACATTTTCAACAAATGGGTCAATTACTTTTTCATACAGAATCCTGGGATGCCTAGCCACAATATTCTCGGGGACCATTCTGTCTTTCCAACAATGGTCAGGAACAGAGCTGGGCCAAGTCATTGTTCTGGACCACAGCTCCCAGAATCTTGAAGCCATCTTAGGGATTCTGACTGGGTACACCAAAGCTGTTTTATTTTTTTATTTTTATTTTTTGGAGGCAATGTTTGTCTCTGGAGCAGCAGAAAACAAGCTTGTTCCATCCTCAATATGATATCCCATCAAATATTTAAACATAGCTATCATGTCACTTCTTAACCTTCTCTTCTCCAGACTAAACATGCCCAGCTCCCTAAGCCACTCCTCATAGGGCATGGCTTCCAGACCTTTATCCATTTTGGTTGCACTCCTCTGGACATGCTCCAGCTTGTCAACATCCTTCTTGAATTGTGGTTCCCAGAACTGGACAGAGTATTCCAGGTGAAGTCTGACCAAAATAGAATAGAGTAGTACTAATACTTCCCTTGCTCTAGACACTACTCCTATTGATGCAGCCTAGGATCGCATTGGCTTTTCTGGGTGCTACATCACACTGCTTGTTGTAAAATATGCAGTGTGTTCACTCTCTGCTCATCCGAGCAGAGATGCATGCAATAAAAATAGTGTGGGCTTCTGGACAAAACAATGCACACCTCTGGTGCAAAAGAAGGAGGCTGTTAATTTTCTTTATGGCTTTATTGAAAAGAAATGCAAAGCAAAATAAAGGATAGAAGACATTCATTCATGCTTCTGTATGCTCCAAAGTCTCTCAGGAGCTAAGAGAAAAGAAAAGGAGCCTCCAAAAGCAAGAGGCTAGCTAACCAAAATCCTTCCCCAGTTACATGCTGTTCCCCAAAACATTCAATCCTTCTGAGAAAGAGCAGAAACCTGAAGCCGAGTTTCGTTTCCCATCTTCTCACTCTGTAGGACAGAGAAAACAAGATAACAAAAGACAGATTTATGAGTTCTGATAGACAAGCTGGTATCTCCAATGCCTGGTGAACAAAATTACCCAAAAGGGGGGAGATAAACTTCTAATTACAACATCTATTTTCCCTGACACTGCTGACTCATGTTCAGTTTGTAGTCCACTAAGACTCCGAGATCTCTTTCACATGCATTTCTGTCAAGCCAGATGTCACCCATTCTATATCTGTGCATTTCATTTTTTTTTTCTGCCTAGGTGTAGAACTCTACATTTCTCCCTGCTGAAATTCATTTTGTTAGTTTTGACCCAGCTTTCTAATCTGTAAAGTACATTTTGCATTCTGATCCTATCCTTTGGGGTATTAGCTACCTCTCCTAATTTGGTGTCATCTGCAAACTTTATAAGAATGCCTTCTATTCCCTCACCCAAGTCATTAATAAAGATGTTGAATAGCACTGGGCCCAGAACTGAACCCTGTCTAGTCACTTTTTCCCAAGATGACTATCTTTTGAGTTTAGTTCGTCAACAAATTACAAAACCAACTAACAGTCACATTGTCTAGCCCACATTTTACTAGCTTGTTTGTAAGAATATCATGGGGGAACTTGTCAAAGACATTACTGAAATCAAGATATACTTCATCCACAGCATTTCCTTCATCTACCAAGCTTGTGACCCTATCAAAAAAGAGAGATATTATTAGTTTGTCATGACTTGATTGTGAGAAACCCATGTTGACTTTTAATGATCATGGCATTCTTTTCCAAGTGCTTACAGACTATCTGTTTAGCAATCTAGAATTTTTCCTGGTATTGATGTCAGGCTAATGGCTGGTAATTATGTGGGTCTTCTTTTGTTTCCTCTTTGAAGATGGGGACAACATTTCCCCTCCTCCAGTCTGCTGGGATCTCTCCTCTTTTCCATGATTTATTTATTTATACCCCTCTCTTCAGCCACAAAGTCTCTCAGACCAGCTTATAAATTGTTTTTAGAAATAGTACTTACACATCTACATCACTTTATAGCACGCTAGGCATTCTCTAAGCAGTTTACAATGTGTGTGAATTCTCAAAAAATTATTGACAGTGGCTCTGAGATTACTTCTGCCACTTCTTTTAATACCCTTAGATGAATTTCATCCAGCCCTGGAAACTTGAATTCATTTATACTTCCCAAGTGTTCATGAACCACCTCTTTACCAATTCTGTGCTGCATTTCCCCTACTTCATCATCTGCTCCATTTTCCCCAGGTTGAGCACTGTTCTACTTCTGGGAGAAGACCAAGGCAAAGAAGGTGTTGAGTAGTTTTGCCTTTCTCTATCCCATTAGCATTTCTCCATCTTCTTCATGCAGTGGCCCTACCACCTCCCTGTTGTTCCTTTTGCTAAGGACATAACCAAAAAAGCATTTTTTTGTTTTTGTTTTTAACTTCTCTAGCAAGCCTGAGCTCTTTCTGTGCTTTAGCTTTTCGAACTGCCTCCCAACAGACACTGACTATTTGTCTGAATCCTTCTTGGTGATTTCTCCCTTTTTCTATTTCTTGTACATGTCTCATAGAATCATAGAATTGTAGAGTTGGAAGAGACCACGAGGGCCATCCAGTCCAACTCCCTGCCGTGCAGGAAATCATGATCAAAGAATCCCTGACAGATGGCCATCCGGCCTCTGTTTGAAGACCTCCAAGGAAGGAGATCCCACCACGCTCCGAGGGACTGTGTTCCACTGCTGAACAGCTCTTACTGTCAGAAAGTTCCTCCTAATGTTGAGGTGGAACCTCTGTTCCTGGAACTTGCATCCATTGCTCTGTGTTCCAGTCTCTGAAGCAGCAGAAAACAAGTCTGCTCCATCCTCTTTTAAGTCTTAGCTCAGTTGAAAGTTCTTCAGACATTCATCCTGGTTTCTTTAGACACCTCCCATTTTTCTTCCTCGCTGGAACTGTTTGAAACTGAGCACTTAATATTTCACTTTTAAGAAACAACAAGTGCTTCAAAATTTTATCAGACATCTATTTGGGCACAGATAAAATACAATATGCCAAGTTCAAAATGGGAAATAATGTTGCAGTGTGGAGTATGTCTTTTACAATTTGAAAATGTAGTCTTCTTTCCTCATCAGAAAAAAATGTAAGTATTATTTCTAGATTTAAATTTGGTTGGCCAAGAAGAACCAGGCAAAAATGCCATGTTTGAGGGAAGGCAGTGAAAGGAGATCCAGCCCATGGGTTGCTAGTGAACCATCTCCCCCACTCCTCTGATGAGGCTACAGAAAAAAACATACAGTAGGCCCTCCATACCCACAGATTCTTCATCCATGGGTTCAACCAACCATGGCTTGAAAATATTCAGAAAAAAAAATCTGAAAGCAAAACTTGCTGTTTGACATTTTATCTAAGGGATGCCATTTTATTACACCATTGTTTATAACAGGATGAGCATCCACAGATTTTGGTATCCACATGGGACCTGGGAACCAAACCCCAGTGGATACTGAGGGCCCACTGTATATTGAATCAAACTCTTCATGCCTATAGGCACAATGCTTGAAAAAGGGGTAACTAAAACCCTGTTATAGATTCACCTTAGGGTAGCCCATACATAGGAAATCACTTGAAGGCACACACCAACACCGGTATTCTCCCAGCCAGCCAGAACACTGCCTGGACAAATGTAAATAATAAGAAAAACATAATGGAGTAAGTATTATGTCTCCCTTCAGTTCTCCTGCATTGCAAATTCTGAACTACTCCAGCTGAAGAATCAGGCTATGTTGTAGCATTCATTTAAGTGGCCGTTTTTATCTCCATGGAGAAAAACCTCGAACACTGAGGTTAGTACTTTTTGGTAGTGGGACTGAGAAAGGAGGGTACCTCAGCTTTGCTGTTTTGTAACTAACACAAGGAGATGTTTGTGAAAGGAGATCTCCCTATCTCCTCCTCCTCACTCCAGTCCTTTGGAAAGTATGTCTGGAGAGTATAGTGCTCTCTCACACAGTGTGGAAGGGCACATAGGGATTGCTGGACTAGATGAGAAGTGCCTAAAATTGGATTGAAGAAGCAGTGCTTCATGGGAAACATGTAGCTTGGTGGTTAAATGTATGCTTTGTATCAGTCCCATGCACAATCTCTAGCATCTCCAGATAGGGCAGGAAAAAAGTCATGATCAGTGTTTTCGGATGTTACTGGCTGTCAGTGCAAAAAAACAAACAAAAAAACAACAACACCCAAACCAAAACAAAAAAACACCCTGAACTCATTGGCCTGATAAGCTTCCTGTGTTCCTACAGACCATGCTTGGCTCTTGAAAGAATACACATTTAAGGAGTTTCTTTTGACCCTCTAGGAAAACATTTCTGGGGATGCAGAAAAAAGGAACAACCTGTCCCCTCCCCCAAAAAAACACACACCTTTCACTTACACTTTGTTAAACTCATGGTAGTTAGGATACAATACATGTTCAAGAGCCTTTCATTGTAATTTGCATCCTTATGGGTTCGTCTATAAGAGCCCCCAAAAACTGGAGTGATCTGCAATAAAAACAAGTCGCAGCAGCTGTGACTTAATTTTAATGGTCTTAAAGCCCCCATGAACTCCACATGCCCTCTATTCTAGATGACATCTGTGGGTGAATTACTTGTGTTTTCAAATCTGCTGCTGTTGAACTTAAAAAAAAAAAAACTATTTCCATGGTGCACATAAGCAATATTTCATCTTTACACAAAAAAAGAAAAAAGAAAAGAAAAACACCCTGCTAAGGCAAAATCCAACATGGCAGCAGCAGGCACTTGCCTTGTTAATAAGCCCCTCCCCCTACACTCATCCATTCAATCCGCTTGTGCTTCCTCTCTTATGGGAAGGCGATTCAAATTGAATCACTTGTCCCAACAAGTAGGAATGTGTATTTCCTCCTCCTTTAAAAATTCCAGGGAAAACTGTGAAGGCTTTCCCTTAGCAGTTTTTGACGTTTTTGGCCCCCCTCCTTCTGAATACAGCAAAATGATGTGGGATTTCATTAAGACAGCAGTCTCATTCTCTGAGGACTATTTTTGCCATTTAGACAACCCCTATATGTGAAATATAAAATCATTCCAATGTTTCCAAGAATAGAAAATCACACTTACTGGAGAATGGTTTAAGAAATAAATAACCAACCAACCAGAGTTTTGCTAGCCTTTATTATGTCAGTGACATATGTAGCCATCATATGTAGCCTTTGATTTCAGAGGGTAGGAATTGGTTAGGCTTCAGAAAAGTCCTGCTGGAACAGACTGAAGGCCTATGTTGTAAACCAATAACTTCCGACTGTGGCTAATCAGATGCCATAGGAAGCTTATAAACTAGATGACAGAGTGGTAGCACTGTCCCCAATGTTCCCAGCAATAAGTATACAGAGGCACACTGCCTTTGACGTTAGAGGCTAAGCTGTATTTTCAACAGTACCATGTTTCCTAGCACTTGTAGAAGTCTTTTCTTCAGAAAGCTAGGATGATCAGAGAACTCTAAACCAGAACTAGGTAGTTACAGAAGTTCTGAGGGTCACTTTTTCTGCTCCTGGAATCCTCTGGCGGGGCACATGGAGAGCCAAAAATGCCCACACCCCAACACAAACAAACTAGAAGTAGCCAGAAATCCACTTCTGGTTTGAAAAATTAAGTTTTTATAAAAAATGTTGAAGTGTGTAGTGTGTAGGCTGTGACTTAAAAGGTGAGTTGATGCTCTTGGATACTTCCAGGAGAGGCAATTTAGCAATTTTATAGCCAGAAGGGTGGGGTTTTTTTGGGGGGGTGGCATCATCTGGGGCCCGTTTACATGGGGAAAATAAACAAGGAGAAATTGTGTCAGATCCTAGTAGTTAACACACATCATGGGCTATTCAGAAAGAGGGGTAGCAAAAAGTCCAGTTAACCCATGATTTTTCCATTCCTCTATTTTTCAGGGACTTTTTTGGAAAGTCCAGGACAACCCCATGCTATTAGTTGTATGAGCAATCAGGAACCATCCTGGGAAATGTGATGATTTCTGATTGGTTCAACATTGGAGGGAGTGGGCTTGCAAGGGAAACCTTGCAATTCTTCATCTGCCATTTTGGTATGGCCCTCTGTAGGGTTCTTTGCTGGCTCCAAAGCAGCCAGCTGAGAGCCAGGTGAGATCCCTCCCCTCCCTGGCTCCTTCTCCTGGCTCACTGTTGGCTGCAGAGGCTTCTTTCTCCAAGGGACTGTTTTCTCGGTGAAAGAAGCTGTTGTAGTCACCGCCCAGCCACTGCCCGTGTGGCTACAGAGAAGCCCCCTCCCCACACGGCTATTCCGTCCCACCCTTGCCACTACATGGGGTGGGGGCAGCTTATCCATGACTGTTAGTCACAGAGAAGCCCCCCGACCCTGGGTGGGTACTCCCTCCTGCCCTCATAGCTGTGTGGGGTGGGGGTTGGTTTCTCTGTGACTGAGAAGCCACCCCCTGCCTTGCACAGTGGCAAGGGCAGGAGGGAGTATCCACGTGGGGCGGGGGGGGCTTCTCCGTGACAGTCATGGGGGAGCCACCCCTACCTTGCACAGCAGCAAGGGTGGGAGGGAGTAGCCACATGGGGTGGGGGGATTTTCCATGACTGACAGTCACATAGAAGCCACCCCCACCCTGCACAGTGGCAAGGGCAGGAGGGAGTAGCCACACGGGGTGGGGGTTCTCCATAGATGCGAGGCTAGCTGTGGCAGGCAGGGGGGGTGGTTCTTCAAGACTGACCATACCAAAAATGGCAGATCCAGAATTGCCAGGCTTCTCTTGCAAGCCCGTCCTCTCCAAAGTCCAACCAATTAAAATACAGGTCTGCTGTGTGCCCCTTCCCCAGGATGGAGATAGGTTTAAACAACAAATCCAAAAAATAAAACAAGACTTCTGCTACCAGTGACAAATCATGGGAACAGTAAGGGACAGAGTCAAGATCTCCAGGTATCACTTCTCCCTGGGATAAAAAAATGCTGTGTAATGGAGCTTCTGGAGAACCACCAACACCCACTCATAGATACCCCAAGATACTAAATATTAAGCTATTCATAAAGGTAAAAATGATATACATTTACTATGCTTATAACTTAACACAGGAATACATAGGAAGTATACCTTTTCTTTCAAATAAAATTAACCTAAATCATCACCCTGCTAGCAATTTATCCAAGGTAAAGAGCCCTATAAATGTTATTAAAAAATTTATGAGTGAGGGTATCCTTACAATAATATTCATCAATTATCAGCCTGACAATAGTGCATAGCAATGTCAACAGCCTCTGAATTAGTTTTCTATTTGCAAAATTCTTACCTGATCTGCTAAAATTTAAGACACTGTTTAACATCTTCTAACCCAGCTTCATTTACTTCTTCATGCTGCTTAGATTTACAACCCCTCTGAAACCAATTTTCAATGGAGTAATTTTCTCCCAAGTTTAATTGCTGGCTTCCTTGGTGTTGCCATTTTTAGAGATGTTTTTGAGATGGCAGAATTCAGGGAGACAATGCAACAAATGACTGAGGCTTTAAGTGATCACAGGAAGAGGAGATGAAAAATTTCAGCTTTGAAAAGCAGCTCGCATACTAATGACTAGACAGGTATTTCAAAGTCTGTTTCGTCCTAATTAAGTTTTCATGGCATGATTTCAAAACAGGGCATTTTAAAGTCCTTATCATGAATGCAATCTCGGTAGTTCATTGGCCAACCCCCCCCCCCGTACTATGTTCATTATGGAACAAATAAATATACCCAGCCCAAACAATGTTTGATCTCTGGAGTAATTTGATAAATACACCTCACCTGTAAATCAAGGCAACACAGTCTGTGAGGCTGATTTCTCATGTAGTTTACGGTGTAATTGCCTTTAACAAGGCAAAACATGGAGAACCCAGTTAGAAGACAAAACTAGTTTGGTTGTTTGTAGTTGGTCTTATGTGTCTTTAAATAAGCTCTGACTTATGATGATCTTATTCTAGGGTTTTCTTGGCAAGACTGATTCAGAAGAAGTTTTGCATTGCCTTCCTTTTAGGCTGAAATCATGTGATTTTCCCCAGTGGTTTTTCATGGCTGAGATATGAACCTTCACCTTCTGGAGTCCTAATTCAACACTCAAACCACTACACATGTTGTCTCTCTTAGTCTGGTTGTACTAAATTGAAAACATTACAGAACATATGGATCTGGCATTTGCTTACCTGTCTCTAGTTATGGATAAATTATACAATCATAAATTATATATACATACACACATAATTCCTTCCCTATCTTAAGTGTTGTCCAAGTAATATATATAATCCATGATTCCTGGAGCAGTGACAAACACTACATTATGTTCTACCCAGCACACAACCTTATTGTGAGGGGCCAATGGGGAACATTTCAGAATCTCAACAGAGAAGCTTTGGTTGGTGATCCCTAACTTTGAGATGGTTGCAAGATACTACTTTCCTCAACTGATGAGCCTGAGTGTGGATCAGAACCCATATGTATGTGGATATGTTTTGGGGAAGAACTTCATCCTAACACACTCTCTTTTGGTTCCAATCCAGATTGGGTCCCTGTATCTATAATTTACAATTGTCATTGGAAAAAAAAAAGGAGTTAAATTGAAAAAAAAAATCACATTGTTTTGCAATGCAGATTTTAGTCTCCAACATCCCATTCTTGGGCAATGTATTGAAGTATGTGGTGGCCTCACAGTTCCATGGGTTTCTGGATGAGTTGGATTATCTAGACCCATTTTAGTCTGGTTTCAGGCCTGGCTGTGAGACAGAGACAGCTTTACTCACCTTGATAGGTTACCCCACTGGGAACTAGACAGGGGGAGTGTGTCAGTATTGGTTCTTCTTGGCCTTTCAGCATTTTTAAATACCATCAGTTATGACACCTTCCTAGGCCACCTTGCTGGGATGAGACTTGGAGACAATGTTTAAAGTGGTATTGTTCCTTCTTTGAACCCAGGTGGAGAGTGATGTGGGACTCATGCTTTATCCTTTGGTCACTTCCCTGTGGGATCCATCAGGAGTTGGTTCTGTTCCCCATGCTATTTAATATAAGATCACAGTAAAGGCTGTCTGGAATTTGGGTGTCCAGTGCTCTCAGTATGAAAATGACATCCAACTCTATTATTGCTTTCCACCGCAATCTGTGTAAATTGATTCAATCCTAAATCAGTGTTGTCATCAATAATGAACTGGATGTGGGAAAACAAATGGACACTTAGGACTTTATCAGATGCAGCAAAAACCACGTCATTAGGACATGACAATAGCACAAAGAGCTGAAATTACCAGACAAAATCATCATTTACCCGTTCCTGCTGTGTTGCACTGGCATGAAAGAGGCTTCACTTTTTATTGATGGCTTTGTGCACCAGTGTGACACAGTGGGAACAGGTGAACAATGAGGACATATGATAATTTTGCACTTTGTGCTATTACCATGTCCTAAATATTTGCCTTGTCTGATAAAGGAGATTATCAGACAACCTTGTTTAAAATGTTCTTTTGCCAGCATAAAAAACCCCCCATTTCTATGCCAGCAACCTACCTCTTCTCCTGGCAAAGGCAGCCCTGGCACTTTTCAAACACTTCCTTGTTTGAAATCCCATGAGACTTTGTTGTGCTGGAAATTTTAAAATAAAAACAAAATAAACACATTAAAAATTTACACAAGCACTTAAACACACTTTAAAGGCCCCAAGTAACCTGGGGAGGGTCATAAAAAGAGCAAAACTTACCTTGATGTCCTGATATCACCCAGAAGTGTTTGCACTGGACCGGCCATTCTCACTGCAGTGATGAGATTTAAATGGCCCGAGGTCTCAAGCGCCGGCAATGCCAGCACCAAAATGAGATGGGTGATCTATTGATGGTTTCAGCTGTCAATAGAAAGAAACTTTAGCAGAACGCCAGCAGAACGCAAAAGGACAACATTTGTTGATATTGACATCCTTTTGCATTCTGCTGTCATTTGGCTGGTGCCACATTTGCTGCATCTGATAACCTCCAAAATCCTTAATCCAGACAAATGAGAAGTGTTTCTGGCCAGTCCAAAGACAGTTCAGGAAATAAAGATTCAGCCTGTCTTGGATGGGTTAGCACTCCCCTTGAAGACACAGATCCACAGCTTGCATGTACTATTGGACTCAACATTGAGTCTGGATGCACAGGTTTCAGTAGAGGTCAGGAGCACATTTGTGCAGTTGAGGATTGTGCATCAACTACATCCATTCCTTGGAGACATCAGATCTGACCAGAGTGACACATGCCTTTGTTGCATTACATTTGCATCACTGTGATGTACTCTATGTGGGGCTGCCTTTAAAGAGTGTTCAGAAACTTCAGCTGGTCCAAAGACCTACAGTTGGATTGTTAACTGGGGTTGGATGCAGGGAGCATAAAATCCCTTGTTACAACATTTGCACTGACTGCCAGTCTGTTTCTGGGCACTATTCAAAATGCTGGTGATGACCTATAAAGCCCTATATGGTTCAAGTCCAGGTTATATTCTCCCATATGGACCTCCCTGTGTTTTGAAACTTTCAGAACAGACTCTACCCTCTGTTTTCCTACCCTTACAGGTATATCCATTGGAAACATGGATGAGGGCCTTCTCAGTGGCTGCTCCCTGGCTCTAGAACTCCCCTTCCACAAAAATGAGACTGGCATCCTCCTTACTATCTGTCTGAAAGAAGGTGAAGACCTTTTAGTTTTATCAGGATTTCTTGATAAGGACCAACAAACCCTGTATATTATGCTCAATATTTGTTTCCTGTGGTTTTTTTTTTTTAATGGTTCATGTTTTTAACTGGTTTTAATTTCTGGGTAGTTTTTTTTTTAACTTTTGTATGCTGTGAATTTTTATCTATGTTCGTTTTAATTGTTGCAAACTACCTAGAATCCTGAACTAGGAAAATGGTGGGATTTCCTCCTCCTCCTCCTCCTTTTTCCTCTTCCTCCTCCTCCTCCTCCTCTTCACCTTCACCACCACCACCACCACGCTATTGGGAAGCATACTGGGATCACCATTGGGAAAAGGGTTACAATCATCTACACCCCATGTCAGCTTCCTGATCTGGATAAAACCCATCTCTCTTGCATTCACATCTTGTGGCTTTAAAAAAAATTCTTGCAGTACATGTGAGGTAATGTGTAGTTTGGCTCTTAGCCTTAGTTGTCCAAAGACAGGATGGAAATATTAGTACCTCACCTTACAAGGTTATTGTAACAAAATGACATCAAACCACACTTGTATTGAAAGCCCATTTGGTGCATCTGGACTAAGAGCATTCTTGAAATATTAAAGATAACTATACCTTCCACTGTGTATCAACAGCTAAATGCTTTCCTTGACAAGGAGCTTCATGCTTATCATGATCACCTTTTCAGATCTCTGTGTAGATGAGACCTGCTTGCTTAACCTCATGGGCCTGAGAAGCACTTACCCTCTTCCAGGCAAACACCAGATCACCATAAAGAAAGAGAAAGCAAAGAGGAAAGTATTAAGAAAGACAAATAAAAGACAGAAGATCTGATAGGAACCGACTGGGAGAGTCATAGCAAGGAATACAAATAACTAGAGGTTATTTGCATGGACCCACTGCATTCCAGCGGCCTTCTAGGAGAAATTGGACATGATGAGATTGCTGCAGGAAGGATCATGTCTTTCATTGGTATATCTTCCCTACATGGATGTTTCCATTGTCCCAAGAAAGTGCCTGTGCTTCATATTGCCTTGCTTTGAGAAAACATGCCAAACCCAAGGGGAGGGGATGTAACAAGCCAAAACTTTGGTCAATGTTACTAAATAAATCTACTACTGACTGTGACATATACTGGAGGCTGAGACATTTGTTTTAAATGTAGTTCTGTCTTCTCGATATTCACTCAGGTTTCAATGAAACAAAGAGATATTAGAGTTGGACTGTAATTTCTACCAATTTGCAACAGCGGGACTAGTGAGGGGACTGGGAGTATTTCAGTCCAACAATATCAGAGGAAACAGATATTTTCAGTGCATGCTTTAACGGATATTTTCTGCATGTTTGCAATTACACACCTGAGGTATTTTTGAGTATACCCTGAAAATATGAAACATTAACACACACACACTCTTTTCCTCTCCCTCTCCCTCTCTCTCTCTATATATCCCACAAACATCTCCAACATTGAGGTACATTCACCAAGAAGCCTGGAATTTTATTTATTTATTTATTTATTTATTTATTTATTTATTTTGCAGTTGTGGGTTAAACATATGTTTGATGGCAAAATAAGGGATGCTGAGAAATATATTAATAATGAGCTTTAGTGTAATCAAATGTTACTTAAGAATGGCATAAATATTGTTATGTGCTTTTACAAAACATTTTGGCAAGGCATGAAAAAACACAACTGTGACTGAAATCCTATACACATGCATGTGGGAATCAACTTCATTGGGCACACTGAGGAGTTGTCTTAACAGTGAAAAAACTCCTCATGGAATGCTAGGAGAACCCTACCTGTCTAAATGGCAAACCATGTTTTGCCATTTATGAAAGAAGGGGCCCAAAATATTAAAAAACAAAAACAAAACTATGTGGGGGTAAGCCTTAAGCCTTCACAGTATTTCCCAGAGTTCTTTAAAACTGGAGGGGAAATGCACATTCTCCCTTGTTGGGACAAGCAATTCAATATGAATTGCTTTCCCATAGGAGAGGAAGTACAAAGCTGATTGGCCAGATGAGTATGGGGGTGGGGCTTGCTAACAGAGCAAGTGCTTGGCATTGCCATGTTGATTTTTTTGCCTTAGAGAGCAAGTGCTAAGGTGAGAAAATGGGGTGGTTTTTTTTCTTGTTTTTGGAAAGGCAAAATATCACTCCAGTGCACAGCAGAAATAGTTTTTAAAAAGGTTTGGTGGCAGCAGATTACAGTAGGTAAAAATTTGAGTAATTCACTCATGGCCATCAGCCTGATTGGCAGGTATGCAAAGCTTTGTGGTCCAAAACATCATTAAGCTGCTGTGAAATGCCATTACTGTGGGGCACTCTGGGGTTTGGGGGCTTGTATAGACAGCCCTGAAATTTACTTTTGGAGTAATATTATTATTTTCTGCATGAAAAGCTAC
This sequence comes from Gambelia wislizenii, assembly GCA_030847615.1. Taxonomy (NCBI): domain Eukaryota; kingdom Metazoa; phylum Chordata; class Lepidosauria; order Squamata; family Crotaphytidae; genus Gambelia; species Gambelia wislizenii. The sequence continues at coordinate 152,514,174 of JAUMIR010000004.1, forward strand.
ATGAAAATGTTGTTTCCTGCACAGGGAATGCTGTAGTGGGTGACTTATTATGTACAAAATTCACATGTGATTTTTAATACAATAGACGTATTCAATTATCCATGGATGGTGACAGCGGCAGGGGGTAGGGGTGGACAGGGAGGAAGGGGATGTCTCTGGTGGCAGTGGTGGGCATGCAGTGGCAGCGGAAGCCATGGCAGCCTCATGGCAGTTGTGGGGCATGTGAGGGCAGTGACAGCAGAGGTCGTGGTGGCTTGATGAGGGTTGTGGGGTGCATAGTGGTGGAGGAGGCCATGAAGGAATGAAGTGGGAGGGAGGAGGCGACCTTGCTGGGGGGATTCCTGCGTGGCATGGCAGGTGAGCGAGCAGGCAGGTGGCTGGGCAAGGAAAGGAACCAACCTTGCTGGGGGGGTTCTGGTGTGGCACAGCAGGTGAGCAAGCAGGTGAGCAGACAGGTAGGTGGGGGAAGGAGGCGACCTTGCACAGAGGTTGTGGTGGGCATCCAGGCAGGGGAAGGAGGGAGGAGATGACCTCATGGGGGATTCTGGTGGGTGGGGGGAAGGTTCCAGTACAGAGGCAGAGGCATTCACTATTATTCACGATTTTCATCATCTGCAGTGGGGCCCGGAACCACCCATGGATGGTGGGGTGCTACTGTACCCCAGAAAACAATATGTGCAGCAAAGGAAACAACATTTTCTATGCAGAAATATTATTTTCAGAGAAATATTATCTTCTGCACAAAAAGTGCTATTTCCTGCACCGAAAATCTCATTTGTGAAGGGGGAAAAGAGTTGAGAATTTTGTGCAGAACAAGTTCCAAATGGCTAAGATTTCCAGCAGTTAAGCAATTTTGCTCTAATTTCATTCTTGAAGGATGCAACAAGTAATTTTAGCAGTGTTCATCCTGTTACGGTAAAGTTGACAAAACTATGTAGTTTCTGAAAACTTTATGTAATTGAAACTTATTCTGTACAAAATTTGCACATTTTTGTGCAGAAAACAGCAGTTTTTTCTCCAACACAAAAGAGTACATTTGCACAGAAATATTATTCTGTGTTCAGAAAATCCTATTTCCTATGCAGCAAATACTGCAGTTGAAGATGTTTCAATGTAAAATTTGTACTTTTTAAAAAACTGAAAGCAGCCATTTTTCGCAGGAAACAGCATTATCTATGTGGCTGTCCTGGAACGGGGAACATCTGGCTCTCCAAATGCTGTTGGATTGTAGCTCCCATCAGACATATACAAAAATAGATAGGACTTGAAATCCAACATCTGAAGTGCTGCATGTCCCACTAGCCCTCCTCTAAAGTAAATTTTGAGAAGTTCCTTGTGTGGAGGCCTGGGTGCACTTAAGTTATTCAGCCTGGGCGCCACTCCACTTACACTGCTACTGTTCTTTCAGATTCCCCTTATCCCTTCTTTGGACTGGGGTCTGACTTTCTCTGGATAGTATATGCAATTGTGTGGACTAAATTGGTAAGCTTGCCTGATAGATGTCAGTGAGGGAAATAATTCATGAGGAGTCTGGACTTTATAAATAAAACATAAAGATTGGTTTATTAACTGAATGTGGTAACAACAGTGCTTTAATACTGCGCCTCCAACTTTATTAATGCCAAAATATCTCTTAGTCCCACTCTGTGGTGACCAATTATATGTGAAAGCTCAGATATTTCTTTGAGCCCATGACAACAAAACCAGGAACTATCAGACTGACTCACTTGTTCTTATACTCTTAATTTCCACTCACTACAAAATCCATTCAGCCTGAACACTCTCTCAAGCAGAGACCATACTTCACATAGTCATCATTCAACTGCACTCAAAACTTCATACCTACTCTCTCAACTGTCATACCCATCTTTCATAACTCTAAGAAACCCCTCCCATAACAGTTTTCTGCTCTGGGACTGGCTACCTCATGCCTCTTCCCATTCACTCAGCAGTATTCTATCAACCCCTTGTCACACCTTGCTCATTTAAAACATCTGAAAGGAGCCGTTAACTTTTTGGTGAGGAGGTATATCCTTCTTTTCCATGGGGAGATGATGCCTAAATGCAGCACCATTTTGTGTGAGATATTTGTTCTAATTCAGCAAGTTTGCTTTCATACTTGGTTATCCTTTGAATGACTAGGCCTTTTATTATCATGCAATAAATCCTTCAGGATTTCATCTAACAAAAGAAGGCCATTTTTCTAAGTGGGCCAGACTCCTACTACTTTGATTACTGTTTCTTCAAAAACACCTTATAATTGAAGTGAAATCAATCTTGGGTTTCATTTCAGAAGGTATTTAGAATATAGAAAATGGAACAAATTTCTTATAAAGCCCAATTAATCTAATTATGCCATCATTATTAAAATAATCACGTTGACCCTTTATTGCAGCTACATATTGAACACACTTGATTGCAACCCATTTGCAATATGAACAGTCATGTAATGACTAATCATGAAAGTTTGGCAATCAATCATCTTAGAGTCTTCAGAAATTCTGAGGTGCTGTTGAATTGAATGGGCAAAAACCCAAATGAAGAAGAAAAGACTAGCACATTCCACCAAACTACCTTGTCTCCATGGTCACCTCTAATGTTTATTGTACACCACAGGACAGAGAGTATACCAATCTATCTAGCTGTAAAGCTATAAACTATGTCTCTTTATCAACTCAGCTGCATCTCCGAGGTCTGAATATCACACACCCATGTGCCAGAAAATCAGAGGAAGGAGTACTCCTCTTTTTTTATTGGTGGAGGGAGTGTTTAAGGATAGTGAAGACATTGGTTTATCTCAAGAATTGAAGCAATCGTTTGTGTGTTCATACTGCACATTGCATAGGCAGGAGAAATAGTCCTTAATGGGTCCCACTGTACTGGAAGGATTGTTTTGCCCTGACTAATGACAGGGAGACAACATTTCAAGAAATCCTATTGGTCATATTCAGATTAACTTTGCTGTAGTTAAACAGTTGTGGGATTCTTGCCTCATTATTTTTCAGTTTAGATAAAAATTGGTTGCAAGTCCAGGCCTCAAATGAGACAGTGTGGAATGCTTACTTCAGGAAGTGGAATGACCAAAGTAAGTGAATTATACTACCACTGCCTCTTCAGAAGGGTCACCACTCCAGAAGGCCTCACTCTCCAGAGTTGTCCAGAAATCAAATGGCTTGGTCCTGAAGTTCCTCAGAACCAAGAACCATGGGTGGGGTATGCTCAGAAATAAGCTATGCCACTGGCATAAGCAATCTCCAAGGGTACCCTGACTTCTCATGCCTGTCTTTGGCGTTTGGCCCTGAATAGCTGTGCAGAAAACAGTGCTTTCTGTTTTGTCCAACTGTATGTATTGCTCTCCCTCAGCCCACCAGACCCTGTTTCTTTTTCAGAAGACAGAAGATGTCTGGCAACAACAGAAAGAGCAGCAGTGGTGCAGGGCAGGGAAGATGCAGCAGTGGTTATGACAATGTGGTAGAACTGGCTTCTTCCTACCACTTAGAAAAATTACTTGTTTGGACTACAGCTTCCAGAATCCCCTAATAGTATGGCTTTTTGCCATGCTATATGGTGATTCAGGGAGTCCTAGTTCAAAGATGTAATTTTTCCATGCTCCATTTATCCTCTTTTCCTGCCAGGGAAAAGGAGAGCATGGTGCTGCTGTTGTGCTCACTGAATTGAATGTGTACTGATTTCTATCTAATCTTAACCAATCTGTTTTCCCCATGTCTAATCCTTCCTGAACTTGTTTCACAAGGCCACTGATCCAGCTCCATTGCTAGCCCTTTGCTACATGGACAGGGATGAGAAAGGCAATGCTCATAATATCTGCTAATCATTTCCCTATTAAGAATTTATCTAGTTCCTGGCAATGAAAGAATAGCTGCATCTACTCCTGTTTTATAGATTGCACAACTGGGAAATTATTCAGTCCACTTATTTCTTTGATCTGTTCCATCTCCCTTATTCTTGCTTAAACCCTTTTACAGCATCCTAAGCAATTTGTCTCTGCCAATATGTTATGTTTAAATCTTAGTCATTGTGCAGACAAAAAGTACTTGCTTTAGTTCTTTAAATCCATTTGTAATTTCTCACCTCCCTCCCAAATTCCCCTGACTCATTTTTGAGCTGCTACAATCCCAGGAGTGCTGTGTGTTTATGGAGGCTGTGGAACAAAGCTCAGCATGAGAACTACTAAACTAACAATTTTATTCACAAAAGGGAACCCCAAAGGCAGGAATTATTCATAGCCACCCCCTTCTTACTCTCTCCCCCTTCCAAATTCCTTTTAAGCTTTTATACTTACTTTGAAGTGAACATGTTATTCTCTTGGCAATGTCTTCAGATGAAGTCAGCTTCATGCTAATCATGGCCCACAAGCGGGGTCAGCTTCCACCAGCTGTCCTCTTAGTTTGGCAAACTGAAAGAAAGAATTATCTTCACTTACAACATTAGCCTGCTAGTTATGATTAGAGGAATGAAAATGGTATGATTTTATGGCATTAATTCAACTTCTGGCTTGCCAATGATACATTACAACCCAAACCTGAGTAACATTAACAAAGGTAGGGTGCACCAGCAATACCTCAGCCATGGGGAAAAGACTGGCAGGGGAAGAAAGAATGACATAATAGAAATTAAGCCTGATCCATAAATTCTTTGCATTCAAATGATACAGGTAATAGGGGAGTCCAAGAAATCAGCTCTAGCGGACTTTGGTCTTTGCTTCATGGGATGTTCACAGATTAGACACACGCCTCATCTGCATGGGCCTCATTCCTGCACCTAGTTGTCCAAATGATGCCTGTTTGGGGTCTGTTTCTAGTCTAAACTATCCAGAAGATGTGCAGGCTGTTCTGATGAGAATCTGGGGCAAATAGCCCTTAAAAAGGAGCAGACACATGGTAAAAAATCTCACCTTGCTGAGGTTCTTCCAGAGAAAACTGTGAGTTCCATTGCTGCAACAGAGCGAAGTCTGCACACACAGCCAATGTGGTGCCCAGGGCAGCTATTTCCTGACCAGGTCACATGTGTCACATACGCTGAGGTCACCACAAGGTGTGCAGCCATGTGACCACAGCTGGGCATCTCATTCCTAGCCTTCGAAGATGACATGGGAGAATCACCTGTATAATCTAACAATCAAAGAAAGAAACTGCAAGTGAATAATTATATTTAATAAATTTATCATGGTAAATGCATGGCAACGGGATGGACTAGATGGCCCAAGTGGTTCTTTCTAGCTCTATGATTCTATTTCTTGGAAGAAAAAAAAACAAGTAAGATAATGAAAGCAAGGCAAAACAAGAGCAGTCTTAAGACAGCTACCAATGAATAATGTATATACATATATTAACCAAAGTTTTTGGGTCAAGAACCAAGATCATTTTGGTTGTTATTGTTACTGTTTATTTGTGTGTGTTTTTTAAAATATTTCCTTTTTCTAACTTGAACAGTTGGAGCAGCTGACTCAGGATTCTTATTACAGGGAGAATAATCCTGAATAAGCTGTTCTGCTAGACCAATTGTTTTTTGTCTGCAAAAAAATTCAGAAGGCAGATGTAAAAATGCAGTGGGAAATGAGTCTATGAGACACCACACTGGAAATTTGCCTTTCCTCTTCCTCTTTCAGTTGCAAAATGCACAAAGAAGGAATAGAGCAGAGCAGCTCTTTGAGCCAGCTCTTTCATGATAGCAAAAATGGATTGTTATACAGCCATCTTCACTATGACACAATGACATGGCAATGTCTGACAGGTTTGGCTAGTACTCTATATAAATTTTATGTGCACCCTAGAACATTTCCCAGAATCCTCTACAACATGCAGTGGTAGCTCATCAGACATGAGGGCAAACAGTTGGGTGTACTCAGTGTTCACCACAGCAAAGCTTTCATCTATTTTGAAAAGAAATAAAAATAAAAAGCCCTTCCTGGTTCTAAGATGTCTCACTCAAGTAGTAAGCTCAAATTTCATCCCAAATGTTGCTTTAATCATATATAGTATGCTAAAAAAACAATCAAAATTTGAAGAATTTGATCAAAATTAGAAATATGGACAAATCTTAGTGCTTTTGATTCACACTTTCTTTCATATCTGTTAGAGATAATCAATATGGATCACTGCTTGACCATACAAATATCAATTATTGTTGATGTTGTTATACCTAAAATAATTACATAAAGTTAATATGTAACATCAATTGTATGTGTGTGTGTGTGTGAGAGAGAGAGAGAGAGAGAACATTTTCTGGCAAAGAAACAAGAATCAAGCTTTAGTTAAATGCTGCTATCACTTGTTAATAGCCTGTGGTGAAATAAAGCTGACTGTGAACAGGTGATGATTACTGTACTTAGCACTTCAGGAGAATGAGAGAAGAATGACAGTAATCATTATCAAAAATTACTCCTTAAGTGTCGTGCTGTTAATTACTGTTCAAAGAATTAGCATCTGGTTGAAATTTTGTGTTTTATTGTTATAGAAAATTGATATGACTGGGAACACATTTAAAGAAACTTTAGTCATGACACAAAACATGTTGGGGCTAGATTGGCATTCCAAATTTACTACTAAGTGAGTCATGAGCAGCCTGGTTCACTGAGATATGGTGGAAACCTTCCAGCTCAGTGAGCTGAACAAGCCTGGAAATATTCTAAATAGATGCAGGAAACCAGCAAAATTGCTCAGGGGGGGGTTCACAACTCTCTACATTGTCATTAGAATCTATGAAAAGTCAAAATGGAAGTGAATTGGGAATTTCATCTTCAAGCAAGGAATGGAAGAATTTCAGTTGAAAGCCAAAAGTTCATTTAACAACAGAATACATTTCGTGAGTTGGATTGTGATTCGGAACCATTGGGATGCATGGTTTTCAAGTGTTTGGAGATCACTGCCTTTAGGTTTAAATTATGAACATCTTTATTTCTGTTTTACTGAATTGAAATGGCAGGAAGGGGAGGGAGATATATGCAGGCAGGCTGTTAGACAACAATTCTTCTTGGAATTGTCAAAAAATCTCTTGAGCTAAATGTACTATTAATTGAAAAACAAGGTGGAATGATTTGAAATTTAGTTCAGTACTCAGCAGAGCTGGATCTCAGTGCCTATTTTCCATTGCAGTGTAGCTCATGTTTAAATCAGTGCAAGGTTGGGGTATCCTTCAGGGGATCCCTCAGCATATAGTCCTCATCTTTAATTTATACACAGCAAATCTTCACATATGCGTTTGCATTTTGTATCTCTGCACTTTGATTTACTGCTTCATTATCCTACAATTCAGCTTCCCCTCATTTAGCATGTTAGTCTAGATGTACATGGCTTGAGTTTAATATTTCTTGTTGAATGCATGCAAAACACGGGTTCTGTTAAGAGACACTTATTATCTGCATTGAGCTTTCACCTCTTCAGCCATCCACATCTGAATTTATTTTGGTGTCATAGTCACCTAAACATTTATATTTGAAATGTAAGGTTTCTGCAGACTCCATTTTTCATTGGATAGGTATTCTTTTAGCAAAGCCAGAATATGGTTCATTTGGCCTTGGAAGCCACACAACCCTGTAATATATGTGGTCTTTCTGTTCATGAGGTGGTATCATCATCATCATCATCATCCTTTTATTTCTATAGCATCATCAATGTACATGGCACTTTCCAAGAAAAAAGAACAACAAAACAGTTCCCTGCCCTCGAGCTTACAATCTAGTGAACACATGATACAAAAGGAAAGGGGATGGCAGTAGGGGAAGGGATTAAGTCCAGCACTCTCTTTTATCACTCCTTGTCCAGGGCAATGACTGTTGGGATGGAGGGAGGGCCATTCTGCTACTAGACCAAGGCAAAATGGAGCTCTGCCTGCCTCTCCTTCTCTCCTTCCTTGGCCAGGGCAATTGTTTCTTATTGACCTGCATCATAAATTGTCCATAATTAATTCACTTACTCACTTATTCATTCAATTTCTACCCAAGCTATCTGCCTAAACGAATACTCAGGGAGGCTAACAAATCTAAAATATAGGATTAAAATCAAAATTGTCCACACATGTAACACAAAAAGTGGATGCTGTTGGAGATTATGAAGAGTGGAGTTCAATGTGGTGGTGAACCTTTTCTACATTCAGTCCAAACTCGAAAGATGTTGAAACTCTTTTGGGGATTGTATTCATCACCTTTGACAATGCTTTGAAAGCACCTTTGATGATACTGGAGCCACCAGCTTTCACTGAACATAAAAGTCAGTCAATTAAAAGTTCAATTAAAAACAGCAATCCAGAGTTCACTAAAAGAAAACTGTGAGTACCTTGCTAACCTACAAATGCCAGGATTCCTTAATGGAGCCATTGCTTTTAAAACATCATCAGCTTTTATAACTGTTTAAAGTAGGTACACTCTCTGCATGAGAGGCAGAGAAACAAAGGCCCAGACTGAACTGTTTGTGCCCCTCTGGAGCAATTTGGTTGAATCAATGGGACTGACATAAGTGTTGATTTACCAGTGTAATAGTGTTACAGTTAGGTGGATCTGTAATTAGTTGACAGAACAAATTCATAGAGTGCTCATCAATGGTTGTTCTTCATCCTGCAGAGAAGTGACTAGTGCGGGTATCTCAGGATTCTGTCCTGAATCTCGTTCTGTTTAACATCTTTATAAATGACTCAGATGATGGAATAGAAGGCCAAATTAGGAGGGGTAGCTAATACCTCAGAGGAGAAGATCAGAATTCAAATTATCTTGACAGATTAGAGAGCTGGGCCAAAATGAACAGAAATGAATTTCAACAGGGACAAATTTAGGCAGAGAAAATAAGGCAAGGAAAATAAAATACACTAATATAGGAAAGGTGACACCTGGCTTGAAAGCAGTACATATGAAAAGAATGTATAGGTCTTAGTAGACCACAATAATAACATTTATTTATATTTATAACACACTTTTCACCAAAGGGCAGAACATCTAATATATACAGTCAGAGACAAAGACAATAAAACATAACACTGTAAATATATATATAAAACTGCTAAATAAGGCTCAACTGTGTGATGTGGCGGCCATTTAAAAAGCCATAAAATTCTAGCTGCATCAAAAGGAGTATAGCATTCAAATCAAGGGAAGTAGCAGTTCCACCCTATTCTGCTTTGGTCAGAACTCACCAGCTCTGGGCACCACAATTCAAGAAGAGTATTGGCAAGCTTAATGTGTTCATAGAAGGGTGACCAAGACTAACAAAGATCTGGAAACCAAGCTTCATGAGGAGCAACTTACGGAGCTGGGTATGTTTAGGTTGGAGAAAATACTGAGAGGTGATAGGATAGCTATCTTTAACTATCTGAAGGGATGTCATATAGCAGATGGAGCTAGCTTGTTTTCTACTGTTCCAGAGACTACAACATGAATCAATGGATACAAATTATCCCACTTCCCCCCAAAAATGTCCATTAGGATGAATTTCTTTATTGTAAAAGCTGTTTAATGGTGGAATAGAACACACTTCCCAACTTGGGAGATTTTTAAACAGAGTTTGGATGGATATCTTTCAGGAGTGCTTTAGATGTGTGTTCCTGCATGACAGAGGGTTGGTCTAAAATGGCCATTATGGTCCCTTCTAACTCTATGAATTCTATTATTCTAATTGAAATCAATGGCTAAAAGGCTTAAATCTATGTTGTATCATGAAAATCAGTTGAGCTTGGACGTTTAACCTTATAAAGAAAATCAGCAGTCTCATTGGATAGCTATCAGTGGTTGCACTGATGGCTGTTATAAGCTATGAAAAATAAACCTGAACATCTGAGTTAAAGTGGTGTTTAAAAAAGTGTCTCCAACTACATTCATTTGCCCACTAGTTTAATAACTAGAGAGACAACTAGAGAGAGAATACACACAACCCACAAAGACCTGGCCAACACAGACAAGGAGCTATTATCACTCCACCTCAACATCAGTCAAAAAATGAACACCCAAGATGGGGACACAATTGACAACCTCACATACAGAAATCTATGGATGCTGGCCATGACAGCCTTCAACTTCACAGTTTAATAAATTATTATCATTTTCTAAACCTGTCAGCAGAATATTGCTTTCCATTTCTCTTTCAAGTGGATAATTTTTCATTAAAGTTAAATAGGTTGGTTAGTATGGAAGGCAACTCTGAAGAACTCAGTGTACCTGATTGAAGCCAAGGAAGAAATGAAATATTTGACTTGCTTTCCCATAAAACCTCAATTTAAAAACAAAGCGTAGAAAGCTAAAAGCAGAAACAGGGCATTGATGCTGAGGTACCCCTTACATTTCAGTGTTTCCCATTTCACAATGAACTTGCCAAGTAGCAACAGCTCTTTAGCTATGTTATTTAAATACTTTAAATGGCGGTACTTGTATATAAAACTTTAATGGAAGTTCTGTTGAAGTATGCCCTGAAAACATTGGGGTTACTCTTGAAATTCTCCCATATACCTCCGGAGTCTGAAGTAAGCCCCAAACTGGTAATTTAGATCAGGAGAGGAGATCATTTGGCACAGCAGCTGTTTAGTTGCCTATCCCAGATTTAAGACCCAATGGGGGTCCTACAAAGTTCTTCCATCCCATTGCACCCAGTGGGGAAATAAGGAGTGAATATTTGCTGTCCCCATTAATGCTCATGAAGGTGACATAGAATCATAGAATTATAGAGTTGGAAGAGACCACAAGGGCCATCTAGTCCAACCCCCTGCCATGCAGGAATACACAATCAAATCATTCCCAACAGATGGCTATGCAGCTTCTGTTTAAAAACCTCCAAAGGAGACTCCATCACACTACAAGGCAGCGTATTCAACTGATGAACAGCTCTTACTGTTAGGAAGTTCTTCCCAATGTTTAGGTGGAATCTTTTTTTCCTGTACTTTGAGTCCTCTGCTCCATGTCTTCATCTCCAGAGCAGCAGAAAACAAGCTTGATCCATCCTCAGTATGAAATCCCTTCAAATATTTAAACATGGCTATCATGTCACCCATTAACCTTTGCTTCTCCAGGCTAGACATACTCATGCCGCTCCTCATAGGGCATGGCTTCCAGACCTCCCATTTGGTAGTCCTCCTCTGGCCAAGCTCCAGCTTGTCAACATCCTTCTTAAATTGGGGTGCACAGAACTGGACACAATATTCCAGGTGAGGTCTGAGCAAAGCAGAATAGAAGACACTGTTACTTCCCTTGGTCTACACACTACTCCTATTGATGTAGCCTAGAATCACATTTGCTTTTTTACTGCTACATCACACTCCTGACTCATGTTCAGCTTGTAGTCCACTAAGACTCCTAGAACCTCTCACATGTACTGCCTTCAAGCCAGGTGTCACCCATCCTATATCTGTGCATTTCATTTTTACTGCCCAAGTGTAGTGTCCTACATTTCTCCCTGTTGAAATTCATTTTCTTAGTTTTGACCCAGCTTTCTAATCTGTTAAAATAATTTTGAATTCTGTACCTGTCCTCTGGGGTATTAGCTACCCCTCCTAATTTGGTGTCATCTAAAAACCTGATAAGAATGCCTTCTATTCCCTCATCCAAGTCATTGATAAAGATGTTGAATAGAACTGGGCCCAGGACAGAACCCTGTGGCAACCCACTGGTCACTTCTCTCCAGGGTGAAGAGGAGCCATCAGTGACTATCCTTAGGGTTCGGTCAGTGAACCAATTACGAATGCACTTAACAGTCACATTGTCTAGCCCACATGTTACTAACTTTTTTTGCAAGGATGTCATGGGAGACCTTGTCAAAGGCCTTATTGAAATCAAGATGCACTACACCCACAGCATTCCTTTCATCTACTAAGTTTGTAACATTATATAAAAAAAAGATAAGCTTAGTCTGGCATGACTTGTTTTTGAGAAACCCATGTTGACTTTTAGTGATCATGGCATTCTTTTCTAAGTGCTTACAGACTGTTTAATGATGTGCTCTAGAATCCTTTCTAGTATTGATGTCAGGCTGACCAGGTAGTAATTATTTGAGTCTTCTCCCCCCCCTTTTTTTTTTAAAGATGGGGACAACATTTGCCCTACTCCTGTCTGCTGGGACCTCTCCTATTCTCCAGTAATTTAAAAAAAAAAGATTATTGACAGTGGTGCTGAGATTACTTCTGCCAGTTTTTTTAATACCCTTGGATGTAGTTCATCTGGCCCTGGAGACTTGAACTCATTTATACTGGTCAGGTATTCCTGAACTATCTCTTTACCTATTCTGTGCTGCATTTCCCCTACCGCATCATCTGCTCAATTTTTCCAGGTTCAGCAATGTTTTCCTTTTGGGAGAGGACTGTGCCAAAGAAGGTGTTGAGCAGTTCTGCCTTTTCTTTTTTAAAAATAATTTTTATTGGTGTGTGTGTGTGTATATAATATAAACATATATAACAACAAGGCATCAAAAAACAAAACAAAACACACACACAGAGAGAGAAAGAATTGTCTCAATTATCCAAATGAAGCAAATATTTGAAAAAAAGGGGGGAACATAACAGCAAAAATACAATCATTTGACAATAAAATTACTTATTTATAATCCCAACTCCAAATTTTCTATATATACATATTTATACAATATGTATTTATACAATAAATATTTATATACATCTGCCTAATACTTACTTATACTATAAAAAACTTCCTACCTACATACCAAATATTTTCTTAAGCTATTGTGTTCCTATTCATCTTCTATATTACTAGTATATCACTACTATCTATTATCTATAACTGTTAAGCTAATTCTTACTATTCTATATAAAACATTTCCACCTATTATTATTACACATTCCTATCGATATTCTTATAACAAAAATTGATTACTAAAACTTTAGTATTTTATTAATTTTTAGCTTGTAACTAATTGTTTTCAACATTACACCTTTTAGTTCTTTTCGTTCTTAAATCCTACTACATACACATTCCCCTAATTTTGTTTCATATATCTTATAAATGCTTCCCATTTATTCATAAATTCCTCTATTGGCTTTCCTTTCACTAAGCTTGTCAGTTTATCCATTTGTGCCATATCTGTCACTTTTTCTATCCAATCCATAATTGTAGGAATACCTTTAGATTTCCATTGCCTCCCGAAGACCAATCAAGGTGCGGTAACTAAATAACTTATTAATGATTTATGTAGTATTTCATTCGTGTTTCCTAAATCAATCATGTTTAATAAAAACAATTCTGGATGCATGGAAATTTTAAATCCTAAAAAGTTTTGACATGTCTCTATTTATTTTAGACCAGTGCCTCTGAGTTTTCTTACACTTCCACCAGAAATGATAAAAGGTTCCTTTCTGCCATCCACACTTCCAGCAGATATCAGAGGAATTCTTATATATATTTAGCTACCCTACCTGGGGATAAATATCAGTGATATATCATCTTATAAAAATTTTCATTCACATTATCGAGCCTGTGCAATGGATTTTTCTGGTGGAGCGCAGCGTGCACAGAACTGGCCTCACCCTTTAAACCAGAGATTCATCTGCCGTGGCCTTGCAAGCATGGACGTGGCAGTGAGGTCCTCAGGCCGTAGGTTTGATTAGAGTTTCCTTCTCTTAGATGGTTGACCTTACAGGGTTGGACGAGCACCATCTGCCCGGGTTTGGGATTGGAGTTTTCCTTCTCCTAGGACGGTTGCCACAAGGCTAGAGAGCCCATCCTGCCCTTTGACACTCTTTGTCAGACCCTTCGGTTTTGACCTGTCTGGCATGGGAGACCCTACCAGTGGCTATTATGCCACCGCCAGCATAGCTCAAAACATCATTAGGGTACGCAAGCCTCTCTCCCACGACAAGGGGGCATCAATGGAGAGGTTCACATTATAAGAGCATGTAAATACCTCTATTCCAAGTGTCTTCCCATTGGTCCATATTAATATTATATCCTATATTTACTGCCCACTTCATCATAAATTGTTTTACCGGCTTGTTTTCGGTATTAATTTTTAATAATAACTTATAAATTTTACTAATTAAGTGACTTTCTTCCATATATATAATTTTCTCAAATTGTTAATTGTCCATTATACTGCCAATTCTTTAAATCTTCTTTCACTCTCTCTTTAAGTTGTAAATATCCAAACCAATTCATTTTAAATCCTTGGTTTTCTAATCCTTGCTTCTCCTTAATTTTCCACTCCCCTAATTAATTTGTCATCAGATCTTTATATGTTAACCATACCTCTCCTCTTAGTTCACATTTGAAAAATACTGGCTGTCTCTTGAGGAGACAGCCAGTATGGAATATTAGGACTTAATCTTTCTTTATATTTTGGCCAGGTTTTTATTAAAGATCTTCTAATAATATGACTTTTAAATTCTGTGTTTATTTAATCTTCCCATACCATAGATATCCATGCCAGCCTACCTAAACTCGTGTCCTTCTAAATCTAACTCTTTCATACCTTTTATTAATTACCACTGCTTTAACCATGATAAACTGACTGCCTGGAAATATAACCTCAGGTCCAGGACTCCTAACTCCCCTCTCTCCCTGGCATCTATTAGTAAATTCCATTTTATTTGGGGGGGGGGGTGACCACCCAAATAAATTTTGATAGTTCTTTCTGCCAGTTTTGGAAGATTTTGCTTGAAAATATTATGGGTATTGTTTTGAAATTGTTTTGAAGGAACATGAATTTTGGTAAAATACTCATTTTAATTGCAGATATTCTCCCTAATAATGATAAATTAATCTTCTCCCATGGGTTTAAGTCCTTTTTAATTTCTTGCCAAATTTTTGTATAATATTTTTCATATAATTGTTGTGTTTTCATTGTTATATTTACACCTAGATATTTTACCTTCTTAACTATTTCAAATCCTGTTTGCTTTCTCAATTTTTCCTTCTCAGTTTTTTCCATATTTTTAGTTAATAGTTTAGTCAGTTTGGCATTAATTTTAAATCCTGCATTGACACCAAATTCTTTTATTTTTTGCATTAAATGTTCTATTCCTTCTAATGGGTTTTCTAGAATTATTACTAGATCATCTGCAAATGCCTTTAATTTAAATTCAGCCTTCCTTATTTTAATACCTCTTATCTTCTTGTCAGCTCTTATTATTCACGAATGCTAAAGCTAAAATAAATAATAATGGGGATAAAGGACATCCTTTTCTGGTGCCTCTTTCTATTGAAACTGAGTTTGATAGATTTCCATTAATTAATAATTTGGCAGACTGATTTGAATATATTGCATTAATCCATTTAATAATGTTTTCACCCAATTCCATTTTTCCATTATATTCATTAAAAAAACCCAATTTAAATTATCAAACACCTTTTCTGCGTCTAAAAATATAAGGGCTCCCTTGGTTTCATTATGAGAGTTCAGATATTCAATAACATTAATGATTGATCTTACATTATTTTTTATTTGTCTGCCTGGCAGAAAGCCATTTTGATCCTCATGTATACTTTCTTGTAAAATTATTTTTAACCTATTTGCTAGAATAGAGGTGAAAATGTTATAATCCTCATTTCGAAGAGAGACAGATCTGTAATTTTTCAATAATAGCTGATCACAGTCTTCTTTGGGAATCAAAATTATATTTGCTTCTTTCCAACTATTTGGAATATTATTGTTTTTTATTATATCATTCATTACTAGTAAGAGAGGATTTACTAATTCCTTACCAAACTTCCTATAGTATTGTGCTGATAATCCTTCAGGGCCTGGTGCCTTTCCATTTTTCATTTTCTTAATTGTATTAATTAACTCTTCCTTTGTTATTTCTTTGTTAAGCTTATCTCTTTGTATTTCTGAGATTTTTGTTAATGCACATTTATTCACATAATTATCTATTGTTCCTGTGGTGTTTCATGTTTCTTATATAACATTTTGAGAAATAGTTGTGAAATAGTTTTTGCATCTCTTCCTCATTCGTTATAATTCTATCACCTAGTTTTAATTTTGAAATTATCTTTTTTGAGCTTTCCTTTTTCAATCTATATGCTAACCAACACACAGACTTATTTCCCCATTCATTTTTTTGTTTTAAATAAACAAGTTTTTTTATCTCTCTTGACATCACCATTGATAGTTGCTCTTGTAATAATTTTGTCTTTTTTTCCCATTGTATATTCCATTGTATAAAAATATCCCTGATTACTGCCTTACTAGCATCCCTCATTATATTTGTCTCTACACCATTTCCTAGATTCAGCGTAAAATATTCTTTCAATTTTTCTTTGTAATCTTTCACTATCTCCTCCTTTCCTAACAACATATCATTTAATCTCCAATTTGTTGTCCAGTTACTTTTTCTATTTTTTATCTTAATGGGATTATGATCCGATAAGGGGTTTGGTAATATTTCTATCTTTGTAATATCTTTAATCAAATCTTTAGTTACCCATACCATATCAATCCTTGAAAATGAATTATGAACCTCTGTAAAAAAGGTATATTCTCTCTTATCATTTTCCTTGTATCTCCATACATCTAAAAGTTGTAATTCCTCTACAGAAGTAAAGAACTCTTTTGTTAATTTTCCTTGATTTTTTCCCCTGATTCCAAATATATATTTAGTAGTGGGTTCACTACTCCATTAAAAATCTCCAAGTAAGCACCATCAACTATAGTTTAATTCCATAATCTTTTTTTTAATTCTTTATAGAAAGTAAAATTTTTATCAACAGGGGCATAGATAACTATTATAAGTGTCTTTTGACTTCCGGTTCCGTGGGTGGAGGAGTCGGTCATTCTGCAGGTTTGCTCCGCAGCTCTGACCTCCAGAAAGGAGGCTTTCTCAGGAGGGTTTCCATCCTAAGAACTCCCTGTTGGGGAAAACAGGGTTATTTGGGATCGGCTGTGCCCTTTTGGCTGCCCTATGGCCATGGACTCCTAGGTCAGGGAGGAGAGAAGAGGAGGACCGAACAGAGGGCAAGCAGCAAAGAGGGCGTTCGATAGCCAGCCTCTTTCCTGGGAGCGGTAAGCTCCGAGCCGCCAATATCCCAGGGATTACTAAATAACAGCAGAATTCACTTACTTATTTCAAATATAATATAAAACTGGGGATGTCAAGAATTGTCTTGTGCAATCTGGGCTGTCTGTCCGCGGGGGAGGCAGAGAGTTCACGGCAGTGACTGTGACTGTGAAGAGGTGGAAGATCCTGCCAGAGGACACGGAGGAACGTGTTTGGAAGGCGGACACTGGCATACCCAATACATTGGTCCATAGGGGAACAAGAAGGAACAAGATAGACTATTGTTTTGCAGGCTGGCAGAGAAAGATGAGCAAGGGTTGGAAAGGTTTGGAACAAAAAACAAACACTATGTGGAGAAAGTAACAGGAGTGAGGGAAAGGAGCTCATGCTGGCTTTCAGATTTGGAGAGACCTGAATTTCCACCTGGGCAAGTTGAAACAATGAGTAAACTGTGAGTAGATTTATGAGCTGAGAACAACGCAAGTAGCGCCACAAGCAATTGTAAAGAGTAGGAAATACTGTTGAGCGTCACGGGGGAGTATGAGAAAACAACGTGGGATGAACAGGACTGTGTCTAAATGTCTTCGGTTGTGGTCTTGATAGGAGTTAAATGGAGTAATAGATTATAGCGGAGCTTAGGGATCTGGGAGATAATGAAATATTGTTAATTATTGTTTCTGGGGGTGAGCTGTAATAAGGAGATACTTAACTCAATTTAACCTAATTCAACCTGAACTGGGAGTTATATAGAATGGAAGACTGATGGTATTGATTTAATGGTTAATTTTTTGGGGGGGGGGTACTGGTCTGGGAAAGGTTGATTATAACATTTCTGTTGAATTTATAGTATATATATAGTATATTTCTGAAAAACTCAGATGAATTCATAGTAGGTAAGCAGTAATCGACCTGAATGATCTAAGGAATTAAATGCAGCTTAGAATTGACTGAGATCCACTGATATAAAGAACTAATTAACTGTTAAATTGTTTATTTAACAAGGTAATATATGGTTGATTCTGTGCTGATTTATAAGGTTAATTGATTAATTGCATAAGGAATTGATTATTTGATTTGACTTTTGAATAGATAATTAATCAATTAGTTCACTGAACGGTAAACGTTGATAAGACAGCTTAATGAATTAATTGAACTTAATGAAGCTAATGAATTTATAGCCTTGAAGTCAAGTTGGTAAAGGAAATGAAAAGAATTTGATTAATTTAGGAAGGTAAAATAAACGAGTAAATGGTACCTAGACCATAAAAGATATCTCTAAACAATACCCATTATAAATTCAAGATCATAAAAATTTACTCAGATAGGCAGGTGGTAATAGGTTTGAGCTTTCTGGGCACTCTTGGCAACATAGTTCAAGGCCCAAATACAAGTATTGAGGATAAATAAGGAGGCTCAGTTATGGCTTCAGGGGAAGATCCAGAGCTTATACGACCTCACAGACGACACTGACAAGGAGAGGGTCAATAGAAATGCCAACAAAACAAGGAGACATAAACACACAAATATTACAAGAATTAAAGGAAATGAAACGGGAAATGAAGGAAGACTTTAAAAATCAGAAGGAAGACTTTAAGAATCTGAGAAAAAAACTAAAATCAGATATTGAGAAACTTGGCAAAAGGCTAGATAAATTAACAATAGAAATGAAAGAAATGAAAAATGATTTGGAAGCAGTAAAAGATAAAACACAAAATATAGAGAGTCAAGTAGATATACTTAAGATAGAACAAGAGAAGGAAAAAAACTTGAACTTAATACAGGAATTGAGATACAGGGATAAATGTATAAAATTAAGAGGAATATTAGAGAAACCCAAAGAAGACCTATATGAAAGGATAATCCCACCCTTGGCACAGTTTTTGGAGATGTTGGAAGAAAGGCTGGCAGAGTACACAGATAGAATATTTAGAGTGAGCACAGTGGCATCAAGAGAGAGAAAAGTGCCAAGAGATACGGTAATTACATACACAAAATCACTAATAAGAGATGAGATAATATGGAAAAGCTATCAAGGAACCTTGGAAATAGATGGTCATGAGATACAGATATTTAAAGACACACCACCAGAAGTACTCAGGAAAAGACAAGAGTATAAATTTTTAACACAAAGACTCAGAAATAAGGGAATTAACTATAGGTGGGAACGCTTGGAAGGGATCTCATTCATTTATTACCAGAAGAGATTTAAAATCAACACAATAGAGAAAGCAAAAGAATTCCTGGAAAAAATGAACCAAGACGAAAAGAAAAATGATTTAAAAAATGCAGGAAGAAAGGGGAGGAGAAAGCCAAGAAACCAGAGATACAATCGGAACAAGGGAAAAAAGCTGAAGAGAAGATCAAACAAAAAGAAACAGTAAAGGAAGGAATAGCATCAGAAATAAAGGAAGTCGAACAAGAAGTAAGACGGAAAGATACCCAGAGTGAATACGTAAGTGACGAAGAAGAATTAGGAGACAAAGAAGAAGAGGTGGAAGAAGAGGAACTAAGCGAAAAAGAAGGACCAGAGAAAGAGGACGATAGTAAAGAGGGAGAAGAAGAAGCAGAAAGTGAAGAAGAAGAGGAGGAGACAGGATATTAAGAGTAGAACAAATAACTTAGAGTAAGAAAGTTATAAAATAACATGACTTTAACTATAACGACGTGGAACGTGAAAGGGTTAAATACACCAGAGAAAAGAAGGAAAGTATACCATTACCTTGAGAAACATAAGACAGACATAATAACTATTCAGGAGACCAGAATAAGAAGGCAAGATGTAGATTATTTGAGAAAAAAGAAATTAGGACAAGTATTTTACTCAGCTGGTAATAAGAAGAAAAAAGGAGTGGCAATCTACGTGAAGAGGAACTATGAAGCAAAAGAGATCATGAAAGATAAAAATGGACATTACATAGGGGTAGAAATAAGAATAACAGATTCGAAATTAATATTAATAGCAATATATGCTCCCCTAGAAAAGAAAAGAGAATTTTATAACTCATTAAGATCGGAATTGGAAAACCTAAAAGAGAACAATATAATAATCACAGGGGACTTTAATGGAGTCCTAGACATGCAAAGAGACAGGACAAAACAGGAAAAAGGCAGGAAAAAGCAAGGCAACTTACCAGTTATCTGTAAAGATCTAATGGAAGAATATAAAGTGATTGATGTATGGACCCAGAAAAAAGGGAATGAGAAAGGCTATACATTTTATTCAGAGGCTCATAAGTCATGGTCTAGGATCGATATGTTCTGGGCAGCTAAAGACATGAATACATGGATAAAGGATATGGAAAAACTCCCAAGGATATTGTCTGCTCACAATCCAATCAAAATGACTTTGAAATTAAGAAGAAAAGAATGCACATGGAAATTAAAAGAATCTTTACTTAGAGATGAAAAGTTGGTACAGAAAATGAAGGAGGAGATAAAAACATACTTTGAAATCAATAACTCAAATGAAATTCGGGTGAAAGTGATATGGGACGCTTTTAAAGAGACAATAAGAGGAGTATTTTTACAAAAAGGAGCAGAAATATGTAAGCGGAAAAGAGAAAATAAAGCCAAACTTTCAGAGAAATTAAAAGAAAAAGAGGAAAGATTGAGACGCGATCCTCAGAATAAGAAGATTCTAGGAGAAATAAAAATCATACAAAATGAGATAAAGCAAAAAATAATTGAAGATATAGGACACAAATTAAAAAGAATAAAACAAAATCACTTCGCAAATGTGAATAAAGTAGGCAGATGGTTGTCGTACAGACTTAGGAAAGAGAAAGAGAAAAAACTTATAACGGAAATCATAGACGACAACACAACCTACACCCTACAAAATGACAGCATGAAAAAATTTGAACAATACTACACTGTACTATACTCAG
Source organism: Gambelia wislizenii (assembly GCA_030847615.1). Classification (NCBI taxonomy): domain Eukaryota; kingdom Metazoa; phylum Chordata; class Lepidosauria; order Squamata; family Crotaphytidae; genus Gambelia; species Gambelia wislizenii. The sequence continues at coordinate 152,534,996 of JAUMIR010000004.1, forward strand.
ATACAGGTATGGAGAAGGAAAAAGAGATAGAACTGAAGGAGTACATAAAAAACAACAACATTGGAAAATTAACTGAAGAACAGAGGCAAAGACTAGCAGCACCAATAACAATACAAGAAATATCACAGGCTATAAGAGAAATGAAGGTGGGGAAAGCTCCAGGCCCTGACGGATTTATCACGGAATTTTATAAGATATTTGAAGAAGAGATTATCTTTCATATGCATGAAGTGTTTACTAAGATTACAGAAGAAGGTATCCCTGAGTCATGGAAAAGTGTGGAAATAATTTTGATTCCAAAAGAAGGAAAGGACCCATCAGATGTCAGGAATTACCACCCAATCTCGTTACTAAACTCAGATTATAAGATTTATGTGACGATACTGTCTAACAGATTAAAATGGGTATTAGCAGACTTCATCCATTCAGACCAAAAAGGATTTCTCTCCGGAAGATTAATGTCAGACAACATAACGGCTCTAAACATACTAGAATACTACGAAAAAAATAACGACAAAAAAGCAACTTTAGTATTCGCAGATGCTGAAAAGGCCTTTGACAACCTCACATGGCCTTTTATGAAGGGAGTAATTGAAGAGATTGGAGCGAGTCGCGAATTCTGTGACAGTATCGATCAGATCTACAGTATACAAAAAGCGAACATAGTAGTAAATGGGGAAAGATCTAAGATAATCAATATAAAGAAAGGAACGAGACAGGGCTGTCCGTTTTCCCCTCTTCTTTTCATTTTAGCTATAGAAGTGCTTAACAAACAAATTAGAGAAGATAAATTAATACCAGGTTGAAGCTTAAAGAGGATGAATACAAAGTACTGGCTTACGCAGATGACTTGTTGCTAATAGTACAAGATCCTTTGCTACATATAGAGAAGTTATTGCAAAAAATAAACGAATTCGGAAGTGTATCTGGGTTTAAAATTAACAAGAACAAAACAGTTATAATAACTAAGAATTTATCAAAAAATGAAGAACTACAATTAAAAAACAAATTGGAGTGGCCGTAATCTGGAATGGCCGTAAGCCACAAATAAAATGGTCAACGTTAATAGATGTGAAAGACCAAGGGGGAGGTGCCCTACCCGATCTTAAAACATATTATCTGGCATGTGGGATGAGTTGGGTCAGTAGATGGATAAGATTAGACAATACTAAAATATTAAACTTGGAATGCAGCAATTGAGATGTGGATCCCATGCGTACTTATGGTACGAAAAAGCAAAGGTAGAAAAAGAATTTTATAACCATACAGCGAGAGGGCCACTAATAAGGATCTGGAAATATATAAAATATAGATTCTATCATTCCATTCCTTTATGGCTGTCTCCGATAGAAGCTTTTCAAATAAAATGGAAGAAAAAAAGAAGAATGGTTAAGATACAAAGATTTAATAGAACAGGTGAAGGGCGCAGAACTCCGTTTGAAATCAAGAGAGGAAATGCAAAGACAAGGGATGGAAACAAATTGGTTTACATATTATCAAATAAAAGAGAGATTTGATGAAGACAAAAAGAAATATGGATTTATGCATGAACAGAATGAGATAGACAAGATAATATGGGGAACAGGAAAGAAGAACATTGCAAAATTATATAAAGTTATACTAGAAAGAGAGCTAGAAAAAGAGCTGGTAAAAGATGCCATGATAAGATGGGCAAGGGATGTAGGTGACCCCCATAACGTTAGAGGAATGGGAAAATGCTTGGGCAAGAACAAACAAATTCACAGCTAATCAGGATCTTAAAGAGAACTACTTCAAAGTTGTTAACAGGTGGTATCTTACACCGGCAAGACTAAGTAAAATCTATAAATTAGAAAATAAGAAATGCTGGAGATGTGAAAAAGAAGTGGGATCCCTATATCATATGTGGTGGGCGTGTCCAGTAATAAAAGCTTTCTGGGTAAAGGTACATGGATCAATACAAAAGATGTTGGGGGTTAAGTTTGTTATGGAACCCAAATTGTATTTGTTGAATATAACTTTAATATTAGAAAGATACATACAACAAAAATACTGGAGAGTTTTACTGTATCTAGTAACAGCTGCTAGAATTAAGATCGCAACCAGGTGGAAAAAGAAGGAAGCTCCAGAACTAGAAGGATGGTTAGAGAAAATAATAGAAATGAAAGACAATGATAAATTGACAAGAGTAATAAATAAAAGAAATGTGGATGAAATGAACAAAGAATGGAAAGGCATAGATGAATACTTGGTTAAGCGTGGGTACTTATAAGATGGTATTACAGACCGGTATGAATTAGAAAAGAAAAATAAAAACAAGAGGGCAGGAGAAACTTCAATTGTAGTTAAATAATATAAGCTGATATGTAAACGGACAAATTACAAGGAAAAAGGAAAAAAATCAAAAATTAAATATGATTTAATACAAGAACATAGACATTACAGATAAGGGTCGAGTATGGAATACAAAGAAATATAAGACAAAGTTTCTGTTGGAAGCAAAGAAAAGGGAGGAAAAGAACAAATATAGAAAATCCCTGGCTTTATAACACTAAGGAAGTCAAAGGAGGGGGGAAGTAAAGAAATGAAAATGAAAGCTTAAAAAGTAATGCATCAGAAGGATTACGGAATTATGGTTATTTTCCTTTTGAGTTAAGAATGGTCTTACGGTTAGCTTTAAGTTGATAATGTGACTTAATGGAATTTAAGTAACTAAAAATCTGTTTAGATGCATTTAACTAATCACCTTAACATCTGTAAATAATTTATGTATTCAAACTGAAACAATGTACAGAAGATTGTTTAAAGCTTGAATAAATATATATGGAAATAAGTGTCTTTCATTGTGTAAAATAAATTTCTAGCCCAATAAATCTCCCTTTTTTATCTTCCAATATTAAATTTGGTTGAAGGTTTGGGTTTAGATAAAGCACAACCCCATGTCTTTTATTTTGTCCCAATGAAGCAAATTTTGTCCCTAACTTTTTTTGTTCTAAAAGGTGCTCATAGTTTTTTTTAATCCAAACTTCCTGCAGGCAAACAATATCAGCATTGGTCTTTTTGAGATAATGGAAAGTCAAGTTTCTTTTTTTCTTTGTGTTAAGTCTTTTTGTATCTGTAACACAGCTAATATTCACCATTTACTATTACAAAGCTATTCTAAATTGAAGTGATCCCCTTCCCACCTTTGTTTTTAATTAGTTTTAGTACCCCCTGTTGTCCACAACATTTGTTATTTTTTTTACGCTCTCCCTCCCCTCACCCTCTTTCCTCTCCCCCTTCCCTCTTTTCTTTTTACATTACAACTTTTTGCTTCAACCCCCCCCCCATTTTATATTATTATTTCTCCTGGTTTTATTCTAACATGTCCAAGTCAAGTAGACTCTGTTGGATCTTGCATTTTCATTTATTGTTCTAGGATTCCTTTTTTTCTTTATGATATTTTTCTTTTCTCTGGGTAGCTTCGTCTTGATCATCTGGTTCTGGATCTTCTTCCATTCTATCATTCATTCTGTCTCTCTTTGTTAAAGCCAAAATCTTTTTTATTCTTCTTAATAAAGTCTTTCGCTTTGTCCACAGAGTTTATCTTGTATCTATCCCCTTTGTACATGAAATTAACTCCTTCCAACTTATCCCAACTAAAGGAAATTCTTTCTCTTTTTAATATTTCCACTAAAATGTAATATTTTTTTCTTCTTTTCAAAAGATGGTTAGGCACCTCTTTCATTTCATTAATATCATTAGTTTTCCATCTATGTAAATATCTTTGTTGAAATGAGTTTCCAAAATACAGTCTCTTATGGATTTCCTTACACACTGAATAATTACATCTCTTGGCAGGTTATTTCTGGGGGCAAAGGGAGAATTCCATTGATAAATCCTATCTGTTTCCTTGCCCATCTCGTCTTCTTCCCATCCAAGGTTTTTAGCTAATTCTTCAATACTTTTCTTTCTTAGATTTTCATTCGGTTCTTCTTTTAGTCCTCTCAATGTAATCCAGGTTTCTTTCTCGCTTTGTTCAGCAAGAGCCACTTGGTCATGCAAGTTCTCCAGTTCCCAATTAATTTCTTTATTTTCTTTTTTCAAAATTTGATTTTCTGCTTTATTTTCAATCACTTTTTTCTTCATCACCACCAATAGTCCATGAAGAGCATTAAATTCAGTGTTCATATCATCAAAGCTTGTCATTGTTTCTCTTCTAAAATCTCTTATTTCAGATGTGAATACCTTCATATATTGGGGGTATAGTTTATTCAGTTGATTCCCTTTTATTCAGTTGATTCAGTGATTTTTCCTTTACTTCTTACCCCTGAAGCCATTTTGTCTTTTTATTTCCTCTATTATTCAGTCCTCCTCATTCCCTGTTTATACTTCTCTAGTAGTTTCTTTCACCTCTTTTCTTCCTCCTCTTTTTTGGTTTTTTATTCTTTATTTCTTTACTTATTTTCTTTTCTTCTTTTTTATATTCAATATGGGAAAGGCAAAATGAGAAACTGATTAGGAAAAAAGGGAGAGATATTCTTGAAAAAATATGAGGGAAAAAAATAGTAGTGGTGGGGGTCTTTGTTCAAAAAATAAAGAAAAAATAAGGGGACCTCAAAACATAATAGGTAACAGTAGAACAAACAAAATTCAAGAATTCAAAAGTTTATAAAAATACAATCAAAAAGAGAAGGGAAAAAAACATGGGGGTGAAAATAAAAAATGGGGAAAAAAAAGAAAAATTAACAAACCCCCACACATACATACCCAAAAAGGGGGGGAAAGGCAGGAGGAAGAAAATTTATTTCACTTAGGTGTTTCCCCCCACTTCTGTCAATTACAACTTAACCTTTTGAAGCTTCCTTAAGGATGTTCTGGGATGTCAGCGTTTTCAAGGTCTTTCTCTTGGCAGTCTTCCCACCAATATGGAGCTCTTTAGTACAGTCCTTCTAGCTGCTCAGTGTTGTATTTTTTCTATAAACAGCTGTCAAGATCCAATATATACACCACAAAAAAAAAAAAAGCCTCTACTTGCAATCTCAGTTGCACCAAATTATCAGAGGGTGGGAAGGTAAAAAGCATAAGGAAAAAAGCACAAAAGTTCAAAAATAAGTGTTCTTACTCAAAATAATAAAGAAAAAATGATAAATAAAAAAAGAAAGAAAAGAAAGAAAAGCCAAATAGAGGGGGGGGAGGACTACTCAATGGATCAAAGGAAATCTAAAATTGAAAAAAAAAAGAAAAAAAATATTTAACTAAGCCACAGGGAAACAAAAGGTTAATACAAGAGGTAAGAGTGTCAGCAGACAAAAAAAAAAGAAAAAGAAAAAGAAAAAGAAAAAAAAAGAAAAGAAAAAAAAAAGAAATCAGGAATGTCAGCTGTTAAGAGGCAGTATAATTTGTATTTGGTGAGCAGACTTCCTGAGTACCTTTGTAGAAAATACCTCATATAAATGTTCCCACTTCTCAGAGGCCTTGGCAGCTTTATGAAGCTTATGAAAGGCTTGTCTGAGCCCTTCCCCAGAACTTCTGAAGCGATCCACTCCTTCCCAAGGTGTCTGACAGAGCACACTGCTCTCTTAGGCTGACAGGGATATTTTCTCATCAAGAGCCAAGCAACCATCTCTGTCTTGGAGTTCTGCCTTTGTCGGGGTCCTGGGGTCCCCTAGGTCCTGGGGATCCTCTTGCCAGGTAGGGAGGGGTTCCCCCCCTGGAAATCATCCCAGAGGTATTTTTTAGGAGTCAAAGCTCCATGATGGATCACTGCTCCCTACACTGACCCATACCTGAAATCCAATTTTTTAAAGGACCCCTAACAGTTACTGGGCAACAAATCCCATCAGTCCTACCTGGCATAGCCAATGGTAAGGAGTGCTGGGAGTTACAGTCCAACAACATCTGAGGGCCACACTATGCTCACTTCTGACCGTGATAAACATGATGCAACTATAACTGAGTTAACACCCAATAAAATCATCAAGCTTAAGCATGCTTTATAGTAATTTTTGACAGATGCCATTCACTCTGGAGAGCATCCTACTACAGAGACATTCAATACTGGTGGCAAATGCTGATGGAAAAAGTTGCTTTCTGAATATGCTGGCAGTTGTTGCTAGACCTGGTTGTGTTTTAATATAATGGGAAATGGTTTTTCTGAATTGTAGAGTTCAAAAAATAAATCTTATACTAATCTCTTATGCTAATCTCTGAGCACCACTTCAGGTACTGTTTCAACAGTAAATATGACTGATGCAAATGTTTTCAAAAATTATAATTCAGCTCAGACACTCAGCAGCTCTTGATAATTATATTGCCAAAAGACAATAATAGCATTACAAGACCATCTTTTTGTGTTCTTTTTTTTTAATATATATATATATATATATATATATATATATTGATTGATTGATTCTCATCAAATGTATTACAATCTTTCTTTTATATTCAATGATACTTATCCTAAAAAATAGATACATAATTTTCATCTTAATATTAACATTGATTTAATTCTCTCTAGTCCCCTACAGTGCTCCCCACCCCCAGGACCATCACTACCAATTATTTATTCCATTTTACAGAATTGCAATATTGGCAAATCTCTTGGAGGTGTATACCCCCTTTTTCTTTTTAAAAAATTTCTATAAATGGCTTCCATACTTCATCAAAGTTACAACTTTTCCATAATCCCTTTTTAACTTTCAGTCTACACATTAGTTTATCATTAATAACAATATCGAATACTTCTCTATACCATTCCTCTATATGAAAATCTCCTTGTATCTTCCATTTTCTGGGTATCATTAATCTTACTGCTGTTAATAAATTTGTAATTAGATCCTTCAAAACTTGGGTATAATTGACCTTGTCATAAATTGATAATAATGCAATATATAGACACGTTTCTAAATCCTGTCCTATTATCACTCTTATTTCTTTACATACCATTTGCCAAAATTTCTGTACATATTTACAACTCCACCACATGTGAACATAAGTGCCTTTTTCTTGACACCCCCTCCAATATAACATTGAATAATTTTGATCTATTTGACTTAATCTTACTGATGTCAAATATCATCTCCATGCCAATTTATAATAATTTTCTTTTATTCTTACTATTCTATTCAATTACTAAATTACTATTTACTAAATCTATTCAATTGATTTCTTGGTAAGTTTATTAAAATATATATTTTCAAATTTATACTCTATTTCTGGCATATTTGTTTCTAACCAATCTAATTCCCCTTTCTCCATTGTTCTATAATATATCTGATCTGATTTGCTATATAATATAATTTTAAATTACGGAGACCTAGTCCTCCCATATTCTGATGTTTATACCATCTTATTTTTATTTACCCTTGCTTTCCTATCTCCATTACAATAATTATTAATTATAGTTTGCCAATTCTTTAACTCTGATTCCCTTATATTAATTGGTAACATCCTAAATAAAAAGTTAATTTTGGGTAATATCTTCATTTTAACAATTGCTATTCTGCCAAACAATGGCAATTTTATTTTCCTTAATTCCTCTAATTTTCTTTTTATCTCTTGTGACATTTTAATATAATTTTTATCTTCTAAGCCTGTTAAGTTCTTAGTTATAACAATTCCTAAATATTTAATTGAATCTTTTACTCTAGCATTATTTTTTACACCCCATAAATTCTTGTTCATCCTCCCTACTATAATTAAACATAATCTCTGATTTAGTCCAGTTTATTTGCAGACCTGTCATTTTTCCAAATTATTTTAGATAAGCTTCTATTCTATCCATTTTCTCTAAGGGATTTTCAATCATTAATAAAGTATCCTCTGCAAACAGGTTTATTTTATTTTTCCTCTTATTATCAATTCCAACTAAACCATCATTCTGTCTAATAATATTTGCTAAAATTTCTATAACTATGTCAAACAAAATCGGAGAAAGAGCGCATCCCTGCCTAGTACCTTGGAATAACGAAATTTGTTCAGTCATACCATCATTCACTACTACCCAAGCTGTATTTTGTGTATATAATTGGTTTATCAATCCCTTGAATCTTTTACCAAATCACATCACTTATATTATCATTTTTAATGCTGGCCATTCCACACAGTCAAAGTCCTTGAAAATATCAAAGCTAAAATTCCTCCTTTCAGATTACTTTTCTGTATATTTTCTATTGTATTGAGTACCCTTCCAATAAGCTCGATATTTGTATGCCTGCTATAAAACTACATTGATCTCTTTTAATTTATTTAAATATAAGTTTATTCATCCTTCTTGCCATTACTGCAGTCAGTATCTTAGCATCTTGATTTATTAAAGAAATAGGCCTATATGATCCTGGATCTGTCAGAGCTTTCTCAGGTTTTGGAATTAAAACTATTAAAGACTGTTCCCACGATATTGGGATCTTATCTTCTTCTATTATTTTATTATATAGCACCTTCAGTTTAAGTATTAATATTTTTAAAAAAGTTTTGTAATATTCTGATCCCAGTCCATCCACTACTGGTGATTTCCCACCTTTCAATCAATCAATAACATCTTCAATTTCTGCCTCTGTAATTAATTGTTCCACCTCATCCTTATCTTTTTCTAATATTCTTATTTTACAGTATTTCCCAATATAATCCTTAATCTTTCCCCTGGGGTTTCCCCGCTGTTGAGAACAATTCTTTATAAAATTGATGAAATATTTTTATTTTATCTTTCATCAAGTTACAACTTTTTCCTGTTTTATCTTTGATTGTTCTTATCATGCTCCTCTCCTTTTAAGATTGTGCCGATCTAGCCAACATTTTTGAATTCTTATTACGGTACTAAAAAATTTCCCTTTCTAAATATATCAAATTTCTCTGCAGTTCGTCTATTTCTATTTTTTCTAATTCACTTCTTTTTGCTTGTAATTGCATATAAATTGGCTTAACTCTATATATTGTGTCTCTAATTCTTTTTATTTCCAATTCTAATCTCTTCACATTATTTTCCTTTTGCTTTTTAAATATATGTGCTTCTCTAATACAGATTCCTCCTGCTACCACTTTAATCGTATCCCAAAGTACAGCTTGAGAGCATTGTTCTGTATTATTAATTTCCCATATTTCTTGCCATTTTTCCTGATCTTGTTGACAATATTTTGATAATTAAGAATGTTAGCATCCAACCTCCATCTCATTGCTTCTTTATAATCTTTTAAAATTCTAATATACATATTAACTAATGTGTAATCCATTTCTTTGATAATGTCAATGTCTGTATTCAATAAGATTGAAAGCAGATTATTAGATATAAAAAACATATCTATTCTAGAATAATTTTTATGCACTGGTGAGTAGTAAGTAAATTTGGTTTCATCTTGTTTTAATGTTCTCCAGATTTCTTTTAACCCTTTTTTTCATAATTTTATTTAAACCTGTTATATTATTATATCTTTATGCCACAGTGGGATTAGATTTGTCTCTACTTTTATCCAGCCCCTGCCATTAATATTACACCTTTCTATATATTTTCCATTTCTTTCAATACTTTTTCATAAAATTCTACTTGTTTTTCATTTGGAGCATATATATTCACTAATGTATAATCTTCTACCATCACTCCCTGCAATATTATATATCTTCCTTTTCCACCTTTTTTTCCCCTTTAGAACATTTAAACCACATTTTTTTATATTATAGTTGCTATCCCCCTTGCTTTAGAAGTCCCATATGCTTTCTCATAAATCGTTGACCATCTTAATCTTATTTTTCATTGGCCCCTTCTTTTACTTGCTGCATTTCCTGTAAAAAAATATATATCTGCCTTATTGTGGTCTCTTCCAACTCTGCAATTCTATGATTCTATGATTAACCCTTTTCCTTTTCAAAACGTTTCCTAGCCCTTTCACATTCAGTGTTGTGATTTTCTTATTTTTAAAACCATGGTATTTGAAAAAAATCATTTTTTGTGGTACTTTCTTGTGTCACAATCCCCTTCGTCCCCAACATACTCCTCCCCCTGCAGTTCATCCCCAACATACTCCTCTCCCCCATCCCAAAACTTGTGCTCATATCCATCCTCCCTCTCCACAAACACAATCCCTTAAGGCAATTTACCTTAACCATTGTTCCCTCAAACCCTTGGAGAGAAAGGATCCCCCGGTATTGAAGCAGCAGTGAATCCCCACCCATCGGCCCCTTTTTATGTTTAATATATCCCATCTCGTTTTTATTTTAATTATCTTTTTTTAATTGCAAATGCAGTGTCCTATTTTATCTTCATGGCTTCACAGCTCCGGCAGATGTACCTTGTTCTTTTTATTATTGTTGCTCCTCTCCTTCATGATCTTCTTTGGATTCCAGATTCAAATCTCACAATAAATCCATTCCCTGTTGTGATGAAGTTATTTTGTAGAATTTCCCTGCCCAATGAAATTTCAAAAAAACTGTATACCTGCATCCATAGGTAATCCCAGCTTTCTTTAGCAAAGTAATGCATGGTCTGACACTTCCACTGGATTGTTTCTGGGAAGAGATCATTATAAATTTCCACTGGGGTTGATTTATATTTCAATGGTTCAGACATTCCTTCTATTGCTTTCATTAGAAGGTCCTTCTTGTTAGAACTCACACATTTCATGACAATGTCTCTTGGAATCAGTCCTCCTTTTTTAAAAAGTCACCCAATGAAATTACTGTATATCTGCTGGTTCCCATGTAATATCTTTTGTCAAAGTTTTAATCCAATCCAAAACATTTTCTTTCAAGATTGTTGGATTTTCTCTAGGTAGTTCTGGAAATCTATGAATTTGAATGTTTACACAACATACTCTATCTGGTAGGTCAATCAATTTTAATTGCCAATTTTCAAACTGAATAGATTGTTCCTCTATGCTTTTTCGTTGAATTTCTTGCTGTTTCTCAAGGAGATCCAGTCTATGATTAACTACCTTAATCTCCTGCTTCAGTTCTCCTGTAGATGTATTAATTATTTTTTCAATCTTTTTAGACATCTGTTCCATAAGAGCTTCTTTATCCTGTTGTATTTTTTATAGCATCTGAAAACCATGTTTTCAACTCAGATATTTGTGCTTCCTTTTGAGCTGATTGGCCTTGTTTAGGAACAGCTGCTCCTAGCTCCTCCTTAGATTTTTCTCCTTTCCCTGCTTTTAGTCTTCCTGTGTCTGCCATTGTTATGCTATTTTTATCTTCTTGTTCTTTATTTCTTAAATTAATTGTTCCCTCTGATCTCACTCTAATAAGATGTTGGGCAAGACATTCCACAGTTATATCTGAAGGCTTTTTGGATCGAGTCCACGAAGTAATTGCAGCTTGTTTATCTTTACGGCTTTTAGACATTTGTTATCTTCCGGCTCTAAAACCAAAAGTAAGTTTTAATTGCTCTCCATAGCTGGCAAACTCTATTTTTTAAAAAACATTATTTTGCTAGCTTAAAAATCCATTGATAATCTACTTACATTTGCTTTGATATCATCTCAAGTATTGCTTCTTTATATTTTCATCAGCCAGCAGGTTATGGTTTTCCCTGCTACTCCATCTTCTGTCAGGCTCCTCCCCATCTTTTTGTGTTCTACCAGGAAGAAAAATTGGTTTAAGTCATCAGTCAGTGGCCACTAATGGATTAAATTAATTGCAACTTACATTCTAGGGTGGAATCATAGAATCATAGAGTTGGAAGAGACCACAAGGGCCAATCAGTCCAACCCCCTGCCATGCAGGAATACAAAATCAAATCATTCCCAACAGATGGCCATCCAGCTTCTGTTTAAAAATTTCCAAAGAAGGAGACTCTACCACACTCTGAGGCAGTGTATTCCACTTCAAAACAGCTCTTACTGGAAGATACAGAAAGCCACATTTACTCCTACGGTGCTTCTGAAAAGAAGTTGTCTCTCTGTGTGTTTCACCCAGTTGCCATGGAGCCTCTAGAATTCTGCCCTTCTAGTCAGCAACCTATTCACTTTCAGACATATCTAAGAAATTTGCTCTGCCACTAAAACAGAAACAACCCCCCCCCCAAAAAAAACTAAACTCAACCATGAGATTTTGTCAATTCCCCGTGACAAACTGAGCACTGAACCAGATGCAGTTGGTAGTCAAGGATACATTTCTAGGCTTCAAATACATTCCACAAAGAGAGGAAAAATGCATCCGATACTATGCACACATTTGGAAAATGTACAAAAATACCATGCAGATTTTAAAAACTGTGCATAGATATGCAGCTGTCCTCAATGAGGGTCTGTGTACATTGGCATGACCATTTGAAAATATGCGATAATAATCATCATAATGCATGCAGAGCTTTTTCAATTGTTTAATCTGCAAAAAGGTGGCCTGGAATGAACTTGGATGCTGGGAAAAGAGGAAGCCTGTGAAAATGAGCTTGACAGATCTGCCCATATTAGCTCCTACAACCTATTGATTTAGGCTGGCCTTGGAAATATTGTACCATAATCAGAAAGCAAGAGTCTATCATTGCATTCCACAATGGCACAAATCTGAAGAGGAGCAAGAAGAGGAGGAGCAATCTAGTGTGGAATCAGCTGAGGCAGTCACCTGCCAGTGGCCAATTAGAATCCTTGGCCTCTGAAGGAGGCTACTTGTCTGTGCAGAGGCCTAATGTGACCTACAAGGCCTCCAAAGGCCTACTGAGATGTCAAGACCTAATGAAACCTTTGGGGCAGCAAAGGGGAACAACATGCAGTGAAGGGGCACCACAGGCCAAAACAGGGCCTAGTGTGCCCACCCAGCGTATAAAGGAAGTCTAACTGTTCCCCATCCCACTAAAAAGGGGGGAACCTACCAGTTCCTACTCTACACCTGGAAACCGAGCAGGGCATACTCTCATAATAAAGCCTAGATGGGCCTACTAAAACAAACAACCTACAGCCAACCCTCCAAATCTGCCAAGCACACCCTAATGGAAAACCACCTGGCTGGATTGTGCAACAACATGATCCATGAGCTGACTACCTAATACAACCACCCTCTGATCACTCTCATCAAAACTTTCATTCTTTCCCCCCACTGTTTTCCATTGCCACCACTCCACTCCCCCCCATCTTCAAAACAAAGCAAAGAGCACCAAAGAGGAAGGGAAGGGAAGTGGGAGTATGCAAATATTTTCCAACTCCTCCTCCCTTCACTGGCATCCAGGTGCAATTGTCCATGGTGAAATTACACATGGCCTTTCCATTGGAGGCCAGCAATGGCAGCACTTTCCCCAAAGCACCTCACACCATGCAGTAACAGTGCTGCAAACTCATCCTTTTCAGAGCTTCAGACTGATCCTTCCCACTTATTTCTGGAGATACAAGGAACTGAACTTAGGACTATTTGAATGAAAACCCTTTTGAATGTGGTCTGTTACTCAGCTGAAGCCAGTCCAAGCAAACCAAAGCTTTGTTTGATCAAAATATGTGGAGGGGGGGTGTTTCAATGAGACATGTCTCCTGTGGCAAATTTGGACTATCATTATTTTCAGCTCTGATTATTGACTATCTGGAGAAGTTATGATGCTTTGCTTCATTCAGTATGCTACTGCCATAATCAAGCTGCTAAAATTAATAGCGGCTATATATTAACTTTTTTTTATTAAAATGTAGAACAGTATCAATACACCCTGCTGCTGGGTTTAAAAACAAATATCTTTTTTATATAACATGGGCTGATTTATACAAACTGATTTACAGCTATAATAAGCAAAAGTTTTGATTAGATTGCACTTCAGATAATTCCTTCGTCTCTTTACCCATGATTTTTTTTTTTAAAAAAAATAGCCGCTCTAGATCTCAAAACTAATGTTCAGAGGAACAGAAAATGCAAGTGCGATACTAGAGGACTACTTATCTCTCCTAGAGTGCAATCACTACTAACTAAGAGTCTGCTGGATTGACACTAGGCCAACTGAAGTGTTGTGAATGCAAACCCTTTCCAGGCTAGGTTTATTGGAAATTACTTAGAACTAGAGATGTAATTGTTTACTAATTTCATTCTCAAAGGAAGCAAGAAGTAATGTGTGCATTTTTCTGTCCATTGTGAGGAAGTCTTCAAAACCTGTGCAGTTTTTAAAAACTACTGGTAGTTCAGAACTTATTTCAGAAAAAAAATGCATATGCTATTTTTGTGCAGAGAACACTGGGCATGAGATATAAATAATACACATATATGTTATTTTCTATCCAGAAAAATGATATTTCCTGTGAAGAAAATTAGTGGGGACTTATTTTGCACAAAATTTGAACTTCTTTTTTACAGCCATCACCCAGCATTTTTGGTACAGGAAGCAGCTTTCCCCATCCCACTGTAGATATATAATTGTGGATATATATTTGCCTGTGAAGAAAATGATGTTTTCTGCACAAAAAAATATAAATAAATAAAAATAAATGTGAATTTTGCATAGAATAACTCCTGTAGTGCATGATTTTCATCAGTCCAGGATTCTCCTTATCAGGCTTTTTCAACACTCAGGAAATATTTTTTAGCCATTAAAAAACAAATCAAATGTTCTTTTCATCCCTATTTAGGACTAGCCTCAAGCTGGCTTAATTTTATACTGGCATTGTAGCTGTGTCCCTGGGCTAGAAGAGGCCTGGGTGTGGCATAAATGAACTGCTCCCTTGCTCTATCCCTTCGCTGTCTTTTTCTGTCAGTATATCTTGGTCAGCAGAGTAATTCTGTTCACAGATTTTCCAGTCAGCAGATCTCTGTAATCAGCTGAGACAGGAGGGTTCTATTTTTATTTACTTATTTATTAGATATTTATACCCTGCTCTTCAGCCATAAGGCTATCAGAGTGGCTTACAAATTGATTTAAGCAATAGCAATTTATACATCTACTCTGCGTTCAGCAGTTTCCAATGTGTGTTAGCTAATTGCCCCCACAAGCCGGGTACTCATTTTACCGATCTACAAAAGGATGGAAGGCTGAGTGAAACTTGGATCCCTCTGGGATCGAACTCTGACATTTAACCACTGCCCCACCAGGGCTCCTTGCCTGTTGGCAGATGAGTCTTGTGCCTGATCCAAACCTACTATGGCCAACACATCTCTGAGTTAGGTTTGCACTACTAGTTCTTGGGCCTGATTATCTTGGTTTGTGGTGTTGCTATTGCACTAAAAGACTGTTTGAGCATAGCAGGAGCAGAGCTCAGAAGTAACTAGATACTGTTAACTGTACGTAGTCTCTTTGGGGGTGAGAAGGAGGTGACCAAGATGTGTTTTAATTTCAGCAAAGTTAATTTATTGGTGTACAGACTATTTCTTCTAGATAAGCATTTTGACAGAAAATGTTCAGCTTTAAGATTTCAATAACGAAGTTTATGTTATTCTGTTATCAATCAAAAAGCCCCCCCCCAATGCCCAGGCATGGAAAAGTAATCCAAAGTAATGGAAAATAAGAAGAAATGTCAAAAGTACTATAATAAATTAACTTTTCCTATCACTCCAATGAGTAAGAAGAAAGATTTACTTTTAGAACACTGCAATGAGTCAGTAAATTATTTTAAAAAAAACTTTCCAAGCTTTGTGCAAGATCACTCAGTAGGAACCAAGAAGAAATTGACTGAGTTTACATTTCCCTATGGAAATCGTCTTTTTGCAGATCCTGAGACTGGATGTTGTACATCTTACCTTGGGTGCACTTTAAAGTAGGGCTGTGAAGAATACATATTGAGACACTTCATCCAACAAACAAACTTCATTCAAAAAACAAAACAAAACAAACAAGGTGTTTCTTTGTATGGAAGTTCCACAAAAGACTTTTGTGAATTTTTCATTTTATACTTCCTTTTGCAATCAAAAAGGTATTTGAATAAATTAATACTTTGCAAAATACTTCTGTAATGTGAATAGTCACCAGAAAATGTTCAAATCTCTTTATCACTGCTTCTAAAGCAACTGAAATGGCTTCCAGGTTTTATTCTTTTTTTCTGAATTCAATTCAAGATGTTAGTTACAGCTGTCAAAGCTAGGTCTAAGCAGTATGGGGCCAGTGTCTCTGAGAAACCACCTCCTGCCATACAAGAGTACCAGATTTTGAGATCTTAAGCAGAGTCCCTGTTTTGTGATCCACTATCCCAAGAGGCTAAGTTGGATCTTCCTGAGATTTTATTCCTGTTCTATTTTTAATCTTGGTATATATTTTCTGTATCCTGGTGGGCAGAAAAACAATAGGTAACTACTTTTAGTTCATAGATGCATACATACATATTTGGCACCTTGAAGAACTCCAGAGGACAATTTACTGTCCTTCAAGAGCTTGCATCTAAATTTCAACAAAGGGATAAGTAGAGGATGTCAGGGCATGGGATATGCAATCCCTGGAAATTTGTGCTGTAAACAGATACAAGGGCAGACAGGCCCTTGAAGGGCAAGCAGGATGTAAACATACTTTCAGCTGGCATGTAGTGTGAGAGCCAGCTTTATCAGTGTGGGAGAGCAAGTTGTTTACTGTCTGTGATGTAACAGTACTGAGACTGCACAGAGCAGTCAGTGTCTGTGTGTCTTCTGAGTGCAAGACACTGTGCTTTTGCCACAGAGGTATTTTCTCTACTGTTTTATTTTCTGTAAATATTCTTTTATGTATTAATAAAGTGCAGTGAGCACCATCTGTGTGTCTCATGCTTATTACTATCCCTGAGGATATGCTGGGAGTGCCAGGATCATCTCTGAGCATGTTCAGAGTTCCAGTGGCCTATGTACCACGTCAGAAGAAGGGGAATTGAGTTTAACCAAAACTAAGCAAAGAGGAACATGGGATTCTTTTAATTAAATGTGCTTAGGGCTAGTTACAGTCTGTATTGCCACAGAGAAGGGGAACAAAGGTGTTGTGCCAAAGGATTCATAATGAAGATGGGCTTTAAGGAAAGATATAAATGAAGTAAAAGATGACATCATGCATGTGTTCTTATATCAGTTATAAGTATACAAAGATAAACAAGGATAAGAGCAGTCTTTTGAGGGAGCAGAACACCTTCAGAGGGTGGATGATCTAGAATGTGAAAGATTATGATCAGGAATGCATCAGAAC
This sequence comes from Gambelia wislizenii, assembly GCA_030847615.1. Classification (NCBI taxonomy): domain Eukaryota; kingdom Metazoa; phylum Chordata; class Lepidosauria; order Squamata; family Crotaphytidae; genus Gambelia; species Gambelia wislizenii. The sequence goes on from JAUMIR010000004.1 coordinate 152,551,986, forward strand.
ATTGGAATGAAAAGATAAAGGGGGGGGAAGCTGTGGAAGGCTTTGCAAGTCAAGCAGGTTATTTTGTATTTGGGGGATAACAAGAATCAAGTGCAAGCATTTATAGTGGGGTGTCACATGACCAGAGCAAGTAGAGCAGCAATAGAGAAATCCCAGCTACAAAGCAACTATAGAAAAACTAGAGTTTGAGTAGCTTCTCCACTTTACTCCACTACTTCCTTGAGTTCTTCTGTCTCCCCAAAATCCCACATCTCAAAAGCAACTGAGGGCTCATCTACACAAGCCAGGATATGCTGGCTCCCCACTAGTATATCCTGGCTGTGGAACTGACCCATTTTTTTCCCTTTACCTGTATGGAATGGGCTGGGTCCAAAACAGAAATGCCAGACTGTCCTTGAAGCCACCACTGCAATTTTCTTCACTGTCTTGGAAGGCAGGAAGGGGGCTACGTATGTGACCAGCCTTGATCAGATGCTGCAGGACTCCTTCCAGGAGAGCCAGGGAGAATGCAACAACAGTAAGGGCTGGCCTGCATAGGCAGCCTCCTGCAGACATGCAGGGCCTGATTCATCATTTGCTGGCAGTAACAAAGTAAACCTGGGGCTCAGTTAAACAGTATAAAAAAACCGTGAAGAATTCGCTAAGAGTTCTAATTGTTTACATGTTTTGCGACTCTAAATCGCCTCTTTCAGAAGGAGGGGTGGGAAAAAAACCCATCTGTAGCATATTTTACGACTTCATATTTTTCCCGTCTTTTTAAAAAAGAACCGAAAATTATCGCTAAACCGATGACGTGAACTACCATTGCGTTTTTAGATCGATTCCTAAAAAAGTACCGGAACCGCATCCGAAGGGGTGGGATATGGGAGTGGTTTCATATTCACAGCAGAGCAGAGCTGTGTGTGTGTGTCTTTCCTCCCTCACTCCTTGGTCTCTTCGAGCTTGGCTGCAGCCAGCTGAAGAATTCCAAGGTTGCCTTTCAGTCTCTGTGTGAATGTTCTTCGTCTCCCCTCCCTCCCTCCCTCCTCCCTCTCTCTCCCTGTATGCTCCACCAGCTGATCTATCAACAGATCGTTGTTTTGTGTGTGCATGTTTGTGCACGCTCGCAGTGCTGCCATGAGAGAGGGAGAAAAAACAGTCTACTGACATAGGAGAAATGCACAGCAAAGAGAATTCTTTTCCTTCCATCCTTTGTCATTAATCCTTCCCACTTCCTGGTCTCCCTGCTTTTTAGTTGCTTTCTGGTTTTCTTGCTGAGATCAAGCTGTGAAAGGTGATACTGTTGCTTTGTATACAAATCCCTTCTGAGGAACGCCTGCAATTAAAGCCCTTTCAGAGGAACTATTCCCCCCAACAAGCCCCTCCTGCTTCAACTGTGTGTGTTTTCAGTGAGTGGCTTTAAGAAGCAGGTAGGCACGCCCCCTGCACCTTTGCCATCTGAACTGAGAAGTGAAAAAATAAACAACACAACGGAATCCCCTATAAATCGAATGAACTATCCATCACTGCTGCGAAAAAGCACTAAACCGCAAATTGCCACATTAAAAACTGTTGTTTAACTGACCCCCAGGTTTTGTTATAAAATGGTCTATCAGGCCCTGCCCCATCTTACCCCCATCTCCACCCCATATCTTCCCCAGGGTTGTGAGGACTGCCTGTGGGCAGAATGGGGCAAATGTCCTACATCATATGGACTGCAGGGTTCTGAGACAGGGGCAAGACAGGTATTTAGCTCATGCAGACAAGCTCTAAGTCATAGCCTTAAGACTATTGACCAAACATTTTGCTTCTCCCTCAAATTTCCCACATGGGGACATGAGAGTACTGAGGCTGAGCTGAAATCATAGCAAAGTGAACTTTGCTTCCACATTACCTGCAGTGCCTGTAATAGTGATCAGAATCTTCTGGACTAGCTCTGATTTGTTTGCTTGTTTATTTATTTCTTTTCTTCCTTTTCTTTCTTTCTGCATAGGCTTCAAGTCAGCTGTAGCATAAAAAGAAGACCTTTCCTGTGTGCCTGGTACAGTGATAGAATAAACTCATTTTAATTTGAATCTATATAATTTGCATGTTCTGAATCTGTAGCCAAAATGCAGTTATTCTTCAGATAACTTCTCAATTTTGCTCAAGCTTTCTCAAAAGTAATGCATCAAAATGTTTATAAAGCAGAGGGCGAGGTGAAAATAACATTTTAGTGAAAGTAGTGTACAAAAAAAGCATTACCTTAGGGAAATTTCAGGAAAGAGTATGAGGAAAAGCTGTGAAGCAAACTGAATTATTACAAGTAATGTTTTTAAAATGAGGAAAAAAACCATGCAAACTGATACAGTAACAAGACAAAACAAACATTTTTTAAAAAATATGAAAAACAGAGATGCTGAAATTCAGGCTTCTCTAAAGATTCACACACACACACACACACACACACACTGGCCTAGTTACTGGCCAATTCTTTCTAACAACAGAAAGCATTGTTTCTACAAAAGAAACAAGACTCCTCATAGAAAAGTAGCAAGGGCATTGGGACAGCAAATACTTGGATTTCCCCCCCCCTCCAGTCAAAACTTCCCAATAAATTGAAGTCAATGACATTTAAGATGAACTAATGACTTAGTCTTAAGTGGTTTGTCTATTTAGCAGTAACAGTTCTGTGGGTTTTATTAAGACAGTAGTGCTGAATTGCACAGAATTTCATGTAACTCCCTTGTGACTCTCTCATCACCAAATCTGAATCTTGATGGACAGCTTCCTAGAAGGCTTGAAGACAAGACTTTTTCAAGTACTTAGTAGCCGGTGGGGCACCTTGGTCCCATACCAATCAGTTCTTTTTAAAAATGCAGTCTATGAAGTTGTCATCTTCAGAGGAAACATTTCATTAACACAAATCATGATGAAGACAAGGGGCTTGGACTCCCTTGATAAGATCTATATACATAAATGCATGAGAGCTGGCAAAAGCAATTGCACACTTAAAAAAAAAAAGAAAAAGAAAGAAAAAAGTCAGAGATGCCAAGGGAACAAATGAAAATATGGGGCAGAAGCCAAAGGGGTTCTAACTTCAAAAATGTACTGAAGAATTACAAAGGAAGAAAGGGGCCATGGTTTATATTTTCAGACAGACTTGATTGATTTGCTCTTTGAAACAATATTTCATAATTCACAGATTACCATTAGCACACAACATTTGTGACACAGCTCCTTTACCAATGATTAATGCAGGAAATAGTTTTCTTCAGAAATACTCTTTTTTTAAAAAAATAAAATAATAATGTTGCTGTGTGCCTTCAAGTAGTTTCCGACTTATGGTGACACTAAGACAAATTTTTCACATGGTTTTCTTGGCAAGATTTGTTCAAGGGGAGGGACACCTTTGCTTTCCTTTGAGACTGAGAGAGCATCACTTGTCCAAGGTTACCTAGTCGGCTTCCATGGCTGAATGGGGATTCAAACTCTGGTTTCCCAGAGTTTTAGTACAACACTAAAACCACTACACTGGCTCTCATTTTTTTTTTAAAGTGGAGTTTTATAATTTTTATTTCTCTAAAAATTGAGAAGTTATCTGAAGAATAACTGCATTTTGGCTACAGATTCAGAACATTTTATTTCTCTAAAAATGTCATTGTCAGACTGTTTGGAGCTACCAACATATTAAGCATGCTTTTAACTTTTTAGGGAAAAGAAATGTGTTGAGGGGGGAAAAAAACTTGCTATGAGAAACAACAAAGGCTGACAAAGTTTGTCCTAGTGAATTCACTGATCTAGAAAGCACCAATATGGATAAATGTGTCTTAGCAATATGCCAATTATCATTTGCAAGTCAAGTATTAAAATATTTGCAAACAGTTTGATCTGCTTACTTACTCATAATCCAGACCAACTAATGTTGAATTCATCCCTCAGCTGATGCCTCACCATTTTATGCTGTTTTAAGGACATACCTGAGATAAAGGACAAGTTGGCCCCTTTTTTCATGTTCAGAAGACTATTGGACAGGAAACTGAATTGTTCTTCAATGTGGGGAACTGACTACACCCTCCGCTGCACCTATGAATAGCAGGCTAGGTTAGGAGACTTAGGAGAACCACTAGAGGAGAACTATTAATAATGTCCTCACCCCAGCATTCAGTTGCCTCTCTTTACCTTGTGGTAGGGCTGGCCCTAGACAAAATTCTATTTCCATCACCAACCAGGGCAGATCTTTCCAGGGAACCCATAAGAAAATGATGAGGGTGACACCCATCTTCTCTTGCTTGTTTCCGAACTGAATGTTATGGATATTCCATTTAGCTGTCAGGGCTAACATCAAGCTATTGATAGACCTGTATTCCACAAAGTTGCTGGATTTGCTTTAGAAGATGTATAAGTCTGTGGCCACCACTGTATCCTGGGGCCCTCCAGATGTTGTTGGACTTCAATTGTTATCACTCCAGGCCAGCATGGCTGATACTCAGAGATGGTGGGAGTTGTGGTCCAACAACATTTGGAAGGTTTCAAATTTCTCAGCCTTGTTGTGAAATGCCATAGTTTTCATGTTTAAGAATCTCTTTTTGCCATTTTTGTGCCCACTGCCACACAGCTTCATTCTATCCTTGTGAGAAACAGAAAGGAATTCTATGGACTCCACTGTTTCTACAGTGTACTTTAAAATACATCTACTATGCCATCTCACATATTAACTGTCCACTCCCCAAACAAAACAGAATACTAGATATACTATACTTTCCTTGTATTGATGATTATACTTCCTCATATCGATGCTTATACTTTCCTTACATAGATGTTTCTTCAGTCCCTTTAAGAAGAGTGCACTGGGTTTTATTGGTTTTTTTGGGGGAAAACTCTCCCAGGCACTAACTATCTGCAGGATCTTATAGGCTAAAAGTTTTAAAAATGAACAATTACCCAGAGTAACTCCAAGTGAAAGATCTCAGGACAAGGACCAGCTGATTTTGCAGCAGAAACAATTCTTCATTAAACAGACAGAAAAAGATAGCAGTAGAAACAAATAGAAATCTATATTCAATACAAGCTGTTTCTACGCTGTTTTACAAAGTAAAAGAGGGGGAAAACAGCATGAGTGGTAAAATCCCACTCCTGACCAGTCTAGGGGGAGGGCTAGAGAGATGTAGCTGAGCTTAAGGGCCTACAGCCTAAGAAACATTGATTTTCTCACCCTCTTGATGCAAAAAAAGATTCTAGGTGTTCTTGGAGGGAGTTTCTTGGAGGGAAGGTGGAAGAAGAGATAGGGTGAGGAGCCAAGGGAGCTAAAAAAGGGAAAAGGCCAACTTTCCCCCTTTCTGGCTAATATATAGCCCTTTTCTAACTTGGGGACTATCTCCTAAAGTAAAAAAGACACCTCTGGGTGAGAATCTTATTCCACTGGAGGGTTTGAAAAACCACAATGTGCTTAGAGTGAGGTGTGCAATGGTCAGATGTGAATGTGACCTCTGCCTTTCACCCTCTGGGCACTGGTAATGTCTCTTAGATGACTTGGGAGAGACAAACAATGGAGTTGCACACCTTGAGACAATGCCAATCAGGTATCCTCTTTGAAATCCAATCAGGGTTGCCTAATATCTCTGGAAACTGCAAAATACCTCACAATGGGAAGTGTATACCAGTCTGATCAGTTTGGGAAGGCCACCTTAAGCAGAACAGTTAGGCATTGATTAACAACTAACCCATGGAGGGTAAAGAAAAGGGTGTCACTTACCTGGATGTCCCGATCGAACCCAGAAGTGTTCGCCACAGACCTCCCTGTGACCTCCCTGTGATGCTGGCATTGCACCAGCAGAATGGGGCTCCTTTTCAGATGCCCGTGATTCTGTTACTGAAACGGTATGGCCCATCTATTAACAACTTTTTCCCATCAATAAGAAAAACCAGGTACAGAACGGAGGCAGCATGGGGAAGAACGGGACAATGATGGCGTAGTCTGAAAGGGAAATCTTTTCCTGATCCTGTGGTGTCCCCGTCCCAGATTATTCAGTCTATCTGATAATCTTGTTAGTCACACCTAGTCTCTGGTCTTCTGGGTTTAGCTATAACTTGTCAGCTCATATTTCTGAATTCTGTTAACTACAATCACAGATCTTTGACTCATAAGTCAGACACTTTAAAAGAGATGTATCCCATCATCCTCTGTTAAAAAAATGATGCTGAGAATGCCCAATACATACTTGAGTAGTATAAACACCAACCACTGCTGGAGATCACCCCTATTCAGTAGCCCTGTCTATTCTATGTGGATGCAAAGTTCCTTTCCCCATTCTCTGTCTCAGCATCTCCAAATCATAAGGAGCCTTCATGCACAGAACCCCATTTACAGCCTTATATGGTTCTCCTTCATCTGACAAACCTAATTGTAAGGTACAATTCTGAGTTCTCTTCACTGGCTTTCCTCCAGATTTTTGCTTTGCTTTCGTAGGCACCATACCAAATGCAACTGTTGTCAAAAAAAGATGAAGAAAAAAAAGATGAACAGTCTCAAAAATAAACCACTCTCAAACAGTGGTACCTCATGAAAAGATCAGGCTGTAAGCCAAGATGTAGCCCCTTTCAGCCACCAGTGCATAGGATGAACAACAGTCTGAACAGCTAGATGGGAGTAAATACAACAGATCACACATAGTAGGCCCCAAAGGGACAAGAAACCATCAGGTGGAGCAACTGCCTCTCAAGGCATGGCTAGACTCATAAGGGCAGAGTAGGTAGAGGTGTCCCAGTTCTCTGGAAGGTTGAATACCTTCCCCCTGCCAGGAAAAAAAAGGCCTCAGAGTGCCTACACTGCCAAGCCCCCCAAAGGGGCCAAAACTAGGGACTTGGCCATGTTATCAACTGGAACTCTGCTGAACTCACTCCACCAGTAAAGGCCACTGAACACTTGGGAGCCCAAAGAATTCCAGCCTTCTAAAAATGCCTTTTCCATCCAGGCTACTGATTATACTAGCAGAACTAGGGGGGAGAGGAGAGGTCAAACCTCATTAGGTGACACCATCAGGGGAGAGGTGACACCAAACTTAGTGATGCCACAGGTGCCACTTATCCTGTTCCTGACCTCATAAAATGATATGGCACTGATTACCAAACTTGATTTTCTTCTTCATCATCATCATCATCTCTCTCTCTCTCTCTAGAAGTAAGTAGCAAAAACAACTAGCTACTTCCTGCAACTAATTTGTTTTTCAAATAATAAATATGTTATTTCATTTACCTTATAATTTTAACTGAGGGATAATATCACTCCTCTTACAGTGTATAGCACTGTACATTGGACCATGTCTGTACCAAGTTCGGAAACTTCAGTTAGGACTTTTTCGGATGGAAGAAAAGTAACGCAAGCAGCGTCGCCAGGTTGCGATGCTGCTGCGCAAGAGGGCGCCAGTTTCGAACGACGCTCTTCCCAGCGGTACTGTTGCAGTACTGATCGCGAGTAAAATATGACGCTGGGAAGGAAAAATATCACGCTCAAATGTCCCAGCGGTACTGCAACAGTACTGCTGGGAAGAGCGTCGTTCGAAACTGGCACCCTCTTGCGCAGCAGCGTCGCAACCTGGCGACGCTGCTTGCGTTACTTTTCTTCCATCCAAAAAAGTCCATCGTTCAAAACATGACAGCCAGATTGGTTACTGGCACACCAAGGAGTGATCACATTACACCAATATTAAAATCACCCCACTGGCTTCCAATTAGTTTCTAGGTAAGGTACAAAGTGTTAGTTGTTACCATTAAAGCTCTACATGGCTTGGGTCCAGGTTACCCACAGGGTCACCTTATTCCATATAATCAGCCCCATACACTCAGGTTCTCTGGGGGACATTTACTCCAGTCAGCTAGGACTAAACTGGCAACAGTCACCCAGAGGACTTTTTCTTCAGCCACCCCTAGACTCTGGAATTGCCTGTTGGAAGAGATTCAACAGTTGCATATATTATCTGAACTTAAAAGAGCATTAAAGACAATTCTCTTCTGGTAGGCCTATCCAGATGACTTTTAAACTGTGAATTTTAAACTGTCTTAATATGTACTGGTTTTATTTGTTCTTTTAAAATGATTTTGTGTGTGTTGGTGTATTTATGTATTTTTAACCAAGATATATTTTAATTCATATTAATTTGTGTGTGTGTGGATATGCTGTTCTCTGCCTTGATCTGTGGGGAGAGGCTCTAAGTAAGAAGAAATAACAACAAGAACAAAACCAATCTGTAACTATCAGTTACTTTTACAGTTAAAGAGCTATGGGCTCACTAATGATGGAAGAAAGTTCCCATGGTCAAGCTGACCTGATTTTGTTGGAGGTGCTGACATGATGATGACATGGATTAGAGTAGAGTGTGGGCCTGTCTACACAAAGGTAAAAAATGTGGATTGGTGCACACTAATGCAAATTTGAAGCAGCTTCTATTTGTCTTAATGGTTTTCTGGCAAAATCACAGGCATGTGACGCTATCCGCTTTTGCTGTCCCAACAGGCATGCCTGCGAATCAATATGGCAGGCACAAGTGAATTACTCTCATTTTTATTCTTGCCAGTTGCTGCTGCTGCACAGTATTTTTTAAAGCATATCTAAGGTGTGAAAGTGCAATATTCTGCCTATTTTTTTTTTTAAAAAAAGAAAAAGGCTGTTTTATTACCTGAGCACATGATTGCTAAAGCAAAAATCCAAGTTGGTGGTTAGCAAGCTCCACCCCTGCCCCGTTCCAACTAATCAGCTTCCATTTCTGCTCTTTCACAAATGCAAATGAATGCAAATCTGATTGTCCAAACAAGCAACAATGTGCATTCCCTATGGAGCTTTTTTTAAAAAATATGGGAAAAGTTACAAAGGCTTTCCTGGCAGAGTTTAAGGTGGATTTGGGCCCCCTCCTTCTGAATGCTGCAATCTGATGCAAAATGCCATTAGGACAGGTAGTATTCCAAGCAAATTCTATGAGGATTATTTTGACCATTAAAAACAACCTCTATGTTTTATTTCACAGGTTAGTGGGGTTTTTCTGGAAGTGACTCAGAAATATCACTATAGCTAATTGCTCTTCAAAATAACTACCTGTATCCAAGCTTTGGTATAAAGTTGTTGGGTGGATGGGAAAAGAAAACAATATCTATTGTAAACAACAAAAAGGAATCAGTGACGGAAATAAGACTGGAAATCAAGCAGGCCACAAAACTATGGTATATTAGGAAAAAGGAGCAATCTTTCTTTCATGACAGGTGAATTAAGCTAAAGGTCATACCATGCAAACAAGTTCATTATTACAGTATGAAATATGAATAATCTGTCTTATATTTTAAACAAAGTTTTACCCCAGAATAAGCTCTGCTAGTATTAAAAATGCAATGAAACATTCCAAAGGATTATTTAATAAAAGCAAGAGTGATTGAACTTCAGTGGTATTCCTTTAGGACATGACAGATAACATTTAATAGGTGTTTCAGGTCCCGGTGGTGTCCAGCCTCACCTAGAGGTGTTGAAACAGATAGAAATTCTGATAGAACTTTAGACCATTCATAGGATGTTGACTTGAGTCTGTCCTGAGTTACTTTACAAGCCCCCTGTCTGCCTATTAACCACCTTAGACCCTGTCTGTTGCTAGGGTTTTTCTGAGGAGGTACAGTGTAACCTTGGAGACCAAACTGAGGAAGTTCTACTAGCACCTCTGTTGTGTAAGTGAGTCTGGGCCCAAGCCACCATAGTTGGTTCTAAGAAGACAATGACTTTACTTCTGTCTGTGTGCTCGCTATGGATGTCATGTATCCTCTGAAATTACCTACAAAATCACAAGTCTGACTCTGAGTTGGTTTTGCCAGCATATACATATTGTTTCATTTGTGTTGCCTCTGGCTTTTTTTTCCTGCCTCAGCTTCCAGCTGTCAGTCTTTCTATATGCTAATATAAATTATCAGTTTCGAGGGTCTTCCTGCATCATTCACAAGTCCAATGCAAGGTTTTTTTTAAAAAAACACCAAAAACTCCACTGCAAGAATAGTTACTTTCTGCCTTGCAGATAGAAGCTTTGCTCTGTTCTGTCCCAGCTACTAACACATTACTCCGAAGAGTCAAAATGCTTTTAAACACTCTACAGCACATCGGCTCAACCAAAATCTAAAAGGCTTGTATTCCAAGAGGCTTTATCAAGCTTCCAGCCAATACACTCATCCCTATACAAATGACTCCATAGTGGAAATGCCTTCTCCTTCCCCCTTCATTCATCTTACCAAACTCCTTTAAACACAGTTAAAATCTCCCCACAAGCCAGGAAATCTAGGAATCCAGGAAAACCAGTTTGTTATCTCTGGTCAAGCACATCCCTACTCATACTCTTAGGATTATTCAGGTACAAAGATGATGAAAAACAGTACCAAGAATTGTTCTTTGCCATACACTAATGGTATACCACAACTTCATATCTGTTTGAATGTAGACGGAGAGAATCTTTTTGTCTGATTGCTACCCACAGCTGCCTTGGAATGCAATTGTTACCAAATGTGCTATATTCCTGCTTCTTGGGTGACCTCTTCATTGAGGACATTAGCTAGTCTACTAAACTTCCTCCTTAGCAGAATATAAGATCACAGGACACAACTGTAGGGTGAGACTGGCTCTCTAGCACCATCTAGTCCCCTCCCCCCTTAGTACAAAAACCCACTACTAAAGCATCCTTGACAGATAACCATTTAGCTTCCACTTAAAAACCTTCAGTGAAGTCTCCTTAGACAATGAGCTTGTCTACACAGGCCAGAATAAGTTGCCTTCTGGCCAGTGAATTCTGACCCTGGAGCTGGCCTGGATCCCCCCCCCATTACTTTGACAAATGGGCAGAAGTCTGCACATACATGGCTATTAGTATCAGCAAGCACCTCCCCTGCTGTCACCTGTTGAAGCCACAAAAGAGCCCCTCAGCATGTGATCAAGGCTAATCACATGCAAGGAGCCTTGATGGCATGCTGGGGCCTTCCATTCCAGCTGCAGAGTGACACCAGTGGCAGTGGCAGAATCTGGCAATGCAGCCCAGCATACAGGTATGGAGCCTGCATTCCCACACCAGACTCATCTAGATTTTCCAACTTAACATGGCTTTTCCTGTGCTTTTTTTTTTAACATTTTAAATGGGTTCACCCCTTCTCTTGGCTTCATCTCAGGCACCGTCAAGACTGTCCAATGATGAGTCAGGGCAAGAGTCCTGTGTTGTTTGGACTGCAGAGCTCCGAGATGGGGGAAGCTGGGGAAAATTGCCCATTGAGACAAGCCCAAAGTCTCCCCTTTCCTTTCAGTGTAGGTCTATTAACAATTTGAAACAATAGCAGGGATGCAAATATTTGTGAATTTCATTCTCATAGGCAAAAACAAATACCTTTACCACGTTTATCCCTGCTAAAAGAAAGTCATTTTAGAATGTCCAGTTTTTGTAGATTCTTCTCAGTTCAGGACTTTTTTGTGCAAAAAGTGCATGTGGGATTTTTTATTTTATTTTTGCAACTTTGCAAAGCAAGTTTCCTGCACAGGAAACAGCAGAAAATACTGGTTTCTGCACAGTAATGTTAGTTTTTACTCAGAAAATGTTGTTTTACAAACATAAAAAAAACTTTTTCTTTGAAACTAATTGCTGTTTTCATGCAAACCAAATCCTGAAATGTAAAGATTTTCATGCATTTATTTTCTCAGGGTTTCCCAATATTCAAGCAACTAATTTTTTTTACCATTTTGCAAATATTTCCAAATATTTTCAGCCCTAAAAATAATTTCTTCATTTTAATGTCTTCATGACCACTTCTGCACCCAGAATTTGAAGTTGTAAGAGCTCACTCTTGAAACAGAGGCCTGAGACCTTTCACCTACAGTAGAGATTTAAGTATAGAACTCTCCCCTTCTGTGGCTTTGATCATTGAGTATGTGACACTTCAAAGTGTCCCTGTACTTTCAGACATATTAGCTGTAATTTAGGATTGCCAGCTCTTTTTTTTTTTTTTTCTTGAGTGGCTCTTCATTTTTAATGTGTACATGACAGGCAGTCATATGCTGGAAATAGCTGCACCCATTTACTGTGTCCAGTGCAATGAGAGACAATTTGATTTCAGTTTGTTTTTTAAGACTTTATCCACATTTTGCACATTTCTTCATATGTGGGATGGAAACAGCTTGAGATTTATTTATTTTTTAAAATCTGAACTTGGGTGAAACCAAAATTGAAAGATTAATCCATCCCCAATCTACAGGTACTGCCAGCCTTTGCATGCTTAATATTATGGACAACTCAGGACAGAGCTATTGCATATGCTTCACCTAAAGTTGCTACCATCTGTGTAGATCCACTGTGAATTCTTTTCCCCTCCTTTCTTCAACAATACTGAAGAACACTAACCCACAACATGGTGGTATCAAATCTGGTACTACCTTAAACTGAGCAGTGCAGTAAGAGCTAAAAAAATAAGGAAAGGGGATGGAGAAGTTAAAAAAAACACATAATGATGTCAGAACCAGAGCTTTGAAAATTACGTTAAAAATAGTTACATTTGAGGTGCCAACCCCACTCATAGTGACCATTTGGAAAAGCAAGATAGTTCCTGTTTATTAAAAACACCAGAAAGGGACACCACACACTTTTGCAATGATAAGTGACTTGAAAAATGTTACATTGGAAAAAGAACAAAGTGAGCCCTCACTAAGGACTTTATCAGACTAGTGTCTATAAACACTATAATACCACTATTGAGGAAAGTAGAAACATAGTGACATTATTATAGTAATTATCACACGACCACCACTAGTAGTTTAAGAATAGGTTTTCAGCTAGCTCTATAATATCACTTGTCTTTGCACAGTCTTCTAATGACAGAGCATTAATGTTTCTTTATGTCAGGGCCATCCACGAATTCCAAGGCATAGAGTGGAGTTCGTGGAGATCCCTGACATTTTCATGGTTTGAGACTGGCTCTGCCTTGGCTCTGCCTTGGGCCTCCGGAATGTTTGGGAGATGTTGGTTTCCATGGGAACGCTGTTCATCCCGGGAGCTCAAGGTCGGCCAGATGGCCTGGCAGATCTCTCTCCTCCGAAGTGAGCTTTGAAGTTCTACCCCCCCTTTTCTGCTTTCCCACGCTGGGGGTACCTTATCTGTCCTGATTGCAAGCTTGGTCTTCAGTATGCAGCTTTGCCACTGTTCCTTACACATGCTTCTATTCCAATAAAGAACTATATTGAAGATATCTGAGTTTGTGTTCTGTGTACATCACAGAAAGCTGCATGTCCCCTTAAGAAAAAAATCCTCTTACTTCCTGGATTTTGCATGGGCAAAATTTCAGCTGTTTTCATGAGAAGACATGACTTCACTTAAACACACCAAAAACAAATACATAATGATCAAATTTCACAAATAAACATTTAATCAAACATAAAAACATACCAAGCAAAGGCAACAGCTCATTAAAACAGCATCTTATTGGTTCTCCTCACATTCTCCCCTGGAAGCTGAAGTATGTGTTCTCTTTGGGAAAGGGGGGGGGAAGGAAAAGAGGACTACCCACTCACACTGTACTTGCACAATTACAGCAGAATGTGATTTCACACACTCATCAATACCACAAAAAGAGCAGTATTGAGGGCTATTGACAGCTTTTGCCCATTAATTAAAAGTGGTGCCTGATGAATGGGTGGAGCACAGACTAAGCTGTTGGCTCTCTGTTATGTTCTGCAAGGCATGCAGCAACAAATACAAGAACTAGGCCCACTGAGAAGCCAACGATCAGCACTGTCTGAGGTACTTATCCTCAACAGTAGCTATTACAGCAGAGTGCAAAAGCACAGAACCCTTTAGCAGTATTTGGCAATATGGCACTGACTAACTTTGAAATGATGCACAAACACAGTTGGATTCTTCCAAAGTCCTTGGAGGCTCTTTATCTCTTGTTTCAAGAGATATCACCAACATAAAATGTCTGAAGTAATGCAAAATACTCACAACAGTCAACCCATTACTCTCAGCTCACTCATATACTGTGGTGTCTACTCAGGGTTGACACCTGGTGTTACACACCCTTCACAGCTATACTAAATATTTTACATAGTCTTAAAGGAATATTGTTCCCAGCGTAGGCGTGGGAAGACAATGATGTGTGATAATGGCAGCCCATTTGTGCTACCACCCCATTGTAGTCACACTATTACAGTCTTGTGTGATAATTTCCTAAGTTACAATTGCAATGTAAATAAATTATCACTTAGCCAACATAGTGAATTAATTGCAAATAACTCATTATTTACAAGCTCTGGATGGGTAAGTAAATGTACTTAAAGTTTATAGAGATAAGCTGGAGATACAGTGGTAGCAGTGGGAGTGGATACAAGCTTAACTGTCATGCAATCCTTCTCCCCCCCCACCCCCTTATTCAGGCCAGTGCCCTGCTGCACCTTTTACAACTAGGTGCAAAAATCCAATGATGTTTATGTCTTTTTGCCTTTCCCAGTGAATATAAATTCCCCTTTCTTTTTGATATTCTATAACCTGCTTCTTTCCAGATCCAACATAAGTGGAAACTTCAGATCTTTTGAGACATTACTGGTATCTATCTATCTATCATTCTCTTGGGTATGTTGCCATTTTCAATGTGCTCATTGGCTGCTTATGTGTCAGGATCTGCCTCTCCTTGCAGAAGTAGGCCCCTTGCTGCAGCAGCCAGCATAGCCTCTTTACAGACTCAGGTCCTAGCTCTTGGAGTCTTGGAAAAACCAGGGCCAGGCTATCAGATGCAGCCGGAATCAATCATGCAGCACACCTGAAGCAGCCAGGGTACTGCTATTTAAGAGTGGCATTAAGCTCTCAATCTTGGCCACTGCAACATAGTCTTATGTGCTGTCTATAACTGTTTCTTGCTATAGGGTTGGGGCTCTTTGTGTGGCAGAGGGGTCCTCGTGTTCTGGCATGCATGGTATGTGTGTATCTAGCGCTGTGTGTGCATGTCTAGCATTGTGTGTGCATCTGGGTGGTATGTGTGGTTGCATAGTGGTGGCGGAGGGGCTCTTGGCATGAAACTAGCCATTATAGTTGATTTGAAATGTTACATATTAATGCATCAAATGATCATACTCTTGACATGTTTCCTAAGTGGCCAATCAGCATTGTGGGAACTGAAATATACTGAAGCATTTTATATATGTAGATAATGCTGAATGTTATGCCGGGTATA
Organism: Gambelia wislizenii; assembly: GCA_030847615.1. Taxonomy (NCBI): domain Eukaryota; kingdom Metazoa; phylum Chordata; class Lepidosauria; order Squamata; family Crotaphytidae; genus Gambelia; species Gambelia wislizenii. Next base: position 152,567,163 of record JAUMIR010000004.1, read on the forward strand.
GCTAGTATGTATAAACGATTCCCAAATGCTCAACCATCACCCAGTTCTACTAATGGGAGAGACAGGAGTCAGTACATTCAGCAATCTGTATCCACAGATTTGGCATCCATAGATTCTACCATCCACAGCTTGAAAGTATTAACAAAAAGCAAACCTAGATTTTGTCATTTTTTATAAGGGACACCTTTTACTATGTCAATGTATATAATGGGACTTAAGAATTTGCAGATTTAGGTATCCATGGGCCTCCTGGAACCAAACCCTAGAGGATACCAAGGGCCCGCTGTAATGTCATTAGGGCACACTTGCCTGCTAGCCTAGTAACCAATGTATGAATTCTTTACTTGTTCTTTCCCAATGTAAGTTTTATTTACTGTTTACATCTTGTTTGTTATGTTTACTTGAAAGTAGAAGCAAGAAACTTTTTTTTTTTTTTTTTTGCTTACTGTCAAGGAGTGGGAATAATGTGGCTCTCCAGAGGTTGCTCAACTGCATCTCCCACCATTCATCACATCTGACTGGATGGCCTAGGGCTGCTGGGATTTGCAGTCCAACAATACTACATTCCCACCCCTGCTATAAAGAGCAAGAGGTCAGAAAGTAGCTTAAAGTCAGATACACTCATATGGGATGCCACTTGCTGACCCATTATAGAGTATGAAATATATGCCCTTTGTGTGATTTTTATTAAGTGAATGTAGATTTTGCTGGATTTCACTGGTGTGGGCAAGTTCACTTTAATTAAAATTTCTAGAAGGGGAAATGTCCTAGCATGGAAATTGAATGTACTTCTGGAAATGTAGTCCTAAGGGCAATTTTACTTTCTTTTCCACAAGTTTCATTGTTCTGTTTATTTGCTTGTTAATTTTCCAATGTCTGATGACATAGTAACAGCATAGGCACAGTGACTCATTCCATGAGTCAGCTTGGAATCCTCTGTGTTGTTCAAAACAATGTTAAAAATTAAGAGAATGTAGAAGTTTATCTGTGCTCTAGAAAGATTATACTACTCATTCCGTGCTGCTCTACAATGGATTTTCACTAGCTCTAGCAAACAGAAGCCATATTTAAGCAATTAACAGTCAGCTACATGGGTGGTAAGGATGTTAGTGATACTCTGGCAGAGTCATGATAAATGGAGGAATTCTTATGGGCTGTGCACACTGGGAGCTGCGAGGCCATTTTTGGCACCTATTAACTGCATGCAGGCAACTCTGAGCTGCTCTTTATGCCATTTACTGTCACCATAATTGATATTCTGGTAATTTTGGCATCATTTTGATATTTTGGCTTGGGGACCCTCCAAAATAATTTAAAAAAAAAGACTCCACAGAGGCCTGGGGTCTGATGGTGCCAGTGGGAGTCCAGAGGACTGCACAGGATGCCCCAAGGACCACATGAAGTTCTCTAGCCATATGATCCCACCCCTGTCTCTAAACATCTCAAACCACAGACATGATCACATATTTTCATATATGAAGTGCAAAGGTTTACAACGTTTTACAATTACAGTCAGCTGAATGTGCAGATAGAGATCCTATTATGTTCATAAGTTGATTATCCAAGTCCACATTCAGCTGAATACAGCAGCAGAGATTATTATTTATCTTCTGTCTTTCTCCTAATATAGCAACTAAGTACTTCCACATGTATAGAGGCATTTGGAGCAGGGCTTCTGTACACTCCTGCATTCCCACTGCCCATTTAGACCTCTACCTGTTTAGTGAATGTCTGAATGGACAACTGGATAACCTGCTAGAAGAGAGATAGTCAACTTACAATGTTTTTGAGACCACTCTAATGTGGAAATATTGGCTTGGGTCACAACTGAAATTAACAGTTTTCAAAGAGATAACCATGAGAATTCTCTTTCAATATTGTGTCTTTTATGTATTTAACATAAGTGTGTATTTGTGTGTGTGTGTGAATAAAAATAATTTTTAAAAAATAAAAATGAAAGGAAAAAGAAATCTCCTGGCACCTTTAGGACTAATCAATTTATTTCCTGAACCACAGTCTGCTTCTTTAAGACAATTTTTTCCCTTCTCCTTTTAAGCTGAAATTAATATTCACAAACACCTGCAGCTTCCAAATTATTCCTGGTTAGAGTCTCGAGGTTTTATCCTACCACTGCTCTATCATGTATGGTTTCAGTCTATTATGCTAATTTTTCTTAATAACTTTCCAAACTGTGGGTGGGACTGGAAAAGCAGCAATGGGGGGATGATAGTCTGCACATCCTCACAATGTCCCCGCTTACATTACTCCAACATATCTGCACATCATCAAGATGTCCCCACTTATATTACTCTAACATATCTGAATCCCCACTCTTGTAAATAAGAAATTTTAATCTGAAATTATCACACATGTTGGATAGAGGTTCCACTTCATTATTTGATACTTCAAGCTTGTTTGAGTCTCTTGATAATTTTGATTTTGGCAGGCTGCATTTATGAAACTTCATAAATTGCCAGTTGTCAAGTGTCACCACTAATCCCAGACATATTAAAGTAGTGGAAGGAAATGGCTTACTTTCTCAAATTAATGAACTGTTATTTACCAGTATCTGAAAGAACTATCACTGATACAGTTTAAAAAATAGAATAAAATATCAAAGGATTTTTTTCCACAGCACAGTATAAAGATGTGTGGGCTCATATTATTTCACTCTAAATTTGAATCTTATTCAGAATAAATTTGTTCAGAGAATCAAAGCTATCTTGCACTAAATGCGAGACTTGTCACAATGACTATCAGGGTGGTAAGTTCTCATCCAACTCTTTCATTCTGTTGTAATTTGTAAAGTAGAATAATAGTGTAAACTCCAATATAACTTCTAGTCACATTGTGTGTCTGTCCCAGAAAACAATCAAATCCAGTAACAGAATTGGAAGATTGAGGAAAGTCAATTAGAGGTTCCAAAATACCCGAGTAGAAAGATAGGAACAGTTTGTCTAAGACCACAAAAGGTAAAGACATGGATTTTGTACTATTTCATGAGGTAAAGAGTGTCCAATGAAGTGCTGGTGGGGGTGTCACAGGGTACAGTTGAGAGGATAGATAACTAACTGTGGGTGGTTGAAAGGGCATGGATCTTAATGAAAACCAGACATATTATTGATGAGAGATATAAATTATAACATCTTAGATATTGTCAAGAGGGTTTTTGAAATGACTTTTCCTTCCCTTTAAACTGGTTGGATGTTAATTCTAGGCAGGAACCTCCAATTTCCCCTAGAAATGTGACTTCTACGGAGTGTAAATCAAAGCAAACTATTAAGTTATACTGTATATCTTTTATTACATACTTTTTTAGAAACAGCAGCTTATGTGTAGGCCAACACACTGTAGTGGTTTGAGTGTTGGAGTAGGACTCCAGGAGACCAGGGTTCAAATCCCCATTCAGCCATGAAAACTCACTAGGTGGCTTTGGGCAAGTCACACTCTCTCAGCTTAAGAAGGCAATAACAAGCCTCCTCCAAATGACTCTTACCAAGAACACCCTATGTTAGGGTCACCTTAATGCGGAATCTACTTGCAGGCACATAACAACAAGCAGCAGAAATAGACCCTAGTTCCATATTTACAGTATATGTTGGTAAACAGGGATTTTTTTCCTCCTCCACACACCTTCACGTTTTCAATTTTCTTCTTCATTTGTCAGTTAGTTCCTGAGGGAGTGGAGGTCTGCACATTTCACAGTTTATGCATCCTGCCTTTCCCATCTGACAGAAACAATCTATGTCAATGTCATTAGCTGCCATAACATTTTAACTGTCTCTGTGAGGTGAGGGCCTCAGATCTGTGACAATAATTAAAAAGGCAAATACAAGTAAGAAAAACTTGAACTGTAACAGCAAACTATTATAATGGCAGATTGCTAATTACTTACAGCTCTTTATTGATGACACTTTCAAGAACCATTAGGCGTGTTCCTTTGTTTCATTAGTTTCATTACAGTTTATCTCAAGGAAACATGTTTGTAGTAGTTTTTAATTGTCTTTCTAAAATCAAATCCATTTCAGAGTGTTTATTAAGCCTCCACATAGGAACATGGGAATGCTTGTCTGTTAACTAGGCCTGTTTGGTGAAAGCTGTGAAAGTTTGTTGGTCAGAGAAAGGAAAAACCTTTGAGTTATAAAGTATATTCAACAATAGCTGCCACTTTAAGGACATTTTCAGACAGCGTTTTAGCGTGCCTACCACATGAGGAGCTCCCAGGAGAGGGATGGCGCTCTTGTACAGCAGGGGGTCATTTTCGGACACCGCCGTCCCTCTCCCAAAATCATCAGTGTCACTTCCGTGAAGCTTCGGAAGCCACAGAGCCATATTTTAATCACGGAAGTTGCCTGTGATTAAAATATGGCTCTGCGGCTTCCGAAGCTTCACGGAAGTGACACTGATGGTTTCGGGAGAGGGACGGTGGCATCCGAAAATGACCCCCTGCCGTGCAAGAATGCCGTCCCTCTCCTGGGAGCTCCTCCCGCAGTAGGCATGCTAAAACGCTATCTGAAAATATCCGTCTAGAGTTAAGGCTATCTCATGTTATCTCAAGTTCCATAAAACCAGGAGACTAGAAGTTAAGTCTGATGCCTTTGTAAAATATGCCCCATGATCCCAAGTGACATTGCTCAATGTCACAAATTATGCTTACCTACAGCTTACCCACTATGCTCCCCATTTTTCCCCTCAGTTTCTCAGGCTCAAATCCAGATGGGGGAGTGCCTGGGACCAGGGAAGATTCCCCATTTAGTCCTGGTCCTGTATAGCCCATACCGTTCCTTCAAAATGAGTCATAGCCTGCTCTGAAGACCCCCCAGGAACCAGCAAGATGATGTAGCCAAGTTTTAGCACAGGAAGCTTTTCTCCTTTCTTTAAGGCAAGTGGACAGAGAAGGCTGGACAGGTAGAAGTAAAGTCAAAAATAAAGAAGGAAAAAGCAGGAGGGAAGGACAGGATAGAGCCATGTAAATGAGAAGGAAGGTTAGATTCAGCATGGGGGTTAACTTTCCAATATCCCCTGGGGGGAGGATACAATCCTCTGGCACCTGAGAATTGCCCACATCAGGTACAAAAGAGCAATTTCCTTTTCAAAACACTGGTGAACATTGGGTTCCTGGAAACATTTTGGGCAGAAGGATTTTTTCCATTTTATATAAGGGACAAAATTTTACTATACCAATTCATATTATGGGATTTGATCATCCTTGGATTTTGCTATCAACGGGGTTCTGAAATCAAACTCCAGTGGCTAGCAAGGGCCCACTGCACATACCTGCTACTGCAACAACAAAAACTACAACAATAATAAGTTGTTACAGCGCTGTATATTCCAGTGTATAAGATGACTTTTTAACTCAGAAAATCTTCTCAAAAGTCTGGAGTCGTCTTATATGCCGGGTACTCCCACAACTTCCCACCCCGCGATGGGGCTAGCCAGCCCCATCATGAGTTGGGGAAGCACGGAGGGCTGGCTGGGGAAAGGCTTGCTAGCCAACCCCCCAGGCTTTCCCAACTTGTGATAAGGCTGGCTAGCCCCATCGCATGTTGGAGAGGCACAGGAGGTGCCTGGCAAGCCTTTCCCCAGCCAGCCCCATAGCGAGTTGGGAAAGCACAAAGGGCTCGCTGGGAAAAGCTTGCCAGCCACCTCCTGTGCCTCTCCAACCAACGAAGGGGCTAGGCAGCCGCATTGCGAGTTGGGAAAGCACGGAGGGTTGGCTGGGGAAAGCCTTGTCAGCCACCTCTCATGCTTCTCCAACCCACAATGGGGCTAGTCAGCCCCATAGCAAGTTGAGGTGGCACGGAGGGTTGGCTGGCTGGTTGGGGAAATGCTTGCCAGCCACCTCCCATGCCTCTCCAACCTGCAATGAGGCTTCAGAAAGGGCGGGTGATGGCTGGCTGGCTGGCTGGCTGGGGGCAGGCTTGCCTTCCCAAATGGGACCTGCGATGGGAGGGTGAGGCTAACCCCTAAAATCGCCCCTCTGCTGGGCTTTCACTCTCTCTGCAAAGGGAGTGAAGGCCAAGCAGAGGGGCAATTTAAGAGGCTTTGCCTCACCTCCTGCACTTGCCTGTGTCTTCATTCCCTTTACAAAGGGAAGTGAAGACCCAGGCAGGCATCGAGGCTCCCCATCATGGCTTCAGGAAGGGTGGCTGGTGGCTGGCTGGCTGAATGGGGGGAGGCTTTTTAAATGATTTTTAAATTTTTATTTGGTTTGTGTGAGAAGGGGGGTAGTCTTATACAGCGAGTATATCACAAACTCTAAATTTTAACTGGAAAAGTTGGGGGTCGTCTTATATACCCAGTCATCTTATATACCAGAAAATACGGCATTTCATGAAAAGGAGAAGAAGTGATTGTTAAACATTCTCATAATCATCAGTTAGTTGAATGGGTGGATTTTCAGATTACTGTATTCATAGGACCTTTTTCTGTTGTTGGTGGTGTTTTTATCAAAATAGTTTATTTATTTATTTGGGTATTTATACCCCGCTCTTGAGCCACAAAGACTCTCAGAACAGCTTACAAATAGTTAAGCAACAGCATTTTACACATCTGCATGGCTTTATTTTTTTAATTATTCTTTATTTGATTTTTTTAAAAAAGAAAAAGTATACTGTTCATGTTATTATTATGTGTTTCCATCAAATTTTCATACATAGAATTATGTACAAATACAAATGAAATATATATTAGTCATACATCATTTAATACTACCTTGTTTACCAAACTATCTTGCTCTCCGGACTTCCTTTACACATTTTTGTTTGAGCTATTTTTGTTGTTTATCTACACTTCATGTAGGTCCTTGGCCTTCTACTTTATCTCTCCACTCTTTTCACTATTGTGTTTCACTCTTCTGGGTTTCCTCTAACTCCATAACTTATTTTTATGATTTAGTAGATTCATTTACACAATATAGTCTATACCATGATTTTAATATTTCAAATAACTTGTTGCTTTAGTCAATTATGTGTACTTTCTTTCACTCACTTATTTCCCCAATTAACTAGTAATAGTTTCTGAGAAGTTCTTATATACATCTCCAATTTTCCCCAAAATTTTAAAACAGATTCCCAATCCTCCTTTGTTTTACCACTTGCTTTCTGACGTAATCTATTAGTTAGGTAATCCAACTCTATCAAATCCAACAGCTTATCTTTCCATTCTTCTATCTTTGGTTGTACTTTTAACTTTCATTTTTTTGCTATTATCATCCTGGCAGAGATGATCATATATAATATGATCCTCCATAGTTTATTTTCTTCATTGTTATTTAGACCTCTGATTATATTAAGTAAATATAGTTCTGGGGCAAATTCCAATTTAATTTGTAGGATATTGTTGATGTAGTTATGTACATCTAGCCAAAAAATTTTCACTATTGTGCAGGACCACCACATATGTATGAGAGAACCTTGAGATTTCCCACACCTCCAACAGTTCTCGTTTACCATAATCTTCATTTTATTAAGTCTCACGAGAGTATAATACCATCTGTTGGAGACTTTAAGATAGTTTTCTTTTAAATTTTTACATGCAGTGAATTTCGCGGTTCTCTTCCATGCATTTTCCCAATCATTCAAGTCTATATTATACCCTAAATCCTGTGCCCATCTCACCATATAATCTTTAACATATTCCTGTTTAAATTTCCTTGCGTGGAATAATTTGTGGTATTTTGATATTAATTTTTTCTGAGATTTGTCCCAAATCAATTTTTCTAGCTCATTTACTCCATTCTCTACGCTACCCTCCTTTTGATCTTCTCTAAATCTTTCATTTATTTGGTATTAAGAGAGCCAATTTATATTAAATGTTGTTTTCAGTTGTTCTTTTGATTTTAATGTTCTTATACCCTCTTTACCTATTTAGGTTATATCTACATATCTCATCCAAGGTTTTATATCATTCCATCTAGCCTGAAAAGCTTCCTGTGGGGAAGTCCACATTGGTATTTTAAAGTAAAATCTATTCTTCACTCTTAACCAAACCTTAAGTAGTCCTTTCCTTGTTCACCTTATATTTCTTACATATCAGGTCCACGTGCCATCCATATCTTATATCCTGTTTTTCCACATTTAATTCTTTTTGTTCTCTAGTCTTAACCAATCTTTTAGCCACAGGAACGCTGATGCTTCATAATATGATCTTAAATCAGGTAATCCCCAACCTCCCCTGGTTCTATCATCTATTAAATAGCTCTATCTTATTCTTGCCTTTTTCTTTTCCCAAATATAATCCCTCAGCTCTTTTTCTCATAAATCGAAGATCTTTTCATTATGAATTATTTGTAAGTTCTGGAAGAGATATAAAAGTTTAGGCAACACTACCATTTTTATTTATTTATTTATACCCCGCTCTTCAGCCACAAGGCTATCAGAGTGGCTTACAAATTGTTTTAAGCAATAGCTATTTACACATCTACACTGCATTAAACAGTTTCCAATGTGTGTTAGCTAATTGCCCCCCACATGCTGGGTACTCAATTTACCGACCTATGAAAGGATGGAAGGCTGAGTGAACCTTGGAGCCGGCTGGAATCGAACTTGCGACGTGGTGGCTTGCAGTACTGGCATTTAACCACTGCGCCACCAGGGTGATGCTATTTTCCCTAGTATAGACAGGTTTATTTTTCTCCAATTTTCCAAGTCTTTTTTAATTTCTGAAGTATAACTTCCTGTACAATCAAGATTTTGATTTCCCTTCCTTTAATTCCCAGGAGTCATTCATATATACTTACCCCATACTTTCTCTGTCTTGCACTAAAAGACTGCACCACCATGCATTAATATAAAATAAATTATGGTGTGAATAAATATGCCTTGCTACTGCTATCAGGCTGATGCTGAATGTTTCTTCTTAATATATTTTGGCTTAGCCAGACTCTCCAGATATATTTAATTTGCTGCCTCCATGGGATCACTTTCCTGCCTTGCCAATTTCATTTGAGGATTTCCACATTTAGGTTGAATCACTTGCCATGAAAAATAACTTTATTAATATTATTAATTGTGCAAGACAACTGCAGCAGGTGAACTAATTGGACATGGGCTTTTTCAGTAATAGTGCCAACATGGTGGCAGTAATAGTGCCAACTCTCTGCCTAGAGGGGCTTTAACTACATCTTTGTATTCCTGCTGCTTTGTTAGAAACTTGGCTGGCTGTGATGGTTTTTCTGAAGAGGCCTGAAGTTAGTTAGTTGCTAGTAGGATATTGAATGATATGGATTTCTTTGTTAATTTTACCTTCAAAAGAAACAACAAATAATTTTATTAATTTTCTTTCCAATCTAGGAAAGTCCTCAAAACCGTGCAGTTTTCAAATATTATTTGCAGTTTGGGAGTTATTCTCTGCAACATTTGCATGTGCTCTTTTTGTGCAGAAACACAATTTTCTGCTCCAGAAAAAAAAAAAATTCTGCACAGAAAATAATATTCTCTGTGGAAACATTTTTTCCACTGAAAATGCTGTTTCCTATGCAGAAAGTGTTGTAGTTGGAAATTTATTTTGTGCAAAATTTGCACATGCCTTTTTGCACAGAACACATTTTCTGCACAGAAAATGTCCTTCCTGCAAAGAGAATTCTGTTTTCTGCACAACCTCTTGTCCTCACACATGTGTGCATGTGCGTGCACACACACACACAAATTTTGCACAGAATAAATCCAAAACTGAGAAAATTCTCATTAGTCCAGGATTCTTCTTATCAGGCCCTTGTGACACACAAGAAAAAGTGTGGGTTTTTTTTCCAATCTTTTAATTTTTTTAAAAAAATCTTTCTATCCCCAGTGAGCAATTTATAGTTCTTCCTTTGGGTCTTCTAGCTGATGTGCATACAATCTTCATACTGATGGACTGATTAGAGGAGGAATTATTTTACATATTTCAATTCATAACACTTCCCAGTTATGAACTGGGGTGGGGTTGCAACTGAATTATTCAGCAATTGACAACAAGACTTCTTACCTAAGGGCTAGGATTTAGGTGTAGAATGAAGCTAACAAAAATGTGGGAACCCACTCTGAGACTAGGGACAATATCAGACTAGCATCTTAAAATGCTATAATAACGTGAGTAAGGAAGTCAGAAACATCATGGCATCATAAAAAAATTATCAGACAACCACCACTTGTGTTTTCAGAATGGAATTAAAGGTCCCATGACAGTAACACTTGTCTTCACATTACTTTTCATTAACAATCTATTAACACTTTTCACTGGCCCATGCATGCTTCTTTAAGAAAAATGTCTGCTTACTTCTGTGTTAGCCAGGGTGCAAGATCTTAGCAGTTCTCATGAGAAGACGCAAGTCTGTGTAAAAACAATGAAAAAACTTAAAAAAAACAAATTAAATACACAGATAAGCCCTGAGATGCATATAAAAACTTGCAAGCAATGCTGGACAGTTCATAAAAAGAGTGTCCTGTCGATTGATGTCACCCAGAAATTTACTTGGTGGCAATGGGAATGGAGGATGGGTGGGAAGGACTGCCCATTCACATTGTATTCTTGTGATTGATTACAGCAGGACTTGGTTTCACATGCACCTCAATACTGTGAAAATAACACTATTAAGGAGCTATTGGTGGCTTAGCCCATGAATAAAAAATGACACCTTATTTGCAGCTGGTGCACACACTGGCTACAGGAAGAGGACAACATCTTCTGATAATTTCAGCCCGTTATGTTATTATTGCATCATAATGACACAATTTTTGCCTTGTCAAAGTACTGGGAAAGCAGAAACTATGAGTCTTAATTAAAAAGATTGTGGCCAGAATCCTGTGTACACAACATTGCTACATAGCCTCGGAATTGACATAGCTATGTAGTGAATCTTGGCCCAAACTCCCCAATCCCCACTGCTGCTACAATCAATGGGAGTCTGTTCCCCTGTCACTTGGGAGGGGGCTGAATAACATTCCCATTCTTTCACACAAGCATTCTTGGTTGTGACAGGCAGAAAGAGAGTCCCTTGTAGCAAAGATTGCTCACATGAGGGGGAGTAAGATATCAGTCAGATGTTTTCCTGTGCGACAAGGAGCAAACCTGTCAATTGCAGAGGCTGCTGGTCAGTAAGTGGGTATTTTAGGACTTTCATGGTTTCTATGTATTCCCTGAACAAGAGGACACATAGGGATCATTACTGAGAAGCAGTTACACATGTGTAACTCTCAGTTATGCATTTGTAATTATCCAATAGGATTGGGGCCTGTATGGTAACATTAGGCTTCTACTCGAAGTAATTTTAGTAATTTTCCTCCCTCTGTGAGAATGACTTCAAAACCAGAGATTTCAAAGGCTATTCACAATTTGGTACGTATTGTGTCCAAAAATTGCACATGGTTGGTTTCAACAGAAAACAGGACATTGCTTTTTGTGGGGAGGAGATAATATTTCTGCATGGAAATATTATTATCTATTAAAAAAAAAAACAGGTCTCCTGCAGACAAAAATGGAATGTCCTCATTCAAAGTATTTTCTGTGCAGGAAACAACTTTTTTTTTTTTGCACAGAAAATAATCATGCAAAGCAAACGGTGTGTCCTGGACAGAAATTGTTGTTCTTAGTGCAAAACCTCAAGCAAATTTTGCACAGAATTGTCACACACTATGAGGATTCTTGTGAGTCTAAGGTTCTTTTCATTAGGATTTCTTCATACTCAAACAACATGTTTTTCTATCTTGTTTTGAACAGAAAACATCCATACACAGCAGAATCCTATGATTGCTCAAAAATAATTCTAGAGGATTTCATCTGAGATGTTTACCCATACAGAAGATCATACAGACCTGCAATCTCAGATAGTATTTTGTGGAAGAAGGAGAATATCCCTAGTGTCACCAATTTTCTGTCAGCATTCCCAAGGGGAGAGCAGTGCCTTAATGTCCGTCAGACAGTCCCCTGATGTCTGTCCATTCTTATTAATTTCTTGTTCCCCACCTGGATCTATAGGGAGAGGTTGTTACCATACTGTACTACCCCTCTCCATGAGGTTTCATAACTGCACATATGGGACACTTTTTGGGGTCATGCTGACTGGACACTCTTTGGGGTAAAGCTGACTGGAGGACAGTCAAGGTCATGATGACCTGAGATGTGCCCAGAATAATAATGGTGGGAAAGCCCAGACAGGGTTATGTGGAAAACTCAGCAATTAATGAGTCTATGCTAATCTTTTCAAACATGCAATCAGTGACCTACCCTCAAACCATACCCTACAGAAATCTTTCCAATACACCCTACCTGACCAAATGTTGAGAGGTTGTTGCAGATCCCATCAATGTTTTGTTACTCCAGAGCTAAGGAAATCAGCTCAGTATCAGACCCTTTTGTCTGCTCTGTGGGAAAGTCATCCAGGCTTTGTCGTAACCCATGCACTCCTCCACTTTACAAAATAAGGTATAAATATAAACATCCTAGCTGAGACACTAATCAGGAGTGCCACAGACTGGACGCATCAGCCTCTTGGTTTATCCATAACTAGTCCCTTGATTTCATATGGAAGCCACTAGTTACACCTTCTTCACTTTTCACTGAAGCAAAAAGTTATTTCTTCCTGAGGGTAAAGACAAAAGACAGCAACAAGAGAGAATAAGGAGGCAACATTGGCAGTGACTTTGCATCCATCTATCTTCAGTGCCTTCCCACTGCATTTTGAATTAAATATAATTCTTAAAAAAAATATATCCAAAAATTAAAAAAAAAATGAGGATGCAGCAGCATGGGAGAACCTCTCCAATGTCCTGCAAGAGGGAAATGGGCCCCTCAGCCCCCATCAACTGGTCACCCCTACTATAGGAATGAGGGTAGATCCCAGGCCCATCAAAAAGAAGAAGATGGCAACCCTCCTGATCAGGCATGGCTATACCCCCAGTTTTCAGCAAAACAACCATGTCTTCCTATGCAGACTACAAACAGAGTAGATAGAGCACATATGAATACAAATGGACTAGGGATGTAATTCTTTGTAAAATTCATTATCACAGGGGGAAAAAACAAATAATTTTACCATTGTTATCATGAAAGCCATTGAAAACTGCATGATTTTCAAAAACTGTTCACGATTTAGGAGAAATAGTTCTAATGCATGTGGGGGATTTGTGCACAAAACTGCATATATATTTTTTGCAAAGAAAACAGCAGAAAACTACCATTGCATCCACATTTTGTGGAGAGAGCTTCTGTTTCCTGGTATCTCTTCCATTGCACCTTGTTACCTTAGTGTAAAAGGAGATTCTGCCAGCTGGCTGACTTAGAAATTGCATCTCAGTGAGAAAGAGGGAGGAGAGAACAGATGTATACAAGTAGTTAACAATCTCTCTCTCTGGCTTTTTTTTTCAGAAACAAAGATTCAGGAAGGACTCATCCTGTGCTTTCTGCGAGTATGCTGATGGCTAAAAATGCCAATCTGAAATGAACAAGTTGCAGAAAGCACAGCAGAAGGTCTCCTTCGGTGTTTTTTCTGTTTTTTTTCTGGGTTCTTTCTGCGTTGTCGTTTCTCTTCAAGACTTGTTCGGCGTGAGTTCTCAAATAAGGCTGCAGCATTGTGGATAGTGCATCTCCATGCCTGCCGATGTGAGGCCAGGGCGGACCATTGTTGGTGATCAATCTGGCCAAGCCTGAGATGTTGTTTCAGGCAGTCTTTGTATAGCTTTTTTGGAGCGCCCTTCTTATGCTGACCTGTGGCGAGTTCACCATAGAGTACTATTTTTGGGAGGCGATGGTCCTCCATCCTAGAAATGTGCCCTGCCCAGCGCAGCTGTGTTCTCAATAGCATGGCCTCAATGCTGGTGATCCCTGCTTGCTCAAGGACAGCAACATTTGTCACATAGTCAGTCCAGTGTATATTTAGGATTGTGTGTAAACAGCACTGATGAAAGCATTCGAGGAGTCGTAGGTGGTGGTGATAAGTGACCCAATAGTTAACAATACAATACAAATAAATGTACAATACAAGTAGTTAACTCAATAGCAGGGTAGTGATAGATAAGAGATTCCACAGGAAATATAGAAAACTTCAAAAAGTGCCATAACCTTTTATAAAGGCATTTGTGCTAGATTCTACTGTCTGGCAATTCTTTCTGTTTACCTGTGGATTCTGTGGGTCTCATTACTTCATACCTTATGTGTTCTATCTATTTTATCAGAACCTTGGGATTTCGATGCCAAACAGAATCAGTTTGGATTTCTTCAGTGTTCCTAGTTGCTAGTTAGAAATTTGATGTTTTCCATAAACTGCACAAAGTCATATTTTGCCATCTCATCCTGGTGTGGATGTAGGAGATTATCAGATATGGGGGAATGTGCCAAAAAATTGCATTCTTAACCGTACCAGAAGATTGCTAGAAGAACAGAAAGGGTGACCTTACGAGACACCCACAACCTTTAGCTGTTCCATTGGTGTAGCACTGCCATGGACAAGGCTTCATTTTCTACTGATGGGGACAAGCCACTAATAGAAAGGGACACTTTACTCATGGCCACACTATGCCCCCAGAATGCTGGAGAAGGAGGATGTCTGGTAAGGTCTCTCCTTCCTGTTTTTCTAGCAATCTTTTGATGTGGTTTTTGCCACATCTGATAATCTCCCCTATGTTAGGTTCTCAATAAGGTATAAAATGCTAAGGGTTAGAGTATGACTGTAGACTGTGCACCATCCTCTGAAGAACAGCCTATTTCAGCAGGGAGATAGAAAGTTAGTGGTGTCCATGTCACTGGGGTAATCTGCTCCAGCTTTAAATCTGAATTCCAAGGGTGCTATCTGAGAGGCTGTACCCAATCTACATAATACATTTAGCACCTTTAATGTTCAGACTAAAATCTACAACAGATATGAGAGCTATCAGCTGCCACTGTTCAGAGATGCTCATCATCAGAAGGATGACCATCAGGTGACCAGTTTGCCCAAGCAACTATGCAATCTGCCTCAATGGAAGTACTATGAAAACTGGGGAAAAGTCATAGTCAGTACTGAGTGATTGTATTAGATTGTGCAACATTGCATGTCTGCCAGCAGGAACTGATCCAGGTGACAAGCTTCCAAATATTCCTGAAGCAGCTTCCAAATATTCCTGAAATTCCTTTTCTACAGGAAGCAAACCTTATTGAAAAAATGTTACCATAGTCTTTTACAACCATAGAATATGAACCGATGTATTCAAATTACAAGAGAAGAGATTCCTCCCAAACATTAGGGATGTTTGTTTGCTTGCCCTCATCCAGGCCATTACTGGTGACAGACATTGGTTTAGGACCAAGACAGCCTCCTTGGATTAGGGTGGAAAGGAGCAGTAGAGTTGGATGTCATCTGTATATTGATGGCACCACTTTTGAATAGCATGGTGGAGAAAACAGAACCCTGAGGGACCCCACAGGCCAATGGTGAGGGAGTTGAACAGGAGTCCCTCAGCACCTTGTTCTGGTATTGCTCCACCAGGAAGGAACAGAGACACTGTCAAAAAGTACCCCCAAGTCCCATCCCAGCAAGGCAGCCCAGACACATAGCATGGTCGATGGTATCAAAAACCACTGAGAGGTTTAGCAGAACCAGCACACTCCCTTTTCCAGATAATAATGTCCAGTTCCCTGCATAACTCATCCACCAAGGCAACTCTGTCTGTCCCATAGCCTGGCCTGAAACCAAAATGAAATGAATCTAGATAACCTGTTTCATCTAGAAACTCTTGGAGCTGGGAGGCCTTCACAATCTCCAATACCTTGCCCCAAAATTTATGTTGAACACTGGCTGATAATTATCCCTTATAGGGGGATTCAGGATGGCATTTTCAACAAAGACCTCACTACTGCTTCCTTTAGGCAAGGTGGGATTCTGCTTGTTGTAAGGAAGCAATGACTGTTCTCTTCTCCCAGGCAGCCAGTCACCCTCTGGTCTGTTTAATAAGTCAGAAAGGCCAAGGATCTAGCACACATGTGGTGGTCCTCTTATCTGAAATCATTAGGTAATCCTCTTCAATGATCCTGTCCACATCCTCAGGCTGCACAAACTGAAGAATATCCAATGAAACTGCACAAGTGGGAGCCAAGGTTACATCCACTGGAATTGAATCAACTAGAGGACAACAGTTAACCATGCTAAATGCCTCCTGAATATCTGTTTTGATGTGTATTTTGGAGGAGGGAAAGTCTAAACTTAGGGTTTTTTTTTTTAATGTGAGTTTCCTCACTAGGAAACTGATCAATGGGATCCATGATTCTTTTGCAAGATTGCACTTATAGCTCCTCATTGGCTGCACATTCTGTTGGACTGTAACATTGAACTGATCAGAATCAATTTGCAATCCTAAACATGCTTAACTGAGAATCAGCCCAATTGAACTCATCCAGATTTATTACTGAATTAAGAGATCATGTCATGAAAGAGAATCACAGTGGTCTGAGCTCTGATACAGAAATAAAAAATGTTCTCTTTTTCTTGTTTGTGACATTTTGTTTGCTGAAATTATTTTCTTCTTTCCCTTCTACTAACAGTGATAAATCAAATGGGGAAAATGTGGGGGAAAGGATATTCACTCTCTGTTTATTGGGTATTGCCATAGTTTCCACACATGTACCTTAATTTTTAGCTTAAGTAACAACTTTGGGGAGATATTGTACAAAACACTGCTTTCTGCTAAGCTGTCACATATTCAGTTTTCAGAATCTTTTTCTTGGCAGTTCCATGAATTATTACTGACATTAACTTTGGGTTCTCCTCAAAAAATGCTATTGTTTTAATTTTTTTTCATCACTGCTAATGAAACATTAGTCTCTGCCCAATGGCCATTGAAAAGTTTGGTCAGTGAGTGTCAGAGGCGGACAAAATGATAAAGTTGGGAAAATGCAAAGATGCTAATAAATTATATGGAGTAATTTGAGAAGAACTAACAGGGGTAAGAAATAATGTGGCCATATTTCATTTCTTGACGAGTCTGTTACCTTGGAAACAAAAGGTATTATCCCTATGCCTGTAGATTTAAATTGATGAAATTATATAGGATTGCACTCTATGGAGAACAAGGAAATGAACTGGCAGGAGCCACAGTTCATTAGGTGGAAGCCCTACCCCATTATCAAATAAGATTTAAAGTGTGATTCTTAAAACCCAGGTTTTTTTTTTTTTTAATTTATTAACTAAGTTTGCTTGCCTTTCTTTTCCAGGTCTGTGACCCAACAAAACAAGGGAATTAAATCTGAACCATCAACATATCATGCTGATCACAGTTTTTAAAGATTCCTGTATAGGAAGCTAATTACCAGCTGAACTCCAAGCTTTCAGCAGTGGGAATAAAGTTGATTCCAGCTGATATCCAGATGGTATCAGTAGGGCATCCTTTTGGCTTGTGGCAAGGAGTTCATTAATCTCCCTGTTGTGGCTGGACTTCCAGCAAAGGTAATCCTGTGTGTGTGTGCGTGTCCCACAAAACCAACTACATCCCCTCTTGGAAAATGGCAAACAGATAATGCTCATTAATTTTACAGTATAGGAACCTAGTGATGTTTTTACTACAATCTGCACAATAAACTTCTGTAAAAACAAGAAGGAGGCCACTGAGGAGGGGCAGAGTGGACAAACAATAAAGTTTGCATCTATTTGATGAAGCAGTGTTGAAGGGGTAAGCAAACTGTTAGAACATCATACCTTTTTTTGTGTGTTTTTTTTAATATGATAAAATGTCTTTGGTTTAAACCTACGGATGTTAAGCAGGCTGCTCAAATAGATATCCCTAAACATTTTTCAGACATGAACAATGGACATTGGCTTCATGTCACATATTTACAGAGAGTAAATCACCATCACCATGAGACGAAACAACACAGGGATTCTCTAGAGCCAGTTGTTTGTGTATCAAGAACAGAAAAAGGACACATCATTTCAGATTTACTCACCAAGAATCTGTGTGTATATCAAGAACAACAAACAAGACACATTATTCTGCATATACTTATCAAGAATTGTATATTAATGATATGGTCCAGAAAAAAACATTATAAAAATTATTTCATTGTTGTGTGATTGAAAGTTACTCATTGTATTTTTGTTGATTGAAAGTAATGTATGTTGTAGAAAATTGTAAATACATTTTGTATATAATTGCTTCTTAATATTATTTATATGTTTGGAGTATATCATTTGTGAGTGAAATTATTGTGATAGTATGTAATAAGAGTGTGCTAGCTATCAGTAAAAAAGAGAGTCTTAACGTGACCAGTCTTAATGGTCAAAAGAGCCCCCCTAAACTTTGCATGACCCCTAGCCAAGATGGCGGCTGCGAGTGATTTACTTGCATGCAATATTTTGTATTTACAAAAGAGAGAGAGGGTAAAAGATCGCCATATTATCGACTTACCTGACCCTCACTTAGCCAAAAATCCAAGATGGCAGCAGCAGATGCTTTCCCTGTTTCCTGCTCTAATAATTGTGGTCTCTAGGGCAGGAGCAAGCAAAATGCAGCCTGAGGGCACATGCAGTCCCTAAAACCTCGTTTGGGTGGCTCCTGAAGCCATCCTAGTGACTCCTAAAGCCCCCATCCCTCTTTTTTTTTTTTAAAAAAAGGTAATTTTATATCCATAACCTAGGCAGATAAATTAAAAATAAACGGCAAGTGCCATTGTTTGCTTCCTCCATCCACCCCAGATTCTTCCCACAACCCATAAAAATGACTGATATGGCAGGTAGAAACAACATGATGTCACATCTGGCACACAAAACACAATGGTGTGACCCACAAGGGATACATAGATGACAATTGGTCCTGTTCCATCTACTGTAGGGAACAAGCAGGTGTGTCATGCCCATGTCTGCAAACCTCTTTTTCCTATGTGCAAGTACATTTCCATGCCAGTACCATAAAGATTTTTTAAACAACAAAACTGAAAATCCATACAGATTTTTGGCTCTCTCTTTCAAACAGACACATTAGCAGACACATTCCTAGATCCACTAAAGCAAAGGAGAGAAACCTGTGGCCAGTAGGCCCATCTGGCTGAGGACTGGTCCCAATCTGGTTCAAAAAGGGCTGAAGAATACCTCACCCCTTCCCCATTCCCACCCTTTGAGGTTTACCCTGGTCCTACTCTGTCATGCCCAGCTCCTCTGAATCTGAAGATGAATCAGAGGAGGACAGAGCTTTATAGAAGGATATACATCAGGGAGCAGATTTATCAGCAGAGATTCCTGACCCATTTGTCAGCACCTGCCCTAGCAGAGCTTCCTGGCTCCTCAGATATAGCAGAGGGGGGCATGGCAGATAGCCTAGACCCAACAGAGAGGCCTGGCCCCTCAGATATGGCAGACAGAGAAATGGTAGATAACCTGGACCCAGTCTTACCTACCTTCCAAGAATGCAGACAGAAAAAGGAGGAAGTATGATGCTTGCAGTGTATTAATGAAAAAATGCCGAGCAATCAGAGAACACCTGTGTAAGCCTTGAGATCTATAAATCAATGCCAGATACTCTGCAGAATCTGTTGGAAGTTATCTGACTACTTCAGTGGTAAAGCTCTGCTATTGCAAGAGTCTGGTTGCCTTGTTTGGACTTTGACTCTTGGATTTATTACTGGACACCCTGCTAACCTTGACCCTTCATTATTGTATTGTTAGGTCCCGTCTATATGAAGGGGGAAAATACGATCTCTTCAGAAGAAACAGCCATTTGCAGTGCTGTGACCAGTCTTAATGGTCAAAAGAGCCCCCCCCTAAACTTTGCATGACCCCTAGCCAAGATGGTGGCTGCGAGTGATTTACTTGCATGCAATATTTTGTATTTACAAAAGAGAGAGAGGGTAAAAGATTGCCATATTATCGACTTACCTGACCCTCACTTAGCCAAAAATCTAAGATGGCAGCAGCAGACACTTACCCTGTTTCCTAGCCCCACACCCATGCTCATCCAGCCAATCAGATTATGCTGCCTTATCTCAGCAATGTGAATGTGACTGTTCTAACTATTTCACATTCACGTGGCTTACAGAGTTTTTTTAAAAAGTCAAAGAAAAACTCTGAGGACTTCCCTGAAGGACTTTAAGGTGGATTTGGCTGCCCCTTCTGAATGAGACTTATTTATGCAAATGTCCATTTGTATAGATCGCCTTCCATGTGATTGCCATTTGGATTATTTTAACTGTTAAACTGGATTATTCCCTTGCTCGTATGGTTTGGATTTGATGCTTAGGAACTCTGTGTGAAAATCTTTGCTTCTGTATAGCTGTGAGTTCCTTAACTGTAAGCAAGCTATCTGTAGTCTATGTCTCATTTTGGCTGGTTTTCTGGACATGCTTACACTTCCAATACATAAAAGTGGAAAGGAAAGGAACCCCCCCTCCATTTTTCTTAGATATAGAAATGATTGTTTTTTTTCCACTGTGCACCTCCCATTTGGGAAGGCCAGTCGTGTACAAAGGAATATGGTATATACTGTACTGTTATCTATATTCCCTGATCAGGGAAATAACTGGTAAGGAGGGTCATCCCACTTTTAGAGATGGAGAACATATTTCAAAACAATGGAATATTAGATGAAAAATAGGTTTCCTGAGCATTGGGAAACACTGATGTAGAGGATATTGGAGGGTCCAGCAGTTTCAATAACAGGATAAGGTAGGTGTCTGAAAACTTTTTTTGAAGTGCTACAGAGACAGGAGTGGGTTGGGTGGGGGAGTGTACCAGGACAGGGATGGGTTTTAAGGGCCTGTCTGATCATCTCCAAGGTTTTAAAATGGTGTGTGAGAGAGGGGTTGCATCCTCTTTGAATTTGTCTAGGCTGTTTGGGGAGCTGAGTCACTAGGGGGGGAAAAATCGATTGAGGCTGCATGAGACCCCAGGTCCACACCTTGCCCACCTTGTCCTAAGGGTTAGAGGTGTTGGAACTTGTTGAGGAATTTGATAAATAGCTGTGTATCTCATAAGCCAAGTAATTAGTACTCACAGACAGAAGCTGACCAATAACCAGTTTGACATCACCACTGCCCACAGAAAAGAAATACA
Organism: Gambelia wislizenii; assembly: GCA_030847615.1. NCBI lineage: Eukaryota > Metazoa > Chordata > Lepidosauria > Squamata > Crotaphytidae > Gambelia > Gambelia wislizenii. Next base: position 152,588,152 of record JAUMIR010000004.1, read on the forward strand.
GCAGGCTTAGTGTATGAAGTAGGTTTGGTTACTAAAGGTTCCATGATGTGGAGATTTGTAACATGCTGTTCAAACATGTAGGTGAGAGAGAGAACCTCAGGCAGAGAAATTTAGGATGAAAAAACGAAGATTAACTGTTAACTGATGCAGGAAGAGAGAGTGTGTGACTAAGATCAACAGACAGGAAATATGAATGCATGTTATGATCATAGCGAGTCACATAGACTAAAAACTGCTTAGTATAGGCGTGCTAGGTTGGTCCATTTAAAAGCAAAACAAAACAGTATTTTCATTTCCTAGTTGGATATGCAGGACACAAACACAGTTATTTTGATTGCCCACTTCTCCATTTTGCAATGTAGACCTTGACACACAAACTCTGTACAAGATTGTGTATATCAGGTGAAAATATGTACAAAAATGTTTATACTTAGCTGTGTGTAACATATCAGGTGAAAAATATGTACAAAGGTGTTTATATTTAGCTGTGTATAACATAGCTGTGATGTGGAAAACTGCATACAGAAATAAATGTGGCTTTTCAAGCTTTTTTAAAAAATGCAGAATGATGTGAAAATTGGATGCAATAGTCTTAAGGCTGAATACATATGAAACTGACATAGTCAAGAAACAGACAATTTGTTTATCCTATAAGAGTTGTAAATCTAATCTATACTAGCCCTTTTGCAATTGCTTGGTGAGAATGTGGAGCTGGGCTGAAACTATTCCTATTAAAAAACAAACAAAAAACCAACAAAACATTTTCAGTAGTGTGAAAAACTGCCTCACTCTTTCTCAGAATTTTTTGCATTCCTTTCTAAAATATTTTCCTATTTACATTGTCCTCACTTGCCTTTGCTTTCACTTCCCCTCAGTGATGTCATCACAGTCAGTTTGGATTGCCTACTTCATATTGAGACACCAAAGAGACAGCTAGATGGAAGAATTAAGCCTGGAAAATAGTGACTTATCTCTCTTTCAGCCCTGTGCCCATTTGTGCCCACGATGCATTTGCAAACGCATGACAGGAAAATTACCCAAGTATGTAGTCCACATGGAGCATGTGCCCCAGAGAATAGGTGGTGGCCACGAGTGAATGTTTAAGATCATCTTTTTAAAAATAAAATGAAATAAAATCCTCTTCTTCCTCCTTCGTGGGGGAGGTGAGGGGACAGTGAAGGCAGCAGGCAGAAGGTTGCACAGGGCAAAGGCCAGGGAAGAGGGGCCAGTACTGTGTTAGTAGGTGAACCACAGTGGTTCCCCCTTGACCACCGTTCTGCTCAGGAATGAGGAGTCAGGGTGGTGGGACAAGAGAGACTAGGCCCTCTCCTCTCTCCCACTGCTGCCACCTGTGAAGAGGGGAGTGGGTCCCCCACAGACTTTTCCATGCCCCGATTGTGGGCGGCCACCTCCCTGTGCCTTGCCAAGTCCCCTGAGTGCTTGCCACGATGGAAAGAGTGCTGGGGTTCGGGGAGCTGCAGCACCTATGGTGCTGCTGGGTATGAAGAGAGACAAGGCAGGCAGGTGAGGTTAGGAGGAAGAGGGGGTGGGTGGCGCAAAAATCCCCCAAAAGAGAAAGAAGGGGACCAGTAAGTGAAGGGGGGATGGAGGCAAAGAGCAACAATGGCAGCCACATTGCAAGCTTCTCCTTCTGAGCCCGCCCCCTCTGAGGCCCACCCAATCATGTTAAAGCTCTGCTGTGTGCCCCTTTTCAAATTGGTTGTACAGGTGAGGTATTGTGCACATTTCCGCACACTTTTTCAAAAAGATTGGGGAAAATAGCAAAAGCAGTTATCGTGGACTATGTGGTGTTTTCAGCACCCCTCCTTCCAAATAGTGTAACTGTGGGCCATCTTCTGTGAGGACCAATAGGATTCTTGGTGAATTATTTGAGGGTTTTTTTTCTCCATTGTGTAGGCAACCCCCCACTTTTTCATTGCCTGCTCCCTGACCCAGTGGCATCAGCTGTGGGTCTATGGATATATAAAGCTGCCTTGCACTGAGTCAGATCATTGAGCTCTCTAATTATGTAAGGTCTACTTTAACTGGCAGCATCATTCCATCATCTCAGACAGAGGTGAACTGGATGAGTTTTGGGCTGGCCAGTTTTTAGCCACAGGCATCAGAAACCAAATCTTGGCCTTTCTGCATGCTAGGCACTGTGCTCTGCCACTGGGGTATAGACAAATTTAACAAGGAGGAAGATGCAGTGGCCAATGCAATAGTGGGGGCAAAGGGGGGGTGTAGATCAATCAATCAGTTAGTAAATTACTTTATTTATATCCCACATTTCCCTCCAAGAGTGGTACTCAAGGCAGCTTACAGGATTAAAAAAAAAAAATACAAGTAAAGCAACATATAGCTAAAAACATGCAAAAATATAAGTTTTAAATGCCATCAAACTGTCTGTAGAATTAAAACCATATGAAGCATTAATCTAAAAGCATAGATTAAAAGTTAGCAATACAGCAGCAGCATCAATGAAGGAAAACAGTTGTGTCAAAGAAGAAAGTTTAAATTGTTTTCGCGGGGGGGGGGTGGAGTTGGCAGGAGATTGTATCCTATTCCACTGAAATTGTTAAATTGTTGGGCTTTTTACCCCAGAAAGGCAGAAGTGAAGATTTTGAAAATGGTTCTGATTTGACTCTGTAAGCATGGGATGAGGAAGTCAAACATCTAAGAAGCTTTTAAAAGAATTTTTAAACATAAACAGAGTAATGATAATGAGAAGTAAAGTATTGCCATCACCTGAAGCCAGGGTGAGAACTTGCATTTCTTTTATCTTTGTTGACAAATGGAAAATTCAGTCTCTCTTTTCATCAGTTTGGTTTATATCCTCCAGTAATATATGATGCCAACCTCTCCAATGCATTCTCCATTGCTTTTGTTAATTATGTGATCACTTTTATCTTTCACTGAGGGTATTGGCCTTTGTTTCTCAGATACAGCTTGGGGAGGTAAAAAGATTCCACTAGGTCTTACTAATTGGTTTTGCACTTCTTTGTGTTTCATTATTTCTTCAGTGCTTGGAGTTTACTTTGTTCTCATCATGGTGTTTGTATATCTACTTTCTGTTACTAATTTTGCAGGTGACACTTTGCTTTTCTAAACAAACATGCAAGTATGAGTGCACAGGGAGATACCAAAAGTCACTTACTTTGTCATTTTACCTAACTTTCTCATCTCACTTTCCCATTATTCTAAGAATTTTAATTGCACTTAGGCAGAAATGTCTCTAAATGTTTCTTATTCTTATTCCAACAATCAGTTATTTTTTCAGCTTTGTCCTTGTTTTCTGCAGTTTGCCAGTGGTGAAAATATATACAGCATGCTGAGAGATTCAAATAAAACCTGGGAAAAGCAGAACCATGAACCAGGAGTTAATGCTGTCTGAAAGGTTCTACTAAAACTTAGACCTCAAAACAAAAGTTTTGCCAGAGCGTAACAGGGCTGATGAAATTGCTATTCTAGCTGGGGTTGCAGGGAGGTGTACTCCAAGAGCATCAAGAGCATCACATTTCCCCCACCAAGATATGTAGCCAAAAGACAGACGATAACAAGGTACAAGATGGTGGAAGATAACGTCTTACTGAAGTAGCATACAGAACACCTGTTCTGAGTTGCTGTTCAAACCTTGCTAATTTTATTGGCTGATATAAAATGAGAGCATTGCATTTAAAAACATGACATTGTTAGGAAGAGAACTGAGATGCAGGAAATGGAAATGGCAAGCAGCCTATATCACTGGCTCCAGTAGTTTGGCACGGGAGATGTAGTAACAGGAAGACATCAGCCAGTACAGCCTGAGGCAGCCCTACCATTAGCATGCAGCTTGGCCATTCTCCATGATTCAATTTGACCTACCCATGCCATTGGTCTTGGCAGTTCCACTTTGATAGTCATTGACTCTGTAAGCATTGCAGCTGGTCTTTGGTTTAGCTGAAGATCATTTAAAAATTAAACAGAATTACATTGTCCTCACCTGTTTTGAAGCATGAACCACAGCAAGACACCACAGCTGTTGAAAGCTGAGGGAAACATTATCAATACTTGGGAACAAATTTCAGTGGAAAAAAAATTCAGCAGAGGAGTCAGTCAAGACTATTTCAAGTTCAACTTGTCATACGTACGAATTTTTACAAATATGGCCTCTGGCCAGGAATCAAATGTCATCCCAGATGGATTTGCTCTATGTGCCAGGAGATTCTGAAGGTTCCTGCTGAGCTAAGTTTTTTCTCTGCTTCTAGTATTTTTCCATTTTATTTCTAAAATTTAGTCAGTGATATTGAAGAGGCACATACCCATAGACTAGTAACTCTAGCTTCAAGTGTGTGGAGAGAACCCCACAGGGCTGCAGGCCACTGGAAAAATGCTATCTTAGTACACCCCTTCCTACACTGGGCCTCCCTGATCTGTGACTATGGAAGACAGCTACAAGTCAACCAACATTTTCATTTACCCACAATGCTTGGATGAATAATCACTCAAAGGCAGCGATGAGGAAGTGACCACCTGTGTACCACTTGGGTATAAGGCACAGATGGAAACAGAATGGGAAAAGCAGGCACAAAATACTCCCAAATAAAACAAAATGGCCAATAATACTCCCAAGGGATTGTGTGTGTGTGTATAACAAAAAGTATGCCCAAGTTAGAGTACAGGACGGTTGTAGCCCCTCAGGGTCACTTGGGAGGCAATAGAATCTTCCAAAACTTGGCAGTTGCCTAGTGTTGCTCTAGGACATGGTGGGGAATTTAAGATGGTGGTTGGTTCATAGTAGCTTGTCTCTAACATCATGACCAAGCAATTAAGTAGGCAGGCTACTCAAGCTGAGAGCACTGGTGGGATCTGCCAGGGTGATGAGGTTTTGGCAGCTACTTAAGGATATATATTGCTGATACCAGGCCTTGAAACCCTGTTCATAGAACTCATAAGACCTTTCTCCCTCCCAGTCTTGATTCAATTTTAGTTCCACATCAAGCAATGTGCCTCAGTCCATTATTCTACTAGTGACAGCACTTCCAGTGATAAAGTAGGCTCTGCTTTGTCACATGAAAATAAATCCTACAAAAGTTTGGTTTCAGAAATCTCCTCAAAATAATGTAATTTTTTAAAGGAAAAGCCTATGGGGCCTTATGTCTGTACACAGGTAACTGGACTGAGTGACCCCAGCCTGAGAGTGATGAGCATGCTAGAGGCTTATTACATCCCCCAGGAAGCTACTGCATGTTGTGTCACAATGGGACTTGCTAGATTAAAAGCATTTTAGATCCTTAGATTTTAAGGACAGAACCTGAGACCAAGGCATGGCCCTGGGTGATGTCACAGAGGGTGACTTTCATGTTATCATGGGTTCTGGGTGATGTCCCAATAGATGGACCCTGATGATATCCTTAAGTGTGATACATTAAACAGTTACTTGGAACATCTCAAAGAAAAAAAAACCCACAAAGCATAAAAGAGAAAACATTTTTAAAGATTTACAAGATCTGCATTGAACAGGTAATTTTTTGCTCCCCAGTTGTGTTTTAATATCTTTGCAAGGATTCCGTTTGACAATAAACAAAGAATGTTTTCCAACTCTCCTTTGAACAAGAAAACACACACACATACATCCCCCAGCTCAATTCTAACACTTATGTGAACACATATTTTAATACAGAGTAGTTGTAACTCCCAAAAAAACCCAAGCAAAAATTCCAAGCAAAAAGAAAAGAGGTTGTGGGAGGGAGAAGAAAAAGCACAAGAAAAACAAGGACTAGGGAACGAGAGAGAAGATAGAGGAGGGCAGGATTTTCAGGTGGGATAGGTGAAGAAGGATGCAGAGGGGGGAGAAACTATTTATCCAAGAGCAGAGATTAGGAGTAGGAGAAAGAGAGATCAGTTGAATCAAGAATGAAAAGAGAAGGTTCTTGTGTGCCTGAGAAGAGATGAAGAAAAAATTCTTTCACACTACACTTTTTTATAACTAATGCTACACCCCAGGTGCTTCTCAGACTAAGCAAAAATATTATATTGTGGCTTTAGCCATTTAGGAAAGCATGAGAACATTGGAAACAGAACTGTGAAAGTTAACAATAAGATAGGAAAACAATGATCCTGTAGTACCACATGAGGTAACTCCTGAGGCAATGAATACTTGGGCCGTTTGTATGTGTCCACAATATCTGTTTTCTTCTGCTATGCCCTGGTGCTACCAGTAGTTTGATAAACTTTGAGTGGTGCAGAAGGTAAAGGAGAAGGTAGATGGGTAGACCACTTGGACGGGTCACAGCAGTCACTCCAAAATGGCCTGCATGGAGGAGGAGTACACTATTTTTATTTTTATTTTTTAAAAGAAGCCTTTTCTTTTCAAGGTAGCACTCTTACTCTGAGAGACTTCCCCTTGCCATGGGACCTGGAAAAGCCAAGCCAAGCTCTGACACTCATGCTAGGCATTAAGCAATGAGTCTTAAGGGGCTATATAGCTCAAGAAGGCACCCCTTGGCACCTAGAATTTTAGCTAGGGGAATGGGTTCAGCCATTTTACTGTTTCTTCACTTGGGGCCAGGTTATACTTGCTCATACTAAATGCTTTATAATATTCACACAACTACTTCTATTAGCGATCTCCTTGTTCTAGATCAATAATGTTGGGCCGCTAGTTTCTAATTTATCCAATATATTATGTCTCAGCTCTTTATTTCTGGATGCAGTTAAAGCTGATTTTCTCAAGTCCACTTTAATTTACATGACATCTGTTTGTGACTGGAATGTTAAATTCAAGTCTATTCTTCTTTATTTGCTTCTACTCTCCTTAAAAATGCAGCAGTTCAGAAGAGACACATCAGTGAAGCATTTACTTGTTGTTCCTCACCCTTGCCTCCTCCTTGAATTACAGTACTCTTCTTTTCTATGACAGAAGACAGTACTTCAAACCAGACTTTTAAGTGAAACTACTTGAGATTGTTAGCACCATGCTAGTTGTTATGCTGCTCTGGTGTCAACAGTGAAACAAAGGTACCTGACTTCACTGGAGAGGTGCAAAATGCATGTATATTTGCATATATAGCCCTTTGTGCCAATCTCAAGTAAGGTTTTTTTTTTTTCCCCTTCCCCCACTCTGTGAGTGCCCTGGTGAAACATGCAGTAAAAATAATGACAGCATTAGACTGACCTGTGCTCCAGCTGTTCTTACTCCATGGATTCAGTCAGTGAACTGGAACAGTCTAAGAACAGAAATGTCTTGATTCTGCTGTCAGGCATTTCAACATGATATCCTGAAGACATAGTATTTACTAAGTTTATCATTTTATAGATGGCTGACCTATTGAGACATGGGGGGACGGGGTAGGGGAACTGATGAGGTACAATGAATAACAGACATTTGAAAATTCATTCTGTGAGACATGTAAATAATAATAAAATAAAATAAAAAATACTCATTTTTTTGTCAAAATGTGCTGTAAACCAAGAGAGTGGATGCCATCCATGGTCATGCTGCTTTAAAACACCACAAGCAGAAGTGCCTCCAGTCAAAGGGCCCATGTGGTCTGGTGATTGTTTACAGTGCCAAAGTGGGACTTGATAGGTGCAGGTTCTACTCCACACTGAGCCATGAAACTCGCTAGAGTTTCAAATGTTACTTTTAAAAAGTAATCTATTCCCATTAATTCCTAGAATGTTGATAAATAAATTTGTTGTCATTATTCATTACCATGCTTTGATTTAAAAAAGTAATTTGCAGTACTATTTCTTGCACTGTCTATTTCTCCATTAGGTTTTTTTTGGGGAAGGACATTCGGATTGATAAGAGAAAGGCATAAAACCTGAAGAATTCCACGTAAAATAGCTAAAACCACACTTCATAAGTCAATAAAAAGTTTAAAAAATCATAATCATCATCATCCCATTCATTGTCATGAATCCTACTTATATCAAGAAGAGTAGGCCTATTGAATCTTGCCCCCATTTTGGATCCCTGCAGTCCAAATGATGCAGGGCTCTTGCCCTGTTTTGCTTCTAGGCAGGCCAGATGATGCCCAAGGCAAAGATGGAGGGGAGATGGGATAAAGCCCTTTACAATGGTGTAAAAAAAAAAAAGCCCTGGGAAAACCTGTGTTATAAATGAAAGCCAAGATCAGAATGGCATGGGAATGCAAGGTCCATACCTGCACACCAGCCTGTACTGCCAGATGCTGCCGCCACTGCTAGAGTCCCTCTGAAGCCAGGAAGGAGGCCCCCAGCATGTGATGAATGACCCCTGCATGTGACCAGCCTTGATCACATGCTTTGGGCCTTCTTCCTGGTTTCAGAGGGAGTTGCACTCAACAGTGGAGGAGGTGACCACCCGTACAGGCCAATATGAGGACTCCACCCTGTTTCTTGTAGGTAATGGGGGGGGGCGAACTGGGACCAGAACATGCTGGTAGGAGGTCGGTGTATTCTGGTAGGTCTAGACAAACCCTAAGGTTGTTAGATAAAATACAGGACTGGGCTGTTGGGATATGTCATTTGCAATCCAATAAATTGAAATGTTTACCTGCTGAAAGGGTTAACTGATAGAAGCAAACAGAATCTGTGATGTAATTTCCTATTGAGTTGTGATTGGCTTTCCAGAGGGGAAAGGTGTGTCCAAGTCCTTTCTTTGTCTTTGGGGCGTCAGCCACAAGGCTACACACTTGCCATGATGTTTTCCTAGGATTAGGAGCCTCTCCTGCATGCATTTTTTTAAACATGTAGTTTTTAGTTGTAATTTTACTAGTTTAGCCTTTACTTGTTGATATGCTGCTGATATTTGCTGAGATATGCATACTGACTGTAAGTAAAGATGTTTTTCATACTTTTGAGTGTTTTGAGTTTTTTATGCTAGAGAATATAAACTGGGGATGAATCTTGTGTGGATGGCCATCTTAAATTTACATGCTTGGGATTAATATGTGTCTGCTACATATGCATTTTAAACAGAAACTCTGCTGATAATTTCTGTGCTTTCAAAGTGGTTTAAAGCCATCCATTTTATGGTGACTGTTTTGCAAATGTACTTCCAGTAAAGCACATGGGGTAACAATATTATTAACACCCCATTATGGGCTGACATACTTTTAATGGTTGTGCAGAACAGATTGTTTCAGAGGGTGTTGCTCATGTGTCATGTAACTGACCTGTCAACCCTAGAGCCAATGGTTATTTAAAAAATGGTTCATTGGGTCTACTCCATTTTTGTTGTACCAATATTTTTTAAATGTTGCCAGAAATGTCAATTGTTACTTCCAGACTCTGAAACTCACTGAGTAATTTTGAGTCAGTCACTGTCTCCCAGCCTGACCTACCTCCTGTTATGACCATAAAGTGGAGAGGAAGAGAGTAATACATGCCACCTTGAGATCATTGGAAGAAAGCAGGTGTGTACATGTAAAAATAATTTACTTAATTTATATACCACCTTTCTCCTTATAGAGGATGCAAGACAGCTTACAAACACATAACCAGGGTACAGTTTTAAAAATTTTCATACTAAAGTTTAAAAAACAACTAAACCACAATTCAGTTTAAAAAACATAAGGTTGAAACAATATGCCATAGAATTAAAGTAGCAAAACAAAAAACAAAAACAAAAAAACACACACAAAAAGATTTTGAAAGATAAAAACACCACCCTATTAACAGCTCTTTATCCCCATAAATAATAAGCCAAAGTCTTGCTTGAATAAAAAGGTCTTTGCCTGCTAGTGAAAGGAAAGCTGAGACTCAGCCTTGTGGGGGAGAGATTTCTATAACTTGGGAGCCACCACTGAAAAAGGCTTTCTCCCATGTCCTCACCAAACATGCCTTTGATAGAGATGGGACAAAGAAAAGTCCTTCCCGAGAAGATCTTAAAATCCAGGCAGGCTGAAACAGACAGACACAGTCTTTCAATTGAATATAAGAATACACCATTTTCTGTTACCATGCTCAGATTTTGGAACCCCTTGCCTCAGAAGAGTCATTAAGCATTTTCTATCAGTGGTAAATCTTGATAATTTTACATCCTAAACTTCATGGTCTCATGCCCCACCCCTTTAGATCTTATGTGTAGTGACAGAGTTGTGAAGCACACAACTAACATTTCTCTTCTCTCCCTGCCATTCCATGACTTACAGCTGATTACATTCCGGAAATGTCTGAGCAGAAAACAAACAAAAGGCAGCTTCTGAATGCTGATAAAAAAGAAAGAAATGCTCTGAGAACATGCATTTTAAACTCACTCAAATCCCAGCACCAGCCTGAGCACAAGAATAAAATAGAATTTGCTTCTTCTGCTCTAAGGCAAATAACATTTACTTGGGAATAAACACCACTTTGGTATAGAAACAAATAATAATAATAACAGCAGCAGCAGCAACAGGTGCTTTGTAATGATTTCCATGCCTGTGCCAGCCAAGGTATTGTCAGTCCCTGACCATGAAACATTCTGTTTTGAAACTATGGGAATGTTTACACCAGGTTGAGTTGCAGTTGTCCCCAACATGTCTGTGCCAACATAGCAACTAAAACCAGGGCACTGGTAGTTTCTGAGCTCTTGGGTCTTTATAGGCCTGTAGGCCCCAGATCACACCATCATCTGTATGCACACACACAAGCACATTTGTATATCTTCTTACACCTTCTAAGGCAGACATAATGACCCTGCCTGAATGCAACCAGGTTGGATGGATGGAGCAGTCAGTCATTCATTCAGATGAAAAAGGCTTCTACCAACTCAACACACTGGTTCATTGCTTGTCCAATCTTCTATTCCAAGGTCTTTCCTAGGTCTGTTGCATGTAATTGTGACTAATCCTTTATCTCTCTTCTTCCATTACTGGTGTGGGAGACACTGCTGTGTGGATCTTTCTATGCCATATTGGCAACCTAACAAACCAGAGGCCTTGTGGAAGACCTGTCTTATCTACATGAGCCAGGATATGCCAGCTTCCCTCTGGCATATCCTGACCATGGATCAGACCTGTTGCTCTGCCTTTCCCTCCACAGAATGGGAGGAAGTCCTGACAAGTATGCCAGCTGATTGCTGCAGCTGCTACCATTTCCCTTGCTGTCTTTGAGGGCAGGAAGGGGGCCTGCAGCATGTAACCAAGACCCCCTGCATGTGGCCTAGCCTTGGTCACATGCTGTAGCACTCCTTCCTGCCTTTCAGTAGAGCCAGGGAGATAGTGGTAGCAGTGAAGGCCTGCTTGGCAGGACAGGCTCCTGCAGACATGTGGGACCCGATCTGTTTCCTTCCAACAGAAATGGAATAAACAGGTATTATTGTAAAACATTGTATTAGGCCCTACCCTGCCTTCCCCACATCTCAGGCCTGTATCTTCCCTGGTGGTGGTGAGGACGGACTGAGGGAAGAACAGGGCAAATGCCCTGCACTGTATGGACTACAGGAATCTGAGATGGGGCAAGATGGGCTATATGCCCATCTAGACAAGCCAACTGCTGACATAGCTCCTTCGTAGTACAACACCATTCCAGTTTCTGGAAAGGTTTAACTGGTTTAAAACAGGACTATTCCACTCAAAGTAGTTAATGGTCTGTCTCACAGTAGTGTAATTAAGATATATAGTATTCCATGCAAAACATGTTGCACCCTAAAAGAATATATAGAATGATGACACATGTACAAAGAAACAATTAAAGAATGTATTTTCAGAATTTCCACTTAAAGGCATGCATACTGAGGTACTGATCTGGGGAAAAACTCAGTCGAGATTCCCACTTGGTTGTAAAGCTTATTGTGGGACCTTGGTCAATTGCTATGCCTCAGCCTAATTTACCTCGTGACACTGTTATGAGTATAAAATAAAATATGTTTCTGTTTGACATCATAGAATCATAGAGTTGGAAGAGACGTCAAGGGCCATCCAGTCCAACCCCATGCCATGCAGGAATACACAATCAAATTATTCCCAACAGATGGCCATCCAAACTCTGTTTAAAAACCTCCATAGGAGAAGACTCCGCCAGACTCCGAAGCAGTGTATTCCACTTCTGAACAGCTCTCACTCTCAGGAAGTTCTTCCTAAAGTTTAGGTGGAATCTCTTTTCCTGTAGTTTGAGTCCATTGGTATGTGTCCTAGCCTCTGGAGCAGCAGAGAACAAGCTTGCTCCATCCTCAGTATGACATCCCTTCAAATACTTAAATATGGCTATCATGTCACCTTTTCACCTTCTCTTCTCCAGACTAAACATACCCAGCTCTCTAAGCCAATCCTCATACTGCATGGCTTCCGGACCCCACACCATCCTGGTCACCCTCTTCTGGACATGTTCCAGCTTCTCAATATCCTTCCTGAATTATGGTGTCCAGAACTGGACACAGTATTCCAGGTGAGGTATGACCAAAGCAGAATACAGTGGCACCATTACTTCCCTTGATCCAGACACTATACTCCTATTAATGCAGCCTAGGATCACATTGGCTTTTTTAGCTGCTGCATCACACTGCTGACTCATGTTCAGCTTGTGGTCCACTAAGACTCCTAGATCCCTTTCGCATGTACTGCCATCAAGCCAGGTGTCACCCATCCTATATCTGTCTATTTCATTTTTACTGCCCAAGTGTAGTATCCTACACTTCTCCCTGTTGGAATTCATTTTGTTAGTTTGGCCCAGCTTTCTACTCTGTTCAGGTTATTTTGGACCCCTCTGGGGTATTAACTACTCCTCCCAATTTGGAGTCATCTGCAGACTTGATAAGCATACCCTCTATTCCCTCTCCAAGTCATTGATAAAGATGTTGAATAGCACTGGGCCCAGGAGAGAACCCTGTGGCACCCCACTAGTCACATCTCTCTAGGATGAAGAGGAGTCATTGGTGACTACCCTTTAGGTTCTGTAAGTCAACAAATTACAAATCCACCCAACAGTTGCATTGTCTAGCCCACAGGCTACTAACATTTTTGCACCTTGTCAAAAGCCTTACTGAAATCAAGATATACTACATCCACAGTATTGCCTTCATCTATCAAGTTTGTCGAATATTACTTTTTGTATCTGAGTCCAATATTGTTTTGCTTTTTTGCAGCTCCACCATAAGTGGAAAAAGGTTCCGTTCTCATCATTACATTTCCAACAGTTACTTTTAACCGATTTCTACATCTTTGATAACTTATATGGTGAGAGGTGCCATCTATAGAACATTTTGTATGTGTTTTCTCTAATATTTTGACAAACTGTGAATTTCATTTGTGATGTCCAATTTTTTTCACATTGTTTTAATTCTATGTTGTGTCCTATATTTTGTGCCCATATAATCATGGTTTCTTTTATTGTTTCATCCTCCGTATCCCATTTCAATAATAGCTTTGTAAAAATCCTGTTTATTTCCCATGCTCTGTGCATTAGTACAGAGACATCTAAGACCATGGGCCATTTCCCTTATCTGCCTGCACTCTTTGGAAGAAATGTGAGGTACAAATGTGATAAGTAACTAAAATGAGACCTGATAGACTATGGTAATGAAGACTATATTCCTGTTGGTGCACTATGCTAGTCAGTCCATTCTTTCCTGTGGTGGCAAGAAAAGTCATTCAAAATTTTCTGGCTCTGAGCAGCTGATTTCTCTAATGACTTACTTCATGGCTTCTTGGTCCTATCCCCCCCCCCCTGATGCTGCCACTATCTATGCCAGTATAATAATGCTTTGGTTTCAGAGTTTCAGATGGAGAAGTGCATGGGTCAAATCTAGCATCTGCCACTAACTTATGGGTGACAAGGTTCTCCCTGTCACCATCAGACCCTATGTCTGTGATAAAGCAACAGAAAAAATGTACACATTTAAGAATTCCTAGAGGAGGAGGAGGACTCAAAGACAATTTAGGAATATTCCAGATCAGTTGCAGAACAATTTAACCTTCCTGAACTTCTGTCTTGGACCTCTGAAACATCTGAATTAGGATATATCCATAAACTCCAGTCCATTGACAGTAGTTTATACAAACAATGTTTTCTTGGCACACAGCTCATATTGAAACACTGCTTCACATCTCAGCCACTAAGTAGGGTTTTCATGCATTCTTTATTGATACATTTTATTTGTCCTGTGCTCGTGTCAGTGCACTATAACAAGAACTACACCCACTATTCATATGTTTACCTGCTCATCAGTAACTCCATCACCATACCCATAAGTTTTTAATTCCTATTACAATTCACCCCTCCCCCACTGGTATATATGTCTGTCCGTACAGGCTTTACTTCATGCATCTGATGAAGTGAACTGAAGTCTACAAAAACCATGCTAGAAATTTATTTGTCTCACTTAGTCTCACAGATGTTACAGGATTCCTTTATAAACATTAGGAAAGTCATGAATCTACCTAAGGATTCCAGATACAGTCTGGAGGAAAGGTGGGTTAGAAATGCAACTGTTAAATGATAAACACTGAGATTATGTATATAAAGTACCTTGAACCCTCCACATATAAGTGCTAAGTGTTAGTATTGTTTCATAAAATCAAGTAATGTCAAATTCATTGTCAAAAAGTTATCTGTGAATACCTCTTACTGATATTGTAGCACTTAGATACCATTTAGATAATAGTACTCTTAGAACAATATTGTACCTGGGTATGTAGGTGCTGAGACATTCTTTTATAAGTGTAAGATCCAGTCAACTATAAATGTCATTGTATTGCTGTAAGTCATATAGTGTACAGACTGCCAGCTGCTGTGCCTGAAATACTAGGGATGGTTTCGTCACTCTGGCTATTTTGTGGTCACCTGCTATGACAAATGATGTGTATGATAGTGTTCTGGTATATATTTAGCAACAACATCCACTTCCTTCATGGTACTTTAGTCCTGGGCACACTGAGCTCAATCACAGCTTTTGGGTGTATTTCCACATTTAACCTACACTTTAGGAGCAACAAAGGCCATGAACTTCTCCACTACAGCATTGAGAAGGGGAAAAGCAAATGGTCTATTTTATTTTTATTTTTTCCCAATCATCCTGTCAAATAGAACTTTTCTACAGTGGCTAATGTATATTTTTGATCTTGCTGTGATAGACATGCATTTTCTGAATTAAAAGCAATTAAAACAAATATTTATTCAAAGTATGCATTGTAGTAAATAAGAGTTCTGTTATTTTAAAACACTTTGTGGAAGCCTGTACATAATAATGGACCAGTGTATGGCCACTGTCTGGAAGGCAGACTTTGAGTTCAGGGTCATGGGGCATGGAAATCCAAAATAAATTGGTCAGTATTGTAATGCTATTGTGCAGATTTCTAATATGACCATACCTGGGACACTGTGTGTGGTTCTGGTTGGTCCTTCTCAAGGTATTGTTATGATAGAACTGAAAAGGGGGCACAAAAATGCAACCAAAATCTACAAGGGCCAAAATAAGTCCCCTGAATGTTAAGCTGAAAACCTCTGGAGCCCTTGTTCCCCTTATAAAAAAGGAAAGAAAGCGAGGCAGTATAGACTTGCATAGATTTGTGCATTGTATGGAGAAAGCAGATGGGCAGGGAGTTCTTCTCTCATAATAGTACAGCCCAAGGCCATCCAATGAAGCTGAATGGCAGGAGATTTAGGACCCTTGCTGAAGTAGAAAATATGATGTGGTTTATTTTCCTTTTCCAAATTGCTACACTTCTCTCATAACACAGGGATGCCTCTAATCACTATACTGAAAGAGGCAGCCTCCAGATTAGAAGAGAATGTGCACCGAGCCCAGCAGGAGGTTGCAGCATGCAACATCTAAGAGAGTAACAAAGGGAAACACCAAAGACAAGCAATATAGCATTGTGTTCTCAAATTCTTCAGCTTCTTCCTACAGTGAAAGCTTTAGGCTCCTCATCTTACAGGTACAATCAGCCATCAGATCCCTTATGTATACTGTGACCTGGCAGCTGGTTGTTTTTGCCTATGCATACAATTCTGCAGGTAGAGAGAACAAGACTTTCTATAGAGTACAGAAGAAATCAAACAGCAATAATAAGCCTAGAATTGTCAGCAAAAAAACTCTCCTTGGGAAAGAGAAAGGAGAGTGAAAAAAGACTATGAACTTTGGAATGTTTATACTGTCTATACAGAATTGGAATTGCCCTCCCCTTAAAACCTGTCTCTAGCAGAATCCACACTGAATATTTCTCTTTCAGTGTTGCAAATCATGGAAAAGTGGGGGTATTTTTATGATGCTTTCAGCAGGGGGCTAGGGAGGTGGTTTCTTAGGGTTGGCTTCTCCTTTGTACTTATCCAGTAAGCATATCAACATGCTGTTCTTTTTGATTTTTAAAAAAATCTTTTGAGACATTCTCTGCTACATTCACCTCTGCTTCCTGAAATGCTCATGGGAAGTGATTGCATAAAGATATAATTCTGTGGGCGCTACAAGAGTGGCTAGCCAGGGTGATTGCATCATTCTGTTACCATTTAAAGCTCTTTGTTTTAACTCCACCTCATCTCTTTCCAGTTTGGGAGGATGAAAGGAAAGGCTGGTGGCTTCAATGGATGGTGAAACTTTTGGGGGTTTAGATCATTTAAATGCACTGTCCATTCAAATAAATATATTCTGGGGATATGGTACAGCACCTTGCATAGACCCTTTTCAGTTTCAGATTAAAATTGGGAGCATCCTACCAGCTTTCCCTGGGGAGAGACTCTTTTTGATCTCTCCACCTCATGAATGGTTGGAAGGGGTCAGTTTAAAATGTCAGGATAATGGGATATGCAATCTGGTAAATTTATACTGTAAAGGTCAAGTATGACATGTTACAACTTGCAGGGGGCAGTGGTGAGAGGGCTAAATGCAGCTGGTCAAAGTATCTTGATTAGGCCTGAGAAGCTAGCCTTGGAAGGATTCCTTATCTCTGTGAGAGAGTGAGAGAAACTGTGTGGGAACCACTGTCTCTGTTATGTATTCTGCTGGACTATGTTTTATGACTGAGTAGTTTTGTCTGGGCATTGCAGTGACAGGACTGTACTGTATTTTATTCTGTATCTCTCTCTCTCTGGCTTTTCTTCGCAAACGAAGATTCAGGAAGGACTCATCCCGCGCTTTCTGCAAGCGCGCTGATGATTAACATGCGTAGTCTTTATGAGAGGAGTCTCAGGACATTTTCAGACGATCCTTGCTGCGCAAGAATCGCCCGGGACAGTTTTGTCGCAGCAGCATGGCAGGGGGTCGATTTTGGATGCTGCTGTCCCTGCTGCGAGATCGTCCATCCCTCTTGCACTTAGGCTTGGAGCTTGCAACACTATATTCGGCAAGATTTTATTCATGGACAACCTCTGTGAATAAAATCTTGCCGAATATAGCGCGGCAGGCTCTAAGCCTTAGCGCAAGAGGGATGGACGATCTCGCAGCAGGGACGGCGGCATCCGAAATCGACCCCCTGCTGTGCTGCTGTGACAAAACTGTCCCGAGCGATCCCTGCGCAGCAAGGATCGTCTGAAAATGTCCTCAGACTCACTGTAGATATCACCATATTATGCTGTAGTAAAGAGAAGTAGTTTAGACACAGGTCTGCATCTGTGTGCTTATTTCCTCACCCGATGGATAAAACTCTGCTACAACAACTTTTGCTGCCTGGACTTCTTGGTATGCTCAGAGGTACCAGTGTGCTACTGTGTCAAAAAATACTGGCACAGCACTAGAATATAGGAGTGCCAACAATCCTGCAACTGGTCAGAATAATTCTCCAAGTCCTATAAGGTTCAACAGCATTTTCTGCAAAGCCTGCATTGAATTTCCCCCTTCACAGTAATTGTGATACTTTTCCCACTATCTTGACACCACATTCTTTTTGTACATACTTAAATATGTTTAAATGAAGTTGGTGCAGCATATATGGCAAACCCTGGCTAAATATCCTTATAGAATGAACACACTAATGCAACAATTGTTCAATATTTCTACATGATAATAGTGCAAATCCCATGCCCTGCAACTAGAAATTATTATTGAAATTATTGCCACCAGTTCTGTCTCTCTGTGTAAATGTCATGCAAAAATGAGCAGTATGTGCAGATTTGGACACAGTTTATGATGGAAATAAAATGCTTCTGATGAGTAGCAAAACTGAAATAGATGCCAGTGAGAACTATTGCAGTGCAGAAGGAAAGCACAATCATACTAACCTGAATACACCCAGTTTCATTTGATTTTTGGAAGCTAAGTAGGTTTGGCTTTGGTTAGTACTTGAATTGGGGAATAGCAAGAAATGCTAGGAATCTTCATGTGACACTGTCATATCCCCCCTGGATTTTGGGAGTTAGAGCTGAATCCAGTGCAGGCCTAACATGAGTTTGGTTATTGGGCTGATTTCCCCCACTGGGCCTCTCCCTCCAGGAATGCAGCCTGAGAATGTTTGGATGTTTTCTCTCCCATATAACTTTGTGGCTGGGGCCATATGGTCCCCAGTCTCACTCCCTCTCACCCCTCCCATAGATTCCCCCCCCCTTGCACAGCCCAAGGGTGATCTGTTGTGTATTCTGAGTGCTTGCCTCAGAACTAGCTTTGCTATGTTACTAGAACTACACTGCCTTGCTGAATAAAGATTTTCTTATTGAGCTAATGTGAGTTGGTTTAATGGTGCATCACAGTAAGCTAGTTCTCACAATTCTCCATACAACCTGCCCGTGTACCAGAGGCATGATGTCTGAGGACACGGAGACTGGAACCCAGAAGGAGAAGGAACTGGTCCCAGATGAAGACCAGGGAGCTCGTGCAGATGTCAGTGCAGACTTAGCAGAGGGAGAGCTGAGTCAAGTACGATGGAGGGCTGGGAGACTGGACCCTCCTTTTTACCTCATGGAGTTGGGAGCCAGGCAGACCCTGGGGATGGGTAGCCTTATCTTCTCCGAGAGTCCCTTGCATGGAATGGGGGTGGCCATGGGAACAAGTTGGCTCTGGCCAGATGAGCGAGATAGAGACTAGCAGATGTCCACGTGGTAGGACAGACCTCTAACTGGGGGTCTCCTCAAACCAGTGATGAGAGGCACCTGCCCTGATTTGGAGGGAGAGGTGCAGTAGCTGAAGCAACAGATGGAGGTAATGCAGATGAACCTCATGGAAATCATCCAGCGATTACCTCAGCCACCCCAGGTACAGCTGCCCCAGTTGCCAGCACCTCCAGGGGACGGGGTCCCTGGAGGGGGGTCCCAGCTCTTCCAGCAGGTGGCCCAATCCCGCCAGCTCCCAGTGGCCCAGTACCCCCTATGGGTACTGGCCCAATTGAGCCACGGGTGCAGCCACGTGGGCTCAAGCATTGGGACCTGAAGGCCACATTCGATGGAAATGCCGCAAAGCTGCCATACTTCCTAACCCAGGTGATGGGATTCATGTCTCACTGGGAAAGAGAGTTGCAGATGGAGACCAAGAATGTATGTCTCCAACCAGCTGGAGGGAGGGGCTGCCCAATGGCTAATGGGACTCTACGACATGGGACCTCCAGAGTTAGGAAGTTTCCATAACTTCATGATGGCCCTCCGATCACAGTTTGAAGACCCGCTGAGGGGGAAGTGCACCTGTATGGAGCTGCAACATGTATGCCAGGGCTCTAGAGCAGTAACCAACTATGCCTCTGAATTCCACCGCCTGGCAAGTCAGATTCCTGACTGGACCAAAGCCACTAAGATGCAGTACTTCCAAGATGGCCTCAACACAGGCATCCTGGAATGAGCCATGGTCGGAGGAAACCCCGAAACCCTACTGGGGTGGGTGCGGTTGGCTTGGGAGGTGGAGACCCTGAGGCAGAGCATGAAGTTGGCCAGGCAGCACCAAGGACTAGAAAGCAAGTCCGGCAGAGCCCCGGGGAACAAGACCAAGACAGAACGTCCTGCTGGTGGTGAAGCAGAGAAGTCGGAGAAAGATCGACAGATGCAGAAGGGCTTGTGCTTGCACTGTGGAAAGGGGGGGGGGATCGCATTGCCAAGTGTCCAGAAAGACAGCCGCAGAGCAACCCGACTGAAGAGGGAGCTAGGAAGGCGGAGGGAAAGGCGACGGCACCCAAGACACCATTCAAGCCAAAGCCCAAAGCAGCAGCCCGCTCACTGGTGCCTGGCTGGGGAGTTGTCCGAGCAGACGGAAGACAGCGGGCCCTTATCGGAAGCAGATCCAATGGGAAATGGATCCAGTCCCCTCTACTAAGCACCCGAGGGGAGGCTAACCCCAAAGAGCACCCAGATACTGTGGTGAGTGAAGTGAAAGCCCCATTTTTCATAAAGGCCAAGTTAGGGGTCATAAGTAATGGTGATGGTGGATTGTGGGTGCACACAGGTGCTAATCCACCCCTCCCTAGTTAGAGAACTCTCTGTCAAGAAAATAAAGCTAGATAAGCCAGACATCCCAGATGGACAGAGGGATGATGAAGGGGGCCCCCACGAGACGAATGACTGACATAGTACAAATAAGGATGGGGAATCATCAAGAAGAAATCCAGTTTGTAATTGCACCAGGCCTAATGCCCACTACAGTGCTTGGCTTGAATTGGTTGAAGTTTCATTACCTCACCATACACTGGATCAAAGAGACTGTGATTTTTGCTGACTTTGCGTGCCAAATCATGGGGTTTATGAAGGGGGGGATACCTCTCTCTCTCGAGGGGTCCCAATTGGGGGGGATTGTTGTGACCACTGTCACCAGTGTTGTGAGTTGGCTATGGTACAGGGGGAGGTTAAAGATTTGTTGGTTGAATACAAGAAGTGGAGAATAGTGTTTGAGGAAAAAGAATGTGACATGCTGCCTCCCCACCGACCTTCGGACTGCGCTATTGAGTTAATCCCTGGGGCAGAGCTTCCAAAATCCAAGTTATATTGAATGAACCCAACTGAAATAATAATAATTATTATTATTATAATTATAATAAAAATTATTTATATCCCGCCCCTCTGCGAACAATCGGGGCAGCTTACAACAGTAAAATAGTACATGGTATAAAACTATTCAAAATCCCTTCCCCCCCTTAAAACATTATTAAATCAATACAAATTAAAATCAACATATAATACAATTGTTATTAAAAACCCTTCCTAGCGAGCAGCATCAGTTAGCAGCTCCAGAATCAACCTCCAGAGGGGGTTCCTGAGGCCGGGGTTAGCTATTCCGGAAAAGCCTGCCTGAAGAGAACAGTCTTGACAGCCTTTTTAAAGCTGTCTAATGATGTCAATAGGCGGATCTCATCCGGCAGGCCATTCCACAATTTGTGGCAACAGCCAAGAAAGCCCTCTGGGATGTGGTTGCCAGCCTAGGTCTTTGTGGCTGCAACAAATTCCTCCCAGAGGACCAGAGAGCACGAGGAGAATTATAAGGGAGAAGGCAGTCCCTGAGATAGCTTGGGCCCAAGCCATTTAGGGCTTTAAAGGTGATAACCAACACCTTGTACTGGGCCCGGAAGCTGATAGGCAGCCAGTGGAGGGACCTCAAAACCGGAGTAATGTGGTCCCTCCTAGATGTTCCAGAAACTAGCCTGGCTGCTATATTTTGTACCAGCTGTAATTTCCAAACTAAGCACAAGGGTAGGCCCATGTAGAGTGCATTACAGAAATCAAGATGTGAGGTTACCAGCACATGCACAACGGTCTCAAGATCCCTTACTTCCAGAAAAGGGCACAGCTGGCGTATCAGCCGAAGCTGATAACAAGCACTCCTGACTGTCGCATTTGCCTGATTTTTCATCAGGAGCAACGAGTCAAGGAGCACCCCTAGACTGTGAACACAGTCACTGGAGGAGAGTGTGACCTCATCCAGGACTGGAGATTGCAACCCAATTCTTGGTTTCGGGGCCGCTACCGTGAGCACCTCTGTCTTGTCTGGATTCAGTCTCAATCTGTTTTTCCTCATCCAGCCCATTACTGCCCGAAGACATTCACTGAGAGAAGAGATGCCATCAGAGTTCGAGACCAATGAACAAGATACGGAGAAATAGATCTGAGTGTCATCAGCGTACTGATAACTCTCAGCCACATAACTCCAGATAATCTCACCCAGCGGTTTCATATAGATGTTAAATAACATCAGGGACAGAATAGCACCCTGTGGTACTCCACAGGTAAGCTCCCTTTTACTGGAGCTACTGTCCCTGAGCAGCACTCTCTGGGTCCTGCCCGAGAGGAAGGACCGGAACCACTGCAAAGCAGTGCCTCCGATGCCTAACTCCCTCAGGCGATCCAGAAGAATGCTGTGATCTATCGTATCCAGACGCGTTGAGAGGTCTAGGAGCACCAACAGGGTCACACTACCCCTGTCGATGCTCAAATGCAGATCGTCGGTCAAAGCAACCATGGCAGTCTCAACCCCAAAGCCTGTCCTAAAGCCAGTTTGAAATGGGTCTAGGTAATCGGTTTCATCCAAGACAGCTTGGAGTTGAAGAGCAACTGCCCTCTCGATCACCTTGCTCAAAAGTAATAAAGAGACTGGCCTATAATTATTCACAGCCAGGGGGTCCAGGGAAGGTTTTTTTCAAAATAGGCTTAACAGCTGCCTCCTTTACACATGATAGAATATATCCTTCCCTGAAGGATGCATTGATGATGCTCACAAGGAACTTCTGCAATGTGTCCCCTCCCTCGACGGCCAGCCAAGATGGGCAAAGGTCGAGGGGGCAGGTTGTCTTCCTCACACTACCAAGGCGCTTGTCCACGTCATCAGTACTCACAGATTGAAGCTGATCCAGTATAATTACATTGGTGGAGTCGCTGGACACCTCGTCCATTGTTTCTGTTACAATAGTGGCATCTAAGTCGGCTCTTATCTGAGAGGTTTTATCTGCAAAGAAGTTATTAAATGCATCACAGCAGGCAGTTGTCAGGTTAAGCAGGGGATTTGGTGCAGGGGACACCTGCGTCAGCTCCCTCACCACCGTAAACAGCTCTGCTGGACGGGACTCTGCAGACACAATATGTGCCGAGGAGAAGGATCTCTGCGCTGCACGCATTGCCTCATGATAGGACCAAAGAAAGTTCCTATGGTGAGTTCTGTCAGATAAGAGTTGATTCTTCCGCCACCTGCGCTCTAGTCATTGTCCAAACCGCTTCATTTCCCTAAGCTCCGGCATATACCATGGCCTACGGTTAGAAGCAGATTGGCAAGGACGCTTGGGAGCAATGGTGTCGATAGCTCCGGTAAGGTTGGTGTTCCAGGTATTAACCAGATCATTGACAGGATCACCGGCATTTCCAACCATTAAACCCTCTAAGGCTTTCTGGAAACCCATAGGTTCCATTAGCCTTCGAGGGCAGACCATTTTAATGGGTCCACCACCCCCGGTGGGGCAGATGTAGGCTCTAATTTCCATCTTGAACAGGAAATGATCCATCCATGACAAAGCGGAGGTACTGATTACCTCCGCCCATGGATATGCCTGATCCGAACTAAAGACAGCATAGAGTGTATCACCTGCACAATGCATGGGCCCGTTGACGAATTGGGATAGGCCCATGTTTGTCATGGTCTCCATGAATTCCCGAGCCATACCTGTTAAGCTGGTCTCAAGCGGGATGTTGAAGTCCCCCAAAACCAAAAGTCTGGGGGACTCTAGCAGCAGCTCTGAGACCAGCTGTGTCAGCTCGGTTAGGGAGTCTGCTAGACAACAGGATGGCTGGTAGACTAGCAGAATCCCCAAGCTGTCCCTGGTCTTCAGGCTTAGGTACATACACTCAAAGTGTGCTGTGTTCTGGACAGGTATCCTGGTCAAGGTCAGGTGGTTCTTATGGACTAGAGCCACTCCACCCCCCCCCCGCCCACTTCCCCTCACCTGCTCGCTAACAGAGTACCTGGCTGGGAGGGCCTGCGCCCATGTGACAGCGCTATCCTCTCCCAGCCAGGTCTCCGTGAAGCAAGCCAGGTCGGTGTCCTCATCCAAGAGAAGATCCTGGGTGATATGAGTCTTATTCTTCACCGACCTGGCATTGCAGAGGAGCAAAGTGAGGTTCTGTGGAATGGTTGGTCTGCTCTCCAAGCCATTCAGGGAAACAGAGGGAACTGAAGATGAAATAGCTTTCAAACAGCGATCCCCTCTTCTCTTGCAACATTTGTTCACTCTGTTCCAACCATACCTCCCATTCCCCAACACTACTCCGATGGCTGCCCCCACCTCCTTCCTGGCCTCGTGTAAGACAGAAGAGCACAATACCATCCAAGGGGAGAAGCTGAAGGCCTAGGTGCACACTCCGAGGCATACACCTCTCCACCTCGGTCTGACCGCTGCTCCGGCGTTAGAGAAGATGGTCCCTTGGGCAAGTTTCAGCCTCCAAACTGGCCATTCCCACAGCTTCTAAACGAGGATAGCCTAATTGTCATTGCTGTGTTGGTGGTGCGCCGCTAGGAGAGGTAATACCTGGGCTCTAAAGACCAAGATTAATCTTGGTCCCACAGCTGCCAAACGTCACCATTGTGCCACCACCACTGAAATATGGAAGTTGGGGCTGGGCAGGCACACATCCTCAAGGCTTCGCAGAGGTGCTGGGGGGAGATGGTGTCCTGGGCTGGCTAAAATAGCCTTCCCCACCCTCACCGTTGCCGCTTTGCCGCTTCCACTAAGAGGTGGAAATTTGGGCTGGGCAAGCACATGCCCTCAAGGCTTTGCAGAGGTGCCAGGGGATATGGTGTCCTTGGCTGGCTAATGTAGCCTTCACCACCGTCACTGCTGCAGCCGCTGGTAGTCTGGCTGAAGCCGACTTTAAAGGCTCTCTAAAGGCCATGTGTTCCTAGGGAGGAGGAGGGGGGGCCAAGCACTCACTGTCCACTCCCAGTTTGAAGCCACGCTGCTGCTGCTGCCGATGGTCTGGCTGGAGCTGGCTTTAAAGGCTCTCTAAAGGCCAGGTGTTCCTAGAGAGAAGGAGGGGGGCCAAGCACTCACTGTCCATTCCCAGTTTGAAGCCATGCTGCTGCTGCTGCTGATGGTCTGGCTGGAGCTGGAAATGAAATGGAAGCCCTGAGCGAGTACATAGATAAGAACTTGGCCAGGGGGTTCATCAGGCCCACCACGTCGGCCCTAGGGGCCTCTGTGTTGTTCTGGCAGAAAAAAGATGGAACCCTACATCTCTGCATAGACTACCATGGCTTAAACACGGTGAGTGTGTCAAATCAGTACCCCCTCCCCCGATGAAGGACATGTTGGCCAATTTGGCCAAGGGGAAGATATTCACCAAGTTAGACTTGTGGGAGGCATACTACCGAGTCCGGATCAAGGAGGGGGATGAGAGGAAACTGTGTTTAATTGCCAGCTGGGATTCTTTGAGTTCTTAGTAATGTCATTTGGGTTATCCGTAGCCCCTGGGATTTTCATGAACTTGATCAATGATGTTCTGAGAGAGTTTTTGTACAAGGGAGTCCTGCTCTATTTAGACGATGTGCTGATTTACTCAGAGGATTACACATCCCATGTGAAATTGGTCGAGAAAGTACTGAGCAAACTTGCTGAAAACCACTTGTATGCCAAACTGTCAAAATCTGAGTTTCATCAAACCCGGCTAGATTATTTGGGGTATTGCATCTCTAGCAAGTGGGTGGAAATGGACCCTGAGAAGGTTAAGGGAGTTCTTGCATGGGAGGCTCCCGGAACCAGGAAACAGCTTTAGAGCTTCCTGGGGTTTGCAAATTTTTATCGTTCCTTCATCCTAGAATTTGATGAGGTCACGTTACCTCTCACTGAGCTGCTGAAGATGAAAGGGGTGGGCAAAAAGAAACAGTGAGGTAAGAGGAAGGGTGAAAAGCCTCCCTAAAAGATAGTGTGGACGGATCTGTGCCAACGAGCATTCGAGAAGTTAAAAACCCTTTTCACCTCTGAGGCCATCCTCAAACACCCTGACCCCAAACAACCTTTTGTAGTCCAGTTAGATGCTTCAGGTGTGGCGATGGGGGGGGGGGTTGTTGCAGCAGGATGAGAATGGAGAGCTTAGGCCCTGCGCATACCTTTTTAAGAAATTCAACAAGACTGAATGAAATTGGCCAGTGTGGGAAAAAGAGGCGGGGTTCAACAAAGTAGCATTGGAGACTTGGAGCCATCTACTAGAAGGATCTGCCCAATCTTTTGAGGTTTGGATGGATCACAGAAACCTGGTCGCTTAGAAAACCCTGCACCACTTGAGTCCCAAACAAATTTGGTGGGCCGAATTCTTTTACCGGTTTAACTTCACGTTCAAGTTCCTCCTGGGTAAAAGTAATTTCCTAGCCGACGCATTGTCAAGGCTTCCCCAACATGACAGCAAACAGATGGAGGTGGTGGATAAGGTGTTCTCCCCCTCACATTTGGGCCTTGCAGTTCTTACATGCAGCCAGGCCAAGCAGAGAGAAGTGAAGGGGGATCCTGCAGCATCCCCTCTCCCCACGGGGGATGAGACTCCAGAAGAAGTACCCAATTTGCCACTCCAAGCAGATACTGACCCAGGTACAAATCTGGTCCCGGTGACACCAGAGCCTCCCCGTCAGAGGGGAGGGTGGGAGAAGATTGGCAGGTTCAGATGGCAGACGCCCTATCCTAGGACCCCTGATTCCTCTCCGACAGAGAGAACTTCGTAGTGAAGGGGGGGTGGCTTGGAAAGGGGAATGAATGTATGTCCCAGTATACTCACCATGAGAGTGACTATACTAAAGCAATGTCATGATGTGAAAAGTGCAGGTCACTTTGGGTATGTAAAATATTGCATTTGACAAGACGACAATTTTGGTGGCCTAAAATGTGTAAGGAAGTAGAGGATTATGTAAAGGGTTGTCATATGTGTGCGATTGCAAAAAAAAAAAAAAAAATGGTGGCGGGAAGCCAAAAGGTCTGTTGCAGCTATTGCCTACCTCCACTAAACCTTGGGAGTTCATTAGCATGGACTTTGCCAGAGTTGAGTTGCCAGAGAGTAAGAAAAAGACAGTCATTTGGGTGGTAACAGACTTATTTTCCGAGCAAGCTCATTTTGTTGCCTGCAAGAAGATTCCGACCACCCTACAGCTGGCTAAGCTGTTTGTCCAGCACATATACAGACTACATGGGGTCCCCACCAAGATCATCTTGGACAGAGGGGCCCAATTCACTTCCTAATTTTGGAAAGTGTTTACGAGACTGTTGGGAATTGAAATAGGGATGAGTAGTTCCCATCATCCAGAGACAGAAGGACAGACGGAATGCTTGAACCAGGGTTTGGAGCAGTACCTTAAGTGTTATATCAACTTTCAGCAATCTGACTGGATGGATTTGCTACCTTTTGAAGGGGTGGTGTACAATAGCTCTATGCACCAAAGTACTGGCCTATCTCCTTTTAAGGTTGTCTCCGGACAGGACTTCAACCCTCTGCCCTTGGAGGGAAGGAGATTCCAAAGACTCAGTTCCTTCAACTCAGTGGAGTACTCAGATTAGGGAGGCATGGCCAAAAGTGGTGTTGGCCTTGGAGTTTCCAAAGGCTCTCTACAAAGAGTACGCTTATAAAAAGCAGGGCCTCACACTGGATTATGCTGTGGGAGATCTGGTATATCTCTCCACTAAGTCCCTGAAGAGCCCTCACCCTTCGAAGAAGCTGGGCCCAAAATACATTGGACCTTTTCCGATTGCTAGAGTTATCAATCCTGTAGCTTTAGAACTGACGTTGCCCAAGCTGTACCGTAATGTTTATCCAGTCTTCCATTCCAGCTTACTCAAGCCAGCGACCCCTCCGGATCAGCATCATCCTGCTCCTGAGACCCCTAAGCCCATCATGGTGGACGATGGGCAACATTTTGAGATTGCTAAGGTGTTTGACTCTAGGAAGCGTAGGGGGGTGCTTCAGTACTTTGTGAAATGGAAACATCTGCCTATGAATCACACTGAGTGTGTCAATGTGGAACATGTCAAGGCCCCTCGTTTATTAAGGAAGTTCCATGCATGCTTCCCTGATAAACCAGGCTGAGTTGCTTTTACATGTCTTATGGTATATGTTGGTTTGCTTTCTGTCTCTTGATTTTTGTATATAGTGGTGTGATGGGTTTTGCGAGGGGGAAGTTTTTCTTTGGGGGGGTGGTGGAATGTCATATCCCCCCTGGATTCTGGAAGTTAGAGTTGAATCCAGTGCAGGCCTGACATGAGTTTGGTTCTTAGGCTGATTCCCCCCACCCCACCCGCTTCTCCCTCCAGGAATGCAGCCTGAGAATGTTTGGATGTTTTCTCTTTGCTGTTTTCTCTCCCATATAACTTTATGGCCAGGGCCATCTGATCCCTAATCTCACTCCCTCTCACCCCTCCCTTCTATTCTCCCCCCTTGCACAGCCCAAGGGTTATCTGTTGTGTATTCTGAGTGCTTGCGTCAGAACTAGCTTTGCTATGTTACTAGAACTACACTGCCTTGCTGAATAAAGATATTCTTATTGAGTTAATGTGAGTGGGCACTAAGATAGAACACTGCTTGAAACCCTGGAGATTCACTGCCACTCAGAGTTGTCATTGCTGGTCTAGATGGTCTAAAGTTCCAACTCAATATAAGGTAGTTATATGGCTCCATCCTATAGAATCCTGAGATTTGTAGTTTGTTGTGGCACCAGAACCCTCTGAGAAAGAAGGTTAAATATTGCACAAAACTACAAGTCCCAGAATTCCATAGCATTCAGCCATGACAGTTAAAGCAGTGTCAAACTGGATTGTTTTTGCAGTGTGTCAGCAGCCTAAGCTTTGGAATGCTTGAGTTCAAACCCCACCTGTGTTCTTGGCTGAAAAAGTCGCCTTTAAAAAAAGTAATTAATTGCATATTCCAGTCTGCAATATAAGGATTATGACATCAATCTTGATGTTGACCTTAGAATCTTAGAAGATGTTACAATGATACCTGACATCATATGACATTTTATGAATGTTTCTTGTTCCCCTTTATGTTAATATGCATAACAAAAAGTGCCCTGTGGGAAGCTAACTACTAAGGAGTTAAATATTCCTCATCCTCATCAGTAATAGCATTTTCTATAAAACAAGAAAAGTGCCTGGAGAGGCATTTTCCTCTCATACCATAGCACAGCAGTGATGCATGAAACTCTCCTGTGAAATTGCAAGAATAGAATCAAAATTATTTTGGCTGCTCTAGAAATGCCTCAGATATTTCATCTGGGACAGGACACCCCTTAATCAGTGACAAGTTTAATTTTGGTAAAGTTTCAGCACCCTGGACAAGGAGAAGGACAAGATTTTTCTGGACACTATTGTTGTTCTTTAGCATCAGATCAGGCCCACAGCTACCCTAATATGCTGTAACAGGTGCCTGTTCCAGGTACTTCTGGAAGATTAAGAAGCAAAGCATGAAAGCCCAGACTCTTTACAACTGTTTGGCTCCAGAATCTGGCATCTTGAAGTACCGTATATTGTTTACTAAATTTATCTGAGGCCTTCACAAGGCTTTCTTGAGGCAGGATAGAGAATGCAACACTTTCTCTGCTGCTCTGCATTGCCCTGATAGGGAGAAATTTCTTACAGAACTTGTAATTTCTGGCAAGCACCCTCTTCTTCCCAGTCCTGTGTGGTTCTGCCCCCTTTATCCCCAATGGAAGACTCCCACTTATCTAGAAAGTGTAGCTGCTTCCTCTTGTATTTGCCTTCTGCTATTGTCAGTTGATTCTCCAGTTTCTATGGTAACATGGTATTACTGGTACTCTTAA
This sequence comes from Gambelia wislizenii, assembly GCA_030847615.1. Classification (NCBI taxonomy): domain Eukaryota; kingdom Metazoa; phylum Chordata; class Lepidosauria; order Squamata; family Crotaphytidae; genus Gambelia; species Gambelia wislizenii. The sequence goes on from JAUMIR010000004.1 coordinate 152,617,712, forward strand.
TGAAACTTTTAATATAAACCTACAAAAGGCAGGAACTTTCTCACAGACATGCTCTTACATCTGAAAGCAAAATGTGAAGGACAAATAATGAGAAAATTATCCCTACTCCTCTGTGTGGGTGTGAAGAAAGTTCTTTAGGAAGCAGAGTTGAAGTAATGTGTTGCCTTAATCATGAACTAAGTGTTAAGCAAGGTAATAGGAGAATGTTCCTGTACTCTGGTAAAATTAATTCCTCCATCATGCTACTATTCTTGGATTTTCACCAACCATATGACATGAATTCAGTTGTGAAATATTTTGCTGCTTGCAACACATGACAACACATTTGTCTTATCTTTAAGTCATCTATGACTTATTACTATTCAAAAGTCATTTCTGTACATGGGAGCATGGATCCTGGTTGCATACATTTTGGTGGTGCCCCCTAGCTTTAGAAGAATTGGGCTAAAAATTGAGGGTTAGGAAGTAGGACTGGTGAGTTTCTTTAAGGGTCCCCTAATTTTTCCCCAATAATGAAAGCATGGGTATGATATCTACTTACTGTTTCATCTATTCATTAATATCACTTGGAAGAACAGGTTGTATCCACTTGCCTCCATATGCACCCAGCATTCTCATGTACCTCTCACCTTAAAAAGATCTTACCACCACTACTTTGTTAGGCTAAGGTGGACATACATTATACATGAAAGGTAGGGCTATGTGCAGTCATTGTTCTCTTTGAGTATTTCATATCTCAAAGAAAACTACCTGAGGCCTATTGTTGGACTGCAACTTCCACCTTCATAGCCTTCTTGGCCTGCACCCTTCACTATCCTTAGTGGCCTGCATCTTCTGCTATACCCAAAAAAGAAGTGGGTGACTTGTGAGTTAGAGATGTTTTGGGACTCACAATCCTTCCTCACTGGCTATGGTGGCTAAAATGATTGTGAAGTATAGACTGAAAACATTGGTGGGCCATAGTTGCCCATCCCTAGGCTAGACCTCAATGAGGGAATATGGGCATTTCAATCCATCATCATCAAGAAGGCCTTGAGTTACCCACATCTGATCTAGATGGCTACTTTGATGAACTGTAAAGAGGTTTTTTGAACCGGATAAACCAGTATAGTCACAATATGGCTTTTCTTAAGGAGACAGTAAAATTAGGATCAATTGTAATTGTGATTCTTTTATGTGTTAGAAATAATGCTTCCAGGAACATTTTTTTTAATTCCAATGAATGAGAATCTCTTTCACTTTATATAAACAACTAAAATATAAAATAAGTTTCATGGATGCTGAATACCACCAAAGACAGAGGACTCAGTTTGAACGGGGAATTATCTTTCTGGTGTTATTTGCTCAACAGCGCTAAGAGCTAAGAACAGGGAAAGTACAGCAAATATGAAAGGGGGAATGGGTCACTATAAAAATGATTCAGTTAAGCCACTGTGACTCCTTAATCCACATGAAAGATTAAGTTGCCATATGTGATAGAATATAAAACACTGAGGAAGGTGGCTTTTCTAGAGGTCAAGAGGGAGAAAGAAATCCACAAGCAGAAGGGGAAAGACTCACATATAGTCAATAAGCTTGGTGATGAACCTTCAGGTATTACTTTTGGAAGAACTTAATCAGAGGTATTAGACAAGTCAATAATAGAAGACACATTGGAAGGACTGAGTTCTGCTCAAGCTGATGAGTGGGGAGACTTTAAGACTGACTTTTCTGTTATATTACTTTTATTCAATATTGAGTACATAACCTGTAGTCAGTAAAGAAATTAACCTCAGGGGCATCTCTTGACTTAAACAGGATATTGAAGGTTGCCCTCTGGTAACACAAAGCCTTTTCTGTGTCATTCTTAAGAGCTCCAAATTTTGACTTTGAAACAGAACATTATCATTTTCATATGCTGGATAAGTCATATATGCTGCCATCTGAAGGGGACAAGGCAGGAAATAATGTACAGCATGGTTTGAGGGGCAACAAAGAAATGGGAGAAAAGTTTGGTGATACATGCATGGATATGTGCATACACAGAAACACAGACTCAATGGCTGTATGAAAGCCCACTTGTATAAAGCTGGTCTGAGATTCTATGAATAGAATCTGATTTTCCTGTTGACATTTTCCTGTTTGATTAGGAAGAATTTTTAGTCAAACATTTAAGAAAATTGCCTCATATTTTAAAATAGAGGTGAATGCTCTCTGAAAGTGAAGTTATTATAATGATATTCTAAGTCTTTCCATATTTGGTTTGGCTGACTAGATTTAGTCATATAATCAGAAATCATGACTAATGAAAGTATTTTCAGTTATTAAACTTGTAACCCTCAGGCAATGGAAGTATAATTCCTTGATGAATCACTTGGTCGAAGAAATGTGAACAATGGCAGCCATGGAGTGGTCAGTCCATATGAGGGCAAGAAAGTGGGAGGGAGATAATAGTATTTGGGATGTATCCTTGGACCTACATATATGCAGTTTTGATTCCCTTTAGGCCAGAGGGAGGGAGGGGAGGGAGGGAGGGAGGGGAGGGAGGGAGAGAGTGGTGGTACAGAGAGGCAGAAATTGGTAGCTTTACTTTCTTTATGTAAAGGAGAGGTGTGAGTGGCAAGTGGATGTGAGGAGAAAAGGAGGGAAAGAAAATATAGTTTGTTTGCATCTATAGAATTTTTTTAAAACCCTTTAAATAAGACATTAATAACACAAAACAAGTTATAATGTTTTCTTCATCTGAGATTCTGGTGGGGGAAGCAGTGTGCATGTATCCCTCTGGGAAGGAATTAGAATTGCAGATGTTGGCCCCTATCAAACATCTGCTTGTATAAAACATCTGTATATGAACTGATGCACATGTATAGCACTGTCCATACTCTTTGAAAACATGGTAATAGATCCTGCATCATATCTGTAACAGTATAGATCTATCATGCTCTAGGCACACAGTGTGTGCACTATACAACCCTTCTGATGAATACCAATATTGTGCAAGCAATTGTGTATCTGCGACATTGGCCCATTGTACGATGGAGAATGAACAAGGGCTGTTTCTATAATCCCACTGATGACACAAATAGCTATGTACCATCCAAGAATGTGCAATTTCATGGCTGAAATCCTGTTCATTAATTCTAACTAAACTAGACCCACAGACTCAAAAGGTTCAGTGGGGAGTCGACATGTAGGTAAACTGAACTAACAATAGGATTTAGGCTCCTCTGAAAGAAAGGGTTACACTTGTGGAACTGCATCCATGAACTGTGCAATTACCAAAACAGTGCAACAACAGGTGTAAGAGAAAACTAAGTATGATAACAACAGTATTAAGGCTATGAACTGTACCCCATCCCAAATTTGACAGATACAGACCACATATACAGGACTTGTTCCATATGTGTAAGTCCTTGTGCAGACAAGACCTGTCAGATGGAGGTCAGGTGTGTGAAGAGATGAAGCCAGCAGGCACAATCTAAACTCCTCAACTTATTCCATTTCCATTTGTCTACAAAGTGCTTAGTAAAGACAAAAATGAAACAGAATGGAACTATCCTTTTCATTTTTTAAAAAATGTATATGGGTGTATTTTTGTTTTTAAAAATATGTACATTGAAAACAAAGAAATTTATTTGAAATTGTCCAGAAAGTTTCATTTTAACCATAAGTTCAAATGTTGAGCAACCCATTCTTTGTGTAAGTGGGGTGTGGACAAGTGAGAGCACCAAATAGTCTAAGGGCAAAATCATCATCATCACCATTGTACAGGAGAAATGGCCTGCAAATGGAGAATACAATTCTATGAGACAACACATTCAGATTTGATGTATTCCTCCTATCATTAAAGTTAATGGAGCAGAGAGTAAAGTCCGGGGCTAGGTTTAGTAACATCTGTTAACTCTAAATTTGAGTCAGTCTGCACGCTAGCCATGTAAAACACAGAGCTCTGATGGCCCCAAAGAAAGAGGTGGATAAAATAGGCACAGTGATGTGTACTGCCATAAGATGAAACCTGCAAAGAAGAAATTTACAGTGAAAAACGGTATGCTGCTAGGGAGGGGAGAGAGCCATCAGACAATCTTCAATGGAGCTGTGATTTTCTGCAATAAGAGAAAGCAATTTTTATTCTGTCAGGTGAATTGTGGGATTTGGTAGAGTCTGAATATAAATGTTCTTTCTGATATGGGATGTATGGACAGTTTAGTTCTGGATAACTAGCACATGTACCCCATTTTTTCTACTCTCATTACTATAATGACATACCCTCACAGATGACAATAGAAACACTTGGAGTACTTGTAACACTCCTATTAGCAAATCACTGCCAGAATGCACATATGCACTTGCACCCTTACATGATGGTAAAGGTTGTTGTTTATCTGCTGCATATGTTCACTCTGCAACCTGCCTGACACCAGCTTCTGAAGTAGATGCATTAGTAAACTGACCTTCCAATCTCCTTTATAACCCAATTAATGTTTATTGCAATGTTTTATCTCAAGCTTGGAAAGTGACTTTAAAAAGTAACTAGTTACAGTTGTCATCCAGGGCTCAGACTATAGTTAGTTATATTATAATTCCAATTATTTGAAAGTAACTTTTACTTTCCTGTTTCTCAAAAATAACTAGAATAGCTACTTATACTTATCTTTTTTAAATGAATGCTACAAACCATTACTACAAATGGCTGCCTTGTTAACTACCCTAGCACACACAATAGAGCATGAGGGAGCAACACAAGGCATAGCATCAACTATCACTCATGTAATGTCATGATATTTAGTGAGGCCGTATCCTGGCAACATTTTAAAATGACAGTTACTGCAAAAAAAAAAAAAAAAGAGGCAATCCTCTTGAAGTTACAATTGTAACATAATATACCTATGGTTTAGCGACTAGACAGACAGACTCTTTCAGTCATCAACCAATAAAAATACAATCAATAAAACAAACGACAAATTTAGTCTTCTAACATCAATAACTATTAGTGACCATTTGTGGGCAAAGCTTACGTATAATATAAAAGAATTTTGCTACTTTTAAAGAAATAGTTTTATTCTGATCAACCAGCAAATAATGTAAATAAAAATGATCAGACTGTCCCAGGAATTTAACTAATAAAGGGGTAATCAACTGGTGATGAATATCTCTGTAAAACTGACAATACAAAAGTGCATGGGTGTGTTTTCTATTGTGCCCATGTCACAGGGACAGTATCAAATTTCAGAGGGGATTTTCCTGTATTTCCCTTTCAACACAGCAGCTGGGAGAACGTTAAATCGGGTTAAAGTTAAAGTTCTCCTGAATTTAGGGACTGTGACATGGTATAGATGTGTAGCTGATTTTGTTACTAGGAAAGGGATTTATTACAATGAATGGACAACAAGAGGGTGATGGGAGGATGGTACATTTTGTATCATAGGACAATTCGGCTCCCCGCCATGCAGCAGAGCCGCTAGGCATAGGGAGCTGCACTTTGCCGCCCTGTTTGCGGTAGAGACCACGAAGGCAGTCGCAGGCCTGTTAAACGCCTGCGATGGAGGGTGAGGGGCGGGGCCAGAGGCTATAAAGGGCCCTGCTACCCCTCACCTCCTCCTTCTTGTCTCGAGCGATCCTTGAGATCGCTGTTTGCGGGGGGGGGGGGTGAGGAGAAACGTGACAGCTGAATGGAGGGATGGAGCCAGCAGTGGCGTCAGCATCAGGGTACTGCTTGGCAGGGAGGAACAGGGCAGCTGAGCGGGGGTAAGGAGCCAGCGGTGGCTTCAGCACCAGAGCCCTTCCTGGCCTATTCTCCACTGTGGGTGGTCTTCACCCCGTGGTTTTGCCCTAAGGGGGTAGAGCGTTAAAGCCCCGCTTCTTCCATTCCTCACTGCTGGTGTTTTTAGCTGGTGTGGGGGGAAGGGTTGGGGTCCGCTCGCTGCCTGACTTCTCTTTTCTGCCTGTGCTTGGCGGGCAGACTTCAGAGTCCTTTCCATGCTCGGCTGTGGTTCCTGTTCGCTTTCATACTGACGGGGAGTATTGAAGGAGAAGAGATTGCTGGGTGTTTGGGGGGCTGCCTTGTCTCCTATGCGGGGGCCACTTTCTCCCAGCAGGAGGGTGGTGATCGTTGGGATGGGGGTCCTGGTTAATTGATTGGTTAATTGGTGGCATAATCACCCTTCCCATTCTGGGTTTTTTGGGTTTATTGCCCTGATCATTGTTGAGTTTGGTTTCTTGCATTATACTGGCTTGGTAGTTCCCTACCTGGTATTTTGGCAGGCCTCCAGGGGGCTGGTATCAATGGTTGTTGGGTTCTCTTGGTGGGCCACCAGGGGCCAGTTTCTTTTATACTGCTGCTTGCAGTTTCATGCCTTTTTATAGTTGCCTGCAGTTTCTTAGGCGGGCCACCAGGGCGAGTTGATTGCATATTGTTGCTGGCTGATTATCACAATTGCCTGTAGTTTAGGCAGGCCACCAGGGGATCCCTCCACCTGTTGATTAAGCCGAGGGGCATTTTGAAGGCAGCCATTTTACACAGTGGGTCAGCCATCTTAGGCGGTTTTAGGGTGCTGTACCATCCTGGGTAGGGCATCTGTAGTTGACTAGCCCTTACTTGTGTAATAATAATAATAATAATAATAATAATAATAATAACCCACTTTTGATTAGCCCATACTGATATTATAATAATAATAATAATAATAATAATAATAATATTCAGCAGCAACTGCAATTGGGTTCAGTTTTCTTTGTAATAAAACAGCATCAATTTGTGAAGTTGGTTTCCTTGTGTCACTGTGGTTGACCATGGCTTCTAAAAATGGCAAGGGGGGGGGTCAAAAAGGTAAAGGGCAAGCTGTCAAGCATCAGCCGCCAGTCCCTGTGGTACCTGATCCTCATTCATCCAGCGATGAGGAGGATCATATCCCGTGGAAAGAAATTTTAGTGCGAATTCAGCAGCTGGAGAGGATGCAGGGTGTTCATCAAGACGATATTGCAGAATCTCATGAACGGGGGAAAAAGAGGAAGCTTACTGATGATATTCTTTCCTGATTAGATGCATTGGAATGTAATATTCATCCAGGTGGGGCTACTGGGTCCAGACATGACGATGACACTATGGGGACCGAGCAGCTTTCAAGCAATCCTGTGGAGCAGCCGGTTAATGACAACATGGTCCCAGGGAATTCAGATGAGTCTGTTGCTCCTCCACATAATTCCAATACTGGTGCATCTTGGCCTTGGGGAGTTTGGCCCCCCATGGCACAGAACATGGGGAATACTAGCTCAGGTCCACTGTTGGTCCAGGGGGCCTGGCCATTACAACAACAAGCTTCGACCTGGGTCCCATCACAATGGTCCCCTTGGCCACCTTACGGGCCGGGATCCATGGTCCCCCCCTTTGGGTTGACTCACAGTTTACCTAGTGTGGCGCCGGGGTTGGATTATGAGTCCATAGCATACTCTGCCATTCCTTTTGGAGAAATGTCCCTTCCCCTTGGTGATCATTTGCTTCAATCTACCAGGGAAAAGATAGTGAAGGGAGAATACGTGGACTTATTTTCTCTACTTTATAGAGAAGTGGAAAAAAGATAGAGAGGAAATGGATGAGAAGGAGAAAGAAAAACTGAAGAAAAGGAAGGTGGAGAGGAACTGGACCAATTGGCTTTCCGGATACCTCATTTATGCCAGGGTTGTAGTTAAGGCACATCCTCATCGTGCGGCAGCCCTGTTTCAGTACTTGGATATAATTCACAGGGCATATGGTGGTTTCTCAGGTCCAGCATGGCTGCTGTACGATGAGGCCTTTAGGATGCGGGCTGCACTTTATCCGTCCTTGAGATCGGATATGATGCATCCTCAGTTGTGGATGCAACTCATGACTCCTGCTCGCCCCATACAAGGGGAAAGGACACATAGTGGACACTTAGTTAGGGCATCTGGTAGCCTAGTCACATGTTTACCCACCAGCACTGCTCTGGCTGATAAACAGGTGTGCTGGGAATTTAGTTCGCATGGATTTTGCGCCAGGAAAACTTGTAGATTCAGCCACGAGTGCTCCATCTGCGGAGGAGGACATTCCTTTCGGAACTGCCCCAGAGGGAAATCGGCTGCCCGGGGTGGTAGGGCCAATCAAGGAGGGAGGGGCGGAGCTTCCACCACTCACCCTCAAAAAGGGGCCCAGCCCAATCAACTATGATGTCCTACAGCGTTGGCTCAAGGCCTATCCTGACAGGAAGGCTGCCAAATATTTACTTGAGGGTTTCCAGTTTGGGTTTAGGATTCCGTTTCAGGGTGTTAGGCGGCCTTTTTGGGCTCGCAATTTAAAATCTGTTTTTGGTATGGAGCAGGTGGTGAGGAACAAAATTAAGAAGGAAGTTAAGGAAGGGCGTGTTTTAGGTCCTTTTCCCAGTCCTCCTGTTCCCAATCTGAGAATTTTGCCTTTGGGTGTTGTGCCCAAAAAGGCCCCTGGGGAATTCAGACTCATTCACCATTTATCATACCCCAAAGGTGATTCGGTGAATGACTCTATTCCCTATGAATTGTGTACTGTTAAGTATACATCCTTTGATGTGACCTTCAGGGCGGTTTGATTGCAAGGCTGGGGGGCTGAGCTAGCCAAATGCGATATTAAATCTGCTTTTCGCCTTCTGCCAGTTCATCCGGATGATATTGAACTGCTAGGTTTCCAGTTTGACGGGCAGTTTTATATGGATCGGGCTCTCCCCATGGGCTGTTCAGTTTCATGCAATGCTTTCGAGACATTTAGCACATTCCTTGAATGGGCGCTGAAGGCTAGGACTGGTCTACACAGTGTCGTACACTATTTGGACGATTTTCTTATGATCGGGCCTCATCAGTCTGGCCAGTGTGCGTATCTGTTGCATCAGTTTGAAGCATTGGCGAGGGAACTGGGGGTCTCTTTGGCACCAGAAAAAACAGAGGGGCCATCGCAGGTTTTGACCTTTTTAGGGGTCGAAATTGACACGATTAATCAGCAATGTAGATTGTCACTGATTTGAAGGATAGGGTTTCTCAGTTCTTGGCAAGGCACAAAGCCACTTTGCGTGAATTTCAGGTCCTTATAGGACATCTGATCTTTGCCTGTAAGGTGGTAGCACCTGGGAGGGCCTTTCTTCATCACCTATGTGATGCCATTCAGGGTGTACAACAGCCCTGTTTTCTTATACGTATTGCCGGGGAAGTGTGGGCTGATTTGGTTGTTTGGCATCAGTTTTTGGAACAGTTTAATGGTGTCTCTTTTTGGCGGGAGGAGCGGAAGCTTAAGGGTAATCTGCAGATAGCTTCGGATGTGGCTGGATCCACGGGGTTTGGGGTTTATTTTGGTGGACAGTGGTGCGCAAGCAGATGGCCTCCCGATTGGGCATCATCAAATATTGTGGCTGACTTGACGTTCCTTGAATTTTTCCCAATCTTGGTAGCGGCTACCATTTGGGCAGAGGAACTGGCAAATTCGTCTGTGCACTTCTGGTGCGATAACATGGCAGCCGTCCAGGTAATAAACTCCCTCACCTCGAAATCTCCTCGGTTGATGGTGCACGTCAGGGCCTTTAATTTACAGTGTCTGAAGTTTAATATTCTGTTTTTTGCCCGGCATGTGGCGGGCATTAACAATGGCATTGCTGATGCTCTTTCCTGCATGCAGATGGAGCGATTCAGAGACTTGGCCCCTGACGCAGCACCCGAGGGCGATCCAATGCCAACAAGCCTGTGGAGGCTTGGGAGGCTGAGCTAGTGAGGGCATTGGGCATGTCCATGGCACCGAGCACTATGAAAGGATACACCAGGGCTTTACGTGAGTATTTTCAATTTAGGGAGCAGTCAGGCTTTAAACAGGGTGTTTCAGTACCATTTGAACATTTGTTTCAGTTTTGTGTCTTCCTATATCGTAGGGGTTTATCCCCTCAGTCCATTAAGATTAGACTATCAGCGATTGCCTTTTGGCTTAAGGCCCAAGGAGTTCCAGACTGTAACAGGGATTTTTGCTTCTGAAAGGTTCTGGAGGGCTGGTCTAGAGAACGTGGGCGTAGATCTGACAATAGAGTTCCCATTTCCCCCACTATTCTGAAGGGGCTAGCTACGGTTTGGGCAGGCATTTGTATGTCTCCATATGAGGTGGTGCTTTTTCATGCAGCAGCCTTGACAGCCTTTTTTGGTGCTTTATGCATCAGTGAACTCGTGCAGGCATCCAAGAGGGATGTGTCCCATAGAGCTTTGGAACTTAGGGATGTTAGCTTGCGGGGGCGAGGTGTCACTCTGACTCTGCGCTTTCCCAAGACGGATCAGTGCGGGAAGGGTAAGCGCTGTTTGCTGCCTTGCAGTGATCCGGAATTATGCCCCGTTCGGGCTTTGCAACAATTTTTAGTTGTCCGGGGCCCACAATCAGGCCCGCTTTTTGTCCATGAGGATTTTCCCCCACTGACCAAATACCAGTTTTGGGCACTGACGTCTAGAGCATTGGGTAAGCTGGGTCTTCATGGGGTTCGCTTTGCTACCCATTCCTTCCGCATAGGTGCTGCTTCTATGGCCGCAGCAATGGGCTTGCCGACCGCAGCAATCCAAGGGATTGGCCGATGGAGGTCCTCCTCCTATCAGCACTATGTGCATCGACTCACTTACTAACTTGTTGTCTTCCCATTTTGTTTTTACAGATTCTAGGCTGACGATGCTGAGGCTGTGGGTGCTGATCTGTGGCCACAGTATGGTGTACTGGGCGGCCCAGCAGGCCCGGCTGTGTCATTTTGGGCCTCACTTGAGTTTGGAGAATGGGGTAACAGTTGAGTGGTTGGGGAAAAGAGGTTTACGTTGGCGTGGCCTATTGCCACTGCTTTTTGAGGAGCGCCAAGGGCCTGATTTTGCATTTAGGGGGGAATGATTTGGGGTTAGTGAAGAGGAAAGCACTGGTTATCCAGGCGATCCATGACATATGGGTAATCAGGTCACGGTGGCCTGAGGTTATCATCATGTGGTCTGCCATGCTGCCAAGATGGCAGTGGAGAGGGGAAGATGATCCACATTCATTGGATAAGGCCCGGAGGGGAGCCAACCGGGAGATTAAGAATGTCATGCACCAGGGATTGGGATATTATCTGCCACACCCCGACATTGTGTCCAAAAGGCCTGATCTCTACAGAGCTGACGGGGTGCACCTTTCGGACTCTGGAAATTTAATGTTTCTGGGTGATCTTCAACAGGGGGTGAGGAATCTTTTCAATGAGCTGGTGGGGGAAAGGGACTAAGCAGATACTTGCCCCTTTCTGTGGCGGGGAAGGGGGAGGCGTAGCTTCGGTGGGAATCTTGGCACCAATTTTCGGTGAAGGTAGGGTCTCTGGAAGGGCCACTTCAGGTCATGGGGCCTAATGGGATGGAAGGAGACCCGCCTTGGGGTTGGCCTAAAGGATAGTCCTTCACCCCAATCCGTGGGGCTTGGGTAAGGGACTTTTGGGTTCACCTTCCAGATGGGGGCCGGCTTGGGAGCAACCCCAGGCAACTGGGGTTCCTCTCCAGGGCCCAGGTATCTGCCAGGGAAGGCTGAGGGGTGTGGACCAGTATAGACCTACTGCCACAGCTGGTCCCTCACCGGGTTGCCTCCCCCTGTTGAAGATATTAGAAGGGAATTAAATAAGTCGATTTAATAAAAAATATTTTATTTCACCCCATTTCATGTGTGTGGTCTCGTTATTCCGCAATCACCCGGCAAAATGGTAAATTCATATTTTATTTATTTTTAAAAAAAGAACAACAAACACCAACAAGTAAGAATTTTAAAATTGTAACTGTAATGACAACTAACAATTTTGGAGATCTTGAAATTACAATGGCACATAATTGCAATTTTTGAAAAGAGTAACATTCCAAGTTCTAATCTTCATTCTAGTTGGGGGTATGAAAATCATTGCTTGTCACATGTGTGAAGGAGAAACATCAAAGAATGTTCTCCTTGCCTGCAAGGGGGCAAGATTTTTTTTTTTTTATCAGTATCGCACATTTGTGAGACCATTCTTTTTTGTGAAAATTGTGCTTCTTCCTTCTTTCATGGACTTCCTTTTTCTTTTCTTTTCTTTCTTTTTTTTTTTTTTGGACTTCCTTTTAAAAAGAAAAATACAAAAGCATTGGATATGATGTTTGTGCCTTTTTTGACCAAAAGACTAGTCCTTTCATGCTTTTTCTCTGTGTATGTGCTTAACTTCGGGGGGGGGGGAGATGGTTGTTTTGTGCAGAAACAGTTTGAGCAAAAAATGCAGAAAACTAAACAAAGGAAAAAAAGAGAGTGTTATCTTGTTTTCCTGCTAGAGAACCTTCGTTGGAGTTAGTAAATTTTCAACAGGTTTGTCAACGAACATAACAAAGAATGTCATTTCACATCTCTAGCTCTTGTCTGCATTGCTCTTATTGTTTCAATATAACCCATGTTTCCATAGGAAGCAGGGGAAAAAGTGTGTGGCCACTAGGGCACAGCCCCATAGCATCATGTCTAATCTGAGTGGGGACCTTGTCAGCATGGGCCCCAAAGAGGCTGTTTTGGTCCCCTTTTCTACATTATGGAAATGATAAAGCAATGACTTTCTTTGTAAAAGGCAGTGAGGGGAGGGGAAAATAAGAAGGAAGGTTCTTGAATTGATAGGCTAGAGAGTTAGTAAGGCCAAAAAGAAACAGGGCATGATTTCAAAGAGGAACCCTAGAAGTTTTAACATTTGCCTTCTAAATTTGCTAGTCATCTTCTGCCATTACCCTGTGAATGAAGATAAAACTCACTCAGGAAAGAAAAGCAAAAGAAAAATTCAGCCATTTAATCTTCTTAGGCTGATTATTGCAAGCTGTGATAATTCTCTCCACTATGTGCTTTTAGTACTTTCATATGACATGGCTTAGGTAGTGCTTCATATTTTAGTTCAAATAAAGGCTGATACTTGTAAAGCTTGCTTTTTGATTGGCATTGCAGTTTGTATTTTCCCTTCTACAACAGATTTTTTTTTTTAAAAAAAAGATAATTGAGTGGATACTTTAGGCAAGATCCATTTCCTCTAGTCTCACACTCCAGCCACTCCCTTTCTTGGAAGAACAAAAGCCACTACTGTGGATACCATAGTATCCTTTTGTTACTGAAATTTGCTGTCAGTTGGGGCCATTCTTTAAGGTAGTTCAAACATTTCTGCTAGTTCAGAAGAGAGACTCCCCTGCCATTCCTTCCATGTTTTCAAATAATTGTATTGGTATTTCCAGGGATTTCTTGCTCACACACATTGACTGAGATCACACATGGTCACACATAGCATAAGAATTCTGCATGCAGAATTGTCTATGGCTGCCCTATCACCAGACCAGGGACATTTTCAGACAGCCTGTGATTGAAATATGATGTGGCTGCTACCAAAGCTTCACGTACGTGCCACAAATGGTCACAGAAGAGGGACGGCAGCATCCAAAAAGGACCCCCTGCCATGCAGCAGCCTCATTACTGCTCTGGAGGCTGATTGCATGTTAAGGGCTGTCTGAAAATGTCCCAGGACTCATTGTGTCACTTCAATAACCCCTTCCCAACAAGACATTCCACAGCTAGTGGAGAGTGGGAGGGGGGTTATAGAAGTTCCTGGTCAAAGACTTCTTCCCACCAAGATCATCTGGGGCCTTCCTGAGGTCTTAGTAGATGATATCTTCTATCGGTGTCTGGCTATGGGAACATAGCCGCTCTTCTAATGTTGTTACCCTAATTGCTCTGGGGTCTTGAAGACCTTCAAAATATCAACTTTAATTTGGGGGAATTAATAATTCAGTTTGGCAATGCAAGAGGGGGGGGGGGGTAACAGCAGGATCTTGTGACCAACTATACCAGTGCTAAGAAAGAGACATAAGCTAGATAGAATAACAATAATCTTTATTGTATCACATTCAGGCACACATTCAGGCACCAAGCATTCATGCAAGATTAACAAAATAAGTGGGAGGTTGAGCTAGAGGAATAGCGGGGGAAGTTTCCAATGGGTGATACAATACCTTTTCATGTAGAGATGAGGTCATGGAGGAAGCCAGCAGAATGTGAGTCTCAGCGTGGTGTTCTGAGGGTCAGTCAGCAAACCACCAGCATGGATGTAGGAGGGGGAGCTGAAGGATGCTGAAGACAGTTTTCAAGGGGTTTTTATAGTAAATATTTGACTTCTGGGGATGGGATTTTGAGTAGAAGACAATACTTTGTGATGTTGTTCCAAGAGCAACAAAGGCAATCCAGATATGTTAATAGCATTTTGATCATTGAATACTTTGTGAATGAAAGAGAGGAAACAACTTCCTTTGTTTGGGTGAGGAAAACTAATGAGGGCAGTTTACAGATTTCAAGTTGCCAGCCTGGGCAAATGGGTTCTCCATGTCTATGTGCCTCCAGTTGCCTTGTGAATTAACATTTCTTTTAGAATTTAGATGGTATCGCCTTAAGCGAATTCCTGACTAAGCCATATTTGTCCTTGGGTTTTTCTTAGTTCACCAGTTTATGTTAACGGATGCACTATGTGGAAGACCACATTTGACCTAAGTTTTAAATATAGCCAACTTATTAATATAACTATGGGGTTGAGGGTTTCAGGGTAGGTAACAATTGTCCTCTGCTCTACAGTAGCAACAGAATTGATGTTTGGGGTGGGGTGGGGGGGTTAATGGAGCAACACAGTAAGTACTGGTGGAGCTTTGGTTGTTACACAGAGAAAAAGGGAATACCACCCTCTTCCATGACCACAACTTAGCATATAGTGGAATTACACTTACATGTGTTACTAACAGGATACCAAACACCCAAAGATGAATTTTCACTCAATAATGGACAACTCTGTGAAATAAATATAACTTTTATTCAGCACTCAGTGTGCAATGTGGGTAAAGGAGGTCCAGTGCTAAGTGTTTGATGATGGCCACTTAGCAACAATTTTAGAAGTCTACTGGAAGGGATGCATAATTCGGCTAAAAATAAGTGGGGGGGGGGAGGTGGAAAGAGATTCTGTAAGAATTTCAGTAAGAGCTTCCCTAAATTCCCTACCTCAATAATTTAAGCACTTCCCACCTGTGTAATTTTCTGAGAAATAACTGTATGGGAAGCTGTTATTCAGGGGAAGGGAACAGGGGCAAGGAGGTACCTGATTTTAATGAGTCTATTTCTCATGACACTGGTCCAAGAATTAGGTACTCTTGTAAGCCCCAGGTTCCAAACATTTTGCCAACTATTTTCTCCTTTTGTCTGGTTGATACAATTTGCCTTCAACTGTAACTAAAAGAGAAATGGGTCATATATCTCACACCCTTGAACAACACTATTGTGTTTTAGAATCTTCGATTAAATGAGTTAGAGGAGGCAATCTTATATCTTTTATAAAAATAAATGAAGCAGGGCAGAGGGGGAATCAGATAACTCAAACAAAACTGGCAGGATTGGTCTAGAGGTTGACTTAACCTTTTTAGAGATACTATCAAGGATGAGTCATCTATTTTAAAAGATAATTTCAATGGCTGTCCCAATTTTTTTTTCAAAAACCATTTATTAACTTCCATTTCCTTCAAAGTTTTGTGAGAACTCATTAGTAGTGTCATACAAAATACAATGAACAGCATAGAAAGAATATGGTTCCGGAAGAGACTATTAGACTTTGCTGTCCTATTCTGTTATCATGGAGCCAGTTTGTGTGCATACATCACATATACCAGACATCTACTGAAAAGAAGCACCCAATCCTTTTCAAGGATAGGCCAATAACTTCCCAATGACCAAAACAATCTGAAAATGCTCCTAAATAGCCCATTGGACATTTCAATCACAGTTATTTTCTTGCTCTTAAGAAAACTAAATAAAATTGAATCAAGGAAATAGCAAGTATACTAGTTGTTTAAAGATGGGTATTAAAGAAGAACCACCACTGGAATGATAATAAAAATATTCAAAATGTTAAAAAAAAAAAAGAACCACCATAAGTTCTTGTTCTGCAATCTAACCTATGGAAATACCATGAAATGTGTACTTTTAGGCCTCAGAAGGCTCTTTGCAAACAGAGAGGAGAAGATATATGCAATATGTGATTAGCAAAGCAGTGTGGAATGGCCAGATTGGCCTCAAATGTCTGTGTTGGCCTGGTTAACAAAGGAGTGTGCTCCGAGATACATCTATCCAGACCCACAGCTTTTAATGTTTCACTCTTAAGAGTGAAGATTTGGATCTCTGTGTATCCAAATATGTGGGTTGCCACATTTTTTCTTACGAGAAGTTCTTTACTTATCCACCTACATGGCAGTTCTTTCCATAATGGAAAGAACTATAGTTATTGTATTTATCTACTCTAAATGAGGGTTAATTTCATTTCATTTCATGAATAATTTACCCAAGTTCACAAACTGGATTGCTGGGATAGGAAGATTGCTGGAATTCTTCTCTTTTTTTATTAAATGTGAAAGAAAGAAAATTGACAGATTTCCTGTCCCCAACTATATTTTCTCTTTCATTTGCACATATACCAAGAGAGAGGAGCAGATTAATACATGAATAAAATAAATGTTACAAGAGTAGCCATGTGAAAGTGTTGTTGTTGTTGTTAGGTTTAGGTTCAGAACATAATCACACCAGCCACCTTTCCTGCAGCAATCATGTTAATGAAGCAAATGGGAACATACTGGTATCAAAGACAAAACTATCACATCCCCTCTTCACTTGTGTGAGTATGCTGCAATTGTGCTGGTTTGACAATTTCCATCTTATCGCACCAGCTCTGTAACCCTGCCACTCTGAGTATGCATGCCTTTCATTTTTCTTCCCCCCCATGATTGTGTAAAATATATATTTATTGTTGTGTAATATATATATATATATATATATATATATATATATATATATCGCTGTGCTTTATATATGTGTGTGTGCTTTATATATATATTCTCCATATTTTATAATGGGGAAATGATAATATTTTATCGTTTCCCCATAGGTACAAAAGCACAGTGAGAGAGAGAGAGAAAGAGAGAGAAAATAAAGGCACAGAGAAAAAACCATTCTCACTGGCTTGGAATAGTGAGGGGGAACAGAGAGGAGGAGAGGAAGTCATGTGCCCCCCTCATGCTATGTGATGTCCTTCATATCACTACTGCCACAAAAGTATCTTTATCACACAGAGGGGAATGCTGCCATAACAGTGGTATTGGGAGCTATTGACGGTTTTGCCCGTCAATGATAATATGTGCTACAGAAGCAGATCAACAGCAAGACAACAATGAGATAGAGATGACATTGTTTAATAAGTAAGGGCCACATCTGCTACTATCTTGTTATAATTTTGGAATACAAGCCTCATGCGGTAATTTCCACAGGGTAAAGAAAGACCTCTAACCCCCCCTTTCTCTTGCACGTGCACGCACACATGCACATGCGCGTGCGCGCACACACACACACACACAACTGCCTTGACCAATTCATTATATACCAGTTACTGCTATGTGATTATAAGGTAGGGAAGAAAAATTTCCTTCTCTGTGCCTCTCCCTATAGCTATGATTCTGCCTCTAGCCAATAGAAATATCTAATGTAATTCCAATGAAGCGTAAGGAGCAATTTCTTCAATGACATCACACTTTTGCTAACACTTTTCTTAAAATAATCACACAGACTGAGAGAACAGTTAATATAATTTACTGTGCTGTATCACAGACAGTCACTGACATTCCATGAATTCTTAAAACACACACACACATTAGGGATCAGTGAATGGAAGAAACAGGATCAAGCATTTCCTGCTCGGGAATACCAGCTTTCCCAGTTATCAGAAGTAAGATATAAAGACATATAGCAGAAGTTATCAGAAGTAAGATATAAAGACATATAGCAGAAAATGGTTAAAACATTCAGAATCCCATCATCAAAATACATTGCCCACCAGAAAAGTACAAGCATGCCCAGATATATATCTTTACAGTACTTTATACTGGGGGTGGATGCAAAATTCAAAATTAATTCAAACATTAATGCAAATCAATTAACTAATTCAATGCTACCCTACCAAATTTGCATTCCTAGAAATGAAATGAGGTGATCAATTTTCCAAACCCATACCTGGCTAACAAATTAAAAAGTGTATATCATTGTGTAAAAATTGGATTGCTGAGCAACCCATGAAATAATGAGACCACACACAAGATTTGGATGAAAATACAGGCCACTTTATTTAACTAATACCTATTTAAAGTTTTCATTAGAGAAATGCAAGCTGAAGTGGGGAGACACCTAATGCAGGAACACCTGGAACAGTGGTCTTTCCCAGACCTCCTCCCCAGTTTTCCCTGGCTGAGACACCTGAGCCCTAGGGAAAGCCCAATAGCGGAGTTGCTCCCTGGCCTGCTATCTTCTGGAAGGCCAAACTCAGGGTACAACCCTCAAGGCACATGACCGCTAGCAAGAGCTAAAACCTCATGCCAGCCCTAAGGACAGCCTCTTTCCCCCCATAGTCACAGGACATGTGGGAGCAGCTCCAGAGATTAACGTTCACCAAAAGAGTGCCATAGGTGCACACCAAAATACACATTTCTTCCCATACTACCTGTCAAGTGACACCTAGTTAAGACTCCACCCAAGGCCAACTGAAACACCTCCTGTGATAGTGTAGGGTAGGTAAAAATGACACGGTAGCATACTGGAACCGCTGAGCATATCAAGATGTTCAGGCAGCAAAAGTTATTGTAGCAGAGTTTCATTCTCCAGGTGAGGAAATAAGCACACAGACATATGTCTAAACTATTTCTCTTTATTACAGCATAATATGATGATATTTACAGTGAGTCAGAGACTCCTCTATGATGACTACATATCACAGCATACAATACAGTACAGTCCTGTCACTGCAAAATCCCGACAGAACTACTCATAGTTACATAGCATAGTCCAACAGTATACAGAAACAGTGGTTCCCACACAGATTCACTCACTCTCTCACAGAGATAAGAGTTCCTTCCAAGGCTAACTTCCCAGGTCTAATCAGATGCCTTGGCCAGCAGAGCAGAGCCCTCTCATCACTGGCCCCTGCAGGCTGTCACACTCAATCTTTACAGTATAAATTTACCAGGTTGCATATCTCATCCTGACCAAAAGGAAAACCATGGAAAAGGGGAAGAAATCCTACCCAGCCCAATATCCAACCAGCAAGCTTACACTGTGTCAGACAAACAACAACAAATGGCAAAGAGGATCATCCAGGGATGGCAGGGACTTAAGAAGGCTCTGGATCCATCCCCGCTCTTCACATCATGACACCATGACAGCTTATCATCACTGCTTCCATTCATTGGAGGCCAGCAATTGCTTCTCCCTCCTGAGACACTACATAGCCTACCGGGGTGGGGATGGGACAGGATGGATGCCTTTGAGATAGTGTATACAAAAATGCCATTTATCAATGGAATAAAGCATTTTTTCATACTTTTAATATATCAAAAGTATGAACAAATTCTTTATTCCATTGAGAAATAACTTGGAAAAAAAGTGTACTTTTGAAGACGCACATAAATATGAGTGTCTTTTAAAAAAAAAATTTTTAAGTCTATATTGTATGAAAATGCATATAAAATTTCATGTAGACCAAAAAAGAAGGGGGAGGTAATCTGATGCAGAAATGAGACAGAACAAATGTAAAAGTGGAGAAATCCGAGCAAAACTGAACTTGCTAGTTTTGACTATCCCAACTTTTTACCCTTCCCCTTAATTTAGAAGCCAATAGTGTCTGGACAATATGAGTCAATATAAACAACCGGAAATTACTTAACATCTACCTTAACACCAGAGGAATGTGTGCCATTTCTACTCACAAAAGACAATTAAATATTCTCTGTAATCAGAAAGGCTCAATTGACTCTCAATAATTCTTCATTATAATGTTCCCAATAAGTCATTATGTCTACCCTGTGTGCTAGATTACAGTTTAAAAAAAAAAAAAACTCTTTTGAATTTATGACCTGGGATTAATGCAATGCCTACTGTTGTTCTCATACATTTACTATCAACCTGATAGCTCTTAAATGTCTCATCAATACATGTCAATGGCATTCTCTTCAGAAATGCAAGGTGGCTGCATCAGGCAAAAACTGCTCCCAAATATGGAGAATTTCAGTGAATAAGCATATTCATGGGTTGTTTCTTTCAGCAATTCAATCGTGCCAAGCTTTTTCAGGTCCACGTCAGTCACTTTGGTTAGACTTAAGGCTCCACCTGATGTGATACAAATAAAATCTGTGATTAATTGCATCCAGGCATATTTTCTTTACTGCAAAGCAATTTGTGGGAAGCTGCTAGTTTGACAGGGGTGCAGCACTGAAGGATGAAGGTGTCAACTTTCTCTTTTCGTTCCCCCCTATTTAAAACCACCCCTCCATACTGCCCCAGCATGGTAACAGTGGCGACAAGAACTTGAACATGTAGCTGATGTACTTTTAAGAGAACTTTACTGATGAACACAATCGCCTTATAAAAGAGAAAAAAAAATAAACTTCAAACTGGCAAGACTTAACTCTCGGAGTTGACTAGCAGATGGATTGTTAAGATAGCCTTTAAATTACCTGTAACAAACTCAAATGTGTGTGTGTGTGTGTTTGTGTTACCTGAATTGTGTCCGAATCTTATGATGGAAATATTTAATTAGATCAAAACAGCAGTGAGAGGCTGGGTAATGGCAGGATCTTTGGCCTATTTATACCAGTAGTAACTGAGGAGACTCCAACCCAGAATGTACAATGAAATGGTTTTTATTAGAAATTAATCTCAACAGCATTAATTTTTACACTCAGGCTTCAAGCACTCACACAAGTGTATTGGAGAAAGTAGGAAGTATTTGGATAGAGGAATAGAGTAAGGGGGGTTGTTGGGTGATATGATACCTATCAGAGGAGCAGAGATTCATGCAGCAGAAGATTCTCACAGATGCGTTCTGAGGGTCTCACAGCAAACCGGCAGCATGGATGTAGGAAGATGACCTGTGGATATTTGGGTGGTATTTTAGGGTGATATTTATATGTGATAATTCCCCTGAAGGAATGAGATTTAGAGTGGAATACAATGTTTCTCAGAGTTTCCCTGGACTAAACAAAGAGTTCTCTGGAAGACTTAATGATCATTAATGTGTGATATATTTGAAATTAAATAGGAGCAGGCAACTTCTATTTTTGAGTGGAGGAGAGGGGGCAAAACCTGTTTTGCAACCATCGAGTACTATGCTATTGCTGAGTGGATTAGTGAATGACTCATTTGCAGGTGTTAATTTTGACCTGGGTATTACCTGCTTGGGGAATTTCCAAAGGCCTCTCCCTAGGTTGTACATGACTCCACCTTTGGTATCTGGGGGTCCCTGGTTTATCTGCCAACCATGTGGAAGGCAACAGCAAGCCAAATTATTAAATATTGCCAATTATGAAATATCCAAGATGGGGGTTGTCAGGGTAGGCAATGTGTGTATGTGTGTGTGCATGTGCGTGTGTGTGTGTGTGTGTGTGTGCAGGTCTATCTAAGTACATAGGGTTTCAAATCACATGGAGAGCCTCCTTATGAATCATACTCAGAAAACTATGAAGCAAGCAGAAATGACAAAGGCGATGACAGGTCAGAAAAATCTGACATGCTTTATTAACAAGTGAATGAGGCTAGACTAGTGTTGTAAAGAGTTCATTTTCTTCTTGATAAGAAAGGATGCTTCAACACAGCCTATTCCCTCTTCCCCATGGCAAATGGTGAAGGACCACAAGATTCTTCACCCTTTAAAACTTTCCCTCCCAAAAAATTCAATTGCACAAGGAAGTGTTTGTTTATGCAAACATTGTGGATACTTTTTGCATAGGAAAAAGTGGCTTTTGTGAGAAATCTATTATTTTTTGAATAACAACAACAGCTTCCTTTATTCTCACCTTTACCATACCTACTAAACAGTAAAAACAAACCAGGGTAAAGCTCATGTTTTGTCATTCAAAAAGGAGCTGATGCAAATAAAATCATATCTATGTCATGGATTCCATTCAAAAATAATTTTGCATAATTTCCTCTTGTATGGAACGTGGTGGTCAAGTTTTGTACAGGAAGCCCATGGGCTGCTATAGTAAGCAGAGCCAATCTGGAACTAGAAAGAACCGCCTAAATCAAAGAAGCATTTGAAAGGTAGCCCCAGGTGGTTCACACCATCACACACAGGGCAAAATAAAATAAAATAAAATAAAAAACCCAGGTTTAGAATGCCTGGAAAAATTCCTGCAAAATGTTGGAAAAAGAAATATGCAAAAAATATAAGTTATCATGTTACAAATAACTGCTCAGTATATGAACACTGACACAAAAGATTTGTAGATGACTTTCTTTGAAGATACTGGCCCATATCCATTAGTTCAAATTATGTTGCACTTACAGTTTCACACTATGTATGGGGGGGGGAGCACCAAATACAGTTTCCAGAAGTGCAACTGGTTACACAACCAATTGCAGCCTGGTTGAAGAACCAGTTTTCCTACCTGTTGTGTGTAAACAATTGCACAAGTGCAGAGGCCACTGGAATCAAAGCACTACCAGTTGTACAACAGGAAAAACAACAACAGAACTCCATCTGTTCATTTTTTTCCTCCACTAACATTATGTGGGATTTGAGCCACTATAAGATAATGCAATCAGCTTATTGACTAAGGCAATACCTAAATTCACAGGGGAAATAGTAAGTGGTAGCTGTACTTTATACATGTATATATGTATACTTAAGCTGCTGACACACGGCAGAAATAATGCAGTTTGGCACCTCTTTAACTGTCATGGCTCACTGCTACGGAGCTCTGGGATTTGTAGTTTTGTGAGATATTTAACCTTCTCTGTCAGAGAGCTCTGGTGCCACAACAAATTGCAGATCCCAGGATTCCATAGCATGAAGCCACACTAGTTAAAGTGGTGTAAAACTGCATTATTTCTTTGGTGTGCCAGCAGTCATAGACAATCCACTGGAAACTCAAAGGAGGAAAACAGACATTTGAGAAAGAAACAGGTAGTCTGAGTATTTTATTTAAAAAAACCCACTGTTTTCATCATCAGTTGTATAAAACAACCCCCTTTCCCCTTCCAATCTGGCTGATATAGATATTTCTAGTAGGTATTTTAGCTTATTTACAATAACATATCTGAACTAATTTATGAAAAAGAAATCAAGAAAATACATTGTTCGCACCCCCTAACCTTATCCAGTTCAGCCACTAGTACCTTCATCTTCATTAACTCCTAATTTCTCCGAACATTAAACTAAACGAGCTATTGCATTATCAGGAAGTTGTTAAGATTAATTTTCAGGAAAATGTAGTTCTAAGTGAGGGTTCTTAGTGAGTTAAAATACAATCTGTCTACAGCAGTAAAGCTTCAGCCACAGTAAAACACTTGGTTAACAAAAGAGAAGAAATGAGGCCATTTGATCATTTAAACTGCAAGTACCTCTTTATTTCCACCTACACTTTACATTTTTGAAAGGCCCTGAAAATCTTTTAAATTGAAATCTTTCTCACCCTGCTATATACATTGATGTGGAGGGCTGGTCAGACAAGCGGGGGGGGGGGGAATGATGGGATTTACTGTCTAACAACATTTGGAGGGCCACACATTTCTGATCACTGCTGTATACAACAATGTATCTGTGAGCATGTGCCAAATAGTGTACACATCAAATTTTCTACTTTTTTTAAAAAATAATAGGACAAGTGAATGCATGGAACTTTGATCCTGAGCAGTATCACTATACAGTGAGCCCTTGGCAACCATTTGGGTTTGGTTTCAGGACCCCTTGTGGATACCAAATTCTGTGGATGCTCAAGTCCCATTATACTTAGTAAAATGGTGTCCCTTACATAAAATTGCAAAATCAAGGTTTTCTTAATGGATTTATTTATTTTTTTGAATATTTCACACAGATGGTGGGATCCGTGGATGCCAAAATTGTGGATTCAGAGGGCCGACTATACATGAGAAGGGAGATATGTAGCTTTTCTTCCCACCGGCTTCTTACAATATATTTATGTCCTATATAGGATTTTACAAAGAAGAAAGGGAGGAAACTGTCCACTGGCAGTGTTGTTCTTTTTTTAAAAAAAAATCCCCATGTGGAAGGGTAGAATATAGTGGCAGGGCAGGGAAGAGGTTTTAAATCAACCTTCCACATTCCTTGCCATTCCAGTACTGATGGGTCCCAGGTGTTTACCTGGGATTCATTAAAAAGTATATGGGCAAGTGTGTGTTGTATATTTAATGTGACATGTAGTTTTACTATTTCAGGACTCAGAAGTATGTCCTGCTCTGAAGGGATACATATGACTATACTGACAGTTGTCTTTTACAGGCGGTAGCTTTGTGTCTTATTCTTTTTTTTATTTGGTTTCTTTCTTTTTCTGGATGGTGTCATAAGAATGGCAACTGAGGTTTGGTTTTTTTTTTTTGTATTTTCTCTTTGTATAAATGAATAAAGAATGATTTCCATGGGGGTGGGTGTACTTTGAGATGGTCTGAAATTCTGCACCTTGTAAAGCACTGGGCATATTAGATTATACAACTGCTATTTTTTTTTATATATATATATATATATATATATATATATAATAAAACTCAGATATTGATTCAAAACCTGCTGTATGTGATTATATCTTGTTTGTCAAAGTTTCATAACACAGTTATTGGCAATCAAAACATATGAATTCATGAAGCATCACCAGATGTTGCCAGGAATTCTTCCCTTCTGGTATTCTAAAACAGGTTTATATTATATGTTTCCGTGAAATAGTTAAAGAATTATACAAAGACAATGAGGCACAAGGAAAAGTAAGTAGTAAAAAATCAAGAAATATCAAAGTAAATAATGGAATGAAACAGGGTTGCCCATTATCTCCTTTATTATTTATAATGGCAATTGAGCCAGTAACCAACAATATTAGAGATGAAAAAGAAATAATAGGATACAAATTAGGGAAAGAAGAGGTGAAAGTAAATCTTTTCACCAATGATGCCTTAATAACAACTCAAGAACCTTAACAGACTATCAGTAAATTAAAGAAATATTACCAAGATTTCTAAGAAATTCAGGACTTACATTTAACACGCATAAAACAAATAATGTTTTTGACTACAAAATGGGAAGAACAAAAAAGAATTCAAAGTATCTCAAACCTGAAATTAGGAGTTAAAAATATAAGATATTTGGGGATAAATTTAAAGACTAATATAAATAATATTATAGAAGGGAATTATAATCAAGTATGAAAAAAATCAAATTTCTAAATGGTCTAGTAAGAAATGGAGTACTTTAACAGGAATTAGAATGTTCAAAATGATGCTGCTACCTAAATTATTATATGTATTTCAAATTCCTGATATAATAGCAATAAAATTGATAAGATGTTGGGACAGGTCAATTAAAATATGGATCTCAGGGGAAAAGAAATTAAGAATTCCTAGTGGGCTATTCTATGGAAATCAGGAAGAAGGAGGATGGGGGGCTTCCTATCTTGAAATATACTTTGAAGCAATACAGTTGTTAAGAATATTAGATCTTGAATATGATGACAAAAAAAAGTAAGGATAGAAAAGCAAATTAATAATATGGAATATAGATCCATATTTCAAACTAAGGCAATTGGGCAAAAAAAAAAATAGAAAATAAATAAAAAAATAAAAAAATTAAAGAGAGAATAATTGGTCCTATGTGTGTAAATCTTCAGATTTGGGATAAATGATATAAGAGTTTATTAAAAGAAAATTGGAAATGGCTCCTGATTGAATGTGTAAATAGAAATAATATTGAAGGAAAACAGTAAAAACAGTAAAAAGAATAAAGGCAAAAGGTTACAAAAAATAGGAGATGTATATGATGCAACTGGGAAACCTATAGAGGAGAATGGGTTAATTTATTTAATTAGTACTCAATATTGGCTTCAGATAAGAGGAATTATTAAAAAACTGCAAGAATTAAGATTAACTGTTAAGGAAGAAATTATACCAATAGAGGGAATAATGAATAATGTAAAGAAAATTAAACCAGGAGAAAGGCTTAATTGACAAAATATACAGTTGTCCCTCCATAGCCACGGATTTGGTATCCACAGATTTAAGTATTCACAGCTTGAAAATATTCTTTAAAAAATAATAATCCAAGAAGAAAACCTTGATTTTGCCATCTTATATATGGGGCACCATTTTGCTATGCCATTGCATATAATGGGACTTGAGTATTCATGAATTTTGGTATCCAGGGGGGTCCTGGAACCAAACCCAGAGAATATGAAGGGACAACTGTATAGGGCTATGTTTGAGAGTAAATTTAATATTGAAGAGGGTTTGATAGTCTGCTGGAACAAAGATTTAATAATAACTAGAGAGGAGATTAAAGTATGGATTCAAGAAATAGTAAACAATAAAAACACAATTCTATCATAAACTTTTTAATAGGTTCCGATTCTAAATCTAACTTTAGCAGTATTTTATATACCTTTGATATTTTAAAGTCACTATCATCCATTATCAAGATGTCAAGCTCTGTTTTTAGATTTTCTATCCCCCATAGTTTTTTAATCATTCAAAATCTCTCTAACAATTGTCTATATTGAAACCAATTATCAATTCTTTGTTCCCCTTCTAATTCCTCCCTTGTTTTAAATCTGGGAGATCTCTTCTGAAATACTACTAAATTGTTATATGTCAGCCAGCTTTTCAAATGCAGCATCTCTGTTCTTCTAAATGCTTCTTGTGGGGAAACCCATAATGGTAACTTAAAATAGATCTTAGTCTTCAGTTTCACCAATATCCTGATCAAAGCATTTCTGATAAAATGATTATTAAAGTTCTTGTCAATCTTTACTTTATCATACCAAAGATAGGCATGGATCCCGTATCTAATATCTGAGCTTTCCAATGTGATAATCCCATCATCCCTAAGAGTGAACCAGTCATACATCCAAACTAACATGCATGATTGATGATATAATTTAAGATTCAGCAGGGCTAAGCCTCCTCTGGATTTATCCTCTTGTAAAATTGTCCATCTTACTCTAGGCTTTTTTTTCCTGCCAAATAAATCTAGACAGGTCTCTATCCCATTCCTTAAAGAGTTTATCATTGCATATTACCGGTAGATTTTGGAATAGGTAAAGCATCTTCGGTAGTATCATCATTTTTACAGCCATTTTACAAATCAAAGAGTTTATGATAGAATGGTCACAGAATATTGAATGTAATATCCTTATTGAAGATTTAGAGGTTCTGTGGAAGAAAAATATGAAATTTACACTTTGCAGTGACTTGAGAGAGAACTGTCACAAAATGCAATTTCGATGGTACATGACACCAAATAATAATAATAATAATAATAATAATATAAAATTTTATTTATATCCTGCCCCTCTGCAACACAATCTGGGCGGCTTACATAAGTTGGCAAAAATATATAAAGATATGAAGAGTGAGTGGTGGAAGTGTGGGGAGGTGAAGGGTACATTTTACCACATGTGGTGGACCTGTAAAGTATCAAGACAGTTCTGGATCAATATTCATGATACGATCAGGAAAATATTGAAAATTGACTATAAATTGGAACTGGAATTATACTTATTGAATATCTTTGACAGAAATTTCCCTAATGAATTTAGACATGTGATGTGCTATGACAACAATAGCTAGAATAGTATATGCAAGATACTGGAAGCAAAAAGCAATTCCAAATATAGAAGAATGGATGTTAAAGTTACAAGAGGTGGTAAGATTAGAACAACTTACATGTTCTATCGTAACTTACGTCTCAATCCTTAGATAAATTTAGAAAAGACTGGGAAAATTGAATTGAATTTTGGAAATTGGATTGGAGTATTCACACAACAACATGGTTTACAGATTTAACCGTACTGTTGATAAAACTAGAAATAAGGAGAAAATATCAGTGTTTTTTTTTCTTTTTCCTTTTTTATGAGTCACCTTTTGGAGGGAGATATGGTAACAAATGTGATTCAGGGAGGAAGAATAGATAACACGCTACTGTATCAATAATTTTATTGTAATAGCACAATTTAAACTGTATGTAAGAAAGCCAAAAAGAATGTAAAAAATCAAGTTCAAAGTATAGTTGGGAAGGAAGTCGACTGTATGATTGTGTGTGGTTTTATGTGTATGGAAACTTTATTTAAAGATAATAAATAAAAAAAGAATAAAAACACAAAAGTAAAAGAACAACAAATGAATCTGATGGGATGATGGTATAAAACACCACATTAATTATCTTTTATAAATGGTAATTGTTATTAGATAGTTACAGTTGGAAGGGTGGAGTCTTAGATTTGGCTTTCATGCATATATGTGGCATAAAAAAGAAATGGTGCATAGGAATTTGGTCACCATTTTGTTAGAAAAGCCCTATGAAGAGTCTGGAAGAAATATAAAAAATGGTTATACTCAAAGATACCATCATAATACCATCATGGTAAAAATACCATGAAGCATTCTATCAAAGAGAAAGTTTATTTAAAGGGAAATGGTTAACCGATGAGATATTATGAAGACACAGGAAGAACTAAGAAATGATGGTATATTTTGCCATTGGTTCTTATACAGACAGTTAAAGGAAAAATTTCAGATGGACACAAAATTTGAAGGAATAGGATTTGAGAAAATGGAATTTGATCAGATAATACAAGATAAGGACAAAAAAAAGTTACATCGGAAATTATAAACTTTTGTTGAAGCTTAGTCAAGAACAGGAAGTAATAAATGCATGCATGGTGAAATGGGCACAATATTTAGGACACGACATACAACTAGATTCTTGGGAAACAGCTTACACTAAAAATATAAAATTTACAAAGCGTAGTAACCTGAAAGAAAATTACTACAAGATAATGAACTTGCGGTATATGACACCAGAAAAATTAAACAAAATATATAAGAACACTTCCAACAATTGTTAGAAATGTGGTAATTCAAAAGGTAGGTACTACCATGTCTGGTGGAACTGCAAAAAAATAAAGAAATTCTGGAGAAAAATACATAAGTGGATAACTAAAACTCTGAAGATTGATTATCCAATGGAACCTAAGATATACTGGTTAAACACGTTGCATAACATTGGTAGAGAATCAAGGGCAAAATATAGGAAAATACTGCGATATGCAGTTACGGCTGCTACACAGGTAATTGCAAAAAAGTGGAAGGCTAGGAAGTTCTAACAATTGAGGACTGGATAAAGACATTTTTTGAAATGTATGAGATGGATAAATTATCCATCATTATAGATGATGAAAAAACATTAAAAGAATTGCAAGATTGGCAAGAAATGTTTTTGTGATGAGAAAGCTACTGGGGGAATAAATAGTTGATGGGAGGAAATGTAGGAGAAGAGAATTGCAAATGAACTTATGTGAAAAACAAGTGCAATAAGAGATTTGGGGGGGCATAGAACTTTGATTTGTTTGGTTGGTTGACTTTTTTTTTTCTTTTATATGTTACTTTTAATTTGTATGAATAAAGATATATATATATATATATATATATATATATATATTCATATGTGGTGGGGTTGTCCCTTCATTCAGAAATTTTGGAGTGAAGTAAATAAAGAAGTGGGATACTAGGGAAAGATAT
Source organism: Gambelia wislizenii (assembly GCA_030847615.1). Classification (NCBI taxonomy): domain Eukaryota; kingdom Metazoa; phylum Chordata; class Lepidosauria; order Squamata; family Crotaphytidae; genus Gambelia; species Gambelia wislizenii. Next base: position 152,647,320 of record JAUMIR010000004.1, read on the forward strand.
ACACCTCAGTGAAGAAAACTGTATTACACTTAATCTGAGTAAAATGGGCCTGAATAAGAATGAAGAGTATGTGACAAAGCAAATATTAATAGCAGCACATGCAGTTATTGCCCTGGGTTGGAAAGAAAAATCCAAGTGCTCTAATCTAATCTAATCTAGAAAAATCTATAGCAGAATTTCTATTATTTGACTTTTTTAGAGAAAGAAGACTGAAATATATAGGATAGATAAAAGAAGAAACCTGGAACAATAAATGGAAAATGGTGATTCAAAAAGTTAATGAACAAGGGAGGAGTAGAGAAATAACCAATGTGAGTGCAACTATTACCCATATCATGGAAAATGTATCATGAAAACTTAAATAGATACATCCTTTGTGAAGCCGTGGAAGAGGGTGGGTGAGTGGAGGGAGGGAGGGAAGGGAGTAAATTAAAAATGTGATTATGTAATGTGTTGTAAAATATTTAATAAAGAATCTGAGGCTAAATGTGGGGAACAAAAAAGTATTATATGTTCAAGGAAGAATACATATAGCAAACCTCACATACACATTGGCTGTGATCTTGCAGCATGGTGGCATAGCATAAATCTCTACATATTGATTGTGCATTGTTTCACTTGTAATGACGTTGATAATGCTACATGTCCCTTCCCTTGAATGGCAATGTTGCACAAACAACTGTGAAATAAGTATACCAATGAATGCACCACCCAAGACACAAGTAAATGTGTAACCAAATAAACAGTGGCACCACATGCACAATTTTGCTTCTGTGGTTTTGAACTGAATGGTGATATTGTGCATTGGACAAAAAAAAATCCAATTACAGTCGCCCCTCCACATTCGCGAACTTGAGATTTGCGGTTTTGATTATTCGCGGTTTTGGGAGGGCCCTCCCGGGCCCCCACAAAACCGCGACACGGGGCCACCGGAGGCCCCGTGAAAGCCCTGGGAGGGAGCGGGGAGGGCTGGGGAGACCTCCACGGGGCCTTCGGAGACCCTCCGGAGGCCCCGCGAAGGCCTTGGAAGGGAGGGGGGAGGGCTGGGGAGGCCACCGGGGGGCCTTGCGAGGCTCCGCGAATACCTTGGGGAGCACCAGGGAGGCCTCCTCGGGGCCCTGTAAGGCCCCGCAAAGGCCTTGGGAGGGAGGGTGGAGGGCTGGGAAGGCCTCCGCGGGGCCTTCGGAGACCCTCCGGAGGCCCCGTGAAGGCCTTGGGAGGGAGGGGGAGGGCCGGGGAGGCCACCGGGGGGCCTTGCGAGGCTCCGCGAATACCTTGGGGAGCACCAGGGAGGCCTCCTCGGGGCCCTGTAAGGCCCCGCAAAGGCCTTGGGAGGGAGGGTGGAGGGCTGGGAAGGCCTCCGCGGGGCCTTCGGAGACCCTCCGGAGGCCCCGTGAAGGCCTTGGGAGGGAGGGGGAGGGCCGGGGAGGCCTTCACGGGGCCCCTGGAGATGCTCTGGAGGCCCGACGAAGGCCTGGGGACGGGGTGGGGAGGGCTGAGGAGGCGATCCTGGGGCCTCCGGAGACGCTCCGGAGGCCCCAGAAAGGCCTGGGGACGTGGTGGGGAGGGGTGGGGAGGCGATCCTGGGGCCTCCGGAGACGCTCCAGAGGACCCAGAAAGGCCTGGGGACGGGGTGGGGAGGGCTGGGGAGGCGATCCTGGGGCCTCCGGAGACGCTCCGGAGGCCCCAGAAAGGCCTGGGGACGGGGTGGGGAGAGCTGGGGAGGTGATCCTGGGGCCTCCGGAGACGCTCCGGAGGCCCCAGAAAGGCCTGGGGAGGGCTGGGGAGGCGATCCTGGGGCCTCTGGAGACGCTCCAGACGCCCCAGAAAGGCCTGGGGTCGCGGTGAGGAGGGCTGGGGAGGCGATCCTGGGGCCTCCGGAGACGCTCCGGAGGCCCCAGAAAGGCCTGGGGAGGGGTGGGGAGGGGTGGGGAGGCGATCCTGGGGCCTCCGGAGATGCTCCGGAGGCCCCAGAAAGGCCTTGGGAGGGGTGGGGAGGGCTGGGGGGCGATCCTGGGGCCTCCGGAGACGCTCCGGAGGCCCCAGAAAGGCCTGGGGACATGGTGGGGAGGGCTGGGGAGGCAATCCTGGGGCCTCCGGAGAGCTCCGGAGGCCCCATGAAGGCCTGGGGAGGGAGGCGGAGGCAGGGAAAAGCGACTATAGGGCCTCTGGAGGCCCTGTGGTCACTTTGGTGGGGAAGGGGGAGGGCAATTGTTATTCGCGTATTTTTCACATTCGCGGGGGTCTGGGGAACCTAACCCCCGCGAATGTGAAGGGATGACTGTACTTTCATAGGGAAAATTACACATGTGTAAGGCGGCAATGAAGAACAATTACCACAACCAAACGGAGGATTCTACTTAAAGTTAGTGCAACATACAAGACACTGGAACTTTAAACTGTATACAAGATATATTTGGAACATAAAATATAATATTTACCATATAATCCACTATACAAATATGAAAGCCAACAAAACAGTGTTACAATAAAGACTTTGTTAATAAAGATTATTACAATTACTGTGTTACTTCACAATTGTTTTAGTTATGTTATTACAAAAGTACTATGTTATTCTCTCTGGCTTTTCTTCACAAACGAAGATTCAGGAAGGACTCATCCTGCACTTTCTGCAAGTGCACTGATGGCTGGAAAATGGTTATGAAACGAACTTATTATTTTGCCCTTAAGTAAAGCCCAGTTACCCTACTCCTTGTAGTGTGAAGATGTCACAAACTTTTTTTTGCCTTTATGCTTCTATAGCTATTAAACAATAAATATAAAAGTTTAGTTACTTAAGCTTTTTATATTATTATTTTATATTACTTAGCAATAAATTCTAAATTTTAAGTCTCACCTTCTGTATTGCCTTCCTTCTCTTTTTGCAGGTTTAGCAGATAAATGGATTTAGTGCTATGAGCTTTTATGGTGACTCAGTCAGACTGAAGGTAATTTACAACTCCTTAGTTACTTTGACTTTTAGCCTACTAAATCAGTGTGTGTCTCTTCCTAGGTAGAATCCTATGTGTAGGCAGAGATGAATAGTTTTAAAGGAAAACTGTCAAGTCAAGCTGTTCGTTTAGCCCTGAAGGTTTTAATAATTTTAATCTGTGAATCCAAAAGGATTCCCTTTGTAACAATTTCAAAGCTATGTTGTGCTTATTGTAAAGTGATGTTTGAACTGTCTCAAAAATAAAAAAAATCTGAGAGATTCTGGTGTGTGTCTAGCAGCAGTGAAATGTTCCACAAGAGGGCTCTCCAGATGTTTATTTCGAATCTTACTTTTATGTTCAGAAATTCTTTTAGAAATCCTTCTTTGAGACTGACCAATGTATAATTTATTACATGGGCATAAAATGACATAGATAGCATTTTTAGTATTGCAATTTGAAAACAGTTGCAAAGTGAATTGTTCTTGTGTTTGGGGATGAACAAAGGTTCTTATATTAAGGGATTGTTAGCAGCAAAGACAGTGTTCACATTTGAAATGTCATTATAGTATAAATTTCTGATTTTTAAAGGGAGGAAAGTCAGTATGCACAAATAAATCTTTCATGTTTTTAGTGGATCTGAAAATAATCAATGGTGGATCAGAACAGCCAGGAATTTCCTTCACCAAATGCCAATGCTTTTGAATTATTTTACTGATGTTGAGAGCTGCATGATTAAAATTTATGGAACTAATGTGGGTTTCACTGTTTTTTTTTGTTTTTTTTTTCTTTTGACTGAAATAATGTATCACGGTCTTTTAGGACCACTTTCCTATGGGCATCCTGAATAATATTCCATGGATAATGTCTATCTAAAAGTGCTAACTGATATTGATCAGCTGCATTTTGGTAATGAAAATTATTGGTTGCATTCCTTTTTAGCCTCAAGAATTGTGAATAAGGTAGGTTATTTTTTAGTCTTCTGGGGTGACAACTGGTAATAATGGAGTAATGCATTACAATCAGTGGGTTTTCTAAAATTATGAACCCCAATCTTGTTATTATGAATGTATACCATAACATCTAGAAAAGGAATCTGCTGCTTATGATAATGACACGTGAACTTATTGTGCATGCTAATAGTGTTAATCCACGTAAAAAATCTTTCTACTTTGGTGATGTCTATAAAAAGAATGAAAATATCATCAATAAATTGGGAATATTAAAGAAATACTTAAAATATATATTATTGTCTGGATCAGTAATAAAGGTATTTTCCAAATCAGTCATGTATAACTTGGCTATGCTTAGGGCGACTGCCGACCCCATTGCTATGCCTTTAACCTGTAAATAAAATTGTGTTTGAAATCTAAAATAATTCTTTTCTAAAATCACATCTAGGATACCCAAAAGAAAATGAATGGGTGGATCTTTGATGGTCCTATTTTCCAGATAATGCTCTATGACTTCTCTTGCCTCCTGGTGTGAAATGGAGGTATATAATGCATTTTCATTGACAGTAACCAAACAAGTGGTGGGGGATACTGTAACATGTTCTAATTTTTGGATACAATGACCAGTGTCCCTAATATAAGAAGCTGCTTTTTGGACTACAGGAGCCAAAAAAAATAAAAATAAAAAATGGTCCAGGTATTGTGAAAGAGGTTGGGTTAAGGACCCTGATCCTGAAATGATTGGGCATCCTGGCGGAGGATGACCCTGTTTGTGAATTTTTGGTAGGATATAAAATATGGGGACCCGGGGGTTATCTTGAATTAAGAAAGAACCAGTTGTTGAATCAATATATGCCAAAGTGATTGCTTCCTGTACCATTAATCTAATCATGAATTGTATGGAACTTGTGGGGTCATTTTCTAATGGTTGATAGTAATTGGTTACTCAATTGTCTACTTATTTCCAAAAAATAATTTTGTTTGCTCAAAAGGACTATAGCTCCCCCTTTGTCAGCAGGTTTTACTACTATTTGATCATTTTGAGATAATGATTTCAAGGTACTGTACCCTCTTAAATTTAAATTAAACCAAGGACGTTTCAAAGTAGTTTCCATTTTTTCAATACCCCTCAGTCCCACTTTTTCAAATGTATTTATCTCATCATTATTAATTGGAGGATTGGATTTAGATGGTTTTTTTAAATTTGTGTGATTTATACTGAGTACATCCCCAAAGAAACTACAAAGTTTTAACTGCCTTATTAACTTTAAAAAGTCGTATATTATATTTTATATTCCAAATATATCTTTGTATACAGTTTAAAGTTACAGTGTTTTGTAGGTTGCACTGGCAATGAAGAACAAGGCACCTCCTCCACAAGAGAGTAGGGTGTTATATGACCAAAAGGGGAGCATACTGAGGTCAATAAAAAAATAAATAAAACATAAACAATACACTGAAGTACTATATAAAAGAAATGAAAGGATGACAGATTCATTCAAGGCAGAAAGAAGCAAAGTGATGCTCAAAAATTTTACAATAAATGCCTATACCACATACTGAACGAGAAATGCCAGATGTCCAAGCTAGGTTCAGAAAAGAAAGAGGTACTACAGATCATATAATAAATAATAATAATAAAATTTTATTTCTATCCCGCCCCTCTGCAACGCAATCGGGGCAGCTTACAATATAAAAACTCCATAGTCCCAGTACCCTAGCCCACCCCCCCTTAAAATAATATTAAACTATAAAAGATTAAAAACATACAGTAAATTAAAAATATATAAATTAGAAAAAGATTAAAACATACAATAGTTGTTTTTTTTTTTAAATTTAATTACAGCTCAGGGAGGACAGCCGAGTCTTGGGCCGGGATAGTTATTCAGGAAAGGCCTGCCGGAAAAGATCCGTCTTGACAGCTTTTTAAAAGCTGTCTAAGGTGTTAATAAGACGGATCTCGTCCGGCAGGCCATTCCATAATCTGGGAGCAGCAGCGGAGAAGGCCCTCTGGGACGTCACCGACAGCCTTGTTTTCATAGGCTGTAACAGATTCCTCCCAGAGGACCGACGTGCGCGGGGAGGGTCGTATGGAAGGAGGCGGTCCCGGAGATAAGTTGGACCCAAACCATGCAGGGCTTTAAAGGTTATAACCAACATCTTGTACTGTGCCCGGAAACGAATAGGAAGCCAGTGGAGAGCTTTTAGCACAGGTGTTATATGCTCTCTTCTGGAAACACCAGAAATCAACCTGGCTGCCATGTTCTGAACTAGTTGAAGTTTCCGAGTTAAGCACAAGGGTAGCCCCATGTAGAGCGCATTACAGAAATCTAGACGGGAGGTTACCAGTGCATGTACCACAGTTTCGAGGTCCCTAGTTTCCAGGCAAGGGCGCAGCTGGCGTATCAGCCGAAGTTGATAACAGGCACTCCTGACCGTCGCATTTACCTGATTAGACATCTGGAGCGTCGGGTCCAGGAGCACCCCCAGACTGCGAACACAGTCTTTGGAGGAGAGTGTAGTTCCATCCAGGACTGGAAATTGTATTCCCAGACCTGGATTCGGGTCTGTAACTGTTAGTACCTCCGTTTTGTCTGGATTCAGTCTCAATTTGTTTTTCCTCATCCAGTCCATTACTGCTTTAAGACAATCATTAAGAGGAGAGATGCCATCTGAAGTCGAAGCTGATGACCGAGACATGGAGAAGTATATCTGGGTGTCATCAGCATACTGATGACAACGCACTCCATGCCTCCGAATGATCTCTCCCAGCGACTTCATATAGATGTTAAATAGCATCGGGGACAGGATGGCACCCTGAGGAATGCCACAGTTAAGCTCTATTCTGGTAGAGCAGCTGTCCCCGAGCCTCACCCTCTGGGATCTGCCCGAGAGGAAGGAACGGAACCACTGCAAAGCAGTGCCTCCAATTCCTAACCCCCTCAGGCGATCCAGGAGGATGGAATGATCTATTGTGTCAAAGGCTGCTGAGAGGTCCAAGAGCACCAACAGGGTCACACAACCCCTGTCGATACCCAAGTGGAGGTCATCAGCCAGAGCAACCATGGCAGTCTCCACTCCATATCCCGTCCTAAAGCCAGTTTGAAATGGATCTAGATATTCGGTTTCATCCAAGACAGTTTGGAGTTGGGAAGCGACCGCCCTCTCAATCACCTTGCTTAGAAAAGGCAGCAAGGAGACTGGCCTATAGTTGTTCCTGTCCAAGGGGTCCAGGGAAGGCTTTTTCAGGAGCGGCTTAACCGCTGCTTCCTTCAGACAGGGTGGAGCGAACCCCTCCCTGAAGGACGCATTGATAATATCCATAAGGAGTACTCTCGATGCGTCTCCTCCTTGGGTGGCCAGCCAAGATGGACAGGGATCGAGGGGACCGGTCGTCTTTCTCACTCTACCAAGGAGTTTGTCCACGTCATCGGTACTCACAGATTGAAGCTGATCCAATAAAATTTCATCAACAGAGTTGCTGGACACCTCGTCTATAGATTCTGTCATAACACTGGCATCTAAGTCGGCTCTTATCCGAGAGATTTTATCTGCAAAGTGGATGTTAAACGCATCACAGCAGGCCGTTGTCGGGTTAAGTAAGGGGTTCTGTGCAGGTGGAATCTGCGTCAGCTCCCCCACCACCCTAAACAGTTCTGCTGGACGGGACTCTGCAGATGCAATACGTGCAGAGGAGAAAGACTTCTGCGCTGCACGTATCGCCTCTCGATAAGAATCAAGGAAATTCCTATGACGAGTCTTGTCGGACAAGAGTCGAGTCTTCCGCCAGGTGCGCTCTAGTTGTTGTCCAGCCTGCTTCATCTTCCTAAGCTCCTCTGAATACCAGGGCTTACGGTTAGGAGCAGGCTGGAAAGGACGTTTGGGAGCGATTGTGTCGATAGGCTTGGTGAGGTCGGTGTTCCAAATATTAACCAAAGCTTCAACAGAATCACCGGCATTACCAACCATTAAACCCTCCAAGGCTTTCTGGAATCCAATTGGTTCCATTAGCCTTCGAGGGCGGACCATTCTAATAGGTCCACCACCCCCGGTGGGGCAGACAGTGGCTCTTAGCTCCATCTTGACCAGGAAATGATCCGTCCATGACAATGCAGAGGTTTTAATAACCTCCGCCCACGGATATTCCTGTTCCGTACTAAAGGCCGCATCGAGGGTATGACCTGCACAGTGAGTAGGCCCGACAACCAATTGGGATAGGCCCATGTTTGTCATGGATTCCATGAACTCCTGAGCTGCGCCAGTTAGATTTAGCAAGCTGGTCTCAAGTGGGATGTTGAAGTCGCCAAGAACTAAAAGTCTGGGCGACTCCAGCAGCAACTCTGAGACCAGCTGTGTTAGCTCGGTTAGGGAGTCTGTTAGACAACGGGGTGGCCGGTACACTAACAGAATCACTAAGCTATCCCTGGACGTCAGGCTTAGGTACATACACTCGATGTGGACTGTGTTCCGGATAGGCTTCCTGGTCAAGGTTAGATTGCTTTTATGAACCAGAGCCACTCCGCCCCCCACCCACTTTTCCTTACCTGCTCACTAACTGAGTACCCGGCCAGGAGTGCCTGCACCCAAGTCGCAGCACTGGCCTCTCCCAGCCAGGTCTCCGTAAAGCATGCCAGGTCGGCAGCCTCATCCAATAAGAGGTCATGGATAATATGCATCTTGTTTTTAACCGACCTGGCATTGCAAAGGAGCAGAGTAAGGGTCCATGGAATGGTTGGTGCGCTCTCCAATTTATTCTGGGAAACAGAGTGAACTGAAGGCGGGATAGATATTAAACATCGATCCTGCCTTTTGTAACAATTTTTCACTCTGTTGCCGCCATACCTTCCCTTCCCCCACACAACTTCAATTCCCGCTCCCAGATCATTCCCGGCCCCTGGTAGGTGTTCTGGGGTATGGGTGGTGGAATGACTTTTAAGGCCAGCCACTCCTGGCCACACCCCAACTCCCTGCTGTCTCAGCTGCCCTTACCTCGGTGTAATGGGGAAGGAAGGAAGGCTCCCTCACAGCCCTGCAGAGTCTTCTTCTGGCTGGCTGGCTGGCTGGTAGGTGTTCTGGGGTGGGGGTGGTGGAATGACTTTTAAGGCTAGCCACTCCTGGCCACACCCCAACTCCCTGCTGCCTCAGCTGCCCTTACCCCGGTGTAATGGGGAAGGAAGGAAGGCTCCCTCACAGCCCTGCAGAGTCTTCTTCTGGCTGGCTGGCTGGTAGGTGTTCTGGGGTGGTGGTGGTGGAATGACTTTTAAGGCCAGCCACTCCTGGCCACACCCCAACTCCCTGCTGTCTCAGCTGCCCTTACCCCTGTGTAATGGGGAAGGAAGGAAGACTCCCTCACAGCCCTGCAGAGTCTTCTTCTGGCTGGCTGGCTGGCTGGTAGGTGTTCTGGGGTGGGGGTGGTGGAATGACTTTTAAGGCTAGCCACTCCTGGCCACACCCCAACTCCCTGCTGCCTCAGCTGCCCTTACCCCGGTGTAATGGGAAGGAAGGAAGGCTCCCTCACAGTCCTGCAGAATCTTCTTCTGGCTGGCTGGCTGGCTGGTAGGTGTTCTGGGGCGGGGGTGGTGGAATGACTTTTAAGGCTAGCCACTCCTGGCCACACCCCAACTCCCTGCTGCCTCAGCTGCCCTTACCCCGGTGTAATGGGGAAGGAAGGAAGGCTTCCTCACAGCCCTGCAGAGTCTTCTTCAGGCTGGCTGGGGGGCTGGCTGGCTGGCTGGTAGGTGTTCTGGGGCGGGGGTGGTGGAGTGACTTTTAAGGCCAGCCACTCCTGGCCACACCCCAACTCCCTGCTGCCTCAGCTGCCCTTACCCCGGTGTAATGGGGAAGGAAGGAAGGCTCCCTCACAGCCCTGCAGAGTCTTCTTCTGGCTGGCTGGCTGGTAGGTGTTCTGTTCATAATCCAAACCTATGTCAGAATTCTGTTGAGACCTTCTGTCTTTGTAAGTGGACTTACATCTGCCAGAATTAGAATTGCACAGTTGCATAACACCCATATACAGTAGAGGGCTGCTGTTACATTAGTACATATCAGAGCTAGCAAAGTTCCCAAAGTGCATTGGTGCTCAATGCACACTGGTCCACAATGCACATCAATGTCCAATGCACACTGCTGCACAATGCACATCTGTGTGCAATGCACATTGGTTCACAAAGCATACCAATGCACATTTATGCAGTGATGTGCATTGCACACTTGTGTGCTTCACACAGTGATATACATTGTACAACAATGTGCATCACACAGAGATGTGCATTGTGCATTGATGCTCATCTGATAGACTTGCCTGTATCCCATTACACCTTGTCACAATTTAATAAATGGGTTTCTTAGGGCTCTTGCTATGTGGCTAGGTACATGTAAAGTTACATAATGTAATAGGTCATATAGGAGTCCAGTGATTCATTGGACAGTGGAGTGCACCAAAGAATTTCAGTTGGATTAGATCTGGAGGAAGGATGCATGAAAACTAGAGGAAGAAATATCAATAGTTTAAGGTATGCAACTGGTACATATTACATACAGAATATGTGGTGCTGCAGGAGAGTTCTATGGTTACCATGGACTGCCAAAATGACCAAGAAATCAAGCCTGATTGCAGTTAACAAGAACAATATTAATGAAGCATTCCTCACAAATCAAGCCTGAACTCTCCTTAGATGCCCAATGCTCAAACTGAGGCCATATCAAGAAAGAATCCTACATGAAACCCTGGAGAGCTGTTTCTTTCAGCCAAACTTGACAGGAATGGACTAGATGGGCTAGCTTAGTATAAACCAGCTTCCTATGTTTCTATGTTTCATTCACAGATGTCTGTCCAATGAATTGGGAAATATGAGGATCTTGCAAAGAGTTCTTTGTGCACACAAGAATTTATGCATAGTGCTCCAGCTAAATGGGGGAAACACTCTTCACGTTAGGGAGATTAGCTGATAGACCACTACTAGCAGATTTTAATACAAGCTTTATTCTAGCATAAAATTTTAAAGTGAGGAATGCTTAGTTAATATTGTTAGCTGCAATCAAGTCAGCTTTGACTGATGATGATCCAATGAATGAGAGACCTCTAAGTCAACAGCCCTTCTCAGATCTTGGGAAACTCAGGGCCGTTACTTCCTTGATTGTGTCTATCCATCTGGACTGTGGTCTTCCTCTTTTTCTACTGTGTTCTACCTTACCAAGCATTACTGTTTTTCTCTCTCTAGTGAGTCATGTCTTCTCATGATGTGTCCAAATTATGACCGTCTTAATTTAGTTATCTTGGCTTCTAGGGAGAGTGCAGGCCTGATTTGCTCTAGGACCATTTATTTGTCTTTTTAGCAATTCACTGTGTCTGTAGAATGCTTCTCCAACAACACATTTCAAATGAGTTGGTTTTCTTCCTATAAACTTTCTTCACTGTGAAGCTTTCACAGCCACACACAGAAATTGGAAATATGATGGCATGGGCAATCCTAACTTCAGTATTAAATTATATATCTTTACACTTCAGAATCTTATCTGGCTCCTTCGTACTTGCCCTTCCAAGTTCTAGTCTTCATCTGATTTCTAGTCTCCATTTGATTAATGACTGGGGCATGGTTTGTAAAATCTTGAGCTATGTCAATGTCTTCATTGTCTATTTTAACTTATGTTACCAACTGTAGCCATTATTTTTGTTTTCTTAATGTTCAATTGTAAACCTGCCTTTGCATTTTCTTCTTTTGCATTTTCTTCCTTCAGCAATTGTTCCAAGTCTTTGCTGTTTTCTGCTGGTTGTATGGTGTCATCTCCATATCTTAAATGGTTGATGTTCCATTTTCACATCTCCATCCTCCATAGCCAATCCTGATTGATGTATGATGTGTTCAACATACAAGTTAAATGGATAGATTTACAAAAGGCATCCTTGCATGACTCCCTTGCTACCTGGAAACTATTCTGTTTCTCTGTATTCTGTCCCTGAGGGTAGCCAATTATCTTCAGTACAAGTTATGCATTAGGACAATCAAATGTTGTGGCACAATCATATCTTTTAGAGCAATCCATAGTTTCCATGAAGTACACAAACAAAGGCATTGCTATACTCAATCCCTGGTGTCCCCTCTCTTCGGAATAGGAATGTATATTGAACTTTTCCAACCTGTGGGCCATTGTTTTGTTTTCCATATTTGTTGACAGTGTTGAGTTAGAAGTAGGGTAGATTCTGTGTCTATAGATTGAAGCAGCTCTATTGTCATGCTATTTGTTCCTGGTGATTTATTTCTCCCAGGTGTTCTGAGTGCAGCTTCTACTTCACTTTCTAAAATTGGAGGTTCATCTTCATATGATTCTTCCTTGAATGAATCTGCCATCCTGTTGTCTTTTTAATATAATTTTCCTGAGTTTTGTTTCCATCTTTTTTTTTTATTTGTACTTGATCATGTAATGTGTTCCTCTGCTCATTTCAGAGAATCCCCACTCTTGGTTTAAATTTGCCTTTGATTTCTCAAGTCTTGTGGAAAAGATCTCTTGTTCTATCATTTTATTGCCACCTTCTATTTCTCTACATTGATTATTTTCAAAGTCCCCCTTGTCCCTGCACATAAGTTGCTGAATAGCTGAATTCAGGATTCTGACTCTATTTATGTCAGTGTTTATTTTTGCTTCTTCTTTGTGGTCTCTGTGAATGTACACAATGGGTTAATCCTGCATCTATGCAGGGCATTTCTGAAGCTTCCTAGAACATCAATTTGAATGTTGGTGGTGGCTCCACCAACCATCCTCTGACCTACATAAGCCCATTCCCCATTTTAACAGCTCAGTTCCTTTCTTTCTGCCACATGAGCAGCATTGAAGGAACGTTTCTGTAAACCTCATCCTGTTTTCTCTGATCCTATTGTGTTTTTTGACACTGGACTGGATTTGGCTTGATTCTTCTTTGTGATTTGGACTAGTTTGATGGATTTGGACTGATTTGATACCTACAACTTGGACTCCTACACCACGGTACTGTTTTCTCCCCTTTGTTTGTTTGACTTGGCTTTGGGCCTGCTATGGCTTCCACTGGTTTCTTAAAAGCTTGCTCAGTCTGTAGGGGTAAAATGCCTGCGATTGATGGGTATTCCAAGTGCCTTCTCTGGCTAGGAGAGAAGTACAGTGTTCATTCATGCTGGCATTTCAAGGCCTTCACACTTTAGGATTGTCACAATAGAGACAAAAGTTTGAAGGACTTGCTCTATAAACGTGCTCTTTCTGCTACTCCTCTTCCCTCAGCAAGAGCTTCAGGGATAAGTACCATCCCCCAAACCACTGAGGCCTCCAACGTACCACCCATGATACCACTTGAGACTGAGCAGCTAATACCAGGGTTACAGCCAGGAACTGCCACAAGACAGTACATCTTGCATCTGAACAAAGGAATCTCACTCAGGAAACACCGGTCCCTGTGAGCAAAGAGACCCCGTGAAAGAAGCAAAAGAAAAAGGGCAATGAACCTACCAAACGCCACTCGAGCCAGGGTTGCTCCCACGAGCGTAAAGAAGGGAGACAGGACTGCTCCCCATCTAAAAGCTCTCCCAGGGCTAGCAGAGAGACTCGCCTCATCGAGGCCCAAGATCAACCTTCCTCAGCGACATGGAGGACAACCATAACCTCCTCTACTCAATCCCGAGATGGATCTGACCTTGAGTTCAAGAAGAACTGACCAGGTTCAGACGCCGCATCAGAGGGCAAAGGGCGCGAGTCATCACCGGACCTCCAGATTATCCAGGTCTCTCCAGGGAATCTCCCTCCTATCAACATAGAACAACCCAGGAGGAGACCGAGATTGAGGTCCTGGTCCCGCTCTCGGTTCCTCTCGGGATCCCATCAAGGAGAGACATATTTGACTCCTACAAAGAACAAGTCATGATCCCACTCTCAGTCACAACCTCAATCTTGCTCCCAGTCTCTTACCCCAGACAGATCTCGGTCCTGCTCCAGACTTCCCCCTTGGTCCCTCTCCAGATCTTACACCTACTCCGGCACTGAGTACTCAGGTTATGATGATGACTGGTATTGGGAAGACTATGATCGGTGTTATTATGACCTCCATCACTGTTACCAGCCTAGCCCATACCACTGGGACTTGGATCTCCATACCAATACTATGAGGACCTGGTTTCTCCTCATCTCCAGAGACAATGGTACCTGACAGGTCACTCACTGTTTTATAGACAGGACTGCTCCCACCATAGGTAATACTGTTCCCCTGACAGATGGAGACCCAGGAACAAGAGACCCAGGAGCAGCAGCGCTCGATCAGTGGAGCCCCAAACACCACCACAAACTAGACTATGAGATGGCAGAACTCGCTCCCAATCCCAGGGATGGTCCTGTTCTCCACCCTGGAAACCTTCTGTTTCGTCCTCTCCATGCTGCCTGTCCTCTCCGATAGGCGGAGACATGGTACCATCTGGGGATGATCCCATAGGAGTCAGACGCCATCCGCCCCCACGCAGACCACAACCTCGGCACTCTCTCTCTAGCACCTCTTTCACACCTGACTAGTTGGTCTCACCTTCACCTTCTCCCAGGACCTCCCTGGCACCAGCAGGGGTGAATCCGAACCCCCCCCTACAGATGACATAAAGTCCTTCACAGATCTCATGTTGTGCATGGTCAGGGCACTGCAGTTGAATGTATCCCAACCTGATTCCCATGTAGATGATCCCATCTTTCAGGACCTCCAACATCAGGCACCAGCGCTACCCACCTTGCTGGTTTCACATGTTTTGACTCAGATCATCAAGGGAGTTTGGGGCAACCCCTCTTCTGTGCCACCCACGTCTAAACGACTGGACCATTTGTACAACGTGTCAGATGAGGCAGCACCTTGGCTGACATCCCACCCTAAGCCTAATAGTGTAATTGTAGACACGGCACAGATGCATACATCCCAGAAGGTCCACACCACACCAACTATCAGGGAGGCGAAGAAACTGGATGTTATAGGTCACAAGTTTTACTCATCTGCCAACTTACTAATGAAGACCGCGACCTATAGTGGGGGCATACCAGAGGTACCTTTGGGACACTGTAGCCCCTTATTTGAATAAACTTTCTGAAGAAGACCTCAGGATAGTCGACGGCTTCAAAAACGAGGGACTCTTGATGGAGGGGCATCAACACCAGGCTGTTAAGTGTGTGGCAGACAACAGGCAAGATCCTAGTGAGCTCGGTGGTGGTACGTAGACATGCATGGCTCAGATCCTCCAGCATTTCCCACACAGCATGGGTGGTAATTGAGGATCTCCCATTTGATGAAGTCGGACTGTTCTACGCAGAGGCAGACTCCAAACTGGAGCATACTCACAAAATGCATGTCACCGTGAAGAAGTTTGGTCTCCCATCATCCTTCTTGGGGTTGACACCACATTTTTGGAGTAGGTGTTTCCCTCCATCCTTCCATAGAAGATACAGCCCAGTCTCCCACCGGATTCAACAGCCATCATTCAGTGGATCACTGCCAGAGAGAAGGTTCCCAACAACCTCTAAATCTAAAACACACTTCAACAGGAAGAAGCCAGACCCTGCTAAACAGCAGGTTTTACTGCAGTCTCCAATCAACACATCACATCGTACCCTCCTATGCCAATTGCCTCTGCAACATCACTTCAGAGTGGTGGATCTTGAACATCATACGGTGAGGGTACTTCATAGAATTTGACCACCCTTCCCCCTTTGGGGGGATCTACAGAGTAACTCCTCCTTCTCCCCTGCTACTGGAAGAGGTCACCACGCTCCTCCAAAAAGGTGCCATAGAACCGATCACCCACACCCAGATTCATGAGTCCTTTTTCTCCAGGTACTTCCTTATGAACAAAAAAGGATGGCGGCCTGAGACCCATCTTGGACTTGCATGATGTGAACAATTATATTGTCCCAAAATGCTTCAGGATGGTCTCCCTAACCTCCTTTCTTCCACTTTTGCAGACAGAAGATTGGTCTGAGATCCTTGACCTGCGCAACACATACTTCTATGTCTCTATCGCACCAGCCCACAGGTGTTTCCTATCATTTGCCATTGGGGACCAGGCTTTCAGTTTCTGCATACTACCCTTTGGACTCTGTACGGTGCCCAGAGTGCTCACCAAATGTGTCATAGTAGTCGTGGCATGGTTACGACTAAGAGGTGTTGTTGTCTTTCCATACCTGGACAACTGGCTTATCATCGCTCCCTCTAAAAGCAAGCTGTACAAGGACATTAAACTCACCCTTTCCCTGCTCCAGACCCTGGGGCTCATTGTCAATATGGACAAGTCCCACCTGGAATTGTCCCAGGTTGTAAGATTTATCGGCACACTCCTAGACTCCGCAGTGGGACACACTTCCTTGCCAGATGACTAGTTCCACACCCCCAGAGTGATGGCACAACACTGTATCACCAGGAGGAGGGTGACCACCAAGTGCATTCAGCAGCTACTGGGGTGCATGGCTTCCATAACTACAGTAACCCCTCTATCAAGACTTCACATGCAACCAGTTCAATCATGGTTTCTTTCCAATTTCAACCACCTGTCAGACAATAAGATGGTGTCAATACTGTGACCAATCCTCAAGAGCCTCACTTGGTGGATAAATCAGGAGACAGTCCAGTGCAGGATCCCATTCACTCAACAACACCCCACCATGCTGTTACCTCAGATGCCTCCCTGACGGGATGGGGTGCTCACTCCTACGGCCTGATGATACAGGGATGTTGGTCACCAGAAGAAGCAAGACTGCACATCAACATCTTAGAACTGCTAGTGCTGTTCAAGGCCTTGAAAGCATTTGAACCATCACTCAAGGGACACATGGTGCAAATGGTTTTGGACAACACCACTGTCTTCTACATCAACAAGCAAGGGGGAACTGCTCTCACACCCTGCCGGACCTCACCCTCATGATTTGGGACTGGTGCATAACCCACCATATCACTCTCACAGCCATTCACCTTCCGGGCACTCAGAATGAGGTGGTGAATGCCCTCAGTCACTCCTCCACATGCAGCCATGAGTGGTCCCTGTCTCCCAGGATCCTCAACCAGCTGTTCCGAGATTGAGGACAGCCCCTTATAGACCTGTTTGCAGAAGAGGTGAACACCAAATGCCACAACTACTGCTCCAGGCAAGCACCGTCATCGAGGAACCTAGGAGACGTGTTTCTCTTCCACTGGGAAGGTCCCCTTCTATATGCCGCCTTTCCACCTTTTCCTCTCGTATCCAGAGTGGTAGCCGAGATCCACCAGGACAAGTCTTCTTGCATCCTAATAACTCCCTGGTGAACACACCAACCTTGGTTCTCCCTGCTGCTGCTGTCTAGAGGGATCTACAAGAGGCTCCCCCTCCACCAGAACTTGCTATCCCTACAAGGAGGGCATATCTTCCACCTGGGCCTGGATACCATCAAACCCACGGCTTGGCTGGTATGTCAGTAGCTGATCTATTGGCTCCTACCTGCTCCATTGTTGAAGCAGCGCAACGACCTTCAACTTTGAAGGCATACTAATATAAATGGCAGAAATTTTGTACCTTCATGGATGAGAGATGAGTTCAACACCACCAAGTGTTGACGCCACTCCTCCTGGATTTTTGGACTTACCTCTCATCAAAGGGGTTTTTTTTGCTTTTCTTCAGTTAGAGTTTACATAGTGGCCATCTCACATCATCTGCAGCACCTGAGTCAACCATTCTCCTTCAAGGACCCCATGGTCCATGATTTCCTTCAAGGCTACAAGAACCTACACCCCCCCCTGTGATGGGTCCCACAACAGGATGGAGCCTGGAAGTGGTACTCATGGCACTGCTGCAGTCCCCCTTCAAACCATTGGCATTGTGCGACCTTTGATCTCTTTCCATCAAGACCACCTTCCTTGTAGCTATTGCATCAACGAGGAGAGTGAGCAAATTATGTGCCCTATGCACTGACCCACTGTATACCCTGTCCATCCAGACAAGGTGGTCCTTAATCCTGATATAGCCTTCCTTCCAAAAGTGGTATCTTCCTTCCATCTGAATCAGGATATAGTCCTGCCAGCGTACTTCCATAATCCTTCCTTGGAACTGGAACATTCTTTGAACTCACTGGATTTTCAAAGGGCCCTTGCCTTCTATGTGGACAGGACCAGGTCTTTTCAACGTTCTCAACACCTGTTTGTTTCTTAAGTGAGTCAGAGGAAAGGCAAACCTGTGTCTTCCCAATGCTTCTCTAAGTGGGTGGTGTCCACCATCCATTTATCCTACCAGCTTATGGGGAAGCCTGTCCCGGAGGAGATATGAAGCCACTCCACCAGGGTGGCAGCAATGTCTGTAGGGCAGTAACATGGGCTACACCATTGACATTTGTTAAGAACTATAAGGTGGATTCAGCCATCTGTTCTGACATGTCCCTGGCCAGGGTGGTAGTGTTTACTTCAGTTTCTTGGAATCTTGGGTTTGAGAGGGACCCCACCCAAGGGGCCTCTATATCTACCTCTCAGTCTTGAACTGACCTCTGAATTAGTGTGTTTATTGTGTCTGTCACCTATTTCAGGACACCCACCTTTCTTGCATAAGCTTGCTAATCTACCCATTATGTGCATTCACAGAGACCATGAAGAAGTACAGGTTGCTTACCCATGACAATAGTTCTTCAAGTGGTCATCTGTGAATTCACACAACCCCCCCCATCCTCCCCAATATTGTCCTGTTTTTAGGATACTGGCATCGTCCTCACGTGGCTATCAAGCACTGAGCCATTAAAGTGGGGAAGGAGCTTACATAGGTCAGGGGATGGTGGACAGAGCTACTGCGAAAATTCAAATTGAGGTACTAAGAAGCTTCCAAAATGTCTATTGTGTGAATTTACAGATGACCACTTGAAGAACTATGGTTATAAGTAAGCAATCTGTCCTTCTCATCTGTCCATAACTGCTTGAAGAGTTTCATCTGTTATCCATTTAGGCTTCTTACATCATCTGCAGCACCTGGGTCAACCATTCTCCTTCAAGGACCCCATGGTCCATGATTTCCTTCAAGGCAGATGACACCAAATTAGGAGAAATAGCTAATATCCTAGAGGACAGGATCAAAATTCAAAATGACCTGGATAGACTGAAGAGCTAGGCCAAAGCTAACAAAATGAAATTCAATATGGAGAAATGTAAGGTACTGCAATTAGGGCGGAAAAATGAAATGCATAGATACAGGATGGGGAAGACCTGGCTGAACGAGACTACATGCAAAAGGGATCTAGGAGTCCTAGTAGACCGTAAGTTGAACATGAGTCAACAGTGTGATGTGGCAGCTAAAAAGGCCAATGCAATTTTGGGCTGCATCAATAGAAGTATAGTGTCTAGATCAAGGGAAGTAATAGTGCCACTCTATTCTGCCTTGGTCAGGTCTCACCGAGAATACTGTGTCCAGTTCTGGGCACCACAATTCAAAAAGGATATTGACAAATTGGAGCGTGTCCAGAGGAGAGTGACTAAAATGGTGAAAGGTCGTGAAACCATGCCTTATGAGGAAAGACTTAGGGAGCTGGGTACGTTTAGCCTGGGAAAAAGATGGTTAAGGGGCAATATGAGAGCTCTGTTAAGGTATGTGAAGGGGTGTCACATTGAGGATGAAGCAAGCTTGTTTTCTGCTGTTCCAGAGACTAGAACACGGAGAAATGGATGCAAGCTCCAGGAACAGAGATTCCACCTCAACATTAGGAGGAACTTTTTGATAGTAAGAGCTGTTCGGCAGTGGTACACACTGCCTCGGAGCGTGGTGGGGTCTCCTTCCTTGGAGGTCTTTAAACAGAGGCTGGATGGCCATCTGTCAGGGATGCTTTGATCATGATTTCCTGCATGGCAGGGGGTTGGACTGGATGGCCCTTGTGGTCTCTTCCAGCTCTACAATTCTATGATTCTATAATTCTATGATTCTCTTTATTTTTGGCAACAGATAGTGTCTTCTTGCATTCCTTCCTGACACTTCAGTCCAAACTTGTTCTGGCTCCCGGTCCATTAGGCTTAATAGTGCAGAAGTATTTTTTACGTTATCTTTAAATTCTAAGGGGATGGTCTTCAGTTTGTACTTTGGCATGATGGTCACTTTAAGTGTTCTTGTTTAGCTTTACTATAATTTTTTATATTAGTAGTTCATCATCTGATCCTATTTTTTTTAACAGAGAAAATAATTATGTAGTCTATTTGATTATTATAGGAGTATTGGTCATCAGGTGATGTCCATGTATACAATTACCTCTTGAGTTGCTTGAAGAATGTGTTTGCAGTGAACAAACTGTTGACCTCACAAAATTAAATCAGTCACTCTCCAGTTTCATTTCTTGATCCCAGGCCAAATTTCCCTACAATGTTTGGTTCTACTTTGTTTCTTCCTTTTGCATTCAAATTGCCTATGATTAACAAGACATCCTGTTTTGATGTATGATCAATGTTCTCCTGGACTGCAGCAGAGAATCTTGCTTATATGTTCTATTTTGTTTGTTTGTTTGTTTTACTAAACCCCCACAACACAGCATATCATTGCATGAGGGGAGGTGTTTTGATGGCCTCACATGATGAGAGGACTGTAATTGTGTCACAACATCTCATGGCGTGATGTAGGAGGTTTGGGATGGAACAGAAGCTATTTAAACAAATTTCCCTCCTCCTGTTTTGGTTGAATTCTTCTTGCTGTGAGGAACCAAAGATTCTCTCTCTCAGAGGCTTACAGCCTGGCTTTTCTTGTCTTGGCTTTTGCTTTCTGGCATCTGCCTACCTTTGTGTTGTATATTGTCTGTACTGGGTAATTAATTGCTGTCCCATTTGTTTTTCTCATATTCTGCTCTGTTCAGTTGTTACAGTGTGTTGGTTGTGTTTTCTTTGTTATCTTTAGGCCTGCATATAAATCTGGCCCTCACACATTAGGCCTGATTCCCCACTTAAATCACTCTCCTTCTGTCTGGCTGTTTGTTTGTCTTGTGTGAGGCCACACACACACACACACACACACACACATCATATACATGTATATCATACATATACATATGCATGTATATCATACAATATATGATATATTCGCTGGGGTTTGGTTCCATAACCCTCCATGGATACTAAAATCCATGAATACTCAAGGCCCATTATATGCAATGGCATAGCAAAATTGTGTCCCTTAGATAAGATGGCAAAATCAAGGTTTGCTTTTTGGATTATTACTTATTTTAAAGAATATTTTCAAGCCGTGAGTACTTAAATCCGTGGATACCAAATCCATGGATACGGCGGGACAACTGTGTAGATAGATAGGTAGATAGATAGATAGATAGATTTTTTTAACACTTCTCCCATATGCATTTTGGAAATGCATGCTTCTCTATATAGGGTTACAACTCGTATGTGCTCTCATTTGTGAGGCAGTTTATGCACTGCTTCCCCATCCCAGCTGTTGCCACTCCTACTCCTTTCATTTCTCATTCTTAGAGAAATTCATGAATACTATACTATATTATACTATATTCTAATAGCTTTTATTATTTATTATTGATTAATATTTCATGGTTAATCTGTTGCCTTATGAATGATCAATTTAACTTTAAAAAATGTGAATAAATTTCAATAACAGTAATAATTCAAGTAAAATTATTCAAGACTAATCTATTGTTTATTGGAGGGTTTCTATACCCTAGCAGCACCATGTCTTGTTGGATCTTCGATTCACGTTGATCTTATACCTGATTTGAGTTAACTTGGTCCTTGATTTGATTGAATTGACCTAACAGCAAATACACAATTCATACATTGTTCATTTAAGAAGGTAGTTTGCCAGTTTAATTAGTTTTTACATAATTGGAGGATAAATAAATACATTGTGGTCAAGATGAACAGATTACCATTTAGCTAACACAATTCACGGGGCCTAGTGCCTTGGTGGGGCCAGATCCTGTCTGATCTTTTGAACTGCATTTAAACCAAAGCTAGCTGCATTGGGGTTGTGAATGGGTTGTAGCCTATACTTACCGTCATTGGCTGCTGACTGTGTAATGGTTTGTTGTGTCAGTTTCAAAGTTTGAGTGTTGGACTAGAGGTTTGAGTGATGGACTAGTACTTGGCTACACAATTTATTAATCTATTTACATTGATTTTTATTTTCTTACCTTAGTTTTTAAAACCCTCTTTATGGTGATAACTCTCCCCTGATTTTGGAAGCTAAGCAGGTTTTGCTTTGGTTGGCCCTTGGATGGGGTACCAATTCTATCCTTACACAAATTGTTGCTATTTGCATTGAATTCTACCATCCTATATTTAATTAGTTTGACCCTCTTAATGTGGCAAGTTACATCTATGTAATATAATACAGGAATACTGTAATTCTTGGTTTTCTATTGGGCTTCAATACCCTGTGGATACCAGACTTCCTTTGATCTTGGAAGCTACGTGGGGCTGGCCCCAATAGGTTCCTGAAGGGGCCAGTAGTGCCTTTTACTGTTATTCCCTTCCTTAGTTTTCTTGATTTCTTTGGCAGTTCAAGGTTTTGTTTTTATCTTACTGGATACACCACTGATAGCTGTATGAATTCATTGAGTAGTGCATCAGTTATGGGTCATGGGCTTTGTTAACATTTTCAGTTCTAACCTGTACAATTTTATTTTACAGGGTTATTGGGCTGTGTGATGGGCCCACTGAACCACTTTCACTTGCCAGATAGATATTAAGGAGAGTCCTGTGGTATCATGGCCTGATGCTCCTTCTGTTCCTGAAGTGCCAGGGGCTTTCTTCTGGTATTCTGTTCCTATTTTCGGAATTGCCTTTGGACTTCACCCATTACTGCTCTTCTTTTCCAGGGTCGCCATGGGGACCCCGTTGTTTTGCTGCCTAATTTTCTGAAGTGCTGTGGAGTTCATCTTGATCTGCTTCTATTCTTTTCTAGGAACACTATTTGCCTCCATCTGATATCCTGGTCACTCCCTGGCCACGCCTTTATATACAGGTTCGGCATGAAAGGTTAGTCATGTACAAGGCAATGAGGAAAGCTGCTGGTACACCAGGATGATGCAAATAGATGACAAAGGCACTACTGCTGCTTGGGGGTATTTGGCCAGCCTGGCAGAACAGTTAGACACCCCAGCTTTTGTTGAATAGTGGGGCAAACATGGCCTTAGGTGTCATGGTTTGTCTCCAGCTCTGTTGTGGAGCACTGTTGGCCTCTGCCACATGTGTAAGTTGTTCACCTCAGTGGCAACAACTTTGGGCACAGTTTGTCTCCAGCTCTGTTGGGGAGCACCATTGGCCTCCACCATACATTTTAGTCACCTCAGTGGCCACAACTTTGGGCATGGTTTGTCACTAGCTCTGTTTGGGGAGTGCCTTTGGCTAGGTATTGATATTGACTAGGTTTCTTCAGGGGCATGGCTTAGCCATTTGTGCCCTCCAGGATGTGGAAAAATTTTAGGTCTGTATGGCCCCAAAGATCTTTAATCTGGCTTGCCATCATACCTCTTTTGATTTATATAAGCATGAATGATCTCTAAATTATAGATGTGGCTCGGGGGGGGGGGATAAATAAGGAGGTTCACAAAGCCATGGACGAGTGGCTTGAATTGTTTTTACCACATCCTGGTGTTACATATCAGTGACCTGGATTGTATAGGTTGGGTGGGGTCCACTGGATAGGTTTGGGGATCCAGATATTCCTTGTGGATATGCAAAAAGTAGTGAGAGCTATAGTAGCCAGCCTGATTGGAGATCAGCAGACACTTGCCCCTTATCTGTGGCAGGTTGTGGGGGGAGATGGGGATTTGTGTGGTGTACACTATGATACACCTTTGGGGGTGAAGGATGGCTCTATCAAACAACCCTTGAAGGTCATGTGACTGGGGGGTGGGGAATAGACTATCCTTGAAGCTGGCCCGAGGCTTGAGCACTCACCAGAAATCATGGGACTTGAGGTCTCTCATCCTCGGGTTTTGCCTTCCAACAGATGATGCCTGGGGGGGGGTTTAACCCAATTGGTGGGAAACCCCCCACCTGGGCTCAGGTGTTTTCAGACAGGGAAGCTGGGAGGTTGGTCTGAGTGAGACCATCAGCTCCAGCTTTTCCCTCATTGGGTCTCCTGCCTAGTTTGCATAACCAAAGGAGTAAAGATAAAATAGGTGATAGAATAAATAAAGTGACCCCTATTTTAACCCAAACTATGTGTCTGACCTCCTTCTTTCATGTGTTGGTCATCAATATGTTTAGCTTCCCCTGATTCATGCTTCTCACATTCCATGTTCCTGCAATATGTGTTGTGTAGCTTCAGACTTTCCTTTCACCTTTGAGCACATCAACAGCTGAATGTCCTTTCAGCTTGAGTCCAGTTACATCATTAGCCACTGTGCTACTCATAGCTATCCTCTGATGTACCCCAATGCCACCCAACTTGGGAGTTTTATCTTCTGCCACTATCTCTTGTTTCATTTTAGATTGTCTTATGATAGGGTTTTTGTGGTAAAAGATATTCAAAAGGAGGTTTACTGTGTCACCTGCACAGTCTTAACAAGGATTAGCTGTGGTGCCACTACCTTTGTCTCTGAAAGATCTTCCTAGTGTTGCCCCCACTACTGCTGCTGCCCAGTAGCTGCGTTACCAGTCTTTCCAGCCCCCACCTTTTTATCCATGTAATAATTGGCAATATTTAATAATCTGGCTAACTATGACCTTCCACAAGAGTAACAAGTAAACCAGGAACTCCCAGAAACCAGGGGTCCTCGAAGGGCTAGTGCTAAGACTATAGCCACATACACTTTAAGGAGGGGCCATCACAAATTCCAAAGAAAAGTAACCTGTAGGCAACTTCTTACCTGAACATTTGGCTAATCCAATAAAATATAGATGAGTACTCAAGTACCCTCACCTCAGACAAAGAAGGTTCTTGCTTCATTCAATTCCAAACTGATCACACGTCAATGATAATTTGCACTTCTGGAGCATCCATTATTGGTACTTGGGAGATTCCAAGAAGCATTGTACTCTAAATCCCATCCCTTGAAGAGAAATATTTGGTATAAAAACCTCCACAAAACTAAGTGTGCACTGTTCCCCTGCTTTTTGACTCCACGTCAGCTGTGTCACTGTTTCTGCTTCTTGGCCCTCACTCTGCTGGTTTTCTCCACAATCATAGTTCCTTTGATCAGTACAGTATCACCCCAAAACTCCCCTCACTCTATTCATCTATCCAAATACTCATTTCATTAGCCTTGTGTGAGTGCTTGAAGCCTGTGTGTGTGTGTGAGTGCTGTGATATTATTTTCCAAAAAAGATCATTTAATTGTATGTTGTTGACTTAAGAGTCTCCTCCTTAGTACTAGCATACACAGGTCTAAAAGGTTCTGCTGGTCGTTACCCACTTCTTGTGTTGCCAAGTTGAATGTATTAATTCTTCATCTTAACATTAGTGTGTTAGAGGGTCTTCCAGAACCCCCAGCATTTCAGGTAACAGCTGTCTGGTACATTTAGTCTGGTGGTTCAGCAAAAATCTGTCTGACATGGGAGAACCTATTAGCAGCACGGAAACCATCAGCATAGCCTCTTGACTCACAGGAGCGTGCAATCCCACCACCATAGAAAGGTAGTGCCAATTGTGGATTAATTGATGTACCAATTAACTATGACAGGGATGGGAAAGGTTTGTCCCTCCAGATGGTTTGGAATTCATCTTTCAAAAGCCCCAGAGAGCACAATCATCTATAAGGGAATATGGGAATTGTGGACCAAAATATCTGGACACTCTGACACTGGCAGGACCACATAGATGGTTAGACTGTTACTAATATCAGAAGCAGTGTTAGAGAAAGAAAGAGGTACAGAAGGAATATGTTCCAAATAAAAACCATAGAGGGCCTTTGAGATACTGTAATACATGACTAGGACATCTGCAGAAAGGAAAATTCAAGTATAAATGGCATAAAATGAAACATGTGAGTAGGTGTATAAATTTTGTAGTGTCTGCCATTATGAGGCTCTCCATTTTACTTCTAAAAAGCTCCCCTTTGCCATTCTGAATATTTAATCTGAAGCTGGCCATTGTCACTTGGATGAAAACAAAAAGCAGGATGCCAAATTTTGAGGCATCTATCATGTTCTTCTGATAATGTATGACTAAGCCCCATTTTTCCTTCTGGCCAATGCTCCCCCACCCCCATTTGTAATTTTGATTTGTAATTTGGCACCACAAGCTGGACAATAGGAAGGAGGGACCCTTTTTCAAATGTTGAGGTGTCTACTGTGACTCCCACCCCAATGCATTACAGAACAGCTGCCACAGGCAAGCAGGCAGGCAGGCACAGACACATACACACACACACTAAAAATAAATGTTTATTATTATTTATTATATTGTTCTGTCCTTGTCTCAAGTTATTCCTTTCATTTTAATTTAACATGTTAATTTGGCCATAAGAGCAAATTTCATTCCCCCCCCCCCGTACCCACTAATTTGTATAATTGGCAATCTCCTTCACCAATTCTTGACGGAAACAAGTAATTTTAACAATTTACTTCTTGCTATGAGACTAATCACAGTCCAATACTTGGGACTTTATCAGACCCTCCACAAAATTTCTTTGGCTGGCATAAATTGTGGCATTTTTATGCCAGCAAAAGAACTCCCCACACCTACCTTTTTCACAATGAAGAGGCTTCCCTTCCCAGGCACTAACATGCAGTGAACAGAGCTCCATTCACTTCCTGATTTCAGATCTCACCTAATCTCATGAGAAAACACTCACATGGGAAATTTAAGAAACAAACAAAACAAACCCACAAAAAGTTCAGGAAACCACCAAAACACATTTTAAAAAATTCCAAGTAAATGGTGTGTTTGTGTCAGAGAAAGAGCATCCCCTACCTGCCTGTCCCGGTTGCACCTGGAAATGTTTGCCAATT
Organism: Gambelia wislizenii; assembly: GCA_030847615.1. NCBI lineage: Eukaryota > Metazoa > Chordata > Lepidosauria > Squamata > Crotaphytidae > Gambelia > Gambelia wislizenii. Next base: position 152,674,091 of record JAUMIR010000004.1, read on the forward strand.
GGTGCTGCATTCACATGAGTACAATGGTGCGTGGATTTAAACTCCAGCAATGCTAGCAGAAAATTGCTACAGGGAATCAATTGACAGCTTGAGCCATCAATTAAAAAAAAACCTATGGTTTTTAAACAATATATGTCCATGAAAGGGTGATGTTGTCTGGTACATGCACCCTTTCATGTTCATTAGACATCTTTATGACACCTTATTTGACTGGTCTGATAAAGTTCTTGTTCTGTGCAAAAATAAATAAATCTCAAGGCAGTTGTTTTGCATAGAAAATAAATTTTTCTGTGCAGAAATAGGCTGAATATTGTGTATACAATGGAACCCACTGAAAAATGCTGTTTTCTGTGCAGATCATAATACATCTTCACACAAGTCTTGTTTTCTGTGCAGAAAAAAACTCTGCTATTTTCTGTGCAACACACCCACATACCATTTTGTGTAGAATAAGTCTCAAACAGCAAAGATTCCTGTCAATCTAGGGTCCTGACTACATGTGGGGCAAAAACTCTGAACTGAGTTCTGCTCACATGCCCCCGCATTTGCCCCAAAACCCTGCACATTATTATTCTCCACAGGGATGTGTGGTACCTTGTCTTCACTGTCCATTCAGTGGTTCATACACTGCTGCTGCCACTACCTCAGAGGCAGTTCTCGGCTAAAGGGAGAGAGCCTTTTCCTGCTCTTCCCCTGGCTCGGCAGCACTGCCTCTGCCTGCTCTCCCATTGCAGAAGAGGTGCTTGAAGAAAGTGAGAGAAGTGGTTGAAGGAAACAAGTGGATGGAGGCAGCACTGCTGAGCCAGAAGAAGGAACAAAACCTCTCCTTTTGGCTGGGAACTGCCTCCTGAGCTTTAAGATGGTCATGGCAGCACTGGCAGTGATGGTGGTGGTGGCACATGGGGAAGGCAGCTGTGGCAGTAGACAAAAATGCAGAGAAAACCCTGAATCATCAGAACTCTGCATCTAGGTAAAATACCCCAGAATGCCTTAAATCTGGGCCATGCAATGTGTGGCTTGATCCTAAGGTTTCAGAGGAATTTGCAGGAGGGTTCAAGGTTTTTAATAGTGTAGATAAGCCCTAGGATTGTTATCATTAGGGTTTCTCAACACTTTAGAAACACTCCCCCCCTCACCATTTTCCAAATATATTTGGATATTTTTCCTATCCCTAAATGTGAAATTGGAATGAATAGATCCAGATAAACAACAGGAAGGTAAAAGAAGAAATTAGATTTCAACTGGGTATATTTACTTATTCTAAGGAGAATAGAAAACACATAAGTGAATCCTATTGCAATCCTGCTCAGCATATACACATTGAATCAATGGAATTTACCTACAAATTAATTCACTATTCAACAATTGATTCAATGGATCTACCCTATTTGGGACTAACCAACACATTCTCACCATAGCTTCCTTAGATATACTGTAGATAACTGGGGATTTTCAGAGGCTCTCATGTTAACTCCCAGGCTTCACTTATAAATTCAAAATGAGATAATTGCCTTATTGCTATTGACATCAGGATGCACCATGAGTGCCCACAGATATTCAGAATAAAGGCTTTGGGTTTGTAATATGGGGAGATTAAATTACTGGCTCCTAGTAGGTCTGTTCAATCCAAACAACTTTGTTTCATACATAGAATTTGACATGGGAAGCCTGAAAATGAAGTCTCACCTTGCAACCTACAATTACTTTAAGAAAAATAATAAGTGTGGAGGGAAATGAAGGAATTTGGGAAAGGCAGAAAAGAAGGAATGCTAAGTTAAATGGGCTTATGTAGATGGTTGTGCAAGGCTCAAGTCCATTGCACAGTTGCAGTACAATGCCCAAGACTTCCTGCTTCTCAACCAAATGAAGAAGCCACTGGAACAAACTACTATTCCATCAAACTATTCCATCAAACATTAACCAGGTGTGTAATGCAATGGATCTACGTGAGCCAAAAAAAAAAAAAAAAAAAAGGGGGCCATAAAATGATTCAACTAGAAGAAAGGGATGGGGAACTCTGACCCTGACACTGTGGTCTAGCTACCAGAATTGAGTAATGGAGAGCCCTAGGAATGGTTATGAGGAATAGCCCGATCATGAAACAGTGTGCAGTGTGACATACAAATCATGCAATTATGAAGTGCCACAAGAATGAGCAGGGATACCCAAACTCAAGGACAACAATAGACTTCAAAACAAAGAATACAGAAAGATCAATGAATCTGGGGTCCACTCAGGTTGGAGTAATAAAAAGAATGGGAATTATAGTTTGGCATTAGAGATGAAAGGGAACTAAGGGAAGTTTCTGGATTCCTGACTGGATAAAAGCTGAATTACCTAAGCATTACAAAAGCAGTGCTAGGTAGAAGTGTACGGAACAAAATAGTATAACAAATGGTACCCAGGTGAAATTTTAATCAGCTGGTATATCTTGGGGTGGAAACACTTCATGATTGGGCCATGTTAGGGCTCTGGACTGGTCAATTTAAATGTATCCTCATGTTTTGTCTAACTAGTTTGTGACTTGTTTGTATGATATGCATTTGCATATATCCAGAATTTCTAAGGAGGCAACTCCCTTTACTTTCCTCACTAGATGACACACACATACACACATAATTAGGCCTTACCATTGTGATATGGAGCTTAATTCCTAGCAACCTTCAAGCTTTTTTTCCCTTGCTACCTTACTCAGAACAAAAAGGATTTTCTAGTCAAGTTTTTGGGATGATGGCAACCAAAAATATAGAGCACAAACTGCTGTATGGATAAAACCATCATATGGAACCCCTGTGTAGCAAGCACAAGATTGAAAATAGAAATGGTGGCTATCACCTTAGGAAATTAGGAAATGGGAGGAAACCTGGTGAATTTGTTGCCTGCACCATCAAAATTCACAATTGAAAATAAATTAAAAGTCCTCTTCAGGTTTTTTTCCTTTTGTTATGTTTTTGCCTCTAAAATGGACTCTAATGGTAAAGGAGATATTTCACTCAAATGCTAAACATTTTATTGATATATGCTGGAACCCTGTTGCGATATAGCACTGGTGCCATCCCTCATTGTATTCTTTGCATCTTATGTACTGAGATATCTAATATCTCATCCATCTATTCATTCCCTTTAGGTCTTCTTAATTGGATGTTTAAGTAGATAGTTAACTGACAATTTGCTACCCTTTCATGATCTTCAGAATCTGCACTCTGAATGCCTCATCAGTGGTGACACTAGTGGTGTGTGGAGAGGGAAGCACTCTAGTTGACCCTGTCAGAGGCAGGGGTGACAGCAGCCTTAGTAACAGCACAGTGCCTCCTCATGCCTAATGACAGGATCCTAAGCAAATATCTTTGTCCTTTAAGTAGGGCGTAAACTTAGCATCACCAATGATAGCAGGACCTGAAGTTCTAAAATTGTGCTACACCATTCACATCTGCATTGACACTGCTGCCGCCCTCATATTTTGCATTTTTACCAGTGGGTAAAATAGACAAATTACCTGGAAATTTCCATTACTTTCACATGCAGACTTTTCTGAGATCGTGTATGTTTCTGCACATGTGTGGAACAGCTAGGGAATCTGGCAACATTGTGCACTCATGCTATTTGTTATGCTGTCCATCTCTGTAAAAACACTGTCCTAATGTGGTTTTTTGTTTTTGTTTTTATAAGGATTAAAACAAGGATGATTAGAAAGATGGTCTTTTATTGTAAGAAAATTATCCATAGAGACTAATTACTTTCTCAAGCTGGTTTCCTTTCTTTTAATCTTCAGCATCAGAGAATGCTTATTATAATTAGACCTAAGGAAAAAAACAAACAAACCAAAAGTAAATCCTCTTCACACACACAACATATGAAAAGGGTTGACACATTTAAATTAAGGCAGAAATAAGTAGATTCAAGTCCTTGAATTTCAGAAGTGAAAACTGAGGTTCTTACACAAATTACACATTTGAGATTTTGGAAACTGTTTTTCCTCAAAATTGGTGTCTAGATCAAGGGAAGTAATAGTGCTGCTCTATTCTGCCTTGGGCAGACCTAACCTAGAATACTGTGTCCAGTTCTGGGCACCACAATTCAAAAAGGATATTGACAAACTGGAGCGTGTCCAGAGAAGGGCGCCTAAAATGGTGGAAGGTCTGGAAACCATGCCTTATGAGAAGAGACTTAGGGAGCTGGGTATGTTTAGCCTGAAAAAAAGATGGTTAAGGGGCAATATGATAGCCCTGTTTAAATATTTGAAGGGGTGCCATGTTGAGGATGGAGCAGGCTTGTTTTCTGCTGCTCAAGAGACTGGAACACGGAGCAATGGATGCAAGCTCCAGGAACAGAAATTCAACCTCAACATTAGGAGGAACTTTTTGACAGTAAGAGCTGTTCGACAGTGGAACACACTCCCTTGGAGCGTGGTGGGGTCTCCTTCCTTGGAGGTCTTTAAACAGAGGCTGGATGGCCATCTGTTGGGGATGCTTTGATTGTGATTCCTGCATGGCAGGGGGTTGGACTGGATGGCCCTCGTGGTCTCTTCCAACTCTACAATTCTATGATTCTATGAATTTAAGAAACTGAAATTAGAAAACCTGAAACAGGAAAAGCTCAAATTTAAATTTCCTTTTTAGGAAAAGTTACATTGTGCCATGGTCACATTCACCCATTTCAAACTCTGAATTTCATTATACAGTTGTTTGATAGCTATAGTATTTACCTTCTCATCAGTCCATCCATTATTGTAGCTTCTATGTGCTGCATTTAGATCTGATTTTAACCCTGTTAAAATGAGCATACACAATACTTCTATGAACCTTGAATTTACTTTAGATTCACATATGGAATGGAAAATGAATCATCTAAATATACAGCAGAACTTTTTATTTAACAAAGCCAAACATACAGAGACAACATGCATCAATTAAAGAAGGACCTGGCACTGTAGATGTTTTCAAAAATATCGTTCTAGCTTAACAATATTCAATATTAGCATTTAACAATGCATCAAAAAATGTGAGGTCAGTTTGCCCCAGAGCAATGAATAAAATGTGTCCAGATGGATCTCTATGTTCCATTAGAAAGATGGAACTGGCAACATGTGTGCCAACTGCTGTTTTAAATTGGCATGTGAGGCTAGAGTAATATATACCCAGTGTAATGACTTCAGAAGAGCACAGTATGAAGCTCAACAGCAAATAGTCTTGAAAACTGGAATAATTTTATCTCTGTGAATATAATGTCCTGAAGAGCAAACGGAACTAGTAGTCTGTGGAACAGATTATCAAATGAAGAAGGGGGGGGGGAAATCCCTTTCTAAGTTCTAAAGTCTTTCTGAAATTTTTGGAAAATTCAACTTGTCATCTGAGGCCAACATTTGTTATGGGGTGAATCAAATTTTGCAAGAGGACAACCTCCAGCCACCATAACCCCAATTCGCTGTTCTACCTGCAGGGGAAAATTGGACATATGGGTGAGTGGGTGAGGGTGTCAATGATTTGATTTGATTTTTCAAGGGATGAGAACTTTCTCAAGAGGTTCAAAGGAACTTATTGATTGGTTGCAGTGGTTTCAGATCTGTTGTTTTCTTCTTTCTTTCTTTCTTATTTTTTAAAATGCTGTCTGTGTTGGCAACAAGAACAGCATTCAGACTTTATCACATTAGGGGTGTGCAGTGTGACTGCAGCTATATAACATCTATGGCCATACCTTATCATATGGTGTCATCTCCATCCCGTTGCCAGCTTGTATTCAACTCATCATTGGAGCACAGGTATTCATCAATGGGAAAATCCCATCAATGACTGCCAATATATTGATCCACTGCTGCTTCAGTGTGATAGGTCTCTTCTGGTTCAGTTCTGGGATGAGTGCAGTCACGAGGTATTAGGGGGGTTGATTTTCTTCTGCTGGCTATTCCCAAGCAGGCTGACTCCATGCTGCTTTAGAAAAGCAAGTGGGAAGGGGAGGGAGAGGAGAATAAGGACACTTTATGCCATGTGACTGCACTCATTCTGGAACTGAACAAAAGACTATCACACCAGGGGCAGCAGCAAGAGTTGCCAGATAGTTAGACAAATGGAAGAGAGGTATAATAATGAACATTGTAGGACCACTATGTTCCCATTTCCTTTAGTAATGTAATTTAAATGAGACATGAGGTTGGTGTGATAATCTCTTCTCTCAACCTGACCTACCTCATAGGTTTGCTGTGAAGTCCAAAATGGGGAAGAAGACTATGTAGGCCACATTGAGCTCCCTAGAAAAAACAGGATATAAGTGAACCAAGCAACCAATGAACCAGCCGGTTTGATAGCTTTCACTTTTAGCTCAGTCTCATTGTCACCTGTCTGAGCTTCCTAATAAAATCTCACTGACATATACCAGATTGTGTGTTGACCATAACTACACAAACAATATGTATAATAGGCAAAGTCATTTTAATGTAGAAAATAGAAAGGAACTGAGGCAAAGGGGTCATCTTTTCCAGCAGGTAACAGCAAGGAAGAAAGGTGATTTTCCCTCTGTCTTCTCATTTTTCTTTGGCTTCTTCTTGCCATTTTTAAAACTTTTTCTGCTCATTGTTTCCAATGAAAGTGGAAGGAACTGTAATAGCTGCAAAGACACGATAGTTCTTTCCCTGTTCCAGGGGTGTGCCAGGAAAACCTGTGGAACCATAACCTATCCAGCAAACCAGCAGCATGCCATCGTTTTGTGTTCTCCAGCATCAGTTCTCCAACTCCACAGAAGCACTGGCTGCACACTTTCTACACACAATACATTGGTTCAAGTCATTTTTAAACTAGTAGTTGCAGTATAACTGGCATTTATCTGGGTTTCTGAGCTAGCGTGGTGCAGTGGTGAAGCACTGGATTACAACTCTGGAGACCAGACTTTGAATCCTTGCTTGACCATGGAAACCTACTGGGTACCCATAGGCAAATCACACTCTATCAAACTCCCTCTGAAAAAAATCTTGCCAAGAAGACCCCAAGATAGATTCACCTTAGGGTTGCCATTAAGTCAGAAATGGCTTGAAGACAGACAACAACAACAACAACAACAATCTGGGTCTATATGTTAAACCTAAAGTGTCCTCCTGTTTCCTCCCCTCCACCAGCTTTTAAGCTCATGTATCAGAAAGCCCTTCCTGATTCCCCTTCCCCATTTTTTGAACAGTGAGGATATTTGTAGCAGTGTTTTAGCCCAGTGAGAATATTTGTAGCAGTGTTTTAGCCCTTTCATGTTTTCCCATTCTCCCCAACCTTCCTGGCTCATGGATTTGTTTTAGCATTTGTCCTGTTTCTTAGGCATATATTAAGCTGACTCCTATGACTTGGGTGACAGCAAAAATAAATAAATAAATAAATAAGAAGAACCTTGTATAAAATTTTGACATGTCTGCCATGGTGTGGCTCTCCTGTTTGTTCTAAAATGCTTCCCTTTACCATTCTGAATTTTTAATCTGAATCTGGGCACTGATGAGTACAAAAAGCAAGATGCCAGATTTTGAGGCATCTATCATGTTCTTCTGATAATTAGGACTAAGCCTATTTTTTTCCTTCTAGCCAATGCTCCCCCACCCACATTTGTAATTTTGATTTGTAATCTGGCACTGTGAGTTGGACAACAGGAAGAAGAAAAAACCCTCTGTCAAATGTTGAGGTTTCTAGTATGATCCCCTAATATGATACAGCATGGCTGCTATAGGCAGGCAGGCAGAAACACACACACATGTTTATTTTATTATTATTATTATTATTATTATTATTATTTTATATATTATTCTGTCCTCTTCTCAAGTTATTCCTTTTGTTTTCATTTAACTTACTAATTTGCCCCGAAGAGCAAATGTCAATTTTCCTGCTATCCACTAATTTGTATAATTGGCAACATACAATCATTACAATCACTAATACAATCACTAATATACAATCACTACAATCACTAATACAATCACTGATATTTTGCATATAAAATTCTAGGTGCTATAACCATATGGGACACTGATTCATTAGATTTCTAATTAAAATAAATCCTGGGTATAGTTAACAAGGACAATACCTGATCAAGTGGAAATTCACATCATAAGGTGTTTGTTAGTTGGTTAAATAGCTGGTTAAGTGGTTATTTATCCATGTAGAACACTTTGGAAAATATCTCTTCTCTAAGTGACATTCCCCATATATGTCATAGATATCTCCTCTCTTTTCTTGACATTTCCAGAAAGTGAATTATCTTTTTTTTTTAACCACCACCAGAGTAATGTACCATCTCAGCATTAATGTACCATCTCAGAAAATCCATGTGCTAAAAAATCCATGGAGGGAATAGTTTATCTCCTGGTTTTGGTGCTTACTGATGTCTTCAAGCCTATTTGACCATTTCCTGAAATTTCTATTCAGGGCCTGATACAAAATAGATCCCAAATTCAAAATGAAATCTCTTTGCTGAGAACTTTTAGCATAGCGCTACTTATCAAAGAAGTTGTAAAGATGCTATTTCAAAGATCCAAATTCAGTTCTCCCCTACATTTCCATCAGACTTTCCACATGAGAGGACAATGTTTTCTAAAGGATGGACACTTATGGGGGTTCTAATATCAGCATGCAACTGCAGCACAAAAGTAGACAAGAGATTTTCATTTGGGGCTAACATTCTGCTCATAAGTTGTTTCCAACAAGCAAATCTGAATGTAACCTGTCTTTCATGGAACTTTGCATGGATCATTTTTTAATGTGCTTTGTATCCCCAAACATAGCCACTCTGCTACATTGCTTACAAGGATAAAGACCAAACATAAACAACACAGCATGTTCACCCTGTCTGGAACTCTGATTTTCAACACAGTTGTCCTTGACCTAGTCTACCCATACTAGCAAATATAGTTTGAAAGTCTTCGCTTAAATGAAACAATGTCTCTGAAGTAATTTCAAAGTGAAAAGAAGAAAGTAATAAGCACAGTGGTTGGTATATTGGAGACTGTTGGAATAAGAGTGTTCAAAGCAAAACTCTCTTATCTAAATGAAGAGAAATGAAGAAAAAGCAGTAAAGAAAGAAACACCATAATGCAGCTAGATCTCTTTTGACTCAGCTTATTTTCTCCATCAGTGAAAAGGGGAAGTTCTGCCATCAATCATGGTCAGATCATATTTTTTTTAACCCTTCTATTAAAGAGACAACTTGTCAGGCAGGTTACTAAATAGATGCTATGCTTCACCAATGTCACTTAGGAGAAGAATCAACATACTCAGTGTGACTTTCGCAATAGAGCAATTTGATGCTAAGAGCCTGTTGCAGTGCCCAATAAAGCTTGGAGCACCATTTGGTAAAAAGCATTCAACAAAAGTCAACACCCTCCTGTAATAAAACAACATTAACTTAGAGATAGGTAAAGGGAGTAAGTAAAAACAAAAGAGAGAAAGGAAAGATCAAGCTCCTTTAGAAGACTAAGGGTGCATTTACACAGGCAAATATTCCCATAAATATACCGCAAAGATAGCTCATTGTTCCCATGGATCACACCACAGCATCGCCTCATTCAGAAGGGGGGGGAAGGTAAAACACCCAAGTATAGTGTGACAAGGGATGTTGCTACTTTTGCTGAGTTATTTCAAAAGTAGCGCATTATTGCTAGTGTAAACAACCATTCCACTAAGGGCTGCAGCAGAGCTGCACTGTGATTGGTTGTTATGATGAAGGGGTAGGCTTAAAAGAGAGGGAGGGAGGGAGGGAGATTCAGTAGTGATTAGGAAATTTTGAAAAATCCTCTCTGCTATTTTGCAAGTCTGTGTGAATCCAGTTTGCCAAGAAAAAGGAGGGAAGATCTGTTCCCCACATAAAGGAATTCCTTCTCCTCAGCTGCGATCTCAGATCTCACTGTGTCTCTGCTGCTTGGGGGAGAAACTGGGTTCATTTACATGGCAGATTTAGAGAGAGAGAGAGACTTTTCTTTGATCTTCCTCCCTGCTATTTTTACAGTCTGTGATTCTTTCTTTAGCTAGAAAAAGCAGGATTCCTATCCTTTCAGTAATGGAGGATCTATCCTCTTCCCCATAAAGCCTTCCTCTGCTTGGGAGGCCATGCCCCCGAACCTTTTCATGTCTGAACATTAACGTGGCATAATTAACAAACAAAAAGAACTGACTGGCACAGCTGTGGAAAAGAATTAAAGCGCAAGTTGCCGCAATAAATCTGCTGTGTAAATGAACTCTTAAGTTTCATTGCCTAAGATATTTTGCTTAGAGGGATACAGAGTTTGGGCTGGATTCTGATCTGAGTCTGGGATACTTCCCAACTGATGTGGCTTGCTGAATTATGCAGAATATAAACTTGTGAAATGTATGGAGGAACTGTATATATGGGAACTCGCATATATAGAACCATGGCTACGGAGCACACAAGTCCTCAGGGGCAATGAGGACACAGTGAAAAACCAAAACAAGAAAGAGACATGCACAATAATCCCTTCTTTCCATCCTTTTGCCAGGATCCACTGTTGTTTTGCTGATGGAATTAATTCTGTCTGTAGAACTGGGAGAAGGTGATTTCCCTACCTTCATAGAACTTTATGTCCTCTCCAATCTGCTCTATGGGGGCTGAGGAACATGGTAATGATAAATACTTTGTCCAATCTCCATACAATCTTTGTAATCTAAAGATTCACAAACATGGCTCTTGTGATCTTCATTAAATTGAGGAGGGGGGGTCTGAACTACATAATTTTTTTAAAAAAACAACAAAATTACAGGCAGAAGATAGCAGCTTGTATTTGGTCCCATTATCAGCACCTGAAATTTGCAGACAGTTGGAAAGCTCACTAATGCTTAAGGTTTTATTCTGTCTGCCCCCACTAGCAGCATAGATAGGTGGGTGGGAGCCACCCACCATTTTGAATGCCCCTAATGCCTTGGAATGACTACACAGGGAGCAGGAATTAGGTATGGAGGTTAAGGTTCTCACTTTTGCTGCTTGGCCATTTTACCATACAATGTAGACTGTTTTGTCCTCCAGCTGTTGCTGGACTGCAACAAACAGTTGATGGAAGTTTCAGTCTATCTACCACTGTCCTTATTATGTCTGTCTGTATAACTTCAAGAAGTCTAAACGATGGCTCTTGTAGTACAGGGTTGGGCAACTGTGGAAAGTTAGTGGGCTGCCTTCTACAGGTGGGAGACCTTGGTGGCCTACACTCTACAACACACCCATTTCATTAAAAACATTTTTTTTTGCCCTCAAATGCCCCTAAACCAGTGGTTCTCAACCTGTGGGTACCCAGATGTTGTTGGACTACAGTTCCCAGGAGCCCTCTGAGGTCTCACCTTGACAGCCAGGTGGTCTTCCCAGTCATTAGTGAGGCTGTAGGATTGGCTGTCAAGGTGAGACCTCAGAGGGCTCCTGGGAACTGTAGTCCAACAACATCTGGGGACCCACAGGTTGAGAACCACTGCCCTAAACATTCTCTGGGAGACATGGGGGCATTTTCACTACATTTGTTTTGTTCTTTTGGGCCCATTTAAGCCCAGGACAGGCCCCTTTTATCAAGAGGAAGTAAGCAAAAGTCACTTCCTATTCATTTCCTGTTTCAAAAAGTCCTCTCTTTCATTTAAACTGGCCCTGGTGTGTGTGTGTGTGTGTGTGTCGAAATGTGGTAGAAATGTCTCCCACACTACCAGAGGGCATTTGGAGGCAAAATGCAAGCAAGCAAACAAGCAAGCAAGAAAAAGAAATGGTCATTTCTGACCCCCTGGGAGCCCAAGAAGACTCCACACATAGTAAAGATGCTCTCCACATCACTTAGAAGATAATTGGGGGCATTTTGAAACGACAAAAAATAAGATTGGGGGGGGGAGGCCAGAGACCCTGGGGGAAGCCACGTGTAACCAGCAGCTGCATTTTGCCCATCTGTCTTGTAGTGAGAAAAGGGAGAGTCTTTTTTTTTTCCCTCCATAAAAGAATCTTTCATTTACATGCATCATCTTCTGGATGCTTTAGAATTTCTTTTGCTGGCATTTTGAACATACCTTACCTTTGCAAGATGTCTAAATGTGGTCTCTCTCTCTCTCTCTCTCTCTCTCTCTGGTGTGTGTTTCTTTCTGTTACACATCTCTTCTTCATTCTGCAGCTTCTCAGGTTTCCCACATGAGGTAATGAGAGTTGGACAAAGGGATGCCCTGGGATAAAGACATCATGTCCCAGAGAGAGATGAGAGAACAAATAACGTAAAGTTGAGGATGCTCTGAGCCAGTATGGAGTCAGACATGTGGCTCATAGTCCTCTGAATCCAAGGACAGAACTTCAGTCAGTAAGTAGACTAGGAATGTCTAGTAGATTATGTTAGGGCATTATCTTTTATTTTGCTTGGCTGAATGTATTGAACATCTTACTATCTTTGTAACCTTAAGTCTGATCCTGAAGGGAAGAGACTTTCATGCATTGATTTACCTCCTAAACCTTGCTTGAATAAAATAACCTTTTTCTATCTTCCTTACAACTGATGCTCCATGTGCTCATGTTTGGTCATTGCTATTTCTCTCTCCTTGGGTAAGGCAGGAGGGGTTTTGGGAAATCTCGGCCAGTGGCAGAGTTCCCCAAGTTTCCCAGCGGCTTCCTCTTTGACTGCATGAAAAAGGGGGTGTCCAAATCAAGAGGTGGTGGCAGCATACTTAGAAGGGAGACATAGTTCAGAGGGATCTTCAGGCTATAGGGATCCTGAGAGTGTGTCTTGGAAATATCAGCTTAGGAATTCTTGGCAGAAGCACTCTTGAGCTGATCACAAACACGTACAAGCCTCACCTCTCAAGTGGGAGGGGGGAGCTAGGGCTTCATGACACACACTCCTTGGTGTTAAAAAGCCCTGTGAGAATAGCTTCCTTGTGACATATTTTCCTGGGCTGTAATAGAAATGTAGGAAAGTTGAAGAGGCTGCAGATCAAAACAGGGCTTTCATGCACTCCTTTGTTACCTTGTGATTCAAAGAGCTCCACAACAGTTGAAAAAATGCAGAAGAAATTCTCCACACATAATAATAATAATAATAATAATAATAATAATAATGCGCTTTTTCCACTTATAAAACACACACAATTAAAACATATAAAAATGTATATTAAAACAGAATTAAAGCAGAATTCTAGGATACTGGACTTTATTTTATTATCTTTTAAATTTAGGATGGTCTTCCTCTCTCTCTTCACCCAGCCTCTCCAGAAAGTATGTTCAGGTAGCTATGAAAGACTCTGGTAGGTCTTGTCTTGGTTTTTCTTTTCTTTTCTTTTTGCTTTTAATTGTTGGAAGCAAAGAGACATCAAAGCTTGTACAAACTGATTAGTGAGAGAAGGGAGTCTAGATAGTGCATGTCCTTTGTTTCACCTCTCTGTATCGTTGTTTGGTCTTTGTGAGCAAACCTTTCATTTCCTTTTCATATACAGAGGTCACTTTCCTTTCTTCAAGAAGTTAGTCTCTTTGACTCCTTTGTCTGGGAAGGGTGCATCCATGGGGCTCCCATTCCAATAATGGCTGCTAGCTTGCCCCCACACGATACCCAGCTTTTGGGTCTTTTGCATAGGTCAACTTCTTCTGCCTATCTCCTTTCATATCCTAAGATGGATTTCTTAAGACAATGCATTTTTTTTCTTTTTTACCTTATAAGATAATTCAGAGTAATTACTCCTGTTTCTGTCACAAGATCATATGGCTGCACTCTGCTTATTAAAGATAGCTGATATTCTTGCATTAATAAAACCATACCCTGTTTTGGATAAAACTCCTCTGGATTTTCCTGGATTTTTGAGGTCCCATCTATATGGGGGAGGGGGATGCAATCTCCTCAAAGAAGCAGCTATTTGCAGTGCTGCAACCCATCTTAATGGTGAAAAAAACCCCTAAACTTTATATGACCCCTAGCCAAGATGGTGGCCATGAGTTATTTACTCGTGCTTTTAAATCTCCCATTGCCATTTTTTTAAATGGTGTGTACATGAGATGTGTTGCATTTACAAAAAGGAAAAAGAAGAGAATATCTTTTTTTAAAATCTCCTTACTGATCCCTCGCTTAGCCAAAAATCCAACATGGCAGCAGCAGGCACTTTCCCTGTTTGCTAGCCCCACCCCCATGCTCATCCAGACAATCACAATACACTGCCTGGCTGCAGCAACATGAATGCAACTGTCGTAATGATCGCACATTTGCATGCTCAACAGAGCTTTTTAACAACTGAGAAAAGTTCTGAGAATACGGCTCCCCACCACGCAGCAGAGCGGCTGGGTGCCGGGAGCCGTCCTTTGCCTTCCTCCTTGCGGAGTTTAGACCACTCTTGGGTCACAGGCTGTTACAAAGCCTGCTACGGAGGATGAGGGGTGGGGCCAGAGTGTATAAACGCACTCCTGCCCTCACCTCCTCCTCCTTAGCTTCGGCGGTCTTGGAGATCGCTAGTGGTTCGGCGGTTTGGCTGGGGCTGCTGGGCTTGGGAGCCTTGGAGTTGACCCGTTTAGGGTGCTTTGGCCTTGAGGATGGGTGGGGATTGGCCCCACTGGGACCAGGATACTCCTCAACCTTAATGGGAGGCAATCCGCCCTGCTTGGGGCTTTGCCCCGCGGTTTTTGCTCGCCAGCCAGCAGGACCAAGTGAAGGAGGCTAGGGGGGTGAGGGGTCCCCACTGGCCACTTATCAAGTGGCCTCCCTGTGGCTGGGTGAGGGGTCCTTTCTATTAACAGAGTGCCAGCACAGCAGACAGAGTGGCAGCACAGCAGTCGCGCGATGGAGTCTTCTGCGCCCCGTGCCGCCCCGCGCTGACTGGAGTTCCTGGCCGCGTTCTCAGCCTGTCACAGGGAGTAGTTGGTCATGAGGGGGTGCATGGCTGTCGGGCTGTTTGGGCTTGGGGGGGCTGTTGCTTGCTTGTATAAGTCAGTTGTTGAGGGGCAATTTTATTTGCATGTTCATGTATTTTCTGTTGGGGCTTTGAATCCTACATTGTTTCTCCACCTAATTTTTGGGTGGGCCTTCAGGGGCCAAACTTTTTGGTGGGCCACAAGGGAGCTACGGCTGTTTGTTACATTTACCCATACTTCTGTATGATGCCAGGCTTTTTGGTGGGCCACCAGGGGGCTAAGACTGTTTGTTACATTTGCCTGTACTTCTTTAGGCAGGCCACCAGGGGGAGCTAATACATTCTCCCTTTGCTACCTTTGTATCACTGCCTGCAGTTATTGGGCAGGCTTCTAGGGGGCCTTCCCATCTTTGATGGTGTTTGGAGGCCATTTTGAATACCTTTGGGGGCCATTTTGTAGACCTTATTTGCAGGTGCAGCCAATTAGTATTCTGTTAGCCATTTTAGGCTGTCTGGTTAGTGGGCTGTGTCAATAGAACAATAATAATAATAACAACTATTACTAGTATAACAGTGCAGTCCGAGTGGGTAGGCTGCATCTGACTGAGTCAGCTGGTTGGGTAATGCAGTGTTTCTTAATTAGATAATAATAATAATAATAATAATAATAATAGTCACCAGCGACACAGTGGTGCAGTTTAATACTTACGACATCTGCCTGATTACTCCCTTAAGGAATTGGTTGACATTGACATTAAGGGTCACCTCAATCTGTTGTGATGTCTTCCAAAAAAGGAAAAGGGGGTCAGAAAGGTAAAGGGAAGGCTGTTAAGCAGCAACCGCCGGCCCCTGTGGAACCCAATCTTCATTCATCCAGTGATGATGAGGATCGGATCCCATGGAAAGCAATTGTGGCACGGATTCAGCAACTGGAGAAGTTGCAGGGTGTGTGGCCTGAGGAGGTTGACGAATCTCATGGGCATGTTAAAAAGAGGAGAATTACTGATGATATTCTTTCCCGATTAGACGCATTGGAGTGCAACATACACCTGGACAGGGCCTCAGGGTCCAGGCAGGCTGACAATCTTCATGGGATTGAACATCTATCAACTAATCCGGTGGAACAGTCTGTCAATGATACCATGGCATCTGGGCCTTCAGGTGAGTCTGTATTTCAACTGTCTAACCTCAATACGGGCATGAATTGGCCTTGGGGCACTTGGCCCCCCATGACACATAATGTGGGAAACACCAGTTCAGGCACACAATCATCGCAAGGTTCTTGGCCATTAAAACAACAGGCCTTGAATTGGACCCTGACGCAATGGTCCCTTGGTCACCTTATGGGATGGGATCATTGGTCCCCCCTTTTGGGTCAGCTCACGGTTGGCCTAACATGGCCCAGGGGATGGGTTATGATTCAATTGTGTATTCTGCCATTCCTTTTGGTGAAATATCCCTTCCTCTAGGTGACCATTTGCTTCAGTCCACTAGGGAGAAAATCGTAAAAGGGGAATATGTCGACCTATTTTCTCTACTTTATAGGGAGGTGGAAAAGAAAGATAAGGATGAAACGGATGAGAGAGAGAAGGAGAAATTGAATAAGAGAAAGGTAGAGAGGAACTGGACGAATTGGCTGTCCAGTTTCTCATTTACGCAGGGGTAGTGGTCAAGGCACATCCTCACCGGGCATTGGCCCTGTTTCAGTACCTAGATATAATTCACAGGGCTTACGGTGATTTCGCAGGTCCAGCCTGACTCCTGTATGACGAGGCCTTTAGGATGAGGGCAGCAATTTACCCTTCTCTCAGATGGGATATGATGCATCCTCAGTTGTGGATGCAACTCATGACTCCAGCCCACCCTATCCAAGGGGAGAGGACTCACAGCGGGCACCTGGTCAGGTCAGCCGGAGGCCCGGCAGCTCATTCTCCTGCTAGCACACCTATGGTCAACAAGCAGGTGTGTTGGGAATTTAGTTGCCATGGATTTTTGAGCCATGAGTGCTCCATGTGCAGTGGGGGGGATTCCTTTCAGAACTGCCCCAAGGGTAAAGCAGCAGCCTGGGGGGGTAGGCCCAATCAAGGGGGGAGGGGTGGCAGTCCCAGCGCTAACCCTCACAAAGGGGCCCAGCCCAATCAACAATGAGGTCCTACAGTTATGGCTCAAACCCTATCCCAATAAGGAAGCAGCCAAATATTTACTAGATGGTTTCCAGCTTGGTTTCAGAATTCCGTTTCAAGGGGTTAGGCGTCCGCTTCTGGCAAGCAATTTAAAATCAGTTTTGGGTATGGAACACATGGTTAGAGACAAAATTAAAAAGGAAGTTAATGAGAGTCGTGTTTTGGGTCCTTTTGCCAGTCCTCCGGTCCCCAACCTGCGTGTTTCACCTCTGGGTGTTCTTCCCAAAAAGGCCCCAGGGGAATTTAGACTCATCCACCATTTATCGTACCCTAAAGGGGATTCAGTGAATGACTCTATTCCCCATGAGTTGTGCACGGTGAAATATACATCTTTTGATGCGGCCATCAGGGCTGTACGATCGCATGGTTGGGGGACTGAGCTGGCAAAATGTGATATTCAGTCTGCTTCTCATCTCCTGCCGGTTCATCCAGACGACTTTGAATTGTTAGGTTTCCAGTTTGAGGGGCAATTTTATTTGGACCGGGCTCTCCCCATGGGCTGTTTGGTTTCGGGCAACGCATTCAAAACCTTCAGCACCTTTCTTAAATGGGCCTTGAAGGTCAAGACCAGTTTGAACGGTGTAGTCCACTACTTAGATGACTTTTTACTGATAGGACCTTATCAATCAGGCCAGTGTGAGTACCTGTTGCATCAATTTGAATCCTTGGCGGGGGAATTAGGGGTCCCTTTGGCACCCGAGAAAACGGAGGGCCCGGCTCAAGTGCTGACCTTCTTGGGGGTTGAAATTGACACAGTCAACCAGCAATACAGATTGTCTGCTGCTAGGGTCATCGATCTGAGGGATAGAGTTTCCCTGTTCTTAACAAAACACAAAGCTACATTGCGTGACTTTCAGGCCCTCATACGTCATTTGAACTTTGTGTGTAAGGTGGTAGTGCCCGGCAGGGCCTTCCTTCACCAATTATGTGATGCCATTAAGGGCATCCGCCAGCCCTACTTTCTGATCCGTATAACGAGAGGCTTAAAAGTGGACTTGCGTGTGTGGCAAAAGTTTCTGGAGCAGTTGAATGGCAGCTCATTCTGGCGTGATGAACACAAGCTCAAAGGTAATCTGCAGATAGCTTCTGATGCTGCAGGATCCAAGGGGTTTGGAGTTTATTTTGGCAGACGGTGGTGCACAAGCGAGTGGCCTCCTGATTGGGCAGCAGCAAACGTTGTGGTTGATCTGACATTTCTTGAATTCTTTCCAATTCTGGTGGCGGCTGCTATTTGGGCAAAGGAGTTAGCAAATTCTTCTGTGCACTTTTGGTGCAATAATATGGCAACCGTCCAAGTAATAAACTCCCTCACCTCAAAATCTCCTCGGGTGATGGTGCTCAGGGCTTTAACATTACAGTGTTTGAAGTTTAATATTCTGTTTGTCACTCGGCATGTGGCAGGCATTAACAATGGGATTGCTGACGCTCTTTCCCGCATGCAGATGGAGCGCTTCAGAGAGTTGGCCCCCGACGCAGCACCCGAGGGTGATACTTATTTTATTTATTTATTTATTTATTTATGTATACCTGCTCTTCAGCCACAAGGCTATCAGAGCAGCTTACAAATTGTTTTTAAGCAATAGCTATTTACACATCTACACTGTATTAAACAGTTTCCAATGTGTGTTAGCTAATTGCCCCCCACAAGCTGGATACGATGCCAGCAAGCCTGTGGAGGCTTGGGAGGTTGAGCTCGTAAGGGCTCTAGGTATGTCAATGGCTGAGAGCACAAAAAAGGGGTACACTAGGGCATTGCAAGATTTTTTTTTCAATTTAGGGAGCACTCTGGCTTAAAACACAATGTGCCTGTCCCCTTTGAGCAGCTGTTCCTGTTCTGTTTGTTTCTATATCATAAGGGTTTGTCCGCTCAATCGATAAAAATTCGCCTTTCAGCAATTGCGTTTTGGCTGAAAGCACAGGGTATCCCCGAAACTACAGGGGATTTCCGCATTCGGGAAGCCCTGGAAGGGTGGGCCAGGGAACGAGGCTGTAGGGTTGACAACAGGGCTCCATTGTCTCCTGCTATTTTGAAAGGGTTTGGTCTAGTATTTGCATGCCCCCTTATGAGGTACTGCTTTTTCACGTGGTGGCGCTGACTGCCTTTTTTTTGTGCTTTGCGCATCAGCGAACTTGTGCAGGCTTCAAAAAGGGATGTTTCCCATAGGGCACTTGAATTTAGGGATGTCATGTTGGAGAGTCAACAGGTCACCTTAACTCTGCATTTTTCAAAGACAGACCAGCGTGCAAAAGGCAAGCAATGTCGATTGCTGCCTTGCAGTGACCCAGAGTTGTGTCCAGTTAGGGCCTTGCAGCAATTTTGGGGGGTTCGGGGACTGCAACCGGGACCTCTTTTTGTTCATTCTAATTTGACCCCACTGACGAAATACCAGTTTTGGACACTGACAACTAAGGCTTTAGGTAAGTTGGGTCTCCAAGGAGTACGTTTTGCTACATACTCCTTTTGCATAGGAGCTACTTCTACAGCCTCTGCAATGGGTATGCCAGCAACAGCAATCCAAGGGATTGGTCGATGGAGATCTTCAGCCTATCGGCACTACGTGCGTTCGCTCACTTACTAATTGGTTATCTTCCCCTTTTGTTTTCCAGATTCTAGGCCGATGCTGGTGAGAACTCGGGTGCTGATCTGTGGCCACAGTATGGTGTACTGGGTGACCCGACAGGCCCGGTTTTGCCACTTTGGACCTCACCTGAGTCTGGGGGATGGGGTAACTGTTGAGTGGTTGGGGAAGAGGGGTTTGCATTGGCGTGGCCTGTTGCCACTGCTTTTTGAGGAGTGCCAAGGGCCTCCACCTGATGTTTTGATTCTGCACTTAGGGGGGAATGATTTGGGGTTGTTGAAGGGCAAAGCATTGGTCCTTCAGGCGATGCATGACATACGGGTGATCAGGGCACGGTGGCCTGGAAGTGTTGTCATGTGGTCTGCCATGCTGCCTCGATGGCAGTGGAGAGGGGAGGGGGATCCCCGTTCTCTGGATAAGGCTTGGAGGGGAGCCAACCATGAAATTAAGAATGCCATGTTTCAGGGTTTGGGATATTATTTGCCTCACCCTGACATCGTGTCCAAACGGCCCGGGCTCTACAGAGCTGACGGGGTGCACCTTTTGGACACTGGGAATTTAATACTTTTAAGTCATCTTCAGCAGGGGATGAGGAACCTTTTGTACAAGCTGGTGGGGGAAAGGGACTAAGTGGACGCTTTCCCCTTTCAGTGGCAGGGAAGGGGGAGGCGTAGATTCGGTGGTCACCTTGGCACCAATTTTTGGTGAAGGTAGAGTCTCTGGAAGGCCCACTTCAGGTCGTGGGGCCTAGGGGGACGGAAGGAGACCCGCCTTGGGGTTGGCCTAAAGGATAATCCTTCACCCCAATCCGTGGGGCTTGGGTGAGGGACTTTTGACTTCACCTTCCAGATGGGGGCCGGCTGGGGAGCAACCCCAGGCAACTGGGGTTCCTGTCCAGGGCCCAGGTGTTCACCAGGGAAGGCTGAGGGGTGTGGTACGGTATAAACCTACTGCCTCAGCTGGTCCCTCACCAGGTTGCCTCCCCTTGCTGAAGATATTAGAAGGGAATTAAATAGGTTGAGTTAATAAATACCATTTTATTTCACCACATTTCATGTGTGTGGTCTCTTTATTCCGGAATCGGCTGGCAAAAGTTCTGAAGGCTTACCTGAAGGAGTTTAAGGTGGATTTGGCTGCCTCCCTTCTGAATGAGACGTATTGACGTGAATGTCCATTTGGACAGATCACCTTCCATATGATTGTTATTTGGATTATTTTCATCATTTGGACAGGGCCTGAGACTGTTACATCCTGGCTGATCCTCAGCAATAATGATAATCTTCACAGCTTAAACTTTTGATTATTGACAAATAATCTGGCAACATACTATTTGTGTCATTTGATAGTATAATATATTGTTACACTGTGCTGCATTATGAAGAGGGAGCCAATTCATGACCTCCCCATCCCTTTAGTCATTACCTCCCATTTCATCCAAGTGACAATTGTATGGAAATGGACATTTGAACATCACAGCAAAGCTGTAGAGTGAAGGGACAGAACTCTGGCTCCCACACTACTGCTGCTGCAGTAGCAGCTGCTGAAATCTCCAAAGGGTACTTTAGTCAAGTCACATCCCAGGAAGGTCTCAGGACAAGCTTGAACTTTCCCTGACAACTGTCTTCATCCCCTGCAGTTGGGGAATCCTTGCTGTCTTATCCAAATGGAACATTCTGAGTCTTTCTCAAACATGATTAAGTTTTGCAGAGACAACCAGACCTTAACAGATTTAGGTCTTTACATCTTAAAGCCAAAATTGTTCTCTAATTAGAAGCTAGAAGACAGTCAATTTCAAGTTCATGGAGCATGGATTATGTGCATTTTGCTGCACCATTTAATAATGACAGCCATAAGCTGACATGTTTTGTTTTAGTTGAGGCTTCCAGATGGCCTCTGCATATCACATTTTATTCACCCTGCCTTGATGCAGGAAAAGGCAGAGACAGAAGTAAAGGAAATCTCTTTGAAAGGAAAGGTCATATTTGTCTGCACTAATGACAAATATGCTGTATTTCATCCCTCTACCTTTCCATTAAATTTTCTCACTTCCCACTCTTTGGGATGTGACACTAAAGATTCTGCTCCCTCCAGCCAGTAATATTTGGCTGCAATTGCCTTTTTTTAACCTAGTGTACCACCTAAATTTAAGGTTCATCTTTACTAAAATGACGGCTGTCATTTGTATGGGGGGATACCTCTGCTCTATGGCCAGTTCAAGAACCTGTGTAGTTTGCCCAAAATGAGAGACAGGTCTGAATTGCTATCTAGCTTTACCTTTTCAAAAATGGCCATTGCTTCTCTGTTTCAGAATTAACTCCTAGGTATAATTTGGTATCTGTTAAGACTATCCAGTGATTAATTCATTAATCTGACAATCTCCATTTTGAGACTGCAGATGCCATGTGGTCTAATTTGAAGGCTTTTCTGATACTTCCCCCATCACCTATTTTTAACTTGCAGACTTTTGTGGCATTTGGGATGGTCCTAATAAAGGTATTGCACAACTGTGAATTTCATTTATGTTTCTTATGAAGGATACTCTCATCTAAATTTTTATCATAGTCCATTGTCACCATGGAACAGGGCAAAGTACCATAAAGCTCTGTCAAGCAGAATGAAAGTACTTGTCCTCCCTCTCCTTCCAAACCCCAACTTTCAGCCACAGCCATCCCTTCCCAATATGACTATTGCCTCTCCAGTAGAAAGCAGAGGAAAGAAGCATGGAAGAGCACCTAATTCTCTTCTTATCACCATATGCACAGCAATAATGGCTGTTTCACTGCTTTGTATTCAGTGACAAGAAGAGATCTGGGGGCTCAATTGCCCCCCCAGCACTTCCCACTAGTGAGGAAATATTGAGAGTAGATGGCTGTGGCTGGAAGTTGAGGCTTAGAAGATGAGGGAGGACAAGTATCTTTATTCCCCTTTTTGGAACTTCATCCTGCTCCAAGATATTAATGGAATGAATATTTGAAAATATTAGAAAAATGGACAAAACCCATGTTTTTCAAGCATTTTCCTACCCTGATGGAAAGAATCCTGGACTGATGGGAATATTTGCAGTTGAGTACTTATTCTGTGCAGAATTTGCACAACATTATATTTCTCAGAAAACAGCACTTTCTGTGCAACAAGCAGCTTTTTTGCATGGAAAATTATCTTTCTTTGCAGAAATATTTTCTGTGCAGAAAATCTGATTCCTGCACACAAAATTTCCATTTTCTCTGCAGACCAACCATGTGCAAATTTTGTACAGAATAAGTTTCCCATTACAACATCATCTGGACAGGAAATAGTTTTTTCCTCACACAGAAAATTATGTTTCTGGTGATAAAATATTATTTTCTGTGCAGAAATAGCTGTATCCTGCACAGATTTTATTTCTTTGTGAAACTGCTATGCAGAAAATTTGTGCAAAATAAATTCCATACGGTGATGATTCTTGTCAGCCCCGGACTCATCTTGTCAGGGTTTCTTGACACTTGGAAAACATAATTTTCAACTATTTTTGAATATTCTTTCCATCCCTACTCCTGGGGGCAAGACCTTCAGGTGAACTGACATAGAGCTTTACCTCTTATCATCTCCTTGGCTGATGAACAAGCCTACAATTGGGAGGAATAAGCAATAAGTGGTGGTGAAGAGCGTGGACAAAGTCTTCATTCTGAGCCTTTTTGCTGAACTCCTCAAATTCATGTAGCAGCATCCCTGGAAATTGATTAGGCAGTAACTTTTATAAATGTTAGATCTTGACTTTTTTAGATATGCTGTAAAAACAATGCTAAAAACAGAGGAATATGAATAAATCATCAGTAGCTGAGGATCATTATATACATCCAAAATTAATGTCCATACAAGTCTACCACAGGAAACTCAAGGTAGAAAATTAATTATTGTTGTTCAGTCCAATAGTCAGTTCAATATTAGGTGTTCTTTTGAGGCATTGAAGGAAATGTGAAAACTTACAACTGAAGAAACAAAAGGTATGCTTTGATATTTTCTTTTTTATTCATTTTTATCATAACACGACTGAGTCAACATAATTTCAAAGGGGTGTGTGCTTGTATGAACAAATATGCCTTCAACACATATGAGCAATAGTGACTGTTTTCCTTCATTGATTAAAACTGACTCCAAGTCAGTCAACTAAAGCTTTGGTGGCTTAATCTGCCCATGGAAATTTGCAGATCTAATTTAAAATTGGCATAGCTGAGCAAGAATACACCAGAAGAGTGTCTAGTCGCATTGAGAAATAGGAAAGTGAAAGGTTTTTGAGTCTGCATAAACTGAGTGAGCTTTAAATAAGTAGTATATATAGCTATATATGATACTTGTACTGTAGGAAAGGCAAGCATTATGACTAATTTGCTTAAAATGATGAAGACATTGTGAGTCTCCTTGATGGCACACATCACTTCTGTTTAGCTTGTGTAAATGACAAGGCACTCAGACCTAAGAGAATGGCTTATTGAAATATGTGTAAGATCATACAAATTAAATTAAAGAAGATGTGTCATATTGGCCAATAGAGTAAGAAGACTGATGAGCTACAGACATACAGAAAGATGTGAAGACATTTTGTGCTGCATGTAAGGTAGCTTATCATGCACCATCATGCCATGGGACTACTTTTTTTCATAAGCCTAATAAGAATATAGTGAATATCTGTGACATTTTTGTTTCTAAAAGCTAAAATCACATTTGCAATTTCAGAAAAGCATCATCACACAGATACGATTGATCTCCAAAGATATTGCAAAATATTGCACAGTCAGGTTACAAAGAACTGAACAAGGACACCAGTTACAGCAGATGGATGCCAATAATTGCCTTCAGCGTTGAACAAGCATTTATTCTAGCAGCAAACACTGGGGGCAGAGTGCCTCTTGGTTTGCAAGCACAATGAGACTATAGAAAAATGATATGGTGGTTTCTGTATTGCTCTCTAGGTAGATATGTGGATTATAGAAATTTGTAGAGCAGAAAGAGAAGGAGGGAGAGGAGTTGATGGTGAGGAGATAAGGGACCCAACACTGCCTGACAAGAACTATGAAGCTTCATGGATTCATGGAACATTGATAATAACTGTGTCTATAAAGATGAGGTGGGAAAAGTGTACCCCACAGTCGGCATGTGACCCCTAGATTCCACTTTTGTGGCCCATAAAAACCCTCACCAAAGGCCTCCAAGGCATTTTTTTCACCTGCAGATAATGTGGCTGGATCCCCATATTTACAAATACACACAGAGAGAAACCACCACAGAACCTACAGGACCCTCCAACCCCCTAAAATACATCTATTTTCATCACAGTCATGCTCAAAATAGTTACAGAAAGTGACACAGTGTTACTTTCAAAAGGATTCAATTTGAGGAAGGACTCCAATGTAGGTATTTGGGTATTACTGTCCAGAGGGGGTTGCAGCCTGGAGTGGGGTAGAGAGAAGGAAATTGGCCCCTGGACCCTGCACACTTGCCCAGCCCTGCTATAGAGATAGGAATATGAGGATAGTTCAGCCTGCTTAAGTTCTAAAAGGCTTATTGGTAAGATTCATGGAGCAGCGAGCCACCAGTGGGAGAAGGTTTGGAAATACTAAAAAACTTGGTTTAAAAAAAAAGAAAGAAGGAAAAGTGATACTGTTCAGTGGCCAGGCCCAATTTTTTCTAGAACAATCACCTGCCCCTCAAATGACGATAAAATCAAATCTAAGGTTGGTCTAAAAGAAGCTTTTAGGGAATAAATACACAGAGTTTCACTCAGGAAGTTAAAATCTAAGAAGAAATGGGGTGGCATTTATAGTGATGAGAGAAGTAGCAAAAGCAGTAAAAGGATATAATTCAAAGTTTGTCTAAATCATGTCAATAAGACTTCAGAGAAAACACATATAATATAACCTTAATCCAAGTTAATGCTCCAACTACAGAGGCAGAAGAAGAAGAAATTGAAAAATTCTATTCTGGAGTCCAGGAGTAAATTCCACACCAAAACAGGACATCTTATTAGTCATAGGTGATTGGAAAGCAACAATAGGAAACAGAGCAGAATTAAAGATTGTAGGAAAATTTGGCCTGGGATTAAGAAATGAAGCAGAATCACTGACTGAATTTTGCGAGGCCAACAGTTTGTTCATCACAAACCCATTCTTCAAGCAATCCAAGAAGTGACTGTATACATGGACATCACCTGATGGCCAATATAGAAATCAAACAGACTACATACTATAATTGGAAGCAGAAGATGGAGAAGCTCCATACTCTCTGCTAAAACAAAGCCAGGAGAAGATCGTGAATTACTATTTCAGACCATGACTTACTAATATAAAAAATTAGAATAAAGCTAAAGAAGAACACAAAACCACGCATCATGCTGAAATACAACCTGAAGAACATCCCCTTGGAATTTAAAGATAATGTGAAAAATAGATTTTCACTGTTAAGCCTAATTGGCTGGGAGACAGAAGAACTCTGGACTAAAGCCAAGAATATTGTGAAGGATGAAAGCAAAATAACACTACCTATAGACAAAAAAGAAAAAGAAGCCTCAATGAATGACAAATGAAACTCTTCAAGCAGTTAAGGACAGATGAGAAGCAAAAGTAAAAAGTGGCAGAAAGAGAGTCAGAACTCTGAATGCAACCATTCAGCGCCCTCCTCTGGACATCTCCCAAAATCTCCCAAAATGGGAGGTCTGGAAGACATGCCCTATGAGGAGCTGCTAAGGGAGCTGGGTATGTTTAGCATGGAGAAGAGAAGGTTAAAAGATAACAGGATAGCAATGTTTACATACTTGAAGGGCTGTCATACTGAGGATGGAGCAAGCTTATTTTCTGCTGCACCAGAGACTAGGACACAGAGCAATGGGTTCAAACTACAGGAAAAAAGATTCCACCTAAACCTTAGGAAGAACTTCCTGACAGTAAGAGCTGTTTGGAAGTGGATTGCATTGCCTCAGAGTGTGGTGGAGTCTCCTTCTTTGAAGGTGTCATGATGGAGTTCAATCCTCCTGCCTGCAGGGTGATGCAACTCCCATCATGTGCAAAAATTACATTTCCCATTATCTGCAATCAGCAATTCTGTGATCATCGTGAACAGGTAAACAAGGGGTTAAGAGAAGTAGGAGATGGGGCTCATCTCATGGGATAACTTCATCATGACATCACATCACCACATAGGACTGGCCAGTCAGATTTTGGCAATGGCATTTTGAACAGGTTTTTATGCTTTTTTTTCTAAGTACATGTGGAGAGACAAAGGAGCTCTCTGAGAGGTTATGGATCTCAGGGAGCCATGTTTGGGCCTGGCTTATCATAAGCATGTGGCCTAGCAACTCTTGGACACCAGTTTTACTCCTTATAGACTTCCATAATGTAAGTAGTTTTTCTTCTGTGTAGGGATAGTTTAGCTAGATTGTGTCAAGGATTTTTCATTTGTTATTCTCCTTGACTGGATGCAATTCTATACTTTTACTACACCTCTGTAACTTTAAGCTGAACCTGGAGAAAAGGGTGTTTTCTTCATGAAATGATTTCTGCTTAAGCATGTTTTTACTTGCTTGAATAAAATAAGCCTTGATTTTTTCCTATCTAAGCCAAGATGCATGTGCCTGTTGCTTTGGGTCATGCCACATTGATATTCTCCTCTGCTTCTGGAGAAAAGGGAGGGGGGTTGGTAAACCTCAGCCAGGGCTGGAAAGGCCCTAGGTACACCGGCAGTCTCCTCTTGGTCCGTATAAAAGGGGGGATCTTGATTTTGAGGTAGTGGCAACTACGAAGAGAGTTATAGTTTGGGGATTTCCAGGCTAGAGGAATCCCTGGGAGTATCTCTAGAAGGATCCAGATTGAGGGTTCTCCAGAAGGAGGACACCTGAGTGGATCACAAGGGTAACCTTGCTTCTCAGCTGTGTGTGTGCACATGCACAGAGTCAGGGCTACTTCACAGGAGGTTTTTAAACAGAGGCTGGATGGTCATCTGTTGGGAATGCTTTGATTGTGTATACCTGCAAGGCAGGGAATTGGATTATATGACCCTTGTATTCTCTTCTAAGTCTATGATTCTATGAAATACCATGGCAGAGTGTGCCATAAAGATCAGCAGATTGCATTGGCAAATGCCTTGAGACATCCCTCTGGTGAAAGGGAGCACTGTACTCATTCTTCAATATAGCAATAGCAATAGCATTTATATTTCTAAACTGCTTATCAGTGCCAAAGACTCCCTAAGCAGTTTACGTGTTAGCTAATTGCCCCAAGAAGCTGGGTACTCATTTTACTGACCTACAGAAGGATGGAAGGCTGAGTCAAACTTGAAGCCCTATAATATCGAATTCACAGCCTTTGTGGCTGCAGTACCAGCATTTAACCACTGTGTCACCAGGGCTCCTTCAGGGCTTTGGTTCCTATGTGAAGAATCATCGGTGTCACGTCCATGAAGGATTGGAAGTGGCTGCACCATATTTTAATCATGAAAGTTGTCTGTGATTAAAATGTGGTGCAGCTGCTTCCAATCCTTCATGGAAATGAAACAGATCATTTTGGAAGAGGGATGGCGGCGTCTAAAACGGACCCCCTGCGGTGCGACAGCTCCGTGCCTCTCGTGAGACCTCCTAGCGCAGTAAGTACCATCTGAAAAAGTCCTAAGTCAGCTAAATAAAGTTGTTGCCCTCAATCTACTTAACTCCATGTAGGATGCACCTAAACTGATGAAAAAGACCAGAAAGTCCCAGATTTTGTCTCTGTTCTTTCCAGTGTTATTTTGGAGATCCATACACATTTTGTTTATCACAGAATATTTTCTGTCAGCACCCAGTACAATCAGAGACTTTTTATACTACCTCCCCCAGTTAGTTTATTTTAACCCTATATAAAATTGCAAGGAACAGACTTCCAGGGCATGACGGTGTCGCTGCAGGCTGTGGTGAGGGAAAGCTCCTCACTAGATCGTCTGTATTCTGCGAACCTGGGCTGACCAAGTGGTGAAAACAACGGTCAGACCAGCAACCCTCCTCGGTAAAGGAGGGGAGTGGGCTTGTCGGGGGTCTGGTGCCAGCTTGAGTGGCTACCCTTTTTGTGGTAGACACGCGGAAGGCTGAGGGGACCGAAAAGCGGCAGACCAGAATCACACCGCCGCAATGGGGCTTGCAGTAACAGCGAGGCCAGTGCCCTTTTTCTTTTAACTATGAAGCAAAGCTGAAGTAAGCAATAATGTTTTTGTGTTATCCAACAGCGGATCTCGACTTTTAAGTTCACTGGGGACTGGAAATAGGCAGTTGGGGATGAGAACCGTGGCTGATAAGCTTAACACGGAAGGGAAGAAAAGGGTGTGAGAGAGTATGAGCAACGGAGCAATGGAGCAGACTGAGTAGGCGAGAGTGAACTGAGAAAGGGCAGAGAGAGAACGAATAGAGGCGAAAAGCGGTGAGATATTGCTGAGACTTTTACAGTGAGCTGTGGTGGAGGTTGGAAGGTTGGAGTACTCTTGGAGTATGCTGGAGAAGGCTGGAGGAAGGAGCATAGCCGAGAAGCGAGAGGGAGGGGGGAAGAACTACGCCGGGTAGCAGCGAGAGAAGGAGAGACAGAGGGGAAACATCGGGAGCTATAATAATTGGAACCAGAGAGAGAGCGTGAGAAGGAGGGATAGCGTGGAAACATCGGAAGCTACAATAACTGGAACTAGAGAGAGAGAGAGAGAGCGTGAGAAGGAGAGACAGCGTGGACAGTGGGAGCTACAACAACTGGAACCAGAGAGAGAGAGAGACTGTGAGAAGGAGAGACAGCATGGACATTGGGGGCTACAACAACTGGAACCAGAGAGAGAGAGAGCGTGAGAAGGAGAGACAGCATGGAAACATCGGGAGCTACAACAACTGGAACCAGAGAGGGAGAGAGAGAGCATGAGAAGGAGAGTCAGTGTGGACATTGGGAGCCACAACAACTGGAACCAGAGAGAGAGAGAGAGAGAGAGCGTGAGAAGGAGAATAGAGCTTTCGAAAACCACTATGTTAGAAAGGCATTATATAAAGTGTGGGCCAATCTGAAAACCAGATTTTATTATAAGTTACCGCTTTGGGTTTCAACACAAGAAGCGTTTTTTGGGAGGTCAAAAACAGAACAACAAGATTGGTTAAGATACAAGGAAATACTAGGGAAAGAGACTCAAGGTAATATGAAAATTAAATCAAGAGAGAAATTAGAAAGCGAGGGATGTAAAATAAATTGGTTTCTTTATAAGCAAACCCAGGAAAGATATAGTATGGAACTAAGATTGAGAAATTTTCAATTAGAATCAAATGATATAGACAAGGTGCTATTGAAAAATGGGAAACATCACGTAGCAAAATATTATAAGATACTCCTGGATAGAGATTTGGAAAATGAACAGGTGAAGGAGCAAATGATAAAATGGGCCCGAGACATAGGTCATGCCATAGAAATGGATAGGTGGGAAAAATCTTGGGAGGAAACGCAGAAATTCACTCTGTCACAAAATATGAGGAAAAACTACCTAAAAATGTTCTATCAATGGTACTTAACACCAGTGAAGTTGGATAAGATGTATAAAACAGGTGTAAGACGATGTTGGAAATGTGGGGAGGTAGATGGTACCCTTATACACATTTGGTGGAACTGCCCATTAGCCAAATCTTTCTGGAAGAGGATACACATAAAGATACAGGAGATCTTGGGAAGTAATTACCCAATGGAACCAGAAATGTATCTTTTAAATATGGTAGACAAAATTAAGGGACATAAAGCTGTGGTGAAAAAGAAAATTATTTTATATATGATAACAAGTGCTAGGATTTTATACGCCAACCTCTGGAAAAAGAAAAGTGTACCAACTATAGAAGAATGGATAAGTAAGCTATATGACAATCTGGATATGGACAGGTTAACGGCCTCTCTAAAAGGTAGATCATTGAAAAAAATAGAAGAGGAATGGGAACCACTAAATAATTTTTTTAGGAAGTTAAACAAAGCCATGGGTCAGGTAATAAGGAGACAGAAATCATGATATGGTCAGAATTAGGTGGATAAAGAAGAGAGGTATGTGAATCAGGTTTCAGAAGTTAGATTTCAGTGATAACCAGATGAAACAAATGGATTGTAATAAGCAAGCAATAGGGGAAATACAAAAAATATGGAACACACATAAACAAAGAAGGAAGGGTCACATAGAGGAATACGTGTAGGTTAACATTTAAAGTTTATAAGAAGAGGAGGAATAACGATAAAGCAACTTCTCTATGTGGATTTTTTTCTCTCTTTTTTAATGTAAAAATTTGTTACAAAGTTTGTGATGTTACATTCAAGCTAATGGAAAAAAAATGGATGTAATGAATTTTTTAAATAAATAAATAAATAAATAAAAATTGCAAGGAACAGGAGCAGAATCTTGGACTTTTCAATCAGTCTGGGTATGCCCTTAGTCTCAGCCTCTGACTGAAGGTGCAAATAAGACAGAAACATTCTTACAGCCATAAAAGAAAGACAATCATTATTTTGATAAGACTAAAGACAAATTTCTGCAAGATACAAGACATTGCTTAACAGTTGCTTCGTTATATTGGATAATTGTGTACCCGCCCCTTTTGGACATATAAAATTAATTTAGCTTTCCTCAAAATGTCTGCAACATGTTATGCTTAATTAGGAAACTCCAGCTCTCATTCATACTTGCCTTTAGGCAACATTCAGTGCTAATGCTACACATTCTTCATTTAATCTTTAATATCCTGAGCAAACATTATCATCACATCTCACTACAAATCTATTTCAGCCACAGATAGAAAACCCTCTTTTTAAAAATGTCATTATTACCCACTTAGGTTATGATTATTATTTTTTGTATCCAAATGCCCATAAATCTCCCTTATGAGCTTACAAGCTTGCATTTCCTCATATGGACTGTAAACTCATGCATTCACTATATTGTATTATGGTAAAGCCAACTCTCCAGCCAGCTTGTTCTTTGATAAGTGACAGACAGCAAATGTTTAATGACTTCATTATTTTACTGTTACAGAACACAATATGTCACCTCAGCTATAAAATATGATGTATACCTCATTACCGGTCATATCCTGGTTTTGTTAAGAAGCACACCTACAATGTAAGTACCATAAACATGCACACTTATATAAAACAGAGGAGCTAATGAAACTTCAGTAGACACATGGCCTGTTCCTTTTCATGCTCTTCCCTTTAAGCTCTCACAGGCATTCTAGGCAAGCAAATGAGCAATGCATTCCACATATGGAGATCTGCTTCATGTTTCACAATTATCACCTGATTCTGCTGTTTTTGCTTTGTCCTCCACAGCAGTGGCAACACTGAGGATGAAGTATTCACATCATGACTTTTAATTTAAAAAAAACAAACAAACATTAAAATAGACTACTTCATTGTTTACCTTTTTTAATTTAAATTTCATTATTGACAAATCAAATTGAACCACTCACTAGCACAAATACAATCCCCTTTCCCCCATGATTAGTTAGTGTTTGGAAATGTTAATGTTGTTATTAATGAACAGAATCTTTCCCACTTGTTACTAATAAATAAATTCCAACCAGCCATCCATTACTAATTATTATTAAGCTTATATTTATGTAAAACTTAACCTTAAATGCACATAAATGGGCTTTAATCCTTATGTTATTGACTACTAATATTGACTAAGGCATGAGCTATTCCACTGACTACAGTGTATTTAGTTCCTTTTCCTTTTGATTACAGTGCATGTAACAGTTGGCTGCTGAATTTTGGCAGCAAATGTGATGACAATTTTTTTAAAAAAATCAGGGGGCACTGGGAGTACTTGAGGGCCTCATCTGGTCCATAAGCCTTCTATTCCTATAATCAGCTTAGAATACATGATTACTGGGCTGTTTGCAATGGATGGCATTCAGTATTGCAGTCATGGATTTGTCAGAATATATATATATTCTGTCAGAATATATATATATATATATATATATATATTCAGAATATATATATATATATATATATATACACCTTCTTCCCTTCCACCCCCAGCCCAGCCAGATCAGGTGAAGGAGGTCTATTCAGCTACCAATTGGGGTACAAGGAGAATGAGGTTTCCAAACCCCTCCCACCAGCAAACGAGGTGGCAACAATCAGAAGCAGGATCCCCATCACAATTCCTTCTAGCAGCCTTGCTCTCTGGTGGGAGGGGGTTGGAATTGTCATTTTTCTTCCACACAGATCAGCAGCTGAAACCTGATCCAGATGCTGAATGTTAAGCTGGTCAGAGGAGGGTTAGGCCAGGAGATATTACTTGGTTACACATATGCAGCTTTGCAGGCCAAGTCAGAGAAATAATGAGACCATGCACAAGTATTGGGTTGAAATAAAATGGGTTCCTTATTTATAACCCTACCTATTTAATTCCCTTTAAATCTTCAGTGGGGAGAGGCAACCTAGTGTGGGAACAGCTGGGGCGGATCGTCCCTTCTGGACCTATGCCCCCAGCTTCCCTGGGCGAACACCTGAGCCCTGTTGAGTAACCCCAGGACTTGGGGTTGCTCTCCAGCCGGCCCGTGTCTGGAAGGTTAACCCGAAAGTCCCTCACCCAATACATACAGATTAAGGTGAGGGGATTATCCTTCAGGCCAACCCCAAGGTAGGCCTCCTTCTGTTCCCTCAGATCAAACAATCTAAGGGGACCCTTCCAGAGGCCGTCCCTTCACCAAAATCAGTGCCATAGGTGTGCACCGTAATCTACGCCTCCCCCCTTCCCGCTAAGATAATGGGCAAGCATCCGCTTCGTCCCTTAATCCCCCACTAGCTTGTCCAATAAGTTCCTCAACCCCTGCTGAAGATCACCCAAGAAAATTAAATTCCCTGTGTCCGAGAGATGCACTCCATCCGCTCTGTAGAGCTCGGGCCTCTCGAACACAACCTGCGGGTGCTGCAAGTAGTGCCCCCCCTTGTTGCCAAAAACTTACTAATCTGCCTGTTGACCTTCCGTCTGGCCCGGTCAATTAAACAGGGGTTCCCCTCCCCTCGCCACAACTGTCTGGGCAAGATAGCTGACCAAACAATGGTCACAGCAGGCCACCTTGACCAAATAGCTTCCAGGTTGTATGAAGCTTGAATGACCAGTGCCTTTCCCTTGAGATGGCCCAAGTCATTCCCACCAAGTTGAAGGACCAGGAGGTCTGGCGGAGACCCCTGACACTCTCCAAACAAAAGGTCCATAAGGCCATGCCACCGCAGGCCTCTCTTCCCCAACCATTCAATGGCCACCATGTCTCCCAGGCTGAGGTGAGTCCCAAAATGACTTAAACAGGCCTGTTGGGCTGCCCAGTAGACCATACTGTGGCCACAAATCAGCACCTGTCGTCTCACCATCAGCGTTCTAACACCTGGAAGACAAAAGGGGAAGAACAAGTTACTAAGGTGGTAAGCGGACATACCTCCAATACGCGGAGGATGTCCAGCGGCCAATCTGCTGAATGGCCACTTGATCCATACCCATCGCTGCAGCCGTAGATGCAGCCCCGATGCAGAAGGAGTGTTTCCCGAACTGGACACCCGATAGCCCGAGCTGCATCAACGCCTTGGCTGTCACTGCCCAAAACTGGTACTTAGTAAGGGGAGGAAAATCAGCATGCACAAATAACAGGCCTGGCCCCCTCCCCTGCACCCGCAGATACCCCTGCATGGCCAAAACTGGGCAAAGATCTGGATCACTGCAACTTAACAGTTTGGATTTCAGTCCCCGTCCCACCTGATCAGTTTTTGAAAAACGCACAATGAACGTGAGCTCTTGATCCTTCACCAACACATCCCTAAACTCCAAGGCCCTGCCTGAGGTATCCGACCTAGACGCAACCACCAACTCACTTATTCGCAGAGCCCAAAAAAATGCCATAAGGGTGGCCGTGTGAAACAGCAAAGCCTCATATGGGGAAACACAAATACCCTGCCAAAGCTGGTGCAGGCCCTTCAAGATACCAGGGGAGAGGGGTGCTCTGGAATCTATCTTCCTTCCCCTTTCCCTAACCCATCCCTCCAGGGCCTTCCGAATACGAAAGTCACCTGTGTTATCTGCGGCCCCCTGTGCCTTCAACCAGAAAGCCAGAGTGGATAACCTGCCCCTAATAGATTGTGGAGCAAGCCCTTTCCTGTATAAGAATACGCAGAACTGCAAAAGGTGTGCCACAGGGACATTCAACCCCTTTTGCAGACCCCTCTGGTCCCTAAACTGCAGAAATTCCTGAACTGCCCTGGCATAACTTTTTCTTGTACTAAGAGCGAACGACATACCTAAAGCCCTCCATATTTCCGGGTCCCAAGATTGAAAGAGGCTGAGGAGAAGGGCGGGGGCCCCTTTTATCCCTTCTGGCCCCGCCCCTCTCCTCGCACCGCCGGCACTTGCCAGCACGCCACATATGGGGTCTCCTCCCTCCTCCTGGCCCGCAAAGGGGCTCTCCAGCTGCAGCCCAGCAGAGCAGCATGGGAGCTGTATTGTAGCCATTGTAGAATACAGGCAAATTTCTTTTATCCCAAACAATGCCAATAAGTCTAGTTTTACCATTAGGTAAAAAGAGGCAACTGCTACAAGTAAGAGCTCCATAAGGACAGCAGTGGGAGCCCCTGCCCAACTTTTCATTTTGACCTCTCTTGACTTTCCATCCTGTTGTAGGGCAGATCTGTCTGTGTCACATTCCCCAACTTCTTTGATCACATGGCTGGATGTTTCCTGGAGACATCACAGCCAGCAATCTCACTGCATGTTTGGCCACTTCCTGGATATCTTATAGCCAGTGACATTGTCTCCAGTGGGACTCTGATGGGGGAGTGCTTGGTAAGAACTGTGGCAGCACCAGAGCACCAGGAAGGAACAAGTTTTCCCTTCCCCACCAGTGCTGGGCTTGGTTGGGGCGCAGGTGTCAGGCAGCACTGACCCTTTAAGGAAGGTGACACTTGCCACCCACCTGAATCCGGCCAATCCAGCTGTTCACATGCAGCAACAGCCAGCAAAATGCTGCATTTTCCAAGGAAATCTGGAATAGAAGCTGACTTATTTTATTCTGTTTTAAGGGTGGTTTAGTGTACGCTTGATGCTGAAGTGACCAGACCCCATGTGGACCTCTCTCTCTCTTTCCAGCTTTTCTTCGCAAATGAAGATTCAGGAAGGAGTCATCCCACGCTTTCTGCAAGCGCGCTGATGACTAAAAAGGCCAATCCGAGATAAACAAGTCCGGTTGCAGAAAGCACAGCAGAAGGTCTCCTTGGGTGATGTTTTTGGGTTGTGATTCTTTCTGCGTTGTTGTTTCTCTTCAAGACTTGTTCGGCGTGAGTTCTCAAATAAGGCTGCAGCATCATGGATAGTGCGTCTCCATGCCTCCCGATGTGAGGCCAGGGCGGACCACTGTTGGTGATCAATTTGGCCGAGCCTGGACAGTTCACACCAGAATCGGGGCATTGGCCCTGCATCATCTGAACAAATCACTGCAGGGGTGGGGCAAGGACATTTTATTTGGCCAGTGTAGACAAGCCATGTGTCACACAGTCTGGCTTCATCCCCTAAATTATCCTGCTGCCCTCTGGTATGGTGGAGGATCCTATTCCATTGTGAGTGTTGTGGTAAAATCCAGCTAGTTTTTGTATATAGAATGAAAGGTAGGACACCATCTTGGGCAAACCTTGCATACTGGTGTTGACTTAAGGCACTACATATACAGAGTGTTGCAAAACTGAATGACAGTATCTCATGCTTCGATCTGTAACACATTCATCCAAAGAACAATCTATGCAACTACAGTACTGGCATCCAATGTTCTATGTTTATAGGAAAATGTGTGTATTTAACTCTACACATATAGTGCCTACTAGTAGGCTGTGCCTACTAACCCCAGAAAGTCCACAGGATCAGAAGAACACTGGGAAGGGGGAAAATAAACTGTTTGTGTATACCCATAGATGAATAGGCTTTGCACTCATTCAGAAAACCAGAACATGCAAGCAGTAGGTGAAGACTTTCTTTCTGATGATCCAACAAATGCAAGTAATCCAGGGTTGGGGTCAAAGGAACAGTGTTGGTGTATGAAGTCTATGTGTATAGCACATGTGGAGAAAGATGCAAATAGTGTGAGATTTTTAGCCAATCAAAGAGAAAAAAGCACAAGAGTTTTGTTCTTCAGTGTCTGGCTAAATTACCAAAATATTTTTTTTTTAAAAAAAATGCAGAATTGTAGATACCTTTCAAAACAATTCGCTAGTATTTGCTTCAGTTTTTTCTTTCTTTCAAGAACTGGTCTGGCAATTTTTGAGGCAGGGTTACAGTGTTATATAGTGGTTGCAAGAAATTCAGACACTGAGAACACAGAAAGCAGACATGGAAATCAGACCTGCACTCGTTGAAAAATAAAAACGAACGATGAGTAACACCAAGCTTCTTCCCTTCTACTTTCAGTCATGAGTCCTACAATCAGAGATATCTGAATAGTACAATAATCATAAGTTTATCTTCATAACATCAGCACCAGTGATATGCCCCCTTTTTTTTTGTATAGTAAGAGCCACCCTCCCCCCCCCCCACTGTCTGCAATGTTATCTTTCACATCTCTGGAATTCAGAGTTAAACTCTCAGGGACACCTTAGACAAGTCTATCAACATCATAAACTAAACTATTTTAAACTGTTTTAATATGTATTGATTTTACTTGTTCTTTTAAATTGATATTGTGTGTTCTGATGTATTTATGTATTTTGTATGTATTTTTAACCAAGATGTTTCATGTGGATGTGTTGTTCCCTAACTCGATCCATGGGGAGAGGATTCTAATCAATTTTATTTTTCTGAAAAGGAACTTGTTCAGATTGTCCATGGTGCTTACCACACTAACCTTTATATACCATAGGTAAAGCCAAGGGAATTTGAAGTAGGGAAAATAGCTGACTTTAAATATCAAATCATAATCCAAAATTATGACAGAGTAACTGTGCTGAAGTTCAAGCAATATAGGTCTGGTCAGTGCTTGGATGGAACCGCACTTTCAAAGTACTGCCTTAGCTTTCATGGAACAAAAATGGAAAATAAATTTAATCATCAAATAAGTGGACAGGTTTTAAATCTACTGTGCTGATTAGTTTTTTTT
This sequence comes from Gambelia wislizenii, assembly GCA_030847615.1. Lineage (NCBI taxonomy): Eukaryota > Metazoa > Chordata > Lepidosauria > Squamata > Crotaphytidae > Gambelia > Gambelia wislizenii. The sequence continues at coordinate 152,711,793 of JAUMIR010000004.1, forward strand.
TTCAGATGCTGTATATTAAGTTGGGGAAAAAATGCATGTTTAGTTGGCTCTTTTACTCTTTCCCTGAACAAGAATGTTTCTTTTTGCACCAGCTTGTATAGGTATGTTATGTGTGTTGGTGTGTGTGTGGGTTTGCAGTCTTCCAGACACCATTACTCTGTTGGTTTGCTGTGTCAACTGGCATGTATAGCCATATTTTATTCTGCATGAACCTCTGCTGTTCAGGACAAGGAACATCATCCCAAACTCTATTTGTCTATCCAAATATTTCCTCCTATTCTTCGTTAGCCTTGTGTGATTGCTTGAAGCTCAAGTATATGTGTGTGTGGTCCTGTGATTATTTTCCAATAAAACCCATTTTTATTTCCTGGCTTGGAGTCTCATCAGTGAGTACTGGTATACACAGGTCCAAAGGTCTGTAGTTACCCAACCTCTCACAGCATGAGTTGAGCTAATTAAAATTCCCCAAATTAAAAGTATAATTTGAGTTACATGAGTAGGTTCCACAAACCCCATGCAATTTGGGTAATAAGTCTCTCTCTTTAAAAACAAAAAAACAAAAAACAAACAAACAAACAAAAAACAAGTGTGCATCTGTGCATGTTGTTTGCTTGTTTGTGCGTATGTGTAGTAGTTGTTGTGAACATGCATTTATATGTATCAGGGAGTACATGTTTGTGCATGTATGACTGCTTCTGTGTCAGTGGGGTGGGGGTGTCCCATGTCAGCAGTGGGAAGGTTTGGCTCTGCTGACTTCTGGCATGTGCCCCCAAAGATACTTGTTGTGTGATTGTGTGAATTTGTAAATTTAGCCCTTGAGCTGAAAAGAAATTCCCCATCTCTGTAGTATGACAACAGTAACAGTTGTCAACAGTAAATAACTTAGTTAGAGTACATCCACACTGTACAATTAATGTAGACTGATAGCACTTTAACTGCCATGGCCCATCCTATGGAATCCTAGGATATGTCATTTGATGGGATATGAAAATTATATCAGAATTCTGTCCTTAGAGGGCTCTAGTTCACTCCCCTGAACTGTAGCAGTAGAGCCCTCTGGCATGAGAATTATAACTACAACCACAAAAATGAGAAATCCCCAGAAATACAGAAGCAGGAGGCATGCTCGTTAAAGAGCTACAGGATGATATAAGTGAGGTGTGTGTGTCTTCAAGACACCTGTCAATTTATGGCAACCCTATGACTTTCATAGGGTTGTCTTAGGCAATGTACACCCTGTTTAATGCTGCATCTTCTTTTTCACTCTTGCTGTTAGGAGGCAACCTCTCTCTCTTTCTCTCTCTCCTGCTCACTTGAATTGATATTAGTCCCTTGTGTTCTCTCCTGTAACCCTAAAAAACAGCCACTCTCATTTTGCCCTCTCTCCATATTCATGACGTTCACTGAATAGATAGCAAAGTTCTCCTCAGCAGAGCTAGAGAAAGACCTTATGGATTCCAGAGGGAGGGGGGAGACTGAAAAACTCATTTTAGGAACAAAAACTTCAAAGAGGTTGTCTTATTATCACTATAGCATGTACTAGATCTCCCCCCTACCATTAGCAATGTGGTCATTATTAAATCCTGATAGCTCTGCATAAATGTTCACACTAGGTAGGAATGAATATGTGGAAAGAGAGATCAATACTGCATCATTTTGATTTCCTGTGCAAACAGCACCTTGAGCGTGTGGAGGTGAGGGATGAAAAAAGTAGACATGACCTCAGTTCCCTTTCCTCACATATTTATAAAATTTGCATAGATCAGAATCTTTCAGATATGTAAGAAAATGAAATATTCATACATACACTACTCTGAACTTCATGGTGGAATGACAGAGAGAGACAGAGACCTTGCCAGGGACATTAAAAGAAGAACAAGGTGTTCTGGCTTTTTAATGAGTTGCTGAAATACAGCAGAAATCTATGAGTCAACGACAGGGAAAGTAAAATGTGAATTAATAGGTTATAAGAAAAGAGATAAATTAATAGACTTGTGCACATAATTAAACTGCATATGAGATTGAATGCTTAGATTTCTTTTACTTTTGATATAATTTTATAATGCCCTTTGAAAGATTTTCAAAAATCCTTACAACTGCATTTTCTCTGTTTTTCTGTGTATACTTCAGATTTTGACAATTGAAGCAGGACTTTTCTGAATCATATCAAATTCAAGTCTGGTTACGTCTTAGCAATTTGGGTTCAGGGGGCCACAAACAGTTTTTCTGCAAAAATTCTCCACAAGTTCTCCAGTAAAAAGAAAACACCAGGATTAAGATCCCTTTCTCAATCCTGGCATTTTCTTTTTACTAGAAAACTCATCCGAGTGAGAGAAAGACAGGTACAGTGGGCCCTTGGTATCCACTGTGGTTTGATTCCAGCAGTGGATACCAAAATCCATGGATCCTTAAGTCCCATTATATACAATGACATAGTAAAATAGTATATATTATTTACTATGTCTTGGAAAAATCAAGGTTTGCTTCTTGGGTTTTTCTTTTTTAAAATATTTTCAAGCTGTGGATAGTTGATTCTGTGGATGCCAGATCTCTGGATACAGAGGGGTGACTGTAGGTCTTTCACTGGAAGCTTTTGCTTCTAATTTCAGTGAATTGTTTGACCAGGACTCTCCAAACTTGATGCTTTAGGGAGAGATGTTAAACTATATTGCTACACTGAGCCACTGCTATGTGCTTTTTTGTGTTTCTTTTTCCCAAGAACATATATATTAAAAGAGGTTTGTTGGAATCTGCTGGACCTGGGAGAGTGTATGATTGAATACCACCTGCCTGGAAAATACCATTACTGTACGTTCAACATCCATCCAATATCCTGGTTCTATCATTTTTTCTATAACTAATGGAGCAGGGAAAACCACCACCTTAAATCATTTTTTTCATTCATGAGAAATCCTTAGCCTCTACGCCTATCCTAATGAAATTGTGTAGATTTATTGCATAGGGACATGTATATGACATATGCTAACTTCATAGAAATTACCCCCAAATCTTTGGGGAGAGGTTAAGAGGAAGCAAATAATCTCCTCCAGATGTGAGCCTAATCCTTCTACCCCAAACCAGTGGAAGCTGTCAACACTGGTGGCAGTGGGTTGTTCAATCTTCCCTAGCTTTTAAAGGATCTGCCCATGGTGCTGAACCCTAACCCAAAATATGTCCAGAACTTTGGATCGACTCTTTAAAGTTGGAACAAAAACTCTGTGTGGATTCAGTTGCCCCATTGACATCAGAACAACTAGCTTTCACTGCCCAAAATGGTCAGTCTACATTTTGGTCTACTTCCTAATTATGGCAGATTCTATATTGCTTCCCCTCTTCATAACAATCCACCTCCCCATAAATCTTGGCAGGATAAAGAGTCATTTTTTTTGGAAACCGTCAAACAGTAAAGGCTGATCTTAAGCAAAACTTCCTGCACCTATTCTTCTGAACTTTAGCAGCAGTGATAACCGCTTAAGAAGCAACTATTCTTACAAAATCTATCAAGGCTGTAGAGTTTCCCGCATTGATTTGGATGGAATTTGGCACACATAATTTCCAGTCAAATAAGTGTTACTCTTCGTGTATTTTCCTTATTTCTGACAAATGGGTGAGGGACTCCATCCTTATTTCCATTGTAAAATTGAAGTTGTAAGATTTGAATTTCTGAAATGAGATTTGGATTCTGAAATGGAGATTTGGAAAACTAGCGAAAGCTGATACTGCGTGACTTATGGTTTTTTTGCACCCCCTCCTTCTGAAAAGGGCGCTGTTGCTTCGAAATGCGTGGGAACTATCAGGCTTCTTGTTGCATTCTTTGAGGATTTATTTTGCCGTGTAAATGACCCCCCTGTTTTAGACTGAGCTTTAAAGGAGGCATCAAAGCAATTTCAGTGGTAGAATTAACCTCTTTGGTTTGGACTAATATTTTGAATGGATTCACCCCATCACTGAAATGGAAGCTACAAGCCACCATTGGCAACTATAGATCTGCCAAAGCCTTCAAAATCTGGCTTTTTTTTTTTTTTGTCCAGTTCAGGAATGCTGTGGAATTGAGCCTTTAATTTTGTAGTAATTGATTATTGAAGTAATTGTTTTGGATTTTAATGTTTGCATTTAAATTAATTTTGTAATGGTTTATTTTTATTTTTAATTGCATTGTGAGCCTTCCAAGTATTATTTGATATGGGAAGTATGTCTAAGGCTTTCAGATGTCAGGGTCTAACTCAAGTCACAGGGTCTGAGTGATCCCCTGCTTTAGGCCAGCTTCTGTATACTCTCCAGAGAGTCCACCTGGCCACCTAACTCCTGCTGCTGCTTCTCAAAGTGTCTCCAACCCTGAATAAGCATAGGAGGTCATGGCCATCATATGGAAATGGTAAGTTACTGGAGTATTCACTGCCTCAGGAGTCACTGAATATAGTACTACAGAACTAGTGCTTTGTGACTTTTCTTATCTCAGTTTTAACTTTCTCAATTCTCCCCTGCCTTTATCATTCTAACGTAAGTGGTAGAAGCTGCAGCACAACTTTCCTTTCTTTTCCTGTATCTACTTCTTCTAGCAGAAGACCCTTTACAAAAATCTTTCTTCTTCAACTCCACTTAGACCATTGATTCCTTCCATTTTGTTATTCTTGAATTTACTTCTCCTCCTTCTTCCTATTTCCCCTACAACTTCTGATTAAACATCTTGTCCTTCCTTTCTCCCTCCCTCTTCCCCCCTTTTCTCCCTCCACTTACAGTAAGTCTTGCCTACTCTCCTTTCTCACAAATGAGTCCTCCTCACTTTCTCTTTTTGTCCTATCCCCTTTCTCCTAATCCCTAGCTCAATGTCTTAATGTGAAGTTGAAGGCTTTCACAGCCGGCATCCATAGATGTTCCTTGGTTTTTTTTCTGAGCTGTGAGGCTGTGTTCTTTCTGATGTTTTGCCTGTATCTGTGGCTGGCATCTTCAGAGAAATTGGAAGATGCCATCTGAAGATGCCAGCCACAGATGCAGGCAAAACATCAGAAAGAAATTCCAGAACATGCCCTCACAGCCCAGAAAAAGAACAACAAAGAAAATCTATCAATGTCTTAACTTTCCCTTCTCTTCTCTTTTTTCTGTGATTCTCTTTCTTCTTATCGCCACCAAACCTATGCTTATGCATATGCATCTTATGCACCTTATGCATCTTTCCTTTCTCTATCTCTCTTTCTCCCATCTCACCACATCTCTGGTTGCACTAATTTTCTCCTTTCTTTTCTAGTCCCCTTCCTTCTGTCTCATTCTCTCACTTCTTTCCCCACCATTTCCCCAGTTACTTATCTCCTTTCCCTACTTCCCCCCTCTCTTTCTTTCTTCTTTCTTCATCTAACCACAATTTTCCTAGTTACACTCTCTTCCTTCTCCTTTTCCTCTTCTCTGTCTCTCCAACTCTTTCTCATTTGCTCTTACTCTCAAGAAAACCTTGAAATATCCCTTGATGGGATATGTTAAATTCTCAGCATTAAAAAGTCATAAGTTCTGTTAAACTTAATTGCTCTTCATCCTGAATAGACACACATTTATAGGAATACACTGCAGGACCACATTATTATTTTATCACCATTATCATCATCATCTTACAAATATTTTGAGATTTTTAGTTGTAGTACTATATCATCATCATCATCATCATCATCATTATTAAGTCTACATCCTGACTGTTAAAAAGGAAAGAAAGAAAGAAACCAGCAAGTGGTGCTGATTAATGAAAGATATTTATTAAAAAATAGAGTTTGAAAAGCTATCCGTTTGTTTTGTTTCGTATAATTATTTGATTGGACTATACCTACCATGTGTTAAAATCAGTGCTTGCAAAAGTGTTAAACATAGAGTCAGGACAAGATTGTTTTTGTTTTTTGTTTTCAGTTCAAATAAGAACCTGGAAAAAACTGGTTGGGCTACAACTTCCAATTATTTACAAAAAGCACTGGAATGGACATGTATTTAAAACAGATATGGGAAAAGTTTCAGTTTTGGTTTTTTTTTCAAAGCTAAGCTTGGAAAATTTTCTGTGACTGTATTACAACCTCCATGTATTCTTAAAAGTAGTACTTCAATAAGTCCTGAATCCTATTCTTAGTGCTCATCAGAGTGGAGTCAGTGAATCAATTGGATTTGCCTATGTCTTGACTCACCATTCAACAGATGATTCAGTGGGGCTACTCTAGTTGGAACTAATCAACAGGATTCCAGTCTGCCTACATGTGTATCTGCAGATTTGTTTGAAGACTGGGTACATCCTGATTTTCTCATACACTGACAGGTTTTTGTTGTTGTTGTTTCTTCCTGTGATTCTACTGCAGGAGAACCCTTGCCACATTTGTGCTGTGCTCTCCATATTTCAAGATTCCTAGGTGCCGTTTACACGATGAATATGTAGTGGGATGAATTTGTGTCGAACCCTGATTGTTTACATTTACATTGTGACGGTCCTGAGATTTTCAGAAGGGGGGGCACCTTTTATCCCTCAACCAGCGGGACCTTCCATCCTGTGGTTTGTTGCAATTTTAAAAAGAAGTCACGGGAGGATTTGGAAAATCGGAAATGTAAACAGCCCGGGACAAGATATCTCAGTACTTGGTGATGACCAGAAATTGATGTGACCGGGGCGGGCTCAGAGATCAAAGGAGGGGTCATATCTCTCATTCTCATTTCATTCTCATAGCCATTGTGGATATCATCCTGGGAAAAAGATGTGGTATAGATCCAATAAATTAATAATTAATAAATTAGACGACATAAAATTGTACCATTTTTTCTTCTCATTGCAAGTAAGTTTCCAAAAACAACACATTTTTTTAGACTACCTGCAGTTTGGGGCTTATTTATTTGTTTTGGTCCAAAAAATGTATGTATTTTTTTTGCACAGAAATGTTTTGCTGCTGTTGTTCAGAAAATTATGTCCCCCCCCCAAAAAAATGCCATTTTCTATATAAAAAGCCCATGTTCATTTATTTATTTATTTATTTATGCAAAGAATAAGCTCTGAACTGTAAAGATTCCCTTCCCTCCAATATTCTTTTTGATGGGGTTTTCTGTCACTTGGGAATCCCATTTGGCACAGGGGCACGGTGTTGTCTGGCTGTAAATGGACATAGAAATCTAGAGAAGTTAAACAAAAGAAACTAAAATAATATTTTAAAAGCCATGTAAAAATATTGTTAATAGTCAACTAGATTTGTAGTGCTTTTCTTTAGGCTACACTTTATGTCAAAAGTGTGGATGGGGGAGTAGAGACCATTCTATAAAAGACCCAGTGTTTGTTATGGTGTAATTTCAGAAGAAAATGCATTTTCAAAATTAAAATGAAACCTTTAGTTTCATGTCTGAAGAGAGTGACTATATACATGGGGAGGAGTCATTCCATATGTGTGAGTCTGGGTCCATGTTACCAGTCTGTACTGGGATCCTCAAAAGGTCATTTGGATTTTGACCAGCAACAGAATGATCTGTTCACCTCTATTGAAACCCATCTTGGGAGAAAGGAGGGATATAAATCCAACAAATTAAATAAACAAATTAATATTGGTATGTGGGTGTGTCAGGGGATTTTTTGAATAACCTAGTTGCCTTGTGAGCCTTCATAACCAATTTCTCTCTGTCTATAATTAGCAATGTAGTTAGTTTTCTGTTCCAAAGAATTCAAATGCTAATAGATGCCTACACCAACAGAACCTATAAATGGTACTGACTTCAGTTCAGTATGTGTATTATAGGAAATGCTCAAAAAAAATCTGAAAGTAGTGATATTTAGCCAACCAACATCTGCAATATTATTTTGTTGTTTTTCTTTGAAATGCCAAACTCACAAATGTTTTTAAGATATCCCTAGACCATATATTTCAGCTCTCTCAGAGTTTTATACATTGCCTGTTCTTGCTTGTAGTTGATTCTGAGATGCAGACAGTGTGCTGCAGCTGTCAAAATAAAGAAAAGTAATTTAAAGTGCTGCAGAGACATAAAACCTATGACTTAAAAAAAAGCAGTCTCAAAGAATTCAAAGTTGTAGCCAGCCAAATTATGTGTGTTTTTTTGCTAAGACATCCAGCCACAGTGACTCGGAAGGTGGAGTATGCTGTTTTGTTTAACAAAGCTGCATTCAGCCCAAATCCAGTTATTAGTCCCAACTAGAGTCAATCAACTGAATCAGCATGAACTTGGTAAGTCATTGATTCAGTGGGTCTGCTCTACTTGGAACTCACAATTGCATTTAGGCCCTTGAGAGAAACAGCTAGAGCTTTTTGCCAAAATGATACAGTCCTCATCCACATATTCTGACATTTGAACATTGCACATTTATAAAGTTTTCTTTCTTTGGTTTGTTCTGCTTCTTTTCTTGTTTCTTTCTTTTAATTGTCACCAGCTTTATTTACCCATGCCCCTACCATTTCATAAAGTTTGTGTGGGTTGCCACCGTCAAGCAGATGAAAGAATCATATAAACCAATACAGCTGAAAACACAAAGAGCACTTCAGAGCAGTGGAAGCCACTGTGCAGAATAATTTTCCCACTGAGATCCAGTGGGATATCATGAATACTTGGTGGAAATCTACACTCATGTAATTACAGGGTGGTCACACTACACCATCCTTCTGATGAATACTACTACTGTGTAACCAATGGTGTGTCTGCCAGTGTTTCTACTTATTGTCCCATTGTGCAATGGGGATTGCTCAGGAATATTTTTCTGCAATCCCATTGGATACAGTGCTACAAAGAAGGCACTGATATATCATAGAATCATAGAATTGTAGAGTTGGAAGAGACCACGAGGGCCATCCAGTCCAACCCCCCTGCCACGCAGGAAATCTTGATCAAAGCATCCCCGACAGATGGCCATCCAGCCTCTGTTTAAAGACCTCCAAGGAAGGAGACCCCACCACGCTCCGAGGGAGTGTGTTCCACTGCCGAACAGCTCTTACTGTCAAAAAGTTCCTCCTCATGTTGAGGTGGAATCTCTGTTCCTGGAGCTTGCACCCATTGCTCCGTGTTCCAGTCTCTGGAGAAGCAGAAAACATGCTTGCTCCATCCTCAGTGTGACATCCCTTCAAATACTTAAACAGGGCTATCATATCGCCTCTTAACCGTCTTTTTTCCAGGCTAAACATACCCAGCTCCCTAAGTCTCTCCTCATAAGGCATCGTTTCCAGATCTTTCACCATTTTAGTTGCCCTTCTCTGGACACGCTCCAATTTGTCAATATCCTTTCTGAATTGTGGTGCCCAGAACTGGACACAGTATTCTAAGTGAGGTCTGACCAACGCAGAATAGAGTGGCACTATTACTTCCCTTGATCTAGACACTATACTTCTATTGATACAGCCCAAAATCGCATTGGCCTTTTTAGCTGCCGCATCACACTGTTGTATACTATTCAAGTATGTACAACTGCTTGACTGAAATCCTGTTCATTAGTCCGAACTAAAGAACAATTGAACCAATTGTTCATGGTGAGCAAACACATAGGTAAATCCAATTGATTCAGTGGCTCTGCTCAATTTAGGCCCATGCTGAATTCTGCTTAAGCAACCAGGACATTTGCACAATGGTGACAAAGTACAGCCACATGTGCAAGTCCCCTCACAACTACAAGAGTTCTGGCCAGGATTTTTCCATCACCACCTGAGACTTCTTTTGCTTGTCCAGACACTTCCCTGGTCACCAGCCTACAGTGATTTTGGTGACTTTGATGAAATATTGTATTGACAGATCACTATTGCATTGCTTCATTGCTTGATTTTCTTGTGTATTATGGGTTTTTAAATATTGCAACATTGTAAACTACTTTGGGAATCTTGGAATTGCATGCAATTATAAAGGTCTTTTAAAAAATGTGACCAGCATGCATGTTTGTCATGGGTGCCAGACATGACCAAATCGTTTAACTGCTTGTCTACAAACATCTCTGCAGAAAAAGTATTTTTTTTAAAAAAAGAGAGTGAAAATGTTGTATGAAAAGAGTATTTAGGTTGCAGTCCTAAGCACACTAAGGAGGAAGTCTCTGTGAACATACATTTCTAAGTAAATATGCACGGTTTTACTGTTAATGTATGATCTTTCATGAATTATTGTGGTTGTCCCTCAACACTTCTGATTCTTTGATGCTATTTTAAAGAATTTTCCTCCTTCCCTGTGGGACCCTTGCCAATCAGAAATTATGTAGTCATCATAATCATGGTACTATATTATCCACTTGGGTTTGTCTAAGTTCTCATCTACTTGAGCCAGGATATGCTGGCTCCCTGTCGACATTCTGGCCACAGATCACGCCCATTCCTCCCCTGTTACCATCTCCAAATGGGAAGAAGTCTAGATGGGCATGCTGGCCCATTGCTGCCACTGTCTCCATCCCCCTCCCATAAACTAAGATGCAAGCCTGCAACATGTGAGCAAGGCCACCTATATGTGACCAGCCTTGGTCTTGGTCACATACTGCAAGACTACTTCCTGCTTCAGAGAGAGCAAAGCAGACTGGCAGCTGCAGCAATAGGACAGCCTATCAGGACAGGTTCCCATGGTCTCGCAAGGTCTGATCCATTTCTTTCCAGCAGGAATGGATTAAAGCAGGTTTTTTAATATAATAGTTTATTGGGCCCTACACTACTCCCCCATCTTAGCTCCAAATTTGCCATGGGTGTCATGAGGACTGCCTGGAGGCAGAAGAGGGCAAAAGCCTGCATCATCAGGACTGCAGGGCTCTAAGATGGAGTGGGAGCAACATAGGATATATTGCCTGTGTAGACAAGTCTTAAGTTATGATATTACTGAAAGTGCACAAAGCCAGTTCAAAGCAAAGATAATGCAGTTTATTTCAGTGTGTCTGTGACTTGATACAGGCTACAGGTGGTACTGCATAAAGAATAATAACTAGAAAAGTGCAAAATCTGAAAAACCCTTTTCTTTAGCCTCTGCACTTCCTAGAATCTAAAGAGTCTTCGAAAGAAACAAGATTCTTTAGATGCATTATAAGCCTCACAGACTTAGAAACAAATAGAAAAATCAATCTACTCTGGATATTTTCAAGTATCTTCTGGTACAGAAGAAATTATTTATAAGTAGTAATGAATTTTTTAATTAAAGAAAAAGTGTTAAGTAGGAGAGGACAATATTACTCTTCTTCTATTGTATTAGAGCAATTCCACAGACTGCTAGGATTGAGTTCTGTCAAAGGTTTTACACAGTTTGATGCTGTAGGGTGAACCTGTTACAAAGAAGAAATGTACACCAATGTACACCAAAATGGAGATTTTTTGGATTGTATTAGAATGATACATTTGAAGATATGAGACCTTCTGCTCCTTTTAAAATGTTCTTTCTTCATTGTTCGGATAATGGTATCTGTTGTGATCATTTTGTTCTGTAAGAAGCATATGTACTGTCTCAAATACACACACACACATATATACACACACACATACATACATACACATAAATATGTATCTTTTGTGTGCTTAAATTAAAATAGAAACAGTTTTAAAAACATGTATAGGGTCTCAACTGGTGTCTGACCAAAATAGTAGCAAAGAATTATATTATAAAACATACAGTATATTGAAAATTTCATTGTGATAGGCCAATGCCTAATATAATAAAGATCTTATACTTAACTTCTTTCTTGGTTTCCTTCAAAATAAATGTGTTGTCAAGTTTCTTTAAAATTGACATGTGGAATGTTATCCTGAATATGTATACTAACTTTCACTGTCTCTCTCCTACCAGAAATGAAGGCAAGAAACAATAAATGGATTCAAAATAGAATGTAACTTATTTGGGGGAAAATCTGTAGTGAGAAGCCAATTAACTGCATACTAACAATATTCACTGGGTATTGTTCTTCAAGAGATAGATGGGAAAGGTATCCAGTCTCCCTGGCTTGGAATACTAAGAAAGGATACAGCCTGTTCAGCATTTGTCCTGGCCAAACCACAGATGAGGTGCATTGAGGATGCCCTGGCAGTCTCACCACAACTATATAATTCCTAGATGTCATGTGAGTGACTTGACCTAAGGAAGATGCCATTTTAAAACTCCTTCATCTGCTCAGGTTGTTCACCAAATAGGTGAAAAAAGGTACAACCTTAATTAATTTTGAGTGTGCTACCTAAATCCTACTTAGTCCCATTGCAATTGGCAACTAGTAGACTCATGTGGACTTCTATGTGGTAGTAAGGAAGAGATTGCTGTTTTATGGCACTCTAGCTGGAGCTGGGAACAGCCAATACTATTATACCCCCTAGGCAGCTACCTCCAATTGAGTAGGTCTCCCCAACTCTTAGAAAAAGACCTTAGCCTATTTTCCATTTCCTCATCTGATTAGGGAATGGGACAAACTTACTCTCCTTACTAGTACCAGTCCAGTATCTCAGTCCCAAAGGCATAATTTTTGGAGGATTCTTCTCAGTACAGCCCTGTGGCAAATTTTGAAATTCCAATCCCAGGAGTTAATAATTAAGATTAGTAGTAGGTCTTCTCTTGAATACAGTTACTCAAAGTGGGCAAAGTGCAGCCCATAGGCAATTTAAAAAAAAAAATCTGAAAAAAGCTTCTTCTTTTGCTATCAAATATCCTAAAATTTTCCCTAGAGGCATTCCGGGGGGGGGGGAATTTGCCATATTCTTAACCTCTGGGCCATTATAGGACCAGGAAAGACTTTTTGTTTCCAACAGGAAGTGACCCAATTAACTTCTGGTTCCCTTACAGTTGGAAAAAAAAAGCTTCTCTGGGCCTAAAATTCCCCAAATATGGCCACAAATATGGGGAAAATCCATTCACACCTCCTAGGGGTCATGGGGGACAACAAATGTAAAAAAAAAAATACAGAGGGGTGCTATGGTCCTCCAAGATCCACTCAGGGGGCAATGCAGCTCCTGAATCCCTGACAGCTGCCCACCCCTGCTCTAGACCACTGCAGAGTACATTGCTTTACTTTGAGAACTCTAATTATCTCATGAGGAGAGAACTGAATCCCACTCAGAAATATGATTGTTAAATTTAGACCATGTGCACATTAGTCACCTTGGATTCCATGCTGGGAAAAAGGTAGGATATAAATTAAATGAAGGAATGGATAGATGAACGTGTGTGTGTGTGTGTGTGTGTGTGTACACATAAACAGACACATTTATAATTTGTATTGGATGCAACTGTATGAACAATGAAAGCAGAAATGAAGTGATAGGTTCTTGACAAAACAAGACATAATAAACTCAGAATTTCCCAACATTTCCTTCACAACAGACCAAATGTTTGCATTTTAAGGCATACTGAAGTAACTGCAAAGCCCTCTCTGTGGTTTTTGTTGGCAAATGCCAATTGTAATAACCACAAAACTAATTAAATTGGGGGGGGCAGAACAACCAAGTTTAAAATGTCTATTATAACAACTGCTATTAGGATTTAACAATTGCAAGTAAGCAGAGAAATTGCAGGCCATTTTTTGTGGGAGTGGGGAAATCAATCTATGATTTCCATGTGGGCTTAGGCAAGATTTACAACAAACTTAGAACCTTCAGTCTATTCAAGGTGCACTTGCAGAAAGCCATGAATTTGAGAGCAAATGTTATGCTTTCCATTTTAATAGTAACAATGTCAGAATTATTATCAACTCAGGTCAACCAGCTACCTTTTTATATATTTTTAGTACTTGGGGTGATGCCTTTGACAAGTCTACTTTGCTCATACTTTGCTCAATGAACATTTCATTGTTCATAAGAATCATCACTCATAACCAATGGGATGGATACAGACTGTCCTGCAATCTTGTATTCTTATATATACTGTACAGTACTTCTATGCAATTTGGTATGAACTCCTATTCACACTTACCTGGGACTAAATCTCTTTGAAATCAATGGGACTTACCATTCTGAATAGATATGGCTAGAATTCAATGGTTATTGTTATTAAGTCTGATTAAAATTATTGTGCAAGATAGGCATGATTAAATTTCCTTTGATTTCATGTGTAGGAAACTTATTGTGCATCTACATTACACAAATATAGCAGTTTGATACCATTTTAACTTCCAGGGCTCCATTCTATGGGAATATGAGATTTGTAGTTTAGTGAGGCACTTAGAATTCTCGGGTAGAAATACTAGTGCATTCCTCTAAACTGCAGCACTTTAGCTGTCTGGCACAATTTTCTAAATATTTCACAAAAGTACAAATCCTTGGCTTCTATAGGATGGACACAAGACAGATAAAGTGGTTTCAGACTGCTATAACTATGTGATGTAGAAACACCCTTTATCTGAATCTACTGCTATGAATGACCACTTATCCATAATGCTGGTAGGTAGCATACATTGTAACTTTTTGGTATTCATGCTTATGATTGTGACATTATTATATACTTGCAAATGCCCCCACGCCCATCTTAAAAACCAGCAGTGACAAAGGTCTGTTCTGCTGGCAATTGGGACACTGCAGGCTGGCAATTCCAGCTCCCTCCCAGCCCTATTTGCTAGTGAGTTGCAGTGGAACAATAAGAAGCAGGACCCCTGTTACAACTCCTTAGTTCAGCTTCCTGGTGGGAGGGGTTTGGAGACATCATCCTGCAATGCCCCAGCTGCCAAAAAAACAGACCTCTATCATTGGGTGCAGCTACTGGCTGTTAAGGTTGGATTGGGGAGTTGGGTCAGAAGACAGGTCTAGGATGTTTAAGTGTGGCCAGTTCAGTGTGGTGCAGTTCTGTTTGTGTATCAATTGATAATTTGTCAGTCAAAACCATTTCTATTTGGTTGGGATTGTCTTGCAAAATCATTTGGGTAAGGGTTAGAGTTAGTGTTATTATCTATTTTCAATTAATACTATCAATTACCTATTATCAATTCATAATTTGCAAGACAATCTCAACCAAACAGAAATAGTTCTGATTGCATTTTTTTTGACAAAATTATATATTTTCAATTGATACCCAAGTGAAACCATGCCACACTGAAATGGCCTCACTGAATTGGCCACACTGAAACATCCTTTTCTATTTGAAGATAATACATAGTTATCCATTCATAACTATAATCTGTGAAGTGGGATCTCAGCCAATGTTTGCAATTTGGCATCAAGGATCAGAGAGGCACCTCACAGACTGAGTTGTGTATTGTTGAAGGTTTCTTGGGAGAGGAAGAGCAAATAAATTTTATTGGTTGTCTGTAGTTTTTCTTTTAGCTGGGAGAAGATTCACAGTGAAGAAGATAAAATTCCCACCAGCTCAACATCCAAATGACTCCAGGGAGCTGTTCAGTTTCTCAGAAAGGAGTGGAGCTTGACAATCTCTGAACGCTTCATCAGATAGTGACCTAAATCTCAAATAGAGTAGACCCATTCAATTAATGGATTTATTGTTGTGTTGCCTCAAAAGTCAAGAATTGATTCAGTGGATCCATTCTGGGTGGGACTAATCATCCAGATTCAAACCAATCAATGAGAGCAGCAATCAGGTTCTCAGGAGAATCACTAGTGACACACAGCTGGAGTGGAGATATGTTTTTTAATATATATATGTGTGTGTGTGTGTGTGTGTGTGTATGTATATATGTGTATGTATGTGTATATATATAAATATATATATACACACATACACATTTCAGCTTGCCATTATTTTAGAAATATTTTTCAAGTTGTGGTTTTACTTTGATGTAATGACATCTTTTTTAAAAAAAAATGTAATCACTGTATGTGACTGAAAATTACAGCACTCCAGTTTTGATGTAAACAAGGTATATTTTCTAGTGCTTTGTTTAGAACATCAGTATGGTACACTATCCTCCCAAAATTACTCAAGTTTCAATTGTTTAATGGGGTTTTGGTTTCTTTAAGATGAAATAGTCTAACACTGTTTTTAGATCTTCATTGCGAAGACAACTCCAGTAATATTAGAGACTGTTTAGAATGAGGAATCTTTCAAGCAAAAGAAACTGCAGGGTATTAAAGATAAGCATTTTTTTTTTGTACTCTTGAAGGATTAATTCAGCAAGTAGCACTCAGATGAGATGTTTGACACAAACAAACAAAGAAAAATGAACTCTTAATTCTGCCTTTAAAATGTTGACAATTTCCTGTTAGCCTTGTCTCTCCCTTCGTTAGATATCTAAAGCAAAACCTGCTTTTTAGGCTTTATTGAAACCATTCATGTGTTAAGCCTCAACAGAACAAAGATAGCATTGGAAAACAAAGTGTATTCTTCCTGCCAGTAAAGATAATTGTGTTGAGTCTTATAGAGATACCTTAGAAGAAGCAAGAGGGAAAGATACTTGTTTCTTTAGAGATACATGCCTGAGAAAGAGAGGGGAGGGTGTGTGAAAGACAAGGAGGGGTCTTAATGAAAGAGAGGCCTGAGTAGGCAAAATAACATTGCAATCAACAAACACAGAATGTGGCCTTGCTTCTTTGTACAGAAGCAGGAGCTAGAAGAGTGGAATGAGATTAGCCATGGCATTATTAAAGAATATAAAATGAAGCTGAACTGAGAATGTAAGCTTGGAAGCAAAATCTGTCACTTATACATGCAACCAGTTTTTAGAAAAATCACTTTTTAAGATTATAATCCAAAAAGCCCCTAGCCTTCATGACTAGCAGGCTGGCTACAGGATTCAGGGTTGTGTAGTCCAAAACATGCCCATTCCACAGCAATTCCTGTGACTGTGGACTTGACCATATGAAAGGCAACATGTCATAATGTCTAGCAAGAAATGTTAACTGGAGAGATCTAGTTAACAGGGCTGGTGGCTTCCTTGTCAGTAGGGCAATATGAGACAGACTAGGAGATTTCTGTTCTCATTCCTTTGCAATTAACTTTGAATTCTCTTGGTCCTCCTTGTGTTACTGGATAACTGCTGAAACAGAAGGGGGAAATACTACCAATGGTTTGTTGCTCTGTGTGTCTAAATGAAGAAAATTGTATTTTTCTGTTGCTCTGTAGTCTCTCTCTGGCTTTTCTTCGCAAACGAAGATTCAGGAAGGACTCATCCTGCACTTTCTGCAAGCGCGCTGATGACTAAAAAGGCCAATCTGAGATAAACAAGTCGAAGGACAAATCCAATTACTCTGTAGTAATCTAATAGTAAATTTGACCTGCCCTCTCCCACCTCCACTTCTTGGTTTCTTTTGTCAATGGTACAATTTTGGAAGAAAGTCTAGGGGACTTTTGGGGAAAATTCTGGATGGGCCTTGATAAGCTCTTTGCAAAGATTGCCCAAAAAGCAATAGAACAAATGGAATATAAGCCTTTGGATTGGGGAACAGCAAAGCAGGCTAAAAAAATGCTAGTATCACAATGCAGTTATTGATATTTAAGATGGCATAGAGTCTGTGGCTTGTGCTGACTTGCTTTTGAATGACTTGACATATTTTTACTGGACTGGAAAAAATAAAATCCCATCAAGTTCTTTCCATCCCAGATGATCTGCTTTCCTCTACCTCTGCTCCTCATCTTGGAACAGCAAGTGCAGCAGCAAAGTACAAGAAATAAGGCTAAGAGACATTGTGAGGATGTGATGTGAGGCAAGGAAGGGAAGGATGGGTGGAAGCAGCACCACTATTTTCACCTGCCTGCCCACTTACCTATTTACCTCTATTTTCAAAAGCATTGGCAGGTTTGTGCAGTGCTACCAAAATTGGATGAGACATGAGCAAGAGGGTCATGCTTCTAGCCTTAAAAGGTGAACTGCCTTCTCATGTTAACTCCAAGAGGAATATTGGTGTTGGAATAAGCATAGCTACATGCTCAGAGACGTATGAGACCCAGAGACAGAAAGAAAATAGAATGCAAGCAATTTGAAAACATATATAAAGTTAGAATGTAGTATTATACCAAGCCCAGTTAAAGAGAGCAGTGAAAGCCAATGGGAAAAAATGAATAGGAAGAAGACAGACCAAACTGCAAGGGTAGTGGAAACCGTATGTACAGTGAGTAGCATAGAACATGAGGGAACTGAAGGAAATGGGACAAATGAAGAGGAAAAAAAATGAAATGTTTCAGTTTTTTCAATATGCTATTTTAAGAATGTCTTCACCCATAGTTCTGCAGGATGTGTCCCTTACCTCAGTATAAAAAGAATGATCCATTTTTAAATCTTAAAATAAGGGCAGCTTCTTGCCTGCTCAACACTTTATGACAACATGATCAATTGATGTCTTCCATGGTAAATGAGCCGCCAGAATTCTAACATCCATGGTAGAAGTTTCATTGCACCTCATATCTCTTCAAACACAAATGAGTCAGTTTGCTCATTCAGCTGCTAAATAGCAGGTGTAAAGGAACAGCAAGCGGGGAAATCAGATGACATGCAGGCCTGCTGCCATCTTTTCTTGATGATACACTTGAAAGTCTGGATACTTGCCTTTGTTTTCTTGCTCCTACTCCTGATGTATTCAGTAATGAATTAATGGCAGGATTCTGCTGCAAGAAATCTACATTTATACCTGTGAATCTTGAAAAGTTTTTATAGCTGATGTTCTGCTTCAAATCCAACACCTGTCCTATAGACAAAGATGGATAGTCTAGAAATAAGTGATCAGCACATGAGCAGCAGAAGCAGTAACAATAGTGAAGACAAACCTTAATCTTTAAAGAAGAAGCAACAGGAGGAGGAGGGGAGGGTGAGAAGAGGAAGAAGTCAAAGGCCTTGTTTATGTGAGGGAGGAAATGGGGATTGGTGTGCACTAACACCAATTTAAAGCAGCTTAGATTTGTCTTAATGGTTTTTGGTAAAATCACAGGGATGTAAAGCTATCTGCTTTTGCAGTCCCAATGGGCATGCCTGTGAATCAGGATGGACGGCGTGAGTGAATTACTTGTGTTTTTCTTGTTTCCAGTTGCCACCACCAAACAGTATTTTTAAAAAGTGTATCTAAGCTGCAAAAGAATTATGCTTAAATAAATTTTAAAAAGAAAAGAAGCAGCAGCTTTGTCACTTCAGCACAAAATTGCTAAGGTGAAAATCCAAGATGGTGGTTCCGGGTGCTTGCATTGTTAGTAAGCTCTGCCCCCTGCCCATGTCCGACCAATCAGTTTTCTACTTCCACTTTTATGGGGAATGTGAATGAATGAGAATTTGTTGTCCCAATGAACAGGAATGTGCATTCCACGTGGAGCTTTTAAAAAACTCCAGGAAAAGCCACAAAGGCTTTACCGTTGGAGTTTTTTTTATGGATTTGGCCCTCCTCCTTCTGAATACTATGGATTGATGTAGGATGGCATTTAGACAAATCATATTCTCCTTGAATTCTATGAGGAGTATTTTCACTGTATAGACAAACCCAAAGTCACATTGTCAAACTTGAATGTATTAAGGTAAGGGCAACCAAGATGATCACCTCAAGATATGTCAGCTGATTAAAACATCACTCAGGCACCATTTATGATACTCTCGTTCTGTACGCTTCTACCTAGCATGACTTTTGCAATACTCAGCCAACTCAGCTTTAACTCAGACAAGAAGCCAGAAACTTCCCTGAGGTTTTTTTTCCCCCTACTTCCAGTGTCAAGCTCTTGTTCCTTTTTTATTACCCCAGTCTGATTCAAGCCCAAAGCCATTAATGCTACATCCACAGGAGAGTAAGCAAGATAGGGATGGGAAATATATTCAGAAATATTTTTGAATGGTCTAAAAATGTGGGTTTTTTGAATGCTGAGAAGCCCTGAGAAGAATCCTGAACTGATGAGAATCTTTGCAGTTTGGGACTTATTCTGTACAAAATTTGTACATGTTTGTTTCCTGTATAAAATGGAATCTTCAATGAAGGAAACAGCATCTTCTTCATGGAGAATAATATTTCAACACAGAAATATTAATCCCTGTTCATAAAATGCTGTTTTCTGCACAGAGAATGCTGTAATTGGGGATTTGTTCTGTGTAAAATTCATATATGGTAGATTTATATAGAAAACAGCATTTTATATCCAGAAAATAACATTATTATGTAATTAACATTTACATGTTGAAATATTATTTTCCATGCAGAAAATGCTGTTTTCTTAATAAAACAAATATGTGCAAATTTTGTGCAGAACAAGTCCCAAATTATGAATAGCCTTCAAAAACTGTGTTCTTTTTGAAGACTTTCTCACAGTGGGGGGAAATTGCTGAAATTACTTATTAATACCTTCAAGAAGAAACTTACAAAAGAATTACATCCCTAAATCAAGATTATCAAAGCCTGGAAACTAAGTATTATGCAGAATGACTAAGTGAGATGGATATGCTTAGCTTGGAAAAGAGAAAATTGAGAGATGACATGATAGCCACCTTTACATATATAAAAGCATGATGGAATGAGCTTGTTTTCTCTGCTCCGAAGACTAAGACAAGAACCAAAGGGTTCGAATTACAGGAAAAGAGATTCCACCTAAACTTTATGAAGAGCTTGTTTACCTTAACAGCCCTTTGACAGTGGAATAGACTGCCTCAGTGGGTGAGGGACACTTCCTCATTGGTGATTTTTAAGCAGGGGTTGGATGGCCTTTTCTCAGGAGTGCTTTAATTGCATACTCCTGTGTGATGTGTGGGTGTGGACTAGACAGCTCTTGCAACCTCTTCCAATGCCATGCTTCTATGAGGCATCCAAACATCTCTATTGTTACTCTCACAGTCCAGAAAGCTATCCAATGAACTTTCCCTGTAAGTAATAAAAGGAACCCTTCCTTCCAAGCACTCCAACTATTAAACCTCCTATTAACATTTTCCTGATTTTGCTACAAAATAAAAACAAAAATGGAAACAGAAGTTATATAGTTATTTTAAAAGGGAACAGTTGTCAAGATGCCTTAATATACTTGGCTTCCAGATGGATAGCAGGTGAGCTTGGAAATAGTTACAGTTCCTAGCAGCTTCCCAGATGTATCTATCTGTTTAATCTTGAAGTGAAAATAGAAGCCCTCTGTTCTGAAGTATTGATGCCATAGGTAAGTGGTTGAATTTCATGCAGGAGTCATCACCTTGCCCTTTGTGTTTTTATACAAATCACTTTCTTTGCAATATACTGAATCACAATTACTTTCCAGTCACAGATCCCCTTAAAATGGGTCTTATTAAAAAAAAGTTTTTCCTTTTTTTTATTGATGCCAGCAAATTAATGTTTGGGGAAAGGGAGATATTATAGATTGCTTTCATTTTACAGGTCTTACTTCTAAATAGATTCAGTCTGTGGTAATTATGAGGAAGGACAAAAGGGCTGAGGGAGTTAACTTTTGTGACTCAGTTTTGAATGTCTCTCTCTGGGGGGGGGGGAATCAGAAGAACTGTGCATTAGAATTATTGAGAGTATGGATATTTCCTACGGATGGAAGTGTGGGGATACATCCACATATTTCTAAATGTTCTGGGATGGTTGAAACTGAAATTCTACTCCGGTTTGGAGGATGTTAATCAGGGAGGAAAACATCCAATCATATTGAAACTTCTTGGGAGGTAGAAGGGGCCAAATAATTCTGAACTTTTCCTTAACATTGCCTAATGTGAAATTATAACACAGATTGAAAGCCCTGCTAGGACATTGCAGCAACACTGAACAACAACAGAAGGTGGCAAAAATTCACTTAAATGTAAAAGAATTGGAAACAGTCATAATATTGTTCAGCGGCTCATTTACACGAGAGGAAATAATGCTCATTCCTGCACATTATTGCCTATTCATAGCTGTATTTTTTTGTGTCCACAATGTTTTGCAGAAACAATACCCTAAGAAGCTATCCACTGTTTAAATAAGGTGAATCACTGCAGGATCTCATTGGGACAAAAGGTATTCCCAGCAAATTCTGTGAGGAGTATTTTCATCATTTAGACAACACCCTGGATACTAGTAATTCAGGAACCCAATTTGCAAGGATCCCTGACTCAAATTAGGGTGTGCCACAGCAGCCCTGAGTGATCACTTACTACACCTCCTGACTAGCTATGCTTCTCCAGGCATTTTTGGATCATTGCCCACTAGTATGGTTTGGTGATAGATTTTTACTCTCAAATTCCCAGAGCCCTGAGTCGCATATTTTGGAAGAAAGATATGTTTGACAGTTCCTCAGAGTGCTCACCTATGTTGAGGGTTAGATTGGGAGGCATTGTCCCTGGCCTTCATCCAAAGGGGGATGCCTGCTGCCTTCTGCCCCATCTTCTGTACCTGCCCTGGCATAAAAAATGATGGAAGTCACTATAATTGTGAGAGAGATTTAGGTTCCTTGCCCACAGCTCTTAAATTCTTATCTGTCTGTGGTTTTGGTTGTTGTTGTTGGTTGTTTTGCTAAGCTCTGCTTCATTCCTCTTTCCCCAGTCTTCTAGGACCAAATCCTGGAAAACATCTTTTAGATTGTTTAGAAGTGACTTGTCTCCCTAGAATCAGCTCTGGTTAAATAAGCCAGTGCATAATAAACCATAAAAGGAAGGTAAGAGTCCACACAGGGATGAAAATCTCTGCTTATTTCATTCTTACACATGGAAAAGTAAAATGTCAAAAGTGTTCTTCATCTGGTATGTGAGATTATGAGAGGTTTTACACATTCTCAATAGTATTTCACATTTTGGGACTCTTTTGCCCAAATTTTTGAAAGTTTTTTTTTTTTTGCATGTATGGAAACTGCAATGGGTTTTTTATTTTGTTTTTGCTGAAAGCCAATGCTTTAGTGTAAAATGTAACAGATTTGTACAATACAATGTTTTTCAAGAGCCAGCATGGTGTAATGGTTTCAGTGTTGGACTACAAACCCAGAGAGCAGGGCCCGAATTCAGCCATGGAAACCCACTGGGTGACCTTGGGCAGGTCACTCTCTCTCAACATCAGAGGATGCCAAAGGCAAACCCTCTCTGAACAAATCTTGCCAAGAAAACCCCATGATAGGTTCACCTTACGGTCTCCATAAGTCAGAAATGACTTGAAGCCATGCAACAGTGACAACAACAACGTTTTTGCTATTTCTGCTGATCATGAAAGAGTGCCTTTTGGGTGTGTGTGGGGGGGTCTTGTTGCTTTCCTGAAGAGGTAAAAAAATAGAGCAATTGGAAATGTTTCTGAGTTCATGTATCCAGGGATTCAGATAACATTTTTAGTCAACTTTGAGCAATTATACAAATATTTATTATGTCCCTACAACAGGACCCTTGCCCCCAGGCCATTTCTCTCTGTCTCTCTCCCACACACACACACACACTATCATAATTATTGTTATCTTTGTCATTGGACTTTATCAGACTATCATTTTAAAGCATTCTTTTGCTTGCATAAAAAAACTTTTAAGGCAGCAAAAGAAGGCTCCTCCTCGCACTTACCTCTAATCCTGGCGAAGGCAGCTCTGGCAATGAAAGACGAAGTGAACAGAGCTCCGTTCACTTCCTCCTTTGAAATCCCATGAAATATCACGAGACTTCATTGTGTGGGAAATTTAAAAAAACAAAACAAAAAATAACACTAAAAAGGTTTTTAAAGCACAAATATACTCTTTAAAACTTACAAGTAACCCAGTGTGATGAACCCCACCAACATTCACTCACCAGAACAACAGGCAGCAGTTGAAATGCTTTATTGTATAATAATAATAATAATAATAATAATAATAATTGTTATTATTTCTATCCCACCCCTCTGCAACACAATCGGGGCAGCTTACAGCATAACAATTCCATAATTACATTAGTACCCAAACCCACCCACCCCTTAAAACAATATTAAATTAAAAAGATTAAAAATGTACAATAATTAAAAGAGAAAAAATAGAATAATCCGATGGCAGCTTAAGGGAAAAGACAGCTGAATCTTCGGGATGGGATAGCTATTTGGGAAAGGCCTGCCAGAAAAGATCCATCTTGACAGCTTTTTTGAAGCTGTCTAAGGTGGTAATAAGACAGATCTTGTCCAGCAGGCCATTCCATAATTTGGGAGTGGTAGCAGAGAAGGCCCTCTGGGAGGTCACCGACAGCCTTGTTTTCATAGGTTGTAACAGATTCCTGTTACCGAAGTGTGCGGGGAGGGTCATACGGGAGGAGGCGGTCCCAGAGGTAAGTTGGACCCAAGCCATGTAGGGCTTTAAAGGTCATAACCAACACCTTGTACTGTGCCCAGAAACTAATAGACAGCCAGTGGAGAGCTTTTAACACAGGTGTTATATGCTCTCTTCTGGAAATGCCAGAAATCAACCTATAGATGTGAACAGTAACAATATATTGACAGGTCTGAGAATTGGGCGCCAAAGGCCCTTCGTTAATACATTGCTTAGGTTTTGTTTCCCCTCCAACCACCACCTGGTTAATTGGTAATATCAGTTCCATGCAATACTCCTTAAACATTCCCAAGGGAAATGACCTTGACACACTATACAGACTTTCACTAATACATATCAATCTCCCCAGCCTCCTAGCATGCCCTCTGCTCATGTCAAGTCTCTGGTGTGATTGTTAGTAGGCCCAAGAATTCTAACTAGCTAACTAATAGAGCCAGGAAAGCTTCCTAAATATCTATATGGCACCAGAGACATGACACCCAGGGAGGTTCATAAAAAGTGTGTCACTTACCTGGATGTTGCGATCTCACCCAAAAGTGTTCATGCCGGACTGGCCACTGATGGGGTAAGTACAGGGGGAAAAGGTTTCACATGCTGGCTATGCCAGAAAAAAATAACAGGGGGATCAATTGATGGCTTAAGTTATCAATTAAAAAGTACGGGTTTTGGAAGGGACATAACTATGAAAGGGTGACATCATCTGATATGCATGCCCTGTCATGGTTATGTGGCATCATTATGACACCTTGTTTGATGTGTCTGATAAAGTCCATTGTTAACATTGTCATCATCATCATCTTTATTTTTATCCTACCATTTTCTCCAAAATGAGAACTTAGGGTGACTACTCTCTATTAAAAAAATGTGGTTGGCCAAATATTCTAGGTCAATCTAAATTCTTGCAACCCCCTCCCCTGCTGGTTGATGCCTTGCTTTTCAGCAAATCCTTTTTGCCAGAGCTGACTTCAAGGTTGATGTCAAGAAGCTGAGCACAGACAGCTGTCCAACATGCACTGTCTTCCTCAAATCAAGCATAGATAGCCTTCTGCAGGTCTGCCCCTGGCTAGCATTGGGGCATCATACATCATGCATCTGTCTTGTCCGTTTCCAGGATGTGTCTTTGGGTCAGGCAGAAAAAGCATACAAGCAATCTGAAGTATTCAGAGGGAAACTGAACAAGCTTCATATTTGAGGAAGGCATACACCAGCAATGTTTCTACAATGAAGTGATGCCAAAGTAGATATTTCACAGCTTACTATTATCCACACTGCCTTTATTTTCCATGTGAGATCTACTCACACCTTCTTTAGCTGACAGGAGTGTTACCATGGGGTTAATTTAATGCAAAATCTGAGGGAAATTTGGTCAGGTAAAAACATCACTAAGAATTTCAGGCAAGTAAAAAGAGTGTTGTCAAGATTAATACTGGGCTTAGGATGGGTAAATTGAATAACTGGTAAAATTAGCAGCAAGATGTGACACAATACATTGATTCTATACCATAGGAAAAGAAAACTTATAAGAACTGATGGGATTTAGTAATTAAATGAGGTAATTTTAGATTCTAGATGTAATAACTATGGGGAAGAGCTATTTCAATGGCAATGCCTTTTGATTCACTGATATTAAAACAAGGTAAACCATATTTCTTTCTGCTAACTACTACAGTAGCACAGTATGAATAGTTGCCAGATCCAACAGTCTGATACTTTTGGTGGTTCACATGTTGTGGCTTACGTCTCCTCTTTTTCAGGATGTAAATCTCCTAATTTAACAAATGTTAGGAAGCAGCAGGATTCCTTAAATAAAATGATGGACATCACTGGCAGTACACCAGTTTGCAAAAGTACCTTATCAGAACTAGTCTGTACCAAAAGTTCTTCAGCTCTAATTGGGGACCTGAAATCATAGGTTTTAGAGTTCCAGGAAATATTTTGGCTTAAATTTATTGGTTTGTTCCAATTAGAGTTGACCTGTTAATATGCTATTAAGTGTGAGTCAATATGTAGGTAAATCACATTAATAAATGGGTCTGTTCTAGTACTACCCATAGGATCCAGGCCTCTGTCTTATGATTTATTTATCTTTGCGTCCTCTTGTTCAGTGCCGTTGTTTTTTCTTGCTTTTCCTACTTCCTTAAAATTTATCCGCTCCTTCTGTTGCTACTTATTTTTCTTTCTTGGCTTAGTTAAACAGAATCAGTACTTCTCGGTCTTTGGTCTTCCAGATGTTTTGGACTTTAGCTCCCAGAATCCCTAGCCACTAGTTCATCTGGCTGAATCTTTTTGGAGTCCAAACCCCTGAAGGAAGAAGATTTGAGAATCACTGATACAGATGATTCAAGGTAATCAGTGAACAATGTAATGCAGCTGCAATTCCCTTCATATTTTTTATGAGTTAGCATGAGTTATAAAGACCGTAGTGTGGTGACCTTCCCTTTAAAGTGTTCTGATTTTGTTGGTTTGTGACACAACTTTAATGGGATTTAAAATATGTGGTTCAGCACCATTCACTGTAAACAGCTATCTAAGAGATGCAATTTCCTGTGAGCAATCAATGTAAAGTTCTTAACCTTCTCCTATTTAAGCTAGTAAAAAAAAAAAAATCCTTTTAGGTCTGACGTCCTTTATGGGATAGAGTCATAAATGGTCTTTTCCAGTAATTCCATTCAGTTTGATGCCCTCATTAATATGTTGTTGGAGCTACAGATGGTACTTTGGGGGGGGGTGATGAAGCATATGGACACACACACATACACACACACTATGACAACTACAGGTGAGCTTAAAGCGTTGACTATAACAATGTAATAGAATGCAACCTGCACTTCCATTCAGTCAATTTGTTGTCCAAAATTCTTCCCTTGTGAAAAATAAAATAAAATATCCTGACGCTATGATCTGGGGTTAACATAACAAAGGCTACAATTAAAAAGTACTTTTCTGCAGCAAACCAACCAAACAAAGAAACCATACTCGGATTATTTTCCCCAGCAAATTACTTAATTCAGAAAAAAAAAATTCCCTTGGATTATAATGAGCCAATACTGGATCAGATGAAGTTTTGCTGAATCCAAACCCATGTCATCCAGGAGTACTTGAAATTATTTAAGACCATCCTTACCTTGGCCAAACTATGTACCAGAGTTGCGACTGTGTGTATGGGCTGGAAGAGTTGTTGATCCAATATAGCCTGGCTCCTCTCCTCTACTTTTGAGAAGTATACTGGGAGACCTCTGAAATCAGTTGACAGAAGAGTTTTGGGGAGAGAAGAGCATTTCTGCCATTAGCACAGAATTTATGCTGATAGATTTGTATTGGCACTTAAAATTAACCCCCATAGCCTTTGAGTTAGGTTGAAATAAAATTATCTTCCCAACAAAATAAAAATAAAAATATAACAATGGTGTTATGATCTTATCTTGTTTCAGTTACCAAAACATGGGAGATGGCTGAATTAAGCTTTGTGAAGAACATCAATATATAACATATTCCCACTGGAATTGGCACTACAGTTTCATATATTCAGGCCAAAGTCCAATTGCTACTCCACCTAGAAAGGTCCCATTAAATCCAATTGGATTTACATAAATGTTAACTTATCATTTACTATTTCACTCAGTGAAACTACTCGAATTGTTACATTCCCAATCCTTTCTGGAAGCATGATGAATTTTGCTTCCCCAGATGAACCACCAAACCCAAACACCATACAGTGTTGTGGGGGGAGGTGTTTTAGTGAGCACACATGGCATCGAGTCATACTAGTGGCCATGGCATACCACACCATGGTTGGGAGGAGATGGGCTGGAGCTTACATTATTTAAGGCCCTGCTGCCCCTGGCCTCCTCCTCTTTCATCTCGATGACCCACCCACCTCGGTCACAGTATGAATTTGATTGGTCACTTCTCGGGCTGTGTAGAAATTCCCCCCCCCTTTTCCATGTTTTGTTTGTTTGTTTGTTTGTTTGTTTTTGCCTACCCCATACTGTCACTTTGGACTTGGATAATTGGCTTTGGGTGTGGTCTTTAAATAGGTGGTCATGGCTGGGAATGGGAGAGACAGGATTACTTTGGCACTCCCTTATGGCACTTCCTTTTCGGTTGAAGCATAAACCTATCAAACTGCTCCTGCAGGTCATGCGGCTGGGGACAGAAAGATAGGCTGTCCTTGAGGCTGGCACCAGGTTTGAACCCTCGATAGAAATCATCTGGCTTGAGGAGTTACATCCTGGGGCCTCGCCTTCCAGCAGATGGTGCCCAAGGGGCACCCCAATTTCAGGGATCCCCCTCAGGGCTCAGATATTTCACCTAGGGAAGCTGGGAGATGGGTCTGGGAAGACCATTGGCTCCCGCTTTTCCTGCACTGTGTCTCCGCCCTGGTTCGCATGCCTCAAGAAATAAATAGGTTAGATATTCAGTAAAGCGGCCCATGTTTCAACTCAACATTTGGGTCTTGACTCATTATTTCATGTGCTGATCATTAAAAGCTTGTTTTACACTGCTTCAACACTTAGTTGCGACAAGAAAGATTCTTTGAATCTATACCAGGGATCTATCTTACCTTTGCAATATAGAGTTTGCTTTCATATTGTTGTTGCTTTTGCTGTTATTTATTATACTTACCAGATGCTCAATAATAGCATTGAACAAAAAACAGAACAACATAATGATGTCAAATAAAACCAGTGAATACAGCACAAAAAATCTTGCAAAACCAGATTTGAGGTTAAATACAAATTCAGTATTAATCATATAATAAAGCGAATAATCCAATCCATTAAAGCTATCATGTTTAGCCTTTAAAATTCTATGGTGCTAAAACCATTGTAGAGATTAAGGCATTCAAATAAATTTATGTAAGGGCCAAGGATTTTTTTGTACAGGTTCTTTGCCTGGCTTCAGAAAGACTTTCAAGCATGTGTCAGGTTTGTTACCCTGGGGCAAATCTAGACAGGCAATTTATCCTGGATTCCCCCATGCTGGAGCCCCTAGCAATAGTGGGTGGGGTAATGGGAACTGTAATCCAAAATGTCAGGAGAGGCCTCTATTCTTTACCCTTGGTATAGAAAGAAGGGATGTGAACACATCCTGTTCATTTTCTTTCTTTCTCAATGAGATCAGCAATCTTGAGGGGTCAAGACAATGTACTGGGAGTTTCTTAATCACCATGAGATTTCTCATCTTCAGTGAGAGAATGAGACTGAGGACATTTCTTTTTCCACTAAAGTTTCTATGGTTTCCCAAAATGTCTCTTCCCAAAAGTAGTGTCTTTTTTGCCTTTGAAAAATAAAGCATGCATGCGTGTGCACACACACACACAAAGCAAGTGCAGATGAATTAGTCAATTGATCAGAGAGATACAAACAACCTATCTGATGCTTCCATTTTCAAAAAGAAAAGAAATCCCTACAATGAGGCAGTTGCCATTGTACAGGTCACCTCCTGTAACCATGGTTTCATTTAAATATGGTGGGGGGGAGATCTCTCTAGGAATCTGGAGGTCCTCCAGTGTGACTTTATGGTCAATATCCACTGCAGTCACACTGGAGGACCTTCAGATGCACAGACAGGCATCCTACATAGGCCCTCCAGCACAATTCTATGATATTCTATGATGGTTCACTGTTACCACAGTTTCAGTTATAAATGGTAAGTAATGAAATATACACCGATGGATACAGGGGGCATCCTGCAGTTTAGCTGCAAAATTAATACAATTCATGTTTGTTTTTTTGTTTTTGCAAAATATGTGCAAAAGTATTTTCACAAATTTGAATACTTGTTCAAGGCTGACAGAATGTTTCTCCATCTTGCAGCAGAGGAATATGGAAAGAATATTCTTAATTATTCATTCCCAGATTTATTTATTTTTTAAAACAGAATTCCTGACAGTTGGGAAATTCTGGCAGGAAGAATAATAGACCAGTGAAAATTTTGTACACTTTTCTTTTGTTATTCACCATTTAAAAGTGTTGCAGGGGAATTGTTCTACAGAGAAGTATATATATTTGGAGGGGGTGACTCCCCAGTTTTCTGTGCAGAAAACAGCTTTCCTACAGAGAAATAACTGTTTTGTGTGTAGAAATAATTGTTCCTCCTTCCATACAAGGATGAAATTGTTGGGGCATTACATCACATTACATCACTTGTTCTCACATACCAGAACAAGACAAGTAAATATTTACATCCTGAATAAGAAATAAACACAGCATCTCACATGTTCCTCATGTTCTTTCTTGTGCACATTGCTGGCATTGCAGAATATCTGAATCCTGGACACATCGAACACATTCTCATGTCAATGTAGAAGAAATTAGACTTGGTTATGTATGAGAGGCCATGTGTTCTTAATGAATTCAAGGGAAATCAAGAGAGGGAAGGTAATAATAGAAAGGCTGAATGCTGCGCAGGGTACAGAAGCTTTGCCAAAAAGAGTAAAGCATTTCAAAAGTCATTCCAGGAAATGCATAACATTTATTTGATTCCTACTCCAGCTAAATCCCTTTGACACAGAGTCTGGCTGACACAGACCTATTTGCTTGCTGTTTGGCATCCTTGTGGCACAAAATAAATTTAATTTCTTGACTGATAAAACAGATGAAGCCTTGAGTCACCTTTCAATCATTAATTTGACACCAACCTTAGAAGGAATGTCCTTAATATCAAAATAATCCTGAATTCTAGAGTTAGACTGCTACCCCTCCCAAAAGAAAATCATGTATGTGATTCCTGTTGATGATTTTAACTAAATATGTTTCTTTTTTAAATGAAATGTTTCTTTTAAAAATATGTTTCTTTTTAAAATGAAATGGCACTGAAATAATTTAAATAATCTAAATCATGAAGGATAAAAACAATTAATAAGTAAAACAACCACCCCCCACAAACACACACACACATCCCAACAGCAGCAATCGAACAGAAACTAACCACTGAAAAAGTGTTTTAAGTCTGTGGAACATGAGGAACAAAAGAGCCAAAAGGCACAGACTGTATAGCTACAGGTGGCAATCAAGAAAGCTTGCTTTCCTTGGGATAATAACTACTGCTATACTTATTATATTTTGCCTGTACCCCACCTTTCTCCCAATATAGACTCAAGGCAGCTAACAGTGAATTTAAAACAGTCCAAGTTAGAAACAGTACACATTATTAAAAGCTGACAATCTAAGGACTTTTTCAGACGTCTCAAATACAACGCAAGCAGCCTCGTCATGTTGCGAGGCTGCTGCGCTGCAGGGTGTCCCTCTCAGATGACGCTCTCCCCTGCCGGTACTGTTGTGGTACCGTGGGGAGATTTGAGCATTATATTTTGCCAATTTTTACAGACAAAAGTTGATCATGATTAAAAGTCGCCGAAATATAACGCTCAAATGTCCCCCCGGTACCGCAACAGTACCGGCAGGGGAGAGCGTCATCTGAAAGCGACGCCCTGCAGCGCAGCAGCGTTGCAACGCAACGAGGCTGCTTGCGTTGTATTTGAGACATCCGAAAAAGTCCTAACTCAATCAAAACTTCAAGGTCTAGCAAATTCCTTACTTGCCTGGAAGACAATTTCATGGTCCAAAAGGTGGAAGATGCAACAAGGGGGTCAGCTATTTTAGATCTGATCCTAACCAACAGAGATGACCTGGTTAATGGGGTGCAAGTGGTGGGATCCTTAGGTGAGAGTGATCATGTTCTCCTGGAGTTTGTTATACAATGGAAAGGAGAAGCCAGGCATAGTCAGACATGCATTCTTGACTTTAGGAGAGCTGATTTCAATAAACTGAGGGAAACACTGGGGGTGATCCCATGGTCACGAATATTAAAGAGAAGACACCTCAAGATGGATGGAACTTTCTCCAAAGGGAGATACTGAAGGCAAAATTTCAAACAGTACCATTGAGTAAGAAAAATGGGAGGTGTCTCAAGAAACCAGGATGGATGACTAAAGAACTTTCAATGGAGCTAAGTTTTAAACGGAACATGTATAGGAAATGGAAAAAGGGGGAAATCACCAAAGAATTCAAATAGATAGCGAACACGTGTAGGAGTAAAGTCAGAAAAGCTAAAGTGCAGAATGAGCTCAAGCTTGCTAGAGAGGTTAAGAACAATAAAAAAGGGTTTTGGGGGTATGTCTGCAGCAAAAGGAGGAAGAAGGAAATGGTAGGGCCACTATGAAGAGAAGATGGCAAAATTCTAACAAGGGACAGAGAAGAGGAAGAATTACTAAACACCTTCTTTGCCTCAGTGTTTTCAGAAATGGAAGAGGGGGACCAACCTGAGGATAAAGGAACAGAGGACACAATAGGGGAAATCCAGCACAGAATAAGCAAAGAGGTATTACAGGAATACCTTCTTAAACTAAACAAATTTAAATCTCCAGGACCAGATGAACAACATCCAAGAGTATTAAAAGAGCTGGCAAATGTAATCTCAGAGCCATTGGCAATAACCTTTGAGAACTCCAGGAGAACAGGAGAAATCCCAGGAGAGTGGAGGAGGGCAAACGTTGTCCCTATCTTCAAAAAGGGGGAAAAAGAGGATCCCAAAAATTATCGTCCAGTTAGTTTGACATCAATACCAGGGAAGATTCTAAAGCAGATCATTAAACAGAGAGTCTGTGAACATTTAGAAGGCAATGCCATAATCACAAAAAGTCAACATGGGTTTCAGAGAAACAAGTCATGCCAGACTAATCTGATCTCTTTTTTTGATAAAATGACCAGCTTGGTAGATGAAGGGAATGCTGTGGATATCGTATACCTTGATTTCAGTAAGGCCTTTGACAAGGTTCCCCATGACATTATTGCAAACAAGCTTGTAAAATATGGGCTAGACAAGTTAACTGTTCAATGGATTTGTAATTGGTTGACCGGCCGAACCCAAAGGGTGCTCAGCAGTGGCTGCTTTTCGTCTTGGAAAGATGTGACCAGTGGGGTGCCACAAAGTTCGGTCCTGGGCCCAGTGCTATTCAACATCTTTATCAATGACTTGGATGAGGGAATTAGGGGCATACTTATCAAATTTGCAAATGACACCAAGTTGGGAGGAGTAGCCAATACCCTAGAGGACAGGATCAACATTCAAAATGACCTGGATAGACTGGAGAGCTGGGCCAAAGCTAACAAAATGAAATTCAAGACGGAGAAGTGTAAGGTACTGCACTTAGGGTGAAAAAATGAAATGCATCGATATAGGATGGGGGAGACCTGGCTGAATGAGACTACGTGCGAAAGGGATCTAGGAGTCCTAGTAGACCACAAGTTGAACATGAGTCAACAGTGTGATGCGGCAGCTAAAAAGGCCAATGTGATTTTGGGCTGCATCAACAGAAGTATTGTGTCTAGATCAAGGGAAGTAATAGTGCCGCTCTATTCTGCCTTGGTCAGACCTCACCTAGAATATTGTGTCCAGTTCTGGAAACCACAATTCAAAATGGATATTGACAAATTGCAGTGTGTGCAAAGAAGGGCGACTAAAATGGTGAAAGGTCTGGAAAGGATGCCTTATGAGGAGAGACTTAGGGAGCTGGGTATGTTTAGCCTGGAAACAAGACGGTTAAGAGGCGATATGATAGCCCTGTTTAAGTATTTGAAGGGGTGTCACGTTGAGGATGGAGCAGGCTTGTTTTCTGCTGCTCCAGAGACTGGAACATGGAGCAATGGATGCATGCTCCAGGAACAGAGATTCCACCTCAACATTAGGAGGAACTTTTTGACAGTAAGAGCTGTTAGGCAGTAGAACACACTCCCTCAGAGTGTGGTGGGGTCTCCTTCCTTGGAGGTCTTTAAACAGAGGCTGTATTGCCATCTGTAGGGGATGCTTTGATCAAGATTTCCTGCATGGCAGGGGGTTGGACTGGATGGCCCTCGTGGTCTCTTCCAACTCTACAATTCTATCATCCTATGATTCTATGATAAATTCCACAAACTCCTTGTGAATT
This sequence comes from Gambelia wislizenii, assembly GCA_030847615.1. NCBI lineage: Eukaryota > Metazoa > Chordata > Lepidosauria > Squamata > Crotaphytidae > Gambelia > Gambelia wislizenii. Next base: position 152,745,733 of record JAUMIR010000004.1, read on the forward strand.
GCTGGGAAAAAGGGGAACTGCCATCAGATCTCCGTGATGCAGTCATCATCACCCTGTACAAGAAAAAAGGAGCAAAATCTGATTGCTCAAACTATCAAGGCATAATACTGCTCTCTATTGCGGGAAAAATCCTTGTAAGGATACTCCTGAACAGATTAGTTCCTGCTATTGCAGAACTTCTTCCTGAATGCCAATGTGGCTTCAGAGCCAATAGGAGTACTACAGATATGGTATTTGCCCTTAGACAACTGCAAGAAAAATGTAGAGAGCAGAACAAGGGTCTCTATGTAACATTTGTCGACCTCACCAAAGCCTTCGACACTGTGAGTAGAAAAGGTCTGTGGCAGATCATGGAAAGACTAGGATGTCCCCCCAAATTCCTTAAAATGATTATCTTGCTACACGAGGGCCAGTGCGGTCAAGTCAGATATGGCGATGCTCTTTCAGAGCCCTTTCTAATAATTAATGGAGTGAAGCAAGGTTGTGTTCTTGCTCCAACTTTATTTACAATTTTCTTCATCATGATGCTCCAAAGGGCTATGGCAGAGCTTGAAGAAAACGACGGCATCTATATACGTTACCGTATTCATGGTAGCTTGTTTAACTTAAGCCGTCTGAGGGCTCACACTAAGGAGATTTTCAGACAGGCAAAAATCGCCCCTTGCCGCGCGAGCAGCCTCCCGAAACTGCTGCGCGGCAAGGGTCTTCTTCGGACGACGCTGTGCCTCTGGCGAAACCGTCCGTGTCACTTCCGTGAAGCTTGGGACGGCTCCGCGTCATATTTCAATCACGGGCAGCCTCCGTGCTTGAAATATGACGCGGAGCCGTCCCAAGCTTCACGGAAGTGACACGGACGGTTTCGCCAGAGGCACAGCGTCGTCCGAAGAAGACCCTTGCCGCGCAGCAGTTTCGGGAGGCTGCTCGCGCGGCAAGGGGCGATTTTTGCCTGTCTGAAAATCTCCTAAGATTCTAAACTATCTAGTCCATGAGCTGCTCTTCGCTGAGGCTGCTCCCTTGTTGCCCACACAGAAGCAGCTCTGCAGCGCCTAACATCCTGCTTCGCAACAGCTGCAGAGCTGTTTGTGCTGGAAATCAACCTGAAGAAACAGAAGTTCTTTACCAGCCTGCACCACAGGACAAATACCACCATCCCTACATTGCCATTGGGAAATCTGTGCTCAAGTCCATTCAGCAGTTCACCTACCTGGGAAGCATCATCTCCTTAGATGCCAAGGTTAACAAAGAGATCGATCACAGATTAGCAAAGGCATATAGCAGATTTGGAAGACTTCACAAAAGAGTCTGGAGTAATAAACACCTGAGGCGAAGCACAACAATCAGTGTATAGAGCCATTGTACTGTCTATTCTCCTTTATGGATCTAAAACATGGGTCACCTATCGCCACCACCTACGACTCTTTGAACGCTTTCATCAGCACTGTCTATGCACAATCCTAAATATACACTGGACTGACTATGTGACAAATGTTGCTGTCCTTGAGCAAGCAGGGATCACCAGCATTGAGGCCATGATATTGAGAACACAGCTGCGCTGGTCAGGGCACGTTTCTAGGATGGAGGACCATTGCCTCCCAAAAATACTACTCTATGGTGAACTCGCCATGGGTCAGTGTAAGAGGGGCGCTCCAAAAAACGATACAAGGACTCCCGGAAACAACATCTCAGGCTTGGCCAAATTGATCACCAACAATGGTCCGCCCTGGCCTCACATTGGGAGGCATGGAGATGCACTATCCACAATGCTGCAGCCTTATTTGAGAACTCACACCAAACAAGTCCTGAAGAGAAATGACAATGTAGAAAGAATCGCAACATGGAAACATCACTGAAGGAGACCTTCTGCTGTGCTTTCTGCAACCAGACTTGTTTATCTCGGATTGGCCTTTTTAGTCATCAGCGCGCTTGCAAAAGGCGCGGAATGAGTCCTTCCTGAATCTTCGTTTGCAAAGAAAAGCCAGAGGGGTCTACACTGAATGAATGATAGCTCATGCTATCATACATTTTTACATCTTTAAGCAAATATGAAAATCTTTATAGATTTGTAAATCTCTATAGTCCATGAAAGCTCATGCTGTAAAAATGTTTAAATATCTTTAAGGGATCAGAGGACTCTGTTGTTTTTCTTTCAACACTGTAAGACACCTAGTACTATGGAAATAAATATATAAATCAATTTCTATTATCCTCTTAGAGCTGAATTTATCTTTCCTACATTAATTCTAGCTCTGTGAAAGGTGATGTTGAATATTCTCAAAAATATTTAATAAATACTTAGATATTGGCTAAATATTCTATAGATATTTGTTTTGTCCTTTGATTATATTTTACAACAATATTAGATCTCTAACAATTGATATATCACAGTACTGGATCACTATCATATAACTAGATTTAGAATTCAACAGTATTACCTCAGTAACATGCAATAGTATTGAGCATTCATTGTTTCACAGATGAAGATATTTACTATATCTGACCAAATCTGAAATTCATGATAGAGTGGCATGTCTAAAGCACAATATTTTTAAATATTTTTTTTTCATTTTCAAATTGCAGATTTTACTTTCATTTTGTAACCTGCACCATTAAGTTTACAGAAGATTTCAGAACAAAAACATAATTCTTCCCTAATTTTTCTCTTAAAATAAGTAACAAGTCATTTTAGCAGTTTGCTTCCTTCTATGAAAAAGTCTTTGAGAACCACACTGTTTTCAACTTTGTTCACAATGGGACCTATACAGCACAAAATTCACAGATGATTGTTTTATGCAGAAAACAGCATTTTTCATGAAGAAACAGCATTTTATGCACCAAAATTAAGATTTTTCTGCAGAAATATTATATTTTATGCAGAAAATTTTGTTTTCTTTGCAAATCACCATGTACAACTTTTATTCAGATTAAGGCCCCAGTTGCATCATTTTCTGCACAGGCAATAACAACTTCATGTAGATATATTATTTTCTGTACACAACAACCATGCTGCTTTCTGTATAAAACCAGCATGCTCATTTTGTGTGTGTGCAGAAGTATATTCCATAGTGTGAAGATTCTTGTTATGACACTCAAAAAACATAGAGGGGTTAGCCAATTTTTGAATATTCTTTCCATCTCTATTTCATAGTTAAATACTTACCGGGTTTATAATATTTTCAGCAACCAGTATGTAACAGGCAGAGAGGGGTGTGAATGTACAGAGGAGAGATGAATAGGAAGGGAGAAAGTGCTGTATGCCAATCAGTGGAGGCTGGGATGTCTGTGGAATAATGAATCCAGTCTGGCTTTTAGTCTGAATTTTAGGAGCTACCCAACTTCCTGGACCCTATTTTGAAGTAACTTCAGACTAAAACCTAGAGTGGATTCAATACGCCAATGACATTGAAACCACCAGTCTTTATTGATGCTCATGCGAGTCATCTTTCTGTTGGGTTGTCTACGTGGACACTGTAGAACCACTACAACACAGGATTTTCTTGAGATTTGTTCCAGGGGATTTGCCATTGCCTTCATCTGGGGCTAAGGGAGTGGGGCTTGTCCAAGGTCACTCAGTGGGCTTCTATAGCCAAGTGGGGTTTTGAACCCTGGTCTCCAGTGTCCTAGTCCAACATTCAAACTATTATATCATGCTGACTTTCTAATATATGTACTGAGACATAATATAATTTATCTTACTCAATGGAGGCTGCTGCTAAGGCTGATTCACTTTTATTAGCTTTTTTTGCTCTCTCTTGTTGCTAATTTAACTTCAACTAGGTATCATGGTTTAGGTCTTAATATGTGCTGCTGAACAGATGGCTTAATTTGAGTATAATATTTAAGTTGTTGGTACTTGTTACATTTAAATGCCCTATTGCCATGTGTTCTACTCATTTAAACATTTTATATGCTTGAAATGAAGTATTAATTTTTGTACAGCCAAAATTATATCGTAGTAAGGGGGAGGGGGAGAGATATCTATGTGGTAGTATTTTCCATGAACAATTTTGAATACATCATAGGCATGGAAAAACTGGTATAGCTAGACTGACTGGGACTGTATCCATAAGTGCTGATCAGTAACCAAGGAGTGGGGGAAGAGAAAGTCCCCATGGCAGAGAGGTCTGTATGTGCTTAGGATCTTCTGTAAGACCACAGAGAAATGAACAGAGGCCATCAGAAGACTACCAGAGGTTTCTCTCCCATAGAACATGTAGTAGCAAGTAAGATATATCTGTCCTTTTGTATCACTGCTGTGCAGTTACAACAGCATTAATCCTAATCCAGATTCCCCTCTGTGTCTGATGCATGTTATTCATTCCTGGTTTTTTTACACTGAATAGAACTGAAATGAACAGTTCTAGCTGGTAAACACATAGGCTTTCTCCTTCCTACTTGTCACTCAGTGGCAGAAGGCTAAGAGAACAACAGTGACTGTGCTACCTGGCGTAATACCCCATCCCTCCATTAATTCATAATTCGACAATATTAGGCAGTTCACACGGTCTAAGGTAGACAAGGGTTCAGGTGAAGGTCACCCAAACACCTAAAAAGGTTGTCTTGGAAATTCCCCAACAAACACCCCCAGGATGAGATTAAGCAAAGCCCCTAAGTCAGAGTAGTTAAGAAGAAATGTGCTAATCTTCCCTGGCAGTGACTCTAAAAAACACACACCAGTGACCAGAATCCCCAATATCCGCAAAGTGTCTTTCCCTCACACCTTTGCTTCTCCACAATATGGAGACTACCATAAACCCATTAACTTTAATGCCTCAGACATTAGCAGCAACCAGCAAAGCCAGAGTTTTCATTCTTTAACTCTAGGGAACCCATCTAAGCATTGTTTAACACTCAAATCACCCCTTAAGGGTATGGTATTGGGTATAAATATTATCCCCAAATCATATCCAAAGTGTGGGGCTTTGGACATCATTACTCTGCCAAACTGCTATCCCACCCTCATTTCAAGTCTGAGTTGTTGTTTGCTGCATGAACCTCTGCTCTCCAGACAGGTAATTATAGCCCATTCCCCTGAGTCTATCTCTGCTAAGTTTTTCCTCTTGATTCATTGTTAGCCTTCTGTGGTAGCTTATGTGTGTGAGCACATGTGTGAATGTTTCCATTATTATTTTCCAGTAAAAACATTTTTATTTCATTTTGGCTTGCAGTCTTGTCAGTGAGTACTGGTATACACAGGTGCAAAGGTCCTGTAAGTTATCTGACCTCTTGCAGCCATACCTTTGAGATTATAAAATTTCCCTTAATTTAATATTGTAATTTAAGTTTCATGGGTGGCTCCCCACAGACCCCAGCAGTTTGGGTAACAACTGCCCCTGGCAGAAGTTTCTGTAGTTTCTCCTTTTTGCTACTGATCAAATACAAAAAAGAAGTAGTTGATATTGGCAAACCTGTTAAAGCACATAGATAGAAAGCAGGAAGATCATTTAATGGTCTTTTTAAAGTACAGTAGGATCCCCGGATCTGTCGGGGATTGGTTCTGGGCCCTACTGCGGATAGTGAATTCCGCAGATAATAGCAAACACCTTTGCCAGCTTCTCTGTCTACACCCCCTGCCAGCCATGACATGCCACTGAACCCCCACCTCATGGAGAAGGGATAAAGGAGGTGAGCTCCCTCCTCCTTGCCATCTCCATCCACCCCCCACCAGCCATGCTGTGCTGCCAGACCCCACACCCATGGAGAAGTGATAAAGGAATTAAGCTCCTTCCTCCCTCCCTTCTCCATCCCCCCACCATCCGTGCTATGCAACAAACCCCCCCCCAGAGAATGGAAGAGGTAAGCTCCCTCCTTCCTCCCTTCTCTGTCTACCCCCCCATCTGCCACCAGAATCCATGGCAGCAGAACCATTCTAGGGAAGGGAGTGGAAGGTGAGCTTGTCTCCTCCCTCCATCCATTGCCAACCCACCCCCCAGTCATTGCCATCTGTGGATAATTGAATCTGTGAATGGCAAATCAGCTGATGCGGGGGTGCTCCTGTAGTTTTAAAAATTGTAGTGAAAACTCACAGAAGAAATGGGTATGGGGAGATTAGATATCAATATTCCATCTAAAAACCCAACATCTTTTATAATTGCTAGAAGCCCTAGCTGTAAAAGCCATGTGGAAAAACAAATTGTCTTCCTTTTCTCTGCTTCAGTCATCTGCACTTTTCTCTATTACTTTCTCAGTGATTTCATGACTGCAAAGAGCTCGTGATGAATCTTGTCTATTACATTGGCTGACCAATTATGGCATATAAACCTTCAAAGTCAAAACAGTCAAATGACCTTTGTGATCAATTTCTTGATTTCTGAGCTTGTTTCCTTTTGATGAATGGTGACTCAACAACATTCATCATTCATATCTAATAGGACTGCTGTCCTAAACATTATCAATGTCTTTTTTCATATTAAAAAAACAACAGACAACACTGCTAGAAACTCACTCTTCTTATCTGATATCTCAGGCAGCAAAACTTCTTAGGCCACCAATTTGACTTCACTCTTCCATTTTATAGCAAACTGAGGACTTTATCAGATGCACTAAATACGGTGCCATAATGACACCACATAAATGTGAAAAGGCACACATACCAGACATCTCCCTTTCACGTTTATGTCTTGTCTTTAAGCTGATCTATTTTATAGGTGGCCCAAGCTGTCAATAGATCAGCTGGGCCATTTTTTTTTGTTTGCGTAGCGGGCACATATAACCTCACGTCTTTTCCCCCCATGTAATTACATCGTGAATGGCCAGACTGGCCAGAACACTTCCAGGTGAGATCACAACATCCAGGTAGGTGAAACACTTTTTATGACCATCCCTGGGTTACTTGGAAGTTTTTAAGTATGTGTATGTTCTTGATGTAACTTTTTATGGGGGGGTGTTTTATTTTAAAATTTTCTGTGCAATGAAGTCTCACAGGATTTCAAAGGAGGAAGTGAATGGGGCTTCATTCACCTCTTTGTCATTACTGGGAAAGCCTTCTGCCAGTAGAGAAGGTAAGTGTGGTGGGGGTATATTTTTGCTGGCATAAAAATTGATTATTACTTTTTTTTTGCAAGCAAAAGAACATTTAAGAAAACAATATAGTATCATTGTGCATGTTGATTGTATCAACAAGTTGATTGTTTATTTTTAAAGAGTATGACTTTAAAATTGGTCTCAATCCAAACTTAATTATAAACGTTTTCCCCCCATGGATAGCCACAAGTCAATTTAATCACAAGTAATTTTGTTTATATTGAATGTATACCCCACCTTTCTTCCAGGGAGGGATCCAAGGCAACTTACAGTAGCTTAAAACAAGATTCAGTTAAAATTGTATTTTACAAAAATGAAAAATAATTAAATAATAGTATTATGAAAAACAGTTGGTATTATGAAAAACACCTTTATAACATAATCACAAATAAATGATAAGTAATGCAAGACATCACACAACTTTACACACACTACAACTACATAGTTTAAATCTCAAGGGCTTGCCTTGAATAAAAAGGTCTTTGCTTGTCAGTGGAAATTTAAGTCCCATTTATTTCAAAAGGATTTATGTACAACTGAGATCCTCTCTCAGGAAGTCTCTGTATTCAGGACATCATTGAATGCCATCACTGTGTTTTCATAGCATTCCATGCTAAGCAATGGAGCTGGTTATTTACTTGGGTGCTGGGATTTCATGTAAAAGGGATTATGCAGGGTAAGAACAAGACATTTTGCTACCAAACACGGAATCCAAAGCAACTCCAGCTAGGTCCCCGACTAGGCTCAATGAGGTAAAAGTCTTTTTGCATCATCCAAATGTCATTTCCTGCTTTCACCACTCCTCAAACATGTCACAATTCTAACTGAAGCAGGTTGTTTTTACCTTGTCACATGATAAAGCAAGCCCTAGACACTGGAGCCATTGCCAGATGATATGGATCACTTTGATGAGCATGTGTGTGTCAGGTGGAAGGTGGGTGTTATGTTTTCAGACTTTGGCTGCTGCCATAGTACAGAAATCATCTAGTTTGACTCCTCTTTGACTGCCAGGACTTCCTCCTATGGAATCCTGGGATTTTCAGTTTGTTGTGGCACCAGAGCTCTCACAGAGAAGGCAAAATATCTCACAAAGCTACAAATCCCAGAATCCCATAGTATTGATCCCTGAAAGTTAAAGCAGTGTCAAATTGCATTACTTCTGTGGTGTGTTAGTAGCCTTTGTCAGGAGAAAGTCCCTCGCACACAGGAATTTATCAGACAAACCTCTACCAATGTTCTTTGCCAGCATATTTTGTACTGTTGCTGTCAACAAAAGAACCCTTTCTACCAGACCTACCTTTTTAATCGATGAATAGGCAGCCTCAGCATTGACGGAGAGTATATGGAGCTCCATTCACTTGTGATCACACAGATTCTTGTGAAAAATATGAGAGTGGTATTTTTTTTTTTTAAAAAAGAAACACACTAAATGTATGCAGAAGCATAGAAAAACACTTTACAACTTAAAGGTGAACTAGGGAGGTTCATAAAAAGAGTATCCCCTACCTGGCTGTCATGATCTCACCTGGAAGTATTCTGTCTTTGGCAATGTATTCACATGAACACAATGGTGCAAGGTTTCGAAAGCTGACAATACCAGCAAAAAAGAGCCATGGGAGATCTATTGCCAGCTTGACCCATCAATAAAATAGAATGGACATTATTGCAAAAGGACTGCATCATCTAATACGTGCACCCTTTTGCATTAATTAGGCATCATTATGACGCCATATTTGCTGCATCTGATAAAGGCCATAGTATGGGGGGGAAAGTGAATGCAAACTGGAAAGCTAAGTTGAACTCCTTTTCACCCTGGATTTTCTGTGTACCATTCATATATATAGTCCCTCCCTATAGGACATAGTGCTACTACCTAGGATAAGTTTCACCACTTGATTCTCTTGTGTGCAATGACCATGTTTCAGACCTTTGCAGCAGCAAAAGAAGCAGATTGCATCTTGGGTATATTTGAATAATATATTGGCAAAATGCATAAAGATCATGGCATGAATCCTGCTCTCCTTCTCCCCACTCTATATACTTCATTTTATTTTGATTGCTACTAAATACATAAGCTTTGTAAACCATCTTGTTTCACAAGATGCCCAGAGCTGCTCCCTATAAAGATCTGCCTATGTGGCCTCCTTCTCCAATTTTCCCCAGGCCACACTGGACTCAGCTTCCCTTTTTCCACAGTGATGTTCTGTCCTCCACCAGCACCCTAGCTGATGACAGGAAGCATCTTTCCCTTGAAGTATAGAGAAAGGAAGCATAGCTTGCCCAGTCTTCCTTTGTTTGAAGCTGTTCTGAGCAACACTCCTCAGAGAAAAATACAGACTGGAGTTACAATGCAGAGAAGGGAGTTTTTCACATCTCTCTCTCTCTCTCTCTCTCTCTCTATATATATATATATATATATATATATATATATATATATGAATTTTACCCCTTCCTTTGTTGTCTCTCTTCACCCTTCTTCTATTTATCTATTTTAATCATTGAACATTTCTATAATACTTTGAATGCCACTGCAGACAGCAGACAAAAACCAAGCAACCAATTCCATAATTGCTGCATTCAGATATCTCACTGGTAAACAATGTCTCAGCAGATATCTTATGTGAAATGGGAAACAGCGCGACAGAAGATAAAAGCAGAAAAGAATGAGAATGAGAATTTGACTAATAGAGACATTAAGCACTAACAGCAAAAAGGTAAGCATGTAAAAAAGAAGGGGAAAACAATGCAGGGCAGCCATCAGCTCTGCTATGAAACCAGCTTCATCAAGCACCTCCAGGGCTGTCCAAAAACATTTTGCTGCCTGAGGCAAATATGTTGAAATAGTTGATTTTTTCCCTTCAGCACACATAATGGAATATTATATATCAATGCATCTGCAGGAAACAGTTGAAGAAGAGTGCAATAGGTTGAAGTTGAGGAGGTCTGTGATAATGGGTAGACTCCATCTCCCATTATCTTCCAGCACAGCATCAGGTAAACAAAGGCTTAACCAGGGGTCTGGAGAGGGTGGCATCTTTGGGATCAGCATCATTACAGATGTCATAGGTCATAAGGGACATGGACCAATCAAAGATTCCAGAGTAGCAAACGTTCAAGATGCTTTGAAGAAGAGGTAATAAATACTGCCTCAGGGCCACAAAGCAGAGGAGAAGAACAAAGGAGTCCTGAGATGGGGAGGACCTCATGTCAGCTGGAGGAAGGCTGTTTGAGACTGGTTTGAAAACAGACGTGGCTCACAGCCTCCTCTGAATCCAGCAAACTGAACTTCATGGGCAGTGAGTAGATCAGCAAATGTATTAGCTAGATGTGTTAGGAAATTATGTTTATTTTCCCACTTGGCTGAATGTTTAACTGTATCTGTAAATTCTAAGAATTTACCTGAGAGGGAAGAGCCTTCCATGAGAATTGTCTGCATGTATGAACTCTGCTTAGAATAAATAAGCTTTTTCTAATCTTTCTTAAGCTGATGCGTACATGTGCCTTGTTTTGCTCAGTTGTTTCTCTCCTCTTCAGGGTAGAAGGGAGTGTGAGGTGAATCTCTGCAAGTGGCAGGGAGTAGAAAACGAAAACCCCACAGTCTCCCTTTGGACTATGTTGTAAGGGGGGGGATAGAATTCAAAGGGTGGTAGCAGCTAGATCAAAGGAGGCACAATTAAAGGGAATTCCCCTTTAAGAGGAAGCTCCCCAGATTGTGTCTCATTAAGGCAGCAAGTCCTCAGAGGCAGGTATGTGAGCACACACTGAGGAAAAGCTGTATCACATAGTGGCAGTGGTTTAAAAAGAGCAGCTTAGGGGTTCTCAGGAGCCAGAAAAAAACCCAGGCTGTATCACAAGGTCTAAGGAGATTATCTGATGTGTCAAAAGTGACATTACAGCAATGCCAGGAGATCACAAAAGGGCTCCCTTACCAGATGATGTTGTTGCCCCCTTGTTATGCACCCATTATGTGCTGTTCCACTGGTGCTGATTTTTATTGATGTGAGAAGCCATCAATACATCTCCCATTCCATTTGTGTTTCGGAATGCCTGCGTGTGACAAGGTGTCCCATTATGCTGGCAAGATCCCAGCGTCAATTGAAGGTCCCTGCCAGAACATTTCCAGGTGAGATCAAGACATCTAGGTAAATGACACACTTTTTTTAACACTCCCTGGGTTACTTGTACATTTTAAAGTGTGTTTTTCTGCTTGGTGTCACTTTTTTATGTTACTTTTCTTTTTATATTTGAATTTCCCATGCTTGCGTCTGCTTGCAGGAATCCGCAGGATTTCAATCCAGGAAGTGAACAGAGCTCTGTTAGAGCTCCTTTCACTCCTGGGCTGCCCTGTCAACTGGAGAGGAGGCAAGTGTAGTGGGGAGGGTGATTGTGGCAGGATTGGGACAGGACAGGGGCAGGAGTGGAGATTGTGGGACAGGAAGGTTTTGTGTTTTGTTGTTGTTGTTGTTCCTGTCTGATAATCTCCTAAAACAGGTTGTAAGGCACACAGGGCTTTTACCTCCAACAGAAGGGCATGCCCATGAGGATCAGGAGCAATGGTTTGAGAGCCTACTGTCCCAGGACTTGCTGATGCCTAGTTTTGATATGGGCAGCTGCAGTGAATATAGATAACAATTTTCTGCAGAGCTGCAGAGACTGTCAAAGCTGCAAAATATAAGATAAAATACATAAAAAAATAAAAAAGGAAGTGCCCAGAAGTTCACCTCTAGTTATTTTTATTAAAAAAAAAACAACTCCATGGATATTGTTCATGTTAAAGCATGCATGGTGATGGTGGTGGTTTACAATTTATTTAAAAGCTGAATTGCCATTCCCAAAGACTTCCTAGGTGACTGTGTGCCAGTAACTTTCTCTCAGCCTGACCTATCTCACAGGGTTGTTCTGAGTACAAATTGGGGAGGAAATGAGGCACATATCTGCCTTGAGCTCACTAGAGGAAAATCAGGATATAAATGTCACACACACACACACACACACACACTGTTTCTGTTTCAGCTCCTCATGATATAAACTTTGTAACTAAAACTGGTGCCTTGGTGCTTTTTTCCTTCCTTCCCAACACCTTCTCCTATTAAAGTATAAGACCAAGGCCAGAGACTCCATCTTTGTTAACTGGAGACTAATGTAAGATCTCTTCTGGGTCCTAAATAAAAACATGCACAAACAGAGTAGCATCACATTTTACTCACATTAAACTATATATAGGATCCTAACAGGTTTGCTCTCTTCCCATGCCTATGAATGTGGCAACATGTGTAGGAAGTATGTTGAGAGCCAAATTAGATGTTATAGAGAATGTATACTCGCCATAATGAACCTGTTCTCCTGCTCACAATGGGATTTTTTCAGAGATATGTGCCTCAGCAATCAGGATTGCAAATTAAGATCATATTTACCATGTACAGGTCATCCCCCATTTACACAGGGATAATGTCATGTCCTGCCCTGCCCTGGATACTGGTGATTGCAATGCTCCTGGATCCAGGCCAGGCCTCATCATGGGTTTGGCACTCTCAGGAACTTTCCAAGGGCACCTTAATTGCTGGATTCCAGCCAACCCGCCTTAAAGAGTAGAAGGGGGGATCTTCTCCTCCTAGCAGGCAAAGGACACCAGCTGTGCCTCCTTTCACCTGGAATGCATCCTCCCCCTCCCCTTTCTCAGGCTTCCTGGAGACTGGGAGGAATTGAAACCTAATTGGGCTTTATCAATCTGCTTTGTTTCCTTGACCGCCAGAACTGGCTTTGCAAATGTTACCGTAGCATATCCTTGGTCAATAAACCATGTTGCTGCTACATGCGTGTTGATTCAGTGTGTGTGTTAGCGGATACATCACAGATACATTCCTGGACTTACCACAGACACCACATATAATAATGAACAGACATAGAATTGCACTGGAGGATCTAGAAAATGCCTAGAGAGGACACCTCTCTAGGCATCTGGCATGACTCTATGGTCAACTTCCAGAAGTTAACCATAAATTATTCATGCAGGAGGACCTACCATTACCTAGAGACACCATCTCCAGCATGACACTATGGTCCTCTAGATGCCTAGAAAGACCTTTTCCCCGATCATGGGTATGTGAAACTGCAGGTACCATTCCCACATAAACAGGGGGTGGGGGGGGTGATGACTAATCACAAAAAACCTGAAGCCTAAATACAACATACATAGGTGAGTAAAATCACACTGTATGACAAACAGATATTATTCACTACTTGGGGGAGTACCACTGCAAAAAATGTGCTCAATGTATCATCTAGTTTGACTCTGCAACAGACAGTGGGGTTCCATATCACCATTCACCCTTTCCTCTATGTCTGATGAAGTCTCTCTTCCATGTATATTTATCCTTCTCCACCACACTGAATAGAACTTATTTTAACAGGTGCAGTGTCAAAATCAATGGTGAAAGGAAGCTAATCTCACAGAGGATGATTTATGAAGGCTGGTTTTCTCTCTCCTTTTTTGTCCCTGCACTTCCTTATTTCAGCCGTCTTCAGTGTAAGAGAGTTTATAAAGATCCGGTATCAGTAGAAATTGACTCCAAGGAATAGTTGGTGATAACTGGGCCCTGGAACTGAACTACCTCTCAGACTGCTGTGTATTCCATGACAGAGTAAGACAGGCTGATTACATCATTAAATTAGTGTCATAATGGTGTGTTGGGGCAGGGTATGCTAGTATATAGGCCAGTGCTTCCTCTGTCTTCAAGCTTCTTCAGATTCTGATCAACCCAACCCCTCTCCCTCATGATTTGTAAAGTCTTTTTCTACCACTTGTGGGCCTAGTAAGGATTTTTGGAGAACCAGAATGGTGTAGTGGTTTGAGCGTTGGACTACAACTCTGGAGACCAGGGCTTGAATCCCCACTCAGCCATGGAAACCCACTGGGTGACCTTGGGCAAGTCTTATTGTCTCAGCCTCAGAGGAAGGCAAAAGAAAAATCCCTCTGAAAAAATATTGCCAATAAAACCCATTCCCAAGCTTCATGTTAATGTATTTTATCCATAAGCTATTAAAAAGCAAATATAGCATATACACAGTATATATTCAAAAATAATCTGTTAGATCCAAGTGACAGCTGAGCACATGGGGAAATATAAGCATATGGCTACAGAGGGAAACCCATTTTATCTAGTTGGTACATTAGGCTACCTTGAATGCATTCTAGAAAAGGGTGATCAGGATTTATCCTACATTTATGATCAAAAACAAAACTAAGCGTGCATCTACATTGTAGAAATAAAGCAGTTTGATACTTTAACTGCCATGGCTCCATCCTACAGAATCCTGGGCTTTGTAGTTTTGTGAGGCACCAGCACTCTGGCAGAAAAGGCTAAAAACCTTGTGAAACTACGAAGCCCAGGATTCTATAGGATGGAGCTACAACACTTAAAGCAGTGTCAAATTGCATTATTTCTACAGAGCAGATGCACCCTAAGCCTAGCATGTTATAGGAATAATTTCAAATTGAATACACAACTGTAGTAAGATAGATCGCAAGTTGGACTACTAACTGATATGTTTATATTGTTGTGGTAAGTACAACAATGCTTTAAAACCATTCTCACCTCCCCCTGGAAATAAAGAGCACAGGGAAATGTGAACTGAAGAGCCTATACATGTATGTATGCATAATATTCTGTCTTTCTCCTGACATGGGAACCAAAGTGGTTTACAAGAATGGGACCACGTATGGGATGAACAAATGGCCACAACTGTAAAATCATCTCTCTCTCATAAATAAAGCTGAAGTCAGTTTCTCCCATGCAGCATGTGCCACTTACTGTTAACATGAGAGTTAGGAACTGGAATCTGCTGGTGCACATTTTGTGCAATGGGTTCTAAACTAGCTCAGGAAAGTCTGTCAGTTTTGCTTTCTCCTATATTAATTTTTCATTTAAATCCTCAAGTTTATTTATTTATTTATTTATACCCCGCTCTTCAGCCAGAAGGCTATCAGAGCAGCTTACAAATTGTTTTAAGCAACAGCAATTTACATATCTACACTGCATTAAGCAGTTTCCAATGTGTGTTCTTCGTAAATCAAAGGTATAAGAAAGTTATGAATGTTTCTAAATTATATTTTAAAAATGAATTGTGACAAAACTATCTCCCACCTACACCGTTCAGTTATTATTTATTTCAGCGACAAAATGGTTGAATGTACAGGGAACTAAAGCCAGAGTTTTAAGAATTAATCACTCAAAGTCCTTGCTGGAGTGAACAAATCAATCAGTTTAGGTTTCTTCAACATGAACTTTGTGTTTGAGATTAAACATTTGAGATTAAATGTGAACATTTAATCTCAAATTCTTTCCCCACAAATTTGAATGAAACAGCAAAATTATTAAACCTTTTATTAAAAACAAACAAACAAAAAAAAACCCAGATCTTAGTATAAGCAATAGATCACTGAGCTTTACTTGTCACTTCTCACATGCCTTATGGAAGTACTCTTAATATTGTCAACCCCACAATCTCTAAACTGTAGTCAACAAAGTTTTCATGATCCAAGGGAATTCCTCATTCCAAGATTTCTCAGGCCATGGTTTATGTATGGCTGCTGCCACACTGCATAAATAATGCAATTTGATACCACTTTAACTATCATGGCTCCATCCTATAGAATCCTAGGATTTGTAGTTTTTTGTGGCACCAGAGCTCTCTGACAGACAAGGCTAAATAGGTTACAAAACTACAAATCTCAGAATTCCATAGCATTGAGTCATGACAGTCAAGGCAATGTTAAAGTGCATTATTTCGGAAATGTGGCAGCAGCTAATATCTTACATCATCATTCTTACATGTTGCACGCTGCTCACCACAGAGATGGAAAGAATATGCAAAAATATTCAGATAATAGTGAAAACAAATGGATTTCCCAAGTGTCAAGAAACCTTGATGAAAACAATCTTGGACAAACACGTATCTTTTCATTTCAGGACTTATTTTGTGCAGAAAACAATATTGCCATTTTATGTGGAAGAAAAAGCCCACATGTGGCTCTTTTGCACAACAAATCCTGAACTACATACAAATGGTCCTCAAAAACTTCATAGTTTTTGAGGATGTTCTTACAGCAGGGAGAAAAAACATGGTAAAATGATTTGTTCTTCATTGTGAGAACGGGATATTTGAAGGTTTACATCCCTAGCCCACCACTGATTTTATCAATGATTGTTATTAGCACTTGATAATTATTATTTTTCTGAACATTTGAGGTGGAGGAACTGTTCTGTTTTCTCAGTGTTCTATCTTATGTCAATATGTTAGCACATGAGAACTGGAAATGCACTGCATTATTTCACCTTGACACTCTAAATTGTAATTTAAAGCACTAGTCTTAACAGAAACACTTGACATCCAAGCCATCCACTCCCTACAGAAGCAAGCACTCCTGTGAGTGAAAGAAGATTGTGGAAGATTACATAGGCAATTGCTTCTAATATATATATTTGAAAGAAACAATCAAGACTGGCCCAAATATTGAACTTTCTTATCAAAGGCTGCTGAGTCACGTGGTCTGTCACAGCAATCAACCAGAGTTTCATTGAGAGTAAGAAGTAAACATTTTACAACTTTGTAGTTCAACAAAGTACTTGGCTTTGTAGTTGACACAGCTTCACTGCAATCAAGGAAAAGTCGAGAAAGAGTAAAAGGTTAGCATGAAAGAACTTTTGCTTGTGTGTCTACAAAGCTACAGGTTTTGAGCTTCTGGTCTTCTCAACACTGGGCAATAAATATACGGCTGATCAGCAAGAGCTGAACAATTTTGTATCCTACCAGGTCATTGAGAAATTAGCAACATCACTACTGCTTAAACACTTTCCAGTTCTTAAAGGCTTCAAGCATCCATAGCATGAATATCAAAGCAATGACTTTCTTTTCTAGTCAAAGTGCATTTTCAGAAGCAGAGACTATATTTCTTCTCATCTTTGTTACTGAAATCCATTATATTTTGTTTGTTTGTTTTGTCATCTTGGGATAAGGTGGGTGAGAATTTTACTTCATTCGGTTTTGAGAAAAACTTCTGAAATTATGTCATTTCCTTCATAGTTGTTTAACAGGGTAGGTGGGGGGGGGCTTGAGTTTTACATTACGTTGTAATGTGAGAGAAACCAAAACTAACATATTCACACCACTAGGCAGAGGGCTTTGAGGTCTTGCATCTTAAAAACCTAACTTTAATTCCTCCAGCTATGTTTCTATGGTCCTTACCTCTTTTTTTCTGAAATGCTCCTAATCTCTTAAAATGACATGGCTGGCCAATAAAACATGATCCCCTGCACACTAGGAATAGCTGTACTTTTTGATTTGGTTCTGTGTAGATGGCTTAAAAGTTTGATTCATTTTGATTTAAAAAAAAAACTCTGCAAAATCCACAGGTTTCTGAATAAATTGAACAGAAAGAACTGAAGGTCTTTCAAAAGAAAATCAAACAAGAAATTGGCATGGGCAGATTCATGCATCTCTATCCTGGTATTACTGACATCACATCTGATGAGACTTGGAGCTCTGAAGATATTTCCCAGTTAGCAACATCTTTCCTTGTAAAAAAAAAATAAATAAATAAAAATCATATTTTCTCAGCAGCCCACTTTCATCTGCCATAACATGATGACTTTATTATTTCCTTATTACCCAAAACCTCCAAAAGAAACCAGGGAGAGGACAGGGCTCATTGCTAATGATGAAATGGCTTTTCACATTTCAAACAATTGCCACTATTAATTACAAAGAAATTGAAACTGTGAGTCCTTTTATCTTATTCTCATTTCACTAGGGTTTTATTTCTCTTTCAATGAGAGGTTTGTGAAGCTTCCTGATGATTTTTTTTTAAAAAAAGATTTATATTGCATTTCTTCGCAGTTTGTCATCTGTAATTTAAATGCCCATAAAAAGACATCCTACCTTCCATACTATCTATGTAAAGAGTTTCATAATACCCCATGCTTATTAGCATATATATATATATATTAAAAACTTATTCTAAGATAGAATGTTATTCAACTTTTCAAATGTACAGAGTTTAAAAGGAATTTTAGAATGTGTACTCGACAGGTAAGCTTTAAGGCTATAATCCAACATAAAGTGAAGTGAGCTTAAGAAGACCACTCATTTAAATTGGCTTAAACATATTTACATTGAGTTGGATTGTGACCTTGATAAATTGTGTTGAGTACATCCCTATTTCATTTTGTCTCACATTCAATAAATAGTTCTGCTTGACTCATGCAGCAGAGTTTTCTGTCTTGATGCTACTCAAAATAGTGGTCCATGGACCAGTGCCTATTCATGAGCCATTGGTTCCTTGTACATGGCATGTTTCCAGGAAGGAAATAAAAAGTTGTAGCAATGGACATAAATATGTTACTGGCCCCAGGCACATTTCTAGTCCCCATATTATATGGCTTGAATAGCATTTCCTTACCCATTTGGAAGCAGATAAATGATATGCAGCATTTATCTGCTGGGAAAGACTCACATGGCTTAGCTACTACCAACACATTTCTTAGTGAAAGGGGAACATGGCTATATTAGCATCAAACAATGTTTTATATTTTATTCCAAGCTTCTTTGACTGCCAGATAAATCTGGATATTTCTTTCTGTCATTGCATAAAAGTTATCCCATTTTTTATTTGAAAATAGTATTTGTTTTTATCACTGCAATTCTCTCCATAAAAGATAAATGTAATTTTACCCATTTTTAAAATATAAAAATGGGTAGATTTCTTTCAAAACTTTTTCATAATAATTTTGAAATAATACACTACCGGTAGTTTCCTTCATAATTATCATTCCTAAGTATTTGTTTCCTCTCTTTTAACTTTACAATTAAAAAGAGCAATTAGCTCATCTTCCTCTTCTATGGTCATTTTTGTTATATCACAAGTTTCTTTAAACCCAGAACATACACTGAACAGCTTTTTCCCCTAAAAGAATCTTCATTGTAGCTAATGGATTTTCTGTCATTATCACAAGATCACCTATGTAGGACCTCTATTTGTTATGTTTCTGTTTATGTGTGTCAAAATTGTGTTTTATTTAAAAATATACAAACAAGAATCCAACCCTTTACCATCTGAGTTGACTGAGCATCTGTCATCTGGTGTCTCTCAGTAAAGTCTCCAATGCCAAATAAAAAGCAAAGGTGAAAGTGGATATCTCTGCTGCATTCTCCTTTGTATCTCAGTTGGTGCTGTTATGCTGCCACTAACAAAAATCTGGGCTTTTTGAATGGAATATATTGTCTTTATATATTTTCATCAAAGTCCATACTCTCCAGTACTTGAAACAGATAGTTCCAAGAAATATTGTCAAATGCTTTCTCTGTATCCAAACAACAACAACAAAAACCCAGCTTTTTTTCCTAATTGTGATATTCCAAATATTCAACCATATCCAGGGCAGTCCCTGCATTATCTGTTAATTATATTTTTGGCAGAAATCCACTCTGGTCCTCATGAATATTCTGGGAAATATGTTTCCCCAAACTGTCTGCCAGAATAGAAGTAAAAATCTTATAATTATTTAGTAAAAAAGATTGATCTATAGTTTCTTCTTAATGTCTCATTTGTGTCTTCTGTAATATAAACATTTCCCCAAGAATCTGGCATCTGTCCTTTACTCAATAATCCATCACAAACTACCTTGAATCGTTGAAGTAATTCATCTTCAAGTTTCTCATATTGTAATGCAGAAAATCCATCAGGACCTGGATTAGAAAGATTTAGTCTTTCTAATCACCATCAGGCTCCTTCAACAACACAGGTCAATTCAGACTTTGTTTTTGTTCCAGGAGTAATTTGTCCAGTTTTTTTTTTAATTATTATTATTATGACATCTCTTATATTTATTCATTTTTTATGTATTTAGTTTCAATCATATTTCCAATCTTCCCTTCTCTCTCATATTTTTTTCCTTCCATCCTCACTTTCTTCTATCTCTCTATCTCTCTATCACACTATTCATTCAAATATGTCCATTCTTATCCATTCTCTCTTTTTCTCTCGTTCTTTTCCCTATCCCTCTCATTCGTGATTTCCTATCTAGTTTCC
Source organism: Gambelia wislizenii (assembly GCA_030847615.1). NCBI lineage: Eukaryota > Metazoa > Chordata > Lepidosauria > Squamata > Crotaphytidae > Gambelia > Gambelia wislizenii. The sequence goes on from JAUMIR010000004.1 coordinate 152,765,840, forward strand.
CCATGTTTCTCAGTATTTATCTATGTGCATCATTCAATTTTTTATATATATATACATGTATAAGATGTTTATATATTTCTACTTCCTTTTTGCTTTCCCTTTAGTGTTAGTTTCATATATTTATGTGGTTTCTTGAATCACTTCCTTTTTTTTTTACTTTCCATTTCACCCTATTTGAAGATTAGAGTTTATTTAACATTAGTATTTAATGTTTAATATTTAGTTTCACTGTCTTCCAGTTTCTCTCTCTCTCCGTCTCTCTCTCTCTCTTTTTCCCCTTTATGATTATTGCTATTGCTGCTGTTGCAGTAAGGATCTATATGTGTGTAGACCAATATATATCTGCTTGTATCTATGTAATGCGTAAAATGTGTGTATCTAACTTATTCCACATTAGTTTTTGAGTTTTGTTTACTTTCTAATGTATTGTGGAGTTTTTTATTCTTGTTTCCATGTATTTTGATACCATGATCCAATCTTCTTCGAACTTCCCTATATCTTTTCCTTTAATTAGCATTGTTAATTTGTCCATCTCTATCATTTCGTATAGTTTCTCAAGCCATTGATCTCTAGACAGCGTTTCTTTTTGTTTCCATTTATTGGCAAATATTATTCTGGCAGCTGCCAGCATATAGAAGACCATCTTTCCACTTTGTCTTTCTAATTCTTGTTCTATCATTCCTAACAGATATATTTCTGGTTTTAATGGAAGCATGATTTTCAAAATGTCTTGGATTGATTTTTGAATTTGTAACCAATATTTTTTAGCTTCCTCACACGTCCACCACATGTGAAAGAATGTTCCGTTTTTACTATCACATTTCCAACAGTTCGGTTTTGTCTTCTTATACATTTTTGCTAATTTGGTCGGTGAGAGATGCCATCTGAAATACATTTTATAAACATTTTCTCTGATATTTTGTGATAGCATATATTTTATCCTTGTGTTCCACATTTTTTCCCAATTATGTAACTCAATTGAATGACCAACATTTTGTGCCCATTTTATCATATTTTCCTTTATTGTCTCCTCTTCAGTTTCCCATTTAAGTATTAACTTATAAAATTTTGAGATCATGTTTTTGTTTCCAGCTTCTATTGTTTTTTTCCAATTCTGACCTTGTATCCTCAAATCCTTCTAATTTTATATCAACCTTAAATCTCTCTTTTAGTTGCCTGTATAAATACCAGTGACATGTAAGACCTTCTCTTTCTAGTTCCTCTTGACTTTTCATTCTGATGTGACTTCCTTCTCCCATCAATATATCATTATACATAATCCATTTGTTTGTTGGCACACCTTCCCGGCTGAATAAAGCTTCATGTGGGGAAGCCCATAAAGGAATCTTAATACATAATCTATTTTTATGTTTTTTTCCAAATTCTCAATAAAGACTTCCTAATTAAATGATTGTTAAAATCTTTATTCACTCTATCCTTATTATAAAACATGTATGCGTGCCAACCGAATCTGTTATTGTCTCCTTCCAATTTTAATAATTTGTCATCTTCTAATATAATCCAATATTTAATCTATAATAGGCATCATGCTTCATAGTAAATTTTCACATTCGGATGAGTAATTTGTCCAGTTTTTGAGTCTATCCAAATATTCTTCCATATCTGGGATTTTTTCACTACTCATCACATATACACGTCTGTAATATTCCTCAAAGGCTTTCAATAGTTTTGCACTATCCATTATGTATAGTTCTCCTTTCTTGATTCTCATTAGTAGTTTCTACATCTTTTTCTGTCTCAGTTTATAACAGCAGGTTCATTTGCAGATTATTATTTTGTTTAAGATATAATAATTTAGTCTTCATTTCTTGGATTCTGAACATTGAAACATTGATGTTGTTATAGTTTGTTCTTGAAGAATTTACAAAAAATGCAAATTTTATATTTGGGACAGGCAAAAATTCCTCAAGTTTTTTAAAAAAACCAAATGCAGCAAAAAGCAAAAGGACATTAACTTTCATAAGCTTATTACAAGCTTTTAAAATGTTAGTAATTTATTGCCATACAATCTTTCCGGGCATCACAACCACCTCCACCCCCAGTGCATTTTGCTAGCATATAATAATGGCCTGGCCACAACGTTTTTTTTCAATAATAAGGTAATGTTTTGACAATTTATTTCAACATCTCTCCATCCACCCACAATAGAGGATTGTAGGACTGATCTATGAGTGATCAGACTAAAGCTGATTGATTGATTGTGTCATAAATGACTGATTGCTCTCTATTATGTGAGGTTTAAGGAGCCATTTACATTTCAGGAATTTGTTACCAATAATATGCTTTTAATCTTAAAAGAATTAATAGTCAATGTTCTTTCCTGAAAGGTGAACCAAATTTAATCAACATCCATTTAAAGACTAGATTGTTCAAGGTTAACTATTCAAAACTCCTCAGTGTAATGCAAAACTAAATCCTAAATGTTTGTACACACCACTCCCAACAGCGCCAGATAGCATGGTCACTGGTAAAGAATGGCAGGAATTGTAAACCACCAAAATCTGGAAGACCAGGGGTTCCCAAAGCTGGTTGAAAAGTATGGAGAGGGATGAGATTATATTTCTGAAATAACACTTGTATTGTTTATATATACTGAATATAAACAGAAATGAAATGGGACCAGTTTACAATCTTGTTTTATTCCTTTGGTTCCCTAAAAACTCAGCTAATTCTTTTTGGCTTAACTGACAAAATTGAAGGCTTTGAGTCTAAAGATAATCTGAACACCTCAGAAGGAGTCATATCCTATCCTGAGGTATTTGTGGCCAGGCCACAAAGGCAGATATAAGACTCTAGAAATGGGCTAGGACAAATGTGACCAGGACTACATTTATTGGATCATGCAAAACATCTCCAGTGCAGTCGTGGCTCTGTGGGATTTTCTAAAAACAGAAACCACCTCTGTACGTCCCCCTCCAATGCCACTTCATCTAGGTAATCCAGGCTTTCCACAAATTGAAGCCAAGGAATAACATGCTTCAACCTCACTCTCCAAACCTGCACCATAGTCACTATATACCAAATCCCAATAGTTTGGTGTGTGAACTGGTTTTAGCCTTAAAAGGAGCTACTCCTCATCTCTAGGACCCCAAAGCCAAAAGGTGGCAGTCTATAGAATAAAGTTGCTCTGGATGTTCTCCATAGTTTGATCTTCCTTCCTACACTGCCGAGCAAATGTACCATCCTTATTTAACTTGGACAATGTTGCTTTCCCTCATGTTGCAATAAAGATTGCTAAAAAAAAAAAAAAAAGTGCAGTGTCAAGGCTAATCAAGCCACTAGGTCACTGCATTAAAAAAAAAAATCAAGTCAGGCTGTTGACACACTGCAGAAATAATGTAGTTTGACATCACTTTAACTATCATGGTTCCATCCTATGGAAGCCTAGGATTTGTAGTTTGTTGTAGCACCAGAATTCTCTAACAGAGAAGGCTAAATATCTCATAGAACTACAAATCTCTGAATTCCATAGCATTGTGCCATGACAAAGTGGTGTCTTTTTCTGTAGCATGGGAGCAGCCACAGATGTAAGACAACGAGCTCAGGGCAGGAGAGTGGGCAGCACTGTAGAAGGTCTATCTCCACTACATAGTTACTTCAGTTTGGTACCACTGTAACTGTCATGGTCTCATCCTCCAGAATCTTGTGATATGCAGTGTCACGAGGCACTAGGAGTTCTCAGATACAGAGTTACACTGCCTGTCTACAGAGGATTTTAAGTACTGCATCAAACTAAAAATCCCTCTTCCCCACTCACCTGCATGCTGGGCACCCTTCCTCATTTGTAGGGTAGTGAAAATATTCTCACACAGCCCCATTTCTCTCGTTGGTCAAGAGTGTGCATGGAACACAAATCTGTAAGCATGATCTCACACCCTTGATTCCACTCTCAGAAATAAGTGGAAATTTGAGAAGATCAACTGTCAGAGCTAGTACATACCTCTTGAGCTCTTTGGGGGGGGGGAATGCTAAAATGGAAGTCCCATTCTCTAGCAGTTGTGTGGACTCCATGAAAAATTGTCACATCCTTGTTACTCAGCATTGTAGCCTCTAGCACTTGGGTTTATTTGTTGCTGTGGTTGTTGTGTTCAATAAGTGCCAAACTCAATTTTCTAATTACTAGCCTGAAATGCTCTTCTATGTACCCACCCTTCATATTCTCTGTGAAAAAAATAAGAGGTCAAAAGTGCTTAATTTGCTGGAAAGGTCTTAGACTTCCTCATTTTAAAGAGACACTACTTTGGGATGTTTACCTGTCTTCCTGTATGTCAATGCAGCACAGCCCAGAAAGGTTAGCAGGGTTTGCCCAATTGCGTAAGTAATTTGTGTCTTGTTCTCTGAAGCTAAGGGGAAAAGAAAACAAGGGAGGGAAATTTTGTGATCATCACAACTGTAGAGACAGATGAAGTGGGGGAATGAAGGAGCCATTTCACATTCTATAAGCATCCAATCTCTCTCTCTCTCTTTTCTCTTGCAAGCACAATTTGTTCCCTGAAATTCTTTTCTTGAGCTTTAGTAACTTAAAACTGAAAAGTGAGGTCATCACATCATGTCTGGCAGTGGAAGAAACCTAACCTATTTATATATGGTGGCAGTGACCGTTCTGGTGAACTCCAGAGAGCCAAGCTCTGTTCAGACATCTACTAAATTAGGGAGAGCATATGGGGCTAAACTGGGGAAAGAGGCTAAACTAAATTGGAGTGGGGGCATGGGTGGCACACAAGCCCCACCCTCAAATATTGTTGCATGTCCAAAGGTAATTAACAAAGTGAACAGGAGGGCCCAGAAAGGGGTTTGGAACCAAAATAACAGAGTTCCTGTGATTGGACAGCATGAACAGATCAGGTTACTCCTCACAGGAGCTCTGTGGCTGCATTCATCTGAATGCGCTTACAGAGCCCGCCTCAGACTTTCATACACAACACTCTATCTATCTTATTTCGTCTGTGTGTGTGTGTGTGTGTGTGTGTGTTTAAAATACATGATCAAGTGAATGCCAGAATAGGCTTTCTGTATCAGACACATAGGAATGTTGCCATCTTTCAAATTTGGGATAGTTGAAAGATGGCAACATTGCTATGTGTCTGATACAGAAAGCTGTTCTGGCATTCACTTGATCATTGACCACCTAGTGATGTCCCAAAGGAGACAAGGCTAGGAAGCAAATTAAAATTGTTTGATTAATTGATTGTTTTTTAAAAGTTCAGACAGGCATTTGGCTATTAAGCAATTTTGCTGCACTGGATTTTGACCAGGGGGAGAGGAGGGACCACTTTTTTCTTTCTTATTCCTTTTATTATTGATGTGTTTTAAATATGTTTTTAACTGGTGTGTTCTAAGTGATAGTGTTATGCTATCACTATGTTATATATGGAAAGTAATGTTAAAAGAATAAAATCATGCTACATGAAGAGAAGGACGAATGATGATGGTGATGGTGATGATGATGATGAGTGCTCTGGAAGCAATTTCAACCAGACTGACAAAACATCTGAATGAAATCTCCACAGATAGATTCACAATAGTGCAGTTACAAAAAATGGCACTGTTTGGAATTTGCTTTACTTGGATAGAATGTGATTCAGTGATGGCTCAAAACTCGAACCAGTAACACCTGGTAGATTGTTAAACCAAGGCAATAACAAAAATATTTTTATCATAAAAACAGCTCACCATCCCTATTGCCTTACTCTCTGTTCATCTAGGAAGTGATTATCTCTGTTCCATGTGGGCCAGTCCTACTCACCTCTATCATTCACCTCTCTCCCCCACTTCTAGAAACTTCCCAGGCCTCACCACTACCTGCAAAATAATTCAGCTCCACTATGCATTATCCTGTGCTGGTTTGACTCCCATTAGCATAATGCATACCCATTGTAATCTGAACCCAATGTGTACTGACATTACCCCCCCACCCCAACAGAATTCACATTGGGACAAATGAGAGTGTCCTACTATATCCATGTGATCATTGCATCTGATTATTTTTGGCCACATGGCCACTGCAGCTTCATTTCTTTATTCCCAGCATGCTTATCTATTACACAATAGCTTTTCTTGTTTTCCTGTCAATCTTAATACTCACCTTGCATTCTCATTGGATGGTTCCCCCATCCAGTCTCCTTCTCTGCTTCATGGCCCAGTTAGTGATCGTGACTGAGTGAGGGAATTTTAAATGTCACACATATACACATAGGAAAGAAGGTGGTGCACAGGTCTCTGGGAAGACAGAGGTAGCAGGATGGAGATGAAGAGAGAGCTAGGGTGGGCAGGATGGCAGTGGGAGGCAGTGGGAGGAAGTAGGAAGGGGCTGATGGTAGTGGCTGCTACAGCAGTTCACACACACATCCCAAGCTGGAAATGAATATAAAAAAATTGGTGAGATCACATTTGTGGGACTTAGGTAACTACCCAGCCACCCGTCCTGCTCTCAATCACTCCACTCCCCAGTTCAACCCCAATTTTGATTTGGCACAGTACACATGTGTAAAAAAAAAAGCCACTTTTTCCTAAAACTGCAGAGTAAAAAGTGGGAGTTGTGTTGATGTTTTTAAACTGCATTAATGTCTAAAAGAAACATGTTCACTGTGAAAATGGTTGTATGTCATCCATTCCAACAGCACCAGAAGTGAAGTGGGTATGGATATTTATTTATTTATTTATTTATTTATTTTGCTAGTGTAGATAAGACCCCAGACTTTTATCCCACGCTCACTGCCTTTTGTCTGGGCACTCTTCCCTATTTGCACCTCTACTTTTAATGGCAACCCACTGTGCTCCTGTATGTTCCCTCTTCATACATTACTTCCATGTGACTGCAGTCAGAGATAAGTCCCCAGCTCTCCACTGGGCATAGGAGTACAAAAGACGAAATCTCACATCATCAACATCCACAAATGGAGATTATACGCTAAAGGACATTTAAGCAACATTTGTGCATAAGCCCAGGGAAATTTTCTGTGGCCTAAGATCACTTTATTTCTTTTAAAAGGAAAAGTTTGGCAAAACTGGAAATTATAAACAATTATTAGCCAACCCCAAATAACTTGCTTATTAACTGGTGAACCCCTTGTCTATAAATCACATTGTCCTTTTTTTTTTTTTTTTTGGCTTTTGTCAAGCACAGCCGTGGTTTTAATTGTACATTATAATTGCACATCTTTCCTTTTGAAATTGCTAAATTATTCTTGTAATTCTCTTTGTATTCCCCTTCATTCTAGGCAAAAGCATTCTTTAGAAACTCATTATTACCAACGCCACAATTTCAAGACTCTTCCCCTGACTACATCTTCTTCTAAATAGCTTATATTCAGTTCAGTTCTCTCTTTTTCTTTCTTAATTATTTGCTCCTTTTAAAGACTGTCTGATATAAGCCCCATTCAAATGGCATTTCAAGCTGTATGCATTGATACTATTTTAAATAGAGAGTGGATGAGAGGCGGGGGGGGAGTGCCCCTCAGTGACAATGTACCTTATGCTAAAGCTAGTGATTCAGTTGAAGGTTAATGGCTAGCACTGCAGGAATGTCAGTGTACAAGCTATAATTAGGAATGCCTAATGGAAGCTCACACTATAATATAAACAGAAAACATCTGCATGCTTGTAGAAATGGCTGTCTCCATCCCTCTCCATATTATTTCTCTTTTGTGTTTCAATTGCATGTTTATCACTTTTCAGACTGGTCACATGAACCATTGTGCTGGCAAGCCAGCCTTCAGAACAGAAGACAAAGTCCACTCTGCTAACACAGCATTGTTATCAATGACATTCTTCTGGCTTTGTGAGATGACCCATAGATTCTTGGTTTTGCCTTACATGTGTGGGAGAGATGTGAATATAATTTCATTTTGTTGCGGTTGTTTTTTCTTTAAAAGAATTTACCAAAGTGTGCACATTTCTTCATATTCAGCCAGTGGTAGTTTATGGCCTCCATGACAGTAAGGTGGTGAATTTTCATGTATCAAGTTTGTTTTTTTGCCCTTTCTGCTGTGTAGTTCTGCAGTTTGGTTACTCCTAGGTTAGTTTGTCCCAAGGTTGTACTAAGTGCCTCTCAGTGAGCCTATACTGAATGGACAAAGGCAAGATCTGGTGCCTTTAGGATATTTAGGGCTTTAGCAACCATACTGCCCCCCCCAAAAAAAGAAGAATATCATTTTCTGTGTAGAAAACAAGCTTCCTGTACAGAAAGTCACATTTCTTTCCAGAATAACAAATTGCCTTCATAGAAAACAGCTTCTTCAGTGCAGAAACGTAGTGGAGGTGGGGGAGGTAAACTATATATGCAGGAATGTTATTTTCTGTGTAAGAAATATTTTTCTGAAGAAAAATCTGATTTTCTGCAGAAGAAGCTTATTTTTTACACAGAAAATGCCAAGCCAAAAAAAATAAAATGTGTGTGTATGGGGGAGGGGTGGATTATGCACAGAAATGTTGCTTTCTGTGCAGGAGCCATTTCTTCTGTGCAAAGATGTGATTGGCTGCAGCATAGAAATGTGATTATCCTGAAAGAACATGCAATATTCTACACAGGAAACTTTCTTTCTGAACACACACACACACAAAACTTCCATGTACATTTTTGTCACAGATTATGTTCCAAACTCTGAAGATTCTCATCTTTCTAGAATTCTTCTGAATTCCTGAAACATGGAAAACACATTTTTCATCCTTAAAAAAAAAATCAAATATGATTTCCAGCCCTACATAGCAGTCTAGTATCTATGTACATATGCAGTGGTAAAACTTACTGTTCCATCAGCTTTATCCAGGATTTCACCCTCATTGGTATGATATGGTATGCTTTCTGGACATCTTACTGTGAATGTTTTCTTTCTTTCTTTCTTTCTTTCTTTCTTTCTTTGAAAAAGGAGACATCTAGAAATAATATAGTTAAAATGGAGAGCTAAAGAATAAATATTAAGAAGCAACAAGAAAAGAAGTTGAGCAGAGGGAAGAAAGATTGGAATAGTGGAGGGGGGAGAGAGACCCCCACTAAGGTAACTAATGTAAGGAAGCTCCCTAGACAATCCTCTGGAAATGCTTTGGGAGCAAAAACTGATTTAATTAATTGCATTTTAAATTAGAACACCTATATTCAATTAATATAACTGGGGATTTCTCCATTCCTGAAGAAATTATCCAGGCATAACAATATTTCTTTTTAAAAACCCCTGGAATGTAGAAGTTATTTGGCAAAGCCAGCAAAATGACTGCAAGACATTGAATATTATATATGAACAAACCTGACCCTGGGTAACAGTGAGTCAGTGAACCATGTAATGCAATATTTTTACTACTTACAATGGCAAAGTTTATTGTACAGCCTATAACCAGGAAGGGTCAGGAAATCTTCTCAAATGAAACATGGCCAACTTACTGAATCGTTACATCCTCTGGCAGGGCACTCCAATCTATTGAAAAAGGAGGTGAAAGCTACTTGCTGAATTTGCATGAAGTGCAGGAACAATAAGAGGCAAAGATTCAAATGGAAAGAACATTTATTGGTAGACATGCTTTGTTTTGGAAAGGACATCAATGTCTACTACCACCCCACATCCAGTTCAAATAAGAAATTGAAACAAGAGGAGATTTCTTGAGTCTTTGGAGTCTTTTCAAAAATACACATGGAATTCCCAAATGGGACTGAAGCCTATATAACACTGATAAACTTAGCCAAAAGCAGTACTTTTTCAATGATTAGAACAGTAATCAGGTTTCTAGAGACAACATCACTGTGTCTGTCTGTCTGTTCATCTACTAGATCAACAGCTCTTATCAGTTCTAGATTAGGGATGCTTTGAGAATTTGATTTTTGTTAATTCTGATATGAAGCAACATGATTTGCTGCATGTATATGTCATGTGAACAATTCCACCCATATCCATAGGTGTTGCAAGGATCCTTTATCCCATAGGTCCCCTTGATGGCTAATGGGATGCCTTCTGTTGGGAATACTAAGCTCATGAATCTTACCTGTGAATAAACAGAATGCAAAATTGGTTAACCTTATTCCCCCAACATGCTGCCTTTTAAATATTCACACTTGGAGAAATTCAACTCTCTGCATTGCTTAAATTCTCTTTTAATTCTTTTTCCTTTAAATAACCAGAGGTGCCTGAATATCTTGAAGATCCCCTGCATGAGATTTGATATTACCTGGTAGGAACAAAGACAAGCTGCTGTGTGTATCATACTTATTAAAATTCATTATCCCAGACCTCTGCCTGTCCACTTCTCAGCATTCAGTGTTCATAATTCAGGGAAGAAAGATCAACCGTATCATTAGCTGCCCTGCCTGAAGAAATCTGTGGAGCTTGAAAAAAACCTTCCATATACTTAGAGTTGTTTGTCTTCTGAATTTCAGTGAGCACTCTATTTGGTATATCTGGCATCTTAAGAATTTCCAGTTACAATTTCTTTCTTTCTTAAAGAGCAGGTTTCTGACCTTCACAGACATAAGTTTGAAGGGAACTATTGCAAAAAAACTGCTTCAGTTTCTTGATCCCACTTAGGGATATACATTTTTGCTTATGTGATTTTAGCATTTACCTCATTTAGTATAAAGGCATCTCTCTCTCTCTCTCTCTCTGCTGAGTAAAATTATGAGAACTTTTGCCCCTTTCTTCTATTTTGGAATTTTACTGTGAAATTTTTGTTTTCATAAGAATTTTTCGTGGTACAGAAGTCACGTTTTATTGCAAAACCTGATTTTCTGTATAAAAACATTGTTGCTATATATGGTGAAACAATAAACAAGTGTCACACACTTCCATGATTTCCACGAAATGAAGAACAGCCACCTGGGTGGGGCAAAGAGGGATTGATGTCATGTGTGCAATGTAAATAGTCTTTGCTTCTGCAAGGAGGAGGACAGGAACAACATGCAATGGGGTTCAGAAGTCAGAGGAAGGACATTTTCAGACACCTCTTACCATGGTCGAAGCTTTCAGGAGCACTTCGGTGCCGCTGCACAGCAGGGACTCCATTTCGGATGACGCCGTCCCTCTGGCGAAATCGTCCGTGTCACTTCCATGTAGGATTGGAAATGGACGAGCCATATTTCTCCAGATTTTATTCACGGAAGTTGTCCGTGAATAAAATATGGCATGGATGCCTCCAATCCTACACAGAAGTGACATGGACGATTTTGCCAGAGGGACAGCTTCATCTGAAATGGAGTCCCTGTTGTGTGGCAGTGCCGAAGCTCTCCTGAAGGTTTCTAGCACGGTACAACGTGTCTGAAAATGTCCAAAGTATAGGGGTAGTCCAGATGGTGAATTAAATCCTCATGGAATCCTCATGGAATTCCATGTGTCCAAATGGGATCCCTCAGCATTCTGTCCTTTTCAGAGGGAGGGGGAGCAAAAGTCAGGGAAAGTCCATGGCAAAAGCATCTAGGACTTTCCCTGAGTTTTTTGACACCTGTGGAGGAAATGTGCACTCCTGCATGTTAGGGCAACCAAATTGCATCACAACACTTGGCTGAACAGGATAGCTGATTGGTTAGATGTGCGCAGGGGGCAGAGCTTCCTAACATGCCAGATCTTAGATCTGCCATGTTGGATTGTTGCCCTAGAGATCGTGTGCTTAGTTGATGAAACAGGCTTTCTTTCCTTTGTTTTTTTCCCCCCATTATTTAAGCAGAAGATTGCTCTTTTACACCTTGGATTTAGCTTTTTTAAATTGTTTGGCAGGGGCAAGTTGGGGAGTACAAAACTGCAAGTTATTCACTCATGCTCACCATCTTGATTCGCTGGCATGCCTCTGTGTGAACAGGAAACATGGAGAGCTTCACACAGCAGCGCTCTTACAAAAAATGCATTGAGACAGCTGACAGCAGCTGTGATTTGGTGTTTCTGTGCACCAATTCACATTTTATTCTTTCATCTAGACCGGCCCATAGACAAATATGGAGAACAGAGAAGGAGCCACCAGCCCATAGAGATCCCCTACACTCCACAGATCAAGAATGGTGAAGACTTTGCCTACTCCACAGGATATGGTGACTCTGGGTGAAGAAAGTAAAGGAATTGAGTCCCACTATGCTTTTTGAGCTGGGGCCAAATCCCAGTTGAATGCACACTTGTCAATAACCTGCACTCCTTTCATCATCTCTCTAAGGCAATATAGCTCCATCTGAAGGGGCATAAGGCATAAGGTGGACTTGCCAAAGAAGCACAAATTAGAACAGGCAGAGAAGGTTATGTCTCACTGTATATGAATAAACACTCTTGAGGCATACCTGGCATCCCTTGCTGCCTGTGCTTATGTTGATGTGGGGTTCCCAGCCTTGAGGCAGAGGTAGATCAAGCCCCATGATTAGAACTGAGATATAGATTTATCTGCTAAGAGCTGATAAGGCACCAGGCCTGAATGAGAGGCCCAGAACTATCTGCTGGTGGCAGTGAAGGCTCCCAGAATACAGCAAGTCTGTTGAATCCACATCTTATAGACTTGGTTGTTGTCTGCTTTCAAGTCATTTCTAGCATAACAGCAACCCTAGCATGAACCTATCATAGGGGTTTCTTGGACAGATTTATTCAGAGTAGGTTTGGCATTGCTTTTGTCCAAGGATGAGAGGGGGGGCATTGGGTTTCCATGGCTGAGTGGGGATTCAGACCCCCAGCCCCTAGAATCCCAGTCCAATACTTAAACCACTATATTACACTGGCTGCCATAATACAGATTAAAAGGAAACTAATGACCTACCATTGCATATGACAACTGAACAGCAATTCAATAAACTTATAATAGAAGTTAGTTGCTGATTTTGCTAGGAACATTCATGGAGATATGGGGGTTTGATACACCCCTCCCACAGGCAGAGGGTTTCAGAGTCTAATTTGTTACATAATAAACACACACACCTGTCCCTTGTAAAAGTAAGCTCATTTGTGGACCAAATATTTTGGCATTGTTCTTTATTTCTCCCACCCCCTAAACAAAAAAAAGGTCTGAGTCAGTGTTGGTAGATTGGTAGCTCAACTTCTTTCTTTCTTTCTTTCTTTCTTTCTTTCTTTCCACAAAATAATTTCAGTTCTACCAAAGACATATGGCATTCATGAAGAGAAGCTTGTATGATCGTCACAATTTTCTTTTTCTCCCCAGTGACCACTCTAACTATACACCCCAGGTAATTCTCACTTAAGCTGGATTTACATATGGTGCAAAATGAGGAAGCAGATTCCCAAGCTGGTAGAATATATTATATTACTAGACAGTAAAGTAGAGGCAGTTCTTTTTGAATGTTCTGTTATGTTGTTGTTTTAAAATACGTCTCTCAAGCTGAAAACTAATAAAGTACAGAGACATCTTGCTAAGAATCTTTCTGAATCTGATTTTATATTTCCAACATTTTTAAAATTTGGGCAAGCTATAAAAATATTACAACAAATCTATTGTTTAAAGTTATATAGTATTCTCTGTCATCTGTAGATTTGATCCCTTTAGTCTTCTGCATTTGTAGATCTGGCCCTAATATTGGGATGGTGATTCTGTACATGGACAGGTTTACAATGTTCCTTGATGTTCATTGCCTTATACATCATGCAAGAAGTAAAATGTCACCTTACATATCATTTCAGAAGTGGAAACTCTGATTTAGGGATGCATTTGTTCACTACATTTTTTGAAGGAAGCAACAAGTAATTTTAACAATTTTCTTCCCACTGCAAGAAAGGCTGAAAACTACAGTTTCCAAAGACCAACTGCAATTCAAGACTTATTCTGTGCACAATCTGCACGTGGTTGTTTTCCATGCAGAAGATATTGTTTTCAGTCCAGAAAATAAAACCTGCATAGAAATACTATTTTCTAAACAGAAAATGATGTTTCTTGCACTGCAAATGCTGTTGTCTGTGTAAAATAACTACATGGCAATTTTGCATAGAATAAGTCCTGAACTGAGAAGGTTCTCAGCAGTCCAGGATTCTTCTCATCAGGGTTTCTCAGCACTCAAAAAACTATGCCTTTAGTTACATATATAAGTCCACCAAAATTCAATAGTTTCAGTCAATCAATTTCACTTGTATTTCTTTGAATATTATTTGAATCCTACTTTGAGTCTTCCTTCAAAAGCAAAACACTGCTTGGGAAAGTCTCCATAGACTCTTCCACACACATATGGTTACACTGGCATGAGTATTTAATGCTGTCATTGCTGTCACAGAACCAGTTTCTGAAAGTACAAATAGGAAGGGTTAAATCACCTTTCTTGAAATTCCCTATGTATCCTGATACCCTCCTCCCAATTTCTGTTCCATAAACCTGGAAAACTCCCTGAAGAAGGTTTTCAGCACCAGAGAGGGCTGAAGATAGAGTGGCCAAAATTCCTATTGCTACCATAAGCATCACATAGGGTTTAAGTGAATATTTTATAATAGATATGGTCTGAGCCCATATGATATAGCCACCTATTAAAGCTCACTAAATATGAGTGTGGACAGGGCCTAGATGGGAAAGCACCTGTTGATCTCCTCATAAGTCCTCAAGTTCTCTGAGGAAAGAAAGCCTAGATTTAAACCTAATTAATTTAATTTAATGAATGAATGAATGAATGAATGCTCTACTAACACAACAGAATAATGTGGTGACAAGCTGGTGGGCTGCTATAGACTTTAATGTCAAATGGTATGTGGTGTGGGAGAGTCATATTTTGAATGCTTTCCCTGCTTCAAAAACTCCCTCAGGGCAGAAAATCAGTACAGATGAAGGGAACTGGGCTAGAACCTTTATTACGGGAAGAGGTACACAGGGGAGTGTATCCTGATTAAACTTGAAGTGGATCAGTCCACTGTTGCCTGTGCCAGCCTATAACATTTTGCTGCATGAGAACTGCACATTAGATGAAGAGGAAAATCTACATCACATGACTCTTGAAGACCTCCTGAATTTCCAGTCTGGAGTTTCTGAGTGGTGGCAGCTTTCTCCCTCTTTTGTATATGAGGCGTTCATTCTATACTTGTCAATCCCCCCAGTGTAACAAATTCTCACAGACAGAATCCATGCCTGGAAAATACCATATCATCTTCTGATCTGAAAAGATAGATTATCCTCCTAGTTTACCACCCAATATCCTTTGAGAGGTTTCCCCCATTGAGTATACAAAGGCCAGCTGACCCTGCTTCTTCCTTCCTTCTTTTTTCTCACTGTGAGTCATCTGTGTCCACCAGCCATAACAATGTTCTAGCCTATATGGAACTGTGGAAATTATTTGCAAATGTTGGAAAACTAAAATAAAAATTAAATTTATTAACGCTGTGCCAAGACACTGCTTTGGAAAGGGCCCCAGTTCAACTTAAGGCTTTATCAGATGAGCCCCTTAGAACGTTCTTTTGCTGGCATAAAAAAATCCAATTTTATGCCAACAAAACAACACCCCCCACCACATTACCTCAAATCCTGGCAAGGTCTTCCCTGGCAAAGAAAGAGGAAGTGAACAGAGCTCCGTTCACTTCCTCATTCAAAATTCTGTGGATTCTTGCAAGGCATCATTGCATGGGAAATTTTTAAAACCCCCAAAGAACATACAAAAAGTTACACAAAGCACATACAGAGAGTTTAAAACTTGCAAGTAACCCAGGGATGGTCATAAAAACTGCATTGCTTACCTGGATGTCACATCTCACCTGGAAGTGTTCACACCAGACCAACCATTGATGCTACATTCACATGAGTACAATGGGGCTAGGTTCATACGCTGGCAATGCTGGCAGTAAAGCCCCACAGGGGATCAATTGACAGCTTCAGCTGTCAATTAAAAAGTATGGGTTTTCCTCAGGGACGTTAACTTGAAAAGGAGATGTGTGGTACATGCACCCTTTCACATTTATTTGATGTTGTTATGCTGTATTTAGTGCATCTGATTAAGTCCTAGACTACTTGGAAGACATCACTTTCACCTCAGAGCGAAATCAGAACCTCATTTCAAAGCTTTGATTAAAATGGGAACATCAACAAAAGGCTCTACATAACCTTTTTAAAAAATTATTTGGATAAACTTTGCAGGTACAATAACCTCTTCTAACCAAATGGCATCTGCCAAATTTAGGACAGATTAACACCAGGTGTGCTGTGTAAGTAGCTGTCTTTTTGAAATGGGGAAAATGTGTTGTTGCTGTTTTCTTTCTTGGAATACAGTTGTCCCTTCATTTCCGCTGGGGTTTAGCTTCAGGACCCCTTGTGGATACCAACATCCATGAATACTCTAATCTCATTAGATGCATTGACATAGCAAAATGGTGTCCCTTATACAGTTGTCCCTCCACATTCGTGGGGGTTAGGTTATTGAGACCCCCGCAAATGTGGAAAAACCACGAATAACAGACGCTACTCATGTGCCCCCCAGAGGGAGGGAGGGAGGCAGTGGGAGGGTGTCTGGCCAGCCTGGCTGGCCTCTCCGCGGCCTTTCTGAGGGGACTCCAGGCCTTAGAAGACCCGGTGCCCTCTGAGGAGGGCCGGGGAAGGCAGCGTGTAGGTGGGGAGGAGGCTGCGCTGCTTCTCTCTGGCCTTCTGAAGCGGGCCCCGGGGCTTTGGAGCACCAGAGCCCGCTGAGAAAGGCCAGGGAAGGCAGCGTGTGGGTGGGGAGGAGGCTGCGCTGCATCTCTCCAGCCTTTCTCAGCGGCCCCGGGGTTTGGAGCACCAGAACCTGCTGAGAAAGGCCGGGGAAAGCAGCGTGTGGGTGGGGAGGAGGCTGCGCTGCCTCTCTCCGGCCTTTCTCAGCGGGCTCCGGAGTTCCAAAGCCCCGGACCCTGCTGAGAAAGACCGGGGAAGGCAGCGTGTGGGTGGGGAGGAGGCTGCCCTACCTCTCTCCGGCCTTCCGAAGCGGGGTCCAGGGCTTTGGAGCCCCGGAGCCCGCTTCGGAAGGCCGGGGACAGCAGCATGTGGGCTGGGAGGAGGCTGCACTGCCTCTCCCTGGCTTTTCTCAGTGGGCTCCGGGGCTCCTAAGCCCCGGACCCCGCTGAAAAAGGCCGGGGAAGGCAGCGTGTGGGTGGGGAGGAGGCTGCTCTGCCTCTCCCCGGCCTTTCTCAGCGGGCTCCAGGGTTTTGGAGCCCCGGAGCCTGCTGACAAAGGCTGGGGAAGGCAGCGTGTGGGTGGGGAGGAGGCTGCGCTGCCTCTCTCCGGCCTTCCAAAGAGGGGTCCAGGGCTTTGGAGCCCCGGAGCCCGCTTTGGAAGGTCGGGGACAGCAGTGTGTGGGCAGGCAGGAGGCTGCACTGCCTCTCCCTAGCCTTTCTCAGTGGGCTCCAGGGTTTGGAGCCCCGGAGCCCGCTGAGAAAGCCCAGGGAAGGCAGCGTGTTGGTGGGGAGGAGGCTGCACTGCCTCTCTCCAGCCTTCCGAAGCGGGCGCTGGGGCTTTGGAGCCCTGGTGCCCGCTTCGGAATGCTGGGGACAGCAGCGGGCAGGCAGACAAGCAGGCGGGCAGGTGGGGAGGAGGCTGTGCTGCCTCTCTCCGGCCTTTCTCAGTGGGCGCTGGAGCTCCAAACCCCGGACCCCACTGAGAAAAGCCGGGGAAGTCAGCATGTGAGGAGGGAGGAGGCTGTGCTGATTCTCTCTGGCCTTTCTCAGCAGGCTCCGGGGCTCCAAAACCCCGGACCCCACTGAGAAAGGCCAGGGAAGGCAGCGTGTGGGCAGGGAGGAGACTGTGCTGCCTCTCTCCGGCTTTCCGAAGTTGGTACCGGGGCTTTGGAGCCCTGGAGCCCACTTCGGAAGGCCGGGGAGAGCAGCGGGCGGGCGGGGAAGAGGCTGCGCTGCCTCTCCCCGGCCTTTCTCAGTGGGCTCCAGGGTTTTTGAGCCCCGGACCCCGCTGAAAAAGGCCGGGGAAGGCCGGGGACAGCAGCATGTGGGGAGGAAGCTGCTCTGCCTCTCTCTGGCCTTTCTCAGTGGCTCCAGAGTTTGGGAGCCCTAGACCCCTCTGAGAAAGGCCAGGGAAGGCAGCGTGTGGGTGGGGAGGAGGCTGCGCTGCCGCTCCGGCCTTCCAAAGTGGGCGCCAGGGATTTTGAGCCCCGGAGCCCACTTCGGAAGGTTGGGGACAGCAACATGTGGGCGGGGAGGAGGCTGCGCTGCCTCTCCCCGGCCTTTCTAAACAGGCTCCGGGGCCTTGTACCCCCGGAGCCTGCTGAGAAGGCTGGGGAAGGCAGCGTGTTGGTGGGGAGGAGGCTGCGCTGCCTCTCCCTGGCCTTTCTCAGCAGGCTCTGGGGCTTTGGAGCCCAGGACCCTGCTGAAAAAGCCTGGGAAGGCAGTGTGTGGGTGGGGAGGAGGCTGCGCTGCTTCTCTCTGGCCTTTCTGAGTGGGGTCCGGGGCTTTGGAGCCCTGGCGCCCGCTTTGGAAGACCGGAGACAGCAGCGGGTGGGCAGGCAAGCAGGCGGGCGGGCAGGCGGGGAGGAGACTGCGCTGCCTCTCTCCAGCCTTTCTCAGCGGGCGCTAGAGCTGCAAAGCCCCGGACCCAGCTGAGAAAGGCCGGGGAAGCCAGCATGTGGGTGGGGAGGAGGCTGCACTCCCTCTCCCCGGCCTTTCTCAGCAGGCTCCGAGGCTCCAAAGCCCCGGACCCCGCTTAGAAAGGCCAGGGAAGGCAGCGTGTTGGTGGGGAGGAGGCTGCGCTGCCTCTCCCCGGCCTTTCTCAACAGGCTCCCGGGCTGTGGAGCCCCGGACCCTGCTGAAAAAGGCCAGGGAAGGCAGCGTGTGTCTGGGCAGGAGGCTGTGCTGCCTCTCTCCAGCCTTCCAAAGCGGGCGCCTGGGCTTTGGAGCCCGGAGCCCGCTTCGGAAGGCCGGGGACATCAGCATGTGGGTGGGGAGGAGGCTGCGCTGCCTCTCCCCGGCCTTTCTCAGCGGGCTCCGGGGCTCCAAAGACCCGGACCCTGCTGAAAAAGGCCAGGGAAGGCAGCGTGTGGGTGGGGAGGAAGCTGTGCTGCCTCTCCCCGGCCTTCCAAAGTTGGTGCCAGGGCTTTGGATCGCCGAACCCTGCTGAGAAAAGCCGGGGAAGGCACCAGTGGGTGTGGAGGAGGCTGTGCTGCCTCTCTCCAGCCTTTCTCAGCAGGCGCTGGGGCTCCAAAGCCCCGGACCCTGCTGAAAAAGGCTAGGGAAGGCAGCGTGTGGGTGGGGAGCAGGCTGCGCTGCTCTCTCCGGCCTTCTGAAGCGGACTCTGGGGCTTTGGTGCCCCAGAGCCCGCTTAGGAAGGCCGGGGAAGGCAGCGGGTGGGTGGGAGGGAAGCTGTCTGACCTCTCCCCAGCCTTCCTGAGGAGACTCTGGGTCTTAGAAGCCTCGGAGTCCCCTTAGGAAGGCCGGGAAAGGCGGAGGGAGAGATGCTTCCTGCCCCACCGCCCGGCCTTCCTGAGCAGACTCCGGAGCTTTGAAACCCCGGAGCTGCCTCTGGAAGGCCGGAGAAGGTGGAGTCAGGAGGTTTCCCTGCCTCTCGGCAGCCTTTCCTAAGGGGCTGGGGCTAAACCGCGAATAATCAAAACCGCGAGTGTGAAAGCCATGAATGTTGAGGGGCAACTGTATAAGATGGCAAGATCAAGGTTTGCTGTTTGGATTATTATTTTTTAAGAATATTTTCAAGCTGTGAATACTTAAATCTGTAGATACCAAATCTGTGGATACAGAGGGACAACTGTAATTGAATATTAAAAAAAGGTATGCATAATAGCCTCTTCCAAAATTATGGAGCATGACAAATTGTAGACACAGTAGAGTTTTGGAGTAAGGGAGTATTTAAAGTCTTGAGTTTGTTGGTTGGTTGGTTTTAAAGTCACTTACATGCACACACACCGTGTTTTGTTCATTATTTCAAGTCTTCTGAAGGGAGCTTTTCTTTATTTGCTCTGTGGTTTTTCCTATTATTCAAGCTAGGCTCCCATTACCTCACCACAATTCTCTATCTACAATTGTTCATTATTAATAAAACCATTCAATATTGTTAGTATGCCCTACTACCCCATCCCTGTAGTATCTCAAAATCTGAAAATATTGGATCCTTCTAGAGCATCAAGTTGACTGGAGTGATCCAAAAAGAGGTCATGTGGAGTTCACAGGATGTAGAATATGTCTTAGAAATATTTTAGGAAGCATGCCCAAAATAGGATTGTGAGGAAGCCCCTTGGTAAACAAAGCCTTTAAATAAGTATGTACTAATTCCTTCTTTGTCACCTCAGCAATGAGTCATGCAACTAAAAAAAATCAAGTGAGCTTTCCAGCCCCAATCCCAAGGAAATCTCATCTCAGAACCCCCCCTCCCACATTGTGAGGTTGTCATAAACCAATCAATTTCTATCACCCAGCCATAACCAGCAATTAGCCAAGCTTTGGTTTCCTTTGTTTAACTGGTGGGAAACCAATCTAGGCTTTTTCTTAGCAAGAGTACCCCTTCAGGATATGAAGCAGGGTATAAATATTGGTCCCTCAACAATGGGAAGGTGTGTACTGTGGATGAGCCCAACCACTCTCTTTCTCAATGCACCTCCAGATCAGAACCTCCAATGCCACCCTCAGACTTCTGTCTGAGTACTTTACTCTTCAAGACTGGGAAATTTCACCCTATTTTCTAAAAAACTCTCCCTCTATCCAATCTTTCTGCCTTACTCGTCAATATCCTTGTGTGGTTCTTGCAGCTTGTGTTGCGTGTGTGAATGCTTTTTGTGCTATTTCCAACAAAAACATTTTATTTCATTTCATCCTGCAGTTCTCTGCAGTTGGTACTTGCATACAAAGGCAAAAAAGTTACCATCCTTACCTCCTCTCACATGCATACTGCTTGAGCTAATAATTCCCCATCTAGATTTTTGATATCGTGGGTGGGTCTCAAAGCACCTCTTAGGGTAAAAGTATTAATAAAACCATTCAAGTTCAATTTCAACACAAAAAAATTCAATAAAGCAAGATTAAATCCAAAATATGTTATTCCTTTTAGATAGATACCATAAAGAGTGAAGCGTCTGTGTTCAAACTTCACATTCTGCTCAATATCTATGCATAAATGACAGAAGTTTTCTACCCTATGCCTTGTGATTTTTTGTAGTATGTGGGGAAATAATCATTGTAATGTAAAAGCAATCTTGTGTACCTCGTTCACAATCTTAGATAAGTCTAGGGTTTTTTCCCTGCATGCATTTTGTTCTCCCAAAATTCCCTTCTCTTATTTCACTGGACACTTCCATCCAACTGGAGTGCTGGGTCATTCGACACATGACCTAATTTGAATTTTATTGCTTTTGTGTAAGCTGCTTTTCTGAATCTGACTCTCCATGAGGATGGATGTATCTTAGCCATCTTAAGCTTTCCTGTAACCATGCCATGATGCATTGGAACCCAGCCACGGCTGTAGGCTGAGTGAGTTTTTAATTACCTAAATACCTTCAGTTAGGGACCTTTTCTTAAGTTTGTTTTAGTATGTAGATTGATATTGATATACCTTCAGTAAACTTTGTTTTGAATTTTAAACTGACTCCTTTGTTTTGTAATGAGTATAATTTAACTGGGGGATCCCAGACTTCTGATGATAATTGAGCTTAAGTCTGCTTCCTAAGTGCATTCTGCATGAACACAAGTCAAAAGTGACTGAATGATTTTTTAACTCCTTTTAAAAGGAAATAATTCTTGTTGTTTTTAAAGGACTAGATCCTGGAATTTTTTTAATACAATTTTATTTTAGACTCATTACCTTCCCATATTTTTGCAGGTTCTTTTCCATATGACCCTTGTTTCCTATTAGAAAGAGTCCTGCTTAGTTGAACCAACATTTTCTAACTCTCTTGGTTTGTAGCAGGCATTTTTTTTTCTTACTTCTTCAGTTAATGCTTTCAAGATTAAATCCTTTTCTCTCCAAGAATTTGTGGTCTGCTTCCAGGTTTCCTCCTACTCTTCCTTCCTGTAAGCCCTAATTCTAAGAAAGGAGACTGGTATAGCCTCTGCTATATGCTATATTTTAGAATAACTAATGAAAATATATTTTCCCCTCCGTGAGGTCTCTAACCTGACTCCATGTGCCATGTATACCCTTTTATTTAGGCTTCAGGGATTTAAGGGAGCTAAAACACTCACATCCCATATAGGACAGAGAGCTAATGAGTAGGACACATTGCCAGTTATGGCTTTAAAGTATTCCCTACTTGAAACAAGCTTACAAATGAGGAAATGTGCAGAAAATACATTCTACAATGCTAGCACAGAAATATTTAAACCTTAAAAGAAACCTGCAGCCTAGTTTCCTATTGCAAAATTGGAGCAAACTAAGAGTGTGGATGTGATCATTCAGTGATAAGAGCAACCATCTGAATTGACCCAAAGGTCTCTTTTTGTCTAATTTCCTCTTTCCAACATGAGCTATCCAAATGTTCCCAAGAGCTATCACAAGAGGATTCCATTGCAGCAACAACAGCAACACACACCTTTTCCTGTTAAAGGTAGATTGCCTTGTGTTACATCCATTTCATTTGATCCTTTCAACAATCCAATTCCTTCAAGAAGAAGTTAATTTAAATGGATTTTGTAGTGAAACATGAAGCTCCCATGATGACTGGGCCCAAACCCTTTGCCTTCTTTCCTGATGTTTGTGAACATTTCCAAGATTTTCCCCAAGAGTAGAGACAGAATATGTAGCCATAATAGTATGTTTTCAGCGAAAGCGGAAAGACTAAGCCATTTGCTTTGAGAACTGAAACTCCCAGAACTGGGAAAACATTTTAAAAGAGAAACTAAATGAAATGAAATGAAGAAGGGGCATTCTCTTGTGTTGTTGTCCTCCAGTCTGAGCCTACTGTGAACTTTATCAGATGCAGGGAAAACTACATCATTAGGACAGGATGATAGCACAAATGGCTGAAATTATCAGACAATGTCACTTACCCATTCTCGCTGTGTCACACTGGTGTGATTGAGGCATCATGGGTTTTTAGCAATATTGGCCTTGTCTGGTAAAGTCCTGTGTCTCAACATTTCCTCAACTGGTGGGATATAAAATGAAAATTAAAGAACAATTAAGAGCTACAATAGATGAGATGTATTATTGTCTCTTAATTAAGCCTGAACAGTTTTGTTAGGAGGAAGTTGATTGGTTTAGAGATAGGCTCTATCATTCCCAGATTACCAAGGGGCTCCACCTCTCCATGTTTTGGAAACAAAACTCTGTTTGGAAGTAATTTCATTCCATGGCACAATTCCTTAATTTCTTTACAAACAAATAAAGTGGAAAATATCAAGCCATTTGTTCATAGTTCCAGGTTGGCTCCATCATCTGGCATTGAGAGGTAGACTCCTTTTGTAGGTACAAGTCCCTTTTAAATGTTTTGTGTGTGTTTAGACCATTGATATACTTGTCCTCAATGTATTTGTCAATGTACAATGAAAAGTATCCTATTTGTTGAATCTGGAGGCTGGTGGAGAGAATTATAGCTGGCTTATTTAAAATGATATCAGAACAACCTCAGGTAATGTCTCTTTAGATAGGGCCACATCAACCAAATTTACAACAAGCATAGCCATTTAATGACCAACACATGAAATAACGAGTCAGACACAAAAACTGGGTTGAAATATGGGTCACTTTATTGAATATTTAACCTATTTAATTCTTTCTTTCTTGAGGTATGTGAACCAGGAGGGAGACCCAGTGTGGGAAAAGCTGGAGCCAATGGTATCCCCAGACCCATCTCCCAGCTTCCCTGGGTGAAACACCTGAGTCCCAAGGGGGACCCAAGAAACTTAGATGCCCCCCAGACACCATCTACTAGAAGGTGAGACCCCAGTATGAGACACCTCAAGCTGCACAACTTCTGTCAAAGGCTCAAACCTGGTGCCAGCCTCAAGGATAGCCTATCTTTCTGTCCCCAGCCACATGACCTGCAGGAGTTGTTTGATAGGTCTATGCTTCAAGCCCAAAGGGGTGCCATAGGTGAACACCAAAGTAATCCCATCTCCCCCACTCCCCCTGCCAAGTGACTGCCTATTTATGACTCCATCCAAACCGAATTTTCCAATTCAAAAGTGATAGTATGGGGTAGGCAACAAACCCTGTGGAAGAAGGTAAAAATGCCTACCCGGCCCTAAAAGCACCCAGAAAACTCATACTGTGACAGAGTCAAAAGTGAGAGAGAAGAGGCCAAGGCCAGCAGGACTTAAATAAGGTAAGCTCTGCCCCTGCTTCTCCGATGCCATGGTGTGACACGCCATGGACCAATGGTATGTCTCGTCTTCATCTGAGGCCATTAAAACACCTTCCCCCATGCAACACTGTTTATTTTTTTATTTATTTAGTTACTTATACCCACAAGGCTATCAGAGCAGTTTACAAATTGTTTTAAGCAATAGCAGTTTACACATCTACACTGCAATAAGCAGCTTCCAATGTGTGTTAACTACTTTCCCCCACAAGCTGGGTGCTTATTTTACCGACGTACGAAAGGATGGAAGGCTGAGTGAACCTTGGAGCCCTCTGGAGCCCACTGTGTAGTCTTGGGGAGGGGTGATTATTCAGATAAGCTCAGGGTTCAAGAGAAGCTGCCACTGAGCTCATTTGGCTACATTTGTTTCACCCAACATCCTCATTCAAGTTTCAGTGAGATTACTTTTCTGTGTCTAGACTAAAGCATAAGTTTATTTGTGATGGAGGCTTCTGCATTGTACCATTGCAGGCTTTTAGTAACCCCAAAAGAAAAAAAAAACACATATCCATTTTGTAGACATTATGGTCAATTCCTATTCACTCAAGTTCAATTAATTGTATACTGAGGGCCTCAAAATGTAAATGAAACAAAAATATAGACAATAATAAAAGTAGTGGGTTTTTTTGTAGACTGAAGAGCACTGAAACACTCAATCAGAGTCATTATTTATTAAAGTTATACCTTTTTTAAAAGGGTTATACTGTTGAATATCCTGTTTCTGTCTCAATACATCCATGAGGAATTGAAAAAAAAATCTGTCATTCTTCAAACTTAATTAAACATGTTCAAGGGCAAATAAATCTACATGAATGTAAAGTTTAACAATTTCTCTAATAACTTAGTAAAACCTATGCCTACAGGGATGTAATAAGAATTAATTAAAGCTATTCTTTACAAATAATTTACTAAGAGTATCTCACCAGGAGAATTTGTAATAATTTATAGCTAGGAAGAAAATTAAATATTTTTTCCCAAGAAAGTCCCATTAATTTTAATAACCCAATGATATTGCTATTACTATCAATTATTTTCTTTCCTCATTGCAATTCTTTCTTAGCATAACTGATATAGAAACTATCTGAAATCTAGGCATTTATGGAATTTGCTGGACCACTCTTTGGAATACTGTTTTCAGTATTGTTTACCACAGTGTGGATTCAGTATTTCAAGAAATCTAAACCAGGGGACTTCAACTAATGGACCACAAGCCACAAATAGGTTGTATCTGGTCCTATCCTAAGGTATGGTGTATCAGGAATGTGAAAATTATGGTTTATTTCTATTCTTCCTTTGTTTAGTTTTAAAGTAAACATTGAAAAATGGTTAAAAATGATAAAGGAAGTTTCAAAAGTTACTGTAGGTCTATGACACTTGTTACCAAATCCAAATACAATGTACCAGCCACTCAGAGTGCATCCACACTACACAAATAATCCAGTTTGAAATTGGATCATTTGCTGTGGCTCCTATGAAATCCTGGGGTTTGTAGTTTTAAAGGGTCCTCAGCTTTCTTTGACAACAAATGTTGGTCTCTCACAAAATGAAGACTCCCAGGATTCCATAGGAAGGAGCCATGGCAAATAATCCATTTTCAAACTGGATTATTTTGGTAGTATGGATCTGCCCTCAGATTCATCAGGAGATTTACAAACCTGGTTTGACTGTCTTCTGAGATTGTAAAACCAAAGTGTTGCATGCACATGGCAAACCACATGACATAGATAACTCTCTTGTCCATTCTCCTGCATGTACTGACCAGGAGCCCATTCACACTAAACAATTATAGCATTATATTCCTCTTTACCTGCCATGGCAACATCCTAAGGAATCGTGGGTTTGTAGATTTATGACATACTAGAGAACTGATGGGACTGGAAATTCTAAATGCCCCCTCCCTAAAGTCCAAATCCAAGGATTCCATGGGACTGGACCATAGCAGTTAAAGTGCAGTCATTGAGCTATAATTGCATAGTATGAAAGAGCCACTGCTAAGGTATTTAAAAATTGCAGGCTGGGGTTAAAGGTAGACCTCATATCTAAAAACTGCAAATACTGTTCTAAATCCAAAGAAGAATTTGAACCAATAGCACTATATAAATGGCTTGGTGGGTAACAAATGGTGTTGATCAGGAGTAAGTGGCATTACAGCACTTCCACATGCCAGATAGCTTATTTTGGGCTGTTGTTGTTGTTGTTTTTTTGTTCCAATATGCATTTATGTTTTGCAGAGTTTCATAGTCAGAGCTCAGACATGAATTCTTGTAAGGAACAATTTTATATGTGAAAATTTGCTATCTGGGATAATGAGACCAAACCACTTTTTTCCCTTAGTCAAGTATATTAAGCGGCTGGGGGAGGGCCCTATACTATTCTAGGACCATATGCCATTCAGAATCCTGTCTGATTGAAATCCACTGTTCTTCTAAATGTGATGCCATCTTTCTCACCACACTTCATGGAATGGCTATGTTCAGAGGGTCAGAGTGTTTATAATCACTCCAGTAAGTGTGGCTAGCAGCCACACTAGTGATAGCATTTGATTTCACCTCCTTCTGCTTTAGGATGGCTAGTTATACAATGCCAACAATAAGTTATTGCCTCCAGAGAAACAAAGGGCAAAGGAGAGCAAAGTTTTCCATAAAATTGGAATATGAAGCTTTATATGTCTAGGTACAAATTTGTAAATAATTGCTATAAATTAAAGAGATGCAGGAATAGAGAGGAATGTGCCCAGGTAACCTTTGTGCTTTCCCAGCTTTTTAAAGGCACTTAACTATGGGTGGGCATCCTGGATCTCCTTTCTTCTGGCTCATTATCTTTATTCTGGACTTCTATTGGCACTAGACAACCCTCCAAAGAGAGGATGTTTTCAAATTAAGGACTATGTTCCTCAAGCTCTTCAAACAGGTCTGTCCTCTGTAAGGTAGGACACGTGTTTCCTTGTCCTATACCATCTCACTTCCTTGCCTGCCACTTTGGATCATTACACGAATGGTAAGCAACTTTTTGGACTTCAGCTCCCATAATCCCTAAGCATTGGCCACACTGCTGAGACTTAAGGGTGTTGTAATCCAAAACTACTAGATGGCACCAGGGTGCTTTTTCCTTTACTAGAAATTAATGAGAAAAACAAGAGAGCCCTTTGTTTTCAGCAGGAGCCCTGTGTCTAGTTCTGCAATAAGATCTACTCTAAGATAAAAACTGGCCAGACTTTTTGAAGTCAAGCTTCTCAGCCTTACCAAGTGAGGAAAATGTATATTATATTTAACCCTTTAAAGGATATCCTGCCCAGACTCTGACATTCAAGACTATAGTAGAATATATATTTCTTCTTTAAAAGCAAGAAAATAATTCCTTGCACTAATTGAAACAGGATGTGACACTTCTATTCTGAGCATTCCTTGGACAAAATCACATCAACTGGAAGTGGAAGTATTCCATCAAGAAATAACACCTTCCACCCAAAGAAGAATACAATGGACTCACCTGAACTGTTTCTAATAATAAAGCAAAATCCACACACCACCATTGTGAGAATAATAATGAATGGCAATTGAAGCTATCCTGGCAAATTCTGACTCATAGGAATCAGCCTGGTTGCCATTAGAAAGTGACTATTCGTGTGCTGAAGTGAGACAGTTCCCCCTTCCGGTTGCCCTACCCCCCAGATCTCCCAACAAAGACGACAGGCATGGAATGTGCAGAAAATTATATTGACGTAAATAGAAATGGGTACATAAAGAATGGAATAGGTACATGAAATAGGATTGACAATAAATGGCCACAACTTGTCTTGGTGATAGCTGCCTGGTTGGTACGTGAGCATGGGTAGAAACAGGATATCAACCAACCCACGTGTTGGATGATGACAACTCGGTTATCCTGCCCACTAACCGCTCACATGATCAAGTCACATGACCCGGTCACACGATCCAAACCCGGAAGGGGAAGAAGGAACCCATCCTCTTTCCCCCTAGGGTCTCCGTGCCCTGAACTTGACTTGACCTTGGGATGACCTAGGCCCGGTACCGGACACCCCTGACCCCGAGTTTGGATCACACACACCCATGCTCACTGCCACCAAGCTGAGCTGCCAGGTGTACAGCTCGGCTTCTGCCAACCTGGCAGCTATCACCCCAAGACTGCCAGCCTTCTGACTGGAGGGACTCTGTACTGGACCTGTCAGGAGAAAAGGTTGAGTTCTGGCTGAATGTAAGAGGTGTAGGCCCTGGAACGCCATCTGCCTAGCTGTTGAATCGTAGATGCTGGTAATCCTTCCCCCGCAGCCATGGTGGCTGCCCCGATGCGGAAGGCGTGACCTCCATACTCGCCAGCCAGACAACCCAGCTGCCACAGTGCTGCCTGAAGAATGCTCATGAACTGGAACCGAGTCAATGCAGATGAGTCCTCGTGGATGAAAAGTGTTCCCTAGATGTCCAGACACCGTTGTAGGTATTGTTGTATGAGGTATACCGGGCAGGCCGTCGTCTCCTCCAGCTTGTGCGGATGCAGGTGGTCCTCTCTTCCATACTGATTGTTCTTGGATCATCAGATCCATAGCCAGAGGTTGGCCTCTTCCACTGCCACATCTTCTAACTGGAGCGCCCGCCCAGACCTGTCAGTCTTGGAGCCACAGACCAGTTCTCCGATGTGTAGCGCTGTGAAGAAAGCAGTGGAAAAGGCAGTGCGGAAAAGCAATGTTTCATACCTGGATCTGCAGATACTATGTAGAGTTACCATCTGCATATCCAGGTACGAAATGTTGCTTTTGCTGAAGAAGGAAATGGCTGCCAAATGTAAGGAGATGGATCTAGGTGCCAGGCCTTGATTCCTCAGGGATGCCATGTAGTGCAGGACGTCACGTTCTGAGAATGGCCAGGAGTTTCTGTAGTT
Organism: Gambelia wislizenii; assembly: GCA_030847615.1. Taxonomy (NCBI): domain Eukaryota; kingdom Metazoa; phylum Chordata; class Lepidosauria; order Squamata; family Crotaphytidae; genus Gambelia; species Gambelia wislizenii. The sequence continues at coordinate 152,794,902 of JAUMIR010000004.1, forward strand.
GTGCCTTCTGCTGAAGCTGAAGAACTGCCATACCGCCCTCGAGTAACTGGCCCAGGTGGAAGGTGCCAAAGAGTCAAGGACCCCCTGTATCACCATTCCTTCCCAAGGTGCCAGAGCTCGGGGGGAAAGGTCACCAGCGCACCATCCGCTCTTGGATCCAATTCCCGAAATCTGTCGTCCTGGAATCGAGACAACGCATCTGCGATTTTGTTATCCACACCTGGAATGTGTCCTGCTGAGAAGGTGATGTTTTCTGCCAGACAGATGAACACAAATTCTCTGATGAGTCACATGACTCTGTCAGATTCCGAGGACTGCTTGTTGATAATCCTGACAACTGCCTGATTATCGCACCAGAAGCAGACTCGTTTGTTCCGAAACTCATCTTTCCAAAGGCATACAGCAACTACTATGGGGAAGAATTCAAGAAAGGTTAAGTCCCAAATAACTCCAGAATCCCTCCATTCAGAAGGCCATCACTGGGTGCACTAGTGCCTGTTAAAATACACCCCGAACCCAAATCCCCCCACTGCATCAGACTGCACCTGAAATCCAGTTCCTGGTGCTGCCTCCCCCTGTCAGAAGGTGACGCTGTTGTACCCGTCTAGAAAACGCAGCCACACCCTAAGATCCTGCTTGATGGCTCGTTCCCACAGTGCCAGTGCAGCCCATGACCTGGGCAACTTTCCCGTCTGAGCCCGAGTTACTGGCCTGCTAGGCTGGGCCTTCTTCTTGGGAGCCATGGTGATAGCAAGTGATTTCAGCTTTTTTGTGTGTGTGATTTCAGCCCAACCTCGGCTTGTCTGCCCTTTCAACCAGCCCCGGCCCCGGCTTATGCCTCGAGTGGCTTGTCCGCCCCCTTCACCTGGGCCTGTCCGCTCAGCTTGTCCGCCCTTCACTGGCTTGTCCGCCCTTCTTTGGGCCTATGCCCTAATTTCACCCTGGCTTGTTCACCCTTCACCTAGCTTGTCCACCCTTGACCAGGAGCCCCTGGTCTCACCCTGCAGTTGGGGAGGTCCCAGGGAGCCTCCCCTTACTCCTATAGGTCTGGCCCCACCTCGAGCTGACCGGCACCTGCCCGAATGCAGGCAGCCCACCCACTCGGGGCCCAGTTCCTACTGTAGGCCCCTGCTGGCCCAGCAGTTGCCCCTAGCTCCGCCTGCTGCGGTTGACATGAGCCATGTCGCTGGCACCCCATGCCCTTTACCACAACCCAGGTTGCCCCCTGTATGGTAGGTTGCCAGTGCGGGCCACCCCGCTGGCTCACCCACCTTTGCCCTGAAGGGCCGGGTCCCTGTGTGGGCTTTGGCCAACACGAGCTGCCTCGCTGGCCTTGCCACTGCCACTTCCCATGGGTGGGTGCTGCGAGTGGCTTCACTGGGCCAACCCCCCAGAGCTGCCCTGCCACTGCCTTGAGAAGCCCAAGGCTGCTGCCTCTCAGGGCCTCCCCGAGCCACCCCCAACTTCTCCCGTGCCACCATAGTCTTCCTGGGCCTCCAATGCTCCTTGCTACTTCATGAGGCTTCCCGGCCTCCAAGTGCCTGGCCCGCTGCCACTGGACCCTCTCCAGCACTGGCCGCTGCCTCCCTTTTTTTTTGGTTGCCAGTGTCCTCCTGCCGCCACTGCTGCTTGGCCCTCCTTGCTGGCTGCCACTTCTTCTTACCACCGCCAATTGGGCTTCTCGGAGCTCTCTCCAGAGCTCCAAGCTCTTTGGCTCCCAAGAACCAACTGCTCAGGTCCAGTCAGGAGCCAAGGATTTATCCCCAGCTGATGGACCTGAGTGGAGACTGCAGCAAGCCGTCTCCCCTCCCTCAACCAATCAGAGGCTCCGGGAGCCCCGTGCCTCTGATTGGCCAAGGCAGCTGCTTTCCAGCCAATTAGGGAAGAGCAGCCTCACCCTGTTTGGCTGGCTTATGATCCTCTTTCCGGCCAGCATGAGCCGGCTGGAAAGAGGATGCCCAGCCAAGATGGCAGCACCCAGGCACCGCCACGATGTGGGCGACGTGCCGGGGGGCTCATCCAGCCCCAACTCCAGCCGTGGGCCCAAGGTAAGACCCACAGCCAATAAACAATGATACCCTTTTCACTGAAGGATGACTACAAAAACCCCACACATTAGAATGAAGGATTGCAAAAGCTTCCTCCCTACTGGGCAAGATGTTTCCTGGACATTTTTTTTTTTAACAAAATCAAAATGTTTTGCTAGAAATGTGTTTGTGCACAATGTTTGTGCAACAAACTGTTTGTGATACTGAAGTATTTGCTTTAATTCTAAATAAAAGTTTATATTAAAAAAAACTTTTGACAGAGTGCCATTTGTACAAAAACACACTGTTGTTATATGTACAAAAGCTTGGTTTTTTGCAAATCTTTTTTGTACAAAAACAAGGTTATTGTGCAAATAATTTTTTTAACAAGCCAGTATGCCCTCCCCCCCACACACACACACCTCTTGCAAAAGCTGAGCATTTGTTGATAGGATTTTTCTATGTGTAATGTCACCTTTTCTCATCAAGGACAGGAAAATTCATGATCCTTTAAAAATTATTTACTGAATTTTTATGTGTTTATGTGTTTGTGTTTTAAGAGAGAAGTAAAACATTTGAGAAACCAGGTGAGACAGAGTTAAAATTTCAGCCAGAACTATGAGCTTCATTGTATCCCTGCTAAGTTATGGATGGCTTCACTATGGGCTTGTCTAGATGAGTAGAGATAATGTGGATTGCTGTGCATTAACGCAAATTTGCAGCAGCATGTATTTGTCTCCATGGTCCTTTGTGAAAACTCATTGGTATGTGAAGCTATCCATGTTTGAAGTTCACACGCTGCCATGCCTGTGAATCATGATGGTGGCTGAGAGTGAATTACTCGTGTTATTATTCTCCACAAGGTGTTTCCACTGGACAGGTTTTTTAAACTGTAAAGCAAAGGTGTGCAAGTGCGACCTTCCACTTAAAATGCTGTTTGGTTGCCTCAGCACAGGAAAAAAAAAAGATTGGGATTGCAAAATTCCAAAATGGCTCTTCCAGCCACTTCATTGCTGGCAAGCCCATCCTCCCCGCATATGTCCAACCAATCAGCTTTCCACTTTCACCCATGCTGAGAATGTGCTGTATTGTGAATTGGTTGCCCAAATGAATTGTAATGCACATTTCCTCACATTATTTAAAACACACACACACACACAAACAAACCCACATCCCTGTAGTTTTTTGAGTTTTGGGCCCCCATCCTTCTGAATAAGGAGAATCACCATGGGATCTCATTTAGACAAAAGGTATTCTCTTCAAATTCTATAAGGAATACTTTCATCATCTAGACAACCCCTATATCATTAGATTAATTCTTCAGGTTCTATGCCATCCCAAATTTTAATAAGACATCAAATCCCACATGAGCCTGCCCTAAGTTTAAACCATTTTTTTTAAATGCACTTACCACCTCCAAGATAGAATAGATTAATGCAAATATGGACCAGCATCAACCATCTTCACCTCACCATAAGGAGGTTAGACTGGCCCCTTTTTAGTTTAATTTTAGGCATTGGTATGACATTTTGTTACTTGCTGTAACATTTTGTTCCATTAGACTTTGAAATAATTTTAGATGTATTCACTCTCTATTTAGAAAAGGTCTCATCCCCTCTTGTATTTGTTGTGTGTGATTTTAAGAAATTCTAAATTATTCTTAATATTTTAGTTGTTCTTTATACTCCTTTCCAGGAGACTATTTTATAAACATTTTTAATAAATAAATAAATAAATAAATAATCAAAGTTTCTCAATACAAGATTTTCTAGACATACAATTTCCGTATTATTGCCATCCATGTCACCACACTCCAGGACCATTTTTGATATATGTACTCAGTTGTAAAGCACATTATGATAACAGCTTGGATATAAATCATTTTTTCCCCCTTTGGGTAATAAAAATATAGGTACAGATATATTCCACTGGGGAAATAAGATTTTAGATTAAAGGAAGAACAGTGGGTGGTACAATGGTTCTCAACCTGTGGGTCCCAGATGTTGTTAGACTCCTGTTCCCAGGAGCCCTCTGAGGTCTCACCTTGATAGGCAGGTGTTCCTCCCAGTCATTAGTAAGGCTGTGAATTCAGTCCTACAACCTCAATAATGACTAAGAGGACCACCTGGCTGTCAAGGTGAGACCTCAGAGGGCTCCTGAGAACTGTAGTCCAACACCTGGGGACCCACAGGTTGAGAACCACTGAAGCTAGAGCAATGATGATCAATATAATGATCAGCCAGCAAGCTTATGGCTGAGCTGAGATGTGAAATGGCCCAAAAACATTGCCATAAAGGAATAATGTCCAAATCTTGGTACCCCAGTTTTCTTGGACTATAGCTCCCAGAATCTGTATTCATTTCCCATGCTGGTTGTGGCTTTGAGGAGTTGAAGTGCAACAACAAGAATGGGAACCACCATCATGTACCATATGTAGAGGTGGTAGTGGGGTACTGAAGATTGGATGTATCCCAGAAGACTTGCTTACTCTACCTTGACCTGCATTATTCTAATTTAAGTAAGGTGCATAACATTGTAATAATCAGTATTTGATAAATGTACATTGGTACAGCAATCAACTAGTTGGTTTCAGAGCTTGCAATGATGCAATACCATCATATTCACAATTTGGATTTGATGTAATCTGACTTTGAAATTTACCATTTGATTTCTTGCATTGAATGCTGATATCAATATACACTTGTTTTGAGTGGATGGATGAAATTGTTATCACATGTCACATATTGCATGGTGTATCATCTCTCAGATATCACCAACTACTGCTACTGATTGCCACTGATTGTCATGCGACACATCTTGTCAACAGTTCACTGTGAGATGTCAGTCCCTGTCAAAAGCTAGCTGCTACTGCAAGCCAGCTCACTGATCCTTTCAGATTATGACTGCAATTTCTCATGGTTTTTTTTTTCAGGTGACTGACAGTGACTGTCATGACAGCTATAATATATTATTAAATGTTGCAAACTCTTCAGGTGACAACTGCAAATAGAAAACACCATGCATCCATTATGCATTCACACACTCAGAGCATATTCCAAGAACACTCATCATTGATGTTGGCAGAGCAGATCTGCAAAGGACCAAGACATTTTGCTTTGTGAAACAAAGGATAACCTACAACCCTGTTGACAGAAGCCAACTGGACTGAGAGTTGAGACTTCCTTCAGCCATTATGACAGGACAACATCCTCCACGGCATTTGAGGACAGCAGACTAGCTTAGTGGACAAAAGGGAGGTATACACATCCCCCCTCCCCACCATCTGCTGTCTGAAGTGACAGCCTCACTCTGCCTGATAGTGAGGCTGGCCCTGTAAAGAATATTTTGAGAAGGGTAGATTTGGGGGATATATTTCAGGGCTAATTTATTTCAGCCATAAGTTGTTGGTGCCTCCCACTAAATACATATGCTCTGGTATAATGGAATGCATGGCAACAGTGAAGTATTTTTCAACAATATTTTAACAAGCAAAAATGCTCTGCTCTTGTCCAATTATGGCCTTTGCCTGATGGGGAGCAAAAATGATGAGGCTCATTTGAAACATGATGCCCTCTTGTGGAAGATTTCCCTTAAAGTTCAAAGACAAATCAGAAAGAAAAAGAAACATCTATTTTTCTATGATAAAATATATGATTTGATGAAATGAGCATTAACCCTCCCCTTCAAAATGTACTGCAGATTATTTAGCTTCATGTCCATTGATTCAACTGAGCAGTTGAAGAGCTTAAACTTTCTATCACACATTTTTTTTTTGCTAACTAGAACACTTTGAAACAGAAAATGTAAATAATTAGAGTGATCCAATTTTAAAAAATGTAATATAGATTCATAGTTACTTTAGGAGTCTGAATTATATCCTCCTTGCAGCCAAGCTTGTAAAATGATGTGCACTGTTTCCATTTTAAAGTCTACTGTGTCATCCCAGAGATGAGGAAAACAATTCATTGATTTTGCATGGTCCTGAAAGATAAATGCAGAGTCATGCTATTAGACTGCTAGAAGGAATTTTATGTCCAGAAAACCCCAAACCCTGCAAGTAATATCAACAGATACTTGTGCAATCGGTGATCCAAACAAAAGAGAAGTCTGACCTCATTTGGGGCAGCAATGGGGAATGTATGGCCATTCATAACCAATGATAATTGATGGTGGGAGCTTAAGTAATTAATGAACTGGAGAGCCACAACTTTCAGCTTCTCTGACTATAATCTTCAGAATGCATTAGAGTGTTTCACATGAGACTAACACTGAATAGCGTCTACAAACTATCACTGTTGCTCCAGAAGATAGTAAGTAGACTACTGACTATCAGCAGCTGGGGAGATCACATTTTACATTTTATATTTTGTGGGAATGCTTGTCCCAGTCTTCTAATACCTATACTTCAATCAGAGCAGCATACAACAGAGGTGTAGCTATGGAATGGGATAGTGAGGGCATTATATTCACCCAAATAAGAATTCTACCCCCACCCATGACATTTTCCTTCAGTCCACAAATTTCTAGCACTGCAGTAACTTAACACTTCCGTTGATCATTTAGAAATACAGTTTTGGCATCCAAAAAAGTGAAGTGGTAGGGGGCAATGAAATCTGAATGCAACAAATGGAACAGTTCTAGATGTTTTCAGTGTCTCACTCCCTGCAATTCTAGAAAGTTAGAGACTGAAGGAAAATTTCATGGGGGGGATTTTTGCTGACCCTGACTTTGCCCCCCACCCTACCCAGAACACACCCTCAAATTCTGGAACACACATACACATCACAGAGTCTATAGAGTTAGTTCTGTTACATGAGGGTCATATCATTGGAAACAGCCTACTGGTTTCCTTGGAGGCCACAAAGTCCTGGGCTACAAGAAGCTAGCACCTTGATACCATTTTGTGTAACAAAGGAGATTATCGCACTACACTGTTGCAGCACTATTATTCTGCTATGGCTGCCTCCTGTGGAATCCTGGAATTTGCAGATTAGGGAGGGACATTTAGAACCAGGGAGCCCTGGTGGCACAGTGGTTAAATGCCTGTACTGCAGCCACAATATTGCAAGTTCCATTCCAAGGGCTCCAAGGTTCACCCAGCCTTCCATCCTTTCATAGGTCGGTAAAATGAGTACTTGGCTTGTGGAGGCAATTAGCTAACACACATTAGAAACCGCTTAGTTCCTAGCATGCTATAAAGCCATGTGGATGTGTAAAATGCTATTGCTTAACAATTTGTAAGCCGCTCTGAGAGCCTTTGTGACTGAAGAGTGGTGTATAAATACACAAATAAAATAAAAATAAATATACCTCTCAGCCAGAGAGCTCCTAGGCCTCACTGAACTACAAACCCCCCAGAATTCCACAGGAGGGAGCCATAGGAGTGGAATCATAGTACTATAACAGTGTAGTGCAGTGTGATAAAGTCCTAAGATAGGGAGAATCACGTTCTGAATTGTTCAAGTGCACCAGATTCTTCCTTTTATTTGATGAGATCATGTGTTCCCATAACTGGCGGTATATTAGGTGACTACAAAATCCAGTCCACTGCTTTTCCCATACTGTCATCCTCCTTTATAAATACATTTTTAGTCTTGCACATTTTTCAGATATGCGTATGGTATTGTGTCTGTTTCTCTAGCACACTCATTTTTGTATCCTACAATGGCATGACCCATCATCAGCAATAATCAGTGGATGTTGTGGCTGTGTGGCTTCAAGTCGTCCGCCACTTATGCTGACACTAAGGTGAACCTATCATGGGATTTTCTTGGCAAAATTTATTCTCAGGTGGTTTGCCAATGTCTTCCTCATTGTTTGAGAGAGTGTGGCTCACTCAAGGTCACCCAGTGGATTTCCATATATGAATTCAGACCCCGGTCTCCCAGAGTTCTAGTACAATGCTCCAATCACTACAACACACTGAATCTTTATAATATAATATATAATGCTTGCAAAATGTATATTAAACACAAACACATGCATTAAGAGAAATGCACAGAAAAAGGCATAGAAATGTTCATCAAAACTGGGGAGGTGACCTGAAATTCAGTTTTCTCCATTATCTAGTGCTTGGTAGATTAATAATTCAATTTTTTACTTGGGCTTTAGAGACATACTTATTGGCAGATCCTCATTCTTTTTTATTTTGAAAAATTGTAATGGACAGAAGCAATGGCTCTCATACAAACAATTTGAAAGCAGATCTGGCTATTCAAGTAGAGCAGCATTTCTCAACCAGGGTTCTGCCAGACATCACCAGAGGTTCTGTAAGAAAATAGTAATAAATCATGGAGAAGTGGTGAACTGAAATGGAGCATGTCTCAAAAGGGGCCTCTTATGGGTCAATGGGGCAGGGGAAGGACTTGGCTTATCTCTCCCCTCCACAACAGAGAAAGCCAGGCAAGGAATAAGTGTTTGTGAATGAGTTTTCACACCAAGGGGGTGCACCTCCAAAGGGGCCTCTTATGAGTCAATGGGGGGAGTAAGTTTATATGCCAAATACCTTGCTCTCCCTCCCAGCTTTTGCTCTGCCTTAGATGATGCCTTTGCTCCTCATCATCACATATTACCTTCACCTGGCAGCTAAAGGGGATGGGGCAAGGAATGAGTGTGTGTGAATGAGTTTTCACACCAATGGAGCAGCCTTCTGCAAACATCCAGTTCACCACAGACCCCTTATCATTTGCCATAACTGAGGACAAAAGAGGACACTGGTTTGCATAAAACTGATTTAAAGGTACAAATGCAAAATGAGTTTTTTTTTTCAATTCAGAACAATGGAAAGAGAATTGCAATACTGTACAGTTCTTATCCAAGTGGGGGAAACTGACCAAGTAATCCAAGTAATCCCCTGGTCAATCAGCTACCCAGGTGCCAGCTATGGATGGGAGAACTGTGATAAAAGTGACTTAGGGCTTTTTCTTTTTCAACCAGATTTGGAGAGGGCAGAGCCATTAGAGTAAAGGAGTCATTATAGAGAAAAGGTTCTTAAACTGTGGGTCTGGTAACTGAATATGGGGGTATCACAAATAGACTGAATTACTCCCGTATTATTGGGGGAAAAAATCCTTCCATTTACCATGATACTGGTATGACAGGAAGCTACAGTCTTCCTCTCAGCCTGAGCCTGGCTGCTTAGTTGCTGCTGTTTGCAAGCTCTGTTAGCTCAGTGCTCAATCTTTGGGACAGTCGGTGATGTTGCTGCCTCAGGCAGCAGATAATGGTAACCCGAACTCTCCCTAGAAGCAAAGATGATTAAACTGAAACTGACATCACAATAAAGATTTTTGTTTTTCACTTAATTTATTTTTATTATAGATTACCTTTTTAGGCATTTTTGTAGGTCATTTTGTCAGTATTTTAATGTACACTATAAATACTTCCCTACCAGTATGCTCTTTCAGGCCTGTTACTTTCAAGTATCAAATATGTATTGCTAGCAATGTGGAATATAATAAGCATCTCTTTTTTCACTGTTTCTGTAATTAAAAAAAAAAGGGAGCTGTAGGTATAATTTTTATGTAGGGGTTTCCTGAGACCTGAAAATTATTTCAAGGGTTCCTCCAAGGTAAAAAGGTTGAGAAAGGCTGAAATAGAGTGTATCATGGACAAGATGAGCCAGAGAGAGGAACCAAAATGTTGAAGCATGAAAACCCTCCCTCCCTCCCTCATTCAAAAGTATTTATTGAGTTGTCCTGAATAACCAAACAGATCTGGGGCATCTTGCCAAAGTTTGACACTCATGGGCTCTTTATGAGGTAGCCATAAAGTAAAGCTTTATGTTTCTGGGGCTTCCTATGGATTTAAAAGAGACAGAGGTCTTGATAGAAGGTACTATTTTTCCCATGAGGAAAAGGACACTTGAAGAAAAGGGCAGGGTGGGTGTGAAAGTAAAGGGGGGGGGGAGATTTCCATACAAATAAATAGGAATAAACCATTTGTGGTTTAGCTTTATGTTTTTACAGTGGGGGGGGAGGAGCTTATTTCCCCTTATATTTATAACCCTTCTTCTACTTCACTTTAAAGTTAAAGTTTCCTTCTTAAAGTATGTTATTATTGCTAAAAGAAAAGAAGTTAGGGATGTTATGTGATAGAAAATTAGATAGCAATGTACCCTAAATCAAATTGGACCAACACAATCTTGAGATTTCTTCCCCTCCCCAGAATAAAGATTTCTGATGTTTTAAAGCCCCTTTTTTGAGAGAGAAAGAGAGAGGACTGAGAATCACACATGTTGTTATTAACTGCCATCAAGTCAACTTCAATTTATGGCAACCCTATGAATGAAAGACATCCAAGTCATCAGTTATCAACAGCCCTGCTCCGGTCTTGCAGCTTCAGGGCTGTGGCTTCCTTGATTGAGTCTATCCATCTGGAATGTGGCCATCCTCTTTTCCTACTGCAATCTACCTTTCCAAGCATTATTCTCTTCTCATGATGTAATCAAACTATGATTTTCTTTGGAAAACCAGTTTCTGATGTCTCTACCTTCAGAGTTAAAGTGAGTGGATACCTGGAAGAAGTTCTTCTCAGTAGTGGCCACTTTGTTAGGAAACTCTCTTCTCTGATCTGATAGTCTGTTTTACTATTAAATAAAAATTGTCCAGTTTTCCCAGGTTTTCAATAAGCGTTAATAGGTTTGTTTTTAGGAATACTTTAACCTTAGGCTTCATTTTATTGTTAGTGCCAACTAGAGTAGACCCAATAATCAATTGTTCAATTGATGAATCAGCAACAACATTTATTACTGTAAATCCCATTCATTCAATAGCTCTATCTAGTTCGAAGCGTGAGAATAAAATCAGGGTTCAGACTGTATGTTGCTGGTGGGGATGTTTTATTGTATTTGTTGCTTCCTTGTACTGTTGTTGTCATAAAATGTCTTGGAAATCAAAGGGTGAAAGGTGATAATGGTTTTTTAAACAAAGAATCATATTTATAAATATTTTCAGAAGATGTGTATCTTCAGCTGATTTCATTCTTAGTACTCCTTTATATTTCAGATGGCAAAGACTGATTCAGTTGCTCAGTATTTATGAGATCAAATAAACAGAGCTGTAGAAATAACACAAGAAACATATCCTGACAAGGAGATTTATAGTGACAAGGAACTGTAGATGAGTTTTATTGTAAAACTGCATAATACACTCATCCCCCAATTCTGGGATGGTGACTTTGACCTAGTTCTAAAACATATGAGCCTGGAAAGAGTCTTCACATGGTGAAGCAGCATATACAACCTTCCTCCTCCAACTTGCCCATAAACATACCTGATTTTAGAGTGACTTGGGGAGGGTGCCACAGAAATTTTAGCCAAAAGTTTGTCCCTCCAAGCAATATTTTTGAAACATATTGATAAGGCACAGATATCTAGTACTATTTTAATGCTTTGAATTCAGTTATATCAGAATAGCTGAAAGAAATAAGGAAGAGGAAAGTAGAATTTGCTTTTGGGCAAAAATCTGGTAACAATATCATGAGATGCTGCCCCTATATTTAAATTTGCATAAAGAAATCATATATTTACGTATTTATCAAATAGCCACACAGTTAACTTACGATTAAAAACTTTAAAACAGATTAGAAACTTAAAATGCATAACATGCATATCCAGTTACCATAGACTAACTTTTCCTCCAAATATACAGGTTGAACCTCATATCTGCAGGGGATAGTTTCCAAGACCCCCTGTGCATACCTCAAACCATGGATAAACCATGGAACGCTATTATCTTCAATGAAACAAACACCAGAAGATGACGATAGAATCATATTGGAGGCACTAGAAATGCCTAGAGATAACAATTTTTTTTGGATGTGGATAAGTGAATCCTTAGATACCAAACCTATGGATTTGGGGGTTGACCTATATATTAATTAATACACTCATAGAGCCATAGAGTTGGAAGAGACCACAAGGGCCATCGAGTCCAACCACCTGCCATGCAAAAATACACAATCAAATCATTCCTGACAGATAGCTATCCCGTCTCTCTTTAAAAACCTCCAAAGAAGGAGACTCCACCACACTACAAAGCAGTGTATTCCACTTCTGAACAGCTCTTACTGTCAGGAAGTTCTTCCTAATGTTTAGGTGGAATCTCTTTTCCTGTAGTTTGAACCCATTGCTCCCTGTCCTACTCTCAGGAGCAGCAGGAAACAAGCTTGCTCCATCCTCAGTATGACATCCCTTCAAATATTTAAACATGGCTATCGTGTCACCTCTCAACCTTCTCTTCTCCAGACTAAACATGTCCAGCTCCCTCAGCCACTCCTCAAAGGGCATGGCTTCCAGACCTCCCACCATCCTGGTCGCCTTCCTCTGGACACGCTCCTGCATCAATCTGCCATATTTGGAAGGGGGGTCAAAAATGCAAAAAACTTTGAGGAAAAGCCTTTGTAGCTTTTCCCAAAGTTTTTAAAAAGCTCTGTGGGGAATGCACTTTCCTTCTTCTTGGAACAACCTATTCACTTTGATGTACATTTCCAATAAGAGTGGAAGTGGAAAGCTGACTGGTCAGATGTGCGCAGAGGCAAGTTTTTTCTTTCTTGCTCTTTGTCTTTCTTTGTTGCTCTTCCAGTGATAAGTTTTTTTCTTTCTTGCTCAGGGGTGAGAAAGGGAAGGCAAGAACGCTGACGAAGCAGCAGAGCCATCAATGCCCCTGCCCGGAATTCCCCCCCTTCTTGGGGAGGGATAAGCAACCTCTCCGACTTTTTACATCAAAAGAGTTGAAGCTAGATAAGAACTCATTGTAAGTTTGAACCTTCCAAACTCTTTCATGACGGAGTTATACATTCAGAAGGCAGAGACTTAAAGCAACAGAAGGGAAAGTAAAGTAAAGTGTGATAGAGGGGAAAGTAAAACAGAAAGATGGAAAGGCACGGCAGCTGGGAAGAGGGATAGAGTAATAGTCTTGAAGAAAGCAGAGTAAGGAGTAAAGGAGTAATGAACGAAAGAAAGAAAGAAAGAAAGGAGGCAAAATTTAAGGACTGAGAAAGACCCAGCAAAAAGAGAGTTAAAATTTTGGAAAAAGCAACCAGAGGAGTCATGGGGAGGAGAAAGCATAGAGAAAGGAGTGCGGAGCGCGGAACGAAGACCCAGCAGAGAAGGAATGGTGGAGAAACGAAGTATGGAGAATGGAGAACAGTGTTGAAAAGAATTAATTAAACATTGAAAAGTGGAGGTGGGCATGTGAAGTAAACAGGCTGGTGACTGAGGTCATGAGAATTGGGTGGAGTAAGTTACAGGACAATTTAGGAACTGAAAACATCTTGTCACAATAGACGGTGCAGCAGATAGATTAAGAGACTTGTACATGAAGGTGCAAAAGATTTATGAATGAAGGAAATAAACTGTTTGTTCTGAATTGTTGGTGAAGGTGAAGTGAATCAGGTATAAAGAAGGAGGATGTAAGATTAAAACTCAAACTTTATGGCCAGGCAAGGAGAAGAAGAGGAGAAATCGAAAGGAGATTAAGTGGAAGGACGGACTCACTTGAGAAGCAGAGAGAATAGCCCAAAGCCACCTTGTTTGAGTTGTTTACTTTGTTTATTTTATTTACTTAATTACAATAGTGCATAAGGTTGCAAATTTTGGCACATTAAGCAACTGTTTCAGTTTGAGTAGTAACAAGGGCGCCTTAGCAGATTCTTCCTAATCTAGTCCCGCTTCATTTAGAAATCCTTTGCCTGACTTGACCTGGCTTTTGGTATTTTACAGTGTATTTACTATGACAGGGAGAGTCTAATTTGTGATTTGAATTTGTTTGCTTCCCCTCTCCTCTTCCTCCCCACTATCTTTTGGTGTATTTGAAAGGAAAGGGGGCAATAAGTGAATAAGGGGTAAACACTTGAGAATTTGGAGAATATTGGGTAATAAATATTACAATTTCATAATAAGACTGCAAAAACAATAAACAATAAAAAACAGAGATAAATAAATTTCAATTATAACATTTCAAATATACAAAAAGAAGAGACGAACATATATATATATATATATATATATAAAAATCTATATTGGAATTTATATATATACACATATATATATGTACAGATAAATATACACAGATACAAATATATTTGCATATACTCTATAGCTGTATATGATTATATACAGATATACTTTATAGAAGTACAAATGGAAAAATATGAGAATAGAATAATAAATAAAATAAATAATAATATCAACCAACGAGAAACAACTTAATTATAAAAAAGAGAGAAGATATAATTAATTTTTTAAAAAAGGGAGAGAGAGAAGAAGAAGAAGAAGAAGGGGAAGAAGAAGAAAAAGAGAAAGGGAAAAAACAGAAATTAAAAAATAAACCTAATAATAAAAGAAGAGAATAAAAATAAACAATAAATAAATACAAAGAAGTAAATACAAACTTAACATCAATGGAAATGCCAGCGAAGAAGCATACACAAACACAAATTCAAACCCTGACAACAACAAGAAGTCACTCAACTGAAATGCCAGAAATTCAAGAAACGTTATTACAGGAATTCAAGAAACTTAGAGAAGAGATGATATTAGAAAAGAAAGAGAAGAGAAAAGATGTAAAAAAGGAACTCGATGAATTTGGGAAAAAATTAAATAAAATAACAATGGATGTAAATCAATTGAACAAAAAAATGGAAGAGCTTCAAATTAGAACAAAGAGATTAGAGAAAACAACAGATAATTTGAACCTAGAACAGGAACAAATATTAGAAAATAAAATTAGAAGTCCAGTTGAAATTAAGGGAGAATTGTTTAAAATTAAGAGGACTATTGGAAATGGAGCAAGAAGGTCTCTATGAGAGAATACTACCTGGATTGGCAGATTATATAGGAATCCCTTTAGAAAGAATTGAATTTGAGGTGGACAAAATGTTTAGGATAAACTCAAAGATAGCAAGACAGAGGAAGCTACCTCGAGAAATCGTGATATACTTCACTAGAGGAAAGATTAAAGACTTGGTTTTATAGAAAAATTTTGAAACACATTTAAGGATAGAGGACTGTGAGATAGCAATATATAAAGATGTTCCCCCTCAGATTTTGAAGAAGAGGAAAGATTATCAATTTATCACATCTAAATTTCAAAGAAAGGGACTGCAATATAGATGGGAAAAGTCTGAAGGGATATCGCTTACCTATAACCAGAGGAAATATTGATTAAATACAGTTAAGAAAGTGAAGGAATTTCTAACTAAATTCAAAAAAAGAATTTGAAGGTACAGAAAAAGACATGAGAGAAAAGACAGAGAGGCTTAAAACCTCAAAAGAAAGCTTAAAAGAATGGGGGAAAGAACAAGAAGAGTAAATTGAAAATATGAGAGGAAACAAAGATGAAAAAGTAACAAGTGTGAATGGAAATGGAGAAGAAGTGGAAATGGACTTAGAAGAGAATGAGGAAGAAGACGCTGAAGAGATAGATAGTGAGTTGGGGGAAACAGAAGGAGAAGAAGGCGAAACCCAGGAGGAAGAAGCAGATATTAGCTAAAAAAGGAAAATACGAATTATAAGATTGAAAGTAAATATATAAAATCATTAAAAATGAACATTAAAATTACATCATGGAATGTTAGGGGGATGAATTCCCCACATAAAAGAAATCAGATAGTTCATTGACTAGAGAAAATGAAATCTGATGTAATATGTTTACAGGAAACTCATATAAGAGACAAAGAACAAAAATTGCTGAGAAACAGGAAATTAGGACAGGATTTTATAAATTCCACAAAAGAAAAGAAAAAAGGGATAGTCATGTACGTTAACAGAAAATGGACAGCAAGAGAAGTCACTAAAGATCCAAATGGAAGATATATTGGAGTAGAGGTTAACCTGCTAGGAAAAAGAACCCTGATTATGGGGATTTATGCTCCACTTGAAAATAAAGATAAATTTTACAAAACTCTTATGGAGATACTATTAAATACAGATCACGAGAGCTTGATATGCTTAGGGGACTGGAACGGAGTCCTAGACGCACTAAGAAGATAGAGCTTTTGGACAAAGGGTCAAGAAAAAGAAGAATTAAGGGAAATTACTAAAGTCATTCATGAATTTCATAAAATTGACTCTAAAAGATACAAAAAGAGAGTATTCCTGGAGATTAAATGAATCATTGCTGCGAGATGAAAAAATACAAGACAGAATAAGAGAATCGATTAAAAATTACTTTAAAGAAAATAGAGTAGGAGAGACCTCAATTCAAAATATATGGGATGCAAGCAAGGCAGTCGTAAGAGGAATAATAATGCAGATAAACTGGGAACAAAATAAAAGGAAGAGAGAGAAAATGCAAATGTTAGAAGAGGCTGAATTTAAAAAGGAGAGAGAACATAAAAATGACCCATCAAATGAAAAATTGTTAAAAGAATTAAAGATAATACAAGATCAATTGAAAATAGAAATAATGTAGGATATAGACAAAAAGATGAGATATGCAAAACAAAGATACTTTGAGAGTGGGAACAAGATAGGAAAATGGCTTGCCTACAAACTAAGAAAAGAACAAGACAGGAAACAAATTCTGAAGATAAAAGAAAATAAAAATATAATAACAAATCAGGAGAAAATTAGAAACAGCTTTCAAAGATTTTACAAGAACTTATTTACAGAGTATCCATTAAGTGAATCTAGAAAAATAGAAATAAAAGAATATTTAAGAGATCAAAATATTCCAAAGATAAGTATACCCATAGAGAAGAACTAGAAAAACAAATAACGTTATGCAAGGTAGAAAAAGCAATCCAATCATTAAAGAATGGAAAGAATCCGGGTCCGGATGGATTTCCAGCAAGCTATTATAAGATTTTTGAAGGCGAGTTGAAAATACACCTACTAAAGATGTTTAACAGTATAATAACAGAAGGAAAAATGCCATTATCCTGGGAAAATGCAAATATCTCATTAATACTAAAAGAAAATAAGGATCTGAAAGAAATGAACAACTACAGACCCATTTCCTTGCTGAATACTGACTACAACATTTTCGCGACAATTATGGCTGAAAGGCTGAAGAAAATATTAAATGTATGTATAGAAAATGATCAAACAGGCTTCCTACCAGAGACATTTAAGAAATAATAATAGACGGATATTAAACTTGATAGAATTTTTTTCCTATTATTTTTATTACAAAAAATTTATACATAAAATTAAAAAAGTGAGATAACCATCTCATCATAGATTTTCTTACATTTTTCTTCATCATGAATTCTATACACATCAAACACAAATATTGATAAACAAATATTTTTGCAATCTAAGCACATATTATTACCTTTAAATTATCTATCTATCTATCTATCTATCTATCTATTATATCTTGACTTTCATTCTGGCATCTCCTAGTATTTCCTTTCTCATCTTGTACATCGATTTCATACATTCAACCCCGGTTTCTATATTTCCCTTATATATCATATTCTTGTTATGTCATAGCTATATATGTTCCCATAACCTGTACAAAAATCATAAATAATAGTAAGTTTTGTATTATAACAATAAAATGTTCCTTTTTGTTATTAATTTTGTTCTTATTCATGCTTATTCCACTCATTACATTGATATTATTTGTTCAAATGTAGGAGTTTGCTGCTATTTTACTCCATCTGTTCGTTAGGTATGTAACAAAGGTTATCCATTCTTTATCATAGTGTTCCATTATTTCTCCCTTTAATAACATTGTTAGTCTGTCCAAATTTAGGGACTCATATAATTTTTTCAAGCCACTGATCCATTGTTGGGCATTCTTTATTTTTCCACAGTCTTACAAATGTGATTCTACCAGTTGTTAGCATGTAAAAGATGATTTTCCCATGTTCTCTCTCCAAGTTCTTTTCTATCATTCCTAAAAGGAATACTTCTGGTTTCCATTGCAGTTGAATATTCAGTATTTCTACTATCGTTTGTCAGACCTGTATCCAAAATTTGTTTGATTTTTTACAATTCCACCAAAGATCGAAGAATGTTCCATTTTCATCTCCTCATTTCCAACAATTATTCTGAACTCCTTTATATATGTTGGAGAGTTTGCTGGGTGACAGATACCACCTAAAATACATTTTATATAGATTTTCTCTTAACTCTTGATTTAATGTTCTTTTAGTTTGTTTTATCCACATATCTTCCGAAGATTTCAATTGTATTGTGTGCCCAATGTTTTGTGCCCATACAATCATATTTGGCTTGATTACATCCTCTTCTGTATCCCATTGTAGGAGTAATTTATAGAATCTGGAGATCATCTTTCTATTCCCTGATTCCGTAATAACTTCCCAGAGTGAATTCTTTGTCCTAATGCCTGTTAACTTAACATCCATTTTATCTCTCTCTCTCATTTGACAGTTGGGACCTCCCTGTTTCAATTCTACTTTGAGACTTCATTGTCTGCTTATCTCCTTCTACACTTAATATATCTTTATACCTCAACCATTGCTGTGTTGAAATGCCTTCCTTATTATGAAATGCTTCATGGGGTGAGGTACACAACGGCACTTGATGAAAAAAAATCTAGTTTTAACTATTTTTCAACAGTTTAATAATGATTTCCTGATGCAGTGGTTATAAAAGTCCTTATTTATTACATCTTTGTTATAGAAGAGATAGTCATGCCAACCGAAGCGATTCCCTTTGCCTTCAATCGCCAATAGTTTTTGATTGTTCAGAGTCACCCATTCATTTAATGATTGACGCAGAAATGACGAGACCACACACAGAAGTTTGGGTTGAAATATGGGCCACTTTATTGATAGATTTCCTATTTATTGTAGTTTCTTGAGGTATGCCGAATGTGCTAAAAGGGGGGAGATCCCTCATGGGGGGCACGCACATGGGCAGTTGGTCACAACCGACCTAACCCCCAGCGTCCCTGGGCGACTCACCTGAGCCCCAAGGGGGATCCCGATGTAAGGGGTTCCCCTTGGGCGCCAACTGCTGGAGGGCCCCACGTCGGGAAGGAAATCCCTAAGCCATATGGCTTCTGGGAAGGATCTCCCACCCGAGGCTGACCCCAAGGATATCCTACATCCCTGTACCCTATCCATTAGGGACGCCGGTACAGTTCAGTGGAAGATATCCTACCACTCAATTTGAGGTTGCCATAGGTGAACGCCAAGTTATAATCTCCCCGCTCCCCGCCATAGATAGGGGCAAGTGTCAACTTAGCCCCTATCCCCCCAAGAGGAGGCTAACACAGCCCTCACCCCCTGCTGCATACCCTCAAGAAAGAGCTGGATCCCCAAATCCGACAAGTGTACCCCATCCACCCGATAAAGTTCGGGGCGTTTGTATGAAATGCCCGGGTATTGTATAAATTGGCCAAGGCCTTCAGCCAGAGCCCTGTGAACAGCCTTGTTCACTTTCTTGCGAGCAATATCCAACAGCTTGGGCGGCCCGTCGCCTGGGTAAGAAAGTCGCGGGATGATGTCAGACCACACCAAAGATGTTTGAGGCCAAGCCGCCTTAATCCGTCGCAAGTCAGCCAAAGCCTGCAATGCCAATGCTCTGCCCTTCAACAGGCCTAAATCATTGCCGCCGAGGTGGATGACCAGGACATGTGGGGGAGGTCCACGACGCTCCTGCAATAGGAAAGAGATTAAACCATTCCACCTCAAGCCCCGTTTGCCGAGCCATTCGATAGAGGCAATGTCTCCCAGACCCAGCTGCGGACCCAACGGGC
Source organism: Gambelia wislizenii (assembly GCA_030847615.1). Classification (NCBI taxonomy): domain Eukaryota; kingdom Metazoa; phylum Chordata; class Lepidosauria; order Squamata; family Crotaphytidae; genus Gambelia; species Gambelia wislizenii. Next base: position 152,814,607 of record JAUMIR010000004.1, read on the forward strand.
TCCTCTTGGCATATCTCGCTGCCCAATACACAAAGCTGTGGCCACAAATCAGTACCCGGTATCTCATATCTGGAAAGAAAGCAGAGACAATCGGCAAAGACAATCGAAAGGCACAGACAATGCGGAATGAATGGGGGCCCCCGCAGATGGAACATTCGTGGCGAAAGGCACACGGGCGGCGGGAGCACGAGCCTCTGTAACCAAACTCCCAGCATAACAAACGGCGATTGGGCGTCACCGACTGATTAGGCTGCGAAGTCTGGCGGGAAGAACTGCCAGGACGAGCATTTTGCAGCAGGTGGCCGCTCTGTGCTCGATCACCCAATATGGGCCGGCTAGGGGACATGATTTGTAACCACAGGTGCGAATTGATAATGTCCCACCGCAAGGTAGGGGAAGAGGCAGCCATCTGCCGGAAGGCTTCGTCGTATTGAAGCCAAGCCGGGCCTGCGAAATCAACATAAGCCCTGTAAACAATATCTAGGTATCAGAAAAGGGCATAGGATTTGTGTGGCTGGCTGTGAGAGACCACTCCAGCGTAAATGAGGAAACCAGCTAACCAGTTAGCCCAATTCCTGTCGACCCGCCTCTTCTTAATTTTCTCTTTTTCCCTGTCATCCAATTCATCCTTCTCCTTTTTCTCCAGCTCTCGGAAAAGTAGGGAAAAGATATCCACATACTCCCCCTTCAGGATTTTTTCTTTGGTAGCAGGGGCTAAATGCTCGCCCAAAGCAGGGGCCTGCTCCAATCCTACAGGAATGTGGGGCAGGCCCATGGTAGCCTGGCCACCCGGTGGAGGCGAAGCCAGAGGGTTACCAGTGTAGGGGGACCCCAATGGCATAGGTGGGTACCAACCGTACATAGTGCCAGGCGGGCTTCCTGGGAAAGCAGTAAACGCCTGAGCACCAGGTTCGGTTTGGGGTTCTGGCTGGCTCCAAGGCCACGACTGGGAAGTGTAACCGTGATTAGTGTCGTGATTAGACTCACTCTGAGGCAGCGACACCAGCTGAGTGCTAGGACCTTCGCCTGGAGACTCGTCCTCATCCTGAGTGTCGCGAGGCGCCGCGTCCCCTTGGTCTTCCAAAGCCTGTATGCGAGCAAGAAGTTGGTTAGCTACTTCACTAGAAAGGCCCCCTTCATTGTCCCTGGCAGGACGTTTCGGAGGCCTAGGGAGACGAACATCCTCCAAGGCCTGCAAGCGATCCAAGATTTGTTGTAACACGTTCTCAATCCTGTCCCGCGGGACAGGACACGCAGGCTCAACTGGGTCATTAGGGGGGGCAGGCACAACTGGTTCGCTCGGTTCACGAGGGTGGGCTGGTTCCGCTGGCACCTTGCCTTTACCACCTTTCCTGGCTTTAGGGGCCATGAAGCTGTACCTAACGACAAGCACAGAAACTATTAGTGGAGGCCCAAATTCAAGGCCTAAAATTACAGGCAATTATAGTAGCAAAACAATGACCTAAAGATTGGAACAGCAGAATAAGGCAAATGGCCTAGAAATTGTGACAACAATCGTGATAGCCAAATAAAGACCTAAGGATCGGAACAGCCGAATAAGGCAAGTGGAATAACAAATAAAGGAACTGTGCAAGCACAACGTAATCAATCGAACAACGCAATCAATCGAAAATTGAATTAAAATTGAAATAAAACGATTTCACTAAAAAACCCAAATCCGTAAAACGATTCCTAACTTAATTAAGCAATGCAAAATATGAATTAAAATGAACCAAAACCATTTAATTTAATTAGAAACCCAAAATCGAATTAAATGAATAAATTTAAATTAATCAATTAATCAATGTAAGATATGAAGTGAAATTGAATTAAAACGATTTAATTAGAAACCCAGAATTAATTGAATCAATTGAGTAAAATTGAATTAATTGAATAAAATTGAATTAAAACTATTGAATTGAATTAAATTATTTAAATGAATTAAAACTAGAAACACAGCAGACAGCAGGGGGCGCTCACGTGGAATAAGGTGGAATAAGTAAATCAAGTAATCACTGTAAAATATGAAGTAAAATTGAATTAAAACCAATTAATTAGAAATCCAAAATTGATAAAATTGAATAAAATTAAATCACAGGTTAATTGGATTAAAACTATTAAATTGAATTAAATTATTTAAATGAATTAAAACTAGAAAGTAAATCAATTAATCCCTGTAAAATATCAAGTAAAATTGAATTAAAGCTAATTAATTAGAAATCCAAAATTGATAAAATTGAATAAAATTAAATCACAGTTTAATTGGATTAAAACTGGGGGGAGAGCAGACCAGCAGGGGGGGAGAGCAGACCTGTACCAGAGAGCACGTGGCGCTAGGCCGGATACCAAAATTGATAAAATTGAATAAAATTAAATCACAGTTTAGTTGGATTAAAACTGGGGGGAGAGCAGACCAGCAGGGGGGGAGAGCAGACCCGTACCAGAGAGCACGTGGCGCGGCGGGCTGGAGAGCTGGCAGGGAGTGCGGTCGGCGGGCAGGCCGGAGCACGGGCTGTGGGCTGGAGAGCGGCGGGCTGGAGAGCACCGGCAGGCCGGAGCACTGGCTGCGGGCTGGAGAGCACGGGCGGGCAGGGAGCGCACGTGTGGGCAGGGAGCGCGGTCGGAACGGGCGGGTAGGCCGGAGCACGGGCGGCGGGCTGGAGAGCACGGGCGGGCAGGGAGCGCACGGCCGGGCAGGGAGCGCGGTCGGAACGGGCGGGCAGGCTGGAGCACGGGCGGCGGGTGGCGGGCGGCGGGCTGGAGAGCACAGGCGGGCAGGGAGAGCACAGGCGGGCAGGGAGCGCGGGCGGAACGGGCAGGGAGAGCACAGGCGGGCAGGGAGAGCACAGGCGGGCAGGGAGCGCGGGCGGAACGGGCAGGGAGAGCACAGGCGGGCAGGGAGAGCACAGGCGGGCAGGGAGCGCGGGAATGGGCGGGCAGGCCGGAGCACGGACGCGGAAAGCACGGAGAGCACGGGCGGCGGGCTGGAGAGCGCGGGAGGGCAGGGAGCGCGGGCGGAACGGGCTGGCGGCGGAGAAGCAAACAAAACACACGAAAAGCAAATAAAAAGGGGGAAGAGAGAGCAAAAACAAACCGAAAGCAAATGAAAGGGGGAGAGAACCAGGAACGAAGGCAGGCGCACGTGGCTCAATTTAAATAACCCAGAGGGGAAAGTAACCAAGGGGGGGGGAAGGGACGGAGAGGGAAGGAAATTCAAATCCAAATATAAGATACATCAAAATAAGAACCAAATCAAATACAAATACAAATCAAATACAAATCAAATACATATAACCCCAAGAAATTAAAAGCTTAATCAACTCGCTTAAGAAAGTAAGGACTGAAATAAGCTAAAAACAGCCAAGTTACAGAAGGCCAAAAGGAGAGAGGAGCCCAAACAAAGGAACAAAGAAACTTATCCGAGTCCAGCGCAGCAGCTCTTCCTTTCGAAAATCAGGAAAAGAGGAGGAGACCAGGGGAGGCAGTGGTTGAAATAGCCCCTGCTTTGGTGCCTCCCCTGACTCCTCCTGGCCGGGGCGTGTCCACGCCCAGGCCAGCCCATAGGTTCGCCTCTGTGCCCATCATTAAAACACCTCCCTCGGATCCACCATTCTTCAGGATCCGTGGGGGTGTCTGTTATCCATGTCAGGCAACATGACTGATAGTAAAGTTCCAAGTTTGGGACACTAAGTCCTCCTCTTTCTTTTGCATCTTGGAGTTTTCATTTTCACCCTCGGTTTTTTCCCTGACCAGAGAAACTTAGAAATATCAGATTGCCATTCTTTAAAAGGTTTCTGTTTGATATTTATTGGGATTGTTTGGAATAGGAAGATCATCCTAGGAAGGATATTCATCTTTATTATACTGATTTTCCCTAGCAGAGATGTGGTAATCTTTTGCCAATTATTGTCTTTTTTTTATTTGCGCCCAGACTTGTTTATAGTTATTATTAAAAAGGTCTGAATTATTATTTGTTATGTTAACTGCCAGATATCTTACTGTTTTGGCAATCTTAAACCCTGATTTTTCTATCAATTCTTTCTCTTCATTTCTAGTGAGGTTTTTTGATAATATCATCATCATCTTATCCTTGTTTACTTTAAGCCCTGTTAGTATCTCAAATTCCTTCAGAATATTCATCAAGTACAATATTTCTTCTTGTGGTTTGCTCAGGGAGATCACTAAGTCGTCAGCAAACATTCTTATTTTGTATCTATATTTTTGTATTTTGATGCCATTGATTTCATTTCCTTCATTGATTCTTGTGCTCAAAAGATCCATATCAATAAAAAAGGAAGGGTGAAAGAGGGCATCATTGCCATGTCCCTTTCTGAATTTGTATACTGTTTTTCCTCCATTTATTAATATTTTGCTGATTGTTTATGATAAATAGCTTTCATCCAATCAATAAATTTTGGTCCTGCGTCTATTTGAGCTAGCGTTTCAAACATTATTGTCCAATCAACACTATCGAATGCTTTTTCAATGTCTAAGAAGATTAGGGCCAATTTCTTCTCTTCGTGTTTTCCATGATAATCACTCAAGTTTAAGATATGTCTGACATTCTCTTTCAAAAATCTGTCTGGTAGAAATCCTCTTTGATCCTCTCTGATCAAATCTGCAAGCACTTTTTTTAATCTGTCTGCCAATATGGATGCAAAAATTTTGTAATCCATGTTTAACAAAGATATCGGGTGATAATTCTTCGGATCACAAGGGTCTCTATCTTCCTTGTGTATTAAGGTGATGTATGCCTCTTCCCATGTTTGTGGATATGAACCATTGTCTAAGGCATCTAAAGTTTTTTTTAAATTGTATTGTTATTTTATCCCCCATCACCTTGTAGAATTTCGGAGTGAACCCGTATGGTCCAGGAGCCTTACCAATCTTCAATTCATGAATTTTTTCAGTGATTTCTGCCACTGTTATTTGATGATTCAAGATCTCCTTTTGATGAGCCGTACATTCCAAAAATGATTCACCTTTAAGAAATGCTCTTATATTGCATCTGGTTGTGTTCCGCTTTTGATACAAGTTCTTGTAATACTCTTTGAATACCTGTTTTATTTTTGACTGGTCTGAATAGATTTGATCCCCTTGTTTCACTTTGCTAATATGATTTCTTTCTCTTCTTTTTCTTAATTGATAAGCTATCCATTTTCCAGGTTTATTGGAGTTTTCAAAGCTTCTCTGTTTTAAATATTGTAGTTTCTTTTTAATTTTGTCCATTGTTTGTCCCGCTAATTTTTCTTGTAACATTTTCAATTCTCTTAACACTATCATATGGGTTTTGTTGTAATTTCTTTTCTCTTACCCTAATTTCTTCGTGAATTTTTTCCATTTTTTCCATTCTCTTATTCTTTAAGATACTGCTTTCTTATATAAAGAAGCCTCTCATAACCGCTTTAAATGTATCCCACACAACAGCAATATCAATGCCAGTTTTAAGATTTTCTTCAAAAAAACCACTTGATCTCTTATTTGGCTTTTTTCACTATCTCATCTCTTTGAAACAAACTATCATTTAATCGCCAGCTGAATTCTGTACTTCCTTTATCTTTTAATTCAAGCAGAACAGGGTTGTGATCTGAACAAGTTCTTGGGAGTATGTTGATCTTATGAATAGAGTTGCAGATATTACGGGAAATCATGAAAAAGTTGATTCTTGAGAAGGAATGGTGATGCTCTGAATAAAAAGTAAAATCTTTGGCTTCATTATATTTGAAGCTCCGTGCATCTACCAGTGAAAAATTATCCACCAAATTTTCAAATGCTTTAGGTAATTTGCCACGTCTTTTAATTTTTTTTAGTGGATTTCCTATCTAAAGCTGGGGAGATCACTCCATTCCAATCCCTGCATAAAATAAGCCTGTCGTGATCATATTCAAGTAACTGTTCTTCTAGTTTTTGATAAAAAATATGCTTCCTTTCAAAAGGAGCGTATAGACCAAGAATTAACGTCTTTTTAGATTGTATATATGCCTCAATTATGACAAATTGCCCTTCTGGATCATTATATATCTCTTGTGATTGAATGCACTGACTTACGTAGATTACCACACCTTTTTTCTTGTTCTTTGCAGTCGAGATGTATTCTTTCCCCAATTTTCTATTCTTGAGTAGATGTTTGTCCTCTATTTTGATATGATTTTCTTGGAGACAGATTATATCATATTTCTTCTTCCCCAGTACATGAAAGACTTTCTTCCTCTTCTCTGGAGAATTAGGCCTTTTATATTCCAAGTCAAAATCTTTAAGTTCATTTTTTTGCCTTATAATAACTCTGTATTCTATATTCTATCTGATCTTGAATTTGCCTTTTTATTTTCCAAGTACTTCCTCTTCCTCTGATTGTTCGCCTTCTTCTTTCTGTAGATCTTCTCCTGTTTCACCTTCTGCTTCTACTTCCTTGTCTTCCTCCTCACCTTCCAGGGTTCCTCCTTCTGCCCCATCCACTTTAAGTTTTTGTTCTTGTATCATAGAATCATAGAATTGCAGAGTTGGAAGAGACCACGAGGGCCATCCAGTCCAACCCCCCTGCCACTCAGGAAATCACAATCAAAGCATCCCCAACAGATGGCCATCCAGCCTCTGTTTAAAGACCTCCAAGGAAGTAGACCCCACCACGCTCCGAGGGAGTGTGTTCCACTGCCGAACAGCTCTTACTGTCAAAAAGTTCCTCCTCATGTTGAGGTGGAATCTCTGTTCCTGGAGCTTGCACCCATTGCTCCGTGTTCCAGTCTCTGGAGCAGCAGAAAACAAGCCTGCTCCATCCTCAGCGTGACATCCCTTCAAATACTTAAACAGGGCTATCATATCGCCTCTAAACCATCTTTTTTCCAGGCTAAACATACCCAGCTCCCTAAGTCTCTCCTCATAAGGCATCGTTTCCAGACCTTTCACCATTTTAGTTGCCCTTCTCTGGACACGCTCCAATTTGTCAATATCCTTTTTTAATTGTGGTGCCCAGAACTGGACACAGTATTCTAAGTGAGGTCTGACCAAGGCAGATTAGAGTGGCACTATTACTTCCCTTGATCTAGACACTATACTTCTATTGATACAGCCCAAAATTGCATTGGCCTTTTTAGCTGCCGCATCACACTGTTGGCTCATGTTCAACTTGTGGTCTACTAGGACTCCTAGATCCCTTTCGCACGTAGTCTCATGTCCTTATTCCAAGATTTCAAATCCTTTTTATATTTCTCTAAGAATTCTTCTATTTTATGTGTAGATGTTATTCTAAAATTTCTTTGTTTGAATCTGAAGGAGACTCCTTCAATTTTCTCCCATTTATAACAAATTCCATTCTGTCTTAGTAGTTCTGTGAGATTTCTATAGTCTTTTCTTTTCTTTAAAATCTTCATAGGAATATCCTTGAGAATGGAGATGTTGTTGCCCTCTATTTCAAATTGTTGTTCAAAGTTTTTCTGCAGGAATAAATCTCTAGTCTTCTTTCGCACAAAATATATAACAACATCTCTAGGCAGACATTTCTATTTAGGAATTCTGGAAGGGAGTCTATAAATTTAATCAATCTCCCACTCAAATTGAGTTTTGCTTTTCCCCATCAATTTGGCTAATTTTGGTATAAGATATTTATATAGGTCTTCTTCAGGTTGTTCTTTTAGCCCTCTTATTTTTAAACAATTTTCTCTCCATTTCATCTCCTGGAGTGTTAACTCATCCAATTCCTGCTCTCTGCTTTCTTCCAAGGTTGCTGTTTTTTTCTCTATATCATCTACTTTCCCTTCTATCTTATTCACTTTCTCCTTCAGTTTTTTGGAATCATCTGTTACTTTGTCTATTGCTTCTCTAATACTCTTCAATCATCTTTTCATTTCCTATTTTAGATCTGTCTTCATCTCACGCAGTTCTTCCCTCATTAATCTTAGTTCCTCTAAAATTGAATTTTGGTTTAATTGGTTAGTGTCAAGCGAGGGTCGTCTTGTCGTTTCTATTGTTGTTTGTGTTGTCTTTCTCATTTTAATCCTCTTATTATTTTCACTACTCTTTCTTCATATTTATACTCTCTTCCCTCTGGTAGTTGTTATGATTTTGTATCCTCTTGCTCTTTTTCTTCTTCCTACTTATCACCTTATCACTTATCACCTCCTATATTCTTATTCTTTGATTTGTCTTTCTCTCTCTTTTTTTTACCCTCAAGCACAACAATAAAGTTTAATTTTCCCTTTAAAAAATTGTAAATAGGAATGATTATTTGTTATTTTAACACCATAAACATTAACACAATGAGTTAGAGTCATATATTAACAACACAGTACTACTTCAAGTAATATTCTAAATATACAAAATATACAAAATCTGTAAATAATATATATGTGTGTGTGTGTATTTAATCAGTTATACCTTGCGATCAATTGTATTTCAACCCCAGCAATATATCTTAAATCTTATAGACTGCTATCACTTATATTTTGACCCTGACAACAGTAGATCCAAAGAGAAGAGGGAAAAGAAGAAGAAGAAAAACCAATTTATCCAATCATGTAATGTTTAAATGTAAAATAAACTTTAACCAAGATTCCCAAAGTCCATAAGTCCCCCTTTTGATCACAATTTTAGTCCCTTCATTTGTTAGTACTGTATATTAGCTTCTTGATTATATATCGTGCTGGATACTTTGCGTTGCTCACCTCTTTACCCTTGTCTGTACAGTGAGTATGTTCTTCAAAGTCTCTTTATGGATGTTTAAGTGTTAAGTTGTCTGCCAGTCTATTAACTGTCCTTATTTATTTATTTTTACTCCTTTCCCCTCGTCCTTCTCCCGTCAACGCTTCCTTCCCGTTGTTGCTCTTCTCCCTCCAGTCGTTCCGGTCTCGTATCCTCTTGTATCTCCTGTTGTACCTCTGTCGCATCCACTCTTTCCGGAGCAGTGACCTGCAATAACCTCAAATATAATTGGGAAGACTTAAAAAAAAAAAACCCAACAAAATTGGCTAAAATAAATAATTAAAATAAAAAACAAAAAAAATATCTAAGAAGAACATCTCACAAGGACAGACAATTTAAATAAAATACAGAAGGAGGGGGAGAGACAGAACCATAGACAGACATACACAAGTGTGCAATGCACTTTAACTGTGTTCCCAATCAGCAATGGTTACCCTTCCACTCTCCCGTGCCAATCGCTCCCAGCTCGCACGAGGAGAGAAGAAGGGGGGGAATAAAAAAAAAACATGTGGGGAAGCAAAGGATTGAATCAAACCAGGCAGGTTGAGTAGAGTTAAAAATGATCACTGGAGAAAGAAAAATTAGGAAGGAAATACAGCCCCAAAGCGAAAGAAGTAGAACTGAACTTTGCCGGCTCTGAGATACTAGTTGCAACAGTTGCTCCTTCTTCTTCCTATTTAAACCATTGAATGGTTATTTTGTTTCTTGTTGCAGAACTCAAAGAAAAAAAAAGAAAAAAAGGGGGAAAGGAACCAATATATGTAAAAAGAAAATCATAATAATAATGGGGGGGGAGTGTTTCAGGTCTTGATGATTGATTAATTAATTAACGCAGATAGACAGGACAAGACTTATATATGGCTGTAAGAACTTCATAAATCAGGGTTGATTCACTGAAAGGAACCCTCCTTCTATCAGCTGTTCCATTATAGAAACCTTCAAGACGATGTTTTAATCACCCTCGAAGATCGCCAGAATTACTGTTCATTCAGGTTACCTCTATACTGTCTATATTATATTTAAAATTGGTGGTGCTGCTTGCTGAGAGCCCTCAGCTGCCAACATGAGCTGGTGGATAGACCTTGGTAGAATATTTTGACAAACACCCAGAAAAGAAATTTACATTAATATGTCTTGATGCAGCAAAGGCATTTGACAGTGTAAACTGGTTTTTCATGATGGAACTGTTGAAAAAAATAGGTATAGGAGAAAGCTATCAAAACGGGATCAAAGCTGTATATAAGTAAAATAAGTACTTGTAAATGTTGGAAGTGTGGTGATACAGAGGGTACATTTTATCATATCATGTTTACTAGACGTTGGACGTTGGAAACAAAGGGTGACTCCAAGATGTGATGAATAGATGGACAAGCTTTTGGAAGTAGCCCAAATGGAACAACTGAAGTGCTGGGTTAGAAAACGGCTTCGGGACTTACCTAGTCCTGGGCTGCCAGCATTTGCAGCTGGGGAAGCCCCTTCCCGGCTCCCTAACCACGTGGCGGACATGGGTGCCAGCATCTTGCGATGCTCCCTCTGTCTGAACCGGCTCAGGCCATTCAGAGAGAGGATAGCAGTCAGCCAATGGGGAAGTGGCATCTCTTTCCTGATTGGCCGACTCAGGAGGGCCTTGGCCAATCAGAGACCCAGGATGCCCTGGGCCTCTGATTGGTCGAGCAGAGAAAAGACTGCCTGCACAGTCTTCTCTCAAGTCCAGCAACCGGGTATATATTCCCGGCTCCTCGCCGGACTAGATCAGTTGGCTCCCGAGAGCCGAAGTGGAAGGAGCTCTCTGGGAGCTCCAAGAAGCCCTGCCGAAGAAGCCGAGGAGCCGACGGGGACATCGAGAGTGGTGAGGGCATCGGCGCAGCGGCATCAAGACTGAAGGGGAGGCCGAGGCTGGCGGCCACAACAGGCAGCGGCGGAGGAGGAGAGGCACAGCAGTGGCAGCTGGGACCCAGCGGATGGGCCGGCTGAGGCCGAAGATGGAGCTGAAATCACTTGGGGGCAGGCGAGGCGGCTCGTAGCCTCCTGAACCCAGGCACAGGGGGCCTCGGGGGAGGAGGCGCACCTCAGCACCAGGGGAGCCGGGCCAGCGGGAGGCAGCTTGCTGGGTATCGGGCTGGCAAGGTCCGAGGGCTGTGGCGGCAGGGCCAACATTTAGGCAACCAAGTGGGGGCTGGTGTCAACAGCAGGCCAGCAAGGTGGCCCGCTTGGCAGCAGACCCAGAAGGCTGGGGACAAGGCACCCAGCAAGGGCTACCTAAAAAAGAAGGAAGCCCACTCAGAGACCAGGGTGTGGGGGGCACACCCTAGGCCACCAGGGACTGCAGCAGGACAGGGCTAGCGAGGTGGCTCGCAAGCAGGAAGTCCTGACGGGGTAACCCCCCCACCAGGTGTGAGTGCCAAGGGGGCCTCCTATACAGCTCCAGGCAGCCCACGGCCAGGTGGGTGTCAAGAAAAAGGGCGGACAAGGCAAAGATAAGGGGTGGGCGGACACACCTTCCAGGGCGGACAAGCCAGTAAGGGCCTTTCATGGCCAGCAGTACAGCAAAAAACTCCAGAACCGATTACAGCCTCCTGCACCATGCCACCTAAGAAGACACAGCCCAGCCAGCCAGTCACCAGGGCCCAAACCGGCAGGGCACCCAGATCCTGGGCAGCACTCGCTCCCAAGGGACGCAAGGTTGTGGCAGCTAGCAAAACTAGCAGAACCAGAGCTACCAACCACTCTGAGGCCATACAAGAGCTATTGACATGAACAGAAACACCAAATCTTCAAGAGTTCACACAGGCGGTTGCTCTTTTGGCTGAGCAGATGGGGGAACTCTAGTCCAGAGGGGAGTCAAGGGCAAGCACCGAGCAGTCGGCCAGGAGCAATGCAAGAACACCACCGCAGGCCAATGCCGATGAAACATCACAATCAGCCAGAACTCTGGGAAAACAACACAGACACCGCTCCCCATCTGAAAGTGAAGTAAGCATTGTGTCTTCACCCGCCTCATCACCAGAATGACATAAGGAAGGAAAGAGGGAAAAGAAGAAACGGCACTCCAAACACAAAAGAAGGAGGGAATCAGATAGTGACAAATCATCGGGTGAGTCCTCTGATGATGATTTGGATCGGGTGGGTTACTGGAAGGCAGCAGCCTTGACAGCAGGGTTGCCAAACTGGGCTATCAAAGCAAGGAGCCATACGGGCTCCGCCGCTTCTGGGCCTACCAGGGTTTGGAAAGACGGGGTGGTTTCCAGCACCCTGAATTTATTCGAGGATCACAAGGATCCACCTGGGAACCACCTGGATGGGAAGACAAGGGATAATATCCTTAAGGTGTATTATGTCGATGTCTTCACCCTGCTAAAACCGGAAGGGGAAGTGGGCAGCACACCAAAACCTGATAAGAATGGGGACAAGAACAAACCCGACCTGGTAGAGCGCACCTTCTCCAACTGGCTAGCCGGGTACACCGTCTTCATGGGGGTGGTGGGAATAGGTGGTTAGCCAGGGTGGCACCTGGCTAACCACCTGGGAAATGTGCTAAAAGCTAGGGCATTGGCAGGGGAGACGGCTGCCATCGATTATGATGCGGCCTTCCGTAAGCGGGCATCCCGCAATGCCAGAGCCAGATGGGACCTCATCAATGACAAGCTGTGGCTGGTCATCGTGGGCTCCCATATTAAAGCAAAAGCTGAGGCCACTAAAGTGCCTCACAAGAAAGACCCCCAGCGCTTGGTCTGCTGGGAATTCAACGCCGGTAAATGTGCCCGCTCCCACTGCAAGTTCGAGCACTATTGCGAGAACTGCTATGGGAGCCACCCCAGGACCACCTGCCCCCGACCTGGGACCTCCCAGTTCTTTCGCGCTGGACGCCCTGTTTCCACCAGCATCAAAAAGGAGGCAGGGTCAGGTAACAGCGTCGGAAATAGCAAAAACTAGGGATCTCCCAACCACCACCCGCATGGCATACACGCCTGTGCGGTTGGAGGCCATGCTCCCTCTCCTGGCCATCTACCCTGACAGGAAGGCCGCAGCCTACCTCAGGGAGGGATTTTCAGTAGGCTTCAGGATTCCAGCAGCAGGCCCTCGGTTGGCTTCTGTTTCTGGGAACCTCAAGTCGGCTATCGACATGCCCGAGGTCCTTGCAGCCAAAATCAAAAAAGAATGTGTGGCAGGGAGAGTAGTGGGCCCTTTCTCTTCCCCTCCCATGGATAACCTCAGGTTATCCCCCTTAGGGGTGGTGCCCAAGAAGGTTGCCGGGGAGTTCAGGCTTATCCATCACCTATCCTATCCCAAGGGGTCATCTGTTAATGACGCCATACCATCGGAACTCTTCTCCGTTAGGTATGCATCTTTTGATCATGTGGTCAAGTTGGTCAGGGCATGTGGTCTTGGCACGCTCATGGCCAAGTGTGATATTCAGTCGGCTTTCCGACTTCTCCTGGTCCACCCTGATGACCACTGCCTGCTGGGCTTCATGTTCCAAGGGCAGTGGTATTATGACATGGCACTCCCCATGGGGTGTTCCATTAGCTGTTATGCCTTCGAGACATTTAGTACGTTCTTGGAATGGTCCTACGTCACCGTACGGGTTCCTCAGCGGTCATTCACTACCTAGGTGACTTCCTTTTGATGGGACGGGTGGGAAGGGAGGATTGCGGGCTTCTTCTCCAGGCCTTCCAGGACTTGGCCCTTCAATTCGGGGTTCCATTGGCACCGGATAAGACTGTGGGGCCCTCCAGTTCCATCACTTACCTCAGAGTCGAGTTGGACTCGGTGGCACAAGTTTCACGCCTCCCGGAAGATAAGCTAAGAGGCATTGAGGAAAAGATACGGTACCTACTGGGGAAGGAGAAGGCCACACTGAAGGAAGTGCTGTCCCTGCTTGGCCACCTCAACTTCACTTGTCAGGTTATTTCTCCAGGCAGGGCCTTCTGCAACAGACTTGCCAGAATCACTAGAGGTGCTCAGTATCCACATCACCACCTGCGTCTTACGCAGGCAGTCAAGAAAGATATGAGGCTGTGGCTTCGTTTCATAGAGGGGTTCAATGGGGTTAATTTTTGGCAGGGGGAGGCAGCTCCAGGGGCTGGACTCCAGGTCCACTCGGACACAGCAGGAGGTATTGGGTTTGGGGTATTTTTCAATGGCCAGTGGTGTGCCCAGCGTTGGCCTCCCGACTGGAGGGACTCTGACATTATTCGGGACCTAACCTTCTTAGAGTTCTTTCCCATAGTGGTGGTGGTTTGCTTGTGGAAGAGTGAGTTCCGGAACAAAAGGATTTGCTTCTGGTGCGATAATCAGGCCGTGGTCCGGATTATCAACAAGCAGTCCTCCAAATCTGACAGGGTCATGCGACTCATCAGAGAATTTGTGTTCATCTGTCTGGATGCTAACATCTCCTTCTCAGCAAAACATATCCCCCGCATGGATAATGAAATCGCGGATGCCTTGTCTCGGTTTCAGGATGACAGATTCTGAGCCTTAGCACCAGGAGCGGACCTCACACCCGCAGCCTTCCTGGCTGAGCTCTGGCTTCTTGGGAAGGAATGGTGATTCAGGGGGTCATCGACTCCCTGGCACCCTCCACCCAGGCCAGTTACTCAAGGGCCATGCAGCAATTCTTCAGCTTCAAAAGAAGACAAGTCTATGCGGGTGCCTGGCCGTCTTCCGAACGCGAGGTCCTGCACTACATGACCAGCCTGAAAGATAGAGGTATGGCACTGAGATCCATCTTGCTTCATTTGGCGGCCATTTCCTTCTTCAGCAAGGTGGCAGGGCAAGGCGATCCTTGCAGTTCCTTCCTAGTATGCAGGCTGATCGAGGGATGGCGTCGAGGCAAGACTCATGACAGGGATACCCGCAGGCCCATCTCCTATGAACTACTTTGCAACCTGATGACGGCCCTGCGCAGCATCTGCAGATCCAGGTATGAAACCTCTTTGTTCTGCATGGCATTTTCCTTGGCTTTCTTTGCAGCACTCCGTATTGGGGAGGTGGTATGCAGTTCCAAGCGAGAAACATCTGGACAGGCTATCCAGTTAGGAGACATGGCGGTCAGCAAGGACGATCTACAACTATGGATACGACACTCCAAGACTGACCAATGGGGAAAAGGGTTATGCCTGCTCCTACACGGGATAGCCGGGTCCCCAGCTTGCCCAGTCGGACTGATGAGGCGGTACCTTGATAAGCGCCCAGATGTGCCAGGAACCCTCTTCATCCATGAAGACGGGTCCCCCTTGACCCGATTCCAGTTCACCAGTATCCTGAGAGCAGCTCTCCAGCAGTTGGGTCACCTTGCTATGGAATACGGAAGCCACTCCTTCCGGATCGGGGCCACCACCACGGCAGCGGGAGAAGGACTGTCTCCATCAGATATACAGAAGCTGGGCAGGTGGCGTTCCAGGGCATACACCACCTACATCCGGCCAGAACTCAAATTCTAGCCTATCAGGTTGCAGGGAGTCCCTCCAGTCGATAGGCCAGATCTTGCGGGGGTAGGGATGGTTGCCTGGGTTGGCGGAAGCCGAGAGGTCATGTACATGCCACTCGGCTTGGTGGCAGTGAGCATGGGGGTGCAGGATCCAAACTCGGGGTTTTGGGGTCTCCGGTGATGGGCCTAGGTCATCTTTAGGTCATGGGCCACTTGAGGATCACGGAGACCCAGGGGGATTCCGTACCCACCTCACTTTGAGTTTGAATCACGTGACCTGGGCACGTGACCATCACGTGATCAGTTGGCAGGCGGGCTAACTGATTTATTATTAACCAACAGGCGGGTTGGTTAATACCAGGTACCTGCCCATGCTCATAGGCCAACCCGGCAACTATTCCACACCGAGTTGTGGCCTATTTTTGCCAATAACTTTCTTTATCCTAAATGTATGTATCTACTTTATCATGTATCTACCTTATTATGTGTCAATACATTCTTCTGACTAAATGATTGGTTGTCTTCTTTGGGGGAAGGGACAAAGGAAAGGAATTCATCTCACCTCAGCCCGCAAATCAATCTCTAAATGGATTTAGAAAAGAGTGGGAAAACTTAATTGACTATTGGAAAAATGAATGGAATAGATACGCAGTAATATGGTTTACGGATTAAATAGAGATGATATGGAAATTGATAAATACAAAGATATAAACTTCTTTAACTAACAAATTAGACCTTCTGTTGGGAAATACAGGGGATAAATGGAAAATTAGAAGAAATTGTAAAGGCATTATAGACACTGTATTGAAGTTTTTATGGTATAGCATGACAAATGATGAACTATTTTTTTCTTTACTTTGTAGAAAGCCAATAATAGAAACAATATAACAAATTCGAACTACAGTTGAGAAAGGAAGTAGAAATTTAGATTGTTCTGTTTTATTTTGTTTTGTTCTTTGCTGTTATCTTTTTTCTTCTTTCACTGTGTTTTTCACTTTTTTATTGTATATGAAAACACTTTTTGAAAAAATAATAATATTAAAAAAGATGTGCAAAGAGGGTGGAGCTTGCTGGCAGCCTATTTACTTTGATGCACATTCCCAATAAGAGACTCCAGAGACTAGGACATAGCGCAATGGGTTCAAACTACAGGAAAAGAGA
The DNA here is from genome assembly GCA_030847615.1 of Gambelia wislizenii. Classification (NCBI taxonomy): domain Eukaryota; kingdom Metazoa; phylum Chordata; class Lepidosauria; order Squamata; family Crotaphytidae; genus Gambelia; species Gambelia wislizenii. The sequence goes on from JAUMIR010000004.1 coordinate 152,830,892, forward strand.
TTCCACGTAAACATTAGGAAGAACTTCTTGACAGTAAGAGCTATTTGGAAGAGGAATTCACTGCCTCTGAGCATGGTGGAGTCTCCTTCTTTGACGTTTTTTAAACAGGCTGGATGGCCATATGTCAGGAATGATTTGATTGTTTATTCTTGCATGGCAGGGGTTGGACTGAATGGCCCTTGTGGTCTTTTCCAACTCTACAATTCTATGATTCTATGGTTGGATTAAGACAAATCGTATTCTCCTCAAATTCTATGAGGAGTATTTTTGCCATATAGGCAAGTATGCATTTTATTCTATCAAAAATGCAGCTATTCACTAGTCAGTAATGGGAAAGCTATTTCATCAGTTTAGATCAAAGGGAGAGTTGAGATCATTTCTTAGAATGTAAAGATCATTCTCCAGTGGATTTTGAATGATTTGCTGCCATATTATATTAAAGATCCAAAATTGTGGAGCACAGGAGATGCCCTTTTCTCACTATATTTCTTAAAAGATTGTGCAAACAGCTGCTATGGACTTCATGAAGGTTATGGGTGCAAGGCAAAATAGTACATGACATTAACTATGTTGTTCTGTTTTTAGATTCAGGAGATGGCATTTTTGAATTTACCAACAAGGACCTTTTATTTTCAGGGCAGATTTCAGTTTTGTTATTGTTATGTGCCTTAAAGTTCACTCTGACTTATGACCACCCCATCCTAGGGTTTTCTAGACAAGATGTATTAGAGAGATTTTGCCAATGCCTTCTTCTGAGGCTGAGAGAGTGTGATGTGCCCTAGGGCATGCAGTGGGTTTCCATGGCTAAGTGAAGATTTGATCCCTGAGCTCCCGGAGTTCTAGTCCAACACTCAAACCACTATACCACACTGGTTCAGATAGTTCAGGTACATGGGGCCATATCCAGATCAACTGAATTTCATGACATTTTTTTAAAAAAAGTATTTAAAGAAATTATATTTACAATCAGAGTTTATTATATTCATCTTGTATTCATATCATGTTACATTCCAATAGACTCCATGTCCTATTTGAATTGTAACACACCATTTCTTCCTCTCAAATTTACACAATTTTATATATACAACTAAAAATACATCTTTTTAACATTGGATTTTCTCTTCTTTGTTGACTTCCTATATAGTTTCCAATCTTCTCAGAAAGAATAAATGTCCTTTTAGTTGACCTTGGATACTTGCTAGAAATTTCTATTTCTAATGCTTCTTATATTTTATGTAGGTTAGCCAGAATAAATTTCCCATAATCCTTTGTTTGAGACTCTTATTCTTTTGTATTATTCCCTATACAAAATTTATCCTAAGAAAATCACAAGAGTTTTCTTCACCTTATTTAATATATCTTTCCCCTCCTTGCACTATCTCTGTGTCCTCCCTCATATAATTTTACTCATATGTATATAAATACACACACACACTATATGCATATATACATATTACTATTTTAGTATTAGTGTTCTATTACTATTTGCTTATCTTAATTGCTCCTTTTTGTTTTATCCCTCTTTCTCCCATTTCTTTCTACAAAAGTCTATTACTGGTTCCCATTCCAATTCTTGAGTCCATATGTCCTTTTGCTTCAATTCATATGTAAGTTTGTCCATGGATGTCATATCTAATACTTTTTCCAGCCAGTCATCAATTGTGGAAACCTATTTCAATTTCCATCTTTGAGGTAGTGTTAGCCTTGCCACTGTCACCAAGTATAGAATAATTCTTCATCTGTTTCTTTCATCGTTTTTTTTTTTTTAATGTGAGTCATGTTTAACAAGTATAATTCTGGTTTCATTGGAAAATGTATTTGATATATTTTTTCTGTACTCGTATGGATTTTAACTGAGAATTTTGTGATAATTTTGAAGTTCTACCATATGTGGTAAAGTGAGCCTATGTTTTCTTGACACTTCCAACAATTTCTATTCTTTGGTTTGAAAATTATTCCTAATTTTAACTGGTGAATAGTGTCATCTATGTACCATCTTAAAATAGTTTTCTTTGAGGGTTTGGCATGCAGAAAATTTATATGTTTTCTTCCTGGCATTTTCCCAAGCTTCAACTTCTAGAATGTAGCTGAAGTCCTGTGCACACTTTACCATAGTGTCTTTGATTTCTTCACTTTCTAATTCTTTTGTGTTTAGAAGTTTATATAATTATGAAACTTTATTTTTATTTGGTCCCCATATAATTTTATCAAGTTCATTTTCTTTTTCTTCAAATTCTTTCTCGTTTGCATCTTCCTTAAATCTTTAAGTTGTACATATGTAACCCCCAATTCCCCCTCGGCAGGCACAGCCTGTTTGAGGGGAAATTGGCATTTGCCTATTGGGACGGGTGGAGACCATCCCTGTGATGCAGGGCGCTGTCAGCGCCTGCATCAGGAAGGGGGAGGGGCTGAGCTAAGGGCCTATTTAAGGCCACTCCACCCTCCTCACTTCCCTTGGCTCTTTTGATCGGCAGCAGGAAGGAGCTGATCCGAGCGGAGCAACTGCCCGAGCCTCGCACAGGGAGTATAAGGGGGAGGATGCATGGGGTTTTCAGGCCTCAGAGGGGCAGTCGCCTGGCAGCATGGCCTCAGGGACGACTGGGCCTTGGTAGCTGCTGCAGCGGTGGTCTGGGAGGGGTGTGGATCCCTGGCACAGCAGTCCCAGAACATCCAGCAGGGCCCTGCTGAGGATGCACAGCTGCACATCCTACACTGCCCAGCGCCGGTGCCAGCTCCCTCTTTTTTTCACAGCTGCAAGGTAGCACGGCCCTCTCTTTCGGGGCCTCTTTAGCCCCGTGTTCCTCAGCCACGTGGCGCTTACCTGGCATCGCTGCAGAGCGAACCAGGCCTTGGTTGCCACTACAGCGGCGGTTTGGTAGGGGCGATGATCCCTGGTGCGGCAGTCCCCAAAACACCTAGCAGGGCCATGGGGCGTTGGCTTGCCTAGTTTCCCTGACCAGTGCGGCCTGCAGGGCCTTTGTGCTGGGGGGATAAGGGCCGATAATCGGCTTCCCCCCTGTTTGTGGCCTTTGCTGGCATGTGAGTGGTTTCGGGCCTAAGCCATGTGGTGCCTGGCCGGCCAGGCCTTGCGGCCTAGTGCAGCCTTCAGTCTACAGGGCCATAGAATTGGGGCACAATCAGCCCAGGCCTCCCAGACTTCCCCCAGAGTAGCTGCTAGGCCTAGGGGCCTAGTCAGGCATAAGGGGCCCCCTTTATTACAGTGCGGCATAGAGCGGCCTGAGGGGGTCTTTTCACCTGGTCACCTGGTGAGCAGGACTGTGGCCTAGTGTGGCCTGTGACTAGTGGGGACTCCTTTTTTACCTAGGCCTCAGGTATAGTGGGCCTAGTGGCCACCTTGGAGCCCAGTGGAACCTGATTGGTATTCATTATATGTATTGATATAGATAGCCACACTTTGGGGTTCCAATAACAATAATAGTTATAATATTCTAAGTTATTATAGTTGTGACAATTTTGACTAGTTTTTGGCTTTGGGTCCTATAGAATTGCATTGGCAGGTAACAATAGTAATAATAGTAATAATAGCATCAATATCATACAACTGTTTGCCTTTGTCTTCAAGCTATTATGGCACCTAAAAAGGGGAGAAAAGGGGGTAAGGGCAAGGGCCCTGCCCCCAAGCCACCACCAAAGCCTCAGGAAGTGCCCTCACAGGTCTCATCTAGCGATAGTGAAGATGACATTCCTTGGCCTGCTATTTTAGAAAGGATTCATAAGCTGGAGGAGGTCCATGGAGCACCCAGTGCACCAGTGATTCCCAGTGGGGGGCACCAGGCAAGAAGCGTAAGGTGGCTAATGAGCTTCTTTCTTGATTAGATTCCCTGGAGAAGAGGATTCATCATGATGGGGCTTCTGGTTCCAAGGATGTCGGGGGCATCGGGGTGCCTGACCCTGTGGGCAAATTGGAGCAGGCTGCTGATCTGAGCAGTTCTTCAGTAGGACTTGAGTCTTCTGACATTAACACACCAACCTTGCCCAGTGCTTGGTGGCCCTGGGCTGGCCTGCCACAAAACAACCAGGGCGACTCTGGGCAGGCAGCGGGGGGTGGCCCTCAGGCGCATTTAGGTTGGCCCATGCATCAATCACCCTTGAACTGGACACCTCCACAATGGTCTACATGGGTGCCATGGGGGTTTGGGCCATTCCCAGGCAACCCAAGAGATACCCAGTCATCACAGGGGGCTCTGCCGGCAGCAGGCTATGACGCTGTAGCATATGGCGCCATCCCTTTCAGGGATTTGGCCTTCCCCCTAGGCGACCATCTACTTCAGTCTACAAAGGATAAAATTATAAAAGGGGAATACGTGGATGTCTTTTCCTTGCTCTACCAGGAGCTGGAGAAAAAAGACAAAGATGAATTGGATGACAAAGAGAAGGAAAAGATTAAAAAGAGGAAAGTGGAGCGCACCTGGTCCAATTGGCTATCAGGATTTTTAATCCTTGTGAGGGTTATTGTCAAGGTGCAGCCTCTTCAGGCTGTAGCCCTATTTCAATATATAGATATATAATACATAGGGCCTACACGGACTTTGCCGGGCGAGCGTGGCTGCTATATGATGAAGCCTTTCATATGAGGGCTGCCATCTACCCTTCTTTGCGATGGAACGTGATGCACCTGCAGTTGTAGATGCAACTCATGACCCTGGCCCGGCCAATTCAAGGGGATAGGACCCACAGTGGTCATCTCATCCAGAAAGTACCTGCAGCAGTCAATCAACGGGCATCACCTGGGGTCGCCCAAGGTCCCAAGCTCCTATGCTGGGATTTTTCTTCACAAGGTGTTTGTAACAGGAAGCCTTGCAGATATAGCCACACGTGCTCTATCTGTGGGACTTCCCACTCCTTTTGCAACTGCCCAAGGGGCTGAGGCCAGTTTCGGGGCACAAGGGGAGGCCAAGGGGGGAACAAGGGTTCAGGAAGCAATGCTGCAGCTTCAAAAGGGCCCCAGCCCAGTTAAACTACAGGTTCTGCATCAGTGGCTGAAGTTCTATCCAGATAGAGAAGCAGCCAGTTATTTGTATAATGGTTTTAAAGTTGGGTTTAGAATTCCTTTTCAGGGCCCTCGGTGAGCCTACAGACCTACAAATTTACAGTCGGTCAATGGCATGGAAGCAGTTATAAGGGCCAAGATTCAGAAGGAAGTTTCAGAAGGCAGGGTAATAGGACCTTTTAAGGAGCCACTGGTACCTAACTTGCGGGTTTCCCCCTTGGGTGTGGTGCCTAAGAAGGCACCAGGGGAGTTTAGATTAATCCATCATTTGTCATACCCCAAGGGTGAATCGGTAAATGATTTCATACCTGCCGAGTTATGTACAGTTAAATACACCTCTTTTGATGCGGCCATCAGGGAAGTCCGGAGACATGGCCCTGGGGTGGAACTGGCAAAGTGTGATATTAAATCTGCATTTCACCTCCTGCCGGTGCATCCCAGAGACTTTGAGTTGTTGGGTTTTTGTTTTGAAAGGAAATTTTACATGGATAGAGCCTTACCCATGGGTTGCTCTGTCTCTTGTAATGCCTTCGAGACGTTTAGTATTTTCTTGAGTGGGCCCTGAAGGCAAGAACTGGATTGACAGGCATACTCCACTACCTAGATGACTTTTTGTTCATAGGGGAGGGAGACTCTGGCTGATGTGCCTATTTGCTGCATCAGTTTGAGCTGATGTCAGGAGAGCTAGGCATCCCCTTAGCACCTGAAAAAACCGAGGGCCTGGCACTTCACCTCACATTCTTGGGTATTGAGATCAACACTCTCAATCAGCTCTGCTGCCTATCTGAATCCAAGGTATCTGACCTACTAGCTAGAGTAACAGCCTATATGTCCCATAAGAAAGCCACTTTTCAGGAATTCCAGGTCCTAATTGGCCACCTAAACTATTGCTTGTAAGGTGATAGCTCCGGGGAGGACTTTCCTATGCTGGTTATGTGATGCCATTAAAGGTTTCTCTCTGCCCCATTACAAGATTCGTATTACAGCTGAAATACGCAGTGATCTTCAGATTTGGAAAGATTTTCTAGGACAGTTTAATGGCGTCCCATTTTGGCGGGAGGAAAGGAAATTACAGGGAGCATTACAAATTGCTTCAGATGCAACTGGGACAATAGGATTCGGGGTTTATTTCGCAGGCCGGTGGTGTGCAGCCAAGTGGCCCCCAGCATGGACTGCTTCTAGAAACGACCAATCTAACCATGCCCTTGAGTTTGGTGATGTGGGATGCTATGAGCAGCACGTTCTGCTTAAATTGCGTTTTTCAAAAACCGACCAATGAGGTGTCGGCTCTCAGTGTTGGCTCCAGGCCTGCAATCAGCAGGACATTTGCCCTGTAAGAGCCCTTAGACAATACATGGTGGTGAGGGGTGCGGCCCCGGGCCCATTGTTTATCCATGCCGACCTTTCTCCCTTAACCAATTTCCAGTTTTGGGCCGTAACTTTAAAAGCCTTGGACAAATTGGGCCTGACAGGTAGGTGTTTTGGAACGCATTCATTTCGGATTGGAGCGGCATCCACAGCAGTGGCTATGGGCTTCCTGTCCCAAGAGATACGGCAGATCGGCCGCTGGCATTCTTCCACATACTGGAAGTTTATCCGGCCATTACAATATTTACTTGTTTCTGTTCTTTGTTTCTTAGGTCCCCGGCTGGTGGTGAGATGAAGGGCAGTAATTTGTGGCCACAGTACTACTGGGCAGCGCGACAAGCCCGATTGAGTCATTTTGGACCTCACCTCACCTTCGGGGACCGGTTGATTGTTGAATGGTTGGGAAGTAGGGGCCTTCGTTGGCATGGCCTGTTGCCATTGCTGTTTGAAGAACACCATGGGCCTCCTCCAGATGTTCTCATTCTCCACTTGGGTGGAAATGATTTGGGTTTACTAAAAGGGAAGGTGCTGGTCCTTCAGGCAATCAATGAAATGTGGGTAATCTGGTCAAGGTGCCCAGAGGTTACCACCATGTGGTCTGCATTCTACCCCGTCAAGTTTGAAGAGGGGATGGAGTCCCCCGTTTGCTCGATAGAGCTCGGTGTAGGGCCAACAGGGAAATCAGGAACACCCTTACTAAGGGCTTGGGTTGGTACATCCCGCATACCGCCATAGTGTTTGGGAGGCCCGAGCTCTACCGAGCTGACGGGGTGCACCTCTCTGATGCGGGTAATGCAATTTTCTTGGACGATCTTCAGGGGGGGTTGAGGGACCCGTTGGACAGGCTGGTGGGGGAATAGGGACTAAGCAGACACTTGACCCTATCCATGGCCTGAAATTGGGGGAATCATAGATTTCGGTGTGTACCTTGGCACCTATTGGGGTGAAGGGAGGCTCTCTAGAATGACCAATAAAGTCGTGGGACTTAGTGGAAGGGAAGGATACCCTCCTTGGGGCAGGCCCGAGGGAGAATCCCCCACCCTAATCCATGCGGCTTGAGTGGGGGACTTTTGGGTTGGTCTTCCAGATTTGGGCCGGCTTGAGAGTAACCCCAGTTCTGGGGTTATTCTCAAGGGCTCAGGTGTTTGCCTGGGGAAGCTGGGGGGTAAGGTCTCGGTTAGACCTACAGCCTCAGCTGCTCCCTCACTAGGTTGCCTCCCCCCACTGAAGATCTTAGAGGGATTTAAATTGGTAGGGTTAAATAAAGACCATTTATTTTACCCCATACATCTTGTGTCTGGTCTCTTTATTTCCCTGATTTGGTCGGCAAACCAATGTATGTTAAGTTCTTTTGTTTTTAATCTAAATTTGGACTGTCCCTCCTTCTGAAGAAGCTCCTTATATTTCATCCAGTCTTCCGTATTTTTCCACCTTTTCAGAAATGCTTCTTGCACAGAAATCCACAGAGGAAGTTTCCCATAAAATCTGAATTTTTGATTTTCCCAAACTTTAAGAAGTTTCTGATATAATGGTGATTCAATTCTTTATTAACCATTACTTTGTTATATCCAATGTAGGCATGCCAGCCCACTCTAAGATTAAAACCTTCTAAATTTAAAAGTTTGGTATCCTGTAGTTTTATCCACTCTGAAATCCACATTAATGCACTGGCTTGGTAATATATGTTAGTTTGGTAGGTCTGCCCCTCCTCTGATTTTTGAATCCATTAGTATACTCCATTTCATCCTAGGTTTTCTGCCTCCCCAGATAAATTTGCTCAATTCTTTCCGGTATTCTGAGAAAACTTTTTCATTTGTTATGATCGATATATTTTGGAACAAGAATAAGAATTTTGGTAAGATGCTAATTTTTATTGCTGCTATTTTTCCAAATAGTGATAAATTCAGTTTAGACCATTTTCTCATATCTTTTTTGTTTCTTTCCAGATTTTTCCATAATTGTTTTTATATAAACCTGCGTTTCTTTTGGTGATCCATAATCCTAAGTATTTTATTTTTCCCCCTTATTTTACAACCCAAAATAACCTGTATATTCTCTTCCTCTCTTTATGTCATTTTTTTTGTAAGTATTTGAGTTTTTTCTTTGTCTATTTTAAGACCAGCCAATTCTCTATATTCTCTAAATGTCTCCATGAGTTCTTCTATGTGCTCTTCTGGGTTTTCAAGGAAAATAACCAAGGCGTTTGCAAATGCTGAAAGTTTATGTTCGTCTCCCTTCACTTTTATTCCTTGTATCTTGTTATTTAATGTTATATTTTGATTCAGGATTTTTAATGTTGCAATGATCAGCAAAGGCGAGAGTGGGCATCCTTGTCTTGTTCCCTTTCTTATTTCAAAACTTTCTGTCTTTTCCCTGTTTATAATAATTTCAGCTTGTTGATCACTATAGATGTTTTCAATCCAATTAATAAATTTTTAATGAGTATTCATCCTTCTCAAAACCTCAATCATAAATGTCCAGCTTACATTATCAAAGGCTTTTTCTGCATCAATGAATAACATTGCCAATTTATTTTCATTATGTTTTTTGAAATATTCAATGATATCAGTTACCGTTCTTGTATTATTTCAGATATATCTGTCCGGAAGAAATCCATTTTGGTCAGAATGAATTATTTCTTTTAAAATTCCTTTTAGTCTGTCAACAATTATGGATGTATATATGGTATAACCTATATTTAATAGAGAAATAGGTCTATAATTTTGTACGTCCATTTGAGCTTTCCCTTCCTTTGGTATTAACACAATGTTGGCATTATTCCACGAATCTGGTTTCCCATTGAGTTCTATTTCATTTAATACTCTTAGTCGAGGCAGAATAATTTCCTCTTCCATGTATTTATAGCATCCTGCAGAAAATGCATCTAGGTCAGGTGACTTCCTTTTTTTTTCAATTTTGTAATTGCAGCTGATATCTCTGCCACTGTGTATGATGCATTTAATCTTTTTTGTTCTTCATCAGACAATTTTGGAATTTGTTGTTTGTCTAAATATACTTTCATTTTTAGATTTTCCACCTCTCCCCCTTTTTCTTCCCCATACAACTTTTTCTAAAATTTAACAAACTCTTCATTTATTTGTTGTTGGGTTGTGTATGATTTTCCCTTGTGGTTTATCTCTGATATTATTTTTTTATTTGTTTCTTTCTTCAGCTTGTATGCCAGCCACTTCCCTGCCTTATTAGCATGTTCAAAATTTAACTGACACACCTGTGTCAATTTTTGTTTGACTTCTAATGTAGTTTCCTGCTCTAGTTGCTTTTGTAGCAATTTGATTTCTTTTAATATCTTTTTATTTTGTGGGTTTCTTCTCAATTTTTCTTCTTGGTCTCTCAATTCTGCTGTAATTTTTGAACCCTCCCATATATTAATTTCTTTATTTCATTTTCTCTTTGCATACATAATCCCCTAATTACAGCTTTGCCAGCATCCCAGAAAGTTTTCATTGGTATTTCTCCTGGTTTGTTTTCCAAGAAATATAGTTTGAGGGATTTCCTCAATTTTTCTTGAAAATCCTTGTCCTCCTCCAACAACAACAACAACAACAACAATAATAAAATTTATTTATATCCCACCCCTCTGTGAACAATCGGGGCGGCTTACAACAGTAAAATAATACATAATATAAAACAACTCATAATCCCTCCCCCCCTTAAAACATTATTAAATCAATACAAATTAAAATCAACATATAATACAATTGTTATTAAAAACCCTTCCTAGCAAGCAGCAACAGTTAGGAGCTCTAGAATCAACTTCCAAAGGGGGTTCCTGAGGCCAGGATTAGCTATTCCGGAAAAGCCTGCCTGAAGAGATCCATCTTCACAGCCTTTTTAAAGCTGTCTAACGATGTCAATAGGCGGATCTCATCCGGCAGGCCGTTCCACAATTTGGGGGCGACAGCCGAGAAAGCCCTCTGGGAGGTGGTCGCCAGCCTAGATCTTTGTGGCTGCAACAAATTCCTCCCAGAGGACCGTAGAGCATGGTGAGGATTATAAGGGAGAAGGCGGTCCCTGAGATAGCTTGGACCCAAGCCATTTAGGGCTTTAAAGGTCATAACCAACACCTTGTACTGAGCCCGGAAGCTGATAGGCAGCCAGTGAAGGGACCTCAAAACTGGAGTAATGTGGCCCCTCCTAGATGTTCCAGAGACAAGCCTGGCTGCATATTTTGTATCAGCTGTAATTTCTGAACCAAGCACAAGGGTAGCCCCATGTAGAGTGCATTACAGAAATCAAGACGTGAGGTTACCAGCGCATGCACAACGGTCTCACGATCCCTTACTTCCAGAAAAGGGTGCAGCTGGCGTATCAGCCGAAGCTGATAACAAGCACTCCTGACTGTCGCATTTACCTGATTTGTCATCCGGAGCGACGAGTCAAGGAGCACCTCCAGACTGCGAACACAGTCACTGGAGGAGAGTGTGACCCCGTCCAGGACTGGAGATTGCAACTCAAGTCTTGGTTTCGGGGCCGCTACCGTGAGCACCTCCATCTTGTCTGGATTCAGTCTCAATCTGTTTTTCCTCATCCAGCCCATTACTGCCTGAAGCCATTCATTGAGAGGAGAGATGCCGTCAGAATTTGAGGCTGACGAACGAGATACGGTGAAATAGATCTGAGTGTCATCAGCATACTGATAACGTCCAGCTCCGTAACTCTGGATGATCTCACGCAGCGGCTTCATATAGATGTTAAATACCATCGGGGACAGAATAGCACCCTGTGGTACTCCACAGGTGAGTTCCCTTTTACTGGAGCTACTGTCCCCGAGCAGCACTCTCTGGGGCCTGCCCGAGAGGAAGGACCAGAACCACTGCAAAGCAGTGCCTCCTGTGCCTAACTCCCTCAGGCGACCCAGAAGAATGCTGTGATCTATCGTATCAAAAGCCGCTGAGAGGTCTAGGAGCACCAACAGGGTCACACTACCCCTGTCGATGCCCAGACGCAGATCGTCGGTCAAGGCAACCATGGCAGTCTCAACTCCAAAGCCTGTCCTGAAGCCAGTTTGAAATGGGTCTAGACAATAGTTCATTTAACCTCCAATTGTATTCTTTCCTTGATAATTGTATTGTTAAAGATATTTGATTATGGTCAGAGGAGGGTTTTGGTAGAATCAACATGTTTTTAATCTTTGTCTTTAAATTTATTGAAACCAAAAATAGATCTATTCTTGTCATAGTTTAATGTCTGTCTGAATAAAAAGTGAATCTCTTTGCATTTTTGTATTTATAATTCCACACATCTGTTAATGCCAAATTGTCTTTTAGTTCGAAAAATGTTGAGGGTAATTTACCCTGATTCTTTGATTTTTATTGCGAACTATCATTTCTTGGATCTATTACCCCACTGAAGTCTCCCATCATCAGTTTGTTTCCTGTATCAACCTCTTCCAATTCTTTATGCAGTCATCTATAGAATTTCTCCTTTTTTTCTGTTGGTGAATAAACTCCCACTACTACCAATTTCTGATTTGGCAATACAATTTCAAGGCTGATGTAATGTCCTTTATCCTTAAATAATTCACTTACTGTATTTTCTTTGTTGACATAAATTACCACCCCCTTCTTTTTTATATCTATAGCTGAAACATATATCTGTCCTAATCTTGGGTTTCTCAAAAATCTATTATCCTTTTGTTTTATTTGGGTTTCTTGGAGGCAGATTATGTCAGATTTTGTTTTTTCCAAGTAGTATAAAATACTTCTTTTATTTTCTGAATTTAGTCATTTGACATTCCATATTATTTTAAGATACTTTTGTTAGTATTTTTTTTCTTCCAAATCAGTCTTCTACTATTTCTTCCTCTATACCTGATGTTATTTCTATCTCTCCTTTTTCGGATGGGTCTAATCTCTCCTTAAGTGTTTCAAGACCTTCTTCCTCTTCCTCTTCTCCCATCCTATCTCCTTTTTTATATTCTCTCCTTTCTTCTCTTTTGTACTTGAATCTTCCTTCTCTCTTCTCTCTCTCTTCTTTCTCTTCCTCCAGATCTTCTAACTCTTCTTGTGATCACCTCCTCTTCTCTTGTGCCTTGTTTAGATTTTTATTTATACTTTTATAAAATTCTTTAGATTTTTCTATTGAGTTCAAGCTATATCCCTTCTGGTTGTATGTCACTGATATCCCTTCCACTCTTTCTCATCTAAAATTAATCCCATTCCTAATTAAAAGCTCGGTCAGAAATTTATAATCTTAGCATTTCTTCACAATCTGTGGAGGGATATCTTCAAATATCGTTATTTCTTTTCCTTCTATTTCTGGTTTATTTTGATAACTTTTTGTTAGAATTACATCTCTCTTCTTCTGTCTTATAAAACACATTATGACATCTGTGGGTAGCTTCTTTTGCTTCACAACAGTTGAGCTGATCCTGAAAAAAATATCTATCTCGCTTTCTAGGTCTGTTTCTGTAACCTCAATATAGTCAGCTAAGACTGGTACCAATAAATCTGTAAGATTTTCTTTTGGTTTTTCTGGTATACCCCTCAACTTTAAATATCTTTTTCTATAGCCAAGTTCTTGCAATAGGAGTTGATTTGCCCCTTGTTCTTGGGCCCCTTGTATGTCTTCAACAATTTTTTTGTGTCTCTTGGGCTTCATCTTTCAGAGATTTCACCTCCCCTTTGACTGTATCCAAATCTCTCATGATCTTTTCAATTTCTCTACTTAAAATGTCCACTTCTTCCTCAATCTCTTTCTTTAATTCCCTTTTAAGTTCTTTTAAATCTGATTTGACCTCTTTTTAAAAATTTCTAAGCTCCTCCAGAATCTGCATCTGTATCTCTGGTATTTTTGTGGTTAATTCTAATGATCCTCTCCTTGAAGTAGCTCCCTGCTGCTCGGATTGACTTTGGCCCTAGGCTGTGGCCTCCTAGTTCCTGTTGCCATATTTTTAGATTTCTGTCATAATCAGTTAATAATCTAATAAGTGCAATGTTTGATACAAAAGTTTTTGACTAAAAGTTATCTCTAACCCCGTAAATTTCTTTCCCCTTCTTGTATCCAACTAATTTAATTAGATAAATAAACTGACTGTGTTTATCAGTCAGCTGACTAATCAAGCGATCAGTTAGTCCTATTAGATATTTTTAAATCCAATGCACACACACACCCCAATTTTTTTTTCTGTTTTGTATATATTCTATATATTCTGTAATTGATTCTTGAAAAAATGAATGAAATAATTAATTTCAATCTGTTTCAATTTATTTCAATCAATGTCAATTATTTTCAATTTATTCTTCAATTTATGTTTCAATTGATTGGTCTATTTACACTAGATATTTATGAGAAGAGAATTTTTTTCTTTCTTTCTTAAAGTAGGCTCAAATTCAAAAAATTAAAAATTGAAAATTAAAAAAAATGATTTGCCCTCTGCTTCCCAAAACTATCAACTTATGTTCAGTTTACTCAAATTTCTTCTTATCAAACTGCTTTTATCTCAAATAATTTCACCCAAATACTCCTTTCCACAAATATATAATTTCACTTAAAATTTAAATTGAAATGTATAAATACATTTTATGTATTTTATGTATACATGTATAAATACAACCAATTATTCTCCCATTCAACTATCTTTTTCCCCCTTTTTCTTCCCTCCCTCTCCCTCTCTGCTCCTTCCCCTGTATTAGAGCCTTCTTCTTCTTCCTTTTCTTCCTCTTCCCATCTTCTTCTTCTGTTTCTTCTATTTACTTATATTATTTCAAACCTCTTTTTTTACTGTTATTATTTTTTTGCTGTTTCCCCGTTATTTCCACTAAACTCTATCTACTCTCCTTGAAGCTTTCTATTAACTAAATCTCCTATTTCCTATTTCCTAGTTTTCCAATGGGAAAGAGTTAAGGGAATTTCATTACTTTTTGTATCCAAAGCCTTTCACTCTGCAACAAGATACAGAGATGCTAGGAACCTTGGCAAATTTAGCTGCCATTGTGTTCCATCTATGTCTGGATGCTGCACTGAGCATGTTCTGTAGTATTATATTCTCAATCTCTGCTACAGTGTTCCATGGATTAATAAAATCAGATAAAATTTAAATGGGTGTGCCCATCACTTTTTAATGCAAATAGCAGCAGTTAAAAGTACCTTGATATGGGTCACTGTTGTTTTGTTTTTAACACAGATGAAGGGGGAAAGTGTCCATTTTTCTGCATTTGATAATTACGTGTACAGTTTGGGAACCAAGAACACACAATACAGGATTATCTGGTACATTCAGTTCCAATTCTTCAAAAGAAAAAAAAAAGGTGGAAGAAGAGAGACATAAATGTGAGCAAAAGAATAATATACTTCAAGCCCACTAGTTTCAGGGGGGTTGGAGAGATGTAACAAAACCTGCCTGTGCTTGCTAAGAAAAAAGTGAGTGACCGGTTTCTAGATAGCAACACGTCAGAGGGAAAGAAGAGACATATTAGCAATATTAGCAGAGGTTGTTTAGGCTTTCTTCATTATTTGCCCAGAAGTTGCCCCAGGCAAAGCAATTAACATCTTTGACTGTCAATTTATATAACTATAAAAGAAGGATAATGCTTTCCCACCTCATCACAAGGTTGTTATAAAAACTAATTAGTTAATGCTTGTAAAATGTTTTGAAACTGTAAAGAGGTATGTAAGTACTAAGTACTATCATTATTATATCTTAATAGAATTGTATGCCTGCACCAACATAAACTCACTTAGTGGAACCCATTAATTTCTAAAATGCAGGCTAGTTTGTATTCATATCATTCTCTTCTGAGCTGATTAGTTCCAATAACTTGTGTCTTTTCTCAAGCTCATGGAGTCTACTAGAGAAATTGTACAAGAGAACACAACCTGAGCTGTAAAATCTAGAATCTTTGGCAGTGAGAAACTCAGAGCTACTTTACACAGTAGGTGGTGAGAAAATAGGCCAATTTATATATTGCACATTATGCAAGCAAGTAAAAAAAGGAAGGGACACATATACATAAATATGTGTGCCATTCTGACAGGCAAAGGAAGAAGAAAATATGGGAAGCTGGGTTACTCTTTCTACTAAGAGGTCACCTTCAACTGTATCCTCCTCTCCCTTGAAATATTTCCATTCTGGTTGGTCATTATACTAATTTAGAACTGATGTCTGAATTTGGTGGCTTGGTTCTTCCATTTTTCCTTGTCATACAACAACAGAACTGTAGAATGGGAAAGGAATGCAAAGCTCACCTCCCCCTCTCCTCCCCACAACATTAAAACAACTCTGGTAGATAGTCATGCAACCTCTCTTTCCTACCTTTTAGATTATACATCTGGATGGGCTCCTCATCCTCCTTATGTAAACTGTTCAGATGAAGACCTGAGCAAAACTGCTTGAAATAAAAATAGTCTGATCTACCTGAAATCTTAACATTTATATGTAGATTGATCATAAAATTACACAAAGTGTGGAGAAAATGAGTAGAGAGGAGTTTATCTCCCTCTCTTACAATACTAGAATCTGGAGTTGTCTTATGAAGCTGGCTGGCTGGATGGATATTATTGATAGTTATAAGGAAATTCTACATTTATCAGTGCTTGGTTAACGGATGAAATTCACTTCCATAAAATGTGTTCATAGCCATCAATTGCTTCAAAAGTATGGTTAAGAAAATTATGGTGAATTGGGCTATCAGTGATTACTACACTTGGTGGCTCTATGGTTCCATCAGGTACAGAGGTAGAATACTTCAGACTACCAGTTTTGAAGGAATTATACCAATGGAGGAGTATAGCTCCTATTTCCTACAATTCATCTGAAAAGGAAGTGTAGGAAACAGAATGCTGGTTTTACAGGCTTTCGTTCTTACACAGCAAGACTCCTGCTTGTGTATTTGATCTCTCTGTTCCCTCTTCTAAGTAGGTTAGATGGCTGATTTCAGTGATGACTACAGCCTGTATCGTATTATAACATACAGTTAGGAGGCTAGTAAGTAAAAGGATCTTGTAGCACCTTTGAGACTGAGAGAAAGAAATTGTAGCATACATTTTTGTAGACTTGGTCTACTTCCTCAGATACATGGAGGTTAGTTTGGAGGTTAGTTCACTGACACAACCTGTGAAAATGGATAACTCATTTGGTATCCTGTTAGTGGCATATAGAAATAAGTTAACCCTATGCCCACCTATGTCTCTTTTTAGTCACTGAGTAGGTGACTTCCTCCTTCTGCAGTGACCAACACACATCCCTGTGAACCTACTGCTAAATCCCCTGTACCCATGGCCATTCTGTGCCTGGTGAAGAGTAGGGGGAATCACAGAAGCTTCTGGCTCTATCCTCATAGCCAGACCCAAAATGATTATCTCAGCTGTTGAGAGCTCCAGAGGATAGCATTAGAAGATGTAATCATTTAGTGTCTAGCTATGAGGACAGAGCCAGATGATTCTGTGCACAAATGGTGAGCTTCAGAGACTCTATGGTAAGTCAGGGGTGTGGTTAAATAGCTGAGTGTAACATAGCATGCATGACTACTGCACTAAACTGAGCCATGCAGGATTTCAGCCACTGTCAGATTATAATAAAGATTCAGAAGTGAATGTCTACTCCTGACTAGTTAAACCGTTTTACAGGTATGGGTGACATGTAGCCCAAGGCTGGTTTTTGGTGGTCTTTGAATGATCTAGGAACCCTGCCTCTTTTCTGTCCCTCCCTAAAAGGTGTATTGCTTCACCTGGGAGCAATAGGCTGCAAGTACTTCCTGCCCTGGTTAACATTTTTAAAACCCCTGTTTTTCAAAACTGGAAGTTGACTTTGGGGTACAGTACTTCTATTATTCTTGGCATTGGGGGGGGGGTATTTTTGGCCACCTCTGTAGTCCCTGGCCCTACCATAGTTGTCCATGCTGATGTATATAGGATGTTAACCAGGCAAACACTCCTCCATCCAGCAGCTTATTCGGACTATTGATTGATTGATTGAGTTCAATTATGTCCTGCCTTTCTCTCAGTAATGAAAATAATACAGATTAAAACTGTGCAAAAGCTTCAATAAAAGTATAAATACAAAATTTATTTAAAAACAATTTAACAATTTATAAACTTAAAAACATTAAAATTCATTAAAAGATTATACAAACCTTTAAAACAACACCACACAACATTAAAATCCTAGCCCAGTCAGTTACTAAAAGTTTGGTGGTAGAAATGTTTTAACTTACCGTATATTCCGGCGTATAAGGCGACTGGGTTCAAAAGACGACCCCCCCCAATTTTTAAGTTAAAATATAGAGTTTGCCCCCCCCCCAGCCAGCCACCTGGCTAGAAAGCCTGTCCCCCACCAGCCAGCCAGCTCAGTGGCTATAGATGATGGAATAGTCTGTGGAATTAAAGGACTGAAAACAGCTAAAAAAGCATGGGATACTTTGAAAAATCTCTGTGGTGTTCAGTCTTTGGAAAGTAAGGTTGCATTAATACTGTAAGTTGGTTAATATGAAGCTATCAAATCCCAAATTTTTGAATGAGCACATTAATGAATGAGCACATTAATGATTTTAGAGCCACAGTGGTAGACAAGACAATTTCACCATAGACAAAACTTGATGCAGAATGATAAATCTGAATCCAGAAATTCTAATTTTAGGCTAACTTGCCCTGAAAAGAAACATTATTTTGACTCTCCTGAGCTAAATGGGGGGCCATTTAACTCTTCAAAGGCAAAGCAGTCATTCTCACAGCAGGAGGAAGGATCTGCTGGGAAAACTGCCTAGGCCATTTTACACTTCAATCATTCTCACAGCAGGGGAGTATGATTACTGGGGTATAAGACCACCCCCCCACTTTTGAGGAGATTTTCAAGTGTTAAAAAGTAGTCTTGTATGCAGCAATATACGGTACTGACAGCAAGAATGGGGCCATCGTGGCCTCCCTGGGGAGGGAGTTCCAAAGCCTGGGAGCAGCCACTGAGAAAACTCTCCCCCTTGTTCTCACCAAATGAACCCACGAAGTTGGTGGGATAGAGGGAAGGGCCAACCAGAAGATCCTAGAGCTCTAATGTGTTCATAAAGGGAGTTACGGTCCTTCAGCTAGCCTGGACCCAAGTCACATAAGGCTTTTTGGCCATCTGTGAGTAGAGACAAACATGTAACCATAGGCCCATTCACATATAGGTAACCATTAAAATGCTATGATTGCACTTTAACTGCCATGGTTCCTCCCTATGGAATCCTGGACTTTGAAGTTTGATGAGGCATTAGAGGAATTCTCTGTCTGAGAATTCTAAATGCCTCTGCTTAAAACTGTCTATCCCAGGATTCCATATGACTTAATCATGGCATTTAAAGTAGAATAATAGTGCTATAATTATTTAGTATGAATGGGCCCCATATGTGTAACTATTGCAAGCCTCATGTGAGACATTGTTATCCTCAGGTTATTCCACCAATTTACTGTATTTCAGTGTATAATACACCATAGGGGAACATATTATGTGGGAGACATTCATCTTCAACCATTGTAAATACGACTAACCAAACTGATACTTCCCATTTCATATTTACAAACTGTTCGGAATCTCAGTCCTCACCTTCTTCAGTCCTATGGAGCAAATGTGTGTGTGTGGGTGGGGGGGACAACTTGATGTGAACCACCATTAGGCAACAGGCTTTTCATTGAAGGTGGTCCCCCAAGCATTTCTTTTTTGGTGCAGATTTGTGAAATATCTTTTTTTCTAAAATACAGTAATTGCTGCCCTGTAGTAAAAGTAGTCCCATCAAATGAGTTCCTTGAATATTTGTGATCAGTTTGTCCTTCTAGGTTTGCTGTGTGCTTTTGTGCTTAGACTTTGTAAAGGGGGAAAACCACCAAGTTGTAGAAACAGGAAAATGTTCATAGAACCTTTTTTTTGTATGAGCTTCAGAAAGAACAGTCTTGAGCTAAAGGTGAACTATCTCAAGGAATCAGCCGTATCCTTGAGATACTGTTTTGTTGTGCTAAGACAGCCATTCTTGACAAAAAAAATTTCATGTTCCAACAAGTAGGAGATAAAATACATCCAGAATCCTCAGTGATACAGAAAAGTACTAGGAATGGATGCAGAACAAATTCGTTTGTGCTACGTTTTAAGGCAAACCTATTTAATTCATACATCCTCAACCAGTATGCAAATCGGTTTATCTTTCAATATTTTTTTCAATTCTTTGTATTGTACAAAAATGTGTAGATTACACAGAAATATACGAACTGGTAAAAATTATGTATACTAGAGAAACAAGAGGCTTGTCTCAAGACACTCAAAAGGTGGTGGTTTTGTTACTAAAAAAGCCCAATGAGTTTCATTCTGTGTGAACTTGTAAGTCTTCTCTTCGGAGCATTATTTAGAATCATCCTTTAGAAATTTCTGAACCAAGAACTCACAAATCTTTTACTGGACAAGTGGTAACTATTTCATCTGAGCATCAAAAAGAAACAATCTCTTGTGTTTTCTCTGGATTCCATTGGATGCGGCCCAGTTCCTTCTGTTTTTTAAAGTTATATATAAAAATACATTATGTTGGGGAACCTAGCGGGCAAAATTTGCTTATAGTAAGGAACAGTACATACAAAAAACATATCTTAGGAGAAATCTGTTCAGAAATGTCTATACATTTTCATTGGATTAAAAAAAATAATTCACAAAGAGATGCAAAAGTGGCAAAGATCAAACTTAACATGGGCAGGGGGGGTGAGAAATGGAGAGAAACCAAAACAGGCATTCAAAGATATAGCCATGTTAGTCTGGAATCCTGTAGCACCTTTGTGACTAAAAAAAGAACTTGGTAGCATAAGCTTTCATAGACTTAAGTCTAGTTCCTCAGATGCTACAAGATCCCTTTGCATACCAAAAATAGACATGGTTATCCATCCCTAGGGATAAATATATTCCCTCAAATTGCTGGACAAGGCTGTGGTGGAAGTAGTTTTAAATAATAATCAGAACTTCCTGTCACTGGGTTGTTCCTTCAGCTAGTGCTGAGAAAAGTAGCACAGTTCTCAAAGCAGAAGCATCTCCCTACAGAAGGCCCTTGGGTACAAAGCTATGAAGAAGATTTGGTGCCAGATAGTAACAGCAGATCCATTATGGGATGAATTCACATCTTCATATTTCAGCTATGAGTTTCCACTGGCATTTTCAATTTGATTTTTAGTCCATTTCTTCTGAAACCATGTCTTATACAAATTGGAAACCAATTTAGTGAGGCCAAATGCTTTCAGTATATAATAATGTACTTGGCACTCTCAGGTCATGTAATTAGTAATACATAACCCTGGATAGAAATATTATTTTTAGAAGAAGGTGCATTAAACTAATAGGAGGAGCTGGTTAAATGCAGCTGGTTTTTAAATGGACCATTTAGTATGCATCTTACTGAAATACTAAAATGGTTGTAATCTGTGAAAGGGCTGAAATGGCATCAGGGTCAGATTTAACAGACATCTCCACTTCATTGACAGAGTCAGATTTAATAACCAGCAACAAATGACAGAGCAGATACTCTCTATCACAGCCAAAAACTAAAGGAGAAACATCTGTCCTTTCATGGATCAGCCACTAGTAAACATGACATACTGAAAGTTTTGAAATAACTCACATTTCATTTTTAAATACTGCCACTCAGAAACCTATTTAGAGGATGCACACAGAGTTGATAACATTGAGTAACATTTGTTAAGCAGGGTGGGGGGTGGAGAGAAATCAACCAACTGCAGTGTTATTGAACACCACTGCTATTTGCCTTTGGTTCTGTAAAATCCCCCATAAATGCCCATAAACAAAGACAAACATAGAGTTGCTACCAGATTTCTCTAAAGTAAAATTCAGAGGGAAATTTGGAGGCTTGTGTTTGTTTGTGTGAGTTTTACAATGAGTTTCTAGGGAAGCAAAAAATGTCTTGCTGAGTTCATCAGTGTTTCTAAGGAGGGGTTTTCATATTCCTGCTCTTGCTTGGCCTTAGTCAAAATGTGGCATCCTTTAAGCTTGTATTAAAAATGGACTCAGTACAAGCCCAGCCAAATTTCAGGGGTTGGGGTAAAAGCACCCCAAAAGGCCTCATTAACATTTGAGGGAAGGGTGATTTTCTTTAAAAATTATCTTCCCTAACATTCAAAGTTTCCAATGTCCTGCCTGCCTGCCTGCCTGCCTGCCTGCCTGCCTTCCACAACATAAAGGCCTTGCTCCCCACTGAAGCAGCCATTCAGAAATTCTGACCATGATCCTGGTCAGAACAGATACCATCTCTAGTTTATGGATCTGCACAAAAGATATTATATGCTCAGAGTGTAAATATAGAATTGGAAGGTTATATCTTATGTTATTTCATAGAAAGCAAATTGATCCCTGCAAGGGGTGAATCCTTATTGACAAAGGAAACACCCTTGCACATTTCACCACTCCTTACATGTGCCAGATGCACTGTTAGTAGAAGGCATCACCAGCATGCATTTTCAGACAAAGTTGTGGCCACCAAGTGGAACCTCACAACCTCTTCGTGTATGCAGCAAGCTTGTTTTCTGTTGCTCCAGAGACTAGAACACAGAGCAATAGATGCAAGCTCCAGGAACAAAGATCCCACCTCAACATTAGGAGAAACTTTCTGACAGTAAGAGCTGTTCAGCAGTGGTACACACTCCCTTGGAGCGTGGTGGGGTCTCCTTCCTTGGAGGTCTTTAAACAGAGGCTGGATGGCCATCTGTCAGGGATGCTTTGATCGTGATGGACTGGATGACCCTTGTGATCTCTTCCAACTCTACAATTCTATGATTCTATGATTCTATTCTTTGAACACCTGGGGATTAGTCCAAAACCACCTTTGGCTTCCTCCGAAGGGCAGATAAAGTCTTCCCATTTACTGAGATAGTCCAACAGTGTACACTGTATACAATGACCTTCTTCATACAGGTAGGTTACAAGTGTCCACTGAGAATGAATCTACTTTGCTTTGGTTTTTTAATACATACCCAAGCTCTGCAAAACTCAACTGCTTTCACAAGCACTAACCAGTCCATTAAAGTGTACTTTGTATTATATTACTGTTGTTAAATGGAACTTCTTTCTAGAAGGAGAGACTATAATCAATTTAATGTATAATACTTTACTAAGAATTACTTATGTCAAATCCCTGGTGATTTCTAAAATGACAGAAAAACAGATAGAGACCCCTGGGGATATTAGCAAAATAAAAGAAAGCTTCTTGACCTTGACAGACTTTGTTTCATGGCAAAACTTGAAGCCAAATGGATACCATCAACAGAATCCAAAACAGGCAGTGTGTACAAAATCCATTATTGGGGGAGAGGGAGTGTGCTAGGCAGATCAGTGTTAAAAAACACATTTCTACATTACAGAACAGACTGTTTCGAAAATGTAAAAGTCACCATTTCAAAATGTCACTGCCTGTCTTTGGAGAAATATCATCCCTTCATTTTTAACCTTACAACCAACAGCCAGAGCTGTTAACATTTATGTCTGTTTAAAACATATACATATGTGGTTTGTGCAAGAGACATAATATTGATGACTGCTGGATGTGTGAGTGGCACTCCATTCCTTCAATGGTAGATTGGGTTCTACTGTCATCTCTTCAAGAACTCTGCAGTGGATCAGTAAACGTTCCTGTGTGTCCACTGTTTAACAAGATCAAGAATGGTCTCCCAGTAGGTTGCTAAAACAAAGAATCGTAGTAAAACAGAGCTGGTAAAGACCACAAGGGTCATCTGGTGAATGAACAGTGGACCTCCTTCTTCTACTGGAAATAGAAATATTTCCTGTTCCTCAGTTCCCAGTGTATGATTTCCCCTCCCTTCATGCTCCCATTATTTGACCATCATTCAAGTTGGGGGGGGGGGAAATGAAATCTTGAAACACTGAGTTGTGCCCACCCCTTTTCTGCCTCTACCTGAATATAGTGTCCATTTGTTTTCCCCCTCTTAGATAGATATAGAGAGGGGAATATACCATGTCATTTGGTATATTTTCTGGGTTTGACATCAGATTTTTTTTTTAAAAAAACACAATAAAGATGGGTGGGCAGCTTCTAGGGTTTACCAAGTCACATTGGTCCACCAGAACCGCTAGTGGGTTACACTCTTCCCCTCCTGCTGAAAACTTGACACCACCGTTGATCATCTCACAGCTGGCAATGAAATCCTAACACCTCTGCTGGAAAACATGGCACATGGACAGTCCATGGCTTGTTTCACAGACAAAAATAGCTCCCAACAACCATCTAAGAATACTATGCTGCTGAAAGACAAGTCACCCACTCCCTGCACATGGTGTTTGCTGCTAAGTATTTTTAAACAGATTTTTAATTGGGGATTTAGGGTTTAGTTGCTTTTATATGCTGCTTGTTTATTTTTACTTGAAGTGTTTACTATTTTAACTGTGGATGCTCCTCAAGTTGATTTCAGATTTTTTTAAAAATGGCTGGATTTTCTTAGTTTTTAAGCATGAAAATGCCACATGCATTATGTGTATGTGTGTTGTGCATATATCACCCCTCTAAGAAAGATTTGGGATATTGTTATTTTGATCTGTGCTATGGGAGTGCTTGCACCATAAATATCAGTGTCTGAATTGGCCTATGGTAAATGCTTTTTCCTTACTTGGATTGCCAAACCCACAGTGTACACAAAAGACAGGTTCTAGTAGAGAAAAAAAGTGGGGAAGGGTGCACATGCTATTTCTGGGTGTATAATATCAGCAATCTAGCCTACAGAGTTAGCAGTAAAAAATATGTTTGACCATAGACATCAAAGCAGAGGCCTG
Organism: Gambelia wislizenii; assembly: GCA_030847615.1. Lineage (NCBI taxonomy): Eukaryota > Metazoa > Chordata > Lepidosauria > Squamata > Crotaphytidae > Gambelia > Gambelia wislizenii. Next base: position 152,855,029 of record JAUMIR010000004.1, read on the forward strand.
AATGGTTGCCACAGATTGAGGTGTTGTGGTCATCTTTCAATTTCAGTTTTGAATTCAATTCAGTTTTGATATTTGAAGCCCTGAATGTCTCAGAACCAGGTTACTGGAAGAAGCATCTTCATCCAAAAGTTTCTTTTGGATCCTATGGTCATCATTCAATGGCATTCTCCAGATATCAGCATCAAACGAGAGAAACTTTTTTGTTTTGAGAAAGCAAAACTAGAGCACTACTCTAATAAAGGCATTAATGCAACATCCTTCCCAAAACACCTTCCTGGGGCCTATGTTATTGTCCCCACCCCCAAGTCAGATGAAATCCTTTGCCTTTGCTGATGGTTTTAACTAGATTTCATGTACTGTCTCTCGTCTACATTTCTGACAAAGAGAGAGAGAGATGAGATGAGATGGCATCCTGTTCAGTAGTTGTAAGTCATAAGTCTGACTTAGAACATAGTAATTATTCCAGTTCATATTCACTGGACTTTTTCAGATACCCTAAAACCCATCAGGGGAGGGCAGGAGAGGTACACGGCTATCCCGCAGCAGGGGGTCAGTTTTGGACGACACCATTCCCCTCCCGTTGTCGTCTGTGTTACTTCCTTGTTCAATCTATTGCAAAGGTGCCACTTTTTACCCATGAAAAACTTCCATGAGTAAAAAATTGTGCCTTTGCAATAGATCGAACATGGAAGTAACATGGACGATGATGGGAGGGGAACGGCATCATCCGAAACTGATCCCCTGCTGCGGGATAGCCAAGTACCTCTCCTGCCCTCCCCTGATGGGTTTTAGGGCATCTGAAAAAGTCCATTGTCATTTCAGTCACAATGACCAAAAGTGTCCTCAAAATCCTACCTTTGAAATCTTGCACACCCTCTCAACATAACCATTTCTAAGGAGCTGGAGAGCAGGGCAGTGAATAATGACAAGTCTAGACCTCTCTCAGTAGTGGAGTACACTGAGACAGACAGTTGCAACAGGATCTCAATAGGACTCCACAGCGGTCTCTGCCACTTCCTGTCTTAGCACACCATATGGCCAGGAAAGGGCTGAACATGTCTACTTTTTGCCCCACTCTCCAGTGCCTTAGAAATTGTTGGGAGGGACTGCAAGACTTCAAAGGTAGAATTTTGACAGGCAGCATTGGGAGATGCCATAGCTACATCTCTGCCATTGTTTTAAAAGCCACTTTTGGAACAGAGCCTGTTCCTGAAAAGTTCAAGTACAGTGGAAATAGGACCAGGAGATTTATTTGGATGTCTTTCTATATTCTAGTTGATTTGCATTGGTTAACTGTAAATACAAGCCAGGAATGTGATGAACATTATGTGGACACACTGATAACCATAGCTCAAAGGGGGAGCTATGTAGTCTTCTTGTAATATCTTGTAGTTTTCCAGATGATGTTGGACTACAACCCTAGAGATGTAAAATTTCTGGAAATTTTAAAGCTCTTGTGGTGGTGGGGGGGGGAGTTTTTTCCTGGTTTTTTTTTCATAAAAAATTGAAATTTTCTGAAAAAAATGAAAAAATGCAACATTAGCACTTTTTACAGATTGAAGTCACTCTGTTACTTTAGGAACATAAAATATGACTATGCACAATTTGATTTGGCATAAAATTATCACAGTTGGTATATTAAAAATACAGTGTATTCAAAAAATTATTACAAACAGAGTTTACTTTTTTTAAAAAAATATTTGTAACAAATGGAGCAACAATCTCCTGAACTGTACAGGGCCTCTTTGGTTTTGCTAGTTTATGAGGAGCAGTAAAAAAAAATTTTTAAAAAAGAAGCCATCAACATTAGTAACAAAGAAAATTATTCATATTTCCTCTCCACAGTATCAAATAGACATAAAGCACCCATTCTGGTAAAAATAATTGGGTATGTGTGTGTTGAAGGAAGGAAGGAGGGACTAAAATTCAATGAATGGGCATGACATTTAATCAGACTCATTTTCTGAGCTATAGTTATCAGTATCAGTTTCAGTCTCTGCTTCTGCTTCATTATGTTTGTTATCATCTCAGTTATCATGGACTTCTAAAAACTGAAGGTTTACCCAGATTGAAACAAGCTTCTCTACCCTTTGACATGTCAATGTCTGTTTATTTCTTGATTCAGTGTGAGTGTTTTCAAATATAAACCAGATTCTTTCACATGCTGCAGAAGATGGAGGAATCTGAAGAAGACAAGAAAGGGGAATCAGGGGCTGTGATGTGCAAAGACATTGCCATCATTTTGCAGGAGAGATAAGTTTGGCAGAATCCCAGACTGCATTCTTGGAGCAAATCCCTGAAGATATTCTGTATTCTGCAACATTTGATAGTACCTTCCCAACATCAAGTCCTCAGTGTGATGCTTGTTTTTTAATCCAGTCAAATGCGGTAGCAGTGCTATCATCACTTATATTTCTACCTTTGAATCTTGGATCCAACAGATATGCAGCAGCATGAATGGGACATTCCATGATCAATTTTCTTCCTTTTTATCCCCCCATTTTTTTTGAAAACCCCCCCCCCCCACAAAAAGGCTTCAGGGAAAAAAACCACACACATGTTTTTCCCCTGAATTTTTCTGTTTTTTTCTCCCCCTGGGCCTTCACATATCTATACAACCCTCAGCAATTCTAGCCAACATAGAGCATGATAAGAAATGCTGTAAGTTGCAATTCAGCAACATCTGGAAGGATGAATGATAGATAAATGAGAGAGTTAAAAACAAAACAAAACACTGGCATGAGGGATGAAACTGTAAAACAATACAGTAAAATAGATCTAAACAAACAGACCCATGAACATTTGCAGATCAAAGTCAGGCATCTGCCTCTTTTGATGAGTATGCGAATTGGAATGCACACCCCTGAGAAATCTAATTTGATGGCAGTAGCTTTGATGTCACTGATTTCATTTTGTTCAGTGTTAACTGAAATTTAAAGAGAAATACTTGGACTTTCCCCACCAATAAGTGAATGAAGGCTTCCATTCACAACAGCTTCTTTAAAATAAAGGATGACTCAAGCTTTGGCCTGCAGTAAGGCTTAACCTGCTTGAGTGCAACAATCACCACTCTTGCCTTCTGCTATGTGCCTGGCCACAGAGGCTGCATGGTGATCTCTGGTACAGATTCCTGTACCAGTGGTTCTTGCGATAATAGACTTTTTCTGTTTCCATAACTGTGAGAATCCAGGAGAGGAGGAAGTGTGCTTCTTCAGCAATTCTTCTATTGATTACTAGCCATTGGATTGTATAAGTAAAGATAACTGGTTACAAAATACCAGTTAGTATCTATGACATTTCTGCTTCTTTTTGTTACAGTACCCACCTTTGCTATTCCTATTAACTTCACTGCTTTTGCCATTTTACTTTTATTCATAATGATAGTGCAGGTTGTTCCCTGTGTGCATGAGGGATACATTCCTGGACTTACTGTTTAGAAGCGAAACTGTGGATAATAGCAAACCCCATTAAAATAAAGGACTTCTGGTACAAACAACCCATAGAGTTGCATTGGTGGACCTAGACATTCCTAGAGAGGACCTCTTCATGCATTTTCCAGCACTACTCTGTGGTATGTGTCCCTAATTTTTTCAGCCATGGATAACTGAAACTGCAGATATTGGTTCTGCAGATACTGGGTATGGGCACATGTATTAGTGATGCCCCTCAAATTTGAAACTGGTGAACTCATACGTTGAAACTACTATGTTCATCATTCTCAAATATATAATGAGCTCTGACTTTGGACGTTTTCAGATGATCCTTGCTGCGCAAGGATCGCCCAGGAGAGGTTCGTTGCAGCAGCGCGGCAGAGGGTCAATTTTGGACAACACTGTCCCTGCTGGGAGATCGTCTGTCCCTCTTGCACTTAGGCTTGGAGCCTGCTGCACTATATTTGACAAGGTTTTATTCACGGTCAACCTCTGTGAATAAAATCTTGCCGAATATAGTGCGGCAGGCTCCAAGCCTAAGCGCAAGAGGGATGGATGATCTTGCAGCAGGGATGGCGTCATCCGAAATCGACCCTCTGCCGCACTGCTGCAACGAACCTCCCCCAGGTGATCCTTGTGCAGCAAGGATCATCTGAAAAAGTCCTTTGTCTTAGGTTTGGCACTGTTATTATTATTTTGTAATTAAAACTAAGATTGATTTCAAAGTAAGTTTCTATACATGGCAACATCATCTTTGAATGTGATCAGTTGCTGATCGCAGTAAAGAAAGAGTGTGTGATAACATCCAATCAGAGGGAGCTGTGTTTTGGTGTGTTATGTCACGGCAAAGACAAAGAAAAGAACAACATAATAAGCATGTCTAATTCTTAGGACTGAATAAGAGGATAATTCAAAACTTTAGAATGAGAGTGAACTTTCATATGAACTTTGTAACACTGGATTCATAATTTGGGAGCAAGTTACAAATTGTAATGAAGGCAGTTTAACCATTACTACTATCAGTTTCTATTTCTTTGGCAATGCCTCAAAAAACCTACAACTGATTTGAGAAACCATGCTTTACTACAGTACAAAAGGACCCCCGTATCCACTGGGGATTTGTTCTGGCATGGGGCCATGGATGCCAAAAAACAAGGATAATAGTGAACACCACTGAAAATAATGGGAATTCTAGCTTAAAATACCATAGAGCTGTCTGGGAGGACCTAGAAAATGGCTAGAGAGGACACATTTTATAGGAAGACTCTATGGTAGGTGTGTTTTTTTGTGTCCTGTGGATAACTGAATCAGTGGATAATGAATCAGTGGATACAGGGGTCCTACTGTATAGAACAGCTGCTACTTCATTATAACACATAGCAGAAGGGAGACACATGTTGTTGGACTACTACTTCCATCATTCCCAGACAACATAGGAAACACTAAGACATGGTTAAGTTTGTAGCCTAATAACTTTGAGGAGGTGATATATCCTCTCCTACACACACACATACACACACACACACACACTTACTTCTGTGTAGCTAACCTTGTTTTCATCGTTTTCATACTGTCACACACACCTTTTTACACTAAATAACTAGGACATTATGATTCTGGGATAAGCATTTTAGGGAGGATCTTTTAGAATTCTCAGCCAGAGAGCTCCTCTAGCACCTCATCAGACTACAAAGCACAGGATTCCATAGGGTGTTGTGGTGATAGTTAAAATAGTATAACTATATAGTATGAATATGGGTGGAAAGAATATTTTAAAATATTTGGAAACTGTTTTTCAAATGATGAGAAACCCTGAAGAGAAGAATTCTGGATTGACAAGAATTTTTGCAGGTTGGGAACTTATGCTGTGCAAAATTCACACATTTGCACAGGAAACAGCATTTTTTGTGTGGAAAATAATATTTCAAATAATTCCTGGGCAGAAAAAGCTTTTTCTGTGCAGAAAATACTGTAATTGGGGATTTATCCTGCATAGAATTCACACATTGTTGATTTGCATATAAAACATTTTCAGCACAAGAAACAGCAATTTCTACACAGTAATTAATATTTCTGCATTGAAATATTATCTTCCATACAGAAAATGCTGTTTTCTGTACAAAACCACTAGATATGAATTTTGTACAGAAAAAGTCCCTAGTTGCAAATAACCTTCAAAAGCTGCATGGTTTTCAAAGACTTTCTATTTGTTGAAATTACTCTTTGCTACATTCAAGAAGAAACTTGGAGCTCATCTACATGGACCAGAGTACAATGGCTTCCCAGTGGCATATCTTGCCCATGGATGAGGCAGGAGGAAGTCCAGATGGTCATGTTGGCCTGTTGCTGCAGCCACCATCACTCTCTCCCTGGCTCTCCCAGAAGCAACATGTGAACAAAGACCCCTACATGTGGCAAGCCTTGGTCATAGGCTGTGGGACTCTTTCCTGCTGCAGCAGAGTGATGGCAGACTAGCAGCTGCAGACTGGCCAGCCTGCCAGAACAGGCTTCTGTGCTCACATGGGGCCTGATCTGTTTCTTCTCATGGGAATGTTTCTTCTCATGGGAATGGATTAAAGCAGGCATTTTGTAAAATGTTTTAATGGGCCCTATCCCATCTTCCTCCCATCTTAGCCCTGTCTTTGCCCTAGGGGTGGTAAGGACTGCCTGGTGGTAGAACACAGACACAAAAGCCCTGTGTCATCAGGACTGCATGGCACTAAGATGGGGGCAAGATGAGGTATATTGCCTGTGTAGAGAAGCCCTTAGTGAAGAATTAATTACATCCCTACATGTGAAGGGGCCCTCAGTCATCTGAGGTAAATGCCTGGGTACTCAATGCTTTATGAGTTATGAAGCTACACATATAATAACATAGTTGTGGAGGAAATGCAATTAATTGAATGGTGTTTTATTTTATGTAAAATATTTATATGCTGTCTTTCTATCTAAAAATGATCTACAGGGTGGTTTAGAAATAGAGGTTAATCCCCACTAAAACATTTTTTAAAGATGGCATTAGAAACAACACTTCATCTCTATGATTGTAAATGCTATATAATTAATTTAAGGTTTTAGTTCATTTACCATAATCCAGAACATATTGAGAAAAGTCTTAATGATATCTATTGTCCAGGAGGCAGATTATTTCAGCTGAAGATCCTGAGTGCATTTTTAAGTGATCATTTGCAACAACAAAAGTTTAATGTTTAAATTCCCTGTTATTTCTCCCTCTAGAATGCCAGTAGCTTCAAGGTGATGAAGGCTAAGAAGTCAGGAAATGTATTTGGCTAAGATTATTATTGCATTCATCTTTCATGTAGCGCTGTAACTAATTATTTCTCCAAAGCTTCCACTACAGATAAGTAGAACAGATGTATTTATTTTTTCCCAAAATACCTGTTTCCAGAAGAGAAACTGTGTTAATCTGTATCTGCAAAATACTAACTGTTCATAATTTTAAAAAGGTAGCTCGCATATGAGAATGACTTTCTAGGTACACTTTCTCCAACATTAAAAGACTTGTTGTTGTTGTTCTTGACATTTGTCAAGTCAATTTTGACTTATGGTGACCCTATGAATAAGAGCCCTCCATGTCACTCCATTAACAGCAGCCTTGCTCAGGGCTTGAAGACTCAGGGCCATGGCTTCTTTGAATCAGTCTATCCATCTGCAATGCAGTCCTCTTTTCCTACTGCCTTACCAAGCATTACCTGGCTTACCTCCCAGCCGACGCAGCCATGTGTGTGTGGGAACCATCTTTGTTGGACGTGATGGGAAAAGAGGCCAGTATGGGTGATGTCATGGTGCTCGCACTAGGGATGGGAGAGCAAGGGGTGGGACCAGAGCCAGTTTAAGGCCCTGCCATCCCTCGCCTCCTCCTCTTTCCCAATGAGTTGGTGAGCAGTGTTGAATGCCCAGAGCGAGCGGAGCATCTGAGCGAGTGGCAATTCTAACTATAATGAAGGAGTATTGTTTTTGCCAAATGGAGCAACTGTTGCTGTGTCACAATATAGCTGGCCGTTGGCCCAGTGGGGACCTGGTGGGAGGGGGAGAACTTTAATTAGAGCCATGGCAAAAGCATGGTGGGCGGGTTGTTCAGCCCTCGTGCCTCCTCTGAGCTTTATACCGACAGAGTGGCCTTTGGCTTCCCACCACGCTGTGGGGAATATATAATTTTCTCCCTGTAGGCCCATGTGGTCATGATTATCTGGCCTTTGGGTTATTTTGGCCTGCATTTTGTTCTCAGCCTGTAATTTGAACCTGTGGTGATAGCAGCCTAACTTGGGCCTTTTGTTTCAGCACGAGCCCGTAAGGCCTACATCACATTGCATCCTGTTTCCTTGGGGCCTGGGGCCAGTGCCACATGCTCGGCCTGTTTTCAGGCCTGTGATTGGTTATATTGGGGGTGTTATAAGGATTATTAGGCCTGGTATTTAAACTAGGTCACTAGGGCCTTTATCATATGTTTGACTGGTGAAGCCTAGTTTGAAGCCTAGTGGCTTGTACCACAGGTATAGGCCTACTGGCATTTTATATAGCTATCCATTTTAGTATAAGGCCCAATTGGTCCTTTTGGTTTATATTCAGCTCTAGCTAAGTTTTAAAAAATGGTTTAAGGAATGTGATTGTGTTATTTTTTTTATATTATAGTGATTGGGACAGAAAAAAGGGGGTTAGACAGTTACCCCTCCCAATTGTTGTTGTTGCTGTTGTTGATTATTAGTATTGTTCCTACTACATTGTTTATACAACTATAGCATTTGAGTGTTGGACTAGGACCAGAGTCCTTTCTTCCTTTTGGGGTTTATTATGGCTCCCAAAAAGGGTAGGGGTAAGGCTAAAGGAAAAGCTACCACCTAAGCAGTCCCCTGTAACAGAGCTACCCTCCTCTAGTGATGATGGGGAGGAGAAGATTCCTTGAGAGGCTATCATAGATAGAATTCAAAACCTGAAAAAAGCCTCAAATGTAAGGACAATAGATAATTCTAGAAAGCATTGGAAACAGCATAAGTTAGCTGATGAAATCATTGCATGTATTGATGCCTTAGAGAAGAATATCCACCCAGATGGGGCTTATAGATCCAGGCCTCCCAAGGACATCTCAGGGACAGAGGCGCCTTCTGCAGATAGCCAAGTCGGACAGCTGGATGCACCAACTATTCCAGGAGCTGGAGGTGAGATCACTGATGATAAGGTTGTCTCTCAACCTGGATTCTGTTGGCCTTGGGGTGCCTTACCATCACACACACAACCTGATATGCCCCAGGCCCCAGAGGATCAAAGGCTGCTCATATGAGTTGGCCTGTGACACAACCTAATTGATCTCCCTGGTCCACCTCAGTGATCTCCCTGGTCACCTCAGGGGCTGGGATGTCTCCTTATTCTTTAGCTGGGGATCACAGAATGCAAGGCTTGCCCTAGTAGATGGGATATGAGTCAGTGTCTTACACTGCCATTCCATTTGGGGAATTGTCATTGCTCCTGGGGGAATCAGCTTTTACAGACAACTAGGGACAAGATATTGAGAGGTGAATATGTCAATGTATTTTTGCTATTATATAGGGAATTAGAAAAAAGGATAAAGATGATTTAGATGACCAGGAAAAAGAAAAGCTTAAGAGAAGAAAGTTTGAGAGAAACTGGACTAATTGGTTTTCCAGTTTCCTCATTTATGCAGGTGTGATTGCTAAAGAACAGCCCCTGCATTCTGCCCCCTTGTTTCAATATATAGATATCATCCACAGGGCTTACGTGGACTATGCAGGACCAGCATGGCTGCTCTACAATGAGGCATTCTGCTTGAGGGCAGCCATTTATCCAATTCTTTGCTGGGACATGATGCACACACAATTATGTATGTAGCTCATGAACTCTGCAAGGCCAACTCAGGGGGGAAAGAACACATAGTGGACACCTGATACAAAGGGGGGGGGAGTAACAGCTCCTTTTGTCCTTTGCCCAGTACAGGACAGGGACAAAAGATGTTGTGCTGGGATTTTTGTTCCTAAGGCATGTATACCAGAAAACCCTGCAAATATAGTCATGACTGCTCTATGCAGGGCCTCATCCTCCTTTCGCAATTGAGTCAGGGGTCAAGGACAATTTAGAGGAGAGGGGTGCCTCAATTAGAAACAACCTCCAAAAGGGCCCCAGTCCAGTTAAACTGGAGGTTTTGGAACAAGGACTAAAGTTTTATCCTGATAGAAAGGCCACCAGTTATTTGTTGCAAGGGTTTAAGTTTGGGTTTAGGATCCCCTTTCAGGGAATTAGGTATCCATATAGGGCTCATAATTTACAGTCAGTTAGGGAATAGAAAGGTGATGCAAGACAAGATTCAGAAGGGGTTTTATGAGGGATGGGTTATAAGCCCTTTCCTTAGCCCTCAAGTGCCCAATCTTTGGGTCTCTCCATTGGGTGTGATACCTAAGAAGGAACTGGGTGAGTTTAGACTCATCCACCATGTATCTTATTCTAAAGGAGAACCAGTAAATGATTTTATTCCAGTAGAACTGTGTACAGTTAGAAACACTCCCTTTGACTCTACAGTCAGTGAAGTGCATAGGCATGGCACAGGGGCCAAACTAGCAAAATGTGACATCAAATCTGCTTTTTGCCTTTTGCCTGTTCACCCCAATTATTTTGAGTTGCTGGGTTTTGAGTGGCAGTTCTACGTTGACTGCACTCTACCAATGCTCAGTTTAGTTCTGTGCCTTTGAGACCTTTAGCACACTTTTTAGAATGGGCTTTAAAAACCAGAACTGGTATGTAGGGAGTGGTGCATTATTTGAATTATTTTTTGTTTATAAGAGATTTTAGTACTGGACAATGGGCTTATTTACTACTTCAATTTAGTACGATGGCAGAGGAGTTCGGTGTCCCTTTGGCCCCTGAAAAGACTGAGGGCCCTGCACATTAGTTGACATTTTTAGGGAAACAAATTGACACTGTTAGCCAACTTTGTCAATCACCAGATACTAAAGTTTTGGAACTTATGGATAGGTAATACAATTTATGTTACGGCAAAAGGGAATTTCAAGAGCTCATAGGGTACTTGATTTTTGCCTGTAAAGTGGTGGTGCCTGGTAGGGCTTTTCTTCACTGGTTGTCTGACACCATTAAGGGTATCCCTTTGCCCTATCATAGGATCCGTATTACAGGGGATATGCGGGAAGATGTAGAGGTATGTCACAAATTTTTGGCCCAATTTAATGGCATTTCATTTTGGCACAAAGAGCGAAAACTTTAGAGTACTTTCCAGATAGCCTCAGATGTGGCATGGTTGAATGGATTTGGAGTCTATTTTGGAAGATGCTGGTATGCCAGCAGGTGGCCTCCTGATTGGATGGATTCTAACATTACCACTGATTTGAGTTTTGGAATTTTTTCCCATTCTGGTAGCAGTCACAATTTGAGCAGATGAGTTGACCAACTCATCCATCCATTTTTGGAGTGATAATATGGCTACAGTTCAAGTTATAAACTCCTTAATATCATCCAGAGGGTGATGAAGTCGGTTAGAGCCTTTACTCTACAATGTTTTAGAAAGAACATTTTGTTTGTTGCTTGGCATGTGGCAGGGATTGACAATGGTATTGCTGTCACTCTTTCTCACATGAAGATGGAGTGCTTCAGAGACGTGGCTCCAGAGGCGGCACCCATGGGCGACCAGATACCAGTAGGCCTGTGGCAAATTGGGAAGCTGAAATGTTTTTAGGGGTCTTGAGTCTATCCATAGCTCCTAGTACAAAAAAACATTATGCTATAGTGTCATGATGGAGTTCTCATCATCCTGCCAGCAGGGTGATGCACTCCCATCATTCTGCAAAGACTAAATTTCCCATTATTTGCAAACAGTTTTGTCTGCATAGCATCAGGTAAGGAAAAGGGTTAACTGGAGGGAAGGTTCTAAAACACCACCTCCACAGAATCTCCTGAGATGGCATCATGAATGACCTCACATCACCAGACCAGAACTGGGCAATCACAACTCTGAAACTGAGAATTCCAGAATAGCCCTGACATATGGCAATAAAGCATTTTTTTTCCATTTTATAGACCAAGAGGGCTTTAATCAGGGGGTGTCAGTTCCAGTATCACAGTTGTTGCAGTTTTCTGTTTTTCTTCACTACAAGGGTCTAGTGCTTTAATCTATTAAGGCCAAGTTGTCTACAATCACTTTTTGGAGTAAGGCGCAAAGGGCGGTTGATACTACTGGCAATTTTCACTTTCAAAAGGTTTTAGAAGGGTGGACTAGGGAACAGGGAACCATAGTTGATTCACGTACCCCACTCTCCCCAGCTAACCTTAAAGGTTTAGGAGGGGCCTGGTTAGATATTTGTATATCACCTTATGAGGTGCTGTTATTTCATGCTGCATCACTGACAGCCTTTTTTGGAGCATTGCGTGTCACCGAGTTATGCTATCAAAGAATGATAGGTCATGTAGGGCGTTGGACCTTTGGGACCTGTTCTTAGAGGATAAACAGGTTGTTTTAAAGTTACATTTTTCTAAAACTGACAAACAGGGGGTGGGGAACCTCTGTACTTTACAGGCATGTAGTGATCAAGCCCTGTGCCCCATTAGGGCTTTACGGTGTTATTTATATTATCATGGAAAAACATCAGGCCCTTTGTTTATTCATGCAGATCTCTCCTCACTAACCAAATTTCAGTTCTGGGCAGTGAGAGCTAAGGCTTTTAATATATTGGGTTTGTGAGGCATTCCGTTTAGGATGCTTTAGAACTGGGGCAGCATCTACAGCCACTGCTTTAGGGATGCCAACCACAACAATCAAGAGGATTGGGCACTTGAGGTCCTCCTCCGATCGTAAATATATCAGACCACTGCAGTATTAAATGTGCTTACCTTCCCCCTTTGTCTTACAGATTTTAGGCTGTTGCCGATGAGATATTGGGTGCTGATCTGTGGCCACAGTATTGTCTACTGGGCAGCGTGACAGGTCCGTTTGTGTCATTATGGACCTCACCTGGGTATGGGGGACAAGACCATTGCGGAATGGCTTGGCAGGAGAGGACTTTGTTGTCATGGTCTTGTCTCTTTGCTGTTTGGTGAGCACCAGGGGCCTCTGCCACACATACTTATTCTCCACGTGGGTGGGAATGACTTGGGGCTTTTGAAAGGGAAGGCTCTGGTCCTGCAGGCAATCCATGAGAGGGAAGTAATCAGGTCAAGATGGCCTGAAATGACTATTCTGTGGTCTGCTATCCTGCCGAGGCAGTTATGGCATGGGGATGGAGATCCTCACCTGATTGACAGGGTAAGATGCAGAGCAAACAGGGAAATATGCAACACCTTCACAAAGGGCTTGGGTTACTATCTTTCTCACCCACAATTTGTATTCAAGAGACCTGAGCTCTAGCAAAGAGATGGGGTTCATCTCTCAGACATAGGTAACCTGACATTTTGGGGGATCTTCAGCGGGGTGTGAAGTACCTTTTGGACAATCTAGGGGAGGATAGGGGATAAGCTGACACTTCCCCCTTATCTGTGGCCAGAGAAAGGGGGAGGCATAGAGTTCGGTGTGCAGCTATGACACTAATTTGGTGAAGGGGGGGGTCTCTATAACTGCCACTTTAGGTCTTGTGACTTGGGGGTTGTGAATGAGACTTACCTTGGGGCTGGCGTGAAGGATAAACCCTCACCACAAGTCCCTGGTTGTCCCCTTTCTTGGGGAATGGAATGTATATCGAGCATTTCCAGCCATTCATTTGTTTTCCATATTTGTTGACAGATTTTAGTTAGAACTAGAGTAGATTCTGTATCTGTGGCTTGAAGCAACTCTATTAGTATGCCATCTGTTCCTGGTGATTTATTTTTCCTAAGTGCACTGAGTGCAGCTTCTACTTTACTTTCTAAACTGGAGGCTTCTCTCCATATGGTTTTTCCTTAAATGACTCTGTTACCCTTTCTTCTGTTTATTGTTTCCATCATCTTTTTTATTTCAACTTTGCCATGTAACATTTTCCCCTGCTGGTCATACAACATTTCCACTCTTGGTTTAAATTTCACTTTGAAATCTTTGATTTCTCACGTCTTGTGGACGAGGTCTCTCTCTTTTTCTTTTAGTTCTCTTTTAGTTCTCTTCATTGATTATTATAGTAGTTCACCTTGTCCCTGCACACAAGTTGCTAAACAATTGCATTCAGCATTCTGACTCTATATCTGTCATCTTTCAGGAGATTTTCACACAGGGCCAAAATGCCCCATTATTGCCCCGCCATCTCCTCTCCTGTTCCTGCCATGGAATAAAGTAAATCTTTCACACACTTACCTTAATTCTGCAGCAGGAACGGGCTCCCCCTGCCTTTGCTGGCCGGCCATAAGTGCAGCTGTCATAAGGCTGCTTTTACGACCGGCCGTCTGAAATGTTATCACGTTATCACATGATAACGGCCGGGAAGTACATTTTAAAAATAAAATTCCCCCAAACATAAAATCAGTTCAAGCACAAAAACACACTTTAAATCACACAATCAAAACAGGGAGGGTAAAATAAAGGATGCCACTTACCTGGATGTCCAGATTGTACCAGGAAGTGCTTGGAAGGGACCTCCCTTCCGTGGCTGTCATTTTGGAACAGGAACGGGCTCCTGTTTGCACACCCATGATTGTGTGATAGCAATGGAATGGGAGGTCTATTCACGATGAAAAATCGTGATTACATTGTTCTGGAACAGTCACGGGAGCAGCATGGGTGCAGGACAGAACGGGGTCAACGTCGTCCAAAAGGGAAAAACTTTCTACTGGGATGCTCTTCACCTTGTATTTTGGTATGATGGTTGCTTTAGTGTTCTTCTTAGCATTATTCTAATTTTTTTCATATCAGCAGTTCATGGTCTCTGCCACAATCTGCTCTTTGTCTTGTTTTTGCAGAGAAAATTGACCTTCTCCACCTTCTGCTTCCAATTATATAGTCTATTTGATTTCTATATTGGCCATCATGTGCTGGCCATGTATATATTCACTTCTTGCATTGTTTGAAAAGTGTGTTTGTGATGAACAAACTGTCACAAAAGTCAATCAGTCAGTCTCCTGTTTCATTTCTAGGATCATAGGCCAAATTTTCCTACAATCTTTGGTTCTGTTCTGTTTGCTACTTCTGCCTTTCAATTGTCCATGATTACCAAGAAGTCCTGCTATGGTGTGTGATCAATTTCTTCCTGGCCTCAAGCAAAGAAACTTGCAATCTCTTCTTCTGTCTCTGTAGTTGGAGCATAATCTTGGATTAAGGTTATATTGGTGGGTTTTCCCTGAAGTCTTATTGATATGATTGGATCAGACTTTGCATTATATTCTTTGACTGCTTTTCATAGAATCATAGAATCAGAGAATTGTAGAGTCAGAAGAGACCACGAGGGCCATCCAGTCCAACCCCCTGCCATGCAGGAAATCACGATCAAAGCATCCCCAACAGATGGCAATCCAGCCTCTGTTTAAAGACCTCCAAGGAAGGAGACCCCACCACACTCTGTGGGAGTGTGTTCCACTGCCGAACAGTTCCCACTATCAAAAAGTTCCTCCTAATGTTGAGGTGGAATCTTTGTTCCTGAAGCCTGCATCCATTGCTCCTTGTTCCAGTCTCTGGATCAACAGAAAACAAGCCTACTCCATCCTCAGCATGACATCCCTTCAAATACTTAAACAGGGCTATCATATCGCCTCTTAACCATCTTTTTTCCAGGCTAAACATACCCAGCTCCCTAAGTCTCTCCTCATAAGGCATCGTTTCCAGACCTTTCACCATTTTAGTTGCCCTTCTCTGGACATGCTCCAATTTGTCAATATCCTTTTTGAATTGTGGTGCCCAGAACTGGACACAGTATTCTAAGTGAGGTCTGACCAAGGCAGAATAGAGTGGCACTATTACTTCCCTTGATCTAGACACTATACTTCTATTGATACAGCCCAAAATTGCATTGGCCTTTTTAGCTGCCACATCACACTGTTGACTCATGTTCAACTTGTGGTCTACTAGGACTCTTAGATCCCTTTTGCAAGTAGACTCGTTCAGCCAGGTCTCTCCCATCCTATATCTATGCATTTCATTTTTCTGCCCTAAGTGCAGTACTTTACACTTAGGGCGGAAAAATGAAATGGATAGATAGAACTCTCCTTGCTATTAATGTCACCCTAATTTTTCTAATATTTTCATTTCCTGAGTAAATCACTTTGTAATTATCTGACTTAGAATGTCCTATCCCTGTTCACTTTAGCTTGCTTATACCAAGTATTGACATGGTTATACATTCTATTTCTTGTTTTTCAATTTCTGGCTTCCCCTGATTAATACCTGTCTGACAAGGCTTAAACTACCTGAGCACTGCTACATCAACATAACCTCTCACCTCACAGTCACCCTTACTCTTCTGGGTCTGAGCAGCAGTCCTGCAGCATGTGACCATGCATGTGGTCACATGCAGGTGGCTTATCACTTGGTGCGGCCTACTTCCCCTGGACCTAACAGAGTGAGGAAGATGGTGGCAGCAGTTGCAGTGATCAGCCAGCATTCTGTTTGGACTCCGGCCCATTTTCTCCAGGTAAAGAGGAAAGAACAGACCACCTCCACAGCCAGAATATGCAGGTGGGAAGCCAGCATATCCTGGTTGGTGTAGACAAACTCTAAGAGTGCTTGTAAGCTATTCCTCTGTTCCTTCAGGAGAACAATTCCTTTTGGGAGAGATGTTTACCCAGTTCCCAGACTAGAGAACCACCAATCCTTGGAGAATAAAACAGGTCCAGATAATCTGTTTTCTTAATCTCTGAGCCTAGAAGTAGCACATTAAGACATATTAACCTAATATGTTACTTACTTTTTTCCTAACAAGAGACTAATGTTGCATTTCTGTGATTAAATTCAGCTGGCTCTCTATCACCTAAATAGAGCCTGAAGTCTCCAGAATATGAACCAAGCATACTTACTTATCCCTATTGCACTCCTAAACCATCTCTTCCCCTCTGTCTTTGGTTCATGGCCCCTTGGAACCCAAACCTAAAATTGATTGCAAAAAGAAAGGAGGTGAGAAATCTTTTACTCGGTCCATGAATCCCAGTAGGACTGCAATGCAGAGAAATGCTAAGCAACCACATGATGGGGTATCTAAATAATAGTTTAAATTATATTTCCTAGTTTATGGAATGCTGCTCTGAAACCATCGCTACTGAGTTTTAAAAAATGAAAATAAAATGACATTCCCTAAAGCTATGAACTACATTTTCATAATTATATTAATGAATCTGAATTTTTTAATGCCTCCCATCACCAAATCAGATCCAAAATACTAGCTCCTTTTAAATGAAAAAAAAAACCCACAATTTTTTATAGAGCTACAGGGCAACTCAATCAAAAATAATAAATATTGTAAATGTTGGCTAAAGTCTAAATTAAATATGAAATGACATAAAGCTTTCATATTCCCTAAACTTTATATCCAAATTCATATTTCATATTGCAGGGATGCTAAGGGAATAATGTGGGTGCCAATTTAATAGCAGCTATGAGCCAGCAATTTGAAAACAGTTTTAAAATCTTGACAAACAAAACTTTATCCTTGCTATGATAACATTCTCTGCAGTATGTTTCTCCCATTGCTAATGATCTGTTGTTAAAATCCTCATCATAAAGGTTCAGACACCCTGGGTCCAACAAAAAGTTTTAGACTTCCACTCTCATCAGCCCTTATCATTGGCTGCACTAGATCAAACTGAGGAGAGTTCAAGTCCAAAACCTCCAAAGAACCAAAGGTGCTGAATTCCTGCTCACAATCTGAATTTATCTAGGATAAAGTCTATTGACACATTCTCTGAACAGGCAAGGAAGACCTGAATGGTCACTAAGGGAGAAAGGATGCCTTCCCAAGTTCAAGGGGGAGGCTTTTAGAGAGGGAAGCTGGGGAGTAGGAGTAATCTCTCTCTCTCTCTCTGGCTTCTCTTCACAAACGAAGATTCAGGAAGGACTCATCCCGCGCTTTCTGCAAGCGCGCTGATGACTAAAAAGGTCAATCCAAGATAGCCAAGTCCGGTTGCAGAAAGCATAGCAGAAGTTTTCCTTGGGTGATCTTTCTGGGTTGTGATTCTTTCTGCGTTGTTGTTTCTCTTCAAGACTTGTTCAGCATAAGTTCTCAAATAAGACTGCTGCATTGTGGATAGTGTGTCTCCATGCCTCCTGATGTGAGGCCAGGGAAGACCATTGTTGGTGATCAATTTGGCCGAGTCTGAGATGTTGTTTCAGGGAGTCCTTGCATCACTTTTTTGGAGCGCCCCTCTTACGCTGACCCATGGCGAGTTCACCGTAGAGTACTATTTTGGGGAGGCAATGGTCCTCCATCCTAGAAACATGCCCTGCCCAGCACAGCTGTGTTCTCAATATAATGGCCTCAATGCTGGTGATCCCTGCTTGCTCAAGGACAGCAACATTCATCACATAGTCAGTCCAGTGTATATTTAGGATTGTGCGTAAACAGCGCTGATGGAAGCGTTCGAGGAGTCGTAAGTGGTGGCGATAGGTGATCCATGTTTCAGACCCAGAAAGGAGCATAGAAAGTACAATGGCTCTATACACACTGATTTTTGTGCTTCGCCTCAGGTGTTTATTACTCCAGACTCTTTTGTAAAGTCCTCCAAATGCGCTATGTGCCTTTGCTAATCTTTGATCAATCTCTTTGTCAATCTTGGCATCTGAGGAGATGATGCTTCCCAGGTAGGTGAACTGCTGAATGGACTTAAGCACAGAGTTGCCGACGGCAATGTGGGGATGGTGGTGTTCGTCCTGTGGTGCAGGCTGGTAAACAACTTCTGTTTTCTTCAGGTTGACCTCCAGCCCAAACAGCTCGCAGCTTTTGCGAAGCAGGATGTTAGGCGCTGCAGAGCTGCTTCTGTGTGGGCAACAAGGGCATCATCATCAGCGAAGAGCAGCTCACAGACTAGATAGTTTAGAGTCTTAGTGCGAGCCCTCAGACGCCTTAAGTTAAACAAGCTACCATCAGTACGGTAGCATATATAGATGCTGTCATCTTCTTCGAGCTCTGCCGTAGCCCTTTGGAACATCATGCTGAAGAAGATTGTAAATGAAGTTGGCGCAAGAACATAACCTTGCTTCACTCCATTAGTTATTTATTAGAAAGGGCTCTGAAAGAGCATCACCATATCTGACTTGACCACACTGGCCCTCGTGTAGCAAGATAACCATTTTAAGGAATTTGGGGGGACATCCTAGTCTTTGCAGGATCTGCCACTCACGGTGTCGAAGGCTTTGGTGAGGTTAACAAATGTTACATAGAGACCCTTGTTCTGCTCTCTACATTTCTCTTGCAGTTGTCTAAGGACAAATACCATATCTGTAGTACTCCTATTGGCTCTGAAGCCACATTGGCTTTCAGGAAGAAGTTCTTTTTCAATGGCAGGAACTAATCTGTTCAGGAGTATCCTTGCAAGGATTTTTCCAGCAACAGAGAGCAGTATTATGCCTCGATAGTTTGAGCAATCAGATTTTTCTCCTTTTTTCTTGTACAGGGTGATGATGACTGCATCTCAGAGATCTGATGGCAGTTCCCCCTTTTCCCAGCAGTTCACAAGGAGTTTGTGGAATTTATCATGGAGTACATGACCTCTGTGTTTCCAAACTTCAGGTGGAATTTCATCAATCCCAGCTGCCTTGCCATTTTTCATCTGCTGTATGACCTTAAGGGTCTCTTCCAAAGTGGGAGCTATGTCCAATTCATTTTACATTGGTTTTTGTATCATATGTTGGGTAGCTGAGCCCTGAACTACTCGGTTGGCACCAAAGAGTCTTTGAAAGTGTTCAGCCCATCAGTTCAGGTTGAAGGCTTTATCAGTAATTTATGTTTGACCATCTGTAGTGTATAAGGAGCTTTGGACCTGATAAGTAGGTCCAAGCACTGCTTTAAGGGCTTCATAAAATCCTCTAGAATCCCCCAGATCTGCACAGCGTTGTGTCTTTTCTGTTATATTGATCCACCACTTGTTCTGCATGTCTTGGAGTTTTTGTTGAAGTTTACTACATGTGAGAAGGAAAGCTGATTTTCTTACATGGCAAGTTGTCTGGGCGAGGTATGTCTGGTGAGCAGTTCTCTTCTTTGCCAACAGCTCCTGTATCTCTTGGTTGTTTTCATCAAACCAGTCTTGATTTTTCTTGTGGGAGAACCCGAGGGATTCTTCCGCAGACTGGAGGATATTGTTTTTGATATGTTGCCAAAGCACTGTAGGAGAAGGATCTATAGTATGGTCTTAAAGTTTTGTTTGCAGGTTTGCCTGGAAGTTGTCTCTCATGGTAGCTTGTTGAAGATTGTTGACTTGGAGTCTCTTCTTTAAGATGCCACCCCTCTTAGGTTTGAACTTAAGATGAAGATTTAGTTTACATCTGACGAGGCGATGATCTGTCTGGCATTCTGCACTGGGCATCACATGAGTATGGCGGACATCGCAAATGTTTCTCTGGCGGAGTAGAACATAGTTAATGAGGTGACAATGTTTAGATCAGGGATGCATCCAGGTTATCTTCAAGCTGTCTTTCTGCTGAAAGATAGTGTTTGTAATAGTCAGCTGTTGTTCTGCACAGAACTCTAGCAAGAGGCATCCGTTATCATTGCAATTTCCAAAACCATGCTCACCTAAGACACCTTTCCAGGCTTCAGAGTTCTTTCCTACTCTGGCATTGAAGTCACCAAGGATAATAATTTTATCTTTTACAGGGACTTTTTGTGGACCCAGACCGTACGACCCCTCCGCCCCTCCGAATGAAACACTTACACACTTGGTGGCATAATAATGATTATATTTTGGTTACATCTTCAGAAAACATAGGTTAGATACAGGTTAGTAAATATATGTTTTGGAAATAAAATGGCCGCAATTTTCTAGCTAGATGGTTGGCGGCAATGTATGGGTCATGATCCCTTCTTGAGCCCACCCATGTGGGCCAAGACCACCCGTCAGTCCATACCGACTCCGTGGAGGAAAGGGATGCTGGCCAAGTTGTCTGCTCGACTCTCTCTCCTCCTCGAAAAAAAAAGTTTAGTCACTATAGGCAGGGTCTCCCTTGAACTTGAACTTGAACTAGTGCTTGAACTTGCACTTGACGGAGACCCATGACCTCATGCCCTATCACAACCCATGACATCCGCTGTCCTACAAATTGTGACAAGTAATGAGTCCCCTGAGGGAGGGTGGGTGGGTCTTCGGCTCCGCAGAGCCAAAAGAGGAGGGAGTGCCGATGGAGCTGCTATTTAACAGCTCCGTTGCCTCCCTTCTGCATCATCCGGCCGTGACGAGAGCTGGCCAGATGACCCACCTACCTTGGAGGTCTCCAGCCAACCTGTAGCAAGCAGGCCCACTCCGATTGGCTGGCTCCCCTCCCACCACCACTTCCGGCCACAAAGTGGCCTGGGAAGGAGAAGGACGCATGGTGACCATGATGGAGGGCCATGCGGTCCTCCGCTCTGTTCCCCCCTGCTCCTTTGCAGTGGGGGGGGTGCAAAGTGGCTTCCGGGCCGCTGGTCAGGCCGCAAAAAGGCCCGCCAGTGAATGGCTGAGCCCCCTTGTATGAGGTGGCGTAGGTCTGTGTAGAATTTTTCTTTCTCTACAGGGTCGGCTTGCATAGTTGGGGCATATATACTAAAGAGAACAACGTGTGGGAGGCGTAAGGAAATAATGCGATCAGAGTGTCTTGTTGGCAAGGTCTCGAATTTGGAGGCAATGGAGTTTTTTAATCATAAAGCCTACTCCTGAAAGATGTTTTTCAGTTTTGGGTTTGCCAGACCAGTAAAGTGTGTAGCCAGTGCCATGTTCTTTAAGGATTCTTCCTCATGGAGATGAACTTCACTAAGAGCAGCAATGTCAATATTAATTCGTGATAGCTCATGGGCTATTAGAGTAGAATGACACTTAAGCCATCCACTATCTTCAGAGTCTCACATGGTTCTAATGTTCCAGCATGCAAGCGTCAGTTTATTTACACCTTTGGAGGCCGGTGTGTGCCTTTGTTTCTTTGCCTTGGTTTGACCGCATCAGAAGATGCCCATTGGCCGTGGCTTGCCAACCAGGTAGATGTGGATGAGCTTTCATTAGGCCATCTTTTCTAGGCCCTTCTCCATATGGAGCAAGCAGTGTTCTTCTTAAAAAAGGCTGCTTGGTCGTTCAGGATGCTGCCGAACAAGACTGTCATCTCCCAGGTCAGCCTCGAGCAACCAAAGTACTGAACCGCCTGCATGCAGGGTTGGGTCTGTGGCTTCCAGTGCATCTTTACACCTGCTGTTTCATCCCTTGTCTATTGCTACAGGGCTTTGTTTGGAATTGGATTTGTCCTTCGAGCCTGTGCAATGTATTTGTCTGGTGGAGTGCAGCGTGCACAGAACTGGCCTCACCCTTTAAACCAAAGGTTCGTCTGCTGGCCTTGCAAGCATGGACGGTAGCAGTGAGGTTCTTGGGCCATAGGTTTGGTTAGAGTTTCCTTCTCTTAGATGGTGGACCTTACAGGGTTGGACGAGCAGCATCTGCCCAGGTTTGGGATTAGAGTTTTCCTTCTCCTAGGACGGTTGCCATAGGCTAGAGAGCCCATCCTGCCCTTTGATGCTCTTTGTCAGACCCTTCAGTTTTGACTTGTCTGGCATGGGAGACCCTACCAGTGGCTATTGTGCCACTGCCAGCATAGCTCAAAACATCATTAGGGTATTCAAGCCTCTCTCCCACGACAAGGGGGCATCAATGGAGAGGACTAATAGGCAGTCAGGATTTGTTGTTGTTGCTTCCCACCTTTTTCCTAGCTTGGGACTCAAAGTAGCTTACGAAAGCTAAAAATTTACATCATATAAAGCTTAAAAGAATAATTAAATTATTAATAAAATTAAAACAATTTTAAAAACATTACCATTAAAAGGAAGACAACAAATAGACAATAGAGTGCATTACACAGGGCCCTCTCCTCCTGAGCAATCAGTCTTCAAAGCCTGTTGAAACAAACAGTCTTCACCTGCCTAAGGAAAGATAACAAGGAGGGTGTCCTACACCACCAAGGCAGACTGGGACAAGCCACTGAGGGCTTATCTACATGGACAATTTACCCCATCTTACCCCCATCTTTGAGTCCTGCAGTCCTGACAAAACAGGATTTCTGCCCCTGAGCAGTCCTCACCACCCTGGGATAGATATGGGGCTCAGATGGGGGGAAGACAGGGTAGAGATCTTTACCATGTTTTTTTAATACCCAGTTTAATCCATTCCCACTGGGAAGGAACATACCAAGCCCTGCATGTCTGCAGGAGCCTGTCCTGACAGGCAGGCCTGCCACTACAGCTGCTGGTCTATCTTGCTTTTCCGGGTCCAGGAAGGAGCCTCACAGCATGTGGCCAAGATTGCTTACATGCAGGGGGCCTTGGTCACATGTTGTGGGCTCGCTCCCTTGATTCTAGGAAAGCCAGGGAGATGATGGCAGCAGCGGGCCATTGTGCCTCTCTGGTCTCTGACCCATTTCATAGAGGTAACAGGGGAGGAATGGACCTGCACTAGCAGGAAGCCAGTGTATCATGGTTTGTATAGATGAACCCTGACAAAGACCTTTTCTGTGATCTTACCAGAAAGGACTGTGACAATGATGAGATCAAGCAAAAGCCCTTCCCTGAATTTATTAAGACTTGGGCAGGCTGACAAAGGGAGAAACAGTCTTTCAGGTAGGTGGGGCAAGCCAGAAAAGGGCAAGGATCAATATGCCAGTCATCAGTCAAATATGACCAAAGAATGTGGGGCTGTTTACACGGCAAAATAAATCCTCAAAGAATGCAACAAGAAGCCTGATAGTTCCCACACATTTCGAAGCCAAAGCACCCTTTTCAGAAGGAGGGGGTGTGAAAAACCCATTAGTCACGCAGTATCAGCTTTCGCTAGTTTTCCCAACTGTTTTAAGTTTGCGAAAATGTGCACAATTGGTTGTGGGAACTTACCATCTGTGTGAACTTACATCGACCTTTTCACATTAGCGTGAGCAGAGCTGAATCCTGATTGGTTGGAGTGACCATTGTGCCTTCTCCGAATAGACGGAGGGGTTGGAGAGAGAAATCCACAGAGCCCCTTCTTCTGCTAGCAGCCCACTTTGGGAAATCTGCTCTAAGCCCTTCCTGTCTGTTTCAAAGGAAGGCTTTGGGGGCAGGGAAGATGATTGGGAATGGGGCTAGCCCCTGCTTGGGTGGTGTGTGCATGTGTATGTGTGTGTGTTCATGCGTGCATGCGACAATCAGCCGATCGCACATTCGTGCTTTTGTTTGTTTGTCCTTCCCTTCACTTGCCTTTATTCAAGGCTTTCGGGGCAGGGAAGATGATCAGGAATGGGACTAGCCCCTGCTTGGGTGGTGTGTGTATGTGTGTGTGTCCATGTGTACAATCGCTCTATCAGGCTTTTGTTGGTTCCCTTCATTCCTTTCTTTATTCAAGGCTTTTGGGGCAGGGGAAGATGATTGGGAACTTGACAGATCGCTCTGTCGTTCTTCTGTTTGTTTTTGCTTTTCTTCCCTCTCATTATTTATGGTCTATGACCCTCTCCTTGCTCCTTCCCCGTCTCCTGCCTGGCTTTAATCATCTGGAGGCCATGCCCCCCCACCTTTGCCTGTGTAAACTAAGGAAAACCGAAACTTGCTGCATCTTCCGAATAAACCAGAACTCGTGTGAATTATGCGCTCCTGATGCGAAAAGAATGGTAATCTGGAATCTCGCGAACTTTATCCTGTCATGGAACCAGCACCTGTGTCTTTATTGTTAAGCCTTAATAACCAAGCCTCACCCTAAAGACTTGGACCTGACAGTCTTCTGAACACATACACTACCAGAATGGTATTAACAATTTTCTCACCAAAAAACTTCACTGAAAGTTGCAATGACAATGAGGTTGGGGAGAGGAGATCCTTCTTTGCTTATCCTCACTGAAGAAACATGATAATGAACTCTAACATGTTCAGTTTTTATCCACCTGGGTTCATAGCCCTAAACTCAGATGTATACCAAGAAACTGCAAGTTCTGAAATACAAGTGCAAAATTCAGAGAAGTTCTCATAAATCTGAAATCTAAACTGAACTCCAATTTGCACATCTTTGGGGAAGTGAGATGAGAATCAGTTCATTATGGTTACAAACGTAGGACAAATGAAATCCCTGTGCATACCTAATCCCAACTGGATGAAGATTCCCCCACCAAAGAAAGAGCTTGAGGCATATATATGAGTAAGTTTATAGTAACTTCTCTCACATGTACCAATGCAGTGCTGGTGATGGGCAGAGCTCTGAGCTCACCAATGTTCCACTTTCCTGAAATGTGTGAATGGTGTTCATCTTCATATCCAGAAATGTTGTGGTACATTGAGATCATAGTGAATTCTTATTCTTACCCATTCTAAGAGTAATCCTTTTGGGGTAAGAGAGTGAAACATGCCTCCAATTTTAATTCAGGAAATAACTGTGCCTCACAAGTTTCACTGAAATAAATCATACATACTGATAATCTCACTCGCAAGTCTCAAATTGCAACTCTTAGAGCTGTGTGAGCCAAGGTAAGAAAGAAATTGTAATGAAATAGCATCCTTTCATTTAATTATCTTACTCCTGCTCCTGCTTCTGTTATAATGTTTATAATATACCAACACATGCCATGGGCTATCTTTCGACAAACTATTTCTCCCATTTCAAGACACATGTGGGTTTAGAGACAATCTGATTTAAATTTCGTGTTTCCCTTAAAAGCTGCCTTACTGTTTATTAGTAATTTAAAGCAAACTAAACCAACATAATAACAATAATAATAATAATAATAATAATCTGAAATACTAACAATGTTCAATTAATTTGACAGACTGAAGGGAATTCACCCTTTTAATAGGATGCATATTGAACACATTCTACTCCAGTTTATGGACATCCTTGTGGTAGTGTTGGCCACTGCATACCATTCAGAGAAGGAACAAAATCCACATGTTTTGTCCTGAGGGGTGAACTAATCATTACTTTAAGTGTTGGTTAACACCCACTTCTTGGTTGTTGTTTTTTTAAATGGTGTGCCCTTGATTTTCATGGCGCCCATAATGAATGTGGAGTGGAGATATTGCATTTCTATCCCTAGCCATGATCCCAAGGAAAACCATCCCCTGCTCCCCCAATATATGCAACAATTGGATTGACACCTCTATAGAGCTCCCCACTATACTATTTGCCACAAAATAGTTTCATCATAATTGCATTTGGAGAAGGGTTAGAACACCTCTGTGCATGTCTGCAATGGAGTAAATCCTTTTAGACTGCAGATATTGCTATATTCTCAAGACAAAGGCCTTGCCTATACCTGAAGAATTTAGATATTTGTCATAGCCAAAGGAAGGGAAGGAAAGTATATTCCAAAATATTTTGAAAATGGTTGGAAAAAATGTGTTTCTTGAGTGTTGGGAAACCTTGCTCTTGGGCTGAGAACAATTTTAATAATTTGGGACTTATTCTGTGCAGCATTTGCACTTCTTTTTCTCAGAAAACAGCATTTTCTGCACAGGGAAAATGTTTTCTGCACAGAAAATAATATTTCTCCTCTGTGGGAAAAATGTTTTCTGTGCAAAAATACCATATGCAAATTTTGTGCAGAATAAGTCCTGAACTATTAATAGACTTTGAAAACCTCACAGTTTTTGAAGACTTTGTCATTCTTAAATTTTTTCAGAGGTTCCTTTCAGAACAAAACTAGCAAAGAGTTACATCCCTGCCCAAAAGAGTGATCTCTGCAGCAGCTAAGGAAAGCTCAGAAATGGTTTGAATACATAGGATGGTATAATAGCAATGGTACTAATAGTAATAGAGGTACGAGAAAGAAAAGCTGGGATAAATCCTAGGCCAACAGTCCAACCATCAATTAATAGAATTAAACTTAGTAAGAAAGAAAGGTCAACAAAAGCTCCCGACAATCCCAAAAGAGGGTCCCAAAACACACAAAGAACCCCAGAACCCCTGAATAACAGTGATGCAACCAACTCCTATCAACACAGTATTTTCAGAGACCACCAAAGAAAAGGTTAATGTGCAGATGTGCTGTGTAATCATGTGGATCAACAAAAGAATACACACAAGTAGCATCATCAAAAGTGAAGCATGGACAGTGGGAGGAAAAGAAGAGGATTTCCCCCCTTTGGAGTTCATGCCACATTCCCTGTGCTTCCTAAAGCAGGGGGGAGCAAAATACCAGGGAGGGTAGGTAGGATGTTGTGAAGAAAAGCAAGGGGAAAAAAATCAAGCCAACAAGCATCTGATCAGCACCTGGATAAAACAACAAATATGTGACAAGGAGAGCAAAGATCTTAGGAGGGGGAGTAAAAGCCATGCACAGGCACCACATTGTGGCTTTCTTTTCCCACCCTGTCTCCTGTTTTTGGACCCCCTTCACTACACAATACACATACACACTAGTGCTATGTGCTATGATTCCACCATGCCTGATGCATCCTATGGAATCCTGAGATTTGGAGTTTGGTGAGGCACTTCATCTATCTGGCAATGAATTCTAAGTACCTGTCCCTAAACCATAAATTCCAGGATCCATAGTTTAGAGCCATAGCAGTTAAACTGAACTCACTGTGCAATTACTGTGTGGTCTGAAAGGGCTTTTGTTGTAGTCCACTGTGAATTGTATCATTCACAGTCAACACCAACACCTCCATAGAGTGGAAAAAAACTGGTTGGAATAGCAGGGAGGTGAGGGTGTGGAAACTGATTCCATATTCTCCATATGATTCCCAGGAAAATGCTTCAAAAGTATACACAAATTTGGTGGTGGGGTGGGAGAAGCTACTAGCATTTGAACATAAATGTAATTAACATAATTGCTATAAAAGTATTGTTTCCAATTTCTGGGAAAAACCACTAGAATATGTGAACCAGAGCTTAGAGGAGAAGTGTGGAGCCATGTTTAGAAAGTGCCATTGGGTTTCTGGTTGAAGTGTTGGGTGCAGTTTCTCCCCCAGCATTTCCAATGCTTGCAAATATGGCTGATTGCTTACATTTGATCTGGTCTATTGACCATCTGGTCTATTGATCAAACAGTGAATCTGTTACTTCTATTGAAGACCCAGCTTGGCCACATGAAGAAGGGGTATGAGGAGTGAAACACTCTCCACTACCACATTCAGGAACCAGCTGATCCCCATGGTCAGGGCTCAGCTCATACAGAACCTAAAAATGCCAGCTGAGAATGGCTGCCATCATTCTTCCTACCCTTTCTTTGAGAGGGGGAGGAGGAGTGAAACTCTTCCTGTCAGTGTTTCCAGAATCCAGCTGAGTACTGATCTTAAGATTTAGCCAGTACCTGCTGGTACCAATTGACAGTCCAGATACTCCAGTATCTCTAAGTTGCCCGTGAATAAAAAATGGCCAAATATGGCGTGGCTGCCTCCAGTTTCTCACGGAACTGACACAACTGATTTCGGCAGGGGGACGGCATCATACAAAACAGGCCCCCTACAGCGCAGCAGTGTCACGCCTGTTATGAGCCTTTTTGTGTGGTAAGTTCATGTCTGAAAAAGTCCATATCCTGGCCATAGATTAGGCCTGTTATTCCCCCATTCTCATCACTGCAGCTGCCACCACTGCCATGTCCCTTGCTGTATTGGAAGGCAGGGCCCACCAACATGAGACCAAGGCCTCCTGCGTGTGACCAGCCTTGGCCATGTCCTGCTGGACTCCTTCCTGCCTTTCAGGAAAGCCAAGGAGATGGTGGCATTAGTGAGGGCTAGGCTGCCCAGACAGGTTCCTGTGGACACATGGAACAGAAATGGAGGAAAACAGGTATTATTCTAAAATGTTGTATCAGGCCCTACTCCACCTTCCTCTTTCAGAGCCATATCTGCCCTGGGGGTGAGGACTACCTGTGGGCAGAATGGGGCAAATGACTTGCATCATTGCAACTGCACAGGTCTGTGATGGGGGCAAGATCGGGTATATTGCCCATGTAGACAAGCCCTCTCCTACCTTAGTGAAAGTAAGCCTTTAGGTATGATTGCATCTTTAAAACCTGTGTTGAAACTGTGCTGCGAATTTCAGTAATACAACATAAAGTGTTTAGATTCTTTGAAGGTATGCCTTTCAATGTTGAAAACAGAATTTTGCCCTTATAGACATATGGAGTGGGAGAGAAAACATGGGTAAAACCTGCAGCTGGATTGGAAATGTTATGAAGTCAATATTATCATCAACATGAGATGAGCAAGAAGGTTATTTCCAGTCTATTTGTTCAGCTAAGATTTCTCCCTGCAGTGTATTGTAAAAGCCATAACATTGTCTTCAATAGCCTTGCTGCTGAAGTCCTTTAGGTTTATTTTGATGGCTTATAGTGATGGCAGAAAGTGTTGACCCTGAGCTTTTTTTTTTTTAATAAAGAATGCTATAGATAAAACAAAAAATGAAGCTCTCTTTCTTTCACAGAGACTTCTTTATTATTATCTTCTTCCTGTTCCTTAATTGGTTTAGCCTTTCATCCAATGAAGGTTGTGGCATTTCTTCTTAAAACAAAATACCACAAAAGAGTTTAGATTTTATACGTCCTTCCCTGAAACTTTTATTTCAAATGGTGATGGTGTTGGCTAGCATTTGACACCACTGCCAGCCTAAGAGTTTCTATTTGTTATGAGCAGGCAGGGTGGCAAGGGCATAGCACAATATAAATCAGAACTTCAGGCTGATGTCTTTTTTAAAAAAATAAAATGCAGCCAGGATGAATGAATGCTTTGCCTTTTGAACATCTTTAGAGTGCTCATGATGCCTGTGTTAAAAGTTGCATATTAAATGAAATTGTAGGTTTAGAAATGTCCTAGGAATGAAGGACTTTGTAGCTCTAGAATAATTGTAACTCTAAAAGGTGTGCTCTCCTAAGGCTTATTTGCCCACTTCCTTAAATTACAGCAATGCAATATGGGTTTGTGCATCCTAGAATTCCATTTTCTGAGGATTACATGTTACAAAGTACACAATTGTGCAGCCAAAAACAGAATCCCCATGCTGGCATCATCCCTCTGCCCCCCTCACATTCTGTGTGCTTTACTGAAGGTCCTGACGTCAATACTGTATGTGCTTCCTGTTGGCTCTCTGTTAAATCCTGCAAGGCATGCAGCAACAAATACAAAAACTAAGCCCACTAAGAAGCCAACTATCTGCACTGTCTGAGGTTCTTGTCCCCAACAGTAGCTATTACAGCAAAATGTGGAAGCACAGAACCCTTTAACAGTATTTAACCCTGAAATGATTCACAAACACAGTTGGCTTCTTCCAAAGTCCTTGGAGGCTCTTTATCTCTTGTTGCAAGATATATCACCAACACAGAATGTCTGAAGTACACTTACACAGCAACTTACACACTTACACAGCAATTCCTCTGACCCACTACAACCCACGCCTGCTCTGGGTCTTAGCTCACTCATATACTGTGGTGATTATTCAGGGCTGACACCTGGTATTACACACCCTTCACAGCCATACAAAATATTTTACCTACCAGCACTATCACCAGCAGCCAATAATACACATTTCATTAATTATTTCTACTAATAGGAAGCACCATAAGATTGGATCCCCGTACACACACACTCTCACACACATTTTTGTTGATTCAGAAAATAGCCCAATTTGGAAAACATCTTATTTTGCCTTGGCCCAATTGGCCAAATCCACACTACACAAATAATCCAGTATGAAACTGGATTATTTGCCATGGTGCCTCCCTATGGAATCTTGGGGTTTGTAGTTTGTTGAGGCACCAGCACTCTTTGGAAGAGAAGATTAAAGACATTGTAAAACTACAGATCCCACAATTCAATAAGAAGGAGTCATGACAAATGATCCAGTTTCAAACTGGATTATTTGTGTAGTGTGGATTTGGTCTCATCAGTTTTACCTAGGTCAAAAACAAAAAATCAGAAATCTGGTAGGAGAATAATTTACCTCCTCCATGAAGTAACCCACAGATCTCAATACCTATCTATGATTTAATAGCTCATATTCCAAGTCTTTTAGATGTGTAGGAGATTTTCAGACAGCGTTTAATAGTGCCTACCGCAGGATGAGGTCCCAGGAGAGGAACGGCGCTCTTGTGCGGCAGGGGGTCTTTTTCAGATGCCACCGTCCCTCTTCCGGGATCCTTCATTTCCCGTCCGTGAAGCTTTGGAAGTGGCTGCGCCATATTTTAAGCACGGGCAACTTCCTGTAAAGGTGGGGGCTTCCTGTATATTGAGAGAACAACTACTGGACAGAGGGTATCCACACAAAGTAGAGTCTCAAAGTTTATAATACCATGTTCTGAACTTCAGAAGAAGAAGATGATGATAATGATGATGAAGAAGATCCATAGTCCAACCATCTCAATTGTAGCCTGACCTTTAATCATGCTACTAATAGTTGACAGGTTTTCATTGAAAACATTGTTACGTAGTACAACACATATGAAGTTGCCCAGAAAACAAAGCCACATTTAATTTAAAGGATATAGAACCACTGGGAATATTTTGATAAGGAGCACAGTGAAGGAGCACAAACACACATCACATAACACTCTGATAGGTGTAACTAGACCCACAGAACACCACCCCTGTGGCCATTGTGTCTATTGCAGGTATACTTCCAAGCTGACAGAATTCATAGACCAAATTGACCAACAGAGATGTTTTACAGCATTTTATCAATTGAAAGAGCAGTTTTATTATTTATTATTTGTTATTTATTATTTATACGGTGCAAGTGCCTAAAGGGAAAAACAACCAGACCCCTCAAGAAACACATAGGGAAACACTTTTGTACTGATTTACTTTTTTTCTTTTTCTTTTTTTTTTTTAAAAAAATACTCCCTTAGTGAGTCATTCCTTGTCATTCTGCAATAGAACTCAGACACTGGGCTACAGAAAAGGTGAACACTATGGCTAAATCCACACTACACAAATAAGTTTGAAATTGGATCATTTGCCATGGACCCTTCCTGTGGAATCCTGGGATTGGTAGTTTTGCAAGGTCTTTAGCCTTCTCTGCCAAAGAATGCTGGTGCCTCACCAAACTACAGATTCCAGGATTCCATAGGAAGGTGCCATGGCAAATAATATAGTTTCAAACTGGATTATTTGTATAGTGTGGAGGTACCCCAATGTTAAGAAGATCCTGTTTTTTAAAAAAGAGATGGAACATATTTTAAAGTTAAAATATTTGTTCCCTAAAGGCCTGAATGAGGCTCTTGACTTTCTTCTATTTTTGTAAAATCTTTAGAGTTTTCTGATAGTCCCTTTCTCTTCAGTCCAGAGACATCTATGTATTCCTGAATCCTGTTATTTCTAAAATTTTAAATATTTTATTTTTACTATCTGCTTACAATACATCATAAATCTTGACTTCATTCACATGTTTTCTTTTCTCCAGTACATTTTCTGAGAGTTCCTAGTCCAGAAATATTTGAAGTTGAATTTTAAATAGGTATTTACAGGCCACAGGCAGTGTACAAATGTAAATGATTTTATTTAATGTTATATTGTGTATTTATGTGTCATTCTTTTATGATTTTATATAACTCTTGAAGAAGGCATTAAGAGTTTATATAGTCCAAAGCATGTTGGGCTTTTTTTACTAATGAAGTAACCATCCTCTGAGCATCTTGAGACATGTCTCAAGTTTTTTCAAGGGAAGAGAATTTTATTTTTATTTATATTTCCCAGGACCAAGGGCTTTTATGCAAGAAAGGCTAATCCCTGTGTGTGCATATGTGTGTGCACACACATGCATATGTGTGTGTGTGTGTGTGTGATTTTGTAAAGAAAATTCCATACAACATAAAGATGATCCCACTTACATGAAATAAACCTACAAAGGCTGCATGTGGCAGTGTTTGTGGAAGTGATTTACTTCTTCCTATATTCTTCATGGGGTTTTGACAATCGATATAGAAATAGTATATTGCATGTCATGGAAGTATCCTCAGGCAAGAAACCTGCAATGTTTCAGGAAGATAAGCCCACACGTTAGGGAATTATAATGACTGAAATCCAGTTTAAAGCTTTTGATTGTTTTCTATTCAATTGGCACCATAGCCACAGAAAATACATCAGGGCAGGGGTGGATCATGGATGCGGAAGAGATAGTGATAGAAGCAGAAGGGTTTGAAAACCCAGCATTTTGCAACAAGTACCAAATGCTACACCTTCCACTCCACATCCCAAGACTCAACAAAAACATGATTTCACCTTTCTTGTACCTGACAGAGTGAAGTAGGAAAAAGTACTGATTACTGAAAGTTTTCCACACTAAGTGGACCCTCCAGACACGTGGGCTCCAGATCCATGAATACAATTGACCATGGATTGTCACACACACACCCATATTATCAAATGGTGATGACATAAATGCAGACATGCTGGAGTGTGCATAGTCACATCACTGCTATTTAATAATATGGGGCACGATCATCTGTGTTTTTCGGTATCTGTATGTGGTCCAGGAACCAAACTCCCATGTATCCAAAGGGCCCACTGTACATTATTTCAACAGCTTTTCACCAAAGCACTCGGATTGGAGAATTGTTGGGGGGGGCAATTATAATTAGAACCTTCAGTCAGAAAACTAAACCCTTTCCTTGCCCACTTCCTCTCAATCTACCTTAAGGGGAAAATGAAGTCTAACTTGAAAGCTGAGGTGAATTAACAGATGTCAGAGATTCTTTGGAAGGTGGTCCTATTCCAATGAGCTTTCCCCCCTTCTCTCTGTCTTCAGTTCTTTCTAAACTGTGGATGACAATGTCAGGGTAGTTTATCTGGCAGTGATTTTATCCAGCTGGGATTACGGGAGTTGCACTGCAGCTGAGAAAGAAGAAAAAAATCAATATTCAGTTGAGAAAAGAGCTACCGCTTGCCACACCATCTTTGTCCCTTTCTCTCTCAAAGACTTATTCACTGTAGTGGGCACTCAATTGAGGTGAGCTTTGCTACTCCCCCTATTGTTTCTGAGAGAATCTAGACAAAGGCACCATTCAGATGGCCCCATGAAAGCATACCTACATGATTTCTTGCAGCACCTTTAGCTGCTCCTTTACATGGAAAAGACCCTGAGGCTGAATGAGAAAGGGTTACTTCAGAGTCTATAGCTCCTGCCACTTTTGCCTACATCTTTAGCAATAACATCCATATAATACTGCAGAAGTTATCCCCAAACTTGGCAACACTTCAGACTGGCTTGACCATTAGGCAAAGGAGACAACTACCTCAGACAGCAGTGATACTTGGTGGCAGAAATGGAGCTGTTCCTCCTCAATTGTCTGGCTATTCCCTTATGTTTGAAAATAGAACTGTGTATGTCTCATAAACTGTCCTACTGCATCCTGAACTAGATTACTGTTTCAGGTGTGGTGTGGACACCATTCCATTTCAGAACTGAAGTAAGATTCAATGACTGGTCCAGCAAGTGTTTGTGTGTGGACTTGGGATGGGGTGTGTGAGTGTTACCGCTTGCTCTTTACCTGAGGCAGCAGGTGGCTTGGGCTAGCCCTGCCAGAGGAGATGATGCAAAGAAAAAATATTTAGATGACACTCTTTTATCAGGGACATACACCATGACTATAGAGGTGGCCATTCTGTTTTTCAACATACCAACATCTTTCCCATCAAATTCTGTTAAGCATGAAGAACAAGATATGTTATGCAAATTTTTTTTTCAGTATTCACTGGCTACTGGTTCATTTCTGAGCACAATTCAAAGTGCTGGTTATGACCTATAAAGCCCTAAATGGCTTGAACCCAGACTATTTAAAAGACTGGATATTGGTACAATCCTGCCAGAGTCCTAAGGTTATCAGAATGAGGCTTTCTCTCAGCCATGCCATCATCACAAGCTCACTTAGTGAGGACTCAAGAGAGAGCCTTCTCAGTGACTGCTCGCATCTTCCATGAGAGGCTATGCTGGCTCCTTCCCTGATTTCTTTTCGCCAGCACGTAAATACTTTTCTTTTCAGGCAGGCTTTTAATGTATGAGCAGCAAGGCTTGTTTTATTTAGTGGGACAAGACCACTTTTAGAGGCTCGTCTGATAATCTCCTAAATGTGGGATTTTTAGGGGGAAAAAAACAGCACTTCATAGAATCATAGAATCATAGAATCATAGAATTGCAGAGTTGGAAGAGACCACGAGGGCCATCCAGTCCAACCCCCCTGCCATGCAGGAAATCACAATCAAAGCATCCCCGACAGATGGCCATCCAGCCTCTGTTTAAAGACCTCCAAGGAAGGAGACCCCACCACGCTCCGAGGGAGTGTGTTCCACTGCCGAACAGCTCTTACTGTCAAAAAGTTCCTCCTCATGTTGAGGTGGAATCTCTGTTCCTGGAGCTTGCACCCATTGCTCCGTGTTCCAGTCTCTGGAGCAGCAGAAAACAAGCCTGCTCCATCCTCAGCGTGACATCCCTTCAAATACTTAAACAGGGCTATCATATCGCCTCTAAACCGTCTTTTTTCCAGGCTAAACATACCCAGCTCCCTAAGTCTCTCCTCATAAGGCATTGTTTCCAGACCTTTCACCATTTTAGTTGCCCTTCTCTGGACACACTCCAATTTGGCATTATCCTTTCTGAATTGTGGTGCCCAGAACTGGACACAGTATTCTATAGTACAGTCGTCCCTTCACATTTGCGGGGGTTCCGTTCCACGGACCCCCGCGAATGTGAAAAATCCACGAATAACGACTGCCCTCCCCCTCCCCCACCATAGCGACCATGGGGCCTCTGGAGGCCCCATAGTCGCTTCCTCCAGCCTCCCCACTCCCTTCCTAGGCCTTCCCGGGACCTCTGGAGACCCTCCCGAGGCCCCGTGGATGCCTCCCCAGCCCTCCCCACTCCCGCCCAAGCCCTCAGCGGGGCCTCCGGAGAGTCTCCAGAGACCTCGCGGAGGCCTCTCACGGCCCTCCCCGCTCCCTCCCAGGCCTTCATGGGGCCTCCGGAGCGTCTCCGGAGGCCCCATGGAGGCCTCCACAGCCCTCCCCCAGGCCTTCATGGGGCCCCCGGAGCGTCTCCGGAGGCCCCATGGAGGCCTCTCCTGGCCTACCTCTCCCTCCCCGGGCCTTCGTGGGGCCTAGAAAGGCCCCACGGAGGCCTCTCCGGGCCCTCCCTCCTCCCTCACCGGGCCTTCGTGGGGCCTAGCTAGGCCCCACGGAGGCTTCTCCAGGCCCTCCCCCCTCCCTCACCGGTCCTTCGTGGGGCCTCTGGAGCGTCTCTGGAGGCCCTCTGGAGGCCCCTCCCGGCCCTCCCCCTGCCCCCGGGCCTTTGTGGGGCCTAGCAAGGCCCCACAGAGGCCTCTCCCAGCCCCTTCCCTCCCCGGGCCTTCATGGGGCCTAGCAAGCCCCACGGAGGCCCCTCCTGGGCCTCCCCCTCCCTCCCCGGGCCTTCATGGGGCCTAGCAAGGCCCCATGGAGGCCTCCCTGGCCCTCCCCACCCCCTCCCCGGGCCTTCATGGGGCCTCCCCAGCCCCCCCAGGCCTTCATGGGGCGTCCGGAGAGTCCCCGGAGGCCCCATGGAGGCCTCTCCCAGCCTCCCCCCTCCCTCCCCAGGCCTTAGTGGGGCCTCCGGAGCGTCTCCAGAGGCCCCATGGAGCCCTCCCCAGCCCTCCCCAAGGCCTTCATGGGGCCTTCGGAGCGTCTCCGGAGGCCCCATGGAGGCCTCTCCCGGCCCTCCCCCCTCCCTCCCTGGGCCTCTGTGGGGCCTCCGGAGCATCTCCGGAGGCCCCATGGAGGCCTCTCCCAGGCCTCCCCCCTCCCTCCCCGGGCCTTCATGGGGCCTCCGGAGCATCTCCGGAGGCCCCATGGAGGCCTCCCCAGTCCTCCCCCAGGCCTTCACAGGGCCTCCGGAGGGTCCCCGAAGGCCCCGCGGAGGCCTCCCCAGCCCTTCCCCCCTCCCTTCCAAGGCCTTCACGGGGCCTCCGGAGGGTCTCTGAAGGCCCCGTGGAGGTCTCCCTGGCCCTCCCCGCTCCCTCCCAGGGCTTTCACGGGGCCTCTGGAGACCCCATGTCGTGGTTTTGGGGGGGCCCGGGGGGGCCCTCGCAAAACCGCGAATAATCGAAACCGCGAATGTCAAGTTCGCGAATGTGGAGGGGCGACTGTATTTTCTGTGCAGAAAACACTGCTATGCAAAAGAAGATAGATAGATAGATAGATAGATAGATAGATAGATAGACAGACAGATCAAGTTTCCTGTGCAGGAAACTTGTTTTCTGCACATATGCAGAAAATGTTTTCTGTGGGGAAAAAATGGATTTTTTGCATATATTAAATTTTCATGTGAATAGTCTTCAAAAACTGAAAATGTTTTTGAAAATGTTCTCATAGCCAGGATAAAATGGTAAAAAAAAAAAAAAAGTTCCCTGAGAGAATAAAACTTATAAGGATTACATCCATTTTAGAAAGATGCTCAAGAGATATTGACTATCCTGGCTAGGATTATGGGGAGGCCCTGTAAAAGGGCGTTAGAAGGGATTGACCACTTGCAGGGACATTTTGGGAGCAAAAATCAGCTCCCCTCCCAAGATCTGCTAAAATGGCTGCATGGAGTCAGAATGAATTGCTCTTCCTTCCTGCTTCTTTGGCTCCACCTTCCTTCCCCTTTGGGCACGAAATATGGTTTTCTCAGTAAAACCTGGTCTTTGTGGAGGAACAGTGTTTTTTGCATACAAATCATTTGGGGGAGGGGGGGATCCAGCCTTTTTCCAGGGATAAGACTATCTATCTATCTATCTATCTATCTATCTATCTAGTGTGAAGATTTTCATGGCCTTTTGGCATTATCTAGATAGGCCCTTCTCACTGAAGAGGAAAAGAAGCTGAAGGGCTTCTGACATTCTTATTGTTGCAATGTACCAGCTCCTACAATTTCTCTGTTAGATGGGGCTGAGTGCTTGGTTAATTTTTTATATGGTTTATTTTATTTCTGCCCTTCCAAAAAAATGTGTTGATTTAACGAGGAGAAAAGCATTGGCTAAGTTCAATGGGGAACTAGTCTTCCTCCAGTTTTTGGCACTTCATTAGTGAACTTGAATCACCAAAGCCCTGTTTCATTTTGTCTCATTCGCCTCAGTGCTCCTCATTTTTTTTTTTTTTAATGAAAGAGCTCCTTTCACATGGAAAGTTTAGAGTGCTATAGATGTGACACATTTAAAATGTGGTGCCCACTTGAGGGTTGTTGGTGACTTTTGTATATTGGTTGAAGAATGCAAGAGTGATTGGGTCTATAGACTTTATCAGACTGACAAAATACAGCATCATAATGACACCACATAACCACGAAAGTGCGTGCAGTTCAGATGAAATTGCCCTTATGCAGTCATGTCCTGTCAAAATCCCATACCTTTTAATTGATGGCTCAATCCGTCAATAGATCCCCATGCCACTTTTGTGCTGGCATTGCCAGTGCACAATACCTTGGGCCATTTAACTCTCATCACTGCTGCAAGAGTGGTCTGGCACAAACACTTCTGGGTGAGATCAGGACATCCAGGCAAGTTTTGTTCTTTTTATGACCCTCCTCAGGTTACTTGGGACTTTTAAAGTGTGCCTAGGTGCTTGATGTCACTTTTAAGACTTTGTTTTTGTTTTTAAATTTCCCATGTGGTGAAGTCTTGCAGGGTTTTGAGTGAAAAAGTGAATGGGGCTCCATTCACATCCTCTTTATTGCTGGGGAGCCTTTGCCAGGAGAGGAAGGTATGTTGGGGGGGGGCAGTCTTTTGCTGGCATAGATTTATTTTTTTTTAATGCTGGTGAAAGAACATTTTAAAAGGGGTTGTCTGATAAAGTCCTATGACTTTTGTTATCCTTTTATCACTTCAGATATTTATTCTGTATGCTAATAAATGGTTGAAGAGAGAACTTTTTGAAAAGACATATGGTTCTTTTTTATTTGATCTTTTAATCTCTCTGGCTGGTAATATATCTTTCTTGTTACATGTCTGTAATGTAAATGAATGATCACTGCTGCAATCCAGCTAAGCATATCTGTGACAAGAATATAAATTTGAGTGTTGATTTCTAATATTGGAGCATAATATCGACATCCCTCCCCTTTATTAATTTAGGCCCCATGTCTTTGGGCTTAAGCCCCATTGAACGCAATGGGACTTGCATCTAAGTAGACAGTAGCTGTCTGGGGGTTTCTAAATAATTTTACAATTGTTCACTTTCATGTTTTCCCCTCCTAAACTACACATGAAAATGCTAAATAGGATTTCATCATGCATTCATTACATTGTTGTGTGAATTATCCAAAGACTGAATCATTAAGAAAATTACAGCAATGTTCTCAATATATGGTTCATCCATTCAGCTATGTCTATTCAAGTTTGGGTGGGTCTGGAGGAGTGGGATGGGTGGGACATTACTACACTTCTAAACTATCTTTTCTCTGAAAACTTCAAAGCACAATATCTAAGTTCCCAGGCAGTGTCATATAGTCACTGAACAGCCTCGGACGTGAACAGTTTCAGCAAAAGCATGTGTAAGAGGGATTGCACATTTTTGTTTAAAATAACTGACAGTTCTGCATTCAAAGCCACGAGTAACCCATTCTTTTATTTATTTATTTTTCATTTTTTTTAAGAAGGAGGAGGAGAGGAACAGGTGGAGGAACAGATTATTCATGCAGCCTACACTGTCAGACCTTGTATCTATCTAGCCCAATATCATCTATTCCCAGTGGCAGTCCAAAGTCTGAAGTAGGAGTCTTTCCCAGAACTGGAAGTTCTGGACAAGATTTGGCAAAGCTGTATTAATTTTGGGCAGCCTTGTCTCCAAACCCAACAAAGTTCAATTTGCAGAGAAGCTTTGTTTGAAAGACTGGATAAGCAATAATTCTGAAAGTGCTATTGCCTACGCTTCTAATACAAATCCAAGTGTGTCAGAACCTAACTGTTCTGGAAAAGGTAAGACACATTTTTCCAAATGTAGGTAATTGCTTGACATTACTTCCATGTGTTTGAACCTTTCCAGGATCGAGTGAACAAACTAGAAGTTGTTGGATTTGCTTCTGGAGGCCACTGTCTGCCCCACCATGTCTAGTGGGCAACCCTTGATGACCATTAAGCTATGCCTGCTAAAAAGACAAAACAGAGCACTTATTTTGTAGTGAATCACACTCAAGAAACATGGGAATAAAAATGGACTAATGGAATTATACATTTATATTTATAGATATACTAGATTTTCAGACAATCCTGTTATAGTGTTACTATTCCATTATATTTGCTATGGCTGCCTCCTGTTGAATCCTGGGATTTGCAGTTTAGGGAGGGGCATTTGCAACTCTCAGCCAGAGAGCTCTTAGGCCTCACTAAACTACAAACCCCAGAATTCCACAGCAGGAAACCAGAGCAATTAAAGTGGAATAGTAACACTGTAACAGTGTAGTCTGAAAATCTCCTTTATAATAGATTTTATAGATTTTATAATGGATTTCCAGAACACAGCTTCACAGCCCGGAAAAAAACCAAGGAAAATCTATGGATGCCGGCCATGAAAGCTTTTGACTTCACATTTATAATTTGATGAGGCTGAGCTTGAATGGAGGAGATTATCAGATGCATCAAATGTGGTGCGATAACAATGCCAGTGGAACGCAAAAGGACACCAATATCAGATGACGACATCCTTTTGCATTCACCTGGCATTATTCTGGTGTTTCTTTTTATTGATGGCTGAAGCTGTCAATAGATGCCCCATTGTGATTTGGTGCTGGCATTGCTGGC
Organism: Gambelia wislizenii; assembly: GCA_030847615.1. Taxonomy (NCBI): domain Eukaryota; kingdom Metazoa; phylum Chordata; class Lepidosauria; order Squamata; family Crotaphytidae; genus Gambelia; species Gambelia wislizenii. Next base: position 152,895,241 of record JAUMIR010000004.1, read on the forward strand.
GTATGAAACCTTGAGCCATTTAATTCTCATGAATGCAGCATCAAAGGCGAGTCCAGCGCAAACACTTCCAGGAGAGATTGGGACATCCAGATAAATCTCACTCTTTTTATGACCCTCCCTGGGTTACTTGGGATTTTTAAAGTGTGTCTGGGTGTTTGGTGTAACTTTTTAGGCTTTATTTTTGTTTTTGTTTTTGAATTTCCCACACAATGAAGCTTCACAAGATGTCTAATGTATTGCCAGTGCTGCTTTTTCTGGGAAAGGATGGTAAGTGCAGTGGGGAGCGTTCTGTTGCCAGCATAAAAATTGGGGTTGTTTGTACCAGCAAAAGAATGTTTAAAAGGGGATAATCTGATAATCTTCCCTATCTCAAGAAGTTCACTTTTTACTGCAATGGAAATGCTTTTTAGAAGTTCCCTTGATGCAAAAATATTGCTGCATTCCTTCCACACTGTGTGACACTGTGCTGCGGAAATTCAATACTAAACTGGTGAGCTTTATTCTGTGTATTGGAAATATCATTTTTGCTAAATTGTTTTCTTTGCTGTAAATGCTTTTGATAATCATCCTATGTGTCTTCTTTTATTTCACAGGGGTTTTGTTTCTATTAGCACAGAAAGAAATGCCCCTGTCTAAATTATGCTTTATCTTTACTGTCAGATGCGGAATAAAAGTTTACCGTACTTCCTTAGATCTGTTTCTTTCTTCTCTCTTTTAAGGATTTGACCTGCATAAATCCAGTTAGATTTTCATTTTCATTGTTGTATCCAATCCAATCACTTTGTTATCTCTGAATAGGCTATTCCTCCTCCTTTTATTTTATTCCCCATAGAATTCCATTGATCTTGTTGACAGTATTTTACATTTTATCCTACACAAACTGCTCAGTAGATTCAGTCATTCATCTCATCTCTCTTTCTTCTTTTCAGTGTGACAGGAGCTTCTATCCTCCTTTCATGATAACTTTCTCCCCCCCCCCATTTGATCACCTTGTTTTTGCATTTTTTTACACATGAAACTGGTAATAGTTGTTATATGATAATAAAATTCATTAAAAAAAGCTGTCTGCATTCTGGCTACAATTTTTACACTGATTTACAGTACAATTCTCCTCTGCAGACTACACAAAAGGAGGTCCCATTTACTTCTGTGGTGCTTACTTCCAGGCACAGCATTGCATGCTCGAGCCCACTTATGCGTTTTGGTACAATTTCCCCTAACTTTTCATTGAACTATGGGGTCTGCATTGCCAGCCCTTTGCACATTTGGTCTGGTTCTCCTTCATACAGGTGGGAAAAAATCTCATTTCATTAATTTTTAAAAGAATTTTCCAAAATTTGCAGATTTCTTCATAAAGCTAACAGGAAGAACTTGAACTGTAAGGCCTTCTAATAGAGGAGAAAGTAAAACTGGTTCCCCCATCCATCAGGAGGCTTTTGAATGCTTAATGGGAGTGGGCAATTGCAGAGGGATTGAGGGCTATTTTTCACCCTGAGCATGCACCATGTGTTCTGTACTGGTGCCCTGGATGTGAGTGGAACCAATGTGAAATCACTGATGGTTTTGTTTTGGGGAGATTTTTGGATTGGCGGTGGAGTAGAATAAGCATCTGGGAGGTGGCAGCAAAATTGCCACATTTGGGGATAGTTTTGAGAAGTCTGAGATCAAAACAACAATAATAAGGAGGCTACACAAGTGCTCCCTGAGGACTGCATGTGGCCCACAGAGCACAATTTGCCTACCTTTGCTTATAAGTCTGGGGTTGGCTCTGTGTATTCAGCCATGTTTCTGGTGCTGAATTAAGGTTGTCATGTCATTCTTCTGACATGTTGTTCAACTTTAGCACCATTATGGCAAGCAGATACAGCTTAATCTTCCGTGCACTGCAAATCCATTAAATATGGCCAGTCCAAAGGAGGGGAAATTGTGGTCCAGTTTTTAAAACAAACTGAACTCCTGAATGTTATGTTCTTATCCTGCCTTTCTTTGACACAAGATGGGTTGCTTGTGTCTCATCCTCTCACTGTTTATCTTCAGAACAACTCAGTGCTCTAGAAAAGGCTAAGACAAACTATGTTTACACATTACAGTCAGTGCATGTACAGTCTTTATACCTTTGAATACCAAATGTAGATTGGTTTAATTGGTTGCTCATTACTTGTTAGAAATGAGTAACGTTTCTCATTAGTGGTGTGCCACTATCTGTGTTGTGTGCTGGACTAGTATTCTGGAGAGCAGGATTCAGTCCCAGTTCAGCCATGGAATCTCATTGGGTTACCATGCAAAATTCATACTCTCTCTGCTTTAGTGGGAGGTAATAGAAAACTTCCCCTGAATAAATCCCATCAAGAAAACCCTATAACAGGTTCACCAGAAGTTGGAGTCAATTTGAAGGTACACAACAAGAAATTTATTACTGATGTGTTACTTTTTAAAAAGTGAAAGTACTTTTTTTAAAAAAAAATGACAATAATGCCTTCAAACTAAATGTCACCTGCAAAATGATGCTTTGAAGTAACAAGTGACCATCACCCGTCACACACAAGTAAAGTTAGTAGCCAGTGGTAGGAATCCTGCTGATGATATCCACTTCCTTTTATGTTTGTATGTGCTTTTAGGTAATTGTGCAAAGAGTAATTCAGTACCTCCTTGAGCATCAATCCCTCACCCAATTCAACCAACATTTTCTATGCTGGAGTAGGCCAGTTAGGAGTAGGTGATAGGCAGTGTCTTGCTGTGGTTTTGCAGCCAGGAAAAAAAGAGAGAAGGCATCATTCGCCTGGATCTTAGATGACTATATATGAGTACACTGCAAAGAGAAGAGTGACATCTTCTCTCTTCTCCCAGCTGCAAAATCACAACTGGATGTTGCACAGACACCCATGCATTTCACTTTTCATTAGCTACTAATTGGCTGTGTTGGCATACCTAGATCAATTATACTGGAGCTGAAGGGGAAGAGAAGGGAAGATCCATGCTTACAGAGCATTACGTTCCACCAGGCTCATGTAGGATCTCACCCATTATGTTAAAATTACGGCTATTGATGTAAGTATCAGACAAACATGGGTCAATTCACAGGACAATTCCTTTAGCAATCTTGCAAGGTGCTTTATAAGACAAGGGCAATGTGGGGCATTTTTGCTGATTCCTGGCACTCCATGCACACCATCTGGATTTAAGCCTCAAAGATCAAGGCAAAGTGTGGGTGCATGGAAGCAAATATGATTTGTTGTCTTTGTACAACATCATTTCTGATCACAAAGCATGTCCATTATGACATCAGCCTTAACTTTCAATTTCCTCACTTTGTGGCACATGATCCACTTTGAGATAGCCTTAACTGGTGTTACATCAGAAGATTTTTTGGCTCATTGAATATACTTATTTAACTAGTGTATCCAGGAACAAGGTCATGCAGTGGTTGTCCATGGCTGAAAGGGAATTCAAACCCTGGTCTCCAGAGTCATAACCTCATAGTCAACATTCATACAACTATACCAGGCTGGCTCTCATGTTTATTATAATCTCTTATTAATCCACATAGCAATCTCAGTTGCCAAAATAAATATTAACAGAAGAAATAGAGTAGGTAAAAAACAAAATGTACACAATGAGTTGGAGCTACACCTAGTTATTCTTAGAATAGATCCACTCCAATATTTCTATCAGACTACTTCATTCAAACAAAGCAAGTATTCTCCTTTACACTTCAGATACTCTCCCACTCATCTTGCAAGAAGAAATGTGTCATATTGAAGCAAAAAAGGCAGGAAAGGGTGAGATGTCCCCAGACACCTCCTCCTCCTATTCCCAATCTGTGGTATTGACTAAAAGCAGAATATATGCCGCCTCTCCCAAACACACTCTCATATGTGATATTGCCTTAACAAAGCATATGACCAAACTTGATCCACAATACCTTAAATCATGCTTCTCTGTTTACACAGGCATTCACAACATTTTAAAATCTGGTAGTTTTATTAAGTATCAAAAGTTAAACATTTGCTGATAGATCAATTCAGAATTCACCATTTAAATTCCAGAGCTGAACATTCCATATGAAGATTCATAATTAATAAAAGATAAAAAATATTTAGCATGTATATGCCACTTTGGTTAGCATGTTCAAAATATTGTAGATACATAACCTGCAAGGTATGTCAGTATGATCAGCCCCATATTGCATGCTGGAACACGTAGAAATGACTACTAAAAGATTCCCTGTGAGTTGAAGACAGAGATAAGATTAAAGCAGAGATTTTCTGATTCATCACTCAATCTCTGCCATTATACTACATTCTCTCTTCCTCTGTTTTGATTGTTTAATGGAATGAATGAACTTAATTTAACATTTACTAAATTTTGTTGCTAGTAATCTATCACATACTGTCACATATTGATTGTTACTGCATGCCAAATGTCTGCTACTGTAAAATGGCTGAACTCTGCTCCAGAATCTTTGAATGGAAAATGCTTTGACAGAATACCAAGAATGCTATCAAGCCAAAGCTGAGTGCTCTCAAGTCCCATTGATTCCAACAGCAAGGAGTTGATTTCCTCTTTGTGATGAGATCCAAAGTGTTTCATTTCAGATTGGATCATGCCCATAGCATCTGGCAAATGCCCAGTGAATATACAGTGAACATTTGGAGAACATTCACCATTAAAATTCTCAGAGGGGATTTCTGAGAAGCATTTTTAAAGCACATTCATATTGACATTACAAAGTTACCCCAATCATTAGGAGAGAATACTTTGTTCTATTGCACTATCTTTATTCAGAGACAGATGAGGTAAGTGTTCCCACAAGGCAGACATCCAGATAAGGCACATAGCCAGCTGTTCTAGGAGAGTCTAAGTAAACCTTAAGACACCACCTGTCTTAATCTGGACAATTCTGATATCAACTGTCAGTTGCCTAGGGTTGCTAGGTGAAATACAGGGTTGTGGAGAACAGGGTCCCTCACAGCTATCAAAGGTACGGAAGTCCTGTCCTGCATTTCACCTTGCATTCCTATAGGCCCCATCTACACAAGGGGCAAAAAATCCATAAGGGGGTAAAAAATCTGAAAAGGCAGGCATTTGAATGTGAACACTCTGACTAACAATATTTTACCCCCACCCCTAAAGTCTGCATAGCCTGGGAGGAAGGAGAATGATAGAGGCAGCAGAAAGGGCTGGGAAGGGGTCAGGGTCCAGAGGAGGAGGACAGAGGAAGGAAAGTGGTGGCACCGGTGGGGCTGGGAAGGGGCCAGGAGCCAGAGGAGGAGGATGGACGAAGGAAAGCGGTGGCACCAGTGGAGCTGGGAAGGGGGCCAGATGGAGGATGGAGGAGGAGGAGGACAGCAGCAGTGGCATGGACTGCTTACCTTAAAAATGGCTGCTGCTGCTGATTCTTCACTTTCCAAGCCCTGCCCCCTCTATCCTGACAGCCAATCAGGTTGCACTCCTTTCATATCTATGTGAACAGGAGTGTACAGACAACCAATCATTCGAAAGCTGTCCAGAGTAAACCCTGGGATCCAGATGAAGAGCCGGATGCCCCAGACACAGATTAAAAGGTTAAGTTTTACAGGCTCCCCTCTGAATAGCACGTATTTATTCGAACGGCGGTCTGTACAGATTGGTGATTTTTCCAATAAATACGTGTTATTTTTCGTTGGGTAGATGGGACCATAGTTGTCTTTCAAAGGGGTGAGTAGGAATTTAGAAGATAATTCTACACTTGGCTTCAAGATCCACTTTTTCCCCCTTACGGCATGCAGCCAGTTGCTGGCATCCTGTTAGTGACATAAGTAGGTGTAAGCCTGACATAGGCCTGCGTATGCCTGCCTCCCTCTTTCCTTCCTTCCTTCCTTGCTTGCTTCCTTCCTTCCTTCCTTCCTTCCTTCCTTCCTTCCTTCCTTGTCATTGCTGAGGCTAATATTCTCTTCCTTCATCCACAATGACCAAAGCTTCCCAGAACTCAGCATTAAGCTGCTGAGGACCACTAGTCACACTTGCTGCTTCTCCGACCGCCCCCCTATTCACCGGGGAGTCAAGAACCATGTTGGAAGAGAACATTTGCAGCTAAAAGTTCAAGTCCGAAAAGTAAGGAAAGGCATGTACCCTTGTCCTTTTTTAAAAAATTATTTTTATATTTTTTTTATTTGAAAAACATAGTCTCATGACTGTTTGTCCAGTACAAAGGAGATAACATAGTTAATATAATTAAACAGTATGAGAAGACATACATACACAAATCAAAAGAAAACAGTGCAGGTGCTGAACAAGCTGGGGAGGGTTTGGTTACATATGGGGAGAGTCACATAATACAGGAAATACAACATTATAGTTAGGTATGATACCTTGTTTTGCTTCTTAACTTATTTGGGATTAAAGTTATCAGAGGCCTAGGCAAGTGTTCTATCTAAGCTGTATGGTACTTTAGAAACTTGATGTAATCCTTCTTACTTTAGAATAAAGCTTTCTTTGTGAAGTCGAAGGCTTTCACGGCCAGCATCCATAGTTTTTTTGTGGTTTTTTTTCTGGGCTGTGAGGCCATGTTCTGGAAAAGTTTATTTCTGACATTTCACCCACGCACCCCCTACACCACCACTCTCTGAAGATGCCAGCCACAGAAGCAGGCAAAACATCAGGAATAAACTCTTCCAGAACACGGCCTCACAGCCCAGAAAAAAACTACAAAAAAACTAAAGCTTTCTTTCTCTCTGTTAAAAACTCCATGGTGCTTTTGGCTACAGAGTACACTGAGCATTTCTCTCCAGTGAAAGGGGACAAGCTTTCCTTTCTTTGCTCAAGAGCTTGGACAAAGGAGTATGAGAGGATAAAACTATCCAAGATCTTGGGAGATAGACTTCTGCAACATGGATAGTTTCTTTAAATCTCAAAATAAAACCCAGAGTGAATCCACCATACCCCTATCATGGAACCGAGACAAAGACTTTCCTTTATGAAAAGTATAACAATCTTCAGTGTTCTACAAAACCCTTTGTTTTCACTCTCTGTTACAAAGTAAGATTCTGTGGCAGAATTACAACTGATTTGAATAAACAAAACTCAAAAAGTAAAACTAGATATATTTTAATATAACAAGGTAGTGAGGATTATTTTCCCAGAAGTTTATTTATATGAATAGTAAAGGTGATCAAGAACCAAACCACATCAGAATAATTGATCCTCAAAGACCCTAAAAGGGAGAGAATTATCTTGTTAATGGAAATTGCTACCAGGAATGCTGCCACCACATAGCTTCAGAAGCAACATTAAAAGCTTCTAGAGAATATCAAACAACACATTCTGTGTTCATTAAAAGACTTTTACTTCCTCTAAATCACTGTTACAGATGCCATTTAAGTTTTCTCTCCAAGCTGTTGCTACCAATCTCCTCTGTCTTAAACCTTTTTCTTAGAAGATTATGCAATTATTTCTCTTTTATAATTCATTAGAGTGTCCCAGTGGTTGGATTTCTTCCAGGTCTCTATTTTGCTTCCACATTATTGGCAAAAGAAATAAAAAAAAAAAAGGAGAAAATTATACTGGAACGGTGCCAGTTGTAACCCATTTAATCAAAATCATTTCTTGGTGCACAGACTATTACCAAGTCAGAGCCCTATACTGACTAAATAATTAACTGGTAATTAAGAAATCCAAAATTATGAGAACACCCTTGAATTATTCACATAACTGGATTAATCTGCCCACCTGCTTCTATCTCTCTCCCTGTGTGTGTGTGTGTGTTGTGTGTGTGTGACAGAGAGGGGGAGATGAGAAAGAGAGAGAATATATATCTATACATATTTTGGATTTACTGCATAACAAAGGCAGATAAAATTTCAAGGTTGTTAAAAGTTCAACGTATACATATTGCAAATTATCCCATTAATTCTGCAACACAAATTTATCTCAAAGATTTATATAATGCACACAATCATTTTTCATCATATGCCCTGAGCATCAATCATGGCATAACATTCAACCACTGATCTGCTGGGAAAATAAGTATCTGCTGCCAACAGTCAAAACGAAAGTACCGGTATACAATGTTAGTGCAAAGGTGAATTATAAGGATGGAACCGTCTGAAACCAAATCAGTTGAATCCCTTTTATTTCTATGGTTAATTTAATTAGAAACAAATGATTCTACTTCACTTTTTCATCTTCTGTGGTCTAGCTCAGCCAGCCATTGTAGTGTAGTGGTCTGAGTGTAGGACTCAGACTCCGGGATACCAGGTTCAAATCCTCACTCAGCCATTAAGAAAACATACTGGGTGTCCTTGGGCAAGTGACACTCTCTCAGACTTAGAGGAAGGCAATGGCAAACATCCTCTGAATAAATATTGCTAAGAAAATCATAATTTTATTGCCATAAATTGGAACTGACCTACACACATAAGAGCAATGGTCTAGATCAATGCTTAATCAGTCCTGCTGTCTGTCATGTTCCTGGGATCCTTGAAGTGGATTAGACCAAGACTATGTCTGCAGCAATATGCACACCTGAGAGCAAACTCAATTGAAATCAGTGGGTGTTAGTTCTGAGTAAATTTACATAGGATTACACTGCATGTTATTTGCATTTATGTTCCATTGAAATAAATGAGACACAATAGTCAGGACTTAACTTGAATTCCACTGTTTTCTGTTGGACTCAGGAGGAATTAACTGGATCTCAGTTATCTGCATGCTGTTCCCATCCTGCAAAACACTATTTTCTTACTTTGACAAGACATTCTAGGTACACATGCACACACACAAAAAAGCACAGGAAGTATTCTTGTTACATGCCATTTCTATAGCAGCATGTATTCATGCTTTGAGGACCAAAGATTAATAATAATGACTGCCACAGTAGAAGAAACAAACATTAAGTATCTCAGAAACTCTGGACATAAATGTACAATTAGAAAAGTTTAGTTATGACTATATGTTCAAAGTTGGTGTCAATAAAGTTTGAAATTTCATGCTAAGAAAAGCTCAGATGTGAAACATGTATAAATTAGATTAATTAAGCAAATGTACATATTTCCTCTTACTTTGCACAATTTATAATTCTTGTTGTATTTATTTTTATTCCACCTTTTCCCCAATCTGTAATGCAAGGTAGCTTGCAAAGGTTAAAATACAATAATATCCAAAATCCCCAAAACAGTGATCCCTTTATTTGGCCAACCATAAATGCACACAATCTATGATCCAAGCTTTCAAAGCTCCGTTGGCTTCTTCATCAGGCAAAGGTGTTAAAAAATGGTACAACATCAGACCTTTGACAAAATACCTCATCAATGTGTTTCCCAGAGTCATTAGTCCTGATGCGCCAGGACTTGCCACCATACCAAAAGTCTCAATTCTATACCTTCCCAGGGAGTTCCAGACCCCCAAGCTTCTCCTTAAAATGAGAGTCTGAAGGGTGCCCCTTTTGCAGACTGATCTATTTACTGGAAGTTTCCTTCCCTATGCATTATAGCTCCCCCTCATATCTTTGTCAAATGTGTATAAAACTAGAAAAACCTTAGTAGTATATTTTAAATTATCTGCAGAAGCCCAACCACTTGGCATTGTCCCCAGAATAAATGAACCTGATTTATCTAAAATGAGGAAATTACAGTGCCAGGATGCTACTGAGGTACCCTTAAATGTCTTTGTACACACAGAGTCAGGTTTCCCAATCTTTCCTTCTTACAATGGTGATGCAGCATGAAAACTAGATTCCGTTCCCCTCTGATCTTGCAAAACCCTTTTCCTCTTCCTAACAAATTAATTCCTCCTCCCTGCTTCTATTTATCCTCCTCCTTCTCCCAGAAATCTTGATTTACTTAACTGAAGCCCATTTCATCCTGGATTTGTAAATCCCGCTCATTTTAGTTCATTCTGCTCTCATGGAGACATGCTAGCACTTGCTACTTTCAAACCTCACTGCTTCTTGTTATTAACCACTGTGCTTTCTGAGATAATCTTCCTATACTTGGGGCCCTTTCACACTTCACAGTTATGGCCCTTTGATTCCACTGTCATGGCAACATCCTATGGAATCCTGGTATTTGCAGCTCTACAGCCTCATAAAACTGCAAATTTCCAGTATCAGAAATGGTAGAGAAGTCTAGTGGTTCACCAAACTATAACCTTCAGGATTCCATAGGATGTAGTCAAGGCAGATAAATTCTGTAGTGTGAATGGTCTCTATGGGGTGTATATACATTTGTTCAGCTTCCTTTTCAGTGTAGGTTTATAACAACTGTTTAATCCTCTAGTAGAACCTTCTAATTCTGCCAAAAACTTATATTGGCACTTCACTTAAAACAAACAAACAAACAAACAAACAAACAACAATTGCCTAGTCCCCTGAAATTTGAAAAGCTTAATCCCTCCCTTAGGGACTGCTGATCCAACTAATTTACTTCACTCTGATCAAGCCAGCAAGCCTACATATATATATATATATATATATATTTCAAGATTGTCAATGGATGGCTTCAGCTTTTGCACTCTCAACATGAGCTGGACTTGAGCTGAACCAGACTGATTGAATTTGGGTGTCTCCTGGCAAGCAATCAAAACAATCACTACCTACAGTCTTCCTCACTACCACAAATCGAGTGCATTATTTACAATATAGATGAATGGTGTGTTTTGCCTTGGAATACTATTCACCTGAATGAATATTTGAATAGGCATTATGCGAATCTCTGATATTTGTCAAAGTAAAAGGTCACAAAAATATTTGCTTCAGCTCTGCTTAGCAGAACTTGTGCTGGGGTTTGAAAATTGCCTGGAACAACAGCAAACCTGAGTCATTTCTTTTTAATTTACCTCACTGTTCCTTTCTCTCCCTTCCCTCCTAAGCTGTTTAGCTCAAATGCAGAGTTCATAAATGAAAAAGATGGCATTTTGAAGATGTAAGTCATGTGACTTTTAAAGAACAATAACAATACAGTTTAGTAGTATGTTCTTATACAATACCAACTCTTGATTATTGCACGAAAATATGGAAATAATGGGTCATTTCTTAATAGCTGTTTTTGTTTTTTTGTTTTTTTTAAGAAGGAAGTGTCATCCTTAGCAGACCTGATATGGGGAAAATGTGATTTAGACTCAAACTCTAAATGATTTACTTGGGAGTGAGCTATATTGTCCTCACTGGGGCTTATTTCTGAATAGATATGTGTAAGGTTATGCTGTTACATTGTCATGTTAACACTGACAAATATTAGCATTAGGGAAGGCAGGCAAGAAATGTTTATTGAAATTGAGCATTTCTGGTCTGTTTTCGAAGGAAAAGGTACAAGTAATGTATTCCCCTTATAAACGAGGGAGGTAGACTCCTCCGACCTATCTATTCACATGCAAATCTCCCCTTGAAATAATAAATGTCAGAGCACATTTTCCAAAATGGATCATGCAGTGTCAGTTGGTGGCTTCCATGTCAGTGGGGTGATGAATCTGCTCTGGGGGTCTTTTGACACTGCACAGTTATAGCACTTCTGACAGCAATTCATATAGATGTCTTTGGACTTTATCAGACGAGCCCCTTAAAAGTATTCTTTTGCTGGCATAAAAAAATCCATTTTTATGCCAGCAAAAGAACGCCACCCACCGTACATACCACTAATCCTGGCAAAGGCTTTCCTGGCAATGAAAGAGGAAGTGAATGGATTTCCCTTCACTTCTTCCTTTTGAAATCCACAGATTATCACAAGATTTCATCACAAGGGAAATTTAAAAAGCAAAAAACAAAAATTAAGACAGAAAAAACTTTTTAAAAGCACATACACACACTTTAAAGGTCCCAAGTAACCCAGGGAGGGTAATAAAAAGTGTGTCACATACCTGGCTGTCATGATTTCACCCAGAAGCGCTTGTGCCAAACCAGCCATTGACACTGCATTGACATGAATACAATGGTGCGAGGTTTCACACACCGGCAATGCCGGCACAAAAGCGCCATGAGGGATCTATTGACAGCTTCAGCCGTCAATAAAAAATGATGGGTTTTGGCAGGGACACAACCGCAAAAGGGTGACATCATCTGATATGCTCACTCTTTCATGGTTATGTGGCATCATTATGATGCCATATTTTATGCATCTGATAAAGTCTTTTAAATCAGAACACCTGACCAATATAACTTTACAGTATAATCATATGTCCCTGATGAGTGTATTTAGTACAACCCTATTGTACAATCATCATTCTCTGGTGAGTTTATCTGTATAATGTGTATTTAAGATTTTTAAAGAACAGGAAAAAGGTACACAGAGAACATTAGAGAGATCATCCCTCTCTCCTCCCATCATTTTTCTTCTTGATGCTGCCAGAAATTAGGAGTGCTTCAGAGAACGTTATGCATCTATTTTCTTGTGTTGTTTTTTTAAATGAAACATTGTTTAAATGCATGCCATTCATCATAGGTTTTGGGGTTAGCATGGGTTGAAGCTGGTGTGGGGGTGGGAGCATTGAGCTTGGTCTTAGCAACTCCAGCTTGTAGTCCCCACTCTCATTTTTTAATTCTTTTCTCATTTTGTTCTTGAAGAAAGCAGCATGCAATTCTTAGCAATTCCCTTTCTGCTGCGGGGAAGTATTTAAAACTATATAGTTCAGGGTGTGGCTTTTCATGCACCAAACAACATTTTTCTATGCATATTTATCTGTTCAGACAATGTTTTCTGCAAAGAAAAATGCTCTAGCCCTAGACTTATTCTGCACAAAATTCATACCTCATTTTGTTTCGGAAGAAAGTAGTTTCTTCAGTGAAGGAAACATGAAATATTCTCTGTGCAGAAAATGCTGCTCCCTGTGAAGAAAATGCTATAGTTTGGGATTTATTATGTACAAAATCCACTCTCTGCATTATTGGTGTTGTGTGTCTTCAAGTTGTTTCTGATTTATGGTGACCCTAAGGTGGACCTATCATGGGTTTTTCTTGGCAAGATTTGTTCAGAAGGGGTTTCCCTTTGCAAATCTCTGAGGCTGAGAGAGTGTGACTTTCCCAAGGTCATCCAGTTGGCTTCTATAGCCAATCAGGGATTTGAACCATAGTATCCATAGTCCTAGTCCAGCACTCAAACCACTATACCACGCTGGCTATTATTGTCTGCATAGAAAACAGCATTTTTTGCAGTGTATTAATTTCCATACATAAAATTTCTCCCCAAAAGAACATCATGCAAATTTTATGCAGACTAAGTCCTCAACTTCAAATATTGTCATCAGTCCAGAATTATTCTCATCAGGATATCCTAACAGTTGAGAAACACTTTTTATAATCCATTTTTTAAAAATATTTAAAACATTATTTCCATTCATAGTCCCCATCAAGTCATGATGCTTACTGAGTGATCTTGGACTTGGCCTCCTTCACAGGGTTGTTGTGAAGATAAAGTGAGGAAGAGAAGAGCTATCCCTTTGAGAAGATCCATGGCTTTGAGCCCTTTGTAGTGAAATATAAATGTAATTGATAAATAAATAAATATGATTGAAAGATGCAAAGATGCTTTCGCCACCAATAGAAGGGGAAAAATCTACTCTTCATTTTACAACCATAGTTATATATAGTTTTGTCACTAGAAATGAATTTTCTTTGATCATTTTCATTTTACTATTTGTTACTAAATTTCGGTTTGCTACCTCTTGAAATAATTTAATTGCTTTTAACATATGATTCTTCATTATGAGTGTTATATTAAGTTTTAAGATGCTGAAGATGAAAGATGCTGGAGGCTATTATTTTTTATCACTATCTGTGAATCACCAATGCACAATATCTAATTTTTCAAAATGTATATGGTTTTGAGATGCTAAATTTTACACACACACACACACACACACACACACATATATATATATATATCACAGAGTTTTTGGATCATCTTTCTTCATTAAAACTGAGAAGAAGAAAAATGGAAATTGTCACATAATCTTGTACCTTCCTATGAGAACAGCTCAATTGTATGGAAGGCCTGGGCTAGTCAGTCTTGCTGATAAATATGAGCATTATTACCAGATAACATAATTTGATCTATCAGTGTACCACAGGAAAATAGTGACTGGAATACAGAGCAATGAGACTTGGAAGGAATTGTTCTGTAGTGGCCATTTGCACTCTAATGTCTATTTGCTGAATGCTGTCACCTTACAATCACTATTTGGGGTCAGACTAGATAGCCCATGAGACTCTGGGACTCTGGGAAGTCTTTTTCCTTTAACTCTCAGGCCTAGTCAATGTCCCTTACTAATCAACTCTATGTTCCAGAAACATATGATATGCTGATGTAAACAAATTCTTTCTCTAATAATGGTCGAACTGTACCCAAATGTTCCTAAGCTATCATGCCTTGAACTATCAACAATTGTCTCAAGGAAGAGAAATTGCTGACGCCAAAGAGAAGGAGGAGGGAATTGTTTTTTGCATACTGAAATTATTGTATAAAAGTATTCTGTAGCTATAGCTCTTGGCTCTGACTCTTTGGAAGGCCCACCGGTGTAATAAAACTCACTTTCCAATCCATGGGTTTGCTGTTCCATGATTTCTGCAACAGTTCTTTGCCCCCAATTTGTTAAATAAAATGTTCTTGCAAAAGACTACAGGATGAAGTTGAGATACAATTAAACTCAAGGATTGTCTACACTGGCCAGAATACACAGGCTTCCTGCCAGCATATCCCCCCACAACCCCCCTTACTTGCATGCAACTAGAGGAAATCTGCATGAACACTCTGGCCCATATCTGCAGCTGCCTCTGCTGCTATCTATGTTGCTCTCTCTGAAGCCAGGAAGGAGGCTCTGATCAAAGCTGGTCATATGCAAAGGGTCTTGATCACATGCTGCAGATCTCCTTCCTAGTTTCAGAAAGTGTGACACAGATGACAGTGGAGTGTGGTAGAGAAGGCAGCAGAGGTAGTTTGTGATATGGGCTGGCATGCTGGTATAGACTCCTGTGTTCTTGCAGGGCCCAGTCTGTTTTTTCTTAAAAGAGGTGGTTTTCCCCAGGTGTTAAACTTGACATTTTAATGGGTTTTACCCCATCTTCCCTCATCTTTGTCCCAGGCACTATCAGGACTGCCAGGGGGACAAACAGGGTAAAAGCCCTGCATTGTATGGACTGTAGGACTCTAAGATAGGGGCAAGACAGGGTAAATAACCCACCTAGACAAGCCCTCAGTTAACCTGACAATTAAACTAGGGTATTGAACAAGGGGTTTTGATTGGGTGAGTATGTGGTCTCTCTTCCCTGCCTCAACAACACACTTTCCAAAATTAAGATCTTTAAAGTATTGTTTAATGTAATGGAAGGAATTTAAATGCTTGCTTTTCAATCCCACCAAACTCACACTGATTTAGGCTTAAATCTGTTAGCAGTCCCAACCTGAGTAGAACCACTGAATCAATTGTTCAAGGTTGAGTCAATTTCAACAACTCTTCCAAAGATGTTTTCCTAGCATCAACTTTCTCATTGGAAATTGGGCAAATATATTTAAATGAGTCGTAACAAAGTCTCCACTGACTTTCTGTGTTTTTAAATAGCATTTTGTGTTCAGGTTACATAGAGACCCTATGAGAAAGGGTCCAATGAGAAAGGATCTCTGTGTAACGTTTGTTGACCTCACCAAAGCCTTCGACACCGTGAGTAGGAAATGTCTATGGCAGATCCTGGAAAGACTAGGATGTTCCCCCAAATTCCTTAAAATGATTATCTTGCTACACGAGGTCCAGCGCAGTCAAGTCAGATATGACAATGCTCCTTCAGAGCCCTTTCTAATAACTAATGGAGTGAAGCAAGGTTATGTTCTTGCTCCAACTTTATTTACAATCTTCTTCAGCATGATGCTCCATCCAAAGGGCTATGGCAGAGCTCGAAGAAGACAATGGCATCTATATACGTTACCGTACTGATTCCAGCTTGTTTAACTTAAGGTGTCTGAGGGCTCGCACTAAGACTCTAAACTATCTAGTCCGTGAGCTGCTCTTCACTGATGCTGCTGCCCTTGTTGCCCACACAGAAGCAGCACTGCAGCGCCTAACATCCTGCTTCGCAACAGCTGCAGAGCTGTATGGGCTGGAAGTCAACCTGAAGAAAACAGAAGTTCTTTACCAGCCTGCACCACAGGACAAACACCACCATCCCCACATTGCCGTCGGCAACTCTGTGCTTAAGTCCGTTCAGCAGTTCATCTCCTCAGATGCCAAGATTGACAAAGAAATCGATCACAGATTAGTAAAGGCACATAGCGCATTTGGAAGACTTTACAAAAGAGTCTGGAGTAATAAACACCTGAGGCAAAACACAAAAATCAGTGTGTATAGAGCTATTGTACTGTATGTTCTCCTTTATGGGTCTGAAACATGGGTCACCTATCGCCACCACTTATGACTCCTCGAACACTTCCATCAGCGCTGTTTACGCACAATCCTAAATATACAATGGACTGACTATGTGATGAATGTTGCTGTCCTTGAGCAAGCAGGGATCACCAGCATTGAGGCCATGATATTGAGAACACAGCTGCGCTGGGCAGGGCATGTTTCTAGGATGGAGGACCATTGCCTCCCCAAAATAGTACTCTACAGTGAACTTGCCATGGGTCAGCGTAAGAGGGGCGCTCCAAAAAAGTGATACAAGGACTCCCTGAAACAACATCTGAGGCTCGGCCAAATTGATCACCAACAATGGTCCGCCCTGGCCACACATCAGGAGGCATGGAGACACACTATCCACAATGCAGCAGAGAACTTATTTGAGAACTCACGCCGAACAAGTCTTGAAGAGAAACGACAATGGAGAAAGAATCACAAGCTGGAAACATCACCCAAGGAAACCTTCTGCTGTGCTTTCTGCAACCGGACTTGTCTATCTCGGATTGGTCTTTTTAGTCATCAGCACACTTGCAGAAAGTGTGGGATGAGTCCTTCCTGAATCTTCGTTTGCGAAGAAAAGCCAGAGAGAGTGTGTGTGTCCAGGTTGGTTTATAACATGTTCTGCTACTGCTGATTTTTCTGGCTGGTTCAGTCTGCAGTTTCTCTTATTTTCCTTGATTCATGTTTGCACAGTGTGTTTGGTGGTCCCTATGTAAACTTGTCCATAGCTGAATGGTATGCGGTAAAACACAGAAATTCTGGACCAGTCCAACAACTATCATGTCAGTATCCACTAACTTGTTTGGAATCATAAGTCACGTTGAAGTGTTCAAGATAATTTTTATCAGAAGAAAAATAAAACAGGATCAAGTGTATCCGATATAATTCAGCATTGTTATGCAATTAAGTTATCATCAGTATTGCAGTGGTATCATTCAGACATTGTAATAAGGCAGAACAGGAATTATATAACAAACAACTATGGGAGCATTTGTGGTACAGACCTAGAAAATATGTCTTAAATACATCTATCCTATAATCTACAAAAGCAATACTGAAGGTGTGGAATAAGCTTTCCCTAAAGATGATTCCAAATATTTCACTAATTAACTCTATACTGATGAATGAGTTTGTAGAAACAGTGGTTAATTGGACAATTAATGCTCCTATTTGGGGAGATATGCTGTACTTTACATATTGAATTTGCCATGGTAATATATCTTATACAGTAAGCAGCTTGTTGCAAAGCCAAATCAGACAATGAGACCATTCTTCCAGTTTCTTTGGTACATAGAGAACAAATAAAGTTTGTCTTGATTGTGTACTATAATTTAGGCATTTTTCTCAAGAGCTCCACCAAAAAACAAAAAAAATAAAGAAAGAAAAGAAAAGAAAAAAGAAAAGAAAATTGCAGAATTAAACCTCTAACATATTCATGCTACTTACCAAGATACATGGAACAGAGATTTAAATAGAGATAATCTTTCAGTAGTTCGAACAAAATGGAAACAGCTTTTAAAAACAATTAAAGTATTATTAATAAATTCAAATTTCTCAAAAATTTTTTAGAAATCTATTTACCAATGGTGGCCAAATCTACACTATACCAATAATTCAGTTTGTAACTGGATTATGTGCCATGGTTCCTTCCCATGGCACCAGCACTCTGTTGCAAAGAAGGCTAAAGACCTTGCAAAACTACATACCCTGTGATCATATAGGAAGAAGCCATGGCAAATAATCCAGAGTGAAACTGAGTTATTTGTGTTGTTACCTATCCTGATAGCCCCCATCTTGGAGTATCAAATAATTGGCAATATTTAATAATTCATCTTAATGTAGCATTCCATGTGGTTAGCAAGTGAACCAGGGACCCCCAAATACTAAGGTTGGAGTCACATGACCAAAGGAGGGGGCCTTTGGAAATTCCCCCCAAAAATATTCAGGTCAGAGTTTAACACCTGGAGATGAGTCATTCACTAATCCACTTAACGATAGCAGAGTCCTTGATGCTTGTAAAATAAGTCCTTCCTTCCCTCAGTCCCTTCCAACAATAAACCCTGCCTGCTCCTATTCAATTCAAAATCCATCACCCATTAACGATCATTAACTCTTCCAGAGCACCCTTTGTCTAATCCTGGGAACCTGTGAGAAACATTGTATTTCACTCTTAATTCCATCCCTTCAGGGGAATTATCACATCTAAATATCACCCTAAAACTCCACCGAAGTGTGCATAGTTTCCACTTCCTCTTGAGTTCACATCAGACTGTGTAGTCATCCCATCTTCAGAGCCCCTCGCTGTTGGTGTACTTTGTGATCACAGCTCTCGGGGATCAGTACCACAATACCTTACTCTATTCTTCTATCCAAATACTTCCTACTATGTTTAATAGCTTTGGGTGACTGCCTGAAACCTGAGTGTTTGTGTGGCTGCTGCTACTGTTAATTTCCAATAAAAATAATTTAATTGTACATTTTGGCTGAGAGTCTTCTCCGTTACTACTGGTATAAATAGGTTAAAAGATCCCATCATTACCAAACCTCTCACTGCTATATTTGAGCTAATTAAACATTACCTTTAATAATTTCAGACAGTAGTGGGATCCTCGTGGATCCCATACAATTCGGGTAATAATGTAGTGTAGATTTGCCAGTATCTCACTCCAAATAGACTAAGATATATCGTACTAAAATACACTGTTGTAGAACTACAAAAGCTGGCTATCTTCATATTTTTTGTGAGTTTTAGAAAATTTTTAAAAATCTGGAACTCTGTGTTATCACGATTAATAGCAATAGGAATAGCACTTACATTTCTATACCACTTTATAGTGCTAAGCACTCTCTAAGAGGTTTACAGTGTGTTAGCTAATTGCCCCCAACAAGCTGGGTAGTCATTTTACTGATCTACAGAAGGATGAACGTCTAAGTCAACCTGGAGCCCTGCAGGATTGAACTCACAACATTGTGGATGCAGTACTAGCATTTAACCACTGTGCCACCAGGGTTCCTGGTTTAACAGGCCATAGTTTGCCCCCAAATTTAAAAGCTACCCTATTATGCATATTGAACACAACTATAGAGCATATTGACTTGCAGATTATTAGTTCTTTACTCATGACAGCTAAAACAGGTACAGTGGGTCCTAAGCCTCTGCTGAGGTTTGGTTCCAGAACACCCACAGATACCAAAATCTGTGGATGCTCAAGTCCGATTATTTAGAATGGCAAAATAAAATGGTGAAAAATATAAAATGGCTAACAGCAAGGATTCCTTTTTGGATTTTTTTTTTTTTAATTTGAGCCATGGATGGTTGAATCCATGGATGCAGAAACCAGGGATATGGAGAGTCATCTCTTTTGCCCCGTTTTGGCCGGGAAAATAACTTGGCTAAGGAAGTTATGGGAAGTAACTTCAATGTTTAAATTTGTTTATTAGAAACAAGAAGTTAATTATCAACCAAATCACTAATTTATTGAAAGATGAGTCTTATTCATTAATTCATGGATTGGAAGAATTAGAGAAAACATGTTTCCTTTTAGTTTAATTTAAGGATTTGCTTGTTTGCATGTTTAGCTGTCTATCTTAGTTTTGATTTGCACTTTGAAATAATAACAAGGTTCATAAAAAGCT
Organism: Gambelia wislizenii; assembly: GCA_030847615.1. NCBI lineage: Eukaryota > Metazoa > Chordata > Lepidosauria > Squamata > Crotaphytidae > Gambelia > Gambelia wislizenii. Next base: position 152,915,230 of record JAUMIR010000004.1, read on the forward strand.
ATGATTAAAACTTTGCCCTATGTAATAGCTGAATATATACAAATAAGAAGGCTATTTTCATAGGTACTAAAAATAAACATTCAATGGTGAGTCACATATATGTAAATCTCACTGAGTCCAGGAGTCTATTCTAGTTGGGGATTCAATAGGATTCAGACCTTAAAATTATTTTCATATTCCAGATCTACACTTCATTTAAACAAATAAACAAACAAAGTGTTTGGTATCTTGTTTGAATTCAAGGATAATTACTTTCATTACAAAAAGAGGATTATTCATTCTTAATAGGATCCATCAGTTAATATCCCCATCTTCCATTATAAGAGTCCTGACATATTATAACCTAATATGCAAGATGGAGGGGTCAAAGAAGAAAAGTTTTGATGTCTTGCTCTTCTACATATTCATTTTGCTGTTTCAAAGTACAGTAGGACCCTATCCACTGATTCAGTTATCCACAGGACACAAAACAGCACACCTACCATAGAGTATTCCTAAAAAATGTGCCCTCTCTAGCCATTTTCTAGGACCTCTAAGGCAACTCTATGGTATTTTAAACGGGAAGTCTTATTTTCAATGGTGTTCACTATTATCCACAGTGTTCAGTATCCACCCCCCCGAACCAATCCCCAGTGGGTATGGGGGTCCTACTGTATTCCTACAGAGCAGCATGATGTAGTGATTTGAGCATTGGATTATGACTCTGGAGACCAGGGTTTGAATCCCCAATCAGCCATGGTAACCCAGTAGGTGACCTTGGGCAGGTCATACTCTCTCAGCTTCAAAGGAAGGCAATGTCTGAAGAAATCTTGCCAAGAAACCCCCGTGATAATTTTGACTTATGGTCACCATGTATTGAAAACATCTTGAAGGCATACCACCATCACAACAAAAGTATTCCTTGCCTAAGAAACCCCTATGAAATTCACGGGGTTACCATAAGTTATCTGGCAACTTGAAGGCGAGGGAGGGAGGGAGGGAGAGATACCACTGTTTTCAATGGGTTTTACTCTCAAAATGTTGTGTATATAATCAATGCCTGTCTGTTCAAATGTTCTCTCCAGTATCTACCTTTCTGCATGTGGAAAGGAATCAGAATCCAGATACAGTTTCTGTAGGAAACTAGAGCAGGTTTGGAACACTCTCCCAGTGAACATAGATATTTTCACAGCACTTGAGGTCTGTAAGAACCTAAAAGCAAAATGTGATAGGGAAAGTGAGAACTCAGAATCAATTTAAGGAAATAGTGTGCAGAGTAATGAGGAAGAAATGTCATTAAAACTCTTACCTCTATGAGGAGTTATCCCTGAAATACCCCTTCTTATAATTAGCAAGGTGATATTTTATAAAAATCTGGTTTATTACATCTTCCAGAAACTTGATTTCTTAATCCAAGTCATACACAAAGGCAGATGGAGAAACCATAGCGGGGGAATGTTACTTTTGAGGAGCCATTAAAATGTCCCACATAGCCATGGTGGCTGGGGGAATTCTGCAAGTTGTCAGTAAAAGCATGTTTTCCAAGCTGTGGAAGGAACTAACACATTACAGTCCATGGGGTTGCCATAAGTTGACAGGCAACTTGAAAGTACCTGTACATACACATACACACAAACAAATATGCAATCAATTATCAGTTATCCACACCAATTATCATGCTAACTTCACAAGGAGGGGTGGATTATATTTTGTGATAAATATAAAATGAGTGGCCCAAAACTATTTTCTAGGGCAGAGAAATAATCATAAAGGGGCATTGAAATGAATTTTAGTAAAATCCATTCTGCTTTGGGATCTTGGCATACAGGTGTGGAATTGCTACAACATGTTGGCTATCACACAGAATGAGAGGTACACACTTTCTCCCTCCACAGCAAGTTACTTGAACCTTCAGTGGTTCCTGAGCCCAGATATAATGCAAACTAGAAAATCAATTAAAATGATTACAGTACAACTCACTCAAACTATAAGCAGTTGGCTATAGTGTTCAGTTCCTACAACCCAAATGAATGTTAATGGAACATGTTCTGGGCATGAGAGAAGCAAAGGAGGAAACAATTCACACACAGAGGGCCCATAACCCACAGTAGGATTGTAATAACCCATCCTAGTCACCTAATTGTCTTTGCATCTTGATTAGCAATTAGTGTAAAAGACAAAAGTATACATTTTCCCGGATGAAGCCCTATACACCCATAAATCCAGTTTCTTGTATAATGTTGTAGCAGATGTCTTTTGTTCAGGAAAACTCCATGTAGGGAAATAACTTTCTCTTGATTATACAGTCTTCTTTCTGCCTTGCTTTTGCTTACACTTTTGCTTTTATTTGCATAATAATCGTTTGCAGGCAGTCAAGCTTTAAAGACAAGAAAGCATATGCATACATTTTTGCCCATTCTAAGTGGGAACCATTTGAACAGAGGAAATTAGAAAGCTGGATTTCAGTGATACTGGACTAGGACAGGAAATGCCCCAGGCAGCCAGCTGCCAGCTAGTGGGAGCCACTTCCCTTTGTCTGTCCTACTCCTAGTGCTGGTTTCTGCCATACACCATCCACAAGCTGCCTCCGGGGACCCATTTGCACTTCATGGTTTGTACTTCTACACTATGAAATATCTTGATAGTTTACTTATATTTTAACTTTTGCATTTTTTAGCAATGTGAACTTTTATGTCTGTCTGTTTTAATTTTTGTAAAATTACAAAGTGTTCAGTACCAGGAGTAAGTTGTTGTTGTTGTTGTTGTTGTTGTTGCCACCCCTGGGCAGTAAGTTCTGTCCTTGCTAAATTTTTCAAAATGCAATGTCCTTGCACTGGATATTTGTAGATGTTCAGTATTGTAGATGCCCTATGGCTGTTACTAAACATTTGAGGAACAATAAGAACTTCCAACAGTAGAATTTTAAACTTCATGTTAAGGTTAGAGGGTTGTGTATGTTGTTGTTGTTGTTCTTGTTGTTGTTAAATCATGCTCTTGGATGTGGTGTCTATTCATTTTATGCCTCACAGTTCTTCATTTATTGCATGTGACTCTGTGGCATCTGGTGCTGGCAACAGTCATAGAATGGATCTTCGGTCATTCAGTCTGGAAATACTTAACTGATGGGCTGATTCCACTCCTATTAAAATTAGCGAGGGGGAAGGCTGCACTGGGCCCTGACAGCATCATAATAACACCACATTAGTGCTGCCTGCAAATGAGATTTGGTCACCAGAGCATGAATGCTTTTATAATGCTTTTACAGAGCTTTGTCTAGCACACTTAACATGAACATAGAGATTCCAATGACATTATAAGTATCTTGACATTGCTAATAAAACACACTAAAATAAAATGCTTTAGCTAAACAGAATATCCAGACCCATCTTTTGTTGCCAATATCTGTCTTCATGGGCAGATGCAAACCTAGCTATCTATCACTCATTTTGTGTGACTCTCGCTATCTATGTCTACATCTCCCATGACTGACTCATTCATAGTGACATCATTTCCAAGATGACTGTCACATCTCTCAACTTCACCCCTCAAACCTCTGGTGGTTTCTGTATATTTCTTTTCAGTGCCATCTGAGTTAAGTTGTGGTCAGGTGGACCTTGCTACTGGACTTTAGTGTTATATATTCAGGTGCTCTTCATGAATATCCTTTAAATAATATGGACTAGAGAATGTTTCTGTACATGTTCATTGAACGACTGAAGTGTTAGGAGCCCTATTATTGCCAATTAGTTGGGTCTGAGTGTTAGTGGATTGAGTTTTGGGACTACAACTCTGGAGACTCAAATTTCCACTCAGCCATGGGAACACACTGTTTTACTTTGGGCAAGCCATACTATCTCAGCCTCAAAGGAAGGCAAAGGCAAACAAATCTGTGATAGGTTTGACTTAGGATTGTCATAAGTCAGAAACAACTTGAAGGCACACAACAACATGTGAGAAGTTAAAAAAAAGAAAGTGGTCTCTACCCTTAGGACAGTCAGAAGTTGGCAGCTAAATAAGAAAGTGTATCTGGCTAATAATTTTCTACAAAGCTCTGAATCCCTAGAAACAAGGCTAAAAACTTTCTTTTTTATTTGAAAGTGGCTGGCAGCCATTTTGTTAAAATGACTATTAAGTAGATAAAGTATACAAAGCACAAACCCAGTCTGCCTTCATAAATATTGATGTAGAATGAAGCAATGTGAACTGCCCCCACAAAAAAGTTCCAAAAGGCAGAATTCATGTGTCACTAGATAGCACTGTGATATCTAGTTTCAATGATGTAACCCTCTCCTTCACATATTGGACTTATCAGACCATCCAAATACAGTGTCACGAGGACACCTAAATGGTGCATGTACCAGGTGACATCACCCTTTCATGATCATGTCAAGTTAAAAACTGTATTTTTTTTTATTGATGGCCCAAGCCATCAGTAGATGTCCCCTAGTATTTTTGTGTCAGTTTTGCCAGTGTTTGAATCTGCACACCATTGTACTCATGTGAATGCAGCATCAATACCCAGTCTGGCAAGAACACTTCCGGGTGAGATCATGACATCCACATAGGTGACATGCTTTTTATGATCCTCCCTGGTTTACTCATACATTTTTAAAGCATGTTTTTGTGCTTTTAAAAACTTTTTAAATGTTTTTTTTGTTCTTTTTTTTAAAAAAAATTCCTGTGCTAAGTATTCTCATGAGAAGCCATAGGATTTCAGATGAGGAAGTGAACAGAACTCCATTAACTCCTCATTCATTGCTGGGGAAGCGTTTAGCATCGATGCAAGGTAAGTGTGGCATGGGGAGTTCTTTTGCTGGCAAAAAAATGGCAGAAGTTATGCCAGCAAAAGAACAGGGTTTGGGGGGGAGCAGACTGATAAAGTCAGCAGAATGAGCACAGAGAGTGCAATTCTGCCATAGATTCTCCTTCCAACATGCCTTTCTTCTCCTTCCATCTCTCCTTCATGTCTAGAAATGAAAGTGTGATAAGGGGCATCGATGTGTGCACAGTTCCATACCCCTAGGGCCCCGTCTACACAATTTAAATAATACGTACGGTGTGCGGAAGTTCGCACTTCGGTACACACGGCCGTTTGGATTCACACACATCCAAAAGAGGAGGGCTCGGTTTTCCACCCTGAAATACACTCATGCGGCATTTGGGAGGGAAAGCGGATCGCAATGAGAAAGCTGTGTGCCGTTCGGATGGCTGATGGGTCTGTATGGTCCATTCACACACACACGAACAGGCAGTGTAATCTGATTGGCTGGCCGAGTAGAGGGGGCGGGGCTAGCACTGAGGGGAATTGGGAGTGGCCACCATGTTGGTTTCCCGGCTAGCGAGAGTCCGGTACGTCCATGAATTTTATATATATATTTATTTTTATTTTACATTGTAAATAGGGAAAACCGACTTTCCGCAAAGCAGGAACCTTTAAAAAAAAGTGGCAGGGGATTTAAAACTGCCACTTGACTTGCTCACTCCAGCCAGCTTCGGGAAGGGGGCTCATATGGAGTTTAGGGGGGTAAAAAATCGTGTAGGTGGATCGTATGCATACGAACGACAGCCTATTCCTATTTTTTACCCCCCAAACATATTTTTTTATGATCGTATAGATGCACCCACGGTGTCCTTATTCTGATGTCTGCTCTGCAGGGCCAAAAAGGTAACAAAATAAGAGGGGTCAACCAACAGCATGATTCCATGATGTTTCCCCACTCAGGAGTGGACACATGAAAGAGAAGCTATTCATATGGTTCCTAACTGATGATGATCGGAGAGAAGGCTGGGATCCGAGTAGGATAATAAGCCACAATTTTGTCTCAGGCACCAAATTATCATGTGTCAGTCCAAAATGTGTATTACAACACCTCCCCTTTTACTTTTTTTCCCCCTCACTCACAGCTTTGAAGTGTAACACTATAATTAAAAAAAATGTGTTCTTCAAAAAAAGTAAATCCATTTAAAATTTAGTCCTTCCTTGCCCTGTGTTATCTAAACATTCCTTACAACACCCCTTCCCTTAAGTTTCCTTCCACTTTCCATTATCCCAACTCCAATAGGCTTCACTTAGGGCTTGTCTATATGGTGAAATACCCCTCACAGAATCTGAGGAGAATACATTTTGTCTAAATGGGATCCCACATTGTTTTGCTGTATTCGGAAGGTGAGGGGTGAACAAATGCCCCACTGGAAAAGCCTTTGCAGCTTTCCCCAACTTTTTTAAAACTCCAAAGGAGATATGCATTCCCACTCATTGGGACAACTGATTAACTTTGCTACACTTTCCCAATAAGAGCAGAAGTGGAAAAGTGATTGGTTGGATGTGCACAGGGGTGGAGTTTACCAGCAAGGAAGCATCCAGAACTGCCATGTTGGATTTTTACTGTTGCAATCATGTGCTGAGGCAGTGAAACAGAAACAGACTTTTTGTCTTTTTTTACTCTTTATTTAAGTGGAAGATCGTACTTCCGCACCTTGGATTTGCTTTTTTTTTTTTTTAACTGTTCAGTGGTGGCAACTGGTGACAATAAAAACATCAGTAATTCACTTGCACCTGCCATCTTGATTCACAGGCCCATTTGAACAACAAACTTGTATGGCTTTGCATGCCTGAAGTCATGGGAAAAAAACATGGGGACAAATGAAAGCTGCTATGAAATGGTGTTACTGCTCACCAATCCACATTTTATTGCCTTTCATAGACAAGCCTTTACATAAAGTTCTAGCCCCATTTAATCATTTAATAAACACATAAGGAGGAGGGAGTGCTATAGCTTGGTCTCCAATGATATTGGTCTTCTCTCAGGGAGAGCAACAGTCTGGGACGGTCCCCTTATTTTCCAGCATTCATAACTGCATAAATAATGTGTGTGTGTGTGTGTGTGTGTGTGTGAAGACTGACATCAGAAGAGATGGGATGCTTCACATGAATATTTGAATGGTGGTAGGATGCAAATCCCCATTCTGCCATGGAAACTCCCTGGGTGCCCTTGGGCAAGTCACAGTTTCTCCTCAGATAAAGGCAAAAGCAAACCCCCTCTGAACAAATCTTGCCAAGAAAACCCTGTGATAGGTTTGCCTTAGGGTCACTATAAGTTGGAAATGAGTTGAAGGCACACAACAACAAAAATTTACTAACTTTAAAAAAGTAAGAATGGAATGGTGAACCAAACAAAAACAGAGAAAGAAAAAAGAAGTTTCTAATGGATGAATTTCTAGCATTCTCCATCAGTTATCCCAGGTAAGAAGAGGGCTCTGTTTTGAGCTGTCTGTGTCTACACAACGTCCCTGCCAAGATGTACATATGAGGACAGGAAGAGTTAGATGAAAAGGACTCTGGTCAAGTCTTGCAACCTATGCTGAATTCCATAAACTATCGTTAGCAGATGTGCTAAGATTAACAATCAAATTATATGGACATTACTGAATACCCCTCACAAGGTCCTATCTATCCCAGTTCCATCCTGCAGTTGGCATATAATGCAGTATGGAATGGAAAGATCACCCTTGGGTTACAGAGTGATCAACATAACACTTCTGTCTCTGGCCAAATCCACACTACACAAATAATCCAGTTTGAAACTGGATTATTTGCCATGGTTCCTTCCTATTGAATCTAGGGACTACTGGAGGTCACACGACAACTAGAATTTTTTTTTAAAAAAAACACAAAAACAGACAGTGCTCTGACTGAATGCTTAAATTCAAGGAAAAGGATAGGCAGAGTAGCCTTTAGAAAAAGGGTGCTTCAACGCAGTGGGAGCCTGCCCTACTTCCCTCTTCCCTTCCCCTGTGGACTCAGAGAGAGTGGAAGATTGACAGGAAGGCTGCAGCAAGAACCCTATAGCAGATGCCCTTCCTTAAAGTGGGCCTATGCCCTAGCCCAAAAAGAGCCAGGCATAGCAATGAATAGCACTGGAGAATTTAAAGCAAATTTTAAAGCAAATTTAAAGCAAAAATCCCCCTGTCCCTTTTTCTCCCAAGCGTTTTCACTGTTTGTTGCCAAGCAACAAAGAGAAGCCAGCTGGAGAAATAGGACTCCTCCTAGGAGCCAAGCCAACTCCTCCCTGAGGAGGCAGCCTTCCCTCAGCCCACCCACAAAGCTAGCCCCACCCCCTGAAGAAAACAAGGGTGCAAAGAGTCAGGCAAGCAGAAAGCAAGTTGACTGGAACTTGAACACAGCTCCTCCCAACAGCCAAACGCAAGATCTGTGGGTAAGTTAGGAGCTAAGAAAGGACCTGGAGCAATACTTCCCCCACCCGGGCCTCTCAGACAGCCAGGCAGACCCAAGGGATGCACACACAGATCCAGACCTGCCCTGGGTAAAAATCTAGGGCACCACTCCCCCCCCCCAAAGGGAACAGCAGAACAAAAGGCACACTCCTCTCTTCAAGCTCCAAACTCAGCAGGAAAATGCCCTTTACACTCAGAGCCACCACTGAGGAACACTAGCAGTCCCAAAAAGGGTGTATTTTGTCCTTTAAACCTAGGTCTAACCTGCAAAAGCAGGCTACTTGTACTTTCACAGCTTCCCAGGAGATTTTCAGACAGTGTTTAACAGTGCCTACTGCGGGATAAGGTCCCGGGAGAGGAACAGCGCTCTTGCGCGGCAGGGGGTCATTTTCGGACGCCGACGTCCCTCTTCCGGGATCCTTCATTCCACATCCATGAAGCTTTGGAAGCAGCCATGCCATATTTTAAGCACGGGAAACTTCCGTGCTTAAAATATGGCACGGCCACTTCCAAAGCTTCACAGACGTGCAATAGGGTTAAGTAATTACAGTGACCAAAAGTATCTTCCACTCTTATTCATTTTCCTTTACCTTTCTGACATTAAACTGGTACTCTTCTGGATCTTTCCAGCACTTATTTTTGCTACCCATATTGTCTCACTTCTAAAAATGAAACTAATTTAGTGTTCAGTTAGAGCTTAGCACACTTAGAAAAACCACAATATTATGAGTTGAATCCTACAGGGCTCCAAGGTTCACTCAGCCTTCCATCCTTCTGTAGGTCAGTAAAATGAGTATCCAATTTGTTTGGGGCAATTAGCTAACACATTGTAAACCACTTAGGGAGTGCTTTGCACTAAAAAGCGGTATAGAAATATAAATGCTATCACTAATGTTATTGCTATCCTGGGTAAATTTTGCGTGATCACATTCTCTTCCAGTTTATCTCTTGGTATTTTTTTTGTTTTTTATGTAGAGAGGAGAAAAATCAATAAAAGCCCTCCTGTAGTTTCTCATTATCCATAATTACAGTATCACCCTCTCATATTTTAAAGATCATTTTCTTCTCTCTTTCTTTTCACATTTTATGCTAATAAGTTCCCCGGTTTGTTCACAAATTCAATTTTTTTTGTTTTATACATTTCATTTTTTCTCTCCATCTCATCCACCATTGATATCAATAATTGCCTCTGTAAGGCTTTAATCTGTCCATCAATTATTATCTTTCAGGGAGATTTTTTCCAAGTCATCCTCCTTTTTTCTCAATTGAAAGCAATTGAATCTTCTCTTGTCTCTGTTTTTTAAATATCACCACCACATTGTATAAACCATCCTGTCATAAAATGCTTTACTCATCCAAACCATTATAATGTCAGTTTCTCTATCTAAATTATCCTTAAAAAATCATTTTATTTTTTTACACTTCTCCACAGTCCTTTCATTTTGCAGAATCAACTCATTTAATCTCTATCTATATCTTCCCACCACTTTTTAAAGAATCAATAACATAGGGCTGTGGTCTGAAAAAGTCTTTGGTAATGTATCAACGTTTTTTTACCCTCTTGGCTAAAGATTTTGGGACCCAAATCATATCAATTCTTGGAAAAGACCTGTGCCTTTCCAGAAAAAAAAAAATATGTGCAAGTTTGTCTCTCCATTTTTTTATCTCCATAAGCCCACTAATTCCATGTTATCCATTAAATCAAAAATGCATTTGGTAATTTACCATGGATATCTTAATCTTTTTGTCCAAGGTCTTATATTTTTCTGGAGAGAATCCCCCATTCCAATCACCCAATAAACACCAGCTGTTATAGTGCAGGTCCAGCAATTTCTTGCTAAGATTTGGGGGCAGGTGGAGAGAGGCCACTCAATAATTGGAGCATAAATACCCAGTATCAAAGTTTATATCCCTTGTTCATTAATCTAGACCCCCCCACACACACACACATACCAACCTTTCTCATCTTCCAAAACCAACTCTGGGCCCAAAAAGGAATTGATACACTATAACATCCTCTTCTTCTTCTTTTGAGCTGCAGTAATAAATTCTTGTCCCAATTTGGTATATGTCAAATGTTTTACATCCCTCTTTCTAACAGGAATCTCTTGTAGACAAATCATGTGCAAACAAAATTTTCTTAAGTAATGGGGAAAAATGATTCTTTTCTGTGGAGCATTAGCTCCATTTATATCCCAAGAGAGACATTTTTAATCCATCATTGACCAATTTAGTCAATGAATCAGATTAGGAAGATGAGTAATCTGTAAAAGATGAGAAATCTGTAAAAACATTTGATCTCACCAAATCTTTGCTATCCACTTACTTGAACCTTGGGTTCCCTCATTCACAGAAGAATGCTCCCCTTGCATTTTTCACCATCTCTGTCGTTTAATCATCAACTCTTCTTCCTTATCTTCTTCTTTTGACTCTTCTAATCTTTTCTATGTTTTCTCACAAAATCTCTTGCTTTTTAGACTGAATAAAATCAAAATATGTCATGTTTAAAAGTAAAAATATCAGTCCTTCTGGGATTTCCCATCTGAAAGAGTCTTTGTATTCTTTAATTTGTCTGTGAAAAGAACATAATTTTTCAATTACACAGAAATCTCATTGGAATCTCCGTAAAATTTATTATCTCTTTTTCATCCACTGTCAATTTTGTCTTAAAATGCTTCTACAGAATTTTGTCTCTTGTGGTCTTTTTGAGGAAATAAACAACTATATCTCTTGGCCAATTCCTTGCCCATGCCACTTTAGAATTTAACCTGTAAACTCTGTTTATTTCAAAACTTATTTTGAAAACCAGCTAGAGCATTGCTCAATTTTACCCTTATATTTTCTTCTGTGTTTTCTGGAATCTGTTTAATTCTTCCTTATTTCAAGCATAGCCAAGTCCAATTGTTACTCCTTTTCTCTATCCAGTGCTTTAGGCTTTGATTTCAACTCCTCCACTTTCACATTTATCATCTTGACTTCTTGAGATAGCTGTCTAATTGGCTCTTTAATCTCCTTCACTTCTCTCCTTATTTCCTGGTGTATCCCCTGTTTCTATTCTTGTTTCAGTTCTTGATTATTATTATTTTTTTGTTTTAAAAATTGTTTCATCATATCATCCCTGATCTGTTTCAATTCATCCATAATTTTAGCCATTTCTTTTGAGGTTATTTTTTTTTCCAGCTGGTGTATCCACAGGTGAGTTCCTTGCTTCAGTAACTCTCCAAGTCTCTTCAGTGGTTCTGGTACCTCTAGCAGTCATTTTCCTTTAAAATTTATAAATTAGCAAATTTATTTGTCCACAGGTCACAGTATTTATTTATTTATTTGTTTATCAACTGGATGGCAGTATTTCTCAGAAATACAGTTTTAACTGCTGTTATAATTGTGGACATTTGATGGTAGCATTTCACCAGTTTAAGCACATTCAGTTCATAAACATTCCTTCTCACAGCTTGTTTCCACCTGCAAGTGCACTTATCTATCACTACCATTTTCCCACAGTAAGAAAAAACTTATTTACCTTCAGTTCCTCCTTAAGCCTTATATAAGACTATTTCTCCCTTTAGTATTTATGTAAAAGACTTCCAGTGAGGAAAGATGGTGCTTGGTGGCTTTTGAGCATACACCTACTCTTAGAAGCAGCTTCAGCAGCAAATGCCAGCCAGAGGAACTTCCCGGCTATGGAAATTTCCCTCTGGAAAGTAGAGAAAACATGGGGATGGACCAAACCAGCCCCTGGATCCAGCTTCACATTCTGTTTCAAAAGGTGTAAATGAGCAATTCAATAGTTTTGAATGAGTTACCTAAAGAACTTGTACATATCAAGTTATATTGTTGTAGAAAATGGCCCCTACAGTAGTTATGGGCAAACATGTGTATACTATCAATCAATCACTTTCTTTATATCTTGCCTCTTCCCCAAAAGTGGGACTTAAGGCAGCTATACTATATAGGTGTCAATTCAAATACATAAAGGTTGTGTACATAGAGAGGATGGAGCCACTAGGTAATTCATTCCCCACCCTCCCTATCTCTCATCTCTGATCAAACATCTACACAGGGCTAGAGTATTAAGATGTTCCATGTTCATCAAAACATAGCTCATTGTAACTCTATGGGGGGGGACACATAATCAAAAGATGTGTAATGTATTCAAAGCTACCGAAGCCAAGGTCTATTAAACTCCCATAATTAGTGGCAATTTATTAAGAACACATTTTATAATTTTATGAAAACCACTTTTAACTAAATAGCAGAAAAGTGCCAACCAGATTAATATCTTATGTGCATTCCTGCCAATTTTCCTTGTTAATGACAACTTTGTCTTTTTCATGCAACACATGAAATAGGAAAATAATAATGCAAGGGATTTTCTGGGTGGATCTTTTTTTCTGAAAGTAATAAAAGTTCTCAAAGATAGCCATGTTGGTCTGGAACATCAGTAAGCAACGGGATCTTTTAGTACCTTTGAGACCCTCTGAGAGAAAGAAATTGTAGCATAAGCTTTTGTAGGCTGCTGCCACACTGCAGAAATAATGCAGTTTTACCCCACTTTAACTAACATGGCTCCATCCTATGGAATTCTGGGATTTTTGGTTTGTTATGCCACCAGAGGTCTCTGACAGAGAAGGCTAAATATCTCACAAAACTACAAAGCATTCAGCCATGGCAGTTAAAGCAGTGTCAAACTGTATTATTTCTGCAGTGTGGCCATAGTCAGTTGAGGCAGTATACCAAGTCTATGAAAGCTTATGCTAAAACTTTTTTCTATCAGTTAGTTTCAAAGGTGCCACAGGATCCCTTTGCTTACTAATAAAAGTTCTGTTACATAGGTTTCTGAATAACTGTACTTTTTTCATTTTTCATTAGTGAACCATTTCCATATTCCATATTCCAGTTAGTGCTGCCATAGAAATTTGGCTAAGGTAAAATGTTGATGAATACATGTAGACCTATTTTGAGGGGTAAAAATAAGATTATTCAAAGAACTTTGTATATGTTATTTTAGTAATCTCTATAGATCTTTATGACCAATTAGCATAATTCTTCTCATGTAGTATAAGGGATGAGGGGGTGAGGAAATAATTTAGACCTAGGTCTTCCTTGTGTGGCAAACCTGTATCTGGCTGAGCCATTTTCTAACAGCAGGTAGAATAGATTTATGTGAGGGAACAGTCCTCTCTTAGTATAGCACTATAGTAAACTTTTTATTAGATTGTACAAGAGGCAGGTAGGAACAGCCAAGAGCCCCTGTTCATTATTTATTTAAAAGGATACTTAGATTAGGAATATGATTCATAATGTATAGCTTGAGTAATAGCAAGTGCTTTTCATGAAAAGAAACAAACTTAGAGCACAATCCATTGTGTTACATTCATTCCTATTATGTGAAGGAAAATATCTGCAGGACTTGACAGAACCTGCCCTCCCCCTTTTTTTTCCCCATTCAAAGATGCAGCCAGCTAGCCACTGTGAAGTTGAAGGCTTTCATGGCTGGCATCCATAGATTTTCCTTGGGTTTTTTTCCAGGCTGTGAGGCCGTGTTCTTGAATAGTTTCTTTCTGACGTTTCGCCTGCATCTGTGGCTGGCATCTTCAGAAAATGGTTGGGTAGGAGTGTGTGTGAGGTTTATATACTGTGAACCCCTGTTGGGGAAGACATGTAAATTTGTGTATTTGAATGGCCAGTTTCTGGGTGGAGATATGCAAGGCTGATTAGTGTCTGTTTGGCTAATGGTTGGTTGATGGTCCATTATCTGCAGGAAATCCCCCTGTCCCTGTGTGGAGTTCATTTGTAAGTGTTGAGTTTTGATTTTAGTGTTTTTCAGGACTGGCAGCCAGATCTTCTTTACTTTTAGGGTTTCTTCTTTCCTGTTGAAGTTGTCCAGGTGTTTGTGGATTTCAATAGCTTCTCTGTGCATTCTGACATGATAGTTGTTGGCCTGGTCCAGAATTTTAGTGTTTTTTTAAAATAACATTTTGTGTCCAGGATGGCTTATAACATGTTCTGCTACTGCTGATTTTTCTGGCTGGCGCAGTCTGCACTGTCTCTCATACCCCTTGAATTGTGTTTGCACACTGCATTTAGTGGTCCCAGGGTATGTGGTAAACTCCTGCGGCTGTGACAGGGTCTCTTTTGTCCTTTGCTGAGAAATCCAAGAAATGCTATGCTCAGGGAAGGACAAAAGAGACCCTCTCACAGCTGCAGGAGTTTACCAGATACCATGCACCTGTGGACAAGTTTACATAGAGTGCATTGACTCTCAGAAATGCTTAGATGCCACATGTGCATGTTTGGACTTATTTCTTCTGTGCATTCTCTTCTCCAATGTATGTGGTACCATAATAAAACTCTTATTTGACACCAACCATTTCTATAATTGTAGCCATTGGAACAGGTAAGGACAATCTAACTTTATTGGTTCAGAACAGGGACTATGAAACTGAGCAGATATTATTTTGAATGATGCTGTACCTATTGATATGCGTTCTTAGCTACAGAAAAAACATTTAGGCAATTCTTTCAAGAAGTCCAAGTCAGATCTCTGATCAGGACCCCTTTCCATTTTCACATTTTCAGACAAGTACACTTGGAATGACTGCATACTATTGTATTCCACGATTGGGTTTGGTCTGTTGTAATTCTCTTTGTGATATATTGTGAGGTTTTCTATGCACTATATGAGGAAAGTGTCTTAATTACTGATGACAGTTGATTCAGTACCTCTCCCCCACCTCTATATATGACCCTTTGTTGATGGGTCTCATAATGAAGTAACACTAGGTAGTCATGTGTGGTGAATGAAGAACATATAACTGGCACACATTAAGAAAAAAAGACTAAAAGATAGGTAATTCACCTTAATTAAAGTAATATAAACAAGAGAAGGTTAAATCAACAGCTATTAGATTTGAAGTCGAAGGCTTTCACGGCCAGCATCCATAAATTTTCCTTGGTTTTTTTTTTTTCCCAGGCTGTGAGGCAGTGTTCTGGAAGAGTTTACTTCTGACATTTTGCCTGCATCTGTGGCTGGCATCTTCAGAGAATGGTTGGGTAGGAGTGTGTGTGGAGTTTATCTCCTCTGAATCCCTGTTGGGGCGTATATGTAAATTTGTGTATTTGAATGGTTAGTTTCTGGGTATAGAAATGCAAGGAGGATTAGTGTCTGTTTGGCTAAAGGTTGGTTGATGGGCCATTATCTGCTGGGAATCCTCCTGTCCCTGGGTGTAATTCATTTGCAAGTGTTGAGTTTTTATTCTATTGTTTTTCAAAACTGGAAGCCAGATTTTGTTTACTTTTAGGGCTTCTCTTACATATATCCCTTACATATACTCCCCAACAGGGGTTCACATGATACACTCCTACCCAACCATTCTCTGAAGATGCCAGCCACAGATGCAGGCAGAACATCAGAAGTAAACTCTTCCAGAACATGGCCTCACAGCCTGGAAAAAATCCAAGGAAAATCTATAGCTATTAGATTGCTTAGATACTAGTCTGACAGCCAGCACAATCATCTCCCTCACATGTGGGTTGTCTCTGTTAGCTGACATCACTAAACATCTGTCTCCTAATCAGCTGAAGGTGTGAAGCACACAGACCTGCTTGTGGCAGACTTCCCTCTGACTTCCTTTCCCAACAGACACATATTGCTGCCCATCAGGAGTTCCATTAACCATCTGGCCTCACTGCTTGCCCAGAACTATGAGACCAGGACAAATGTGGGGACATCAAGCAGGTGGTGGCTCCTTTTCTATGGCTAGTGGGATGCTTTTGACTTGGCAGGTCACAAGGTTTCTTGGCTTAATTTAGCACCTTGAAGATGTGAGCCTATGGGTGTTAGGAAGATCAAATAGACGCTTGATCAAACTGATGGACCATCTCTGAGGAATGTGCCAATTACATTGGAGGAGAACTTGCCAACTACATTAGTGTAGAATGTGCCATTCTCCTTGCATTTAGATCATCTGCCAATTTTTCTTTGCTTCCTCACATGTATCTTAAAGATTAAACTAGGGAAATCAGTGTGTTGGAATAGGAAAAGAGTTGTTGACACCAGCTGTCATATTCTCTTCCCTGAGTAAGTTCCACTAGATTATCAGAATGAAAAAACTGGGGGGGAATAGGCAAATGAGAAGAACATGAAAGTTTTCATCTCATTGATTTTTCATTTAATACGTAGCTCCTCCTTATGACAAAACCAAAGTTTTGAGAAGTATGTTCAGACACATGAGTTGCAAAATTACCTCTTGAAAATATAATTTAGCAGTGTCCTCCACAGAAAGGGCAAACTTCCCACAACCATCTCTTTAGTTGGGTAACAGAATTTTAATAATATGTTCAGAAGCAGTTTTCCCTGAAGCTATCAGTGGATGATTTATGGCATTTAATTGTTCAGGGAGAGCAACGTAGTTTCCTAGGTTAAAGCATAAAAGGAATACATTAATAAAATGTTTGCTCAAAAGTTTATATGAAATGAATGTTGCATTTTCTTTACTTAAAAAATGGTCCTCTTAGACTGTGTTGAGTCAAGAAACAAAATAGTGCATGCAGAAGAGTGACCTGAGAATTGTCTTGACCAGTGGTGCTGTCAGGAAAGGACTTTTGGATACAAGTTCAGGATCCTGCATAACAGAATGAGCAGAAGGGCCCACACATGCAGTTGGTCTGGCTTATCATATTCTGAAAGAAGGGGATCCTTACCTATTACCATCTAAACAGATTTTAAACAGAGACTGGGTGGCTATCTGTTGGGAATGATTTGATTGTGTATTCCTGCATGGCAGAGGGTTGGACTGGATGGCCCTTGCGGCCTTCCAACTCTATGATTCTATTATTCTAAAGACTGGAGGATGCGGCAGAAGAGTCTAAAATCCAGAGTTTAAAATTACTTAAGTGTCCTAGTAATCTTGCCTTCTCTGTTTGCTTGCTTGCTTGCTTGCTTGGTAATCACTTGAATGTTTATCAGAGATTAGCTATAGCACCAGCTCTCGAACTGTGTTTGGGAAAGCCCTAGTGAGTAGGAAAGAGGGAAGAAAGAAAGGGAGGGGGGGAAAGTAAGGAAAGAATAGAAGTTGGTTTATAGCTTACTCTATCCCATGAGTTCAGAACAGTTTACAGCAGGTTTGATTAATGTTAATATTTCTGCACCCAAGAGGCTTTATAGTCAATCATTACTTAACACATTATTTTACTTCCCAAATCTGTTTTTCAGGGGAAATAATGGAGTCTTGTTGAACATTCTCACAAACATATAGACTGACACTGGCTCTCTGGCAGAGAGAAGGCTTTTGAGGGGTTAGGATTTTAAGTATTTGTTGATCTTGGAAAGAGTTGACACCATATTTTGAAGGTGACACATTGTCCAGATTGGTTCAAATTAAGCAGGGCTATTTGAATTCCACCCCCTCCCTCAATTATTCTGAATGAATCTGAATTCAGCAAATAATTGCTACTCCTGATTTGGAGAACAAGTCATAGAAACAAACAAGGTGATATTTCTGGTCAATTGGAAGTCTGGCAGTTCCAATGTTCTAGCATTTCAGACAATGCTTAATGAGCCAGTATATTATAGGTATATGTTTTTTTATTCCTACCTTTGGGGTGATATTATGATTCACACGTCTCAAAATATTCAGTGTCATCTACATGATGGCATGATAAAAAATGCCATGTTACTTTTATGTAGGATTATTAATTAATAAAGATTTCTGCCTTCTGTTTTAATCAGTTTATATGTCTCAGGACCCTTTCACACAACACACTATGAGTCCACTTTAACTGCCATGGCAACATCCTATGGAATTCTGAGGTTTGCAATTCAAGTATTTGGAATTCTCACCAGAAAGCTCCATTACCTCACCAAATAAAAACCCCAGGATTCCATAGAATGCAGCCATGACAGTTGAAATGGAATCATAGTGCTATAATTTTGTAGTGTGGAATAACCTGTTATCCTAAGAGCTGGCGGTTCATTAGAGTCCCACCTGTGATGCCAAAATCTCCTTCAATACTTGAAGGAATAATTAACTCAAATAGGAGGCCTGTGAGAGGAGGGTAACTTTGGGGACTTTTTAACCTATATATACCAGTACTAACTGTAAAGGGGGCTCCAGTTAAGTTGAAATAAAGTATTTTATTGGCATAGTATAGAAAATAAACTAACACAACATATAGTCTATGAACCATACAAGGCTATAGCAGTATAAGGCAGAAAGGTTAGATAGAAAGAGAAGTCTGGAAAGATAGGCTGACAGTTACCAGTCTTGAGGAGAAGATAGTTTTGTGCATTAAATATACCTCAGACAGGTATCAGATGGTGGCACAGGAGGTTCTGATCCATGGCACACTAAGAAAGAGAGTGACTGGGTCCATACACTGTGTCTCACCTCAACTATGACACACCTAGCTATTGTCAGGACTCTAATATTTATACTCTATTCCGTGCCTTTGAGTTAGTAATAACAAAGCTTGGCTGGCGTTCCCACAGAAAAGGAACCGAAACGCAACTGATTGCTTTAATTGTAGACAGATAGTACATTGATTAGCTTGTGACAACCTTGTAATATTGGACAGGAGGAGGTGTGAGAAGAGGTTTCTGTAGGGTATGGAATGAGGAATGATCACTTGATTGCTTGATTGAATTATTGCTTGAAATGCCCAGGGCTGGAGAGTTAGCACATACCTTTTAATGACTGGGTTATAAATTAGCACATACCTCTTAATGACTGGGTTATAAACATAAACCCATTATGGGGATTTCCAATTAATCCTAATTTGGGCTTTCACACCATTATATTTCTAGACACATCTCAGGTCATCATGTCCTTTGGCTGACCTCCAGTCTACCTAAGCCAATGTGATTCCAAAAAGTGTAATATGTCCTGTTATGAAATCTCATGGGGAAAGGTAGTAGGGCATGCTAACAGACCCTTGAAGAAATGTATTTAGCATGGTTAACATGAATACTCCATTCACCAACACTGAAAAAATTGAAAGAAGCAAGAGGCTATTTAAAGCAAAGGGCATTGGGGGCAGCATCCCCCCGTCCCAGCAACCTTTTACTTAGCAGAAACCGATAATGGGTTATATTGGAACAAAAGAGGAACACTGAGAGAATATTTAATCCTAATGATATCGATGGTATTGTAATATCTCCAGGATTGTGTTTCCTCACAAAGATGGATAATGTTATTTTTTTTTTCACTTTAATGGAAAGTGGAGAAAGATAAAAGAAAACAAGTGATTGCAATGAAAAAAATCAACCCAACGACTCCTATTTCATTACGAGAAGTGATGAATTTAATTCCATTTAAAACACAGATAATTCTCTTCGTAGCTCCTGAAGAAGGGATGGTCATATTTACTGGTGTATTGACAAGGCAAGGTAATCCTGGGAGATTATATTTTAGTAAATCATTAGTCACATAGCACAATAGCTTAAACTATGTAGTAAACACAGGGGATGAGCCAAACAACCTAAATCTGTCATTATTTGCCTGCCTTTGAAAGCCAAAGGGGTTTTGCTTTGTTTTGGTCCCCAAAGAGATTAATGTTTGGGGGATATTTATTGTAAAGCCATGACAGCAGAGACTGATAACATGTATATATGATAAGGTAGTTCAATATACAGTATTTTGCTTCTCTCCCCCTCCCACTCCTGGTTTCCTTTCCTTCAGTCTCTGAATTGTAAAGGTAAAGATACACAATTTCATTTCAGATTTACTGCTGGACAGCTTTCAACTGCAAATGCTCAAATGAGAATCATACACAACCACCCTTTTCTGGAAGGGTCAAAAAAGCTGAACAGGCTCAGGGTGTTCATGTGCTGAATTTAAACAGTCAGTACCACTTCAGACAGAGATCAGAAGTAGTTCATGGTGGGGGCTGGGAAAGGGAGACACAAAGGTTGTACAATCCAAACTTACTAAAATGAAAGAATCTAGGGGCTTGTCTAGATGGTGAAAATACTCCTCAGAATTCACAGAGACTACCTTTTGTCCTAGCAAGATCTGAAGGAGATTCAAAGCATTTAGAAGGAGGGGGAACAAAAATGTCAAATACTGTGTGGGAAGAGCCTTCAGAGATTTTTGTGATTTTTTAAAATAATAATGTGTGGATATGTGCATTATCATTTGTTTGGACATCCAATTCGAAACATTGCACATTCTTGGCAAAGGTGGAAATTGACAGCTGATTGGTCAGACATGCAGGTGGAGGTAGGGCTTTCCAACAAGGAAGGGGCAGGAAGCACCAGTATCAAGCTTTATATTATCAAGTGGTTTTTTTTTGTTTTTTTTTTTTGCTGTGCTGAGGCAACCAAACACATTTTTATAAGCAGAAGATTGCAGTTGTGCACCTTTGATTTACAAGTTTAAAAATATACTGTGCAGTGGAGATAACATGTGTGAAGAATAATAACATGCTGTACTCTTGGCCACCATCTTGATTTGCTGGCATGACTCCATACACCATCTTGATTCGCTGGCATGCCTCCAAAAGCTTCACATACACTTGATTTTGCCCCTAAAAGATGGAGATAAATTAGCACTGCTGCAAATTTGTGAGAATGCACATCAATCTGCATTATTTCTTGTCATCTAGACAAGCCCTAGGATTCATCTCCACTAGAGGGTGATGCCTTTTGACCTGAGGCTTTTTCAGAATCTACAGATCAGGCTGTTTAGGTAAATGTACATTCCATGTGACTAACATATTTGCAGACCAATTCAGGGAAATAAGGAGACCAGACACAAGTAAAGGGATATAAGTGATATTTTATTTATCCTTATCTATTTATAACCCTCTAAAGATCTTCAGTGGGGAAGGCAACCTAGTGAGGGAGTAGCTGGGGCGATAGTCCTATCCCAGGCCTTACTCCCTAGCTTCCCCAGAGAGAGCATCTGAGCCCCAGAGAAGAACCCCAAGAGTTGGGGTTGCTCCCCAGCAGGCCCACATCTGGAGGGTCAACCCAAAAGTCCCCCAGCCAAGCCCTGTGACTTAAGTTGAGGGCTTATTGTTCAGGCCAACTCCAAGGGAAGTCTCTTTCCCCACCCCAAGTCACATGACATAAAGTGGCAATTCAGGAGACCCCCCCTTCACCAAAGTTGTTGCCATAGGTGCCCACCAAAATCTACGCCTCTCCCCTCCTCCAGCCACAGATAAGGGCAAGTGTCTGCTTAGTCCTTATCCCCCACTAGCCTTTCCAAAAGGTCTCTCACACCCCACTGAAGATCCCCAAAAAATATTAAATTGCCCCAGTTTGAGAGATGTACCTCATCTGCTTGGTAGAGCTTGGGCCTCTCAAAAACAATTTCTGGCCGAGGAAGATAATAACTCTATCCCTTGGCTAGGGCATTGCAAATCTCCCTGTTCATCCTTTGCCTTGCCCTATCAAGCAGGCTGTCATGCCCCAGGAGCCTGATGAAGGTGTAGAGTCAGTGGAGGAGGAGGACATGGCAGGGAACTGCCCTATGGACCCTGGCACAGGTTTATCTACACTTGTGCCAGCAGGGAGCCCTGTCAACCTAGAAGCTCAAGCAGAGGAAGAGCCTGGTCTGAGTGGGTTGGCATCAGTCCCAGCAGAGAGTCCTGCCCACTCAGATAAGAATGAAGAAGAGGAAAGAGACTTACCTCCACCGTCATATACCCAGCACCGAGCGCAAAAGCAGGCTCAAAGGAAATCTCTGAGAATTTATGAGAGGAACTTGCTCATTAAGAAACACCTGGAAAAGCCTTAATTGCTTTATATAGGCTGGGAGAGGCAATCGAGGCTTTGTTAGAGATCAACTGATCTCTGTGGACAATGCTTTCTGAATCCTTGCTGACTTGTTGTGTACCTTGACCTTGGACTGTTCCTGTTGCCTGATCCTACTGACCTACTGACCACCTCCTGGACTACGCTGCCCTCTGTAAGCCTTGACCTTTGGCCTGTATTCTGGACTCTTCTCTGTATGCCTTTTGCCTGTATTGCTGCCTTTCCACAAAATGGGACTTAGCTTGCTCTTCCTAATTAATTATCATTGGAGCTTGGCTCTTTTCCCACCTCTTGTTTTACTTGCTGGCAATTTTGGAGTTTCTTTCAGACACGGTGATCCCATCACCACACCACAGTTGTCTCGGTAGTATGGTAGACCATGTTAAATTATGGGAAGGAGGCTGGGAGTAAAACAAACCTCTAGACACAGCATTCAAGGATCTTCACAGCAAATATAGCTGATTAAATCACCAACAAAGATTTATTGCTGGCAAGTAAAAAGGCAAGCCCTTGCAGACTGAGGACTTTTCAGACACATAAAAAGTGCTGCGGAGGGCTCGGGAGAGGTACGCGCCTGTTTTGCGCCAGGGGGCCATTTTCTGATGATGCCATCCCTCTCGCGTTACCCTCCGTGTTCCTTCCATGTCGCATGGAAGGAAAAGGCGCCACTTTTTACTCATGAAAAACTTCTGTGAGTTTTTCCTGAGCCCTCCGCAGCACTTTTTATGCATCTGAAAAAGTCCTGACACAGCAAAAACAAATGACAGCAACACTTACAGCATAACAGCACAACATTTGGTGAGCATAATGAACAAAAAGACACCAGCAGTAGACATAGCCCACACCTCGGCTCTAGTAGCCTTTCTAATTAGGAACCATTAGCACTTGAGATGAAACTCATTACTTGAATGCACATCTTATCATCCTGCTTTCAAGGGCTGTGGGTGGAAGCCTGCATACTGTAGTTACTTATGTCAGAACACACCATGAGGGTAATTTAAACTCACAGGAAAAACATTATTACATCTGACAGACCATAGGACAGTGACTGCAGGTCATCATCACCTGATCACTTCCATGTTGTGTATTGCCTATACATTTCAAGCCTTCCCATTCAAAAATCCCAGGTCATTTCATCTAAGGTGAATGACAAGAATGTGTGGTGGGGGCCCTTGGCACTCACCAAACAGCACAGGCATGAGACTATGCCACCAGAGGCCCCTCTTGCCCAGCCATTCAACCACGGCCTTATCTCACAAGCTCAGGTGAGTTCCATAGTAGCATAAATGAGCCTGCTGCACTGCCCAGTAGACCATATACTGTGGCCACAGATCAGCACCTGATTTCTCTGCAACAACCTAACATCTGCAAAACAAAAAGGGGAAGGTGAGCAAAGTTAATACTGTATTGGTCTGACATACTTATGGTAGGATGAGGACCTCCATCAACCTATCCTTATAATTGCAGCGGGAGGCATCCCAAAGGCAGCCACCATGAACACCACCCCACTTCTGAAGAAGTGGGTCCCAAGAAATGGGTCCTGGAGCAAATCAAGCCTAAACTCTTTCTAGAAGCCAAATGACAAAGCTGCAACAGCCATATTTTGGACATATCATGGAAGACATGACTCACTAGATGCTTGGCAAAGTAGAAGGCAGAAGGAAAAAAGGAAGACCACAAAACAGATGCATAGATTCCAAGGAAGCCACAGCCCTGAATTTGCAACCTGAGTAGGACTGTTGATGACAGGGTGACTTGAAGGTCTCTCATTTATAGGGACACCACATGCCAAAGTCAATTTGATGGCAATTAACAAAATGGAAGGGAAATATGTACGAGTACAATCCAGGGTCTTTTTCATATCAGGAGCAATGAAGACATCTGCTTAGAGTTGCCAGATCAGGGCCTGGCTCTGAGTCTCCACTTGCAAAAACCCTTCAGTTACCATCTGCAAGAATTACTTGATTTGTTTCGGGGTGGCAGGGCCTATATCACCTCTGGCCCTGCCCCTCCCTCTTTCATTCATAGTGCATGTGCCATGACATCACCTTTACAGCCAACCTCCTTCCCCTTTGTGTCAGGCAATGGCTGCTCTCTCCCCAACACAGCTGCACTGGTCAGGAGGTGAGTGGGTTCCCTCCCCAGCAACAGTTGATTCAGGCTTCAGCCTATAGGTTTGCAAATTAAGCCCATGTTTACCCTCCAAAAATCAACAGCAAAATAAAACACACTAAATCCAGGGGAGGAAAATCACATTTTATGATGAACACACTGTTTCAACACTTGAGGGAACACATCTTGGAAATGTGCTGGGTTTATCATATACTTTGATCCCAAGATCTGGTTCCCATATGTAGGATTCAAAGACATTCAGATTCATGAAATATCTCATCCTGTCCCTGTAACTGATGCTCTCAGTGCAGCTAGGCACAGAAAGGAAATCCAGTCTCTTACTGTCTTCCAACATTCAATCATCATCATCATCATCATCATCATCATCTCTCTCTCTGGCTTTTCTATGCAAATGAAGATTCAGGAAGGACCTTCGGAATTGGATTTGTCCTTCGAGCCTGTGCAATGGATTTTTCTGGTGGAGCGCAGTGTGCACAGAACTGGCCTCACCCTTTAAACCAAAGGTTCATCTGCTGTGGCCTTGGAAGCATGGATGGTAGCAGCGAGGTCCTCAGGTCATAGGTTTGATTAGAGTTTCCTTCTCTTAGATGGTTGACCTTATAGGGTTGGACAAGCACCATCTGCCCAGGTATTGGATTAGAATTTTCCTTCTCCTAGGATGGTTGCCATAAGGCTAGAGGACCCATCCTGCCCTTTGATGCCCCCTTGTCATGGGAGAGAGGCTTGCATAACCTAATGAAGTTTTGAACTATGCTGGCAGTGGCATGATAGTCACCGGTAGGGTCTCCCATGCCAGACAGGTCAAAACCGAAGGGTCTGACAAAGAGCGTAATAATAATAATAATAATAATAACAACAACAACAACAACAATAATAATAATATGCTCCTAGTACGTACCACATCCGTCTTCAGAGAAAATACTGTTTTCTCCATTAAAAAATTACAAGTTTAAATATCTGAAGTGATATCATACTGAGGATGGAACAAGCTTGTTCTCTGCTACTCCAGAAGCTAGGACACAGAGAAATGAGTTCAAACTATGGAAAAGAGATTCCACCTAAACATTAGGAAGAACTTCCTGACAGTAAGAGCTGTTTGGAAGTGGAATACTCTGTCTCGTAGTATGGTGGAGTCTCCTCCTTTGGAGGTTTTTAAACAGAGGCTGGATGGCCATCTGTCGGGAATGATTTGATTGTGTGTTCCTGCAAGGCAGGGGATTGGACTGGATGGCCCTTCCAAATCTATGATTCTATGATTCTAATTTTTGTGCAGAATATGATCCTGGGAAGATTCTTATCAGTTCAGGATTCTTATTTTTGGGGTCTTCCAACACTCAAGAAACACACTTTGACCACTTTTTCAAATATTTTCCCTGTCTGCCGTGAAGCTGCTCTCTGTGGGTGAATATATTTAGGGGTATGCATATGATACACATCTTGTAAATGTGTGTTTTCCCCTGCAGACAAACAGAAAATTTGATTGGCAGGTTTAAATTGTGAAATAGTTTAGGATAACCCCTTTCAGCATAACATAGCTGTTATTTTGATTTTTCCCTTTTCAGTTGCTTTTAGTTGCCTTTATATACATATATGCATCAGAAGAAAATGTGACCACAGATTCTTATCTGGTTGCACTCTAATTCCCACATGTTATACAGAAGCAAGCCTTCTTTTTAACATTAAAAATGTTAAATTTATAAGAAAGATGAAGTGTCTGTAATGGTAAACCTTGAAAATTAAGCACTTTTTATTTTTAGTTCTTAGAGTTTAAGTGGATGTTTTCAAGGTATGTATAATTTATTGTAACAGTAGTGCTGAGGAAAACAGCTGAAATGCACTTTTTTCCATTTGGAAAACAACGCAGTGCTGAGTATACCACACAGATCTATTTATGGCTTTGCTCAAAACAAAAAGAAAGAAAAATCCGTCTGATCAGAGATGGTTCAGAGGAAATTGAATGAAGAGAGAGTGAGAGAGAGAACATAATCTGGGTAGACTGATGTAGACAATGCCAGGATGAAGGACATAGCTTGATGTGTTACCCCTTCAGACCCTAGAGCTAAGAAGTCCTTTCCTTGTACCTTATACCACTGCAGGGAGTTTAAGGCAAAAATTCTTAGCTAGTGTAACTATTCCATGGGAGCTGGAGGCAACAACAATACAACAGCAGAAGTAAAATGTCATGCACTCTCCTGCAAGGAATTCATTGTTTGCTTTTAGCTACTGGGCAAGTTGTGAACAAACACATGGTAACTTTATTCCCACAATGATCATAATTGATTTGATTTAATTCCAGGTTGCAATCACTGGAGATGAGTAACTGCTATTTTTTCCAGTTTCTTTGCTACCCTTGCCATTTAGAACTGTGGGAGAGGGGTGGTGTATGCTGTTCCTCCTATCACCATTTGGCCTACTTTCCTTTTTTTTTCCCCTGTTTCAGCATTGATTACACTGACTACATTATGGAAGTTAAGAAAATAATGTGCACAGGAATTAGAGGTAAACTGTATGCCAAATTCCCGACTATAACTCATCAGTGCTGCACTGGGATGATACACAGAGACATGAGCTAGGAGAAAGTGTTTTGAGGCATAAAAGGATAAGTTTCTATAATGAAAGGAAAAATAATGGCTTGAAACATCATGTGGTAATACAGTATGCAATTCAGGGACTTCTTCTAAGACTGGAGTAATAGGACTACCCTATCTGAGAACTGAAACAGCTCTTTGAAGAAAGGTTAAATGAAAGTCAGTGTCTTGGGCAAAGTAGACATTTAAACTCACAGCTCCCTGGTGACAAGTTCTAGCCCAAGGTTGGTCAACCTTTCATCTTCCAGATGGTTTGGACATTAAGTTCCAGATGTTCCAATCAATATAGCCAGTGCAAGGAATTGTAGGAGCTAGGGTCCTAAACACATGGAGGAGCAAAGGTTGAGAACTCTACTTAGTTCACCAGACTGTCACAGCTTGTGAACCATCAAGTTGAATGCAGCCTAGCCACGGGTCTTGATAAACCTGTTTTTTTCTTCCTGCTTGTAGTTATAAAAATAAAGCAGGGGCCCTTTCATACCACATAATTATACTCTATATTCCATCTCAACTGCAATGGGAAGCTAGGGTTATTAACTTTAGGAAAAAGCATTTTAAATTCCCAGCCAGTGACTTCTAGTGCCTCCCCAAACTACAAACCCCAGGTTTCCATAAAATGCTGCCATGAAAATATAAGTGGACTATAGTGCCATAATTTTGTAGTATGAAAGGCCCCCAGATTGTCAAATATCTTGAAGACCACAATCCTAGGCTGCATGGGGGAGAGGGGGGCATTCAGAAATTATAAAAATATTGTGCATATATACTATACCACAACATATGCAGAAGAAACTGAGCATTTCGTATTGGAAAAGGTGATGTGTCAGTTGTGCTTAAAATCAACAAAGCCACTTTCCATCAGTTTAATTGTGGCTAGGAATAGATGAGCCAAATGTTTTTACAGCCATTTTAAACCATGCTTATGCTCAGATCTTATAATTAGCAGACACAATGACCAGCCCAGAGGGATGGGGGGTAATTTGATTAGTTTTCCAATCCAACAGTCCTTTCAATGTAATCACATTAAAGGGCTGTTTTCTCCTCAATATTCATATTTATATGTTGCCATGAGTCAGAAAGTCTTCATTAAGCTATTTGTCATTGAAACAAGATTAACATCTTCACCATAATTCATTCCATTAATCTAAATTCCAATACTTTATATGTTCATTGTACATATTATTGGCTTCAGATTGCCTTTGCTTAACACAATATTTCTTCTCATTTTAAAAAATCCTACCTATCTCCATTTGTTTTCTTTTTAACCATATCCAGGTGAGATAGTTACTTCTCTGGACATGTATCAGAAATCAGTGATGAATTCCCATGATGATGTGTTGTTATGTGCCTTCAAGTCATTTCCAACTTATGGTGACCTTAAGGTGAACTGATTACACTGCTTTCTTGGCAAGATTTGTTCAGAGAGGGTTTGCCTTTGCCTTCCTCTGAAGCTGAGAGTATGACTTGCCCATGATCATACAGTGGGTTTTCATGGGTAAGCGGGGATTTAAACCCTGTTTTCCAGAGTCATAGTCCAATGCTCAAACCACTACACCATGCTGGCTGTTTCCCATGACAATAGGATGGACCAGCTAGATGTCCATGATGGGATCACATAAACTATTTAAAAGATAATTTCACCACACAACATAATTTCTGGATGGCATTTGAGATACAATATTGTTCAGAGTGCATTTTATATACTGACTTTAGTTGAGTCACCAACTACAGGTACAGTGAGAAGACAGCTAGCATGAATCAAGATCACTGGCTCCCATATTCCACCATGGTCCAATGCTTTCTGCCTCTGAAATTAGTTCTGTATCATCAGGTGATGCAAAACAAATCCAACTGTCCTTTGAGGAATGTTTGGTGCCAAAAAATAAAAATAAAATATGCATGTGTTCTGAATATCTCAAGTAGTTACTAGGTTATTCCCAGCCCCAATTCAAGGTTGTAGTTTTAAGCTGTATAGTGTTCTGGAACAAGTAGGTGTACAAGAGTGCTTCCTCTAGGATTTACTCAGGTTCCAGCCCTCTGGAGTAGGTATTTAAGGTGCATGGGGACCAGCAAGAGAGAGGGGAAGGGGATCAGTTGATCAACTGATCAATCAATCCATTTATTTATACTCTACCTTTCCTCCAAGTCTGGAACTCAAGGCAACTTACTTGCTCTTCAGAAGCAAGCTTTCCAATAAAAAGACAACATTGGATCCTCACCATTATTTTGCAATTATGTCCCCACCCCCACAAAAAAGGCAACACAGGGCTTTAGGAGCTGTCAAACAACCCAACCTGTGTGATTCAACCCCCTGTTTTGCTTGTTATGATGCAGTACCAGCTCTACCATGAGGCAGTGTGTAGTGATCTCCTCAGACTGCTGGGTGTGATGAAAAGGCACCACATTGTTACTTATTTCTGTGAGCTGATTATTATTGTTAAACAGGCCAATCCCAATATCCACAGGGGATACATTCCAAGACCACCACCACCCCATGGATAACTGAAACAGTGGATAATAGGGAACCCCATTATTTTCAATAAGATGAACAGCAGAAGTTGACCATAAAATCACAATGGAGGACCTAGAAATGCCTAGAGAGGACATATTTTTTTCAGACATGGATAAATTAAACCATGGTTACTGAATCTGTGGATATGAGTGCCAACTTGTATATTGACAACAAGGAAAGGAAAGTCCTTGTAGAATTTACTGCTCAAGCTTCAAAATAATCTGTCTTGTCTTGAGCACTATGCAATTTTGGGGGAGGATGGGACTATGTGTTGCTCTGCCTTAGGCAGAAAAGTCACTTGGGCCAACCACACCATGATGAATTATCAGTGAACAGAGTACCCAGCTCACAAATAGGATAGCTTCACATTGGGGATTTTTGAATATACAGTATAAACCATTTTATATGATTGATCGCACAATTCCTGGTTTGTGAGATGACTGATGAAAGTGGACACACATCTTTTTTTCCCCCCATCATCAACAGGAGATTCCCTGCTTCATTTCTTCCTGAATTACAAGTAAATGCACACCACTAAAAATGTGTTTACTTGAAAAATGCACATACAATTTAATTGACTAGGAATATGTATAAAACTGAGCACATTTGGGAAAGTGCACACCAAAACAGGTTCAATTTTCCATGCAGGGAGGGAGAAACCATCTTGCAACCTGATATGAAACTTGGATGGGATGAAAATGTTGAAATGAAACCAAAAATGAAACTGGCAGATTTTTACATCCCTAGTGGCAGGTTTATTTACCTGATCTACTTCAAATAGGATTTCATGTGATATCTTATATGGATAGATTTGTGACTAGGGATCCTAGCCTATGGGCAAATAAATTAATAAAAATAAATAAGGGCAGGCTTTTGCATGGATATTTTTCAAGTTAAACGGTTTATTTATTTTCCTTCCTGGAACACAAAATCACCATGTTAACTAGAAATCCAAAGAGATTTAACTGTATCTCTCACATTAAATTGATAAATGTCAAAGAGTCAGATGGAATGGATTGGGTATCCATTGAGTCAGGTTTCATCTCTCCCCATAATGCAGTTTCAATTACCTTTTCTTATATTTCTGGCATATCAGTGACAAAGACACCGATAGCACAGCCCTGTCAAGTTCTCCTTCCCTCAGTACATCACTTCTGACAAATCTGCAATCAATCTCTGTACTTTAAGAATTAATGTTAGCTCTAACAAGAGACCAAATCAAAACATGGACAGCTTCCAGCAAAGCTATTCTCTGTTTCCACAGACTGGAGATTATTTACAGCTATGACATGTTGTACACCATTCAGGTAGTAAATCTGCTTATACCAGGAGAGAATAAAGGGTGTCATGTATCGGAAGCTGTTCTATTAACATTTCTTCTTACTGAGGACATGGAGGTGAGTTGGCCCTACACTTAAGCAGTAGCCAATACAAAATGTAACCACTCTGAACGGTGGCAATAAGTGTTTTCCCACTTTTTGTACCAAAATTAGGGCTCCTCCTTTTAGGCATTTACAAACGACATAGGCAAATGTCTTAGTTCCCAGAATTTAGGATCTATCTTGAATTTTGGTGGAATTCTCCCCAGTGAAAAGACCAGGTGGTAAGTTGCCCGTGTATTTATAGATTTTACTACTTTATAAATGTAATAGTTCACTACTTTGTAGATTTACTTCTTTTTTCAGATCCTTATCTCTTTCCTGCTTTGTTACTACTTTGTTACTAAGGAGATTATCAGATTCGTCTAATGTGGCACCAGAATAACAACAGTGGAATGCAAAAGGACATCAATATCAAATGACATCGTCCTTTTGCATCCCACTGTTGTTATTCTGGTGTTTCCTTTTATTGACTGGCTGGAGCTGTCAATGGATCACCCATCCCACTTTGGTGCTGGCATTGCCGGTGTCTGAAACCTCGTGCCATTTTTTATTCATGAATACAGTGTCAATGGGCAGTCCTGCCAGAACACTTCTGGGTGGGATTGCAATAACCAGGTAGGCTACCCTTTTTTTTTTTTTGTACCCTCCCCAAGTTACTTGTTTTTATTTTATTTTTAATGTGTATATGTGCTTTTGGAAACTTTTTTGCGTGTATTTCTCTTTTTCTTTTTGAATTTCCCATGCTTGTGTTTTCTCACAAGAATGGGTGGGATTTCAGTCCAGGAAGTCCTGGGCTGCCTTTGGACAGAAGATAAGTCTGGTGGGGAGGGTTATTGTGTCGGGACAGGGACGGGTCTGGAGATTGTGGGACAGGAACACTTTTTATATTCCTGTCTGATAATCTCCTAAGTCTACATTTCTCTTTTGTCCAGAACATGAACAGGTACAATTCCAAAGCATCTGGGCCTGTTTGACCTGGTGGCCAGAACATTAAAGTGTCAGAGCTGGTTTCAACTGTGTAAAGAAAGGGGGGCATTATCCATCATAGAAAGAAAATGACACAATCTCCACTCACACCATACCCACAGGGGAGCATTATCAAGCCAGTGGCCTTGCTATGACTCACCTGTGCCTACCTGTCTAGTGCACAAAGGCTAGCTTGAACCTTGATAAGCAAGCAATCTCACAAAGCAGGTTCAGGAGTTGCAAACTGAAAACATAAGAAACTAAATGGATAGATTTTTCCATCCCTGTCCACAGTTAGAAGGAGGCAAAAACTGACATGCTATAAGGACAACCTCTTTTCCCCACACATTGGAGAAGAAACCTTCAGTTAATAAGAGTTAAAGATTATAACACATAAAAGAGCAAAACACCTTTGGAGTGTGTGGCTTTTCTCAATTAGGAAAGTGTTGTATAGTGTCTCTTTTCTCCTCATACTTTTTAAGTAAAAGAGAAAAAGGAAGGGTGGGGCGGTTCTTGAAATAAGCCACAGCTGCTCAAAGCTTTAGCTATTTATTTCTACAATTATCCAGTATTCAACTGAGCAATTCTTAGATAAGGGGCCAATTACACAGTATTCCATTTCTATCATAAAATCATCCCCAAGGTCACTCCAAGGATGGTTTTAGAAATAACGGATGTTGTACTTTCTGATACAAGGTGAACAGGGCTTGTTGCTTGTCTTGTTTTCCTACCTGAAGGGTTTGATTATATTTGTAATTTATTCCTTTCTTTATAATAGTTTGCTTTGCCATGCTGGTTTCATTCTGAACTCCTTGCACTAATGTTTAAACTTAGATATTTCCCATTATTTGTGTTGTTGCTTCCCATTGACCTATGAAACCCTGCAACACTCACTCCAATGTTTTTCACTGATAGGAGGCTTTATTTAGTTAGTTTATTTAGAGTATTTATACCCCACTCTTCAGCCACAAAGGCTCTCAGAGTGGCTTACAAATGGTTAATTTAACAGTTCCCTGCCCTCAGGCTTACAATCTAAATAAGGCATGACAAAGAAGGAAAAGGGAATGGCAGTGGGGGGGGTAGGGATTAGATCCAGCAGATACTGCTGGTTCTTCTCTCCCTCCAAGGGCAGGGTGATGGCAGTTGGGTTGGAGGGAGGGCTTTTCCTCTGCTTCTGGGCCTAGGCCTGACGGATTTCTTCCTACCTCTTCATCTCTCCCTCCAAGGGCAGAGTGGTGGCAGTTGGGTTGGAGGGAGGGCTCCTCATCTGTTTCTGGACCTAGGCCTGATGGAAGCTCTGTTCTAATTTATGTTATATTATAATATATTATTTATATTTATATTATAAGACACTTTGAGTCCTCTTCAGGAGAAAAGCGGGATATGAAGCAAATAAGTAAATGAAAATAAAATAAATGCCTTCTTTATCAGATTAAAATTTCCTACTTGTTTGGTCATCATTCTTCCTTTGTCCTTCCTTTGTTGGGCAATAGTGAGAGGCTAACAGAAGTTGCCATCCAACATAATCTGGAAGGTCACAAGTGTCCTCTTCTTTTTTTATTGGAATATATTGCCCCTTGACATCTGTTCCCCTAGCTATCAGTCTGGGATCTGCATCATAATTACCTTTTAATCTTCCTCACTCCCCCCCTTGTGTCTGTGTGTGTATGTGAGAGAGAGAGAGAGAGAGAGAGAGAGAGAGAGACTTAAGTGAAATTATATTTAGATTGCAGTCCTGTAGGAAGATTTCTCTCTCACTCACTCACCCATATATATTACATAAACACTTTGTATTTTTAAATATAGTTTGCACACAACTGCTCAGTTTGAGAGTATTTTTTGCTACAGTTACCATAAAAAAATAAAAAAATAGTATATCCATCACTTATAATAAACACTTAATACTTATGTAACTAATTACACTGAATAAAATCTGGCAATTACATGCTACAATTTGCTCAGCCATATGCTTTTATTCAATCAGGTGCTAAGTGCCTTATAGAAGGAGTAAGGAACCTGCAGTTTTCCAGGTGTTATTGGAGTGCAATTCCCATCGTCGCTGAGCAGTGTTGTGCTGGCTGATGCAGACAGGAATTGAAGTCTAACATTGTTTTTTATCTTGAGTTTAAAGAATCCAGCCTA
This sequence comes from Gambelia wislizenii, assembly GCA_030847615.1. Lineage (NCBI taxonomy): Eukaryota > Metazoa > Chordata > Lepidosauria > Squamata > Crotaphytidae > Gambelia > Gambelia wislizenii. The sequence continues at coordinate 152,948,923 of JAUMIR010000004.1, forward strand.
AGTGAAGTTAGCCTTTCCTTCCATGGCACATGATCTTTTTTCATATGCAATGGCATAATCTCTCAAAGCTATCCCAAAAAATCCTGCTCTTCCCTACTCACCTCCACTAACTCTCCTGCCTCAACAAAACTAGGGCTGAACTGAATATTTTGGGTAGTGTCAGGAAAGCAACCATGAGAAGTCCCCAAACAAAATGCATTAATTATGTTCACATCTCACCTTGCTTCAGTAAAACTAGAAGTGATATAAACAAATTGTTCCCAGTAGAGTTTTTATTCAGTTGCTGGGCAGGCTGAGTTTTAGTAAAGGCATTGTATTACATTCCTCAAGACCACACCATGTAACAGACATTTCTTTTGCAATTAAAGCAGCTGTGGGACTTACCCCCCACCCCGACAGCTGGATTTGCAGGTCTGGTGGGGTCCTCTGGCCTTCAGCCCTCCTGTGTGGTTGGGAGGGAGTGGCCTGGGCTGGCTGGCGGGCTGGCTGCTGGGAGATTGGATCAGGCAGTAGCCAATCAGGAGGAGGCTCCCTCTTTCTGATTGGCTGTTTCCAGCAGCAGGTGGCCAACTGGGGGCAAGGAGGTTCCTGGTCTCTGATTGGCTGTGGGGGCAGGGCCTGCTGCTCTGTGCAGCAGGTTACCCCTCTGGTCCAGCGGGTCGGGTATAAATTCCCAACTGCACCGCTAGACCAGGCAGTGGCTCTCAGTGCGCTGAAGAGAGAAGACCTCGGGGAGCAGAACAGAGGCTCTGGAGCAGGCTGGCCGTGAAGAAGAGGTGAAGGCAGCAGACCAGGAGGCAGAAGCAGACCTGGGAGGAAGAGACAATGTCGGCAGGCTCTCGAGCAGGTGGAGGGCCAAGAAGAGGAGGCTGTGGCGAAGGGCTCTGGAGCATGCAGTGGACAGCCCGGGAGGAAGGGATAATGCTGATGGTGAGTTCCTGAGTAGGCAGCAGCAGCAAGAGGCCTGAGAAGGAGGAGCGAAGAGGTGGTAGGTGGCAGCAGAACCCCTAGGCAAGCATGGAGAGCTCCTGGTCAGCTGCAACAAGGCACAAGAGCATCAGCAGCACATCCTACATTGCCACAAAGGGGGCAGTGAAGTTTCCCACGATAGTGGGGCATTAAGGGGCAGACAAGCAAGGTACCTGGGGGTGTGAGGCTACCAAGCCAGGTATGGACAAGGGTGACTTTATAGGGTGTAATTAGAGCATGCTTCTAGGCATAGGTGCTGCACTTCTCCCTCTGGTGTCCTCCACCCTATAAAGTCAGGGTGACTTTATAGGGTGTAATTAGAGCGTGTGTGCCTTCAGGCAAGAGCAGCTGTAGCTGATCTCCCATTGTGGCATAGCCATTTCTCCTGTGGCCATTCTAGTTTAAGCTGAATTCATACTGTGGCATTGCCACCTATCATCTGGTCTTTCTAGCCAAAGCTGAATTCACATTGTGTGGCAGTGCCACTTATTAGAGCTGAAATCACTTAGGACCACATCTACCAAAAAGGAAAATCAATCAGGCAGGCCTTTAACATGAGGTCAAGCTGGGAGGACTCCCAGTTCCTGGGTGGCTCTTGCCCCCAGAAGGAGAAGTGCAGCACCTATGCCTAGAAGCATTCCTGGGGCAAAACATGTCCATCCAGGAGTTTTGGGGGGACACTGACACTCCTAATTTGCAGGAGTTGACTCAGGCTGTCATCCTAATTGCAGAGCAGGTGGTCCAACTGAAGGAATGGGGGGGGCAGTGAGGGGAAGGCTGTGGGGCCATCTCAGGCAGCAGAGGGAAGCACCAGCACCTTATCATGGTCTTCAGGGAACAGCGCTGAGAGGTCCATGCAGTCAGCAAGAACGGCTGGTAGGCGTAGGAAGCACAATTCACCTGCACACAGTGACATTAGTGTAGTTTCTTTGGTGGATTCATTCTCAGCTGATGAGTCCGGGAAGAGAGTGTGTAAGGCAAGCAAGCAAGAGAAAAGGAAGAAACATTCCAGACACAGCAAGAGAGGAGATTCAGACAGCAATGATTCTTCGGGTGAGTCATCCAATGAGGATATGGACCGTTCAGGGTACTGGCATGTGGGGGCTCTAGTTCCTGGGCAACCTTCTTGGGCCATCAGGGTGCACAATCAGCAGGATTCACCTATTATTGGCCCGACACAGGCCTGGAAACCTGGAGCCACTACTCCTGGGGCATCAGCTTGGAATTTGTTTCAGGATCATGAAGATCCACATGGGATTCATTTGGATAGGAAGGCTCGAGATAAGATCCTAAAAGGATATTATGTTGATGTCTTCACCCTTCTCAAACCTGAAGGAGAGGAAGAGAGTGTTCCCAAACCTGATAAGAAAGTGACTGAAAAGGCTAAAATGGATCCTGCTGATCGCTCTTTTAGTAATTGGATGGTGAGGTACATGGTGTTCATGGGGGCGGTGGAGATGTACAACTTATGAATATATAAATTGTTTAATTGCTATTTGTACTTTTATCATTGACTTCATATAGTTTTAATGTGTATTGTTTTTAAAGATGTTGTTAGCTGCCTTGAGTCTCATTATTGGGAGAAAGGTGAGATATAAATGAATAAAATAAGTAAGTAAATAAATAATCTCTCTGCCAACCAGCAAACCTGAATTTGACAAGTTAATTTAAAGAATGACCTAATGACATGCAGCAATCATCCATAACTGACCACTGGCTGGATAACGCTTTGGGGCATAGAACATCTGTTGTAGATGGCTCCCCATTGCCATTGAATCTGTATGTAAAATAATCCCCCACCCTATAAACCTGAAAAGTCAGTGACGCCTATCTCCCATTAGTCCTGTAAACACAAACCATAAGCAAACACACACACACACACACACACACACAAGAAAGGGTTTGAAAAAAGGTACTCACTCATTAAACAATAATCTGATAATCAGACCTGATATGAGCAACAAATTATGTGAAATGCATCATCCATGCAGCTGCCTCTTTTCTAGCATCAGTCTGACTCATACTCTGATCTCAGTTTATTGAATTAGAAATAGTAAGTGAGCTGTGATCCAAGGAACCACACACAGGGCTCTGCATATGCAGCTCAAGCCTCCTGCCCCACTTCTGCTTTCTGCAGCCCCTTTCTCACACACACTAGAGATGCACTTTTGGGTGTCAGGGAACCCTCTGGGAAAAAAAAAAACCAACAACACCATAATGCAATGCAATACACAGCTGTGAAATTGTCATGGGTAGAAATCACTGGAAACAGATGTCCCCTCCTGTAAGCAAGCCCAAGCACTTTTTTCTTGTACAGGGAACACTGGGGTTCTTGTCATTCAAACAATCTACTTGAACTTACTTGAAACATAGAATCATAGAATCATAGAATTGCAGAGTTGGAAGAGACCACGAGGGCCATCAAGTCCAACCCCCCTGCCACGCAGGAGCTTAACACATACAACTTTCTTTCAAAATTTCAAATCTCATTTGGGGAGTAGAACAGTAAACAGTTGCCATTCATAAGACTACTTATTTCAAGTAAAATAAAATAAAGTTAAATATAATTATATTGTAACAACAGTTCTCCCTGCTGAACACACTATGTTCTAACAAAATAAACACTAGTAAGGCTTTGACGAATAGCAGTGTCAGCAAACTGCACACAGCTCTTCCACCAGTGAGTGAATCTAATTAAAATATGCCTATAAGTAATTACTTATTGAAAGAGAGCAGAAGCTTTCTTTAAAGTGAGATCATCCATATGATTTTTTAAAAACCCTTTGTTTCACAAGGTTACCCCAAAAGAAAGCAAAAGGGCAAATAACATGATCAAGAGACCGGAGTAAGTCCTCTATGATGAAAGGTTAGAAAGTCTGAGGCATCGTTTACATGGCAAAATAAATCCTCTAAGAATTCACAAATAGTCCTAATAGTTCCCACATCTTTTGGATCAAAGTCACTATATTCAGAAGAAGGGGGGCAAAAAAACCCATAAGTCACGCAGTATCAGCTTTTGCTATTTTCCCTCTTTTTTGAAAAGTAGCGCAAGTTACCGCACTATCGACTGTGTGAACAACCATTTCGCTTATGGCAGTGGGAACTGTCAGCAATCTTTTCGAAATTGGCACAGCAGAGCTTATCTGTGATTGGTTGAATTGACCAAAAAGGAGGGAGAGGTGGACTTGCAAGAGTTGAGGCTTGAAAAGATCCAGCCAGCTGGCTTGCCTTCTAGCATAATTACTGTTCCTCTCTCCTCCCCCCTCTCTCTCTCTCTGTGTATGAGAGAGAGAGAGAGAGAGAGAGAGATTGCTGGATCATTCTTGTGTGTGTGTGCGCGCGCACACGTGCGTGCGTGTGCACATGAGCATGCCGATGAGAGAGAGAGAGAGAGAGAGAGAGAGAAGCAGTCTGCTCATCTGTCAGGGATTGCAGAATGAACGGAATCTCAGCTGTGTTGTTCTTTTGTGTGTGTGTCTCTCTGTGTGTGTGTGAGAGAGAGAGAGACAGAGACAGAGAGAGAAGCAGTCTGGTCAGCTGACAGTGATCTCAGCTGCTTTCCTTCCCTTCTTTGTCATTATTTCTCTCCTCCTCCATGGTCTCCCTCCTTATTTGTTGCTTTATATACAGCTACGAACTTATGGTCTCTTTCCCCCTCGCACTGCCCCCTCCTTAATGATAGTGATCTGGAGGCCATGCCTCCCCTTTGTCTTTCTCTGTGTAAACTTAGAAAGGCAAAACTCACTGGATCTTCCAATTTAGCAATAAATTGTGTGAACTATGAACCACTGGTGTGAAAGAATGGAAATCTGGAATTTCGCGCACTTTATTCTGCTGTGTAACTGGCCCCTGAGTCTTTTTAAGTGGGGGGCAGGGGTGAAAAGGAAGAACACAACTGAGTTTTATATGGGGTCTGTCTGTTAAATAACAAGACTGTGTTTCTACCTTTCAGACAAATCAGGGATATCCGATTGTGAATGCTTGAGTGGTGACCTTGAACATGTCTGAAACTGCATGACAAACATCAACACTCTCGGTCGTTCAGTTAATTGGCAGTCCTCGTTTAAAGTAGTTGTGTTGTCTATTGTGTGCCAGAAAAATGCTAAGTTTAAAAGTCAAGCAATGACATTCTGCAACAACTTGAGGCAGATCCAAACCTTTTTTCAAAAAGTCATCACTTGTGATGAATTCTGGATCTTCCAGTATGATCCTGAGACAAAATGACAGTCATTGCACTGGAAAAAATCATCATCATCAAGAATGAAAAAAGCATGTCAAAGTAAGTCTGCATTCAAAGTCATGTTTCTTCTTCTGCTGCTGCTGCTGTTGCTGATGATAATGATTACATCAAGGGTGTAGTTTTGGCAGAATGGGTTCCAAAATGGCAGAACAGTGAACCAGCATTATTACAAGGAAGTTTTGACAAAGTTGAGAGAAAGAGTCAGGGGGAAAAAAGGCCAAAACTGTGGAAAAATGGTATAATTCTTTCACTTTCTGTGAAGCAGGTTTTGGCCAATAAATGCATTACAACACTTAAACATCCTCCATATTTGCCAGATTTGGCCCCATGTGACATTAGTGCTTAAAGAAACAAGTTTTGTGTCAATTGATGCAATAAAGAAGAAAACAGTAGATGTGTTGAAACACCTGACAGAAACTGACCTGTTCCACACCTTCGACCAGTAGAAAACAAGACTGCATTGGTGTGTGAGTGTGAAAAGGGAGTATATTGAAGGGGACAAGCATTAGAATTGTAATACATAAAAATAAAGATGGGTTATTGTATCAGTCCTATTATTTAATAGACAGACCTTGTATGTTGTGGAGAAATTGGATGGGAAAAGTCTGATAAATAAATCCATCAGTCACTTTATTTATACTGTGCTTTTTCCCCAAGCACATGATCATTTTTCAGAAAATAATGGTACAATCTCTCAGTGCTATCCAATGAAATCCTGTTCTTTCTTAATCACCTCCACTAACTCCTCTGTCTCAACAAATCTAATGGAACTAAGCTTGAACTGAATATTTTGAATAGTATCAGGGAAGTTACTGTGCAAGTTGCCTTTATAAAATAAACAAATTAAATATAGAATCATAGAATCATAGAATCATAGAATTGTAGAGTTGGAAGAGACCACGAGGGCCATCCAGTCCAACCCCCTGCCATGCAGGAAATTACGATCAAAGCATCCCCGACAGATGGCCATCCAGCCTCTGTTTAAAGACCTCCAAGGAAGGAGGCCCCACCATGCTCTGAGGGAGTGTGTTCCACTGCCGAACAGCTCTTACTGTCAAAAAGTTCCTCCTAATGTTGAGGTGGAGTCTCTGTTCCTGGAGCTTGCATCCATTGCTCCGTGTTCCAGTCTCTGGAGCAGCAGAAAACAAGCTTGCTCCATCCTCAACGTGACACCCCTTCAAATACTTAAACAGGGCTATCATATCACCTATTATTTTGGTTTTTAAAACATAAATAAAAAGAGATAGAAGTAAAAACATATATAGCTAAAAACATACAAAAAGTCAAGATTAAAATAATACTAACCTGTCTATGGAATTAAAATCAATTAATTAAAAGCATAGATTAAAACAACACCGCACTAAAACAAGAAAATGAAGAAAGACCCATTATATAAAGCAGTCAGTTCTCAGATACCTGAAGAAATAGAGAAGGCTTTGCCTGGCAGCGAAACAAAAGGAGGGAGCAAGCCAGCCAGCCTAGCCTTCTGTGGGTGGGAGATCCAGAATATATGAGCATTCACTCCCACCAAATGTGGCTGTGAAGGTGGTGGTACTGAGAGAAGCACCTCCCTTGAAGATCTTTGAGTTCAGGCAGGCTTATATGGGGAGATGTGATTCTTCAGGTATAGGATGTCATGGGTCATACTCATCACTTTGAATTGTGCCTGGAAATGGACCAGCAACATGTCAAGTTGTTGCAATAAGGGAATCTTTCTTTCCTTCTCTCCCCCCACCCCTCAAGAACAGCATTTACATGCACCAAATTTGCAAATAAAAAGGGCAATAAATGAAAATATGACTAATGACATTAATAGGACCCTGTCATTTGCAAGTAAGGATCCAACAGGTGGGAGTGGAGCTTTTGTTGATGTGTGTCTTCAAGTCATTTCTGATTTAACCCAACCCTAAGGTGAACCTATGATGGGATCTTCCTGGCAAGATTTGCTCAGAGGGAAGTTGCCTTTGCCTTCCTCTGAGGATGAGAGTGTGTGATAACCCAATATGTTTCCATGGCTGATCGGGGATTTTCCCAGAGTCCAACACTCAGGCCACTACACCATGCTGGTCCCTAGATTAGGAGCACAGGCTATTAATTTATCCACAGTGTCCTCCATTTTCTGGATCTACTTGCTCAGATCCTTCTGTTTCCCAACCATACTATATATAATATTTGACCTTCCCTTTATGGGGCAACATGTCTCTCCTCTCCTCATTTTATCCTCACAACAGCCCTGTAGAATAAGTTAAACAGAGGAGTAAGGACTGGGGGTAGATTATCTAGTGAGCTTCTGAAGGTAGTAATACTATCTCAGTAATGCTTAGATGAATTACTGTAAATTCATGGCTAATGGACAGATCTTTTTCCTTACTCAAAAGTAAGTGGGGATGATCTCCCTTGGGACCCTAGGATGGGGCAAAGGGGTTGTAACCCTTTGGCCTCCTGCTGTAATTTCCGTGTTCATGGGCGATATCTGTGTCTGCAATTTATAATACGAATAGTTGTTCTTTTTTATTTCAAACAATACAAACTGTATGTGCTAGTCTAGTCCAGACTCTAATTGGAGCAGGCATGGTTCTTTTGAACCACTGGCAGTTTACATCTGTGCATCTGAAAGTGATGTTGCTCACAGTCACTAAAGTTACTTCCAGTCACTGAAGCAGTACTTTTTCCTGTTGAGAAAGTTCTGTTTTTGAATGACCCACTTAAACAGCATTTAAAATAAAAAACATCTTGAAAAATGATCAGGGAAAAAAATTACTTGCATTTATACCAGCCCAATTCAAAAGGTGGAGCTGCTCCCAGCATGGAGAGGGTCATATTGTACTTACCTGTCATATAGGTGTTAAGAGGAGCCTCTCTCAAAAGCAGAGGTGGCAACAATAGTCAGTCTAGTTTGACATAGTTAAACAGAAAAATATTCAAATACAGATTTCCAATAACTAAGCACTCAAAGTTCTGGACCAGGATAAACAAACCAGTTTTGGCTTCTCTCACATTGAAATGTTCTGTTTTGTTTAATTTCAAGCTCTTTCCATTCCAAATATGAAAATAATTACAAATGTTGCAAAATAGTTATCAAAACAAATTGAAAGAAAATCTGAACCTATCCATTCAGTGAAATATGAAAGGTGTTTTGTTTTGCTTTTTAAAAAGCCAACAGTCTTCTATATAACTAGTAGAAACCCATTATTATTTTCTCTCTCTGCTAATGCAGGAGTTACAGACTATTAAGCAATGCTTCCAATGGGCCAGGGTTATTACCAAAAACAAAATGAATGGAAAACTCTCACTCAACATGCTCATGAGTGCTTATTGCAAAAAGCTTAATGGTCAGTATTTCAAAAATGATGTAGCTTTACTAATCGATACTGAGGAAGGAATGGCCATCCTGATTTTATCAGGCCACTGCGTAATGAAAACTAATGAAGTTTATGGGCTAGTGACACATGTTCACACGCTTGCAGTTAGAAGGAAATGAATGAATTTGCTTCACAATGATATATAATTAACTAGCAAATCCCAGGCTACATTGGATCTTCAATATACAGCTCAGCTGCAGTTATACAATGCTTCTCTGATAGGACACAAGTGTTCTCTTAGAATTGACAGGGCTATCAGTGAAAACAGACATCTGAGAAGGAAACAGATGTTAAATACTCTTGTAAGCAATGTATCTGTTCACATATAGGCCAAGTCAATCTCATTTTGATCATTTTATGATTTTGAGACATATATTATAAAATATTTAAATGCATGTCTGTTCAATTCATCCCCATACTCTGTCTTTTACATTTTGGGGCTTACTGCACTCCAAAGAAAAGCAGCAAGGCAGCAGAAACATTCTGTCTTCTGTGCAGCCTTACCACATGATATTGTTCTTTCATTCTGGTCCTGTGGGGGACCGAGGTAAAACCCCAACTTTTTGCTAAGTGGAAGAATCCATTGGCAAAAAGAAGCAGTTTCACCTTGGTCCCCCATGGGACCGGAATGAAAGAACACTGGAGGAAAGATGACATCATGCAGTAAGGCAGCATGGAAAATGGAATGTTCCTGCTGCCTTGCCACTTTTCTTCAGAGCGCGGTAAGCCCCTTTGTCATGTACATTTCATAAATGTGACTACGCATCACATACATTTATTTATAATTTTAATACATTTATTTATTACATAAATGTGATTATTTTCAGAATAAAAAAACTATTCTTTTTTTTAAAAATGGGACTAAATCCAGTGTTGCACAGGCACTGCTACCCACCCCAATAAAACTAACTTCCACTCTTCTTTACAGTCCCTAGAGCTACCCGAAAACCAGCTCCAAAAGGTTTTTCCAGCCTAGAACTTGGTTTTGTAGTACATGGCGAGTTCTGCTGTGGGAAGGAGACAGCAGCAGAAGTCTGGCACCAGATCCTATCCAAGGCTAAAGTTTTATGAACAGAAGGCTAGCAAAATGAAAACAGGATGGTATGGAATAAAAATAGCAACACATATTTGAAGAATACTTTAATACTTTAAAGAATAAGGCCAGAATCTTCTTGTGACTTTATGCTAGTATAAGAGGAGTTTAGGTTAGCAGATCTAATTCTTTTACAATATTTCATAAAGAGGAGGCCAGTAACTCCTTGTATGGGACACTTTCTTACATTGCATTTAAACAAGATACTTCATAGCTGCTGCATGGCTCCTGTCACTCACCCCCAATCCCAATGGCCACTGATTGGTCACAGGGATGCACAAGAGAAGCTCCTTTCCACCACCAGTAGTTTGTCTGTTATCAGTCCTGTGTCTGCTTTGGAGTCAATTCTGCCCCCACTGGGATAACTGGAAAACCATGCATATAAAGTGAGAGGGCTCAAAGGGGCCTGCCAAATAATGCCTGAATCTAAGTTATTTGTCATGTGTCTATATTTTAGTATAGGACCTGTATCATTCATTTTGTGTGAGAACTCAACAATAAAGCCTCACAAAAAATTCCAGCCTATTTACAGGTGATAAAATGCAATTGACAAAAAGAGTTTGAGAGAAATGGAGAGAGAGAAAGAGAGAGAGAGAGAGAGATTTTATATAATCTTAGGGGTAGAATTATCCAGGAGTTCAGGTAGGGGCAAAAAAGACAGTTTCTCAGGAAGTGCTCTTCTGAGAAATTCTGGCTCAGTTGATGCTTAATGAAACTCTATTTTTAGTCCTTACTGATGGATGAGTGAAGCAATGGGCAAAGAGAGTAGACCAGGAAGAGCAAGGGTCAAGCAAACTGAATCTGAATATAGTATTATTAGTTCATTTGCTAACTTCATATCCCACCTTTCCATTAAATCAGATGTAGGGTGCTGTATGTATGACCCCCAGAAGTTGATAAACTACAACTTCCATTAGCCCTAGCTAGTATAGATAATGACAAGGCATCACAGGGAGATTAAGACTTCTGACACACTGCAGTAATAATCCAGTTTGACACTGTTTTAACTATCATGGCTCAATGCTATGGAATTATGGGATTTGTAGTTTTGTGAAATATTTAGCCTCCTATGTCAGAGAGACTTGGTGCCACAACAACCTACAAATTCCAGGATTCCATAGGAGGGAGCCATGATAGTTAAAGTGGGGTCAAACTGCATTATTTCTGCAGATGTAATCCAACAAAATTTATAGGTCTGCACCCCATCCAACAGGAATACTGACATCAATAACATCATTTAACATTAATTAACAATCATTAAGTACAAACAAAACATTGCACTGAAAATTCTCCACTAAATTTATGGATGGTAACATTGAGAAGACTATTTTCCAAATATTATCTGCAAGGGGTAATGAAATCCTTTCAATAGTTAATGAGAAAATTTGAGAAGTGTGCCCGCCTTTCTTCTCCATAGTTTGAAGACAATGGGAAGACAGAAGAGTTTTGGTTATACTAGGAAAGGGTGAAGAAAGGACTGTAACATGATGAAAGTGTGAGGTCGCATGAGGGATTCTTACATACAATTCAGTGTCCAAGTATTTTTTTGCTTATCATCACTGTTCCCTGGAGAAACTAGTGGCAGAAGTTATTGTAGGAAGTACCTCAGGTACTTAAAATTAGAACTGCATTTTAATTGCATTAAAAAGATAACTGTAAATTTCTGTTGTTTTGATACTCCGAATAGATTAATTCTGTTTTAATGTTCACATTTTGTATGTTTTCAGCTGTATTGTTCTTTTTTTAAAAATTGTAAGCTGCCTTCAGTCCCAATTTGGAGGGGAAAAGGCAGGGTACAAATACACTACGCCCCCCCCTAACTGCAGGGGATATATTCCTGAAGTTAACATGGATAGTGAAAATTGCAAATAGTTGCAAATCCTATATTTTTGGTAGAATCATACCATAGAATCATGCTGGAGGACCTCCAAATACCTAGGGAGGTGTTCTCTCTAGGCACTTGGAGGTCCTCCAGCATGACTTTATGGTCAACATCTGCCAGAATTTGACCATAGAATCATGCTGGAGGACCCAGAAAATGCCAAGAAAGAATATATATTTCTTTATTTATAAAATCTTATTTTTTAGCATGAACATATTTTTCAGACATGGGTAAGTGAAACTGCAGATACCCATGCCATGGATACAGTGGTCATGCTCTAAATATAACAACAACAACCACCACAACAGGATCATCTAAAATACACTTTTATGTCCATCCATCATAACAGAGGCTCAGGAATTGCATAAAGCCTAGGCTTAATCTGAAAAGCCTCTGGTATGGTATATTTAAATCAAAAACTGGGATTACAGGTTGATTCTCCCTTATCCAAAACCCAAACTTTTCCACATGGGTGGCTGAGATAGTGATACTATGTTTTCTGATGGTTCAATGTACACAAGCCTTGTTTCATGCACAAAATTATTTAAAATATTGTGTTTAAAATTACCTTCAGGCTATGTCTGTATAAGGTGTATATGAAACAGTTTATATCATAGAGGGGTCAGAATAGGTAGACAAGGAGGGAGGATACTTTGGGTCACTCAAACTATATAATCCTATTACTAGTCCACTCTGAGTCCTTCTTGACTCTTCAGTGCTAAGTGTTGTTGCATCTCTAACAAACAACTAATTTCTGTCCTTTTATCTTGTTCATTATCAGCAGAAATTAACAAGTGAGTGTCTGTTTCTTTATTTCTTGTGGGGGGGTTACAAATAAAAAATGCAGGATCTTGGAAGCATCTCTGTAAAGTACTGAGCTTCTGATATACATTCTAATTAATTTGTCTCATGTTTTCTGGCTCTAATCTATCTCAAGTTCATTGTATGTAATATCCTGAACTAAACTCTAGCTTTGTTGCTTGGCATTGGTTGTACACAGCTGCTCTCTTGGCTCATGACCCTGCACAGCTTCCGGGCACTAACCTGTCTTTGTTCCAGGTTTCCCAAAGTAAATCTGATCTAGTGGGTTTTGTTTTGTTTTGATTCTAACTCTGGCTGGGCCGCTGGAATGGTTCTTTGAGAGCCTCCAATGTCAATATTCTAATCTACGTCATTTATTCAGGCCTTCTAAGAGCTAATTGGAATTCTACATGTATATCATTTCTTTGATAAAATCCTCTTCAGTCTCTATATGCAAAAATTCTACAGAGTAATAGCAGCATCCAATGTGGTCTAGTTGTCTGAGTGTCAGACAAGGACTGTGGGAGATCAGAGTCTGACCACAGGCAAGTGACACAGTCTCAGCCTTAGAAAAAGGCAATGGCAAACCTCCTCTGAATAAATCTTGCCAAGAAAATCCTATAATAGGGTTGCTGTAAGTTGGAGTCAACTTGAAGGCACAGAACAACAAGAGCAGCAGCCAAATATCATTGTCCTATGATGGAAAAATTGTCATTTTCCATTGCTGTTTTCGCTTTATTTCAGTGATCAGTGAAAACATCCCTGAACACAGTTTATTCACACTGCATTTTTAAAAATCTATCATGGAGTTCAGACTCCTTTGAGATGGAAGCTAGTAACTATGCAGTTATAAGCTTATGAGTATTACAAGGCTATTTGTAAGCTCTTTTTACTTTATGCCAAAGTGAAAGACAGATAGGGAGATGATTTTTATTATTAGAACAGTAAACAAAAGCAAGAATTAAAAATAGCCACAGTTACACGAAATAGAAAGCTCAATCGTCATTGTTGCACAAGAGTTGTAATTTTTTGAACAAAATGTAACCTCCATTTATCATATGTTTATGATACAGTATGAAGTTGTGGACAAAATTTTGCCACCATCATATTGACAAATAATATCTGCCTGCCATCATCTGTTTATCTACCTCCCTGCTTTGTATCTGTCTTTCTCCTCTAAAAACAGAGCATTCAATGTATCTATACTCTTGAGGAATTCTTAGACCAATTCCATTAAGGAATTCCATTCTGTTACACTTGTAATTTTTTGCCTATAAATTCATCTCCTTAGGACACGTGCTTGCAAAACAATCATCAGGACCTTGATATGCAGTGAAACACCACTGTTTAAATGGTAGATAGTGTTGCCTAGTCTCAGGGTGCTGTCTGAAGTCTAAGGGTGTGTCTATATGATCATAAAAAAATCTGTTTGGGGGGTAAAAAATACAAATAGGCTGTCGTTCGTATGCATACAAACCGCCCACATGATTTTTTACCCCCCTAAACTCCATATGACTCCCTCTTCCCCAAGGTGGCGGGAGCGAGCAAGCCAAGCGGTGGTTTAAAATCTCCCGCCACTTTTTTTTGTAAAGGTTCCTGCTTTGCGGACAGTCAGTTTTCCCTATTTACAATATAAAATAAAAATAAATAAACATAATTCACGGACTTACCGGACTCTCGCTAGCCGGGAATCCAACATGGCGGGCGCTCCCAATTCCCCTCCATGCTAGCCCCGCCCCATCTACTCGGCCAGCCAATCAGATTACACAGCCTGTTCGTATGTGTACGAACGGACTGTACAGACCTGTCAGCCATCCGAACGGCATACGGATTTCTCACCGCGATCTGCTTTCCCTCACGAACGCTGCATGTACATATTTCAGGGTGGAAAACCGCCCCCCCTCCTTTGGATGCATGTGAATCCAAACAGCTGTGTGTACTGAAGCGCGAATTTCCGCACGCCGTACATATTATTTAAACCATGTAGACGGGACCTCAGAATTGTTCTGCCTCTCAGGAAGTCCAGGAAGAGAGACAGCTCAAACAGCCCAGGAGGTGAGGGATGGGAAGATCCTTTGTTTAAACAGGAGGTAGCTTTAAAGCCTACCCTACCCCCTCCACTCATTCCCAGCTAGTAATAAACTTCCCTGGTTCAGTGCAGAGGTGTTTCTATATGTGTTTGCAAGTATGTGACATTAGTGTACCAAAAAGCCATGAAGAAGGGGATGCACTTAAGAGATTACCAGACATGGCAAAAACCATGTCAGAAGACTGTGATGATAACAGAAATGGGTGACATTATCAGATGATGTCATCCGTCAGCGTTCTGGGGGCAGCACAGGTGTGAAAAATGCATCCTTTTTTTAAATTGACAGCTTAGCCCCATCAATAAAAAATTGGAGCCTTGTCCGCACCAGTGCTACACTCTGGGAACAGCTCTGGGGTGTGGGCATCTAATAATGTCGCCCTTTCTGTTATCATCATGTTCTTCTGATGCAGTTTGGGATGTGGGTTTTTTGCTGTGTTTCCCCACATCTCATAATCTCCTTAGGTTCTTTGTGTGAGCACAAGGTTCAAGAATGTGTGAGCTTAGGTTCATTGTAACTTAGGTGCAGGGCAAGGAGTAGACTACCAGCAGTGATACTTGTTAGCCTGACACACACACACACACACACAGAGAGAGAGAGAGAGAGAGAGAGCTGACTGAAAGAAGAATGAAGGAGGCCTCTGCAAAAGATGGAGATGAAAGGAAAAGCCTTTGATGTCAAGTCAAGACCAAAAGCTTATTTCCAGGTCCCTGTCTGTACAACCCTTGCTTCATGCATACTTTGGACAGGATGTGTTAAATAGCAACTTGGACTCATGTAAGCATCTTGAACCCATGGCCTGTATTCTGCAATCAAACAAATGAGAACATTCTGGCCCAAAGTGATAAGCTACCAAAATACTGACAACAATGAAGCTGAGAGGGATAAAAGAAACACTGCTGAGACACCAGAAATTCAAGAAGACCACACCATTGGAGCCAAATCTACAGGGTATTAATCTTCCATTTATGCATATTTATACATGCATGATCATCCATAGGATATTGAGAAGATTTTCCATTTATTCATGCTTTCTCTTGGTCTTCAAAGTTTGCATGAGACAATCATGGTCTACGTGTGACTGACTATGTATTTGGTTAGAGATTTTTCACCATGAGTCAAAGGGCTCATCTACACCAGGCAGGATATGCCAGCTCCCCATCAGCATATCCTGCCTCTGGAGCAGCCCATTCCCCACCCCCTGTTATCTGCAGAAAATGGGCCAGAGTCCAAACAGGATGCTGGCCTGTTCCTGAAGCCACTGCTGCCATTGTCTCATTAACAAAGAAGTCAGGCAGGGGTCCTGCAACATGTGACTGAAGTCCCCTGTTTGTGACCAGCCTTGGACACATGCTGCAGGACTCCTGTCTAGCTTCTGGGGAAGCCAGGGAGCTGGTGGCAGCAGTGGGGAACAGTGTTCTGGGATGGGATTCTGCAGACATGCAGTGCCTGTTTCAGCAGTACCAGATTAAACTGAGTATTTTCTTAAAATGTGATAAAAGGCCATATTCTGGCTTGCCCCCATTCCAGCCCTGTATCTGCTATGGGGGTCATTTGGACTGCCCAGGAGCAGATCAGGGTAAATGCCTTACATAATTTGGACTACAGGTCTCTGGAATGGAGACAAGCCAGGGTATTTGGCCAGTGTAGACATGCTCTAACATGCTCTAAGTCCTTCAATGCTTCTATTAAAGTCTAGATTTTTTTTTCCTGCAGTTTCTCACTCTCTCACACTCTCTCCTTTTAATTCAAGACTCCCCACTAAGTCCTTTCTTTTCAACCTCAGTCTTCTGTGGCAAATTACCTGCCCCCTTTTCTCCTGCTTTGTACATATCTACTTCTTCGCCCTCTTCCTCCAATTCCTTTCCTCCACTCCTTCAGACATAACCAAGACCTTATCATGCTTGGAAAGAGAGTAAACAACATTAAAAAGTCCTTACAGTATCTGCTTCTTCTGGGTTTGGGGCATTTTTTTTTTTACCTTTGTGCTTCTATGTATATCCCCCAAATTCAAATACATAATGTATTCTGATTGCCTATTTATATAAACATTTGTTTCTCACCTTTCAGCCTGCTAGGGACCCAGAGATAATTATGACTTTTTTTAAAATTTTCAATAATTTATCTCAGTCTTATCTTCCAAATTGATCGTGCTTAAGAGATACAATTGGGGCCTAAATGTTATTTTAATTTTCAAAATTTATTGCATCCTCTCATTTATATTTAACTATTATTTCCTTGCTTTTTTTGCACATATACCATAAATGATAAAAGGACCCAAATTCCTTATTATGTTTCCAACATTTGTTGCTCACACCCTTGTACATTTTACCTAATTTATTGAGGGTCATATACCATTTAAACATCATCTTGTAAAAGTTTTCTTTCAGGTCATAACAGCAAGTAAATGTTAAATCCTTAGACCACATTTCTTCCCATTGTTTCAATGTTATGAACTTTAGAGAGAAACTAACCTCTTACAGATTATGTGAAGCAACATAGAATCATAAAATCATAGAGCTGGAAGAGACCACAAGGGCTATACAGTACAACCCCCTGCCATGCAGGGATACACAATCAAATCATTCCTGATAGATAGCCATCCAGCCTCTGTTTAAAAACCTCCAAAGAAAGAGACTCCACCACAGTATGAGGCAGTGTATTCCACTTCCAAACAGTTCTTACTGTCAGGAAGTTCTTCCTAATGTTTAGGTGGAATCTCTTTTCCTATGATTTGAACCCATTGCTCCATGTCCTAGTCTCTGGAGCAGCAGAAAACAAGCTTGCTCCATCCTCAGTATGACATCTCTTCAAATGTTTAAACATGGCTATCATGTCACTTCTCAACCTTCTCTTCTTCAAACTAAACATAACCAGCTCCCTAAGCCAATCCTCATGGGGCATGGCTTCCAGACCACCCACCATCCTGGTTGCCCTCCTCTGGACATGTTCCAGTTTCTCAATATCCTTCTTGAATTGTGGTGCCCAGAACTGGACACAGTATTCCAGGTGAGGTCTGACCACAGCAGAACAGTGACACTACTACTTCCCTTGATCTAGACACTCTCTCTCTGGCTTTTCTTCGCAAACGAAGATTCAGGAAGGACTCATCCCGCGCCTTCTGCAAGCGCGCTGATGACTAAAAAGGCCAATCCGAGATAAACAAGTCCGGTTGCAAAAAGCGCAGCAGAAGGACTCCTTGGGTGATGTTTTTGGGTTGTGATTCTTTCTGCGTTGTCGTTTCTCTTCAAGACTTGTTCGTCGTGAGTTCTCAAATAAGGCTGCAGCATTGTGGATATTGCGTCTCCATGCCTCCCGATGTGAGGCCAGGGCGGACCACTGTTGGTGATCAATTTGGCCAAGCCTGAGATGTTGTTTCAGGGAGTCTTTGTATCGCTTTTTTGGAGCGCCCCTCTTACGCTGACCCGTGGCGAGTTCACCGTAGAGTAGTATTTTTGGGAGGCGATGGTCCTCCATCCTAGAAACGTGACCTGCCCAGCGCAGCTGTGTTCTCAATATCATGGCCTCAATGCTGGTGATCCCTGCTTGTTCAAGGACAGCAACATTCGTCACATAGTCAGTCCAGTGTATATTTAGGATTGTGCGTAGACAGCGCTGATGAAAGCGCTCGAGGAGTCGTAGGTGGTGGCGATAGGTGACCCATGTTTCAGATCCATAAAGGAGGATAGACAGTACGATGGCTCTATACACACTAATTTTTGTGCTTTGCCTCAGGTGTTTATTGCTCCAGACTCTTTTGTGAAGTCTTCCAAATGCACTATATGCCTTTGCTAATCTGTGATCGATCTCTTTGTCAATCTTGGCATCTGAGGAGATGATGCTTCCCAGGTAGGTGAACTGCTGAACGGACTTGAGCACTGATTTGCCGACGGCAATGTGGGGATGGTGGTGTTCGTCCTGTGGTGCAGGCTGGTAAAGAACTTCTGTTTTCTTCAGGTTGACTTCTAGCCCAAACAGCTCTGCAGCTGTTGCAAAGCAGGACGTTAGGCGCTGCAGAGCTGCTTCTGTGTGGGCAACAAGGGCAGCATCATCGGCGAAGAGCAGCTCACGGACTAGATAGTTTAGAGTCTTAGTGTGAGCCCTCAGACGGCTTAAGTTAAACAAGCTACCATCAGTACGGTAGCGTATATAGATGCCGTCGTCTTCTTCAAGCTCTGCCATAGCCCTTTGGAGCATCGTGCTAAAGAAGATTGTAAATAAAGTTGGTGCAAGAACACAACCTTGCTTCACTCCATTAGTTATTAGAAAGGGCTCTGAAAGAACATCGCCATATCTGACTTGACCACGCTGGCCCTCGTGTAGCAAGATAATCATTTTAAGGAATTTGGGGGGACATCCTAGTTTTTCCAGGATCTGCCACAGACCTTTTCTACTTACAGTGTCAAAGGCTTTGGTGAGGTCGACAAATGTTACATAGAGACCCTTGTTCTGCTCCCTACATTTTTCTTGCAGTTGCCTAAGGGCAAATACCATGTCTGTAGTACTCCTATTGGCTCTGAAGCCACATTGGCTTTCAGGGAGAAGTTCTTCTGCAATAGCAGGAACTAATCTGTTCAGGAGTATACTCCTATTAATAGCCAAGAATTGCATTGTCTTTTTTAGCTGTTGCATCACACTGCTGACTCATGTTCAGCTTGTGGTCCACTAAGACTCCTAGATCCCTTTCGCATGTACTGCAATCAAGCCAGGTGTCACCCATCCTATGTCGGTGCATTTCATTTTTACTGCCCAAGTGTAGTATCCTATATTTTTCCTTGTTGAAATTCATTTTGTTAGTTTGAGCCCAGCTTTCTAATCTGTTCAGGTTGTTTTGGATTCTGATCCAAAGAAGAGACATGTCAATTATAGGTTTTGATATATAGAAAGGAAATATTTTTCTGGTGTTATATGGAGAAACAGTAAATATGATTGAATTTACTTTGGCCTTGTCTACGTAGGCTATTTACTTTGTCTTGGGCCTATCTTTGAGCCCTGCAGGAATTCCTGTTGTCCCCAGGAATTCCTTATGATACCTGGGACTAAGACAGAGTAAAGCCTGATAAACCATTATATTAAAATACCTGGGGAAAAAAAAAACTGTTTCACTTTAGAAGAAATGGATTGGACCCTGTGGGACCACAGGTGGACCTACCTCCATGCTGGCCCATCATTGCAACTGCTGTCTGTGTCTCATTCTCCAGATCCAAGAAGCAGGCCCCACAGCATGTGACCAGGCTGGACTTGCTCATATGCTGTGGGTCAGTTTTCTGGCTTTGGAGAGTGGCATGCAGATGACAGGGATGGACAGCATGGCGGTCTGGGCTCCATCCTGTTTTGTGCCAGTAATGGGGGAGGAACAGGCTAGATCCATGGCCAGAATATGCCAGCAGGGAGCCAGTGTGTTCTGGCCCATGTAGAAGAGCCCACAGAGAGTAGGCATAATAATATATTTAAGCTAAAACAATGCAGTCAGAAAAGATCAAAAAGTAATTTTAATGGCATGGTGGGGTTAGGAATTAAGTGTTGTTCAGTGTTGTTTTGTTTTAGTGTTTGTTTGATTTTTTTTTCTTGTTTTCTTTGCAGTCTGTGGTCTGGTTTGTTTGTTATCTTTGTCTTTGTAATTGTGACATTAATACACACAAACAGACACACAATCAATGGAAGACATTTCTTTTTTTAAAAAAAAGGTTTTAAAATCACCCACAGTTAAAACAGTACCAAAGAGCAAGATTCAAAGGCTTCCTCAATTTTATTGTATATTTCACTGATTCTGCAGCATATCCTTTTTAATAGTCATTATCACAATACAATACAATACAATACAATACAATACAATACAATGTTACAATAGAGCAAGGATGGGCAACTCCAGGGCACCTGCAGCCTTTGGGACCAGAACTTGTGGCCCTGAAACCTTCCAGAGCCCCCAGAGTCCCCATTTTATTTCCCCCCATCAATTTCAAGGTGATTTTACATCTGAAAACTGGCCAGATCCACCTAGAACCAGCCACAAATGCAGTGGTTTACTTTCCTCACACACCCCCAGAGGTCCCCAACCACTGCTTAACCCCCCTAAAAAACCCAGTCCAAATAGTGTCTAGCAGTGACATGTCATCACTTCCAGCATGCTTACATGTGATGGTACAGATAAGGTGGGGGACATTGGGAAGGATTGACCCTTGCCTTCTCTGCAGTTGCCAACCCTTGCAATAAAGTGTGGTTGTGTTAATTCAGTTTAGTTAGAGATTCAATTGTCTTTCACAGCACACAATTATAGCACTTTGATATCACTTTAATTGTCATTACTCCATCCTCTGGAATCCTGGAATTTGTAGTTTGGTGAGATATTTAGGATCCAGAAAACTACATATCCCAGGATTCCATATGATGCAGCCACAGCAGTTAAAATGGAATCATAGTGCTTTAATGGTGTAGTATGAAACTGATGTGAATCTCTTTAGGTCAGTGGTTCTCAACCTGTGGTTCCCCAGATGTTGTTGGACTACAGTTCCCAGGAGCCCTCTGAGGTCTCACCTTGACAGCCAGGTGGTCCTCCCAGTCATTAGTGAGGCTGTAGGATTGATCTCACGGCCTCACTAATGACTGGGAGGACCACCTGGCTGTCAAGGTGAGATCTCAGAGGGTTCCTGGGAACTGTAGTGCAACAACATCTGGGGAACCACAGGTTGAGGACCACCACTTTAGGTGGTCATGCATCACTGTTTCAGAGGCAATGATTCTATACAGCAAGCATGAGAAAGAAAGGCCCATCTTGGGAAAGCATACACCTGAGACTGGAGCTTTTACCTACCACCCACCCTCAAGGTTTCCCCAGGTAACAGACTTTTATAATTGATCTCAGATTCTTCACACACTGCTGGAAGCTATGGTACAAAATTCTAAGCCAATTTATGAGGACAGGAACCTCATGAGCCATCATGTAATTTTCCTACCCCTAATCATGGATGGCTTTATCTACAGCCTCTAAATTAAGATGCACATTCAGACAAAGGCACTAAGATGAGGTGATCCAAATGCAGTTGACTGTGGTGCTTTAAAGAGCTCAAAACACTGCAACCTCACAAGCTTCATGTTCTTCCCTTCCACAGAGACGGTGGTGGAGAATAAGAATCTTCACAGAGCTAAGAACCTTTCTTTATCCCTCGATCACAAATTCTGATCTGTTTAAGCCACAGAGTCCTGAGGCTTAGCCAGGAGGCAGTGAAGATCAAAGCCTGCTGGCCTGCCAAGCTTCAGAAAGAGAATAGCTAATCATTTGTAATATAAATGGGGAAGGGGAGCTGTGAGAGCACATCTCAAGTTTGCAGGGGAATGGTATGTTGGTTGCACATGGACATCGCTTTTCAAACAAAAACCTCTGTACAAAATAGGCTTGCTTCAGTCTGAAGGAATATCTAAAATAGAAATCAAGTGAATAAGTAATGCTCAAAGCTAGAATGTGCTGTTAGGAACAATGCAGAAGAATGTGAAAAGAAGATCCAAGGAGTTGTGTGAAAGATTCCTTGAAGGGAAGGACTAGGCTAAGAGAAGATGATGGAATCTTTTCCACACCTCATACAGAAGCTGAGTAGAATAGCACTAACACTTCAGCACAATAGATGGTTTCCTCTAACACTGCTAATCAAAATGCTGGTCCCTGAGTCACTGGCTGCTAGTCCCTGGAAAGTTCCTAGAAGTTTCCAGGAAAGAAAAAAAACACAAATATACAAAAGTAGTGCCAGTCCCTGGCATGTTAGAAAAATAATAATTACCAGTCCCCACATCAGATAGCCTGTGAAACATTCTTTTAACATGCACGAGGGCTGCAGACTCACTTAGCAGGACAGGTTTCATAGGCTATACAACTTTGTCCTCTAACACTTTGTCACCACACTCTGTTCCTCCCACACAGATGCCTTGTTCTGTCTAATACTAGTGCTAGACCTATTAAAAGATATCAGGTGTTCCCATTTGAAATGCTAATGCTAACATCCCAACACCCACAGTAGAGACATAGGACATTTATTTGATGTGCTGTTCCACAGCTACTCTTGCCCTTCCTCAAACAATCTCAGGGTGTTGTTATACAATAATTTACAGAATAATGAATGTACACAATCACAAGTGTTTTAGTCCATGAGTCTTTGCTGAGAGGAATAGAAGCAATGGTGTGTGAACCTAATAAAATGTCTCGAGAGGTGTGTTGTCTCCCAAAGGCAAAGATCCATGATATAAGAGAGAGACTGGCAGGACTCATCAAGCTCATGAACCATTATCCCTTCTGTCTGATCCACACTGAAAGAAATGATTCTGCAAATTATATGCAAGGGACTGTGAGGCTTGGAGAGGAAGATAACACACCTTGATGCTCAGGTTGTTGTTTCACCACTCCTTCCTGTTGACATGTGAATCAGGAAGAAGAATACTAGAAGTGAGTAATTGGTTATGCAGATGGTGCTGTGAAGAAACAATTGGCTTCTTGGACCATGGTCTGGACTTACATGAAGAACTTCTTATAAGATATAGGTTGCATCTCGTTGGTAAGAATGTATTTCTAGGACTCTTGCAAACCTGATCAGGAGAGATTTAAAGTAAATTATGAGTGGGAGGGAGACAGTATTCCAGATGGCATGGGGACACAAGATACTGGGGACAATTGCCTCAATAATACAGGGAAAACTGGGCAAACCACACAAGAACTCACATGTGAGAAGAAGAAAAAACAAGTAACTAGCTGGAGAGAATGACCTATGGTCTTAGATGCCTCTACACTAATGCATAAAATATGGGATATAAACAAGATGAACTTGAGCTCTTAACACAGGAAGACAAATATGATCCAATAAGCATAACTGAAACCTGATGGGATGAATCTCATGATTAGGATGTAGTAATGGAAGAGTGTTTCAAATAAAATGATGAGGAAGAGGAATAATGTATTTATTTGTCAAGGATGTGTATTCCTATGAGAAGATCAATGAATCAGAACATGGAAAACAGGTTGATATTTTTTGGAAAAACTCTGAAGGGGATGAAAAAATTGACCTCATTGTGGACATCTACTATATGCCCCCAAGGCAGATTTGGATGATGCTTTCCTAAACAAATGACCAAACATTCAAGGGAGAGGGAGAGGGAGTAGTAACGACAAGACTGCAATCACACTGATATTTGTTCAAAGTCAAACTAGTCCAAGAATGTAAGGTCCAACAAATTCCTTACCAGCTTTGCAACCTTACAGAAGGTGAAGGAGGCAGCAACCAACAAGAGATGAACTGGTCAATGAGGTGGAAGGGATGGGATCTGTGGATGGGAGTGATCATATCCTCTTGAAATTTGTTATACAGAGGAAAAGGGAAGGCAAACATAGTCAGACATGCACTCTTGACTTTGAGAAAGCTGATTTCAGTAGGCTGCATGAGATCTCATGGTCAGAAATGCTCAAAGGGAAAGGGGGACATGAGTATCTGCCAACCAGTCAACTGATATCAATACCAGAAAAGGTTCTAGAACAGAGCATTAAACAATCAGCCTGTGCACACTTATAAAGGAATGCTGTGGTTATGAAGAGCCAACACAACTTTCTTAAAAACAAATAATGCCAAAGTAATTTTATCATTGGTTCTCTCTCTCTCTTTCTTGATAGAGTCAAAAGCTTGGTAGATCATCAGAGGAGTGATGTTGATATATTATATCTTGTTTTCAAGAAGCCTTTTAAGAGTCCCCCATGATAGTCTTGCAAGGAAGCTGATAAACAGTGGGTGGGTCATCATAAGTCAAAGTCAGCTTGATGGCAATTTAGAACAGCTTAAATTAATGGCAACTCTATAAATGCTAAAAGCTCCAGTTATCAATAGCCTTGTTTAAGTCTTAAAAGTTCAGCACCTACTCCCTTGTAATGTGGTCTTCTTGCTCCTCTAGTCATTATACTCTTCTCCTTTTGGTCACTTTGTAAGCCTGGACAAAATACTACCACCCACTCCCCAATTCAGCTAACCCCCCTGTGATAATGGACTCTCCCATTAACTGAGCAACACAGCTGAGGGGTATAACCTCTCCTCCAGATAAAGGGTTAATGTTGTGATGGTTTTAGGTTACATTTATTCAGGGTGAACATCAGAGAGGAGAAACAGAGACCATGAAAAGCAATTGTCCAATGAGGTTGACTACTTTGTGGAGACTTGTGGAAGTTTCAAGATGCTTAAAATGCAGTTCCAGTAGGCACAAGAGGGGGACTAAGAAATCTTTGAAGTCTTTGAAGAGGTTTTGGGACTGATGGAGAGAGGGGGGTGATGTCTGCCTCACCATTCCTAGTGAAGATTGCTTATAGGCTGGACACAGGGGTCCAGACTCCCAGCTTCCCAAGAACATCCAAAAACTCAGAACATCATCTGTATTGTGAATAGAATAGAAATGTTCAGCTAGTTGCATTATGTTTCTTCTAACCTTGGCTGAGTATGACTTAGGCTATTTTTGTAACTTTGTAACTACTCCTAAGTAATGCCTGAAGGAAGGTGCCTTCATGTACAAGGCACCCTTTTGCTAATGTAAGATAAAAAGTTCTCTTCTTTTCCACACTGTCTTCACATGTCTTTGCTCATCTCCCATGGGAGGGGGAGGGAAGTCTCTGCAGAGTTAGAAGATTTAAAAGTGCATGTTAAACCTCTCAGTAACTCCCACTGGGTTATTGGGTCATGTGGTGTGAATTAATGGAGGTGGCAGCAGGTGGAATTTGGGGGTTCCTTCTCCCAGTCAAGAGCAGGAGATGGAGCCGGAGCCCCTTACACTCCCAAAGCAAAATGAAATAACACCAGTCTTATAATAATGCCTTTCTAGGGCATTGATACAGGAGGTTCAAACAGGGCCCCAAGATGCATACTGAATGAACACTGAAGGGGGTGACATGTCTGTGAGGACAAATCACAGCTAATCCCACAGTTTCAGCTGATGCACAACAAAGTCACATCCCGGTCACTGGGCTGGAATAGCTTCCTAGCCTTACAGGTGTTATGGGGAATGGGAAAGGGTTACGTGATTGTATTGATTGTCTTAGCATATTTGTGTTGTATAATTTCCAGGATGCTTTGGGAGGAATGATGACAGTTAAATGAGTTAAATGTATTCAACTCTAAACATCCTATTAAAAGTGAGCAAACATAGCCAGGCTGGTTTAACAGGGATGTTTATATACTCCCTGTATCTTTAACGGTTAAAAGGGAACTGCATTTAATTTGTTTATTTTATTCTTAACAAAGCTTCCAAACCCACTGTGCAATGACCAAAAGGTTCTACAAAATCTACATAAATAACACGCCACAGTCTTGTGTAGAAGAAAGAAATGAACAACAAGAACAACAACAACATGTACAAACTGTTTTTGGTAAGCGTTAAGAAATAAATTGAGTCATCCACAAGACCACCTGCAGTTAAATATGAACATTTATTCAAACGGGAGTAATAAACAAAATTTTAATCTCAATCATTCTAATTATAAATAAACCTCAAAGAACTTTTCCACTGGAATTTGAAAGGGTACTTAATGCTTTACCAAAGCAGTTCATTCGTACAGCAGTGCATTTTCAATAAAACAATTGAAGCATTTAATTGGAGCATTTATTTGTTTATTTGGGAAGCTAGGAATGCAGAAGTGATGCAAATTCATTTTGCAAAAATAGGTGTCACTTTATATAAATGTATGCAAGGCTCCCTTGGGCAGTAATGATGCTTGGTCATTGTACTGATAATCAGCAAGAGTTACCACAAAGTGAGAAATATGCCAAATAGCCAAAGCCCTTTGATGCACGTTTGGATTTCACTTCCTTTTCATCTGTTCCTTCTATGATTGTCTGCACAGAGCTAGAAACCAATTCCAAAAAGGCTGCTGTAGGGCTGCAATCTAAAATTCACTTACATTGGAGCAAGTCCCATGGTACTCAATGGACTTACTTCTAAGTAGACACATCTCAAGTTGCAGTATTTATGCTTCTTCCTTGAAGGATCTGTCAGCACATTAAGTACCATGGCTTAGATATGGTGGTGAGCCAATATGTCCTGACTATATTAAACACTCATAACAGATTGGTACCACTTTATGCTTCCTTCCTATGGAATCCTGGAAATTGTAGTTTGGTGGTATGTATATAATTTCTTGCTGGAGAGCTGTAGTACACTCTCCCAAGCTAGACCTCACTAGCTGGGAGTTCTAACCTCATCATACTACAAATTCTACCATCACAGGTGCATTTGTTCAGGACACTAGAGAAA
Organism: Gambelia wislizenii; assembly: GCA_030847615.1. Taxonomy (NCBI): domain Eukaryota; kingdom Metazoa; phylum Chordata; class Lepidosauria; order Squamata; family Crotaphytidae; genus Gambelia; species Gambelia wislizenii. The sequence continues at coordinate 152,975,621 of JAUMIR010000004.1, forward strand.
GCCTTCTCAGTGGTTATTCCTAAATTACAGAACTGCCTCCCATGGGAGACTTGGTTGGTCCCTATCTGTTCTCTTTCTGCCAACAGGCAAAGACCTTTAAAAAAATAGGCAGGCCTCTTCGGCTGTTAAGTTACTTTGGCAGAAGGATCTTATAATGGGGTGTCCATCAATGGGGTGCATTATGTTTCCATCATTTGAATGTGTTTTACCCCATTTCAGTTTAGTGTTTTTAATAGAAGTGTTTATGCTTTTTTAAAACTTTTATATGAAATATAAAAGGCAGGATAAAATTAAATAAATTGATAATTGCTAATAAATACTTGGGTCCTGTAAGATGGAGTCATAACAAGTAAAGTGGTATCATAATGCTATAAGAGTGTAATGCAGTCTCTGTGGCCTCATTCTATATCATCCTGATTTTAAAACAGACAAGTGACTGATACATTATCAACATCACCACCACCACTTCTTTTAAACTCAATCCAGCATCACTCTGGTAACATGTGAAGCAATAAAGCCATGTAAGAGGACCTGTGCTTTAAAAGCCAGGAGCATATGCCCAAAGCTTAGGCTAACCACAGAGAAAAACAGCTAGCAAATGGAAAGAGAAGCAAATTTGTCCCACAAACTACTGGTGGTGTGCTTATAGCTCCACCAGTTCTGACCTGTCAGGCTGGGGCAATATCAAGTGAACTGTACCTTTTGGGTTCTTAAGGTAACAACTGCCAATACATAATGCAGACATGATCTTGGAAGAAGAAATCCTTGGGTGTTTGTGCCTAGCAATGAGCAGGGATTTAGCCCTCATTAGATGTCATGCGACTTGGACGTTGGATCCTTGGGTTGGACTTGCACTTGATAGCCAGCTGGGGAGCAACCCAGCTTTTAGGTTCTCTCTGGGACTCAGGTGTCTTACCCAGGGGAAGCAGGGGTGAAGGTCTGGGAGAGACCAACTACCCCAGCTACTCCCACACTAGGTTGCTCCCCACTTTTGAACGTCTCAGGAGAAATATTAAAATAGGTGATAGTTAAATAAAGTGGCCCAAATTTCAATCCAGGTTCTTGTGTGTCATCTTGTTATTTCATGGGTTGGTCAGCAATAAAGTCTTCAACTGAAAAGTCTTTGAAAAATGGAGTTTTTGAAGTTTTTCTCACAGTGAGAAGAAAATAACTAAAAAAAATTCTTGTTGTCTCCCTTGAGAAAAAATAGTGAAGAATTATATCACTAATGAGACATGAAGAACACTCTGCATCACCACAGTCTTTACCATTCAACATTCCCCTACTCCATTATAATGTGGAGCATTGTTGCAATTCATACTTATGAAATATTTTTTTCATTGTTTCCAGTGTGTCCAAAAACTGTAACTCAGAAATGGGACCACCGAAAAGGGAGAGGACTGCAGAGATAGTGATGGACTCATTTCTCAGTCATTCCCATTTAATTACATGGGGTCATTTTCATATATAAAATAAGTTTGTAGTATTTGTAAAGGAAGCCATGTTAGCTGACTTTCTGAAGCATTAACTAGGTTAATGAAAAATACGATTAACGTAATGGTGTAGATTTCCTCAAAGAAAAGAGTGGACTACTCTTTCAAGCTAAACATGAGTTATCAGTGTGATGCAGCAGCAAAAAATGCCAATGCGATTCGAGGCTGCATTAATAGGAGTAGTGTCTCGATCAAGGAAAGTAGGGCTGCTCTGGCTGGTTATTCTCTAGCTCTGCTCAGATGTTCATTTAAGAAGACGTTAATGTGTGAAAAGGGAAGTCTGCATTTCAGTCACTTCCCGTGCTCCCACCACTGTGCATTAAGTCATATTTGTGCATACACTCACTCCACACCTGTGATTTGTATCCTGGAAAATGAGGAACATTAATTATGTATATGGAAGCTACAGTTGTGGACATTTGCAGTCTCATTCCTGTTACATTTTGCAGAAATCCTGGTGTTTTCATTCTGCCTCAGTTCCATATTGAGTTGAATACAGGCATTTGTGCATATTTTGTATGTTTTCCCCAAAAATGTAACATTTATTTATTTATTTAGGTATTTATACCCCGCTCTTCAGCCACAAAGGCTATCAGAGCGGCTTACAAATTGTTAAGCAATTGCCATTAACACATCTACACTGCATTAAGCAGTTTCCAATGTGTGTTAGCTAATTGCCCCCACAAGCCAGGTACTCATTTTACGAACCTATGAAAGGATGGAAGGCTGAGTGAACCTTGGAGCCTGCTGGAATCGAACTTGCAACATGGTGACTTTGCAGTACTGGCGTTAAACCACTGTGCCACCAGGGCTCCTCCTCAACATGTTTTGAGAACTTTGCCCATTAACTAAAATCTTCTGTGCACACTTCAGTGTACACATATTTTGGCCATGTATACCCTTTCCCCCTAAAATGCATTCAAAATCTTGGGAAAATACAGGTTTCTGAGGAGATTAGTAGATGGGGACAAATATAGCATCCCTGTCACCCTGTCTCCTCTCCTATCCCACTTCTGTCCCTGTAACATTTTTTTTTAAAAAAAAATTCAGACCTACCTTTTTTGCACTACAGAAACTGTTCCCTCCCCTCCGGCAGCCCAGAAGTGAATGCAGCTCTCATGGAGCTGCATTCACTTCCTGGAAAGGATATCCCGGCCGTTCTCATGAGAGGACAATTGCGTTGGAAATTCAAAAATAAAAATAAAAGGTAAAAAAATGACACCAGTCACAAAAACACATTTTTAAAACCCCAAGTAACCCAGGGAGGGTAAAAAAAAAAATGTCACTTACCTCAATGTCCCGATCTCAACCGGAAGTGTTCAGCAGGGACCTCCCAGTGATGCTGGCATCATGCCAGCATAATGGGGCCCCTTTTCACATGCACATTGTTCTGTTACAGAAATGGAACAATGGGTCAATTCATGGCTTAGTCCGTGAATAAGAACCGCTGGCAGAATGGGAGCAGCAAGGGAGCACAACAACATCTGAACATTGTCTGAACGGGAAGCCCTTTCGTGATCTCCTGTCCTCCCTGTAATGGTTTATTTTGGTCGTATGATAATCTCCTTAGTCAAAATGTGCTGTATTTTATTTCTGTTCCCTGAAGTTGGGAAACTGATATTTCTTCAAGGGTACAGAGAAGGATAAATCCGAAGGAAAGTATTTTCTATTCTAGTAGAAAATTCTAGTAGAAGCTTACATGAGCAAACTGCATTCAAACCGGACACCCGAGTATGTAGAGATGTGAGAGTATTATTCCTTTCTAGCCAAGTGAAAGGGCCTTGAACAGGGCTTATTCAATCTAGGAACTTTCTGACAGTAAGAGCTATTCGGCAGTGGATCACACTCCCTCAGAGCGTCGTGGGGTCTCCTTCCTTGGAGGTCTTTAAACAGAGGCTGGATGGCCATCTGTTGCGGATGCTTTGATCGTGATTTCCTGCGTGGCAGGGGGTTGGACTAGATGGCCCTCGTGGTCTCTTCCAACTCTACAATTCTATGATTCTATGATTCTATGATTCTATGACTATTAGTCTTCTGTCCACAAAGTTCAATGGAATTTCCATGTTTAGAAGTAACCTACATCTGAGCATTCAATATTGGAAAATAAGGATGTGCACTATTTGAGAAAAAAGTTTCAATTTTTTCCATACATTCTTGCAGATCAATTTGTTTCTTCTTCCATTTATTCTGGCCTCCATTACTGTGCTGCTTATGCTACTGCTTTATTCTTTTTGTTTGTTTGCTTGTTTCTCATTCATCTCGTTTCCACACATTATTCTGGAGATTCAGCATGTCTTTGGATACCTATCACTTTGATGTCTTGAATCCAAAGAGCATGAAATCTGCACGCTTTGTACTACACCATGGAGACATCAGACTGCCAAGTCTCAGCAGATTGCAGAATGGTTTCCCTTTTTATAAGAAATTAAAAAGGGGTGATGGCCTCCAATTTTCCTATTGCTTTGTGCTTCTTGGACATTCTGAGCATTCCATGATTTACAGTCCCTGGATGTACCAAATTTGCATCCATTTACTAAGCAAGCCAATGCAATGTCTCTTGTCACTTGCAAAAGCCACTTCTATGGGGAAGAAATGGGGAAAATATAAAATAGCCAATATAAATGACAGGAATGAATGGATGGATGAAAAGAACAAAATTGTCTCAACCCATACATTGTTGTTATTCCTCTCTCATAGAAACAAATTAGAAACTGGGTAGTTGTACACCTCTACTGGAGGCAGACTACAAAGGAAGTCCACCATTTTCTGTCTGGTTTGTTAAAATTATTTTCATCCAACTGCTACTGGAAGAAGCCTGTGTGAAAGAAGGTGGCAGTTGCTTTCTCTACTACTAGCTTCTAAGGATGGGTCTTGTGTGTTCACAAACACTGGATCCCTCAGACTGTTTTTTATCCATCCCCCCTCCCTCTTGGAACTGTTTGAACCAATTCTGATCATATATTTTTCACAATCCCTTCCAAGAAAACCTTTCAGTCATCTGCACCTGTGCCAAGGCCAAAAGGGGTCTGTGCTACTGCCAGTTTTAGGGAGCCACTTCCACTATGATGCATACAAGGCCCACTGAAGAGAATATCTGAGATTACAATGCCAAAGAGCAGTCAGTGCATTTCAACAGTATTTATAGAATCATAGAGTTGGAAGAGATCACAAGGACCATCTAGTCCAACCCCCTGCTCTACAGGAATACACAATCAAAGCACTCCCAACAGATCACTGTCCAGCCTCTGTTTAAAAAACTCAAAAGAAAGAGACACCATCACACTCTGAGGCATTCCTTTTGTTGCAAGCTGCTGGCATGCTAGAAACCAGAGTGAGGGGTTGGAGGCTTTGGCAGGGCAGGAGAAATTTGGAAAAGGAAACTGAGGAATGGGGTCGGGAGGTCTTTCAGCCGGGAAAGGGCTTGCAAATGAAGCTGGGGGATCCTGGTTGCAAGAAAGAAACTGAGTGAGGTGCTGGAGGCTTTGGCAGGGCAGGAGAAATCTGTCACAATTGTGTATGTGTGTGTGTAGCTTATGATATTCATGTGTTTTTTTCACTTTCATGGGGTTGCCCTGCTCCTATCTCCCGTGAATGTGAAGGGCCGACTATAATTTGTTTTTAAATTTTGCATTTGTACTTGTAATGTTTGTTCATTGTTTTAAACCCATGTTAGCCAGCTTGAGTCCCTATATTGGGAGAAAGGAGGGAAATAAATAATAAATAAATAAATAAATAAATAAATTTTCTGTGCAAGAAATAATATTTATATGCAGAATGTCATTTCTTGCACAGAAAAATGATGTTTCCTTACAAAGCACATTGTAATTGGCTATTTATTCTGCACACAATTCACACATGATTGATTTGCATAAAAACAGCATTTTCTACACTTAAAATAATAGTTATATGCAGAAATATTATTCCATGCATAGAAAATGCTGTCCCTTGTGCCCCCCCAAAAAAACCCACACTTTTTTTTTCCTGTGCAAAACAACCATGTGCAAATGAATAAATCCTGAATTATAAACAGGGAGACTTTCTTGTAACATCAAAAGAAAAGGAGTAATTGTTAAAATTACACATTACTTCTTTTGAAATGGAAATTAAATTACATCACTACTAAATTCAGGTTACAGATGAGAATAGATTGGATTCAGATTGGTGCATACAAAATGAGACTGAGAACCATTTACCTAACTGGACTCTGAACCAAGGGTTTGTCTATAGGGAGGGGAAAAATGTGGATTGCTGCAGATTAATGCCAACTAGCAGCAGCTTTGACTTGTCTTAATGGTGTATTTGCAAGATTGCAGGTATGAGGAAGCAAACTCCATTCAGTGTTTTCACAGGCATGCCTGTGAATCAAAATGGTGGGCACAAGTGAATCACTTGTGATTTAATTTTCCCCAGGTTGCCCCTGTTGAACATTTTTTTTAAACAAAAGACAAGGTGCAGAAGAGCTACTTTCCACTTTAGCAACCATGCAGAAAGAAAGAAAGAAAGAAAGAAAGAAAGAAAGTAAGTCTGTTTCCTCACGGTAGCACACAATGGTGAAAATCCAAGATGGTCGTTCTGGGCACTTGCCTTGTTAGGAAGCTATACCCCATGCACATGTCTGACCAATCATCTGCTCATATTGGAAAAGCAAATCAATTTGGTCACTTGTCCCTATGAGCAATGATGCACATTCCCCTCGCTTTTTTTTCCAAAAAATATGGGGAAAGCCGCTAAGGCTTTTCCCATGGAGTGTATTACATTTTGGGTCCCCCACCTTCACAATATAGAGAATAGATGTAGGATCCCATTGGGACACATCATATTCTCCTTGCATTCTGTGAGGAGTATTTTCACCATTTAGGCAACTCCCAAATTGAGTTAACTGTGTACAGCTCTACTATATAGCTCCTAAGGCTAATCATGTTATTATGGCACAAGAAGCAGAAAATTCCACTGTGACCTTTCCTCTCACTGACAATAAAAAAATACAGCAACCTGAAATCAAAGAAGTAAACATTTGCTCCTATTTCATGATCCCAGGGGCTTTCTGCCTGGTATGGCCGGCTCATGGTGTCTATAACAAGAAGATGGATAGAGATACTATGAGGGCTTTGGATGAGGCTGATTCTGTTCTGAGAACCTAAAAGTCTGCCTGGCAGGAGGAAGAATGAAAGCCAGAAAGTTTAAAATTATGGCTTGTATGAGGCCTGGGGTGGGTCCATTGCAGCCCTTTAGCCCCCCACTGACTCCTCAAATCCCCCAGCACCTCCATTTTTTCAGCTAAAAAATACTCTCCATTGGTCAAAAACAATTTAAAATGACATTTGGGGAGTCTTGCACCTCAACCCATGCCCCCAAAAAGATCTGAAAGGCAACTGGGAATAATGTGACATCACTTCTGGTCACCCAAAATGGCAGCTGCAATGGTGAGTTGTATCTCTCTGGATGCCAAAATGGAGTGGTGTGATCAGGCTTCTAAACATGCCAATCCCAGCTTAGAAAAGAATGGGTGACATATGATTGTGGGTTGCATAAGGGAAAAGTGACAGATTAGTGGAAGGAAAAGGGGTTGATGAGTGAAACAGAAGAGGAAAAAAGGCTTACTGAGTGTTTGAGACGGGAGTGCAATTATGGGGAAACAGAAAACCCTTACTTAGGCAGGGATAGATATTGCCAGACAAAAGGTATAGAAAGAAAACTGGGGGAGACTCTTTTCTGAAAGGTAGGTTGAATGCTCAATCCAGCTTTAGTACTGTTTGGGGAGATAGAGGAATGTTTTGGGCATACAGTAGTTACCCATCAAAAGTGTTCTGCTGTTAAGATGGTTGCAATATCAAAATTACCAGTTCATCATGAAACTGGAACAGAATTACTCCCTTCTGAGAGTTCCTTATTGTGCTTATCAAGTAAAATGAGATGTCTTGAATTAGTTTTCCCTGAACTTTTTCTCACTGTCTTAAACCTGGATTTTGCTTTTTCCATTCTCACCATTATGTTTACGGTTGTTCCATGCCCACTCCACTCTGACTTCTGGCTGTTTCTTCTCCACTAATCTGGAGAAGGAATTCCTCAATCTTCATTAGCAAAACTGTTATTTGTCCTGAGGATTTATTGCCAGTTCTCAACTCATGGCTCCACAGTTGAAATATCTTTCCATCTCTGATTCATGGTTGCCATACCCTGCTATATGATATCTGTAGGCAGGATGCATGGGTATTATTTTTTTTAAAAAAAATCCCCCCAAAACCCACTGGGAATTTTTTGGGCAAGAGGTAACAGTTGTAGGGACAGCTCTGCTATTTTTTTAATCTGCTTAATTTCAGAGCAGCCAACAGCACAATGCAGGTGTCCTAGGGATAAGCATAATCTACTATATAATCTGGCCAACATACTTTCAGCTCTTATCCACAAAGAGCACAAGCCACAAAATTCTGCTTTCTGGGCTACTAGGAAATTCACCACTCATGAATTTCCTCAAGTTCTATGACTGTAGCTTCTCTGGTTTTAGAGGTCTGTATTGCTCATGTTGGCAAGAATACATGGCACGAGAAGCCTGTCTTAGTGCACACAAACATAGCAGCACATTTTTCTCCAACAAACCTGGAAGGTGTTCAGTCCTTGCCTGCCAAAGCTGAATGACTTTCCTTTAAGTCTCAGTGCATTTAATATGGACTTCCTGCATGTGATTTCCAAGATGTGCTTTTGTTGAGATGATGATGTCCTTGGCATTGGGTGAGATCTGCTCCTTTGCAGGTGCTGGCATAGTTCACATTCAAGGCTTCACATCTCGAATGGCTTGAAAGAAGCTAGAAGCTGGCTGATAAACCCAATCTCTGCCTCTGTGCTTAATGCAGACACTCAGCCTCTGGGCACAACCAGTCTCAGTGGGTAACTGAAGCTTTCGTTCTTAGGATCTTTCAGTTTGAATGCAAAAGCCTGGCAGGATGTGGTGTTTCTGTTTTTCATCAAGAATACTGGCTTGAAGGAAATCTGGCTTCTAGAGTGAGTGATGTTTATGAGTAAACACAGTTGATATTTATAATCCTCAGGACAAAATTGTAATACTGAAACAGATCAACTAAAAATGCTGAGATCTGTCTAGAATTTTCAGTCATATAACTGTTCTAATCAATTTCTGCATCCATTAGTGTTTTTTTGTTTTGTTTTGTTAAAAATGTACAAAATTTACACATTTTTGTGTGATCGTTTCCCTGATATACACATTTTTTTGGTATACAGTTTTTGAGCTGAGAACAGCATTGGAGAATCTCAAAGAGATTACAGTCTGAAGAATAACTGCAGTCTGGGAGTGAATGCAAGTTAGGTCAGTTTGCTTAAAATTACAAACCAGACAGACTGTATTTCCCTTACCTAACTTCTTGTTAAAATCAAAAAGTTAAAGTAAAATGTATATCATTTGGGGAATGTCATCAAAGCTTTTATAGAATTTAGTATGAATGTCCAAACTTTACTTTGAATTGATTGTCTTCTTTCTTTAAGAACAGGCCATAGGATGACTAAAGCAATCAAAACTGGATCCATGAAAGATTTAGTGGCCATGGGAATGATAGCTGATAGGTCTGAGCTAAATAATATCAGGACATTTTGTCCTAAATAAATTTATAAGATTTTTTTTTACCTCCCACTCTTCCACATAAAAAAGGATGTGTCACTTTCTACAGTTATTCTCCATCATTTCTTAGGGTCTTGCCACACTCCAAAGAAAAGCAGCAACACAGCAGGAACATTCTATCTTCCATGCTGCCTTATTGCATGACACCATCCTTCTTCCAGCATTCTTGCATTCAGGTTTCATGGGAGACTAGAATAAAACTGTATCTTTCCACTAATGGATTTTTCTTGTTAGCAAAAAGACGTGGTTTTACCTCATTCCCTCACAGGACCGTAAAAAAGAATGTTGATGCCATGCGGAAGGCAATGTGGAAGACAGAACGATCCTGTTCCCCTGCTGCTTTGCTTTGGAGTGTGGTAAGGTCCTTAGTGTCCCTTAACAATGTCCCAGAACATGGTTTAGAGCACTGTGGAGGAGCCAAGATGGCTGTGATTGCTAACATAGTTACTGGTGTTTCTAGTTGTGATACCACCCATTTTTCCCCAAAAAAGACTTCTTAGGAAAAAAAAAGTTGCTGTGCTAGAGCTAATTATATTGATGAGCTATAAATCTGAGAATTTTTTGGAGAACAACTCATCACCTTGGACAAATTTTGGGAAAAAAGGTTTCCTCTCAGTTTCTCTATTCACAGTATGATGAAGAATTTTGAAAGACCTTTCAAACATAGTTGTGTCTGATTGTCTCTTCCTAGGGCTGTTTGTAAACCAACATTATTAATGGAGTAAAAATAACTGTGACAGGAAGGGGGATGGTTGAGTCACAGATTTCAGGAAAGCAATGTCTCAGGCAAGTATTTGAATTTAAGAATGAAGAATATGAAGAATTATTGTAAAAATTACTCATTTTTCATGAGGCAAGCTGTCTCAACGTTCCAGGACAGTCTTTTTGAAATTGCTTGATGCCGAAAGATTTCTTGCTGTTAACAGAAGAAGGAGACAAGGAGTGCCATTCTTTTGTTGAGGTGTCTACCATCTTTCTGCACAAAGTTGGTTTCATTTTCCTTTTGTGAAACAGAACACGCAGAGAACAGAGAAGTGCTGGATGATTGATTTAAAAGATGCAAACAACATAATTTGAAAAAGCCCATGAAACAAGGAAACAACTATTGTAGTTTTGAACAATTCACACAATTTGTACAAAAATTGTTATCAACAAATACAAGAACTCCCACTACTACCAGCACATAAAATCTTGCTGAGGAGGGGAGAAAAGTGGTTTCTTGTTCATGCACACAAGAAGGGCAGGGGAGGATGTAGAGCTGAATTTCTAGATCAGTCATAACATTCTGGTCCACTATTCCATTTTATTTGTAACTGTATATGGATAAATTTCATTTAAAATTGTAATGGACCATTTTGTTTTCAGCCATGGTGTGGTAGGGGGGCATGGACTGCATTATAACATTTTAAGCCCCCCCCCCAAAAAAAATGAAGTCACTTTTTTTCTCCTTATGGAGGGGGTTGGGGCTTGCAGAGCTGTTTCCAGACAACTCTTTGATCCTGTAAATCTGATCCCTAGTAGAATTGTTTGTGACAGGCTGCCATGCACTTGCATTCCCGGATGCAGTTACTAGCAGTTTTAGGGTTCATCAGAAAACTTTTTTGGTACAGAAATCCAGAAAGCATATCATACAAGCTTGTTGCTCTAAACCAAAACTTAGAGGGGAGGCAGTATACTAAAAACATATTGCAATTTATTTTATGAAATATGACAGGCTTCAATACTATCAGCTATCCATCCTCCCCTGACCTCCTCTTCCTATACAACCATCCATCCCATTTTTGCCAACCAATTCTGCAGCTGCAGGCTTATCTCACCATTTCCATTAATAACCATTATACTCCCATTCCATAGTTGCTACAGAACACTTGTTAACAAGTACAAAGAAATGAAAACACAATTAACAGCAAGGTTACAGAACAATACAAAAAACGGCAAGATCAGACAACACCAGGGGCCAATCCTCATACAGGTGTCATGTTTCTCAGCAGGTGAAGATCAACAACAATTGTATCACTTTGGCACAAATCCATCAAAAACAACAAATAAAAACATTAATGTATTACATTAAAACTTAGCAAAAATACAATTTATTTGGATCACTCATGGAATTCCTTAATGAATAAGAAAGCCTTGGAAGCCTCCCCTCCCCCCCCCAAAAAAAAAACACTCTATGATTTTCATGACAAACCAAGTGCATTTGCACTCTTATATCCTGGATTCATGGGAAACCAGGCTTCTAGGCTTATGAAGAATGATAGGTCTTTTGTTTAGAGCTACAGTGTCAGCTCTCAACCAAGTCACTGTCCTTCTGCTAAGTAGCCTGGCCTATAGGTAAGACCAAATCCAAGCCTAGGTACAGATAGCCAAAGTAATCCTAAAAGCCATTTAGTACACTTATTGGAGAACAAAGCAGAGAGCAATTCAAAACCAGGAAGTTGCACTGAAAATAAAAAGGAACAAAGCAAAGTTAACTAAACTTATAATTACAAGGATAACTTAACAAAGAACAACCCTGGGTCTCCCTGGGCCAGCTTATTGAGGCCTAGTGTTGCCTTTCTTGACTAACCAGCCAAAGCAAAGGAAATTCCTTTATGACCAAAGTTATATTAAGGGGTGTTTATGTGACTGGGCAGCATCCAGAGAAGGAAATTCAATTGGGCTAACCAGTAAAATTGCATATCCTGATTTTCATGTGATTCCTGTGAGGCTAAAATAGACGTCAAATATGTATAGAAATTCAAACTTCTATAGCTGTGAGGCCATTCATATATGTGTCTAGAGAAGAAGAAGAGAAGGAGGAAAAAGGCTGGATTTGTTACATTGCTCAAGTAGTTACAGTCTTGGGTAAGAATGGAAGCAAAAAGTATAGGAAAATAGTGAATAGTGTCACAGTCTGACTTCCTGAAGAAGGAGGAGAAATCTACTTCATCAAAATTGCTAGTTCTGATTGAAATCAAAACTGGCATATATTTGGTACTTTCATAATACAGATATATTCCAGTTAACAAAGTAGGTATGTTCCTGGGCTTTACTAATTTAACAGAAACTTTGGAACCATAGATAGAAATAACATGAAAAGAGTATGAATAGGTTAGTACACTACAACAAAAAAAAAAAAGAGAGAGAGAGAGAGAGAGAGAGAGAGAGAGAGCAGTTCAGCATGTTTCTTCTCCTGGACAAACTGATTTTTTTTATTCAAAACTAATGTTATGCACATGTGAAATGAAACAACCAGGTCAGGTCAGCCCAGCATAAGTCATAGAGCCACAGACAAACAAAAAGTAAAAAATAAACCCAAATTACAGGGGGTTCATGGGAACCCCACACATGTCCATATATTAATATAGAAAAAAATTATTTGCTTAATATGGCAGTGAAAGGCTGGGTAACAATAGGATTTTTGAACTATGTATACTGGTACGAACTGATGAGACTCACAGCCAGGAAATAAAAGAAAAATGGTTTTTATTGGGAAAAATCTCAGGAACACACACACATACATTCAGGCTTCAATCAATCACACAAGGCTAGTGAAGTAGAAGTACTGGGATAAAGGAATAGAGTAAGGAGTGATGGGCTATACTATACCTATCCAATGAGCAGAGATTCATGTAGCAGAAGGTACTCAGAATGCAGTTCTGAAGGTGACACAGCAAACGTACAGGGTAACAAGGTGGGAGAAACTGCAAACACTTTGGCAATTTTGGGAGGTGATATTTATACTAGATATTCCCCCTGAAGGGGTGTTTTGAGTAGAATACAATGTTAGATGGTGTTACCCATAGTTAGACAATGGAAGCTCCAGTTCTGTTAACTATCGTTAATGGCTGAGACATTAAGACTGATGGCTGTTAGGCAACCGTCTATTATTCTAGGGGAGATGGAAAGGAAAACCAGGTCTGGCCACTTTGATTGAAATAGTAAATGACTCACCTCCAGGTATGTCCAGGAGAATTATACACCTTTCCACCATAACTACCAGTCCAAGAGGGGTCTGCATAATTATTACCTGGGTGTGTCTTTTAGGAATTTGGGATGGTCCCTTCCTTAGGTTTTCTGAGCACCTCTTTGCATTTGGGAAGCCGTGGGCTACTACCAACCACATGTAAGGCCAATAAATAAGCCAATTTATGAACTATAGTCAATTGATGAATTATTGAAAAGGTGGGCGTATCAGGGCAGGTAACACTGTGTGCCTTTTTTCTTTTTGTTTTGTTCTTCACACATGCTCAGTAAGTGATTCTAGAGGCAGCTGTTTACCTTGCCTGTTATATATAAGCACACACAACCACAGTGGGATTGCTTAGAGTAAAATCCCATTCTTTCCCAACTCAAGCTTTATTGCATCGGCTACTGCAAACACACTGCTGCAACCCAAGGCGGAATGTCTTCCTCCAGCCCTCCTTCTCCATCCTCCCAATAACAATGCTGCAAAAACAGTTCCAGCTAGACAGGAGACAAGAAAAGGGGCAGCTGGACAGAGCTCCCACTCTGTAAAAAGGAGCTTCTTTGTCAAAGGCTAACTGAGGTGTGCCTGTAATGGCATGAGTCACCTCATTGAATATGGCATGGATAAGATGCTATTCTTATCAGATAGATGTCTGAGTACAAATTCAGATACAGATATATTATCAAGACCTTTTGCAACTGAGGAATGTAGAAAGCAAAAGGAGTCCTTCATGCAGTGTGCTATTATTGCAGAATAAGACAGGAGAACATTTTCTCCTAGCAATGAAAAATTCTACGGTTGTGTTAGCAGCAGTGACTTCCTAGAGGTCAGGGATGAAATGTTAAATAGCAAAGGAATTAACATGAATAAAACAAAACCAGTGGCTGATGGAGATGAAATCTGAAGCTACATACTTGACACCATCTTCTCTCTTAGAGATTGTCACTTGCTCACCAGAAGATTAATTCTGCCAGCATTTCATTAACGACATTGTTCATCGGTGGGTTTCCCTATCAACCTGGGCTTACAATTTATTTTCTGTACTAGAAGCATACAGAATAATTATCATGGTGATGCAAAGTGAAAATGTTACAGATTTAAGATAGCTTACTACAAACCTTGCAAAACCAGCAAAGAGCGGGGAAACACCATCTTCTGCTTCTTGTCTTTATGATAGCTGCTTGCTATCCTTAAAATAACCTCATCCGTTCAAGGTCATTGAAATGGAGTATCAAATGGAGTCCATTGATTTCAGTTACAATGAGAAGGTGTTTCTGCTGGTGTAAATTTTATGAGCTTCTGTTGGGTTACTGGGGCTAACCTGAGGATTAATCCCAAAATCCCAGTAGGTATGTTCATGATAAGGGTATGGAGTATATTTTTTATCCCAAATTGCATATTGGCCAAGGCTGTATAATGAAAAGATAATACGAAATGGGGCAAAAACCCAGAACAACTGAATAGCCAAGACTACTAAAACTTCCTGTCCCTTCCAAATCATTCACCTATTATTTCCAATTTTCACTCCCACCCATTGTAGAAATAAATAAATAAAGCTTCAGCATGGAGAAAGAACAAATACTATTTATTCACAACCTCCTTCAGAATAATTAAACCTCTAAGAGACTGAAAACTGATTTACAGTTAGGGTGCAGCTATACGATCATAAAATATCCGTTTGGGGGGCAAAAAATACAAACAGCCTGTCATTCGTATGCATACGAAACGGCTATACGATTTTTAACCCCCGTAAACTCCGTATGACTCCCTCTTCCCGAAGCTGGCTGGAGCGAGCAAGACAAGCAGTGGTTTTAAATCTCCCGCTGCTTTTTTTTTTTTTAAGGTTCCAGCTTTGCGGACCGTCGGTTTTCTGTATTTACAATATAACATTTAAAAAAACATATAAATTCACGGACTTACCGGACGCTTGCTAGCCGGGAATCCAACATGGCTGGCGCTCCCAATTCCCCTCTGTGCTAGCCCCACCCCCTCTACTCGGCCAGCCAATCAGATTACCCTGCCTGTTCGTATGTGTGCGAACGGACCGTACATACCCATCAGCCATCCGAACGGCGTATGGATTTCTCTTTGCGATCTGCTTTCCCTTCCGAATGCCACATGTGCGTATTTCAGGGTGGAAAACCGGGGGCCTCCTCTTTTGCATTCGTGTGCATCCGAACGGCCATTTGTACCAAAGCGCAAACTTCCGCATGCCGTACGTATTATTTAAATCGTGTAGACGGGACCTTACATAACTGATTTACTGATTTTCTGTTCCATCCAACTGTAACTACCATTTTCTCTAATAGGAAATTTGGATGGACAAGTGCTGATGTGATTAGAGCCAAAACAGAGCTACTCAAAGAAGAGGGTGGGTGGGAGGGTGGCATCACCAAGTTTGGATGAACATCAAGCTTGGTGATGCCACATGAACAATGAAGAACAAAATATTTTTTTTAAAAAACCACAAAGATATCAGCCCAAGGAGCCCAGTCAGAACTGAGCTAGCTAAGGGGCTTCTAACCAGGAGCCTCAGAATGTCAAGTTTCAATTGGAAATAAAGCAGAAAATTGGAGGGAGGGAAGATGGGTTTACCTTATTAAACCCTTTATAGCATTTAAGGAGCACGAAGAAGTGAATGGCTAGCTGGAACCTGAACAAGAGCAGTCTGCTATGCTTGAGGATATAATGCAATATTGTTAGATGGGCTCCATTTGTGATCATGAATGCAGAACAGTTGCCTAGGTTTACTCATCTATAATTGTTCTGCATTCATAATTGCTTCTTCGTCATGACTGTGACACTTTTGCGTGCCGGAGTGAGACAGTTCCGTCCGCAGCCCTCCCTTCCCCATTGACCCAGAAATAACAACACTACAACAACATAAGATTCACAAAGTGTATTGGTACAGGTGATAAATAGGTGGCAGAAAAGGCCACAACTTGTGGATGGCAGTTGCCTGGTTGGCGCATGAGCATGGAGGTGGACCAGCAAAAAAACTGGTCAGCAAATGGGTCAGGTGACCAGAAACACGTGACCGGAAACACGTAACCAGCGGGAACCAGTGACCGGAAAGCACGTGACCAGAAGGCACGTGACCGGAAGACACGTGACCGGAAACACATGACCAGGTCACTGGACTACCCTGGAGGGGAAGGGGGGAGCCAGCCCTCCCCCCCACCGTAAAGGCGGGGGGGAACAGCTCCCCCCAAGACCCCTTCCGCAAAATGGTTCCCCCCATGCTCACCGCCGCCCTGTAAGTTGTGACAAGAAATACACAAAACATGCAAGCTCTAGCTAATACAAAGATAATCTATCTAGGGTGGGTGGGTTCGGTCTTCGGCTCCACGGAGCCGACTGCTCTGGCCCGGCTCACGCTGGGGAATTTATCCCCAGTTGCCGGACCAGAGTGAAGACTGCTAGCAGCAGTCTCCGCCTCCCAGCCAATCAGAGAGCCGGAAATTCCCGCTCTCTGATTGGCCGGGGGTGTTCTTAAACAGCCAATCAGGAAGGGGCAGCCTCTTCCTGATTGGCTGTCGTGCGATCCTTCTCCCATCCAGCCGAAGCTGGCTGGGAGAAGGCTCAGAGGGAAGATGGCGGTGCCCATGCCGCCCCACGCGGTGCTGCGGCGGGCTCCCCCAGCGCAAACGATCCACGAGATGAGTCCCGCAGCTGTTTTTGCCACTATTGTAGCTCCCCTCCACCTACTTTAGGAGGCATCTACATGGAAAGAGGGGGGTCCATTCTGCTTGTGATTAGAGAAAAGGTGAATGATGCTTCCACCAGGGTTGGTGGGAGCAGGAGAGAGATCGTTTACTTTTTTAAAAAATGCTTTTTATTCAATATTTTCCTAAAATACATACACCACAGCTTCACCGCAGGTGGCAATGCCTCCTGCGGGAGGCTTATTTGTGGCCTGGGTGAGGAGCGAGACCCAATTGTTGCATCACCGGCAAGAGCCGGCGACGCGAGGTGAGGGGCAGTGGCCAAAGGTTTAAATAGGAGCACCGCCCCTCTCCTCAACCTCTTTGGTTATTTGCGATCCCAGAGATCGCAGCTTCTGTTGCCAGAGAGGGTGTTAGTTGCCACAGAGCTCTCCTTCGCCTTGGCAGCTGGGGAGGCTTTCTTGGCTGCTTTGAGCCAGATGGGTGGACGGCTTGCGGGGAGGTCTAATACTGCTGGCGGCGAGTAGCAGTCGTGATCCTTAGGAGCTGTTTTGGCTTGTATTCACTTCCCCTCAACTGTTCTCCCCATCCTGAGTGGCTGCTTGCGGGTTTTTGGGGCGCGTTCCCCACCCAGTCGCACCCGCTCGGGGCGGATCGCGGCTGCTGATTCGCAGCTGCAAGTCAGCGAAGTGGCTGGCGTGCCTGGGCTTCCCCAGTCTCCCCGCTGAAGAGGAGTGCGGGTCGGTCGCGGTACTCTGCCTCCCACCCAGCTTTTCGTCCTGAGCGGCTACCTTCGGGCTCCTAGGTGCGTGTCTCCGATAGCACCCGTCCCAGGTGGCTCGTGGCTGTTTGGGTCCCAGGCGACACAGCCGGTGTGCGGGGGCTTCATTCCCCTCCTGCTCGGCTTGTGAGCGCTGGCCGGCCGCGGTGATCTGCTGGCTGGGGAAGGGAGAAACGGCAGCGGATCAGCAGCACCTGCGGTGCGCTCCTGGCCATTCTGGATCGTCTGCCTGACCTGTGATCATCTTAGGAAGGCCATGGCTGCAGGGAGTATTTTCACCTATATTCGTGCAGTGGGGTGATTTTGAAGCTTTGGGGGAGCGGTTTTCCTTTGTCTTGGGCAGGCCTCTAAGGGATCTTTGCGGCTTGCAATTTGGACCTGGGTAACTGTTAGCAAAGGTCTTTCATTCATTAGGCGGGCCTCTAGGGGGGCAGCCTTTTTGGCCTGCTATTTCTATTGTTGGGGATATTAAAGCGTTTTGGCGGGCCACCAGGGGGCTGCTTCACCTTGGGGTGCTTTCTCAGCTATACAGGTGGGCCTATAGGGGGCTTTGGTGTCATCCTGGCTGGACATTCATTTTGTGGGCATCTCAGTTGGCAGCCATTTTGTGGGTGAATAATTATAGTAACTGTGCTCCTTACATACATAGGAGGCCATTGTGTATGGGCACCCTACACTTACGGTGCTCCCTTGGTGACAGTGTGCTTTGAAGGTTGTAGCATTGCAGATAACAACAACAACAACAACAACAACAACATCAATAATAATCAAAGGACATCACTTAGCACATTGGTCCCAGGAATTGGTTAAAGGAAAACCTTTACACGTCCGCTGACGTGAGTTCTGCCAATGGCACCTAAAAAAGGAAAGGTTGGGGGAAAGGGTAAGGGCCCTGCTCCTAAATGTCCTGCACTCCCAGCGCCTACTCCTATATCAAGTGATGAGGAGGAGGACATACCGTGGAAGGCAATTCTGGATAGAATTCAACATCTGGAGAGACTTCAAGGGGTGGATAGTGCAGTGAACAAGCAAAAGGCTGCTAAAGGCAAGGGTAAATTGGCTAACCAGTTTCTTGCCCGTTTAGATGCGCTAGAAAAGATTATCCATGAGGGTGATGCATCTGGATCCCAGCCTCTCAATGCTGCTGCCGAGCCAACTGACAAGACGACTCAGCGATGGAAGTTGCCCCAATCCCAATGGGTGTGTCTGTTGTCGGCACGACATCCACCGTGGCTGGGTATTCCTGGCCTTGGGGAGTGTGGTCACCACCCACGCTAGGTAATACGCCACAAAGCTGGGGGTCACAGGGGGCTCATGGGGGCTGGTCATGGTACAACAGCCTGTTGGTTGGATGCTGCCCAGTGGTCACCATGGAGCCTGTATACAGTGGGTGGGCCGACAGGAGGTACGTTGGGGGAATCCGCTCCAGCTGGGCCTGGACAGGCCCCCGGCTATGATTCCATTGCATACTCTGCTATCCCCTTTGGTGAAATGTCCCTTCCATTGGGAGATCATCTTCTGCAGGCAACCCGGGACAAGATACTTAAAGGGGAGTATGTCGATGTTTTTTCCCTCTTATTTAGAGAAATGGAAAGGAAGGACATAGATCAGCTTGATGATAAGGATAAGGAGAAGATCAAAAAGAGGAAAGTTGAGAGGAATTGGTCGAATTGGTTGTCTGGTTTTTTGATTTTGGCAGGTGTTGTTGCTAAGGTGTATCCTCACCGCATGGCAGCACTTTTTCAATACATAGACATTATCCATAGGGTGTATATGGATTTTGCAGGTCCCGCATGGCTTCTGTATGATGAGGCGTTTCGCATGCGGGCGGCTATTTACCCGGCTTTACGCTGGGATATGATGCACCCTCAATTGTGGATGCAATTGATGATGCCAGCTTGACCAATTCAGGGTGAGAGAACACATAGTGGACATTTGATCAAGTTTTCGGCCACTGGAGCCACTAAGCCCACCACCGGTCCGGGGGCTGGCCAGAAACTGTTGTGCTGGGAGTTCAGCTCTCACAGGACATGTGCACGGAAGCCCTGCAGGTTTAGCCATGAGTGCTCTATCTGTGGGCCTTCCCACTCCTTCGGAACTGCCTGAGAGGTAAGGGTTCATTTAGAGGAAGCAGAGGAGCACAGGGTGGAACTAGGGGAGGTGGCAATGTCGGTCAGCCTCCAAAAGGGCCCCAGCCCAATTAAGTTGGAAGCCCTAGACAGATGGCTGCGCTTATATCCTGATAAGTTAGCGGCTGAATACATATCCCGGGGTTTTAATTTTGGTTTCCACATTCCTTTTCAGGGCATTAGACGTCCCTACAGGGTGCACAATTTGTTATCAGTTAAGGGCAAGGAAGACATAGTTAGGGAAAAAATACATAAGGAAGTGGCCGAAGGAACGGTAGTTGGCCCATTTAGCCAACCTCCGGTGCACAACCTTCGGGTGTCGCCATTGGGTATAGTTCCTAAAAAGGCCCCGGGGGAATTTAGGTTAATTTACCATTTGTCATACCCGAAGGGGGAATCAGTTAATGACTCCATCCCATCAGAGTTATGTACAGTTAAGTACACTTCCTTTGATGCTGCTATCAGGGAGGTACGCCGGCATGGGCTGGGAGCCGAGATGGCGAAGTGCAACATTAAGTTGGCATTCTGCCTTCTCCCAGTGCATCCGGATGATTTTGAATTGTTGGGTTTTCAATTTGAAGGGGGGGTTTATATGGACCGCACCCTACCCATGGGCTGTTCTGTCTCCTGTAAAGCATTTGAGACTTTCAGCACATTTCTAGAATGGGCGCTGAAGGTCAGAACCGGAGTGAGGGGGGTTGTCCATTATTTGGATGACTTCCTCTTCATAGGTCAAGTTGGTTCAGGGGTGTGCAGCCATTTGCTGCATCAATTTCAGAGTATGACACAAGAGATTGGAGTCCCCTTAGCAGTTGAGAAAACTGAGGGCCCAGCACAACAGTTAACCTTCCTAGGCATTGAGATTGACTCTGTCAATCAGCAGTGCCGCCTTGCAGCCTCTAAAGTACAGGAATTAAGGGAGAGGGTGTCCACATTTAGGGGCAGGCACAAGGCCACTTTGAGGGAATTTCAGGTTCTGATAGAACATCTGAACTTTGCCTGTAAAGTGGTCGCCCCAGGGAGGGCTTTCCTCCGCCGGTTATGTGACGCTGTGGCGGGGGTGCAGGCTCCTCACCACAAGATTCGGATTACGGGGGAGATCCGAGAGGATCTTCAGATATGGCAGAATGTCCTTGACCTCTTTAACGGCGTCTCGTTCTGGCGAGAGGAAAGAAAGCTTCGGGGCACTTTTCAAATTGCTTCCGATGCAGCTGGGGCCATTGGTTTTGGGGTTTATTTTGGCGGTCGCTGGTGTGCAAGTAGATGGCCAGAAAATTGGTTTGGAATGGAGATAGCCCGAGATCTTACCTTCCTTGAGTTCTTCCCTATCCTAGTGGCCACCACCATTTGGGCTAACAAGTTGTCCAATTCATCGGTTCACTTCTGGTGTGACAATTTAGCAACTGTCCAGGTGATAAATACCCTTACATCAAGGTCACCTAGGGTGATGCGTCTGGTCAGGGCATTTACTTTACAATGCCTTTGGCACAACATTTTGTTTGTTGCACGGCATGTGGCTGGCGTGCAAAATGAGTTAGCTGACACTCTTTCTCACATGCAGATGGAGCGCTTCAGAGAGCTGGCCCCAGATGCAGCACCTGAGGGCGACAGAATGCCGACAGGCCTATGGCAACTTGGGAGTCCGAAATTTGGAGGGCCCTAGGTATGTCAGTTGCTCCCAGCACCAGAAAAGGTTATGCCCAGGCTGTGAGGGATTTTTGCCAATTTAGGGATCAGGAGGGTATTAGGCAGGGAACTGACGTCTCCGTGCCCCACCTTATGCAGTATTGTGTCTCTTTATACAGACGTGGATTAGCCCCACAATCAATTAGGGGCAGGCTCTCGGCATTGTCCTTTTGGTTGAAAGCCCAGGGTGCTGTGGACAATACTGGCGACTTTAGGATTAAGAAAGTTCTAGAAGGATGGACCAGGTAAAGGGGCAGGAAGCCCGATACGAGACCTCCCTTGTCTCCAGGTATTCTGAAGGGTTTACGCAGGTTATGGACCGGACTCTGCTTGTCAGAGTATGAGATGCTGCTTTTCCATGCGGCTGCGCTCTTGGCGTTTTTTGGGGCCTTGCGAGTAAATGAACTTGTCATGGCCTCAAGAAACGATAGGTCCAGACGAGCTTTGGAATTCAAGGATGTACAGGTGAGTGATCTGGAGGTCATCGTCACGATACGCTTTTCCAAGACGGACCAGGTAGGTAGGAGAAGCATTATTAAGTTGTCCCGTTGTGACGACCAGGAGCTCTGCCCTGTCTGTGCGTTGCAGAATTATGTGAGGGTACGAGGCCGCGAGGATGGTCCTCTATTCGTGCACGTTGACTTTTCCCCCTTGACCAAGTACCAGTTTTGGGCTGTAACTGCAAAGGCTTTGAAACAGCTGGGGCTAAGTGGAGCACGATTTGGCACTCATTCTTTTCGGATAGGGGCAGCGTCTACTGCTGCCGCCATGGGTATGATGCCCTCGGCGATCCAACAGATTGGGCGCTAGCGATCCTCCTCATACAGGAGGTATATTCACCCACTCCTTTACTGAATTTATTTTCCCCTTTTGTCTTCCAGGTGATAGACCTCTGACGGTGAGACGCCGGGTGCTGATCTGCGGCCACAGTATGGTTTACTGGGCGGCCCGACAGGCCCGGCTTAGCCATTTTGGACCTCACCTCAGCCTGGGGGACAGGGTGACTATCGAGTGGGTGGGGAAAAGGGGACTTCGCTGGCATGGCCTCATGCCTACTTTATTCGGGGAGTTACGGGGGCCTCCGCTGGACATCCTCATCCTCCATTTGGGAGGAAATGATTTGGGACTTTTGAAGGGTAAGGCTTTGATTATACAGGCGACACAAGATATGATGGTGATTGGGTCATGTTGGCCCTCAGTCACCATCATGTGGTCGGCCATTCTGCCCAGACAGCTGTGGTGTGGGGAGGGGAACCCCCGTTTGATTGATAAGGCTAGGAGGACTGTTAACAGGCATTGATAAGGCTAGGAGGACTGTTAACAGTTCTTAAATTTTTGGCCAGGATTGGAGGGCGGTATTTGCCACATCCCGGGATTGTGTTCGAGAGGCCCGAGTTCTACAGGGCAGATGGGGTTCACCTCTCGGACATGGGGAATTCAATTTTTTTGACTGATCTTCAGCAGGGGTTGAGGGCCTTATTAGACGAGCTAGTGGGGGATTAAGGGACTAAGCGGACGCTTGCCCCTTATCTATGGCGGGAAGGGGGAGGCGTAGATTACGGTGGACACCTATGGCACCGATTTTGGTGAAGTTTTGATCTCCGGCAGGGTCTCCTTAGGCCGTAAGACCTGGGAGAACAGAAGGAGACCTACCTTGGGGTTGGCCTGAAGGATACTCCCCTCATCTACACGTATGCATTGGGTGAGGGGCTTTCGGGTTATCCTTCCAGACACGAGCTGGCTTGAGAGCAACTCCATTCATTGGGGTTGCTCAAAAGGGCTCGGGTGTTTGCCCGGGGAAGCTGGGGGCATAAGTCCAGGAGGGACGATCTGCCCAGCTGCTCCCACACTAGGTTGCCTCCCCCTGCTGAAGATTTAAAGGGAAATAAATAGGCAGGAATTAATAAATATCATTTATTTTACCCCATATATCTGTGTGTGGTCTCGTTATTTCTCTGACTCAGTCCATAATAAAATAACACCAATCATACGTACAAATCGTACAAATCATACATAAATCATTATCATATACATTAATCAAATTTCTTACAATATTCCTTACATCACTTTCATTACTGTCACATACTATTCAATGCGTTCTTATCTTCACATTCATTCTCCATTACTTCCTTGTTCCTTTTCTTTTCCATTTCATTTTCTTATGTTTATCTTCCCCCTTCCCCCTCCTAAATTTCTATTCCTTCTCTCTGCTTTCTTCTTAATACATGATTTTGCTTAATAAATTCATTTTACATTGCTATATTTCTTTAAACACATTGAGTTTTGTTAATCTTTATTTATTTTGGCTTCTTTTCCCCATTTATCCTCCCATAATGGATTTAATATCTCCCATGCCTCCAAGTCTTTTAATGTTTTGTTTTCATCTATTATCACTGTCAATCTTTCCATTTCATACATTTCCAGGAGTTTTAGTGTCCATTCTTCTATTGAGGGTATCTCTTGTACCTTCCAATATTTAGCATATTTAATTCTCGCTGTCGTTACTATATAGGACAGCACTTTCCAATATTGTTTCTGAATTTGGCTGTCTATTTTATCAAATATATTTAGGAGACAGATCTCAGGAGCACAAGGGAAATTTATATCAAATAGTCTCTGGATTATTTTGTGAATCTTCCCCCAGTATCTTTCTGCTTTTTCACATTTCCACCAGATATGGTAGTAAGTACCTGATGCTTTTTGGCATTTCCAACACTGATCAGATTTTTTTTTAAATAAATTTTTGATAATCTCTCCGGTGTTAAATGCCACCTGTTTATCATTTTATACACGTTTTCTCTTACTGTATAACTTCTGGTGAAAGATATTCCTTTCCTCCATAATTTTTCCCATTGTTCTAAATGTATTTCATGACCAAGATTCTGAGCCCATGCAACAATATATGATTTAACGACTTCATGTTCCAAATTTCTTTATTAAAATTTTATATAATTTGGCTATTTTCCTTTCCTTATTTCCTTGAATCACTTTGTCTATCTCTGTATCTTCCATCCCTATTCCCTCCAATTTTTGGTCTATCTTGTATTTTTTCCGTTAACTGCCTATAAAGAAGCCAGTGGCAATCCCTGTTTTCCAATCATTTACTTAAGTATACTTAAGCAAGTAGCTGATACAGGTGTTGTGGTGATGGTGGTGGAGGTGATGATTCTGCAAAAGTATATGTAATAGCTCCAAAGAAATTAAAAGCATAGAATAGGACTTGTCCTTTCACTAATACCTATGAGTTGTTAGTGATCAGAGTGAGTTAACGGTTATGGACTAAACCTTGGTTGTGGATGAAAATTCCCAACTCACCCATATTATTAGGACATTTAGGTACAGTAGGACCCCCGTATCCACTGGGAATTGGTTCTGGGGAGGGTGGATACCAAAAACCATGGATATCAAAAATGCGAACACCATTGAAAATAATGGGACGAGCAGTTTAAAATATCATAGAGTTGCCTTGGAGGACCTAGAAAATGGCTAGAGAGGACACATTTTCCAGGAAGACACTATAATAGGTTTTTTGTCCCATGGATAATTGAATCAGTGGATAATGAATCAGTGGATATGAGGGTCCTACTTTATTCATTGGATGACTGTGCTTTATGATGTTGGGTTGAAGATGCTGGGTTAGGAAAGACATAGAATATTAACACCCTCTGGCTTCCCTAAGAACAAGCTGATATTTAAAGCCTACTCCACAGTCCAGTAGATTGCTTTCCAACAAATGGTGTCATTGGCCAGGGGGATGCTACCATAACATCTGCCTCTGGGATGTAGCCCATCACAACCATTTTTTACCCTAAGCTGAGTAAAAGAAGTACAAAATCATTCACCACCATTGCTGTGACCTTCACACAGAACCCACACAATCTGCGATCCAGCAAGCAAAACACGGTGCTCAACATGGGCTCAAGAAATATCCTGGATTTGCCACCTACCTAGGATTGCAAAAATGGGAAATCAAGCCTACACCACCTATTGTTTCCAAAGTCCCCACTTTTTACTTTCCTACTTTGAGTGATGTCCTATACACTCTTTTCACTGACCAGCCTCCTTTAACATTTCTTCTCTGGCTCTTCTCATAAAGTAGAAGTGTAAATACAGTGCACATCTTCAGATCGCAGGATCATCACATTTCTCTGTCTCCTCTTCTTCCCACAGATTTATTCTCCCACACAGGTTCATCTTTCTTAATGTATGCCATGCTGGTATCTTCCATGTTTCCAGTCTCCCTCTCCCTGGGGCTAGACATCTACATTCCCTACATTCCTAACCTTCAGCTTTTGAGGGATATTTTAATCAGTCATTCTTTCAAAGAAGCTAAATTCAACCCATGTAGTTTCCTGAGCAACTGAATATTCCAAGACTTTTTCATCCCACCATTTCTTCTAAATACTGTTACAGAATTCACTTACACACACACAATGAATTCTGGAATGTGATCTTCTGGAACAGTCTTACCAAAGTAAGCCATAGCAGCTCTGTATATAGATACACTTCCAAGAAAGAAGCACTGCTGTGATGGCCACATTAGGTCCTTCCCATAGGGGCCATTATTAGAAAACATACCTGGGTTGATACAATCAACAGAATGAATTTAACACTGTATCTGGACTGAACCACTTCAAGCTTCAGCTTGAGGAAGGAATGGTTATTTCCCATAATACTCCAGAATAATCTTTTAATTGAAGACAGCTACATTATGCCAGGGAGAATAGCTGCTTTTTCTTCACTTTCTTTGCTTGCTGGGAGATTGTTATTTTTCCTCATAGCAGAACATTCAAATATGAAAACACCCATAACCAAAGCACACCACACATACCGACAGCTCAAAGTAGTGAAACCCAGGAAGAGCTTTCATCAGACTACTTAGATCGAAGAATCTACTTTGGTTCTATTTACTGTATGATCCAGAGATCGGAAAGTTACTATTTAATCAGGACTGTAAAAACACTGTAATTCCACAAATGTTGATAGCAGAAACATCATGGTTTTATAGCACTTACATTCACATGGCACTGAAATCACATGAAAGAACCACCACAGAATGCACAATGACCACTAGCACTTTAAGAATGGGAGTTTACTTCCACAATTCAGCATGGGAGTTCTTGCGAGAAGACATGAGCGTGCTTAAAAGTTTTTTTAAAAAGCTCAATTTAAAAAGCAAATGAACACACTAGCACTGAAACAAACCTAAGAACTTGCTGGCAAAATGGGACAGTGCATAAAAAGAGTATCCTGCACTTCATTGTCATGTTGTCACCCAGAAGTTTCCTTGGTGATGATCATCCATTCATGCTGTAATCTCACGATTACAACAGGATGTGGTTTTACACACTTTCAATAGCATGAAAACAGCTCTATTGATGGGTTAAAGCAACAGATTTTTCACAGCTAGGGAATGGGATAACCACAACATCATGAGGTAGGGGAGCCCATTCACGCTACCCTGATTTAGTAATCCCATTATTTTTGCTGCATTTGATAAAGTCCTTACTCATTACAGGTTTTACAATGGAACTTGTTACTGTTGCTCATAGTAATGTTTGAAAAAGATACTCATTAGATTGCTTCCATTAGGTTCCTAATAACTTTGCTCATTAGTTTTTAGTAATTTTTAGTTGAGAGGGATAATTTGTCTAAAACAATTGGAAAATGGATTAAAACTGGGGGCATCCTAACCTCCCCCTGCCAAGAATTTAATGAGTGAAAGTAAGGAGAAAGAGCCAGTGTGGTGTAGTATGTGGTTTGTGGGGTAGACAAGAACTCTA
Organism: Gambelia wislizenii; assembly: GCA_030847615.1. Classification (NCBI taxonomy): domain Eukaryota; kingdom Metazoa; phylum Chordata; class Lepidosauria; order Squamata; family Crotaphytidae; genus Gambelia; species Gambelia wislizenii. The sequence continues at coordinate 153,002,740 of JAUMIR010000004.1, forward strand.
GTGGCCAAGGTTCAAATCCCTGCTCAGCCATGGAAACTCATGGGGTGATTTGGACAAGTCATACTTTGTCAGCCTGTTCCCTGCCCTGATACCCCCACCCTTAATTATTCAATTGGCTATATTTCATAAATTTGCTTATTTATTGATGCTTCACAAGGTTAGCAGTAGACTCAGACGTCCCTAGAAACCAGGATGGAACAAAGGCCTTCCTAAATTTCCAAAAGACACACCCAGGTAGTAATTATGTGGATACCCCCCCCCTTGGAGAATGAGTTAGGGTGGAAATGTGTTGATTTTCCTGGATGTACCTTGAAGTGAGTCATTCACTAATTCAATCAAGTGGCCAGAGAACTCATTACTCTGCAAACTGGTTGTCCTTCACACTTCTCACTTCAACAATAGAAGGTTGCCTGTCACTCATCTGTCAAAGGACTTTATCAGATGTGGCAAATACGGCCCTATAAGGGCACCTAATTATAGTGAAAGGGTGTGCATACCAGATGACATCACCCTTTCATGATCATATCTTGTTAAAAATCCATTCCTTTTTATTGACAGCCCAAGCCATCAATTGATCTCCCATTCCACTTTTTTGCCAACATTGCCAGCATTTTGAATCCTTGCACCATTATGCTCATGTGAATGCTGCGTCAATGACAGAACACTTCCAGGTGAGATCACAACAGCCAGGTAGGGGATGCTCTTTTTATGACCCCCCATTTTACTTGTAAGTTGTAAAGTGTGTTTTTGTGCTGTTTTGTGCTGTGCTGTACTTTTTGTGTGTTTTTTGCTTTAATTTTTAAATTTCCCATGCTAGCATCTTCTCACAAAAATCAGTGAGATTTGGAACCCAGAAGTAAACGGGGCTCCATTTGTGCTCTGTTACTGCTGAGGATGCCTTTCTGATGCTTGCAAAGGCAGGTCTAATGGGGGGGGTGTCTTTTGCCAGCATAAAAATGACCCAATTTATGCCATCGAAAGAACAATAATGTGGGGTGGTCGGATAAAGTCTTTAATGTCTCAGCCATTAATGATTGTTAATGTAAGCAGAGTGTCCATCTTCTAACTGTGGGAAACTCCATCTAACATTATATTCCACTCATAACACCTCTTCAGGGGAAATATATCACCCCAAACAGCACCAAAATGTGCTTACTTTCCCAGAGGCCATCACTCTGCTGGGTTGCTATGTCACCCGGTGCACATAAACATACTCCTTCTCTGCATGAACCTCTGCTCTTCAGACAGGTAAAGTATAGCCCAACATCTTGAACTCTATTCCTTTATCCCAATACTTCCTCCTATTCTTCGCTAGCCTTGTGTGATTGCTTGAAGCCTGAGTATTGATGTGAATGCTTCTGAAATATTTTTCAAAAAATCATTTTTTATTTTATTTCCTGGTGGTGAGTCTCATCAGTTAGTACATAGGTCAAAAGATCCCATAGCTACCCAGCCTCTCGCTGTCATATTGAGCTAATTAAAATTCCCCATATTAATATCTGACGTGAGTAGGGTTCCTATGAACCCGCAGTAATTTGGATAACAAGCCTCAGAGGAAGGCAATGGCAAAACCTCTTTGAATAAATCTTGCCAAGAAAGCACTGTAATAAGTTTGCCTTAGGGTCATCATAAGTTGGAAATTACTTGGAGGCACACAACAAGAACAAAAGAATGAACTTTAGTGAAATGTAACACTATTACCATTCATGATGTTAAATTTAAAATAAATGTTTTTGCCTCTTTGTCATTCCTCAAAATTACATGTAAAATCATTACTTTCCAGCTCTAGTATAAATTAATTTGACAGAATTGGGTAGAATGGGAAAGACTATCTCTTGTTGCAGAACTAAAACTATTTTAAAATATGTATAGGATGTTCCTTCTTTCCCTTCTTCCTGAAATTTAGATGCAGGTCCTCTTTGTTTTTCTTCAAATATTCACATTGAAAAGCCCCCAGCACCACCTGGAACCTCAAGGTTTTTTTCTTTCTTTCCCCTGATTGTATAGTTGTCCCCTGGTGAAACCCATTCACAGCTGTTGAAATCAATAAATTAATTTTGGAGAATCACTTTTGACAGGCATTACCTCGGTTAAGCTGAAAGTTATGGATGGCCTACAAGAATGTTCAAACATTCTCTGAGCTCTCTGAACAATGACAAATGAAGGCAGGTTTCCCTCAATAAACAGAGGACAATTGAACAAGAAGCAACAGATGTGTGCTTCAGAACTAGAACTATATCCGTGTTAATAATAATAATAATAATACAGAAGGATGACTGCTAGTTGCAGGTCTACTCTCTTGTTTTAAGAATTGTCCTATGGTTTACCTTTTTTCATTATATTTTGGGTTGACTTGATAAAATGTTAAGATGTCCTTTGAGATTAGAATCAATCAATTGTTTTGGTCACTAAGACAGTCTCATTGACATCTTTTGCAAACATACACTATAATTCAAGCTTCTAGAGATTTTTTTTAAAATTACTGTTAAAAGGTCACCCAGCAAATAACATTTAAATTCAATAACAATAATAATTGGAGGGAGAGGAGAGAGAAGAGGTGGGGAGGAGGAGGGGGAGGGAGAGAGAGAGGAAGAGTAAAAGGTAGCATTTCTTACCATGAATGTTCTGAAGATATCCTTGAAAATATCTTGCCAATTTCTGCTAAAAACTGAATAGGATTAAAGAAATTAAAGAAATATGGTAGTGTGATTCAGTACATTCCACTAGCTGTTTTCCTCACCCTGTAACCTGCAGAGTTAGAAATTATGCAAAGCAGTAACCAACAAACCGTTTACTGATCAACTTGGTCTGCATAGTTTGCACAGTTTCAGAATTCAGCTTGGCTTAACAAGGAGTTTAAAGTACTATGGCACAACTTTCTGATTTTAACAAGCATAGGATATGTCATTATTGTAATTATCCTTGTAACCCACACTTAGGACTTTATCAGACAACCTCTTTTAAAATGTTCTTTTGCTGGCATAAAAAAAAATCTATGCTTGCAAAAGAACTCTTATTATTTATTTGTTTATTTATTTATTTATTTATTTATTTATACCCTGCTCTTCACCAACAAAGGCTATCAGAGTGGCTTACAAATGGTCAATTTAACAATTACCTGCCCTCAGGCTTACAATCTATACCCCCACTCTTATCTTCCTCTCCTAGCAAAGGCTCCCCTGTCAATAAAGAGGAAGTGAACGGAGTCCCGTTCACTTCCTTGTTCAAAATCCCATGAGACTTTGTTGCTCTGGAAATTAAAAACACACACACATACACACAAAGCCTTAAAAGTGACACCAAGCACCGAGGCACACATTAAAAGTCCCAAGTAACCTGGGGATAGCCATAAAAAGAGCAAATATTACCTGGATATCCTGATCTCACCCGGAAGTGTTTGCATTGGACCAGCCACTCTCACTGCAGTGATGAGAGTTAAATGGCCTGTGGTTTTTCACGCCAGCAATGCCAGCACAAAAGCAGCATGGGGGAATCTATTGACGGCTTAAAACATCAATTAAAAGGTACAAGATTTTGACAGGACATAACCAGAAAAGGGTGTCATTGTCCAATTTACCCGCCCTTTCACAGTTATGTGGCATCATTATGACACCGTATTTTGTCCATCTGATAGAGTCCTTAGTAATTACAGGTAAATATTTTATTTAACCCCCCCCCATGTTGAAAGTTATTAAATATTTTAATCTGTGCTATTAAACAGTACTTTTCAAAGGGCACAAGGAACCACCAAGAAAAGCTGATTCAACTTAGCACAAGATGCCTGTTGCATGCCATGCAATAATGAGTAATAACTCTTCAGCTCTTGATAACATCTAGCTACGTAGATAAGTCTCCCTATATATGACAAATTCTGTTATAATGTCATTTTTTTCTTGACAGGAGAATATGCACTTTAACTCTGATCTAGCGCCGCCCAATTTGTCTCCCTCTTGTATTAATAATATAGTGTGTTATTAAAAATGACAGTAATATTTTCTTTTTATTGAAGAAATATCTCTTTTATAGTTTCCAGAGCCTTGTCTATTACAATGTAAGACACTTATTTATACACTGCTATCAATATTCAAAGTATTTTATCAAGTTAAATAAAATAGAAATTACAAAAACCCTGCTTGAGAGCTAAGCTAGTGGTGGCCATGCTTCCAGTAGGGGTAACAATTGCCTAGGAAGGTGCCACTTTAATTGGATATCCAAAACCATTATCTATTCCTGATGCTGCACTGCTTTTGATATTCTTACTATAATCCAGAACAAATATAATGACATGCTAAAGCTATCTATAACTGAACAGTGGTAGGACACAGTGCACACCATCCTATTGCTGCTCAGTTATGGATGCCTTAAGCATATATTCATTCTTATAAAAATTATACCTTTCCAGGATCTGGGAATGATATCATTGTTCTGCATCTTTACAGAAAGGAGATTATCAGACAGGAATGAAAAAAAAGTGTTCTTGTCCCACAATCTCAGCTTCTGTCCCTGTCCCATCCCAGTCCCACCACAATCACCCTCCCCACTGCACTTACCATGTCTCATGTTGACAGGGCAGCCCAGGAGTGAAGGGAGCTCTAACAGAGGTTTGTTCACTTCCTGGACTGAAATCCTTCAGATTCTCACAAAAAGACGTGTGTGTGGGAAATTCAAAAAGAAAAAGAACACAAAATAATGACAGCAAACACAAAAACATGCTTTAACATTAACAAATAACCTGGGGAGGGTCATAAAAAGTGTGTCATTTACCTGGATGTCCTGATCTCACCCGGAAGTGTTCTGGCAGGGACCTCCCATTGATGCTGGGATGTCACTAGCATAATGGGGCACCTTGTTGCACGCAGGAACATCCATGACAGAACCGGAATGAGGGGGTCTATTGGTGGCTTCTCCTGTCAATAAAAAGCAGCGTTGGCAGAACAGGAGCAGAACGGTGCATAACAAGGGGGATGACATCATCTGATAAGGGAGCCCTTTTGCAATCTCCTCACATTGCTGTAACACCACTTTTTATGATCTTCAAAGTCTCTGTGCATGTGTCTCTCTGACAATAGAAATTGGAACCCACCATAGTCTGCTATGTTCTCTCTGCCACATCTAGCTGGAGCCAAAGATGTATCTGGCTTAAAACCAATTGTTTGGTCCCACTAGATTATGCCCATTGAACCAATTGTTGTATGGTAATAATTATGTACATTCTATGAATTCAATGACACTACTTTAGTTGGGACCAGCAATTGGATTTATACCTTTGTCTGTATGAGAGTCTGGATTGCAGATGGAAATGCTACTGAATTTCAACTATAGAAAATTGAGCTGCATGTTGGAGAGTTTCCCCTGAAAAATTGTTCTTCAAAATAACTAGGAATTTCAAAGGAAATGTAAGGACATTATCACACAAGCCCTATTGTTGCTGCAATCACATTTGCAAAAGTAAATGGATATAAACCAGTTTGGCAGCCCTCAGTATTGCATGTCCCTTCAATAGCTGTTTCAGCCACTGACAATCCCTCGACTCCCTTCCAGACTCTTCCTTAACCCCTCCTCCCTGCCCTATTGCCCTACCCAGTATGCCTTTCATGGTTTTATATTTTTATTTTTAGTTGTAATGCAATTGGACAATTATGACAATGCAATTTAGTGAAACAAAAAAAAAAGAAAAGAAAAGAAAAGAAAAGAAAAGGAAAGAAAGTGTGTGTGTGTGGGAGAAAACCAGCCTGTTTGAAAATAGCAGATGGAAGAGGTGAGAGGAGGAGACATGTGACTGTCCAATCTCAGGAATGAAACTGGATGAATTTATCACACCTCAGGATTCACAGCACAGCAGCATGACTGGGAGCTTATTGATGGGTGTTCCCCATCAATGGCAAAGGATGGTCTAACCATGCTTTGGAGGCAGAGCAGCAATGATCTGGAGGCAATGTCATGTGATAAGTATCACCAACGGTGTTATTATCCAGTGTTAATTCTGCTTTAAAAGGCTTGTGTAATAAAGTCCTAAGATTATTGAAATAACTCAAAGGGAGGTGTATGTTTATACAATCATCCTTCCTCAACTTGTCATCAGATTTTGTTGGATAGTAAAATCGGGGATGAGGGCAGGGGAAAAGAATAATTTGCAAAGTATGAACACTCAAATGTATGTACACTAAATTCTCAAATGTAGAAGAATGTCACAAAAAGTACAAAGAATCCCATATACTAAATAACAAACTCATTAGTTGGAGAAGGTGCATCTTAACAGAAGGGAAGCTAGCATACACTCATGCACGCACACACACAAACAGAACTGGATGTGCTCAGTGGCCACAAAAATACTGACTCTTGGAGGAAGAAAATGAGAAACCACTGGAGATGGGGAATGCAATTTAGTATACTGGAACAGAACATGGCTGGCTGGAAACACTCTGCACTTCAACATTGTGTTAAAAGTTATATTTGTTTCTACAGATTTATTGATTTTTTTAAAAAAAATCTCAATTTTTACATTAACAGTAACACACTCAATTAACAATAAATCATTACCATACATCACACCAGTCTAAGGATATCCTTCATGAAATTCATTGCAAGTACTTGCCAAAATGGATTATTTTGGTTTGCTCATCTCTTGTTTCAGATCAAATTATTTTGACAAGAACAATCAAATTTCCATGGGTGTTCCCTCACTGCTTTTGCTTGTTGCCAGATACCACTGAAGGAATTTTCAAAGTGGTTTTGAGGACTCCCGTTCATGGTGGGGAAACAAAACATGAGGAACATTCAAGAAAGCCATAGGAGTTGCTCAATACAACCAGATTAATTTCTCAAGAATCACAGTAAATTGTGCATTTCTCCCATCCATGTCCCAATCTATTGGCTATTGTTTACAGGCACTGGCAAACTAACAGCATGAGTATTACTACATATTGCAACAAGGAATGAAGTAGCCACATGTTTGCTGAAAGATCTCACTCCATCCTCAAAAACAACAATGCAATTCAAATTCAGTGCTGTGTATAATGCTAAACTAGGTAGACTGATAGTCTTTGCAGGAACTCATCAACTGGTAATAAAGGTTTTCACGTTGCTTCATAAAGAAATTCATAAAAGGGACATGGAAATCAAGCTTTGGGGGAAAGAATCAATCAAATTGACTGCTTAATTGTTGGAAGCTGACTTGAGAATCACACTTAGGATGCAAGAAATATATATGGGCTCAATGTGATAGTGAACATTATGAAGTTATAGCTGACATACAAGTCAAGCCAAATTGTCAAATAAAAAGCAAGAAATAGAACATTTGGAAATATAATGTCAGCAAACTAGAAGATGGAGAATTAAAAACAAATTGAAAATAGCAATAGAAAGGAGATTCAAGGCATGAAACACCCATAAAATGGGAGAGCAAATAGGTCACTAGGGACTTGAAATAAATGAGAGAAACAGGATGGCATAAGGAAAGTAATAAAGGATGCCACAAATAGGCAGTATGGTTTCCATTTTCAAGGGGGAAATAGAAAACCTGTATGGTTTAATTAAGAGTGTGCAGAGGTAGTACAGTAAAACAGTGTTAAGAACCTAGAATAGAAAATGAAATACAAAACAGCGGAACAAAGAGCTGACAATCTAGATTCTGCATAGAATTCTCAACACTGAATTTTAACTATTATGTTCTTTAAGATGAAACTTTTTTAAAATATGTGATTTTCTTCCCCACCATCATAGCTACTTCTAAAGAGAGAGATAGACTCCTCAGACTCTTTCCCACACAGAATTTAAAGAGAAGTCTGGACCATGTAAAATGTTAGCATGCAAATGAATTCTACATTCATATTTCCAGGCTCTGTATCTGAACATTTCAATTGCCATTGTGTGAGTTGGATCAGTCAGTATTCTGTAAATTACCTTTCAATAGCCAGATTGCCCTAAACAAAAACATTATGGCATTCGCCTCCTCCGTTTGAATAAAGAATATGGGTGGATTTTAGGCTTCAGACATTTTAGTTGGTGGTAACTCAATTGTAATCAGTATCCATTTGTATGCATATATGTTATGGTCCTTCAATTCAATTTGGACTTATAGCAATCCTATGCTTGGGTTTTCAAGGCAAGATTTATGTAAAGGAGGTTTTCCATTGTGTTTTTCTTAGGCTGAGAAAGTATGACTTGCCCAGGGTCACCCCATGGGTTTCCATGCCTGAGTGGGAATTTGAACATTGGTCTCTGCAATTTAGTAGGGTCTATTTCTGAGTCAGTATGCAACACTGTCCTTTGTGGCTTCTTAGTCCTGAAAATTATACATTGTTCATAATCCTGCAAGCCATGATTGGGGCACCAGAGGATGTGAGAAGGCTCCAGGACCTTATGTTTTCTGCCTTCAAATAGTCTCAACTGTTTTTTGAGGGAACAACATTCTAGTAGTTTGCATTGGACATTAGTGAGGGTCCTAACTTCTAGACAGATACTACTACCTTCACATAGCTTTGCTTCAGTTGTCCCTCCAGAAGAATCTTTTCCTTCCCATGTGAGTTGCTCCCCCTTTCCACATGAGTTTGGCATAGGTTATGTGTAAACAAAAACAGGCTAAGTGTGGACGGTGGACATATATATGGTCCCCAAAGCACCTATTGTAGCTCCCAGTTCTCCTTAATCCCCCTATAATGGTAAATTGGATCCTCAGAACCCTTTGGGGGAACAATTTATCATTTAGACACAATTATCTCAGCTCATGGTTTAGCCTTGTTTCTTTAAACAGACTTTTCTGGCCTAAAATGGGTTCAGGAATACAAAATTAGGGAACCAGCATGCTGTAATGATTTTGCATGCTGGACTAGGATTCTAGGAGACCAGGGGTTCAAATCCCACTCAACCATGGAATCCCACTGGGTAACCTTGCATAAGTCACACTTTCTCAGTCTCAGAGGATAGCAATGGTAAGTGCCTTCTGAACAAACCCTGCCAATAAAACCTTGTGATAAGTTCATCTTAGCATTATCATAACTCAGAAATGACTTAATGGTACACAACCAGTAGCAGCACTGGGGAGGGGGAAGGGTGCAGAGAAGCTTAACCACACCAGGTGACACCATTGGGGGATGGGTGACACCAGCCTTAGTGACACAACAGCTCACAACAACAATGGGAAAAATATGTTTCAATGAAAAAGTATATACCTATGAGTAAACTGTGACCACATGAGCAATTTTCGGAAACAGAACAAATGGTGGGGACAAAAATGGGAAGGGCATATGATTTGGGGGCTATTCCAGGAGAAGCTGCCCACCTCCTATTAAAAAGTTTAAGAGGTCCTGGGAGAAAATCTTGGCCACAGCAAAATTTGTGTATTAATATTACTTTGGGAGGGGAGGGTTCATAATGACTACCAGGATGGTATTAAATCTTATGTTGTTGACAGACCCAGGAAATAATGAGGCCAGACAAAGATATTGGGTTATACAGTAAATGGGCCACTTTATTTGAATCTGTCCTATTTATTTAGAGAACTGCAATGTGGGGGGAGAAACCTAGTGTGGGAACAGCTGGGGCAAGGGTCTATCCCTAGACCTTCTCCACAGCTTTCCCTCAACAAAACACCTGATCCCCAAGGATAACCCAAAAAACTGGGTTGTTCCCCAGCCTGCCCACATCTGGAAGGCCAACCTGAAAGTTCCTTCCCAAGTCACAGGAATGGAAGTGAGGGTTTATCCTCCAGGCCAGCCCCAAGGAAATTCCCTTTCCCTACCTACTTAGTCACAGGACCAAAGAGACAGTTCCAGGGACCTCACTTCACCAAAAGCTGGTGCCATAGGTGCTCATTGAACTACCAAATCTCCCCCTTTCATGTGTGATAGAAATACAGCAAGTGCCCGTTTAGCCCCTATCCCCCACCAGGATGTCCAAAAGGGATCCCAAACCCTGCTGCTTTTCCCCCAAAAGATATAATTCCCATATTGGAATGGTGGACGCCATCTGCTTGGTAGAGTTTTGCCTTTTGTAAAACAATTTCAGGGTGTGGCAGGTAATCACCCAAACATTTTCCCAGGGCATTATGTATCTCTGTTTGCCCAACATGGGGCTTGATCAATCAAGTGTTGGTCTGCTTCCCCCTGCCATACATGTCTGGGCAACATATCAGACCACATAATGTGGACCCCAGGTCATTTGGTTTTAATGGCCCTCATATTGTGCAATGCCTACAATATAAGAACCTTGCCCTTCATTAGACCCAAGTCATTCCCTCTAAGATGGATGACAAGAACGTGAGGAGGAGCAGCACGGTGTGTCCCAAACAGTGTCAGTATAATGCCATGCCAGCAAAGGTCTCTCTTTCCTGACCATTCAATGAGGGCCATATCACCCAGCCCCAAATGCATTCCAAAATGGCTCAAGTGGGACTGTCAGGCTGTCCAATAAATCACACTGTGGCCACATATAATCACACAATGCTCATTGGTCACAACCTGGAATCTGAAAGACAGAAATAATGTAAAGGCCACACATACTTCATATGTGGAAGGCCTCCAGTGCCCTATCCACTTAATAGCTCCTGAATTCATACCCAAAACAGTTGCAGTAGATGCTGCCCCAGTTCTAAAAGAAATGGGTACCAAATTTATCCCCCTTTGGGCATATAGCTAATAAAGCTCTGGAGATGACAGACCAAAACTGGAATTTTGTCAAAGGAGACAGGTCCTCATGACCAAATAGTGGGCAAGGTTGAAGACCTCTGGCTACCACAAATCATTGCAGTGCTCTAACAGGACATAGTGCCTGGTCATCATATACCTGCAAGTCCATTTTTTTTTCCATAGGGGTAGCTACAAATATTCTTTCATACCTCTCCAAAGCCCTTTTGAATATTAGGAGAAAGGGGAGATTGGGTATCAGCAACTGGACCCCTTTATCTGGTCCATACTTGCAGGAATTTCCTAGTTTTAAAATCTCACATAGTGTCCACCACCCCTTTGGCTTTCAACCAAAAGGCAATTGCCAGCATTTTAGCCAGAATGGACTGTGGTGACAATCTGGCTCCCCGCCGCGCAGCAGAACTGCTGGGTGCTGGGAGCCGTCTTTTGCTGCCTTGCTTGTGGCTTAGAGACCACTTAAGTGGCACAGGCTGCACAGAGTGCCTGCGACGGAGGATGAGGGGCAGGGCCAGAGAGTATAAAGGCACTCCCGCCCCTCACCTCCTCCTCTTTTATTTGGAGCGATCTTGGAGATTGCTGTCTGGGCTTTTGTCCGGGAGATGTTGGCAAAAAAAAAAAAAGGGTGTCTGTGGAAGGTTGGATCAACCTGATGTGCAAGGCTCTGCAGAGGGGATCGGTTGGCTGAACGGGACATCAGGCTGGCAGTAGCTTGGGCCCTGCCTGGAGGCAATCCACCCTGTTTGTCACTGCTGGAAGTTTTAACCCCGGTCTTGGCTGACTGATCACAGCCGTGGCCAACTGGGCAAGGGAACCCTGATGGTTGCTTGCTGCTCAGCTCCCTGCGATCAGCTGGTGGGCAACGGGCAGCCGGTCGGGCCCTCTCCACGCCCTGTGCTGACCAACACTTTTCTTCAGGAGAAAGGAGATGATGCTTTCCAGGTAGGTGAACTGCTGAACGGACATAAGCACAGAGTTGCCGACTACTACTACTACTATTATTATTATTATTATTATTATTATTATTATCTGTCAAGATGACAGCCTAAAATGGCCACCACTTTGTAATTAATTGCCTCTTCAGAATGAGGCCCTTAAAATGCCCCCCCAGCTGCAATAGAATAGGGGGAGGCCCCCTGGTGGCCCGCCTAATAACTACAGGCAGCAATGTAAGGCAGCAAGGGAAATGTAACTAACTCCCCCTGGTGGCCTGCCTAAAAACTGCAGGCAGCAGTGGTATGAACAATAGAGGATAAAATAACCAGCCACCCCCTGGTGGCCTGCCAAGGGAGCCTGCACCAAACTGCCATTGATCCCAGCCCCCGGTGGCCCGCCAAATGCACCAGGTAAAGGACAAACTGTTCGGATCAAAGACAAACAGTAAACTTAAAGCCCCAACCCAGCAAACACTTATAATTGGGGAGGAGGAATATACGAAAGCAAACTCCCCCTTTTGGCAGGGAAAGAACTGCCCAACCAATCCCCTCCCATCCAAAATGCTCCCTGAGGCAGCCAGATGAAAAAAAAAAAAAACAGAAGATCCCACCCAGGTACTGACCTTTTTAGGAGTAGAGATCAACACGGTCAACCAACAATGCAGATTGTCTGCAGCTAGGGTGATTGATCTGAGGGACAGAGTTTCCCTGTTCTTAACAAGGCTACATTGCATGACTTTCAGGTCCTTATAGGACATTTGAACTTCGTGTGTAAGGTGGTTGCGCCTGGCAGGGCCTTCCTCCGCCGACTATCTGATGCCATTAAAGGCATTTGACAGCCCTACTTTCTGATCCGCATAACTAGGCACTTAAAAGTGGACTTACATGTTTGGCAGAAGTTCTTGGAACATTTTAATGGCATTTTGTTTTGGTGCGAGGAACGCAAGCTCAAGGGTAATCTGCAGATAGCTTCAGATGCAGCTGGATCTATGGGGTTTGGGTTTTATTTTGGAGGACTGTGGTGCACAAGTAAGTGGCCCCCAGATTGGGCAGCGTCAAATATCATGGCTGACATGACATTTCTAGAATTCTTTCCAATTTTGGTGGTGGCCACTGTTTGGGTGGAGGAGTTAGCAAATTCATCTATGCTCTTTTAGTGCGATAATATGGCAACTGTCCAGGTAATAAACTCCCTCACCTCAAAATCCCCTCAGGTGATGGTGCTCATCAGAGCCTTTACATTACAGTGTTTGAAGTTTAATATTCTGTTTGTTGCTCAGCATGTAGCGGGCATTAACAATGGGATTGCTGACGCTCTTTCTCGCATGCAGATGGAGCGCTTCAGAGAGTTGGCCCCCGATTCAGCTCCTGAGGGTGATCCGATGCCGGGAAGCCTGTGGAGGCTTGGGAGGTTTGGCTCGTGAGGGCTCTAGGTATTTCAATGGCAGAGAGCACAAAAAAGGGATACACTAGGGCCTTGCAAGAATTTTTTTCAGTATAGGGAACACTCAGGCTTTAAACACAGTGTGCCTGTGCCCTTTGAGCATAGCTTGGACCAAGAAGAGGTATTGATAACCTGATATCACATCCCTGTCAAGACTGAGGTATTACTCCCCCTCCCCAGCAGAACCAAGCCAAGGTGACGACTGGGGTGGCATCCAACCCCATGCTGGCTGTGTCATAGGCCATCTGCCAAAACTTCCCTGAAGACTCCCATGCCCTGTGGCCCCACATGTGATGCTGAAGGCGCTGGCATAGCCCAAAACCATCTGTAACCATCAGGTGCATTTTCCTGTGAATCAGAAGACTCAACTTCTGCTGCTGGGGAAACCGAAGCTGAAGTCTGATCACCCTGTTGGTCATACACTTGGACTCTCTTCTGTCTTATGCACTTCCACTGCAGCAGCCCCCAAAGCATTATTTTGATAGATGCACTTTTCCAGGGCATCTAAGCAGGGCAAAATCTCATTAGCCATATGCTCTGCTTGGGGGTTTTATCTGTATGGGGTGAGACCAGCTTGGGGGATGCACTGGCATCCCCAAGGAATGTAATCCTATCCAGTATAACATGTCACGGGACCTCATCCGCTTCCTCCCCTGAGGAAGTGTCTCATTCAGCTTGGGGGCATTTGGCAGGGCTGTTTCTGGGTTTTTTTTTAGCAGGCCCCTTGCCCTTAGGTCCACCCTTGCCTTTCTTGGGTGCCATGTAATCATGAGGACACATGTCATAGTCCGGCACCCAAACCACTAAGTTAACAATAGCAGAAACTCCACTCCATGGTGTGGGAGTAAGGACCTAAGTCCTAGTCCAGTCCAACCCACAAACCACTAAGACGGTTAAGGGAATGGTTTTTTAATAGTTATACTGGTTGCAGAGAACCATTTCACTAAAATATCTTTGCCCAGAACCTCTAGATTTAAAAGAAAAAAGTGGTCTATCTCAAGGGAAAAGGGGAAGGGGGTATGGATCATATGCAAAAGTAGGCCCAGTGCTCATGTGAAGCACGGAAATGAGGGCCCCAACAAGTCCTATCCCAGAGTTTGCCCAAAAGAGGTGAGCCACAAATCAGGCCTTATGCTGACCCTGTCTGCTGAAACCTGCCCTGGAAGAAGCTCACTTGTGAGGCCCTCCTGGCTGGGTGACCTTCGGCTCCGCTAGAAATCAAACTGCCATGAGTGTCCCTCATCTAGTCTTCTCCTAAGAAGTCTCAGTGCTTCTATGCTCTCCTTCCTCTATTTTTTTTTTTTTACTCTGCTCTGCTCTTGAACTGCTCAATATCAGACATTCCAAAGAGGAAATGCACCTCCCCTGCCACTATGGCTGCACCAGACAGACGGATCAAAAAAAAAATTAGTTTTAAAAACTGCAGAAATGTTATTTTACATGGTAATGTCTGCATTTTTTTTTGCTTTTCTAAATGCTTTGTTGATCTCTTCATGTTTGTATGTTTAAACTCCCCTCCCTCCCTCTCTCTCATTCTCTCTCTCTCACACACACAATTTACAATATAAACTGAATATAGTATTTTTTTTATTTTCCGTACAAACTAGAAACCCTTCAGTATAACCTTGAAAAGATCACTGCTTTTCTTAGAAGCAAACATATTTTTTTTCACTTATGAGTTATATAAAATGATCTGAAAATGCTATGTCCCCCCACCCCGCTTTGGAAGCCTGCCTTTAGCAATCTTAGGCTGCAAAGAGTTACCAAAACATTTTATCACTGCTCCTTTATCAGGAATTTTCAGGGAAAAATGAATGAAGTGTAAACAATGAAGTGCTCTGAGGTGCCTCAGCCTAATGTCTATTTTAAAAAGAAGGAAAACTCAAAAAGCAGAACCCACACGTTAGATAACCAGCTGCTTTGAACAAGTTAAGGCTAAGAAAATAAGACTCTTACTAACAAATAAAACTGCTTATCATAGAAGCATGGGCAGAAATTGCAAGAACCTAATGTGTGCTAGTGTATAGCAGAGTCAGAACATTACTTTTTAAAAATAACTAGTTATCTTACTCATTACTCTAATTACCCAATAGGTTCTTACTTGTTACTGTCACTGCAGTCCAGAAAGTGATGTGCTATACTAATTTTTACTAACACATTTTGATTACTGTTTCTATTGTACCACTGAGAAATAGAGGAAAATAAAATGGCTAACTCCCATATATGATTAACATAATCATGAGTAGACTACCCGATCTAGACTCCAGCTAGCCACCCACTCACTCATACAAGCACAATGTAGTATTCTATATATCTTCAATATGTACTACACACAAAATCCTTTGGAAATGTGTGCAGAAGCAACCACACTCTTAAATTTCTTGTCCTTCCCAGTTCCCACTCCCCCACACAACTGCTCAGAATATCATGCCTGAGCCAGCCTCAAGCATGTAGAGAAACACCCTCTCTTCCTCTAAAATCTTCCACAGCTCACAACAGAGCTAGTTCAAGAGCACAGTCTGTTTGGAGCAGCCAGCTTGGCAAGACAGCCCACACCTCTGTGCAGACACATTGACTCACACTTTATCTTTCTGGTAGTGGCAGCAATCTCTTTCATTTAGACAGAAAGGAGAAAGCTGTAAAAGGTATTTGCTCTCTACTAGCTGCACAACAAAGTCTCCCCCTCACACACACATGGATTGCTCAAACTGAGTCAGAACATGACCCATAACAAATAACACATAAACCCCCCATTACATTACATGGAGTCATAATGAATTATAGCCCTAGCTTTTAGACGTAAAAAGTAACTATTTACCCAACTAACTCATTGCAACATATTACTTCCAAGCTCTGATGTATAGGACTGGGTAACAGATGTTTCATCTGTCAGTGCAGGGTTATAACAACTTCTCTGACATCTTTTCTTCCTATGTTGTTTTGATAGCATGTAGACTGGGGTGAAAAAAATGAGCAAACATCTAGATCTTGTTTCACAGTGCAACCTCAGTGGGTATGCTGACTAAGGATGCTAAGATTTTCAGTCCAAGAATATCTGGAGAGCCACATGATTCCCATTCTTGGCATACAGAAACTATATAAAGTTCTCCCTTCAACTTTGCAGCTTTCTAATTCACAGATTTGAGAATTCATGGATTTGCAAGGCCACGGGGAGGGGTGAGTGGTTTTTGGCTCCCCCCCCCCCCCAGGGAAGGAAAGCTGACCAAACCTGCGGCAAGTGCTGAGAGCTTGATTGATTTTGCTTCCCTGATGGGGGAAAAGCCAAGGCCATGAGGAGGGGATGGGTGGTTTTTGGCTTTTCCCCCCATGGGGAAAGAAAGCCGACCAAACCCAAGCCGGCAGGCTTTCTGAGTGGCTTGACTGGGGAGGAGGTGAGTCGCCACTTCCCCTGCCAAGCTGCTCGAGGCCCAAGCCAGCAGGCTTTCCAAGAGGCTTGACCGGGAAGGAGGTGAGTTGCCACCTCCCCAGCCAAGCCACTTGAGTCCTGAGCCTGCAAGCTTACCAAGCGGCTTGACTGGGGATCTGGCAAGTGGCGGGGAGGCTTGCCTAGCCTCCCTGCTGCTTTGGCAGGGGTAGGGAGATGGGCGGCCAGCCAGCAGGGAGGCTTTCCAAGCCTCCCGTTATTTGAGGGTTTTTTTCAAATTCATGGGGGTACTCCACCTGTAACCCCCACACATTTGAAGGGAGGACTATACTGTAATTGTAGCCAAGAAAATGGTTACTTTTAGGAGCCATCATAATTGTGTTCACCTGGAAACTTGGGGCTTGTCTAGATGAGGCAATAGAATGTGGATTGGTGTGCAGTAATGCAAATTTGCAACAGCAATAATTTGTCTCAACAGTTTTTTGTTGTTGTTTTGCAAGATCACTGGTATGCAAAGCTATCCATTTTTGATGTTCACATGGAGGCATGCCTGTAAATCAAGATGGTGGCCATCAGTGAATTACTTGTGTTTTTATTCTCAACAAGTTGCCGCTGCTGAACAGTATTTTTTTAAACAGTAAATCTAAGGTGAGCAAGTGTGATGTTCCACTTAAATAAGCTTTAAAAAACTGTTTTGTCACCTTAGCACTGCAAAAAGCACGCAATTGCTATTATGAAAATCCAACATCTCAGTTCCAGCTGCTTCATTGCTGGCAAGTTCTCCCTCCCCCCCCCCCCATACACAACCAATCAGTCAGCTTTCCACTTCTGCTCTTATCTGGGAATGTGCTGAGAGCCAAATCAGTTGTCCCAACAAGCAAGAATGTGCATTTACCTTGCATTATTTTTAAAAACCAGGAAATGCCATGAAGGCTTTTCCTGCACAGTATATGGAGTTTTTGGCCCCCACTCCAAATATGGTGAATCACCATTGGATCCCATTTGGAAAAAAAGGTATCCTCCTCAAATTCTATGAGGAGTATTTTCACCATTTAGACAAGCTCTTAGATTCTGACCAAGTTAGAAAAATTGACCCAGGTTCCAGCATAGCTGGATGGGTTACAGGCTTGTTTTGAAAATATTAATGAGCAATGAGGCAGTGGCAGCACTACAGGTATGTGGAGAGGCTGAACTGCACCGGGTGACACCATTGGAAGGAGGGGTGACACTGGCCTTAGTAACACCACAGCAGTTAGGGCATAGGATAACTCTTTGGAGCAGCTGATTCTGGTAGCCCCCAGCTAATATGCTTGTTTATCTCATTCAGTGAGTGAGCATTTTTGGTATCACCTTTCAGTACACTAGAAGACTCTAAATGTGGGACCATTGGGCCATGTCTCATTCCATTCTTAATTTGGTGCTTTATTCTAGAATTTGGATGGAAGGAATAAATTATCTCTTGGTCATATTTCCAGCTACATCAGGTTGAGGATGAGTCTTGACTATATTGCTGATATCTGAAAGAATCTCTAAAGTGTTCTCAGGATTTCTTTCAAATTCATCATAGTCCAAACAAAATGCAGGTGCCTTTCTTATACAAATGGAAACCACTGGTCTCTTGAGACTACACCTGTCTATTCTGACTTGTAGCCAAGCAGTAAAATAGGGCTCTTTCTTTTTCTGCATGCAAACCATGTGTTTTACAGGTAATTTTGTTCCACTGCCATGAAAAAAGATTCAAAATTATGGATTAGAGGGGAATTATGAATTATGAAAATTGATTGACAGATTAACCATGTTTATATCCCATCTTTCCTTCAAAGGCCTTAAACAATGGACATGCTTCCTCCGACTCTGTTTTATAACCACCACATGAAGGTTAAAATAAACTTTATAGCTGAGTAATTATTTGAAAGTGGGCCTTCCAGGTCTGACCTCTACAACACAAAGAACCTACCTTCCTCTGTAATTCTAATTGATTATCTAAGGGGTTGTCTAAATGGCAAAAATACTCCCCATAGCATTTGAGGAGAATATGACTTGTCTAACTGGCATTTCACTTCAGTCCTCTGTATTCAGAAGGAGGGGAGCCAAATCCACCAAAAACTCTGCAGGAAAAGGCGTTGCAGATTTTCCTGAAGTTTTTAAAAAGTTCTGTGGGGAAGAAGCATTCCCACTTGTTGGAAAAACCAATTCACTTTCATTTGCATTCCTGATGAGAGCAGAACTGGAAAACTGATTGGTTGGACATGCATAGGGGGTGGAGTTGCTAACAAGTCAAGTGCCTGAAACTGCCATGTTGGATTTTCACCATTGTGATTATGTGCTGAGGCAATGAAAAAGCCTCCCCCCACCATTTATTTAGATGGAATAGCACACTTTTGCATCTTAGATATGCTTTTTAAAAAGCACTGTTCAGTGACAGGAACTCAAGGTATATAAAAATGTGAGTAATTCACTTGCGCCCATCATCTTGATCCATAGGGATGTCCATTGGAACAGTGAAAGTGGATAGCTTTGCATGCATGCTATCTTGCCAAAACAACAACAACAACAAAAAAAAAACTATTAAGACAAATAGAAGCTGATTTGAATTGGTGAAGTGCACATCAATCCGCATTTCCCCCCTCATATAGACAAGCCCTAAGTCAGGGTGTGGATCATGTGCCCCTCCAGATGTTACTAAACTACCACCCCCCAACATTCTTTGCCACTGGTTCTGCTGGCTAGGGATGCTGGGATCTGCAGTCTGAAATTATCTGGAAGATTGACTGATTTCCACCCCTGATCTAGAAGCATCAAGGTAGGCGTGGGGGAACTGTCACATGACATTGATTTATTATTCATTGTTGAGAACAGAGTTCCCCTGTGTATTTTTGCTCTGTCCAAATATAGAAGCAGGGAGATAAGCTTCATTGTCCTCCTGAAGTGTTGTTCCTGGGTACTTTGTCACTCACCCCACCTCTAATAGCCTTCACAATAAACCAAGGAAGTAAAAATAGAGATATTGAAGTGGCACCATATGATTCAGCATCTGTGGAATGTAATATATGAATCCATGTATTTAATGAGGCAGAGCGTGGCAGTTGGACCCAACATTTCAATGACACCTTTAGACAGGATGCATGAGTTCTCTCCACTTTCACTTATTACAAGTCGATGTTGTGTGGTTATTGACTGTTAACACAGGTAATGGAAAATAAATGTGATCAGCATTAGGAATTTAAAAAAACATATAATTTGCATTCAGCACCATCAAGATGAACATGACAAGGTCATATGGAAACTTAAAGATGTGTTTGAGATTAGATCTGTGTTATCACCCATCAATGGGTGTACTTTCTTATGCCAGTTGGTAAGACATCTAAATGTTAGATAGAAGGCCTACAGAATAAATGATATGCTGGAAGGGCAGCACTCTTTTCTTTATTTGAGGTTAGACTGATTAATTCAGTCAAATACCATTTGCATTTTAGTTAACCATATGCATTCCCTTGTTCTCAAGTAAGAAATGTAAATTATCATCCTGTACAGAAGGCAAAGCTGGATTAAAAATACTCACAGTCTGCTCAGAAAACATGGTTTTTCCAAAACAACTTATTTTTCTTTACACAATAAGTCCTTCATAACACTGTAGGATGTTAGAATACTGGGAGAAAACCGTGTAAAAGTCCTGCCGCTCTATTATTTTTCTCAACAGAATTTCCTGACTGCCAGGAAACCTATTTTTTATATCTGGAAATGAATAACTGTGTCTATTCATTCCATCCGCACTTTTAACAACATGATATTTTGGGGGCCTCACCTCCATAGGGTTGTCATATCTCAGAGTCAGCTTGATAGCACATAACAACAACCATAACAACAACAAGGATGATAAAAATTAGGGTCCCTCAAAAGTAAAAGTTATCTCACATCTGAAGTCTCAGCTTCAGTTCCTAAGAACATTTTAGAGTGTGAAAAGAATGGCTTTTGAAGTAGATCAGATCTAAACATATATTATTCAATCTTGCTGATAAACTAGGAGTAAGAAATTGAAAAGAACAAAACTAGGGATGTTATTTCACAGACATTCCACCAGCATTTCAGGTTTCTGTGTATGGCTATAATATGTGAGCATACCTCTAAGGGATCTCATTCTAGTAGTTAGGGTTAATTTTAATGTTAATGTAGGGTTGATGTTTGTCTGGCACAGGCAGTAGTGACCCTGCTACTCCCTTGTTTCCTTGTAATATTTCAGGAAAAGCAGAACCAATCAGGTGTTCAGAATGTAGTGAAAATAAGGAGGTGAGAGTGCTACGTCACTCCTCTATCACTTTTCTCTTCAGAGGAGGTAACTGTCTGAAGAAGAGAACCTCTCCCATGAAAGGAAGCCCAATTTGATTTACAAACTTGGAAAAATGGGGGTTCCTGATATGAGCATGCTTCTGCCAACAGGCACCTGAGTTTTAGAATCCTTGTTAGCATCATGGCTAAATATTAACAGTTGTCTGGTGGCATAGCAATGTTTTTGTTGTTGTTGTTGTAGCTGCTGCTAGAAAGTTTCACTTTAGCTTGTCAGGTAAGGCTGAGAAGAGATCAAAGGCTGAGAATGAACATGAGAGTAAATGTTCCTTTTAACAACCTTGTACCTCTCATACCTATTGTTAAGGGAGAAGGGAGTCACTGGGAGTGAGAGGGTGTAGGGCCACTGCCACTGACCTATATTTCATGAAGAGGAGGGAGCATTGGTTGAAACTAAGGAAGTAATTCTTTGCTAATCTTATTCTTAAAGGAAGCAATTAGTAATTTTAATAATTTTCTTCTCGCTTCAAGAAACTCTGCCACTTTCGATTATTCACAGTTTGGAACATCAGAAAAGGCTGTTTCCAATACAGAAAATGCTTTAATTGGGACATATACTGCACTTTTTTACACAGAAAACAACATTTTCTTTGCAGGTAACAGAATTTTCTGTCATGTTATGTTCATAAATCCTGTTTCCTGCACAGAAAATGCTGCCTTCTGGTGTTGTTGTTGTTGTTGTTGTCTTAAGTGCTAATTTTGTGCAGAATAAATCCCAAACTGTGGATATGCTCATCAATCCAGGATTCTCCTTGTTTGGGTTTCACCACATTCAAGAAAGACATTATTAAATAGTCTCTCCATACCTAGTTGAAACATCCTTCTATGAGCTAAAATGACCCTGCTTTGCTCCACAAGAAGCAGCTAGTTGTAGTATGAGTATTTCAGTTTGATTTCAATATTGACAAGGTACACACTTCTTCTTTTTTTCAGCCCTTTCTATTGAAATGTGAACCAGCTATTAGGGCAAGCAAAACAAAGCATTTTCACCTTTACTTTCAGCCCTTAAACTATTGCCCAGATTTTGCTAATATGTTTTCTCCATTCCCTGCTTCATCATTGACTCTATCTGAAGTCTGCATTGTTTTCGATGACCTCAGCTGTAACTTTTGTGATCTTTTGTGAGTATACTCTTGAGGAAATGAGGCTAATCGCAATTACACAGGGTCACAAATGGAGTCAAGTCTTTATTAGTCTTTACTTTAGTCAAGCCTTTGTGAGTATTTTATGTGATGATGCATTAGCTGTGATTGACATGTGGTTCCTACTCTTATAGATATGCAACCTGTCATTTCCTTCTCAGGGTTATTGAAATACCTAATCTTTAATCCAAAATCATGCCAGGGTCTTCCTATTATTCTATTTTCTAAAATGTGATGTTATTAAGAATAGCCTTGTATCCTTAGGATCAACACCTGACCAATGTTTTCTCTCTGGAGGCCATTGCCAGATATAGAGGCTACATAGCCAGAAGGAAAGAGGGGAAAATGCCAGCTGAGCTGTACATCCTGCTTCTTCACATGCACATGCTGCGGCTAATGTCCTGAGCATTATAACTGAAGTGAATTGGTGGGGTATCTATTTTCTAAATAAATAATAACCAATGTACAATAAGGCATAATGCTAGTATCTGAGGAGTGCATATGAATGTATTTTTGTGAACAAATTGTACTCTGAACACATACCAATAGACTCTGGGCTGCCATGTATGATATACCTTGTGTTGACATTCTTTAATAAGAGGATTGTGCCATTAGCTAGCTCTGCATACATTGGTCTTCTGTGGCCATACAGATAAGACAACCTATTGACAGCAGAACCCAGGTCTCTCTCCATCACCAGTCTTCATTGAGGCAATGAAGTTGCCTTATACTAAGTCAAACCATTCAACTATCTAGCCCAGTATTGCCATCTCTGACTGACAGTGGCTCTCCAGGATTTCAGGTAAGATGTTTTCCTGTCCATACCTGAAGATACTGTGGATTGAACCTGGGGCCTTTAGCATACAAAGCATGTTCTGTGCTACTGAGGTATAGCTCCTCTGCATGCAGCATCTCAAAGTGTGCTGGTGGCATCTATGTAGGGGGGGAGTGCAGTAAGTCTCCTCAGAGTATTACACCAGATGTTAAAGGAGCTATCAAAGGTGCTTAATCTGCTTTGGGGATAGGAATGAGCACCTTGGATTCACCGCTTCCTGACACAGAAGCCACAAGCCATGCTGCAGAGCTTCTCATATTAGCTGGTGGTCTCCTGGCCAAGTACTAACCAAATCCAAACCTGCTTAGTTTCAGAAATCAGATGAAATAGAGCACATTCAGAGCATGTTCAAGATGGTGTGGCATCCCCCAATCTCCTGGACTTCAGTGCCAAGATGGATAGAATAGAATAGAATCTTTATTACAGTCATAGACCAGCACAGGTAAATAATAAAGGTAAAAACACAGGATAAAAACAGGCTAAAAGTAGTATTTAAAATGTTAGCTCCAGTATAACAAGACTAGGTTGATACTATTCTACTGTTGAGGATATTGTATGTCGAATTTTAACTGCAGCTGCGCAGAATCTGGAAACATTATAAGTTGTTCTTGGGTTGGTGTCTGAAAGCAACAAGTTTATGTAGAATCGTCCAGTGTGCCCTTGATATTTATGCAACAGGGGTGAAATAAGGCTGAGACGTATATCCC
Source organism: Gambelia wislizenii (assembly GCA_030847615.1). Taxonomy (NCBI): domain Eukaryota; kingdom Metazoa; phylum Chordata; class Lepidosauria; order Squamata; family Crotaphytidae; genus Gambelia; species Gambelia wislizenii. Next base: position 153,026,172 of record JAUMIR010000004.1, read on the forward strand.
TGTAGTATGAGCACTGGAGTAATACATGCTCTGTTGTTTCTATTTGGCCTGAGTTGCAGGGGCACAGTCTGTCTGAGAAGGGGATCTTCTTGTATCGGCCTTCAAGGACAGCTGAAGGGAGGGCACGACACCGTGCAAGAGTAAAGGCCCTTCGATGTTTAGGTATTTCAAGTGTTGCTAAGTATGCCAATGGTGAGGCCAGATATCTATTGGAGTCACTAGCAATGAAGGTTGGAGTGCTGGCTAGATCCAGTTGTCGCTCTATATCTGCTACCCATTGTTTGATAGTAGCTTTCACCCTATCATGTCCCAGGCTAAGCAGAAGATCTGGAGAAAGGCCCAGTGTTGAGATTTTAGTCATCACTGTCTGTTTCCAGCTGGATTGGAAATCATCACTTAAGGTTAGTGGAGCAAGGCCAGTGGGAAAGAGGGATAGTCTGAGCCAGTAGCTGAGTATGGTTACCCACACTCTTGCCTCCACTTTCATAAATCCTGACTCCAGTCTCAGAGCTGCGTTAGAGACACACTTTGGAGTTTGGAAAGCTGATCTTAAGAATTTGGATTTGACAAGTTCTAATGGAGCAGGGTTGGGGAAGGGTCCCAATTAGGATTCATAAAGCAGTTGTGCTACTGGTTTGGCTTCAAAGAGTTTGAGCGCTGCAGGTAAATAGTGACCTCCTCTTGTCTTAAGAAATTTGAGAATGGTTGTTGTACTCCTCTGCGCATTGCAAGCAGCATACTCCCCATGAGCTTTCCTACTACCAGTGGCTTGAAAAATTACCCCCAGGTATTTGAAGCAAGAGACCTGCTCAATCTTGTGGCCATCTATATTCCAGTTGTAGTTCTTAGGCCTTTTAGCGAATGCCATGATTTTAGTTTTTTGATAGTTGAGTTCTAGCTGTTCCATTCTGCAATATTGTGTTAGTGCTCTTAGGGCTCTTTTTAGACCAATGGGAGTTCTTGAAAGTACTGCTGCATCATCCGCATAAAGCAGCGTTGAGATATGCCTTCCCTCTAATTTTGGGGGGTGGAAGTTAGTGTTGTTGAGGTGATCCACCAAATCATTGATGTAGAAGTTAAACAGGAGTGGAGCTAGAATGCAGCCTTGCTTGACACCCTTCTCAGTGACAATGTCATTGGTGAGATGTCCCTGGGGGTTACATCTTACTTTTAATGAGGTCCCTTCATGCAGCATAAGTATTAGATGGAGTAAACGTCAGTCAATTGAAGAAGCTTCCAGTTTTTTCCACAGTTTGGTTCGGGATATAGAGTCAAAAGCTGCTTTAAAGTCTATGACGGCAACATAGAGAGAAACTGTGCTGCAGGTGGAGTATTTTTCAATAAGGTGGTGGAGTACAAGGTCAGTGCCAAGATGGTCAATTGAGGACTGATCAAGCAGGACTTTTTTTTTAAAAAAAACACACAAATAATCTTTATTTATTTTTACTTTATTTATTATGTCTTTTTTTACACCACTATCCATTCAAACAATCCTTAAGCAGTTAACCTCATTACAGTATTAAAACCTACAAAATGCAACACCACCAAACAGTAAAAGAATGAAACAAAATAATATAAACAGTAAATAACAACAACAAAAATCAGTTGCAAAGGGATCCTGTAGCACCTTTAAGACTAAGGCTGCATCTGCACTTCAGAAATAATCCAATTTGACACTGCTTTAACTGCGATGGCTCAATGCTATGGAATTCTGGGATCTGCAGTTTTGTGAGATATTTAGCCTTCTCTATCAGAGAACTCTGGTGCTGAAACAAACTACAAATCTCAGGATTCCATAGGATGGGGCCATGATAGTTAAAGTGTTGTCAAACTATATTATTTCTGCAATGTGTAAGCAGCCTGAGAGAAAAAAGTTGTAGCTTAAGCTTTAGTAGACTTGGTCTGCTTCCTCAGAGGCATGAAAAAAGCAGATGACGTCTACAAAAGCTTATGCTACAACTTCTTTCTCTCAGTCTCAAAGATGCTAAAAGATCCCTTTGCAACTAATATTCCAGACTAACACAGAAATTCAACAGGAAAATGTTTCACTGAAATAACTTAATTCACGGGAGAAATGGACTAGTTTGGTGATCAGGTAAATGCCTGGTCATTTTTTATTTTATTTTATTTTATTTTATTTTATTTTTGCTCTTCGCTCGTGGGTTCTGCAGCTTGTTTATAGGTGGAGTGGGGACTGTTGGTATGGGATTGCTTCCTTGCCCACCAGTTTAGGTGAGCTAATAAATGACAATTGCATGAAGAGGAAGAAGCTAGCAGTCTGCCATTTCAATTCCCTAGAGCCAGGAGGGGGAAAGTTTGGGCCTGGAGCCACAAGCAATGCTGCTCTTAACCTTTCATCTGCCACCTCAAGTATTTCTCTCTCTTTGTGTAATGCTACAGTAGATTTGTGAGCAGATCACACAGTGATGGTTGTTGTCTGAAGTGAGACGTAAGAAGTACACAAGTTTTGCTGTTTTCTTCAGTGGGGAACAATGAGAGGTAGTGGGAGAGGAATTGTGCTACTGCTGCTCAGTGTCCTTTCCAGAATTTATAGCACAGGAAGGGATGACCTTGCTTCTGCACAGTGAGCTTTCTCCAACTTTTTTAAACATTCTTTATAAATGCTTGATTTTGATCTTTGTTCCTGTCTCAGGCTGGGGAGTATACACATGTTCCTGAGACTGAGGCATTATTCTGTGAGTGTAGGGTTTGCCACAGTAGCAGAAGAGGTAGGTTTTCTTTGTTGCAAAATACCTGCTGCATTCATGAAACTCCAATAATTCTGAGTAGTGGTTTTGTCTGATCTTGACCACCCTAGAATCAGTTTAGGTTTGGTGGTCCTGATCAACCCCCAAATCATAAGAATAATATTCTTGATTTTGTGTGTCAATTGAATTTAACTACACTATTTATTTTTGTAAGGTTTGGTCAAAAGGAATCTGAATCAATCAAATAGAATTTCTACCCCATTTATGACAATGTCAGCTGTTTCATGATGAAAGTTGTGCTCCTTTATTGATTAGGTATCAGACAAATTCAACACAGCTTGCAGAGACAGGGAAAGGAAATCATTCACCATCCGAATTTCTGTTTGTCACACTTATGTTCTTATCACAATTAAATCAAGTAGCTCAAGGTAATGTCCTTAGTTTTTTCTTCCCAATTTATTCTCACAACAACCCTGTGAGGCAGGTTATACTGTTAATTAGCGATGGAGAAAAGTTACCAACAGAGATTTCTAGATGAATGGGGGTTTGAACTCAAGATTCCAAAATACAGGTGAAAAATTCTGATAACCCTCTGTCTTATGGTTGGAGAACTGGATGTGATGTCAGCCATATATTTATGTTCTGTGATTCAGAGTTACCTGTTTCTCTTTCTTGTAAAGTAGCAGACGCAGAGACATCCTCCACCATTCTGAACTAAGAACATAACCTAGGGGGAGGTACACCATTTCCCTGACAAAAATTATCCCTATAGCTGCTTCTCCCCATAATAACATCAGGGCAAGGCAACCTGTAAACCACTTGGAGGTCACACATCCATTGTGGTGGCCTCTATCTCCTTGCCACCTCCCAATTGGCTGCTATGCTGATGACATTTGGTAGCTCACCAATAGCAATAAGCCCCACACTTTTGCTTTAAAACAAGGTCAGGGGAACATGTGACTTCTTTTCAGATTGACTTGCACTTCCAGAAGTCTCCCAGAAGTGCAATTCAGCTAAGACACAAGGTGCATAGTCCCCTCTGTGGTTGTTGTGTATTTGTTTTTGTTTTTGTTTTGTTTTTTGCCTGTAATACAGTTGTCCCTCTGTATCCACGGATTTGGTATCCATGGGTTTAAGTATTCACAGCTTGAAAATGTTCTTAAAAAAATAATAAATCAAAAAGCAAACCTTGATTTTGCCATCTCATATAAGAGTTACAATTTTGCTATGCCATTGCATATAATGGGACTTGAGTATTCAGGGATTTTGGTATCCACAGGGGGTCCTGGAACCAAACCCCAGTGAATATGAAGGGACAACTATACTAAAATGTGGTGTGTTATGTGTGTGGTGGCCTCCAGAGGCAGCTACAGACACCTATGTTCCCTAAACCAGCTCATTATCTGTACCTGTGCCATATGTTCAACTAGCATTATACACGCATTGGTTGCAGTAGGGCTTCTACCATTTTAGAATCACAGTACTAGATTCTAATTGATACCTGAACTATGGTGATTACAAAACACACATTAAAATTCAGATTTAATTTTTATTACTTATTTTTTAAGTTTTTGCTTTTGATGACATAGTTTATAGTGCCTTGCCAAAGGTTAAGTGATCCTTTTTTCTATTTCTTCAGACACCATTGCCTCAAGCTTTCCTAACTAGATATTTTTCTCTGGCTTAGTGCTTATATTATGAAAGCAGAAATTCATTAAAGCAGTTTAGCCCTAAACCTGTCAATCAGTGGCAAATACATCAAATGATATAGGGGCTGTTTATATATTTGGCAACCTGCCCACTGGTAAATGCACGGGGGGAATCTTGTTTTTGAATCAGATGAGACCTGAAGCAGAGCACAATAGGAGGGGAAAAGGAGACCAAGGATTTATTAAATTTAACACATAATCTCTCCATCAGGTTCATAAAAGTATTTTCTAGCATAATAGGCCAAAATGACATGGTAGTTCAGCCAGAAGCAGCAGTGAGATGGAGACACAGTTATCAGTGCCTGCTTAGTAATGGCATTTTATAAGTCAGTTTCTAAGATGCCAAATGAGATGTGCAGAGCAGGGTCAGATTTCGGGGTCAGAGTACAGCCAGCAAATCTTTAGCTTGGGAATCAACGGTCTGCTTATTTGTGTGTTTCAAAATGCAGAGATTAAGAACCATCTAGGGAAGAGTTTTTCGAATACCTACATCTAATTCTAGCTCCAGCCACAGTAGCTCCATTGAATCAGTTGCTGAACAGTAAGCCAATACTAATGGAAATCCCTTTCATTCAATTGGCCTACTCTAGTTGGGATTGTAATTGGATTCCCCAGAGAAGCATGTATGAAAAGGGAGGTCCATTTGCCTCAGGAACCCATCTGTCTTTCAGAATTTGATACACACACACCACCACCACCAGTCTGAGGACTAAAATCTAAAGCAGACTTTTCCAGCTTGGATAAAATGTATTGGACCATGGCTACCATCAGTACCTAATAGTTGTGCTGATTGGAAATGGTGGGAGCTGTTTTTTAAGTCATCTGAAAGACATTGGGTTAAGGAAGGCTGATCTAAGGAATATATCTAACGTTGTAATTTGGACAACATACTTTCCTACCCCCCACACACACCGTGGAAGAGGTTGTTTGCTTTCCTTTCCTCCCTTGCAAAGAGAATTGAAGCCCCATTGGCTTTATCAGAGAGCCACGAATTTGTTACAGGATTGGATCCAAGAACGAATACGATAGGTAGTATGGTGGTAGCGACACTGCCATGGTCCCGTTGAAATAACACCCAGGCTGTCATGAATTCCAGCTTACCTGAATGCAATCTCTGGGCTGGGTCCTAGTGGTTTGTGAGGTTGGAACCTACTGGTAGGCAGTGCCATCAACACATGGGCATGCTGGGCAGTTGCCCGGGGACCCCATGAGCATAGGGATCCCATGCTAATCTATGCACAGACCAGAATTTAACACTAATTTTTCAATCACCCACCTCAACATTCAAATATCCCACTAATTCAGTAGAAGGAGAAAAATATGACTTCTAGTAGAGAGCAGACATGTCTGCATTCACAAGAATGGTGAATGGAGAAGATAAAGAGAAAAGAGAGGAGGAGGAAGGATGGGTGTGGAGGAGGAGGGCCAAACAGCAGCCAAGAAATGGAGGCCTGTGCACCCACAAGCCACCAAACAGATCTTCCCCCCCTCTCACTCTCTCTCTCTCACACACACACACTCTCCGACACCCCCACCAAGAGGGTGCCTCCTTCCAGCCCTCCAGTTTTCACTCTCTCCCTCTCCCAGAGGCAGAAGCTGACCACCCACACTCCGCCTCTCTTCCCCTTCCTGCCATTCCCATCCGCCCAAGGCGGAGATGTCAGCTCACTGGGGAGACACCCCTCTGAGACATTGCTTTTGCTTTCCCCCCTCCTTTCCCACATTGGAAGGTGTCATGATGGAAGTCCCATCCTTCTGGAGGAACACCCATCGTTCTGCAATGACTACATTTTCCAATCGGCAAACAGTGATTATCTGATCAACAGGACCAGGTAAACAAAGGGTTAAGGATTAAGACCAAGGTGAGAGGTGGAGATCATCTCCTGATATGACATCATCATGACATCACATCACCAGACACTGGACTGGCCAATGAGAATTGGAAATGATCACCAGACACTAGACTGGTCAATGAGAATTTGGGTATGGTAATTTGGAAAAGGGTTTATACTTGCCTGGGTCATGTGGCCAGAGAGAGTGACAGAAAGCTCTCTGAGGGAATGGAAATACCCCAGAGAACCATGCTCTGAGTGAGCACATGGTTGGGGCCTGGCTTAGGAAAAGCATGTGGTTCAGCCAACTTGAACACCAGATTTAACCATCATAGACCCTGCAATGTAAATAGTTTTCTTTGTGCAGGGAACAGTCTAGTTAGATTGTGTCAGGGTTATTTTTTATTTGTTTTCCTTGATTGGATGTATGTCTGCTTTCTATCTCTGTAACTTTAAGCTTTAGCCTGGAGAAAAAAGCCTTTTCTTCATGAAATGATTTACCTCTTAAACTTGTTTTAACTTGCTTGAATAAAAATAAGCCTTTCTATTTTTTCTTACTGAGCCACACCTTACATGCACCTTATTTCATTCCTGGCTATCTTGACTCTCCTCTGGGGATAGAGAAGGGGGGTTGGTAATATTTTAGCAGAGTGAGTGGTTCCACTAATTAACCATAGAATTCAATCAGTCTTCCAGCGGGCTGATAAAACACTGCATCTGGGTGGTGGAAGCTTACCTGAGGAGAGATATAGTTCAAAGCGATTTCCAGGTTAGGGAACCCTTAGAGTGTGTGTCAGAGAGATCAGGGTAGGAGTTCTTGGCAGGAGCACTCCTAAACTGATTGTAAACATGGCAAGCCCTCCTCTCCACTCTGTGCTGGTGTGCATGCACAGAGAGAAAGAGGAGGCCTGTCTCACAGAAGGTATTTCTTTCCTCTCTTCTTTTTCATTCTTATCTCTGCTGTTTTACATATCAGGGATTCTGAAGTCTGGACATAAAGGGACTTTGTGCCCAATGAAGCTGTACACTGGGGAGAGGGCCAAAACACTGATTTTGTTGGAGGTACCAATAAATATAAATTTATTTTATCAATAATTTATATTTTTATTCCTGTGAGTGGTTGTGTAGACAGAGCCCAGTGTACTCCTTTGCCCTAGGACCTATAATGCTGTTAAGACAGCCCTGCTGGTAAGCTGAGGCAGAGTAGTTGTAAAAGGGACACTTGTAGATTGACGAAGCCATCAGACTTTACTAAGGTCAAATTCTTCATTCCTAGAAGGGACCTTACACCTTACTTGTGTCACCTGAATTGGTGGGGTTCATGACAGCAAATTTATAGTATTAATTGGGCGGATTATAGTAGCTCAAATGAATGGCTGTGAGAGGCCAGGTAACCTGCAGGATCTTTGCACCTATGTATACTGGTACTAACTCAAAAGACTCCAAGTTAAAGTGAAATAAAAAAAGTTTTTAATAGAAAAATAACATGGAAGCATTCACATGCACATCCACACTCACAAGAACCACATAAGGCTAACAAAGAGTCCAGGTAGAAAGACTGGATAGAGGAATAGTTTCGGGGAGTATGGGCGATATTTACCAGTCCTAAGGATCAGAGTTTCATGCAGCAGAGAAGACTCAGGCTTTGGGTTGAGGGTGGTACAGCAATCCGAGTGATGGTGTCCAACTGTAGCACACTTTGCAATTGTTTGGGGACTAATATTTGTACCCAATTTCATGTCCTGAAGGGGTGTTTGAGCTTAAAACAATGCTTGGATGGGTTTCCCACTGTTAAACAAAGGAAACCGTGACTCCACTAACGTTTGTTAATGGCTGAGAAATTAGAGTTGGTGGGTTTATGACAACCTCCTTATTCTGTGATAAGAAAAATGTGAGGAAAGGCTATTCTGGGGATAATGGATGTTCTGGTCACTGTTTGTTTGTGATAGATGACTCATTGCCAGTGTGTCGAAAAGGGGATTAGTACATACCTCGGTGATGGCTTTACTTACTAGGGGCTCCTATTAATCCTATCTACAATGTGTTTGTTGGTAGTTTTCCACAACACTTTCATTTAGATCCTGGTGACCTCCACCTGACCCCACTTTTGGTCTGCCCTGGCCTACTTAGACATTGTGAAGTGTCTCAATATTGCCAGTTTATGAAAGATGTGGTAACACTTGCTACATAACAGACAGAAATGTACTTTTGTCTTTTTTTAAAAAAAATATTTTTATTATGGTTACATTTGTTAACCTTATTAGAGATGTTGCAATGAATATATTTTCTTATAGTACATGCAACCTTATTATTACATTCCTAAAACAAAATAATAGAAAAACTAACCACAAGAATACAGTATCTTCTCACAACACTTATTTTCATCACCATTGTTGTATTCCATTAAATAGTTACATTTTGTCTCTTATTCTGCTTTCCCACTTCCACATAGTCCCTCCTTGGATCAATCAGGGATATGTTTACTTGTTTTTATTTACTTGCATATATATTCATATATACATTTATATATGTGTATATGTATATATATGCTCAGAAATCCCATTTCTCTTGATAACTTAATGTTTCTCCTAAACTGAATGTATTGTACAAATACATTTGATTCTTTATATGATTCTTTATATATACATGTGTGTGTATATATATATATATATATATATATATATATATTTCATTTGTGTACTTCCCTTATTAAAAGTCAAGATTGTTCAGGTTAGCCCAATTTTGTTTCCAGAACCTTTTTATAGGTTCCCATTCAGTTTCTATTACCTTATTTCTATTATCCTTTAGTAGTACCATTAGCCTGTCCATATCCATAATTTCTCTAAGTTTTATTAACCGGTCTTCTGTCATTGGGAGTTCTTTCTTTTTCTACATTGAAGCAAATAATAACCTCGCCACTGTAAACATATATAGAACTACCCTCCAAGAACCTATTATAATTTTGTCTTTTATTTCATCTACTATATTTAGTAGGTATATTTCTGGTTTTAATGGAAGTTTTAGATCTAGTATCTTATTATGTATTTTTTTCCAGTAGTTTTTTGTCCTAGGGCAGTTCCACCATATGTGAAACAAGGTTCCCTTAGTGTTTTCACATTTCCAGCAGTTCTGGTTTCCAATTTTGTAAATCTTATCTAGTTTGACCGGAGTAAGATACAACCTATAAAAGATTTTCAAGTAGTTTGTTTTTAGATTTTGGGAGAGAGTGAATTTTTGAGTATCCCTCCAAGCTTTCTCCCATTTCTGTAGTGCTATTGGTTCTCCTATCTCTTGGGACCATTTGATCATTTGTTCTTTTATGGTTTCATTCTCCAGTTCTCTACCTAGAAAGGTATTATAATACTTTGTGATATGGTGTTTTTGGTTGTCAAATATTATTTTATCTAGTTCATTCTTCCCCATATCAAAGTTTTCTATTTTATGGTCCATTTTAAATCTTTCATATATTTGTTTATAGGAGAACAAATTCAGCCTAAAGCCTTTCATTTCTAAATTTTCCCTAGTATATATCTGGATGTTCCCTTGAGAGTTCTTATTCAGTAAATCTTGATATTTAAGCCATGACTTATTTTTTGGTTTGTTTCTTCCAAAGAATACTTCCTCAGTTGAGATCCATAAAGGTATTTCACTGTAATATTGCTTCTTTATATTGAACCATATTTTATATAGAGTTTTTCTTAATATATGATTATCAAATCCTTTGTGTTCTTTCCTTTTTTCATATCACAAGTATGCATGCCACCCGAACCGAAGATCAAACCCTTCCAAAGATAACAATCTGTCATCTCTGAGAAAGATCCAGTCCTTTATCCAGGATAGCACACATGCCTGAAAGTATATTCTTAATTCTGGGAGTGCACAACCACCTCTGTCCTTTTTGTCTGTTAGAAGTTTCCATTTTATTCTTTGTTTCTTCCCTGCCCATAACATTTTTGAGATTTCAGATTGCCAAATTCTGAAACATTTGCTGTTATGTATAATGGGTAGGTTTTGGAAAAGATACATGATTCTGGGCAGGATGTTCATTTTAATTGCCTCTATCTTTCCTAGTAATGACAGGTTTAGTTAATTAATTTAATTAACTCAGCTTTAATCTCTTTCCATAGTGTATTATATTTGTTTTCAAACAGATCCATGTTTCTTTTCGTGATCCATATCCCCAAATACATTATTTTTTTCTCGATCTTGAACCCCGTTTCATTAAATATTTGTTCTTCTTGTGACTTTGAGATGTTTTTTGTTAGCACCACCCTTTTATCTTTGTTTACCTTAAATCCCACTATCTTTGAGAATTCTTCCAAAGTTCTGCCTAGCTCCTTAAGTTGTTTTACTGGCTCATCCAAAAAACTACTAAATCATCCGCATAGGCTTTTATTTTAAACTCATGGCATTTTATCCTTGCTCCTTGAATGTTTTTGTTGTTCCTAATACTGTTTATCAATACTTCAATCACTATAATGAAGAGCAAAGGGGAGAGTGGGTATCCTTGTCTCGTGCCATTGTTAATCTGGATTTTTTCATTTTTCTCTCCATTTATTAATATATGGGCATATTGATTTTCATATATTTGATTTATCCACTTAAAGAAGTTTTCTCCCATATCCATTTTTGCCACCACCTTTTTCATAAAATTCCAGTTTATCTTATCAAATGCCTTTTTGGCATCTATGAAAAACATAGCTAATTTTTTCTCGTTATGTACTTCATAGAACTTGAGAAGATCAATTATTGTTCTTATGTTGCTTTTGGGATGTCTGTTGGTCAAAAAACCATTTTGGTCACATTGTATTATCTTGGAGAAAATCTTTTTTAGTCTTTGTGCTAAGATTGAAACAAAGATTTTGTAGTCACAATTCAATAATGAAATGGGTCTATAATTTTGGAGGTCTTTTAGATCTTTGTCCTCCTTTTGTATCACTGTGATATGTGCCTCCTTCCAGGCCTTCAGGATCCCTTCATCTTTTATCCTATTAAACATCTTATATAGGGGTGTAGCCAGTTCGTCTTCCATTTGCTTGTAGTATAGAGCGGTAAATCCATCTGGACCTGGAGCTTAGCCTGTTTTCATTTTCCTAATAGTTTCCACTACTTCTGCCATCATTATATTATTATTTAGGCTTTGTTTCTGCTCTGCTGTTAACTTAATGTTCTTCTGATTTTCCAAATATAGTTCTATTTTGTCATTATCAATGTTTTTCATTAATAGGTCATCATACAGTTTAGCATAGAATTCCTGGAATCCCTTTTTAATCAGATTACTATCTGTTGTTGTTTTCCCTTTGTACTTTATCTCGGTTATTGTTTTCTTTTCTCTCAGTTGTTTAAACTTTTGGATCAAACACTTCCCTACTTTATTCGCTGTCTCAAAATATTGTTGTCGTGTCAATCTCTACTTTATTCGCTATCTCAAAATATTGTTGTCGTGTCAATCTCATTGATGTATCTACTTCTTCAATCTGTAATGCTTGCATTTGTTTGGTTAACAATTTAATCTCTCCGTTCAGATTTCTATCTTCCGATAAGTTTTTCAGCTTCTTTCCCTCAGTGCTATTTCATTCAGAAGTTTCTGTTCTCTTTCCCTTATTTTCCTTTTCCGTTCTATTGCTTGTTTTATGAAGAAACCCCTCATAACTGGTTTGCTTGCTTCCCACATAGTATTTAAACTCAGGTCTTCCATTGTGTTTTCTAGGAAATATAGCTTCAATGTTTCTTTGGCCTTCTATATTTCTTCATCTTTTAAAATGTTGTCATTAAGTCTCCAATTGAACTCTCTTTTCCTTTCCAGTAATTTTAGTTTGGATTGGATTGTGGTCTGAGATCCACTTAGGCAGGACTCCCATGCTTTTTACTATTGGTAATAGGTTTTTTGACAATAAAAACATATCTATTCTAGAATGTGTGTGGTGTACATCTGAATAGAAAGTATAAGCCTTAGCATCTTGATACTTCCACCTCCATACATCTATTAAATTTTGATCTTTCATCAGTTCAAAAACCTTTGGGACCCCTACCCTGATTTTTCCTGATAGTCTTTGTTGAAAAGGAAAATAAGGGAAAGAGAATAGAAAATTCTGAATGAAATAGCACTGAGGGAAGAGAAGCTGAAATATGTATGTATGTATGTATGTATGATTGGCTCTATAACCCCATTCCAGTCCCCTAACAGTAATAAATTCTCAACTTCAGTTTTTTCAATTTCTTTTATCAATCTTCTGAAGAAGACTTCCTTCTTTTCAATAGGGGTGTATATTCCTATTACTAATACCTGTTCGTTTGCCATTTTTATTTCCACCCCATGTAGGATCCCTCTGAGTCTTTGAACTGTTCCCTTGGATCAAATTTCTTGTGTAGATATAAAGCTACCCCTTTCTTCTTATTTTTACTAGAATCTATAAAATTTTGTCCCAGTTTAATGTTTTTTTAAATACTTATTATCTGAATCTCTAATACGAGTTTCTTGTAGGCGCACTATATCATACCTCATTTTTTCTAAATAATGGAAGATTTGTTTTCTTTTGTAGTTGAAGTTCAGTCCTTTAATGTTACATGGCAAGATTTTACTCTCCATTTGGTTTCCTTTATATTTATAATTTATTTTTATATGTTTTAATACATATGCAATATCTATTCAGATATTTTTATTTATTGTCCTTCTATTTCATTATTCTCTTTATTCTCTTCTTCATCTTTATCATCTTCCTGCTCACTTAGTTCTCCTTTCTCTAGGTCCTCATCCTGTTCTTCTTCTTCCTCTTCTTCCCCTTCCCCTTCTCCTGCCTCATCTTCCTCTCTTCCCTTTAATTGTTCCTCTATTTCCTTTGTATCTTTCATACTTGGTCTGATGGATTGTTCTTCATCCTCATATCCTCGATCTTTCCTTCTCTCACTTTCTTTTTCTTGTTTGTCTAGTTTCTTACAGAACTCTTTTGCTTGTGCTATTGAATTGATCTTAATTCTTTTCTGTCTATAGTTGAAGGAAAGATCTTCTAGTCTGTCCCATCTGTAATTTGTGTTCCTTTTTGTTAATCTATGTGCTAGAAATTTATATTCTTGTCTTTTTTTGAGCACTTGTAGAGAGATAACTTTATATATACTTATTTCATTTTCATCAATTGTTAATTTTTACTTATAACTTGTATATATGATTTAATCTCTTAATCTGTTTCTCATGAAAGAAACCATGATATCTCTGGGAATTTTCCTCTCCTTCACTATCACTGAGTTAACTCTGAACAATTTATCCACTTCTAAGTCCATCTTATCTTGAGAGATTTTAATATAACTTGCTAAGGCTGATATTACTTTCTCCTCCAATTTTTCATTAATATTCCGTGGTAGGCCCCTCAATTTAAGACATCTCTGTATCTTATTTCACTACACAATAATTCCTTTTTCATTTGTTCTTGTTCTTGAGATATCTCTTGAGTATTGTTTTCTAATGATTTTGATTTTTGTTTTATATTTTCCATTTCCTGTTTAATTTCTTTCATATCTTCTGCCATTTTCTCTAATTTTTCCCCCAAAATTGTTCAATTCTTTCTTTAGGTCCGCTTTTATTTCTGTTCGAGTCTCTTTCAACTCCTCTCTAATTTGTGATCTCATCTTTTTCATCTCTTGCCTCATTTCATCTAATAATAATGCACTTAAATCTGTCATTTTCATGGACCCTTCAAATGATGGTCTTCTCTGTGTTATTAGTTGGGCCTGAGCTTGTGCTGCTGCTTTTCTTTGGCTTGTTGCCATTTCTTTGTTTATAGTTTATGTTTAAGTGTTTAAATTTTTATGTAATATTCTTGAATTCCAAACTCTCCCCTCTATTTTCTCTTTTCTTTCTCCCTTCTTTTTTTTCTTTTTCCGCCTCTTTCTTTTCCTTCTCTTCCCCTTTCTTTTCTTTCCTCTTTCCCCCTCCCTTTCTTCTTTTCTGTTTCATAAGTCTTCTGTACCCTTTCTTAACTATCAAATACTCTTAATTTATATTTGCATCTTATCCAAGAATCATTGTCTATATGTTTTTCCACACAATTAGCTCCTTATAAGAAACTTGTTGTTATACAATATCAATGTATCTTCTATTCAGTACTGAGAATATGTTAATTCTTCAGTTTATGTTATAAACAGTTACATACATTTAGTTATTGTTGTATTACTGAGTTAATATTAACATAATTTCAGTAAAGTCTTCATTCTAAGCCTACTATGCTTCCCTAGATTGACATTAACATAAAAATTTACACTTGGGTTATTTCGCTTTACCCGATTCTCCTCCAATTATTCCCTTCTAACCAGTACCAATTACATTAAATATTTTCATCAAACCCACGTATTAATTTCTTCAAATCCAAATATTAATTTGTGCTCGGGTAGCTGATAGTATGTTCAAATTTGTACCCAAAAAAACACAAACAAGCAAACAAACAACCCACACACCTCTTATCAGCCTAACTAAATTAGATGCTTCACTATCTTTAGTATTCGGTATACTCTTCCCCCAACAGAACCGCCTTCCACCCAAGGTCTGACTAGGTTTACTTCCCACAGCTATCACAGTTCTCTTCAAACACCTCCTATCTCTCCCTTCAGTCTTTAACACCTTAATTCCACACCTGTTCCTAACAACTCTCTTCCCTTATTTCTCCCAGATTAATTCTACACAAATCTTTTCACAGTTCTTTTTTTCCCTTTTCCCTTCCCCCCCCCTTTTAAAAAATAGCACTTTCTTTTCACAGGCAATTTCTTTTCTCAAATCTTTCCAAGAGTTTACTATCTATTTTCTCACCCAGACCCTCTTTCCTCTCTCAGAAATGAACACCTCTCACTTCTCTGTCAGAAATATACTTCTTCATAGGGTTCTTTTTCATAACTCAGTCCCATTTCGTTTCACCAACTTCATGTTGCCTAACTGTATTCAGTTCCATGCTTCTCTCCCTTTTTGCTTTGTCCTCTGTTCTGCTCCGTTCTGCTCTATCTTCACCTTATGCTTTTACCTTTGCTTTACTGCCTTTTTTTATGTTTTAAACACCACTCTTCTCTGCTCTAAACTGTGGGCATCTGTCTGTTTTCAACTTGGTCTTCTATCAATTCCTTCTGCCATTCCCACTCACTTCCTCTCTTTTCCTCTGGTCACTGCCTGAGGTTCTTCCTTTTGTTCTGTTATCCCACTGATCCCCTCAGTTCTAACATTTACTTATTACTTGTATTATGTGTTAATATATTAACTCTCTTCTTGATGCTTGGTGCTGCTGGACTTCTCTCCTTCTCCGTTTTTGGAACTCATGCCTCCTCAACTCCCCTCCTTGTTTCTCCACTCCTACTCCACTCCTTCTTACAGTTTTCTCCACTACTTTCAGCGCTTCCGTCACTTTCACTTTGCACTATGCTTTGCTCATTCTCTATCTCCCTGCTTCCATCTGTTTGAATGGCACCTTATTCAGAAATTATTGTTTTAAAGTTTTAAAGTAGTCCCTTTTTACCCAAAGACGTTTTACTCTGTTCTAAAATTAGAAGATAGTCCCAGAAGGATAGTTCTGATCCCCATCCCCTTCAGGGTTATTACTGAGTATTTCACATACTTTGTCAGCTTCTTTTAAAAAGACGCTGGCGTCGCTAGTCCCGCCTCGTGGTTTGTCTTTGCTTGGTAATACAGCCCTTCAGTCTCCCCAGCCTGTCTGTGCCTCTCACCCAGGGGTGAGATGTACTAGTGCTGGAATTGACCCTCAGCAGGGTCTTACCCCCCACCTTTCCCAGAGTGGGAATGCTGTTTGTTTGCAATACTGTTTAACCAAGCCTAAGCAGCTGCCTGGAGCTTGAGCTCCTTGCAGCCAAACGCAACACCGTCACACCAGAAGTCCCCAGAAATTTACTTTTGTCTATTGATGGATTTTCATGCCATGAAAAGCTGTGTGGACTATGAAGTTACTGGCTTCCATGAAATATTTGGAGGAACAAATGACTTGCTTTGCTTCTCCCTGTGTACAAGCCCTAGAGAACAGTGCTTAAAAAGTTAATTATAATACTGTTTCAGATCTAATTTTGTTTTATACTATATCTACAGCTACACCTTTTCTGATTTTCTTAGTAATACATTCATGCATGGTCATTAATATCAACAACTTTCTAAGCTTCCTTTACCAGATTCTGTCCTCCCATCCTTAACAGTGCATTCTCATGTTAGTAAGGGATACCTTCATTCCTTTTTGGAGCTAAACAAAAATGGTGGGGGGGGGGGTATGTGGAATCAGCAATGAATAAAAATTATTAATCCCTGAACTCTTCACAGACTCAGGACTTTATCAGACATGGCAAAAATCACACAATTATGACATCACAGTAGTGTGAATTGATCCCACTGTCACACAACATTGTCATCTTTGTGTGGTCAAATTGTGCTCAAATTGCAAATAAGATGTCACTTTTAATTGACAGGACAAGTTGTCAATAGCTCTCAATAGCACTTTTTTTGCAGTATTGAAGAGTGTGCAAAAACACATCCCACTGTAATTGCGAGATTACAGTGTTAATGGGTGGTCCTCTCCCCCCACCCACCCATTCCTGATGAGAAAATATCTGGATGAGAATGTGAAAACTATCCACAGGACACTCTTTTTATGAACTGTCCCAGTTTGTTTGCACATTTATAGGTTAGCTTAAGTGTTTAAGTGTTTGTGTGTTCATTTACTTTGCAAATTAAGGGTGGTTTGGTGTTTTTAAGCACACTCACAACTTCTTGCGAGAACTGCTGAAATCTCACCCATGCTAAATCACATAAATCAACCCTGTTCCTAAAGTGCTAGTGGTGGTTGTTCATTTATTCCATGGTGGTTCTTTCATGCAGTTACAGCGACATGCAATAATAAGTGAAATAATGCCATTATGTTTCTGCTTTCTTCATTCATGGAATTACAGTGTTTTTAGAAATTAGTCTGATAAAGTCCTCAGTCAAGATTTAATCTGGAAATTATCCCAAGCTTCCTAAATCCTATCTATTCCAACAGTAGATTTTTGCTGCAGAAGCCTTGTGCTATAGTGGTTAATGGTACATGAACCATTAACATGATTGGCTCATGTACTATTAACATTGAACATGACCAAACATGAGCAGACCATTGAAGCCCTATTACTCTCATGAGATACTATGCCCATTTAACAATTGAATGCCATAGAAAGAAATCAAGAAGCTTTACTTCTTCCATCCTTGTATCTCCAGAAGTACCAAATCTTGTGAAGTTTGACCTCACCATTGTTTAAGTAGGGGTGCACATTTTCTGAGAAAATAGGTGGCGCATGCATCTAGGATTGTACTGAAATCCATGATGGTCTCCAACTGTTCTTGAGACAAGTACAACAGTAGGTAGATAGGTAAGTAAGCAGGTAAGTTGTAGTAGTAACAACTGAATATTGCTGGTTTTAAAATTAGTTCAAATGATCTAAGGCATTATATAAAATAGTTTAGAACCATCAGCATGTATCCATCACTATTTTCCACAGCACTTTTAAAATATATTATTTTGGAAGGCCAACATTAACACTAGTGCACAAGGAAATGTTGCTGTCCTTTTCAGACGTTTGAAAGTTAGACTAAAGGAAACAAAAGGAAAATGGCATGGAGCTGGCATGGCATGGTATTTACCACAAACAAAATACCTCATTTCTCCTCTATCTAATGAGGGGGAAATGCTTGATTAGGTACATGCAAATAGCAATTTTGTTTTAAGTGGTGGCAGCAGAGGTGAGGCTTTACATTCCTTGCCTGTTATTTCTAGTTTAGTTGCTTTCCTCTCCACAGTTCAAGCTATCTGGTGAACAGTTAACAATTGCTAATGGGCAGTGCCTGCTGGTAGCTCCCATTCTGGGTTTTAGAACAGATTTAAGAATGCTGTCCAAGGTGCTGAATCTGTTTAGGAGACAGGGTTCAGCACCGTGGCTAACTCTTTGAAAGGCTGGATTAAAACCTGCTTGTAGGAATAATGTGTGAATAGAGATCTGAGGGTTGTGTTAATGGCTAGATTTGTTAAGGATCAGTGTTTCAAAAAGGATTGTGTTGTGTTATTGGGCTAGGCACTATGAATCATAATATGAAGTTCCTGCCTTCTACCTGTCTTCTTGGATGCTGTGGAAATCTGGGGTAATACAAATATGGGGGAATAGTAGCACTATAGTCTCTTCCACAGTACAGAGTTATAGTGCTATGATCTCACTTTAACTACAATGACAGCATCCCATGGAAACCTGAGATTTGCAGTATAGGGTTGTTATGAGTTATGCTTGATAAATATGAATTTGAAGTACATTTTTGATGTTTTAGGCAGGGAGGTGTCCCTTGCCAGGAGTCTACATGGAAAGGTAGAACAAAAGCCTGGATCCTTGTCCATTTTGGAGAAGTCAAGCTTCATTGTCAAATGTAACCTGATATCCCTCCCCCTTGCTGGAAAGGAAATGGTCTCATTGAGAACAATCAATACCTAACTGCATTGCTTTTCTCCACTGAATAGAACTTTTGCCAAACTGCCCCAGACTGGTACACACACACACACTGTCAGGTATTTTGCAGTTTCCAGATATTGGACAGTCCTAAATAGGGCAGAGGTCTTCATTTGATTGTCATTGTTTCAGGTGCACAACTCCATTGTTTGTCTGCCCCAAGCCATCTAAGAGTAACTACCATTGCCCAGAGGGTGAAAAGCAGAGGTCACATTCACATCTGAATTTTGCACACATCACTCTAAGCACATGGTAGCTTTTCAAGCCCTCCAGTGGAATAATACTCCCTGCCCAGAGGTGTCTCCTTCACTCTAGAGGGCAGCCCCCAGTTAGAAAAGGGCTATATGTAGGCCAGAAAGTGAGAGTCAATCTCTTGGGTTCTCTCTCTCTCTCTTTCTTCACCTTCCCTCTAGAAACTCTGCCTAGACCTGGACTTTTCATCACATCAAAAGTGTGAGAAAATCTCTGTGTGTCTTAGACGGTAGGCCCTTAAACTTAGTTGTATCCCTCTAGCCCCCCCCCCATAGACTGGCCAAGAATAGAGTCTTAGCACTATGATGTCCCCCCTTTTCTTTTGAGAAACTGCTATTAACAGCTTGTATTGAATATTGAATATAGGACTTTATCAGACAAGCCCCTTAAAAGTGTTCTTTTGCTGATATAAAAATCCATTTTTATGCCAGTAAAAGAATGCTCCCCACTGCACTTACCTCTAATCCTGGCAAAGGCTTCCCCAGCAATGAAAGAGGAAGTGAATGGAGCTCCGTTCACTTCCTTGTTCAAAATCCCATGTATTCTCATGAGAATACAGAGCATGGGAAATCAAAAACAAAACACTAAAAAGTTTACACCAAGCACCTAAACACACTAAAAAACTTCCAAGTAACCTGAAGAGGGTCATAAAAAGTGTGTCACTTACCTGGCTGTTGCAATCTCATATGATGACCATGCTGGGACAAAAGTGCCATGGGGGATTTATTGACGGCTTCAACCATCAATAAAAAACTACAGGTTTTGGCCAGGACATAACTGTGAAAGGGCAATGTCATTTGATATGCATGCCCTTTCATGGTTATGTGGTGTGGTTATGACACCGTATTTTATGCATCTGATAAACTCCATAGACTGTTCTGTTGATTTCTACTGCTATTTTTTTCTTCCTTTTTTTAAAGACATAATTGTTTTTGCTGCAAAATCAGCTAGTCCCCAACCTGATTTCTTTCACTTGGAACCATTCTGGTTAATTGTCTGTTTTAAAAGCCTTTAGCCTGTAAGGTCCTGCAAAGGGTTAATCGCTGGGAAAAATCCCCCCCCCCAAAAAAAACAGTTAAACCCAGTGCACTGCTCTTAACAGGATGGAACATTTAGAATTCTCAGCCAGAGAGTTCTAGTGCCTTACCAAACAGCAAAATTCAGGGTTTGATAGGATAAACCCATGCCAGTTATAGCAGAATCATAGTGCTATAGTGTAGTGTGAAAGTGACAAGAATCCTCCCCGCACAGCCTGGGATTTATCACACAGTAACAGACCAGGAGTAGTTGTCAGAACAACACAGTTTTGTTGAAGTTTCTCAGCATTTTCTGGAAGGGAAGGTACAATATTTCTGTTACTATGCCACTGTTAGTTGTCCTGATTTGTTAAGAATTAAGTATTGCACTGATCTGTGATTGTTGTTTATGATTAGAAATCACCAAAAATTTCATTTCATTGCATTTATCATAAGAATTTATCACATTTGTAAATGTGTTCCTTTTTGGGATATAAATAAACTGAGATTTTAACAAACTGAATGTGGGAGAAAGCAAAACTCACAGGCTTGTCCATTCTAGTGGAATTCTTTGAATGGTTAACTCTCCCAGGCCTGGGCTTGAATTCTAGTATATTCAGCTATGTTAATGCTAAATTCACATTTCCACCTCTCTCTCTCTTCTCCCATCTCTTTTTTTCCCCCTGAGGGACTTCTTATTTTTATTACCTAAATGACAACACTGTACTCTCCATGGTAGGGAAAACCAGTGCCTATTTGGATAGTGCAAATGAAGGGTTTTTTTTTTTTTTGAAGAATTGTCAACCTTTGCACAACCTTTCATATTTAGGACAGAAAGAACTTGAGGTTCAAAAAAATGCAAATATTGGAGAAAATGAAACTAAGAGGTGTCCCCAATCTGTAGTTATGATTATATATTTAATTTTTGTAACAATCTGTAGTTATCTTTTATATATTTTTAAGTGTTGTAAGCCCACTCCATTTAGCAAATGCTGGGAATGGACATATTGTAAAAAGGAACCTGACATACAAAACAAGAGTGGCCAGGAAGTTTGTTTATCTGGTAAGTGATAAATGGATATTTATTCATTTGTATTGAATACAGATGTCTCACTGAATAAGCAACAGTGCTTCCTTCAACAATAGCCAAATGACAGACATTCATAGACAGAAACCTTTAATGAACTGAAGTAAGGGGTTGGTTTGGTTGAGGAGAGTGAACGATGAAGCTGAGAGGCAACTTGTTAATAGATTTTTTTTAAAAAAAAATCAGTGCAGCAAGATGATGCCGTTGATGATACAAGAATAACTGTCTGAAGCAGAAGGGTGGAAGGAAGTAAGAATGATTAAGAAGGGAAAGTAAGTGAGAGGGCGAGAGAAAGTAGAGAAAAGATTGTGTAAAGAGAAAGGGATTGTAAGAGGAGGTGAGGAAAGGAATGTAAGAAGGACAGATAAAGAAAAAGAACTAAAGACTAGAAAATAGAAGGGTAGAAGGATAATAGGAATGAAGGGAACAGGAGAGAAAGAGGTATTGGTATTATTATGTTAAGTTAAGATTGTGTAAATGTACGAATCGAGAATGTATATATGTTGGGAAAGGATTATATAGTGAATACTAGGACAACCATATGTATATGCATTATAAATAAATATATTTTAAAAATAGAAATGGTACAATTCAGAATGACTGCATCATTCAGATAAGAAAACATTCTCTGTTCTACGGTTTATTGCAAAGACATTGGTAAATGTCACTAGTAAAATTTTCTCTTTACTGTGTGTTAGACATAGGCATCTAACTCAACTTCTTGAATTGCAAATTCATAGAAATTGCTCCTTTTATCTTTGATTCCAATTAACCTTGTGTCCATTAGGTAACTGATATTTCATATGACTATCACTGTACAGAGGACTGGTGCATTGCTATCTATCTATCTACCTATCTAGAGAATGCCACCCTCAGTATGTGGGGACAGCAACTACAGACCTACATACAAACTTTAGGAATAACAAGCCTGCACTCCTGACCAGGAAGCTTGAGAAACTAGTGGCTAGACATTTTAAACTCAGAATGCCATATTCTCTTCAAATTGTCTGTGCTGGGAACTGAGGTGCCATTTCTTTCAAGTACTTTAAATGTAAGGAAGAATTGCTGGATTCACAGACGTAAGATTTTAACACATCATGGTCTCAGGCTAGAGCATAATACATAATATTATCCTCCACTTAAACGCTTTGCTATTTTATTAATTTCTTTCTGTCAATTAATCTATATAAGTGTATTCAGGTGACATTTCACTAAAACCCAGGTCTTTGTGTGCAACTCTGTTTTATTGAAATAAAGTTTGTGTAAGTTATTTATCCCAATTAGGGTGCTCTTAATATGCTTGAATCAGCAAACAGTGAGAGGATCAAAACCTTTGAGGTAGAATACAAGTTTTGTAGGAAGGCCACAGATTTAGGAAAGGCTTGAACAGCCTCATTTCAATGTTGGCTTTGCTTCCATCTGTAAAACCCAAAGGGAGTAGATTTTCCTTCCCGTCAACAACTGTCTATACACATCCAAAATTTGCTCTGGAAGGCTTAGAAACCTTCTGGAATGGGTTTTCATGTGCCATAAAAGTCTTCAAGGAGGAGAAAAGTTGAACTGAGGCCTTTGTCTCCATCACTTCCTGTCATGCTGCCTCCCTCTCCAAGCAAAGTAGTTTTGTTCATGTTAATGTATTGTCTTGCCATATGACAGTGGTTTGTCCAATGAAATGTGAAGTTTGTGATAAAAGCATGGATCTTGGTAATTATAAAACACACTTTATGAAATTCAGATTCAGAATGAGAGGCATTCCTAATGCTCTCAATGATCAAAATGGCAGCTGTGTTTGCAATACTAGTTGTCAAGTTGCCATAATATACCAACAGCTTACATTCAGTTTGTGCAACTTGCATTTTTCTTATACTAATATATAAAGAACTAATCAGACAATAATTCCTCTGCAAATATTAGTTAAACTGTTTGCAATGTTGAAATGAAATGTGTGCCATTACTGTATCAGAATGCAATGGACGTTTTGGAAGCATCCCATAATTATCTTAAAAACTCCAAGATTTTTAGTATAGAATCTCTCCCTACCCCACAAAACATTAATAGTAGCATTAGGCCTAAGGAGGTTTTTGATTGTTTTTAAAAAAGAAATTCCTTTATAAAACAAAATATAAATATTTAATGGTGAAATATTGATACTTACCTGTTAGCTTAACTGATACTTAACAACTGATACCTGTTAATGAACAACTCCCCCCCCTTCAAAAAAATAAACAAAAACAGAGGGACATTTATTAGAATTTCTAGTGAGACCACCATTTTTCTCCACAAAACCCTTGAACAAAGATACTTCTGGACTACTATCAGGAAATGAAAATTACACCCAATCAACTGAAAGTTGATGCCACCACTGTTGCTGCTTTTTAAAAAAAAGTATTTTTATTAAAAGAGTCAATTCCAAATAAAATAAACTTTACTTTTCCATGACAAAGAAACATATGAATCTATAGCTATATCTATAAGTGTATTGGGTATGTTGCCATTTTCAGTGTGCTGATTGGCTGCTTAGGTGTCAGGATCTGCCTCTCCTCCCAGACTAAGCCCCTGGCAGCAGCCAGCACAGCCTCTTTGCAGACTCAGGCCCTGGCTGTGTGAGTCTTGGAAGAACCAGGGCCCAGCTATCAGACTTAGCCAGCTGCAATCATGCAGTACACCTGAAGCCGCCAGAAGAATTGCTATTTAAGAGTGGCATTCATCCTTCAGTCTTGGTTATCACAACATGGTCTTCTGTGCTGTCTGTAGCTGCGCCTTGCTTTTGGGTTGATGCCTTGGGCCTCAGGCCTTCTGCGCTGTCTGTAGCTGGGCCTTGGGGGCCTTCTGCACTGTCTGTAGCTCGGCCTTGGGGGCCTTCTGCACTGTCTGTAGCTGGGCCTTGGGAGCCTTCTGCACTGTCTGTAGCTGGGCCTTGGGGGCCTTCTGTGCTGTCTGTAGCTGGGCCTTGGGGGCCTTCTGCACTGTCTGTAGCTGGGCCTTGGGGGCCTTCTGCACTGTCTGTAGCTGGGCCTTGGGAGCCTTCTGCACTGTCTGTAGCTGGGCCTTGGGGGCCTTCTGCACTGTCTGTAGCTGGGCCTTGGGGGCCTTCTGTGCTGTCTGTAGCTGGGCCTTGGGGGCCTTCTGTGCTGTCTGTAGCTGGGCCTTGGGGGCCTTCTGCACTGTCTGTAGCTGGGCCTTGGGGGCCTTCTGCACTGTCTGTAGCTGGGCCTTGGGGGCCTTCTGCACTGTCTGTAGCTGGGCCTTGGGGGCCTTCTGCACTGTCTGTAGCTGGGCCTTGGGAGCCTTCTGCACTGTCTGTAGCTGGGCCTTGGGTGGGAAACATGTGGAAAGCTTCAAGTCCTTTCTAAATATGGCAGTGGAGGGACTCTTGCATCCTGGTGCATGTGTGTAGCATGGGAGGTGTATGTGTGGGGCATGGGGTGGGGTGTATGTGTGGGGGTGTGGGGCATGTGGTGGTGGTGGTGGTGGTGTGTGTGTACGTGCAGTTCCATGATGGCAGAGGGGCTCTCACATCCTGGCACACATGGTGTGTGTGTGTCTAGCATTGTGTGTGTGCTTATGTGTCTGTGTATGTGAGTTTGCATGGCGGTCGTGGAGGGGCTCTCAGCATAAAGCTAGCATTATAGTTGATTTGAAAGGTTAGATATTAATGTGTTAAATGATCATACTCTTTCCTAAGTGGCCAATCTTCAGAGTGGGAATGGAAACATACCAAAGTATTTTATGTATGTAGAAGATAATGGTGTATGTTACACCGGGTATAGCTAGTACCAATATACATAGTTAAATTTAAATAAACTTAGCCTCTTCATTCCAGCACTGTTGCTGCTAATGATGAACCAGTCTACTCACTCTTTCAGAAACTGGCAGTGTATTTTGCCATCCCATCAAAAATAATCTAAGACATATTCCTATGATGGGATGCAGGAGAGATTTTGCTCCCCTGGTGTATTATCAGTTCATGTTGGTTCTATTAACAGAAATGTTTGCCTTCCCCAAATCGATACCCAGGGTACTGTTTCTATATCAATTGTGCTTGATATCTTTACTTTCTGTGACTGGTGAACAACTTAATTAGTGAGCTTCTTAATAGATACTCCTCCATCCAAGCCTAGAAACAGAGGGTTATCAATGGCCTCCCTTAGCCCTGCTACCAGCAGGATTTCATAAGACATAAGTACTGCAGTTAACATCAGCAGTTCAAATTATTTTGAGATATAAGCTCTAAGCAGCACACATTAACTGCCTAATTAGGGGCCCATTATGCTTCATATATTACTCCAACATGTTCACAACTCCTGTTTTCATGTGTCATTGTTCTCAATGGACTTGACAAATGATGAATGCTTGAATAACAACTTACAATAATTGTGCACTTGACAATGGTATATGTCAAGCAGCTTGTTGAAGGAATTGTACTGTATTAGTGGGATGTTGTCAGTGTTGGATGTGTGGTTTCTCCCCTATTGTAATGCTAACAACAAACGTCTTTAAAACCAATGTTTCAGTTTTTCTTGTCTACTGTCTTCATTGTCACAGGGCAGAAGACTCAATGTCACAGAGTAATAGCTTTCATCCTCAACAAATAGGGGAAAAAAGATTTGGGATGTTTCCAAACTAAGTGAAATGATGGATGAATCCATCTGTTTGTGATGTACTACTGTTATTTATTTATTTTTTGTAGAAGTATAAAGTCTATCTGTCCTATTTCCATAGACATTTGAGTGTCTGTAGATAAAAAGACTGCACAAAACCTTGTGTGTTTCTCTTATGATATGATATGAAATTTTACAAGTAATTTTCCTTAATGTATGCCCTTTTGTATGCAGTTTTCTCCAACACATACATTTTTGTACACAATGTCCCACAATATGTTTTTGTACCTAAAAAAAAAAAAAGAATTAGACTGTATCATGCAGTTCGTCAAAATGGCAAAACAGGAGGATAATAACATTCTGGTTTGTATACATTTTGGACTATGTAGATTAAGTGAGTTTGTGTTAAAATGTGACCACTGTATCACCATGCCTAATAGTACATGTGTAATATAGTGGAATACACACAGGAAAATAGTACACTATGGTCAGCATTTGATGTTGGGTTTCCACTAAGCATAGTGGTATCTAACAGAAATTAGACTCCCTTCTCCCACTGAGGAATGAAGTCTCAAGAATTAATTAAAAAATGATTTATATTGGTCAATGTGATTTCATATATACTTCTGCTTCAAGAACACAAGGGATAAGAGAAATTGACTTTTTAGACCACATAATGCTGTTCAAACAATTATCCAATAAAATAAAAGGAAACAAAATATTAGTTAAAGAAAAAGCAAAAAAGAAAAAAGAAAATACATTCTTTAGGACTAACCACCCCAAACAAAATTACAAAAATATAACTGTATATAAATTGAAATTGTAATTCCAAATGGGCCAAAATTATAATAAATGTAATTTGAAAAATAGTTTGCCCATAAATAGCTTGACATTTCAAGGTCCTATTATAAAGCTAATTCTTGTTAATGAAAATTTCAAACCAGATTAATGTCACTAATTGGTTTAACTATAACCAAAATGTATTTGTTGAACAGTTTAAACAGGAAAAAAAGCATTTGCCAAATGCTTTTCTTAGTAATACAGGGGTATAGCTTACCTAGAAAAAGAGACTGGGCAAGCTGCTATTTGCCAGCATGACATAGGGCTTGTCTAGATGAGAAGATATAATATGGATTGCTACACATTAATGCAAATTCACAGCAGCATTCATTTGTCTCCATGTTTCTTTGCAAAATTGCTGGCATGCGAAGCTATCCATGTTTGAAGTTTACGTGCAACCATGCCTGCTAATCAAGATGGTGGCCAAAAGTGAATTACTCATGTTATTCTCAACAAGTTGTTGCCACTGTAGTTTTTTAAACTGCAAATCAACAGTGTGCAAGGGCAACCTCCTGCTTAAAAAAGGCTGTTTGGTCACCTCGGCTCAGCAAAAAAGCACACAATCAGCAACACAAAACTCAAAAATGGTACTTCTGGCCACTTCATTTCTGGCAAGTCCTCCCCCTGTGCACAGCCAACCAATCACCTTTCCAGTTCTGCCTCACCAAGAATGCACTGCAACGCAAATTGATTGTCCAAATGAGTGGTAATGCTTTCCATGCATTATTTTAAAAACTTCAGGAAAAGCCACAACAGCTTTTCCCATGCAGTAATTGGAGTTTTTGCCCTCACCCCCCATTCCTAATACTGTAAATCTCATTTGCTTCTCACTGGGATAAAAGGTAGTCTCCCTGCATTCTATGAAGAGTATTTTCACTATTTAAACAACCCCTTAGGGATTTAAGGAGAAAACTGCTCAAACAGAAACTCATGGAAAAACGTTTCCAGAGTGGTTGAGATTTTAATCTCATATAGTTTCTGTGAGATTAAATGCTTTTTTGTGAAACGGGCAATCTCAATGAATCTGACCTACCTGACAGAGGACTAAGCCCAGTTCACCAATGCACATAATGGCCTTATTAGTCAACAGCTAATAACTCCTGGCTGAATGTATTTGAAATGTCTCCAATAAAAAGCATTTAATTTGACGTGGTCATGGTCCTGAACAACGACTGGTGCACATCCCCACATGTATCAAAAGACACAGGAGGGAATAGATGATGATTGCTCTTCTGGTACAGCAACAGTTGAATATCTGCATCAACACAGATTGTGTACTGTGTGGGCAAGCCTACAGGACTGTTGATAACAACAACATATAACACTGGAAAATTCTGAGATGGATTCATTTTACCAAGGCTACATTTGCACACTTTCAAGAAGACTATACAACCTTAGAATTTTCTGCCCCACCTTTATAGAATAGAATCTTTATTATGGTCATAGACCAGCACAGGTAAAAAGGGGATAAAGAATAAAGGTAACAACGCAGAATAAAAACAGGCTAAAAGCGGTATTTAAAATGTTAGCTCCAGTATAACAAGACTAGGTTGACACTATTCTACTGCTGAGGACATTGTCTGACTAATTTTAACTGCAGCTGTGCAGAATCTGGAAACATAAGTTGTTCCTGGGTTGGTGTCTGAAAGCAACAAGTTTATGTAGAATTGTCCAGTGTGCCCTTGATATGCAACAGGGGTGAAATAAGTCTGTATGTCCCTGTAGTATGAGCACTGGATATATGTCCCTGTAGTATGAGCACTGGAGTAATACATGCTCTGTTGTTTCTATTTGGCCTGAGTTGCAGGGGCACAGTCTGTCTGAGAAGGGGATCTTCTTGTATCGGCCTTCAAGGACAGCTGAAGGGAGGGTGCGACACCGTGCAAGAGTAAAGGCCCTTCGATGTTTAGGTATTTCAAGTGTTGCTAAGTATGCCAAAGGTGAGGCCAGATATCTATTGGAGTCACTAGCAATGCAGGCTGGAGTACTGACTAGATCCAGTTGTCGCTCTATATCTGCTACCCGTTGTTTGATAGTAGCTTTTGCCCTATCATATCCCAGGCTAAGCAGAAGATCTGGAGAAAGGCCCAGCATTGAAATTTTAGTCATCACTGTCTGTTTCCAGCTGGATTGGAAATCATCACTTAAGGTTAGTGGAGCAAGGCCAGTGGGAAAGAGGGATAGTCTGAGCCAGTAGTTGAGTATGGTCACCCACACTCTGGCCTCCATTTTCATAAATCCTGACTCCAGTCTCAGAGCTGCGTTAGAGACACATTTTGGAGTTTGGAAACCTGATCTTAAGAATTTGGATTTGACAAGTTCTAATGGAGCTGGGTTGGGGAAGGGTCCCAATTGGAATTCATAAAGCAGTTGTGCTACTGGTTTGGCTTCAAAAAGTTTGAGCGCTGCAGGTAAATAGTGGCCTCCTCTTGTCTTAAGAAATTTGAGAATGGTTGTTGTGCTCCTCTGCACATTGCATGCAGCATACTCTCCATGCACTTTCCTACTACCAGTGGCTTCAAAAATCACCCCCAGGTATTTGAAGCAAGAGACCTGCTCAGTTTTGTGGCCATCTATATTCCAGTTGTAGTTCTTAGGCCTTTTAGCGAATGCCATGGTTTTAGTTTTTTGATAGTTGAGTTCTAGCTGTTCCACTCTGCAATATTGTGTTAGTGCTCTTAGGGCTCTTTTTAGTCCAATGGGAGTTCTTGAAAGTACTGCTGCATCATCCGCATAAAGCAGTGTTGAAATATGCCTTCCCTTTAATTTTGGGGTTGGAAGTTGTTGTTGTTGAGGTGATCCACCAAATCATTGATGTAGAAGTTAAACAGGAGTGGAGCTAGAATGCAACCTTGCTTGACACCCTTCTCAGTGACAATGTCATTGGTGAGATGTCCCTGGGGGTTACATCTTACTTTTAGTGAGGTCCCTTCATGCAGCATACGAATTAGATGGAATAAACTTCGGTCGATTGAAGAAGCCTCCAGTTTTTTCCACAGTTTCGTGCGGGATATAGAGTCAAAAGCTGCTTTAAAGTCTATGACGGCAGCATAGAGAGAAACTGTGCTGCAGGTGGAGTATTTTTCAATAAGGTGGTGGAGTACAAGGCAGTGATCTATGGTGGAGCGGCCTTCCCTAAAGCCAGCTTGTTCTTCTGCAAGTATGTTTTCTTGTTCCAACCAGGTCTGAAATTTCCACTGTAAGTGTCTTGCATAGAGTTTGCTGATTGTACTGAGGAGACTAATTGGGCTGTAGTTGACAGGATCATCCTTGCTTCCTTTTTTATATATGGGGATGATGATTGCAAGGCCCCAATCCTTGGGTGCTCGACCATATTTGTCGATACAGGTGAAAAGTGAGGCCAGGATAGGGGCCCAAAATTCAAGGTTCTTTTTTAATGGCTTCTGCAGGTATTAAGTCTTCTCCTGCAGCCTTCCCCATTCTCAGCTGGGCTACAAAGTTCTTGATCTCTGTCGCTGTCAGTGGTGGCCACCCTTGGATATTTTCTATATTTTGGCTAGTGCATCCCCTTTCAATGTAGTTGTCCTTATAAAGTGCTTGAAAGTGATCCTCCCATATCCCTGGAGGGATGTGACAATCCACTGTAGCTGGCCCATTTCTCTGGGAACTTGATGTAATATGCCACAATAGAGCTGTGTTGTTGGATCTGACTGCCTAGATAAGTTGTGTCCAATCATTCTTCATGGCTTCTTTTTTCTTGTTCCTCAGCAACTTTTTGTAGTCTCTTTTCTGCTGAAGCAGCATTGGTGCAGCATCTGGAATGTTATTAGATAGGTAACACTGATAAATATCAATGAGGGTATTTTTAGCATTAACACATTCCTTGTGAAAACATGGTTTGGAGTGGTGCTGTTGCTGTTTCCGCTGATGTGCGCTATTTTGACAAATTAGATATTGGTGTAGAGCTTGGGTAAGTGTATTGTAATTTTCCAAGATTTCATCAGGAGACTCAGCTGATATCAGGGCAGTCCTAAGATGCTGAAGTTGGTCTGAAGCCAATATCTCTCTTATTGTTTGGTTTAGTTGGGGGGGGGTCCATTTAGCTCGGCAATAAGTCCTTCCTGATGGTGTCACAGAGAGATGATAGCACTCCCTGGTGTGTGTCTCCTGAGTGAAGTCGCTAAGTTGTAACCGAATTGGTAAATGATCACTTTCAAATCTGGGCATAACTTCTAATTCCTTGGCATAGGGAAGAATGTCCCTGGAAATGATTATGTAATCAATGGCACTCATTCTGGACCCAGAGAGATAAGTCAGTTCAGCTGGGCAGTCATGTTTTAGAGCACCATTTAGGATTTGAAGGTTCAGCCTGAATGCTGTTTGATCCAGACAAAGTCCTGCAAAATTTGATTTCTTGTCCTTTCAGCATCAGATAAGGTGGGTTCCATCATCTTAAAAATCAGGAGGAGGGCATTTGTGTTGGGCATATAGGGTATGATTGTTGGGGCCCAGTCTGGGATTCAAATCACCCCCCAAAATTACAAATGAATTTGGGTTCTGCAACATGAGATTAGCAGTATATGATTCCAATTCAGCCCACAGGCCTCTGATTTGCGATTTCTTCTTCATTGGAGGCATGTAGGCATTTATTAGCAGCAAAGTGTAATGGTTAAATTGAATCAGCACTGCCATGGCATGTGTTTTAAAAGTGGAAAGAGGACTTGTTATGGCACATAGGGTGGTGGAGACCAGGATGCCTCTAGCTCTTCCATTCTTTTTCCTTGGCTCTGCCGGAATTGAGAATGAGTGAAAGCCATTTAATAACAGATCCTTATTAGTCCATGTTTCCTGGATCATTATAATGTCATATTGGGTGAGGAAGTCATTAGGACAGGGATCTCTGTGAGCCGTTTGCCTCCCAGCAAAGTTCCAGGTCATAAGGGTCACCTTGTGCTGGTCTGTTGGAAGTCAGGAAGTTGCATTGCAGGGCACAGGCTGAATGGGTAATTCATCTGATGGCAGTTGGTTAAATGACTGGTTTGACTGTGGCTGTGTCCTCCTCTGTGGATGAAGGGATAGTGAATCATATTCCTGTTCTTCCTGCCCTGCCTGTTCTGGAAAGGAGATTGGAAGAACCAATGCAGCATGGGAAGGGAAATGAGGATCACAAGCAAGCAAGGATCCCATCTCTTTAGTGAGGGGGGTATTCTTTGGCTTAGGAGATGAGGTAGGTGGCAGTGAAGACTGTTTTTCCCTTGAGCTAGGTTTGCATAGGGATGGTTGAGTCCCCTGGGGTTTAATTGTAGATGGGGGTGCTTCTGCAGTATATTGCATTTGTGAAGGGGTGTTGGCTACAACTCGGGATTTCAAGGCTTCCTTGATTGTAAGTAGAGAGTCATCACTTTCACTGTCGTAAATATCAGAACAATGCACTGACAGTTTTCTGCGAGGGGGGGGCTGATTTCAATGGGGCTGGATTGCTGTTAGATTGACTCAGGATGGTATCTCTCATCAGCTGTATTGTGGGAGTGTGTTCCCAGATTTCTGCGAGTTTTTCTCTCAGTTTAATTACTTCTTGATTGATAGCCTGAGCTTCTTCCTTTAAGGTGTGTTTAGGTTCTCCCTCTTGGTGTGCAGAATTATTGCTTTTTTGTGTTATTGTTGCTGTTTTCCCTGTGATGAGGTCACGGACTATCTCATCCTTGAAAACTCTGTTCATTTCTATATAATGTGCATTCCAGAGGAAATCTCTTTTCCGTAACAGCCTGTTAGGAATATTTGCCTGGCTAAAGGTCAAAAAAAATTGCTTGGTAGCTCTTGAGCTGGGTAAGAAGTGGCAGTCTGTTAAATCAATTGTTCTGCTGTGCATGTTTAAGAGTTGGGAAAGATATCTGACAACAGCCTTCTTTCCGTTCCATCCATTCCACATGTGACTGTTGTGATGTATTTGCAAGAGGAGCTGATTTTTTTTTAACACTCGACTATGATTAACTGCATCCTCTGACGTGGCAGGGCACGTCATTTCCTCCAAATCTGCTACATTTTTAACCCCCTGTGTACCATACGGGTTTTGCCTTTGAAAATCTTGTTGGGGAAGCTTATTTGTAATGTTGTTTAATCTTTGCAAAATAAGAATCAATGTCTCTATGGACAGTTTGCAGAAATCATAAAAGAGCTGAGTGCTGTTATTGTAGGGAATGCTGCCAAGCTCCAGGAGTTTGACTTTGTTATCAACTTTGTTTTCAACTTTCTCTGTCCCATAATTTATATTTACATTTTGAGGAATTGTGGAGGCTGTTTTTTTTTTTTAGTTCAAGTGTCTGTGATGGCTTAAGGAGTAAAGAAGGAGCCATTGTTACAGATCTGTTACTCATGGGCTGTGTTGTCTCTGCCGCTGGGAAGAGTGAGTCAATCCTCATCTGTTTTCCTGCTTTGGACGGTTCCTGATTGTCATTATTATTACAGGGGCTCGTCCGATTTCTTTTCTTGCCTTTGGTTGGCATTTTGGAGGTATATATAGGTGGTTATGCCAGATGTTAGTGGGAGGACAATTCAGAAGTTGTTAGTCCGTCGCCATCTTGCCCCTCCTCCCATCTTTATGATTTGCTTACCTTTTAAAAGCTGCAACTTCTTCCAACAATTGAAACATCATGAATGATCCCACCCACATCATCCTCATCATCCTCACATTTATTTATAGTATATCCCACCTTTTTCCCAGTCTAGGATTCGAAGTGGCTTACAATAATTATGACAGAGCCTTAAGATGAAAATCATACATGTATAATTAAACAAATTAAACTAACAATAGAATTAAATACAGTTAACAGCAAGATGATTAAATAGAAAATAATTTTTAAAAAGCACAGATATTTGGAAAGGCCCTTCTCCCCCAGAGCAGTCAGCACTCAAAGGCCTGCCGAAAGAAAACAAAATCTTCCCCAGCCTGTGAAAGGGGAACAGAGAAGGCACCAGTCTAACTGCTCAGGAAAGAGTTCCAGAGCCTGGAGCATCCACCAAGCCAGTCCCTTCATTTTCTTATCAGAGGTATCTATGACAATAGTGAAACAGAGAAGGGCCTTCCTGGAATTTCTCAAAACATAGGTAGGCTCACGTGGGAGAATATCGATGTATGGGGTTTTATAGGACATGAGCAACACTTTGAATTGTGTCCAAAATTTGAATCCCACCCCACTGACACAGCTGTGGGGAGGGGAAGGCACTTTTACAGGCTGACCAGGAAGCAGAAGCCAGTTAATCTGCTGTGCAGCACTAGTGTCATGCATGAGAGCACAGGGAGTGGGAACAAAGACTACTTTAGGTCTTGCCACCCCCTGCCTTTTCATCTTTCCATTTTGTTTGACTCCCATCACTAACACAGTCTTTGTGCTTGCTTCTGGGCCAGGTAGGCAGTTTTACCCCTTTCCACAGGGTTTTTATTTATTCATTTTTGCCTATTTCACACTGTTAAATACAGAATTGGACAATTGGCCATGATGGCAATCACTTGGCAGGTGTAAGGGAAAGACCTCCTGCCCCAGCTGCACCTGTGTTAAGTTGCTCCCCTTGTTGCACCTCTCCAGAGAAAACAATAAATAGAACAGATTTTAATAAAGTAGCCTATTTACAATGTCTTCTGTTGGTCTCATTATTTCCTGGGTCTTTCAGCAATAAGTCCCAAATTGTGAATAACCTTGGAAAACTGTGTGGTTTTTCAAAGACTTTCTCATAGCGGGAAGAAAATTGCTGAAATTACTCATTGCTACTTTTGACAAGAAATTTAGTGAAGAATTAGATCCTTATCCAGAAATCCCTGAAGCTGGGAAGCCTTCATATGTTAGAGTACCTTGCCCAGAGACTGTGTTGGAATCTGTCTGGTAGTTTTCCAGTATAGTGGGATCCAGAAAGAGCTTTTTCAACTGCGGCCTTATAGTTGCCTCCTTTAGGCATGGTAGAACTCTGTCTTATTTTAGGAAAGCACTGACCTCCCCTCTTCCCACTTAGGTAGTCCCCATATGCCCTTTTTTTATAGCCAGGAAGGCCAGGGACTTAATGCACATGTGATGACCCACACCTCTCCAAGAACTTTTTCTACATCCTTGGGCTGTACAAACTAAAAAGTATCTGTTATCTCTGGACAAGCAGAGGCCAGCATTACATCTACTGGTTCTGCATTAATTATACCAGCAAAGTCAGAGCAGACCTGAGATATTGTGGCAGAACGATTGTGACAAACCAATTGAAGTACTTTCTTTCTTATGAAGGCAGGGACTCAGCACCAGCCAGGGCTCAGCAACAAACTGATTTCTTTTCTTTTTTGGTTCCAGAAAGTACTTTGTTCCCTTGTAGGTTATACAGTTAGCAAATCATATGCTATATAGACACAGAGACTGAGATCCTACGTGGAGTATAACATTCCAATTCTGTGTCTAGTTCGGCAGTTTTGTGTCCATCCCCCCACCTATCTCTTGCTCTCTCTTTCGATGGTGTGCAAGGGATTATCCTCTAGTCCTTTGTACTCAATCCAAATCCTCCTGCCACCACAGCTGTCAATCACTGGGGGGTGGAGGAATGTCCACTATTGCTGCTGACCAGTGTGAAGGAAGACAGTAGGGATGCAATAAAGGCATTGACAAACTATCTTATCTCTGCTCAGAAGGAAAGGAAATGGGAGTGTACTCACAGATGCAGTGTACCCTCCTACCTCTTCCTCTTGGAGCTACATCATTTGAATTGGCTCCCTACTTTCTTGCTTCCCCATCAGTAAACAGCAGCAGCACCAGCTCCTCCTGGGGTTTAAGAGCTATGTGTGTAGAGCAGAGTTTTGGACATTGTCAAAGTATTACAAAATTTCACTTTGCAGTATATCCAAATCTCTCTGGCTTTTCTTTGCAAATGAAGATTCAGGAAGGACTCATCCCGCACGTAGAAATACGTAAGTCTCACTTAATTGTGTGTATGTTACTAACAAGGTTTCAGCCAGAATCTCTCTTCTGCACATGGATCTCCTTTCTGGGATCAGGACAATCAAGGCTGAGGCGATAAGTAAGTGGTGATAGGTCATCAACAGTATTGTCCCATCAGAGTATGCCACATAATTCAGCCTATTCATATAGCCAACTGCTTTCAGGTTCTGTGAAGGACACTGTGCTCCCACCCCCAAACAGGATAAAAATTATCAATCTAGAGTATTTCTACATGGTATGGGGGTGGGGGATCACCTTGTTTTTTTATTCAGGAAGCAGAATGTCTTAGACTAACTCTGAGCATCCACAGACAGAAATCATCATTTGGTGTTCCAGTTATGAGACGGTAAATCATGATCATGGTGAGAGGGAGTACTTCAAAGTTGGGTCGTGAGCAAGAGTGACAATGGTTTCAATTGAATGCTGGCTCAATGAATGAAACTGAAGACATCCATGGGTAACTGATACATACCATTCTTTTTAAAGCACTGGGAAATAGCAGGTTCATTTGAAATATTGTTACCTGATAGTTCCATGTCAATGGGATGATGAATCACATTGGGTTTTAGGGTGAACACTCAAGAAGCTATCCAAATTGTTGAACCTATTTTCAGCACCTCTAATAACCCCTTTAAAATCTGGACTAAAACACAGAGTGGATTCACTAGCCCGTCAATACAGATGCTACTATGGAACTGAAGGCTTAGAAGGAATACAAGCTATCAAAGCACTTGCTCCCTCACTTGTGTTTCTCAGTTATATAAATTCATGTCTGAGTATTTTCACCTAACTGCTGAAAACCGATAAATGGACATCATCTTTACTGAGGTCAAAAGGTGGTTATATAATAAAATACCAACTTTATAGAGTATTTTACCTCCTAGAGTGAAAACGCTCAATTCAGTGGCACATGCCAGTTTAATAAACGTGAGAGATAAATCCCAAAAAATAGAGATTTCATTTGAGCACAAAAATATGAGATGATATTATTATTTGCAAGATGACAAGTAGATTTTAATTAGTATGCAGCCTTTTGACATTAAATATTCTGTGTCTTAGGACACAAAGCTGGGAATGCAAAAGGAAAATATGCATACAAAAAATGCTTATAGCATAGCAGATGCAGAACTTAAGCCATTTTGTTCCATTAATTTTAATTACTTGGACATAATTTCAGTTTAAGAGCAATGTTTCCCCTCCTTCTATCCTCCTCCTCCCAAGTGTCTCCAAAAGCTGAATAAATTTCTGCTGACTAAACGTGCAGGATAGTATTTTTAAAAGAAGAATTACAGAACAGTTGCATGGTGAGAGAGAACTCATTAAAGCTGGTGTGCAGTCAGTCAGTCTGAAAAGTTGGCAGTATTTGCTCACACAAAATGCTAGATGCATGAGAAAGTCTGCAAGGAAGCAAGTGGAAGGAAAGCTGCATTAAATATATCTCAGTTTCTGCATTTCCGAGCCAAATCTGACTATTGAGAGAAGAAATCCCACATCGCAACATCATGCTAAGTTTATATGAATTTTGTAGTATGTAGGGAAATAACTAATTGTAATGTAAAAGCAATCTTGTGTACCTCATTCACATTTTAAGATAAGTCTAGGATTTTTCCCTGCATGCTTCTGTTCTCCCAAACTCCCTTTCTCTTATTTCACTGGGCACTTCTAGCCAACTGGAGTGCTGGGTCATTCAACACATGATCTAATTTAAATTTTATTGCTCTTTGAGAGACTCTTTTAAGTTAGAGTCTCCATGTGGCTGTAGCTTTCTTATCTAGCCATCTTTGACATCTTCATCTTTGTCTTTGCCATGCTACGAAGCCATGCCATGATGTTCACCATAGAGCCTCTACCACTAAAAGGCTGGGTGAGTCTTTCTACCCTAAATCCTCCTAGTTAGTTAGAAACTCTTTTAAAGTTTGTTTTAGTATGTAGATTGAGTTTGATATACCTTCAGTAAACCTTTGATTTGCATTTTTAAACTGACTCCTTTGTTTTTGTAATGAGTCTAATTTAACTGGGTGATCTCACAGACCACAGACCTCTGAATACACTTCTAAATGTTAATTGAGCTTGTCTGCATTCTTAAGCCACTCTGCATGAATTTGAAAGTAAGTGATTTTTAAATCCTTTTAAAGAAGATATTTTTTATTGCTTTTAAAAGGGCTAGATCCCTGGAATTTTTTAATACAATTTTTATTTTTAGACTCATTACTCCCACAAATTTTCACTTCCCTCAGTCCTGCTTTTCATCATTTTTCCCTGAAGGCTGCTTCACTCTATTCCTTGATTAGTCATGGGGCAGTCCTACCCAATCAGGGATCATGGAATGAATGAGATAAGATCACAAAGGTATGTAGCCAATCAAATCTGACTGCATGATGACATTGTAAAGGCAACATAAACACAACTGAAAGCAGCTCCTCTCTCCTTGATGTTTTTACCCTGATAATGCATTTTTCAGTCTTTGAGAAAATTTTTGTTCAGAAGCTTTCATTTCTCTTGAAATATCTAGTCTGGCCTTTATGTATATTGAAGAAGATGGGCCAGTATATTGAATAAGGGTCTAGTGGTTAAAGCATTGAATGATTACTTTGGAGACCTGTGTTCACATCCCCACTCACTCATGGAAACCCACCAGGTGACATTGAGCAAGTCACACTCTGCCAGCCTCAGAGGAAGGCAATGGCAAAGCCCCTCTGAACAAATCTTGCCAAGAAAACCTGATGATAGGTTCACGTTTGGGTTGCCATAAGTCAGAAATGGCTTGAAGGCACAAATATTGAAGAAAGGTAGCAGGAGAGTCTGAGAAATGACGGCCTGGCACACAGTCAAGTCTCTTAGCTGCTGCTTCTCAATAACTCTCAGATGTTAAGGAAGATGTGTATTCAGAACTGGTGAGCTGGAGGATGAGGGTGGGAATGTCCCAATTCCTTGGGAAACAATGGAGTCTTCACAGTGATTGAGAGAAGCTTTAAATAATTCTTTAAATAAAAATGAAACTCTGGGCTGTTTTAGTTGTATCATCAACAGCAGTGGTATATTTGTGAAAGACAAAAAAAATCCTGTAGGTTATTGTATTATCAGTGAGGCAACTGCAGAGCTTTGTCTAAAACTTCATCAAAGCTGGCATAAAACCTAGGGACAAAACAAAACACAACAAAAACAGAACAATCTTGAGTTCACAATCATAAACACATCTTTAGAGACAACACTTTCCTCTGGGCTTGAAAGTCATGATAACAAATTGGCAATGCACTGTTGGGTAGGTGGAGTATGGATTTTATCCCCTTCAAACAACTTTTCAGACTCTTTTCTTGTGTTTCTGGCAAACATCATATTCCTACAGATAGAGATAGTGCATTTATGGAATTACCAAGTATATTTGACACCCTGTGCAAACTTGTTGCACAGGACTGAGGGCTAAACTAGATATTAAGCTAATGTCAAGCCTGTAACCTATCTCACTTTCATCTGTCTCTCTTCATTTTTCTCCCCCACCTCCTTCCCCTCCAATTTTTTTTTAAATTATATCTTTTTGGTGATGATGGAATTCTTGCCATTAGAGACCTGTTGACAACTGAAGTGTACAATATTTTAAAAATAAAAGTATATGAATATCTCCTCACTTTTTAAGATATAATTTTCCTCGTGTTGTGATATTGCAATATTCTGCATTTCTCATTCCTCTCACCCCATTTACAGGTGATGAAAATGGAAAATTGATGGAAAGAGTAAGTCTATTTCTAGGACAGAAATTTTAGGAAAATTTACTAGTGGCACTTATAGTTTTATATTATTGTATTTAACTCTATTCTTGCTGCTCACCATAGTGGTAGAAGATGAGTGTCTCTTCACATATAATCACTTAGCATAAACCTTAGAGGATGTTTGGAGCAGGAAAAATAGAGGGCTGCTACTTTGCACATACCTCATAACCTCTTTGAAATGGCACTGGATCACAATGTACTGCCATTCCAGGGACACTTGGAATGGAAAGGGTTTAGCCACTGGACACCAGTCACTGATTGTATTTTTCAGAAAAGGAGGAAGTGGAAAAATACCTCTTCTGCCCCAGGTTTTCAAGAATCAGGCCTGATCTCTCTCTCTCTCTCTCTCTCTCACACACACACACACACACATACATACACAGGTAGAATGTTTAAATGAATGGAATTACATAACAATCTAATATTTGTTTTGGTTTGAATAATTAGACAGTGTATGTTAATTGCAAATAAGGACCGAAAACAAATAGACCAAGGAGACAAAGACAGAGACAAAGACAGAGACCAAAGAGACCAAGGAGTCCAATACTGAGGCAAAGGAGACCAAAAGCAAGACAGAAGAGACCAAGGAGACTGAGACCAAGGAGAGCAAGACAAGAACCAAGGAGACCAAGAAGTACAAGCAGCAGCAGAAGAAGATCAAGATGAAGAGCAAGATGTTGATGAAAAAGAACAAGAAAAAGACCAAGAAGACCAAGAACAAAAAGACTAAAATGAAGGCCAGTTGGAGACAGAGACAGAGAGCAAGGAAAGCAAAACTGAGGAGACCAAGACTGAGGAGACCATGGCTCAGACTGAGGCCGAGGAGACTGAGACTGAGGATACAAAAGCCAAGACTGAGGATACCAAGGCTGAGACTGAGGAAACTGAGGAGACCAAGGCCAAGATAAAAGAGACTGAGGAGACAAGAGACTTACAAGTCTGAGACCGAGACCAAGGATGCTGAGGCTGAGGAGTCTGAAGAGGCTGAGGAAACCAAGGCTGAGGAGAACGAGGAGGCCAAGACCAAGGAGATGGAGGCTGAGAATGAAGAGGCTGAGACTGAGAAAACTGAGACTGAGAAGACAAAGGAGACTGAGGCCAAGACTGAGGAGACCAAGACTGAGGAGACCAAAGCCTAGACTGAGGAGACCAAGGCTGACACCAAGGAGACCAAGGCTGAGGCAAAGGAGACTGAGGAGACCAAGGCTGAGAATGAGGAGGCTGAGGAGTCCATGGAGGCCGAGGAGACTGAGGCCAAGGAAGCTGAGGCCAAGGTGGCCGAGGAGGCTGAAAGTGAGGAAACTGAGGCCAAGGAGAGTGAGGAGACCAAGGAGAATAAGACCAAGGAGAATGAGACTGAGGAGACTAAGACTGAGGAGACCAGGACTATGGAGACTGAGACCGAGGAGACCCAGGCCAAGACAGAAGCCTAGACTGAAGAGACAGAGGAGGCCGAGGAGGCTGAGGAAGCCAAGGAGGCCAAGGTGACAGAGGAGACAGAGACCGAGGAGCCCAAGAAAGAGGAAAATTAGGAGGGTGAGACTGAGGAGGCCAAGACCAAGGAGCTTGAGACAAGGGAAACCAAAGAGAATGAGGCTGAGGAGATTAAGGAGACCAAGACCAAGGCTGAGGCTGACACCAAGGCCGAGACCAAGGCTGAGACCAAGACCAAGGAGGGTAAAGCCAAGATTGAGGAGACCAAGCAGATGAAGGCTGAAACTGAGGAGTCTGAGGATGAGGAGGTCAAGGAGACCATAGAGGCTGAGAAGATCTAGGCCAAGGAGACTGAGGACAAGGAGGCTGAGGACAAGGAGACAACGTCAAAGGAGACCGAGACCGAGACCAAGGAGGCCAAGGAGACTGAGACAGAGGAGACTGAGGCCAAGGAGAGTGAGGAGACCAAGGAGAATGAGACTAAGGCAAGACCAAGGAGACCAAGACCAAGGAGACCAAGATCAAGGAGACCAAGCCTGAGACCAGGGAGACCGAGGAGACTGAGACTGAGGAGACCAAGACAAAGGCCAAGACCAAGGCTGAGAATGAGTCCAAGAACACCAAGGCCAAGACCGAAGAGATCGAGGATACCTAGGTTGAGATTGAGGAGGCCGAGGAGATTGTGGCTGAG
The DNA here is from genome assembly GCA_030847615.1 of Gambelia wislizenii. Lineage (NCBI taxonomy): Eukaryota > Metazoa > Chordata > Lepidosauria > Squamata > Crotaphytidae > Gambelia > Gambelia wislizenii. The sequence goes on from JAUMIR010000004.1 coordinate 153,067,534, forward strand.
GAGAGTGAGGATGCTGAGACCGAGGAGACCAAGACAAAGGAGACCGAGGGTGTTGAGACCAAGGTGGCTGAGACCAAGGAGACCAAGACTGAGACTGAGGAGACCAAGACCATGGAAACCAAGACCAAGAAGTCCAAAGCACAGGCTGAGACCAAGGCCAAGGCTGAGATTGAGGCCATGGAGACTGAGGAGACTGAGGAGACCAAGGCTGAGACCAGGGACACCGAGACCAAGGCTGAAACCAAAACCAAGGCCAAGACCAAGGAGGCTGAGGCCGAGACTGAGGAAACTAAGGCTGAGACCAAGGTTGAGACCAAGAAAATCAAGGACAAGACTGAGAAGACCAAGATCAAGGCCAAGACCGAGGAGACCAAAGCTGAGACCAAGGAAACCAAGACTGTGACAAAGGAGACAAAGACAGAGACCAAGATCAAGTCCAAGGAGACCAAGACGAAGGAGACCACAGAGATCAAGGAGACAAAGACTGAGACCAAGGATGCCATGGAGACCAAAAAGATGACTGAGGGACCAAGGACAACAAGGAGATGAAGAATGAGGAGACCGAGTCTGAGACCAAGGCTGATGGGACAGAGGAGACTAATACAGAGGAGACTGAGCCTTTGGAGACAGAGCCTGAGGAGACCAAGGCTGAGGCTGAGACTGAGGAGACTAGGATGGCTGAGGCCAAAGAGACTGACACCGAGGAGACCAAGTCTGAGGAGACCAAGGAGACCAAAGAGACCCAGGAGACCAAGACTGACACCAAGCAGACCAAGCTGACCAAGATTGGGACAAAGGAGAAAAAGACTGAGACGAAGACTGAGGAGACAGAGACTGAGGAGACCAAGGTCAAATCTAGGAGACCAAGGCTGAGGAGGCCAAGGAAGCCAAGACTGAGGAGACAGAGGCCGAGAATGAGGAGGCAAAGATTGAGCAGGCTGAGCAGACCAAGGCTGAGACCGAGACTGAGACCAATGAGACCAAGGCTGAGACCGAGACCAAGGAGACTGAGGAGACCAAGACCGAGGAGACCAAGACCAAGAAGACCAAGGCAAAGGCTGAGACTGAGGCTGTGGAGAACAAGGAGATTGAGGAGACTAAGGCTGAGACTGAGGACATTGAGACCAAGGCCAACACCAAGGCCAAGACTAAAGAGGCTGAGACCAAGGCCAAGACCAAGGAGACCAAGACGGAGACCAAGGAAAGCAAGAAGAACAAGGAGACAAGGAGAGCAAGCAGAAAGCAAAGAGACAAGGAATCCAATACTGAGACAAAGGAGAACAAGAGCAAGACAAAAGCGACCAAGGAGACTGGGACCAAGAAGAATAAGGCCAAGAACCAAGGAGACCAAGAAGTACAAGCAGATGAAGAAGAAGAACAAGAAGATGAAAAACAAGAAGAACAAGAAGAACAAGACCAAAATGAAGACCAAGAAGACCAATTGGAGACAGAGACGGAGACCAAGGAGGCCAAAACCAAGGAGAACAAGACTGAGCAGACCAAGGCTGAGGAGACTGAGGAGGCCAAGACTGAGGAGATTGAAGCCAAGACTGAGGCGACCAATGCTGAGAATGAAGAGGCTGAGATTGAGAAGACCAAGGAGGCTGAAGCCACGAAGACTGAGGCTGAGACTGAGGAGACCAAGAAGATCAAGGCTGAGATTGAGGAGACCGAACAGACTGAGGAGAATGAGGAGACCAAGGAGACCAAGGCTGACACCAAGGAGGATATGGAGGCTGAGGAGACTGAGGCCAAGGTGGCTGAGGAGGCTGAGACTGAGGAAACTGAGGCCAAGGAGAGTGAGGAGACCGAGGAGAATGATACCAAGGAGACTGAGACTGAGGAGACTAAGACTGAGGAGACCGAGACTATGGAGACTGAGACCAAGGAGACCAAGGCCAAGACCCAATCCAAGACTGAGGAGACAGAGGAGGCCGAGGAGGCTGAGGAGGCCAAGGAGACTGAAGAGAATGAGACCAAGGAGACTAAGGAGACCAAGACTGACACCAAGGCTGAGGCTGATACCAATGCCGAGACCAAGGCTGAGACCAAGACTGAGGAAGATGAGACCAAGATTGAGGAGACCAAGGACTAGAATTGAATCTTTATTACGGTCATGGACCAGCACAGGTAAAAAGGGGATACAAAATAAAGGTGAAATCACAGGATAAAAACAGGCTAAAAGTAGTATTTAAAATGTTAGCTCCAGTATAACAAGACTAGGTTGACACTATTCTACTGCTGAGGACATTGTCTGTCGAATTTTAACTGCAGCTGCGCAGAATCTGGCAACATTATAAGTTGTTCCGGGGTTGGTGTCTGAAAGCAACAAGTTTATGTAGAATTGTCCAGTGTGCCCTTGATATTTATGCAACAGGGGTGAAATAAGTCTGAGACGTATGTCCCTGTAGTATGAGCACTAGAGTAATACATGCTCTGTTGTTTCTATTTGGCCTGAGTTGCAGGGGCACAGTCTGTCTGAGAAGGGGATCTTCTTGTATCGGCCTTCAAGGACAGCTGAAGGGAGGGCATGACACCGTGCAAGAGTAAAGGCCCTTCGATGTTTAGGTATTTCAAGTGTTGCTAAGTATGCCAAAGGTGAGGCCAGATATCTATTGGAGTCACTAGCAATGAAGGTTGGAGTACTGGCTAGATCCACTTGTCGCTCTATATCTGCTACCCATTGTTTGATAGTAGTTTTCGCCCTATCATATCCCAGGCTTAGCAGAAGATCTGGAGAAAGGCCCAGCATTGAGATTTTAGTCATCACTGTCTGTTTCCAGCTGGATTGGAAATCATCACTTAAGGTTAGTGGAGCAAGGCCAGTGGGAAAGAGGGATAGTCTGAGCCAGTAGTAGAGTATGGTCACCCACACACTGGCCTCCACTTTCATAAATCCTGGCTCCAGTCTCAGAGCTGCGTTAGAGACACATTTTGGAGTTTGGAAACCTGATCTTAAGAATTTGGATTTGACAAGTTCTAATGGAGCAGGGTTGGGGAAGGGTCCCAATTGTGATCCATAAAGCAGTTGTGCTACTGGTTTGGCTTCAAAGAGTTTAAGTGCTGCAGGTAAATAGTGGCCTCCTCTTGTCTTAAGAAATTTGAGAATGGTTGTTGTACTCCTCTGCGCATTGCAAGCAGCATACTCTCCATGCGCTTTCCTACTACCAGTGGCTTGAAAAATTACCCCCAGGTATTTGAAACAGGAGACCTGCTCAGTTTTGTGGCCATCTATATTCCAGTTGTAGTTGTTAGGCCTTTTAGCGAATGCCATTTTAGTTTTTTGATAGTTGAGTTCTAGCTGTTCCATTCTGCAATATTGTGTTAGTGCTCTTAGGGCTCTATTTAGTCCAATGGGAGTTCTTGAAAGTACTGCTGCATCATCCACATAAAGCAGCATTGAAATATGCCTTCCCTTTAATTTTGGGGGGTGGGAGTTAGTGTTGTTGAGGTGATCCACCAAATCATTGATGTAGAAGTTAAACAGGAGTAGAGCTAGAATGCAACCTTGCTTGACACCCTTCTCAGTGACAATGTCATTGGTGAGATGTCCCTGGGGGTTACATCTTACTTTTAATGATGTCCCTTCGTGCAGCATATGAATTAGATGGAGTAAACGTCGGTCGATCGAAGAAGCCTCCAGTTTTTTCCACAGTTTGGTGCGGGATATAGAGTCAAAAGCTGCTTTAAAGTCTATGAAGGCAGCATAGAGAGAAACTGTGCTGCAGGTGGAGTATTTTTCAATAAGGTGGTGGAGTACAAGGCAGTGATCTATGGTGTAGCGGCCTTCCCTAAAGCCAGCTTGTTCTTCTGCAAGTATGTTTTCTTGTTCCAACCAGGTCTGAAATTTCCACTGTAAGTGTCTTGCATAGAGTTTGCTAATTGTACTGAGGAGACTAATTGGTCTGTAGTTGACAGGATCTTCCTTGCTTCCTTTTTTATATATGGGGACGATGATTGCAAGACCCCAATCCTTGGGTGCTCGACCATATTTGTCGATACAGGTGAAACGTGAGGCCAGGATAGGGGCCCAAAATTCAAGGTTGCTTTTAATGGCTTCTGCAAGTATTAAGTCTTCTCCTGGAGCCTTCCCCATTCTCAGCTGGGCTACAAGGTTCTTGATCTCTGTCGCTGTCACTGGTGGCCACCCTTGGATATTTTCTATATTTTGGCTAGTGCATCCCCTTTCAGTGTAGTTGTCCTTATAAAGTGCTTGAAAGTGATCCTCCCATATCCCTGGAGGGATGTGACAATCCACTGTAGCTGGCCCATTTCTCTGGGAACTTGATGTAATATGCCACAATAGAGCTGTGTTGTTGGATCTGACTGCCTGGATAAGTTGTGTCCAGTCATTCTTCATGGCTTCTTTTTTCTTGTTCCTCAGCAACTTTTTGTAGTCTCTTTTCTGCTGAAGCAGCATTGGTGCAGCATCTGGAATGTTATTAGATAGGTAACCCTGATAAATATCAATGAGGGCTTTTTTAGCATTAACACATTCCTTGTGAAAACATGGTTTGGAGTGGTGCTGTTGCTGTTTCCGCTGATGTGCACTATTTTGACAGATTAGATATTGGGGTAGAACTTGGGTAAGTGTATTGTAATTTTACAAGATTTCATCAGGGGACTCAGCTGATATCAGGGCAGTCCTAAGATGCTGAAGTTGGTCTGAAGCCAATACCTCACTTATTGTTTGGTTTAGTTGGGGCGATCCATTTAGCTCGGCGATAAGTCCTTCCTGATGGTATCACAGAGAGATGATAGTGCTCCCTGGTGTGTGTCTCCTGAGTGAAGTCGCTAAGTTGTAACCGAATTGGTAAATGATCACTTTCAAATCTGGGCATAACTTCTAATTCCTCGGCATAGGGAAGAAGGTCCCTTGAAATGATTATGTAATCAATGGCACTCATTCTGGACCCAGAGAGATAAGTCAATTCAGCTGGGCAGTCATATTTTAGGGCACCATTTAGGATTTGAAGGTTCAGCCTGAATGCTGTTTGATCCAGACAAAGTCCTGCAAAATTTGATTTCTTGTCCTTTGAGCATCGGATAAGATGGGTTCCATCATCTTCAAAATCACGAGGAGGGCATTTGTGATGGGCATATAGGGTATGATTGTTGGGGCCCAGTCTGGGATTCAAATCACCCCCCAAAATTACAAATGAATTTGGGTTCTGCAACATGAGATTAGCAGTATATGATTCCAATTCAGCCCACAGGCCTCTGATTTGGGATTTCTTCTTCATTGGAGGCATGTAGGCATTTATTATCAGCAAAGTGCAAAGGTTAAATTGAATCAGCACTGTCATGGCATGTTTTTTAAAGGTGGAAAGAGGCCTTGTTATGGCACATAGGGTGGTGGAGACCAGGACGCCCAGGACGCCTCTAGCTCTTCCATGCTTTTTCCCTGATTCTGCCGGAATTGAGAATGAGTGAAAGCCATTTAGTAACAGATCCTTATTAGTCCATGTTTCCTGGATCATTATAATGTCATATTGGGTGAGGAAGTCATTAGGACAGGGATCTCTGTGGGCTGTCTGCCACCCAACGATGTTCCAGGTCATAAGGGTCACCTTGTGCTGGTCTGTTGGAAGTCAGGCAGTCGCATTGCAGGGCACAGGCTGAATGGGTAATTCATCTGATGGCAGTTGGTTAAATGACTGGGTTGACTGTGGCTGTGTCCTCCTCTGTGGATGGAGGGGTAGTGAATCATATTCCTGTTCTTCCTGCCCTGCCTGTTCTGGAAAGGAGATTGGAAGAACCAATGCAGCATGGGAAGTGAAATGAGGATCACAAGCAAGCAAGGATCCCATCTCTTTAGTGAGGGGGGTATTCTTTGGCTTAGGAGATGAGGTAGGTGGCAGTGAAGACTGTTTTTCCCTTGAGCTAGGTTTGCATAGGGATGTTTGAGTCCCCTGGGGTTTAATTGTAGATGGGGGGGTGCATCTGCAGTATATTGCATTTGTGAAGGGGTGTTGGCTACAACTCGGGATTTCAAGGTTTCCTTGATTATAAGTAGAGAGTCATCACTTTCGCTTTCATTATCAGAGAAATCAAAGAAATGCACTGACAGTTTTCTGCGAGGGGGGGCTGATTCCATTGGGGCTGGATTGCTGTTAGATTGACTCAGGATGGTATCTCTCATCAGTTGTATTGTGGGAGTGTGTTCCCAAATTTCTGCGAGTTTTTCTCTCAGTTTAATTACTTCTTGATTGATAGCCTGAGCTTCTTCCTTTAAGGTGTGTTTAGGTTCTCCCTCTTGGTGTGCAGAATTATTGCTTCTTTGTGTTATTGTTGCTGTTTTCCCTGTGATGAGGTCACAGACTATCTCATCCTTGAAAACTCTGTTAATTTCTATATAATGTGCATTCCAGAGGAAGTTTCTTTCCCGTAACAGCCTATTAGGAATATTTGCCTGGCTAAAGGTCAGAAAAATTCACTTAGTAGCTCTTGAGCTGGGTAAGAAGTGGCAGTCTGTTAAATCAATTGTTCTGCTGTGCATGTTTAAAAGTTGGGAAAGATATCTCAAAACAGCCTTCTTTCCGTTCCACATGTGACTGTGGTGATGTATTTGCAACAGGGGCTGATTTTTTTAAAAAAAACTCGGCTGTGATTAACTGCATCCTGTGACATGGCAGGGCACGTCATTTCCTCCAAATCTGCTACATTTTTAACCCCCTGTGTACTATATGGTTTTTCCCTTTGAAAATCTTGTTGGGAAAGCTTATTTGTAATGTTGTTTAATCTTTGCAAAATAAGAATCAATGTCTCTGTGGACAGTTTGCAGAAATCATAAAAGAGCTGAGCGCTGTTATTGTAGGGAATGCTGCCAAGCTCCGGGAGTTTGACTTTGCTATCAACTTTGTTATCAACTTGCTCTGTCCCATAATTTATATTTACACTTTGAGGAATTGGGGAGGCTGTTTTGTTTAGTTCAAGTGTCTGTGATGGCTTAAGGACTAAAGAAGGAGCTGTTGTTACAGATCTGTTACTCACAGGCTGTGTTGTCTCTGCCACTGGGAAGAGTGAATCAATCCTCATCTGTTTTTCTTCTTTAGAGGATTCCTGATTGTCATTATTATTACAGGGGCTCATCCGATTTCTTTTCTTGCCTTTGGATGGCATTTTGGAGGTATATATAGGTGGTAATGCCAGATGTTAATGGGAGGACAATTCAGAAGTTGTTAGTCCGTCGCCATCTTGCCCCTCCTCCTGCCGACCAAGGAGAGAAAGGCTGAGATTTATGAGGCCAAGGATGAGGAGGCCATGGAGGCCGAGGAGATCTAGGCCAAGGAGATCTAGGCCAAGTAGACTGAGGTTGAGGAGGCTGAGGCCTAGGAGACAAAGCCAAAGGAGATCAAGGCCAAGACCAAGGAGGTTGAAGAGACAGAGACTGAGGAGAACATGGCCAAGGAGAGTGAGGAGACCAAGGAGGATGAGACTGAGAAGGCCGAGACCAAGGAGAGCAAGGCCAAGGACAAGACTGAGGAGACCAATGCTGAAAACAAGGCCAAGACCAAGAAGACCAAGGCCAAGACCGAGGAGACTAAAGCTGAGACCTCCCGGAGGGCCTAGGCTTTCTTCGACCTCCCGCAGTGCCTTTTTGGCTATTGTTCCCAGATTATGGAACAGCCTGCTGGTTGAGATCTGTCATATTACCACCCTAAATAGCTTTTAAAAAGCTATTTCTCCTCCGGCAGGCCTTTCCTGAATAGATACCCGACCATCAAAAAAGGAAATTTAGCTTGTTCCAATTTCGCCACAACCACTGTCCATTGTTTATTTTTATTTTTTGCATTTTTTTTAAACTATGTTTTAAATTCTTGAATTATTTAATTGTATTTTTTGGGGGGGGATTGAGGGTTTGGATGTATATTTTAATTGTTGTAAGCCACCCTGATTGTGTTTCATAGAGGGGTGGGATATAAATATTATTATTATTATTATTATTATTATTAGACCAAGGAAACCACCAAGGAAACCACCAAGGAAACAAAGATTGCAACAAAGGAGACCAAGGTCAAGGCCAAGGAAACCACAGAGATCAAGGAGACAAAGACTGAGACCAAGGATGCCATGGAGACCAAAGAGACAACTGAGAGCAAGGAGATGAAGGCTGAGGAGACCGAGACTGAGGAGACCAAGACCAATGGGACAGAGGAGACTGATACTGAGGAAACTGAGCCTTTGGAGACTGAGCCTGAGAAGACCAAGACTGAGGGGACCAAAGCTGAGGAGGCCAAGGCTAAGGACTGACACCGAGGAGACCAATGCTGAGGAAACCAAGGATACAAGGGAGACCAAAGAGATGACTAAGACCAAGGAGACCAAGACTGGGACAAAGGAGACAAAGACTGAGACCAAGATTGAGGAGACAGAGACCAAAGAGTCTGAGATTGAGACCAAGACTGAGGAGACCAAGGCCGAGATCTAGGAGACCTAGGAGGCTGAGACCAAGGAGGCCAAGACTGAGGAGACCGAGGCCAAGAATGATGAGGCAGAGATTGAGCAGACTGAGCAGACCAAGGTGGAGGCTGAGACTGGTACTGAAACCAATGAGTCCAAGGTTGAGAGTGAGACCAAGGAGACTATGCAGATGAAGGACACCATGACCAAGGTAACCGATGAGACCAAGGCTGTGACTGAGACCAAGGAGACTGAGGAGACCAAGGGGACCAAGACCAAGAAGATCAAGGCAAAGGCTGAGACCCAGACCAAGACCAAGGCTGAGACTGAGGCCATGGAGACCAAGTAGACCAAGGAGGCTGAAGCTGAGATCAATGCTGAGACCAAGGCCGAGACCAATACCAAAACCAAGAACAAGGAAACAAAGGAGACCAAGACTGAGATCCAGGAGACCGAGACCAAGACCATGGAGAACAAGGAGACCAAGAAGAAGAAGACCAAGTAGAACAACAAAAACAAAACAAAACAAAACAAAAAAAACAAAAAAAAACAAAAACAAAAAAGAAGAAAAAGACCAAGAAAAAGAAGAGCAAGTAGATGTAGACCAAGATGATCAAGGAGATGGAGACCAAGCAGACCAAGGAGACCAAGTAGACTGTGACTGAGGCAACCAAGGAGACTATGACTGAGATGACCAAGGAGAATGAGATCAAGGAGGCCAAGGAGACAAGGTGGAAGGAGACCAAAGAGACCAAGGAAACCAAGAAGAAGCAGAGAAAAAACCAAGACTAAGAAGACCAAGATGATGAAGAAGAGACAAAGAAGATGAAGAACCAAAAGAACAAGTAGAATAAGAAGAAGACCAGGAAGACAAGATGACCAAGAAGGAGAAGAAGAAGTAGAACAGGAAGAAGAAGAAGAAGATTGAAATGGAGACAGAGATGGCGACAGAACACCAAGGAGACCTTGGACAGAACACCAAGGAGACCAAGACTAAGGAGACTGATACCAAGGAGACCAAGGAAGAACAAGGAGACCAAGGAGACAAAGACCAAGGAGACCCAGGAGACAGAGACCAAGTAGACCAAGGAGACAAAGAAGAAGAGGAAGAAGAAGACCAAGATGATGAAGAAAAGCCCAAGAAGTAGAAGATGAAGAACCAAAAGGACAAGTTGTAGAAGAAGAAAACCCAAAATCATGATGATGAAGAAGAAGGAGAAGACAAAGAAAAATATGAAGACCAAGAACAAGAAGACCAAGATGGAGGCAGAGATGGAGATTGACACCAAGAAGTTAGAGGAGACTGATACCAAGAGACCAAGACTGATGAGGCCACAGTGACCAAGACCATGGAGACCAAGAAGTACAAGGTAACCAAGACCAAGTAGAACAAAGAAAAAAAGAACAAGCAGAAGAATTAGACCAAGGCAAGGAGACCAAGAAGAAGAAGACCAAGGAGACCAAGGAAACAAAGATGAAGACCAAGAATAAGAATCATAGAATCATAGAGTTGGAAGAGACCACAAGGGCCATCCAGTCCAGTCCATCAAGGAGACCAAGTAGATGAAGACAAAGGAGACCAGGACCAAGGAGACTAAAGCCAAGGTCAAGGAAACCAAGACCAAGAATACTAAAGAGACCAAGGATATGAAGACCAAGGATATCAAGGTGACTAAGACCAAGGAGACAAGACCAAGGAGACCAAAGGGATATGGAGCAAGGAGACCAAAGGGAACAAGGACACCAAGAATAAGAATACCAAGACCAAAATGATGAAGAAGACTAAGAAAAAGAACAACAAGAAGACCAAGACCAAGAAGAAGAACAAGTAGAACATGAAGCCCAAGAAAAAGACGAAGACCAAGTGGAAGACCAAGAAGACCGAGATGGAGACAGAGATATCCTGTATTGCTGGCTGTTGATGGATGGTCATGGTGGTGGAGAAAAGTATGTTATCCTAGGGAGGGAAACAGTGAGGCAATTTTAATTTAGTTGTCCCTCCGTATCCACAGATTTGGTATCCATGGATTTAAGTATTCATGGCTTAAAAATATTATTTAAAAAATAATAATCCAAAAAGCAAACCTTCATTTTGCCATCTTATATAAGGGACACCATTTTGCTATGCCATTACATATAATGGGACTTGAGTATTCCCAGATTTTGGTATCCAGGGGGGTGGGGTCCTGGAACCAAACCCCAGTGAATATGATCGGACAAATGTATTTATGTATTAGTTACATTTATGTGCCACTTTCCCTCATTTGAGCTCAAGGCATCAAGATGGCTATCCTCCTCTCTGTTTTATCCCCAGGCCTCCCAAAACCAGGCCCAACAGTCTAAACCCTGCATCTGAATTACTGGGGCCACTGTGCACCACCACCACCACCACCATCACTTCTTCTTCTTCTTCTTCTTCTTCTTCTTCTTCTTCTTGTGTGACCTCAAATCATTGTTGACTTACAGTGACCCTAAGGTGAATTTATCACTGAGTGGGTGGGGGGTTGTTTTGTTTTCCAAGATTTGTTCAGAGGGGGTTGCCATTGCCCTCCTCTGAGGCTGAAGGTGTGTGACTTATCCAAGGTCACCCAGTGAGTTTCCATGGCTGAGCCCTGGTCTCCACAGTTCTAGTCCAACACCCAGACCCCTATCCCATGATGGCTCTTGTATTTAGGATTACATTTAGTGTGACCCTGATAGGGACACGAACTGCTGTGAAAGCAATGAGTGAGTCTTCCCCTCACAAAGCCTTTTATCTGAATATTAATATTTTCAACCTTTGTAAGCTACTGCCTTTTCTCTATTAGATTCTAGAGCAATTAGTACATAAGGTACTAAACTATAGAGAACTACTTTTTTCTACTTTCACTTAATAAGAATAGGAATTTGGACTATGGACTAAGAATAGACCCTTTCTGGAAAAATGTGTGAGCAAAAGACCTCATTGGAAGAGTACTAAACACAGAGAGTAATTTCACCCATGCAGAAACAAAACCTATTTTGCCAATGAGTGTTCATCTGCAGCTGCTTCCTGATAAAATGTTTCTGTCCCACATATACATTTTAATTCCCTTATCCTGCACTACAGAATTGCAGGATAGTTTCCTGTTCCACCTAGGATCCTAGGTGACAGGAAGATCCATCCAGGTAAGCTTCCTTTCAGGATATTCAAGCTCATAGCAGGATGCTCATTCACACATGAATATACTCCATTTGATTTCCTATTTCCTCATTACTCAGAAATGAATAGGAATAGCTGAATGTGAAAACTGGAGTTTGTTAAAACATATTTATGCATTATCTATTATTTGTTGCATTTAGGTCTTATCTTTCCTCACTCTTGCTCAAGGTGATATACATAGCTTTCTTTCTCCCACTGTATCTTCTGAACAACTCTGTGAGGTAGGCCAAGCTGAAAGAGGGGTCTCACACACCCCCCAGTGCATTTTATGGACCTGAACTTGGATTTTACAAATTTCAGCCAGTCCAACAAGTTAAGGAAAACACCACACTAGCTCAAAATAATTTTTAGGTGTTATCAGGAGCAACTTTATGTCACTATGAACCAACAATAAACTAATTCTATGTGACCATTGAGAGGGCCAGCATTTTACTATTGTACTAGGACTCCAGGAGAGTGAGGTGTGAATCCCTGTTATGGAAACACACTGGGTGACCTTGGAGAAATCACACTGTCAGTTTAAGAGAAGGTGATGGGAAACCACCTCTGAAGAAATGTTGTCAAGGAAACCTTGCCATTTTGGCTTCCAAAACTTACAGAGTCATGCCTTACACCAAAATGAATGCCTGTGCAAAAGTAAAATGGTCACTGTATTTTTTTCCAATCTGTCACTGGAATGGGGCAGCACAAATGGTCCTGGAAGCCTGAATTTAGCAGTTGGGGTCAGTAGCACACAGGGGTGAACTCCCTTCCCAAATGAAAATAAATAAATGCATAAATAAATGGCTGCTACTTGTCAAAACAAATGCTGTGACTGCAATGCCACAGCACAAGGGATCTGGAATACCAATTCCTAGCAGTCAAAGGCTGTGGGACAAGCATAGGGGGAAGTCATACTCCCCCCTTAATTGCTTACCCCCTCCCCAGAAAAAAATATATATAGAAAAGCATAGGAACAGGGTCAATGTCCTTAGGAGGCCAGGTTAATCCAAGGACACCCCCAAATCCAAAGGGATAGCTGTCACTTCTCATTTGATGATAAGGGTGCTCTGTGGATGTTTGTGAGTGAGTGTGTGTGTGTGAGAGAGAGAGAGAGAGAGAGAGAAAATGAGAGAATTCTGAGAGGAGAAGACTTGGATGAAATGAGTAAAAAAAAAAAAAATCTGCAGAGTCATGTTTTCTCCCTTGCTGAAAAATTATGCATTCTGGAACTGCAGTAGGCACAAAGCAAGGCAACAGGCAGCAAAAATAGTGGATGCATTAGTGCAGAAGGTAAACTTAGATAAGTGTGAAGAGGGAAAAGGTTCCTTGTGCAGGGTTATGTGCAAATTACCCTCATACTATTGAAAACCCTGGTTCGGGCAGCAAAGTATCAGATCCAGAGATTCCACAGTGTGGCCTTTTTTTAGTGGGGGAAAAAAGGCAGTTTGGTGGTACTCCCTTCCAACCCTTTGAAGCTAATCTGAGGGCAGGTGAAAGCAGAGAAATTGAGGGGAAAGAGAAAGAAGTGCATACATTATATGAAAAAAGCAATCTCGGCACTACGTCTCCCTCGCTTCTTTTCAAACATTCTCTTCGTATTCTTTTTTCCATTCAAACTGAAGTGTGCGCGCCTGTTGTTCCGTGTGCCCAACTCCTTTCTTGTTGTGTCCTCCCCCTCTCCTCCACCTCGTATTTCCTAAGCTACAATCCCGTACACGTACTGGTGCAGACGAGGGCTTTCGCTTCCGAGTGATTTAGGCTGCAAGAAGTCAGAGACAAGACACCCCACCCCTCGGCTTGGACAAGAGACAGCTGGGCAAAGGCAGGTTGTGGCGGAGATGAGCGGGGAGGGGGGGGGACGGCTGTGGCAGTGAGGACCGAAAAGGGCAGGAGGATGGATGTTCACTGTCTGCCTCCTCGATTCCCAGCATATCTCTCTCTCTCTCTCTCTCATATATACACACACACACACACACACACAGAGAGAGAGAGAGAGAGAGAGCAGCAGCAGCAGCAGCAGCAGCTAGAATTAGAGCTAGAGTGTGAGTGAGCATTTTAGGGTTGCAGACTACAGCCTAGAGTCCTGTCCAAAAGCAGGGAGACGAGGCTCTTCCCGCAAGAAAAAGAGTGCTCAGATACCCAAGACACCCATAGCTGTAAGCTGCTGGTCACTTTCACGCAGGACCGGCTTAAGGAATTTTGGACCCCCCTTCAATGCTTTAATTTGGGGTCCTCCATATGTTTATCTCAAGGCAATGTCACCTAAGTCAACCTAAGCTATTCACAGTAAAGGATATTCAGATTATTACTAATAATGCTTTTGCAGAAGGAGGGTTGTTACAGGGCCCTCACAAGGATGGGGTTCCCTGCAGATGCTGACGCGGCGGGTGCCTTAAACCGGTCCTTCTTTCACGAGCAGCCAAAGCACACGCGCGCTCGCGTGCATACCCACCCCACGCTGAGACATCACGTGGGTGCTGAGGCACCGGGTGATGGCAGAGCAGGCAGCCCCCCTCCTCTTCCCACGGATTCCATGGAACTCGCCCCCTTCAACCGCCCCCTTCCCTTCCCTCTCCACCCCCCCCGCCACCCCCACATCCCAGGCCGTGTCATCCTCACAGCCAGGTTTTTCCAAAAGGACTTCTACCCGCTGGCTCACATGGCCACCGTGGCAAACGCTTCTTCCTTCGACTTGCCCCCTCCCGCCGCCCAACACACACACACACACACACACGATCTCCCAGCTCTTTCCGTGATCTGGATGCCTTTCGGAAGTGTCCTCCAGCTCATTGCAAAAATCAAAGAAGATTTTGATTGGGCGCCCCGGTGAATGGGCGAGGGGGGGGAACCCTGGGTTTCAACTACCCAGGCGAAAACACTGAGCGAGTTGGTCTTGGTGCAGAGCTGGGCTCGGCTTCCCTGTCTCTGCCTATAATGTGCATACATTATTAGACCGACAGTTCAAATGCACACATTAGATAGAGCACAATCTTTTCAGAAAGCCGTTTGGAGGGATGTCTAAAGACCAGCAAAAGCCGGGTGGAGGCTGGCTTTTTTTGTTCCCCCCCCTCCTTTCCTCCCTCCCCTCTCCTCCTTGGATCCTCCTCCACTCCAGCTCCCGAAATCAGCCCCGCCACTATATCTACCAGGATGAGCCCAGCCTCCTTCCCTAGTTCTCACGGGCCACCGTCTCAGCTCTGTTGCAAAAAAAGACCTGCTTCTCTTTTCCCTCCCTCTCTCCCTGTAGCTTGAGCAAAGGCTGTGGACTCTTTCCTGGGTGAATCCAACCTCGTCCTTCTGCTTCGCCTTAGGAGATCAGCCTTGACACGACCACTTAGCCCACCCTCCCCTCTCTTCGTGACATTTGGACTCCAATTATTATTATTATTATTATTATTATTATTATTATTATTTTCTCTGCCCACTGTCCGGGTGGCTTCTGGCTTCTCCTTATCGTCGGTTTCGCGCACGCACAGAGCCCCCCCCCCAAACACACACACCACCCAACACGCGGTGTTGCCGGGGCGGTTCTGCGACTACTTCGGCGCTGCCTGTCTGGCGCGACGGAATCCGCGAGGGCTGCTGGTGCTGCTGGTGCCGCCTTTGGTGCCACCGTCCCGCGGTGACCACCCGGCCGCCGCCTCTGTCCGCCTCCTCCCCTCCCCTCCCCTCCGCGTCGCTGTCCATCATCGCCCTTCTTCGGAAGCGCCGCCAAACCATTTGGAACTACTCTATAGCATGGGATGCCAGCTCGCCTCCAGGGACCGGTCGCTGCCCAGGCACCTCGCTTCCTGAAATTCGACCCGGTGAGTAACCCTGGAGCAGCCACTCGTTGAGTAACTGCCAATTTCAGGAGACTTCCTCAAGATTTGTGTGTGTGGCCAAGGGGAAGGGGGAGACAAATCTAGCTCTCTGCTGCTTTCTTCAACACAACAGCTACCTCTTAATTATTAATTATTATTGTCACGTTTCACTTAAGTTAGCACTATAGATCGTCATTCTCCCATCAATAGCCCCCTCCTTTCTTCTCTCCCCACCCCCATTCAGCCAGACCAGGAATGCGCCAAAAGGGAAGGAGAGGCTATATTGGGGCTTAAGAAAGGCAAAGAGCGCTTTGCCCCTACCTGGCACAGGTGTATGTGGGAGTCATGGTGGGGAGGCTCCTTCTATCTTTCCCTTGTTTCTTCCCACCGCCTCCGTTTCCTTTCTCTGTCAGTGTTCTGTAAGTTCGCGATGCCCAACCTTGGCTCGCTCACTTGAGCCATCTAGTGCTCTCGCCTCCGGGGTGGGGGCAGCCCCCAACCCCTGGATTTCTACAGGTGACACCGCCTGAAGAGAAGGGGGGAAGATAGAAAGGGCCGGTATGGATGCCCTCTGTGGTAATCTTGGTCTACCACAACCCTCGTTCCTTAGAGAAAAGGATTAGCACCTAAGTCTGAGCTCGGCTTTAATGGAGGGTCTCTCTCTGACCTCAGCCCTTACTTGACTATGGGGTTGGAGGGGTGGGCATCTAACCCAGTAGAGCCTTTCCAAACCTTACAGACCTTCAAGGGGGAGAGGGGGAGTCAGTTCCAGGAAGGAGTCTCTTTTGAAGCCTAAGGAAAGAAGCCAAGCCTTGTATTTGCCACAGATCTCTAGATTAGGCTAGAGTCTTAAGAGCGAGAGTTTGGGGCTGATGAAGTCGGAGGCTGCTGCGCTTCCCTTCGTGCGAGGAACTCTCCTTGTCTGGGGTAAGTGGCGGCAGCAATAGCCTGGAGCTCATTGTCTCCTTGTGAGCTTTTCCCTCTCTCTTGAGCCTTCTACTTTGTACACACACACACACACACACACACACACATTTAATGCAGACAAAGAAATCCACCTATACACTCTTCACTCTTCATATATATATTCATATATATATTCATATATATATTCATGTATCTTAAGAGTGAAGAGAAGACCGGGAGAAGCTGGAGAGAGAGTTGAGTGTGTTCTTCACAAACACACTCACACCTCCACGTGCAGTGCATATGCCAGGCTTAAGGCAGCTCAGTAAGGGTTTTTTTCACGCACTACCTGCCCTTAGCAGGTAACTTAGGGAATGCACCCAACATAGGCCACGGGAGGGGTTGGGGGCACCCAATAGGGAGCTGCTTCGGCCAGTCCCCACTGTCTGAGGGATGATGATGATTTGAACCAGACAGGGTGTTTGCTGTGGCCACGCTTGGTGTTTTAGGTGCCCACCTGACAACTTTGGGGTTGGGGGAAGCGGCCTTTAGGGGAGTCTCGCCTCAGGCCACCATGTCGTATAGGGAGCCAGAAGCAAAATCTCTCATCCAGTCCCTCCTCAACATGATCCTGACCTACTTTAAAGGGCTGTTGTGATGGCTAAGAATTGAGTAGACCTCTCTGCACGCAAGGTGATTTGAACAGAGGCCTGTCAATGCTCAACCTTACCTCTCCCGTCGGTGCCTGTGCTACACTTGACTATCAAGAGTGAAAAGGCCAGATGGCCTGACCTGTGGTTCTCTCTCCCATCTGCCACGGACAGACAGGTTGGGGCTGAAAGGAAAGCCACTACTCCTTTTTAATCTCTCTCCTACTCACACTTGCCCTCCCAACCTCTTCTTTTTCGTGTGCTTGCAGCAGTAGAGTGCAGACAGATCAATGGGGAGGGAGCCCGAGGTTTGGAGAAGGGATGGAGGGGTGCAGAGTAGACGAGACAGCGAGCCTTGCTGCCTTCTGCCGACTAAATAGAGGAGCCCTGTCCGTCCTTCTCACCGGTATACGACCAGTGTGAGTGAGCCAGGAGAGAGAGGGAGTCGTCAGGGCTACCTAAAATCACTCGCCTTTGGAACGTGCTCGCCTCCCCCCTCCAAAAAAAAAAAAAAAGGAGGCCCTTCTCGCTTTCGTCCCCTCTTGCTGTTCACACGCGTCAAGCAGGATGCATTCTCACGATCATATCGGCTGGATCCCTTGGCTCCTTAGACATTCTAAGCCAACTTAAGCAAAACCGAAATCCTCAAGTGATCCGAATCCCCTCCTACCGACTCCAGTTTTTCCTCTCTCTCGCCCTCTTTCTCTCTCTCTTGCTGGCGGTGTGAGAGATCGGGATCCAAGCCTCGTCTCTGAGACCCGAGGTCCTTGGCATCAGGGGGAAAGCTCCGTGTCCTTCGCCCTCGTGCCCTTCCTGCCCCTTTCCAGAGGCACTTGCTTGACCACTGTTGGAAGCGGTGGCTCCTGGACTGGATGAGAGAAAGCCCTTGGCTCTGACCTTAGCCGAGCCCACCACCCCGCCGAGGCACTTTGACTTGGAAGGTAGCTCCAGGGGCTAGAGCAGAGCCTACACTCCGGTAAGCGCCCTGGTTCAATCCATCTGGGGTTAGAGGGGGTTCCAACCACAACTTAAAAAACAACAACAACCCATCACTGGCCGCTTCGATCTCGGGGAATTTAGTCGGGAGTTACTCGGATTAATGAACCCGGAGTACGCGCTGCTCCTGCTCCCCATGGCCCCCAGAAGGGGGGGCGCAGACAAGGGGGCCCGGGATTAGGAGGGGAGGCCGCGTGATATGGTTGTAAGTTTTTATTATGTAAATCCATTTTTAAAACAAAGAAACAAACAACTATAAATATTATTTCGGGGTCCTCATTGAAAGGGTCTGATTTTAATTTTGACCCTAAACCCTGTAGAGCATCTGGTTGCCCTTAACCTTAGCAGTAGGTAGGGGGCCCGCCAAAGATCATAGAATCATAGAGTTGGAAGAGACCACGAGGGCCATCCAGTCCAACCCCCTGCCACGCAGGAAATCACAATCAAAGCATCCCTGACAGATGGCCCTCCAGTCTCTGTTTGAAGACCTCCAAGGAAGGAGACCCCACCACGCTCCGAGGGAGTGTGCTCCACTGCCAAACAGCTCTTACTGTCAGAAAGTTCCTCCTAATGTTGAGGTGGAATCTCTGTTCCTGGAGCTTGCATCCATTGCTCTAGTCTCTGGAGCAGCAGAAAATAAGCCTGCTCCATCCTCGATGTGACACCCCTTCAAATACTTAAACAGGGCTATCATATGCCCCTTTAACCGTCTTTTTTCCAGGCTGAACATCCCTAGCTCCCTAAGTCTTTCCTCATAAGGCATGGTTTCCAGACCTTTCACCATTTTAGTCGCCCTCCTTTGGACACGATCTTGGCTGGGGGGCGGCGCTGCTGGTTGTGGGGGGGGGCGCTGCTGCTTCCCTTCCACCCCACCCTACCCCCTTGGCACGTCCTTCCATCCCAGTTCTTCTGCCCCCGCGGGGAGCGAGGGGGAGACGAGTCACCTTGCTCAGGCGAGCGCTGCGGGCTGGCAGCAGAGGAGCAGCGTCGTCGTCTCCAGCCTCCTCCAGAGCAGACGGAAAGCCCCTTTCCCCCTTCTCTTTCTCCCTCTCCCCGCTCGTCCCCCTCGGCCTTCCGTGCTGCCACCTCCCTCTCCCCCCCCCCACAACAGAACTTGTGTAATTAACCAAATCCCAGTCGGGGCGAGTCAATTCCACTCCCGAGGAGGCGTCCACGGCTACCGCAGCAGCTCCAAGCCCAGCCCTCTCCTCTCCCTCTCCACTCATGGGGGAGCCGGGAGAAAGAGAAACTTTGAGGACGGGTTCACTTCCCAGAACGCCAGACGCGGGCGAGCCGTCGAGGTAAGAGATCCCCCTTCCCTCTCCTTAACGCCTTCCCCCCTTCTCCAAGGTGAACTCCTCATCTACGCGTTGGAGGACTCCATGGGACCTGAGCGCGTTGGATGTGGAGTCTGGGGGAGGGAAGAAGTGGGGTAGGGGAATTGGGGATCATAGCCTGGGGGGAAAGAACTTGAGGGTCGTGATAAGAGATGGTAACGGACAGGGCTGGTTTAAGGCACCAGCGGCGTCAGCATCCGCAGGGGGCCCCATCATTGTGGGGATCCCCATAGTAACCCTCCTCCTGCAAAAACATTATTAGGAATAATCTGAATATCCTGTACTGTGAATAGCTTAGGTTGGGTTAGGTTACATTGACCTGAGATAAACATATGGGGCCCCCAAAATAAAGCATTGCAGGGGGGGGCAACATTCCTTAAGCCGGTCCTGGTAACGGAGAAGGGGGGAATCGAGAGTCGATTTTTGGGGGAGGGGGAACCATAGGAGTCAGCTGCCTTGCAGAGTGGGGACCAGGCGCAAAAACCTTCCCCTGCCCATCCGTTGCAAATCAATCAATGCAATTAATGGTGTCTTAATGGGCATTTGCAGGCAGTAAGCTAGAGGCATGCTTCACAGGCGAAAATCCCCCACCCATGTTAATGTTTCATTTTCTTGTTCAATACTAGAGTACTGGTGTGTATGTGTGTGAGAGAGAGCCTCCAGGGATGCCATACCAATCAGGAAAAATGACTCAGGGGGTTAGGGGAGAATAACCCCCCCTTTAGGGATCACTTCAGCAGCTTGTGAGTTTTTTGGTTTTGAAAAAAAAAACTTGTATGATTGGGGTTTAAAGAGGTGACAGTATATAACAATAACAGAAGGGAGGAAGAAAATCCTCCGTTGAGGTGAATGATCTTAATCAGCAAGACAGGCATAGTGGCTTATCATTTTCCCCTCCTTCTGTCTTTCTCTAATCGGACAAGATGTTCATGATCCCCTCTGTTGCATCCACAGTCTCCCTGTCTGTTGGTGTTGCAAGTTTTCACACAGGGAACAACAGGAAGGTTAGGAAAGGTTGCTTTAATCAGTAGCCTAAGAACCAGAGGGTGCAGTGGGGCTGGTCATTTTTTGGTGGGTTTCCTACTCCTTGTGCTGCAAAATCTCAGTTAAAAGACAACTCTGGGAGAAAAATTGTGACTTTTCCTTCCTCACAAGGTAAGGCATCTGTGGTTTTGTGCCTTGCTAGCTGAAGGGAAATGTATAATGTTGATAACCTGTCATGTACCGCATGAGAAATAGGGACAAGGAAGGCTGGGTGTGAGGAGAGAAGACCCAAGTGGGAGGGAGTCATTGCATTTATTTCATTTTTCCCTACCCACCTGGGTGCATGTGATTCTTGACAACCATTTTGTGCAGAATGAGGTACATAAAGGTACCTGAAATGTGTTTGTCTCTTGGTTGCACTATGGTGTCCTCCTGAGCAGCAAGGAGGTTTTCTTGGCATGCCATAAACAGTGTGGTCAAGTCTTCTTTAACAGGACATTGCAGACTGTCCAACTTAAATGGCTGCATGCACACTGGACTGGGGAATGTGGATCAGGTGCTCAGTGCTAGAATATATGCTACACATGAGAAAAACCTCTCTCTCTTCCATTGGACAAGAACTTCATGATATTTCTTTCTGGTATCTCCTGGATCTGGTAGGGCTCATGATAGGAAATACTTTTTTTCTCTCTCTCTGAAAGCTTCTGGTGCTCATTATGAAACAATGCTGGACTAAATGACCCCATGGACTGACCTGGCAGAAGATGCTTTCCCATGATCTTCCTAAATTACCACTTAGTGAGTGGATTTTTATATTGTCATGGTTGCTAAATGGAGAAATAATCCACACAGGGTATCTGAGGACCAAGAGAGACACAGAGTGAGAGTAGAATTTAGTATTACCTCTTGGGTCTGGTTTGCTCATGCATGTGCATTGTCTGTTTTCTCTTCTCTCAGTTGCTGGATACTTGGGCCTGATTCACATACTGTATGCACAGTCAGTGTCCTGGGCAGCTGAATGTGGGAACTGATGCATTGTAAACATTATATGTGGAAATGATTAGATATTAAAGGAAGGTGACTAACTTGTGATGGCACATTCACACATAGAAAGACAGCAGATTGTGTGCACCAACTCTTAGATCTGGAGAAATGTTCCTTTTTTCCTTCATTGTTTGTGGCTTTAGGTTAACTACACTTGGGAGGGGGGGCTCTGGGTAAAATGGAAATAATAACATCATTAATGGGACTACCTTGAGAGCAAAGCCAATGGGAAATGGGGAAAGTGTGTTATAAATGATTAAGGGATAGGAAGCAAAGAGGCTTCTAAAGTTGTTTGCTCAGGCAGTGCAAATCTCTTTCTCGGCTGGTGTGGGTGGGAAGATTGGAGCACTACTGCTGCTTTGTACCATCAAAAGTATGAGGGAGTTCTTCTCACTGAGGAGTATCTCAGTTTTGCAGCCAGATGGTAGCAGACTCAAATCTCAGATGGTTTGAGTCCACTTCTGGTTCCATTGCTGAGCCTTTCAGGAGGACACAGTGCACACTTTGGCTTCCATCAGAGGGACACAAGATACTTGGGCTTGTCTTCTGCCAGTTTAATTTCTACTTTGTCTACTTGAGAACAAACATCCAGAGATTGCATTACAAAATGAAGGCGATAGGGGTTCACTTCTCTGTGTAAACTTGCTTGCTGAAGTACTTTCTCTGGCATGGTAGTAATTTATCCAAATTAGTTAATTTAAGAGGTTTCCCAGAGGCTGGTTCAACAGGAGGCATCTAGGTAATCTCACATCTTTGCTAGCATTGCAGGGAAGAGAGATGAGAATGGAATGGAGAAAGAACAAGAGGAGAAGCAAGCAAAACAGAACTAGACTGCTAGAATGCGGAGCTCTGCTATTTATTATGGAATGGGGGAAGGAAGTACCAGCAGGTAAACGCATTCACCTAGGCCATGCATTCTGCCACCTTCTTGTACTCATGTTGTTAAGTATTAAATTACATTCTTTGGAGAATGACTTCATCACACAACTATTTTACACTGTTTCTTTTTCAATTGATTGCATCACAAAATGAAATTCCTTTGGGGAAAAGAAGATTGGGGAAGGGCAGTTTCTTTATTTTTCCCTCCTTCCTTCCTTCACATATGAATCAAAGTAAGCGGACCTTTAGGAAGTATTGTGCTTCTCCACCCCCACCCCCACCCCCCCCAAAAAAAAAGAAAAAAGAAAAAAGAAAAAAGGAAGAGCCTCATGACTCAAGCAGGTCAGTTAAGATGGTAACACCCTGAACACAGAGTGTAAGTCCAGCAGACCCTAATGAGACTTATGTACTTTGGGTTAAGCATTTAGAAGACTGACGTGCACATTGCACAGTTAGGAGGAGAAAATGTTTTTTTGAATTTACATATGCACCATGCGCCTCATGTGTGAGTATATGTACCCCATAGAGAATGCTCCACTACAGTCAGTGGGGTTTACTGCCATTGTACTGCATGTTGAATCACAAACCTACTCTTGCATCACCCTAGGGATTTATTTTTTAGTTAGGTTTACTGCTTAGTGCAGTGGCTCGTAACCTTTTCTTTATCAAGGACTCCCTTCAAATATCTTTTGTTGCCATGGACCCCCAAGACTTAACTAAATATTTAAAACAACAAGAACAACAGTTACATCATCCATTAAACCTTCCCTCAGAGGCACTGGAGGAGGAGGGAAGATTTTTCTCTTGCTTCTTCTGAAAGTTTGTGGCTGGAGCGGATTGCACAGCAGTTCCACTGCAGGGAGGAGGTGGGCCAAGCAGCCTTCAAGACTTCATGGACCCCCTGTGAGGACACCGTAGCCCCCTGGGGCTCTGCGGACCACAGATTAAGAACCACTGGCTTAGTGGGTTTACTCCTGTGTAACGATGCACTGAATCACATCTCTAGTCTTTGTAATGCTTGTGGAAGCAACATCTTTCTGGAATTTTGTGGGGTAGGGTGGAAGTTAAGAATGTTTGGTCTGATGCAGGTAAAGTGTCCCCATACTTTAGAAGAAGCAAGTTTTGATTGCTGACTGGCTGACAGGACTTCATCCTGATATTTATCATGGTAAAGAGTGAGGCTGACACAAAACATTTTGATTCCTCAGGCAGAAGGCAAGGTAATGCACTTACCCATATACAGAATAGGTAGAATGCCAGTTGAATCTTATTGCAATCCTAGCAGTAATACAGTGACCTCCACCACACCTGGGGCAGCAATTTAAGAGGTCAAGGGCGGGTTGTGTGTGGCATGCTACATTGCTCTCTTCTTCCACTGAGGAGGCCACCATCACTGATGGCCTGAATCTGTGGACTCAAAATGCTTGCTTCCTTCTGCCTAGTGGTGGAACAAACCATTAGTTCAGAGAGATGGATTTCTTGTCCCCAGTTAAGGGGAAGAAGTTTTGTTCTGGGCCCTCTCAAGCATTGCAAATGTCTTCTACTTTTTTTTTGCTCCTCCTACAATGTCGCTTGCATCTTTCCTCAATATCCCTCCTTTTGTTGTCTAATCCTGTCCCCTGTGTCGGAGACTGCATATGGAGGATGATCTCCGGCTGTGCAGCTCCTTACTTGGATGTCAATTAAGGTTTTTCTACCAGACGTCTTGCCTTCAACCATCAGGACATCAAGGATGTTACCTTGAGGTGAGGCTGGCTGTATTATTATCGTCATACTTCAACTGAAAGGAGGGAGGGGTGACCTAGGGAGATTAGTAGACTTTGTAATGCTTTCTAGTGAGATCTACAATGAATGGAACTAATGCTACTGTTAGCCACATGCAGGAGGATAACTGTGACAGCCTTTCAGCTAGTCTTAAAGTCCCTGATCTCTTATTGCTCTTGGAGGAGAGAGTTGTATTTGCCACATGCCTGTCTTGCAGCCCCCTAAGTACCCCATTGTCCTGAGGCATGGTAGAGGAACCTATTTTTATGTTATCACTATTGAAATAAAGTCCAGCTACTAGGCCAATTGGCTTCTGTACACAGAAATGAGAGCCAGGACTTCTTATCCTTTGCTTCAGGTAGCAAAATGCCATAGAACTGAAGTCTTCCTACTCAGGTGATAGTTCATTCCCTTGTGTGCCACGTTTCACTAGTTTTTTGAGAAACTGATCATTATAAAGGATGGTTTTTATTTTATGTGCTTGGAGATTGGTTATCCTTTCCTTATCCACCATCATTTTGGAAAGCTACTAAATCCTGCTTACATTAGCTAGCAGCCCAGAGTCTAGGTGGTGGTGTCGATTTTGGTGCCCCAAGCTTGTTTAGCATTGCAATCTTATGATCAATTCTTTGAGAATCAGCCCCATTGGGTGCAATGGCCCTTTGGTCTGAGTAATCATGGATGGGCTCAGGCTGTAGATCACAATCTGCTTTGTATACATCGTTATCAGTTCTTCTCTTTCTGAAGTGTACTGTAGCTTCTAGATAATCTGGATGGATCTAAGATTATTATCTTTTTTTGCTAAGATCATATGTCCTGATGTAGGTTTCACTTGATTACCTTCTCATAACCTCCATCCATATGATTTTGTGATTATTCGGCACAAATGGAGTGTCTGAACAGCTAAGAAAAACAGTAGTTCTTAGGTTTTGAGAAAAAGATGGCCTGATACATTCCTTGGAAGAGTATCCTGTGCTTTAATAGAATCCCCTGTATCTGTTCTTCACACTGTGACAAACGAGTGCTCTTCTTAAAAAAGCCACAACAGTCTGAACAATACTAGTAAAATGGGAAGCTAGCAGACAGAGTATGTTATCAAATAATTTGCAGAGAATAATCTGAGTTCAGAAAAAGTACCAGAAGCTCTGTGTGCAGCATGTTCCTAATATTTAAGGGGAGAAAAGTGGTCTCTGGGGCATAATATGCCAGGAAGATGCCTTGCCAAGATGTGTAAATTGCACCGATATACATCTAGTGAAGGGAAAAGTAATATTACGCTCAGTTGCTAAGCTTCATAGCTATTATAATTCCATAGACCAAGTAGGAAACCTGAAACATTTTATCTGAGAATCTTATTTTAGCTTGGAAAAAGAAATTCTGATTTCCTGTAGCCTTTTATTACCACTTTCCCATCTGCTTAGTAAAACAGTGTTTCATGCTTCAAGTACTCACTGATGAAATGCCAGAGCTCCAGGAAAAGAATTTTAAACCAGGAAACATGCAAACAAGCCAGTGAGCATGGCAATACTGTACTTTCTTTCTGCAGAAGTTAGAATTGATACAACAAAAAAGCTGGTTCAGCTGGTATGTGAATCTCTGATTTGCCAATATCTCCCCTCTGTTCCCCTTTGGACCTTGAGATGAGCAATTACCATATCAAGTTAATTTTCATTATATCAACTTCCTTTACAACCAAATCCAAGGTAGACATCATGATTTGTGAAGCTATCACATCTGATTCCATTTGGTCTTCCTTCCTTCCTTATTGGCATTGATCAGTTTAGGAAGCATTGGGTTACATAAGCTTAAATGAAGGCAGTGCCTTTTTTATTGTTGTTGTTAAGTAACATTAGATTTTTTAAGCTTTAAATGAAAAACTGGGAGTACATCAAACAGGCTTGAGGAACATCACTCAAGGTTTTGCTGCTGTGGTTTTCCTGTTCAGCATTCTCACCACCACAACATTCATTTCTTTTGGCTTGCCTTTAAAGAGAAGGAAAATAAAATACAACACTGACTTCTGAAAATACTGGTAGATTTTCAGTGGCATATGTAGTTACAAGAATGGTGTGTGAAGATCTGGACATAAATTCTTCTAATGTATTTGTAAGAAGAGACCATTATGGATCTCTCTACCTAAGGCAGTTACCAGCATTCTGTCACATTCTGTTGTGGCCAAGAAATACAACCAAGAGTCCAGATAAAAATAGGCTTGATTTTCAACATTTGGAGCCAGTTGGAGCTGAGAACAAGTTTAACCAAACCTCTGTAGTGTCCCTGAATTATCTTCTTATTTTCTCTCATCTAATTAAATAGTTACCATTTATTCTGTTGTTGTTGTGTGCCCTCCAGTTGTTTCTGATGTATGGCAACCCTAAGGCAAGTCTATCATGCTTTTGGGGGGGCAAAGTTTGTTTACTGGGATTTGCTATTCCTTTCCTCTGAAGCTCAGAGAGTGTGACTTGTCCAAGGTCACCCAGTGGGTTTCCATGGCTCTCCAGAGTCCTAGTCCAACACTCAAACCACAGGAGAAATAAAGCACTACAACACAGGGATTCTGTGGCCATGAGAGAACAAATTCTTTCTTCATTCCAACAGAACTTTTTTTCACCAATGTACAATGCATTTGGAGAAATTTTGCCTCCATTCTAGTTGTCATTCTTCATGCTTCAGTCTCTTCTCTAAGGCCTCTTAAATGTTAAATACCTGAGGGAAGAATGTGGATACATTATGTCTTTAACACACATGCTTTGTATACTATTCTTTTGCTGTATGCCCTATGATTGGGCAGTATTGTGCCCAGCATCAGGAAAGATGTGGAGCTAATGTAGGGATGGAAAATATTTTATTTTTTGATTTGACAATCCTTTTCAAAGTGGCATTTTAATAACTCCTGGTAGTTTCTATGAAAAAAAAAACACACATCTTTTCTCATGAATTTGTACATTTGTGATTTTTGTTATAGAGTTGGCCAATCAATAAAGACTAATTGATTTATTGTGTGGCTTATGGGATGTTTCAAAGAAAGAGGATACTCACAAATGGAAAGAAAGAAACCATAATTTTACTGTGGTTTGTTATTCTTTTACTGAATATACAGTATGCTGGTGGGTGGTGAGATAATGCTGGACTTCCAAAAGCATTCACATCTTTTTGGTTGGCTGCATAAAGAAATACTTTTGATATCTTTAAATTATCTATTATGACTTTGTACTTTAATATGAAATGTGATTTTTTTTTGTATGGCTGTTTTTGGGAAGGCTATAATACAAGGAACAATAAAAAATGTTAAACAAAACAAGCCCACAATGCTTTCCCCTCTTTTATAAGGAATGTGTATGTTTCATTGCACCTAATTTGGTCATAGGAAAAAGGATACTGTCTTATAATGTATTGAGACAATCTGGACTTCACTGAAAAGAGCTGAGCTCAGAGCAGTGGCTCATGAAGAGATGGAGTACTATAGCTCAGTGGTAGTGCACGTGGTTTGCATATAAATGGTCCAGGGTTCACTTTCTGGCACTTCCAGGTAGAGTTGCTGCCACACTGCAGAAATAATGCAGTTTGGCACTACTTTAACTGCCATGGCTCAATGCTGTGGAATTCTGGGGGTTGTAGTTTTGTGAGATAGTTAGCCTTCTCTGTCAGAGAGCTCTGATGCCACAACAAGCCACAAATCCCAGGTTTCCATAGGATCAATAGTTAATGTGGTGTTGGACTACATTATTTCTGCAGTGGGGCAGCAGCCCTAAATAAGTAACACTGTGTTGAACATTTCTTTGATATTTTTCAAACATTAATCTGTTAGAAAAGAAATGTCTTCCGAAGATACTTTCAAAGGAAGAGAAAATTTGGGAGGAATTGTCATCCATGCAATTTGGGGTTCTTATTTTTCTTGTGAGGTGGCCCAGGAGTGTGTCTAGCCTGTCTTTTATTATGCAGTTATTCATCACTGAAGTGCAGGAAGCCAGAGAAGCCGCAGAATGCGATTGTTCATGCAACATCATGCAGCCTTTCTGGCTTCCTATGCTTCAGTTAAATTCCAGAAGAAGACATCACATGGTAACTCCTCTTTCAAAGGATTTTTTATTATCAGGAAGGGTAAGCTGCCAGTGTGGCTGAGGGTTGCCGGGGGGAGATGTATAATAGCAGGAAGGAAAACACACAACATCCTTGGACACCTTGCAAGGTTATGATAAATTCTAAACCACCCTCAAAAGTAACTCGAAATAGTTTTACAACACCATGAGAATGAACAACAGAAGCATCTTTCACAATGGAATAAAACCTTCAGGAAACTGGAGTAAAGATTCTGGTATAGTTTAGAGGTGTGAAAATTTCTTAGTCTTAGTTTTCCACATCCCATCTACATTTTCTTCATTTGTCCTCTTCATATTTGGCTGTGAGAGTTTTGTGATTTTTTTTTTTACATTTTTAACATATCTTTATACATTTTTTATATTGATAGCCTACACATTTCTCCCCATTGACTAAAAAACCTTGTGTATGTATTTTTTTCAATTGCATGCACTTTAGCCATTCATATGTTAACCCTGATGCAACAGGGTGGGACATTGTTGTCACACATAATCACATTTTATTGCACAATCCACATGGCAAAAGATGTAAAATGTAGATACTTTGTGGCACTGTCACATAAATAATTTCCCCATATTTCAGCTACTTGTCATGTGCCTTTACATTTACAAACAGCAACAACAACAACAGCCATAACATTTATTTTCAGTGAACCACAATGCCACAAAGTAGAGGTAACATGCTATGGCCATCAAAATGTTGGCCCCATTCAAGGGAAATTTAAATTCTCATGTGGTCAGAATGTATACGAAATATGCATGAAACCCTGACTTTAACTACAGCTGTTAACTCCCATTATACTGGAGTTTCCACCAGAGTCAGAAAATACCTTGTGATTCATTCAATGCACTTTTTTTTTTACCCGAGTGCACGTGCATTGGGTTTAGAGGACTTTAAGAATTCCATCCCTGCTGGAGTTCCAAAGTTGATGAAGTTCTCTGTGAGTGTAATCTGCATTACACAGTTGAACTCATTTTCTACAACTTTAAATGTCATGGCACCATCTTAAAGAATTCTGAGGTATGTAATCTGTTGAGTTCCCTGAACAACAGCACTAGGAGTCTCTGTCAGAAATTTCTAGACCTCAGCAAACTACTATATGCAGGATTTCATAGAGCCTTGATAGTTAAAGTGATATCAAACTGCTATAGCTCTGTATGGTAGATGCATGCATATCTGCTGCTAGCAATGAAACAAAAAGCATCTGTCCACTTCCATGGGAACATCTCCTGCCCCTGATGCAAGTAGTGCCTGCCCTGTGATCTAAATAAGGACAACAGCAGAAAGGAAAGGATTAAAGCTGTCACATCCACCTTCCTGGTACAAATGGGACAGGAATTCAGTATGCAATTCTTCACTAATTTTCTACTTGAAGGGAGCAATCAGTAATTTTAGCATTTTACAGTGAGTTGAGAAAATTGCTAAAATTACTTAAACCACACAGTTTTTGATGCCTAATTCAAGAGTTGTTCTGTGCAGAATTCACATGTGGCTGTTTTGCAAAGAAAATGGCATTTTCCACACAGAAAGATTATTTTCTGCACATAAAAATCTGTTTTCTATGCAAAAAACATGTTGTTTTCTGTACAAATCAACCAGGTGCAGTTTGTGCAGAATAAGTTTCCAATTACAGCTTTTTTCTGCAAAAAAATATGTAGAAATATTATTTTCTGTGCAAAGAAATAATATTTTTTTCTGAACAGAAAATGCTGTTTTCTGCACAAAACAATGCCATGTGAACTTTGTGCTGAATAAGTCCTGAACTGTGAAGATTCTCATCAGTCTAGAATTCTTCTCATTAGGGTTTCTCAACACTCATTTCTTGAAAATTGCATACCAGAGTTTTGGGGCTGGTTTTCTAGTCTTGCTTGATAGAAGGGCCAAGGCATGCAGCAAAAATCACCATCAATCCCCTTTTACCCTCAAGTCTAAAGAAGCCCCAAACAATGGACTCTCTGGCCTCTGAGCTGTGCTCCCTTTCTTTCTTGACCTGCTTGCCTACTCTGATTCCCCTACTCTGATTCCCTGATTACTTTTCATCCCTGCTATTTCACTTCTGATGCCCCCTCCTCTGCTGCTCTTTCTCAGCTGCTTACCCAGAATCAAGAGTAGGCAGTCAGGTCAAGAAAGAGGAGGAGCACAGACTCACAGCCTGGAGAGTTCAGGGAGCAAGTTGCATAAAACACCAGCCAAGAAACAGTGGCAGAGGAGGGGGTGGAAGGAGAAGAGCAGCCTTGGTGGAAATGAGATGAATTTGAGGAGAAAATAGTCATAGTTTTTGCTGTTAAGGTGCACAACTTTAATACTTAGCATTTAAGGAATGTTGTACTCCATTCTCTCCTTTTCAGCGTTGCAGCATTCAGACATAGTTGGACCATTCATTGTTAACTTTGCAACCTTGCCTTGGAGAGTTGCACTGTATTACAACTGTGCATCTTTTAAGGCTGTGCAGATTTGACAAAGTTGCACAACAAAAGAACAACAGAGAAGTTCCTGTAAGTTGTGGGAAATTTCCAACTGCTGCTTTTCTTCCCATGTTTCCCAAGTGGTCAGGAGCACCAAATTTCAACCACATTCGGGAAATTGTCAAATACCCATCCCATCCCTAATATAAATATACACCTGCCTTCCTCTGAAGGATTGAGGCCAATAACTAGGTAATTGGCTGCCGGAGGAGAGAGTGGTATGCAAAATATGAAGGAACATGTGTGTGTGCACGTATGTGGGAAAATACGTTCATATTTAGAACTCAAAGTACAGTTGGCCCTCCATATCCATGGATTCTGTATCCACAGATTCAACCATCCATGGCTTGAAAAGATACCACTCATGGGAAAAAAGAAAGAAAGAAAGAAAGAAAGAAAGAAAGAAAGAAAGAAAACCTTAAGTTTGCCTTTTTATATAAGGGACACAATTTTATTATGCCATTGTATATAAGGGGGCTTTTGGATTTTGGTATCCATGTGGAGTCTTTGAACCAAACCCCAGTGGATACCAAGGGCCCACTGTACTTTCTTACAGTCCTGGAAATAGTTATTTTTTTCTTTCCTAAGCAAGAAATGGCATTGTAATTCTGCTAAGATTTTTTTTTTAAAAAAAAGAATCAGTAGCTTATATTTTCTTTTAATGTAGAAGGAGAAAATGCACACACAATTGGAATGAAAGGGTGTTTTTTTTTTGTTTTTTTGTTTTTGTTTTTTTTAAGTAGTTGTCTTTATTGTTCCACAGGACTCTGAAGGCTATACCACAAAATTATTTTTTATGCAGTATCATTTCTCCACTGCCCAGGAAATTTCTACACAGTCTAGGGCAATATATATACCATAATTGTGAAGTCATTATTTTTACTTTTAAAACAAAAACATGATATATGATATGCTAGCTAGCAGCTACAGTAAGATTCATATGATTTCTCTAGGATTATGATGAAAGCTTATAATGTTCTCATGAAGTATTGTTAGTACAGGTATTGATTCTGTGGCAATTACAGGTCTCTGTACTTCTACAGTAACACCTTACTGCCAAACCGCTGATCTACCCATTTTTTTTTAAGAGAGAGCCCTGCTTGCACTGTGCAACTCAGGGTTGACTGATCTGCCACTTTGTCAAAAGTGTGCAGTCCTAGCCAGTTTAGCACTTAAACCTTTGTTTTATGACCACTAATAAATCTATTTCATAGTGTAATCATCCAAGGTCAATTAATGGCTCTATCATTAGAGCAACAACATAGATGGAGACATTTGCTAACCACGTACATTACAAGCTTCTCAGAAGTCAAACACAATAATGTCAGAAGTCAAATTGTTGTTGCCTGACATCTTTCCATTCCAAACTGTTATTTGTCTTTATCTTCTTACAAATATATGAGGAGTAATATAAAATAGGAGGCAGAGACTGAGACTGTAGATATCTGGGTTCAAATCCCTAATTAAGGCTACAAAATGTTATGAAGGATTTATGATTACTCTTGAAACAGCATCTCTGTCTTTCCTTGTTCCTTACTCCAGTGTGAACATTTCTAAATGTGTGTTGTGCAGCTCTGGCATTAGGAAGAATGAGGTAGTCCCTCGGGTGTCAGATGATGCAGTAGCAGAATCTGATTCACAGATATCATAGAATCATAGAATCATAGAGTTGGAAGAGACCACAAGGGCTATCCAGTGCAGTACATGCCATGTGGCATGCCCTGCATTCTCTAAGCTAGTCTGTGGCTTCCAAGAGTGGTAGAGGACATTATCCCATCTCCAGTGCTAAAGTACCAGCTGGCAATCCAGCCAACTTCTTTAGATGGAATGGAGATGAGGTGCCTTTTGGTGTCTCACCTCTGACAACAAAATGTCATGGTCCAATCCCAATCCAAAGAAGTCCTATGAATGCAAGGCTGTCACATCACACATCTAATGTTGTTCTGTGTTACTACAGAGAAAGGACTAAGGACTTTTTCAGACTCTCTAAACAAACAAACATGGAAGTTGGGAGGAGGATGGCACTGTCCCAGTTCTGGCAGTCGATTCCACCCGTTCTCCTGTCCTTCTTCCATCCTTCCTCCATGCTGGAGGGATGAAAAAGGCACTATTGATGGAAGTTTCTGTCAATAAAAAAAACAGTGCCTTTTTCATCGCTCCAGCATGGAGGAAGCACGAACAAAGGATGAGAGGAGGACGGGGCATGTGGAATCAACAACCAGAAGTGGGACAGCACCATCCTCCTCCCAACCTCCATGTTGTTGGGATTTTTTTTAGAAAGTCTGAAAAAGTCCTTTAAATGTGAGGTGCTGTTTCCTTAAACAACCACTATCCTCTGTATTGTCATGTATTGTCTTAGCTAGAGATGTGCTGGGCAAGTAACAGCCTATCACTACTTTGGTGAAAATAAAATGACATAATTCAATGTACAACATTTTCTTCAAGGACAGGTGGGTCAGTAATGTGGTAGATAATATACAGTTGTCCCTCCATAGTCATGGATTTGGCATTCACAAATTTACATATTCATGGCTTGAAAATATTCTTAAAAAAATAATAATCCAAAAAGCAAACCTTGATTTTGCCATCTTATATAAGGGACACCATTTTGCTATGCCATTGCATATAATGGGACTTGAGTATTCACAGATTTGGGTATTCACAGGGGGTCCTAGAACCAAACCCCAGTGAATGTGAAGGGACAACTCTATAAAACAATATTTTCAGAAACATGATGGATAGAAGGGCTCGTGTTGCTACCTAAACTGGATCACACAACAAATTTTGGAATTAATTCTCAGGGAAATATCTGATGAATGTTAAGGGAGGCAAAAACATAGGTTTTGCAGTCCTAACACAATTTGTATGGGAGAGGGTGACAGAGCCTAGTGAACTATTTAACTCAGTGCTATCTACAGACTGATAGAGCTCTACGTGGTTTCAAAGAGGAGTCTTCCCAAGCTCAATTGCAGATGTTATAGAATATGCTTGGGGTCTTTTACATGCATAGCATGTGCTGAACTGCTGATCTACTGGTTCTGCACATCCCTAGATTGCCATTAGATTTATTTTAAAGCAAAGGTTGCCATGAATTTGGAGGTCCCTTCTGTAATGAAGAAACTCTTGGTTGGATCTATTTCAATATAACAGCTATAAATTATAAAAACATTCCCAAATTACCACCAGAACCTGCTGATTAGTTGCAATCTAGGAAGTAGATATCAATCACCCCCCACTCCCACCTTTATTATTGTCTGTAGTAGCATAGGTCACACCTTATCTGGTTGGGAGTGGATACTGAAGAAGGTTGGAAAGATGTATCAACATTCTAAATAGTGTTTCTGAAAGTCACCTCTGCTTTGGAAGTAGTATATAGAGGTCTGATGGCTACAGATTTATTATTTGTTATTGTTAGTTCCTAACTCTGGAAAGGCCAAAGCCTTGGCACACATGCTCACCAATCTAGATTCTTGAGCTGGTGGGAAATGCAACAGAGCCTTTGTTGGAGATGTTAGATTCTGGGCAGATGCATACAGGAAGAGGTAGTCTTTCAGGTCTCCTAATTACAAGCCTTTTAGTGCTTTTGAGGCCAAACCTCAAACCCTGCATTGAACTCTGATGCAGTTAACACAGGGGTGCTGATAAGGTCTCTAAAGCACACAGCAGTCTGGCTGCCATTATTTTCCCTGCAGATTCTAAACACTTTCTGTGGCTGCCCCATGTACAGCACACTGCAGAAATCTAACTTCCCTAGGGAGGGGCACAGCTGGTACACCAGCCAAAATTGGGCAAAGGCTTTCCTGGCCCCAGCAGCCATGTGGTGGTCTAGGGAGAATGCTTAATGTGAGAACAACTCAAGAGCCAAGCATACAAGTGGAGCTGCCCCCGTTTCAACCTGCATCACTGCTTTCCAATTGTTCTCATGGGGACTGTAACTTGCTGAATTACGTTTAACTTCCTTTTTCTTGTGCCCTTTTACAACCTTGTCCAGCTATAGGACAAATTCAGTCAAAAGTTCTCATTTTTGAAAATCCACAATCTTATAATGCATACAAAAGGGAGGTACATCTGTAATGCTGCAGCCGTTGTCACACAATAAGACATTTTTGGCAATCAGTACTTATCATTTCTTATATTTAGATTGGTGTGATAACAGCATTCAAACATTAACTACTGAAAATGTTTTCTTTTGTATTTTGAAATTAAAATCATTATTGTTGTTAGCAGTGCTACAATTATGATGAGAGAGATAGTCGTGATTAGACAAGGCTTTAGAAAGCATTCAAAGAAGAAAACTGCGTTGTTTGAACATATTGAGGAAATGGCTAATGCAGTCTCTCATAAGTAGTGACACATAAAGCTGAATACAAGAGCAAGCAGAGCTGTCCTCAAGCATTCTGTATCCCACGTACAGAAGTTGACTAGATTGCTAGTTGAATCTTAATTCGGTAATGCTGATGGGATAGTGTCCTCTACCATGTCTGAGGTGGCATGGCCGGCTGGTTTAGTGGGCTGAGATCCTACCTTGGCACAGCACTGTGTAAATAATCACCATCAGAATTAAATTCTATTGGTATTATGCAATTCCTATGCTGGGCACCACTGTAGCATAAGCTATGTAGATCATTGCTAAATGTGCATGGCAGACACCCTGTTGCACAACTACAATGTGATATACAACTACAATTGATACTTTCTCCACATTGATATTTGCTCCACATTGGGCTTTGCACAATTCCCAATTGGGCCTCAGCCCCATTGTGGAATGAGCAGTGTCCCATTGAAGATAACATGCACATCACCCAATGCACACTAGTTACTCATGTGGAGATCCAATTCCATCCCTGTCAGCAGGATTTGACCATTGCACAATGTCCAATAAATACATTTCACATGCATGACACAACTGACTCCTGTATATGTCACTAACAGGATGCCAGCCATAGTGTGGCACACAGATCTCTGCCCATCAAAAGAGGGAAACAGCTAGGGAGTTCAACAGGAACAACCAGGAAACTACCATGGCTTCCCCCACCTCCACTGCAAGATCAGTTGCCAGTCTCCCCACTTTGTTTAATTATGGGGCTGCCTCAGCCCTTTGTTAAGGATATGCCATTTCCTGGGCCTACTTCTTTTGTAAAAACAGTGGGTGAGGGGGTTTCAAACATCTTCTTGCCCAAAAGACAGAATTCATGGGGTCTATTTTATCTTATATGCCTGAAGTTGTTTGGACTTGAGAGCTAGTGCTAACGTTGGCTGGTTCTTCCTTGATAAACCCCTACTTAATTAAAATCAAAAGGCTGCTTGGCTTAAATAGGCATGGATATAAGCTGAGAACAACCTATCCATGCTTTTCAAAAAACAGATTATTATTTTCTTCCCATGTAGTGGAGTAGCATGTGCCCATCTTTAAAATGAAAGTGTTAGGAAATGAGAATGACCTGTAGAGAGCATGGTCTTTGAACAGCCTGATCCACATGACACAGTTATCTCAACTGAATCAAGTTGTATCTACTGACTTCTTGAGATGTAATTATATTCAAGGCTGTTTCACAAAGAACTGGATGTTTGCTCAGTGAGTTTGAAAGTCCCCACTCTCATCCATAAAAATTAATGGTTAGAGGGCTTTATCGGACAATCCCCTGTAAATGTTCCTTTGCTGGCATTAAAAAAAAATCAATTTTTATGCTGGCAAAAGAACGCCCTCTGCCGCACTTATCTTCTCTCCTGGCAGAAGGCTTCCCTAGCAATGAAGATGAAGTGAACGAAGTCCTGTTCACTTCCTTGTATGAAATCCCATGAGACTTTATTGTGCAGGAAATTCAAACATAAAACAAAAATTAAAACATTAAAAGTTACACCAAGCACATAAACACTTTAAAACTTCCAAGTAAACCAGAGATGGTTTTAAAAAGTGTCACTTACCTAGATGTTGTGATCTCACCCGGAAGTGTTCGCACTGGATAGGCCATTGATGCTGTGTTCATGTGAGTTAAATGGCTCAAGGTTTCACACACTGACAATGCCGGCACCAAAACAGAATGGGTAATCTATTCACAGCTCAGCCTGTCAGTAAAAAGAAACACCAGAATAATGACAGGGGAATGCAAAAGGACAACAGCATGTGATATTGGTGTCCTTTTGCATTCTGCTGTCATTATTCTGGTGCCACATTAGCCATGTCTGATAATCTCCTTAATGTGGATTTTAAAAGAGTCTTTCTGGACAGAAGCTATGTATTAGCCAGTTGAATGTTTGGTTAAAAGCCTTGCTAAATAATGTTAACATTCTTGTAGGAATGGATCACTAGTTAGGTTAATTACAATCTCATATTTTATTTCAGCATCCCTGCATCTACCGGGGATGATGCATTTGCCATAGCGGAAGGAAGACTCTGAAAGATAGGAGATTTTCAGGCCTGCAATTTAATCCATAGGAGACATGGAACAGGGTCAGGAAAAAGTCTTCTTTACAGAAGACGTCGATCCTTTTCTGTCTCTCCTCTGTGCTCATTCCAGATTTCCTCATGATATTTTCACTGTGGGGAAACATTGGTTTTGGACCACCCGTTCCATTTCTGTCATGGAATCAAGGTGGTCCAAAAGGTGTCCTGTTCCTCTCCCACAATGACAGCCATGGGAGGGAGGTACATTCTGGACACTTCCTGGCAGGAATGGGACACTCAGGTAAGTGGCATCCTTCCTCCCCTCCCCAGGTTACTTGTATTTTTTAATTATTATTCGTCTGCTTTGTTTTCATTTTTGACGGCTGGGGGGTTTTATGTTTGAATTTCCCTCCCACCCATTCTCTTACAAGAATGAGCGGAATTTGGCTACATGCCATAAAAGCAGCATTACAGCAGCTGCATTTACAGCAGTGAAGCTGAAGGGAGAGGTAGAATGTTTCTGCCATGGGATAAAGGTAAGTGTTTGGACATTTTACCTTTATTCCACAGCAGGAGTGGGATTAGGGCTTGTGGGGCAGGAATGGGGCATTTGGCCCCATTTGAAAATCTACATAGAGTGGTGATTGTGTAGTCTGGCCCCATAACTTGCTGGGCTGAAAGCACAATGATGTGGTAGAATAGTTACATGTGATGGACCTCTATTCTAGTCAACTGATCACAATAATCTAAGAAGAAAGAGAAAGACAGGTAGATAGTGAATACTGGGGAAAGAGGAACTATTGGAAGGAGACCACCTACATGCAAAAATAGAAGGAACAGGAGAAAGAAGCTAATGTAATGCAGGTGAACAGATGAATTATGGATAAGGCCTCAGCAGGGATAGAAATCCAACTCAGAATGAAAGTAGGTCCCTACTTCCTATGGGCCATCATTCAGTACTACATGCATATGTGTGGGTGGGTGGTTGTGCGTGCTTAGATCAAAACAAAATTCTACAACGAGAAAAGAAATACTTTGCTTTAAAGCAAGATATTATGGTTGAAACTATAACCCATAAAGCAAGCTGGTAGAATGTAGGCTAGATGTTGCTGCTGTTAGATGGATTTATAACTGGTGGACAGATATACCCAAAGAGTGCTTACCAATGGTTCTTTGTCATCCTGGAAAGAAGTGTCACATAGGCTACTGCTGGGTTTTGTCCCGTGCTCTGTTATTCAATATCTTTATTAATGACTTGGATGTGGAAGTACCAGGGATGACCGTCAAATTTGCAAATGTTACCAAATGGACAAAGTCAAGATTCAAGAGTACCTTTACAGACAATTGAGCCAAAACAAACAAAATAAATTTCAGCAGGAATAAATGTGAAGTTTTGCATTTAGGCAGGAGAAATCTGATGAAGAAATATAGGTTGGGAGACACCTATATTGCTCTCTTAAAGGAAGTTCAGTGACAGGTCCAGCCAGGCTACCAAAATTTACGCTTCTCCACTTCTAAACACCCTATTTTGGAAAGTAAATAACCATACTTCCTTCAAGTTCTGAAACAATGGAATCATCTGACATTAAATTGTAACGGTCCACAATATTAGCGATTGGAATACATGTGCGGGTTGTATGTGGGCCAATTTTAGGAAGTGCAGTCCCACAATGTTAACTCCTGAGTATTAAGCCATAGAGCTGATTTAGGGAATCCAAGACTAGAATACACCTCTTAGTTGACTGTAGTTGGAAGTTAAGGTACAGTTAGCCCTTTGTATCCACAGATTTGGCATCCACAGATTCCACCATTCACAGATTCCACCACCCATTGATTCTATCATCCATGGCTTGAAAATATTATAAAAATAAATTCAAAGAAGTAAACCTTGATTTTGCCATTTTACACAAGGAACCCCATTTTACTTTGCCATTGTACAAGGGACTTGAGCATCCATGCATTTTGGTATCCGGTGTGGGGGGGTGTCCTGGAACCAAATCCCAGCAGCTATAAAGGACCCTCTGTACAAGAAGGGTTCATCAATGTGCTTATGTTCTGAGTTTTCATATAGGGACAGTGTATTGATCTGTGCCTCATCTTTTAAATTAGCTACAGTAACCTGCCCAGCCATGTCCCCACATT
Source organism: Gambelia wislizenii (assembly GCA_030847615.1). Classification (NCBI taxonomy): domain Eukaryota; kingdom Metazoa; phylum Chordata; class Lepidosauria; order Squamata; family Crotaphytidae; genus Gambelia; species Gambelia wislizenii. Next base: position 153,106,553 of record JAUMIR010000004.1, read on the forward strand.
CCATCCCCTGCTCTCAGAACTCTGAGGAAAGAGAAACAAACAATACTCTTCCTCAGTTCCCAAAGGGGTGGGGGGTGGGGAGAAAAGAAAGAACCTGCATGAACACAAGGTTCACTGAGGCAGTTTTTCAGAAGGTGAGATAGAGAACACAATGGGAAGACCACAGCCTTCTCCTAAATTTCAGAATGTTAAACAACAGTATATTCTCAAACCACATTCTGTATTCCTGGGATCCTCTCAGTTCCTTAGAAAGTAATTATTTTTCTTTAGAAGTTCTCCTCTCACTGTCAACCATCACCTGCCAGCAGCGCACGTAGGATTTCTGCCAGCTCCCAGTTAAAGAGACCAGTTACCATGGCCACGGTGAACTTCACTCAAATCCTTTTTATGACTGTCACTCTTCTTGATGCACTGTGACCAGTTCATACCTCCATTTACTCTGATTTACATTATATTTCATCCACTTTTTTGCAAGGATGGATGCTCCAGCCTGGATATATACTATTTCTCCCTCGCCCGACAGGGCGCCGAAGGTGATTGGAACGACATTGAAATCCGATCGGGAGGCAATCGTTCAGATGGCCTCCCTCCTTCTGGGTATCTTGTTATGTATTGTTGATGTTGATTTTTATTTACTTTTTTTGTTGTATTACGAGAAGGGAGATGACATGCTTTATTTAGATGTACTTCTGTATTTTGGGCGATTCATTGTCTGCATTTGGTACCCTTTGAGGAGAAGGCTTTCTGGACCATTGTCCCCGGAGTTGATCCAGTCAGCGCCCCCTCTTGTGACTTGCCATGAGTGACGTCTGAATCCTATCATTCAATGTCAAAGTACTCAGCTTACAAATAAAACGGCAAAATTTTTTAAAAGAAATTCGCCCTCACAAACCCAATGTTTTGTTTCTCCAAGAAACACATAATAGATCTGATAAGCCAGTGTTTTCCACTTCCAAATTTGGAACCCAATTTATTTCTGGTGGCTCAGGCAAATTGCAAGGAGTGGCCATAATACTGGACAAGGGTATGCCTTTTCAACTTTATGATTTAAAAAGGGACAAGAATGGTAGATATATAATGATACAGGGTTTACTTTGTAATCATCTGGTCACTTTGACTACTTACTACACACCAAATGCTCACCAGAAAGAGTTCCTAGAATCTTTCTTCCATGAGCTAGCCCTCTTTGCAAAAGGCACTATAATCGTAGGAGGCAATTCTAATGAGATTCTAGATCTTATTTTGGATAGGTCCCCGAGGGCCAACAAAAACCTTTGTTCACCCCCTCTAATTCCTGAAGCATCCTTGGCATTCCTAGGATTGATTGACCCTTGGCAGACATTTAATCCGATGGAGAGGCTGTATAGTTTTTTCTCCCCAGTCCACAGGTCTTACTCCAGAACTGATCATTTTTTTGTTAATAAGTCAGTCCTTTCCCAGATTACAGATGTGTCTATGAAAATATCCTCCATTCTGACCACGCCCCCTTCTCCTGATGTGGACACTATATCCAGATGCTCAACCCACCAAGATTTGGAGGTTTAATCCTAGACTGCTATTAGATGATCAACTTAAATCCAGCATTCAAAAGTCCCTAAAATTGTTCTATGTAGAAAATAGATCACAAATTACCTCTGAGGCTTTGCTTTGGGATACAATGAAAGCGGTGCTTCGCGACCTCTTTATACAGGAGGGAGCGAAGCAGAAAAAACTTAGATCCACTAAACGAACTTCCTTACTACTAGAGATTGCTGAACTCTCCAAAACACATCAAAAGACACAAAAAGATACGGACCTGTTCCTACTTAATAAGAAGAGGTCAGAGCTTCAGGAACTGGATCTTCACCAAATTCAAACAGCCCTCCATTTCACTAAAGCATACTATTACGAGCATAATAACAGGAATTCTAAATTGTTAGCTAGACTAGTACAAAAAAAAAATCAGAGAAAAAAATAATTTCTAGCATCACCACCAAAAATGGCATGATAACGTCTGTTTTAAAAAATATTCTGGGAGAATTTGAATCCTTTTATGCTGATTTGTACTCTGCAGAGCAGCCCAACCCTGACAGATACACATTCATAAAGTCCCTGCCTCTGAAAAAATTAACCTCCGAATATGAAGCAATTCTTAATGTCTGATTACATCAGAGGAAATTCATCAGGTCCTTCATAAATTGCACCCAGGGAAGGCTCCAGGCCCAGATGGATTTAACTCCAAATTTTACAAGCTCTTTAAAGAGGACCTGACACCCCCACCCCCACATGATAGCCCTGTACAATGAAATCTTGAATAACTTCCTTCCCCCAGATTCATGGAAGCAATCCTGAATTATTCCTATTCCCAAAACTATACATATTAATCCCAATACGTCAGCATTTAGGCTGATATCATTGATAAATCAAGATTTTAAGATTATGTCTGCTATCATGGTAAATAGGATCAACTCATTTGTGTCCTCATACATAAACCCAGACTAGGTGGGATTTATCCCTGGCCATAAGATGATTGACACGGTTAGAAGAACTCTGAATATCATACACCATGCCAACCTCTCCCTTCACCTGACCTTCTTGGTCTCTTTAGATGCTCTGAAAGCCTTTGACCAATTAGACTTGTCTTTTTTGTTTGACATTTTAACTGAAATGGACTTTGGCCAGAAGTTTATTGGTTATTTACAGGGCACATATTCTGGATCTAGCGCTGTAATCCATGTCAATAGAATGGACTCTCAGCCTATCTCCTTACACTGGGGGACTAAGCAAGGTTGCTCTCTATCCCCCATCCTATTTGTGTTGGCTATTGAGCCTTTTGCAGAAATGGTCAGACCTTAAGGGCCCCTTGATCTATGGGAAAGAACACAAACTTTCCCTATATGCAGATGATGTTCTATTGTATCTATGGGACATGGACAGGTCTTTTCCAGTGCTACAGCTGATCCTGAAAGATTTTGACAGCTATGTGGGTTTTAGCGTTAACCTGAACAAGTCAGCACTGTTCTGCCTTAATCTCCCGCTTCCCTCTCAACAGGAATGGCAAAAAGCAACCCAACTCAGTCTGTATCCCTCTGGATTCAGATATCTAGGGCTTTTGATTATGAAGGACTTTAAGCATTTAATTCTGCGAAACTACAAACCTCTTACAAGGTGGTTAAGGACTCGATTAAAAATCTGGAAGACCTTCCAATTATCTCTCTTAGGCAGAATAGCGCTGTTCAAAATGTTTGCCCTCCCCTGTTTGCTTTTCCTATTTCAAAGTATTCTTCTCTCTCCCCCACCTTCCTGCTTTAAAGTTTGGAAAAAACTCCTTCATGATTATATATTCAATGGGAAGAGCCCCCGATTCCCACAGTGAGTTAGATACAGCAGCCCTAAATGTGGAGGTCTCGGCATTCCCAACCTGGAGCTCTACTTTGCGACTTTTCAGTTAGCCCAAACCATCCCTTTCCTTCAAAAAAATCTGACAGCGAGGTGGGTTATGCTTGGATTAGATCTACAACACCTGTCAGTCCTCAGGTACTTCTTTTCTAAGAGTACCACCCATCAGCTGAACAACTTGGACAACCCATTTCTGTGCATGTCCCTTTTAATTTGGCACAAGTGGGTGCATGTCTTTGCGCCTCCCCTCTCACCCATTCAAGCATTATACTACACTCCCTTTTTTATGACCCAGATAAGATAAACCAATTTTTGGGATGGGAGGAATGGGGTCTATGTATGTTACAAGATCTCTTCCTTCAGTCTAAGCCCCAAACAGTAAATGAGCTTCTCGGGGATTTGTCCCCGTATGTCCCTAACTGGTTTCAAATTTGTCAGGTACGCATGTTTTTGACCAGATTAGTAACCTCTGGATTCATTTTATGTTCTCCCACAATATATGAACATATCTGCAGGTCACCCATCTCACCAGCCAAAGGCAGGGCAGCCCAGATATACAGGTGGCTGATAGATGACACTTTCGGGAGCAATATTTATTATAAAGCAACTTGGGAAAGCAAATTAAATGTCTCAATTCATGAGACGGATTGGCTAAAACTTTGGGCATCACTAATTTTTAAACTCTGCTCTATTGCCTTAAAGGAAACATCCTTGAAGCTACTTTATAAATGGCAACTCATGCCAATTCAACTGACCAGGATGACCAAAACTGCCTCTCCTGTATGCTGGAGAGGTTGTGCCCACCTGGGTACGTTTGTACACACGTGGCTTGAATGCCTGAGCGTCTGGAGGTTTTGGTCCTCAACACTTGACATTTTTAGCAAAATCACTTCCTAGGCCATAAACCCCTCTCCAGAACTACTTTTGCTATCACTGTTCACAGATTCTAATAAGAATTTAAAGCATAAGAAGATTATTGTCTTCTTACTTGCCATCTCCCGAATAGTGATTGCTAAAAGTTGGAAAAATGAAATGCCCAATATGAGTGCCTGGTGGGATAAGTTCTGGGTCATATGGTTTATGGAGAAGCTCTCCGCCAATATTTGGAAGTTGACTGCTGGCGATGCTGCTGACACCTTCATCAAACAATGGTTCCCTATAGTTACATATCCTTCTGAAGCCAGATCTGCAGCACAACCTCCACCACATCATGGTAGAATGTGGAATGATGTTTTCTCTGTCCCATCTCAATGAAATCACATGTCTGGACTGAAGTACTGTGGTCTCGTTATACTTCTAACTTCACATCCCTTCTCTGACTGTTTGTTGTATTTTATTTTTGGTTATGTTAGTGTTGATATTATAAGATTTCTGTAACAAACTGACACTTATTCATGTTTATTTTTATTAATAAAAACTTTATTACAAAAAAATAGAAGATGTTCTCCTCTCATAACTACTTGGGAACACTTTTCTGAACGTAAACATTCCACACGCACACCCAGGTATGGAGCACAGGTGTTCTGACATACCTTCCTTTCAAACATGTACACTAACACTTAAGTGTTAAATTCATAATTTAAATGAAAGATGTGGCATTCAGAAGTAAAAACAACAGTAATTATTAGAGCTGAGAAACTGTCAGGGAATATTTTATTGTGCTTTGCTAAAATTATGTAGGACCATCAAGGGCCAGACAAAATAAATTTGAGGATTTGAACCTAGACCTGGATTTGCATCCATGATCTATCTGGCATTCTTTTCATCTATAGTGTTATCCTTTCATCTGTAAGCTTGGAAGGATATTACAAAACAGGTAACTGCTTGTTCTTCTCATGGGATGGAGTAAGGCAAAGATTTGAGCAAGAAAGCTCAGCAGCCCAGCAGCAGGTACTAGAAGCAAACTGTACAAAATGAGTGCTGAGGCTATATGTTTTACTGCAATTTCTCTTACCATGAAACTAGTCATGGATATAAGTAAAATCTAGACTGCTGGGAGATGTTTTTGACAGGTAAAAGTGTAAGTCACCTCCAAGTCATTCCTCCAGAGTAGGTCACTGGTTCGCTTACCACTGATTCCACTTTACGGTAAATGTATTTTGAGACTGCAACTTGAAGCGTACAGGTTGATCTTTACAAGATAAGGATAATTTGGATTCATGCAAAATTGGTTATGGAGAGTTGGAGCAGTCAGGTAACTTTAATTATGCCTTCAAATAACAAATTTTATTCATGAATAAATAGACCCAGAGAACCCAAAATTGGAGCTGTGTGCACACCCATAGCTGTAATTGCTGCTCTCACTGAAGTACATTCCACAGCCAAAGAAGCAATCTTTTAAAGTTGAATAATGGTTTGTTTCTTCAGATGTGGTAACAACTGTGGTAAAACCACTACAACAAAGGAAACTCCAGATTCGTGTAAATTTCTGTCCATCATGTGCCTGTGCTTGCGTGAATCTTGGTCTTGAGTTCCCATTGAGAGGACCATATTCTCTTACACTCCAACTCCACCTTTAGAGTAAAGTTGGGGGATTGGTCACCATTTCTGCTAAGCACGCTAGGTCTAAAGTGAGTCGCAGACCAGCTTTACCTGGATAATCACATTTACCACCTATGTATGTAGAGTCCCTGCTTTATCTGAATGACTGTATACATTATAACATTTATTTATTTATTTACATCATTATTTATTTATATACAGTATTTATTGACACTTAGAATCTATCTTTATGTTTGGATACAAAGGGCACATAGAAAAGTAGAATTTATTTCCTTTATAGAAAAAATTATATCCTGCCATTTCATTACCGAGAGAGGCTCACAAACATTTAAAACTACTATACAATAGAAACACATTTATTCAGTTTAGCATATGAATTCATGTAGAATTCTGAGGCAGGAAAAATATGGGAGCACAGCCATAGATAAAGCAACCTTAGTAAATGCATAACAGGCAAACTCATGCGGTATAGAAATGATTTCTGTCTTCAGTAGAAGACATCCAAAAAAGGGGTTATCACCACTGTTCCAGAAGGCTCTTTCTCTTTCATCAGCATCAATTATGCCTCTACTCTAGGTGGGGCACAAAACAGGCAGGTTGGTATGTGAGGAAGTAGTTTCTCAGCTATTCTAGGCCCAAACCATTTACTTAAAGTTGTGTCCAGACATAAACTAGAATCAGTGCAGACATGTTAGATGTGATGAGATTGCATCAATGTGTGCTCACTTACTGTTGGTGGTGCATTCTGGACTATCTACAGATTCTGAATACTCTTCATACAGTATGTAGCCCCATTACAGTAATTCAATACTGATGTAACTAAGATTTTTGTAACCAGAGCTAAGTCTGACTTCCTCAGGAGTCCTTTAGTAGGTGCAACAGCTGACATGTTGTGACCTAACCTAAGTCACTTCTGGCCACCACTGTTATTACCACTATGATCCATCCATCCATATGCAAAGTAGAACCCAGAAGTGGCCTTAAGCCAGATTTGTCAAGGGCACTACAACTCTATTCAGATTAGGTCGACTATGGTCCTTTCTTGCTTTGTATGTATTAAGCTTAATTGGGGGGGTAGGGGCTTCATCCACCCTATTTAGAAACCCAGTAGATGAAACAGAGGGAGTAGATGAAAAGGGGGAATGGAAATCTGTAAGAAGATCAGCTATCACAAACTGCAGTAAATGAGAGGAGGGGACAGAGTGGGGAAGGTGAAGAGTTCTTGAAGATCTCAATACCAACAGACATTGTAGTGTTCATATCAATATTTGTAGTATGGCTTAATACTCCCTATGTAGCAACTAAGTGCTATGGTCAGCCACCAAAGGGCCACCACTAGACAGTATTGTTTCTCAGTGGCATTTATCTAGACAAAGAGGTGTGTAGGTGCATGCACATCCGGTAGCAAGCAGCCATGAAATGTCACCAATGTATATTGTTAAACAAAGCAAAATCCAGAGTTGGGATCTTATTATGATCAACTGAAAAGCTATGAAAGTATACAAATGTGAAATGCCAAGACCTTTTCTTCAGTCAATCACTTCTAGGGGCCTGTCTATATGAGGGGTCAAGATTTGGATTGATATGCACTAATTCAAATTCAAAGCAGCTTCTATTTACCTTAACAGTTTTCTGGAAAAATCACAGGCATGCAAAGCTATTCGCTTTTGCTGTCCCAACGGGCATGCCTGCGAATCAAGATGGTGGGCACTAGTGAATTACTCATGTTTTTATTGTTGCCAGTTGCCACAGCCGAATATATCTGTATAATCAAATATCTTATTTTTTTCTAGTATTGCTTTGCCAATATCTGGAACCTCTGGAAGAAGAAATTCTGTGTACTAGCTGGAACCATACACCTTTTTTAAAAAATCCCCCCAAAACACTCGGTAAACCTCACAACAGCTCACAAACTGCCGCTGCTGCCAGTTGACTGTCTGGGTCCCAGTCTAGACCACAGATTGAGTGACAGGAGTGAATTGTGAGGTGGAAAGGGAATTTACACATGGGTGGTGATTAGTTGGGTGTGTTTCCTGAGCAGCCAATCAGCACACTGGGAAAAGCAACATACCCAAGAGAATTATATAGATAGATAGATGGTCTGATTCACAAGTAAGTTAATCACTTAGTGTAACATATATGGGTGACAAATGACTAAAGGAAGAACTCCAGAGCCATCCTGCACAAAGTTTAATGCAATATTTTTTAAACGAAGTTTGTCTATCTAGTCACCTGTAAGTTATCACATATATGATAATCCTGTAGCTTATCAAATAAGAATTGTGTTCTTGTATCAGTTCCTCAAAATGTTTATTTGTTTAAATTACAGGGCATTATCCCATAAAAGGAAACTCATGGGTATAACCCTGGGTACAAGGGTTAGAAGATATTTTTAATTGTCTCACAATTCTCATTGAAGTCATCTGTTGTGCCCTCCTGAGACCTGTTGTGAAACAAAACACACCTTGCCTCAGAAATTTATCCATTTGTGATGCTTGTGGTATATTTCAGAGAAAATAAATAAACATAGAATCATGCTTTAAAAATGTATAAAATATATACAGTTGAAAAACACACACAAACACCTTTATCAGGAAATGCATGCCAAAAAGGGTACACTGGGAAAAGCTTTCAAGTAATGGAAAATGTGTGTAGAAAATGTATAGAAATTTTCAAACAGGAAGAAAAAATAAAGTCTTGCAATCTGATATGGACAGAGGATGGGATGAGAATTCAGAGGATTCAGAGAAAGACAATGAAATTGAGAATAAGAGATCTGATCACATCTGTTATATTTTATGGACAGGGTAGGAAAAATGTTCAGCCATAATCAATTGAAATTCAGAGAATTTCTTGTTGGGGGTTGCCTCCTAGTAGTAGGTAGGTAGGGATGTAAATCCTCTGTTGTGGTGCTGGGATTTTCTGCTGGATCTTGTTCTGATCTTTTTAACAGAAAAAAAGTCCTTCTGTTCATGGAATCCTAGTTAAAATCAAAGTCATTGCTTCTCAAGGTATCTAATTTGGGGAATCAGTAAATGTTTTCTTCGCCATGTACCAGGGACTTGCATCATACTTGTGCCCATTGGCCACAATTGTGTCTTTCTTTTCTGGAAACTCAAGGGACTGGCACGTGATAGTTTGTAGACCACCCCAGTCTTTGTGTCACCACTAGGATTAAGACTGATCTAAGCTATTTTAAGATGATGATGATGATGATTTCAGTGGAAATGAACAGTGAAAGAGAGCTTGGAAATTATTTTAGATGCAGGTAATGTGAATTTAAATATAAGTATTTCTCAAGGTAATTGATAATTAAGTTGGATTAGTGGCTTTTGAGAAGGCTGTTTGTTTCAATTATCATGCTGAACACTTATAACACTACCGTATATCTAAAAAGCTGTATACCAAATTCTTTTTTTTTATAAATAATATGTTAATATATTGTGCTACTGTTTTGTTCTGTTCTTTAAATTTGTGGTTTATTTTCTCTACCAAACATTCCTTCTTCTTCAGGAGGAAAGTAAATACAGTGTTATGCATTATATGGTGCTATATTCAATCAGGTGATGGCCTGGAATTGCATTATTTTATATTACTCCTTTTAGGGCAAAGGAAAGAAAGACATGAGAAAATTCTGAGTACACAAGAGTAATTAATTTTCTGATGTTCACTCTATGGATTTGAACTAAAACAAGGGAGACCCATTAGTCATCATTATAATTTAATGGCCTGGAACATTTTTGAGTCAATAAGCAGACAGAAGAGTAAAATTTGCCTGTTATTGTACTCTTGTAATTTAGAAGTTGACATGATCTCTTCATGAAAAGTTAATTTTAACTTTTAATGTATTTCATGTTTGAGGCAGTGTACCCTTTTCCTGTTCTATTCTTGTGGTGTTCTTCTGATGTGGTTGGAGACAGTTTTTTGCTGTGTTTCCTCACGTCTGATTATCTCCTTTATCTGATTAATGCAGCTTTTTTTTTTAAAAAAAATGGTGGATTTATATATAACTTTTAGGAGAGGAGTGTTATATAATGGTATCAAAGGGCCATTATATGTATGTGTGTGTGTGTGTGTGTGTGTGTTTGTGTGTTATAAGGAAGCACAATTCTGTCCAGAAGACAAGTGACCCAAAGAATAAGTGGTTTCACCACTAAATAATAGATGGTTTGCCATGGCAAATTTGTTACATACAGGATTGTTGTTTTACCTTTTTGTTTTGGCAATAACTACAATACTGCCTGTGGAGTTCTTTGGTAGAAACCTCCTACAGTTCCTTAGGGAGAGTGGATTCAAACATATTTTTTAAAAAGAAAAATCAGGAAGATAAGACAAATAATTCCATGTAATTCAAAAGAGTTAAAAAATGTTCAAACAATACAGCTCAAAGGCCAGAACAGTGGTTTACAAACTGGGAACTTAGGATGCCTTAGAAGCTTATCAGAGATTCCTAACTGAGAAGGTGAGAAATGTCAGTTTACATTTCTTAAAATACAGCAACTAGTTGTCAGCAACTACCAGTTTTCTGAAATGTGCAACTTCAGGGGAACATGGAACATATTCTAGGGTATGTTTTTAATTTCTGCACATGATAGATCCACCAGGCATTAGTAGCATTTGCATTAAATGAATGCATCCCCAAATCCTAAATAATGTATAGAAAGTATTATGCGGTCTGAAAGGGTTCCCTGAAAATATGAACTCTCAAAACCATTGGACCCCAACTAAATGCTAAACAGTTTATTCTTTGCTCCATAAAGCTTATCTATTCCTCTGGCTGTATTTCTGGAACAGTACAAATGTATTCAGATTCTCTGATGAGTTTTGCTCATATGTATTATGGATTCCTACTGGGGTCAATCAGTTTCCTGCAGTCAATCCACTTATATTCTGTCCCTGGGACTTTTTAGATTATTAATATCCTGTCTCGGGAAAGTGTAATAACCTTATTTATTGAACAGAGTTTTTTTTTAAGGGAAGGAGGTAATGCAATAATAATCAGGAACTATGAATCTGCTATGTTATACCTATATCCTTTCAAAAAATCTTTTTTGGAAGCATATGTAGATAAAACTGGTGATGTCAAAAGCAGCATTTGTTGTCAAGTTATAGTTCACAGTAGGTAGAGTAGAACTCAGCAGAAATGATTATAATTGGTAGTGTCCTATTTAAGTGTGAATTAGTAGGATTTTTTCTTCATAAATAGATTCACCAGAGAAAAGACTATTACACTGCAACACTTCATTACAGAAATGGCATGCTGTTTCAATTTAAAATTAAAGTAGCAACTATGTTATTTGAATAATATACCAGGAAAGTTTTCTGTGGATCATTGCAAAGTTATTGCCATGCAGTGTGTCATTTCTGTCTGAGTTTATCTATCTCAACTACAGAGATTATCAGACGCTTGAAAAAGCTCCAAAGGAGCTTGCAAGAATGACGTCACTGTACCAGGAATGGGTCCTGGTATCACACAACATAGTCCTCCCTCTGTGCTGAAGTAACGAAAAAGGTGCCACTTTTCATTAGCGGAAAGTCCTGCTAATCGAAAGTGGTGCCTTTTTTGTCACGTCAGCATGGAGTGAGGATGGAGCAAGCATGCCAGGATGACGACATGTGCGGAGCGAGGAACTGTTCCTGGTACAGTGACATTGTTCTCACAAGCTCCTTTGGGGCTTTTTCCAAGTTTCTATAATCTATCAATCATTGCTCATCTTAGTATATGAGCAAGGGACTCTCTTAGCTGGGTGCAGCATTCTATTAGATTATCTTCATTAGATTGCATCCATGTATATAAGATTTTCAATTTTTGCAGTATGATTTTTTTTCATCAGTGGCCCTTTCACTACAAAGTTACATTACTATGAATCCATGTTAACTGCCATGGCTGCATCCTCTGGAATCCTAAGGTTTATTGTTTGGTGAAGCACCAAAGCTTTCTGGCTGAGAGTTCTAAATATTCCTCCATAAACTGCAAACCCCAGGATTCCATAGGATGGAACCATGGAAGTTAAAGTAGACTCATAGTGCTGTGATTGTGTAGTGTGAAAGAGCCCCAGATGTATCAAAATCATTAGGATGGTGGGTTTTTTTCTTGCATACTTAAAATATACATGGCAAGCAGCAAAATAATCTGTTACCTTTACTACAGAACTATACTGAAGAGCACTTGTTCACTTTTCTAGAACAAAGGTTTTTTATCCTTGAGTGAATAGTTCCTAGCATAACATGTCATGCATGTGTGCATGAGAGAGATGTGCCTTATTCAGGTGTTGAAGATCTGGATATACAGTCAGCCCCCTGTATCCACAGATTCTTTATCAACAGATTCAACCATCCATTTTAATTTTAATTTTTTTTTGAAAATATTAAAAAAAAAATCCAAAACGCAAACCTTGCAGTTTGCCATTTTATATAAGGGACACCATTTTATGATGCCATCATATATAATGGGACTTGAGCATCCACGGATTTGGGTATCCACAGGGGTCCTGGAACCAAACCCAAGAGGATACCAAGGAACCACTGTAATAAACATGTGAGGAAGCACAGCACACTAGCACAAAGTCCCTCTGTGACTACTTTTGGAAGCATTGTGAAAATGAGAGTCTCCTGTCCTCTTTTCTGCCTAAACACACACTTGTTTTTGTCTAAGCAGGGTCAACCATTTTTACTGCTTGCATTGGAACTCCTCAGATTGTACACAGATATCCAGGTGGGCTGCCATAATGAGAGTCATGTAGCTCTCCAGATATAATTGAACTGCCCTTCACAGTGTTCCTCACCATTGGCTGTGCTGGCTTGGCCTACTGGGAGCTGCAGTTCAATAACAACGAGAGAACCACATGAGTGCCACTCTTGTGTGAAACCATGAAATGAAGGCTTTGCTGACAATACTAGGCTAGATGGGCCAGTGATCTGATTACATCCGGCAGCTTTCTGTGTTTCCATTTCATTTCCCACATGATTGAGACTGAAATTGAGGTACTAGGGGATTTAGGGGTAGATCTAGGAAAGTGCAGACCCTAACTTGTGATTGAATCAAAGCTCAGCCACACTGGGTGTTATACATATAACCAAGTCATAACTCAAAGGAGGCTAGCAGACACACTAAGCATTGCTTTATTGAACTGAGAATCAGCAAGGAACCTGCAAGGTAGGGTACATTTTAAAGGAACAGTACATTGCTAGCCTATGGATAGCTTGGGTCCAGACTATCTGTAAGACTATATCTCCCAGTGTAAGCCTGCTTGAGTTTTCAGAACCTCATGGGAGGGCATTATCTCACTCTTACCATCATCACATACATGTTTGGTGAGGACATGGGAGAGAGCCTTCTTGGTGGCTTCTGCAGGACTGTGGAATTCCCTCCCATGGGAAGTGGCACCCTTTCTGCTCTCTTTCCATGAGCAGGCAAATTCCTTATTGTTTAGCTAGACCTTTGAGTATTAACTATCCATTGGAGAAGGACTTTTAACTTGGGTGTGTTGTATTGTATTTTATCATCATTATTATATTTTACCAGCCTTTTAAAAACTGTTTGAAATTAAGGTTTTTAATATGATGGTTTGTGTAATTGTTTTTTACCTTTCTATTATGCATTGTTTTAACTGTATTTTGTTTGAACTCATATTATGGAATGCCTGGGGTCCCATTTATGGATAAAGGCAGGATATAAATAAACTAAACTAAATAAAAAAGATATGAAAGCTGAGCTGTTGACAGATCACCTCTCCATGTAGCCTGCTCAACCAGCCCTTGGGCTCCTGTAACTCACCTTGCTCCCACACTCTTCTGGGTTAGTGACTATGTCCCTAAGGTGACTTTGACGCCAGAGAAGTAAATGTGGTCTCTGTTGGGGTATGGTTTTAATTGTGTGAACCATTTCTCCCATATCCTTAAATGAGCCTTAAATGAACTAAACCTTAAGTGGAAGACTTCCAGGCAGAGATGTAAACTCAAACAAGAGTAAAGATTTATTTCAGAACAATAGGTCCAAACATGAAGCATGTAAGCTGCATTTATTTCAGTGTATCAGCCTTTGTTATATCAATGTTAACAGCTTTCTCCTGAATTCCATACTCAATACTTTACTATCCTTTCAGCTCCTAACTAGATTTTTATTTTGATCTCATTCCTACCTCTTTCTCCAGCTGGCCCTATCTGACAGTTGAACAGCCAAACCTCTCCTTTTATATTCACCTCCCCAATTCTCAACATTCCAAGAGCCCTGATTGGCTGGCTCCATTTCAGCCAGGACACCTCATATCTTAACCATTTTCAGACTAGTTATTGGGAAATAAAGATGGCCAACCGAACACTATCTTTAGTGAAGAGAAAAATACTTATTAGATACTTAGTGTGTGTATGTGTGTGTGTGTGAGTGAAATCTTCTGCTATTGACTAAATGACTTAGAGAGAAAGAGATAAGTGGCTGGAAGTGAAGTCAAGCTTTATAATATCACTCTGCAGGCAAGGAAGCAACAGATAAGACAACAGAAAATGAAAACAGTATCTCTACCTCTTTTGCAACCATGAAACACATACTCACTTGGACAGGTATCAATAAACATTTCTCCACTTCTGACATACTGTATGTCCAGTTGGTGAAAGAAAATAGAAAAAGCAGATAAACTAAGAAAAGCTATGCTGAAAAAAAGTAGCAATTGAATGCAGCCATAGGGATGGAAAGAATATTTGAAAATATTTATAAAATGGTCAAAAATGTGTTTCTCAAATATCAGGAAACCCTGATGAGTAGAATTGTTGACTGACAAGAATCTTCACAGTTCAGTACTTACTCTGCTCAAATCTGACACAATTTCTTTGCCTGTATTTGCATGCATGTGCATGCTGGGAACAGAAGAAGAAAATGCTGTTTCCTCTGCAGTAAATTCTGGTTTTTTCTGCAAAAATACTATATGGAAATTTTGCACAGAATAGGTCTTGAACTACAAATAGTCTGACAGTTTTCAAAAACCTTCTCACAACAAGGAAAACATTGCTAAAATTACTTGTTGCTTCCCTTAAGGATGAAATTTGTAAAGTGTTGCATCCCCATGCTACAGAAGAAAAGGCAGAAGGAAAGGTGTTCCTATGTATCTGTAAAAGGAATCAGGATCAGCATAGAAAGTAATTTTAACTAGGTACCCACAGATGCATGTAGGAGCACAGGAAAGGAGCATATGGATTGTGAAAGAAGGAAAGATAATTATAGATTGAGAAAACAGGTACAAAAACTTTAAGGAACACTGAGAAAAGACATTTTGCTGCCTGAAGCAGTATCAAATTATAAAGTAATCTAAGTTTACTTTAAAAAGTCTTGTTATACCTCTCAGACACTAATTCTGCTGTTGACACCTGTCTTTCTGGCCTATGGTGTCTTCTTAAGCAGTTTTTTTTACCTTGAAAGGCTTTGTTGTTATCTGTTGTCAAGTTAACTTTGATTTATGGTGATCCCATGAATGAGAATCCTCCAAGTCATTCTATCATAAACAGCCCTGCTCAGTTCATGCAAATTCAGGGCCATGACTTCCTGTAATGAATAGATTTCCTCTTTTCCTACTGCCTTCCTTACTAAGTATTATTGTCTATTATAGTGAGTCATGTCTTCTCATGATATGGCCAAAGTACAGGAGTCTCAGTTTAGTCCTCTTAGCTTCTAGCTAAAGTTCAGGCTTTAGTACCCATTGTCTCTGGGTTCTCAGTCTGTCCTCTCTTTCTTTCTTGACCTGCCTGCCTACTCTGATTCCCCGATTCCCTCTCATCCCTGCTACTTTGCTTCATCCCTGTCAAGGCTGCTCCTCTCCTGTCACTCTGTCTGCAGTTGTTGTCTCTGTGTGTGCTCCCTGAACTCCCTGGTTTCTATGTTTCCCTTCTTTCTTGATTTCTCCACCTATTCTGAGTCCCTGATTCCGTCTCATCCCTGATAATTTGCTTCATCCCCACCAAGGCTGATCCTCTCCTGCTTCCCCATCCTCTGCAACTCTATCTTGGCTGTTTTTTTCTTCTTCTCAAATTGCTCCTTGAACACTTTGGGGTGCCAGTTCCACGAAAGGATAAAGTTCGCAAAATTCTGGATTACCATTCTTTCGCATCAGGAGTGCATAATTCACATGAGTTCTTGCTTATTTGGAAGATGTGGCAAGTTTCAGTTTTCATTAGTTTACACAGGCAAGGGGGGGCATGCCCTCCAGATGATTAAAGCCAGGCAGGAGGTGGGGAGGAAGCAAGGAGGTGGTCATAAACCATAAATAACAAGAGGGGAGAAAAGCACAAACAAACAAAAGAATGACAGAGCGATCTGTCAAGTTCCCGATCGTCTTCCCTGCCCCAAAAGCCTTGAATAAAGACAAAGGAGTGAAGGGAACACAAACAAACAAAAGCACGATGGAGCGACCAGCCGGTTGCAGCATGAACTCACTCTCACTCTCTCTCTCTCATACACACACACCACCCAAGTGGGGGCTACCCCCATTCCCCATCGTCTTCCCTGCCCCCAAAGCCTTCCTTTGAAACAGACAGGAAGGCCTCAGAGCAGATTTCCGAAAGTGGGCTGCAAGCAGAAGAAGGGGCAAATGGCAGGCTAGGTGGATTTCCCTCTCCAATCCCTCCGTCTATTCAGAGAAGGCACAATGGTCACTCCAACAAATCAGGATTCAGCTCTACTCACGCTAATTTGAAAAGGTCACTGCAAATTCACACAGACATTTGCAAATGGTAAGTTCACATGACCAATTGTGTGCATTTTCGCGAACTTTATCAAAAAAGTCAGGAAAACTAGCAAAAGCTGATACTGTATGACTTAGGGGTTTTTTGCTTCCCCTCCTTCTGAAAAGGGCGCTGTGGCTTTGAAATGTGTGGGAACTAGCAGGCTTCTTGTTGCATTTATTGAGGATTTATTTTCCCATGTAAAGGGCACCTGGGTTTTGAGTCTGCACTTCCTTTCTTGCTTGACCTGCCTGCCTACTCTGATTTCTGGATTCCTTCTCACTCCTGCTAATTTATGTCATCCCCGCCAAGACTGCTGCTTCCTCCTTCACTGCCCTTTCTGGGCTAGGTGTTTTGTTTTGTTTGTACAATGTGCTCCCTGAACTCTCTGGGTTCTGAGTCTGTGCTTACCTTAATTCCTGATACCTAATCCATCCATTCCTGTGTTATCTTCTCACTTTTCCTCAAATAGTTGTACAAAATCAAACTTTCATGGCTGGAGGCAAACCTACACCTGTGTGGTTGTTCTTCAGAAAGGTTTTGCCATTCTGAGTAAAACTGCATTAGTTTCTTGAAAATTCAGTTTTTAAATGTCGCAGTGAGTTTTCCATCTTTGGGAGGGGAAAAAAAAATCCCAAATATTTCAACAGTACAGAAAAAAATACTGATGCCTTTTCCTTGAGATTTGTTCTGAAATGAGAAAACTGAGAATTTCCATCTGTAGTATGGTGTCATCGGCATATCTTAAATTGTTGGTGTTCCTTCCTCCTATTTTCATGCCTCCTTCCTCTGAGTCTAATCCTCTTTATGTATGATATGTTCAGCATATAAGTTAAACAGGTAGGGTGATAAAATGCAGCCTTGCCTGACCCCCTTGCCAATTGGAAACCATTCCATTTCTCTGTATTCTATTGTGATGACAGTGGCATACATTATTTATTTGACATCTGGTGCAGATCATTTTTTAACATTGCTCTCCTCTCTACAACAAAATTATTTGCAGTAATAATCATGAAAGGAAATGAATGATAATAATGGCCAGAAAGGAAACACAGACGGTGAAAATTCTATTTTATTGAATACACAATAAAGACTGTCAGTACCACAGTCTTTTAAAGAACCACAGTAAACATCTGCCTTTCCTCAAAGAGGTTTTATCTATCTGTCTAAGTAAGGTCAGCCCTGCTTAGTACTTGGATGGGAGATGGCCAATGAATACTAGGTGCTATACTCTATATTTCAAAGGAAGGAACTGGCAAAAACACCTCAAAGTATTCCTTGGCTAAGGAAACCCTATGAAATTCATGGGGTCATCATAAGTCAACAGGCAATTTGAAGGCACGCACGCATGCACACACACACACACACACACACACACTTATCTCCTTTCCACATAAGAGCATCCAGTTCAACTATTAAGAAGCCTGAGGAAAATAAAATAAAACCGAGATTCTTCTGGAAACCCTGTCACGATTGACATGTCTTTGCACTGTGTGCTGGTAAGCTTATAGCTCTGCTAAAATAAATAAATAAATAAATAAATAAATAAATAAATTTCTGCTTCTTCCAGAGACCAAGCTTCTCCACCCTAGCAATGTCCAAATGGCACCTTTTGGCACCTTTTACCCAGGATGCTGGGGTAGCAAAAGCAAGCTCATTGCCCCCCCCAAGACTAGAGGGTCCTTTCCTGCTTACTGATGGACTTGAGACTTATTTTAAAAAATGAAATAATTAGAATCTGAGCCAGCTAATAGTCCTAATGGGTACTAGGTAGAATGCCTGGAATCTGGATATAATCTGGCCAGTCATATAGGAACCCTACAATGGCAGCCTTGGATAATGTCATCCCAAATCTTGAGAATCTCCATTAGGCTCAACATTCAGCTGGGAAGAAAAGATGCTTAAGAAGAAAAACTATAAATCACATGTGAGGATGGAAGAAAAGGGGGAAAAAGCAGGGGGAGAATCTCTAGCTCTTTTAAGACTAACTGATTTCTATTTTAGCATGAGCTTTTGTGGACATCAATCAACATCTTCAGTCATTGCATCTGAGGAAGTGGATTGCTACCCACGAATGCTCATGATAAACTAGAAATTAGTCTTAAAGGTGCTGATGGATTCCTTCCCTCCCTCTTCCCTTTTTCTTACACTGCATAGACCAGTGGGGCTACTTCTGTGAGTGGGAATGGTTTAATTTTCAAAAGGAAGTAGCATCTCCTCACCCACCATCTCCTCCTTCTTGCCTTACTCAAGGAAATTCCTAGGAAGGGAAGGAGAGAGGGAGTGGGGAGGGGATCGGCTTCAGTTGATGCATGTTGTAAGTGTCTGCTCCTCAATTTATGTTTCATGCAGCCCACCTTTTCTTCCCTTTTCTACCACTTAAATGAGGAAGGAGGGAGTGAGGAGCCATCATTGCACACCTTTATCTTCTGCACCTGGGGGCGGAACACACCTCCATCCCCTTTTTGTCTGCCACTGCCTGATGGTAGCCTCTTGTCTGGAGTGCAGGCTATGCATCAGGACAATCAAATGTTGTGGCACACCCAATTCCAAAGAGCAATCCATAATTTTTCATGATCTCCACAAAGGCAATGCTATAATTTACAAAGCACAGGTTGATTTTCTTCTATTTTTTTTTTTTGTGCTCCATTATCAATGATCCCTAGTGCCTCTTCCCTTCCTGAATCTAGCTTAGACATCTGATATTTCTCACTCCATATACTGTATGGTAAAAGTATTTGTGGTAGAATTTTAAGCATCACTTTTATTGCATGCAAAATTAATGCAATGGTCGTGTGGTTACTGCAAACTCTGGTGTCTCCTTTCTTGGGAATTAGAATGTATATTGAGCATTTCCAGTCTGTGGGCCATTCTTTTGCTTTCTATATTTGTTGACAGATTTTAGTTAGAACTACAGTAGATTCTGTCTCTGTAGCCAGAAGCAGCTCTATTGGTATGTCATCTGTTCCTGGTGATTTATTTCTCCCAACTACTCTGAGTACAGCTTCCACATCACTTTCTAAAACTGGAGGTTCATTTTCAAATGGTTCTTCCTTGAATGAATCTGTCATCCTTTAATCTCTTTTATAATATTCTTCAGTGTATTGTTTCCATCAGCTCATTATTTGTCCTTGGTCATATAATGTGTTCCCCTGCTGATCATATAGCATCCCCATTCTTGGTTTAAATTTCTCTTTGACTTGTGGAACAGGTCTCTTGTTCTTTCCTTTCTCTTAAAAGGCTACGCAGAAGTCAATAGTATAATGGAATATACTGTGTAATAGAAGACATCCCTGATAGTCACTTCACATAGGGCAAAACAGAGAAGTGGGATGAGGTTGTGACAAGAAACAAAACAACTTCTTAAATAAAATGATGTATGAAAGGCGGAAGCTAAGTAGGGCAGTGGCTGTTTCTAATGGAAACAATAGCTGTATCAGGAAGATGACATCATCATCATCACCATCATCATTATTATTATTATTTCTCCATGGCCAGGATCTAATTGGGTCAAATATGGGAAAACCTGTTTTTTGATTGGGAAATGAATAATTATGAATATCCTTTCCATCTCAAATCTAACCCATGTGTGGGTTTCCCCCCCCCCCCCATGTCTGGCCTGAGAGTCCATGAAGCTATGGGAAGAAAGGGAAGAGAGTTGTTTATAATTATAATATTATAATTAATATAATTAATGTTTCCTTAATATTATTTTAAGGGGTGGGTGGGCTAGGGTATTGTGACTATGGGGTTTTTATATTGTAAGCCGCCCCGATTGCGTTGCAGAGGGGCGGGATATAAATAAAATTTTATTATTATTATTATTATTATTATTATTATTACATTAATTAAACTCTAAATTATTAATTCTATTTTATTTATTTGATTTAATTTTAAGCTGCTCCCTTGAATAGGAGCAGCTTACAATTAAATGATGCAAATACAATTTTGAAAAACAAATAAAAGAGGGAAAAAATACAGTTTCAAAACTTTCAATAAAAGAAAAAGAACAGACCTATTCCACAGCAAGCAAGGTCAGTTGCCAATTTAAAAACCAACAACAACAAAATACAAGACAAATTAATCTTGTACATGCGCCATATTTGTGCAAGGATTCATATGCAAAGTTAAGTGCATTGCAGGAAGGTACAGATAAATGGAAATTTACACCATTCCCCATCATTTGTAAAACCTACAAGCTTATAGTGCATGTTGACTGGTCCTCAGTTACAATCTAATGCTCTTTAGTTTGGCTGACAGCGTATTTACAACAGTCAAGTAACTCTACTAATATACTCCTGTTAGTTTCTTGGCAGTGATGCCTGCTCCTAATTTGAAAGCCAGTCCATCCACCCCAAATAATATCTCCATGACTACTGCAAGTAGCAATTTCTCCAATATTTCTTTTTTTTATTAATTTGAGTTTTATTTAAGATAGGTATCCTGTGAAAGGACCCCGGACCCCAAGTTGTTGGTCTTCTATATCTTAAAGTATTTTCAAATCAGTATTGTAATCAGTATTATAAATCAATGAGTAACATCCAGCAT
The DNA here is from genome assembly GCA_030847615.1 of Gambelia wislizenii. NCBI lineage: Eukaryota > Metazoa > Chordata > Lepidosauria > Squamata > Crotaphytidae > Gambelia > Gambelia wislizenii. Next base: position 153,127,691 of record JAUMIR010000004.1, read on the forward strand.
TATCAAGTACTATTTCACTCATACAACAGGACTTCCCCTCTTCCCTTGTGCATCCCCCATTCCCCTAGATTTTGTGTGGCAGAGGGGTTTCAATTGGCAGATGCTGTTATGCATGCTGATAGATGCAGTTGGATTTTTCCCAGTGCTACTGACATGCTGCTTTAAGAATAATGCATATTGCAAATCTAAGAGAGATGTGGATTTGCAAATCTGACATTAAAAATTAGATTGAACAGAATGTCAGGAAGTGCCACCTCCCTTCTGTTTCGTGCCCTACAGTGAGATCTTATGCACTGTGCAATGGGTAGAAGTCTGAAAAGAATCTGTCTTGAATGTATAGGGCAGAAGAAGTACCAAGACTCTTACTGTCCAGGTAGTCCTCCAGTTCTCCAGGACTCCATGCTCTTTGTTTTTGTACAGGCTTGTCAATACACAGTTACAGTTGCACAAGCTCACACACTTATTAATGCTGTTACTCTTTCTTTGGCATCCATATAGGCATAGTCATTCACTCCCACAGATGCAAGAGTACACACTACACTCAGAGTGTAAGAAGAGGGCAAGACACAATCAAAAGGAAACAGTTAGGGCTCATCTACCAGCATGAAATGAGATGGAATCCAAATGACCACACCAATGGTGGTCACTTCAGTCACCACCATTGCCTTCTATGTCCTACTCTCTGAAGCCAGAAAACCAGCCTGCAGCATGTGAGCAAGGCTGGTTCTTGCCTTCAGAAGAGTGATGGCAGGTGGTAGCTGCAATGACAGGCTGGTGTGACAGTGTGGGGTCCTGTGGTCATGTGGGACTTGATCCAATTTTTGCTGTCCAAAACTGTTTTTCCCCCCAGGTATTTTTGCAGTGTATTGGGCTTTACCTTGTCTTGGCCCCATATTTGCCCTGGGAGTTGTGCGGGCTACCCAGGGGTAAAACAGGGCACATGCCCTGCATTGTGTGGATTGTGGGACTGCAAGGTGGGGCCTAGATCCATTTCAATCTGGCTTCAGGCCTGGCTATGGGACAGAGACAGCTTTGGTCATCTTGGTGGATGACTTACACAGAGGACTGGACAGTGGTAATATGTCCCTGATGGTTCTGCTGGACCTCTCAGCGGCTTTTGATACCATTGACCATAGTATCCTTCTGGGTTGCCTCTCTGGGATGGGTCTTGGTGGCACTGTTATGCAGTGGTTCTGGTCTTTTTTGGTGGAGCAAACTCATAAGGTGGTGCTGGGGAATTCCTTTTCAGTACCCTGGCTGTTGGTCTGTGGGGTCCCTCAGGTTTCTGTTCTGTCCCCCATGCTATTCAACATCTACCTGAAACTACAGGAAGAGGTCATCCAGAGTGTTGGGGTATGCTGGTGGCACCCAACTCTATCTCTCCTTTCCATCTAATTCCAAGATATCGTTCTCGGTACTTAGCCAATGCCTGTTGTCAGTAATCGACTGGATAAGGGCAAACAGATTGAATCCAGACATGACAGAGGTGCTCCTGGCCAGTTGAAGGCCTTGTCAGGGAATAGGGACCCTTCCCCTGAACTGTCAGGCTCACAGCTTGGGAGTTCTTCTGGATTCAACCTGGATGCCCAGGTTTCAGCCGTAGCTAGGAGTGAATTTGGCCAATTAAAACTAGTGTGCCAGTTGCTCCCATTCTTTGGGATGTCAGATCTGGCTATGGTGACACATGCCTTGATTGCATCCTGTTTGGACTACTGTAACACACTCTATGTGGGGCTGCCTTTGGAAACTGTTTGGAAACTTCAGCAGGGCCAGAATGCTGACTGGTACCAGTTATAGGGAGCGTATAACTCTCTTGTTAAAACTGCTACCGGTTCATTCCCGGGCACATTTCAAGCTGCTGGTCATGACCTATAAAGCCCTACATGGCTTAGGTCCACACTATCTGAAAGACTGTATCTCCCTCTATGAATCTTCAAGGGTTTTAAGATCTTCAGGGCAACACTTTCTCTTGGTCTCAACTGCAGCACAGACTCTCTTAGTGATGATATGAGAGAGATCCTTCTCCATGGCTGTTCCCACCCTCTGGACCTCCCTTCCGTGGGAGGCTAGGCTTTTGATGTATAATTGCCGCTTTTATTGGGGTGTGCCTATATATATATTATTCATTTCATTTCCAACATGCATACCTTAAAAATAAACTCATTTCATCTTTCATATCATCACAAAAGTCCTGTACAACTTATACCTATACGTATCCATGTACATATGTGTGTGTGTGTGTGTGTGTGTGTGTATATATATATATATATATATATATATATAATCTCAACAAACCCCACCTTCTCTACTCTCAAACGTCCCACTTATTGGAGTGTGCTTTTTAATGTTGTTTTTATTTGTGTGGGGATTTTTTAATTTTAATTGTTTAATTCTTTTAAAATTGTGATTTTAATTGTTCTGTGAGCTGCCTTGGGTCCCACTTTGGGAGAAAGGTGGCATAGAAATTGCACAAATAAATAAATTAATAAGATGGGTTAATAGCCCATCTAGACAAGGCCTTAATCTTCCCCTTTTCCATTGCTCTTCAATTCCCTTCTGACCCTCTATCAGCTATCTTTTTTCTTGGGGGGGGGGAAGCACAAACAAGTTATTCCTATCAGTTTCAGAAGCATGTTGATCTAATTCCCTGTGTATTTTTTCTAGGTGTTAAGGGACAGCTAAGAGAATGAAGACTCTAAGTCCCCAGTGGAAGCATGATATGGCGATGCAGTACTGGTGCTGAATTGTTCTCTCTGATGGCTCTATGGGAGTGGATAGCCCTGAGTCTTCATTGCTGGGTTTTAGCGGTTGCTGCTGTTTCAGATCAGCATGCCACAAGCCCCTTCGACTGGCTCCTCTCGGATAAGGGACCCTTCCATCGCTCCCCGGAATACACGGATTTTGTGGACAGAAGCCGACAGGGATTTAGCACAAGATACAAGATTTACAGGTATGAAGTAAAAAAAGCATGCCAGTTGTGAAGAAACCACCTGCAGGAGCAGTATATTTAAAAAACATTTCTTTAAGGGAAAGCAGTGTGGGGAAGCAGTGATGTGGAAGTCAAAAGTATAGGTCTATTTTCATTCCTAATATAGATATACCAAGGTCTCTTTCAGTGACATGGATTCCTGAGAATGTTCCTGCTGCCTTTTAAAAGTGAGTTGTAATAGAGAAGTAGGACATATGCTTTGCATGCAGCAGATTCCACAATCCGTGACATCTTTGGCATAATCAAGGCCTGCTGGCATTTAATAGAAGTTTTCCTTGAAATGCAAATGGTAGTTTTGGATAAACAAGTTCTGCCGGCGTTGTGACAAGGTAGCAAGTGTTTGAATTTTGCCTTCCTGTGCTTATGACTGCTATTTTCTTTTTTTAAAAAAACGTTCATGCCAATTCAATTCATGCAATTATCGTTACATCTGGTTTGGTCCAATGGGCTATGTTGGATTATTTGTATTTGCCTTCCAATCTACTTTCATTTAAGTAAGACTATAATTATAAGGTTGTCAGCTTTGAGGGGGAAAAAAAAAACCTGCTGGAGTTCCAGGCCCTTTAAATATAATCAGGAGAGTTAGTTAATGTTAGGCAGCACACTGGCAGGTGAAGCTTTTTTCCAGCATAGAGACAAAAATGATGAAGAAGGTTCCCCCAGCTAAATGTCTGTTTGTCACACACCATCTGTTAAGGGCACAGAACCCCTGCAGGCATCAAAATGGGGCATCAAACAAGGAGCAATGTTTCATTGTCAGTTCTCTGTACCCATCATAAAATGAGAATATGATTTGTGTAACCCATAGGCTGTTGTGATGAGGATAAATAAGATAAAGAAAGGTTACAGACTTTGCACATGAAACATATTCTATGCATTACTGAATTGTAATAATGGCTATACAGATGACCCCTGAAGTCCCATTGACGGAGGTTTCCTTCAGAAGGAGGAAAATGAGAACAGAATCCTAGAGGGAGAGAAGAGGATATGCTAATGTTTATCTCTTTTTCAAATTATCGATCCTGGCAAACTACTTTTCTCCAGTCCAAACAAAGGAGTTGCAACTGTAAAGAGAAAATGAAACAGATTGGCAATTTCTATCACTTGGCTAATTTACGCCAGTGAAAGCATTTGAACAGATGGTCAGTTATTTGCCTCAGATTGTTTTGCCATACTTTCATCTTTATGAGCTATCAGGTCCATGGTAATTGGGGGTCAAACTCAATATTTTCATCTTCCCTGTGTCTACGTGCAAAACTGCTGCTTGTTCATAAGCAGAGGTTTGGGAGGAGGCTTGCAGACTTTTGTGTTGTGAAGATTTATTTTCTTTTACTTTTTCTCTATGCACCAGAGGGCACTGTCTTGCAGGTCAATTTTTCCATTAGGTTCTCCTGTCTTAGGCAGAGACATTAAGAGGTTTGTTATGCATAGTATGTGATTTTGAAATATGCATTGCCTGGCTTTAGTGCGGTCAACAGATCAGCAGAGTCCACCACTGTTTTAAAGCCAATCTCTCTTTTCAAAATATAGGGGGAAGTAATAGTGATAATAATACAAGGGCAAGACAACATATCTCATTCCGCTCCAGTTATTATATTTGATACCAAATAAAACTATTTCCATAGCAAAAGTCAGTGTATCATTCTTGCTCCCCCCCAGTGGTTCATGTTTCATAACATTATTATTGCCATATTAACCTTAATAGTAAAGATTGAAAAGGGACACATATGACACTCTGCAGCTGAAGTATGCCTTTTCTACACCACATTTGATCACAGGTTCTTATGTTGCATTTATTAATATTAATATCATACCTTCTTTCCTGTGTGGTGCTCAAGATGGCTTACAAAAGTAAGATACAGGTAAAAAAAAAAAATCTGCCAACAAGGATACACACACTCTACCCCATAACCAGGCCTGGAACCAGATTCAAATGGATCTAGAATGTATTCAAGATACATTCTGCCTATGAATGCTGCAGAATAGTCCCTTCAAGGTGGCATTTAAGAAGGCAAAAACAAGCAGAAAGAAAATCTGCATGTGTTTGTTATGCAGAACCGTGTGGGATATTAACACTAACAGAAACACACCCACCCACACCCACAGAGGACATAAATTCTTTCCCTCATGCATGGGGCTCTTGGTATCCTTGATAATATGACAAATACATCCCAATTTTTTAGGAACTTAAAATTGATGCTTTTTTTATACCATAATATGCTCTCTCACATTTCATAATGCTTGCAATCTAGGAATGTTCATAATTGTTTCGTGAGAAGCCATGACAGTTAAAAGAGGAGCAGGCCCAGTATAAATGAGCAGTGCAGATATTTGTGTTAGCATACTAATTAATAATAATAATAATAATAATAATAATTTATACCATAATACTGGCTTCCTGCCTGAACAGTATTGTATAATGTATAATGCATAGTGTGTGTGTGTGTGTGTGTGTGTGTGTGTAATAATGTCTGGTTGACATGCAACACTGCTGAAGTTAGAGCCCAGCTTGTAAAGGGCTCATCCTCAACAGGATTCTCTCTGTTAGACTCCCTCTTACCCAAACAAAGCTAAAGTGCGTGCTTGTGTGTAATTGAAAAGTGTGTACATGTGTTGGGAATGGCGGGGGTGGCAGCAGAAAAAGCTGGCTGGAGACAGCACAACCCATCTTAAGATCTAGGGACACCCATGTCCGCTAGGATGCATGGAAATTGTAACTTCCACTCTGTCACAATAAGTCAAAAATGACTTGATGGCACATAACAACAACAGGAAGTGGGGAAGGGTGGCAAGATTGTGTTGGAAAGAGGGGAATTGCAAGCAGGGCTACCAGAAAGCTTCTCCAGATACAAACTACTCCAGGAAAGTTCTTGATAGTTGTCTTGGGATATTTTCAGACACCCCTTACTGTGCAAGCAGCTTCCGGAGCAGTAACAAGGCTGCTGCGCAGCAGGGGGTTCTTTTCAGACACCACCATCCCTCTTCTGGGACCATTAATGGAGCATCCTTGAAGCTTTGGAAGTGGCTGCACTATATTTCAATCACGGGCAACTTCTGTGATTGAAATATGGTACGGCCACATCCAAAGCTTCATGGACATGCCACGAATGGTCCCAGAAGAGGGATGGCAGCGTCCAAAAAGGACCCCTGCCGCGCAGCAGCCTCATTACTGCTCTGGAGGCTGCTTGCACGGTAAGGGGCATCTGAAAATGTCCTTAGAGAGCTTCCCTCAGACTGAAATAATAACAAAATAAAAGGCTGTCTTTGCATCACTATGACCATGTTTGCATCGAAGGTCAAGCCAGATTTTTTTTTTTAAAAAAGATAATAGCACATTGGAGGTGAAGCAGCACACTTGTGTATGCTCCCCAATCATTCCCATGTCTAAAGAGCATGACTAAAACAAACCATGGCACTTCTCTGGTTTGTTTATTGGGACATCTGAATTTGGCAATCTGGATTGCCTCTCCTCTGACCAAGCCAGAGAAATGTGCCATGTTTTTTTTTTTCCTTTTTCCTTTTGTGTGTGTGTGTGTGTGTGTGTGTGTTTTGTCTGGAGACAGAAAAATGAGATGCCGGGTTCAGACCACAGCAATATTTTTTTTTAATGAATGAAAATCATGATTTTTCATGTTTTGAGGAACCTTGTAGAGAAGATTTCTGGACAGACAAGAATCTCGGCAGTTCTGAACATTCTGCACAAAATTCACATATGGTTGGTTTGCAGGAAACAGCATTTTCTTTACTGCAGAAAATAATATTTCTACATAGAAAACACTTTCCTGCACAGGAATTGCTGTAATTAGAGATGTATTTTGTTCAAAATCTGCACATAGTTGATTTGCATAGCAAATAACAATTTCTGCATAAAAAATAATATTTCTGTGTAGAAGTATTGCTTTCTGCACAGAAAAAAAACATGTTTTCTATACAGAAAAGGTTGTTTTCTATGCAAAACAGCTACATGCAAATTTTGCACAGAATAAGTCCCAAATTGCAAATGAGCTTTAAAAAATTCATGATTGCTTGCAGTGGAAAGAAAATTGCTAGAATTACACATTGCTTTCTTTGAAAATACATTTATTGAAGAATTATGCCTGTAGTTCAGACAACAACAACAACAAACAAACAAACAAATGGGATGAAGCACAATAAAGAAAATGGGGATTAAAGAAACATAGTTTGTTCAACTGCTACCACTTTTAGTGGAACAGCCAGGCAGAATACCATCTGCACTTATGAGCAAGCCCTATAGCTAAGTTCTGTTCTTTCTTTCTTTCTTTATTTATTTATATGTATATCTTACATTCTTTCAGTAAGTAAGAACTGAATGGCCTAATTGCTTATCTTTTCAGAACTACCCATTTTAGTACTCTATGTAAGGGCCCAGAACTCATAAGCTTATTTTAAAAGTCACAAAAATTTTATACACTTGCCTCATATCTTTAAACATGTGTCTATGAACTTGTTTCAGCAAAGAAGAAAACTGAAATGAGATTATGTCAATGATGGAACTTTGTATAAATATCAAAATGTCAGGAGTATTATGATGAAAAAACAGCAACCCTCACTTCAGCAATGCTACAGGCAAACTGGGGAAATGAATTAAATTTAACTGCAATGTACTGTAATCAAGAAAAAACCTGGCATTCTTTCAGCAATACTGGGCTTGATTTGTAGAGAAGGCATAGTATAAGGGAGTTTCAAGTCTGTCTGAATACCCCCTCCCAAATAAGAAAACCATACAGACATCTTTTCTCCTTCCTCCTTTGATTGCTGAAATTTACAGTTCACAGGTTTTCCAATTTTAGATGTCAAAAATAAATTAAGATTCAACTACGGATGATTTATGGAGAAATTTGCTCTCAAGTTGGCTTTATTATAGCTAAAGATATGCAGAGTTTAGATATGCAACTATGAGGAGCTTATTTTATTTTATTGCATTTTATTTTTCGCTGTCATAATTTCAACCATGGATGCTCAGAAATAAACAATTTTTTTACACATTTGTATCTGAGGAGTTACATCATTACAATCATGTGACTGTCATTATTTGTTAAATATGCACAAGTGAGAGAACTTCCTAGTTCTCTGTTTAAAGCAGAGATTTGATTCCTCTCCCCCATCTCATGAAAGTGAGGGTAGGCAGGAGTTTAAAAAGAGCAGTTCCCCAAAGAACTGAGCAAAGTGGGAAGAATTTTGAAAGTACTGTCAGAGTTGAGAAGTATGACATTTACCTGAATAATTTATCTTGCGAGGCAGCCAAGGTTAAAGAAATAAATAATCTTGATGCTCTCTAACATTCCACATCTTCCCTGGCTGGCACACTTCCTAAAATGCCCATGAGAAGAAGTGACATCATGCTGTCTTTTTATAAGTATTCCAGAAACATGCTATCCAGGGTGGAAGTTCAGGTGGTATACAGCAAGTTTTTTTTTTAATTGAAAGGGTAAAATTTAACTGTTGTAGATATATGGTTTAGTGGTTCAAAAACATCACACAATATTATAATGCCATAGACATGATTTCCTAAAGATTCTGCTTTGACTATTGTTTGCTAATGGATACATGCACATTGGTAAAACAGAGGAGAAAAGGGACACAAATGAATTGAATGAACTGGGAGCTACTGAATCTGTACAAAATCTGGAAATAAAAAAAGGGCGACATTTATAATACCTTAATTGCATCTTGCAACAAGGCTAGGAGTGCTTCCAATTAGGCATTTAAGCTCCCTATCATGGCCACTAACTTAAGTTCACTACCAAGATCAGTGCTCCATCTTGCATGACAGAGGAACAATGTGTCCCCTTCCCTCCGTGGCACATATCATCAAAGACATAGCAGTGTTAGGAGATTTTCACACGCCGAAAATATTCCCTCCAGAAACCGGGACAGAAATATTTCTGTCCCGGAAGCAGCGCCGCGGTTCGCACGCTCACCTCCCTCTTCCGTTTTTCCGTCGTCCTTGCTTTGGGTTTTTCCCTCCCTCTTCTGGAATATTTTACTAACGGGAGTTTGCCGTTAATAAAATATTCCGGAAGAGAGAGGAAAAAACCCAAAGCGAGGACGACGGAAAAACGGAAGAGGGAGGTGAGCGTGCGAACCGCGGCGCTGCTTCCGGGACAGAAATATTTCTGTCCCGGTTTCTGGAGGGAATATTTTCGGCGTGTGAAAATCTCCTTAGTCTGGAATATCAGTCAGCAAAGGGATCTTGCAGCACCTTTGAGACTGAGAGAGAGAAGTTGTAGCATAAGCATTTGTTGACTTGGTCTACTACCTCAGAGTGGGCACTCCATGCTGAGCACTGAATATATGATCACTGGATTCTCATAGTTTAGGGTTGGCCTTGCCAATAAGCAGAGCAAGAAAACCACCTCAAGCAGCAGATGTTGGGGGAAGGAGCCATGGCTGGCTATCCAGCCACCCATTTTTCTGAGTTTCTCAGTTTCATCTTATTCTTAAAAGAAAGAGTTGTATGCTCCACACAGCCTGTTTTGTACCCATCAAACTGGACTGAGGCACTCAGAAGTAGTTTGGACCCTATCTCTTTGCTAGTCTCAAAGTAATTTTCAATTGCCGGCCCAGTCGGCTTCTGTACATTCTCCACCTTGTCCTTTGCCTCATACAGCAAAAGGTTCTGGGTTAGTGCTGGTCCACCTTACCAGTTATTTTACATAAAAGGGGGCCTGCAGATGATTTGAAGTATCAGCCAATTGAGTATGTCAGGGCATAAAACTGGGCAAAGATACTAAGGTATTACTGGTCAAACTTAGAATCTTGAATATTATCCTGGAAACGTTGTTGTTCCTGCTGCTATAAAGTACCATTTCCCCCTTCAATTTTGTTTAAATTTCAGAGTCTAAAATGACAAATGGTTGTAAAATAGTATAGACATGGAGCTAAGGGCAGATAAGAATGAATAAAAGGACTTGGGAAGGCACAGTGTTTGGTAATGGGAACTCAACAAATGTAATTTAAGGAAGAAGGAATAAAATCACTGCTACAGGCTTACAAGGAAAGCAAACTCTGCTCAGATCCATGCATTGTAAAGAACACTGTTAATGTACTTGAGGCCATTCTGGGAAACCAGTAACTTCTTCTGGGGCTGAGTGTGCATTGTATACCATTTATGGGCCTCTGTGTGACTCAAGATTATAAATGTGCTTGAAGGGAAATCTGTTTAGCTTTACCAGAGCTTCTTCACTTAGGGAGTAAATAGCAGAAATAGTCTTGCCTGCTTTTTCAAGCCATTTTTCAGTGACCTGTAAATTGCTTTTGGCTAATACCAAATGGGCTGCTTTCCTACAGAGATTTGTTTCTGTGGGGAAAAAAAAAGTAATATAGTCAGGGATCATCTCTGCTATTGAAACAAAAAACCTATTGAATACAGAACACCCTCATTTCACAAAGATTTCATCATACCTTAGAATGCAGGAAAGCTCATGTCCCAGAAAGCATAATGCTAAAAACTGAAGGCTGGATCCCAACTCAATTTGGTCATAACTAATGTGAGTCCTATTGATTTTAATAGGTCTGCTCAAAATACTACCCCAGGAGTCTGGTTTATTTTTCTATGTTTCCTTCCTAGTCTGGGAAGGTGGTGCAGGAACCACTGATTTACATAGGAGCAGTTCATATTGCAGGCTTTTCCCATGCTATTTTTGGCCCTCCTAGAAAGCAGGACAACAGTGTTGGGTTCACTGAGTAATGTGGAAATAAACTACACTGCAGTTGCTTCACATTGTGAAGATAATATTGCAAGGGGAGGAGGCTAATAACATTTAATCCTAATGTGAAGAGCATCCCAAAGTACCATGCTTTTCCTGCTCTTATGATGAAGATGAAGTATTATTTATTGTGCCTAAATCCTGTACTGAAGTCTTCTTCTGTTCCTAACAGCTTATTTATGGAATTTCAGTAGTCTCCTGTCCCAACAGTGCCTCTGTTCAGAATGAAACAGCTTCACTGCCACACTTCTTTGCCTTCAGATCATTCTTTGCATCAAGTTGAGGAATCCTGAAGAGCCTAATTAGCTGGAATCAAGGAGAGATATTGACATAAATCCAATTAGTCCAACTAGAGTAGACCCATTGATTCAATGCTATGATAAGGTCACCATAACTCAGAGTTATGAAGGCACATAAGAAGAACAATTCATGTGAAATATATTGAACATAAACAGTATAGTTCCTTTTAGTGGTAGATAAGACCATAAGTTTATCTATGCCACCATTTTATTTTCAAAGAGCCTTCTATTAAGGATATTTTTAAAGCCCCCCCCTCTCCTTGTGTGTGTGTGTAAATCATGGAATCATAAGAGTTGGAAGGAACCACAAGGGCCATCCAATCAAACCCCCTGCCATGCAAGAATACACAGTTAAAGCATTCTTGACAGATGGCCATCCAGCCACTGTTAAAAGCCACCAAAGAAGGAAACTCCACCATGCTCCAAGGCAGTGTATTCCACCATTCAACAGCTTTTACGATCAGGAAGTTCTTCCTAATGTTTAAATGGAATCTCTTTTCCTGTAGTTTGAATACATTGCTCCATGCCCTAGTTTGTGAAGCAGCAGAAAGCAAGGTTGCTCTATTAAGACCAGTGCACTGGGTTTACTGGTGTTTTGTTTTGTTTTGGGGGGGTGATGGTGGGCGGGAGCTCTCTCAGGCACTAACACTCTGCAGGACCTTTCAGGCTAAAGGTTATAAAAATGGACAATTAACCAGAGTGACTCCAAGAAATCACGTCAAGGACAAGCTAATTTTTCAACAAAAAACAATTATTTCTTTATTAAAAAGACAGAAAATGATAGCAGTAGAACCCAAGAAAACAGTCTCTATTCAATACAAGCTGTTAATATCAGTTTCTCAAAGAAAAGAGGGGGAAGGATGCTACAGATGCTAAAATTCCATTCCTGACCAATCTAAGGGGGTCTGAAGGGGTGTAGTTGAGCTTAAGGGCCTAGAGACTAAGGACTTTAGCAGATGAAGCTATAATTGCACAATTACAACATCATGGTAGTGCGAATGGGTTCCCGCTATCACATTACATCATTGTCCTCCCATGGTTACTGTGTGCTCCAACCATCAATAATTTGTCCCTTTTAATTGATGGGACAAGCCATCAATAGTTCTCAATATTGCTATTTTTGCAGAATTGAAGAGTGTGTGAAAACACAACCCACTGTAATTGCGAGATTACAGCATGAATGGGCAGTCCTCCCCCTGCCAATTCCCAGTGAGAAAACCTCTGGGTGAGAATGTGAAAATGATCTACAGGATGCTCTTTTAATGATCTGTTCCATTTTATTTGCACATTTTTAGGTTTAAGTGTTTATGTGTTGATTTACTTTGTTAATTAAGGGGTTTGGGGAGTTTTTAAGCACACTTGCATCTTCTCATGAGAACCACCAAAATCTTGCACATGCCAAATCCAGGAAGTAAAATCTTATTCTTAAAGCACTAGGACTTTTTCAAATGGGGAATAAACCCCCCCATTGAGGGCAGGAAGAGGACGGCGCTGTCTTGCTTACAGTGCTCTGTTTCATATGACACCGTCATCCTCCCAACTTTCCCCTGTGCCGAGGGTGGGAGAAACATGCTGCTTTTATTAATTGAGAACCCCCATCAATAAAAAGCAGTGCATTTCTTGTTCCCCTGGCACGGGGAAAGGTTGAGTGGAGGTCAGGAGGAGGATGGAGTCGTATGAAATGAAGTGCTGTAAGCGAGACAGAAACGTCTTCCTCCTGACCTCGATGAGGTTTTTATTCTCTGTTTGAAAAAGTCCCTAGTGGTGGTCGGGAGATAATTCTGTGGTGGTAGTATCATGCAATTATGGTGACGTGATAATAATCCACTATGTTTTTGCTTTCCTCAATAGTGAAATTGCAGCAGTTTTAGATGGTAGTCTGATAAAGTCATAAGAGATACATGGATTGTCTCACCCTCTTGATGTGAACAAGATTCTAGTGCTTCTTAGGCAGAGGTTCTAGAAGGGAAGAGAGAAGAAGAGAGGTAGAGAGGAGCCAAAGAAAATCAAGGGGGAAATGGATCAACTCCCCCTTTCTGGATAATTTATAACCCTTTTCTAACTTGGAGGCTCCCTCCAAGTGGCATGAAGGAGTCACCTCTGGGTGGAGAATGTTATGCTATTGGAGGGTTCAAAAGACTGATGTGCTTAGTGTGGTGTGTGCAAAGGTCAGATGTGAATATGACCTCTGCCTTTCACTGTTTGGGCACTGATAATGACTTAGATGGCCTGGGAGAGATGAACAATGGAATTGCACATCTTGAGACAAAGCCAATCAGGTATTTTCTTTGAAATCCAATCAGGGTTGCTCATCATCTCTAGAATTTGCAGAATATCTCACAATGATATGGGGGTGTATACCAATCTGAGCCAGTTTGGGAATGTCTTTTTTCAGTAGAGTGAAGCAAAGCAGTTAGGCATTGATTGTTCTCCTTAATATATCAATGGGACCATTTCCTTATCAGCTGAAATGCAGGGGCAGGGGATCATAGTTTGTACTCTAAAATGAGGCTTGACTTCTCCAAGATGAACAGGGATCCAGGCTTTTGCTCTATCCTTCCAACATGCATGCAGACTCCTTGCAGTAGGCAGCTCCTTGCCTAAAGCACCAAAAGTCTACTTGCAATTCATATTTATCAAGAATTAACTCATAACAGCTCCATGTGGCTCTTAATCTTCTTTTCTCCAGGCTAAACATATCCAGCACCATAAACTGCTCTTCATAGTGCATGGTTTCCAGACATTTTACCATTTTGGTCATCCTCTATGACTTGGTTTCCATTATCCAAATGGCAACTGAAAGAGTTATGTAGGATGTATTAGCTCAAGGGTATAGCTATTGTTGGGGGAGGGGAGTTTTGTCCCTGCTCCCCAAAATAAGAATTCTGCCTTCCAAATGAATTTTTTCTTCATTACTCAAATTTCTACTATTTCAGAGAATGAGTCTTTAAAAACTGTTCACACCTGGAACTCTTATATTTGCTGTGTTCATGTTCCCTTGGTAATTTTGCCAGCCTTTTCCTTGAAAGGCTAAATTGTATTTCTACATGCTCAAATGATGCTTTAAGTTACTGCAATGGTAGAAAATTGAGGAGAGAAGGAAAATTGCATTCAGCATTCAGAATTCCAAGCACTTTCCCCTAAAGACTGGAAATATGATTTCCCCCCTCCATAGCCATAGCCTTGCATCAGCTCTAGTTAGATTTTTTTAAAAAAAGTTGATTTTTGTCAACTATCAACAGACTGAATTGCCAATATGCAAGATGTGAAATGAAGGCATTATAGCTGCTCAGTTGAGGATTTTAAATGTGTGACTTTGCTCTCTTATTTGCTATTCCCTTTCATTTGCTTTTCAGTGCCCTGTCTGTTCTATCATTTAAGATTCAACAAGAGTTAATAAGGCCAGGCACTTTCTGCACAAGAAACAATCATTTGGAGCTTTTATCTTTCGTCTCTGCAATAGAGTTTTCCTCTATTTTTAGATCAGAGGGAAACCTAATTTTTGGATTAATCTTAATGTCAGCAGTCATTTTACAACTAATAGTGCAACAGAATGGTCTTGTGCTTTTAATTTCTCTTGAGCAAAAAGAAATGTCAGAGTATTTATTTATTTATTTAAATATTTATATCCTATACACTGTTTAGGGTGGCTTGCAATAAAATAAATTTAAAACAATAGATAATTACAAAAGTTTAAAAAGATTAATGACTATATTAAATAGTTTCTCAATTAAAAACAGACAATTTAGAACTGGTTAAACAATCTTGAATAATATAACCATGAAACATGTGCAGCCTTCATAAAATCAGTTTGATCCAAAGGCCAAAAAAGCCAGGTTTTGGCTTCGCACCACAATGATTCCAGTGCTGGTGCCAGTTGGGTTTCAAGGGGAGGAAATTCCACAATTGGTATGCCACCATAGAAAAGGACTTCTCCCATGTTATCTCAAGGCAGTATTTCCCCTACTAAAGGCACACAGAGGAGGGGCCATCCAATAGATCTCAATTCCCAGGCAGCCATATATAGAGTGTGTGCCCTCATATATCAAGGTCCTGAGGCATTTAGGGATTTAAATGTTGTTGCCGGCATTTGAATTCAGGACAGAAACATATTGACAGCTGGTACAATTCCTTCAGAACTTCCAGTGAGCAGACTAGGTGCTGCATTTTGTAGTGCCTGGAATTTCTTCAAAGTCATCACCACATGGAGTACATTGCAGTAGGAAGTTACAAATGCATGGACTACTGTGGGTAAGTTCTCTAGGAAAGGCAGTAGCTGGCAGACCAGTCAAAACTGGCCCCGAGCACTCTGAGCCACTCAGTCTATCTTGTTCTACGGTAGTGATGATGAACCTATGACACGTGTGTCAGCACTGACACACGTAGCCATTTGGGCTGACACGTGGCCGTAGGCATCCTCCCCCCTGCCCGCAACCTTACCACCCTCCCTAAAGTGGTGATCAGTCACCACTTTAGGGAGGGTGGGAGGTAGAGCCTCCCCCCCACCTGGCCACCCACCCCCCAAGGCCTGCAGTGCTTCCCCGGAGCCACCTCGGAAAGGCTGGGTAAAGCAGCAGGCGGGTGGGTGGGAGTCTGCTCAGCCTCTCTCCAGCCTTCCCAAGGAGGCTCCAGGGCTTTGAAGTCATGGAGACACCTTGGGGAGGCCGGGGAAGGCAGCGGGTGGCCAGGAGGGACTCTGCCCGGCCTCTCCACGGCCTTCCCAAGTGGGCTCCAAGGCTTCGAAGGCCCAGAGCTGCCTCGGGGAGGTTGGGGAAGGCAGCAGGAAGAAGGGAGGGACTCTGCCCGGCCTCTCCCTGGCCTTTCTGAGGGTGCTCCGAAGCTTCGAATGGGCCGGGAAGGTGCCTGGAAAGGCCGAGGAAGGTGGTGGGCAGGTGGGCGGGAGTCTCCCCGGCCTCTCCCTGGCATTCCCGAGGGGGCTCCGGGGCTTCGAAACCCCAGAGCTGCCTCGGAAAGGCCGGGGAAGGCAGCGGGTGGGTGGGCAAGAGTCTGCCCCGCCTTTCCCCGGCCTTCCCGTGGGGGCTCCGGGGCTTTGAAACCCTGGAGCCGCCTCAGTAAGGCTGGGGAAAGCAGTGGGAGGGAGTCTGCTCAGCCTCTCCCCGGCCTTCCCGAGGGGGCTCCAGGGCTTTGAAACTCCGAAGCCACCTTGGGAAGGCCGGAGAAGACGATAGGAGGGCGGGAGGGAATGTGGCCGGCCTCTCCCCGGTTGTCCCAAAGGGGCTCTGAGGACTGAGAGCCCCATATAGCCTTTCCAGGAAGGTTGGGAGGGGTGGAGGGAATGTGGCGTAGAGGCTTTTCACCCACCCCACCCTCCCAAAGCCGCAACAAGGCTTAGAAAGCTCAATAGCGGCTTTGGGAAATGTGGGGGGGTCTAAAAAGCACCTTTCCTGCCAACTCCCCACTCTCCCGGGGCTTGGCTCTCCCCCCACCAATGGAACCAAGCCTCAAGAGAGCTGGCAGTTGAGCACCTGGCTTGCTCAGCAAGCACTTTGTTTAAATCAGCTCCTCTCCCTTTAGTCGAGGGAGAGAAGCTGATTTAAATGGGGTGCTTGCTGAGCAAACCATGAATAAACAAAACCGCGAGAGTGAAAGCTGCGAATGTGGAGGAGCAACTGTATACATTTATGTTATTTAAACAATAAATATTGTAAAATAATGTTTTTTCCTCAAAGTGACACACCGCCCGAGTTATGCTCAATTTTTTGGCGAAGTTTGAAACACCAAGCTCAAAATGTTGCCCATCAATGTTCTACAGTGACAAGGATCTAGGAATACTCACAGATTATATACATGCTCCACTGGTGTGTGTGTGTGGGAGGTTTCCAGCCAAATTCAGGGCAGTAAACCTATCCAACTCCCAGGGTTCATCTAAATGAGAAGAAATTATGCTCTTACCTGTGCATTATTCCTAAATTGCAGAAGCATCATTTGTTCCTATGGTGTTTTCTGTCTTTACACAGCCACAAATCAAGATGGTGGCCGTGTCATTTCTTTTGCATGGTGGTGGGCGCAATTGGGGGAGACACTCACAGGAAGGTGAGAACCTGGCAGCACCTGGGTACAATGTGGAGGGTGGCCACCAAGAGGAATAGCAGAGACCGACAATTCCAGCTGCAAAGGGATGGGAGGAGCCACCTGGCCAGCTGTTGAAAGAAGGAAGAGGAGGGCAGCTCTTCGCCACCCTGGCTTCATCTCACCTTCCTGGGATGGGTTGTTCCTTCCTTCATGCCTGTCTGCCAAGTTCGATGTCAGCAGGCTTTGGAGGGCATGGGACAGGCATGACAGAAGAAGCAGCCCAGCCCAGGAAGGCAAGATGAAGCCAGAATGGTGAAGAGCCACCCTCCTCTCAGTGGCTGGCCAGGTGGCTCTTCCCATCCCTTTACAGCCAGAATCGGAGGCCACCTCTACCAGGATGGGTGAAGGACTGGCAGCTCTCTCTGCCTCTTCCTCACAGTGGCTGCCTTCCTTGTAATCTCTGGGCACTGCTGGGTTGCCTACTTTTTTTGACAGTTTCAAAAAAAAGTTTTAAAAGTGCACAATCGTTAACGCTAACGCTTCTGGGGGCTTGACAGCAAGCCTGCCCCTGTGCACGTCTGATCAATTCAGCTCTGCCCTCACTGGACTGTGCAACAAATCATATTGGTTGTCCCAACAAGCAGGAATGCACATTTCTTTTTGGGGTGATTAAAAAAGTTTTGGGAAAGCCAGAAAGGCTTTCCCAGCAGAGTATTTTATTTATTTTTTTGTTTTTTGTCCCCTACTTCCAAATACATTGAATCGCTGTGAGACATTGGGACAAAATATATCCTCCTCAAATTCTATGAGAAGTATTTTCACTGTCTACACAAGCCCCCAGTCTCAAGAACCGCCAATCCACAGATTCTCCACCTTATTATAGAATCATAGAGTTGGAAGAGAGCACAAGGGCCATCTAGTCCAACCCTCTGACTTGCAAGAATACCCAATCAAAGCATGCCCAACAGATGGCCATCCAGCCTCTGTTTAAATACTTCTGAAGAAGGAGATTCCACCACACTTCATGGTAGTGCATTCTACTGCCAAACAGCTCTTACTGTTAGCATTCAGCTTCGGTTTATTCACCCTCATCCAGTTCTTTACGGCATCCAGGCACTGGTCCAGCACCTGCACAACCTTAGCCAACTCCTATGATAAGGAGTAGTAGAACTGAGAGTAATCAGCATACCAATGGCACAAACCATCAATCTCCTACTGACCTCACCGAGAGGCCTCATATGTTGGACAGCATGGGAGATGAGCTTGAACCCTGTGGCACCCCACAGCACAATGGCCATGGGGCTGAGTATGAGTTTCCTATTGCCACTCTCTGGAACTGACCTTGTAGATAGGAGTGGAACCACTGTAAAATAGTGCCTTCTACTCTGTTCCACTGGAGCCTGGCCCATAAGATACCATTATCAATGGTATTAAAAGGTTCTGAGAGATCCAGGAGCATCAACAGGCTATTACTCCCCCTGTCTTTCTCCCAGAATAGGTCATCAGTCAGAGCAGCCAAGACTCTCTTCATACCATACCCTTGCCTGAAACTAGACTGAAATGGGTTCAGATAATCTGTTTATCATCATTAGGCTGCAGCAACTGAAAGTGATCCCAAGAAAATTGACCAGATGGTACAATGGATACCTCCCTTGACTTAGCAATAACTGTGGCACCAAGTTCTGAATGAATACAAATGACTTTCTGCTCAAAGTGCCTGGCAAATTTATCACAGTAGGCAGCCAAAGATTCTAATCCTGGCCTCTCTCTGAGCTGAGCCCAATAGGCTCTTCACCACCCTTTGAAAAGGGTAACCTTTTCAAAGGTTGTGATGTGCAAACTCTTTGAAGACTTGGGATTATATCCAGTCTTATCCAGAAATAAGTCCCACACAACTTGGATGGGTTTACATCTGAATACAGAAGTGGACTAGAATAGGATTAGATTGGCATTTATGTTCTGAGGAAAGGATCACTGAGACTTTTGGTTTTGTTATATCAGTAGTTTGTTTATGAATGCACATTGAGGTATTGGAGATGTAGACAAACACCCAGGTGGTTAGTAGCAGTCTGTAAAAGCAGCAGCCGCTCAACTCTCCAAGACTGCTTGTTGCCTGCTAACTGGAAAACATAGACTTCTAATTTTTTTCAGGGTTAATCTGAAACACAAAACTGTTTCCTTCAGATTCTATCCTTGCGGTGCAACCTATATTTGTAGCAAGTTCTAGCCCAGTTAACACAGGTGCTTTAAGCTTTCTCATTACCAAAGCTCACCAAAAACTTTTCCAGATCTATTGGTCCAGTCCTAATGATATCACCACCATCCATCTGGTTTCCTAGCCACCTTTGTTTTGTCCTGTAGCATTGTCTGATTCTACCTTGTAACAGAGAAGAACATCTGCAACTGTGCAAAATGAATTACTAATGACCAGCACACTAAGCAGAATGTAATACATTCTTTGACACTCTCTTATTATTACAGCTGAAATTGGGCCAAATAATTCATTTTGTATAAAGAAGGATGCTGGAAAGCTGCATGCTAGTAGAGTCATAGACATATGATCAATTTATTTGTGCCAATAACTTTGGACTTTAGTTGAAAGTTCTCCTTTTTCCTATGATGTAGTGGAAGTACTGAAAGAAAAAAAGTAGGATGAAATAAGGGTTAAGAGGGTGTTGTAGATTTGCTTCTACCAGAAAGTGTTCCATTTACTAAAATTTTTGTTCTGGGATTCTGTTGTAATATCTTTACAAAATATACGTATGTTGGTCTTTTGGACTTATCTGTTATCTTTCATATGGGAGAAATTTTGCAAGGGAGAAAGCTGCATTATGATCAGCTTCTGGTGGCTGACTGTATGATGATAAGTTGTCTGGTTTTTGTGTGTGTTGTTGTTGTTGTTGTTGTTGTTTTTAGTATACACACATTTGTACCCTTTCTATATGTGGAAAAGTTCAGCTGTTTAGACATCTAGCATTTCCCTTTTCCTTTAGGTCTTTGTCCTTTCCTTCTGGTATAATTGGTTTAAAGGCAATGGTCATTGCCTTAGAATCCAGATCATTGTTATCTGCCTTGGAACTGATTGATTTCTTCTGGAGGCACTGATCTTGTATGCTGGTCACGATCTGTTAGTGTCTAGCTTGTAATGCATTAGTAACACTATTAACAGACAAGCCAAGTCCTTTCCTGAGAAGGCTTCTGCAAAGTAAAACAAAATAAAGCAACAACAACAACAAATCCCTTCACTAATATCTGAGTTCTCAGACTCCTAACACACTTGTTACCAACAGTGATAATGATCTGAAAACAACAGTGGGAGCTCAGAAGCCCTTTGTACATTCTATTGCAGAGCACCACCACCAGTTCTTGTTTACTCAGACATGCAGTATAAACTTCTGGGCCTTTCATGAAGATGCCAGAATATATAGGGCTGTTGACTCTGATGTGAATTCACAAGGAGACTCTGGGCAAAACCTTTTCTCTCCCAGCCCTCTATTAGCAATATCATCATCTGATATCATAGTCTCCATTTTGAGGAAAGAGTGCTTACACTTATGGAGCCAAAATAGCAACAGTTCTGCATAAAAGGGAGGTATCACTAGACTTGTTAGAATCACCAAGGGTTTGTAGATATGAAGCAATAAAATGTGGATTGATGTGCAGCAATGCCAATTTGCAGCAGGGTTCATTTGTCTCCATGTTTTATCCCCCAAGATCACAGACATGTGAGGACATACATGTTTGTTGTTTAGATGGGCATGCCTACGAATCAAGATGGTGGGCGTAAGTGAATTACTCACATTTTTATTGTCACCAGTTGCTGCTGCCAAACAGAATTTTTTAAAAGCAAATCCAAGGTACAGAAGTGTGATCTTCTGCTTAATTAAATAGGGGGAAAAGGGGGGGGAGGCTGTTTTGTCAAGTCAATCCGGCAAAAATCCAACATGGCAGTTCCAGGCACTAATTTGCTGGCAAGCTCCACCCCCTGTGCACGTCTGGCCAATCAGCTTTCCACTACCACTCTTATCAGGAAAGCACAGCTAAGTGAATCAGTTGTCCCAATGAGCAAGAATGCACATTTCCTTTCGAGTTTTAAAAGTCAGGAAAAACCATGAAGGCTTTTCTCGCAGAGTATTTGGTGTTTTTGCCCCCACTCCTTCTGAATACAGTGAAATGATGTGAGATCCCATTGGGACAAAAGGTATTCTCCTCAAATTCCATGAGGAGTATTTTCACCATCTAGACAAGCCCCAGTTTTGCAGAAGATGTACAAACATCTTCGAGGAAGAACCCTTAGGGGGCATTCACCCCCAGAAAAATACTGTTCCACAGAGACAGTATATAATGGGCACAACATGTTGTGGGTGGGGACAATCCCATTAAAACCCATGTGTGATGTCTAGCCAGGACTGTTTGAATCTCCCCTGCATTTTCCTTCATTTAGTTCAGGCCTTAGTATGTCTAAGCATAGGAATGTTTCATTCTATTAGAGTTGTGGGAAGAGCTGAAGAATTCCCCTGCATTTTTCCAGGTTTGGTTTGTCCCTTCCCAGCAAGCTCTGTTTAGCTAGAAGTTTCTTAGTTTTTTGTTCAGTCTTTGCTGTGAGCTTGCAGGGAGCTGTTTTATTGGTGGCAAACAGGCCTAGACAGCCGGGAAGGGCATTTCTTATGCCATTTAGCCAAATTAGTTGCCAACAACAAATAAGTCAAAAGAATCAGGAGCTGAAAGACCCTGCACCAGTTCCATTGAGTGAGGAGATCAAACCAAGGTCAAACCCAGAGAGATGACACCCTGAAGATTGCTGAAACTCAAACTGTAAAGTACCTTTTATTTCAAGCTTTTAGAGTTGGGGAGGAGAAAGCCCTTTACCTTTTGTTCTTTAAAATAAACTTCCTCCTTTTTTGAACTTCATATTCAGCATCAGAGCCTTTTTGGGTAAAAGAGTTTGGTCTCACCAGGGTACTGGCGTTGCACACCCAAACCTGCCACCACCTTTAGTTGGGTGTGTCTTCACACAATGAAAAGGAAGAGAATAGCATGTCATGGATAGGAGAAGGAAGAATTACATATAGATGCAAAATGGTAGAGAGAACTCTCTTACTCTCTGGGCAAGTGATTTGATGGTTCAGACTTATTTTGAAATCTCCCCAGGGATAGAAGTGAGTGATGCTTTTAGAAATCAGTGAGGAAATTCCCTGTTAGAATGAGGGGGAAACTGAGGATAAACTATAGGCCATGTCTGAGGATATTTATAGAAATTAGTTTCCTTATATTGTTCCAGTCTTTTGACATTTACTGGAGCCAATCAGAACCAGCTAGTCATAGCCTAAATACAATCTTTAAAACAGTGAGCATGCACTGGAGCAATTAAATTAAGAAATAATACAGCTTGACACTGCTTTAACTGCCAAGGATCATTGCTATGGAATTCTGGGATTTGTAGTTTTGTGACATTTTTAGCCTTCTCTGACTGAGAACTCTGGTGCCAAAACAAACTACATATCCCAGGATTCCATAGGATAGAGCCATGATAGTTAAAGTGGTGTCAAACTGCATTATTTCTACTAGTATGGCAACAGCCTGTGTGAGAATGAGAAAGAAATATCTGTTTTCCTATCAAAGACTATTATGTTAAGAACTATAAGTCCCAGGGTTCCTTGTACATAGACAGAAAAGAAGGCTATCTTGTGGGAAGGGCAAAGCAAAGCATCATAAGGCAGTGGGAGCAATGCTGCTGCTTCGATGATGATGTTGATTTTATATCCCACCTTTCTCCCACTTTTCTGGATAAGACTGTTAGGTGGCTAATATCATATTTAAAATAATACAAATTAAAAACAATACAAAAACCAAAGTAAAAGTATAAATATAAGATTTAAAAATAATTAGACCATTTATATGTTGAAACATAGAACTTTAAAAATATTAAATGCATTAAAGACTATACACAAACTAGAAAACCTTAAAAACAGCACCACATAGTATTAAAAGTCCAGCACTAGTTAGTTTGTAAAAGTCTGATGGCACAAAAAAGTTTTGACCTGCTGATGGAAGGAGAGCAAAGATGGGACCATCCTAGCCTCCCCAGGGAGGGAGTTTCAAAGTCAGTGAGCAGCCCACCAGAGAGATTGGTGGGAAATCCCAAACCTGTCTGGTAGCCCCTGCAGATGTTTTTGATCTGCTGTTGCCCCACAAATTCCACACTCACTGGGGCTCACTGGTGTGATAGTATCCTATTTCACAGCAACCGTAGGCAAACTTGGTTGGTGTAAAAGGGCAGTCCAATGCTGATCATGTGTATAACATTGCCTTAGTTCCAACTACACAGCCAGGGCTACTCTGTTTTTCCCCTGTTTGCTTGTGCATGCAAATATACATTATCCCAGAATACTGTATTACTGGATAAGTAGAGAGGTGCTTATGGATACAATCAAAAAAATTAAAAACACAACAAAACAGAGTCCCGTCCACTGAAAGACCAGCCCAGGATTTCCTCGAAGCCAATCCAGAGCCACCATACAGGCAATAATCTGGGTTTTCCTCTCAAATGTGTAAAAAAAAATGTGAATCTTTCAGACCTGGATTTTCCTTCAGAAACCCTGATGAAGATGAAAATGCAAATTGTTGCAAACATCATATGGCAACTGTACCGTGACTACAGGGTGAGTATGGGTTTTTTGCCTGTGTATACAGGCCCAGAGAAGGCTGTCTCCCTTTTTCCTACCAAATTCACCTGAGAAGGTAGCAGGAGAGAGAGAGAGAGAAAAAAGCCTCTCCAGATGATCTTAGAACTATCATGGGCTCATATAGGGAGATACGGTCCTTCAAATACCCTGGACCCAAGCTGAATAAGGCTTTATAGGTCAAAACCAGCACTTTGAAGTGTGCCTTGAAATGGGCTAGCAGCCAGTGGAGCTGTTGTAACAGTGGAGTTCTGTGCTCCCTGTAAGCCATGTTACTAACAACCTGGCTGCAGCTGTTTTGGCCAAATGATGTTTCTGAGCAGTTTTCAAAGGCAGCCTCGTGTAGAGTACATTACAGTAATCCAAATGGGATGTAACCAAGGTATCCACCACCATGATCAGATCTGACTTCTTCAGGAACAGCACAGCTGGCACACTAGCTTTAACTGTGTGAAATCACTCTTGGTCCCTGATGAAAGCTAGGCCTCCAAGCTCAGAGATATATCCAGGAGTACCCTCAAACTGCAGACCTGCATTTTCATGAGGAGTGTAAACCCATCTAACACAGGTTGAATCCCTATTCCCAGATCTATCTTTCAACTGACCAAGAGCACCTCTGGATTAAGCTTAAATTTGTTTGCCCTCAGCCAGACCTTTACAACTGCCAGGCACCAGTTTAGCAGAGGAACGGCTTCCTTAGAATTAAGTGGAAAGAAGTAGTCGAGCTGGGTGTCATCAGCATACTGGTGACACCTGACCCCCAAACTCCAGATAACCTCTCACAGTGGTTTCATGTAGATCCATAGGGGACAAGATTGAACTCTGAGAGACTCCACAGGCCAATGGCTAAAGCCTCAAGCAGGGATCCCCCAGCACCACCCTCTGAGAGCACCCCTCCAGGAAAGAATCAAGCCACTATAGAACAGTACCTCCAAGCCCCATCCCAGAGAGGAGACTTAGAAGGATACCATGGTCAATGGTATTAATACCTGCTGAACCAACAGGGACACACTTCCCCTGTGCAGTTCCCTGCACAGGTTGTCCACCAAGGAGATCAAAACTGTCTCTGTCCCACAATCAGATCTGAAGCCAGACTGACATGGATCTAGAGATAATTTGCATGATTCAGAACCCCTGAGTTTGAGAATTCACTACATGCTCTAGCACCTTGCCCAGAAATGGAAGGTTGAAGACTAGCCTACAGTTACTAGTATGGTAGGATCTAGGGAAGCCCCCCCCCCCGAGAAAAATGTCCTACCACCACTTCTTTCAGATGTGTTGGGACCATGCCTTGTTGTAAAGAGGCATTTATCACTTCCCTTATCCACTCAGTAAGTGCTCCTCTGGCCTGTTTAATAAGTCAGGCAAGGCAAGGGTCTAGGACACATGTGGTGGCTTTTACCTTTTTAGGGATCCTGTCCACATCCTCAGGCTGCAAAACATGAAATGTATACATCAACACTGGACAAGCAGAGGCCAGAGTTACATCCACGTGAATTGTATCTACTCTGGCATCTCTCTCTCTCTCTCTCTCTCTCTGGCTTTTCTTCGCAAACCAAGATTCAGGAAGGACTCATCCCGCGCTTTCTGCAAGTGCGCTGATGACTAAAAAGGCCAATCCGAGATAAACAAGTCCGGTTGCAAAAAGCACAGCAGAAGGTCTCCTTGGGTGATGTTTTTGGGTTGTGATTCTTTCTGCGTTGTCGTTTCTCTTCAAGACTTGTTCGTCGTGAGTTCTCAAATAAGGCTGCAGCATTGTGGATAGTGCGTCTCCATGCCTCCTGATGTGAGGCCAGAGCGGACCACTGTTGGTGATCAATTTGGCCAAGCCTGAGATGTTGTTTCAGGGAGTCTTTGTATCGTTTTTTTGGAGTCCCCCTCTTACGCTGACCTGTGGCGAGTTGACTGTAGAGTACTATTTTCGGGAGGCGATGGTCCTCCATCCTAGAAACGTGCCCTGCCCAGCGCAGCTGTGTTCTCAATATCATGGGCTCAATGCTGGTGATCCCTGCTTGCTCAAGGACAGCAACATTCGTCACATAGTCAGTCCAGTGTATATTTAGGATTGTGCGTAGACAGCGCTGATGAAAGCGCTCGAGGAATCGTAGGTGGTGGCGATAGGTGACCCATGTTTCAGATCCATAAAGGAGGATAGACAGTACGATGGCTCTATACACACTGATTTTTGTGCTTTGCCTCAGGTGTTTATTGCTCCAGACTCTTTTGTGAAGTCTTCCAAATGCACTATATGCCTTTGCTAATCTGTAATCGATCTCTTTGTCAATCTTGGCATCTGAGGAGATGATGCTTCCCAGGTAGGTGAACTGCTGAAATGATTATCTTGCTACACGAGGGACAGCGTGGTCAAGTCAGATATGGCGATGCTCTTTCAGAGCCCTTTCTAATAACTAATGGAGTGAAGCAAGGTTGTGTTCCTGCACCAACTTTATTTACAATCTTCTTTAGCACGATGCTCCAAAGGTCTATGGCAGAGCTTGAAGAAGACGACGGCATCTATATACGCTACCGTACTGATGGTAGCTTGTTTAACTTAAGCCGTCTGAGGGCTCACACTAAGACTCTAAACTATCTAGTCCGTGAGCTGCTCTTCGCCGATGCTGCTGCCCTTGTTGCCCACACAGAAGCAGCTCTGCAGTGCCTAACATCCTGCTTTGCAACAGCTGCAGAGCTGTTTGGGCTAGAAGTCAACCTGAAGAAAACAGAAGTTCTTTACCATCCTGCACCACAGGACGAATACCACCATCCCCACATTGCCGTCGGCAAATCTGTGCTCAAGTCCGTTCAGCAGTTCACCTACCTGGGAAGCATCATCTCCTCAGATGCCAAGATTGACTCTGGCATCTAAGTTAGAGTGAATTTGAGCAATTTTATCTGTGAAACGGTTGGCAAATTCTTCATAGCGGGCTTCTGGTAGGATTAGCAAGCCACTGAATAAGTAACTAATTCATTCACAGTACCATTTTGATTTAAGTCTGGACAAAGTCTACTGAACATTTGAATACCAATTCAAAACAACCAATACAACATGTTCTAGATTCCCTTTTATCCTGTCATAAATGATACCAGAGCCTTGGGGACTGGAAGAAGCTTCAGATGTCTACATCATAAGTATCCCATGAAAATTTCCTGGTGAAAATGTTGCACCTGAAAAAAATCAAGTTGCCTTTTGAAAATAATATGACTTAGCTCCTATACCATTATTAAATGAGGTTTAGGAGAATCTCTTACCTCCCAGTGGAAATGGAATAAACCAGGTATTTTCTTATAATGCTGTACTGGGTCCTACACTGCCTCCCCCCATCTCAGCCCCATATCTTCCCCAGGGGATGGTGAGGACTGCCTGGGGAAAGAACGGGGCAAGTCCCTTGCATCTTATGGACTGCAGGGCTCTGAGATGGGAACAAAACTTGGGCATATTGCCCATCTTGACAAGCCCTATGTGTAAAGATGGTTAAAAGGGAGAAGTTATGTTGGTGCTGCAGAGTCTACATGTTTTTTGAGATGTGAGGAAGTGTCTGTAGATGGTCAAAGAAGGCCACACTCGGAAAGGTCATGAATAGACAAGAAGAAAGTTAGCTAAGGGCAATCAGCACAATTTGGTTCTCCATTTAAAAATACACACCAAAAATCTTGAAAACTCAAACATGTCTCTGTCTAATGTGATGCCCAAAGTCCCATTGTAGAAAAAATTGAGAAGATTAACTTAGATGGCTACTCTTCCAAATCTGCTGGCATTTTTCTTTCTGCCTGTGAGCCTGTATAGCATGATTTCTAAGCTTACGTAGAATGCAGCCTTTTAGCTTATAAAGTTTAATGGACTGTGTATGCTATAAGCGCTAATCTGAAATTCTTAGTCATCTTGTCCCCTGTGTATATATTTCAACAACCATCCTGTTTTAAAGTTTAGACTGCTGGAAAGAGAGATAATGAGAGCTTCTGGTGGAGAAAGGAGTAAGGACTTTATCAGACACGGCAAAAACTGCATCATAAGGGTGTGACGATAACACAAAAGGGCGAAATTATCAGACGACCTTGTTCCACCTTCCAGGGGTGTAACGCGGGCTTTTCCTTTCAATAAAAAAGTGACACCTTGTTCACACCCACACCACACAGTGGGAATGGGTGAGGATACAGGCATCTAATAATTTTGCCCTTTGGAATATTGTCCTGTCCTTATGACATGATTTTGGATACGGTTTCCCCCCCCCCCCCCCGCATTTCCCTACGTCTGATAAAGTCCTAAGAATACTGTTTGAAATGTGTAATAGCCTGCCTCAAAAAGTGATGACAGATATGTCTCCTTCAGGTACAAAATGTCTATTTTGTGGAAGAAAACCATGTTTGTTGTGGTGGATAACTGTCTTGAGTGGCTTTGAATATTACTATTCTGTGTACATAACAAATGGAAGTGACTCGCTGAGCTCATTCCAATGAAGCATAATTAACCCACTTGCAGATGCAGTGGCCAACAGTTCTTCATTGTGGTCTCTGTGAATCACACAAATGGGTTTCACACATGCACAAAAACAGCATTCAGAATCTTCTAGAGCAGTCAGTTAGAACTTTTGGTGGTAGCCACACCCACTGTCCCCAGGGTATAAATACAAGTGCCTCAGTTCTTTTCCACCAAGTGCCTCAGTTCTTTTCTGACTGCTGCAACAGCAGCAATGGAAGTTCTTCAGTAGCGGTTTAGATTCTTCAAGCTTTTCTTCTATGTTATTCATATTGACAATTTCTAGGACTGAGTGACATTCTATGTAAGAACTTTCAGCTTCAAAATTGGATGTGTGGTGAAAAGGCTATCATCAAAACATGGACAGAGTGTAGGACATTTCTGAAAGTTTCCCAGTGGCTTTAACATTTGCACTAGCTACTCCACTTTACTTTTGTTACCAACTGTGAGGCAGCAGTGGAACTCATTTTGGTAACCAGAAGTCATCATTTTGCACTTCCAGAATATCCATGGAATAGTTACTTCTCCAAAACATCTCTTTCTGTGGGACATTCTGGAGGTGTAAAATGATGGTATCTGAAAGGAACTCAACATTTTGTCATCACTTGTGGCAGTGGCAGTGAAAGAAATATACTGCTGTCAACTTAAAGCTCCCAATGAACTCTGAAAATGGGTGTTCAAATAATTTTTTAAAAACCTAATTCTTTTTTAGCCAGAAAAAAACAGGGAAAAATTTGTAACATCCCTTTATTATACTACATAGATGCTCTTTGTGCTTTGAAAGGTGAAGATGATTATGCACTTCAACCAGTTATAGGTAGCAAACAGCATATATTATGTGTATTTCACTTTTAGCAATATTGAAAAATGGTTCCATTTTTTTTATTTTTGGTTTCATTTTTGGCTTTTCAAAATTTCAGCTATGTATTTTCTGTTCAGGTTTTTTAACACTGGAAATAGCTTTTAAAAAACCATATTGAAAGTTGACTTTTAAAAATCCACTGAACTACACAGTCCATGAATTAGCAAAGATCTTTGTCTGTATTAAAACGTCACTTGTTCAAATGTAGGGAAAATTCTCTTTTATAATCACAGGTGCCAGTTAGATGGTAGTTTTTGTCACGGGGTGTCCCGGGACTTCTTGATCCCGTATTCATCTCTCCCTGTTTACACAATTTTTGTCTCTGCACTGGATATCCTGGGAGATCCCAGGATCATTGTTTACACGGCATCACTTCCCGCAATATGTACCTTCTCCCAATATAAACTACCCCGCATTTTTTTGTTTACATGAGGTTACGGTCCCGGGATTATTACTTTTAGCTGTCAATCAAGGATGCAATTACCCATTTTTTCACAACCTCAGTGACGTACTTTCTTTAGAGTTTCATGCCACAAGCGATGCTATTGGCTGGCTCAAATGTTTGTTAAAGCTTCTGCATTGGGGATGAGATGATGATTGAGTGTTGCATTGGGGATGAGGCAATGAGAGGATGAGGGGAGGAATGAGCGATCAGTGGCTACACCCTTTGCTGTCCTTCTGAATTGAAAGAACACCATTTAAATCCCATTGAAAGTGAGGAAGGAAGGGGTGCTCAGTGGTTATACCCTTTGCTGTCCTTCCGAATTGAAAGAACACCATTTAAAGCCCATTGAAAGTGAGGAAGGAAGGGGTGCTCAGTGGTTATACCCTTTGCTGTCCTTCCGAATTGAAAGAACACCATTTAAAGCCCATTGAAAGTGAGGATGCGGGCATGTGTGTATGTTTATGAATGGATCATTTGCTCAGACGATGGCACTTTTTACTGTAACTGTGCCTTTAAGCAAATGGAATGGATGCTGGCGGGTGTGTGCGTGTGGATGAATATGCGATCAGTATGCTCAGACGGTGGCATTTTTTACTGTGCTTTTACACAAATGGAGTGGATGCAGACAGGGAGGGGATCGACTGTGATTTCTTTACAATTTACTCTCTCTTTAAAATTTAAACCAAGCATGCAAGGGAGGAATGGGTTAATGTAGAAGGGTTCCCAGTGTAGAAATCCATTGAACAGGGTGATTTAATGCAGACACACACAACCTACTTGCAGCTGGAATGGAAGTCTTTGTTTTCACCTGGTGAGGCTGAATCTATTGAAAGGGTGACTGACCCCTCCTCTCCTCTCTGAGCCCACCCCTGGTCACATATATTTCCGGTTATCACCAAGTACTGAGATATCTTATCTTGGGGTGTTTAGACGTACGATTTTCCAAATCCTCCCGTGACTTTTTTAAAAAACCGGACAAACCGGAGGACTGAAAGTCCCACAGGTTGTGTGATAAAAGGTGGCCCCCCTTCCCAAAATCCCATGCCTGACACGATGTACATGTAAACAGCCAGTGCTCAACACGAATTCCTCCCACTATTTTTTCATCGTGTAAACAGCACCACAGTGTTAAGCCATTCCCTCAAGCCCATATTTATTTGTTTGTTTTATATATTGTATGTTTATGTACATACTGTATGTGCCTTCAGGTCATCTGTTGACTTACTGTGACCCCATGAATTTCATAGAGTTTTCTTAGGCAAGAAATACTCAGAGGAGGTTTGCCATTACCTTCCTCTGAAATATAGCCTACAGTTCCTGTTTGTCCCTGGCAGTTTCCTTTCAAAATACTAGCCAGGCATGCCTCTGCTTAGCTTCCAAAACCAGATGGGATCTGATACCTTCAGGGTATTTAGTTCAACATACTTATTACATATATTAACCCACCTCCACTTTCTTTAAAATCAGAGAGGACTTTGGGTCACTTCTTGGGTGGGCTGTCATTGGTTTTCTTTCCCTATTTGCATAGTTCTTGCAGTACCTGAAGGATATGCAGGTAGAAAATTGACCCCCTGGACCCAACACAGTTGCCTATCCCAGGACTAGAGGATCAAATGAGTATAGCTACATAAGGCTTGCACAATCAAATAAATAAATAAATAAATAAGCATATTAGTGCCCTTTGGGGGGTGGAGAAGTTGTTTACTGTCAATGATTTTTGAGATAGAGTATATCCACCCAAAAAAGAAAAAGAAAGGGAAAAAAGAAAAGAAAAATAGAACTGGCAGGATAAATGTAATTTTGCTGGCTGAAAATAATCAAAATATGAAGCTTTGATTTGCTACGAATCAGTAGGACTGCCGATGTGGCAGAAAAAGACAACAAAATCTGAAGATGAGTTCTGGAGGAACTGCTTAGCATATCTGCAGTGTAAGCTACACAGTCTCTTTCTTTACTGCTTGAAAGTGTCCTTCACACTTGCTTCTATCAAAAGCAGTTTATCTGACCACAGATTAATGTTTGAAAACATCAGGAGCTCATAGGTTTTGATGTGACAATTTCAAGTAAGTCACAGTGTATTGCTGATGGGAGAAAGATAGACAATGTCATTTGGTAATCCTTGCAATGGTACAGTAGGCTAGAATTATAATCTTTTTATGAAGGAAAGGGGTGGGGGACTGGGAGAGAATCGGTTTCCCTAAGGCCATCTACTGAGTCCATAAGCTGTAGCAAGATGTTTACCTCTACATCCCTTATACTCCTAGCCTCATGACTTACATTCCTAGACTCATGGAAATTCATCTCTCCACACACAACACACACACACACACACAGAAAAGATGATATTGTTTGACCTATAATAACCAGGATTTGCACTTTATTTTTTTTGCATATTTACTTCCATTCTAATATAGTCTGTTAAGGCAGAGGCCAGATAGTTAGATCTGCTTGACTCTTCATCATGTAAATCAAACCTGGTCCCTCCAGTTTTTGTTGAACTCCAATTATGTGGCTCTCCTGGTGCTTTTTGAACTGCATCTGCTATTGGCTAGGGCTGATTATTGTCATGGATCCCAGAGGAGAGTAGAGAGGTAGCTTATGCCCCCCCTCCTCACAAGGGCAAAGCCTCTGAAATTATCAGGCATAATTGGACCATCCAGATTATGTAGTCGAGGTCTTGGGCCTTTTCAATCAGAGATATACTAAGTGATAAACAGCAACAACATTAAGACTGGTGTAGTAACTGAACCATCCCAAGAATAACAAGGCTGCATGCATTCTGTCCTACGCACACTTACTTAGGAATAAACTGCACAGAATACATGGGGCTGGGGTTTCTAAGTATTCATTGTGCTTGAAAAGTCAAGGATGACTGAATGATAGTGGATAGGATAAATAATTTGCCCACCTTCTGACGGTGCCTTGACCTGTGATGGCCTGAGATTCCTAATCATAGCAGTCAGAAGGTTGCCCTGCCCTAGGAAAAATCTCTTGACTCTTAGTTTTTCTTCAAGACAAGGATGGGCTGACCTCCTGGAGTAGGAGAATGGGATAGCTAGCTGAATCCTTTAAAAACAACAACTTTGTGTGCTATAGAAAAAGAAATATGAAAAAAGAAAGGTCTACAGCAGCACTGTGACTCACAGTAATCCTTGAGTGAATAGAATCCAGAAAACATTCCTTTTCCTTTAATGTTTGTTTGTACTCTACTTATGATTGGGGCTAGTTTATCTCAATACTTTACTGCTTGGAACTGATGGTCCAAGTCTGAGTCATGGTATTATAGAGCCAGAAGGAATCACAAGGGACATCCAGTGCAGGACCTCAGCTTCCCTGAGAAGTGGCCATTCAACCTCTGCTTAAAAGCTTCTGTCAAAGGCGAGTCAACATCTGAAAATCCACACAATTCCCACCCCTGATGTAAATTCTTCCAGACATAGCAATCCCAGACATGATATATTGCTCAGGAAAGGGCAGAGAGTAGAGCAGTGTTTATCTAAAATCACTGCCTTTAATACTAAGTTAGAGTGTCTCTGTTAGTATGGAAACAATGGCCCCATCCTCTTGTTTGGGGTAGTTGGTTGCCAAAGGGAGAACTGCATTTCCATGAGCTTTGAAATTGAGGTCTTGACCACACTGGTTTATTAGAAATCTGTTGATAGTGTTTGTGAGACTTGATGTGCTAGTCCTCCCCCAGCTGGCTCCCTTCCAGCAAAGCCATTAGATTCTCTTCTCTGTCTTCTTCAATTGTCAGTCCAGCACAATACTGTCCCCCACTTCCAATGGAAAGGTAGTGGGCAAAATGGCTGTCACTGTTGGTCTTGAATTATTGATTCAACAAATATCAGACTACGGACAATATGAAGCTACACTGTTATAGCATTACTATTCCACTTTAACTACTCTGACTGCTTCCTGTGGAATCCTGGGATTTGCAGTTTAGGGAGGGGCATTTAGCATTCTAAGCCAGAAGGTTCTTAGACCTCACAAAACTACAAACCCCAGAATTCCACAGGAGGCAGCCTTATCAGTTAAAGTGGGATAATAGCACTATAACAGTGTAGTGTGATAAAGTCCTAGCTGTTCCTCTCTATCTTTTGTCTACTTTCAAGACTTTTTTAGATGTCCCCTTTAAAACGTTCTTTTGCTGACATAAAAACATCAATTTTCATGCTGGCAAAAGAATACCCCCCCCCGCACTTACCTTCTTTCTTGACAATGGCTCCTCCGGTAAGAAAGAGGAAGGGAATGGAGCTCCGTTCACTTCCTCTTTTGAAATCCTGTGCAATTTCATTGCACGAGAAATTCAAAAATAATTTTAAAAATCGGAAAGTTAAACTAAGCACAAATACACACTAAAAAACCTCCAAGTAACCCAGGGATGGTCAGAAAAAGTTTGTCACTTACCTGGATATCCCAATCTGATCTGGAAGTGTTTGCGCCAGTCCCGCCCTTCTTGGGGTATGTTACCCAAAATGCTCCTTGGAAATTCCAAGAAAATATTGAGTTTCTAATATGTTGAGGAAATTAGCAGCAACTCGACTTTAGCAATGTGATAGGGGGTAACAACGGAATCTTGAACCTGTGTATACCAGTACTAGCCAGGATGGAATACACACACATGTGAAATTAATTATGGTTTTTATTAAGGAGTTCAAAAATAACACCACACACACACACACAGTCACACAAGAAGCATTCACACAAGGCTATAGAAAGGCAGTAGGAAAAACTTGGATAGAGGGTAGCAACCTGTCCTGTAGTCTGGAATTTGTTGGTCGATTTGGCAGAGTGGATGGAGAAATCTGGGTGGCTAACACAGAGTGGTAGGGCTTTCCCTATAACTGTCTGTGTGCAATCGAGGGAGATTTTGGGAGTCATATTTATACCTCCAAATATAACCCCCCATGAGGGGAGTACATGCTTCATGGGTTGGAACAATAGATTCCATGAGCCTCCATGGGTTACACAATGAGTTTCCTGGTTTTGACAATAGGTGTGGAAGAAGCTAATGTATCACAAACTATCCTTAATGTCTGGTGATTGGATTTTAAAAGCTTGATCAATCTCTGTCTTAAGGTTGAGGATTAAGGAGAGGAAATTTCAAAATCAGCACTCATAAAGGATTCATCCATCCATAATCTCCCTTTCCACTGGGAAATGTGTCCTTTTGACTTTTAGCCTTAGTCTTCCCTAGGGTAAAGCATGGCACTCAAATGACCTTTCTGAGACCATCCTGTTTTTCTCTTGTGGAAGGCCACATTAATAAACCAAATTAATAATATGCCAATTTATTAATACACCAATTTTATTATATGTCAATTTCTGAGGTCTCTGGAAGTGGTGTGTACTAACAGGTAAGTACGAGATTTAAAGGGACAGAGGCTTTGCCCGCTGGCAGTGCCGGCAAAAAAGCAGCAGGGAAATCTCCTGACATCTTAAGCCGTCAATTAAAAGGTATGGGTTTGGGGCTGATTTTAACCATGAAAGGGTGATGTCGTCTGATCCATGCACCCTTTCATGGTTATGTGGCATCTTTATGATATTGTATTTTCTGTGTCTGATAAACCTCTCACTCTGCTTGCTCCCCCTTTTTTCTTGAAGTATATTGTGTGGAACACTGGTGATATCTTCCTAGCAAAACTGTGACATCTCATTTGACAGTGCTGTTTAAAGGAGTGGTTGGATAAAAGAATTACTGCTGTTTTTGTTTAGAATATTTATAGTCCTTTTTTAATGGAATATCCCTCACAAAGGTGATATGCATAGCAAAAATGACAATAGAGTGAGAAAGATTAGAAACACTGGATCATAATAACTAGTATAGTGCAATAGACAAAGGACATTATCAGACAGAGACCAAAAACCTCCATCTCGTCTCACTTCATGCCCTCCCATCCCACTCCCATTCCTTTAACTGAATAAATGAAAACATTTCAGATACCTATCTTGCCACTTGACAGAAACTGCTCACCTCCCCTCCAGCATCCCAGTAATGAATGGCACTCTCACCAAGCCCATTCACTTCCTAGAAAGCAAATCCTGGCCATTCTCGCGAGAGAACAATTGTGCAGGAAATTTTAAAATAAAATGAAAAAT
This sequence comes from Gambelia wislizenii, assembly GCA_030847615.1. Taxonomy (NCBI): domain Eukaryota; kingdom Metazoa; phylum Chordata; class Lepidosauria; order Squamata; family Crotaphytidae; genus Gambelia; species Gambelia wislizenii. The sequence continues at coordinate 153,163,305 of JAUMIR010000004.1, forward strand.
AAAAGGTAAAAAATTAAAGCAAGCACAGAAACACATTTTTTAAAAAACCCAAGTAACCTGGAGATGGGGGGAAGTGTGTCACTTACCTTGATGTCCCAATCTGAACCAGAAGTGTTCGGCATGACCTCCCTGTTATGCTGGCAGCATGCCAGCACAACGGGCAGCTTCTCAAATAGCCATTGTTCCGTGACAGAAATGGAACGATGGGTCAATTCATGGCTTAAGCTGTCAATAAAAAGGAGCAGAGGGGCGGAAGAGGCATGGGGGTATAACGCCACAGGGATGTCATCATCTAAAAAGTTAGCCCTGTAGTGACGTCCTGTCCTCCCTCAGGTGGGATTTTTTTGCACATCTGATAATCTCCAAAAAAAGCAAACAACTATAAGCTTAAAGCACAGCTAATTTCATCATAACTGCTCAGAATCTCAAAAATCAGCAATATAAAAGATTTAAAGGCAGCCTGGAACACATAGATGTTTAAGACTTATCTGGAGATCTGCACTGGGGCAGCCATGCATAGTTTAGTTGGAAGGGAGTTCCATAGTCATAGGGCTGCCAATGAAAAGGCCCTCTGTCTCTCAGCTCTGTATCACCTCATGTTTCCCAAGGAAGGAAACTAAGATACAAGTAGACGGAACCAGTCACTTGAAGCTGACTTACACTTACTCATTCAAATAAGCAAGCAAGTGTTGGTGGTGCCCAAGGAAAAGGCCTGAAGTATGTATTAGATGTTTTCTTTCAGGGTAGGCTTTTTTAGGTGAGGGAGTAAAAGAGGTTGCTGTGTGAAATAGGAGTGGGGGAGTGGGAACACAGCATTAAGTGTGACTCAGTGCGATTGTGATAAGTTGCTTAGAAAACAGTTGATAGATCAACATAAAGCTCTTTCCTTTAAAGCTCTTGACAACCCTCATTTGCTTAACTTTCTGCAAGATACAATTTGTGATCTTAGCAATATCATAATTGTACTCCTGAGGTAGTGTCCTGCAATGGACAGGGTAGAGAGCAGGTACAATATATACACTCACTCAAGTACAAATGGAGCCTTGGCAGACTGCAAACAAAACTGGTGACATATTTAATTTATTCATTCTTTCTTTGCCCAGAAAGCAAGATTTATGGGCTCCTCACTAGAGCAGACACTGTTTGACAGAGAAGTTTTATTACCACCATTTCGATTTTGGCCATTTACCTCAGATAAAGTCACAAATCAACACGGTTTGTGTCTAGAGGTTATTGATTAGGAGATTATTCTTGAGTAGCACATATTCTTAAGGTCATACAAAGGTTTATACAATCAGGGTGTTGTCAATGAATAGAGCTTTGTTTAGGGCTCAATATGAAGGATTCTTGGGGGGTTATGATAGAGCCAGATTATGTGCACCCTCATCTCTCTGACTCATATGTGACATATTATATGTCTACACCCTTAGGGCAGGTCTCCAAAGACAGCCAGCTGTGCTGATCTAGATTAGCAAATAGGTCACTGATGGCGAACCTATGACACGTGTGTCAGCACTGACACGCGTAGCCATTACTAACGACACACGGCCGCTGAGGTGGCCGCGTGCTGAGAAGGATGTTTCATCCTTGGCTCCTGCATGGCCAAGTGCAGTAGCCTAGGATGAAACATTTGCTGCTCCTGAGGATGAAACATTTGCGACTAGAGTCTTGGAGTTAGAGTCTAACTCTAAGGACATTTTCAGACACAAAAAAGTTGTCCTGAGGACTTGGGAGTGGTACGTGCCTGTTTCGCGGCAGGGGGCCAGTTTCTGATGACACCGGCCCTCTCGCGTTACCCTCCGTGTTCCTTCCATGTCGTATGGAAGAAAAAGGTGCCACTTTTTATTCACGAAGAACTTCCATGAGTAAAAAGTGGTGCCTTTTCCTTCCATGAGACATGGAAGGAACACGGAAGGTAACGTGAGAGGGATGGACTGGCCCCCTGCTGTGAAACAGGTGCGTACCTCTCCTGAGCCCTCAGGATGACTTTTTTGTGCCTGAAAATGTCCTAAGAGTCTAGTTGCAAATGTTTCATCCTCATCTATTAGACAATAATTAGTTTTTGGTTTATTAAATACAATTATATATAACAATTATACATTTATGTTATTTAAACTATAAATATCACGAAATAATATTTTTTCCTCAAAGTGACACACCACCCGAGTTATGCTCAGTTTTTGGCGAAATCTGACACACCAAGCTCAAAAGGTTGTCCATCACTGCCACTGATTTAGTCCTTAAAGCCTTATTCCACTGCACCACTGGGCAAGGGCTCTATTGAGATTTTTTTCTCCATTGTGAACATCATGTGGCTGGGTGTCATTCCTTTATCTGAGCTGGGGAAGAGGCCTATAGGAAACCTTCAGAGGCATTGTGTAAGGTTTAGTGACATTAGTCCTTCTTCTGGCAAACCTAAGGTTTGTGCAGCTCTCTTGTTCATAGAACCTAGGAGCTTTGCTGAATCCTCTTTAGAGAGCCCTATGAGGTCTGCACCACTCCTTACAGATTAAAAACTCAACCTTTGTGTGTGTTGTGGGGAGTACCATTTTGTCTAATATGCAATTACAGGCTAAAACACAGATGACATAAATGAAAGACTCAGTTGAAGAATAGGTGAAATTTTGAGGAAGCCCTTGAAAGCACACCCCAATATGGAGTGGAAATGGGAAACCATATTCATTGGACTAGCTGCAGTTCATGCCTGTCTAGAAGTGTGTCTCTTTTACCTGGACATGATATATTTAAAGTGCTGCTCATGACAGAGTCAATGTAACATTAATCCCAGGATGCATTGTGTACATACAGTGTAATTAGTTGCATTTGTCACATAGTTAGTGTTAAAGTCTCTGAACAACAATGACAAGAACATTAGAGATTGAGTGAAAGGTGGTGGAGAGGAGTACTGTGAAAAGAATAGGATGTTGCAAAGTGATGTGTTCACAGCTATTTGACAGCTGAAAATGCTTCCAGAGTTATATAACTTAAGGAGATAAGTAAGGATATAGAAATCAGAGCCATTTGAACAATGTTGTTTATTATGATATGTTTTGCTCCCCCTCTCACTTTGCATCAGAGTACAGTAGGATCCCCGTATCCACTGATTCATTATCCATTGATTCAATTATCGACGGGACACAAAACAGCACAGCTACTATAGAGTCTCCCTAGAGAACGTGTCCTCTCTAGCAATTTTCTAGGTCCTCCAACACAACTCTGGTATTTTAAACCAGAAGTCCCATTATTTTCAATGGTGTTCGCTATTATCCACGGTCTTTGGTATCCAACCCCCCCCCAAAAAAACCAATCCCCAGTGGATAAGAGGGTCCTACTGTAACTTGTAGCCATCTCACTCCAATCCTGTGCATGTTTGCCCAAACATCAGTGTGACTGACACCAGTAGGATTTACCTCCAAATCAATGTGTGAAGTTTACAGTCTTTGGCGTTTACCACACAGAGGTCTGAAGGTGCAATGATTTTGTCATATAAGTTATGGATTCATGTCCATTTTGCACCATATGTATCAGCCCATTCCAAAACAGAGGCAGAAGAACAAGCGAGTTTAGCGCTTTTTGCGCACCACATTGGCGTTCTCTGGTCCTCCTTCCTGTCATTTTTCAATTTCTGCGTCAGTATCCTCCTTCTCATGTCACTTCCTTGTGTGATTGTGCGCATCCACAATATTGTTGATATATCTGTGTTCATGTTTGGATTTTGCACGATCTCGTGATACTTTGGCTTCTGCCTGGAATTTTCCACAAGTAGCGCATGCATACTTAGCACCATGGATGTTGCTGTGATATAACTGAAGCACTTTCAGGGTATGCTATTTCCATGTTAAATATGCCTGTCAGTTGCTTTCATTGATCAACTTTGTTTGCATTATCCCAAGGCATTGCGCTAAAATTTGAAAATTAAAAGCAGTTGAACTGGGAAGACTGCAGGGGTGGAGAGAGTAGTGAGCAGACTAATCACACCCTTGCATGATCACGTGACGAAGAGAAGCTGGAACAAGCACGCAATTTTGTACCACATGTGGTATTATGGTGGGAGTTTCGCGCGTTTAAGGCTATTGACAGGGTGAACTTGTCAATAGGTTGTAGCGCACCAGAAATTGAACAGAGACAGAGGGAACACTGAATACATACGGCGTCATGTGGGCCACGAAAATTCAACCGAACACTGAAGCGCTTTCATAACGGAAAAAAGCCTTGTGTGGTGAACACCTTAAATACCTATTACATTTGGTTTTGTTGTTTTATTTCTCATGTTGGGCCTTTTCTTACCTTAGTATTAATTGTGTTTTAAAGAAGGTTTTCACAGGTTCATAAAGGGGAGGTTGCCAGATACATAACTTCCATATCTATGAGCAGCACTTCAATGAAAACCAGAGGCTGAAGACAGAAGTATAGCAGAATAGCATTTTCTGTGTCAGAACTGTGTTTGAGGGGCACTGCCATTGAGCAGTAACTAGTTGGAGAAGTCTGTGGACTGATTGTTAGAGTCAGACAAATTTTTCCTTTCCTCACAGATTTGATTTTTAATGGAGACCCCCCCCCCCCTGGAAGTTCTTTCCATCCCATTTATGCAGAACTTTGCAAATCTTGACAGATTCATACCAAAACATGAACTGAATGAAATTCTCACCCATGTATATTGGACAAATTTAGTTTGGTACAGTCATTTTCAAGAAGGAGTGTTCTGTATTGTATCTATGTGTATGTTAAAGATAAGAAACCTATCAGAAGGGGTGGGAAAGGTGGCAGCTCAAATTCAACACCATGGGTGAAAACATCAAATCCAGATTTTTAAGAACTAAACACTCAAAACTCTCTCCCTAGGTGAACAAATCTGTCCATTTCATTTTCTCCCACATTCATTTTTTTTTTTAAATCTCAAGTTCTTTCCATCCTGTTATATAAAAACTATGAATGCTGGCAAGTTCTTTTGGAACAAATGAGCCAAAGTCCTCACCTCTTCCTATTTCCCAATTAATGCTGTTGGGCAGAGTATAAGAAATGGAATGGGGAGAATGGTGGGCAGAGTACAGAGTGATCATCAGCCTCAACCATAGTCATATTGAATGTCTGGGGACCACTCTTAGGTGTTTTGCTATCTGTGGATGGACAGATAAGAACTATAGTATTTCTATCTGACTCATTGGTCCCTTCAAACATTCCCTCGATTTGCTCTTCTCCCTGGCTCTTTCTTTTACTCACTGCCTGCTTTGTTTCTTCTGCTTCCTGCTTTGGAGTGAAACAACAGTTTGCTGCTGTTTATGTCTTTTAGGAGGTCTCCATTGTCCTTGGATTTCTTCCTACCTTCAGGGGTCAAGCCTATCCTCCCCTCCCACACCTTTATTTCTGATGTACCATAGGCGCCTAAGATGCTATAACTGTGTACTGTATAATACCAACAAGTTGCTCTAGTTCAGCAACACTCCAAAATCTAACTAGAGTTCTCTCTACAGTAGAGGTTGTTTTACATTCTGCAGACAGACTGCCATGAATAATTCCCTTGGAGGATTTGCTTGAATATTTAAGGGGTGGCAGGAAATCATGCCACTGTAACTGTTCAGTTTGAATAGCCTGATTCAGAGACTCTTGAAAGGTGGCCAGCAATTCATGGACTTTGTGGAAGGAACTGTAATAGTATGGACCCTTTAGAAGTTGCAGAACAAAACTCCACTAAAGGAATTTCCTTTTCAATGCTGCTGGCTTCCATCCACCAGTTAATAGGTATGTAAATTTAACACTCACTCACACATACACACATGCCCATCATCATCACTGATGGAGTCAATAAAATTATGCCACACTGTTAAATTTCAATTTGGACTTGGTTATCTTTAGGGTCAGGATGGACAACAACATCCAACTACATAATGGATAAAAATTGCCAGTGGAAATGAGTGCCATTAATTCTGTTATAATTTCTCACCTCTTTGTCCTTCCTTTACACTTACTTCCTGTGTGTGCAAAACAGCTTTTGTTGTTGCTGGGGGAAAAAAAGAAGCTGTTGGGTAATTTGCAGGGTTCTACCACATAAGCGGAAATAAATATACTGATAAACAAGGACATTTGTAGTTAGGGAACAGTTCCACTTGTTGCCCACTCACCCCCCATACAATAGCAAACACACACGGCTTTCAATCCAATGCTGATTCTTCAGATGTCAGTACACAATTATTTATCATTTAAAAATCCCCGATAAATGCAGAACCAAAGCAATCACTAATTAAAGCAGAAAAACAAAATAACAGTTCCAATCATAAATGCATTTGCTGAGAAGGAGGTTTTGCTGACATCCAAGTAATTGTTCAGGATAAGAATAGTGGTAGTAAATGAAAGCATTCATTTAAAGCTCTCAGGGTAGTGTTTCTTATAATCACAGAATCATTGAGCTGGAAACCTTTTAAGCCATCAAGATGAACTTCCTGCTTCATGCAAGAAATTCTGTGCTGGAACATGCCCAAGCAGATAGCTGTTCAGCAAAGATCTCCAGCAGAGTTCATTGCCCCATGAAGTAATGGGTTCTACTGAGGAACTATTCTTGCAATGATGATGTTTCCCTTAATGTTCAGTTGGAACCCACCCTTAAATACTGTGATGTTTTCCTTGAATGTTGCATCATAACCCATTTAAGCCCATTACTCTTGTCTTGGATACAACCTAGCCAAAGGCAAGCCCTCTTTATAAGAGATGCAATCTAGTTGCAGTGGCAGCATGGTAATGCACATCTAAATCCCCTTCCTGCCATTTTTTTTAAATCCATGAGAACATTCTGGCTAGCTTGGCAAGGACAGGCAGGTCAGGGCCATGACATGGAAACTTCTTTGTGAGCAGGTTTCATGATTAGTCCCAATTCCCCAAGAAGCATGGAAAAGGGAGGTTTGCTATAGTGGATGTAGAGACTGACTGATGCTTCATCATGCAGAACGATACAAGGTGATGTCCTCATTTAGTAGTTACGGCAGGAGTGGTCATTGTATGGCCCTAGGGCTGCATGTGGGCCAGATAGCTGTATTTGTGGACCTTGGCCTCTCTAGACTCGAGCAACGGGCCTTCTTCTATCAAAACAATGAATAGATTGTCCTGGAAGCCTACAGAAGCAGCAATTTACCATTTAAAATAGTTGCAGGACACCCAGCACTAGTTAACATGAATAACCACAATTATTCAAAACCTGAAGGAGATGTTAACGGCCTCATTTCCCCCCTCCATTTTTCCAGTTTTTGAAAATTTTTCAGCCCCAAGAGGATTCCAGGGGCAGAAAATTGCTCCCCAGAGCTGCCACGGTTGCCCTCTCCTCAATAATGGATCCATTCTAAAGTTGCCTCGCGAGGGCTTTCACAAAGAGATATGAAAATGGAGGAAACAGTTTATAAAAATGACTAGCTTCCATATTAGACGAACACTAATTTTAAAAGTATCTGCTCTGGTAACTCATTATTTGTTATAATATCCAGAGATGCTGGTGTTAGGAATGGAAAGTATATAAAAAAAAAAGTTTGAAAAAATGGTTGAAAAGTATGTTTCTTAAGTGCTGGGAAACTTTGATGAGGAGAATGCCAAAGTGATGGGGATCTTCTCAATTCAGGAGTTATTGCATCCAAAATTCACACATGTATTTTTGACAGGAAATTGCATTTTCTATACAAAAAAGCACTTCCTCCACAGAAAATAATGCATGGGTAGAAATATTAACGTTTGAATAGAAAATGCTGTTTTCTTTGCAGAAACTGCTACTTTATGTGGAAAAAAAATGTGTAGATTTTGTGCAGAGTAAATCCCAAACTACAGGATTTTCTTTGCAAAAAAAACAGGAGCATCTGCACAGAAAATAATATCTCTGCACAGAAATGTTGTTTCCAATACTAAAAAGTGTGAATTTTGAGTATAATAAGTTCTGAACTGTGAATAATCTTGGAAAACTGTGCAGAGTTTCTCACAGGAACAAGAACATTGCTAAAATTACATGTTTCTTCTTTCATGAAAGGAATTACTGAAGACTTACATCTCTACTGGTGACATCTTAGGTGTTGTCAGATATAATTGGAACCATGTGGGAAATGCATTTAAGGTGACTATTTTCCCACCCTAAAAGGCACTTCTGCTATTGTCACTAGCAGCTTTACATTCTTAAAGTGTCATTAGATAAGGTTAAAAATTGTATTTGAAGGTCTTCATAGTGTTTGTGCTAATTTATTAAACAGTCACTTGTGAACAACACACACACACAGTAGCTCAGGACCGTATCTGAAAACTGCCAGTGATAAAACTGGAATCTTATGGGTTCTTGGAGTTCCCAGCTGGCCTGCATCTTTTGAGGCAGACTGAGCATTCACTGTGAAGAATCGATGCATATGACATCGGTCCTAAGCCTTAGGACCTAAGGCAGTGCAGCTGCTCTTACTTCAGAACTGGAATGTATTCATCCCTGTGCACTCATGGATTAAGAAGTGCAGATATAATAATCCTTTCTTGGACAAGTGCACATCAATACACAGAGCTGGACCAACAACAGAGATGTAGAAGCATTCTGAGAGTCTACCTAAAAGGGCTGCATATTTGCCAAGTCCCTACTCAGGCATTTGCAGCTTTATGTGGGTTCTCAGATGGAGCAACTGGATAAAACTTGAGGGTGGTCACAGGGGACTTGACTCTGCCATCTTTTCATCCAAGTGGTGTACCCAGGGTGATGGGAAAGACAATTAAGGTAGTGATAGATGCCTCAGTTCCCTGGTACAGTGTCTATTTCCACTAGAGAGAATGGCACTGCAAGTACCAGCATCCCAGACAAGAAAAATCACACCCTCTTTATCAAATCCCCAAAGAGGATCCTGGAATCTATCATCCAAATCCTCCATACCAACCAATGGAAGTAAATTGTTGTGCAGTGGAAGGAGGGGAAACAGATGTCATGGGTGGCAGAAGAGGCAAGGAGGAGTTATTGAAGGAGGTACTGAAGCACAGCAGGCCATTCATGTAGCTGTTCATGAACAGGGGCCCACTCAACTTGAAACTCTTCTCAAAGGTCAGGTGTTAGCTTCATTTGGTTTTTCTCACTGTTCTTCATTGTTATCAACTTTTGCCCCAAAGCAAGAAAGCACAAATGAGCCAAGCCCCAGTTTAATTTCTGACTGTTTGACTAGACTTTTTTTTGGGGGGGGGGTGGCCACCTGGATAAAAATGGACAAAATCAACATGGAATGTTCACTTCCCTGAATTTGCTGGTATCAGAATAGTCCAATATTGACTAAATGTTAACTGGAAAGTTTTCTGCACCAGACATGCAATATACTTTGGTTTCAGTGTTTCACCATTGAAGCTCCGAAAGTACTTGTTAGCTGTTTTATAACCTTACTTAGGATCTGGCAGAATTTGAAGATGACATGAAATGGTGTTTTTAGTATTAGCGTTGGGCTGTTGATTCATTATGAGGCTTAATATTTGATGTTTGGTCTGCTGAAACCAAATCAGTCAAAAGATTGAAAGAGGTTTAAAGCACTCAAAACAAACAAACAAACAAACAAACAAAAAAACAAAAACCAAGTAACTTGGGGAGGAGAAAAAAAGGCTGTCACTTACCTCAATGTCCCAATCTCGACCAGAAGTGTTTGGCACGGACCTCCTTGTGATGCTGGCATCACGCCAGTATAACAGGGCATCTTTTTACTCACCCATCATTCCATGACAGAAATGGAATGATATGTCAATTCACGGCTTACCCCGTGAATAGAAAGGAGTGTGGGGGGGATGGAAAGTGCATGGCAGCAAAACACCATAGGGATTATGTTATCTGAAAGGGAAGCTCTTTCACAATCTCGTTGTCCCTGTGGTGGTATATGTGGGGTGTCAGGTAATCTCCTTATAGTCTAATAAGCATGACACACAAGTTAAAGCAGGTGAGAAGGGAGGAGAGAAAATAACACAAGCTTGGGCACAAGTTCTTTAAGCTACTGTTATGACCAGTAGGGATGGAAACAATATGGGTAATCTGATAGAACAGGAAGGCCAAAGGGAGCTGATTTCTTAGTAGAAATGATGAAACAGTCCTGGTTCTCTTCTCTTCCCAGTTATGAAATGTAATGGAACAGCTGCTGTAAGTTTCTTGAGTTGCAATCATATATACATTTGCCAGGAAATAAGTCCTATTGAACTGGATTTACTCATACAGTGACTACACAGCCATAGGATTGTGCTGTGGCATCTGTCTGTCAGATGTCTTTTTCATATAAACTCACTTTCTCATTAACTGCAGAGATCATGAAGTCTGTATCTGCAGCATCCATGATCTGTGTCTGATCCCATCTGGGGAAATCAGGCAACTTGATACTTGCTTTGTCCTGATATCTGAAGAGCATAGCTTGGAAGTAGCTGGGGAGAACTAAGGATTTGTTTTGTTTTCAATGCAAAGTTTCTTAAGCATTAGAGCTTAAATTCCATGGCAGCTAGAATACTTTCTCCAAAGAATAATGCATTTTCCCCCAATGACTTCCTGTTCTTCTGAAGTGCTGGTACCCAGCCACTAATAGTGGCCATATTTCACATGAGAGGTAGTTCCACTTCAGTGGAGGGTGAAGTGATTCATCTCTGCAGCTTGCACATAAATTTAAGTTTGTAAAAAGAGCTTTGTGAGTCTGTAAAGTAAAAGGGGCAGAAAGCCGTATAAATGTGCAGTATTATTTATTATTAATCAAAGCTAAGCTGTTTACTTACTCAGCATGGACACTTTATTCATGCAAAGTCAAGTGTCTGAGTCTATTAAACAAAGGCTTTGTGAAGCTAAAACATCTGTCCATGATTCCAAGAGATTCTTCATCATCCTCATAGATCACTTTGGTGGACATGATAATGAAACAATATTGCTTTACAAAATGTATTCTCAAGGATGTTTAATTCAGGCCGGCCAACAGTTATATTTTTCTTAGCAAATTGGTATTTGAAGATTGTAGAAAATGACCTTTCAATAGGGCTAAAAATGTTGAATCTGATGTTTGCTTGAAGTGATGGCACAGTTGACCTCAGTGAATGATGCCAATGCATTTCACACATGTACAAAAGTATCGGTTTGGAGGAATGGGAAGAATTGAGAGTTTATTTCTTGTTGAAGGAAAGAAAATGCTCTCCTTTATCATTTAGACATCACCAAATCTTATGTGGGGAGAATCCAACCATATGCCAAAACAATCTATCATCCATCTGTCTATCTAGCTATATATCTCTCTATTTGAAATATATATTTCTGCTTTAAATGTAATGCCTCAAAAGATGCAAGCAAAAAAAGAATGTGAGGAGGGTCATAGCACAGTGACTAAGTACATGCTTCTCATGAACATGATTTCAGAATTTCACATGGAAATCTGTAGCTGAAGAGACATAGAGAGGAAATCATTATTGGAGGCCTTGGCCTTGTCTGCATTGGCCGAATGAAGTAGCTTCCTGTAGGAGGTATGAGTCTAAAAATAAAAATGTATTAAAAAATTCCAGGGATCTAGCCCTTTAAAAAAAAGGAAATAAAAATATCTTCTTTAAAAAATAAAAATCTTTTACTTTCAAATTCATGCAGAGTGATGCTTAAGAATGCTGAGACAAAGCTCAATTAACATTTAAAAGTGTGTTCTGAGCTCTGATCACCCAATGAATTAGACTCATTACAAAAACAAAGGAGTCAGTTTAAAAATGCATATCAAAAGTTTACTGAAGGTATATCAATCTTAATCTACATACTAAAACAAACTTTAAAAAGGGGGTTCCTAACTAACTAGGAGGATTTAGGGTAGAATGACTCACCCAGCCTTTAGAGGTAGAGGCTACATGGTGAACATCATGGCATAGCATCATAGCATGGCTACAGCCGCATGGAGACTCAACTTAAAAGAGAGTTACACAAAGAGCAATAATATTTAAATTAGGTCATGTGTTGAATGACCCATCTCTCCAGTTGGCTGGAAGTGCCTAGTGAAATAAGAGAAGGGGGAGTTGGGAAAAAGAAAAGCATGCAGGGTAAATGCCTTAATTAAACTTAACATGTGAAATGGAGTACACAAGATTGCATTACATTACAATCATTATTTCCCCACATACTACACTTCCCCCCATTCCCATGCCCAGCAGTCTGGATGATGCAGGGTTTTTGACCTGATCCTAATCTGAATCATCCAAACTAGGCAGTTCTGATGAGAATCTGGGACAAATACCCCTTAAAACAGAGCAGATCGTCTGGAGAAAATGGTGTTCCATTACTACAAGGGGGAGAGGCGTATGCACATGTCACCAGCATGATGCAAGGCACAGACGTTTCACCACTGGGTCATGTGCATTACATCTGCTAAGGTCACTGTGAGGTACCCAGCCATGTGACCACAGCCAAGCACCTTGTTCCTGGTCTCATAAGATGTGACCTCACAGGCAAGAGAAGCAACAGTTCACACACGAGCCATGGATACGTGGACATCCCTCCGTTCCTGGCTGTGGGCCCAGGACTAGAATGCTCTGGGTACACCCAGGGTATTCCTGTCCATGCAGACAAGCCCCTTATAAGGTACTGCCAGCCAGAGCAGACAGTACTGGACTATATGGATCAAATAGTCTGACATGGTATCCATTAAGGCAACCTCCTGTAATATATGTGTACTAATCTGCCTGTCCTGAATGTTTACATTAATCAGGCTGCAGGACTCACATGGTGGCTGCTTGCAGATCAAGGAAGCACACACCCCCGGCAGGAGCATGGCCATCACCATGCTTGCGTCTTCTTCCCAGCAGTCAGTATGGCTGGTTGGGAGGAGGATAGGATGGCAGCCAATCAGAGCACAACCCGGCTGGACTCTGATTGGCTGGAGTGCTCACACAGCAGCCAAACAGAGGCAAGCATTCTGCTTGAATCTGGTTGGATAGAAGAGAAGGGAAAGCCACCTCTTTCAGTAGGCTTCCCTCTGGTCCGGCGACTGGGTATACATTCCCAGTCACCTCACTAGGCTGGCCAGTTGCTCTCTAGAGCCCACTTTTGTCATGGTGGAAAATAGTTGTTAAATGTGTCTTTGGATGTATGTGTATGTTCTTTGAATAGTGGTATGGGTGTGTATGATTTGCCTAGAATCAATGATATAGGTTAAAACTTTGCTTCTCTGCCAATGACAATAAACTCCTTAGACTATCATTTGCACTGGGATAGAAATTGCCATTATACCACCTATGTTGTGCTCCTGAGAAAATCTGGAAAAAAGGTAGTTTCTGTTGAAAAATGTAGCACACACACACACACACACACACACACTGATGCAATGTATTACTTGCCCCACAGGGGATCAGGAAAGAATATGCTTACAAGCTTTTAATACTTCTAATTCTGAAGTCAAATGCTTGGCTTCATTTTATCTATTCTTTTTTCTGTTTGCCCAGCTGGAAAGAGGAAGGTGGCAATTACTGCAGCTAAAAACTCTGAAGTTGAATTGTACAGAATGACAGCTTCACCCCCTCTCCTTTTTTTGCTGCCAGCTTTGATTTAGCTAAGCACATTAAAATAAGTGGAAAGCACATCTTCTTCCTCTTTATAAGGACAATAAAATCACCATGTGTATTATAGGACATCATATCTGTTGTCTGAGGAGTTATAGCTGTGACAAAAATGGATCATTTTATGGCACAGATGGATCTGCAAGGTGAAAGATTTGTGCTGAAACACTAATTTTATAAGAAAATATAGAAAGGAGCAAATATTGTTGTGCATATTCTTTGTAGGTATGGCAAGATATTTGAATCTCACTGTAGATTTTGCTACATAGAGCATGGCATGAAGTTAAGGACCTTCCATGTAACCTTGTATAGCAGTGTGGTCTGGATTTATATCGATTGGGAATATTTCCAAGTGGAATCCTGTTCTGTCTTTCAGTGCCTGAATCTGACCTAAAGCCACATATTTATGGATCTGTGTTACAACATGCAGAAGCTGAAATTGCTCTCAAGCTGACAGGATCTGCAAGATGTCTTAAGAGACCTTGGTGCTTGAGGTAGTTGACATGGCATCTTTTCCCTATCTAAGCTGATCAGACTGGTAGTCAACAGCATTTTCAATAGCACCTAATGGCAACCAGATAGCTTAAGGGGTGCAAGACTGGCTACATGATACATGCAGCTCTTTTCTCCCACATGTCATCATATGGCTTCCTGCTTTTCAAGAAGTGGCTATTTCATTCTGTAATTCAAGTGGCAATCTCATTCTGTTTCAGTGGAAATTGACAATACAATCCAAGTTTAATTCAACTGAAGAAACAGAGCTGAATCCTGTTGCTAGATCGAACTGATGTAGAGTAATTGAATCAATTGTTGAATGGTGAGTCAGCTTGTGTATAAATCCTATAAACACATTGGGTCTACTCTTTTTAGGAATACCAACAGGATTTTTGACACTGTTTGGTGCTGAAAAAATATTATAGGTATTCTTCAAGAAGGTACAAGTAGGTATGTGTGTAGAGTTCTGCCCTTTCATCTAATACAGGATAATCAGTTACCTGTCATGGTTCAAGCCACTTTTTGTATCAACACAATTAAAATCTCAAGCAACCTCCAGATGCTTGAAAATTTCTCTGCTTCAGCAGTGTCAGGCATGAAGGAAACCTAATTTATTGTGCCTGTATCTGAAACTTTCCAGAGAATGTTATGAGTTCCCAACCAAGAAATGTGTACACTTAATTTGACTGTCTCCCTCAGCTTCTAAGCTATGGAGGAAAGGCTTTGTTTGGTTTACCTATTCTGGCAGAGAGAAGAGACGCTTAAAATTTCCCACTGCACAGCTGGCTTAGGCTTTTTTCTCCAGGGCAAGGATCTGCCCTGATGTATCTTGAGGAACTTGGGTCCTTCTGGGGGATCATGCCATTATGATCTGGGGCTCTTGTGACAGAGGGAATGGCATGAGCTCTTTTCTCTGCAGCAATCCATAATTGTCCTCAATCAGCTTTTATATTCTGCCTTGGTCAGACCTCACTTAGAATACTGTGTCCAGTTCTGGGCACCACAATTCAGAAAGGATATTGACAAATTGGAGCGTGTCCAGAGAAGGGCAACTAAAATGGTGAAAGGTCTGGAAACAATGCCTTATGAGGAGAGACTTAGGGAGCTGGGTATGTTTAGCCTGGAAAAAAGACGGTTTAGAGGCGATATGATAGCCCTGTTTAAGTATTTGAAGGGATGTCACGTTGAGGATGGAGCAGGCTTGTTTTCTGCTGCTCCAGAGACTGGAACACGGAGCAATGGGTGCAAGCTCCAGGAACAGAGATTCCACCTCAACATGAGGAGGAACTTTTTGACAGTAAGAGCTGTTCGGCAGTGGAACACACTCCCTCGGAGCGTGGTGGGGTCTCCTTCCCTGGAGGTCTTTAAACAGAGGCTGGATGGCCATTTGTCGGGGATGCTTTGATTGTGATTTCCTGCGTGGCAGGGGGGTTGGACTGGATGGCCCTCGTGGTCTCTTCCAACTCTACAATTCTATGATTCTATGATCATCTTCAATAAAATCAGTGACTTGTTCTAGCACCAGCTGTTTGTGAACCCTGAGTTCGTCAAGTCTCAGTTTAAAAAAAAGAAAGAAGAAAAATCCCACATTTTAAGAAAAATGTATAAAAAATGGATACATACATTTCACTGCAGGAATTAAAAATAAAGCCTCATAATCAAATAAGACTCAAAAATGGGCAGAAAATGCAGGGGGACTGGAAGAAATCCAACAATGGAGAGATTTTCACATCCTTAGAGAAAAGTAGTAAACCATCCCAGACCAGAAAAGAAATGAATTAATTTGCAACAATAGCTTGGCCAATAGACAATATTTACACAAATCTGGATAGTTTATGTGAAACATTTGGGGTTGTCTAGACGATGAAAAAAGTCTTGTGGAATGTGAGGGACTACCTTTTGTTCTGATGATATCCAGCAGGATTTGCCATATTAGGGGGGGGGAAAGGGGGGGCAAACTCCATGTACTCCATGATAACAGCCTTTGCTGTTTCTCGTGAAGTTTTTTTTTTTTTTTAAAAAAAAGAAATATGCAGAAATGCACATTCCTGATTGTTTGAACAACCAATTCAAATTGGGGACATTGTGGAAGTTGAAACATTGGATATGCACGGGGTGGGCTTGCTGGCAACAAAGTGGCTGGAGCTGCCACTGTTGATTTTTCACAGAAGTGATTGTCTGCAACTAGCTGGACCCGGCATATCATACGCCATTAAAAAACTCCCCCCAAAATGCCCAAGAGACCCCATGACAAGCCTTTGAGGTAGGCTGGTGGGTTTAACTCACCCACCTGCTGCTCATTCTGCCCCCTACCACCCCCACCACTTGTTCTGCCCTCCCCCACTTGTTCTGCCCCTCCCACTCTACCCCCTGCACTCCAGAACACACAGGCACACACCACCTCCACCTCCATGTTACTCACTCTCTAGCTCCAGCCGCCATGTTTGAGATCTACATGGTGCCGCCCCCAGAGTGCTGATTGGCTGCCCAACAGGCCTGTGATTGCTTGGTCAGTTCCCTAAGCAGCCAATCAGCACACTGGAAATGGCAACATACCCAATAGAATTATATATATATATATATATATATATATATATTCAAGTAGTAAAGCAGGTTTTTTTAAAAAAGCAGAAGATCATTCTTCTGTATCTGGGATATAATGAGGGGGGATGTGCAATGGTTGGAGCTTTTGGAGTACAATAATGCAAGTAACTCACGACCACCATCTTTATTCATGGGCATGCTCTGTGTGAACAACAAACATAGATAGCTTCCCATACCAGCGATCCTGAGAAAAAATCATGAAGACAAATGAACACTGCTGTGATGGTGAGTCAATGTGCAAATTATCACTGTTAATTTTCCTGTCTAGCTGACCCCATGGTGGCACTTTGTTGGACTAGGAATAGACAGATCCCTAATATCCAGTTTGCTAGTTTTACATATATTGGGTTATAAGTTCATCATAACCAAATACTGTATTACTCTGCATTATTTTTTTAAATGGAAAGTTACATTTTCTTATACATCTTTCCCAACCATATTCATTTTCTACTTGTCTGCCTAATATGAACATTTTGACCCTGTTTTCTCTAATATAAAGATTTTTCTATACAATTCTTGATTTGAGAATTGCACTGCAAAATCTGAGATGTTTTGCAGTCTAAGGGATACCTGTGCCCCCTCTGAACAAATCTTGCCAAGAAAACTCCATGATAGGTTCTCCCTAGGGTCTCCATAAGTCAGAAATGAAGGAACACAACAACATTATGAAATCACTTCATTGAGCCACTGATCCAGTTCTCCATGCATCTGAGGAAGTAGACTAAGGCTGCATCTGCACTGCAGAAATAATCCAGATTGACATTGCTTTAACTATCATGGGTCAATGATATGTAATACTTGGATGTGTAGTTTTGTTGTGACAGCAGAAGTCTGGCAGAATCATAGGACTTTATCAGACCAGTCAAATACAGTGTCATAATGATCATGAAAGGGCACACATACCAGATGATGTTGCCCTTTCAGGATCACTTATTGTTAAAAATCAATTCCTTTTTATTGATGGCCCAAACCATCAATAGATCGGCTGTGGTGCTTTGTTGCCAGGCTTTTTTAAAGTGTAACTTTGTGATACACTTATACACACACACACACACACACACACACGGTCATTGGGTGGTGGGGATATACATATATATATATATATATATATATATAAATATACAGATTCTCTCTCTCTCTCTCTCTCTCTCTCTCTCTGTGTGTGTGTGTGTTCTTTTTGGTGGGTAAAATTTTGTCTTAGTCAATTTATTATTTGTATTTTCACTGTGTTTTTAATCAATAAAAATTATTATATATATAAAAAGAAACCTAACACCATTGTACTCGCATGAATGCAGCATCAATGGGAGAATACTTCTGAGTGAGATTGCAACAGCCAGGTAGGGACACTCTTTTTATGCCCCCTCCCCCACACTTGGAACTTTTTTGGTGTGTTTTGGTGCTTTTCTTAACGTTTTGTGTCTTTATTTTTTTCGGGTTTTTTAAAATATCTGTGCTAGCGTCTTTTCACAAGAATCCAGGAGATTTCAACCCCGGAAGTAAACAGAGTTCCATTTGGGCTCTGTTACTTCCAGAGAATCCTCATAGATGCTGCTCAAGTGTGGTGGTGGTGGGTGTTTTCTCTTGCCAACATAAAAACTCTACAATTTATGTCAGCAAAATAACTTTTCTGGGGGTGGTCTGATAAAGTCCATAGAATCATAGAGTTAGAAGAGACCACAAGGCCATCTAGTCCACCCCTGACATGAAGGAATACACAATCAAAGCATTCCCAACAGAAGGAAGGCTAAATCTCTCACAAGACTACAAACCCCAGAATTCAATAGCATTGAGCCATGGCAATTAAAATGATGTCAAACTGGATTATTTCTGCAGTGTGGCAGCAGCCTAAGTCTACAAAAGTGCATGCTACAGCTTCTTTCTCTCAGTTAGACTCAAAAGTGTGACAAGATCCTTTTGCATACAAATATTCCAGACTAGCATTGCTGTCTTTGAATTCTATTATCAATTCAGGGAGCTTTAACATACAGTATAAAGATGTAAATAGCTTACGATCCAAGTAAAGAAATGTGGTGCTGGAGGAGCATTCTGATGATTCCCTAGACTGCTAAAAAGACAAATAAATGGGTCCTGGAGAAAATCAAGCCTGAACCCTCCTTGGAAGCCAAGGTAACTAAACTGAGACTGTCATATGTTAGACATATCCTGAGAAGACACAAATCATTAGAAAAGACAATGGACTTTTTCAAACAGGAGGAAAAAAACCCATGGAGGTCGAAAGAAAAATGGGGCTGTTGCGCTTACAAGAGCCCTGTTTCAGACAGCCCCATCCTCTTCTGTCCTCCTCCCGACCTCCACCTGACCTTCCCCCATGCTGCAGGCACTGCTTTTTATTGATGGAGGTTTTCTGTCAATAAAAAGCAGCACCCACAGCATAGGGGAAGATCAGGAGGAGGACAGAGGAGGACTGCGTCATCTGAAATGGGACTCTGTAAGCGCAACAGCCCCGTTTTCTCCCAACCTCCTCGGAGGGTTTTCCTCCCATTTGAAATAGTCCAATGACACTTGGCAAGGTAGAAGGCAGTATATTAGTAATTTTAGACATATGCGATTTTGTGCAGGGAGGGGGTAGACTTGTGATTTTAGGTATTTGCAATTTGTCAAAGGTATTGGGTGTAGCAAGTTTTAACGTACAATTTTAGCTACCCTGAGCTATTATGAGGAAAAGCTGGGTAGAAATGCAATCATCAATCAAACAATATTTTGCTGCTTTGACCACACAAACTGGTTTCATATCTGAGAATGGCTCAGGTGAACAGTAATCAAGGTGATTTTGATTGCTGAAATCAGTTGATATGCATTCATGTGTGAAACAAGCAATCATTGTCTCCCAATTGTCTGATCTCATGCTTTGATCTTACTTTTGTATGTCACCAAACATATTACAGAATGTAATGAACACAGAATGGCTTTTAAAGTTGTCCTTGGGGAAATTCTGATAACAGAAGCCCTTGTATGAATAGAAAGGTTTCTGCATTTTGGCGTGTGTGTGCACATTCTCAGGGTGAAGGAGAATTATCAGTTTGAAAAACTGTCTGTGGGGCCCATTACCAGCTGAAAAGAGTGTTATTGAAATTAATGGTGTTTTAATTGTACTCTGCTTCATCAGCCCATTTTTACCATAATAAAAGAAATTCTGTTCTCTGTGAAGAGGGCTCATTAAGGCCTGAACAGTGGTAGCATTAAATGAGTGCAACTTTTGAAAGTGAAAGGCATTTGTCATGAATTGCCATGTGGGATGCAGTCCCAGCAAAGGTTCTTGGCAAGGTGCAGGACAGGGTTCCTAGAGCAAGATTTCAAAATGAACAGTTGCTCCATACATGATGTAAAACATGTGGACTGGACCACCACAGACTCCACGTGGAGAGGGTGTGTGTATTTTTGGGCTTATCTGCAAAGGCCATTCATGCCCCCCCCATCCTATGGTCCTGCGATGTATTCAATACAGGGCTTTTGTGATATTTTGCCTCCAGGCAGTCCTCATGACTGCAGAGGCAAAGCCAGGGGGAGCTAGGATAAGGCCCTTTACAGTGTTTTATTAAAATACCTAAGAAAACCCACATCATTTTTAGAAAACTGCACAGGAACTCAGGAGTCCATATCTGCATGCCAGCCCATACCTGCGGCCATTGCCAACACCACTGTTGTCTCTCTGAAGCCAGGAAGGAGGCCCTCAGCATGTGATCAAGGTCCCCTTTTGTTGTTGTTATATTTATTTTTCACCTGCTTTTCCCCCAAGGCTGGGTCCCAAAGCAGCTCATAGTGTTAAAAAAACACAATGAAAACATATAAAAAGTGCACATTAAAACAGAATTAAACCAATAACATCATTAAAACCATCCCTGATCACATGCTGAGGGCCTCCTTCCTGGCTTCAGGGAGGCAGCAGTGGTAGTGGCGACAACTACAGATATGGACCGGTGTGCAGGTATGGATTTCTTCCCCCTTTGTGTAGGTAACGGTGGTGGGGAATGGGCAAGATCCAGGGCCAGAATAAGCTGGCAGGAAGACAATCCTTTGTGTGTGTTCACTGTTCTTTATATAAAACCCCATTGCATGTAATCATTAAACCCATTATGCAAAAACTTTACTGCTAAAATGTTGGTCTTCTGCATGTCAGAATTCTTTAACATACATTGAGCTATTAAAAACATTTTATCTCACACACCCTGTAGTAATGTAGTCAGACCACCTTTGTCCATATGTACAGTAAATTCACTCAGTGTAATGTTTAGTACAGTTTTAAGATGACCTCTCTCTCTCTCTCTCTCTCTCTCTCTCTCTCTCTCTCTCCCCATCTCTCTCTCTCTCTGGCTTTTCTTCGCAAACGAAGATTCAGGAAGGACTCATCCTGCGCTTTCTGCAAGCACACTGATGACTGAAAAGGCCAATCCGAGATAAACAAGTCCGGTTGCAGAAAGCACAGCAGAGGTTTTCCTGGGGGGATGTTTCCAGGTTGTGATTCTTTCTGCATTGTTTTTTCTCTTCAAGACTTGTTCGGCGTGAGTTCTCAAATAAGGCTGCAGCATTGTGGATAGTGCGTCTCCATGCCTCCTGATGTGAGGCCATGGTGGACCATTGTTGGTGATCAATTTGGCCGAGCCTGAGATGTTGCTTCAGGGAGTCCTTGTATCACTTTTTTGGAGCTCCCCTCTTACATTGGCCCATGGCGAGTTCACAGTAGAGTACTATTTTCGGGAGGCAATGGTCCTCCATCCTAGAAATGTGCCCTGCTAAACATTACACTGAGTGAATGTACCATACATATGGACAAAGGTGGTCTGACTACATTATATTTAAAAAATCTAAATCAATAGAAGTAGATTAAAAGTTATTTCTTAATCTACGAAGAGAGAAATTTCTTGAAGACTTTCTAGCTAGGTAAAATTCCTCTCTCTCTCTCTCTCTCTCTCTCTCTCTCTCTCTCTTCAATCAGTCAATACATTACTGAGTTTGCTCCATTGATTTTCGTGAGCCAACAAAATCATGTAAACAGTATGCAAAGAACTGAACAGTGAATGGTATAGTGTCAGTTAGCTGTAACAAAATAATGTCTTGAAATTTCTGCATAGTAAGGACTTTATATGACACAGCCCCTTTAAACATTCTTTTGCTGGTATTTAAAAAGAAAAAAGAAAAAAACATTTTTATGCTGGCAAAAGGACATTCCCCGCACACTTACCTTGTAATCCCAGCAATGGCTCCTGGTAATAAAGAGGAAGTGAACGAAGCCCCATTCACTTCCTCATCTGAAATCTTGCACAATTTCATTGCATGGGAAATTCAAAGTTAAAAACAAAAATAAAACTTTTAAAGTTACACAAAGCACCTAAACATACTTAAAAATCCCTAAGTAACCCAGGGAGGGCCATAAAAAGAGCAAAACTTACCTGGATGTCCCAATCTGACCTGGAACTGTTCATGCCAGAGTGGCCATTGTCGGGGTAAGTATGTGATTTAAATGGCCCGAGGTATCACATGCCAGCAATGTTGGCAAAAAAGCAGCCTAGGGGATCTATTGACGGCATAAGCTGTCAATTAAAAAGTACATGATTTTGCCTCTTTATAACTGTGAAAGGGTGATGTTGTCTGATCTGCGCGCCCTTTTGTGGTTATGTGGTGTCCTTATGATCTGTATTGAGCATGTCTGATAAAGTCCTATATGGGGAATATTTTTGAGTTAGCCAATGACTGATATACAGAAAGGCCAATTTTCTGCCTTGATTTTCACAGATTACAGCTTAAGCTTTCTAGTATAAACTGAGCCTGAGGAACCTGGTACCATCCAGATGTTGATGAATACTCCTGCCATCATCCTTACCATTATTCAAGCTAGGATTACTTTAGCCTTCATCCCATTGATGCTCTGGGAGCATTGTGGATACTGGAGTGAATGGTGTAACAGGAATGGGTGAAGACACTATCTTCTTGTTGCTTCCCACTAAACAGGAATTTAAAGGTTGCCATAGTGTAATTTTTTTTTTTTAAGATTACGCATTCACATCAATAAAACATACATAAGTGAAAGCAAAATCTCATTAAATCTGCTTTGGGAAACCAGTTAAGGCCCCTTTCTATAATATTAGTTCAGATAAGTGGAAATGAATGGAGAATATCCTTTCTAGGAAGAAATAGAATCTAGCAATCTTTTTAAAAGGGCTGCCAAATGTAATATATTCCTCGACAACAATAAAAGCTGCCATTTCGAACCTTTGTAATCTATCACTGATGGCAGCATTGGTGTCTTTACTGTGGTTTCAGTTCTATTACTGGTTCTTGTAACCCATTACAAGATTTTCTCAGCTATAAACAGTTCAGAGAAAACCCTCTAAAGCAGTTTGAGAGATAAGTTGAGGTGATGTATTTTTTTTTTGAAAAAACAGTGAGGGGAATGCATATTCTTGTTCGTTGGGACAAGCAACCAAACTGAGTTGCTTTCCCAATATGAGCTGATGATTGGTCAGACATATGGGGGTGGGGGTGGAGCTTGCTAACAAGGCAAGTGCCTAGAACCACCATCTTGGATTTTTCTTGTAACAATCATGTGCTATGGTGAAAAAAACAGTCTCCCCCTTTTTTGTGTGTGAGTGTTTGCTAAAGCAGAAGATAGCTCTTCGCACCTTATATTTTGTTTTTAAAAAATGTTGGGCAGGGGCAACCTGGTGAAAATAAAATCATGAGTGATTCACTAGCACCCATAATTTTGATTCACAGGCATGCCCGTGGGAATACCGAACACAGTTTGCTTCACATGCCTGCAATCTTGCAAATACACCATTAAGACAAATCAAAGCTGCTATGAGTTGGCATTACCCCACAGCAATCCACACCTTTTCCTTCCATACAGACAACCTCCAGTGTTTTCAGCTATGTTTATGGTGCACACTTAAGATTTCTACTCTTTTTTTTTATTTTCCCAACACACACACACACATTACACACTACATGGAAATCCTTCTCAGCTTCCCGTACTATATATACTGTGTTCATTGACTATGTGATAGCTTCTCCCATTATAGATTCTGAATTACTAGTAAATGGGTGGTGATCATTTACCCAAGAATAGTTTATGTACAGTAGTTAATCTCACAATGGAAATCCATATTTAAATACTAATTTATTTTTAAACATCTCAAAATGTGCATGTTGCCCATTCCCCCCTTCAAAATGCATTATTTCTAAATATATTTTGAGACAAGGATTAACTATCCCACCCAAACATTAACAATTTATGGAAGCATAATCATAATCAAATAAAGAAACAAA
Source organism: Gambelia wislizenii (assembly GCA_030847615.1). Taxonomy (NCBI): domain Eukaryota; kingdom Metazoa; phylum Chordata; class Lepidosauria; order Squamata; family Crotaphytidae; genus Gambelia; species Gambelia wislizenii. The sequence goes on from JAUMIR010000004.1 coordinate 153,187,212, forward strand.
TTAAATGAGATTTGAAAAATTGGTGAAAACTTAGTTTGTAATAATAATAATAATAATAATAATAATACCCCGCCCCTCTGCTAAAAACAATTGGGGTGGCTTCCAACAATTAAAACATTGTAATAATGACTAAAAGCACCACCCACCCCCACCCACCCCCATAAAAAGACAGTAAACAATATAAAATTAAAACCATCTAACTAAAATCACATTAAAAACAAATATATACAAGATTAAAAAAGGCCAGGGGACGCAGCTCCTGAGGTAGGGATCTAGTCAGGAAAGGCCTGCCAAAAGAGATCCGTCTTTAGTGCTTTTTTTTTTATGCTTGGTAGAGTGGGATGACAAATGAAATGAAACTCTGTCCAAATTAAATTTCCCCTTCCAAGTTCTTTCAATACTGCATTTTATAATATATTTTCAGTTCATTTGTCTTTAATAATTTTAAAAGAACTAAAACCCAAGAATTGAGAATATGTGGAATTATCAAAAGCATTAAAGTATGTAGGATAGCTTTCTGTCCCTGCTATCTTTAAATATCATGTTTCTTTTCAATTGCACCAACTCTTTCCATTATTGAATGATAATGAGGGAAAGGCATGGATTGAGATGGAACTATGAGAAGAGGAATTTTTACATCATATCTTTTGAATTAGATCAAACAAAGCCATATCAGTAATAAACAACCCCTTTAGTGAATTACTTTACTAATCTGGAATATGTGGCATAATTATTTGATTCCTGCAATCTCCCTATTAACCCCTCTACTGACACGGCCACTGTTCTTTCATCCAAAGAAAATATTATAATTTTATAATTTGGCAAGTCATGATTTATATAGATCAACTGATCCCCCCCCCAAAAAAAACCCCACACACTAAAATGTAAAAGAATGATGTCTGAAAATAAGATTGTAAAGTATATCTCTAAATCTAAAGGAATAGTTTCAATCATATAAAAATATGATTATTTAGGATGTGCAGAATCTAGTGGATAACCTGTTCTGACCTTGCACTTTAGTCACGTCATATCAGAACTTGCAAAGATAAAATTCCTCACAAACCCCAATCAAGAGATGTAAAGGAGGGATCTCAAATCTGATGAATGTGCGTGAGTGTGTGTATGCGCATACTAATATTTTTAAACATTTTCTCAAACATACAATTGAATGGTAGTTCAGAGGTTTCTTATATACATATAGCAGAATGGGGAAGTGGACCTGCTTGTCCACTACTAACATCCACACATTTGCCATAAAGTCTGGGAGGGGGAAATCTAAATCTATCCAGATGTGTATGGATAAGTGCTCTACACAATAGGGAACTCTGTAGGGTTGTCTAGACAGTGAAACTATTCCTCATAGAATTCAAGGAGAATACCTTTGGTCCCAACAAGATCCCATGGTGATTTGCTTTATTCCAAAGGAGGGGAGGTGTAAAAACCTCCAAAAACAACATGGGAAAAGCCTTCATGGCTTTTCCCAATTTTTTTAAAATAATGCATGGAAACGTGCTTTACTCCTAGTTGGTGCAATTGATTCAGGATGCTTCCCATTCTCGGAGAGGGGTGAAAGTGGACAGACAAGCCGGGGGGGGGGGCTTGCTGGCAAGGAAGTGGCTGGAAGCACCATTTTGTATTTTTGGGTTGTTGGTCATGTGCTTTTTTGCTGCTTTGAGATGACAAAATACCTTTTTTAAGCAGATGGTCACACTTGTGCACCTTTGCTTTAAAGTTTTTTAAAATACTGTGCTGCGGCAACAATGTGTGGAGAAAAATAACACACTAATTTACTCAGCCACCATCTTGATTCACAGGCATGTGCACTTCAAATGCAAATAGCTTCGCATACTATCAATTTTGCCAAAAGACTGTGGAGACAAATGAAAACTGCTGTGAATTCGCAATAATGCACAGGAATCATCATTATATCCTCTCATCTAGACAAGCCCTGTCTGTCTGTCTATCATCTATCCATCTCCTTATGTAACTTTAGAGATCTACACAACTGGGGACCCTATTGTGATTCAGGCTCCCAATACTGTGAATACAGATTCCCAATATTTTGCTTAATACAGTAAATGGAGGATCATGAGGATGTGGCCTTGTGATGTGCTCACCATGAGGGCTGGAAGGAATCTGCAGTGAGTTGCTGTGCATACAAGTTGCATTGCCCCAAAATGTTCCAATGAATCTTTTTGATAATACAAATTGTAGGTGCGGGTCCCCCAATCTGCTTCATGACCTAAGGGGGGGTGTCAAAAAGGTTAATGGGCATATCCTTCTGATGTGGTCGAGACCCAGACTGGGTTTCTCATGTTTATCATGAGAAGGGGGAAAATATGTCACTGCTGTTCTTTTCTTAGAGAATCATCAGTGACACTGTTCCTTCAAGGTGGTTTGGATTACCACCACCACAATCCCTAATCATTGGCAATGAGGGCTGGTTAGAAATATAGTACAAGACATTTAGAGGAAATCAGTTTGTCTACCACTATTTTAGAGTATATGTCAAAGCCAAAGCACTGGTTGTGTTTAGCAGAAAAATGTACATGAATAAAACAAAAATAACCTTTAAAATGTTGCTAAGAATTTATTGATTTAATGTTGCAAAAGGTTCATTTAATGTTACAAAGGGTTTATTTATTTGAAATCTATCTGATCTTTGGCTTTTCTATTCATAAATATTCCTGATCCATTGTATGCTACATTTATGTAGCGACCTGCAAGGTCACATAGATCTAGGCAGGACGTTCATAGAGGCACCTTGCATGAGAATGGGTGGCCTCCTGTCTGGGATCCACATCTAGCATTATTTTCCATTTGGGCAACTGGATTACAATAAATATCTCAATAAATACCTCTACAACCATAATGTAGATGTGTTGATTCTCACAAATGGTGCATCTCTGTGAGTTCTGGTTGCCTATGAGCCTACAGGGAGCTAAACATGCATATACCAGAGGCCTCCACTCCAGAGGGGTAGGATGGCAATATATATCATGAAGTTCCACTGCTAGGTGTTAATGAGGGCACAACAGAACTAACATATTTTATGGTGCCACTTTTGGTGGTGGCCCTAAACAATTTCTCACATCTAGTTCTCTTTTACATTCAGGCAGCAAACTTGCAACTTTAGAGATGACTCTTAGCACACATAGAATTCTTATTTTGAAAGAACTATGTAATATGGTTTCCCATTATATAAAGTGATGTTTGTTCCACTTGCTGTTTGAATCTATGTATAATGCATTTTCAAGTGGTAAATATGAAATATTTTGATTGTTTTTAGCAAAGTGGAAGTTGCCAACACAGGTGTGCCATTACATATATTTTAGAACATGGATTCCTCTTTTTCTCTCTCTCTCTCTCTCCCCCCCCCCCGCTCTGCACACCATAAATACTATTTAACTGTCATGTTTTGTGGAGATGGAAATCTTCAATACGCTGAGACCCTCATAAGCTTTTGTTTTTATGTTTACAGCTCTACACAATAGGCCCAGTTTTATGGTAGGCATGATGTTTTTCATTTTTATATCTCCAATAGCTAGGCAGATGGTTTATCCCATATCTGAAGCATTTTTCTTGTTCCTTAGCATCTTAGTAATACCCCCCCCAAAAAAATCCTGTCAAATAAAAAAGAAAAAAAAAAGTATAACATCTTGAGTCTAAACTTTTATATGCAACCCAAAAGCTTTTGCTTTCAATGAGTACTGCAGAGCTTTTATTGCAATAGCTCCCAGAATATTGAATTAGTTTCCTGAGCAGGTACAACATTGTACTCATTGAGGTGTAGGAGAATTTATAAATCATACTTGTTTAAGGAAGAAATAATGGGTGCTTAAGTCTGGTGGAGAAAACAGCAAACCCTATTCTTCTCTTAAGATTCCACAATTCCCATAAGCATTTGAATTCTCAAGGCACATGCTGTAACCTGGACTGTGAGACCAGTGAAGCAAGCAAAACAACTAATTTGACCTCTTCATTACCCTCATTTCCTGTTGATCTTCACTACACTGGCACCAAATGCACTCCTTCCTGTCTGCTAAAACAAGTTTTTCCTTTGTTACTGGGATGTTAGTGGAATGTTTCCTTACTGGTCTGTTGGGTAAATTGGAAAGGCAGCTATGTGTGGGGTAAAAATCAAGAGAACAGAGCATGGTTTGAACCTCTAACACAGTTAAGTTTTTACTCAAATTTTTATTGAGGAAAATACTGGAATTATATTTCATGGGAGGGAGGAAGATTTTAATTAACTGTCATAGCAATTAGGTTGTGAAAGTAACATGGGATTAAAAACCACCCAAATGTAAACCTTGGTGTTGTCTAGATGGAGAAAGAACTCCTCATGGAATGTGAGAGGAATACCATTTGTCCTGATGAGATCCCGTGGGGATTCGCTGTACTTGAAAGTGGAGGAGGGGGACTCCATGTACTCCACAGTAACAGCCTTCACTGTTTCTCATGAAGTTTTTTAAAAATACACAGAAATGCACATTCCAGCCCATTTGAACAACCAATTCAAGTTGTGGCACATTGTGGAAGTCAAAACATGATTGGTTGGATGTGTGCAGAGGCAGGCTTGCCAGCAACAAAGTGCCTGGAGCTGCCATTGTTCATTTTCACAGAAGTGATTGTGCATGATTTTTGAGTGTTAAAGCTGAAGATTGCTTTTCCATGTCTCAGATTTAAGGAGGGTGGAAAGGGGGAGAATGGCAGGAGCTTTTGAAAAATAATAACACAAGTATTTCACTCGTGGTCACCATCTTGATTTGTGGGCATGTGAACTTCAAACCACAGATAGCTTTCCATACCAGCAATCTTGCAAATACATCATAGAGAGAAATGAACACTGTTGCGATGGTGAGTTATTATTTTCTGCAATTAATTATCCTGTCTAGATGAGCCCATTGTTTAGATTGCTTCTCCAGCTAAGCCAAGACCTAGCTAAGCTTTTCAGCTCAGATTCTTTTGTTCTGGAAGCATGCTTGCTCTCTGCAATGATTTCTATCCACATTTCTTCTGGTTTTTAGCTCTTGAACTCTACTTACTGGGTGCTTGCCAGCTTTACTTTTATCCAAGTTGGGCAAAACACAGTCCTCCAGTTGTTACTGGATTGCAGCTCCCAGTATTTTTCACTATTTCCTATGTTAACTAGGTGTGATGGGAGTTACAATGCAACAACATTCCATAGAATCAGAATCATATTATTGGCAGGGACAAGGGCCATCTAGTCCAAATCCCTGCCATGCAAGAATGGATTTAAGAGGTCATACTTCATCCACCCATGACTTATATATAGTTCCAAGTTCTGTTCCCAACTTTTTCACCTATCACAGATGAAGAACATTTTAGGTTTTTCATCATAACTATATACCATCCTCTCTCCCCAACTTCAGTTTCATGCACTGATCCAGTGTATTTCCTATGATCTTTTCAAATCTCAGCAACAGTAAGCTCTAAACTCCAAAGTATCCTACGTCTAAATTGAAAGCAAGGGGGCTTACCAGGCTAGTAATTGTGGCCAGCCTGGAGCCCCATCCTGTGGCGGCGGCCCCTGTGGCTGCATGGCAGCCAGCATGGGGGCCACCATGTTGTTAGCCCTTTTCCTGCAGGCTGCGTGGATAGCAGGAAGTGATGGCTAATTGAGGCAGACCTCCCCCGCTCCAATTGGCCAGTTCAGGGTGAGTGGCAGGACTTCCGGCTGCGGCTTCTGGCACTGCCGAATGATGCAGTCTCTGCATCAAGGGCTGGTATAAAAGCTCACCCCTGATGTCAGAGACCACAGTTAACTCCAAAGTATCCTATGTCTAAATTGAAAGCATGAATAATTGCAAACTAACTGGATTGCTTTATTTCTTTTCAGCCATACAATGCAGTAATTCTACACAGTGATCAGTGCTAATTACTTAATGCAACAGTCACAACCTGAACATATGGATTCTTGGGGTGGGGAAATGTATTTTCATGTGACAGATCCTTCATCCATTATATTTGTGATTTGTTTCCCATTGATGGAGACATTTCCCTGTGACTTACTGAGGAAAAGATTTTAAAATACAGAAAAACACACACCCAGTAGTCACTACAACAAGAAAACACATAATCATTATAAACCATAACCAACATAAGAAAGTAACACAGCTATAAATGCTCAATCAATAAAAACACGAGTTAAAGAAATACAAAAAATGTAGACCAGAAGAGCATAGGATCTATTTTGGGGGTGGGGTTCTGATTGGGAGCAGCACTGCCTATTCTTTCTCACCTTCCTTCATTCCTGTCCCAATAAAGTAGAACCACAGGATGGTGGGAATCCTTCAAGCAGCCTCTACTGGAAGGAGAGGACAAGCAGATACCAATAGTCTCAACATTGATTCTTGAAACAGGTGGACAATGATGGATCTTTCAGGATGCTGGATAGAGCAAGCGGGCAATTTATTCCAGTAAGAATTCAGCCTCAATGGATCTTTCAGGACGCTGGATAGAGCAAGCATACAATTTATTCCAGTAAGAATTCAGTCTCAATTGAGCCCTTTTACACTTCTTGAGGTTGACTACACTTTGACCTTCTCTCTTAGAGGGCATGTCAAGTGTTCCATCTGCACTGGCACACTGGAGTGTGCATCCCTTCAGTGGAACCAGGCACCCTAAATTTCAGGCTTGGGAATTTTGATCCCAAGCATTCTTTAGCTTAGTGGGGGTGGCTCAGGACTGGAGCCTCCTCATTTTTCACCATTAGACCCTCACCCTCTGCGTTTGTGTCTAGATAGCTGCTGGATTTCTGGAACACGGCTATGTATGTGACTTTACCACCACAGTCCTTCAATCAACCTGTTTCTAGTCAAGTCAGCACTTCTTTTTCTTTCATCATAAATGAACAAAAAGTACCCATATAGATTCATTCCAGCACATGTGAGGTTTTTTTTAATGACATACCTTTGGTGGCTAGTTCCAAAACAACATACCACCAGTGGGGAACAGCCCCAAATGTTTTAGTTAACACCTGGATTTTATATCTCTACTCTGTGCGGGATTTTAATGCACCATAAACTGCCATAAAGTTCTCCATTCTCTTGTGATTTTATGTCATCATAATGGTTTCACAGTTCATCTTTTATTGTAGCCATTTATCAAATGGGTTGAAAAGCAACCAGGACTATGATATGATAAAAGTGAAATTCTTTATACCGTCCAGCATTTTCATTAAATCAAAGAACAAATAAAGTTATGCTAAAGCAATGGCCAGCTGATGAGCTAAGCATGGAGGGTAACTGTATCCTTTGCAACTTAGTCACTTGCAGTTTGGGGCTGGAAATGGCCACCTTGGGAAGAGCCATTAAAAACAGCAGATTTCTTATTTTGTGACAGACTCTGTAGAATGTTCTTGAAATGCTATCCAAATGATAAACATTTTGTAATTACACCCCAATTAAATTTAATAGCTGACCGTATTTTGCTTCTGTTTAGATATACCTGGTAAGCAAACTGAATTCCACATGACAGGAAGTAGAGTGTGTGCAGTAGAATATTTAAAGCAAAAGAGTACCTATAACACACAAAGAGAGAGAGACAGTGAGACCACTCCACCTATGCATGACCCCTCACCTATAAAAGCATCATGAAATCTCCTTTAGTAGCTTTATACCATCCAGCCTTGCTGGTACCAGAATATTCAACATGTCCAATGGATAAAACAACTGTATAAGTTCCATTGTGTTTTTTGGAGATCAGGGCTAGCTTAGGAGTGGGTAATATGTGGCTTCCAGATATTATTGGGATTAAATACCCATAATTGTCAGACAGTATGGCCAGTGGTCATGGATGATGGGAGTTTTAATCCAACAGTATCTGGAGTTCCCTTTCTCTGGGTTAGTTGTTTCATACAGGAGAGAACAAAGGATGCAGTTTCTGGAGCTGCTATTTTTCAGCTGATATTCTAATAATCTTCTGTGCTTCTATGCAAGTGAGTGGCAGGGAGGAGAAGAAATCTCAGCCTCATGGTTGGAAATCAAAATTCATTGCAACGTATTTTATGTTCACTTTGTTCTGAAAAACTATCCTCTTCAGTAGCACTTTGGGGAAAAAATGCCATGAAAGTAGACACTTTAAATATATATTAGATGGAAAGGTAAATCAAATATCAACAAGAAAGATATGTGTAACGTGGAATTTCATGAATAGTTCAAAAGAAATGCATCACTTAAAAAAACACTTCCAAGGCAACAAAGGACAAAATGATAATAATAAAAGCACTTCCAACAGAAGGTGTATTGCTGTAATCTTCATGGGTACCTTACAAGGTCTGTCTATTAAATAATGATGCTATGTTTCTACCTTTCAGACAAATCAGGGAGAACTGATTGTGAATGCTTGAGTGGTGACCTTGAACATGTCTGAAACTGTATGACAAACATCAACACTCTCGGCCATTTGGTTAATTGTTAGTCATCATTTAAAGCAGCTATGTTGTCTGTTGTGTGCCAGAAAAAAATGCTAAGGGCATAATTTTGGCAGAGTGGGTTCCAAAAGGCTGAACAGTGAACCAGCATTATTTTAAGGAAGTTTTGACAAAGCTGAGAGAAAGACTCAGGGGGAAAAAAGGCCAGAACTATGGAACAATGGTTTCATTCTTCATCAAGACAATGGACCTACTCACACAGCACTTCCTGTGAAGCAGTTTTTGGATGATAAACACATTACTACACTTGAACTTCCTCCATATTTGCTAGATTTGGCACCATGAGACTTTTTTTCTTTTCTCTAAAGTGAAATCAGTGCTTAAAGGAACATGTTTTGAGTCAATTGACGCAGTACAAAGAAAATAGCATATGTGTTGAAATAGATGACAGAAGTGATCTGCTCCATGCCTTCGACCAGTGGAAAACTAGACTGCATCAGTGTGTGAACACGGAGTATATTGAAGGGGATAAGCATTAAAATTGTAGTACATATAAGGACGGGTTATTGTATCAGTCTCCTTATTTAATAGACAGTTGCTCCAGGGCAGCAGAAATAAAGAGACACGTCCTTTGGTTTCAGCCATAAGCCAAGAAACTAAAGGCCACTGTGAAGTTTTATCCCTTGTCTCCCGAAGGGAGATATGAAGTAGACTCCATTCATTGGCCAGAAGACATTGAGAAGGAGCTTGAAGATGGCAGGGAGTTCTCTGCTTCCACATAATAGGATATTCAGCTCCAACTTCTTGTGGTACTAGAACTGCAGATCTGAACAAGTATATTCTGGGCTGGCCTTACTGAGTGGCAAGAGGCTTAAAGTTTGCTCAGGTATGCAAGCTTGGGGATGTTGTATACCATATAGATGTGGATATGTTTGCCCGTGCATGTATGGGCATGTGTTATATTACAATCCATTGGAAGCTTCCATTAGGGCAATATGATCAAATCAATGTGCAATACATGTGCATTCCTCATTGTTGCTAATAATAACATTGAAATTGTTAGTATTAGCATTCTCACAGCAGAGGGGGAGCTGAATAAAAGCACTCAAAGATTACTCAAATTAGGTGAATAGCAAATATAAATGAGAAGTAGGACAGTGGATTCTTAATAACAGAAGGCTTAAAGAATCCAGATAATTATGTAAAATGAAAAATTATTTATACAAATGCAACATTCTCAAGTGAAAAATGGGGAGGGGGAGGTAGCAAAGCAATTGTAGACGACACACCGAACAGCTTGTCTAGCTAAATAACTAACTTCGTGGTGGTGGTGATGATGATGATGATGTTAAGATTCTTCTTCATAATGTTAAAGATTGCTACATACATAAGGCTTGGTCTGTCCTATTTTGATGACAGCAACTGATAAAAAGTTATTTATTTATTTATTTATTTAGGAGTATTTATACCCACTCTTCAGCCATAAAGGCTCTCAGAGCAGCTTAAAAATGGTTAATGCAACAGTTCCCTGCCCTCAGGGCTACAATCTAAATGTGTAAAGAAAAGGGAATATTGTTTGGTAAGGGTTTAATCAGTGGCTGTTCTAATAAAAGTTTGTAACAATGTTCCCAACATTCTATCCCTCTTACTTCCTCCCTGGTTTTACTTGAAGCCTATTCACAGTACACATTACGTAATTATAGCACTATTATTCCATTTTAACTGCCATGATTCCATCCTATGGAATCCTGGGGTTTGTAATTTGGTGAGACACTGGAGTACTCTGGCTGAAAATTTTAAATGGCCCTTTGTACACTGCAAATTCCAACATTCCATAGGATAGAACCATGGCTGTTAAAGTGGAATTATAGTGTTCTAATTCTGTTGTGTGAAAAAGGGTCCTGGTGTTGTTTCCAGATAGAACACTTCTGCATAAGGAGGAATCCACCATTGTTCCATGTTTAAACAATGGAATATTTGACAGAACATTCTACATGTATGGGTTTCTACAGTTTCGGTACATTGAGTTCATCCCCTTCCCCTCTTCTCAGCTATCATCAGATAGATGTCCATTGATAAAACATACCTATATCCTATTGATTCTAAATATAAGGCTTGTGACACCTTTCAATTCCTTTCTGTCTTTCCTTCTCTCCCATCTGCCTGTGTTGCCAGCGAGCATGTTAGCATGGATATAAAATAGCCTGTTTCCATCTCACTCCTTTATATCTAATTTGTCATATAATGTGGATGTGTGAAAAAGGAAATGAATCTCATTAAGATGTTTGTGAAGTAGTCTTATACTTATAGGAAAGGTGCTACTATTAGGTTAATCTTTTCTGTACTGAGTTTATCTTGAATGCCACAGAGTTCTATGATTTCATCAGTGGAGGCAATTCTTCCACCCGTGTTTCACACATTGTTGTGTTCTTAGTTTCTGAGGTTAGCTTCTCACTTGGTGGCCAGTGTCCTGATGGTTAGCGTTTCCATATTTAGTTATGCTGATCCTTGAATGGAAGCCTAGAACCTTCCATAGCTGTAGAACATTTGTCATGCCACAATGAGGTAGTAAAGCAGTACTTTCTGGAAAGCACTGATTTTAGTTAAAAACATAGATGCATGTGGATAAAGTGGAACTCCAAATCTCATATCTGCATTCTGAAGTGGTACAGTCCCAGGAGAGCTCTACCACATATACTGTATCTTCCTCCCTTCCCATAAATGGTTCTCTACATTGTGAGCTTTTCAGAACACATCTATGGAACCTGTAGTATTGTAACAATCCCACTGAGGAAAAATGATAGAGAAAATATATGTATATTGCTGAATTGGTAGTAAAGTTGACTAGGTTTCCATGTGATTAAAAAAAAAGGTGCCAAAGAGGGCTGCTGTGTTTAACTTGTTAACGCTGAAACAGCAACCGTTAGAAAACTTGGCTTGTGCTCTTTAGCTGAGCTCTGCTTCTTAATCTCCTTTAAGCTGTCATAACAGATGCTTCCACCTCCATCTGCAGTGTTGTTGCAAGCAGGCAGAATGGAGGGGGAATTTTGTAACTCTTCACAGTAAAAAACAAAACAAAACCACCAAAACCCACAGCACTGTTGTATTCATAATGCCTTGATCTGCTATGTTCAATATTTTAAAATGATTGCTATTTCTCTGCTTTAATACAGTATATCACATTCCAGAGTTTAACATAATGACCTTGGTCCATCTGCATACAGACATGTGGAGCCTTATTTAGATTGGCACTATTCCTGATAATCAGCTAGTGTAGGAAGAAACAAATAAGCCGGCCGCCAGACTCACCTGGCTGGCCGCGTTTGCGGCCGGCGTCTCCCCCCGCTCCGGAGCAGGCACATGGCGGCATGGGCGCCGCCATGTTGGCCCTCCTCTTCCCAGCCTGCTTCTGCAGGCAGGGAAGAGGATAGTAGACCAACCAATCAGGTGGGGGGCGCCCCCACATGATTGGCCGAATTTGCCTCTCCTGGGCCAATCAGAGACCGCACTCAGCGCGGCCGCTGATTGGCCGGGAGGCGGGGCTAGTCCCCTCTTGGGTCCGCCGGCCGGGTATTTATTCCCGGCCGGCTCCCGGCTCCCTCAGTTGGCTCTTGCGAGCCGAAGAGGAAGGAGCTCTCTGGGGAGCTCCTGAAGAAAGAAGAACCGCCGCGAAGAGGAGCCAGGAGCCGAGGCCACCGGGTAGAGCTGACCGGCTGGCCTCGGCGAGAAGAGGAAGAGCGCGGGGGCCGAAGAAGCGGCGGCGGTGGCGGCGGCTGATGATGGAGCAGAGGAACGGCGGCCGAGCCAAGGAGGCGGCGGCGGCCACCAGCGACTGGAGCGGCCGGGCCAGAGGCCCAACATCGGGCTGCCACCGGTTTGGGGCAGCAGGCCCAAGGGGGGGAGGCACCCCCAGTGGGCGGCACCAGGGCCATTTCAGGGCGCCCAGTGGGTGGCACTAGGGCCTCTCGGCAGCCCAGCGGGGGGCTGGCCGGCGGGAGCGACCGGGATGCCCGCGGAGGCGGAGCCCCGGTGACCTAGGGGTAGGACCCCGACGCCGTGGGTGCCCGCGGGGGCGGACCCATCAGGCGGGAGGTCGGGCTTCGGGCGTTCGCCCGGCAGGACCCAGGGCGCAGTTGCCACTGGGGGGAGGGACTCGGAGTCCTCGGCAGGGGGGCTATAGGGGCCGGCAGGGGGCAGCCCCTATAGCAAACCCAGGGGGAGGCTCGTGGGCTCTCAGGCCCGAGCCTTTTTTCGGGTGAGGGCCGCGGGACCCTACCCAGGGCAGGCCAACGGGTGGCCTGCAGGGGGCGGACAAGCCAGGAATAAGGCTACCCCCCACTCTGATAGAACTGAGCGGAAAAGCCAGAGAGATCAGCAGGTTCATATAAGGGGCGGACAAGCCAGGAACAAACCGGCCCACCGAGGGCATTAAGGGGGAGCACCCCTAAAGCAGGGCGGACAAGCCAGAAACCAAGTGGGGCGGACAAGCCAGGAAGAAGGCTACAAGCCCGGGCAGGGCAGTAGCATACAGCAGGGCGGACAAGCCGAGAGAGATTCCTATACCAAAACACTCAGAGCTGAAATCACTCAACATACATTCTTTGAGAATGCCTCCAAAAAAGAAGCCTGCACCCAGTAGGCCCACGACTCGGGCGCAGCCCGGCCGTACCCCCAAATCCTGGGCATCCCTGGCACCTCGTGCCCGGAAGGCCAACCCCCCCTAAGGGGTCGACTGCTGGCCCTGAGGCCGTGGAGCACCTCCTCAGAGGCACTGCAACTCCCAACCTCCAGGAGCTGACTCGTGCAGTCACGCTCCTCGCTGAGCAGGTGGGGGAGTTGAGGTCCGGCAGGGGATCGGAGGTGGGTGCAGTAGCGCCAACCCCGGAGCCTGCTGGAAACCTCGACACTGCAGCTTCTTCTTCCGCCACGGATCAGACCACACAACAGTCAGCAAGAATGGCGGGACGGCGGGGAAAACGCAGGACACCTTCGCCCGATGAGATCAGTGTGGTATCCTCGGCCGACCCTTCCCCAGCACGGGAGAGTAGAGCCCCAGGAGGAAAGGACCGAGGGAAGGAGAAGGAAGGCGGAAAAAAGCGGGCAAAACGTAAGAGGAGGGACTCAGACAGCGAGGGATCATCAGGTGAGTCCTCTGATGAAGATTGGGACCGGGCGGGGTATTGGTCTACGGCAGCGCTGGTCCCGGGTTTGCCTTCTTGGGCCATCAAGGCCAGGGCTAACATGGGGACGGGCTCCGCCAGACCATCCAGGGCATGGCGGGGTGGGACAGCCTCTGCTAGGCCCCCCACGCCCAGCCTTTTTCTGGATCACGAGGATCCCCCTGGGATCCACCTGGACAGAAAAACCTGCAATAACATTCTGAGGGGATATTATGTGGATGTTTTTTCACTTCTAAAACCAGAGGGAGAGGTGGGCTGCACCCCAAAATCTGAGAAATCCTCCGACAAGGAGAAACCAGAACCAGTGGAACGATCTTTCCCCAACTGGTTGGCAGGATTCAGTTTACATGGGAGTGGTGGGCATGGCCTACCCTGACAGAGGGTGGCACTTGGCCAACCACTTGAGCAATGTGCTCAAGGCCAAGTCACTGGCGGGGGAGGCGGCAGCCATCCAATATGACTCCGCCTTCCGCAAGAGGGCTTCCCGGAACCCCAGGGCCAGGTGGGATCTCATCAATGACAAGCTTTGGCTTGTCATTGTAGGTTCTCACATAAAAGGGAAGCCCGAAGCAGGCAAGCCTCGCAAGAGGGATGCCCGCCGATTGGTTTGCTGGGAGTTTAATGCGGGAAAATGCCAGCGATCCCGTTGCAAGTTCGAGCATTACTGCGAGAACTGCTATGGGTCGCATCCCAGGACCAACTGTCCTCGACCCGGTGCATCTGCTCAGCCCTTTCGCTCAGGACGCCCTGGCTCCTCCGGTGCCAAGAAGGATCCAGGGTCGGGCAGCAGCGCCGGGCAAGGAAGCGGAAAGTAATAGCAGCATGCCAGGTCAGGGCCGTATGGCCTTCACTCCTGTCAAGCTCCAGGCACTCCTGCCACTTCTGGCCTTATATCCCGATAGGCAAGCTGCCTCATACCTTAGGGACGGGTTCACCAAGGGGTTCAGAATCCCGGCCGTTGGCCCTAGGGTAGCATCGGATTCAGGCAACCTAAAGTCTGCATCCGAGCTACCTGAGGTTGTGGCGGCTAGATCGCCAAGGAGTGTGCTGCGGGGAGGGTGGCTGGCCCCTTCCCCGCACCACCTTTCAGGAACCTCAGGGTGTCCCCCTTGGGTGTCGTTCCCAAAAAAAACCCCAGGGGAATTTCGGCTTATTCACCACCTATCATACCCTAAGGGGGCATCCGTAAATGACGCCATACCGCCCGAACTCTGCTCAGTACGATATGCGTCATTTGATCAGGCGGTAAAGCTAGTCAGGTCCTGCGGCCCGGGCACCCTTATGGCAAAATGCGACATCCAGTCTGCATTCCGGCTGCTTCCAGTACACCCCGAGGACCACTGCTTGCTGGGGTTTAAGTTCCAGGGCCAATGGTACTATGATATGGCTTTGCCTATGGGGTGCTCTATTAGCTGCTTTGCCTTCGAAGCCTTCAGTACCTTCCTTGAGTGGGCCCTCAAGCGCAGGACCGGCTCGGCACTGGTCACGCACTACCTCGATGATTTCCTCATGATTGGGGCGGCCGGGGGGCCGGAATGCGGGTTTTTGCTTGAGTCTTTTCAGGAGTTGGCACGGGAGCTTGGCGTCCCCTTGGCCCCGGACAAGACCGTTGGCCCAGCTAGCAGCATCACCTACTTGGGGATTTCTTTAGACTCGGTTGCAGAGGTTTCGCGACTACCCGAAGATAAGCTGGAGGGGTTAAAACGGCTTCTGCGTTCCCTTCTGGAGCAGAGGAAAGCATCCTTGAAGGAAGTTCAATCCTTGCTAGGCCACCTCAATTTTGCCTGTAGGGTGGTGGCGCCGGGCAGGGCTTTCTGTAACAGATTGGCCCGCATCACCGCCGGCGTGAAGTCCCCTCACCACCGCATCCGGCTCACAAAGGGGGTGAAGGAGGATCTCAGGGTGTGGCTTAGATTCCTGGAATCCTACAACGGGGTGACGTTTTGGCAGGGGGAGGTGGCCCTTGGGGAGGGGTTGCAGGTTCACTCTGATGCGGCAGGGGGCGCCGGGTTTGGGATTTTCTTTAATGGCCACTGGTGTGCTCAGCCTTGGCCCTCCGCCTGGAGGGAGTCCGAGGTCATTCGGGATTTAACATTTCTTGAGTTTTTTCCCATTCTAGTGGCTGTCTATCTGTGGAGGGACGAGTTCCGCAACAAGCGAGTTTGTTTCTGGTGTGACAACCAGGCGGTGGTCCGCATCATTAACTCCCAATCTTCCAAGTCTGACCGGGTCATGCGACTCGTCAGAGAGTTCGTCCTGGTCTGCCTCTCAGCCAATATTTCCTTCTCTGCGCGCCACGTCCCGGGGGTAAATAACGAAATAGCGGATGCTTTATCTCGATTCCAGGATGGCAGATTTCGGGAGCTGGCCCCAGACGCAGATCATTCTCCGGTCACCTTCCCGGTCGAACTCTGGCACCTTGGGAAGGAACGGTGCTCCGGGGAGTCCTCAACTCTCTGGCACCTTCCACCCGGGCCAGTTATTCCCGGGCGACCCGGCAGTTTGACAGCTTCAGGAAACGTCATGGATACGGGTGCTCCTGGCCTCCCTCGGAACGAGAAGTCCTCCACTTCATCGGGACCCTCAGGGACGATGGCCTCGCCTCCAGGACCATTTCCCTTCATTTAGCGGCCATCTCCTTCTTCAGCAAGGCCGCCGGGCAGGCGGATCCATGCGGCTCTTTCCTGATCCGCAAAGCCGTGGAGGGATGGCGTCGCCTGGATGGGAGCAAACAAGACACACGCAGACCAGTCTCATTTGAACTCTTATGCAACCTTATTGCAGCTCTTTCGACCATCTGCCATTCCAGGTATGAAACTCTTTTGTTTCGTTCTGCCTTCTCGGTCGCTTTCTTCGCAGCCCTGCGAATCGGGGAGGTGGTCTGCGGAGCCAAGGCGTCTGGGACTGGGCACGCTATCCTGCGTTCAGATGTCAACCTGGGAGACAGGACCCTCCATCTGCGGCTTCGGAAAGCCAAGAACGACCAGCGTGGCCGGGGGACCGTCATACGTCTTCAAGCCCTCAATGGGTCACCGGCTTGCCCCGTTCATTTGGTTCGGCGTTACCTCGAGCAGCGGGCAGACGTCACCGGCCCTCTCTTCATTCATAAGGACCTATCTTATTTGACGCGCTTCCAGTTTGTAAGCATTCTTCGGGCCGCTTTGAAGCACCTCGGACTTCCGCCTGGCGACTTCAGCGGTCATTCCTTTCGGATTGGCGCAGCCACCACCGCAGCAGCAGAGGGCATGCCATCGGCGGACATCCAGCACCTGGGAAGATGGAGGTCCAAGGTCTTCTCCGCTTACATCCGCCCGGAACTCGTCCTCCACAGTTAGGGCCGGCAGCGGATCTCGCCAGGCGGTGGGTCTTTTTCTCTTTGGTGATAGCTGTCAGGGTTGGCGGAAGCCAAGCGGACCTCGCTTGGCTTTGTTGGCGGTGGGCATGAGTTTGGTCACCCATCTGGGGTGTGTGGGATTTGCAGGATGGTGGGCCAGGTCTTGGGCCTGGTCCTCCATCGGGCAACCACATCCCCCAGGGGGGTTAGGTACGGGCACGTGGGGCTCATCACGTGACCTATCACGTGGTTTCACCTCTCCCAGACACGTGACCCAACACGTGGCATGGTCTTGCGGCCAGGCACGTGTTTGATCACGTGATCCCCCACGTGAGTCCGAAGTCCGCCTTGTCGGGCGGACTAGGGTGCTCAGGCAGGTTGAGGGCTCTCTTCCTGCTGAGGTTGACTCATGCCCAGTCCAACCGCTAACACCTATCACCAAGCTGAAAGTTGTGGCCTTTCCGCCAATTACCTTTTCTTCTGTACAATAAACTTTTTGTGCATGTTACTTGTGTGTGGATATCCTTGCGGGTAAGCAATGGGGCGGGGGGCTCCTTGACACTCGGTCGCAAATAGACATCCATCTCTGGACTCTGCTCTCCTGAACAGGCTGATTGATGCTATTAGAAATTATTTTGTGGGGTAAGCCCTTGAGATACATTGAGCCTTATCAGCTGATGAGAGCCTCATACTGAGAACTCTTACTTTTGCTGTGTTCACATTCTTTCTCTTACTTTCAAAGGTGCTACAAGACCTCTTGCTTACTCCTTTTGAACACACACATCCAGAGCTTGTTTATACTCTTGGACTTAACTCTGAGCCTGGAATGTCAGGGATGATGGGAGTTGTAGCTCTTCACCTCTGGCTCAAACTCACCACCTTGTTATGCAGCAGAGCCAACCAGCTTAGATCAGTGGTTAATGCTTTCCTCCAAAGCAGCAGAGTTTCAGAGAATAGGCTGAAGATCCTGACAAACTCTCCAAGCCTTCTCACTCTTCTCCAGGTGTCTCCAAAATGTCTCCAGGATTCACTCAGGCAACTCAGTAGTTTTATATAAAACCTACTTTATTCTTCTTTATAAATATACTATATGGTCAACAAATCACAATCTCTACACACTACTCCACAATATCTCCAAACTATTCCACCTCTACTCAACACCACAATACATTGGCAAACATTGCAATTTTATAGCCATTGTTTATCACCACCCACTAGTTAGTTTCCACCCAGTGGGTGTGTACTTCCATTCTGATTGGTCCACATAGTTCCACCCATGCTTAAGACCAACCCATGTATTTCAACATTTCACCTTGTACACTTAATGATTCTCAGGTGTTTCCAATCTGCATTCAGTACCTCTGTCCTTGGCTCTCAGGCCTTCTAGATTACATTAGCAGTTTCACCTGTGTAGCCCCATAATTGCTCTTGCTTAGTCATTGTGACTTTCACATACATATTTTATTTCTTTCACTGTATGTCCCATGTTGCATTTTCCTTAACAATCCCCTCCGAAATAAAATATTGTATGTGTCTTACAATGTCATTCCAACCATTTGTGTCAGCCTTTCATGGTTTTCTACTGTCAATGCTTTTGTGAACAAATCTGCTATGTTGTGTTGTGTTTCTATATATCTCAATTCTATTTCACCCTTCTGAACCATGTCTCGCACATTTTGATATCTTACACCAACATATTTTGTTCTGTTCTTCAAACTTTCAGTTTCAGCCATTCCTATGCATGACTGTGAATCTTCCAGAATTTCCACTGGTATCTTGTAACTTTCATTTAAATCATTTAGCAATTGCTTAATCCACTGTACCTCGTTTACTATCTCATTCAAAGCAGCGAATTCTGCTTCCGTTGTGCTTATCGCTACATTAGTTTGTTTTCTACTTCTCCAAACTATTGGACTTTCCCTATATTTAATTATCATTCCTGTAACTGACTTCTTGTCTCCTAATTCTGATGCAAATGAACTGTCTACATAACAATCTAGATCTGAACTACTGCTTCTTATAATCAATTTCCTATCTAAGGTTCCTTTCAAATATCTCAATAAATGTTTTACCGCTGTCCAGTCTTCAATTTTTGGATCATTAACCCTTCTAGACAATACATTCACAGCAAAAGAAATGTCTGGTCTGGTGTGGCAAGATATGAATTGTAAAGATCCTATTATACTTCTGAAAAAAGTCTTGTCCTCAAACGCTCTAGTTGTTTCCTCAGACACAAAACCAGTTGTCATTGGAGCTCTTACTATTTTTGCATTCTGTAATCCACACTTTTCAATCAGTCTTTCAATTTTATTTCTCTGACTTAATAAACAATGTCCTTCTTCTGTCCATTCAACACAAATACCTAAATAAGACTTCAATACACCTAAGTCCTTCAAAACAAACTTCTCAGACAATTCTCTTTTTACTGACTCAATTTCCTGTTTTGACTTTGCTGCTACGCACAAATCATCTACATAAATCACTAATACTATGTCTCCTTTTGTATAAACACAAGCATCTGCAATGCTCCTCTTGTAACCTAGCTTAACTAGCTCATCATTGATGCACAGATTCCACGCTCTGGCACTTTGTTTTAAACCATACAACGCTTTCTTTAATTTATATACTCTCTGACTACCATTTTCTTCGAAACCTTGTGGCTGTTCCATAAATATTTCTTCATCCAGAACCGCATTCAAGTAAGCTGTCTCAAAATCAAAATGTTCTACAACTAAATTCCTTTTTACTGCTACAGCTAGAACCATTCTCAGACTTTCTGGCTTTGCAGTTGGAGAATATGTCTTATCATAGTTCTCATACTGCTGTTGTGCAAAACCCTTAGCCACTAACCTAGCTTTATATTTGATACTTCCATCTGGCATTTCTTTCCTTTTGTATACCCATTTACAACCAATTACTTTCTTGTCTTTGGGTCTGTCAACAATTTCAAAAACATCTTTATTTACCAGGCAACCAAACTCATTATCCATTGCATCAAACCATCTTTCCTGTTCTTCACTAGAATAACTTTCCAATTCTTCAAAACTTTCAGGCTCTTCTACTGCTAAACAAGCTCTTGCCTTTGTCACAACAAACCTATCTGGAGGCTTTCTAACTCTATGACTACGCCTGGGAATAAAATCTGCTGTTCTGTCTCTTTCATCCTCACTTTCTCTACTGGGAGTTGTAGTTCTATGACTAAATCTCTTGTCTTCAGTCATTCGAGTAGTAGTAGGCCTAGATGCTATCTCATCATCGGAAGAACTACCACTGCTGCTAGGTGATGCTTCCTGCTTAACTGAAACCCCTCCGTTTCCTGAGGTTGGTTCAGTTTGTGCTTCTGGCTCATTTGAACTCCCTAATCTCAAAAACACTTCTTTATTGGCATGCAGTTTGTCCCAACCAGCATGTCTCTCGAAATTTGCAGACCTAGAATACTGCACTTGTTTTCCTCCCAAATGAAACTTGTAGCTATTTCCAGAATACCCCAAAAACCTAAGCCTTTTGCTTTTGGGTTCTCCTTTCCTCCTGAAACAAGCAGGTGTGTAAACATGAGCAAATTGTCCAAAAACCCTTAAGTACTTGTAATTTGGCATTCTCCCATACAATACCCTGTAGGGAATGTCTTCAATTTCTGAATGATACAATCTGTTACTGATATGTATTGCAGTCAAAGTTGCTTCTGCCCAAAAACTATCTTTCACCCCTGCATCTGCCATCATACAAGCAGTAATTCTTTTTATATCTTGTATTTTCTTTTCTGCTAACCCATCCTCACTAGGACAAGCAGGGTTTGTAGTTTCATGCCTTATTCCCACCTTTTGAAACCAGTTAAACAATTGATTATTTAAAAATTCTCCTCCTCTATCAGTAATAATGGTGCCTACTCTACTATCAAATTGTCTTTCCACCATTCTTACCCATGCTTTTAAACTTTGCCCAGCGTCAGATTTGTTTTTCATTATTCTCACAAATGCAAACCTTGTATACCTATCAACAATTACTAGGAAATACTTGCTTCCCGCTAAGGACAAGCAATTAGCTTGGGCGACATCTGCATGTACATACTGAAATGGTCTTTGAGCAATTCTTTTTGTTTTCTTAGCTACTGGAAAAGCTCTGACCTTTACCTGTTGACACACTGTACAATCTAAGTGGTTTTTGCATTCAGTAACTTTTAAATCTGGACACATCCTGATTAAATTCTTTAAACATTTGAAGCTCGCATGGCCGAATTTTCTGTGAAGCTCGTGTATGCAGTCTTTGTGGATTGGAATATTTTCTATGTTATTAGCTTCTTCAACCCTGTAGCTATCAATATTGTCCTCCAAATAATAAAGTTTGTCCTTTTTCAAACCTATGCCACGCAATTCCCCATTCAGTTTTATCTTACACATGTTCTTTTCAAAGATGACTGTGTAGTCTCTTTCTGTTAATCTGCTTACTGATAACAAATTATTTTCTAACTCCTTTACATGTAAGACATCATTAAAATTCTCTTTTAGCCCTGGAATGTACACAGTACCCATTTGATTTACAGTACTTAGCTCTTTCCCATCAGCCAAAACTACAGCATTTACATTAGCTGATTTTCTATTACTTATTAAATTTATATCATTACACATCAATGATGTGGCTCCTGAATCAACTAGCCATTTAGAATTTGCATTTTGTTTTTCCTTAATCATGGTTGCAACCCCCTTCTTATTACCACTGTCCCTCAAAAATGGAGGTCTGGACTGTTTTTGATTCTGCCGCGGCTGCCATCTGTTCTCTGCTTGCTTGTGTCTCTCAGCTGCAAAATGTTTACAATGTCTCTGCAGATGACCAATCTTCTTACAATAAAAGCACCTCCGTTGCTCCCTTGTAGAGGCTGCTTCCTCCTGCGTTCGCCAGTCAGGAGTTGTTTGTTGTTTTGGCACAGTCTTTAAACTTGCTGAGTCACCCTGCTCAGACATTCTTCTCTGGTTCTCTTCCAGTATTCTGGCCACAATTAAGTCTCTATTAAGCTCAGCTTCTGGCAAGTTCTGCAAGCTGTTCGTTATGTTGTCCCACGAAGAGTCTAGCGATTCTATTAAAATGTAGCATTGCTGCTCTTTGCTAATTTGCACTCCCCTCAGTTCAGCTTGCACAAACAAATCTTGCATTATTTTTAAATGTTCTATCACACACTGCCCTTTAGCCATCTTTTGCCTGTATATTCTTTTAGACCATAGCATTTTTGCAAAAGCAGTTGAAGGAGTGTGTAATCTCTGCAAGGTATCCCACACATCCTTGGCGGACGTTTTATCTCTGACGTCATTAATCAAGTCTTCTTCAAGCATGAGATAAAGACAGGCTTTTGCTTTACTATCTCTCTCTTGAGTGGCTGCATTAGCATCGGCTGCCAGCCCTGTTTCAACTGTTGACCACAGACCCTCCTTTACTAGTAGAGATTGGGCATAAATCTTCCAGGTAGAGTAGTTGTTTCTATTTAATTTACTAAACTTTAGAATTTCCATCTTAATTTGTGCAGTGACTCAATTTGACACAGTCCTTCTGAGTATGCACAGCCGACCCGTCTGGGCTTAAGCAAAACACAAAATGATTTACTCACGAGGCTTATCAGTGCAGCACAAGCAACTTGCTCTGATCTGTCGTCCACAAAGCTTTCTTCCACTTTCTGGAACTTTCAGCTTCTGTGGATGCTGGGTGCTCTAGTAACTGGGCCCATAACCCTTGTCAGGGATGATGGGAGTTGTAGCTCTTCACCTCTGGCTCAAACTCACCACCTTGTTATGCAGCAGAGCCAACCAGCTTAGATCAGTGGTTAATGCTTTCCTCCAAAGCAGCAGAGTTTCAGAGAATAGGCTGAAGATCCTGACAAACTCTCCAAGCCTTCTCACTCTTCTCCAGGTGTCTCCAAAATGTCTCCAGGATTCACTCAGGCAACTCAGTAGTTTTATATAAAACCTACTTTATTCTTCTTTATAAATATACTATATGGTCAACAAATCACAATCTCTACACACTACTCCACAATATCTCCAAACTATTCCACCTCTACTCAACACCACAATACATTGGCAAACATTGCAATTTTATAGCCATTGTTTATCACCACCCACTAGTTAGTTTCCACCCAGTGGGTGTGTACTTCCATTCTGATTGGTCCACATAGTTCCACCCATGCTTAAGACCAACCCATGTATTTCAACATTTCACCTTGTACACTTAATGATTCTCAGGTGTTTCCAATCTGCATTCAGTACCTCTGTCCTTGGCTCTCAGGCCTTCTAGATTACATTAGCAGTTTCACCTGTGTAGCCCCATAATTGCTCTTGCTTAGTCATTGTGACTTTCACATACATATTTTATTTCTTTCACTGTATGTCCCATGTTGCATTTTCCTTAACATGGAAGACATTGGTTCTTACTAGTGAAACGTCCTATTTGTGTCCTGTTTAGATTACTGTAATATTATCTATGTGGGCTGTCTTTGAAGAGTGTTCACACACTTCAGCTCAAAGGACTGCAGCTAGACTACTGACCAGGGCTAGTTATAGGAAGCATCAGCTCCTTTGCTAAAACAACTCTACTTGCTTGCAGTCTGTTTCTGGTTGTACTTAAAGGTGCTGGTTATGACTGATAAAGCCTTAGGAGGCTGAGTCCAGGTTATCTGAAGGACTGTATTTTTCCATATTTATTTATTAGAATATTTATACCCAGCCCCTATATCAAGAGAATTCATGGCAGCTTACAAATAGCATTAAAATGGGTTAAACAGGTTAAAAAAACCAGGAAGATAATTTAAATAAGCTGAAACCATATAAAACATTACAGTGAGTTGGAAACAATTTTTTTTTAAATGAGAGTTTTTAAAACAGTTTTTGGGGTTGAATTAATGAAATCCAAAGGCTAAAACAGTTTTTAATGAAATCCAAAGGCTTTGGTGAACAGCCATATCAGGCTGCACATATTTTGAGATCTTCAGGGGAGATCCTTCTCTCCATTACACTATCATCAAAGGTACATCTGATGGCAATCTATTTATTTTATTCATTTATTTCATTTATATGCCACCTTCGTCCTGGAGTGAGACCCAAGGCAGCTCACATAACGAATCAAAAAACTAACAATGTATTTTAAAAATAATTAAAAATCACATTAAAACAGCATCTTTTTTAAAAAAGAAAAGGCATACAAAAAGTTTTTTTTAAAGCACACACCCTAACAAAAAGCCTCCCTGTTTACACATTAAAAGCCTACTTAAACAAAAAGGTCTTTGCCTGCAGGAGAAAGAAGAGCAGAGAGTAGGCCAGCCTAGCCTCCTGTGAAAGGGAATTCCAGAGAGTGGTAACAACCACTGAGAAGGCTGTCTCTCATGTCCTCACCAAGTGAGCCTGTGATGGTGAGAGGACTGAGAGAAAACCCTCCCCTGCAGATCTTGAGATTCTACCAGATTTGTATAACCAGACATGGTCTTTCAGATAGCCATATAGGACTTTATGGGTTTATTTCTTTATATGCAATATGGGAGAGGGCCTTCTCAGTGATTGCTCCCAGGCTCAGGAACTCCCTTCATAGAGACCAATGCTCTCCTTGCCTTCTTTCTGGCACCAGACAAAGACTTTTGCGGGTGAGGGGAATGCCTTTAGCTCATGGAGAAAGGACTTTCAATAATACACTGTATTGTTGCTGTTTGTTTATTTGTCTTTGGGGGTGCATTTAAATAGCTTTTAATTTCATCGCTAGTTTGATTGTATTTTGACTTTTGCAAGTTTTAGTGATGTGCACCTTAACCAGTATCTGTTTTAACTTTTGTAGTGTGGCGTAGTGGTTTGAGTGTTGGACTACAACTCTGGAGACCAGGGCTCAGCCATGAAAACCAGTTGGGTGACCTTGAGCAAGTCACACACTCTCAGTCTCAGAAAACCCTGTGATAGGTTCACCTTAGGGTTGCCATAAGTCTGGAACGATTTGAAGGCACATAACAACAAGAAGAAGCTACCTTGAGCCTGATGGCTGGGGGGGGGGGAAGATATAAACAAAGCTCATCATCATCATCATCATCCCTATCCCTGTACTTCCCAGATATTTCTCCTCTCCCATATACTGCCCTGAACACAGAGAGCATATGAAAAAGCAGAAATATTGGGGAAATTAAAAGTCTGTGTTCACATGTCCCTAGCCTTTTTTAGATTCTGCTTCGGTTCTTTCCTTATACAGTTTTGTAGTGTTTCTTACAGCAGCTTAAATACAATTCATGCTTTGACAAGAAAATTGAAATGAGGGAGAATACTGATAAATATAATGGCAATAAATTTTACAAAAGTGCCATCATGAGACTCGCCAAAAATTAAAACAGGATCTATAGGCTATAATGGGTTTAGTATATTGGATATTTTATGTATTTGTATCGATTCCAGCTTTTCCCGTAACTCCTGTGATTTTTGCAGAGAACTCACATAAAATGTCTTATTCCTAGCAATGATTATATTTTAAGTTTTGGTGGGATTTTCAAAAAGACATAATAGGCAATTTTCTAACTTTTAGCATTCTAACATACAGTAAAAATAAAAAAAGGATACTGGGTTTTTCAACTGAAAATGCATCCCAGATGTTCTTTAAATTCCTATATATATATATATATATTTATTAAGAGGATTGACTCTCAAAATTCAGGGGGAGAGTTCTGATTTGTAACACTCAGGGATATTGTGAAGAGTTAATATTATGTTGTTGTGTGCCTTCAAGTAATTTCTGAGTTATGGTGACCAGAAGGTGAACCTATCATAGGGTTTTGAGTGGGGGGGGGAGGTTGACAGAATTTCTTCAGAGTGGGTTGCCTTTGCCTTCCTCTGAGTCTGAGAAGGTACAACATGTCCAAGGTCACCTAGTAGGTTTCTGTGGCCAAGTGGAGATTTGAACCCAGATCTCCCTGTGTACTTGTCCAACGCTCAAACCACTACGCCACACTAGCATTCAAATATTTAGGATAATAATACATTATTATTGATCTAATTCTACCTCTATATGGGAAGATATTTTTTTTTTAGATTTGACAGAGGGATAAAATATAAAATCAAGAGGAACAATATAGAATACAGAAAGGTGATGCCAAAAGGAGTCCTGGAGGAATAAATAAGGATACAATCAAGTGGGAATTATACATATGGCCTGGGATGTTGGTAGGTAGCTGAAACCTCAAGCTCCATAGGCAACTCCAACTCACTAGCTCTAACCTCCAACATTCTTTCAAAAGTAGGTAATTGCTTTCAGCTGAATGATTATGAGTTTCAGCAATTTTCACATTGTGTCTTAGGTTGTCAAGACACTATGCTGCAGTGATACTAGAAGTCATAATGACCAGAATAACCTTATCAATGTCTAACCTCCACATTAATTATACTATGTGCTCTCTTACTTCTAAGTCATGCTTCCCATTCCCTTTCTTTCAGTGCCTGTTTGTATATCAGTCCTAGGAGATTTTCAGACAGTGTTTAACAGTGCCTACCGCGGGATGAGGTCCTGGGAGAGAAATGGCGCTATTGCGCGGCCGGGGGTCATTTTCGGATGCCACTGTCCCTCTTCCGGGATCCTTCGTTGCACATCCGTGAAGCTTTGGAAGCAGCCATGCCATATTTTAAGCACGGGCAACTTCCGTGCTTAAAATATGGTGTGGCCGCTTCCAAAGCTTCACGGATGTGCAACGAAGGATCCCAGAAGAGGGACGGCTGCGTCCAAAAATGACCCCCTGCTGCGCAAGAGCGCCGTTCCTCTCCCGGGACCTCATCCCACGGTAGGCACTGTTAAATGCTGTCTGAAAATCTCCCTACTTTCTGGCTCTAACTTGGGACTTTTTCAAATGGAGGGGAAAAAACCCCCGCCAAGTTCAGGAGGAGGACAGTGCTGTCTTGCTTACAGTGTTCCATTTCAGATGACACCGTCCTCCTCCCAACCTTCTCCTGTGCTTTCTCCATGCTGCAGGTGCGAGAAACATGCTATTTTTATTAACGGAGAACCCCCATCAATAAAAAGTGGCACATTTCTTGCTCCCCAGGCATGGAGGAAGCACAGGGAAAGGTCAGGAGGACAGAGTTATGCAAAATGGAACGCTGTAAGCAAGACAGCACTATCCTCCGGACCTCGGCAGTGTTTTTTTGTTTGTTTGTTTGTTTGTTTGTTTTTCCCATTTGAAAAAATCCTTGGTGTATCCCACTACTCGTTATTTCCAACACGTTCTGTTTTTTGAAATTATTTCTTATTCAAAGTGCATCTTAGCTAGTGTCTTGGCCACTGCTGGTTTTTGTTGTTGTTGGTTTTTGTTGGTTTATGTTGTTGTTGGTTTTTTGTTTGTTTTTTTGGTCACACAACACAAAGTCTACTTCAATTTAAAAGTGACATTATGTTACTTCAGAGTCTCCTGTCTTTTGTTCTTTCTTGCCTCAAGTTCTTGCACTTTTTATCAAATAGATTTCCCCCCTCAAACTGTCCTTCAGTTGATCCCTTCTGTCCATTGTGT
The DNA here is from genome assembly GCA_030847615.1 of Gambelia wislizenii. Classification (NCBI taxonomy): domain Eukaryota; kingdom Metazoa; phylum Chordata; class Lepidosauria; order Squamata; family Crotaphytidae; genus Gambelia; species Gambelia wislizenii. The sequence continues at coordinate 153,214,628 of JAUMIR010000004.1, forward strand.
ATTCATCACTGTATTCTCCACACCAACCAGTGTTGAGGTTTTACCACAAATGCAGTACTGTTGTATATACAGAATTAAAAGAGTCTCCATCTTAGGTTGTTGGATTATTATCATTTATTTATATAACACTTTACAAGTAAAAGAACAGCCAAAAAACAAAAACAAAAACAGCCAGTTTTGTCAAAGGCATACTATCTGATAATATACACACACATGGGAAGGAGTAATACCAATACAAAACATAAATACATAAGAAATTATGGTACTGCTGTTTGTTGCTGTGTGCCTTCAAATCATCTTCAAATCATTGTGCCTATGATAGGTGACCCTAAGGTGAACGTATCGTGGGGTTTTCTGAGGCTGAGAGTGTGTGACTTGCCCAAGGACACCAGGGGGCTTTTCTTGGCCAAGCAGGGGTTTGAACCCTGGTCTCCAGAGTCATAGTCCAATACTCCACTACACCATGCTGGCTCCAGTATACAGGCCTAAATTAAATGGCTAGTTCCAACTAAAGAAGACCCATTTGATCAATGGAAGTTACATAAGTATTGCTTTACCAAGTTTCCTTTGATCTGAAGGGCCCACTCTAGTTGGGACTAAATAATCCTATTTAGCCCTCCGATTTTAGCAATTACCAAAGTGCTGGTTATCATAGAGTTGATTTTGGTGTGACACCAGATTATGTTGGTTGTTTTTAATGCATTTTCCTCCAAATCTCAAATTAGGTCTGGCTGCACAGGTCTCATATCAAGAGTAGTATGGATCAGGCATTATCTCCCTGCACCAACTGGGCTGTATGTTTTAGAAGGGAATGTTATGCTCTTTGAGATGTGAATTTCTCACAAAAGTAAACATTCCTTCTGGTTGGGAAAGATGGAATGCTAAAGTACCAGTCTAATTTTGCAGAAGAATAGAAAGATGACTTTTCTGCAGATAATTTAACATAGCGGAAGAAGCCCTTTGTATCATTCACTCCATGATCAGGTCAGATTTCATCAAAGGAAAAGTGGTTTCATATCAATCTGACACATAGTGAAAATACCCATAATAATTTAAGGGATACCTGTCATTTCTCATTCATGTACGTGACAACTGTGTGTTCATTCTACAGGAACCATGTTCCCTCATTCTGCGAGAGTCTTCCTATCACAAGGGACTTACAAATGTGCCACAGAATACATCTGTGGAAAAATGAGGAAGTTGAATGCCTCTTTTAATGTTGATGGGAATATAATTTACTTGGTACTATTTGCTATTCAATCTGTTCTTGCAATCTGACCCACTCATGTTCAGTCATAGTTAATCTTGTCCAGGTACCTCTTTAGATTCTAAAATTTTAGTATTCTTTGTCCTAACAACCTAAACATCTTCACAGTCATACAAGAGCTAGAATCTTAATTAATTAATTAATTAATTAAGAAAGAAAGACAAATGTGGAGATGTGGGGTCCTGTGGACAGTACCACATTCTGTAGTTTTGTTGAAGCTTCATAGTATGACAGCAGAAACACAACCCAGTTTGTAGATCTTAGTACAACTTTCTTTGATATACTTATTTTCTCCAGTAATGGACTATAATGTTGCAAGCCATCTCTTGAAACTTCATGTGGAAAACACACCTTGTGAAATATTTTAATGTGTATTTAGGCTCAAGATGGACAGTGTCAGTATGTCCAGAGGCTGATTTCATCCTCCTGAGAAAAAGATGGATGAATATGTTGCTTTGGTTTCTCTCAGTTTCTCCTTTTCTAATTAAAATTTCTTGTATCCTGTTTTTGTATCAATTTCTTATTTTTAAAGAATAAATCTGGAAAAAGCCCAGACAAATTTTCAAACTTCTCTTATTGTATATAGTTTTACATACTGTGTTGCCAATGTATAAACTTCAGTGTGCAGATCCCCCAAACAATGCATTTCTGTACATATGCTTTAATTTATGTTTTTAATATGCATTTCCCCAATGTGTTATTATGCACATTTTCCCATTGGAGAGTTGCACCACAATTCAGACAAGTGTGAGTGTCAAAATATAATGATATTTTACTTCACATATTCATTTGGGACATGTGAGTTAGATAAGTTCACATGAAACTGTGAACCAGAGAAATCTCTTTCCTATCTCTACCTAAGAAAAGCCCAGGAAACACATTCAGGGGTAGCTGTGTTGGGCGTGTAGCAAAACAAAATCCAGAATCCAGAAAAAGGTGATACCAATAAAGGTATCACTTTTTTGTGGATTCTGGATTGAGAAAAGTCCTTTCATGATAGAGTAAGCAAGGGGATCTTGTAGTACCCTTGAGACTTACTGAGAGAGAGAAAATTGTAGTATAAGCTTTAATCTACTTCCTCAGATGCTAGAGTGAACTTGTGCCCAAAAGCAAACCTTATAAGCAAGCTGTTGAATAGCCACAGAAATGGAAAAGAAATGCAAAACTGGTGGGTGTGGTGATGAGGAGACTAGATAGTTTAAAGATGGTCATAGAAGGACAAAGGCAGGAGGAAAGATGTAGCCTGAGGCTAGGGTGCGTGGATGAGCATATAAATGTTGGAAGGAGTTTTGGAATGTAGTATGATGCTGGTCAAAGAGCATCCTCATAAGACTATAGTGTTAATTAGTGTTACGATATGCATAGTGTGCCAGGAAACCATTGTCTCTGTTCAGCCCACTGTTCATGGACTGGAATTTGGGGATATGTTCCAATTCAGCTGTTTCTCTTTCCAATCTTCACTTATAGTTATTTTACTTTTTTGTTGTTGTTGTTGTTCAAGTACAGCTGTCTTGAGGTCAGAGACGGAACACCCAGGAAGACTGACATGTTCTGCAACTGGTTTTTGTGTGTTCCCATTCCTAATGCCTTATTTGTGTCCATTCATCCTCTGGCGCAGAGACTGAGCTATTTGCCTGATGTAGAGTCTAAAGGTCATGGTTGACAGAGGATGGCTTATATCACATGAGAGGATGAACAAGTGAAAGTACCTCTGATATTGTGGGTGCTGTGATTAAGTCCTGTGGTGACATTTCCTGAGTAGATGTGTGGGCAGAGTTGGCATCTGGCATCATTTTTGGCAAGGTCTCATACTTGTCTCTGATTTTTTTCATGATAGAGTTTGTTTTGAGAGTTGTTTGATTAAAAGCAAACCAACTGACATATCAATGTCTGTGACTTAGCATTTTCATATCATTTACTTCCCAGTTCAGTGAACATTTAATCTGAGCATAACTCCTGTAAAGTGGGTAGAAAGGAGAAGAAGAAGTACTTCTATGTGATGGATTCATAAACATAATAAATAAACAGGCCCACTTATTTGGCTCTCAGATCATCTCCTGAAGACTGCTCATTTGAAGAGCTTTACATAAACAGCCTATGTATATTTATGAAATTATCAACACTTTTGCAAGTGACATAAGGATCTCTGTTTGAATCCCCCCCTTTTTTTTGCATCATTATTTGCTAGGAATATTTCTCATCTAAAAAGCTGGTCATGTGTATGTTTTGACAGTTAGATATTTGCAAAAGAAAAATTGGTAATTTGGAAGAAGAGATGACAGCAAATAGTTGTAAATTGCCATATGCAGGAACGCTGACTAAGCTTGAGCACAATAAGGCAGCAAGCAGGGACAGAAAGCTCCCCAGAGGGAGAAAAAGAGTTGAACATTAATGCACCATTGACTATAGAGAGAGGGAAAGAAAATAATCTGTCATCATGTTATGATTGCAGTTCTTGGACTCAAAAAGAAAATCTGTTTTCCAAGCCCTCAAACACAATAAGCTACATTGCAACTTTTTTTTCTTTTTGAGTTATTCTGAATAAAGTGCTTCAGTTTCATAGGAACCACTGATTAAAGTAATGAAAGAAAGAAAGAGTCTGTTCTACCTGATGTCACTGTTGATTTGTCCTCTGGCCCAATTTCCCAAGGATAATGAGGTGTGGATGGGTTCTTGTAATAGATCTGGAGGATAGATTTGAGAAGGTGGGGAGCTGGTGGGAAAAGAGTCATGAAAATTTGTCAGGTAGACTTAAGTGCTGTATTGTTTTAACTGAACTGTTTTAAAGAGCTTTTCATCTTTTTAATTGCATTTTATTCTTTGAACTTGAAGGGTGAACTCTTTTAATACTGTAAATAGTTTAGTTCTACAGTAGTTTAATGTTCCCTTTTTTGTATGCTTTTAATTGTATTGTTGATTACATTGTGAGCCACTTTGAGTCCCTTTTTTGTGGGGGGGGGGAAGGATAGTAGTAGTAGTAATTATTATTATTTAAAGCAAGACTCTGGGAAACCACCAAATAACAAATGAAATGAAGATTTTACAAGGTCTTCAGAGAATTTTTGGAAATATATGTAAATCATGCCTTAGCCCCTCACTCCCTGCCCCCCCCTCATCTCTGTACAATCTGCATGTTTGCATAGTGTGCTCATTAAAACTGCTGAGAATGTCTGCTTTTAGTACTGTACATTTTCTTTTGCTGGATAAAGGAAAGTAGGAATGGAATTTGTTGGATTTTAACCCCCTTTTTGAGTATCCAGTTGAAGAAGAGTAATACCTGAAACAGGAGTGAAAGAGTCCATAAGAACCAGGGTATTTCTAGAGCCTTCTCCTGCATCCCCATAGTGCAAATGGAGATCTCCATACCTCCTGCAAGAGTCTTTTGAATGGTCCTAGACCACTAAGACCTTTCAGCTGGGCACAATATCAAGAATTCATCTGGGAGATCCAAATTGATTTTTAATCATCTTTTGGGTGTTGATTAATGAATCTGCATTCTGGATTTTCTTTTTAAAAATATTTATTTGTTTTTAAACTCCTTAAATATGGAGATCCCAGGTTGATGTGCAGTAAAAACAATTTTAACAGTTGAAAAAATAAAAGAGTGTTTTAAAGAAGACAAAGACATATTAAACAATCTGACAAGAAAAACAAAACCATTTAAAGCCAGTTAAAATCACTTTAAATAATGTAAGACAATTTAATACTGGCTCCAAAGGTTTTAACAAAAAGCCACTTGGTCCTGGAATGATACCAACATTGGCACCAATTAGGCCACTACGAGGAGGCATTTCATCGGTGGGGTGCCATAGTGGAGGAAGGCCCTCTCTCACATCCTTTCACAGTGCATTGTTCCCATTGCTACAACACAGTGGATGGCCCTCCCAACAGACCTCAGTCCCCAAGGACTGTCACATGTATAGAGAAAGATGCTTGTCCTAGATCAGAATGGATGAGCCAAAAAAGGGCATTTCCCAGAAGACTTTCCCTATTTGGGGACCTTTTTGTGAAGGTTTTGTTTTTTCACAAGAAACATTTTCCCCTCCAAAAACAAAACAACCCCAAACCAAACCAAAATCACTCCCACCAAAACCAGACACCATACCTTTTGGCTGAACATGCTGCCTATATAAGGAAGTTACAACCACCAGCTACCTTGCTAAGTACAACTTCAGTCTTCCTCTTGACAGCTTCACTTACTAAAGTCTATCTATCAGATTTATGACCCACTGACTGTTTAGGGACTCTGCTGCTATGACTCCCTGGAATCCTGAATCTGACTTATGGCTTTCTTGACCCTCATTGAAAAATACACAGAGGAAGTATGAAATCAGGAAAGATTTAAAACCCTAGTATTGAACATCTATATGTGTTGATGTGCCCATAGTAAACTTAATTGCCTCTGACATTTTAGGAACTCATGCTCTTATGCAACTCCATCTTCTTATAGTCGATGTAGCCTATGAAATTGCATCAAGGCCTGGCCTTTTCATGCCATCTCTCATTGAAGTTGCCCAGTGAGAATTGGGAAATTCAGGGCAAATAGTGGAAGATGATAATATTTTTTTAAAAACCTGACTTTATGTGATTTTTTTAAAAATGGAAATAAGGCAGAGATATCCATCCATTTATATTATTAGATAGAAATATCAGAAGCAATTTTATGAATATCACAGTAAAACAAAACTGTAAACTGAGAAATGTTTTCTTCACTCAAAGATGAATTGTTTGACTATACAGTACACATGCCATTGACCATACAGTATGTACACATGAGCAAATACTGAACAATTCTCTTTTGAAGCATTTAGTTGGGCATATTGAAGTCCAATTTTCATGTCGAATGGGTCCCATATCAGGATAAATATGGTGTATAAATAAAATAAAGCAATATAATATAATATAATATAATATGAATAGTTCCAAGACCTGCCTTCTGTTAACAGAAGGATTCTGCTCATTTAACATGACATTGAGTTATCATACTGCCCTCCCTCCACACACATCCCAGCTCAGCCCATTCAGAAAAGCCTCCTGACATTCTCTGTAGTCTTTTCAAGGGGTCGGGGAACTGTCATAGGAAGGAGATAGTAATGTGGGAAGGAGTGAAGTCCATTCTTGCCAATCAAGTCATAATGTGCCTAAATCTGGATGCAAATGGTGGACCTCCGTGGTCTGCCAATAACTTGGTACCTTTTTACACTCAATGACTGCTCCCTGAATATGTGAACTGACTTCTTTGAAAAGCATAGTATTTGAACTGATGTGAAGTCATGAAATATCACATGTGATTGCCCATTGACCTGTTGTTGGAGTGAGCATTCATATGTTAACTAGCCTTAAACTCAAGGAATTTGCATGCAATTTTTCATAGTTGTTTTGCTTGATCACAGTGGCCTTATTCTTCCCTATCCTGGGGAAAAAGAAATAATGTTGGGAGAAGGTTGTGATTACTTCTGTTGTTGCTGTGTATCTTTAAGTCACTTCCAACTTATGGCAACCCTAAGGTGAACCCTAACCTATCACAGGGTTTCCTGAGGGCTGAGAAATGTGTGGCTGGTTGAGGTCACCCAGTGGGTTTCCATGGCTGAGCCATGGTTTGAACCCTGGTCTCCAGAGTTGTAGTCAATAAATGTTTGAAGGGCCTAAATACTCTAAAGGCACCACATCTCATCTGATCTTGCAAGCTAGGCAGGGTCAGCTCTGGCTAGTACTTGGATGGGAGACCACAAATGAATATCATATGTTGTATGCTATATTACAGAGGAAGGAACTGGCAAACCACCTCTTGAGTATTCCTTGCCTAAGAAAACCCTATGAAATTCATGGGGTTGCCATAAGTCGACAAGTGACTTAAAGGCAGATAACACACACATGAATGTTTGACTAGCTATAAAGCCTGATCTGGCATTCACTGCTTATGTTGTGAAAACAGATACCTGAGTGTGAGCAGTATTAGTGTGGATAATATGCACTTTAACCCTGTATGAATTTTCAGAGTTCCAAGTTTTGAATGTTGTCCTGGTTGCTTTTGGACTTTAGAGGCTTTCAGGGCTAGACTGGAAAAGAATTAATTCAGATTTCTTTTTCTTTTGATTCCAAAAGTTCAGACTAGAGGACATACCCAAATTCTAAATTATCCTGCAATGAGTCCCGCTGAAATGAATGGCAGCTTCATGAGAAGATGCTAGTCCTTTCCTTGTTTTGATTTTATTAGAGTTTCTTGTTTAGAAACACTGACTTATGCACAGGTCTTCTGGAACTTCAGCTTGTGAGGCAAATGAAAAACTTGACATCCTACAATTCTGTGGCTTTTGAACCTTAAAAAGGAAGTGTGTGTCTTTAAAAAAGAGAGTCTATTCATTTCTTTCTAGCAGGGAGATGATACTGTACTATGCTGAAGCAACCTTTGCAGTTTTGTAACTGTTCAAAACTTGGTAAGAAGCTGCTTATTTCTTTTTTCTTGGTAGCAAAGCTTTGATGTGGTACAGACAAGTAACTTCCTAGGCCTGCGCCCCAGATTTCAAAGGCTCTTGCATACATCAGTCAGAAACTCTTACAGTTCCATTAGGAAGATTATTTTTGTAGTCGTCTGAAGAAAGCTCTGTCTGAAATAATCTTCTTTCCAACATTATGCTTTGTTGTAAAAGCAGAGAAAATAACTTTAAAGAAATAACAATTAAGGATGCTATTTGGAAGTTGAAATAATCTGCAGAGAAAGTTCAGTGTTAGGAAATAACATTCCAAGAATCTTCTATCATAGCCAAAAATAGTGCAAAAAAGCAAGCAAAACTACCAACTCCAAACATACTAAGAACTTCTGATACTCTTTTTTAACAGCAACATCTGGCTTCTCTGTTGATTTTCCAAAGGTCTTAAAACTTCAAACTTGTTTATTTTTGAACAAAAGAACTGTAACTTTTTATACTCTATATCTACCTTCATAATAGGTTGTAGCTTCCTACAAGGAAAGTTTCAGAATAAAATCAAGATAAAACACTGTCTGATTCTTTCCAGTGTATGTATGCATGAGCAATTCCTATGGCTGCTGACACACTGCAGAAATAATGCAATTTGACACTGCTTTAATTGCCATGGCTCAATGCTATGGAATACTAGGATTTGTAGTTTGTTGTGGAAACAGAGCTCTCTGACAGAGAAGGCTAAATATCTCAGCGAACTACAAATCCCAGAATTCTGAGAGAGACAGAGAAGGCTAAATATCTCACTAAACTACAAATCCCAGAATTCCATAGCATTGAGCCATGGCAATTAAAGCGGTGTCAATCTGGATTATTTCTGCAGTGCAGATGCAACCTATCACCCTTTTGATAAAATGACCAGTGTTTCCCCAACCACTAAGAAGAAAGAAACAGATATATAAATGTACAAATCACTTTATTAACCTTTTAAATCTGAAGCAGGGCTGCCTAGTGTGATTGCTTTCTCTTCTGCTTCCTCTTCCTCATGTTAACAACAGGCAACCCTGGCCCCATAGCCAAACCAATAACCCTTGCTTGCCCCTAACTAGCCTACTCCCGGGAAGTTTTTTCAGGCTGACTCTCCTCTCAAGCTCCAAGCCCCAAAGTTTGTTCAGTTCCCCACTCCCAAGTGCTAGGACCCAAAGGCCCATTCATCAAAGGTGTCTGTGGATGCTCACTGACAACTGCCCAAGAACCCCCTTTCCATCCTAGGGTGTATCTGCACTGTAAAAATAATGCAATTTGATACCACTTTAGCTGCTGTAGTGTCACCCTATGGAATCCTGGGATCTGTAGTTTTACAGAGTGTTTAGCCATCTCATAGAACTAGCAAAACTACAAGTCCCAGGATTCTGTAGGAAGGAGCCATGGCAGTTAAAGAGGTGTCAAACTGCATTAATTCTACAATGTAGATGTGTACTAGTCTGCTCCAAGATGGCTTATGACTACTAGTTATAGCCAATTAAATGTAAATTCTACCAATTAAACCAATTCACCCAACCACTCACTTTTAAATTTAATAAAGCCAATTAAACCAGTTCATTTAAAGTACCACTCAAAGACCATTATTATTATTATTATTATTATTAATAATAATAATAATAAAAATATTATTATTATTATTATTATTATTATAAATGATAATAATATAAATAATAGTAATAATAATAGTAATAATAATAAAATTTATTTATACCCCGCCCCTCTGTTAAAAATTACAAAAATTAAAATACAATACAGATAAAATCCCCAAACACCCCACACCCCACCCTCCCCCATAACAAATATTAAACAATTATAAATTAAAACCAACTGATCTAAAAACACATTTAAAAACAATAAATACAATAAAATACAATAAGTAGCCAGTGGACTAAAAGAAGCCAGGATCCCCTGAGGCCGGGATCTAATTAGGAAAGGCCTGCCGAAAGAGATCGGTCTTCAGTGCCTTTTTAAAGCTACTCAAGCTTGTTATCTGACGGATCTCGTTCGGCAGGTCATTCCACAATTTGGGGACAATTACTGAAAAGGCCCTCTGGGAGGTTGCAGACAGCCTAGATTTTTTGTGGCTGAAGCAAATTCCTCCCAGAGGACTAGCGTGCACGGGGAGGATTGTATGGGAGGAGGCGGTTCCGGAGATAAGTTGGACCCAAGCCATTTAGGGCTTTAAAGGTAATAACCAACACCTTATACTGGGCCCAGAAACTGATAGGCAGCCAGTGGAGAGATTTTAATACTGGAGTTATATGGTCTCTCAAAGATGTTCCCGAGACCACTCTGGCTGCCATATTTTGTACCAACTGAAGTTTCCAGACCAAGCATGAGGGCAGCCCCATGTAGAGCACATTGCAGAAATCTAGACGAGAGGTTACCAGCGCGTGCACCACAGTCTCAAGGTCCTTTACTTCCAGGAAATGGTGCAGCTGGCGTATCAGCTGAAGCTGATAACAGGCGCTCCTGACTGTCGCATTCACCTGACTCGTCATCTGAAGCGATGAATCAAGGAGCACCCCCAGACTGCAAACACATTGTCCCATAGGTATCATGGACAGTCAGTACAAAACACTTTCTACTCTGTGAAGGCCAGTGGGGCATCAAAATTCCTGCCTGTCCCTCAAAAGGCAACCAGACAAAGCCTGTATTAACCTTCTAGAACTGCGGATCTTTCAAGCAACAATGAAAGAGAATTTTATATTCCCTTTCTCTGCCTCCTCTCCTCCCACATTCTTATGCTCCCAGTATTGTCTCCTTCCTTTCAAAAAGGCAAATGAGTCCTCTCCTCCCACCCAGCAGCTGCTGCTACAGATGACTGGTGGGGTGGGGAGGCTCCCGTTCCATTACTGTGCCATTCCAAAGTACCTTGTAGGGATGTGCAATGAGTACAGCCTTTGTTTTATTACTTTGTAAAATAGCCCAATTTTGCTCCCACCAGTCTAGAGACTTCAGCTTGAGTCTGAATCCAAATCTTGAGCGAGAAACCCACATTTGCATTCCTCTTCTGGGTTGTGCATGGAAGTCTTGCTTTTCCTCTTTGTAAGAGTCAGATACATTTTGCATCTTTCTCTTGAGAGAGAAAGATGCCTGTCAAATTTCAGAGAAATAGAAAACAAGCTTTGTGCAACATAAATTTGGATTATTATTTTTTTTTAAAAAAAGAAAACACCAATAACGTGTTTGTTTGTTTGTTTAAATTGAAGGAAGTTTGCATGGATAGTTGATTCTTCTGAGAGGAACGAGCCTGACAAGTTTCAGAAGAATAACAGCAGGTAGTTTTATGTAAGGTTTAACTTTACAGTTTGGAGGTTTCTATAAAACTATATGTGCATAGCCCCCTCTTTTTGTTTTCAGAGTTTTTTGGGGGGGCATTCATATGGTAATGGCATAAGGAGTATAGGTGGTCCGAGTTTACCCCCCCCTCCAAACCCCCTCCCCCGGAAAAGTAGGTGCAGACTGTGGAGTAGAAAGGAATGTAAAAAAAATCGGGGAGAGGTTATTTGCTTCCTATTACTTTCCTTCCTCCTTATGACAATTTGTATGAAAATGACAGAGCTATTGGCTGGCATCCAGTTAGTTAAGCACAAGTAATGTATACCCATTCAATCTAATTATTGAATGGTAAGTCAACACACAGATAAATCACATTGTTTCAGTGGGTCTACTCTAGTCAAGACTAACGAGAGGATTTAGGGCATTGCTAGATGCAGGGGTTATGTGTTATGAATGAAAGCACAGTTTAGGACTTTTGCTTTCTACTCAGTTGATACCAAAGCCACACATGTAATACCATGGAAGATGAATATGGAACATATAGTGATGCATATGGAACATGTAGTTGCAGAGGAAGAATGACTTGAGCATTCAGCATTTTCCAAATAAGTAGCCAATGATGCACTTTCCCAAATCCTGCAGACTCCACCGGTTTTAACTCATGGGAAAGATAACTAGCAAAAAGCACTGAATACTGAATTCATACTGAGATATATAACCTTAACTCCCCGCTCCCAGCAGTTGGAATGGAAAGTGTTAGTAAAACATTCACTGTTATTAGAAGCCAGAGCTGCCGATCACAGATACAGATTGTGCTTTAGAAGTGGTCTGAATCCCAAGCACAATCCTGAAGGATAGAAATATTGAGATGTAGTTCTGGGAATATAATTTGGAATTCTGCAGGCTCTGAGATGGTAGGCCTTCATAAAAGTCTCTTTGGGATGCAGTATGAAACAAATAGAAGATATGTTCCTTTATGAAAAGAAGGAGGAGAGGGGAAAAAATGTCAACACAAATATCCTCACAAATAAGGAGAAATTATCATTTGAAATGGCAACAGTTTCCATTTGCAGGTTGGATTTTGTTTATCAGTAAATTGTGGCTCAGTCCTTCATTTGTACAGATTAGACACTAGTGGAATAAATCAGTGGCTTTAATTCCTTGCATCATAAATATGCTCAAGTGAGAGGGAGAACATGGTGAAGATGTTTGTTCTGGAAAAAATACACCAGCATGTTCTATACCCCATTTGCTCTCTCTGGCTTTTAATTAAAAGAAGGCAAGTGAAAAAAGAATTTGTTTTTCCATAATTATGTCATGTGACAAAAAATGAACCAAGCTATCTTTTCATTTCCTCTGTCTTTATCTCTTAACATATCTACCTTCCCCACCTTTTCAGGTACTCACTAATTTGCCAGATACTGTAATTAGAATGTCCCCATTCTGTTTTATGCATATCCCTCCCTATATTTTTACAACAAAGCTTTGTCCTAGCCCCACAATTTGTCAGAGAACTAAATGTGCATAAAACAGTTTGTCGTCACTTCACATTCCATAGTGCACCATAGCTGGTTGCTACTGAACAACCTCAGGGGGACACTGGTTGTACTGTTCTATTCAGTTAAGAGTGAATGTCTTCTTACAGAAAGAAATGTGCAGGCTTACCTATCTGCTGTCTTCATTCTTCCCAGCTTCTTTTTTCTTCTTATGGAACTGTAACTCAACTTCTCTTAAAGTTACTACTGTTCATGATTTATTTCTCTCTAGACCTTTTCAACTTCTTGGTTTCACTGAAACCTGGCTCTCTGCCAATGATACTGCTACTTCAGCTGCCCTCTCTTTTGGAGGACTCTTCTTTTCACATACAAGTCACCATGAGGTGGGGCAGGGGGCCTTCAGTTATCTATCTTATGCCAGTTGCAGCTCCCCCCTCCCACTTTTCACCCAGCACACTGTTTCTCTTGTTTTGAGGCTTTGTTTCTGCATCTACGGATTGCATTTTCCTGGGCCATTTTCAACTTTTATTTCTGATTTTGATTCTTGGTTGGCTTTCTTTCTCTCAGATGATATACCCACTCTTATTATGGGTGATTTTAATATTCATGTGGATGATTTTGGATTCAAGCTTTGTTCTGATTCACCTACACATTCTCTTGGCCATTGTTTTGAGCTTGTTCTTATTAAGAATTGTTCTATTTCTTACTTTTCAGTTACTGAATTTCCTTTGTCTGATCATCATCTTGTTTCTTTTGAGCTTGTTTATAATCCACCTCCTTGATATTCTGTTGCTCACTCCTTTCAAGAGCTGCATTCTGTTAATTCTGAGGCCTTTTCACAAGCATTTCTCTTTTCTCTGTCTTCTTTTAATTCTGTTGGTTCCTTGGATTCAGCTGTTTCTTAACTCAACTTTATCTTCTATCCTTGATAGTTTTACCCCTTTCTCAACACACACTGCGGTCTCTTCTACCAAACCTCAGCCTTGGCTTACTCCTTTTATTAGGTATCTTTGTTCCTGCTCCCACACAGCTCAATGTTTGTGGAGGAAGACTAGGGAGCGGGGAGACTACATTCATTAAAAATTCATTCTTTCTGCTTTCTCTTGCATTTTCTCTTTGGCCAAACAGAAATACTATACTTTATTGATTCATGCTAACACATGGTACCCACAGCATCTCTTTCTGTCTTTAATTCTCTTTTAAAGCCTTCCCTTTCACCTCTCCCTCCATCATTCTCTGCTGATGATTTTGCAACTTTATTTAATACTAAAATTGAAAATATCCATTCTGATGTTGTTGCTCCTGAACCTTCATTATTACCAATGTATCAAATGTCTGTTACTTCTACATTTTCTACTCCCCCCTGTCTTGTTAGATGAACTATCCAAAATGTTGATGTCTTCAAATCATTCTACCTGCTCTCTTGATCCTGTTGCTTTTCACTTCTTAATTACTGTTACCCTTGCCATTCTATCTTCTCTTCTCCATATCACTAATCTGTCCCTTTCTACTGGTACATTTCCTTCTGAGTTTTTCCAGTTCTTAAGAAACCTTCACTTGATCTATCTTCTCTTTTTAAGTATTGTCCTGTTTCACTGTTGCCTTTTCTCTTGAAAGTTTTTGAATGTGCTGTTTATGTACATTGCCTCAACTTTCTTACTTGTGAAGTTGAAGGCTTTCACGGCCGGCATCCATAGATTTTCCTTGGTTTTTTTCCAGGCTGGAGAACTTCAACAGGAAAGAAGACTCCCTAAAAGTAAACAAAATCTGGCTGCCAGTTTTGAAAAACAATAGAATCAAAACTCAACACTTACAAAGGAATTCCACTCAGGGACAGGGGGATTCTCGGCAGATAATGGCCCATCAACCAACAATTAGCCAAACAGACACTAACGAGCCTTGCATTTCTATACCCAGAAACTAACCATTCAATTACACAAATTTACATATACTGCCCAACAGGGGTTCACAGGATATAAACTCCACACACACACCTACCCAAACATTCTCTGAAGATGCCAGCCACAGCTGCAGGTGAAACGTCAGAAGTAAACTCTTCCAGAACTTGGCCTCACAGCCCAGAAAAAAACCCCAAGGAAAATCTATTTTTTTCTTGTATTTCTGTAATGAATCCCTTTCAATCTGGATTTTACCTGTTGCACTCTATAGAGACAGCTCTTACAAAAATCAGATGATCTCCTTCAGGCCCAATCAAAAGGTCTATATGCAGTCCTTATTCTCCTTGATCTTTCTGCAGCATTTGACATAATTGATCATGTTCTTTTGCTAAATTCACTTCATGATCTAAGGTCTGCAGATACAGTCTGCAGCCAGTTCATATCTTATCTCTCAGGTCAGTCATTTAATGTGGTAGCTAGAGGCCATGTATCTTTTTCTTTCCCACTTTTGGTTGGGGTTCACAGGGTTTTGTTCTGGGCCCTTTATTGTTTTCTCTTTATACACTGTCTTTAGGTAATCTTATTATGGTTTTCAATATCATCTTTATGCTAATGATACTCAGCTGTACGTTTCCACTCCAGGAACTCTCTTCTGGCATCAAATATAATATTACAACATGTCTTTCAGCTATTTCAGCATGGATGCTTCATCATCGCCTAAAATGTAACATGGCAAAGATAGAACTATTTATTTTTCTTCCAAAACCTTCTTTACAACATACGTTCTCCATCACTGTTAATAATATCCCCATTTATACTATGAAGGAAGCATGTAGTCTTGGCTTTATTTTTTTAAACTCTTCTTTGCCTTTTGTTCCTCACGTTGAATATGTAGCAAAGTCATGACAATTTTTTCTTTATAACATTGTAAAAATCAGACCTTTTCTTTCTATTTCCTCTGCTTACACCTTAGCTCACGCCTTGGCCGTTTTCCTCCTTGATTACTGTAATCTTCTTTTGACTGGTCTTCCATTATCGAGCCTCATTTTTCTGGTTTCCATTCAACATTCTGATGCTAAGATTATCCTTTTGCCCTGTTGTTTTGATCATGTTACCCCCAGTTTTGATATCTCTTCAGTGGTTAACTATTCCTTCTAGGATTCAGTACTAGCTTCTTGTTTTAATGTTCAAAACCTTACACAACCAAGCAATAGCATTGATATTGATATACCTCTTATCAGTGCTGAAGCACTCCCTAAGCAGTTTACAATTTTTTTTTTAGCTAATTGCCCCCAACAAGCTGAGTACTCATTTTACTGACTTATGGAAGGATGAAAGGCTGAGTCAACCTTGGAGCCCTCTGGGATTGAACTCATAACCTTGTGGCTTGCAGCATTGGCATTTAACCACTGCACAACCTAGCTCCCCCTATCTTTCAGCCCTTATTTATTTTTACTGGCCTGCTTGAAATCTGCATTCTAGAATTCTAGGCTTCTCACCCAACCAAGGGTTTCCTTTTCCTTGGCTGGGCTTCATCGTTTTTCACTTGCTGCTGCATACTCTTGGAATTGCCTCCCTGAACATTTGCAGACTGCTCCTTTCCTCATTATTTTAAAATCACAATTAAAAATTTTCTTGTTTTTCAAAGCTGTTGGAATTTTAGTTCAACTAGCTGGACCTGGCATACCATACGCCATTAAAAAAATAAACTCCCCCCCCAAATGCCCAGTAGACCTCATGACAACCCTGTAAGGTAGGCTGGCTGCCGAACTCACCCCTCCTTCCACTCACCCTCCTGCCTCCAAACTGCCCTCTGCCAAACTCAGCCCCCCACTGCTCACCTCGTGCCACTCACCCAACCCACCACCGAACTCACCCCCCGCCGCCGCCGCCAAATTCACCCTCCATCTCCAAACTCACCCTCGTACTGGTCAAACTCCCCCCACCGCTCCCCCTCACCACCTGCTGCTCCCCCTCCCACCTCTAAACTCACCCCCAACTGGTCACCCTCACACCTCCAAACTCGCCCCCCTGCCACTTGCCTCTCCACTGCCAAAATCACCCTCTCACCTCCAAACTTGCCCACTGCCACCGAATTCACCCCACCTCCAAACTCACCCTCCTGCCACCGAACTCACCCCCCGCTGCCGAATTCACCCCCACCTCCAAACTTGGCCCCTGCCTCCAAACTGCACCCCCGCTGCCACCGAACATGCCTCCCTGCTGCACACCCTCCTGCCTCCAAACTCCCCCCACCATTGAATTCACCCCCCCACACTGAACTCACCCCCCACGCCACCCCTTGTGCTCCGGCATATGCCATGCTATACACACAAACCACATCCACCACCCCCCCCGCTACTGACACTCCCTCTGCAGCCACCATGTTTACAAAGGATTTCAACTTCCACATGGTCTCGCCCCCAGTGTGCTGATTGGCTGCCCAACAGAGCTTTGATTAGTTGGACAGTTCCCTAAGCAGCCAATCAGAACATTGGAAATGGCAACATACCTAAGAGAATCATATAGATAGATAGATAGATAGATAGATATTGTTTTATAATCTTGTATGTTTTGATTACATGTATTGGTCAGTTTGCTTTATGTAAGATTGCATTTTTGTATTTTATCTAGATAATTTATTTCGCAATTATATTGTATAGTTTTGTAGTTTATTATTCCTTCCTTCCATCTGTATGTGTATACAAATATATTTTAGATTGTACAGCTTTAGCAGGATCCACTGTTTTTGTTTGTATTACTTGTAAAGCACTATGTACATTGATGATGCTATATGAATAGGTGTTGTTCTTGATGATACAGCCTTTCCCAGTGACTTCACCCTGTTCAGCAGTGCTAAGCTCTGTTTTTAAGTGTGTGCGAAGAACATGGATTTCTGTGTGTGTGTGTGTGTGTGTGTTTGAACACTGTTTTGGGTTTTCACTTCACCTGTGGTGGAGTTGGGATAATAGCTAAATCTTCTAAGGGTAGCCAGAGGTGAATCAATTACTTCTACTGTCTATCTTTCTATTTGATGTTGTATAGCTGGAAGTTTGGTAACAGCAGTGGATTTAAAGGACTTAGCATCACTCCTCCCATGTACACTTCTCTTTCACTCACTAATAGGAATTTCTTCACAAGTGAGCCACAGTGTGTGTGTTTCTTTCAAAGGAAAAGATATATGTTTATATACTTTCACCCAAATAAATAAATATTATTTATTTATCATGAGGTTTTATGTCATACTACCAATGTATCACTACCGGTACTTTCTCCCTTGGAATACTGCTTGGGATACTCCAAGACCAAAAGCAGTCTTTTTGTTATTCAATAAAAGAAACATTCATGTGATAGAATTGAAAACAATTCTGCCAAATGATAAACAAAGACTTCTTTTCCCTTTCTTTTACCAGCAGATAAGGGAGGAACATCTTGTAGTCCTGTGGGCTGCGATCTTCCCATTTGCTCCAGGTAGGCAGGAAATAGAAAGAACTCCTAATGTCCCCATGTCGGGGAGCTAACCCTAGAAAACCAGTCTTTTTCCTGCCTATTGCTCTGGTAGGATATGTTTTATTTCTGTTCCACTTTGTTCCTTGCAGCTGCTCCAGTCCTTACCGTAATTTATGTCTTGCTGGTTCCTTCTATCTTTTCTTCCTTCTATCTAATAATAATAATAATAATAATAATAACAACAACAACAAGCACTTTTAAACCCAGGGCCTTTAACTCTGAAAACCTTCAACCAAAAAACATTAGAATCTTCTGCTTCTCCCTTTCAACTCTACTCCTCCACTGCTTCTCTCCCCCGCTTTCCTGGGAGTGCAAAGCAATTGGAAAGCCATGGAGATGTCAAGCCATCCACAAATGGAAGAGAGAGTTCCCAGCCTAGCCAGCAACTCTCCCCACTCCAAATCTTCCCCCCAACCTTGGAGGAGGCCAGGGCTCCACTTTGGAAAGTTCACAGACATGAAAAGAAGCATGAGACCAGCCCTGTGAAGGAAAATTCCTCCAAACTGCTGTATCCAAGCACTGATGCCACCCAGCCTGAAATGGGCCAGGGGTCAAGGAGGTGAGCAATGTGGAAAAAACCTGGGAAGTGGTGAGTACTGACTCCCCCTTAGATGACTGAGAAGGAACCACCTCCCATTTTAGCAGCCTGGCTTTGGGTGATTCTAGCCCAGGAAGCTGCCACGATTGCCACAGCAGGTGTGCTCACACCCCTGAGACAGCCACCAGGCTGGTAGATAGGGGGTGGGTGGATGTCTGATCCATCTCCCCCTCACCAAGTCCAACAGTGCATGGCACCCCGATGTATGGAGGGAGCCATGGCACAGCCTGGGCATGATGCAGCTTGAACATACAGGAGTGTCCATACTTGTTTTCAACTCCCCATGCTGGAGACACATAGGTGGAAATGAAGGCCTCAGCTTTCAGGGCCAAAGGCTATCATCTTGACCACATGGTTGGGAACAGGCCCAAATGGGGCCTAGCAGAGGTGGAAGTGGAGACTTCAGACCTGATTCTGATACGGCCTCTCAGGTGCAACCAGGTCTGCCAGCTAAGAAGCACTTAAAACCTCTGTGATGGGAAGCATAGATTTTACCACACATCCTTCTGGGAAAGAGTAAGTGATTGAAGTGATACTGTCATCCCCAATTCTGCTAGACTGGTTTCAGATGGAGGATTTTTCAGTGCTCCTGGGAAAGGCAGGTAATTCTCTGGTCCCATCCCTCCCTTTAGAAACCACCACCCCTTGGACCCTGACTTTCCTCAGGTGAATGAAGAGTGCTTCCCCTCAGCAATCCCCTCCCCACCTCCATGCAATTGTGCCAGCAATAGGATTCCTTGGTCCTATTGAGAAAGTTAATAAGGGCACTGGGTCTCAGTCACCCAGCAGAGGCCCACCAGCCCCAGGACCTGGGCTTCCTGCAATGAAGCAGGTAATGTTTCCCTAAGGCAGCCCCCTTACCCCTGGACATTCCATTCCCAGTGGTTTTATGGATGTAGTGAAGGATGAATTCAATGAGCTGGCCCCCAACAGGGGGTCAGTTAAAACATGTTATGGTCTTCCTATGAATGTCTTGGCTAAACTACAGGTGATATGCAGCTACCTACTCATGAGTAGGAGCAGCTCCCAAGCATTCCTAACCCAGGAGTAGTCTCCCAGCTGCCTAACAGAAGCGTCTGCACAAGCAGCCTCCCTTGGTTGTTCAGGTAGAGGGGAGAAGCACCTCAGTCCCCAGCAGCAGGGGAGCTCAGACCAAAAAGGGGTGTCTGTTAACCTCTTCTGCTTGTACCATAGGTACATTGAAATTGCCTTTCTAGCATGTGTTTAAATGATTATGATTGTTATTCCTCAAATTTAGGGGTGCCTGTTTCTGCTCATCTTCTCCCTGGTTCATGCCAAGGCTGAGGAGATGCTTGGAAACTCATAAGAGGGAGAGTCTACCCTTAAAAGCCACTTGAAATCTCTTATTCTGTCTCTGGGGGTTTCCATTGCTGTCCCCATTACAGTCAGAGATTCTTTTCCCAGGGTGCAATATTTGCCAAAGGATAACCCCAGAAGCAGTGCCAGTCTAAGTTACATGATCAAAACATACTCAGATTAAATGTACTACAGTTGTCCCTTCATATTCACTGGGGTATGGTTCCAGGACCCCCCGTGGATACCAAAATCTATAAATACTCAAGTCCCATTATATGCAGTGGCATAGCAAAATGGTGTCCCATATATAAAATGGCAAAATCAAAGTTTGCTTTTTGGGTTATTATTTTTTAAATAATATTTTAAAGCCATGAATACTTAAATTAGTGGATACCAAATCTGTGGATACTGAGGGACAACTGTATACAGTTCTATATAGGGCAGTTATTATTTAAAACTGTGGCTCATAGGCTTGTCTTTCTTTGACAGATATTTCTTAGAGGAATTTCTTCCTCTGCTATTCTATAACAGAGGGTGAACCCTACCAAGTGCCTTATTAGTTTTTCTTGATTCTTTAGTCAACAGTTCATTCAATATAGAGTGCCCTCAATTTTCCAATAGGATGATAATACTGTTGGCATGGAGTTAGAGGGATTTTAAGTGGCTGAGCAGGTTCTTCCTAGATGAAATCAAATATAATTCTGGAAAGTGTTCTTGTTAAAAGAAGGTGCATTCATGCATTTGCACAGACTCACCAATGTCTACAGGGAGTTCATGATAACATAATCTTCCCCGGGGCAATAGTTTTATTTTATACAGGTGCATAGATGATCCAGTAAAGAACTACTCACCATTCTGGCTAAAAAACATTGTTGGATGTCAGACCCTAACCTTTCTCTTCAAAAGTGGAGAATCCACATAGCTTGTAAGGTGGAGTACTTTCAGTTAGTGCAACCTATTCATAAGTTGGAAGTTGGCATAGTTCCACCTTTTGGATCAGATTTTATTCTGATCAGTTGCAGAATCCACCAGAGTGCATTTTAGACAAGTAAAAATCCCAGGGGCCTAGCATGAAATCATTGTTTTCTTGTTTGGAGCCTATGGTCTGTGGAGCCTGCCCCATTTCCAAGGCTACTTGAGACCTAGCAAAGTTTTCTGTCCTGTGAGTGAGATACCTCTCTAGTTCTCTATACCAGTGCTAGTTGAAGTGGCAGTCCCAAGACTAGGACCAGTGGCTGCTGCTTCCTGGTGAGCTTCCAGGACAAAAAACAAAACAAAACAATTGCTGGCTCCCCAGACCAGGTAGCCTGGGAAGCACTGTTCTATAGCATATTAGACAGCCTGTGTGACACTTAGGACTTTTCAAAACTCTCAGTAGCCTCCATAGTGGAATTCCTCCAGGAGGGCATAGTCCAGGGCCTTAGACCAACATGAACTTAGACAGATCACAGCCACTGCCTCAATGTTGCCACACATGAAAGGGGCTAGGAGGGCATCCAATCCAAATGTGTGGAGACTTTTCAAGGGACTGTCATGGCTTGCTCTGTTCTTAGTTACCATTTCTCTTCCTAGGACCAACATACGGTCCTGGAGGCACTGACGGTCCCTATATGTGTATCCCTACAGGGAGACCTTTCTGAAGCACCTGCCCTGGAGGATGTTCCTCCTGACCACCATCACCTTGGCATGCAGGGGGTCAGAGCTAAAGGCCCTGTCAGTATGCAAGGAGCTCTGACTCCATGGTGCTTTGAGTGGACCCAACCTTTGTCTCCAAGGTAAATGTTCACAGAGCCCAGGGAGTGGTCCCCTGTTTATTCCCTTCCAGCAAGCCATGCTTTAAAGATGAGAGGGTGGATCAGTCCCACTTTGCAGCCTTCTAGGAGGCTTTGGGAATACCACCCCTGAGAGACATAGTTTGCACACTCCACCAGAGGTGCAGCCACCACAGTAGGTTTGGCCACAGCACCCTCCCCCCAGCAGAAATCTGCAGGACAGCCACATGGAAGACACACTCCATGTTCATCATGCATTACAAACTTGCCAGCTTTGACTCTGCTGAAGTTGCCTTTGGTAGGTGGGTCGGACAAAGATCATTAAAACGTAGGTCACTGGGATCCCAGCACTACCCACCCTAAGCAGGGAAGCTCTGGTAAATCCCAAACTATAGGATGTTCCTCCCTTATCTGCTGGGAAAATGAATGTTGGTTCTTATCTGTGATACGTTCATTTTCAGAAGATAAGGGATGAGCATCCTGACCAACCTTAAGGGGAGCTGGTGAGAAAATGTGTCAGAATGTGCATCACTCTCTCCTATGGGGGCAGGTTAGATCTCTGACTGCTTGCTTCCTTTTCAGGCTAGTTTTGTATGTTCTGCAAATCTGATTAAATTATCAGCTTTTCCTTTCTGGAGTGTTTGTCTCTTCAGCTGTATTAGCAACTGATCTTCTAGGGCTGACTCCCCCATATGGGAATACAGGAATGTCTTTCTGTTTACTGACCAATGCATGAAATAACGAGGCAAGACACAAAAACTGGGTTGAAATATAGGCCACTTTATTGAATCTATAACCTATTTAACTTTTTATTTCTTGAAGTATGCAAACCAGGGGGGAGACCTAGTGCAGGAAAAGCTGGAGCTGACGGTCTTCCCAGATCCATCTCCCAGCTTCCCTGGGCAAAACACCTGAGCCCTAGGTGCCCAGAAATTGAGGTGCTCCCCAGGCACCATCTACTGAAAGACTGAACAACAGGACAAAACACCTCAGGTCACAAGACTTCTGGTCAGGGCTCTATCCTGGTGCCAACCTCTAGGATAGCCTATATCCCTGCCTCCAGACACATGACCTGCAGGTGCACTTAGATAGATCTATCCTTCAACCCAAAAAGGGTGCCATAGGAGTACACCAAAGTAATCTTGTCTTCCTAACTCCCTGCTGAGTAGCCACCTATTTATGTCTCCACCCAAAGCCAGTTATCCAATTCCCTTGTAACAGTATGGGGTAGGGAGAAAAAAAACATGGAAAAGGGTAAAAATTCCTACCTTAAAAGCGACCAGAAAACTCATACTCTGACAGTGGTGGGTGGGTGGGCCAACAAGAAAAAAAGGAGTAAAAGGCCCAGGGCAGCTGAACCTAAATAAAGGTAAGCACCACCCCTGCTCTTCCAAGTCATGGCTTGAGGCGCCAGTGGCAATCACTTGCCTCGACGTCATATGAGGTCATTAAAACAGCTTCGCCCATGCAACACTGTGTAGTTCGGGGGGGGGGTATTATTCCTGCCTACCTGGAGTGAGTGGGAGGAGCACAACCCCAACCACATTATCTCCATCCTTTATCTGCTGAAGCTAATCACAGGAAAGAACCAAGATTCCTTTTTGTTTATTTCAGAAAAAATCAGATAACATTCAATTTATACATGCAAATGTTAAACTGAGAGTGGGAACTGTCTTCTTTTTCAAAAGAACTAAATACATGGGAGTCCATAGTGAATGGAGTCGTAACCATTCCAGAAGTTTTATAAGCTGTCCAAACTATAGTAGCAGATAATCAAGACTGAGTACAATTTTGCATGGTAAATTCATTATTATTGTGGATTTTAGGCCTATATAAACAAGCAGTGACTGCATCAAGTTGATTCCAAGCAGGGCATTTGTTTCAGACATTTCTCTGTATGGGGCTAGATGCCCTGGATGTATAAAAGTAGACCACTGGCCTCCTTGAAAGGCATACAGATGTGAAAAATATGTCATGGCTCTTCTTTACTAACTGCTGTCTCTGTGAATTGTATTCTGGGAATTCGCTTGCTTTTTAAACAGAATTCAGATGAAATTTATTTATTTATTGTTTCAAATTTTATTAGTACATCTGTTTGTGTGTGCATGCCCACACATACGTGTGTGTGTGTGTGTATGAATGAATGCAAGTAAGACAAATGCTGATAAGATTTTAAAAGTTTCCTGGCCTTTTAATTCAAAGCTTCTTGTCTTGCTGGTATGTGGAGAGCATGTGATGAGCATCTGATAGAATGTTGTTGAGCAAATGGGAAGAGAGCATGAAGGAGCCAATCCTGTGGCAGGAAACTGCTATGGCGGGGGGGGGGGTCTCCTAGAGGGAAAAGAGGTGCATGACAGTTGAGAAAGGAGATGGCAGTTGAAGGGAGATGGCAGTTGAAATGGGGAGTTGAAGATGTCATGTGATGTGATGAAGAGAGGGCTGGAATGTGTGCATGGCTTAGAGTCAAGCTGAGGGAATGTATGTACAGTGAGAATAGGTGTTAAGAGGAATAGAGGCTGAATGGATTATAGAAAGGAAAGAGAGAAACTCAGAAATTGTTATTGAGACTGGCTTATTCTGGAGTTACATGGTCACCACAACGTCGGGCTAGCAACCAGTTTGAATTTAACCAAGTTGAAGACAAAATTCAAAGCATTTCTGTTATTCTCTTTACACAATAAATCAATGTTTATATCTTATTTATCCAATCCAATCTGCTCATGAATTATTTCCCTTACTAATATTTATTTGGCATGCTAACCCTATAATTAAACACACATGAATACAAGCACTGTCCAGATTAAGTCAAACCCCAGTCCAAAGGAAGGTGTAAAGGGGAAGTTTGACATAAAGGTGGCAACTGTGGAACTGCAGTCTTCACAAATATTTATTTGGTGGCAGCATAAGTGATGAGGTAGCCAAGCTGAACAGTGATGGAAATTCAGCTGGTGCACCTGTGTGTTGCATGGTATTATTGCTTCCTGATGATCTGGTCTGGAATTAGTGGTGTTTAGCCTATTAATTAACTTTGAGATTGTTGTTTTGTTGTGTGCCATCAAGTTATTTCCGACTTACGGCAACCCTACGGTGAACCTATCACAAGGTTTTCTGATTGCCTGATTGTGGGTTTCTCTTCCTCTGTTTGAGATGTTGCTTAATACAGTTCTTTCTCTTTCTCTGTTGAATAAATGAACAAACTTTTTTTGAATGAATGAAATTGCACCATTTCGCTATAAAGAATGAAGAAGAAGAAAGCCCTCAGTAATTAAAGCCCACTGATTTGAAATAAGAGAAGATGATGTTGAAGAAATTAAGTGAGGGTATTCAGAAGTAAAGGAATTAAGAAACTATTGAACATTAATGCCCCAGGCATAACTGAGACCAAACTATAAAATGGACAGGACTTAAAACTGTTGAAACATTTAATTAACATTAGAAAGCACCTTTGCTAAATGGCAACACACTTTTAAATAAATATTGTAAAAAAGAAGTTGGTAATGGGAATGTGTACTATTGGATATTATAGGGCTATGTTAAGGACTATATGGTATCTCTACTTACTTCCATTTTCAGATAATTACTTAGAAGCGATTCCTCAACAGGTCCAATGGATTTGAATGTGGTAGAAGCAGCATTAGGGTTTTTTCCAGTGCTAGTCAGTGAAAATAGAATTCAGTTGCTACAAAACTTATTTCCTTAAAAAGACTTTCAGAGCAAGTGGAGGGCATGGATGTTATTGGTCATGTGAAATATTGAAGGGAAACTACAATATTTATTCTCATGTAGGCAAAATTTCATAGGGAAGTTTTACACTTCACAGGGTTATCAGTAGATTATATCTAAAGCAAAATTCATGTGAATTTAACAGTTCTTTTTCTGGATGGAATATCTGAGGAATGTTGAGGGAAGTTAAAAAATAGAAGTTGTTTTATACCACTATATTACTCTGCACACACTCCATTTCCTTTCCTTTCTGTAACTGAACATTGATGGTCCTTGTTAAGTATTTAAGTAGGAGAATACCAGGGAATACCAGGGAACTGCTGGTAGAGTTAGGAAAGAAGCTTGCCTGAAACCCTGGAGAGCTGCTTCCACTCTAAGCAGCTGCCATTCTGACAGTGTTGGGCTGGATGGACCAATGGCTTGAATTAGTATTATGCAGCTTCCTATCTTTCTATATTTGTTCCTGTGGGAACTGAAATTTCTCAGGTGGTTGGGTAGAGGTGTAAATCTTTGACTATTTACCATAGTTTTCTCCATGTTGTGGGAGGAAATAGATACTCCTCTGCAGTATTCTTCCTCTATTAGAACATCTCAAAGTGTTGCAGAGGAAATATTCTGTGGAGAAAAAACATGGGCCAGTATTCTATATCATCTACTTAATCTGGTATAGAGTTGGATCACAATATCTGCAGGAGTTTGGTTCCTGGATGTACCACAGATACCAGAAACCATAGAAAATAGCAAAACCTATTAACATAAAGGGCTTCTGGTATGAACATACCATAGAGTTGTGTCAGAGGACCTAGAAGATATCTAGAGAGAGGACACCTCTCAAGGCATTTTCCAGCATGGCTCTATGGTATGTGTCTCTATTTTTTCAACTACAGATAACTGAAACTGCAGATATTGGTTCCATGGATGTGGGGAACCAACTGTACTTAACTAAGTAATATTTTCTGGCCTGACTCCCCCCCCCAAAAAAAAAGAATGGAAACATTATTCACCCATGTTCTGGTCACTGATAGAATGAACTTTGTTCTCCCCATGCAGCTGATGCCTTGTAAAGTAGGTGGCATCGGGAGTTACAATCATGGCAGTAGTGCCAAAAGCATGACTAATTAGTGATTGTCAATACAGAACAGTTACCTGGATTTACTCATCTGTAACAGTTCCATACTCACAATCACTGATTAGTCATGATTGTGACACTGTTGACATGACTACAGTTTGTTAGTGAACAGGTAACTTTCTTGGTGAAATTCTTAATACTAGTTGTATGCTGTTATAGTAGATTTGAAAGGTTCACATGGTTCAATTACACACTATTATTTTAGGGAAAAATATTTCATTGTTTTACATGTGGGTGGTGAGTGGCTGAGGGAGTGAGGGGAGTGAGGGGCTCTTGTGAGGCTGGGGGTGTAGATGCAGATTGAGTGGTAGGAATGGATTGTGAGGTGGAGAGGGAATTTTTATGTGGGTGGTGATTGGCTGACGGAGTGAGAGGAGGGAGGGGTATGGTTGGGTATGTTTCCTAAGTGGCCAATCAGTACACTGGGAAAGGAAAGGAAACATACCCAAGTGTTATATATATATATATATATATATGTATATGTATATGTATATATATACACACACACACCCAAGTGTTTAGGAGACCTGGTGGTGCAGTGGTTAAATACCAGTACTGCAAGTCACCATGTTGCAAGTTCAATTGCAGAGGGCTCCAAGGTTCACTCAGCCTTCCATCCTTTCCTAGGTTGGTAAAATGAATACTCGGATAGTTGGGGAAGTTAGCTAACACACATTGGAAACTGCTTAATGCAGTGTAGATGTGTAAATTGCTATTGCTGAAAACAGTTTGTAAGTCGCTCTGATAGACTTGTGGCTGAAGACTGGGGTATAAATAATTAATAAAATATATATATCCCTACTTTACTGAGTATCAGCTGCATGGCGAAAATGAGGTCCATATCTGCTGGCGATTGGAGTATGGGTGAATGGTGTTTCTGACAGGTTTGGAGGGTCAAGCAGGAGAGGTTACTTGGGACTTTATCAGACTAGCATCTAAAAATGCTGTAATTCTGCAAATGAGAAAACTGGAAACCTAGTGGGATTATTACACCTATTATAGCATGTCGCTGTAATCATGTGAAAGAACCACCATGGAATTATCACACAAATACCACTAACACTTTGAGAATGGCTCTTTACTTCCATGATTTAGAATGGTTAAGATTTTGGCAATTCTCGCAAGAAGATGTGAGCATGCTTAAAAACATCAAAACCCTCTTAATTTGCAAAGTAAGTGAACATACAAAACTTTAAAAAACCTAAAAACATGCAAACAAACTGGGACAGTTCACAAAAAGAGAATCCTGTGGATAGATTTCATATTCACAACTGAACGTTTTCTCAATGGGGGGGGGGGAGGAAGATTCATGATGTAATCTTGTGATTACAGTGAGAAGTGTTTTTGCATGGTCTTCAATAGAACAAAAAATGAAATTGAGGGCTATTGATCGCTTATCTCATGAATGCAAAACAACACCTTATTCACAGCTGGAACACAGATTGACCATGCGAACATGACAACGTCGTGCGATAGCGGGAACCATTCACACTATTGTGATGTCGTAATCATGTGATTTTTCCCATGTCTGATAAAGACTGATACAATGACCCATCTTTATTTATGGAGATTTCCACACTACATTATTATAGTGTTACTATTCCACTTCAACTGGTCTGGCTTCTTCCTGTGGAATTCTGGGGTTTGTAGTTTAGTGAGGCCTAAGAGCTCTCAGGCTGAGAGTTGTAAATGCCCCTCCCTAAACTGCAAATCCCAGGATTCCACAGGAGGTAGCCATAGTAAATAAAGTGGAATAGTAACACTATAACAGTGTAGTGTGAAAATCTAGTATATGTATTACAATGTTAATGCTTCTCCCCTTCAATATACTCCCCATTCACACTCACACACCCATGCAGTCTTGTTTTCCTCTGGTTGAAGGCCTGGAGCAGATCAGTTTCTGTCAGCCGTTTCAACACATCTGCCATTTTCTTCTTGCATCAATTGACTCAAAACATTTTTCTTTAAGCACCAATTTCACATTAGGGAAAAGAAAAAAGCCCCATGGTGCCAAATCTGGTGAATATGGAGGATGTTCAAGTGTAGTAATGTGTTTATTGGCCAAAAACTGCTTCACAGAAAGTGCTGTGGGAGCAGGTACATTGTCTTCATGAAGAATGAAACCATTTCCCCACAGTTCTGGCCTCCCCCCCCCCTGACTCTTTCTCTCAGCTTGGTTTAAACTTGATTATAATAATACTGGTTCACTCTTCTGCCTTTTGGAACCCATTCTGAATTATGCCCTTGATGTCAAAAAAACCCCAATCAGCATGGCTTTGAATGTGGACTTGCTTTGAGGTGCTTTTTTCATGCTTGGTGATGATAGTGTTTTCCAGTGCATTGATTCTTGTTTTGTCTCAGGATCATACTGGAGGTTTCATCACAAGTGATGCTTTTTTGAAAAAGGTTTGGGTCTACCTTAAGTTGCTACAGAATGTCAGCGCAAATTTCCTTGGGGCACTCTTTTTGCTCTGGTATGAGAACCCTAGGGGCCACCTTGGCACAAACTTTTCTCATGTTGTTATCCTCATGCAAAATTTTCCATGCAGTG
Source organism: Gambelia wislizenii (assembly GCA_030847615.1). Lineage (NCBI taxonomy): Eukaryota > Metazoa > Chordata > Lepidosauria > Squamata > Crotaphytidae > Gambelia > Gambelia wislizenii. The sequence goes on from JAUMIR010000004.1 coordinate 153,243,638, forward strand.
TCTTTGTCAATGTTCATGGCTTCAGCTATCATTCAGACACTGAGTAAGCAGTCTCCTCTAACTATCTGGCTGATTTTTCCCACAATTTCTTTGATTCTTGTAGTGGAACGTCATCCAGAACATTCATCATCTTCCACATTCTCACCTCCTTTTCTGACTCTTTTGTGCTACTCAAACACATGAACATGAGTCATGCAGTCTTCCCTGTAGGCCTCAAGTAAGCATTTGCAAAGATTCCATTGGTGTTTTGTTCAATTTTACTAAAAAATTTAAACTGATGCATTGCTCGACTTCAAACTTAACATTTTTCTGACACACAACAGACAACCCAGCTGCTTTTAATAACACCTGACAATTAACTGAATGGCTGAGAGTGTTGATGTTTGTCATGCAGGTTCAGACATGTTCAAGGTCACCACTCAATGGTTCACAATTATTTCTCCCTGATTTGTCTGACAGGTAGAAACACAGTCTCATTATTTAATAGACAGTCCTCATATATTACTATAGTTACATCACTGGTACAGAAAACAGTTTTCTCAGCAGAGTAATACCTCGTCCTTGAATACCAGGAGAAAGCCTGCACAAAATTCTTGCTATTATTCTTCCCAGTGGGGTTTCCTGAACATTGGGAAGCCTGTTTTTCTACATGAGAATGAACAATTACAAATATTCTTTTCTTCCCTATGGTAGGGTATATGCATGTGTTAGAAATCCTTAGAACAGGAATTTGAAGACAAGCTTCCCCAGAAGAATTAAATAAACAGGGTTCACTACTACAACCAGTTGCATGTCTTGCTTTGGCTAAACATGGGTCTATAAAAAGTGTTCAAATTTTGTAAGGATTTGGTGAGTATGGGATGCATATTTGGTCTGTGTTTTAGTTGTGCAGAGATCTGTGAAATCCCCTTGGGAAATACCTCTAGTCTTGAACTATTTTAAACTCTGGTTGTTTCACTTCAAAAGACCCATAAACTCATCTTAAATTTTGCTTTAATCTGAACTGTGGTAGGAAGAGGGATGTTTGCATACCCCCTTCTTCCCCTTCAAAGATAGTGCTAAGAATGTGAAAGAATGCTTACAGCTGCTGAGCAAGACCCTCAAATTTGTTTTTAATCCCACTTCATCCAAATTCCCTCAACATTTGCAAACCCTGGCCATCTTTTTGTGGGTTTATAATCCTGGCCTATGGATCTGCTTTGCAGACCCTTTTCTTTACAGAAGGGACAAATAAAATGGGTCCTAGAAAATTAGCTTCTCAGCACTTACAGGAGTAACTTTCTATCTCATTCTATCATCTTGACATTGTAATGGAAGCACTCTAGGCTGTTAAATTGTCATCAGAATGATAAATCGTTATGGCCAAATGATGTCATTTTGCAAGTCTAGGGAGACTAGGCTATGGTGTCAAGTAAGAACAAAGCAATGTCAGCACTCGCCCATAGGGATTTAGGACTAAACTAAAAATAATAGTGCAGGTGCACTGCAAGTTACTTTGGGCCAAGCAACAACAATAATACCATGTTCATGAGTGAGGTTTAGGTTGTTGTGTTTTTTTAAAAGAAACCACACTAAAATTAGAGATCTCAGAAAACAACTGAGGTTGAAAGTTGACAGGGTAGTTCTATTAGCTAAGCTTGTTAGCTAAGGTATTAATGACACCACCCATATGTTCTGTTATGACAATTTCTGCAGAGATGCATTGTGCCATTTCTGTTGCTAAGTTTATTCTCTCCTTTTCATAACAGGAGTGGGATACAAACCTGGGGAGTGTGAACATTCAAAAGAGACAAGTAGCATTGAAAATAATACATGACTTCCTTTATCCCATCCCCTGTATGGAGTGTTGTAAATCTCTCCTTTTTCATGGAAAGAGAGTGAACGTGGAAGTGGGGGGGGGGGCAGAAGAGAGAAAGAAAGAAAGAAAGAAAGAAAGAAAGAAAGAAAGAAAGAGAAAGAAAGAGAGATTGGAAGAAGGAAGAAGAAAGAATGGGTAGGGTGGATATGGGGGGAGAGATGGGAAGAGTGGGATGAATAATGTTTGATGGGAAGTAAAATGAAATTGGATGGAATGGAAAATGTATGATTCAAAGCGAATTTGTTAAAAAAATTAAAATTAAAAAAATAAAAATCTAAAAAAAAAAGAAAAAAAGAAAATAATACATGTTGGCATGGCATTCTATGGGACTAGACCCTCTTACTAGTCCCAACTATAGGAGATCCACTGAGGCTGCTGCCACACTGCAGAAATAATGCAGTTTGACACTGTTTTGACTGCCAAGACTCATTGCTATGGAATTCTGGGATTTGTAGTTTTGTGAGATATTTAGCCTTTTCTGTCAGAGGACTCGGATGCAACAACAAATTACACATCCCAGGATTCCATGGGATGGAGCCATGATAGTTAAAGCAATGTCAAACTGCATTATTTCTGCTGTGTAGCAGCAGCCTGAGTCAACTGGAAGTTAGTAAAATAACATTTGCATGCATTCCATTGATTCAGTAGGTCTACTTTAGTTGGGAATAATAATTGGACTTAGGCTAGAAACATGAAATGCTCAAGAAACCTTTTCTATAAGTCTGGTACTGTTGATAACCAGATACTTTCTAGACAGGAAGAATGAATAAATACAGATCTGTCTCTATCTTTGGGGCAACTGAGGGAGCTGTCTTGAGTACCAAATATTGAACATCATGAAAGAGCAGAAGTTTTGAGTTAGTCAGTTTGTTGACCTTGTATTCCTATTTCCAGAGATAGTGAGAGGCCTTGAGGATTTTCTTTCTCATGCCAAGATAACTTGTCTGGCTGTGGGTGATATGCACTTTGACGTAGCTGAGCATGGGTACCATTTGGGCCAAACATGGATAAAGATCCATTTTTAGGGAACCAAGCATTTTAACTTTTTTTTCCATGTTAAAGTATACAAAAATGGACATTCATACATTATGGCAAGTCAATTGTAAATTGTCCATCCAGCCCTATTTCTATGGGTTTCTTTGACTCTTCAGATTTTATTACACTATATTGTTATAGTGCTATTATTACACTATAACTGTTATGGCTGCCTCCTGTGGAATTCTGGGGTTTGTAGTTTGGTGAGGCCTAAGAGATCTCTGGCCAAGTGTTCAAAATGCCCCTCCCTAAACTGCAAATCCCAGGATTCCACAGGAGGCAACCATAGCTGTCTTCTTATGAAGGAGATGACCACACTACACTGTTATAGTGCTATTATTCCACTTTAACAGTGTAGTGTGGTCATCTCCTTCATAAGAAGATTGGAGATTATCAAACAGGCTTCTAAAAACTCCCCACACACACTATATTTTAAAGCATTAATATCCTGGCATAATAATGCTTCTGATCACATGCTGCTGTGATCATGAAAAAGAGCAGCCCCAGCATTATGAAAGCATGACCTCTAGCGCTATTTACTTCTGTGTTTGCAGGGGCATATGATCTCGGCAGTTCTTACAAGAAGATGTGAGCACCCTTAATGGTCTAAAAACAAACAAAATAAACTCACAAGCACTGAAAAACACTTTAAAAGTTACCAGCAAAATGGAGAGATTTATAAAAAGAGCACCCCATATTTAGTTTTCTCATTATCACCAAGAAGTATTCTGGCAGGGACCTCCCATTGATGCTGTAATCATGCCTGCAGAGTGGGACACATTTTTGCACACAAGCAGTACCAGGAAAAATGCCATGGGAAATCAATTAACAGCTTTCACCCACCTACAGACAAGAATGCCTTCTTCATTGCAGCAGAATACGAGAGGACGATGTCATGCGATAGGGAAGCCCTTTCAGGTTTCCTGAAATCGCTCTAACACCATATTTGCTGCATCTGATAATCTCCATTGTCTATTCCTTCCCATCCTTACTCATGTTATTACTTTATCAAATAGGCCAGAAACAGTAATTACGTAACTAGAGTTGTTGATTCAGCCTTTCAACTCTTCAGCCCTCCAGTATTGCACTAGGATTCTGGGAAACCAGGGTTCAAATCCCCATGCAAGCAATAGAAACCTTCTGAGTGACCCTGGGCAAGTCATATTCTCTCAGCCTTAGAGGAAGGCAATGACAAATGTCATCTGAATAGTATTGCCAAGAAAACCCTATAAGTTGGAGTCAACCTAAAGGCACACAACAACATATAAGACCAAGAATGGCATCGTGGTTTGAATGGCCTAGGATTCTGGGAGACCAGGGTTTGAATCCCTGCTTGGGCAGGTCATACTCTCTCAGCCTAAAAGGAAGGGTATGACAAACCTACTCTGAATAAATCTTGCCAAGAAAAACCTTAAGTTGAAGTCTAATTGGAGATACATAACAACACAATCAGTTGGAGTCATATTTCATACCTATAGAATCTTTATTGTTTGCTTATAGAACTCAGGGCATGGGAAGATGAAACTAGCTTCATTTTGCATCCTTCTCCTTTCTCTCACACTTCACACAAGCTGTTGCACTTCAAGCATTCCTGCCATGTTCTTAAGAATTTTGCTCTTCTCATTTCAGGCAGCCATAATCCCAGGCATACCAGACAGGCTTTGCTCTTAACAACTTTGTAGATGAAGCTTCCTCTACTCTTTTTCCTCTCTTGACATACCCAAACCAAAAACCCAATGTCATCCTCTACCATTCTACTTCCCAACACCAGTGTTGCCCCCCCCCATGTACATTCTTTAGACATAATGGGTTTGTGGAAGTGACTTGGATGTCACTTGCACTCATTGGCATATAAGCCTTGGGGAGAGCTGGTTGTTCCCTAGCCAGTTGTTCTCTGGATCTCTAGTATTCAGTATGTTCATTCAGAATGAATGTGCAGAATTTTCATGTGCAGAATTGGCCATGACCCACCATGGCTGCATATTTGGTGTGAATGAGAAAGGGCCCATGACATGTAACAATTGTACATATAGATATTCTCTGTCTGTGGAGGCTCAGGGTTGTCCCCTCTTCTCTAGTCTTCAGGGAATGGTGGAGGGTGGAAATCTTAGGATGAGATGCCTGGAAAATTGATGTGGGAGGGTGTAAAAAGCAAATGAGCAGCATTTCTCCCATGTTTGCCCCAGATCCAAGAAGGATGCAGTTAATCACTAGATGGGTGGTATTAACAAGCAGAATTGAAAAAATATAGCCTAAGCAAAATCTATAAATCCAATTTTGGGAATTGTTTTGGATCAATTCTGTTCGTTAATCACTACCCCCCCTCAATTTTAGACTTCATTTTGTTTGTTTGTTTTAACAGTATATTTTCTGCAACAGTGGTTGATGATTCATATATTATGATTAATGACATTATCAGAGCCTGCCCCTTGTAACATCCTCCTTATAGGTCCCACTTCCTGTGACTTCACAAGGGCTCATCAATCCCAAGGTCTCACACTTTGGCCCTGAAATTTCACTGCCTGGAATAGTCCAGATGTGGCAATCCTAGTGGGAGGAATCCTGAGGATTTTCTTTTGCACACAAGAATTCTCACATGTGCATACTGGTATACATGCAGGGTCCTTTCTCACATGACTGAATGTGTGGCCAGCAGAGAGTATGACAGGTCAAAAACATACTTGCATCCCTACAAGCCTCTTACACATACTTTATATGCCTGAAGGAGAACATCTCAACTTTCCATCCCTCATGCTTTGTGTCTGTGTGAGAGACATCTCATATAACTGGAAATTATAATGTAGTAAACACTATAAAATCTTTATTACTGCTAATAAAATTGAACATAGAAATAAGTTAACAAGATAAACTATAAACTATCATACAATAAAATTATATATATATATATATTTAAAAAAAACACATAATTTGTTGGCTCAGATCTCAGAGGAGAAAACTACATAAAGAGAGGAGTCTTAAGTAAATGTCTGAAGTCAGTACTGTAGACACCTGGTATCTATTGGGAGAACTTCAGAAGAAATGTATGCTTACTGTGTTCCTGAATGCTTTAAAACTGTAGTCTAATCTTGAGTGACCACCACTTTGGGACAATTTAGAATTTGTGTCATGTCAAAATTCTGACAGAAATTAAACATTTCTTTTTAGTGAAGTATCACTTGCTTGAGCCCCTAGCCTAGACAATTGTGTTATCCTTATGGGCCACCACCCTAATTTTAAAAAGAAAATTGTTTAAAGAGTCCTAGATTCTCCAGTAGGTATAGGGAATGATTTTTTGATAGTTCTTTCCCCCAGTCACTTTAGGCCCAAGTGAGCTTTTTCAAAACTGAAGGTGACTTCTGGTCACCTTGAATTATGGAAAAATATCCCCTTCTGACCTAAAATACTAGGGGGAGGGAGGATTTCCCCTCACACCCTTAGAGGCTGTGAAAAATCATTTTGAGTAAAAACTATTTTGTTTTTTTAAATTGGACATAAATTTGGTTAGGATGAGCCACAGAGGGAGTGTATGTTACATTTCTGCAAGATCCAATGAGTGGTGTGTAGTGCCACTGGATCTTGAAAAGTTGCCCATACCTGGCCTAGAGTAACAATTGAGGCAACTTTGGAAGTTTGTGTGTATGCAAAAGATTTGAAGATTTCTGGGTTAATCCAAAATAGTTTTTATAACAGTAGTGACACTTCTGGCTGTAGGGAGGGCTCACATATACTTAGGTCTGCTTTTAACAGACCGCGTATTGTCCATAAGGAATGTTCTCTATTTCAGTGGGTCTAAAATCCACATTGTGAAACCAGTAGATAATTGCATTCATTTATTCTCTGATAGTCATTGTGGTTTTTGATACAGTGTCTTATTATAAAAAAGGTAAATAATGTATATTTGCTCAGTATTTGAATGGGTCATGAGTAAAAAACATTTTCCAAAGAAAATGGCTGCCAGGGTATCATTTTCCCTGAGAATGAAAGTAAAATAAAAGGCACTTGCAGTTCTGCTTTTCTCACTGTAGAGAAGAAAGACGTAGTACTGCTGTAGTATCTGAAAACTCTTTTTGGAAAGCAATTAGGATATATCAGTTGACTTTCTAATTCCCCCCGCCCCCAGCAGCCAGCATTTCAGACTTACTTGTTTATAAATACTGGCTGCTCTTTAGGCCTTTGGGTCTATTTTATCGATTACAAGCACATTTAAAAACGATTAACAGTCTGATGGGGAAAACTGGTGGCGTTCATTCATTCCCCAGACTGAATACTGCAATGCCACTAGCAAAATGGTTCTTTTCTCTGATCTTTTTAAAATTCAGAGAAAGAGATCATTGTGAATGTCATTGGGAAGGGTGCTAGTATGCATAGACACAGGAAGATGCAACATAACTGGAAGGCACTTTACAGTGTAAGAAATGCCTATTGTTTACATGCCACTATAGAAATCATGTACATGAGACCTGATAAAAAGTGGCTAGTGGAAAAATTATTGGTGGCAGGCAAATACAGAGTAGAACCATATTATCTCTTCACAGGTCTTTCAGAATTACAGGACAAGACATGATGACCATTCATTTCACCCCCTAATGTCTCCAATCTCTCCCTCAGCATGATCTTTAGTACAGAAATATCCTAATTTAAGTATGGGTGAGAGTTTCATTTGGTTCATTTTTATAAGAACTTCCTGACTATAAATTGATTAAGAAATGCAATAGAAAAGAACATGAGATTATGTCTGGAAAAAAATCATAAATGTGGGATAAAGTGAAATGGGTGTATTTGACCATATAATAGGGATGCAAGAATACTTGCAATGTTCACATCCTTGTCCAGAAAGGGTTTCTTGTTGGGGGTGGAGGAAAGAGAGGGCGAGAGAGAAAGTCAATACACACATTTTGGGACATTTCACTATTTTTTAGCAGAAAACAGTGTTTATCTTGTGGAAATGAAATTTTCACAAAGGTCTTGAAATATGAAAAAAAAAATATGCACACACTCACACACACACACACACTCACACATCCTGCTAGCTAACTGACCCAGCAGGAGAAAACTTCTATAATTATTTCTTCTTGCATGAAAGATTAAGATATGCAAAAAAAAAAAAAAGTGTGTGTGTGTGTATACACACACACACACTTCTCTCTCTCTCTCTCTCTCTCTCTCTCTCTCTCTGGCTTTTCTTCGCAAACAAAGATTCAGGAAGGACTCATCCCACGCTTTCTGCAAGCGCGCTGATGACTAAAAATGCCAATCTGAGATAAACAAGTCTGGTTGCAGAAAGCACTGCAGAAGGTCTCCTTGGGTGATGTTTTTGGGTTGTGATTCCTTCTGTGTTGTTGTTTCTCTTCAAGACTTGTTCGGCGTGAGTTCTCAAATAAGGCTGCAGCATTGTGGATAGTGCGTCTCCATGCCTCCCGATGTGAGGCCAGGGTGGACCACTGTTGGTGATCAGTTTGGCCGAGCCTGAGATGTTGTTTCAGGGAGTCTTTGTATCGCTTTTTTGGAGCGCCCCTCTTACGCTGACCCGTGGCGAGTTCACTGTAGAGTACTATTTTTGGGAGGCGATGGTCCTCCATCCTAGAAACGTGCCCTGCCCAGCGCAACTGCATTTTCAATATCATGGCCTCAATGCTTGTGATCCCTGCTTGCTCAAGGACAGCAACATTTGTCACATAGTCAGTCCAGTGTATATTTAGGATTGTGCATAGACAGCGCTGATGAAAGCATACACACACACACACACACATACACACTTCACACACTTACCATCCAGACAGGAAACTTTGGTCTTATCTACAGTAGCCAGGATACGCTGGCTCCCCCTGGCATAGTCTGGCTGCAGTGGTGGCCCATTCCCCCCTTATTTGCAGAAGATGGACCAGGGTCCAAATACAACACTGACCCATCTTTGAAGTTGCCACCACCACCATTTTCTTGCTAACACAGAAGCCAGGCAGCAAAATAAGTGACTGGAAGCCCCCTGCATGTGACCAGCTTGAATTGCATGCTGCAGGACCCCTGCCTGGTTCCTGGAAGATCCAGGGAGCTGACAGCAGCAGGGAGGAGCAGTGTGCCAAATTGGCTCCTGCAGACACTTGGGGCCCAATCTGGTGGAAATGGAGTAAACAGGGTTTTTCTCTCCCCTCATACCATGGCAAAGGGCCCTATCCCAGCTTGCCCCCATTCTAGCCCCATATCTGCCCCACATCATGTGTACTGCAGGGCTCTGGAACAAGGGAAAGCCAGGGTATTTTGCCATTGTAGACAAGACCTTTGATGACTTACCTCCGAATCCTTGTATATTCAACCATATCTGTGGTGTTCAGCCGGGACTTTTTCATCTACAGTGGGTGTGCTGCTTCAGGGCTTGCTAGCATTCCTCTGTTTTCTGTCATAAAATTCCACAGAATAAGTAGAATGACATGTGATGATGGCAATTATCTGCTAGCAGAATTCAGGTACCTCAAAATTCCCACATGAGCAATGTCTACTACTGACTCCCTGACCTAAGGATTGGGCACTGAAGAAGTTATCTTCCAATCTGTCTCACTTTTGCTTTTCCTCACCAACTGTAAGGTTTATTTCTTCCTTAAACAAGGCTTCCATCCAGTAACTGTAGAAGGGAAAATTTATCTCCCCACCCCACTTAGTCCTGCAGTCTTTCAATATGGGCATACATTTTTTCAGGTATAGTATATGATTACTTTCTTTACTGTAAATTGACTATTAATTTACAGTGAAATATTATAGAGTGAAATATTTTATGCAATATCAAAAATAAGTGCTGTTGAATTCAACTTGCTCCTGGGTAAGTGGATAAATGATACAGTGGAAATGATAAGAAAGTTAAGAGTTACATCACTAAATCAGTTATGTTATCCCTCATTATATTATAACTGCAATATGGTTATAGCTTCGTTGTTGAAGAGGAAGAGAAAATAATTGAAAGTAACATGTTAGTTGTAATGAGCTACTTCCAAACTCTAGGGACTCAGTTATATGGCAGTTTTTATTGCAATAGTTTGCACTTTAGCACATTTTCGCACCAGTGCTGCATAGTTTACATGATTTAGTGCAAAATTGGTTGATCTCTTTAGTTTTCAGTTTTGTAGTTCAAACAGACAAAGGTGGGGGGCATGGCCTCCCAAGCACATCGGGAAGATGCTGGGAAGTTGGGATGGAGGGAGGGAAAGAGAGAGAGGGCGCTGGCACCTTTCCCTCCTTTGATTACCAGAGGAATACCTGCTAGTTTTCATCCCTTAGGAGGGAGTGCTCCCTCTTCTTCCCAAAGTGAGAAGGGTGGGAGAAAGGAGGAAGCCTTTCAGCCACCGAGGAGCCATCCCCTGTCAAACCCCCATTCCCCTCACCCACTCTCCCCTTCTCCCCTTCTCCCCTTCTCTCTCTCTCTCTCTCTCACACACACACACACACACACACATGATCACAGCAGGGTGAGGGAGCGAACAGCCAGACGGATGAGCAGATTGCTGCTCTATCTCTCAAACACACACACACACACACGCACAAATGGGAGCAGGCTAACTGGGGATCCCGTGGCAGCAGCCTAGCAAGCCAAGAGGCAGGCAGCTGGGCAATTGGAATGGGGATAGCACTGGTATAACAACAGTGGCTGGATCCTTTTATTTGGCATCTCTTACAAGTCCACCCCCTCCGTGGTCAGTCCAACCAATCATGGCTCACCTCTGCTGTGACTGTTTCAGGAAAATTGCTGGTAGTTCATACAGATTTTGCAAAATGGTAGTTCACACAATCAATAGTGCACTAAGTCGCGCTACTTTTCAAAAAACTCGGGAAAAGTAGCAAAAGCACTTATTGTTCTACTTTTGAGTTTTTGAGCTCCCTCCCTTCTGAATGAGGCGATATTGTGGCATGATGTGTGTGAACTATTAGGAATCTTCTTCACGGACTTATTTTGCCATGTAAATGGGTCCTTGGTCTGACAAATTTCTCAGCTTAGAAAGCATATTAAAATATGTTAAGAATCTGTGTTTGGGGGTAAAATTACTTTAGAAATGTATTTTCCAAGGAGAATTGTAATTCTTCCCCCCCCCCCCGCCAAAAACAGTGAGAAAAAAGTGGTTTTTTAGTTAAACAAAAGGGAAAGTGATGGATCACATAGGGAATGATTCACATATTTCTATTATTTGGGGTTTTTCCAGCTTATTCAACAAGCTTTCTTCTGTTGAAGTAGGAGTTGGGTAGAAACGTCTGGTGGATTTGTTCCTTATCACTGTGCTTGTAATATTTATCCATTCCTTCCCTCAAGAGATGTGGGTTCCCTCTCGCTGGCTTTTCTTCGCAAATGAAGATTCAGGAAGGACTCATCCCACGCTTTCTCCAAGCACGCTGATGACTAAAAAGGCCAATCTGAGATAAACAAGTCCGGTTGCAGAAAGCACAGCAGAAGGTCTCCTTGGGTGATGTTTCTGGGCTGTGCTTCTTTCTGTGTTGTCATTTCTCTTCAAGACTTGTTTGGCGTGAGCTCTCAAATAAGGCTGCAGCATTGTGGATAGTGCGTTTCCATGCCTCCCGATGTGACGCTAGGATGGACCATTGTTGGTGATCAATTTGGCCAAGCCAGAGATGTTTCAGGGAGTCCTTGTATCATATTTTCAGAGCACCCCTCATACGCTGACCCATGGCGAGTTCACTGTAGAGTACTATTTTTGGGAAGCGATGGTCCTCCATCCTAGAAACGTGCCCTGCCCAGCGCAGCTGTGTTCTCAATATCATGGCCTCAATGCTGGTGATCCCTGCTTGCTCAAGGACAGCAACATTTATCACATAGTCAGTCCAGTGTATATTTAGGATTGTGCGTATACAGTGCTGATGAAAGCGTTTGAGGAGTCGTAAGTGTTGGCGATAGGTGACCCATGTTTCAGACCCATAAAGAGAATAGACAGTACAATGGCTCTATACACACTGATTTTTGTGCTTCGCCTCAGGTGTTTATTACTCCAGACTCTTTTGTAAAGTCTTCCAAATGCACTATATGCCTTTGCTAAACTGTGATCGATCTCTTTGTCAATCTTGGCATCTGAGGAGATGATGCTTCCCAGGTAGGCGAACTGCTGAACAGATTTGCCAACGGCAATGTGGGGATGCTGGTGCTCATCCTGTGGTGCAGGCTGGTAGAGAACTTCCATTTTCTTCAGGTTGACTTCCAGCCCAAACGACTCTGCAGCTGTTGTGAAGCAGGATGTTAGGTGCTGCAGAGCTGCTTCTGGGTGGGCAACAAGGGCAACATCATCTGCAAAGAGCAATTCACAAACTAGATAATTTAGAGTCTTAGTGCGAGCCCTCAGACGGCATAAGTTAAACAAGCTACCATCAATATGGTAACATATATAGATGCCGTCTTCTTCTTCAAGCTCTGCCATAGCCCTTTGGAGCATCATGCTGAAGAAGATTGTAAATAAAGTTGGAGCAAGAACACAACCTTGCTTCACTCCATTAGTTATTCGAAAGGGCTCTGAAAGAGCATCACCATATCTGACTTGACTGTGCTGGCCCTCGTGTAGCAAGATAATCATTTTAAGGAATTTGGGGGGACATCCTAATCTTTCCAGGATCTGCCACAGACCTTTTCTACTCACAGTGTCGAAGGCTTTGGTGAGGTTGACAAATGTTACATAGAGACCCTTGTTCTGCTCTCTACATTTTTCTTGCAGTTGTCTAAGGGCAAATACCATATCTGTGGTACTCCTATTGGCTCTGAAGTCACATTGGCTTTCAGGAAGAAGTTCTTCTGCAATAGCAGGAACTAATCTGTTCAGGAGTATCCTTGGAAGGATTTTTCCAGCAATAGAGAGCTGTGTTATGCCTCAATAATTTGAGCAATTGGATTTTGCTCCTCCTTTCTTGTACAAGGTGACAATGACTGCATCTCGGAGATCTGATGGCAGTTCCCCTTTTCCCCAGCAATTCACAAGGTGTTTGTGGAATTTATTGTGAAGTACATGATCTCCATGTTTCCAAACTTCAGGTGGGATTCCATCAATCCCCACTGCCTTGCTGTTTTTCATCTGCTGTATGGCCTTAAGGGTCTCTTCCAAAGTGGGAGCTATGTCCAGTTCATTTTACACTGGTTTTTGTATCATATTTTGGATAGCTGAGCCTTGGACTACTCGGTTGGCACTAAAGAGAGACTTTGAAAATGTTCAGCCCATCGATTCAGGATAGAGGCTTTATCAGTAATTAATGTTTGACCATCTGTAGTGTATAAGGAGCTTTAGACCTGATAAGTAGGTCCAAACACTGCTTTAAGAGCTTCATAAAATCCTCTAACATCACCCAGATCTGCATAGCGTTGTGTCTTTTCCGCTATATTGATCCACCACTTGTTCTGCATGTCTTGGAGTTTTTGTTGAAGTTCACTACATATGAGAGAGAAAGCTGCTTTTCTTACATGGCAAGTTGGCTGGGCGAGGTATGCCTGGTGAGCAGTTCTCTTCTTTGCCAACAGATCCTGGATCTCTTGGTTATTTTCATCAAACCAGTCTTGATTTTTCTTGTGGGAGAACCCGAGGGATTCTTCCACAGGCTGGAGGATACTGTTTTTCATATGTTGCCAAAACACTGTAAGAGAAGGATCTGTAGGATGGTCTTCACGTTTTGTTTGCAGATTTGCCTGGAAGTTGTCTCTCATGGTAGCATATTGAAGATTGTTGACTTGGAGTGTCTTCTTTAAGATGCCACCCATCTTATGTTTGAACTTAAGATGAAGCCAGCCAGAACTTTAGATGAAGCCAGCGAGTAGGACTCCTAGCCTGCAGCAGCCTCTTCTTCCCACTCCATCGGGCTAGAAGGCTGTAGAGGGCCTTGAGGACATTTGGAAGCAGAGCAGCAGAGAGAGGGGCATGGCCAGGAGTGGCTGGCATTCCAAGCCACTCCCACACCCCTCAGGAACACCAACCTGCCAGCCAGGAAGACCCAAGTCTGCAATTAGAGTCAACTGAGGCCGGGAATGGAGTGGGGGCAAAAATTGGAGTTGTGCTGGAGAAAGGGAGGTATGGTCGGAACAGAGTGAACAGATGTTATAAAAGAAGGCAGGATCACTGTTTGTTAGCTATCCCACCTTCAGTTCACCCTGTTTCCCAGAATGGATTGGAGAGCATACCAAACATTCCACAGAACCTTACTTTGCTTCATTGCGATGCCAGGTCAGTTAAGAAAAAGCTCACATTATTTACAATCTTCTTTTGGATGAGGATGCCGATCTGGCTTGCTTCACAGAAACCTGGCTGGGAGAGGATAGTTCTGTCACGTGGACGCAGGCCCTCCCAGCCAGGTATTCTGTCAGTGAGCAGGTGAGGGGAAGTGGGTGGGTGGGGGTTTGGAGTGGCTCTGGTTTATAAGAACATTCTGACCTTGATCAGGATACCTGTCCGAAACACAGTCCACTTTGAGTGTATGTAACTTAACCTGAGGACCAGGAATAGTTTGGGGATTCTCCTAGTATAATGACCACCCCGTTGTCTAGCAGACTCCCTAACCAAGCTGACACAGCTGGAGTGGCCCAGACTTTTAGTTTTGGGTGACTTCAACATTCCACTTGAGACCAGCTTGACAAATCTAACTGGTGCGGCTCAGGAGTTCATGGAAACTATGACAAACATGGGCCTATCCCAATTGGTTGTCGGGCTCACACATTATGTGGGTCATACCCTCAATGCGTTCTTCAGTATGGAACAGGAATATCTGTGGACAGCGGTTATTAAAACCACTGCATTGTCATGGATGGATCATCTCCTGGTCAAGATTGAACTAAGGGTCTCTTCCTGCCCCACCAGGGGGGGGGTGGACCCATTAGAATGGTCCACCCCCGAAGGCTAATGCAACCAATAGGATTCCAGAAAGCCTTAGAGGGTTTAATGGTTGGTAACGCCGGTGACCCTGTTGAAGCTTTGGTTAATACTTGGAACACCGATCTTACCAAGGCTATCGACATGATCATTCCCAAGCATCCTTTCCAACCCGCTCCTAACTGTAAGCCATGGTATACTTCAGAGCTTAGGAAAATGAAGTGGGTTGGACAATGACTAGAGTGCAACTGGCAGAAAATTCTACTCTTATCCAACAGGACTCATCATAGGAACTTTCTTTGGTTGTATGAAGAGGCAATACGTGCAGCACAGAGATCCTTCTCTTCTGCACGTATTGCGTCTGCAGAGTCCTGCCCAGCAGAGCTCTTTAGAGTGGTAAGGAAGATGATGCAGGTTATACCTGTGCAGAACCCATTGCTTAACCCAACAACGGCCTGCTGTGACTCATTTAACAACTACTTTGCAGACAAAAATTTCTCGGATAAGAGCAGACTTAGATGCCAGTATTTTGACAGAAACAGAAACAATTGAAGAGGTGTCCAGCAACTCCGTTGATGTAAGTTTACTGGATCAATTTCAATTGGTGAGTACTGAGGACATGGACAAGCTACTTGGTAGAGTGAGGAAGACGACCTACCCTCTTGATCCTTACCCTTCATGGCTGGCCATCCAGGGGGTGTGTGTGCTTTGATGGTGTTCCTTAGGACATCATCAATGCATCCCTCAGAGAAGGGTGTGTTCCGTCCTGTTTAAAGGAAACAGCGGTTAGGCTGCTCCTTCCCTGGACCCCCTGGACATGAACAACTATAGGCCAGTTTCTATGTTACCATTCTTGAGCAAAGTGATCGAGAGGACGGTTGCTCTTCAACTCCAACTGGTCTTGGATGAAACTGATTATCTAGACCCATTTCAAACTGGCTTCAGGACGGGATTTGGAGTTGAGACTGCCATGGTTGCCTTGACCGATGATCTGCGTCTAAGCATCAACAGGGGTAGTGTGTCCCTGTTGGTGCTTCTAGCCCTCTCAGCGGCTTTCAATACAATCAATCATAGCATCCTCCTGGATTGCCTGAGTGGGTTAGGAATCGGAAGCACTGTGCTCTAGTGGTTCCGGTCCTTCCTCTCAGCCAGGTCCCAGAGGATGCTGCTTGGGGACAGCTGCTCCAGCAGAAAGCAGCTTACTTGTGGTATTCTGCAGGGTGCCATCCTGTCCCCGATGCTGTTTAACATCTATATGAAGCTGCTGGGTGAGATTATTCATAGTTATGGGGCTGGGTGTTATCAGTACACTGATCATATCCAGATCTATTTCTTCTTGTCCCAATCATCGGCCTCAAATTCTGATGGTATCTCTCCTCTTAATGACTGTCTTAAAGCAGTAATGGGCTGGATGAGGAAAAACAGATTGAGATTAAATCCAGACAAAACAGAGGTGCTCACGGTGGCGGCCCTGAAACCAGGAGTTGATTGCAACCTCCAGTCCTGGACGTGGTCACGTTCTCCATTAAGGACTGTATTCACAGTCTGGGGTTCTCCTTAATTCATTGCTTCAGATGATGAGTCAGGTGAATGCGACAGTCAGGAGCGCTTGTTATCAGCTTCGGCTGATAAGCCAGCTGCGCCCTTTCCTGGAAGTAAGGGACCTCGAGACTGTGGTGCACGCACTGGTAACCTCTCATCTAGATTTATGCAATGCACTCTACATGGGGCTACCCTCGTGCTTGGTCCAGAAACTTCAGTTGGTACAAAATATGGCAGCCAGGGTGGTCTCGGGAACATCTCGGAGAGACCATATAACTCCAGTATTGAAATCTCTCCACTGGCTCCCTATCAGTTTCAGGGCCAGTATAAGGTGTTGGTTATTACCTTTAAAGCCCTAAATGGTTTGGGTCCAACTTATCTTTGGAATTGCCTCCTCCCATACAATCTTTCCTGTGCACTCCAGTCCTCTGGGAGGAATTTGCTTCAGCCACAAAAATCTAGGCTGTCTGCAATCTCCCAGAGGGCCTTTTCAGTAATAGCCCCCAATTTATAGAATGGCCTGCCAAATGAGATCCATCAGATGACAAGCCTGAGTAGCTTTAAAAAAAAAAGCACTAAAGATGGATCTCTTTCAGCAGGCCTTTTCTGATTAGATCCCGGCCTCAGGAGCTGCATCTCCTGGCCTTTCTTAATCTTGTGTATATTTGATGTTAATAGTTAGATGGTTTTAATTTTATATTGTTTAATGTCTTTTTATGGGGGTGGGTGGTGCTTTTAGTCATTATTACAATGTTTTAATTGTTGGAAGCCACCCCAATTGTTTTTAGCAGAGGGGTGGGGTATAAATAAATTTTATTATTATTATTATTATTATTATTAAGATTTAGTTTATACCTTACAAGGCGATGATCTGTTTGGCATTCTGCACTGGGCATCACTCAAGTATGATGGACATCGTGAATGATTCTCTGGCAGACTAGAACATAGTCAACGAGGTGCCAATGTTTGGATTGGAGATGCAGGATGTCTTCAAGCTATCTTTGTGCTGAAATATAGTGTTTGTAATAGTCAGTTGTTGTTCTGCACAGAACTCTAGCAAGAGGTGTCCGTTGTCATTGCAATTTCCAACACCATGCTTGCCTAAGACACCTTTCCAGGCTTTGGAATTCTTTCCTACTCTGGCATTGAAGTCACCAAGGATAATAATTTTATCTTCTACAGGGACTTTTTGTGTAAGTTGGTGTAGGTCTGTGTAGAATTTGTCTTTCTTTACATGGTTGGCTTGCATAGTAGGGGCATTTATACTAAAGAGAACAACATGTGGGAGGTGTAAAGAAATAATGCAATCAGTGTGTCCTGTTGGCAAGGTTTCTAGTTTGGAGGCAATCGGGTTTTTAATCATAAAGTTTACTCCTGAAAGATGTCTTTCGGTTTTGGGTTTGCCAGACCAGTAAAGTGTGTAGCCGGCACCATATTCTTTAAGGCTGCCTTCCTCATGGAGATGAAATTCACTAAGAGCAGCAATGTCAATATTAAGTCGTGATAGTTCATGGACTATTAGAGCGGAACAACGCTCAGGCCGTCCACTATCTGCAGAGTCTCACATGGTTCTGATGTTCCAGCATGCAAGCTTCCGTTTATTTATACCTTTGGAGGCGGGTGTGTGCCTTTGTTTCTTTGCCTTGGTTGGACCGTATCAGAAGATGCCCGTTGGCCGTGGCTTGCCAACCAGGTAGATGTGGATGAGCTTTCATTAGGCCACCTTTTCTAGGCCCTTCTCCATATGGAGCAAGCAGTGCTCTTCTTAAAAAAGGCTGCTTGGTCATTCAGGATGCTGCCGAACAAGACTGTCATCTCCCGGGTCAGTCTCAAGTGACCAAAGTCCTGAACCATCTGCATGCAGGGTTGGGTCTGTGGCTTCCAGTGCATCTTTACACTTGCCGTTTCATTCCTCGCCTATCGCTACAGGGCTTTTTTGGAATTGGACTTGTCGTTCGAGCCTCTGCAATAGATTTTTCTGGTGGAGCGCAGCGTGCACAGAACTGGCCTCACCCTTTAAACCAAAGGTTCATCTGCTGTGGCCTTGCAAGCATGGACGATAGCAGCGAGGTCCTCTGGTCATAGGTTTGATTAGAGTTTCCTTCTCTTAGATGTTTGACCTTACGGGGTTGGATGAGCACCATCTGCCCGGGTTTAGGATTAGAGTTTTCCTTCTCCTAGGACGGTTGCCATAGGGCTAGAGAGCCCACCCTGCCCTTTGACACTCTTTGTCAGACCCTTTGGTTTTGACCTGTCTGGCATGGAAGACCCTACTGGTGGCTATTATGCCACTGCCAGCATAGCTGAAAACATCATTAGGGTACACAAGCCTCTCTCCCACGACAAGGCGGTGTCGATGGAGATGGTTGTACTTCATAGGAGAAGCTCCCATATTTTGTTCCATGGATACATGAAGGAAACTCAAGTGTAGCAAACACGCCAAAAGATGTGAAAGGTTTTACTCAGCAAAACTGACACAGAAAGAAATTTGGTTTTATTTGCACTTTCAATGGGCAGATGTGAAACACAGCTGATATATTATGATAATTCAATCCCCATGAGAAAATAGAAATTATATGAGCACAACGACAAATGCTGATGTAGTTGCAGTATGTCATCATCATTACTATTATGATCTGTATCACCATCATAATTATCTTCAGTGGCATCAACAAACCTCATGATTTCATCTGAACATCTGGTGTATCTGTCTCTATTTCTTAGGAATCAAAGATTTATTCTGAATTTCCCTGGTGTTTTACCCTACTTGTCATGTGGAATGCCTAGTGCTATATACAGTAATTGTAAACATTATATTTGTTTTATATCTCTACCCAGAATAAAGATGTGAGAGATAAGTGAATGGGGTGAACTAGAGTAGTATTTAGTAGAGTTCCATTTGCACTGGAAGAAAGGAGTTGGAAAGCAATCTTGGCAATTGTTCCTTTCCCCTTTAACTCCTACAAGGTTCTCTGGAAAGTTCAAAGATTATCTGGAACAGCCTGAGAGGAAACAAAGTTGTGGAGGGGACAAATATACTTTCCTTGCTCCCTTCCTGCACAGCCTCTGGATTTCTGCTGCTGGATCCTGTTGGCTTCTGTGAATGGAAAGATCCCTTCTGTTTTGGGAATGGCCACCCTGAGTCCAACCTATAGAATTAAAAATAAAGAGTCACAATTATGAAATTTGAGTAGACTCTACAACTATAGCTAACAAGTGCTTGAAATTTGGGCGAGTCTGCCTCTCTTATGGCTTTTTGTGTTGATACTTGCCACCACATTGACCTTGACTTATGGCACCTCTGTGAATGAGGGGCCTTCATCAATGTTGATAATCTACAGTCTTGTTCAGGACTTGCAAACTCAAGGCTGTGGCTTCCTAAATTTAGTTAACCCTTTTACAATGTGCTCTTCCTTTTTTCCCTACTGCCTTTCTCACTGCTTTTTCATCTTTCCCAATAAGTCTTGGCATTTCATGATATGTCCAAAGCGTCTGTTTAATCATTTTTGCTTTTAATGAGAGTTAGGTTTGATTTGCTCTAGGACCCATTTATTTTTCTTTCGGAGTCTATCAGTAACACTTTACAAATAAGTTGATTTTCCCCTCTATCCTGCTTTCATAGACATATGCAAAAACCAAAAACACTATACCATAGATGATCCTTGGTATTCAGTGAAAATAAATTTCCTTGACGACATCTCTTCAAGTGTTGAGGGAAGCCTTTCTGAGTCACTGCAGGCCCCACAAATCTTAGTGGATGAGATTAACTAATATCAATGTCATAAAAGGAGAAGTCTGGGAATGGGAAGGACATACAAACAAACAGGAGGATAGTAAAGCCTGTGGAGATGCCCAGAGCACCATCTAGTCAGATTTTATGGAATCATTTTCAGTTGTTGGAGCCTAAGAGTGTGAAAATTGTACTTGTGGCAGTTTAGTCAGCTACCTGTAACCCTGATCATTAACCCACCTGACCTTTTAATGATAAATTGAAAGGAGACTGAAGCGGAACCTCTTTCATAAGGACAAGAAATCTATGGCCCTAATTATCTTTGAATTTTCTCTCTCTCTTTCTCTCTCTCTCTCTCTCTCTCTCTCTCTGTATGTCTATCTAGCTACTCTATCTATCTATCTATCTATCATCAGCTATGGTATTTGCTAGAACAATTCTGTGAGACAGGAGTAGGAAACATTGTTCCACTCCTATCTTGATTTCAGAAAGGAGCCTTTAGACTTTCAGTCCCACCACCATCACAGGCATGTTTGGTGACGGAACGAGAGAGAACCTTCTTGGCTTGTCCCAAGTTATGTAACTCTCTTTTCTGGGAGATCTGGTTATGAAACTCCATTCTCCTCTATCTTTCCACTCGCAGGTAAAGACTTTTTTAAATTTAAGGAGGCATTTGGTTTTAAATATGCTGAGACAGATGGAGCTTTTAATGGGTGTTTATGTTGTGTTTCTATTTTATTATGTTTTAAATGTGTTTTAACTTGTTTTTTGTAAAATAGAACTTGGGTTTTAATTGTGTTTTAATTTTTGTATGAATAGGGTTTTTTTTTGAAGTTATATTGTGTTTTTAAATGGCTGTAAGTCACCTTGAATCCCATGCTAGGAGAAAGACAGAATATAAATTAAATCTCTCTCTCTCTCTCACACACACACACACAGTTCCTGCTTTGGCTCAATGAGGTTTATGCTATAGTAAGCTGAAAGCACCATCTTGTCCCCCATCTTTTTTCATATTAAAACCTATATGGAGCTGTAAAGTTTCCAGTATCATGATAACCTCCCCTCTCAATGTCACCTTCGTCAGGTGAGACTATGCAAGTGCAGGGGTTGATTTCCCCCTAGAGGCCACTATGGGCCACCACAACCTATACAAAGCAAACCAAAATACTTCAATTATCCTCTGTAGGGAATGTATCTCTACAGAGCAAAGTAGATGTATTTGGCAGATGTGGGGGGTACTGGTTTTTGGTGTGTGTGTGTGTGTGTGTGTGTGTTTTGGCTTGTTTTCATGTCTTTGGGGGAATTTTTTAACAGAGGTTTTCAAACAAAAAGAGTTTGGAGGCCTTTGCCAGAAGACCTAGGGGCTGCAAAATAACATCCTGTAATGAATGAGAGTTGGTGTGGTGTAGTAGTTTAAGCACTGGATTACGGCTCTGGAGACCAGTATTTGAATCCCTGCTCAGCCATGGAAACCCACTGGGTGACCTTTGGCAAGTCATACTCTCTCTCAGGCTCAGAGGAAGGTGAAGGCAAACTCCCTCTGAACAAATCTGGATGAACTCTCACAATGGCTTCATATAGAAGTTGAAAAGCATAGGGGAGAGTATTACCCCTGTGGAACCCCACACACTAATGGTCAAAAGGTTGAACAACAGTCCCCCAGCACTACCTTCAGGGAACATTCCACAAAACAAAACAAAACAAAACAAAACAAAAACACTGGAACTACTATAAGGCAATGCCCCAAGTCTCATATCAGTCAGATGACCCAGAAGGATAACATGTTTAATGGTATCATTTAAAGTGACTGAAAGATCCAGGAGGACCAATAGGCACTCACTCCTCCATCCAACTCCTGGTGTAGGTCATCCACAAAGATGACCAAGGCTGTTTCTGTCCCATAACCCAACCTGAACCCTTTTGGAATGGGTCCACATAATCAGTTTCATCCAAGAAAGCCTGGAGTTGTGTTGCTACCACTTGCTGTAGGACCTCACTTAGAAAGAGGAGATTAAAGGCTGCTTGATAATTACCTAGGGAGTTGGGGTTCAATGAATGAGTTTTTTAACAAAGGTCTTACAGTTGCTTCTTTTAGAGAGGTTGAAACATATTCCTCTTTCAAAGAAACATTTACAACTTCCATCACCCAATTGGCCAGTCCTCCTCTGACAGCTTTAATTAGGATGGACATAGGTCAAACACAGTGGTTCTCAAACTGTAGGGAGCAACTCTCGGGGGGGGGGAGAATAGTTGCTCAAGGGGGAAAGATATTTTTGTGACAGTAAATTATTAATATCCCTCAGTCTTGGGACAGAAGCAGAGAAAGCAGCAAGCCCCAGGTGGCAGATGCACATTCTTGTGTTTGCAAAATGGGCTCTCTGGAGGAGGGAGGAGAGAGATGCAAGTCCCTGTGGTATAGGGTGTCAGCCTCAGCAAGGCCTGGGCACCAGGTGTGCATTCTTCCTGTGGTGCTTTTGCTCTTTCTGTTCCAAAAGTGGAAGTGGCAGCTGGTGTGCTCCTTGGATGTGGCAGAATAGGAAGAATGCACACCTGGTGCCTGGGGCTTCCTACCACTGATCCCCAAGGGAGGGGTGACATCTGCATGTAGATGTAAAAGGGGTCCCAGAGGTAAAAAGTTTGAGAACCACTGGTCTAACAGACAAATTGTTGGCCTCACCTCCCTAATAGGGACTTATCACACTACACTATTATACCACTATTATTCCACTTTAACTGCTATGGCTGCCTCCTATGGAATCCTGGGATTTGCAGTTTAGGGAGGGGAATTTAGAATTCTCAGCCAGAGAGTTCATAGGCTACACTAAACTACAAACCTCAGAATCCCATGGGAGGCAGCCATAGCAGTTAAAGTGGAATAATAGTGCTATAAACATGTAGTGTGATAAAGCACTAAGCAGGTGTTGAACAACCTGAAACTCATCCATCAAAAGTGGACAAGTCTCCGCAGACTGTAATTTCAATGTGGATTGCAAGTCATAATGAATCTAAACAACGCCCCCCCCCAAATATTTAGCAAATTTGTCACAGCTCTTTTTTGTGGGCTCCTCCTCAGCACTGATGTCTAGGATGTAATAGCCCTTTAACTATGCAGAACAGCTCCTTCTGCACTGTTGCCTGAAACTCAGAGGACCTTGGTGACATGAAATGCTTGGCCAGCTTCAGCAAGTTTACAAGCAATAGCTATTCCCAGGCAGAAACCATCTGTCTATGATAATTTGGCCTTTGGATTACTGTAATGAGTTGTGTTAGAACTTCCCTTGAAGATGACTCAGAAGCTTTAAATAATCCAAAATGTAGTTGCCAGAATTTAAACAGGTACAAACATATATTATCATGTTATTTCATTTCTTAAAGGGATACATTGATTTTTATTCTTCTAGTCCAGTTCAAGATGCTGATGTTTACTTTTAAGAACATACATAGCCTTAAAGGGCAAATTGATTGATTGAATGGAAGGAGTACCTCTCCCTAAAACCACTTTCCTTTGTTTAAACATCATCTGAGGATGCTGTTCTCAAGGTGGTTTTGGAAGCTCATTTTGTAGGAATGAAGGAGAGAATATTTGTTGTGGTGACACCTGGTTTGTGAAGTGTCTTCTTCACTTGAGTTTGACCAACACTAGTATCACTTTTATTTCAGTCCTGGGTCAAAATTTACTTATTTGTCCAAGCATTTAAAAGTGTGTTTTGATATATAATTTTATAGTGAAGCAGAGTGCCTCTTGCCTTAAAAGCCCAACGGCTTCCAAGAATGGAGTTGCAATAGCTTGTTACAACAGCTCTGCTGGCCACAGGTCCATTTGTGGACACAATTCAAAGTGCTGGTTATGACTTATAACACCCTATATGGTGGAGGTCCAGACTATCTGAAGGACTGCATGCTTTCATTTGAGTTTCTCCAAGCTCTGAGATTAGGTGATATCTTTCTCTCTATCTCACCACCCTGATGGGGATATTTGATGAAGATTCAAGGCTCTGGAACTTCCTTCCTCGGACAGCCAGACTTGCTTCTCCCTTGCTGTTTTTTCTTCAGTAGATGAAGACATGTTATTCCAACAGTCTTTTGAGAACAGGATGTTTCCAAAGGAAATGAATAGATTTGTGCCCTGTGCTATTTTTTATTTTGTCTTTTCACACTTTAAAACCATAGATAGCTTGACTGCATTTTAATAACAACATTTTGCATATTTTGTCTTATGTATAGTTTTACTTATATTTCTTTTTATTTTCTAAGCCACCTTGAGTCCTTGAGAAAAATGTGGGTTAAAAATGAATACAGTTCAGTGCAATAAGATCTAAGAAGGGAAATGTGTATTAAAACATGTACAGTTCAGCCAGCATGACATAGTGGTTTGAGTGTTGGGACAACAACTCTGGAGACCAGGTTCAAATCCCCACTCAGCCATGAAAACCCATTGGCTGACCTTGGGCAAGTCACACACTCTCAGCCTCAGAAAACCTCATGATAGGCTCACCTTAGGGTTGCCATATGTCAGAAACAATTTATACCACACAACAACACCAAAAGTTCAGCCTGTGCTCAACTAATTTTTGGGGGAGAGAAAAATTCACTGACATGTGCTTTAGACAATGGAAAAATGTGTACAAAATACATGCATAAGAATGTGTACACAACACATACATAAAAATGTATACAAAACATATACAATCAAATGTGGACAAAATGCACACATCTTCACAAGCAAGAAGAAATACAAAAGTCTTCTAAAATAATATGAAACCAGGCTGGAACAAAAATGCTGGAATGAATAAGAATGAAACACATGATTCACATCCTGGCTCTCCAGGTATTTTGAAATGAAAGGTGGGTTAAAAATATTTGAAATAAATCTTCACCAGCACCCCCATTTCGGGACTTTTCCTGATTTTTTTTTTTCTCGTGGGGAGAAATATTCATTCATATCCTAAAATAGAGAGAAAAGTGCAAATCACTTTGTATCATTTAGGCTGTGGGGGAGAGAGAGATAGGACTTTTTCAAAAAGGGAAAAATCCACCGAGGCTGGGAGGAGATTGGTGCTGTCTCATTTACAGTGCTCCGTTTCGGATTACTCTGTCCTTCCCCCAACCTCCCCCCATGTTTTCTCTGTGCTGGGGGACTGAGAAACACACCACTTTTTATTGATGGGGTTCTCCGTTAATAAAAGTGGCATGTTTCTCGCACCTGCAGCATGGAGGAAGCATGGGGGAAGGTCGGGAGGAGGACAGCAGTGTCCAAAACAGAGCACTGTAAGCAAGACAGTGCCATCCTCCTCCCGTACTTATTGGGTTCCCTCCTCCCGGTTTGAAAAAGTCCATAGAGGCAGAGAGACACACAGAGGCTTTCTTGCTTTTTGTTCCTTATACCAAGACATCTATGTAATGGTGCTTTTGATACTTGACCCTGTTGTCTAGTCTGCCTCTTGTGGTTGGTGCACATGGTATTTTTTTAATTATTATTTGCTTTGTACCTTGTGGTTGTCTAGCTTTGGTCACAGTGTGTTTTCTTGGCAGCAGTCTATATTTGTATTTTTTAAATATAACAAAGATGTGCATTTAGCAAAGCTGTGTGCCCACCAAACAATGCATTTTAGAAGGCAGATAGTCACAGAATAAATCTCTGGAGTCCACAAAAGCTTATACTAGATTTTTTTTCCCAGTCTCAAAATTGCTACAGGATTCCTTTATATCATTTTATGCTAAAACATACTAACATGGATATGGGCAATATACCCCTTCATGTCCCTATTTTAGAGTCCTGTAGCCCTGTTCTGCCCCTGGGCAGTCCTCATGATCCCCAGGGCAAAGATGGGGGAAGACAGAAAGGCCTAATAAACTGTTGTATTAACATATCTGTTTTAATCCATTCCCTCCAGGAAGAAACTGATCAGGCTCACAGGAGCCTGTCCTGGCAGACCAGCCTATTGTTGCAGCTGTCGGTCTGCCTCACTCTCTCCAAAGCAGGAAGGAGTCCCACAGCATGTGACCAAGGCTGGTCACATGCAGGGGACCTTGGTCACAAGTTGAGGAATAGGTTCTTGCCTTCTGGGTTAAAGAGAGAGACTTCCTCCAACTTAGAGATGGTAATGGGAGAGGAACAGACCAAGATATGCTGGTGGGGAGCTGGCATATCCTGGCTTGTGCAGATGAGCCCAATGTCTTTGGACAGAAAAAAGTGTCTTTTTAACCTTCCTCCTCTACTGGTCTGTGCAAAATAGCCTTGCTGCCTCCTGAGCAAGAAGAAAGGTGGGATATTAATTAAGTAAGTTAATAAGTTCCAACTTAGGGATGTACATCTTGGCCTATTTCATTCTGTTATGAAAGGACAAGTAATTTCAGCTTTTTCTTCCCTGGTTAGTGGTTTCTGCACAATTTTCAAGGATTATCTATGTTTGGGACAGTTTGGAGAGTATCAGATGTGGCTAAAACCACTCCAGAAGATTGCAAGAAGAACTGGAATGCAGTTTTTTGCCATGTTCCACTGCATCTGATAGTCTCCTTTTTGTACAAAAGCCGTTATTTTTTCTGCATAGAAAATGTGTGCACAAAGCGCAGTGGTTTCTGTGGGAAACAGCACCATTTTGAGGAGCAGAAAACACATCTTCTGCCTCTCCAGTGTTTTCTGCACAGAAAAACCACATATATTTCATCCTCCCAAAAACCTATTTTGTACAAAATGTAGCATCACCTGTTCAAAAAAACCCCACCTGTTTTATTTACAAAAAAATCCTAAATGTTTTCTGCCTCAAAACATGCTTTCAGCTCTGAAAAGCCACATGCATTGCTGTGCAAATTAATTTTTTTCCTGAAATGAACTTTTACAGCTGTTCTCCTTATCGTTGGCTAGATGTGTCGAGTGTTTCATTTAAGGCATTCTTTTTTTTCCAATTTAGGATGAGAATATTAGTAAATATTCTTCATATCCCTAGTTCCAAGGCCACCTTCTATCTCACCCTGTCCCCAGAATGTCCCGTTTGGGTTCCTACCACTGACAAATTGGCTGAGGGGTAAATTTATGCCTTCAAAGCTTTCTGCAAACCTATGGAATGACCACAGTCCCCTTGTATCTCTGCCCCAGCCTAGCCTCCATCAGATGGCACTGGAATTTACTTGTCCATGTGTAAACTAGTATGGATGGGAATCTACATAGATAGAAGGTTAATCAATCTTCATTGAATGCAATGAGAAAATATTTCAAGATGCTCAAATCAATGCACTTGCAATTTCAGTATCAAAATAAATTGCAACAGTTAGTTTCAGAATAAAGCCATAGTTTATTTCTGCAATGAATTTTATTGCATCTTTCAGAGCATAGATGATTTACTCACTAAATGCTAACAACTCTTTAAAAGCTTCTTTTTTTAACTGCACATATTTTTTTGCAGTTGGATCTATATTTTCCGCATTAAGGAAGAAAACACAACCATCATTTTGGTATCATACATGCCCTTACATGTGTGGTTCTAGTTTTTGGTCAATGCACAATGTGCAACAAATATATTCAGTTCATGGTTGCATATGTGGAGCTCCAGAAGTTGTGACCATTTCTCATGCACCTAAATTCTACAGTTAGTCCCAACTAGGCTAGGGTCAGTGGATCAACTGGATTGTATTGACTCATCACTCAACAATTGACTGAATGGATCTATCAAGTTGGAACTGACCAATGGGTCCCATCCATGAAGTTGCACATTCTTGGATGGTGTATAACTATTTATCTGTGCCTTCAATGTAAACTTGATTCACTGGGATAACAGAAGCAGCCACTCTGAATTTACCATTGCATAGTGGGATAAGATCCAGTTACGTTGGCAGATGGACAATGTTGGTATGTAGAAGGATGATGAAGTGCAACCATAATGTAACAATGTGAATTTAGATTTACACTATGCAAGTACAATGTAGGATCTCATTCAATGGGTCTAGCTTTTCTGAAGTCCTTGGTGAACATCTCATTATGTTCAGCTTTGCTTTTCCTTAGCATCATCAATTGCAAGTTGACATATCCTTTCTACCCAAGATACCTTTTAATTTCATCCCATCAATCAAGTCTACCCTGTTGGTGAGGAACAGTTCTAGAATAATTGATACATTTCCTTCTCCCCCTCCCCAACCAATCTTCTGCATGATAAAATTGTTAGCAGGGGAAATCCCGAATGAATTATACCTTTTATTCTAAGTACAGATTTAATTTCCTACAGATACCAAGATAGTTGTAGTATGCCATTGCTATGTTTATCCTCTTTGAATATTGATAATCTGATCTAGGAATGCATCATCCAAGTATTCTGTGTCAGTTGGCAGTCTGTAGAAGACTCCCACAGTGATATCACTATTATTTTCCCTACATTTGATTTTATACAAATCCTCTTAATCAACTCTGCATGCTTGCACTTGTATTGGGAGACATTCTTGATATTCACCCATCTCTTTCTGTTTGGCCATTCCTTTTGAATAGGTTACATTACTCATTCTCTGGGTTGGCGAGAGGAGGAATCCATGACTTTTGGGGTTGGTCCCCTCAACGCCCAGAGAGAGACAGGAAGTTGTAATTTAAATTTTTGGAAGCTGATGCTTCTTCCTGTACTCCTCCCCCTCTGCTCTCCATGAGATCAGTTCTTTGTCCTACCTTGCCCAGAGCAGTACTACAGATCCTCTCCTCAGCTAGACTCAGTTGTTTCTTTTTTCCTTTGCTCTTTTGCTCCTTCTCTATCATGGGTCTTTAATTCAGTCTTTATTCTCATTCTCTCTGAACTCCTTAAAAAAAAAAAAAACCTTTTTCCCTCCATTCCTTTTTCTAACTCTCATGGCTCACTCATTGGGGCTCCCCCCACCCTTTGTTCTCTCCCCCCCCCCCATTCCCAAGGATAGCTCATTGGGAGAGAAGGATGTAGCCGGAAAAGGCAAGAAGACGGCCACACAAGATCCCAGCCATGCAACAAAAGATCAGTCCACTCCCAGCCGCTCTGGGAGCGCACCACGGGCAGCAGAGGAAGGGCAGTCCCCACTGCTGAAGTTGCTTCAGCAGGTGGTGCAGGACACAGGAGCACCCTGAACAGACTCGCCGTTGCTGAAGGAGCTCCAGCAGGCAAGCCAGAAGCAAGAGTGACCAGACTGAGGCAACCACCAGAGTGAGATGCAAGAAGACTCCCAAAGGGAAGTGATGCATGGGAGATGTGTGGGGGGGGGGAGTCCCAAGGGTGGCCCAGACCCTAAACCGAGGTCTGGTTCTACAACAGCACAATGTATTCCCCAGCCAAGCGGACTTGCTGGGGGAGATTTGGAGGAGGAGGAGGAAT
Source organism: Gambelia wislizenii (assembly GCA_030847615.1). Classification (NCBI taxonomy): domain Eukaryota; kingdom Metazoa; phylum Chordata; class Lepidosauria; order Squamata; family Crotaphytidae; genus Gambelia; species Gambelia wislizenii. The sequence goes on from JAUMIR010000004.1 coordinate 153,272,948, forward strand.
GGCATGACCACCCCCAGGAATCCAGGGAGGCTAGTAGCCGGGGGGGGGGGACAGGACAGAATGGAAGTGCCGAGGAGGGAGGAGGCCATACGAATAGCCCTGCAGCTCCTCACCCAGGGCCTCTTCCCCAAGCCACAGGGGAATGGTCAGGCAGATCCAGACCTCAGCTGCCAGGATCATGGTGGAGCATCCATTGACATGGCAGGAGGTTGGCCAGAGATACCTGACTGAGCAGGCCCTGGCTAGGAGAGAGGGAGACCAAGAGGTGGTCCACCACAGTGGAACAATTTCATGGCACCTACCCAAGTCTCAAAGCCCTCAGGCCGCCAGAGCAAAGGGGTCCAACAACATGAGACAACAAGGATCCATAACTACCATGAGAGCACCCCCTATTGGGCATAAATAGAAGAGAAAGACTAGATCCCACCCCACTCTTCAGAAGCTTTGGACTATAACTCAGGGGATGAAGCAATGCATGACATCATCAGGATGGCATATGACATAGGTGATGAGACCAATCAACAGCAGGATGAGAAGGAGGAATGTGAATGGTCAGACTCGGGCTCCACTGAAGCAGAGCCCTCAGATAGTTCATTGCAAAGACTTCACGCCCATGCTGACTAAGATAGCGGACATCCTAGGCATTCCTTGCAAGCCATCAGGAATCCACCGACCAGGAGACCCAGGAGCAGAATGAGAGGGTAGGCTCAGTGTCGAGGCCGCCCAGGGCACAGAAGAAGGAGTTGCCATTCCCATCACTCTTCAAAGAACTCATTAAGGAAGAATGGGAAAATCCAATGCAGGAAAAGAGAGGAACCATGATAGCTCAGAAGTTCTACTCACCTGGGAATCAGGTCCTGAATTTACTGATGCTCCCAGTGGTTGGTTCGCCAGTGGCCTCACTGGTGACCAGGGAGGATGAAGGATTCTTTAAAGACCCGGATGAAAAGAGGGCAGAAGGAGCACTGAAGAAAATGCACTAGGCTTCAGCTCTGGTGGTCAGAGCATGAGCAGTGACCTCCCTCTTCACAACAGCAACGCTCCTGTGGGTGGAGGATATCCTAAAGGGTGCACAACTGGACACTAGAACCCTTCATAGGAATCCCTCTAAAATCTACAGAATGCTACAATTCATAGCAGATGCCTCGCAAGACTCCATGACCTTTGCAGCTAGAGCCATAGGAGCAGTGGCAATAGCCAGAAGATCTATTTGGCTCAAGCACTGGGAAGTAGATGCACACTCAAGAGTCAATCTATTGGCTGTTCAGTGAAGAGGCCTTGAAGGACATCCTGGTGGAAACCAGGGATAAGAAACAGGCAATGCCCACCATGTCCAGACAAAACAATAGGAAAGGTTTTTCACAGAGGCCTTTTCCAAACTCTACATCCTTTTGTTCTCCCAGGGGATCCGGTAGGCAGCAGGATTTTCACTCCTTTTGACCCACATGGACAAGATCTACACTATCGGACAGAGCCCCATCACCCAGGCCACAGGAAGCTGCAGGGGAGGAAGCCACACCCAGAGGAGTGGGGCCAGACAAAAGTTCTTATTCCAAGCTCCCTCCAGTAGGGGGAAGTCTTGCCCTATTCTGGGAGGCCTGGTTGAACTTGACAACAGACAGGTGGATCAGGTCCACCATAGTGCGGGGATGCTGCATAGAGTTCAACAGGAAGCCCAGAAACAGGTTCCCGAGAACCGTCAGAAGGCAGAGTCACATCTATCAGCCATTTGACATCTACAGACCATAAGAGCCAGAGGAAGTCTCTCCACCGCAGCACTTCTCAGGGGTCTACTCCTTTTTCATGATACCAAAAAAGGAAAAACTCCTACGTCAGCTAAAAAAATTTCCACATGGAAACCCTTTCTGCCACTGGAGAAGCTCTCCAGGAAGGGGACTTCCTGGAATCTCTGGACTTGGCAGAAGCATATCTGCACGTGAAGGTTGACAGGGAGACCAGACAGTTCCTCAGGTTTGCCTTCAGAGATCAACATTTCCCATCCAGGGCTCTCCCTTTTGGCCTGCCATCGGCCCCACAGATCTTCACCAAGATCCTAGTAGCCCTGATAGCACGCCCGAGGGCACAGGGGGTTCCCCTGTACCACTATCTGGATGATGCCCTCTTGAAGGCTCACGAGGACCTAGAAAAGACAACATCTTGCCTCCAGAGTCACGGATTCCTGGTAAATTTCAAGAAAAGCCACCTGGTTTCAACACAGACCATTGCACTTCTGGGTACCTGGATAGACATCAGAAGGGGTACGATCTACCTTTCAGACAAGAGACAACTGTCCATACTGAAGGAAGCACTGAGGCTGTGGACTCAGTTTCTAGCCCCCCCTGATGGTCCTAGCCAGACTCCTGGAACTCATGATCTCTACAATCCAGGTGATCTCTTGGGCCAGATTCCACTCCAGACCCCTGCAGGGGTTCCTCGGGGGCTACCAGCAGCAGATAGCCCTCTGAAAGTGCAGGTTACTTCACCTCCCTCCTCCAGTCCGGTCCTCACTTACATGGTGGGCCCTCAAGGAAAATATAGCAAAGGGCTCCCCCTTCATTCTGGGTCACCCGATCACAGTCACATCAGACACAAGTCTGAGAGGTTTGGGAGTGCAGTGCTAAAGGGAAGTGGTGCAGGGACTCTGGGGAGCCCAGGAACAAGGGCACAGCATAAACTGGCTACAGCTACAAGCAGCGAGACTGGTGCTGATCCACTTCACACCACTCTTGAAAGAGAGACATAGTCTGGACAGACAATACCAATGCCATATCCTACATCATGAAGCAAGGGGGATCAAATTCCCACTCCCTGCAAAGAGAAGCAGTCCTCCTGTTCCTCTAGGCAGAAAAGATGGTAACCTCCATCACAGAGCACTATCTCTAGGGGTCCAACAGTAGTCAAGCGGATTTCTTGAGCAGGCTGAGATCCTTCCAGGAGAGTGGGAACTCCATCCAGAAGTGTTTCACCAGTTGCAGAATAAGTTCGGGAGGATGGATGTGGACATGTTTGCTTTAGCAGCCAACAACAAACTCTCCAGATTCTTCTCCAGATTCCACTGCCAGTGGGCAGAGGGAGTGGACACACTGAGAAGTCCATGGCTGGAAGATCCCCTCTATCTCTTCCCCCATTTCCCACCAGGGAATATCTGCAGGAAGGTGAGGGAAGAAAGAGCAAATGTGGTCCTTGTGGCCCCTTACCGGCCTCGGAGACCCTGGTTCTCGGAGCTCATGGAGCTAGCAGAAAGAAAACCATGGCGACTCCTGCAGAGGGAAGACCACTTATTACAGGGGTCCCTCAGTCACCCGAGGTTATCTTGGCTTCAGCTAGCCACCTGAAAATTGAATGGAGAGCATTGTGGGACTGTGGCTGTGAGGAGTCAGTGGTAGATACTCTCCTCTCATCGCGACAAAATTTATGAGACTACATGGCAAAACGCTGGTGCAGGACCAACTCCATTCCCCTGGACAGGGTGACAGTAAAATACACGCTGGCTTTCTTGCAGAATGGCTTGGACCTTGTTCTCAGACCCAATACACTAAAAAGACAAGCAGCGGCCTTAGCATTGGTGATGCTGCTACCTCAATGCGGAATGCTCTCCTCTCACCGGCAAGTGAGGAGGTTGATGAGGGGGAAACCATCATAGCTCCACCAGTGAGGCACCAGTTCCCATCCTGGAGCCTCCCACTGGTGTTAAAACAACTGATGTGATCGCCGTTCAAGCCTTTGAAGATGGTCTCACTGTGGACCCTAACCTTGAAGGTGGCCTTCCTGTCTTCTGCCCAAATCCGTCACACCCAACGGAAAGGCTGTGGCACAAACTAGATGTCTGCAGAGCACTTAAGATCTACATCAAGAGAACAAAATCCTTCAGGCACTGGTAGTCCCTCGTCATGTCATTCAACCTCGTGTCAATGGGGTCAAAGGCGTTGAGCCAAGCCACAGCCATGTGGATAAAGGCATGCATCTGGTTGGCTTACCACACTGCTAAGACACCCAGACCTTCCAGAGTCATGTTGCACTCCACTAAATCGGCGGCCACATCAGTGGCCTTTTCGAACAGTGCCCCCATACTGGCGATATACAGGACGGCCACTTGGAGTATTCCCTCCTCCTTCATAAGACACTACAAAGTGGACAAGTTCAGGTCGGTGTACACCACATTCGGTAGGAGAGTACTCCAACAGGTTATAGCAGACTAAGACAAATATGCAGTCACTCCTGCCCTTAGTGGGGATAAGGCTTGGGCATGTCCCAAAAGTCATGGATTCTTCTCTCCAACCCAGAGAATGCCACATTGTTTACTTACCATGAAGGTGCATTCTGGGGTTGGAGATAGGAGGAATCCACCCCACCTGTTGTGACTGCTACAGATCAGTTCTTCTAGAATACATAAGCACATTTCAAGGATACCATCTCTTCTTTCTCTACAGGGCTTGGCTAGTCAGGGAACTGACCTCATGGAGAGCAGAGGGGGAGGAGTACAGGAAGAAGCTTCCAAAAAATAAATAAATTACAACTTCCTGCCTCTCTCTGGGCAGTGAGGGGACCAATCCCAAAAGTCATGGATTCCTCTTCTCTCCAACCTCAGAATACACCTTCATGGTAAGTAATCAATGTGAAAATCCCCACACAGAAATAAATCCAACTGTTGAGGAAAATACTCAAGGAGAATATTTTTGTGCACATATAATAGATTTGAGGATGATTAGTTTCACCACTGCTCCTTATTTATGTTTATATCATTAAACAAACAAACAAAAACAAAACAAAAAACAAAGTGGTGGAGAATATTAAAACCCTGTCTATAGGTTTACAGCAGTGCCATTGAGTTGTGTCTAGTGACAATTAGTAAAATAGTCAATTACATACTTAGGGTCAGATATGCAAATTTGTAACAGATATACAGATATGGAGGTTAAACAAATGTGAGATGAGAACAGAACAAATCTGTTAAATATAATGCAAAATGACATATATTTACAGATATTATAGGAAGGCTTGGGCAAGATGTCTGATTCATATTTCTTTTTTTAAAAAAAATTGTATTGATTTAACAAAGAAAAAGTTGTACAGTTGTTATTTTCTGTATAGAAATGCAGAAAATACCCTTTGCTTCAAATCCTAACCCCATCTGCAAATATTGAAGGTTTGTGATATGTTCAGGTGATGAAAAAATTGCTCAAAATCATATATAATGTCAGAAATTATATGACTAAAAATCTATATTTTGGAGAAAGGTGCACAAACATTTTAGTTGATGTAAAATGTGTTCAAAATGTGTGGATGGAGAAAATATATTAAAAAGCCAGGCTTTTTTTAAAAAACAAAACACCATAAGCAGAGCCAGAAATTGCATAATGGTATTTTCTGCACAGAAAATAATACTGTATTTATGCACAGAAATAGTATCTTCTGTGCAGAAAATGCTGTTTTATGCACAAAAATGCAACATGTGAAATTTGTGCAAAATAAGTTCCTACAACATTTTCAGCATGGGAAAACAGCATTTTTTGCACAGAAAATAATACTTCTTCATAGCTGTTTTCTGGGCAAAAATATGGTAATGTTGTACAGCATGAGTCTCAAACTACCAATAGTCTATGAAAGCTGCATATATTTCAAGACTTTCTTGCAATGGAAAGAAAAGTGCTAAAATTATTCATTGCGCCGTTTGAGAACAAAATTAGTGAAAGATAGCATCCCTGTGATAACCAGCCCTGTTGCATATACTGTAAATAAGGTTTGCTGGGATACACTGATCGGGATCCTAAATTAGAGGTGTAGCTACAATATCATAGGTATGCTTCATCTCCTGATTCATTCCCTGAAAACCCCCCCCTAAAAAAACAATCAGCCATCCCAAGTGTGGTGCTGGTGAGCATGGCACTGTACAATGATGGTTACTTCCTACTGGTGAGCAACTGTGCTCCATACTCCAGCATCACAGAACTCCATTGCTTGGGATAGGTCACTTGCTTTTAAGGTGGGTTTCAGGGACATTTGTGGTCATGACAATGGTGCCAAGATTGCAAATGTGTATACAAAGCAGTTACAAGGTCATAATTCTAGCTCACAACGTTGTAATTGCTTAACGGGAAGTCAGCCTTTATATCTGCCTTTGGTATTTAATGCCAGAAAGTATCAAATTAGGGGCATACTTATCAAATTTGCAGATGACACCAAATTGGGAGGAGTAGCTAATACCCTAGAGGACAGGATCAAAATTCAGAATGACCTGGATAGACTGGAGAGCTGGGCCAAAGCTAACAAAATGAAATTCAATACGGAGAAATGTAAAGTACTGCATTTAGGGCGGAAAAATGAAATGCATAAATATAGGATGGGAGAGACCTGGCTGAATGAGACTACGTGCGAAAGGGATCTAGGAGTCCTAGTAGACCACAAGTTGAACATGAGCCAACAGTGTGATGCGGCAGCTAAAAAGGCCAATGCGATTTTGGGCTGTATCAATAGAAGTATAGTGTCTAGATCAAGGGAAGTAATAGTGCCACTCTATTCTGCCTTGGTCAGACCTCACTTAGAATACTGTGTCCAGTTCTGGGCACCACAGTTCAGAAAGGATATTGACAAATTGGAGCGTGTCCAGAGAAGGGCAACTAAAATGGTGAAAGGTCTGGAAACAATGCCTTATGAGGAGAGACTTAGGGAGCTGGGTATGTTTAGCCTGGAAAAAAGACGGTTTAGAGGCGATATGATAGCCCTGTTTAAGTATTTGAAGGGATGTCACGCTGAGGATGGAGCAGGCTTGTTTTCTGCTGCTCCAGAGACTGGAACACGGAGCAATGGGTGCAAGCTCCAGGAACAGAGATTCCACCTCAACATGAGGAGAACTTTTTGACAGTAAGAGCTGTTCGGCAGTGGAACACACTCCCTCGGAGCGTGGTGGGGTCTCCTTCCTTGGAGGTCTTTAAACAGAGGCTGGATGGCCATCTGTCGGGGATGCTTTAATCAAGATTTCCTGCGTGGCAGGGGGGTTGGACTGGATGGCCCTCGTGGTCTCTTCCAACTCTGCAATTCTATGATTCTATAAGTGAAACTCTATAATGATTCTTGGTTGGGTTAGCTATTAGAACAGGAAGGGGGGAGAGGAATGAAGATGTTTTAACAGCTAGTTTGACCAATAGAAATTTGTATCAACAAGATAAGAGATGGATCATTGATAACAAGTGCTATTGCATGCAGGACCACTCAGCTGGAGTATTTTGACTTTGTCTTTGGCAATAATTTCAGATAGACAAACTGGATTGCAGACTTCAGCAGAATTGGAATACTGGGATGTTTTGATTGGCAGGGAGGATATAATCTGTCACCTTAGCTGCCTGTAAGACTTCATTATTCCCTTTGAGCTCAGCTCACTCACCATAGGTGTGGAATGACTTTTGTGGAGATGGGGGTGTGGAATAACTTTTGTGGGGGATGCTAACATTATACTGTTGTTAGTGATACCTACTATTCTGCATAGTATATTGGGATGAGGGTGAAATCTCTTGGTGAAGTTAAAACTTGTTAGTGCGATTGTGTGGGTATATATCAAAACAACTGCCTATATTTTTGGATTCTCTTTGAGGGTGTGGCTGTGATGACTACTGTAAGAGCATACCACCACCAAACCTCTGCTCAAAACTCCTAGGTTTTCAAATTAATGTAGAATAAGCTAAATCCTGGCACTGTTGGGTGCTCTCAGTGTTGACACTATTTATTAATTATTTTATTTAATCAATTTCATTTATAAGCTACCTTTCTCTCAGAATGAGACCTATGACCTATCAACTAGACCTATGAACTAGAAATAGCTCATAGCCTAAAGACATTGCTCACATCTGTGCCTGTGTCTTGATCCTCCGCATCATTTTAATTTTACCTTACCTTTCAAAGGTGTGCACATGTGTGTATGAAATCTCACCCTAGTTTGGAAAGCTACAAACTGGAGGACAAGAGTCAAAATTTGCAGATGTGCAGTTTGTTGAGAACATCTGGGTTTCATGGGAACTGCAGCTCAGCCAGAATTGCTGTTAATTAATTATGAGGAGTGATGGTGATGGAGGTTCACATCAAGATGGGGCCTCAAACAACAGATGCTGGGAAAAAGCAATGGCAGCCCCCCCCCCAACTCCCTTTGAGGCTCCAGACTGGTAGATTAACCAGTTGTGGTAGAAGATGTGGTTGGCAAGGATTTGGGAGACAGTCTTCTCTGTGTCTGCTCCCAGACTGTGGAACTCCCTTCTGCAGGAGGTCATTTTGACCCCCCTCCCTGCTCTCTTTTTATCAGAAGATGAAGATGTTTTTATTAGGGAGGCATTTGAAATATGAATTTTAATTGGTGTGCTGCTTTTACTATTGTATTTTTGTTGATTTTATATTTTTAATTTTTGTGTTTTAAACTATATTTCAATAATGGTAATTTAGTTCTTTTTTTAACCTCTGTAACATGTGATGTTTTAGTTGTATTTTTTAAATGATTGTAAGCCACCTATCGCCAACACTTATGTCTCCTCGAACACTTGAATCAGCGCTGTATACTCACAATCTTAAATATACACTGGACTGACTATGTGACGAATGTTGCTGTCCTAGAGCAAGCAAGGATCACCAGCATTGAGGCCATGATATTGAGAACACAGCTGTGCTGTGCAGGGCACATTTCTAGGATGGAGGACCATCACCTCCCAAAAATAGTACTCTACTGTGAACTCACCACAGGTCAGCGTAAGAGGGGCACTCCAAAAAAGTGATACAAGGACTCCCTGAAGCAACATCTCAGGCTCGGCCAAATTGATCACCAACAATGGTCTGCCCTGTCTCACATCGGGAGGCTTGGAGACACACTATCCACAATGCTGCAGCCTTATTTGGGAGCTCATGCCGAACAAGTCTTGAAGAGAAACGGCAATGCAGAAAGAATCACAACCCAGAATCATTACCCAAGGAGATCTTCTGCTGTGCTTTCTGCAACTGGACATGTTTATCTTGGATTGACCTTTTCAGTCATCAGTGCACTTGTAGAAAGAGTGGGATGAGTCCTTCCTGAATCTTCATTTGCAAAGAAAAGCCAGAGAAGCCACCTTGAGTCCCATCTTGGGAGAAAGGTGGGATATTAATCAAATAAATAAATAAACAGTGTGTGTTGCTACCATTGAAAAAAGAGTGAATTTCCAGTCAGTTTCTAAACATAGAACTGAAGGAAATGCCATCCTGTTTGTGGCCTCAGATAGAAAAACACATTCTTTTGCCTGCTTCAGTAGAACTTTAGCGTCTGCTAAACGTCTAGTTATGTATACTATTCTATGCTCCTCCCGACACAAAGGTTACTTGCTGCCACTTGCATCCCCACTGACTTCGTAGAAGGCTGGAGTGGTGCTACTCAAACTGTAATGTATCCCACCAGATCCCATCTATCTTGGAAACTAAGCAGGATCATCTCTGGGTTAGTACTTGAATGGGAGACCACCAATGAATACCAGGTTATATTTAAGAAGAAGGAACTGGCAAAGCCACCTCTGTACATCTCTGAACTCAACTATCAAAAAACTAAAATCATGGCATTCGCTAAAAGGCGTAAGAACTACAACTGGAATATAGATGGCCACAAGATTGAGCAGGTCTCTTGCTTCAAATACCTGGGGGTAATTTTTCAAGCCACTGGTAGTAGGAAAGCACATGTGGAGTATGCTGCTTGCAATGCGCAGAGGAGTACTACAGCCATTCTCAAATTTCTTAAGACAAGAGGAGGCCACTATTTACCTGCAGCGCTCAAACTCTTTGAAGCCAAACCAGTAGCACAACTGCTTTATGGATCCCAATTGGGACCCTTCCCCAACCCTGCTCCATTAGAAATTGTCCAATCCAAATTTTTAAGATCAGCTTTCCAAACTCCAAAATGTGTCTCTAACACAGCTCTGAGACTGGAGTCAGGATTTATGAAAGTGGAAGCCAGAGTGTGGGTGACCATACTCAGCTACTGGCTCAGACTATCCCTCTTTCCCACTGGCCTTGCTCCACTAACCTTAAGTAATGATTTCCAATCCAGCTGGAAACAGACAGTGATGACTAAAATTTCAACGCTGGGCCTTTCTCCAGATCTTCTGCTTAGCCTGGGATACGATAGGGCGAAAGCTACTATCAAACAACGGGTAGCAGATATAGAGCGACAACTGGATCTAGCCAGTACTCCAACCTTCATTGCTAGTGAATCCAATAGATAACTGGCCTCACCATTGGCATACTTAGCAACACTTGAAATACCTAAACATCAAAGGGCCTTTACTCTTGCACGGTGTCGTGCCCTCCCTTCAGCTGTCCTTGAAGGCCGATACAAGAAGATCCACTTCTCAGACAGACTGTGCCCCTGCAACTCAGGCCAAATAGAAACAACAGAGCATGTATTACTCCAGTGCTCATACTACAGGGACATACGTCTCAGACTTATATCACCCCTGTTGCATAAATATCAAGGGCACACTGGACAATTCTACATAAACTTGTTGCTTTCAGACACCAACCCAGGAACAACTTATAATGTTGCCAGATTCTGTGCAGCTGCGGTTAAAATTCGACAGACAATGTCCTCAACAGTAGAATAGTATCAACCTAGTCTTGTTATACTGGAGCTAATATTTTAAATACTGCTTTTAGCCTGTTTTTATCCTGTGTTTTTACCTTTATTCTATATCCCCTTTTTACCTGTGCTGGTCTATGACCGTAATAAAGATTCTATTCTATTCTATTCTATTCTATTCTATTCTATTCTATTCATGTCTGACACTAAGAAAAGTGGGGGGGGTGTTTGTTTTTTGGTACTGAACGTTTGACAGGCAGGTCAGAATTCTTGACCAGCTGCGTGCCCTGAACTAGAAGCTTATTCCTAACTAGTGCTGAGGTTGCTGCTGCTGCAGGAGGGATTATATAGCAGCTATCTAAGGAGCTGACTGGCTGGGAGTTAACTCAGCAAAAATGTTTCCTTGAACATATAAGCAATCATCAGAGTATTTACTTGGTTAAATAAAACATATGTACAACATGCAATAGGATTGTATGTTTTTTTAAAATTATAAATATATCAGTCTGTGGATAGAGGGTAAATAGTTCTCCCTCAAAATGTTGTTATTTGTCCATCCTTTTCCATGTGCCTGCTATAAGTTGTCCCCACCCCTTCAATTTCCTCTGGAGGCAAGAATCACAAATATAGTTGGAGGCTGGTTCATATGCATGCAATTATGAATCTGTTTCCAACCACTGTCTATCTTGCCAGGTTTATTCTCCTTTGGAGCACAACTTCAGTGACAGGAGTTTTGATAAGGAGAAACATTGCCTATGAAATCACCAGGCCTGATGCAAACCACAAAATGTTCATCCATTCTGGAACTCCCGGTTTCTATAATTGATGATCCATGGTGTTTTTATTTTGTGAAATGTAAAGAATGTTCTCAACTTTGGTATCCTTATGCTTAGCTTGATTTAAATATGGTCTTTTACAAGGTAGAAACCACCACACTGTGCATGTAGCCATTATAGTGGTCAGCAGCATTAATGTAAAGAGAAAATTTGAAGGTGAAATTGAATGCTCTGCCCTGGATGAAATGTATCTGGGATTCTGAAAGGAAGTAAGCAGAGTTGTAGGAAGTCTAACAAACTTTCTCGGGGATGGGTTTTGCATCCAAGATGACATTTCATGAGAATGTTGGCATTTACCACCCAGACAATAAAAGTGAAGAATTTTGAGGGAACTGAAGGTTTTTGGTTTTTTAAAAAAGATTATTAGAATTTTCTGTGAATCCTGTTGATAGTTGCAAATAGAGTAGACCTATTGAATCAATTGTGCTTTTACAAGTGTCAACAGATCATTCAACAGTTGGTTTGATGGGTATATTTTAAATACGTCTTTGAGCAGGATTTAAGCTCATATGCCCATACTTATCACTGAGTAAGCAAGTGGTTAATGTCTATATAAAAAAAATCAAATGACTGTTTGGTTAAATGAAGGCAATCACTAACCAAGTGTGCATGTACCTGTAATGAGACTATAGTTGCCATCTGTATCATTCTGAAAAGTGGTGAGGAGAATTTTATCACCCTTAAGATGCATAATCAGAAATCTGGCAAAGTGAAGAGATGGTAAAATTCTCCTCACACTTGGCAGAAAGATAAACCTGACCAGATCACCAGTGCTTACATGCACATGGGTACATGGTAAGCTAACACATTGCAAATGTACTGACTCCAGCTTACCATTTTTAAAAAATACTTTTAAAGATAGGTGGGTCTCTCAAATTTTCATCCATGACACTTTAATATGTCTTCACCTATATAAGTTTGTTTCATCCTAGCTCCATATTAAGCTATGTTTTTAAACCTGTATAAAATTGCATTGCAATACAGATTTTATGCAAAGCATGTACTTAAAATATGTGGGTTGTTGTGTTTTTTAAATGATGTTATTATCAAAATACAGATATTTTCCTTTTGAAATTACAATTTTGAAGTTATGTTTGGTATTATTTTGCATCAGAATGTTTGAGAAATCTAAAAGCCAATCTAAAAGCCAATATATAAATCTAAATATATACATCTAAATCAAATAAATCTAAAAGCCAATAGATGTATTTGGATCCACTATGATAAGTACAAACCATAAATCCAAATGGTCAATTTGTATCAGAATTTGGAGCTTTATCATACAGGGACCTTTTCCTGCTATAACTGTATTCTCTGATTTAAAAAATATATATTAAAATAGGATTGTTCTCTTACCAGGATTGCTCTCTTACTGGGATTGCAGTGCTTGTTAACATCAGTTCACACATAGCATTCCCACTCCAGGACACTATCCCCACCACTTTACATTGTTTCTTTTATGTCAATGATGGAGGGGGCAGAGAGACCACAAGTGAGCAACCAATCAAAAGCCAGTTGCGGGCCCTCTCCCACCTAAAATCTACAGTCTATAGCCTGGTATGTATGGACATTTTCAGATGATCCTTGCAGCGCAAGGATCGAGTGGGAGAGGTTCGTAGCAGCAACGCGACAGGGGGTCCATTTCGGACGACGCCATCCCTGCTGCGAAATTGTCCGTCTCTCTTCCGCTTAGTGTTGGAGCCTGCTGCCCCATATTCAGCCAGATTTTATTCACAGAGGTTGTCTGTGAATAAAATCTGGCTGAATATGGCGCGGCAGGCTCCAACCCTAAACGGAAGAGAGACAGACGATTTCACAGCAGGGACGGCATCGTCCGAAATGGACCCCCTGCCACGCTGCTGCTACAAACCTCTCCCGCTTGATCCTTGTGCTGCAAGGATCATCTGAAAATGTCCTATGTGTGCATGGAGAGGGGGATAAGACATTAAAACACCATTTCATTGTCGTGTTGCAGCAACAGACTCTGGATAAGGGCTGAATGTCCCCTGAACACTATGTACATTTCCCCACCAAAACCACATTCACCGACCAGCCCCTCACTAACAAAAATAAGCAGAAAAGCATTATTAAACTGCCACATGGGCAAAAACATGGTATGGCAAAAGTGTTAAAGGAGGTCATTATCAGATTTTTTTCTGTAAGTAAAAAGAACTGCTTTCACAATGATCTTCCATGCTATAGCAATGGACCAGCAACTTTGTCATGTGGGAGGTGGGAATCAGATGTGCTGTTTACCCTGTTATCTGATGCTTTACTGGCCTTGTGCCATAAGCTCCTTAGAAAAGCCAGTTTTTCAAGACTGTTTTAGCCTAGGTATAGCAACTATGTGATTCTCACTGCTTATCTCCTTCCCCCTTTCTCCCATAGCATTTAGTAAAACAAAATACATGTTGTGACATTGTCCTGCTGCATGTTTTCCTGCCTCTCCTTCACCTCATTGGCTGCTGGTTATGATGATGAGAAAACTTGCTGATGTGAATAGTTATGTCACCTATTTTGCTTTATAAATCTTTACCAAGGAGGGAAGAGAAAGTATCAATGCAAGATCTTTGCTTTTGGCTGTACTCTATAGTTCTGGTTCTCCTGTACCGCTTCAGTGATGGGCAGGTGTTACTCTAAGGAGTACTAAAGTAACGTAATAACTTGTGCAAAGGACTTGGACTCTTAGGTTCCATTAACTGTCCACTCACATATATTCAGATTCACACAGAAAAAAAGGTGAATGTCTGAGCTGGTTTTTAGAATGGAATTTGTATGTCAGTTTGGCCCAGTTTAAACTGTCACATTTTACAAGATTGCTTATAGAGGCCTAAATCCAATGTGACATTCATGCATGTCATGCAACTTCCTTCCCTTCCCCTTCCCCTTCCAGGTCTCAGAGATGGCACAAAAACAGCTGTGGAGGATTTCCCAGCTCTCTGAAGATGATTTTGGAATGCTTGGGGGAACTCAGTGCCACCACTGCTTAACTCTGGATTTCAATGTTGTGCAAGAAGATATCCAACTTTAGGTAGAACCCATGGGGAAATTGGACTCAATTTTATTTGAGAAGATTTCATTTTATACAAATGTTCCTACAGAAAGACAGGAGAGTTTTCCTGTTCTTTTTTTGAGTAAAGCTGAGTCTGTTTACCATTCGCCATTCACAAAAAGTTTATGCCAAAGCAGACTCCCTCCCCATCTTCCTAATTTATCTCCCAGTTTTCTTGTTATCCATCTTCCTCCCCACTGCCTAACTTATCAAATACAGTAGTACCAAGCAGTCTTTCCCCCATTTTTTAAAATAAAATAGTTGAAAGCAAGTGGACACATGGCTGGTCAGGGACTTTACTAAGCAGTGAGCATGCCACTTTGTAACTGTTCCTAAAAAAGACAAGGAAACAAAAGATTTAGTGAAGGTTTGAACATCAAACATTTTACATGTAACATATATGCTATACCATTAGGTACGAACCCTGCACATAGTATAAATGTAGGGCATATACTAGAGGGAAAGTGAGTTATAGCATCTAATAAATAGATAAGGTTTAAGTCAGCATGTGTAAGCCTACATAGGGTCCCTCCATTTTCAAATCAGTGTTTAACTGAATAGTGTTTTGCAGGTCACCAATGGCTTGAAAGGGGTCTGAACTAGGCCTACTTACCATAACCACCCCTTTGACCACTATGGAGATTATCAGACATGGCAAAAACTGCATCAGAAGATCTCAGTGAGAACACAAAAGGGCAACATTATCAGAGAATGACGTTCTTCAGCATTCTGGGGGTGTGGCATGGGCATGGATAAGGTGTCCTTTTTTTATTGGCAGCTTGTCCCTATCAATAAAAAGGGAAGTCCCATCTGCAGCAGTGCTACACCCCGGGAATGGCTGAGGACATAGGCGTCTGATAATGTCACCCTTTCTGTTCTCCTTGGGATCTTCTGATGCAGTTTGGGAATTTTTTTTTTCACTGTGTCTGATAATCTCCCAAATCACACAGGTCCTCCATTCTACTCTGTCATTTTGGGACTACTGTTTTCTATAATAGGATTGCTGGTAAGGGATTTTTTTTTTTTAAAAAAAAAAACCTTTCAAGAGAACAAATGTTACATTTATTCCAAGCAACCAGCAGGATTCCCTTGACAAGTGAATACAGTTTAAGGTCCTCTCTGATTTGTTTTACATAAACCAGACTGTCACCATAGCTTGGACTTTTGGAAGCTGTCAAAAGCATTACAATCCTTTTTGTAAGAGAAGAAAAATGAACAGAAAATCCTTGGTTTTTCAAAAGCACTGTGTATAATTTTTGCTCTAGTACAGTCATTTCATTTTTAATTTTTCTTTTTTTTTGGAGCGCCTTTTCCCACATTTCTTCCATTTCATTTCTTCTAGTTGATTTAATAGCAAAGAGGCTTGCAAGTGTTAGATATTCATTCCAGATAAAGAACATTTTGGAGAAGATAATGTGTATCATGTCATTCAGGGGGCACTATTCAAATTACTGCTCAAGAGTCAAAGTCTTAAAGGAAGACTTTTATATAAATTAGTTCTGAATGTTCCAGCATTATGAAAAAGGGTATAAAAACTAATGCTTATTTAACTTGGATTAAGAAATTAAAAATAATTTAATTTAATGTGAAATCGAAGGCTTTCACAGCTAGCATCCATAGGTTTTTTGTGTTTTTTTTCCCCCTGGGCTGTGAGGCTGTGTACTAGAAGAGATTATTCCTGGTGTTTTACCTGCATCTGTGGCTGGCATTTTCAGAGAATGGTGGTGTGTGGGTGTGGGGGGTTTATAAACTGTGTGTTCCTCTTGAAGAGGATTAGTATGTAAATTTGTGTATTCAGTTGTTCAATGTTCAGTTCTTAGGGTGGGAGGATATGCGAGGGGGATTAGTGTCTATTTAGCTCATGATCCATTGTCTGCTGGGAAGCCCCCTGTCCCTGCGAGGAAGTTCATTTGCATGTGGTGAGTTTTTATGTTGGTGTTTTTTCAGGATTGGTAGCCAAACTTTGTTTACTTTTAGGGTATCCTCTTTCCTGTTGAAATTGTCCAGGTGTTTGTGGATTTGAATAGCTTCCCTATGCATTCTGACCTGATATTTTTAGCCTGGTCCAGAATTTCAGTGTTTTCAAATAGCATTTTGTGCTCAGGTTGGTTTATAACATGTTCTGCTACTGCTGATTTTTCTGGCTGGCCCAGTCTGCAGTGTCTCTCATGTTCCTTGATTGTGTTTGCTCACTGCGTTTTGTGGTCCCTATGTAGACTTGTCCGCAGCTGGATAGTATGTGGTAAACGTCTGCGGCTGTGAGGGGACTCTTTTGTCCTTTGCCGAGCGCAGCATTTCTTGGATTTTCTTGGTTGGTCTGTAGATCATTTGGAGGTTGTGTTTCCTCATCAGTTTTCCTATTCTGTCTTTGACTTCTTCGATGTATGGTAAAAATACCTTCTCTTTTGGGTGGTTGTTTTTCTTTATTCCTGTGGTTTTTCCTGGGCCTGGCCACTCTTGTGATGTCTGAGCTGGAGTAACCATTAGACTGAAGAACCCAGTTTAGGTGTTTCAGTTCGTCCTCAAGATAGTGGGGTTCACAGATCCTTTTTGCACAGTCTATCAATGTTTTTATTGTGCTTCATTTTTGTCCTGAAACACCTATACCGGCTCTACAGGCTAATCATTACTCCAGCTCAGACATCACAAGAGCAGCCAGACACAGGAAAAACCACAGGTGTATCTTTTTCTTCTCCTCCTGTTCTACCTGTTGTTATTTTAGAGTTACAGTGCTATAGTGCTCCAGTGTATCAGAGAAATGGGACTTTAGCACTCTAGTATTATAACTCATAAGATTATATATTTTAAAAAATTACAGAGGAGAAAAATATATATCTTCAAATCACAAAATCCCCTCTGGAAACCATGTACTGTCAAGGAGATTATCACACTACATTGTTATAGTACTATTCTTCTTCTTTAACTGCTGAGGCTCCCTCCTGTGGAATCCTGGATTTGTAGTTTAGGGAAGGGCATTTAGAACTCTCAGCCAGGGAGCTCTGAGGCCTCACTAAACTACAAATTCTAGAATTCCACAGGAGACTGACATTGCAGTTAAAATGTAATAATAGCACTATAACAGTATAGTGTGATAAAATCCAAAGATAACCATAGAAATGGGGCTGGGTGGACAACTTGCAATTGACTTGCCGTAATGTATGAAAAAACCACAAAAACTCCAAGTTTCTCTTCCATAGTTTCTGCTTTGACTAGGAATACAAGCTGACACTGGCTAGCTGTGACATTGCTGCCAGACCCTTCTTTTTGCAGATGCTGCATGCAGCTTTTTCAAAATGCTAAACGATATGCTGAGACAGTATCCTTGGCAGCAAATGTCTCCATAGCTTTTCTATCTAATAGTTTTGATCAAAAAGAAGTAAAATCTACCAGCCCCTTGCTGCACAAGATGAGAGAGTCACAGCAAGATAAACATAATTTTCTTGAGAAAATATATCCCACCTGATCATCTGGAGTTTCATTTCATGCTTCCCTCTGGTTCTTATTAAGCCCTGTATAATTTGGCATTGGTTTTACAGCTATAGTATGTCAGCATTTTTCACTGTGAACCACCTTTTAATGGGAATATAGCTCATCTCTACAAAATGTATTCTAAGCAGAATATCGGCATATACCAAATTGTAACAGGGAGTAATGGGGGAATAATTTAATTTTCCCCTTTCCTTTTGTTAAAATTAGCCTTCTCTTTTTTTGCTGATGTGGTTTTAAATTTATTTGAATCATTTTGTTGTTTTACAATGATGATTAGTTCAGCCATGTTTCAGATAGCTTAATCGCATTTTTATTATATTTTTATTTTCTGCTTTGAGTTCCAGTTGTGGGAGAAAGATGCTTTATCTCTATATCTCTATCTGTCTGATTATCTATCTATCTATCTATCTATATTGTTGGTCACCTCCGTCAAGTTGACTTTGACTTATGGCAACATTATGAATGAATGTCTATGCACCTGTAGAACACACACACACACACACACAATTTTCAACTTAGATCCTACCTTCTCCCCTTATGGGAGCCAAAGTTGCCTGTGTAGGTTAAAAACAAGATGCAAATAAAAGACTTTGTACTGCCAACATTTTAAAAGACAATGAAATAAGCAATCCCAATAAAAGCTCCAATTTAAAACAATTTAAAAACATTTAAGCCATAGTAGTGCACACTAAAATCCAGCACCCCTGTTAAAAAAAACCTTCTGCAATAACCTGCTAGCAACTGGAATCCTAACTAAATAAAATATCCAGGCCTGCTAATGTGGACAGCAGGTTACCACTTCATGTTCTTGGGAGGGAATCTTATATTGTTATCACCCTTTTCTTTCCCTTCTTCTGTCTTAATCTCTACTGATACATTATAGTAACAATATTTGCTTATCTACTATGTAACCATTTCCCCCCAGTTTCTTATCACTTCCAGCCATTCATCCAAAAATTTCTTACTTGTTCTATTTCTTATTCTGTTTGTCATATTATCTAATTCTATCATATTTAATATTTTTTCTGTCCATTCGCTTATGTTTGGTATTTCTATTGATTTCCATTTCTTTGCTATTAATAGTCTGTCTGCAACCATCATATATAATAAAATTTTCCAATATTTTTGTTCTGTTTCTTGATTTAATATATTAGTCATATTCAACAGATAGATCTTGGGTTTCAATTCAAATTCTATTTGTAGTATTTGCCTAACTCTTCTATACACTTTTAGCCAGAATTCCTTGATTTTTTCACATTTCCACCACATATGCATTAACGTTCCCGGGTTTGATTTACACCTCCAACATTCAATACTTAGTGTTTTGTTCATCTTGTTTAATCTGGTTGGTGTGTATTACCATCTTTGTGCCACATGTATGTAATTCTCTCTTAAATTCTGGCTGGCTGTGAATTTCCATGTCTTCTGTCTTGCATTTTCCCATGCTTCCAGACTTAATGTATAACCAAAGTCTCTCACCCACTTTATCATAAAGTCCTTTATGTTTTCTTGTTCTAAATCTACTGTCATAAATAATTTGTAATATTTCGTTATTTTCTTTTTAAAAAAACTATCTTCCCATAATATATTATTTAATTCATTGTCTTCTAATTCAAAACCCGCTTTTGTGAGATCTTCCTTGAATCTTCCTTTTATTTGCAAATATTCAAATCAATTTGGTTTTTTTGTATTTCATCCAATTGTTCTTTCATTTTTATATTAAATTCTTATTTTTTTCCCTTTCTCCCCAATGTCTTTATATCTTAACCAATTCTTAGTGTCTTTCCCTCTCCCTAAGAAGGCCTCTTGTGGTGAAATCCAAAACAGAATTTTACTATAGAATTTATTTTTTATCATCTTCCATGTCTTCAATAAAGCTTGTCTTATAAGATGATTTTTAAAGTCTTTATTGATCTTATCTCTTTCATATTGGAGGTAGGCATGCCAGCCATACCTTAGATCATGTCCCTTTAAAGTTTCAAACATTGGCAATGCCAGCAAAAAAGCACCAGGGGAGATCTATTGATAGCTTGGCCAATCAATAAAAAAGTATGCCTTATTCCCTACACATGATCACGAAAGGATGGCATCATCTGGTATGTGTGCCCTTTGGAGTTAATTAGGTGTCATTATGATTCCATATTTGCCTGGTTTGATAAAGTCCATACACCATATTAATTAGTACCCTGCCACTGCAGAGATGATTATTCCTAGTTGGTCTAAATCCTACAAGGTATTAATCTCTTCCCATGATAACAACAGAATTATAGTAAGTTCATCTGCATCAAGATCACTATCATTCCCAATCTAGAGGAGCCTGGAAAATGAATGGAACCAATCGAGACAGGTCTCAGGCTACCGTAGAAGCTGTGATACATAAGACTCTTGTTGCTGAAGAATAAGAATAAATGCCCTGGAGATAGATTCATTGGTTTCTTTGGCACAGTCTCAGGGTGTCATTGATAGATAGTTTTCTTGTGATTTTTAACTACTGTTGGCTCATCATGAAAGTGATGGCAAAAAATGTAGGTGCAAAGTAATTTTTTAAAAAGACAAAATTTGTGGGATAGAAAGAAAATGTTTTTCTGTTCTTGGATCTCTCCCTCACACAGGAAAGAGGAAAAGTAAGATTTATGGTTTATTTTAAAATTATTATTATTCCAGAGGAAAACTGGGGTGTCATCTTTACCAGAATGCAACAAATTGGAGTTATCCCCAAAGAAGGTCACACTCCATCCTAGTCTGGGCTTCCCAGAATCATTTTCTTTTGGGTTTCTTTTAATTGTTTTCATTAGTATAAATAAATACAAGGAAAGATATTAAATAGATAAATATTAGATCTATCTATCTATCTATCTATATATATATTCAGTGTTGAGAGTGACTATTGCTTCCATTCAGTAAAGTTTTTTTTTTTGTTTTTTTTAAGAAAACATCTTGAGCAAAAGAAGCAGGAATACAAAAAGCTAAAGGGAATGCCCAGCCTGTCTTGCTACCTATCAGCCAATCTGTAACTCCCTATTGCTTTTAAAACTTGAAACAGGTTCTGAAAAATGAATGTTTATATTCCTTGATAATTCATTGAGAGTGTTCCCAGCTGACTACCCCAAGATGAGGCTGGGAACTTCTTTTAGCCTAGGTGCCAGAAACAATTTCAGAAAACTTTTTAGGAACTGCATTAATTGATGAGTGGGGTCAAACGAAAATGGATGGAAACAGAAATGCCAAGGGTTTTTTAAGCTTGAGAATGTTTATTCTACTAACAAAGCCTTGGGAAAGGCAGGCATTTAGAACAAGGACAGTAAGACCATGGTGTCAAAGGGAATATGTGTGGCCATCTAGGAGAGTCGAGAAGGTGGATGTGGGACACCAGGAGGGGAGGACTTGGCCCCAGAGTCTGACATTCCCCATAAGGGTAGAAAAAATGTTCACAATTATTCATTTTACAGTTTGAAAAGCAGGCTACTGATGGCTAGGAAATCCCATTGTGAACAATAACAGAACAATAAGATTTTTGTGCAGTTTTTTCCCCATATTTGAACATTCCAAAGTGTTGTGGAGGAACTATTACATGGAGAAAAAACATTTGGTTTTAAAGCAAGAAACATATTTGTTACTCAGAAAACATGTTTCTGTGGTGGGGGACAACACTTTTTTTTTGTCCACACAATATTTCTTGTGCAACCATATGGGGCATTCAAATTTGGGGAGCAAATAGCAGTGAAATATTATTTTCTCCCACAATAGGGAGAAATATACAGCAATTATTCATCCTTGTATTCAGGGATGAAATAGTCATGGATTTATACCGACAGTTCCCCAACCGCATCCAGAAATTTCAGGCTACAGAGTTCTCAAAGCTGAATATACAAGGTCTGTCTATTAAATAATGAGACTGTGTTTCTACCTTTCAGACAAATCAGGGAAAGCTGATTGTGAATGCTTGAGTGGTGACCTTGAACATGTCTGAACCTGCAGGACAAACATCAGTACTCTTGGCTGTTCAGTTATTTGTCAGTTATGATTTAAATCCACTGTGTTGTCTCTTGTGTGCTGCAAAAATGCTAAGGTTAGAAGTCGAGCAATGTGTCAATTTGAAATTTTTGGTAAAATTGAACAAAATACCAACAAAATCTTTTCAAATGCTTACTGAGGCCTACGGGGAAGACTGCATATCTCATGCACATGTGTTTAAGTGGCACAAATTTAAGTGCCACTTAATTTAATTTAAATTTAAGTTTAAGTAGCTAACACACATTGGAAACTGTTTAATGCAGTGTACATGTGCAAATAGCTGTTGCTTAAAACAACTTGTAAGCCAGCTCTGATAGTCTTGTGGCTGAAAAGCAGGGTATAAATAACTAAATAAACAAAATATTCAGAGAAGGACATGAGAATGTAGAAGACGATGAATGCCCTGAATGACCTTCTACTTCAAGAACTGAAGAAACTGTGGAAAAAAATCAGCCAGATTGTTTGAGAAGACTGCTGAAGAGTGTCCTAATGATAGCTGAAGCTGTGAACATTGACTAAGACACTGTGTGGAAAATTTTGCATGAGAATCTCAACATGAGAAAAGTTTGTGCCAAGATGGTCCCTAGGGTTCTCACAACAGAGCAAAAAGAGTGCCCCAAGGAAATTTACGCTGACATTCTGCAGCAACTTGAGGAGGACCGAAACCTTTTCAAAAATTATCACTTGTGATGAAACCTGGATCTTTCAGTATGATGCTGAGACAAAACGACAATCAATGCAAGGGAAAACACCATCATCACCAAGAGTGAAAAAGGCAACTCAACATTCAAAGCCATGCTGATTGGGTTTTTTGACATCAAGGGTGTAATTTTGGCAGAATGGGTTCCAAAAGGCAGAACAGTGAACCAGCATTATTATAAGGGAAATTTTGACAAAGCTGAGAGAAGGAGTCAGAAAAAAAGTCCAGAATTATGGGGAAATGGTTTCATTCTTCATGAAGACAATGTACCTGCTCCCACAGCACTTCCTGTGAGGTAGTTTTTGGGCAATAAATGAATTACTACACTTGAACATCCTCCATATTCACCAGATTTGGTACCATGTGGCTTTTTTTCTTTTCCCGTTTTGAGTCAATTGATGCAGTAAAGAAGAAAATAACAGATGTGTTGACACAGCTGACAGAAACTGATCTGCTCGACACCTTCGACCAGTGGAAAGCAAGACAACAAAGGTGCAAGAGTGTGAACAGGGATTATATTGAATGGGACAAGCATTAGAATTGTAATACATAAAAATAAAGATGGGTTATTTATCATTCTTGTTATTTAATAGACAGACCTCATAACTCCTGAAGCTCTGTGTAACCCTGTTCAGAGAATCAGCAATAGCTCTGATCAGCCATTCCAAAACTCCAAAGGGCTTGATACACATTAACCTTCTTGTATTCCTTACAACAAATTTGTAAGACAGGTCGGTATGTCTTTGGGGTTAATGCTTATCCAACATTACCTAATATGGAAATATGAAATTTGAATCAGAATATACTGATTCGCAGCTCACAGCACCAACCATCAAGGTAAGTGTGTATAGGACTGCTATGTTCAACTGGTAATGGTAACATTATCTGGCACTCGACCTAAATATCAAAAGCCATTACAATGTAACCAATGGGCTAGATTTCTGCAGAAGTGCTGAAATGTTGATGAGTAAAATGTGAAAGATTTTTTTAAACACAAAAGTCAGTAGCCTTGAAACTGTTTTTCCCTACTCTGCAATACAGTGCAATGCAAGTTTGCATTATCATAGTCACCTCCCCCCAACACACACACTTTAATCACGATCCTGCACTACATATTACAACTAGCTCTTCCATTATATTGCAAACAGACAAGGTTTAGAAATATGGCTATTCATACTAGTCTCTAGTGGTACTGAAACAAAAGGGAGAATTTCTCAAACTCTATAGCTACTTCTTAAAGTTTTGAATATAAGGGATGATGTTTATGGATTGTGTGATCTGTTCGACTATTTCCACATGACAGATCATTCTATCCCAGATATGATGAAATTTGTGGATTTTGATAAGTCATCAAAGTAAATGAAATTCTCACCAATCTGTACCTATCAAATGAATAGGTATAACTGTTTCCAACATGGAGAGGACTGTGCTGTATCTGCCATGCAACTACGAAAGATAAGGAGACTATTAGAACCAAAGATGTGGTGGTAATTCTAATTCAATATTATGATCATGGTTGAAGGCTAATGATGTGAAAATTGTTCAACTGTTGTTTTATTGCATTTTTCTGAATCTTGAATATTATTCCCATTCCGGTTTCATACCAGGTTGTAAGGTTTCATACCAGGTTGTTCTTGCATGGAAATGTGTGCATATTCAGATACACACCCTTCTTAATATATACTCTTTGTTTCCTAGTGTATGTATATTGTTCACATCTTCCCCATTGACTGAAACATGTTGGTGTGCATTTTTCAAAGATATTTTGAATGATGCATACTTATTTGAATATAATTTGCAAATGAAAAAGGTGGAAAAGATGCACACAGTTTCTTTACAGAGATGGGAAATTGAAAAATATGGCAACAACTTTGTTAATCACTTTGTGATCCAACAATTATGAAGGCGGGAGTCATTAAAATAAAAAGAAACAGGAATTTATTTTCCATCTGTATGAAAAACACAGGCCAAAGCCTAGATTCTGAATCCTCTGCCTGGAGGAGTAAATCTGCCAGTTTCACTTTTCTCCATATTTTACTTTTTTAAAAGGTTATTTCTATCAAATTCATGAAGAAATATGTATGTTTTGGGAATTTCATAACAAATAATACATCAAATTAAATTTCATTCATCTCTACTATTCTTTGAGTTATCCCAAGTTTAGTTTAGACAAGAGGGTTTAGAAGGACCTCCTGATAATAGAAGCAAAAGATCCTTAGCTCTGAACTTTCCTCTCAACTTCAAAAGGTACATATTATTTAAACTACCTTTCCTGTCATAGTGCCATGCCCAATGGCAAGCCATAAAAAGGACATGGAATAATATAGAGATCAGAAATGAATACTCAGAGGCACAATGTCTCTGAACATAAAGGTGTTATTCACCTTAGCTGCCATAGTCATAGTCACTAATAGATGTATCCACAGTGAATTTAGCCTTCATGTGCTTCTTTCAGTTTTCCATGAAACATCTGTTCAACCTCTTCTGGAACAAGATGCCGGACTAGAATGTCCTAGGGCAAACCTTCCCATACTTGGCTGTCTCCAGATGTTTTGGTCTTACTTCTTGTCATCTCTAACTATTGATTATCCTACTTGGGGCTAGTCCAATTCTTTGAAACAGATCCAGTTCAAGGATCATTTCCTTATTGTGTGATTCAATTGTACTCTGACATTCCACTTCCATAGCATATATGGGTGGGAGCATTTGGATCTCCAAATGTTTTGAATTTAAAGTTCCACATCCCTTTCCACTTGTTGGCTAGGTTTACATGGGATGTAGACCAACATTTTTGGAAAGCCAAAGTGTGAATGATGGTTTCATGATGATTGAAATCATGATTGAAATAATGTACAAAAATGATTTCATAAAAAAGAAAGAAGAAAAAGCAGAATAAAAAATCTTCTATTCACTAGCAACTCATACACATGTTTGATGAAAAATAAGGGTCAAAATATTGTGTTTATTTAAAATCTTCTAGCCAGACAAATCCATTTAAGATAGAAAGCTTACCTGGGGCAGAAGCATTTATAGTACAAGTTGATCTAGTGTTATTTGAGATTAGTTTGAAAAGCTAACCCAGAGGGTGGAAATCAACCTATGCAAATAATAATTCATGTCAAGCCAGACAAATATGTCTCAACTTCCAGTGGACAAGCATATGTTTTACGACCTCAGGTGACTGACAATTTTGATGCATATCTGGAGTTTGTTGTGTGTTTTGTTTCTGTCAATGTACAGAATGCTAAACATATCCTGTAGTGTGCAATCATGAGGGTACGGTTTTGGACACATTCTGGATCTTTATGGAACTAATGCTCAGCAGTGGGTTGACTTAACAGTCCATATCATAACAGTATATCCTGGAATTATTTCTAATAGGAAGGTGATCGATGGCTAGTGACTGCGGCCAAAATTAGTTATGATTTCATTATGAACCAATATAATTCACACTTCCCAAACTAATATGCAAATTGGAAAACAACAAAAGAAGACAATAAAATATAGTGAAGACTAATACCATTTACAATTATTGGTATTAAAACATACCGGCATAAATCTTCATGCATAGCCTTTTGATATTGTAACGAAATAAAATCTTTAAATATCTGCACGCACACACACACACACATTTAGACTAAAAGTGTATGGACTTCCAGGTTGAAAATGGCATCATCAAGCAGCCTCTCAAGCCACTCAGGAAGTGCTGATTATGGCGATCACCAGTTAGGGACTGTGTAACTGGTGGGAACTGCCTCTCTAGCATGGGAGAATCAGAGGACCTTGTATGAGTCTGTTGCCAGTTCTTGGCATTCCAGGACACTTACTGGTGTTGCTGTGATGCAAGAAAAACTAGGGGGGACTGAAAGGTGACATCACACCCTGCTGCAATCAAGTCTTCTAGCAACATCAATTCAATTTTCTTAATTACCCTGTAATACCATCTATAGTGAATTAACCAAATTAAGGAACTTTCCAGTTTATCAGGAATGTACAACTTCCATGAGTAGCTTCTATGAAACAAAAAGTGAGTGAATGTATGAGAAATAAAATTTAGAGTAATGGAAATACAGCACTGGGGTACAACCTGGACCTTAGAGTATTTCTAAACTAATTTCTAACGGACTTTAGACTGAGTCAACAACTTAAAATGGAACAGGGAAAGGAATTTCTTGTTTACTTACAGAGAAGAAGTCAATGCCATCTTTCTGCACAGAGAGGAAGTGAATTGTATGTTAACCTATGATGGACTGAGATTTAATTTCCAGAAAATATAGTCAAGTTAAAGATAGAAGGTTAACTTTAAAGTTGGAAACAGCACAAGCTAGTAGTTAAGTGGACAAACTACAGCAAGCCAGCTGCCCAGACTTACCTGGCGGCAGTTTTGCAGGGCCTGGAGTGTCCCCCAATGATCATCCTACATGGCTGGCTTTCATGGGTGCCGCCATACTGCGTCTCTGCTTCCCGGCAGGCTTTGCCTGGCTGGGAAGAGGGATCATAAATTGCACCAATCAGGGAGAGGCTCCCTCTTCATGATTGGCCAATTTGAACTTGCCACAGCCAATCAGGAGCAGGAATGGTCCTGACCTTCTGATTGGCTGGGAGGAAAGGCCTGCTTGAGGCAGCAGGTTTTTCCTCTGGCCCAGCGGTCGGGTATTTAGTCACGACCACAGCACCGGTCCAGGCAGTGGCTCATGGAGAGCTGATGACCCACCCACCCTCCCTCTGTTTTGTTTGGCGTATTATGCTTTGTTATTGTTCTAATGTTTTGATTATTCTTATGTCACAACTTTCAGTGAGGTTGGTCATTGGCATGGTTTTCTGATCCAAACTCAGGGGTCTCCTTCAACTTCAAGTTCTAGGCCAAATTTAAGTTCTAGACTAATTTCAAGTTCACTGAGACCCCGAGGGAGGGGGTCCAGGATATGCACACCATTTTGGGGCACTTGGTCCTGGAGTCCCCCTCCCCTTTTCCAGGAAGTGTTGGATCACAGGTTATGGTGGCCCACAGGGGAGGAATGGAGGCATGTAAACAAATGGTAAACCAAAATGACTCCTCCCTGGTGGGGCGGATGGCTGTTGGCAGGTGGGCCGACAGAGGATTCATCGACCAGACGGGGGTTGGTTGATGACCAGGATTCGAACCCATGCCTATGTGACAACCTAGGCAACTGTCATCAAAGAAAGTTGTGGCCATTTCTCTCTCTCTCTGGCTTTTCTTCGCAAACGATTCAGGAAGGACTCATCCCGCGCTTTCTGCAAGCGCGCTGATGACTAAAAAGGCCAATCCGAGATAAACAAGTCTGGTTGCAGAAAGCACAACAGAAGGTCTCCTTGGGTGATGTTTTTGGGTTGTGATTCTTTCTGTGTTGTTGTTTCTCTTCAAGGCTTATTCGGCGTGAGTTCTCAAATAAGGCTGCAGCATTGTGGATACTGCGTCTCCATGCCTCCCGATGTGAGGCCAGGGCGGACCACTGTTGGTGATCAATTTCGCTGAACCTGAGATGTTGTTTCAGGGAGTCTTTGTATCGCTTTTTTGGAGTGCCCCTCTTACGCTGACCTGTGGCGAGTTCACTGTATAGTGGCCATTTACTGCCAATATATATATATATATATATATACCATCTTATGTTATAATATATTTATGAAAGTATCACTGTGTCTGTGTCTTATTGGGGTAAGGGTGAGGGGAGGGGGACCATTTCACACCTCAACATGCAAAAAGTATTGCATTATTTAAAAATATATTTTGACAGCTGTCAAAATAGCTTTTGTCTATTCTGATTTACCAACTGATATGACATATGACAGATGAAGAAAAGATGATCCGGTTTGAGATTAATCTGATGAAGATGGAGATGATGCAGATGATTTTAGATTTGAAGAATGGACTTAAGCAGATGGTGAGTGAAGGAGTGAAAGAAATTATGCAATCAATAACCAGATGGTCAGTGATATACAATCGATTACAGGAGAAGTTGATATTGGAGTGTAATGTGAGATGCCAAAAGATTCCGTGGACAACAATGTTTATAAAGATGAAAATATGGAAATTAAATTGGTGACTAGAAAAATTGCTAAAGATGCTTATCTGGAATAAAGTATGAAGAAATTTTGAGTGAGAGGAAAAACTGATGGATGGGGGAAAGTGAAGGAGAAGGATTTTACACAATTCTTTGATTGGCTACAGACAAGGGGTCAAGTTGTTCAACACTTGTATGTGAACAGACTGATGAGAAGTAAGTTTAAAGAGAAACTATACAAGAAGAACAAGATTGAAGGGACACATAAGGACTAATATGATAATATATGTTGTTCTGACTTTCTTCCTCTGGGATTATTCTCCCTTTTTTATATAAAATTGTGGGAATTCCACAAGAGACCTTATCTTAAATTTAAGAAAATAATTGTTTAAGCTGTTTGATCGAATTCAGTTTGGGAAAATGATTTTAACAACTTGATTTAGGAAGAGGACATATGAATAAGAGAATGAATATTATGGTGTCATGAAATAAAATAAAGAGAAATATATATGGTAAGATAGAAGCTATAGAAATAATAAATTGACCTTTAGGGGTTTTTTTTAATTAAAAATGTCCATAAAATAATATAATCAAACAAATCAATACAATCAATTCCTCTCGCACAATCTTACATTTCGCTCAATCAAACTAAAATACAACTTCCTCTCCAGCTTATTCATGATTATTTATGTAGATCTTTGTATCCCATTCATTGTATGTATCTTATATTCTTAGTTTCAACAAGTTACTGTCTATAGAAAAGATTTCCCCTTGTTAGACTGCTATTTACCTTAGTAGATAAAAATTATAGAAGCAAGTTAGTGTATGATTACATACTTTCAAGCTGGTATAATTAAGTAATATTGATTATGTAGTTGTAAAAGAATTGAAATTTGATAAAAGATACTAGAAGTGATACTGAGGCAAATATGTGATTATTCAATACACAGATGCTTATGTAATAAATAGAATGAGGTTATCGGTAGAAATCTGTAAGGTATCACAATAGAGGAAGTAGAATAAGTAGATAATTATAACCAATGTCTGGAAAGTGGGAAGTCAATTGTGTAACCCCCCCACCTCTTTCTGTGTATATTATATTCTGTTTCGTCTAAGTTAGTTATATTGTTCCTGTACATGTAGTTTTATGCTACAAAATTTGTGTGTGTGATAAAGATAATTGAATTAGAATAACTGTGTACAACCAGGCATATATTAGGGCATGAATGGGGAGAAGAAAGTGACCAGAGGATGGCAACACACATGATAAAGGCTCTGGAAACCAAATCCTGTGGGAAATGGTTTGGGGAGCTATGTATGTTTAGCCTTTGACACAGGTATGTTAAGCCTAGAGAAAAGGCTGCTGAGTGGTCATATGATAGACATCTTTGAACTTCTGAAGGTGAAGCTACATTGGTTTCTACAGCTCTAAACATTAGGAAGAAAGATCTGATGTTAAGAAATGGTTGACTGTGAAATAGATTGCCATGCAGGGTAGTGGATTATATTTCATTGAACGTTTTTAAACTGAGGTCATATGGCTATCTACCAGGGATGCTTTAGCTGTGGCTCCCAGTACAAGTAGGAGTTGGACTAGATGCACTTTGGGGTAGCATCCAACAGTGCTTCTATACTGTTAGCTCTCTAGGTGAATTTATGGCAGTATGGCAAAGGATTTCTTGTTTTAACCAGAACAAAAACAAATTGTTCTGCAACAAAAATTGTAATGCTGAAATGAAAAAAGCTTACAATAACCAGGAATACAGTATTGCATGGAAGAATCATAAGTTCTGTTCCGTTCTGGTACCTGAGACAAATTGAGACCTAAACCCAGTTCTTTCATCCTGAGTGAGCGTCTT
This sequence comes from Gambelia wislizenii, assembly GCA_030847615.1. Classification (NCBI taxonomy): domain Eukaryota; kingdom Metazoa; phylum Chordata; class Lepidosauria; order Squamata; family Crotaphytidae; genus Gambelia; species Gambelia wislizenii. The sequence goes on from JAUMIR010000004.1 coordinate 153,303,497, forward strand.
TTGCTTCTAGCTCCACTTGTTGAGTCTTGAGGTTTCCACCACAGTCTCAAGGGAAAGAGTTTGCAAGAATGTGTACAGTAGGTACAAATGCATACAGAAAGGTGTACAAATTATCATGCTGACATTTTTTTAAAAAGTCTCAAACGAATGCAAAAACCAGATGGACTGCAACTTTGTGTGTTTGTGTGTGTGCACATGCATGTGTGCATGCATGTGTTTCAAATATGGCTGTTATAGAAAGGGAAGCTGATTCATCCAGCCTTGTGTGTGGTGACATGGAGATGGTTCCCCGACAGACTAATCAATGTGGAAAGGGTTGCCTGAGGGTGGCAACTACACGACAAAATAAAAGTAGCTCCTGTTCTCTCTGTGTGTGTGGTGGGGAGTAATGCAGAAGTGAATGCAAAGGTGCTCTCATTGTGAAACACTCCTCCCCCATCCAAGAGATAAATAGAGGGAGAAATCAATATTGTAACTACTTTGGATTAGATATGAACAGTTACTGTAATACCTCTTAATTAGCCAAATTAGGTCATGTTCCTTGTAAAGGGGTATGAGTCTGGCAATTTTCCCATCTGCCAGAAATCCACAAAGATCAATGGAATAATTAAAGAGTGATGTATCATAGCAAGCCAAAAGCCTATATGGCTAATTTTAAAAGGCTGCAGACAGTTGACACCATCTGGACAGTTGGCTTTGGTAACTTTATAATAGTCCCATGTTTCCCTTTCCTGTTTTCCCAGAATGTTTTGATTTCACATTTCTGAACATGAACAAACAAAGCCTTCAAATCCCTCCTCAACTCTATACAGATACTTACTAGTGCCAAGTGCCTGTTTCATGGGGAATGCAGGGGGAGCACCAAAATTGCACAGCCTACTTTTTTAAAAAAGTATCTCTGTTATTCATTAATGTCTTTTAATAATAATAATAAATAATAAAATTTATTTATACCCCACCCCTGTTCTAAAAACAATCGGGGCGGCTTCCAACAATTAAAACATTATAATAATGACTAAAAACACCATCCACCCCCACCCACCCCCATAAAAAGACATTAAACACTATAAAATTAAAACCTTCTAACTAAAAACACATTAAAAACAAATATATACATAATTTTAAAAAGCCAGGAGACTGAGCTCCTGAAGATTTAATAATGAGCCTACCGGGATCTAATCAGGAAAGGCCTAGTGAAAGAGCTCTGTCTTTAGTGCTTTCTTAAAGCTACTCAAGCTTGTCAACTGACGGATCTCATTCGGCAGGCCATTCCATAAATTGGGGGTGATTACCGAAAAGGCCCTCTGGGAGGTTGCAGACAGCCTAGATTTTTGTGTCTGATGGGATTCCTCCCAGAGGACCGGAGTGCGTGGGGAGGATTGTATGGGAGGAGGCGGTTCCAGAGATAAGTTTTAAAATAACAAGGCAAGACCACATACTGAGTTATGATACAACAATTTTTGTTAATTGATGGTGAATCTGAAGATTTTGGTTGAAATAACCTGTAGGACCCCAGTGAAACACATTTGGCTTAACCTTGCTATTTAGTACAAACAGTATGTCAAGGTACTATTAGTTAATGTCTGAAATAGGAGTGGCTAACTTTTGCTCATCCAGATAGAGATGGACTACATCTCCCATAATTCATCTCAGTTGACTACATAGTCTAGGGTTATTGAGAGTTCCAGTCCAACAGCATCTGAAGGGCCACAAGTTATCATTCTCTGATCAAAGAAAATGAGGGTTAAACTCCTACATGCTCATTAAGGGGGGGGGGAAAGAGTATGGCCTGGGATGTCCCTTACTTCCTAGGAGACATGTAGAGGTTCAGGCTGCATGGTGGCAATTCTGTGCATATTTACTTAAGAGTAAATCTCATTAACCATGTTAAGTCTTATCTCTCAATAAGAATGCACTGGACAGGATTGCTTATTCAATTTTCTTTCCAATCCCCACTCCACAATGTACTCCAGCTTCATATACCATTTAGATTATAATCACTTTAAGGATGTGTCACATAACTGTGTCTCATTATTTGATGTCTTGAAGCAGAATAGGAAGACAAATTACTTTTTTGAAAAGCTTGGTATTTTGATGATAACTAATGCTCACTGAATGGTATTTGATATGGGATGGCTCATTTAAGCATATCTCTATCAAGGGAATAGTGCCACTCTATTCTGCTTAGTCAGACTTCACCTGGAATACTGTGTCCAGTTCTGGGCACCACAATTCAAGAAGGATATTGACAAGCTGGAACGTGTCCAGAGGAGGGCAACCAAAATGGTAGGAGGTCTGTAACCCATGTCCTATGAGTAGTGTCTTACGGAGCTGGGTATGTTTACCCTAGAGAAGAGAAGGTTAAGAAGGGACATTATAGCCATGTTTAAATATTTGATGGAAGTCATACTGAGGATGGAGCAAGCTTGTTTTCTGTGGCTCCAGAGATTAGTACATGGAGCAATGGACTCAAACTCCAGGAAAAGAGATTCCATCTAAACATTAGGAAAAATTTCCTGACAGTAAGAGCTGTTTGGCAGTGGAAGGCACTGCCTCAGAGTGTGGTGGAGTCTCCTTCTTTGATGGTTTTTAAACAGAGTCTGTATGGCTGTCTGTCGGGAATGTTTTGATTGTTTATTCCAGCATGGCAGGGGGTTGGACTGGATGGTCCTTGTGGTCTCTTCTAACTTTATGATTCTACGATGTAACAAACCTTCAGATGGCACAGCCATCTATTTATGAAAGCATATGTGAATCAGCCATGCCTGGTATAGTTCTATTGGGTGCTAATTCAAAATAAGCAAGGTTAGACTTGGATGTTTAAGTACCACTAAGTTTCCAAATGCATAGTGCTCTCCCGTTAAACCCAATGGGACTAAAATGATCAGTCTGTATTAAATTGTTTGGTGTTATTCCCTGCTCTACACAGCACAATGTGATGAATCCTTCTCTGATTGTTTTTTTATCATGTTCACTTTTTTCCCCAGCATTAGACTATTAAATTGACACAGGTGTGGAACCATGGGAAGAGGTTAGTGACTGCAAAAACAGCCACATCCTCAATGAAAATACCTCTTTGTCATTGCAGAAGGAGTTGGCATTTGACACATTGGACATGGAGACGTTACTCATTTTCTTTGCAAATTGGTCTTTATTTCTTTTAAAAACAATATACTACTTGACTTTTGATATGGAACTTTTAAATTTCTTTCAGAAAGGAAATGCCACAGCAAACAATATCTCACCATTCACAAAGATGAAAATACTGAAGTTTGTTGTAACCAACTCAGAGCTCAGTAGGCATTTGAGAATAATGAGCCTACCAGATTTAATTTATGAGCAGAATAAATTCAGGTTTTGTCAGCATCATGGAAAGTTATTTCTCTTAGTCTGTCCCTTCCCATGGGTTTCTAGTGAGAAGAATAATACATAATCCATAGACACATGGAGTACGTTATTCTCCTCTTAGTAACTGACTGAAAGATTAAGAGAAAGGGAGCCCTGGTGGCATAGTGGTTAAATTCCAGTACTGCAAGCCAGCAAGTTCGATCCCAAGGGCTCCAAGGTTCACTCAGCCTTCCATCCTTTCATAGATTGGTAAAATGAATACCTGGCTTGTGGGGAAAATTAGGTAACACACATTGGATATTGCTTAATGTGGTATAGATATGTAAATTGCTATTGCTTAAACAAATTGTAAGCTGCTCTGGGAGTCTTTGTGGCTGAAGATCAGGGTATAAATACCAAAACAAATAAATAAATAATAAAAGAATGATGTTGTAAATGTGGTGGAAGTACTTTCATCACATACTAACTTGAAAATCAGTGGTTTAGAATGCAGTGTATGTGTGTGCAATTCAGATTACTCATTACTTCTAGGGATAGGAAGAATATTTTAAAAATTCAGAAAATGGTTGAAAAATGTGTTATTCGAGTGTTGAGAAAGCATGATGAGAAGAATCCTGGACAGACAAGAACCTTGCAGTTCAAAACTTATTCAGTGCAAATTTTGCATGAGGTTGTTTTGCACAGGAAATAGCATTTTCTGCAGAAGAAACATTTTTTGCAGGTAAAATAATATTTCAATGCAGAAATATTATTCCCTGTGCAGAACTTGCTGTGATTGGGGTTTTATTCTATGTAAAAAATCACATGTATGTGATTTGCATAAAAAAACAGCATTTTCTGCATAGAAAACAGCATTTTCTGTGTATTTCTTTGCAATGAATCAAGGAGTCTTAGTAGACCACAAACTGAACATGAGTCAGCAGTTTGATGCAGCCACTTAAAAAGCCAATGTGATTCTATGCTGCATCAATAGGACTGTTGTGTCTAGACTGAGGGAAGTAATAGTACCACTCTATGCTCTTTTGGTCAGATCTCAACTGGAATACTGTGTCCAGTTCTGAGCACCGGAATTCAATAAGAATATTGACAAGCTGAAATGTGTGCAGAGTAGAGTGACCAAAATGTTGATAGGTCTGGAAACCATGCCCTATGAGGAACGGCTTAGAGAGCTGGGTATGTTTAGCCTGGGGAAGAGAAGGTTAAGGGATGATATGATGGTAATGTTTAAATATTTGAAGGGATGCCATATTGAGGATGGAGCAAGCTTGTTTTCTGCTGCTCCAGAGATTAGAGGCTTGTCTAGACAGGTAGTTTACCCCATATTGCTCCTATCTTGGATCCTTGCAGTCTCAACAATGCAGGACAATGCGACACAACACCTCACGACCCGTGGGGCCAAGGGGGGGGATGGGTTAAGGCCCATTATACCATAAAAAAAACTTGGTAAAATCTGCTTCAGCTGGCAAAAAATGGATTGGGCCCCATTTGACCACAGGAGTCCATTCTTGCACACAAGCCCATCACTGCTGCTACCATCTGCCTTGCTCTTCCATAGCCAGGAAGGAGTCCCACAGCATATGATCAAGGCTGGTCATGTGCAGTGGGCCTTGGTCAAGTGCTGTGGGCCAGCTTCCTGGCTTCAGAGAATATGACACAGACAGTGGCAGCTGCAGACACCAGACAGTGTGCTTAATCTGGACTCCATCCCATCCATGCAGGTAGTGGATGAGCAACAGGCCAGATCCATGGACAGACTGTGCCAATGGGAAGCTGGCCTGTATAGATGGGCCCTAGGACACAGAGCAATGGACTCAAACTACAGGAAAATAGATTCCACCTAAACTTTAGGAAAAACTTCCTGATGGTAAGATCCGCTTGACAGTGGAACACACTGGCTCAGAATGTGGTGGACTCTTCTACTTTGGAGGGTTTTAAACAGAGGCTGGAGTGATTTTAATGTGTATTCCTGCATGGCAGGGTTTGGACTGGATGACCCTTGTGGACTCTGCCACATCTATGATTCTAAATATTTTCCACACAGTAAATGCTGAAAATGTGAATCAACCACATGCAAATTTTGCACAGAATATGTCCTGGATTGCAAATAGCCTTGAAAAACTGTGTGGTTTCAAAGTCTGTCTTGCAGTGGAAAGAAAATTGCTGAAATACTCATTTTTAGTTTCTAGAAGAAACTTAGTGAATAGTTAGATCCCTAATATTTTCTCCCAAGTTGGTGCTGTCCTGCGGGATTAGAGCGGGGCATTGCTTTCAGCACTATGTGGTTTAAATTTTGGGTGTATGGATACTTCAGAGAGTGCTTCTTCCTGCATATAACTGCACTAGTATTTAGGCAGTGTTATTCTGTATCATCATTATTGGAGTAGTACTCAAGGGTGCCAGTTAGACGGTAGTTTTTGTCACGGGGCATCCCGGGACTTCTTGATCCCGTACTTGTCCCTCTCTGTTTACACAATTTTTGTCTCTGGATATCCCAGGAGATCCCAGGATCATTGTTTACATGGCATCACATCCCATGATATGTATTTTCTCCCACTATATACCACCCCGGGTTTTTTGTTTGTTTACATGAGTTTACGGTCCCAGGATTTTTTTTAGCTGTCAATCAAGGATGCGATTACTCATTTTTTCACATCCTCAGTGACATACTTCCTTTAGAGTTCTGTGCCATGAGCAATGCTATTGGCTGGCTCAAATGTTTGTTCAGGCTTCTGGTTGGGGATGAGGGGATGAATGAGTGTTGCATTGGGGATGAGGGGATGAGGGGAGGAATGAGTGACCTAACGTGGGGAGGAAGGAGCGATCAGAGGCTAAACCCTGTGCTTTCCTTTCGAATGGGAAGAATACTATTTAAAACAAGCTAAACTGGGGAGGAAGGAGCAATCAGTTGGTGCTGGGGAGTGTGAGAGAGGTCAAAAGCAGAGCAGATTAGAGCCCCGGCACACACGCACACACACAAGCCCAAGCCAGTATGCTTTCAGCCAGGAAGCTGAGTGCAGGGGCCAGAGGCTTGCAGTTGTCCTGTCTCTTTAAAATGTTAACCCTTTAAGCAGAGGCAGCTGTGGAGTGAAGGTTTCAAGCCAGTGCAGGGATCATAAGGGGAGGACACACAAGGCATTTTGAAAGACCCAGACGCTGGCATTTTTTACTGTGCCTTGGGGGGATGGATGAATGTGTGATCATCTCCTCAGACACTGGCATTTTTTACTGTGCCTTGGAGAGGTGGATGAATGTGTGATTATCCATTCAGACGCAGAGAGGAAATGCAGGCAGGAGATGAATGGGCGATCCTCTGCCCATGATCTCTTTATAATTTACTCTCTCTTTAAAATTTAAACCCAGCATGCATGGGAGGGACAGGTTAAAGCTGAAGAGTTTGCAGTGTAGAAATCCATTGAACAGGGTGATGTAGTGCAGAGAGATACTCACAAACAAACCTACATGCAGCTGGAAGGGATGCCTTTTTTTTAGCTGGTGAGGCTGAATCTATTGAACGGGTGACTGACCCCTACTTTTCTGGTCGCTGGTCTCTGAGCCCACCCCCTGTCACCATTTCTGGTCATCACCTAGTACCAAGATATCTTGTCTCAGGCTGTTTACATCTCTGATTCTCCGAATCCTCCTGTTACTTTTTTAAAAACCTCCACAACCCATGGGACTGGAAGTCCCGCAGGTTTTGGGAATAAAAGGTGCCCCCCTTCCGAAAATCACATGTCCAACCCGATGTATATGTAAACAAGCAGGGTTCGTCACAAATTCTTCCCACTACATTTTCATCGTGTAAACAGCACCCAGGTGAAGATATCAGAAGGACCTTTTTGGCTGAGTTCCCTGGCTGTGGAATACCCTACCCTTGGAGACCCAAATGCTGCTGATGTTTATCTCATTTTGGCACTAGGTTAAACCTAACTGGTCACCTAGATTGTTGGTGCTCAGTTATCAAAGCTTCATTTTAGACTACTAGGTTGTGGTTTTCATTTTGATTACACTGAATTATTTGAAATTATTTATATTTATTTACTCTACCTTGACACCAGTTCTTTGATCATAGAATGGTGTATACACACACCATTCTTCCTCATGTTAAAAGCATAATGTTAAAAAATATTGTGCTTTGTATTATGTTGCTTAGTTCTTGATTCTCTAGTTCATTCTGCAGATAGATTCTGCAGCAGTTTTCCTGCCTAGACAACTGAAAAGTGGCGGGTTAACCTAAGCAGAGTGATGGCAGGATGCTGGCACGTTTGTTCTATGTAGCAAGATATTCACACTCCTTCTATTCCCTTTTGACTCCGTGGATCATTTATGTCAGTGTCTCACACACGGGAAGCATTTGTCACTGCTCAGCTGCTGTCAAAATTGCACATCATCCTTGAGTTACAAGGTACATTTAAATTACAATGGAAGCTGAAAACAATTGAATCAGGGATGTCTTATACACAGCAGCTACACAGTGGGGGGGGGGTGGATATCCATGCTTCTGTTTTCAGCAGCAGGTAGCTTTCCTCTATTCCTTTCCTATGAAACATGCATGGTATAAGTCTCAAGTGGTCTCCTTACGCAAAATCCGTCTGTCAAGTAGCAAGAGATAATATTCATCTGGAGGGTGGTTGTGAGCCACATAATATATTCTATAATGCAGGGAACAGCATTAAGGCTTGATACATGCTGTATCCTAGAAATGCTTGAGGAATGTGAATTCTGGTATGAAATGACCTAGGGCCTTGTCGCACTACACAATTATAGTGCTATGATTCCACTTTAAATATTATGGCAACAACCTCTAGATTGATGGGATTTGCATTTGGGGGGGAAGTATTTAGAATTTTTGCCAGAAAGCTCTTCTAGTAACCTCACCAAAAACACAAATCCCAGAATTCCATAGGATGATGGGTGAAACTTATGTTTCAGATCATTTTTCAAGAAAATTAGCAGAGAATCACATTAAAAAAATATTCGGGATGCATATAACCCAATGTATATATTAAAAAGTTGTTGAATGCCACTTCTCCCTCCTTCTCTTCTTCCTCACTGTTTCTTCTCTGTTTCTCCTCCACTTCTTCCTCTTCCTCCTCCTCCTCCTCCTCTTCTTCAAGTCTCCTCATCATTAATATTAGCATGGCAGATTGATGCATTGGAGCCCACGGACTGCTGGGAATAGCTCTGCTTGATAAGATTGTCTGTTGCAGACGAGGAAGAATTTACTGTTTGTTTTTGAGGTATTTACCAAAATGTGCAAGTATCTGCATATTCAAGAACTGAAAGAACTGTTCTGAATATGAAGGTTTAAAAATTCAAATACAGAAGAAGGAAAAACTGAGACTTTCCTATCACTGGAGATATTGTAAAGCAGCTCTTGGCACAAAGATGTTCCAAAATGTATTTAGGAATCATATTTTGACAAAATATATTTAGAAATATGCATTTTGATAGAAAGTACAATTAAGATATACACTTTAAAAAGACCCATGTAAATTCATCTAGCTATGAAATTTTGTGCAAATCTTCATTGAATTTTTAAAATAATAGATTAAAGCAAAACAATACAGAACAGAATTGCCTATAAGGACACCCAAAAGAGACACAGACGAGAAATAAAATGAATCATTCATCCAACTGTGTGTGTGTGTGTGTGTGTCCGTGCAGAGGTAAGTGTCGTGGTAACCTCCAAGGTATAATATCAGGCAATCCACCAGGGTGGCAGTTCAAATAGTTCAGAATGCAGCTGTGCATTTAATGTCATTCAGAAAGGACTGCTCTAACTTTCAGTTTATTTTAGTTTATTTTTGAGGGCCAAGGTAAATGTGGTTTTCATAAACATGCACACCTTTGGAGGTTTTGTCCTGTGTGGCAACATGTCTTTTAGAGAGAGCTTACCATGAATATCAAATGCTACATGCAGGAGGCCAGAATGAAACCTGTTGCCCCTCTTACCACATAATAATTTCAGTTGTTTTGCTTAACCCTGGCTTGCTTTGCTGAAAGCATCACAGCAAAGGAAAGTATGATTGCTCAGGTGTAGATTCCTCTCACCACACTTCTGTTAACCACATACATGTCTTGTTTGTAGATGACTGAAATTAAGTGCTGGGGCCTTTTAATTCTTAAAAAACAAAACAGGATGGAGGATAATGATATCTAATTATCCATTGGTCTATCGGTCTTCTACATCATTCTATTAACAGTGTCCTCCGAAGATTCTGTAATAAAACTTAAATGATGCTGCTGCTCTGGGAGTAATTCCAAATAGATTGACAAACATCATGTTGTTGTCATTATCGTTTCTTTATATAGTGACCTCATTGTACATGGTGCTTTACAAGTAAAAGAACAATAAGTTTCCTGCCCCCAGGCTTGCAATCTAATTAAGTCAGGACACAAAAGGAAAAGGGGAACGCAGTGTGAGAAGAGGTTAAGTCAGCAGATACTACATTTTTTCCTCTCCCTCCAAGGCCAGGGCAGTGGCCCTTGGAATGGAGGGAGGCCATTTCATCTTTTTCTGGGCCTAGGCATGATGGAGCTGTGCTTGACTCTTCTTCTCTCCCTCCTCAACCAGGGCAGTGGCAGTTGGAATGGAGGGGAGTGCCTTTTATCATATTCTGGGGCTAGGCATGGTGGAGCTGTGCTAGCTTCTTCTTCTCTCCTTCTGAGGCCAGGCAGTGGAGTTCATCTGTTCAGATTTCAACTGTATGAAATCCCCATTGGTAGGATCACAATAGCCCAATTACAAACAATAACACTACTTACTTGGAACATGTCTCATTACCTACCAGCTTCTTGAGATCTAGCTTAAACCCATATCCACCCATTATGGCATCCATAAACTGGTCCAGCACCTACATAGTTCCAGTTGACTCCAATGACAAGAAGAAGTAGACCCAAGTATCACTATCATATTGATAATACTCTGTTCCAAAGGCCTTAATGCTCTCATCCAGCAGCTTCATATAGTGAACATAATGGGAGACAAGTTGAAATCCTGTGTCATCAACAGTTTAATGGCCAGGGGACTGCAATTGAGTCTTAAAGCTCCTGAAAGTGGCCTTGTAGATAAGATCAGAACCATCACAGTGACTCTCACTCCCTTCTGTTTAAGCCAGTCCAGTAGGATTCCATTACCAATGGTATCAACCGAGAGAGGCAGGGATATCAACAGTGTATCACTCTCACCTTTCAGGGAAAGTAGGTTGTCAGCCAGGGCAACCAAGGTTGTTCTGACATGCCTAAAATGGGTCTAGCTATTTTCTCCAAGAACACTGGATGTTTTCCAACCACCACCTGCTCAAGTATGTGGCCCTAAAAGGGAGGATATTAGTGATAGAGTATTTTTTCATATATCTGTGGGACCAGAGAGCTCCACATATATATGAAAGGTTATACAACAGCCACCTCCAGCACAGCAGACTCCTCCATCTTGCATAAGTGAAGCACTAATAGCTCACTGGACCCACTTGATCAAGCTACATTTACTAGAGCCTTGTCTATATGGTGAAAATACTCTCATAAAATTCAAGGAGAATACCTCTTGTTCCAATGGGATCCTGCAACATTTTGCCATATTTGGAAGGGGGTGGGGCAAAAGCTCCAAATACTCCATGGGAAAAGCCTTCATGGCTTTTCCCATTTAAATAATCATCATCATCATCATCATCATCATCATCACCATCTCCAAAGGAAATGCACATTTCTGCATGTTGGGACAACTGATTCACTTTGCTGTGCATTCCCAATAAGAGTGAAAGTGAAAAGCTGATTGGTCAGATGCATACAGGAGGTGAAGCTTGCTGGCAAGGCAAGCACCTGGAACCACCATGTTCGATTTTTGCTGTAGCAACCATGCACTGAGTCAATGAAACAGCCTTCCCCCGTTTTTTCAGCTTATATAAGTGGAAGATTTCACTTCTGCATGGTGGATTTCCTTTTTTAAAAATACTGATCAGCAGTGGCAGCTGGTGACAATAAAAATGCAAGTAATTCACTTGTGTCTGCCATCTTGATTCGCAAGCGTGCTCGTTTTGACATCAAACGCATATGGAGACAAATGAAAGCTGCTGTAAATTGGCATTAGTGTGCATCAATCCACATTTTATTGCCTCATATAGATGAGTCCTAGATCTTATCAGCCAAGATGGGAAAAGGTCAAGCTTACATATGGAGGGATATTTTGATTCATACATCTAGTCTACATGCAGGCCACAATGTCAGCTGTCTTCCTTACCTATTTGAATATTTACCTATCAAGGGTATAGAACACTCCTCATTTCTATGCAGATCTACTCAGGGGGCCAACAGCTGCACAAGTTGTAAACCAAAGTTCATCTCCACACAACGGCATCCTAGGGAACAGCTTCTTAACTCCTATCATTAATATCAGCAGAACAGCAAAAGAGGTTTGATGGCTTGGTGGGAAAACACCACAGCTTATCTATGTTCATAAAGTGGAGGTTTCCCCGCCCTGCTGGCATTTAGAAGGTATGGACAGAAGCTCAGATCCATTTTCCCACATGAATCCCAACTTCCTATGTGATTACAGACAATAGCTAGAAGCCAATGAGGTCTGAAGAGATGGGTTCATTATAACTAGCCATGGACAATAGTAATGTACAGTGAGGTTTCAACTACTAATATGTGGAGCCTCCAGTTGAAATTAATGGGGCATGCCTTATAAGCAAGGGAATTCTCTAGAGTCTTGTGCCCACAGTAAATGAAGTTGCGTAGCTGTGGTTAATCCTGCCCCATACATTACACAGAAGTTAGGAATTTTTCAATGTTGGAAAATATGCTCAGAGCACTGACATGTTTTTAAGAATGATAATGGCCTCCTTCACATTTAGTAAGAACCAATATTAGAATAGTCTGCTTCACCTTAATAGGGATCATACTTTTTTCCTTCCTTAGCCAGAGTGTCTCACACCATACAAAATACTTGTCATGAACTGTATATTGCTCTATGTTATGGTTGTTGATTACCTCCTAAACTCAATTTATTCTGAAATCATTATCAAGTATAATTAATTTTCTTGATGTTCTACACTTCTCCCAATCAATAGCAAACTTAATGGCATTGTAATTAAATTAACCAGTAGCTTCTTGGGAGCTGTAACATATATCTCTTTGAACATGTGGGAGATAGTTGCAGTAAGAAACCCTATCATAGGAAAGACTTCCTGGATACAGGAGAATTAAATTTTTGCTTTATTTTATTGAATACTTCATTTCAGAATGCTCCATATTCACAATACATACAATATTATCTGATTATGGTTGTCAACCAATTAAAAAATTTCAACCTCTTTAATCACCTGACAATTGGTGGCTTAGTTTTGTGATTAAATTGAAATTAAAGTGCATACAGCCATAAGCTAAAAGTACAGGGCAGGAAATGGAATTCTGTTGCCTGTGGGATCTAAGATAAGGGTCTTCCCCAAAGCACCATCCCCTGCAAAAGAAGAGGGAGTGGAAAACAATTACGTTATGACCACCAGGATGTGGCTCATATGGCTTCACTTTTCCTGCCACTGCCCTTGTTTTGGAATAAGAGAGAGGAGTGAAATATGTTGGGACTCAGCCTTGGACTTGAGGAACATCAGAATCGTAGAATCAAAGAGTTGGAAGAGACCACAAGGGACATCCAGTCCAACCCCCTTCCATGCAGGAATACACAATCAAATTATTCTCAACAGATAGCCATCCAGCCTCTGCTTAAAAACCTCCAAAGAAGGAACTCCTCCACACTACGAGGCAGTGTATTCAACTTTTGAACAGTTCTTGCTGTGCTGGGAGAGGCGATGGAGGCTTTGTCAGACACCAACTGATCTTTCTGGTGAAAGCTTCCTGCTGACTTCAGTGCCTGGATTCTAGTTATCTTGACTTGCTGCTTTGACTCATGCTTAGACCTTGGACTGCCCGTGATTACTCTGCTGCCTTCTCCTGTTGACCTTCGGACTGCTTTGGACCACGCTGACTGATTGCCGTAAGCCTTTGACCTTTTGGACTGTGTTCCGGGACTAAATCTTTGTGTTTGAATTCCTGTCAGCTAATTAACAGTTGGCTCCCTTTCCAGACTAGTGCTGTTTATACTTTGCTGTTACCTAGTTGCTTTCTGGACAGCAGCCTCGAGTCATATTGGCTTTTTTAGCTGCTGCATCACACTGCTGACTCATGTTCAGCTTGCGGTCCACTAAGACTCATAGATCCCTTTCGCATGTACTGCCATCAAGCCAGGTGTCACCCATCCTATATCTGTGCTTTTTATTTTTTCTGCCCAAGTGTAGTATCCTACATTTCTCCCTGTTTAAATTCATTATGTTGGTTTTGGCCCAGCTTTGTAATCTGTTATTCCTCAAGGCTGTGGGTGATTCTTCTTCACTTCTACCTCATCAGGGAATTTTCCAGAGGAGCAAAACTGTATTTGAAATCAACCAACACCTACCTGGAGGAGGAACACTCAACTAAGTCCTTTCAACCGGCATAATAGATTGGAAGTGGGAAGTGAAAGTTGATTGTCCAAGCACTGGCCAAGTCCTTTCCTCCAAACCTCCATCAGCATAAGGAAAGGTAGAACCAGTGTTGGGGAAAGGAGTTGATAATATTAGGTGGGGGATTTTGAGGGAGACACTCCACCTCTTGGTACCATGCAACCTGCGGGGTTGGTTCAGGGATACTCTGGCCCCTGGTCTGTGCCCACCATCTGATATAGGGCTTGATTCAATGTTACAAAATGGGATTTCCCTTCTACAGTAACACTTCCCCTTGATTTCCTTCCCCTGTTCACTACCATATTTTCAGAGGGTACTCTAACTTTGTGGAGCAGATCTTTTGCATTCTATCAGTATTGTTTGTTCTTTTGGTAGATGACCAGCTCTGGATGACCCACAGGTGCCCTTGTGAGGAATGGGCCAACAGAGGTTCCATTCAAAGATCTGGTAGGGTCTGAACTTTTTTCCTGTCCTTCATACGTTTGAAGCAACTAAATTCCACTGGCAATTGTCCCAGCTCACTCAAAATTACTGTTGATTAATATTGAGACTTTTCAGCATTGAGATCACTTTACAGACATAATGAAACTATTGCTGATGAGTCTTAGCTCAGCTCATTGCATAAATACTTTGGTTTTTTTCACAGTGGACTCTTGATTCGACACATGTCTCAACACACACATTTTGTCTATGAGCACAAGGTACATTGATTTTCATAGAAGCCATAGAAATGGAGAAGAGGCTACACAATGGCATCCTGTGAAACATTATAATTCCTCTTCAGTCACATCTGTAGGCCACATTTATATGTTGTATACAGTAGACTCAGTCTCTGACTTTTGCTGCAGACATACCCCCAAAAAACCTTTTTATTGTTCTTAACCTCACTAGCAAGCCTGAGCTCATTCTGTGCTTTAGGTTTTCTGACTTTACTCCTACACATGTTTGCCATCTGTTTGAATTCTTCTTTGGTGATTTCCCCCTTTTTCTATTTCCTCTCTTTTAGTAGTATTCCTGACCATGGGATCACCCCCAGTATTTCCCTGAGTTTCATGAAATCAGCTCTCCTAAAGTCAAGAATGCGTGTCTGACTATGCCTGGCTTCCCCTTTCCATTCTGTAACAAATTCCAGGAGAACATGATCACTCTCACCTAAGGATCCCACCACTTGCACCCCATTAACCAGGTCTTCCCAGTTGGTTAGGATCAGATCTAAAATAGCTGACCCCCTTGTTGCCTCTTCTACCTTTTGGACAATGAAATTGTCTTCCAGGCAAGTAAGGAATTTGCTAGACCTTCAAGTTTTGGTTGAGTTAGATTGCCAGCAAATATCAGGATTGTTGAAGTCACCCATCACTACTACATCTCTCCTTTCTGCGTGTGTGTTCATCTGTTCTAGAAAGGCATCATCCAATTCCTCCGTCTGACTTGGAGGTCTGTAGTAGAGTCCCACAATAACATCCCTGTTGTTTCCCTCCCCTTTAATTTTTATCCAGATGCTTTCCACCTGGCTTCCAGTATTAATGTCATGGATCTCTTCAGTGGTATAAATATCCCTGACATATAATGCTATTCCTCCTCCTTTCCTGTTTGGCCTGTTTCTCTTATAAAGGTTATACTCCTCTAATCCTACATTCCAATCATGAGACTCATCCCACCAGGTTTCAGTAATGCCTATTATATCATATTTGTTTTGTTGTGCTAGGAGTTCAAGTTCATCTTGCTTATTTCCCATGCTCTGTGCATTAGTGTAGAGGCATCTAAGACCATGTGTTCCCTTTACTTGCTCCCTGTGCAATTTTTTTTTTGTCACCCACTGTTGGGTCCTTGCACTGTTTGCCTTGTTCCCTCTATGACAGTTTGACTATTTTCTCCAGCCCTTTTGCCTTCCAGAATACTATCTCCCTCCCCCACATGACTCAGTTTAAAGCCCTCCTGATCAAACTCTTGAGACTGCTGGCAAAAACGTTTCTGCCAACTATCGTGAGATGCACCCATCTCTTGCCAGAAATCCCCCCTCATGGAAGTGCAGCCCATGATCCAAGAATCCAAATCGTTCTCAGTGACACCATCTATGGAGCCAGTTGTTTACGTCGGCTATTTTCCTCTCCCCTCCTGGACCATGTCCTTCAACTGGCAGAAGAGATGAGATGACAACCTGTGCATCCATTTCTTTCAGCTTCCTCCCCAGAGCCTCATAATCTCTTCTGATCTTTGGAAAGTTGTGACTTGCAGCATCATTGGTTCCCACATGGACCAAAAGGAAGGGGTAATGATCAGTAGGCTTGACAAGTCTTGTCAGCCTCTCCGTCACATCACGGATCTTTGCCCCAGGAAGACAACACACCTCCCGAGACATCTTGTCAGCTCCACAAACCACTGCTTCTGTACCCCGTAGCAAGGAGTCCCCCACCACCACCACACACCTCCCCCGAGGCTTCGCAGCTACTGTTCCCTGTGGTGGTACTATCAAGGTCCCCTGCTCTGCCCTTGAAGTCTGTCCATGCTGTTCTTCCTTGTTGTCCTTGATAAGGGAGAGGGTTTCGAATTGATTCTGTAGCTGCAAGCTGCTCGAAGAATCCCTGGATTTTCTTGTTTTGTGTGTAACATTCCTCCAGCTGTCTACCTGCTGTGTCTGTGAAGTGACCCTCTCCTCCGCAGCCACTTTCTCTGTGCGGTCCCCGTCCAAGACTGTTCATTCTGTTCTGGCCAGGAAAACCTCTTGCTCACGAATCTGTTGAAGTGTAGCTACCCATGACTCCAGCTGCTGGACTTTCTCCTCCAAGAGGGCTACCAACTTGCACTCAGTGCATGTGAAGTTCCCCACGTCTGTAGACAGGAAGACACACATTGCACAAGTGTTGCAGGGGACTGCAGGAGTCCCTTCAGTGTCCATGGTGAGAGATTTTAGGTAATCTAAGAACTCTTAGGTAATGCTGAGAACTCTAAGCTGTACTTTTAGGTATGCTATATTTTTGTTTGGTCACTGAAATTAGCGTGCCGTTAGGCACATTTCTCAGCAACAAGAGCCTCTCCCAACAGTTTAAAATGAACCCTGGAAGTGAAGTGTAGATTGTAGCACAGCTAAAAGACTCAAAGACTGCATCCCACATTGCCTAATATTAAAAGAGGGTCTCTACTCAACCTAGGTTCTCTTGGCCTCTTCAACACAGGTAATCATTCCTGACTTAAGTAAGTTCCTATAGTAAAGTGTAGTATCCATCTGGGTGACCTTTGGATAGCATGCTTTCACCTGACAGGAATGTTTCCCACATGCAGCTTCTAAAATGGGAGAACAACTGAAATTTCAGAAATGAAATCCATGGATTGGTTGTTATAATGTGCTATACATGGAGCTGCCTTGGAAGATTTTGTTGAAATGCACTGGTAGGGTTGGACAAAGAACATATCATTTTGTCTTTTAGTTACTAGTTTTTCCTGGAGTTCAGCACAAGGTGTTGCCTCACACCTGAAGTTCTAAATGGCTCATGTTCAACATCTCTCCATGCCCTGACTGCTGGAAAGGTGTGCCTATTACAAAAGAAAAAAAATGAAGGTGACTGTTTTGTGTCAACAGCTGGCAATTCTGTTTTGTGATACAGCCTTCAGGTCCTTTCCCCCCCCCCTGCTTTTAATTAGGAACTACCCCATGTAATACATAGGAGTATCATTCATGGATTCCATGTGTGATATAAAAAAAGCTTAAGCTTTCCTGAAATAGATCATGGGCATTACCTTGGGGTGTGCCTAGGAAGCCATAGGAAGCTTAAAGTGTAATCTAGAGCATTTACTGTTCATTTTGAATATAGGCCACTAAAGATGCAGTGAACTCTAACTTCAGAAACAAATATAACATGCTCCAGATTAGGGAACATTCTTCTACACCAGCTGTCATCTCCACTTGGTTTTAATGATGGGCTGATAGGGACAGTCCACAATCTGTCTGCTTCCCTTCCATGCATGGTTTTTGTCTGAATAGAGTTTTTGTAAAATGGTTCCTGAGCAACAACAGCAGGCTCAAGGGGAAAAAAAAGATTTCTGAAAGTCTTAAAATATACTATACAAGGGTATTTTAATGACACACTGGCACTATTATCTGGCTGTCAAAACAGTTTTATCTCTGTGACATCCTCAAGTTCTGTATAATTGAAGTAGATATTTTGTGGTGTTCTGAGAAACAATTGACAGAGAAGGTGCAGCTTCTTTCCTTTCACTTAAAGTGAGGAATATTTCTCCCTTCACAGTGAGGGGTGGTCTTTGGTTTATGCTATTGTTTTCTTTCAGTACCAGGTTGTCTAGTTCCAAAAAATATTTAATCTGAAATCACTGATAAAAGGTGGTTTGTAAGTGCTTCAAATAAATAATTCTACTCCTGTTCAGTTCTACAAATATCCTTTTAGTCTATCTCTACTGTCTGTACTGTTCTATCGGAAATCTCCTTCTCATCTTTACATACATTTAGTCCAGGTGATAGCAGTGCTTTTTTTTATTGCTTGGTGTGGCTGATTTTTGCTTCTTCAGTTCTACTTGCAACTACATATTTGTTGTGTTCAAGATGGCACATAAAATGCAAAGGGTGAGACCCAGACTAAGGAGATTATAAAATGCATTAAAAAACCACCCAAGAGCATCACACAAGGACGACGTTATTGTCCCACCAATGGGACCTTGTTTCAGATGACGTCATTGCCCTTATGTATTGGAAATTGTTTAAAATACCAGGGGAATTATGTTGTCCCTGTTTAAACATCCACACTGTACTTCACAGGCTAGTGGAGAATACAGCCAATTTAGCAGAGTTCAAAACAAACACAGCAGCATTTAGCATTAGATTCTTAGCATACATATAAAACCACAGCTTAGTTAATAACCAAACACCCTTTATCTTTTCCCAAGTTGTTTAACTAGCAAAATAACCACTCAAGACTCAAAAGTTTGTTTAAAAGTACAAAAAACATCTTTACTCACAGTTGGAGAGCTTTTCATGGCAGATACATCAATGCTTCATCAAAATAAACTAAAACTACTTAAAAATGTTTAAAAACTACATTGTTACAAAAACAATATTAAGGACTCCCTGCCTGGGGTCCTTTCCCTTCGATGGCCATGTGGTTTGTTAAAGAGCATGGCTTCTGGAACAAAGGAGGAAACTTAGGAGATTTTCAGACCGCGTTGTACCGTGGCTCATGCGGGAGGAGCTTCCGGGAGAGGGACGGCGGTCTTGCGCGGCTTTGGAAGCCGCAGAGCCATATTTTAATCATGGAAGTTGCCCGTGATTAAAATATGGTGCTGAGGCTTCCGAAGCTTCACGGAAGTGACACAGATGGTTTCGAGAGAGGGACGGCGGTGTCCGAAAACGACCCTCTGCCACGCAAGACCGCCGTCCCTCTCCCGGAAGCTCCTTCCGCATGAGCCACGGTAAAACGCAGTCTGAAAATCTCCTTAGACACTCCCCTTCACCCCAGAACTCCATTAGCAAAACTTCAGGAAGTTAAATCAGCTCATCTTGTATGGATTCTTAGTTAACCCTTCAGTAGCAAAACCATTTCCACTTATTGGACTACAAACTATATTTTCCAACATTGTGTGCTGCTCCTGTGCTGCCGCTGTGAGTAAGGCATCACTTTTCATTGATAGGCCCTCCCCATCAATGAAAAGTGATGCTTTACTTGTGGTTGCAGCACAAGAGCAGAACGTAATGATGACGAGGACATCTGAAAACAAGTCCCATTTGTGGGACAGTAACATTGACCTCATGTGCTGCTCTTGTGGTTTTTCGACATGTCAATCTTTTAAGTTAGTTTAATTGAGTTCCCATGAAAATCAATAAAACTGAAGTCATTATGGTCATGGGGTTTAAGTTTAGCTTAGTCTAGATCTTACATGAAGTAATACACACCTAGGGATATGAAGTACATTTGCAAAATATCTCATTCTTGATGATATGCTTCAAGCGATCCTGATGAGAAATCAAGAAGCCTTCTGCTATGAGGTAAAGAACTTTATATTTAAGCAGGTGGCTGTTTGGTTGAGGCCATGATATTGATAACACAGCTGCACTGGACAGGGCACATTTCTAGGATGGAGGACCATCGCCTCCCCAAAATAGTACTCTACGGTGAACTCACCACGGGTCAGCGTAAGAGGGGCACTCCAAAAAAGTGATACAAGGACTCCCTGAAACAACATCTCAGGCTCAGCCAAATTGATCACTAACAATGGTCCACCCTGGCTTCACATCAGGAGGCATGGAGACGCACTATCCATAATGCTGCAGCCTTATTTGAGAACTCACACCGAACAAGTCTTGAAGAGAAATGACAATGCAGAAAGAATCACAACCCGGAAACATCACCCAAGGAGACCTTCTGCTGTGCTTTCTGCAACCAGACTTGTTTATCTCAGTTTGGCCTTTTTAGTCATCAGCACGCTTGCAGTAAGCATGGGATGAGTCCTTCCTGAATCTTCGTTTGCGAAGAAAAGCCAGAGAGATATTGTTGTGTAGAAGGGTCTTTTAGTAGTATAGTGGGCCCTTGGTATCTGCCAGGGTTTGACTCCAGGACCCCCGTGGATACCAAAATCCATAGATGCTCAAGTCACATTATATACAATGACATGGTAAAATGCTGTCCCTTATTTAAAGTGGAAAAATCAAGGTTTGTTTTTTGGATTTTTTTTTTGAATATTTTCAAGCTGAGGATGGTGGAATATGTGGGTATAGAATCTGTAGATGGAGGGCCACTTGTATGCATTCACACTGTTTTAAATTAGTGGTGATTTAATAGGGTAGTTCAATGTTGTTTTTAAAATCACATTGTTTTAGATCCATTTTAAACTCTATGCTGTGAGCCATCTTAGGTCATATATTGGGAGAAAGGTAAACTATGAATTAAATTAATCATCACATCATGAGATTTCTTGCCTCCTGTGTGAAAAATAAACAATGAGAAGTTCTCCCCTGTCAATTTGTGCCAAACGCCTATGTCCAAAATCAGTATCTCTGAAGCAAAGCACACACGGACAGTCAGTAGAGAAGGACAGGGTGATGGATCAACCGTCAAATAGCCCACCTAATGCTTCTGCTTTTCAAAATCCCTTGCAACAAGGCAGGAGGAATAACAGTTTGTGTAAAAATTCTTTCATGCAATTTGTTCCAAAACAAAGGAACTTTCTTTCACTCCAAGTCAAATACAATTATTATTACAAAAATTATTAGAAAGTTGAAATACAGTAGGACCCCAGTATCCATGGGGGATTGGTTCTGGGGGGGGGAGCATGGATAATGAAAGCTGTGGATAAACAGCAAACACAATTGAAAATATTGGGACCTCTGGTTTAAAATACCGTAGAGTTTGCCTTGGAGGACCTAGAAAACATCTAGAGAGGATACCTCTCTAGGCATTTTCTAGGAAGACTCTATGGTATGTGTGATGTTTAGTGTTCTGTGGATAACTGAATCAGTGGATAATGAATCAGCAGATATAGGGTCCTACTGTACATTCTTTATAGGTGTCCTAAAGTGTTTGAGATTTCTGTAGTCACCTTACATACACTCCATGAGGTCAAGTTGATTGCTTACTCTGAGTGTGGATTTGAGTGTAACTCTTGTTGCAGCTTAGTATCTGTTGTGATGCATTCCAGGGGCAAATGCTTTCATAGAAAGTGCATGTTTAAACACACACACACACACACACCACAAAATTGTTTAAAAACCTAAAACAAACAAATGGAGTCATGAAAGCAACAGATGTTTTGTAAATTTATCCAATTCTAATATTTGGTTACTTTAAATTTCCATCATAGTTGTCAAGCAGTTTTTGATATGATTAAAATGGATTAAAGATTCTGTGATGCATGGCAACACAGAAGACAAGTAAAGATTTTCCTACAAATGAGAATTTGTACATCATGTAATGTGTATGTGGAGAATGTGGACAATATTTTAAATTTACAGAGAAATACTTTTATTTTGTATTTAGGTAGAGCAGAACCTTGTTAATAGTGACTTCCTAAAAGGCCAATGCAATTTTGGGCTGCATCAATAGAAGTATAGTGTCCAGATCAAGGGAAGTAATAGTGCCGCTTTATTCTGCCTTGGTCAGGCCTCACCTCGAATACTGTGTCCAGTTCTGGGCACCGCAATTCAAAAAGGATATTGACAAATTGGAGCATGTCAAGAGGAGGGCGGCTAAAATGGTGAAATGTCTGGAAGCCATGCCTTATGAGGAGAGACTTAGGGAGCTGGGTATGTTTAGTCTGGAAAAAAGACAGTTAAGACGCGATATGATAGCCCTGTTTAAGTATTTGAAGGGGTGTCATGTTGAGGATAGAGCAAGCTTGTTTTCTGCTGCTCCAGAGATTGGAACACAGAGCAATGGATGCAAGCTCCAGGAACAGAGATTCCACCTCAACATTAGGAGGAACTTTTTGACAGTAAGAGCTGTTCGGCAGTGGAACACACTCCCTCAGAGCGTGGTGGGGTCTCCTTCCTTAGAGGTCTTTAAACAGAGGCTGGATGGCCATCTGTCAGGGATGCTTTGATCATGATTTCCTGCATGGCAGGGGGTTGGACTGGATGGCCCTCGTGGTCTCTTCTAACTCTGCAATTCTATGATTCTATGATTCAAATTATCAACCCCAAGTCTCATGAATTTTGACACCTCCTTATTCTGATTTGAAAACTGCCATTGTCAGTGCCCAATCCAGAAACCAAAGGTGCAAATCCTCCCCTCCCTGAAACCCAGTTTATACAAGGCCTGTCTAATGAATGCCTAAAACTTAAATTTAATTGGGACAAGTACCCAGATGCACAGAAAGTGGATCTGCTCCCAAGCACAAAACCTACACCAAGTAAAACCCAATTCAATCACAAGGGTCTAGCTAAATCCCCTCCCTCCACCATCATGCTGATGGGTTTTCACCTGTCACAACTGAATAAACACATTTCTCCTTACAAAACGCATGTCACCAAAACTTAGCAAGCTATTTCATCTGTCCCCATACAACTAATTCACTGGTACTACCCCCCACAAAGTCCCTATGTAAGCAATATGCAGCAAAAGCCCTCATTGGTAGATGCATAGATGCTACCCATTCCTTTCAGTCTTCTTAACATGGTGACTGACAAGCTGCTGGACTGGTATATTGAATGAATCACACACCCTAGAACAGGCAGCTCATGTATATATTTATTATTTATTTATTTACTTATTTTATTTATACCCTGCTCTTCAGCCACAAGGCTATCAGAGTGGCTTACAAATTGTTTTAAGCAATAGCAATTTACACATCTACACTGCATTAAGCAGTTTCCAATGTGTGTTAGCTAATTGTCTCCACAAGCTGGGTACTCATTTTACCAATTTACAAAAGGATGGAAGGCTGAGTGAACCTTGGAGCCCGCTGGAATCAAACTTGCAACGTGGTGACTTGCAGTACTGGCATTTAATCACTGTTTCTACTATACAATATTGTATTTGACTTGGAGTGACAGAATGGAACAAAAAAACTATATCAAAGGTGCAGATTCTTGCACTGCCTTCCACTTCTACAGTTCTATGAGTCTATCAGTTCACATGCTGGCATTAATATACTCTCTGGTTGGTGGCCTATCAGTCCACCAAGGAACAAAGAACCATACAGTGCCTGCTGATTTTAAATTAAATTAAATCCAACAATTAAATCAGAAGTGAGTGATTAAATTGAAGCTAAAATTAATTAAATGGCAATTTTCAGTAAGAAAGAGGCTTCTTTGTAATAATGAAATAGTACAAATAGTATTTATTTATGTTATGTATTTGTAATGATTATATTTAAAATAATGTTTTTTTTAAAGTGCAACCCTCCAGTACTTCCAAAATCCAGAATGTTCCCCCCCCCCACACACACACACCTCTGACAGAGTTGTCTACCCCTGTGCTAAGTATAACCCAACCCTAGGAAGCCAGAAATGTGAGTTATATCATCTAGCTCTACCCGCTCCAGCTCCAAGGCCCACATCATGACAGCTCTCCTACACTGCCTTCTGCTGGTGAACCCAGGATACAATTATACTCCAGGAACACACCATCCACTGTGGGTATGCTTTAATTTTCACTCCATCTTTCTCTGGAAAATAGCAGTTCTTTTGGTTACACGTATATTTGTGTGTGGTGGTGGGGAGATGCTGAAATTTTCCAAGGTGGTTGCTGCCACTGAAAGGATTCTATGCAACATGCATCTTACCTCCACTGGACAGAATTTGTGTGTGTGGGTATGTATGTTTTTAAAAAGTAGAACCCCCATTTTATAAACTTGGCCTATGTGAGAATCACGTATGAAAGAAGGCAATATCTAAGGATTTTTGGCTTAGGATAGGAGGTTCACAAAACTGACTCTGCAGTTCTATAACGAAGCAAACAAATTTATGGGTGTGTTTCCTTTTCTTGTGACTCTCCTTTTAAATATAGGGTGGGAACATTTCAGGTATATGAAGAGTAGGAATCATGGAGGCCTTTAGATATTGAAGTATAAATCTCCATTCTGCTTCCCTTCTTCTGGAAATAAAGACTACTTGAACAGGCATCTGGCTATTAATTGGTAGCGCAGAAGAATTTTTTGGTGGGGTTTGTGTCCTGTACTTTTATTTTCACTGTTATGTTTTCTTTTGTTTTATACTGTTTTGAATTAATGGTGTACCGATGGGCTGGCTTGTTTAATTGTTTTTAAACATTTTTAACATCAGGATTTTAACTGAAAATTGTTTCAACCTATGTTGTCTATCAACTTGTGTCCCGTGTCAAGAAAAAGGCTGGATATAAATGCATATAACTAACGAAATGAAATTTCATCATTCCTCAGCATTGACTTTACTGGCTAGAACTGTGTGAGTATCACCCCTGATGCTTATGAAGCATCCCTTTGTGTGGTTTTAAATGAAAAGAAGGAGCAATTTGATCAGATTCTGTGGTCAATGCCATGTCTTTTAAGAGTTAAGAAATAGAAGCTGTTATGTTAGCTCAGCATAGCAAGCAGGAACCAAGCTCTGTGTTTCCTTTGAAACAAATACTATAACCGTTAGCATGCCTCATCAACGTCAGGATTCCACAGATGTTTTGCAACAAGAATGCTCCTTTCATTAGATTTTGAGGACAATGTGTCCTTTTTCTTAATAACCCTTAGCCACATCTTAATTGGTGAGTAAGTGAATAAAAGATGTGCTTATTACTACGTAATTGACTTGTTTGCTTTCACTGCAGCCACTGATATATTTGGGTGTAGAGAATAGGAAGAATCATTCTTTGTGTTTCATATAGCTTCTGGAATAATTTATCTTCAATGATAATCAAAAGCTGCCTCCCTTTAAGAATCTACTGTGGAAGCATTATTATTGTGTAAAATGAGGAAAATAAAATGCAGGGTGATTTCACACACCTGCTTTGAGGGGTTATTTATTCTCTGCTCACATTTTACTATACAGAGGACAACCAGTAGAAAGGAGGATAGCATATGTGGCTTTCTATTTTCTTTATTCATATTTATACACTTATCTTTCTTTAACAAAAATAAAAGGTTGATAGAAGTAATAGTATAAAATATATTTAGGCATCCTTTGTAGCATGCTATTTTTTAAAAAAATCTATATTTAGGATTATTGGGAATCATTTGTAAACATTGAAGAGGGATCAGTTTGTCCTACAGTGTGGTTTTTAGGGGTGTGAGAACCAGCATGGTGTAGTGGTTTGAACATCAGACTACGACTCTGGAGACCAGGGTTTGAATCTCCACTCAGCCATGGAAACCCACTGGGTGACTTTGGGCAAGGCACACACTTTCAGCCTGAGAGGAAGGCAAAGGCAACCCCCCCTCTGAAAAAATCTTGCCAAGAAACCCCATAATAGGTTCACCTTAGGGTTGCTGTAAGTCAGAAATGACTTGAAGGCACACAACAACAGTCTTCTGAGGCACCTCTCGGGCCATTTCATAACGGGCCCTATGCACTCCTGGGCTGTATGTAGGCTGTGTGTGAGAATGTCTTTCTGAGGTGATTTGCAAAGTTTTTTATATATGCAACCCCACCTAATTCAGTACATCTTTTACACTAACCTCCTGCACTGAAGCCCCACTAGATGCATCTGTTACTAGACTGTACAGTTTCAGATGCACATGTAGGCTGTGAATGTTTGGATGGACCTGACAATCAGAACACTCATTTAAATGCTTATGATTAACAACAGGCATGTTGGAGAGGAACGTAAATGTTATGAGATAAAACATTCTGAAGATATTTTTTTTTTTTGGTATATTTTTGGTAAAAACATCCAGAAGCATAATCATGTTAGGATGCTGCAGCAAAAATGAGTATGAGACTAGCAAAATTATTATGTAATGAAGTGTTTTACTGAGTTCTTAGGACAAGTAAGCATATGCAAAATTATCACAGTGTTTATTCACAGCAGTAGTATTGGGTGATAAAGTAATGATTGTAGCATTTTAAAATTCGTTACTATTTGCAGGCTGTAGGAGAATCATAATCTTCTTTGTACCTGTTCAGTGTCACAACGTAAGACTCATTTGTCCCTTGGCTATTGTCTTTCTTTCTGCCTGATCATATGAGTTGTTCTCTTCAAATCAGGGATTATGTCATGTATTGAGATGATGTCATGTTGCTACACACCCAATATGAATACTTATTAATGTTACTGAGAGCAATGAAATAAGTGAATAATTCTACTAAAGGATCTAAAAGGGTTGAAAACAGTCAGGAGAAACCAAATTTTATCTCAGGTTTAGCTCAGGTTAAACAATGTTCCAAACCTCAGTTCAAACTGAGTTCAAAACAAACAAAAAAAAGTTGTGCCAACCATTGCTTTTTCTTTTCCTGATAGTATTTTTTTTTTGGGGGGGGGAAATAAAATTATTGTCTTGAAGATGACAGTCACAATTTCCAGAAAGATACTAGTTATAATAGCTACCTGCCAACACAGACATAATGGACAACAGAGTGGTGTATCAATGCTACATTTTTAAATGATAGTTTATTTATTTATTCATTCATTTAATTTGCCTTCCAGGGAATTTGGTCGTTGGAAAGTAAACAACTTAGCTGTTGAAAGAAAGAACTTTCTCGGCTCCCCGCTGCCTCTCGCCCCTGAATTTTTCCGAAACATAAGACTGCTAGGACGGAGGCCAACTCTTCAACAAATCACAGAAAACCTTATCAAGAAATATGGGACACACTTCCTGCTGTCAGCTACCTTGGGAGGTAAGGTCACTAATATAAAGCCATTTAATAAGTACTTCAGCCCAGCTATGTGAACTTGACAGGAGGAATAAATTACTTGTGTTACATGGGAGAGGGATAACTGCCTGTGTGACAGGGGAGAACATATTCTCCTCTTTCTGCATTTTTTGTGTGTATGTGTGGTTATTTCAATTTTATCTTTTTTAAATTTGAAAAAGGAAGTTTCTCATATTTGGGGCAGTTTTTACATGTTTTCAAACCAAAGGCAAATCAAATGAAAGACAAAATAAGTTTTCAAGACTGTAGCTCTGTACTCACTCACTTGAGAATAAGGGCTCATCTACACTGACTGAGATAACCCGGAGGCAACCTAGAGTATTCTGGCCCTGGAGGTGCCCCAAATTCTCCCTGTTACCAGAGCTCTCCATGCTGAAAATGGGCAGCTTTCCTCACGTGCATTCTGCTGTATTGCCTGGCACCAGCACCACTGCTGGCACACATCACATTCCCTGAGGCCAGAAATGAGGTGCCAGGATTGATCACATGCTGGGGCCCTCATTGTGACATCAGAGGGTATGACACATGCCATCAACTGCACCAGTGGTAGGTGATACAGCAGGATGCATGTGAGGACAGATGCCCATTCTTGGAATGGAGTGCAGGGAACTATGATGGCATGGGGAGAACTTCTAGGGGTTCAAATCTTCTTTATTTGATTGTTGCATACAAGAATGAATAATTTCAAATGCTTCTGCCTGTTGAATGAGATTACCCAAAGTTCTGTACATTTTAGATTATTTTACACATGTTGAAATCTTTTATGGAAAAAAAATGTTTGCACATTTTTTTTTCAATTCCCCAAGAGTGTTGTGCAAGCATTCCCCCCCCCCCGAAAATGTCCCAAAAGTCTTTTTGGCAGTTGATCATTTTCTTGATTGGTTTTCTTTGTCTATTGAGATACCTTTTCTCACTAAGGATGACAAAATTGAAAGGATTATTTACATTCCTACTTGGAACATTGGGTTTGGTTTTCAATACTGCTTGTTCTAAATCGGAAGATTAATCTGTTTCTAATAACTTTAAAGACTGAGGAGATTGTCAGAAGCCCAGAATAGGAGATCGCTAAAAGGCTTCCTATTCAGATGACGTCATGCTCCCATTCTGCTCCCTCTCCCCCCCCCCGCTCGCTCTTATTAATGGCTTAAGCCGTTAATAAATCACCCATTCTGTCTCTGTGATGGAATCACAGGCTTCTGAAAAAGAGCCCCATTATGTTGGTGCAATGCGAGTCACGGTGGGAGGTACCTGCCAAACACTTCTGGGTGGTGATCGGGACGAGGAGGTAAGTGACACCTTTTCTTTCCTTTTTTTTCCTTTTCTTTTTTTACCCTCCCTGGGTTACTTGTGTTATGGGGCTTGGTTTTCAGTTTTGACATTTGATTTTATTTTTAAATTTCCCACGTGATCATTCTCTTGCAAGAATGGCTGGGATTTGCTTTACAGGCTGTGAATGCAGCTTTGTGACAGCTGTATTTACTCCAAGCCTGCTGAGGGGAGGGGGAGCAGTTTTATGCCGGGATAAAGGTATGTGTTTGAAAAGTTTTCCTTTAAATTGTTACAGAGATGGGAGTGGGGCAGGATTGGGGGTTCCAGCATAGAAACATTTTCAAAGGTCCCATGTGATAATCTCCTGAGATCATTTACTTCTTTGAACTGTGCTAACTAATGTGTTACTTGAGTCAGCTTTCAAAATGATTCATAGGATTTACAATCAGATTGTACATACTGACTCTTGGGACACCATTTCATAGAATCATAGAATCATAGAATCATAGAATTGCAGAGTTGGAAGAGACCACGAGGGCCATCCAGTCCAACCCCCTGCCACGCAGGAAATCACAATCAAAGCATCCCCGACAGATGGCCATCCAGCCTCTGTTTAAAGACCTCCAAGGAAGGAGACCCCACCACGCTCCGAGGGAGTGTGTTCCACTGCCGAACAGCTCTGACTGTCAAAAAGTTCCTCCTCATGTTGAGGTGGAATCTCTGTTCCTGGAGCTTGCACCCATTGCTCCGTGTTCCAGTCTCTGGAGCAGCAGAAAACAAGCCTGCTCCATCCTCAGCGTGACATCCCTTCAAATACTTAAACAGGGCTATCATATCGCCTCTAAACCGTCTTTTTTCCAGGCTAAACATACCCAGCTCCCTAAGTCTCTCCTCATAAGGCATTGTTTCCAGACCTTTCACCATTTTAGTTGCCCTTCTCTGGACACGCTCCAATTTGTCAATATCCTTTCTGAATTGTGGTGCCCAGAACTGGACACAGTATTCTAAGTGAGGTCTGACCAAGGCAGAATAGAGTGGCACTATTACTTCCCTTGATCTAGACACTATACTTCTATTGATACAGCCCAAAATTGCATTGGCCTTTTTAGCTGCCGCATCACACTGTTGGCTCATGTTCAACTTGTGGTCTACTAGGACTCCTAGATCCCTTTCGCACGTAGTCTCATTCAGCCAGGTCTCTCCCATCCTATATTTATGCATTTCATTTTTCCGCCCTAAATGCAGTACTTTACATTTCTCCGTATTGAATTTCATTTCGTTAGCTTTGGCCCAGCTCTCCAGTCTATCCAGGTCATTCTGAATTTTGATCCTGTCCTCTAGGGTATTAGCTACTCCTCCCAATTTGGTGTCATCTGCAAATTTGATAAGTATGCCCCTAATTCCCTCATCTAAGTCATTGATAAAGATGTTGAATAGCACTGGGCCCAGGACAGAACCCTGTGGCACCCCACTGGTCACATCTTTCCAAGACGAAGAGAAGCCACTGCTGAGCACCCTTTGGGTTCGGCCGGTCAACCAATTACAAATCCATTGAACAGTTAACTTGTCTAGCCCACATTCTACAAGCTTGTTTGCAAGAATGTCATGGGGAACCTTGTCAAAGGCCTTACTGAAATCAAGGTATGCAATGTCCACAGCATTCCCTTCATCTACCAAGCTGGTAACTTTATCAAAAAAAGAGATCAGATTAGTCTGGCATGACTTGTTTCTCTGAAACCCATGCTGACTTTTTGTGATTATGGCATTGCCTTCTAAATGTTCACAGACTCTCTGTTTAATGATCTGTTCTAGAATCTTCCCTGGTATTGATGTCAGACTAACTGGACGATAGTTGTTGGGATCCTCTTTTTTCCCCTTTTTGAAGATGGGAACAACGTTTGCCCTCCTCCAGTCTGCTGGGACTTCTCCTGTTCTCCAGGAGTTCTCAAATATTATTGCCAATGGCTCTGAGATTATATTTGCCAGCTCTTTTAATACTCTTGGATGTAGTTCATCTGGTCCTGGAGATTTAAATTCATTTAGATTAAGAAGGTATTCCTGTACCACCTCTTTACTTATTTTCAGCTGGATTTCCCCTATTGTGTCCTCTGTTCCATTTTCCTCAGGTTGGTCCTCCTTTTCCTTTTCTGAAAACACTGAGGCAAAGAAGGTGTTGAGTAATTCTGCCTTTTCTCTGTCCCCTGTTAGCATTTTGCCATCTTCTCCACGTAGTGGCCCTATCATTTCCTGCTTCCTCCTTTTGCTGCGGACATACCCAAAAAAACCCTTTTTATTGTTCTTAACCTCCCTAGCAAGCCTGAGCTCATTCTGCACTTTAGCTTTTCTGACTTTAGTCCTACACGTGTTCGCTATCTGTTTGAATTCTTCTTTGGTGATTTCCTCCCTTTTCCATTTCCTATACATGTTCCGTTTAAAACTTAGCTCCATTGAAAGTTCTTTAGTCATCCATCCTGGTTTCTTGAGACACCTCCCATTTTTCTTCCTCAATGGTACTGTTTGAAATTGTGCCTTCAGTATCTCCCTTTTGAGAAAGTCAAAACCGTCTTGAGGTCCCTTCTCTTTTAGTATTCTTGACCATGGGATCATCCCCAGTATTTCCCTGAGTTTATTGAAATCAGCTCTCCTAAAGTCAAGAATGCGTGTCTGACTATGCCTGGCTTCTCCTTTCCATTGTATAACAAACTCCAGGAGAACATGATCACTCTCACCTAAGGATCCCACCACTTGCACCCCATTAACAAGGTCGTCTCTGTTGGTTAGGATCAGATCTAAAATAGCTGACCCCCTTGTTGCCTCTTCCACCTTTTGGACCATGAAATTGTCTTCCAGGCATGTAAGGAATTTGCTAGACCTTGTAGTTTTGGCTGAGTTAGATTGCCAGCAAATATCAGGATAGTTGAAGTCACCCATCACTACTACATCTCTCCTTTCTGCATGTATGTTCATCTGTTCTAGAAAGGCAACATCCAATTCCTCCGTCTGATTTGGGGGTCTGTAGTAGAGTCCCACAATAACATCCGTGTTGTTTCCCTCCCCTTTAATTTTTATCCAGATGCTCTCCACCTGGCTTCCAGTATTGATTGTTGTTGGCTTGTTTAAAACTCCTGTTTTTCTCATTTAAAAATTGCCTTCCTAAACTTGGTACTTGGTACTAGAAGATGGACTATCCCATAATATAACTGTTGGTTGTGATTGGTGGGAGTCCAGCACTCTAGAAATTCTGTGATGGAAAAAGACTATCCCAAAACACTGGTCATTTTACTACCTGTTCAATTAAAGTTTGACACTAATCAGCTTCCCTCTTTTCTTTCCATAACAACATATCTGTGTCAACATATACACTGTTTACTTACCCTTCAAACATTGTTATTTAGGATGTCAGTAGGAAATGAATGGTGTTTTATTTTCAGTTATATGACAGTGATACACAGAATGTACAACAGTAATAAGTTGTAGCTGGCTGGCTACAAAGATTAATAAATGGGTCAAGGATGGAGAATTCTTAATGTGAAATGTTTTGAGTGTCTCTGAGCACATGCTGAGCATTTTTCTCCATATCTGAATAACTGTATCTTTTGTATTAGTCACCTCCACCAGCAGTGCCAGACAGGTGTGTAAATTTTTAAGATTAACGTTCCCATCTCTTAGATATCACTCTGAAAAAAGCCAGACTGAAAGGCAACATTTTAAAGACTTCCCAATAAAATGTGCATACAATCTTTTATTATTATTATTTACATTTTTTTATTCCATGGTTTCTCTATGATTGCTTAAGACAGATTGCTTAAGTGCTTAAACTACTTCCAGTATAAAAGAGGAAGCAGAAACCAAAACTTCTCAAGAGCTGCACATTTTTCCCCTGATGGTGTGATCAGATTTCCCTCAGCCACACTTGGGTCCACATCACTGAATAACTTGCAGCAGAAAGTCTGAAATAATTTTATTCCCAGGCACTGTGCTTTTAATGATATGACTAGGAGTAGATTAGCATTTCATTTGGTTCAGGGTTGTTGTTGTTTAAAAAAAATCAACATTCATACATTTCTTCATAAATTTGGTAGAATAAAATAATGAGACCTCAGAAAAAAATATAATCTATGAGAAAAGGAAAGTGGTTTTCTCTCCCTTCTTGGCAGAGAATTTTGAATACTTGGACCTTAACATTCTGGGCTGAGCCCATTATGTACATTATGTGGATGCACACCCATGTTTTGAATAGAGATGCAAATCTCTGCCCCATTGGATGGGCTGGATGAATCTTTTGATAAATATAAGAATGTTATATGAACCAGTAATTGTCATATATGTGCCTTCAAGTTGCCTGTCAACTTGTGGAGACCCCATGGATTTCATTAATTTCTTAGGCAAGGAACACTCAGAGCTGGTTTGCCAGTTCCTTCCTTTGAAATATAGCCTACAGCACCTGGTATTCATTGGTGGTCTGCTTAGCAGCCAAGATCTGACAGGACCTGGTGCCTTTAGGGTATTAGGCCATTTCTCACTGGTTGTCATCATTGACTAAAACTGGATCTTAAAAGAAGCCCTGGTGGTGCAGTGGTGAAATGCTGGTACTGCAGCCACAATGTCATGAGTTCAATACTGTAGGGCTCCAAGGTTGACTCAGCCATCCATCCTTTCGTAGGTTGATAAAATGAGTTCCTAGCTTGTGGGGGCAATTAGCTAACACATTTTAAACTGCTCAGAGAGTGCCTTGAGAGCCTTTGTGGCTGAAGAGTGGGGTATAAATACTCTAATTAAAAAAAATCTGGGCCAAAAGCTACTACAGTTGACTCCTTGACAACTGTTGAAGAGATGGTAAAGAGATAAATGTTTTGCCTCATATCATCACATTAGTATTTAGTAATAAAACTAAGTGACCTAGATTTAAAAAGGAAAAGGAGATTTTTTAAAAAAAAAATGCATACTCCATACATAGATGTGGTTTACATACTCAGTACACACATATGGTCATATCCCCTCATGCTTAAATGGCTTTAAAAGGAATTCAACAAATTCATTGCAGACAGGACTATCAATGGGTATTGGCTTTTTAGCTAAGCAATTTGAGAGTAAAATCACTCACACCCACAGTAAAATGGATGCTACTTCCTTTGTGGTAATGCCCATAAAGGTACCCATGTGTCCAAAGCGCTATCTAGTTGAATGTATTCCGCTTGTTTAGGACCTAGTGGACAAGGTGCCTAGAGAAGTGTGGCCAAACACCAGCTTGTTCAAATTCTGCCCTTCTTAGTTCATAACACTGAGTGGATTGATTGCCTATGACTATAAAGTAAATAACTCCTTGCAAGAGGAAAGGGTCCTAACTGTCTTAAAGGAGGAAGTCATGAGGCCATTCCTAAAGAAGGCTTCTCTGATACAACTGACAGATAGTTGTGCGGGCAAAGTGTCTGTCTGAGTGAATGATTGCCATGAAATGCCACCCTCTCATGGATGACACTGATTAATTAGATCAATTCCAATCTAGTTTCTAGTCTTTGGCATTAAATGCCTTTTGTCACCTTGATAGATTGTTGTGCCAGAAGAAGGATGGGGGAATGCAACTCTCCTAATTCCCCTGGATCTCTCACTGACTTTCAGTGTTATCAGTCAGGGTAGGGACTAGAGTAACTGTGTTTCAGTGTTCCATTGCTGCCTGGATGGCTACATTGATAAAGGAATGCTTGGGGACTATGGTGTTTCAAGGACTATTTTTCTTTAACACCTGCAGCAAACTGCTGTGAGGTCATCCACTATCTGAGGTTAGGTGATGATTATAATACCCACAAGCTCTACTCTTCTTTGTTTTGTTTTGTCAAATTCATCTGAAGAAGGACTTAATAAGTGTCTAAAATCACTTAGAGCATGTATGAGGGCCAATAATGTGATATTCAATACAGACAAGATGAAGCACTTGCACTTGCATGGTTCATGGGAGATGGCCTTTAGCTCAGTCTAAAACAGAGAAGGACAACTGTGAAGGGTTGGAGAGCTACATCAATCTCCATGGGACTCTAAAGTGCTACAATCTCCATTTCTTCCTCCAGTTCCCCTACTCTCAAATTGGGGGTGGTGATGTCCTAGAAAAAAATGGTTTAAAATGGCCCATAGCAATCCCTGATGACTCTGGAAGATGCCAAAATTTTTGTACTCTCCTCACATTTTTCGGCCTGAATACAAATCGAAGGTGACTGAACAATCACTTCCTGTTTGGGGGAAAAAAGGCTGATACAGACCAAAAGCAGGTGAACCCCTTCTTCCTACCATCTGAACATCTGGCAAAATGCTTGGGGATCAGGATATTTCAAGAGCAACTTCACCCATGTAATCCTGACAAGACATTAAGATCGTTTTTCAGGGTTGCTTTTTTTGGATCTCCTTGTCTTTGGAAGTGAGGTGGATGTTCTTAAATGTTTTGAGCTGCCTTGGGTCCCTTCATAGGGAGAAAAGTGGGATATAAATAAATAAAATAATAATAATAAAAATAATAGATAACACATTTTGTTTGTAGTGTCTTAACTGTGTAACACTCTCTCCTTAGAGGTTTGATGTACATTGGCTTTTACGTCAGACTTGCTTGTGCAAAATGGTTCCTTTAAAAAAAAAATATTTTGCTTGTTTCTAGACTGTTGCTTTATCTAGAAGTGGATTTTAATAAGGAAGGACTGATCTCCATTCATTTCTTCTACTTAAGTCCCCAGGCTCAGCCAAACATCTTTAATTCTGTATCAAACTGTGTTTTATGAACCACAACCCTGTAGCAAAACAAAAATAAAATATTGCCCACAAGACTGATGGTTGTCCTTTTTTTTTAATTTTTCCATGAAGAATTGTTATAGTTACAATTGCCACCATCTATATATAAGACTCAAAAGTGATTCTGGGCAAAATGTTTAGGTAACAAACCTTGTCTACTCTGAAATAGACATTTCCTCCTCAGACGGTGACAACAGGGAGACAAAAATATTCAAGAGAGTTCAGATATAGATATAGCCACATGGCTCCCATTAGTATTAATGGAAATAGCATACCTAAATTCTTACATGCTGTTCTGAAAAGTGATGCCATTGTGTGCAACATTTAGAAATGAACTGGAGGAGGAAGTTGAACATGCCATCTTTTTGATAATAGGCTGGGTGGGCAAGGGAAACAATCCAGCAGAGAGATCTAGAGATGAAGGAGTAGGAATTATGCAGCAGGAAAGCTAATTAGTGCTCAGAATTGCCCACCTAGGCAACCTCGAAAAAGTGACAATTGAGCAAAACTGTTTTAGCCCTTGGTGGGTGATTATATTAAAGATAATTCCTGTGATTGTGTAGCCTTCCCGCTGGACAATCTTGTCAAACACCTTTGATTCATGTAAAGAGCGGCTTTCTTTAATTCATTTTCTGCAAGTGAAGCCTCAACTGTAGATTAAGAAAATGACAGTCCCTTCTTTCTCCGTTGGCAGGTTCATGAATTCCCTAGCATATTGTCACAGCACTGGCTTTGTAAAGTGCTCTTTTAGGTGCAGGTCCTTTTGTCATTTGAAATAACAGTGTTAAGCCTCACCATAAAGTTTTATTTTCCCCTCCTTTTAAAGGAAAGTAGGAAAGCTGTAAATAGATTAAAACATAATGAAGTGAAAAGTAACCCCTTCATTATGAGAGAGAGATCTGTGTTCTGAGTGTGCCATAACTGACAGTACAATTGTATAAAACTTAACACTTTTTTTGTAAAATGCTGGCAAAAAGTACTGTCTGAATGTCAGCTATTCAATGAGGAATAAGTTGTTATCAGGAACTGTCCATTTTGAATTGGTAAATAACCAGATCTGTGAAGTAAATGGTACATCTCTTCAGCTGGTGGCACTCCTGTCTCTAGCACTGAAATGGTGGGAAGATCACAATTCTCAAGAGTTTTAATGAATGTGTGTTGATTCATGTTGTGACAAAGACTCTATGAACACTAGGGCTGCTGACACACTGCAGAAATAATGCAGTTTGACACTGCTTTAACTGCCATGGCTCAATGCTATGGAATTATGGGATTTGTAGTTTTGTGAGATATTTAGCATACTTCGCAGAGAGCTCTTGTGCCACAACAAACTACAAATCCCAAAATTTCATAGCATTGAGCCATGGCAGTTAAAGTGGTGTCAAATTGGATTATTTCTGCAGTGCAGTTGCAGCCTTGGTATTTTATTAGGAATTTATCTACAAATATGAAACTCTCATAGTTTCCAAGTTGAGGGAAGTAATTGTCTCCTTATATGTTGTTTTATGTTGGTCAGGCTGCATGTGGAGCATTGTTCTGGGTGCATTGTTCTGGACATAATCCTTAAGAAGGATATAGATAAGTTGGAGTAAATTCAGAGAAGGGCAACAAGGATGATAAGAGGAATAGATAACAAAACATATGAGGAGAGGCTGAGGAGCTGGGCTTGGTGAAGAGAAGATTGAGATCTGGCATGATCATACTCTTTAAATACCACAAAGGCTGCCACAAAGAGGAGGATGTATGCTTGTTCTCTGCTGCCTCAGAGGGAAGAACTAGGCCTTGATTTTAAGTTATAGGGTAGTGGCTTTAAATTAGGTGGTAGATTTCAATTGGACATTAGAAGGGACTTTTTTACAGTAAGAACATTTCAGCAATGGAACCAATTGGCTAGAGAGATGTTGAGGTCTCTTTCTCTGAAAGTCTTCAAAAAGAGGCTGGACAGCTACCTGCTGGGTATGCTTTAGCTGAAGATCATGCACTAAGCAGAGGACTGGACATAATGGTCCATAGGGACCTTCCAACTCCATGATTCTATGAAAAGGTAAACATAGTTTTCTAAATATTTTATTAATCTGAAATACATTATGGCCCTGTAATGATACAGATTTTTCTAGGTAAATTGTGCTTTGTCTTGCAACGAGCCAGGAAATGTGGAATGACTACTTTGGTCAAGAGGATCACTTCCAAATCAATTAATTTCCATCCCTAAATATCTACAGCTCTGTAGAACAATTCAGAAATCACCATAGGCAACTTTCCTTCTCACTGTTCACATTAGAACACAATGCCACAGGGCCAGATTCAGGGGTTGTGGAGACAGATGCCCAAAAGTGCCCATGCTGTGGACCTCCTTGCCACCAGTGGACCACCTCTCACCCTTGACACTTGCTGAATACCCCCTTTTATTGTGATTTCCTCAAATTTCCTCCTGCCTCAGAGTTAAATTTTTCCAGGGCATTGGAAGTGGGGGAGAAAAATCAGATAGCTGCTGCCATATTTTGGGGCAATGGCCAATTTTTATTATTGCAGGAGCATGACATTGTTCATAGCTTCCACCCATTTCTCTGCAAAATTCTTCATAATGACTTATAACTGAGTCATAAGGGACAAAACTAAGATGGTCTCTTAAAGCTGCTAATCACCAGAGCATCAAGGAAAAATAAAAGGTGCCCCCCACCCAAAAAAAATCATGGGGCCCAGTGTAGTGATAGGTCTACTTCCTTGTGATACTATAATCCTATGAGAGCATTGTCACATAATAATGCTTTACATGATTGTTCCCTGAGGAACCTTGTTTTTAAATTATCCCATCACAAGATGTGTTAATGTCTGCCTTGGTCACATGGGGAAATTTTCAGAGGGTGAACTTCTCTTGTGAGTATTGAGAAGACAATTCAGAATTCACATGATTTAGCCCTAAAGATCCTGTAACCTAGGTGAGAGTTACATCTACTCTGGGAGCAATATTACAGGGTCCAATAATATTACCCAGACCATTATAGGTGCATTTACTTGCTCTTCCTCCAATGTTATATAAGCCATCCTGTGCCTGCAATGCTCCTCTACACTCTATATTGGACAAACAGAACTGTCTCTAGACTAAAGATTAATGGACACAAATCAGACATTAGAAATGGCAATACCCCAAAACTAGTTGCAGAACATATCCACCTTCCTAGACATACAGTAAGGGATTTAGAGGTCTCATCTTTGAACAAGGAACAAAGGAAGACTAGAAAGAGAAACAGCTGGATTAAATTATATTCACATATTCCAGTCCATGAGCAGAGGCATGAACAAAGGTAATGGTTTCATAGCACACTACGGGTCAGCTAAACAGTCAAAATAATCCTAATGGAATGCACTATTATGCATACAAGAGTCATTGCTACTGCACATGTAATAAAAATAATATTCTCCAAGAGATATTTGAACCCTGGGAAACTGACTTTTGGTAAGCAGATTTAACACCTTCACACATCAACACTAACTGACACTGTAAAGATCTGAAATACAAGTATCCCCTCACCCAGCCTTTTGAAAACTTAGTGCAAGGGAAATAATTTGCATCTTTCTGGATCCTATTATATTCTGTCTCACTACTATAACTGTATAAATATGCTTTATACCTGAGGCTCCCCCGCCCCCGTTTTTTTTTAACTGGAAAAATACAAAACTAAAAGCACAGTAAAAAAAAAAAAAAAGAGGAAATAACACAATACAACATTGAGGACATTGGTCTAAAATACAATAGATGAAACAATAAAAAGTGGCAAGGAAATTTATACCTGAGGCTTTAATATCACTCTGTACTGCATCTGAAGAAGTGGGTTTATATTCACAAAAGCTCATGCTAAAAAAAAAATAGTCTTAAAGATGCTGCCATGTTTCTTTTTCCCCCTCCCTCTCCTTACCTCCTTTTTATGCTGCAAGAGACCCACAGAGCTACTTCTTTGAAAACTATATGAGGAAGACACTGAGACATATTGCAGTGTAACAGCAATAACAGAGCAACTGGAAGAATCAGTGAAGTGCTGACAGGTTTTAGGACTGAGGTTATGTGAGATTCCATAGCCTTTTTTAAAATGAAGAGAAACTATTTGGACTTGAAACCAGTTGAATTTAGAGAATGAAAATAATGCATCCTGTCTTACAGCCATTTTCCCCCTCAAAAAAAAAAAAAAAAAAAAAATCACCCCAAACTGCTGTTGTCCTCATATGAGAAAAAAAAAGTGGGATAGTAATATTTTTTCTCCAGCACAGAGAAAAACATCTATGGGAGAGAAGTGCAATTATGAAAGAACAAATGACTTGGAGAGAATGTGTTGAGTAACCCCTTCCTTCACTTGACTCTGTTCTTGGCTGCATCCTTCAGTGGTTGGTTTTTCTATTCTAAAAAAAGGACCTGAGTGAAAATTACAGAGAACTGCATGAAATGTACAGTTCGACCCTTTGTTGTTGGACTGTTGGAGCAGGAGGCTGGCTTCTTTTCAACTGTAGTGCACCCCTTAGAATAAATTATTGACATCTCATGACTGACTATTCCATGACCATCTGAAAGATTTTAGCCTCTACCCATGAGGGTTGAAAGAATGGTGGCAGAAGAAGTGCATGCATGCATGTCCCCCCCCCGAATTGTTACATATCCTGCTCCTGTTTAGATCTTTTGTGTGTGAATAATCTGCCACACCTCTCCACAATCAGCTATCCTGATGGGGAGGGCCAAACAGTGTTTCAGGTAACCAGCAGGCTTTTGCCCTCAACATGTAAAGATCTTACGGGGGACTTGTGCACAAGGGGTTATTGGTTAGCCTGCATGTCCTCTACCCCACCATCCCTTTAGCTCCCATGCATACTGGATGAACACATGCATAGGGCTGCTGCATTTATCAGTACTGGGATTCCATTTTGATGTTTCAGCTGTATCATTTATTATGCTCCAGTACAAAACCCATTTTTGTTTTGCCATAGAAACACTGCTCTTTCCCCTTAATTACATCTGCATTTCCTGTGAAATTCCCTTTGGTCTAAAGGGGGAAGCCAATTATGCACTTTGCTTTCTTTAACAGACCTGCTGAACATTTGTATTCATGTGTAAGAAAGCAAACTTGGCAAATGAATGACCTTGCAGTGAGATTTGTATCTCCCTCAGCAACTCATTGGCAAAACCATCCCCTTTTTACCAAAAAAAGGGAACACATGGCTGTCTCTGCACTGTTCCTAAGATTCTATTCAGAAATGTTGAAACATACTCCCCTGGGATGTTCCAAAATAGGAACTTGGTAAAGACTTTCCTTTAATGCCGCTTTGAAAAACATGGTCAATGGCATTTCTAGTCTTTTTTGTCTAGGTAAATGTGATTTCTGGTAGCTAAGTTTTATTTTATTTTATTTTTCACTTAAATGTTACTAAAGTTGAAATATAATACTATTCTAAAACATAAGACTATAAAATTTCCTGCCAGAGAGAAGGAGAGCAGCTTCTGGACAGCAAGTTTCCTGCCAGTTTCCTGCCAGGGAGAAGAAGGAAGCAACTTCTGGACAGCCATTCTGACTGGGGAGATTGAATTTTTTTAAAAAAAAAAATTTGGGAGAGGCTGCTTGTTGCTGAGGGGCTTGAACTTCTGACCTTGCCCTTTTACCCTCAAGAGCCAGAGGTGCGCGAATTTCAGTAACCAAACAAAAATACAGCAGACCTAAAAGTACAGCTTAGCATTCTCACCATTAACTAAGAGTTCTTAGATTACCTAAAAGCTCTCATCATGGACACTGAGGGGACTGCAGCAGTCACTTGCAACACTTGTGCGATGTTTGTATTCTTGTCTACAGACATGGAGAACTTCACATGCACCAAATGCAAGCTGGTAGACCTCTTGGAGGAGAAAGTACAGCAGCTGGAGACACGGGTAGCTACACTTCAACAGATTCGTGAGCAAGAGGTTTTCCTGGACAGAACAGAATGAACAGTCTTGGATGGGGACTGCACAGAGGAAGTGGCTGTGGAGGAGAGGGTCACTTCACGGACACAGGAAGTAGGCAGCTGGAGGAATGTCACACACAGAACAAGAAAATCCAGGGATTCTTCCAGCAGCTTGCAGCTACAGAATCGATTTGAAGCCCTTTCCCTTATCAAGGACAACGAGGAAGAACAGCATGGACAGACTTCAGGGGTAGAGCAGGGGACCTTGAGAGGACCACCGCAAGGAACAGCAGCTGCGAAGCCTCAGCGGAGGCATGTGGTGGTGGTGGGGGACTCCTTGCTGAGGGGAACAGAAGCAGTGGTATGTGGGCCTGACAAGATGACTCGGGAGGTGTGTTGTCTCCCTGGGGCAAAGATCTGTGATGTGACCGAGAGGCTGACAAGACTCGTCAAGCCTACGGATCATTACCCCTTCCTTTTGGTCCATGTGGGAACCAATGATACTGCAAGGCACAGCTTTCCCAAGATCAGAAGAGATTATGAGGCCCTGGGGAGGAAGCTGAAAGAAATGGATGCACAGGTGGTCATCTCGTCTCTTCTGCCAGTTGAACGGCATGGTCCAAGAAGGGAGAGGAAAATAGCCGACGTAAACAACTGGCTCCGTAGATGGTGTCACCGAGAACAAATTGGATTCTTGGATCATGGACTGCGCTTCCATGCGGGGGGACTTCTGGCAAGAGATGGGGTGCATCTTACAACAGTTGGAAGAAACATTTTTGCCAACAGTCTCAAGAATTTGATCAGGAGGGCTTTAAACTGAGTCAAATGGGGGAGGGAGACAGTATTCTGGAAGGCAAAAGGGCTGGAGAAAATAGTCAAACTGTCATAGAGGGAACAAGGCAAACAGCGCAAGGACCCAACAGTGGGAGGCAAAAAAACTTGCACAGGGAGCAAGTAAAGGGAACACATGGTCTCAGATGTCTCTACACTAATGCACAGAGCATGGGAAATAAGCAAGATGAACTTGAACTCCTTGCACTACAAAACAAATATGATATAATAGGTGTTACTGAAACCTGGTGGGACGAGTCTCATGATTGGAATGTAGGAATAGAGGGGTATAACCTTTATAGGAGAAACAGGCCAAACAGGAAAGGAGGAGGAATAGCATTATATGTCAGGGATATTTACACCAGTGAAGTGATCCATGACATCAATACTGGAAGCCAGGTGGAGAGCATCTGGATAAAAATTAAAGGGGAGGGAAACAACAGGGATGTTATTGTGGGACTCTACTACAGACCCCCAAATCAGATTGGATGTTGCCTTTCTAGAACAGATGAACATACATGCAGAAAGGAGAGATGTAGTAGTGATGGGTGACTTCAACTATCCTGATATTTGCTGGCAATCTAACTCAGCCAAAACTACAAGGTCTAGCAAATTCCTTACATGCCTGGAAGACAATTTCATGGTCCAAAAGGTGGAAGAGGCAACAAGGGGGTCAGCTATTTTAGATCTGATCCTAACCAACAGAGACGACCTGGTTAATGGGGTGCAAGTGGTGGGATCCTTAGGTGAGAGTGATCATGTTCTCCTGGAGTTTGTTATACAATGGAAAGGAGGAGCCAGGCATAGTCAGACACGCATTCTTGACTTTAGGAGAGCTGATTTCAATAAACTCAGGGAAATACTGGGGATGATCCCATGGTCAAGAATACTAAAAGAGAAGGGACCTCAAGACGGATGGGACTTTCTCAAAAGGGAGATACTTAAGGCACAATTTCAAACAGTACCATTGAGGAAGAAAAATGGGAGGTGTCTCAAGAAACCAGGATGGATGACTAAAGAACTTTCAATGGAGCTAAGTTTTAAACGGAACATGTATAGGAAATGGAAAAGGGGGGAAATCACCAAAGAAGAATTCAAACAGATAGCGAACACGTGTAGGACTAAA
Organism: Gambelia wislizenii; assembly: GCA_030847615.1. Classification (NCBI taxonomy): domain Eukaryota; kingdom Metazoa; phylum Chordata; class Lepidosauria; order Squamata; family Crotaphytidae; genus Gambelia; species Gambelia wislizenii. The sequence continues at coordinate 153,346,542 of JAUMIR010000004.1, forward strand.
GTCAGAAAAGCTAAAGCGCAGAATGAGCTCAGGCTTGCTAGGGAGGTTAAGAACAATAAAAAGGGTTTTTTTGGGTATGTCCGCAGCAAAAGGAGGAAGAAGGAAATGATAGGGCCGCTACGTGGAGAAGATGGCAAAATGCTAACAGGGGACAGAGAAAAGGCAGAATTACTCAACACCTTCTTTGCCTCAGTGTTTTCAGAAAAGGAAAAGGGTGACCAACCTGAGGATAAAGGAACAGAGGACACAATAGGGGAAATCCAGCTCAAAATAAGTAAAGAGGTAGTACAGGAATACCTTCTTAATCTAAATGAATTTAAATCTCCAGGACCAGATGAACTACATCCAAGAGTATTAAAAGAGCTGGCAAATACAATCTCAGAGCCATTGGCAATAATATTTGAGAACTCCTGGAGAACAGGAGAAGTCCCAGCAGACTGGAGGAGGGCAAACGTTGTTCCCATCTTCAAAAATGGGAAAAAAGAGGATCCCAACAACTATCGTCCAGTTAGTCTGACATCAATACCAGGGAAGATTCTAGAACAGATCATTAAACAGAGAGTCTGTGAACATTTAGAAGGCAATGCCATCATCACAAAAAGTCAGCATGGGTTTCAGAGAAACAAGTCATGCCAGACTAATCTGATCTCTTTTTTTGATAAAGTTACCAGCTTGGTAGATGAAGGGAATGCTGTGGACATTGCATACCTTGATTTCAGTAAGGCCTTTGACAAGGTTCCCCATGACATTCTTGCAAACAAGCTTGTAGAATGTGGGCTAGACAAGTTAACTGTTCAATGGATTTGTAATTGGTTGACCGGCCGAACCCAAAGGGTGCTCAGCAGTGGCTTCTCTTCGTCTTGGAAAGATGTGACCAGTGGGGTGCCACAGGGTTCTGTCCTGGGCCCAGTGCTATTCAACATCTTTATCAATGACTTAGATGAGGGAATTAGGGGCATACTTATCAAATTTGCAGATGACACCAAATTGGGAGGAGTAGCTAATACCCTAGAGGACAGGATCAAAATTCAGAATGACCTGGATAGACTGGAGAGCTGGGCCAAAGCTAACGAAATGAAATTCAATACGGAGAAATGTAAAGTACTGCATTTAGGGCGGAAAAATGAAATGCATAAATATAGGATGGGAGAGACCTGGCTGAATGAGACTACGTGCGAAAGGGATCTAGGAGTCCTAGTAGACCACAAGTTGAACATGAGCCAACAGTGTGATGCGGCAGCTAAAAAGGCCAATGCAATTTTGGGCTGTATCAATAGAAGTATAGTGTCTAGATCAAGGGAAGTAATAGTGCCACTCTATTCTGCCTTGGTCAGACCTCACTTAGAATACTGTGTCCAGTTCTGGGCACCACAATTCAGAAAGGATATTGACAAATTGGAGCGTGTCCAGAGAAGGGCAACTAAAATGGTGAAAGGTCTGGAAACAATGCCTTATGAGGAGAGACTTAGGGAGCTGGGTATGTTTAGCCTGGAAAAAAGACTGTTTAGAGGCGATATGATAGCCCTGTTTAAGTATTTGAAGGGATGTCACGCTGAGGATGGAGCAGGCTTGTTTTCTGCTGCTCCAGAGACTGGAACACGGAGCAATGGGTGCAAGCTCCAGGAACAGAGATTCCACCTCAACATGAGGAGGAACTTTTTGACAGTAAGAGCTGTTCGGCAGTGGAACACACTCCCTCGGAGTGTGGTGGGGTCTCCTTCCTTGGAGGTCTTTAAACAGAGGCTGGATGGCCATCTGTCCGGGATGCTTTGATTGTGATTTCCTGCGTGGCAGGGGGGTTGGACTGGATGGCCCTCGTGGTCTCTTCCAACTCTGCAATTCTATGATTCTATGAAATGGGAAACACTGAATGTACAGAAAAGGAAAACAAAGAGATGCATCTTCAAGCACAGATTCTAGAATTCAGTGTTGATTCAATCCATCCTATAGTGTGTAATTGTGTTCATCCACACAAAATGATACTGTTTATTTCTTCAGTCTGTCACTGCATGTAACAACCTATGCTATTTTATAAATAACTAATGTTTAGCCAATAGGATTTGGAGAGTTAGCAACAGATGACAATGATAATGATGATGATGATGATGATGATGATGACTTTATTCATTTATATCTTGCCTTCTTCCCAACAATGGGATGCAAGGTGGCTAACAACATTATTCCCAACCACATTGTATCTAACTCTTAATGACATTACAGTAAGCTGATTCAACAGTTCAAGAAATATACTGATTCAACCATTCTTCAGAAATGTACTGGCCCTGCTTTTGGACAAAGTGAGGCAGATGTATCAAACAGCAGATACTAAATGCTGCAGAGTGACATCAGTCCTGGGGGTGTTCTTCTCTGTTGTTTTGTGTAAATCTCAGTTGAAGTATAGAACTGTGTGGGCTTTTGTGCATTCCTTAGCCCAACTGGCTGCCTTCATGTGAAATGAAGGATGTTCTCACACGACAAGGGTTGAAGAAAGATTCAACTGCCAATTTAATAAGTTTGTGTACATGGAAAGAGAAGGAACACCATCTTACCCTTTACCTCAAGGAGCAAAATGTATTAGGTCACTCCAGTATGTATTATGATCATATGAAGCTGCAATTGGACCACAGGTCTACAAAGTCCAGTACTGTCTATTCTGCTCATAACCAGTTCTTCAGTGGAAATCTTTTCCATCTTTGCTACCTTCAGTGCCAAGGATAAATGCTATCACTGAACAATGGGCTATTCCACATGTGCAAGAGCTTCCCTGTTTCCTTAGTAATGGGACAGCTCTAAGCATTGATTTCTAAGGACTTTATCAGACCACTACCCTAAACCCCATTCTTTTGCCAGCATAACTTTGTCGTTTTATGCAGGCAAAAGAACTACCCATGCCACATTTATTTTCTATCCCAGCAAAAGGCTTTCCTGGCAATGACGGAGAAGTGAACAGAGTTCCATTCACTACCTCGCTTGAAATCCCGTGTATTCTCGTGCAAATACATAGCAAGGGAAATTCAAAAACAAAACAAATATAACACTCCAAAAGTTTTAAAAAGCACAAAAACACACTTTAAAACTTACAAGTAAACTAGGGAGGGTGATAAAAAGTGTGTCACCTACCTGGATGTCACAATCTCACCCAGACGTGTTCTGGCTGGACTGACCATTGATGCTACATTCACATCATTACAATGACACGCAGATTCAAATGCCAGCAATGCTGGCACAAAAGCACTAGGAAAGATCTATTGATGGCTTAAGCTGTCAATAAAATAGGACATGTTTTTGACATGACATAAACATGAAAGGGTGACATCATCTGGTATGTGTGTCCTTCGTGTTTATGTGGTGTCATTATGACACCTTATTTGATGTGTCTGATAACATCCCAGATCTGCTCATTTCATTGAAGTAAACACTGAGTGCTGATGGAACTAAGGATTAAGGTACTGTTTACAACAGATCTGAGCAACTGTGGAGTGTCCATGGGCCATTTTCCATCACTCTCAGATATGGGGTGGGTGCTATGAAATTGGAAGAGACTAGGAGGTCAGTTATAGTTTTAGAAGACTTGTATAGAGTAAAATTGGGCTGCTGGCTTGTATTAGAGGAGAATGGTACTACTTACGATATGCAAGATAGATGCATGATTATTTTCATTTGCAAAAAAATGGGGAGGCAATGGAGGCTGCAAATACAGGTTTGTGGTCACATGTGACCCATGGGATGTTTGATCCTACCCCTGATGTACAGTGCTCAAGAGCTGGCATGCCAATGACACAACATTCCACTCACTTTCCTGAGATCATACAGCTCCCTACCCCCAAACCTGGCATGGAATGATGGGATGCGGAAGAGGAAATAACCCATTATTGCACACACATGGTATCATCCTTGTGGCCAATAGATTTTGCCTAGCTGCTTTCTCAGAATAAACCACTATTCTCCATACGACATCTCAAGGTAGTCATACCCCATGGTTTGAATATTGGGGTTTCTATTCCTTTCATTACTAATAAGAGGAGAAAATTGGAAGCCAGGCTTTTAAAATCAGTCTACAGGGAGAAAAAATGCCTTGAGGCTGAAAACAACCCCAAGTGTTTTAATCATAGGAACATCTATTATTACACATTATAAAAATACATGTTCCCAAACCGAATTTATGTATATTTAGTTAAAGCTGTTACAGTTATTATTCTAATGCCTCTTATGCAGAATCTTGTGATTTGCATTTCTACTAAATAATTCCTTGAGTTTCTCTTAAACCCATGTGGATTTAATTCATTTTTTGTAGCCTGTCATTTCCTAAATATTCTGCACCCTCTTCCTTGTTCATAGGGCCAAAATGGGATTCTATATATTTGTGCGTTTGTAGCTGCTGTTGTTGGTTTTTAAAAACCCAACCAATCCCCTCCCTCCTCCCATTCCCTCAGCCAATCACTATCCACATGCAAATTCCCCCTCCACCTCATAGTCCACTCCTGCCACTCAATCTGCATCTGCAACCCCAGCCTTACAAGGGACCCTCCCTCCTCTCACTCCCTCAGCCACTCACCCCCGACATGTAAAACAATGCAATATTTCTTCCTGAATTAATACCATGTAGCTGAACAGTGTGAAAGGATTCCGAGGAAAAAAACACATAAAACAATTTATTAATTTGTAAAAATGGGTGAACTGTGTGAAAGAACTCTGAGAAACTATAGAAGAAATTGTAATGAAACATTAGAGGATAGATCAAATAGACTAAGACATTGAAATGAAACATTACAACAAGAAAGGCAAACAGAATGTAACAGAAAGAGAAGAGTGATTTGGCGTATGTTACACCAGGTACACCTAGTAGTAGTAGTAGTAGTAATAATATTAATCCTTTTTGTAAGCACTTCTGAGAGACGTCAGGAAGAAGCCAGCTGAGTGAAAGCTTAATTGAAAATACAAGTTCTAGAAAATAATAATAATGGCTGGAATCCTCTATGGCAGTTATGAATGTGTAACCTAGAATTACGTTCTCATACCTTGGGGGCTACAGTCCCTACTTACCAGGCAACAGCTGCTGAGATTGTTGGGAGTCTGTTCCCCTTTTCTAAGGAAGCAACTGGCTGACATTTCCACCCCCCTCATGCGAATGATCTCTGACACAAGGGGGATTTGAGACAGGGGTCCCACTCCTGCCTGTCACACTGGAAATTGCTCATGGGAAGGAATAGAAATGGCAGTCAACTGTTTCCCAAGCGACAGGGGAATAGGCCCCCATCAATTGTGATGGCAGCTTTCTGGTAAGTGGGGATGAGTGGTGGTGGTCTCGGATTCACTGAGTAGCACTATAACTATGGTGCATACACTTATGTATCTTCCATTTATGATTCTTGCAACAATCATCATCACCATCATCATCATCACCATCATCAATCATCGTCTGTGAAAAGAGAGTAATATAGGTTTAGACTAGACATTTCCAAAATACCAAGCTGCTGCTAAAAACACCAATCTCCTATATAGTTCTCATTTCCTTTATTATTTTGGACATAGCTTCATTTTGTCATGCATTTCTCTGCCATTCACCTCTCCATTTTATAAAGCAGCTAACAATGCGAAACAGGGTGATAAACAATGAGATCACATCATAACACATATTTTATCATTGCCACCAGTGGTGGCTGGTGGCTGTCGGGTCAGTGGGGTAGTGAATTTGCTCTGGGTTTTAGTCTGAACTTGAAAGGAACAGTTAAATAGGGCCAAAATAGGTGACACACTTAGACAACTCCCTTAAAGGTTGGACTAACCTCCAGACTGGACTCTGTTTTCTGTAGCTTCACAATTAGACCAGATATCTAATAGGCAACCTAGCAAATTATTTTTATTATCAGTATAAGTGTGCGTGCTTATGTTTGTTGTGCTTGTGGATGTATTCTTCCATATCTATGAACAATTAAGTCTAAAATAAGGACTAGCCTGCATATTTTAGGATTAGTCGGGATGTCAGAAAATACTATTCAGAGGTCATTCTACAGTGAATGTCATAATCTGCCCATTGATGAATATCTAACTGAGACAAGGACATTTCTGGAGCAAATACATCCGTCTAGGAAGCCTGCTAATCCTATGAACTAATTATTGGATTATATGGGGATTTTTCCTTGTGAACAGCAGAGAAAAATGTACTTGTACACTCTACATTTTTGCTCAGAAGAAGTGGAACTGAACTGCTCTGGAATTTTTTGCAAACACCATTTCTTACAGCTTGTAGGTCTCCTGGCTGTATGGTTATGGAGCTGAGTTACCTCTCCCTCCTCCTGTTTTATGATTAACCCTTCACCACCTCCACCCCAGTCCTTAAGACTCACAACCTTGGATAGTGTTCCAAATCAAGTTCATTTGTTAGCTACTATTTATGTCATCTCCTAAGCCTATTTCATATCTGTGGACTACAGATGGAGAGAAAAGATTCACCCATGTGATGTGTCAAGTGTGACAGGAGCAACTATTTGCAAATGTGGATTAAAGCTTCATTTGCAAGAATTATCCCTGAACACACACACAGATATGCACACATTTTCTTCCAATCCCCTCCCATGTTAAGTAGGTCATCATTTTATAGTCTGTACTTGTGTGTAGAAACCAATTTGTACTTGGTTGTCCTTTGGGTACAACATGACTGGGGAATCATGGAAATGCAAGCATGAACCTCTGAGATAGATATACGAGTCAGATAACTGGTTATTCTAGCCCAGTGCTATCTGCTTTGGCTGGTTATGACTCTCGTGGGTCTTCAGTGGGGTTTCTTTTTCATCCCAATTGCCTAGCATCGTTTTAGGTGAAATGCCATGAATTGAACCTGAGACCTTCTGAATACAAAGCAGCCACTTTACCAGTCTCTCCTCTCTCCTATTAGAGATCTGAAGTGGATGCATTCTGGTTATATCAAACAAAAGGAGTCATGCAAGCTTCCCCCCCCCTTTTTTTTTTTTAACTTACTGTCTGATTCATTCCTTGCACAGGAGAGGAGTCGCTCACAATTTTTGTGGACAAGCGGAAGCTGAGTAAGAGATCAGAAACGAGTGATCCCAGCATTAACAGTACAACGGTGACTCTCGAAACACTACACCAACTGGCAGCCTCTTACTTCATTGACAGGGATAGCACCCTAAGAAGACTGCATCATATTCAGATTGCCTCCACTGCCATAAAGGTAGGGGAATGTTCTGCAAATGCACACTACAAAACTGATACAAAACTCCTAATATGCAAACTTTGTTTTGCTCATTTCAAGACAAAATTGTGGTATGAATCCTGTTTGCAAAGAAAAATGTAGTGACCACAACTCCAAGAGTCTGGTGTGCACACCCATGTACACAGTGCATTCATTAAAACTTCTTGTTTTGACCACAAGGACCTTATGGTGCCTACTTAAATGTTCCCTAAATTTCTGTTATGGTGTCCAGAGATTCATGTGGAACTCCAGAGCTCCCAAAGCATATGTGAAACCATCCCCACATTTCTTTAGATCTACCAGGCAGCAGCACATTCAAGGCCACCAGAGGATTCCTAGACATGATCAGAGTTGTGCTGTGATGGTAAGCCTGTGGCTGGGCTGTACCACTTCAGAGCACCAGTGAGGGTTCACAGGAATGAATTCTTCTCTATAGAAAACATCTCCATGTAGACAGCAAGGAAGCATATCAAATCAGTGAGAAGGCTAAAACAAAACCCTTCTCATTGACTTCTGTTTGCTGTGCAGATAGATTTATTACTATTTGGTTTTCTTTTTATATGGCAAAGCATTCACTTCACATGGACACCATGTACATATTGAAGTGGTACAATCCATATATCAGTGTACCATCTGAGTGAGAAGTATTATACCTTAGATGGGATTTGAAGCAAGATTGCCAATGTTAAATGTAAAACACAGTAGCTTTTGTGCAATATATGCTTCAGCAATCATATAATCATAAACCTCTGCCGTGGAAGATTTTTTAAGAGCAGAGTACTTTGGGGGCACAACTGAAGATGAGAGATTAGGCTTCAATCCAAGTGTTAGTCCCAACTAGAGTAGACCCATTGAAATGACACATAAATGTTGGCATGCCATGTTCCCATTGATTTAATGTGTGTATGCTAGTAGGAAATAACAATTGGCTCTAGGCCCAAGTCAGCACCTGTTCTATAATGATGAGACTATTTTGCATCTCATCCCATAACCATAAGGTTAACTTAGTTGTTTGGTTGTAAGATAAGCAGGGCATCTTCTCCATTCTTTGTTCAAGTTACATTCACATTTTGTTTTGTGTATAAAACATAAATCCTCCAATACTGAAATACTGAGTTGAGGCATAATAACCTAGAACTAACAAACTGATTGTTTTATTAATTAAATCACTAAACTTGGACTTTAAAACCAGGTTTAATGCATATTGATAGAAATGATAAAGCAATGGTGGCAAGTGCAACCTCTGTGCCTTATCACACATTACATAGATGTATTCCATTAAGTGTGAACTTAGTAGGGCAACTATAGCTAAACATAGCTGCACAATATTGCACCTGTCAGATGCACTTTAAAGTTTGGGATATATACTTAAAATATAATAAGCACACACCCGAAAAACAGTATATGTGCAGCCTTTAGCTGCAGTGCCCCCCCATTCCTCCCATTGCTGCTATCCCTCACACTAGATTTCCCTCCAGACTGGAGAATGGAGAATGAATATGGGTTCGCTATGTCAGCCCCCCCCCTCTTATCTGTCTTACTACATATTTCAAGCTAACAACCCTGGTGTCAAAAAACAATGCTTTCTCAAAACTGAGGGTGTATTTATAGAGGATACATGTTTTGAGTTGCTTGATTATAACAGCAGAAGTTGCTTTGAACGGCATTTTTTTCTTTTCATTTTTCTTTCTTTCTTCTTCTTCTTCTTCTTTTTTTTTTTTGCAGTTTTCCACTGTTAATATTTCAAAACTCCACATTCTGTTTTTATATTTTTTAAAAACCTCATTATCTTAATTTATGTAATCTAAAACAGTGCCAGCAAAAACATGTCATACAACTGTAGCTTCATTCTGTTGACATTTTCAATTTAGCAATGTATTTATATAACAAAGGACCAGTGCAACTATTCCATGTGCTTTTAAAACTATAGTGTGTCTACAGGCATCCCCCATTATTCAAGAGGTTTGGGACCAGAGAACTATCAAGAAGTGGAAATTGTCAAAATGTAGAACCATTATGTGCCATTATGTATATTACTGTACAGTGCTCTGGTCCCTAACCTGTTGAATTAGTGGAGGAATAAGCAAAAGTACTGCTTACTACTGAGGCTGGTACTGTGTGAAAAGGAGGAATAAGGGACCTTGGCCATCTGCCATGGGCTTGGAACTAACTCCTTCAAAATTCATGGTGATCCACTCTAAACAAGTGCAAACCACTGGTGTGAGGCTTGCTGGATCCTTCACAGCTACCCATCTTAGCTGTGGGTGGGCGGGCAGGCAACTATTCCCTTAGGGAAGGCAAGTGAGCAGGCAGGCAAATACTTTGAGGACTTTATGAGACCACCCTCCTCAAACGTTCTTTTGCTGGCATATTTTGTGCCAGCAAAAGAAACCTGTCCCCCCCCCCACACACACACACCAGACCTTACCTTAGTCATGTGAAAAGGCAGCCCTAGAACTAACGGAGCAGGAACAAATCACTTCCTGGTTCCATATCTCACTGATTCTTGCAAGAAGATGCAAGTGTGGCAAATTCAAAAAATAAGAAAACCCCTCCCACAAAATGTACCTCTTTTTTGCTCTTTTAAAATGCATGCCCTTATCAGGAAGGTTTCCAGTAGAGCCTCAGCTCCTTCTTTGGAACTGACTCAACCACAGGGATTGCTTTGCTTTCTTTTGTGTGTGTGAATGAAGTGTGAAGAAGCAACGTTTCCAGACCCAACCCACACATAAAAGAGCATGGGATGTGTCTCTCAGTCCCCCACCTTCCTGAGCACCTCAGCAGCCATGGAGCCAGAGCATGCTACCCTTGTGGTCTCACTTCCTTCTCTGCAAAGAGGGAGGGAGGTGTTACCCAAAATGCTCCTTGGAAAATTCCAAGAAAATATCGAGTTTCTAATATGTTGGGGAAATTAGCAGCAACTCAATTTGCTATGCAAAGAGGGGGTAACAACAGAATCTGAAAACCAATTATACCAGTACTAGTCTGGATGGAATACTTAGTACACATGTAAAATTAGGTATGGGTTTTTTATTAAGGAGTTCAAAAATAACACCAAACACACACACATTCACCCAGATGAAGCATTCACTTCAGGCTATAGAAAGAAACAGTAGAAAACTTGGATAGGGGGTAGCAAGAGGATCTTGAGGTGATACAGACCTGTCCTGTAGTCAATCTGGCAGAGTGGATGGAGGAAACTGGATGTGGCAACACATAGCAACAGAGTGTCCCCCTGTTACTGGCTGTGTGCAATGAGGCGTATTTGGGGGGGTCTTTTATACCTCCAAATACACCTGAGGGGATTGGTTGCTTCATGGGTTAAACAATGAATTCCATGAGCTTTCATGGGTTGCACAATGATTTTCCTGGTCTTGAAAAAAGGTGAGGAAGATGCTAAATGTGTTTCTTAATGTCCACTGATTGGATTTTAACAGCTTTGAGCAACTTCTTTTAGGTTGGGAGCTGAGAAGAAGAAATTTTACAATCAGCAAATACAAAAGGGTTTCTTCCATCCATTAACCTCCCATTTATGTGGAATGTGTCTTCTTTTGGCCTCTTAGCCCCAGGCCTTACTTTCCAGGGAAAAAACAAAAAATGACTTTTTCTGAGACCATTCTGTCTTTTCCCTTGTAAAATGCCACATTACTGAACCAAGCCTGGCCAATTTCTGAGGCCTACAGCCAATGCTAACATTCCAGAAGTGGGGTGCCTTGGAAGTGGGGTTACAGAGGGATGCAATGATTGTATAGACAGGGTTCATACCTCAGTGAAAGTGGATTCAAGTCCATGGAAGCTTATGCCACAGTGTGTAAATTTTTAAGGTGTCCAAAGAGTTTTTGTTCATTTTGCTACAACAGACTAAGACACTCTCTTATCCTTGAAACTTATAGTACACAGACTGAGTGAAAGATGGCACTGTGCAGGGCTTTAAGGCAGTCAATCAGAGCTCAGAAAGTGTTGTGAAGGGAGGCTGCAGGTGATCAAAAAGTATCAAAAACAGGAGTGAGCATCTGAGGAAATTCAGACAGAGTTTGGAGTTGTCACTGACAGAGAGCGAGGGTTTTAATCTCAGGGAGATGGGGCTTGATTTCAAACAGACAGGTTCTGAAGCTGACAGGGTATAGAGTTGTAGAGACAGAGTTTGGGATTTAAACACGAAGAGGGAACTACCGATTACCTTGAGGAACCTAAAGAATAGATTATTAGAGTTTATTATATCTTCCTATTGTATTTAATAAACCCATTGCTGCTGCTGCTGTTGTTTTAAACTTGTCTCTGGCTGGCTGTAAAGCCTGCATTGGAGGCAGGCCACACATACCAAAACTAAAGAATCCACACAGAAACACAACCATAAATCCACATTTGAAGGGGACACCCTGAGGCCCAGCAACCCAATTGAGGAAGGGGATAATTGGGGAAACAAGGGCAGGGTAAGTAGTAGGATTACTGGGGGCTTGGAATTTTGGGACCAGCCTGGGTAAAGGGATCTGTCACACTCATGCAAAGTGCCATCTTTTCATTCAGTCTGAGAACAATAGTAGCTGCAGCCACCAAACTGCAGATGGCCAGGAATACAACCACATGGATGACCTGTGTTCCAAGGCAACAGCCAAGGTTATCTTGGGCTGTTTCCTAGGCAGGGGATGCATGCACAGAAAATGTGGAGTCTGCCCAGGAAAGACTCTACCTCTGCTCTTTCAACCCTTTTAAATTATACATAATTCTGACACATTAATTTGACACGTGGTTCCAAGAGTGGCCCACACATTGAATTAATGGGTTGGTGATAATTTAAAAGGGTTGAAAGGGCAGACCATCAAAAAGTGGACTGTCAAAAAGTGGGGGATGCCTGTACATCTAAAATGTTTCATTTAGATGTACTCCATGGCTGTCTTTATTGAGAAGTGTCCATGGCTGTCTTTATTGAGAAGTGTCACATTTGAAGTGACATGAGGTGACAGAAAAGTTTCACCAGAAGTGGTTCGTTTATCATTTTGAAACATACACTAATGCTCATTTGGAGTCAAGTAGTAAGCGAGCGTGTGCAAACTAACCTAAGGACTAATAACAGGTCAGGATGACAACATAACAGACTGAACACTTCCAATACAACATGATGGAGCCACGAAGATGTTCCTGTGATAGTCTGCATCTCAAAGCAAAGGGGTTGAATGCACAACTGTTCATATTCCAGGTACATTTCACAAGCTTAGATTTGGGTGAATTGTACAGATGACCTATGTGTTCATCCCTCAGTTGTTCCAATCCTGGGAACCTTTCCAAGGCTGAACTCTTAAGTAGGGAGGTTGCAAAGCTTACAAATACCTCATGTTAAATTGATTTAGTTGGCATGTAATACTCAATAGATATGGGAGGCAAAAACAAATCTCATCTAAACTTATTTTTTGAGGGGGGCTCAGAATGATAAATGAGCCTTGAATGGGTATTTCCAAATGCTTTGCAGCCCATTGTCCTGAATGAGGGAGCATTGGCAGAAGAAGAAAGACAGAACCATCCACCATTCTTATGGCTCAATGCAGAGGAGATGTTTGTGTTTTGTTTTAAAGTAAGACTGAAATGACACAAGACTCAAATTGTGTATTCTGGATTAGAAATTTCAACAAAACTAACATGTTACCAGAGAAACCAATAATCAATTTCCATGTTGAGATTTACAGCAGTACTTATGCTGCAAGAGATAATGCTTTGGAACGTAAGATATTTGATGGGATCTGGGTTTAAACTACAGGAAAAGAGATTCCATCTAAACATTGGGAAGAACTTCCTGACGGTAAGAGAAGTTTGGAATACACTGCCTCATAATGTGGTGGAGTCTCCCTCTTTGGAGGTTTTTAAACAGAGGCTGGATGGCCAGCTGTCGGGAATGATTTGATTGTGTATTCCTGCATGGCAGGGAGTTGGACTGGATGACCTTTGTGGTCTCTTCCAACTCTATGATTCTATGACTCTAGGGACCCTGCAATTGTTTTAAAGGGGGGAAGCCAATATTGGCAGTTAATTGCTTTTAATATTGCTTACTTACAGGCACTTCCAGTGGGAAGGCAAATTACTTTTCTCACCCATTATTATTAAAGTATAAAATATGAAGACAATGATAAACACAATATGTGTGTAGAAGTGTTTTCCATGTTTTCATTGGATCTTACTCCTAAATAAATACACCTAAGATAGATTGTAGGCTGACTTTAGTATTCCTGAGAAGTCTCAACAACATCTGCCTTAATGCTTGATTATTTAGTACATTTCTGACTGATAATGACTGAGGAGGCTCAATTGCACAGTAGTAATGCAATTTTGCCAAAAAATTTCAGGTTCTGGCCTAGTCATAGGAGGAGCCCTTTCCCCTCTGTTCTGCAGGTCCACATTGGGGATAAAAATGGGTGGTTAAAAAGGAAAAGTGGAAAGTATGAACATACTCTTCCAGACATGCATTCTTTGCTTTGAGATGCATCCTACAAACCATGTTGCAATGAAAAAGATTTGAGCTCAACTTGGGATTCTGTGCATTTCCCTGTGAATGCTTGGTGGAGGATGAAAATATAAATAATTTAACAACACAGTCATGCACATAACAGCATGTTCCATACATATCCACCCTCATGCTATCAAGATGCACCATTTTGGTGCCTCCCAGTGGTGCAGTGATAAATTTTGGAGTACAGCACTCATCATGCCTATCCCTATAGCCATACTCTCAAAGACAATACAAAATTCAAGCAGCAGTGTTGAGTCATATTAACAAGTAAGTTCTAGTACTTTACATTTCCACTTGGAACAGGCTTTTGGGAAAACCACTGGGTTTAAATTGCCCATTGAAGACTATGCTACCCCACAATACTTTCACTAACTATGGTAATAGCTCATGATCACTTATTGTTGGGGAGAAAATCCATCCCTTTTTTCAGGTACTGTAAGAACTTCAACCAGTTTCAGAGGGAACAGGGAAACTCATGGAGTGGGGAGGAGGGAACGATGTCATAATCTGTGGTAATTAAAAATCCAGGTATTCCAAATCTACCATTTCTTGCTCCACTATACTACTAGTACCTCTTAATAATCTGTGAAATCTTTGAAATAGGTAGGTTATTTTCAAAATTTGATTGGGGCCCTTTCACACCATACAATTATAGCATTATGGTTGTACTTTAGCTGCCATGGCAACTATGTGACCCTTGGGTTTGTAGTTAGGCGTTCGAGCTTTCTGGTTGAGAATTCTGAATGCCCCCCTCATAGACTTTAAATCCCTGATTCCATAGAATCTTGCCATGGCAGTTTACATGGAGTCACAGTTTTATAACTTTGGGCCCATCTTCATGAGGGGGGAAAAACCTGTAGTACCTCATAGTAATGACATTTCACAGCAGCAGCAACATGCCTTTACAGTGTTTTTTGCCTCAGAAGCCCCCATAAGCCTCACATTCCAGATGGTGGCTGTGAGTGATTTACTCACATTAGCTCTTCACCACCATCTCAATTTTAAAAAAAGTCATCCAAGATGCATTGGAGAGATATAGTGATTTTCCAATTTAACAGGAAATCAAAAAAACCACCAAACCACCCCATTTTATCTCCTTAGCGATCACTCACTAAGGTGAAAATCCAACACAGAGGCAGCAGGCGCTTGCCCTGTTAGCAAGCCCCGCCCCACTCTCAACCGGCCAATCAGCTTTGTGCTTCACTTCAAATCACTTGTCATTTGCTTGACCTAATGAGCAGGAATGTGCACTCCCCCTTACTGTTTTAAAAAAAAAAACTACAGGAAAAGTTGCAAAGGTTTTTTCTGCATTGTTTTTGCTGTTTTGGGCTCCCCTCCTTCTGAATAGTGTGGATTGGTGCATGATCCCATTTAGACAGGTAGGATTCCCAGCAAATTCCATGAGTTGTTTGTTTGTTTGTTTGTTTTGTTTTTGTTTTTTTACCATTTAGACAACCCCTGTGTGATGTGAAAGGGCCCTTGATAATTTTAATTATGGGCATCCAGCTGTGTATCCAACACAACTGTAGTCCTGGCAGCTTTTTGATAATTGGATATATGTATGTGACAGAAAGCATGTACCAGTTAGTACCTTATATATATAAAAAGGTTCATTTAAATACATATTAAAATAGCAGTTCAGGAGAATTTTAAATATATGTGTTGCTCTGTTTGAAATTGTTTTGTTTATTTTGTAAATCAATGATTTTTTATTCATTTTGCCTCAGGGGCCTCTCTGGAAACTTACCAGAAGCCTTAGGGCTATATTCTGTTTATACATAAATTTACATGAAAGGACAACATGCTATGTTGAAAGATGAAAGAACTAATGTTGGTAGACTTCAGTGCCCACTTCAGAGAAACTTCTAGGAATTAAAAGATCCTGCACATTAATGGATGGTGGAGGGAGATTTTTTTTTTTTTTTAATCATGTGGGCTGGTAAAAATGCACCTTTATATTTCTTTCTCTTGGCTGGTTAATAGGTTGGTTAAGCTCCAGTATTTCATTACACACACTGTCTTGATGCCCTTTAATTCTATCCATTTAGCAAATCTTTCATATTGTGAATGTGTGTGTGTGTGTGTGCGTGCACATACATGCTACATATAATTAAGAGAGACTTAAGAAATATTGAATGCCATTACATTAATATATTTTTTTAAAAAAAATCAACTATTTTTTGCATGTTTTAGATTTTTAAACATCTAAAGATATCTGATTATATAAAGATATGCTGCTCAGGTGACAATGTGTATACACATGCCATCTGAAGTTACATTGCACCATGCCCTTTGTAGTCTATAGCTGGATGGGAATCATGTAACCCTTCAAATTTTGTTGGACTGCAGCACCCTTAGTTCCTCACTATTGCCTGTTTTGGTTGGGCTGCTGGGGGTTGTGATTCAGCAACATCTGGAGAGCTGCATGATTCACACCCCTGATTAAATTAATTTCACTTAGAGCCTATTGAATATAAATGGGGCCTATGTTAAGTCATAACTTAACTTTTTTTTTTTTTACAGTGATTCGAATGGAAACTAAGTGGAAATGACTTACTCTGCATTCAGACCAATAATTGTTGCATAAAGCTATAACACAATTGGGGGCATGTGCATGCACACATATGTACATCCCATATGGAGACATTATATAAAACTTTGGGCCAAAGCATTTATTTATAAACATTAGACACCTGAAATGAGAATAAACTTGTATGTGGGGAAACCTCTTCATTTCAGGTATGATCACTTGGCTCATTCTGGCAGATCTCACCTGTCTCAGAGTGCACAACCACTCAGGTGCTGATGAAGGACTTTCATGCCCTGCCTGTTATGGAAACAGGTCAAGAGAGCCCCATCCCATCCCATCCCATCCCATCCCATCCCTTTATCCAAAATATGAGAGTCTCCATGCCTACAATCCTCAAAGGCTATTATCTTTCTCTTTCTTCTCAACCCAGTCAGCAATGAGGAGTAGGGTAGAAACCTTTCCCCACCAGTTACTTCAGAATGTTCATCATGACAGACAATGCACCTTGCTGAATGTCTGCACTAACTTTCTAGCTGTGACCAAAGCAGCTGAAGCCTTCTAGCAGAATGAGAGCCAGAGTGTAGCACTAGAATTTGAGAGGTCCAGATTTAGGCTTCATTGAGCCCTGAAGCTCTTTTGGTGACACTGACCTTTATTCCAGCTGTGTCTGCCTCTCTGGTTTGTTCGGAGGACAAAGAACAGCCATGCACACCACTTGATCTCATTAAAGAAAAGGTAGGATATAACATTGTAGAGTAGGGAAACAGATAAGTTGCTAGCTTAAACAAGGAGCAGCAAAAACATACCTACCTTTAATTGGGATGATTAGTGAATCCTACAGTGCTAAACAGGGCAGGCAGCAGGATATCAACCCCACAGATAACAAAGCCACTACGGACCTAGTGTGGTATAATGGTTTGAGCGCTGGACTAGGACCCTGGGAGACCAGGGTTTGAATCCCTACTCGGTCATGGGAACCCACTGGGTGACTTTAGACAAGTCACACTCTCTTATCCTCAGAGGAAGGCAATGGTAAATCTCCTTTGAATAAATCATAGAGTTGGAAGAGACCACAGGGGTCATCTAGTCCAGCCCCCTGCCCTTCAGGAATACACAATCAAAGCATTCCCAACACATGGCCATTCAGCCTCTGTTTTAAAACCTCCAAAGAAGGAGACTCCACCACAAATCTTGATAAGAAAACTATACATTGAAAATGACTTGATGTTACACAGGAACAACAACAAAGTTACAAGATGACCTAAGGGCTTCATTTTTTTCTTTTAAAAAATGACAGAGCAAGAGCAAATGCATTTAAAAATGATGCTGTAGCTTCACTGAACACCAGCAGCAAGACAAACATGCTTTGGAAATAGGAAGTCTGTTTTCCCTGAGGAAAATGCAATATTGTATAGTTGCCACCAAATTTTACTGGAATAGATGCTGCCTTGTGTGTCCCCCGCCCCCACAAACGCATTTCCTTGTCCTGGCAGTCATGCAGCATCATTGGACTTTCCAAGGACATTTGCCATCCCATTTCCAAAGCTGCAAGAAAGCTGTTTTGCCAGTTGGCACTCAACCAAACCACAGAAACTATTTTCAGTTCTTTAAGAAGGAATGAAAGAACTCCTAAGACCCCCTCATAGTAAGTTTGCAAGTACTCTCCATTAAAAAAAAAAAATGTTAAGAATTTCTCCCTCTTCTAAGAATGACCCTATGCTTCCTACCCCAAACCTTATCAGTAACAAAGATCCAATGAAGGTGAGCAGGGAGGCTTTGATCAGCCCTAATGACAACCATTACATACATATGCATCAGGAGCCCTCTCAGTGTCCCAGAATCTACTTATAGTCCAGCTTCTGTGAGAGAATGGGAAATCATCAGTTTAGCAGACCTTGGGAGCTTGTAGGAGTCAGATGATGAATGTTTATGTCATGTTTTGAAAAAACCAGTCATATCATTGGCTGCAGGCTTCTACTGTTTGCGACTGGCTTTCCATCTGTCTGAGTCTGTAATTGTGACCACACCAGGAATAACAAGAGATGGTATGTGTCATTGGTGTAAATAGGTCCACAAGTTTATTTAACTTTGGACTTTTTTGGACGAGGGTTTATAACGCTAGCAGCCTCGTCCCCGTTGCGAGGCTGCAGCGCTGCAGGGTGTCCCTTTTGGATGACGCTCTGCCTTGCTGATCCTCTGCTGGTACTGTTGCATAACTGTGGGGATGCAGCAGCATTATATTTGGCGGTTTTCTAATCACGATAAACTTTCATGATTAGAAAACCACCAAATATAACGCTGCTGTGTCCCCGCGGTTACGCAACAGTACCGGCAGAGGATCAGCAGGGCAGAGCGTCATCCGAAAGGGACACCCTGCAGCGCTGCAGCCTCGCAACGGGGATGAGGCTGCTAGCGTTATAAACCCTCATCCGAAAGAGTCCTTTAACAGAAGAGGATCCATAGCAATCATGATATTGTGCAGGATTCTATTCATGTAAAAACCACTTAGCAGCTATTCATGCTTTTAATTAGGTGGCATCCTCCCCATCCATTAGCTGGAGACAGTATAAAAAGTATTCCCTCCCCACTGGGATGGAGGTCACATCTTTTCATGTACTAGCCCTTCAAATTTTAGGCAGTTGAGACAGGTTGTCTCCAAAGGTATTCTGTTTCCCACTCACCTGACTCCCTCAAGCATTTGTAGCAAGTCTAAGGAATTCCCCATCACCTTAAAGGTACCTGAGGGTGAGTACTGAGTACTTCTATTTTCTTTGTGTTATTCCCCCCCCCTTCACATCCATGTTTTTTAGCCAAAGGTCCAATATCATCAGGGGGCAAGGCTGTGCCTTCAAAAAATTAAAATTGTTCTATCCCCAGTGCAGAGTATATAGTACCCTTTGCCAGGTCTGAACAGCTAGGGGGGAAATCCTGCTTGGTGCCAAAACCACTGGAAGAAATACTTTCAAAACTGTGCAGTTTTTGAAGACTATTCACAGTTCAGGACTTATTTGGTGCAAAATTTGTTTGTGGTTATTTTTGGGTGGGTGGGGATTGCGTAGAAAAAAATCATTTATTTATTTATTTATTTGCACAGAAAAAATTGCACATTACAGAATTTGGGTGCAAAATTCTGTGCAAAATTTTCACTTTTTTGCATTGCATTTTCTTTATAGTAAACATCATTTTCTGCATAGGAGATAGTATTTCCTTCCCAGAGAATTTGCTTCCTGTGCAGAAATTGCTGTTCTCAATGCAAAACAAAACAAAGCAAAACCCCCAACAACCTTGTGGAAATTTTTCACCCAATAAATCCCAAACATTAAGGAAACTCATCAGTCCAAGATTCATCTCATCAGGTCTTTACAACACTTAAATAACATTATTGATCACTTTTTCAATATTTTTGAATAATCTTTTCATCCTAGATCGGAATAGGAAAGGATACATGAGGTCAGGACATTGAGTACCATCCTGCAAGTGGTTCTGCAGGCAGAGAGTGGGAAAACACACACACCAAAATCAAAACTCAACACATGCGAATGAACTTCACCCAGGGACAGGGGGATTTCCAGCAGACAATGGACCATTAGCCAAACAGACACTAATCCTCCTTGCATATCCTCCCACACTAGGAACTAGCCAGTCAAATACACACATTTACATATCCTCTCCAACAGGGACTCAGTGTATAAACACCACACACCCACACACCACCATTCTCTGATGATTCCAGCCACAGATGCAGGCAAAACGTCAGGAATAAACTCTACCAGAACATGGCCTCACAGCCTGGAAAAAAGCCATGGAAAACCTATGGATGCCGGCCGCGAAAGCCTTCAAGTTCACATCGTCTCCATATCGTTTTTTTTAAATGATGGGGACACCTCTGTATTACCTAAATTTAGGTTTCCCTCTTTCCCAAACACTTCCTAGTCTTCAGTGAGCAAGTACCCAACAGTGGTAGATAGAACTTTGCTCATTCTCACCCTTTGCTATACAGGGAAGGGGAAGAAGAAGCAACAAGGCCTAGTTACCAACTTAAATTCCAGGTGAAAAGGGTCCACTGAGCACTTTAGCGAAAGGTCCAATATAATCAGGGGGCAAGACTGTACCTTCTAGTTCCATTTTATGAGCAAAGGACTGTGGAGGGACACTCCAAAGGGTCTGAAAACACAACTAATTGAAATAAATTTCCAGTTGTTGACTCCTGGCTGGGTATAAATAAATAAATAAATAAATAAATAAATAAATGTTTTCTATGCAACCCCCATCCACCCAAAAATAAGCACAGACTAATTTTGTACCAAATAAGTCCTGAACTGTGAATAGTCTTCAAAAACTGCACAGTTTTGAAAGTATTTCTTCCAGTGGTTTTGGCACCAAGCAGGATTTTCCCCCTAGCTGTTCAGACCTGGCAAAGGGTACTATATACTCTGTACAGGGGGTAGAACAATTTTAATTTTTTGAAGGCACAGCCTTGCCCCCTGATGGTATTGGACCTTTGGCTAAAAATAAGGATGTGAAGGGGGGAAAATAACACAAAGAAAATAGAAGTACTCAGTACTCACCCTGAGGTACCTTTAAGGTGATAGGGAATTCCTTAGACTTGCTACAAATGTTTTCCAGTTGTTGACTCCTGGCTGGGTATGTGCCAGGTGCACCTTCCCAGTACTGTGATATCCTACTGCAACTCACATAGTATAACAGTATGTGAGTTGCAGTAGGACATCACAGTACTGGGAAGGTGCACCTGGTACATACCAAGCCAGAAGCCAACAACTGGAAATTAATTTCCATTAGTTGTGTTTTCAGACCCTTTGGAGTGTCCCTCCACAGTCCTTTGCTCATAAAATGGAACTAGAAGGCACAGCCTTGCCCCCTGATTATATTGGACCTTTCGCTAAAGTGCTCAGTGGACCAACGATCACGTGTTGTAGCGCCTTGAGTGTTGGAGACTAGTGTTTGAATCCTCGCTCAGCCACCCATTGGGTGATCTTGAGCAAGTCAAACTCTCACAGCCAGAGAGGAAGGCAAAGGCATAGACATAGGCATACTGCCTCTTGCCAAAATCTGTGATAGGTTTGCTTTAGAGTCATAAGTCAGAAATGACTTGAAGGAACACAATAACAATATCATAGTTGGGCAAAGAGCAGCCCACACACCATGTGTACTTCTTGTGGCTTGCAGTCCAGCCCCCTACAACCCCAGCACTCCCCTCCAACAGTCTTACATCCCCAATAATGTAATGCCAAAAATCCCAAGTGAAATTCAATTGAAATTGCCCTTGAAGCTGTGGGAGGACACAGTTTGCTCTCTAAAGGCAACTTCAGCCCCGGCGGGGAGGGTGCTTTTTGGTGGTGGTGGGAATTATATCTTGAAATTAAATTTACAGAGTAAATGGTGCTGTCCAGAGGCTTCTGGGGACACAGTTTACCAGGGTACGTAGTATTTTGAAGGCATGCCGGGGGTTGAGGGGATCAAAATATAGCCCATACAGGTTCATGGGAGGGTAAGAATGACCTCGGATCCTCAGAAGTAACCCAACCTAGTACCACATTCCTACTGGAAACTTAACATGAGAGGGAAGGGCTTAGTTGGATGGCTGTGAGGATTTCAGACTTTTGTACACTAAAACTCACCTTCTCTTAGCTTTTTTTCCAACCCCTTTGCAAAACGAATACAGCATTTGTGTATCTCATCTGTTGTTCTGTTGTATAGCTTGGGCAAGGATGTCTGCTCTACTGTTTTATTTTTCTATAGTGCCATGTAAACTGACAGTGCTAAATACACAAATACATAATAGTTTAGGAAGAGGGATTTTGCTGCTGCCACACAAAGTGATAGCTTCCCACAGCTGCTTTCACTAAAACAGGGAAACACATGTATTTGTAAAATAATAACATATTGGAGGACTTTTCACACATCCATTATAATACTACTAATTTTATAGGTGTTTTAAAACTTTTTTAAAAAATCTTTATCACCAGCATATGGAGACTATTTAGTCATTCCATTATTATCACTAGCATTTGAGGATCAGAGATTTATGTTGTGTGGTTAGGAAATTGTAAAATGAAGGAGAGAATTGGGGGGAGGGAACCCTCTCAGTGCTTGTCTACACGGGCAAAAAGAACCCATTTCCAGTGCTATTGGAACACATGACATATGACTGTTTTCACAATGAAAGTGTTTCTTTTAGGCATTTATGTGATTTTTAAAAACACACTTTTTACTCCACAGTTTTAAGAAAAGCTGGATTTTTTACACATGTGTCAGGACCAGTGTAAATTGGGGGGGGGGCTGAAGGACAAAACAGGCTTGTGAGTGTTTACCTAGGTCCAGCAAACATGGAGTGTGTCACCATTTTTTTTTTACTTCAGTGTATCTGTGCATGCATGTATGTATATATGCACATCTCTACATGAGTGAGTGAGCAAGTGTGTGAATGAGCCAGCGAGTGCACACCCCTTCTCTCTTCCTTCCCTCCTCCAATCCTCCCTATCAGACTTGGGTCTAGGGACTGGGAGTAAACACAAAGCTCCACCATGGAGAAAAACAGGGAAGGAAAGAGCCTGAAGGTGGGGGTGGGGGCTTCAGTATTTCCTCTTGTAGACCCCTGGGGGAGTTTGGCAGTTAATCATATGCTAGCTGGGCTTTAACCCTCTCATTTCCATCACCACCATTTGGGAGTAAAAGTCAGCTTCTGGGGTGGAGGTTGGCTTGTACCAAAGATCACTTCCTTCCCCTGTCCGATCCCTCCCCATCAGCACTCATTTGGGTGGGAAGGGAATTGGATGGGGGGAATGAAGAAGAAGGGTGTGCACACTCGATGGATGATTCACTCACTAGCTCATCACTCCTCTGATTCCTTTACTGATGCTCACTCGCTGGGATGCAAAGAGGGAAAGGGGATTGGATGGGGGAGGCATTGAATCAGAGTGCAAGGTGGGTCATTAGATTGACAGGTAAACAAAAAAACTATTGGTTGATAGGTTTATGCATGCTTAGAAAGAAAAAAAGTGGAGTGGACATGGCTGTGTGGCTCAAAATAATGTGAAGGAATGGAGATGTGGACTGCCCCCTTACACCAAAGTGAGTTTGCCAGTGTAGACAAGCCCTCAGTTATTAAGAACACTGTTGACTTTTTTTTTTTTTTAAGTATTATGCTAGGGTCTACCAAATGCCTAAAATGTGGAAATTATGGAAAAGTAAGCTAACAGTGCATATGTGAGTACAGGGCAGAAGCACATGCATCATGGATCCTTTGAAGCTCTGCATTTTACTGAAGGATCTTGAGTATAGAGTATCTGTTTGCATAATGTTCTACTTTACAGGCAGATTTGTGAGGGAGCATAATTGCATTTTCCCCTGCCTGCAAAAGCTATGAGGGAAATGTTAGGGACACAAGTCTTCTCCCCACCCCAATGTATACTTTAAATGCTTCCCTTAATCTGTAACAGGAAGCAGTGACTCAGACACTGCAGATGACGGAGAAAATAGTCAAAACTGCTGGGCCTTTGAGTCTCTCCTCCTTTCTCACGTCTCCATATGTTATTCCATGTATGAGAAATTTATTCAGGATAAAATTCTCCAGCTGAAATATGACATTGGAAGCTATATTGATTTCTGCATGCTTGGTGTGAGAAATAAATAAAGCACATTAATTCAAACATCATAATTTACATCCTCAGTCAGCATGTAATTGTAAGCCCTACAGATCTGCAAAGGAAACCAAATGCCCTTCTAATAATTTGGAGGCTTTGAAGCTTTTAAAGAATTCCAAATCTCATATTGATATACTGGTAAAAATTAATCCTGGATTTTGCAGTTGGAGCTTTTTTGTTTTTGTTGTTTTCCTTATGGACTACTGACAAAGGGAAAATGTGATGGCTGCTATGGGATTACAGTGAAGAAGAAGTTAATTGCTTTTTGAAAAGCAGTTATTTGTTTGTTTGTTTGTTTGTTGCAGTTTTGACAAATTAGCCCATTCTTCTCCC
This sequence comes from Gambelia wislizenii, assembly GCA_030847615.1. NCBI lineage: Eukaryota > Metazoa > Chordata > Lepidosauria > Squamata > Crotaphytidae > Gambelia > Gambelia wislizenii. The sequence continues at coordinate 153,370,781 of JAUMIR010000004.1, forward strand.
ACCCTGTTCAAGCTTATGTGCTACTAGGTAGTATCCTCTTTTCTATCCTCACAACTCTCCTGGAAAGAATTGATTTAGATTGACTATATATAAGTCTTTTAAAAATAGGAGGAATGTTTCCTGGCTTGGAAATGGGGATATTTTTGAAAATTACATGCTTGAGTGTAATACCCTGGCTAACACCATTTTAGCCAACACAAGCTCTCAGCAAATTTGGAATAACTTTATTAAGCAAGGAAAGTTAATCACAGTACACAAATGTCATCAGGACTACTTCCTCCCCCCAGGTCACAGGTTTCCCCCAAGAATGACCTTGGGCTCCTGGCAACTCCAAATTCTTCCATGCACATCTTCTCATTATCCCAGGCTGCAAATATAGACAATCTTACTTCCCAACCACCATGGTATAGCACATCCCATCATCCTTCATTACCAGACATAAGCCCAAGCATATCAAACCAGCATGACAAGACCACGTCTGGATCATGATCCTGACATTGAGACACTTAACTACCAGCAATGGATGTGCAGTTTTCCAAAGAGCAGCACGTTCTGCTAGGTTAGTGTGCAGCCTAGGTATAAGTGTGAAGAGTTCCCTGTCCAACATGCTGATGGGCTTGCTACCAGACCAAACATCAAAATCCAGGCAGAAATTTCAAAGCATCCCTAGATCAGAATAGAGACAGAATTTGAACTGTGGACTTCAGCTCAGACTCTGAAGCATTGCAAACTGGGATGCTTGAGACTGATGCACCAACAGGTAATATTGAGCTATCCCCCCCCCTCAAGAAATACACATCTGTCTGCTTTCAGAGAAAAAAGATAATGATGAAGAAAACCTTACTATGAATGCTTGTGGAATACGTATTTTATCAAGTACACGATCCTTTCAAAATCAATTGAAATAATAACCATTGGAGACACAACTTTGCAAAATTATTGATAAGACCTGAGACATTTCAATTAATTCTGTAATGAGGGGGGAAAATTCTTCCTACATCATCCTTAAAAATGCCTGAACTGTAAGTCATTGTTTCTCTAGGCAAAGTCAATTGAATTGTATGTGTGAATGTGATTCAGTTGTCATTGATCTACTCAGTAACCTTTGTTCTTGGAGCTGAACAATTCCAGCAGCTTGGATAGTTAAGAATTCATACTGCTTTCTAAAAAACTTCCTTTTCCTCAGGTATTGAAGGTGAAGAACAACTTTTTCTCTGAATGTTGCCTTGGTTTTGGGGTTTTTTCCTCCTTAATCATAATTGTTTGAGTGATAGGGCAATGTTTTCCCTAGTCTAAGGAGATTTTCAGATGGGGAAATAACCCCTACGGAGATTGGGAGAGAAACAGGGCTGTTCCACTGCCAGTGCTCCATTTTGCACACCCCGTCTTTCTTCCGATTTCCATTTGTTCTCCCTATGTCCTGCTTTCATTTTCCTTCTGCTATTTTACTAATGAAGAACTTCCGTTAGTAAAAAAAAATAGCAGGAGGAAAATGAAAGCAGGATGGAGGGAGAACAAATGGAGATCGGGAGAAGGACGGGTGTGAAATGGAGAGCTGCCAGTGGAACAGCCCCATTTCTCTCCCAATCTCCGTGGGGGTTATTTCCCTCCTCTGAAAATCTTCTAAGTGTGTGTGTCATGAGTTAGGCTATGTATAGCTGCATATAGATAATTTAATATAGATAATTTAATGATACATATTGATTGGTGAGGCCACATTATCCACCTATGTCTGTGGTTCCTCATCCAACATAACTATAGAAATGAAGAAATATACTCATACTTCCTTAACTGGATCAGTGATTGTATTCTGCAAGGGTAGTGTTATACTTTTATCCTCCTTGTAGGCTTCCTGTACGCAACTGGTTGGCTCCTGTGTGAAGCGAATGGGGGATTAGATAGGCCTTTACTTAATGGTGGATTAGCTAGGTCTTTACGCTGATTGAACAATGACTCTTCTTATATCCTCATGTTCTGTCATGAGGATCATGAAAAAAGAAAGAAAACAGATTTCAACCACTACTAAGAAACAAGCTTTACCACTGGATCATTTTGAATGAAGGCCAATGACAGACCCTTCCTATCCTCCCCACTCTCCCTGGCTTCTTGATTACCAGTCTAACCCTGATTTTCAGTTTCCTCTCTCTCTCTCTGTGTGTGTGTGTGTGTGTGTGTGTGCACGCGCTAAATCCAAACAGAAAATCCTTGATGTTTTGTTTTGTTCATTTACCCCTCTCACACTTGCTCATTTCCTTGTCCTGATGGGTATGGCTATCCACCATACACTCCTTAGCACAAGGGCAGGAAAACTGTGGCCCTTCAGATAGTGTTGTACTGAAAATATCATGACCACTTATCTGGAGGATCACAAATTGTCTACCCTTCTTCTACAGCAATTGTGGTCCTTGTGTGACCCTCCAGAGGCTGTTGATCGCAGTTGCCAGCATTCTTCAAAAGTAACTGTGCTAGGTAGGGACATTGGAAGTCCAACAATTTGGAGGGCCTCTGAGTTCCCATCCCTGTTCTACAATGAAACATCCATTTATTAATTGAATATATTTCTGTCCTGCCACATATCCTAGATTACTTATAAAAAAATCATATTGAAATATTTTAAAAGCCCAAAGGCTTTTATAAAAAGCCAAGTTTCAACTTACTGTCAGAATGAAGCCAATGTCAGTGATGATTGGGCTTCTAGAACTGGGGTGCCACAGTGGAGAAACAGGGAGGAATAGCATTATATGTCAGGGATATTTACACCAGTGAAGAGATCCATGACACCAATACTGGAAGCCAGGAGTAGGGCATATGGATAAAAATTAAAGGGGAGGGAAACAACAGGGATGTTATTGTAGGACTCGACTACAGACCCCCCAAGTCAGATGGAGTAATTGGATGATGCCTTTCTAGAACAGATGACCACACACCCAGAAAGGAGAGATGTAGTAGTGATGGGTGACTTCAACTATCCTGATATTTGCTGGAAATCTAACTCAACCAAAATTTCAAGGTCTAGCAAATTCCTTACTTGCTTGGAAGACAATTTCATTGTCTAAAAGGTGGAAGAGGCAACAATGAGGTCAGCTATTTTAGATCTGATCCTAACCAACAGGAATGACCTGGTTAATGGGGTGCAAGTGGTGGGATCCATAGATGAGAGTGATCATGTTCTCCTGGAGTTTGTTATACAATCGAAAGGGGAATCTTATAGGTGGTGAGGTGTGTGAGAGTCAGGCACACATTCTAGACTTTAGGATAGCTGATTTAAATAAACTCAGGGAAATACTGGGGGTGATCCCATGGTCAGGAATACTAAAAGAGAAGGGACTTTTCAAGACAGATGGGACTTTCTCAAAAGGGAGATATTGAAGGCATAATTTCAAACAGTACCAATGAGGAAGAAAAATTGGAGGTGTCTCAAGAAACCAGGATGGATGCTTAAAGAACTTTCAACAGAGCTAAGCTTTAAATGGAACATGTATAGGAAATGGAAAAGAGGGAAATCACCAAAGAAGAATTCAAACAGATAGTGAACACATGTAGGAGTAACATCAGAAAAGCTAAAGTGCAAAATGAACTCAGGCTCGCTAGATAGGTTAAGAACAATAAAAAGGATTTTTTTGGGTATGTACACAGCCAAAGGAAGAAGAAGGAAATGGTAGGGCCACTATGCGGACAAGTTGGCAAAATGCTAACAGGGGACAGAGAAAAGGCAGAATTACTCAACACCTTCTTTACCTCAGTGTTTTCAGAAAAGGAAAAGGGTGATCAACCTGAGGAAAATGGAACAGAGGACACATTAGGGGAAATCCAGCACAGAATAAGTAGACATAGTACAGGAATACCTTTTTAATCTAAATGAATTTAAATCTCCAGGACCAGATGAACTACATCCAAAGATATTAAAAGAGCTGGCAAATGTAATCTCAGAGCCATTGGCAATAATATTTGGGAACTCCTGGAGAACAGGAGAAGTCCTAGCAGGCTGGAGGAGGGCAAACATTGTGTCCATCTTCAAAAAAGGGAAAGAAAGAGGATCCCAACAATTATCATCCAGTTAGTGTGACATCAATACCAGGGAAGATTCTAGAGCAGATCATTAAACAGAGAGTCTGTGAACTTTTAGAAGGCAATGCCATGATCACAAAAAGTCAACATGGGTTTCAGAGAAACAAGTCATGCCAGACTAATCTGATCTCTCTCTCTCTCTCTCTCTCTCTCTCTCTCTTTTTTTTTTTTTTTTTTGATAAAATTACCAGCTTGGTAGATGAAGGGAATGCTGTGGATACCACATACCTTGATTTCAGTAAGGCCTTTGACAAGGTTTCCCATGACATTCTTGCAAACATCCTTGTAAAATGTGGGCTAGACAAGTTAACTGTAAAATGGATTTGTAATTGGTTGACTGGCCGATCCCAAACGGTGCTCAACAGTGGCTCCTCTTCATCTTGGAAAGATGTGGCCAATGGGGTGCCACAGGGTTCTGTCCTGGGCCCAGTGCTATTCAACATCTTTATCAATTACTTGCATGACAGAACTAGGGGCATACTTATCAAATTTGCAGATGACACCAAATTAGGAGGAGTAGCTAATACCCTAGAGGACAGGATTAACATTCAAAATGACCTGAATAGACTAGAAAGCTGGGCCAAAGCTAACAAAATGAAATTCAATATGGAGAAATGTAAGGTACTGCACTTAGGGCAAAAAACCAAAATGCATAGATATAGGATGGGGAGACCTGGCTGAACGAGACTACGTACGAAAGGGATCTAGGAGTCCTAGTAGACCACAAGTTGAACATGAGTCAACAGTGTGATGTGGCAGCTAAAAAGGCCAATGCGAATTTGGGCTGCATCAATAGAAGTATAGCGTCTAGATCAAGGGAAGTAATAGTGCCACTCTATTCTGCCTTGGTCAGGCCTCACCTAGAATACTGTGTCCAGTTCTGGGCAGCACAATTGAAAAAGGATTTTGACAAATTGGAGCATGTCCAGAGGAGGGCGACTAAAATGGTGAAAGGTCTGGAAACCATGCCTCATGAGGAAAGACTTAGGGAGCTGGTTATGTTTAGCCTGGAAAAAAGATGGTGAAGGGGAGACATGATTGCCCTGTTTAAGTATTTGAAGGGGTGTCACATTGAGGATGGAGCAAGCTTGTTTTCTGCTGCTCCAGAGACTAGAACACGAAACAATGGATGAAAGCTCCAGGAGCAGAGATTCCACCTCAACATTAGGAGGAACTTTCTGACAGTAAGAGCTGTTCGGCAGTGAAACACACTCCCTCGGAGCGTGGTGGGGTCTCCTTCCTTGGAGGTCTTTAAACAGAGGCTGGATGGCCATCTGTCAGGGATGCTTTGATTGTGATTTCCTGCATGGCAGGAAGTTGGACTGGATGGCCCTTGTGGTCTCTTCCAACTCTACAATTCTAATATTTTGTGATTCAGTTCCTTAGAATCATAGAGTTGGAAGAGACCACAAGGACCATCCAGTTCAACCCCCTGCCATGCAGGAATAAACAATCAAAGCATTCCCAATAGATGTCCATCCAGCCTCTGCTTAAAAACCTCCAAAGAAGGAGACTCTGCCACACCCCAAGGCAATGCATTCCACTGCTGTACAGCTCTTACTGTCAGGAAGGTCTTCCTAATGTTTAGATGGGATCTCTTCCTGTAATTTGAGTCCATTGCTCCATGTCTTAGTCTCTGGAGCCTCATAAAACAAGCTTGCTCCATCCTCAGTATGACATCCTGTTATGATAGCCTGTGAGCTCTCAGCCTGGAACCCCCAGAATTAGCTTTTCCTCCTGGAACTCTTTGCCTGGAGCTCCAGAAGTTACTTTTTCCAAGACACAGTCCTAAGGATCCCTCTAGCCTGGAGATCCTTCAGAACTATGTCTCCCCAAGTCGCCACCACTACCTCTTGATTTGAATACCCCTAATTGTGGAGCGAGAGGAGACCACAGGGCACTGGGAACCTCCCTGCCACTGCAGAGCTGTACCAACCCCTTCCTTCTTTACCGAAGTAAGGGCAATAGAGTAACCAAGCAGAAAATTAGGTACATGCAAGCATCAATTTAGAAAAATTAATAAAACTTATTTTATTCAGGCAGAGTTTAAGACAAGTTTAAGAAGTAAATCACTTCATGAAGAAAGCACTTCATTCTTCAGGTCAGAGCTTTAGAGTAACAGAGTATTAAAATCAAAGCATTCTGTTACATTAGCTACGTTCAGTCAAAGCTTAAGAAAATAACATAAAATTCCTAAAGATTCTAGTCACAATCTCAAACAGTAATACCTAGGATGCAGTTCATATCCATCTAGAATCAGGGGAGCTGTGAGCTAGGCTAGCCCTAGCTTGTCAATAGAATTCTTGAATTGTGCTGCCCAGAACTGGACACAGTATTCCAGGTGATGTCTGAGTAAAGCAGAATAGAATGGCACTATTACTTCCCTTGATCTAGACACTATACTCCTATTAATGCAGTCTAGGATCACATTGACTTTTTTAGCTGCCACATCAAACTGCTGACTCATGTTCAGCTTGTGGTCCACTTAGACTCTTAAATCCCTTTCACATGTACTGCCATCAAGCCAGGTGTCACCCATCCCATTTCTGTGCTTTTCATATTTATTTATTTATTTATTTATTTATTTATTTATTTATTTATTTCTACCCCGCTCTTCAGCCACAAGGCTATCAGAGTGGCTTACAAATTGTTTTAAGCAATAGCAATTTGCACATCTACACTTCATTAAGCAGTTTCCAGTGTGTGTTAGCTAATTTTTACTACCCAAGTGTAATATCCTATATTTCTCCTTGGTGAAATTCATTTTTGTTAGTTTTGGCCCAGCTTTCTAATCTGTTAAGGTCAATTTCAATTCTGATCCTGTCCTCTGGGGTATTAGCTACCCCTCCTAATATGGTGTTATCTGCAAACTTGATAAGCATACCCTCTATTCCTTCATCCAAGTCATTGATAAAGATGTTGAATAGCACTGGGCCAGGACAGGATGAAGAAGAGCCATTGGTGACTACCCTTTGGATTCGGCCCATCAACCAATTACAAATCCACCTAACAGTTGCATTGTCTAGCTCACAGGTTACTAACTTTTTTGCAAGGATATCATGGGGGACTTGTCAAAGGCCTTACTGAAATCAATATACACTACATCCACAGCATTCCCTTCATCTACCAAGTATGTAACTCTGTTGAAAAAAGAGATAAGATTAGTCTGGCATGTCTTGTTTTTCAAAAACCCATGTTGACTTTTAGTGATCATGGCATTCCTTTCTAAGTTCTTATAGACTGTCTGTTTAATTATCTGTTCTAGAATCTTTCCTAGTATTGATGTTAGGCTGACTGGGTGATAATTATTTGGGTCTTCTTTTTTCCCCTTTTTAATGATGGGGACAATATTTGCCCTCCTCCAGTCCACTGGGACCTCTTCTGTTCTTCCTGATTTCTCAGTGGGTCTGACATTACTTCTGCCAGTTCTTTTAGTACTCTTGGATGTAGTTCATCGGGCCCTACTGCATCATCTGCTCCATTTTCTTGAGCCACGTGAATCAATTTCCAAATCATCTTCCTTCAGAGAACAAGTTCCTTCAGAGAACAAGGTCACATTGGGAATGAAGCAACATAATGCATCTGCTACAGAATAATAAAGCAATAGACATTACAGAGGATACTGGGGCATATACTCAGGCTGATCAGGTCATGGGTTGGTCTTTTGTGCCTCATTATTATTCCCTGTGGATTGAGAGCCTATCCCAGAACACACCATACTCATGCAACAGCACATTGTTTGGACAGAGGTTATGGGCCTGTCTAAATGGTGGATATACCCTTCATGGAATTCACTGGGAATCCTACCAGTCTAAACAGAATACAGTGCTGATCCACACTATTTAGAAGTGTGTGTGTGGGGGGGGGGTAAAACGGCAAAAACAACACATTAAAAGCCTTAGCAGATCTCCCCATACTTTTCACAAACCATGAAGCAGGTGGGTATTTTTGTTCATTTGGACTACTGAACAATATAAAATTAGAAGGGAAGCACAAAGCTGATTAGCCAGGCAAGAGCGGGGCTGGAACTTGCTAGGAAGGCAAATGCCTACTGCTGCCATGTTGGATTTTTGCCTTAGCGATCACTTGCTAAGGCAATAAAAAGGATCAATATTTTCTGTTTTGCTTTGGAGAATCACTCTATTGCACCAGCTCACCTTGGGATGAGTTTTTTTTTTTTTTTTTTTTTTTTTAACAAAAACCAATAATCCGACAGTGGTGAATAACTAACATGAGTAAATCACTCATGGCCACCATCAGGAATGTGAGGCTTATGGGGCTTCCTAGGCCAGAAAAACCATTTGGACATGTCACTGCTGCTGCGAGATGCCAATAGTATGAGGTATTTGGGATTTTCTTCTTTGTGTACATGGGCTCTACATCTCATATCAAACTTCTGTAGGAGTTAAGAGAAAGCTTCAGATGAATATGGAAGTTCTACTTCCCTCCCAGTATTCACAGCCTTCCATTAAATGTACCAGGCATCTCCTTGGTTAATTATCAGAGAAGCAGGGAATCATAGAGTTGGAAGAGACTACATGGGCCACTCAGTCCAACCCCCTGCCTTGCAGGAATACCCAAAACAAAGCACTTCCAACAGATGGACATCCAGCCTCTGTTTAAAAACCTCCAAAGAAGGAGACTCCACCACACTCCGAGGCAGTGTACATTTCACTGTCAATCAGCTCTTACTGTCAGGAAGTTCTTCCTAACTTTTAGGTGGAAACTCTTTTCCTGCAATTTGAGTCCATTGTTCCATGTCCCAGTCTCTGGAGCAACAGAAAACAAGCTTGCTCCATTTTCAATATGACATCATTTTAAATATTTAAACATGGCTATCATGTCACTTCTCAACCCTCTCTTCTCCTGGCTAAACATACCCAACTCCCTAAGCTGCTTGTGTAATTCTAAACATTTGTCCCCCGTGGAAGGCAGGGATTTTGTTCCCACCTCCATTTTTATAGGGGTAGATTACCAAAGCAGCCCCTCAGTGGTGTCCATTTTATCTTACTTTATCAGACATTGTCTTGAAGAGCTGACCCCAGAAAATCCCAGACTGTGGGGAGGGGAATACCTACACACCAAAGTGCTACAGAATAAATGGGTGTCTTGTATTGGATAATGGCACCCATCCGGAGACTTTTTGGGTTCAGTTTTTCAACAGAGGAGTAAGAGAGCTTAAAAGCTTTGAAATCTCTCTCACACACCTCACCACCTATAAGATGAACATTACCTACTTCCTGAAGTTTATTTTCAGGTTTGGTTCTTATTAACTTTGCCATAAGTGTGGGTGAGAAATCTTTTCAGCTTACATTTCACTGTGAATGTACCAAATCACACTTTCCAAAACTGAGTATGAACAGTGATGCAGTTCACTTTCATAACCTACACTTTCCCAAAGTTTGTGATGTAAGTCACAAAATAATAATAATAAAAAGTATATATTTTTAAAATGCATACAATATATACTTGAAGCAAATACATACAAAAATACACCTATTTGGAAGAATGCACACACAGAAAAACTTTAGTCATTTGTAAAACTGCTTGCAAAAAGTTGAATGTTTGAAGAAAGTGCACATGCAAATGTGTATACTTGAAAAATGTATAGAAAGGACATGTCTAGATGAGAAGATATAATGCTGATTGCTGTGCATTTATGCAAAATCTCAGCAGTGTTCATTTGTCTCCATGGCCCTTTGGCAAAATTGCTGTTATGCAAAGCTATCCATGTTTAAAGTTCACACACAGCTGTGCCTGCAAATCAGCTGAGAGTGAATTACTCCCATTATTATTCTCAACAAGTTGTGGCTGATGCACAGTATTTTTTAAAAACTGCAAGTCACTGACGTCAGTGCATGGGCCTTGGCCTGACAGAATTTCACAGGACAGAATATGGCTACCATGTTTATTGAAAAGCTGTATGATGGAACATGAGGCAAAAGGTTGTGACAGACACGGACTGTCATCACGACATCAACCAGGATAAGCCCAGGATGACACAGCAAGGATGATGCAAGAGGGTGACACAGCATGAATGATGCAACCATTCCATGGACAATGTATATATATATATATTAAAATTATTTTTATTATAACAGTGTTGCTCATACATATACAATAGAAATTTACAATCAAGTTCCACTTTCCCCCCCCATATCTTACATTTTATTTTACATTGATTGTTTCAGCAATAAAAAAGTATAAAAACAAAGTGACTTCCCTCGTACAAGTTATCACAAAGGATTTGTTATCTTTTGTTACTTATTAACTTCCTTCCTATAACCTAATCAAATGTCGTTCATTTGTACTTTCCTTTCCTTTAATTTACGCTAACTTCCTCTCACCTCTTACTGTAACTCTCTTCTTGCTCCATATTCCTCTTCCCTTCCTTTCTCATTTCCCGGATCTACATCCAGTTCCTTTTATAACTCATTTGTATTTCTATGTTCCTGTAATTCTAAGTTATATCTCAATGTCTCCATCAATATTCCACCTTCTCCGGCAATAATCAGTTACCGGTTGCCATTCCAATTCTGTCTTTCCAGCCATATCTTGGTTTAATATTCATGTTAATTTATCGTTTTCTTTCATTGTTAATATTTTAGTAAGCCATATTTCTATTGAGGGTTCTTCTTTATTTCTCCAATTTGCTGCTATAACCAAACAGGCTGCTGTACATAGATATAATATTATTCTCCAATACTTTCTATGTTCCTGTGTTTTCAATGGTGTTGTAATATTTAAGAGGTATAGTTTCGGGGTTAGTTCAAACTCAGTGTTGAGCATTTTTTGGATTACTGTATGTACCTTTTGCCAGAATTTGTGTATGACCGGGCAGGTCCACCACATATGTTTAAGTGTACCTACTTCTTTTTCACATTTCCAACAGTCTTGCCCTTTCTGTCCATACATTTTATGTATCCTGGACGGAGTTAAATACCATCTATTACATATCTTAAAGCAGTTCTCCATCAGATCTTGGCATGCTGTGAACTTCTTGGTTTGTCTCCAGACTTGTTTCCATTCTTTCAATTGTATTTCTTTCCCCACGTCTCTGGCCCACTTAACCATCGCTTCCCTTACAGTTTCTGTTTCAAGCAGATTGGAGATGAAACAGTTGTATAACCTTGCTATTTTTCTTCTCTTATCATCCCCAATGATTTTCTCGTACTCCAGTTCCTTCTCCTGGAAGCCATGGTCCCTTTCATCTTTCTTGAATCTGCTCTGTATTTGTTGTTATGAAAACCAATTGAGATTCCAGCCCTGCTGTTGTAGTTCTTTTCTCATCATGGACAATGTATATAAGTGGGCATAGCTTATATTCTTTGTGGGGAGTTATTGTTGGAGTTGTGGCTGAAGGTACTGTCTGATCATTCTGTGGACAGACAACTATTACTTTGTATATACCCTGTAAGTAAAGTTCTGTAAATAGAGCTTTAAGGCTCAGAGTTAGTCTTTGGCTCCTTGCACACTGCAGGGAGGGTACAGCTCTGGGGCCCAGCTGAGAGGGACTGTGGGAGTGTACATGCTGATAAAGGTGAACAAGTGTGACCCTCTGCTTAAAAAAGCTGTTTGATCACCTTAGCATAGCAAAAAAAGTGCATGGTCAATACCAAAACTCCAAAATGGCACTTCTGGCCACTTCATTGCCAGCAAGCCTGCCCCCACGCGGGTCCAACCAATCAGTTTTCCACTTCCGCCCTCGTCGAGAATGTGCAGTGATGGGAATTGGTTGTCCAAATGAGTGGTAATGCACATTTCCACACATTATTTTTAAAAATTCAGGAAAAGCTGTGAAGGCTTCTCCTCCTCTCCCGTTGTTTTTGGAGTTTTGTCCCCTATTCGCTTCTGACTAAGGTGAATCACCACAGGATCTCGTTGGGACAAAAGCTATTCGCTACAAATTCTATTAGGATTATTTTAACCATTTAGGCAACCCCAAAATGTTATGAAAAAGAAAAAGTACATCAAAACATGTGGTTTCTGTCCCCTGTGCAGACTTTTAAAAAGTTTGCAATTTGATATGGAGCTAAGATAGAATGAGTTCAGCAGCATCAAAATAACCTGAAAAGAATCAACCTTCACAGATTTGAGGACACCTAAATCACTAATGATTAGTGATCTTATCATTAAGCAGCCTCTGATTTGCATTCCTAGAACAGTTTTTTTTGGGGGGGGCCTCTCTTTGATGTCAGCTTTATTCTAGCTTGTGAAGGTGCTTCTGGCAAGGTTCACTTTGTTTATTCCTGCTCTGTGGGTGGCATCAGTTAATCCTTTAGATGTGTTTGCTAGAGAGTGGGTTCCATGACACTTCTGATCAGTTGTGTGATCATTGAGTGTTAATGGAAATAGGCTCTTAGCCACGCTGACTTGCCAACAATAGTTTCCTGCACAGATTGTGATTTTTTTTCTTCCATCTTCCGAAGAAATTATAACTTATTTAATGTATGAGGGAAGAGGAGACTAACACAGTAGATCTGGCCTTGAGGTAGGGGAACTGAGTTAAATTAATTTTTTAAGTCCCTCTGACCAATTCGCCCTGTGTTTCCCCCCATTAATATGGTTTGCGTTTCCTGTTCCAGTTAATACATTGTAGAGATAAGTTTTTCAAGGTTTCCCTCCCTCCTACTACTCCTGGATCAGCACCAATAATTACACTAATTATCCCATGTAACTTCCTTTGGATCACATTATCTGGTGAATAATTGACATTTGAATGAAATTAGAGAATCCCAGCTTGCACGTTTAGGCATTCTCATGGGCCTAAAAGTCAAAGAAGTCTAATTGCAATGCTTTTATAGTTTCTTGAAAATGCCCATCATGTTTGGAGTTATTCCATCATTTCTTCATTTTGTTGGTGCAGCTTGCAGATGCAGGGACATTTGAAGGATGATGGCATCATCCAATGCTTTTATATACTGCACATTATAGGGAAGGTGGGATCAAAGCGATATGCAGTTGCTTGGATTTGCTGATTTTCAACACTTTTGTTGAAATGATCCAGTCTATCGATAGTCTAAAACCAAAAATATTATCAAGTTAAGGCTGATTCAGAGCTTTGTTTCTGAGATTTTTAAGAGAGAAAAGAGAAAGAGAGGGGAAGGGAGGAGATGTTCAGTTTGTATAGATATGGGGAACATGTGAGCAGTGCCCCCAGATAAAAATTCTGTCCCACCAAATGAAATTTTCCTTTAGTGCCCAAATTTCTAGCATTGCAGAAAGTGAAGCACTGAGAATCATTGAAACTTTGAACCCTTATACAGTGGGCCCTCAGTATCCACTGGTGTTTGTTTCCAGGACCCCCTGTGGATACCAAAATCCATGGATGTGCAAGTCAAGTCTCATTATATACAATGGCATAGTTAAATGGTGTACCTTATATAAAGTGGTGAATAGCAAGGTTTGCTTTTTGGATTTATTTGGGGCAGTGGGGGCAGCAGTATTTTCAAGGCATGGTTGGTTGAATCCATGGATAAAGAATCCGTGGATATGGTGGGATGACTGTATTTGCTATGTTTGCATTCTCTTGGTAACTTTACTTGCCCTGTTTCTTTGGATGTTTATACTCTATTCCTAAATGTTCAGTTGAAGTTTTAAGTTACTACTATTTTAAGTTACTAGTTTTAAGTTACTAGAAATTTGGGAATGAGGAAAATGAGAAAATTCTGGAGGGCAGAATTCTTATTTGGGACGCAAGGCCCTCATTTTGCTCCCCTCCCCATAGCTATGTAGTGACCTAACTTCACCTTCCAAACTAAGATGTGAAATGGAAGGTAATTCCTTTACATTTTACACTTCCTTGAATTTTGGGACACATACAGAAATCCTTACATTAGGAGAAATGAATGTCAAAATGTATTGATTTGTTTGTGCATTTCTGTTATTATGTGCATGTTTGCATAAATTTATTTCATTGTATGCATTTCATAAGTATTTCTGTAAAATTGCAAATATTTGTATATCAAGAGAACCTCCTGCAAAAATACATATGAATGTAGTGTTTTGTTTACTAAAAAGGCACAAATTGATATAGAAATAGGCCAGAATAATCCTTTCTTTCAAAAAGTTTGAAAGGTGTAGAAAGTGAACAAATTATCAGCCATCTGTAGCAAAATTTCAGGATAATACAATCCCACTAATAGTGCATTGGTTAAAAAAACAAACACATCCTTTGACCTCGTTGGAGATAGATCCTAAGGAGATATGGATGATATTACACTCTATGTGTCATTGTAGAAACAGATGTCTGTGACAAGGCCACTGTTCTCTAAGCATAACTGATGGAAAGATTGAATACTGAGCACTGCAGTATTTGCTGTATAGTGCCACAAATAATAAAATATTACACTGGGGGAAAATGAATGTTTCTTCTGAACATGGCTGTTAACCCAGCTCTTCAGACACAAGTACAGTATTACAACAAACTACTTTGCAAAAGATAGAACAGATCTCTGGATAAGATGGATCAACTTCCTAATGATTCATTACATATGGGATGTACCATTTTGTTTATGAAACCTATACTATGCAATTCATACCACATTTATTGAAGCATATTAAAACAGGATCTATTCTTATTCACACTAAAGAAATGTAGTGAGGAATAAGGAAATTAGGATAAGCACTATTTGGCTGGAAAGTGTCACCCAGTAAATGGATCAGTCTTCTTTACTGGAGAGTATATTTTTCAGTATATAAGGGGTCTCAAGAGAAATTGGTAGATGATGAAAGGTCACAGATAGAAGGACAAATTTAAGGATAAGGGTTGAGTGGTTTCTAAAATGAAAGCAGTCAGATAGATCCCCCTTGGCTGAACAACTGAGAAGGGGAAAAAGAAGTTATTAAATTATGGTTCAGTCTATAATATAGCAATCTAAAAGTGAGTTCACTTTCATGTATTGAATTAATGAGTAGTGTACAAAGAATTGCAGCTCTGACAAAATGAGCAGGACAGTGTGAAATGACTGTATTTGAGGAGCACTATGTATCAGTTCAGTCCAGGCATATAATGAGGAATGAATAGGGAGAAAGGCATTCAAAATAAGGATCAATAATTCACTTTTGACAACACTTTGAAAAGAAAATGGCAGTATAACTTGAAGAAAAATTCAGCCGAAAACTCATCCAGATTGTCATCATGTTTACTTGCAACATGTCTTACTATATTCAGTGCATATCACTCCTTATTTTTTAAAAAAATTATGCCATGCAAAGTGAATAAACAATATCTCTCTGGCTTTTCTTCACAAACGAAGATTCAGGAAGGACTCATCCCACACTTTCTGCAAGCGTGCTGATGACTAAAAAGGCCAATCCGAGATAAACAAGTCTGGTTGCAGAAAGCACAGCAGAAGGTCTCCTTGAGTGATGTTTCTGGGTTGTGATTCTTTCTGCATTGTTGTTTCTCTTCTAGACTTGTTTGGTGTGAGTTCTCAAATAAGGCTGCAGCATTGTGGAAAGTGCGTCTCCATGCCTCCCGATGTGAGGCCATGGCGGACCATTGTTGGTGATCAATTTGGCCAAGCCTGAGATGTTGCTTCAGGGAGTCTTTGTATCACTTTATTGGAGTGCCCCTCTTACGCTGACCCGTGGCAAGTTCACCATAGAGTACTATTTTTGGAAGGTGAGTTCCTCCATCCTAGAAACGTGCCCTGCCCAGCGCAGCTGTGTTCTCAATCTCATGGCCTCAATGCTCGTGATCCCTGCTTGCTCAAGGACAGCAACATTCGTCACATAGTCAGTCCAGTGTATATTTAGGATTGTGCATATACAGTGCTGATGAAAGCGTTCGAGGAGTCGTAAGTGGTGGCGATAGGTGACCCATGTTTCAGACCCATAAAGGAGAATAGACAGTACAATGGCTCTATATACACTGATTTTTGTGCTTCACCTCAGGTGTTTATTACTCCACTCTTTTGTAAAGTCTTCCAAATGCACTATATGCCTTTGCTAATCTGTGATTGATCTCTTTGTCAATCTTGGCATCTGAGGAAATGATGCTTCCAAGGTAGGTGAACTTCTGAATGGACTTAAGCACAGATTTGCCGATGGCAATATGAGGATGATGGTGTTCGTCCTGTGGTGCAGGCTGGTAGAGAACTTCCGTTTTCTTCAGGTTGACTTCCAGCCCAAACAGCTCTGCAGCTGTTGCAAAGCAGGATGTTAGGTGCTGCAGAGCTGCTTCTATGTGGGCAACAAGGGCAGCATCATCAGCAAAGAGCAGCTCACAAGCTAGATACTTTAGAGTCTTAGTGCGAGCCCTCAGACGGCTTAAGTTAAACAAGCTACCATCAATACAGTAACGTATATAGATGCCGTCTTCTTCTTCGAGCTCTGCCGTAGCCCTTTGGAGCATCATGCTAAAGAAGATTGTAAATGAAGTTGGTGCAAGAACACAACCTTGCTTCACTCCATTAGTTATTAGAAAGGGCTCTGAAAGAACATCACCATATTGAATAAACAAGATAATGTGCAATAAAAAGAACAAGAAGTAAACATACATCAGCATCAACCAAATAAAGCCTTTAGAAAGTTAATCCAAAATTTAAGATTTTTCCTTCCTTGGAAATAACCAATAATTCCAAGAAATTTTTGTACAACAGACAATAAGCTTGTGGTAAGGAACTTAAAGAGTTGTCCTGATTCGGTTTAAGACATGATTAATCAGAATCAGAATCAATAAAACAAAATGCTAAAAAAATCATAACTGTTTTACTGACTGTGTACCACCCTTTTCGGATAAGCTAATATCTGCATCAGTGCTATTTTCCCTTGGACCAGTTTTCAGAAGATTTTCCAAGATGATAATAATTTATCTCATTTCCATACCATGGAGAAGAAAACAAGGGAGGGAGGGGGAGGATAGTGTAGTATTTGTTATTTGTTCTTTCCCTTAAAGAGTGAAAGTACAAGCTGTTCTAGAAATATGTATATGTTCTAGTTTGGTATATAACCCTGTTATATATCTCTAAATATTTGACCAGAATTTCCAGATTGGAGTGTGATGTACTACTCCGGTGGCTCTTAACCCTTTCTTTACCATGGACCCACTTTTGTTGCCATGGACCCCCAAGACTTGACTCAAGATTTGAGTCAATATTATTATTATTATTATTATTATTATTATTATTATTATTACACCATCTATTACACCCTCCCTCAGAGGCAATGGGGGGTGAGAGACTTTCCTCCTGCTTCTTCCTGCAAGTTTGTGGATGGAGCAGATTGAATATGCAGGCCAAGCTAGCCAGCCACTCTGCTGCAGGCAGAAGGTGGGCTGAACAGCCTTCAAGCTTTTGCAGACCATCTGTGAGGACATTACAGACCCCTGGCAGTCCCTGGACCACAGGTTAAGAACCACTGTACTACTCCATTGTACATTGTGAAAAGTTCATCATTTTGGCAAAAGAGCTTTGTTTTGAAGGAGGGCCTGTGTACCCATTTGGGATCCTGCCAGTAGAACTAATCCCCAACTTGTCAGCAAGGGAAGTCACCTTTCACCTCCAATTTGGCATTCTCCCAAGGACAACTGTTTAAGTTTCCTAGTTGCCCATTCTTGAACATGGGTGAAATGAAAGGCACACTTCAAGGAAACCAAAAGTTAGTGTCTAACTTGCCTTTTGCTATCCCAGCAACCTTAGTGTCTGAAGGACTGAGCAGTTTTACTCCTCTTACAAATACATCTTAAGTCATAGCATTTTGACTAGGTCCAATAGGGTAAAGAAGGAGCTACTTAAAGAAAAGTCTGCCAGGCTATGCTTAAGGATTTCCATCTTTGCAAATTCTAATATGAACTGACCTTATCTGCGCTTCCCAGATGAATATGCGGGTTCGAATGCAATTATTCTTTGGGTGGTGCACCTCTCTGAATTTTGTAATACATTTCTCAGCTCAAATATTAACCAAAATGTGCTGTTGGAAGGATAACATACATTTAGAAATGTGTACTTTGAGATAAAGTATTTCAATATATATGTATTTTATTAGAACGTAGTGTTCAAAAATATTTACTTATGTACTCAGTTTTGTCTGGGTTTTTTAAAATCACAAATTAATATGTAAGCAGGATGGAATAGATTTGGGAATGCAAATAGGTGAAACTGGCACGAAACAGAGGAGGACTGTTTTCTTTACCCTTAACATTAGACTGGCTGCCCATTTGATTTATGATATATATTATTTTGTCCATTTTATTTATCCTGTGTATTACTTTAATGTATCTGTCTATTTATTTATATCTGGTTACCCCCTCCTTCTCCTTGTCCTCCTTTCTCTCCCTCCTTCTCCTTTTGCTCTCCTGCATGATTCAGCAATTTTCTGTGTGATTCACTTTTTCCCTTCTTCTCTGTCTAAGAAGTCTTTATGATGCCACTCTCCTGACCCACTTTAGGAGAGGTTGCTACCCAGTTTTCTGTCAATACTCCAGAACACAGTTGAACATAAGAATTTGTTTCTATGCCACCAAAGACTTAGTAGTTATATCTTGTGGCAAATATGGGACCACAGAATATTAAAAGCCTTGAATAAAACCTCCCAAGGGATATAGGCCACTGAAAGTGGGAGAATGAGAATGTCAGTTGGCCCCGACATATTAGCAAAATTACCTGTAACTGGGATCTGTGCAGAAATATTTTTCTCCCCTTTCTGTTTTTAAGCATTGGTGCACATTTAATTGCCACCACAAGTGTGTGGGGGGGGGAGGAACAAAAGTACGATCTCCAAGGGCAATGGTGCCTGCTGATATCACAAAAGTAGCTTCCATGGGAGACAAAAGTACATGCCGGAGAGGCATGTACTTCCTGGGCACATAATTGGGTCATTATCACTGTGGTTCTGAGTCTTAACTGAGTGAAAACTATAGGTATTTTTTTCTTGTTAATGCCAAACATTAAGAGCTTGTTTCTGGGAATTGAAAACACGGCTGCCCAGGATGTCCTGAGCTGTGATAATCTTTAGAAACAACCCACTTGAGATTGGCCTACGTGTCTCAAATCAGGCTGTTTTATTCATCTTTTCTTATCAGCACTTAGGGGGCACTATACAGGATGTAGGATATTAAGTAAGTTTGTTCTTGATTGCTTGGCAAGAAAAGGGATGCTCCTCTCCTCCTCCTCTGCATATTGCTTTTTCTTTGTACCTTTTCTAGCTGTACTTTCAGGGAATCTGGAGAGATTGTACTGGCTCATTTAAAATAACTGACCTACGCTGACCAATGTTTTAGTTAATGATGTCAGAGTCTCAGTAGTACAATCAACCTCAAAGCACCCTCTGCCCCAGAATTAGTTAGGGGATAGTTGCACTTAGCCTTTGCTTTTTAAAGAGGTGTATGGCTCATCTACATGGGCCAGGATATGCTGGCTCCCGGCTGGCATAACTTGCCCATGGATCAGGCCTGTTCCTCCCTCATTACCTCCATAAAATGGGCCAGATTCCAGACAGGCACACCAGCTCATCCCTGCAGCTGCCACTACCCATGTCCCACTCTCCAGATTCAGGCAGGAGGCCCCCAACATGTGAGCAAGCCCCCCAGCATCTGACCAGCCTTGGTCACATGCTGCAGGCCCCCTTCCTGGATCAGGAAGAATGAGGTAGAGGGCAGCTATAGCTATAGGCCAGCATGCCAGAACAGGCTCCTGTGGTAACATAGGGCCTGATCCATTTTATTTTGGCTGGAACACATTTAAACAGGTTTTTTTTTTTTAAGAAAAGCACAACACATTTTATTGGACCCTACCCCATCTCTTCCACCCATCTTAGCCCTGTCTTTGCCTCAGGGGTGGTGAGGATGGCCCAGGTGCAAAATAGGGCAAAAGCCCTGCATTGTCAGGATGGCACTGCTCCAAGACAGGGGCAAGATTGGGTAAATTGCCCATGTAGATAAACCTTTAACCTGGACTTGCACAATTTCTTACTCAACAGGAACTACCATTCATTGCAATGACTACTACCCAGGTCCTCTCCTTGTTAAGCCACCCATTCATGATGACCTCTCATTGTGAGACAGAGAAAAGATGTGAAGGTCTGGAGAGAAAACAAAACATTTTTTTTGGGGGGGACACATTTTCCCCATTTTCCAAATCCTTATTTTTCTGGAAAAAATCTGGTGGGGGGAAGGTATGTGAAATATTCTATTTTATTTTATTTTACAATGATGAATAAAGTGTTTAAGACAAGCTGTTTGTATATTTATTCCACTCTCCCACATTATTTCTTTAAGAAAGTACAGTCGTCCCTTCACATTCGCGGGGGTTCCGTTCCGCGGACCCCCGCGAATGTGAAAAATCCGTGAATAACTACACCCCTCCCCCTCCCTCCCCAGGCCTTTGCGGGGCCTTCCTAGGCCCCACGGAGGTCTCCCCGGCCCTCCCTCCCTCCCTCCCCAGGCCTTTGCGGGGCCTTCCTAGGCCCCGCGGAGGTCTCCCCGGCCCTCCCTCCCGCCCTCCCCAGGCCTTTGCGGGGCCTTGCTAGGCCCCGCGGAGGTCTCCCCAGCCCTCCCTCCCTCCCTCCCCAGGCCTTCGCGGGGCCTTGCTAGGCCCCGCAGAGGTCTCCCCAGCCCTCCCTCCCTCCCTCCCCAGGCCTTCGCGGGGCCTTGCTAGGCCCCGCGGAGGTCTCCCCAGCCCTCCCTCCTGCCCCAGGCCTTTGCGGGGCCTTGGTAGGCCCCGCGGAGGTCTCCCCAGCCCTCCCTCCCGCCCTCCCCAGGCCTTCGCGGGGCCTTGCTAGGCCCCGCGGAGGTCTCCCCAGCCCTCCCTCCCGCCCCAGACCTTCACGGGGCCTTCCTAGGCCCCGCGGAGGTCTCCCCGGCCCTTCCTCCCTCCCTCCCCAGGCCTTCGTGGGGCCTTGCTAGGCCCCGCGGAGGTCTCCCCGGCCCTCCCTCCCTCCCTCCCTCCCCAGGCCTTCGTGGGGCCTTGCTAGGCCCCGCGGAGGTCTCCCCGGCCCTCCCTCCCTCCCCAGGCCTTCGCGGGGCCTCCGGAGGGCCTCCGGGGGTCCCGCGAAGGCCTCCCCACCCCTCCCCAGGCCTTTGCGGGGCCTCCGGAGGGCCTCCGGGGGTCCCGCGACGGTCTCCCCACTCCTCCCCAGGCCTTCGCGGGGCCTCCGGAGGGCCTCCGGGGGTCCCGCGAAGGCCTTCGCACCGCTCCCCAGGCCTTCGCGGGGCCTCCGGAGGGCCTCCGGGGGTCCCGCGAAGGCCTTCGCACCGCTCCCCAGGCCTTCGCGGGGCCTCCGGAGGGCCTCCGGGGGTCCCGCGAAGGCCTCCCCACCCCTCCCCAGGCCTTCGCGGGGCCTCCGGAGGGCCTCCAGGGGTCCCGCGAAGGCCTCCCCACCCCTCCCCAGGCCTTCGCGGGGCCTCCGGAGGGCCTCCGGGCGTCCCGCGAAGGCCTCCCCACCCCTCCCCAGGTCTTTCACGGGGCCTCTGGAGGCCCCGTGTCGCGGTTTTGGGGGGGCCCCGGGGGGGTCCTCCCATAACCGCGAATAACCGAAACCGCGAATGTCAAGTTCGCGAATGTGGAGGGACAACTGTAAATAAAAACAATTGTGAAGTGGGTAGAATGTTATGCAAGACTAGACTATGTACAGCAATGATATCCAAAGTGGAGGTCCATAGAACAGTGCTAGTGTGTGAGCCATCAGCTGCCAGTCTATGGTGACTTCCCAGAAAAGGGGTGGGGGAATGTAGGCAGTGGCCACAAATATTCTGCCAGTCCCTGATACTTGTGTGTTTGCGATAATGTGCCTACCTGTCACAACAGACAGCTGAAGAAGCATGAAACACTGGTGTACAGTACAGTTGTCCCTTCATATTCACTGGGGTTTGGTTCCAGGACCCCCCATGGTTACCAAAATCCGTGAATACTCAAGTCCCATTATATGCAATGGCATAACAAAATGGTGTCCCTTATTTAAGATGGCAAAATCAAGGTTTGCTTTTGGATTATTATTTTTAAGAATATTTTCAAGCCGTGAATACTTAAATCCATTAAAACCAACACAGAGGGACAACTGTATTAGATTGTTGCAGTTCCTGGTTCTTCCTTCCTTTTCTCAGTTCAGTTTATTTGAGTGAGTGATTTATATCTGCTTGACATTGTAGAGGACTAATGGAGATAAAATAATTTGCTTTGATTTACTAATGTTGCTGGCTTCTTTTGTTCTTGCTGGGATTGTTTTTGTTATTGTTTTGCTTGATTATCACGTAATTCCTAAATTATTTAATTGTATTTTAAGGTGGGGTGGGATTGAGGGGTTGGATGTATATTTTAATTGTTGTAAGCCACCCCGATTGCATTTCGTAGAGGGGTGGGATATAAATAAATTTTATTATTATTATCATTATTATTACAAATTGACAACATTAAAGAGCTTCCTTACAGTTCAGGATATTGTAACTTCATTTGTTGTTGTTGTTTTCATTTGTTGTTGTTATTTTTTGTTTGTTTATTTTAAAAAAGGAAATTCAATTTGTAACTATTTCTGAAGAAACTGCAAATGCCAAAGTAAGTTATACATAACCCATTTTATGTTTCTAAAGAAACAAAGTGGCTTTCAATCAGTAAAGAGTGCTAACTGTCAGGATGCCTGTCTGCACTAGGCCTCATTAGCCTAAGTCCACCAGGGTCCTATCATGCACAGTAGGGGTCTGGATATTGTTATTGTGTCAGGAGGGGGTAATGGAATGTGAGTACCTTGCAGTTCCCAGGCCTGAGGTGATTGCCACCTATCTCCAAGGCCACACAGCTGTGCTGGGGAAAGGGGGATGGAAGGGGGGTGAACTCAAGCCTCTGTTTAAACACTATCTTTTTTCCTCCGAATCAGTTCTGACAATGACTTGGAACCTCTTCACTTCTTTACCTCTGCAATAAAACACTTTGACTAGTGATAGATTGCATTTCCCCCCAATTTGTCTAAAAATGCCCCCACAAAAAAAGTAGCAATTTTCCTTACATGGCTTCACAATTTTTGGAAGTTTTACATCTCTAGTGGAGAGTCACATTGACATGACAGTGATTCCACTGCCAACTGGAAAGTGTAGACTTATTAAAATCACATATGGAGAAAATCAAGTAAATGGAAGAGTTGAATATCATAAATTGTGCTCTTCCATTATGCTTAATTCAATCCTCCTTGGATCACTTCTACTCATGGTGAATTCAGCCTTAGGCAGTCCAACAGTTCTTTGCATGTATGGCTTGTGTTTATTTTAGTTTTTCATCTTACTTCTTCTAAGCCCCAAAGACACAATGATTTGAATGTTCTCCTAGACAAGCCCCACCAAGGGTAATGAAATTTTTGAAGGGCGGAGACATGACCATGTTGGTGGGTATAGATGAACCCTCTTTCAGAATGTAATAACACAGGGATACTTCACTGTGTCACCTGCACATGTCTTCTCCAAAAGCCATACCTTCAATAGGCATGAGAAAGGGTCCTAAGCACATATCAACATATAAACTTCTTCAAAAAAGGAGGATCTTTGTTAGTCCAGGATCATCCCTTTTGTTGAAAGGCCTGTACGTATCTACATAAACATGTATGGTCTCCAAACACATTCTTGGCAGTGCGCATGTGAAATAACATGTTGTTATTCCTCAGTTCATTAGTGGATGCTCTAAAAAAAATAGTATCATTCATATGAATAAGACAATGTTTATACATATTCCCTTCCACCCTGATTAAAACATATTGATTGTAAAGTAACTAAATAAGGGGAGGTTTAACATCAGAGTGCATGCACATTCTTGCAAACCTTCTATAAATTTTAAGTGGGGCTTACATGCAAGAGAACGTACTGATAGGTTGCACTCCAAAGCTTTCAGGTGAATGAGTGCCTTTTTACCCCCTCACCACTTCCTATCCCAAACACCCAACATTGATCAAAGACAGTTTCTTTCTCTCTAAAACTTCATAAGTCAATAGCACTCAACACTTCTATTTAATTGTCTGAATGGCCTATCTAAATGAAAGATGGAAATGAATATGCAAGAGCAGTGCAGGTAATGATTATGCTAATGACCACACTCCCTTTATTTGGTTACTTCAGAAGTTACAAGCTATAATGAAAATGAATGGCTAGTACAAATATAATAACATAAATCCTCATTATGCAACAACATTATGTGTTCATTATGTGTAAATCTGCATTATATTTGCAAATTACTCTTGTATGGAAAAAAGGTGGGGTCATAATAATTGCCCATACTGAAGTTCCAGATAGTTCAGTTCAGTTCAGTTCGGTCTTATTCCATTTCCAGAGAATGCCTCTGTGAAGCTGAAAAGCAGGCCATAGAAGTAATGGCCACTCTTATTCCCAGAAGGCACAAGTTGGCCAATTTTTATTAGAAACTTGGATGAGCTGATGAATATTTTGTTTAATCCAGAAAACTTATGGGTGGGGGGAACAGTTCATATGTTTATTTGGTTTTCACCATTATACTTAGATGAGAATTTAAAAAAGGGTTTTGTTGTTGTTGTTAAAGCAGAAAATTGTAGCTCAAATTCAATGGTTATTCAGTTTCCTATTCGATTTTGCTGTGTGATTTGCGGTTTCTTATTTACTACAGTTGAGGGTAATAGAATCACCAAAACATTTGCAAGGGGGGAAGTTTTAAAGACAGACCAATTTGTTGTTGTATAGGTTATGCAAGAAAAACTAGACATTGGTTGCATTTGGACCTATCAATTAATTATACTTTGATACTGCATAGATACATTTCATGCGTATGGCAAACCTTGGCAATATTACTTTTATTGATTGATTTTATTTTATTTTATTTCTATCCCACCTTTCTCCCAGATTGGGACTCAAGGCGGCTCACAACATATAAAAAACAATTTAAAAGATACAACAGTTTTAAAGGCAATACATTAGCATTACCATCACTTGGATGAGAAAAAGGCATCTCATTGTTTTTAATTTTTCCCTGTAGAAAAATGTAGGATGGTACGTTTGTTGTTAGTTACTTTTATATTGGAGAGAAGGTTGAAAATGATGAAAATGCTCTCCATGACCTGCAACAACAGTAACAAGCAACATTACTCAAAATGTTAAACAAATTGTTTTAAAATAATGTTACACTTAGAATAATATTTTAACTTATTGCTAATTTTTTTTTCTCTAAAAACAATATTCTCACATTTCTTCTAAAGTCTACCTCTTTTGGCATGTCAATCAGAATTTTATTCTGATTACAACTCGCCATGGTTCGTTGTTATGCTTAAATCAGGACAAACTGTTTAATTTTACTGGTGCCTAGTTCAAACAAGCTACAAGTACTGTACAAATGGTGGTTTGTGCTCATGATCTCTTTGGCATTAGGGTTTAGAAATAATCATAGTTCCTATTGGGTGAAGCAGACGTATCCAAACTTGCTCTTCAGTTTGCAGGGCTCAGGAATAGGGAAGAAAACTACCCTTGGGTAGCCCTAGACACAACTTCTTTCACTCATGGGACTTTGAGGGGGAAGGTACTCAATGAGGTCCTCTTTTAGTTATTGTATAGTTGGTTAGTTAGCCATTTGTTATGCCTTGTGATTAAGGTTATTATGGCTTGCCCTTTTCTAACTTGGGAAATGATCAGGTGGAACCCCTGTTCAAGCCAGGGCCTGCGCTGGACAGCTTTATCCAAAGATCTCACTAGAAATAGTTAAGTAAATAACCCGAGTTAAACCCTCTTGTGGTGTATGTTCTCATTATTTCCAAATGAGTCATCTGGAACAATTATCTAATAGCACAATGCTGATTTATCTAATAGACTTGCATACACACTACATCCAGGGAAACACACATACAAAAAAGCACATACAAGGTTCTTCAGTGTCAAATGACAAGAAAATGAGAACAGCCAAAAAGCTTGCACAATTGTCAGCCCAAAGTATATTCTTTGCACAGCTCTGGGGGAGAGATGGTGTTCTGTTATAGAGCATTCTGTCCATTAACATGAAGTAGTGAGGACACCACACAGGGCTGATTATTGAAATGTGCAATGTTTGTTGTCCAAATTGTCTAAAATGTGCAATTGCCTTAATGATGGCAATATGTCTGGATTTCCTTTTGTTTTTTTTTTCTTGCAAGCTGATATGGTTCCCTAAAGGCAAGGTGAAAAATGGTAGTGAAAGCAAAAATCGCTGCTTTGGAAATTAAGATTTTACAGGGTTCTCAACCATTGCAGCAATCAGAAATATAGAAAGTGTTGTTGGCATAAAAAAAATTCCATGATGTCCCATAATACAGTGTGTGCCAGCTAAAAAAATCGAGAAAAAGCATCTTGTCTCCATATCTGATGAAAGGCTAAAAAGAAGATGGAGCCAATTATTCGTGTTCTGCTTCTCAAGTTAGTAGTCCCCTTTAGATGTTGAAGCCCTCATGGTACAGTGGTTAAATGCTGGTACTGCAAGCCACAAGGTTATGAATTTGATCCCAGAAGGCTCCAAGGTTGACTCAGCCTTCCATCCTTCCATAGGTCAGTAAAATGAGTACCCAGCTTGTTGGGGGGCAATTAGCTAACACATTGTAAAACCACTTAGGAAGTGTTTTGGCATTGATAAACGGTATATAAATATCAGTGGTGTTGCTATTGCTAGATATTGTATAACCCATAATGCCTGGCCATTGGCTAACACTATCTGTCCAAAACATTTAGAAGGCACCAGAGTGCCTGGCCTCACTTACACTGATTCCTATTTTTATCAGTAACTGAGATTCAGACTTTTCACTTGTGTCTTTTTACATGTTTCTTGGTTGCTTCAAAAGAAGGCTGTGTTTTGTATGTATTTCCTTAAAATACAGTAAATGTAAGGTAGCCAAAGGACCATTTTATCACCATTTCCACAGCAGTCCTTTGTCCCTCCTCCCCCCCCAAAAAAAAAATTATTTGGAAGGTTGAGAAATCCTTTGGAATAGCAATCAAGGCAGTTTCAAGGGTGCAGCTCAAAACTGATAAGATTGCCAACTGTCTACTGTCAAAACTTGTATACTGATAAGACATATCTGAAGAATTTTCATTCAAAATCATACTACAATATATAGATGTGTGTGTGTGTGTGTGTGTGTATTTCATTACTTTGCTGTTTGTGATCTTAAAACACAGATTGTAGTAGTGCCACTTTGGGAGTCATGGGATCACTGAAGTAAATCCTCATTTCATGTTGCTTGCAAACAATTTATAGTCTCCTACATTGATTTGTGCCCCCCCCAACACTTCCACATATGGATAATATCAGGTGAAATACAGAGCTGAAAAGGCTTCAGAGATAAGGCAAGGGAAGAGAATCCTGGCTGCGTTACTTAAACTTAAATCCTATAGGAACAATGGGGTAAGTTTGGTGATGGTTCACCTTGAGTCAGCTTGAATCCAGTGGGAAATATTTGCAAATATGGGTTTAATCTTATATACCTAGGTTAAATCTGATTTAAGTCAAATGCATTTTTAAGTAGACATGAACAGAATTGTGCTGAACTTAAATCCTGTTCAACCATTTGAATTTAAAGTATAATGAGTTGAGGGAGCAAGGAAGAGAGCAGTAGCCCAACCCTTGTTCACTATTTCCACTGACTTTAATGCCCCCCCTCTCTCTGGCTTTTCTTCGCAAACGAAGAGGACTCATCCCACACTTTCTGCAAGCGCGCTGATGACTAAAAAGGCCAATCCGAGATAAACAAGTCCGGTTGCAGAAAGCACAGCAGAAGGTCTCCTTGGGTGATGTTTCCGGGTTGCTTGACAAAACTATGGGTTGAGCCCACACTCCCTCCATTTCTCCTCCTTCTTCTTTAGTTTTCCGCTTCCTTTATCCACCAGCAGAAAGTAACAATATAGCTTAGTACAAGATTAACCCAGCTGCCATTTCTCTGCAGAGAATTTTCCAAGAATTTTCTTTTTCATTCTCACTCAAACCTTCGGTGCATTCTACCTTTATTTGGCAAAAGACTACCCCTTTTCCATGTTTTCCTCCCTAAATATATGGTGAAAAGCTGTGGGGGGGGGAGAGATTTTCACTCAACCCCATTAAAAAGGGAATTCCTAAGGTTTTGCTAATTTATGCTTATTCCTCTAGGTGTAAAATATATTAGTATGAGCTGACAAGTAAGACTATGCTGTCTATAAAAGTCTCTTTTAAAGACCAGAGGTAAAATGCCGTGCCACTTGTATCTGTAAAACAATGAACTCTGCCTGCTGTGCCTGGTGTTTTGTAAAAGAAACTTAGTCTGCTCTGAATAATACAGCAAATGGTTTTCCATTCCCTTACTCACTAGGTAACAGAAACCCGGACTGGTCCTCTTGGCTGCAGTAACTATGACAACCTAGATTCTGTCAGTTCTGTTCTGGTACAGAGTCCGGAAAATAAGATACAGTTGCAAGGTACGTGGGTGGAATTATTTTTGTTAATTTCTTATAGGAAGACATTTACAGGGATGCTTGTTAGTTTCTTTAAACTTTTGTCTGAACAGTACATTCAAGGATCAGTTTGAATGTCATATTTCCCAAATCTTAAACAGGTAACTAGAGATTAGATTTCCATGTCATGTTAGAAAGGCCTGATATTTGAAACCTGTGGGATGGATTCCTATATTCAATGAATTAAACGAGACACAGTTTAGATACCAGGGTTGTCATGGTAATTAGTAGCCCATGGTTTCTATCCTTCTCTTTGGCAAGTTCATTTAATACAGCCCACCATGCAAGTTGGACCTACCATTTGATCCTCTCAACCCACATAGTGAGTTATTCTAATCAATAAGAACTGTAATTTTACAATGAAGATTGCAGACTCAATGATGACTAGTTTGCAGAAGGACAGCTGGTACTTCCCTCACTAATTTTATCCTCAGCACAGTTTTCTTTTTAAAGTCTGTAATTCTACACATGCTCACAAAGAAATCCGCCCAATTCAACTTAGTGGTACTTACTTTCTGAAGAAACATGTTTACAACTGGTGTGGCAAACACTCTTGCTGATAGGACCCTATAGAGAGAGATTCAGCCTTTCTCAAGGATGGCCATATCTTCCAGGCTCAACTTTGGCCTAGGGAAGGATAATAAATACATCATGTCTCCTGCTTATCTCTTCAACTCCTGTCCTGGCATCTTGTCCAACATCTGAAATGTCACAACCATTTTCAGGTAGAGTAACAAGGGTAGAATGCCTAGCAGAGTTTCCATCTATACACAGTGTCTCAAATTTGCTGCAATCCTAAACACATTTAAATGGGAGTTAGTCCTGCTTGACAAAGGAGGTACTTGGACTTCTGAGTAAAGAAAATGGCATGTAAGCCACGTGCACTGCAGTCCTGTATATGTTTGCTCAAAAGTACTCTCAGAGTCATTCTATTGATGGACCTCCTCCCATTAGTAGAACTGGGAAAAGTGATTTTTGTTCTTCTTAACAGCTCCCTGTGTCATCCCAAAACCTGCCCTGGAGAGCTGAGAAGCTCTGCAGAGGTGGCTAGTGTTGAGAAGTACAGGGGGATAGGAAGGAAGGGGTGGAAAGAACTGTCACACTACTGGATGTCTATCAGCATGGTGATAGATTCAGACCATTGTGTATATGATTCTAGTCTAAGAAACAAATGTTTATTTTGTTTGATTAATTATACACTATTTCTACTCACTTTTTCTCAAAAGTTTGCAGAGCACAATTATTAGTATTTATATTATTACATGTCCATCTCATTTCTTCATCAAGAAGCTCAAAATATTATTTCCCAAACCCATTTTTATATTCACAAGGTGAGTTAGGGTGAGAAAAGAGTAATTAGTCCCAACAATTTTATATCTATGAAGGAGTAGAAACCTGTGTCTCCCCATTCCCAAATTCACCTTCCTGTCCACTACATCATTGGTGCTCACACAGTCTCCTGTTGAGGCAGTGGCCTTCTGAAGAAACTAAGAAACTATAAGATTTGGCTCAATAAGTCTAGCAGACTTTCTTAGGGCAGGTGTGAAGTCTCACACATGTGCATTCCATGGTTAGGATATTCTTTGTGTTGAGTTTTCAGACTGTTTTAGCAAATACACAACATAAATCAAAACAGACTGCAGAATGACACAAGGGCAGTCAATTTTCTGACAGTTTGGGCCATATTCAATTCCACTTGGGGCCTTTCTGTAAACCATTTGATAGTGCAACACTTCCACCTGAATGCAGCAGCAGCATGGCTCAAAATGGAGATAGTCCAGCTGTTGAAGTCTTTACAGGTTTAGAATGTGGGCTCCCTTAAAAATAACATTTTTTTCTAGCTCTTGGAACAGACAGAGAGAATTATCTTTCCACTGAATTGATGGATAAACTCAACATTCTCCCTTCACTTCTCACATAATAGGACAGCCTATCTCGAATATCACATTGTACGCCTGATATTTTTGGGCATATAACAGTTTGATAGATGATCCTGTCATTTTCATTGGGGCTCATATCTCCACTGTGTTTATGGAAATTATTTGCCATTCGGAAGCTGCTCTCCTCACGCTCGACATAATATTTGTCAGTAAAATGCTTAGGAAATTGGTTGTTACATCAATCACAGACCTGTTTTGATACATGCTGCTGGATTCCTAAAGTCATAGCACACAGAGCTGCCTTTTAAAAGCCATTTCATAGGCACTGTCGTTTTGATGAATAAACAGCTCCACATAGCCCAAAGATTTCTTTTAATACCCCCACCAAATTAGCTTTAAGTGTATGTGTACATTGCCAATGAAGTTTATTTATCTTGACAAGAAAAAAAAGGAGGACAAAGGAAGTTGTTTTCAACTGTGTTTTTCATAAGCTGTTGCCCTATGGATTTCAGACTTTTAAAATATTTTTATTAAAACAGTGTGAGTTCCTTTCGTTCACCAATGAATGGTCCCCAATGATGTAGGAACTAATTTCTTTTGTTCTTCTGTTGTCTATAATCAAGCAGATATGCCAGATTATTAAAGCACTACCAATACCTACAAAACCTATGAACAGAGATAATAGTGATATAATGGTGCAGACAAGGATAGTGATGAGGGAGGTGAGATGGAAAAGAAGTAGAAGATTGATTTTTTTCCAACCTAAAGAAAATCTGGTACCCTGCAAACATTGTACTGCAGGGTGACTCTCTTAGGCAAGCTATGTTGGAATATATGGAAATGACACAGCACTCCCTCTTCTTGTTCTGTATCATGCCCATGTCAGTTGATAAAAAACATATTAAAATGATGCCTCCTCTACACACACTACATTCCTTTGATGAAGAAACAATAGATAAATGTCAATATTGTGCAAGAATTAAAAGTATTATCATCCTACCCCTTACTGACCGCAAAACTTAGAATACTGATTTGTTACCTGTGAACCTAATACTCTTGAGTAGCTGTTTTGCAGTACAAAGTGAAAATGAAATAGTCCTGCCCCTCCTCCTTTATGTGAAAAAAATCAGTTGTGATTCCTTCTTCATTTTTTATATTTAAGTCACTGCAGTGGGGTAATTTATTACATTTTCTATGTACACACTGATTTTATGTGTGCATAGAATCTCAATACAAATGTGTGTGTGTATATATATATATATATATATATATATGAGTCTAAATGTGTTCCCAAAGAAACACAGAACTAGGAATGGAAATAATACTCAAAAATATTTGAAAATGGATGAAAAAAAATCATGTTTTTCAAGCACCTCTGGCAGGAAAAATCCTGGACTGATGCAAATCTTCACAGTTCATAATTTATTCTGTGCAAAACAATGCATGCGGTTATTTTGTGCAGAAAATATCATTTTCTGTGCAGGAAGCAGTATTTTCTGCACAGAAACAGTAGTTTCCTATGCAGAAAATAGTGCAATTGGAGGGAAATCTTACACAAAAATTGTGCATGGTTGATTTGCATAGAAATCAGCATTTTCTTGTTTTATGTGCAGAAAATGTTTCCTACACAAAAAATGCTGTTCTTTTTTTTTTCAAATAAATTGTATTCATTTTTTTAAAAAAACCAAGCAGAAATTAATATTTAAAAGGTAGAACAATGAAACAAAAAAATTAACAATAGTTACAAAGGACATGAGTTATCTGGTCATGGTCTTGA
Source organism: Gambelia wislizenii (assembly GCA_030847615.1). Classification (NCBI taxonomy): domain Eukaryota; kingdom Metazoa; phylum Chordata; class Lepidosauria; order Squamata; family Crotaphytidae; genus Gambelia; species Gambelia wislizenii. The sequence goes on from JAUMIR010000004.1 coordinate 153,402,891, forward strand.
AATGCAAAATGAATCCTCTTGTGATTATTTGTTCTATTGGATTAAAATTGGTTCTATTGGATTAAAACTTTCCAGATGGACCCATGGGCGAATGGAATATGGTTTTTCCCCTGATTTGTTTGATTTACCTAAGAAATAAATGGGAACCATGTTATCTCAAAGATGTTATTATCCTTCTGTTCTTTTGCTCATCTTACTTGCCATGTCAGTCTTTTTGATAGTGCCAAATTCCATTTTTAAATTATTTTTTATACCACAGGTCTAAAGTATCTCAGGGACCGCCTTCTCCCTTACAGTCCTCCCCACACTCTCCGGTCCTCTGGGAGGAATTTGTTGCAGCCACAAAAATCTAGGCTTGCGACTACCTCCCAGAGGGCTTTCTTGGCTGTCGCCCCCAAATTGTGGAACAGCCTGCCAGATGAGATCCACCTATTGACATCATTAGACAGCTTTAAAAAGGCTGTCAAGACGGATCTCTTCAGGTAGGCTTTTCCGGAATAGCTAATCCCGGCCTCAGGAACCCCCTTTGGAAGTTGATTCTGGAGCTCCTAACTGTTGCTGCTCGCTAGGAAGGGTTTTTAATAACAATTGTATTATGATTTTAATTTGTATTGATTTAATAATGTTTTAAGGGGGGAGGGATTTTGAGTTCTTTTATATTATGTATTATTTTACTGTTGTAAGCCGCCCCGATTCTTCACAGAGGGGCGGGATATAAATAAATTTTATTATTATTATTATTATTATTACATGCTGCAGGATTTTTTTCCAATTACTGGCAATGACCTGCCTGGCCACTAATAATAGAGAGGAGAGCAAGTCCTTATGTATTATTTCTTCATTTTCACCCCTAAATAAATTTAGTAGTACCAATCTGAATCCAGGATAAAATGTGTTATTTATTTATGGGAAGCCTGGAACTCTCTAAAGCAGACATTTAAACTGTATAAAGAGTATCCCAATTCCTACTTAATAGCAGATCTCATGAGACTGAAAAATCAGTACAAATAGTTGATTCACCAAAAGAAAAGGGACAATATGCAGGTCTCCTGGGATCACTTGATAGTTGCAACCAGTGTAAGTAATTCCACCCTGTTTTGGAGAATGGTAGCCCAAGCTTTCCCTAAAAATAAAAATGTTTTTAGTCCCTCATCACAAATTCCAGCCCATATGTGGGAAGACTATTTCACATCATTGTATACCAAAAAGGAAAATGCCCAATTTGATCTAGAACTGGATATAACTTCAATTCCACACTGGCCTCCAGTTTCCTGTCTGGAAATCAGGAATTTAATTAAACAGCTTAAGCCAGGAAAAGCCCCTGTTGCAGACTTTATCACCTGTGAAGTATTAAAAAAATGACCTAGACTGGTGGATTCCCATGTTAAGTTCCCTTTTTACTGTAATAGATCGTACAGCTATGATACCTAATGATTGGGGCTTAGTTATAATAATCCCAATTTACAAAAAGGGTAAAAAAGATGACCCAACAAACTTTCGTCCTATCTTCTTATTAAATCAGATTGGTAAAATGTACGCCAAACATCTACAGGCTAACTTAATAGATTGGATGGTATCTAAGAATATCCTGAGGGATGAACAGGCTGGATTCAGAGAAGGAAGATCGACAGTAGATCATGCAATGGTTCTGCAATTCCTTGCAGAGAAATATTCCCATCAAGCTGGTCAAGCCCTGTTTGCAGCATTTATTGACTTTAAGGCAGCATTCAACTCAGTATCTAGATCTAGATTGTGGATGAAACTCAAAAATTCCACAATAGTCAAGCGTTTACTCCTATTGCTTATTAAAATCCATGAGAATACCAACCTGAAGGTCAGGTTTAGCAACCAAGGACATGTTACCAAAGAAATAAAAGTACAGAAAGGATTAAGACAGGGATGCATACTGGCTCCACTCCTATTTAACTATTACATAAATTCCCTGATCCCTTACTTAAGTAACTCTTCTTATCATCCAACTAAACTTGCCCATAGACATATTAATTTACTACTTTATGCTGACAGTGCAGTAATTGTCTCACCGACCCCAGTTGGTCTTACGAGAGCCCTTAGGTCCCTTATGCAGTACTGTGTCAAAGAGGAATTAACAATAAATTACACCAAGACTAAGATCCTTGTTTTCTCAAAACATCATAATTCAAAACATCTGAGGCAAAGGAGTTGGATAATAGGAGGACATTCAATTAAGCAAGTCAAGTTTTTTAAAAATATTTGGGAATAGTTTTCCAAGCCTCAGGAAGTAGGAACACCCATTCAAACTATGTGTCCCATAATGCTCAGAGATCTATAACAGCCTTCCAAAAATATTACTTCACAAAAGGAACACAGTTCATTCCCACTGCAATCAAACTGTTTATTGCTAAAGCTCCAGCTCAGCTACTATACAGGGCTCAGTTGGGGTTATACAGTAACATGGTCTCTTTGGAAAGAGTTCAAACAAAGTTTCTGAGAAATATATTTTAGGTTGCCCAGTGTGTTCCTAACACAGTCTTGCGAAGGGAGGCAGGTGTTAGTAAATTGGAATCAAATATCTGGTTGAACATCTTTACTTACTGGCTAATATTACACAATAATTCTGAGGGCCTGACCTAGTTAATTTTGAAGGACAATTTTAAATCTTCATGGAAAATAGCTATACTCCAGAAATTGAGTTGTTGTGGACTGGCGAGTGACATTATTCTACAGTCAGGAGTACAACAAGCAAAATCTATATTGAAAAAAAGGGTACTGGATATAGAGGGTCAATTAGAAATTGCTAACCTTTCCAAATACACATTTGTTAACAGTCAAATAATGATTCTTAAACCAGCCTCATATTTACTTCTTAAACCAGCCTCATGTTACTGTGCCTAAATTTAGGAGAGCCTTGTTGATGGCTCGTTTTAATGTTCTCCCTACAGAGGTATTAGAAGGGAAATATGCGAAAATTCCTTATGAGTTGTGACTCTGCCCTTGCAACACTGGTGCTGTAGAAACCACAGCCCATGTTCTCTTGTATTGTCAGTTTTATAGAGATATTAGACAACAAATGATTATCCCCGTGCTAATTAAATTCCCAGGCCATTCTGATGCCTTCTATTTATGGTCAGAAATAGTGGCTGATGCGAGTCATCTAAACTCTGCTGTCTGTTTTTTCTTTTATCAGTTATTACTAAAACTTATGTTTGTATTAATTGTTTTATCTTATTGGCCAATGGCCAAAATAAACTGTCTGTCTGTTACTTATTTATTTTTGTTTGTTTTATATTCTAACTTTCTACCAAAACTGGGGCCCAAAACAACTCAAAAAAAGGTTTTAAAAACAGATGATAATAAAGGCATAAAAAGTTGCAATATAGCATTCACCAGTGAAAAGGCTGACAATAGAAAACGTGACTGCTTTTGTAAAGAAACCATTATATTCCTTTGTCATCTTGAAAGTTCATCTCTTTTCTCCCACCAACTGTGTTTTCCAGATAAGCAGAGTCCCACTTGAATCCTACAATTCTAGACAGTCATTTTGGCTGCTCTAACTATGTACCTGAGAATATACTTGTATGTACTGTATGTGGTTTAAATGGGACCTGCTCACAGACAACATTGCAATTCAATGCACTGCCACAGTCAATGTGCTGGCTATGCTTTATATGTTTGCAAAGACACATCACTAAAGGTAACAAACATATGTGAATTATCTCTCTGTTCAGTCAACAGCTTTTTCTTCAAAGACCAAACTAACAGGCTGAGAAAAGGTTTTCACTCCACATTTTTCAGACCTTTCTGTACAATGAAGGGTTTTGGTGATGTTGGTGAGAATTCTACTTTTAAGTGAGGAAAGTAGGGAACAACTACCCCATCCCCATTTTTCAATGGAAACAAAATATCACATTATCTACCTTCACTTCCAGGGATATCATAGGCCCTGTTTTGAAAATACATGGCAACAGCCACACTTCCTAACCACTCTGAGTTACTTGTACTACATTATAACTGCTTCCAAAAAAACAATTTTTCCCCAAAACAAGAAAAAAGCTGATAAGAAGCACCCAAACAACTCCATATTACTGCAGGAATCCCCTCCCTCTAAAAACGTCTTTCCTTCATACATAAATATTGCACCACAGTACAGTTGGCCCTCCATATCCATGGATTCTGCATCCATGGATTCTACCATCCATAGCTTGAAAATACCACCCCCTGACAAAACAAAACAAAACAAAACAAAACAAAACAAAACAAAACAAAACGAACAAATCCCCAAAAGCAAATCATAATTTTGCCTTTTTATATAAGAGACACCATGGTATTATGCCATTGTATATAATGGGACTTTAGCATACATAGCTTTTCGTATCCATGGAGGGTCCTAGAACCAAACCCCTGCAGATATTGAGGGCCCACTGTATTTGAAAGAGAAATATAATTAACCCCACCAGCCCTGAAACCAAACCTCTAATTAGACCAAACATTTAGACTGTTCACAAGAGATAATTCAGGGTTGTTGTTGTTGTTTTGGTTTTTTTAAAAAAAATCTGACCTTCACCACTTTATCTCTTCCACGTATAGCCATATGATCACATGACTGAATACTGTTTTACAAGCTAAGACATTAGCAAAAAAGTTTGTTACTGGGGCTACTCTCATTAGTGGCTGTTCAGTCATGACAGGCCATTCAAACATAGGATTGCACAGTTATATTTGGAAGAGATGCCATCCCAGCAGGATAGTATCCCATACCTGAATAATTGTGAGGTATGAAGGCTAAGCACTTAAGGAATTACAGGGGCTGCAATTGAGGTTAAGGAGTCATAGGAGGTAAGGAGTGGAAACTGTGACAGTCTGCCTTCTTGGAGCATATGATCTCTAGAAGCTAGGTGGTAAAGGAGGCAAGATACTAGAATGAAAATGACTTGTGTCTTGACCTCTTCATTTAAGATGCCTATTCTAATGGTCTTGATGTGATGAGGTGGCAAGATGACATCTTCTAATATAGACTGTGCAATTGATTGGACTGATTTCTTCTTGTTTTATTTTCTATTTTTCTGCAGTGGGTTTCCCTGCATTACTGCTTTAAGATGTTTAAAGATCACTGGGACTGAAACTGTAATTTTTCTGCAAAATTCTACACAACAAACCCTAATAAAGCCCAGAAATCCAGGCTCAGCTATTCCAGACATGGCAAAGCCCATTCTAAACTAAAACACTAGTTGAAAAAGTGATTTTTGACAGTCAGGAAACCCTGACAAGAATTCTAGACTGTTGAGAATCTTTGCTGGTGGGGAGTGATTCTATGGAATATTTGCACATGGGTTTTTTTTTGTACAGGAAGCAACATTTTATGTTCAGGAAAGAGTATTTTCTCCTCAGAAATTAATTTTTCTGCAGAGAAATATTGTTTTCTGTGTAAAAAAACCCTGAAGATTTTGCACAGAATAAATTCCCAACTATAGCATTTTTGAGTTTGTCACATCTTGTATTCATTTCATTCTCTGACATGGACTCCCATTCTCAGAAACAACCAACAGCATGCAAACTGCTTCCTTGACATATGATCCTATGCCACTAGGGGCTATGTGTGTGAATCAAACAAATATGTGTTGGCACCAGTCATGTGGCTCTCTCCTAAAGTATTAACTTCACACTGGGAAGCAGAATTTCCCATGGAGGGTACCAGTACCATCATTATGATCCTCATCATTTCACAGCTTCTCCTCAACACTGTGGGATTTCTCCAGGAGATTGAGAATATGGGGAGCAATTCCCATGCTGTTACAAATTGTGAGGGGACCTTCCCTGTCAAAAGCAGAGAGTTCATTTAACCATGTGAAAGAAAAGTGCTTGGATAATGAAAGGGTATTTGCATGAGTCAAATTGTTCTTGTAACAAAAGATGGTTCAATGAAGGGTTTTGATGGGTCAAGACATGGTTGTGATACTAACAACATAAAAGTGGATGGAGTTGAAAGTTACTGTGATCCAGTCATGATCACAGTAAGCACAGTAAGCAGTAAGTCAGCAGTGAGTAAAATTAAGGCATCCTATGATTCCCTATTTAGATAGGTAAGGTAAGTTAATGTTAAAGCATCTCTTTGTTTATATTTTTATTTGATAAAACATTTGTAAAAAAACACACAGCAAACAACACATATACCTAAGAAAATAAGTATGTAGTAATAGTAATACAGTAAAATCATAATAAATTCTCATATTACATTTTTTGTCACAGCATCTCTTTGAAAATGACAATAAAATCAGATTATGGCTGGTATCCTGTTAGTGACTAACATTGGTGTTAAGTCCAACATGTAAGTCTCTTTCTTTGGTTGTTCCAGGGAGTAGAATTCTCTACCAACTTCACACAATGACCAAAATCATCCCCTAACTCCACATTTTAGCTACAGGAGTCCCTGCCCATGACAATTTAGTGAGCAGTGGAGAGCAGAGAGCACCATAGAAGCATCTGGCTATGTTCCTATAACCAGATATAGAACAATGACATAATCTGCCAAGACCTCTGGGGGTGAGAGGAGAGACATAGTATAGTTTCCTATGAGGAACATTTACACTATGTTTCTGTGGTGCAAGATCTTAGTTTTTATGGGAAATGTAAAGAGTGAATAGATCCTGAATACTTCTTAGTTACTAATACATCTTTTGTTTATTTGTTTAAAATTGATCTTACAAATTCCCCTTCTCTGGTCATCTTTAGCATCTAAAAATCCCCTCTACACAAGCAAATGGAAAAATACTTGTTCTTATTTTCTCCTTATCAGGCTATCAGTATGTTATAAATAATGAAAATTATCATGTCTAAACTTTTAAAAACATGTGGGCTGGTGATATATGTGACCGTATCTGACAAACTGTTTTATTTACATATTGATTTTAGTGAAGTTTGTAATCATTGTTCTAAGGTAACCATCATACTTAGTAAGACAGATTCTTTCCTTTTTTCCCCCTCCCCACTCCATTAAGGTCTTCAGCTTATCCTGCCTGAATATTTGCAAGAGCGGTTTGTGCAGGCAGCTCTAAGCTACATTGCTTGCAATTCAGAAGGGGAATTTATCTGCAAGGACAACGATTGTTGGTGTCAGTGTGGTCCCAAATTCCCAGAATGCAACTGTCCATATATGGATATTCAAGCTATGGAAGAGAGCCTGCTTCGCATAAGTGAGACTTGGAATGCTTACAATAGCGAGTTTGAAGACTCAGGTGTGATATTTTAACATAACTCATTAAGTTAATGCTTGTTCTGTCACTTTATAATGCTTCTCCTGGATGGATCAAGTGCAACAATGCACCGAAGTCCCATACATGCCAGTGAAGTTTGCATGGGCATGATGTTTTGAATGGATTACACACATTTCTGGTTATGAAAAGTGATGCAGCAATTCTTCTCATGTGTGGTAGTTAGACACATGATCTTACATGTCAGCTCAGCCTAGATCCATTTAGGGCAAATTCTAGACTATCCAGAATCTGACCTTAGTCCCTGCTGCTGCATATCTGAATCCCTCCTGGACTCCTGGAGAAGTGTTTTGTGATTTCTGTGATGCCATGAGAGGTTGAGGACTGTGTGAATTATAGCTTTTTATTGGGATTTCCTGAACCATACTGGGAGCACAAACCTTTTGAGAACTACTTTCACAATGTCTTTTTTGTTCAGTATTTTCATTCATACCAGCTGCCTAAACAGACATGTTGAGAAACAGGAAAAGAGATCAGACAATATGCAGAAGATGTGAGATCAGCAGAAATGCTTGGTAGGGTGGATAATATCTGAAGGCACTGGCAGCCATGGATGCTAGCTTTGAGTACAAATATGGAATCTGAATAGTTGGATGGACCAGCTTCCTTAAGAAAAATAAGCAGGGGGGAGAGAGTGTTGAAGGGTAAGGAAGTATGAAAGGCATGGTTAAGTAAAGTGACCCCATAGGTATTTTTGAGGCCCCAACTCCCCAAATTAATTCATTTTCCTTGCTCCCTTGCTCCCTCCCTCCTCCTCCTTTTATTTTGTAAAACTGTTCAGCAGGAAATGTCCCCATACTCCTGGGAAGCATGGGGTCAATGTCACCACATTTTTGCCCCACCTTGGGCCATGTTATGCCAAAGGGATAGGGGTCTTCTTCCTTTGTGTTTTTTAAAAAACATATTTCTTGAGCCTAAATGGCTTGGGAAGCAATGCCCCTATGAGTGTGCCATAAATAATTGATATTTTCAGGAGTAGGGGTGCAGAGGGTACTGAGTCAGCATCTTCCAGTGCAGTCCCCAGCCCCTTTAAATTCCCCGTTCTTAGGGCAGAGATGGAAGTCAGCTTTGCAAGGAGCATTATAGATAGAGGGAACACATAACATTTGAGATTCTAAAAGGAAAGGCTGAACGCTTGGCAAAATACATCTTGGGATCACTTAAAACATTACCTGAGTTGTAGTTCTAAGGAGATAGTGGCATATATCCATGATCACAGAGAATTGCAGGAATCAGAAAGGCATCCAGGCCTAGAAGGATTTTAATTGGGTCCCACTTTGGGAGAAAGGTAGCATAGAAATTGCACAAATAAATAAAATTGAGTCCCCAGTAGACTTGTTCCTGTTCTAATCACCGTGAAAGTAGCTCCTGCTTGCCCAATGTTGATGAATACTTTTCAATTTGTGCAGCCCGAGGGTGTGGACAGGGTCCTCGGAGAGTTGACAGCTACCACATGTACACTAGACCCTTGCACTTCCTAGCTTATTAAACAGACCAGAAGTGGACTGGCTGAGTGGGTAAGAGAAGTGATTTATGACTCTTTACAACAAGGCAGGGTCTCAACTCACCTGAAGGAGACTGTTGTAAGAACTCTTTCAGGGAAAATAATGTTCACTGGATCATACTATACTGGATAAGTATAGGCCAGTCTCCAATGTCCCATTCTTGGGCAAGGTACTGAAGTGGGTGGTGGCTTTGCAATTCCAGGGGTTCCTGGATGAAGTGGATTATTTAGATCCATTTCAGTCAGGTTTCCGGCCTGGTTATGGGATGGAGACAGCTTTGGTTACCTTGGTTAGATTACCTAAACTAGGAACTGGATGGGGGAGTGTTTCCTTGTTGGTTCTTCTGGACTTCTCAGCAGCTTTTGATACCACAAACCATGATATATTTCTGGATCATTTCACTGGTTTGGGGTTTAGAGGTACTGTTCTAAAGTGGCTCCATTTTTTCCAGGAAGGGCACTCTCAGAGGTTGGTGTTGGGGGCTGCTGTTAAATCCTTGGCCATTGGCCTGTGGAGTCCCTCATGGTTCTGTCTTGTCCCCTATGCTATTTTACATCTACATAAAACCTCTGGGAGAGGTTGTCCAGAATTTCAGATGTTACCAGTATGTTGATGATACCTAGCCCTATGACTCCTTTCCACTCAACTCCAAGGAAGCTGTTTCTGTGCTAAACCAGTGCCTGGTAGCTGTAATGGACTAAATGAGGGTTAATAATTTGAAGCTTAATTCAGACAAGACAGAGGTGGTCCTTGTCAGTCAAAAGACAGATTTGGGGATAGGGATTCTGCTGGTGTTAGGTGGGGTTACACTCCCCATGAAAACACAGGTTCAGAGTTTGGGGGTACTCCTGGATTTAGTCCTGAGCCTGGAAGCCCAGGTTTTGGCAGTGACCAGGAGTGCATTCATACAGTTAAAACTAGTGTGCAAATGTGACCATTCCTGGAGAAGTTGGGTCTGGCCACGGTAACATATGCCTTGGTTACATCCCATTTGGATTACTGTAATATGCTCTGACTGGGCCTGCCTTTGAAAAGTGCTCAGAAATTTCAGCTGATCCAAAGAGCTTCAGCCAGATTATAAACTGTAGGATACAACTTCCTTGTTGCAACAGCTCCATTGGCTGCTGATGAGTTTCTGGGCACAATGCTGGTGATAACTTATAAAGCCCTATACAGCTTGGGTTCAGGCTGTTGTACGATTGCATCTCCCCTAATGAGTCCATTAGAACTTTAAAATAATTTGGAGAGGTGCTAGTCTCTGTCCCACCACCTTCTCAGGCTCGTTAGATGGGAACAAGGGAGAGGGCTTTCTTGGAGGCTGCTCCCACTCTTTGGACTCCCTTCCCAGAGAGGCCAGGATGGCTCCCTCCTTGCTCTCCATCTGTTGGCAGTTGAAAACATTATTGTGCCATCAAGCTTTGGGAAATTAAATGGTGTGGGTTTTTAACAGTGTGCTGTGCTTCTTTTTTTATTTTTAATCTTTTTTACTGTTTAATGTTTTAACCTGATAAGTTGTTTACTGACTTTTTGGATAACTTAATATTTATACTTTTATCATAATTTATCAATAGTTTTTAATCTGTATTGTTTAGATATGTTGTTAACTGCCTTGAGTTCCATTGCTGGGAGGCAGGCAGGATATATTTATAAATAAATAAATGAATAAATAAATAAATAGGGGAGAGAAGTGCATAGAAGAGTGAAAACGGCCAGTAAGACCAGCATGGCTGGTTCAGCAGAGGGCCCCTGATTTGCTCAGCTCAGGGATCTGCTATCAGCAGCAGAAGTAAGCTCATGGGACTTTCATCACCTAGCTTAAGATCCTGCATCACTCTGGCAAAGCATAAACTCCACCAGGTATAACCACACAAACATCCCTCACCCTAAAGGTTCATCCTATATCTTTTCAGGTTAGTGACACTCTGGACATTATCAGATGGGGGCCAAATATAGCGGCCCTGTCTTGCCAGCTCTTTCCTGCCCCACTCAAGTCCCTGTAGCACTTTAAAAATAATTTTTTCGGACCTACCTTTATGGTGGATTAAAAAGTTTCCCTCGCCTATGGCAGTCCAGGAGTGAATGAAGCTCTCACAGAGCCCTATTCACTTCCTGGAAAGCAAATCGCGGCCATTCTCATGAGAGAATGATTGTGTGGGAAATTTAAAAATAAAAGGCAAAATAGACATTCAAAAATAACAGGAAGCAGAAAAAAAACTTTTAAAAAATCAAGTAACCCGGGGAGGTGAGTGTGTCACTTAGCTGGATGTCCCAATCACACCCAGAAGTGTTCAGGAGGGACCTCCCACTGCAGCTGGCATCACACCAGCAGAACTGGGCACAGTTTCAGATGCCCATCATTCCGTGACAGGAACAGTACAGGCAGTCTATTCATGGCTTAAGCTGTGAATAGAAAGAAACAGGGGCAAAATGGGGCCAGTATAGGACAAGGACAACGTAGTCTGATCAGTGAGCCCTTTGGCGATCTCCTAGCAATCTCCTGCCATTCCTGGAATGTCATATTAAGGGTGTGTGATAATCTCCTCTCCCTCAAAGCCATTTAATGGCTGGGGGAGGAGATGGGGTGTATGGCTACTAGCCAGCTGTATTCCTGCAGGCAACCACAGGGAGATGTGTCATCCTTCAGAACCTTCATGTATTCTCAGGAGATCTAGGCAGCTGACTCTTTCTGCATTTAGCTGCAGTTATGCTTGTGTACGTTGCCAACAAAATTCCAGCCACAAAACCCACTAATTTTTTCCCCACACCATTCATTTTAGCAACCAGGTTTATTTTCCTTCTGTAAGTCAATATTTGTAGTTCTTGCTGTTATTGGACAGTTGAGAATCAGAGAAATGCTTGCTAATCTACCAGCTCCAGGGTGCGCTTCATGTTTTACAATATGGTATATAGCAGACACTGGGGCTATTTCTAGCTTGCTCACTGCTCAGTATATCCTGGACATCAATATACATCTTGTTGTTGTTGTTCCCCTGAATGCTTTCAGGTGTTCATTGTATTTCACACACATACATACACATTCCACAAACTCTGTACAGGAACTCATCAGTCTTCCAATGATGATCCTTTTATCTGCACAACATGTGTGTCTATTGTAACTTGAAACCTACTTCTTATAAGAATGTACTGGTGAGGGACAAAGATATCACAAGATGATCCTGTGAAATAAGGAGAGGTCAGAATGAGCAGGATTTGACTGCTTAAAGTCATTGTTGTTAGTCCACACCAATCCCCTGTTGAATGAAGGTCTCTCCACCTGCTGTTTCCATTTTGCCCTTTCCAGACTCACATCATGAGGGGAGCAACCTTTAAATACCATGCTAGCTTAACTGCATTAGGCTATTGTGACCTTTATGGCTATATGATATACCTCGAAGGGAACTTGTCATGCTCTCGTTCCCCAAGACTGTTTTCAAGTCCTTACCAACCAAAGATACATAAAGGATTTGACAAGGGTCTGAAAGAGAGATTTTACCCTTAGATATCCACTCATGGTGTCTTTTATTGAGTAATTGTCCTTTATTGTTATACTGGAACTGCTGATAGTTTTGTGGGGTTTTTTTCCTCCCCCCCTCTAAAATATGAGCAAGGTATTAGAGCTTTTCATAAAGAAAAATGAAAAAAAGAGAAAGGGAGAGGTGCAGGTATCCAGCTATCATTACTTTTATTTTATTCTGATAGTTCAGTTATGAGAGAAGTAATCTAACTGCTAACTGGTGTTTTCATCTGTGGTGTTCTCTTGGTTGGTTGGTTCAGCTGTTGTTTTCTGAATTCAACCTTGTACTTCATAGATTTCTTAGAATGTTTGAGCCACTGAAGTATCTTGGCTTGGGAAGATAATCTTCCCATTGATGATGACAAAAGTTTTCTGAACAGATCAAAAGGACAACCAGGAACTGGTTCTTTGAACTCATGAGCAAAATAGTGCAGAGTTAAGGATCTATGGAGAGTGTTTGCTTTTCATAGACACAGGATCACTGTGCCTCTCAGGAAGCTAGTACACCAAGCATCTGTGGACTGGCCAAATTGGGGTTGCCTCCTTTTTATGTTCTGACAAGCCCCAGGTCCTATTTGCATTCCCTGTTTGTTAAAAAGACAAGAAAAGAAATATCTGTGTGGAGAATGGTTGTGCACAGCCCCCCACATAGCAGCAGGAAGTTTCAAAACCTTTGATATGGATTCTGCCAGGCCAGAATCCCTGCCTTACACACATTTTCCTGAGGTGCTGGCATGCTTTGCTTTGCAATATGGGATGACTGCTTTAGAGCTGGAGTGGACAAATGCAGTCCACAGGCTGCATGTGACAACCAGGGCTACTTTGTGCCCCACTCAGTGCCTCAGGGGTTAACAACATTTAATATTTTTTTTGTTAAAAAAAAAAGTACCTTCCAAACAACCTCTAGAGGGTATGGGGGGAAATTTCCCATGTTTTACCCCCTCTCCCCAGGCCAATTTAGGCCCAGAAGAGGCCTTTAAAAATAAAGAAAGTGAAAAGACTTCTGCTTACTTTCTGATGTTAAAAACCCGCTTTAGAGCTGGATGGACTAAAAACATGATGGAGATGCCCCACTACCCCTCAAGGGTGTTTTAATTTTATTTTTATTATTTTTATTGTGGTAGGTGTGGTTGATGTATGGTCCTTCAAGGTCCTTCTGGGGGATTAATGCAATCCCCTAACCTGCCATACTTCTCTACTTCTGCTTTAGAATATGGCAGATGAAGCAGCCATCATTGGATTGAGTCTTTGCATCTATAAATCTGGAAGGAGCTACACAACTCTCAGGAAATTTTCAGACCTCCTCAAAATGCCCCATTCCTGCCTCGCTAGAACCCTCCCGCCCCACTCCCATCCCTGTCATGGAATAAATAAAAAACGTTTGCACACCTACTTTTAAGCGGGAGAGAAACCGCTCCCCCTCCCCTCATTTTCCCTGCAGTAAATGCAGCTGTCGTAAAGCCGCTTTTACTACAGGGAAACAAAATCCCGCCCGTTCTCGTAAGAGAATGATCACATGAGGAATTAAAAAAATAAAACAAAACCAAATGTCAAACAGTAAAACAAACAGCGAAATACACTTTTAACACTGCAGTTGACGTGGGAAAGGTAAAAAAATTGTGCTACTTACCTTGATGTCCCGACCTGGACTGGAAGTATTTGGAACAGACCTCCCCCCAGGGCTGGCATCGTGCCAGCATAACAGGAGAGGAAGGGGGTGCCTTTCAGACCACCCATGATTCCGTGATAGTAACGGAACGGTGGTCTCTTCACGATGTGAATAAAATATCATGAGGGCAGCACAGGAACAGCACAGGAGTAGGGTAGACAGGGTCGATGATGTCTGAAAGGGTAACCCTTTCACAACCCTGTTCCATGCCTACCATGGAATAAATAGCCCATCTGAAAAAGTCCTGTCTTTACATGATTACTTTATTGAAATGGGCTTCAGAGAAGGGGTGGGGAACCTTTATTTTATGTCATGCACCCTTAGGCAAAATCTGCTGGGGCCTGCCTGCTGGTAATGGGTGACACCAGAGCTCATGGGACGTGTGGTTTGAGCCAGAGAAAAATCCATTGGATTACACATTATCTTTCTCACTCATTCATTTTGACACCCACTTCTCTCTCTCCCTCCCCTCTTTGCCAACTTCCCTCCTTCTCTTCTTCTCCCAGCATGGGAGGGACACCTTGATGATGCCATAGGTCTGAAATGATTATGTGCAGAGGGCTTTTGAAATTATACTGGGAGCCATAGTTTCCCAGGCCTGCTTTAGTGGTAACTACAACCAAAATGACATTTTGAATGAATTTTGAATTCGAGGGAAGGGTGGTGTGTGCGTGTGTGTGTTTGTTGAAAGCTCTGGCTCTGTATTCAAGACTTCATCACTTCTCATGCCTTCACAGCAAAAGCTGAAATTGATGTCCACATCTGAAAAAGGAAAAAAAAAAGTCACACAATACATTTCAAAATCAGCTTGGCTGTCTTTCTTTGGTTTTCACTGAGCAGCGCATTTTCTAGCATAATTAAAGCTCTGCCATTTCTTTGGGAAAATGTAAATTATTCTGTTCCCACCTCACTGAACTGAAATTGGAGCGCTTTTAGACTGCTTGCTCAGATCCATCTGCTTGCTTCTTATCGTTATCTTCTTCACACAGCCATATCTTGTAGCCTTCAGATTTAGTTACTTCCTTTGCAAAATTAACAGCTGTTTGATCAAAAATCCATACTGATGCTGTTCACCCTAAATTAGCAGGCTTCATTAGTGTCTCAAGGACCCTGGCTGAATTAAAGCACTTATTTACTTATTTTTCTCCATGAGGGAGGGGAAATTGTTCAAAGGAACAGCAGTTGATTCACCAAATAGTAGCTGAAAAACAGTGCTATGAAAATATGTTTAATTCCCTTTCTAAGCATGTACAGATAATCACATATAGTACTAACAACTATATCAGTTTGCTATGCACAAAGAGTCATGTGCAAGAAGGAAGTATCGGCAAACTTGGGGAATGCCCAAAATTTACCAAAGTCCAGAAAACTTTAGGGAAAACCTCAGGGGGACCCCCCCCCAATAGAGATCTAAGGACTAAGCATGGAATTGGGCATCATTCAGGGCTCCTTTAATTATGTATTCCTGCATGGCAGGGTATTTGACTTGATCACCTATGTTGTACTTTCCAACTCTAAGATTCTGTGATTCTATCAGTGTAGGATGTTGACTTGCTCTCATGGGGAAGGGGAATTTGGATCTTAGCAGAAAGGAAGGAAATGATTGGTATCCTGAATAGCTCCATGCATAGGTCCATAATAGAATAGCCTGGCTCATGAAGCCTTGTGCAGACCTGGAGTATTCTACCATACTCAAACCATCGTCTAGAGCATGCATGGACAACTGTTGGGGGTCAGGGGACCACATTGGCCTCCCAAGAGACCTGGGAGGGCCAGAACCCCCTAAAAACATTTTTTTTTGTCCCAAATGCTCTCTGGGGGAATGAAGGGTCAATTTTGCCATATTTTTTTACTTCTGTGCTATTATAGGCCCAGGAGAGGAAGTTGCCTGTGATTGAAATATGATGCAGCCTCTTCCAAAGCTTCACGTACATGCCATGAATGGTCACGGAAGAAGGACGGTGGCATCCAAAAAGGACCTCCTGCCATGCAGCAGCCTTGTTACTGCTCTGGAGGCTGCTTGCACAGTAAGGGCCATCTGAAAGTGTCCTATGTGGCCTGTAGGCCACACTTTCTCCACCTTTTGTCTAGAGTAAAATATCCAACCTAATCTATTGTCCTAATCTAGCAGTGGCCAAGTACTTTATCAAACCCCTTCAAACACTGCAACAAAGTCAGATCCTGTTAAAACATTAGTACAAATATATCTTGTGAACAACTGCAGATGGAACCAGTGCCAAGGGACCAAGGAATGATGAGTTCTGGGGGAATGTCCTGAATGTTGCAAAGAACTAGGTAGAGAACTCTTCTCTTCATTCCTGGAGGGTTTCTGCATCAATAAGGGAGCCCTGGTGGCGCAGTGGTTTAATGCCAGTACTGCAAAGTCACCACGTTGCAAGTTGGATTCCAGCGGGCTCCAAGGTTCACTCAGCCTTCCATCCTTTCGTAAGTTGGTAAAATGAGTACCCGGTTTGTGCGGGCAATTAGCTAATACACATTGAAAACTGCTTAATGCAGTGTAGATGTGTAAATTGCTATTGCTTGACAATTTGTAAGCCGCTCTGATAGTCTTTGAAGCTGAAGAGTGGGGTATAAATACCAAAAAAAAAAAAAAAAAGATATACAGGTCACCCCACCGCATATCTGCAGGACCAAACCCTGAGTTTCAGTTATCCATGGCTGAAAAATTAGGAACATGTACATTGACTTGTGCTGGGAAATGCCTATCGAGGTGTCCTCCATAGGAATTGCTAGGTCCACCAATGCAAATCTATAAAATGTTTGTACGGGAAGTCCTTTATTTTTATAGGGTTTGCTATTATCTGCAATTTCACTTATAAACAGTAAGTCCAGGAACATATCCCCCACGGATATGGTGTGGGGTGGATCTGAATAAATGAGCCAAACCACGGCCATGTTTGGGGGAGATAATTTGACAGGATGACAATTTTTATAAGAAATTGTGAAACTCAATTCAAATGGTCTGGCAGAATCAAAATGCTTCCACTATTGACTAAAGGCAAACAAAGATTGGGCCAAGCAGGCCTTAGGGGGTAGCTTCATAATCTTGCCATAACTGTGCAGCAAGGGGGTAGCTTCATAATCTTGCCATAACTGTGCAGCAAGGAGGCAAGATTCAGTGTTGGCTGCTCTATTCAGCAGGAAATGTGCTTTTGTCACCATGTCTAGTTTCCCTTCATACTAAATTAGGAATTAACAAAGGGCAGCAACCCATCAAGGCGACCTACAGACTCCCTGGCTAGAAAACAAGTGACTTGCCTCTCCTAGAAGCCTTCAAAAGAAGTGAGTCAACCTTTAAAATGGGTTGCAGAGGCCCTCTGAACTGCTTAAGATGAGGTGGGGGGACAGTTTTTTCAAACCCAGAGATGGACTTCCAGGATTTTCTCCCATTATCTCTTTATTTCGGCAGTCACTTCAACCCCAGAGGAGCCTAGGGAAGAAAATTCCCCCTAGACCCATTGCAGTTGCTCACTTTTTTTCTCAACTCATGCATTTGCTGAAGGCACTTTAAACCTGCATTTTCTCTCTTAACTGTGATTAAAATGCATCCCTTTAAACTGAAATTGTGAATCATGAGTCCCGGTATTCACTGGATACAATATGTCATTCCTTAATAAAAGGATGAATTTCCTGCTGTCGAGCGCTGGAACATTTTGATTTTTTGTGACAGGCCATCATCAGATCCATTCAGACTATACGAGGTTCACTTGAAACCAAGCACCAAACATCCTAAGACTGGTTTAAATATGTTTAATTCCCTATTGAATTTTGTAACTCTGCATCAATGTACCCAGCTGGGTTTCTGTATTTCTATAGCCTTACCTTTTTTGCTCCTGTTGCATTCTTTATTTTTTCACTTCTTCACAGAGATTGAATTATTAACATTCTCTTGCTGAAAACCGCTTGACTAAGCTGATGGGATTTAAAGCAATAAAGAAAATTCACAAGGAAGTTCTACTAGGAAAGACAATTTGCTACAGCCATTGACTGAATATTATATCAAAGGATTTAGAGGTAGAAGACTTCTTGCATTCCTCTCTCATTTCATAGCCCGTTTGGGTGTTATTAAACTTTTTCATTAAAAACCTCCCTATTACTCAGTGGAAGAGAATGGTTCTGATATTTTCAGTCACTCGTTTCAGAATAGGGTTTCAAGATTGGTCCTTTACGAAGCTGAAGTGAGAAGGAATCTTATGGAGCATCTAGCAGCCACAAAGTATTTATGGTTGGCATGTCTATTTGCTAGTGGTGATTACTTTTCCTACATGCAGGAGATTTATTTTTTCCTTATTCACATACATCATATTTGAGAGAAGAGTTGGAACTGAATAAGGGGGCACCACCAATCCAAATGTAGCAGGAAACAATTCAAGTATGTGCAAGAAATAATTTCTCTTCTTACCACATAATTCAAGAAGTCTTGAATTGAAACGAGTCTCACTCAGCAGACATACTATTGCAGTCTCCCTTTACATTTACCAGAAACAACTGGCTAACAAGAAGTTTCCTTCTTCAGAAATAACTCTCATGTTTGCAATTGATAGATAGATAGATAGATAGATAGATGATAGATAGATAGATAGATAGATAGATCACTGAGATTGCCACTAGCTTTTCAGTTGTATGCACATATCTCCCATGTGTAACAGTCTTCAGAGAGAGTGGGAGGTCAAACAATTTGTCATCAGATTAAGCCAACAGCATGCTCTGTTATAGGCTGTAGAGTTGTAGGAATTACCACAGCATTCTTTTCAAAACAGCATTGGTCCTTTGCATGTACTATACCCATACAAATGATAAAGGGAGCATACACAATACACTTCTGATGTGTGACAATACCTGCTGCCACCTCCTTCCTACCCTTCGTATCCCAGGACCCTCATTTCCCATGACAGGAGAAGAGGAATTGCCATTTTTGGATACTTTGACCACCCATTTTCCACACATGAAAGGGACTGGGCCTATAGCCAGTATGCTTTGAGTTAAACACAGGTTTAATTGGGTCCTCTTATATGTTCACCCTTCAAAAAGATTTCTAAATTATTTTTTCCACTCAAAGTAGACCCTGCAATCTTAGGGGAATGGGGATAATTTTGCCACACACACCATTGGGCTGTTTTAGGCCTGGTGTGACCTGTTTTTCAAAGCCAAAAGTGACTTCTGGTTTACTTCCTATTTTGAAAAAGCCTGTTCTGGATCTAAAACAGCCAGAAGGCATGAAAAAAATGTTCCCATGGCTCATAGAGGAGGGATGGGGATTTTGAGGATAAAAGGATGTGTACAGTGTTGGGGGTAGTTACTTTACCCACCCATTTCAGAAGCATTTAGAGATTTTCATCCCAAGCCTGAGCTTGTTTAATCAGATGTATGTTCCATTAAGTTCAAAGGGACTTATTTCCTGCTAAGTCATGTTAAGAATCAAACCTTGTAGGAGTGATATCTAGTGAATGATAGCCGTTAAGACTTAAAGTTATGGAAGGTTTTGATTTACTTTTTCTTAGTTCTGTTTTTAACTGGTACTCTGTCCATTTTTAATTTTTTCCTATTTATGGAATTCAAATGTATGGGAGGCCAGCAACAAAATGTTGCTGTGTGAAGGGCTTTTGTTCAGAGCTAAGTGGAATACCACCCTTCTTCAATAATGCTGAATGAAGCTTAGAGGACTAACTGTCCTGGTTGTTCAGTACCATTTGTAGTTTTTCAGTACATTTTGTGACTGTTCCATGTAGAATGGGGCCAGTTACTAAGTCAGGAGTGATGCCTAATTCATATGCAGATCAGGTATAACCTCACAGTCTTAATTGAAAGGCTCCTTGTGAAAAAGACCTGAGAAGATTTGCTGGCAACTTGTAGTACTTTTTAATCACTGCACCAAAAGACATTAAGCAATAGAACTCACTCCATTTGCCTCTGGAATGGGAGAGAAATGGTTTGAAGCAAAAATAAATAAGCAAATAACATAAATATGAACTCTCAGAGTTCATAACGTAACCACTGGTTCTTCTGCTATCTTAAAGGGGGTTGATTTGCCTCCCAGTAATTGACTTCCCTATGTGGTTGTCAAGCAATTTAATCAATTAGGAGGGGAAAAAATATCAACTAAACTGTTAATGTTTCAGTGACTTAATCCACCCCACCAATCCCTGTGGAGGTATCCCTGTTTTACTGAAATGAACAGGTGCTACACACATAATTTCTTCACTGAGCCAAAATTTAAATTTCCCCTGTCCTATAACATAATACAAGGGAAAACCAATCCATGTTCTATAATCTAATCACCTCATTTTCAGCTCTAAAGGCATTTGGGGCCACCTGCTAGCACTGCACCTGGCAAATCCACTTATTAAAAATCACACAACTTATATGCTAAGATATGCAATGCTATTTTGATGAAGCTGGGGGGAATGGGAAAATGAAGAGGTAATAGAACCATGCTTACATCCCCATGTTGGTCTCCATAATATATAATATCCTACAAACCTGATAGCAAACTCTTGGAGTTGTGGTGGGTAAAATTTGTCCTGCTTTCCTCATACCGCCTCACAAAAAAATCATCATTATTATCATCAAATTTTAAAAAGGTGTATGAGAAGACATTCCATTCTATTACCTCTTTCTTGCTTTGTTTCCAACGTACCCATTAGGAATTAAAATTGACTGAAAACTGACACCATGCTATTGCTGACAGATGACTGGTGGTTACATGGGAGCAGTGATATGTTTTCCAAGTGTAATGGATTTGCTGGGATGGCCATGGTTAATCATCTGCACTCTCAGTTTCTCAGTGGGTGTTAAAATGTCCTACTTTCAACCTCTCAGCCACTGTGTGTCTTCTTTTTTTCTCATTTGCCATCAAATCCGCTTCAGTTAAGAGGCTGGAAACTGACTTCAAAGTGCAAAACTTTATACTCAATTAACTCAGCAGGTGGGAGAGGAGAAGGGGACCCAGTAGGGCAGGCTAAGATAGGCCTTCCTTGAAGAGATCCCCTTTGCATTACAGCATCCGCAGAACACTCTTTGAAGCTTTCTCACAAAGATAGACATATCTGTCCTTCCAACCAGTTTCCTGGAAAATGTTCAATATTGCTGATAAACTTTCCTGATTGAAAATTTGTTATCCTCCTTTCAGTTATGATTTTTTTTCTTTCCTTTCCTTTCCTTTCCTTTCCTTTCCTTTCCTTTCCTTTTTTATTTATTTATTTATTGAAATTTCCACATACCTTCTATTTTAAGGCTTAGTTTTACTGGTTTTCTTCTCTCCACCTGCTTTCTTTCGATTAACTAATTTTGTGTTTAGATGCCCACATGCATATATACATATGCACACACCAGAGCTGCACAGTGCCATAGGAAAGAATCCATAATTTGAAGAAGTCCAGTATCACAGTGCTACAGCATTGGTACAGATTTACTAACCACATACTTTCAGTATTTCTGTAAAACATTATTCTATTCGCATTTGCAATGCAACCACACTGATATCTACTGTATACATGATTGTAGCCTAAGTGAGATATTCTAAAAGTTAATTTGAATACTTGAATTTCTTTATGAATCCCCCCCCCCAACTTCATCTTTCTTAATTTTATTTTATTTATCTCATGGAGTTAAAAACATTGTACCAAATATTTTCCCATTCCCACTTACCCAAACATCCCCCCCCCCAATTTTCATCCTAACAACCCTGTCGAGTAAGTTAGGCTGAGAAGCTATGATTGTCTGGCAGTGACCACATGAGTTTTGCATTATGATGAAACTAGGGTTTGACGTGTGTTGAACAAACAGGGAGGGTGTGTACAAGAATTCATTCAGTGGCCATAGATCTTAGAGAAAGCTGTGATATTGAGCAGGTCTGATAAAGGCTTTTTGATTTTACAACAATGTGTTATATTATGATATATTACAATGGGCCCTTTATGTATTCAGGGTGTTTGTTCTGGAACCTACAGCAAATAGCACAAACTATGGATAGTTAAGTCCTATGTAAATCAAGGGGCACACCATTTTAAGTGTGGGTGCCACCATTTTAAGTATTGGCACCACCATTTTAAGTATGGGAGAAACCACTTTAGGTAGATGGCAATGATCCACAGATGCTGGAATCCAGATATCAAACTTGTGGATATGGAGGGCCCACTGTATACCACACTCAGCATACAACATAATGTATTATGCTGCATGTATGCATGAAAACACACAGGATATTGATTTTTTTGGTCCCCCCTTCTTTGTAGACTCTTCTAAATGAATTACATAAATTCAAAAGTTTATCTGCTTAAAATAGTAGTTTTCAGTGTTATTTCTTATTAATAACTTTTCCTATCTTGTTGTATAGCCATACTCTTTTGATCACATTCTGATGTTGTTTGGCTGCACATATTCTGGTTTTCATCTGTGAAATGTTGAGGGGTATGCAATGACCCATGAATCCCACCTCTGTCATATAAGGTGGTTGACTGGACAGGATAAAACTTTCTCATTAGCCAAGGAGCTCAGGATTTACTGTCCCCTTCCACATGTCCTATTGTTACAGTCCTGCATTAGCTCTCCATGATAAGTATGTAAGGTGTTGTTTTTTTTAAAACTGGATTTACAAAAAATATTGTAGCACATATTTGGAGAAAGCACTTCTGTTTCCCTCCCCTTCAATCTGTTACAGGATTTCAAGTGGGACAGAAATAAGTTGGATTTACATTTTGACATGAAAATAGTGATTTTGCACATTCCAAGTATTCTTCATCAACTATTTGTTTAAGTATGCTAATTAACCTCTTCTGGCCCAACCCCTCTTCCCCAAACTTCATGGAAATGTCACTCACCCATGCCCCATTTTCTGGTATAATTGATCTTCTCCAGGTGCAGCTGATGCTGGTAAAGTGGGTAGAGTGGGGTTACGATTAAGTAACAGTCATGAATTTGGAACAATTACCCAGATTCACTCATCCATAACTCTTCCATAGTTGTGATCGCTATTTAGTCATGATTATGACACTCTTGCTACAATCATAATTCCTCCCCCTAAACTACAGCCAGCCCTCCATATCCACGGATTCTTTATCCATGGATTCAACCATCCACATCTTGGAAATATTCCAAAAGAAAAAGTTCCAAAAAAGCAAACCTTACTGTTTGACATTTTATAGAAGGGACAGCATTTTACTGTGCCATTGCATATAATGGAGATTGTGCATCCACAGATTTTGGTATCCATGGGGAGAGGAGGGCCTGAAACCTGACCCCAATGGATACCAAGGGCCCACTGTATTTTACTGAGCATGAGCTCTATGGGGGAAAAGCAGTCCATTCTGCTTGTGAATCTTCCTGTCATGGATGAATGACATTTCCATCAGGGTTGGGGGGTGGGGTGGGACAGATGTAGAATACTAGCCTATGTCAGTGGAATGGAATGGAATACCTCTTCCCACAAAAGTCCTTACCTTTATGAAGTATGTGGTTCTTTTAAGAGGGGTAAACTACATATAAAACCTTTCATGCAGTTTTTTTTTTTAAAATATAACTTGCATGATTAAAAATGTAGATGAAAAAGGGTCTGGTTTGGCAAGACCTGAATAGGGCTTTTAATAACAGGGTGTCTTGGAGGTTTTGTTTTTGACTATATAAGTCTGATGTTCCAAGCTTTGGTGAAAAGGGCATTATAAATACCTGTTGTTGTTTCTCATTCATAGGGCCTCCATAGGTCAGAGCTGTCTTGATGGCACATAGGAACAACAATGACAAACTCATACAAACATGCTTCAGTCAATCAAACATGTATATAAAAGTGAACATATTTTGGGGGAAATATGCACAAAATAGGCATGGTATTTTGTGTGCATTGGGAAAAAGTTTTGAAACAAATTAAGAATGTTGGTGGGAGACTGAACATGTATCTACACTGTAGAAATAATGCAATTTGACACTACTTTAACTGCCATGGCTTCATCCTAAATAATCCTGGGATTTATAGTTTTGTGAGGCACCAGCACTATTTGCCAGAAAAGGCTAAAGACCTTGTAATTTATTTATTTTATTTTTTTAAAAAAAAACAGGATTCCATAGGATGGAGCTACAGCACTTAAAGTTGTCTCAAATTGCATTATTTCTACAGTGTTGATGCACCCTAAGAATCTCAATGAGCATGAAAGTGGTATTTTCACAGTCCTATTTTCAAAGTGAGCCCAAAGCAATGGCCCCAATGTGGTTGTAGGTTAGTGTCAATTGTTATATGCAGAATCTATATATTAAATAAAGAATTGCACAGGATACACATGTGATAAACACATTTGTGTTCCTACCAAATCTAAGGGCAAGTCTATGGTTTTGCTTCCTAACACAACAATCTACAGATGGTAAAGTGTTGGAGGTAAAATATTAAATGATTTATGAAACCAAGTTTAAAGTTCAGCTTCACTGCATTTTTCTATGAAAGAATAAGTCCATTTCAAGCTGACACCTTTTGTTGTTTTCAAAAACATGTATATCTCTGAGAGCAACTTTCTGTGTCTTTAGATGAATTAAATAATGCATCATGGACAACTAAAATTCACTGGACTGTATAAACAAATTGTGCTCACTTTACAGCTTTGTCCCCCCCACCCCCCCACCCCCAAAAAACTTTTGGAAACACAAGAGTCTGCATTTCTGAATGTCATAAATCATTCCAAAATCTCTATAATATTGCCCCCAAAATATTAAGGCAGAACTTTTGTTTGAACATGAATATTTCAGGATCAGTGAAGAAGAGAAACCTACTTCTGTTGATGATCATTTCAGAATGGTTTTTTTTTTCTGATTCCAGTTTAATACTTGATTTGTTACTACTGGTACTTTAGTAACTGTTGTTGTCTTGATCACAATTTAAAAGATCTTTATCAAAAGAGAAGGATAATATATTTATGTTCATTAAAAGCCTAAAAAGATTGTAATGTAAAAAACAAAATATAGTTTTTTTGTTGTTAACTGTCTTCAAGTTGACTTCAATTCATGATGATGCCATGAATGGAACACCTCCAAGTCCTCCTGTCCTCAGCTGCTCTGCTCAGGTTCTGTATGCTCAGGGTGCTGGCTTCCTTGATTGATTCTATCCATCTGGTATGTGGCCTTCCTCTTTTTCTTCTGCCCTCTAGCTTTCCTAGCAGTATATGTCTTCTCAAGATGTGGCCAAAGTACAACAGTCTCAGTTTTGTCATCTTGGCTCCCAGGGAGAGTTCAGGCGTGATTCATTCTAAGACCCTATAATTGCTCTTTTTGGTATCCATGGTATCTATAGAACTCTCCTCCAGCACCACATCTCAAATAAGTTGATTTTCTCTCTATCAGCTTTCTTCACTGTCCAGCCCTCACTTCTGGATATGGTTATGGGAAATATGATGACTTGGACAACCCTAACTTTAGTGTCCAGTTTTATATCCTTACACTTTAGGATCTTATCTAGTTCTTTCATCGCTGCCCTTCCCAGTCCTAGTCTTTTTCTGATTGCTTGACTGCAATCGTCATTCTGATCAGTGATCAATCCAAGGTATGGGAAATCTTTAACTATTTCAATTTCCTAGTCTAGATTGAATTTATATAGTCATTATTTTTGATTTCTTAATGTTCAGCAGTAAGCCTGCCTTAACACTTTCTTTTTTGACTAACTTTAGTAATTTTTCCAAGTCTTTGTTTACTAATCAAGTATCTTGGCCTAGCAGGTACCATATTTGGTGTCTAGGGCAGGCAACTGAAACCATATTTAGGTCTCCATACCTGGCTAATGGGTTGCATTTGTCTTTGTGGATCACTGGTACAGGCCTGGAATACAGTAAATACAGGAAAGCTATGCAGAGTTCAATAACTTTATTTAGAAGGAAAGACTTTGAAATTCTAAGAGTGCATTCCTAACTGGGAAAGACGCCCAAGGACCAGCTCAACTGACACTAGGCCAGCTGAAGCTGTGCTAAATTCAAATGCAGGTGTTAGAAATATGCCTGTCTGAGATCTTTAAATAATGCCAGAGAATATTTTAAAAGAATAGGCAAACAGGCTTTTGATTCAAGCAGACGTCTGTGACAATTGTGTTTATTGACAATCTGCAGATTGGGTGCCTCAGACTCCATGCAAAGGAGAGAGAGGAACCCCGAGCAAAGATAGACATCCTATTTTTAAACCTACCCCATCTGCATGGTTCCTCCCCCTTCACCAACTGGCTAAGGGTGCACAATCTTCCAGTACACCTCCATCTAACCAGCCCCTCCCTGTTGCCCCTTCCTTTAGTTAGCTAATACTGTTTTGTGCAATTTCAGCTGTATGTGACAAGACCTTTGTCTACAAAAATATATGTTGACATTTTGTAGTGAAATCATGCAGAATTTGTCTAGTTTTGAAATTATTTTGCCAGACATAGTTATTTCAGGAAGCTTAAAGAAATCCAAGCATTTGCCAAGCTAAACATAAATGAACCCATAGCATACTAATCAGCCACTTTATGGACTCATAACAGAATGTGTATATCATACACAGGGATGAGACAAGTTCACCAAATTTCAAATTCTCAGTGAAAATTATCTCTGCTGAGAAGTTTCTCTCTCAACAAAAGTTCTTACCCCCCCAGAAGAGGTCAACAAGGAACTTCCCTCCTCCTCCTCAAGATTTCTATAATTTACATAAAAGTATCTATGTAAAACTACTGTCTTTTGCATATTTTTATTTTTTAACTTTTATATGTTTTATATAATTTAAAAAAAAATAATTGTAATTTTAAAAATTCTTTTAAAATGTATTTTATTTGATTTTTTTGAGCCACTTTGGGCCCCATTCTGGGAGAAAGCTGCATAATTAATTAATTAATTAATTAAATATATGAAGCAGAACTCATGCAGATATGACAAACAGAAGACAATATGGCTGATGAAAAGATGTAACCCATCCAGTGATTCTAAGTAGTAAAATCTATGCAACAAGGCATCCACTATTATAATAGTTTGCACAAAAATCCCTTTCACAATTTGTATAAACATAACTCTTATAAATGCAAAAGCTCTTACAGAAAGGATCAGAACATATTTTTTGCCTTTCTGCATTTTTAAAATTTCTTCTTCTCATGCATGAGAATGAGACAAGAAAGGATTTACATCCCAATCTAAATTTGTCCCAGACTATTTTTTATGTTATTTATTTTAGAGTATTTAGGACTACCCTTGTGCTGATCTGTTCTAGCATTGTGGTTACAGCCCTTGGCTGGAAGAGGTTTGGAATCTGTCTAACTCAGCTCCTCCTCCCTCATGCTATCTCCTATGTGATCCCCCTTTTTTTTGGCCCTTCACCAGATCTCTCTGCAGATTTCTATGATAAGTAGTCAATTTTACCCTGGCAAAAGAGAATTTGGCAGGAGAGACTTGTACCTAATCCAGCCAAGAGAATATGGCCAAAAATGTTTTTACCTAACCCTAACCTACAGCCATAGTATATTTGAGTTAAGACAGCACTGTAAGTGAATATGTATCTCAGTGTTTTCCTTTTTCCTTGTCTGTGAGACTTATGCAGAGAGGAGTCCTTAGTAAGCCATTTCTTTTACCAAATAAATACTGGCAAAATTCCCAGTACAGTGGGCCCTTGGTATTTTCTGGGGTTTGGTTCCAGGACCCCACCATGAAAACCAAAAGCTGTGGATACTTAAGTCCCATTATGTACAATGACATAGTAAAATGGTGTTCCTTATATAAAATGGCAAAATCAAGGTTTGCCTTTTGGAATATTTTTTCCCCAGGAATATTTTCAAACCGTGGATGATTGAACCCATGGGTGCAGAATCCATGGATACGGAGGGCCAACTGTCTGTTTTCTTTTGCTTTGCCAGAGTGTGAGCCTGGGTGTCTTCCAAAAATGGCACCATTTTTTCTACTGGAAATTTAATAGCAGACATTTAGGTTGCACTCTTTTTACTTTTGAGAAAATCCTACTGAGTTCAGTGGAGTTTAACTCTGACTATGTTAACATGACTTGGCTGTATGTGATAAATCTAAGCCATCTTGGGTTGGAAAGAACATTCATAATTATTCATTAATCAGTCAAAAATTGGTTTCCCAACAGCCAGGAAACCATATTGGTAATAATAAGAGAATTTTGAATAATTTTCTTCTAGTATTCAGAAATCCCAAAATGTTGTGGAGGATTTTTTCTGTGGATAAAAGCACATCCCTTCCCCCCACCCAAAAAAAAAAAAACCACAGGTTTTCTGTGCAGAAAACTCTATTTCCTGTGCAAGAAACCTGTTTTCTCTGCAGAAAACTGGGGCAAGGGGTGCAAACAACAACACATATTCAGAAGAATACTGGGGAGAAATGACTTAGGAGATTTTCAGACAGGGAAATTATTCCCCAGGGAGATTGGGACAGAATTATTTCTGTCCCGGAAGCAGCATCACATTTGCATGCCCACTTCCCTCTCCTGATCTTCCATCGTCCTGATGCTGTCCTTTTTCTAGTTCCCTGCCAGTCCCTTCCGTGATATTTTATTAACGAGAGTTCGTTGTTATTAAAAAGAACTAGAAATAGGATAGCGTCAGGACAATGGAAGATCAGGAGAGGGAAGTGGGTGTGCGAAATGTGGCGCTGCTTCCGGGACAGAAACAATTCTGTCCCGATCTCCCCAGGGAATAATTTCCCCATCTGAAAATCTCCAGAGTCAAAGATTTACATCCCTAATACTAATGATGTTCCTGAATTGTGACCATTTTTTTCCTTGTTCCCTCTTTATTATTTAATTTGCATTAGTTGTTCAAGAGAGGCTGGGGTTTATTGTTGTTGCTTTTACTTTTGGTTTTGATTAATTATTATACTTTGTTTTTGCTGAATTTTATTACGAGCTACTTTAAGTGACTCATATTGACTTAAATGATGCCTATTGAGACAGAAAGGCAAAATAAAAATACAAGTGATGATTCTTTTCAGTTATGTATTTTAGTTATGTATTTTAAGGAGTTGGTTCTTTACACCTTTGTGGACTACATCCTTCATCCTACAGACTGCAGTTTGAGCCTGCAATTATGAACAATTACAATGCATTTATTATTCTTTGTAGTAATTAATGATTTCCAAATTATGGTACAAATGTGTGATTATTACATCTGTAACTCAGAAGATGGATCCCCCCCATTTCCATTACTAATGATGAAGAAAGAATTATTGAGATCTCCATATTTTTATTGTTTAAGTATTAGGAGTGTGATAATGGCTTGCTTAAAAAACAAACCTAAAGGTCATTCTGGGAGGCTCATAATGTTATGCAGTTTCATTTACTGAAAATGGCTAGCCCTGTACTTGCACTCATTTGAATATATTGTGACAGCTACATGGTAAGTTTATTCCTCTAACATCCCCACATATAATACAAGGGTGGTACTATTAATCTCATTTAGTCTGACAATTAAGGAGACAGACATTAGCAGCTCCAGACTGCAGAGATAGTTGGCCCATTTAAAATAGTCCACCTTCAGAAATATCCACAACAAATTGGTTTTTAGACTTCACATGGGACCTTAACCAGAAACTTGGTCAGTTGGGGGATGATTTGGTCAGTTGTTGAAGTATAGTACTGGACATCTTCACACAAACATATGTGCCAATTCACATGTGAACATATGTGCCCAACAAACCTAGAAATATATAGAACTTTCCCAGATGTATGCTGTGGTCACAGCAGAGCATTCATTGTATTTTGTCAATGAGACGAGATTAGCTCACTAGCAAACCTTATGAGGAAATTTCATCACTTTATTTTACTGTAAATGTTTAACGAAAGGTTAGATTATCATATCAATCCTCAAACAATTTTTCCACTAGCAATCACAGAGACAGAGAAAGCCAGAGGGAAGAAATCAGACTTCACCAAATACAGGGAGAGGAGTGTGAGGCATAGTTAGAGTTTGTGTGCCATAGTTTTCTTGAGTGCAATTGCACCAGATAGGCTACATGAAGGGCATAAAGTATAAAATAGTTTTATGAGAAAGAAGAGACGTAAGGCACTTTCTAGCTGATCATGGGTATGTGGAATTTCCCATGTGGCACAGGCTACCTCCTGCAGTCAGGCTAGCTGATGTGATTAGCATATTTTTTAGAAGAGTTGCTCTCTCAAATGGTTAAGAACATTTGTTTCTCTTAGCATGCAAATGTCCTCACCTATGTATTCCACATTTATTTATTATTGGTGATTGGAAGGAAAACACAGGCTTAATTTGCAAGCCTGATTGGTGGGTGTGTACCTCTGAGGAAATCACTTTGTGAAAATCAAAATGTGTTTATAACAAGGAATACACCTTTCACTTATCACAAGGTATATACAAACAATGTCTAGTTTAACCTCTGGTCAAAAGACTTTAGACCACTGGTGTCCAACCTGTTCCCCTCCAGGTGTTTTGGACTATAGCTCCCAGAATTCCTGACCATTGGACCAGCTGGTTCAGGTTTCCGGGAAGTAGAGTCCAAAACACCTGGAGGACCACAAGTTGGACATCAGTGCTTTAGACCATGGATCACTCTGATTTCAAAAACAAATTTTCAAATGGAGAGCCCTCCTTGGAGTTCACTCCTTGGATCCTGACAAATATGAAAAAATGAGAAAATGAGAAAAATAAAAGACTGCTGCCACACTGCAGAAATAATGCAATTTGACATCACTTTCACTATCATAGTGCCATCTGATGGAATCCTGGGATTTTTAGTTTGTTCTGGCACCAGAGCTCTCTGACAGAAAAGGCTAAATAGTTCACAAAACTACAAATCCCAGAATTCCATAGAGCCATGGAAGTTAAAGTGGTATCAAACTGGATTATTTCTGCTGTGTGGTATCTGCCAAAGTCAAAGAGAGAGGATAGGAAAGGCAGAAAGAAATGAGAGTCAAGCTAATTAAGTGAGCATGTGTATAAGTAGTTGGACTTATATCTTGAAAGACCTTGGCAACTCATAAATAGTGGCACAATCCACTGAAAGACACAGCTCCCAACATCATATGGCTGCTTAGATATAGAACCCGGACTCCAGGTCCAGAAGCAGGAACAGTCATCACCTGGCTTCAACCTGGCCCATCCACAGAATCTCCATCTGATAGAAATAGTGTCTATAGCCATGGGCAGGCTGTTTCTTCATGTGGACTGGGGTGGGGTATGTTCCCACTTCAAGCATCATCCCACTTTCAATATATCTGAATCAGCTGTATACTGACATGAACCACTGTTACCATGTGGTTTATCCCATCCCGTTTGAGACTAAAGGTCTGTGTGACCATTAAGACTATATATGGGAGAGTGAGGGGAGGCAAAGTTATGAATGTAAAGCTTGCCCCCACCCCAGTAAGGTGTGAGTGTCTTTGAAGACATGCAGTGGTTTTGTTGATGGTTGAATACCATTACCCTTCCTTCCACCAGATGTGTGAACAATTTTTTTGTTTATATATATCTATATATCTATATATCTATATATCTATATATCTATATCTATATATCTATATCTATATCTATATCTATATCTATATCTATATCTATATCTATATCTATATCTATATCTGTGTTCAACATGAAATATAAACAGAGGAGCCATCACATGTTTAACTCTTATAGGAACTCCGTCATGACAGGTACACACTGAACTCCAGTTCAAAAACTCTCTCCTCATCCTTCCCTCCCCACAAAGTTCCTGAAAACATTTCACTTCACTGCATCTCCTGTCCATGAAATCTTGGAAAATGCTGGATTTGTGTGAATCTTCATGACAGTATTAATATTAATATTTAATATCATTTATTATTTATACAAATTATTCCTTGTCCTTCTTCATAAGATTTCAGGACAGCTGATAGTCTATGTTAAACCCAAATTACAAACATTGATACAAAATGTTTTAGTTCTGCCTGTATACAAATTGAAGTAGTCCCATCACCTCTCAAACAGTGCTGTACTGAATATATGTTGTCTATACATTGCCTTCATAAATAGGGAATTTAGGTAGCAGGTGCTGACTGAAAAGGAGGCCAGATGAGTCTGATGAGAAACAAGAGGGATGAATCTGAATGTTTAAGGGAAGCTTGGGTGGGGTTGGGGAAATGGAATAGGTAGGTGGGGTGAAACATTGTTGCGGAGGGCATAGTTGGCTGGCTGGTACTCTGATGATGGGTAGGAGGTCACCTGTTAGTAGGTGACATTTTGTTGCAGGTCCCACTTGTATGCTATTTATCAGCCTTAACACCCAGGCTAAAATCTGCCTTGACTGACAGACCTGAAGGAAATTTGTGATGGAATATTTTTTCCACTGTACTGTACCCTCTTTTTTTCCCCTCATTGTTTAGTCATTTATGCAAACTCAGTTTCTGTAAGCATCCTTTGGCTACAATAATAAGGGGGAAATGTCACTGGAGTGTTCTGAGGACTGTCAAAAGTGACAGACAAGACCATGTAAATAGCTGCCTAGGCAGACACTTTTAAATGCTGATTTTGACAGGGGTAATGTAAAGTACATTTTACACAGAGCTATATTTACCATCAATTGTTAAAAACAAGAAGTTACTTTATCTTCAGTAGAAGAATCGGTGGAATACAATTACTTCTAACACTGCTAATAAAAAATGGAACTGTGTTTTTCACTGACTGAGGATTCTACTCAATTATTGAATATTGTTAATTAGGCAGCCCATTGTAGTAATGATCACTACATTTACCTTAATTATCCTTGCTCTTGTAAACAATCCTGAGTAAACAGAATATTTTTCAGACATCTGATATATGTCAAAAATTAATCCAAATTCTGTACAGGGAAAGTTTGTTGCAGATCAATCCTTAAACCCTTTCTCCTATCTCTCAAACCTACATTTCACATATGTTAAGAAATTAATCTATACTCTGGATAGGTCCTCACACACATCAGATCTAAGCCCTCCCTCCCCTCTATCAAAGTGAATGAAGCACGAGGCGGTTTGGGGAAAGGCTTTACTCTGAGTTACTCTGGAGTGCATCATGTCGGTTGTTAACAGTTGATTCCATGTATTTCTTATTCTTGCTGGAGTTCAAGGCACACACGTTGTTTGGTTAGGAGCTTGTACTCCCTGCAGATGGCCCTCATGTGATTTCAAAAAAGGTCCAAATTCAGATCTAACAGCAAACCATGGTTTGTTGTTCTGAGAGTGCACTGCTATGAACCTCAAGTTTGTGTGTCTCCCCCGTCCCACTACCTGTCCATGAATGGAAGAAATATTGTATTTCCTTTCTTGGTTATAACAAATCACAGTCTCCTGTTTCATCTGAATACAGAAACTATGGTTTGTGTCAAACAGGGTCATTTAATTGAGGATTGTCAGCATTCTCTTGTTTCTTGCCTTGAAATTGCTCAAGCAGCTGTCTCTCCAGAGGAAGAACCTTTCATATTTCACATTAGGCAACATTTCCATGCTAACTCTAATTGAAAGGTGGTTATGGAATTGTTAGCTTCCTTTCCTGGCCAGATTCTTGCTTAGGACCTTAATCATATTTCAAGGATACCTGTGCATTTTGCTGATTAGAGTACAATGAATTTAATAATCCTTGAACAGTAAGAGCTCATGTTGCACTTTCACAGTTCATGAAATGTGTCAGTTTAAGATATGAGGCAAATACCACTTTTCTCTCCTTTCTCTCTTTCACTCCCTGATTTGTTTTTTCTTCTTCTCCTTTTGCACAGCTCCATGACTACACAATAGCCTTATCTCTCATTCTCTGAATATAATGTGATATTATTAGAAAAGAATACAGGACATGATTTCATTAAGAGTTAACAAGCTCTCTTTCTGGCAAGGGTCCCCATCTTCAGTTTTGTATTGCAAGTGAATATAATGCAAGATCTTTCTTATCACTCATAAACACTATATCATGTCTGCACAGAGTGTGCTGTCTTTGAACAAATAGCTATAGATAGCAAAGGTTTCTTCAACAGGTTGTGGACAAGATTAGGATTAATGAAAATACGGGAGCCCCACAAAACTGCCTTATTGAAATCAGTGGGCTTTATTCATGAGTGAACTTAGACCAAAAATGTTTAGAAAGATAGTGTGTGTGTGTGTGTATCTCCAAGCAGCAAAACTAGAACAATAGCTGTGAAAAGTCAGAAATGATGCCTTCAATCACATCTCATTTTCTAACAGTTAAATACTGAAAAGAGATAACACAAACCTTTATTGTAGGTGTGGAGAAAGTATCCATCCAAGGCCATTTTTGTACTAAAATGTGGATTTTTTTAAAAAAGAAAAAAAATCTAAAAATGGCCATTTCACTGAATTTGGGGCACTTGGAGGCTCAGCTTTTTTGAAAAATAAATCCTGTATGGACATCCCCCCCCCCAATAGGAGATGACTGATAACTTCCTGTTTGTTTAAAAAAAGAAGAAGTCTGTAATAGTTGAAGATGAGGGCGAGTATTAAAATGACTCCAAATGGCCAAAAGAACCTTCCTGAGACTCAGGCACAATGTTGGTTATCTGGTGGCAAAAACACATTCCCAATTGTTTTGATGATAGTTCCCTCCTGGGTCTTATGGTGACCTGATGCAGCCCCCACCCTGGGAAGTTGCTCACATTGCTTTATTTTTTTGCTCAGTAATGTGATGTGACATGATAGATGTCAAATGCTCCTACCGTTTTTGTGAGATGGAAGAGGTGAAATGAGGTGTTTTGTTATTTATCAGGAGAAGTGTGATAATCACTTCACTCTTTAAAACCACCTAAGTATGGGTAAGCAAGAAACTCTATATTTGTGGTCTTTGGTTATCTGAATATACTCTCACCTCATTACAGAAGGCCAAAATCCAATCTATAATCCCTCATAACTCTCCTTGGCTTCATCCGCAGTTCAGAAATAATCCAGTTTGACACCACTTTAACTGCCATTGCTCAATGCTATGGAATTCTGGGATTTGTCATTTTGTGAGCTATTTAGCTTTCTCTGTCAGAGAGCTCTGGTGCCACAACAAACTACAAATCCCAGGATTCCATAGCATTGAGCCATGGCAGTTAAAGTGGTGTCAGTGCAGATGCAGCCCTTATCAGTGATGTACTGGAGCCATAGCCAGCAGGGTTGGAGTGCCAGGACTTCTTGATTAGTATGGACAGTGTCATCACCAATGATAGACTTCCCACTCTAGTGTGATCTTAGTGGTAATCCTCACCATAGCTATTGGTGGTGGATTGATTGATTTTCCCTGCAACAGTGTATTGCTAAACGAGTTATCCCTTTTGTAATCAAAATATTTTTGAGTGTACTGATGTTGGATGGGCAATTAGGACCTATTCACTTTACAGAAGACCCGCT
Organism: Gambelia wislizenii; assembly: GCA_030847615.1. Classification (NCBI taxonomy): domain Eukaryota; kingdom Metazoa; phylum Chordata; class Lepidosauria; order Squamata; family Crotaphytidae; genus Gambelia; species Gambelia wislizenii. The sequence goes on from JAUMIR010000004.1 coordinate 153,438,147, forward strand.
CTTGATGGAGATGAAAAGAGGTGGCACTGATTTGTTGGTATTCTTCAACACAGCCACTAGCACTGCTTGAAAAAGGGAGGTGGCCAGTGAATGGGATTGTTCTTGTCTAGGCAGAATACTCAATCAAATTCAGGCTTCTGATATTTATTTATATTTTTTTTTTGTAATTTTTATTAAAGGGCTCATTTCAAAGATGAGAGAAATAGGTGCCATGTTGTGTGTATATGGACAGAGAGAATGAATGAACGCTAGTAAGTCTTTAGTTGAAGGTATATGCAATCTCTGGGAGAAATTTATTATGGAGTATCTCAGAAAGCCCTGTGATAGATTTGCCTTGGCGTCACCATAAGTTGGAAACAACTTGAAGGCACACAACAACAACAACTCTTCAGCTGATTCACCCTCAAGGATGTTTTTGTTCTTGAGGAAAAGGACAAGTTAGTGTTCTATCCCAAGTCCATGTACAGGTGCTGACAAGACTGGCAATTGAATTTGACTTTAACTCATGCCATAGAAGAATGTCCTCCATCACATCTGAAATGGAATGTCAGTTCAGGAGGGCCAGGGATACATAGGGCTAAACAGTTCTGTCCCCTAGCAGGAAGAAACATCTGGAGAGTTCATGAAGAACAGCCAGAAGTCTGCCACTGCTGCCCTTCCCATGCATATTCCACCTGAGGTGGTTCTCTCACTCTCTTATTGTAGAACCATCCCAGAACTTCTAACATGAGATGTATGTTAGAAAGGACTGCCAGAGTTACCCTAGGCAGTGGGAGATAAATAACAGCATATTTAAAAATTCTCCATGTAGTGTGTGTATTAGTGTGTGTGTGTGTGTGTGTGTTGGGGAGAACATGATGGGGAGGGGACTTGTGTTTTTTGCAGGGGGGATGTGGTGTTACCTAAATTGTGTGGAGTCTGCAAGTATCCTACTAGTGTCCAAAATTAGTGTTGGGAATATTTAATTAGCTCAAATATAGCAGGAAGGGGTCAAGCAATGGCAGCATCTTTTGACCTATTATACTGTACCAGTAGTAACAGAGGAGACTCTAGGCCAAAACATACAATTAATTGGTGTTTATTTGAAATTAATATCAGCAACATTCATGCAAACACTTAGACTCTAGACACTCACAGAAGGCTATGGAAGATAGTAGGAAGTATTTGGATAGAGGACTAGAGTAAGGGGTTGTGGCTTATAGTGAAGAACTGAGATTGCAAAGTAAACTGACAGTGAAGAGGTCCGGATGATAGAATAGTGACAAGAACTGATGTGAAGTCGGAAAGCAGATGATTTGTGCACCCTTGGGTGGTGTTTTAGGATGATATTTATGTGACATAATTCCCCTGAAGGGATGGGATTTTGAGTGGCATACAGAGTTTCTCATAGGTTCCCATGACTAGACAAAGGGTGCTCTGGAAGAATTAATGATCATTAATGGGTGATGTGTTTAGAATTGACTAGGAGCAGGCAAGGTTTATTGTTGGAAAGGACCATGGGGAGAAATGACCCATGTTACAAGCATGAAGAGCTCTGCTATCATTGAGTGGATTTGTGAATGACTCACCTCCAGGTATTAATCTCTGATCTGAGTTTTTCCTTGGGCAATTTCCAAAGGCCCCTCCTTTGGTCATATTTGACTCCAACCTTGATATTTGGGGGTCCCTGGTTTACTTGCTAACCACATGGAAGGCCACATTAAGCCAAATCATGAAATATTGTCAATTACTTGATATTCCAAGAGGGGGGCTATCAGGGTAGGTAACTGCGGTGGGGAGAGAAGGCAAGTGATAATAAAAAAAAACACTTGGTCTTTTTCTCTTATCTGAAATTTACAGGATAGTGACACTTAACACGGTTTCACCCTTGGCAGTAGCTCCACAACGTGTAAAGCTGGGTGTTTGTTTGTTTGTTTTCCTTTCCTGTTTAGAAAGAATCAGCTTTTCAAAAAGTAAGTTAGCACTGAAATTATACATTTAAACTGTGTCATTCTGGGAGAGAATTACGGGGAGTGAAGTTCTTGCAGTGAGTAGCAATAAAGCAGCCTTGGGTATGCATGGCACAATCTTCCTGAACAGAGCACATCACGATAGCAATGCAACTTGGAACTCATCACTGAACCAATGGATCTTGGTCTTCTCATTGGGTAGAGTTACATAGGAACTCTTCTTTTGTCAGTGGCTTCTCTCAGAGCTTGGGAACATTACTTTCTTGGTCTGCAACTCCCCAAATTGCCCTGCTAGCATGGTCAGTGGCTATGCTGGCTGGGGATTCTGTGAGCTTTAGTCAAAAACCTTTTTCTACCCATTAGTTCTCTGTTATCCTATTGCTAACTCATCAATACCATGTCCTGTCAAAGCTCACACCTCACTTTGCCTGACTAATACTATAGTTGTGGGGCAGCTGCAGGCATAGTGAAAATATTCACAAGAAAACATTGTTGTAACTTTCATAATTGATCTGTATTGACTGCTAAAAAATGATATAATTTAATAGGAAGGAAAAAAAAGTGTGAAGCCTCCTGAGATTTTGAAAGAGCGTACTTCATTGGGTGGTGGTGCTAGCATCTGTCATTCTGATAAGAAATATCATGGGATTTGTGAAATAAAGATATAGTTACTACTGTACTGATCTCACACATTTGTTTCATTACTGCATTTTCCGAACATATCCCACTAATCAGGACTGGCATCAGTGGCTGGCATCTCAAAACATCTACCAAATCTTAGGGAATGGTAGGAAACCCATTGTCAGTTCTTGGAGCTCCATGATCCTGCTATATTACAACTTGCTGTTGCTGCCCAAACAGTGCTCCTTTCCAGTGAGCAAATAAGGAGAGGGGCCAAGAGAAGGAGCAGTAATTTCCACTTGCTTTGACATTTTCCCTCTGTGGGTGGGATAGGTGTAATGGTGCAGGTGGGACCCAGATGGAGACTCAAGCACATGACAGTGACAGCAGTGCTCAGGAAAATAATGAGGTGGGTACTGTCCGTGCCTGTGGCATCACTAAGGCTGGTGTCACCCCTCTTCCCCATGGTGTTCCCTGGTATGGTTTGGCCTCTCCGCACCCCTCCCCATGCCTCAACTGTTCAGTGTAGAGGGTTTGCTGAGAACACCATCCCCAAAGGCTCTGAAAAATTAGGGGAAGGCTTTTGAAATCAGCCAATAGCCAGAATCTTATTGTTGGCATAACATGCATTCTCTTGATTATGTGTGTTAATCTCTCTCCCTCTCCCTCTTTGAAGTTGTGCAAGGAGGTATTCAATACCTCCTTGTGCAATGTCCACCCTGCTGCCAACACAGCTGTCAAACCCTCAGAGTACTGCCACAGGTATTTACTGGTTAGGGGAAGGTTCCAAAGCAGTACTCATCATCACTGCAGTTCTGCAGAAGAAATAAGAGAAATGAGGTTGCTCTTCCAGATATCCAGTTAACTGCAACTTCATTTCTCTTCTCCTAGCTTCAAAAATGCAGCTGGGCACTGCCTAGTCATGGCTGTGCCTCCAGCATTTGACAGCTACCTTGCAAAACAGCAAGTAGAGCTAAATTTGCATACCTCTGTGCCCTCCCCCCACTGCTGCAGGACTGTGGCCAATACTACTGGGTTGCTTCCAGATTCCTACTACAAACTCAGCCCTTTGATTTCACTGGGTATTTACTCCCAAACATGTGTACATAAGATTGCAGACTTAATTAAAGTAAGTTTAGGGTTCTTTCCAATAAAGCAATGTTCAATTTATCAAATATGCAGCAGTGAAAGTCAGGCGGTATAGTTTTGGAAAGTTCATGTCACATTAATATTTATGCCACGTACAAAATTAACAGTATTCCATTTGCCAATACATGTACTGCCATCCATTATGGTGACAAATTAAAGTGATAAAAATGAGCATAAACTGGAGCTAAATGTTGTTTTGCTGCACAAAGGATCACAGAAGCATAACTTAAAAGAGTGTTGACTTTTGCCGTTTTGCAGATGAATTCAAGTTCTTTATGAAAAGGCTGCCCATGAACTATTTCCTCAACACATCTGCCATAATGCACTTGTGGACAATGGATTCAAATTTCCAGCACCGCTATGAGCAACTGGAAACCAGCATGAAACAACTGTTCCTTAAGGCGCAGAAAATTGTTCATAAGCTCTTTAGCCTTAGTAAGAGGTGTCATAAACAGCCACTCATCAGCTTGCCGAGGCAAAGGTAAGAAAAAAAGAGAAACTGCAACCAACCTAATAGAAGTAGAGGGTAGATTATGGAAATGCTAGAAAGAGGGTGCTGGGCCAGCATGGCATACATCAAGTCAGTGCTGAGATCTACAGTACAATCACAAAGAAAAGGCTGAATTATTTTGAAATATCATAAACATTTAACAATTACTGTCAAGATTATACTGCTTTGTTGTAAAGGCATGACAACATGTTCCAATATTATTCCTTCATCTGAATGGCATGTGGCAGGAACAGCCAATGAAGAGTTATATGCTGTATGACCATGTAATGTGGCACCATCATAGTGTACAATGCTTTGTCCCTGCCAGCCAGTAATGTAGAGTAAGGAACGACAGAATGAGATGTTGCTACATCATACAAGAAGTGCAACAAGCAGGATTCTGCCATTTGCTTGACCTTTGAGACCCAACGAAAAATGACACTTGACAGCCCTCCTCAACACATACATATATACATATATTGCAAACTCTCCTGACCAGTCTTTCCCTTAGGAAAGGTCAAGCAGGGGGAAGGATGCTACTCCATTGGTCTGTGATGTCTAACACCATCTCATATGCTGTTAGGAAGAATAGGCCATGCTCTTTCACCTTACCAATCTCTCTCCCTATGGTCAGGATGAAAAAGCCAGCCCTCCTAGACTCTAGTACATAATGGTGTTCCATGCAGATTTAGGCCACAAGGCAATGTTATTGTTGTTGTTAATTCTACCCCATTTTCCTCCCAGATTGGGATTCAAGGTGGCTTACAAATTAAAATGATTGCAATAAAGTTTTTAAATGATTGATTTGTTTGTTTGTTTGTTTTATATCCCACCTTTCTCCCAAGATGGGAAATTAAACATTAAAATAAAATTAAGCTATTCATAATAATAAAACAATTTAAAACATACACTTACAAATGTTTTAAAAGCCATTAAAAGTAGTACAATTTAAAACAATACAGCACCCTCTTATAAGCCCTTTCCTCATAAAGCTTCAACTCTGAAATAAAAATGGTCTTTGTTTGCTGATGGAAGGACAGTAAGGAATTCCAGAGCCTACAGACAGTTGCTGAGAAGGCCCAGTTTTATGCAACCACCAATGATACCTGTAAAGGTGATGGTGATTAATCTTTTGAGGTCCTGACAGATACAGTTTTTTTCAAATAGCCTAGACCTAAACTGTATAGGAGTTTATCAGTTGTGAGTAGCATTTCAAATTTTGCCTGAAAACAAAATTGTGCCTGAAAACAGCCAGTAGAACTGTTGGAACAGTGGAATTATATGATCCCTGTAACCAGCCCCAGGTTAACATTCTGGCTTCATCTCTTTATACCAACAGAAGCTTTTGAACACTCTTCAAAGAAAGTGCTACAAAGAGTGTTTTACAGTCATCCAAATGGACTGTAACTAAGGCATGTGTCTGTGGCCAGATCTTTCTTTAAATGTGCTAAAACACTCCTGGCCACCACAGAAACCTGAGCCCAATTTCTGTTTCTCTGCTCATTCTTCATTAAGTGAGAGGTAAGAAGTAGGAAGGTGTCCTGTGTTGCCAAGGCTCTTTACTTTAGACATATAAGTGCCTCTTGACATCTAGATTCCTTCTGAATTTGGAGCTGAGAATAAGTTTTCAATGGTATCCCTGATCGGTAGCCCTGATCAGTGGCATCATACGTAAGCCAGCACTTCCTCAAATATTCTTTCTGCTTCTCAAGACCTGAAACCATCACACTTTTCTATTCCTAACAACTCACCAATTGAGGCATCACAAATTTTTACTGGCACTAGGGATGTAAATCTTCATAAATTTTATACTTGAAAAGAAGAACAAATAATTGTACTATTTTTTCTCCTTGATGTGAGAAAGTAGTCACAAACTACACAATTTTTGATGACAATTCACACGTTGGGCCTTATTCTGTGCAAAACATCCATATTATTCTGTGCAAACCATGTATTTTTCTGTATTTTCTGCATGGAAAACAGCATTTTTCTGCAAGCAAAAAAGCTGGTTGCTGCACAGGAAACTTGTTTTCTGTGTAGAAATGTTGTTTTCTTGAGTATGTTAAGTACCCAGCTTATGGGGGCAATTAGCTAACACACATTGTAAACTGCTTAGAGAGTGGCTAGCATGCTATAAAGAGCACTGTAGATGTATAAGTCCTATTGCTTAACAATTTGTAAGCTGCTCTGAGAGCCTTTGTGACTGAAGAGCAGGGTATAAATAAATAAATAAATAAATAATTTTCTGCAGACAATGTTGTTTGCTAGTCAAAAGTGCCTAGATTCTGAAATCAGCAGTCAAGGATTCTGCTCATTAAGTATTTGTGACACTCAAGACACCTATTTTTCAATCATTTAAAAAAAATATTTTAAAACATTCTTTGTTTCCCAACTGTCACTGCTGCTACTATTATGGTAGCTGCCTAAACCTTACTTTAGACTTATGTCCCATTATTTGGAAGAGGAGAGGGTAAGGCAAGGAGGTTTGAATAAATCACTCCCTGCCATCTCTCTGGCAATCCACTAATAATTCACATATGAATACCTCCTGAGGTAGGCAGTGGATTCCAACCAACTCTAAGAAGCTGAATTTATGCACTTTTAGTTCTGTATAAACTGCCTGGATGAAAGGCCATGATATGGAAGATACACCTAAATTGGGAAGATTGGGAAGATACACAAATGTAATTACAACTACTGTTACTACTACCAGTTTTGGTTGGTTGGGATTTTGTTTTTTTGTTTGTGATTTCTGGCCACCTCATCTGGCTCAAATGTGTCCTGTGACAGAAAATTGGCTTGCAGACTCACTGAAGTTGTCAACTCTTGAATTAAAGAATCATTGTGGGCTAAGCAAGCAATGTACATTAAATAACTACAAAATCTACAAACTCATGTACTTCTTAAAACTGTGACTGCAATCCAACATCCAGTCAGCATAGTGCATACAGAAATGTGCTATGCCAGATTGCACAACTCCCATGCACATTAGCAACATTGTGCCAAATGTGCCAATGATTGGGGTGCCATTGTGTAAAATGCAATGGCATTGAACAATGCACAACCACAATGTGCAATGTGCAACAATAAGCAACTGCAGCTCACAGCCATAATGTATGACATTTTTATATGTGCAACCCTTGTTTCCTCCACTGTCAGCAGAATACATGTGTTGTGCCATGGTGAATAATTCACCCCACAGGTGTATGTCTGTTACCATGTATATTTGTTACCATCCCAGCTTGGACATATTTCATGGTGTGACTAGTTTCTATATCCAGATGATTTATTGAAGAGGTTTTTGTCAGACGTCTAGTCTTATACCCTTAGATACTTCTCTATTAATATTCTCATTAAAAAATCCCACAAAAAGGAAATGTATCTCCACCTCATGAGTGCTTGAATCTTCCACTTCAAGGCATTTGAGCTACCTTAATTTTCTCCATAAAACAGAAAAAAGTTGTATATGTGGTGGAACAAAGCATAGAATTGTGCAAATAAGCACTGAAAGATAAAATGCAGAGACAATTTTATGCACTTCTGTGATTCTGAGATCACTCAGAATGCAAAATAGGAAATACAATAACATATTGTTAAACAGTTTCTGTCCCTGGGAGAGAGGGTATACACTTGCTTGACATAACGGGAGTGAAATGCTTAATTAATCAAAAGTGCAAAAAGGCAAATAAATTAAATAAATTAAATAAATACATTTGTTGATGGTAATGGTGTATGATTCAAGTCATTTCCAACTCATGGCAAGCCTAAGGCAACCCTGTCATGAACTTTTATTGACAACATTTGTTTGGAGGGGGTTTGCCTTTGCCTTCCTCTGAGGCTGAGAGAGAATGACTTGCCTGAGGTCACCCAGTGGGTTTCCATGGCTGAGTGGGAATTCAAACCCTGGTCCTAGCCCAACATTCAAACCACTGCACCATGCAGGCCTTCCAAATAAATGAACAATTTAAGAGGGGGAGGAACTAGGGCCATATTCATCATGGTCCAAAATGTGATCTGAATGTGATAAACTGGAGCTTTTGCTATGATTCATCTTGGTGTCTAGTTTGCAATGGTAATTACTCCCTAGATGAGATGATGATAGTGGTGGTAGTGGTGATGATGATGATGATAATTGCCAAGTGATAGTTGTGCTGTCTGTAAAAGAATCTATCTGAGAACAAGGTAAAATCCATCCAGGGCATCTTACTATAATTTCAGGTAGCAATACATTCCAGATATATTTCTCTAATTATATGATATCTCCAAAGAGAGGAACTGTGATGGCTTTTAAGTTATGATGGGTGACTTTAAAAATGCATTATGATGAAGTGACAAATTCTCCCTTCCAAATGTGTTTTACTTGTTGATGGAAGGACCGTAAATCATTGATACTACATTTTGCCTAAATTATCTGTCGTGCAGATTTCCCAGATTCAGCTGGTCATTTTCCAACAATATAGGCATAGATATATAAAAGAAGGAGCAGCCAGCAACACAGACTGTTCTCCTTTTTACTGCTATGCTGTCATTAGGATTCCATCCAGCATCCATGCAAGCTGAGGGAAGCCATAGTAAATAGAATAGTCACTGAAATGATGCCAAGGCAAAAAATATGATTCACTACACCAACAGTGATTCACTAGAGGGACAGATTGCTGTCTTATGGCAACCATAAATTCAAATCAAGAGCATAATTTTTCTTATAGAAAATCAAGAATGTGCAGAATGCCTAGTGTAAATCATACAGATTTTATGAGAATATCTGGGAATATAGTTTGCTTACCTTAGCCACCTCCATCTCCCACCACTGTCATTATCAACCTAGTATTAGTGAGGACAAAGCCTTCTGATTTCAAAGGTATCGGATAACACAGGCTATATACCGTATTGTCCGGTGTATAAGATGACTGGGCGTATAAGAAAACCTCCAACTTTTCCAGTTAAAACATAGCGTTTGGGATATACTCGCCGTATAAGACTACCCCTCTTCCAACACACACCAAATATTTTTTTTTTAAAAAAAACCCATCAGATTTGATTTTCCCCCACCCAGCCAGCCACACCTCCACACTTCCCTAACCTGAGATGGGGCTAACCAGCCCCATCATGGGTTGGAGAGGTATGGGAGGTGGCTGGAAAGCCTCTCCCCACCCAGCCAGCCAAACCTCTGTGCTGCCCCAACTTGTGATGGGGCTGGCTAGCCCATCATTGGTTGGAGAGGTATGGGAGGTGGCTGGCAAGCCTCTCCCCACCCACCCAGCCAAACCTCTGTGCTTCCCCAACTCGTGATGGGGCTGGCTAGCCCCATCATTGGTTGGAGAGGTGTGGGAGGTGGCTGGCAAGCTTCTCCCCAGCCAGCCAGCCAAACCTCTGTGCTAGCCAGCCCCATTGTGAGTTGGGGAAGCACGGAGGTTTGGCTGGCTTGGTGGGGAAGGCTTGCCAGCCACTTCCCGCACCTCTCCAACCCACAATGGGGCTAGCCAAACCTCTGTGCTCCCTCAACTCATGATGGGGCTGGTTATCCCCATCACGGTTTGGAGAGGCATGAGAGGTGGCTGCCAAGCCTTTCCTCACCCAGCCAGCCAACCCTCTGTGCTAGCCAGCCCCATCGCGAGTTGGGGAAGTGTGGAGGTTTGGCTGGCTGGGTGGGGAGAAGCTGGCCAGCCACCTCCCATGCCTCTCCAACCTGCAATGAGGCTAGCCAAACCTCTGTGTTTCCCCAACTCATGATGGGGCTGGCTAACCCCATCGCAGGTTGGAGAGGCACAGGAGGTGGCTGCCAAGCCTTTCCCCACCCAGCCAGCCAACGCTCCATGCTAGCCAGCCACATTGCGAGTTGGGGAAGCACGGAGGTTTGGCTGACTGGCTGGGGAAAGGCTTTCCAGCCACCTCCCACACCTCTCCAACCTGCAATGGGGCTAGCCAAACCTCCGCACTTCCTCAACTCATGATGGGGCTGGCTATCCCCATCGTGGGTTGGAGAAGTGTGAGAGGTGGCTGGCAAGCCTTTCCCCACCCAGCCAGCCAACCCTCCATGCTTCCCCAACTCACAATGGGGCTGGCTAGCCTTATCGCGGGTCGGAGAGGCATGGAAGTACCCGGCATATAAGACAACCCCAGACTTTTGAGGAGATTTTCCGGGGTTAAAAAGTCATCTTACATGCTGGAACATATATGGTACTATAAAATCACTCATGCAGTAATTAAGACTGCAATGCCATATCCCTTTACCTTCAAGTTACCCCTGTTTAACACAATGGCAAAAATATGATTCACTACACCAACAGTGATTCACTAGAGGGACAGATTGCTGTCTTATGGCAACCATAAATTCAAATCAAGAGCATAATTTTTCTTACAGAAAATCAAGAATGTGCAGAATGCCTAGTGTAAATCATACAGATTTTATGACAATGGGGTTTGATAATAAATGAATAAATGATGGTGATGGTGATGGTGATGATTCTTAATTAATTAATAATTAATAATAAATTCTAAATTAATAAAAGTGCAAGAAGGCAAATAAATAAAATAAATGCATTTGTTGATGGTAATGGTGTATGTATTCAGGGGGTGAGATAGCTTCTGATATTTTTGAGAATGGGTGAAAAGTTGTCCAAATGTACAACTGTAAACCTCAATATAAGTTGCACTATTTAAATTTATATCTACTTTACACCAACAATATTATTGTTCTTTCAGCTTATTTCTAAGTGGCAGTACCACTCTGGTGTCCCAGAAAGGAATCTTTCCTAGTTCAGTTACTTTCATGTTTTCAGCTTTGGTGCCAGGATAGAACCTGGGACAGTGTATGTGAAAGACGTGTGCAGGAAAGGTGGCCAGGGGGCAGGGAAGGGAATCTAGCTGACAATTTGGCTCCCTCACCTCCTCTCATAGGACATTATCAGACACAGCAAAAATCACGGGATTACATCATCATACTAGTGTGAATGGCTCCCACTATTGCATGATGTCATTGTCTTCATGTGGTTACCCCATGCTCCAGTTGCAAAAAAGGCATTATTTCTAATTCATGGGACAAGCCATCAAAAGATCATCAATAGCACTTTTTTTTGTGGTATTGCTAGAGTGTGAAGCTACATCCCATTGTAATTGTGAGATTACAGCATGAATCAGTGGTCTCCAGTGAGAAAAATTCCAGGTGAGAACACAAAAATGAAGCACAGGACACTCTTTTTATGAACTGTCCCATTTAGTTTCAATGTTTTTATGTTTGTTTCAGTGCTTGCATATTCATTTAGGGTGTTTTTGGAGTTTTAAGTGCACTTGTGTCTTTTCACGAGAACCTCCAAAATCTTGTCCATGCTAAATCAAACTAAACTCCTGTTCTTAAAGCACTAGTGGTTGGCATAGGATAATTCCATAGTAGGCCTTTCATGTGATTATAGTGATGTGTATTAATAGGTTTTACAATGCCATGATGTTTCTGCTATCCTCATTCATGGAATTATAGCATTTGTAGATGCTAGTCTGATAATGTCCTTGGTCCTGCTCCCTGCTGGCTGATTAAGGAACCATCACCACCTCCAATAATTAGAAGCAGTGTTGATTCCCTTCTCAGCCACCATTTTCAGGAGCAGGATGAGTCTCAGTTGCAAAGCAGCTGGCTCTTGGAAATACTAGATAGGAGTGCTTTACTACCCCTCCTTATTCCCCATTAGGGGGAGGAGGAGGAAGAACAAAATGTAGTTCCAGAAAAGTCCCACCCAGAACTTCAGCCAGGAATCAAAGGCATGAGTAGACATAGCCATATGCCCTGGGGTAATCTGGCCTACAGAGGGCTGAAAAATGTAAGTGCCCCCCCCATTGTGCAGTATAGCCTGAGAGCAAACTATTCTGTTGATTTTCTTTTCATCAACCTCTTTACATACTCCAGTTAATGATGCACCTGGGTTTTCTTACTTATGAAATAATTGCAGTTAGTGTGTGATTGTCATGACAAGCAATTCATGAACAACAGAAGCCAAATTAGGAAGTGATGAACTCATGATGTGAGGAAGACATGTTCCCATGCAGGTGTGGTCATATGTAGACAAGATGGGAAAACTTACCTCTGTGCAGTTACACAATGTGAAGTTGTGGTGTAACCACTGCTTATAAATACATGCAGTATGTGGATTTGCATCACACATGCTGGCCTATCTCTGCTACAAATAATAACTTCTTTGAAACCATCTCGTAATAGTTGGAGATCATCATCATCATCATCCTGCCTTTTTACCAGTCTGGGACACAAGGCAGCTTACCAAACTTAAAACAAACACAGTACAAAAATTTCATCATACAAATAAAATGGAAAGCAAAACCATTAAAAAGAATAATTTATAAAGCTGGCTTGTTTACCAGGCAAGAATGAAACAATTCAGGAATTACTGTACATCTGTAGTATGTGTGAGTTTGTTCTCAGTGTCTTCCACTTGGCAGAAGTTAGATTTTGGGGAAAGTTACTTTCCAAAAATAATTTGTAACAATCACATTGTTTTAAAAGTAACTGTTTCTTTTTACTTATTTCTGGTTACTTATGTTGATTCTGTTTTAGGGAAGAATTTATTGGCAAGATTTAATCAGAGGAGGTTTACCATTACCTTTCCTCTGAGTTGTCCAAGGTCACCCAGTGGGTTTCCATGGGTGACCAGGGATTTGAACCGTGGTCTCCCAGAGTCATAGTCCAACAATCAAACCTTGACATCATATTGCTTGAGTGATGGGGGGAAAATAACTTGCTACATTACTTGTTTCAGCGCTTGTTGTACTGTTGTATTGCTTGTTGCTTTCTGTTACATTTTTTTTGGGGGGGGTGGTGGAGGGAACCCTTAGAATTAATAAGAGAATGGCAAAAAGCTTGAAAATTTTTGATCAAAAGGACTCCTAACAGTGTTAAAAACAACTTTTGAAAATAGTTTGAAACTGTTCCTCATGACACTAATAAACCTCACTCTTATTTGTTTTTTAAAAAATTCATTGTATTTTTATTTTTATTTATGAATTACAGCCATACATTGTTTGAAATTATCCCCCACCCTCTTCACACTCCCTCTCCCTGTTTACAACAAAGGACCTGTGTACACTGGCCAGTATAATCCACATTTTTGCTGTGGTATTTCAGCCCCAGGCCTGCAGTGTTTTCTCTATATTACCTGTCCTTGTGTTGCTGCAATGGAGGGGTATCTGCACATCCATGGTCCATGCTCAAACTGATGCTTCTTTTGCTTGTGCACATCACGTCTTCTGAGGGCAGAAATGAGGTGCCTGGCCATGACCACATGACTGGGAGCCTCGCAGTGACCTCATCAGACACAGCATGTGTGACCCAGCTGGGAAATGTCTGTACTGACATTGTGTGCAGAACCCCCTCCCATTGCCATAATGGAACTCACTGTTTTCTCTGGAAGAACTTCAGCAAGCGATGAGGGGTATTTTTCTAGAATCATAGAATCCTAGAGTTGGAGGAGACCACAAGGGCCATCCAGTCCAACGCCCTGCCATGCAGGAATAAATAAGGTAATCAAACAATTCCCAACAGATGGCCATCCAGCCTCTGCTTAAAAACCTCCAAAAAAGGAGACTCCACCTGTCAGGGATGATGGGAGTTGTAGCTCTTCACCTCTGGCTCAAACTCACCACCTTATTATGCAGCAGAGCCAACCAGCTTAGATCAGTGGTTAATGCTTTCCTCCTAAGCAGCAGAGTTTCAGAGAATAGGCTGAAGATCCTGACAAACTCTCCAAGCCTTCTCACTCTTCTCCAGGTGTCTCCAAAACGTCCCCAGGATTCACTCAGGCAACTCAGTAGTTTTATATAAAACCTACTTTATTCTTCTATATAAATATACTATATGGTCAACAAATCACAATCTCTGCACACTACTCCACAATATCTCCAAACTACTCCACCTCTACTCAACCACAAAAATACATTGGCAAACATTGCAATTTTATAGCCATTGTTTATCACCACCCACTAGTTAGTTTCCACCCAGTGGGTGTGTACTTCCATTCTGATTGGTCCACATAGTTCCACCCATGCTTAAGACCAACCCATGTATTTCAACATTTCACCTTGTACACTTAATGATTCTCAGGTGTTTCCAATCTGCATTCAGTACCTCTGTCCTTGGCTCTCAGGCCTTCTAGATTACATTAGCAGTTTCACCTGTGTAGCCCCATAATTGCTCTTGCTTAGTCATTGTGACTTTCACATACATATTTTATTTCTTTCACTGTATGTCCCATGTTGCATTTTCCTTAACAATCCCCTCCGAAATAAAATATTGTATGTTTCTTACAATGTCATTCCAACCATTTGTGTCAGCCTTTCATGTTTTTCTGCTGTCAATGCTTTTGTGAACAAATCTGCTATGTTGTGTTGTGTTTCTATATATCTCAATTCTATTTCACCCTTCTGAACCATGTCTCGCACATTTTGATATCTTACACCAACATATTTTGTTCTGTTCTTCAAACTTTCAGTTTCAGCCATCGCTATGCATGACTGTGAATCTTCCAGAATTTCCACTGGTATCTTGTAACTTTCATTTAAATCATTTAGCAATTGCTTAATCCACTGTACCTCATTTACTATCTCATTCAAAGCAGCGAATTCTGCTTCCGTTGTGCTTATCGCTACATTAGTTTGTTTTCTACTTCTCCAAACTACTGGACTTTCACTATATTTAATTATCATTCCTGTAACTGACTTCTTGTCTCCTAATTCTGATGCAAATGAACTGTCTACATAACAATCTAGATCTGAACTATTGTTTCTTATTATCAATTTCCTATCTAAGGTTCCTTTCAAATATCTCAATAAATGTTTTACCGCTGTCCAGTCTTCAATTTTTGGATCATTAACCCTTCTAGACAATACATTTACAGCATAAGAAATGTCTGGTCTGGTGTGGCAAGATATGAATTGTAAAGATCCTATTATACTTCTGAAGAGAGTCTTGTCCTCAAACACTCTAGTTGTTTTCTCAGACACAAAACCAGTTGTCATTGGAGCTCTTACTATTTTTGCATTCTGTAATCCACACTTTTCAATCAGTCTTTCAATTTTATTTCTCTGACTTAATAAACAATGTCCTTCTTCTGTCCATTCAACGCAAATACCTAAATAAGACTTCAATACACCTAAGTCCTTCAAAACAAACTTCTTAGACAATTCTCTTTTTACTGACTCAATTTCCTGTTTTGACTTTGCTGCTACGCACAAATCATCTACATAAATCACTAATACTATGTCTCCTTTTGTATAAACACAAGCATCTGCAATGCTCCTCTTGTAACCTAGCTTAACTAGCTCATCATTGATGCACAGATTCCACGCTCTGGCACTTTGTTTTAAACCATACAATGCTTTCTTTAATTTATAAACTCTCTGACTACCATTTTCTTCGAAACCTTGTGGCTGCTCCATAAATATTTCTTCATTCAAAACCGCATTCAAGTAAGCTGTCTCAAAATCAAAATGTTCTACAACTAAATTCCTTTTTACTGCTACAGCTAGAACCATTCTCAGACTTTCTGGCTTTGCAGTTGGAGAATATGTCTTATCATAGTTCTCATATTGCTGTTGTGCAAAACCCTTAGCCACTAACCTAGCTTTATATTTGATACTTCCATCTGGCATTTCTTTCCTTTTGTATACCCATTTACAACCAATTACTTTCTTGTCTTTGGGTCTGTCAACAATTTCAAAAACATCTTTATTTACCAGGCAACCAAACTCATTATCCATTGCATCAAACCATTTTTCCTGTTCTTCACTAGAATAACTTTCCAATTCTTCAAAACTTTCAGGCTCTTCTACTGCTAAACAAGCTCTTGCCTTTGTCACAACAAACCTATCTGGAGGCTTTCTAACTCTATGACTACGCCTGGGAATAAAATCTGCTGTTCTGTCTCTTTCATCCTCACTTTCTCTACTAGGAGTTGTAGTTCTATGACTAAATCTCTTGTCTTCAGTCATTCGAGTAGTAGTAGGCCTAGATGCTATCTCATCATCGGAAGAACTACCACTGCTGCTAGGTGATGCTTCCTGCTTAACTGAAACCCCTCCGTTTCCTGAGGTTGGTTCAGTTTGTGCTTCTGGCTCCTTTGAACTCCCTAATCTCAAAAACACTTCTTTATTGGCATGCAGTTTGTCCCAACCAGCATGTCTCTCGAAATTTGCAGACCTAGAATACTGCACTTGTTTTCCATCCAAATGAAACTTGTAGCTATTTCCAGAATACCCCAAAAACCTAAGCCTTTTGCTTTTGGGTTCTCCTTTCCTCCTGAAACAAGCAGGTGTGTAAACATGAGCAAATTGTCCAAAAACCCTTAAGTACTTGTAATTTGGCATTCTCCCATACAATACCCTGTAGGGAATGTCTTCAATTTCTGAATGATACAATCTGTTACTGATATGTATTGCAGTCAAAGTTGCTTCTGCCCAAAAACTATCTTTCACCCCTGCATCTGCCATCATACAAGCAGTAATTCTTTTTATATCTTGTATTTTCTTCTCTGCTAACCCATCCTCACTAGGACAAGCAGGGTTTGTAGTTTCATGCCTTATTCCCACCTTTTAAAACCAGTTAAACAATTGATTATTTAAAAATTCTCCTCCTCTATCAGTAATAATGGTGCCTACTCTGCTATCAAATTGTCTTTCCACCATTCTTACCCATGCTTTTAAACTTTGCCCAGCGTCAGATTTGTTTTTCATTATTCTCACAAATGCAAACCTTGTATACCTATCAACAATTACTAGGAAATACTTGCTTCCCCCTAAGGACAAGCAATTAGCTTGGGCGACATCTGCATGTACATACTGAAATGGTCTTTGAGCAATTCTTTTTGTTTTCTTAGCTACTGGAAAAGCTCTGACCTTTACCTGTTGACACACTGTACAATCTAAGTGGTTTTTGCATTCAGTAACTTTTAAATCTGGAGACATACTGATTAAATTCTTTAAACATTTGAAGCTTGCATGGCCGAATTTTCTGTGAAGCTCGTGTATGCAGTCTTTGTGGATTGGAATATTTTCTATGTTATTAGCTTCTTCAACCCTGTAGCTATCAATATTGTCCTCCAAATAATAAAGTTTGTCCTTTTTCAAACCTATGCCACGCAATTCTCCATTCAGTTTTATCTTACACATGTTCTTTTCAAAGATGACTGTGTAGTCTCTTTCTGTTAATCTGCTTACTGATAACAAATTATTTTCTAACTCCTTTACATGTAAGACATCATTAAAATTCTCTTTTAGCCCTGGAATGTACACAGTACCCATTTGATTTACAGTACTGAGCTCTTTCCCATCAGCCAAAACTACAGTATTTACATTAGCTGATTTTCTATTACTTATTAAATTTATATCATTACACATCAAAGATGTGGCTCCTGAATCAACTAGCCATTTAGAATTTGCATTTTGTTTTTCCTTAATCATGGTTGCAACCCCCTTTTTGTTACCACTGTCCCTCAAAAATGGAGGTCTGGACTGTTTTTGATACTGCCGCGGCTGCCATCTGCTCTCTGCTTGCTTGCGTCTCTCAGCTGCAAAATGTTTACAATGTCTCTGCAGATGACCAATCTTCTTACAATAAAAGCACCTCCGTTGCTCCCTTGTAGAGGCTGCTTCCTCCTGCGTTCGCCAGTCAGGAGTTGTTTGTTGTTTTGGCACAGTCTTTAAGCTTGCTGAGTCACCCTGCTCAGACATTCTTCTCTGGTTCTCTTCCAGTATTCTGGCCACAATTAAGTCTCTATTAAGCTCAGCTTCTGGCAGGTTCTGCAAGCTGTTCATTATGTTGTCCCAGGAAGAGTCTAGCGATTCTACTAAAATGTAGCATTGCTGCTCTTTGCTAATTTGCACTCCCCTCAGTTCAGCTTGCACAAACAAATCTTGCATTATTTTTAAATGTTCTATCACACACTGCCCTTTAGCCATCTTTTGCCTGTATATTCTTTTAGACCATAGCATTTTTGCAAAAGCAGTTGAAGGAGTGTGTAATCTCTGCAAGGTATCCCACACATCCTTGGCAGACGTTTTATCTCTGACGTCATTAATTAAGTCTTCTTCAAGCATGAGATAAAGACAGGCTTTTGCTTTACTATCTCTCTCTTGAGTGGCTTCATCAGCATCAGCTGCCAGCCCTGTTTCAACTGTTGACCACAGACCTTCCTTTACTAGTAGAGACTGGGCATAAATCTTCCAGGTAGAGTAGTTGTTTCTATTTAATTTACTAAACTTTAGAAATTCCATCTTGATTTGTGCAGTGACTCAATTTGACACAGTCCTTCTGAGTATGCACAGCCGACCCGTCTGGGCTCAAGCAAAACACAAAATGATTTACTCACGAGGCTTATCAGTGCAGCACAAACAGCTTGCTCTGATCTGTCATCCACAAAGCTTTCTTCCACTCTCTGGAACTTTCAGCTTCTGTGGATGCTGGGTGCTCTAGTAACTGGGCCCATAACCCTTGTCAGGGATGATGGGAGTTGTAGCTCTTCACCTCTGGCTCAAACTCACCACCTTATTATGCAGCAGAGCCAACCAGCTTAGATCAGTGGTTAATGCTTTCCTCCAAAGCAGCAGAGTTTCAGAGAATAGGCTGAAGATCCTGACAAACTCTCCAAGCCTTCTCACTCTTCTCCAGGTGTCTCCAAAACGTCCCCAGGATTCACTCAGGCAACTCAGTAGTTTTATATAAAACCTACTTTATTCTTCTATATAAATATACTATATGGTCAACAAATCACAATCTCTGCACACTACTCCACAATATCTCCAAACTACTCCACCTCTACTCAACCACAAAAATACATTGGCAAACATTGCAATTTTATAGCCATTGTTTATCACCACCCACTAGTTAGTTTCCACCCAGTGGGTGTGTACTTCCATTCTGATTGGTCCACATAGTTCCACCCATGCTTAAGACCAACCCATGTATTTCAACATTTCACCTTGTACACTTAATGATTCTCAGGTGTTTCCAATCTGCATTCAGTACCTCTGTCCTTGGCTCTCAGGCCTTCTAGATTACATTAGCAGTTTCACCTGTGTAGCCCCATAATTGCTCTTGCTTAGTCATTGTGACTTTCACATACATATTTTATTTCTTTCACTGTATGTCCCATGTTGCATTTTCCTTAACATATCTGCACATCCATGGTCCATGCTCAAACTGATGCTTCTTTTGCTTGTGCACATCACGTCTTCTGAGGGCAGAAATGAGGTGCCTGGCCATGACCACATGACTGGGAGCCTCGCAGTGACCTCATCAGACACAGCATGTGTGACCCAGCTGGGAAATGTCTGTACTGACATTGTGTGCAGAACCCCCTCCCATTGCCATAATGGAACTCACTGTTTTCTCTGGAAGAACTTCAGCAAGCGATGAGGGGTATTTTTCTAGAATCATAGAATCCTAGAGTTGGAGGAGACCACAAGGGCCATCCAGTCCAACGCCCTGCCATGCAGGAATAAATAAGGTAATCAAACAATTCCCAACAGATGGCCATCCAGCCTCTGCTTAAAAACCTCCAAAAAAGGAGACTCCACCACACTACGAGGCACTGCAATCCACTGATGAACAGCTCTTGCAGTCTGGAACTTCTTCCTAATGTTTAGATGGAATCTCTTTTCCTGTAGTTTGAGTCCATTGCTACATGTCCTAGTCTCTGGAGTCACAGAAAACAAGGTTGCTCCGTTCTCAGTATGACATCTCTTCAAAAATTTAAATATGGCTATCATGTCCCCTCTTAACCTTCTCTTCTCCTGGCTAAACATACCCAGGTCCCTAAGCCTCTCCTCATATGGCATGGCTTCCAAACCTCCCACCATTTTGATTGCCCTCCTCTGAACATGTTCCAGCTTGTCCATATCCTTCTTGAACTGTGGTGCCCAAAACAGGACACAGTATTCCAGGTGAGGTCTGAGTAAAGCAGAAGAGAGTGGAACTACTACTTCCCTTGATCTAGACATTATACTCCTATTGATGCAGCCTAGAATGACATTGGCTTTTTTAGCTGCCGTGTTACACTGCTGACTCATGTTCAGTTTGTAATCCAATAAGACTCCTAAATCCCTCATGCATGTACTACCATCAAGCCAGGTGTCACCCATCCGATATCTGTGCTTTTCATTTTTACTGCCCAAGTGTAGTATCCTACATTTCTCCCTGTTGAAATTCATTTTGTTCATTTTTGCCCAGCTTTCTAATATCTTAAGATCATTTTGAATTCTGATTCTGTCCTCTGGGGTATTAATTACCCCTCCTAATTTGGTGTCATCTGCAAACTTGATAAATATACCCTCTATTCCCTCATCCAAGTAATTGATAAAGATGTTAAATAGCACTGGGCCCAGAACAGAACCCTGTGATACCTCACTCGTCACTTCTCTCCAGGATAAAGAGGAGCCATTGGTGACTACCCTTTGGAATTGGCCCATCAACCAATTACATATCCATTTAACAGTTGCATTGTCTAGGCTGCACGTTACTAACTTTTTTTCCTTTAGGCACAGGAACCCAGGCACAGGAACAATGGGAGACCATTTCTTTTATTCCATGTAGACAAGACCAAATTTCAGTGATCAGTCACAATGTACATAGTAAAATCAGTCAGTGTTCATATTCTGTTCAACAACTTTAGATGGAATGATGGTAGACCTCATGTAGAGAGATGATCCATAGTATAGTTAATAAACGTGGACTAGAGTTCCATAAAGGTTCCTTTTTCATTTCCCCATTTCCTTGTTTAGCTGAGCATAGGAGGTTAGTTTTTCTGCTAAAGAAATCCACCAGAGTCTATCTAAGCATTTCCTAACTTCATTCTTATTTGATATATTGCTTTCAATTCATAACTTTGTAACATCACCATCCCCCCTCCCTGCCCCCCCCAAAAATTACATTACTTGTATCAATGTTCAAGAGATTCAACAGAAGCAATTTGAAAGAACTTATTTTCTAGATCTTTGTGAAAAAAGGTTTGGCTGAAATGTTACCCATACATTTTAAGGGGCTGCCCAGTCAGACCACCTGTGCAAATAACACCATGGAGGACAGCCTCCACCAGGCCTATAGAACAAAGTTTTTAAATATATGTTTTATGAACATCCCAAGTTTGACAGTGCTTTCACCATAAAGAAGCAATTATGCAAATGCACTCATGGCTAGTCTCAGTAAACCCAGCAAATTTTACCTGTGCCATCTGCACTCTGTGACAGACTGTCTCCCAAGTGATTTGCAAACCTCGGTGTGCATACAATTTACACCTGGAATGTGCAGCTGGTAGCTAGAAGTGCACTATTTTTATTTTATTTTACTGTACTAAGTTCCTGCACTAAATTACTTTCTTTCAATATCATGGAATTTCTGCAGTTTCCAGTGGCTTGGAGCTAATCCTGGTACACAAACAGGTGCGTTGTTATTCTTAGTTATCTTTTGTCTTCACATATAGAGAATCGATATGATCACTCTCTCCTACAAAAATCAGCCTCTATTGAGGAAGTGGGGAGAGATTATCTTGAATTGACTGGAAAGTTTTGCAGACTTTTTTATCAGCCAAGCATCACACAATTTATATTCATTCCATCTTCTGGTTTTTCATTTCCATTTTACTATGTAGATGCCAAAGTAACATTTGTGTGTTGTTGGATCTGAAGGAAGATTTGCAATCAAACACAGTTTTGCATCTAACAGTGATCACAAAAGCCTAAATTCCATATTGAGTTTTGATGAGTGGGAAGAATAAACACACCAAAATCTCTCCTGTATGCAGTTTTGTTATTTTAACAGCCATAGGCACAAGGTAATCCTTGAAAACTAAGTTCTCAGCATGGCTTTATTGAGCATACCACATCTTCCCTCTTTATTAAAATGCAGTAAATAAAGGAGCCAACATGGTGTTGGACTAAGGGGTTGTCTATAGGAGGCAAAAAGAAGCAGATTGCACCACAGTACAGTAAAGGCAACTAGCAGCAGTTGCAATTTGTCTTAATGGTTTTGGGGGTAGTTTCTGATAGATTGCAGGCATGCAAAGCTATCTGCATTTGCTGTGCAAATGGGCATGCCTGTGAATCAAGACGGTGACCACAAGTGAATTACTTGCATTTTTATTCTCACTAGTTGCTGCTGCCAAACAGTATTATTTTTTAAAAAAAAAAAGTATTTCTAAGTTGTAAAAGTGCAATATTTTGCTTTAACAGAGAAGCAAATCACCCCCCTCACAAACCCTGTTTTATTGCATTAGCACTTGCTTGCTACAGCAAAATAAATAAATAAATAAATAATAAATTTAAAAAATTGTTAGCAAGCTTTGCCCCAGCACTCCCCATCCAGCCAATCAGCTTTCAGCTTCTGCTCCTTTGGGAAAGTGAATCAATTTGTGTTGTGTGTCCCAGTGAGCGGGAATGTGTATTCCCCCTCCTCTTTTTTAAAAAACTCCAGGAAAAGACACAAAGGCTTTTCCTGCAGAGTATATGGACTATTTAGGCCCCCACCTTCTGAATATAGTGATATGATGTGGGATGCCATTAAGACAGGTTGTATTCTCACATTCCATGGAGAGTATTTTTTGCCATTTAGACAATCCCTAAAATCTTAGTAGACCTGGGTTTGAATCCCTGCTCAGCCATGGAAACCCATTGGGTGCTCCTGGGCAAGTCATACTCTCTCAATATTAGGGCAAAGCAATGGGAAACCCCCTCTGAACAAGTCAATCCAAGAAAACTCTGTGATAGGTTTGCCTAAGGTTCACCATAATTTGGAAATGACTTGAAGGGATGCAACAATGACAAATAATGTTACCATAGTAATTGCAGTGAAACTTTAATCAATGATTGGTGGAACTATCCTAACATCACAGAAATGTAAAGTACTGAGAAGGAATACTGAATAAACTGGATTGAATCTCTTAAGAAAGAAATAAAATATTGAAAAAGAAGAACATGCTGAGTCAATAGTGTGCATGTGTGCCTTCAAGTCACCTGTGAACTTATGGTGACACCATCAATTTCATAGGATTTTCTTAGGCAAAGAATGGTCAGAGGTGATTTGCCATTTCTTTCATCTGAATTATAGCCATAGCACCTAGTATTCCTTTGTGGTCTCCCATCCAACTATTAACAAGGGCTGACCCTGCTTAGCTTCCAAGATCAGATGGGATTTGGTGCCCTG
Source organism: Gambelia wislizenii (assembly GCA_030847615.1). Taxonomy (NCBI): domain Eukaryota; kingdom Metazoa; phylum Chordata; class Lepidosauria; order Squamata; family Crotaphytidae; genus Gambelia; species Gambelia wislizenii. The sequence continues at coordinate 153,461,545 of JAUMIR010000004.1, forward strand.
ATGGTACTTTGGCCCTCAGGAAGGAAAGTTTGGAAGAGATATGGACCCAGGCAAATAAGGGAAAAGGAAGAAAGTAAGATGAAGGGAAATCAAAGATAAATAAATGTCCAGAAAGTCAGAAGTTTATATATTGATAGGAGATAGCTAGGCAAATCTTGTTTAATGTTTTTTCTTAGTTCATTGTTGGTTGTGAGAAACATGGATCAGTTGGCTATTAGGAATACAGCAGCTGGGCAGACCATAAAATTGCTTGATCATATGAGTAGCCATTCTCTAATGCTGGGCTAAAAAAGATATGAGAAATATGAAAGATGAAAGAGCATATACAAAAGGAGAGAAAAAGCATAGGACTTCCTTATCCAGTCAATGTTAGCAGTTTCTTGGAGTGCCTCAGTTATATCAAATGGATACCATTTTAAGTATCATGGCTCCATCCTATGAAATTCTGGATCTGTAACTTGATGATGTGGTTGGGAAAAAAAATATTTTTTAAAAAAAATTGTTCAAACCATGCTTCCTGAGTGTCAGAAAACCCTAATTAAGACAATCTTGAACTGATGAGAATGAACTGATGACACATAAGTTGTCATCACAGTTTGGGACAACTTATGTGTACAATTTGCGCATGGGTTGTTTTGTGCAGAAAACAGCAATTTATGGATAGGAAAAAGTATTTTCTATGCAGAAAAATACTACTTCTGCACAGAAATATTATTTTCTATATAGAAAATGTTTTCTGTGCAGAAAATACATGAGTATTGTGCAGCATGAGTCCCAAGCTACTGCGTTTTCTGAATAGAAAATAGTTTTTCTGTGCTTGTTTGTTTGTTGCTTTTTTTGTTTTGTTTTTTTGTTTTTGTTTTTGTTTTTGTTTTTGTTTTTGCTGTTTTCTGTGCAAGAAAACCAGCAAAGTTAGTACATGATAAGTCCCAAATTGTGAACTGTGTAGTTTTCAAAAACATTCTTTGGGGAAAGTGGGAAGCAATTGCTTCCTTCGAGAACAAAATTAGTGAAAAATCCCACCTTTATGAGTTACTCAGACAACTCTACTAGAGAGCTTTAGTGTTTTCCCCTGGACTAGAATACCAGAGTTCTCTGGCAGAGAATTCTAAGGACTACATGCCACAGTATACTCCAAATCCTAGCATTCTATATAAGAGACCCATGGCAGTAAAAGTTGTGCCAAACTATTTACCTAAGACCTCTTTGCATGGCAAGTAAATAAAGGCTCCTTATGCTAATAAACAGAGCAGAGTTTCACTGGAAGCAGAGGGTTGCTGAGATGAAGGTGAACAAAACCAGCGCCATTACTCCATGTGTATTCAAGGCATTTGGTGGATGATTTTCCTAAATCTAAGAACTGTCTGGCAGGCTCATTAAATATACATATGGAATGATTAGAATGCTGAACAAAGTAACATCTACATTATGGGGGAAAAGACATTTGCTGAATGCATTCTTTGTAATGTCTTGCTTCCATGTATCTGTGGTTTGCCTTAGCTAATTCCCTTTGAAAAGAACTGCAAATATTTCCCTAAGAAGAAAATAAATTTGCAAAGGCTTGTGGGTCTCTTCTATCATACTTATCTCATGAATTCATATTGACAGAAAGGGTCTTTAATCTATTTAAAAACACAATGGCATAGTAAGTCAAGAATGGAAATACGGTAGTTTAAGTTAGCTTGTGGTTTGTCAGTTGTGTGCAGTTTTAATAAAAATGTGCTTCCTCTGTGCTAGCTATCTGCTGTTTGTTGAAGTGAAGGCTTTGGAGAGATACATGGGTTGCAAAGAGGTTGTAATTGTCATTTCTAACTTACAGTGACCCTAAGATGAACCTATCATGGGGTTTTCTGACGCTGAGAGTATGTGAATTGTCCACGGTCATCCAGTGGGTTTTCGTGGCTGAGAGGGATTCAAACCCTGGTCTTCAGAATGTTATAGTCCAACACTCAAACCACTATGTCACATAGACAAGCAAATGTTGAAGACAAACAAGAGTCATTCAGATGAATGCAAACTGGAACAATCATAATTGGTATGTCTGTACATTGTGCTCCCGTTGTTTTAAAACTGTTACTTAGGCTGCCGACATACTGCAGAAATAATTCATTTGACACCATTTTAACTGCCATGGCTCAATGCTATAGAATTCTGAGATTTGTAGTTTTGTGAGATATTAGCCTTTTCTGTCAGAGAGTCTGGCACCACAACAAACTACAAACCCCAGGATTCCATAGCACAGAGCCATGATAGTTAAAGCAGTGTCAAATGGTATTATTTCTTTCTGTAGTGTGGCAGAAGCCTAAATCTCAGTTAATACTGAAGCAGTCCCGTAAGGTCAGTCAGTAAATGGGGGTGGTGATGGTGGAAACCAGAGAGAAAGGTATCTAAAGCCACTCAGTGAGTATAGGCTATCTGAACCAGGGTCTTCCTGGTTCACAACTCAGAATGTTTTCTACTTTATCGAAGCAGCTAATTTGCATTGTGTTAAATGAGACTTTAGCACTCCTGGTTAGGGATGAGAAAATCTTTCATTTTTATTTTTGTCATGTTTATCAGAATCCACCCACACTCTAATCCATATCACATTATGAGTTCTTCCCATCTAGAATTCTTTTTGCAAATTTGAGTTCCCTTCCCCCCCCCCAATGTATGAATTTTTATTATTGTATCTTAATGTATTTTAACATATTTTCCCCACAGGCTAAAGTGTGTTTGCATGCAATTTTCAAATAAAGGTTTTTATTTTAGTAATACACATTTGTTTGTCCATAGTTTGAAATAAAAAAGGGGAATAAATGAACTGAACACTTTCAGTTTCCTCCTGATGACAGGAAACTTAAAGATACCTTTTATTAATAATCATGCAGACATAATATTACTTTATTGTTTTTCTACTTCACATACATTCCTTTTCCATTCCTACATTTAACTATTTATAGATTGTTCTTGTGTGCCTTCAAGTTGTTTGTAACTGATGCCAACCCTAAGGCAAACCTCTCACTGGGTTTTCTTGCCAAGATTTGTATAGGAGGGGAATTTGTGTTTGCCTCCATCTGAAGCTGAGAGAGTATGACTTGCCCTAGGTCATCCAGTGGGTTTCCATGGTTGAGGGGGAATCTGAACCTTTGTCTCCAGAATTGTAGTCCAATGTTCAAACCACAACACCATGCTTGCTCCCACTGGCTTATCAACTATAGAACCCACATTTATTCTTCTATATACAACCTGAAGGGAAATCTGGCATGAGGAATAGCAGCAATGGGAGGAACCAGAAGAAAAGCAACAGAACCACCCACTCTGTCTTCCCCTACTGTAAGTGCAACCCATTAATTCAAGGTTTCATTCTTATTCATCTCACACAGCATGATATGTAAATAAATTGGATATGTTAGGTCTATCAAAGGTAAATTTTAATGTGACACTATTTTTTACACCATAATTCAAATTTAAATGCTGCAAATTTCATTAAAATCAAATACATATTTGGAAGACAGTGATCTTTGTCAAGATAATTTTAAAAGAGTAATTTTTAAAAAAAAACTGTTAGATTTCTAAACATGTATCAAGAAACATAAAATGTCTCTGTACTTCATGTTTTAAACTATCTATTTTTCTATTGAGTTATCAAACAGTTTTATCATCAATATTTTATACATAAAACTTTATTATCAATTGTAATTATGGAATAATACGTAATAAATGTAGTTATAAATTGCCTACATGCAATATTTCTTAGACGTAAGACTTTTTCAAACAGGGGAAAAAACCCGAGGAGGTTGGGAGAAGAATGGAGCTGTTGCGCTTACAGCACCCCGTTTTAGACGCTGCCGTCCTCCTCCTGACCTTCCCCCATGTTTCCTCCATGCTGCAGGCACCACTTTTTATTGACAGAAACCTCAGTCAGTAAAAAGTGGCGCCCGCAGAATGGAGGAAGCATAGGGGAAGGTCAGGAGGATGGCAGCGTCTGAAATGGGGTGCTGTAAGCACAACAGCTCCGTTCTTCTCCCAACCTTCTCAGGGTTTCCCCCCCCCCCATTTGAAAAAGTCCTATATGAATATTTAAGACAAAATTGTTTTGAAAATCTTTTTATATGTCATGTGTTCTTGTATGCACATGTACACACACGGTGGTGCATTCACCAGTGGTGCATTAATCAATTGTGGTTCACTTCACTTTTATTACCCCCATTGCACCCCACCACCTGAAATGACCACAGATCCTCCTCCCAACAGAGGGAGCAACCCTGGAGATGCCTGAGGCAGTTGACAAGAATGTTTAAGAGGGATGAAAGCCATAGCTTCCTGTTCCCACAAGGGATGTTGAAAGCCCAGCAGGTGGCCTCCATCTCCTCCACTCCTAGATCCATCTTCACTGCCACAGCCATCTCCCACCTGCTTTTTCTTAGACAGCTTTTCCAAGTTTGTTCCCCAGACTGAAGTACCCACACCCCTCTTTTGCTTTCACATTCCCCCCAATTAAAAACAATTCCCAAAAGAGCTAACACAGGGGCTGTTGGAAGCTGTAGTCTTCCCTGCTCTCAAGCCATAACTAGATGCGTAATGGCTTTTGGATAAAATACAAATAAGTATTCCTCCATTCCTTTTATATTAATGGGATCATTGACTCTTGGAGAGCCAGTGTGGTGTAGTGGTTTGAGCACTGGACTACAATTCTGGAAACCAGGGTTCAAATCCTGCTCAGCCATGGAAACTCTCAGGCTGTCCTTGGGCAAGTCACACTGTCAGGCAAAGGAAAACCCCTCCTGAACAAATCATGCCAAGAAAACCCCACCATAGGTTCACCTTAGTGTCACCATAAGTCATAAATGACTTAAAAGCAGATAACACCATAGAATCTTAAGAGTTGGAAGGGATCCCTGGAACCATCTAGTCCAACCCCATGCAAGAGGACAGAACAATAGCACTCCCAAAAATGTTCATCCAAATTATGTTTAAAGACCTCCCAAGAATCCACCACACTCCAGTGTCATGTATGCATTCATATTAATAAAGGCTCACACACCCTAGAGTGGTGTGATACTGAGTTTTTCCAAAGTGATGTGGGAGTAAGAGAGAAAAACATTTGCAAAGTTGCAATTCTAATGATTGGCACACTTGAATTGTGAGTCAATTAGGTCTGCCAATTTCCACCAGATCCCATCTGATCTTGGAAGCTAAACAGGGTCAGCCCTGGTTAGTACTTGGATGGGAAACCACCAAGGAATCCTAGGTGCTGTAGGTTGTATTTCAGAGGAAGAAAATTGAAAAACCACCTCTGGATTCTTCCTGCCCCCAACTCCTGAAGGTAACACAGCCTTCTGCTTTGGAAGTGGCATGGAGGAAGACTCTCTGGATTCCTCCTGCACTCCATTCCTGAAGGTGGAACAGACTCCTGCTTTGCAAGTGGGGTGGAAGAAGAATTGTTCCCAACCAATCATGCTGTGGAGGCAACCCTGCCTTCAAGTGAAGCATGTGTTAGAGCCATGCTGGCAAGAGGAAGCATTCTCTCTCTCTCTCTCTCTTTTGGCAAAAAGAGGGGCATTCATGCATTCAAAGGAACAACAGTGATACAGCTGGGGTTTGGGGCAATGGCATCACTAGGGTGATGATCCTGGTGCCACCCCACTTATGCTGTCACCCAGTGAAGCCTGCACACACACACACACCCCACAATACCCCTAGTGATGCCCCTGGTATTTAATATGCTTGATTATGATATATTTGTTTTAGTCATTCAAATGTAATTGTGCTCTGAGAAATTACTCTCTGAGGATTGTGCAATAAATCTCAATAAATAAAATGTTGAGATATATGAAACTTCTGAACATTTTCAAAGTTGTAAGGCCATAGCATAGTCTAATGTAGTTGAAACTAAGGCATGACCTGATGTAGCTAGGGTATTCCTCTTATGGAAAGATCACTGCCTGCAAACCAGCCTAAGCTAATAAAACATGCAGTTGCCTACTAGCTACATCTGTGCATCTCTGCATTTATTGCTCAGTCCAGGAGCATCCTCAGGTTTATTCTTTGTACCTGTACAGCATTTTTTTAAAAAAGCATGTTCCATGCATTTTATCTACGATATAGTCCTAGACTGACAGGACTGTTCTGGTTAGTAGCATGTTTTTGGTGCATTGCTGAATTCAGTACAGCATCATTGGAAAGTATCTGCAGAAGGCTAATTAATATGCAGCTTAAATAGTCTGCAATGAGAAGCATCAGTTGGTGCCAAATCTAAGCAACACAATTTGTGGATGAATAAAATAAAGGCAAACAAATTTTATTTTTATAAAGAGACAATGCAAACATTAAAATAAAATACTGGAGTATTTTCCTCGGCACATTTGCAAAATGGAACCATCTTGGCAAACAATTGCAAATCTGCCAATAATACAAAACAAGTGAATAAATTTCAAAACATGAGAATAAAAAAGGGATAATATTTGATCAACCGAGTCCATAGACAGGCATTATTCCATTCAGAAAGTGCCAGTATTTGATTTTTTGTGAGCATTCACTTTGGCATTCTGGAAAGGAATCTCTTTGGAAATGCACAGGCTCTGTGGTATTGGAGGAGCTTGAAAACTGATTCTTAGTTATAGGGAGAATGAATGGTTGGACTTCACACCCAGAGGAAGGAAAAAGCACTGCGATCATTTGGTTGGTTTTCCTTGTCTAATTTTTCCCTGAAAATTTGTTGAGGACAAGGCTACGAAAGCAAGCATACTTTTTTGGAAGTAAGTTAAATTGGAATTAGTCCAGGATAAAGAGATGGAGGTTCATATCTGACCTACACCATAATAGTATAGTGTAAACTCTACATTCATAAAGTTATACAGTGGTTCACTATAGCATCATTCTGCTAAGTATCAATATTATACAACCAATGGTGTATGTGCCAGTGTGGCTGTTTATTATCCCATTGTGCAATATCAAATGCCCACTGACTGTTTCTTTTTTTAAAATATTTTACCGAAATTTGTTTAGTAAATTTTCATTACAAATTATTGTACTTAAAAGTGAAATAAAACTTACAAAATTTAAAAAGAAAAGAAAACAATTACAAAACATAAAGAAAAAGTAAAAGATAAAAAAAGAAAGAAAGAATAAGAATAAGAAAAGTTGACAGGTTTTCTGTGTTTTTTTTTCCAGTCTGTGAGGCCATGTTCTGGAAGAGTTTATTCCTGACATTTCTCCTGCATCTGTGGCTGGCATCTTCAGAGATGCATCTGTGGCTGGCATCTTCAGATGCAGGCAAAATGTCAGGAATGAACTCTTCCAGAACACGGCCTCACAGACTGGAGAAAACCCACAGAAAACCTATGGATGCTGGCCATGAAAGCCTTTGACTTCACAAGAAAATTGACTTCCAATCTTTCTTATGGCGTTATAGATGCATACAGTTATTCATTGATCACCAGCATTGAGGCCATGATATTGAGAACACAGCTGCGCTGGGCAGGGCACGTTTCTAGGATGGAGGACCATCGCCTCCCAAAAATAGTACTTTACGGTGAACTCACCACGGGTCAGCATAAGAGGGGCGCTCCAAAAAAGCGATAGAAGGACTCCCTGAAACAACATCTCAGGCTCGGCCAAATTGATCACCAACAATGGTCCGCCCTGGCCTCACATCAGGAAGCATTGAGACGCACTATCCACAATGCTGCAGCCTTATTTGAGAACTCACGCCAAACAAGTCTTGAAGACAAACGACAACGCAGAAAGAATCACAACCTGGAAACATCACCCAAGGAGACCTTTTGCTGTGCTTTCTGCAACCAGACTTGTTTATCTCGGATTGGCCTTTTTAGTCATCAGCGCACTTGCAGAAAGTGCAGGATGAGTCCTTCCTGAGTCTTCGTTTGCGAAGAAAAGCCAGAGAGAGATATAGAGATATCTACAAATATAATAATTCACTTATTCCACTAACCTATTCTCATTAATTAAAAAATAAAACTACAAATAACCAATTCACACACCCACACACACAATTTGTAAGGGAGCCCTGGCGGTACAATGGCTAAATGCCAGTACTGCTGTCAAAACGTTGTAAGGGCATCAAGGTTGACTCAGCCTTCCATCCTTCTGTAGGTCAGTAAAATGAGTCCCCAGCTAACATGTTGTAAACCACTTAGGGAGTGCTTTGGCACTGGTAAACAGTATAGAAAAAGAAGTGCTATTGCTATTCCAGATTTCTTCTTCTTTTTTTGACAAAAATCTATCATTACCAATCTTTATCTAATTATTAAACACTATGTCCAATTCCTAATAAATTTACCAACTCAAGTGTCCATTCCTCCATCTTGGTTAATGTTAAAATTTTCCATAACTCTTTTCAACTAAACAGAAAATGTTTTCAGATCTCTATATCTACCCCATATAATAAAAAAAATTCTACGCATATTTCCCACAAACATCTACAGTCCCCTTATAAATTCTAAACAATGTTCTAACATCTTCTCACTATAGTACATCATTTTGATTATAACATAATCTCCATGTCAATCCCTTTAACCACATATAATTTATTTAATCTATCCATATGTTATCGCCAGAATATTCTATAGCAAATATAAATAATTTTATTTAAAAATCAAATTATAAACATTGTCTTTAACATCATAACATAATCCACATCTCAATCTCTTTAGACTCACAATTATTCCACTTTCCATCAATATATTATGGCCAGAGTTCTCAACCCATTTAATACTTACTTTTAAATTTAATCTTCACTTTATATTTAACTCTTGATTTTCTCAATTGCCTTACAAACCTGGTAAGATCCCCTTGCCATTGCTTAAGTGGTACATCAATTCTCAACGTGAACATTTGCTGAAATAGAGACCTCACTCTAATATATATATATGTGTGTGTGTGTGTGTGTGTGTGTGTATAATTTTCCATTTCAGAATTTCTCCCCTACAACAGATCCAATTTCTCCCATCTAAACATATCCTTCTCAATCTTAACAATGTTATTTTGAAGTAACATAACATCCTCATTCACCTTAACATCATTCCCATAATCATTTTCTTTCACATTCTTAAAAGCTGTTCCATTCATCAAGCTGATTTTCTGTGCCCCTTTCCATTTCATTCCTCATGAAAATTAGATTGGCCAGAACCTTTCCCTTCTCTTTACTTACATAATAATAATTATTAAAGGCAGTAACTCAAAATTCCTAGGATGTACTGGCAGTAGACAAAATGCATACTTAATGTCAGATTTTGCCAGTTCCAACACAACTCTTTCTGCCCACCACACAAACTGCTGCATCAAAGCACCTATAATGGACTGCACAAAGTTCTGTAGGAAAGGCATCATTAACAGACCCCCCTCCACACTTAGAGAAAGACAAAGGGTGAATAAGTCTATATTCACCAAGTGCCTTTTTAGGGACCACTCCCAAAAAAGAAACCCTCAAATTAGAAACTAAGGGAGATATAAAAGGGCCAACTTCTTCTCCCTAACAACACTTTCAAGACCAACTACAGAACACTGGTTCTTAGAATAAAATTGAGCCAGGATTCATTGAAAAGGAATCCAAAAGCCTTCTCTAAACTCTTCACTTATATACTGTGCAGTGACCTTATCAGGATAACACTGACGAAGATAATCCAACCTGTCCAACTTACTTGGGCTGAGCCCCCTTTGCAGGTGGAGGGGCACTTCCAGTTCTTCACTTACCCAGTTGCTGGTCTGCTGACTCCTTTTCCTTTGGATGATTCAAAAAGAATGTGAGCCCCCACAAACAGAACATTTGTGTTGGAATCTACATGGTTATCATGCACACATACCCTAATCCCCAAACTCTCAATACCTATGCTAGGGACTACCAAACACCTGTACTTTGGAGCTCACCCCAGGTGGAGCATCCTGGAATATAGGACCATTGGGTGACCTCTCCCCAGGGGTTGGTCACATAGGTGTCTTGATCTGCATCCACAACTGTGGCTGCATCTGGTCCTTTCTGGGGTTTGGTTCCAGGATCCCCCATGGATACCAAAATCCATGAATACTCAAGTTCCATTATATGCAATGGCATAGCAAAATGGTGTCCCTTATATAAGATGGCAAAATCAAAGTTTGCTTTTTGGATTATTATTTTTAAAGAATATTTTCAAGCCATGAATACTTAAATCCATGGATACCAAATCCGTGGATATGGAGGGACAACTGTATAGCTAGTAAGTTAACCATAAATATACAGTAGGTGCCCCTTGTGAATCCATTGAGGCCTGAAATGACAAGGGTGACTCTCTTGATGCCTTCCATAGATGGTGCCCATGTTGAGACAGAGTGTCTGCAGCTGAAAACACTGCATCTCCATTCAGTGCTACAGTACACAAGATGTGAAGCTAGAAATGGTCGCAATAAAAATTGGCTACATTTTGTTGTAAACGTGTTCATCTTACCTGGAACACACACTAGTTGCAAAATAGAAATTGCCTCACGAATGAACAAAGCCAAACACACTTTGGATGTTCAACACTTTGAATCACACTTTTTGATCTGTTTCATTACATTGTTGCATGTGGGAGTTAAACATGGATTTATAGGTTTAAATGCAAAGAAGCTACCCTGCTGTAAATCAAAAGCATCTATCTCACAGAGCAGTGCACATCAGAAAGCCAATTCCAACCAAAATGAATGTTGATAAGATGAAAGAATGAAAAGATAAGGTGAAGGTCAGTTCCACTGTGCATGTTTTTTTTTTAAATCAAAGGGAGTTTTAATCTAGAATTATCAAAGGTGATAGTGGTGATGATGTTGGAAGGGGTGATGTGGATGTGATGATGAAGATGATGTACTTTAAGGTCATACTTCTAATTAAAGAAAAGATTAGGTTTATTTAAGTGTCCACTGTTAGGTCAGAGGAAATAAAAAAAAATAAAGCTGTGGATACATAATTTTTTTAGCCTGCAACATTTTAATAATGTAAGTATCTGCATTCTACATGCACATATATTTAGCATGTATCTATGTGTGAAGGCAACATCAAAACAGATATGTGCTGTTTTTGTTTTGATTGGTCCATAATTATTTTTATTGAATCAGCAGAAGTATTTCTATCAGATCATAGGGGAACAGTAAAAAGTAGAACTAGCTGGCATGTCTTATTAATACAGTGGTCATAGGCTTGTAAAGTAAAGGTTTTCTAGCACAGGAAATTTATTTTTCCCCTCCATGTTGTTTATTTGGGAAAACACCAGGGAGGGAAGCCATGGCGCACCTTTGTAAGTGGTAATTTTAGCTTCAATACTTTTGTAAATACTTAAAACTTTTAATATTTGTAGTAGATCTCTGTCTCTCTCTTTCTCTCTCTCTCTCTCTCTCTCTCTCTCTCTCCATTTCAATGCTTTGGCAAAGGATGCCGAAGGAACTTAATCAGAAATTATGTCTGCATTTTCATCCTCATTATTATTTATTTATACCCCGCTCTTCAGCCACAATGCTATCAGAGCAGCTTACAAATTGTTCTAAGCAATAGCAATTTACACATCAACACTGCATTAAGCAGTTTCCAATGTGTGTTAGCTAATTATATTTTTTGTGACTGTGTTTCTGTGGCAGCAGTAGTACTCTTGACTTTGGAGTAGTTTGAGCACTAACCAGGAAATGCTTGTATCAATGTCCGCTAACACCAGCTCTCCAGTCAGATTGCCTGTCATAATCCAAAGCAATCCCTCCCATTATCTCTTTGGCTACTGGCACAGGGATGGCAATCTTGGTAAGGCCATGTCTGCCTTCAACTTGTAGTAGGGGCAGTACATGACCATGGGAGAACATAGCTGACTGGCTTTGTCACCCCTGCTGACTTCTCTTAATGATAAACTGTTTTTTTCACTAGTAAAAAGAGAAGGTTTGAAACATCGTGAAAAGTATACACTTTTCTGACTGAAATACTTATTTCATTCATTTATTTATTTAGCTTATTTATACCCTACTCTTCAGCCACAAAGGCTTTCAGAGTGGCTTACAAATTGTTAAGCAATGGCACTTTACATATTTACACTGCTTTATAGGATGCTAGGCACTAAGCAGTTTCCAATGTGTGTTAGCTAATTGCCCCTACAAGCCAGGTAGTCCATTTACCAGCCTATGAAATGATGGAAGGCTTAGTGAACCTTGGAGCCCTTGGGATTGAACTTGCAACATAGGGCATAATCAGATAGGTCCAAAATGTCCCGTAACTGCTCTTCCACCTCCTATTCCATTCCTGCAATGGAATGGAGGTAAATGTTCACACATTTTACCCCCATTCCGCTCCAGGAATGGGCTCCCTGCCTCGTTTGCCAACCGGCCATAAATGCAGCCATTGTAAGGCTGCCTTTATGACTGGCCAGCTGAAATCCCACTTGTTCTCACAAGAGAGTGAGCAGGAGGGAAATTTAAAATACACCCCCCCAATATCAAATGAAAAAAAAAAAGGCAAATGTAATTTTTTTAAAAAAAGGCAACCCGGGGAGGGGGGAGAAGGGTGGTACCTTGATGTCCAGATCGTGGCAGGAAGTGACACACAACAGGGTCCCTGCCTGTCATTGCTGAACAAGGATGGGGCTCCATTTCCCACATCCCTGATTCCATGACAGGCATGGAAGAAAATGGAAAAGGGGTTCTAGTCATGATTTTTCATCATGAATAGAATACCCTGGGAGCAGAATGAGGGCAGAATGGAAACATCACAAAGGGGCTCAATGTCATCTGAAATGGAGCCCCTTTCTCACCCCTGTTCCGTTCCTGCCCTGGGATATTTGCCCTGTCTGATAATCTCCATAGTGGTTGCAATACCGGCATTTTACCACTGCACCACCAGGGCTCCTTCCTACTCCCTCTCCCTCCCTCTCTAAATACTTCCTCTCCCTCCCTCTCTAATTCCCCCCTCTCTCTCACACACACATGGGAAGCAGTGCTCTAAGTATGCAAGGAGGGTGCTATATTTGTACACCAAGCGGTAGTCTCTGTGTACAACACACACATACACATATCTCACAGGAAATTTCCACAAAAAGGGAGGAAAGGAGGTGGAGGGGAGGATAAACATTTGAAACACCCTGGAGAATATTTTACTTTGTATTTTACTTTGATATCAGCTAGCCAGAAAACAATCCTAAAAACATATTGCCATTTCTTCTGCATCTGTCATTCTGAAGTTTTGCCATTTGCTTAGCTAAAGGTACCACCATAATACACATTTGAATTTGTTAACAAATTTTCGCCACCCACAATCAGTCAGTAAAATAAGAAATCTGAACTATTCCCTGTGCCCACACATACTGGCAACAGTCTATATGAAATTTGAGAGCCCACATTCTCTTAGGAGAGGCAGATTTCATCCAGTTCTGTGAAACAGAAAAAAAAAAGGGGGGGGGGAGGGAGAAGGAATAGTTAAAGGTAATCCCACCCTTTAAGAGACAAATCATAATATGAAGGCTACTTTTATGCACTTTTTTCATGAAATGTGTCAGAATTCATCCACTCAGAATAATTCAATAAATCCTGCAAATTTCAAGTGCTTTTGTCAAATTAGCAGAGGCTTTAAGTATGAATAACTAAGTATAAGTACGTAAAATGAGTAAGTACATAACTTGATATCTCTATCACAATCATTGGGAGACCTAGGCATATAACTTTCTTCAAGGTTTCATAGTGTAAAATTCTACATGCAAAGTTATGCTGTGATTGTACTACACAACCCTTGTGTGTCACAAATTCATTTAGAACTCAGTGAGCAACTGGATGAAAAAACAAATGTGCATCTCCATGGTCATTGGCACCACATACATAACTCCCTTTCCATTATCATAAAAGGACTGAATGCAAACAGTCCACAGTGGACAAAAATGTTCAACCACTTCCATAGGGAAACTTGTCCATACATATGAGACCAACACAAAATTCCAGCTATAAAGTTTCAGCTGCTCCAAACCAAGGTTCTTAATTGGACCTGAGGGAAAGAGTATAATTGCAAAAGTGATCCAAATCTAATTAACTTGTTTAAATTGCCAAAGTAGGATACAAAGAATGTTCTGCTCTTCACTGTACTTGGGATGGACAGAATATTCAAAATACAGTCAGAAAAAAAGTATTTCTCAAGTGCTGGGAAAGCCTGGTATGGAAAATCTTGGAATGATGAAAATCTTCCCAATTATTGTATGCAAAATTCACGCATGGGTTTCCTTTCTTTTTGCAGGAAACAGCATTATGGGAATCCCCATTCCCAATGCAATATTATTTTATCTGCATAGAATGCTGTTCCTTACATGGAAAGTGCTGTTTTCTATACAAAGGAACATGTGGATTTTGTACAGAATAAGTCCCTAACTACAGCATTTTCTATGCAGAAAAGAACAGTTTCTGTACAGAAAGTAAAAGCCACCACATGGGAATTTTGCAAAACAAAACGAAATACCACAGTCCTACTGTCAAGGACATGCCTAAACCACAACCATGCTATAGGTCTGACAGCATCTATTTCAGGTGCTTTCTCATAGGTGAAAAAACAAACATTCTTTGTACACATTCTCTTACCCTCCTAACCACACACATATTTTATATGGTATCTGTTCCACCCGCAGTGATGAAGCAATTCAGGGGACAAATTGAAATATGGGGAAAGTTTATACAAAGTTTAACTTTAACCTGTTCAAAGGTGTACCAAATATATTAAAGTTATGATATAAGCATTCATCCTGACAGTTTCAAATGTGTAACCGTATATAATGCAAGCTTACTATCACACCCCTTGGTCCTGCTTCTTTGTCTTGCTTGACCATGCATTTTATGTCTTATCTACAGAATAGCCTACATATCTAGCATGCCCAAGCATAATCAGGCAGCTTTTCTACAGGATCCATTTGCAAGTTCAGAGCCCATATGATTGCTCTTTGGCCAGTAAATGAAGACCATAGACTCTGCAAATAGGACCTCAGACATATGAGATGGGACACATGGATATAAGCATGGCTGTACATGTATATGTACAGCATCATCCTGTGTATATGTCTTACATTGTTATGTTTCTGGGTTCTTCCAATACTTAAAAATAATAATTCAAAGAGATGTGATGTCCGCAAACATCTCTCTCCTTAAACCTGCACTATTGGTGCTGCTGCTTCTAAGAGTATGTATTTTTTTCTCTCCAGACTTTCCCACTGCTTTCAAGAAGTGAATAATACCTCTGAGAAATTTTATGATTTATTTAGGCATTTTAATATGTACATTTTTATAAAGTGTATAGAGAGCTGAAAGTGTGGATTGTAATATTCACTTAATGTCAGGCCCGTATAAATCTTTTTCCATTATTATTATTTTATCCATTGATTTCCACTAAATGTCTCCTGGATTGATTTTGCAAAGAGGTTGTCTTTATTGGTCCCAGTAGTTGCCTGATCTAGTATGACTGCAGATACATGATTTTCTATTCTTGTATAATAAAAGTGGTACTGAAGTTTTACACTGACTTTTTAAATCTCATTCTCTTTCATTCTGTCAATCAAAGCATCACCCAGCTGTCAACATCCCAAGTTCCTAATCCTTTCAACAAGGAAATGATATTTAAGTGAGATGCATGAATGCTTTGAAAAACAACAGACATGCATTTTTTCCTTACAATTTATAATGTTTAATGAAGTAAAATACTTGATACTCCACCAGTTAGGATGTGGAGTTTTATCTTCCCTGTACACAGTACTGTAGACTGTAGTTTGTTACCCGGGATAGAAGTTTAGAAACTCTCAATGTGCTGAGGCCATCTCAAATGTAATTTAAAAAAATATAGTACATCATGGTGCAGGGACAAAGACATTGACCAAGTTGCTGCATCTCATTCATAGCCACATAAACATAACTATGAATGGCCTAAGGAATCAACTCACACAAACCTACCTTAAAACTCCAGGGAGCTGTTCCAAATTATGTAGGTCTGTGTCAGGCTTGATCGGGGCTTCACCATGATGTGGCCAATCCCCTCCTGCCCAAAGCTTCTTCTTATTGACCCACAGCTGGGAGGCAAGAGAGAGATGGCTGTGTCATTCTATAGCAACCCCCAACATCATGCCATAGACATCCATCATTCAAGAGTGGTTCCCTCGTGTTTAAGGTGAGTTTGAGGAGCATTTATGATTGTAGAAATAGTGCCACGTCTGTGATTATGTAGTATAGCTGAATACAGAGCAGTTACAGATCCAAAATCTAGGTTATGAACCTATAACTGCAGTGCAGGGCTATTATAATATTATTTTCTATTCTGCCCTTTTCCCAACATTGGGATCCATGGCAGCTTACAGAATATTAAAAGCAGAACAGATTAAAACATTTTAAAAATCAGTAATATGTGTGTGCGTGCATTTTTTAAAGCAATTACTCTACCAAATTAAAACCACTCAAAATTTGCTAGAAGAGAGGATAGAAAAAAACTTAACAAAACAAAATACCATGAAAAGCCCATTTCAGTAAAAAGGAATGTGAGGTGGAAAATCAGAATGCTTGAGCCCACTTTAAATAATTTTGATTATTCTTTAGTAACAGAATTACTGGACTGTCTGGATACCTTGTTGCATTTTGGATTGTTGCTTTTATGGTTTTCAGTGATTTTTTAAAAATCTCATAAACATTGTTCATATACAATGAAAGGGGGTATTGAATAAATCCTAATTAATAAATAGTTTAATTCAATAAATAAAAATCAATAATGTAATTCAATAAATAAATTAATAAATTACTAATAATTACAGCTCCTATTGTCATAGCTGGCTGGATGAAATCCCAAAAGTGAGCATTCCTGCTATATACCTCAACATTTTGTTGCAAGTCCCATTTGTATTGTGTTAAGCACAAAAAGCCTTACTCTATTTTATCACCACATTGGAGAGGTATGTTGGGAGTGCTGGGTGAATTTGTATCTCATAGCATACGTACTGTGACACAAATAACATTGAGGAATGGAGGACATCATTTGACATCTATATTTTCCTTTTTGTGGTGATGGTAGGTGGGAACTGAGAAAAGAACTGATGATTTTCTAAATTTAAGATGAAAGGTTGCCATCTGTTTGAGCTTGGATTGCTTTCATCAGCATATTGCCTTCCAACCAAATACCCCCACCAGAAAACAACAACAACCCAGTTATACTGTTTAAACACTGCCTAGAGAGATTTGTTAGAGCACTGATAGAAACACATTCCTGGGGGAGGCACTTAGGATTCAATGCTTTAACCACTCACCTGGAATAAGCCCCATTGACCTCAGTGAGATTTATTTCTAATCAGAGCTTGGGAGTTAATTTTCTCTCTCTACTTACATAAAGTTTAGAAAAATGATCTGGACTTCATAATAATGCTTATTGCATTACTATGAAACTATTTTGTTGCATTACTCATTGCATTTCTCATTACATCGTTTTTTTTGTAACTTTCTATTACTAGTTTGCTTTTGTTTCAGCAGAAAATCGTTTGAGTCTGATAAAAGAGTAGCATAAAACTTGAAAAGATGGGGATCTAAAAATGCACTTTCAAATTAAAAGTAATATAAGTATGACTCTACACAAATAGAGTACGGTAACTTCCTTTCCACTCTTTATGTTTCCTTTGAAATTGATTTTGTTATGTCCTGTCATAAAAAGTGATAAAACTACTCTTTTTGGTAGTTATAAAGCTGGTTGCCGGAGTCCCCCCGTGCCCAGGCAGCCACTCCACGAGGCTGGCATGGGCACCGCCATGCAGGCCGTCTCTCTCCTCTCTCTCCCCGGCCTGAGCTTGCAGGCCGGGGAGAGGATCGTAAGCCAGCCAATGGGAGGGAGGCAGCTCCCACCCGATTGGCTGGCCCCGGCCAATCAGAGTCCACGCTCAGCGTGGCCGCTGATTGGTCAAGGGGTGGGGTTAGTCCCCAATACAGTCCACTGGCCAGGTATAAATTCCCGGCCGGCTCTCTGCCTCAGCAGTTGGCTCTTGCGAGCCGAAGACCCAACCCACCCACCCTTTAGTCAGGTGTTTTTTTGTTAGCTAATTCTGCTTTGATTGTAATGTATTCATCCTGTCACAACTTTCTGACTGTGCGGTGGGCATGATTTTTTTGTCCCGTCTAAGGGGGAGGGAAGTTGGGAGCTACTGTTGGCTTCTGGGGTCCGGGGGCTCCCCCTCCTAATCTTTTTGGGCATGTGATTGGTCACATGTTGGTCACGTGAGCTCCACATTTTCCGCATACGTGACTAGTCACGTGACTTGGCCTCACGGCCCAGCACGTGATCCGTCACGTGATCCTCATGTGCCCAAGCGGCTAACTCATGCCCAGACCAACCTCCTATGTCTATCACCAGACAGAAAGTTGTTGCCTTTCCGCCAACCTTTTCACTTCTTGTAAATAAACTATTCTGTGCATGTTACATTGCGTGTATTCTCGTGATTTGGCTGGGACGGGATGGGGGCCTCCTAGACTCTCAGTCGCAAACCAGGAAGCAAGATTGTGGACTGGGAGCATGGTGGAGCAGTTGTGCCATGGCACCAAGCCAGGCTTCTCCTGTGCATTTTTGCTTGGGTTCTGGGAAGGGTGGTAAATGCCAACCAATAGAATCACGGCTGGTAGGCAGAACCTTGGGAAAACTGCCAGAAGTTTTCACTTAGGTCTGGCACTCAGGTATCTCAGTAAACTTCTTAGCACCAAGGCCCCTTCTTTGCATTTATCTTGCATGTATGCAATTGTCATAATATTTTTTAGGTGGTTTGGCATGAGGTCCAGATCCAGGTATTTGGAAAGTTGGTAGGCCCAACAAACAATGGGGGGGGGCTTTACCAGACTGTGTAGGTGTGGCTAGAAGGAGTAACACCATGCTAGGAGGGTGTTCACTTTAGCATACCCCCAAGTTACAGGGGAAACCACCAAGTGGTGTCCACCCATGTGGAATCCCATAACTGTCATTCCTGGGGTCTCCTAGTAGGTTCTGAGCATGGACTCATAGACCAATGGATGAGTTGGCCAATGCCTGGATCCATTTCCATGACAACACCAACCAATCGTGCAGCTGTAATCAATAAAGTGTTGGCCTTATTTTCTCCACCAATGTGTCCTGGTGGTTTGTGTTTGTCAGCGAAGCAAGAATTGGCTGTTGGATCCACAAATACTTATAGTACAGGTTGAGTATCCATTATCCAGAATTCTGAAATATTTCAAATTCCAAAACTGTTTGAGTTCTGGGAAGATGGCAAGTTGAAGCTTTCCCTTTTGTGGAGCTCCACAGGGAATGAAGCAATGGTGGTTTTTTACCAACTGGAGGGAAACCCTGGTCAGCAATTACCTTCTCAGATCAAGGGAAGATCAAAGGTGATTGCCCACAAGTGCCCCTTAACCCAGAAGTTGCCACAGAGACTTCAAAAAAGCAGTTTGCAAAACTACATGGGGGTGAGATTTCATCATGCCCTACCACCACCTAGAAGCCTGAAGGGCTTGAAAGAACCTCTGTATGGACACTGGATCCAAAAATATCTCTTTCTTTACTCAACTTCTAGTTTTTAGATTTCACTTATCAGCATTTGGAATTAAAGGAATCTTGGGCTTAGCTTTCATACTTTTGCATCAGTAAGCTGCCTTCTTTTTGAAATAAGGCCAGGTTTGGTTAATGTTTTATTTTGGTTGTATTTTTTACTGGCAAAAGGTTTAACTAGAATTGGAAACAACAAAGTTTGCAATGAACAAAAGAGTTAGCAGCAACAATATTTGAAAGATTTACTGATCTTTTTTATTTTGGATGTAATTAACTTGGATTCATTAATTTTGGGTTACAAGATGAAGACATCATAAGAAACCACAATTGTTTTGTCAAAAGGAGGCACTGGACAAATATATACTGTATATTTTTATAAGGTCGGTTATTGTTTGCCAGGTGATTTAGTGGTGGGTGTGGAAAAATGTCTGTGTTTCAAGAAGAGGAGGATAATAAAGGACACTGAATGTTCTGAACAATCTGAGGAGTATAAAGAGAAAGAGATGAACCAATTAGTTCAAGATCTGGATGCTGTGGAATTTCAAGATATATTGCCAGAGATAGAGAAGGAAAATGAAGAAGATTACATAACACTGAGACCAGATGGGGAACTTAAAATCATGCTACAGGAGAATGAAAGGGGAGATGGCAGAGACTGCACAACATTGACATTAGATGAATAGGAAGATTTCAGAAAGCAGTTAGATGAAGATCAGGCTATTATGACTGAGGATGCTGGAAGTATGAAAATTATGAGTGAGAATGCTGAAGCTATGATGAAAGTGATGAGAGATGAGATTGGGTAAAATACTGGCAACTGATCAATGAGGAGGCTGAGATCAAGAGGGGGATTGCTATGGAAAACCATATCTAAAGTATATATTGTTAATTGTGAGGCATTTGCCTCAATCTGTATTTTGCCAACTTTTTCCAGGACAGGATCTCTTGTTAAGATTAAGGTATACTTAGAATAAATTGGGTTTAAACAGTTTAAATGGTGTTGACATAGGGCTGATTTATGTGGTAATCTCAAAATTTGAGCCTTTAAAATAATTTACAAAATTAAGGCTAAAGGGATTAAATTGTTTGTTTAAATAAGTTTGTATTTTTTAACTTGCATTTTGAACATGATTAACAAATATAATGTTTGACTTA
This sequence comes from Gambelia wislizenii, assembly GCA_030847615.1. Taxonomy (NCBI): domain Eukaryota; kingdom Metazoa; phylum Chordata; class Lepidosauria; order Squamata; family Crotaphytidae; genus Gambelia; species Gambelia wislizenii. The sequence continues at coordinate 153,482,186 of JAUMIR010000004.1, forward strand.
AAAGGATAAAATAATTTTTAATTAAACAAAGTATATAAAGTTTGATGTTGGAGTTATAGTATTGGAAAAACTGTAATTATACAATATGGATACTGGTTTCAGCCATAGAAAAGGTATTAGAGTAATGGTATCAGAATAATAGATAATGGATTAGTTAAATCATTAATTTTAATGTTTAAACATCACATTTTAGGATTATTTGAATTTTGAAGACTGGAGGATCATTTTGTTTAAATTGACTTAATTATTATCATTAACTATTACTAATGGACAAATATTGGAAAACTAACCTTTTATTAACTTTCTACAAGATAACTATTTAGTATTGTGAGTTTTACTTTATATGTATACTAACTAAATAGATTACAGAAAGAAAGTGTATTTTTTCATTTTTTCAGATGGAGGAGGCTTAATACATATTGGGTATAGCAGCTGAGGAAAAGATTGGAAGTCACTTTTACTTTGTCTTGTCATTCTTTATGCTTTTTACTCTTTATCTTACTTTTTCTTATCCTCTGTCTTTTATGCAGGATGTATGGTATAACTGGTGTTTTAGTATGTAAATTTTTTAGTATGCAGATTGTTTTCTTTGTTATATTTCTATTCTGTAGTACATAATTTTAATAAAAAATATTTTAAAAAAAATAAAATCCAAAACTTTTGGAGCTACCACACATACATACCTGTACTGTATTTACAAGGCTGGAGAGACACAGCTGGAGAGAGGGATGACAGTGGAGGAGGAGCAGCTGCAGCAGGTTGTGCAAAGTCTAGTTGTGAACTCGGCCACACCATCTCCCTTCCTCCAGGTCCTTTCCTCTCCTCAGAGGTGGGGGAGCCCAAAGAACATGTGCTTGGTGGCCAGGACTGACTTCTGCCTCTGCTGACCTATGCCATTTTATATGCAAGTAACTATACCATATTCAAAAATCTGGAATACAGAACATTTCTGATCCCAAGCATTTTGGATAAAGGATACTCAACCTGTATGTCATTTCCAAACCACTATTGATTAGATTTGTATGATTCCCAGTACATTCAGAATTTTCTAGCGTTATCTTGCTATATAACCTCAAGCATTAATAGTGCAGTCTTTTTATTGTTATTTTTTTTAAAAAAATGTATTGTTTTCAATACAAAATTAAAATTCATTTTGAAAATAACAATTAAAAATAAGACTGCATTATTAATTTTTGGGGTTGTGTAGCAAGGTAATGCTAGAAAAAAATTGAACATAGCATGTTCTGCGAAGCATGGAATAACTTCAGTTGTGCAAACCCATTTCCCCTGCAAAATGTAACTTTACTAAGAAATCTTTTTGGCTTCCCTGGAAATACCTTAGGTATTTTGTCATAAGAAGGAAAACATCACCCCAAATTTATACTGAATTTCATATTAGGTGAAATGTTGGTGGCAGTTCCAGATATACTGCTTTTGATGAGAGTATAATTGATGCTGCAATCTATTTGAGTCAAAATAGTTTAAACAATGTGGGCTAGCTTCGAATGTAACACAATTCTTCCATCTCCCACATAATATCTTGTTTGTGAACTTCCAGCAGGTGTCTATCACAATTAGCAGGAAAAGACTGCAAATTGGAGAGTTAACAGCTCTTCTTAGACTTCCTGAGCCTGTCACCAGCCTAAGTGCCTATATTCTGAATCCCTCCCCCCAGCAACATATTCTAGTGTGTCTGGTGTCTTTGACCATAGCCTGGCAAATTCCTTTTGAATACTTAAAAAAAAACTTTAAAAGATTTTATTAATTGATTGCATGAAAGCTGAAGTCATCATAAGTGCTGCTTAGTGGTTCAGTAAACCTTGCCTGAAGCATAAAATTGCTCATCCCAGAAGAACTGCATAGAAATGTCAGCTTTTGCATTATACAGACACACTTATATTAGGGAAATGATAAATCCAGGAACACTGAAAACCTCCACTATTTTTCAGGTGCCAGGCAAAAGATCTCTACCCCCAGTCCCACTCAGGCATTTTCAACATCTTGATTATTTTAGATTCTGGATTTTAACTGCCTTTTGATCTGTTGCTTGTGCTTAATGTTTGTGTGAGTGGGTCTCACAACAGACGTTTTCGGTAGAATCATAAAACTGGAAGGAGATTTCAACAACTTCACTCCTGCTTGTCTCCCACTCCATATCTTATTTCTGCCTCTCTCTTTCTCTCTCCTTCCCTTGCAGTCAATCAGCATTCCAAGCCAGTGGTCATGTTCACTGTCCTCATTGTGCAGTTTTTCCCTGTTGATTGGAATAGAGGCCTAAATCTAGCTAGATTAGACCCACTGAGTCAATGAGAATTTATTTTATATTAAACACACATACACACATCCTGCCCTATAATATAAGATCTTTGGGCAATGTACAAATAAATTCCATTTAAACCTGGTAAATCAGCACTCATGTACACTCCACTGATTCAGTGAGTCTACTGTAGTTGGGTCTAACAATTGGATTTGGCCAATAGTGAATTATGACAGTGCTGTTGTAACATTTAACAAGATTTCCAGGTATAAGACTAGATATAAATGTAGGGCTAAATTCAATGTTAGCCCTGCCTAGAGTAGGCCCATTAAAATGAATGGAACTTGTTGGTCATAACTAATTTAGATTCCATTGGAACACTAGGTGACACTAACACTGGATTCAACCCATACTGAGTAAAGTCATAAGAGAGCAAATAGATAATTAATTGAAGAAAATATTTGGTTTGTGTTTGAAACAATAAACTAGTTTTTGGAGATATGGGGTTATTGGGGAGGAGGGCTAGAAAGATTGGATACTAGAAAACCTTATTTGTTAGGAATAACAATTTCATCTGGGCACAGTGAATTGGCAAAATGTTGGCATGCTTGGTTTATAGAAAGAAGTTACTACTGCTTCTCATAGCAAGATTAACTTCAAACACAAAAAACAGATTCACTGCCTGCAGAAGGGAAAGGGGTTTCCTCCCCCTCCTCTCCTTCGCCTTCTTTGAAATCTCCTGTGAATAGAGATTAGTGTCCTGAAGGGGAGGAGTGAAGCATAATAAAGTATCTCTCTACAAGAGGCACCTGTGATTCTTGGCAGAGGGAGAAAAATGATTTCATAGCCAGGTTTTTTCATAGCCAGTTTTTTCCCCTCCATTTTGCTGAATAGCTTAGTTATCTGGGCACAGAGGCCTACAGATATTTCAGATAAATGGAGTCATATTAGATGGAAAAGCTGATGCTGCTGCACTTCACATAAATCTTCAGACTTGTGTTAACAATCTCCTCAAGCAAGATGATGCTCACAAGTAAAATATTTTCTATCATGTGGAATGATGCTCTATTCTGATTCTGAGCTAAAAATAACTGGATTTTAAGGAAGTCCCAATGAAGCAACCAGTGGCTTGGGCACACACTTTGAGAGCATTGATTCTCTCTGTTTACATTGTGTGAGTTGTTGTACTGCAGTGTACTCCAGTGCCACATTTTAAGATGCTTTGGAAACTCTCCTCAGTTTGATATCATGGAGGAGTACTTTTCAAGAAATTCAAAAAGCCTTTGTCTGTATGGAATCAGTTAGCTTTTTGGGGGGATCCTGTATAGATATCTTTGCTTATTTTGTTGTCACAATTTGTCAAGGAAAAATTTCATGAGGTTACCAGAGAGGCTGCATATTTTTCAATTTCTTGTTTGACAATTTTCTTGGGAAAGTACACAAAATTCACTTTTGTGTGTGTGTGTGCAACATGCAATATAGACCAGAGTCCTTGGTGTATGAGGAGGTTCACTGGAGGGCATTTTTACACAATGAGGAATTCAGCTCAAGGTTGCAGGAATGGAGTTGTGGAGTTGTGCATGCCTAGGGTTTGGTTCCCAGGCCTCCCTGCCCCCAACCCCATGGATACCAAAATCTGTTGATGCTCATTTCCCATTATATTCAATGGTGTAGTAAAACATTGTCCCTTATATAAAATGGTGGTGGTGGGGAATCAAGATTTACCTTTTCGGGTGATATATATGTATATGTATATGTATATATGTATATATATATATATATATTCAGGTCATGATGGTTGAATCCATGGATGCAGAATCCATGGTTATGGAGGGCTGACTGTACTTCTCTTCTAATAGAATAGTGGAAATTCAGTGCTCATGGCAAATGTGGCCATTTGAGATATCTATATACTTTACTTACATTTTTAATCATGTTCATGGTTGAATCCATGCATGCAGACTCTGGGTTGGCTGTAGTGGCACATTCATGTGTGCATTCTTATGCACATTGCATTTGCCATTCAACACAAGTGTTGTATATTTCAGTACATTATTCCTTCTGTCAAGATTTATGCTATGGAACCCCAATGTAGGATCATGAGTAGAGGGTGCAAATTGTTGTTGTTGTATTAACTATGGGTTATTGTGGTGGGTGACAATGTTTTATATTGCCAAGACAAAATAATGATGATGAAGGCTTTCTTTCCTGGTGTGCAAGGGTGCTAGAATAGTCACTTTCCTGTTCCTCATTCTCCCCTCTTCCTACATGCATGGCGGGACTGGGGGAGGCAAGGCAATTGGCTTCCACTGGCCTTGACTGGTAAGCAGCCCACACAGTCTGCCCATTGTTTGTTTGAGGGGAGATGCCAGCACATTAAAAAGAGAGGCCCTTCTTGGTGGTGGCAGCAGTATGGCACCAGGACCATTTCTCCTCCTTGTATCTGGGCTGCTGAACATCCCCAGTGTGGCCTATCTATGTGCCTGGGTTATAGAGCTGTTTTTAAAGAGGAAAATGTGGGAGTTTAAATGCATTCATGTCTTAGTACTATGTATATTAATATCTATCATGTATGGAGTGATTTCCATGTATGGAGTAGGAGGATGTCTTCTCTCTTCTCTCAACTGTGGAACTATAACTGGATACTGTCCAGGCATCCCTCTGCCCACCCCCAACCACTAAGTGGCCATGGGGGGCATGCTATGACATGGAAAAGATGGTTATACTGGGCCAGAGGGGAAATGGGGTAGAAATGCACTGTCAGAGTATTGCACTCTGTCAGGTGTATGAAGGATCTTGTCCCTGGTGTTCAAATAAGATACAGTAAACTCAAAATCCTTTTGTGTCACTCACATTATTGTGGACCCTTGCCTACACAAATAATAAGAGTAATATAAGTAAGAGCACAGTTACTGTGTTTAATAATTTGGTGTACCATGGTGAAAAATACATAAACCACTCTTTAACCTGCTTTCTGGCTTGGGAAATTGCCCTTGGGATGCATACTGAGCTATGATGACTCACGCCTAGCAGGTGTATATTTGCCTTGATTGATCAATAATATAACTTGCTATATATACCTATGCTTGATTAATGATCCATGGATATATGAATGCTTCAGGAGTTTTCTAAAGTAAATCAAAAGAACTAGCAGTGAACCATTTTTTAAAAAACCCTATCTATGCGTATATATATATATATAGAGAGAGAGAGAGAGAGAGAGAGAGAGCCATCATTTTATTGCCTTTATATGCAGAATTCTCTTCATAGGTCTTCCCACCAGTTTTGTGTATGGATATGAAAAAACACTTGAAAGGCCCCTTTGTGTATTTCAGTTTTACATCCTGTCCTTCAACAGTATTTGCATTGCTCAGCGAGGTAGCTAACACAACCGAGTAATTTAACATATAAAACTGAAGAGTCAAAAAATGAAGATTGTTTCAGTAGGGATAAACAAGACCATATTCCAGCAGAGGAAAATGCCCCCAAAGTCCAGCCCATGGAAAGTTATCTTCTGGGAAGACAAAAGCTTGTGGGAACAGGCATTTCCAATATTGAGGGGAAAGAACAAGATAGCAGGCTGAATGAACTTCACAGGGGAGGTAGGACAACTAGATAGGAAAATGGTTCCTCCACCATATACCCTCCAGCGTGGCCTCCACATCTTGAAGCAGGCCCCCAGGCCAGGATCTTTGGCGAGGCCCCTACTTACTGCTAAAGTTAAGGGTAGTGAGATGATCTACAGGATTTAGGATCAAAACTGAAATAAGTCAGTTTAAATGATGACATCAAAGTAGTATTTATATTTATATTTTTTTAAAAAAACTAAATGGATTTATATAATAAAAAATTGCAATAATATGCCAGGGCCCCATCCTAAACCTGGGCACCTGGGCCCCCAGACTAGAGCCCTGTCACACACTCCCTTTGTGTGGGCCATGCCCTCCAGTGTTTCACAATTGCTAACCAGGACACATGTAGACAAGCCACATCAGTACAGTCAGAAGGGTGCAGCCGTCAACAAGAGGGCAAATGTTATTAATGGGAAAGAATGCACAAAACTACTATTTTGAACACAGAAACTCTGGAATTTATGTCCTGAGTTTAGAAGGGACATGATTTCTCTTCCAGCTGCCCCCCCCTATTGGGACAGCTACAGGGTGTGGTACCATAGGCATCAGTTCAAGAAGAACCTCTTGGGTTACCATAACCACCCTCCTTGGCATTTCCCTTTTCCCAAGCCAAATAAGTCTCCTTGTGGAAGTGATGGCTAATGGTCAGTGCTAAATATGCTAAACTCCAGCATCCTTTGAATGACTATACATTCTCCATCCCCTTTCTGTGTGGGTATAGGTTGGAGTACTAAATAGGTGAGTCTTCCATTTTTGCCTGTACCCATATTTGAATGTTCTGAATTTCCATAAGTTTGGACTTTAAAAATAAAATGATCCAAAAGGAAATTCACACCTGGGGCAGCTGGCAGATTGTGAAGTTGGGAACTCCACTCTGGATTGTATGACTGCTCCTTAGTCAGCTGCTCCAGGTTTTGATGAATTCTTTGTGTGTGTGTGTGTGTATGTGCAAATATTTTATTAGTGAAATACAAAGGCTATAAAAACAGCATAGGTTAACATAACTAATACACAAACAAAGCCTCAGGAACCCCCTCTGGAGGTTGCTTCTGGACCTCCAAACTGATGCTGCTTGCTCGAAAGGGTTTTTAATAAACTGTATTATATATTGATTTTAATTTGTATTAATTTAATAATGTTTTAAGGGGGGGAAGGGATTTTGAGCTGTTTTATACTGTGTATTATTTTATTGTTGTAAGCCGCCCCGATTGCTCGCAGAGGGGCGGGATATAAATAAATTTTATTATTATTATTATTATTATTATTATTAAAAAAAGCAAAATGAATAAATACAATCTTAACATAGTGAGAAGAATTATCAAAACAGAGAAAATGAAACAAAAAAAAATACACATACCCAGAATAATATACATATAAATCCTTATACCAAAGTGTGAAAAACACTTCCCATTTCTCTGTACTGCTGTTTCATTATTTACCCTCTTCACACGCCTCCCATCAAACACTTCTTCTTTCAACAATTTAGCTGCCGGTTCTTTTTTTCTTTTCAATTTTATTTTTTATTTACTCTTATATTTATAAACCATGAAAGTTAAAATGAACACAGCATATATATTAAACATCTCCACACTTATACACTGATCTTCCAGGCTTTGCGTATGTGATCTTCCAGTCTATATTTCCCATCTTTTTCACTCCTTCTTATACTTTTTCCCTTTTACTCTTCTTACCATATTACCTAAGATGGAGGTCGCTAACATTTTGCACATTCAGATGAATTCTATCTCTATCTCCATTCTAGGTAGTATTCTTATCATCCCCATAACCTTTACCATCTTCAATTCTCCCCCAATTTCTCTCTCTTTTCTAGTCTCCCTCCTCTCTTCTTCTCTTCCTACACTTTCTCTTACCCTGACACTTTTCCTTCTATCTCTATCAGTTTTTGATGAATTCTGATCAAAAGGAACCAAAGGGAAATTCTTCCTCATGGCTAGTGTGGAGTGCATGCAAAGCTCTTGATTACGCTGGTTTTAAAGCATTCATTTGCAGCAGAGTAACCATGTTTTCTGCATAATCAAATTAGGCACACCATTTGCCATATTGATTCTGCAAATGCTACTCATTACTGATTGCCATTGTTTTGTTGTCAAGCATTATATAACTATAATATTATATACAATTGTGGGGGAAAGCTGCATCCCAGCAGGCTACTGAGATGAATTCATTGTGTTCACAGACCTGGACAGCATTTTCTTTGAGTAGACAGCTTTTATTCCTGCACCCCATTTGATCAGAGAATTGAAAAGTGTAGTCTCCTGTGTCTCTGAATGCTACTCACCATCCCTCATTTCTATTATCTGTAAGGCTTTATAGTATTATTTTTGTTATCTTTAATGACATACTATCCCTTTCTTCATTCGGTGTAGATGTCCACTCCAAAGCAGAAAATCCATTTCATTTCTACACAGCAATAATATGTAGATACAGCACTACATACATATTGTTACATTATCATCTCATCCTGAAAAGAAAACGAAAGAGTATAAACAAAGACTAAATTTTCAGGAGTAAACCTTTCAGTTATAATTCACAGCTTGTCCATGGGTTAATTCAACTCTTATCTTTTCTCAAAAATGTCATGAATTTAATCATATAGTTTATATTATCTCAGGCTGAGGCCAGAAGTTATGGTGGTATCATGGCCACTGCTGAAAGCTTCAGTCCAGTGTCTGATTTTTTCTCTCCACCACAATGTCTAGGAAATTAAAACACATGATTGCATTGTGTAAAATGTTTCCTTGCCCCTATTGCATTTTATTGACAGTTATATGTGGGGACAAGAAATCCCAATGAAATATTGCTACATCAGATACCAGAATTGGCTGGCTTGGCGTGTTATTTCTGACTTTTCATCAACATTCCAAGTACTCAGAGAACAAAACTATCATCACATTTGTAGACCAGGTTTTGGAAGGAAAGTGAAAGTTGTCAGTTTGGCTGAGATTACATTGTCACATGGGCCCTCTAGACAAGTGTAGCTTTGAGGGCAGGAAAGAAATGAAATATACCACAGAAGGTTTTTTTAAAAAAAGTTAAGGAGTCAGGGACAGTGATGAATAGTAGCCAAACAAAGAATTCAAAATTCAGAATAAGTGTTGGAAAATAGGAAGAAGATGGAAGGGAACGTGTAAAGTCGAGGAAAAAGTTATTAAAGACATGGAATTGAGGCAATTTATTATATTATTATTAGGTATTATTATTATGAGGTATTATTAGATTATTATTAATTCTAATTCTATAGTTTTAATTCAAGCAGTGCTCTAGAAGCATGCATATAACTCCCTTAGGCTTGAACAGCTTTTTTCAGCTCATCCAGACATGTGGTATTCTAGAAGAATCTATATTTCTTTAAACCTCTCATAAAATGAATCTTATTTCATTGAATTTAAAGTTGTAGAAAACATTAGATTAGTGTTAGAATTGGGTCCCCCCCCCAATTCTGAGGCCCGTAGAGAATGATTGTGTAGCAGAAGATGTGTGATGGTCATGAAAGCAAAAGTATAGGTGTAGCCATCAACACTTGTCTATTTTATGATCCACCAGCAAAGCTTCTCTGCTTCTCAGAAAGACCAACGTGAGCATGGGAGAGAGGAGATTACAGCCTTGCAAGGAAAATTTTATCAGCACCAACTGGCAGAAAGGATCCTCAATGAAATCTTGTGTGTGCCTTTAAACGTTCATTAAACAGAAATACAGCATAACCATTCTTCACCAAAGAAAATGTAATCAGGACATCAAAAGTGCTCAGATAAATTGGATTTCTGATTGGCAAGTTAATGGGCATGTGATTTCTGCTTGAGGGCATAACCTTTAAGAAAGGAATTCATTGCTATTCAGTGAAATTCACTCTGCCCAGTGGGAAATCCTCAGCAGGGCAAGGGGAGTCTCCAGGCACTGCAATTGTAGTTTTAGCTAGTGGCTCTTCAATAATAGACTACAATTATCCACCTCCAGTCCACATCATTGCCTTCCTAACCTTTCTTCCATTTGGGTGTTCTTATCACACCCACCCTGCCGATGAGGGAATTATTTTTAAAAAGTCTTCAGCAAACTGGAACTACACACACACACACACACACACACACACACTTAAGCCCTCCAGCACTATGTAGCCGGTAGCCTTCCCATTTACTGTGACATAAGCTTTTTGTGGGTTACAACACACATTCTCAGATGCATGGAAGTGCCCTTTCACATGTCAGTGCTCTCCGGACATTACAATCATTTTGATTCTGCTTAGAAATGTGACATATCCACGTTTTCATTTCCCTGGCCACTTTGCAAAATATTTTTTTCCACACTTCTCCTCTAATTATGTACAGCTACTGTGGCAATCCCACTTTAAACCACCACCTGTGGTATTAGTCTCCATCACACAGCAGCAATGACAAAGCCTGTCCCCCACTCTTCCCAGGATCTTCACTAGATCCATTTCCCCAGTTGTGCCATATATAAGGGCAGCTCTTCAGGGCTTTTAGGCTCTGCTTGAGTTTAATTTTGGTAATGTTGACTAGGCACTAGATTTCAACTTGAATAATAGCAAATATAATTTTACAGAATGCAAATTATTTAACTAGATATGAAGTTAGGAAATGAATGTGTATATGAAGTTATATATGCATGCTTACAACTTTACTTATGAATTACATATCAAGGCTCTTCATGTGATCCATGACCCTGAAAAATCAGTGTCCTCATAAGATGTCTTCATGCATAAAGGATACTCTCTTCTTTAAACTCTTGATTAAATTGACACAGAGGTATGGACATAGTTTGTGGTGATATTTTCATGTGTATCTAAGTAAGCCCTTGCTCTTATCACACCAAGAGAAACAACACAGGGGATGGGGTTAGCATTTTTCTCTCCTTTATGCATTTATTTCAAGTAGATTCTGAGTGTTTGATGATTATGTAAGGAGATTATCACATCACACTGTTATACTGTTTATTGTTCCACTTTAAGTGCTCTGGCTGCCTCCTGTGGAATCCTGGGATTTGCAGTTTAGGGAGGGGCATTTATAATTCTCAGCTAGAGAGTTCTTAGGCCTCACTAAACTACAAACCCCAGAATTCCATAGGAGGCAGCCACAGCAGTTAAAGTGGAATAATAGTGTTATAACACTGTAATGTGATCGAGTCAAGTCATAGAGATGTATCATCCATACTCACATGTCCATGTAATTTTTTTAGAACTGATCCAATTAGGATGCATATTAGGTACAACTGCATGCGTGAATGAACCAATCCTAAATGGAATCTTTGTCAAGATCTTGCACCAATACAGAGGGTGTATCTACACTGTATAAATAATGCAGTTTGACACTGCTTTAACTGCCATGGCTCCATCCTACAGAATCCTGGGATTTGTACTTTTGGGAGGCACCAGCACACTTTGGCAGATAAACCTAAAGACTTTGTAAAACTACAAATCCCAGGATTCTGTAGAATGGAACTACAGCACTGAATGTCGTGTCAAACTGAATTATTTCTATAGCAGAATAGAGTGGTACTATTACTTCCCTTGATCTAGACAGTATACTCTTTGCATTGCATTAGATTTTTTACTTGCCGCACCACACTGCTGACACATATTCAGGTTGTGGTTCACTAAGTCTCCTAGATCCCTTTTGCATGTACTACCATCAAGCCAGTTGTCACCCATCCTATATCTGTGCTTTTTGTTTTTACTGCCCAAGTGTAGTACCCTACATTCCTCCCTGTTGAAATTCATTTTGTTAGTTTTAGTCCAGCTTTCTAATCTCTTAAGGTCATTTTGAATTGTGATCCTGTCCTCTGGGGTATTAGCTACCCCTCCTAATTTTGTGTCATCTGCAAACTTGATAAGCATGCCCTCTGTTCCCTCATCCAAGTCATTGATAAAGATGATGAATAGCATTGGGCCCAGGACAGAACCCTGTGGCACCCCGCTGGTTACTTCTCTCCAGGATGAAGAGGAGCCATTGATGACTATCCTTTGGATTTGGCCCATTAACCTAGTACAAATCCACCTAACAGTTGCATTGTCTAGCCCACATGTTGCTAACTGTTTTTTGTTTTTGTTTTTTGGCAAGAATATCATGGGGCACTTTGTCAAAGACCTTACTGAAATCAAGATACACTACTTCCACAGCATTTCCTTCATCTACCAATTATGTAACTCTATTTAAAAAGAGAAATAAAAAAAAATCTGGTATGATTTGTTTTTCAAAAACCCATGTTGACTTTTAGTGATCACAGCATTCCTTTCTAAGTGCCTACAGACTGTCTGTTTAATGATCTGCTCTAGAATCTTTCCTAGTATTGATGTAAGGCTGACTCTACGATAATTATTTGAGTCTTCTTTTTATCCCCTTTTAAAGATAGGGACAATAGTTGCCCTCCTCCAGTCTCCTGGGACCTCTCCTGTTCTCCAGGATTTCTCAAAGATTATTGACAGTGGTTCAGAGATTACTTTTGTCAGTTCTTTTAGTACCCTTGGATGTAGTTCATCTGGCCCTGGAGACTTGAATTCATTTATACTGGCCAGGTATTCCTGAATATCTTCTTTACCTATTCTATGCTGCATTTCCCCTACTGCATCATCTACTCCATTTTCTCCATTTTCTGCATCATCTACTCCATTTTCTCTTGAGCGCTGGTCTCCTTTTGGGAGCAGACCAAGGCTAAGAAGGTGTTGAGTATCTCTGCCTTTTCTCTGTCCCCTGGTAGAATTTTGCCACCTTCTCCCCACAGCGGTCCTACCACTTCCTTGCTCTTTCTTTCGCTACGGACATATTAAAAAAAGAAGCCCTTTTTATTTATTTTTTTAACCTCTCTGGCAAGCCCAAGCTCCATCTGTGCTTTTGCTTTTCTGATTCTCCCCCCCCCCCCGCCCAAGCTGCCTATTTATCTGATTTTTTCTTTGGTGATTTCTCCCTTTTTCCATTTCTTGTACATGTCTCTTTTAAGTCTTAGCTCAGTTGAAAGTTCTATAGACATCCATACTGGTTTCTTTAGATACCTGCCATTTTCCCTCCTCATTGTAACTGTTTGAAGTTGTGCCTTCAATATCTCACTTTTTAGAAACTCCCATCCATCATGTACTCCCTTCTCTTTTAGTATTCCTGACCATACAATCATGCAAAGTAATTCCCTATGTTTTCTGAAACCAGCTTTCTTAAAGTCTGGAAGGCATGTCTGACTACACTTGGCTTTTCCTTCTCTATATAACAAACTCCAGAAGAATATGGTCACTTCCACTTAAGGAAGCCACCACTTCCACCTCATTAACCAGATCATCTCTGTTGGTTAGGATCAGATCTAAATAGCTGATCCCCTGGTTGCCTCTTCCACCTTCTGGACAATGAAATTGTCTGCAAGGCAAGGGACGAATTTGTTGGACCTTACATTTCTGGCAGAGTTGAACTTCCAACATAAATCAGAATAATTAAAATCCGCAATTATCACTACATCTCATGTCTGGATGTTCTAGGAAGGCATCATGCAAGTCCTCAGTTTGGCTTGGAGATCTGTACTAGACCCCCACAATGACATCCCTGCTGTTTCTCTTCCTCTTGATTTTTCCCCAGATACTTTGAACCTGGCTTCCAGGATTTAAGTCATGGATCTGTTCACAGGTATACACATCCTTAATGTAGAATGCTACTCCACCACCTTCCTATTTGGTCTATTTCTCTGAAATAGGTTATACCTCTCTATTACTACATTCCTTGAGCAAGCAGGGATCACCAGCATTGAGGCCATGATATTGAGAACACAGCTGCACTGGGCAGGGCACGTTTCTAGGATGGAGGACTATCGCCTCCGCAAAATAGTACTCTACAGTGAACTCACCACAAGTCAGGGTAAGAGGGGCGCTCCAGAAAGTGATACAAGGAGCCCCTGAAACATCTCAGGCTTGGCCAAATTGATCACCAACAATGGTCCGCCCTGGCCTCACTTCGGAAGGCATGGAGACACACTATCCACAATGCTGCAGCCTTATTTGAGAACTCATGCCGAACAAGTCTTGAAGAGAAATGACAACGCAGAAAGAATCACAACCCGGAAACATCACCCAAGGAAACCTACTGCTGTGCTTTCTGCAACCGAACTTGTCTATCTCAGATTGGCCTTTTTAGTCATCAGTGCTCTTGCAGTAAGCACGGGATGAGTCCTTCCTGAATCTTTGTTTGCGAAGAAAAGCCAGAGAGACTACATTCCAATCATGAGACTTATCCCACCAGTTTTCAGTGATGCCTATTAAATCATATTTGTTTTGTTGTGCTAAGACTTCAAGTTCATCCTATTTATTTCCCATGTCTGTGCATCTAAGGTCATGGGTCATTCCCCCATCTGCCTTTAAAAAGTTTTATTCCTCCCACTGCTGGGTTCTTGTACTATTTGCCTTGTTCTCTCTGTAACATACAGTCTATTATTTTCAGCCCTTGAGGAACTCCTGCCCTCAAGACTACTGTCTCCCGCCCATACACAACTCAGTTTAAAGCCCTCCTAATCAGATCTTTCAGACTTTAAACAAAAATATTCCCTGCCAACTGCTGTGAGGTGCAACCCATCCCATGCCAGAGGTCTATCTCCATGAAACAGCAGCCCATGGTCCTGGAAGCCAAACTTTCCCAGAAGCACCATCTGTGCAACCAGTTGTTCACCTCCACTATCTTTCTCTCCCTTCCTGCGCCATTCCCTTCCACTGGAAGGACAGATGAAATGACTACCTGTGCATCCTAGTCCTTCAGCTTCCTACCCAGAGCCTCATAATCCCTTTTGGTATTCAGAAGGCTATGGCTTCCAGTATCATTGGTTCCCACATGGACCAAAAGGAAGAGAAAACAGTCAGTAGGCTTCACAAGTCTTGTCAGCCTCTCTGTTACTAGCACCACTCCTGTAGGGTCCTCACGACTAACCTAATACCTAACCTAATAGAGGTGTGCTGTCTCCCAGGTGCAAAAATCCATGATGCAACAGAGAGGCTAACCTAACACCAACTGGGAGAACTGTATTAAATTGAACTATACTAAACTATAAATCAAGCACTGAACTATAAATCAAGTGCTAATTATGATTGTGAGTAGTGTTTGAGAAAGAGGAGAAATGTAAGGAATTCTCACAGCATATAATTGTGATTATTACTGTTGACTTTTTATGTATAATTGTACAAGTGCTTGCTAAAGAGAATTCTTTCTAAAGTTGGGAACCAGTTTATATAACTATATAACATGTGGTTTTGAATTGTATTCCTAAATGTTCATTAAAACATTGTGTATATAATAAGTCAAAAAGTATCACCATAAGTGACTATTTCTCAATCCATTCATGTTGTGATACTGGTTATGTAAAGTTAGCTAGCACTTGATTCATAGTGTAGCTCATTTGATATGTTATAGACAAAAACATCACCATATGTGATTGTGAATTAATCTATGTATGTGTGTACATATGGTTATTGTTTAATAATTAGCACTGGATTTATAGTTCAGTACTTGATTTATAGTTTAGTATAGTTCAATTTAATACAGTTCTCCCAGTTGGTGTTAGGTTAGCCTCTCTGTTACATCATGGATTTTTGCACTTGGGAGACAGCACACCTCTCGAGACATCTTATCAGGCCCACAAACTACTGATTATGTACCCCTCAGCAGAGAGTCTCCTACTACCACCACACACCTCCTCTGAGGACTGGCAGAGACCAATCTGTGTGCTATACCATCCAAGGTCTCATGCACATTCTCTGAGGCCTGGCACTGCTGTTCCTGCCCATTCCTTGACATCACTGACAAGGGAGAGAGCTTCAAACCGGTTCTGTTGTGTCATATACTTAACTGGTGACCTGGTTTTTTAAAAAAAGATATAAGATTAGTTTGGCTGGATTTGCTCTTGACAAACCAATTCTGGCTTTTAGTGATCACTGCATTTTCATCAAGATATTTGCAGACAGATTTCTGTACAATCTATTCTTATGATTTCCTAGTATTGAGGTCAGGCTGACTGGTCTCTGGTTTCTTTCTTTCTCCTTTTTTTAAAAGAGAGGGACAGTGTTTGCCCTTCTCCAGCCTCTGGCACCTCACCTCTTCTCCAAGATTTCTCAAAAATGATGGTAAGTGGTTTAGAGAGAACATCAGCAAGTTCCTCCACTACTCTGTGATGCAATTTGTCTGGCCCTACAGATTTGAAGTCATTTAAGTTAGCAAAGTGATTCCTGACTAATTCCTTATCAATCTTGATTTCCAATCCGGATTCCTTACCAAAGTCTCTGCTGCTGCTGCTGCTGCATGGAAGCACACAGTTCTGTTTTGAGGGGGGGGGGGAGTGAAGCAAAATAGATGTTGACTAGTTCTGCCTTTTCATTGTGATCTGTTAAGATTTTACCATCCTTGCTGAACAGTGGCCCCACTGTCTCCTTTGTCATTCTCTTTCCTCACATTTATCTGAAAAACCCTCTTTGTTTCTTCTTGCTTGCCTAGCCAGTCTCCGCTCATGCTGAGCTTTAGTTTTCTTTATACAGTTCCTGCAAGCTTGGGCTACAAATCTGTACTTTTCCTTGGTGATGTGTCCTTCCTTCCACTCTATACACATACTACTTTTCCCCTTTTCATTTTTTCCCTTGAGTTTGCTGTGCAGCCAAAATAGCTTTTTCAGAAGTTTCCCATTTTAGTTCTATGGGATTGTGATTGCACTTTTTCAATTCCTTCTTCAAGAACTCCCACCCTTGTGTTGTGTTTTTTCCCTTTGGCATGTCTAGCCACTGAATTCCTCAAGTATCACCCTGAACTTCTTAAAATCAATCCTGAAAGCCAAAGCTTGTGTTCATAATCTTCTGTGATATGTCCCACAATTATGGATTCTAGAATTACATGCTCACTTCCTCCTAAAGTACCAACTACTTTGATTCCAGAGACCATCTCCTCCCTATTGGTTAGGATCAAGTCCAGGATTGCTAATCCCCTTGTTCCTTCCTCTGTCTTTTGAAATGGGAAATTATCTGCAAAGCATACCAGGAATTTGTGGGACAGCCTATGCTTAGTAGAGTTAGTCTTCCAGCACATATCAGGGTAATTGAAGGCCCCTATAACTACTTTCTTGCATCTTTGAGATTTCTGAGATTTGTTTCTGAAAAGCATTATCTACCACCTCTTCTTGGTTTTGTGGACTGAAGTAAACTAGCTCTCCTTTCTCTTAGAGCTGAGACCAGTACTTCTTTCTCCTCTGAATTGCCTCCCCCTACCTACTGTTAAGCAACAGTAGTTGCTGCTCCTTATGGGGCTGCCTGCACCCCATCCAAAACAACAACAACAACAACAACAACAAGAACAACAACACTTCTGTCTCTGTATATGCATACACACTTAAGCATTCATATGTCCCCAACATAACTCATGGTGAGCCCATATCATGAACTTCAATCCTTAGTATCTCCAAATAAATATTTAGAAGTAGCGTGGCTGTTAGGGATAGAAAGAATATTTGGAAATATTCAAGAAATGGTTGAAAAACATGTTTTTCAAATGCTGAGAAGAATCCTGGATGGATGAGAATATTTGCAGTTCAGGACTTATTCTGCACAAAATTCACATGTCATTGTTTTGTGCAGAAAACAGCATTTTCTGCATGGAAGACAGCATTCTCTATGTGGAAAAAAATATTGAAAAAATATTAATTCCTTTTAAAAAATGCTGTGTCTTATGGCTTTATTCTGTGTGAAATTTGCACATGGTTGATTTACATAGAAGACAATATTTTCTGCACAAAAAAATCATTTTCAGCATAGGAATTAATATTTCTGCATTGAAATATTATTTGGTATATCATGGAGATATACTGTTTCCTGTGCAGAAACCCTGTTTTTCTATGCATCACAACCACACATGAATTTTACATAGAATAAATCCTGAATTGCAAATAGCCTTCAAAAATGGGGTGGCTTTCATAGAATTCCTGCAGCACAAAGAAAATTGCTGAAATTACTTTTTGCTACCTTCAAGATGAAATTTAGTGAAGAAGTACCTCCCTACTGGCTGCCCAAAGACCCCAGCGTGTGGTGGAATCTCCTTCTTTGGAGGTTTTTAAACAGAGGCTGGATGGTGATCTGTCAGGAGTACTTTGATTGTGTGTTCCTGCATGTGAAGGGGTTGGACTGGAAGGCCCTTGTGGTTTCTTTGAACTCTATGATTCTATGACCCTAGAGGACTGCAAGCTGTCATACATGACAAGATGAACCAATTTTGTGAGTCAATATAAAACAGCTTCATATATCTTCTTCCATGATATTCCTGTTTCTATGTGGCAATATTTGAAGAGGCAAACTTGAACCTACTTACATGGACATGGATTGCACTTGGACTCAATGAAGTGCTTTTGGGCAAGATTCCATAGCCTGTTACTTTCTAAATGAAGGTTACATTATTTACAGACTGTGACAATGCAAATAATAAATCATCAGAATAGTTTTTGTTTAAAATCAAAGATTTTAAAAGATCATGTTTTTGCCCCAAGATACCATAGTTTATCATTTGCAGTACTCAAGAACCATTAAAAACAACTTTGTTATGGCTTGTACAAATGTTAAAGAAGGATCCTTTCCCCCCACACAACACATACATATATACACCATGGCAGCCTTGAAAATGTTGTGGCCATATATTTATCTGTCAGAACTGCATATTCTTTAATGGAATCCTTTTTCCAAAGCAGCAAATGTTGACTTCCCCAATCCATTTTCCTATTATTAATGGTAGCTTTTAAGAAATCGCTATGAAAAGCAGATACATTCAATTAATCCTTTCAAGAGCTTCTTGTCACTTCCCACTAAGGGGAAATTTAAAGGGTGCCTGGAGTATGCTGCCTTTTTAAAGATTACACATCCCTGTCAATAAAACATACTCAGTAAAAGCAAAATCTTATTAACACTGCGTTGGGAGACCAGTTAAGCCTTACTTTCTGCAGTATTAGTCAATATAAACAGGTGGGAATGAATAGACTATCCCTGCTAGAAAGAAATGGAAATTAGCATTATTTTAGAAAAGGACTGTCAATTGTAATATATTCCTTATGAAAACTAAAAGATTCCATTTTTAATCTCTGCAATATATATTGGATTGCAGTGTTGGATGTTCTTTCTAAGGTATCACACCCATTATTGGCTTTTTAAAGCAGGGATCCCATGAGAACTAATTCAGCCTTGAGGACCAAGCCAGGAAGTTAAGTTGGGTGCCTTCTAGCACCTATGCTTGGTAGACTAGCCACCACCAATTGTAACTAGCACCTTTCTTTCTCAGATATCCAAATTATCCCAAAAAAATCCCTGTGAACCAGGTTTCTGCTTGAGATATAATGCTAAGACAATGTTAAGGTTAAGACAATGAAAAATAAAGTTTGCAGCTTACGGATGTTCTTGGATACAAAATTATTTCTGGAAGGCTAGGTGGCTGTTATGTCCAGAAGCACATTTGCCAACCTTCAGTTGCTGTTACATGTGCCTCTCTTTCTAGGGAGGGTAGATCTGGTCACAGAGGTTCACACTTCAATAATCTCCCATTTAGAGTACTGTAATGAGCTCTATGTGGGAATGTTCTTGGAAAGTGTTCAAATACTATAACTGGTTCAAAATCTGGCATCCAGACTGTTATCAGCTGTGTGTTTTAGAGAGCATGTATAACCTGTCCCACATATTGATTGCCCTGGTTTTCAGTTTGCTTCTAAGCTCAATTCAACATGTGTTTCTTTCAGTATAAGGTAGGTGAAAGCATTTTGACTTACAAGTCATAAACAGTATGGGGCCAGGATATCTGAATGACTGCCTCCTCCCATATGAGCCTGCCCAAATTTTGAGATCCTCAAACTAGAAGATACATTTAGCATGTATTTAGAAGAGGTGCTCCCTCTGTTTGCCATACAGCATTACTGTCTGCAACTGCAAATATTATATCTAGCATGCTTTGTTTTGTGATTGCTTGATGGAGGTAACACAGGCTAGGTTTGCAAATCTGGATGCTAAAGCACATATTAAAGAGAGATTCAAAGAGACAGAATTGCATTAGTGTCTCTGTTTCCAACATTACTAAGCATCATGAAAGGGAGAATGCTGGAGCATTGGAAGGAATGTTCTTGCACCTAATGTGTTTTGATGTATGGCATTTTGCAGTGCATTATAAGAAAGGAGCATTTCCATGTGAAGCATCCACATGGAAAATCTGATATTAAATGCCAGGTTCCCCAGAAGGAGAAGTGATGATCTTTCTAGAAGGTTCACAAATTGTAATGTGACTTTGTTTAATCAATAAGCAACCAAGGAGAGCAAACCTGTTGTTAAGAAGATAAGAACACACCATGATAGCTTCACAAACAGCTGCTCCTTATCTGACTGATATGGTACTTAAGTTAGATGAGCTTAATTAAAAATAATGAAAACTACCTTTTTAAAGGTTAAAGTATTTTTTGTTGTTGTTTTTTACTCTGACATCTTGGGGAAGCATAAAGCATTATCACTCTGGAAAACCTCAGATAACCAGAAGATCAGCCCAAGATAATAACATGAAGGTCACAGGCTAATTAAGCCAAGTGTTTTGCTATGGGCTGGAGAATCTAAGGTCTTTATATGTACAAGTCATGGGCATTTTCTACTAAGTATAGGTAGAAATTGTTAACAAGAAAGGCATTGGTTTGTTTCAGCTGGTAGTGATGCCATTCATTTAAAGAATTTTAGGTGATCTGCCACCTTTAAACAAATAAATCAGACAGTTACTGAGTCACATTTAAGTATATTTGTATATTGCCAAAAGCTTACATGGGGGATACTTCAATAAAGAAAGGTCATTTTTTTTATTTCTGTTTTTTATTATTTATTTAGTTGCTGTATCTGTGTAGCCACCTCAAAAGATGAGTCATCAGTGCTGCTCAAAAAGAAAATCAAATAAATATAATTTAATATTGCAGTAGGAAACCATAAAAATCATTTGAAATATATATCCGAGATGCCTCGACTGTGAGATATGAATTTGATACAAGCCCTGAACAAAAAGCCTATAAAACAATCATCACCAGAAGCCTTAAAAAACCAGAAGGATTGAGTTAATATTCTAGAAAGAGAACATATTCTATCCTAGACTCTCAAATTCACCTTCCAATATTTGTATCACAAATTAAAGCCATATCCATAATAATCTAAACAAATATTACCTATGACTTTGCAGCAGGCAGTATGATGTCTGCTCTTGGCTGTTCTGTCACTTCTATTGTCAAAATAGCTGGGGATGAATTAAACTTAACATCATTTTGATGGGGGAAATGACTAAAAGGAGACCTTTTCTGTACTTCTTTCACATAATGATGCATGCTTTTGAATGTACTCTCCATTTAACATTGCCCAAGAGATCAATTTTCAGGATGTTCTTTAATGTCCTAAAACAGAGAAACCACTGATACTTTGTAGGATGGATTTCTTTCTTAAGTAACCACAGTAAAGTACATCAGTGGGAGTGACTGAGTGGGATTGGAGGAGTTCATTATGTGGTTATTTGAAATCATGTGGTGAATTATGATTGATGCTATAGAGGGAGATGCAGAAATATCGCTCCCTGTGGTAAAAGTATGCCTTCTACAGCTGCCAAAGCTTTATGCAAACTAACACAATGTGGGATTGCAGTCTTTCTCCCTCATTGTTCCCTTCTTTGGAGTGATTTCTTCTCCATTCATTAACCATGGTTTTATTTTAAATGTATACAACAGGTTACTGACACAAATAGTGCTTCCCTCACAAACCAAGGATTGACACCATCAGTTTTGATGGATACAGCAAGCCATGATTATGAATCAACCATAGTCATAGAGTTGGAAAGGACCACAAGGGTCACCTAGTCCAACCCCATGCCCTGCTGGAATACTTGCAGAAACAAAAGCCCTTCTGAGACATAACCATTCAATATCTGTTTAAAAACTTCCAGGGAGAGCCCACCATCCTCTAATTCAGTCTGTTCCACCGTTAAACAGCTTGTAGTTAATACTGATCTACATGTAACACAAAATCATAGTTAGCAATGGGGAATGAAAGGTGGAGGAAAACACTCTAGAGGAGAACTGAGCAAGGAACAAATGAGCCCAGTGTTTGAATCCTGGTTAACATACTGGCAGTGGTAGAATGGACTTTCAAAATGGACATACAGCAGGCCCCTGGTATCCACTGGGGTTTAGTTGCAGGACCCCCTGTGGATATCAAAATCCATGGATGCTCAAGTCCCATTATATGCAGTAGTGTGGTAAAGTGGTGCCTCTTATATAAAATGGCAAAAATCAAAGTTTGCTTTTTGGGTTTGTTTGTTTTAATGTTTTCAAGCCATGGATAGTTGAATCTGTGGATGCAGAATCCATGGATATGGAAGGCTGACTGTACTTCTATTCTAATAGAATAGTGGAAATTCAGTGTTCATGGCAAATGTGGCCATTTGAGATATCCATATACTTAAATCTTTAATAATGTACAAAAACAATATTTTTTTTAAAAAAATGATGTAGAATCAGTCATTGTGTATGGAGTTTTCACTCTGCATTATTGAATGCTGCTTTCAAGTTATATATTATATATGTTTGGAGTGTAATGATGCCACATTGTGTTTTAATTGATTTGAAATTACACAAGGCAAAGAGATTTGAGGGGATTGCTTTTCATGGTAATAATAAAAAGAAGACAAACACATATTGTGGCAAGGACCTAAGGAGGATCAACACACTGTACATGGGTTAAAATAAACCAAATTCCTTATTTCTTAGGAGAGAGAAAACACATTCCTTCATAAATAACTGAGAGGATGAAGATAGTGGAGGGGATTAGATGGTAAAGGATTTGATACAGAAATACAGAAAAATATTCTTTCTTACACATTTTTTAAAATTTAGTACATACTGAAGATATTGACTTATTAAGAGTTACATCCCTACATACAAATTTGCAGGAGCATTTGAAGGCTTTGTTATTGAGAGGTTGGTGAATCCACTCTTGCTTTTTTGGCAGCTGTTCTTGCATTTACTCCAGGTTGTATGGGAGCTAGGCACTGGAGCCTATTCCTTTCAAAGTTTCAGCACCAGGAATGTTCCTGTACAACCAGAGCAACTGAAGAAGGAGTGGTCATAAAATTGAGAAAGGATTCATCGTCCCCACAATAACAGATTTACCAGGCACCACAGCAATGGGGGAGAAATACCATTCTGTTCACATTTAAATGAATTCTACCTCATTTCCTGAATTCAATGCATAAACTAAAACACAAATATCCTTCAGTGTTCACACTTCTCTTAATTTTCTATGTTTGGGAAAAGGTGCACAAAACTACTGCTTGCGGGTGAAACATGCATTATGTTACATCAGATTATTTGTAAAATTATTAGAATTGTGGACAAAAAGACAGGCAAAGTTCGCTTTAAGCTGTGCAAAAATTGCAAAGTGCTGCAGAAGTGGAACAAAGGAAATATAAGTTTGGGACAATGAGAACATGAGGAGGAGGAAACAAAATTCACAGATGTGTCCAACCCTACAAATGAACTACCATAGGTAATTCAGGGTCAGCTCACTCCAGAAAGCTGAGGAAAAAATCCTATAAAGCCCTATCAGGCTCAGGTTATTTGAAGAAACATACTCTCCCATACCAACCTTCTCTCTGTCCCCCCCCCACCTTCACTGATGCACCTGGTAATTACATAGGAGAGGGTCTTCTCAGTGGATGGCCCAGGATCTGAGGCTAGACTCTCACCCTCTCATCCTATATTGTGGAAATTATATTTCCACAAGCCGGTAAACTCCTTTCTATTCTTTTTTTATTGTTGTTTTTTAAGTTACATATCTCCATACATGTTTATATATATATATTACAAAACTATATTTACATACAGGAAAAAAAATTCCATAACGTATTATCGTATCATTACACCATGTAACTGTATTTTTTAAAAAATAAAACCCAATTCTTTATATTTCTCCTTTCATTCCATTAAGTACCTTACTTCCTATCTAGTTTATTTTTCCATCTTTTTCACCATCATCTAGTCTCTATTCCTTATCCACTATCCAAATTTTAGAAATTTATTTTTGATTCTATTTTGTCTCTTAATCTCCATACCTCCTGTTCTCTACCTTGGTATGACAAGAAACTTTAAAAAATAGGAAGTCTATCTATAACCTTTCATCTTTCTCAACACTATTTCCCACTCTTCTTCTATCTTATCTATCGGTTCGTTTTTTAATCTCGCTGTAAGTCTATCAGATTCCAGTGCATCATACAGATTTCCCAACCATTCTTCTATGGTTGGTATCTTTTCTTCTTTCCAATATTTTTGCATACAATATTCTTGCAATTGTGACCATATATAATAGAATCTTTTTCATTGCCTTCCCCACACTTCTTCCTATCTTATCAACCATATTCAGCAGGTATATTTCAGGGTTTAGACCATAATTAATTCCCAAAATACTTCTTATCTTAACATGTACTCTCTTCCAATATACTCTTGCCATTTGGCAGCTCCACCATAGATGACAAAAAGTGCCCTCCAATTTCCCACACTTCCAGCATTGAGTCCTACCCGTCTTATACATTTTATCCAATTTAATAGGTGTTAGATACCATTGAAAAAACATTTTATAATAATTCTCTTTCATTTTTACAGCCAGTATAAACTCCTTTCTATTCTAACAGCCCTTTAAGAATTTATTTTGGATTTTTTTGTGGGGTGGGGCAGCCTATAGCCTTCCTGTGAGGCTGAGAGAGTATGAATTGCCCAAGGTCACCCAGTGGGTTTCCAAGGCTGAGTGGTGATTTAAATCCTGGTCTTCCAGAGTCCTAGTCCAACACTCAAACCAGTATAGCACACTGGCTCTCATTTGTTATATGTCTTCAAGTTGACTCCAACTTATGGCGACAGGTTTTTTCACTTCTTCTGCAGATATATTACTGGAGGAAAAGAGTATGTGCAGTAGATTAGAACTTACAATTTAGTTGTCCCTCAATGTGGAATTTCTACTGCCTTATTAGAGACAGTCCGTGGAGACTAAGAAGGAAAATCAATTGGATTTTTTTAATTATTTTTTATTTTTTATTTTATTTTATTTTTTGGTGACAAATTCAAATCTCATACAAGCACTGGCTCATCATTCTGTTAAGCTCCATTTAGCAGTAGATACACACAAACACATATATATGAACAATAAATTAATTTCATGTTTAGACTTGAATCATGATGTACTGTATATGCAAATATTCCAAAATCCAAAAACACTTCTGGTTCCAAGCATTTTGGATAAGGGATACTCAACCTGTACTAAATTTTATGAAGTGCATCTCATGAAAATCAGTGGTGTAGTGGAGCTGGGTATTCTAGGGTCAAAACTTCAGACCTTTAGCGGGGACTATGATGTTATTTGCCACCACTACTCTAGATCACATCTCAGCAGACTTCCCTTTTTTGCTTAGTTACAATATTTTCAGTACCTGTATGGAAGGGAATGGATTTTCCAAGAAACAATATTGGGAGCTGCCCCAGTTATAATGCAAGGTATTTGGGAATGGTTTGGATTGAATGCACAATTGAGAGACATTGAATTTACAAAATGCCTGTTCCTGATGGAGATAAAGATTAATGGAGTGGGTTTGTTCTGGATAAAAAAAAAACAACCTGCTTGCATTTC
This sequence comes from Gambelia wislizenii, assembly GCA_030847615.1. Classification (NCBI taxonomy): domain Eukaryota; kingdom Metazoa; phylum Chordata; class Lepidosauria; order Squamata; family Crotaphytidae; genus Gambelia; species Gambelia wislizenii. Next base: position 153,507,762 of record JAUMIR010000004.1, read on the forward strand.
TTAATTCCCTTTGAGGACTGTCATGAGGAATACCTGCATTTAAAATTTTATATTTCATATTTATTTCATATTGAAATATGAAACTCTTTCACTACATACAAACATTAGTATACTACTATACTACCATCTCTCCAGGCTTCCATTTTTGTTTGTTTATTGCTCAGGCTGTGTTCCTTTGAGTACCTGTGTGGAAGAGAAATCATTATGCAAGCCACATAAGCAATGTATAAACACTGTTTTACATCAGAAAATTAATACAAGGAATCAATTCAGCTTAAAGACACCATATAGATTTACATGTTTTAATATTGTCCCTTTCATATACAGTGTTATTAAATTTGTAAAAATATACTTGTAATTATTATACACTGAAGAAACGAATTCTTCCTAATATACACAGGAAAGGCTGGTATGATTATAGCCCTGAACAATAGCAGTCTTCATTCCAGTGGAGGAGCAGTTTAACTTCCTTCTACCACACACTTCATGTAATGTGTGGCTGTAAGGCCCACAAGCCATACATTGTATTAAGTGTATGGTGGAAATGTGTTGCTTGTCTGAGCCACATTATTACTCCTCCTCAAAATGATCTGTATCATGTGTATTGTATTCCCTATGCAATGCCTGCAACACATTTTAATTCAGTCATATGAGGAGGGACAGTTACATGTGTCAGTTCTTCCATCAAGCCAAGATGTTCACTAAATTGACCTAATGCATCTCAAGTATACCCCCGCTTCACACACATATCAAGCCAGACTAGTTTGCTTATTTTTCTTGCTAAATGTGTCATATATTGTGATAAAGAAAAGAGGATGCAAAAATCCTCATTGGTATTAAACTGAATCCAAGAGACTGATGGCCAAAATATGTCCTTCAACAATCCATCTCTAGGATGGGGAGAAGCATAGCAGAAAAGGCCAAATACTTGCCAGAGCCTGTCATTGCCACATTGGTCTGTTTTCCTGGAAAGTCTCCCCATCCAATCTGTTCTCCAGATTCTGCTGTCAGCTCCCATTGTCATCTGATTTTCAGCTTGAAAAGGGAGAAATGTTATGGAAGACACATAAAGCAATATCTTAATTAATCTACTTTGCACATGGACAAGGTGCTCAGATAATGCTTATCCAGCTAACAATAGAACCATTGTGCTACAAGCCATTCATAAAATTATGTCTGGAACTACAGTTATCTTAGTATGGCAGAAGAAAAATATTGCTTAGTCCAACTAGCAAATCATAGCAGTTAAGAATGTAACAAAATGGAAGGTTGGCCGTGCCAATTTGAGGAGCATCTTCCTGTAACATTTAACTGGAGGAGTTTCTTTCCTCTTTAATGGTGTAGCCTTCTATTGACTTCTATACTCTTTTTTACCCTTTATGTTTCAACTGGCCTTTGACAGGACACCCCTTATACACTGTGCTGGATTTTCTATCTGTTATTTTGTTGTGTTGTTGTGTTTTTAAACAGTTCATGTTTTTAACTGGTTTTAATTTTTTATATAGTTCTGTGGCATCATTATGGCTGGTGTCACCCCTTCATGCCAATAATGTCACCTGGTGTCCTTTGGCCTCTCCACATGCCTCTAGTGCCACCACTGATTTAATCACTTTTTAATTTTTGTATTTTGTGAATTCTTAACTATGTTTTTTTTAAAAAAAATGTTTAAAAACATTTAAATGTTTTTTAAATGTTAAAAAAACACATTCAGTTGAAAGCCGCCTTGAGTTCCAAAGTCAGGAAAAGGCAGGATATAAATATCATTATCATCATCACCACCACCACCACCACCTCTCTCCAACATGTGCTGTAAAATGTAGTAAACAAAATTATTCAAAAGCACCAGAAATGGGAAAAAAGGTTCAGCTTTCCATCCCAATATAAGGAAGAGACTACCAGTCATGCAACTTGGTTGGTGGTTGAATTAAAAAATAGCTTATGTCTTTTTGAAGGTTTGTCTCACATTAGTAAGGATGAAAGATTTAGTCATCTAAAACCTCCCCCCTGGTAGCTGTCAGGCTGTGGGAGGTGATGCTGCTGCTATCACTTATAGGTAGTGAGAAGAGACAAGGGCAGGAGGACAATGTAGCTCATCTCGGCTCCAAGGGGGAAAGAAATGAGGGTGCACAGATGGAGTATACTCTCTTTTCCCCTTCCCTTGGAGCCAAGACCTGCTGCATCTTCCTCCTCCAAATTACCTGCCTGTCCTGCATAATTAAGCAACAGTGGCAGCCCTTCCCAAGACAGGTACTGGGGTGACAGGCATTATGCTCTCTTGATGACTCTTGCCTTTGTTTGTACAAAAAACCCCACAGCTTGTTTATGCAAATACAAACACAATTTTTACATAGAAAATATTGTATATTTTGCACAAGAATTGTGTGAAAGCCTTATTATTATTATTATTATTATTATTATTATTTTGCAAAACCACCAACCCCTCCCCACTCAAAAAAGTTGGGTTCTTTTCATGTGTGCTCAAGAACAACAAAAAAAAAAATCAATTTTTTGTTGTTGATGGCATATCTTGACATTTCAAGATATCTTGTCTCATTGAAGACACCACATTTTGTGAATATTATTTTCATTGGCAGAAGAGATATTATTATTATTATTATTATTATTATTATTACTATTATTCATTTCTATCCCACCTTTCTTCCACCAATGAGACTCAAGGATATAGCAAGCAGAAAATATTGCCAATTTTATCAGTACGCTTATGGAGTTTAACCGATGAGTTTAAAAAAAAAAAGGTATTTTGAGAACAATGCATAGAATAATTTATCTTTGATGACATAATAAAGATTTTACATGTATTATATTCTCCTCTTTGCAATAGGAAATAGAATATAGAAATAGAATATAGACTAGAATTATTATTGCCTCTGTCTGTGTATCTGTGCACATGTACAAGTGCATGTGTGTTAGTGATAGAGATTTACCCAAGATCCCACCCTTTTTTTTTACAGCTGATATAAAATTAAACCAGGAACATTCTAAATTACACCTCATTACCCTAATTGTTGCTCTTTAGAAAGGGTACTTCCTTTAGTATAAAACATGTCAGGAAGTCTTTCCAATAAGTCAAAAGAAGGTTTCTCATTCAAAGTCATAATGTTTTACACAATGGTGAGAATGATCTATGCCAAAAAATTGAAACAAGCTAAAGTGCCAATGACAGGTGAGTGGTTACTTAAATTACAAGAAATGGCAAGTATGGAGCAATTAACATGTTGGATTAAGAATTAATCCATAGCAAAATTTAGAGATAATTGGAAACAGTTTTAAAAAATTTGGAAGACACAACGGGGAGAAGAGACAGTAACATGGTTCATGGACTAAATGTATAAAAAGATTCTTCTCTTGTTTGTTAGAAACATAAATAGGACTGGTATTCTGTCAAGGATGTATTACGATTGTGGAGTAACATGTTGATTATTAATAAGGAAAGTCTGTAATAATATATTAATCAAGTTCAACACAATTGAGAGGGGGGAGTTTGCTTTTCTTGTTTTTTTTAATTTTTTTCTGAAAAATATTTTTTTTAAAGAAAAGTAGCTTGATCATATTACTTTTGTTTCTATCTCATTATGCATTCATTAATTACATGTTAACTTTGCAGATCTTCTACCTATTGGCTGAACCGCATCCAGTCCTTTCTTTACTGCAATGAGAATGGCCTTTTGGGCAGCTTTTCTGAAGAGACTCACTCGTGTACATGCCCTAATGACCAGGTTGCCTGCCTTTGCTCTTTGCCATGCATTGTGGGAGATGGCTCTGCCTGTTTAACTTGCGCCCCTGATAACCGTACCCGCTGTGGGACCTGCAACACTGGGTATATGCTAAGCCAAGGGATCTGCAAGCCTGAAGTGGCAGACTCAACAGAGCACTATATTGGGTTTGAGACTGACCTTCAGGATTTGGAGATGAAGTATTTGTTGCAGAAAACAGATCGCCGTATTGAGGTCCATGCAATATTCATCAGTAATGACATGCGTCTCAATAGCTGGTTTGACCCTTCCTGGCGCAAGCGGATGCTTCTTACCCTTAAGAGTAACAAGTATAAATCAAGCCTGGTCCATATGATGTTGGGTCTCTCTCTTCAAATTTGCCTAACAAAGAACAGCACCTTGGAGCCTGTTCTAGCTGTTTATGTCAACCCTTTTGGAGGTAGCCACTCTGAGAGCTGGTTTATGCCTGTCAATGAAAACAGTTTCCCAGACTGGGAGCGGACTAAACTGGACTTACCACTTCAGTGTTATAACTGGACGCTGACTCTAGGTAATAAGTGGAAGACATTTTTTGAGACTGTCCACATTTACTTGAGGAGTCGTATTAAGTCAAATGGTCCCAATGGCAACGAGAGCATCTATTATGAACCCCTGGAGTTTATTGATCCCTCACGGAACCTGGGCTACATGAAAATTAACAATATCCAAGTGTTCGGCTACAGCATGCACTTTGACCCGGAAGCAATCCGGGATTTGATTTTGCAGCTGGACTACCCCTATACTCAGGGATCCCAGGATTCTGCACTCTTGCAACTACTAGAAATACGGGACCGTGTAAATAAACTCTCTCCACCTGGCCAACGTCGCCTGGACCTTTTCTCATGCCTGCTGCGTCATAGACTCAAGTTGTCAACCAGTGAGGTGGTCAGGATTCAATCGGCTTTGCAGGCCTTCAATGCCAAATTGCCAAACACAGTGGATTACGACACAACCAAATTATGTAGTTAACCATACATGTGAAGCACAACAGAAAACCAACCAACCATGAAGGAGTTTTTACAGTGCTTTTGTGGAACAGTTTATGTTTGGAAGAGTAAATTTAAATTGTCTTTTCAATATCTGTCTTATATCAGTCAATAACGTTGGATGGCAATTTACACCCATGAACCTGCTGACAAATGAATATATTATACCTGCAAATTTTTTTTGGCTTTGTTTTATGAATGAAAATAAATACTGACACCAGTCTAGAAGACATTCTACTTTTTACAATAAATTTCATTTGTAATTTTATATGTTCCGTGGCAATGCTTTTGTGCATTACATCCTCTAGAGGGAACATAAAAGGATACCAATAAAATTTTGTAGCTGAACAGTTATTAAAAAGAAATGCTGTGGGATTCATTCTTTTCCCCTCTCTAAAAATGAATAACATCTTTAATATTATATGTTTGACCAGAAAGGGATAGTAGAGAAGATAGAGGAGTATGGCTTTGATTTAAAAAACAAAAAACAAAAAGCCAGACAAAAGAAAACTAAAAAAGCAGCTAAATATGAGATTCTTCTACAACCCCCAAGGCATAAATCTAAGTGTCCCCATCAATACAAAGTGGCACTCCTTATTGATGGCTTCCTTGTCCTAACCTATGGAACAGGGCCTTGCCTTTTTCATGATGCTGTACTATATCATGTATTTGCTTAAGTGAGAATATTTTACATGGAGAGGGACAGAGAGAGAAAAACTGAGTACTAGTCTCATGTGGAAAGTAATAAGAAAATTTAAGAGAAATCCAGGTATTCTGAAGAAATAATTTCTTTCCAGTATAAGCCAGCAGGTCTGATAAGCATGAACAGGCCCTGGTGTACCTAACTTGATGGGTAAGCTTGGAAAATTTCAAGGCCGTAGCCATGAAAGATGGGTGTAGGAATCAAATCTCTTAGGGTTTGTTCAAAGTGTCATCCTTGAACAGTCAATGCTAATATTTTAAAAGCAATGTCACACTCTATATTCATACAGATTTAGCTTCTCACCCACAGGAGCAGGGATAGAGCTCTTTGTGCCCAGACAAAAGGGAGGACCAGATGGAGATACGAAAAGTAAACACTAGTATCTGCACATCATCAATAGCCTAGGCACTTTGTGGAATGTGTACGTACACACAAGCATGAACACTAAGAAAGCGTGAATAAAAAGAACAATTCTAGCATGTGGTATGGAATCAATTGTTCAATAGCTTTCTTTTATTTTTACCTACAAGCCTCTAACAAATAATGCACAGATAGTATTCTCCCCCAAAGAATTGGGGAATATTTTCTGATCAGGGGGTGAGTCCACAAAATCACACATGATAAAGGACAATGGTACATATAGTATTCTGCGGCTATCTTTTCTGTTCTATATGGCAAACCCACAATACTCATGAATAACTCATGAAGAGGCTTATGGGTACAGCACAGCTAGCATGATTTCCAAGCACTTGATCAAGGAACATGTTTTAAAAAGTGAACATGATATATTACTTTCAATAATGTATTCAAATGAATTCATGTCAGACTCAGAGATATTGTTTAATTTGTTTGGGCCATTTAATCATCATAAATGGATCCTTTTTTCAAACTTGATAAAACAAGATAAATCCTGATAAAGTTATTAAAGGACTATATAGTATAATCAGGTTAAAGCATAACTAAGATTTAAAATCTTTCCATTTGTTGGTCTTTTCCAACATAAAATCAGTTCTGTTCTTTCATTTTTGAGACCAGTGATCACATACATAACAAAATAGGTAGAAACGTACACTTCAGACACTCAAAGCATATGAGAAAAGGTAGCATGAATGTCCAACAGACTATGAGGGTATCCAGACAACATAGTGGTAGTAATTATTTCAACAGTGTTGCATCCATCTTATGGAATCCTGGGATTGGTAGTTTTGTAAGATACATAGAATTCTCTGCTAGAGAGTTCTAGCCCATTCCCCTGAACTACAGTATTAAAACTGTCCAGCAAAGAATTCTAAATACCGTATGTCACTAAACTATACCTCACTAAATTACAAATCTGAGGAGCCTGTAGGATAGAAACATGCCAAATAAAGAGGTATCAATCTGCCCTAAATATGTAGTGTGGAGATGTTCCTATTTTTATATGTGTTATTGTTTCACACTGATTCATACTCCACTCTACTAGTACAATAGCTGGTGCTAGTTGATATTTAACTGTTTAGGAAAGTAGGGAACTAAGGGATACCATATCCAGTTGCTTGTTTTCAGTTCTGAATAGTTTATCAGCATGTAATATTATTGGTCTATTGCCTGGAGCTACATGAAGTGCTGGTTGCCACACTGGGGTAGACACATTGACACACACATTTCCTTATTGATGTAAGAATTTTATGCAAGGATGTTATTGTGGGAGTATGCTCAATTTGTATGTATTAGAGCTTCAGCACTATTTCTGATTGTGTAAAGCATTCTACATGAGTATAATCCCTCCTCAGACTTCCCAGCTCTAGATGGGGAATAAACAGTTTAGGATGGACATTTTAGAAGCAGAACTCATATGTCCATCATCATACACACAACCTTGACACACATACACACAAAGCCTTTTAGTCCCTGTGTAAGCAGGCTGGCCACCTGAATATAGGGGCCTAGACCTTTCTCGTTATTCATCTTTTATAAACAATTTTATTATTGTCCAAAGTTCTGACTTTGCTCCCCACTTCTGCCCAAAAAGTGAATAAAGGTGTAATGGTATGCAGTTACGTGACAGTAAGCCCTATTAAATCCAATGGGCTTTCTTCCCAATTGTCATGAATAAAATTGAACTGCAAATCTCACTCACATTTAGTTGAGGTTCAATTGAGTATTTCTAAATGACTTTAAGGTATTCCTATGAAGGAAGGAGAGGAAGAAATCAATTAAGAGGAAACAGCATTTTCCTATGACCTGTACAGAAGGTAGGTCTGGCTTTTTGGTAAGCTGGTTGCTTTTTATGAACTAAAAAAAAAATAAAATGTTTCCATTAATTTCTATGGACATGGGAAAAACTACAACAGATCAGCTCCATGGCTGGCATATTTTTTGTATTGATCCAGGTAGGTAATTATGGAATGGCAGGGCTTGGTTCCTGCACATCCATAGACTCTACTCCCATGCCCAAGCAACTCTCCATTTTATCATCTTTGACCCAGGAAGTTCAACTTTGAACAAGTACCAACTGTAGAACTATCCACAGCCACCAATAGGGTGTTGTATAAAGTTGAATCTACCCCGGTCCCTGGGATATCCACCAAGAGCCATGGGAATTGTGCCCTCAGTTATCATGTGTACAATATTATGCAAGTATATTCATAAGTATGTGACACTGAGTTCAGTGGGGTTTACTCTCAGGTAAGTGGTTATCATATTTCAGTGTATGTGATTTCTAATCTGCTCTCCTGCTGACAGGACATTCAGAGTTGGTCCAGAAGAGGTAAGAATTGCCCTCCCTCCCTCCCTCCCTCTGTTTAAAATTGTATTTCATTCTAGCAGAAAACTGAGAGAAGTATAACAAGCATGAAAAGAATTAAAAACAGCTGAAATACACAAAGTATAATATGCATATGAAATATGTATATGAAATATATGTGACAAATACAATACATGGCAGAAAAAAACATATCAAAAAGCAAAAGCACACATTAAAAATACAACCATAAGTAAACTAGGCAACAATCTAAAATGCAGCAGAAAACACAGCAGGAGTAACAGTTGAAATATGAAAGTTTATTAAAGCCTGCTAAAAGAGGAAAAAGTTGACTCAAAGGGAGCCTAAAAGATTCCAATGAGTTGGAGATAGTGGGCAGTCAGTTTACATAGGCCATAGGTGTGCAAGCTTTCTTGTATAGCAAGAGATGCCTTAGACCCCTCATGATTTAGATTTTTAGTCCTTTTGCTCCTTCAACTTATTTTGAGATACACATACATAGAGAGAGAAATCTAACAGTATACACTAGTGTCATTGAAAGATAATCTTATTTTGAGAAACAAACACTCCTATTAAGCCTATTTAATCATTCCCAGCTAATATTAGTCAACAATCTACAAACACTTCACTTCTCTACAGTGATGTAAGTTTTCTCCCCTGCTGTTCCTGGTGTGATGCTCCTGCTGATTATGATGATGATGAAAATTTATAGCCTGTCTTACCTCTATAAAATGACAGTCAGGTCTAAACCTATGACCATATTGGAGTTGCCTCTCCATATGAGGGAAACAGAATTGGGCACATTTATAATATCCATATCCACTAGAGGGCAGCTGTTATGTTACTATGTAGCAGAGCAAACAAAGTGACTGATGCACACCACACATTGATGTGCATTGTACACTGGAATATTGCATGCTGATGCTCATCTGTCCCAACCTGCATTGGGTACTCTTGATGGTGTCCCAATACACATCTTTGCAATTCATTAACAGGGTTTCTGAACACCTCTGCTACTTAGCTAACTATACGTAAAGTTACATTAAAGTAAAATATTATATAGGATTCCAGAATATTTTTGTTTGGCGATCCAGCTAAATCACAGCTTGAGCAGTTCTCTGATAAAACTTCCTTTTTAGTTAACTATCCATTTGTTGACAAAGAGTAAGCATGTGGTTGAACTATTTGAGAGCTAGTTTTTCAGCATGGGGATCATCATACTTATTCAAATGTGGTTAAGGTATTGGACTAGGATTTGAGAGATCTAGATTTAAGTCCTCTCAGAATAGTCCTCTTAAGGCATTCTCCTGAATTTATGTATAGTTAACTATGTGTGTAGTTAAGTACGTGTATTAGGAGAAACACAAAGCTCCCTTTAGGTGGCATACAAAATTTCCAATCAGCTTTGTAACCAAGCTGAATGTATTTGCAGAGCTCTCTTCAGAACTTGGACTCAGTGTGTGAAGGTCTAGCTTACTTTCAGGTGCTTTGGGATGTTGGGAGGTGGGGATTGTATTACTTTTTCTTGTACCCAAATGGATCCCAATGTATGTAAAAGTTCACTTCTGTGGAGAAAAATGCCTAAAACAGGACCTATCTTGCAGCTTGATCTTTCTCACAATGTTATGGTGAAGATAAAGTGGGAAGGAGAGCCATATGAACCTCCTTGAATTCATTATAGAAAAGATAGGGTATAAATCCAAAGGAAGGAAGGAAGGAAGGAAGGAAGGGAAGAAAATGTCTCAAAATAACATTTTCCCTCCATAAAACAGCCTAAACAATTTAATCATATTATACTCTAGATTTATAGTATACATGCATCTGTACTTAATTACAGGTGTTTTCATATATGGTAATTACTGTAAATAATAATAATAATAATAATAATAATAATACAGTAATTACCATTTATGAAAACACCTGAGGGTGAAAATAATAATTAAGTATAGATGCATATATACTATGAATCTAGAGTATAATGCAATAAAATTGTTTATTGTTGTTGTTGTTGTTGTTACTATTATCCCATCATTTCACCAAAACTCACTCAAAAATTTCCCAGCTATTTAGCACTCAGAAAAAGGTGATGTAGCAACCTCAACAAACTATTATATTCCTATAGATTGTATTTTCCCTTGGCCACTAAATCACCATGTGGGGCCCCAGAGGAGACTGATGAGTTCTCTCTTCAGGAGAGATGAATGGGAGGAGATGAGGTACATTTCTCTTTGGTGGAATGTAGAGTTCTGCAAGATGATGCAGTTCCTCTCCTACAGAAACACACCTGGATTCCTGCATTCTTGGAAAGATTTTGTTGTTGTTGTTGTTGTCAACATCCTCATTATCTTACCCACCTCTCCTCAAGGCTCCAGGCAGGGTACAACATGAATTAAAATACAATATATCACATAAAATCATTACAAACTATGCTGTACCATTACACATACATAAAGAAAGACATACATACCTAGCAATATGGGAGTGAGAAAGGGAAAGCAAGATTAGGGTTTTGGTTGAGTTGACAAGAAATAGGTTTCTTTAAAAAAAAGATATCCTTCTCTCTAAAGCTCAACACAGGTACAAGGAGGTGGGGGGAAATGAAACCATGTGCCTAAATTCTAATGCTAGTCCTCAGTAGTATTGGTCCATTGAATCAAATGGTTTTATCTAAGTGCTGACTCACCATTCAACAATTGATTCAATGGCTCTGCTCTAGTTGGGACTAACCAACAAGATTCTATCCATGAAAGATGTTTTTCTCATTTACTACACAAGGACCAATCAAGTCATTATTTACATCCATGACCAAAAGCTACACTTTTTCAGAATTTTGCAATCTGGTGTATAATTTTTAAAAATGCATGTATTGTTGGAAATGTGATATAATGCTCACATAAACTGTGATACATTAAAGGAAAATCTGAATGAAAAAAATGTGCCAACATGAAAATGGATGCAATTTGCAATCAGAAATCAGTACATTTCTGGCTTGTGAGGCTTTCCATGCACACAACAAGCCATATATTTCAAGGCTCAATTGGAGGCTCATATGTACGTTGTTACCATCACATACACACATCTTAATAGATGGGAGCAGGTACTGACAAATGCATCCATTAATGCATCCAGTTGAATAATACGTTTGAAAATACAGAGAGTTCTTTTCCCATTAAAAAAATAGTACAGAACCAGTACAGAATGGACTTGAAGATGGGAGAAAGAGGAAGTTTACAGAAATTGATTTTGACAGACTTCTCCATCTCTAGTGTGCACACCCTGTTATGCATATTGTCAAAAGCTCTGTGTAGAACAGAAATGTTGATTCCATGTGTAATGGGCCTCAGCTCTGTCTCCACCCTTGAGTGGGAGAGGGGACACTGAATTCTACTGCTGCCACCACCACTAATTCAACCCATGTGACTCAGGAAGCTAGTGTGAGTTACTGAAGGGTTTAATTGCACTTTCCCCACCTCTGACTCTGCAGAGACTTCCCTTGCCTTCCTATGAGAGATGAGAATCCTATATACATACCTGCAGGCACACACTAAGCAAAAGTACATGAAGCGAGTATGGAAAAGAGGAAAACATTTCAGAAAAGTTTTATTCTAAGCAAGCAATCTCACATTAGCAAAAGGGTATCTTGTACATGAAGGTATGTTAGGAGTAGTTAAAAAGTTACAAAAATAGTCACATTCAACCCAGGTTAGAAGAAACATAAGCTTCAATGCAACTACTTGAACATTCCTATTCTACTCACAATCAGATGTTGTTATGGATCTTTGGATATTCATGGGAAGCTGGGAGTGTAGACCCCCCCCTTTGTTGAGCCTATGACCAAGCTTCCCTAGAGATGATGAGGCAGACTGCAGGGCTCTAAGATGAGGGTAAGATGGGATATATTGCTTGTGTAGATAAGCCCTAAAAATCAAAACAGGCACTGTGTTCCCTATCTCTCCATCAGTCCCAAAGTTTCAGAGTCAGTCCCTTTTGTGCCTCATAGCACTGTGTTTTATAACCTCTCATCTGGAAGCACCACAAAGCTTCCACACTTCTTCCCAAACCAGTCATCCTCATTGGGCAATTGTCTCTTCTGATCTCTCTTACTCCTACATGATGCTGACCCCCAATAAATGTAACCTAAAACCATCACATCATTAACCTTTTGTTTACCTGGAGGAGAGACTATACCCTCCAGCTGGGTTGCCCAGGTTATGCGGAAGCCCTCATTATCACACCACGGAAGATAATGGAGGCTTGGGAAGATTTTACCTCTGATGTGAATCATTTAAAAGATCTACTGGCCCAAGAAAACCTTTGACATCTCTCTCTCTCTCTCTCTCTCTCTCTCTCTCTCTCTCTCTCATACATTCTAGACCTCTATTGTCAACTACAATTGTGAAGGCAGGCTTCCCCCCCTACCCTATGGAGCATTTAAAGGGCCTTTCTTTCAAAGAGGTAGAGCAAGTTCATTTCTCTTTGGTATTGAAGAATTAGAAATGAAGTCAGCAGAACTCTAAGATGTTGCTTTGACAATACCAGAAACCACACAAGAGCATTCTAGCACAAAATTAAGGGTTCATAGAATCATGGAATTGTAGAGTTGGAAGAGACCACAAGGGCCATCCAGTCCTCATCTACACATGGCAGGATACACTGGCAGGAAGCCAGTGTATCTCACCCACAGATCTGGCCCATTCCTCCACAAAACAAGAGGAAGTCCCGATAGGCTTGCTGGCCCATTACTGCAGCTGCTGTCATCTCCCTCACTCTCCTGGAAGCTAGGAAGCTGGCCCACAACATGTGACCAAGGCTACCTGCGTGTGACCAGCTTTGATCACATGCTGCAGGACTCATTCCTGTTATGGAAGAGCTATGGCAGGCTGGCAGCTGCAGTGACAGGCCAGCATGCCAAAAAGGGGTCCTGTGTTCACATGGGGCCTAATCCATTTTTTTGCCAGTGGGAATGGATTAAAGCAGGTATTATTTTAAAATGCTGTAAATGGGCCCTACCCCATCTTAGCCCTGCCTTTGCCCTGTGGGTTCTGAGGACTGCCTAGGGAAAAAATGGGCAAAAGCCCTGCATCATCAGGACTGCAGGGCTCTAAAATGGGGGTAAGATGGGATATATTGCTTGTGTAGATAAGCCCTAAGAATCTAAACAGGCAAATAAGTGGTAAATATTATAAGGTGAAAAAAGAGAGGGGGCTCTAGTGCCTTTCAATACAAATACCTAAAAAAATGCTCCCTATTTATGACTTCAGTATATGTGGAGGGATACCTGGTTTAAGCAAAGGAATCCTGTGCATCTCCAAGAGCCAGGCCAACTATTGTCAAATGTGAAGGGCTGCATGTGAAACCTTCTCCTTCCTTAAAATATTTTCCACATTCCATATTGTGAGGCCAGAAGTATAAAAGGTGTTATATTGCTTCTGTTCAGGTCACTAGATTGTGGAACTGAGATAAAGCAGAAGAACAGTGACTTTATAGGATCGTGTGTAAAGCATACCAAAGTTAGGGGTAGTAAGAATACTCAAAGAAAAAAAAAAGGAGAAAGTGGTTTTTTGAGTGTATGAGAACACTGATGAGCAAAATCCTCTTCAAGTCCCTTGATTATATCCCCCAGGGTTTCAAACAGACTTGATGAATGGCCCTCCCAGCCCAGACTTACCTATTTTCTCTCCCCCACCACACATACACTCTGCAAAGACATAAGGACATGGGGACAGTCCAATTAGAAAGATTGGCTTTGTTGTGAACCAGCTATTAAAACACAGGTAGTCAGCTCAGCACTCTCCTGACACCCCAGTATTGGGAGGTGGGAGCCAAACTGATCACAGAAGGTTATAGCTCACCCCCAAGCCTCCCTCAGATCCCCTCCACCTTTCTAATGTCATGCAAGAGGGGGGGTGAGCTGAGAGATGATTGTGGAAAGCTATAGATTCCCCAATATTTGCTTGGCTTCCCCCACCCTCCCAATGGTTCAGGCACCGGGAAGGGGGCTGAGAGAGGGTTGTAAAGACCCTGATCTTTATTTAGATCCTCAACCTCCCTCCCAAACTTGGGAGGAGCCAAGAGCAAGCCTTATCTGCAGGAAGAGATAATTTAATGAAGTGGATCCCTAATCAAAGCTAATGAAAGGGTAAATGGACCTAAGGACCAAGCAGGATCTTGACATCTATGAACAGCAGTATTGCACTGATAATTGTTTGATATACTGTTATGAGGTGCCTATGCTATGTAAAAAAGCTTTTTCTGAGACAACAAAGAAGGGAGACACTGAGGGAGCATCCATGCTGCACAAATAATGCAGCTTAACCAGGATTATTTGCCTTGGCTCTTTCCTATGGAATCCTGGGATTTGTAGTTTTACAGAGTCTTTAGCCTTCTCTGCCAGAGATTGCTGGTGCCTCACCAAACTGCAAATCCCAGGATTCCATAGGAAGGAGCCATGGCAAATAATCCAGTTCAAACTGGATTATTTGTGTAGTGTGGATGTACTATGAGAAATCTCCGGAGGAAGGGTGAGATATAAATATAAGAAGTAATTACTAAATAGGTTTAACATTTTTGTATTGTATTTGTTCAAGGCTTACAGTATTCTACATTGTCACTTTACATGGCATACAAATGGCTCTAGAACAAAATCAGACAGCTAATCAACAGTAAGTTGTCATCTTGCCCTCATGTTTGATGGGATTAACGTATCACAAAGCCTGTCAGGGGATGATAGGCCACTCAATACCCAGCAGAAGCCCAAAAAGCCTGTCTCAGTAGACTCAGTAGCAACCCGCTCCCAAGAATACTCACACACAGAGTGTTTGATGTCCAAATAAGCAGGAGACACTTTTATCTTCAAACTCAGTTGCAATATATACAAGTATTTACAATTCAAGAAGAAACTGCTTCACCAGGCCTCAGCATTCACAGGAAGAAGAGTGAGCTCTGCTCTGAGTTCTCCCATATACACATGTTATGGCCACAAGAGGTCCTTTTAATCAGGTAGTATTTAAGATTTTCCAAGGCAAGTGACAGGCAAAAAGGCCCAGAGAAACCCAATTTGGTTTTCAGACATTATGCATGTAACATTTATTTAGACATAAGACATTAAACATTCAGTTAAGTATCAAGAGCTCTTTTCCATTCACACAGACACTCACACCACATACTCACAACAATCCTTCCCTGAACAGTGATCAGACGTCCATGAAGGTGTGGATGGCCTGTTGCCGCAGGTACAGGAACCATGAAAGCAAAGCCGAAAATGTCCCAGCTCTTATACCTTTTCCATCTCCTTCCTTGAGAACTGCATGCTTTTTGAGCTGGCATGATCTCATGACAGTTCCTTAGACAATTTCTTAGGCAGATCAAGGTGTGTTCCATGTTCACTCAGAACTTCCTCAATCATACCGACAGCTGGTATTGTCTCTGTCATGCCTGGCCAGCAGTCCACTCACTTGTACAGAACACTCCCAGATTATGTTATCAGTTTCCATTGTGTTTGGTTATGCTTGGTCAGCACCTCATCTCAGCTTCCATGTTTACTCCTTTTCTTGGTCCGGCTTCCAAGTTATGCCTCAAGCAATGCTTTGTGCAGCATCCATTTTCTTGGTTCATCTTAAGGCCTTGTTTCACCAGGAAACCATACATACACACAATCATACATGCAAGCATACACTCACACACAGTTACAGGGCATTGGCTTACTCAATCACATGATCTTACACACCAATAAGAATTCTCCTTCTGTAGCAAAGGAAGAGTAGGCAGTTCATGGAGTCAGCCATTTTAACTCAACATGACTCTGAAGTTTGTTTGGCCATTTTAAAATGGAGTTCTGACTCCTGACAATCCCCTCCAAAATGGTCAAACTACTGCACAGGACACATGTTATCATCACAACATAACATCATTAACATACATTGTTGGACATAAATCATCTGTCAGTTAACCTTTCCTTTTGACACCTTTCACTTTACACTAGTGACAAGGCCCAGCCTCTTTGCCAACTCCTCATGGCTTCCTGCTGGAAGGGCTTTTGTGAGCAGGTCTGCAACATTGTCCTTAGATGGACAGTACGTCAGACATAAGTCACCTTCTTATATTAACTGCCTCACATTTTGGTAGCATACCTCAATGTACTTTGTCCTGCATGTCAGGTCTTCTGCTTCTGTCATTGCTATGCAGGCTTGTGACTCCTCGTGCACCTCAACGGGAATTTGGCATGGCTCCCCAAGGTCTGCAAGTATCTGCTTACCCATTGTACCTCACTTGCCATCTCAGACAAGGCAGCGAATTCAGCTTCAGTGGTATGAATGGCCACACAGTTCTGCTTTCTTGATCTCCACACTATGGGGCTCTCTGCATAACTGACCATCATCCCAGTCACTGACTTCCTGTCTGAAGTCTTAGCAGCAAAAGAACTGTCCACGTAGCACTCTAGGGTTACCTGACTTCCTGCCATCTTAAAGCTCATGTCCCTGGATCCCCTGAGAAATCTAACTACCCTCTTCAGGGCTTCCCAATCCACCCTCCTTGGCTTGGAGACTCTTCTGCTGAGCACCCCAACTGCAAAACTGATGTCAGGCCTTGTGCTGTTTGGAATACACAACAGACTGCCTACCACTGAGTGGTACAGATCAGGCCTTTCTCATTCCTGTTCTGCCTCGAAGCTCACAAAATCAGGGGTCATTGGTGTCCTGACCACCTTGGCCTCACTAAGCCCACACTTGGCCCCAAGACTGTCACTCTTCTTCTTCTGGCTTAGGAAAAATTCTCCGAGACCGGTTCTTTCTACCTCTACACCTAAATAACATCTCAGGCTGCCTAAGTCCTTCAACTTGAACCAGTTCTCTAACTCCACCTGCACTTTCTTGACATGACTGGCACTCTGCTGCCACACAAAGGTCATCCACATAGATAAGTAGCATGACAGCACTATCACCTGCCCCCTTGGTGTACACACAGGGCTCTGCAATGCTTCTTGTGTAACCTAGTGACACCAAAACTTGGTGTATGCACTTGTTCCAGTAACATGCACTTTGTTTCAAGATGTAGAGCACATTGTGCAGCAAGTACACCTTGCTCTCACCTGCACTGTCATACCCAGGGGCCTGTTCCATGAACACTGTCTCTTCAAGATCAACATTCAGGTATGCTGTTTCAAAGTCAAAGTGTTGCACAAACATCTGCCTCTTGGCTGCTACAGCTAACACTAACCTAAGACTTTCTGGCTTTGCTGTGGGTGAAAAGGTTTTGTCAAAATTGGTGTAGCGCTCCTGAGAAAAGCCGTTTGCAACTAAGCGTGCCTTACATTTTTGTGTCCCATCAGGCATTTCCTTAAGCTTGTATAACCACCTGAAACCAACAACCTTTTGGTCTTTGGGCCTCTCAATTACCTGGAACACTTTCCTCTTAACTAGTAACTCGAACTCAGAGTCCATGGCTGAGTTCCACCCCGCCTGCTCTTCCTGGGGTAGTTTTAGGAGATCCTGAAAAATTGCAGGCTTCTCTGCCATGACATTGCATAGCCTGGCTTCCTGAACAACAAATCTGTCAGGAGCCTTTCTGACCCTGGTTGACCTTCTGGGGATGAACACCCTAGTTCTGTCTGACTCATCTTCACTTGCATTGCTATCTCTCTCTGTGTCAAGCTCAATGCTTGTTTGTGGTGGTGGGTGTGTTGGAGTGGTATGTGAAGTGTCAGGCTTTTCTTCCTGTGTCTCCCCTTCATCATCAGGCATTATCGCCCCTCCATTTGTGGGACTTTTGGGAGTTGTTGACACATCCCTCTCCAAGGGAATAAACACCTCCTGACTGTAATGTAATCTGTCCCACCCTGAGTGCATTTCAAAGTTTGCACTCCTGGAAAATGTAACCTTTCCAGGATGGAGAGAAAACATGTACTTATTACCCTCATAGCCTAGGAAACACAGCCTCCTGTGTTTTAGGCTGCCCAGGCTTCCTTAGGCTTGGGTGAATCAGTACATTTGCATATAGTCCAAAAACCCTCAGGTGTTTGAGGTTTAGTGCTCTAACATACAATAGACAATATGGGGTCTGGTAGACGCTAGACATCTGCAATCTATTTAAATGGTAAACAGCAGTCTTCATTGCCTCTCCCCACAGCCCAACTGGGGCTTGTGTATCTTCCATCATGCACTCCATCATGCACTTCAACATCCCAATTTTCCTTTCTGCAAGCCCATACTCCCCTGAGACGCTGGTTTGTGGTCTTGTGTCTAATACCCCTCCTATGCAATCCAGGTCTGCAGACTGTTGGATAAAAATTCCCCTCCCCTATCCATCACTAGACTGGAAACCTTATGAGAAAGAAATTCACATTCCACCATGTTCACCCACTCATGGAACCTGTCTGCTGCCTGATTTTTCTCTTTCAGTAAGTATACGTAGGTGTACTTAGTGTGTCTGTCACAATTACAAATAAATAATGATTACCCCCTTCAGTAGGCTTATAGGGGCCTGCCAAGTCAGCATGGACAACTCAAAGGGTCTTTTGATGACATACTGGGTATTTTTGGCAATAGGGAAATCCTTCACCTTAACTTTCCTGCACACAGTACATTCTAAGAATCTTGAGGAGTATTTTATGCTTAAACCAGGGCATACTTTTGCTAGCTCCTTTAACCCTTTGTAACTAGCATGGCCCATTAGCCTGTGGTAGTAATGAACACATTTATCATGTAGTGGCACATTGTCTGCAGGGTTCACATTTGCCACCTTCCCTTTAGGGAACATGTAATACAACCCATGTTTCTTTATCCCTTTTGCACAGGCATTATTCATGTTATGCCTTTCTGTTACTGCCCAGTGTTCCCCCTCAAATATCACTTTATAACCATCAGTAGTCATTTGGGACACACTCAATATACAGTTCTCTGCTTTTTGCGTCGAGTTTATTGTAAAAAAAAATTGTTTATACCTAAAGGATATCCCTTCCAATCTTTCCCCCCTGTATCTAATTCGATTGTCTCTTAATTGTTGTGTTAAGGATGCGTAATTTCTTCTTTTTTTAAGTATTCTCATTGGGATATCTTTAAACACCAAGATATTACTGCCTTCAATCTCAAACTTTTGCTCATAATTTTTTAGTAAGAATTGGTCTCTAGACTTTTTTCGAACAAAGAATATCACCACATCTCTTGGCAAATTCTTCTGCTTTGCAATTCTTGATGACAGTCTGTATATTTTATCAATCTCCCACTCGAATTGCGTCTTTGTTTTACCCATAAATCTTGCAAGTTTTGGTATTAAAAGTTTATATAAATCTTCATCAGACTGTTCTTTCAAACCTCTTATTTTTAGGCAATTTTCCCTCCATCTCATTTCCTGGAGCGCTTTATCATCCAATTCCTGTTCCTTACTTTCTTCAAGTGTCACGGTTTTTTTCTCCAAATTTCCTCCCTTATCTTCCAGCGAGTCTACTTTTTCCTTTAGTTTCTTTGATTCAGTTGTCACTTTGTCTATGGATTCTTTAATGTTTTTCAGCTCTTTTTTCATTTCTTGATTAAATTCTGTTCTCATTTCTCGTAATTCTTCACGTAGTAGTCTAATTTCATCCAGGATGGGGTTTTGACTTGATTGGTTAGATTCAATGGAGGGTCTTCTTATTGTTTGGATTGTAGTTTGCATTGTTTTCCTCATATTTAACCCCTATTACCCCTTCAATATCTTTAAACTGATTCTCTCCCAACTAAGGGTATTATCTCTACTGCAATCCAATAGTTGGTTAACAAAAATAGTAGGTTTATATTCCACTAAACCACAATCTTCCACTGCCTTAACATTAGTGCTTCTATATACAAGAGAGACACAATATTAATGATAAGAGAAGGGATCTTAGATGGTTGTAGATGCTTTAGTTTGGTTGCTTTCTTTTCTCCCTTTTTTAATTTATTTATATATATATATATATATATATGTATATAGAGTCCTCAGTTCTCCAAACTCTCAAGTCTTAGTTAAAAGTCTTTCCACAGTTATCGACCCAATATTGTACTTTTACTTTAAATTCTTCCTCCTTTATTCCTCCTCCCTTCTTCCTCTTCTCGGCATTCTACTATACAGACTCTTCCATGGTACTGCTCCTCCTCTTCCGTTCCTCTCCAAAACTCCCCACCGACACGTCCTTCTGCAATCACCCGTCTTCTCCCTGCAGTCAAACCAAAAAGAAACCAGAATACAGAAAAAAACTAACACAAGAACCCAAACCAAACTGAAAAAAGGACAAACAAAACAAAGACACCACTCTCACACCACTCTCAAGCACACAGCCACGCCCACTGCACTCAACCACATGCACACACAGAGCCTCTCGCCCTCTGTTTCTCCAGCTTCTCTGGCTTCTCCTCTCCACATGCAGCTCCGAAGCATCAACTCTCCACAGCTGGAGCAAGACAGCTCCTTCTCATTCCAACCAGGTGCTGACACAGTCAATTAAACGCTGAAGCGTTGGGGGGTTGGGAAATTAATCACCCCTGTCAGGTCCTCCGCTCCAATCCTCTGCTCCAATCCACAGTCCTCCACTCCAATCCACAATCCTCCACTCTACTCCACAATCCACATGTCGCAGGGGCAATGGCCCCCGTCTTCTACCTCCTTCACCAACTTCCCATTCCACTAAATTCTTTAGCCAAGAACCAATTTTATTCCATTTGTTGCAGTACCCTTTCAATGGCTTTCAGGAGCAATTTAAGACACAGTAGCCATTAATTAAAAATAGCAACAATGTATTATTGGTTCACATTGTATTTTTCCCCCTCACTGAAAATGGGTTGGAACATGTTACTATGTTGTTTTATATAATTATTTACAGCTTTCCTGACAGCTTTCTGTTGTTTCAACTGTCCGTGAGAACTTCACATAAAATCAGCTGTATAGAGTCCCGGAAACCATATATTATGATATCTTCCTCGTATTCAGATCTAGTCAGGATCTAGCCTCCAAAACTTCACCAGCAACAACATCAAACTAATATAAATGAAAATAAGGGGGGGGAAGCAAAGAAGTATTTACAGCTAAAATTGGTGGTGGCACTTGCTGAGGATATCAGCGGCTCACACGTGGCAGTGGTATGGCTCCGACCTCCTCTGCCTCCGATCCTGGCTTTCGATCTTCCAATCCACCTGTAATTCAGACCCCAGCAGGAATCAGGTCTCCAAGAGCCCCCTCAGATTTCCCCCCATTATGGAAAGGGGAAATTCCTAATTCAGCCTCCTTATCTGGCTGAATTAACAACCTCGTGTGGCTGGGCTCTCTCGAGCTCCTTCAGAGAGAGTCCAATCACGACGCCATAGATAAAATCGCGACGCCATGGTTTCAGATAAAAAAGATCTGAAACCAACTAAAAGAGAAACACAACAGGATAGACAACAGGAAGAGGAAACAGAGGGGATAGAAGGAGCTGAAGGAGGAACCGTAAAAGAACGAGAAGAAGAGGAAGAGGAAATAGTAGTAGTAGAAGAAAATCAGTCGGAAGAAGAGGCAGAATAAGTAGCAGATCAAACTATTAAAGATTGGAAGCGAAGATTTAACAAATTATAATAGAAACGATAAAATGAATTTAAAAATTCTCACCTGGAATGTTAAAGGTCTTAATGCACCAGAAAAAAGGGAAAAAAATATTTCACTTAATTGGGAAGAAGAAATGTGATGTAATCTGTTTGCAAGAAACACATATTAAATTTAAGGATAAGAATTTGTTAAGATGTAGAAAACTAGGAAAAGAATATGTATCTGCAGCTAAAGATAAAAAGAAAGGGGTGGTGATTTATGCCAATCACAAATTACATACACAAGAGATTTAGAACGATCCAGAAGGAAGATATGTAATAATAGAGATTGTGACATTACATAGAACAATACTGCTCCTTGGGCTATATGCCCCCCTGGAGAAGAAGAGTGTATTTTATAAATCTCTGATGGACAAATTGTCAGACTTGGATTATGATACTATGATTTTATGTAGAGATTGGAATGGAATAACATCTCCAGAATTGGATAGAGAAACTCAGAAGAAAACAAAGAAAAAACATGGGAAACTTCCTAGGACATTTGAAATATTAAAAGAAAATCTATCATTAATAGACGCATGGAGATATAAATATGACAATGCCAAATAATTTACATACTACTCAGACAGACATAATTCCTATTCCAGGATTGACTTTTACATGATGTCCCAGAATTTGTGTAACAATATTAAGAAGATAGAGATATTGCCAAGAATCTGGTCAGACCACAACCCAGTCTTGCTTGAGCTTTCAGACTGGAAGAAAGCAGAATACAGATGGCATTTGAATAACAGTTTGCTGCAGAGAGAGGAGGTAACTCAGAGGGTGAAACAAGAAATAAAATGGTTCTTCAAGGAAAACCAGACAGAGGATATTGACCCAGCAATAATATGGGATACTTTCAAGGCAGTCATAAGAGGTTTCTTTATTCAACAGGGTTCGCTAATAAAAAGAAAGAAAGAGGAGAGATCCAAGAAAATTCAAGAAGAAATTAGAGATATAGAAAAAAAATTACAACAAAATCCTATGAATAAGAAGCTGTTAAGAGAAAGTAAAATATTAAAAGAACAATTAAATACAATCATGACAGAAGAAATTAAAAAAAATCAATATATAAAACAAAGAAACTTTGAACATGCCAACAAATCATGGAGGTGGTTGGCATATCTGTTAAGAAAACAAAGAAATAGGAATTTTATTACAAAGGTTAAAAAGGGGGAAAAGATATATTCTGACCAACAAAAAATAAAACAGATTTTTAGGAGTTATTTTGGTGAACTATATAGAAAACAAAGGGGCTGTCGAGGAAATCTACAAACATTTCTTAGAAAACACAAGATGACATCATGTACAGAAGAACAAACAGCAATGTTAAACAAGCCTATAGAGAAAGAGGAAATTATCGAAGCAATAAAGAAGTTAAAAATAGGAAAAGCTCCGGGCCCGGACGGATTTACAACTAAGTTTTATAAAGTGATGGGAAATCAGATATTACAACCACTTGAAACGACAATGAATTCCATCTTAAAAGGATCATACCCACAATCATGGGAAGAAGCATATATTACATTGTTGCATAAAGAGGACAGAGACCCACAAGATCCGAAAAATTATCGCCCGATCTCGCTGCTTAACATAGATTATAAGATATTCACGCCAATTCTTGCAAACAGACTTAAGAAAGTTTTAATGAAATTAATCCGAGATGACCAGAGAGGTTTCCTTCCCGAAAGGTATTTGAAAGATAATATCAGGCATGTTGTGAATCTAATAGAACATCATGAAAAACATAAGGATAAAAAGCTGGTGCTAATATTTTTAGACATAGAAAAAGCCTTTGACAACGTGGATTGGGAGACAATGACAAAAATATTAATTCAAATAAATGCAGGAGAAAGTTTCACCAATTGGATTAAAGCAATTTATAATAAACAAACCGCAAGACTATTAATAAATGGGGAAAGTACGGACAGCTTTCAAATACAGAAGGGGACTCGACAAGGATGTCCCCTATCCCCGTTATTATTCTTGCTGATTATGGAACTATTGAGTATAAGACTAAATGAGGAAGAGAAAATAAAAGGAATAAAGATTGGGAAGTACAATTTTAAAGTCAAAATGTATGCAGATGACTTGGTGATTTCTTTGAGCGATCCGCAGGAAGAGATATACCCATTATTAAACATACTGGAAGAATTTAGGAGAATATCAGGATTAAAAGTAAACAATGCGAAGACAATGATAATCACTAAAAACCTTACAGGAAAAGAAAAACAAGAGATAGAAGAACAAACAAGTTTTAGAGTGGTAAACTCTGTAAAATATTTAGGCATCAATATAACGAACAAAAATAGAGACTTACTTCAAAATAACTATAAAAAAATGTGGTCTCAAATCAAGGGGAACATAATTTTTTCTCAATTTATCATTTCTGGGAAGAATAAATGCAGTTAAAATGAATATATTGCCGAAAATGATGTTCTTATTTCAATCAATCCCCATAATGCAAAATAAAGAGACTTTCAAGGAATGGCAAGCAG
The DNA here is from genome assembly GCA_030847615.1 of Gambelia wislizenii. Classification (NCBI taxonomy): domain Eukaryota; kingdom Metazoa; phylum Chordata; class Lepidosauria; order Squamata; family Crotaphytidae; genus Gambelia; species Gambelia wislizenii. The sequence continues at coordinate 153,532,036 of JAUMIR010000004.1, forward strand.
ACATCAGTAAATTCATATGGGATGGGGAAAAGCCAAGAGTAAAAATTAAAATTTTACAAGATGATAAGGGAAGAGGCGGCTTGGATGTTCCAAATTTGGAGTTATACCATGATGCTTGTAGCCTAACATGGATAAAAGAATGGGTGTTGTTAAAGGAGGAGAGTCTACTGCGACTAGAAGGTGATGAAAACTGATATGGATGGCATGCCTATCTTTTCTACAATAAGGAAACAATACATAAGGACTTTAGCAACCACTGTCTCAGAGGCCCACTAATTAAAGTTTGGAAAAAATATAAAAATACACTGTTTCCTAAAATTCCAATATGGGTCTCTCCTCATGAGGCTTTTTTTTTAGCAAAGAGGGAATCCCTACTCAGCAATGGTTGAGATATGTTGACATATTGAAAATTGATGGAGGAAACTTCACAATCAAAAGTCAAGAAGAGATGAAAGAAGATAGGATAGATTGCCACTGGTATTTGTATAAACAAATGAGAGAAAGATACAAGATGGATGTTAAATTGGAAGGAATAACAGCAAATAAAACAGATTGGGAAAACATTACCAAACTAGGAAATAAAAATATGGTATCAAGATTTTATAAGCTTCTCCTAAAGTGGCATACTGAAGAAGAGACAGTCAAAAACAATATGATAGTATGGGCACAAAATATTGGACATGCAGTAGAAATATCAAAATGGGAAAGAATATGGACTAAACAAATAAGGTTAACATTATCTCAAAGCATCAAGGAAAATGTGTATAAAATGCTTTATAGATGATACCTGTCCCCCCATAAGTTATAAGTAAAGGTACTCAAAGTAATTGTTGGAAGTGTGGTGATAGAAACGGAACTTTCTTCCATATGTGGTGGGATTGTAAGGTGGCGTCTAGATATTGGAAGCAAATCCAGAAAGTTATTGAGGAAATCCTAAATATTAGACTACAATGCAAACCAGAAATATATTTACTGGGTATGATCGAAGAGGATGTGGAAAAAGAACACGGGAAAATTATCTTCTACATGTTAGTGACGGCGAGAATAACCTTCGCTAGAGTGTGGAAAATGAAAGATCACCCTACAGTGGATCAATGGTTTGAGAAACTGTTTGAGACAATTCAATTAGACAAATTATCCATGCTTATCAAAGCATGAACTATAGAAAACTATATAAAGGACTGGAATAGTGTGTCTGAATATTTGGTGAAAAGGTGGGGTAAAACTGCTGAAATCAGTAGCTATTAAATCAAGACATGGATATATAGATGTTCTAATGGAGGTAATTAATGGTATATACAAAGCAGAAACTGGCGGCAGGGTTGAGAACTAAAGTATTAAAGAACTATGTATTCGGTAGGAGAATTAAGTGAAAATGAAATAAAGGAAAGTACAAGAGAATTAATACAAGAATGATGTACATAATGATGAGATTGTAGGAAGATCAGTTAGGAGAATAAGGAAGTTAAAGATGTACTGGATATAGAACACATAATATAAGAACATGTAAAAAAGGAAAAGAAAAATGTATACTGAACTTATTTGTTTGAATATAAGTTAATATTTTTACTTTTACTTTATATGTAAAATGTAAAGACGCATATATGTGTATATATAGAGTCTTAAATAATTAATATATATATATATATATATATATATATATATACAGTTCTCCAGTTCGCTAACACATAACACATTTTCAAAACCTTTACCAAAAGGTGGCACATATGCAGTGCCCATTTCTGCACCTTGCTGGAAGCACCATCTGCAAGGGTAATATTGGTTTTTGAAGCATTTTTAACATTGCTTAACAACTGTAAATCATTAACCATATTGTCTGTGGCCCCACTATCAAGTAACACAATTCTTTCCTCAGTACCATCAGGATGGTGCTATGCTACAAAGTCATGGTTTGCAGCCAGAGAGGATGCACCCCTCCTCTCCGGTGCAGGGATCTTACAGACCTTCTTAAAATGTCCAGGCCTTTTGCATCTGAAACAGTGTTTCACATAGCTGCAGGCTCCCTCCTCCACAGATGCCTCTGTTTCAGTGCTCTCCCAATTGCATCTGGTAATTTGTGGCTGTTTATTCTTCTCCATCCGGGAATCAAATTGCTTGCATTGGACCTCTTCCAGTATATGCCCAGCTACCAGGTCTACAGAGAAATCACTCTCCCTGGTAGTCTGCAGACTGTACATTAGGAAATCCCATTCCTTTGGCATACTGCCCAATAAAATAAAGCACTTACGGGCTTCTGGAATGCTATTCGCAACTCTCTTGAAAAAGTTGCCTCATTTAACACAGCCTCCAGTAGACAGCTTTGTGTTATAAAGTCTCTTAGTCCATATCATCTTTGAGATGCAGGATGAATTCTGATGAACTGTTTTTAAAGCTGTCCAAATCTGAAAGGGTATCTTTTCTGGGGCCGCATGTATTAACTGGGAGGAGCTGAGCAATAAGAGAATTGCAGCTCTAGCCTTCTGGTCTGCTAGTCAGAATGCTACTATTTCATCTTCTGAACCCTCTGAGATCACACTTTCATTCTCCAAAACACAGCAAAAGGAAGAAGAAGGAAATGGTAGGGCCACTACGTAGAGAAGATGGCAAAATGCTAACAGGGGACAGAGAAAAGGCAGAAATACTCAACACTTTGCCTCAGTGTTTTCAGAAAAGGAAAAGGGTGATCAACCTGAGGATAATGGAACAGAGGACACAATAGGGGAAATCCAGCACAGAATAAGTAAAGAGGTAGTACAGGAATACCTTCTTAATTTAAATGGATTCAAACCTTCAGGACCAGATTAACTACATCCAATGGTATTAAAAGAGCTGGCAAATGTAATTTCAGAGCCATTAGCAATAATCTTTGACAACTCCTGGAGAACAGGAGAAGTCCCAGCAGACTGGAGAAGGGCAAACTTTGTCCCCATTTTCAAAACGGGAAAAAGAGGATCGAACAATTATCATCCAGTTAGTCTGACATCAATACCAGGGAAGATTCTAGAGCAGATCAATAAACAGAGTGTCTGTGAACATTTAGAAGGCAAAGCCATAATCACAAAAAGTCAACATGGATTTCAGAGAAACAAGTCATGCCAGACTAATCTGATCTCTTTTTTTGATAAAATGACCAGCTTGGTAGATGAAGGGAACACTGTGTATATGACAGACTTTGATTTCAGTAAGGCCTTTGACAAGGTTCCCCATGATATTCTTGCAAATAAGCTTGTAAAATGTGGGCTAGACAAGTTAACTGTTAAATGGATTTATAATTGGTTGACCGGCGGAACCCAAAGTGTGCTCAGCAGTGGCTCCTCTTCATCTTGGAAAGATGTGACCAGTGGGGTGCCACAGGGTTCCGTCCTGGGCCCAGTGCTATTCGACATCTTTATCAATGAGTTGGATGATGGAATTAGGGACATACTTCTCAAATTTTCAGATTGCACCAAATTTGGAGGAGTAGCTAATACCCTAGAGGACAGGATCAAAATTCAAAATGACCTGGTTAGACTGGAGAGCTGGGCCAAAGCTAACAAAATGAAATTCAATACGGAGAAATGTAAGGTACTGCACTTAGGGCGGAAAAACGAAATGCATAGATATAGGATGGGGGAGACCTGACTGAACGAGATTACATGCGAAAGCAATCTAGCAGTCCTAGTAGACCACAAGTTGAACGTGAGTCAACAGTGTGATGCGGCAGCTAAAAAGGCCAATGTGATTTTATCTGCATCAATAGAAGTATAGTGTCTAGATCAAGGGAAGTAATAGTGCCACTCTATTCTGCCTTGGTCAGGCCTCACCTAGAATACTGTCCAGTTCTGGGCACCACAATTCAAAAAGGATATTGACAAATTGGAGCGTGTCCAGAGGAGGGCGGCAAAAATGGTGAAAAGTCTGGAAACCTTGCCTTATGAGGAAAGACTTAGGGAGCTGGGTATGTTTAGCCTGGAAAAAAGATGGTTAAGGGGTGATATGATAGCCCTGTTTAAGTACTTGAAGGGGTGTCACATTGAGGATGGAGCAAGCTTGTTTTCTGCTGCTCCAGATACTAGAACACAGAGCAATGGATGCAAGCTCCAGGAACAGAGATTCCACCTCAACATTAGGAGGAACTTTCTGACAGTGTGAACTGTTTGGCAGTGGAACACACTCCCTCAGAGCATGGTGGAGTCTCCTTCCTTGGAGGTCTTTAAACAGAGGCCAGATGGCCATCTGTCAGGGATGCTTTGGTCGTGATTCCTGTGTGGCAGGAGATTGGACTGGTTGGCCCTTGTGGCCTCTTCCAACTCTACAATTCTACGATTCTATGTGCCACAAATTGTCCTTAATTAATAAAGTCTCCATGTATAAATTTGATGGTGAATAATTTCCATCATCCGACTTTTCAAAGTGGACAAGACTATTATCTGCCATTCTGCTGACTGAGCCAACAATTCTCCAGCTATGAAAACACAAACAGCTGGCAGCTGGCAGCACTTTAGGGTTGCTGGAAGATATTACAGGCCTGGCTGGAACTTAACTGTTTCTCAGACAACTAGCCAAAAATAGTTTTTAAAAAAGAGTTTCTGCGAAGTTTTCTGGGTGCACCTTATCTAATCTGAGATCAATCAGCTGGGCCCATAACCACTGTCAGGGGATGATAGGCCACTCAGTCCCCAGCAGAAGCCCAAAAAGCCTGTCTCAGTAGACTCAGTAGCAACCCACTCTCAAGAATACTCACACACAAAGTGTTTGACATCCAAATAAGCAGGGGGCACTTTTATCTTCAAACTCAATTGCAATATATACAAGTATTTACCATTCCAGAAGAAACTGCTTCACAAGGCCTCAGCATTCACAGGAAGAAGAGCGAGCTCTGCTCTGAGTCCTCCCATATACACAGTCACAGGGCATTGGCTTACTCTATCACTTGATCTTACACACGAATAAGAACCCTCCTTCTGTAGCTAAGGCAGACTAGGCAGTTCATGGAGTCAACCATTTTAACTCAGCATGACTCTGCAGTTAGTTTGGCCATTTTAAAATGGAGTTCTGACTCCTTACAAAGCCCAATAATGGTGAACTGGGTCTAATCTTGGACCAGCTTCTCAGAACACTTCATAAGAGTCAATATGTTTATGTGTGCTAGAAATGCACAGGATAGTATGATGTTAAGTATTTGAACACTTACTTTTTATTATGATGATGACTGGCTGTTATCATTGGCTATAAATAGAGGCACAAGCTGCTTTTTTAGGAAGTTGATACTTTTATATATTTCTTATTCCTGGATTAGTCACATGAACCCTCCAGTTAATGAGTGGAATGAGTTTACAGGCTACACAATCAAACAGAACTACAGGATGACATAACTTTAGGCAATGTCAACAGAGGCATGAGAGAGGTTAATGTGCATTCAAGAGATGCCCTTTTTTTCTGGATTTGCTAAAAGGAGGAGGAAAGACTTCTTGGTTGCTAGCAATATTACAAACATAAAATAAGACAGGATTTTTATGTGTGTATGTGCCTTGAAGTTGCCTGTCAATGTATGGCAAATCCATGAATTTCAGGGGGGTTTCTGTGGCAAGGAATCCTCAGAGGTGGTTTCCCGCTGTCTTCTTCTGAAATATAGCCCACATCATCTGGGATTCCTTGGTGGTCTCCCATACAAGTACTAACCAGAGCCAATCCTGCTTAACATTTAAGATCAGACAAGATCTGGTTTCTTCAAGGTATTTAGAAGCTTATACAGGTTGACCCCCATATCCTCAGCAGATATATTCCAAGAGCCCTCATTGATACCTGAAACCGTGGATAATAGGGAACCCTATTATTTTCAATGAGAGAAATGCCACACGTTGTCTTGTAGAATTGCATTGGAAGACCTAGAAATGCCTCGCGAGAACATTTTTTTTCAGATGTGGGTAAGTGATACCATAGATACCAAATCCATGGGTACAGTGGTCAACCTGTACCTGCTATTAAATCCCACTGAAGTTTATAGGACTTTAACCGGAATCCTTTGAATCACCTATTCTAGCACACGTACACTGGCATAGCCAGTGATGGCAGCAGAAAAAGGTTGCAGGGTCAGCGACCATGGAGGAAGGAAAATTCTGGATAAACTGCTGCTCAGACACAGACGATTCTTTTTTCTGCCTTCCCTTGCCACCACTGCACAACTATGGAAAAAGGACATTTCCTTGCATAGCAAAGAGAATTCCAGTCTTAGATATGAGGAGATATCTATAGGATCACACTGCAAGTAAATTTTGTAAGCATTGTAAGCACTTTGGTTCAGTGTTGTTTCTAGCTCCTGGAACAGAAGTCTGCTGCAATTTTCACAAACCTTATTGTTGTTTATCCAATTTATGTCCTGCTCTTCCTCATGACAGCGAGAGGCAGGTTTGTGGGGACATAATCCAACAAACATTAGTTTTCAGTGTTATTGTTTGGCTATAAACATAACACTCAAGAATCCTGTTGTACTTTTTTGCTGCCGTGCAATGGATATATTGAGCTAGTGGTTGCAAATACGGAATTCCACAAGTGTAATTGTTTCATAGGGGCCTAATCATACTGTTAGTCCCATCTAGAGTTCAGCCACTGAACTCATTGAGTTTGTCTACCTGTTGATTCACCATTCAACAATTGATTGAAGGGATCTGCTCTAATTGGGACTAAATAACAGGAGTCCAGCTATGCAGCTGCACATTCTTGGACTCTGTTTAACTATTTGTCAGTGTCTTTATTCACTGAGACTACTGGAACAGCCTCTTTGCATTCCCCATTGCAGAATGGAATAATAATTAGGTACTTTGGCAGATACACACTTGGTTGTACAATGCTGGTATTCATAAGAATGATGGTATATCACAAAGACGTCAGTACACTATGCAGTCATGATGTAGGATCTCAGCTGGGGTCTGTAACACAGTTTAGCTACATATAGAGAAAACCTATTGATACACAGGCTTTTAAGAACTAAGCATTCAAATCCTTCTACCAAGACAGTTCTTATCCCATTTATGAAGAAATGTGCCAATTTGGGAGGGGGAAAATTATAAAGAAAATTCTCACTCAGTTTCAACCTGGCCACAGTCTTCATCTGAAATGGATATGTTTAGTGTGTAGTAGCCATTCAAATCCTTGACTAATTTTTTCTTCCAAAAACCCTATTGCTAATCCCAGTTAGATTAGGACCATTGAATCAATTGGATTTGCCTATGTGTTGGCTCACCATTTAATGATTAATTAAATGGGTCTCCTCTAGCTGGGACTATGCAATAGGATTCCAATGAGAATTTAATAAGTTTTTTTCCTCACTGGATGAAATTTGGAAGAGTATTTGTGCATGTTTACTGTATGTATTTTAAGACTTTGTGTGAAAATGTTTTGGTTTTTTTTTTTTTTAATTGAAAACAAAGCTTCTATAGAAAGCTTTCTCAGAAGAAAATTCCCTTGTGGCAATTGGCTATATTTACGACAGGCATTTCAACATGTTAAGATACCTGGGGGAAAATGGAGCATTCTTTACATCCCTACTGCAAGGTGTCAATTGTGGTTAGTGCATCTCACCTAAATATGATAATGACTGCATTAGGAAACAGAGGGAGCCTTTTTATTCCTTGACTTTTTCATTCTGTTAGCTGGTGGCCATAAGAACAAATTAGTTCCACATTTCTTTAGTTTCCCTGTGATGTCACCCTGTTTTATATTAATATGGTGTTGCTGTAAGTAATTAACAAATCATTTTAAAAGGCCCTTGAGCTTCCAGTGATGCCAATGTAATGAAAGTAGGATGTTTTTATTTTTCTAAATTACACTAACAAGATTTTTCTGGGGTACAGTTATCTTTGTAAGACATTGAAAATACACAAATTAACCTCGGAGGAACATTAAAAGCTTAACAGGACCTCAGTTGCTTCCAGTGATCTAGCCTCTTTCCTTCTTAAGTGGAACAGACATCCTTTTTTTCCATACATTTTCCAAGTACTTCATTAAGTTTAAAAATGTTTCATTAAGTTTTATTAAACTCATTAAACTGAGAGAGTGAGAAGTTCCACTTTACAGTCAGTAAGAGCCACTTCATGACAAATGGTTATTACCATTGCTAATCCACCAAGCATTTTGAGATGCATGGGAAGGGGATGGCTTTGTTGTTCTTTTTTTGAACAATCATTTGCTCAAGAAAGGTGACTTCAATGTAACAAAATGCACACCTGCCAAAAGCGATTTCACTCAAAAGAATAAAACACGGACTGATGGGAATAAACCACAGGATTCGTTGTAGCATGAAAACAACAAAGAACCAAAATTCCATTCAGTGATATAAACAGGATTAAAAATAATTTAAATATGGCATGACCTAAGAATTATATGGCAGGATTCAGTATTCCAAACAGGCATGTATGGTAGTCACATAGCCTGGAAGTAACTTGTTATAGATAATGAGTTACTTGTAATGATTCCTTTTCACAATAACTAAAACATAATTATATTATATTAGAAGTGTAGTGTGACCTCCTTTGTGGTGTAACTGTATTGATTTTCATGACTTTGATAGTTGCATTGTATGTGTGTGTGTGTGTGTGTGTGTGTGTGTGTGGTCTCACTGTTAAGATGTGCTTTGTACCCAGTGCCATTCAACATTCATATGAGGTTTTTGAAGTAACCTAAACTAACCATTTTAGTTCCTTTTGAATTTGATCATAACAACCAGGATTTGTTTAGAATTGAATGTTTATAGGTAATTAATATATTTTTGGAACAGTGTTTGAGTTGTTACTTTTAAAAGGTTCAAAGTTCTGTTTAGATTTACTGAACAGCTTGATCTACTTGAAAAAGAATATGCCATTGCATAATTGATGTAGGGTTTCCAGATCTCAGGGTTTGGCCCTGTCTCCAATTTTTCATGGGCCATCTCCAGGCAGGAGACAAGGGTCCAAATTCCCCAGTTTTGGGGGGCTAACTAGGCAAGAGGAAAGGGAGATGTGTAAATCTCCAGCACACCTAATAGAGGAGCTGCTTGTTCTAATTTGCTAAATTTAAGTAATTTATGGCTATAACTTGCAAAGACTCTTCAGAGTGTCTATGTATTTACTTAGTTACTTTTCTCCTTCCCTCCATCACTGAAGTGCCAGAGCTCACCCTCCAATATGCTTTTCTTTGCTAGAAGCAACTAGGCTAGAGTAAATGTTCCTCTTCCTGACTCCCTAAGTAAGTGAGAAAATTTAATCCTCTGATTTCACCTTGATCTAGGAACAGTCCATTTAGCTAAGATTTTTGTTGTATTTTCCAAAAATAAAAGTATGTTCTGTGTTTGAACAAACAGCTGTGAACAACTGTGATTCATACTGAATGTATAATGTTTAATGACAACATCAGGAGCTGTCTCTATGTCTCAGATTTTTGCGGAGAAACCAGAGGGCCTGGGACGATTCTGAATTGGCAACTATATTAATCACAATGCCTTCAGGGAAGGGTGGTGCATTGGTTAATAGTCTGTATCTAGGTTGAGATGCTCTCATCCCCAGATTGACCTCTTTCCCCATTGCTAAGGGAACTCCTTTTGTGCCTAATTCACCTACTATATTGTGAACGCCTGTGAGAGGATAATCTAGATCCAGTGACCCAAAGACTGCCCCTCCCCTGCTACTTGCTATACTCTTGACATATGTGTGTGTGTGTGTGTGTGTGTGAAGAAGTTAAGTTCCATTGAGTTGAATGGTGCTTGCTCTCAGGACAGGATGCCAAGCTTTGCTTGGCCATGTTAATCTGGATCAGTATGCAAAGGGATCTTTAGCACCTTTGAGAATAAAGGGCTTGCCACACTGCGAAGAAAAGTGGCAAGGCAACAGGAACGTTCCACATTCTGTGCTGCCTTACCACATGACATCGTCATCCTTCCAGTGTTCTTTCATTCCAGTCCCATGAGGGACCAAGGTAAAACCGTGTCTTTCTGATAACAGGTTTTTCTGGTTAGGAAAAAAAAAAAACCACAATAGAACAATGATGTCATGCAATAAGGCAGCACAAAAGACAGTATGCTCCTGCTGCACCGTCACTTTTCTTTGGAGTGCAGTAAGCCCCCTAACTGAAAGAAGTTGGTAGCATAATCTTTCGTAGACTTAAGTCTACTTCATCAAATACATCTGATGAAGTAATCTTACTGATTTAAACCTCACAAACTTGGGGAGTGGTAAAACACATGGGCTAGCCTCCTGTTAGTGACATACAAAAACGTAAGTCCAACATTTTTGGGGTGGTGGTATACTTGTTTGTTTTAATTGTAAAGTGAGTTTGTATACTCTTCTGCCCTCTACAATGTTCAAAGTCCCCCAGGACTCAACATTGCACTGTGATGACCCTCCCCCAATAGCCATTCCATTGCTGGGGGGATTAGAGGAGCATCTAGCTATGTTTCCACAGCCAGTTGCAAACCAATGACAATCATTGAGACCTCCAGAGGTCCCTAGTGGATCACAGGGAGATTTGCCCTTTGGACACATGCTTCTCCAGTTCAACCCCTCCCCCCTGTGCTATCTGCCAGCAACAGAATCAACACTACCACCAGCACCACCTTACTATATGTATCCCACCATTTCCTCAGTCTTGGACTCAAGGCAACCTACAAAAGTTAAAACATATGTAGCTAAAACATTTACATCATACAAAAGTTAAAAATATTATTAAATTCTCAACCATGTTAAAAGCAGTTTAAAAAACCATTTAAAAAGAACAGAAAATAAAAACAACACAGAACATGAGAGGCCCTTTCCCTGTCAGCAGTCAGCCTTCATAGGCCTGCTGAAGCAGGGAGGCCTTTACTTGTCTACAGAACGGTAGTAAGGAGGGTGCCAGTCTAGCCTTTCCCTAGCAAGGGAATTCTAGAGACTGGGAGCTACCACTGAGAAGGTTCTCATCTGTGTTCCCACCAGATGTACTTGTAAGGATGTTGGAACAGAGAAAAGTCCACCTGGGAAGACCTCAAGACATGGGCAGCCTCATATCAGGAGATAGAGCCCTTCAAATAACTTGGTCAATGAGAAGCAAAGGCGGTTCCATCCTGCTACTGCTACTGTGGTGTTGGCTCTACCTGATGAACAGTTGGGGAAGATCCACCTGTTTGCAGACTCATCTATGAAAGCTTATGCTACCAACTTCTTTCTCTAAATACTATTGTTAGTCCTGATTAAAGTTGATTCAATGGATTTACTCCTGTCAGAACTAACTTGCAGGATTTTGGTATAAATGAAAATATCGAACCTCCAAATCCATTGGAAAGTAAGAAGCTTCTATGAAAAGAACATTGCTGCTTGTCTTCTATTTTTTTTTAATGTATTGTGTTTCTTTATTTTTGCAATTGTACTGTAGTTGGCATTTGTCTTTTGTATTTGCATTGAATTTCTGTCTGTCTGTATTTATATTACTTGTTTAAAATAGATTCCACCGACTTCCGGTTTCGGAACGGAGCGAGCGGAGGGCATAAGATCGGAGCTCTGGCTCCTTAACTAAGATTTCAGGCGGTAATAGGGGTGGTAGCAGCTGAGAACCCCAGCGGAAGGCTCCCCGAGATCGAGGGGACCCCGAGCGTGGCTGCAATAGCGCAGAAAACCAGGTGTGTGCTTGCTGGGAGAGCAGGAGAGAAAGGAGAACAGCGAGACACACGCTGGGCGATTTAATGGTCGCAGCAGCCGCCTGAAAGTTTGAAGTGGAGCAGCGATCTCCACTCGCCCTGCTGACAAGCCGCCGAGCCTCCCAAACGACAGGAGAAGAGAAGGACAAGTTTAAAAGAAACGGGGAGTACTTTCTAATTACTTAGCTTTCCTCTGTATTTGGATTCATTTCTTTTGAAGGAGGGTGATCTTTGTGTTACCTTTATTGCTCTTTATTGCCTTTTGCTTTTGCTTTTGTTTTTTCTTTGTTTTTTCTTTTTTTTTGTGCTCTGGTGGCTCAGTACTTATTTGAGTTTTATTTATTTTTTATTTTTTTCCCCTCTGTTAGCGGTACTTGATACCCATATTTTTTTTTCATTTTTTTTTCTTTTTCTCTTTTTGTGTGTGTGCATATTTTCATTTTTGTATTTGTATATTTTCCATTTTTTTCTTTTTCTTTTAACTATTTACAACTGCATTTTCTTCCCTTTTTTTCCCCATTAAGTGCTTTATTACTTTTCACCCTCACCCTTGAAATACAATAAGAGTAATTAAATTTTTGTTTAAAAGGGTATCTCCTCCTAACTGCTGAGTAAAATTAATTTGAGAACAGACCCAGAGACTGCATAGTCTGAGCAAAAGATAAGAGTGACCTTGAATACGCCGTCTGACTGGATTGAACTACAAGCAGACTGTGTTAGTTAATAAGGTGATCTTAGGTGTGGATAATACAGACTTTAAAGTACTCTAAATTGTGTATGTGTTTATTTTTGGGTTATTTTTGGGTTTCTGAATCCCTGAAGAATTCAAGACTGGCCACCCTTGGAGATAGTTGATTTTTTTTTTGATATTGTTATTGATTCTTTCTCCTTTCTTCCCCCCCTTTTTTTGGGGGGGGGAATCCATATTAATATATATATATATAAACCTGCACACACCTGATATAGATTTCCCTATATATATATATACATATACATATATTTTTTGTTTTCTTCTTTTTTTCCCTTTTTGACTATTTTTTCTTATTTTTCCCCTTATTTTTTGTTGATTAATTGCTGTGAATATTCTTGATATAATTATTTGATTTTTTAAATTTTTTTCCTATTTTTCTATTCCCTCTTTTTACTTTTTTTTCCTCACTCCTATTTTTTATATATATATCTTCATTTTCATTTTTGTTTTCACTTTTATTTTTCATTTTTTATTATTTTTTCACATAATTTTTTTTCTCTTCTTCCTCCCTTTTTATACACACAAACTTGGAGTCTAAGAGTCTAAGAGAAAATTAGAGATGACATATAAGAAGGTTTTTGTAAGTTGTTGAAGGACTGTGAAAGTGAAGAAAGATTTAAAAAGAGAGAGAGAGAGATTGTGGAAGAAGGAGAAAGTTGGATGGGAAGAGATAAGAAAGAGATAAGAAAGGACTTCTGAAAGTAAAACGCTGAAAAGGGGAAGGAGACAGGATTGGAAAAAGGAAAAAGTGAGAGACAACAGAGTAATTTGATTCTAGAAGAAGGTAGAAGACGAAAGAAATAACAGAAATTGGATTTGGACTCTTTTTTTTCTTTTTTTCTTTTTTTGCTGTAGTTTTCTTGTAGTGGAGGTTTTTTTTTTTCTTCCTTTTTTTCCCCCCACTCGTGGTGTTGTATTTTTGCTTTTGTTTTTGTTTTTGCTTTTTTTTCTCTTTTTTCCTTTTTGGACTTTTTCTCCTTTTTTTTCTTTTTTTTTTCTTTTCTCCCTCCTCCTTCCCTTCTTTTTGGTAGGGAATAATAGAAGGTGACTAGGAACAAAAACAAAAAATAAAAAATGGCCTCTGGGACCAGAAATAGAATCAAAGCTTATGACCCCAAAGCAGAAAGTAACCAAGGCAGAAGAGGATCATTGGAAGAAGGCGCTCCACAATACATGCTAAAATTTATGGAAGAAATACGACAGTTCAGAAAAGAAACGGGAACTCATCTGGAAGATATAAATACAAAATTCAATACACTACATGGTCTGTTTATACAAGTAAAGAATGATGTAAAAGAACAGAAAGAAGATATTCGGATTTTAAAGAAAGAAAATGAAGAACTAAATGCAGAGCTAGAGAAGCAAAGAGATCAGCTGGCGTTGATGGAGCAAAGGGAGAAGGAAACCTGGGTCCGGCTAAGAGGAATGAAAGAGCAAATGAATGAAGATACTAGATCTAAAGTTATAGAACTCTTAGCTAGAAATTTAGAATGGAAGGAGGAACAGCTGGAAGAAGGCTTGGATAGAGTGTATAGATTGAACTCGACATTTGCGAAGAAAAGAAATCTCCCAAGGGACATAATAATACAATGCTCCAAGAAAATACTAAGAGACTATATTTTAGAGGTTCACTACAACAAAGGAATACAATATGAAGGGAGACCATTGATTTTGATGAAAGAGATCCCTACGAGGATATTAAGAAGAAGAAAGGATTACACCTTCCTAGTGGAGATCCTCAAGAAAGAAAAGATTAACTTTAGTTGGGACAAATTAGAAGGAGTGAACTTTACATTCAAAAAGGAGAGATATAAAATTAATACAATAGAAAAAGCGAAAGAGTTCATTAAAAAGAATAAGAGAGACCTTGGGTTAGCCCGAGAAAATAAGAATGGGAAAACTATGAATGAAGAAGAACCCCCACAGAAAATTGACAGTGAAGAGGAAGAGGAAGATAACAATACCCAAGGGAGAAGAAAGGAAAGAAAGCAGAAAGGGAAAGATAGAAAAGACACAGAAGAACAAAGTTTATTGGACTTGAGTACTTCAGAACAAGAAGACTAAAGAGTTTCCAAGAAGAAATAAGGGGAGGGGAAAGGGGGGAGGGGGTGGTGGGAGAGGAGGGGAGATAAAAGAAAAATAAGAGAATTGAAATAAAATAAATAAATAATAAGAAGTGGGGAAAAAGGATAACGAAGATAACTAATAAAAGAGTAATTAATATTGATGAATAAAAAAAATTCTCATTTGGAATGTAAAAGGATTAAATACAGGGAAAAAAAGAAAACTAGTATTCCATTTCCTTAAGAAAATCAAATTAGATATTATATGTTTACAAGAAATTCGAATTAAAAAGAATCAAGATTACTTATTAAAGCAAAAAAGTTTGGGAGATGAATTTTTGTCATTGGGACAGAAAAAGAAAAATGGTGTGGTTATGTATATCAAGAAAGATTTGAACCCCAAACTAATCGTATCTGATAGCAAAGGCAGATTTGTGATCGTTGAGGTAAATATAGATGCTAAAAGAATATTAGTAGTAGGAATTTATGCGCCAGTCCAAGAAAAATGTACTTTTTATAAAGAATTAAGGAATGAAATTGTACAACTAAATTATGATAGGTGGATTCTATTGGGCGATTTTAATGGAGTGGTGGAACCACATCTAGATAGATATTCAGATTCGAAAAAAATAAAGAAAAATCAGGGGAAATTAGTAAGAGAATTTTTTGCCATAACTGAGGAGTTCCAATTAATTGATACCTGGAGATATAAAGAAGGGAGAAAAAAAGAATTTACTTTCTTCTCAGACACACATAAATCCATGTCTAGAATTGACATGATTTGGACCTCTAATAATATAGCCGTAAATGTTAAAAAAGTGGAAATCCTAGCAAAACCAATTTCTGATCACAACCCAGTTTTAATGCTATTTAGGAGTAATAATTATGAGAGAAAATGGAAGTTAAATGAACTGTTGCTAGAGAGGGAAGAGGTAACAGCAGATTGTAGAAAAGTACTGAAAGAATATTTTGAAAATAACTCTAATGGGGAAGTGAGAAATAGTATGGTCTGGGATGCTAGCAAAGCTGTAATAAGGGGAGTATTTATTAAATGGAATCATATATGGAGGAAAAAGAGATCAGAAGCAATGGAAAAATTAATGAAGGAGATAAAGCAAAATGAAAAAAAATTAATGAAATCACCTAAAGATAAAAAAGTAAAAAATCAGATAAATATATTACAAAAACAACTAGAAATGATAATGATGGAAGAAATGAAAAGAAAACTGAATTATGTGAAACAAAATAATTTTGAAAATGCTAACAAGCCAAGCAGATGGCTAGCATATAGACTGAGGAAAGAAAGAACAAAAAGGAGTATTTTAAAGCTGAAACTGGGAAATAGGGAAGTAACAAATGAAGTTGAAATCCAGAAAGTATTTAGAAATTACTATGAAAGTATATACGCTAAACAAAAAGTACCTCAGGAATCGATGAAACAGTATATACAAAACTGTAAAATAAAGAAGTTAACTGATACTCAGCTAGAAAAATTAAATGAAAATATAACAGAGGAAGAAATACGAGAGGCAATTAAAAGGTTAAAACGGGGTAAAACTCCGGGACCAGATGGTTTGACGGCAGCATATTATAAGGAATTTATAGAGGAGTTATTAAAACCACTAAGAGAAGTCATGAATGATATAATAAAAAAAAATCCAATCCCTAATAGTTGGAAAGAAGCAAATATAGTGTTAATTCATAAAGAAAATAAAGACCCAAACTTGATGGAAAATTATAGGCCCATTTCATTGTTAAATGAAGATTATAAAATTTTTGCAATTATATTATCAAACAGACTAAAATCAATATTACAAATTTATATCCATAAAGATCAAAGTGGTTTTTTACCAAAGAGACAGATAAGGGATAATACTAGGACGGTTATTAACACATTAGAATATTTGACATATCATAATGAAATAAAGGGGGCGTTAATATTTTTAGATGCCGAAAAAGCTTTCGACAGGTTAAATTGGCAATTCTTATTAGAGGTCATAAATGAAATAAAGCTAGGTGAAAATTTTTGTAATTGGATACAAGCAATTTATACGGAGCAAAAAGCTAAATTAATAATTAATGGCAGATCTACAGAAGCAATAAATATTGAGAAGGGAACTAGGCAGGGTTGCCCGCTATCACCATTGTTATTTATTCTAGCCTTGGAAATTCTAAATTTAAATATAAGAGAAGAAAAAGGAATTAGGGGAATCAAAACTGGAAAGGAGGAATTTAAATTAAAAGCCTTTGCAGACGATTTAGTTATAATGATTGAGGATCCACTAAAAAGTATAGACCCATTTTTACAAATAATAGAAGAATATGGAAAATATGCAGGCTTCAGAATAAGCATTGATAAAACAAAGATATTGACTAAAAACATGGATAAGATAGAAAAAGAACAACTAAGTGGGAAAACAGGATTTCAAATTGTGAAAATGGTAAAATACTTGGGAGTAAACATAACAGATAGAACACAGCAACTATTTACAAATAACTATGAAAAAATTTGGAGGGAAATTAATCAAGACCTACAAAAATGGAAAGACCTAAAGTTATCCCTGTTAGGAAAAATAGCAGCAATTAAAATGAATGTATTGCCAAGATTACTATTTTTATTCCAAACGGTACCAATTATAATATCTAACGAAATATTTAAGAAATGGCAAAGGGAATTATCAAAATTTATTTGGAACTGGAAAAAACCTAGAATTAGATGGAAATTACTGATGGATATTAGGGAAAGGGGAGGATTGGGTTTGCCTGATTTGAAGACATACTATGAGGCGGCATGTTTAACATGGATTAAGCAATGGGTTACATTGGAGAATAAAAGAGAACTAGATCTAGAAGGACATGAAATAAGAATGGGATGGCATGGGTACCTTTGGTATAACAAAATTAAAGTTAACGCTGAATTTAAAAATCATAGCATAAGAAGGTCATTAATAAGAGTATGGCAAAAATATAAGAAAAGAATAAACTCTAAATTACCTGGCTGGCTTTCGCCACAAGAGGCTTTTTGTAAAAAAGAATTAAGGGCAGAACAATGGTTAAAATATAGGGACTTAATAGAAAAAAAGGGAACCCAATGGAAAATTAAAGAGAAACAGCAATTGGAAAGTGAAGGGATAAAAATGCAATGGCTGAGTTATTATCAACTGAGAGAAAGGGCTAAAGAAGATTTAAAACAATTTCAATATGAGGAGGAAATATCTGAATTAGAAAAATTGTTATGCTCAAAGGAAGACCACTTGATCAGTAAGATTTACAAATTGTTATTAAGATACAATACAGAAGAGGAGCAAATTAAAAAATGTATGGTAGAATGGGCACAGAATGTGGGACATCAATTAAATTTAGATCGTTGGGAACAGGTATGGATTAAAGGATTAAAATTTACATGCTCAAACAACGTTAAAGAAAACTATTATAAAATGATGTACAAGTGGTATATAACTCCACAAAAACTGGCAAAGATTTATAAAAACAGTTCAAATAAATGCTGGAAGTGTCAGAAACAAATAGGCTCATTCTACCACATGTGGTGGAAATGTGAGAGAGCGAAGAGGTACTGGTTTAGAGTTAATAAATGGATTGAGAAAATACTAAAAGTTGAAATAAAAAAAAGGCCTGAGTTATATCTTTTGAACATGTTAGATCTAAGAAATAGTATGGAGAGAAAGTACAGTACATTAATTAGCTACATGATCACGGCTGCGAGGATAATATATGCAAGGAAATGGAAAACTAATGAGATTCCAACATATGGGGAATGGATGGAAAAAATTCTGGAATTTGCACTATTAGATAAATTAACAAATTGGATAAAAAACAAGACAAATGAGAATTTTATGAAGAATTGGGAACCACTAATAGAGTATTATAAAACAAATTATGGAGATAATAAGATTTTGGGGTTCAAAATGTGAATTTTAATGTTGTACTTAACAGTTATGTATTAATCAGTGATAATAAGAGAAATGATTGAAACTAATTAATGAATATTATACTTGAAAGATTTGTATAGTGAAATTAGATTAAGAATAGATGATATAAATATAATTGGAATTATTGTTGAGAGGATACTTAAGAAAAAATTTCCTTAGAAAAGTATTTAGAGAGTTACGGGAAGTCTTTTTTTAAAAAGGGGGAGGGGGGAGGGGGTGGGTGCATGTCTTTGTATGTGATTTGTATGTCTGTTATAAGTGTTAGTGTTTATGTTTGTGTCTGAAACTCTTGAATAAAATTATATATTTTCAAATAAAATAGATTCCACCATGTGAGCGCCCACCTTCAGTCTTAAGGAGTATGGCCCCAGCACAGTTTATCACCTCAATGATAACTAGGTCAATGGTGCAACTTCCTCCCTAATATCTTCATTTTCCATGTGCAGGATCTGACCTACCCACTTTCATGGAAGAACAGGTAAATAAGTAATCTCTTGCATGCTGGTTTGGCTCAGTCTGTGAAAACTCCACCACTTGATTTCGCTAACTGTACATACCAGCCCTTAGTGACACTTAAATTGGTTTTTGCATTTCCCACATCTGTAAATTATATGAACAAGCAAGCTATATTGACCAGGTTGTACACTGGCTTTTAAAAGTGGTTCTCAATCCAGCACTTAGAGCATCCTCCAGTGACACATTCCAGACTGAATAGTGTTCTTAGCCTCACTCTGTAAAAGCACTCTTAGGATGGTTAGGTGGAGGAGCATGACACTATGATTGCTTATGGCTTTGTAATTGGATTTTCTAGTTAAATCAGTAGTTAAATGCCTAATATGTGGAGCCCTGTGTACAGAAGGACTTCCATATTGATTTTTTTATCTGAGGTGCTCTCTGTGTTTATTTTTTATTCCAGAAACTCCTGGCAAATATATTGCCCTTTCCCAATAACATTACATTAGCCAATAAGAGGTTGTAAATCTCATTTTAAAACCACTGTTCAGAAATTCATATGAAAGTGTTAGCTACATGTGGTAATTCAGACATCTTCCCAAACCACAGATCAGTATATGTGAGAGAGGGAGGGAGTGTATATCTTAGTGCATTTTCTCTTGTGGGAGCTCTGATGTGTCTAACCAAATAACAAGATATATACATTATGTAGACACGTTGGGGTTTTTTGTCTCTGGCAGCTGTACTAAGAAGCAACTATTGTTTACTGCTGTGCCCTGGAAGAAAAATGTAACAGCCAGAACTGGGAGAAACAAAAGACACAATATGATTGAATGCAATGGTGACTAATAGTCCCTGGCCAAGATTGTATGTGGTTGAGTACAGCATAAGATTTCCTCATGTAGAATTTTGCTACAGCTTGCCTATCACCAACCCCATGACTCACAGTTGCACAATGATAGTCTCTTTCCTGATCCAGTATAACTATCTTCCCTTTCCATATCTCCATTTGGCCTATACAAGTGTGATAGCTGCTCCCTGATATGCCCACCTCTTTTGAAAACACATCCTTAGATCCAAATAAACTAAAAATAAAGATAAAAGATTTTAAAAACTACCACGTTTATTTTGAGCAGCAGGAGAGGTCCTTGCCCTTTAGTTTCTCCAAAGCATCCCCACCAAAGGGTGCACCTTGCCAGAAGCAGATCTACCCCACCCGATTTCTACCTTTATCTACCATCTCCCTCTACTGGTACAGCTAAGTGGCATTTGCTGGCATAAACTTCTGAGTCATTGCTGGTTGCCTTGAATTTTCCATTCTGACAAGGAAATGGTCTCATTGAGAGCAACAAGTATCTGACATTTCTCCACTGAATAGAGACCCTTTCAAACTGGCTGAGACTGGTACACCCTTCATTGTAGAGTTGCTGTGTAGTTTACAAAGCTTTTGGGCAATGCTATTTAGGTTTGAAGGAGGACAAAGGTCTATACTTAATTGGCATTGTTTAATGTGTGTGTCTCCCTGGAACATCTAAGAGTCATTGCCAGTGCCCAGAGGCTGAAAGGCAGGGCTCATATTCACATCTGCCCTCTGCACACAGACCCAAAATACCTTTGCACTCATCAGTCTAAGCACATGGGGCTCCCTCCAATAGAATAACATTCCTTGGCCAGAAGTGGCCCTTTAGATGACAGTTCCATGACAAGTTAGGAAAGGGCTATATATAGGCCAGAGAGAAGAGAGGCTTTCTGCTCCCTCCATTCTTTCTTTTCCAGAAGTTCTCTCCAGCGGTTCTCCTTCATTTTAAACCCTCCACATGGTCTTCCTTTTCCAAATCTTCAGCCACCAAGCTTCTTCACATCATAGGGTGAGAAAATCCATGTCTTAGTCTGTAGTCCCTTAAGCTTAGCTGAATGCCTCTACCCCTTAGATTGGTCAGGAGTGGAGGTTTTAGCACCCATTCCATCATCCTTCTCTCAAAGGAAAGAGGGAGGGATGATGGCATGGGTGCTAAAAATTCAATACAAGTTGTTAACTGTTAATAACAGCTTGTATTGAATGTAGACTGTGTAGCAGGTGTCACTACTGCTATCATCTTCTGTCTTTTAATTAAATAAGCAATTGGGGTTTTGCTGCAAAGCTTATCTTTGACCTGATTTGTTCTCTTCTACCTCAATTTTATTTGCAGTCACTCTGGTTAATTGTCCATTTTTAAAACTTTTAGCCTGTAAGGTCCTGCAAAGAGTGGTACCTGGAAGATCCCACCCCCC
Organism: Gambelia wislizenii; assembly: GCA_030847615.1. Classification (NCBI taxonomy): domain Eukaryota; kingdom Metazoa; phylum Chordata; class Lepidosauria; order Squamata; family Crotaphytidae; genus Gambelia; species Gambelia wislizenii. The sequence goes on from JAUMIR010000004.1 coordinate 153,553,144, forward strand.
GTCAAACCAGTAAACCCTGTGCACTGGTCTTAACAGGTGGTGATGGTGATGGTGATGGTGATGGTGATGGTGATGATTCTATTGCTGGCAGACAGTGTGGTGGAGAGGGAATTGGAAAAGCGTCCGACCAAATACAAATTCCCCTGAGATCCAATGGAGGTCTCAACAGATGTCATTGGTCTGCAACTGCCTATGGAATCATAATCAGGTGCTTCTCTGATTAACACAGCAATGGAATGGCTATTGGGGGAGGGTGGTGTGGCTTGTCTTGTAGAAGCCTCTGTGCACTCCCCAAGGTAACCACTAGGGTTCCCCTTGAAATCTGTATTGGATTCTTCAGCAGGAGGCATGTAACATTGCCTAGCCCCCCCCCCCCCGGTTCAAAAGCCATGTCGGTCATGTTTAGACACTCTGGGACTGAGACCCTCTGCAGGGGAATGAGGCTAAATGATATGTTATACCTCATGTCCTGTTCAAAGCTCATGAGTACCCAAGTAAGCCACCTATAATCCACAAGAACCCACAGGGGAAAAGGCAGGCCAGTCCCAAGGCTACCAAGGATTACAAACAGAAGCATGGACCAGGCAGTTCAAGTTTCAAAGGAATAAAGCAGTCCTGAGCAGAGTCCAAAGCCAAGAGGGAGTTACTAGAAAGATTAGGCCAAAAGTATGTGCTGAAGGTCAGAGAGCCAGGTAGCCAGAGATTTCAGACAGGGTTGCAGAGCAGTTTGGGAGCTGTTGCTCTACAGCAACAGAATAGACTGGGCTAAACTAATTTATATATAGCAGTTAATCAATCCAGCTGCTCTCATTAGCTCAGGGTCCTGTATTTAAAATGGAGCAGGACATTGCCTGACCTTTTGCTCCTGGAACTTTAATTTATGTCACTGGAGAGGGTGAAGTGCCTTTGCCGATGCTGCCTCCTCCTCCTCCTCCTCATGATCTGCAGCTGTTGACTGAGATGGATCAGGCTCTGCCTTTGCTGGTGCCATGGCAGTATCGCCAGCCTCCACCAGATCAAATTGGGGCCCATCACCATGGCTCTCCTCTCTTCCTTCTTCATCCAAGGAGACCCTCCTCTAGGTAGAACATGACACCTGAGGAGCTGATGGAACAAGATAGCTTTTTGATGGCTTCTGGGAATTGACTCAGCAGGTGATTCTTGAAGTCCTGGCTGATCTCTGGAATGTAGAGATAGTACTGGACACTATCATTACCAAGTGTCCCTTGCCAATGGCCAAATTATGTTTTGCCAATAGCCAAATGATAATTTCTAGGGAACTGACGAGGTTGATGAAACAAACGGGACAGTGATTAGAGTGACATTAGCACAAAACTGCACACGTATGACAGGTCAGATATAACAGATATAGCAATGCAGTCCCCCCTGTACTGAGTTTGTCCAGATTCGTTTTCATTAGACATCAAAAATTAAGAACAGTTCCCTTGGATTTAGGTGAAAAAGAAAAAGAAAATTTGATATCATCAGCATATTTGGTGGCACTTTCCAGAGGTTTAACATGTTAAATTGTCAGGATTGGTCCCTGACATTGCCTGATCTTGCAAAAGAAAAAGAAAAAGAAAAAAGTATTGTTCTGTAACCTTGCTGTTAATTCTGTTTTCATTTCTTTGTTTTTCATGATGAGTGTTCTGTAGCAACTGTGGAAAGGGGAGTACAATGGTCACTATGGGAATAGTAAGCTAAGCCTCCAGCTGCAGAATCAGCCTGGGAAATATAGGATGGATGGTTGTATGGGAAGAGTGTGGGAAATATAGCATTCTTCTTGCACCCCTGCTTAGTAAGCTTAGGATAGTCCTTGCATGTTCGAGTTCCTAATCTCCTTTCTCATCTCAGGCTATTCTAGCCATTTGGAGCTATGGGGTGACCATTGAGTCATTCATCACATGGCCTCCTAATTTAAATACTTTATGATCCTTTGTGTCCCTGCTTCTTTGTTTGTTTGTTTGTTTGTTTGTTTTTGGTAGCTTCTCCATGAGGCTGCTTCTTCTCTTCCCTTTTCCCTCCTTCCTACCATGCATCTAACTAACAAACATGAAGAAAAGAGATGAGCTCTTGCTTACTTAAAATCACCTCTTTATGTATGGAAATATGGATATTACTACTGTAATACTTAGAAACTTCTGATTTGATTATCCTAATCTGAACTTCCCAAGATTGGGTGAGTTTTCTACCCTGAACTGAAATCCTCTTAGTTAAGGACTTAGATTTGTTTTGAATATTTAGATTAAGATTGCTATACCTTCAGTAAACTTTTGATATGCATTTTTAAGCAAACATCTTTATTATTTTAATTTTGTCTACTTGATTTAATGCTGGGTGATTTAGACCACATACAAATGCAAATTGAGCTGGGTCAGTCTTCCCTGAGTTAACTCTGCTTACTTTAAAAGAAACTTTTCTTAAGAAGGTATTCCTAAGTGTTTGCTCCCTGGAATCTTTAGTAAATTTTTAATTTTTATACTCATACACCCCAACAAAGAGGAGGTCAGGGGATGATGGATAACCAATAGCATTGTAGCCCACCAGATTTCATAGACTGCAATATATTTTAATATACTGGCTGCCCTCTAAGTTTCAATTCTGAGCAAAAACCTTGTATGATATGCTTTCTGGATTTCTGTGTCAATAACATTTTCTGGTTAACTCTGAAACTTCTGGTCACTGTGCCTGGGAATGCAAGCAAATGACAGAAATAACATTAAGAATAAGATGGAACCCTAAAGCATGGGACTAGTCAAGGAGCATAGCATCAAACAGGAATTCCCTAGCAAAACTTTTTAAAATTTGTCCCTTCCATTTGTTCTCTCCCTCAATTGTCTTTATCTTAAACCCCTATGGAACCACTATAAAGTAAAGCCCATGCCATACAAATGATGCAAAATAATACCATTGTTGATGATGTGTAAAGGTACAGTGAGGTCCAACAGAACCAATGGAACCCTCACCATGGAGACCATCCACCAAGATGACCAAACCATTTTGAGCCCCATAAATAGGCCTGAAGCCACCTCACCCTGAAACCCCTGAAGCTGAGATCTCACCATACTATCCAGCCTCTTGCCTGAAAATGGAATATCAGAAAATTGACTATCAGCTGGAAATACTCCAAAGCTAGATAGGAATATTTCTCACTCTTTTTTACTTGCTCAGTGAGTTCTTGGCCCAACTCCTTATAGGAGAGTTAAAAACTGGAGATCATCCAAAAGATTCCACAGAGGAAATGAGAGACATGTCTCCAAGTGCTCAGTGGAAGGCTATTTTGTAGGAGGTATGAGTCTAAAAATAAAAATGTATTAAAAATTCCAGGAATCTAGCCCTTTTGAAAAGAAATAAAAAAAATATCTTCTTTTAAAAAGTAAAAATCACTTTACTTTCAAATTCATGCAGAGTGACACTTAAGAATGCTGAGACAAGCTCAATTAACATTTAAAAGTGTGTTCTGTGGTCTGATCACCCAATGAATTAGACTCATTACAAAAACAAAGGAGTCAGTTTAAAAATGCATATCAAAAGTTTACTGAAGGTATATCAATCTTAATCTACATACTAAAACAAACTTTAAAAAAGGGTTCCTAACTAACTAGGAGAATTTAGGGTAGAATGACTCACCCATCCTTTAGCGGTAGATGCTGCATGGTGACTTGGAAAGCAAACATCATGGCATAGCATCATAGCAAGGCTTCATAGCAGCATGGCTACATAACAGCATGGCTACAGCCGCATGGAGACTCTAACTTAAAAAGAGACTTACACAAAGAGCAATAATATTTAAATTAGCTCATGTGTTGAATGACCCATCTCTCCAGTTGGCTGGAATTGCCTAGTGAAACAAGAGAAAGGGAATTTGGGAGAACAGAAGCATGAAGGGAAAATTCCTAGACTTATCTTAATATGTGAATGGGGTACACAAGATTGTTTTACATTACAATAATTATTTCCCCACATACTACATATTTTTATTTTGGAAAAAGCCTGTTAATAGCTTGTCCAAGGATTCTTTAGAGTAACTGTTAGTGTTATCCCATACCATCATGACCAGTAAATAAAAAGCAGAAGAAACAAGAATTCTAAGGAATTCTTGAATGAGCTATTAATGGGCTTTTTTCCAAAATAAAAACATCCTTTCACTGAGCATTGGGAGACATTTCTCCCCTTTTTCCTGTAGATTCAATGGGGCACTCCCTAGTTTTTGTCTCTTCTGCGTTTTCCTTACTTGATATGATGGCACAGGACTACATGAACAGTTACTCTAAGAAACTCTTAGACAAGCTATTAATGGGCTTTTCCAAAATAAAAACAGCCATCCACTGAGCACTTGGAGACATGTCTCCCTTTTCCCCAGTTCCTTATAGGATGCAAGAAGGACAAAAGGTCCAGCATATATGAGGTACTTCTCGTCTTTCCAGGAAAACTGTATTAAAATTGGACAAGTAAGGGCCAATGTTACATCCAGTGAGGTTATACAATTAAGGCACTGAAACTGGTGTGGATCGGAGCAATTTCACCTGGAATTGTCACACAAATTGGTCATAATGAGCTATCAAATGTTCTTTTTCTTTATGTTGGCCAGAGTGTAATATGTCTCTGATCACCTGAAAGAACTCCACTGGGTTTCCAGTTAATTTCCAATCACAAATCAAAGGGAACTTATGAGATCTCTTTTAATTGGCACTACCTTAAAGCCATGTGTGGAACTCAGTCATATGTACCCAATCATACATGAATATCTTTCTGAGAGGCCTTGTCTGGCTGTCCCCTGCAGGTGAAAAAGGTGGGTGGCAACAAGAGAGAAGAATTTTCAATTGGAATGTGCCCCATTTATGGTAGTGTCTCCCTACTAAGGCTTGCATGGAATTTACATTTTTTAAAACCAAAACAAGGAAAGGAGATTATCAAACAGGAACACAAAAAGCATTCCTGTCCCCAAATCTCCAATCTCATCCCTGTCCCAGCACAATAACCCTCTCCATCAGACTTACCTTATCTTCTGTCCAAAGGAAGCTCAGGCATGAACGGAGCTCTAATGGAGCTCCATTCGCTTCCTGGATCGAAATCCCGCCTGTTCTCGTGAGAAGACATGAGCATGGGAAATTCAAAAAGAAAAAGAACACACAAAAAGTTACACCAAGCACAGAAACACACTAAAAAAAAAAAAAAAAAGTAATCCAGGGAGGTTCCTAAAAAGAACGTAGCCTACCTTGTTTTCGCGATCCCACCCAGAAGTGTTCTGGCAGGACCGCCCATTGACACTGTATTCACGGCAAGACAATGGCCCAAGGTTTCAAATGCCAAATAGAACAGTCGCTCTATTGACAACTCGACCCATCAATTAAATAGAACACCATAGTAACGCCAGCAGAATGCAAAATGATGACGTCTGATATTGGTGTCCTTTTGCATTCCACTGGCACAGTTATGGTGCCACATTAGCCATATCTGATGATCTAAAGACAAAGACCTTTATATTTTTCAAGGCCTTCAGCCTCTAATGAATGTTTTGTACTGTATCACCCCTGTCTTTTGCTGTCTTTTGTTTTTCATTGAGTACTGCTGTTTTACCATGTTTTATGTATGATTGTAAACCCCTTTTGGAAATTTTAATTAAAGGGAAGTGTGTGGCTTCTGCCACCCTGCACAAATACTGCAGTTTGGTGTGGTTTTAACTGCCATGGTTCAATGATATGGATTTCTGGGATTTGTAGTTTTGTAGTTTTGTGAGATATTTAGCCTTCTCTCTCAGAGAGCTGTGGTGCCACAGCAAACCACAAATCCCAGGATTCCATAGGATGGAGCCATGATAGTTAAAGCCTTGTCAAACTGCATTATTTCTGCAGTGTGGCAGCACCCTGTCTCTCTGTGTTTGTAATGTTTGAAATAAATAAATAGATACAAATCCATTTTAACAACATACCAACAATTTAAATTGACCTGCTTCCTGTTGTACCACTGACCTCTAGCCCTTCCCATAGAGTCCAGATTTCATAAAAAACACACCCTCCCCCTCCCCCTTCTCTTTTAGCTTAAATCCAGCCAGGACAGAAGGACAGTTCAGCTTTCTTTTCCTGAAGAGAGGGAACTTTCATGAGATCTCTTTCAATGGATACTCTCTTCTCTAGCATTATTATCTCTCTCCCTGTCCCCTTTTCTCTATGAATTGCTTGGTCACTGAATCTTAAGCAAGGGAATGTGCTTGAAAGCATCCACATTCATTATTGCTCATCAGTATTAATCACTGTGACAGCTCCTCTTAACAGTCACTGTTTATTTTGCACCCACCTTTTCAGCTCAGCTGTCAATGGGCTGGTTTTTATGTTTCCCCAGAGGGTGATCGTTTCTCCTTGACTAGCTGTTGTGAGAGCAAACCCCACACCCCTCCCCTTTCTTTTGCATTTCAAAGCCAGTGATCTTACCTCTTTGCACAGGGATGGCAGCAAATCCTGTAATTTACATTTGCCTTGAAATTTGCAGCTCTGTTGGTAATGTGACAGATTTGGTTTGTAAATGCTATTAAACACAAAGGGAACTGAAGTCTCAGCCCACAAATCTTGTCATTCTTCCAGCACTCTGTAACTTTCATATGGACTTCAGCACTTACTAGACATGTAATTTATTTCCTGAACAATCTCTGGCACCATGCTATACATCTTGGCCTATTTTGTGTTGAAAACAATGAAGTGGTCATACCCATTGGTAATGCACATCTGGAACACATGAAAATTGTGTGGCCAACTTCAGATGGACTAAAATCTCAAACCTTATATGAAATGTTCTCTTGAGTGTGTCTGTATGCATAAAGAAATGTATAAACCAACGGAACCATGGAGTTTCTTCGCAGTTCTGTGAATTACAGCTAGACCTCTGCAAGACTCTGTTTGCTCATTGCTTATCTCCTCCTCTTGATTGTGGTCATAGAGATGCCCTGGATGGGGGATTTTTCTACAAAGAAATCAGTTGCCAATAGCTACATAATCTCTAAACACAGGGGAACCTCAACCTAATTAAATGTAAGGCTTGAATTCAGTTGTTATTCCCAACCCATCACATCAATAGAACTTATGTACATGTTGATCTCCAATGGTTCCTTTGATTCCCACAATTTATTGTGGTTAGGACTGTGTGTGTATGTGCCTTCAAGTGGCTTGTTGACTTATGGTGACTCCATGAATTCCATAGGGTTTTCTTAGGTAAAGAATATTCAGAGGTGGTTTTGCCAGTTTCTTCCTCTGAAATACAGCCTACAGCACCTGGTATTCATTTGCAGTCTTCCATCCAAGTACTAGCCAGAGCTGACCCTGCTTAGCTTCCAAGATCAGATGGGATCTGGTGCCTTTAGGGTATTTAGGTTAGGACTAGTAACTGTTTTAGGCTGTAGTTTGGACCCACTGTGTGGAAAATTCATAGATGGTTGCTTTGCACAGAAACCATCATTTTCTATCCAAGAAACAGCATTCCTTTCACAGTAAGAACCTTTGAGACTAAGGACTTTATCAGTTGTGACAAGTATGGCATCGTAACGACACCTAATGATCACAAAAGGGCGCACATACCAGATGATGTTGTCCTTTCGTGATCATGTCAAGTCCAAAAGCCGTTCTTTTTTATTGGTGACCCAAGCCATCAATAGATCTGCCATGATGCTTTGTTGCTGGCATTGCCGATGTTTGAATCCTTATGCCATTGTGCTCACATGAATACAGCATCAATGACAGAACACTTCCAGATGAGATTGTAACAGCCAGGTAGGGGATGCCCCCTCCCCCCATGTACTTGAGAACATTTTTGTGCTTTGCTGTATATGTTGTGACTTTAGTTTTCTTTTCTTTTTCCAAATGTATTGCACTGGTGTCTTCTTGCGAGAATTGCTGAGATTTGGAACCCTGAAGTAAACAGAGCTCTGTTCATGCTCCGTTAATACAAGGGATGCCTTTTCATGCTGGTTAAGGTAGATCTAATGGGGGGAGGAGTGTTTTTGCCAGGACAAGTTCACTTTTAGCTTTGATGGAACAGAAACATTAATGGAAGTTAGGTCTGATAAAGTCCAAAGGTGCTACAAGATACTCTTGCTTACTGATATTCTAGACTAAGGAGATTTTCAGATGCGATTTTCGGCAGGATATATTCCAAAACAGCTCCGTTGCTGCCGCACGGCAGGGGAGCAGTTTCGGACAATGACGTCCCTCTGCCAAATCCCTCCGTGTCACTTCTGTGACAGAATGGAGGAAACCGCATCGTATTTCATTCACGATTGTTGCCCATGAGTGAAATACGATGCGGTTTCCTCCATTCTGTCATGGAAGTGACACGGAGGGGTTCGGCAGAGGGATGTCATCATCCGAAACTGCTCCCCTGCCGTGTGGCAGCAACGGTGCTGTTTTGGAGTATATCCTGCCAAAAATCACATCTGAGAATCTCCTAACATGGCCATTTTCTTTCACAGTTTCCTTTACAGAAAATGATCTTTTCAGTTCAAATCAACCATGTACAAATTTTGTGCAGAATAAGTCTCCAATTACCACATTGTTTGTACAGGAAACAGCTTTCTCTGTGGAGAAAATAATACTTTGGTGTAGATATATATCATTTTCTGCACAGAAAATGCTGTTTCCTTTGCAAACAATGCTGTCTTCTGTGCAAAGCAACCACTTATGAATTTTGTGCAGAACAGATCCCAAACAGCAAAGATTCTTGTCTGGCTAAGGTTCTTTTTATTGGGGTTTCTTGCTATTCCTAAAGCATTTTTAACCATTTCCCCCAAACATTTTAGATATTCTTTCTATTCCATTTTTTAAAAATGTCCCAATTTATTTACAGTTTAAACTATATGCATTACTTGAACGTGTCAGCCCCCTTCCAATTGACTGAAGCATATTTAAGCTGGAATGTGCATTTCCCCCCTACCTGTGCATGGTTTTCTCACACACAAAAAATCAAGTGATAGGGATATGTGTGAATTGTACCTGGTCTGCAGATGATCTAGGAAATCTGGATTAAGTGAAGTAGACCCACACCCACAAACCTCCCAAATATCACTCCAGCCATGGGGCTGCATCTGGCTCAACCCAGCTGTCATACTTTTCAGACTACCCTTTTTCTGGCCAAAAACTTAAAAACAACAACCACCTCTTCTAGAAGCCTGTAAGACTAGCAGGACACCTATTAAGTATTGTTAAGGACACCCCGATATATATACGGTATATATTTCACCGTTTCAAGTCAACATCTTTACATTTAGCCCTCTTAGGATCCCTGGGTGAGTAAACTGGCCCTGCCCCTACCACTTGTTTATATTATTCCCAGAATTAGTCACATATGACTGAAAAAGGGAGGATAGCAATATCATTAGTACCCATGACATCTAGTTCTCCAGGTACAGTTTATAATATGGGTGAGCTTGCATGGCTGTGTGGGGAAGACAGCCTGCTAAGGATCCAGAGACTACAAGTTCAAACCTCTCATAGGCCTTGAGGTCTTTGCCATATGACCCTGAAAACATTTTGAAAGCTACGCAGGCTGGGTCTGGTTAGTAGTTGGATGGAAAGCCACCAGGAAATAACCAGGAATCTCTAAACATGATGTGATACAGGGGAGCATTTAGTGGTGTAAAGTAAGCTCCTCTTCCTGTAACAGACCAGGAAAAGTTTTACCTCCCACTGTTCATGTGAGTTATCATTCCTGAGAAGATGCTATCACTGGGCTACTCATTAGCTATCTCCCCTAGGCCATGGACCTGATATTGTCCACCAAAAGCTAGAGTATCATTGCAGATCTAGAAGAGGCCCCTCTGCAAGTCACCACCACAGGTCCCCACACTTGCCCTTTGGCAATTACTCCATCCGACTTGTCCTCTCTACTGAGAAAGCACAGATGCCATGGAGGGTGCCCCAGGTTATCTCCAGTCACTGATCAGTGATAACATAATTATTTCTCTCCACTCCACCTTTCCTCCCCATGGAGAAAGGTACCAGCACATTTTATTATCAAACATGAATTCCTCTGTGCCATGCTCACCTTTTCATGGTAGAACAAGTGGGGCAGGATTGAATCATCATAGGCAGAGAATTCTGTGGCTTTTTTTGCACAGAAAAATTCCCAATCACTATCAAGGAAGGGTGGATGATGTCAGGGAAGAGGAGAGGCTAGAGGGACTTGTCCCTGTCCCAATATCATACAGCTTATTATGAGGTCCCAGGGAGCAATCTATCCTCTGGGAGCAAAGAATTTCACCAGTCCTGAACTATGATGAGCCCTTACTGGTTACTTTACTTCTCTGTGAAATATGCAACCAGGTAGCTTGCTACTTAGACTATTGGTTTTAATCTCACCTTGCTGATATTTCCCTTGATCCATGCATGCTGTCCAATTTTACTATTCATACACACTGTCTTTGTTTCAGTCCCCACATTCCTTCTTTTGCCCATTGCCTTGTCCTCTGCCCTCCAAGGACTACTGAGTTTTCCTTTCTGGTAATTATTATCTATCAGTAAACAGAGTTCCAAAGAAGGAACACATAGAGTTTCACCTTAAGTGCAGCTCAATATTTAAGGCAATATTAGCAGATACTCCAGATCTCAGTGCCTTCAGTAGCTGGAGTGAGGTAGGGAGTCTGTATACCTCTCATGCAACTTGTATGGGATTTGATCCTTTGTGGGGCCTCCAGATATACACAGTGCTTCTTCCTATGCCTTCATGTATGGAATGGGATGTTTCAGTGAATCCAGTTCAGAGTGGCCATTTCAGTGTGGCTGTTTCAGTGTGGCATGATTCTGCTTGTGTTATCAATTGATAATTGATATTTTTTTTGGTCATGAAAATGCAATCAAAACCATTTCTACTTGGTTGAGATTGTCTTGCAAAACCATTTGGGTAAAGGTTAGAGTTATTATCAATAATATTATTTTTTTAAAAAATACTGTTTATTAACATTATCACCAACATAAATATTAACAATAACAATGACATTTTCCACCATTACCAAAAAGTTAATATGAAAAAGACCATATCTCCATAAATCCACATATTTTAAAATATAAATTAAATGACTTCTACATCCATCAAACCCCAGTTTAGCTCATCATAATTCCTGATGTGTATATTAACTGTTTAACTTCAGGCAAATGTCATAAATCTTTGTTTCATAAAGCAAAGGTCTTATTTCTATTTCTTCTCATATATACATATGAAGGCATATATACTTTAAGTACATTCTCAATACCTCCTTACATCCCATAATTGTGGATTTTAGACATTTATTTTTTACATCTACATTCTTCTACCTTCCTTCTTTTAATACAATCTAATTCTTTACTTTTAACAATAATGTCAGCCTTAGATATTCACACTTCTTTTTCTTAATCTTTCCCTTCCTTTAAATAGTTCAACAGGGGTTGCCACACTTCTAAAAAATTCATATTAAATTTATTTTCTAAAAGGTAGGTAAGTTTATCCATTTCTGCCACCTCTAATAATTTTTCCACCCATTCCATTTCAGATGGAACCTCCTCTTTCCTCCAATATCTGACGTAAACAATTCTGGCAGTTGTAATCATATGCCATAACAACCTTCTTGTCTTTTTGTTCAGAATTTTTGTGTTCTCATAGATACCTAACAGGAAAACTTCTGGCAACAAATCAATTTTCATTTTTAGAATCTTTTGTATCTTTGCTTGAATCATAAACCAGTATCTCTTTGCCTTATTACACTCCTACCACTGATGAAAAAAAGGTACTTTTCCTCTCCTGACACTTCCAACATTTGTTTGAAGCACTACCTGACATTTTAGCAATTCTTGCAGGAGCAAGGTACCACCTTAGCATCACCTTCAAGGCATTCTCTTGCAAGCTATATGATCTTGAAAATTTTGCAGATCTATACCACGTTGATTCCTATCCATCAAATTCTATATTACGACCCATGTCCATAGCCCCTTTAACCATATAATCTTTAGTTACTTCCATTTCCATTTCCAAGTTAAGTAACAGTTAGTATATCCTAGACTGATATTATTGGTAAGCAGTTGCAGATCAGAACCAGGCCACACTGAAATAGCCACACTCAACTGGCTGCTCTGAACTGGCCATGCTGAAATGTCCTAGATCCCTTCGTGTATATGTATTTGACCATGCCTAACAACATCTTCAATAAAACAGGTGGTCTGGAAACATCATCCTACAAAAGTCTAGAAGCTATTTAGTTGTTCCTTGCTTTCTCATTTTGGTGTTATTACTTACAGCAGTCAAACAATGTCTTCTCATGTAACTTTGTTTGTGACACCCTGTAGGAGTCTGCTCAATGAGAAAGCTGCTCTCCACAGGAGTTTGCTCAGTGAGAAAGCTGCTCTCCACAAGAAGTAACTTCAGTCCATCTTCTCTGCAGTATTCAAGTTGTCATCATGTATACCTCAGTGTCTAGCTATCACTATTGACTGCTATCTTCATATCCAATAGACAGAAATGTGTTCTGTGCTTTCACTCTGTGGCATCCACTATTCTAAAATGCCTCCTCTTTTTGTTCTGTTCTGGTCTGTTCTGTCCCTTTCCTTGCCCCTTCCCTTTTCCCTTCTTTAGTAACTTGTTTTTTGATAGGAACAAAGATAGTAGAAGTAATTATGAACACATACACACACATACGAACACTTTTCAAATGTATTGATACACTCTATTTCTTTGAGTTTGCAAGTATAAATGTGTGAGACTGACAGTGTTATTTCTCTGGATGTGTTTTTCCCCATACCCCCATCTATATGTACAATTTGAGAAAACTGTATGCTACTAGGAGGAACAACTGGATAATCACTCCAAAGCCCTCTATTCCACAACCTCCTCTTCAGTAACAGAAAAAATGGGGCAGTCTGTGAACTCAAGGCCAGCTCTGCTGGGCTTGGACATTCAGCCTTGGATGAGGACAAAACCATCTTGTCATTTGGGCATGCAGCACAGCACAAGCAAGGATTCATTTCACTGCTACTGATCCAGGCAGGATGGATCTTATTCTCAAATGACTGATTTATTTATTTATACCATTTATATCATACCTACAGCTGGGAAGCCTTTTATGTGAAGCAGCTTACATGTCAAAACAAGGCAGTCCCTGAGTTTAGGAATTGACTTTTACATCCTGTAAACAACAGCAACATAAAAGGAAAATGGGAACAGGAGGGCAAAGGAAAGTTAAGGAAGAACTTATCAGTGTCATGAGTCTCCTCAGCCTGGTGCATTGGCTAATGGAAGGCAGCTGAGGAAAGACCAAATCTGGTCTTTTCTTCCTCTTCTATGACCTGGTGAAATGGCTATTGATGTCCTTCCATATTTCAGGCATGTGTTAGCAAAAGCAGATGTGAAAAGAATCTGTATGAGAATGGTTAGTGTACAAGAATTGGAATGTTATTTCATGCATCATGTAAACAAATATTGTTCCCTTTTCAAAGTCATGACTATGCTGGACTTGCATATGTATCCATAGTGGTGATCTGTGTCTCAAGAGACAGGTCACTTGCAGGCATATTCTCTAGCATTCTCTGCCCTTAGAGCAGTAACTTACAAATTTTGGTTTATTTTTCTTTTTCTTTTTTCCTTCATCCCTTCCTCCACACCACTCCATTTGTAGTCACTATTCAGCAACCTGTTGCTTTTGCCGGCCGATTGCAGGAATAACGAGACCACACACATGAAATGGGGTGAAATAAAGTATTTTATTAAATTCAACCTATTTAATACCCTCTAAGATCTTCAGCAGGGGGAGGCAACCTGGTGAGGGACCAGCTGAGGCAGTAGGTCTATGTTAGACCACACCCCTCAGCCTTCCCAAGCGAACATCTGGGTCCTGGAGATGAACCCCAGTTGCCTGGAGTTGCTCACCAGCTGGCCCACATCTGGAAGGTCAACTCAAAAGTCCCTCACCCAATCCACACGGATTGGGCTGAAGGATTATGCTTTAGGCCAACCCAAAGGTGTGTCTCCTTCTGTCCCCTTAGGCCCCACGACCTGAAATGGCCCTTCCAGAGACCCTACCTTCACCGAAATTGGTGCCAAGGTGCCCACCAAAACTACGCCTCCCCCTTCCCCACATAATAAGAGGGAATTAACCTATTTAGACACCACCCTGGCCAATTTCCCAAATGCTGCTATCCTAGTATGGGGTAGTGAACCCCCCTCCAGAGAAAAGGGGGGGGGGAATTCCTACCCAGCTCCAAAGCAACCAATTATCACACTATTCAAGTGGTGGGTGGGTCGATGATTGCTGGCTGAAGAGGAGGAGTCAAGGGGTGGCAGGGGCTTATATGGCCTCTGGCCGCGCCCCTCTCCTCCCATCGCAGGTGACATTGCCTGCAACATTCTGAGGGGTCTCTAACTGTCCTCGGCAGCAAAGCCAGCTCCCTCCCAAAACAGCTCTGCTCATGCAGGGGGAGCTAGATTGTCAGGACACCTATCTATAGCTGTCAGCATGCAATTTTCACTTGGGGAACTGAATAGTCATTGCATCATTACTCATAACATAGGAAGCAACCTTCAGTAAATTTCAGTAGGTAGGTGCTGTGGATATTATGTGAGGAAGTTAATGAGACTTCTTATGTGTGCATTTCCCTGATATGACACTTGCTTTTTTTCTTGTAGGGATTCAACTATAAAAGGACCCAATTCATTCTTTTTCTAAGTAAATAACCACTGTACAAATGCATGGAATCATCCATGTAATCCACTGTTTTCTTCTTTTATTCTAAAGCATAATCAAGTCTGAGAAGGCCCATAAAGATGATACTTACTATATGAGAATGAAATCTTACCATAATTTTTAGCAAATGATTTGCAATAAAACTCAAGACTGCTTATATCTAGGCATGCATTCTTATTGTCTTGCATAAGAGGGTTTCCCCCTTTAAGTGTGTGTGTGTGTATTTAAAGGGGGAAATCCTCCTATGCAAGAATATATATATATATATATACATATATACACATACATATATATATTCAATGGCTGCCTACCCTTGTGTGTCTGTGTCCCATGAGATACAAAGCAGGATTTATTATTCTGTTTGCTCATAAAAAAAAAAAAAATCTTAGGATGGCTCTATTGTCTTGAGACAAAATATTACTGAAGGCTTTGATGAAATGCATGGACTTTTAGGGCGGAAGGTATTGTGAGATAGTACAGTAATAAATACAAAGATATTGGACCATTTTACAGAGCATTTACTTTACCTGTTTTGTAAATCTTTCTGGAAATATTCATTTTCCCTCCCATGAGAATATTTATTGTATGAGTTAGATAAGAATTAGGGGAAGGGGGAATCCAAGGGAAATGCTTGCCATATAAACATAGCACTGTATGAGGAATAAGCATTTCTATACAGAGTAACTCCAGCCTCAAGTTAATCGTTCTACACATTTTTTTTTTGGGTTGATGGCGGGGAAGGGGGGTGAGAGAAGTGAACAGAGTCACTTTGCTAGTGTGGAAGTGGGATTCACAGCAAGGGCGAGGACTTTTGTACATGAAACCGGCAGGAGGAGGGAGCACATGGGTGATTCATGGACCACCATGGGGAAGGTACTTCCCCTCATCCCACATGCAGTCCACTAGGGGAAAATCTTGTGCTTTGTCCCCGGCAGCAAAATGGTTTTGACTAGCCCTAGTTATCTGAGGCATTTAGCACAGGTTCTATAGATTTTCTCATGGGTGTAGCAGTGACAATGCATACAGTGCATGTTTGCTTCAACTGTTCCTCCCCTTGTATATATGTTTGTGTGCACGTTTGCTGTATATTAAAATGTTAAAATCTATAGCCAAGCAAAATGCAGGTTGGAAAAGTTACTTTTTGGAACTACAGCTCCCAGAATCCACCAGGCATTAGAGCCATCCACCATGAAGTCTTCAATATCTCATGTTATGGTGGGAAGAATAAAAGCACTAAATCACTAAACTATTGGAAATACATTGGGAAATGGCATTAATATTGAGCCAAAAATGGTTTATTCTATCATTTAGTAAACAGGGATGCAATCCTATAAACACTCACTTTGAGGGTGAATCCTAATTGGTACCGAATTTAGTGGAACATACTTCAGAGTAAATATGCTTAAGGATTTCCTGTACAAGTGTGATATTATCTTCATTAACACTCATAGGGCTAAGTCTAATTTTTAGTCCCAAATCAAAGTAACTCCACTGAGTCTATGAGGTTTATGTAAGGATTGATTCAGCAGATTAATCAGTGTGACTACTCTAGTTGAGATAGCAATTGAATTTAAGCCATAGCAAATTGTGTCTAATCAAGAGCTAAGAAAGTTACTATTGGAATTATAATAATATATTGTTTAAAATACCAGGGTTTGTTGTCCCTGTTTAAACATCCACACTGTATTTCACACGTTAGTGGAGAATACAGCCTATTTAGCAGAGTTTAAAACAAACGCAGCAGCATGTAGCGTTAGATTGTTACATACATATAAAACCACAGCTTAGTAAATAACCAAACACCCTTTGTCTTTTCCCAAGTTGTTTAACTAGCAAAATAACCACTCAAGACTCAAAAGTTAGTTTAAAAAGTACAAAAACTTCTTTCCTCACAGTTAGAGAGCTCATTCTTGGCAGGAATAAGAAACTCCATCAAAATAAACTAAAACTAGTTAAAAATGCTTAAAAACTACATTGCTACAAAACTATGTTCAGGACTCCACTGGCTAAGTCCTCTCAGTTCAAAGGCCATGTGGTTTGTTAAAGGAGCATGGCTTCTGGAACAAAGAAGGAAACTCAGACATTCCCCTTCATCCCAGATTCCCCAATAGCAAAACTTCAGGAAGTTACATCAGCTCATCTTATATGGCTTCTCAGTTAACCGTTCAATAGCAAAACCATTTCCACTTATTGGACTGCAAACTATATTTTCCAAAAGTTACTTCTAAGAAGAATAACTATAATTGCATACTGAATCCATCTATAACTGAGCAATGGTAATAAGAAGCTTTCCCAGTCATTTTTCTTAAGAAGTAACATTTGAATACACTGCCTCAGAGTGTGGTGGAGTCTCCTTCTTTGGAGGTTTTTAAGCAGGGGCTGGATGGCCCTTGTGGTCTCTTGCAACTCTATGATTCTGTGATTCTATGAATTCTGATCTGAACTGCAAGAGGCTGAAGATGGGTACATCATGCCCATGTTTTCTCTTAAACAAATTAGGTAAACTCTGCAAGTATGGTGTACTGTGCAGGGCAGCAAACCTATGCAATTATTTCATTTTGTATCCATTATATTATCTCACCTTTCATTCATGATGAAGCTTAAGATTGCAGTGCCCCGTCCAAATGCTAAGAAGACCCAGACTTCCTTAGTTTCAACAAGCTTGCTGCACCATGTGACTTCAGGCCATGCCTGGGAACTTATTTTATCCAGTATGCCTTATGTAGTTGGAAAAACAAATTCAGTCAATGAAAAACGATGGCTCTGGTGATGTAGTAAATTTGGTAAATGAAATAACCAAAGTTTTAAAAGGGCCTGTCTTAGGTGCTAAACCTATTTTGGAGATATGGGTTAGCACATTCAGACTAAAATCTGGAGCAGTTTTACCACCCCACTGACATCAGACTTGCTAACCTCATTCATTATTGAAGTGCAATGTGTTCTTTGATGAGCTGACATTTATAGATGTTCCCAGTTTGAAGGTCAAGGGATAATTTCATAAATCTATTACTTTTTAGAAATGGAACAATTCCAGCTATTCATTTACCACTTTCAGTCCCCTTCTTCTAGCTCTGAATGAATGGTCCATTCACATTGCAATCCTTATAGAATTATGGGAGCTCTGAACCTCTGCTTATACTGAACACACACATTAAAACATCTCAGGATGTGCATCTCAAGAGTTAGTGGTGCCCAGTGGCAGAGCTTCAGTGCTGACAGTTAAACACATAGAACATTGAGTTGAAGAGGGGTTCTTCTAGGCCATCTAGATCAAACATCTGCTAGATACAAGAAATCTAGAGAAAAATCATTCCTAATAAATGTTGTAAGCCACCCAGATTGTTTTAGCAGAGGGGTGGGGTATAAATAATAATAATAATAATAATAATAATAATAATTATTATTATTATTATTATTCAGTGAAGGAGAGACCAATTAGGTCTCTAGGTAACCAATTCAATCATTAAAATTGAAGATAAAATATATTTTGCCCAATATTCAATCAAAATCCTATAACTTAAGTCCATTATATCTGTCTTGCTGCCTGGGGAGTTAGAGAAAAGACCTTGCACTCTTCTGTGTGATAACTCTTTATGAGGTTCATTTCCCCCTGCTCTAGGTTAACATGCCCAGGTTCCCACTTAATATCTTTCTTCATAATGGTAACTATATTCATTGTCTTCCTTTGGACACGTTCTACCTCATTGTTTTCCTTTTGACCCATTCTACTTTTCTATAACCATGAAAATTAATTTCCTCTCCTCAAGCGTTCCTAGCTGGTCTGGAAATATGTAAAAGGGGGCAGGGAAAAAAAACAAAACACCACATTGACTTTTAATATTCCTGTGACAGGCCCATTTTGTAATTCTGTAGGCTGGATCTATTTGGTTTGTAATTTCCAACTGCATAACAACAATCTTGATCCATCTATAATTTATATATTTGTAAATGAAGCTGAGATTTTATGCCCACCCAGGCAAAACATAATATTCACCTGCACAGTTCCACTTCTTGGGCTACCACTTCTTCCCCATGTGGGAGACAGTTTCCTAGCAGTGGATCATGGCACCCATGGCCACTAAGTGGTTGGTAAGGTCACAGGACATCTGGTAAATATTCAGCTGCAGTTTTACAGGCAGGAGGAAAAAGCAACTGTTGCTGCTGGGGCGTACTAGAGATTTAGGCGGGTGATGGCTGCCCTCCTACCCTGACTGCAACTGGATGCTGCCTGGGTTTTCTGAGTCCTTCCACAGCCACTAAATGCTAACCTGACACTTCCCTGGCTACCAAATGGCCAAGGAGTATGCACTTGCCCTTTGAAGCAGGCTTAGGGGGGAGGCATTCAGCAAGGAACACTGGATACCCCCTTACAAAATACACACATACACTTAACCTCAAGTTACAGGTGCATGTGTCACCAAGAGGATTCAGCCATACTTTACATTTTCTGCAGCTGTGTTGTTTGCATGGTTGGCCACCCATACCTGTCTTTCTGTGCATGGTTTGATATTGATTGTTGTAACCTTTAGTTTCTAAAGAAATGTTATTGCCCCATTTCAACTGCACATGCAAGTGGAATAGTTTTACTTCCACCCTTTACTTAGTCCTTGTCCTAATCTGAAACAACCAACCATGTCTGAAGAATAATATGTTGATTAATATCTGCCCCTTATTCATTCCTGCTACTGTCACACATCCTGTTATGTTCCTGCTTGTTCCACTTTTGCAGCTGCTGCCACTGCCATCCACAATTCCATGCCACTAGACAATAGTAGACAAACACTGCACACATGAAAACAGCTAACGAGAGAAGGGGTACGTGGTGATGTAAGACATTGTGATGTAACAGGTTGGGAAAATGCACAGCACGTTCTTAAGACGCACTTCAGTGACATCCTTGCAGAAGAATATGCAAGTATACTGAGATGTTGAATTAATGGGAAACTTCTCTCTATCCTTGTAACATAGAATTCATTATAGGGTGAGCTAATTATGATTTCTGATGGGGTAAGTTCAAACTCCAGTACTTATAATTGCTTTTTCAAAAAGTACATCTGACTTGCTTACTTTGAGAACCTCAATTTTCTTTTCATGGTAGAAGGAGAGCAGAAGGGCAGCTTAGATCAAGCAATATGCAGTTTGCAGCAGCATAATATATGTATCCTTTTGGAATAATCATAAATTTATTGAGTTCTTTTGGCCACAGTTTTAAATGAATTATTTCTCTTTTTCCATGTGCATGCTCATACTTCCCTCTCTGCCATTTGACATAATAACAAACCAATTATCTTAAAAGAAAAATAGCATACAATATATGAGGGGAACTGCCATGGGTTGAGACAAAAGAAAGAAAACCTTTAGACAGGAGGAACAGCGAAGTAACATTTTTTAACTATTTTATTACTCATTTGTCAATTTGTGGTTGTAATACATAGCCAATAGTGGTAGTTAAGAGGGAAAAAAGCCTTTAAGGAAAAAAAGATGGAATAGTTGGCCAACACCTTTTAGCTGTCAGCAGCATGAATCCCCTCACTAGAAGCACCTGGTGCTCTCACCATCTGTTTGAATGGGTGCTTTTCTACCTTCTATGCCTTGTCCTCCAACCTCTAAACCAGTGTTTCTTGACTGGGGTTCCGCAGAAACCCAGGGTTCCCCAGAGATCACCAGGGATTCTGTGAGAAAATAGCAATAAATCACGGAGAAGTGGGGAACTGAAAAGGCTTATCTCTCCCCTCCACAACAGAGAAAGCTGGGGTAGAATGAGTGTGTGTGAGAATGTTTTTACACCAACAGAGCCTGCAAAAGGACCCTTATGGGTCAAAGAAAGGATGTTTATGTGCCAAATACCTTGCTCTCCCTCCCAGCTTTTGATGTGCTAATGAAGCACCTCATGTCAGCCAAAAGGGAGGAAGCTAGGAATGAGTGTGTGAGAGAGATTGAGTTTGCTTCCTACAAGCAGCCACAGACCCTTATTGGTTGCCAGAACTGAGGACAAAAGAAGACGCTGGTTTGCATAAAACTGATTTAAAGATACAAATGCAAAATGAGGGTTTTTCACATTAATAACATTATCATAATCAATATATTTGTTTTTCATCAAATATATTTGTATTAGTCTTTTGGGGGTATTATCATGCAACATTTTTCGGCTTTTACTAATGTTTCACAATAAATATGTCTGTTTTTCATTTCATTGATGGGAAGAATCTCAGCAGTGAAGATGAATGTCTTGCCTAAAATGTTATTTCTTTTTCAGACTACACCTATCTCAGCCAATGATATACACTTTCAGATTTGGGAGACAGAGATGTTAAAATTTATTTGGCAAAGGAAGAAGCCAAGGATAAGATTGAAATTGTTACGGGATGAAAAAAAGGTGGTCTTGGATTACTGAATTTGAAGTCATATTTTTCTGTTTGTACTTTGGTTTGGGTGAAAGAAATGGGCTAAAAAAATTTGATATAATATAAAGTTACAGCAAGGGGAATTGAAGTGGACTAAAGGATATATTGTACTATGACTTCATAGAAAATGTTTACAAAATGATGTACAGATGTTATTTGACCAACAAAATTGTCTAAGATGTATAAGGGGCTCAAAAACATATATTGGAAATGTAATGTATGAAGGTACTTTCTACCATATGTCGCGGACATGAAGTAAAGCTAAGATATATTGGAAGTTAATACAGAAGTTGATGCAATATATTTTTAAAATAATAATACAGCTGAAACCTGAGCTATTTCTACTAGCATTGTCAAATGAGCAATTTGAGGATGTGAATTTTAATTTTAAAGTGATGCATTATATGATACTGGAAGCAAGGCTGTTGTATCCCCTGAATTGGAAAAAAAATACTTGTTTGCCAACAAAAGAATAGATTTTAAAATCTTTTCAAATGGGGGAAATGGATGAATTATCTACTTTGATCAGAGACAAATCATCAGACAACTTATTAACAGACTGGGAATTGTTCTTATCTTTTATAAAGAAGAAAGAGGGGAAGAGCATGGTTGTGGGATTTGAAGATAGAAGCTTTTTTAAAAAATGGACTTTAAGTCAGAAGATACAGCTTTAGTTAAGTAATATAGGGAAGTTTAACATGCTTTTATTATATTGTCTTGGTTTGGAGGATAAAACGTCAATATTTTAATGTCTTTTATGTGGAGGTCGGTAGATGGACTAGGTATATGTTGTATTTAGCTTTTTAAAAGTGTGTTTATGTTGTGTATTATAATATATGATAGTGCATAGATATACTTTATAGTTTATTGTTTGTAGTGTATTATTTTGTCATTTATATACTAATACAGTATTTCAAAACAGAATGTAATCGACATGACTGGGGAATACTAATTGAAAACTTTTTCTCAATTGTCACCTATATTTTTAAAATTTATTTTAGGGCTGTGCACCACTATAAAGTCTACATCCATGGACTTCCTGTTTTTTGCACTCACTGCAGTCTGTACATAGTTTCACAATGTTTTACCCATTTTTATGGGATGTCTCCCCTATTATTGTTTTTAAATATGTACATTTGGTATTCATTTTACCCATCATGCACTCTTCTTAAACCTACCCATCCCTACAGAAGCATGTTTTATGTTTGTGAATATTTCCATGCACACTTTTCACTTCACACTTTTCTGTGCACATTTTTGTTCCAGAAATGCCAAGTGGGGTTTCTAGAACACAAACTGTGTCCGGCCGCAAGACAGCCTGAGAAATGTGACCCAAGAGAAACTTGGCAAACTTTGAACAGAAACTGGATTCTTTGTACATCAGTAATTTGTTGTTGTTGGATTATTTTATTTTATTTTGGTACAGACAAGCATTTGGCTTTATGACTTTGTGTTGTGAAGTGGTACAGACCCAGGCACAGGTTTGCCACTTCCCAGAGCATTAGCAGTTTGTTGGTCATAGATGAGAAAACACACTGATTGGATTCTCATTGGGCACACCCAGATGTTTTCTAAGTTTCCCAAAGAGGCTCTTACCAGCATTGATTTCCCAGTCTCTACTGTTTTCATTATTTTATTTCATTATTTTATTTCTCGGTATCTGTCCCATGGATGCAAAGCAATCCGTTTTAACTCGGTGTGCTTCATCAGTTGTCATACCCATGGATTTGCAGGCAATTTGGTCATGACCATGACTTTCCACATAATACAGGTTACAATCTAATGTTGTGACCATTATTGGCAAGCATTTAAAAGGATTCAAGGAAAAAAATACTTTGTAAGCACTTGTTCACCATGATCATTTCAAGTGATATTACAAATGGTGACAACCAAGTGGCATTTAATGGGTGTGTTTTCTCTTTATGACATTATATAAAGGCAAAGAAGAGTGATCAATTCAGAATGAAAGGTAACTGATTTTTGAAGGTGGGTGTTCAATGAAAGATTAGCCTTTATCCTTCTGGGGAATTTTCAGACCTTGTGGGAATGCTTATATATTTCCTGGCATATAAATGTGTCATGTCTATACCCAAAACATCCCAAATTCATACACTGCATTGTCACATAAAGTGAAGATATGTTTTGAGTAACAGCCATGGCTGGAATCCTGTGTAAGCATTGCAGTTATGGTGCTATGCAGTGACTCCTTTCCTGATCCCCCAACCCCAACTTACTGGGTAGCAACCATTGCAATCAGTGGTGGTCTGTGCCACTGTCCTTTGGGAAGCAGCTGACTGACATTTTTACCCCTCACCTGACTGACCTCCAATGTTACTGGAAGAAGCAGGACCCCTGTTGTAATTCCCCTTCATTCTGGAGATCACTTGAGCAAGGGGGAGGGGGACTATCAGGCAGCTGCTTCCTTATTAACAGAAGAACAGACCCCCATCAACTGTAGCTGCTGCTGCCTGGTAAATAGGGATTGGGGGACTTTCATGTCTCCTATGTATGCCCTAAACTAGGGGATACATAGGGATCATGAATATGAAACAGACACAAGTGTGTAACTCTAGTTTATGCATTTATGAATGCCTAATAGGATTCCATCCCCCAATTTTGGGAGGAAAATTACCAATCATTACAATGTGTAGTCTCAAAAGTACTTCTATGGCCTACAAACCTACAAACCTTGTTTTGGATCACACACACACCCCGCCCCCTGCTATGAATGAACACAAACTCTGAAGGAGAACAAATGTGTATTTGCAAGAAGACCTAATTTTAATGGCATTGTGGGACAATTATATAACCCAATAACAAAATAGTCTGCTGGGTCATTCTTTTGACCAGTTACCCTATAGAGAGCCACAGCATGCAATATGGATGGTGCAGTGGCCCTTGCAAGCAAATTTCCCAAACATGGAACACCATTTGCTGGCTTTCTTATTTCCTCTCTTGTTGCAGAAGCAATAGTTAGTGGAGTGTTATATATAGCTTACTCCATCAAATAGTAACGACATGCCTTAGCTCTTTGGTTAGCAGACCAAGTGTGAGTTGTAAGCTGGTGAAAAAAAATCATCCCACAACATTCTGTCTAGTGTGGAAAGAACCAGATGGTTCACACAAGCAAGCTGGGTTCCCCACATTGTTTCCTAGCTGTCAAGCTTCAAGCATATTGTATGTTCACAAAATCTCTTCAGGTTCACAGTTGTCCTGAAGGTATTTTTTGAGAAGTGGTTTAAAGGTTTATGGTATTGTTTCTTTGTTTGAATATTTTCTTGGCCCTGGGTATTCCTGAAAGATGTCTCTAGCGGCTCTGTGTCTACACCAGGCCCTTCCATCCCTGCCACTCATATCAGTATATCTATTTGGTCCTTCCTGGATAAGATCAAATGAGTGTGCACCTGCTGCCTTCTCACGTTCAGCCTTCTTGGTAGTAATCTATTCACCTTCCACATGGACCTAGAAGCATTTTCAGAGGTTATTCCACAGCTATGCTGGCATTAGATAAATGATCTGAGGAAACCCTGTTTTGTGGTTCCAAGCAGTTTTTGGCAGGTATCACAGTGCTTTCATCTTCATAGAATCATAGAACTGCAGAATTGGAAGAGGCCACGAGGGCCATCCAGATGCACAGTACTTCCTCTGAAGACAAGGAAGATTACTCTGTGGGCAAAGACTGAAAACCAGAGGTAGCCTTCATGATTGTGAGTGACCAAACATATTTCCTAATTTGGCTCCACATAATAGGAAGAGTGGGGCTACAATCACCCCAAAAGACAGCCAGCTAAAACAATATATAGGAGGAAAGCCAAGGAAAGTGTGAGTCCCATAAAGATAATCATGAACTGGAGTATCTAAGGATGGAAGCAAGTTCAACAAAGACTTGCCTCTCATAAGTAACAAACAGAAGCTATGCTTCAACCCCCATGTAAAAATAAAATCTTGCAGGACTGAAGCAAATCTTTCTTTGATGTATCTTTTATCATTTCTATGATTTATTTATATATTGGATTATTCCGAGAAGGACTGAAAGGATTTGATCTCTCCAGTTGGCAGGAAAATGAATTAATAAATTATAGCCCACTTAACTGGAAATCATATGTCTCCTGTCCAATTTCCAACAGAATTAGCCGCCCTGCTTCCACTACACAGAGTCCCTCACTCTTTTTTAAAAAAAATATGAAAATGATGTTCTGGAAGTAGTTGCTCTTCACTCAACAAAAAGATCCTAGACAAACTCTAAGTCTGGGCTATATTTTAATAATCTTAAGCATGACTTTTAAGCAGCTGAAACATGTTTGAAACATTGTTTGTCAGCTGGCGAATCATTACTTGTTACTATATTGGCACCTTTAGCATTTGTAAAGCAGCAATCCTGTACTCACATACATGGGAGTACTTATGCATAGACGTGTGGGATTACACTATCAGGCTATAAAGTGACATACGCATACCTGGATGTACGTTGTATATTATCAGCTTGTACTAACATCTAAAGAGACCTAGGACTTGTCACAGGCCAAATGAACTGGATTCCTCCCATTCCTGTACTCAGCTGTTCAGATGGTGCAGGGTTGGGACCCTGCTTCTAGTCCAAACTGTCCAGACAATATCCAGACAGCTCCAATGAGAATTTGGACAAATACTCCTTAAAATGGAGCAGGCGGCTGGGGAAAAAACCCCCTCACCATTTGCTGTGATTCTTCTGGAAAAAATTGTGAGTTTCATTACCACAATGGGGGGGGCAGTGTCCACATATGTGACCCACATAGTGTCCAGTGCAGCTATTAACTGGCTGGGTCATGCATGTCATATCTGCTGAGGTTACCACAAGATGCCAAACTATGTGACCATAGCTGAATGCCTCATTCCTGGGCTTGGTAGATGCAACCAGCATGGGGAAAACAAAGGGTACAACATAATCCACAAAAAGGCCTAAACTGCCATCTTTAGCAGTTTTGTCCCTTAAAACATCACCCAACTCCCAAACCTCTTTAATTTTTCAAAACAATACTCAAAAATTGCTTTTTAAAAAATCCTCAGGAAGTAAAAAGCAAAAGTGATTGCAAAATCTTCCTGTCTGAGGTTTTTTACAGAACATCCGTCTTGCCTAGTCATCCAGAGCTCTATATTCCATGAATGTAGATCCCTGGGGACTTGACAAGATTGTAGCTATTCAGTTATTGCCAAAGTGGAAATGAATAAAAAAGCCAAGGGTCGTAGTAAAAGAAGGGTAATTTTTAAAATTATTTCCTCCCATGAAAAATCAATCCTGCCAAGAGAGAGAGGGAAGAGAGTAGAAAGAGAGGTTTTTTGAAAACACAATTAACTTTTTTTAAAGGATAATAATAATAATAACAATAACAATAATGCCAAAAATAAACACGCCTCTTAAAATTGATTAAATCCAAGATGAACAACAATAGCTTTTGAACACTTAAGCAACCTACAAAATACCCCTCAAATCTCAGCACAGTTGCCTACCCATATAGATAGCACTGAACTGAGGATTTAACACATATTCATAAATATTCTTGCCATCAACTAAAGAATGTTTTTATACATTGAGACACCTTACCCCCCAAAATGCAAATGACCAGAGATTTTTCCTCCTTGAGTGAGAGATAAAATGTCAGTCTTTTTATTTTTATTGTATTTGAATAAAAATATTGCATTTTGCACAAAATGTGATGGCTGGCATTATATGTTGCAGTTACAGATTTGTAATCAAGAAGTATGGATCCGTAACTGCTTTGAATTCAGTAAGACTACATAGGAGATTTTCAGACTGCGTTTCAGCGTGCCTAGCGCGGGAGGAGCTTTCAGGAGAGGGTCGGCGATCTTGCGCAGCAAGGGGGCATTTTCGGACGCCGTTGTCCCTCTCCCGAAACCATCCGTGTCACTTCCGTGAAGCTTCGGAAGCCGCAGAGCCATATTTTAATCACGGAGGTTGCCCGTGATTAAAATATGGTGCTGAGGCTTCCGAAGCTTCACGGAAGTGACACAGATGGTTTCGGGAGAGGGACAACAGTGTCCGAAAACGCCCCCCTGCTGCGCAAGATTGCCGTCCCTCTACCAAAAGTTCCTCCCACGCTAGGCACGCTGAAACGCGGTCTGAAAATCTCCATAGTTGCAATGGTGGCACTGAGGCCACGATTGTAAATGCCCCCTTAAGCCCACCTTAAAAGCATGCAGCTAGATCAAGAGAAGGAGACCTATTCAGGTACAAGGGGTCTGTTGTTTCCAGCCTCCTCCCACCAGTGAGCAAGGCTACAATGAGGCATTGCAACAAGAATCCTATATCTGTTTGTCTCACCTGAATTCATTGGTGGGAGGGGGTGGAAACACTCAATCTGCCTGTTCAGGTACACTTAGGAGTCAGACCAGGGGATGTTACTATGGACATTTTTGGATGGAGTTTTATAGAACTAGCAGCCTCTGCCTCTGAAGTCTGTCCATGCTGCTCTTCCTTTTTGTCCTTGAGAAGGGAGAGAGCTTCAAATCGATTCTGTAGTTGCAAGTTTCCAGAACATTCCCTGGTTTTTCTAATTCTGCATGTGACATTCCACCAGTTGTCTACCTCCTGTGTATGTGACGTAACCCTCTCCTCCCCAGCAACTCCTTCTGTGTGGTCCCCGTCCAAGACTGTTCATTCTGTTCTGTCCAGGAAAACCTCTTGCTCACTAATATGGAGAAGTGTAGCTACCCGGGTCTCCAGCTGCTGGACTTTCTCCTCCAAGAGGGCTACACCAACTTGCACCAGGTATGATCACAATATTCTCTCTTCTTGCATAATCTAATAAAGTCACCATATGACTTTGGAAAAATGGCAAATAAGATAGATTCTAGATCAAAAATGATTGATATATTCTGGTTTTGGGAACTCACCATTGCAGCTTGGAAGACCATGCTCTCTTGACCCAGTCTCCTTGAGGTTATCTCTGGCTCTAATTTAAAGAGGAATCGTGCAAATACTGCTTTCCTTAAGTAATCAACAAGACTGTATGTGAGTGTTCTCAGGCTCTGAGTGTAAGGAACATTAATTAGATTTTGAACATGCATCTATGAAGCAGCTGGTTCGGTGGCAGAGTATGTGAGAGAATCTCACCCAGTCTTGTTTGTACATTCTGAGCTGGGGGAAAAAAATAACTTGTGTGAGAAACAATGCTCACTTTACAATATAGCAAAGATGAGGATCTGATCAAATTTATATTCTGAAACAGGTAATTATAAACTTCACCAACAGCACTATTTCTCAGAATGATTGACACATCTTTAGTCAACCATCAGCAGCTCAGACCTGATTTATTTTCTGATACATCTCTTTCTGAGAGGGGAAAAAAGATACATGTAGTAGGGGCAATTCAGGAAGTAAGTCTGGAGACAAGTGTGCTGTTTTTTGACAATAGACATTCCCAAGTAAGACCTCATTTGGGATACTGTGTCCTATTCTCAATGCCACTGTTTCAGAAGGATATTGACAAAGGTGGGCAACCTGTGGTCATCCAGATGTTGTTGGACTTCAATTCTCATCAGCCTTGGTCAGCACCACCAGTGGCAAGGAATTATAGGAATCGCAGTCCAGCAATTGCAGAGAGACAAATTAATTTTGCTTTCTCCCACATTTACTTAACCACCAACACCCACCATCCAAAAAAACCTTTAAGTTCTTTCCATCATGTTTATGAAGAAACTGGCAAGTTTTGGTAAATTCATTAAACAAAACAAAACAAAAAAACCAAACAAAACCAAATTCTCATCCACATCTACCACAAATGCATTTTCACATAGGTTAAGCCACTGGCGTGTATGTACAGCCATACCCTGTAAAATAACATGGGCATCATGTAGCATATGGTACAATTATCAGAAATCCTGTCCAAGAACAACACAGAGTAATTATTTTGATTTCCTTTCTCAGAATTAGAAAAGCTTTGACAGTCACCATCCTAATCCATTTATAGACTTCATGATGATTTTATTCATTAGCCAGAAATTAGAAGTTCTTTGCTCTTTTCTGTGTAATAATCATAACTTGCAGAGGGAAAAATATCTATCAGATTTAAAATAAGAAGATACATATGGGGTACTAGTTTAAACAACCTGCTGATTATCTTATCTCTAATTACCTGAATTATTTCTGCTGAATAAGGTTGCAATTATTTTTCCCAAGGACAGTGTTCGGGAGCTGTTAGAAGAAGATTCTAATGCTGTGTCCTTTTCCTTCTCAGCCTGTCTGGTTCCTTTTCAGATTCATAATGGGCCCTTAGCACTAGGACAGAGTTTGATTTCAGGCAAGGGTGGAAACAGCTGTATGTGAGATTTGACCTCACCTTCTACACAAAGAAAATGGAGACATCCCTCACAATATTTCTAGCCTAATTCTCTAGCCCCATGCAGGTAGGCATTCAGTCTCATCATGTGAGGTTAAAAAGTGCTGGGGCTGATGACATGATGCATGGATGTAAATGCTCCCAATGGCATCATTTCTTCTTCCGGGCCTAGTATAAGGTGTTGGTTATTACCTTTAAAGCCCTAAATGGCTTGGGTCCAACTTATCTCCAGAACCGCCTCCTCCCATACAATCCTCCCCGTGCACTCCAGTCCTCTGGGAAGAATCTGCTTCAGCCACAAAAATCCAGGCTGTCTGCAACCTCCCAGAGGACCTTTTTGGTAATCACCCCCAAATTGTGGAATGACCTGCCGAACAAGATCCATCAGATGACAAGCCTGAGTGGCTTTAAAAAAGCACTAAAGACGGCTCTCTTTAGGCAGGCCTTTCCTGATTAGATCCTGGCCTCAGCAGCTGCATCTCCTGGCTTTTTAAAATCATGTATATATTTGTTTTTAATGTGTTTTTAGTTAGATGGTTTTAATTTTATATTGTTTGATGTCTTTGGGTGCGGCTATACGATCATAAAAAAATCCGTATGGGGGGCAAAAAATAAGAACAGCCTGTCGTTCGTATGCATACGAACCGGCTATACGATTTTTAAGCCCCCTAAGCTCCGTATGACTCCATCTTCCCGAAGCTGGCTAGAGCGAGCAAGCCAAGCAGCAGTTTTAAATCTCCCGCCACTTTTTTTTTTTTAAAAAAGTTTCCTGATTTGCGGACATTCGGTTTTCCGTATTTACAATATAAAATAAAAATAAATAAACATATAAATTCACGGACTTACCTGACGCTCGCTAGTCGGGAAACCAACATGGCGGCCGCTCCCAATTCCCCTCCGTGCTAGCCCCGCCCCCTCTACTCAGCCAGCCAATCAAATTACCCTGCCTGTTCATATGTGTGCGAACGGACCGTACAGACCCGTCAGCCATCCGAACGGCGTACGGATTTCTCTTCGCGATCCGCTTTCCTTCCCAAATGCCGCATGTGCGTATTTCAGGGTGGAAAACCGGCCCCCCTCTTTTGCATTTGTGTGCATCCAAACGGCCGTTTGTACGGAAGTGCGAACATTCGCACGCCGTACGTATTATTTAAATCGTGTAGACGGGACCTTTTTATGAGGGAGGGTGGGGTGGGTGGTGTTTATAGTCATTATTATAATGTTTTAATTGTTGGAAGCCACCCCAATTGTTTTTAGCAGAGGGGCGGGGTATAAATAATTTATATTATTATTATTATTATTATTATTATTATTGTTATTATTATTCCTCAGTCTTTCATCTTCCTATGCTGAGCTGAGAAGTCTGAAACAGCCTTCTACTTGAGTTTGCATGAGCTTGAATAGAAGCCTATATATGAGCAAAAGCCTGATAAAACTTTTGTGTGCCCCCTTCCTGCTTTAGTTCTCATGTGAACAAGAAGAATCCCTGTATGAATGCCTATAATCCCTCCTAAATTAAACATGTGGACTCAGTTACTGCATATCAAAATGTATAGGGTAGTATTATGTGTGTTGCAGCTTCACACATTTTATATATATATTACAGGGTTTGTCTATATGGTGAATATACTCCTCATAAAATTTGAGGAGAATACAGTTGTCCCTTCACATTCGCTGGGGTTTGGTTCCAGGACCCCCATGAATACCCAAATCCATGAATACTCAAGTCCCATTATATGCAATGGCATAGCAAAATGGTGTCCCTTATATAAGATAGCAAAATCAAGGTTTGCTTTTTGGATTATTATTTTTTAAAGAATATTTTCAAGCTGTGAATACTTAAATCTGTGAATGCCAAATCTGTGAATGTGGAGGGACAACTGTACATTTAGTCCCAATAGGATCCCTCATCATTTCACCATATTTGGAAGGAGGGGAAAACTCCAAATACTCCATGGAGAAAGCCTTTGAGGCTTTTCATGTTTTTTTTTTTTTAAAAAAAACTTGGAAGGAAATGTTCATTCCTGTTTGTTGGGACAACCGATTCACATTGCTGCACTTTTCTGATAAGAGCGGAAAGGGAAACCTGATTGATCAGATGTGTAGTAGTAGTATAAATGTATTCGGTCATTGACCAGCAAAATCAGAATTATAGGTCCAATACAGAGCAATAACAATAAAAATTTAAAAATTTCTAAACACAGTTATTAAACACAGTTATTAAACATTAATATCATACACACTTCAGAATAAAAATTCAGGGATATCCATTTCTCCTAAGATTCGATACTTCCCCTTCAGTCTTTACCAGGTTAACATTATTATTTCCCAATAGCCAAATGAAGAGGTTATATCAACAATATAGCTGAGTTGGTACCTCATATAGAGCCATATACGGCCGGCACAAACAAATGGAAGCCATGATAGAAAACTGTGATTTCCAGCCATATTCTGAGAAATTACAATCACAATCTTTGACGTCAAGAGCTTAAAGCTCAGACGAGCCCGGGGCCAGACGACGCAACTTCCTTGGTTCCATCGTTAACTGCCTCAGTCTTACAGACACACAACTTGCCTGCATTAATTCCCATTAACCATTTGAGGTCGCAGTTTACATACAATATAGCAAAACTTTGCTACCTTAAATACAAACTCAGGGACCTGATTATTTAGAAGATTGTAGATACAAAAGGTGTTGGGGTGACCAGGGTATTTCTCTAGAAGGGGGGTAATCAGCTGGTGACGGATATCTCTATAGAATTGACAATATAAAAAGACATGCTCAATGGTTTCAATTGCACCCGCATCACAAGGACAAAGGCAGAATTTGTAGGGCACTTTCTTGATCCTACCTTCCAAGACTGCTGTAGGCAGGGCATTGAATTGGGCTAAGGAAAAGGCTCTCCTAAATTTAGGCATTGTGATTTGAAATAAATATACTGCTGGTGAAGTAACTCGAATTTGTTTGTTGACTACAATATGTTTGGGGAAAGCAGCAGTTTCTAGCTGGCCTTCGATGTCTAACAATCTTTGTTTAATGGTCAGTTTTGCTTGATCTAGACTTAATTTCAAGATGGAATCCCTAGAGAAACCCAGTGTGTTCAGTTTCTTAATTATTGCTGTTTCCCACAAAGATTTAAAGGTTTCCGCCAATACAAATTTAATCAATCCACCGGGATTTTTGTTTAATTTGAGCCAGTATGTGAAGGTGTTAATCCACATACTTGTTTCGAGTTTGCTAACTCCTGCTTCCCTTCTTATTACTGCATTTGGTACACAGCAGGATATTTGAAATATTTTCCTTAGAAACTTTGTTTGGACTTGTTCTAATGAAGTAGGATCTTTATAGGGTCCTATTTGGGCTCCATAGAGTAATTGTGGCTTTACTTTGGCCAAAAAAAGTTTAATTGCAGCTGGAACAAACTGGGCTCCCTTGGTGAAGAAGTACCTTTGGATAGTGTTTGCCGATCTTTGGGCATTCCGAGTGACATAATCCAGGTGAGCTTTTCTACTCCCTGTGGATTGAAATACACTCCCTAGATATTTAAAGATTTTGACCTGTTCGATAGGTTGCTTTCCTATCGTCCATTTTCTCATTTTTGGACATTTAGCAAAAGAGAGAATTTTGGTTTTGGTGTAGTTTATAGTTAGGTTTTCTTCCTCACAATAGAGGGCTAGAGACTTTCGGGCTCTTTTGAGACCGATTGGGGTTAGAGATAAGATCGCTGCATCATCGGCATATAATAGCACATTGATATGTCTGTTTGCTATTTTAGGAGGATGGTAAGAAGGATTACTCAAAAATGGGATTAAAGAATTTATGTAAAAATTGAATAGTGTTGGGGCGATCAGATGTGTACAGGGGCAGAGCTTGCTGGCAAGGCAGTGCCTGGAAATGCCATGTTGGATTTTTGCTGTAGCAATCATGTGGTGAGGCAATGAAACAGCCTTTTTTCCGTTCATTTAAGCAGAAGATTGCAATTCCACACCTTGGATTTGCTTTTTTAAAATTAAAAATAATACTGTTTGGCAGTGGCATCACAAAAAAGTAAGTAATTCACTCACACCTGCCATCCTGATTCACAGGCATGCCTGTTTGAACAATAAACAGGTATGGCTTCACATGCCTGTGATCTTGGGAGAAACAAAACCATGGAGACAAATGAAAGCTACTTGACATTAGTGCCCAACAATCCACATTTTCTTGCCTCATATAGATGATCCCTCAGTTTTCTTAAACAGTGATGTCAATTTTCAAGTAATCAAGGAATAGCCATGGACACATAGCAAAATTTGTTAGAAATGCCTATGCTCCGCTGGAAACCTATAGAACTATGTGGTAAGTCTCCCTGTTCTGAACTGGGAAGGCTTAAGTGGTTTCTGTTGGTACAGAGGCTTCATCCCACTGTGACCGAATGAGGCTCTCACACACATGCTGCTCACACCATCATCTTCTGGTGGATGGGAAACTAGTATTAGTGTAGAAATGACTCACATGTTCACAGTCCCACACATATGGTTCTTTAATGCAGGTATTTCTGGAAGAGTGTAAGAAAGATGCTGCAGGGAGGTAGCTCTCATGTTACAGCCAATACCTATGAAACAATCCTTATAATACATCTTATTACAGGTGTGGTTTATATTTTCCAGTATAGAAACTGGTGTGAGGGATCCCAGTGGGGTAGAAGACATTCCATCTGTCAGGAAATGACATGGATGTGACCACAAGATGGAGCTGTAAGCTTAGAAATGAAAGTAGTTAAGCTCCAGTGGCAGGTGTGTGTGTGTGAGTTAGCATTTGAGAGTATGCACACCTAAGATGCCTGATGTAACAGGCATTGTTTAACTGCCTATAAAAAGGAGATGGGAATTATCTCCTGTGTGGGTTTGTTGTGGATGGTGGTTGGCGAAGCAGTTTTGTTGGTTTAAGAGAGATTGTCCTATACTCTGTATATTTATTGTAAATATACTGCAAACAAAGATTAAAGCCCTCAAGTTGAGTGAAGGCTGGCCTTGTTGCTGTCTTTATTTGGCAAGCCAGAGCTCAAGGTGGTGTGCTGGAGTAAAGGAATTTTTCCTTCTCAGCCTGAAGTCTTTTGCAGAAGTCTCTCCAGAAACCTTCTCCTTGGCGTCCTGTCGATGTGCAACAACTCTGCAGGTGGTCGTGGTGGACACAGTGCATCATTTCTGCTGATTGTCTCCCAGCGCTGCTATATTTCTCAGAACCTGATCTTACTAGTCCGGGAGGCAATTTCCATGTAGGTGAGAAACACAGAAGGAAAGTATTCAGCCACTCCCATCCCTTATTGTGGCTACATTTGGATTTCCACAAACCAAATATTCTTTTTAAAGCTTAAAACAGAGGCAATCCTGGGGCTCATCTACACTGATGCCTTAATCTGGGGCTAGTCTGGAGTATTATGTGGTTCCAACACAAGGGCAACCACACTAATCCATGCTGGGGTCCAAACAGGCCAGCCAGACCAACATGGCATTGGCCCCACTGGTCCATCCCCTTGTCCCTGGTGCCACTGCTGCCACTGCTTCACCGGCCAAGCAGCTCCCTGCAAGAGCCTAGTCAGCACAGTCACTTCTGCTGAGGTCAGAATGGGGCACTCAGAGTGCCCTACCCCTACTTAATTGATCACTGGCACAGCCCATTCTGATCTCAGAAGAAGTGAGAGTGCTAGCCTCCCAGCCTCTTGCAGGGAGCTCCCTAGTCCGTGAGTCAGTGAGGCAGCTGCAGAAGCTCCAAAGATGATCCGTTTCCTTCCCTGCACTGTTCAGCACAGGATAAGCGACATGGCAGTGTGTTTTCATGTGTACAACTGGATTGGGCCAAATCAAATCCAATCCAGCTATCCAGACAGCAAAAGAACTGGAGGTACTCCAGTTTCCTGGAAACACCAGAATTTTTCCTGTGATTTCTTTTAAATCAGATTAATGGCTTAATAAAATGGATTTGCTGTGTATATCATCTAGACACATTGCACCGGGTCCAGCGTAAGTTCTGTTTATTTCCTTAGTGTAGACAATCCCCTGGTTGGGAAAGGAATTTATTAAGGAATAAGCATACAGCCTGATTTGTAAGGATAACATTCCTCTTGAAGATCTTGGAAGTCTTCTTCCTAAATTTTGCTCAACTGTGGGCATAGCACCAGGTCTGTCTGTTGCTTGAAGATCTTAGAGACACATGCCATAGTCACATCTACATTTAGTTAATCTCTGTTGCCTTCTCTTCTTTTCTAAAAGCCCCTGGAAGTTTCTGTCAGTTCATATATCTGTGACTTTAATACGAACTCCATTAGTGCATCTGAAAAAGTGGATTAAAATCCACAAAACTCATGCTGAAATAAATAATTCTTAATGATTAAAACTAGATTTAAAATTAGGATTAATATTGTTAGTTTATTCTCCCCCACATCCATTCCCACCCCTTTTTTTCTTGTTGAAGTTATGGTAATCTTGACAATTATGACTCCTCTGCTATGAATACTCATTCATAAAAATACAACCCAATATTTCTATTAATGGTAGCAAAATGGATGAGAATTTAGAACATACACTCCCCCCCTTTTTTTTTTCTGGTAAGCTAAACCTTTGTTTGTTTCAGAGTACACTCTTCCCTGGGATCTTACTATAGAAGCTGAGGCAACATGTGGGTGTATATGTGTGTGGGTGTAATTTTTAGAATGTGGGAAGATAGCAATATGTTGCTGTCAACGTTTCTGGGGAGAAACCTTTCTACTTTACAAGGAAAAAAAGTTACCATTACTAGATAAGCAATAAAAATCATGAATATGAGCCACATATTGGTCCCACCATATGCTCACATTTTATAACATTGCCAGGTCTGGTTTCTTTGCCCCTTTGCTTCTATTTGTGATAACAATGCCAGATGGAAGAACTTGCAATTGCTAGTGCCATATCTATCACTTCCTTGCTCTTTTTCATTTGCAAAAAAGTGCTGAGTTTGAGATTATAGTTTTGTCATTATTTTCTTTTCTGTAACTCATGGAAAAAACTGACAGGTTCCTTTCTTAACCACATGGAACAGTCATCCTGTGTTGCTTTGTCTGTTATAATATTTATTTTTTTCAAAGCCACATATACATCATATTTCTTCATTGTTTACAATATTCATCCACATATACTTAGGAATTAATTACAATTGTTTCAAGAAACTGCTTAAATCACAATTCAAAAAGAATTCAGAGGTCCCAAATGAGATGAGACAGACATCTCAAAGGAAGTCAAATGATAGTGAGGAAATTTTGCTTTTTTTTTTTAAAAAAAAAACAAATTATCAGATTTGGGTAGCATGGTCTTGAGCACCCCTATAGATGTGGGGGCAAATTCCTGGGAGGCTTTGTGGATTATGGAAAGGGTTAAAAAATGTTTTCCCTGAACCACATCTCTCTGGGATAATGACATTAGTGCTATATGTGAAAACACTGATCTTCATGTTGGGCTTAGCAAGGAAGCTGTTACCTGGCCTTACATCCCCTCCTTCCAATAATTCATAATTTGTCAATATTTGACATCTTCACAAGGTCTAGGTAGACCAGAGAAACCTAGTTTGGGTTCAAGCAGAGGTCACCCAGGACCTAAAAAACTGTTGTGGAAATTCCCCAACAAACACACCCATGACAAGATTAATGTAGAATCCTAGTTAGAATCGTTAAGGAGAAATGTGCTAATCTTCCCTGGACATATCTGGCAGTGAGTCATACTCCAAAATGAAAAAAGTGACTGAAAAACCTATTATCCCCACTAATCCCTGCAAACATCTTTCCTCACACCTTTACCCATTCACAATATGGAGGCTATCATAAACCCATCAGCACCGATGTCCCAACCAAAGACTTGGATAATCATCCAAGTCTTTTCTTGCACTCAAAGCACCCTTCAGGATACAAAATTGGGTATAAATATTACCCTCAAATAATAGCTATGTGTGCTACAGTTGGACACTGTCACTCTGCTGGACTGCTGTATCATCCTCAGTTCCAAGTCTGAGTATTTTTTGCTGCACAAACCTCTGCTATTCTGACAGATAATTATAGCCCATATCCTTGAATCTATTCCTCTCTCTAAATCCTTCTGCCTTGACTCTTCGTTAGCCTTGTGTGGCCTCTAGTGAGCATGAGTGCATGTGTGAATTCTTCCATGTTTATTTTCCAATAAAAACATTTTTTTATTTTATTTTAGCATGGAGTCTCATCAGTGAGTACTGGTATACACAGGTGCAAAGGTCCCATAAGTTGCCTGGCCTCTTGCAGCCATACCTTTGAGCTAATTAAAATTCCCCAAATTAATATCATAATTTAAGTGTCACAAGTGGGTCCCAATGGATCCGGCATATTTGGGTAACAAAGACCTAATTCAAAATCATCTCATTCACCTTATAGGATACGGTTAGATTTGGATCTGATGGATTTTCTAGTGGTAGTCATTGCAGCAGGCTCCAGAGCAGAAGGAAAGGAGAGAAGCAAGTCTCTTTCACCTCCTTTATGGCTGCCCATGATGGTCCCTGAACTGTCAGGTAGAAGCAGCCATTCTAGCAGGCTACATGAATCCAGAGGGTCACATCTATTCTAAGACAGGGATGGACAAAATACAGCACTTGGATCACATGCAGCCTCTAAGGCTCATTCTACAGACCCTGACTCCTCAGACCCTCCAAGACCTTCAATTTTTTTTTCTGGCAAAATAGGGCAAACTGCTTCTTCTGGAAGCCTCTGGGAGGAATTCACCTTTTATATATGTTAGAGGACACGGCATACTGTTTAACATCAAACAATACTGGGTCCCCTTCACACTACACCATTATAATGCTACTAGCTGGACCCGACCTATCATACAATTGGTGATGTGTTGAGGGTGAGTTGTTCTGTTGACCTGCCACTGCCGCCACTGCCAACTGACTGTGTGGATTCTATTGGAGTGGTAACAGTGGCATCCTACTGCTGCTGCTAGTCCCACCACCGCTGCCAGTTAACTGTGTGGATCTGCATTCAACTGGCAGCGACAGCACCGGCGTTAGGTCAACAGAGCAACTCACCCTCAGTGCACCACTGATGTATCTTACATTGGGTGCAGCTAGTGGGAGCAGAAGCAGTGGTTTCCTGCTGCTGCCATTCCCGCCACCATTGAGTGTGTGGTCTCTCTCATAGCAGCCATTCCCACTTCCACTGCCAAGTTCACTCAGTGTAGGGTCATGACTCCCCCACCCCATTCAGCTGGGAAAGGAGAGAGCTTGGCAGTGGTGGCAGCAGTGGTGGCAGGGCTACACACCCCCTCGTTTGGCCTGGAAAGGATGAAGCCTGGCAGATGTAACGGGCATGGAAAGGTTGGGGCTTGGCAACAGCAGCAGAAAGGCTAACCCTGCCCCCCAGTTTGGCCTGGAAAGCCTGGAGCTCACCAGCAGGGGTGTGTGACAATTCCACCACCCATTCATCCTGGAAAGGCCGGAACTTGGTGGCAGCATCAGCAGCGGCAGTGGATCCGTTCCCCCCTGGATTGGCCTGGAAAGTCTGGAGTTCAGTGGCAGTGATGGTGGGGCTATTTGCCCCCACTACTCAGCCTGGAAAGGCCAGAGCTCAGAGGCAGAGGTGGTGAGGCCATTTACCCCCCTTTGGCATAAAAATGCTGGAGCTCAGCAGCAGCGGCACTTGGGCTATTCCCTCCTGTTCGGCCTGGAAAGGCCAGAGCTTGGCAGTGGCAGCAGTGACTGCAGGGCTATCTCCCCATTTGGCTTGGAAAGGCTGGAGCTCGGCAGCAGCAGTGGGGCCATCCCCCCCCATTTGGCCTGGAAAGGCCAGAGCTTGGTGGCATCAGTGGCAGGTCCATCCCCCCTTTGGCCTGGAAAGGCTGGAGTTTGGTGGTGGTGGTGGCAGGGCTATTCCCCCCTGTAGCTCAGTGGCAGTGGTGGCAGGGCCATCCCCCCCAGCCTGGAAAGTCCAGATCTTGGTGGCAGTGGGACTATTCCTCTCCCCACATTCAGCCTGGAAAGGACGGAGCTTGGCAGCAGTAGTGGTGGGGCCATTTCTACCCCCCCCCCCGGTTCAGTCTGGAAAGGCTGGAGCTCAGTGGAAGCAGTGGTAGGGCCCTTCCCCCCATTTGAGTTGGAAAGGCTGGAGCTCAGCAACAGCGGCAGTGGGTCCATCACCTTGTTTGGCCTGGAAAGGTCAGAACTTGGCAGTGGTGGAACAATGGCATCACCCCCTGTTCAGCTGGGTAAAACCATAGCTTGGAGATTATTGTTGGCTGAGGAGGTGCTGCTGAAAGTTGATTGGTCACCCAAGGAGTGCCTAAGCAGCCAATCAGCACACAGAAAATGGCAACATACCCAAGAGAATTATCATAAAATCATAGAATTTCAGAGTTGGAAGAGACCACGAGGGCCATCCAGTGAATAATTATACTTATTCATGCCCATTGTTCTCGGGCCTGTGACACAGCCCTAGCCTCAGTGCATGCTCACATGCACACCTCTGAGGACTTTGTTGCCCCTATGTAATGCAATCTTGGGTTTCCTCACCCCCTTATTTTATCTAGCTACCACCATCCATGATTTAATCAACCCATCTTATGTAGCTCAAGGGAAAACTACTGGGTTTATTTCTCTACTTTCTGCCACTGCAGAGATTTACCTCCCCCTCCCCATCATCCTGAAAGAGAAGATGAAAGACTGAGCAAAATGCACGTGGAAGCATCATCTGGAAGAAAGATGAGAAAACCTTCTTTATTCTAAGCAGAGTTCATAACATGACGGTATCTCTTTCATGGGAGGCTTCTCCCTCCCAGGTACAGTCATTATCAGTTACATATAGGAGATTATCAGACACTCTAAAACAGCGTCTAATGATGACACAATGACAGGAAATAGCTAAAGGGCTTCCTTGTCAGATGATGTTGTCCCCCTCTTGTAATGCTCCTGTTCTGTTGCCATTCCACCGGTGCTGCTTTTTATTCATGGGAGAAGCCATCAATGGATCCCCTATTCCGTTTCTGTCATGGATGTTCGTGTGACTGACAAAGGTGCCCGTTTCACTGGCGAGATCCCATTGTCAATGGGAGATGCCTGCCAGAACATTTTCTGGTGAGATCGGGACATCCAGGTAAGTGCCACGCTTTTTAAAAACTTCCTTTGTTTACTTGGAAGTTTTAAAGTATGTTTTTGTGCTTGCTGACACCTTTCCTCTATTAGTTTGCTTTTTATTTTTGAATTTCATTCTAGGAAGTGAATGGAGCTCTGTTAGAGCTCTATTCACTCCTGGGCTGCCCAGCACGTGCAATTAAGGTAGGTCTGAAACTTTTAATTATTGTTTCGGGACAGAGACAGGAGAGGAGATTGTGGGACAGGAACACTTTTTTCATTCCAGTCTGATAATCTCCAATGAGTTAGTCATTCAGCCAAGTTAGAAAAATATAATTCCCTGATCCAACTAAGCTAAACATTTTCCCTCTAGTCTACTTATAGTCCATGTTCAATGTGCTGGCTTCAAGGAATTGGAAGCCTGAGCTTTCCAGCACAATCTCAACTAAACACTCCCCCCCCAGCTGACATGAGGTCCTCACCCCAGGATGCTTTTTGTTGTTCTTCTCTCACTCATGCTCTTCAAGTGGTATCCATCCCTTCTTCATTGAAGGCTCTTGAAGAGAGACACTCTGTAATTCCCAATTGGTCATTGGTCTCTGCTGACCTATGACATTGGTGATGATGCTGACCCCAATAAGGTGTAACTTTACCTCTTAGTACCTAGTTAACCCTTTGTTTACTTGATTGTTGTGCTGGCCAAATAATGTGGAGGGACCCCATTATCACAGGGCCTTTGACTGGCTAAAAGGTTAAGTGTAAATGCTTTAAATAAAGAATTAAATATTTCAGGAATTTATTCTGTGCTATTGGGTTTATTCGATTTTGAATGTGGATATTCACCCTAAACCCTGAAGACTGAGTAATTTTAAAACTTCTGGTTTATTTTATTTTTTTAATGTAGCTGACAAGTGTGCTCTCAGAGCTCTCTGTTTTCACGGTATCCAATTAACCATATGTAATTTAGCTCAGTACAATTATTTCTATTCAGTTGTGCTTTAAACAAATTGAATTCTAATTAGTACCAATACTGACATCTTCCCCACACACAATAGAGTGCAATTCATTTAGCAGAAATATTTGAGCATTCTTTTTTTTTTTTAAAAAAAAATCTAGATAGGTGAAGTGTTTCACAGTTATTATGTTAGAGAGCTTTTCAGCTCAGTGACTAGAGGACTTCTAGAAGAAATTGGATGTAATTGAACACAGACAATCTGACTGCTGAATTGGTGTTGTATCAGGATGGTTCATATTACTTGATGGCTTGTAGTCAATAGGCAAACAGAAGTGCTGGAAATAGCAAATGATACACAGAAACCAGAAAACAACTGTCTTCAAGAAAGAGCAAAGTAGGGCACTACTAAAAGTCTGGGTACAATGCAATTGTACTAAAAGGAAAAAAAAAATTGCTCCAAGAATTCTGCCACCACCTTTTTCAACCTTCCTGTCCTAAATGTTGCTTGGTTCATTTACTCTCACAAATTGCTGATGGACGATTTTTATGTCTTGCTGCCATCAATGAAAAGTGGTTGCAATTGCTGTTCTGTTTTCAGTATCTGATTGTTAAACCACACTGAAATCTTTTAAAACATCAAGCTGGTCATCGTAGAATCTTCTACAGTAGGGACAGAAGCTCCCAAGAGTGTTGTGGATATGGAGGATCACCTCCCACCTCCCTAAATATTAGAGGTCAACATTCTGTTGTCCTTTTCTCTCCACAGTTCTTTCATAATTGGTGTGTGTGTGTGTGAAATGACAATTACACCATTTGACCCTTCACATTTGTGCAGTATGCCAGTTTCCCAAATCCTGGCAGGTATCTACCACTACTGTACATCTTTACTCAGAAGGAAATCCTAATTCTATGAGATCTACTGCCAATTAAGTGTTCATAGGATTGCATCCTTCTTATGATAGCTTTGAAGGATGCTGGAAAATGTCAGGCCTCTAAATTATTACAGGTGAACAAGATAAATAAAATTCAGGTAAATAAATAAAAATTATTTAGCTGAACAAGAAATAGAATATCCAAGTCCTATCTGGGGTGTTTTCACACTACCAAGTTATGTCAGTATGGTTCCACTTTATCTGCCATGGCTGCATTCTACAGAACCCTAAGGCCTGTAGTTTGGTGAGGCACTGAAGCTCTCTGGGTGAGAATTGTAAAGATCCCTCCCCAAAATGCAACCTCAGATTCCATCAGATACAACCCTGGCAGTTGAAGTTGAATCATAATGCTGTAATTATGTAGTGTGAAAGTGTCCCTGGGCTGTTATTTTAGAACATATTCCTAACTGTCATTCACTTTAAACTGAGAGTTTAATTTTGCCATGTATTTTAGGAGATTATCAGATGAGCAACTAAAAATGTTCTTTTGGCACTATATTTTATAGCACAAGTATCCTGGCATAATAACACTTATTTTCGCACACTGCAGTAATCACAAGATATCTCTCTGGCTTTTCTTCGCAGATGAAGATTCAGGAAGGACTCATCCCACTCTTTCTGCAAGCACGCTGATAACTAAAAAGGCCAATCTGAGATAAACAAGTCCGGTTGCAGAAAGCACAGCAGAAGGTCTCCTTGGGTGATGTTTTTGGGTTGTGATTCTTTCTGCGTTGTTGTTTCTCTTCAAGACTTGCTTGGCGTGAGTTCTCAAATAAGGTTGCAGCATTGTGGATAGTGCATCTCCATGCCTCCCGATGTGAGGCCAGGGCAGACCACTGTTGGTGATCAATTTGGCCGAGCCTGAGATGTTGTTTCAGGGAGTCTTTGTATCACTTTTTTGGAGCACCCCTCTTACGCTGACCCGTGGCGAGTTCACCATAGATTAATATTTTTGGGAGGCATTGGTCCTCCATCATAGAAATGTGCCCTGCCCAGCGCAGCTGTGTTCTCAATATCATGGCCTCAATACTGGTGATCCCTGCTTGCTCAAGGATGGCAACATTCATCACATAGTCCGTCCAGTGTATATTTAGGATTGTGCGTAGACAGCGCTGATGAAAGCACTCGAGGAATCGTAGGTGGTGACGATAGGTGGCCCATGTTTCAGATCCATAAAGGAGGATAGACATTACAATGGCTCTATACACACAGATTTTTGTGCTTTGCCCCAGGTGTTTATTGCTCCACACTCTTTTGTGAAGTCTTCCAAATGCAGTATATGCCTTTGCTAATCTGTGATCAATATCTTTGTCAATCTTGGCATCTGAGGAGATGATGCTTCCCAGGTAGGTGAACTGCTGAATGGACTTGAGCACAGACTTGCCGACGGCAATGTGGGGATGGTGGTGTTCATCCTGTGGTGCAGGCTGGTAAAGAACTTCTGTTTTCTTCAGGTTGACTTCCAGCCCAAACAACTCTGCAGCTGTTGCAAAGCAGGATGTTAGGTGCTGCAGAGCTGCTTCTGTGTGGGCAACGAGGGCAGCATCATCAGTGAAGAGCAGCTCACGGACTAGATAGTTTAGAGTCTTAGTGTGAGCCCTCAGACGGCTTAAGTTAAAAAAGCTACCATCAGTATGGTAACGTATATAAATGTTGTCGTCTTCTTCAAGCTCTACCATAGCCCTTTGGAGCATCATGCTAAAG
This sequence comes from Gambelia wislizenii, assembly GCA_030847615.1. Lineage (NCBI taxonomy): Eukaryota > Metazoa > Chordata > Lepidosauria > Squamata > Crotaphytidae > Gambelia > Gambelia wislizenii. The sequence goes on from JAUMIR010000004.1 coordinate 153,597,265, forward strand.
AAGATTGTAAATAAAGTTGGTGCAAGAACACAACCTTGCTTCACTCCATTAGTTATTAGAAAGGGCTCTGAAAGAGCATCGCCATATCTGACTTGACCACGCTGGCCCTCGTGTAGCAAGATAATCACTTTAAGGAATTTGGGGGGACATCCTAGTCTTTCCAGGATTTGCCACTGACGTTTTCTACTCACAGTGTCGAAGGCTTTGGTGAGGTCGACAAATGTTACATAGAGACCCTTGTTCTGCTCCCTACATTTTTCTTGCAGTTGTCTAAGGGCAAATACCATGTCTGTAGTACTCCTATTGGCTCTGATGCCACATTGGCTTTCAGGGAGAAGTTCTTCTGCAATAGCAGGAACTAATCTGTTCAGGAGTATCCTTGCAAGGATTTTTGCAGCAATAGAGAGCAGTGTTATGTCTCGATAGTTTGAGCAGTCAGATTTTGCACCTTTTTTCTTGTACAGGGTGATGATGACTGCATCTTGGAGGTCTGATGGCAGTTCCCCTTTTCCCCAGCAATTCACAAGGAATTCGTGGAATTTTTCGTGGAGTGTATGACCTCCAAACTTTCCAAACTTCAGGTGGGATTCCAAACTTCAGGTGGGATTCCATCAATCCCAGCTGCCTTGCCGTTTTCATCTGCTGTATGGCCTTAAGGGTCTCTTCCAAAGTGGGAGCTATGTCCAATTCATTTTTCATCGGTTTTTGTATCATATGTTGGATAGCTGAGCCTTGGACTACTCACAAGATATAGACGCCCCTAAATTCCAGCAATACAACCACTCGCACTGCTTACGTCTGCGTTTTTCCATGGGCAAGATTTCAGCAGTTCTCACAAGAAGATGCGAGCACACTAAAAGTCCCAAACACCTACATTACCAAACAAAAAGAGCACACAGACACTTGGAAACTTGCAAGCAAGACAGGGAGCTTTATAAAAAGAGCATACCATACCCAGTTTTCCTGTTCTCATCTGGAAGTGTTGTGGCGGGGACCACCCATTGAGTCTTGAATCATGCCAACATAACAGGGCACAGTTTTGCACACAAGCAATGCCACAAAAAAAAAAAAAAAAAGCCATGGGGTATCAATTTGTAGCTTTTCCCCACTAGTAAAAAAAGAGTGCCCTCTTGATGTTATAACACTATATTTGCCACATCTGATAATCTCCTTAGAAGCAGACATCAGATTTACAAAGACTGCTTGGCTATAGAATTGTAATGCCTAGTCTATGACTTCCATTGTCGTTACTTTATTAAAGAAAGTTGAGACTAAGAACACATCATGCTTATCTTAGGAATCTGGTTTCAAGTGTTCATATTTAGTTCTGTTTACAGCTTATTAAGAGAACAATAGTCTATTTATGGATATTGTCATTATATAATTTAGTAGTGAATAGATGGAAATGGATTTAGGAAATTATCAGACAGGGACAAATATAGTGTCCCCGTCTCACTATCTCCTCTCTCACCCCATTCCCATCCCTGTAACATTTTTTTTAAAAAAATCCAGACCTACTTTTTTCATGCTGCAAAAACTGCTCCCCTTCCCTCTTGCAGCCCAGAAGTGAATGCAGCTCTCACGGAACTGAGTTATAAATAGCATAAATGGGCACACACATACAATTGCTGAGGCAAATGCTTTCCAACTGTCCTTAATTAAGATGGGATATTATAAAAAGCCCCTAAATGTTCCAGGAATCCCTTTTTGTTAGGAAATTCCAAAAGAGTTCAAAATGTAGTCTGCTTCATGTCTCCTGCATTTTGAGTAGATCTGGGCAAACTGTGCTTCATCAGAAAGAGTCTGATTAAAACAGGGAGTCAGAGGACAGGGGCAATTAAATTTCCTATGAGTTTAGAAAGCCCCCCCCCCAACACACACACCTTTTCCCTTCAGGTTACCAATCACTATTACAAAGGATGCCTACTCCCCTGAAGATGTGGATCAGTGAACAGATGACAAATCCTGAGAGAGGCTGCAAAGGGAAAGGTTTGGTACAAGTGAGCTAATGACAGCAGGCCAACTTCAGTCTGCTTGGCAACAAAAGGGTTAGCATAAGCATGATCAAAATGAAAGAAGACAAGCTACGTTTTACTCCACGTCAGTGACAGGAGTCAGGCACAAAACCTGTCTTTGTTGTTTTCAATTCATTATGGACTATTTAACCTGGTCCTCTGTATGTGATGTAGGGTATTATAATTTAAATACATACAGCAGTCTAAAATACAATACAAATGCTACAATATACTGTAATATCAAACGAGATAAACTATCAGCACAAAATTAAAAATGCATAAAAAAGGTTACAAGAATCCCATAACAGTCAAAATAGAATAATAAAAAAATAATAAATTATTGTTGTTCAGAGTAGAAATTAATATTCAACATTAGCTTTAAAATATAACTATATAACTCTTTCTCATATATATTACAACATTTAAAAGTGTGCTTGACCCGGAAACTTCAACTAGTTCAGAACATGGCAGCCAGGTTGATTTCTGGTGTTTCCAGAAGAGAGCATATAACACCTGTGCTAAAAGCTCTCCACTGGCTGCCTATTAGTTTCCGGGCACAGTACAAGGTGTTGGTTATAGCCTTTAAAGCTTGGGTCCAACTTATCTCTGGGACCTCCTCCTTCCGTACGACCCTCCCCATGAACTTCAGTCCTCTGGAAGGAATCTGTTACAGCCTATGAAAACAAGGCTGTCGGTGACCTCCCAGAGGGCCTTCTCTGCTGCTGCTCCCAGATTATGGAATGGCCTGCCAGACGAGATCCATCTTATTACCACCTTAGACAGCTTTAAAAAAGCTGTCAAGACGGATCTTTTCCGGCAGGCCTTTCCTGAATAATTATCCTGGCCCAAGACTCGTCTGTCCTTTCTGAGCTGCAATCAGATGTGTTTTTTTTAAAACTATTGTATGTTTTAATTTTTTTCTTTCTAATTTATATATTTTTAATTATTGTATGTTTTTAATCTTTTATAATTTAATATTATTTTAAGGGGTGGGTGGGCTAGGGTACTGTGACTATGGAGTTTTTATATTGTAAGCCACCCCGATTACATTGCAGAGGGGCGGGATAGAAATAAAATATTATTATTATTATTATTATTATTATTATTAAAAGTGTTTTAAATATTTTTTTTAAATGTTAAAAAATACCTGGATTAATGAAATAGACTTAGGTGTTGAAAAGATGCCATTGTAGGCATTAAGTAAGCCTCACATGAAAGGAGATTCCAGAATTCAAAGGTCCCTTCTCTTCTTGACATCATCTGTACATCAGATGGAAGTTTGTAATATCAGTCTGTGGTCTATTTTGAAATGGAAGCCAGGTAAGACAATCTGTAGTAATACAACCCATATGACAGCCCTCTTTAGGAGTAACATGGTGTTACACCCAGATCCTTCCAAAAGGGTAAGACAATGTCAGAGAAACGTAACATAAAAAAAATAATATTAACAAAAAACATAGTTGAAATTCACTTGTTGTGTTGGGTAGTACATAAACCTGAGAAAGAAACTTATATGAGAATTAGGGATGTGACCTATTCGTTCTAGCCAACATGAGGCTTCCTTCAGGTTCCTTTCTATGGTCTAGTTAATCTATGGTCTACATCTTCTCTTTTTACCAAGTTGATTATATCACATCCCAAGATGAGAAGTCACTGCAACCTTGATCTGTTCTCAACATTTATGTTGCAACTTAATCCATGGGATTGCATATGTAGATAGTTTACCTCTTTATTTTCATCATGACACTTGAAGAAAGGTGGTTGGGTGGGGGAGATGGCCAGAGTAGAAATTTAAACATGGTTGGTTTGTTGATTTGCTTGTTACTTAATTTATCTATTTAAATATTTATTTCCTTCCTGTCCTTTATCTGAAGATCTCAGGAAGATATAAAATAAAACCAATCTAACAAATATAAAATAGCATAAGTAATTAAAATAATTTTAAAAGGCTAAAAACATATTAAACAATTATCAAATTAAAAGACAGATTAGAAAGGTTAAAATAGTTTAAAGTGAATTGAAAACATGTGTACAGGAGGATTTTATAAAGTCAATTCAGCCCCCAAATCCTTCATAATTCTCTTGATTCCTGGCTATATATAGAAAGAGAGAGAGAGAGAGAGAGCTGTGAAATTCACAATAAGTAATAATCCAATAATCCCTCACGGAAACAAGCTACATATGCCCATTTTTAAAAAATAACCATTAATGAGTTATAAATCCACGTACTCTAAACTTAGGGTGATTTTGTCCAGAAAGCAACTAGGTACCAGCAAAGTATAACTATCACTAGTTTGAGAAGGAAGCCAACTGTTAATTAGCTCACAGGAATGCAAACACAGTCAAAGATTTAGTCCAGTAACACAGTCCAAAGGTCAGAGGCTTACGGCAATCAGTCAGCATTGTCCAAAGCAGTCCAAGGGTCAACAGAAGCAGGCAGCAGAGTAGTCAGGGACAGTCCAAGGTCTAAGCATGAGTCAAGGTAACAGAAAACAAGATAACTGGAATCCAGGCTCTGAAGTCAGCAGGAAGCTTTCACCAGGAAGATTAGTTATCTCTGACAAAGCCTCCATCACCTCTCCCAGCATATATAAAGCAATGAAGGCTTTGTCAGGTGTTTCTTAATGAACAGGTTTTTCTCATAAAGTCTCAGAGACTTCCTTTGGGCTTCCTTTTGAGCTTGCTGCTGAGTATATGATGGTGGAGGTAAGTTTTTCTTTTCTTCTTTGTCTTATTTGAATGGGCAGGACTCTATGCTGGGACTGATGCCAACCAACTCAGACCAGGCTCTTCCTCTGCTTAAGCCTCTAGTTTGACAGGGTTCCATGCTGGCAGAGGTGTAGATAAACCTGTGCCAGGGTCCCAAGAGCTGTTCCCTGCCATGTCCTCCTCCTCCTCCTCCTCTGACTGTATAGCCTCATCAGGCTCACGGGGCATGAGAGATTTACAGATGAAGAAGTGTTTAATAAATGGTCACCAAAATACATTTTCTATTTTTGCACTACAGGTCGACCCCGGTATCCGGGGAGGGGGTTATTCCAAGACCTGTCCATGGATACCTGAAATTGTGGATAATAGTGAACCCTATTATTTTAAATGAGATGAACAGTGGAAGTTGACCACATAATTGCATTGGAGAACCTAGAAATGCCTAGAGAGAACATGTTTTTTTCAGCAGTGGATAAGTGAAACCATGGATACCAAATTCATGAATGAACCTTGACAGAGACAGACAGACAGACCACTGATCTGGCAATGAGGTTTGCTTGCTTTTTGAATAATTGGATTATATCCTAAATTCCAGAGTTGCAAGCCCCCCCTTGTGGCTAGACACAAATAGTTCTCTGTGTGTATGTTTGTGTGTGCGCACGTGTACACACACACATGTATACGCACAACAATTTGGTTTGGCTATTGCAACAGAAGACAATTGGCCATTGTAACTGCTAATGGGTAAGCTTTCCTAGGCTCATCTTGTAATAATCTTGAATTTTCGGAGTTGCTACAAAGAAACACAAAAAGAACAATCCTGTTCAATCTTTTCTTCAAGCACTCTGTATTGGTTTCTGCATTTCAGTGTTTTAGAAGCAATGGCTAAAGGCCCTTGCATATATATGGAGTCAACTGAAATTACCTGTTCAACTTGAATACTATAACAACAGTTTAACACCTCATACTCGGGTATCATGAAAGCTTGTTATTTGCCATCAAATTGACTTATGGTGACCCTATGAATGAGAGACCTCCAAATAATCAACTGCCTTGCTCAGGTCTTGTAAGCTTAGTAATGTTGAATCTTGGTTGAATCAAACCAGTTTTAATTCAGTCTTCCTCTTTTCCTACTCCTTTCACTCTGCCCAGTAGTATAAACTTTTCCCCCTTTGGATATGTCCAAAGGAGGATCTCAGTTTAGTCACCTTGACTTCTAGTGAGAGTTCAGGCCTGATTTGCTCTAGGACCCATTCATTTGTCTTTTTAGCAGTCCATGATATCTGCCAAACTCTCCTCTGGCATTTCAAATGTATTGATTTTCATCCTGTAATTTTCTTTACTGTCCAGCATTCACACCCAAACATAGAAACTGGAAATGCTGTGGCATCATGAAAGAACATAAATCCAATAAGAGCATCTGCATACTTTTATTTTAAAAGGAGTTTGCAGTATTCTAGCAACTGTTGCCAATATTATTTATTTTTTTAAAAAATTCTGCTAACAGTTGTGTTATGTAGTGCTGTTATCTGCAGAGGATATATGATAGACATCTAAGGGTCCCTCTACAGGAGGGGAAAAAATCCAAAGGGCCTCATAGTATTGGCATCTCACAGCAGCAGTGACATGTCTAAATGGTTTTTCTAGCCTCAGAAGCCCCCATAAGCCTCACATTCCTGATGGCAGCTGTGAGTGATTTGCTCGCATTAGTTCTTCACTGCCACCGTTTTTTTTAAAAAAAGTTGTCCCAAGGTGTGCTGGTGCGATAGAGTGATTTTCCAATTTTATAGGAAAGCAAAACAGAAAATATTCATCCTGCCTTAGTGATTGTTCGCTAAGGTGAAAATCCAACATGGTGGCAGTGGGCGCTTGCCCTGCTAGTAATCCCCACCCCCACTCTCACCCAGCCAATCAGCTTTGTGCTTCCCTTTGAATTTCCTGTTGTTTGATAGTCCAAAAAAGCTGGAATAGACACACCCCTCACAGTTTTTGAAAAAGTACAGGAAAATCTGCAAAGGCTTTTACTGTGTTGTTTTTGCTGTTTTGCCCCCCCCCCTCCTTCTGAATAGTGTGGATTGGCACTGGATGCCATTTAGGCAGGTAAGATTCCCAGCGAATTCCATGTGGGGCATTTTCATCATTTAGACGGGCCCTTACTCTTGAGTTGGTAAATAGTGGGTAGATTTTGAAGTGATAGATTTTGTCACTGATGGAGTTAAATTCCAAACATAATTTTGCTTTTGTTGTAAGGTACCAAAAATACATGAAATATCTAACTTCACCTGAATTCTTAACTCTGTAAAAGTTATGCATCATTGAAGGAATGTCAATTTTGTGATCTCTGGAAATCCCTGCTTTTCCAAAACTTAACATGGCCATGGACAGAATAGCCAAAAGGGATATTGTGCAAGGTTTCAGCAGGGATGCCTCATCTGTAAAAGCTGAATACTTCTAGCACACAGAGACTGTTTCTCAACTGGACAGAAGTTCATTTCTGATCTCCTTCCCAATATTGAATTTCAATTCAATCACTAATCATAATCCTCATTAACAGGTCTGAAAAATCACATAAATAAATTATCTGTGGCTTCTTCAAACTGCACATATCATTCTTATGAGGTTTTATGACATCTAAGTGTGATAAAATAATGCAATTTTTGAATGTGACCTTTCATTTCAGCCCTTTATACACTCCGTGTACATTGCAGGAGTGTCAAGAATGTATGTCAACCCTTTATAGTGATTGTTACTTCATCCAGAGAATAATGAACATTCATTTTCAAGTGTGTGAGATCATTTTGAAGTACTTGCTGGCAAGATGGACATTTCAGTTGAGCTTTCTTTAACTAATTGCAGCAAACCATTCAGTTCAGGTAATTTCTCTCTCTGCTTCATTATGGTCCTAATCAGTCTTTTTTGTTGCTGTTGAAAATTTTCACTTGTATTATTGCATTACAAGGCACTTTGTGGCAGCATTTTATGGCTTGGTTATCACTGACACTGGTTGGGATCCAGACAGTCCTTGGCTGAGATCCCATTGTAAAACGATGTCAGTATAGTTGTGCTAATGTAGGGTGCAGCAGCTGCATTTCAGTGGCATGGGTAAAAAGACTGGGGTACAGTGTCATGGAGGAAAGAAGGTAGTTTTTTGTGGTCATTAACAGTCAAAGAAGTCTGCTGGTCCAAGCAGACTATTTTTAGGTCACCTTTCTTGGAGTGGGGGGAGGGCAGAGAAAAGCCCTCTGAGAAAGCTGGCTTCTCAAACTAAGCAACAAATTTTAGCAATTTTAGCAATAATTTCTTCCTCCTGTGAGAAAGTCTTTCAAAACTGTGGTTGTAAAAACTTTTCACAGTTATATTAATACAAACTATGAAAAGTCTTCAATAATAATATTATTATAACAGATATCATCATCATCTATTTCCTTATGCATGCTACAAGAAATTGTAACAGGGGTTCTGTTTCTAATTGTTGCAGCTTTGCCCGCTCCTCCTGTTCTTCATCCTCCTCCTCCTGTTCCCTGATCACTAACTGAACAGATAATAATCTCTTGGTGCAGCTGTTACCTGGTAAAAAAAGGTCTGGTATGGCATTTATGATTGTGGCAATAGTGTCATCATCATAACTAAGTAAGGTTGGTAAAGATAGAAATTTATGGATTTGTAATTCTAGGTTAAAAATCCATAACTATAATATAGAATGCCAGCCATTATTGTTTTCTGTGGAGATGACCAGATGTGGGGAAACAAAGCAAAAAACTGTGTCCCCAACTGCACCAGAAGAATGCGACAAAACCAGAAAGGATAACGTTATCAGACACCCGTACTCTCAACCATTCCTGGGGCGTAGCACTGGTGCAGATAACGCTTCACTTTTGTATTGATGGGGCTAAGCCACCAATACAAAAGGACACCTTATTCACTCCCGTGCTACACCCCAGTAATGCTGAAGGATGATGTCATCTGATAACGTTGCCCATTTCTGTTCTTGTCACATTCTTCTGATGTGGTTTTTGCTGCATCTGATAATCTCATGTGCATAAAAATCCATGTTAGAATTTTGTACAGTAAAGACAAAAAAAAAAAAAAAAAAAAAACACCACAGGGGTGTAATGAGCATATAGATTAGAATGAATGAACCCCAGAAATGTAAGTAGACTATACAAATCCAACCATTAAACAGCAAAAGCGAGTAAATTATGGCAACATTATCTCATTATAGAAACAATTGTTCTTAACATTGGTAATAAATAACACATAACCTTTACAATGTCAATGCATTGGCTGAGGATTTTGTTGTGGAACATCTTGATTACATGTATTGAATGTGGACTCACCAGAGTACAAGGAATGTGACACTGTAGAGGTTATGTGTTATTACCAATATTAAGAACAATTGTTTCTATAATGTTCATATGGTTAAATAATACTAAAATGAGATAATGTTACTATAATTGTCTCGCTTTTGCTGTTTATTGGTTGAATTTGTATAGTTTACTAGAATTTTGTACAAAGCATGTCTGAAGAGTGAAGATCCTCTCCACCCCAAGATTCTTCTTGTCAAGGTTTCCTGAAACTTGAGAAACAGGTTTTGAAAACAATTTCTAAATATTTTTGAATATTCCTTCATCCCTATTCTCTGCCAAAGGCAATTTTGCAAGCTGGCCTTGCTGGTGTACCTTTACCAATACCCTGTTACCTGAATTGCATGGGTCCACGAAGGATCCACTTTTGTCCAGATATTAATATGGGGAATGTTTAATTAGCTTGATATGGCAGTGAGAGGCCAGGTAACTGGGATCTTTTGACCTATGTATATTGGTATGAGACTCACAGCCAGGAAGTAAATAAAAATAGTTTTTTATTGAAAAATAATCTCAGGAACACACACACAGGCTTCAAGCAGTCATACAAGGCTAGCAAAGGGAGGCTGAAATATTGAGACAGAGGAATAGAGTTAGGGGTGATGGGCTATACTATACATATCTGATAAGCAGAGATAAGTACTCAGAATGCAGTTCTGAGGGTCACTCAGCGAACCAGCAGAGTATCGAGGCGGGAGAAACTGAACACTTTGGCAATGTTTTGGGGCGATATTTTTATATTCAATATTCCCCCTAAAGGGGTGTTTTGAATGGAATACAATGTTTGCTGGAGAGCTGAGACATTAAAATTGATGAGTATCAGGCAACCTTCTAGGAAAGATGTGAGGGAAAACCAGTTTTGCAAGGCAAAGAGTGTCCAGCCCCTTTGACTGAATTAGTAAATCACTCACTTCCATTTACATCCAAGAGAATTAGCCCATTTCCACCCTAACACACCAGTCCAAGGGGGGGGGTCACCTAATTACTACCTCTGCATGTCTTTTAGGAATTTAGGATGGCTTGTTCCTTAGATTTTCTGAGCGCACCTTGAGTCCTTGTATTTGGGATGCCCTGGTGTACTACCAACCATGTGGAAGGCCAATAGATAAGCCAATTTATGAAAGCCAAGCCAATTGAATTATTGGAAGGGTGGCAGTGTCAGGGCAGGTAACAATCCCCTCCTTCCCCTCAAAAGGCCAGCATTGGAGAAATAAGTTTCTTGGAGTTGTCAGCCTTCTTTGCCTGATGGTAACCATTGCAAAAAAATCCATCTTTCTTCTACACAACCTGAGGAAAAGTGCTTTACATTAATGTAATGGAACACTATGCAGGTGCATCAAAAAGTTTCAAGCATTTTGTCTCATACTTTGAGTAAACCCACTGAGACTCCCTGTTGGCATATCCTGACTGTGGATCAGGTCTATTGTTCCCGTTGCCACCTACAAAAAGACCAGAATCCAGACAGGCACACTATCCTGTCACTGCAGCCACCATTTTCCTCACTGTCTCAGGAGGTGGAAAGCTGGCCTGCAACATGTGGCCAAGCCCCCCTGCATGTGACGAGTCTTGGTCACATGCTGCAGGATCCTTTCCTGCCTTCTGGTAGAGTGAGGTAAACCAGCAGCAGTGTGCCGGGATGGGCTCCTACAGACACATGGGGCCTGATCAATCCCTTCCTGGTGGGGGCAGATTAAAAGAGGTATTATTTTCAAACACTGTATTGGGCTGTACCCCATCTTAGCCCTGTCTGAGCCCCATATTTCCCCTGGGGGTTGTGAGGACTGCCTGGGGACAGAACAAGGCAAATGTCCTACAATCATCAGGATTGCAGGACTCTAAGAAGGTGGAAAGATGGGGTATACTGCCTGTCTAGACAACCTCAAAGGCTAGATCCACCCCTGAGGGGGTTACCTGAGTGACCATGGGTCAGCCCCTCTTTCTCACCTTGATTTCACTTGGTTGTTGTAAGCTTAAAGTGAGGACAAGGAGAGCTACAAATGCTCCTTGAATTCCTGGAGTGAATGTGGTATATAAATGCAATGCAATACAATACAAATACAAATAATAAACAAATATTTCAGTTATTTATCATTATTTCTATCTTAAGGGAGGATGGGGGCATTTGAGCATGATACAGAAATTACTTTAGCATTACCTTTTGAGACTCCAGTTATCTATTAAGAATACCCTGTCCCTGAGTAGGCTAATAAGTTGTCTTCCAGGAAACAGTAGTGGCCTGAGCATTATTTCACATTGATTTCCACTACATTTTCTTCCAGACAGATAAGTGCCCATGTAAGTGGCAATTGTTAAGGAACATGGACATTCGTCACTTGAAAAACAACAATTCTTAATGCTGTTTTTAAACTTTTGCTGGGAAGTTTTCCAGACAACTGAAGAGATTGGGTTGTGAAGGTATAAAAGTAAAAGTAGAAGTGTGAACTCAATGATTTTTCAGTGGCAGGCAGGTGTGGGGATGACATGGTGGTGGAAAAAGTAAAGGATTTTCATAGGCAGAAAGCTTACCAGTAGAAAGAAAGCAGGTTATGTAGCATTATTCCGACTGAGGCACTGTGGGAGATCACGACAAGCTATTTGGGCAACAAGTGCAATTTCTGCACACTGCTCAAAGCAGAAGGAAATTTTTGTTTAAAACCAATAAAAGCAAAACAAATTCTACACACACACACACACACACACACACACCTTCTTTTGGTAAGCCACCACCTCCAAAAATGTGTCTTTTTGTGTGATTGAGTGGCCATAATGCCTTGCCACATTTATGAGCTTCAGATGGAACTGCAGTAATGGGACATCATTCTTTACCCAGTCCTAGGTATTCCTTACTTAACCAGTTTGTCTTTAATGGCACATCAGGAGATGTCAACTTTAAAGCTTCCTCATCAAGTGAAGCCAAAATTTTCAAGCGACATTTAGCCCACACAGGCTTCAAAGTAAAATTCTGCTGCCCTCCTGCATCCTTTTTAAAAAGAGGTGCTTTTCTAATTTGGGTTATGTCAGAAATCTCCCAGCTGGGGAAAATGTGGTGCAGCTCATACAGATGTGAATCTTTATCAGTTTTATTCTTGTTGTGTTTCTCAAAATCCCACTGCCATTCCTGTTCCACCTCCATTCTTCTTGAGTTTGGAAGATCTTTTTCCCGTGTGTATATTTGGTGCACATTTTTTGAGAATGCACACATTGGTTATGCATTTTTCTAATATATGCATTTTTGCACACCTTTTACATTTTTATAATAAAATTAATCCCACACAGAGAAAAAAAAATATGATCAGATGATCAAGAAAAAGAACATTTCAATCTATAGAAGGAAAAATTAAAAAAAAAGCTTTCTGTGCAAAACTTGTATTATCAAAAGTTTCCCATTACTCTTTTTAAAAAGTTATATATTAATCGTAGGAGATTTTCAAACAGTGTTTAATAGTGCCTACGGCGGGATGAGGTCCTGAGAGAGGAACGGTGCTCTTGCATAGCAGGGGGTTATTTTCGGACACTGCCGTCCCTCTTCCGGGATCCTTTGTTGCACGTCCGTGAAGCTTTGGAAGCGGCCGCACCATATTTTAAGCATGGGCAACTTCCCATTGATGAAACAATTTGATGTGAGTTGAATACCAATGATTTCATAAATTTAAGATTGTGCCGCCTTAATTTAGTAGACAAAAAGTATGTTGGTGGTCTTTTCCACATTCTCCTGAAAGCATTATCATTTAGAGCTTGGAGGCCTTAAGGGCTCTCTTAATATTGATATTAATTTGGGGAATAAATATACTCATCTTGGCAATATGAGAGGAGGGCAATGAGCAGGGCCATTTCACCTATGTATACGAGTACTTAAGAGGATATGTTAAGCTAGATAGTACAATTAATTCATCTTTATTTGAGAAAGCAATACTAACAATGTTCACACACTCTCAGGCTTCAAGCAATCATGCAAGGCTAAAAAAATCAGGTAGGAAGGATTGGGATAGAGGGGTAGAGTAAGGGGGTTGTTTTTGGGTGATAGTGCACCAATAGGAGGAGTTGAGATCACGTAGAAGACCAGCAGAGTGGGGCCCCCAAAGTAGGAATGGCTACAGAGTCTGACGTCATGTCTAGAATCAGGAGAACTGTGCACATGGCTACACAGTTTGACATGGAATCAAGAGGAAGATGAACTATGTGCACATGAGTGGGGTTTTGAAAGGGTTTTTATATTCAATAATTCCCTTCAATTGATGGGATTTAGAGTAAAAATAAGGCTTCTCAGAGGTTCTCAAGGTATGACAATAGACATTCTGGATATGCTAATGACCCTTAATGTGTTGATACTTTGTAATTGAATGGAGGAAGTAACCCTCTTTGTTTGGGAGAAGGCAGAGGTAAGATAGCTCTTTACAAATCTTGAATATCTCAGCTTAGGCTTATAGGAATAGCCTGATATTCAGGCAAGAAGTTGCAATGTGGTTACCTTCTTTGGAATTTGGGATGGCTCCTCCTTAGTGCACACCTGACTGAGTCTCAGTGCTAGTCTTTGGGATTCCTGGTTTTTGGGAGTTCCCAGTTTACTGGCCACACTTCTTGGAAGGCCACAGTTGACTAAATTATTAAATATTGCCAGTTATTACAGATATGTGTCAGGGGGTGTCAGGGTAGGTAACAGAGTAGTGTCTAAGTATTTTCCCTATAACTCTTTTATACCAAGAGAAATTGGGTACTTCTCTGAGATGAAGAGAATTAATAAATATTGACAGCTAACTTCTAAATATCAGTTTCTAAAAAAGAAGAAGCCCCCTGGTCTGCTCCAATATGCATTTTTCTTCTGAAAAAAATATGCAACTTTAAATATTTAAAATCAAATGTAAGTAGTGGCACCAAGTTTTATCCAAATCCCTTCCTCAGATTTTGGTTGAAAGTCAATGTATGAGTCCTGACGTTGACACAAATCTACTGTTTCAAAAGTTGGAATTCTAAACATTTACCTGTGTCGACAGAAAAATGATGATTTAAAAGAGGGATGAGAGGTGATTGAGTAGGCATAAGATGTTTTTTCACTGACTAAAATATTTTTGTGCATATTTTAAAAATATAAACATTTTTAATTCTCCACATATCAAAAACATTCATGTATGTGTGTTTGTGTCCTCTCTCCCTCAAAAAACTGGTTGCGAACTTTGCAAATGTGTGAATTTCTAAAGAAAGAGGTAATCTGTTTCATTATGAATATGCAGAATAGTGTATTTGTGTAGGGATACATGAACACAGTAAATTTCTTTTCCCTCCTTAGCTGTCCCATTCTGTTTGTGTCTGTGTTTACTGATAACTGATCCTCAATTTGGAACATCTTAAGTACTGGGCTCATTTATTACCATCAGTACAAAGCCAGAGTAGGCAAATTCTGTTTTCTTTCCCAATCCACAGTACTTGCCAGTACTTTTGTTCTTAGCAAAACTGTTATGCAAATGACTTTCATGGCAATGGAATCAAAGCACTCCTGACAGATGGCAATCCAGCTTCTGTTTAAAAACTTCCAAAGAGACTCCACCATCCTCCGAGGCAGAATATTTTACTGTCAAACAGCTCTTACCAACAGGATGTTCTTCCTAATATTTAGGTGAAATCTCTTTTCCTGTAGTTTGAGTCCATTGCTCTATATCATAGAATCATAGAGCTGGAAGAGACCACAAGAGCCATCCAGTCCACCCCCTGCCATGTAGGTATACACAATCAAATCATTCCCAACAGATGGTCATCCAATCTGTGTCCCGGTCCCTGGAGCAGCAGAAAAGAAGCTTGCTCCCTCATCAATATGACATCCTTTCAAGTATTTAAACATGACTATCATGTCAACTCTTAATCTTCTCTTCTCCAGGTTAAACATAACCAGTTCCCTAAGACACTTTTCAGAGGGCATGGCTTCAAGACCTTTTAATCACCCTCCTCTGGACATGTTCCAGCTTGGCAATATCCTTCTTAAACTGCAGTGCCTAGAACTGGGCAGAGTATTACATGTGAAGTCTGATCAAAGCAGAATAAAGTGGTACTATTCCTTCTCTCAAACTAGACCCTATACTCTGATTGATGCAGCCCAGAATTGCATTGGCTTTTTAAAGCCGCTGTATCACACTGTTGACTCATATTCAGCTTGTGGTACTCTAGGACTCCTAGATCCCTTCCACATGCACTGTTGTCAAGCCAGGTGTCACCTTTCCTAAAGTCGTACATTTCATTTTTTTTTTCTGCCTATGTGTAGTAGTACCTTACATTTCTCCCTGTTGAAATTCATTTTGTTATTTTTGGTCCAGATCTCCAATGTTATGATAGCTTTGAATTCTAATCCTGTCCTTTGGGATATTAGCTACTGCCCCCCACCACCACCAATTTGGTGTCATCTGCAAATTTGATATGCATGCCCTGTATTCCATCATCCAGGTTGTTTATAAAGATGCTGAATAGCACTGGGCCCAGGACAGAACCCTGTGGCATTACTTGTTTTTGAGAAACCCATGCTGACTTTTATTGATCACAGTGTTCTTTTCTAAGTGCTTGCAACTGTTTAATGATTTGCTCTTGAATCTTTCCTGGTATTGATGTCAAACTAACTGGGTGGTAATTGTTTCAGTCCACTGTTTCTCCCTTTTTGAAGATGGGGAGAACATTGGCCCTTCTCCAGCCTGCTGGGACTTCTCCTGTTTTCCAGAAATTCTAAAAGATTATTGCCAGTGGTTCTTAGATTACTTCTGCTAGTTCTTTTAATATTGTTGGATGTAGTTCATCTGGTTTTGAGAATTGAATACATTTAGAGTAGTCATCTATCCCTGCACTGTCTCTTTACTTATTCTGTGCTGCATTTTTCCTACTGCATCATCTGCTTCATTTTCCCCAGGTTGAGCACTGTTTTCCTTGTGGGAGAAGACCAGGGCAAAGAAGGTATTCAGTAGTTCTGCCTTTTCTCAATCCCCTGCTGCATTTCACCATCTTCTCCATGCAGTGGTCCTGCCATTTCCTTATTCTTCCTTTTTCTATGGACATAACAACAAAAAAGGGCTTTTTTATTGTTTTTTACCTCTCTAGAAAGCCTGAGCTTATCCTGCACTTTAGCTTTCTCCCTACACATGCTGTCTATTCATTTGAATTCCTCTTTGGTTGTTTCCTGGTTTTTCCATTTCTTGTACATGACCCTTTTAAATCTTAGCTTTGTTGAAAGTTCTTTAGGCATCCATTGTGATTTCTTTGGACACATATTTTTCTTCCCCATTGGAACTATTTGACATTGTGCCTTCAATATCTCACTTATAAGCAAGTCCCATCCATCATGAACTCCCTTTTCTTTTAGAATTCCTAACCATGAGATCACCCCCAGTAATTCCCCAAGTTTTCTGAAATCAGCTTTCTTAAAGTCTAGAATAAATGTCCAACTATTCTTAGCTTCCCCTTTCTGCTTTATAACAAATAGCAGGAGAACATGATCAGTCCCACCTCAGGCTCCCACCACTTCCACCCTTAAACCAGGTAATCGCTGTTAATTAGGATAACATCTAAAATAGCTGAATCCCTCATTGCCTCTTCCACCTTCTGGGCAAAGAAATTGTCTGTGAGGCCAATGAGGAATTTGTTGGACCTTACTTTCTTAGCAGAGTTTCACTTCTAACAAATATCAGGATAGCTGAAATCTTCCATTACTATTACATCTCTCCTTTCTGAATGTGTGGCCATCTGTTCCAGGAAGGCATCATCCAAGTCCACAGTCTGGTTTACAGGGTCTGTAGTAGACCACCACAGTGACATCCGTGTTGTTTCTCTTCCCCTTATTTTTTACCCAGATGCTCTCAACCTGGCTTCCAGGATTTAAGTCATGAATCTCTTCACAGGTGTAAACATTAATATATAATGCTACTACTACTCCTTTCCTGCCTGATATATTTTTCTGAAATAGGTTATATTCCTCTATTGCTATATTCTAATCATGAAACTCATCCCACCAGGTTTCAGTGATCCTATTATATCATATTTGTTTTGCTGTGTTAAGAGTTCAAGTTCATCTTGTTTATTTCCCATGCTCTGTGCAGTACTGTAAAGACAATCTAAGACCATGGGCCATTCCCCCCTAGTTGCTTATTTAGTTTTTTTGACCCCCACTGTTGGGCTCTTGTACTTTTTGACCAGTTCTCTCTATGACTTTCAAGCTATTATCTCCAGCACTTAATGAACTCCTGACCTCAAGAATATTGTCCCCCCACACCCACATAACTCGGTTTTAAACCCTCCTGATCAGGTTTGTGAGACTCTTAGCAAAAATGCTCCTGCCAACTGCTGTGAGGTGCAATCCATCACTTGCCAGAAGTCCATCTTTATGAAACCACAAACCATGATCCAAGAAGCCAAATTGTTTCCAGCAGCACCATCTGTGGAGCCAATTGTTCACCTCAACTTTTCTTCTCTCCCTTCCTGGGCTGTCTCCTTCAACTGAGAGGAGAGATGAAATGGCCATCTGTACATTAAGGTCTTTCAGATTATTACCCAGAGCCTCATAATACTTTGTGATATCCGGAAGGCTATGCCTTGCATTGTCATTGGTTCCCACATGGACCAAAAGAAAGGGGTAACAATCTATGGGTTTTACAAGTCTTGTCACTGTCTATGTTACATCATGGATTTTTGCCCAGGGAGACAGCATACCTCTTAAGACATCCTGTCAAGCTCGCAAACCACTGCTACTGTTCCCCTCAGCATGGAGTCCCCTGCTACAACCACATATATCCTCTGGGGATTGGCAGGGGCCATTCCATGTGCTGAATCTTCCAAGGTCACCTGCATGTTCTTTGCTCTTGTTCCTGTTTCTCTTCATCACTGATAAGGGAGATATGTTCAAATTGATTCTGTGGCTCCAAACTCACAGAATGATCCCTGGTCCTTCTATGTGTCACATTCCTCCAAATGTCTACTTTCTGTGTTTGGGAACTGACATCCTTCTCAGGGATATCCCCTGTGTGTTCATCATTCAGAAGAGTCTGCTCCAGTCTATCCAGGTAAACTTCATGCTTTCTGATATGCAGTAGATACATAGGCCTCAAGTTGTTGGATCTTCTCTCCATCAACCAAGTCAACTTGCTCTTGCTGCAGATATAGCTACCCACATCCTCTGGCAAGAACACAAACATACCATAGCTGTTGCTGGTAACTACAGCAGTGTCCTCACCATCCTTATTCAATTGTCTTAAGTAGGCATTCAAATAGAACTCCAGGTCTTGCCCTCAAAATTCCCCTGCTAAACACTCATGCAAAACACCTCTGTTGGCCTTGCTGCCTGTTGGCTGACCTCCAGGGACTGGGGCTACAGCTATATAAAGAGCTAGTGGCTGCTAGCTCCTCCCTCAACCAAGTCTCTGATTCACTCACTTCCTCCAACTCCTAATGATTTTACTGATTTGAATTTACTGCTTCAGGGGTCCTTTTTTAGGTCTGAAAAATGCCCTGGAATTGCTTTCATAAATATAAGTCAGTAATTAAGCAAAAACCCTTAAATTTGGCTAAACTAGTAAAGTTCTGAATGATCAATAGTAACATCATGTGCCTAAATGCTAGAGTAGAAATAGTAGTGTGAAGAAGAGTAGAGGCAAATAAGTTGGCAAACAGCTCATACACAAAGGAAAGTGGTCACAGAGTCTGTCCAAATGGGAAGACTTACTTTGAAGCACAAATGAACATGTCCAGAAGAAAGTGACCAAAGTGGTGGAAGATCTGGAAGCCATGCCCTATGAGGAGCAGCTTAGGGAACTGGCTGTGTTTAGCCTGGAGAAGAGAAGGTGAAGGGGTGACATGATAGCCATGTCTAAATATTTAAAAGGATGTCATATTGAAGAGGGAGCAAGCTTATTTTCTGCTGCTGCAGAGACTAGGATACTGAGCAATGGACTCAAACTACAGGAAAAGTGATTCCACCTAAATATTAGGGAGAACATCCTGTTTGTAAGAGCTGTTCAACAGTGGAATAAGCTACCTTGGAGTGTGGTGGAGTCTCCTTCTTTGGAACTTTTTGAACAGAGGCTGGATGGCTATCTGTTGGGAATGCTTTGATTGTATATTCCTGCATGGCAGGGGGTTGGACTGGATGGCCCTTGTGGCTCTTCCAACTAAATGATTCTATGATCCATAGGAATCTGGAATCAGGCGAGGAAACCTAGTGGAGAAGATTTTAGTCAGAACTTGCAGGGCCCTATGTTAAAAGGGCTGGATCAACATCCCTCAACTGAGCTGGTGTGTGGCCATGAGAAATCAATACTGACATTTGTATAATGAAAAAGTCATTGTTGTAGCACAGCTCATTGTAAGCAAGTGTATAACAAAGAGCCAATATGTGGAATATCTTCAAAGGCTTTCTGAAACAGGAAGTGTACACTTTTTAGAATGTATCACACCCACAGCACCAAACACAGAACAAACATAATTTTGCTAAAAAGGACCACAATTATATAATGTATTAGCAAAGATGGAAGCTTTTAGCACTTTCCCTGTCTGGTTTTCTGTTCTCAATTATTCTATTTTCCAAGGATAAGAAAGCTGACTACTCCACTGGCACTCAGGCTTTTAGATATCAGCATAAATGTATTAGAGTGACAGAGATGATGAGTCCACCTATCCTGGTCTAAAATATTATATCAAGCAGTGGTCTTCAGACTAAAGTTCTTTCCATATCTGCTTCCTGAGATCATCAAATGGAGTTGCCGGTGATCAAACCAACTGCATGCATAATATCCATGGGCTGGTAAACTATAACCCTTTCCCATAGCTAAAACCATGTTGGAGTAGTAAGTATGAATTTGAGCTAGGGAGAACAAACAGCTGTGCAAGCAAGGTTGCAAAATATAAAGTGCACCGGACCTTCTGGGACATATTATTTGCACGAGTTAAACCAGGATGGGGAACTTGTGTCCCTCTAGATGTTGCCAAAGTATATTTTTGGGCATCCTTCAACTTTGGCTGGAGCTGATGAAAGTTCATGTCTAACAACCTCTGGAAGGTCACTGATTCCCCACACCTGACTATTAAGGATATCTTTGTGTAGTCGAAGAATTATGAATTTCCTAGTCTTCTCTAACAACCACAGCCTATACAGCATGGAAACTTGTATAGCTCAGCCTAATGGTCACCCTCTAGTTGAACAATAGGAATTGTGTAGCCCTTCATATAATGCAGCAACCAGAATTCCTCACCATTAGCTCTGATGGCTAGGTGCTCGTGGGACTTGATGTACAACAACATTTTGATGTCTGCATGATTCCCACTTCTGCTTTAGTTAATCAAAGAATTTTCTTACAAAAGCTAACCACCAGGACCGGTTTAAGGAATTTTGGGGTCCCCTGCAATGCTTTATTTTGGGGGGCCCATATGTTTCTCTCAGGTCAATGTAACCTAACTCAGCCTAAGCTATTCACAGTACAGGATATTCAGATTATTACTAATAATGTTTTTGCAGGAGGAGGGTTACTACAGGGCCCCCCCACAATGATGGGCCCCCCCACAATGATGGGGGCCCCTGCAGATGCTGATGCCGCCAGTGCCTTAAACCGGCCCTGCTAACTACTACCAAGGAACCCCAATCATCCTCCATTAGGCACAGCCGTGCAGAGAGGTATTGGCATTTGCCAGGCAGGAGGGAGCAGAGACCAGCTTCACTGATGTCAGAAGCCAGTGCCTACATCAAGGGTGGTGAGGGGAGTGGCTGAAAGCCTATTTAAGGCTGCTCCACCCTCTCCATCCTCCTTCTTGCTAACGTTGGTCGGCTAACGTTGGGAGAAGTTTGGCAGCAGTAGCAGCAATCTGCTGGTGGCTTGAGCAGTGGAACTCACCCACTCAGGGAGTATTGCGGGGAGGCTGTGAGGGTCTGGGCCAGCCACGGGTTCAGCCTGGCTTCCAGCCTACTGGGGGAGGGTATGTGTGACTGATCGTTGGCAAGCACTTGTTTTCAAGTGCTCGTTTTCCCATCGCCTCCCCATTGGGAGCAATGAAGCACGGTAGGTGTGGGCTGGTGAACGCTGCCTTTTTTTCTTCTGGTCATTGTCGCTTGGCCCAGGTTTCATTCAGGTTGGGTCGGTGGCAGCAGCCTTGCTCTTCTGGGCAGGTGGTGCAGCACGGGGCCAATAGTGTGGCCGTTTTGGCCAGGCTGCTTTCAGCCAGCATTTACCCTCCCCTATTTGGGGGTGAAGGAGCAGCACAGATCATGTTGGTTGGGCCGCCTCAGCTGAAGGTATTTCATCCCCTGTTCCGGGGTGTGGGGTGGGGTGAAACGCTTAGGCTGGGCTGCTTTAGACTAGGGGCTTTCCCTTCCCTAGTTGGGGGGTGGAGGACTGGCATGTACCATGATGGCCAGACTGTTTCCACCAGGGTTTTCCCCTCCCTTATTAGGGGGAGGAAGAGTGGTGTCGACTGCATCAGCAGGGCCACTTTAGGCCGGTGGTTCCCCCACCTCCCTTGTGGGGCTGCGGCATACACTTTTGACCTGTTTGGGCTCCACAGCTCAGCCTGGTCTGGCTCCTTGGCAATCAGGGCCCTGTGCACATGGCACTGCTGGCTGGCCAGCCTGGTGCAGCCTGCTTAGCAAGAGAAGCCTTGCACATGTGGTGTGCTGGCGGGCAGCCTGGTGGGGTGATCACCCTAATTGGGCCTACTGAGCCTATGCACGTGGCTGGAGTGTATAATCAGCCTGCCAGTTATAGGTAGGTACTCCACCTGGCCACTGGGGGGGCTGGTATGAGGCCTAGGAGACTACTAAATTCTGGGGCTTGCACTGGGTGTGGTTAGTCAGGGAGGCCTTACTGCAGGCCTAGTTGGCCTAGATGGCTTCTGCCCCCACCCTTTGGCCTGTTTTGGCAGAGGCCTTGCTTTGGGCCCATTAATATACAATAGCTAGCAATTGATAACACTTATTATTATTATTATTTCATAAATACAAAAAAAATAAATTTGATAATTAGTTGTTGTCATCAGATACCTAGTTCTTGGCATTAGTAATTCCTTATGTCACCCAAGAAAGGTCAAGTGGGGTCCAAAGGCAAGGCCCCTGCACCAAAACCTTTTCCAAAGCCCCACCAAATGCCAGACCCACCCTCATCCAGCGAGAGTGAGGACAATATTCTCTGGCCTGCTATTTTGGAGAGGATTAGACATTTAGAAGAATTTCAGGGGTCCAATAGTTCCCCATTAACACTTGGGACAGGGTGGCATGGCAAGAAACACAAGATAGGTTACAAAATTCTTGCTCATTTACAGGCTTTAGAGAAGAAAATATAGCCGAAAGGGGTATGTGGATCCAAGAACAGTGCAGATGTGGCCACCATTGAGCCAATAAAGGCAGTTAGCCATGACATGCACGCTCAACCATCTAGAGAAGTGGTACTTGGAGGTGAGTTGCCTGATTACACCACAGCACATACATTTGGGTCACTTTGGCCTTGGGGTGGCATACTGCAGGGTGACTCCAGTCAGATTATAGGTAGCACCCCAGCAGGACATGTAGGGTGGCCCATGCTACAGCCCGTCCCTAATTGGATGCCTCCCCAGTGGTCCCCATGGTCATGCTATGGGGCTTGGCCATTTCCCGGGGGGTTGGCTGGTGGTCAGGTGTTGCCTGGGACTTCCCAATCAGTGGGTTATGACTCAGTACCATATGGGGCCATCCCATGTGGGGAAATGTCTTTACCCTTGGGCTTACTTACTTACTGCAAACCACATGTGATAGAATTTTAAAAGGGGAATATGTTGATGTTTTCTCGTTGCTCTATAGGGAGCTGGATAAAAAGGATAAGGATGACTGAGATGATAAGGAAAAAGAGAAGATTAAAAAGAGGTAGGTTGAGCACACCTGGCCCAATAGGCTTTCATGTTTGGTCATATTTGGTGGGGTCATTGTCAAGGTTCAACCCCTCCGTGCATCCACTCTGTTGCAATACATAGATATTATTCATAGGGCTTATACCGACTATGCCAGGTCAGCCTGGATATTATACGATGAAGCTTTTTGTATGAGAGTGGTCATTTATCCTTCCTTACATTGGGACACGATGCATCCACAGCTGTGGATGTAGCTCATGACCACTACAAGGCCCATACAAGACAAGAGAACTCACCGTGGCCATTTGGTACAAAGGGGACCTGTGACTGCCTCCCAAAAGGCCCCAGCTGGCTCTGGCCAAAGTTATAAGCTCTTATGTTGGGATTTCTACTCTCAGGGTGCTTGAAACAGGAAGCCCTACAGATAAAGCCACAAGTGCCCTATCTGTGGGGCTCCCCACTCCTTTTGAAACTGCCCCAGAGGTAGAGGTCAGTTTTGCAGAGGTAGGGGTGGAAGACAAGGAACAAAGGTGCTGGAAGCACTAACCCGGCTCCAAAACTGCCCCAGCACAAGTAGGCTGGAAGTATTACGCTGTTGGCTAAAATTTTACCCTGATAAGGATGTGGCCAGTTATTTGTATAATGGCTTTAAAGTTGGTATTTGGATCCTGTTTCAAAGGACCAGGTGAGCCTACATGCAATTTACAGTCAATTAGGGGAATGGAGGCAATTGTCAGTGCTAAGATTCAAAGGGAAGTTCTGGAGGGGAGAGTAGTAGGCCCCTTTCTCGAGCCTCCTGTCCCTACCCTGTGGGTTTCACCCTTGGGGGGGGTCATACCTAAAAAGATACCAGAGGAATTTAGATTGATCCATCATTTATTCTACCCTAAAGACAAATTGGTGAATGATTCTATTCCCCATGAGTTATGTACAGTCAGATACACCTCTTTTGATGCTGCCATTAGGGAGGCTTGGCAACATGGCCCTGGGGCGGAATTGGCGAAATGCGACATTAAATCTGCATTTTGTCTCTTGCTAGTGCACCCTGGTGACTTTGAATTGTTAGGCTTTTGTTTTGAGGGACAATTCTACATGGACCACGCTTTGCCCATGACATGTTTGGTTTCCTGCAATGCCTTTGAAATGTTTAGTACATTTCTCAAATGGATATTAAAGGTTAGGACAGGCCTCACTGGGGTTGTCCACTATCTGGATGATTTTTTATTTGTAGGAGCCAGTGGCTCGGGGATATGCACCCTTCTGTTGCATCAGTCTGAGCTCTTATCTGAAGAATTGGGTGTCCATTTAGCTCTGGAGAAGACAGAGGGCCCTGCACTGCAACTAACATTTTTTAGGTATCAATACTGATACAGTTAATCAGTTGTGTCACGTCACAGAAGCTAAAGTAGCAGATTTGGGAGAACGAGTGACAGCCTTTTTGTCTTGTAAAAAGGCAAGTCCTAGGGAATTTCAGGTTCTCATAGGACACCTGAATTTTGCTTGTAAGGTGATAGCTCCAGGCAGGGCTTTCCTCCGCCGATTGTGTGATGCCATTAAAGGTGTTTCTCTGCCCTAGCATAAGATGCGTGTTATGAAAGAGGTGCACAATGGCCTCAGAGTGTGGCAGGAATTTCTGGGCCAATTTAATGGCATTTCATTTTGGTGTGAGGAAAGGAGGCTGCAAGGGGTGCTATAAATTGCCTCCGATGCTGCCAGAACTATTGGATTTGGTTTTTATTCATGGGCCATTGGTGTGTGACTTGGTGGCCTCCTGAGTGGGCTAATTCCTATATTTCAGGGGACCTAATGTTTTTTGGAATTTCCCCCCATTTTGATAGGGACCCACGTTTGGGCCAAGAAACTAGCTAATTCCACTGTCCGCTTTTGATGCAACAACATGGCAATGGTCCACGTCATAGACTCGTTGACTTCCAAATCGCCATGGGTCATGCAGCTAGTCCGGGCCTTCACCTTGCAGTGCTTGCATCACAAAATTTTGTTTGTGGCTCGGCATGTGGTGTGCATTAACAATGGAATTGCTGACACTCTTTCCCACATGCAGATGGAGCGCTTCAGAGAGCTGGCTCCGGATGCAACGCCCGTCAGCAAGCAGATGCCAGAAGACATGTGGACAATTGGGAGGTTGAGGTGATCAGGGCGCTAGGTATGTCCTTGGCACCTTCTACCAGAAAGAGTTACACCAGAGCCATCAAGGAATTCAGTCAATTTGGACAACAACTCGGCTGGCAACAGGGCACAGCCATACCTGTTTCCCAGTTGTTAAAGTTTTGTGTTCTGTTTGATCAGTCAATCGTAATAAATTGAAAAAAATTGAAAAAGTTTTGTGTTCATCTATTCCACAAAGGATTAGCCCCTCAATCCATTCAGTCCAGGCTATCAGTGGTAGCCTTCAGGCTTAAAGCCAGTGGGTTGGTTTATAATACAGGTGACTTTAGAATACTCAAAGTTTTGGAGGGCTGGGTTAGAGAGAGAGGAAAGGTAACTGACTCTAGGACCCCTCTTTCCCTGAGTGTGCTCTGAAGCTTGTTTACTATTTGGGCTAATATCTGTATATCGGCCTATGAAAGGCTCCTTTTCCATGCAGTGGCGCTCATGGCATTTTTTTTGGTGCTTTGCGTATTAGCAAGTTGGTGCGAGCATCAAAAAAATGACCATTCCCATCAGGCTTTAGACCTCAGAGACGTGGTCTTCCAGGAATGATATGTCCTGCTTGCATTACGTTTTTCCAAAGTAAAGTGCAGGCCTGCAGTTAACAGGACATCTGCCCTGTTAGAGCCTTAAGAGAATATTTGTCAGTGCGGGACACCATGTCTGGGCCACTGTTTATTCATGCCAACCTTTCTCCTCTAATCAAATTTCAATTCTGGACAGTGACAGCCAAGACTTTAGACAAGCTGGGTCTGCAAGGTAGGCTTTTCGGGACTCATTCGTTCTGGATAGGTGCGGCATCCACAGCAGCTGCTCTTGGGTTGCAGCCCCAGGCAATACAAACAATTGCCTCAGATGCTCCCTCACTAGGTTGCTGTCCCCACTGAAGATCTTAGAGGGATTTAAATAGGTAGGGTTAAATAAAGACCCATTTTATTCACCCCATTTCTGTGTCTGGTCTCGTTATTTCCCTGAGTTGTCTGGCAAATACAGCTTCTCGTGTAAACAATCTTGCAGCTGCTTGAGCTCTGCCAGGTTAACCCACCCTTCTGGCAAAGTTGTCTTTTTCCATTTCATGAAATGTCCAAGAGATTCCTATCCATTCCTGGATGGCAAGAGTCCTGTTTGCACAGGGAGGGTGATTTATCTCTGAGCCTATAAATATTCAGTCATCTGCTGTAACAGGGGGGAAAGGCAGTTAAGATCAGAGAAACAGCATATCTATTTGGATCTTGCTCCAGGAGATATATTTTCCCCACCTTGGGAAAGTAGACCCCAGCAAAAAATCAGCTGCAACAAAGCTGAATTATTGATTGACTGAATTATCTTTTCCTTAATTTCTTGTTTTGCTTCCATTTACAATTGTTGTACCTGTGAATCTGTTTCATTCTGGCAAATCTTTAAATCTGGGATGGTTTACACTTGAATGGCTATAAACAGTGGGAAAGGAAGGAAAGAAGGATTTTATGTGTGACAACCCTATGAATGGGAGATCTCCAAAATATCTAATTAATAACGGCCTAATCAGGTCTTTCAAACTCAGGGCTGTGATTTCCATTTTTGAGTCAAGCCATCTTTAATATGGTCTTTCTCTTTTCTTACTGCTTTCAACTTTCCCTAATGTTATTTTATTTTGCAATGTCATGTTTTCTTGTGATGAATCTAAAGTATAACTTCAGCCCTTTTTATACTTAAAAAATCTTTTTTCATATATACTCCTTTTTATATTTTAAATATAGCCTGTACATTATTTCAATAATTAAATAAACCTAGTAGGCCAGTGTTATTGCCTGTCCTACTTCATGATGGCAAGTAATCAAGTAAGAGCATCTCTAAGTAAAAAATGAACAATGGATAAACAAGCTTAATTTATAGCCAGCTTTAACTCAAAACAACTGGCCTAATTTTCCTAGGATTTTCCCTTCAAGACAGGCTGCTCCCTTGCCTGTGATTTTTGTCACTGTCGTTTTAGTCTGCAACACTCAGAAGGATGAAGTAGCTCAGTTGCAAATTCTTTTGTGCAAGATCTATATGTGCTGGTTTGGACTCTGCTTCTAGGAAAGGACTCATTTTGCTTCAAGTCAGTGATGCCAACCTCATCTAGCTTATACAGGACCCTGTTGGGCTCACATCTTTTCCTTCATCTGAGGAAGCATTCATTCTCCAGATAGGATATGATATCAATCCCACACTGCAGGCAGTGGTCTGCATCTAAAACATAGTAACTTGTCTGAGGCAATTGAGGGGTGAATCCAAAGGATGACTACTCACAAACAAATGCATAGGCAAAAATCTAGAAATCTTCTAGAAGGATAGATGGGCTGAAATTATAACCTTTTATATTGAGTTTCTTCTATTTAGTTGCCTTAATATATGTTGGACTACAATTTTTGGCAGTAGTCCAGCACATCTAGATGGCCCCAGGCTAGCCAAGTGTTTGCTTCTAACCCTTTTCTGAACTTCCCCCTATGCAAACCCAACATTACTGCATTGCAAACATTACTGCATCAAAAGAAATAATCATAATAGTGCTTCTCTTTCTCAATGTATATTGCACTGCCTCTCAGCATAATTTTTCTCAGCTTCAAGGCCAGGATCTCTAATGCAATAAGATTAAAAGGAGGAAAAAAAGTTTTAGATGCAATCTATTGCTTTCATTATAACCGAGGAAAGAACTGCTGCAAGGATCTTTCTGTAATAGAACAGATAATAAGCTGCTATTATGAAAATGAGACTTTAGGGAGAGAGGGACATTCTGCTTCATCATTCCCATGCTCTCACCTTTATTTTTAATGCAACTTTTTTAGAAGTGTCTGTAGATTTCTTTCCTTTCTGTTATTCCCCAAAGAGTAGAAATGTCTACATTTCTCAATGATCTCTGAAGTGGCTCTATCATGAGGTATAAAATTCTCATGCTGCTGAGTGGGTCAGACTGGGAGAAAGACAAATAAAGTATTCCATCGAACACTGTAACAATTTCTTGATCATCTCAGAGACAGAAGTACTATCAAGTGAAAGGAAACATGCCCGTTAAGAGTACTAAAATGGAGACATATCATTTGGACTCATATGGCATAACTCACCAGAGCATCCTCCTGAGGAATATCCAGTCACATCAGTGGAATATGTAACAGAATACAGTGTGGCACACTATGGAGATTATCAGACGAGCATCTAAAAATGTTTTTGTCCCACTATATTTTAAAGCATACATATAATATGGAATAATAACATTTCTTATTACATATTGCTGTAATCATGAGAATGAGCCTTCCTTGAATTATTGCAACATGACCACTAGCTCTTTTTTGAGTGAGACTTTGGCAGTTCTTGCAAAGACACGAGCATGCTTGGAAGTCTAAAAACACCTAAATTAACAAACAAAATGAACACACAAGCACTGAAGCACACTTAAAAACTTGCCAGCAAAATGGGGAGGTTCATAAAAAGAGTGTTCAATACCTAGTTTTCTCACTCTCACCTGGAAGTGTTCTGCTGGGGACCACCGATTGACACTGTAATAATGAGAGCTGAATGGGACACGGTTTCACATGCAGGCAATATTATGAAAAAAAACACCATGGGAGATCAATTGACAGCTTAGCCTGTTAATAAAAAAGAATACCTTCTTCATAGCAGCGGAACACTTGGAGAACATGAGGAGGAGGATGTCGTGTGGTAGGAGAGCCCTTTTGCGGTATCCTGTCGTTGTTATCATGCCAGATTTGCTGTGTCTGATTAGCTCCTATTTTATTTGCTGGCCAGTTTCCTATTAGAGACATACACAACATGGCTTCCCCAGCAAGTGCGCACAGACTCCTGAGGGGAAGGCTATTTGTGGACAGGGAGGAAGGAGAGACCGCAACATCTTTGTCACCAGCAAGCGCTGGTGACATGGGGAGAGAGGTGGGGCCAAGAGGTATAAAGGCCAGCTGCCCCTCTCCTCAGCCTCCTTTCCTTTCTGGCGAGTGAGCGAGCCGGGGATTTGGCGAGTGAACGCTGGAATTTTGTGGAGACGTAGCAGAATACTATCAAGCCTCTGTTTGGTGGACGCGGCCAGCGCGGGCAGGAGGAAGCAGATGAGCACTGAGCGGCCTGCCAGTTGGCCTTTGGGCTGGGCCCTTGGGGTCCCCAGGGAGGGGGGGCTCAGGCAGATTGCCCCTGGAGAGGGACGGGGGGGTATTCCCCTCAGCAACTTCAGCATCCTAGATTTTTGGATGGCGCGGGCGGCGACAGTTCAGCCCCAGAGCCGGTGAAAGCCCCGGAATTAGGGTACTTGGCGCATGGACACGTGGTGGCTACCAGGCACCCAACGCGGGCAGTGGTAGGCCAAGACCTGGTGCCGCTGTTTTGGGTGATTCAGGCCACGACATCGTTTCTCCGGGTGCTCTTTAAATGGGCTTCCTGGGAGGATCCGGGCCTAAATCACTCCAAGCTGTGATTTATAGGGCCGAGAATTAGTGGGCCTCATGACGTGTTTGCCGGGAAGGGAAAAAAGGGGCGTGACCAGCAGGTCCATTATGCGATGGGGTTTCCCAGACCTTCTAATTGCCTTCCAAAGGGATTTAATTTGAGGGGCAACTGGGGGGGGGTGAAGCCTCAGGAGTGAAGAGGCCTAAAAGGCCTGCAGGATGAGGCCTGGAGGCTGGGAAGGTCTGTAGGCCAGAGTGAAGCCTCATAGGCCTGGTTCGGTGCTAATAATAAATGTGTGTGTGTGTGTGTGTGTGTGTATAAATATATATGCAAATGCATGTGCATTGATTTTACACATAAAATAAGAATCGTTTGAATTTAACAAAAACACTATCACCTTAAAAATAATAGCAATAGTGATTACAGGCACATTTGAGCCCAGGCAAAGGGTATCTTTTCCCCTGTTGCTACATTATTGATCATTCTACAATAATATTCATAGTAATAGTAATAGTAGTAGTAATAATAATAATAATAATAGCAAGAGAGAGAGCGTGAGAGAGGAAGGAAAATTGGGCTTGGGCCAAATAAAGTGGCTTGTCCACATTACCCACTAGAGGGGTAGTAGGTAGGTAGGTGGATAGGGGGCATCAATTGTCCGGGAACTTCAGGCATGCAGGCACTGGAGGCATAGCATGCTTGTTTCTAGGTGTTGGATAATGGCTCCCAAAAAGGGTAAAGTTGGAAGCAAAGGGAAGGCCCCTGCACCAAAACGCCCGGCGCTTCCTGCCCCTCCCATCTCATCCAGCGATAAGGAGAAGGACATTCCATAGAAGGCTATCCTTCAGAGGATTCAGCACCTGGAAAGATTGCAAAGGGTTAAGAGGGCAGCTTCTGTGCCTAAACACAAAACTTCAAAGGGTAAGGGTAAACTGGCTAATCAAGTCCTTGCCTATTTAGATGCTCTTGAGAGGAATGTCCAGGAAGGCGATGTCAGGGAAAATAGATATTGTGAGTAAATTTTGTTCACCAATGCACCAAGGCGTCAGCTCGTCTATCAGAAGCTCATAAATCTGTCTATTCTTGTTATTCTGTTCTTTGGGGGTTGAGAATGAGAAATCGAAACTTGGAATTAGTTCTTCTTTCATTTCTCGGAAAGACTGAATGCTGAAAAGCTATATAACTAGGAGCTAGTTTTAAGTTTCTAGCCTGTGTGCTTCTCTTGCTTTTGAGGAGCTCTTTGCCTTAGCTCCAGAAGAATCTTAGGGCATATAGAAGCATGGGTGAATGTCTTCTATTGTTTATTTTGTTACCACTTGTTTATTTATAAAAGCCATAAAAGATTTTGATATGGTATTTTCCTTTGCACCAGAGGAGTACTTGTTTTGCTCAAAAGGCTCACGCTATTTTGTTGCTTGTATCACTGTTCGGATGAACAGAGGATGACCGCACTCTGCATATTTTATGACAGGCGATGCATCGGGATCCAGGGCAGTGGATGACAACATGGAACAACCATCCAATCCTGATGCAGTTCCCGTACCACCTGTACATGAAGCGGTTCTGAATCCTGCAGGTGAATCCCCTTCTGATGTAGTCACCCCCCCTGCAGGGTATTCATGGTCGTGGGGTGTGTGGTCACCAATCACATCTAGTGCTTCCACACAGGGGATGGGAATGCAAGCTGCATACCATAGTTGGCCCATGGGCCAACAGCCCCTCAATTGGTCACCGCCTCAGTGGTCACCCTTGTGTCCTTACACCTTTGGTGGGACAGCCAGACCCATCACAGGTGATCCTACCCTGCCTGGGTGGGCGCAGACCCAAGGTTATGTTTCCATTGCATATTCTGTCATCCTCTTCGGGGAGATGTCACTTCCCTGGGGGACCATTTGTTGAAGGTGACTAGGGATAAAATATTGAAAGGAGAGTATGTGGATGTGTTTTCCCTCCTATATTGTGAATTAGAAAAGAAAGACAAAGACGAACTTGATGAAAAAGAAAAGAAAAAAATTAAGAAGAGAAAAGTAGAGTGGAATTGGTCAAACTGGTTGTCTGGGTTTTTAATTATGGCTGGAGTTATTGCCAAAGCTCATCCACAGCTTGTGGCCCCTCTTTTCAGTATATAGATATTATACATAGGGCATATGTTGATTTTGCCAGCCCAGCATGGCTTCTGTACGATGAAGCCTTTCACATGCGTGCTGCAATATACCCAGCATTACGCTGGGATATGATGCATCCACAGTTGTGGATGCAATTGATGACACCAGCTCGACCAATTCAGGGTGACCGTATGCACAACAGTCATTTGATCTGGTCAATGGCTGTGTGGACACCCAAGAACACTAGTGGACCTAATACAGAGCAAAAGCTGTTGTGCTGGGAATTCAGTTCTCACGGGTCTTGTTCCCGGAAGCCCTGCAGGTTCAGCCATGAGTGCTCTGTTTGTGGGGCTTCTCATTCCTTTTGGAACTGCCTGAGGGGAAAGGGTCAGTTTTGGGGGTGCAGAGTGGGGCAAGGGGGGCAGAGGAGCTGCCCCTTCGGGCCAGCCTCAAAAAGGACCCCAGCCCAATTAGGTTAGAGGTTCTGGATATGTGGCTGCGATTATACCCAGAGAGATTGGCAGCCACATATATATCACAAAGGTTTAAATTGGGTTTTCGAATCCCATTTCAGGGAATATGATGCTCCTTTAGGGCTAGAAACTTGTTATTGGTTAGAGGTATGGAACCTATAGTTAGGAAGAAAATAAGGAAGTGGAGGAGGGTAGATTTGGCGCTCCCTTTTGTTTCTCCCCAGTCCCCAACTTTCGGGTTTCACCCTTGGGGATAGTCCCTAAGAAGGCCCCAGGAGAGTTCAGGTTAATTCACCATCTATCTTATCCAAAAGGGGAGTCAGTAAATGACTTTATCCTGCCTGATTTATGCACTGTTAGATATACTTCATTTGATGCTGCCATAATCTCCATACGATGACATGGGTTGGGAATAGCGAAATGCGACATTAAGTCAGCATTTCGCCTTCTTCCCGTCCACCCTGACGATTTTGAACTTTTGAGATTTCAATTTGAGGGGTATTACTACATGGACCGGGCCTTGCCCATGGGTTGCTCTGTCTATTGTAAGGCTTTCGAGACATTTAGTACCTTTTTGGAATGGGCATTAAAAGCTAGAACTGGATTGAGGGGGGGGGTTGTCCATTACTTAGATGATTTTTTGCTTATTGGTATGCATCGGGTGAGGGCTTTTCGGGTTGATCTTCCAGACACGAGCTGGCTTGAGAGCAACCCCAATCACTGGTGTTGCTCAAAAGGGCTCAGGTGTTCGCTCGGGGAAGCTGGGGGCATAAGTCCAAGAGGGGCGATCTGCCCCAGCTGCTCCCACACTGCTAGGTTGCCTCTCCCTGCTGAAGATTTAAAGGGAATTAAATAGGATGTTGTGGTCTCTCTCTCTCCTCCCTGTCCACAAATAGCCTTCCCCGCAGGAGGCTGTGTGTGCCTGCTGGGGAAGCAGTGTTGTGAACATAGTCAGAGAAATAATGAGACCACACACAGATATGGGGAAGGCTATTTGTGGACAGGGAGGAGAGAGAGACCGCAACATCCTCTTCACCGGCAAGTGCTGGTGACGTGGGGAGAGGGGTGGGGACAAAAAGCATAAAGGCTGGCTGCTGCTCTCCTCAGCCTCCTTTCCTTTCCAGCGACACACCCTCCCTCCGCTGTAATAGTGTGATAATGGTTGTCTCGGAGCCAGGTAGGAATTTCCCCCCCTTTTCCTCGGGGTTTTTTTCGCTTACCCCATACTAGGAAAGTGGCATATGGGAAAATTGGCTAGGGTGGTGCCTAATTAGGTAAATTATCCCCACCAAAGTGGGAAGGGGGAGGCATAGATTATGGTGGGCACCTATGGCACCAATTTTGGTGAAGGAATGTTCTCCGGTTGGGTCTCCTTAGGCCATACGACCTGGGAGAACAGAAGGAGACCTACCTTGGGGTTGGCCTGAAGGATACCCCCCTCACCTTAATACGTATGCATTAGGTGAGGGCTTTTCGGGTTGATCTCATTATTTCTCTGACTCTGTTCACAAGCATAAGTCAACCTTATACTGGTGTATGTATTGGAGGGGCGAGTTGTTGTGGAGATTAGTATTATCTTCTTCCCTCTGCAACATCCAAAGTCCCTTCCCCCAGACTCTCTGTTTTTCTTGTATACTTTCTCGTGGCCATTCTATTGCTGAGAAGTGCCTCACCATGTTCCCATAGCCGCATGCATACTAATGAAAGGACCACAGCAGATCTCAGTTGAAGATGCCCTTGATCTGTGTCTGGCAATGGGAACATGGCCAGATCCTCTCACCCCCTCCCCTCCACCAACAACGGAGTGACTGCGGGGCAGGATATCACAGCCAAACAATGAGTTTTGGGGGTGGAGAAAGGGGAACTGTAGCATAGGTCCACATGAAGGACTCGTATGTTATGCCTCACAATGTAGAATCTTAGCTTCTCTGTGTTATATACGCTAAATACTCATTACTTACAAAAATAAGAGAAAATGTGGCAACAGAAAGAACACATAGACCAGCATTAAACTTACATATGTTGATTTATATAACTACTGTAATTTAAAAAGAAATACAATACATTTCACCATAACTGGGAAGGATGTGGCCCAATGAACTATGTGTCTGCCCAGTCTGCTACCTTGATGTTCACCACAGATGAATAAATCCAAGGGTCCTGTTATCCTTTCTTTTGGTTCTTCACCTTTAAACTGGTCTTTGAGTTGACAGCCCTTCAAGTTGAAGATTGCCATCTGCAGTCTAGGATACATGTTCCAAGACCCAGGAAGCACACTGGTG
Source organism: Gambelia wislizenii (assembly GCA_030847615.1). Classification (NCBI taxonomy): domain Eukaryota; kingdom Metazoa; phylum Chordata; class Lepidosauria; order Squamata; family Crotaphytidae; genus Gambelia; species Gambelia wislizenii. The sequence continues at coordinate 153,631,622 of JAUMIR010000004.1, forward strand.
GCACAAGCTATCAGCAGCATACTTAAAGCATTGTCTGGGTGGAGGAGGATGATTTCTCTTTTCCATTTCTCCCCACGTATACAACAAAAGCTGAAGGTTGGGGTTGCAGGTACAGCTCTGTCTCCTTGGCTACTAGTTCGCTACAGTATTGCACACAGGCATGCTCCAGCTGCCCTTGCACACTCACCCCTGATTCCAGAGACTACTGTTCCCTGGGTGCATGAAGGCAGACCTGATCCCTGTAACACTTTATCATTGTCTAATAATAATGATGATAATAATAATAAAATTTATTTATACCCCACCCCTCTGTTAAAACAATCGGGTGGCTTACAAAAATTAAAATACAATACAGATAAAAATCCCTAAACATCCCCACCCCCACCCTCCCCCATAAAAAATATTAAACAAATATAAATTAAAAGCAACTGTCTAAAATCACATTTAAAAACAATAAATACAAAAAATAGCCAGCGGACTAAAAGAGGCCAGGATCCCCTGAGGCCGGGATCTAATTAGGAAAGGCCTGCCAAAAGAGATCCATCTTTACTGCTTTTTAAAAGCTACTCAGGCGTGTCATCTGACGTATCTCATTCGGCAGGTCATTCCACAATTTGGGGGCGATTACCGAAAAGGCCCTCTGGGAGGTTGCAGACAGCCTAGATTTTTGTGATTTTTGTCTAAGCAAATTAATCTGCATCTGCAATGACCCTAACTACTCTTGCATAACGGGGATGCAGGGTACTGCATAAGGAGGAATTGGGTATCTCCTTCAATGTCAAAAACATTGCACAGGTGTATCTATGGCTATGTATTTATTTTATCAAAAGGATTCAAGCCATGAACACCCTAGTTTGAATTGGTAAATAGGATTACACATTCCCCATACCATCCACAGTCTGAACAATTCTGCTAAAACCTTTTGATGCTTTCTTTTGAACTCCATAGATGCTTCAAGCAAAGAGTACCCTCCAAATGTGCTTTCACTCTTGGTTTAGCCTGAAAACTATCATAAGAAATGTGTGACTTGAAGAAATTTCACTGCAGTTTCCCTTTATTGTGATTCCCTTGTATCTGTCTGATGATAGAAGCAGCCATACACTGTTGACTGGTTGTGCTTGTGCATGATTGGAAACAGTAGTGAGCACTTTCACTTAGAAGGCTAAAAGCAAGCTCTTTGCAGCTGCTTCTAAGTTATACGTTCTGATAGCATCATCCACAATCACCCTGCAACCTTAGCTTGAGAGCACTGACCACAGGGTGAGACCGACCTCCAAATGTAGGATCTCCATCATCAATTGAACCATTACAACTTCAAAGGAAATGTGATCTTCTTGCAAACAATGCCAAAAGTGACCAAAATCATTACTCAAAACAAAGCTTTGAAGTCCTGGTGGTGTATTTACTTCCCATCTCTATTCTATTCTATTCTCTACTGAAAAAGATATTTGCCTCTCTGTTGTCCTTCATCATTTCTGGTGGCTTGTACTCAAGATGGTCTGATGGATATGTTCTCCTAGACTTAATTCAAAGCCCCTTTGAAACCCTTACTGTTTAAGGGAATGTGTAAGTGATGGCTTTAAGCTTTTAACCTCATTCATAAAATATCTGAAGTATAATATATCTTGCAATTTAAATGCAAATAATCTTTAAACAAAGCTAATCTCAAGGGCTTTTGTGCAGAAAATGATCTATGGATAGCAACTTTTGGGGGTTAATACATTGCACTCTAGCTTTATTTCTCCTCCAGAATTAATTATGGGTCCACATGGATCTGCAATTTTACTAATTCAGAACTGCACTGAGAGAGTGGAGATGAGGGGTAGCACTAAAGTTGATCATTTCAGTATCTGCAAGGGTGGGGAAAAAAAAACAGTGTTAATTATTAACCTGAATTGGAAATGAGAGCATCTAATCCAGCAGTTTGGACTCCTAGAGTTTATGAGTTCATAAAATTCTAATGGTTTTGTCTATACTACCAGCTATGCATGTGAACTGAAATAGTGTTAAGCTATTCATTCCAACCATTAAGTAATGTTGAAGTAGATTCATTTTGTCTGCATCTTCATTGCACTGATAAACCTCTTAAGGAAATGTAAAAGATAATGCATCCTCTGGGATGGATGAGGAGTTTTTCCTCCGCTCCTGCCTGGTGAATTCTAACAAAAGTTTGTATATAGAGCAAGCACAGGAAACATGTAGACCTTCAGATGTTATTATAGTGCCAATCCCATCAGCCCTACCCAGTAATGATGAGGAATGTTGAGAGTTGCAGTCCAGCAAGATTGGGATGGTCTAGTTATCACATGAATAGATAAAAATAGCCCAATGGGAACATAGGAAGCTGCCTGATACTGAGACCATATAGCTTAATATAGTTAATTCTGGCTGTCAGTGGCTTCTCAAGTTTTCAGCCAAGATTCCTTCCTAGGCCTACCTGGAGATCCCTGGTATTACCTGTTAGTTTTCCTCCACATACTTACTAGGCCCTACCCTACTTAACACCAAATTAAAGTCAAATGAAGGGTTTATCTACATGGGCAATTTACCCCATCTTGTCCACATCCTAGAGCCCTACAGTCCTGATTACTTAGGGTTTTGCCTCATTTTGCCCCCAGGCAGTTTTCCCGATCCCCAGGGCAGAGATGTGGCTAAGATGGGGGGGGTAGATGGAGTAGGCCCAGATAACACATTAAAAAAAAATCCGGCTTGAATCTGCTCCTGCTTGAATTTGATCCCACATGATTGCAGGAGCCTATCTGGCATGCTCTTATTAAATCTTATTAAATTAGCACATTAAAATAATTTCAAATTTAAATAAGCACAAAAGTTAATACAATGCTTTTTCAGTGAACTCATTTCCAAAGTTCTGCTGCTGAAGAAAGCATCTTGAATAATCTGGTAATGAGATTAAGCAGTGTAGCTGCATGCCTGAATTGGTTTCCACTCTGTGGAGTTTTTAATTGTAAAACACACTTACACTCATGCATTGGTTTTCCTTATGTATTTAATAAGTACTATGGAAACTAGGCACGATAGAAAATAAAATATATAGAATTGAAGTACATACACAGTTCTACTGGTCAATCAGACAGCAGGTCCATCCTAATCCAGCTTTCTGTTTCCAAAAGTGGTCAGCCAGATGCCTCTAGGAGATCTGATCTCATGTCATTTTTCTGCAGAATTTATTATTCAACAATATATTGCTTCCATCTACTCTGGTTCTCCTAATTTATCATGGCCTAATGGCCAGGAATAGGTTAGCCCTTTGGAATTTGTTTAGTCTCATTGTGTGTTTTAGTTGGATTTTTTTTTCTTTACTATTACTGTGAGATGCCATTAGTTTTACTCTTTGGAGAACATTGGGATATAAATCCAATAAATAAAGAAGCACACACACTTTAAAAAGCTTGATCTTGATAGATGCATAGATGCCTCTTGGCTCAGTCTGGAATTGAGCAAGGCTACCATGAACTAGCTTCCACCTCCAACATCAGAAAATAATGAAACAATCTTCTGAAGGGAAACAGTGAAATTATGGATTTTCTGACATTTCCAAAGTTCTTCTTGCTCATGTCAGCCAAGATGAGAAGTCAGAGATAGCAGCCATGTATACTTTCTTCCTTGGAGATTTTGCATCTAGTAAATTTGATGCTCTCTCCGTACCAGAATATCTCATCTGAGGAGGCTAACACTACTTAAAAGGAACACCAGCAGCAGTAAATTTGCTCTTGTGGAGCTTTTGTGGACATGCTTCAAGCTTGGTGGGAGGGGGGAGTAGATGTTCACCTTGCCTCATTCTTACTCCTTTTGCATGGATCTCCCAAAATGTTAAGATTGCTCTGTACTTTCTTGCTTTTCTGGAATAAATTTCTAAAAATTACAATACCTATCATGCTCCTGATGACATCGTGAAGAGTAAAAAGGGAACTGAATGTTTTCCCCAATCCATTAGACGATCCTTAACACATGTAAGTTTCCCCACTGTTGCCCATGAGCCTTAATCACTTATTTTCAGTGAAAGCCAAACTGGGAATGACAACTGGGGGAGGGAAATCTCATCAGGCTGCATCTACACTGCAGAAATAATCCAGTCTGACACTGCTTTAACTGCCATGGCTCCATCCTAAGGAATCCAGGGATTTGTAGTTTGTTGTGGCACCAGAGCTCTCTGACAGGGGAGGCTAACTATCTCACAAAATTACAAATCCCAGAATTCCATAGCATTGAGCCATGGCAGTTAAAGCAGTGTCAAACTATTATTTCTGTTGTGCAGATTCAGGCAATGTGGGGATGGTGGTGTTCGTCCTGTGGTGCAGGCTGGTAAAGAACTTCTGTTTTCTTCAGGTTGACTTCCAGCCCAAACAGCTCTGCAGCTGTTGAAAAGCAGGATGTTAGGCGCTGCAGAGGTGCTTCTGTGTGGGCAACAAGGGCAGCATCATTGGCGAAGAGCAGCTCACAGACTAGATAGTCTAGAGTCTTAGTGTGAGCCCTCAGACGGCTTAAGTTAAACAAGCTACCGTCAGTACGGTAACGTATATAGATGCCGTCATCTTCTTCAAGCTCTGCCATAGCCCTTTGGAGCATCATGCTAGAGAAGATTGTAAATAACATTGGCAGATCTGTGCTCAAGTCTGTTTAGCAGTTCACCTACTTGGGAAGCATCATCTCCTCAGATGCCAAGATTGACAAAGAGATCGATCACAGATTAGCAAAGGCATATAGTGTGTTTGGAAGATTTCACAAAAGAGTCTGGAGCAATAAACACCTGAGGCAAAGCACAAAAATCAGTGTGTATAGAGCCATTGTACTGTCTATCCTCCTTTATGGATCTGAAACATGGGTCACCTATCGCCACCACCTATGACTCCTCGAGCGCTTTCATCAGTGCTGTCTACGCACAATCCTAAATATACACTGGACTGACTATGTGACGAATGTTGCTGTCCTTGAGCAAGCAGGGATCACCAGTATTGAGGCCATGATATTGAGAACGCAGCTGCGCTGGGCAGGGCATCGCCTCCCCAAAATACTACTCTACGGTGAACTCACCATGGGTCAGCGTAAGAGGGGCGCTCCAAAAAAGCGATACAAAGACTCCCTGAAACAACATCTCAGGCTCGGCCAAATTGATCACCAACAGTGGTCCGCCCTGGCCCCACATCGGGAGGCATGGAGACGCACTATCCACAATGCTGCAGCCTTATTTGAGAACTCACGCCAAACAAGTATTGAAGAGAAACGACAACACAGAAAGAATCACAACCCAGAAACATCACCCAAGGAGACCTTCTGCTGTGCTTTTTGCAACCGGACTTGTTTATCTCGGATTGGCCTTTTTAGTCATCAGTGCACTTGCAGAAAGCGCGGGATGAGTCCTTCCTGAATCTTCGGTTTGCGAAGAAAAGCCAGAGAGAGAGGGGGGCAGATTCAGGAGATTATCTGATGTGCCAAAAACAGTGTTATAATGATGCCATGAGATTGCAAAAGGGTTTCCTTATCAGACAGTGTTGTGCCCTAGTGAGCATGACGTTCTCCAAGCGCTCTGCTGCCATTACGAGGGTGGTTTTTTTATTATTATTATTGTTATTGGGGAGAAGTCAAAAATTGATCAACCATAACATTTGTGTTCCAGATTTCATGTGTGCAAAAATGTGCCCCATTCTGCTGGCATAATTCCTCCAAAACACTTCCAGGTGCGAATGGGAAAACTAGGTACTGTATGCTCTTTTTATGAACCTCCCCATCTTGCTTGCAAGTTTCTAAATGTGTATCTCTGCTTTTCTGAATGTTTTCTTTATACATTTTTGTGTTTGGGGGCTTTTTAGCATGCTCACGTCTTCTCACAAGATGTGCTGGAATCTCGTTCACAAAGAAACATGGAAGTAAGTGGCATGAGCGCTCGTACTGTCAGATTCTTGGGTTGATTTTGTCTTGTTATCACAGCAGCATGCGAAAACATGTGTCATTGTTATGGAACACTAACACTGTAAAATATAGTGTCATAATAATGCTTTGAGGCACTTGCCAGATAATCTCCACAGCCTCTGGCACTAGTAACACTTGGAGATTGAGTCCTCTTTGATATTTGCATATTCAGTACATGACATTATATTTATAGGAATATATGTTTCCCATGATCTCTCAAGCCTGAGCTGCTGCTGACCATGTTCATAACAAAATTTTACGTTCAAAAGATTTGTAGTTTCCAGGGCACCTTCATTTCAGATTACTAGGCCAAAATCATATTGGTAGTCCCAACTGCAATAAACCTATTGAAACAATGTTATTTAGTGTTGTCTAATAATTCAACAATCATTTCAGTAGTTCTATTATAGTTGGAATTAGCATTTAGATTCAGGCCTTTACACCTCATGGCATTTTGCTGAAACATTTGGCTTACATTCTGTAACTGAGAGTAAAAATCTTGAAAAAATAGTTTTCATCCTTAATATAGCAAAACATTCTGAACTGGAGACTCTTTCCCCCCTCCACAATAGCTAAATATGAAATGTGGTAGAATCCCTAAGGAACAGACACATTGGGAATGTCATCAAATGTCTCAAGAGGCAAAGGTGAATAGGCAGGAGTTTTGGATGGTGATAATGCAACCATGTCATGTCATTCCTTTAGGGCAATGGTTCTCAAACTTTTTACCCCTGTGGCCCCCTTTACATCTACATACGGACATCACACGACCTCTCCTGCTCAACATAGAATAAGACTAAATATATTTGTGTGTGTATGTATCTTTGCTCTCACATTTATGTATTATGCATTCTCTTAGGCCAGCCTATGGTGGGACGTGTGTGTCTGTTGGTCACCACAAGGCACAGCCTCACCAACAACCTCAGTGCCAAGAGGTAACAACCCCACCTCCTTAAGCTGGAGTGTGTTAGTCAGGACAGATTACAAAGCCTGGCTCCAGAGAAAGGAAAAGCAGGGTTGAAAGCTCTTCTGCCAGCCTGGGCAGCAATCACAAAGCAGCTCCTTGCAGGCACAGCAGCTGAAACCACAAGCCCCATCTTGCTCCTGCTACCCCATTGTTACTATCGTTCCCAGATGTGACCTGCCATTCTGTTGAAATATCTTGTGATTGCTATTTCTGTATTTTTGTTTGATGCTTGCATTCTTCTGTACTTGTAACAAGTATACTGTGCTGGGAGACAAGAGAGAATAGGATGAGTGTCTGGAAAATAAAGATATGTGTCTGGAATGGAGTAATTAACAATGTGCCTGAAGAATAGTTGTGGGAACTTGGCGTGGTGTCTACTCTCAATGCAAAAGGGAAGTGGGGGTGATGGATAGCCAATGAGTGTAGCTTGGCAGATTTGTACATTGGAAATACTTTTCGTTCTTGGTTATGTAAATTGTTTTTGTTCTCATTATGATGTGAATGCTTTAGATTTCTGTACCAATAAAGCTTACTATTTAACCCTGAAACTGCTGGTTCCTGAGTCTAAAAAAGCTGCTACATGACACCCAGTCTGTTTGTTGTGGGGCTTCTTCAAGCAGCAGCATTACAATTTCCAAGAGAACTGGCCAGGCAGCAGAGATGTGTGCATTGATTATGGTTACAATAACAGTAATAACAACCACCACCACCAAAGGCACTGCTTCTTCTGACTGTTTCTCTGAGTTGCCCTGGGACTGATCACCTTCTATGGAGGAACACTCATGTAACATGTCTCCTTTCCCAAGCACCACCCTCTCCCTTGATCATCCCTAGGTTTGAAGTTTGCATGTGTGTGTGTGTGTACTTGTGTGTGCAGAAACGTGTGTATATATACACCAACCACTGGCCAACAGCACACCCTAGGGCAGAAACATCTCCATCCCAGCACTTTCCTAACCAGCTCCCACAGAGACCCCCCAAATTAGCACTTCTGTGTGTAGGTGGCTCACAAAGGCATTGAGGCAGGTGCTGTGCATGCCAGAGTTTGAGCTGAAGGAGGAACAGTCCAAAGAAAAGGGGGAAGGAAGGGGGAGAGAGAGCAAGAGAGACCCTGTGGGTCTGACACTAATAAGGAGATGCTAAGAAACTTTCTGGCTGCTGACAGAGCAAAGTGCCTACTTTCTCCCCAAGTGTGCAAAGAGTACTGTTTGGTTCAGCCCAAGCCTCTTCACTCTCTGGAGGGTGAGCCAATGAGTGCCCAAGACCTCGTCCTATCTGCTCATGGAATCCAATGAAGTGGCAGGGGTGTGGGTTGGCTGTAACCTGAACTCCTTGGATTGGTTGTAATTTAATTAGAGCCCATTTCTTGTGCCACCTCTTGAGCAACTATCACTTCCCCAAGGGTTGTGCCCCACAGTCTGAAAACCACTGCTTTAGGGGTTTGCTACAGTTTGGGCCTTAGTGACTGTTGCAGCCACTGTAAATCTTTTCGTCTGTTTTGAGTTCAGAAGACAAGTCTGATAACAGGATCAATTTTAGTGGCTGTTACATTTTCAATGGCTCTGAGGACCAGCGTTTGAATCCTCACTCAGCCATTGAAACCCTCTGGGTCACACTGTCTTAGCCTCAGAGGGAGGCAAAGGCAAGCCCACCTCTGAACAAATATTGCCAAGAAAACCCTGCATAGGTTTGCTTTAGGGTCGCCATAAGTTGAAAATGACCTGAAGGCACACAACAACTTCTGAATTGTATTCCATTTTAATATTGATTTGCATTAATTATTCCCTTTCTATTACACCTTACTATATGACCCCAGGATGGCAGATGATCAATGCCAACAAAAAGATAAGGTGTCTGTGTGTGGGGGAGAAAGTTAACATTTTTTCTGTATAGTACATATTCCTTTCAGATTATATTTTCTCCTTGTCAGATAGCAATCAGCCTACCTTTGTACAAAGTCAGAGGAATCGTCCATGTGGTTAATCTTTATTGTGTGTGCAGCTGAAATCCTGTTATTTTTTATAGGATTGACTGGTCTAATCTTTCATTCACCCACTCTTTGGAGAGAATGCATTTCAAGAACACTTTCCTGTTATAAGGTAACTGCATCCTCATTTGTGGAGCACCTGTGAAAAAGAATAAAAAGAAAAGTGGTCTCCTGGTGTTCTGGCATAGTATATAGCCCTTCACAGCACTTTCAGCTACTAATGTACTGTTCTTTAAGCTGGAGTGTTGTTAAAATTAGTTTCTGTGGTAAAGAAACATGGACAGAAAATTGGGTTTCTTTTGATTTCTATAGGACAACGCTAGCTGGATTTTGTACAAAAGGCTTGTGAATTTTGGTGATCCACCAAAGTGACAGTACTTTTTAGTTGCTTTTAATTTAAACAAACAAAAGAAATGAAAAGAAAAATCCTTCAGAAACACAATAAATGTCCAAAATGACTAAGATTCTAAGCAGTATGTTTAGAGGAACAATTTATTCTTACTTGCTATGCAAAAAAAACAAAACAAAACAAAAAGTTATGTTGTCAGGTTATTAGATACTTTTCAAAATTAAGAACATTGGTTATCCAAAAAGTAATGCTTTGTAGGTAGCATTGTTACTTGTAATTGATTGTTTCGAACCACTGGGGCAAGATGATGATAATGTGGTGTCAGTCTATACAGAGTTTAATAGGCTTGAACCAGCACTTTCAATAGCTCCTAGGAACCCTATTCAAGGTTCTGTCCATATACTACACTCGGCAGGAAGAAGAAAACGTGTATGTTTTGTGTAAGTGTGTATGTTGGGTAATGCAGGCCATTCCAAAATTGAGTTGCATTCATCCTTCCCTACTCTAATTGCTTCATTGTTATACTATGTTGTGTTTGGTCATATAAATCAGTAAATGAAGGGTGGTGATGCTAATAATATAGATAATATCTATAGGAAAAATGAGAAGATGAGGAAAAGGAATAGGTCATCCTGATTCAGCTGTAACTGAAGGCTCCATAGAAGAAATACGACCCTCCGGATTCTTCTGGACTGGAGAAGAGGACCTAGCTTTGGGTGGAAGCTTTAGAGAGGACCATTTTCTTTCATCTTTTCAGTTCAAGGATTAGAATCTAGGTACCTTGGCTGACACTGATTAGAAAATGTTAGTCCAATTTCAGCTTGAATAAAATCAATGGGACTTAAGTAGAACCAACTTTTATCCATATCAATGTCTCTGCCTGTATATGTGACATGATGCAACAGAACAGCCGGAAATACTAGCTCTCCAAATCAGCCCCTTCATATTATGTTTCAGGATTTGATTTAAGGAGGAAAGTTGATCATATCACATTCATGTACAGAGTGCTTTACAGTAGATTTTGAGCTGGGATGGATGGAGGAGTCTTGCCTCTACATCTGACAGGTGGTGTGAAATGTTCCCTGCATGACTTTTCTCTCCCCTTCCCAGAGTTTGAAACATGACAGAGCATGAACTAGACACACTGCAGCCCACCTGAATTTTTGTTATGGGCTTCAGTTTTGCCATCCCTTTTCAGAAAAAATCAACTGGTGTGAGTTATAAAGCCTGTAAACATCATCTGGAGATGAAATAGGCATAAAAAATTAAGCAGGGCAGATGTTTTACCATTTATTCTGTTGATTGACTTGAGTTGAAGCAGAGAAGTTCATCCTTTCCAAGTGTTTACTCAGTTTACTGCAGTTTGGCATAAGAATACGATAAGTAATTTCCCACTATCTAAGTGTTTAGATTGGGGGTGGGAGGAGAGACTCTTCTCATTTCAATAATGAATTCATTTGAATAATCAAGGCTGGCCTTGTTAGACCATAATCAAGGCTGGCCTTGATCCACATTTCAATCTGGAGGTAGGGGAGAGATATCTGAAATGGAGGAAACAGCTAATTTTCCCAGCCCTGAATCTAAACTGGATTAGTCTGAGCTTTTGAATTTTTTTCACCCATTTTCAACATAATAAGAACTGATGTTCTATGCCTTCTGAAGGTGAGGATTGATGGTGAGGTGTGAGTGTATGTCAGATAGCAATGAATGATTCACCTAGTAAAACAGTTAGAGAAAAGGTTATATCCTTGAATGGCTCCATCCATGTGTAAATAAAAAATGGATGTGAAAATCTGCCAACCCCTTTAACTCTCTAGGCATAAAAACAAAAATCCGCCCTCCCCTGCAAAAAACTGGATCTACAGTAGATCCAGTGATATAATTCAGGATATCTTCTCTCAAAATATAATACACATAGCTATGAAAAAATATATCTGCAGCCATACAAGTATGAATGCCTTGCAGTGGTGAATTTTAAAACTGCTTGCAAAGCTTGACAACAGAATTTCTGACAGAATAATGAGAGCTGTCACAGCATTACAACTAAAACAAAATTTCATGTGAATTTGGTGGACCCATCCCACACATCACATCTATAAAAATGTTAAAGGAAGTCAATAAAATTCCAGAAATTTATATTTATTTATTTATTTATTTATTTATTTATTTATTTATGAGAGTCTCAGCCCAAACAAACCATGATCCAGCAGCTTAAATTAAATACTCTAGGTATGGATTATGACCTATTAGGTGTTAGATAACCTCCCTGACTAATAATCTAAATCAAGCCGCAAAAAAGGAACACTTATCGAAATCCAAGTGCCATATAAAGGCAGTGGTCTCTGTTTGTCTCAGCAGGTCACATGCTATCTGATGTAAAGTAGAGTCTGAGGGTGCATAAAATGGAGTTTTGTTTCTGAAGAATAAGTCTAAACATTTTCACCAGGAAATACTTGTAAGGCCTTCCTCACGGGATATTAAAAGATGGGAGGGAGATGTATGCAAGACCTTTCTACATGCTTATACAGCAGATTGAAATTCAGCCTCAAGTGAACATACAACTTTTGTGCATGCATATGTATCTCTTCAGTTTATATCTTCCTCAAAGCTATTTGTGTGTATGTAATGGCCCAGGTATTCTCCCTTTTTAAAATAGATTCTGCAGAAGGTGATACATACATTTATTGGCTGAAATCTAGTGGGTGGGCTTTTGTGACGTAACCCCCCCCCTGTTTTTACACATTCTTGGACACTGTTTATTTCTCTTTGCATCACATAGAATCATAGAATCATAGAGCTGGAAGAGACTACAAGGGCCATCTAGTCAAACCCCTGGGCATGCAGGAATACCTAATCAAAACACATGTTACCCAAGCCTGATACAACATATCTCTAAATTGCTACCAAAATAAAATTTGAGGCAAGTCTGAAGTGGGATATAATTCTTCATCTATTTTCTTCTCATACATAAAAATGAGTAATTTCAAACCCTTTCTTTCCACTGAACAAGTTGCTATAATTTTTTGCACATTTTTTTTATTTTTATTTTTCCCCTCAGAAAAACTGACTTTTTAAAAGTGCTCCTGCTGACAAAACATGTGCTTTTGACTCTTGCAGTTGACAGTTCCAGAACATATCGAGCCATCCTTTTTTATATAAGTAAAGAAAAGATGCATTTTTTTTTGTTACGCCCCTAGTTTGAAGAGTCAAGCTAAATATCTGTAGAAATTTTGAGGAGAGTTTAGAGACCTGTTTGGCAGATGCGGCCTTAATTAAAGGCAAATCTGCAAATTTATTTAGACAACTTATTCACGCCACTTATGGAAATGGCCAACATGTCTGATTGGCCTGGCAGACTGACCTAGACATTGAGATCATGGAAGCATGCTGGTGACAAAAAGTCACGGTTGGTGAAACCTCCAAGAGACCATCTATTTATTTGGAATGAGGTACTTTCTTTATGAACACTGGACTGGTAAAATATACCTGGAAAAGAAAATATTTATTTAATTTTCAGCATGTCCCACAGTTACAGTTGTATCTTATAATTTGATGGTGTTAAATATTACATGTTTTGTTACAAAAACTTTAATCATAGAATCATAGAATCATAGAGTTGGAAGAGACCACAAGGGCCATCCAGTCCAACCCCCTGCCATGCAGAAATACACAAACAAATCATCCCCAACAGATAGCCATCCAGCCTTTGTTTAAAAGCCTCCATAGAAGGAGACGCTGTGACACTCAGAGGCAGTGTATTCCACTTCTGAACAGCTCTTACTGTCAGGAAGTTCTTCCTAACGTTTAGGTGGAATCTCTTTTCCTGTCATTTGAACCCATTGCTCCATGTCCTAGTCTCTGGATCAGCAGAAAACAAGCTTGCCCCACCCTCAGTATGACATCCCTTCAAATATTTAAACATGGCTATCATGTCACCTCTCAACTTTCTCTCCTCCAGACTAAACATGCCCAGCTCCCTAAGCCTCTCCTTGTAGGGCATGGCTTCCAGACCTCCCACCATTCTGGCTGCCCTCCTCTGGACATGTTCCAGCTTCTCAATGTCCTTCCTGAATTGTGGTGCCCAGAACTGGACACAGTATTCCAGGTGAGGTCTGACTAAAGCAGAATAGAGTGGCACTATGACTTCCCTTGATCTAGACACTATACTCCTATTAATACATATATAAAAGATTAATTTAAAAAAAAAATGTTGTGAAATTTCTTTGGAATTTTTGTAGCCCCCACTCCCCACAATCCTGTGAAGAGTACATTGGAAGGAATTGAACTGTCCTCCATTTTGGGGTCAATTCCCTCTCTTTCTATGTGTGTACATATGTGCATGAATGCACTTATATAAAGTGTATCCACAAAAAAAAGTGTGCATGCTCAGTTTTAACCAAAAAACCATTAAGGCCTACACTCAGTTGATAGTTCCAATAGATAGTCACATTGAGTCAATTGCTGAGTGGTGAGATTACACCTACATAAATGTCACAAATTCAATGGGTCTGCTCTAACTCAGATCAGAGGGATCAACAGTTTATTTAGGCTATGAAGGTCAGTTGCCACACACACATATGGTAACTGAAGGTTGAGTGGATACCCACCCACCCCCACACCTCTGACGACAGAAAGCTAAACACTTCAATAGGAGGACAAAACATAGCTGTTCACACATGGTGCAAAGCGCTGGGTGGGAGGAGTTGCCTTTGCTGGTCTCCAATGGAATGAGGCCAGGTGTTGATAATATCAGACACACAGGCACCTTGATGCTGAATATGTATGTGTGCCTGCATGTGCAAGTGTGTGAGTGCATGCATGTGTGGAACCACGGGGTTTTAAAGAGCTTTCCACCTCCTCCTTATTTTCTTTCAGGTTGAAAACTTGACCCACCCTCCCACATCCACTGCAGTGTGTGTATTGCTGGTCACTTTGAGGCTGGGTAGGAATTTTATCCCTTTTACCTGGTTTTGTTTTTTTGTTTGTTTTTTCCCTACCATAGCCCACCTGGGGTAGGGAAGAATACCCGTGGGGCTGTCCTTGGACTGGTGACTTCACTTAAAATCTTGGGACTTTGTGAGGGGTCCTCAGATCTGCCTTCCAGCAGAGGGCCAGGCAGTAAGTGGGTTGCCCTCAAGGCTCAGGTGTTTCACTCATGGGAAAGCTGAGGAGAAAGGTAAGGGTTCATGTCTGCCTCAGCTGATTCCATGCTAGGCTGCTTCCTGCTCTTGCACTTTCCCAGGTTCAATACAATTTAAATAGCTATTAGGTAAGATAAAGTGGCCCTTAGTCAACCTGATTTCCTATGTCAAGTCTCATTATTCCATGGGTGGTCAGCAAAGTTTTTAATTAAAAACAAAAACAAAACAAGAACCTGAGTTTATCTCTCATTATTTTTCTATCCTATTGCATATTTTCATTCAGTAGATTTGATAGTTAGGCATCTGAACACATTTATCTCTTGTTGTTTTATTGTGTGTGAGTGTGTGTATCCACTCATTTTTTAAACTCATCAACATTTTTGTTCAGTACATTTTATAATAATAATAATAATAATAATAATAATAATATTTAATAATACATTTTAAACTTTCTTTGAGGATAAATTACTTTCTATTCCAGTCACAGGGCAGGACATTGGAAGTCAATGAGAAAACTATTTTATAGCAAATAAGTAAACGAGAACCTTCTATTTAGGGTGAATTATAGATAAGGATCTATATTTGAACAAAGGGATTAACCTTTTCTAGAGACTAACAAAAGGTAAATCTGGTCAACATCAAAAACATTTAAGACCCAGTTATTTAAATGGAGTGTTAAGTAGGGTTATGCAAATATTCTGTTCAAATTTACATTTTTAAGAAAACCATATCCAGTTTTGGGAGTCAGAATACAGTTGTTGTTATTGTGGTGCTGGTGCTTGCTGCTGGTGCTGTTGTTGGTGTTAACTTTAGCCATATCCCACCTTTCCCAAAAATGCAGTCATGGTGGTTTACAAATTAAAACAAATACATTATAGCTAAAAAATACGAAAAGTTAATATTACAATGTCATTAAACTGTCATTACAGTTAAAAAAATATAAAGTTAAAAATATGATTATCCTTTTATTTTTTTATTTTTTTGCAATTTTAGACATTAAAATACTTGTAGATTCTTTTGGAAATTGGGTGCAATGGATTTATGGATGAATGCATACAAAATTGACATTAGCTAGTGCTAGAGTAAACTGTACATCTGAAGTGAAAAGACAGGTTTCTTCCAAGGAACATGCATCCCGAATGGCAAGCATCATGCCTAGATAATGTAGAGAACAGAATTTAGTGATGGAAATTCTGATTTGGATAAAATGGGACACTCTGTACAAACAAAAATTAGCATAGTTTTGCCTATACTGATCTGGTGCCCTCTAGATATTTTGAGCTACAGTTCCTGAGTGTTTGCCATGTTGGCTAGGACCAATGGAATTTGGACTTCAACACATCTGAAGAGCAGTAGTTTGGAAAAATTAGGCTAGCCTAATAACAAAATAGAAATGGTGTATTACTGACATATGTCTTCTCATTATCCTTGCAGGTACTCAGCCTGCGATGTGGGAGAGATGACACATCCCTTGAAGCTGAGGCGGGATCAAAGTTCTCCAAAATGTTCATAATTGCTGACCTGATTTTAGAATAACTGGGATGAGTTTCTCCAGTTGCCAGCCATGTTTTCTGGACCAGAATTCTATAGGAAAAACCACTACATTCACTCCCCTTGCATACTGTTAGAGACTACAAATTGGAAATAGCAATCACTCCATGAATGTTGTGATCAAGAGGTATTTTTTTGTGGGGAAAAAAATTGCAGAGATGCCACAACATAATCTTTTTTTTCTTTTCTTTTTTTCTTTTTCTTTTCTTTTGTAAAGCAAAGAAAAAGTAAATCATCACTGGTCATCTAATCTGCTATGGTAAGGTAAGAACCTCCCCCCCCCACACACAAAACCCTTGCAGAAATTTATCCATACCTGAAAGCACCCAAAATTTTTGCTATTATATGAGATGGATGCTATTCATGATGACTGGGCAGGAAAAACTCAACCCACCTTTGTCTGACACACAACTATTGAAAAAAAAAATCCTCCCTCTCAAACAGTCAGTCAATCAGTCAGTCTTCATTTATTGCAGTCAATAGACCCGAAGTTTACATGAACAAACAGTAAGAACAATCAACAATAAAACCTGCACATGACGGAAACATATAAAATTCCTAAATTACACTCTATCCATTTATTTGTACAAAAAGGGTTCTAATCTTGGCAGCTTCCAAAAGAAATTTGGCTACAAACCAGGTTATTTTAGTGAGTCCTGTTCAGATGGAGCCTGGAACTCCCTCAAATTTCATAATGCACTGATGAACGCAATAAGGAGCACCACAATCTTGGTCATTTTACAGTAGGCAGAACAGCGGAAAATGGGAGTGATATGGCTGGAGGGGATGAAGGGTCTGGGAAATTCTAAAACAATACATTAGATGTTTACATACAGCTTCATGCTGATGGTCTCCAGCATGGCAGGACTATAGTAGTGCCCTGTAAACTCATGCACTGTAGTAAATTTCACTGAACTTACAATATGGTAAGGATTGGGCTTTAAAACTGCTCCTATGATACAAAAGTACAGTCTCTGAAATCCAAAATACCTTAAATTATCAATGTCTTTCATGCCACTAGGGCTCAATGTTTCCTGAATACATCCCATGAAGATTTTGCCCGTGTCCTTACTTCTATTTTGCCTCTCAGTTTTCTTGATTTCACATACTCATTGATCATGGGTTCCTCAGGTATCTGGTGAAAAAAAAAAAATACAGCAGAAAATGAACTAAGGTGAGGAATTTAATATAATTAGGTCTACCTAAAAATCTTTGTGTTTAACACAGAGATTTACACCTTCCATGCTATGGAAACACAATAGAATAAGACAATGTTTTGTTTCCTGTTTGATTTTTATTTTTGATGCTAGGATCACAGAAACAGAGCCTACCTTAAAAATGTTAAGTAGTTGGCATATATGAGGCAAAGTGAAACAAAGCAAGAGTTCTGATGTTGATCTCTGCCTTTAGATAGGTGCAGGTACAAGTAGAAGTTGATGGTTTCTAGTACTAGATCAACTTCTGTTTTCTTTTACTAACAATTGCAATAATATCAGTAGAGACTAATTGGATCTCGCTAGAAACTATTTTTAGAGGCCTGGGATTTCTACCAGGAAATGAATAAAAATAAAAAAAAAAACCTGCCTGGTGGAGGTATAATACCTTCCTCATAAAATGGAATATGCATTAGGGCCACAAATGCAGGGAGGATTGACATGGAAGGATATCCATATAGAAATCCTTAACATCATTAGGATCCACAGTACTGCACATTCTAAAGTTCAAAACTAGAACATCAGACTGAGGCCAGGAACAATGTAGTAATCAATGATGATGATACCATACTGGATTTACATAGCAGAACCTGTGAGTCCCAGCTAATTGTGTCATTGCAGCACTTTTAGGGATGTAATTCTTCACTAAGTTTGAAATGAGTAATTTCAGCATTTTTTTCTCCTGCTGGCAGAAAGTCTTTGAAAAGTTTTTCAAGTCTATTCACCATTTGGAACTTATTCTGTACAAAATTTGCACACAGTTTTGTGCAGAAAGCAGTATTTTCTGCATGGAAACTAATATTGCAATGCAGAAATATTAATTCCTGTGCAAAAAAATGTGATTCTCCATGCAAATCAACCATGTGCAAATTTTATGCCGAATAAGTCCCCAATTAAAGTATTTTCTGTGCATAAAACAGCATTTTCTGTGTAGGAATTAATATTTCTCCACTGAAATATTGTTATCAATGCAGAAAATTTTGTTTGCTTTGCAGAAAATGCTGTTTTATGTGTGGAACAGCCATGTGAACATTTTGTGTGGAATAAGTCCCAAACTGCGAAGATTCTTGTCAGTCCAGGATTCTTCTCATCAAGGTTTCTTGACATAAAAAAAAACACCCCAATACTAGATCATATAGTTTACAAGAAAACACTTTAAAATTGATGTTCATATAGTACCTTTCTCTGATAAGAATTGCAAAAATATCAGGTAGTGCACAAAATAAATGTTGGAAATTTCAGGAAGAAAAAGGTGTCTTTTTCCACCAGTGGTGGGATTGTAACAGGGCAAAGAAATTTGGTTCACAATCCAATACAAAATACAGAAAATCATTAAATCATTACAATTAAAATCGACATGTCTCCAGAAATCTTCTTACTGGGAATATGCAAATTTAAAGTAAATGTTAATGACATAACAGAGGTTCATATGATGTATGACTATGATGCAAAGGATTGTTTATGCCAGGCATTGGAGGAAATACTGTGTATGTTTGTAAAAATAAAGTTTAAAAAACACACAGTCCTCTTAAACTATTTTTTGAATATTTTAAAATATTCTTTCCATCCCTTCTTATTTTGCATGAAATTTTGCAACTGTTCCTAAAGGCAGTACCATATTAATAACATAACAGTAGAGAAAAGCCAATTTTGATCAACATTTTATGATTCTTCTTGGCATTTTTCAGTCTCAGGCAAAATCAAACATGAATGTAGTATGCAACATTTTCTCACCTAATAAGATTTTTTTTTCAAATGTGTTAACTACTTAAGCAAGCATATGTCTCTCTATAAGGGCAGAAGGTGTTGTATGCGGAATAATTTTAATTAACTAACCTTTATAATTACCATACAGTGTCATTTGAGCCATCACATTTGGTCCATGATTATGGCAAGTAGGCAAATTCTGAGGTGGGTGGGGAGGAATCCTGATAACATATGAAACAAATCAATGAGAACATCAAATATTTATACCACTGGTGAGGTGAGCTTCTTTTGAAGTGAAGCAGATCCATTGCATGAATGTGAAGTCCATATATCATGATGTGAGGATCACTACTTGAAATACTATAAATATTTAGGAGCTAGCTGTATGAACAAATGGTCAAGACTCAATGATGATTCTGCAGTTTTTCCTTTTAAATCAAGATGTTTTTAGCATGGAAATCTGAGGGCAGCATTTCAGTCTCTCAAAAGACCCGTGATTGCTTACTGTTCCTTTAACCTTTGAAAACCTCACACACAACCCCCATCCTCCCTTTGATATTTTCACCCCTTCAATGCATTTAAATAGGTTTATAGAGTTCTGTTGCTATTTTGATCTGTAAAGGAAACACTTGAAAGCTGTAATTTCCAAATAGGTTTACTGCACAATTGTAACAGTATAAAGTTATAGGCTACAAGATATCTGACAGGATGTTTAGTGGGAGGCATTATTCCACAAGACTGCGATATGAGTTAGAGTCAGTTAGCAGAGTCAAGGCTGTTGCCCAGGTAAAAGCCAAACTTGACCCAGAAGCTTTTCTCACTAGGCTGGGGAAAACCAGTAATGGCTAAAGCGATGCACAAACTTCCAAAGACCACCAGTCCTGACACTGTCCGTAATTAAAAAATAAGAGGTGTTTTATTTGACATCTAATATGGTCACTAAGGTAGCAAGGCAAATTCCTCTGAGAACGGCACTCTACATTGCCACAAGCACCATGAGACCAAGTTGCCAGAAAGAAGTTTCCAGTCTATCTCCATCATCAGTTGCAGAACTTTGTCTAGATTAGTGGTCCACCTAGCCTAGTGCAATTTTAATGTCACTAGTTAAGAAAAGTTGGGGTAAAATTATAAAAGATGATTTTAACTGAATTATAAATAATGGGTTGGATTCATATTGTGTTAGATCAAAGACTGACGGTGAGTTCAAGGCTTTTATTCCAAGCCAGGTCATACGTTTACAGCCTCAGCTAATTGAAATTAATCCGTACAGAAATCAATGGCACTTTAATGAGTAACTGGTTCTCATAATTTGTTAGTATCATATGGTTAGTTGCTTTATTTTTTATGTTGAAATTTTGTTTTATATTTGATCATGTGCATCATTTAGGGCAATGTATTTTATAAAGACACATCAACAATACAACAAAGAAAGAAGTCCAGCTACCCAAGGCTGGTTCAGGTTATGCTTACTATATTCCTATATTTTTAATTTTGTAACTCTCAAGTGTCATCAGTAGGGGTAGGTATGAAACACAGACAAAAACAAATACAATCCTTCTTTATCAATAGCTTGAAATTTTCTGAACATTCTGTACAATTACAGCTAGAGATTATGCTGGCATTCTGTATTGCAGTTACAGTTCATAACTGAGAATTGAGGATCTGTAACTGCTCCCTAGTCACTTAACGCTATATAGTCATGATCATGGCTCTGATGCCACAGTGGTAAATGCTCTCCCAAACCCACTTTACCAGACAGCAGCCACAATGAGAGATGCAGTCTGTTCAGCTGGTGATCTGGGTTTCCACCCTACTTCCTGCCAGCAAACGAGATTGCTACAATCAGAAGCTGTCACAATTCTTTGCCACAGCCTCACTCACTGGTGGAGGAGGGTGGAAACGTCATGCTCCTGAGGCCTGATCACCAGCTAAACAGACCTCCTCGCTGCCTGTTAAAGTAAGTTTGGGGATTTGAGGGTTAGGCCAAGAGACGTTACTTAATTACACATATGCAAGTAAGTACAGTTGGCCGTCCATATCCACAGATTCTGCATCCACGGATTCAACCATCCACAACTTGATTAAAAAAAAAAACTCCAAAAAGCAAATCTTGCTCTTGTCATTTTATAGAATGGGGACCATTTTATGATGCCATTGTATATCACTGGGCCTGAGTATCCACAGATTTTGGTATTCACAGGGGGTCCTGGAACCAAACCCCAAAGGATACCAAGGGCCCACTGTAGATGATGCAGAATATGGGTTTCTCTCTCTCTCTTTCTCTCCTTTCGCTCTCTCTCTCTCTCTCTCTCTCTCTCATATGTATTCAAATATATCTATATAGATGTACATACAGTATAGGGGTGTAGATATGAATAAAATAACATAGAGATTTACATATAGATTCAATCATAGGTATATACATAGATCTATAACTATGTATCATTCTAGCTCTCTTGTTACTCATGCCAGCTTGTGCTGAAGTTCTCAACTATGCTTATAATCTAATAAATTACCATAATAAAATCTATTAAAAATGATTAATTTCTTGCTCACTTTCCATTATAGTCTTTGTTCTGTTAGGGGTCAAATTTCCATTTCCATTTCTAATTTAATTAAAACTTTATTGAGTTTTGTTTTGTTTTGATTTTTTTTTTTTAAAAAAAGAAGAAGCTCGCAGTATAAGCCATACACCATGTATGGGTATACTGCATGCACGAATGATAGATCTATAAAATGTAAAGTCTAAAGTGTCAAGAAATGAAATTCCTCTATTAATAATAGGTATGCATAAGAAAACCCTTATGTATATAAAGCTTTTCCCCATGGTGAATCACATTGAGCCACAGAAGGGCCACTATAAACACATGACAAATGAGACCAAATTTGTGGTGGTCGTGGGGGGGATATAAGGTGAGGCTAAGTAACATATGAGCCATGTTCCCCTGTTCCAGGTACACATGTAAGGTGCATGTAGAGGTTTAGTATATATCAAACTAGTATGCAAAACCATGCCAAAATACTGATGGTTTGTTTGAATATAGATAGATTGTAGCTCAGTGATAACTTTGTATATTGTACAGAATCATCTCTAGACACTGATTGAAGTGCATTTTCGAGGCAAATGTGGATGTTTCAATTCAGAAGAAACAGTAAGTACTATGGGTGGGGAAATCAGTTGGGTTGCATTCTACCACTATCTTTGACTTGGTTAGAACCCCCTTTGTCACACTCAGCCCCATGATGTTTCTCCTTCACATTCTTTTTCTTTCTCATTGGTCTTTTCCTCTCTTGTGCCATTTATTCATCTTTTCCATTGCCTAATTTTTCTCCCCACTCTTGTAAGACACCAGGAGTTTCTCTCTCATGGTTCCCTGAGCATTATAGTCAATTCCTCTACATCAAGGCAATGAGATTGGTATAGCATCCAAATTATTTGGGGGACCATGAGAAGGCTCACCAGTTCACACACACACACACACACACACACACACGTTTATTTTTTTGCTTGTGTGCCCAAGAGCAAGACCAGGTGGAAGGAAACCAGATTGAAGTTGGAAAAAATTGTGCACAACGTTGCTGAAGATGGGTTGGCACAAATACATGGCTCCAGATCCTGGCATCGACCAACTTGCCTGCTGGCTGATGATCATGCTGCCAGCCTGCCACTGGCATCCTGGAGATCTGGATGGGGTTCCCACCAGGACCATTGCCTGTAGGACTTCCTGTTCCCCAACCAGCCCCCTCGCCGAATGTGCATGCCTCACCAGATGGCATACCCTTCCCATCAGGGGGTCCTGTATTTGTGGGTGACTCTCAATCCTCTCCCAGTTTTCGAAATACAGGAACCATTACTCATGGATCCAGGGCCTATTCAACTGCCTTTCAAGTTGTAACTGGAAAGCAACATGTAAAACAAAAATAACATGAAATCTGAGAGTGGGTGCATGGGTCAGCTCGCTGAAAGCAACTGAGAGCTGCAGCATGCTGGCTTGGAATATATTCCCAGCTGGCAGACCAGAGGGAAGCCTACCTTCTGTTTTGATACCAGACCAGCTCAGCCAATCAGTTTAAAGTGATAGCCTCGAGCTGATTGGTTGCTGGGTGGGGCTGCTCCCCAGTGCTGTGCAGCTGCAAGGCCAAATGGAAGAAGACACCTGGCATGGTGGCATGCCAGGCATACCAGCTTTCTTCCTAGACTGTCCTGGACTGCAACAAAGCCACCAGATAAGTCCAGCAGCCCCCTTTAGCAGAACTCCTTTCAAAGTTGTTTTAAAGATGGAAGGTTTGGTGTTTTTATATTTTTGAGTTTTCTTAGATTCCTTGCATGTTTGCAGGTGTTAACAATCTGTAGGTGAAACCATAATATTCCATGATTGGTTTTCACCTCACAGAGTTCCTGTGCTTTTAACAGGAGATGTAGTTACTAAAACAGGTATTGCTTTCCCAAGAATGTCGAACAGAATCCTGATTCAGGCATTTAAAATTATCCAATTGGGCCTATCTTCAACATTGATACCATCAGCATCATGTTTACTTGTTTGCTGCTCTCCATTATGAAAACATGTTCATGCTCAAAGTAGTTGGTAGTAACTTCAAACAAGTCTATATAATTTTTAAAAATAAAATAATTAAATTAGAATACCACTTCAAAATTTACATAATCATGCAATAGTTAAACAACAGTAATAATGGTCTATTAAAGAAGCCACTAATAACTCACACTAATGTGTTAATTGTTTTGTTTTGTTTTGGAAAAAAATACTGGAAATCTAAATAGAAAGAAAAGGAAAGGAAAAAAAAAAAAGCAACAACTCAAAAGCCCCTGTACAGAGATTTGAAATAACTAGTCAGTTAATTTGTCAAGTTGTTAATTCGTTAGATTCCCTATGACTCAGCTCACTAGATTTTCCAATTAAAGGCTACATTAATCACGTACAGTCGTCCCTCCACATTGGTGGGGGTTAGGGCCTTGAGACCCTTGCGAATGTGGAAAAAAACATGAATAAAAAATGCTGCTGCCACGACCCCCCCCCAGAGGGAGTGAGGCAGCAGAAGAGGGTCAGGCCAGCCTGGCCGGCCTATCCGTGGCCTTCCTGAAGGGACTCCAGGCCTTAGAAGCCCTGGAGCCCCCTTAGGAAGGCTGGGGAAGGCAGCGGGCAGGTGGGCAGAAGGCTGCTGTGCCTCTCCCTGGCCTTCCTGAGTGGGCTCTGAGGCTTTGAAGCCCCAGAGCCCACTCAAGAAGACTGGGGAAGGCAGTGGGCGGGCGGGCGGAAGGTTGCCCTGCCTTTCTGCAGGCTTCCTGAGCAGACTCCAGGGCTTTGAAGCCCCAGAGCCCCCTTACGAAGGCTGGGAAAGGCAGCGGGCAGGAGGGAGGCTGCCCTGCCTCTCCACAGCATTCATGAGCGGACCTCGGGGCTTTGAAGCCCCAGATCCCACTTAGGAAGGCAGGGGAAAGGCAGCAGGCAGGCCAGGGAAGGCACGGGCGGGAGGTTGCCCCACCACTCACCAGTCTTCCTGAAGGGACTGAGGGCTAAACCGTGAATAATCAAAACCGTGAGTGTGAAAGCCGCGAATGCGGAGGGGCAACTGTACTTCAGAAAGTTACCCCCTGAGATCATTAGAGTTCATTATGGAAAATGATAAAAGCCCCATTTCTCTCCCACAAACCCCTCTCCCATTCCTGCAATGGAATGGAGGTAAACATTCACACACTTACCTCCATTCCACTACAGGAACAGGTGTCCTGTCTCCTTGCCTCACCAGCTGTAAATGCAGCCACCGTAAGGCTGCTTTTTTGATCGGCAGGAGGGAAATTCAAATTTAACCCACCCCCAACTGTCAAATAAGAAAAATAAAAAGCAATTAAAAAAATAGAAGTAACCTGGGGGGGGGAAGAGTGGCACTTATCTAGATGTCCTGATCATGGCAGGAAGTGCCTGCCATGGAGCTCCTCCCCCAACCCTGTCATTCCAGAACAGGGACAGGATCCAATTCGCACACCCATGATTCCATTACAGAAATGGAACAGGGTGCTTAATGATAACTTCTCCCCGTGAATAAAATATCATGGGGAGAAAACAGCACAGAGACACCTTGGGCACGGAACAGGGTAAACGTGTCTGAAAGGAAAATCTTTCAGTGGTCCTGTTCCATTTCTGTTATGGATAATTTGCCTGTGTGAAACTCTCCTTAGAGAAAAAGAAGAGTACAAAAGCAGTTGGAAAATAGGGAATGAGGAGCAATTGATTAATTGAAAGGAAGACAAAGTGAGAGCTGGCTTGAAATGTAATGGGCGAGTGTTTGCTCCCTGATAAATCTCAAGCAGCCATGGCACTTTCAGAATTTCTGGACTGTTAGGTCTGAAAGTTTGGCGTGCTACCACTTGCCCCACATAGTCCTTTTGATGTGAATAGAGGTTTTTAGTCTTTGGAAGAGAAACATGTTTACTCTCTTCAATTCTATTTATTTTACTCTAGTTTCTATTATGTAATATGCTATTTTGTATATTTAGAGCCAGTATGGTGTAGTGGTTTGAGTGTTGGACTAGGACTCTGGGAGATCAGTGTTTGTATCCCTGCTTCACAATGGAAACCCACTGGGGTGAACTTGGTCAAGTCACACTCTCAGCTTCAGAGAAAGGGAAGGGCAAACCCTCTCTAAACAAAATCTGCCAAGAAAACCCTGTGATAGGTTTAATTTACGGTCATTATAAATTGGAAATTACTCGAAGACACACAACAATAATATTCTTTTGGGGTGAGATGCAATTAATCCCTTTGTAATCCATTAGGGTGTTAATTATTGCTCACACAGTACTAGAAATGTAGGTAGTAGTAGTAGGAGGAGGAGTTTATTAATGCTTAAACCAAAGGCCATTCACATACATAATGAATAAGAATAATATAAAAATACAATATTATAAAAGTTCTACACAAAATCACTAGTATAACAAAATTGTGCACTAAAAATTATAAAATTCAATACAGTTAAAACACATTGAATAAAAACAACAATACTGAAATTAAGTAAGATGATCCCCATAGCAATCAACTGCAATACCAGGTATAAATCTAGCATAAATTTTCATCATTGCCAGGGCAAAAAAAGAAACCTCGTGAGTTACCATGGAGTCAATATCAGACAGGAGATAGAAAATCTTTTCAAAAACAGTATTAGAATGTAGATGAGACAGAATAGACCATAGAAATTTGGTTCTTGGTTCTGAATATAATGAACAGAAAAACAGGTAATGAGGCAAATCCTCAATTTGTGGGCCACCACAAATGCATAAATGGAGGACCAAAGGTGTATGAGAATATCTGCCATCAATCATAGCTGTAGGCATTATTTGAAAACAAAGTGCTGTAAAAGCTTGCCTAAGTTTTGGGAATGTAAGCTTTACTAGGTAAACCACCCTTTGGTGGTCCAGTTTATAAGTCTATACCATTTTGAAAATTTAGAGTTGTTAATACCCTGTCTGTCCAGATGCACACCATGGTTAAAAATGTATTCACGAAGCTTCTCTTTTGAATTCAAGATAGGAGAATTATCAAATAAACAGGCAATTCAAGCAACTTGCAATATCTTGAACTCCAAACTTTGCAGTTTGATATATGTTGGAAACATAACTTGAGGAAAACCCTAACTGAAGAATATTTTACAGTTCTCCAGTAGTTAAAAATAAAATAAAATGAATGTGAGCTCTAATGGAAGGGAAACTGACCCCTTCCTGAACCAGGGCTGCAGGGATGTCGGGTGGAAGTGTTAGCAATGCTTAAGAAATGTATTCTGAATGGTCTCCAGTTTAGCCATCTGAGAGTCATCCCATCTCCAAACAGCAGCACCTGTTTTGATCTTTTATTGATTTTTTTTCTTTTCCAAATAGGCATAATTGTATTGTTTAAATATAATGTGATTATAGTGCATTTAGATTAAGAGGAAAAATGTATTAGTGTTAGGATAGATAGTTTTATTTTTGTATTAGTAAGAAAAGAGGAAAACAATTATTATTAGTTTTGCATTTTTGTGTTACAGCCTTTTGCGGTCAGGTGTATTTTTCAGTAGAATGGTCTTATTCCAATAAAAAATTCCTAATCCCCAAACAGCAGCACCATACAGAATCTGGGCAATGACTTTGCTCTGGAATATTTTCAGGGCTGGAACAACCAGGTGAGCCCCTGCATTATTGTAAAAGCTAAGGATTACTCCAATATATCTCAGAGCCACTGCTCTGGTAGATTCTATATGGGACTTCCAGCAAAGATTCTCTGTGAAATGAATACCAAGGTACTTAAATTCCTGACATTGTTCAATCTGGTGACCACTGATGGACCATTGAAAATGGAAATGTCTTTTTACAAACACCATCACCTTTGTTTTGGTAGAGTTAATGTTCAGCTTTTCTTCAGAACAAAATACACTGAGCTTAGAAATCAGCCTTCTCAGACATATACAAGTAAATGAAATTAAAACCATATCATCAGCATATAACAGAATAGAAATCTTTTTTGACCCAAGTGAAGGTGGGAAAAATTCTGGGCCAGACAGTACTGGGATGATGTCATTTGGGTATAAATTAAAGAGTGATGGTGTCAATAGGCATCCTTGTTTTACTCCTTTATTTGTGGGGATAGGATCAGTTAATGAGCCAGAAATGCCAACACTTATTCTAGAAGTTGTATTGGTATAGAGCTCCTTCATTAAAAACAATAGGCAATTATCTATATTAGTGTTAGCCAGTTTATGCCACAACAGGTTTCTATCGATTGAATCAAGAGCTGCTGCTAAATCAACAAAGGCAACAAATAAATGTTTTGTAGGACCAGCAATTCCTTGTTGGGCTAAAAAATAAAGAGTCAAACAACGATCAATAGTGCTCTGGCCTTCCCTAAGTCCAGCCTGTTCAGGGTGAATGATCTGATTAGTAGATTCCCAATCTTCCAATTTGTTTAACAAATATTTACTATATAACTTGGAATCAATATCCAAAAGGGTTATAGGCTGATAATTATTGGGATCTTGCTTATCATCCTTCTTGTAAATAGGAACAACTACATTCTGTTTACAGCCCACTGGGTTTATACCTGTATTGTTGATTTGGGTAAACACTTTAGCTAATATTGGGGTCCACCACTCAGCAAAGTGTTTAAATATTTCTGGAGGCATCATATTTTCTCCTGGGGCCTTGCTCAATGCAAGAGCTATAATCAACATTTTTTATCTCAGACATGAGAGACCAATAAGGCAAACAAGTAGTTTTGGAAGCAATAGAAGAGTGATTCTCTGCATGTATAGCTCCCATAGAGTTTACTAAAATGGCTGTACCATTGCTGTGATGCGGTATGCCCAATGACCATATTCATACCAGAAGCAATGATGTCTGAGAACTGCTTCTCATTCTTTTCTGTCACAGCTAGGGCTAATTGTTTCCATTGTGTTCTAACATATGTGTTCTTTTTCTGTTTTAAAAGTGCCTTATAAGATGACCTCATAGAAGCTAAAATATCAGAAGTATTATCATTATTACTAAGTGCCTGTCGAGATCAATCCTTCAATGCTTTTCGAGCACTTCTACATTCAAAATCAAACCATCTATTAGTTGCTACTTTGTTGGGATTAAATTGTTTGTTACACATCAGCTTGGGTCTAAGCTTGTGGATAATAGAATAGAATGCTTTCATCTTTCCCCTCATTTCTCCTCTCTCTGGGGTCCCTTCCCTTCCCTTCCCCCTACCCCTTGCTTTCCACCATCGCTTGCTTCAGTGTTCAGATTCTTTGATGGGTAGTGTCTATTTAGGTTCCCCCCCCCTTATATGGCAAAAGCAGGGAAACAGATGTTTTATGTCTTGGCCACAGAATACCATTCCAGAATAGTTACAATTCCAGAATCCCAGGATGTTTAAATGAACATATCATTCTATGGACTTCTTTAATTTCTTCTGGAATCTTTGATGCAAACATTTCATGTTTGCATTGTGAAACACACATAAAACCAAATTAATAGTTCAATTATCACTTTATTTTATTAACAGTACAGTAAAAGCTTAATAGATTTTTTTAATTATTAAGGTAAGATGCTTGCATAGAATAGTAGGTTTGATAAATAACTATTATTTTTTTAAAAAAAAAACTTTAGATGCAACAGACTCAACTTGAGATCATTGCTTCCTGGATGCAAAGTATGTGCTCTGCCACTGATTTATGCAAATTACATTTCATGATTAGGAATGGGAAGCAGTTGATAAAATTATTCATTTGTGCAAAAAAAAATATCTTTATATACTCAGAAGCCTTCAAAATATTGATGCAGTTGCAGTGGATCAATGTGTCATAGCTTAAGTAAATACACTATTTTTTATTAAACTTAAACACCACTCCTTGTACTAATGTTTAATAAAGTGTTTGAGAGCTTGAGTGAATAGTGTACGTGTTGGTGAGGGTGGGATGGGGTAAAAGAAGAGAAGAGAGATGGAAATCAGAGACAAATTTCAAAAGCTTGTAAGAGGAGACTCCATGTTTTAGAAAAGTATTTCCCAAGCTTCCAGTTTCAAGGTGTATTAGGGTTAAGGTAAGGGTTATGGTTATGGTTGCTATCAATTATCAGTTGATATTATTGCTATTTGATAGTAACCCTAACCCTTACCTTAATCCTAACCCTTACCCAAAAAAGAGAACTTTTGAAGATGCCAATAACAAAATGTTCCTCTAGAAGTTAACATGACCACTTTCATGCCATTTTCTGTAAATTCCATGGCTTGTTTTGAAAACTATCTTTTTAAAGTGTCGAATTAATTAATAAGTTATTTTTTTATCACTAGTGATAGAGGCAACAAATTAACCTCCCTATTTCCAAGTTTTAACATTATTCAATTAATCTTAAACTTGATATCTGGAGTTCTTCACCAGGCACAGTCCTTAAAATGGTCTCCCTTGTGGTTGTTAGACACCTTCTCCATCATCATCACCCAGCCATCATAAGCAGCAGCCATGTCTATGTTGCTGGTAATAGGGTTCTGCCTTCTCAGGCCAAATGGAAATGAGCTAGACAAAGGGTATTCAGACACTTGCTATCTGGTAGCAGAATATTACTTGTCACTTTCAAGTAGAATTGTAAAAACAAACAAACAAAAAACTTTAAAAACAGGGGGACTATGTCCTCCAATTCTCCTGGAAAACCTCCAAAAGTAACAGTTTGAAGTATCAAGTAGGTATTGCTTATAATGGTGTGGGGGGACCTTCTTATTTTTTTAAAAAAATATACTGAGCAATAACTTTTCTTCTAATGTGTTACTTACTCTTAAGCTTTCTAAATTTGTCATAATCCCATACCAAGAAACAAAGGCCTTGTCCAGATGGGATTTTTACCCCATCTTGGTCCCAACTTGGAGCCCTGAATCCAGAGGACACAGAGCATTTATCCTGTTTTGCCCCCAAGCAGCCCACCTGATCCCCATGTCCAAGATAGTGGACATATGGGGTAAGGCCCGTTGCACTATTTTAAAAGAATACCTGGTAAAATCCACTCCAGCTGGCAAAAAACAAACAAACAAACAAACAAACATTTACCCCTGTGTGGCACACCAACCCATCATTGTAGCTGCTGTTTGCCATCACTCTTTTGGATCTAGGAAGGAGGCCTGCAGCAAGGGACTTGCTCACATGCTGTAGCCCGGCTTCCTGGATCCAAAGACTGGGACATGGGCACTTGTGGCTACCATGACACACCAGCATGGTGGTCTTGACCACATCCCATTTTGTGCCAGTAATGGGGGAGAAAAAGGTCAGATCCGTGGCCAGAATATGCCGACGTATTCTGACTCATGTAGATGAGCCCAAAGAGCAACAAATGGTCAAGTTATTATCATGATTTCTGTATTTATTTAAACAAGAAACAAACAAACAAATAAATCTGGAGCTTCTCAGTGTAGAAAGAACATATCAGGCTTAGCTTGAGCTGTGCATGCATATTATGGGGTCTCAAAAAGTTATTATGGAGATAGAATGTGTACTGGAAATGACAAGTCATGTTCAAGGGGCTGAAGCAATTCCTGTATGAGACAAAATGATGTTTAAGGCGTTTAGCTTACAATATATATATAGAAAAAGGAAGGAGATTTGTTGCTATCATGTGCCTTCAAGTCAACTATGATTTATGATGACTCAATAATAGGGTTATCTTGGTAAGATTTATCCAGGGTACAGATACTGATGCTTTAACTTGATCCCAAGGAATTTCCCGAGGTGTAATTCTGGTTAGCATTCCATGGTGGTGCTGGTTAGTAATCAGATAGTATGGGTTAGCACTCTTTCCAATACATATCTCCCCTCAAGCCAGTCAGCAACAACAGGGAAATGGTTGAATTCTTTCATCTTGCAGTTCCACTGAAAGCCTTCAAAGAGAGCTGCTTGATACTAAATGCCAGAACCTGGCCATTTATGACATAAAACCAATGCTTAGCCAATTGATCAAACAGAAATTGGTAGCCAACAGGCTCAAACATTATATAGCATGAAGTAGATGAAACAAAAGCATGCTACTGGCCAATAGTATCACAATAAAAAATTCATACTCAGACCCAAAAAGATGACTGGAAATTCCCATGCTATATTGATCTATGGAGGAGTAATGGTGAAGAGACCTGAGTCAGGGCAGCACTCCTGTAAATAACCCAGTGCAGCCCTGCTCAACACCAGTATGAAAGTGCACCCTGCCATACCATTTGGCCACTAGCTTGGGGAGCACAAAACCACTCACATCAGAAAGCTGGGAGAATGTGCATGTAGCAATAGTCACAAACTTGGCTAGCTTATAAAGGGTAGAAGACAAATTCATAGAGGATAAATATTGATCTACTCATGAGTATATATTACCTACAATAGTACTAGAAGCAATACCCTCCAAGTATCAGTTCCTGGGGAATGCAAATGGGAGGATGGTATAATACCAAAGTCCTGCTTGTGAATTTCTAATGTAATTGTCCAGAGTATGAGGAAAGTATGGTAAAAAGTACAGGGGATTTGTTAATCTTTATTTTTTTCATATGGGTGTATATGCTGTCTGTCTGCCTGCCTGCCTGCCTGCCTGTCCATCCATCTGTCAGTCTATTGGATTTATATCCCACCTTCCTCCCAAGATGGGATTCATAAAATCCATAATTTAAAATATACAACTAAAACATTAATTACAAAATTTAAAACAATTAAATAAATACCATTATCAGAACATAATTATAACAGTTAAAAACAAAACATAATTGAAAACATACAGTCAATATTTTTTAAAATAAAAAAAAAAATAAAAAAAAGTATGTATGTATTCTTTTATTGGATTTGTCATGGCCATTAGTCAAATACAATAAATAACTGACTGACCATTGAAGAAAGTATGCTGGATTAGATTTGGTTTTATCCAGCATGGCTCTTATGTTCTTAAGGATTGCCCTAAAAATGTATAATTAATAGACTTTATCAGACAAAGTGAATTGCACCAAAAAATGCATCATTTAGAACATGATGATAACACAAAGGGAGAAATTATCAGATGCTCTCCTCACGCAGCTGTTCCTGAAAAAGTGACACCTTAGTCACACCCATGCTATGTCTCCAAAACGGCTAAATGATGTCATCATCTGATAATTTAACCTGTTTGTGTTATCATTGCATCCTTCTGATACATTTTTTTCATGCATGATAAATTCCATAGTCTGCCAAAAAACAGAGCTATGACCACTTTAAAAATTGATTTTAAAAAGTGTTAGGACCAACTCATGGGTATGGGGGCATAGATCTGTCAAGGATGCCTTGTTTCTTCCCCTGGGCATATCAGGACTCTTTAAATTAGTGCTGTGTCATGAATGCCTTCATACTTCCCTTCTTATTTCATTTTAAATTGCCTTGGTGGGGGGAAAAACATAAAGGAAAATACAGATGAATGAATGGAGTGCAGAGTTATCACACTTACATTACTTATGAGGTGGTTGGGGAATATGTGTGAGTGTCTTGTCTTTCACTGTACAATCATCTTTCACACTTTGATTAAAGCTCAGAGGAAGGCATGTGTTAAGCCTTCCCATGGGGCTTTTTCAGAACAGGAAGTGCAGGCAGCTGGAAAGGTGAAGAGTGGTTGAAAGCAATGTAATAGAAAGAAAAATGTGCAGCACCTTCATCCACTTTAATGCCAAAAGCTATTAAGATATCCTGAAGAACCCAGAGAATGAGACAGGGGAAGTAAAAACAGGACCCTTTTCATGGAGAAATAAATTATATGGGGGATTGGAGGAGAGGTTTTTGAGCAGCAGTACTACAAATTAATGCAGTTCTTTTTCTTCCACTACATAAAGAGCAATGCTTGTGTTCCTAATTTGAGTGGGGTACTTAAAATGACTGGTTGCATGCACAGCATGAGACACATAATGTCTATGTATCCCATGCAATTGTAGATATTACAATTTCAGCTTCTCTGTGCCTTTCCTAAATTATATTGAATATAATATAAATATGTAGAATTTGACCCATTATTTTGTAGAGGCTTAGGATCTGACACAGTAATTTGCATTTTCTTGTTTGCATTCACTTTTTCACCTGAAGAATAATGTCTCTGGAATGGCTCTCATCTACTTTTATAACAACATTAATGGCACTTCCATTAAGTGAATTAACATTATCAAATAGATTCAAAGTCAAAGCAAAGTATCTCAGTTAAAGGAGGCGCTTAGAGCATTATTGCTGTGTGAGAAGCTTCAGCCTCACACAGTTGGGGGGGAAATCTCTTGTTACTGTCATGAAGTTTGAGGTTGTGAAGAGAAACATAAAATGGTTGAGTGCTCCTGCAGACAGTATCGATGTGCTGGTAGAACTGTAGAAGATCCCTGCAGTATATTTCAGAAAGCCTGTCTTGAACCATTATTGTATGTTTGGCAAAGGTGAGGCAAAGGTTTGGCAACTCCTGCCCCATTATGCAGGATTTTGGACTGAAATTTTAAATCAGATATCCATAATAACTAAGCAAGAAATTCACCACTGTAAGGAACTGCTCTCATTATGCCTCTTTATTAAGGGCAACCCCCTCCTTGCAAAACAAAGAAGTTATTACTTTTCTTCTGGTTGCTGCTGGAATGACTATTGTGAAATGTTGGAAACAAAGTTTAATCCCCATGGAAGACTGGTGGGAGAAGGTTTTGGGCTCCTTTCTTATGGAAAAATTATCACACAACATGAAAGTGATTAAAGGAATTGCTAGCAGTGATGGAGGGCACGAGCAATTTCTTGCATCACATTGTAGGCTGTTTTTACAGTGAAGAAATAATGCAGTTTGATACCTCTTTAACTGGCCTGGCTCAAGCTATGGAATTCTGTAATCTGTAGTTTTGTGAAATATGTAGCCTTCTCTGTCAGATTCATATTCCTGTTAAAAGTGGAAGTCAAAAGCTGATTGGTCAGATATGTGCAGGTGGTAGAGCTTGCTAACAAGGTGAGACCCTGGAACTGCCATGTTGAATTTTTGCTGTAGTGATTGTGTGCTGAGGTGATGAAACAGCTTTTTTTTCTATTTATTTAGTTGGAATAATACAATTTTTTCACCTTAAATATGCTTTTCTTTAAAAAAAAGTTCAGCGGTGGAAACTAGTGACAATAAAAATGCAAATAATTCACTCGTGCTCTCCATCTTGATTCACAGGCATGTCCATTGGAACAGTGAAAGCAGATATATTCCAGCGTATAAGATGACTGGGCGTATAAGATGACCCCTCCCCCATTTTAAGTTAAAATATACAGTTTGGGGTATACTCACCATATAAGACTACCTCTCCTTCTCTTATACTGCAAGCATATCCCAAACTCCCCCCTCCAGTCTCCCCCTCCAGCCACCACCCAGCCACCCTTCCCAAAGGAATCAAAGGCAGAGGAGGGGGTGAATGTAGCAGTTTGCCTCACAGTTTGCTTCACAAAGGGAGTGAAGAAGTAGGCGACCAGGTGGGGGGAGAGGCAAAGTGGGTACATTCGCCCCTCTCTTCCGCCTTCACCCCATTTGGGGAGGAATCAAAGGTGGAGGAGAGGGGCGAATGTAGCAGTTTGCCTCACCCTTCAGGGAAGGTGGAAGGGTGACTGGCTGGGGAGGCTTTCCAGCCACCACCTACCCTCCCTGAAGCTGCAATCTGGAGCCCAATCACAGCTTCAGGGAGTGTGGAAGGGTGGCTGGCTGGGGGGGGGCTTTACAGCCACCACCCGTCTTCCCTGAAGCCGCGATCAGGAGCCCAATTATGGCTTCAGGAAGGGCGGGTGGTGGCTGGCTGGGTGGGTGTCTTCTTATAGGGCTCCCCATCATGGCTTCGGGAAGGGCAGGTGCTGGCTAGCCTTCCCCCATCCAGGCAGCCACCTGTCCTTCCGAAGCCGTGATGGGGAGCCCTATTACGGTGTATAAGACGACCCCCTTATTTTGAAAAGATTTTAAGAAGGTTAAAAAGTCATCTTATACACCAGAATATACTTTGCATGCCTGCAAACTTGCCCCCCCAAAGTTAAGACAAATAGAAGCTGCTGTGAATTAGCATTAGTGTGCATTAATCCACATTTCCCCCCTTGTATAGACAAGCCTGGGCTGCTGACACACTTGAGAAATAATGCAGTTTGAGAACGTTGTAACTCTCATGGCTTAATGTTATGAAATTCTGGGATTTGTGGTTTTGTGAGATATTCAGCCTTCTCTGTCAGGGCTCTGGTGCCACAATAAACTACAAATCCCATGATTCCATAGGATGGAGCCATGATAGAGATCACTTTATGTCAAACTGCATTATTTCTACAGTGTTTCAGCAGACTTGGAATCTTCACAGTTGAGAACTTATTCTAAAGAACATTCTCAAATGGTTTTCTATACAGGAATATCAATTCCTACACAGAAAATGTCCCCCCCCCCGGTGTAAAATAATCACATGCAAATTTTGCATGGAATAAATCCCAAATAGTGAATTCCCTTTGAATACTGTGTGGTTTTCCAAGACTTTCTTGCTGAAATTACCTGTTCCTTCCCTCAAGAAGAAACTTAGTGAAGAATTACATCCCTAAGACTCCAACCTTGACACATTTCCTTAACAGTGGGAATAGCAGTGCTTACTCTCCACACCACATCTCACTTCTACTGTAGTAAAGTTAGATAAAGTAATTACAAATACAAGAAGAAAAAACTACTCCACAGTCTATCTCTTGGTATCAAATTGAAAGCTTTCACAGATTTCAGATCTGTGAAAGGAACATATTAATCATTTGTAATTCTCAGATAGGTGGTTTAGGATTAGGCAGTGATCAAGAGGTGACCGGCCTTTCCTAAAGCAAGTATGTTAATCTCCAAGAATATTTTCATCCAAGTAATGAACTTATTATTATCGCTTCTTGGCCTTTTGGCTATGATCAAGTGTAGCATGTAGTTTATTATTAACCGCTACTACTACTTCTACTGAAAGTAGATTAATGGCTGGTATTTGGAAGAATCATTCCTTTTTTATAATTAAGAATTATGCTAATCTAAGACAAATTGTTGGGTAATCAAGCTGCCTGTTAATTTGAGTGAATAGGGCTACTAATAGACGTATCCACCATTACTTATGTGATTCCATCACATCAGATGTAAAGGAATCATAATCCTTTGCAGGGCCCTGGCCATCTACATAACTCCATCTAATGCAGATTGTCAGGGCTCTGCAGTAAAATGCAAGTTTGGTTAGCTTGAACTCAACAGAGACAGGAAGTAGATTTAACTCCCATCCTAGTAGTATTCCCAAATGTTTTTGTCACTATATTACAATAAGAGAGAGCCAATAACCAAGTGTGGCAAATAACCTAGTGGATGGAATCAAAGTATTGTTTGTCCATATTTTAAAGAAGTGGGACAAATCTTAACCAGTCACTTATTGTCCTTTATTTCTCTTGGATGTATCCTCCAAAGTATAAACATGATACTTGATTTCTAATGTGGAGGGTTGGCTGATGAAAATAGTATCAATATGGCATAAAAGAAACCATATGGTTGCTTTCGTATGAAGGCTCTTTAAAGTACTTCTGGAGCCTTGCTTTTCTGCAAATCAGTTGGAACTGGAATTAAAATGGTAGGTCTGTACACTGCTACTACATAATCTAGAAATGCTTTCCCCTTGGTCAATATCCCTCTTTAAAGTTTACTAGGAAATATATCCCATTCAACAGAAGTGCCTTAAGCTTAGGGAGCTGCCTTACACCCAGAGATGTTAACATTCTGTTACCTGAGGCCAAGGACAAGATGGTGTCCTTTTGTACTCCACATACAGAACCTGACTGGACTGGCAGCTGAATCTTACTTCAGTACAGACGTACCTCAGTAAATAAAGCTCTGACAAAGAAACAAAAATAATATCACTGGAAAGGAACAAGCAAGGTTTTGCAATGACAGATCAACTATAAACCATTGCTTTGTATTAAATCACCCACAAAGGAAATGTACAAATCCCCCCCCAAAAAAATATATATTTATATGCTGACTTTGGACTTTATCAGACATGGGGAAACAGGGCACAAAACCATGTCCCAAATTGTGTCATAAGGATTGGACAAGAAGAGAAAGGGTGACATTATCAGATGCCCACGTCCTCTGCTTTTCCTGGGGTGTAGCACTGGTGAGGATGAGTGTCTTGTGTCAAGTGTCCTGTGATTCTCATTTTGCTGTTTAATAAATGCATAGGTCCTCCTATGCCAAAATTTAATAATTTTGAGAAGGAAGTTGAAAATGTTGGGGGGGGGGAATTGTAAAAAGAACCAATATATTTATATTATTCAGAGATGAATGCTATGCATTCTGCATTCATTCCCCTAAACTAGGGATGTAATTCTTTACTAAGTTTCTTCCTGAAGATAGCAATGAGTAGTTTTAGCAATTTTCTTCCTGTAATGAGAAAGTCTTTGAAAACCATGCCATTTTCAAAGGCTGTTCACAATTTGGGACTTATTCTGCACAAAACTTTGTGTGTGAAAAATATTTCAACAGAGAAATATTAATTCCTGTGAAGAAAATGCTGTTTTTTGTGTAAAACCACTGTTTTTAATGCAAATCAACCATGTGTGAATTTTATGCAAAATAAATTCCCAATTACGGCTTTGTTTTTCTATGCATAAAACATCATTTTATGCACATAAATTACCATTTCTACATTAAAATATTATTTTCCATGCAGAAACTGCTGCTTTCTGTGCAGAAAATGCTGTTTTTTGCACAAAAGAACCACATGCAAATTTTGTACTGAATAAATCCCCAACTGTGAAGGTTCCCTTCAGTTCAGGAATCTTCTCATTGGAGAAACAAAATATTTTTTTGCTTGGGAAATCTGCACATTTGTGAAGCTTGAAGTATTTTGAAAAGTACACACAAAGACACTTTTCTCAATAGGAAAAATGCATTAAAATGTGTATATTAGGAAAGAATATGTATGATAAACATAAATAAATATCCATGTGGGAGGAAATGTAAAACAGAATGAGAACATTTCACATTCCTAAACTTGATTTTTGAAAATTCTGTTATGATCTGATCAACAGCACAAAAACTTATGTACAGAACTTAGCCATCAACTTCCAAAATTCCGCTCAGGGAAGCTGTCAACTCCACCCAAAAAGAATCAAAACTTCTTATTAAAAAAATCAAGTTTTGGGAGAAAACATCTTCAGAAATATTTTGAGATGACATATGTATAACAATGGATATTTAGATGCAATTCTAATGCCAATCTTAAAAACTGAAGATTCTGCAATGTATCTTTATAGAAATATATAAGGTGCATTATTTTATTTACTTTTTCTATGACAGTCAATTTAAGGGCCTGAGCAACACTGAAGGATTAGGCACAATGATTCAGTGTCCAATTTAATAGAATGCATATCCTTAACACCATGACAGTTCTTTCAAAAGCAAAAATCCCAAGCATGAAAATTCTGCTCATTAGACTCTACTAAAATATATGGTGCTTCTTTTTAAATAAATCT
The DNA here is from genome assembly GCA_030847615.1 of Gambelia wislizenii. Taxonomy (NCBI): domain Eukaryota; kingdom Metazoa; phylum Chordata; class Lepidosauria; order Squamata; family Crotaphytidae; genus Gambelia; species Gambelia wislizenii. The sequence continues at coordinate 153,670,473 of JAUMIR010000004.1, forward strand.
GTATGTTATACGAACTATATGATATATATTTCATTAACTTCCTTGTTTTCAAAATCAAAGATAAATGTGTGTACTAGAGAGGGTGGTATACTAATCTCATATGCCATATTCATCTCAAAACATTGTGGGATACAATCACATAAAGATCAGTTATGCAAATGATAGTTGATCTTTTCAAAAAGCTCTCTTAACTTTTGTTTTATCTAGCTTCCATTTAGATTGTGAATGTGCTTCCAGTACAATTAATTTATGGAGAAGCAGAAATATTGAGATAATTATGATAATGTAGGTGTCTTCAGTTCCATGATGTGGAAGTCTATGAATCTTCTGAGATTTCAATATTTTGAAAAACCAACTAATCCAAGTTCTATTTAATTAAGTAATAATAATAATAATAAATAAATAAAATTTTATTTCTATCCCGCCCCTCTGCAACCCAATCAGGGCGGCTTACAGTATAAAAACTCCATAGTCACAGTACCCTAGCCCACCCACCCCTTAAAATAATATTAAATTATAAAAGATTAAAAACATACAGTAATTAAAATATATAAATTAGATAGAAAAAAATTAAAACATAGAATAGTTAAAAAATATCTGATTGCAGCTCAGAAAGGAGAGCCGAGTCTTGGGCTGGGATAGTTATTCAGGAAAGGCCTGCTGGAAATGATCCATCTTGACAGCTTTTTTAAAGCTGTCTAAGGTGGTAATAAGACGGATCTCGTCCGGCAGGCCATTCCATAATCTGGGAGCAGCAGCAGAGAAGGCCCTCTGGGAGGTCACCGACAGCCTTGTTTTCATAGTCTGTAACAGATTCCTCCCAGAGGACCAAAGTGCGTGAGGAGGGTCGTACGGAAGGAGGCAGTCCCGGAGATAAGTATAATATATTTTGATATCAGAAGTGATTGCACTATGATATCTTCTTGTCTTTTGTCTCTTGACACAAAGTGAGAGTGTTTTGTAGCACTACTGTATGTATGGAGAACATAACTTGGAAAGATTTTAAAAGTATTACATTATTTTATTTAGCTATTTAGAGCATTTGTGCCATGCCATTCAGCTAAAAAGGCACCCAGAGTGGCTTGCAAATTGTTTATTTGACAATTCCCTGCCATCAGGCTTATAATCTAAGTAAGACATGAAACACAAAGAATAGGGGATAGCAGTAGGGGAGGGGAATAATTCCAGCAACAGCTAGCAGCACTTCTGTCCCTCAGAGTAATGGCAGTTAGTATAGAGGGAGGGCTTTTCATTAGAAAGATAATGTTTGGAATCACAGCCAAGAGGTCCCAGAGAATGCCTGCATTGGCTATGAGAACATAGGTAGCAATAAGGAGGGGGGCAGCTGAAGTTTGTCTATCACCAACTATGTTAGAACATAGCCAGTGATGCAATTCTCATTCTGTAGCCCCCTGTTCCCCTGTATCTGGACACTTCATGAATACATCAAGGGTGGAGGAGGGCAGCCAAGGATCATCCTGTCAGAGTATGATGGGACATACAGTTACATAAATTCATGATGTAAAGAGAACACGAAGTAAGCAAATCAACATATTTGCCTACAGGGGGCATACTGTAAAGAAGGCTGCAGCTGGCCTATGTTATGGGAACATAGCTTTGAAGGCTTGTAATCTGCATGGGAACTGTATTTATGTTTCACTGAGGCAGGATGTTTACTGTATGTGTTCTGAAGCTCTGTAACCACTTCTAAGTTGCTTTTGGGCTGTGCAGTGGCAGAAGCTGCTAAGTCCTGCTTATTGCCACAGAGAGGATTCTCTGTTGATTCTGTAAATATTTTACCATGTATCAGTAAAGTTTAGTAGTTAGAAACACCACCTGAGTGTCTTGTGTACTTTATTGGTCATCTGGAGGCAAATGCTGGTGCTAAAAGGTGTTTTCCACTACTCCGCTACTATTTAATGCCTGGATCTCTCTGAGCATGTACAGAGTGTCCAGTGCACGCTATACCATGACACATCCATCACATGTCTAGCAATGTAATCCTCACTCAGCCTCCCTCTCCTCTTGGCTACTTCATGGCTACATGGGGTGGTGAGAGGAGCAGCTGAGAATCATAGCCAACTATGTTAGGGAATCCTCTGAGACTCCCCAGAGGTCCTTGAGAGGTCCAGTTGATCATGTTATCTTTTGTATGCCATCTATTGGAACATAACTGGTAAACACCCTGAGCTGCCTCCTGCCCTCCCTCCAGCCACTACATGGGCATGTCAAGGGGTCAGGTAAAAGGGGAGTCAAGGTTTTCAAAGATGTTCTCTCAGGAGGGATAAAATTGGTTGTGGTTCCCCCCCCATTTTTTGATGCTGGTTCAGCTGCTTTTGCCCTGTCCGTGATTGAATCCTATTTAATTTAGTGCAATAATCCACCTGTAACTGTAGAAGTAACTAAAAGTTACAGTTACACTGTAAAGTAGGTGGACTTGTCTATAGATAAGTTAATATCAAAATGTGGCTTATTTATTCCTTTAAGATCATGAAAATAATAAATTACATGTACTTAGATACTTTGTAAGTAGCTACTCCAAGCTACAGTGAGAAATAGAAAGTGTGATATATATATATGGGGGGGGGCAGGGAGAGGGCCAGCCTAGCCTATTTCAGAATTCTTGTCTCCCTTGTAAAGTCTGAAAAGGAACTCATTCATGAAATGGTCCAAAGTATGGATCGTTTATCCTGTTAGAGATGTTTATGGGATCTATTTTGGAAATTAAAATGGAGCACAGGCAATGGAGTTTGCTCCCAGGTTCTGGAACTCTAAGGAACAGGATGATACCAGCTCTGGGACTGCATTCTGAAATAGGCTAGGTGGGCCGTCTCATTGCAATGCTGGCCAGATGAAACCTTTCTGTTCAGGCAAACTTTTGACAATTGACTATAAGCAGAGAAAGTTTTAAAAAATACATTCAGCACCGTTTTATTGATATGTTTAAAAGCTTATTTCATACTGTCCTGAGACTGTAATTGGTTAAATTATAATTTTTACATCATTATATTTGTTTATACTGTATTTTTTTTCTGGACTAGTTTGTATCAGGAACTGTTTTTTCATGATGTTGTGAGGCACCTTCAGTTCTAGTTCGGTGACAAAGGGAGGATATATGTCAAAGAACTAACTACATAAATACAGCTCTTAAGTTGATGTTGTTGCTTGCTTTCACGTTTGACCACAGGTTAGCTGAAAATATAAGAACAGAAGAGCACACAAATGTAAGAACTGCGCTGAATCAGAACAAAGACTTATCTGAACAAGAGGCCCTTTCACAGTACATAATTATAGTGCTATGATCCACTTTAACTGACATGACAACATCCAATAGAATCCTGACATTTGTATTTGGTGAGGCACTGGAGTTCTCTGGCTGAGAATTCTAAACACCTCAATAAAACTACTACTTCCGGGATTATATATGATGATGCCATGACAAGTTATAAAGGACTTGTAGCACTGTTACCCAAATGTGTGGTGTCCATGGGGACACACTTGTGACACAAAATTATTATATTAAATTGGGTTTTTAAAAAAAATTAGCTCAAAGGTATGGCTGCAAGCGGCCAGATAACTTGCAGGACTTTTGCACTTGTGTATACCAGTACTCACTGACAAGACTCAAAATAAAATAAAATGTTTTTTATTGGAGAATAAACATGGGAACATTCAGACGTACACTCACTTTTGCTGACAAGAGACCACACAAGGCTAACAAAGGAGTAAGGTAGAAAGATTTGGATAGAGGAATAGATTTGGAGAAGATCAGGCCATAATTACCAGTCCTGAAGAGCAGAGGTTCATGCAGCAAAGACTCAGGCAAGAAATTCTGAACAGATGTCCAGCAGAGTGATGGCATATGAAGAATTGTGCACACTTACCTATTGTTTGGGACTAATACTTATATTAAATTTCATATCCTGAAAGTGTGTTTTGAGTGTACAACAATACTCGGAGGGATTTCCCAGTTAAACAAAGGAAACTCTGACTTTGTTAATTGCCACTAATAGCTGAGATATTAAGGTTGATGGATTTATGGCAGCCCCCTTGTTGTGGGAGAGGAAAGGTGTGAGGAAAGACATTTGCAGGGATAATGGGTACTCTGATCACTATTTGTTTTGGAGTATGACTCACTGCCAAGAGCATCCAAGAGGGGATTAGCACATTCTACCTTGATGACTCTGACCCTAAGGGGCTCTGCTTAATTCAATCTTGGGTGTGTTTGCTGGGAATTTCTAAGACATCTTCATTAGTTCCTGGGTGACCTTCATTTGAACCCACTTTCAGTTTGCCCTGGCCTACCAAGACCTTGTGAAATGTCCAATATTGACAAATTATGAATTATTGGAGAGAGTGGTGTAAGGCCAGGTAACAGCACTATCACTTAGTGGGAATGTGCTCCAATATTGTTTTCCAGTAGTAGGCAACAAAATGCTTTGGGAAAACTCACAAGCAGGGGTGCACCCACACTGCACAATTATAGCTGGTTGATACAGCTTTTAACTGCCTTGACTTCACCCTATGGAATTCAGAGATTTGTAGTTTGGAAAGTAGTTAGAATTCTTTAGTACACTCCATTAAACTACAGTAGGACTCCCGTATCCATGGAACCAATATCCATGGTTTCAGTTTTCCACGGGACACAAAACAGAACACATTCAATAGAGTCTTCCCAGATAATGCCTAGAGAGGCATCCTCTCCAGACATTTTCTAGGTCCTCTAAGGCAACTGTATGGTATTTTAAACTGGAAGTTCCATTACTTACAATGGCATTCTCTGTTATCCGTAGATTTCAGTATCCATCCCCCCCTCCGAATAAATCCCCCACAGATACGCATGACCTACTGTACATTATAAGCACTCTCTGACATAACATGCTGAATATACCAGAGAACTACAAATCCTATGATTCTATAGAATGGAGCCATGGCAGTTAAAATTGTATCAAAGTGTTATATTATACAGTGTAGACAAATCCCTGGGCATGTGTTTAGCTGGTCCTCCTGGTCAAGTTCCCCAGTGACTGAATTTGAAAGCATGCTATTGTTCAAATATATAAAGCAGAGCTAGGACCCTCCAACTGTTGTTGACTGCATCATCTATGATCCCTCAAAATTAAGTATGCAGGCTAAGGCTGATGAGAGTGGCAGTCCAAGAATATCTGAAGTGCCATGTGCTATCCATCCTTGGTTTAAACACCCCCTGCAGTTGTGGGAGAGGACAAAAGACTACTGTTTGAGAGTGTCCAGGAAAGCATCCCCCCCCCGAAGAACCATTGCACATTTATTACACAGAGAAACAATAATCTGCAAAGTTGCACAAAATGAAGTGTTATATTCTTCTGGAAATGAGGTTACGTATGGTAAAGCTTTAGCATACATATTTCCATTTCTATATTTAATATCCTGCCTGGAAGGATCCATTTTAATTTGGGCTCTCTGGGAAACAGGATCATCTGGAAGAGACTAAGATGGTTTCCACACATGAACCAGAGTGGAAAATGTTTTTTCGCCATGAAAATGGATACTTATCAATACCTCGTAAGCTTGGGGTAATATGCCTCGATGTTAATGGCAAATTAATCAATGTGTCAGATATCAAAGCATAAAATTGCATAGTCTTGCTAAGATGATTTACCATAAAGAAAGCATTAAAGTCTCTAAGACATATTTTTATGACAAAATATTGGGATATTTTATTGGCACAGGAAAATGCATAATGAGAACAGACAGGAGTGCAATATATTTCAGTTATTGTGACAAACCTTGTTCCAGAGCAAAAATAAGAGGTGACACTAACAACTGATTCTCATTAAACTATTCAAAATGCAACTCTCTGAGCATAGGTTCCACACACTGGCTTTGCTGTTCCTCCATATAAATTCTTAATTTATCTTTATTGAATATGACCACTTGAGAATCTAAATTACACATGTATAATACATATACCGCATTACACGAAAGGCAGATTTATTGCTTGCATTATATAACCAAAATGAAGTTCATGGGCTATGGGCAACATGATTGTAACAGGTAATATTATGCTTCACAGCCATTAATGGCATTACAAATAGCAAGACAGGGACAGTTTGTGTCTGGGTCCCCTGAGTCCAGTCAATCAACTTTTTTTTCACTTACGGTAACTTTTTTGTTTTGTTGTTGAGTTACCAGATAGCCTGAGCTGATTTGCACAAAGAGATTTTAATTCTACTTCACTAGTCACTCTTGTAAAGTGGGAAAACACTCATGGTATAGCACCAATCTTGTATCTTTTTCACTGGCTGCCTATCAGTGTCTGGATTCAATCCAGATAAACTACAAAGTGTTGGTTTTCACCAATTCGGCTCCCTACCTTGCGGCTGAGCCGCTCGGGATGGGGAGCCGCCTTTGCCGCAGCCAGGAGACCATCTGGATGGTCACAGGTGGCGTCACCTGCGACGGAGGATGAGGGGCGGGGCCAGAGGTTATTTAAAGGCCTGCCACCCCTCACCTCCTCCTCTTCAGATAGGAGCAATCGTTGATCGCTGGCGCAAGAGGAGGACGATCGGGAGCAGTTGCTACTGCTCCTTGGCCACAATCAGCCAGCTGCCAGCTGGACAGCGTTAGAAAATTTAAGTGTTATGACCATATAGAGGTCCTTTTAATCAGGTAGTGTTTAAGATTTTCCCAGTCAAGTGACAGGCAAAAAGGCACAGAGAGACCAAAAAGGCACAGAGAGACCAAATTTGGTTTTCAGTCACTATGCATGTAACATTTATTTAGACATAAGTTAAGACATTAAACATTCAGTTAACTATCAAGACCTCTTTTCCATTCACACACACACTCACATCACATACTCACAATGATCCTTCCCTGAAAGGTGATCAGACATCCATGAAGGTGTGGATGGTCTGTTGCTGTGGGTACAGGAACCATGAAAGCAAGGCCGAAAATGTCCCAGCTCTTATACCTTTTCCATCTCCTTCCTTGAGAATTGCATGCTTTTCGAGCTGGCATGATCTCATGACAGTTCCTTAGACAGGTCCTTAGGCAGATCAAGGTGTGTTCCATGTTCACTCAGAACTTCCTCAATCATACCGACAGCTGGTATTGTCTCTGGCATGCCTGGCCAGCAGTCCACTCACTTGTACAGAACGCTCCCAAACTAGGTTATCAGTTTCCATTGTGTTTGGTTATGCTTGGTCAGCACCTCATCTCAGCTTCCAAGTTTTCTCCTTTCCTCGGTCTGGTTTCCAAGTTACGCCTCAAGCAATGCTTTGTGCGGCATCCATTTTCTTGGTTCATTTTAAGGCCTTGTTTTACCAGGAACCCATACATGCACACAATCATGCAAGCATACTCTCACATATTCCCCCTCTTGATACTTAATTAATTCTATAATTGAGTATCATTGGCAATAATATGATAAAAAATTCAGAATAAAAAAGGAATCAATATCCTTCAATAGTCAAGAATAACCAAAACCCAAACAATAAATGAAAAGGTTATGACAATGGTATAGATATCAAGAAAGAATAAAATCATAAATGACAACTTTGGTTATATATCTCTAGAGCTTAAAATTGAATATTTATAGGGAATTCATAGTCATATAGGAATTCTCATCTTCCTTTGTATCAGACAAAATTGAAATAACGCTACTACGACACACCCAAAAAAGAATAGGAAAACAACAGCATATTATAACAATCATAACTATGATCATAACTGTGATATAAAGTATTTCCTTTATCCAAGTAGCAGAAGGCTATAGATCCCTAAGCCATCCAAAAAAAGATCAATCCCCCACCGTTTCATGAACATTATGTTGGATCATAATCCTCAACTTTTCCATTCCATCTTCAATTGATTGATTTAAATTTTAAAATTTAACAGCTCCCTATCATATTGCAAAATCCCCCCTTTTGCAGCCAACAAATAATCCAAAGCTAACCTTTGTTGCATTATCATTTGACTCAATTCTTCTATTTCGGATTGTAACATACAAACAATTTTCCCAGTAGCATTTATTGACTTTTCCAATCTGCATGTAAGTCCTAGTATGCTACTGCGTTTTTCTTGAGCAATAATCCCTGGATATGCCCCCAAAGTTAATACCCCAAAGATAGACCCTGCTACCAACCGGCTCCCCAAAGTGTCTGAATATTGGACATCAATTATAACTTCATCTGAACATGCGGGCCCCAGAGCACCAGCAGATGATGCTCGCTTACGCCTAGATTTTGGCATCTCGGACTTACATACCTGGACTGGAAAGGTCAAATATCTCACCCTGACTATAAGTTCCATACAAGAAAAATTCTCTCTACACAAAGATTACTTAATTTAAAAAAAAAGTATGTTTTGAATAATCCTTCCATTTAGTCAATCAATCAATCAATCAATTCGATTTATTTCAGCCAACAGGCCATTGACAACAAAATATATATAGAACATATAAAACACATAAAACGTTTAAAAGCATTAAACTGCAAAAACTTATTAGAATAAAACCAATATATATTAATAACGTGCGCATCGAGTAAGCATATATATTCGTACAGAAACACTCTCAGGAATTTGAATAATCCAAACCTTAGACATAAGGCTAGGTGGCTATTTCTTTGAATTTACCTAATGCAAAATGCAAAAGATCTAGCTATTCAACTAGTTTAACACATGCTCTTACGTGTTTTAATGGCAGAAAAAAGAAACTTGGCCACTGTTTCCGTTTTGCTTTTCTTTGCATCATTCAACAGGTATTCCATATACCAACTATTTGGTCTACCCGGGAACTTGAGCAGGAGGGGAGATATTAATCTCAACCTCTCATCTTTATAAAAGGTACAAAAGAGTAAAACATGTTCTAAAGACTCAACAAATCCCTCCCCACAGGGACAAACCCTCTCATAATAGGGTATTCCCTTAAACCGACCCTCTAGGAGTGCTGAAGGTATTACGTTAAATCTGGCTTTAGAGAACACAGCTCGGTACTTTGGGATAGTCAAATTTTGTAAATAAGAAGCCTCCCTCTCTAAATTAAACTGTAGGCCTAAACTGATGGGAGAACAGGCAGTACGGGCAGACGATAAAGAATATTGAATATCCATATCTTTTATGCGACGTATCATGATCTGCTGGGTTCTCGAGAGGTCTTGTGACATTAAAAAATTACTTGAGAAGCCCAACCTCAGTAGTTTCTCCTGAATATTATTAGACCAGAGGGTGGTGTAATTGTCTTTCCGAACAAGATGCCAGAGACCTGAATCAGGGCCCGCATAAAAAAGTTTCAACCAGTACTTTAACGTCCATATCCAAGCAGTGCATTCCAGAGAGTGACAGCCCACGTCGAGACGTAGAACAGCTGATGGAACACAGTTGGGTACTCCGAATAATTTACGGAGATAGATGGAGAAAACCTGTTCTAGCTCTACAGAGAAACCCTGGATCCAAATAGGAATCCCAAACAACAGTTGTGGTAAAACCTTGGCCTGAAACACCTTCAAGGCTGCAGGAAAGAATTGGCCTCCTTTAGTGAAGAAGAATCGAATTAGGGCCTTAGCGCTATTATTTGCTGATTGGGCAACTATTGATCTCTAGGATGTCCATCCTCGAGTTGATTGGAAAGATATTCCTAGATACCTGAAGGTTTTGACTTCTTCTAGGCTATGTCCATTTAAAGTCCACCTAGATCAGGTCTTTTTTTTTTTTTTTGAGAAAACCATGATTTTTGTTTTCTTATAATTGATGATCAGACCATTTTCTTCACAGTAACCTCCAAAGACTCTCAGAATTTGTTTCAAGCCTATTTTCGAAAAAGAAAGGAGAACTGCCTCATCTGCGTACAAAAGTAAAGGGATACTAACCAAGGCCAGTTTGGGAGAATGGCGTGCTACCGCTGAAATTGAAACTGAAAGATCATTAAGATAAAGGTTGAATAATAAGGGTGCCAAAATACAACCTTGTCGTACACCTTTTTGGGCGGAGATAGGTTTCGTAAGGTTACCCTGAATGCCACATCTCACTTGTATAGTTGTGTTTCGATATAAATTCATGATTAACCACAGCAGTCTCCTATCAATGGTAGAAGCAAAGAGTTTTGTCCACAGCCTATCTCTGGGAATTGAATCAAATGCAGATTTCAAATCAATAAATGCCACATATAATCCTTCACCTTGTGAAATGGAATATTTCTCAGCCAGATGGTTAAGAACCAAGCAATGGTCAAGAGTTGTTTTGCCTCTTCTAAAACCGATTTGTCCATTACCTATGATGTTCTCACTGTCTATCCATTCTAAGAGGCGATTATTAAGAAAACGGCCATAAAGTTTACCAACAACCGACAGTAAACTTATGGGTCGATAATTAGCTGGATCATTTCTAGGTCCCTTCTTGTAAATAGGGATTATAACCGCATTTGACCGACTCGAGGGAATTTTGGCTGTTTGGTTAATAAGGGTGAAAAGGGAAGCAAGTAGAGGGGCCCACCAAGAGATATTAACTTTCAGGAGCTCCGGCAAAATTAGGTCAGACCCTGGGGCTTTTCCAGATTTGATCTGGTTGATCAAAGATTTAAGTTCTTCTTGGGATACGGGGGGCCACTGAGGGATATCCAAAGAGTCAAGAGAGAGTCGATTGAACAAGTTGGAAGCCTCCGAAATTTGTTCCCCAGGATCACTATAGAGTGTGGCGAAATAATCTTCCCAAACATTAATAGGGATATTACAAGGAGGAGATCCACCAGCATTTCCTAACATCCCTGTTACTGTGGCCCAAAAAAGTTTAGTATTTTTTTGTAGGGAGAAGTTTATTAGAGATGACCACTGTTTTTGAATTGCCTCCTTCTTTTTCCTAGCTAAAAGTAATTTATACTGTCTTCTGGTGGTAAAATACAATCGAGGCAAGGACTGGCAATTATTTCTCCTGTATTGGATGTAGATATATCTCAAATTGGATCTAGCTTCAGTGCAAGTCTTATCAAACCACGGAGCCCTTCTTCTATATTTGAATCTACTTGGGTTCTTCGTTGTAGGAGTCAGCAGGGGAGTCAGGGTCCTAAGAAGCTGGGAATAATTCTCTAAAGCATGTTGCACTTCTTGTGATCCAGTAATTTGGTTTTTAAGGCCAAGGCATAGGGATGAGTTAAGAAGAACCAAAGTCTCTTCATGGAGAGTTTCAGTCCACCGTAGCCTTTTCTGTCTAATTTCCATAGTTAAATCAGTAAATGGCAAATGTAACTGTGAGTGTATATTCAGGGGAATCCTAAACAAAAAGGAGAGAGGAAGGTGGTCACCATCTAGTCTTGTTCCTACGGAAAAACTAACTACCTGACTAACAAAAGCATTGGAAACCAGTACATAATCAATGGTTGAGCTGCCTTTTGCTGAGATATAAGTATACTCACCCCAGGGGTCAAATAAAGGATTCCCATTAAGCATTCTTAAGGCAAGGAGTTCAATCATTTGCATAAAACAAGTACCTGCCGGATTAATACCCTGGTCCTTAAAATGTCTCACTATATTCAGGGTACAATCCTCTAACACTTCTAATCCCCAAGCAGGAGAAGAGAAAAGGGCCTCGTTGTTATGTCCTATTCTGGCATTGAAATCCCCCAATATCACCACAACAGCTGAGGGAAATTGTCCCTCTAATTTAACTATATAATTTTCTAATATTTCCCACACCTTCTTACTACGATCTTTAGAAAGTTTAGGATGAATATAAACATTTCATAGAATCATAGAATTGGAGAGTTGGAAGAGACCACGAGGGCCATCCAGTCCAACCCCCCTGCCACGCAGGAAATCTTGATCAAAGCATCCCCAACAGATGGCCATCCAGCCTCTGTTTAAAGACCTCCAAGGAAGGAGACCCCATCACGCTCCGAGGGAGTGTGTTCCACTGCCGAAGAGCTCTTATTGTCAAAAAGCTCCTCCTCATGTTGAGGTGGAATCTCTGTTCCTGGAGCTTGCACCCATTGCTCCATGTTCCAGTCTCTGGAGCAGCAGAAAACAAGCTTGCTCCATCGTCAGCATGACATCCCTTCAAATACTTAAACAGGGCTATCATATCGCCTCTTAACCGTCTTTTTTCCAGGCTAAACATACCCAGCTCCCTAAGTCTCTCCTCATAAGGCATTGTTTCCAGACCTTTCACCATTTTAGTTGCCCTTCTCTGGACACGCTCCAATTTGTCAATATCCTTTCTGAATTGTGGTGCCCAGAACTGGACACAGTATTCTAAGTGAGGTCTGACCAAGGCAGAATAGAGTGGCACTATTACTTCCCTTGATCTAGACACTATACTTCTATTGATACAGCCCAAAAACTCATTGGCCTTTTTAGCTGCCGCATCACACTGTTGGCTCATGTTCAACTTGTGGTCTACTAGGACTCCTAGATCCCTTTCGCACGTAGTCTCATTCAGCCAGGTCTCTCCCATCCTATATTTATGCAGTTCATTTTTCCACCCTAAATGCAGTACTTTACATTTCTCCGTATTGAATTTCATTTTGTTAGCTTTGGCCCAGCTCTCCAGTCTATCCAGGTCATTCTGAATTTTGATCCTGTCCTCTAGGGTATTAGCTACTCCTCCTAATTTGGTGTCATCTGCAAATTTAATAAGTATGCCCCTAATTCCCTCATCCAAGTCATTGATAAAGATGTTGAATAGCACTGGGCCCAGGACAGAACCCTGTGGCACCCCACTGGTCACATCTTTCCAAGATGAAAAGGAGCCACTGCTGAGCACCCTTTGGGTTCGGCCGGTCAACCAATTACAAATCCATTGAACAGTTAACTTGTCTAGCCCACATTTTACAAGCTTGTTTGCAAGAATGTCATGGGGAACTTTGTCAAAGGCCTTACTGAAATCAAGGTATGCGATGTCCACAGCATTCCCTTCATCTACCAAGCTGGTAACTTTATCAAAAAAAGAGATCAGATTAGTCTGGCATGACTTGTTTCTCTGAAACCCATGTTGACTTTTTGTGATTATGGCATTGCCTTCTAAATGTTCACAGACTCTCTGTTTAATGATCTGCTCTAGAATCTTCCCTGGTATTGATGTCAGACTAACTGGACGATAATTGTTGGGATCCTCTTTTTCCCCCTTTTTGAAGATGGGAACTACGTTTGCCCTCCTCCAGTCTGCTGGGACTTCTCCTGTTCTCCAGGAGTTCTCAAATATTATTGCCAATGGGTCTGAGATTATATTTGCCAGCTCTTTTAATACTCTTGGATGTAGTTCATCTGGTCCTGGAGATTTAAATTCATTTAGATTAAGAAGGTATTCCTGTACTACCTCTTTACTTATTTTGAGCTGGATTTCCCCTATTGTGTCCTCTGTTCCATTATCCTCAGGTAGGTCCTCCTTTTCCTTTTTTGAAAACACTGAGGCAAAGAAGGTGTTGAGTAATTCTGCCTTTTCTCTGTCCCCTGTTAGCATTTTGCCATCTTCTCCACGTAGCGGCCCTATCATTTCCTTTTTCCTCCTTTTGCTGCGGACATACCCCAAAAAAACTTTTTATTGTTCTTAACCTCCCTAGCAAGCCTGAGCTCATTCTGCGCTTTAGCTTTTCTGACTTTATTCCTACACGTGTTCGCTATCTGTTTGAATTCTTCTTTGGTGATTCCCCCCCTTTCCATTTCCTATACATGTTCCGTTTAAAACTTAGCTCCATTGAAAGTTCTTTAGTCATCCATCCTGGTTTCTTGAGACACCTCCCATTTTTCTTCCTCAATGGTACTGTTTGAAATTGTGCCTTCAGTATCTCCTTTCTGAGAAAGTCCCATCCGTCTTGAGGTCTCTTCTCTATTAGTATTCCTGACCATGGGATCACCCCCAGTATTTCCCTGAGTTTATTGAAATCAGCTCTTCTAAAGTCAAGAATGTGTGTCTGACTATGCCTGGCTTCTCCTTTCCATTGTATAACAAACTCCAGGAGAACATGATCACTCTCACCTAAGGATCCCACCACTTGCACCCCATTAACCAGGTCATCTCTGTTGGTTAGGATCAGATCTAAAATAGCTGACCCCCTTGTTGCCTCTTCCACCTTTTGGACCATGAAATTGTCTTCCAGGCATGTAAGGAATTTGCTAGACCTTGTAGTTTTGGCTGAGTTAGATTGCCAGCAAATATCAGGATAGTTGAAGTCTCCCATCACTACTACATCTCTCCTTTCTGCATGTGTGTTCATCTGTTCTAGAAAGGCAACATCTAATTCCTCTGTCTGATTTGGGGGTCTGTAGTAGAGTCCCACAATCACATCCCTGTTGTTTCCCTCCCCTTTAATTTTAATCCAGACGCTCTCCACCTGGCTTCCAGTACTGATGTCGTGGATCACTTCACTGGTGTAAATATCCCTGACATATAATGCTATTCCTCCTCCTTTCCTGTTTGGCCTGTTTCTCCTATAAAGGTTATACCCCTCTATTCCTACATTCCAATCATGAGACTCGTCCCACCAGGTTTCAGTAATGCCTATTATATCATATTTGTTTTGTAGTGCGAGGACGTCAAGTTCATCTTGCTTATTTCCCATGCTCTGTGCATTAGTGTAGAGACATCTGAGACCATGTGTTCCCTTTACTTGCTTCCTGTGCAAGTTTTTTGCCTCCCACTGTTGGGTTCTTGCGCTGTTTGCCTTGTTCCCTCTATGACAGTTTGACTATTTTCTCCAGCCCTTTTGCCTTCCAGAATACTGTCTCCCTCCCCCATTTGACTCAGTTTAAAGCCCTCCTGATCAAATTCTTGAGACTGTTGGCAAAAATGTTTCCTCCAACTTTTGTAAGATGCACCCCATCTCTTGCCAGAAGTCCCCCCACATGGAAGCGCAGTCCATGATCCAAGAATCCAATTTGTTCTTGGTGACACCATCTACATTTATCAACTGCAAGCTCAGGATACCAAAATCAATTAGGCAAGCCATGGCAATTGTTTCACAATAAGTCAAGCACTTATTACTAGCTTTAAGAGATGTAGAAATCCGAATGGCAAGACCTGCACTAGGTCTGCCTTTGCCAGAAGATGGAATAGCAGGTAAGTCAAAAGTGGTGTATCCACTGTAATTAATTCCAGAGGTGCACCATGTCTCTTGGAGAAGGATCACATCAAACTTATTGATGTAATCTAGCATGCCAGGGTCATTGATCTTAGAATTCCATCCAGCCATGTTCCACAATAGCATTTGAGTAAAGAAATTTCTGAATAGGGAGCCTTTAATTTGCTAAAAGCTGAAGGCCACGCACCATTATAAAAGTACTGAGCTTGAGAAGATACTACCCCACCCGGCGGACTCCGTGTTAGATGAGGACAAACAATATCTTTTGAGGATTGTCAAGAAATGAGGTTATGAGGAATTGAGAAAACGTCCACATTATTTTGAACTAAAGGGTCAAAAGTAGATTGCCAAGCCTCCAGCGTGGAATGGAAGGTTACCTGTGGATTCTGAGACTGAGCCTGGAGATCTTTCTCCAGAACAAGATTACTAGCAGGGCTCTGACTGACTTCTGTTTGTAAAAATGGAAAATTTATGTTCTTATTTGTTGGTGTAAGTTGGACACTGTTTACTTCGCATATACTAATGGAACAATTTGATGAGGGTTGTTTGTTTCCTGCTAAATTGTTCGCGACATGAGCACCATTTAGATCTATTGATGGTGAGATAAGATCGATAAGCGGTCCTGCCATCACCGTGGTCTCCTGTAAGGTTTTCTTAAGATTATCTAGTTTGCGTAAAATGTCCATTTGCTCATTTCTAGACCATGAGCCAAAAGCATTAATAATCTCAGCATCGCCGAGATTAGCCTCGTCGACTGTTGGAGGATGGTACTGAGTTCCTCTATTTCGTTTTTGGATGGCATTATGGGGAGGAGAAAGACTAAGAACATCTGGTGGCCTCTTGGCAGAAGGTCTATTACTTGTTGTAGTTACGCTACATAGCAGTCTAACTGAATCAATTGAAAACACTCTAGAAGGATAAATTTGAAAAGATGCTAGATATGGTCTTATTTTCAAAATCATAGCTGGAATGGTAGACTCTTTAAATGATAAAACAAATCGTTTTTGGTTTTGGACTGGGCAGCCATTCGATGGTATCAAGATCTATCGTTTTGTAATGACAGTGGAGCAACTGCCCTATTGAAGTTTTAATTGTTCTCATATTGTTCCATCATCCTTGGTTGATCCCATTCAAAGAAATAGAAAATGAAATCTTCTGGGTTTCTAAAATACATGTCTGTTTACTTAGAGTTTTCCTGACTGCTCTGTTGTTAGATTCAATAATTACATTATCACTTCATTCCTTGTCAGAAGGCTTGGGCCCTTTAGTATTATTATTCTTGGGATGATGTTTACCTATATCATTCCGGGTTCTGTTGCTGTCTTGCCCCTTGTCTAAAACAATAGCTGGGGTCTTATCCTTTCCCGTTGGCACAACACTATGGGTGGTAGGGTCAATAGTCTGTTTGAGAGCTGAATTTTGGAGATATTTTTTTTAACAAATCTAAATTATGCTTAATATCAGTTAATTGATCAAATAGTGCAATAACTGAGTAAGCATTGCCTGGCCATGAATTCCGTTGTGCTTTCCCAGGGGAGACTCTTCAAATTCTTTTTAAATATCTCACTTTGAGGTTTATTTCCTGTGATCTGAGGGGAGCTAGCCAACTGAACTGGAGATCACAGATGAGAATTGTTGGAACTTTCCAATTGATTTCCATTTAACTCGTCATCAGGGGTAAGCAATAAGGGTAATGATTCTATCAGCTGTCGGCTTTCGGGTTCAGATTGAGAATTCAAGTCTATCAGTTCTACTGATTCAGAAGATGATGGAGGGGGAGCAGTGGAGGCTATCACATTATTAACTGTTCTCCTTTGTATTTTGTTGAAAAAGTCTTCCATCTTTGGTTGTTTGGCTGCCTTTGATGGGGAAGAAAAAAAGGAGCCTGGGCTGTTTCCACTTCCGATCTTTCTCTTACTCATGGTGTTCTCTTCGTTTGCCAATGCCAATGCCGTCACTATATCTGCTGCGCTGCCGCTGGGCCCCAGAGGGAGGGAGGAAGGCATTGGGGCTTTCTTCCTCACAGCCCTGCAGAGTCTTCTTCTGGCTGGCTGGCTGGTAGGTGTTCCTGGGGTGGGGGTGGTGGAGTGACTTTTAAGGCCAGCCACTCCTGGCCACACCCCAACTCCCTGCTGCCTCAGCTGCCTTTACCCCGGTGTAATGGGAAGGAAGGAAGGCTTCCTCACAGCCCTACAGAGTCTTCTTCTGGCTGGCTGGTAGGTGTTCCCTTCCATTTAGTGTTCCAAGTCCCCCTATGTATACCATAAAAACACATTCCCACCGTGGTAATTTGATATCTCATCCTCCAAAATCAAGTAGTGTCAAGTCCATCTGGTACCACAGAAAATAATGTGGGAGGGCCCTCAGCTGTTTTTGATAATCCCAATAAAATGACATCAGGGTCTTCAATTAGAGAGGGCAAAAGGGTATATGCCCTATTGATTGTGGATGGGCATAAACTAATGTTACATCTTTCCCATGATATTCAAACATGTGCTCAGCATGTCACCTAATCCAATTCCCTTGTGTCTTTTCACAAAATCAAATTCCAAAAAGGACAATTGCTACCCACCACCTCTTCATTTTCGTGGATGTCACCATTTCATGTTTATCCTCTTTCTGTAATTATCCAGGTGATCTCAAACCCACTTAATATAAAAACAATCCAGTAGGGGGTCACGGCTGTGATCCAGTTTCGGCTGAAGGACTTCGGCCATCCGTGGTCACCTGCAGCTTCGTGCAGGTGAGGACTGTCACAGAGGCCACGCCTGTCAGGACGCAAGTTATCAGTCCCGTTCCATGATGGGGTAGCCCGCTGGGGTGTCCCGCTTATGGCTCACAGAAAGGCTTTCCATGACATGGGAGCCTGCTGCAGGAGTCCCAATTGCGAGTGCCCAGCTCCCTCCGTGGCTCAGTGGACACTGGCAGAGCAGGAGATCCCCTGGAGCTTCGGCGGCAGTGGCTGCTGCGTTTTTTCAAGGAGTATTGGGCTTGGGGGTCCTAGACCAGGGAGGCTAGTGATTCCCTGGGGTGGTTTTAGGGTGGCTACAATAATTAGGTTTCTAGAGATAAATCTTGGCGGGCCACCAGGGGGGTTTCTGGTTGGCAGTTGATTTTTGCTCCCTGCAGGTAGGTAGTTGGCCATAAAGGTGGTTGGTCCCCATAGTTTGGGCAGGCCACCGGGGGGGGTTAGCATCGGTTGTTTGTTTTCCCCCCAGATTTTGGCGGGCCATCAGGGTGGCCTGTTAAGTTAAGAACAATTGGCTGGGCAGTTCTCTCTTATTTTGGCGTGCCACCAGGGGGGTGTTGATATTAGTTAACTGCCATTCCATCTAGTTTTTGGTGGGCCACCAGGGGGAGCTATCAGCAGCAGCCGGCTAGGCTGTGATCTGTAGTTGTTTGCTGTTCCTGTGGCAGGCCAGCACAGGGACATTACTGTGGTCCCTATAGGCCTTTTAGGATCCTTCTTTGCTGGGCCCTGGAAGCCATTTTGTGGGATCCTTTGAGGGAGGCAGCCATTTTGTTCTAGTTTGGCACCAGGCATTCATAGTGGATTCCTGGATACAATCTGGTGATTATTTGATCTGGCTAAGATCTGGTGACTATCTGATCTGATTCACCATAGTATTGATCTGCCTGGTGTCTATTTTGGTTGATTGACTGTTGATTGCTGTTTAATATTGTTTAATAATAATAATAATAATAATAATAATAATTGGTGCATTAGGCACTTGTTTCACAGTTAATCTATCTTGCCTGTTAAATGGCTTCCAAAAAAGGTAAAGGGGGTCAGAAAGGGAAAGGGTGGGCGGCTAAGCAGCCGCTACTGGCACCAGTGGACCTTGATCCTCACTCATTCAGTGACAAGGAGGATCATATTCCACGGAAGGCAATTTTGGTGAGGATCCAACACCTTGAGAAGCTGCAGGGTATTCAAGGGGATGAAGTGGTGATGTCTAGCAGCCATGGTAAGAGAAGAAATGTGGCTGATGATATTTTTTCTTGCTTAGATGCTTTGGAGCACAACATCCAAGATGGAGCTTCAGGATCCAAGCATGCAGATGGTGCAGTTGGAGTGGATCAGCCTCCCGTTACTCCCCAGGAACCGCCTGGGAGTGAAAACTTGGTACCTGGGACTTCAGGTGAGTCCGTTGGTGACACATTTACTCCAGTTACAAGTGCAAATTGGCCTTGGGGTTCTTGGCCTTCGCTGACACAGAGCACACACACCAATATGGGCATGCAGCCAGCTTCTGTTACCTGGCCGATGCAGCAGAAGGCATTAAATTGGGTCCCACCACAGTGGTCTCTCTGGTTGAATTACAGGCCTGGGTCAATGACCCCCCTCTTTGGTTTAGTCAGGGCTTACCGTGTACTGCTCAGGAGACAGGATACGACACGGTAGCTTATTCGGCCATTCCATTTGGCGAGATGTCCCTCCCATTAGGCGATCATTTGCTTCAATCCACCAGGGATAAAATAATAAAAGAGGAATATGTGGATTTGTTTTCCCTACTCTGTAGGGAGGTGGAGAAAAAATATAGGGATGAAATGGATGAGAAGGATAAAGAGAAATTGAAGAAGAATAAAGTGAAGAAGAACTGGACTAATTGGCTTTCCGGATTCCTCATTTATGCTGGGGTTGTTGGTAAGGCAAATCCTCATCGTGTGGCAGCCCTATTTCAGTATTTAGATATAATTCACTGAGTTTACAGTGACTTTGCTGGTCCAGCATGGCTTCTGTACGATGAGGCCTTTAGGATGCGTGCTGCAATTTACCCTTCCTTGAGATGGGACATGATGCATCCCCAGTTATGGATGCAACTTATGACTCCGGCTCGCCCAATCCAAGGTGAGAGGACTCATAGTGGTCACTGGTTAAGTCGTCTAGTACTACCACGATGCGTGCCCCTGCTGGCAATGTTTTTGCTACTAAGCAGTTGTGTTGGGAGTTTAGTTCACATGGTTCTTGCACTAAAAAGCCATGCAGGTTTAGCCACAAGTGCTCTATCTGCAGTGGGGGGCCTTCCTTTCAGAACTGCCCCGGGGTAAAACATTTACCCAGGGTGGTAGGGCCAATCAAGGAGGGAGGGGTGGGAGTTCCACCACTAACCCTCCAAAAGGGACCCAGCCCAATCAATAATGAGGTTTTACAGTGTTGGCTCAAAGTTTACCCAGATAGGACGGCGGCCAAAATGTTACTAGAGGGTTTCCAGTGGTTTTAGGATTCCTTTTCAAGGTGTCAGGCAGCCTTTCTGGGCACGTTATTTAAAATCAGTTTTAGGTTTGGAAGATGTGGTTAGGGAAAAAATTGGGAAGGAAGTTAAGGAGGGTCAAGTTTTGGGTCCTTTTTTAAGTCCTCCAGTCCCCATACTAAGTTTTGCCTCTGAGCGTTGTGCCCAAAAAGGCCCCTGGGGAATTTAGACTCATTCACCATTTATCGTGCCCAAAAGGTGATTCAGTGAATGACTCTATTTCCCATGAGCTGTGTACGGTTCAGTATACATTGTTTGATGCTACCGTTAGGGCTGTTCGTCTGCAGGGTTGTGGGGCTGAGCTGGCAAAATGCAATATTAAATCTGCCTTTCGCCTTCTACCAGTTCACCCGGAGGATTTTGGATTGTTAGGTTTCCAGTTTGAAAGACAGTTTTATATGGACTGGGCTCTTCCCATGGGCTGTTCTGTTTCATGCAATGCATTTGAAGCCTTCAGTACCTTTCTTGAATGGGCCCTGAAGGCAAGGACTGGTTTGCACAGTGTTGTACACTATTTAGACTTTTTTTTTTTTAATGATAGGGCCATATCAATCAGGTCAGCATAAATACTTGTTACAGCAGTTTGAGGCATTGGCTGGTGAGTTAGGGGTTCCCCTAGCACCTGAAAAAATGGAGGGTCTTGCCCAGGTGTTAACCTTTTTGGGCAACGAAATTGACACAGTTGACCAGCAGTGTAGACTGTCTTCAGCTAAGGTCAGCGACCTGAAGGATAGAGTTGCCCAGTTCTTAACATGGCATAAGGCCACCTTGCAGGAATTTCAGGTCCTTATAGGTCATTTGAACTTTGCCTGTAAGGTGGTAGCACCTGGCAGGGCTTTCCTTCGCCGGCTATGTGATGCTATTAAGAGTGTGAGACAGCCCTACTTCTTAATTTGCATTACTAGGGATATTAGGGCTGACTTGTTGGTCTGGCAAACATTTTTGGAACAGTTTAATGGGATCTCTTTTTGGCGCAAAGAACGCAAGTTGAAAGGTAATCTGCAAATTGCCTTGGATGCTGCTGGATCCTCGGGGTTTGGGGTTTATTTTGGTGGACGGTCGTGCGCAAGTAGGTGCCCTCCTGATCGGGCCGCGTCAAATATTGTGGCTTATTTGACATTTCTAGAATTCTTCCCGATGTTGGTGGCGGCCACTATTTGGGCTGAGGAGTTGGCAAATTCATCTGTGCACTTTTGCTGTGATAATATGGCTACCGTCCAGGTGATAAACTCCCTCACCTCAATGTCCCCTCGGGTGATGGTATTCATCATGGCCTTTCCATTACAATGTTTGAAGTTTAATATTCTGTTTGTTGTGCAGCATGTGGCGGGTGTTAACAATGGGATTGCTGATGCTCTTTCCTGCATGCAGATGGAGCGCTTCAGAGAGTTGGCCCCCGACGCAGCACCCAAGGGCGATCCGATGCCAGCAAGCCTGTTGAGGCTTGGGAGGTTGAGCTCGTGAGGGCTCTAGGTATGTCCATGGCAGTGAGCACTCAAAAGGGATGCAGTGAGCACTCAAAAGGGCCTTATGTGATTTTTTTCAGTTTAGGGAATAGTCAGGCTTCACGCAGGGTGTGCCTGTACCTTTTCAGCAGCTTTTTAAGTTTTGCTTCTTCCTATACCATAGGAGTTTATATCCACAATCCATTAAGATTCAACTTTCAGTGATTGCATTTTGGCTCAAAGCTCAGGTTGTCCCAGATAGTACAGGGGATTTTCGTATTAGGAAAGCCCTGGAAGGGTGGTCCAGAGAACGGGGGCATAGGGTTGATAGTAGGGTCCCAATTTCTCCTGCCATTCTAGAAGGGTTGGTGAAAGTTTGGTTAGACATTTGTAAGTCTCCATACGAGGTGCTGCTTTTTCATGCAGCTGCGTTGACAGCCTTTTTTGATGCCTTATGCATTAGTGAGCTTGTGCAGGCATCTAAGACGGATGCTTCTCATCAAGCTCTGGAATTGAGAGATGTCGTTATGGAAGGTCGCCAGGTCACATTGACCCTGCGTTTTTCTAAGTTGGACCAATGCAGAAAGGGCAAACAGTGTCGCTTGCTGCCATGCAGTGACCCAGAGTTATGTCCAGTTGGGGCTTTATAACAGTTTTAAAGAATTCGGGGGGCCCTACTGGGCCGGCTTTTCATGCATGTGGATTTTCCCCCTCTGACCAAATACCAATTCTGGACGCTGATGACTAAAGCTTTAGGTAAGTTGGGTCTTCAAGGGGTTCGTTTTGCCACCCACTCCTTCTGCATAGGAGCTGCTTCTACGGCGTCTGCAATGGGCATGCCATCAGCGGCAATCCAAGGGATTGGCCGATGGAGGTCCTCCTCCTATCGGCGTTATGTGCGTCCTCTTACTTACTAACTGGTTATCTTCCTCTTTTTCTTCAGATTCTAGGTCGACGTTGGTGAGGCTGCAGGTGCTGATCTGTGCCCACAGTATGGTGTATTGGGTGGCCCAACAGGCCCGGCTGTGTTACTTTGGGCCTCACCTGGGTTTGGGGAAAGAGGCCACAATTGAGTGGTTGGGAAGGAGGGGTTTATGCTGGCGTGGCCTTTTGCCACTGCTTTTTGAGGAGCGCCAAGTGCCTCCACCTAATGTCCTTATTTTACACCTAGGGGGGGATGATTTGGGGTTATTAAAAGGGAAGGCGCTGGTCCTTCAGGCGATCCATGACATGCAGGTAATCAGGTCGTGGTGGCCTGAGGTTACCGTCATGTAGTCTGCCATGCTGCCAAGACAGCACTGGAGGGGGGAAGGTGATCCCCGTTCACTGGATAAAGCCAGGAGGGGAGCTAATCGGGAAATTAAGAATGCCATGTATAAGAGGTTCACCCTAACATTGTGTCCAAGAGGCCTGAGCTCTACCGAGCTGATGGGGTACACCTTTTGGACGCTGGAAATATGGTCTTTGTGAATGATCTCCAGAAGGGGTTGAGGGACTTTTGGACGAGCTGGTGGGGGAAAGAGACTAAGCGGACGCTTGCCCCTTTCTGTGGCAGGGAAGGGGGAGGTGTTGCTTCGGTGGGCACCTTGGCACCAATTTTCGGTGAAGGTAGGATCTCTGGAACGGCCACTTCATGTCGTGGGGTCTAAGGGGACAGAAAAAGACCCACCTTGAGGCTGGCCTAAAGGATAATCCTTCACCCCAATCCATGGGGCTTGGCTGAAGGACTTTTGGGTTCACCTTCCAGATGCGGGCCGGCTGGCGAGCAACCCCAGGCAAGTGGTGTTTCTCTCCAGGACCCAGGTGTTCACCCGGGAAGGCTGAGGGGTGTGGTCCAGTTTTGACGTACTGCTTCAGCTGGTCCCTCACCAGATTGCCTCCCCCTGCTGAAGATTTTAGAGGGAATTTAAATAGGTTGAGTTCAATAAAAACACTTTATTTCACCCCATTTTACGTGTGTGGTCTCTTTATTCCGCAATCAGCCAGCAATAAGGCCCAGAGCTTGGAAATGCCACTTTTTGGAACCCAGACTCTCCCAGACAGTATGGTTGTGCTACTTGGAGGATTTTTGGACTTGTAGTCAAGCAATGCCTTTGGACTTGTAGTCAAGCAATGCCTTTCTGGAAAGCTCTAGGTGGCCCTAGCTATTATAAGGACCATCTCCTCCTATATGCACCTGTGAGGGTTTTATGATCCATTTCAGAGGCCTTATTATCTATATCACCATCTTAGAACAGGAGGCAAATATCATATAATATGAGGTCTTCTCCTGTGTGATGCTGTAGCTCCTGGGTAGCTCATTTCAAGGAAATCTTTCAGGCTAGGTCTCTGCCCTTTTCTATATAGGCATTTGCTTTAAAAGAATGTCTACTACTACTGTTTTTGAATTGTATTTTATCTTGAAGTTTTTAGGTTATGGTAGTGTATTAATGTGCTTGTGAATGTGCTTCTATATTTGCTTGAAGTTCATTTCTTTCCTGGGAAGTGTCTGCCTAATGGGTAGCACTGTGCAATACAACTAAGAAGTTGATTGTTTTTATTTTAATTTCATTTTACTTGCAATATCTCAAAATGCCCTGAAAACTCTGCATGAGGGAGACTATTGGATATTTTTCTCAGTCCTCATGTTTAAGCAATTTGACATAATTTCCTGAACTGTTTTATGAATTGGAAATAGGTAACTCTCATTCAGATACCATCCTTTATTTGAATCAAATTTTGAGACTAGGCTCATCTACATGGGCCTGAATATGCCAGCTTCCCACCAGTGTATTCTGCCCACAAATCCATCCTGTTTCTCCTCTGTTAGAGCATGAAATGGGAGGAACTCCAGATCACCATGCTTGTCTAACCTGGTCACATGCTTTGGGGCTGCCTCCTGGTTGCAGAAGAGATGGCAGCTATAACAATGGGCCAGGGTGGTATGGGCTCCAGCAGTGGCAAGGGGACTGATCTATTTTATTTTGGCTGAAGTGTTTTTTCACAGGTCTTTTTAAAAAATGGTTCAATGGTTTTTGCCCCTCTTGGCCCAGCCTAGGTCCCAGGGGTTGTGAGGACTGCCAGTGGGCAAAACTGGGCAAATGTCTGGCAGCATCTGGACTGCAAGGCTCAGAGACAGGACCAAGATGGGGTAAATAGCCAGTGTAGACAAGCCCTAGATTTCTCTCATGAAAATTAATAAACATATTGTATGCAATTTTGTACATGCTTCCCATTGTTTGTTAGAATTTTTCAGTTTTATTTTCAGACATTTCTACTCACATGTTTGAAATAATCTTATCCTGTATGCTGTTTCTCTGAAATGCACACAGATTTTTGAAGCAGGGTACAGTTTGCTTCACAACAAGCCTTGGAAGTACAATGTGAATACTTTCTTCAAGGAGCATGGCTCTTCTAGACCTTTTCCACATGGTGATGCACTGTATTTTGCACTTCTTTGAACTTTCCAATGGAGTTCTTCATTCCAAAAATGGAATTGGAAGAGACCTCAAGAGCCATCCAGTCAAATCCCATGCCATGTAGGAATACACAATCAAATCATGCCCGGCAGATAGCCATCCAGCCTCTGTTTAAAAACCTCCAAAGAAGGAGACTCCACTACACTCAGAGGCAGTGTATTCCACTTCCAAACAGCTCTTACTGTCAGGAAGTTCTTCCTAATTTTTAGGTGGAATCTCTTTTCCTGTAGTTTGAACCCGTCTCTGGAGCAGCAGAAAACAAGCTTGCTCCATCCTCAGTATGACATCCTTTCAAATATTTAAACATGGTTATCATGTTACCGCTTAACCTTCTCTTCTCCAGATTAAACATGCCCAGCTCCCTAAGCCTCTCCTTGTAGGGCATGGCTTCCAGATCTCCCACCATTCTGGTTGCCCTCCTCTGGACACATTCCAGCTTCTCAATATCCTTCCTGAATTGTGGCGCCCAGAACTGCACACAGTATTCCAGGTGAGGTTTGACCAAAGCAGAATACAGTGGCACCATTACTTCCCTTTATCTAGACACTATACTCCTATTAATGCAGCCTAGAATTGCATTGGCTTTTTAAGCTGCTGCATCACACTGCTGACTCATGTTCAGCTTGTGGTCCACTAAGACTCCTAGATCCCTTTTGCATGTACTGCCATCAAGCCAGGTGTCACCCATCCTATATCTGTGCCTTTCATTTTTACTGCCCAAGTGTAGTATCCTACATTTCTCCCAGCTGAAATTCATTTTGTTAGTTTTGGCCCAGCTTTCTAATCTGTTCAGGTCATTTTGGATTCTGATCCTGTCCTCTGGGGTATTAGCTACCCCTCCTAATTTTGTGTCATCTGCAAACTTGATAAGCATATCCTTTATTTCCTCATCCAAGTCATTGATAAAGATGTTGAACAGCCTTGGGCCCAGGAGAGAACCCTGCGGCATCCCACTGGTCACTTCTCTCCAGGATGAAGAGGAGCCATTGGTGACTACACTTTGGGTTCGGTCAGTCAAGCAATTACTAATTCACCTAACAGTTGCATTGTCTAGCCCACAGGTTACTAACTTTTTTGCAAGAATATCATAGGGGACCTTGTCAAAAGCATTACTGAAATCAATATACACTACATCCACTGCATTCCCTTCATCTATCAAGTTTGTAACTCTATAAAAAAAAAAAGAGAGAGATAAGATTAATATGGCATGACTTGTTTCTCAAAAACCCATGTTTATGTTTAGTGATCACAGCATTCCTTTCTAAGTGCTTACAGACTGTCAGTTTAATGATCTGCTGTAGAATCTTTCCTAGTATTGATGTCAGGCTGACTGGGCAGTAATTATTTGCGTCCTCTTTTTTTCCCTTTTTAAAGATGGGGAGAACATTTGCCCTCTTCCTGTCTGCTGGGACCTCTCCTGTTCTCCAGGATTTCTCAAAGATTATTGACAGTGGTTCTGAGATTCCTTCTGACAGTTCTTTTAATACCCTTGGATGAAGTTCATCTGGCCCTGGAGACTTGAACTCATTTATACTGGCCACCTGGAGACTTGAACTCATTTATACTTGAACTACCTCTTTACCAATTCTGTGCTGTATTTCCCCTACTGCATCATCTGCTCCATCTTCCCCAGGTTGAGCACTATTCCTGCTTTAGGAGAAGACTGAAACAAAGAAGGTGTTAAGTAGTTCTGCCTTTTCTCTGCCCCCTTTAGCTTTTTTCCATCTTCTCCCTGCAGCGGCCCAACCATTTCCTTGTTCTTCTTTTTTGCTACGGACATACCTCCAAAAAGCCCTTTTTATTGTTTTTAACCTCTCCAGCAAGCCTGAGCTCCAGCTGAGCTTTGGCTTTTCTTACTTTCCTCCTACATGAGCTGGCTATTTGTTTGAATTCTTCTTTGGTGATTTCCCCCTTTTTCCATGTCCTTTAAAAGTTTTAACTCAGTTGAGAGGTCTTTCGACACCTCTCCTTTTTCCTCCTCACTGGAACTGTTTGAAGTTGTGCCTTCAATATCTCACTTTTTAGAAACCCCCATCCCCCATGAACTTGCTTCTCTTTTAATATTCCTGACCATGGAAGTACCCCCAGTAATTCCCTAAGGTTTCTGAAATCACCTTTCTTAAAGTCTAGAAGGCATGTCTGACTATGATTGGCTTTCCCTTTCCATGGTATAACAAACTCCAGGATAACATGTTCGCTCCCCCCTAGGGATCACACCACTTCTACATCATTAACCAGGTCATCCCCATTGGTTAGGATCAGATCTAAAATAGCTGATCCCCTTGTTGCCTCTTCCACCTTCTGGACAATGAAATTGACTGCAAGGCAAATGTGTAATTTGTTGGACTTTAAATTCTTGCAGAGTTGGACTTCCAACAAATTTCAGGATAGTTGAAATCCCCTATTACTACTACATCTCTCTTTTCTGAATGTGTGGTCATCTTTTGGAGGAAGGCATAATCAAAGTCCTCAGATTGGCTTGGAGACATGTAGTAGACACCCAGAATGATATCCCTGTTGTTTTTTTTTCTCTCATATTTTTTTTACCCAGATGCTCTCAAACTGGCTTCCATGATTTAAGTCACGAATCTGTTCGCAGGTGTACACATCCTTAACATATAATGCTACTCCACCACCCTTCCTGTTTGGTCTATTTTTCTGAAATAGGCTATACGCCTCTATTAGTACATTCCAATCATGAGACTCATCTTACCAGGTTTCAGTGATGCCTATGATATAATTTGTTTTGCTGTGCTAAGAGTTCAATTTCATCCTGTTTATTTCCCATGCTCTGTGCATTCATATAGAGACATCTGAGACCATGGGCCATTTCCCCTATCTGCCTTTTAAATGGTATATTCCTCCCATCGTTGGGTTGTTGTGTTATTTGCCCATTTCTCTGTATAACATTTGGGCTATTGCCTCTAGCACTCTAGCCTTCAAATGTACTGTCTCCCTCCCACATACAACTCAGTTTAAAGCCATCCTGATGAGATCTTTCAGACTCTTCACAAAAACATTCCTACCAACTGCTGTGAGGTGCGTCCATCTCTTGCCAGAAGTCCACTTCCCTGAAAACACATTCCATGGTCCAGGAAGCCAAATGGTTCCCGGCAGCACCATCTGTTCACCTCCACTATTCTTCTCTCCCTTTCTGGGCCATGCCCTTCCATTGGAAGGACAGATGAAATGACTATCTGTGCATCCAAGTTCTTCAGCTTCCTATCCATATCCTCATAAACCCTTGTGATCTTCTGGAGGGTATGCCTTACAGTGTCATTGGTTCCCACATGGAGTAAAAGGAAGGGATAATGGTCAGAAGGCTTGGTGAGTCTTGTCAGCCTTTCTGTTACATCTTGAATTTTTGCCCCAGGTAGATAGCATACATCCTGAGACATTTTGTCAGGCCTGCAGACTACTGCTTCTGTTCCTCACAACAGGGAATCCCCTACCACCCTCCTCCTCCTCCTCCTCCCCCTCCCCCTCCTTCAAGTCTTGGCCACTTAATGTGCTGGATCTACCAAGGTTTCCTGTATGTTCCCCAAGACCTTGCATTGCTGGTCTTCCTCTTCTTCTTTGGAAATAGAGAGAGCTTCAAATTGATCCTGTAGCTTCATACTGGTTTAAGGAGCCCTGGCCTTTCTACCTCTCTGTGTCACATGCCTCCAAGTGTTCACTTCTTGTGTATGGGTAATGGCTTCCTCTGTAGACACCTCCCTGTTGTGTTCCACTTTCAGGATGGTCTTCTCCATTCTTTCAGAAAAAAATTCTCACTCCCTGATATTCAGAAGAGTAGATACCCTGTCCTCAAGATGCTTGACCAGCATTTCTGGCAAGGCTACCAACTTGTACTTGCTTTAGATATTCCTCACCACCTCCTCTGGCTAGAAGACCACAGGTGTTGCAGGTGACTGCAGCAGCTCCCTCACTGTCCATATTCATTCTTCTTAAGTAGTCACTGAAAGAGAACTTAGGCTTCCCTGTCCAAACTCCTCTAGTATTCCCCCCTCCACCCAATGCCCATTGGCCTTGTTTCTCAGAAGTGCTCCTATGCCCCTGTTAGATTAGAACTGCACACACCACAAAGCACTTGTCACTGATTTTCTAAGATCAACCTGGAAAGATTGCAGCAGAAGTTATATAGAGCTAATGGCTGCTATCTCCACCCCCAAACATCTCAGAAGAAGCCCTTCCCCCTCAGAACAGAACTTTGTGCCTCTCCCTCAAACTCCCCCACTAAACACCCATGCCAAGCACCCCTGTTGTCCTTTCTCCTGTTTGCCTCGTTCCTGTATGCCAAGCTCCAGAGACTGAAGGTGCAGCTATATATATAGAGAGAGAGCTACTGGCTGCTAGCTCCTCCCTGTGCCTCTGACCTACTGACCCACTTCTTAGCTCCTCCCTCTGCTACTGACCTACTTACCTACTTCCTTTCAGCAGTCTCTATGACTCACTTGGTCTCAAGAGAAGCAGCTCATCAAACAAATGCTAATGAGCCCCTCCCCCAGGCAAGCCTACACTCAGCCCACACAAACAGCCATGACCCAAGCAAGCACACTAGTGTTAGCTGAACAAACTCTTTGGGGCTGAAGACATTTAATTCAACTGTCACAAGCTTATGGTGCCTCTTCCACCACACCCATGCCAAACACTCCTGTTGTCCTTTCTCCTGTTCACCTCACTCCTGTACGCTGACCTCCAAAGACTGAAGCTGCAGCTATATATAGAGAGAGAGAGCTGATGTAGATTTTGGAAGACACATACTTTCTACCAAAAAAAAAAAAAAGAGGCATGAGGTCCCAATGGTTTTGAGAGTCATGTAAAGAACACTGAAAGGCTACTGAAAATATCCTTCCCTCTGTAGGATGTCCTGCTACTTGAGATGCACTTTATTAAAAACAGCAAAAATGCACAATTATGATATCATAGTAGCATGAATGGTTCCCTGTGTTGCACAACATTGTCATGTTCATGTGGTCAAACTGTGCTTCAGCCATGGATAAGGTATTGCTTTTGATTGATGGGACAAGCCATCAATAGCTCTCAAAATTGCTTTTCCCCCCCATTGTATTGAAGAGTGTGTGAAAAAACACCCTGCTGTAACCAAGATTATAGAGTGACGGGGTAGTCTTCTCCCCCCCCCGGGTGATAACATGAAAACTATCCACTGGACACTCTTTTTATGAACTGTCTCAGTTTGTTTGCATGTTTTTAGGTTTGTTTAAGTGTTTGTGTGCTCATTTACTTTGCAAATTAGGGGGGCTTTGGTGTTTTAAGTGTGCTTGTGTCTTCTTATGAGAACTGCCGAAATCTCACCCATACTAAATGACGGAAGTAAAGTCCTGCTCTTAATGTGCTAGTGGTGGTTGTATAATAATTCTGTGGCAGTTCTTTCATGTTATTACAGTGACATGAGATAATAAGTGTAATAATGCCACTATGTTTCCACTTTCCTCATTTGCATAATTACAGTATTTTTTGATGCTAGTCTGATAAAGTCCAGAATCTTCAGGTTCAGATTAGTTTACTGTAATTTTCCAAACTGGGGTTCTAGTAGAGACTTTGCAGTCAAAAGCAAGGGACACAGCCCCCCCCCCCATTTCAGTAAAAGAAAAAATATGCTGATCACAATGGAACTAAAAAATGGTCAAGTATCTTTATGATCCCTCTATGTTGTCTTAGGTTAAATGATCTTGCCTCATGTTAGGAAGAGACTCCACAAAATCTTGGCTACCCTCCCCGTTCAACCTCCACTTTGAGATTCAATTGACCAATCACAGTACCTTCAGTTAAGCACAGCTCTGTGATGTTAACCCCTTCCTACACTCTCATTACACTATAATGGCCAAGCAGAAAGTGTTATCCTCCCACCCTCTATCATAACAGGATGGTAGGATAGTCACGACTATTCAAACCCAAACAAAAAATTGGGGGAGAGGTGTGGATGGATAAAAATATTTGTTATTTAGGACTTTTTCTGTGTGAAAAAATGCAACTTTTTTTTTTTTTTTTTTGGTGGGAGGGAGAAAATGGCATTTTCTGCACAGAAAACATTCTGTGGATTTTTCAAAGGACAAATCCTGAACTATTGATAGATTTTGAGGAATTCCTCAAAGTAGAAAATGAAATGGTAAAAATATTGGTTCCTGGACAAGAGAACTTCCAAAAGATTATATTCCTATATTACATACACATTTTAATCTGTTTGGGCTCAGAAACCTGTCTATATCTACTTATTCTTGAATCTCCATAAACTGTCAAGAACAAAGATAAAAATAAGCCACTTAATTAATAAATTTTTAAATGTACAAGAAATGCAGTCAAATATTGTAAAATAGGTGCTTCTGGTATTTAACTCAGAGTTTTTTGTTTGTTTGTTTGTTTTCAGAGTTGCAGAAATTCAGGAAAAATACTATTTTCCCATTAATGTTGATAATATTTTAAGAGATGTACGAAGGACATTTCATAATCACTCTTTCATCTAAAAATGTTTGTGTCATTCCAAATGGCTCAAAAATATGTGATTTTTTTTCTTTTTAGCAATTTCTACAATTGAATTGCATTATCTAAAGATTATTGATCATGTAATTGGGCAGAAAATGCTTCTAATGTAAGGCACACAATGTAATTTCAGGAGAAATTATCCTCACTTCATTGTTAGTTCTGTGCTAGCTGGCAATATAGCTACACAAGTCCATCACTTTTTTTTTTATTTGAAAATGAGATTATTTTGATAATAGGCTTTCAACAGAAATCCCTTTAACTGTGAATTAAAGTGACAACTGGCAAAACACAACTACATTTAGTTACATGAAATGTGAAGAACATTAAATGTCCTGTTGAATCCTCAAAGGGGATTGATTTAAATTCCAAAGAACTTTAACAATATGTTACTTCTTTGGTGATTGATATTATAATTAATGACATTATAAGGTTATTAATTTCAGAAAGCTCACCTGTACCCCAAAAGTCTGGGACAATTATTATTGCTGCCAATATAACCCAAAGTTATAAATTCAGGGTGCAATTATGTGGCTGTCATTTGCACCTTTATTAAGCTCTCTTCCCCCTTCCCACAGAGCCTATTCGTAAGAACAGTATCTTTTAACTCCTCTTAAACTAGGATATGAGACAATGAAAAAAAAAACTAATTAATCCAATTCTTCATTTTATTTATTTTAAAACATTTATGATATGTGATTCACTTTCTCAATCTTTGCATGCCCCCCCCAGCAGTTTACAGCATAAAAAGGGATCCTTAAAACTTTATGATAGTAAAAAAAAAAAAATCTCAAAGTCTAATAAAACACAAATAGCAGCAACACATATGTGACAGTTTCAGATAGATACACACACACATATATGTCAATTTCACTTTCTTTCACATTTGAATTAGTAAATATTAGTGGGCAGTTGTAGTGATCTAGCCAACAGACCCTCTGAATTAAAATGCACATATATCAAATACATTTTAAATCAGATAGTCACCAATTCATATTCTATTTCAGCCATTAACTTCCTCAGTGGTGAATTGTGCCAATTATCTGCCAAATGTAGTATTTTACATTATATACACAATATTTTTCATAGACAGTACACATGCTAAACTTATACTTAGAATAAATGAACTAATAAATAATAGCATTTTTTTAAAAATTACTTTTTCTTGTGCAAAAATTGAATTGAAATTATTTCAGTGCAAAAATGCAAAAGAAATTGACTGGTAGTTAATATTGCAGTTGTGGATTTTTAAACTAGAGTTACACATCTGTAACTGATATGTATTCAGTAAAACTATGCAATCTTACTGTTCACCTTCATAAATGCCACTCAAGCCCACCTTAAGAGACAGATGCTAGATGGGGCAAAGGAGATCCATTCAACTTCTGATCAGGGCAGAATGAGGATGATGTCCCCACTCCTCTCCCACCAGTGAGTGAGGCTGCAGCCATCGGAAGCAAGGCCTCTGTCACACATCCCTGTTATAGCCACATTCACTCATGATAGGAGGTGGAAATATCATTCCCCTTGCTCCCCAATCAAAAGTTGGACAGACCTCCTTCACTCAGTCTCGTAGGTGGCTCTTAATGTTGATGGTGTGGGGGGATGCCAGGCCAGCAGACATTACTTAAGTTACACAGAAGAAACTAAGCAGCTGATCCAGCAACCAGCAATCATAATTTTTTTTAAAAAAAGAATCCTTCTCCCAGTTAATTAAAATGAATACACTGAAAGAGTAAGTGTCCCTTAAAAGTTGAAGTCTATTTATCACCCCTTCTAATGGTGAAAGAGGTCCTCTGTTCATTGAATCATAGAGGATGGAGAATAGTGCAGTATAAGCTTGTTAGCCAAGGAAGTTAGCTTCTAAGAAGAAGCAGATAGTTTAGAATTGGGTGCAAATCTTTCTTGAAACTGCACTGGCCATAACCAAATCATATGTATGCATGCGCTAAATTACAGTGCCAGCAGTTACATGAC
Source organism: Gambelia wislizenii (assembly GCA_030847615.1). Lineage (NCBI taxonomy): Eukaryota > Metazoa > Chordata > Lepidosauria > Squamata > Crotaphytidae > Gambelia > Gambelia wislizenii. Next base: position 153,704,158 of record JAUMIR010000004.1, read on the forward strand.
ATACTCATATAATTTTTGTGGAGTCCATTTATATGAAACAAGAGTTTTTACTGTATAAGCAGGTATTTAAGCCATAGTAGGTACAGAGTCCAAAGCCTCAATCAAGCAAATGAAGGCTGTCTAATGCATCGTTCCATTGCTTCCTAAAACTCAATATATCATATTTATTATACAACAATAAATATTTATAAACAAATATAATGGATTTCTTTTCTTTTCTCCCCCCCCCACCATTGATTCAGTGAGCATTTCTGAAAGTGGATAACCCAGCTATACCTAGGTAATTACTTGCTTATTGCTTCATTGTCAAATGGGAAATCCACAGTGACTGTTCCTGTAATCCCAATGAATAAAGTGGTACAGTGAAAGCATAGGCAAATGCCTATGCACCATCCAATAATATGCAACTGCAAGGTTAGAATCCTTTTGGTTAGTCCCAAGGACCTATAGAATCACCTGCTGAATGGTGAATCAATGGGTAGATAAAACCCATTTGACTCAGTGGCAATACCCAATTTGGGACTAGCAATACCTCTGAGGCCTATGTGAAATGACTACACATGTGACACTCTAGTTAAATTTAATCCATTTATTAATTAGATTTATTTATTTAACCATAAATTACTAGATTACAGTTTCCCCCTATAGATTCTGTGGTGCTTAGATTGACCCATAAATGCCATGTAAATAACCCAGCTACACGGACTTCTTCATCTCTGTTCCAAATGTGATGGTGTCAGGGGTGGGAAAAGAACTAAACTGGAATCTGTTTATCCTTCCTGTTTCAAACCAAAGCAAACAGGTATTTTAAATTTTACAGTGAAGCCACAGAGTTTTTACAACCATGGATATGAGGATTGCATACCACAGAAGATGACAGTGTTCAATCAAAATTCTATGTCATTCAATTTTCTTCATTTCATTCAGAATTGTGATGAGATTTGAATGCATTCATTTTGAAACTATTTTAGTTTGGTTGTGAGTATTCTGTTTCCAGGTCCCCAAACTGATAATTCCCTCATTTCCTTTAACAATGAGTGATAGCTTTTACTTATTAAATTGTAAGTCATCGCACACTTAAAAGAAACTAGGCTTTTCTCCTTTTGTACCACCAAAAAGACTAGATACTGAAAATCTGATAAGTAGCATAGTAGCATGCAGATTAAAAAAAAACCACAGTCTTTAACAAGTTGGCAAGTGGAAGGTTTAATCTCTCTCTCTCTCTCTCTCCTCTGTTTCTATTCCAGACAGCAGATATGATGCCCCCCCCCATCACACTACACCATCATACCATACTATACCAGGTCACAGGACACTATAACATCAACTACCTCATGAGACAGTGCTTTCAGATGATACCAGTGCCTGCTCTTCTAGGGCTGATTTTCTTTGGAATTGTTTGCACTTTGACTTTGTGTGTGTATATATTGGTGTATCCATTGATGTTTTTATCAGTAGTGTGAGAGAGAAATCGGAGAGGGGGGAGAGCTGTAGTTGACAAGGTAAATATGTTGTTGTGTGCATTCAAGTTGTTTTGAATTTATGACAGGATTTTCTTGGCAGGATTTGTTCAGAGAGGTTTGTCCATTGTCCTCCTCTGAGGCAGAGAGTGTATGGCTTGCCCAAGGCAATAAATCTACTAAATAAATAGATAAACAGCCCAAAGCCAATGCTCATGTAAAACTCTGCAATTCACTTATATTCTACCATATAAAGAAACTATTGCCAACTACTACTGTGAGGCTAAAGTATTATATAATAGGTAGCTGGACCCGGCGTACCATAAACCATTAAAAAGCTCTGCTCCCTGCCACCCCCCTCTGCTTGTTCTGTCCCCTGCCAAACCCTTCCACTTGTTCTTCCCCCTGCCATCCCCTTCCACTTGTTCTGCCCTTCCACTTGTTCTATCCCCTGCCACTCCCTCCGCTTGTTCTGCTGTCCTGCCACCCCCTGCTTGTTCTGCCACACCTGCCACCCCTCTGCTTGTTCTGCCCCTGCCACCCCCTCCACTTTTTCTTCCCCCTGCCACCCCCTCCGCTTGTTCTGCCACCCTGCCACCCCTGCCACCCCCTCTGCTTTTTCTGCCCCCGACCACCCCCTCCACTTATTCTGTTCCCTGCCACACCCGTCACTTATTCTGCCCCCTGCTGCCGCTCCATTGTTCTACCCCTTGAAACCCCCTCTGCTCATTCTGCAACCCTGCCACCACCCCTCTGCTTGTTCTGCCCCTGCTGCCACCCCTCTGCTTGTTCTGCCCCATGCCACCCCTCTCCACTTGTTCTGCTCCTTGGCCCCCACCCCCTGCACACCAGCACACACCACATTCACCCCCATGCTACTCCCTCTCCCTCTCTGGCAGCCATGTTTGGAATGTGATTGGTTGGTCAGGTCCCTAAGCAGCCCATCAGCACACTGGAAATGGCAACATACCAAGGGAATAATATGCCATTATTGGCAAATTACAATTGGCATATTACAATATTATGCCATTATTGTAGTGAGAGCAAAATCTATTCTTCATTCCTAATGCTGGGTGGTCCAGCTTTCATTTGCACTGCAGTTATGCAAGGGCATGTGATATGCCCCTTTGTACATCCATATATACCTTCACTACATGGTTTTAAACACATGTATAGCATATTAACAAATATTTTGCCAATTTAAATATACAGTGATGGGAAACTCCCAAGATATTTTAGCCCAAACAACAAGGCCAATGGGAGGGAACTAAGGAAATGGGTGTGCAAAACAACTGCTAGTTAAATGGTTCCCCATCCAAATACTGTAAACACAAAACCTTTGTGATAGAGAATTGGAAAGTTAGGGGTTAGATCAGTGATGGGCAACCTTTTGAGCCTGGTGTGTCAAACTTCGCCAAAAAACTGAGCATAACTCGGGTGGTGTGTCACTTTGAGGAAAAAACATTATTTCGTGATATTTATTGTTTAAATAACATAAATGTATAATTGTTATATATCATTGTATTTAATAAATCAAAAACTAATTATTTAACTTACCAGCTTAGTAGCTTCTTTGTTCATCTGTCAGTCGGTTTCTTTTGTTGGTCTTGATATTATTTAACTTGTGTGTGGTGCCGTGAACTAAGATAAGTGAGGGGGAGGGGGAATTCTTTAACTAACCTGCCTATTAGTGACTTTTTTGTTGCTGAATTTCATTGGCTAATTCTTCAATTGAAGGTTGGTATTTTGTACACTTTAGGCTCAAGCAAGCACTACTAACTTCATCTGTCTGTTTCTTTTGTTGGTTTTGATATTATTTAACACTGAAAATAAGGCCTCACAAAAGTATGTAGAGGGAAGAATTGTGAATAAAGCCATTGCTATATTTTTCAGGGTGCTAAAAGTGTCTGGTAGTCAGTTCCAGGCACTCCAAATTTCCTATTCATAGTGGCACTCCTCTTGACTCTCCAAGCAGTGCCTTTCCAGAATCTCAAGCTTTGACCTCAAGTCAACAAACACCTGAGTCCAGATACTGTCTTGAAATTCTGCAAGTTGCATCTCCAAATCATCAATTTGCATCCATTTAATTCCAAACTACTGTAGACTACTACATCAGGATACTTAATTATTTTCATGGTCTGTTCTAGACTTCTAAATTGACTAAATCTATCACTAAACTGGTCAAGTAACGAGTCTAAAACATGCTGGTACTTCGTATGCAAGAGTTCCATTTCATTTTGTACAGCTGCACTGGCCTTCTCAAAATACTTTGCTACTCGAGGAAAATACTTATAAGTTTTAGTTTCTACATCTCACTTGAAAATTTTAACTGTACTTTCAAAAGCTTTTATGTAGCCAAACATAACATCAATACTTTTGCCAAAACCTTGTAACTTTAAGTTCAGTTCATTAATATGAACTGAGAGATCTGTAAAAAACATCAGAGTGTTGACCTATTTATCATCATTAAGCTGAGGAAATTTCCCCAGATCCAGATCATCAAGAAATACCTTAATTTCTTCAAAGCACTCCACAAAGTGCTCAAGAACTTTGCCTCGGCTCAGCCATCTTACATTATTATACATCAGCAGTCCACTGTAGGTGGAATCAACCTCCTGTAAAAGTGCCAAAAATTCTCGCTTGTGAAGGGGGCGAACAGCTATTAAATTAACTATTTTTTTTTAACAACTGACATTAAGTTGTTTAACTCAGTGAATCCTGCCTTGGCACATAAAGCCTCCTGATGAAAAATACAATGAAAAGGCACAATCAGATGTCCAATAGCTTCTGTAAACAATTTGACAAATCCGACTTTCCCCCACCACCACCACCATATTTGGTACCCCATCTGTCATCACTGATACAAGTTTAGAGATATCAATGCTTAGGTCACAAAATGTTTGTAGAACAACTTTACATATTTCACTTTCTGCTGTACTTGTTGGCATTGATACTAACTTTATCAACTCTTCTCTTATTGTGAGACCATCAGAATATTGACCAATAATGGCCAACTGAGCATGTGATGTGATACCAGTAGTTTCATCAAGAGAGATCGAAAAATATTTACACTTCCTTAGGTCTCTCTCTAATTGATGTTGCACGTTTGTATTCAGTCTCTCATTATTTGGTCTTTTATGATATTTCTACTGAGTGGTAAGTCAGATATTCTCTTAATAATTGCATCTTTATTCTGCATATCGTGAAATAGAACTGGTGCACATCTTAGGAGAGTTTCTTTAATAAATTCTCCCTCACTGAGCACTTTTCCATGCTGAGCTATAGAGTGAGCAATGCTCAAACTTGCAGCTATTAAATTTGTAGAGCCTTTCATAAATTTAAGGATGGAATTAGATTGGTTCTTATAAAGTTGTAGCTGCCTGGAAATGTATTCTTTCCTTTTGTCCTCACTTTTTTCCAAGTGCTGGGAATGATTAGTTTCAAAATGTCTATTTATATTCCACGTTCTGCTTACTACCGTTTCATTACATAGAACGCAAAATGATCTGCCATTTTTTTCTATAAAGCCATACATCTAGGTCCATGTCTCTTGAAAGGGTCGGCAACTGCTACTACCAATTCCTTTACTTAACCTTAGTTGTTTTTATTTTTTTTTATTTTTGGGGGGTTCTCCATTAGGGGGGCAATGACAGAAGACAGAATTATAGATAGAGCTTGTTAGGCCTGCAGGCAATTAGGGGTTAACTAGCCTTACGAGCCACACAATGGTGCATGTAATTGTCTTTTGAAAAGGGCAGGGTTAATAAACAGAAATAGGGCTTAATAAGGATGCACATCAGTAATAGTGGTGAAATGGAGTCTGTACTATGGAACAAGATATTGTTCCTTATGTGAATTAAACTGGCTGCCGCTTTTTCTAATGGTGGGAAATGACACCCATTGCATGCCACAGGCCCTCCCCTCTCTCAGCCTTCATCTCAGTTATCTCAGCAATGATCTCATTTATCACACTTATCTCAGCAATCACTTATCTCATTTATCTCAACAATGCCGCAGGGGCCTGGGGGATGTCCATGGCAGCCATCCACTACCTTTTGTTCTGCCTCTATCTGCGCTGCTGGGCTGAACTGGAGGCTTTGTGCTGGGGCCAGCCTATTTATCCCAGCCCCATTGCCAGCCTCCACATAATCCAACTGTGCCAGAAATACAGCCAGATGTCCCTCCCCTCTGTTCCGGGCAGCCAATTGGGGTGTGGCTGACCGGTCCTGATTGGCTCCCTTTTCCCACCTCCTCAGAAGGGAGGGTGCTGGCTGAATAGCCTCCCCCCTCCAGCCCCTCCCCTCCAGCAACAAGATACCCTCCCTTACCAAAGCTGTGATTGCAGCTTTGGAAATGGAGGTTGCTGGCTGGAAAGCCTCCACCCCTCCAGCCACTCCCCTCCAGCGGCCAGACACCCTCCCTTCCCCAAAACTTGATTGCAGCTTTGGAAATAGAGGGTGCTGGCTGGAAAGCCTCCCCCCAGTGATGAACGGGGCTTCGTAGCCCTGCCCACAACTTTCATTCCCCCCCCCCCGTCTCTCTAAAATGGCGACCGGGGCATTGAAGCCCCAATCATCACTTTAGGAAGGGTGGTGAGGTTGCGGGCAGGGGGGAGGAGGCCTGGCTGTGTGTCACCACAGATGGCTCTGCTTGTCGGTGGTGACACGCGTGTCATAGTTTCGCCATCACCGGGTTAGATTGAATGCCTATAAACTAAATATTTCATAGAATCATAGAATCATAGAATCATAGAATTGTAGAGTTGGAAGAGACCACTAGGGCCATCCAGTCCAACCCCCTGCCATGCAGGAATACGCTATCAAAGCATCCCTGACAGATGGCCATCCATCTTCTGTTTAAAGACCTCCAAGGAAGGAGACCCCACCACGCTCCGAGGGAGTGTGTTCCAGTGCTGAACAGCTCTTACTGTCAAAAAGTTCCTCCTAATGTTCAAGTGTTCCTGGGGCTTGCATCCATTGTTCCGTGTTCCAGTCTCTGGAGCAGCAGAAAACTAGCTTGCTCCATCCTCAATGTGACACCCCTTCAAATACTTAAACAGGGCTATCATATCACCCCTTGACCTTTTTTTTTTCCTGGCTAAACATACCTAGCTCACTAAGTCTTTCCTCATAAGATATGGTTTCCAGACCTTTCACTAATCTAGTCGCCCTTCTCTAGACACGCTCCAACTTGTCAATATCCTTTTTGAATTGTTTTGCATTACAACAGGGGTAGCTCACAAACACGTATTATCTCTTGGAAAAATCCTCACACTCCAAGGTATTGGGATGGCTGCAGCTAAGCTCTGAAGGACCAGGCAAGTCTGTGTGGGCTACCAGATGACAACAGCATCATGTGCTTCAACTCTACATGCTCAGATTCCACTTGAACATATATCTATGCAACAAGATAAAGCAGGTTCTAATCTCCATTTCATATTTCATGAAAACTTTGGGGGAGTTCTTATATTACTGACTGACATGGTTAGCTGCCCCCAAAATGTTCAATACATCTCCCACAGATGGTGTCCATGTCTGAAACACTGCCAGAAGTGCTTGGAAGGAGAGTACATGGAAATGCTAACCATGCTACACAAGTAATGGAAGAAGTGATTCATAAAATAAAGTTTGAGTAGAGATGATATGCAATTGAATTTGGGAAAGTATTATATTGTTGTTGTGTGCCTTTAAGTTGTTTTTGACTTATGGTGACACTAAGGCAAACTACAGGCAAATAAATATTTTGGGTGGGTTTTACTTCCATTAATCATGGTATATTTTTAAAAAGAAAGAAAGAAAAGCATGCATTTAATTTTTGCAACATTTTAGAAGGCTCCTTGTACATTTAAAGGTTGCCATTCCTAGTTCAGAGATTATGAGCTTATCTGCATGCAACACAAAGCCACAGCTTAACTACAAGGAGAAGACCAGAAGCTTCCACTTCCATTTTAGATTGGGCCCTCCAGATCTGTGCGAGTTCACTTCTGGGACACCCTCCCCCCCACCCGTGGATGCCAAAAACTGTGGATAATCACATCCCATACTATTAGATGGTGGCAACGTGCACACAGACACTTCAGTCCATCTGTGTGTACAGCTGTCCCTCTGTATCTATGGATTTAAGTATTCACGGCTTGAAAATAATCTTAAAAAATAAGAATCCAAAAAGCAAACCTTGATTTTGCCATTATATAAGGGACACCATTTTGTTATGCCATTGCATATAATGGGACATGAGTATTCATAGATTTTGGTATCCATGGGGGTCCTGGAACCATACCCCAGCGAATATGAAGGGACAACTGTATATCACCACAATTTTAAGTATAGGATGTGACAATCGGCAGTCACTTGAAAAGGAACGTTGGTCTTATTTAATTCAACTGAGACAACAAGGCCTTAGAATTCTTTCCTGTCATCCTCTTTTGTTGATGTTGATGTTGTTATTGTTGTTGATAAAGCAGGATTTATCTTAAGTTCATACCTGCTAATATTCTAATGAACATGAAGCCAATATGATACATTTTCATAGGCAAAGGTGTATATATGTTTCACCAGGTTCTGTGTAACTTTACCTGGGGTTAGCTGGAAAACCAGGTCAGGTCCATGGCACCCTTGACCAAAATAGAAGACTGATGATACCAGATTCCATTACAGTATTCCTGTTGTAATCATTAATTAGAACACTGTTATCTGTTTATTTGAATTGACTACAATATTATGTTCCATCTGTTTTGTTCTCAAATAGGTTCTTTGCTCCAACAGGATTTTGAATAACAGAATGTTTAACCAAAGGTCTGTCATAGAACTCCTATTCATATATCTGTTAAGCTAAGACTCTAAACTATCTAGTCCGTGAGCTGCTCTTCGCCGATGATGCTGCCCTTGTTGCCCACACAGAAGCAGCTCTGCAGTGCCTAACATCCTGCTTTGCAACAGCTGCAGAGCTGTTTGGGCTAGAAGTCAACCTGAAGAAAACAGAAGTTCTTTACCAGCCTGCACAGGACGAACACCACAATCCCCACATTGCCGTCGGCAAATCAGTGCTCAAGTCCGTTCAGCAGTTCACCTACCTGGGAAGCATCATCTCCTCAGATGCCAAGATTGACAAAGAGATCGATCACAGATTAGCAAAGGCATATAATGCATTTGGAAGACTTCACAAAAGAGTCTGGAGCAATAAACACCTGAGGCAAAGCACAAAAATCAGTGTGTAATAGAGCCATCGTACTGTCTATCCTCCTTTATGGATCTGAAACATGGGTCACCTATCGCCACCACCTACGACCCCTCGAGCGCTTTCATCAGCGCTGTCTACGCACAATCCTAAATATACACTGGACTGACTATGTGACAAATGTTGCTGTCCTTGAGCAAGCAGGGATCACCAGCATTGAGGCCATGATATTGAGAACACAGCTGCGCTGGGCAGGGCACGTTTCTAGGATGGAGGACCATCGCCTCCCAAAAATACTACTCTACGGTGAACTCACCACGGGTCAGCGTAAGAGGGGCGCTCCAAAAAAGCGATACAAAGACTCCCTGAAACAACATCTCAGGCTTGGCCAAATTGATCACCAACAGTGGTCCGCCCTGGCCTCAATCGGGAGGCATGGAGACGCACTATCCACAATGCTGCAGCCTTATTTGAGAACTCACGACGAACAAGTCTTGAAGAGAAACGACAACGCAGAAAGAATCACAACCCAAAAACATCACCCAAGGAGACCTTCTGCTGTGCTTTTTGCAACCGGACTTGTTTATCTCGGATTGGCCTTTTTAGTCATCAGCGCGCTTGCAGAAAGCGCGGGATGAGTCCTTCCTGAATCTTCGTTTGCGAAGAAAAGCCAGAGTAAGTACTTGGGTAATTCTTAGATCATAAGTAGTGAAGGGTTGTTGTTAGCTGCTGTCAAGTTGACTTCGACTTATGGCGATCTTATGAATGAAAGACCTCCAAGTCATCCTGTTATCAACAGCCCTGCTCAGGTCTTGCAGACTCAGGGCTGTGGCTTCCTTAATGACCCTATCCATCTGGAATGCTGTCTTCCTTTTTTCCTACTGCCTTGTACCTTAACAAGCATTATGGTATTTTTTACTGAGTCATGTCTTTTCAAGATATGACCAAAGTACACCAGTCTCAGTTTAGTCATCTTGGTTTCTAGGGAGAGTTCGGCTTGATTTGCTCTAATACCTATTTGCCTTTTTTTGTAGTAGTCCACAGCTGTGGTGTTACTAAGGCCGATGTCACCCTCCCTCCGATTGTGTCACCTGGTGCAGTTTGGCCTCTCCGCACCCCCCTAGTGCCACCACTGATCCGTGGTATCTGTAGAACTTTACTGCAGCACCACATTTTAAATGAGCTGATTTTCTTCCTGTCATCTTTCTTCACTGTCCAGCTTTCACAACCAAACATAGACACTGGAAATACAATGACATGGACAATCCAAATTTTAGTCTTCAGTCATGCAGCTTTACACTTATTATTATTATTATTATTATCTTTTATTTCTTAACATTCTCTAGGGAAAAAAATGTCTAAAGCAGCTCTAGGGCTGTTTTAAGATACCCATATTCTTCCCCAATAATTTTCTTTTGTTTGAACTGAAAGGACCATTTAATCAGAATGACTGCCTCTCTGGGATCAAACTTTTTTTTTAGCCCAAATGGCTCTTTTATGTAATATTTCTTTACTAAATGAGGAACATTCTTGTTGTGACTGAGAGCCCACTGAGTTTTGATTAGCCCATTCAAACTTAAACACTCCCAGTGGGCATTTGAGAAAGACTTTTACCTCATGAATATTTATCTGAACCACAGGAGAATGCAATTGCCACCTTAGACCAATATTTATTGTTATGTTATTGTTAATGTTTCATGACTTTTATTGTCTCATTCATTTTTTAAAAGTGTGTGTGTGTGTGTGTGTGTCTGATATAAGGGTAGAAGATTTGCTGAAATTATGGTTTGTATGAAGTCTGGAGATACCCTGTTGTTTAACCCTGATGACCAAAAATGTTTGTCTTCAATAATTAAGTATCACTTAGACCCTGAGATGATGAGAGACATGAGAAGTGCCTTTGTACAGTTATCCCTCTGTATCCACGGATTTGGTATCCAAGGATTTAAGTATTCATGGCCTGAAAATATTCTTTAAAAAAATAATCCAAAAAGCAAACCTTGATTTTGCCATCTTATATAAGGGACACCATTTTGCTATACCATTGCATATACTGGGAGTTGAGTATTCACAGATTTTGGTATCCATGGGGGGTCCTGGAACCAAACTCCAGTGAATATGAAGGGATGACTGTATTTTGAAATAGTTGGGAACTCTCAGAACTTCAGGCTGTATCAGCCCCATCCAGCCAATAGTAAGGACGTTGCAGGTGTTGTTTGCAGAATTTTTTTTAGCCAGGGGTGTCACTAGGAGCTTGTCTAGATGGACAGTTTAGCCCATCTTAGAGCCCTGCAGTCCAGATGACACAGGGCTTTTGCCCTGCTTTGCCCCCGGGCAGTCCTCATGACACTCAGGGGGGAAACAGAGCCATGATGGAGGGGGGAGTGGGTTAAGGCCTGTTTCATCATTTTTTGAAAAATATCTTTTTAATTCCTTTCCCACTGGGGTAAAATGGATTGGGCCCTGTGAGACCAAAGGAGCCCATCCCAGCTGCCTTGCTCTTCTGTAGCCAGGAAGGAGACCACAGCATGTGTCCAAGGCTGGTCACATGCAGGGGGCCTTGCTCATGTAGCATGTGTTGGTTTCCTAGCTTCAGAGAGTGGGGACATGGGTGGGGCTGCAGAGACCAGCTGGCATGCCTGTCTGGACTCCATCCTGTTCTGTACAGGTAGCAGGGGAGCAATGGGCTGGATCTTTAGGAAGAATATTCCATCAGGGAGCCAGAGTATTCTGCCCATGTAAATGAGCCCTAAGGATGCTGGAGAATTTTAATTAGTCCAATTTATTTAAGAGAATCAGAATAATTCCCACTTCTCAGGCTAAGGAGGTATTGATCAAAGTGCACTTGTCCTTTAGATTGTGATGCAACTTTTGGTTCAAAAAATGCAGACAGAAAAGCATACAGGAACAATGCATAAAATTGCAACAGTGCTTTTTAGGGGTAATATGCTTTGATGAGGCTTAAACTCTCTGTTTTTTTGTTGCTGCTGTTCAATCAGTGGGATGGGATGGACTTATAATAAAAAATATGCAAAACTGATAGATAAATAAACTGATTTTTCCCTCTCTAGTAGCCACCTTCACATTTCCTTTAATCAGAATATTGTGGTCATGTTAGAGGTCCCTGATTGGTCCAAAACATCCAAAGGAAACAGGAAGATTTTTGATAATGTTGGATAATTTCTCAGTCTACACATCTTTGCTTTAGTAACCCTAGGTTGTTAATCAAACAGTGCCCTGGATCCTTACAGTATATATCTTTCAGCAGCACTGGATATTCTGATGCTGAAGGAACTCTTAACAATAGTGGGGTAAATGGTGTTACCTGAATTACTGAGGCCTGTGGAAATTCCACATGTGCCTATCAAAAATCAATATTTCTATAGGGAATTTTAATTTGCTCAAATAGTGGCTGCAAGAGTTCAGGTAATTGTAGGAGCTTTGGACCTATATATACCAGTAATAACTGGCAAGACTATGAGCCAGGGGATAGAACAAAAATAGTTTTTTTATTGAAAAATAATTAGGGGAATGCACAAATACATACACTCAGGCTTCAAGCACTAACACAAGGCTATTGAAGAGTATTGGGATAGAGGAATAGAGTTCAAGATGATGAGCTATACTATACCTGTCCAAAGAGCAGACATTCGAGCAGAAGAAGATACTCTGATGAAGCTCTCAGGGTCACAAAGCAGATGAACAGAGCGACGGGATGCAGGATGCTATGTTCATGGTAGCACAGACTGACAGAATGACATGAGGAAGAGAAGCTGTGCAAACTTTGACTGTGTTTTGGGGTGATATTTATATTTTATATTCCCCCTGAAGGGATGCTTTGAATGGAATACAATGTCTACTGGAGTTCCCATAGTTTCCCAATGGATTCTCCAGATGTGTTAAAAATTGCTAATGGCTGAGATATTAGGACTGATGGGTCTCAGGCAACTCTCTATTGTTTTGGGAAAGGTGTGAGGAAAGACTAGTTTTGCAAGGCAACGAGTGTTCAGCTGCCTTGATTGAATTAGTGAATGACTCACTTCTATGTATGTCCAGGAGAATTAGCCCATTTCCACCCTAACTGACCATTTCAAGGGGGGGGTCACTTAATCCCTACCTGGGGGTGTCTTTTAGGAATTTGGGCTGGTTACTTCCTTAGGCTTATGAGTACGATCCCAGAGGGCTCAAAGGTTGACCCATCCTTCCATCCTTCCATAGGTTGGTAAAATGAGTACCAGCGTATTAAGGGCAAAAAACCCTCAATACAATAGCTAAAGAACCCAAAAACAATGTAAACTGCTTAGGGAGTGCTTCGGCACTGGTTAGTTGTATATAAATATCAATGCTATTGCTACTACCAACTACATGGAGTGCCAGTAATAAGTCAATTCATGAAATATAGCCATTTCATAAATTATTTAAAGAGTGTGGGGGGGGGGTAGCAGGGCAGCTAACAATGGTAAGCCTAGTGAATTAATTTCAGCAGCTAGTCTAAAAGTTCATTCTAGTAAAACAGAAGACTAGGGACCAAATCCTAGTTATTCTTTATGAACTTGCATAAGAGGGTATTAAACATCCCATTACACGAAGTGTAATTGTCACAGTATAGCAGCACTACTTAAATGCAGGGTTTATGCATGGGCATAAGTTTTCCCCCACAACCTTTGCTTTACATAATTGTACTTGTTGAACATTACACTCTGATTATATGGAACAGGAGCTCAGACCAGAGCTTAGAAAAGTGGCATAAATGGTGTCATGCAATTGTTCATGCTTTCTTTGAGCCTTCATAAGGGTGACATCCTAGTAAAGATTGTGCACACCCTATTATGCTAACATAAACCAATGTACAAGCAGTTGCACTATCTAGGAGGTTCTATAGGTGCAGTCCTCAATGGTGAGCAGTAAATTCAACCAACTGTTGTGTAATGGGACTGCACATCTATACCTCCAGTATCCAATCAATTGTGCAATGGTGCAGTCCAGTGACCAGCATAGCTGTGCTAGTATAGTTTTATGCAATATCTGCTGAACAGGATCTCAGTCTTGGAATCCCTGAGGCCAGTGATCATACTAGCTGAGGGATCTTGGGAATTCTGGCCCCAAATAGTAATACTTCCAAGTTTTGAATGTCATGTAGAAGATAATGCTTGTAACATTCCAGACATAGATGGATGTCCCAGAACTTAGTGGCAGAGCATATGCTTTGCACACAGAAGGTCTTCATTTCAGTCACTAGCATGTCCAGTTTATAGATCTTAGGAAACAGGGCTGAGAAATAACCAACTAAGGATGTGGGAAGCTGCTGCCACTACATTATAGTCTTATTTCTAGTTGTGTTTGTAACAGGATTATACTCCAAAACTCCTGACATAGATTACTTTAATTGAAGTGGACTTTAATTAAACAATCACTTCAATTTAAGATTACTTTAATTGAAGTTCTGTAATGTGGGCAATAGAACAAAAAATCTATTTCAGAACTTTGGCCAGTGTTACTTGATTAAATTTTGTAATCTTTTTATCCTTACCTAAAAGTAAGATCTGCTCAACTCTTTTGAGGCATATGAGTGTGCTGAAAATTTTAAACCAAAGCTTTAAGTACTATCAGGTACAAAAAATTAAAAATAAAATAAAAATAAAAAAAAGTCCACTGTTCAATAGGGTTAACTCCAGGTTTAGAACTCTAAAAACTACTTCTGTTTTCATGAAATAAAGGTGTTAACAAGTGATAATAGTATATGTAGGAAGAACTGATTAAAATCTAGAAAGATTTGCATTGGATAAGAAGTGTTGGGACCTTCCTGAAAACATCCACTAATTTCATTAATCCTCTTTCATTTTTCCTTCACATTTCACAGGAATTTCACTTGAGAAATCCTGAGTGTGTTTAAAATTTCACTTTTAGGAAAATACAGTTACAATTTACAAACAGAAAATATCACTAACCTTGTACAAAGTGCTGGATGTGGAGTAAAATTTATTCTTGATTTCTTGTAGTATAGTTTTTGTTTTGGTTTGGTTTTGGTTTTTTTGCTGTTGAATAGTGTTAACTATATATTGTTGCTTCTATGTGTTTTTTCCATGAACATAACTGATCCTTTGGTTTCATTTCTGAAGATCACTCCATTGAAGTTTCCTGTTCCAGGAACTGAATAAGGTTATGGCAGGTGCTGTTTCAGCAGGACCCAGAGCATCTTGATTTATGTCTTATCTCACCAAGGTTGGAATACTATAATTTCTGTCTTGTTCATGCTCTCTCTCTCTCTCAATCTCTCTCAGCTGTTTGTTTTATAAGCTTCAGCTGGTGTCAAATTTACCACATAGTCTACTCAGTGGAACTCAGCTGTATCAGCAAATTGTTGAAAACATTACCTTGGCCCCTTGTCAAATGGCAAATTGGATCTAATATTTGCCCTTGCGCAGGTACTTAGCCAGTTAAATATTGAGGTGTCCATGAAACTAGCAGTTAGTCAGCCTAGGAATATTTGGAAATATTCCTTTTTTTTGGGGGGGGGTCTTTCTGAATATTGGAATCATGTGTTGTTGTTGTTGCAAAAATAATCATGCTTTATTTAGTTCTTGCAGTTTATGTATTCAGCTAATTGTCACCCTAATGCATCAATTTTTCTTCAAAAGAAAATCTGTACACAGTTTAATGTGAATGTAATAGTTGATGCCATCATTCATTTCTTTCTTGCAAGCATGTAAACATCAATTTCTATGTTTTGTGTCTTGAATAGTTATCAGCAAGAATAAAGAGGGGGGTTACAGTCCACCTTATATGGATATAAACTCCAACATTGCACAGGTGAAAACTGAGACACATGTGGCCAAACAGCACCAGAGCATGGTTAAGATGGTGAAAGTTGTTAATGAGGAAGACCACACAGGCTAGGAGACTGATTCCACTAGGAGGTACTGATTCCACTAGGAGGTACTCTCCTCTCCCCTGTCGAGTTAAAATGCCCTTATATTTTGAACTCAGTTTACAGCAACTGAAGCAAGCTGAGGACAAAGAGGGAAAGGTGGAGGGGGGGGGGAGAAACAGGGACATTTTAAAAGCGTCTGAAAATGTGAGAAAACATTTTCAGGGATAGCTGTGTTGGCCATGCAGCAAAATACAACAAAATCCAAAATCCACAAAACAGTACTACCTTCCTTGGGGCATCTAAAAAGCACAAAACCCATAATGAAATCTTTCCAAGCATAATGGGCTTCCTCATCAGGCAAATAAATTAAAATCATACAGGAGAAGAAAAGTGATGATGTCAGAGTCACAGGCCTACATTTTGTCCAGATATAACAGTCCAGAGACTTATTGAGTAATTCAATGTTCTCTGCCTAAGAAAGGAGCAGTCAGCCTTACACAGGACAGAGTTAGCCTGGATCTCGATGGAAGTTACTTTGCTGCTGGTAATGGACTTGAAAAGTTATTGTCTGTCATTTACTGCCCTTTGCCCCTGGTCCCCTGGCCAAGAAAGAGAGTGCCCTCTGGTTATATTGATATCCCTCTAAAACATTTTAATTGACAACAGAAGTTACATCTGAGATGACTCTATCATCTCTTTTCTTCTCCTGTATGGTTTTTAACATCTTTGCCTGATGAAAAAGACAGCAAAGTTTCAAAAGCTTGTATGATATATTTTGTGCTTTTTAGTTAGCTAAATAAAGCTATCACTGTTTTATGGATTTTGGGTTATTAATTGGGAGCGTTTCTGCCACACTGAGACAATTGAAGGTTATGTATGGGTACCATACATATGATGCCAGAGTATGAAATTTTCTCCCTCTTGAAGGCCCATCTAAGATCTTATCTTAATCCTGATGCACTTAAGGTACACAACTCATTTTCATACTTGTTGCAAAAGCAACTCCAACAGCATATGCTGTACCCCAACCAACTGCTCTTTACCAACAGAATACTAATTTTATGACCCAGGGCATTGTAACTGCAACTCCGTGAATCAAAGGGACCTTACAATGACAGACAACATCTATAGAAAGAGGGCAAGAAGCAGATAGTTCCATAGTAGAACACACTAGTCCACCTTAGTACAGTGAACTAGTATGACTTGTATGCTGATACGCAATGGCAACTCACACTGAGACATTCTGCTGCCACAGGGTTTGGTTGCACAGAACATCTTAAGGGCTTTTAACCTCTCATTACAGCTGTAAATGATGCAATAGGAACCATCAAACAGAAGAAGACAAAATTTGTTTCATCAGGTCATTTGCCTCCAAGCTGGTTCTAAAAGAGCCAGCCAATAAAAAATGTACTGGTATCTCATTCTTGGCACAGTGAATGGAGAAGCCTCACAGAACTTGAAGACTGCAGAGTTGCACCCTTAAGGTCCTGTCTACACAGTAAAAAAAAAAAAATATGTACGCTGTTCGGAAGATCGCTCTTCTGTACACACAGCCATTCGGATTCATATGTGTCATTCAGAAGGGGGGGGCTAGTGAATCCCCAGTAAACTATGTGGATTTGGCATTCGGGAGGATTAGCGAATCTCGGCATAAAATACGTGCAGCCATTCGAATGGCTGATGGTCTGTATGTCCCATTCACACACATATGAATAGGCAGTGTAATCTGATTGGCTGGCGGAATAGAGGGGGTGGGGCTAGCAAGGAGGGGAATTGGGAGCGGCCACCATGTTGGATTCCCAGCTAAGCAAGAGTCCGGTAAGTCCATGAATTATATATATATTTATTTATATTTTACTTTATAAATAGGGAAAATCGAATGTCCACAAAGCAGGTACCTTTTTAAATTTTTTTTAAAAAAGTGGGGGGAGATTTAAAACTTCCACTTGGCTTGCTCGCTCTATCCATATGGAGTTTGGGGGGTAAAAAATGGTGTAGGCGGATTGTATGCATACAAACAGCTGCCTATTCGTATTTTTTACCCCCCAAGTGATTTTTTTTTAATCATATAGATGGACCCTAAGTGGCTGAAACTCATAATATGGTTGCTGATATATCTGTGGTGTAACGAGAGCTACAATGCCCAACATCCACCATTACAAAGCCCATGACTTTCCACTTTGTTTTATTTTTATTGGCAACAGTGCCTTGATATTAAATCTGGCCTTTTTGGCCTTCCAGGGACTAATAGGAAATAAGATTCTAGAGCAGCTTAGAAGTCAAGCCAAGGACAGGGATGGATTAAGCCAAGGAGGGAGTCCCCTTAGAACATCCCTAGAAATTCTTCAAAATTCACACCTTGATAGTAGCAACCAACATCTTCTTTTGAAATGGATAAACTTCTTCCTGCATCATGTCTCAGAGAGAGAGAGAGACAAACAGCCATCATACAGTGGGAATCTCATTGCTGTGCAGATTAAGGCTGGAATCATCACATCCGAGAGACAAAGGAGGGTCCTGCCTAGCCATCAGCAGATACCAAATTGCCCCATTTCCCAGTTCTGGATTAGCCTGGAATTCCTTTGTGTTAACACTTGAGAACTATCAGAAGTCAAATGTTTTTTTCTGGATTGCAACTTCAAAGGGGACTTTCTTATACTCCCCCCCCCTCAGGGAAACATAAGTTATTCAGTTCCACTTTCTATCTGAATCCAAACTGCTCTGATCCTTAACACCCCCCCCCCACACACAGTTTCTCCTTAGCTCCTGCTCTCTTCTCAAATTCCACTAACACTTTATGGATTTTGGAACAGTGACACAGTCTGATGTGGAATAGGTAGAACGGTGAACTGTGTGCATTTGACTGGAGTTTTGGCAGTGTTTTTATAGTCAATATTTACCTTCTGATGATGGGATTTAGAGTGAAAGACAGTATTTCTCTGAGTTGCTCAAGGTGAGACAATAGACACGCCGGATATGTTAATGGCATCTTAATGTATGGTTACTTTGTGGCTGAATGGAGGAAGCAACTTCCTTTGTTTAGGGGAAGGACAAAGGTATGAGGATCATTTACAGGTTTGAGTATCCCAGTGTTAGCTGATAGGATTATCAAGGTGTCCGGACCTTCAGTTGCCTTGCAAATTAACATTCCTTTGGAATTTGGGTTGGTCCTGCCTTAAGTGCATACCTGACTAAGTCTGAATGCTAGTCTTTGGGATTTCTTGGAATTTTCCAGCTTTAATGGCTGCTCTACGTGGAAAGCCACATTTGACCTAATTATTAAATATTGCCAATTTATTATTAGAGATATGGGTTGTGGGGGGTGGGTAAGGGTAAGTAACAAATGTCCTGGGTAGCTCCTGAAATATTGTGCACTCTGATAAGAAAGAGGATGCCTGCCTGCCCTAAATGGCCACCCTAGGTAGTAGTATTGGTGCTCTCTGACAAGAGGAGCTGAAATTATTCTAATACTAATATTACCTTGGCTGTAAGAGCTCAGATGTCTTGGGTTAAGATTCAGTTATCTCCACAGTTATGGAAGCAGGAGTTAAGCTTAATTACTAGGAGAGAAGTTTGTTGAGAGAATAAACCTGTTGATTCAATGGACTACCTTTAAGTGTTGGTATATCAAGTTCTCATTGAGTCAGTGTCCTTGCTTTATTTGGGACCAGCTGGATTTAGGCCAGTGATTTAGAATATAATTTTAAAAATTTAAGAAATTTGTTTGTTTTAATTTGTTGAGAATTAATTTAGACCTTAATTACTTGATCTGAGCAGTATTTTTTTTTTAATCTGAGCAGTCAGGAGAACTATTTGCCCAGTTTGTTGGCCCACCCCCACAAAAAAAAAACCTGTGCAAAATAAAGCCAGTTTTCATCTCAGTTCTTAGATACATCTCACAGCTTTTTCCACAATGCTCACATTGCTGACATCAACAAAGCAAAACATATTCTTTAATAATTCAAGTCCCCCCCCCAAACCATGGGGAGGGGGGGTGCATTTGCTGGCCAGTCAGGAAGATGAGGCCAGTTAACTTCTGGCACAGAACTAGTACCATATACGAGAGTTTAAGGGCTGAGTCCAGAGGATTTTTAAGCCCTAGCCTCCCTCTGCCTCTTTCTCTTTTAATTTCACTCGACCCACCCTCCCATTGTTAACATAGTGTGACATTTATGGTCACTTTGGTTTTTACCCCTTTCCACAGTTTTTTTGTTTGTTTGTTTTGTTTTTGCCTACCCCACACTGTTGTCTGCATAATTGGACAATAGCACAGGGTGGTGCTTTAAAAAGGTGGTTACTTGGCAAGCGAAGAGGGGAGATTTGGTAGTACAGTGAACACCAATGGCACCACCCTTTGGTGAAGTGAGGTCCTGGGAACTGCTTCTTAAGGTCCTGTAACTAGGGGAATGGGAAAAGGGACTTTTCTTGGGGCTGGCCTGGGGGATAAACCCTCACTTTAAGTCCTGTGACTTGGGGGAGGGACTTTCAGGTTGGCCTTCCAGATGCAGGCTGGCCAGGGAGCAACCCAGCTTTTGAATTCTCCCTGGGCTTCAGGTGTTTCACCCAGGGAAAGTTGGGGAGAAGATGTGGGTGAAGACCTACTGCCCCAGCTTCTTCTGCACTAGGTTTTCCCACCCCCACCCCATTGCAGTTCTCCTGAGAAAATAATAAATAGGACAGATTTAAATAACGTGGCCCATTTCAACCCAGCACCTTCTGTCTGTTATCATTACTTCCCAGGTCTGTTAGAAAATCCTGGACAAGACAATGATCAGTCTCCAAAATTTATTTCTATGAGTGTAGAATAACCATAATTTCAGTCACAAAAGAAGTATGTGATGGTGTGCACGCACAAGTCATTAGTATTAGGTATCTCATCTGCATCTTTTCTTTCTTTTTTTCCCTGCTTTTGAGGAATAAAATTTGGAAATATTGTAGCACTGAAAAAACTGCCAAAACCATCCAACAATTAAACTGGATGAACTGTGGTCTATATTTCAGAGGAAGGAACTGACAAAACCACCTCTGAGTATTCCTTGCCTAAGAACACCCTGTGATGGGGTTGCTATAAGTCAACAGGTGATTTGATGGTGTGCACCTGTGTGTGCATGTGCACACACACACACACAACTTATATGATATTTCCAACTATTACCACAGTTATTTCTGCATTGCCTCAAAATGGTATTACTTATAAAGGAGCTTCATCAACAAAAACAGATCTTTAATTTTTGGGTGGTTAGCTTTTACTGAAATGGTATTATACATGTTCGTTTAAACCTGAGGACAGATTCAAATACTCCTCCATTTAAAGCTAAAAGAAAACTAGCTTAGTTCCCAATTAACAGGCAAAAAAACCCACAAAAAAACAAAACAAAAAAAAACCACCACAACCCACAGCTAATTATTCAGCATCCATCTCTGTTCTTAAAAATTGTCTCAGCTGAGCCATTTCATGTGCAATGTTTTCAACAATAAATTGCTTCTTTTATGCTTTTCCCATCACTTCTGTTCTTTTCTTTGCTCACTTAGAGGGTTGATGTAGCAGAGTGACAAAGAGACTGAGCCACAAATTAGAACATGCCTAGTTCAAACCTCACTTATGCCAGTTAAATACCAAACATAAATATCATTAGCTAGAGCAGTATGGAATAATCAATAAATCTTCAAATCCTATTCAAAAGACATCAGTCCAGGGCTGTTTGTTTTTTCATGCGAATTCTCCAGCTCCTCCTCCTTTTAAAAGCTGATCATTAAAATCAATGGGAAAAAAGAAGAGTCAGTGGAAAATTCAGATGAAAAGCCAAATGGTCCCTTCATTGATTTTATAACTTATAAATTTGATGTAGGTATATTGCAACAACCACAGTCTGCTACTGTCTCTCTATCAATTATGCATTACCACAGTGCTTCCTTTCCCTATTCACTTTTCCTTAAGCATGTGGCTTTCTTCGATTATAGGGAGCTGCATCATTTCAAATTATGTATTGAAAGAAGAAATAGCAAAAGCAATTTCACACACTGTTTCCTTATTGTGCTCATTTTCATTACTTTAAAAAAAGAAAAGAAAACTAGCACAAGAAAGAGAGTGCACAATTTCCAATTAGAATCCCTCTTTCGGAAATTTACTGGGTCAGTAAACATTGGTAAAATAACAGAATATGCAGTTCAATTGGTGTATTATTTTTCCTTTCTTTTACTGAGCCTGCCTTCAAAAAAGCCAAATAATATGTAATTAATAGAAGAAAACCTCCAGTGTCCATTGTCCTATTATGAATTACATATATGATGGACAATGATGCTACATTACAGAATTTACTACAGCCATAGCTTGCAAAATAAACTTATTTGTGTGTGAAATTAAACATAGCACCAAACTCAAACTGGTTATGAGGATCAGTGGTAGAAATTACAGAAACTGAACACCATTGGCAACCCAAATCATACACAACAAAAGAACCTTGTGCAAAAGGGAGCAGTCTTGCACAAAAATAGGCAGATCAAAATATTGTGTGCAAGATTTTTGTTGCACAAAATTTTATAATTTTATTTTTTGTAGAAAACAGCAATGTTTGCACAAAAAACAGTGTGGCTACTGGGAAACAGTTTTTAATGTACAAAACCCCACATGTCTCATGCAACTTCCCCCCTTCTCAAAAGCATGTATTTCTGTACACAATAATTTTCTGAACTACTTCAAGATGTGAGAAAACCAGGTGAGAACTGCACAGAAACAATTGTTTTCTCTACAGCAGGCAGGAAACAGAGGAAATTATTAAACCACATTCATAAGAACAAAATAAGTCAAATATTAAGATCCCAAATTAGTTTTCCATTACTAAGTGAAAGACAGTAACCCATCTGATGCACAAGCAACTAAAGTTAAAGCTAGAATTGCAGACACCCCCATCTCTTTTTTTCCAAAACAATCTACGATTGCCTGAACATAGAAGTGTTGATAGCCTCCCATATTCAGTGACAGAACCAGAATGATCTGGCTGACAATCAATAATTCTGCATCTAGGGCATGTCTGTTCTCTTGTGATAAATTGAAGAAATGATGGACCTTGCTGGTCCTGGTCCTTCCAAAATAGAAGTGTTTTCTTTTCTTAGGTAAAAACTAATAAGGCATCTGCCTCCTGTCTGATGGACAGACATCATTACTCTATTAATACAGGGGAAAAAAACATATTCTCACTATAAGTACCCAGGATTATGGAACCCATGGAATGTGCAAAAGATTGCATCCAATGTAGTCTGGTGCATCAGGACAACATCCTGTGACTTATTGATCAACAATGCTAGAATCCAACATCCTTTCCCCACTCTGTCTTTCATGTAGAGGGTGGTTTTTTTTTTTGTCCTTTTAGAAGATAGTTCTGATGTCTTCACTCATGAACTGATTATTTTTATTCTGTATGTTTTTTAAACTGATGCTATGATCTTTTTAATTATTTATATATTTTAAATTCATATTCATGTTTCTAACTCTATTATGTGTCTGGTTTTTGCTGTATTGTTATCTGTTACCCACCTCAATTCACAGGTAGAGGCAAGGAAGAAATCATCATCATCATCATCATCATCAATCATCCTATCTACAAGCATGGGGTCTTTTTTTTTTTTCTTTCTAAGATTATAGTTGGTTGCTTACTCTTGGGCTCAGTGCAATTTTAAAGTCTTGCTAGCATCCATAATTGTCTCCTTGTCATGAAACATCTAGCCTGGATGTCAGTTCTTGCCCTGCTAAGCCTTTTAGTCCTGCTCAATGAAAGCTCCCTTGTACCATCAGAATTCTTGTTCCTGCTTCTGGATTTGCCTTGATCTTAAAAGATGTAGCTCCTTCCCACCCTCTTTCCAATCAACCTGCTCTTAAGAATTACAAATACCTGTAACTATTTATTTATTTGATAATGAGAATGTAACAAGTAATCTATGAGAGGGGAAAAGTTACTTTATGTGTTTGGGGGGATAAGTGGATAATATTTTATAGTTATTTCGTAAATTGCCTTGAAGGGCATAGTTAGAGACATTTTTAGAGGCATCTTGACATATATATATATATATTTAGATTTCTTTGATCAATGCTAAAGTTTCTGTCTTCTCTGAAAAAAACCCTGGAAAAATAATGGAAAATTAGTTGCAGATTTTTTGTTGTTGTTGAATTTGACAGTCTCACTGAAACTAGCATTTTTGTACCTCTTGAGAGTTGAGCGGAAAAACCACACATACCCCTCATCTCTAGAATTCACATACTTAAGTGACTTACAAGATATCTGGAGAAAATGAAGAACATAGAAAACAAAACACACAAATCAAAAAGCGACCAGCTAAAATTTGTACTTTTTAAGTTTAAAATATCAAGAAATACAAAAGTAATAAATCCATTTTCTGCAAACATTTCCTTATAATGTAGCAGTCAAACATAATTATCAGATCAGATTTAGAAGGGATTTCTCCCAAAATTGATCATGTTGAATCAATGGACAAAATACCTGAATTAGGTAACATGCATAAATAAAAGTTCATATTAGGAAAAATGTGTTAAAATATGTGTACATTTCTACAAGTGGGGGAATTACACAAATTCTCACAAACTGATATAAAATAAATAAAGAAAGGAAATACAGACAGAAGCCAGAGAAATAAAACAAACAAACAACGAGAGACTTCCATGTCCATATGAGGAGAAAACGGACAATGTAATGAACTAAATAAATAACTAGCTACTAAAAAAATGTAATTTTAATGACAACAAATTTGTTTGGAGAGATTTATTATGTGCAACTTTTTAAAAAAAACCTTTCTGAAATACATTCTCCTTTAGCTTACTCATTGCCCTTCTACCCAAATGATGATGCCAGACACAAGAGTGATGAAATAAGGCCACCACTTTATTAACTTCAGGAATCTGCAACATGGCAGCCAATGGGACAGATGAGCATGAATTTGAATGAGGGAACCTGGTTAAGCTGGCTCTACCCACTGGGAGATTTACGGGCTCAAAATCCAGGGTATAGACCCTGTGGTTCATCCTACAGTGATTCCAAAGAATTCCTCCAGGTGGTATTGAACATCCTCTTTCCTGAGGAAGTCATCTTGGGACATGAACCCATCTCACATCTCTCCTCGATTTAGATGGCAATGATAAGGAAGTGGGTAATATTTTTGCCATTGTGGTGCCCAAGGAAACCTCCAAAAATTAACAAATTGAAATTAAAGTGGGTCTCCCCACCATATGTGACTTATATGGAACAATCAACCCACTAGCTAAATAGCAAACCATAGCCAAAATGTCCTAACACTATATAGCATGGAGTAGTAAAAACAAACAAACAAACAAAAAACCTGTTCAACAGCCCAACATGGCTAAAAAATCCTAATCAGCCAAAAAGAACAATTAGAAATTCTCAGGAGGCAGGAGGGCAGGGAGCAGAAACATCAGAGGCTTAAGTTAGGGCTGCACTGGCTTAAATTGTCCAGCACAGCAGAGGCTGACATCAGCATCAGAACATACCCCGATGTGGCATTTGGCCAATGGCTTGGAAAGGTCAAAACCACTCCCATCGTGTAGACAGGGATTTTGTGCTTTTCCTTCATCTCATCTTCCTCTTTGCTCTATTGCTCCCACCCCTTCTTTGGATGCTTCCACACAAACTCCAACTGTTTAAAGGTATTTTTTTTTTGTCTTTCTCCTACCTGGGACAGACTTAATTATTTCAACTATGATTTCTTTATTTTTTTAATTTATTTTTAATTTATTTATGTATTTATACCCCGCTCTTCGGCCACAAGGCTATCAGAGCGGCTTACAAATTGTTTTCAGAAATAGCAATTTACACATCTACACTGCATTAAGCAGTTTCCAATATGTGTTAGCTAATTGCCCCCACAAGCTGGGTACTCATTTTACTGACCTACAAAAGGATGGAAGGCTACAAAAGGATGAGTGAAACTTGGAGCCCTCTGGAATCAATTTTCTGCCTTACTATCTTTGTAATAACTAAAAACAAGCACCTTTTCTGGAAAAGTGCTGATATTAGCTCTTTACTCTCTCCTGGGGGCACTATTGGGATGTTCCACTAACTGAGTCAAAGTACCTAATATTACTGACATTGTGGTCCCATTAATTTACCCTATACTCCAGTGTATAAGACGACCTTTGAGCCCTGAAAAATATCCTCCAAAATCGGGGGTCGTCTTATACGCCGGATACACTATGTTGCGCCCGCCCTCCAATCTTCTGCCTCTCCACTCCCTTCGCAAATGGAGCGAAGAGGCAGGAGATCAGGTGGGGGGGTGAGGCAAAGTGTTTACCTGTTCATCCACCCCCCTCCTCTGCCTTCTCCCCCTTTCGGGGAGCAACCAAAGACAGAGGAGGGGAGTGAATGTTGTGGTTTGCCATGGCCGCTGCTTGATCTCCTGCATGTTCATTCCCAAAAGGGAACAAACACACAGTAGATCCATTGGCAGCCAAGGCAAACCAGGTATGTTTGCCCTTTTCTTCCACCTTCCTGGAAGGTGGAAGGAAGGGGCAAATCTTGTGGTTTGCAATGGCTGTCCCCCCATCTTTATTCCCTTCCAAAGAGAATGAAGATGGAGGGAGGGGGCAGACGAGGCAAACTGGGTATTTTCACCCCTTTCCTCCACCTTCCTGGAAGGTAGAAGAAAGGGGCGAATCCCATGGTCCACCTTCATTCCTTGAGCCACCCTTCCACCCTCCTTGATGCCACGATTGGGGTCCCCATTGTGGCCTCAGGGAGGAGGTGGGCTGCCTGGAAAGCCCCCACCCTTGAGCCATCCTTCCACCCTCCCCAATGCTGTGATTGGGCTCCCCATCATGGCCTCAGGTTTGGGCTGGCTGGAAAGCCTCCCCCTCGAACAAACCCTTCCACCTTCCCTGACACCATGATCAGATTCCCCATCGTGGCCTTGGGGAGGGGGTGGGCTGGCTGGACAGCCCCTGCTCGAGCCACCCTTCCCCCCTCTCTGATGCCATGATCGGGCTCCCCATCGTGGCCTCGGGGAGGGGGTGGGTTGACTGGAAAGCCCCCACCCCTCGAGCCACCCTTCCAACCTCCCCAATGCTGCTTTCAGGCTCCCCATTGTGGCCTCGGACAGGGGGTGGGCTGGCTGGAAAGCCCCCCCCCTTGAGCCAACCTTCCACCCTCCCTGATGCCAGGATCAGGGTTCCCATCATGGCCTTGGGGAGGGGGTGGGCTGGCTGGAACTCCGCCCCCTCAAGCCACCCTTTGACCCTCCCCGATGCCATGATTGGGCTCCCCATTGCAGCCTCGGGGAGGGGGTGGGCTAGCTTGAAATCGCCCCTTGAGCCATCCTTACATTTTCCCCTCTCCTCCTCCTTCCATTCCTTTAAGAAGGGTGGATGGGTGGTGGCTGGAGGGGGAGAGGCTTTACAGCCAGCACCCGCCTTTCCCAAAGCCATGATAGGGGTTCCTGTCACAGCTTTGGGAAGGGTAGGTGGCTGGTGGCTGGAGGGGGGAGGCTGGAGGGGGGAATTTGGATATACAGTTGTCCCTCCATATTCACAGATTTGGCATTCACTGATTTAAGTATTCACGACTTGAAAATATTCTTTAAAAAATAATAATCCAAAAAGCAAAGCTTGATTTTGCCAACTTACGTAAGGGACACCATTTTCCTATGCCATTGCATATAATGGCACTTGAATATTTTCAGATTTAAGTATTCTCATCTTGAAAATATTCTTTAAAAAAATAATAATCCAAAACCCAAACCTTGATTTTGCCATCTCTTATAAGGGACACCATTTTACTATGCCATTGCATATAATGGGAATTGAGTATTCACAGATTTGGGTATTCACAGGGGTCCTGGAACCCAACCCCAGTGAATGTGAAGGGACAACTATACTCGCCATATAAGAGAAGGAGGGGTTGTCTTACATGGCAAGTATATCCCAAATTCTATATTTTAACTTAAAAATTGGGGGGTCATCTTATAAGCCCAGTCGTCTTATACACCGGAATATATGGTATATGACATGGTAGTCTTTGGGAAATCTCAAGCAGACTGAGTACAGCTTATTATTAAGAAGAAACAGCTATGGCTGTAGGGAGAAGAGTACCCAATCTAAATTCCCCAGTCAGCTGTTGTTCTAACCAATAGGATAAATTTATCTGTTTTGTATACAATCTATTTTTAAAAACTTCTCCATCTCACTGATGAAGATATTTTCAATTTTTCTATATTTTCTCATGAAAAGGAACCTGGTTAAATCCCCACTTACACTCACCAACCCAATTCAGTATGGGTAGTTATTCTTTTTGTTACCCTAAGAGGTGGGGATGCTTTGAGACACACCTATGATATCAAAATCTAGATGGGAGAATTATTAGCTCAAACAGTAAGACTTTTTCACCTATGTATACCAGTAGCTGCAGAAAACTCCAGGTTGAAGTGAAATAAAGTATTTTTTTAATTGGAAATAACACAAAAATCATACACACTTGCAACACACATTCCTAAGAACTGCACAAGGCTGTCAAAGAGTAAGGGAGAAAGGGAGATATACAGGGAGGGATTCAGGAAAATAGGGTGATAGTTACCGGTCTTAAAGAATGGAGTTTCAAGTACTCAGACCAAAGCCTGACAATGATATTGGAAATTCCAATCAGGAGGCACACTGAGAAAGATAGTGGCTGGGCTTGTACACAGTGGCACACCTTCCTATTGTTGGGGAACTAATATTTATACCCTGCTTCATATCTTGAAAGGCTGCTTTAGCTAGGACAAAGCCTAGATGGGTTTCCCACCAAGTAAACGAAGGAAACAAAAATTTAACTGATTGCTCTTAATGGCTGGAAGATAGAAATTGATGCGTTTATGACAACCTCACAATGCAGGACAGGAGGGAGTTCTGAAGTGAGATTTCCTTGGGATTGGGGTTGGAAAGATCACTTGATTGTTTGGTTGGATGACTCATTGCTGTGGTGCCCAAAAAGGAATTAGCACATACCTTCTTGATGGATTTGTTTACTGGGGGCTTCCATGCAATCCTAGGGGTCGTTTACACGGGCAAATATTCCCCTAAATATACCGCTAAGATAGCTCATAGTTCCCACGGATCACAGCACAGCATTGCCTCATTCAGAAGGGGGGAAGGTAAAACACCCAAATATAGCGTGGCAGGGCATGTCGCTATTTTTGCAGGAATATTTGCAATGTAGTGCTTTATTGGCAGTGTAAACTAGCATTCCGCTAAGGGTTAAAGCACAGCTGCATTGTGATTGGTTGATGATGCAGGGGTGGGCTTAAAAGAGGGGCAGGGAGGAGGCAAAGACAGTAGCCATTAAAGAAGAAACTTGCAAAAATCCTGTCTGCTATTTTGCAAGCCAGTTTGAAAAAAAAAAAAAAAAGGATTCCCAACTTCTTTCATTCCTGGAGCATTCCTTCTCATCCTCTGCTGTTTTGAAAGTATGTAAAGCTGTTCGTCACTTTTATCCTGTGCACGGGGGAGGGAGAGAAACCATTTCACAAAGGGCTGTAGCAAGCTGAATTGCTATTTTCCCTCTCGCTCTCTGCTTGGGGGAAGGAGGGAGGGGGAAATAGAGAGACAGAGAGCAGCTGGAAAAACTTGCGATCTGCGATCCACGGCATGGTCTTTTAGCAGAGAGATTACTCTCCCTCTGCTTTATGGAGTGAGTTCATTTACAGGCAGATTTACAGAGCCACACAGAGCCACACACCCCACACTTATTCAAGTCTGAACTGCAAAGTGACATAATTAGAAAAAAAAACCTGACTGGCACAGCTGCGGAAAATAATTAAACCGCAAGTTGCCGCAATAAATCTGCTGTGTAAACCGGCCCCTAGTTTGAGCTTGCTTGCTAAAATATTTCTATTCAGGTCCTTGTAACCTCCAACTGACCTCTTTTTTGATCACCCTGGTCAACCTGACCACTTTGAAGTGTCCAATATTTCCAATTATGAGATTTTATATGGAGGGGGTAGTAGGACATGCTAACACTGACACAAAGACCATGTTTGACTTGCTTGCTCCATTGCAATTTAAGAGGAAGAAAAAGGGTTATATCTAAGATACCAGCCCTAGATTTTAAGAAATAATTATGAAAAGACTTTTGCCTGCATGCTTACATTTGTCTAGTTTTCTTTTTCTCACATTTGAGTTTTAAATCTCAAATTCTTTCTGTCATGCTTAAGAAAAAAAAGTCAAGGTTTGGTAAACTCTTTTTTAAAAAAAAGGAAATGAAATAAATCCCTTTTCCTTCTCTAGTTCTCAAAGGCTTACTCATCGAATGTGACAATAGGTTTCAGACATGTATAGATAGATATGAAACAAGAAGGCAGAGTATCATTGTAGCAGGTCTAAGTGGAACAGTATGGATTATAGACATCATCAAAGAAGCTTTGAATATGAAAGCATAGCTGGCCCACATGCAGCATTTACTTCACTTGTTAGACCATTTTTGTGTGCTTGCATGGATTCTTATAGAATCATAGAATTGGAAGAGACCACAAGGGCAATTCAGTCCAACCCTCTGCCATGCAAGAATATAAAATCAAATAATTGCTGACAGTCATCCAGTCTCTGCTTAAAAACCTCCAAAGAAGGAGACTCCACCACAATATGAGGCAGTGTACTCCACTTCCGAACAGCTCTTACTGTCAGGAAGTTCTTCCTAATTTTTAGGGGAAATCTTTTATCCTGTAGTTTGAACCCATTGCTCTATGTCCTGGTCTCTGGAGCAGCAGAAAAAAGCTCGCCCCATCATCAGTATGACATCCCTTCAAATATTTAAACATGGTTATAGTGTCACCTCTCAACCTTCTCTTCTTCAGATTAAACATGGCCAGCTCCCTAAGCCGCGCCTCATAGGACATGGCTTCCAGATTTCCCACCATCCTGGTCGCCCTCCTCTGGACACGTTCCAGCTTCTCAATATCCTTCCTGAATTGTGGTGCCCAGAAATGGACACAGTAATCCAGGTGAGGTCTGACCAAAACAGAATAGAGTGGCTTTATGACTTTCCTTGATTTAGACACTATACTTCTATGAATGCAGCCTAGAATCACATTGTTGTTGTTTTTTTTTTTAATCTGCTGCATCACATTGGTGACTCATGTTCAGCTTGTGGTCCACTAAGACTCCTAGATCCCTTTTGCATGTACTGCCATCAAGCCAGGTGTCACCCATCCTATATCTGTGCCTTTCATTTTTACTGCCCAAGTGTAGTATCCTACATTTTTCCCTGTTGAAATTAATTTTGTTAGTTTTGGCCCAGCTTTCTAATCTGTTTAGGTCATTTGGGATTCTGATCCTGTCCTCTGGGGTATTAGCTACCCCTCCTAATTTGATGTCATCTGCTAACTTGATAAGCATACTCTCTATTCCCCTCATCCACATCACTGATAAAGATGTTGAATAGCACTGGGCCCAGAACAGAACCCTGTGGCACCACACTACTCACTTCTCTCCAGGATGAAGAGGAGCCATTGGTGGCTACCCTTTGGGTTTGGTCAGTCAACCAATTACAAATCCACCTAACAGTTGCATTGTCTAGCCCACAGGTTGCTAACTTTTTTGCAAGAATATTGTGGGGGACCTTGTTAAAAGCCTTACTGAAATCAAGACACACTACATCCACAGCATTCCATTCATCTATCAAGTTTGTAACTTTATCAAAAAAGAGACAAGATTAGTCTGGTATGACTTCATGTTTTGTTTTGTTTTTTGTTTTTTTTTTGGTCAACTTTTAGTGATCACAACATTCCTTTCTAAGTGCTTACCGACTGTCTGTTTAATGATCTGCTCTAGAATCTTTCCTAGTATTGATATCAGGCTGACTGGGCAGTAATTATTTGGGTCCTCTTTTTTTCCCTTTTTAAAGATGGGGACAACATTTGCCCTCTTCCTGTCTGCTGGGACCTCTCCTGTTCTCCAGGAATTCTCAAAGCTTTAAGTAATCTACATGGACTTGCAAGTGAAAGTAATTTATCCATGTTTTCCAGTTGACTCTAGACTTTGGTGTTTTAGGGACATTTGAAAGATATAGGCAGGTGGACTGAAGATGGATTAGACTGTTTGGTGAAACTGACAACCAAGTTTGGCTTTCTGTATCAGCATTATTGCTGGCAGCATTCTCTTTTCTGCTAATCTGAGTTTGGCAGCAACTGCTCCGATCTGTTCCCACCAGGTGTGCTGGAGAACCAATGATAGCACCTATGGTCAGAAAAAGAACCAAACTTCATTTTTTGTCTTCCTTGTTTTTGCCTTCTTTCTCATGGCATAAAAGAGACTACATGAGGAGTGAAAGTCAAACCTCTGTGTTTCAAACATAAACATTAATCAACTTACAGTCCACCAAAGACATTTTCAATGTCCATTA
Source organism: Gambelia wislizenii (assembly GCA_030847615.1). Lineage (NCBI taxonomy): Eukaryota > Metazoa > Chordata > Lepidosauria > Squamata > Crotaphytidae > Gambelia > Gambelia wislizenii. The sequence continues at coordinate 153,736,056 of JAUMIR010000004.1, forward strand.
ATACACTGAAATCACTGCTTAACGTGAAACTAAATAGTTCTTCCATACCCATTGAATTTCTTATGTGCAGTGCTCTTACTTCAGTAGTGTACATTCCATGGAAAGCATTGCCTGGATTTTGCTTCTATTTTTGTAACATATAATTTGAAGTATATAAATAAAACATAACTGAAGAACATCAGTATTAGCACCCATTCTAAAGGGTTAAGATCAGGAATTAACAGGGTCTGAGATGATAAACTGCATGAAGATCCCCAAGGCCATTCTTGCAGATCCGACTGTGTTGTTCCTTTGCTGCTGTCATCAAAACTGCACTGGTAAAATTCAGTGGTGGTTGTGGGGTGGGAAAGAGAAATAAACATTCTCCAGAACTGTTTTTCCATATGCACTGGAATGCACATGATATTCATAGAATCATAGAATTGCAGAGTTGGAAGAGACCACAAGGGCCATCCAGTCCAACCCCCTGCCATGCAGGAAATCATGATCAAAGCATCCCCGACAGATGGCCATCCAGCCTCTGTTTAAAGACCTCCAAGGAAGGAGACTCCACCACGCTCTAAGGGAGTGTGTTCCACTGCCGAACAGCTCTTACTGTCAAAAAGGTCCTCCTCATGTTGAGGTGGAATCTCTGTTTCTGGAGCTTGCATCCATTGCTCCGTGTTCCAGTCTCTGGAGCAGCAGAAAACAAGCCTGCTCTATCCTCAGCGTGACATCCCTTCAAATACTTAAACAGGGCTATCATATCGCCTCTTAACTGTCTTTTTTCCAGGCTAAACATACCCAGCTCCCTAAGTCTCTCCTCATAAGGCATCGTTTCCAGACCTTTCACCATTTTAGTTGCCCTTCTCTGGACACGCTCCAATTTGTCAATATCCTTTTTGAATTGTGGTGCCCAGAACTGGACACAGTATTCTAGGTGAGGTCTGACCAAGGCAGAATAGAGCGGCACTATTACTTCCCTTGATCTAGACACAATACTTCTATTGATGCAGCCCAAAATCGCATTGGCTTTTTTAGCTGCTGCATCACATTGTTGACTCATGTTCAACTTGTGGTCTACTAGGATTCCTAGATCCCTTTCACACGTAGTCTTGTTCAGCCAGGTCTCTTCCATCCTATATCTATGCATTTCATTTTTTCGCCCTAAGTGCAGTACCTTACATTTCTCCGTATTGAATTGCATTTTATAAGCTTTGGCCCAGCTCTCCAGTTTATCCAGGTCATTTTGAATTTTGATCCTGTCCTCCAGAGTATTAGCTACTCCTCCTAATTTCGTGTCATCTGCAAATTTGATAAGTATGCCCCTAATTCCCTCATCCAAGTCATTGATAAAGAAGTTGAATAGCATTGGGCCCAGGACAGAACCCTGTGGCACCCCACTGGTCACATCTTTCCAAGATGAAGAGGAGCCATTGCTGAGCACCCTTTGGGTTCAGCCGGTCAACCAATTACAAATCCATTGAACAGTTAACTTGTCTAGCCCATATTTTACAAGCTTGTTTGCAAGAATGTCATGGGGAACCTTGTCAAACCCTTACTGAAATCAAGGTATGCGATATCCACAGCATCCTCTTCATCTACCAAGCTGGTCATTTTATCAAAAAAAGAGATCAGTTTAGTCTGGCATGACTTGTTTCTCTGAAACCCATGTTGACTTTTTGTGATTATGGCATTGCCTTCTAAATGTTCACAGACTCTCTGTATAATGATCTGTTCTAGAATCTTCCCTGGTATTGATGTCAGACTAACTGGACAATAATTGCTGGGATCTTCTTTTTTCCCCCTTTTTGAAGATGGGGACAATGTTTGCCCTCCTCCAGTCTGCAGGGACTTCTGTTCTCCAGGAGTTCTCAAAGATTATTGCCAATGGCTCTGAGATTATTTATTTATTTATTTATTTATACCCCGCTCTTTGCCAGTTCTTTTAATACTCTTGGATGTAGTTCATCTGGTCGTGGAGATTTAAATTCATTTAGATTAAGAAGGTATTCCTGTACTACCTCTTTGCTTATTCTGTGCTTGATTTCCCCTATTGTGTCCTCTGTTCCTTTATCCTCAGGTTGGTCCCCCTTTTCCTTTTCAGAAAACATTGAGGCAAAGAAGGTGTTGAGTAATTCTGCCTTTTCTCTGTCCCCTGTTAGCATTTTGCCATCTTTTCTGCGTAGTGGCCCTACCATTTCCTTCTTCCTCCTTTTGCTGCGGACATACCCCAGAAAAACCTTTTTATTGTTCTTAACCTCACTAGCAAGCCTGAGCTCATTCTGCACTGTAGCTTTAATGACTATACTCCTACATGTGTTCACTATCTGTTTGAATTCTTCTTTGGTGATTTCCCCATTTTTCCATTTCCTATACATGTTCCGTTTAAAACTTAGCCCTCTTGAAATTTCTTTAGTCATCCATCCTGGTTTCTTGAGACACCTCCCATTTTTCTTCCTCAATAGTACTGTTTGAAATTGTGCCTCCAGTAACACCCTTTTGAGAAAGTCCCATCCAACTTGAGGTCTCTTCTCTTTTAGTATTCCTGACCATGGGATCACCCCCAGTATTTCTGGGAGTTTATTGAAATTAGCTCTCCTGAAGTCGAGAATGCATGTCTGACTATGCTTGGCTTCTCCTTTCCATTCTATAACAAATTCCAGGAGAACATGATCACTCTCACCTACGGATCCCACCACTTGCACCCCATTAACCAGGTCATCCCTGTTGGTAAGGATCAGGTCTAAAATAGCTGACCCCTTTGTTGCCTCTTCCACCTTTTGGACCATGAAATTGTCTTCCAGGCAAGTAAGGAATTTGCTAGACCTTGAAGTTTTGGTTGAGTTAGATTTCCAACAAATATCAGGATAGTTGAAGTCACCCATCACTACTACATCTCTCCTTTCTGCATGTGTGTTCATCTGTTTTAGAAAGGCATCATCCAATCCCTCCATCTGACTTGGGGGTCTGTAGTAGAGTCCCACAATAACATCCCTGTTGTTTCCCTCCCCTTTTATTTTTATCCAGATGTTCTCCACCTGGCTTCCAGTATTGATGTCATGGATCTCTTCTCTGGTGTAAATATCCCTAACATATAATGCTATTCCTCCTCCTCTCTTGTTTGGCCTGTTTCTCTTATAAAGGTTATACCCCTCTATTCCTACATTCCAATCATGCGACTCATCCCACTAGGTTTCAGTAATGCCTATTATATCATACTTGCTTTGTAGTGCTAGGAGTTCCAGTTCATCTTGCTTATTTCCCATGCTCTGTGCATTAGTGTAGAGACATCTAAGACCATGTGTTCCCTTTACTTGCTCCCTGTGCAAGTTTTTTTTGCACAGGGACCCACTGTTGGATCCTTGTGTTGTTTGGTTTGTTCCCTCTATGACAGTTTGACTATTTTCTCCAGCCCTTTTGCCTTCCAGAATACTGTCTCCCTCCCCCATATGACTCAGTTTAAAGCCCTCCTGATCAAATTCTTGAGATTGTCGGCAAAAACGTTTCTGCCAGCTGGTGTGAGATGCACCCCATCTCTTGCCAGAAGTCCCCCCTCATGGAAGTGCAGTCCATGATCCAAGAATCCAAATTGTTCTTGGCAACACTATCTATGGAATCAGTTGTTTTGCGTCGGCTATTTTCCTTTCCCTTCCTGGACCATGCCCTTCAACTGGCAGAAGAGACAAGATGACAACCTGTGTGTCCATTTCTTTCAGCTTCCTCCCCAGAACCTCATAATCTCTTCTGATCTTCGGAAACCTGTGCCTTGAAGTATCATTGGTTCCCACATGGACCAAAAGGAAGGGGTAATGATCCGTAAGCTTGACGACTCTTGTCAGCCTCTCCGTCACATCGCGGATATTTGCCCCGGGAGACAACACACCTCCCGTGTCATCTTGTCAGGCCCACAAACCACTGCTTCTGTACCCCACAGCAAGCAGCCTCCCACCACCACACGCCTCCGCCGAGGCTTCGCAGCTGCTGTTCCTTGCGGTGATCCTCTCAAGGTCCCCTGCTCTGCCCCTGAAGTCTGTCCTTGCTGTTCTTCCTCATTTTCCTTGATAAGGGAGAGGGCTTCGAATTGATTCTGTAGGTGCAAGCTGCTCGAAGAATCCCTGGATTTCCTTGTTCTGTGTGTGACATTCTTCCAGCTGTTTACCTCCTGTGTCTGTGGAGTGACCTTCTCCTCCCCAGACAGTTCCTCTGTGTGGTCCCCGCCCAAGACTGTTTGTTCTGTTCTGTCCAGGAAAACCTCTTGCTCATGAATCTGTTGAAGTGTAGCTATCGTAGTCTCCAGCTGCTGGACTTTCTCCTCCAAAAGGGCTACCAACTTGCACTTGGTGCATGTGAAGTTCCCCACATCTGTAGCCAAGAAGACAAACATCCCACAAGTGTTGCAGGTGACTGCAGCAGTCCTCTCATTGTCCACGGTGAGAGCTTTTAGGTAATCTAAGAACTCTTGGTTAATTCTGAAAACTCTGTGCTGTACTTTTAAGTGTGATATATATATATATATATATATATATATATATATATATATATTGGCTTGGCCAGTCAAACTCTGCAACAAGCAGCCTCTCCAAAGAGTTTAAAAAAATTCAAACTCAGAGAAGCCCCACCCCTCTGCAACAAGCAGCCTCTCGAAAGAGTTTCCCTGGTATGCATAGTGAGCCCCCAAATTCCTCTTAAGGACCACACTTCTTACTTCCTGCCCAGTTATACTAGAGACAGCTATTTCAGTTGCCCTGAAAATTTGGTTAAATATGTTAAATGGCAGCATCAGGGTAAGTCGTCATCTGGTCCCCCATTATGGGTTTGTGGTGGTTCAATATGGGAACCTAAACACCAGGAAATTGACTATGCTTCTAGCAAGTCCAGTGCCCCAGATGTAATTATAAATAGTGATAATCATTTTCTTCCATTTTCTTTCCTCTCTCATTTGTTTTTCTACATTAACATTAAATTTCTTTTGCAATATTGGGACAATATCACACTACATGGAATCCTGGGATTTGCAGTTTAGGGAGGAGGGTTTAGTATTCTCAGCCAGAGAGCTCTTAGGCCTCACTAAACTACAAACCCCAGAATTCTACAGGAGGCAGCCACAGCAATTAAAGTGCAATAATAGCACTATACCATTGTAGCATGATTTAGGACTTTATCAGACACTGCCCTTAAAATGTTCTTTTGCCAGCATAACCCCCCCTCCATTTTTATGCTGGCAGAAGAATACTCCCCCTCCACTTATCTCCTTTCCTGGCAAAGGCAGCTCTGGCAATAAAGAGGAAGTGAATGGGGCTCCTCACTCAAAATCCTGAGAGACTTCCTTGTGTGGGTAATTCAAAATTAAAAACAAAAATGAAGCATTTAAAGATTGAAAAAGAACACACATATATAAGGGAGTGTCATAAAAAGAGCAAAACATATTTGGATGTTCCAATCTCGCCCGGAAGTGTGCGTGCCAGACAGGCCATTGTTGGGGTAAGTATGAGAGTTAAATGGCCCAAGGTTTCACACACCGGCAATGCCAGCACAAAAGCAGCGGGGGATCTATTGACAGCTTAAGCCTTCAATGAAAAGGTATGGGTTTGGGGCGGTTTTTAACCATGAAAGGGCAACTTTGTCTGACCTTCATGCCCTTTCATGGTTATATGGTGTCATTATGATGCCATATTTTGAGTGTCTGATAAAGTCCACAGTCCTTAGTTTCATTCTTGTTCATGAGGATGAAAAAAAAAATCAAAATTTTCATGTGGTGTTGTTGCTATTTTGCATGTTTGGACTTTAGTTGAAAATTCATTTGCATACAAAAAATTGTAAGATGACTGAACTGAGGCTGTCATATTTTAGACATATCATTAGATAATGTGACTAACAGGAAAAGGTGCTACTACATAATAAAGTGGAATGCAGTAGGAAAAAAAGGAAGACTGCACTATGTATAGGTGGAGTGGTTCAGTGAAAGAAGCCAGAGCTCTGAGTTTGCAAGACCTGAGCAGAGCTGTTAATACCAGAAAGTCTTAAAATCATAGAATCATAGAGTTGGAAGAGACCACAAGGGCCATCCAGTCCATCCCCCTTATGTCATTCAGGAATACACAATCAAAGCATTCCCAACAAATGACCATCCAGCCTCTGTTTATAAACCTCCAAAGGAGACTCCACCACACTATAAGGCAGTGTATTCCACTTCCGAACAGCTCTTACTGTCAGGAAATTCTTCCTAATGTTTAGGTGGAATTTCTTTTCCTGTAATTTGAACCCATTGCTCCACGTCCTAGTCTCTGGAGCAGCAGAAAATAAGCTTGCTCCAGTGGATGCAGAGAGTTTCCTACAACCACAACATGTCTCCTCCAAGGATTGGCAGAGTCCAATCTGTGTGCTGAACCATCCAAGGTCTCATGCACATTCTCTGAGGCCTGGCTTTGCTGCTCTCCTTCCCATTCCTTGTCATCACTGACAAAGGAGAAAGCTTCAAACCGATTCTGTAGTGCCAAACTCGTAGAATGGCCCCTTCTCCTTCTACTTCTACAAGTCACATGATTCCAAACATCGACCTCCTGTGTATCAGAACTAACCTCCTCCAGAGAGACATCCCTTGCTTATTCCTGAACCAGGACCTTCTGCTCTGCTCTGCCTAAGAAAACCTCCTGCTCCCTAATATGCTGTATAGTGGCTAATCGGGCCTCAAGTTTCTGGATTTCTTTCTTGAATATCTCTCATTGATAGGGTCACCATTAATCAAAGTCAACTTAATGGCAAATAACAATAACATTCTGGGGGAAAACATAACAGGTTTGCAGAAAACGTATAAGCAAAATACAGTGTTGTATGCAAACATTTCACAGAAAAAGTCTTGAAATGCACAAATAAAAAATGTGAAAAACTCATTGTAATGTGTCAAGACACTCTTTCCCATTGGGTAGGAGAAAATTTGCAATTTTTAAAGTAAACTATCTTCAGTGAAAGGGGAGTTGTTTAATGTCACCCTATATTCCAGAGAATTCTCCAATGTTTTTCATAGCAATAGGCTAGGAAGCTCACAGATACAGAGGTGTTTCTGTGCACTATGTGTGTAACAAGCATTAGGGCAGATACTTATTTTATTTATTATATAATAAAGCCTTAGTATTTTTATTTTCTATATCTCTGTGTGGCTCTTTTAATTTTATAATTAACAAGGAAGACCAGTCATGCTTTACCACATTGAATTCAGCCACCAGCTATTCCACTCGCCCAGTATATTGGTCATCTTGAGGGCCGAGTACAAGATTCAGGGATTGTTCTTGTACTCAGGCGATTCAGGGTAATCGCCCCCAATTTATGGAATGGCCTGCCGAACGAGATCCACCAGATGACAAGTTTGAGTTGCTTTAAAAAAGCACTAAAGACGGATCTCTTTTGCCAGGCCTTTCCTGATTAGATCCCGGCCTCAGGAGCTGTGTCTCCTGGCTTTTTAAAATTATGGATATATTTGTTTTTAAATGTGTTTTTAGTTAGAAGGTTTAATTTTATAGTGTTTAATGTCTTTTTATGGGGGAGGGTTGGGGTGAGTGGTGTTTTTAGTCATTATTATAATGTTTTAATTGTTGGAAGCTGCCCCGATTGTTTTTAGCAGAGGGGTGGGGTATAAATAATAATAATAATAATAATAATTATTATTATTATTATTATTATTATTGGGGTGGTGACAGGATCCCAATGGCTGGAGCTGCAAAGCCAAACTATATATAGGATCTCTGACACCTGTCTGCATCTTTCATTTATGGCAAAATAATTATCATTTTAAGAAGTTTATATGGAGGAAGAGACCTCTGTATAGTAACTTTGATGTGGTTACCTCTAAATATATATATATATAGGTTGTTGTTGTTTGTTATTGTTATGTGCCTTCAAGTTGACTCTGAATTATGGTGAACCTATCCTAGGGCTTTTTAAAGCACAATTATTCACAGGGGGTTTGCTATGACCTTCGTCTTAGGCTGAAAGTGTGTGTCTTGCCCCAAACCCCCAAGTGGGTTTCCATGGCTGAGTGGGGATTTGAACTCTGGTGTTTTCTATATGGTGAAAAAAAATCTTCTCAGAATGTGAGGGGAATGAATTTTGTCCAGATGAGCTCCCAAAGGTATTTGCTGTATTTGAAAAGAGTGGGGCCAAAACCTCCAAATACTTCTTGGTAACAGCCTTCACTGTTTCTCATGAATATATATATATATATATATATATATATATATTAAAAACACATGGAAATGTTCATTCCAGACTATTTGAACAACCAATTTGAATTGGGGCACATCCCAGAAGTCAAAATGTGATTGGTCAGACATGCATGGGGGTGAGCTTGCTTGCGACAAAGTGGCTGGAGCTGCCATTGTTGATTTTCACAGAAGCGATTGTGTGCTATATTTGAGTGGCAAAGCAAAAAAATAAAGATTTTAAAAAATTAAACAGAAGATCACTGTTCTGCATCTCTAATTTAACAAGGGGAAAAGAGGGAAACAGATAGAGCTTTTGGGGGAATAATAACATAAGTAATTCACTCACAGCCACCATCTTTACTCACAAGCATGCTCTGGGTGAACTTCACACACAGATAGTTTCCCATACCAGTGAGCTTGTGAATGTATCATGGAGACAAATGAATGCTGCTACAATGGTGAATTAATGCTCTATTTTCTGCAATTAATTCTCCATCTAGCTGAGCCCCTGGTCTCCCAAATTTCCTAATCCCATACTCAAACCGCTATACCATGCTGGCAATATGTGTGTGGGCATGCATGTTTTTCTGTGTAATTTTTTTCCATTTGCATTTCCATACATGAAATCAAATTAAGTTTTCTGTGTTTGTGCCTATTTCTCTTAAGCTTAAAAAAAAAGTTACATTTCAAATGCACATTTTTCATATTTCACATTTCTGTCTTGACAATTTTAGATAGCAAATGCCTCCTGTTGCTGTCTATAATTATCCTGTCATTGTCTGCTAGCTCTTATAAATGGTAAGCCTCTCTTTCCCTTTATTTTTAAAATCAAACAATAGAATGTCAATCTGACAGGAATAATGATGATGTTTTAAGCTCTAGAAAAAATGTTTTGCTTTAAAGTAAATGAAATAAAGAGATGGCTAGTAGCCCAGTGGATGAACTGTTTGGTATGTTTCACATACAGAAGAACCCCCATATCTGCTGGAACTGCTGGTTCTGGGGGTCCCCGTGGCTGCCAAAACTGTGGATAATAGTAAACACCTTTGAAAATAATGGGACTTCCAGTTTAAAATACCATAGAGTTGCCTTGGAGGACCAAAAATGGCTAGAAAGGACACATGGTAGGTGTGCTTTTTGTGTCCCATGGATAATTGAATCAGTGGATAATGAATCAGTGGATACAGGGCTCCTACTGTACTTGAGATTGCAGGTTCAAACCCTGGCATCTCCAGTTAGGATTAGTAATGAGGGAATTAGGGGCATACTTATCAAATTTGCAAATGACACCAAATTAGGAGGAGTAGCTAATACCCTAGAGGACAGGATCAAAATTCAGAATGACCTGGATAGACTGGAGAGCTGGGCCAAAGCTAACAAAATGAAATTCAATACAGAGAAATGTAAAGTACTGCACTTAGGGCGGAAAAATGAAATGCATAGATATAGGATGGGAGAGACCTGGCTGAACAAGACTACATGAGAAAGGGATCTAGAAGTCCTGTAGACCATAAGTTGAACATGAGTTAACAGTGTGATGCGGCAGCTAAAAAGGCCAATGCGATTTTGTGCTGTATCAATAGAAGTATAGTGTCTAGATCGAGGGAAGTAATAGTGCCACTCTATTCTGCCTTGGTCAGACCTCACCTAGAATACTGTGTCCAGTTCTGGGCACCACAACTCAAAAAGGATATTGACAAATTGGAGCATGTCCAGAGAAGGGCAACTAAAATGGTGAAAGGTCTGGAAACCATGCCTTATGAGGAGAGACTTAGGGAGCTGGATATGTTTAGCCTGGAAAAAAGACAGTTAAGGGGCGATATGATAGCCCTATTTAAGTATTTGAAGGGGTGTCACATTGAGGATGGAGCAGGCTTGTTTTCTGCTGCTTCAGAGACTGGAACATGGAGCAATGGATGCAAGCTCCAGGAACAGAGATTCCACCTCAACATTAGGAGGAACTTTTTGACAGTAAGAGCTGTTCGGCAGTGGAACACACTCCCTCGGAGCGTGGTGGAGTCTCCTTCCTTGGAGGTCTTTAAATGGAGGCTGGATTGCCATCTGTCGGGGATGCTTTGATCAAGATTTCCTGCGTGGCAGGGGGGTTGGACAGGATGGCCCTCGTGGTCTCTTCCAACTCTACAATTCTATGATTCTATGATTCTAAGTCTGAAATTCCAGAGAGAATATGTTCACAACTTTTTGTACCTTTACTTGTATATAGGAACATCTGAGGGAAATAATCTTTGATCTGTATTATTTTATGAGCTGGGCAAACTTATACTGCAGGTTTGGATGCATTAGTACAGAATCATGACATGAGCTTATTGTATCCAGATTCCAATCAAATTAATTGAAGGCCAGGTGTGTACAATGAATGTAAGGCTGAGCAATATTATGCACATTATTATACATATTTTTAGTAGCTGGTGTAGCAAAAATTAACATAAAATGAGATTTTATGGTTAACAGAGAAGTAAAAATTTACTACACTTTAGTATTTTTTTTTATTTGCAAGGATGGTACTTAAAAAGAAACTACTTGCACTAAACTGATAATAATCTCCAATTATTTATATGGTGTCACTGCACAGAGTCCTATAATGTTGAACTCATCTGGCATGATAAGGTAACTATCTCAGTTATATCTGAAAATGGCCATTATACCCATCTAGAAAAGATGGGCATTTTGTACAAGCCTGCTAAAGTGAATATTATTCTTATCATATACATGCTGAGCTTTACTTTCAGGTATAGCAATGACTGGTGAGTGGAGGACTTAGACTTGAATCCTATTGTTTAGTTCTAACTAGAGTAAGTACATTGAATCCACTGTTGAACAGTGAGTCAACACATGAGTAAATTCCATTGATTCAATTGGTCCACTCAAGTTGAAAGTAGCAATACAATTCTGGCCAGAAGATGAAAGACATCAGACACACTGCTGGAATAAAATAAGCCCTTAGATGTATTAGGTCACAGCAGCAGAAGCTTGGATAAGCATGGGACAGTGAATCAGGTATTGATCAACCTGCCTGCCAGATGACAACAACCCCTCACGCCCAGTCCAGGAGGGAGAACCCTGGAATGACAGGAAGTTGAAATACACATGGTTGCAAGTCATTGCAAGGTTCCCCTGTCACCAGGAAGTGAGGTAGGTCCAACAGCTCCTAAACTATTCTTCATCTCTAAGGCCAATTCAGGGGACCCCTGGAATAGGGATAATAGGTGTACATGCCCTCTCTTCCTTCTCATGACTGGATCTGCTCCCATGCCAAACCCACCCAAAATTGTGGCAATGGGCTTGTCTAGATGGGCAATTTGCCCTGTTTTCCCCCATCTTGGAGTCCTACAGTCCCAATGAAGTGGAACTCTTGACCCATTTCACATCCAGGCAGTCCTGACAATGCCTAAGGCAAAGGTAAAACCATTTGAAATTTTTTAAATAAACACTGGGGAAAACTTGCTTCATGTGGAAAAACCCAGATCAGGCTCTCACAGAAATGCAGGATCCATACCTGCACATTGGCCCAGATAACCAGATGCCACTAACACTGAAGTCTTCTTGCAGCCAGGATGGAGACCTCTGCATGTGACCATCCTTGATCACATGCTGAGGACCCCCTTCCTGACTTCAGAGAGTGTGATGCATGACAGTGAGGGAATTACCCTCCAATACCAGCTGACATGTATGTGTGGCAGCTGGTGTGTGCATGAAGACTTCATCCTGTTTTGTCTAGATAATGTGGAGGGGGGGGACAGCTCCAGGGCCAGAATATTCTGGGTGGAAGGCAGTATATTCTGGCCTGTCTAGACAAACCCAATGAATAAGCAAGCATCATAGAAAATTAAAGCCAAGGGTAAATTGATATGCCACATATCAATACAACATAAAGAGAGGGAGGAATATGGAGTCAAGAAAACATCAGTAGTAAAACTTGGACCTGTGCTTTTGTATGTAGTATATTTCAGTAATTTCAAGTCTCTAGACTCCTGGACAGTCATTTGCTTTCCTGCGTAGGTTCTTTAAGAAGGGAATGTGAGGTGAGTCTTCTCTACACACACACACACACACACATACACACACACACGGTCTAAAGGAAAGGTTAGTTGCCATGGACAATGCATCATCTTCTCCTCTGTTTTGTGGTCATATAATGCAGGACAAACCTTTGGGTTAAAATTATTATTTATGCATTTGTGCAATCAACTCCTATCTTACCTTTCTTTGGCATTGACAGACATAAACTCGGTTATTATACTGTATGTTCAAATTCAATGATACATAGATATTTCCATGAAGTGCTGCTAAGACCAAATAAGCAATATTACCATACACTGTCTGCTCAAGTAATAAAGGTGTTTAAATTTGATCTAAACACTTTGTGAACAAAAAAAGTTTTAATATTTTAAAATGAGGCAGCAAGAAAGTAATCTGTGCATTTGTTTCCATATTTCTGTTTATGAATTTCTGTCCCACATCACATTTTCTTCTCCTAAGAGACTGATTTGCAGTTTTTTTTTAAATGTCCATCTTGTTGCCTTATTGATAAAACCTTATTTTTTGGAAGATGCTATTTTTTCTGCCTTCCAGATACTTTACAAGAACACTCTGCTACCTAAACTCAATATCTCAATGTTATCCTTGTTGTGCTCTGTTTCCATGCTGTGCAGTTTGACAAAACCCTCTGGTTTCCGTACTACCAACCTGTCTTCTATTAGAACAGAGCAATGGAGTTCCAGAAGGAAGAGGTTTTCCCAGCAGCAGAGGACAATGTTCAAAGTATTTCATTTTCTGGGGGATTTCTTCATGAATGAAGAGGTACATGTCCTTAACTAGTGTGGTACTACAGATGGAAGCACCATTTTCCTGGAAGCCACCAACCTTATTTTAAATGGTTGACTACAGCAGAGATGTCTCAAAAGGATCAGGGGACTGTGGAGTTTCATCTGGATCATTTGGCCCAAGAGAACTTTTATAAACTGGCTTCTAGCCTAGATGGAGTATGTTGAGCTCATTATAAATCCACTGGGGAAGAGGAGTCACATGAACTCCTTCAAATAATAGAATCATGCATGAAGGGAACATGTCAGTTAGCCCTGCACCCTACACTAATGCATATAACAGCTATGCCCTCCATTGGATGTAGAGTTGGTGGGATGAAGTGGCTCTGACTATAGTAGTCAAACTCATAGCTCACAACACTTTGTTCACTTAATGCTTTAATATTAATGGTTTGTTCCACATTTGAGGGGAAAACCCAGATTATTGGCCACATGGCATCTGCAGATTGGCTTTGGTGCTTCTAGCTCTTATGTTATTCTCCCTATTGCTTTATGTTGCTGTGTATGAGTTGAAAGGAAAACTTTTGGAGTAGCCAGTCTTCACTAACCATGTAAGCTACCTGCAGGATTCTAAATCATTATTTTCTGTATATGTGTGCCTCATGAATAAGAATGACTTCCTTTTGCAGGCATTTGCCTTCAGTTCATAGAGGGTGATGTATAGTTGTCCTTCTTGTGGGCTTGTCTCCGCTGGCAAAAATAAATATTTTTTTTAAAAAAATCAACTCACTCCAAATCTGATGCTGGCAATCCAGATGACGTGAAGCTATTTCTGGAGAGGGACCACACTTTTTTGCTCTTAACCCAACTTTGCTCCAAACTAAACTAAGTTGTGGAAAACTTCAGGGTTCCCCAGAAATTTTGGATTGGCCTCGGGTTCTTTTTGCTGTCTGACAGTTAGATCAGGTTCAATTCAGCCAGATCTAGTTATCCACATGCAAACATGGTGCCATCTCCCTGACCCTGTGCTGGGGAGCACAGAAAAGGTGCTGGATCCCTGTCAGAGCTGCTGCTACCTCACTGGCATTGGAGCTCCCTAGATGTGTAAATGTGCTATTGCATAAAACAATTTGTAAGCCACTCTGATAGCCTTTTGGGTATAAATAAATAAATAAATATACCTTGCCATCTGCATCACTTCTGCTGAGGACAGAAAAAGGTACTCATGGAGTCAAAGAAGAGGGGTAGTGTTCCCCCTCCTTCTTGATCACATGTCTAGATGCCCCATTCTGACCTCAACAGAAGTGACGCCACCAGCCAGGCTCTTGCTGGGAGCTGTTTGGCTGGCAAAGTGGCGGACACACCAAAACCATGTGCATTGGTCAATGTGGTATCAGCACGGCTGGCCCACATGGACAACAATGTGCTGTCATATCAGATTTGTTCCAGTGCATGGCATGGTTGATCTGGGACCAGACCATAACATAATGCTCTGGACTGGCACCAAATCAAACAGCTAGGGTAGATGAACCCTGTATCTTTATCTTATTGTGGAGGTGGCCATTGTGCAGCCTTCCAGATGTTTCTGGATGGGAACTCCCCAAATTACGCACCATCGTCTGTGCTAGGTTTGATAGGAGTTGCAATTCAACATCTGAAGGGATGCTTCCTCTGCATAGGACCATTGTCCTGTACAGAGGAAGTATACCCAAATAGGGATATTATTACCATCCTATCTGAACTGACATTTTCACTGCCTATAGTTAGGACCAAAGCAAAGTCTGATACCACAATCAGGACAAAAGTTGTGGCTCTAAGAGATCAATAAAGCAATGCTACTATAGTTAGTGAAAATGCAGTGCTGCAAAAATAGCAACAATGCTAGTTGTTCCCAAAACTGAAAGGGATGGGGAATGTTCATGTCAGAGGGAATAAAGGGGGGAACAGAGGGAGTCATAAGCCCAGAAATGCTGTTTATCATCAAATTATTATTTCGCAGTCAAAGAACATTCTGTTTGAACCATAGCTTATTCTGTAATAGTATTCAAGCAGAATATTGCTATTAAACTACAAAGTGTGATATGTTTATTTCCCTCCCCTCAGTTTCAAGCCACTGCAAATATTTCCAGTCTCTTTTCACTCAGGAATGTTTGTGTTTGTGTTGAATACAAATGTAGATTTATGTATTCATTTAAATGGGAAGCAGCTTTAACTCTTCCAATAATGGCATGTTTGGGCAACACCAGAAAGACTCAGTAAGCCAAGCCAGACCTTAGTATTTATGTGCACCATTTCCTTGGTGAGGTAGTCTCCTACTGCCCATATATTTAAAAAATATAACCAGTTTCCCTCACAAGATGTCCCACACACACACAAAGAAGAAGGCAAGAGATTTCTTTGTGAATCAGTGAAATATTTTATTCACTCAGTATAATAAATTTTGAAGTTACACAAAGAAATATATTTAAGAATTGGTGTGTAAGGAACTTGGCTGTAATATATGATGACAGCAGTGAAACTGTCAAGGAAAGCACTTGATAGGATCTATAGGATTCCCGAGAGGAACATTATCACAAGAGGCTTCTTTCATTTAGTACTGTAAAAATCCATGAGAGCCCAAAGGTTAAGCATATTTCAGTACTGGTAGATGATTAGGGGTTTTCCCACAGTCTTTCAGAAACCAAGAATTCACCTCAGTTATGAAAGTAATTCTAATTTCTTCCAAAAGTAAGTAGATGGGTGGGGGATCAGTCCCAAACCATGGGCAGATGGTGTTATGATAGCCTAGATCCAGCAAGCATGCTACAGAGCAGAAAACTTATGTAATTGTACAGGGTTTTCCTGTCCTCCCTCCCTCCCTAATGCACAAGAGCAGCCAAGGGGTTTCCAGGGGGCTGGTTCCACAACAGGAAAAAGTTTGCAAGATTCCAGATTACTGTTCTTTCGCATGAGGAGCGCATAAATTACATGACTCCTGGCATATTTGGAAGAGGAAGCCAGATGCAGCCACTTTCGGTTTTCCTTAGTTCACACAGGCAAAGGTCGGGGGGATCACCTCCAGATGATTAAAGCCAGGCAGGAGGCAGGGAGGGAGCAAGGAGGGGGTCATGGAGACCATAAATAATAAAAGGAAAGAAAAGGACAAACAAACAAGACATCGAAAGAGCGATCTGTCAACCCCCCCTGTCTTCCCCAGCCCCGAAAGGCTTCTATAAAGAAAGGAGTGAATGAAAGCATGAAGAAGCAAAAATATGGTGGAGCAATCTCCTTCCCTTCCCTTCACCCATGCACACACAGACACACACCAGAGAAGCCGGGGGGTGGTGTTGCCTCATTCCTGATTGTTTTCCCTGCCTCCGAAGCCTTGAATAAAGGCAAGTGAATGGAAGGACAAACAAACAAAAGGACGAACATGCGATCAGCTGTTTCCCCGCACACAGGAATGTACACACACACACACTCATATCAGTGAAGCAGGGGCTAGCCCCGATCATCTTCCCAACCCCCAAAGTCTTCCTTTGAAACAGACAGGAAGGGCTCAGAGCAGAATTTCCAAAGTGGGCTGCAAGCAGAAGGAGGGTGAATTTCTTCTCTCCAACCCCTCAGTCTATTCGGATAAAGCAGAATGCTCACTCCAACCAATCAGGATTCGGCTCTGCTCACAGTAATTCGAAAAGGTAGATGCCAGTTTACACGATGGTTAATTCCCATGACAAATTATGTGCATTTTCGTGAACTTAATAAAAAAAGTCTGGAAAACTAGCGAAAGCTGATACAGTGCAATTTATGGGGTTTTTGCACCCCCTCCTTCTGAAAAGGGTGCTGTTGCTTCGAAATGCATGGGAACTATCAGGCTTCTTGTCGCATTCTTTGAGGATTTATTTTGCCGTGTAAACAGCCCCCAGATGTAGCTTTTTTCTCCCAGCCACTGCCTAGGTCTGGAGAAGTGTTCCTAGGCATGTTCTGCCTACTCTTGCATACTTTGCAGAGAAGTCTTTGCCTCCAATTTAAATCTTCTTCTTTGGCAGGTACTTCAGGGCAGCCAAAAGAATGGTGCTACTCTGACTGATCTAGGGTGCATCTACACTGTAGAAATAATGCAGTTTGACACCACTCTAAGTGCTGTAGCTGCATCCTATAGAATCCTGGGATTTGTAGTTTACAAGGACTTTAGCCTTCTCTGCCAAAAAGTCCTGGTGCCTCACAGAACTATAAATCCTAAGGTTTTTTAGGATGGAACCATGGCAGTAAAAAGTGGTGTCAAACTGCATTATGTCTGCAGTGTAGATGCACCCAGGGGTTATGACACTGAATGAAGAGGTACAGAATATTCTCTTTAGGCAACAATATTCAGAGTAGATATAGATTCGCTTTTACCACCATCTCCCATGGGCAGGAATGGAAGAACAGCAGAAGAATGACATCATCATGTGGTAAGGAAAACACAATGTGAAACTTTCCAGCTGCACGGCTGTTTTACTTCCTTGTACAATAAGCCTCTGACAGTTATGCAAGCATACTTTGCTTGGCCAGAGTTTCCTTAACTTGCCTGCAGCCTGGAGGAGGGACTTCATTCCTATAGATTTCAGAAGGTGCCTAAAGACCTGGCAACCCTACTCAAAAGCAAGCATCAAAATAAAATATAAAGTAAATAATTGGTAGGGGGAGGCAACTAGTGCTTTGCTAGCTGATGCAGAAATGAAGAGACCAAACACATAAAATGGGCCAGTTTATTTAACTATAACTTATTTAAATATTTTCCAAGAGATCTCTAACAGGGCAGCAACCTAGTGTGGGAATTAGTGGGGCAGGAGGTCAGCTCCAAAGCCCCCTCTGCAACTTCCCTTGGACAAAAAACACCTGAAATCCAGAGAGAACCCATAAGCTGGGTTGCTCTGCAGTCAACCCACATCTGGAAGGCCAACCCAAAAAGTCCCTCCCCCAAGTCACAGGACTTAGAGAGAGGGTTTGTCCCTCAGGCCAGCCCCCAAAGGAGGTCACTTTCCTCACCCCTCAGTTCATAGGACCTAAAGGGAAAGTTCTGGATATTGTCTTTCACTTCCAAAGGGGGAGGTGCCAAAGGTGCTCACTGATCTACCAAATCTTCCCCCATCCCACCACAGAAAAGGGGCAAGCATCTCCTTAGCCCCTTTCCTCCACCAGATTGTCCAAGAGAGGAGGCAGAGGGTGGCAGGGCCTTGAATACCCTCTGGCTATACCCTCTGTCCCCTTTGCTGCAGCACAGGTGCCAAGGCCGTTTAATGGCCTCTTCCTGCTTATCAGAAAACAGGGTACCCTCGAGCACATGTCTCCAATAATGCTGGGGACCCTAATTCTGTTTCTTTTATGGTCAGTCCAAATTCCTAGAATGCAGAGGCCATATGAATGCACTGGAAGGAACAGTTTCACATTTGCAGCAAAAGCCTGAATGCACAATTGAGTCTTCATAATATCCTCAGGGCCAAAACAGTCCTGGCCCTACCACAATCCATAACTTGGGACAATTCTCAGTTGAGTTCCTGGGACAGAGTCTGTGTTTTGTTTTACATGGTTTTACATTTAATGCACTGTTACATTGTAAATTTTATTTGTTCACATAAAGAAATGTAAAAGAGGAAGGCAGAGGAAGGAAGAAAGGATCATCATTGCTGACAACTGTTGCTATGGTGATGCGAAAATTGGGGAGAGGAGCAAGGAGCAATGGAAAAATTGGATGAATATGACTATTTGGAAATGAGAGAAAAAAGAAAGCTATACAGTGAAGCTAAGGGAAGAAACAGTTCTGAGAAAACCTGTGAAATGTAACTGTGGAGGAAAAAGTATTGCTAAAGTGTAAAAGTGATAGAATCTACAAGCAGGACAAGATGACCAAGCCAATGAGCAAGCAGCAAGAGAGGGATAGAATGATTTTCTGGATTAGGGGATCAAGAAGCGTGTAATGAAGAACTATGATGGACATCATCATCACTTCACTGAGCCCAGAGCAACAGCATAATGTTGTACAGGCCTGAATCGTGATTAAGGACTTTAAGTTTAACATATTGGCTAAGATACTGTATCAAGAGACATACAGGTATCACATAATTATGTTTCCTGATGCTAACCCCTCCCAATCCACCTTGCAAGCAATGCACTACCACACACCCACACATAAACATTGCCATGTTGTGTGAGAGAAGGGAGATTAGTGGTAATGCATCCAGCTATTTTTCTGTAACGGGATGCACCACAACAGGCATCAGCAAGGATGTTGCCAAGGACCCTTGGGGTTCACTGCTGATGCCTATTGCAGCCATGCTCAGCTATAGGAGAATAGCTGGATACATCCCTGCTAATTCCCCTGTTCTCTGACAGAAATGTCCAGGTGGGGAAGGTATGAGCTACTCATCAGAGGGGTGGGGGAGGATTTTGGTTGTTCTCTGGTGAGAACAGAATTCTCCTGCAATGGCCAAAAAAGCAGGTTACGATCATGTTAAGTCTAACTTAAGCCATCGTAATTCCCTAACAGGATGCCTGCCATTTTAAAGGGTATAAGTCTGTTTTGCTACTTTTTTTTAATTCAAAGAAAGGTGGGTTTTTTTATTACTCCTTTAGAAAAATCTCACAAAACTGTTAAGCTTTTTAGAAGCTGAATGTGTTTCAGTTATTTCTTACCAGATTAAATTGTACAGTCATCCCTTCCTTTTCACTGCTTTCCATTTCACAGTTTTGTGAATTTGCGGAGTTGGCTTTGGCTGGCTTCCCTGGGATTGTGGTGGTGGAAGCAGCATCACCATGGGACACCCCACTGTCCATTCATCCTCACCCTTACTCACCTAGCACCTGGAGCTCCCCTCCCACTCCTGCTACTGCTGCTGAGGCTGGGGCTACATGGTGCCAAGCCCTGGAGGTAGAAGGTGCTGCAAGGGGTGACCGGGCCCCTCAGCACCACCAAAAGCACAATGGAGGTGGTGAAGGGCAGCAGCTGGTACTATAATAATAATTTTAAAAAAATATTTATATCCCACCCCTCTATGAAACGCAATCGGGATGGCTTACAACAATTAAAATATACATCCAAGCCCTCAATCCCACCACCCCTTAAAATACAATTAAATAATTTAGGAATTAAAACATACTTAAAAATTACAAAAAAATAATAAAAAAATAAAGAATAAAAATGAACAATGAACAATGGATGTGCCGAGATCGGGACAAGCTAGATTTCCTTTTTTGATGGCCGGGTGTCTATTCAGGAAAGGCCTGCTGGAAGAGATCCATCTTAAGAGCTTTTTAAAAGCTATTTAGGGTGGTAATATAACGGATCTCATCTGGCAGGCCATTCCATAATCTGGGAGTGATAGCCAAAAAGGCCCTCCAGGAGAAAGAAGAAAACCTAGTTTTTAAAGGTCATAACAAATTTCTCCCAGAAGACCTGAGTGCACAGGGAGGATTATATGGAAGGAGGTGGTCCCAAAGATACATTGGACCCAAGCCATTTAGGGCTTTAAAGGTGATAACCAACACCTTTTACTGGGTCCAGAAACTAATGGGCAGCCAGTGGATCTTAACACTGATCTTAAGATCAGTGTTATATGGTCTCTTCTAGATTTACCTGAGACCAGTCTGGCTGCCATATTCTGTACTAGTTGATGTTTCTGGACGAAGCACAAGGGTAGCCCTATGTAGAGTGCATTACAGAAATCAAGAAGGGAGATTACTAGAGCATGTACTACGGTCTCAAGATCCCTGACTTCCAGGAAAGAGCGCAGCTGGTGCATCAGTTGAAGCTGATAACAGGCACTCCTGACCATTGCATTTACCTGATTCACCATCTGGAGCAATGGGTCCAGGAGCACCCCCAGACTGCAAACATAGTCCTTGGAGAAAAGTGTGACCCCATCCAGGACTGGAGATTGCACCCCAGTGCCTGGGTTCGGAGCTGCTACCGTGAGTACCTCAATTTTATCTGGATTCAGCTTCAATTTTTTTTTTCCCTCATCCAGTCCATTACTGCCTTAAGACAATCATTAAGAGAAGAGATACCATCTGAAGTCAGAGCTGAAGACCAAGTCATGGAGAAATATATCTGGGTGTCATCAGCATACTTACAACACCCTGCCCCATGCCTCGACGATCTCTCCCAGCGGCTTCATTTATATATTGAATAGCATCGGGGACAGGATGGCGCCTTGTGGGACACCACAATTAAGCTCTTTCCTTGTGGAGCAACTGTCCCCAAGCATCAGCCCCTGGAATCTGCCCAAGACGGAGGTAAAGAACCACTGCAGCTCAGTGTCTCCAATTCTTAGCCTTCTCAGGTGATCCAAGAGGATGTCATGATCTATTGTGTCAAAAGCCACTGAGAGATCCAGTAGCACCAACAGGGTCACACTACCCCTGTTGATGCTTAGGAGAAGGTCAT
This sequence comes from Gambelia wislizenii, assembly GCA_030847615.1. Taxonomy (NCBI): domain Eukaryota; kingdom Metazoa; phylum Chordata; class Lepidosauria; order Squamata; family Crotaphytidae; genus Gambelia; species Gambelia wislizenii. The sequence continues at coordinate 153,757,424 of JAUMIR010000004.1, forward strand.
CAGCCAAGGCAACCATGGCAGTCTCAACTCCGAATCCTGCACTAAAGCCAGTTTGAAAAGGATATAGAAAATCAGTTTCTTCCAAGGCAGCTTGGAGTTGAAGAGCAACTGCCATTTTGATCACCTTGCTCAAAAAAGGTAGTAAGGAGCTGGCCTATCATTCTTCATATTCAGAGGCTCAAGAGAAGGTCTTTTTAGGAGTGGTCTAACCACTGCTCCTTCAAGCAAGATGGAACATGTCCTTCCCTAAGGGATGCATTGATGATATCCATAAGGAACATCCTCAAGGCATCACTCCCCTGGATGGCCAGCCACGAAGGGCAAGGGTCAAGAGGGCAGATAGTTTTCCTCACTCTACCAAGATGCTTGTCCACATTATCAGTACTTACCAATTGAAATTGATCCTGTTTAACCTCATCAATGGAGTTACTGGAAACCTCGTCAATCGAATCTGCTACAACCCTGGCATCCAAGTCGGCTCTTATCTGAGAGATTTTATCTGAAAAGAAGTTGTTAAATGCATCACAGCAGGCCATTGTCAGGTTTAGTAATGAGTTCTGCACAGGTGGAACCTGTGTCAGTTCCCTCACCACCATAAACAGCTCTGCCGGGTGAAACTCTGCAGATGCAATACGTGCAGAAGAGAAAGATTTCCTTGCTGCACATATTGCCTCTCTATAGGAATGAAGAAATTTTCTATGACGAGTCCTGTCAGACAAGAGCCAAGTTTTCTGCCAGACACACTCTAGTTGTTGTCCAACACGCTTCACCTTCCTAAGTTCTTCAGTATACAATGGATGGTGATTAGAAGCGGGTTGGAGAAGACGCTTGGGAGTGATTGTGTTGATAGCCTTAGTAAGACTGATGTTCCAAGTATTGACCACGGCTTTGACAGAATCACTAGCATTACCAACCAATGAACCCTCTAAGGCTTTCTGGAATCCAATTGATTCCATTAGCCTTTGAGGACAGACAATTCTAGTAGGTCCTCCACCCCCAACGGGATGGACATTGGCTCTACTGTTTCTTCATGGTGGCAGTGGAGGACTCCCTTTGTCTCCTTCTCCGTATGGGCATGAGGAGCTGCTGGTTGCTAGTGCAACCGAAAGCACCACAAAGGCAGCAAAGGGGGAAAAGCTGAGGACCGAACAAAGCCCCACCTCAAAGCCTCAAAGCCATGGGGGGGTGAGTGCTGTGGGTTTGCTCAGCTTTTCTTCCCTGTTGGGGGAAAAGCTGAGGCCACCAAGGGAGGATGAGCGGTCTGTGGCTTTTTGCCCCACAGAGAACAAAAGCTGAAGAAACCCATGGCGAGTGCTATGGGTTTTTTTGGGCTTTCCTTCCCTGTTGGAGAAAAGCCGAGGCCATGGTTGGGGGGTAGCAGTCTTCGGCTTTTTGCCCCACAGGGAATGAAAGCCAAACAAACCTGTGGTGACCACTGCAGGTTTTCTCAGCTTTCCTCCCCTGTTAAGGGAAAAGCCAAGGTCGTGGGGGGATGGTTGAGTGGTCTTTGGCTTTTCACCCGACAGGTAATGAAAGCTGGACAAACTGTTTCCTCAGCTTTCATTTCCTGGGACGGGGGAAGCTGAAGACTGAGCAAAGCCCTGACACATTTGCCGCAAAGGCTTTGCAGCAAGCATGGGGTGGGTGCTTGGTTGCACCATAGTGGCCACAGTGGCGGAGGCCCCAGGGGCATGGTGGTGATGATAGGGCAAGTAAAGTGGTGGTGGTGGTCGGAGGAGGAGGAGGAGGTTTGGGAGGCCTAGGTGGGAAGGGTTCCGGTGGTCTGGGCCCCAAGCCTCCTTCCCTCCCTCCCTCCCTCTCTCCCTGCTCCTCCAGGGTGTTCCATCCGTGCACCTCCAAACCCATCTTTAAATAAATTTTTATTTGCAGGGTTTTTAAAATTTTGCAGGGGTCTTTTCAGCTATGGGTTTTTCCAGTGAGTTATAACAACAAGGAGATGAGTTTTTGGAAGATGTTTGGCACATGCTGATATTTTTGTGTACACTATACAACCAAAGCACTAGCTAATTAATATTTAGTTTTAAATAAATAAAAAACTAGTTCTCTCTTACATTTCTCCAGTTCTGCTTCCACTGGTAACTTAAACTCCTATGGAAAGATGCATGATGTTTTGTATAGCATGGAGGAAACATTATTTAATGTATTGAGCATTACCTGTTCATTTCTCCTTCATCCATGAAAATGTTTACCTTCATAACTGGCAAGAATGGACTGCAGCCTAAAAGCAACAGGCTTCCATTTTGCTTCTCATACCTTGAAAAGTATAAACAGAAGAGAAAACAGAGGGCCTAAAAATCCTCCCAGATACTATTTCTGTTCTCCCTGCAAATGTGTGTGTATGTGTTTTGAAGTTCCCTGTTGACTTATGGTGTTACCTGGCCTTACATCCCCTCCCTCCAATAATTCATAATTCAGCAATATTGGACATTCTCACAAGGTTTAGGTAAACCAGGCCAAACTGAAATTGGGTTCAAGTGGAGATCATCCAAAACCTAAGGAAGCTATCTCTTGGAAATTCCCAACAAATACACCCAAGATGGATTTAAGGAGAGCCCCTTAAGATCAGTCATCAGGGTGGAATGTGCTAATTCTCTCTTGGATGCTTCTGACAGTGAGTCATATTCCAAAAACAAATGGTGACCATTACACCCATTATCTCCACACATCTCCACAAATGTCTTTCCTCGCACCTCTCTTCTCCCACAATAAGAAGGCTGCCATAAACCCATCAACTTTAATATTCCAGCCATTAGCAGCAATTAAAGTCAGACTTTCCTTTGTTTCACTGTGGGGAAACTGACCTAAGTATTGTCCTACATTCAAATCACCTCTTTAGAATACAAAATTTGGTATAAATGCCACCCCAAATAATAACCATGCATGCACAGTTCTTCTGACACCATCATTCCGCTCGTTTGCTGTGTCACACTCAAATTTACACTTGAGTCTTTGCTATATGAAATTCTGCTCTTCGGGACTGGTAAATATCAGCCATGCTTCCCCAAATCTATTCCTCTATCCAAATCTTTCTGCCTTAGAATCATAGAATTGGAAGAGACCACAAGGGCCATCTTGTCCAATCCCCTGTCATGCAAGAATACACAATAAAATCATTCCCAACAGATAGCCATTAAGCCCCTGTTTAAAAACCTCCAAAGAAAAAGACTCCACCACACTATAAGGCAGTGTATTCCACTTCCGAACAGCTCTTACTGTCAGGACGTTCTTCCTAATGTTTAGGTGGAATCTCTTTAACCTTCCCTTCTCCAGACTAAACATGCCCAACTCCCTAAGCCACTCATCATAGGACATGACTTCCAGAATTCCCACCATTTTGGTTGCCCTCCTCTGGGCACGTTCCAGCTTGTCCATATCCTTTCTGAATTGTGGTGCTCAGAACTGGATACAGTATCCAGGTGAGGTCTGACTAAAGCAAAGTAAAGTGGCACTATTATGTCCCTTGGTCTAGACCCTATACTCCCATTGATGCAGCTTCGAATCTCATTGGGTTTTTTAGCTGCTGCATCACACTGGTGACTCATGTTCAGTTTGTGGTCCACTAAGGCTCCTAGATCCCTTTTGCTTGTATTGCCCTAAAGCCAAGTGTCACCCATCCTATATCTGTGCCTTTCATTTTTACTGCCCAAGTGGAGTATCCTACATTTCTCCCTGTTGAAATTCATTTTGTTAGTTTTGGCCCAGCTTTTTAATATGTTCAGGTCATTTTGGATTCTGATCCTGTCCTCTGGGGTGTTAAGCAAAAGCTTGTACCCCACTTCCAAGGCACCTCACTTCTGGAATGTTAGCAATGGCCTGAACCCCATGTTTACAGGCCTCAGAAACTGGCAAAGTTTGGTTCATTAATGTGGCCTTCTAAAGGAAATAGACTGGATAGCCTCAACAAGTCATCTATGTCTTACCCTGGAAGCCTAAGGCAAAAGCCAAAAAGGACACATTCCACATAAAGGGGGAGATAATGGGTAGGTGAAAACCTTTGTATTTGCTGATTGTGAAATTTCCTCTCCTCAACTCCCAACCTTAAAGACAAGTTGCTCAAAGCTGTTAAAATCCAATCGCTGGACATTAAGAAACACACTTAGCATCTTTCCCAGCTTTTGTCAACAACAACAACAACAATAATATTTTTTATACCTCATCCCTCTCTTAAAAACAATCAGGGCGGCTTACAAAAATTAAAATACAAATACAGATTAAAATCCCTAAACACCATCCACCCCCACCATCCCCCATAAAAAGATATTAAACCAATATAAATTAAAACAACTAATCTAAAATCACATTTTAAAAAATAATAAATAGCCAGCAGACTAAAAAAGAGGCCAGAAGCTCCTGAGGGCAGGATCTAATTAGGAAAGGCCTGCCAAAAGAGATCCATCTTTAGTGCTTTTTTAAGGCTACTCAGGCTCATCATCTGATGGATCTCGTTCAGCAGGCCATTCCATAATTTGGGGGCGATTACCGAAAAGGCCTTCTGGGAGGTTGCAGACAGCATAGATTTTTGTGGCTGAAGCAAATTCCTCCCAGAGGACCGGAGTGTGTAGGGAGGATTGTATGAGAGGAGGCGGTTCCAAAGATAAGTTGCACCCAAGCCATTTAGGGCTTTAAAGGTAATAACCAACACCTTACACTGGACCGGAAACTGATAGGCAGCCAGTGGAAAGATTTTAATACTGGAGTTATATAGTCTCTCAAAGATGTTCCCGAGACCACTCTGGTTGCCATATTTTATACCAACTGAAGTTTCTGGACCAAGCATGAGGGCAGCCCCATGTAGAGTGCATTGCAGAAATCTAGACGAGAGGTTACCAGCATGTGCACCACAGTCTTGAGGTCCCTTAATTCCAGGAAATGGCACCGCTGGCGTATCAGCCGAAGCTGATAACAGGTGCTCCTGACTGTCGCATTCACCTGACTAGTCATCTGAAGGGATGAATCAAGAAGTACCCCCAGACTGCAAACACAGTCCTTAATGGAGAGCATGACCCCGTCCAGGATTGGAGGTTGCAACCCAACTCCTGGTTTTGGGGCCGCTACCGTGAGCACCTCCATTTTGTCTGGATTTAATCTCAATCTGTTTTTCCTCATCCAGCCCATTACTGCTTTAAGACAATCATTAAGAGCAGAGACGCCATCAGAATTTGAGGCCGACGATCGGGACAAGGAGAAATAGATCTGGGTGTGATCCATGTACTGATAACACCCAGCCCCATAACTCCGAATAATCTCACCGAGCGGCTTCATATAGATCTTAAACAGCATCGGGGACAGGATGGCGCCCTGCGGAACACCACAAGTAAGCTCCTTTCTGCTGGAGCAGCTGTCCCCAAGCATCACCCTCTGGGACCTGCCCGAGAGGAAGAATCGGAAACACTGGAGCGCAGTGCCTCCGATTCCTAACCCACTCAGGCGATCCAAGAGGATGCTGTGATCTATCGTATTGAAAGCCACTGAGAGGTCCAAAAGCACCAATAGGGTAACACTACCCCTGTCGATGCTTAGACACAATTCATCTGTCAAGGCAACCATGACAGTCTCAACTCCAAATCCCATCTTAAAACCAGTTTGAAATGGGTCTAGATAATCAGTTTCATCCAAGATCACTTGGAGTTGAAGCACAACTGCCCTCTTGATCTCTTTGCTCAAGAATGGTAACATAGAAACCGGCCTATAGTTGTTCATGTCCAGGGGGTCCAGGGGAGGTTTTTTCAGAAGCGGCCTAACCACCACTTCCTTTAAACAAGATGGAACTCACCATTCTCTGAGGGATGCATTGATGATGTCCTTAAGGAACAGCATCAGTGCCCCCCTGGATGGCCAGCCATGACAGGCAATGATCAAAAGGGTAGGTCATCTTCCTCACTCTACCAAGTAGCTTGTCCATGTCCTCGGTACTCACTGATTGAAATTGATCCAGTAAACTTACATCAACGGAGTTGCTGGACACCTCGTCAATTGTTTCTGTCAAATTATTGGCATCTAAGTCAGCTCTTATCCAAGAGATTTTATCTGCAAAGAAGTTGTTAAACGCATCACAGCAGGCCGTTGTTGGGTTAAGCAATGGGTTCTGTGCAGGTATAACCTGCGTCATCTCCCTTACCACCCTAAACAGCTCTGCTGGACAGGACTCTGCAGACGCAATACATACAGAGGAGAAGGATCTCTGTGCTGCACGTATTGCCTCTCGATAGGTCCAAAGAAAGTTCCTATGACGAGCCCTGTCGGATAAGAGTTGAGTTTTCCGCCAGTTACACTCCAGTCGTTGTCCAACCCACTTCATTTTCCTAAGCTCTGATGTATACCATGGCTTATGGCTTGGAGCAGGTTGGAAAGGATGCTTGTGTGCGATCGTGCTGATAGCCTTGGTAAGGTTGGTGTTCCAGGTATTAACCAAAGCTTTGACAGGGTCACCAGTGTTATCAACCATTAAACCCTCCAATGCTTTCTGGAATCCTATTGGTTCCATTAGCCTTCGGGGGCAGACCATTCTAATGGGTCTACCACCCCCAGTGAGGCGGGAAGAGACTCTTAGTTCAGTCTTGACCAGGAAATGATCCATCCATGACAATGCAGTGGTTTTAATAACCTCCGCCCACGGATATTCCTGTTCCGTACTGAAGACCGCATCGAGGGTATGACCCACACAATGTGTGGGCCCGACGACCATTTGGGATAGGCCCATGTTTGTCATGGTTTCCATGAACTCCCGATCCGCTTCAGTCAGATTTGTCAAGCTGGTCTCGAGTGGAATGTTGAAGTTGCCCAAAACTAAAAGTCTGGGCGACCCAAGAGCAGTTCTGAGACCAGCTGTGTCAGCTCGGTTAGGGAGTCTGCTAGAAAACGGGGTGGTCAGTATACTAGCAGAATCCACAAACTATCTCTGGTCCTCAGGCTAAGGTACATACACTCAAAGTGGACTGTGTTTTCGACAGGTATCCTGGTCATGGTCAGATTGTCCTTATTAACCAGAGCCACTTCCTCCCCCCCCCCCGCCCACTTCCCCTCACCTGCTCACTGACAGAATACCCGGCTGGGAGGGCCTGCGTCCACGTGACAGTGCTATCCTCTCCCAGCCAGGTTTCTGTGAAGCAAGCCAGGTCGGCATCCTCATCCAAAAGAAGATTGTAAATAATGTGATTTTTTTTTTCTTAACTGACCTGGCATTGCAGAGGAGCAAAATAAGGTTGTGTGGAATGGTTGGTACGCTATCTAATCCATTCTGGGAAACAGGGTGAACTGAAGGTGGGATAGCTAACAAACAACGACCCCACCTTCTTTTGTAACATCTGTTCACTCTGTTCTGGCCATACCTCCCTTTCCCCAGCACAACTTCAATTTCTGCCCCCACTCCATTCCCGGCCTCAGCTGACTCCAATTGCAGGCTTGGGTCTACAGCTATGGTGGTCCTACTGTATATATCTCCTCCCTCTTTAACCATTGCTCTGGGATCAGGAAAGTAAATCTTTGCAGCAACTCACAGACAAGAATGAGCAATTTCTCTACAGCACACTCCCACTTATCTGACAGGTTAGGAACTGTAGCTGTGTTGAAATCAGAATTGGTTGAAAAGCAGAACCCATGTAGGAAACATGAGGGAATTACAGTGGCTTGCTTGGAAATGTCTGCCTGTGCTCACGGGTGCCAAAGTCTCTTGTCGGCTTGATAATTCCCCCCCCCCATCTCAACTAGCTTTTCAAGCAGCATGTGCATGCATGGTCAGTCCCAAGCAAGCTTCCGTAGACAAGCACTGTCAAAAGACTTGGTTCCTCTTCAAATTAGTGGAACTCATCCTTAATTTGCAAGCATCAAAAGAATGAGTCATCAGATAATGAACTGTCAAAAGGCGAGGACTTCCTGTATTATTTTCTCCACTATTTTAGAACATAAAGTTTTCAGTTCAGTTCCTCATTGCTGTTTGCATTTTGGGAGATACTTGTGCAGAAATACATGTGGGCTTCCCCCATTCCCTGCTCATGAAGCACTTTTTTCTGGGCAGAAACTATTTCCTATGCAAGGAACAGTGCTTTATGTGTGGAATACATTGTTCTCTGCACAGGAAACACATTTTCTGTGCAAAAACCTGTTTTCTGTGTGTACAAAGCATGTATATATCTGTGCAGGTGCTTACCAAAATGCAAAGAATTTAAGCATCCTTGCATGTGCATCTATTATTTGTGATCAAATTTCCCACGTGTTAGAGTTAGGAAACCTCTTTCTAGGAAAGGGAATAATGATATTCATTATTTCCATTGCTATCTGAGAAATAGTTACTTGGAGCTCTTGAGAAATTGTCTCCATATTTACATCTCATATTCCATGATGTAATAAGGTAGGGTCTCTCTGTCTTATCACTTTCTCACAGCACCTGTACTGTTGAGACTCATGGACATGAAGGATAAGCCCAAGGAAGCCACCATCTAAAGTTACCACAGGAATGCTCAGCAATGTTTCTCTTATCTTGGCCCATTTAAATTTGCATTGTCTTTATTTATTATTTTTATTTATTTATTTTATATGCTGCCTTTCTCCTAGTAGGGACCCAATGCAGCTCACAAATTACATAAAATACAATTTAAAGTCATTAAAAACCTCACAATATAAAATCTAAAATTAGATAAAACACATACAGTTAAATGATTTGCATGCGCTTTGCTATCCAGCTAGACTGAAAATATTGTAGGCACTGAGCCCATGAATTATTGTCTTGCCCTTGAAGTACTTTATCTCCTTGAAAGATATAGAATAGATAATAAAACATATACCTTCAGGTCTTTAGCCCATTGAGGCCAACTGAACCAAGCAAAGTGTCCTATTCAGCGCTAATGAAGAAGCTACCACCAGCTGAGCTCACTTGTAGCAAAATGATGTTATGGTGCTTCTTCTTTTAGGTTTTTGTAATGTTATGTATGTGTCTGAGTACAACAGGTCAATGATCTGTCACCTAACTTCATTTTCATAGGGTTATGGTGTGCAACTGTAGGAATTTGTATGCCAAAGGGGGAATAATGGATATACTTTAAGATTCTTTAAAATTGGGAAGTAGCAACAAAACAAGAACCCAAGATTAGAATAGTCAAAAATAGTTTATTACAAAAGTAGAATGTGTATCCAGATAGATAGCAAAACATATTGGAGAAACAAGTACTGTGTTTAGTTAACTCTTTGTAGGAATGGGGGGGGGTAGACAGAAAAGTATGTTAGAGGTTAGAAGGAAGGACAAATAAGAAAATAAGAAGACCTGTTTAGGGTCTAATTGGGATGCCAATAGAGAACTGAATGCAGAATAATTTGGCCCACAGAAACTTGGGAAGAGCTAATTAGTGACAAAGTGGGGTGAAAGAAGGAAAGATTAAACAGAAAGAAAAGATGGAGAGAAAATATTACCTGTTCCTAGCTGATGAGAATAAAGGAGGACTTTTCCTTTATTTCCTGTTGTGATCCTGCTGTAATACATTTTGCATGTCAATATAGGGGTTGTTATTCAACAGTTATTAACACATTAATTATCCTGGAACTTAAATTATACTCTGTGGTGTGCATACGAAAGCAATGATAGGTGAAAAAAATGCTGGTGATACCTTCTTAGGTCATCTGGAATGCTAAATCTCCCAATACAATTTCTAAAAGTTAGGACTGTATACATATGTTTGGTGAACCCTGAATTCTATAGTGGATTGACCTAGTTTGGTTAAATCCAAAATGGGGTTGCATCAAATCATCAAGCTTTCCAGAGTTCTTTGGAGCAATAGATATTTTGGCAGGGAGGAGAAAATCTGAGGAAACAACATTTTTCTGCTATGTGCAAAAACCTTTGTGGTGAGTTAGGGAGGGGCTGAAGCTTTCCAATTCATGACATTAGTATTTTCTGAAATTTCTTGTTGCTGTGTGCCTTCAAATCAATACCTTATTACAGGGCTTTCTTGGAAAGATTTGTTCAGAGGGTTTTTGCATTTTCCTTCCTCTGACACTGAGAAGCTTGACTTGTCCAAGGTCACCCAGTAGGTTTCCGTGACCTGGTAGGGTTTCACACCCTGCTCTCTAAAGTTGTAGTTCAACACACAAACCCCTACACCACACTGATTCGCATCATTAGTGTTTGGCCTATATTATGAATATTGTTCTTTTATTTACATTGACGCCCCCTTGTCGTGGGAGAGAGGCTTGCGTACCCTAATGATGTTTTGAGCTATGCTGGCGGTGGCATAATAGCCACTGGTAGGGTCTCCCATGCCAGACAGGTCAAAACCGAAGGGTCTGACAAAGAGCGTCAAAGGGCAGGATGGGCTCTCTAGCCTTGTGGCAACCGTCCTAGGAGAAGGAAAACTCCAATCCCAAACCCGGGCAGATGGTGCTCGTCCAACCCTGTAAGGTCAACCATCTAAGAGAAGGAAACTCTAATCAAACCTACGGCCCGAGGACCTCGCTGCCACGTCCATGCTTGCAAGGCCACGGCAGATGAATCTCTGGTTTAAAGGGTGAGGCCAGTTCTGTGCACGCTGCGCTCCACCAGAAAAATCCATTGCACAGGCTCGAAGGACAAATCCATTTCCAAAAAAGCCCTGTAGCGACTGGCGAGGGACGAAACCGGCAGGTGTAAAGATGCACTGGAAGCCGCAGCCCCAACCCTGCATGCAGGCGGTTCAGGACATTGGTCGCTCGAGGCTGACCCGGGAGATGACAGTCTTGTTCGGCAGCATCCTGAATGACCAAGAAGCCTTTTTTAAGGAGAGCACTGCTTGCTCCATATGGAGAGGGGCCTAGAAAAGGTGGCCTAACGAAAGCTCATCCCCAACTACCTGGTTGGCTAGCCGCGGCCAACGGGAATCTTCTGATGCGGTCAAACCAAGGCAAAGAAACAAAGGCACACACCGGCCTCCAAAGGTGTAAATAAACTGACACATGCATGCTGGAACATCAGAACCATGCAAGACTCTAAAGATAGTGGATGGCCTGAGCGTCGTTCTGCCCTAATAGCCCTTGAACTATCACGGCTTAATATTGACATCGCTGCTCTTAGTGAAGTTCGCCTCCATGAGGAAGGCAGCCTTAAAGAACATGGCGCCGGCTACACACTTTACTGGTCTGGCAAACCCAAAACCGAAAAACATCTTTCAGGAGTAGGCTTCATGATTAAAAACTCCATTGCCTCCAAACTCGAAACCTTGCCAACAGGACACTCTGATCGCATTATTTCCTTACACCTCCCACATGTTGTTCTCTTTAGTGTATATGCCCCAACTATGCAATCCGACCCTGTAGAGAAAGACAAATTCTACACAGACCTACGCCAACTCATACAAAAAGTCCCTGTAGAAGATAAAATTATTATCCTTGGTGACTTCAATGCCAGAGTAGGAAAGAACTCCGAAGCCTGGAAAGGTGTTTTAGGCAAGCATGGTGTTGGAAATTGCAATGATAACGGACGCCTCCTGCTAGAGTTCTGTGCAGAACAACAGCTGTCTATTACAAACACAATCTTTCAGCAGAAAGATAGCTTGAAGACAACCTGGATGCATCCCCGATCCAAACATTGGCACCTCATTGACTATGTTCTAGTCCGTCAGAGAGACATTCGTGATGTCCGTCATACCCGAGTGATGCCCAGTGCAGAATGCCAAACAGATCATCGCCTCGTCAGATGTAAACTAAATCTTCATCTTAAGTTCAAACCTAAGAGGGGTGGCATCTTAAAGAAGAGGCTCCAAGTCAACAATCTTCAACAAGCTACCATGAGAGACAACTTCCAGGCAAACCTACAAACGAAACTTGAAGACCATCCTACAGATCCTTCTCCTACAGTGCTTTGGCAACATATCAAAAACAGTATCCTCCAGTCTGCAGAAGAATCCCTCGGGTTCTCCCACAAGAAAAATCAAGACTGGTTTGATGAAAACAACCAAGAGATCCAGGAGCTGTTGGCAAGGAAGAGAGCTGCTCACCAGGCATACCTCGCCCAGCCAACCTGTCATGTAAGAAAAGCAGCTTTCCTCCTCACATGTAGCAAACTACAACAAAAACTCCGAGACATGCAGAACAAGTGGTGGATCAATTTAGCAGAAAAGACACAACGCTGTGCAGATCTGGGTGATCATAGAGGATTTTATGAAGCTCTTAAAGCAGTGTTTGGACCTACTTATCAGGTCCAAAGCTCCTTATACAGTACAGATGGTCAAACATTAATTACTGATAAAGCCTCCATCTTGAATCGTTGGGCTGAACATTTTCAAAGTCTCTTTAGCACCAACCGAGTAGTCCAAGGCTCAGCTATCCAACATATGATACAAAAACCAATGAGAAATGAATTGGACATAGCTCCCACTTTGGAAGAGACCCTTATGGCCATACAGCAGATGAAAAACGGCAAGGCAGCTGGGATTGATGGAATCCCACCTGAAGTTTGGAAACATGGAGGTCATGCACTCCACGAAAAATTCCATGAATTCCTTGTGAATTGCTGGGAAAAAGGGGAACTGCCATCAGACCTCCGAGATGCAGTCATCATCACCCTGTACAAGAAAAAAGGAGCAAAATCCGACTGCTCAAACTATCGAGGCATAACACTGCTCTCTATTGCTGGAAAAATCCTTGCAAGGATACTCCTGAACAGATTAGTTCCTGCTATTGCAGAAGAACTTCTCCCTGAAAGCCAATGTGGCTTCAGAGCCAATAGGAGTACTACAGACATGGTATTTGCCCTTAGGCAACTGCAAGAAAAATGTAGGGAGCAGAACAAGGGTCTCTATGTAACATTTGTCGACCTCACCAAAGCCTTTGACACTGTAGGTAGAAAAGGTCTGTGGCAGATCCTGGAAAAACTAGGATGTCCCCCCAAATTCCTTAAAATGATTATCTTGCTACACGAGGGCCAGCGTGGTCAAGTCAGATATGGCGATGCTCTTTCAGAGCCCTTTCTAATAACTAATGGAGTGAAGCAAGGTTGTGTTCTTGCACCAACTTTATTTACAATCTTCTTTAGCACGATGCTCCAAAGGGCTATGGCAGAGCTCGAAGAAGACGACGGCATCTATATACGCTACCGTACTGATGGTAGCTTGTTTAACTTAAGCCGTCTGAGGGCTCACACTAAGACTCTAAACTATCTAGTCCGTGAGCTGCTCTTCGCCGATGATGCTGCCCTTGTTGCCCACACAGAAGCAGCTCTGCAGCGCCTAACGTCCTGCTTTGCAACAGCTGCAGAGCTGTTTGGGCTAGAAGTCAACCTGAAGAAAACAGAAGTTCTTTACCAGCCTGCACCACAGGACGAACACCACCATCCCCACATTGCCGTCGGCAAATCAGTGCTCAAGTCCGTTCAGCAGTTCACCTACCTGGGAAGCATCATCTCCTCAGATGCCAAGATTGACAAAGAGATCGATCACAGATTAGCAAAGGCATATAGTGCATTTGGAAGACTTCACAAAAGAGTCTGGAGCAATAAACACCTGAGGCAAAGCACAAAAATCAGTGTGTATAGAGCCATCGTACTGTCTATCCTCCTTTATGGATCTGAAACATGGGTCACCTATCGCCACCACCTACGACTCCTCGAGCGCTTTCATCAGCGCTGTCTACGCACAATCCTAAATATACACTGGACTGACTATGTGACGAATGTTGCTGTCCTTGAACAAGCAGGGATCAACAGCATTGAGGCCATGATATTGAGAACACAGCTGCGCTGGGCAGGGCACGTTTCTAGGATAGAGGACCATCGCCTCCCAAAAATACTACTCTACGGTGAACTCGCCACGGGTCAGCGTAAGAGGGGCGCTCCAAAAAAGCGATACAAAGACTCCCTGAAACAACATCTCAGGCTTGGCCAAATTGATCACCAACAGTGGTCCGCCCTGGCCTCACATCGGGAGGCATGGAGACGCAATATCCACAATGCTGCAGCCTTATTTGAGAACTCACGACGAACAAGTCTTGAAGAGGAACGACAACGCAGAAAGAATCACAACCCAAAAACATCACCCAAGGAGTCCTTCTGCTGCGCTTTTTGCAACCGGACTTGTTTATCTCAGATTGGCCTTTTTAGTCATCAGCGCGCTTGCAGAAGGCGCGGGATGAGTCCTTCCTGAATCTTCGTTTGCAAAGAAAAGCCAGAGAGAGAGAGACAGTAAGGGTTTGTGGATGTTGTCCCTAAAGTTATATATCCCATTTCCAACATGCCTCTGTTAATGTAGCTCAGAGACTGGTGGGAAAAGTGAAGTGCACAGAATGCATATACAGTAGGATGCCTATATCCACTGATTCATTATCCACTGATTCAGTTATTCATGGGACACAAAACAGCACGCCTATCATAGAGTCTTCCTTGAAAATTCCTAGAGGGGCATCTTCTCTAGCCATTTTGTAGGTCCTCCAAGGCAACTCTATGGTATTTTAAACTGGATATCCCATTATTTTCAATGGTGTTCACAGTTATCCTTTGTTTTCGGTATCCATAGGGCCCCCTGAAACTAATCCACAGGGATACAGGGATCCTACTGTAATCTCTAAATGTATTTTTGAGACCCACAAGGTGCTTCCCAAAATTTTGATTTTGGGGAGGAGAGGGATTTCAAAATATTAGTAGTATTACTATTATTACTATTATGTTTATTGCTCTCATGTCTTTTCCCCAGTTTGGAACTCAAAGCAGGTTACAATACATTAAAAAAACACATAATTAAAAATTCTCAAAATATAAAACTTAAAAAGAGATTAAAAAATGACAAAGATTAAAACATACACCATTAATCACATGTGTGCATGCTTATATACACCAGTACAACAATTAGCAAGACCAAGCACATTGTTTAGGTGAGACAAGCCTTATATAAACAATCATCAAATGTCTCTCAAAACAGAAAAAAAAAATCTTTACTTCTCTGTGAAAAGCCCTATGTAGAGCACATTACAATAATCCAGCCTGGATGTGGCTAAGGCATGTGTCACTGTGGCCAAGTCTGATGTCTCAAGGAATAGGCACAGCTGATGTTCAAGCCTTAACTGTGCAAATGCACTCCTAGCCACCGAAGAAACCTGAGCTTCCAGTCCAGGCTAAGGACTCAATCCAGGAGTACATCCAAGTTGCGAACCTGAATCCTCAGGGGGAATGTAACTCCATCCAGCACAGACTGTATCTCTGTTCCCTGATCTGCCTTTCAACTGACCAGGAGTACCTCTGTCTTGTCCAATGTAAGTTTCAAATTTTTTGCCCCCATGCAGTCCATTACTGATGACAGGCACCAGTTTAAGACTGAAACAGCTTTCTTGGCTTGTGGTGAAAAGGAATAATAAAACTGGATGTCCTCCACATACTAATGACACCAAACCATAAAAAAAAAATCATTTTTTGTCAACTTGGCAGCTGCAGATGAGAGGAAAAGAACTTTATTGAAGTTCTAGGTTTTCTTCCTGTACAAACCAAAATTGTATTTTGCAGATTCACATAATGTTTTCCTCATTCTGAAGTATTTCCTGGGCACTCCCAGCATCATCAGATAAGTTTTACTCCTGCTAGCCAGGTCAGTTTAAATTCACTCAGTGCTTTCCAAAATGAAATGTATTTGTACTTATGCATATGTTCCTACTGTCTTGGTAGCAGTAAAGATGGGCACTGCCAAGTAAACAAAACAATTGTTTCTAGGACACAGATTCATCAGAGATCGAGGGACTTACCACACTCTGAAGAAAATTGTCAAGGGAGCAGAAATGTTCTGTTTTCCATGCTGCCTTACTGCATGATGTCATCGTCCTTCTGCCGTTCTTTCATTCCAGTTCTACGGGGGACTGAAGTAAAACCACATCTTTTTGCTAACAGGTTTTTCTGGTTAGCAAAAAGACGTGGTTTTATCTTGGTTCCCCATGGGACCAGAATGAATAAATGATGACATCATGCTGTAAGGCAGAACAGAAGATGGATCGTTCCTGCTCCCTTGCCACTTTTCTTTGGAGTGCGGTAAGGCTCCAAGTGGGTTAAAGAGGAATCTTAACACTAAAACAAAATGATCCTAATGCTTAACTAGTGTAATGTTGCTAAAGTTCTCTACCACTTTAACTACTGTATAATACTAATACTCATACAGGTTGAGTCTCCCTTTTCCAGAATTCCAAAATCCGAAATCATCCAAAATCCAAAATTATCCACATGGAAGGCTGAGATAATGACACCTATACTTTCTGATAGTTCAGTGTACACAAACTTTGTTTCATGCACAAAATTATTAAAAATATTCTGTATAAAATTAATTTCAGTCTATGTGTATTAGGTGTATATGGAACATGAATGAATTTCATATTTAGACGAGTCCCATCTCCAAGATATCTCATTATGTATATGCAAGTATTCCAAAATCCAAAATATTTTGAAATCCAAAATACCTCTATTCCTAAGCGTTTCTGGGAAGGGAGAAATAATCTCTAATAATAATGGCTGAGTGGAATTGGTGAAATGTCTCATGAGAGTGGATGTGACACGTGACCAGTGGTGGGAGCGGGGAGTGAAGAAGGAAAGAAACCCATGATATTTCAAGAAAGAAAGTGGATGCAAATTTCTAGATTCAAGGTGATGAGAAGAGTATCCTTAAAATGTCAGCAAGGTTGAATTCTTTGATAACATGACATTGGGGTGGGGATGGAGGATGACTATTAAATGCTTAGGAACTGGCAAGGTGGAGAAAGGCTTCCTGCTAAACCTACTGCCGCCTCTCATTGTCCTCTAGGCTAGCTATAGGAGGCTTTTAGATGAAAAATAGAAAAGGGACAACCCAGCTGTCATATTCTTTATGCTACCATTTCATAAATATTTTTCATTTGGATGTTTGTTGAGTACATTTTGAACCCTGGCACTTAGAGAGTATGACATTTACTGGGTTGAATGAGCTTCATGCATGTGAATGAATTTGGCAGGGCATTACAGTGCAATGAGAAAAGAGGCTAGATCAGAATTCAATGTGGATTCCCTTGAGGCAGTTGTGGATATGAGCTTGTCTCTTAATTCGCTTATGAGCTTGCTCTCATATTGACATATCCAGCCATTATTCTTACCCGCTTCTCAAATGTCCCCTGCAGCTTCACTGGGCAAGCTCATGCTTTGAACACTGCACATTATAATTTCATCTGTGTATCACTACTTGAATGTCAGTTCTGCCTGTACTTCAGATAGCTTAATTTGTCAAATTATATTCATTCTTACATATCTCATCTGTTTCTGTAGATGCATAATGAACCATAGATTGGTCAGAGGAATGCTACAAACCATTTAAAAAGCAATTAATACTAATTATGTACAAATTGCAAGTACAAGCTACAGTGCTTAGGAACTGTAAGGAATGCCTAATTTTTCCACGTCACCTATAACCTATAATATATCCACATAACTGGAAGTGGTATGGAATATCATGTACTGGGTGGAGTCACATAAACTGAGTTAAGCCCTGCTCAGGCATTCCAAACTGAGGCCCCGTCTACACGATGAAAACAAATCTATTGGGGGGGGGGGTTAAAAAATTCCAAAACACTGCCTACATGATTTTTACCTTCCGTATGACCCCCATTGCCCAGCTGGCTGGAGCGAGCAATCCAAGTAGCAGTTTTAGATTTCCCTGTTATGCGGATAGTTGGTTTTCCATATTTATATAACAACAGTGGTATTCCATCTTTAATGCACTAAGAATCAGTAGTGTGAGACCCCTGTAGGGATCCTTCCAAAATTTCATTATCCTCTCCCTTGCTTCTGTCCACAGAATTGCATCTGAACAGAAGGCACAGAACAGACACCGCCCCCGGATCTGAAAGAACGGTAGATCTGGGGGAGGTGTTTTAATGATGGGCATGGAGACGAGTACAGGGGTTGGCCAGGGTGTAGCTATGCCCTGGCTAGGAGGAGACAGGGGCGGGGCTGAGGCAGGGCCTATTTTACCCTTTGCCACCCCTGGCTTCCTCCTCTTTTCCACTGCATTGAAGAAGGAGGAACATCTGTCTCTCAACTTGCTTCAGCCACGAGGGAGAGCTAAGTTGGCTGGGCTGTGGTTGCTCTGTGTATGGTTGGGCAGCCCAGCAGTGTGATTGCGACTGTTTAATGGTGTGATTGTGTGATTGATTTTATTTCCTTTACTGATTCTGTTTGATTGTCTGGATGATGGCTTTGGTTGATTAGTTTGATTGTAATTTGTTGGATTGATTGGTGAATTGATTGTTTAATTAATTGATAATTGATTGATTGTTGCTCCTTAATTGATAATTGATTGATTGTTCCCCCCGGCCATTTTTCCCAGTTGTGGCCCTCGCTCCTTGCTCCCTCTGTCGCGGCCTCAATTCCCACGGCCCCCCACTGCCCAGCGTGTGGCCTGCGCCCTCCTGCCATGGCCCAGATTCCCCGCGGCCCAGATTCACCCACTGCCTGGTGCAGCCTGCGCCTTCCTGCGGCCTGCTGCGGCTCCACTGCCTTTGTTTGCCTTTGGTGTGCCGTAGCCCAATTCCCGCTGCGGCCTGCTGCGGCCCTGATTACCCACAGCCCTGATTCCTCCCACTGCCCGGCATGGCCTGTGCCTTCCTGTGGCCTGCCACGCCCCGATTCCCTGTGGCCCAGATTCCCCCCACTGCCCTGCACGGCCTGCGACTTCCTGCAGCCTGCCGTGGCACCGATTCCCCGTGGCCCAGATTCCCGCTGTGGACTGCGGTGGCCCCAATTTCCCCTGCTGCCCGGCACACGCCCTGCAGCCTTCTTTGTGCCCAATTCTCTGCTGCCCAGCATGCGGCCTCCACTTCAGCCTCCACTGCCTTTGTTTGCCTTTGTTGGCCGCGGCCTCCACTGCCTTTGTTTGCCTTTGTTTGCTGCGCTCCATGCTGTGGCCACACGGCCCCCCTTCTTTGTGTGCCATGCTCCATGTGGCCCGCTGCAGCCTGATCCTTTGTTTGCCACACTACACGTGTCCTGCTGCAGCCTGATCCTTTGTTTGCTGCGCCCCATGTGGCCTGCTGAGGTCTGAGCCGCCTGATCCTTTGTTTGCTGTACTCCACGTGGCCTGCTGCGGCCTGATCCGCCTGATACTTTGTTTGCTGTGTCCCACGTGGCCTGCTGCGGCCTGATCGGCCCGATCCTTTGTTTGCTGCACTCCACGTGGCCTGCTGTGGCCTGATCGTTTGTGTGCTGCGTCCCATGTGGCCTGCTGCGGCCTGATCCGCTGCCTGCTGTGCCTTCCAGCCCCCTTTGTTTGCTGTGTCCCACGTCTTCCACGTTGCCCACCACTTCTTAGTTTGATTAAGTTTAGTTAATTAATTTTAGTTCTTTCTAGTTAATTTTAGTTAATTAGTTTTAGTTCCTTCTAGCTGCCTTTTAGTTTTATCAATTTAATCAATTTAGGTTTTTTTGTTTACTTATTTGTTTACTTTTATTTTAATTTTGATAGATTTAAATCTTTAAATCTATTTAGGTTACTTTGCTTAATTATTTGTTTAATTGTGTTCTAATTTTGGTAGATTTAAACCAATTTATGTTACTTTGCTTACTTATTGGTTTTGCTTGTTTTAACTACTTTTAGGTTACTTTGCTTACTTGTTTGTTTTGCTTAATTTTAACTACTTTTAGCTACTTTTAACCACATATTTGGTTTTGCTTAATAACTAGCTACTTTATCTACTTTTAACTGCTTAATTTTAACTACTTTTCACCAAAAAATGTTAGTTACTTAAGTTGCCTAACTTGTCAATTTATTAGCCTTGCTTTTGAATTATTTGACTAGTTAGTTTATGGTTTAGTTGATTTTTCGTTGCCTTTTAATTTTGCTTGTTTGTTTAATTAATTTAGTGGCCTTTTAATTACTTTTGAGTTAATTTCTTGGTTATTTTATTTGCTTTAATTTCTTGGAATTGCTTTACATACTTGCTTGTAATTACTTATCACTTATTTCGGTGACATGGCCCCCAGAAAGGGCAAGAAAGGCAGTAAGGGTAAGGAGCCCCCTGAATCCCCCTGCCCTCGGGACCCGGTAGATGGTGTGTTACAACAAATTTTGGACCGCCTGTAGGCCTTGGAGGAAATGTACCTATTGAGGCCTCCTGGCAAGGGACAATGCAGGGGGATTATCTAATGATGTCGCTAACCAACTTCTTGCTCAGATCCAGGCCTTGGAAGAGCAAGGTGAGGCAGTGAACCGTGATGCACAGGATGATGAGGAATCGCCTGGCGAAGGACCCAGTGGAACACAGCAGCCAGCAACCCTTGCTCAGGGTGAGTTTCAGAATGACACTACCAACATGCCGGCTTGGCCTTGGAGCCAGCCAGACTCCAACTCTGATGCTAACACTCAGGGATTTGCCAACAACCCGGGCAGCCCGACCAATGAGATTTTTGATTGGTACCCGGGTATGCCAGTAATGCCAGTGGGGTCCCCTTGCACATTGGGCCACCTGGGTTCACCAACCGCTGGAGGCCAGGTGCCAATGCTGCTTCCCCACAGTCTTATAGGCTTTGAGCAGGCTCCTGCTTTGGGGGAACATTTGGCCCAAGCTACCAAGGATAAAATTTTAAAAGGGGATTATGTGGACATTTTCTCACTCCTTTTCCGTGAATTGGACAAGAAGGAGAGAGATGAATTGGATGATAGGGAGAAGGAAAAGATAAAATGGAGACGCGTCGATAGGACGTGGTCCAACTGGTTGGCAGGCTTTCTGATATATGCTGGTGTAGTATCCCACAGTCAGCCCCACAAGTCTTATGCCCTTATAAGATACCTTGACATTATATCCAGGGCCTATGTGGATTTTGTGGGCCCGGCTTGGCTTCAATGTGACGAATTGTTTAGGCAAATGGCAGCTTCCTACCCCACTTTGAGGTGGGATATTATCAACTCACACCTGTGGTTGCAAGTTATGTCCCCATGCCGTCCCATACTGGGGGAAAGGGCACAGAGCGGTCATTTATTGCAGAATGCCAGACCTGGCAGTGCAATACACCAGTCCACCCCATCAACTCAGCCGGTAACACCAAATTGCTGGCTGTTATGTTGGGAGTTTGGGTACAGAGGGGCCTGCTCCTGCCTCCCTTGCACTTTTCGTCATGAATGCTCCATATGTGGCGGTGGACATTCATTCTGCAATTGCCCCAAAGGGAAGGGACAGTTTGGCAAGGAACAGCAGGGAGGGAGAAAGGGCCCGAATAACCCTGCTCCGCAGGGAAAAGGGACCCAGCCCAGTTAGGTTGGACATCATTGCTGCCTGGCTGTGTGTGTACCCGGACCGGTTGGCAGCTCAATACTTACGGGATGGTTTTCATGAGGGCTTTTGCATCCCTTACCAAGGGGTGTGCAAGCCTTACATGGCACCTAACCTTAAATCTATACGGGTATTGGAACATGTAGTCAGGCCAAAGATATAGAAGGAGGTTGTGGAGGGATGGGTCCTAGGCCCATTCATTGACCCACCTTCCCCTTCTTTGCGTGTCTTGCCTTTGGGTATTGTCCCAAAGAAGACGCCGGGCGAATTTCGTTTAATCCATCATCTGTCTTACCCGAGGGGTCAATCAGTTAATGATTTCATCCCACAGGAATTGTGCACTGTCCAGTACGCTTCATTTGACACAGCTATTAAAGTTGTTAAAAGGCATGGCCTGAGTGCCGAACTGGCCAAGTGTGATATCAAATCAGCCTTTTGCCTCTTGCCGGTTCACCCCGATGATTTCGAGCTGCTGGGCTTCTCATTTGATGACTTCTATTACATGGATCAGGCCATGCCTATGGGTTGCTCTGTCTTTTGTGCAGCTTTTGAGAAGTTCAGCACCTTTTTGAAGTGGGCCATCAAGCATCAAATGGGACATCATGGGGTAGTACACTACCTAAATGACTTCCTCTTTGTTGGTCAGTTTGGCACCGGGGTCTGCCACTCCTTAATGGAGCAATTCCAAGCCCTTATGGAGGAAATCGGGATTCCCCTTGCGCAGGAAAAGACGTACGGCCGTAGTCACCAATTGGCTTTTCTAGGTATTGAAATTGATACAGTAGAGAAGTTTTGTCAGCTACCCTTGGGTAAAATAGATGATCTCATGAACAGGGTTACAAATTTTCTGCACCGCAACAAAGCCACTCTTAAAGAATATCAGGAACTGATAGGCCACTTGAATTTTGCATGCAAAGTAATTGCACTGGGCAGGGCCTTCCTCCGGCGCCTTTGTGATGCCATAGCTAGAATTTCACAGCCTCATCATAAGATTAGGGTCACCAGGGAAATTAAGCTGGACTTGAACGTATGGTATACTTTTTTGCAGCAGTATAATGGGGTTTCCTTTTGGAGGGAGGAGTTGCGTTTAGGGGATGCCCTTAAGGTGTCCTCTGATGCTGCCGGCTCCCTAGGTTTTGGAGTCTACTATGCTGGGAGGTGGTGTGCTGAATGTTGTCCAAGCAACTGGATTGGTACTGGCGTCACCTCCCACCTTACTTTTCTGGAGCTTTTTCCAGTATTGGTCACGGTCAGGTTGTGGGTGCATGAATTTGCCAATTCCACAGTCCGTTTTTGGTGTGATAACATGGCCACGGTTCAGGTAGTCAATTCTCTCACTTCCAGGTCCAAAAGGGTCATGACAGTAGTTAGAGCATTTACACTACAGTGCTTGAAGTACAACATTCTGTTTACTGCGTCCCATGTAGCGAGAGTGGACAACAGCATTGCCGATGCTCCCTCCTGCATGCATATGGATCGCTTCAGGCAATTAGCACCAGGCGCCGCCAAGAAGCCCGATCCAATGCCGGAGGATTTGTGGGAGCTTGGACTTGCGAAATAGTTAAGGCTATCAGCCTTTCCATTGCTCCTAGCACCAGAAGGTTATATAAGTGAGCCATTCAGGATTTTTTTGAATTTCAGAGCACCGTGCGTCTACCTAACTCCTGGCCGATACCAGTCTCACATCTTCTTCATTTCTGTGTATCCCTTAAGGATAAGGGCCTTGCACCCCAGTCAATTCGATCCAGGTTGGCCACCTTAGCTTTCTGGAGTAAGGTGCAAGGCCTGCAAGACAACACATCAGATTTTAGAATAAGAAAGGCACTGGAGGGTTGGGCCAGACAGCGTGGTAAATCAACGGATGACAGGCAACCCTTATCCCCAGCAATTCTCAAAGGCCTTTTCCAGATATGGCCCAACATCTGTACAACACCATTTGAGGTGGCATTGCTCCACGCGGCTTCCCTGAAAGCCTTTTTTGGAGCATTATGCATCAGCAAGTTAGTGGTAGCATCAAAAAAGGATAAGGCGGGCCTTGCCCTTAGTTTAGGTGATATCAACATGTGCACCAAGGCGGTCACCATAACTATCAGGCGATCAAAGATGGATCAGATGGGGAGGGGCATGAGCATAGTACTGCACGAGTGTCAGGACAGGACCCTATGCCCAGTAGTTGCCCTTAGGGAGTATTTGAAGTTGCGGCCAGTACAGCTCATCCCCCTCTTTTGCCACGCAGACAGGTCTCTGCTGACAAGGTATCAATTTTGGACAATCACAAACAAAGCTCTGGCATGCCTGGGTTTGGGAGGTGTACGCTTCTGCTCCCATTCCTTTAGAATTGGGGCTGCCTCAACTGCCGCCGCGATGGGTATGCAGCCAGAGGCTATTAAGAACTTGGGACGTTGGAAGTCATCTGCTTACAAAGGCTATGTCCGTCTGATTTGCCATTAACTGAGTATGTTGCTGTGTTTTGTGATTGTCTGTGCTTTCTTTTCCAGATATGAGATTCTGGGTACTGATTTGTGGCCACAGCTTTGTGTATTGGCAGCACGACATGCCAGGAGAAGCCATTTGGTTCTGCAGCTGGGTCTCGGAGACATTGCTTCTGTCGAATGGCTTGGGAAACAGGGTTTGAGGTGGAATGGTCTAATCACTTTGCTGTTTCAGGAGCGTCGTGGTCCTCCACCGCATGTCCTGGTGATTCATCTGGGCAGAAACGACCTGGGCCTTCTGAAAGGCAGAGCATGGACACTACAGGCCCTTGCAGACATGCGACGGATTAAGGCGGCGTGGCCGCATGTTTCTCTGATTTGGTCTGATATCATTCCACGACTCTCTTACCCAGGTGAAGGGTCCCCTAAGCTATTGGACATTGCCTGCAAGAAGGTGAACAAGGCTGTGCACCAGGCAATGGATGAAGGCCTTGGCCATTTCATCCAGTACCTGGGCATTTCATATAAATGCCTGGAACTTTAAAGGGTTGACGGGGTCCACTTATCAGACATGGGGATCCAGCTATTTCTTGAGGGTATGACAAATGGGGTGAGGGCTGTATTCACCTCCTGTGTGGGTGATAGGGGCTAAGTGGACACTTGCCCCTATCTGTGGCAGGGAGAGGGGAGACAATGATCTGGAGTTCACCTATGGCAACCTCAGGTTGAGTGGAAGGATTGCCCTCACTGAACTGTACCGGCATCTTAATGGATGGGGTGCAGCAAGGTAGGCTATCCTTAGGGCCAGCATCAGGTTGCGATCCTTCAGAGAAGCTATACAGCTTAAGGATTTGCTGCCTGGTGCAGGGCCCTCCAGCAGATGGCACCCAAAGGGAACCCCGGACACCGGGATCCCCATCGGGGCTCAGGTGAGTCGCCCAGGGATGCTGGGAGTGAGGTCACTTGTGGACAACTGCCCAGCTGCCCCCGCAAGGGATTTCCCCCTTTTACAGGTTTGCATACCCCAAGAAATATATAATAGGAGCTTCAGGTCTGAGCGAAGATCGATCTAAACGGAGCTCCATCTCCGACACTCTTTACCCGGCCGTTGGGGGTGATAACAAATCAAATCCCCAATAAGAAGACCCCCCTGGAGAGAGGGAAGTGCGGGGTGTGCTGCGTTGTGCCCAAAACCCCGATCGCAATCGCGTTTGCGAGGGGCGAAAGCCCTCTCTCCGCTGAGAAGGAGAGGAGGAGAAGCTGAGAAGCGGAGCGTGACGGGCGGCAGAAGGCGAATCCCGGCCAAGGTAAAGGTAGGGGGAGAAGGCAAAACCCCCTGCCTCGCAGAGAAGACTTCAGACCTCACGAAAGAAAGAAGAAATTAAGAGGAAAAATAAGATCGTGAAACATGCTCTCAGAGGGCTGAAACTTTCTCTCCAGGATAGGAAGGTACCTCTTTCGGTTGGCAGCATAAAGGACAGGAAAGGTGAATTTCTTCTTGTATATTGGTTTTCTTTCTTGATACTAGGCTACCTTCTTCTTTTTCTTTTTTTTCCTTTTTTTCTATTATTATTATTATTATTATTATTACTAGTTTTTTTTTCTTTTTGATTTAACAGATATATATATATATATATACCCGCTTTGAGATTTTTTTTTTCTTTTTCTGGATATACTTTGAAAATTTTTGCTTTTGCTTTTTGGACTTGTTTTCCTTATTGATGTATTTTAGACATTTTTTGTACCGTGTGAGTTGGAGATAATTTATGACATATATTTGAATATTTGGATTTACTGAGGATATATAAATATATAGCTGCTTTTTTTCTTTTTTTTTTCTTTTTTTCCCTTTCTTTCTTCTCCTGTGATATCTCCTGTGGATATAAGGATACATTGTAAAAGACATCACAAGTACTACGACCTTGAAAAAGCTCAGAAAAGCACATGGTTGGAAATAAGCCAAATCCAAACAGTCCTTGAAAAAGCCAGTGACTGAACAGAGATTTGGCTAACCTTGCACTGAGAAGCGTTTTAGAACATAGTGTAACTCTATACCAGGAATTAGTAGTAGGATACAAAACAAACTGCTGCCTAATAAAAATTAAGTTTAGACTGTCTAGCCCTATAGAGATATTTTTTCTCTTTCCTTTGTCTGTCTCTGCTTTTTTTTTCCTTCCTCTTTTCTTTTTTTTAAAATGGGTATATATATCATTTTTTTTGCTACTATTATTATTATTGTTTTTTTTTCCTTTCCTTTTTCCTTTTCCTTTTGATAAATTACGGGAACTCTTATATATATACATAAATATATATATATTTGGCTTTCTGGCTGTTATTGCTCTGGATTTTGAGGGTTTTTTTGTGTTTTTTTTCTGCTTTGCTGCTATCTTTTTTCTTTTTTTGCCTTTTTCTCTCAAAATTCTCTAAATTCTCAGATTTTTGTCTCTTCCCACCAGTCCCTTGTTTTTGTTTTTAATTTTTTTTCTTTTTCCTTTTTTTTTGGACACTTTTTTTGGGGCATTTTTTTCTTTTTTGTTTTTTTTCTTTTTCTCCTCCGTTTTCCAGAATTTTTTTTTATTTTTGATTTTTCATCCTTTTTCCATAAATATTTTTCCTTTCCTCCCCCTTTTTATACATTTTCCCTTCTTCTGTTTTTTTCCCCCTATATTTGGGGGTGAGTAATTTTAACAAGTACCTCATCTGCTACCTAAGAAGATCTACATTTCCTTGCAAGACCAAGAAATAGGAAAGAAGTAAGAAGAGAAAAAGATTGAGAAAAGACAGTGAAATTGGAAGAAGAGAAGGATCTGAAATTGAAGGAAGGGAAGAAACAAAGAAGTGGTTTAGAGTGATAAGAAAAGAAGTGAAAATAAAAAGAAGGTATTATGGCATCAAGATTGAGGAATAGAACAAAACTTACAGATAGAAATAGTGTACTGGGAAGGAGGGAGTCAACCAAAGAAGGAACACCACAATATATGTTAAAGTTCATGGAGGAAATACGTGATTTCAGGAAAGATGTGAGTGTTCAATTAGGAGATATTAATACCAAATTTAATGAATTGCATACATTACTAGCCCAAACAAAAAAGGAAGTGAAAGAAAATAAAGATGATATCCAGACCCCGAAAAAAGAAAATGAAGAACTAAATGCTGAATTGGAAACAATGTGGGATCATCTAGCATTAGCAGAACAGAGGGGAAAAGAGTCATGGATAAGAATAAGAGGATTAAGGGAAGTTCCGAAAGAAGATACAAGGATGTTAATAATAGAACTACTTGCTAAGAACTTAGAATGGAATGAGGAACAAGTGGGAAAAGAACTGGACCGTGTATATAGAATGAAATCATTGTTTTCCACTAGGAGAAACCTTCCCAGAGACATTATTGTACAATGTGTGAGGAAATCAGTCAGAGATTATATATTGGAGACACATTTTGATAAAGGAATCTGGTATGATGGAAAACTCCTCATCCTGATGAAGGAAATCCCCACTAGAATATTAAGAAGATGCAAGGATTACCAATTTCTAGTGGAAATACTAAAAAAAGAAAAATCCCCTTCAGCTGGGATAGACTGGAAGGAGTTCTCTTCACATTTAAAAAAGAGAGAATAAAAATTGATTCAATAGAAAAAGCAAAAGACTTTATTAGGAAGAATAAGAGAGAGTTTGGACTACAATGTAAAAAACAAGAGGAAGAAAAAGAAGAAGAGGAAGAGCAAGATGAACAGAAAGAGGACTTAAGGAATATACAGGAAGGAAAAGACAAGAGAGAGAAGGTGGAAGTGGAAAACAAGAGAGAAGAGGGGGAGAAAAGTAAAGAATCCAGTGCACTTGATCTGAGTGAACTGAACTGATTTTATAAGTATAGATAAAAGTTGGGGGGAGGGGTAACTTTAAATAAATAAAGCATTGATTAACAATTAGATGTTGGGGCTAACATTTTTGACTTGGAATGTAAAAGGGTTAAATTCATTTAGGAAAAGAAAAATTGTATTCCATCACCTAAGAAAGAACAAAGCAGATGTTATTTGCATACAGGAAACTAAGATTAAGGAATCACATAAACATTTATTAAAACAGAAAAATCTGGGGGAGGAATACATCTCGGCAGGACAGAAAAACAAAAAAGGAGTGGCATTATATATAAGGTCAAAATTGAACCCAAAGCAAATTTATTCCGATGAGAAGGGGAGATATGTAATGGTGGAAATAGCGGTAAATAATAATAAAATATTAGTAATAGGAATTTATGTCCCAGTAGAGGAAAAATTCACTTTTTTTAATGACTTAAAAAAAATAATGAGTCAAATGGAGTATAGAAGCTGGTGTATATTAGGAGACTTTAATGGTGTTGTGGATCCATCTGTTGATAGAAAATCAGACAATAAGAATAACACTGCTAAAAAATATCAAGGGAAGTTGGCAAAATACTTTTTTGATATAGTAGAGTAATTCCAACTAGTTGATGTATGGAGATTTAAAGAAGGGGTGAATAAAGGATACAACTTTTATTCAGAGGTACCTAATTCATTTTCCAGAATAGATATGATTTGGATGAGCAATAATCTCATACATTCTATTAAGAAGGTTGATATTCTACCCAAACCATTATCTGATCATAACCCAATGGTGGTAATTATAAAGGACAAAAATAGAGTAAGGAATTGGAGGTTAAATAAATCTCTACTTCTTAAAGAAGAGATAGTAGAGGACTGCAAGAAAAAATTGAAAGAGTATTTTGACTTGAATTTAAATAATGGAGTGGGAGTTAACACTGTATGGGATGCAGGGAAAGCAGTAATGAGGGGCATATTTACACAGTGGAGTATAATAATAAATAGGAGAAAACAAGAAAGTAGAGATAAAATATTAGAATAAGAATAAAAGAACAAGAATTAATAAAAAAACCGAACAATAAACTGATTAAGAGTCAAATCAAAACACTGCAAAATCAGATAGTAATGATGATGACCGATGAGTTGAAGAAAAACTTAGACTTTATAAAGCAAAAAGAATTTGAATATGGGAACAAACCTGGCAGATGGTTATCGTACAAATTAAGAAAAGAAAGATCAAAGAAACTAATAACGAAAATTAAGGTGGGAGATAGAGAGATAACGGATGAAACCGAAATGCAAAAAGTATTTCACAATTACTTTAAATTAGTGTACCAAAATAAGGAGAATCTTTCAAACCAAGGAAGAGATTATATTAAAAAGTGTAAAATTCCTAAACTGTCAGAAATACAAAGAGAAGAATTGAATAAGGATATAACAATAGAGGAAATTATAGGGTAATAAGAAAAATGAAAGGAAATAAGACACCAGGGACAGATGGCCTGCCAGGGGAATATTATAAAATAATTTATGCTGAATTAGTAGGTCCTTTTTCTTTGGTGATAAGGAACATCCTAAAGAATAATCAATTACCAAACAGTTGGAAGGAAGCAAATATTGCATTAATACCAAAGGAAAATAAAGATACCACACAGGTGAAAAATTACAGACCAATTTCTCTATTAAATGAAGATTACAAGATCTTTGCAGCGATTCTAGCAAAAAGGCTCAAAGGATATTTACAAGAATATATATATAGTGATCAAAATGGTTTTTTACCCAAAAGATAAATAAAAAACAATATTAGGACGGTAATTAACACGTTAGAATATTTACATTATCACAACAAAATAAAAGGGGCCTTGATTTTTATAGACGCCAAAAAAAGCATTTGATAATTTAAAATGGTCATTTATGTTACAGACATTAGAGGAAATCGGGTTTGGTGATAAATTTTATAAATGGATTCAAGCTATTTATACAGCACAGAAAACAAGATTAAATATAAATGGGAATTTATCAGAAGAAATACAAATTGAGAGAGGAACAAGACAGGGATGTCCCTTATCACCATTACTATTTATATAAATTTTAGAAATCCTAAATAATGAAATAAGAAAAGATAAAGTAATAAAAGGAATCAAAATTAAAAAAGAAGAGTTTAAATTAAAAGCATTTGTGGATGATTTAGCAATTATATTAGAAGAGTCCTTAAAAGGGATTGAGCAATTAGTACTAAGGATAGAGGAATTTGGTAAAGTGGCGGGCTTCAAGATAAATAAAGAAAAAACTAAAATATTAACAAAAAATCTGAGCATACAAGAAAAGGACAGATTGGGTAAGATAACAAATTTTGAGATTGTTAAGAAAGTGAGATATCTGGGTATTAATTTAACAACCAATAACCAACAATTATTTCAGAATAATTACAACAAAATATGGAAGGATATTAAAATGGACTTGAAAAAATGGAATGATTTAAATCTATCAATGATGGGGAGAATCTCTGTTATTAAAATGAGTGTCTTGCCCAAAATTATGTTTTTATTTCAGACAATACCAATTATCTATTCAAATGAAACTCTTATGATTTGGCAGAGAGAATTAGCTAGATTTATGTGGGCAGGAAGAAAACCAAGAATTAAATGGAAGATCTTGACAGACGCTAGAGAAAAAGGGGGCTTAGGGATGCCGGATATAAGGATATACTATGAAGCAGTATGCCTGTTGTGGATAAAGCAATGGATCCTATTAGATAACAAAAGAAATTTGGAATTAGAGGGACATGAACTAAAAATGGGATGGCATGGTTATTTCGGTTATGATAAGGTTAAGGTGAATAAAAAATTCAAAAGCCACGTGATAAGGAAATCCTTAATTTAGGGTCTGGGATAAATATAAACATAGATTGTGTCCAAAAATACCAGGATGGCTTTCACCCCAAGAGGCCTTCTGCAAAAAGGAATTAAGAGGGTATAATTGGTTAACATATAAAGACCTAATGGAGAAAAAGGCAGGAATTTGGAATATTAAAGAGTGGGAGAAGCTAAAGGATGAAGGAATACAAATACAATGGTTACATTATTATCAAATAAGGGCCAGAATTAAAGAGGAGTTAAAGGAGAAACAATACGAAGAAGAAATATCAGAATTTGAGAAGATGATAAAATCAGGAGATGGACATCTAATCAGTAAGTTTTACAGACTACTCCTAAGGTATAATACAGAAGAAGAGCAAATTAAACAATGTATGTTAAATTGGGCAAAAGATATAGGCCATAATATTTGCATAGATCAATGGGAGGATATTTGGTGAAAGGGATTAAATTTCACATGTAGTTATAATTTAAAAGAAAACTTTTATAAAATGATGCACATGTTGTATATGACACCTACAAAAATAGCGAAAATGAAGAAAAGTAACTTAATTAACTGTTGGAAATGCGATAAACAAAAAGGAACATTCTACCACATGTGGTGGGAATGTGGTAAAATACGGAGATACTGGAATAAGATAAACAAGGAGATTGAAAAGATAGTCGGTTTTGATATAGGTTTGAGACCAGAACTTTACTTATTAAATATGATAAATCTAGGATGTGGAAAAGAGAAGGAGAACAGAACATTATTAACCTATTTAATCACGGCAGCGCGAGTGGTTCTGGCTAAGAGGTGGAAGTCTAGGGAAATCCCAACAAGATTAGAATGGAAAGAGAAAGTATTGGAATTAGTGCAAATGGACAAATTAACGAATCTGGTGAGAGGGAAAGCTATGGAGAGTTATTTAAAAGTATGGGAACCATTTATAAAATATATGAAGCAAAAAGAAGGAGAGATCAGTATAATTGGGTTCAGTAGCTAATAAGCAAAGCTATTTACTTAAGTTTCCTTACCTTGATGTTGCTGATATGTCAGATATCCATTGTAAAATCTTAATGATATTTCTCAGGTGAATAGTGACTCTATGGTGTTGTAATTTGATAGAGAAGGATACTTAAAGTTAATTAAAAGAGTGATGGAAATGTATGATGGATAAGAGTGTTACATAATGGATATAGAATGAATTGAAAATGAAAGCGGTACTAGTAATTAATTGGTCTGTTAAAATGGAATGAAAAAAAAGGTATAAATGAATAATTTGTAGGAGATGGAGATAGAAGAAAACTAAGGGCAGGAAGAGTGTACATGGGAGGTTTGTTTTATTTACATGTATTGTTTAGTTTTGTTAATTAGTTATGGTTATGTTATTGTTACTATGATTGATGTTGGTGTATGTTAATTGTATGCCATGTTATATGTCTAATAAATGTTAATAAATTTTTCAATAATAAAAAAAAGAAATATATAATAAATAGGTAAGATATCAATAAAGTGGCCCGTATTTCAACCCAATCTTCTGTGTCTGGTCTCGTTATTTCATGCGTCAGTCATTAAACTTTCTGGAAGTGTCATTCAGCTTAAAATAATGCATGCACACATTTTGTCTTGCAGGGGAGTGTGTGTGTGGGATTGTTGTTGATGCTACAGCAAGGTATTCAGGAGAACATCAACCATTCAGTGTTGTTGTTCCTGTTATTTTATTCATCTATATCCCAACTTTTCCCCAATGATGGAACTGAATGAGGCTTGCCACTTATTGAAAGCAGTACAGATTAAAAACTATACAGTATAGATTATTAAAAACTATACAACATGCATTAAAATATTTTTTAAAAATTAAAAAATTAAACAATCTTCTAAAACAATTTAAAATTCATTAAAAGATAACAGAAAAATCAACAGAAAAGCATAGCATACCATTAAAAGCCCATCATAGGTCTTTATTAGACCAACCAGGCAAATATGGCAACGTAACGATGCTAAATTAACATGGAAGTGCACACATATCAAATGATGTTGTCCTTTCACATTAATGTCCTGTCCAAAACCCATTCCTTTTTATTGATGGGCCAAGCCTTCAATAGATTGGCTGTGGTGCTTTTTTTTGCCAGCATTGCCAGCATTTGAAACCTTGTGCCATTATGCTCAGTGAACACAGTGTCAATTGTCAGAACACTTCCGGGTGAGATTGCAACAGGCAGGTAGGGGACACTCTCTTTTTTACCTCCCTGGTGTACTTGGGACTTTGCAAGTGTGTTTCTATGCTTGGGTGTACTTTTTGTGGGGGTTTCTTTGATGTCTTTTTGAATTTGCTGCACTAACATCTTCTCACGAGAATTGGCGAGATTTGGAACCTGGAAGTAAGCAGAGCTCTGTTTGTGCTTCATTACTGCCAGGGATGCCTTTCTGGTGTGACTCAAGGTAAATCTGATTGGGGGGGGGTTCTTTTGCCAGCATAGAAATGTTTCAAAATATGCTAGCAAAAGAACATTGATGGGGGGGCATGAAAAAGTCCATAGTCAGCTTCTATTATGGACTGAGTCAAAGAAATAATGAGACCACACCAGTGCATTGGGGTAAATAAAATAATCTTTATTTATTTATTTCCCTGCTTATTTATTTCCCATTAAATCTTCAGCAGGGGGAGGCAACCTACTGTGGGAGCAGCTGGGGCAGATCGTCCCTCTTGGACTTATGCCCCCAGCTTCCCCTAGCGAACACCTGAGCTCTTTTGAGTAACCCCAAGGCCTGGGATTGCTTTCAAGACAGCTCATGTTTGGAAGGTCAGCCCGAAAGCCCCTCACCCAATGCATATGTATTAAGGTGAGGGGGGTATCCTTCAGGCCAATCCCAAGGTAGGTCTCCTGATCTCCCAGGTCATACGGCCTAAGGAGACCCAACTGGAGACCATCCCTTCACCAAAATTGGTGCCATAGGTGCCCACCGTAATCTACACCTCCCCCTTTCCTCCTTCATGACTTAATTTACCTATTTGGACACCACCCTAGCCAATTTTCCCATATTGTATGGGGTTTGCGAAAAAAACCCCGAGAAAAGGGGGGGGAATTCCTACCCTTCCCCGAAGTGACCATTATCACACTATTCCAGCAGTGGGAGGGTGGGTCACAAAGTAGCAAAGAGGCTGAGATGAGGGGCGGAGGGCCTTTTATCCCTTTTGCCCCCGCCCCTCATCTCGCATCGCTGGCGCTTGCCTCCAACGTGATCATCTGTGTCTCTACCTCCTCCAAGCCCATTAATGAGCTTCCCCCACAGGAGGCTGCACTGGCCTGCAGGGGGAGCTGTGTTATGGACTGAGTCAGAGAAATAATGAGACCACACCAGTGCATTGGGGTAAATAAAATAATCTTTATTTATTTCCCTGCCTATTTATTTCCAATTAAATCTTCAGCAGGGGGAGGCAACCTAGTGTGGGAGCAGCTGGGGAGGATCGTCCCTCTTGGAATTATGCTCCCAGCTTCCCCTGGTAAACACCTGAGCTCTTTTGAGTAACCCCAAGGCCTGGGGTTGCTTTCAAGCCAGCTCGTATTTGGAAGGTCAGCCCGAAAGCCCCTCACCCAATGCATACGTATTAAGGTGAGGGGGTTTTCCTTCAGGCCAACCCCAAGGTAGGTCTCCTTCTGATGTCCCAGGTCGTATGGCCAAAGGAGACCCTACCAGAGACCATCCCTTCACCAAAATCTGTGCCATAGGTGCCCACCATAATCTACGCCTCCCCCTTTCCACCATAGATAAGGGGCAAGTGTCCACTTTGTCCCTTATTCCCCACTAGCTTGTCTAATAAATCCCTCAACCCCTGCTGAAGATCAGTCAAGAATATTGTGTTCCCCGTGTCTGAGAGATGTACCCCATCAGCCCTGTAGAGCTCGGGCCTCTCGAACACGACATTGGGGTGTGGCAGATACCACCCTGGATCAGAAATTTGCAAATTTGCCTATTAACTGTTCATCCTACCTTATCAATCAAACGGGGATTTCCCTCCCCTCGCCACAACTGTCTGGGCAGGATGGCCGACCACATGATGGTGACCGAAGGTCAACGTGAGCCAATCACCAACATATCTTGTGTCGCCTGTATGATTAAGGCCTTCCCCTTCCAAAAGCCCAAATCATTCCTCCCTAAATGAATGATAAGTATGTCTGGCAGAGGCCCCCGTCGCTCCCCAAACAACAGTGCCATGAGGCCATGCCAACGAAGGCCCCTCTTCCCCAACCACTCCACTGTTATACTGTCTCCCAGGCCCAGGTGAGGTCCAAAATGGCTGAGCCGGGCCTGTCGGGCTGCCCAGTGAACCATACTGTGGCCGCAAATCAGCACCCGGCATCTCACCGTCAAGGATCTAGCACCTGCAAGACAAAAGGGGAAGAAAAATTTAGTGAAGGAGAGGACAAATGTACCTCTTGTAAGAGGTGGATCTCCATTGCCCAAGTTGCTGGATCGCTGCCGATGTCATGCCCATGGCAGCGGCAGTGCATGCGGCACCTATGTGGAAGGAATGTGTACCAAATCAGGCTCCGATTAGCCCCAGCTGCTTCAAAGCCCTCGTTGTTATGGCCCAAAACTGATACTTAGTTAAAGGGGAAAAATCAGTATGCACAAATAATGGGCCCTCTCTGCACCCCCGCACTTGTAGCTAATTCCGTAATGCCATCACTGGGCAGAGCTCCACGCTGTCACATCTGTATACCTTAAATGTCATTCCCTTGTCTACCTGATCGGTCTTGGAGAAATGTAGAGTGACTGTGACCTCCTGGTCAGTCATCCGAACATCCCTCAGCTCCAGAGCTCTCCCAGACTTGTCGGATTTTGATGCCTGGACAAGCTCATTCACGCGGAGTGCACCAAAAAAGGCCAATAATGCAGCCATGTGAAAAAGCAGCATCTCATAAGTAGAGGAACACATCCCCGACCAGACTCTGTGTAAGCCCCTCAAAATCTCTGGAGAAAGAGGGGCCCTCGAGTCTGCCCTCCTGCCTTTCTCCCTGGCCCAACCCTCGAGGACTTTCTTGATACGAAAATACCCTATAATTGTCAGGTGCATCTTGAGCTTTCAGCCAAAAGGCCAATGCTGAAAGCCTGCCCCAGATCGATTGTGGGACAAGGCCCCTCCTATATAAAGAAACACAAAATTGCATAAGGTATGCCACAGGGACATTCACTCCTTGGCCTAAGTCTTCCTGTTCCCTAAATTGGTAAAATTCCCTCACTGCCCGGGCATATCCTTTCCTAGTACTGCATGCAACTGACATACCTATAGCCCTCCAAATTTTGGATTTCCAAGTTACCATAGGCTTGCCGGCATCTGGTCACCCTCAGGTGACACATATGAAGCCAGCTCTCTGAAGCGTTCCATCTGCATGCGAGAGAGAGCGTCAGCCAGCTCACTTCGCACACCGGCCACAAGCCGTGCGATAAATAAGATGTTATGTTGGAGGCATTGCAAAGTAAATGTTCTAACCAAGCGCATAACTCTTGGGGACCTTGAAGTAAGAGTGTTTATCACCTGGACGGTAGCCAAATTGTCACACCAAAAATGTACTGACGAATTGGCCAATTCATCCACCCAGATGGTGGTAGCCACATGGATTGGGAAAAACTCCATGAATGTCAAGTCCCTTGTAATTTCTGTCCCGGTCCAAGTTGCTGGCCATCTACTAGCACACCAGCGGCCACCAAAATAAACCCCAAACTGACTTCCAGTTCGGGATGTGAGTGAGGGAAACACGAGCTCACGACGCTCCGCTGTGAGCTCGCCACTACAATGGGTTGCTGCCTTTGATGAGGGCAGCTTGTCTTGGTCCCCAAAGAGAGGGGGAGAAGCTAGAGAGGTTGGTGACATATGCCCCCACTCCAGTGCCACTGACAAGCGTTGGTGAGTTCGTGGAGAGGAGTGGGCAGGGCAGTCGCAGCCATATTAGCCATAACAATGCATCTGCTGTAGCAAGCTGAGGAAGGGCACTGCCCAACCATTATTCCCTGCTGCCGAACCACTTCCGTGGTGAAACAAGCTGAAAACAAGACGTTTGGAAAGAGCTGTAATGCAGAGCTTCTATAGAAAGGAACAGAGCTGGTGAGAAAGAAACTTAAAGATTAGAGGCTCCGGGGTGGAGGAGAGTGGAAGAACACCGTAAAAAGACCAGTTAATGTTCCTTGGGAGAAGTAGCGTCGTGGGGGGTGTTGTCCTCCCTGTTAAATTGTTAAGGAAGGAAGGAATACTGAAGGTTTGATGGTTTGATGGACTGATTCATTGGGAGAGATTGCCATATGAATGAGTGAGTGAAATAAAACAAACCCTGTTAATATATTATAGACTTTATATTGTGGCACAGATTGAGATATGGTCCCTCCCTTATAAGTATTGCCCCCCCAATGGAATTTGTGTTAAGAGAAGACCTACGGAGCTCCTGGTTCCCTTTTCCCTTTGGAAAAGGGGGAGTGAAGATAAAGAAAGATGCCAGAGGGAGAGAGGAGGAGAGGGAAAAGAAGATAAGGAATAAGGGATAAAGAAGGAGAAAGGAAGAACAAGAAGAACGAATAGAGACTGTAACAACAACAAGGAAAACCTGAGAAAAGAAGACAGCTGCATGGGGTTAAGGGAGGGGGGAAAGATTGAGCTTTACTTTGGAATGCTTAATGAATTTAGAGAGAAATGAGGGGGTAGTAAGGGGTTAATTTGATGGTCTTGATGAATTTAATATGATGATTTGATGATATGAAATTGAATAACGTAGTAACATAACCTAGTTTAATTAAATTTGGGATATTGGGTTATAAATATCAGAAGGAGATTCAGAGTATATGAATTGTAGTATATGATTCAAAGTATAGAAATTGTATATGAATTTGACTTTGATTAATTAATGAATTGGTATAAGAAATTAATGAATTTAAGGTCATTAATGATTCAAGGTTATTATTGCTAGGAAGGACATATATGAATTTTGCCTTTATTGTACCAATTGAAGTGTATTAAGTGTGTTTACTAGTCAAGAATATCCAATTCATTAAGTGATTAATACCATCTAAATAAGTGATAATTGATTATTTAAATTAGGTGCCTCAAGGAATTAAGTGTTGGATGATTAATTGATTTGACCTGATTTGACTGGCTGATTGATTAATAGATTGGGTGTTTTGATTAACTATTTGGTGATTAAGGGATGAATATTGGAATAATTAAGGAATCAATTTTGGTAGCTGATTGGGTAATTATAGAATTAATTGGGTAATTATAGAACTAATTTTGAGACATTGAATTAATTTAGAAAGGTATCAAAGAGGTGGGACTGACAGAGGAGATATTGATTAAGATATAGATAAATAAATTTATTGTTTGAGTATGTCAAAATTAAGGACGGGTAAGGTGCGAGGTATGGAACCATTAATCCAACAAAGAAGAGATCTGTGGGAAGAACCCCCTGATTACCATAAGAAGTTTATGGAGGAAATGAGAATGTTTATGAGAGAAATTAAACAGGATATAACTGAGTTAAAATTACAGGTGGGAGAGGTGAATGAATTGTTAGAACAGGTCAAGACAGATGTGGAAGCCAATAAAAATACATTGAGGTTAATAAAAAAGAAATATTGGTTTTGAAAAAAAATCACATCAATCTTTTGAGGATATGGATAGAAAATTAGATAGAGTAGCTTTAATAGAACAGAAATAAATGGATTCTTGGTTAAGAATTAGAGGTCTGGAAGAGGACAAAGATGAGAATATTAAAGAAAAGATTATTTCTATTTTGGCTGACTTTATGGAAGCTGAAAGAGAAATTATGGAAAACGAGATAGATGTAGTGTATAGAGTACAATCGGCCTTGGCGAAATGGAATAAATTTCCCAGAGATGTGGTGGTGCAATTTACAAAGAAAGCAGTTAAGGAGAGAGTTTTTGAAGAACACAAAAAATCGCTGGTTATGGTAGAAGGGAAACAATTATTAATCATGAGGGAAATCCCAATAAGAATCCTGAAGAAAAGAAAAGAATATGACTTTCTTGTTTCAAAACTAAAGGCAAATCGAATCCCTTTTAGATGGGATCACCTAGAGGGTGTAATCTTTAATTTTCAACAAGAAAGTTTCAGACTAAACTCAATTGAAAAGGCAAGGGATTTCATGATGAGATATGGGCAAGTTTTGAGAATTGAAAGCCAGTCTACTCCTAAATTAGATAAGGATACAAGAGACCAAAGAGAGGACCTGTCAGGAAAGGATTTAGATCTGTTAGGAAAATTGATGAAAGAAGGGAAAGAGAAAAGGAAGTCAAGAGAACAGAAAGGGAAAAGATCCAACCCAGATATGAGCCTCTTAGATTTGGACATTGACGACTTGGCAAATTTAAATAATAAAGAAAAATGATGTATACTGTAGTCTCCTGGAATGTAAATGGTATGAACTCTCTGGTAAAAAGTAAAAGGATTGAATATTGGATAAAGAAAATTAATCCAGATATTTGCTGTCTGCAAGAATCACATATAAGAAAAAAGGATGAAAATATATTAAAATTATCTAAATTGGGAGAAACATTTTGTGCATCAGCCAAAGAAATAAAAGGGGGGTTATATTCATAATTAAACCCAATCTGTCCCCCAGGATGATTTTTGGAGATAAAGAAGGCAGATTTCTAGGAATAGAGATTAGTCTGAATGACCAACACATTCTTTTGATTGGATCCTATGTTCCATGTAACAGAAGTAAGAAATTCTATGAGGATTTTAAAAAAGAGCTTGCTGAACACTCCTATGAAAAGATATGTTTGCTAGGTGACTTCAATGAAGTGGTGGATAAGAATCTAGATAGGAAATACTCAAATCAGGAGATTAAAAAGAAGAGTTCAAACAACCTATCTAAAGAAGGTATTCAGCTGATTGAAGAATACCAATTGAAGGATGTGTGGAGAGTTCAACATCCAGGGGAAAGAGATTACACATTCTTCTCAGAGTGTCACCGTTCATGGTCAAGGTTAGACATGGTGTGGTTACCGAATTCTTTATTATATATGGTCAAGTCTTCGGAAATACTGCCCAAATCCTTCAGTGACCACAATCCAATTAAGATCCAATTGGAAAGAAAAGGAGGGACAAGATACTGGAAATTGAATGAGTATGTACTGAATCAAGAAAAGGTGGTTTCTTATTGTAAAAAAGAAATTGAGGGATTTTTTGTAAACAACTTAAATAAAGGAACCAGTGTGAAAACAGTGTGGGATACTTCAAAGGCCTATATGAGAGGCATTCTAATAAAAAAATCAAATGAATGGAAGAAAGAAAAAAAAAGATGGAAGATATTACTGAAAAAATAAAAGAACAGGAATTAAAGCTTAAACAAGATCCAGATAATGAAGGATATGTGAAAGAAATTAAACTTTTGCAAAATCAACTGGCATTAATAGCGGTAGAAGAAATAGATGCCAAGTTGAAATTTATCAAAAGAAACTATTTTGAGGGCGCTAACAAGCCAGGGAGATGGCTTGCATATAAGGTATGCAAAGAAAAGAAAAGACGTATGATTAATGGCTTAATAGAGGGATCAAGATATATTGTGAAAGGAAAGGAAATACAAAGAACTTTGCAAAATTATTACCAAAATTGTATGAAATAAAGAAAGGAGAAGACAAGAGTAAGATAAAACAATATATAACATCCAAAAATTTACCACATATAAATGAAGAACATAAAGGAATATTGAATGGACTAATTATTATAGAGGAAGTTAAAGAAGCAATTGAAAAATTAAAAAATAATAAAGCCCCAGGAACGGATGGACTAACAGCAAAATATTATAAATGTTTTAAAGAACAACTGTCGAAACCATTACAAGAAACTATGAACACAATTAAGGACAAAAACCATTTACTGGAAAGTTGGAAAGAATCAAACATAATCTCGATCCCCAAAAGTGAGAAAGAATACTTGGCAGCAAAGGAATTCCGACCAATCTCGCTCCTCAATGAGGACTATAAGATCTTTACCTCCATATTGGCGCAAAGGTTAAGGAAGGTCCTGCCCCAATATATAGGGGAAGATCAGTCAGGATTCCTCCCAGGTAGACAGATGCGAGAAAATGTTAAAACAACATTGGATATTATTGAATATCTGGATTTCCATACAGAAAAAGGAGGAATTTTGTTATTTTTGGATGCGGAGAAAGCATTCGAAAATGTAAGTTGGGGCTTTCTCATTACCTTATTAGAAACTATGGGATTTGGGGAGAATTTCATTACATGGATTAAAGCCATTTATCAAGAACAAAAAGCATACTTAATAGTAAATGAGGAAAGATCTAATAGCTTTCTTATTCAGAAGGGTACAAGACAGGGCTGCCCACTCTCCCCGTTGTTATTCGTGTTAATATTGGAAGTACTCTTAAAAGATATTCGGTCTAGTGAATCAATAAAAGGTGTGAAAATTGGGAAAGAAAAATATGTTTACAAAGCCTTCGCAGATGACATTGTAGTATACTTAGAAAATCCATTACAACACGGAGGCAAATTAATGGAGATGATAAAAGAATTCGGAGAATGGGCAGGATTCAAAATTTATAAGGAGAAAACAAATATTTTGAGTAAAAATTAAAAAAAAGAGGAGATTGTGAAATTAGAGGAGATGTGGGGGTGAAAGCAGCAAAAACGGTGAAATATCTAGGCATAACAATTTCGGTTAATAATAGACAACTCTTCCAAAACAATTACACTCCGATATGGCAACAGATTAAAGATAAGATGGATATGTGGAAGAAATTGGATATATCTTTAATGGGAAGGATATCTCTAATTAAGATGAGTATTTTGCCTAAGATTCTTTTTCTGTACCAAATGATACCAATTTTGATACCACCAAAATGGTTCAAGGATTGTAACAAAGAACTAAGTAGATTTTTATGGCTGGGGAAAAAAACGAGAATAAAATTTAAAATTCTGACAGACATAAGGAGTAGAGGGGGAATGGGAGTTCCAGATTTGAAGATTTTCTACGAGGGAAGCTGTTTGATGTAGAAGAAACCATGGATTACTTTGGATAATACAAGACTTCTGTTATTGGAGGGTCATGAGTTGCATTTTGGGTGGCACTCCTTTCTCTAGTATAATAAAATCAAAGCCCAAAAACAATTTAATAACCACTCTATTAGAAAATCATTGTATAAAATCTGGATGAAATATAAGAGACACCTATTTCCTAAGCTTCCAAGTTGTGTGTCACCAGGGGAAGCATTATCAATTAAAAGTTTAAGAAAGGAAACAGAATGGTTGACTTATAAAGAATTAATTGGAGGTACCAAGGAAGATTGTAGCTTTAAAAGTAATCTACAACTAAATCAAGAGGGTAAACATATACAATGGTTTTCATATCTTCAAATAAAAGAGAGATACAAGAGAGATATGGCAGAGGGTGGTATTGATTTGGTTAAATCAAATTTTGAAATTTTTTTGGAGAAAGGCAATGTGCACCTACTATCTAGAATATATCAATTACTGTTGGGGATGAATTTGGAAGATGAGACAACTAAAGAATATATGGTGAAATGGTCCGTAGACATTGGTAGAAACATTGACTTTGAAGGATGGGAAGCATCATGGGCTAGAGGAGCTAAAATTACAAGGTCATACAGTCTGCAAGAAAACTTGATAAAAGCTCAGATGGTATATCTCCCCTGTAAGAATAGCCAGAATGGTAGGTGGAGCCTCTGATAAGTGTTGGAAGTGTCAGGAAGAGAAAGGAACCTTTTTCCATCAATGGTGGGGTTGTAAAAAAGCAAAGAAATTTGGGAATAAGATTAGAATAAAAATGCAACAAATTCTTAAAAAGAAGATAGATATGTTGCCAGAAATATTTTTGTTAGGTATTTATGAAAATAACAGCTTAGCAAATGAAAATAGGAAAACAAAAAGATTACTCTGGCATATGTGCACAACAGCAAGAATTGTATATGCCAGATATTGGAGGAAAGAAGAGACCCCATCGGAAATGGAATGGTTAGAGAAACTGCTAGAGGTAGCAAAAATGGATAAATTGACCTACTTGTTAGAAAACAAAACAGATTCGCTTTTTGTTGAATCCTGGAATCCCCTGTGATTATATTTACAGGAAAGAGAAAAAAGAAAAAAGAAGTGTAATTAGAAGGGTAATTAAAAAGTCCATTGTTACAATTTAATAAGAGGAAGGACAAGATTTAAAATTTAGTCAAGAAGAGGCTAAGAGTGAAATGACTTATAAGGAAATGAAATGAGAGAAAGAAAAAGAAAAGATTTATATAGGAACGGCTATTACAAGTTGCTAATGGGTCGCGAAAATGAGGAATGAAAAATGTTAAACATGGCATAGAAAATGTATTTTTGTGGTTATAAATAATTCTAATATTGTTAATCTAACATTGTTGATTTAGTATAAATAATAAGATATGGATACAGAGGTGGGAAATAAGAGAAGGATTGTTATTGCATAGTTGTAAGCTAAGAAATATGGACAGATGCAATTTGAGTTACAGATAATATGCTTACAATATTAATGGGGGAAAATAAATAAATAAATACAGAGATGTAATTATGTAAAATTATGTGATCGCAAGGAGAAAGCAAAATGAAGGTAATACTAAACTGGAATTTGACGGTTGGGGAGGTCACAAAATATAAAGGTGGTGGAAGGATAAAAGAAGTGTACAGTATGATAAATGAAAATTTGATTGAATATTTGAAGAAAAATATGAATATGTTATTGACTGAATGTACTGTTAATGTGTTGAAAATTCATTAATAAAAAGTATAAATGAAAAAACAAAACAAAACAAAACAAACAAAATAAACCCCAAACCCAGTGGTCCCCACCACATCTGAAGCTATTTGAAAATCATCCTGTAGTTTCCTTTCCTCATGCCAAAATGAAATGCCGTTGAAGCGGTCCAAAAATTCTTGCCATATACGGAGGTCCTCTTTGATCTCTGCATTAATCTGAATCTTATGATGTGGAAAAAGGACCCCGGTGATAGCATCACATAGGCGGCAAAG
Source organism: Gambelia wislizenii (assembly GCA_030847615.1). Taxonomy (NCBI): domain Eukaryota; kingdom Metazoa; phylum Chordata; class Lepidosauria; order Squamata; family Crotaphytidae; genus Gambelia; species Gambelia wislizenii. Next base: position 153,800,837 of record JAUMIR010000004.1, read on the forward strand.
GAAAGCCCTCCCTGGGGCCACCACCTTACAGGTGAAATTGAGATGTCCAGTCAGAACCTGGAATTCCCTCAATGTGGCCTTATGTCTACCCCTAAAGCTGCAAACACACTCCCGTAAATCCGTTACCTTAGTGTGTGCCAAACGGCATTGTTGATTGACGGAGTCAATTTCAATGCATAGGAATGTCAACTGTTGAGCTGGGCCTTCCGTCTTCTCAGGAGCTAATGGAACCCCCAATTCCAGTGCCATCTGCTCGAACTGCTGCAGAAAATGGCTGCATGCCCCTGAACCAGCTTGGCCAATAACTAAAAAATCATCCAAATAATGAACGACCCCCCTCATCCCTGACCTAGCCTTCAATGCCCACTCCAAAAAGGTACTGAAGGTCTCAAATGCCTTACAAGAAACAGAACAGCCCATGGACAGGGTGTGGTCCATGTAGAACCCACCTTCAAATTGAAAACCCAGTAATTCAAAATTGTCAGGGTGGCCTGGCAGAAGACGAAATGCAGACTTAATGTCGCATTTAGCCAGTTCGGCTCCCAGCCCATGCCTATGCACTTCTCTTATAGACGCATCAAAGGACATGTACTTAACGGTGCATAATTCAGCTGGAATTGAGTCATTAACCGACTCCCCCCTTGGATGGGACAGGTGGTGAATTAACCTGAATTCCCCAGGAGCCTTCTTGGGGACTATACCCAGTGGCGACACCCGAAGGTTGGGAACAGGAGGCCGGCTAAAAGGGCCAACAACTCTTTCTTCTGCTACTTCTTTGTGTATTTTTCCCCCTCACTATGGCTTCCTTACCCTTAACTGATAACAAATTTGCGTACCTGATAGGGGCATCTTATCCCTTGGAAAGTGATACGAAAACTGAAATTAAAACCCTGAGATATGTAAGTAGCTGCGTGCTGGTCAGGGTACACTCGCAGCCACTTGCCCAAAACCTCCAATTTAATTGGGCTTGGGCCCTTTTTGTGGCTGGCTGGAAGTGTTGCCTCCTTTGCTCCCACCCTGTCCCCCTCTGGAACCCCTGAATGAGTCCTACCCTCTTGGGCAGTTACGAAAGGAATAAGAAGTCCCACAGATAGAATACTCATGGCTGAATCTGCAGGGTTTCCTCGAACAGGACCCATGTGAACTGAACTCCCAGCACAACAGTTTATGCCCCAGGGAAGGTCCCTTCGGGACTCTAGCAGTTCCCGGGCTCGAGGTCTTAATCAAATGGCCACTGTGCATTCTCTCGCCCTGAATTGGTCGTGCTGGTGTCATTAATTGTATCCACAGCTGGGGGTGCATCATATCCCATCGTAGTGCTGGATATATTGCCGCCCGCATGTGAAAGGCTTAATCATAAAGCAGCCATGTGGGACCAGCAAAATCCACATACGCCCTGTGTATTATATCCATGTATTGGAAAAGGGGTGCTGCCCATTGTGCGTGAGCTTTAGCAATAACACCCGCCATAATTAAGAACCCCGACAGCCAGTCTGACCAATTCCTCTCCACCTTCCTTTTCTTAAGTTTTTCTTTTTCTTTGTCATCAAGTTCTTCTCTATCTTTCTTTTCCAGTTCCTATATAGTAGGGAGAAAATGTCTACATACTCCCCTTTTAGTATTTTGTCCCTTGTAGACTGCAATAGATGATCACCCAAAGGTAGGGACATTTCCCCAAAGGGTATAGCAGAATAAGGAATAGAGTCATAACCTGGGACCTGTGAAGGCCCTGACAGGGATGACTCACTGGCTATTGGTCCTAGAGGGGCCCCAAAAGTGTAGGGGCCCCATGGTGACCACTGGGGTGGGACCCAGTTAAGTGTTTGCTGGGCCATAGGCCAGCTGGCCTGTACTCGCTGTGATCCAGACCCTTGCGTAGCAGGGTGTAAGACAGGTGGCCATACCCCCCCCATGACCTAAGATCCTGAAGCCTCGCCTTCGTGAATGGTCCATTCCAGGGCATCTAAACGAGCAATTATCTGATTAGCCAACTTGCCTTTTTCTTTAGGAGCCTTTTGTTTTGGCCCTGGCTCCGTTCCCTCTACACCTTGGAGAGTTTCAAGATGCTGGATTCTTTCTAAAATTGCCCGCCAAGGTATGTCCTCCTCATCATCACTAGATAAAGGAGGAGGGGCTGGAAGCGCAGGACACTTGGGTGCAGGAGCTTTCCCCTTCCCCCTGTTTTTCCCTTCTTTGGGGCCATTCCAAACCTCTAACCCGGGCTTACACCCAATCTACTGCTCAACAATGGTGAATTATTATTATTATTATTGTAGTAGTAGTAGTAGTAGTCATTATTATTTTATTGTTATCAAGTGGGTCGTATCATGCACTGCCCAGTATAACAGTGGGTGCTGCCCCAGGAACAATAAAAACACAACCAGGCTTGCAAGAGGCAATCCAGCTACCACATCTACAGGCACTTATTGTAATAATAGGCAAGAGGTAAAAAAAAAAAAAATAGGCCCTGCCGAGTCCTTTCCGTCTCCAAGCAAGGCACAGCTGCCTCCGGCCTGTTGACCCTGCACTTGAGTTTACAAGTGGTCCACGTGCCACACTGGGCCAACGTGCCTGCAAACAGCGCCCCCTGCAGTAGATTGAGCAAAGAGGTCTGGCGCTGTGAGTCCACCCCCAGGCGGTTGAATTCAAAAGTGAGGGCTGACAGCGCAAAGGCTTGTGCCACCAAGGCCCGCACTTGTGTCCTGGGGGGAATCTGCCTCCCACTCAACAGTGAGGCCCGATGGCCACCGAGGCCCTCCAAATTTAAAATTGAGGCCTGGCTGCCACCTAGTCCCATACATAAGAAAGACCTGGTGGCTGCTGAGGCCCAAATCCATGCCCCAGGGAGAGTCCTCCCCCCTGGCCCCTGATTTTAAAAGAAAGGCCTGACAGCCACCGAGGCTCACACTCAGGCCCGGGGAGAGTCCGCCCCCACGGCCCTTGATTTTACAAGAAAGGCCTGGCAGCTGCTGAGGCCCAAAATCATGCTCTGGGGAGAATCCCCACCCGACCCTTGATTTTAAAGGAAAAACCTGGAAGGCGCCGAGGCCCGCAATCGCATTCCAGGGAGAATCCCCCCAGCCCTTGACTTCAAAAGAAAGGCCTGACGGCCGCCGAGGCCTGCAATCGCACTCCGGAGACAGTCGTCTCCCCTGGCCTTTGATTTTAAAGGAAAGGCCTGGCAGCCGCCGAGGTCCATGCTCACGCTCCGGGGATTTTAAAGGAAAGGCCAGGTGGCCACCATGGCCCGCGCTCGCGCCTTAGGGAGAATCCGCCCCTCTCCAGCCCTTTCTTTGAGGGCAAGACCTGGCTGCCACCGAGGCCCGTGCTCATGCCGTGGGGAGAATCCGCCCCCACCCTTGCTCTTAAAGGGAAAGCCTGGCTGCCGCCGAGGCCCCCAACTTGCGTGACTTATGAAGAATTGCTCCTTTCTTCATTGTCGCTCACTCTCAGTCACAGTCGAACCGATCTCCTTGATCGCAAAGTAGCAAAGAGGCTGAGATGAGGGGCGGAGGGCCTTTTATCCCTTTTGCCACCACCCCTCATCTCACATCGCTGGCGCTTGCCTGCGATGCGATCATTCAGGTCTCTATCTCCTCCCAGCCCATAAATGAGCTTCCCCCGCAGGAGGCTGCGCTGGCCTGCAGGGGGAGCTGTGAAATCCTGATGGAATTGGAATATTTTTTACTTACCAGAGGAAGGAAAGCAAGGAAGGAGCCACCCTAGCCTTCTTAGGTATAGAGTTCCAAATTTTGGGCATAGCCAATGAGAAGGCCTTCTTTCTTGTTCCCAGTGAACAAGCATAAGAAGATTTGTGGAACAGAAAGAAGGGACTCTGCTGTAGATCTTAGAGTGCTAACAAGCCTCATATAGGGAGATAACAGTCCCAAGCTGAAGATGAAGTAGTATGACAGAATACTTTATCACACTACACGGTTTTAGCATTATTATTCTACTTTAACTGCTATGGCTGCCTCCTATGGAATTCTGGGGTTTGTAGTTTAGTGAGACCTAAGATCTCTCTGGCTGAGAGTTCTAAATATTCCTCCCTAAACTGCAAATCCCAGGATTCCACAGGAGGCAGCCACAGCAGTTACAGTGGAATAATATTGCTATACTGTAACAGTGTAGTGTGATGGAGGTGCTTCTTCCAGTTCAAAATTTACCCGGCCCTACACGGGTCTCACACTACTGATTCTTAGTGCATTGAAGATGGAATACCACTGTTGTTATATTCCAGGTTCTTCACAACACCATGATTGTTTGCAACAATCATTTAGCCACTTTTCCCTTGCCATGTCAGAATGCTCCAACATGAGCAATACTTGTGCATAGTAACTTGAAGGCAAGTCCCTGTGGAGTTTGATGGATTAGTGGCTGAGTAAATAAACATATGTAGGCTCAAGCTCTAAGAAAGTACTTTTCTGTTTAGGTCACAATACAATTTCATTTAAAAAAAAGCTTTTTATAAGAACAACATTTCAGAACATCACTTTACTTTACAGGATTAAAACCCATGTGGTGTTAGTAATTACAAAACATGTGTTGAATCAATGTAAAAGTAGTCCTAAATGCTAAAAGAATCTACCACAATAGTTCAAAAATGCTAACAGAATCACCATTTCACTTTACTCCATCTTCCCTTCCCATTGATTTTTCTCTCTCATTCTTTCAGTTCATGGACACTTATCTTTGAATAGTGTTCACAATTTATTTTTAAATGCATATTCTCCAGCCTTCTAACTCTCCTTTTTTGTCTTTAATCATTGCTCACTCTTGACTCTGAATCAGAGTCAAGAATGTCATGCTTTTCAAAGGAAGTGGAGTTTCCAGACTAAAGGGCCTTGATGCAAGTTGGCACTTTGTTTAAACATGATTTTGTTTTGTTTGTTTTTCCTGTAATCCTGAACAACAATAGACCTGATTCTGTTAACAAATGTGAGTGGGGAGGACATAGTTTTGGTCAGACAAAAATTTACAAGTTTGTCTTCTTTCAGAGCATAGCTTAAATCTGCAGTTTAAGATTATTTTCCTTGTGTCCCCTTTCCTTTTCCCAGTTGAATTAAGAATATGGATGAAATTCTTCACATGTTTACTTATTCATTTATTTAGTTCTCACATGCAAGAATGAATAACTTCAAAAGTGTTCTCCCTTCAGTGTGTGATTAAATGAGTTTAAGGATTTTGTGATGGTTTTTGTGTGCATTTCAAGACCTTTTACAATAACTTCATTTGTGCAAAAAGTTTTTAACTAAAATATGTTTCTGTGCAGGAAAAAAAAAAGATTTTCTATGCAGAAAAAAAAAGTTTCCCCCCAAAAGTTCTGAAATGCAAAATGAAATAAATGAATAAGTAAAATCTTGCAGCAGTTGACCATTTTCTTGAGGTGGTGTCACAAAGTGTGAAGCTACTCTTCCTTGTAAGAAACATGAAAATTGTATATTCTTTACACCCCAAAGTAAAGTTGGAAATGTATGACTAATAATAATAATAATAATTTATATCCCACCCCTCTACAAAATGCTATTGGGGTAGCTTACAACATTTAAAAATACATTTAAGACCCTCCATCCCAACCCCCATTAAAATGCAAATACAAGAAATGGCTGGAGTATTGGTGACCCCTCAGCTCTATCTTAAAATAAAATATGGAGGTTTCAGTTTAGGGAAGACAGCCACTTCCTTTTCAGGTGTATTTTTCAAGATCCAATTGTGTCCATATATGAGTTCAGTTTATCGCTGTACACTGTGCAAGATCAAACAAATACAAAGCAATAATTTTTTTTAAGCAGGAATGTTGTCTTACATATTCTTCCAGTCTGAACATAATGATTTTATTTTTACAATTTTCTTATTAACGAGAATAGAAGGTAGGTAGTGCTTAGTTCACATAATTTTCCCCTGGATGGGTTACACTTCAGAGTTAGCAGACTTTGAATGACATTAACAAACCATCTTCTAGACAGCTATGAAAACAAATTATCAGAATGAATATTTAGTTACCCCTGTCTAACTGCAGTTCTAATACAGGAACACTTGAAAGAAAAGGCAAATGAGTCACCATGTGATAAACCGTAACAGGATTTTGTTAGCAAGGTTCTGTGCAGAAAGATAGGTACAGCTATTCATGAGATGTTACAAAAGGGAAAGCAAGAGTAGATGCTGTTCAGTGAAGGTGGGCCATGTTGTTCAGCAGAACCAAATGTGATTGATTTTTCCCAACTCATGTTTTTTATGTTCACTTTACATACTATGAGGCACTTCACAATAGTGTACTAATGGAGCAGTGTTAGTAAATTTTGTGACAGGATTCCAATTAGGCAGTGAAATAATTTTGTTTGTTTGCTTGTTCAAATGCATGAATCGTCCTTGGATAAAATAAATGAATAAATACATTAGCAACCAATAAAGTAGAATTTAAAAAAAACAATAAAACTATGGGCTTGTCTAGACAAGGCAATAAAATATGTATTGGTGTGCAATAATGCCGATTCACAGCAGTGTTTATTAATCTCCGTGGGTTTTTTTAGCAAGATCACTGGTATGTGAAGCTATCCACCTTTTATGTTCACATGGGCATGCTTACGAATGAAGATGGTGGCTATGAGTGAATTACTCACATTTTTATTCTCCGCAAGCTGCTGCTGTTGAACAGTAATTTTTTACATCAAATCTAAGGTGCAGAAGTACAACCTTCCACTTAAATAAGCTTTAAAAAGTGGTTTCATTGCCTGAATACACAATCACTACTGCGAAAACCCAATATGGCAGTTCTGGCCACTTTGTTGCCGACAAGCTCTGACCCCCATGTATGTCCAACCAATCAGCTTTCCACTTCCGCTCCTATCAGGAATGCACTCTGCTATGAATTGCTTGTCCCAACAAGAAGGAATGCACATTTACCTAGCATTATTTTTAAAACTTCTGGGAAGGTCACACTTCCCCCCCACAGTATATTGTGTTTTTGCCCCCCTTCCTTCCAAATATGGCAAATCGCCACAGGATCCCATTTAGACAAAAGGTATTCTCCTTGAATTCTATGAGAAATATTTTCTCTGTTTCGACAAGTCCTCTATCTGCAACAAGTTCAAAATATGTAGGAAAATATACAATATTTTTGGTCTGTGCCCCAATTCCATTAGTGCACAGCCTGATTAGCCTACCTGAGAGCTTGTTCCAAAGCCCTGAAAGTACCACTGTTCTAAGAACCAAGCATCCGATGTCCTCTCTTCTCAGAAGACAAGATTTGGAGCAATACCTCTGCAGCTAAATTCATGGAACTGAGAGTGGCCATAGCCTGGAGTAGGTCCCTACTTCATATAGGGTCTTGGATTATATGGTCCATAAATGATGGGGCACTAATGCAAATGTTATCATGAGTCTTTTCTGGATGTAATAAAAAAAACAGGATTAAATAAGATCCTTGGGTCTTATCTGCACTGGCCAGAATATGCTGCCTATTGGCTGGCATATTCTGGACCCAGAGCTGGCCCAGATCCCAGCCCCCTATTAGCAGGATGAAATAGGCAGAAGGCCACATGCACGTGCTGGGTTCTATCAGCAGATGCCTGTGCTGCTGCACGTGTCATACCCTCTGATGTTGGGAATGAGGTCCTCAGCATGTGATCAAGGCTGATGGCCTCTTTTCCGGCTGCAGAGTGACACCAGGGGTGGCAATGGAGTCATCTGGAAATGCAGCTCAGAGTGCAGGTACAGACTCCTGTATTCCTGTACCAGACCCATCTGGGTTTTCCTGAATGAAATGGGTTTTCCCAAGCCTGTTTTTAAAAATGTTTTAAAGGGCTTTACCTTGACTTCCCCCTGGATTTGCCTCGGATGTCATCAGGACTGTCTGGAGACAAATTGGGACAAGCGCCCTGCATTGTTTGGACTACAGGGCTCCAACACAGGGGGAATCTAGGGTAAATGCCCTCCTAGACAAGCCCTTTGTGTGAGTAGGCTTCAATAATATATTCAATACTCCTCCCCCCTTTTGAACAAGTGGATGACATGAGTGGGCCTTCTTGTCAATGTGTCTGCACATGTAGGTGTGTATGGGGGATGCCAAACATTCTAATGCTAACCATCCCATCCACTGTTACAATACAATTTATATCTCACAAATGTGGGATATTTTCAGACACTGTCATTGGAGAGTCAAGAGGTAAAATCAATATTTTTTTTCTCAAGGAGAGGGTAAGTGTCTTAAGATTGTGATAGGAGTGTATTCTCCATCTTTCTATCTTTGTCTTACTTTTATAATTTATTATACTATACATTATAGAAAGAAACAGAAGGTTGTATTTTTGTGGAATATGTGAATGTAATGCAAGGCTGTATAATTTGCAGCTAATGGGCCATCGGGGGCCACCCAAAGTGTTTTGCAGATAGATCCAGGAAATAAAGAGAGATCAAGTTGAATAAAATAGGGCCACTTTATTAAACTTAACCTATTTAAGTATTTTGAAGATAGCTGCAATGGGGGAGCAACTTGGTGTCGGAACTGCTAGAGCAGGAGGTAAACTCCAAGATCCCCGCCCCAACTTCCCTTGGGTGAAAACACCTGAATCCCAGTAATAACCTATAAGCTGGGTTGCTCCCCAGCCAGTTCACATCTGGAAGGCCAATGCAAAAGTCCCCCCTCAATTTCCATAAATTACAAGGAGGGGATTTATTCCTCAGGCCAGCCTCAAAGGAGGTACCTTTCCCAACCCCTCAACTCCCATGAATTAAAGGGGGAGTTCCAGATCCCCCTTTCACCACCCAAAGTGGAAGTACCAAGGTGCTCACTAATGTACCACCTCCCCCACTTTTCCTGCCAAGTGGCAACCTATTTATGACAACACCCAAAGCCAATTGTCAAGTCCACACCCACAGTATGGGGTAGGAAAAAAAAAAAAGTAAAAGGGCAAAAATTCCTACCCAGCCCCAAACTAGCCAATTATATTACATTGTTTCAGTGACGGGTGAGTGGGTTGAAAATTGCCGGAAGAGGGAGAGCTGGGGTGGCACTGCCCTATATAGCCTCTGGCCCCACCCCCACTCTCTGCGCCAGGCAGATGCATCCCAGCCATCACCTCTGCCTCATGCAAAGGTGGCCCCAACGCTACGGCTATGCCAGCCATGGGGACCGAATTGTGCACTTAATTTATTTCTTTTGGGACCCAATGAGGCTTACAATATATATTATAAGAAAGTACAACATTCCTAAGTCCCTTTTTTTCACTGCCTTGTCCTCACAGGTTTCCTGTTTCTTTAACAGTTGAAGGTGATGCAGATATTCAACAAGTATAGCTTGCTTATTTTTGTGTTAGGTCAGTAGTAAACACATTGATATATTTATTAGGTTCTATCTGTGATGAGAGGGCCAAATCCTGTCTGAACTTGTAATCTAAGCATCAGCAGCCCTGGTTAGTAATTGGATGAGAGACCACCAATGGATACCAGACTTTATATTTCAGAGGATGTGTCTGGCAAAACCACCTCTGACTATTCTTTTCCTAAGAAAAGCCTATAAAATTCATGGGGTTGCCATAAGTCAACAGATGACTTGAGGGCATGTACACACACATCTGTGGTGGGAGGGAAAGGAATATATATTGAAATGTAATTCACTGGTTTCTTGATTAAAAGCAAGTGTGGTAAAGTTGCCAGGCAACCAGTAAGTAGCATGACTTAGTGTGGGAAGTGGGTCTAGAAAGGAAACAAATAATCAGAGATAATTTAAAATGTTGTTGTTGCTGTTGTGTGCCTTCAAGTCATCTCTGACTTATGGAGACCTAAGGCAAATGTATCATGAGGTTTTCTTGGCAGAATTTTTTCAGACGAGGTTTGCCCTTGTCAGTAATTCTAATTTTTTAAAAAATCAACAGCAGTAAAAACAAAGCAGGATGCAGTGACTTTGTGACACTTGACCTTATTATCTCCATATAACATTGTTAGATTGACTTTTTCTTCAAGTGGACGAATCAAAGGCCAGTTGACCATTGCCTTCAGAGCATGCAGGTGAACAAGGGTTCATTTCCTCCTGGAAGAGAATTTTAATTAATCTTCTTGTCACCAAGTATACTCAGAAAGGGTGACACAGCTGCCTGTGAACTCCTTGATGAAGGGATCTGTGTTCATACATTTAACATTCTTAGATGCATCCTAAAAATGTATCATTAAAAAAACTTTTAAAAAATCTGCTTGCTTGACAATTTTTTTGTAGGTGGGTTTATGGTTAATGGTTTTGACTGATCAACTGAAGGGTCAACAGTGGAAACTGAAACACCATCTCCTGATAGTTGGTGATCTCTCTGGGTTTGTGAATGTGATGTCCCTCAGAGCTTGGAGCAGGTAATAGTCCTCTAGGGGAAAGCAGAAAATGAGGCTGTATTTTGAACACCCTCAGAAATGCAGAGGAAGAGACAGAACTGTGAACTGATGGTAGTTTGTGATCCTCCAGGTCCCTCATTTTTCTTGGGAACTGATACAGAACAGCAGATTTCTTTCTTCACAGGACCAGAGGTAGTGAGATGCCATTTAACTCTTTGTATATTGCTTAAATAAAGGAGCTACAACAACAACAAAACAGTCCAGTGGCAGCTGATGGGTTACCTATCATGAATTGACCCCAGACTTTAGTGTCAACCTTAAAAGTCCGCTCAGTGTGCTGAGCCCTTTCACCAAAATATATTCAGCACATTGACTAAACCTTTTAAGTTCAGAATAAGACCTGGAGCTGACTCAACACCTCCAGTGACAATAGGTTCCAGTTGTAACTCTCCCAGTCTCTACTTTATACCGATCCACAAGAATAAAACCTGCCTGTTCTGCTTGTACAATTTCTTACCACTGAGGGAAATAGAGTGTACATTATAATATTGTGTGAAGGTGCGCCAAGTGTGCTTGCTTATTTAATTGACATGAACAGAAAACCACATTTCATCCTGGGCCCTGTCCCAGTTAGTGCTACATTTTGCAATATCATTCATCTTTGCCATTTCTCCGTTCAAATCTCTGTTTTTCTTGCTTTTGAAAAAAATCCATCTCCATATCTACCTATTCAGAAATTACAACTAAGAGATCCTCCAATGAGGATTCCTTGTCATTGTTTGTCACTTTTCCTAAGTCATTTCTCAAAATATTCCTGATAATGCATACCTGGATCTGTGCATCAAAGATACTGCAGGGAGAGTATTGGGGACAGCATGTGATGAGCGTCTGATGGAATGTTGAAGAGTGAATGGCAAGGGAGCATGAAGGAGCCAATTCTGTGGCAGTAAACTGGAATGGGAGGGGTCTTTTAGTGTGAAAACAGGTGAAGGGCAGTTGAGAAGAGAGATGAAAGTTGAAATAGGGAGTTGAAGATTGATGTGATGAGGAGAGGCTGGAATGTGTGCATGACTGTGAGTGGAGCTGAGGGAATGTATCTGCAGTGAGAATAAGTGTTTAGACTTTAGAGGAATAGAGACTGATTAGAATATGGAGTGAGAGAAAGGAAAGAATCTAAACCACTTGTTATTGAGTCTGGCAGTTTCTGAAATTGCCAACCGAGTCAGGGAAATAAAGAGACCAGACACGAGATATGGGGTAAAATAAAAGGGTCTTTATCAAACCCTACCTATTTAAATCCCTCTAAGATCTTCAGTGGGGGGAGGCAACCTAGTGAGGGAGCAGCTGAGGCTGTAGGTATAACCGAGACCTTATCCCCCAGCTTCCCCGGCCGAACCCTGAGCCCTCGAGAGGAACCCCAGAACTGGGGTTATCCTCAAGCCGGCCCACGTCTGGAAGACCAACCCAAAAGTCCCCCACTCAAGCCCCATGGATTAGGGGGGGATTCTCCCTCGGACCAGCCCCAAGGTGGGTCTCCTTGCCTTCCGCTAAGTCCACAACTTTATTGGTCATTCCAGAGACCCTCCCTTTACCCAAAGAGGTGCTAAGGTACACACTGACATCTATGCCTCCCCCAATTTCAGGCCAGCCATAATTTACCTATTTAGACACCACCCTTAGCCAATTTTCCCATATGCCACTTGTCACAGTATGGGGTAGGTGAAAAACCCCTCGGGGAAAAAAAGGGGGGAAAATTCCTACCCAGCCCCGAAGCAACCATTATCACACTATGTCCACGGTGGGAGGGTGGGTAGATCAGAAGGAGCAAGGGGGTGGGGAGGGCGGAGCAGCCTTAAATAGGCCCATAGCTCAGCCCCTCCGCCTCCAGATGCTGGCACACTAAGTGCCTGGTGCCATGGGAGTGATCTCTGCCCCTCCCAGTTGGCAAATGCCAGTCCCCCCCCCCAGGCTGCGCCTGCTGAGGGGGAATTGGGGTTATATGGTCACCACAGAGTGAGACTAGCAACCAGTTTGAAAGTAGCCAAGTTGAAGACAAAGTTCAAAGTATTTTCTGTTACACTGTTTGCACAATAAATCAATCTTTATGTTTTGTTTATCCAATCCAGACTCCTCATGAGTTATTTCCCTTACTAGTATTTATTTGGCATGCTACCCTGTAATTTAATACACCAGTACAAGCACTATCCATTAAAAGTCAAACTCAAGTCCAAGAAAGGAATAAGGGGGAAGTCTGACATAAAGTTAATAACTGTGGAACTATGGTCTCCACAGATTATTAATTTGATGGCAGTAGTGGGATTCAAAAGATTTCTGTATCACAAAAGTGATGGGATATGAAAGGCCCCTGTGTCACAGATATGTCCTTTGATGGTCTCCATGGAGAAAGACCCGGAGGCTTTGCATCTGATCCTGGGTGCCAAAACACAGCAAGTAAAGGGTGTGTGGTTTGGGCTTATTTAAAACCAAGACACCCCCTCTCATGCCTCTTTCTCACTTGGATTGAACGGCCAATCTCCCACCCTCAATGCAGTGTGAGTGTTACTGGTCACTTTAGGGCCAGGTAGGATTTTCCTTCCCCTTTTCCTGTTTCCCCCCCCCTTCCTACCTCATACTGTATCTGTGGGACTTCAACAATTCTCCCCCTGGCTAGGGTTGTTGCCTATAACTAGGTTGTAATTTGGCCAGTAGCAGGTGGAGAATTTAAAAGCTCAGTGTACACCTTGGTCCCCTTTTAGTGACAAATATGACTCTAGAACAGCCTCCACAGACCCTGGGACTTAGGGAGTGAGGAAGAAGTCTACCCTTGAGGCAGACCTGGGTTTTTTTCTCTTATTTATAAGGTCCTGGGACTTGGTTGGGAATACCCTGGGTTTACCTTCCAGTAAGTGGCTGGCTGGGAAGCAACCCAGATATAGGATTGTCCTCAGGGCTCAGTCAAAGGGAAGGCTGAGGAAGTAGTCTATGGTAGACACCTGGCCTCAGCTGGGCCTGCATCAGGTTGCTCCCCCTTTTCTTGCTCCTCTCAGGTTCAATTAACATAAATAGGATATAGATCAAAGTATTTTGGCCCTTGTGAACCCAACTCTCTGTGTCTGGTCTCATTATTCCATTGTTGGTCACCAAATAGATCTTTACATATATGTGCTGTGCCTTACTGATGAAAGGATTTTAGAGAAGCTGCTCATATCTAACCAATTCAGTGTAAAGTCACTGGTGAATTAAATTACTTTGCTACATCAAGATGGAAACTAATGGCCAAATAATATTTTTTCCCTTCCTTGTCTTCTCCCTCTCCTATCCTGAGGCAAAATGAGTCAGCTTCCCAGAATTCAGAGTGTTTATATAGAAACACTGGTGGAATCTAGAACATGTGGCACTTGTAGCAAAATGTTGAAGCAGAATTGCTGATGTTTACAGTTCTGTTGAGCAAATGTTCTACCTTCTCCCATTTGCTTTTCTATCCATCCCTACAGTTCCATGGACACAGAGTATACTTCATTTTAATTGGGATATTTCAGTTTTTCCATTATCCTTTATTCATTTTCCTTCTGAAGGTTTTTTTTTGTTGTTGTTCTCAAGTATAAGCAACAATATCCATTCCCTGAACATTAGAAAGAAAAGAAATGATTCTTTCTGAAAACAAAAACAAGTGGCTTGCTTAGTGCAATGCTGGTGTTAAAACAGTCCAGGTTGAAACACCTCTGGGGACCAAGATGTCCATCTTTATTCCATGGTTTACAGCAGGTAGATGAAAAGTCAACAAACCTAAGAACTGGATGAGTGTGTCAGATGAAATTAAGGAAAAAGGTGAACTAAGGTAACCTTAGGCAGAAAGAAAAGGCTTGGAGAAGATAATTAAATGTAGAAGAGAAGGGAGAATGATATATGTTTTTCTGGGAGGAAGCTGAGCTACACATCCTCTAAAACAAGGTGGAAATGAGATGACAGATGGTGAATGAGGCTGTACATACAAGCTTCCTACAAGAAAAAACAACAACTAGCAAAGCAGAATGATGGGTAAGCTAAAACATATTTCTCTATCTTGCTAAGTTATCTGGAAGAGGACTAAAAAGTAATACACGTCACATTATATTCTGCTACTTCTAATGCATGAGCAAATACTGGCTAAGAGGAGACAGTTGGTAATGTGAAATGTTTGTCAATTCTATAGAATCCAGCTGTGTTGCCACAGAATGTCACCTAAAGTGACATTTGACTTGAATGTAGATGTTTTTACTCAGCAAACCAACCAATCAAACCTCACCCTCCAAAAGCTGGTAGTATTTGCTAGGAAAGGTCACATTTCTTAATGGTGTTTCAAATTAGTTTTCAGAACTGTAGAATTGGAACCAGATTTAAGAGGACCCTGGATAGTGTTACACTGGTAAGCTATCTTCTCCAGCCTGGTATCCTCACAAACTTACTGGGATAGTGATATATAATCTTGCCCTTGTCAGAAAAGTACATGGTGAGATTTAGTTGTCATCTTAATTGTTGGGTTCTAATGCTGGGCCTGAAGACCTGTCATTACATCTCAAGCAGCTTGGGTTTTTTTTTCTTTGTTTGTTTAAAAAGTCACCTAAACAAAATATTGGCATATTTGGATTTTTCTACTCAAGAGAAGAGGAAATGTAAGGATTTTTTAAAAATGAAAATCTGGTAATCTTTTCAGTAAGATTCTGCTTTACTCTGGATTTCTCTTTGAACAATTTATATTTCTGCTTCTTTACCTCATTCTTGAATGTTTGTGGCATTGAAGGATCAAATGTCTCTTTGTTCTTTGAGTGGAGGGCAATGTACAACTAATAAGTCATCCTAGAAACTTAACTTTTCCCACAACACTTTTTTTCCTTCTATTTTGATGACAAATAACCAGTTGACCAAACTTTTTGAAGCAGGGTGGAGTCAATGACTTACATAATGGGATATTCCAAGACAAGTACAATGACGATGGATAAAGAAAATGAAAAATGGCCCCCACTACTTACATTCTAGGTTACATTCTACTCATAGCTAGGAGTGCTTGTGGGATTAGATTCTTATTAATTCTGTTGTGAAGCAAACATCATCTGAACCCTCTGGACAAAGTACCAGTGGGGACTTAATTATGAACTAGCTCTTGCCCTTCTCAAAGGTTCCAAACAGTTCTCAGCTCAAACTGTGTTGAGCTCAAAATATGCATTGGAATGCATTCAGGAATGCACTGAAAAGGAATACATTTAAAAAAATAAACATCTAAATCTAAATCTCTTTAGATCATCTCCCTACCAATCCACACATACTTATAAATGTAGAAATGAGATTGAATGGATTGTGCTGGTGAAACTTAGAATTAGTTAGTACATGCATGAGATATAGCATTCTCATAATTTCTTCATGTGTAATGAGTGATGACTTGGAGCCAATTAAATTTCAATATTTTCAGGATTAAGAGAAATACTTGTTATACATCTTTCTTTCTGTCTTTCTCTTTTGGGTCTGTGTAGTTGTCATGCAAAGTCAACCAAAGTCTTTGCCATATTTGCATGTGCTCAGATATGCTTTGCATGTGCTCAGATCAACCCAATTGCTCCAGGGCTACCCCAGCATTGCCTCAGGTTGTGCTCCCCAACAAGCTCCACTGCCATGCTAGTAGAAGGGGTCATACTGGTGGAAATTGTTGTGGCAATGGGGCCAGGCTGCTCTTGCTGCTGCTGCCTCCTCCTCCTCCTCCCCTGCCACTGCTGCTAGCTGGCTTCTGCCACCGCCACTCTGCATTGCTCCCTTCTGATATAAGCTACGGCCCATGCTGACAGTCTTTTTTTCCAGTGCTTTCAGGATACCTAGATCTTTGTGCTGAGCCATCTTTTTGCATCCAAGGTGTTTCTTACCCCTCATTATGGATCCTTCTGCCTCCAGCTCTATAGTTATTTCCCTCCCTTCCCTCCTTTCTCTACCTAGTAGCACTGCTTCTCAGTTTTTGTCAGGGATGATGGGAGTTGTAGCTCTTCACCTCTGGCTCAAACTCACCACCTTGTTATGCAGCAGAGACGACCAGCTTAGATCAGTGGTTAATGCTTTTCTCCAAAGCAGCAGAGTTTCAGAGAATAGGCTGAAGATCCTGACAAACTCTCCAAGCCTTCTCACTCTTCTCCAGGTGTCTCCAAAACGTCTCCAGGATTCACTCAGGCAACTCAGTAGTTTTATATAAAACCTACTTTATTCTTCTATATAAATATACTACATGGTCAACAAATCACAATCTCTACACACTACTCCACAATATCTCCAAACTACTCCACCTCTACTCAACCACAATACATTGGCAAACATTGCAATTTTATAGCCATTGTTTATCACCACCCACTAGTTAGTTTCCACCCAGTGGGTGTGTACTTCCATTCTGATTGGTCCACGTAGTTCCACCCATACTTAAGACCAACCCATGTATTTCAACATTTCACCTTGTACACTTAATGATTCTCAGGTGTTTCCATTCTGCATTCAGTACCTCTGTCCTTGGCTCTCAGGACTTCTAGATTACATTAGCAGTTTCACCTGTGTAGCTTCATAATTGCTCTTGCTTAGTCATTGTGACTTTCACATACATATTTTATTTCTTTCACTGTATGTCCCATGTTGCATTTTCCTTAACAATCCCCTCCGAAATAAAATATTGTATGTGTCTTACAATGTCATTCCAACCATTTGTGTCAGCCTTTCATGTTTTACTGCTGTCAATGCTTTTGTGAACAAATCTGCTATGTTGTGTTGTGTTTCTATATATCTCAATTCTATTTCACCCTTCTGAACCATGTCTCGCACATTTTGATATCTTACACCAACATATTTTGTTCTGTTCTTCAAACTTTCAGTTTCAGCCATCGCTATGCATGACTGTGAATCTTCCAGAATTTCCACTGGTATCTTGTAACTTTCATTTAAATCATTTAGCAATTGCTTAATCCACTGTACCTCATTTACTATCTCATTCAAAGCAGCGAATTCTCCTTCCGTTGTGCTTATCGCTACATTAGTTTGTTTTCTACTTCTCCATATTATTGGACTTTCACTATATTTAATTATCATTCCTGTAACTGACTTCTTGTCTCCTAATTCTGATGCAAATGAACTGTCTACATAACAATCTAGATTTGAACTTCTGCTTCTTATAATCAATTTCCTATCTAAGGTTCCTTTCAAATATCTCAATAAATGTTTTACCGCTGTCCAGTCTTCAATTTTTGGATCATTAACCCTTCTAGACAATACATTTACAGCATAAGAAATGTCTGGTCTGGTGTGGCAAGATATGAATTGTAAAGATCCTATTATACTTCTGAAGAGAATCTTGTCCTCAAATGCTCTAGTTGTTTCTTCAGACACAAAACCAGTTGTCATTGGAGCTCTTACTATTTTTGCATTCTGTAATCCACACTTTTCAATCAGTCTTTCAATTTTATTTCTCTGACTTAATAAACAATGTCCTTCTTCTGTCCATTCAACACAAATACCTAAATAAGACTTCAATACACCTAAGTCCTTCAAAACAAACTTCTCAGACAATTCTCTTTTTACTGACTCAATTTCCTGTTTTGACTTTGCTGCTACGCACAAATCATCTACATAAATCACTAATACTATGTCTCCTTTTGTATAAACACAAGCATCTGCAATGCTCCTCTTATAACCTAGCTTAACTAGCTCATCATTGATGCACAGATTCCACGCTCTGGCACTTTGTTTTAAACCATACAATTTAATTTATATACTCTCTGACTACCATTTTCTTCGAAACCTTGTGGCTGTTGCATAAATATTTCTTCATCCAAAACCGCATTCAAGTAAGCTGTCTCAAAATCAAAATGTTCTACAACTAAATTCCTTTTTACTGCTACAGCTAGAACCATTCTCAGACTTTCTGGCTTTGCAGTTGGAGAATATGTCTTATCATAGTTCTCATACTGCTGTTGTGCAAAACCCTTAGCCACTAACCTAGCTTTATATTTGATACTTCCATCTGGCATTTCTTTCCTTTTGTATACCCATTTACAACCAATTACTTTCTTGTCTTTGGGTCTGTCAACAATTTCAAAAACATCTTTATTTACCAGGCAACCAAACTCATTATCCATTGCATCAAACCATCTTTCCTGTTCTTCACTAGAATAACTTTCCAATTCTTCAAAACTTTCAGGCTCTTCTACTGCTAAACAAGCTCTTGCCTTTGTCACAACAAACCTATCTGGAGGCTTTCTAACTCTATGACTACACCTGGGAATAAAATGTGATGTTCTGTCTCTTTCATCCTCACTTTCTCTACTAGGAGTTGTAGTTCTATGACTAAATCTCTTGTCTTCAGTCATTCGAGTAGTAGTAGGCCTAGATGCTATCTCATCATCGGAAGAACTACCACTGCTGCTAGGTGATGCTTCCTGCTTAACTGAAACCCCTCCGTTTCCTGAGGTTGGTTCAGTTTGTGCTTCTGGCTCATTTGAACTCCCTAATCTCAAAAACACTTCTTTATTGGCATGCAATTTGTCCCAACCAGCATGTCTCTCAAAATTTGCAGACCTAGAATACTGCACTTGTTTTCCATCCAAATGAAACTTGTAGCTATTTCCAGAATACCCCAAAAACCTAAGCCTTTTGTTTTTGGGTTCTCCTTTCCTCCTGAAACAAGCAGGTGTGTAAACATGAGCAAATTGTCCAAAAACCCTTAAGTACTTGTAATTTGGCATTCTCCCATACAATACCCTGTAGGGAATGTCTTCAATTTCTGAATGATACAATCTGTTACTGATATGTATTGCAGTCAAAGTTGCTTCTGCCCAAAAACTATCTTTCACCCCTGCATCTGCCATCATACAAGCAGTAATTCTTTTTATATCTTGTATTTTCTTCTCTGCTAACCCATCCTCACTAGGACAAGCAGGGTTTGTAGTTTCATGCCTTATTCCCACCTTTTGAAACCAGTTAAACAATTGATTATTTAAAAATTCTCCTCCTCTATCAGTAATGATGGTGCCTACTCTGCTATCAAATTGTCTTTCCACCATTCTTACCCATGCTTTTAAACTTTGCCAGCGTCAGATTTGTTTTTCATTATTCTCACAAATGCAAACCTTGTATACCTATCAACAATTACTAGGAAATACTTGCTTCCCCCTAAGGACAAGCAATTAGCTTGGGCGACATCTGCATGTACATACTGAAATGGTCTTTGAGCAATTCTTTTTGTTTTCTTAGCTACTGGAAAAGCTCTGACCTTTACCTGTTGACATACCGTACAATCTAAGTGGTTTTTGCATTCAGTAACTTTTAAATCTGGACACATACTGATTAAATTCTTTAAACATTTGAAGCTCACATGGCTGAATTTTCTGTGAAGCTCGTGTATGCAGTCTTTGTGGATTGGAATATTTTCTATGTTATTAGCTTCTTCAACCCTGTAGCTATCAATATTGTCCTCCAAATAATAAAGTTTGTCCTTTTTCAAACCTATGCCACGCAATTCCCCATTCATTTTTATCTTACACATGTTCTTTTCAAAGATGACTGTGTAGTCTCTTTCTGTTAATCTGCTTACTGATAACAAATTATTTTCTAACTCCCTTACATGTAAGACATCATTAAAATTCTCTTTTAGCCCTGGAATGTACACAGTACCCATTTGATTTACAGTACTTAGCTCTTTCCCATCAGCCAAAACTACAGCATTTACATTAGCTGATTTTCTATTACTTTTTAAATTTATATCATTACACATCGAAGATGAGGCTCCTGAATCAACTAGCCATTTAGAATTTGCATTTTGTTTTTCCTTAATCATGGTTGCAAACCCCTTTTTATTACCACTGTCCCTCAAAAATGGCGGTCTGGACTGTTTTTGATACTGCCGCGGCTGCCATCTGCTCTCTGCTTGCTTGCCCCTCCAGCTGCAAAATGTTTACAATGTCTCTGCAGATGACCAATCTTCTTACAATAAAAGCACCTCCGTTGCTCCCTTGTAGAGGCTGCTTCCTCCTGCGTTCGCCAGTCAGGAGTTGTTTGTTGTTTTGGCACAGTCTTTAAGCTCGCTGAGTCACCCTGCTCAGACATTCTTCTCTGGTTCTCTTCCAGTATTCTGGCCACAATTAAGTCTCTATTAAGCTCAGCTTCTGGCAAGTTCTGCAAGCTGTTCGTTATGTTGTCCCACGAAGAGTCTAGCGATTCTACTAAAATGTAGCATTGCTGCTCTTTGCTAATTTGCACTCCCCTCAGTTCAGCTTGCACAAACAAATCTTGTATTATTTTTAAATGTTCTATCACACACTGCCCTTTAGCCATCTTTTGCCTGTATATTCTTTTAGACCATAGCATTTTTGCAAAAGCAGTTGAAGGAGTGTGTAATCTCTGCAAGGTATCCCACACATCCTTGGCGGACGTTTTATCTCTGACGTCATTAATTAAGTCTTCTTCAAGCATGAGATAAAGACAGGCTTTTGCTTTACTATCTCTCTCTTGAGTGGCTTCATCAGCATCGGCTGCCAGCCCTGTTTCAACTGTTAACCACAGACCTTCCTTTACTAGTAGAGATTGGGCATAAATCTTCCAGGTAGAGTAGTTGTTTCTATTTAATTTACTAAACTTTAGAATTTCCATCTTGATTTGTGCAGTGACTCAATTTGACACATTCCTTCTGAGTATGCACAGCTGACCCGTCTGGGCTTAAGCAAAACACAAAATGATTTACTTCTGAAGCTTATCAGTGCAGCACAAACAGCTTGCTCTGATCTATCATCCACAAAGCTTTCTTCCACTTCTCTGGAACTTTCAGCTTCTGTGGATGCTGGGTGCTGTAGTAACTGGGCCCATAACCCTTGTCAGGGATGATGGGAGTTGTAGCTCTTTACCTCTGGCTCAAACTCACCACCTTGTTATGCAGCAGAGACTACCAGCTTAGATCAGTGGTTAATGCTTTTCTCCAAAGCAGCAGAGTTTCAGAGAATAGGCTGAAGATCCTGACAAACTCTCCAAGCCTTCTCACTCTTCTCCAGGTGTCTCCAAAACGTCTCCAGGATTCACTCAGGCAACTCAGTAGTTTTATATAAAACCTACTTTATTCTTCTATATAAATATACTATATGGTCAAAAAATCACAATCTCTGCACACTACTCCACCTCTACTCAACCACAATACATTGGCAAACATTGCAATTTTATAGCCATTGTTTATCACCACCCACTAGTTAGTTTCCACCCAGTGGGTGTGTACTTCCATTCTGATTGGTCCACGTAGTTCCACCCATACTTAAGACCAACCCATGTATTTCAACATTTCACCTTGTACACTTAATGATTCTCAGGTGTTTCCATTCTGCATTCAGTACCTCTGTCCTTGGCTCTCAGGACTTCTAGATTACATTAGCAGTTTCACCCGTGTAGCTTCATAATTGCTCTTGCTTAGTCATTGTGACTTTCACATACATATTTTATTTCTTTCACTGTATGTCCCATGTTGCATTTTCCTTAACAGTTTTTCCTGTATGCCTTGACTTTATTCCACAGCAGCTCTGTCATTCCCATGAAGTTGACCCAATTGCTCCAGGGCTACCCCAGTATCACCTCTGGGCTAGGCAGGGGCCTGCACTCCCTGATAGTTCCCATTGCCATGCTGTATCTGCACTAGACGAGGTACATGTTCACCTCTTGGCTGTATTATGTGTAGGTCACACTGCCTTTCCCAAGTTGTTGTGGGATAAAGGATGGGAGGGTAAAAGAACCATGCATGCTGCCTCAAGCTCAACAGAGGAAATATGGGATTTAAACATAATTAATTACCAATGAATTATGTGTCAAAATTGAATAAGACTCCTATTATGAATGAACACCATCTGTGACCGTTGGCATACACTGGGCTATGAGACGTGACCTCCTATAAGTATTCACCAAGAGGGGTTGTTCAGTACAGCTGAAAGGATTGCAAAAGGCAGCCAAAATCAGCTGATAATGCAGAATGTCATTTATTTGCATGCAGAATTTTATACCAAAAGATATATAAAGTTATACCAAACATGTGCACCCTTACAAACTCTGGGCTTTCTAATAAAGTTGCAAAGTCATAAAGATGCAAATGGAGGAAGGTGAGAGGGGCACCTTCTCCCTGCAGTTAGAGGCACTGCAGGTTCTTCAAAAAGGTATTTGTGTGTGTGTGATTGGGGGTGGGTGGGAGATACTTATGACCAAGAACTTTAAAAAATGCAGTACAGTTTTTACATAACCATCTGATTTCAGTGCACAACATAAAGCTTGTTCTTTAGATCAACTGTCTATTACCTTTGGTAATCACTGAAACATTATAATATACCCCCTGCCTTTTTAGTTAATTTGATTTTATTTAAATTGAGTACAGAAGGGCAAGAAAAGAGATAGGTTTGCTGAACAACAAAACAAAACATAATTCCATATGCTCCCATAAGAAATGAACAACATTGGCTGCTCTTGCCTTCTAATACACAGACTTTTTTTTTTTAACATAACTGACAGATATTCTTAATTGTATGATTGTATTTTTCTAAGACCTTGGATAAGAATCTCAGCTGGAGCTCCTGCATTGTTGTGCTCTGTATGTGTGTATGTGCCTTTAACTCACCTGTCAACTTATGATGACCCCCATGGATTTCATAGGATTTTCTTAGGCAAAGAATACCCAAGTGGGTAAGGGGAGCACTGAATGCCTCATTACAGCAAGGGAAGTTTCCATCCCACCTAAGAGGCTGGGGTGATGCTATTACCAAAAAACCCCCCACCAATCTGAATAATTATGGGCTACTCTGAAATATTCCATTTTTGGTCAAAGTTTGGGAACATGTGGTGGCCTCCCAGATCCAGGGGGGGTCTGGATGTGATCTGGCTTCAGGCCTGGTTATGGGATGGAGACAGGTTATGGGACGATCTATGCAGGGAACTGGATGGGCCAAGTCTGACCGTGTTGGTTCTGCTGGACCTCCCAGTGGCTTTTGATACCATTGACTATGGTATCCTTCTCAGCTGATTCTCTGGCATAGGACATGAGGGCACTGTTACGCAGTGGTTCTGGTCCTTCTTGGAGGGGCAAACACAAGGAGGTTCTGCTTGGGGACTCTTGTTTGACCCCTTGGCCATTGGCTTTTGGTGTACCTCAGAGTCCTGTTTTCTCCCCCATGCTGTTTAATATCTACATGAAACTGCTGGAAGATGCCATCTAGAGTTTTGGGGTATGGTGTCACCAATATGCTGATGACACCCAACTCTACCTCTCCTTCCCATCTGATTCCAAGGAAGCTATCTTGGGAATTAACCAATGTCTGTTGCCAGGAATGGACTGGATGAGGGCAAACAAATTGAAACTTAATCCAGCCAAGACAGATGTGCTCTTGGTCAGCTCAAAGGCTGGTTAGGGACTAGGGACTCCGCCTGTGCTGGATGGGATTACACTTCCCCTCAAATCTCAGGTTCTCACGGATATTCCCATGGACTCAGCTCTGAGCATGGATGCCCAGGTTTCAGCAGTGGCCAGGAGTGCATTTGCACAAATAAAACTAGTGCACCATCCATGCCTGTTCCTTGAAACGTCACATCTGGTTTTGGTGACACATGCCTTGATTACATCCTGTCTAGACTAGTGTAACACACTCTATGTGGGGCTGCTTTTGGAAACTGTTTGGAAACTTCAGCAGGTCCAAAACACTGTGGCCTGACCCAGGGTCAGTTATAGGGAGCATATAATTCCCTTGTTTAAAAAGCTTCACTGGTTACCAGTTCATTTCAAAGCACAATTCAAAATGCTGGTCATGATCTATCAAGCCCTATGCAGCTTAGGTCCAGACTATCTGAAAGACCATGTCTCCTGATATAAAACTTGATAGAGTTCTAAGATCTACAGGGGAAGGCTTTTTCTCAGTCCCACCACCACCATCACAGGCTTCCTTGGTGAGGACATGAGAGAGAGCCTGTGTCTCTGTGTCTGCTCACACCCTCTGGAACTCTTCCGTGGGAGGCGAAGCTGGTCCCCTCCCTGATTTCCTTTTGCCAGCAAGCAAAAACCATTTTGTTTAAGCAGGCTTTTTAATGTATAGCAGGGAAGATTTTTATTGAAATGTTTTATTTATCTTTTTTTAACTTTTACAGATATATGTTTAAATAATTTTGTATTGTTTTATGTTATTTTGATTTTTTTTTTTAAAAAAAGAAATATTGTTTAAATTTTAATTGACTGTTCTGAGAGTGCCTTGGGTCTCAGTCTGGGAGAAGGGTGGCATATAAATGAAATACATACATTGGTGTTTCTCATCCAACTAGGGCTGACCCGTAGGTGAATAATTTTCCTAGTTCTTGGAAGCCCCTTCAGGATCTTGTGCTGCCATTTTGTGCCTCATATCTGGTGAAGTTGCTATAGAAATAAACAAAGGAGGAATCTTCAGGCATGACAGACCCAACATATGCATGCTGATGTTGGGTAAATCTCTCAGTTTGGCTTTCTCCCACTTTCTATTATTATTATTATTATTATTATTATTAAATATCAGTTTCATTTGGTGTTTCTGCTAGTAAGTGAAAGCATATATTCCTAAAGAAAAGGCTGCCATAGCACTAATATTCAGGCAAGGGTGTAGATTTATTTGATTATTTATCTGAGTTGAGTTGATTTATATCCTGCTTTACTCTCAATATTTGATCAAATGCAGCTTACATTGCAGGATAAAACAAAATAGCTAAATCAACCCAAAGTATAAAAATTTTAATTAAAAAAAAATCCAAAAGGGAGCTGCATAGCCTGGGAGCAGCCACTGAGAAGTCTCCTGTGTCCTTGCGAGATGTGCTTGTGAAGCTTGTAGGGTGAAGAAAAAGCCATCCCCCAAGTATTCTAAGGTTCTAGTAGGGTCATATAGGGATCATCAGATAGGAAGACTGTAAGACCTACAGTTATAGGATACCCATAGCTTCTCAGGCTAGGAGTGCTCCACAATTTACTGTGGGGTGAGTTTACTGTTCAGAGCAGCATAGAGTTTCCAGAGTGTCAGAAAATGGTACCAAGTGATCCTTCTTCCCAGAAGCCCATAACATTTTCACTGGGCTTTGGGAAGAATTGTGAAGCCACCAGCCATATCATTGGCTGGCAGACTGGACTGGAGTGGCCCAGATGTAGGCTTCATTCTGGTTAGACATGGGCTAATAAAAAGTGGCTCTTCAGTGTTCCATCCTTAGATAGCTTTGGAACTTTATGAGTGCACCAGGCCTATGTGCAGACTGGCCAATTCTGTTTTTAAAAATGTATATGTTTGGTGTATAAGTGATTAAATGGGACATGTCTGTGAACATGTAAACAATGGCATAGGGTTGTTGTGTGTGAAGATAAACATGGAAAAGAATTGTGCCACACCTACTAATTCAAGCAACTTGAAGGATGGGTAGCATTAAAAAAAACCCAGCAACAACAACAGTGGTGACTAGTAGTTTTCATGTTTTATTCCTAATTTTAAAAGCACTTTCCAAGGTACTGAACATATCTTACAGATATGTTTCAGCCCCTTGGATATATCCTATTGCTGGAAGTGAAGAAGCATCAACACTTGTTTAGAGTAGTCAGGGACAGAGGAAGACTCTAGAATTGAATGCTTACCCCTTTGATTCACCTCTGGATCTCATTGATTTGTGCACTCAAGGCTTTTACTTCCTACTTGTATGTAGAGGTAACTTCCCTGCTTCTACCAAGAAGTTTTAGTGTTTTACAATCCTTTGTTCAAGAAGCCACTGACATGAGGCAGCTCAGCCTCAAGATGCCTTCCTTACCTGCTGACATATGAGTCAGCTTTTAGGGACTCTTGTACCCAAGTTAGATCGATCTCAAGAATAGAATAGAATCTTTATTACGGTCATAGACCAGCACAGGTAAAAAAGGGATACAAAATAAAGGTGAAATCACAGGATAAAAACAGGCTAAAAGCAGTATTTAAAATGTTAGCTCCAGTATAACAAGACTAGGTTGACACTATTCTACTGCTGAGGACATTGTCTGTCGAATTTTAACCGCAGCTGCACAGAATCTGGCAACATTATAAGTTGTTCCTGGGTTGGTGTCTGAAAGCAACAAGTTTATGTAGAATTGTCCAGTGTGCCCTTGATATTTATGCAACAGGGGTGAAATAAGTCTGAGACGTATGTCCCTGTAGTATGAGCACTGGAGTAATACATGCTTTGTTGTTTCTATTTGGCCTGAGTTGCAGAGATCGATCTCATCTGTCTGTCTGTCTGTCTATCTATCTATCTATCTATCTATTTTCCTATCTCAGATGTATTCTCCACCACAACACCACAATAAACATAAGTTTTGTTTTTTAACCTTTCTAAGCATCCTGCATATTTTTATCCTGCTTTATACCATAAGCTCATACTGCATTGGAGCAATGCTTCACTCTGTTTAATGTAAATACCAGTAATTTCCTACACCTATAAGATTCAGAATAAACCTGAGGGTGGAATCACCCAATGACATTTTAATAATTTCCAATTAAAAAGTTGGAATGGATTCCCATCAGAGTAATTCGAATGGGGGCTGGCTAATGTGCAGAAAAGGGAATGAAGCCCTTTGAGGAGTTTTAAGCATTTGAATGGTTCACAAAATGAGACTGTTTAATTTCTAGGGTTAGCATGAGGCTGTTTGCCAATCCCTATTTTTAAGCACTGATCAAGGTACAAGACACAGAGACAGCTGGATGTTGTCTTCACATATATAGCCTGATTATGAGACAAATAAAGAAGTTGCCAGGTTTTCTTAATAAACAGATAGCAATTTCTTATATTGAGAACTGTAAGAGCCACAGGAAGCTTAATGAGATCCTAGCTCAACAAGAAGCTGCTGATTTACAATGCTGAACAATCATTTTGTTTTCCCCATTTGTTTATTTCAAACACTGAGCACATACAAAACAGGGTTTTGAAAGTTTTGTTTTGTTTTTAGCAGCAGATATGTTTTCACCCCTTTATTCTAGATAAAATATTTTTTATTTTATCTTATCTTATCAACAAAATATAAAATTAAATCTAAAAAACTTGATTAACAATTAGGAATAGCATTATTCATTGCATAATATCGCAAACCTGAAGCCTGAACTATTCCATGGAACATATATATGCCCTTAGAAAGGCTGCTGCCCCACTGCAGAAATAATGCAGTTTGACACTGATTTAACTGCCATGGCTCAATGCTATGAAACTCTGGGATTTGTAATTCTGTGAAATATTTAACCTTCTCTGTCAGAGAGCTCTGGTGCCACAACAAACTACAAATACCAGGATTCCATAGGATGGAGACAGTGTCAAACTGCATTATTTCTGCAGTGTGGCAGCAGCCAGGGAAGACAAACAGCTCAGATGCTAAGTAGATGTTTTGCAGACCCAGACCGTACACCCCACTCCCCTCCCTCAATAAAGACACATACTACTACAGGCTGTGTTAACAAATTGTATTGAGTACAAGGCAAACAAAATGATTAGGTATAGATTAGTATGAAGATAATTGGCAATAAAAGGCCACAACTTGCTGATGGCTATAAATAGTTGGCACTGTTAGGGTTTTGAATGTGTAGCCCTTGGAAATTTATGTCATAAAGAGATACCATATATTCCATTTATCTGTAGAGGACAAAGCTGAAGGATAAACAGCTACACAGCAGAGTAGACAGCTGATGATTTTCTGCCCACTTATCTCAGTATAACTAAGAGAACGGAGATAGCATGCTAGGGATGATGTCAGATGATGTCACCAGTCACCAATTGAAAGAAGGAGAGTTGCTAGAACTGCTAAGAAACCCTATATAAGTCATGGTGCAAGGCAGCCCACTACACTTCTTCAACTGACTTCTTTGACTGACTCCTAACTGTAAGCTTAGCTATTAGAGCAATGATTTTGTTTGTAGTTTAGGATGTAAACAATAAAGACTGTTAGTTTTTAGACACTAAATGTGTCCATCTACTCATTGAACATTGAGCATGCTGGAAGCATCTGGACCAAGCTTTTGCTACTCTGCTAACCTGACTGCTGGCCGGACTCCTGAGCATAGACAGACTCCAGCAGACTGTAGCGCAACAGGCACTATTCCATGGGTTCAGATCCCTTCATTGCCCACCTCTGTGTTGGCCAATGGTTCAGCGTTGGTAGCAATCAACTCTTCCTGGAGGGGAGAACTCCTGGCCAAGCTTCCATGCTTGACACTCTCCCCTCCCCTGGAAACAAGGTGTTAATCTTAAGTGGGCTAAGCAGATGTTTTTGTGTGCATAAGGTCATGGGAGTTTGACACAAAAGATAGTTCAAAGCAAATGTACAGGTTTTGCCATAAGGAAGGCATTTGGGAAATTTCAAGGGTAGCTGAAAGTATCACTAGGTGTTAAAGAAGAGATACATTTCTCCTCATATTTTCATATTGCACATATTCTCTAATTCTCAACAAGAACAGGTGTCTAAACAATGGAAAAATGGGGGGAGAGTTAACTACCACAAGATTTTTTGCATTTCAGGGCTTTAGCTGAAAATTTCATTTACTCAAAAAATACTGTAGATGAAATTTACCCCCAATAAAACAAAGTCCCAAGATGTGGAGGAAAAAATCATAGAAAAATGTGAAAAAGCAACAGGGAGAAAATATCTCTTTTTTTCCCTTGTATTACAAATAAGAAAATATTTTAAAGGTGAATCCTTTTAAAGGTGAATCTGAGCAGAGAATACCAGCCAAGACTGACCTATATCCATATATGTACAGAGTTGCTTTGGGACAAAGCTTGGCCAGAATGTTTTCAGCATGTCATTATACCAATTGGTCTTAGCAGTAGCTTTCCAAGCTGTTTGGGGGCATATTGTAATAGCTCCAGTTCCTCAGTTATAACAAGTAACACAAGAGTAAAAGTAACTTTATAATGTTAATGAGTCTCAGCCCAGGGGGAAAGAAAGAAAGAAAGTTCTGTTAGGATGAGCATAAACTTGCACTTTGAAGAATTAATTGTTCTTTTCATTACCAAGGAACATAGACAATAAGTTGGATGGACGAATGGCTTGATATTATACATAGTACACATTCTTACAACACTGGTCAAGTTGCAATATTTCAGTCTTAGTTCCCCTGAGTGTAAAAGGAGACTGAAAGTAGTGCACTAAAACTTTGTGCATGGCAACATTTTGTGTTGTTGTTGTTGTGTGCCTTCAAGTTTCCAGCTTATGGCAACCCTAAAGTGAACCTATCACAGGATTTTCTTGACAAGATTTGATCAGCAGGGGTTGCCATTGCTCTCCTCTGAGGCTGAGAGAGTGTGACTTGCCCAAGGTCACCTAGTGGGTTTTGCATCCACAAGAAAAAAGACACTCTAGCGTGGCAACTGATAATAATATAATAATATTTTATTTCTATCCCGCCCCTCTGCAATGCAATCGGGGCGGCTTACAATATAAAAACTCCATAATTACAATACCCTAACCCACCCACCCCTTAAAATAATATTAAATTATAAAGGATTAAAAACATACAGTAATCAAAAATATATTAAATTAGAAAAAAATTAAAACATACAATATTTTTTTTTAAAAAAAAACCAAATTACAGCTCAGAGGGAAAGGATAGCCGAGACTTGGGCCGGGATAGTTATTCAGGAAAGGGCTGCTGGAAAAGATCCATCTTGACAGCTTTTTTAAAGCTGTCTAAGGTGGTAATAAGATGAATCTCGTCAGCTGGCCATTCCATAATCTGGGAGCAGCAGCAGAGAAGGTGCTCTGGGATGTCACTGACAGCCTTGTTTTCATAGGTTGCAACAGATTCCTCCCAGAGGACCGAAATGCACGGGGAGGGTCATACGGAAGGAGGCGGTCCCAGAGATAAGTTGGACTTTAAAGGTCATAACCAACACCTTGTACTGTGCCCGGAAACTAATAGGCACCCAGTGGAGAGCTTTTAGCACAGGTGTTATATGCTCTCTTCTGGAAACACCAGAAATCAACCTGGCTGCCATGTTCTGAACTAGTTGAAGTTTCCGAGTCAAGCACAAGGGTAGCCCCATGTAGCCCCATGTAATAAATTTGTGTACATTAGACCTCTCTCTCTGTCTCTCTTTCTCCCCCCTCCCTCCCCGTGTGTGTGTGTGTGTATGTGTGTGCACTACATAAAAAGGATTCTTGAACTTTTCTTTATTACAGTTTA
Organism: Gambelia wislizenii; assembly: GCA_030847615.1. Classification (NCBI taxonomy): domain Eukaryota; kingdom Metazoa; phylum Chordata; class Lepidosauria; order Squamata; family Crotaphytidae; genus Gambelia; species Gambelia wislizenii. The sequence goes on from JAUMIR010000004.1 coordinate 153,831,358, forward strand.
TTCTACACAATCTTGTGAACTTGGTGTTGGAGGGAAAGACACGTTTGCTGTTATGAAGACAGAGAGCAAGCGAGCAGCAACTATAGGTGTGAATCATACATTTATGAAATACAATTTGACTATGAAATGTCAAATGCACATTTTGTTCTGAGCAGGTGTGTATTTCTGACAAGTGCAAACCTTTCTTCGAAAAGGTGCAAATTGTTATCTAACCTCTAGTGACTAAAGCCAGCTGCTTTGCTATGGAAGTGTTAAAAATATTTTATGCATTTTTTCTTTTAAGACTGTGAATTCTAGAACTTTTCAGACAGTGTAACTGGAGAAGAAAAATGTAGGGGAGAAGTAGAGACTGGAGGTATGCCTGTTGACCTTGTGGATTCTAGACTCTGGATTTGTTTTGGACCTTTAAAAAAAAATACACCTTCAAATAACATATGGCCAAAAAGTATCAGTAGCATTAGCAACAAGAGTGATAACCTCAATCACATTTGTATTCTTACATCTCTGAGTAAATAAGATTTCAGCAAAAGTGAATTTATGATTAGTACTGGGCATACACATCATTCTTGCATTTTCCAAATGCTGTTGAAGTTTACTATATACATAGGATAATTCCCGATAGGTGAGGAAACAGAACCCCTCATATAGACAGGGTGCATGTTTCTGTAAAGTCATAATTGTCCATTTGACCTCCAGTTACTCTCACTGATTTGGTAGGTCCCCCCCCCCCAGCTAATGCTGTTTGACAGTAGGATGGTGATTGTCCTGTTTTAAAGGGAACAATATTTGAGGCTGTCTCTTTCAAGGACTATCACATCCATATCTGGTTTACAGACAAAGAAGCTTAGAATAATAACTCAGGGACACTGAAGTTACTTTTCAGCAGTTGTTAGCATCCAGACAGCTATGATCCTATTGGTCAGTAAAATTAGGCTGATGGAGGAGATGAAGGTGGAGGTGGTGGTGGAGGAGGAGACAATGGAGAAAGCAATGGCAACATGGGAGGGGGAGAAGGGGGGCATGAACAATTCAAAAGCAAGAAGATGATGTTTTTGATCCTGTGAAAGCCATCCCCATCAGGAAATAAATCTTCCTGGCTCCTAAGATACTTGGGAGCCAGCAGAGCAGCTTCATCACCTGACAGAGTTGGATTTGACTGCTGTCCTCCTGTTGCAGATAAATCTCAGTAGAAAAAAAGAGTCATGCTAATACACATGAGACTTATACTAGCATAAGTCTCCAGCTGGATTCTAACCTGGGCAGACATTCATATCACCTGGTCACAGTAATCCTCACTATGGTGAAATGTGTCAGTATATATTTAAATTCTTGTAGATTATTTTAAATTTTCCTGACTCTATATAAATTAGCATGGGGAAATTTATACACTTCTGACATCTCAAGGAACAGGCATAGATGGTGCATTAGTTTTAATTGTGCAAATGCACTGCTGGCCACTGCTGAAACCTGGCCTTCTAGGCTCAGTGTTGAGTCCAAAGTATGCCCAAACTATGAACCTGAGGTTGCAGGGGGAGTGTAACCCCATCTGGTACAGGCTGAAACCCTATATCCTGACCTGCCTTCTGACTGACCAGGAGAACCATAGTCTTGTCTGGATTAAGCTTCAATTTCTTTGCCTTCACCCAGTCCATTACTGACAACAGATCTAATTACTGTGTGATGTGGACTAAACTGAATTATTTGATGTAATTGGATTCAAAAGACATTAGTACCCTTCACTTATTTTTTAAATTGGTCCACAAATTGTGGGTTTTTTCCTCCCTTGACACAGGTCTTTTGGGCAATATGTATATATATATATATATATATATATATATATATGCAACAACTTTCCCCACATGTATCAGGGCTGTAGAGAACATGGTGTAATGGTTTCAGTGTTGTAGTAGGACTCTGGGAAACCATGTTTTCAATCTCTGTTCAGCCCAGGTCACACTGTCTCAGAAGCCAACGGCCTCTGAACGAATCTTAGAAAATCCCATGATAGATTTGCCTTAGAATCACCGTAACTCAGAAATGACTTGAAGACATGTAACAACAATCATGGCTACAGAACAGAGGAATTAAAGGATGGTGTAAGGTTGGTAGTGCCCCCTGGAGTATCAAAGCCAGGTGTTCTAGGAGTCAGGTTACTTGGGAATGCAACCCAAAGTGGGTGGCAAACTTCATCTAAGGTGAAATACCATCACAAGTAGTTAAAGGGTAGACTCAAAACTGGAATTGATTGAATTTAAATCCATTCATCTTTTGCCTCCATACTTACAGAGTATAATAATAATAATAAAAAAGAACAGCAGAGATAGAGTTCAGGATATTGCATTTATAGATAGAAGATTGTGGCTTTCACTGGTCTTAGTCCCTGGCAGAGCATCTTTTGCCATCAGAGACAGATCCCACAGATGTTCATCCATGCACCCCTGAAAAGAAAATGATCCCAGATGGTTGTTTACTAGGTGGAAATGAAACACAGAGCATTAATTTTACACCAGAGATTATTAGTCTTATAACCTTATCCTAGTCCCTCGTAAGAAAGAATTCTCTACCAGACGTGGAAGTAGGGTTGTAATTCATCATGCACTTCTTCCTGTTTCTCCAAGGGAGCGGGAAATGTGATTGCTTTTTTCACTGTTGTGTGGAAAAGCTAACTGTTAAAGTGTCTCATCTCCTACAGTGAAATGTTATACTCCTCTGATGAATTCCTGACAGCGGAACATTTTTGAAAATTGTGTTTCTAATGCCAGCCCCTAGGTGGTGCCAGTAACTTGCACCCTATCAAGGGGAGCTAATTGCAGGCTTTGGGCAGCTATATCCATTACATTGATGGGAGTTGTAGCTCTACACCTGCAAATTTTGCGGTGTTGTGGAGATGGGGGGAGGGAAGTTTTCCAGGGTATAAGGGATTGGGGAGAGAGCAGGAAAAAAATGGAGCTTCCTCCTGAGACAAATGCCCTGGCCTGGTTGGCTCCTTATCAAAAAACCTAGCCACAGCCTGGTGAAGTTAAGTTACTTTTCATTTTTGGAAGGTATCTTGTACTCCAGACATGAAGCAGTGAGTGGGAATGGCCAAACAAGGAAAAGGTTTTTTGTTTTTTTTTCCCCATTAAGTATCAATTAGAAGGGGAAGAGGAAAGGGGAGGGGAGTTTTAAACCATACAGATCTTCATAGGAGCAGCACAGAGCACACCCTCTGATGTTAGATGCTCAGCCAAGACCCTGTCTAAATGGCAATTTGCGTAAAGTACATAGGCAGTATCAATTTTTTTCTTTGACGTGCCCACCCCCAAAATACATTTGAAAATCAAGTATCTGGAAATTCTTACACTTGGTCAAAATGTGCCAAATTTCAGAGTTTGTAAACACTCTTGTTCGAGCTATCCAACATGATAATTCCCAAACTTCCATCACATCCCTACCTGGAAGTATCTATTGTCATTATCTTTCCCACCCCTGAGCTTCAGGAAAGGTGAGTGCAGTTGTGGTGACAGTAGCTTGTAGGATCATGATGATTATAGCCTTGTTCTCAGTAGGCTGAAAGGAGTGTTGTATTCACTTCAATGCTACTTGCAACATTTTAGAACTAATAGATTTAAAACTTTGATCAGGCGTAGACAAAGCCGGAAAGGCTTAGAAACCATCTAAGAAAGTAATTTCCAAGATCTTCAAGGCATCTTTCCAGATCTGCTAATTAGTAAAAGCAACAGCAGGCGATCCTAATCACAGACTCCCTTATCACACATCATTTGTCACTCAGTATAAGCTAGTTTCATACATCCACTTAAAGGTATTTATCAATGTAATACGCTGAAGTCCAATTACTCACAAGCAGCATAGTTCCCTAAGTCTGAGTCTCACTATTTTTCCTCTTTGTACTAGGGGGTGGGAATTCCACTTGTAGATCCTTTTAGCAGAATTAATACAGGAAAAAAATGCTAAAATTAAAGTGCCATTTTTAAAAAGCCATGCTGAAAATCAATTCATTTTAATCTTATCTATCCTGTCCCAGATTGTCCAATTTAAACATACGTCATAATCCTCATCCATTTTTATTGGAACTTAAAAGGATGGTCAAGATTTAACTGTGAGAAATTTTGGAGTTTATGGGAAAAGTTGTCTTGGATATCCAAGTCTAATTATCCAGCCATTAGATATTATACTTTATATTGTTTTGAATCACACATTCAGAGAACTTAGATCATTATGTTCTAAAATGCTGAATGATTCAATGCAATACATACATCCAGACCATTTTCAAATTTATATACATGAAGCAAAATAGTGTGAAGAAGGCGTGCCAGGTACATGCACCCTAGAAATATTCATGTCAAGAGACAACCTAAAATTCTTCATATACATGTCTGGACCTTTCTGGTGCCCAAATGTATTGTGGGAGTAGAATATCATGTAAATACATCTGTGAACTTTATTAGATCATGTCCTCTATGTTCATTTTTAATTATACATTCACAGTGTTGCAAATGCTCACAATAATGGAAGATTTCTTTCCAAGGAATAATTTGTATTCATATTTCAGAAATAAAATAAATGTTTGCAAGTTTTAGCCTCTGAATGATTTACAGTGTCACCACCGTAACAATCTTTAACTATAGAACATCACAACTGACAGCTTGATTATTTATAAATGATTTAAGTATTTTTTTTCTCACAACAGTTTTCCTAAGAGTGTTATCTGTCATTCCAGTGAGATACTTACTATAAATAGTAGAATTCAAATTAATTTTTTGTATCCTGCTGTTGGCATATTTTTATGGTCAACAGTGAGTGATAGAGAAGAACCATGTTGCAATAATGTTTCTTCTCTCTCCTTCTTTATGCAAGTGATCATTTGTAGCCTTTTCCACATGGGCGAAATACAAGCAATAAACTGATGAAGTCAACACCATGAATGTTATAGATTACAAAGGTTCTGGCAAGCCATGCACATCTGCATTGGTGCTAATGCCAGTCATTGGCCAAGAAGACTGATTGACTTAATTGGCTCATTGCTATCCAGAAATGGGATAAAGGTATACTATGATCGATTTTTGAAGATGATATTGATAGAAAGTGTCTTATTTTTCTCTATCATATTTCCTGACAGGCAGTGGTTCTCCAGAGATTTTCAGACAGGACTGTTCCCCACCAGTCCCTAGAGATGCAAGGAAGTGGAACCTAGAACTTTCTCCATTAAGCATGTGTACCACTCATTTGCATTAATTTTACTTAATTCACTAATGCCATGGTTGCCACCTTGTAGCCATTCCCACAATACCTTAAGAAATGCAGACCATAATAAGTATCCAAAGAAAAGAGAATGGAAGAAGAAAATGTCACAATTCTGAAAATTCTCTAAGTGTCGTGCTCCAAATATGTTTAGGACTGCAATCTGAGAAGCATTATATATGGTTATATGTGCATATTGCACCATTAAAACAATGGAATAAATCAGTATTACTTCTACCTAGAGTAGACCCATTGAAATCACTGGGGCAAGAGTCCATTCATTTCAGTGGGTCTGCTCAAGGTCAAACTAAAATTGGATGTAGTCCTGATTGTTTCAAGTCTATATGTTATGCACTCAGATCTTGCAGCCTGTGCATGGATTACTGGAAGTTAAATTCAGTGACAACCTCTGAACACTACCCCATGCCATGGGTGGATGAACTCTTGGAGAAAATGGGACATGCCAAGTATCTCTCCCCTTTGGATTTGACTAAAGGTTATTGTCAGGTGGCCTTGGCCGAAGAGTCTAAGCACAGAACAGCGTTCATTACCCATATGGGCCTATTCAAATTCAATGTTCTTCCTTTTGGCCTTTGCAATGCACCCGCCATGTTCCAGAGGCTTGTGGACTCTCTGCTGCAAGGTTGTGGTGACTTTGTGGTTGCCTACCTAGATGACATCACTATTTTCTCTGATTCTTGGACGATCACCTACATTACCTGGAGACGGTCTTTCAATGGATCCAAGACACCGGTTTGACTGTCAAGGCAAAGAAGTACCAGGCTGCATTGGACAGGGTGACTTATCTTGGCCATGAGGTGGGTCAGGGGACAATCACTCCTTTGCAAGCGAAAGTGGAAGTTATCCAGACTTGGCTTACCCCGTGCTCCAGGAAGCAAGTTCAGTCCTTTCTCGGTCTGGTGGGATATTACTGGAGATTCATCCATAGGTACAGCCAGGTGGCAGCTCCACTGATGGATTTGACTGGATCCAAGAAGCCTAACCTGGTGAAATGCACCATGGAATGTCAGGAAGCTTTCGACCTCCTCAAGTGTGCTCTCACATCTGATCCAGTACTGATGGCGCCAGACTTTGACAAGCCATTCATCGTGGCTACAGATGCTTCTGTCAGAGGAGTTAGTGCAGTGTTGATGTAAAAAGGTCCAGCTGGCATCTTGCATCCCATCCTGTTCCTCAGCAAGAAGTTGAATCCCTGGGAATCGACTTGGTTCATCCCAGAGAAGGAGTGCTACGCCATTGTCTACATGCTGGACAAGCTGAGACCGTACATCTGGGGACCACATTTCACTCTTCAGACTGACCATGCCACTCTCTATTGGTTACACACAGTCCAAAGAGCTAACAAGAAGCTTATCCCTGCAAGACTTTGCCTTTTATATTCAGCATGTTGCAGGCACCTCCAACACAGTTGCTGACTCTCTCTTATGCAAGGGACTGGTGGAAGGATAGGGAGGGGTGCTGTTACATACTGTCTGTGCTCATGATTTCACTGTACTATTTGATTTTATTACATGTTTAACCTCTTTTTACTTTAGCTAACAGATGGAAATCCCAGCCAGTTTGGTCCTACTTTTGGCGTTCCAGACCATCTGAGATATGGTGGGGGGGTGTCATGATGGAGTGCTCAAATCCATCATGGTGAGTTCATCTGCAAACCCTTCAGATAACATCTGGAAAATTCCACCCCTTCCTTCCATAGCAACAAGTATGGTAGAGGGTGGGAACCTCATTTCCTAAACATGACATCACATGACCTGACTGAAGAGTCAATCAGATCTGGCAATGCAGAACCAATCAGATTTGACCAACGGAGTTTTGAGTTCTGAAATCCTTTGTTTGAAGACACATGGTTGAGATCAGCAAGAGAAACACACATGGTACTGAGGTCGGAGGAGCGACCTAACACATGGCTCTATAACATCAAAGAGCCCAAATGATACCATGATACCATGAAGTCTAAGGAAGATACTTCCAATGACTCTGGATTCCATCACAGAGGACTACTATGGACTTCATAAGCTGTGAGTTATATTTTCTTAGCTTAGGAAATGTCTAGTTAGCATGTGTCAGTTTTTATTATTTATTTTAATCCTATGACTGAATGTATTTCATGTAACCTTAAGCTGAGAACCTGGGGGAGAGATTTTCCTCCATGTGTCATTGCTTGAACTAAAATATAAAGCTTTTTTCTATTTTCCTAATCTCCATGAACACAAGCCCAGCTTGGGCTAGCTATCTGAATTTCCCTGGAATAGAGGAAGCGGAGTTGGTGATATTTTAACACATTCTGCCCAACTTCTCACTGCACTGGGCATAAAGGAGGGGTCAACTCAGTGAGTGGTGGCAGATTTTGAAGAGAAAAATCCCTCAGGTTTGGGATTTACAAAGGGCAGCCCTGAGGTTTCAGGCAGAGAGGCTCCAGGATTGCATCACACAGCCCTACAGATATTATTGTATTGCAACTCCCAGAACTCCTCAGCATTGACTATGATGGCAAAGGCTGAGATCCAGAGGTTCTCTCAGGGAGCATAAAATTTCACCAAGCTTGGCTCCACTTCCACCCCTATCTCAACACAGCTTAACAGTGCTTGGACATATGGTCACATGAAATCACTCGATGTGGGCGAGTGGGGTACACCAGGATGGCATCCAGATACAGTTGTGCAACTGAGACAAAGGAACAGTTATTGGCTTCCCAGATCTCCAGAAAACATGCAACATGACTACTCAAAGTAGCAATCGTGGATCAGTGCTGGTCTGCAAGCTATCAGCTATTAGTCCTCTGAAGGCTTATCTATGTGGGCTAAATACCCTAGCTTGTGCCTGTTCCAGTGCCCTGAAGTCCAGATGATGCACGGTTTTGCCCCAGTTTGCACTTCAGCAGTCCTCAAGACCCCTGGGGAAGAATTGGGGGGCTGGAATGGGAGCAAGCAAGAATAGGTCCCTTTCCTGTGTTTTAAGAAAATACCCAGTTTAATCAGTTTCCACTGGGACAGGATGGATCGGGCCCCACATGTCAATGAGAGCCCATCCCAGCAGGCCAGCCCTCACTGCTGCTGCCAGTTGCCCTTACTCTTCTGGGTCTGCCAGTTGCCCTTACTCTTCTACATCTCAGACTTATATCACCCCTGTTGCATAAATATCAAGGGCACACTGGACAATTCTACATAAACTTGTTGCTTTCAGACACCAACCCAGGAACAACTTATAATGTTGCCAGATTCTGCGCAGCTGCGGTTAAAATTCGACAGACAATGTCCTCAGCAGTAGAATAGTGTCAACCTAGTCTTGTTATACTGGAGCTAACATTTTAAATACTGCTTTTAGCCTGTTTTTATCCTGTGATTTCACCTTTATTTTGTATCCCCTTTTTACCTGTGCTGGTCTATGACCATAATAAAGAATCTTCTTCTTCTTCTGGGTCTGGGCAGCAGGCCTGAAGCATGTGACCAAGACTGGTCACATGCAGGAGGATTGTCACATGATGCAGCCAGCTGCTTGGACCTGGCAGTGCAGGGAAAATGGTGGTGGCAGCAGCCACAACATTGTGAGTTCAATCCTACAGGGCTCTATGTTGATTCAGCCTGCCATCCTTCCAGAGGTTGGTAAAATGAGTACCCAGCTTGTTGGGGTCAATAGCTAACACATTGTAAACCACTTAGGGAATGCTATGCACTGATAAGCAGTATAGAAATATTGCTACTGCTATTGCTATTGCTGGTGTGCCTGTGTGGACTCCAGCCTGTTTTCTTCAGGTAACAGCGGCAGAATGGGCCACCTCTACAGCCACGATATGCTGTATTCTGTTTGGTGTAGATAAGCCATGAGAGTTTCCAGGGGGAAAAAGAAACAGCTGTAACAAATGAACAGAAATATTTTACTGGTCCCTGTAACATTGGGGGTGGGTGGGGGAGAGCTGGTCTCTCATATCAGATAGCCTAAGAAACACTGCTATTGTGTACACTGAAGGTGTAGGAAGGTGAGTGCTGAGCCTTTCTTCCAGATGTCCAGTTGCAGTTGGACGGCCCAGATAGCCCAAGAAACACTGCTATAGAGTACACTGAAGGTGTGGGAAGGTGAGTGCTGAGCCTTTCTTCCATATGTCCAATTGCAGCTGGATTGTGCCTGGATACCTCCCCACCCTAGTCATTAATTGGCCATAAGAGTACTGTGAAATCATGGTAGAATGGGAGGGGAAGGGTACATAAGAAGTTACTATGTACTTCTATTTGCAACACACATAAATTTCGCACAAAATAAATCCTGAACTGCAAATAGTCTTCAAAAACTGCTCAGCAGGGAGAAAATTGCTAACTTACTTGATGCTTCCTTTGAAAATGAAATTGGCAAAGAATTACATCCCTACAGACAAGATCTTCAGATTTGCTGTCATTTTTCTCATGCTTTTCTCAGTCTTCTATTCAGGAGTGATCCTTCTGTGATCAAGAGGCCATTTATTAATGAAAGTCAACTTTGGATCTAACCCAATATTCATGACAGTATTGTAGCACTCAGGCTTATAGCAGTTGTGTGTTCCTGAGAATTTAAAAATAATGTGCTGACGTCTCAACACAGTCACACATAATGGATGGAGAATTGTGTGTTATTACAACCATCTGTTCCCTCTGTTAAAATAGCACCAATTGCAGAGACAAATTTAGTGTCACAACTGAAGACAGAAAGTGTAACTATGCATTGTTCACTGTGGGTTTACAGCATTTAGTTAATCTGATGAACTGATTAGTTACCTTATGATAAATGAAAATGACATCCATGTTTCATTGGGGGAGTGCAGATTTGCTTTTAAATATTAATTATATTAATGTCTGTGTATCTGAATTTATGTATGGGAGATACAGTACTGTCTTCTTCTCTTGGGCCAGGCTCAGCCGCAGCAGCCAGCACAGGTAAATGCCAAGGGCTGTGGGCATCACAAGACCTATGAAAGCCGACGCCACAGTTTTTAAAGCAAATTTTTTACTTTATATATATCTATATTAAAAAAATGTTTATTATTTTATTTTAAAATCAATACTATAAAGAGAAGCAGTGATCTGGGCAGTGCACAAGCTGCCATCTCCTCCATCCTAAAATCAGAACTTAAAGTTGTGTTAAACTGAATTATTTCTACAGTGTAGCTACATCCTATGTGTTATCAGATGTGTTTTAGTGGCAGGAATAACTGAAGAAACTTATACAACCAACTTATCCACACCTCTCTGCCTAATAATCTATGCCTGGATTTCACACTTCAGAGTGCTGTCATGAAATACCTTTTCCACATGAACTGAAGCAGGAATTTCACAAATTTGTGTGAGTACAGAGTGAAAATACATGGAGTGTTTTTCAATTGAAACAATAGTTGCATTTTAAAGGGGGGAAAATCTTTATGATGATGTAGCATGAAAAACTATTTCTTCTCTATGTCCATGTGGGATGAACATTCTGGAATCAAGATGACTGGTGAGGGGTGAGGGAAGACCCCTTAATTTCTAAAATGGCTTCCTCAACAATTAATTTAAGAGGACTACAAGAGGGCACAATTTTATTAATACTTTGATGAGACAAGAGTAAGATTTCATCAAGGGCTCCTCTAGTTCCTATCATCCCCAATCAACCAACCATTGGAATTTCTCAAAAGGCAGGGAATTATACTGGAGGGAGGGGAGGATATTAAATTGGGCATGTATCCCCAGGATGCCAGTGGTGGCATGGGTGGTGATTACTGAACAACCTCAGCCAGAATTCTCATCTTTACTTGCTCACTTCCCGGGCTCTCTCACCAGATCTCTAAGGTCAGGATCCTGTACCCTTTTTCTGTATCATACACTTTTACTGTTACTTTGGATTCCAGAGTTTCATAACCAATTGTGCAATGACTTGATTATTTCTCCACAGAGCAAATCCAAAGCAGCATTGAAGGCTTTGTGTGTACTTGCAGATCAACTGACTGCACTAAGGACAGCACTTGTGCAACCTCTGAGACCACTTGTGAAATGATTTTAATCCTTGAGCAGTGCCCCAGTAGGTTTCTGGTCTAATGGGATATTCAGATAGGGAAACTGATTAATCTGTTATAAGGGAAAATGCTATCAGGACTATAACTAAATGGAGCCTTAACTGGAATTCTTCCAGGTGCTCAGTCAATAGAAACATAGAATCTTATGGTTGGAAGGGGTCACAAGAACCATGTAGCCCAACACCCTGCCATGCTGTCATGGTCACCAACTCTTTTGTTTCTCCCAGGCCAAGGCCAAGGACTTTTATTTGAAGCAAGCTAGGAGTCGGGAGTGCATACCAAAAAACAATTATGATCAGAGGACAAATGTGAAGCCAGCACGAAAGCCAGAATTCAGGATTGAATGAAACACTAGAGGTGAGGCAGATGCTTGAGCTAAATTCTAAGAAGATAAGAAGAATTCTTATACTCTTTCCTGCTCAGGAATAGCAGTAGTCCAGCATAAATGGAATCAGCCCCCAAAATTCTTCATTAAGATGATCATGACCTTAAATCTAATTGTCAGTCCCAACTAGAGAAGGCTCATTGCATCAATGGCTATTTGGTAAGTGAGTTCCACTGCTTTTATGGATAAAAGCTAGCTGAGGCTAACTACTGTATTCAGAAATTTATTTTGATTCTTTAATAGTTCTAAGACTGTGTGAAGCTTTTCAGTTTTGCTGCTTAACTGTTTTGATTTTAATTGCACTTTAGATTGTTTTAACTGCAGATTATGATGCAATGTTGTAAGCCTTTAGGGTCTTCTAAGGAGAAAAAAACTACTGAAAAAAAACCCACAGAAATGGGGGGGTGATAAATTCATAAAAGCAAAGTAATGTGTGTAATGGTCCAAATGCCTCCCTTCTTGCAATATGCTTTCAAACCTGCCCAAGCATGTATGCCAGAATGGCAATCTTATCCTTTCTCACAACTGGATAATAAAGTTCTCATAGAATATATGAGTCCTTAGTAGGGATAAGCTGTGAAGTGACTTACCTCATCATATGTCCATGAGGGTGGAAAACTGTAGAGGCCCTTGCAATTTTGTTGATGATTTTCAGCTGCTGTGCCTAGGTGTGATGATGTCATGTCACAGATCCCAATAAAGAAAATCAAGTGGACTATTACATCCAGTCAGATGAAAAGGCCATATTGCAAATGCAGCTGAGGACAATGTGGACAAAAAAGAAAGATATTGCTGAAACAAGTAACAGTGACCTCCACTGAAACAAGTATTTGGTGAGGCATAGGGCTGTTTATTTTCCTGATGTTTGTTCAACTGTGTGAAATGATATTCAAACTGAATATAAAAATGAAAGAAAATCTGATAGATTTAGTATTTGTTACCCTATATAACATCACAAACCTACATCATTACACACAAAAAAAACCCTCACATTAGATTCCATTTCTTTATGTTCAGTGCATGGGGAAAAAACAGTTTTGCAGTAATCCACAAATAAACACCAGATGTGTTTTGCTGAACACTGCAACAAACAGGAAAAAGAAATCTCAGCTGCTTAATTCAATTAGGTAATTAGTACTTCTGGTGAAAATCCATGTATAGAATGTCCTGATATGTTCTTGATTACACAATGCTACTATCATTACCTGTACAACAGGATGCAACTATTAGTTCTCTCTAGCTAATGACAATGACCTATCTTGGAGTGCCTCAGAAAAATTGCCTCAGAAAAATTGTTAAATAAGTGAAATAAAAGATGTATTCATAAGGGGACAATTTATTTTATTCATGTCATTCCTCCATCTTTCTCCTTAGCTAAGTCTCTGGCTGCCATTGTAAACACAGGGAAATTCAATTTCATCTTTTAAATATGTTTTGATTATTTTCAGAAAGCATTACCAGAACATATGCTGACAGGATCAACAATTAGATGAACCCCCCATTTCTTTTCAGGAGTTATTCTGAGAATTCTTTTTAAAAAACCTGTCTGCAGCAAAGGCAGATAAGATACCCATTTGTCTTTAATCACACGTCTTTTCATGCTGGTTTAGGAGCTAGTGGCTGGCATCTGGATGTCTTGAGGTCCTCAAATAGGCTTTGCAGTGGTAGGTTTTAAAGACAAAGAAAAAGAGAAGAAAGACTGCTAGTATTTCCATTTTTTTTAAAAAAAAATTCTGGTAACAGATCAGGTAAAAATATTTTCTGTCTCAAATCACTGAGCCATGTGATATATACAGACATTCAAAGAAATTTCTAGTGTAGAAAAATATGACAATAATTTTACTGGTTTCTTTTTTGTCTTCTAAAAACACACAATGTCCTTACTACAATAGACTGGCAATTTTTTTTAAAAAAATGTTTCTTTTGCTGGTGTACTTTCTGTCACATAACGATAGTCCCGTCTACATGGTAAAAAATATATATACACCATTTGGAAGATCTCTCTTCCGTACACACAACCATTTGGATTCATACCTGTCATTCAGAAGGGGGGCTAGCGAATCCCCTGTAAACTACATGGATTCAGCATTCGGGAGGATTACCGGATCTTGGCATAAAATACGTACAGCTGTTCGAATGGCTGATGATCTGTATGCCCTGTTCGCACAAGTACGAACAGGCAGTGTAATCTGATTGGCTGGCTGAGTAGAGGGGGGTGGGGCTATCAAGGAGGCGAATTGGGAACGGCCACCATGTTGGATTCCCAGCTAAGTGAGAGTCCGGTAAGTCCATGAATTTTATATCTATTTATTTTTATTTTACTTTGTAAATAGGGAAAATCAAATGTCCGCAAAGCAGGCACCTTTTTACATTAAAAAAAAAGCAGCGGGAGATTTAAAACCGCCGCTTGGCTTGCTCGCTCCAGCCAGCTGGGGAAAGGGGCTCATATGGAGTTTAGGGGAGTAAAAAACCATGTAGGCGGATCGTATGCATATGAACGGCTCCCTATTTGTATTTTTACCCCCAAATGGATTTTTAAAAATTGTATAGATGGACCCTATGTTTTGCCCTAGTTTATATAATTTCAGTGGTCATGGTGGCCAAAGCATTGTAGATGAGAGTCAGACAGAGATGTGAAAAAAAATTGCTTCATTTTCACTGTGTCTTAGAATCCCAGTATATGGATTTTAGGGCATGTCTACACGGGCCAAAAATGCTGTACTCACCCTGAATCTGTTACTGGAAGTCCAGATGACATATAGCTACTTCTGGGGAGGATCTGGAGTTTATGATCCTTAACCTGACTTTGCCCTGCACTAAGTGAAGCCAAAGAAAACTCCAATGATTCCTGGAAACCCCAGAACAGCTTCAGGTTCTGTTGGCATGTGGACAGATGGATCAGGTCCAATTTAGCCAATCCAGTTGTCCACATGGCAAAAGCAGTACCAACCCTCTTACCCTGCACTGGGAATCACAGGGAAAGGGATGTATCTTTGTCAGAGTCGCTGTTGCCACCTCACTGGCCAAGCAGCTTGCTGTGAGAGCCTGACTGATGGCATCACTTCTGCTGAGGGCAGAACAGGGTGCCTGTGCAATAAAAAGGAGAGGGTAGAGCACCCCACATCCTAAATTGCATGGCTGGATACCTCCTGGAAATGTCACAGCCAGTGATCTTATCCCTCATACTGTCGCTTCTGCTGAGGGCACAAACGGGTGCCCAGACATTGTGATCAACAAGGAATGGGTCACTCTACTGTTGTATAGTTGTACAAAGTGAGTGGTAACATAGTGGACATTTGGTTCATAAGGCTGCAGGGAGTGGTTCCTTTCAGCCCCCAGGGACCTCTGGACAGGCACAGAGGTTACTATGCTGGGAAATCATGCTCAGTTTTCAGCAGGGACACTCCTTTTGTAATTGTACCAAGGGACAGGGTGGCAGTTGAAAAGACTATCAGAGCAATCAGAAAGGTGGGAGACAGTGTGTTAAGAAGCACAGGGAAGGAGATGGATCCTTGGAGCTCCTTGCTTCCTCACAAGCTAAGCAGCTTCATGGAAAGTCTGCCCACCATGCTGTCACCACTTCTACTGAAGGCAAAAACAGGGCACATGTGTGATCAATGAAAAGGGTCTTGTAAGCATAGGGAGAGCAGCACAGCCTGTACTGATGGGGCCTGGTGAGGCCAAAATCTGCTCAAAGCTAAACTCTCTGCTTGTTATCAGGACAACTGAGATGCTGCCACCAGGTACAATTGAGGTGTTGCCACCAGGAAGCGGGGACTAAGCCAGTTCATGGCTTTCAGGACCACCAAATGTAAGCACAAGACACAAAGCCACCCATAGCCTATCAGGCTACTTCTACCCTACAGCCACAGCCTACTCCCCAAGATGCGCTACAGCCTACTGCCACATGGCCTCCCTGGCAATAGTATAGGTGCAGCCCAGTAGGGCCTACTCAGCCACTGTTAAGGTCTCAGCAAGGTCTGCGATTGGGTGAGCTGTGGTGTAGCAGCATGTGGTCCCCAGAAGAATTGAGACACAAGCAGCCCAATGGGGCCTGCTAGGATGCAACTACACTCAGCTGGCTGATCAGTGTGCATGTTACAGTTTAATACCACATGGTTCTTTGCTGTACCCAGTAGGTGCCGCCCAGGGCCTGTTACTATAAAGTTTCACCTGGCCTGGGCTAATGAGAACAAGGCCTCCTATGGCCTAACTGCAGCCTCTGGCCACCTGGTCTAATTCTGGGCTTGGAATGGGGTCAGCTTAAACAAGATGTTGCTGGGAAAGTAGGCCAAAGAAGAACCAAGGGGATGTGGTGTGGTGTTGAGCCGAATGCCAGATGCAGCCATGCGGCAACACTGGTCCAGTCCAGTTGGGTCCTTGGATGCACTAATCCTAAAGAAGACCTGGTGGCCCATAAGAGAACACCCTAAACTGCCCACTGAACAGGACCTAGATGGACAACCACCAGGTACTGGGCCATGTCATCTTCAAGCTCTCAAGCATCAGAGCAGCATGATCAAGCACCCTCGGCTGTTTGATATACTTATCCAGTGAGTTGGTCCACAGTTCACAACAAATTATTCCTTTGCCTCTATACCAGTGATGTGAGCACCATGATGCAACCTCAAGGTTGCAAAGTGAAAGAGAAAGAGGAGCATGCTTAAGTGGGCTCTGGATTTCTCTCTGCACTCTTTTTCACAGCCCCAAGTGCCTTGACATCATCTTTTTCTTGTGAGGTCACTGCATCTAAATAGAAAATGCAATAGATTGTATGTATGTTAATTTATAATGTATGTCAATATGAAATTTTTATGTTGGAAAACGAGTTTGAATAAAAATAAAGATTAAAAAAAATCCTCTCATTGTCATCTTTGCTCAGCCTACCCACCCACCATTCAGGTAGGGCAGGCAATTGCTGGTCACCTTTTGGGGTTGGGTAGGAATTTTCACCTCCTTTTCCCAGAAGTTCTGTTTTTGTTTGTTTTGTTGGGACTACTTTGCACTGCATCTTTCTGGAATTATGGGACAATTGACACAGGGTGTGCCAGTATATGTAGGTGGTCATTGGCAGGTACATGAGGGCGGGGCAGTGAAAGGATGGGCAACATAGCCAAGAAAGCAAACAAAGGGTTAATGAGATATTGAGAGTAAAGTTTCACATTTTATGGGTTAGTTTCACAAGATAGCTGACCAACAAAAATGATACCTGGAGGGAGCTTTGAGATGCTTCTGTGAAGTGGCAATATATGATGTCTCAAGGGCCACAAGGCAGGGAGTGAACAAAGAAGAACAAAGAGAGACATAAGCCAGGGGGACTCTCTTCCCACTTAAGGGAATACTTGGTAGAGGCTAGGCTGAAGCTCCCATGAATATCTTGTAAACCTGGACTACAGCTCCTCATGAGTAGTTAGGGAACATTTAGTTTAGTCACATAAGGGCTTATGTTTATTTTTTAAATTTGTCTGAATAACTTAGACTATCTGTAACTTTATAACTCAAAGTGTGCCTGAAGGGACGGTGCCTTTCATGAAAGGAGATAGGTTTACTTTGCTATGTAGATTCTGCTTGCAATAAACTTCCTTTAAAATTCTCATTTTCTCCGCCCTCTATCTTCACATACCTCACTTGGTTCATGCCCTACAGGCATGGGAGGAGGTGAAGCTCTGCAGCTATAGAGTGGAAAATACAAATTGAACCCTGCAACTTCTGATTGGGTTACACTTAAGGGGATTAAAGTCAATGGATGGAGGCAGTCTACTTGATCGCTGGAGGTCCCATTCTACTGAGGCACAAGTAGGAAGAAGAGGCCCCTAGAAAATTCATAACAACCCATAGGCACCAATTTGGTGAAGGGGTTGTTTCCAGACTCGTTCCCGTGGTTCACAGGGCCAAGGGGTGGTGTGTGGAAAAGGACTACCCCAGGGGCCATTCTGGTGTATACTTTCCCTTTATGTCATGGAACATAGGGGGAGGTTCCATAGGAAGACCTCCCTTGTTGATGGCTGGCTGGATGCCCAGAAAAAATGGTGGCTGATACTCAGATCTTGGGTATTTCATCCAGGGGTGGCTAAGGAGGAAGTCAGGTTGGGAGACCCTGCCTCAGCTGGAACCCACTTTACTCTCTCCTGTAGATATTAAAGTTCGAACTTAAATATTTATCTAGTTAATAAAATGCTCCTTTAGCAATAAATGAGTCATGCCTGGTGGCTTCAGTGTCAAAGGTTAGTGAACCCAGCCTATGGAGGCAAAATCCCAAAATTCCCAAAATCAGTTCAGCACTTTGGATAGCTCATTTAAAACTACAAGTGTCTTACTCCTTACCCTTTAGTATGATCATTAACCCTCCTAGAGTGAGAGAGAGGATGAGCTTCCAAATTATAACTAAATATAAACTGTGCCAGCTGATTTTACTGAATGAATTTATATTTTGTTTATATGAATTTTTATATCAAAGTAGCATCAAAAAGATCTAGTTCGCACATGCACACACCAAGCGTTTCTCCTCCCTTGAGTACTTTACATAAGACATACATCAAAGTATGCTAATTTACTTTATTGGATAGCATTGTTTTTTTAAGTACATTTTCAAATCATGCCTATACCATATATGGCTGCTATGGCTGAAAGAGGCTTGGAAAACAAATCCAGTTCCCTACAAAATTACTCTGACACCTAGGACTAGCAATGACCCTACCTGTTGTGGTAATAGGTTAAGGATCTGTTGCAAGGAGAAGTCCTGGGAGGCATACAGAATGGTTGGAGTATGTTCCAACTATACTTCTCCCAACGATGAGAATCCTTAAGTGGAGAAATGAAGAATGAGACATTTCATGACAGAACCACTTGTAGAGTGATGATACTGAGGAAATTGTGCCCAAAGATAGTAGTAATGCAAAGCCCAAAAAGCATTAAAGCAGCAATATGTTTCTCTTTAATATTTACCTGCTTTGAAGCTGATCAGGCCCATCTGCTGTTGCTAGAAATTTGAACTTTGTCTTCGTAGTAATTGTAGGTAAGCTGCATCTGTAGGCATCCTATTTTTCATCTGCTTGTATGCTACCAGACAAATAAGCATGAAACGGCACAGGGAAATGGGTTGTCAAGATACTTTTGAAGCTCATAGGTCATAGTTAGTTACTCTTTTTCTCACCTGGACACCTGGCTCACTTTGACACTCACACTAGTGAAGATGGACTGAGAGCTATCCTGACATCAAAACACTCCAGTGAACATGAAGAAGTGTGTTATTACTAGAGAATTAAAGATCTCAACATGGCAACTCTTGCTCTACCCTCAAAATGGTGGTGTTAAAGAAACAGATTCTTTTCTTCTGTACCTGTGATACATTAAGAAATGACATATACACAGCGATGAAAAAGCATACTTTGTAAACAGATATAACCAGTTACCCAAAAAGGTAAGTGTAGGAAGGTAATGAGTCTAAAAATAAAATTGCAGGATCTAGTCCTTTAAAAACAACAAGAATTATCTTCATTTAAAAAAGGTAAAATCATTCAGTCACATTTGACTTCACGCTTTATGCAGAGTGCGATTAAGAAGCAGACTTAAGCTCTATTATCATTTGAAAGTGTATTCAGAGATCTGGGATCCCCCAGTTAAATTAGACTCATTACAAAACAAAGGAGTCAGTTTAAAATGCAAAACAAAGTTTACTGAAGGTATATCAGTCTCAATCTACATACTAAAACAAACATAAGAAAAAGTCCTTAACTGACTAAGAATGGATAAGAGAGACTCACCAGCCGTGGGCTGGGTTCCAATGCATCATGGCATGGTTACAGGAAAGCTTAAGATACATCCATTCTCATGGAGAGTCAGATTCAGAAGAATGCAAGTTACACAAAAGCAATAAAATTCAAATTAGGTCATGTGTCCACTCTCATCACTTCCAGTTGGCTAGAAGTGCTCAGTGAAGTAAGAGAAGGGAATTTTGGGAGATCAAAATGCATGCAGGGAAAAAACCCTAGACTTATCTAAGATTGTGAATGAGGTACACAAGATTGCTTTTACATTACAATGATTATTTCCCCACATACAACAGTAAGTTAGTCTGATTGAACAAATTCAGTGGCTACAGAGAAAAGAAATGTCCTAACAAATAAGCTAAGTCATATCCCCGTGGTCATATATTTTAGCTTCACTTGGAGAATAATGAGAATGTGTAAACTGGCTTGCTGGATCCCACAGGCTCCATCTAGTCTAGTGTTCAGCTTTTGATCCCTTTGGAAATCACTATAGGAATGTCTTTATCAAAATAACAGACACACCTGAGTTTACCTGAGTGGGTTAGAAGGAAAGTAAGTTTGAACAGCCAATTGAAGGTACTTGAGATATTTATATTGTCTTTAAAGTTTTCACTGAAAAAGAAGTTTTCATCTAAAAAGCAGGTGGGGATTTTAAAAAAAGAAACAGGAAATATATTTGGAAATAAACTGGCACAGCTGTTCTTGGGGTTTCAGCTTTATAGTCTCCATGCATCTGAGGAAGTAGACTAGGTCCATGAAAGCTTACACTGCAACTTCTTTCTCTCAGTCTCTAATGTGCTACAAGATCCCTTTGCATAGCACTATAGCTATCACTGTACATAAATCCCTTTTGGTGTAGTGGAGTGTCTTGGTCCCCTGAACAAAATGGCAGTCATACTCCCACTGTCCATGGAGTTTTCAATTTAACCATCACAGCTGGAATGTGTGTGTGTATTCCCAATTATTCTTATCTTTGAGAAAAAGTGTCTCAATATATTAGAATGCCTTGCCCCCAAACTTGTCAACTTTTGTGACATTTTACATGCCCTATGAAAGAGTGAGAAGGCCAACATTTTGCTTTCATTTTTTGCATAAAAACATTGGTCTGTGTTCTATATTACCTACTTAGTTACTTATGCATAACTAAGTAACACTTCCTGTCCTGACCTCACCTCAACTTACATTACTAAGCAGCAGCTGTACTGAGAGATGGAGATCTGTCCTCCTGGCAATGAGGATGCAATCACAATGACATTTACACCCCCTTCTCACCAGTGAGTGAGGCTGAGGCAAGAAGTTGCAACAGGGGTCCTGTTTCTGAATGTCATAGCCTTGGTCCTCTCTGACAGGAGGAGGGTGGAAATGTCATCCCCTGAACCCTCATCATCAGCAAAACAGACCTTCATCTTTCAATGTGGCTGTTGCCTGGCAAAATGAGTTTGGGAGAGTTTGAGAGAGAGAATGTGTAGCAGTTATGGATCTGTAGCTCTAATTTATGGATTTGTAACAACACAGAATGCATGTTATTCCATTTTGTATAAAATTATACGTTCTGTTAAAAAATACAGTATTTTGACCCTGAAATATCTTTTAAACAAAATAAGATTTTGTGCAAATAACTTTGTGTGTGTGGTTTGTTTGTTTTTTCCCCCAGCAACAACATGCAACCAAATGCAAACAAACAAAATACACCTCCAGAATACAACAAAATAAAACACCTCTCACAGCCATGTCCAGCAGGGAGAATTTTTTTTTATTGCATAACTCTCTTATCAGTTGTAACCTTTTCCTTCATAAAAAAAACAACAAAACAAACAAAAGGATAAATCTCCAATAATACCAATATATAACGATTGAGAAAACCTTTGAATTTTTCATTCTCACAAGTTAAGAGATTACATTTCTATTCATGACCAATAGCATTAGCTGCTGATACTCATTCTGCATATCCAAAGGACTGTGTGCTCCCACATCATCTTACCCTCAAATTAAGATCTTCAGGTGAGGTCTTTCTCCAAACACAATCAGTTGGTTAATTATGTCATACACTTATGAAGGAGAGCATTTTCTTTGGCAGTGTCTCAACTTTGGAACATCCTCTCTAAGGTGGCTCAATGTTTTTCTGTACTGATTTTACTAAACTTCCCATCATCATATTATTAACATCAGGATTTCTTGACATGGGAGCAGAGCAAAGTAGCTTCATTTTTCAAGAAGTATCATAGTAGTTTGGGGGAAAACTGAATTTTCCAGGCAATACTATATTGATGCATGTCTTTTCTAACGCAAAATATTTGGTCTTGAATGAGAAATTAAGACTCATTTGGTTTAAAAAACGACCGCTCCTGATGCAGCTGAACCAGCTGGTACTGGATTATACATATGGATGAACACAGCTGCCTACATTTTTGGATTCTTCTCAGTAACATGACTGTGGAGGCTTTCAGGATGACTGGTCGCACCACAAAAGTTACCACTGCAGCACTGCTGAAGACCAATTACCGGTATCTGAAGTTCTCTATTGATTCCAGTGAGCATTCCTGAATTTATGCCATATACATCCTAAAGACTTAAAATGATAGCCAAGACAGGGCTGATCATTCAGCAAGTATAAGAGTTTTCTTGACAGGATATATTCAGAGAAAGATGTCTTCCTCTAAGGCTGAGAGAGAGCGACTTGACCAAGATTACCCAATAAGTTTCCATGGTTCAGCAGAGATTCAATTCTTCCGAAGTCTTAGTCCAACAATCAAACCTTCATTCCATGCTGTCTCTCTTCTTTCTGGATACCAGTTACATACATTTCTGCATCTTACACTGGAAGAGGTGCTGGTGCTGAGTAAAGTTGTAGCACAATGGTGCAGTGCGTGGTACCATTGCATACAGTGTATCTACTACACTGGGAGAATGCTTTGCTTCATTGACATAAAGAGATTCATCAACAGGTTTCCTCTTTTTATTTGTTGTATTTTACTGGTTTGTTAAGATTGCCCTTGTGTTTATGTTTTCTTGGTTTTAAAATATTGTAAGCTGCAGGGAGAGATACAAATACCACCACACTCAGTGGCATCTTGAATTCTATGTTTAGTGTCATACGCTATCTTGAATGCTTCTTCTGTTCGTTTTGTTTACACCTGTGTTCTCACCAAAGTTGGCACTCATTCTTGTAGAATGAAAAGGTTTCATAATGAAAGACCAGAAATGCACAACCTCAACATACAAAAGTGAAATTGCTGCTTCTGCCAGCT
This sequence comes from Gambelia wislizenii, assembly GCA_030847615.1. Taxonomy (NCBI): domain Eukaryota; kingdom Metazoa; phylum Chordata; class Lepidosauria; order Squamata; family Crotaphytidae; genus Gambelia; species Gambelia wislizenii. Next base: position 153,854,041 of record JAUMIR010000004.1, read on the forward strand.
GTCATAACACATAGGGGTGGATTTCCTAGTATGTCAACATCATGAAAGGTGACATTGGTTTCACCATTTTCAAGGAATTAGCCACATTGGTCTCTTCTAGTATAAGACAGGGTTGTACAATAGAAATTGTGTATGCAGCAAGCTTCTTTAATATGCAGATTATACAACATTAATGTAATCAGTGGGAAGCAAAACACAGTCTTGAAATATAGTCAACGCTCACCTCCCCCTTTGACCAGTAAAAACATCTCTGTATAAAAAGATGCACACACACCCACACACCAGTAGGTTATTCCACTTTGCTCTAATTGGGTAAGACAAACAGTCTCAAAGGCAAGGACTAAACTAGCTTCCTTGTAACATGGAAAGTTTTAAAGTAATTGAAGCAAGGTAATAGACCACTTTTAATTAAATTGCTGAGAATGTTTAAGCAAAGCTATTGGCTTTGCTCTTTTTCTTTGCTAAAGATTGCCACACTTGTAGATGAGATGCGGAGGAGGAGTGGAGGTGTTATTTTCTATAGAGCAAGGCTGGGGTGCAGGCTTTATGGGTTCCCCATCCAATCTGCAAGCTTTTTCTGCTATTATTTTTGATCAGAGAAAGTATTTAGTTTCCAAAATACCCTGCACAGAACTGAGCTGGGTCTACACACAATTCAAAGTGTTGGTTCCTACAAAACTCCAAACCAGAGATTGGCATCTTTTCTTGGTTCAGCAGCAGCTGTTGCCGCTGCTGCCATCGCCTGCCCTAAGGACATCTGACAGGCTGCCCTGCCCAAAAGCATGATTCAAAAGGAATTTAGTGATTTGGCCCTATTTGGGAGGGTTTAGCAGGTCTTTTGTGCCAAATTAATGCTCTTGGGAGGCTCCAGGAACATAGCACCAACATTTTCCCCATTTGGGTTGATATTTTTAATGGTGGAGTCCCAAAGGAAGGCAGGCCAGGGTGAACCAACATAAATGGTTTTATGTTCTGCATGCAGAATGTGAGCTGCAGCTTGCCCACTCCAATTCTAAATGGTTTAAGATTACAGTATCTGGTCTGGTTCTTCCTATATGATCTTGCTGGCCCACTGCATTCAGCAGGAGAGGCCAAACTATGTGTCCAGTCACTTTCAGAGGAATCACTGGTTGAGATGTGAGACAGAGTCTTTTCTATTGTGGCACTAGAATGTGGAACCACCTCTCTTAAGAAAGGTTTGGCTAATTCCCTCTCTTTTAAATGCCTTGCAAACTGCTCATGCCCTTTGATACTGAACCTTTTGGTATGGGTTATACTTTTTCTTGCCTGATTTTCATACTGAACATACTGAAGGATTGTTCTGTCCTGCTCTTGGTTTTACTGGATGAATATGATTTTACTAATCTGGACTGTTTTTATTGTGTGATGTATTTTTATGCATCTCTAAATTTCTTTTATAAACAAAAGTGTTTATATTTCTGAATTGAAAAACAGAGTTGGTTGTATAAAAGACACACTATGTATAACATTTTATGATATCTAGATGGCCAAAGGAGCATGCTACAAGGGATCAATAACACCCTTTTCACATTGTGCTACTGAAGTTGCAGGTAGCAAAGAAGGTAAAATCAGATGGAGACTACCAAAGACAAAGAGCCCAGAGCATAATTTTTCTCACTCATTTCATGGTTTATTATGCTCTTTAATTTTTATTGTGCCACAGGAAACCCACAGTTTAATGACTACCATTCTACACATTTCAACATATTCACAGTGATGAGGTTAATTTATCATGTTTAAATATTTTTTTGCATGCTTCATCCCTTGTCCTCCTCTTCTCCTTCTCCTCCTGGGATTTAATGTTTCTTTGAAGCTTTATGCACTACTTTATGGCCCCATCTATATGAGGGGGGGGGAATGTAGTGCACTCCAATAATAGCAAGTCACAGCAGCTGTGACTGGTCTTAATGGTGTTTCCCCCCCCCCAACAGCTCTCATAAGCTTCACATCCAATATGACAGCCACCCTCCTCCATTCCCTGATTCCTGCAGTAGCAGCAGCAGCATGAGGGGGCAGGGAACTGGGGAAAAGGATGACAGCAGCCCTCCTCCCTTCTCTGATCCCTGTGGCAGCAGCATGGGGAACTGGGGAACAGGGGAAGAGGATGACAGCCCTTCTAAGGCAAAAAAAGTGGCTGCGGGCACATGCCCTGTTAGCAATTCCTGCCCTCATGTTTGTCCAGTCAATCAGGGTCACACTTCCTGTACTATTGGGCTGTGATTCCTATTGAATCACTATCATAACAAGGGGGGGTACACACCTGATTTTCAAAAACTCCAGGAAAAGCTGTGAAGACCTTTCCCTCAGAGATATTTTTTGCTGTTTTGCCCCCCTTCCAAATATGGCATAACAATGAGGATTCCCATTGAGACAAGTAGGCTTCTCAAATTCCACAGGCAACTCCCTGAGCCCTGTGATAACAAACTGTTACATGGAACATTTTGAAAAACAAGCCCTGGAAACAGCACCAAAAAAAGCCCATAACATGATTCCAATATGTGGATGACACTTTCATCTTCACAAAGAAGAAGATTTGGTTGCATTTCTGAACCACCAGAACAGCATCCATCCAAATATCCAATTCACAATAGAAAAAGAAAAGGAAGGAACTTTGCCATTCTTGGATGTCCTTGTCATCCACAAACCAAACCAACAGTTGGGCCACAAAGTAGACAGAAAACCCCCACACAGAGACAGATACCTACACAGGAACTCCAATTATCACACAGGACAAAAAAGAAGCACAATAAAAACATTGGTAGACTGTGCAAAAAGGATCTGTGAACCCCAGTAACTGGAGGACAAACTGAAGCACCTAAACTAGGCTGTACAGGCTAATAGTTACTCCAGATCAGACATCACAAGAGCAGCCAGTCCCAGAAAAACAGCCACCCAAAGGGAAGGCATTTTTACCATACATCAAAGGAGTCACAGACAGAATAGGGAAACTAATGAGGAAACACAACCTCCAAACAATCTACAGACCAACCAAGAAAATCCAAGAAATGATACGCTCAGCGAAGGACAAATAGAGACCCTTTCACAACCACAGGAGTTTACCACATACAATGCAGCTATGGAAAAGTTTACATAGGGACCACTAAATGCAGTGTGCAAACACAAATCAAGGAACATGAGAGACACTGCAGACTGGGCCAGCCAGAAAAATCAGCAGTATTAGCACATGTGATAAACCAACCTGGACACAAAATGTTATTTTAAAACTCCAAAATTCTGGACCAGGCGAGCAACTGTCATGTCAGAATGCACAGAGAAGCTATTGAAATCAACAAATCCCTGGACAACTTCAACAGGAAAGAAGAAATCCTTACAGTAAACAAAGTTTGGCTACCAGTCCTGAAAAATGCCAAAATCAAAACACAACACATGCAAATGAACTCCACCCAGAGACAGGGAGATTTCCAGCAGACAATGGACCAATAGTCAAACAGACACTAATCCTCCTTGCATATCTCCCCCCAAGAACTAGCCATTCAAATAAACAAATTTACATATCCTCTCCAACAGGGACTCACAGTATATAACCCCCCCACCCCTACCCAATCAAGCTCTGAAGAGGCCAGCCACAGATGCAGGAGAAACATCAGGGAAAAACTCTTTCAGAACACAGCCTCACAGCCCAGAAAAAACCCACAGAAAAGCTATGGATGCTGGCCGTGAAAGCCTTTGACTTCACTCTCCAAAGAAGATTTCTTCTGTCTGATGTACTTGGACAGCTGGATCCCCTCCCTGTAAAGTGGGCCTCTCTTATTAATAATGTTTATTTTAACCATTTAATTAGGGGTGGGGCTGTATGTATGGATAAATAAAGTAAACTTAGTCAACTTGTGGAACTTGATTGACCTATAGAGACATCTCATAAAAGCTTAACCCCTAGCACCACCTTAGATTTACTGGGGCAATCATACAACCAACCCAAGGTATATAATACATGTAAAGTTCTCTCATGGAACATATCAGGTTGGACCTCTATACAAGCTACCAACTTATTTGTATTCAAGAAACATGGGGTTACTCTCCTCTATTTCACTTTCTTCCCTGGTTATATTGCATACTCTCTTCCTGTTTCAAATAAAAGATCAAAGGCCCGTGGGGCTCTGGCTACCTTGGTTTCATTGGATGCCAATTTAACAATGTTATATAAGATTAGAACTGATCAGTTCGTATAGTTGATCTGTTGAATGACAGATGTGTCTTTCAGATGAGTAACATGCACATTTGGATCTGAACCAGCTGTTCTCCCCCTAAACTCAAGGTTGATTATGCTTAGACTCACAATTTTTTAAAAAAAGAATAAAAAGTATTTTTAAAGCCCAACCATCAGTATTTTGGCATTGAAGGGACACTGCTTTCCTGCAAATATTTCAAGCACTTTCTTCAGAAGCAAAACATAGTAGTGTTATTGCCCAGCTAGGTTTTGTCAAGTACCTGCTGACAGCTCATACCATCAGGGATTCCATTCTCAGTCCCCTGACATATGATGTCCTTCTTGCTTCCCAATGTGGCTTCCTGCCATAGCTCTTGCAGGCCAATCTGGCAGAAGCTGTGTTGGTAACTGGAAGTTACAGAGGATGTGATTTAAAGTACACTTCTTAACTTTGGGTGCATGACAACTCTAGGTGTGTCTGTGTGCAACCAAGAAACTGAGTAATGTATGCATAGAGTGAGATGGCAAGAGCCACTTCTGTTGCATCACATATAAGCTTAGATCCATAAGTAGTCCCAACCAGAGTAGACCCAATGAATCCATGAAATTTACATAAGTGTTGACCCACACTTCAACAGTTGGAACAACTAATGGCAATCATAGAGTTGGAAAAGACCACAAGGGCCATCCAGTCCAAACCCCTGCCCTGCAGGAACACACAATCAAAGCACTCCCAACAGCTCACAATCCAGCCTCTGTTTACAAACCTCCAAAGAAGGAGAATCCACCACACTCCACAGCAGTGCATTCCACTGCTGAACAGCTCAGGATTTATGCCATTGTCTTTTGGACACACTTGCCCAGCCAGCTGCTGGTCACAGACTTGGTGAAGGTTCTGCTTCTCTCCAAAAGGAGAAAAGGCAGTAACACCAGTAGGGGCATTGCACAGTTTGTTGGATTGGGTAGCCCAAAAAATCTGCTGCTGAAGGACTGGTTATCTTACAGAGAAGGAAGTAATTTCACTCATTGTAAGTAAACCCATTTAACTCACACTTCCCAAGGTTATTATGCAGGTCAGAACACAGGGTTGTATGTCAGATAATGCACTTGTCCAAGTGCCATGATGCAATTCTTTGCTCAAAAATTGTGCACCAGAATGTCCACACTAGAGAAAGTTGCAGACAAAAGCCAGAATACTTTGTCTGCAACTTTCTCTAATGGTCTGACCCACTGAAAACTGAAGGAAACGTCATTCATGCATACTCCCATCACCAGCAAAATGGATCATCTCCTTTTCCCCATGCAGCTGCTGCCTGGTAAAGTCAGGGTGGTTTTTGTTGTTGTTGTTTGGCAATAGTGTCACAATCATGACTAAACAGCAAGCATTCATGATTCCTACTTAGTCGTTATTGTGATCCTATTGTCATGATTGTAACTCTGATGCTAACCTACTTTAGCAGACATCAGCTGCATGGGAAGAAACAGATCCATTCTGCCAGCAATTGGATCATGAGCAAACAATGTTTCTATCACATTAGAGATGGAGAGAATGTTTAAAAAAATGTTCCAAAAATGTTTTTTGAGTATTGAGAAACTGTGATGAAAATCTTTGCAGTTTGGGACTTGTACTGCACAAAAATTGTTCATGGTTGTTTTGTGCAGAAATTGTCATACACAAAGAAATATGATGCACCTTTTTTTAAAAAAAATATTGATGTGAAATTTAGATAAAACGGGCTTCCTATTTGATTGAAGACAGGCACCACTGAAATGGATTGGAAATATACTGATTTTTCAAGCCCAGTTTGCCTTGGCTACTGCCAAGTCATTTATCAAAAAAAGGAACATTCAGTGAATTCTATAATTACTAGCTATACCTGGCATAACATATACCATTAACTACATATATAAAACACTTCAATATGTTTCCATTCCCACTCTTCTGATTGGCCACTTAGGAAACATGTCAAGAGTGCAATCATTTGACATATTAATATATAACCTTTCAAATAATCTATAATGGCTAGTTTCATGCCAAGAGCCCCTCCACTACTGCCATGCAACCATGCATACACACACACAGGGCTAGACACACACACACCATGTGCATCAGGACATGAGGGCCCCTTTGCCACCATGGAACAATGTGTGTACACACACACACACACACACACATCAGGATGCAAGGGACCCTCCACCACTGCCATACAACCACCCCATGTGTACCAGGACATGAGAGCCCCTCCACTGCCACAATGCAACTGTCTGTACACACCCACCATGCTAAACACACCCACCACACTACATATACCACACTACACCCCCCATGCTACACTCACACCACCCATGCCACCACCACCACACATCCCCTACACAACAGGATGTGAGGGCCCCTCCATGGCCATGTTTAGAAAAGACTTGAAGTTCTCCACATGTTTCCATCCCAAGGCACAACTGCAGACAGCACAGAAGACACAATGCCCTGCTACAGACAGCACAAAGGCCCCAACACCCCAGAAGCAAAGAGCAGCTAGAGGCAGTACAGAAGACTATGTTGCAGTGACCAAAACTGAGGGCCAAATGCTGATGTTAAATAGCAATTCCCCTGGCTGTTTCAGGTGTGCTGCATGATTGCTGCTGGCTGCATCTGATAGCTTGGCCCTGGTTCTTCCAAGACTCCCACAGCCAGGGCCTGAGTCTGCAAAGAGGCTGTGCTGGCTGCTGCAGCCAGGGGCCTAGTCCTGTGAGGAGAGGCAGATTGTGACACCTAAACAACCAATCAGCACACTGAAAATGGCAACATACTCAAGAGAATTTTTTTTATATATATATATGTATATATATCTATCTATATATATAGATAGATATATAGATAGATATAGATATATAGATAGATAGATAGATTAAACCTGCTTCCCAACTGAAACACAAACAGAATTTAAATAAAATTAACAGAGCAATACTATTAAAGTTTACTGCTAAGTAAGTTCCACTATGTTTAATGGGGTGTACACTTATGTAAATGTTTTCTAGGATTGCAGCTTCAGTTTCTCTGAAGGCATTTCCAGTGAAGTGACCAAAGATCTCTACCAATTGTAAAGTCAGCCCTGGAAATAAAAACAAGTTCAGTATCAAGTACCTCTAACCCCACCCCCCCAAAACAACAACAACAAACAAACCTGTGAGTTGAACCTTAAATACCACAAAAAGACATAGCAAACTCAATTTGAGGCTTGTGGGGTTTTTTAAAAATTATTATTATTTTATTGTACTGCTGTTCTTGGAAGTACTGAAGACCAATATCAGGATTCTTGAAAATAAGTAGTTGCATATACAGGAAAGCTTAGTGAAATTTTGGAGATGCATTACCGAGAAAGATAACAATAATTGTAGGCCATCCTACTTCTGGGAGAAACAGCACGTTGAATGGTCAGAATATGGAGAAAACAAATTTAAGTCTCTGCCCTGCCTTCATGGTTATGTTGGAGGTCTTGAGCAAATCTTTATCACTGAGCTTCATTTCTCCAGTTCTAGTATAGGAATAAGTGTGTTCTGTTTCTAGCACAGCAATATGAAAACACAAGTGATGGCAAAGAATTTGATCCAGTTGTATGTACTGCACCATTTTTAACAGTGTTAGAACTACATACACACACACACACACAGAGAGAGAGAGAGAGAGAGATTACCACAAAATAATTTGTAACTATGTGAAATTTTCTTCAAGACATCTTTGAGAAGGCTTGACTTGTGTTTGTGCTGTTTCTATGGTCTACAAAAAAACCTAACTATAGAAATGCCTTATTAAGTCATCTTCAATGTTTCCTGAAAAGGACCTGCAGCTTTACCGGCATTCCAAAGGCCATAACTTGAACAGATGTAACTTACTGTAAGCGATAATCCAATGTGCAGCCCTCCACTGATGCTTATCTTAAGATTATATTTGAAACATGCATGTCACTTTAAATCTTCATCAGTAATCCACACAATATCCCCATGAGGCACCTAAGGCAGTTGCATTTTGCCTAGTTATGTGGTCAAGGCCAATTCAATTAAATGGGGCAGAAGTTGAGCTCTTGGGGTAAACTCTTAAGATTTGCTTTATGCACATTAGATTGCTAGGGATTTTGGACTTCTAGTTGTCCTACAATGGCAGTAGTGAAATGACTTATCTGTACCCCTCCATCAAACTTTGCTACTCAGATGAAGAAAGCAGGAAGTAGAGAAATTGGGATAACCACAAGTTATGTGAACACTGAATAATTCTGGTCAGTTTGAGTGCTAAAAAATGTCCAAGGTTCAAATTCTTGCATTCTATGTGTATGTCTTTTACACCAAACTCAAGTTATTGTACAATATCTCAGGCATAATCAGGAAGAGCTTGGAAGTAACTGGCAGAAATAATAAGTTGTTATTACTTGCTTTTCCCAATAAGCAGGTGGTAGCTTCCATTATCAGTTGGATGGCATATCTGCCTTGGTTTTCAGTTCATACTTTAAGAGATCAATCTATGATACTCAATCCTATCCTTCCAAAAAGTTTACCATATTGGATTGTTGATTTAGAGTTTGGACTAAAACCCAGTGTAGATTCATTCCCAATGACATGGAAATTACCAGGCACCACTGCTAATCATGGATGGATAACTGCACTGTATTATGATTGTAACTTCACCAGGTGTAACAATACTCTTTTTGTGGTATACTAATAGCTTTTAGTTACTTTTCTAGCTATGGGGTATTATCGTAGAGGTAGAATACCAGATGAATCAAGTGCTGGCTCATACTACTTTTTTGTGCTTTGTTGAAAGTTGTGGGGTAATAAAAAGATGAAAGTGTGTTTTGTACCAGAGGTCAGAAGTTTGTAACATTCAGGTGTTTCTTTAAAAAGCAAGAAGGAAAATACAGTAGTTGCTTTCAAAATAATAATTATGCAAGGAACAAATTACTTTAGATTGCCTTTGAATTGCAAAGATGTAACCAATTACACTTAAAGTATATTTCCAAGTTCTGCTAACAAGCCTGAAGTCTGCCCTCTAGGTTCTGAAAAACACATCAACACAAGGGGGTCATTTACACAGCAAAATAAATCCTCAAAGAATGCGACAAGAAGCCTGATAGTTCCCACGCATCTCAAAGCAACAGCACCCTTTTCAGAAGGAGGGAGTGCAAAAACCCCATAAGTTGCGCAGTATCAGCTTTCGCTAGTTTTCCGCACTTTTTTGATTAAGTTCGTGAAAATGCGCATAATTTATCGTGGGAACTAACGATCGTGTAAACTGGCATCTGCCTTTTTGAATTACTGTGAGCAGAGCTGAATCCTGATTGGTTGGAGTGACCATTCTGCTTTATCCGAAAAGACTGAGGGGTTGGAGAGAAGAAATTCGCCCTCCTTCTGCTGCTTGCAACCCACTTTGGAAAATGGATCCCTTCTTGTCTATCTTTTTTGGGGGGGTGGGAAGATGCTTTGTTGCTTCGCTGGTGTGTGGGTGGGTGGGTGTCCTGGAAAACAGCTGATCACATGTTCGTTCTTTTGTTGGTTGTACTTCCATTCACTTGCCTTTATTCAAGGCTTTGGAGGGAGGGAAACCAAATGATGCAAGCCCTAGTTCTGTGGTGTGTGTTTGTGTGTGCATGCATGAAGGGAATCTGCTCCACCATGTTTTTGCTTGTTCATGCTTTCATTGACTCGTTTCTTTACAGAAGCCTTTCGGGGCTGGGGAAGACGGGGGAGTTTGGCAGATTGCTCTTTCGATTGCTTGTTTGTTTGTCCTTTTTCTTTCCTCTCATTATTTATGGTCTCCATAACCCCCTCCTTGCTCCCTCCCTGCCTCCTGCCTGACTTTAATCATCTGGAGGTGATTCCCCCCACCACCTTTGCCTGTGTGAATTAAGCAAAACAGAAAGTGTCTGGATCTGTCTTCATCATTCGAAAATGCCAGGCATCGTGTGATTTATGCACTCCTGATGCGAAAGGACGGTAATCCGGAATCTGGCAAACTTTTTCCTGTCGTGGAACCGGCCCCTCAATCAGGATCTCCCCAGACCCTTCTTGGAGGACTGCTAAACATGTTCATTCATATGTACTTAAGGCTCCTTCTCATTCCTGCTAAATGTGTAGCCACTGGGGATGCAACTGTGATTTATGCTACTAGTGGGGTGTGTGGCCATTGAGCTCATTTGTGGTGGAGTCAGAACTAGCCTGTTTGGCTTCACAATCCCCCTTTAACACATAGAAACATGGAATCTTAGAGCTGCAAAGGAATACAAAGGCCTTCTAGACCAGTCCCTTATGGTGCAGGAATACACTCATAAAACACATAGAAAGATGATCATCCTACCTCTGTTTAAAGATGTCCAAAGATAGAGATTTCACCACTTTCTGAGCCAATCTATTCCACTGTTGAGCAGCTCTTACATTAAAGAAGTTCTTCCTAATGTTTAGATGAAATATTGTGTGTGTGTGTGTATGTGTGTGTGTGTAATCTGAATCCATTGGTTCATGTTCTAGACCAGAGCTCTCATGTCTAGAGAGCAGCAGAAAAAAAAAGCTGTTCTGTCTTCTACATGACATCCCTTCAGATATTAAAAGATAGTGATCATGTCACCTCTCAATCTTTCTCTTCTCCTGTATAAACATATCCAGCTCCCTATGTTATTACTCATAAGGCTTGATTTCAGGACATGAGGGGTTCACCTGGAATTGAGCAACATTTACTATCTTGAGAAGCAGACATTTATGTAGGTGTACCGTTGGCCAGAAATTAGTGTACTGGCATTTATGTCCATGTCCAGGCATTTACTAGTATTTGGATTGGAATCAACTTGTACCCACTAAGACATTTAACCTCTAGATGAGGCATGTGCATATCTTTAAAGTTTGTTTCAATTGATTTCTTTGTTTTCACTCCTAGCCCAGTCTCTATCATTAAAAAAAAAAAAAAAAAAGAATAAAATCCATCCCTTTGGGATGGGAGAGGGTTACATAATTCAGATGTGCATATTTTGTGTGCATTTTTATAATTGCTCACATTGCTTGCATCTATTCCCCAATTTTATATGTATGTTTACACACCTCTCTATGCACGTTTTCAAAGGCACACACAAATTTTCAGAAGCCTCCACAGTATTAATATGCCAGTTGTATCTGGTCTTCAGCCAGTCTTGGAAGTGTGGGCTAGAGAAAGTCCGCTTAACTAGACTGCTGGGACAGAATCCTCACATATTCCATTTGTCGACACCCAGATGAGAAGGCAAAAAGCTAAAGAATTCTGGTGTGCATACACACAACAACATTTTAAAAAGTGTCATCAAAAGATAAAATGAGGACAGTGATTTTCCAGAGACAGATACAGGGACAGAAGAAATAGTGACTATCCCTAATAAGTAAGTATGAAGTACTAAATCAGTCTGCTTTTATTTCCAACTTTTTCTATTAGTCAACAAATGATATCCTTTTTCTCCTTCATCTCTTACATTTGATGGCCAATATTCCCTTTCATGCTACCCATTTTTTGCTCAGTATTTTTGAGAATTGCACTCTTTAACCCCTTCAGTGATGCACACAAACTTGAAAACACATGAGTGCTTACAAGAGGAACCCCTCTTTGAAACTGTGTCCTTCTTTTGAGACTAAAAGGCTCCCAGAAATCCTCTAAGATCACTGGTTCAAGATTCCATTCAATGACTTGCTCTTGCTTTAATGTCAGCTTGTACTCACTTTGATGCTGCTACAAAAGGTCCAGTTCTTCTGCCACAATAAAGAAGCTTTGAAGCTGGAATGGGCTTGTTCTGAAAGGAAGGGGCCTTCTGCTTCACCCCCTTTGCTCTTTTCCTTTAGCTATGCGTACAACACCGTTAAATCTTGGAATCAGGAAAGACACTGATAAACTTCTGAAAGACTTTCTCTCATCCCTCCCTTCCACTATCTATGTAAACAATGTCAACATGAGTCGTTAGTCTTTTAAGCACACCTGATTCATGACACACTTAATCAAATGATATTGCATTTATGATTCATGCATCAAATCACAGAGATATTAATTTGGAAAATTATTGTCATGCTGTCACTGTGGCAGAGATTTCGTGCACACCTTGAATTCAGTTCATCAACAGCAGGGGGGGGAGACCTAGTAGCCCTTTAGATGTTGTGCTGCAGTTTAAAGCATTCCTCAACATTGGCTATTCCAACTCTATTTGGAGGGCCACACAATTTCCACCTCAGCCTAACGTTAGTCAGTGGAACCTAGCCATAAGTAATATTTATTTGTTTGCTTGTTTTATTCCTTTATATCTCACCTTTCTCCCAATAATGGGACTCAAGATGGCTAAAAACACATTTAAAATAATACAAAAGCATTAATAAAAGTATAAATATAAAATTAAAAAACCCAAACCATTTATCAAGTTTAGATATTAATCAATAACAATGTTAACCCTTATTAAAAGACTATATACAAAACATTTCTTTAAAAAAGCACCACACAGCATTATAAGCCCAAACCCAGTCAGTTTGTAAAAGCTTGATCTCATAAAAATGTGTTGACCTGCTGATGGAAGGAGGGCAAAGACAAGGCCATCTTGGCCTCTCTAGGGAGAGAGTTCTCCAAAGTCTGGGTGCAGCCACTGAGAAGGCCCTCACCCTTGTTCCCACCAAGCAAGCCTGAGAAGGTGGTGGGACAAGAGATAAGGGTCTCTCCAGACCACCTTAGTGCTCTAATGGGTTCATAATGGGAGATTTGATTCTTCAGATAATCTGGACCCAAGCTGTATAGGGCTTTATAGGTCAAAACCAGCACTTTGAATTGTGCCCAGAAACAGACCAGCAGCCAGTGGAGCTGTTGCAACAAGGGAGTTGTGTGCTCCATGCAGCCAGCCCCTCTTAACAACCTGGCTGTACCTCTTTGGGTCAATTGATGTTTTGGAGCACTTTTCCAAAGGCAGCTGTACATAGAGCACATTACAGTAATCCAAATGGGATGTAACCAAGGCATGTACCATTGTGTCCAGATCCAACTTCTCCAGGAACAGGCAGAACTGGCACACTAGCTTTAACTGTGTGAAAGCACTACTACTGAAACCTGGGCCTCCAGGATCAGAGCTGAATCCAGGAGTACCCCCAAACTGCAAACTTGTGTTTCAGGAAGAGTGTAACCTCATCTAACACAGGCTGAATCCCTATTCCCAGATCTGTCTTTCAACCAGGAACACTTCTGTCTTGTCTGTATTAAGCTTCAATTTGTTTGCCCTCATCCAGTCCATTACAGCTGTCAGGCAGCTTTTTAGCACAGGGACAGCTTCCTTGGAATTAGGTGGAAAGGAGTAATAGAGCTGGGTATCATCAAATAGCATAGGGCAAGGGCACAAGACTGAACTCTAAGGGACTCCACAGGCTAGTGACCAAGGTGTCAAGCAGGGATGATGATGATGATGATGATGATGATGATGATAATAATTTATTTATTTATTTATTTATTTGTATCCCTCCCCTCTACAAAATGCAATCGGGGTGGCTTACAGCATTTAAAATATAGATACAAACCCCTCCATCCCACCCACCCCAGAGAGATCCCCCAGCACCACCCTCTGGGAGCACCCTTCCAGGAAAGAATGGACCCACTATAGAACAGTACCTCCAAGCCCTATACCAGAGAAGTGAATCAGAAAGATAGCATGGTTGATGGTATCGAAAACTGCTGAAAGGTCCAGCAGAACCAATGGGACACACTCCCCCTGTCCAGTTGTTTCCACTAAGATGACTAAAGCTGTCTCTGTTCCATAACTAGGCATGAAACAAGATGAGACAATCTGCCTCATCCAGGAACTCTGGAGTTGAAAGGTTACCACCTTGCCCTCAAAAAAGAAGATTGGAGACTGACCTATAATTATCCAGCATAGTAGGTTAAGAAGAGGTCTTACTGTAGCCTTCTTCAGGTGTGTTAGGACCCTGCCTTGTTGTAAAGAGGCATTAAACACTTCCTTTGGTCACTCAGTCACTCCTGCTCTGACCAGGAAGGTCAAGGGCCTAGTACACATGTGGTGGTCCTACCTTTCCAAGTATCCTGTCCAGCTAATTTTAGCTGGAGCATCAGTGTTCCTTCTAGTGATTGGGAAGAGGAACATATTTTTATGAGAATCACTTAAGTGAGTTTTTGATTGAAAAGCTTTCTTAATGCTCAAGCTTGGCTGTGGCTATTGTTCATAGGCCATAGCAGCAATTTACCAGTGGCATCTCTTTCCATAGTAATTTTGGCATCAGTAAATGATCTTCTGGAACAAATTTTCAGGTTTAGGAGTACTAGCTGAAGAAACCAGTGATCCAATCTTATAAATTCAACTGCCTTGACTTTAAGTATGTTACTGATTGCTAGTTTCTTCTCAAAGGTATCAACAAGAGATTTCAACATTTTTCTCCTTGCTTCAAGACAGCCTTTGAAAACATGCAGTTTTCAATGCTTAGTCACAATTTGGTAATTATTCTGTGCAAAATTTTCATGTGGCTGTTGTGCACAGAAAATAGCATTTTGATAACTTAATGGCAGTACATGTGAAAGGGATCCAGGAATCTTAGTGGACCCCACACTGATTAGTCACCAGTGTGTGAGTCACCAGTGTGATGCAGCAGCTAAAAAAGCCAATGCAATTCTAGGCTGTATCAATAGGAGTATAGTGTCTTGTCAGACCTCACCTGGAACACTGTGTCCACTTCTGGGCACCACAATTCAAGAAGGGTATGGACAAGCTGGAACGTGTCTAGAGGAGGGCAACCAAAATAGTAGGAGGTCTGGAAGCCATGTCCTATGAGGAATGCTTTAGGGAGCTGGGTATGTTTAGTCTGGGGAAGAAAAAGGTTAAGAACGGACATGATAGTCATATTTAAATATTTGAAGGGATGTCATACTGAGGATGGAGCAAGCTTGTTTTTCTGCTGTTCCAGAGACTAGGACACGAAGCAATGGACTCAAACTACAGGAAAAGAGATTCCATCTAAACATCAGGAAGAACTTCCTGACAGTAAGATCTGTTCAGCAGTGGAATGCACTGCCTCATAATGTTGTGGACTCTTCTTCTTTGGAGGTTTTTAAGCAGAGGCTGGATGGCCTTTCACAAGAAAGGTGCCTATCTCTTCATATTTTTATACATTTCTCGTATGTTATATGTCTCATATTTCTATTCTGTACACAGTGGCTCAAGTCAGAAATCATAGCAAAGCATAATTTAGGTTGGCCATTGTTTTGAACCCAAACCACAGCAGCTTCGCCTCCCAAATCTTCAAGCAAAGTAAGGTTTAGAACTCTTTCCCTTTATTTTCCACATACTCAACCCCCCAGTCTCTGCATACTATTGGTTATTACCTTCACATCCTGAACAATGGCTATAACTATGGTTTGTTTTTCTAGGCATCATACAAAAACATCATTAGCATGAAACATGGCCTGCAAGCCATAGCTTCTGGTTCCATTCTTAAATTATTTTGTAATCTTTATTTTTTATGCATTTGTTCTTCATTCTTCGATCATTAACTTTTGCTCTTATTTTGCAACTCCAAATCATAGTTTGCCAGATCATATCTACATTTTTTAGGCTGCTTGCAAGAAAAGCTAGAAAAGTTTCTTTCCCTTATGAAAAGAACAATTCCATACAAGAGAATAATTTTAACAGAGTTAACACTTTTTTTCCCAGGTGTTGCAACTAATACCTTGGCTTAGTGAGAAATGTTGGAGATAACAGAATGGTTCCAATGAGCAGATAAAAACCAAGACCGTGATAGCAAAGCGAAATTCACTCCCATTACTTCTTGTTCATAGATGTATTCCAAGAGGTAATGATCCCCTTCTTAGAAAAGTGAATGGCTGATTGCTATTGCTAGAGGAAGAAAAAGGACAGTGCTCCTAGAGAATCAAAAAGACATTAATATAGCATTAGGTCAATTAAACTCATACCATCCTTTGAATGCTTATGGGACAGTAAAATAGCCCAGAATTTTCTTTGGCCAATGAAGAAAATATCTGGAACCCTCACTTGATACATTAACGATGACATTTTCTAAACTGTCTCATGACATTAAGAGTTAGTAGTGAAACTCTATGTAACTATGTTTGTGCAGTTTAATTTCAACTCTGCTCCAGTCCTTCATTGATAAGACATCAAGCACAGCAGGCTGGATTCTAAACTGTTCTTCATTCTGTTTTAAGTTGCAGATTAGTTTTATTGGTCTGGATTCAAAATTGACTCATGGTGCTTTTTATTTGTTTGTTTAAAACCTTCTTTTCCAGATATTCAGTTTAAAATATTTTTATGATACCAACTGTCAGCTGCCTATGGAAAGTTTTTGTTTTGAAATGCACTATATACATCCCAAAACAAACAATCCACAATTAATACTAAACCAGAGCCTCCCCTCTTTCTGCATGTGTGTGTACATTTGTGTGTATACACACACACACACACACATATACATATATGTATGTGAGTGTGTGTGTGTTTTGTGGTCAATATTTCCCATATTTCTTATGAAGCCAGAATTTTCTTTAACAAAACACCAGGAGGAGTGCCATAAGATGATATAGGGGACCAAGTCAAAATGACCAATATAATGCATGTTACAATCACAACTGGAATGCAATTATATCGGGGATGCCCAGATGAGACACTGATTCAGGCAACTACAACCTCAAGTTTATTTAACATTAACATAGAAGGATCTGCAATAGTCATGACAATCTGTATGATACTAATGTAGGAGTTGCTGAGCAGGCATCCTTGCCTTCAGTGAGACATACTGAGCTACGGATAGAAAGAATATTCAAAAATATTTAGAAAATGGTGAAAAAGCAAAAGTGTTTCTTGAGTGTTGAGAAACCTTGACCAGAGGAATCATAGACTGATGAGAATCTTTTTATGGCTTTAAAAAAAAACCCATAAAATCTGTACATGACTGTTTTGAACAAGCAGTATTTTTCTGTTCAGGAAACTTTTCTGCAGATAAAATATTTCTGCACAGAAAGATTGGCTTGCATTTGTATTTGAAGTTATGGATCTGTAAGCTAGAGTTATGGATTCATAACTGCTGCATATTAAGTAACACCACAGAGTCACAATCATAGCATGATTGCCCAAGTTGACCTAACAAGCAGCAGCCACACTGAGTAAAGGAGGTCTGTTTAGCTGCCAATTGACACATTATCACAATACATTGTTATAGTGATATTATTCCACTTTAACTGCTATGGCTGCCTCCTGTGGAATTCTGTGCTTTGTAGTTTAGTGAGGCCTAAGAGCTCTCTGGCTGAGAATGCTTAATGCCCCTCCCTAAACTACAAATCCCAGGATTCCACAGGAGGCAGCCAGAGAAGTTAGAGTGGAATAATAATGCTATAACTGTGTAGTGTTATAATCTCCTGAGACACAAGAAAGATTATCTTTCCATTTCCCTCCCACCCACATATGAGGCTCTGATGAGGAATTGTGACAGGGGTTCTTCTACTGCTTGTCACAGCCATGCTTGGTGGTGCTGGTGGTGGTGGTAGGGATGAGAACATCCTCCTCCTTGTGCCCTGATCAGCAGCAGGTGAACAGAGCTCCTTCACCTGATGTGGCTGCTGGCTATTAAGGTGGCCAGGGGGGGGGCATTACTTAGTTACACATTGGGCAGGAAACATGACATCATTACACATTCCTAACTAAGCAGCTGATGTAGTGATTATTTTTTGCACTTAAAATGTTGTTTCCTGCACAGAAAATGCAGTAGGTGGGCATTTATTTGTGCAAAATTCACATACAAGCATTTTGTCCAGAAAACAACTTTTTTCTTTTTGCTCAGGAAATAAAATTTACTTTGCAGAAAGTAATAGTTCAGAAAATGCTGTTCTCCTGAATAGTGAAGGTTGTTTTCTGCTCAGAACAACCACATGTGAACTTTTTTGTAGAATAAGGCCCAAGCTTTGAATAGTCATTGAAAACTGCACAGTTTTGTTTTTTGTTTTGTTGTGTTTTGTTTTTTAAAGAACTTTCTTGCAATGAGAAGAAAAATGCCAAAATTTACTTTGGTTTCCTATGAGAAGAAAATTACCGAAGAATTACATCCATATACTGAGCTATAATTTTAACGTGTGGTTACTGCCTGCTCCCTATTTATTGTCCATACCTCTTCAGGAACTGAACTGAGTAACTCCCCACAAGCTCCATGATTCTGTGCTGCTGACACAGATTGGCCCCACTCCCAGATCTCACAGTCCTGCATAGCAAGTCTCAGGAATCCCATATCACCTTAGAGGTATCTCAGAGAATTCACAGTTGAGGCTCAGGCTCACTTCTTGTAATAGCAAGTTCAATGGATTTCAGGATAGTACAGCAAAAGCTGGAAAAGACCCTTCCCTCAACTCTGGAGAGCTAATGATAATTATTGTAGGCTGTAAAAATTACATGATGCAGAAATTACAGACCACAACCTACAAGAGGCCCCATCAACATTTTTGTACTACCAACTCTCCCCAAGCCCCTGAAATTCCCAAAATAAAATAAAATAAAATAAATGTCTCATATGATCTAAAACTAGGGATGGAAAAAAAATATTCAAAATGTTTTGGGGGAAAAAACAGGTTTCCGGAGTTCGTGATGAAAAGAATCCTAAAACGTACCCAAACAACACTGATGAGTAAAAATCTTCACAGTTTAGGAGTTATTCTGTGCAAACAAATGCAGAAAAATTATATATATGGACATTTAAAAAATCTATCCCCAGAAAACAGTATTTTCTGCACAGAAAACAATATTTTTGTGTAGAAAATTCTTTCTGGACTGGGAACTTTTTTTGGGTCAACTTGCTCTTTTCTATGCAAAAGAACAAAAACCGAAACCCACCTCATATTTGACTTAGAATAAGTCCCAAGCTGGGAATAGTCTGCACAGTTTTCAATGACTTTCTCACAGGAAGGGGGGAAATTGTACTATTGTTTATTCTTGTATATAAGGACAAAATTTATAAAGATTTACAAGCCTACCTAAAACTACTGTTCTTCAGGAACCAGTTTTCCTTTAATTTAATATGTCACTCTCCATTGTTGGCCAAAACGTGGCCAGAAAATCCAGATGTCAAATCCCGAAATATATTTCTAATTATTAATGGGTAGTAGTAATTCATGAGCAATTTTCATGAGCAATTTTTGCAAACAGGATGGTGAAGATTTGTGTGTGTGCACGCGTGTGTGTGCGCACGCACATGTGAAAACTGGGTCCCTGTAGCTCCCACTGTTGCTCTTAGCTAGAGTGATTGATAGTCGGTTTTGTAATGAGACAGCTTTCTTACATTTCTAATATGCTTCCAAGTGACGAACACATCTTACACTGTCATTCTAAAATGTAGTTTGGGTGAGGTGCTGAAACAATGAGAGTAGTGGGACAGATTGGGCTTCTGTAGCCTGTCTTGCCTCTTCTGCCAGCCCAGCTAGGATAGTAGGTGAATCTTCATCTTGGTTTTCACACATACCCCATCCCCACCTCAGCTGGCTGCAATTCTCTTCCTGCTGTCAGGCAGTAGGATCATATATATTGATTGTCAGATTGTTTAGGAAAATAATGAGGTGGCCTATTTTCCAGCTCTCTCCCTCTCTCCCTCATAATTCAAAAAGGACCATTCAACATACCTAAAAGTTTAATGGACTCCTTAGATTCCCATTCATTTTGTCTCATAGGTACAGTGAATAGCTGACTATTCTTTTTTCTTCAAGGGGTGATCAAAGAATCATAGAGTTGGAAGAGACCACAAGGGCCATCCAGTCCAACCCTCTGCCATGCAGGAATACACAATCAAATCATTCCTGACAGATGGCCATTCAACCTCTGTGATCCAGGAACCAAGCAACCTCTTCCCACAAGAATTGCTTGTAAACTCCATACATGCTTGATAGTTGGCAGTTATTTGGGAGAGTGCTGTTATGGCATAAAGCATTCTCTGTCAATTGTTATATTTTTTTTGTTTCCTTATCCACAGGAATATAATGTTGCTTCTGCAAATATTTGTTCTGCATGGCTTTGACAATGATCAAATTCAGTTGTGGATGTTAAAGAGCACTTCAGAGTTTTCATCCTGAACATGGTAGAGACTATCAGTCTTACATGAACTGGATGGTACAGAGTATGAAGTTTCCCAAGACCGATAAGCCAAATGCAAATGTTATAGCAATACAGTTACAGTAGCTTGTTGAAGTAGCCTGGGATTGCAGCCATTTGAAAACTGAGGGGCCGGTTCCACAACAGGAAAAAGTTCGCGAGATTCCAGATTACCATTCTTTCGCATCAGGAGCGCATAAATCACAGGAATCCTGGCATATTCAGAAGATGCAGCCACTTTCGGTTTTCCTTAGTTTACACAGGCAAAGGTGAGGGAGATCACCTCCAGATGATTAAAGCCAGGCAGGAGGCGGGGAGGGAGCAAGGAGGGGGTCATGGAGACCATAAATAATGAAAGGAAAGAAAAGGACAAACAAACAAGAGATCGAAAGAGCAATCTGTCAACTTCCTGGTCTTCCCCAGCCCTGAAAAGCTTCTACAAAGAAAGGAGTGAATGAAAGGACAAACAAGCAAAAGCATGGTGGAGCGATCTCCTTCCCTTCCCTTCCCTTCACGCATGCACACACAAACACACACCACATAAGCAGAGGCTTATTCCTGATCATCTTCCTGCCTCCGAAGCCTTGAATAAAGGCAAGTGAAGGGAAGGACAAACAAACAAAAGGACGAACATGCGATCGGCTGTTTCCCTGCACACACGAATGCACACACATACACACACACACCAGTGAAGCAGGGGCTAGCCCCAATCATCTTCCCAACCCCCAAAGCCTTCCTTTGAAACAGACAGGAAGGGCTCAGAGCAGATTTTCCAAAGTGGGCTGCAAGCAGAAGAAGGGTGAATTTCTTCTCTCCAACCCCTCAGTGTTTTCGGATAAAGCACAATGGTCACTCCAACCAAACAGGATTCAGCTCTGCTCACAGTAATTCGAAAAGGTTGATGCCAGTTTACACGATGGTTAGTACCCATGACAAATTATGTGCATTTTCGTGAACTTAATCAAAAAAGTCTGGAAAACTAGCAAAAGCTGATACTGCGCGACTTACGGGGTTTTTGCACCCCCTCCTTCTGAAAAGGGTGCCGTTGCTTCAAAATGCGTGGGAACTATCATGCTTCTTGTCGCATTCTTTGAGGATTTATTTTGCCGTGTAAATGACCCCTGAGTCAGTAGTGGAAGATACAGGGGTGTCAGGCTGTTTCAGTTCAGTTCAGATCCAAAGTCTCTGACATTCTGATCACCAGGTCTGCATAGTGTGATACCACTGGAGAAGACAAAGGTAAAGAAGGAATAAAAAGCTCTCAAATGTTAGTAGTGGAAGACAGCTGGTCTTCTGAATGAAGCAACTAAGGCACAAGAAAGGAACTGAAGAGGTGAGCAGGAATCGATATAAATATATCTCTGTGTGTGTGCACGCACGCATGCACACACACACATACAGAGAGAGAGAGAGAGAGAGAGAGAGAGAGAAAGCTGTGCAGGGAACTATCAGCAAGAAGTATTACTCAGGTTCATCATTTGTCATACTGAAAAGTAGTTACTCTACACACTAATAGTCATTATTTTTCTACCATTGTCTGTTTCTGGGTGGAAAGATTGATATATCTGGTTGTGCTCCCAGCCAGCAGGTTTTTCTGTTTAGTTGCACAAAACACAAAACAATATTGACAGCAATGGGTATAAATTTGAGAAGAAGTCGATTGTCTGGGCAGGACACATTTTGGCTTCTATTTGTAGGGCTGCCAGTCCAATCAATTGAGACAGATGTATGGAAAGTACCGGTAACTGCAAGTACTGATTTTCCATGGTTATCAGCACAAACATGTAATTACAAGCATTAACTGATCTGCAAACAGGCAATCATGCAGCAATTGCTAACAATCAGAAATGGTTACAGCCTTTGCCTTATAACTGGGTAGTGCTACGTAGCAACCACAGCTTTTTATCTATCTTGACACAGCCAAACAAGTAACTGTACAAATATGTGGTTACTGGTCACTGCAAAGCTGAGTACTTATGACTACCCATAGTGAAACCTTGGAAAAAATCCGTTTTTGGTCTCCAGCAGAATTCCCCAGCCAATGTTCTTCCAATTGCCTGATAGAAGGTGATTGTCAATACATAAGACCCTTTCACACTGTACAGTTGTAGCAGTATGATTCCATTTTAGCCATTATGTCTGCATCATAAGGTATCCTGTGGTTTGTAGATTTGAAAGTACCCCTCCCTTAACTGCGAATCCCAGGATTCCATAGGATAGAAACATGGCAGTTAAGAGTGGAATCACAGTGCTATAAATGGGTAGTGTGAAAGGGTTGTGACTTCAGGCATGTTTTTGTTTTGATGGTACTCTTTATACCAGTCTCATTCTCCTCTTTCACCCTGACAGTCGTTGTTCCTATTTATCCCAATACCATTTCATTTTAAGGACTGTGATAATAGATACGATTTTATTTATTAAGACATTTAAGCTTCTTTTTTTTAAAAAAAGTCATCAGTCAAAAATGTCCCTAGAGCAGCTTACATACATTTTTTTTTAAAAACCAACCCAATCCAAACCAAAACATGACACACACTGCCTGTATGCTTATAATCTAAATTAATCAAGTGGGCCCTTGGTACCCTCTGCAGTTTGGTTCCAGGACCCCCTATGGATACCAGAATCTGTGGATGCTCACATCCCATTATATACAATGGCAGAATAAAATGGTGTCCCTTATATAAAATGGGTGAACAGCAAGGTTTGCTTTATGGAATATATATATATATATATATATATATGGGGAAAAAAATAAGCTGTAGGTTGGTTGAATCTGTGGATAAGGAGGGCAACTGTGCAACAAAATGAAGGAAAGGGGGGAAAGCAAGTACAGTTAGCCCCAGCTCATTATCTAACAATTCCTTCTTTCAACACTTGCAAATTAAGGACCAGTTCCATTACTTCAATGAAGAATCCACTGTTTCAATAGTTCTTGGCTACAGAGGCTTGCCTGGGACTGACTGTGCATGCACTGCTTGCAAAGGCAGTGGGGGGGGGAGTCACCAAGCTGACTGAAAGGCTTTGCAAGCAGCAGATAGGTGTGTGTGTGCAGGCACCTGTGGGTACACAGAGGCAGTCCCAAACGAGCCACTGTAATTACCTCATGTTCCCTACATGGGTTCTGATTTTCAACCAATTCTGGTTTCTGATACTGCTGTACTCATTTGTTTGTTTGTTTATGTATTTATTAGATTTATACCCTACCTTTCTCCCAAGATGGGATTCAAGGCAGCTTAACCTGTCAGATAAGCAGGGACTTCCTGTAGACTTTCAGCAGAGTTGATACAATGGCAGTCTAATGTCTTGCCTCACCTTTCACAATATTCAGTTATAGTGTTATGATTCCACTTTGACTGCCGTGGTTCTCTCCTATGGAATTCTGAAATGTGCAGTTTCGTAAGGGGTATATAGAATTCTCAAAGAGCTCTAGAGCATCTCTAAATGACAAACCCCAGGATTCCACAGGATCTAGTTCTGGCAGTTAAAGAGAAAACATAGTAAATAAACAAACCATGAAAGTTAAAGGTCCTTCCTATCTTTCCCCTTCCAAAGTCACCTTCCACCTGTCCTAACTGTTCCTGCAGCTACACTGTCCAATCTCTTTTCAGGAAAGAATACCAGTTACAGTGATGTCAACAAAGCTGATCAAAACTGCAAATTTGCCTCCCATTTTCTTCCTTAATAACCAACATATGGTGTCATTTTAAATTTGCCTGACTAGGTGAACGGAAGGCAGGCAGGAAGGTACTATTCAGTCATGCAAGAAGCATATACAAAATGTGAGGAAGATGAGCATGCTAGTCCCTCTCCCTCCATTACTAGTTCTGTCTGTTATCCTACTTGTAGAGAGTAATTTTCTCAACTATTCATGAAATCTTTCCATGTGAACTAGAGCCCTTATTTTCATGGATTCTTGTTCTACATCCTCCATAGATAATAAAAGATCTCCTCATCAGAACTCTCACCCTTCCATGACTACAATTTGCAGGAAATGACAACATATGAGGTGGAGCTAATGTGTTCACCCTATCCACATCTTCAGTAGAGAAACTTTCTGAATGACCAAATAGGGTTAATGGGAACTAACAGAAGAATGTCTTGGGCACTTGTAACACAACCACAGACAAAGTGATCATAGTCAGTTGATTTAGCATAGGTAGTAACAATCAGATTCATTTATAGTATGAGAAAATGAGGACAGTGATTGTCAGGACAAAAAAAGGGGGGGAAATGATTCTGAGGAACTACCAGTACCAAGGCAAACAAAAACATGTGAACCAGCATCAGAAATAAAGCTGAACTTATTTTTTTTTCCCCAGAAAGTGATTTTCTGACTTTTTTTTAAAAAAAATGTCCAACATGTGTTGAAGAATGTCAGCTTCTCTTCCAGAGAATTCTCAATGAAATATCCCTCCCACATTTCTTTGCCAGAAAATAGGAAAGAGACTTTCAGGAAGCATATTTAAGCTGCTACATTTTCCTCCAAAAGTATGAACTAGAACAGTAATTCCATTCTGGGCTAAAATTTTACAATTTTTTTCTGATGACTTTTTCCCTCTCTCACAAACTTATTGGAAAATTACACCCCTTGGCCATGATAGCATTTGGTAAAACACTCTTCTTCTCCTATCCCCCTTTTTGTTTCTCATAAATATGGTGGAAAATGTTGCGGTACTATTTTTGCTCAGTCCTAAAAACAGCACAAATCTTCAGGGCTTTGCTTGGGTCTATACTTTCAAAGTGAGTAGAGAATTTGGAAAATGGCTAACACAGCCCTACCCTGTTTCCATACACTGATAAGGAGATACACTACTGTGCTTTGTTTTATTTTCGTTTTTTTTAAAAAAAAATTAATGTCCCTTGCTGCTCGATTAACTTCTCATCAGAGAAATTTTACTGCATGGGAAAAGAGAACCTACTGTGACAACTGCAGGGGATCTATTCCCAGTGTTACCCACTGGAAAGAGGCTTATGCTTCCTGACTATGTAAAATTATAGCTGGGAGGTATAATGCCCATTAGAGATGAGCTGATGCCTGCTGCTCATTACGTTATGCATAAAACAAATGGCATATTGCTGGAGTAATAGCACAGCCTATACTCTATCTACTGGTATCATTATAATAAGCGCACTAAGTACAATTTATGACTCCTCAACCCCCAAAGGAGCTGATTTCTCTTTAAAAAGTGTATGTGTATATATATATATATATATATATATATATATACATATATATATATATATATACATATGGTAGTGGTGTTAGTAATTAGTCATTGCTTGAGAGGACAATAATCTAAGCACAGCCCCACAAATCCTTCGCTGGTGGCTTTCATGTCATTGCAGTGGTGAATTTGCTGTAAGTTTTAGCCTGGACTTTAAAGGGGGTGTCTAATGTGTTGAAGCCTATGCCCCAAACAGATTCAATTACTTGGATAGTTCCTTTAAAGTGAAGGACATGGAAGCCACCAGTCACCATTCATATAAAGATATGATGTTTTCTATGACATAAACAAACAAACAAACAAATTTATATCCCATTAGCTGTACCCAGCGTAACATATGCCATTAAAAAGAACTCCCCCCCAAACTCCCGGTAAGCCTCACAACAACCCTGTAAGGTAGGTTGATGGATTTTTAAATTCCTCCTCCCCCTTCTTAGTATTCCACACTTTTCCTGGAATTGCTGAAGGTGACTCGCTCTGTTGTCCTGCTGCGGCCATTGCCAGTTGACTACCACTGCTGGCACCATTTGACTATTTGGATCCTGTCGCAGGTGGCCCGCCACCACCAGATGACTCTCTGGGTTCCAATCTGTGCCACAAATTGATTGGCAGGAGTGGATTAGGAGGTGGAAATGGAATTTGCATGTTGGAGGTAATTGGTTGGGTGTGTTTCCTGAGCAGCCAATCAGCACACTGGGAAAGGCAACGTACCCAAGATACACACACACACACACACACACACACACACACACACTAGTTGGACCTGGCATACCATACGCCATTAAAAAACTCCCCCCAAAATGCCCAGGAGACCTCATGACAACCCTTTGAGGTAGGCTGGTGTGTTTTACTCACCCACCCTCCACTCATTCTGCCCCCTGCCCTCCCTGCTCGTTCTGCCCCTTGTTACCCCCAGCACTCATACTTCCCCTCCCCCTGCTCATTCTGTCCCTCCCCCACCACTTGTTCTGCCCCTACCCCACTTGTTCTGCCCCCCACTCATTCTACCCCTCCCACCACTCATTTTGCCCCTCCCCACCAATCATTCTACCCCTCCCACCACTCATTTTGCCCCTCCCCACCAATCATTCTGCCCCTCCCCCACTTGTTCTTCCCCTCTCACCCTTCATTCTGCCCCTCCCCCACTCGTTCTGCCCCCCAACCCACTCCCCTGCACTCCAGAACACACAGGCACACACCACATCCACCCCCATGTTACTCACTCTCTAGCTCCAGCCGCCATGTTTGAGATCTATCATGGTCCCACCCCCAGTGTGCTGACGGCTGCCCAACAGACCTGTGATTGGTTGGTCAGTTCCCTAAGCAGCCAATCAGCACACTGGAAACACCAACATACCCAAGAAAATTTTATATATATATATATATATATATATATATATATATATATATAATAAAAATGATAAAATTTTACAAAATTCATGTAGAATTATGATTCAGCTGTTATACTTTTGTGATAGAACTCTCAATTTGGAAAAAAAGTTGCAAAATATAGTCACAGAAAGTCATTCTTGATATAATTTATTTGGAAATAATACATAAAATATAGGTCTTAGGACATAATGTTTACACAATATTATTTTGTGGGAAATGTGTTTAAAATAATATGAATTCGTTGGTGTGGGTGGGTGTTTAAAAACAGTCCAAAGTGTGTGTGTGTGTGTGTGTGTGCGCGCGCGCACGCATGTGTACCTTCAAGTCATTACTGGCTTATGATGACCCTATCACAGGGTTTTCTTGGCAAGATTTGTTCAGAAGGGTTTGACATTGCCGTCCTCTGAGGCAGAGATAATGTGATTTGCCCAAGGTTACCAAATGTATTTCCAGGGCTGAGCAGGGATTTGAACTCTGTTCTCCCAGAGTCATAGTTCAACACTCAAACCAGTACACAGTACTAGGGGGGCATCTATACAAGGGGAAAAACAGAGTACCTCTTAGTAATAGCATTTTGTATCAGCAGCGACATATCTTAATGGTGTTTTTGGCCTCAGAAGCCTTCATAAAGCTTTGCATGCCAGATGGCGGCCGAAAGTGATTTACTCGTGTTAGTTCTTTGCTGCCACCGAACTTTTAAAAAAATCATCTAAGCTCTGCTGGAGTGATATAGCAATTTTTTGATTTAACAGGAAAGAAAAAAAAACACCCAATTTTATTGCCTTAGTGATCGTTCACTAAGGTGAAAATCCGACATGATATGACAGCAGTGGGACTTTGCCCTGTTAGCAGTGCCTGTGCTTGTGCTCATCCGGCCAATCAGCTCTGCACTTCTTCTCAAATCACTTGTCTTAACAAGCAGGAATATGCACCCCACTCACACATATACATACGGGAAAAGCTATGAAGGCTTTTCCTACATTGTTTTGGGTGTTTTGGGCCCCCCTCCTTCTGAATAGTGTGGATTGGTACACAATCCCTTTTAGATGGGTAGGATTCCCAACAAATTCCATGAGGGTTATTTTGACCATTTAGACAACCCCTAGCTCTCACAGTAATTGCATTCAAAACCAACTAGGCTAGGAAAGACACTGATCCATCCATCCCTAATTTTAATAACATAGGAGTACCATCATTTCCCCTCATTTGGAAGCTAATTTTTGACATTGCCTCCATAGGCTTGTAATCCCATCCAGAGACAATCTTGCCACCGTGTATGTAACACCCTCCAGCACTTGGTAGTTCTCCTACACCTGTGCGCAAGCTGTGACCATCCCTCTTCATTCAGACAAAATTATTAGATGCCCTATGAGGAGACAAGCCCAAAACAGTGGTTAATGCATTTTGAAAGACAGAAGGGGGGGTTATACCATTGAAGAGTCACTTTAAAGCCCCAAACTCTTCTTGTTTGGAGCTGAAGTTGACAAATTGGAGCGTGTCCAGAGCAGGGTGGCAAAAATGGTGAAAGTTCTGGAAACCATGCCTTATGAGGAGAGACTTAGGGAGCTGGGTATGTTTAGCCTGGAAAAAAGACGGTTAAGAGGCGATATGATAGCCCTGTTTAAGTATTTCAAGGGGTGTCACATTGAGGATGGAGCAAGCTTGTTTTCTGCTGCTCCAGAGATTGGAACATGGAGCAATGGATGCAAGCTCCAGGAACAGAGATTCCACCTCAACATTAGGAGGACCTTTTTGACAGTAAGAGCTGTTCGGCAGTGGAACATACTCCCTCGGAGAGTGGTGGGGTCTCCTTCCTTGGAGGTCTTTAAACAGAGGCTGGATGGCCATCTGTCGGGGATGCTTTGATCATGATTTCCTGCATGGCAGGGGGTTGGACTGGATGGCCCTCGTGGTCTCTTCCAACTCTGCAATTCTATGATTCTATGATTCTAAATGAATGCTTGTAGGCTTACTGGTATTAAGAGCAGGTAGAATATAGGGGGTTCAGAATAATAAATTAATTATTTAATCATTTTCAAGTTCTTTTAAAATAACAAGTAGGATTCAGAGCAAGCTTATACTGTAAACTGACAGGTTAGATCCAGCTTTCTCCTCACATCTCCCCCTCTGTTCTCTGTCAGCTTCCCTAGAAACAAAGGGAAGGAGCGGTCTATGTTTTATGGTGAGAGAAGAGACAAAACATCAGTGGGGATTAATGAGATAAGTGCACTGGAGTTAATGGGTACATAAGAAAGAGTACATAAGAAAAAAGGCAGGCATGTTATATTTAAATCAGAGTCTCAATGAGTTTAAAACATTTTTTTTAATGCATGTTTCAAAGTACCACATACACTTAAAATGGGGTGACAAAACTATGAAAAGTATAGAAAGGAATTTACAAAATTTTGAAAAGGTTATTAAAGCAGTTGGGGGAAAAGACTTCAGCTGTTTCTTCTCTCAGCATTGGAAAGCGGGTGAAGAAAATAAAAGTGTTTGGAAAGGAAATCATGGAACAAATTCGTATACATGGAGAAGATTATTGTGGAAAAGAGAGAGAGAAGTGTAGGAGAATGGTGGTAGGTTGCAAGTCACATGCTGCTGGGCTTCTAAAATGAATGGAAAATTGGGGTAGAGAAAGCAATTGTATTTTTGTCACAAACTTCTCCTTGGTTGTGTTGATTGGTCTCTGGGGATTTGTGAGCAGCACTTCAAAAGTTACTTGATTGCTTATTTTTCTCTTTCTTTTCTTTCTACATTGAATGGCCATGTGACAAAAACACGCATTTGGTTCATATCATGACCCACAGAGCCATGGTAAATGCACTTTTTTTTTCCAGATGAATGTAGATGGAAGGGAAATGCACAAAGAAAAATATGTTTCTGCCCATCTGGGCTTGCTTTAAGTAAGCAGTTATTGACGAAGAGATACCTTTGTCTCCAGTTCCTTACATGTATATGTTTTAGGCTTCAGTTCTTAGAATTTGTCTTAATTTGCCATGCTGGTGGAGGCTTCTAGAAGGTTATGTACAAAACAACTGCAGTAGCAAAGGTTGAGGACCCCACCTAAATGACAAGGTATTGTGGTTTTCTACCTTACACAAGAGATGGGTCACTGTTTTATTCCATCCTGTTTCAATTTATTTTTGAAAAGAATTTACCAAAATTCATAATATTCCAAACTTATTTGCCATTCCCCACTACAGATGAATAACAATTTTATTTCAGCTGCTTTATTCAAAAATCAGAATGTACCAAAATTCATGATATTTCAAAGGTGGGAGGGCAAAATTGTCAGATTTACCCACCCCTCCATTACATTATAGCTACTATAATGTACAGTTCAGAATGACCATGCAAAAGGCTAATGTAACATAAAACCCATCCCATCTTGTTAAATCTATGCACAAGCACAATGACATCCTGACCATGCAATGCAGAGCGAGGAAGTTTTCAAAAGCTGGGAACCAGCAGTTGCTGGGTCCCACTTTTGTGCTGAATTAATAGAATCATTGAATCATAGAGATACAAGGGGCCTCATGGGCCATCAAGTCCACTCCCCTGCTCAATGCAGGATCCCCAGCTAAAGCATCCCCAGTAGGTAGTTGCCCATACCCTTTTTAAGGATATTCAACAAAGGAGAACCCACGACCTATCTAGGCAAATGATTCCATTGTCAAACTGCTCTTAATTTCAATAAATTCCTACTAATGTTCAGTCAAAATCTGCCCCCCTGTAACTTCAAACTGTTTGACCTGGTCCTACCCTCTGGGGCAGCACAGAAAGACCTGTCCCCTCTGCTCTGTGACAGCCCTTGATATATTTAAGAGTCCAATCACATCACCCTCAGTCTTCTCTTCACCAAACTGAACATGCTCAGCTCCTTCAACCTTTCCTTATATATGTTG
Source organism: Gambelia wislizenii (assembly GCA_030847615.1). Classification (NCBI taxonomy): domain Eukaryota; kingdom Metazoa; phylum Chordata; class Lepidosauria; order Squamata; family Crotaphytidae; genus Gambelia; species Gambelia wislizenii. Next base: position 153,884,861 of record JAUMIR010000004.1, read on the forward strand.
TTCTTCATACTTCTTATCATCTTTCATATCCTTCTCTCAACCTACATATTGTCTCCATACTTCTTAAAATGAGGTGCCCAGAAATGGACACAGTACTGCAGATGATGCCTGACCAGCACTGAATATAGTGGTATTATTACTGCCTTAAATGTGGAAACTATGCTTTTATTAATGCAGGCTAAAAATAGCTGGCTCATGTTCGATTTATAATCCCAAGGTCCTTTTCGCATGTAGCACTAGACCTCCTTCCAGTTTGAAGTGCAGCCATTGAACAAGGTTTTCCAAATAATTATGGATCCATCTGACAGATAGATAGCGTTCCTATCTATTCCACATTTAATCAGTTTGCTAATCAAAATATTATGGGAGACCTTATCAAATGCTTTGCTGAAATCCAAAGAAATGACATCCACAGTACTCCTACTATCTACTATACTAGTGAGTGATCATAAAAAGATTAGCTTGGCAGAATCTGTTCTTGACAAACCTGTGCTGACTCCTACTGATCACTGCATTTTAATCAAGATACTTGCAAACAGAATCTTGTATAATCTGTTCTAATATTTTTCTTGGTATTGAGGCTAGGTCTGGTCTGTAGTTTCCTGGATCTTCTTTTTTGCCTTTTTTTTAAAAAAAGAAAGGGACAATGTTTGCTCTTTTCCAGTCCTCTGGCACCTCACCTGTTCTCCAAGATTTCTCAAAAAATGTGGCAAGTGGTTCAGCAAGTACATCAGCAAGTTCTGTCAGTACTCTGGGATGCAGTTATCAGACCCTGAAGATTTGAACTCATTCAGGTCAGCTAGGTGATTCTTGACTAACTCCTTATTGATCTTGATTTGCAATCCAGATCCCTTGACAAGGTCTCTGCTGCTGCATGGAAGCATACAGTTCTCTCTTCGGGAGAAAACTGAAGGAAAATAGATATTGTGTAGTTGTGCCTACACAACTAAATGATGTGTTAGCATTTTAGCATAATTACTGAATAGTGGTCCCACTGTCTCCTTGATCATTCTCTTGTCTCACATGTATCTGAAAACCCCTTTTTGTTGCTCCTTGCTTGATTAGCTGGTCTCAGCTAATTCTGAGCTTTAGCTTTCCTTATACTATTCCTGCAAGCTTGGGCTACACATCTGTACTCTTCCTTGGTGGTTTGTCCTTCCTTTCATTCTTTACACATACTCTTTCTTTCCCGTTTTCACTTCCTTCTTGAGTTTTCTGCATGGTCACATTGGCTTTTTCAGATGGGTGTCTTTTTCATTTCACATGTCTAGCCATATCTATGCTTTTTTAATAGGTTATACCCTTCAATTGTAATATTCCAGTCATGAGAGTCATCCCATGAGCTCTCTGTTATGCCTACAGAATCATATTTACCTTCCTGCACTAGAACTCCAAGCTCATCTTGTCTGTTTCCCAAATTCTGTGTGTTGGTGTAGAGATATCTGAAGCTTTGTTTGTTCTCACCTATTGATTTTCTGTCTGCTTTACTGTTGATCCCATTCTCTCCCTCAGCTTCTCCTGTAGAATTCACAGCCTTGTGTTTAGAGCTTGCCATGGGACTGATGTTTAAGCGATCATCTCCAACCTCACCCTGCAAGACTTAGTTTAATACCCTTTTGATCAGCCTTCCCATGCTACTACAAAAGACATTATTCCAGTCCAAAATTTGTGAGGTGCAGCCCATCTGTAGTTGTCTGTCTAAGAAGTGAAGACCTTGGTCCCAGAAGACAAACATCTCCTGTCTACACCATCTACATAGCCAGTTATTCATTTTTAGTATCTTCTTGTACCTTTGTAGTCCTCTATCTTTCCCTTTCAGAACAGAGAAGAAAACCACCTGTGCCTCAAAACCTTCCACATTCCTGCCCAAATCTTCATAGTTAGTGCTGACCTTCTCAAAGGTGTTCTTGCCTGTGTTATTGGTGCCAACATGGATATGGAAAAAGAAGTGCTGATCTGTGCTCTTGATGATTTTTGGCAAGTTGTCAATAACACCCCCGATATATGCACCAGGAAGACAGTACACTTCCAAAGTCATCTTGTCAGGCATCCCTACGTTACCCTATATGTTGTGGGGGGTTTTAAGGACCCTCAAAATGTTGACATGAATTTGGGGGTTTAATGTACTCAGCTTGGCTATGCAAGAGGGGGCAACAGATAGCAGGATCTTTTGACCTATGTTTACCAGTACTAAGGAGGAGACAATAAGCTAGATAGTACAATAACTTGGTCTTTATTGGAGAAAATAATAACCACATTCATGCACACATTCAGGCTTCAAGCATTTACGAAAGACTAGTGAATAAAGTAGCAAGTATTGGGATAGAGGAATAGATAAGGGATTTGTTTGTTGGAGATATAACACTTATCCTGTGGAGATGAGGTCATGAAAGAAACCAGCAAAGTGGGGTGCCTGATTGGGAATGGCTGTCAGGATATTGAGACATACAGTAGATTTATCCAATAAAGAGCTAGAATGTAACAAACAGTCTGCAGTTTGCAGAAGCAAGCTAGCTGGGTAAATGTATCAATATTAACTCAGCCCAGAAGCTGAGCTGGTACAGGGATGGGCTGAGAGCTAAGAAGTACTGCTTTGGATTTCACAATGTGAAGAAGTCCTATTTTGGATCTCATTGTGTCTTGTTTAGGATCTCACAGTGGGAAGATGTTTTTCTTCTGAATCATGTATATACCTGTAAATATATTCTTTATTATGCCCAAGAGAAGCTGTTTATTTTAGACATAAAGCCTGTGACCGTGCCTGTATTCTGATGCCTGAAGGAACAACATTCTGCTATTTTACGCAGCCTGGACCTGTTTATGTTCCTAGTGCACACTGACACCTGACAATGGCTATACAGTCTGATGTGGTGTCTAGAAGCAGAGGAAATGTTGTGCATTTGAGTGGAGTTTGGAAGGGTTTTTATAGTCAGGATTTGCCTTCTGGGGATGGGATTTAGAGTGGAAGAGAATGTTTCACTTAGTTGCGGAAGGTAATACAAAACCACTCTGGATATGTTAATAGCATCTTAATGTGTGAATACTTGGTAATTGAATGGAGGAAGCAACTTTACTTGTTTAGGAGATGGGCAAAGTTATGGTGATCATTTACAGGTTGGGTCTCTACTTCTGTTGATGGGATTAGCCAGGTGTTTGGACCTTCAGTTGCCTTGCAAATTAATATTTCTTTGGAATTTGGGCTGGTCCTTCCTTAAGTGCATACCTGACTGAGTCTGCATGCCTGAACTGCATCCGAGGCTTTGAAATTTCTTAGAATTTTCCAGTTTAATGGCCTCACTGCATGGAAGGCCACATTTGACCTAATTATTAAACACTGCCAATATTTTAGATATGGGGCAGGGGATGTCAGGGTATGTAACAACTATACCCTTGAGCAATGAGTTGCCAATCACCAGCAGCTTTCTTTTATTCTTGTTGCAGTTTGTGGTTACCTTAACTCCTTCATTGGAATGCAGTATCCCTTGCTGCTGGTTTTCTATTTGAGCATCTTCACTGCTCCTATCCTCCTGAAGACAAAGCGGGGTGGTTTACAACAATTAAAATACACATCCAGACCCTCAATCCCACCCACCCCTTAAAATACAATTAAATAATTTTAAAATTTAAAACATACTTAAAATAATAAAAAAAAAAATAAAAAAAAAATAAACAATGGACAGTGGCCATGGTGAGATTGGGAAAAGCTAGATTTCCTTTTTTGATGGCCGGGTATCTATTCAGGAAATGCCTGCCAGAAGAGATCCCTCTTAAGAGCTTTTTAAAAGCTATTTAGGGCAGTAATATGACAGATCTCATCTGGCAGGCCGTTACATAATCTGGGAGCAATAGCCAAAAAGGCCCTCCGGGAGGTTGAAGAAACACTAGTCTTTAAAGGTTATAACAAATTCTTCCCAGAGGACCTGAGTGCATGGGGAGGATTATATGGAAGGAGGCAGTCCCAAAGCTAGGTTGGACCCAAGCCATTTAGGGCTTTAAAGGTGATAACGAACTCCTTGTACTGGCCCGGAAACTAATGGGCAGCCAGTGGAGTGATTTTAAGATTGGTGTTATATGGTCTCTTCTAGATGTACCTGAGACCAGTCTGGTTGCCATATTCTGTACTAGTTGATGTTTCCTGACCAAGCACGAGGGTAGCCCTATGTAGAGTGCATTACAGAAATCAATAAGGGAGATTACCAGAGCATGTACTACGGTCTCAAGATCCCTGACTTCCAGGAAAGAGCGCAGCTGGCGTATCAGCTGAAGCTGATAATAGGCACTCCTGACCATCACATTTACCTGATTCACCATCTGGAGAGACGGGTCCAGGGGCACCCCCAGACTGCAAACATAGTCCTTGGAGGAGAGTGTGACACCATCCAGGACTGGAGATTGCATCCCAATACCTGGGTTTGTGGCTGCTACTGTGATTACCTCCATTTTATCTGGATTCAGCTTCAATTTGTTTTCCCTCATCCAGTCCATTACTGCCCTAAGACAATCAGTGAGAGAAGAGATACCATCTGAAGTCAGAGCTGAAGACCAAGTCATGGAGAAATATATCTGAGTGTCATCAGCATACTGATAACAACCCGCACCATGCCTCTGGATAATCTCTTCCAGCGGCTTCATGTATATATTGAATAGCATCGGGGACAGGATGGTGCCTTGTGGGACACCACAATCAAGCCCTTTCCTTGCACAGCAAGTGTCCCTGAGCATCACCCTCTGGAATCTGCCTGAGAGGAAGGGATGGAGCCACTGCAATGCAGTGCCTCCAATCCTAGCCTTCTCAGGTGATCCAAGAGGATGTCATGATCTATTGTGTCAAAAGCTGCTGAGAGATCCAGTAGCAGCAACAGGGTCACACTACCCCTGTCGATGCTCAGGCGAAGATCATCAGCCAAGGCAACCATGGCAGTTTCAACTCTGAATCCCACCCTAAAGCCAGTTTGAAAAGGATCTAGATAATTGGTTTCTTCGAAGACAGCTTGGAGTTAAAGACCAACTGCCATTTTGATCACCTTGCTCAAAAAAAGTAGTAAGGAGACTGGCCTATAGTTCTTCATATCCTGAGGGTCAAGGGAAGGTCTTTTTAGGAGCGGTCTAACCGCCGCTTCCTTCAAGCAAGATGGAACATGACCTTCCCTAAGGGATGCATTGATGATGTCCATAAGGAACATCCTCAAGGCATCACCCCCCTGGACGGCCAGGCACGAAGGGCAAGGGTCAAGAGGGCAGGTAGTCTTCCTCACTCTACAAAGGAGCTTGCCCATGTCATCAGTACTTACAGATTGAAATTGATCCAGCATAACCTCATCAATGGAATTACTGGACACCTCGTCAATTGAATCTGCTATAATCCCGGCGTCCAAGTCGGTTCTTATCTGAGAGACTGACATCTGATGTGACTGCTTAGTTGGAGAGGTTCTGAACCCCTTCTATATGATCTCCTGATAGTGACTGTCTTCCAGGGTGTTTCTTCACTGTTGAAGGCTTCTTCATTTTCCTTGGATGTTTCTTCCTGCTGGTTCTGTAGGATCAAGCCTCCCTGTGTTCTACCCTGTAATTCCTCATGTTCTCTCATGCACTGAAGGCACTCAATAGCTAGCTACTACGTTACTTTGGGAGCCAGGGAACCAAAGTCTCATGATAGCCAACATTTCTAGCCATTGTGAGATTTCAGGCTGAGATCTAAAACAAAACAAAACAAAACAAAAACCTCTGAAGATGCAAAAATCATACCTCAAAAGATTCCAGGAATGGTCAGACCTATATAAAATGTACACCAGTGTTAGGCTGGTCTACAGGGTGCATGTGACCCCTTACACTCATTTGTGTGGCCCCTGAAGCCCTGAATCCTTGTGGTCTCACCATTGTCCAATTGAGCAAATACTGAAACCACCCCTCTCCCTTAGCAATAGGATTACCCTTGGTAATGAGGAGCAGAGAGTTTTTATCTCATTAACTGATCATACAAGTTGTTATTTGGCCTCCCCTAGGGGTTTTATCTTACTGTTTTTCTCTGTTGGCTATGGTTACTGACATAGTTCTCTACTGTATAAATGTTATAACAGACAGAGAGGGAGAAAGCACTGCACAAAATTATCCAGTGGAAATGGGATGAGGGACCACATGGAAAGATTGAGGAGAGGCTGCCTTTCAGATTTTGGACAACTACAGGAGTGGAATACTTTGCCTTCACAAAATGGGCCCTGTGAGTATTGGCAGTTTATAGGGCCTCAAGCACTAACCCCCCCCCCCAGACACATCAGAGCATGGTAACTTTGTAGCACTGGCCGTGGGGAATGTTATAGGACTTTATAAGACCACCCTCCTTTTCTGTTCTTTTGCTTGCATAATTTGTGGTGCTTTCATGCTGGCAAAAGAACCCCCTTTAACACACTTACCTTCCATCCTGTCCAAAGGCACTTGTCCAATGCAATGATAGAGGAGTGAACAGAGCTCTGTTCATTTTCTGGAATGAAATCTCGTTGATTCTAGCAAGAAGATGTGAGCATGGGGAATTCAAAAATAAAAGCAAAAATAACACAAAACCCTCACAAAAGCACAGAAACACCCTTTAAAAGTCCCAAGTAAACAGGGGAGGTTCATAAAGAGTGTCACCTACCTGGATGTTGTGATCTCACCCGGAAGGGTTCCGGCCAGACCAGCCATTGATGCTGTATTCACAAGGGGGGGAAGGCACGAGGTTTCAAACACCAGCAATGCCAGCAAAAAAACACCGTAGCCAATCTATTGATGGCTTGTCCTGTCAATAAAATAGAATGGCTTTTGGACAAGACATAAATGTGAAAGGACAACATTGTCTGGTATGTGCGCCCTTTCACGTTTATGTGCTGTTGTTAGGATGCCGTATTCGATGTGTCTGATAAAGTCCATAGTCTGAAGAGTTTTCAGCACATGGGTTCTTTCCCCTTCTTTCTCTATTGCAAGGTATGTCTCTTGCGGGGGGGGGATGTTGCCAATTCTTTAACACAGTCAGTAGGATCCAGCTCCTTACTTTCTGCACAGCTATCATGTGTGAAATGATTAGCATGTATGGGCCCTGGGGATGTGGCTTAGCATTTGATGTCATTCCATTTCCAGTTCACTGGGACTTCTCCCTTGAGGTGTTCATCAATCCTTTAAAGGTGCAAATCATATAGGGAAAATATATAGCTCACTGTCAACTCAAAGATGGACAACCTGCAAACAGCCATTCATGGAACTCTGCAAGGTACTCCTCAACAATTAACCAAGCACAATTGTAGTTGATCAATTTAACAATAATTTTTCAAGCCTTTTTAATATGGGAAAGCAGTGGCAGGAAGGAAGTGTAAAAAAACAACAACAACTAATTGAGATGGTCATGATAACTATTTTCCAAAGAGGTGTCATTCCCCCCACCCCAACCAACACACATCTTTTCCTACTTTTTGCTGTTCTCAGTCAAGGAAATGACCCTCTGACTGACACAGCACATTAAAGATTAAGCAGGTCTTGTTCATTTGAGACTTGCTGCTTAAAATAAAATTGGGATTCAAAACATGCCCCTCAGCACGCCTTTGCTGAGCTATCATGCTGATATCTGTTTTCTTTATCAGTGTCTGTTGCTGTAGATGCTGTAAAGGGGGAAAACTTCATGAATTATCAATCCTTTTCAGTTTATGCTTTGACAAATAAAGTATAGCCCTTCTTTGTTTCACACAAATGCAAATATCAGCTTTCCAAAGGACTAGAAGTGTTCACTGAATATGAAACAAGTCAGCACACTGGGAAAATGCACATACATATGTACCTGACAGAACAATTAAACATTTTATTTTTACCCACTGCTACCTATTTCAGCTAAACCATACATTTCAAGCCTGTTTCTTAGGTTGTACTATAGACAAACAGAAAGATTTGCAGAGCTTTTCATATGCAGAGCCAATTAATTCAGCTACAGATAAAACAATACATGACAGAACAATGTAACTTGGGCTTAGCTCAGTGAAACTGGTAAATCCTTATTTAACAAGTTGAAAATATATTTCAATCAAGGTTTAGCTAGATATTCTTAGTTTAGTTTTTCACATTTGAGCATTTCATTGCAGCAACATGGGCTTTTGGGTTTTGTTTTGGTTTCAACAAAATGTGGAAATTATATGCAAAAAAGTTTTTTTTTTTCTTAAAAGGGGGCATCTTTCCCGCTCTGGAGCCTCCACATTCCTAGGAGATACTAGGCAGAAAAAGTTGTGCAGTTTCTGTGGGGCTACTAAGAAAGACACAAGGAAGAAAACTGCCAAGTTTTTCCACAGGCTTGGTTTAGGACATCTTGCTATTCTTAGTATACAGTCCTCCTGGCCAACCAGTGAAACTCCCATGCCAGAAAGAGTTAGAACTCATTTAACCTCCTTTTATATCCTTCTGCTATATTGTGCCTATTAGTGCTGACTAGCATTTAGGGGGCTCTTGGTGAGGACACACTCAGAAGCCTCTTTTACAACCAGAAGACATGTGACATGTGTGCTCAGAAGTCTCTTAGGACTGAATCCAACATGAGTCCTACTGAAAGTAGATCCACATTGATTAATGGGACTTATATTAATGAGACTAATATTAATTGATTAACTGATTAATTGATGGGACTGACATTACTTGATTAATTAATTGGGCTAACATTAATTTATTAGTTAATGGGAGAAACAACACCTATTCATTATCAATGGGTGTACTCTAAGTAGGACTTTTTATTTTCTTATTTATTTATTTATTTATTTATATGCTGCCTTCCGCCCAGTGTGTGAACCAATATGACTCACAAAAAGAAGAAAATGTTGATGTGGTCCTCACATTGTATCTTCTTGGATACCGTGTGCCCAATGAAAATGGTAACACTGTTAATGAAGCGGCTCATCCACTTGTTTTGAGAGTTCTATCAAATATTTAACCTTGCTACCCAAACTGATCACTCAGAGTTCACCTCTCCCCAGATTTCTTCACAGGAAAACTTGTAACTCTACAATTAAAAAGTCAAAAGTTGACTACTTGTAATTAATTTCCCTTTACAATAACAAAGATGTAACTACCTTGCAATTTGATTATAGCTTTAAGTAGGGATAATATAATCTCTTTTGAGGTATAAAGCTCTACATGGTTTGGGTCTAGATTGCCTTAAGAATCACCTTCTCTCATACAATCAACCTCATACACTCAGGTCCTCTGGGAGATATTTACTACAACCAGCCAGGACTAGACTGGTAACTGTCACCCAGAGGACCTTTGCATAAGGTGCCTTCAGATAGTGGGATGACCTGCCAGAAGAGATTCAACAGCTAAACATACTGTCAGAATTTAAAACATCACTAAAGATCTATCTCTTCAAGCAGGCCTACCCAGTCAATTTTAATCTATGAATTTTAAATTTGTATAGATAATTTCAATGTAATGTTTATTTTAATCTTAGGTGTTTTTGTTTTGTGTGTTTTAATGTTTTTATGATATATATTGTATTTTAATTTTTATTGTACCCCACCTCGAGCCTTGGGGAGAGGCAGGTAAGAAATGTTGTTGTTGTTACATTTAGTTACTTGTATATATTTATAGGATTTATAGGATTTAGTCACAGTTATTGGTGGAGGAGGAATATTAAATAGTTCAAGTGTTTGTTCATGCTGTGTCTCATGCTGCTATTTTGTTGTGGGCATTGAGGTGAAACTCAGGCCATATCTACATGGGTCAAAAATTCCATGCTTACCTTAAAAATGGTTCTGGCAGTCCTCACAATGTATGGCTACTTCTGGGAAGGTTATATGGTTTTTAGCCCTTTATCCAACTTTTCCCTGCACTAAGCAAAGTCAGGGAAAAGCCCAACATTTTCTGGAAACTCCAGAATGGCTTTGGGTTCTGTTGACCCAGCTTTTCACACACCAAAAGCTGCACCAGGGAAAGGGCATGGCCTGCTTTCAGAGCCACTGCCTCCTCATAAGCAGGAGCTCCAAGGAAATCCTGCCCAGTGCTCCACCACATCTGCTGAGGCCAGAAGCGGGTATCTGGGCATATGATCAACAAGGAGGGGGTCACTCTTTCCCCTCCTTAGTTGCCCTGTTCTGCCTTCAGCAGAAGCAGCAGTGCACTGAGCAGGCTTTCCATAGAGCTCCACAGGAGAAGGTTTCAGTGAGATCCATCCCTTTCCCTGTGCTCCCACCACCACCACCTCACTGGCCAAGCACCTGTGGAAAGCCTGCCCAGTGTGGTCGCTTCTGCTGAAAGCAGGGAGATGCTTGCCTGGCAAGGGGGTGGTAGCACTGGAGACAAGGGGATGGGCCAGTGGGGCTAATCCCACTGTCAGTCTGGCTATCCATGTGGACAGTGATGCACTGTTGCACTGGATTGGGCCCTGCACATGCGGCCACCATCATGGTCAGTCCTGGGCCAATCTGGAGTATAATATTCTGGACTGGCCCTCAGTTAAGTAGCTGAAGCAGACAAGGCCTCAATCAAAGAAAATAATAGTATGTTTTGTACCACAGTCCAATGGCTTGTACATTGATACTTTTCAAAAGAAACAATTTAGTTATTTTTGAGAAATGAGATAGAAGCAATTTTTTTAAGTGTGTGCTTGTATGGTTTTTTCCTTCACCCAGCATGCAAAATGGTACGATATTGGTTATTTGTTGATCATTCTGTTTCTCTTTGTATTGTACTGTTGCATTGTCTTTTCAAATAAGAAAGGAATATAGCTATGATCATTGCTAACACTTGAGAGAGGTGTCTTAGAACTGTAACAATAACTAATCACTTTTTAAAAAGAATATTAAACACTGGAATGTTACTGATTCCCAGTAATAACATTTTTTATAAGGAAATTTCAATAAGTTTCTATCACGCTGCTCCTGAGGGTTACTTCTCATATTATTAGTGGAAGTTTTATCAGATTCTGAAGTGCTGTTTTAAAATTATGGGAAAAGCCCACATACCACTCTGTACACTCTGGTGTGTGAGCAGGTGGCCTCCTGATTGGATAGAATTGGGCATCACCACAGATTTGACATTTTTAGAATTCTTCCTAATTTTAGTAGCAGTCACAATTTGGGCAGACGAGTTGGTTAACTAGTCCATCCATTTTTGGTGTGACAATATGGCTACAGTACAAGTTATAAACTCCTTAACATCCAACTCCCAGAGGTTGATGAAGTTAGTCAGAGCCTTTACTCTAAAATTTTGAAACATAACATTCTGTTCATTGCTCAACATGTGGCAGATATTGACAATGGTATTGCTGATGCTCTTTCCCGCATGCAGATAGAGTGCTTCAGAGAATTGGCGGCAGAGGTGACACCCGTGGGTGACCAGATGCCACAGATAGTCCTGTGGCAAATTGGAAGAATAAAGTGTTGTGGGCTTTGAGTTTATCCATAGCCCCCAGTACAAGAAAAAGTTATGCTAGAGCAATAAGGAAACTTTTTCGGTCTAGGGAACATGAAGGCTTCAGTCAGGAAATGCCAGTTCCAGTACCATAGCTGTTACAGTTTTATGCTTTTCTTCATCACAGGGTTTAACACCTCAGTGGATCAAAGCCAAATTGTCTGCAATCACCTTTTGAGTTAAGGTGCAGGGGATGATTGATAATAATGACAATTTTTGTATCTGGAAAGTTTTAGAGTGTGGGATTAGAGAGCAGGGAGCCACAGTTTCCCATGTATTCTTAAAGGTTTGGGAATGATCTGGTCAGGCCTTATGGGACCAGATCATTTCGGAATGATCTGGTCAGGGAATGATCAGGCACATCTCCTTATGAGGCATTGTTATTTCATGCTGCTGCCCTGACTGCCTTTTATGGGATATTGCAGGTTAGTGAGCTAGTGGTGTTATCAAAAAAAAGATAGGTCACATCAGGCTTTGGAATTTCAGGACCTGTATATAGAGGATAAACAGGTTACTTTAAAGTTGTGTTTTCCTAAATCTGACCAATGGGGGGTGGGAAATTGCTGTATTTTGCAGGTGTGTAGCAATCAAACCCTTTACAACTGTATTTGCATTATTGGGGAGGGACACCAGGCCCTTTGTTTATTCATGCAGACCTGTCCCCACTAACCAAATTTCAGTTTATGTCTGTGACATCCAAGGCTTTGGGTGTGTTGGGCCTGCAAGAAGTTTGCTTCAGTTCACACTCACTTAGGACTGGGGCAGCATCCATGGCTGTTGCTTTAGGGATGCAGAACCCGGCAATTAAGAAGATAGGAAGATGGAAGTCCTCCTCCTATCGTAAATATGTCAGACACTGCTGTATTAACCAGGTTTGCCTTCCCCTTTTTTTGTTTTACAGATTTTAGGTTGTTGCTAGTGAGACATTGGGTCTGATCTGCAGCCACAGTATGGTCTAATGGGCAGTGCAGCCAGCCTGTCTCTCTCATTATGGACCTCACCTGGGTATGAGGGACAAGACCATTGTGCACTGGTTTGGCAGGAGGGGCCTTCGTTGGCATGGCCTCATGTCACTGCAGTTTGGGAAGCACTGTAGGCCTCTGCCACATATCCTCATCCTTCATTTGGGCAGGAACAACCTGGGTCTTTTAAAAGGGATGGCTCTTGTTCTCCAGACCATCCATGACATGGAAGTCATCAGGTCAAGATGGCGAAGAATGATAGTTCTGTGGCCTGCCATGCTGCCTAGACAGTTGTGGTGGGGGGATGGGGGCCCTCACTTGATAGACAGAGCAAGGCGTAGAATAAAAATGGAGATATGTAATGCCATCTCAAGGGGATTGGGGCATTACCTTCCTCATCCTGAGATTCTCTTTGAGAGACCTGAGTTCTACCAAGCAGATGGGGTCCATCTCTCCTTTAGTGGGAATAATATATTTTGGGGGGATCTTCAGTGGGCGGTGAGGGCCCTTTTGGATGGTCTAGTGGGGGATGGGGACTAAGCAGATGCTTGCCCCTTATCTGTGGCCAGAGGAAGGGAGAGGTGTAGAGTTTCTTTTTCCTTTCTTTTTTCTTTTCTTTTCTTTTCTTTTTTTTTACATGACTGCCTCTTATCACTAGGATGACTCAGAATGACACTTTGAAGAGGGCAATTTGGATGATTCTAAATAGTGGCCAGGCTGCCAGTATAATATATGTTGTTGCCACCTGCAGTAAAGAACAGAAAACAAACAGAAATCATTATGAAAAACACATGATGTTATGCTACAATCATTGCAGAGAGTGGCCACATGTGAGAAAATGTTGGAGAATTTCTTCTCCCTCTTGAGGACATTCAGTGAAATAGCCCCTTCCCCCCAGTTTCTGTATCTATAAATAAGGTGATAAATTTCAAGACGGCATTTCCACACAGCCAGAGACTGAGCTATCCTCTGCCTACACTTCCAGGGTAATCATAATATTAGAATAAGAACACTTTTCTTATCACCCCTCAACTATTTTGCAGCAGTGATACACGTGTGTGATTCCCACTGGGACCTCCTTACTCGCTAACACAATTAGACTTAACCCTATATAATATAATGTCTGCATTTACCCTCAGGTTTCATATTATGGAGGGTTTTATGATGTTGCATTTGCTGCAAGAGGTGAAAGTAATGGCTCATAAGCTTGTTAAAACCTTGGCTATCTGGGGTCTCTTTTTGATGGATACTATATACATTCTTCATTAATATGATGGAGTTTGTTTAATTAAAGCTGGGCCATTGTGGCCTTTTTGCAGAAGGAAGCACAATACACAGGGTGATGGTCTGTAATAAGTTATTGCTTTAGAGTACCTAGGAGTCTACATTTCCAATAATCAGATCCACTTTTAACCAAAGAACCTTGTCCAAGTATAATTACTTGCATCTAAAATCGTATTAAGCATAAGAAGAAAGGGGAATTAATGAAATTTCTGTTCAGCAACACAGCTACACTTCACTACTTCTCTGTTGATATCTAATTATTTCCTACTGCTGAAACAGGCCAGATTAAACTCTATCCTATTTGTGTACTGAGGCATCAACTTGTACTGTACTAGTTATTTTCTGCAAAGCTCAGAAAAGTTAAGTCTTCTGTTTTGCCACAAAAGGCCAAAGTTTGCTTAGATCTAGTATAAACACTCGGTGTTAAAATGTGATCCTTTCAGCTCTGTTAGATGAAGTTTGAAGTCACAGAGGCCAGAGCTGCTAGACATTGTGGGGTAAGAGTAGCAATCTAGGACTGGAAAAGTATATGTGTGTTGCTGTGTGTCTATCTCTCTGTGTGTAGCATGTGGCAGGTCACCCACTATAGTTGGTGGGTCACAAATTATGCAGACTTGGCATAACTCCCTTGAATGTAAAAAAAAAAAAAAAAAAGGAGGGAGGGAGGGAGGGGGGGGTCATTGGGCTGAATACAGATGGATCATTGTAGCAATGGAACAGCAACTTCCATTCATGGAAGACACTGAGATCCAATGTGGGTTACCTGGTGGAAAGGCTAAGAAGCTTAGGAATCATAAATAACCTCCACACATCCTTACTTCATCATGAGCAGGATTTTGCTCAGCAGTGCTCTGCAGTCTCCAGTCTTATTGTAATGGTTTACAGCCAGACATTAGCAGCTAGTGGCTTCCATGATCAACCTTATAGGAGTGATCTAAACAGGTTCAGCACTCTGATAGTTCACTTAAAGTTTAGACTAAAACCCAGAGTAGATTCACCAGCACCCTCCTGACGTGGAAGGCATCAACTGCCACTGCAACAAATAAAACTTGGTTTTGTTAAGAATGCAGTCCACAATCCTCTTTTGCCAGAGCTGCGTTATTAATGCTCATCAGATTCCCTTACGTAAATGAGTCTGAATTGTAGCATCAATGTGACATATTGTGAATGAACAACATTATTGTCGAGTTTGACTTTACATTTGGTTGAAGAGTTTTACAAAATAGAAGGATTTCCCCCCCTCCCTAAATGCTTGTGAGCTTCAGCAAGAAATTAAATGTTTAGAGGTCACATTTTTGTTTTGGTAACTGAAATTTAGTTGGAAGTGAGAATCATGAAACTATCTATCTGATTGGCTGGAGATGATACAAGAAAGGTTTAGAGAGAGAGAGATTAAGAGAGAGATGCAAACATTAAATGCCACAGAGGAAAGAGAAAGAGGTAAAAGTCTTGGAAGAAAAGAAGAACCAGAGCTACTGGAGCCAGAAAATCAACTGAGAGGATTGGAACAAGGACAATAATGTATATGTTGGGGGGGGGGGAGAGCCTGGATATAATATGGACATAGTCTAGTTAGGGTAGCTGGTTTTTATCACCAGTTTTATTATCCTATTGCTAAATTGGGAGACTTCAAATTTTAAATCTTCCTATTGTCATTTTCCTTCAATGTGCTTTAGACCTTAATATTTGCATGTTAGGATCACTTTTTATGGACAGATTCAGAGAAATAATGAGACCACACACAGATATATGGGGTAAAATAAAGGGTTTTTATTTAATGCCCTACCTATTTAAATCCCTTTAAATTCTTCAGCAGGAGGAGGCAACCTAGTGAGGGAGCAGCTAGGGTGGATTGTTCCTCCTGGACATATGCCCCCAGCTTCCCCTGGCGAGCACCTGAGCCCTGATGAGCAACCACATGCCCTGTGGTTGCTCTCTAGCCAGCTCATGTCTGGAAGGTCAACCCGAAAGTCCCCCACCCAAGGCATACGCGTTAAGGTGTGGGAATTATCCTCCAGGCCAACCCCAAGGTAGGTCTCCTTCTGTTCTCCCAGGTCGTACGGCCTAAGGAGACACTTCCAGAGATCATTCCTTCACCGAAATCGGTGCCGTAGGTGCACACCGTAAGCTACGCCTCCCCCTTTTCCGCCACAGATAAGGGGCAAGCGTCCGCTTAGTCCCTTATTCCCCACTGGACGTCTAACCAGTTCCTCCAAAAACAAACTATTCCCTGCATCTGAAAGGTGCACCCCATCAGCTCGATAGAGCTCGGGCCTTTCAAACTTTATGGCCGGATGAGGTAAATAAAAACCGCCACCCTCAGTCAAAAATTTGTTAATTTGTCTGTTGACCGTCCTCCTTGCCCTGTCAATCAGACGGGGGTTCCCCTCTCCACACCAAAGCTGCCGTGGCAAGATGGCCGACCACATGATTGCAACCCCTGGCCACCGCGACCAGATTACCTTCATGTTGTGGGTCGCCTGTAGTATCAAGGCCTTACCCTTGAGTAAACCCAAGTTGTTCCCCCCCAAATGAATGACAAGCAAATCAGGTGGTGGACCCCGTCTTTCCTTAAATAAAAGTGCCAGCAGGCCATGCCAACAAAGGCCCCTCTTCCCTAACCACTCAATAGTAACCCTGTCCCCCAGGCTGAGGTGAGATCCAAAATAACTCATCCGGGCCTGTCGTGCCACCCAGTACACCATACTGTGGCCACAAATCAGCACCCGGTGTCTCACCATCAAGCATTTAGAACCTGGAAGACAAAAGGGGAAGAAACATTAGTAGAAAAGAGGGCAAACATACCTCCTAAAGGTGGAGGATCTCCAATGCCCAATGGTTTGGATGGTCGTTTGTGATATACCCATAACCGCGGCCGTGGAGGCGGCTCCAATGCGAAAGGAATGGGTCCCAAAGTGTGCACCTGCCAACCCAATCTCCTCCAGGGCCTTGGATGTTATTTTCCAAAACTGATACCTGGTTAGGGGAGAAGAATCTATGTGGACAAACAACAGTCCTTGGTACGCACCTCTGACCTGGATATAATCCTGCAAAGCCTGCACTGGGCACAGTTCGGGATCGCTTCACCGTGTCAACCTCGATGTCCTGCCCCTCCCTAGCTGATCAGTTTTCGAAAATCAAAGAGTGAAAGTGATCTCATTCCTATTCACCAAAACATCCCTAAACTCCAATGCCCTACCTGAAGTATCAGTCTTAGAACCACAGACCAATTCGCTTATTCGAAGGACCCCAAAGAATGCCAAAAGGGAAGCTGCATGAAACAAAATCACCTCGTAGGGCAACACACAAATCCCAACCCATGCCTGCCGTAAACCCTTCAGTATAGTGGGCGAAAGGGGCACCCTCTGATCCCTTTTCTTTCCCCTTTCCCTAGCCCAACCCTCCAAAGCTTTTGGGATACGAAAGTCCCCCGTGTGATCCACGGCGCCTTGGGCCTTAAGCCAAAAGGCTATGGCGGAAAGCCTACCCTTAATTGACTGGGCAGACAAGCCCCTGGTGTACAGGTGTATACAAAACTGCATTAGGTGCGTCACCGGGACATGTGTGCCCTGACCTAACCTCTCATGTTCCCTAAAGCTGCAAAATTCGCGGACTGCCCTTGCATAACTCCTCTGGGTACTCAATCCCACTGGCATACCTAGGGCCCTGCAAAATTCAGATTCCCATGTTGCCATAGGTCTGCCAGCATCTCGTTGCCTATGAGCGCCACCTCCGGAGCCA
The DNA here is from genome assembly GCA_030847615.1 of Gambelia wislizenii. Lineage (NCBI taxonomy): Eukaryota > Metazoa > Chordata > Lepidosauria > Squamata > Crotaphytidae > Gambelia > Gambelia wislizenii. Next base: position 153,902,260 of record JAUMIR010000004.1, read on the forward strand.
ACTCTCTGAAGCGCTCCATCTGCATGTGGGAAAGAGTGTCAGCAATCTCATTGTTAACGCCCGCCACATGTCGCGCTGAAAACAGGATATTATGCCGAAGGCATTGGAGAGTAAAAGCCCGAACCAGCCCCATAACGTGCCGCGATTTCGATATCAGAGTGTTTATAACTTGCACTGTGGCCAAATTATCACACCAAAAGTGCACTGACGAATTGGCAAGCTCATGCGCCCAGATGGTAGTGGCCACCAAGATAGGAAAAAACTCAAGAAATATAAGGTCCCTAGTAACCTCTGTTCCAGCCCATGCTGCCGGCCATGTGCTGGTGCACCAGCGGCCCCGGAAATACACCCCAAAACCTATTGAACCTGCCGCGTCCGATGCTACCTGCAGGGTGCCCTGTAATTTCCTTTCCTCCCGCCAGAATGAGATGCCATTGAAGGTATCCAAAAACTGTTGCCAAACGCCCAAATCCACCTGGATTTCTCACATAATTCAGATCCTAAAATAAGGCCGCTGGACACCTGCAATAGCATCACACAACCGGCGGAGAAAGGCCCTGCCCAGGGCAACCACCTTGCAAGCAAAATTCAGGTGCCAATGAGCACCTGAAATTCTCTCACCGTGGCCTTGTGTAATTTCTTAAACTGGCTAACCCTATCCTGCAATTCCTGTACCTTCCTATCAGAGAGCCGGCAGAGTTCCTGTACCGCATCTATCTCAATACCCAGAAAGGTTAATCGCTGAGCTGGGCCCTCAGTCTTTTCTGGCGCAAAAGGCACTCCCAGTTCCTCCGTGAGCAATTCAAACTGCCACAATAGATAGTCACAGGACCCGCTACCAATCTGACCCACAAACAAAAAATCAGCCAGGTAATGAACAACCCCCCCAGCCCAGTCCTAGCTTTTAGGGCCCACTCCAGAAAGGTACTAAAAGTCTCAAAAGTGTTGCAAGAGACTGAACAGCCCATAGGGAGGGCACAATCCATATAGAATCCCCCTTCAAACTGAAAGCCTAACAATTCAAAGTCCTCAGGATGAACTGGGAGAAGGCGAAAAGCAGACTTAATGTCGCATTTCGCCATCTCAGCCCCCGGCCCATGAACTACATGAACTGCTGAATCAAAAGATGTGTATTTGACTGAACAAAGTTCGGGTGGGATGCAATCATTAACAGATTCCCCTTTAGGATAGGATAAATGGTGTATCAACCTAAACTCCCCGGGAGCTTTTTTGGGTACTATTCCTAAGGGGGAGACCTGTAATTACGTACCGAATGGTGAAAAAAGGGACCAATTACCCATCCCTCAGCCACTTCCTTCCTGATCTTTTCCCAAACAATGCTTTCCTTTCCTCTTACTGATAACAAATTTCTTGCCCGAAACAGGCGCCATACCCTGTTGATTAGTCAACTTCTTTCTCCCAGACGGATCACCCTTCTGTCCTGCATCCCCATCTTTTACACCTTGCAACCTCTCCAAATTTTGAATCTGATCCATGATAACCCGCCAAGGAATTTCTTCCTCATCATCACCAGATGGCTGTGGGGGGGGGGGCACAGGGCGTTTGGGGGCTGGGCCCTTACCCTTACCCCCTGGCTTTCCCTTTTTAGGAGCCATCCCAAAAGGCCTACAATTCCAGATGATCAATTGTACCCAGATGGTTGAGAATCGAGACAGAATCCAAAACAATCCACCCCACAGGAAAGGTTTCCAACCCGGGGGGCCCTCCCCCGCATTCCAACAGCCCCCAGCCACATCAATTGTGTTATATTACTGTTATTACTGTTAGTATAAAGCCGACTATTATTATTATTATTATTATTATTGGACATGAGGCCTGTACAATGTGATGATGATGATGATGATAATGATGATGATGATTGAATAACCGAATCCACAGGCCCGGCCAGGCCCGGCTAGGCCGAAGTGTGTAATCAAACCCACACAGTCAATCCAGTCACAAGAAGGGTGATTATTATTATTATTATTATTATTGAACAGGGGGCCTGTGTGATTATTATCATTATTATTATTATTGAATAACTGAATCCGCAGGCCCGACAAGGCCCAACTAGGCCGCAGCCTGCAATCAGACCCACACAGTCAAACAGTCAATCCAGTCTCGAGAGGGATTATTATTATTATTATTATTATTATTGAACAGGGGGCCTGTATGATGTGATTATTATTATTATTATTATTATTATTGGATAATTGTATCTGCAGGCCTGACAAGGCCCGACTAGGCCGCAGCCTGCAATCCAACCCACAGAGCCAAACAGTCAATCCAGTCTCAAAGGATGATGATGATGATGATGATGATGATTGAACAGGCAGCCCGTGTGATGTGATTATTATTATTATTATTGGATAACTGAATCCAGAGGCCCGACAAGGCCCGACTAGGCCGCGGCCCACAGTCAGACTCACACAGTCAAACAGTCAATACAGCTGCAGCAGGGTGATTATTATTATTATTATTATTATTATTATTATTATTGAACCGGTAGCCTGCGTGATGTGATGATGATAATGATTATTATCTAATGGTTGAATCCACAGGCCAGACTAGGCCCAACTAGGCCACAGCCTGTAACCAGTCCCACACAGCCACCAATTCAATCCAAGTCTTATTATTATTATTATTATTATTATTGCAGAGTTGATTCCCCTGGTCCGACCTGGCCTAATTAGGCCTTGTCAGGCCCCAGTGCTGAATCACCCACGAGGCGGGGAACCCAAACGGGTCCGCAGTTCTCCAATTCCCTCACAGTCCAGGACCTGGAACTGACTCCTCCCACGCGGCAAGGCTGATCCCGGCCCCGACCGTTTGTTCCGCTGTAGGTGTAATGCCGCTTGGGAGGAAAAAAGGGGGGAGGGGTGCACAGTCAGCAGATCCCCGCTACCACGAGCCCAATGCCCGGACAGGCGGCCAGCTGCCTTCCCCCGAACCCTTGCCTCCCCAGGGGACCAAAAAATGGCCTGAAGGCCAACAGACCGATGGCCACTTGCTGTTGTGGTCAATGAGCGCCCAGCGGCTCCTCCCTCACCGCGATCGCCCACTAGCTCCCCTCCACAACCCGAGTGCCCGGCGTCAGCTCCCGTCAGTGCCGAGTTGTTAAAGAGGCCAGAGCCCAGGGTGGGAAGGCTTAAATAGCATCTCCCCCCACCCATCGTTCCTCGTCACTGCCGCTTGCCAGCGACGTAACCAAGGGGAGGGGCCTCCATCTCCAACGCTGCCCATAAATGGGCTTTCCCCCTTGTAGGCTGCGCGGCCGCGGGGGAGCCTGGTTCTTATTGCTGTTGGTACCCACACTCCATCTAGAAGCCATTATGACATCTTAGGAGACAAAAGGAAGTAAATATTGGAGGGTTTATTGGGTTTTTTGGGGTGAGTGGGTGTACTCTTCCTGAGCAAGTTGTCTAAGTAGGTGGTGCATCTGCGGAGTCCTGTCACTGACTTGGTTGAGGGCACAGCTAGCAGCCACTAATTCTATATAGTGTTTGCCTCAGTTTCTTGAGCTTGACAAACAGGAAAAGGAAATAGACATTTTGTGTGGGTGTTTTGTGGGTGAGTTTGAGGGGGAGAACTAGCGAGTTGTGCCACTGCATACACAGTATGGCAAATATGGATGGTGATGAACTTGTTTTAGCAAATAGCAACATCTGTGCCATATTTCTTTTCTTGCCAGAGAATTACCTGCAGCAAATGAAAGCTGGAACAGAAGGTGCAGAAGCTTGAAGCCTATGTATTTACACTTCATCTTATCATAGAGGATGAAGGATTTTTTTTAAAAAAATATTTATTTAATTTATATGCCACCTTTCTCCCAGAATGGGACCCAAGGCGGCTCACAAAAACATAAAATACAACTAAAACAATTACGATTATCACAATTTAAAATTATATAAATATCAAAAGTTGAAAAATAAAAATAAAATCAGACCTCAATAAAAGTCCTCTGTGCATGCAGCTACATAGTAAAAGCCTGGTTGAATAAAAATGTGTTTGCCTGCCAGCGAAAGCAAAGGGGGGGGGCAGCCTAGCCTCCTGCAGAAGGGTTTTCCAGAGGGTGGGAACAGCCACCAAGAAGGCTCTCTTATGCACTCAACAAACAAGCCTATGATGATGGCTGGACCAAGACCTTATTGGTCCAGATGATGGCTGGACCAAGACCTATGATGATGGCTGGACCTTCTCCTCATGATCTTAAAGTTTTTTCTGGTTCGTATCAGAAAATATGTACTTTCAAATAAGGAAGACTCTCCTGGAAAAGCAATATGGATGCCTCTAGGAAGGGGAACAATTCCTAAACACAGAAGGCAAATATTTTGAAGAATATAACTCACAGAAGCAGAACTATCAACAACCATGTTGCAAATTGGGAGTGGCACAATTGATTCCAAGCTCTCCCCTTAACCACTGATCATAATGCACAAGAACAGGGACAACAGCTTCACTCCTCAGAAGGCATGGAGGTGACCTTGGAAGGTTGTATGGATAGAAAGGATCTTTCAATTCCCAGAGGAAGAAGAGACACATGGTGGTGGTGGGTGATTCTTTGTTGAGAAGAGCAAAAGCAGTAGTATGCAAGCCTGATAGTATCTCTCAAGAAGTGTGTTGTCTCCAAGGAGTGAAGATTCATGATATAACAGGGAGACTGACAAAACTCATCAAGCCCACCAACCATCAGCCATTCCTTCCTGTCCACACTGGAATGAATGGTCTTGCAAGATATAGCCTTCAATATATTGCAAAGTACTATGAGGCCCTGGTGAGAAAGCTAAAAGATCTTGGTGTACAGGCTGTGTCTCCCCCCCCCCACAACTTCCTGTTAAAGGAAATGGCCCAGGAAGAGAGAGAATAGTAGACATGAACAGCTGGCTCTGCAGATTCTGCCATCCAAAAATATTTGGCTTCTTGAACCATGGTCTGTGTTTAGGACTTTTGGTAAGAGATAAGTTGTACCTCACAGTAGTTAGTTGTTGGTAACAATATATTTGCTAGGAGTCTCACGAATCTGATCAGAAGCACTTTAAACTGAATTATATGAATTCTGTCTTCTGTCTTCTGACTGCTTTGTTACGTCTCACCAGACTATTCATGTTGCCCTGTTTCTTCTTTGATTGTCATTTCCAGAGTAGTAGTAGTAGTAGTAGTAATAAAATTTTATTTTTAACCCACTCCTCTGCTCAGCAGATGTTTAAAAAACATCAAGTTAAAACAATCCTTCCCCATCCTAACACTCCCACCCCTTAAAACTAAATTAAACTAATGGAGAATTAAAATAAAGATAAAATACAATAAATAAATAAATAGATAAATAATGACAATGACAGCAAGGGGGTGGGTAAGCAATCAGCTCCACTTGGACTGGGAAGTTATTCCGGGAAGGCCTGCCGGAAGAGATCCGTCCTTAGCACTTTCTTGAAGCTATCAAGAGTAGTGATAAGACGGATCTCATCTGGCAGGCTATTCTAATGTCTGGGAGCCGTAGAAGAGAAGCCCCTTTGGGAGGTCTGCAACAGCCTAGTTTTCATAGGCTGCAGCAGGTTCCTCCCAGAGGACCAAAGTGTGTGGGGGGATCATATGGGATGAGGCGGTCCCTGAGATAAGATGGACCCAAGCCATGTAGGGCTTTAAAGGTTAAAACCAACACCTTGTACTGTGCCCAGAAACTGATCGGCAGCCAGTGGAGAGATTTAAGTACAGGTGTTGTATGCTCTCTCCTAGATGTACCCATAATTAACCTGGCTGCCATATTTTGTACCAGTTGACGTTTCCGAGTTAGGCACAAGGGTAGCCCCATGTAGAGTGTGTTACAGTAATCCAAATGTGAGGTTACCAAAGCATGTACCACAGTTTCCAGATCCTTTGTATCCAGGTAAGGGTGCAGTTGGCATATCAGCCAAAGCTGATAACAGGTGCTCCTGGCTGTAGTACTCATCTGACTAGTCATGTGAAGCGACAAATCCAGGAGTACCCCCAGACTGTGAACACAGTCCTTAGAGGAGAGTGTGACTCCACCCAGGACTGGAAGTTGTATTTCCAGACCTGGTTCCGGGCCTGTGACTGTCAGTACCTCCGTTTTGTCTGGATTTAGTATCAATCTGTTTTTCCTCATCCAATCCATTACCACTCTAAGACAGTCATTGAGAGGAGAGACGCCATCTGAAGTTTGAGCCGATGATCTGGTCATGGAGAAGTATATCTGAATGTCATCAGCATACTGATGGCACCAAGCTCCATGCCTCCGGATGACCTCTCCCAGCGGCTTCATATAAATGTTAAATAGCATCGGGGACAGGATGGCACCCTGAGGGACACCACAATTAAGCTCAATTCTGGAAGAGCAGCTGTCCCCAAGCCTAACCCTCTGGGATCTGCCTGAGAGAAAGGAATGGAACCATAACAGAGCAGTGCCTCCAATTCCTAACTCTCTCAGGCAGTCCAAGAGGATGGAATGATCTATAGTGTCAAAGGCTGCTGAGAGGTCCAAGACCACCAGCAGGATCACACTACCCCTGTCGATGCTCCGGTGGAGGTTATTGGTTAGAGTGACCATGGCAGTCTCAACTCCATATCCTGTCCTGAAGCCGGTTTGAAATGGATCAAGATAATCGGTTTCATCCAAGATGGCTTGGAGTTGGGAAGCAACTGCCCTCTCGATCACCTTGCTTAAAAAAGGTAGCAAGGGCACTGGTCTGTAATTGTTCCTGTCCAGGGGGTCCAGGGAAGGTTTTTTTCAGGAGTGGCTTAACCGCCGCCTCCTTTAAACAAGATGGTACGATACCTTCCCTGAAGGACGCATTTATTGTGTCCCGTAGGAATAATCTCACTGCGTCTCCCCCCCGGACGACCAGCCAAGATGGACAGGAATCAAGAGGGCAGGTCATCTTCCTCACCCTTCCAAGGAGCTTGTCCACGTCATCGGTACTCACCGATTGAAACTGATCCAGTAAAGTGCCATCAACGGAGTTGTTGGATGCCTCATCTATGGATTCTGTCAAAACATTGGCGTCCAAGTCTGCTCTTATCTGAGAGATTTTATCTGCAAAGTGGATATTAAATGCATCACAACAGGCTGTTGTCGGGAGAAGTAGGGGATTTGGCGCAGGAGAAGCCCTCATCAGCTCCCCCACCACCTTAAACTACTCTGCTGGACGGGACTCTGCAGATGCAATACGTGCAGAGCAGAAGGATATCTGTGCTGCACGTATTGCCTCCTGATAGGAATCAAGATGCTTCCTATGGTGACTTCTGTCAGATAAGAGTCGAGTCTTCCGCCACTTGCACTCTAGTCGTTGTCCAGTTCGCTTCATCCTCCTAAGCTCCTCTGTGTACCAGGGCTTACGATTAGAGACAGGCTGGAAAGGATGCTTGGGAGCGATTGTGTCGACCGCCTTGGTAAGATCAGTGTTCCAGATGCTGACCAAAGCCTCTACAGAATCACCAGTGTTACCAACCATTAAACCCTCTAGGGCTTTCTGGAAACCAATTGGGTCCATTAGCCTTCAAGGCTGGACCGTTCTAATAGGTCCACCACTCCTGGAGGAGCAGGCAGTGGCTCTTAGTTCCATCTTGACCGGGAAGTGATCCGTCCATGACAATGCGGAGGTTTTTGTAACATCCGCCCATGGATATTCCTGTTCCGTACTGAAGATTGCATCGAGGGTATGACCTGCACAATGTGTGGGCCCGTCAACCAATTGGGATAGGCCCATGTTTGTCATGGTTTCCATGAACTCCCGAGCCACACCTGTTAGATTCGACACGCTAGTCTCGAGTGGAATGTTGAAGTCGCCCCAAACCAAAAGTCTGGGCGACTCCAACAACAGCTCAGAGATCAGCTGGGTCAGCTCGGTTAGGGAGTCTGTTAAGCAATGGGGTGGCCAGTATACCAACAGAATCCCCAAACTATCACTGGTTTTCAGGCTAAGGTACATGCACTTGAGGCAAGCTGCTTTCCGGATAGGCTTCCTGATCAAGTTTAAGTTGTTTCTATGAACCAAGGCCACACCACCACACCACCCCCTTTCCCTTATCTGCTCGCTGACTGTATACCGGACCGGGAGAGTCCGCACCCATGTTGCAGTGCTGGCATCTCCCAGCCAGGTCTTGGTAAAGCATGCCAGAACAACTGTAATTACCTGATTGTAAGTGTCCCATTCCTGTCCACTTTAGATTGCTCAAGTCAGGCTGTGACTGTGTGTTCCACTTCTTGTTTTACAATTTCTAGCTTTCTCTGATTTATGATTCTCACTTTCCATGTTCCTACTACATACATTGGATTTTTCCTTTCACCTCTGCATATATCAGTTGCTGAACATCCTTTTGGCCTGGCTCATTAGACAGAGTTCTACTTGTACTTATCTTCTGCTCCCCGCACTAGCTGGTTGAATGTTTTTCAACCTGGGCATCTCATATGTCAGCACTAACTCTTGTTTCACTTTGGATTTCCACATCATAAGGTCTTAAGGTAAAAGGCTTCAGGCGTAGTTTACTGTTTCCTTTTTCTGCACAGTACTAACTCCGTTATAGTTAGATATGGTACCATTGCCATTGTATATGAGAAATCCTCCACCAGTGTCACTCCCTACTACCCAGCATAGCTGCTTAGCACACTTAGCTCATTATTTTTTGTTTGGAGAAGGGAAGATGGAGAGGTGATATAGTAGCAATTTTTAAATATAAGAAGGGATGTCATGAAGAATGAATATGGAGTGAGCTTGTTTTCTTCTACTCCAAAGACTGGAATGTGAACCAATGGATTCAAATTACAAGAAAAGAGATTCCATTCAAACATTGGGAAGAATCTCCTTCCTGTAAGAGTTGTTAAACAGTAGAATAAGCTGCCTTGGAGGTTTGGTGAACGCTTCTTCTTTGGAGATCTTTAAACAGATGTTGGGTGGGCATCTTTCAGGAGTGCTTTAGTTGGGTATTCCTGCATGAGAAGGGGCTGTCCAGACAGACAATTTACCCCAGCTTGGAGCCCTGAAGTCCAAATGACACAGGACTCTTGCCCCAATTTGCCTCCAGACAGTCCTGGCAATGCCCAAGGCAAAACTGGGGGAAAGCTGGGATAAACTCATTTAAAACATTTTAAATAAACACTCTTGATAGCCTACCTTATGCAAGAAAACTCGGAGGGGTCCAGTGCAGGTTTGCAATGTTCCTACCTGCATGCTGGACTATATAGCTAGCTGGAGCTGGTGATGGTGTCACTCTGCAGCTTGGAAGGAGGCCCCCAGATTCTGATCCATGCCCCCTGCATGTTACTATCCTTAATCACAAGCTGAGGCCCTCCTTCCTGACATTAGAAAGTGCAACACGTAACAATGGGGAGACACCCACCGATACAGGCTGGCATGGGCATGCAAACTTCTGCCTGTTTTGTCTCAGTAACTTGGGGGTGGGCAGGCCAGCTCCAGGGCCAGAATACTTCAGAAGGTGCAGCATTCTGGCCAGTGTAGACAAAGCCCTAGATGGCCTTTCACTCTATGAATGTATTACTATAGGATTACATAAAGCAGATATCTTAGACCTAGAAAGTCTAGAAGCTAATTGAGCAGAGACAGCCAGGGAATAAAAAATTCAGTATGGGCACAATAGAACAGGCCAGTGGAAATGAACACTCAAAGAAAATTGGGCACACAATGTGTGTACTCACAGAACAAGGTCATGCTGGTGCATAATAATCTTTGTTTTGTTTGGGGTTTTTGGTAATTCCTATCCTGTTCGTAATTCAGCTAACCAAAGTACTTGGATCCAAATGAAAATACTGTTCGCCCTCACAAAATCCAATAAACCATTCTTACCCAAATTGGTGGGGATCTGGGGGGAACCCACTTGTGATGCCAAATTTACATTATTAATTGGGGAAATTGTAATAGCACAAATGAATGGCTGTGAGCAGTTGGGTTACTTTCAGGACCTTTGCACCTATGTACACCAGTACTAACTGCAGATTTTCCAAGTTAAAGTGAAATAAAATGGTTTTTATTGGAAAATAACATAGAAGCATTCACACACACACATACACACACTCACAAGAACCACACAAAGCTAACAAAGAGTAACGGTAGAAAGGTTGGATAGAGGAATAGATTAGGGGAGTAGGAACAATAATAATAATAATAATAACAATAACAATAATAATAATAATACTTTATTTTTATACCCCACCTTTTGTCTATTAGGCAATCAAGGCAGCTCACAACAATTGGATATAAAACAAACAAATCCATAACATCAGTAATAGCTTAAAACAGTTTACCCCCTTAAAATTACATATAATAATACAAATATTTAAAAATAATTGGTAAATTCACCAATAATATAAAATACTACCCTAAAACTTTAAACTATAACATCAAAGCATAAAAACATAAGCATAAAACATAAAAACAGAAAACATAAAAACATAAAAAGAGAGAGAAGCATCCATTAAAATGGTCTAGTCTATTCAAGGAAGGCCTGCCAGAAGAGATCCATTTTGATGGCTTTTTTGAAATTCTCCAAGCTGGTTGCTTGACGGATCTCTTCTGGCAAAGCATTTCATAATCTGGGAACAGAGAGAGAAAAAGATCTCTGGGAGGTTATTTTTAATCTAGATCTCACTGGTTGCAAAAAACCCCTCCCAAAAGATCTAAGGGTATGGGGCAAATTATATGGGAGGAGGCGATCCCTTAGGTAGGTTGGACCTAGGCCATGTAGGGCTTTATAGGTCATTACCAACACCTTATACTGTGCTCGGAAACTGATAGGCAGCCAATGAAGGGATTTCAAGATTGGAATAATATGCTCCCTTCTCAATTTCCTGGTGACTAACCTGGCCGCCATATTTTGCACCAGTTGTAGTTTCCGAACTAGGTATAAGGGTAGCATTGCAGAAATCGAGTCATGAGGTTACCGGTGCATACACTACAGTTTCTAGGTCCTTCATCTCAAGGTAAGGGCACAATTGGCATATCTGCTGAAGCTGATAACAGGCGCTCCTGACTGTCGCATTCACCTAAGCAGTCACGTGAAGCGACATGTCTAGGAGCACCCCCAAACTGCGAACACAGTCCTTAGTGGAGAGCATGACCCCGCCTAGGACTGGTGGTTGCAATAATTAGCAGTCATGAAAAATATAGTTTTGTGCAGCAGAGAAGACTCAGTTTGAATCTGAAGGTTGCAGGGTGATCCAGCAGAGTGATAGTGTCCAACTGTGGCACTATGCACACATTTTGCTATCATTTGGGGCTAGTATTTATACCTTACTTTGTGTCCCAAAGGTGTATTTGAGCTTTGAAGCAAAGTTTAGATGGGTTTCCCACTGTTAAACAAAGGAAACCATGACTTTGCTAATTGTTGTTAATGGCCGACATAGTAGAATTAATGGGTTTATGTATTGTGGGATGGGAAAGGTGTGAAGGAGCTTTTCTGGACATAATGGTTGCTTTGGTCACTCGCTTGTTTGTGATGGATGACTCATTGTCAATGCGTCCAAGAGGAGATTACCACATAACTCAGTGATGGCATTGTTTACTAGGGGCTTTCTTTAATCCTATCTTGGGCATGTCTTCCAGTAGTTTTCCATGGCACCTTCAGTTAGGTCCTAGTGACCTCCATTTGATCTCATTCTTGTCCCACCCCAGTCTACTAGACTCTGTGAAGTGTTTTATTATGGACAATTATGAAATATTATAGGGAGGGGGTATAAGGCCAGGTAACACTATGTCAGTTCAGACTAGACTTGGGGGGTGGGGCAGTGAACTGTAATACTTTAATGTAATGTAAATCTTTAGTGTAATTTTTTTTAATGTTGCCTGATGAAGAAGGCAATGGGGTTTCAAAAGCTTGCATGATGTATTTCATGCATTCTTTTGTGGATTTTGGATTTTGTTGTAACACTTTATAAAAGAGAAGGTGAACAGAAGAGAACTTATAAATTATAATAAATGCAGGTGGTGCTTGGAAAAACAAAAGGTCTGAAGAGGGAAAGAACAAATAACAAGTGGTAAGTCTGTTAAAACTTTTAAAGCATCTTAATCTTAATCCTGTAAAAATATGTAATTGTATGAAATAACTCTATCAGAAGAATGTGTTTCTGGAGATGCCACTTGTATTTGATTGCAAATCTCATGAAACCATTGCATCAATCTAAGGAGAGAAATAATGATGTTCCAGTCACATTACTGATGGTAAGCCATGGGCTCCAGCTTTTCCCACACTGGGTTTCCCCCCTGGTTTGCATACTTCAAAAAATAAATAATTAAATAGCCTAGAGTTCAATAAAGTGGGCTGTATTTTCAATCCAGTTTTTGTGTCTGTCTTGTTATTTCATGTGTTGGTCATTAAAGAATGATGTTCCAGTCACATTACCAGTCACATTACCAGTCAGGTCTGCACAACTCAAAATGTAGTTCTCAAACCCTAAATTGTGGCTTAATAAATTCCTTGATTTTTCTGGCTACATATAAGTGCATACCTACATTATTAAGCAATTGTAATTAGGGAGACAAATTTTGTTGAACTTGAAAGTCTTGATGAAAATAGCATTTGCATACCTACAAAGAATTGTTAAACTCACAACTTGTATTTGAAGATACCAACAGGGGAAATTTTAACAAAAGGAAGCAATGGACTAGGACTTAATTTTTTTAGGTTTTTATTGCTAACAGAGGTAAAACTCTTTCATTTGGACTGCAGTTGGCAATTTTTATCTACATAGCACCCATTTTTTCTCTCCAGATATAACAGTACAGGGACTTATTGAGAAATTCACTGTTCTCTGTCTAAAAAAGAAGCAGTTAGCTTCATACAGGACCGGACAGCCTGGATCTCAAGAAAGGTTTCCTTTCTGTGGCTAATGGGGCTGAAATTGTATTACCTGTCTTTTATTTTCTTTTGTCTCTGGTCCCCATGTGGTCAAGAAGGGGAATGGCCTCTGCCCACATTGATATTCCCTAGACAATCTTAACTGACAACAGAAATAACATCTGACAAAAAACGTAAGCCTGTGACTCTAACATCATCACCTTTCTTCTCCTATATGATTTTAAATGTCTTTGTCTGATGAGGCCAGTAAAGCATCAAAAGCTTGCTTGATGTATTTTCTGCATTATGGTTGCTGATAAAGGTATCACTCTTTTGCGGATTTTGGATTTTGTTGTATTTTGCTGCATGGCCAACATGGCTACCCCTGAATGCCTTTGAACATTCATGCATTTGTACAGATTACAGGGTATTTATGAGAAAGAATGCCGGACACAAAACAACATGAATATTTTGAAATGCAAATAATTGAAGTGTGTAATTGGGGAAAAATAATGTTCATTGTGTAAAAACTAGGTAAATAATTTGACAAATCAAGGGAAATGTCCAAAGTCTCACAACCCAGTAGGAAATAAGGATGGGAATACAATGTCAATCAGATTTGGAGTAAAGCAATGAAACTGAGATTGAGATTTTGTCACTTCCTTATCTTCATGTAATTGGTGTGGCTGTACAAATTTGCGATTTATATTTTAAAATTAAAGCCATGGATTAAATTGCACATGGTTTATACTGCACTATTTTGCAATATTTCTCTGTGGATGACCACTCACCACATTAAGATGAACATGGATAAAACGAGGATCCTGGTGTTTCAACCTGACTGTCCAGTAGCCCCACTTTCATGCCCTCCACTGTGTTTACAGGGTTACACACTGGCCCCTGTCTTAGTTGCCAGGAACCTTGGAGTCCTGCTGGATGATCATTTGTTCCTATGCCCTTTTCTTGGGGCAACTGCAAAGGCATTTAACTTTCATATTTTAAACATCCATAGGATCCATAGGGTTTTGACTGTCAAGACTGCCCATTTGCTTGTCCAAACCTTGGTTATTTCATGCCTGGACTATTGTAATAGCCTACTGGCAGGTTTGCCTTCCTGCTCTCTTACTCCTCTGGTTTTAATCCAGAACAGTGCTGTTCAGGTTGTTGTAAATCTCCCTAAATACTCACGTCTCTTCCCCTCGTACATCCCTCCATTGGCTACCAGTTCAGGCTGGGGCTCATTACAAGCTTTTGGTCCTGGTATCTAAGGCCCTGTGCTTTAACCTCCCCCAGTATCTGGCAGCTTGGTTAGCATGGTATGCACCATCTAGAAATTTAAGATCTACAGACAAAGGATTATTGGTGGTTCCACCAACACATATGGCTCTATCAAGGCTGCGAGCCTTTCAAAATGTGGCTCTGCATTTGTGGAACAGTCTTCCTTTGCATCTCGGGCTGGAGGAGGCTCTTACCCACTTTTGTAAATGGTTAAAGACCTTCCACTTTGATTCACCAGATTAAGCTGCTGAGTGTGCCTAAGGGGGCCAAGATGGGTAGCAACTGATGAGGATTTTGTTCTTAGTATATTATTATAGCATTTTTATAGTGTTTTGTTTTATTGTTTTGTTTTTGACTATATATGTTTGATGTTCTGCCCTTTCATGAAAAGGGCATTATAAACAAACAAACAAACAACAACAACAATTTAAATTGCAGATCTCATAAGTCTGTCAAGTGGGGCCAGGGTGTAGAAGGTTTCAGTCTTAGGATCCCAATAGTCAGCATGTTACATGCATGTGTTACAGAGTAAGATAAACAAACAAAAACCACAAAACAGCAAAATGGTGCTGGTAGTTATGTATTTAATATCACAGCTATGTGCCTTCTTTTAAAGGAGGAGTACAACAGCCATTCTCAAATTTCTTAAGATAAGAGGAGGCCACTATTTACCTGAAGCACTCAAACTTTTTGAAGCCAAACCAGTAGCACATCTGCTTTATGGATCCCAGTGTGGACCCTTCCCCAACCCTGCTCCATTAGAACTTGTCCAATCCAAATTTTTTAAGATCAGCTTTCAAAACTCCAAAATGTGTCTCTAACACAGCTCTGAGACTGGAGTCAGGATTTATGAAAGTGGAGGCCAGAGTGTGGGTGACCATACTCAGCTACTGGCTCAGACTATCCCTCTTTCCCACTGGCCTTGCTCCACTAACCTTAAGTGATGATTTTCAATCCAGGTGGAAACAGAAAGTGATGACTAAAATTTCAACACTGGGCCTTTCTCCAGATCTTCTGCTTAGCCTGGGATATGATAGGGTGAAAGTTACTATCAAACAACAGGTGGTAGATATAGAGCGACAACTGGATCTAGCCAGCACTCCAGCCTTCATTGCTCCTTTGGCATACTTAGCAACACTTGAAATACCTGAACATCAAAGGGCCTTTACTCTTTCACTGTGTCATGCCCTCCCTTCAGCTATCCTTGAAGGCTGATACAAGAAGATTCCCTTCTCAGACAGACTGTACCCCTGCAACTCTGGTCAAATAGAAACAACAGAACATGTATTACTCCCGTGCTCATACTACAGGGACATGCATCTCAGCCTTATTTCACACCTGTTGCATAAATTCCAAGGGCACACTGGAGAATTCTACATAAACTTGTTGCTTTCAGACACCAACCCAGGAACAACTTATAATGTTGCCAGATTCTGCGCAGCTGCGGTTAAAATTTGACAGACAATGACTTCCGCAGTACAATAGTACCAACTTAGTTTTCTTATACTGGAGCTATATAATCTGAAGGGACATTTTAAATACTGCCTTTAGCCTGTTTTTATCCTGTGTTTTTATCCCTTTTTAACTGTGCTGGTCTATGACTGTAATAAAGATTCTATTCTATTCTATTCTATTCTTCTTGAGAAGATTAATTACAGTTCACAGTGTAGTCAGAAAATGAATTGAAAAGTGAGTTGAGAAAGGAAAGAGAATTGTCATATGTAGGGAGGGTGGGAATTTGGAAATTGCTCCTCAAAGTCATTCAAGCAGTATGATCCCAGGTTGTATGGGATTAATGGTTCGTAGTCATCACTTTGAATTGTTTATTGTTGTAAACTGCAATCACTTTGGTTTTGACTTATGGTAACCCTGTAAGTGAGAAACCTCCAAATCACCCTGTGATCAACAACCCTACTCAGGTTTTGCAGAGTCAGGGTGGTGGCTTCCTTGATTGAGTCTATCCACCTATAATATAGTTTTCTTTTTCACTACTAACTTCCACCTTACCAAGCATGTCAGGGGATGATAGCCCACTCAGTCCCCAGCATAAGTCAAAAAGTTATCTCAGCAGCCTCAGTAGCAACCCTTTCCCAAGGATACTCACACACAGAGTGTTTGACGTCCAAATAAGCAGGAGGCACTTTTATCTTCAAAGTCAAGCAGTTGCAATATGTACAAATATTTACAATCCAAGGAGAAACTGCTTCACCAGGCCTCAGCATTCACAGGAAGAGAAGGAAGTGAGCTCTGTTCTGAGCTCTCATATATATATCTACAGAACACTGCCCCCTAGTGGCCTGCGAAGCATGACTTGGTAATTCATGCAGTCAGCCATTATTGTCTTTTCTTGTGAGTAATGTCATCTCATGATAGGTCCAAAGTATGACTGTCTCAGTTTAGTTATCTTGACTTCTAGGAAAAGTTCAGGCTCTAGGACCCATTTATTTGACTTTTTGTCAGGATGTCTGCAGAATTCTTCCCTAGCGCCACATTTTAAATGAGTTGATTTTCTTCCTGTCAGTCTTCTTTATTGTCCAGCTTTCACAACAACAAAGTTTTCATTATGATTTACATAACTTTAAAGTAAATGATGAAGACATTAAATCATTCAAGATTCATTTTATAAAAATGGTAGATTTATCTTCAAATGGTTCTTCCGTGAATAAAACTACCATCCTTTTATCTATTTCATATAGTTCTGCAGTGTACTGCTTCCATTGTCTTTATTTGTACTTGGTCATGTAATGTGTTCTCCTGCTGATCAAATAGGATCCTCACTCTTGGTTTAAATTCCTTTTTTATTTCTCAGATCCTGTGGAAGAAGTCTCTTGTTCTTCCTTTATTTGTTGTCATCTTCCTATTTCTCTGCTTACACTATTATAACAATTATCTTTGTTCCTCCACACAAGTCTCTGAATAGTTGCATTCAGGTTTCTGATCCTACTTCTATCACCATTTACTTTTGCTCCTCATCTGTCTTTAACTGTTTGAACAGTTTTGTGAGCCATCCACTGAGGCTTCTCTTTCTTTTTGACTGCAGATACTGGTTTATTGCATTCCTCCCTGACAATATCTCTAGCTTCATTCTAGAATTCTTCTGACTCCTGGTCAATTCAGCTTAATGGTGCCTAAATTCTATGGGGGTGTTCTTCAGGTTGTATTTTGTCATGATGGTTAGCTTAGTGTTCTTCTTTAGCTTTACTCCAATTTGTTATATTATCAGTTCATCGTCTGTGCTACAGTCTGCTCCTGGTCTGGTTTTTCAGAGAATTGAGCTTTTCCATTTTTTGCTTCCAATTATATAGTCTATTTGATTTTTATATTGGCCATCAGGTGAGATCCATGTATCAGGCAATTTGGTTCCCTGAAGAATATGTGTCCAACGAAAGAACTGTTGGCTTAAAAAAATTCATTCAGTCACTTCTTTCCTTGATCCTAGGCCAACTTCTCCTTCAGAGACTGGTTCTGCTCTGTTTTCTACTTTTTCATTTCAATCACCTATGATTAGCAACACATCCTGTTTTAGTGTGCAATCAATTTCCTCCTGGACTCTAGCAAGAATATTTCTTCCTGTTCTGCCTCTTTAGTTGGATTATAAACATGAGTTATGCTTATATTGACGGGTTTTCCCATAAGTCTTACTGGTGTTATTTGGCCAGATTTTGCATTCTCTCTCTCTCTCTCTCTCTCTCTCTCTGGCTTTTCTTCGCAAATGAAGATTCAGGAAGGACTCATCCCACACTTTCTGCAAGCGCGCTGATGACTAAAAAGGCCAATCAAGATAAACAAGTCCGGTTGCAGAAAGGATCCTTGGGTGATGTTTTGGGGTTGTGATTCTTTCTGCGTTGTTATTTCTCTTCAAGACTTGTTCGGCGTAAGTTCTCAAATAAGGCTGCAGCATTGTGGATAGTGCATCTCCATGCCTCCCGATGTGAGGCCAGGGCGGACCACTGTTGGTGATCAATTTGACCGAGGCTGAGATGTTGTTTCAGGGAGTCTTTGTATCACTTTTTTGGAGCGCCCCTCTTATGCTGACCCGTGGCGAGTTCACCGTAGAGTAGTATTTTTGGGAGGCGATAGTCCTCCATCCTAGAAATGTGCCCTGCCCAGCGCAGCTGCGTTCTCAATGTCATGGCCTCAATGCTGGTGATCCCTGATTGCTCAAGGACAGCAACATTCATCACATAGTCAGTGTATATTTAGGATTGTGCGTAGACAGCACTGATGAAAGCATTCGAGGAGTCGTAGGTGATGGCGATAGGTGACCCATGTTTCAGATCCATCAAGGAGGATAGACAGTACAATGGCTCTATACACACTGATTTTTGTGCTTTGCCTCAGGTGTTTATTGCTCCAGACTCTTTTGTGAAGTCTTCCAAATGCACTATATGCCTTTGCTAATCTGTGATCAATCTCTTTGTCAATCTTGGCATCTGAGGAGATGATGCTTCCCAGGTAGGTGAACTGTTGAACGGACTTGAGCACAGATTTGCCAATGGCAATGTGGGGATGGTGGTGTTCGTCCTGTGGTGCAGGCTTGTAAAGAATTTCTGTTTCTTTGGGCTGGAAGTCAACCTGCATTATATACCCTGACTGCTTTCGCTACATGTCTCCTCACTATTAATGCCACCCTATTTCTTCTTTGATTTTCACTTCCTGAGTACAACACTGGTAATTATCCGATTCAAAATGTCCCATTCATGTCCACTTTAGATGGCTCACCCTTGTATTATGATGGGAGCTGGGTATGTTTAGCCTGGAAAAAAGATGGTTAAGAGGCGATATGATAGCACTATTTAAGTATTTGAAGGGGTGTCACGTTGAGGATGGAGCAAGCTTGTTTTCTGCTGCTCCAGAAACTGGAACATGGAGCAATGGATGCAAGCTCCAGGAACAGAGTTTCCACCTCAACATTAGGAGGAGCTTTTTGACAGTAAGAGCTGTTCGGCATTGGAACACACTCCCTCAGAGCGTGGTGGGGTCTCCTTCCTTGGAGGTCTTTAAACAGAGGCTGGATGGCCATCTGTCGGGGATGCTTTGATCATGATTTCCTGCATGGCAGGGGGTTGGACTGGATGGCCCTCATGGTCTCTTCCAACTCTGCAATTCTATGATTCTATGATTTCTTGTTTTACTATGTCTAGCTTCCCGAGATTCATGCTTCTCGCATTCCATGTTCCTGTAATATGTGTTGTACAGCTTCAGACTTTCCTTTAACCTCTGAGCACATCAACAGCTGAATATCCATTCAGCTCGAGTCAAGTTGCATTATTAGCCACATCACCACTCGTAGCTGTCCACATCTGTATCCCAATAGATCATTGAGTACCTTCTGACTTGGGAGTCTCATCTTCTTGTACTGTATCTTGTTTCATTTTGGACTGTCTAATCTTAGGGTTTTCAAGGTGTGCTTCTGGTGTGGTTTACCATTGCCTTTTTCTGTACAGTATTAACAAGTGTTAGGTATAGTGCAACTGGCATTGTCTCAGAGATCGTCCACCAATGTCACCCCCCATTATTGCTGCTGCCCAGTTGCTATTTGACACATTTAGTCTGGCTCCTCAGAAAAAGTCTGTCTGACATGGGAGACCCTACCAGCAGCATTGCTTCCATCAGCTTAGACTCTTGCCTCATAGGAGGACTCAATCTGTCCTGGAGGCAAACTTTACTGGAACTTGCACTTATATAAGACATCACATAGTATGTTATACTTCAACATCATTTTGCATTAATGTTATTAAAAAACAACAACACACTTCTTTAGTGGGAAGAACCTGAACTTTATGACCAAGAGAATGGAAATGCTGATACCACTTTGTTTTGTTCTTTCTTTAATAAAAGAAATCTATAAAGCTACACCAACACCAACAAGCAGTGCCTTATCTACTTTTCCACCTAAGAAAGTTTTAGCAATATTGGCTCACTATATTTTACCCAAAAGCAGGGTGGGGGGTTGATAGAATAAACCAGCTGTGGAGCTCCAATATCCATTTAATGAAATATTGTTAAAGAAGCTGGTTTTAGAATCCTGTGGCTGATTTTAAAGTGGAAGCTCTTTAGGTTTGTTAAGAATAGTACACTTATGCATTCATAAGTTGTTACTTAAGCCAGTAATTTCTGCTGACCAAGTCATTATTTGTATTTTAGGTGGAAGAAAAATAACAGCCAAGCAATATGATCAAGCAAAGTGTGTGATTCTAACTTGTTTATTGCACTGAAACCAGTTGGATTTATATCTAGCCACATTGGGTCTCATATGGGGGGAAAAAAGCAGGATATAACTGAACTAAACTAAACTAAACAGCTATAAGATATTGCCACTACAAGAAAGTTTTGTTGTGTGACGTACTTGTGTCCAGGTTGTGGCAAGCCATGTCCTTTTCTAGCAATTCTGTTCCACACAACAAAATGTGTGAGTTTTCCCAGTCAAGATCTTGTGCTCAATGAGCAAGCTCAGCCAAATTGTGCATGTGAAAGGGAAGGGGAGAATGGGGAGGAGGACTTTCCTTTCTTGACTTACTGTATATTCCGGCGTATAAGATTATTGGGCGTATAAGATGACCCCCCCCCCAATTTTCAGGTAAAAATATAGACTTTAGGGTATACTCGCCATATAAGAAGACCCACCACCACCACACACCCTCCCTGAAGCTGTGATAGGGCTCCCCTTCATGGCTTCAGGAAGGGTGGCAGGTGGCTGGAAAGCTTCCCCCCCTCCAGCCAGCCACCCTTCCTGAAGCCTTCCCAAAGATGGCTCAGGAATCATGGGGGATGGCTAGCTGGCTGGAAAGAGGTTCAGCCACCTCCCGGGATCCCCCAACCCACGAGGAGGCTGGGCAGCGTTCTCATGAGTTGGGGGATCCTGGAGGATGGCTAGACGGCTGGGGAGGGGTTGAACCTCCTCCCGCGATTCCCCAACTCACGAGGGGGCTGGCCAGCCTCCTTGCAAGTTGGGGAATGACAGGGGGAAGGCCAGTCAGCTGGGCAGAGGTTCAACCTCCTGCCATGACTCCCCAACCCACGAGGAGGCTGGCCACCTCGTGAGGTGGGGAATTGCGGGGTGGGAAGGCCAGCCAGCTGGGCAGAGGATCAACCTCCTCCCGAGATCCCCCAACCCATGAGGAGGCTGCCCAGCCTCCTCTCGAGCTTGAGTATCGTGTGGGATGGCTAGCCAGCTGGGGGGGTTCAATCTCCTCCCGCGATCCCCCAACCCACGAGGAGGCTGGCCAGCCTCCTCACAAGATGGGGAATCTCGGGGGAGGGCTAGCTGGCTGGGGAGGGGTTCAATCTCCTCCTACGATCCCCCAACCCATGAGGAGGCTGCCCAGCCTCCTTCCAAGTTGGGGAATCATGGGGGGAAGGCCAGCTAGCTGGGCAGAGGTTCAACCTCCTCCCATGATACCCCAACACACAAAGAGGCTGCCCAGCCTCCTCCTGAGTTGGGGAATTGCGGGGGATGGCTAGCCAGCTGCGGAGGGGTTCAATCTCCTCCCACGATCCCCCAACCCACGAGGAGGCTGGCCAGCCTCCTCACAAGATGGGGAATCTCGGGGGAGGGCTAGCTTGCTGGGGAGGGGTTCAATCTCCTCCTGCGATCCCCCAACCAATGAGGAGGCTGCCCAGCCTCCTCCTGGGTAGGGGAATCTCAAGGGATGACTAGTCGGCCGGGGAGGGGTTCATTCTCCTCCTGCAATCCCCTAACACACGAGGAGGCTGCCGAGCCTCCTCCTGAGTTGGGGAATTGCGGGGGATGGCTAGCCAGCTGCGGAGGGGTTCAATCTCCTCCCGCGATCCCCCAACCCATGAGGAGGCTGCCCAGCCTCCTCCTGAGTTGGTGAATCGCGTGGGATGATGAGCCGGATGGGGAGGGGTTCAATCTCCTTCCACAATCTCCTAACCCACAAGGAGGCTGCCAGCATCCTCCCAAGTTGGGGAATTGCAGGGGATTGCTAGCCGGCTGGAGTGAGGTTCAATCTCCTCTCAGGATCCCCCAACCTGCGATCGCCCAACCTGCCCAGCCTCCTCCCGAGTTGGGGAATCGCGGGGGATGGCTCTCCAGCTGGGGAGAGGTTCAAATTCCTCCCACGATCCCCCAACACACAAAGAGGCTGGCCAGCCTTCTCACGAGTTGGGGAATCACGGGGGATGGCCAGCCAGCTGGGTTGGTGTTCAATCTCATCCTGCGATCCCCCAACCCATGAGGAGGCTGCCCAGCCTCCTCCCGAGTTGGGGAATCACGGGGGATGGCTGGCCAGCTGGGGAGGGCTTCCATCTCCTCCCACAATCCCCCAACCCACGAAGAGGCTGGCCAGCCTTCTCACGAGTTGGGGAATACCAGGAGATGGCTAGCTGTCTGGAGAGGGGTTCAATCTCCTCCTGTGATCCCCAATCCATGAAGAGGCTGCCCAGGCTCCTCCCAAGTTGGGGTATCATGAGGGGAAGGCCAGCCAGCTGGGCAGAGGTTCAAACTACTCCTGCAATCCCCCAATCCTCCCAAGGCTCCTCCCAAGGCTCCTCCCAAGTTGGGGATGACTCCTCCCAAGGGATGAGTAGTTGGCTGGGGAGGTGTCCAATCTCCTCCCATGTTCCCCCAACCCACGAGGAGGCTGCCCAGATTCCTCCCAAGTTGGGGAATCACAGGGGATAGCTAGCTGGCTGGAGAGGTGTTCAATCTCCTCCCGCAGTCCCCCAATCCACGAGGAGGCTGCCCAGCCTCCTCCCATGTTGGGGTATCATGGGGGGAAGGCCAGCCAGCTGGGCAGAGGTTCAACCTACTCCCGCGATCCCCCAACCCACGAGGAGGCTGCCCAGCCTCCTCCTGAGTTGGGGAATCGCGGGGGATGGCTCGTCTGCTGGGGAGGGGTTCAACCTCTTCCCACGATTCCCAATCCCACAAGGAGGCTGCCAAGCCTCCTCCCGAGTTGGGGTTTTGTGGGGAATGGCTGGCCTGCTGGGGAGGGGTTCAACCTCCTCTCACGATTCCCCAACCCATGAGGAGGCTGCCCAACCTCCCCCGAGTTGGGGAATCATGTGGGATGGCTAGCCAGCTGGGGAGGGGTTCAACCTTCTCCCGCGATCCCCAACCCACGAGGAGGCTGGCCAGCCTTCTCATGAGCTGGGGAACCGCAAGGGATGGTGAGCCAGCTGGGGAGGGGTTCAACCTCCTCCTGCGATTCCCCAACCCACGAGAAGTCTGCCCAGCCTCCTCATGGGTAGGGGAATCGCAAGGATGGTTAGCCAGCTGTGGAGGGGTTCAATCTCCTCCTGCGATCCCCCACTCCACAAGGAGGCTGCCCCAGTTTCTTGTGGGTAGGGGAAATGCGAGGGATGGCTGGCCGGCTGGGATAAGGCTCAGCCCCTCCCACCCAGCAAGGCTTCCTCCCCTGCAGCTACACTGGGGGGGATAAAGTGGCTAGCAAGCTTCCCCCTTCCAGGCAGCCACCTCTTTCCTTCTGAGTCCTAGGGCTGGCACAGCCCCATCTCGGTGTATCTGGCGTACAAGAGGGCCTCTGACTCTTCAGCTGATTTTACAGGCTGAAAAAGTCATCTTATACGCCAGAATATACGGTATGTATTTTATCCCTGGAAACAAATGGGTAGCTCTTGGAAACTGGGTATTATTTTAAGCCTACAAATACCTGCCTCTTGGGCATAGATAGTATTATTTTTTGCTACTTAATGATCCACACCCAAGAGTGGTTTCATTATCAGTGTGAAAGGAAAAACTCCATTTGGAGCCAGTTTTATTCTTGATGTTGCTATGAATTAATTACCTTCAAATAGAAAAAAAATGTGCTAACTCAGAAATATGATTCACTTTCATTAACTAATTTTTGTTTTGTCCAGATCCTATTTAGTGTGCACCAGAGAGATGGCCAACGGTTGATCCAATCTAGCCCTAAAGCAATTTTCTCCATGGCAAGGATATCGAACTGATAGTCCATGAGCCAGATCAAGCCTTGAGGCACTCTCAAGGACCAGTTATTATTAAAAATTGTGTTTCCACTCTCTTTTAAAAGTTGTATTTAGCATGTTTAATGTGTAAACATAGATATTTATATCAAAATCACAGAACAATAGAATCATAAAGCTGGGAATGAAAACACACAACCCAGCACAGCATAACATTGCATGAGGGGAGGTGCTTTGATGGCCTTATATGATGAGAGTCCTTTAATTGTGTCATGGCATCTCAGCCCATGATGTAGGAGGTTCCGGGCAGAGCAGAGGCTATTTAAATAAGGGCCGCCCCTTCCTCCCTCCTCTTTTGATTGAATTCAACCCACCCTCCCACAGTGTGTGTCTACTGTCGCTTATGGGCCAGTTAGGATTTTTTCCTCTTTTCCATGGGATTTTTTGCCTACCCCATACTGTTACAATGGACTTGGAGAATTGGTCTTAGGGTGGTGTCATAAATAGGTGGTCACCTGGCCGGTTGTGGGGGAGATGGGGATTAATTTGGTGTACACCTATGGCACCCTTTTGGGTGAAGGATGGCTCTATCAAACTACCCTTGCAGATCATGTGACTGGAGGGTGGGGAGTAGACTATCCTTGAGGCCCTCACCAGGACTCATGCAACTTGAGGTGTCTCTTCCTGGGGTTTTGCCTTCCAGCAGAGGGTGCCCTGGGGGGAGGTAGCCCAATTTATGGGAAACCCCTCCCCCAGGGCTCAGGTGTTTCACCCAGGGAAGCTGGGAGGTAGGTCTACGTGAGAGCCTTGGCTCCACCTTTTTCTGCATTGGTTCTCCCCCATAGTTTGCATATAAAGCTTAAATAGGTGATAGAATAATATATTTATTTATTTATTTAGTTATTTATACCATGCTCTTCAGCCACAAGGCTATCAGAGTGGCTTACAAATTGTTTTTAAGCAATAGCTATTTACACATCTACTCTGCATTAAACAGTTTCCAATGTGTGTTAGCTAATTGCCCCCCACAAGCTGGGTACTCAATTTACCGACCTACGAAAGGATGGAAGGCTGAGTGAACCTTGGAGCCCGCTGGAATCGAACTTGCAACATGGTGGCTTGCAGTACTGGCATTTAACCACTGCGCCACCAGGGCATTGACCCCTAATTTTAACCCAATGTGACCCATATTTTAACCCAAGCTTTGTGGCTGGCCTTGTTATTGCATGTGTTGATGTCTAGAAAACAGCCAAATTATGACAAATAATAAACAATTACAAAGTGGCCCAGACAAGCCAAGATCCCAGAAGATAGTCAAGTCTTAACAGGAGGAAGGTATAGGTGGAATCAGATAAGACTTGCAGTAACACTCAAAGTTCAGTCTCTTTGGAAGCAACAAAGCAGGCAAAGAGAAATATAGAAAGGCTCAGTCGAAAGCACAGTTCTATAATATCAGGGCTCACAACAGGCAGAGTAGTCACAGAGAAGTCTGGGGTCCAAACAGGACCAGGCAACAGCGTAGTCGGGATCAGTCCAAGGTATAAACAGGAGTCAAGGCAGCAGGAACATGGAGTCAAAGATAACCAACAGAAAGCTTTTGCCAGGAAGATCAGTTGATCTCTGACAAAGGCCTCATAGTTCCCTCAAGGTGTATATATAGCAATCAAGGTTTTGCCAGGTGGTCCTTAATGAGCTGGTGTTTCAGATAAAGCCTCATCCATCTCTTCCTAGCTTCCTTCTGGGATCTCTGCTGGCTGACAGACAGTACAGGAAAGTCTGTCTCCTCTTCCTCCTCCTTATCTGAGTTGGCAGGGCTCGCTGCTGGGACTGGAGCCAACCCACTAGGACCAGGCTCTTCCTCTGCTTGTGATTTTATGTTGGCAGAGTTCCCTGCTGGCACACGTATAGATAAACCTGTGCCAGGGTCCCTAGAGATATTCTCTGCCATGTCCTCCTCGTCTGATTCCATACACTCATCAGATGTGCGGGGCATGACAGTTGGTCCTCAAGGACTGTGTGGTTCACCAGGTCCAACTCCCTGTGGAATGAAAGATCTCCAGCTACAGCATCCAGAAAACATCCAGAGAAGGAAACCCTAACACCTCTTCAGGCTGGTTCCATTGCAATACCACTCTCAATTTCAAGAAGTTCCTTCTAATGTTCAATCAAAACTACTCTCCTGTAACTTAATACCATTAGGCCTGGTCCTGCCCTCTGGGGAAGCAAAGTACAAGCCTGCCCCTTCCTCTCTGTGATAGACCTAGAGGTATTTAAAGAGTGTGATCATGTCACCTCTCAGTCTTCTCCTTTCCAAGCCCAGCTCCTTCAATCTCTCCTCATATCCATAACTTTTATCATCCTCATTGCCCTTCTCTGAACTTTCTCCAACTTGTCTACAGTAGGACCCCCGTATCCACTGATTCATTATCCACTGATTCTATTATCTACAGGACACAAAACAGCACACCTACCATAGATTCTTCCTAGAAAATGTGTCCTCTCTAGCCATTTTCTAGGTCCTCCAAGGCAACTGTGTGGTATTTTAAACCAAAAGTCCCATTATTTTCAATGGTGTTCGCTATTATCCATGGTTTTCTGTATCCACAGGGCTCCCCAGAACCAATCCCCAGCAGACACAGGGGTCCTACTGTATATCCTTTTTAAAATGAGGTACCCAGAACTTAACACATTACTCCAGATGAGGCCTGAACATTGCAGAATATAGAGGCACTATTACTCTCCTCAGCTTGGAAAGTACGTTACTATTCATGCAGGCTAAGATAGCATTTGCCTTCTTTGCTGCAGCATCACACTGCTGGGTCATGTTCAACTTATCATTAGCAATAATCCCAATGTTCTTTTCACATGTACAGTTGTCCCTTCATATTCGCTGGGGTTTGGTTCCAGGACCCTCCATGGATACCAAAATCCGTGAATACTCAAGTCCCATTTTATGCAATGACATAGCAAAATGGTGGCACTTATATAAGATGGCAAAATTATGGTTTGCTTTTGGGATTATTATTTTTTAAAGAATATTTTCAAGCTGTGAATACTTAAATCTGTGATACCAAATCCATGAATACAGAGGGACAACTGTAGTACTGTTACCCTATACACTTGGTGGCCGTAAGGACCTTCAAAATATTGATTAATTTGTGGAATTAATATACTCAAGCTTGGCTATGTGAGAGGGTGAAACAGATAGCAGAATCTTTTGACCTATGTTTACCAGTATTAAGGTAGAAACATTATGCCAGGTAGTAAAGTAATTGATCTTTATTTGAAAATAATAATAATAATAACAACATTCTTGCTCACATTCATGCTTCCAGCATTCACACAAGGCTAGCAAATAAAGTAAGAAATGTTGGGATAGAGAATATAGTGAGGGGAGTGTACAGTGGGTGATATAACACCTGTCCTGTAGAGATGAGGTCATGGAGGAAACCAGAAAAGTGGGGGTCCAATCAGGAATGGCTGCACAGATGGATGTTGTGTTCACAGGAAGGGGATCCATGAGAGTTTGAGTGGAGTTTTTGAAGGGGTTTTATAGTCAATAATTGCCTTCTGGGGATGGGATTTAGAGTGGAAGACAATGTTTCTCAGAGTTGCTCAAGGTGAGACAAAGGCACTCCAGATATGTTAATAGCATTTTAATGTGTGGATACTTTATGAATGAATGGAGGAAGCAACTTCCTTTTTTCGGGAGAGGGCAAAGGTATGGGGATCGTTACAGGCTGTCACTGATAGAATTAACCAGGTGTCACGCACCTTCAGTTGCATTGCAAATTAACATTTCTTATCATATTTGGGTGGCCCTTCTTAAGTACATACCTGACTAAGCAATGTTTGTCTTTGGGATTCCTAGTTGGGAAATTTCCCAGGATTTAATGGCCACACTATGAGAAGAACCACATTTTATATAATTACTAAATATTGCCAATTTATTACAGATGGATATGGGGCAGCAGGTGTCAGAGTAGGTAACAGTACTACTGAGCCAAGTATTCTACATCCCATACATGTGCATTTTGTTTTTGTGGTCTATATGTAGAATTTTGTATTTGTCTCTGTTAAATTTCATTTTGTTAATTTCAGCCCATTAAGTTAATTTCTAGTTTAGCAAGGTCCTGTTTTAATTCTGTTCCTATCTTCCAATATATTAGCTATCCTTCCCAGTTTTGTATCATCTGCAAATCTGATAAGGATTCCATCCACCCTATCATCTAGGGTGGGCCCCATCTTGGGAGAAAGCAGTATACAAATGTTGTTATGGTTACATGCCTTCAAATTATCTCAAACATTTGGTGACCCTAAGGTGAATTTATGATGGTTTTTATTGACAAGATTTATTCATAAAAGGTTTGTCATTGCCTTCCACTTAGGATATTATTACACTACACTGCTATAGTACTATTATTCCACTTTAACTGCTGTGGCTGCCTCCTGTGGAATTCCGGAGTTTGTAGTTTAGTGAAGCCTAAGCGCTCTCTGGCTGAGAGTTCTAAATGCCACCCCCCAACTGCAAATCCCGGGATTCCACAGGAGGCAGACAGAGCAGGTAAATTGGAATAATAGCACTATAGCAGTATAGTTTGATAATCTCTATGTATAGTCTGTGAGTGTGAGTTGCCCAATGTGACCCAGTGGATTTCATTGCTGAGCAGGGATTGGAAACCTGGCTCCCAGGGTGTGTTGCTTCCTTCTCCAACATTCAAACCACTACAAAATCTAACACATTCAATTAACAGGGTAAGTGTGTGTGGGAGGGGATTATGTTCTCCACAGGTAGCAAAATGTCTTTGACTGGCCCTGGTCAAAAAGAAGAGAAGAGGAATTTTGCCCCATTTCAGGACAGATAAAGCTGTGTGGTTAAAGTAAATGCATGGGGTGTGTGATAAGATTCTATAGGGGGCGGGGGGAAACCCTATTTTCATCCTTAATGGGATTCTACTCTGCAATGATAATGTTTTTCCATGTTTGACATAGTGATGTCAAACAACAGAAAACAGAACGTCTGACAGGTACCAATTGGATTCATAGGTTAGAGCTCAGATAAGCCTGTTTCCGCCAAATGAAATGTTCATCTCTGTGTAGATTACACTGCAGTGCTTCACTGCATCTTTAGATAAGATAGTTCATTCAGCTTATTTTAGTTCTCATGTTTAATATCCATTTCTTAGTTTCACTAAGGGACAATCAAGGTACAAGACAATGCAACAGAGGAGGACAAGAAACATAAACCGGTCATACTTAACCACTGTCTCAGAGAGAGGTGAGCCATAATGTTTCGAGGTGTAATCAGAGATTCTTTAATATTTTCAAAAGTCCTACTTCTCATTCGTACTAATCAGTTTTAAATGGAAACAATCCCTTTTTGTTTTAACTGACTCAAAAAAAGTTACCCACAGCCGAAATGTGAAGCAACATCAGCTCTTCATGTGACTGTTAAAAATATATCTCTCTAAAGATAGCTCTTTTATCATCCAGCTGCTAAATATCAGTGGTAGTATTTATGTGTGGAAAAGATAACTTCCTAACTCCTCATTAAAAACTTTCTGATATTTCTTCTTTAATCTCTTCAAAGACACTTTCTATTTAATCTTAATAAATAACAGTTTGCAGACCATAAAATCTGAGATTATATTGCAACAGTAACCCCACCTTTATTTTATGTAGATTTGATTTATTGGCTCTGAAGGACTTAGTTTCTAAATTGTACAGATGGGTGTGCAAGATCTTGCCATATTGTGAATAGAATTTTGTCAGATTGCTGAACAACCTGACCTTTGCCAAAATTGGAATCGTTTTGTAGGGCTTTATCAGACTAACATCTTAAAAACACTGTAATTCTGTGAATAAGGAAAGCAGAAACATAACGTCATTATTACACATATTGTCACATGTTGCTCTAATCGCTGTAATCACATGAAGGAACCACCACAGAATTATCACACAACCACCACTAACACTTTGTGAATGGGACTTTATGAAGTTGAAGGCTTTCACGGCCGGCATCCATAGATTTTCCTTGGGTTTTTTTCCAGGCTATGAGGCTGTGTTCTGAAATAGTTTCTTTCTGAGATTTCACCTGCATCTGTGGCTGGCATCTTCAGAGAATGGTTGTGCATGAGTGTGTATGTATGTATGTATATATTTTAAGTAATATGTTTTAAGTAATAGATATTTACACATCTACACTGCATTAAACAGTTTCCAATGTGTGTTAGCTAATTGCCCCCCCAAGCCGGGTACTCATTTTACCAACCTACGAAAGGATGGAAACAATCCCTTTTTGTTAAGTAAGATATTACCTTTAAGTAAGATATTACTTAAAATATCTATTACTTAGAACCCCTGTTGGGGAGTATATGTAAATTTGTGTAATTGAATGGTTAGTTTCTGGGTACAGAAATGTAAGGATTGTTAGTGTCTGCTTGGCTAATGGTTGGTTGATGGACCATTATCTCCTGGGAATCCCCTTGTCCCTGGGTGGAATTCCTTTGTAAGTGTTGGGTTTTTATTCTATTGTTTTTCAAAACTGGAAGCCAGATTTTGTTTACTTTTAGGGTTTCTTCTTTCATGTTGAAGTTGTCCAGGTGTTTGTGGATTTCAATAGCTTCTCTGTGCATTCTGACATGATAGTTGTTGGCCTGGTCCAGAATTACTGTGTTTTTAAATAACATTTTGTGTCCAGGTTGGTTTATAACATGTTCTGCTACTGCTGATTTTTCTGGCTGGCCCAGTCTGTAGTGTCTGTCATGTTCCTTGATTCGTGTTTGTACACTGCGTTTAGTGGTCCCTATATAAACTTGTCCACAGCTGCATGGTATGTGGTAAGACAAAGACATAAGACAAAGCTGCTTATTCATAGATATCCTACACTCCTGGCCTGCAGTTAATTGGGAAACAAGTATCAGCTCCATTGAGCTCGGGGGAAACAGAGTAGGGAAATGGTTTTTATAGGGTGTTTTCCATAGTTCTCTTGTTCTAATCCCTGATAAATATTAAAATGTTATAAATAGTTGGCTGAACAGTAAGAATCAGTGATAAGGTGAATGATCTGCTATGTTAGATAAGAGATAGAACACCTTTTTTAAAAAAAATAATGAGAAATGAGGGTGGTATGGCAGAGTCATCATTACATGTGATTCATACAGCCACAGCCATTAGATTACTGCTTTCTGTGGTTACATGAATTTTACAGGGTTCTGAAATACTACAAAATCTTTTTTTTAAAAAAAAAAATTAGAGATGGTAAACATTCTGCCTTACATGTGACCCACAAAGCTAAATACAACCTGGTGTATTTAGCCCTGGTGGCGCAGTGGTTAAATGCCAGTACTGCAAGTCACCACATTGCAAGTTTGATTCCAGCAGGCTCCAAGGTTCACGCAGCCTTCCATCCTTTCGTAGGTCAGTAAAATGAGTACCCGGCTTGGGGGGGGGTGCAATTAGCTAACACACATTGGAAACTGTTTAATGCAGTGTAGATGTGTAAATATCTATTACTTAAAACAATTTGTAAGCTGCTCTGATAGCCTTGTGGCTGAAGACCGGGGTATAACTAACTAACTAACTAACTAAACCTGACAGATATGTATTTTGATGTGGCAGATGCTTGGCAAACTTTGTTCTTACTTTTCCCAGCAGACAGCAAAATCAACCTTCTTCACTCCCATCATTGTGTGAATGGAAGGTTACATTCAGCTTGGTGGTAACCAGTCTATGCATGGCTGACAGAAATATATGTGTGTGTGGTTGTGTGAGAAAGACATGGTGGGTGGGAGGGAAGAAGATTCAATGTACAAGTCATTAATAATGATACCTCTGTCATGGCGAGAGGAAGCATGATCTTGACAAATTGTGAAGGAAAGAGTACAAAGCAGAAGGGAGCCAGGAGCAGTACCCTGTGGTGTGTGTGTGTGTGTTGTATTATAATCTAGAAAGACAATAGGTTCCAGTAATGTTCTGAATGGGGCAGCAACTATGCTGAAGCTAAGCAGCTTGGTATGCCATATATAGCTTGATTAGAGACTTCCTAGAAAAAGCCATGAACACTGCTGTGGAATGCATGGAATCTGAGTGTAATATAAATGTAGCAAAATAAAATAAACCATTGGACAGCCCATTTTCATCTGGATCCAGAGAACCATACAAATTGGTGTGGGCCTGTGTTCCTATTATCGAATAATCAATGGATTAATCAGTTTACTTGATTTGATTAAAAAGAATAAAACACAGCAATTATACATGTAAAATACAAAGTAAATTAATTATGCTACCAACATACTGATTAAAACAATTTAAGCACAACACTAACAATAAAAAACAATAAGCTAACAATAAATAAGCTGTAAAATACTGAAAATCCCACACATCTAATTTAAAAACCTCTTAATGTAACAGGCAAGCAGTTGCTGAAGGCCCACTTGAATGGAAAGGTCTTTGTTTGCCTGCAGAAGCATAACAGCAAGGGAGCTAGAGGAAGAGCATATTCAGATGAGGGTTAAAAAAAAGTCTGTGAAGGTGGTGATCCTAATCCTTAACTAGTGTAATATTGCTAAAGCACTTTAACACTTTGACTATAGTGCCTGTGTGAAGTAGCCCTGGTCTCTGTGCATGTGTGCACACACAGCTAAGAAGCAAAGCTACTTTTGTGACCCAGCTCAGAAGTCCTCCTAACCTGAGAACTCTCAAGCTGGAACCCTCTGGACACACTCTTCCAGGTATTCCTCTAGCCTGGAAATCCCCAGAAACTATACCTCTCTTCAGTAGCCGCCATCACCCCTTGATTTCCACATTGCATTATACCACAGTCCAAAGGGAGACTGTGAGAGTTCTAGTTCACCGTTACCTCCTGCCTTGCAGGGTTGTGCCTTCCCCTTCCCTTCTGTCCCGAAGCAGAAGAAATAGAATGACCAAACAAATAGGTGTGTGTACCCTCAGCTTTAGAATATAGGAAAAAAGACTTTATTCAAGTAAGTTTAAGGCAAGTTTTAGAAATAAATCACTTCATGAAGGAAGTGCTTCTTCCTTCAGGTTCAGCTTAGGAGTTACAGAGAATAGTAAAAGCAAAGCATTTTAGTTACATCCAGCCAAGTAAGAAAATAACCATACAATCCTAATGCCATCTAATTAATACATTGTCCCTAAAAGTTCTACTCACAAACTGTGAAGTCCAGTATGCAGGATTCAGTCTTTGAATTCCCAGGAGGTAGTGAGCTGGGCCATCTCAGGCCTGGCTCAACAGCTGACTCCATTGTTCAGCTCTGGACCTGGTGTCTGCATCCCATACCCTCATTTCTCTCATATCTCATGGGATTCAAGCCATGTGCTCACACAAAACATTTATAGTCTTTTTTTTTTTTCAAATTGTCCCTCTGGCATTCTGACTGGACAGTTTGCCCTCTGGTGATCTCTGGTGATCTTATGTCACGATGATGTTAACTCAGTGGGTGTAACCATTCATATCTGCTAGCTAACCCTAAGGTTAACCCTTTGTTTACCTGAAGCTGTGCAGATAAAATAATTGCTGTCTGAAGGCTAATGGGAGATGCAATCCTCCATTATCACAGCCTGCATAATAATAATAATAATAATAATAATAATAATAATAGTTCATCAGAAATGGGTGAAAATCAAATTCTGAAATGTTGCATGAGAATGGATCTGGCATGTGGTCAGTGGGAACGATATGGACACAAGGAAGGGAAACATATTTCAAGAATGAGACTGGATGTAAAGAAAAAGGAAACCTAATACTTCCAGACTTTTCCCCCCATCAGGAGGTGCCCTAACTTGTTTTAGAAGGGAGTTCCAGACACCAAAAGGATTTATGAAGGTGATGGGACAAAGAGAAGGACCTCTCCTTCACATCTTACAGCCAGGTAGGACTATATAGGAAAATATAATCTTTTGGATAGCCTGGACCCAAGCCATATAGGACTTTATAGATCCCTGCCAGTACTTTTAACTGTGCTGAGAAATAGACTAGTGAAACTGTTATAACAGAGGAGTCATGTTTTGCAACAGCACTGGCTAACAGTCTTCCTGCAGCATTTTGGGACTAGAATATTCTTCAAAGGCAGCCCCATGTAGAAGGCCTTAAAGTAATCGAAATAGGATGTAACCAAGTATTGTGTCACCGTGGCCAGATTAGATGTCACCAGGAATGGTGCACTAGCTTTAATTATGCAAATACACCTGATGCATTACCTTTAATTATGCAAATAGTTTCCAATCCATTGGTAAAACCTGAGAATCCATATTTAGGGTTGATTCCAGGACTACATCCAAATGATGAACCTGCCTTTCATGGGATGTTTAACCCCATCCAGTGCAACCTGAATCTCTGTTCTACAATTTGCCTTTTGATTGACCAGAAGCGCCTCTCTCTTAGATGGATTGAGCTTCAATTTGTTCACCCCCATCCAGTCCATGACTTTGATTCTAAATTCCCATGAGACCTTCATTGATCAGATGCTCCAGTTGGCAAAAGAATGATGAGGTATTTTTTGCTGACTCCTCTTCCCCTTACAGCCCCCTGTATTACCCAAAATGGACTTTGGAAGAATCTTTGGAACAATGTTGGAGGTGGCACTGCAGTTGCAGAGAGAATGAAAAATCAGTCAAAACCACCTTCTGCAGTAGACAGTTTCACTAGAAGCCCATTCTGTAAACTGAGAAGCAATATGGGAGCCAACTGCATAGTAGTATGGCACATGACTAACTTCTTCAAAATGGAAGGGACTTTTATAGCTTTGTGGCAAAGTGTAGGGATAAAGGCCCCCAATGCTGCCTATTCCTGCCATTTTTCATGTTGTTCTGTAACCTTGCTGTAACCTTACTGTTGTGTTATCATTTCTTTGTATTGCTTAACAGGTGTTTTGTAGCAAGTGTGGGAAAAGAAGAGTGTAACAGTCACTGTGGAATTGTGAGATAAGTCCATGAGAACCAGGGAATATATGATTGTCAGGGAAGGAGGGGGGTCGGAGGATGATGGATAACCAATAACTTTTTCACCTGTCAGATTTTATAGACCGTAAATGCTTTTAATATACTGTCTGCACTGTGAGTTTCAATTCTGAGCAACAACCTTGTATGGTTTGCCTTCTGGATTTTTGTGCCAATATAGTTTTCTATTTAACATCGAAACTTCTGGTCACTGCATCTGGAAACGCCAGTACATGAGACTTAGACATGCTTAACAGAAGCACTTTGGGATCTACAATACGTCTATGGAATAAATTCAGAAAATGTTCAACTACTTTCTGCCTGAATCCACCCACAAGTTGTTAACTACAGATAGTAATCCTTCTCCCCTGCTATGCTCTATAGCTATTCTTGTTCTTTCAAGCTCATTTCACCTCTATTCTTTTGAATATTTTCCTGAGTGGGCTGCATTTTGGTTGTTTTGACATCAATATATTTCTCAGCATATATGCTAGATGCTAGTCACATTTGGAGATTCATGCTTAAACCAAACTGGAGAGGCTGGGTTCAGGAAATTTGGAGTTCAGGCTCACTGGAGACTCTGCAAAATGCTGAAAAAACTTTTCAACAACCCAGGGGCCAAAAAGCCTCCTCAAATTTGCAAACTGTGATAGTTCATGGACTCAGAACAGCAGTGTTTGAACCAAGCCAATGCCTTAATGGAATGACCAACTCTTGAGGCATGATAGGCATGTGTATGGGGTTCTCGTGTGTGTAATAGGTTGTGTTCTCATGTGTGTAATTAGTTGAAATTTGGGTCAGTGCAGGAGTACAGAACAAATGAATATGAATTAGATGGAGAAAGCATTCCTAAAGATAGTGTTCTCTGATTTATATTCTTTGCAGAAAGCTGTTTATGAAAAATATATTTTATAACCATTAAAGAACACAGAGAGAGATACAAGAGAGACTGAAGACTGGAATAAATGAGAAGCAGAACTTGGACAAGTTTTGATTACTTTAAAGTGTTGATTACTCTCCAGTATATAGTAACACTAGAAGTTAGTAGAATATCCCTCTGTTTTAATATATGTTTTGCACTAATGCAGTTGGACCACTTACTTAGAAGACATGTTTATCTTATCAAATATCCAGTGTTTAACTGTGGGTTCACACACTTTGATTGCCCTGTCTATGGCTGCTAGTGTTGGAGCCTGTTTCTCTCCCCCTCCCTTTGTTTTCAAGGTCTTCAGTTTTGTCTGTTCAAACTGACATTTAATCCTATTGTCTGGGTTGCCAAGGTCAACAGGATTAAATGGCAGAGTGGGCAAATGAAGCCAAGGACAGGATGGGGGAAAAGAAATATGGAACACAGCAACTTTTTAATAATAATAATAAAAAAAAATGGATAAGTCTGCAAAGATTGCAGAACAGTTCCAAAAAGAAAAGGAGCAGGTCTGCAAAGCCCATGAAAATCAGCCTGAGATGCAGTTGGTAAATTCAGCTGAACTGTACCTCAAATATGTTCCCTTTTAATGTATAACTAGTTTGATATTATATAGTCTGCCATTCAAGAAGTGATACAGTCTGTGAAGTGGAACAGTCCAGGAACAGTATTATTCATATTAATTGCTGCATGTCTAGACTGGTAACTAAGGTTGAAATAATATGCTTTTATACTGAGAACACAGCAATTTCTGTCACTTTAATTAATTGTAGCCACATGGGAGGGGAATTCTTGCTGGGCCCCCATAGCATATGCTGTATAATCCCTGGAAAATATTTTGTGTGAGGATTTGGGGATGGGAATGATGCTAATGATAACTTTCCTATGAAGTTCTTTAACTGGGTGACCATTACATTTTGCTATTTATGGTAAAGAACAAAATGGTACCCCTGTCCACATACAGATGCTGATTGGACTGGAAAGTTCATCTTATTTCAGTACTACCCAATGGGGGTAGACTTTTGTGCTACACCTGACACTGATGGGCTTCTTGACAAGGTGGAAGACAGGCTATGTGGCAGACAGGCCTGTGACATTTAAGATTAAAAAGAATTAGAGGGGATACAATCATCATTTAAAAAATACTTGAAGTGAAGTCATGTTGAAAGCTTTCTGCTTGTCCGGATGACAGGACCCAATCCAATGGATTCAAACTATAAGAAAGGAGTTTACAACTAAACATTAGAAAGACTTAAGCTATTTCAGAAAGTGGTTGACTTTCCCTTGTTGGAGGTTTTTAAACAAAAGGGTAGATGGCCACTTGTTCAGGAGGTGTCCCCTGTAAATCAATGCACTAGTATTTTGCTTGACATTTGGACACAGGAATCCCTTCCATTTCTCTGAGTCTAAGAGAAAGGTATGACCTGGGAGATCAAGAAACAATGGCTGGAACACTGCCCATGCTGCCTCACTCTATTTAATGCTGAGCAAGGATGCAGTTCTTCACTAAGTTTCTTTTCAAAGGTAGCCATGAACAATCTCAATAACTTTCTTCCTGCTGCAAGGAAGTCTTTGAAAACCATAGAGATTTCAAAGGCCATTTGCCATTCTGCACAAAATTCACAAATAGTTTTTATTCCAGGGAAAAAAAAAGATGTTTTGTGTGGAAAATAGTATTTCAATGCAGAACTATTAATTCCTGTGCATAAATATATATATATATTTTCTGCTCACCACAAAAGCTGTTTTCTGGGTAAATCAACCACACACAAATTTTGCACAGAATAAATCCTAAACCATTAAGATTCTGGTCAGTCCAAGATTCTTTTATCAGGGTCTCTCAACATTAGAAAAACATGTTTTTGGCCATTTTTTGGGAATATTTTCAAATATTCTTTTCACTCCTAATGGTGAGGGTGGCCATGCTGGAAATGGCATACCTTGGTTATAAGCAAATATAGTAAAAGAGACATGACTTCAGGCTGCACATTAAGTGGAACATGAATCTTGTTGCTGTTTTATTTGTATGAAAGTTGTCCTATAGAAGCAGTTTGACATTTTTGCTTTATGTGGAATGGTTATATTCAGTTCAAGGTTACAGAAACAAAGTTGCATGCGTGGTGCCATTGCTCTTTGATGTACATGATGTACATGTACTGAACATGGATGCACATGTACATTGTGGAAAAGTTGCACATGGATGCATTTGTATGTTGCTCATCACTGTGTACTGTAAATATTGTAAATTCTACCTGGTGATGCAGATGTGCATTAGGTTGTGCAACATCACAGTTCACCAAGGAAGCCACACTGCTGTGCACTCTACACTCTGTGAGTGTAAAGTTACACTCCATCGGAGGCACTACATTGCAGTGGTTCCGGTCCTACCTCTCGGGCAGGTCCCAGAGAGTCCTGCTCGGGGACAGTTTTTCAAGCAAAAGAGAGCTCACCTGGGGAGTTCCACAGTGAACTATCCTGTCCCCAATGTTATTTAACATCTATATGAAGCCGCTGGGTGAGATTATTAGGAGTTATGGAGCTGGGTGTTATCAGTATGCTGATGACACTCCGATCTATTTCTCTGTATCTCGTTCATCGGTCTCAAATTCCAATGACATCTCTTCTCTCAATGAATGTCTTTGGGCGGTAATGGGCTGGATGAGGAAAAACAGATTGAAACTGAATCCGGACAAGACAGAGGTGCTCACGGTAGCGGCCCCAAAACCAAGAATTGGGTTGCAACCTCCAGTCCTGGATGGGGTCACACTCTCCTCCAGTGACTATGTTCGCAGTCTGGGGGTGCTCCTTGACTCTTCGCTCCTGATGATAAAGCAGGTAAATGCACCAGTCAAGAGCGCCTGTTATCAGCTTTGGCTGATACGCCAGCTGCACCCTTTTCTGGAAGCAAGGGACCTTGAGACCATCGTTCACACGCTGGTAATCTCACGCCTAGACTTCTGTAATGCACTTTACATGGGGCTACCCTTGTGCTTGGTTCAGAAACTACAGTTTTTACAAAATATGGTGGCCAGGCTTGTTTCAGGAACATCTAGGAGGGACCACATCACTCCGGTTTTGAGGTCCCTCCACTGGCTGCCTATTGGTTTCCAGGCCCAGTATAAGGTGTTGGTTATCACATTTAAAGCCCTAAATGTCTTGGGTCCAAGCTATCTCAGGGACCGTCTCCTCTCTTATAATCCCCCCCACGCACTCTGGTCCTCTGGGAGGAATTTGCTGCAGCCTCAAAAGTCGAGGCTTTCGGCTACCTCCCAGAGGGCTTTTTCTGTTGTCGTCCCCAGACTATGGAATGGCCTGCTGGATGAGATCCATCAATTGACATCTTTGGACAGCTTCAAAAAGGCTGTCAAGATGAATCTCTTCTGGCAGGCCTTTCCAGAATAGATTATCCTGGCCTCGGGACCCCCCCCCCTTGTTCAGGAGAGTCGCCACAGTCTCCTTTGTTAACAGAACAGAATATCGCTGGAGACCTACTATTATTGCCAAATGTAGTTATGTGTTTTTATCAACTGTTTTAATTGTTTTAATTTGTAAATTGATTTAATAACTTTTTAAGGGGGGAGGGAGTATATTGTTTTACTTGTATGGGTTTTTTAATGTTGTGAACTGCCTTGATTGGATTACCAAAGTTGGTTTATTATTATTATTATTATTATCTCTTCGACATAGGATCATGATCATAGTTTGCTCCCAAGGCTGATCATATTTGAGATCTATGTTCTTTAGGGTTAAGTTAGGTCATTATTTACTTTTTTGAAAACAGGTTCTTCCATGATTTTGACTTCTGGGATCTTATTTCTGCTCCAAAGCATAGAAATAGTCTGAGTGGGTTAGAAAAATTCTTTAAGCATATTAGGAAAATACATACACAAAAAAAGTGGACAAAAACTGGATAGTCATTATGATGATAATATCAGACTTTTTCCTTTGATGTCTTATGATTGCCTTGCATTATTTTCCTATCTTTTTTGCTATTACCTTTGAAGTTCACTGCTAAGATTACACACTCTATTTATTTACCTTTTATTTGAAGCTCATTTTCCAAAATTCACTCCCCTTTTTTGTCTTTGTTAGGAGAAGGCTAAATAGATGCTGCTTGCTTTCTTAAGCCATGTAGATGTACCTTAGAGTAAACCTGTACTTTTTGCCCTAAAAGTACCTTTGCTGTTGGCATCACTAGGTTTCTTCTATTATCTTTTGTTGCAATTCTATACATTATGCTTAGTTATTTATTTAACTTTTAGCATTATGAGATTTATAAATCATGGTTTCCAAGTCACCATGTTCCTACAAGCATTTAGGTTGCACTGAGTAAACATGTTTGTACTCCTACAGTTTATACACCTCCATTTTAAAGGTGCATGTGATGATATGCTGCCACAGCAGCATGGTAGCTGTTTTCTTTCAAATTAATCATATAACACAGCCCTACTCCTTCACAGTCCACAAATAGAAATGGTCAGTCATGAAAGTTTTCAGCTCATAGTAGTTGTGACTGAGACTGGGAAGCAATAATTGAGACTTGTGTGACTAGATCCTCCCCTGTGGACCAAATTTAGGCTCTAAAGTGGGATATTAATTGTTTTTAAAGTGCTAATGTGAAAGATGTTGAACACTGGTGAAGAAGTACTGCAGTTAAGGTCATTAGTTATATGTAGAAAAATAGTGGTCTGCATTGTCTCTGGACATGATGCTGTGTTAACTATAAATTCTCAGGTTCACCCCTGACCACCTCTGGATGAGCAGGCAGAAAAGAACTCTGCAATGAGATTCTGGATATCTTGTGCCAATCAGAGCAGACAGAACCAGATGAAAGAACAAACAGCCTGATCTAGTCCAATGATATCAGAGCCATGTACTCTGAAGAGTAAAATATATATGGGCAAATTATCTAGATTTTTAATCTCAATTGTGGGCTGAGATCCTGGGTTTGACAGCATTGGTTTGATGTTGTCAAAGTGTAAAGCACCACCAACATACTAACTTACACACAACATACTATGCAATGGCAGCCAAATGGCACCTAGGCATACTCACAGCAAATCAGTGGCTATTTAGGTTGGGACAGCAATAAGTAGTCCAATAAGTTATGGTGGGGGAGAACAAAACCACAGGCAATTAATTAGTCCAATCACCTGAGTCATGTTTGATGGCAGACAGCACGAATAGTAATCCCAGTAAAAAAAAGTGTGATTGTTGGAGGCATAAGAAGATACCCCCAGAAGAGATTATTGGCTTAAGAAATATAAAGAACCCATTCTTAAGCTTTATAAATAGAAAGTGCAACAAATTAAGTCTTGTCTGCCCAGTGTGACTGAGCTGAAGGCAGAAACACCTTGCTGTATGCTGAACCCCAGGATGGGTGAGATTTTTGGAGGTAACCCATAATTTAATAAGAAAAAAGCTATCCCTCAGCTTTTTTTATATTCTTGGAAAGTAATATGCATTTATCAATATCTGCACTGCAATAGGGAACTGCCAACCTCTGGACCCAATTCCTAATTTCTGTGCCATTTCCAGAACCAAATGTTAGGGACAACCTAAAGAACTATGTATATGCTCAAAGTGGATTAATCTTTCCTTGCAAATCTGGGCACTAAAGAAAATGGGGGGGGGAACCCCAAACCCTGAAGGAATCTTTACAGGAAGATGAATGTGCCTCTTCTATATTATCTGTGGAATTGTAATTTGAGTCCTGTGCCAGGTAGTTGCCATTAGAAAAGTCTGTAGCTCTTTAAAATAATGATGCAGTTAATCAGTTCTGAACTACTTTGGTATTAATGTGAATGTCATAAGTAGAGTGGTTTTGGGATTTCCAGTCAGTTTCATTGTGATAAAAATGGTTGCCAATAAATGCCGACTGAAATTAATTTTAAAAGAGTCCATTATTCTTCAGCGTAACTTTATCATTCATATTTATAAATCTGCTTCCATCCTCCAGACATCAAGTGTGTGTGTGTGTGTGTGTGTGCCCAGATCTATGTGAGTGTACAGTACAAAACTTCATTTTAATAACAGGATGCTTCTGCATATTGACACTGGGATGCATTAATGTCCTTGCTTGAGTACTGTATGCTCAAGACAACTTCCAAAATTCTTTCCTGTGTGGGGAAGGAGGGAAATAAATGGTGGGTAATGGTAGAGATATGAATAATTGTTTGTGATGTCATGTTTATAGCCGAGGCAATAAGCCTTGCTGTAATGGGACAGCCTGTTGAGAATTATCACAATCCCATGAGAAATTCTGCCTCTAATGCAATAGCAAGACACCGAAAGTTTTAGAGGGCATGCTTTGTGCAATTTAAGCAACATGGTTCTAATATTTTCTCCATCTTTTAAAGCTAAGGAGACACAATAGCACTGACAGCTCACAAATGGGCAGGCAATCCATCCAATATTTCTACTTTTTAATAGCCCCTGCAGCAAGGCAACAGTTATTGTAGTTTTCAGTTTTTCCAATTTGCAGAAATATCCAGAAATTGGCCTTCTAAATGTGCAAATTATTTGTCAGACAGACAGATGTAAATTAATATCACCTTGTATTTAGAAGATTTCCCCCTCCCCATACTGTTTCATTTGGCACACATTAACAAGGTCACAATTTGCATTACTAGTTGTCTAGCAGAAATGTGCACATATTGGAACCATCTTGCTTTAATATTTCAATTTAAACAGATTGGCTTTTCTAAGTCAAAAATATCCTTAAGAGAACTATGAAAATATAAAGATTTTCATAATATACATCACTCTTAAAGATGTTTGCTTTTGTTTTTGCCAGCTTTGTAATCCTGTTCTTTTCAGATGATTTCCCAAGATACTGTCAAAAATAAGTGTTCATTCTGTTAAAATTGCATTTAAAATGGTAGCCATAATTCATGA
Organism: Gambelia wislizenii; assembly: GCA_030847615.1. Lineage (NCBI taxonomy): Eukaryota > Metazoa > Chordata > Lepidosauria > Squamata > Crotaphytidae > Gambelia > Gambelia wislizenii. The sequence goes on from JAUMIR010000004.1 coordinate 153,945,035, forward strand.
TTAAAGGGAAAACAGAATCTACCTGCTCCAGCATAATAAATATTTAAGTAACTATACAGAGGAAAGGGATAAGTTATTCACATTGGCATTAACAAAGAATGGATGAACAGCCCAGAGTGCTACAAATCATTTAATTTGGTGAAATAATTTATTGTATAAGGGAAATTCATGCAGAACTATGAAAGATAAAAATGTAGATGCTGTATATGGCCATGATATGAAATCAAGTGTGTTCTATTTTTTATCAAACTAGCCCATAAAATTAATCAGGATTGGTTAAAGGAATTCTGGGGGGGCCTGCAATGCTTTATTTGGGGGAGGGGATATGTTTATCTCAGGTCAATGTATCCTAACTCAACCTAAGCTATTCACAGTACAGGGTATTCAGATTATTACTAATAATGTTTTTGCAGGAGGAGGGTTACTACAGGGCCCCCACAATGATGGGGCCCCCTGTGGATGCTGACACTGCTGTTGCCTTAAACCGGTCCTGCAGTTACTTAAAAAAAGGCTTCCCTTTAACACTTGTGTTTTACTGGTCACGTTTTTAGCACAAGTAATACACGTAAACAAATGAGACCTACAACATGCTGTTACAAAGTTCCTTGACGTCCAAACAGAAATTTCTTGTTCAGGATCTCAGCCAGCCTTCCCTCCATGCAAAACCTTCTCTTCTCCCCCCCCATCCCATCAATTATTTACTGTTTTTCTTTAGCGCCCAACACCAAATGTAACTTTCCAAAACTAAGGTGTATCCTCAGCCATTGTACACCTATTGTTTGTTTGTATATTTCCTTTGAGAGCCAGCATAGTGCAGTGGTTTGAGCATTGGATTACAACCCTGGAGGCTAGGGTTCGAATCCCCACTCAGCCGTGGAAATCCACTGGGTGACTTTGGGCAAGTCACACTTTCTTAGACATAGGACTTTATCAGACACTCAAAATACAGTGTTATAAGAATGCCACATAAACTCAAAAGGGTGAACAAATCAGATGATAATGCCCTTTCGCAGTTAAATCAGCCCAAAACCTGTACCTTTTAATTGACAGCTTAAGCCATCAATAGATTCCCCTACCACTTTTGTGCTGGCATTGCTGGTGTGCAAAACCTCAGACCATTTAACTCTCGTACTTACCCCGACAGTGGCCAGTCCAGCATGAACAGTTAAAGGTGAGATAGGGACATTCAGGTAAGTTTTGCTCTTTTTATGACCCTCCTGAGGTTACTTGGGACTTTTAAAGTGTGAGTGTGTGCTTTTTAAAACTTTAAATGCTTTATTTGTGTTTTTATTTTTGAATTTCCTGTGCGACAAAGCCATGTGGGATTTTGAGTGAGGAAGTGAACGGGCCTCAATTCACTTCCTCTTTAATGCCAGATCTGCCTTTGCTGGGAAAGGAGGTAAGTGCAGGGGGAAGCATTCTTTTGCTGGCATAATTTTTTTTTTTTTAAATGCTGGCAAAAGAACATTCTAAGGAGCTAGTCTGATAAAGCCCTTAAAGGCAGGCAAAGGTAAACTCCTTCTGAATGAATCCTGTGAAGAAAACCATATGATAAGTTCACTTTAGGATTGCTATAAGTCAGAAATGGCTTGAAGGCACACAACAAATATTGCCCTTAGGCTTTCCTTGGTTTTTTTTCTGGGCTGTGAGGCTGTGTTCTGGAATAGTTTCTTTCTGATGTTTCACCTGCATCTGTGGCTGGCATCTTCAGAGAATGGTTGGGTAGGAGTGTATGTGGAGTTTATATATTGTGAACCCCTGTTGGCAAGTATATGTAAATTTGTGTAATTGAATGGTTAGTTTCTGGGTATAGAAATGTCAGGATGATTAGTGTCTGTTTGGCTAATGGTTGGTTGATGGGCCATTATCTGCTGAAATTCAACTCATACACAACCATTTTCTGAAGATGCCAGCCACAGATGCTGGTGAAACATCAGAAAGAAACTATTCCAGAACACGGCCTCATAGCCTGGGGGTGGGGGGGGGAAACAAGGAAAATCTATTGATGCCGACTGTGAAAGCCTTCGACTTCACATTGCCCTTAGGATTTTTAAGACTATGTTTTCTGCAAACCTTAGGGTTTTCCCCAACCTAGGAATGAATAAACATGTCCATTTTTATTTCTCCAATATTTACTTTTTTAAAAAGTAGTTTCTGTAAAGTTTATATAAGAAATGCAGAGAAAGAAAGGCAAAATCAGTGGGTACAGCTATTCCCAATTTAGATTTGATTTTTTTTCCTTTTTTAAAAAAGGTTATTCTTTTTAGAATTCAACAACAGTAATTAGCACAATAATTTAAGTACAGACATAGAATCATAGAAGAGTTGGAAGGGGCCCCATAAACCATCAAATCTCTCTCTCTCATCTATCTGTCCATGCATGCATGCATCCAACCATCCATCTTGTCTATTATTAGTTCTATTTCCATATGGCTACAAGATTACTACAAAGTTGTTCTCCTTTATTTTTCCTCCCATTGTGCAAATATATATATTGTAATAGATTATGGTCAGTTGTGTTTCCAAGCAAAATAACTCTCTCTCTCTCTCTCTCTCTCTCTCTCTCTCTCTCTCTCTCTCTCTCTCTCTCTATATATATATATATATATATATATATGGTTATTTTGGTTGGAAATACAACTGACCATAATCTACTACGATATCTGTAAAATAAAAGTTCTTGGACATTTCCCCCATGTTCTGGCAGTCTCTCAACTATGTTTTCGACAGGGTTTTCACAAGCTAAAATGAATAAATGTATCAGTTTTTCTGCTCATAGTCACACATACAATAATTTTCTATCAAATCTTTGAAAAATATGCACATTTTGCTATGTTCTTTAAAAAAAGCAAAATGAATAAAATTGTCAACCATCTTCCCTGAGCAAAATCAATGGGTTTGGACTGGATCATGTTATATTCATTTGTGCAGCTGCTGAACCTAAATTTCTCAGAGAAAAGACTTGGCAACCCTATTTCAGCTTCATAAGCATGGCTGAATACCCAGAGATTTTTTCTAAGAGGTAAGCACTCCAATACCTCTGCCTGAATGGGTAAATATGCCTGTCTTACTTTGTCCCACATTCAAACTTTTTATGTATCCATTTCTTTTTATCTTATTTATGATAGACTTTAAAAGTTTTGGAAAGTTCTAAATGAAAATGAATGAAACACAAATATCCTCTGTTGATATGCTGAGCATGCAACTCATTGCTTTATGTTTCTTTTAATTATTTTATCTCCATGAAGGGGTAGCTGTGTTGTCCATGCAGCAAAACAAAACAAAATTCAGAATCCACAAAAGTATAATACCTTTATTGGACAACCAGATGCAAAATACATGATGCAGGCTTTCAAAGTTCTACTAGCTTCGTTCTCAGGCAAAATGCGTTAAAAAATAAGGAAAGAAAAATGATGGTGTTGGAGTCACAGGCCTACATGTTGTCTTAGATTTTGTTTGTGTTGTTTTCAGTATTAACTCCTTTACTACTGCTGCTAAAGGAGTTAAAATTTACTGCCCTATGGCTCAATTCCCACATGGCCAATAAAGTGGGAGTGGCCTGTCTGCATGAGATCCCTCAACTCAACAACAACACGAGCACCATCTAAGGGATTTACCACACTCCGAAGAAAAGTGGCAAGGCAGCAGGAACATTCTGTCTTTCCTGCTTCCTTACTGCATGGTATTGTCATTTTTTCACCTCAGCCCTGTAAGGGACCAAGGTAATTTGGCTCCCTACCTCGTGGCTGAAGCTGCTTGGGATGGGGAGCCGCCTTTGCAGCCGTTTGCGGCCAGGAGACCAGTCTTCTGGTCACAGGCAGCATCACCTGTGACAGAGGTGAGGGGTGGGGCCAGTGGATATAAAGGGCCGCCCGCTCCTCGCCTCCTCCTCTTGCGATTAAAGCGATCTGTGAGGCAGATCGCTGTTGCCTTGCTGGCTGAGCAGGAGCCAGAGGGTGTGTGTGTGGCTGATTGGTTATCGGGCCAGTGTCGGCTGTGCTGGGCATTGAGTGCCTCAGATTTCCCCCCTCCTGCTGGGTCAGTGGAGCAGAGGACCTCAGGGGTTCGCTGGGGACAGGTCCAGCGGCGGCTGGAGTGGTGGTCGTTTCGCCCACTTGCACTATGAGTGGGGGGGTTTCCCCCTTGTTTGGAGGTGGACGCGGCTACTGCCATCACAGTGGGGGGAGTCTCTGGGGGCTGTTCGCTGGCCCGGCACCCACCGTTCAGCCACTTTCGATGGTCAGGCGATCTGCCTGGCTGGTAGCCACCCACCTACCTTCCTCAGTGCAGTGATGGGAGGATCTGTGACAGGGAGTATCTTAAGGGTCCTGCTTTCCCTCGCTGGGGGAGGGCATAGCATGGGACACAAGTTCGGGGCATAATTTGTTGGGGGTTTTTTTGCTTGATATGTGGGGGGTTGTTACTCCTTGGGTTTGCTGGGGCATTATTTGTTCCGTTCAGGTTAATTAGTGGTTATTCATAAGCATGTTCTTTTGGCAGGCCACCAGGGGGCTGTTTAACGGTCATTGACCGGCATACTTCTCTTGGCCTGCAGTTCCTGTGGCAAGCCTCTAGGGGTCGCTGAGCAGGGAATTATTATTATTGCAGTTGATTTATTTCTTAGCAGATTTTTCTGGCGGGCCACCAGGGGTCCCTTGTCCTTTTCTTGCATCTGGGAGCCATTTTGTGGACCTCATTGTAGGGCGGCCATTTTGTGGTTAGCACACTAATTTGTAGCTGGAGCCATTTTGTGTACTTCATCATAAGGCAGCCATTTTGTGGTTGGCTTATTAATTAATTCAATCCTATTTGATATTTTCCCAGCTGGCCATTAGTGTGCTTGTGGACATCTTTAATATTTCTGAGGCTAGTTGGCTGCTTTTGTCATTGGTTGCTTTGAGTATTGCTGTGGTACTCTCCTAATTATAATAATAATAATAATAACACCAGCATTAAGTTGATAATTTCACATTCAATTCATATCCGTTTCATCCTTGACTGATGTTTGTGGTAGTGAAGTTTAAAAGTTACCTCAGTCATGCATAATGGCTTCCAGGAAGGGAAAGGGGGGGCAAAAAGGTAAGGGGCAGCCTACTAAACAACATCTACCAGCCCTAGTGGTGCCTGATCCTTGCTCATCTAGTGATGATGAAGATGAATTACTGTGGAATGCTATTATGGCACATATTCAACGCCTGGAAAAATTACAGGGTGTGCATCAGGAGGCAGTTGTTTCTACTCATTCACAAGGGAAAAAGAGAAAAATTGCTGATGAAATTATTTCTCAATTAGATGCTCTGGAGTGCAATATCCATCCGGACGGGGCTTCTGGGTCTACTCATGTTGACGACACTGCAGGCAATGAGCAACTTTCAAGCAATACAGTGGAGCAGTCTGTGAATGATAACACGGTGCCAGCAGCTTCAGGTGAGTCAGTTGTTCAGGCATCTAATCCCAGTTTGGGTGTGTCTTGGCCCTGGGGAGCTTGGCCCCCCATGGCGCAAAATATGGGAGCCAATGGCTCGGGTGCACAGACTGTTCAGAGGTCCTGGCCATCCCAACAAGCCTTTAATTGGGGTCCATCGCAATGGGCTTCTTGGTCCCCTTATGGGTTGGGATCAATGGTTCCCACTTTTGGGATGGCCCAGGGTTCACCTTACACGGCTCCGGGAGTGGGTTACGATTCCATTGCTTATTCAGCTGTTCCCTTTGGGGAAATGTCCCTCCCTTTGGGTGACCATTTACTTCAGTCAACTGGGGACAAGATAATGAAAGGGGAATACATGGATCTATTTTCACTGCTTTATAGGGAAGTGGAGAAAAAAGATAAAGAAGAGATGGATGAGAAAGAGAAGGAAAAGTTGCCGAAGAGGAAGGTTGAGAGGAACTGGACCAAGGCTGTCTGGTTTCCTCATTTATGCAGGTGTAGCGGTTAAGGCACATCCTCATCGAGCAGCCGCCCTGTTTCAATACCTAGACATAATTCACAGGGCATATGGTGATTTTGCTGGTCCAGCCTGGCTCCTTTACGATGAGGCCTTTAGAATGAGGGTGGCAATTTATCCTTCCTTGAGGTGGGACATGATGCATCCTCAGTTATGGATGCAGCTCATGACTCCAGCTCGCCCGATCCAAGGCGAGAGGACTCACGGTGGGCACTTGGTCAAGTCATCTACCACACCTGTAGTGCGTGCCCCTGCCGGCACAGCTCCGGTGGTCAAGCAGGTATGTTGGGAATTTAGTTCACATGGGTTTTGTGCCAGGAAACCCTGCAGGTACAATGAGTGCTCCATTTGTGGAGCGGGATGTTCCTTTCGGAACTGCCCCAGGGGAAAGCCGGCCACCCAGGGAGGTAGGGCCAATCAAGGTGGGAGGGGCAGAGCTTCCACCGCTCACACTCAAAAAGGGGCCCAGCCCAATCAACAATGAAGTTTTGCAGCGTTGGCTCAAAGTCTATCCTGATAGGACGGCAGCCAAGTATTTGCTTGAAGGTTTCCAGTTTGGGTTTAGAATCCTATTTCAGGGGGTTAGGCAGCCATGTTGGGCTCGCAATTTAAAATCAGTTTGTGGTTTGGAGCATGTAGAACAAATTTAAAAAGAAGTTAGTAAGGGTCGGGTTCTAGGTCCCTTTCCTGGCCCTCCTGTTCCCAACTTACGTGTGTCACCTTTAGGCATCGTGCCCAAAAAGGTCCCAGGGGAAATTGGACTCATTCACCATTTATCATACCCCAAAGGGGACTCAGTGAATGACTCTATTCCCCATGAACTGTGTACAGTAAAGTACACTTCCTTTGATGCAGCTGTTAGGGAAGTTCGATTTCAGGGTTGGGGGGCTGAGCTGGTGAAATGTGATATTAAATCTGCTTTTCGCCTTCTGCCAGTTCATCCAGATGACTTTGAATTGTTGGGTTTTCAGTTTGAAGGGCAGTTTTACATTGATCGGGCTCTCCCTATGGGCTGTTCAGTTTAATGCAACACATTTGAAACCTTCAGCACTTTTCTTGAATGGGCATTGAGAACTAGAACTGGTCTACACAGCGTTGTTCACTATTTAGATGACTTCTTAGTGATAGGGCCCTATCGGTCTGGCCAGTGTGCATTTTTGTTGCAGCAGTTTGAAGCACTGACAAGTGATCTGGGGGTCCCCCTGGCATCTGAATAAACAGAGGGTCCTGTTCAGGTGTTAACCTTTTGGGGGGTCAAAATTGACACAGTAAATCAACAATGTAGATTGTCTACTGTTAAAGTTACCGATTTGAAGAATAGGGTTTCCCAGTTTTTAGCAAGGCATAAAGCTACGTTGCATGAATTTCAGGTCCTTATTGGACATCTGAACTTTGCATGTAAGGTGGTATCACCCGGGAGGGCTTTCCTTCACTGATTGTGTGATGCTATTAAGGGTATACGACAACCCTATTATTTAATCCGCATTCTAAGGATTGAAGGACAGATTTGCTGGTTTGGCAGCAGTTTTTAGAGCAATTTAATGGTGTCTCCTTTTGGCGTGAAGAACGGAAGCTCAAAGGTAATCTCCAAATAGTCTCTGATGCAGCTTGATCCACGGGGTTCGGGGTTTATTTTGGTGGACAGTGGTGCGTGAGCAGGTGGCCTTCCGATTGGGCAGCTTCGGATATTGTGGCTGACTTAACATTTTTGGAATTCTTCCCAATCCTGGTAGCAGCCACTATTTGGGTGACGGAATGGGTGAACTCCTCCGTGCACTTTTGGTGCGATAACATGGCAACCGTCCAAGTGATAAACTCCCTCACTTCCAAGTCCCCTTGGGTGATGGTGCTTGTCAGGGCCTTTACGCTGCAGTGTTTGAAGTTTAATATATTATTTGTCGCTCGGCATGTGGCGGGCATTAACAATGGCATTGCTGATGCTCTTTCCTGCATGCAGATGGAGAGCTTCAGAGACTTGGCCCCCGACAAAGCACTCGAGGGTGATCCAATGCCGGCAAGCCTGTGGAGGCTTGGGAGGCTGAGCTCGTGAGGGCATTAGGTATGTCTATGGCTCCAAGCATAATGAAAGGATATACCAGGGCATTACGTGAGTATTTTTAGTTTAGGGAGCAGTTAGGTCTCAAGCAGGGCGTCACTGTACCCTTTGAACATCTGTTTCAGTTGTGACTCTCCCTATATCATAAGGGGTTATCCCCGCAATCTATTAAGGTTAGACCGTCAGTGATTGCATTTTGGCTGAAGGCCCAGGGAGTTCCTGACATTACAGGGGATTTCCGCATTCGGAAGGACCTGGAGGGTTGGGTCCAGAGAACGTGGGCGTAGAACTGACACTAGAGTTCCATTTTCTCCAGCTATTTTGAAGGGGCTAGCCTCAATTTGGACGGTTATCTGTATGTCTCCATTCAAAGCACTGCTTTTTCATGCAGCAGCCTTGACGGCCTTTTTTTTGGTGCTTTACACATCAGTGAACTCGTGCAGACATCCAGGAAGGATTTATCTTGCAGAACTTTGAAGCTCAGAGATGTGGCCATGGAGGGGCGCCAGGTCACTTTAAAGCTGTGTTTTTCCTAGATGGATCAGCGCAGGAAGGGCAAGCAATGCTGTTTGCTGCCATGCAGTGATCCGGAGTTAATGCCCTGTTAGGGCATTGCAGCAATTTTTAGCAGTTCGTGGTCCATGTGCGGGCCCGCTTTTTGTGCATGAGGATTTTTCCTCTCTGACCCAATACCAATTTTGGACTGTGATGTCCAGAGCATTAGGTAAGTTGGGGCTTCATGGGGTCTGCTTTGCTACCCATTCCTTCCGCATTGGAGCCGCTTCCATGGCTGCGGCAATGGGCATGCCAACTACGGCTATTCAAGGGATTGGCCGATGGAGGTCCTCTTCTTATCGGTGTTACGTGCGACCACTTGCTTACTAACTTGTTGTCTTCCCCTTTTGTTTTTCAGATTCTAGGCCTATATTGGTGAGGCTGCGGGTGCTGATCTGTGGCCACAGTATGATGTACTGGGTGGCCGACAGGCCCGGCTGTGTCACTATGGGCCTCACCTGAGTTTGGGGAATGGGGCAACATTTGAGTGGGTGGGGAAAAGGGGTTTATGTTGGCATGGCCTATTGCCATTACTTTTGGGGGAGCGCCAAGGGCCTCCGCCAAATGTCCTTATTCTGCACTTAGGGGGGAATGATTTGGGGTTATTAAAAGGGAAGGCATTGGTCCTTCAGGTGATTCATAACATGCGGGTAATCAGGTCAAGGTGGCCTGAGGTTACCGTCATGTGGTCGACCATACTGCCAAGACGGCAATGAAGGGGTGAAGGGGATCCCCGTTCTCTTGATAAAGCCCGGAGGGGAGCTAACAGAGAAATTAAGAACGCCATGTACAAGGGCTTGGGTTACTATCTGCCTCACCCTGAGATCGTGTCCAAGAGGCCTGAGCTCTACCGAGCTGATGGGGTGCATCTTTCGGAGGCGGGGAATATGATCTTTTTGAGTGATCTTCAGTGGGGGTTGAGGGACCTCTTGGACGAGCTGGTGGGGGAAAGGGACTAAGCAGATGCTTGTCCCTTTCTGTGGTGGGGAAGGGGGAGTCGTTGCTTCTGTGGGCACCTTGGCACCAATTTTTGGAGAAGGTAGGGTCTCTGGAAGTGCCACTTCAGGTCGTGGGGCCTAAGGGGACAGAAGGAAACTCACCTTGAGGTTGGCCTAAAGGATAATCCCTCACCCCAATCTTTGGGGCTTGTGTGAGGGACTTTTGGGTTCATCTTCCAGATGCCGGCCGGCTGGTGAGCAACCCCAGACAATTGGGGTTCCTCTCCAGGACCCAGGTGTTCTCCAGGGAAGGCTGGGGTGTGTGGTCTAGGATAGACCTACTGCCTCAGCTGGTCCCTCACCAGGTTGCCTCACCCTGCTGAAGATTCTAGAGGGAATTAAATAGGTTGATTTCAATAAAAACACTTTATTTCACCCCATTTTATGTGTGTGGTCTCTTTATTCTGCAATCGGCCAGCAAAACCATGTCTTTTTTGCTAACCAGAAAAACGTGTTCGCAAAAAGACACAGGGGCCAGTTACATGACAGTTTTTAATTAGAAAAATGCCGGCTTACTTCTCTTTGGAACCAGTGCCTACTAGTTTACATGATTTTCTCCCGAAAGTCATTTCTCTGATAACATCCAAAAGCTTTCCAAATTTGCAGATGACATGGGGAGGCATGGTCTCTGTGACTGACAGTCACAGAGGCCTATCTCTTGCCAGGCTCGAAAGGATGATTGTGTTGTGGGGGGAGTGGCCGGAGGCCCAACGATGGCCCCAGGCACGGGGCAGCAACATTGCTGTCATTGGGTCTTGGCTGTGTGACCCCCTGCCGCTGACATCATGCAGAGGCCCTGGTTCAAACAGTCATGCCACCCCAGAGTACAGCGCTGTTGCTGTCGTTGGGCCTCTGGCTTCCCCCCAATGAAGAAGCCAGTCTTGGAGGCCTCTGGCGTGGTGTGGGATGGGGGCTTGGACAAAACCCGATAATAGCAAAGACATGGCACTTTTGCTGTCATTGGTCCTCCAGTCACCCTTCCCCCACACACATTAAAGTCACTGGCCTTAGGCAGGCCTCGGGAGCGGTGTTGTGGTTTAAACCACTGCACCGTCCGAGACCCAATGACAGCAATGGTACGGCCCCATTGCTGTCATTGGGCCTCCGGCTGCCCCCTCCCACACAAAGGCTGGGACCCAACGACAGCTACAGCAGCAGAACAGAGAAGGGGAAAGTACTAGTGTGAAAAAATTACGGTAAAATTTTGCAAGCCATCCCTTTCAAGCCCGCCCCCTCTGACCAACAACCAATGGGATCTCAGCTCTGCTCTGAGCCCCTGCTTTGCAATTGTCGCTGGTAATTCACACATCCAATACTGTGCAACCTTCCGAAACTTTTTAAAAAGTCAGGGGAAACTGCGAAAGCTTTTACTGCATGACTTTTGGTTTTTTTGGCCCCCCTCCTTCTGAATAAGGTGACTTTGAACTGAAACACGTTGGAACTATTAGGAGTCTTGGCAAATTCTTAGCAGATTTATTTTGCTATGTAAACAACCCCACAGTGTTAGCTCAGTCCCCCAGTGGACCAGAATGAAAGAACGCTGGAACAACGGTGACGTCATGTGGTAAGGCAGCAGGGAAGACATAATGTTCCTGCTGCCTTGTTGCTTTTCTTCAGAGTGTGGTAAGCCCCTTAGACAACATATAGGCCAGTAACTCCAACACCATTAATTTCCTTTTGTTACTTTTTACATTTTTTGCTGATGAAGAAGCCAGTGGAGCTTTAAAAGTTTGCATCATTTTTTTTTATTTCTTTGCATTTTGGTTTGGCCAGTAAAGGTATCACTCTTTTGTGTATTCTGGATTTTGTTTTACTTTATCTCCATATTTGCCAGTACTCATCACATGTGTTCCATATTGAGAGGGAACAGAGATGCAAGGTTGATATGGCTGTGGAAATGCCCCCCTTTACATCCTCTAAAGCACTCACATCCATTTAAACAGTATAATCTTCTACCTAACTCAACTGGAAAGTACACCATTATATAGAAACATTTCATAATAAATAATTTTAAAAATATTCAATTGATGTGTATAATCTCAATTGTTTCCCATCTTCCTCTTACAAAGATGCCAAATGCTGAGTAACCATATCTTTATCTACATCAATATTATTCAATATCATATTTATACACCATCTAAGATTGTTACTAAGATATCACTAATAACAGGACCTTTATAACACTGAAACGTTTATCTTCCCCTTCAATATTTGATCTCATATTTCTAATCTTTTTCATATCTGGATAAGGACAATTCTTTAATCTTAACTGTCAATTTATCTAATTCTACCATATCATAGAATTTTATTAACAACTCTTCTACGTGAGGAACCTCATTATTTTTCCAGTTAGGGGCATATATAACTGTCACCATATATAAAATAATTCTCCCATGCTTTCTTACAACTTGGTCTTCAAGTACATATAGAATGTTCATTAAGTACATTTCAGGATTTATAGGACATTTGATATTTAGGACTTTATCAGATACTACCCTTTAAATGTTCTTTTGCTGGCATTAAAAAACAAAACAAAACAATTTTTATGCCTGCAAAAGAACTCCCCCCCACACACTTACCTTCTTTTCCCAGCAATAGCAGCTTCACAAATAAAGAGGAGTGAATGGAGCCCCGATCACTTCCTCGCTCGAAATTCTGCAACACTTTGTCAAGCAAGAAATTTAAAAATAAAAACAAAAATAGCACATTTAAAGTTACTGTCATAGGAATGTGCAGAGCGCAATCACTCCCTGTTCATCCAAACAGGAACACATGCAGCAAAAGCGTGTGCTTTGTGAGCAAACAAAATACTCCTTTGGTGCAAAAATAAGTCCATACCAAAATTCTTTAAGGCTTTTATTAATAACAATTAAACAAAAAGAAAAACAGTACCAGAAAACATTTAGCCATGTTTTCTATGTGCCCCAAAGGTTCTCTCAAAGCAAGAGAGATACACACAAACTTGAAGCTCTCTTCTCTCTAAAACTAACTCCAATAACCCCTCCCAGTTATATAGTCTCTAAACACCCAGTCTTTTGGAGAAACGAAAGAAAAAGAACAATTCCAAGTTTCGATTTCTTATTTGCAACCTCAAAGAACAGAATAACAAAAATAGACAGATCTATGAGCTCCTAATAGACAAGCTGACGCCTTATACTCTGATGAAGGATTATTCAGGGAGGGAGAGACAAACTTCTAATCACAATATCTATTTTCCCTGACACCCCTCTAATGCTTCACCCAGACAAATATACTTTATATTCCACATATCATACCCAGCTTGTCACACAGAAGGTCATGCTTAATGTGACCCAATGCTTTAGTAAACAAATCTGCTACATTTTCTTCACTGGGACAATAAACCAAATCAATTAAACCATTTTGAACAGCTTCTCTAACATTCTGAAATTTTACAGCCACATGTTTTGTTCTGCTCTTCACACCCTGTGCTGTTGCCATTGCTATACATGCTTGGGAGTCTTCAAAAACTTTAACAGCTCCTGAAACTGGCATACCCAAATAAGTGAAAATTTGCTTTAGATAAATTAGTTCATTCACCACGCTTGACAACGTGGCAAATTCTGCCTCTGCTGAGCTTAAAGCAATGGTGGTTTGCTTTTTTGACCCCCAGTGTATATCAGTGCCAGCATAAAAAATTATCACCCTGAATCAGAATTTCTATTTCCGATTTCACTTGCAAAACTGGCATCGACAAGTGCTTCCGACTCATGACAACCTTGTGAACTTATCTTTACGCCATAATTTAAAGTTCCACGTAGATATCTTAATACCCTTTTCAAACCTTGCCAATCATGTTGAGTTGGTTTTGACACCTTTCTGGACAAAACATTTACAGAATATTGTATAACTGGGCATGACCATCTTGCAATATACAATAAACTTCCAATTACAGAATGAAAAAGTTCAGGATGTTCAAATGGCCTAGAATCTGTGACATTTATGAAATCACAACATATAGGAGTTCGTGCAGGTTTACATTGAGACATGTTACAAAGATCCAAAACCCTTTCAACCTTTTGAACTTGACTCATTTTAAAATCACCATTTTCAAACCTTTGGAAATCTACTCCCAAATAGTTTTAATTTGACCAAGGTCCTTCAATTTGAATTTTAAACCCAATTCCTGTTTAAACCTTTGCACCTGAACATCAGTTTGTGTAATCAAGCAGAAATCATCTACAAAAGCGACAACGATTTCATAATTCTGATTAACACCCCTTGTATAGAAACATGGATCAGCAATGCTGTTCCGAAAACCAACATTTTTCAGCTGTTCATCCAAACAAAGGTACCAACAGCGGCCACTTTGCTTGAGACCATACAAAGCTTTATTGAGGTAATAAACCTGGTCTGCTCCCCCACTGTGAAACCCAGGGGCTTGCTCCATATAGATGCACTCATCCAATGGAGCATTTAAATATGCAGTCTCTACATCAAAATGATTGACTTTACGTTGGTTTAAACTTGCAATAGACAAAGCAATTTTTACACTTTGTACTTTAACAGTGGGAGCAAAAACTTGGTCATAATTTTAATACTGTATCTGTGAATACCCCTTTGCAACCAAACGTGCTTTGTATTTGACACCCCCATCCTGCAATTGCTTTTTCTTATATACCCAACAGCAACCGACAGCCTTTTCTCCCTGTGGCAATGCCACAATACGGAAAACATCATGGCTTTTGATGGATTCCATTTCATTTTACATTGCCTCTTGCCACTTCTGTTGTTCTTCTTTTGGCAACTGTAAAACATCAGTATAACTATCAGGTTCAAAAGTCACCTGGCAAACTTTTACATTCTGCGCTGTGAATCTTAGAGGAGGCACTTCCTTTGTCTCTCTGTTAGAGCGACGGGGGACAACAGGCTGAGCCTGATCATTGTCAGAATCTGCATTTGAATCACTTTCCACATCAAAGGACTCATGTTTGGAACCCTGTCCTCCCAAGTCTGGGGAAGTACCAGTGCCTGACCCGGTAGGCTGCTGCTGCTGCTGCTCAGGCTAATTTTCACCAACAAATGAAGGCAAAACCACATCAAAATTAGCATGGACATGAGACCAGTTGGCCTGCTCCTCAAATTCAGCATTTCAGGAAATCAAAACTCTCCCATCCCCCAACGTGAAATGCCAGCCCTTTGATGATTGTTCATAGCCGACAAATCTGAGCCTCCTAGCCTTGGGTCCCCCCTTCTTTCTGATTGCCTTAGGGATATTCACCCATGCATAGGACCCAAAGGTCCTAATGTGCCTCACAGATGGCTTTTTGCCATAAAACATGAAAAAGGGTGTATTTGAAACCACAGAACTGGGTACACGGTTACTTAAATAAGCAGCTGTTAACATAGCTTCTCCCCAGTACTTCTGCTCAATGTTTGCATCAAACATTAGGCTATCTTTAATTGTTTGCAAAACACCAATTTTTCTCTCAGAAATCCCGTTCTGGCTGGGAGTAAAAGGGGCTGTGAGTCTGTGGAAAATTCCTTTCTGTTTTAACCAATTTTGGAACTCATTTGACATGAATTCCCCTCCCCTATCTGACTGGAGAGATGACACCTTCTGGGGAAAATGTCTCTCAACATAAGCCACCCAATTTTTGAAAGTCTGAAATGTCTCATCCTTACTCTTGAGTAAGAATAGAAAACAATAACGACTGAAATCATCGACCAAGACCAAAATGTACTTGGCTCCTCCCAGGGAAGGTGGATAGGGGCCAGATGCGTCCATATGAATCAGTTCAAGAATTCTTTTTGACTTTCTCTCACTATGCTTGGGAAAAGGATGAACCCTGGATTTCGATTTTTTACAAATTTGACAATCCAGGTACTTTTGACAAGCCCTCACACTCAGCCCATCCACCATCTCAGGCATCTGCCTGAGGACCTTAAAGCTAGCATGGCCAAATCTCCTATGCAACAGATGCACACAATTATCATGCAAGGGAGAGTTTGCCATTACAGTACTAGTTTGAGGCTCCTGTATACTATCATACATATAATACAGTTGGTTATGAAAAAACCCTTCAGCCATGATAGTACCATCCTTTAAAACAAAACATTTGTTCCCTTTAAATAGTACTTCACAGCCCTCCTGTGTCAATTTAACAACAGAGAGCAAACACATTTTTAAATCAGGAACATACTGAACATTTTTTACATCCATATTCAAACATTGTACAAAACATGTACCTTTACCCAAACATTTTGACTTGGATCCATCAGCCAAACTCACACTTGAGGGGCTAGTCTCTTTAAAGTCCTTAAAGAGTTCTCTATTATTGGAGATGAAAGCGTTGCAGCCACTATCCAGATACCATTGGGATAAATCTCAATTTTGCTCCTTTACAGCTTGCAAAACAACTGCAGAAACAATCATACTAGACGAAGGAGGCCTTTTTGTTTTTTTTTATTTCTTTGCTTTACATTCTTTTGAAAAATGTCCATCTTTCCCACAGTTCCAACAAAGCTTGGTCTTTACAGCAAAAGCAGGGACTTCACCCTTACTGGGGTCTTTGGAGCCATCTACTGGACCATTCATAGAATTGCGGGCCTTTGCCTGTACAGCCTTTTGAGCAGGGGAATTTTTCCTCTCCAACCATTTGGCCTCTTCTTCCAACAAACGACCAGTAATAAAATTAATGGTCATATTTGCTGCTGGCATATTTTTGAAGGAAAATATTAGGGGATCGAATTTTTCTGATAAGCTGGATAATAAAATATTGCATTTTTCTTGTTCAGTAAAATTCACATTGATCTCCTGCAACTGGTGACAATACTGGTGCAAAGTTGAAATGTGTGTGGCCACATCGCCATCTGGCTGCAGCCTTAGTCTATACAGCTTTCTTGTTAACATAAGCTGTGAGCCTGTTCCTCCATGAACATAGACCTGCTGCAGCA
This sequence comes from Gambelia wislizenii, assembly GCA_030847615.1. Classification (NCBI taxonomy): domain Eukaryota; kingdom Metazoa; phylum Chordata; class Lepidosauria; order Squamata; family Crotaphytidae; genus Gambelia; species Gambelia wislizenii. The sequence goes on from JAUMIR010000004.1 coordinate 153,961,504, forward strand.
CCTGCCAAATGTCCCTGGCCGTGGCACAGCCTCGCACATACCTCAACTGACTGTCCTCAATTGCCAAAATAAGGGACGCCCGTGCTCGTTCCTCAGCTTGCTGTTGTAATAAAGAAGCCCCTTGGGCAGGGGGGGCCAAAATGGGAGCGTGTATTAATTGTTGATGCAAATAAGCCTCCATATTCACAGCCCACAAATGATAATTCTTATCATTTAACGTTTGGAAGGGAAAAACTGCCATACTCTGAGCCATTGTCCATAAACTGTCTAGCCCCTCTCAACTGAATATCTGCTTCCCTCACACAGGGGTTGCTTACCAGCAGGGAGTTGTAAATGGTTCGGTCTCAGCAGTTCTCACAGCAGGCTTTCTCACCTTCCAGTCCCCTCTTTGCTGGGGTTGTCAGCTCTTGCCAGGCATAGACAAAAGCAAGCTCCAGCAGCTTCGAAGGGAAAAGACTTCACACCAAAGGGACAAGTTGCCCAACTTGCCGCTTGTTCAAAGCCCCTCTCAACTCAGGCTTAAACAATTTGCAGCATAAGAGCTTCACAGCTCATAAACTCCTGAGCCAGCAATCCTGGGCCCATAACCTGTCGTAGGAATGTGCAGAGCGCAATCACTCCCTGTTCATCCGAACAGGAACACATGCAGCAAAAGCGTGTGCTTTGTGAGCAAACAAAATACTCCTTTGGTGCAAAAATAAGTCCATACCAAAATTCTTTAAGGCTTTTATTAATAACAATTAAACAAAAAGAAAAACAGTAACAGAAAACATTTAGCCATGTTTTCTATGTGCTCCAAAGGTTCTCTCAAAGCAAGAGAGATACACACAAACTTGAAGCTCTCTTCTCTCTAAAACTAACTCCAATAACCCCTTCCAGTTATATAGTCTCTAAACACCCAGTCTTTTGGAGAAACGAAAGAAAAAGAACAATTCCAAGTTTTGATTTCTTATTTGCAACCCCAAAGAACAGAATAACAAAAATAGACAGATTTATGAGCTTCTAATAGACAAGCTGACGCCTTATACTCTGGTGAAGGATTATTCAGAGAGGGAGAGACAAACTTCTAATCACAATATCTATTTTCCCTGACAGTTACACCAAGCACCTTAACACACTTTAAAGGTTCTAAGTATCCCGGGAAGAGTGATAAAAAGAGTGAAACTTATCTGGATGTCCCAATCTGACCCAGAGTTGTTCAGGCCAGTCTGGCCATTGTCAGGGAAAGTACGAGATTTAAATGTCCCGGTGTTTAGAATGCCTGCAATGCTGACACAAAAGTGGCATGGGGGATCCATTGATGGCTTAAGCTGTCAATTAAAAACTATGTGATTTTCACTATACTTAAAAGCAAACGGTCAGCATTGTCTGATCCATGTGCCCTTTCGCATTTATGTGGCATCATTATGATACCATATTTAGTCCATCTGATAAAGTCCTTAGAATATTAAATATTTGTGTATGGATTTTATTTTATTATTTTATTTTATTTTTTGCTTGAAGGCATTGCTGCCACATGTGGAAAAAAGATCCCAGTTTTTCTTGACATTTCCAGCAATTATTTCCAATTAACTCATCCTGGTTAATTTTGCTGGGTTCAAGTACCATATGAACAATGTCTTATTGTAGATTTCTTTCAAGTCATAGCATAACATAAATTTTAAATAATGCTTCCAAGTCTTTTCCCAGTGTTCAAGTTGAATTGGATGACCAATATTTTGCACCTATTCTACCATAGGTCTGTTATAGGTTTCCTTTTTAAAAAAAGAAAAGAATGGTTATTAATAGAACAATTTGAAACCAACACCAGAAAGGAAGTATATATAATTTTTATGTATTTGTTAGTCATAGGGATATAAAAATACATTAAGGGAAAGATTTGTATGTCTATATATTTCCACTCTTTCATTCAGAGACTCTGATCTATTTTATGTTGCAATGTTTGTTTGTACTGGGAATCCATTAGCAGGGCTGATTCCCATTACATGCTGCCATGATTTGCATCAAAGACTGCAGTGCTGATACAGGCGGCAAATAGCTTTTGTGAAATGAAGTCTTCCTCAGTGTTATAACATCTGCTCCCTGTTTCTGGACAATAGCCAATTGTTTAGACTTAACCTGTCCAAATATATGTTTTGAAGAAAAGAGAGAGGTGCAAGAAATCCAATGTGAGAACCATAAATCTCAAGAGGCATTATAGGAAATTGCCTAAAGCAGAAAAGTTCCCTTTTGCCTTTCCTCACAAGTACATTTGGAGTGAAAATTCCTCCTGTATGAACAGAAGGAGGAATCTATTGTTCTTATGTGCCCTCACAACAGCTTCAACTCATGCCAATCCTATGAATGAGAACTCCCTCCCTAGGGGGGCCAGAATGGCCGCATCCTTGCTCTCCTTCTGTTAGCAGGTTAAAATATTTTTACACCATCAGGCTTTTTGAAACTGACCGGGGCAGAATTTTAATACTGTGTGGCTCAGTTTTAAGGTTTGTATGTTTTATTTTAAAATAAATTTTAATGTTTTTAATGTTTAATGTTTTAACTGTATTGTTTAATTGTTTTAAAATATTTATATTTATATTTATATTGAAGCTTTTGTATAGTTTTAAAATGTATTGTTTTAAAATATGTTATTAGCTTCCTTGATTCTCACCACTGAGTGAAAGCCAGAGTATAAATGAATAAAATAAATAACCGAGTAACTGAGTGTCAGACACTGTGCACCATGACAAAGAGGGCAAGGGGTTGGAGCGGTATGTTGTTTAAAGCCATAGCCATCCCCACCTCTTCCTCTTGTTCTGAGATTGACTCATTCTCCCAACTCTAACACAGTGTAAGTTCACTTTAGGGTCCGGTAGGAATCCCCCGCTTTCCATAGGGTTTTCCCCCTTTGTTGAAAGGGGACAGGTGAATTGGGCTTAACAGTGGTGTTTTAAATAGGTGGTCACTTGACAGGTAGTGAGGGGAGAAAGACAAGTTTGGTGAATACCTATGGAATCCTTTTGGTGAAGGACAGGTCTCTGGAACTATCCTTCCATGTTAAAAGACCTGGGGGTGGGGAGAGAGGATGTTCTTGGGGATGGCCGGAGGGTTTGGCCCTCACTAGAGGTCATGCAACTTGGAGTTTGATCCTCAGGTTGTCCTCCCAGTAGATGGTCATCTGGGGCCAATCTAGTTTCTGGATTCTCCCTAGGGCTCAGGTGTTTTGCCCAGGGGAAGCTGGCGAGGAGGTCTGGACCAACTGCTCCAGCAACTCCTGCACTAGGTTGCTTCTCCTTTTGCATATTCCATGGGATAAGACCTAAATAAGTGATAAAGTGGCCCATATTACAACCCAATGTATTGTGTGTAGTCTCACTGGTGGGTTGGTCATCAATTATAATATTCTGATTCCACTTTAACTTCCAAGGTTCCATTGTATAGAATCCTGGGATTTGTAGTTTAGAGAGGGACATTTAGAACTATCATCCAGAGAGAGCTAATGTTCCACCAAACTACAAACCCAAAGATTCCATAGGATGGAACCATCACATTTAAAATGGAATCATACTGCTAAAATTACATAGTGGTAAAAGCCTCCTGATTTTTCAATCTTGGGGCTGTGGTTTCTTTGAATGAATCAGTCTGTTTGTAACTTAGTCTCCCTCTTTTCCTACTACCTTCTACTTTGCCAAGCATTGTTGACTTTTCCAAGAAATACAAATAAATAATTGCCTTTAGAAAAATCCTTGAAGAGGAAACCTTACTATGTTGCAAAGAAAGAAAATGAATTTTCATTTTGCCCAGAGTAGCAAAGTAGGTTTGTGCAGCCTGGAGAAATAGCAACAGAGAGTTTGAGATGCCTCTCAAGACTATCAATCACCTATCTTCCTCCACACAGTGACTAGGGACTGTTTCGGGACATTCAGTATATGCTGTCACTAGGCATAAAAGGGGGTACTACCATAGAACAAATGTTTGATGTGCTTTGGGAAAATGTTTCCAAGCTTTTAGTGGTTGTGAGAGTCCCAACAAAGCAATTTTTGAATTCTTTGATTGTAATAGAAATGTAATTATAATGCAATTACAGTGCAATTGCTAAATGAAGGTCCTCAAATTTATGAATCAAATTAGAGTACTCATGTTGTTTGACAACTTCATTTACCATGACAAATAGCCTAAATTGAAATCACATGCTTCAGAAACCTCTGCAATTGTCTAAGAAGAGCTCTGACAATGCTTTGCTTTCCATGGGATTTAGAACCAAATAACAGAACACAAAATTGCAGCCTTAACTGGCAATTTATGGTTCATTATTTTCCAGTTTGTTCAGTATAGGCCATTGTAATTTTTACATTGTCTTTTGTGGCTCTACAATTTGTCACTAAGAGACCGAAAGGAGCTGGCAGTTTATATGACTGTAAAGTCACAGATGTGAAAGAAAAGAAGATGATAAATAAAGAAATAAATAAAAGAAGCTCACGATCAACTAAGTAACTAAATCCATGAACTTTGGTGTCATGTTTACAACCTGGGGAGCTTAAGTATTTAAAATGTATTTTTACGTTTCCTATTATTCCCCTTCATGCATTTATATTAAAGATACCATGGGTATCTTGGGTACATGTGTGCTATGCCCCTTCCTTCTTATTAAAGGGTACACACACAGACCAGACTATCTTAGTATAAAAGCTAAGAGGAATGGCCTAACTCCAATTGTCACTTCCAACTAGAAGAGTTAGGACTTTATCAGACAAATAAAATATGGTATCATAACGATGTCACATAACCGCAAAAGGGCACGGAGATCAGACAATGTCGCCTTTTCACAGTTATATTCTGCCCCAAACTCGTACTTTTTAATTGATGGCTTAAGCTGTCAATTGATCCCCCATGGCACTTTTGTGCTGGCATAGCTGGCGAGTGAAACCTCGGGCCATTTAACTCATGTGACTGAAGCGTCAACAGCTGGTCCAGCACAGACACTTCCACGTGAGATTGGGACATCCAGATAAGTTTCAATCTTTTTATGACCTTCCCTGGGTTACTTGGGACTTCTAAAGTGAGTTTAGGTTCTTGGTGTAACTTTTTATGCCTTTTTTTTTGTTTATTTTATTTTTAAATTTCCCATGTGATGAAGACTTGCAGGATTTTGAACAAGTGAACAGGGCTTTGTTCACTTCCTCTTCATTTCCAGGGAAGCCTTATGCTGGGAGAGAAGGTAAGTGCATTGGGGGCATTCTTTTGCCGGCATAAAAATGGACTTTTATGCCAGCAAAAGAACATTTAAAGGGCTATTCTGATAAGTCCTTATTGCTCTAAGAGGGGAAAGTCTTACATAATGAGCTGTAGTGTCTCTCTTTTTTTATTTTTATTCATTATGTTTTAACTGGTTTAAATTTTATTGATGATTTAATTACATTTGCAACTTTTGTATGATGTGTATTTGTTTTACCTTTTTAAGCTGCCTTCAGCTCTGAACTGGGAATTAACAACTAGCATAATTTTTTAATCGATGGAACTTCAAGATTCATTTTTAACATTTTTTTTGTTAGTATGGGTAAATGAAATTCAAAAGTGTGCTGACTACCAAGTTTTCATTGATTAAATGGGCCTACTTTGCTTGGGACTAGAAATTGGTTTAGGTCAGGAGTGGAAAAGTACAGCCCTGAAGCTCTCCCCGCCCCCCCCCCCCAATTCTTGAAGTCTCTCCAAGTTGCCTCCATATCCTCCAGGAAGAAATCAAGCTGCCACTGAAAATTGGAGCATGTTCTCATTTTCAGTGGTTTAGTCTCCCCCCCCCATCCCAATTGATGACAGATTGCTATGAGAGTTGGTGGGGAGATGAGGAGGCAGTAGTAGTGTCTACACCTCTGTCACCACTACATGCTGAACAACCTCCACCTTGAAAGCTACAGATCCTTCTCTAGGCAAAGATGTGCTGAAGAGCTGCCTTCCTTGGCAAAGAGAAGGCCACAGTGGCATGCAAAAGTAATGCTGCCACTACTACTTCCATCTCCAATTTCCCATTGACCCAGAAGAGCTCCCTCCCTGCTACTGCCACAAGTGCTACTGGCACCTACTTCCTGTTAATGGGGATTTGCCTTTTCACATTGCTGTTGTCTTCTCTGTTTTCATGTTAGCCTGGGTTGGGGGTGCAAAGTTCTCTGGTGCAACTCTGTTAGAGAGAAGTTTCTGTGTCTTTTCCTCCTTGATTTCCTGCTATTTTGAACATCCCCCCTCCCAGCATAGCACAGTGTAGTGTTGTGTGGGGGAAGGTGCTTTAATGGCCTCACATGATAAGAGGCCTTTAATTGGGCCACAGAATATCATGCTGTGATGTAGGAGGTCTGGGGGTGGAGATGATGCAATATAAGCAAAGGCTGCCCCTTTCCTACTCCTCTTTTGTATTGATTCAAGCTACTCTCCTGCCTCTGATTCTACTGGTTGCTTATGGGCCAGGTAGCATTTTCCCCTTTCCCCCCCTTTTTTTGGGGGGGGGCTACCACACAGTGTTACAAGGGACTTGGAAAATTGGCCTGACAGGTTGTGGGGGGGATGAGGATTAGTTTGGTGAACACCTATGGCACCCTTTTGGGTGAAGGATGGCTCTATCAAACCACCCTTAGAGGTCATGTGACCTGGGGTGGGGAGTAGACTATCCTTGAGGCTAGCCAGAGGGTTGAGCCTTTGCAAATGTCATGTAACTTGAGTATCTCATACTGGGATTTTGCCTTCCAGCTGATGGTGCCCGGGGGGTAGCCCAGTTGATGCCCCCCCAGGATCAGATGTTTCACCCAGGGAACCTGGGAGGTAGGTCTGGGTGAGACCATCAGCTCCATCTTTTCTCGCATTGGGAAAGATTAAATAGATGATAGAATAAAGTGGCTCCTATTTTAACCCAAACTTTGTGCCTGGCCTTGTTATTTCATGTGTTGGTAATCAAACATATTTATTTTATTTAAAAATAACATTTAAAAATGAAGGTGGAATGTAGCAGGGAGTGGGAGACCATCTGAGGCCATGTAGGGAAAGTTAGTTGTCCACTCCTTGTTTAGACTAATTTTTATTTTAAAGAAATGTGTTTGTATGTAGGAATAATTGGAGGGAATGACCAGAAAAAGAGAATTAAAAACCCACCAAACCATCCCATTCAAAGGAAAGACACTTTTTACTTGTGTTTATTCATCCTTCACAGACCAATTTTAAGTTGCAGAGACCCTTTGTCTTATGTGTCTTGATGCAGCTGCCACACCATTGTATCAGTCTTCTCACCCCAACTCCTGTCATGCTTGTTATGGGGACACAGACATGGGGCTTGTCTAGACAGGAGGATATAGTGTTGATTCCTGTGCATTATTGAAAATTCTCAGCAGCATTCTTTTGTTTCCATGATCTTTTTGCAAAAATGCACAGTGATGCAAATCGGTTGTTCTAAAGAGTGCTAATGTGCATCCCCATGCATATTTATTTTTAAAAATACAGGAAAAGCCGCAAAGGCTTTCCCCTCATAGTTTTTGGCTTGTGGGGGGGAAGGAGGAGGGGGCCTTCCCAATAAAATAAACCATTGTGGAATCTCATTGAGACAAAAGGTATTCTCCTCAATTTCTATGAGGAGTATTTTCACTGTCTAGGCAACCCAAGGGTTTTGTTTCCTACTCTGTGAGATAACATTTGATATCTAAAATGGGAATCAGAAATTTCAATTTTGAGTTTGAAATATTACAATTGAAAGGAATGGCAAAACTGGAAATTATGCCAGATCCCCAGTATTTCCTAAATAATTTATTCCATTTCATTCATATTTCATAAATGCCTTCTTAGTGGCTTCTTCCAGGCTGTAGAACTCCCTACAATGGAAGACAAGGACAGTTTCCTCACTGTTGTCCTGTGGATGAGGACCTTTTTATTCAGGCAGGTTGGCAATGTACCTTGATGACTTTGGAAGGAGCTGTAAACAAAATGGGTGCAGGTTTTTTTGACTGTGTTTAATGGTGTTGTAAACCTATTTTATATTGTAATCATATCAGTATTCAATTTTACCATTATTAGTCCATTCCAATATCATTATTTGGCAAGGTATGAACAAAATAAATAAATAAATAATGCTGATTCCCGTAGGCTTAAGTGCATCAGTTTCTGTTCTGGATGGTGATTCATTTCTATGAATGTGAAATAAATATTATGGACATAAGCTATTAGAAATAGCTACACACCATTGCATTACACAATAAAACTGCAGCCTGTAACCTAAGATACAGCCACAGTATAGGATAGGATAGTTGGCTAATTCGACTAATGGAATCTAAGAGCAGGAATGTGTGAAAGTTATAACAGCAGAAAATTAAGGCAACTCTGCTTATAGTGGAATAGCATATAATAACCACTTATAGTGCAGTAACAAGTCACAAGCTTTTAGCTACACAATCATGAGCGGGGACTCACAACACTGGGGAAAAGAAAAGAGAAAATTGCAAGAACCTGTATTCAGGTATCAGTGTGAGTCCCTTTAAAATCATCTAAAGAGGCAATGAATTAAAATGAAAATCAAATTATTTTAAATCACAGAAGCAATATAGAATTAAACAGTTCTTCTAATGTTGGTTGCAATGTATGTCAAAGCAGTTGACCACAGAATGTTAGAACTGCTATTTGGATTTTTGTTATTTTATGGAATTAATAAATGAAAACTTCATAATGTTTAATGGAAAATACAATTGTAGAAACTTTGGATAACTCATAGGAAAGTGTTTTGATACTTAAACATTTTTATTCAGAAAACATGTGCATTGTATACAGGAGAATTGAGATAGACATGCTAGAACTCAGTGTCAGAGGAGCTTCTCTGCCTGCAGAACATCCCAAGTTCAACCATGCCATCTTCAGGTATTGCTCAGGAAAGAATACTGTCTGAAACCCTGGAAACCCAGTGCCAAGAAAATGCTCTAGATGAACCATTGGTCTATCTCATTGTCAGACTATCCTCTGCTCCTGAATTTCTCCCCCATGCTGCTGCCCATTGCCACTGATGGCTGGTATCTATCATGTCAGGTCTGCTGTGAGATTTAGTCTGAATTTTAAAGGAGGGATCCAAAGGGCTGGAAGTATTTTGAAAAGGGTTCAGCACCTTGCATAGCCTCTGTAAAATTGGGAGTAAAATCCTAGCAGATTTACTGCCCCACTGAGATAAAAGCCACAAGCCACAACTGTTCACTTCTGTTTTGGCCACCATCCACACATCTCATAATATGTGACAGAAGCATCATTTTTGTCTCACTGAACACCATTTTCTACATTCTGTAGACAGAATTGGAATAGTAAGACGGAAGATTAGTAAATTTTCCAGTTGGAACATTAAGTTTTGAAAGTCCCCATATATAAATACTCAGAGAAAGTTACCTTCACTGAGTATAGCAAACTAATTATCCCCAGGTTTTCTCTCCAAAGTGCTAGTTTACTGTACATAAGCAGTTCCTCACATGGATGAATTTCCAAAGAAACAACACCCAAACCCTCAATTTTCCTAGTACAAGCATTGTTCATTCACGAATTAAGTTTGCATCATTTTTGCAGCAATCTGTAATGTGGGCAGAGGTACAATACACAAAAAGTTTAATATTTGTTTGTGTTTTTAGCAAAATGCTCATTTTGTAATCCATTTTATTCATTAGAGAGACACTTTCCATATGACAGAATAGTAAACTTCTTGAACCTCAATCTACAAATCAGAAATCTAAATGAAGACAAATTACCTCTCTGGGTCTTGGAATAAACCTTAATAAAAACAACAGCAATAAGAACAACAACAGCGTTATTAAAATGTACATTGTCTAAATACATGATGGTATGCCCACCTTTAAAATACTATGTCCATATTTTATATTTGAAAAGAAAAAATAAATTTCAAATAAGCAAATTAAAATCACACACAGAAAATATAAATGAACTTAGGCTGACACTCTGTATGTGCTTGATAAAGCATAATATACTATCACTGTACCTCCACATTTTTCCACCCCATTTAAGTGACTGACTGCTATTGGACCACACACGCACACACACACACATAGTTGCCAGGAGATGGCAAGAGGATGCCTGTGTAGCAACCAACTGTGTTTCTGTCACTGGAAGCAGAGAGACTACCTCATCCCCCTAGATTTTCAATAGTCTTTATGCTTCCCACTACAGAAATGTGTCTCAATGTTGCCTGGATACCCTCAGCCCACCCACTCACCCATTGGCTATTGGAGTCTTGCTCCAGTAGTAATCAGGCAGGTTTTATTTGAATGCGTGTTTATGTGTAGCGGGGTGAGTCACTGTAAAAAGAGGTGCTGCATACTATTTGTAAAATGTCTGGGAAGCTGCGGGTATAAATTTACATAAGCTGGGGGTAATGTGAAGATTCGAGCCCTAAACTTTAAAATGCAGAACTCTTCAAACTTTTGAATAAAGACATGTTGTTGGTTTTTGTTTTTGTACTATCAATTTTAGGCTTGACAAACATACTAGAGCTTACATGAACCTATTAATGTTGGATGTGGATAACATCACAAATATCTCTCATGTGTTTCCTCCTTCTGTCCACAGACTGCTTGTTTATTTGCTGCCCTGCTAATGTTCCAAAATTGGACTCAAGGTAGTTTACAGTATAAGATTAAAACAAAATATAATGTTTGTATAAAGTCCTCATACAAACTTTTTTTTAAATAGATACATGATTGGATTAAAATATTTTAAACCATTTAAAATATACATAGTATGGAATATTGGGCACTTAACAAATGGGATTCACAATGAAATATTGCAGTGTGCTCCTATATGAGGGCCAACCATGTCCAATAGCATCTTTTAGGATGCTCCATTATATTTCCTCTTCTCATATTTTCTTCCCTGTTTTCACTTACTGAGATAATCAGCATTCTGTGACCTCTGAGAATGTTCTCATGGGTTGTTTTAGTTCTAACCACCATAGGGTTTTTCCCCTTAATATCTATATATATAAAATTCTCTTGGGTAGGTTGCCTTTTCCAGTGTGCTGATTGGCTGATCAGGAAACACACCCAACCTACACCCAACCAATCACCACCCACATGCAAATTACCTCTCCACATCACAATCCCCTCAATCTGCATCACCACCTCAGAAGGGCTCCTCCCTCCTCTCCCACCTTCAGCCACTCATCAGTCACAGGCTGGGATGGGATCCAGGCAGTCAGCTGGTGGCAACAGCAAGATGCTGCTGTTGCTGCTGCTGCCACTGGGCCAGAGCCAAGGCAGTAAACTGGTGTTGGCTGCAGCAGGGTAACAGAGCAAGTCACCCTCAGCAATTCCAGGAAAAGTGTGGAACACTGAGAAGGGGGGCAAGGAATTTAAACTCACTGGCCTACCTTACAAGGTTGTTTTGAGGTCTACTTGGTGTTTTGGGGGGAGTTTTGTAACAGTGCATGGTACGCCAGGTCCAATTAGTTTTCTGTATTTCTCCAAACCTTATGGTTCCCCAGTGCTTGCTCTCACCTCCATCTTCTGCATGGATGGTGCTATTTTGGATATAGAAATACCCACAGTAGGGGAATGAGATGCTATTAGCATATATGACAAATAGTGGGTGATAATGATGACATAAAATATTTGGACTTCCTTCAGATGTGCTCAGATATTTTTCACCTGGACAGGAACTTTCAAATTATCTCAACACTTTTGTTTAGACATCATCTGATGAGACATAGGACATTATCAGACAATGCAAATAAGGGGTCATAAGGTTGCCTAATGATCGCAAAAGGCGCACGTACCATACAACATCGCCCTTTCAGGATCAAGTCTTGTTAAAGAAAAATATTCCTTTTTATTGATGGCTCAAGCCATCTATTGATCCCCATGGTGCTTTCATGCCAGCATTGCCAGCATTTAAAACTTTGCGCCAGTGTACTCACCTTAGTGTAGCATCAATGGCTGGTCTGGCAAGAACACTTCTGGGTGACATTGTGACATGCAGGTAAGTGACACACTTTTATGACCCTCCCCAGTTTACTTTGAACCTTTTTAGTGTGATTAGGTGCTTTTTAAAAACTTTTACTGTTTTATTTTTATTATTATTATTTTAATTCCCCACCCTATGAATTCTTGGGAGACTATACTGGATTTCAAATGAGGAAGTGAACGGAGCTCCATTCACTCCCTGTTCATTGCCAGGAAGCCTTTTGCTGGGATTAGAGGTAAATGTGGCATGGAGAGTTCTTTTGCTGGCATAAAAACAGCAAAGTCATGCTGGCAAAAGAAAAGAACCTTATAAAGTCCATAATAGAGGAGTTTCATTCCTTCTGTGTTTTCAGTATAAACCTGGTTTTAACTGCAATATTTTAAAACGTTGCTTCCATTTCATCCTTCATGTTGAAAAAATTGTATTGCATCTAGAAAATATGTTTTTGAACACCATATCAAATGCAATGAATGAAGATTTAAACAAACAAATAAATTATAAAATTAAAGCCCGTCTTCCTTTAAAGGAATTCTGAAATTTGGATGAGAACTTCAGTGTCAACTGATGAAGTTGACTGCAATCCATGAAAAGCTATCTCACAATTTATTCCAAAACAACTTGTCAGTATTTAATACAAGACTTTTTGTTATTACTGCTGCTTCAGTCAAGAGACTTTTTCTTTTCTTTTCTTTTTATTGGAACCAGTTGCTGTACAGTACTTACAAAAAAATTTCATGCATATATATATCTATATATATCTATATAAAGAGATATATATTTCCATTCCAATACTTCCAATACCTTACATTCTCCCACACACTTCATTCTTCCAATACATTCTAATACATTCTAATACACTCTAATACAGCCCATTACTTCCTACCTTTCATACATCTCCTATCCCTTTACCCTTCTTTTGTTAATACCTTCTACATTCTCTACTTTCCTACACTTACTCTCACCTTTTCACATATGTTTTCTTTCTTTCTTCTATTTCCTCTTTCAGCCCTTTAACTTGCGGACCCAGACCCTACTCCCCCATCCTCCCCTTAAAGAACACACAGACACAGAATTTTCTACAACTGTGTATTGATTACAATTGGAAAATAAGTGTTAGGTACAGGTTAGTAATATATTGATTTTATTTATTTATTTATTTATTTATACCCCGCTCTTCAGCCTCAAGGCTATCAGAGCGGCTTACATATTGTTTTTTAAGCAATAGCTATTTACACATCTACACTGCGTTAAGCAGTTTCCAATGTGTGTTAGCTAATTGCCCCCCACAAGCTGGGTACTCATTTTACCGACCTACGAAAGGATGGAAGGCTGAGTGAACCTTGGAGCCCGCTGGAATCGAACTTGTAACGTGGTGACTTGCAGGACTGGCATTTAACCATATGATAGTATATAGATTGGCATGAAAAGGCCACAACTTGCTGGTGGCTGCAAATGGTTGGCACTGTGGCATGGGTCCGGATCCCTTCAATGACTAACCTTGTGTTGTTCAGTGGCCTCCATGTCAATTGCTACTGACTACTTCTTGAAGGGGGAGTCCCTAGCTGAGCCGTCCCGCTCGACACTCCCCATTCACCTGGAAACAAGATGTTAACAGCCCTAACCGCAGGTACCATGGGGGAAGGTCTCCGTGAACTTGAACTTGAACCTGAACTTGAACTTGATGGAGACCCCTGGCTCCCCAACCTATCCAGATCAGGGCCATGCAAACCACCAGCAAATCATGACAGAATAACACAAACAGACCTATATATAAACACAGGGAGGGTGGGTGGAGCTTTGGCTCCCAACTGGTGACTGCTGAGGCTGCGCCAGGAGAAGGCTTTTATACCCGCTCCCAGTGTGGCCTGTTGTGTCATCTGGCCATGCTGGAAGCGTGGCCGGATGTCCCTCCCTGATTCCACAGCCTGGCCAGTCGGGTGAGGGACCGTCCCTCCCCATTGGCCGGGCCTTCGCACCCTTCCCGGCACCCAGTGGATGCCGGGAAGAAGGAGCCCCCGGGAATGGCAGCCCCTTGTGCCACCCATGCGGTCACGGGGGCCGCCCCCCACCTCCCAAGACAGGGGCAGCTCAAGGTGGCGGAGAACCGAGGGGGCACCGGCCGGGCTGCAAATAGGCCCACCGGTCGAGCCGGTAAGCCTCCTTCTCATCTGTTTGAGTTCTGCTACTTTTATGAACAGATCTATTTACATCTCCCTTTTTTCTCTTTCATTATAAGTCTTTATCTATATCTCTCTTTACATTTCATATCTCTCCCTTTTAATCATTTTCAAGTTCATTTATCTAACTGTATCTTTCTTTTCCGGACTGTTCAAACTTCAAAGTTCATTTAAGATTCTTTCGTCGCATTCATTTCCTCAGTTCAGTGTTCTCTTAAAGTTCAGATTTAACTTCTTCCATTTCCTTCCAATTTCAAATCTTACTGGCTCTACTCTCCCTCTCTTGTTCTTTTATATATTTCATATGTTATCTCTTATATTCCATCTCTTTTTCCAGTATTCACGAATTGGGAGCCACTCGTTTTCCATCTTCGTCAGTTCTTATTTAAGATATACATCAATCTATCATTTCCCATCATCTCTTTAAGTTTAAATACCCATTCATCTATTCAGGGAGTGTCTTTTTTTTCCCCAATTGGCTGCTATCATTAATCTTGCTGCAGTTACTGAATATAGTATTATTCTCCAATAATGTTTAACAAGGTTCTGTACAATATTTGTTGTTACATTTAAAAGATACAACTTGGGATCCATTGCAAAGTGCATTTTAAACACCTTTTGAATTGTTTTGTGTATTTTGATCCGAAATTTTTGTATTATTAGACAGCCCCACCACATGCGGTACATTGTGCCTATGTCTTTTCCACAATGCCAGCATTTCTTGTCTTAGATTTTGTAAATCTTACTGTGTCTCGCAGGTGTTAAGTACCATCTATTTACTACTTTAATATGGTACTCTTTTAATGTTAAGCATGCAGTGAAATCGTTCGTTTCTTTCCATGCCTTCTCCCACTCGTCCAAAGTTATTTTTTCTTTGAGATCCTGAGCCCATTTAATCATTGAGTCAGAAAATTTTTCCCCTTCTATTTCTCTATCTAGTAATAATTTGTAATATCTTGATATATTTTTTTGGCTCTTTTCTTCCCATACCTCTTTATCCAATTCTGTTTTTGAATTTTCAAACTCGTATTTATTCTTGTCCTCCTGGAATTTATTTCTAATTTGAAGGAATTTAAACCAATTTCATGTCAAATCCTTTCAGTTCTAATTCTTCTCTTGTGTACATAATTGTGTCCCCATTTGTTTTTAATTCTTCTTGGTCTTTCCCACCTTCCAAAGAATGCCTTTTGGGGTGAAATCCATGTGGGTAATTTATAATAGATTTTTTTTTATGCCATTTTTTTTTAGGGACTTTCTTATAACATTACTCTCAAAGTCTTTATTTATTTGTTGTTTTCCATATCCGAGATAGGCGTGAATCTTCCTTTGTGAACAAAAGAGACTTTTTCAAATGGGGTAAAAAAAACCCAAGGAGGTTGGGAGAAGAATAGGGCTGTTGCACTTACAGAGCCCAGTTTCAGACAGCCCTGTCTTCCTCTGTCCTCCTCCCAACCTTCCCACATGCTGCGGGCACCACTTTTTATTGATGGAAAACCTCTGTCAATAAAAAGCTGCACCCACAGCACAGGGGAAGGTCAGGAGGAGGTCAAGAGGAGGACAGAGGATGGTGGGGCTGTCTGAAATGGGTCTCTGTGAGCACGATAGGCCCATTCTTCTCACGACTTCCTCGTTGTTGGTTTTTACCCCATTTGAAAAAGTCCTAACACAGCTATCTTTTTTGAAGATATGATTTGGATTATTAATCTAGCAGGTTTAACAGTCAAACTGCCCCAGTCTCGATGAGTACTCTCTATAATAGGTTGTTGTTGTTGTTCTGTGCCTTCAAGTCATTTCTAAATTATGGTGACCCTAAGGCAAATCTGTCATGGGGTCTTCTAGGCAAGATTTGTTCTTTGGGAGGGAGGTTTACATAGTCTTCTTCTGAGGCTGAGAGAGTTTGACTTGCCTATGATCACTCAGTGGGTTTCCATGGCCAAGTGGGGATTCAAACCCTGGTCTCCCAAAGTCCTAGTCCAACACACAAACTACTACACCATACTGGTGTAATACACAAAAAGGATTTTAGACAGCTCCAGTTTTATGAACTGGTAACTGAGGCTTTGTGTTTGTTTGTTTTTCTGTGCTTGTTCTATTGACAGTGAAAGGACTTGGTGGCTTAACTGTGCATTTAAATCACATTGATTTAAATTGAATTTAGTTATATTTAATTTTGTGCACAAATCCCTGACCTATTGAGATCACTGGTGAAAATGGTCATCTTTAAAGGGATCTGAAATTAGAGTACAAGAAGGAACACTGGAATGAGTGTACAATTAAATGTTAACAGTCCATAAGTTCCTGATAAGCAGCAGCATTTGACCAAAAGATTTCCTCTTTGAACTTCTCAATTTTGAGCATTGTAAATCATGACATGCTCTCTCAAGAGTCATCCATCAATATCCTACATTACAGTCAGGAATTTACCTGCTGAGACTTATCTATATTGCTCCTAGAGAACACTATACTTTTTTCTCATCCCAAACCAGAGAATCACTCACCCAGAAAATACCAGTGGACACAAGTCCTGTCTAAAGAAAGGCATGCCTCTACACTTTATTTGCTGGCAAAAAGAAAACAATCTGGAAAAGAAGAAATGACCATCTGGTCTCTTCTTGTTTCCCAGAGAGAGATGAGTGCAGGCTGGGGTGGGGTGGGGGGAGAACCGGGTGTGGGGTGTGCAAAATAGAGTGAATGCAGACTCCATACTCTACATAACTGTTCTCTCCTGGTCTACGTATTTAGGTGCTGCTGCAGTCCTTACATCTCAAAAGACAATTTCTATTGATAACAGGAAATGAAACGGAAAAACTTCAGATAAAGGAATATACATAGTAGTAATACAAGAAGAATTAGAGCAATGCAATATTTGCCACAACTGCTTTTGCTGTTGAAATATTTTATTCTCTGGTTGTTTCAGAGAAGTCAGAAGAAAATATATCAATTTATGGGTTATTTGCATCTCAGCAGAATGGTTAAGCAAAGCCCACTTGAACCCCTGATGTTGTATACTTAAGAAAAATAGTGAGTGTAAAGAAACTCCTGTGGATAGGTTTGCTTTAGGGTCACCATACGTTGGAAGCACCTTGAAGACACACAGCGACAACCATTAATTCTGATTAGGGAGGATGGAGATTTTTGATAGTAATTATAACTCAAAGAAGTTTCAGCAATTTCTTTCAAACTCACATAATCTGAACACAAATGACAGAGTGATCAGGTTCCATTCTGTTTCCCAATACCACCTGAAGTAAAATTGGTGAGTGAATGAGAAAAGGTCTTCTCAGTTGTGGCAACTTGGCTCTGGAAATTCCTCAGTCAAAAGGACTATTTAACCTTTTCCCTTTCTAAAAAAATTCTTGCTTAGACATGTATTTGTTTTCTAACTCCAAGAAGGTTTTTAAAAGTGATTTTTAACTTTTACAAATGTTTTCAAATGTTATTGTTATTGTTTTAATATTATTGCGAGTGCCTGGGGAGGGTATCCAGGATCAAGCTGTCTGTCTGTGTGTGTGTGTGTGTGTGTGTGTGCATGCACACACACACACTGTAGTTATATATATTAAGCAAACAAATAAAATTGCTGAACAAAAAATCATTTCAACAAAGCCCAGGAGATGCTTAAATTTGTGATACATTCAACCCATGTGCATCCCACTGAAATCAATTATGAATGTACAGAAACACAGTATACAAAGTATACATTGCCCCTCATTATTACCTCATTACCCTTTATGAGTGATATATGCAAAGTAGTTGATCATTTAAAATTAAGGTATTAATCTAAGGCTTTTTTTAAAAAAATGAAGTTAGGTCTGAAAAAGGTTAAGAACTTGATTATGCAGACTCTTCTGGATAACTCCTATAGGACTGAGAAGCAATTAAACTGATCCTAATACCACAAAGTTTTTAATCTAGCTGTCTTGAAAGTGCAAACAATGTATGAATCCATAAAGAACCTATGTAGGATAAAATAGCATTTTAAGCAAAATCTGTTGGAATCCATTTAAGGGAATTCTAAATCAAATTCTCTTGGAAAACTTTCAGGCTATTATTTAAATTGTGAAATTGATCAAATTCAATGAAAGGCCTTTCAGCTTTCAATGTAAAGTGTTCAAACTTGAGAAAAAAAGATGTCTTATGGTTTCTGATTTTTTCCCCCTTTCTCTTCCCTTATCCTCTTTGGATTTTGCAATTACACAGCATTTGTTTCATAATCAAATAATGATAATTTACCAACTACTACTACTTCTTTTTGAAAAATCAGGTTTCAGGAACATATAAAATAAATATGATATAGTGATGCAAATAATATATAAGAAACATATTGCTTGAAAACCTTTGTGCCAAATGACCTCTTTAAATACCCAAGTAGATCATTTGCAGACCACCCAAAAACTGAGCACTATAGTGAAGTGACTGAATGAGTTTCCATAGAGAATGTATTCTATGTACCTTGTACTGACGAGTCCCTGCCTTGGGTTAGGGATGCAGAAAAAACTTGTGCTCTTGATTTAGTTGCATTTTGCCATATACCAGCTTCATTTTCTTCCTGGTCCTTCTACATATTGGGCTA
Source organism: Gambelia wislizenii (assembly GCA_030847615.1). NCBI lineage: Eukaryota > Metazoa > Chordata > Lepidosauria > Squamata > Crotaphytidae > Gambelia > Gambelia wislizenii. Next base: position 153,980,209 of record JAUMIR010000004.1, read on the forward strand.
TGAGACATGGAGGGGGTGTGAATTCATGCAAGGCTGCCTAATGCATAACAGCACCAGATCCTATCTCAGCTTGAAAGTGAAGCAGTTTCAGAGCTGTCTAGTACATGTAAGTGAGATTGCCAAGGAATGTCACATGCTGTAGGCTATATTCAGAGGAAGTCAATGGAAAACCACATGTGAACAAATCTTGCCAAGAAAGCTCTATGCTAGGGTCACCAAAGCGGCACTCAACTTGAAGGCACATGACAATTACAACAATTCATACATGTTTTGGTGAACACTTTGGCACACGTTTTTCCCAGTGAGTAAAGTGTATTTGTGTACATTTTTCAAAGATACACATGTTGAATTGTATACATGTAATTGTAGGCCATTTGCAAAGTAATGATGTTAATTAAAAATGGTGCTTAGGTTTTCTTCCTATGAATGGGAAACTGAAATATGTGATCAAACCTTTGCTAACATTATTGAAGATCCTGAATTGGATTAGTATGTTAAAAATATATATCAGTTAATTTTTTTCCAGCCTTACATTGAGCATTTCAAGATCGACTTATGTGAAAATAAAGGATGCAAAGCAAACTCTTTCCTATAGAATGTAGGAAAATAAGAGGCACTGGGGTCAGGTATAGGATTGGGTCATTGATCTATCTAGCACAATAATGTCTGTAATTTTAACTTCTGTCATAATGAGTACTTTTACAACAACTATTTGATCTCACAACTGGAGTTTGTTACTTATATAAGTCTTGGTTTTGATTTTGTACATATCTATTGTTATATAGCCCAATTATTTTTGGATTTATGTTTTTGACACCTTATTTATGGGATATATTTATACCATATATACTCCCAAAAATAGTACTCTACAGTGAACTCACCACGGGTCAGCATAAGAGGGGTGCTCCAAAAAAGCGATACAAGGACTCCTTCAAACAACATCTCATGCTCCGCCAAATTGATCACCAACAATGGTCCACCATGGCTTCACATCGGGAGGCATGGAGATGCACTATCCACAATGCTGCAGCCTTATTTGAGAAATCATGCTGAACAAGTCTTGAAGAGAAACAACAACGCAGAAAGAATCACAGCCTGGAAACATCACCCAAGGAGACCTTCTGCTGTGCTTTCTGCAACTGAACTTGTTTATCTTGGATTGGCCTTTTTAGTCATCACCGGGCTTGCAGAAAGCGTGGGATGAGTCCTTCCTGAATCTTCATTTGTGAAGAAAAGCCAGAGAGAGAGAGATTTAGATGGATTTTGATATTTTCTTGCTGTATATGTTTTGCTAACTTTGGCTACATCATATGTTATTTTTCATATTTTATGTATGATATTCTATTTAACTCAGTATATATTTTCACTTTCTATTTTTCAAAATTGTTATAAATATTATGTTTATTGCTTGTTCATCTTGTCTATGTTTCTATGTCAATAGAACAGATAAAGAAACATAAGTGACTGCTGAGGAGGTCCTCAAAAGGAAAGCAGATGAGGAGCTCTGTAGAAGGAGAAAACTACAAGGAGGTATTAGAAATAAAAGGGGTTAAAATGATTTATTCAGCCTATACATGATATCTACAATCTTAATACAGAGTGTGACAGTTCAGTGGCAATTTTAGAAGGTTGTAAAGTAAATAAATAAAATGAATGAAAAATACGCATTTCCAGATCCTGGATGGCCCTGGTAAAGGTGTTCAACAAAAGGACTAGACAGCAAAATAAAGATAATGCATTTATCTGTTTCAGGTGAATGCACGAAAGGCAGTAACCATTTGGATTTAATCCATGAATACATCCTTGCTGTATTGCTTTGTGTAAAGTGAGTGATGCTGATCCCATGATCTCTCTCTCTTTCACTCCCTTTCTTTTTCTCTCTCAATAATGATACAAATAGAAAAAAGACAAATTGAAGGAGAACATGTGTACTGAATCTAATAAAGAAAATTATTAAGGTTTTTGTGCATGCTGATTAATGTCATTTTTCAAGAAATGTGACTACATTTGATTACTGGCACCTTAATTATGTGTATATTGTGATTTCACAGGAGCAGAAGTATAAGAACTAGGTGGCAAATGAGTCAGTGTACCCCCAAATGATACATCTGCCTACTTGGTTGAAATGTCCTTTTAATCTTCAAATCCATAACATTTCAGCTTTTAAAAATTCAGCTTGGGTATCCGAAATGGGGGATAGCATACACTCAATAGGCTATAAGAGTGAAATGTGAATGGAGCTAACAAATACAAGACAGGTGTCTTAAATGTCACACAAGCCAGAGGAATTTCAATACATGTCCAATGTACTGAACAAACAAAGAAGAACAGCCCAAAATGGTAGACTGCAGAGTCAAAATACCACAGACTCTATATCAGTGATCCTTGCTGATGCTGGGAGGGGTGGAAGTTGTTGTGCACGATTAGCAGCCCCTTTGGTGATAATCATACAAGCTTGAGCACAATGTCATACAAATGTTATCTATACAGCATAGAGCAATGAGAACAACATGTAAATGTAAAATGAAGTCTTCCTTTGGGAAAAATAGGATCACTCTCTGAGTTGGGTCAGGAAAATGAACTGGAAGATTATTACAGCCAGATAAGAAATGAAGAGAGAAAATAATAGCCAATCAGTTGCTGCCAGAGACGATTTGTTCTGAGGAACCTCCAGGGGCCTTTGTGCCCTCACAGAAAAAAGGTTACACAAGGAGGTTCTGGATGCTTCTTTCTGTAATGCTTTTTTAAAAAAATGTATTCTGGTTGTTACAGTCATTACACCATTGTAAGCCCACCAACAAGTAGTCTCTTGATTTCCAAATATTCTTATTGTTCATGTGAGTAGCCCACCCTAATCTTCTGTTTGTCTTTCATGTTCATTTGTTAATATGAATGGGGAAATATAGAATACTCAAACATTTTCTAATCTTTCATGAAAAAAGTGTCCCAACAGTGTCTCAGGATACTTGATCAAGGAAATAGTCAACCACAGAGAGATTTGTCTCATTTTAGAGCATTGCTTTCTGAAAAATTCATTTGTACAAAGAAACTTTTCCCCACAGAAGGGGGCTTGCCATTGGCCATCAGGCCGTTTTGCGGCCCGGCCCAGCACCCACTCTACCTAGCCCTCCTGGCCCCTCCCCCCGGCCAGAGGGGCGCTACGAGTGACATGGGGGCCACCATCTTCCTGTCTCCTTCCCGGCATGCTCTGTGGCTGGGGAGGAGGGGAAAGGGCATGGGCCAATTGGGGGTGGCATGCACGGCCCTGATTGGTCAGAATTTTGGGCACAAAGGGGGGGGGTTAAAAGGCCATGGCTCAGCATGGCCAGCCCAAAATAGAGGCAGTGACGGAGGTGTTGGCAGATGGCTCCGTCGCGGCCTCCTAGACTGCTGGCTCTCAGGAGCCGAAGACCCACCCACCCTCCCTAGGATTGGATTTACATGTCACAATTTGCGGGGTGGATATCATGTGTTATGATAAGGTATGGAGGTTCAGGGGTCTCTGGCAAGTCCAAGTTCAAGCACTAGTGCAAGTTCAAGGGAGACCCCACCTCCATTGCTAACAGATTATTGTTTGTAGGGGGGGAGAGAGAGTCAAGCAAATGACCCGGCCATTGGCTCTCTTATCCAGGGGAGTCGGGATTAACCGACTGATAGCCATTGCCCACATGGGAGGGGCAATGAGGAGATCATGACCCATACATTGCCGCAAACCATTTAGCTTGCAAGTTGCAGCCAATTTATTGCCAGCAATGTATTCATACCAACAACGTATTCATACAATGTCTTTACTAACCTGTATTTAACCATGTTTTCTGATTATGTAACCAATACAGTATCAAAAGAATTGTGTGCACAAGTGTTATTCAGGAGGGTGGAGGGGCTGTACGATTTGGGTCCGCAAAACAGTGTTTGTGGAAAATACAAAGTTATATGTGAAACATGTTGGGGTCTTCTGCAAAACTATATATATCTTCTATGCAAGAACAAAATAAGTGAAGATTTGCATACCTATGTTACCTGTCCTGACACCCCCACCCTTCCAATAATTCATCAATTGGCTATATTTCATAAATTGGTGTATTTATTGACCCTTCATGAGGTTAGCAGTAAGCAGAAGGATGTTTGGTGGGTTTGCTGTATCTTTTATTGTGTATTAAATTTGTTGCAAATTGTTTTAAATTAATGTTTTATTTGGGTCAGTTGCTTAATTTTTAAAATGTTTGTACTATGTATTGCTTTAACTTGTATTGCAAGCCAGTTTCTTCCCTATAGTAGATGAAAAACAGGATACAAGGGGAAAACAGAGAGAAAGAGAATGAAAGGAATTGTTTCCTTTTTAGTGTGATTCTTTTTTTAAAAAAAATCTGCTCAGAACCATTGTCCATGTTATGTATGCAATTGTGCATCCATCTAAAATCTGCTAGAAAATATGTTTATTTGATACATAAAGATCATGATTTAAATTATCTTGGATGTTTAATTCATATTATGAAGCAAATCATGCCCCACTGTTTACTGCCCATTTCATTCATATTGGCAATGGACATAACTTAATTCAATGTCAATATTATCTCCCTACCAGTAAAATAGATTGTCATTGACAGAACTAATTTTGTGGAGATATTGATCCAGAGTCCTCCACTTCTGAACAAGAAGGTCTGTGGACTAGAATAGTAGTCCAAAACTACCTAAGAAAAAGACTAGAATAGGACTATATGGAAACCAAGCACTGGGCACTTCTGCAGTGCACAAATAATCCTTTTTAAAATTTAGGTTGATAGCCATAGCCCTGGAAAGCAGTCAGGACTCACATAAAGATAAAAATAGATGAAACTGTTTTAGATAAAATATAATGCAAATTATGAGTAATTTATGATCCTCAAACTTCAAATCTCCTCAAAGTATGTGCTTCATAGTTTGAAGAGAAAATAAAATACACTCTCATATAAAAAAAAATCATCATAAAAAACCTGAATAAACTCAATAAGCATCCCTCTACAGCTATCCTTCCAAAATGATATGAAAGCCTATCATTCTTTACTTCTACCTTTTTATTTTCTGTTTGGTAAATTCTAAAAAAAACCAAGTAAATTTCCTTCTGCTGCTTTTTAGGCAACTGGGCTAGTTGTCTAAATATTTTAAAAATAGATTTGAAAGCTCTTTGAACCAACGAAATCTAATGGTCCCCCCCCCAGTCTTAAAAGCCAATTTTCTGTTGTCAAAATAAATTGCTTATTTCAGCTTTAGGGAAATAGCCCCACTTATTTTTGGAAGCAAAGTAATCTCCCACTGTTCTAAATAGCATCTCCAGAATACTGCAACTCAGATCATTTATCTGCAGCATAGTCAGACTAACCCATGAGAAGTTAACTTGAAGGAGGTACCTTTAACTAAAATGCCAGACCCAGATAGCAATTTCACACATCGAAGCAGCACTGTCAGCATATGGTATATTTGAATAAATACATTCCCCTGGGTATAAAGCAGATAACAGAGTTTTCAGTGAATCTTTATTTACCAGCACTTGCAGGATCATTTACGTTAATAAAATCAGGCTGCCTTTAAGCTTCCTATATTTAACAACATTGGTGAAAGAGCTAGATGTAATCTTTTGATCTAAATCTTCTAAATTAGGTATGTTTGTTTGTTTTGTAGGTCTTTATTTTCTCTTTGAGTCGACTTCATGTTAGTGTACAAACTACCTTGATCAAACTACCTTGATCAGACAGGACCAATAGACAGATAGACCAGGCTGCATCCATCATGGTAGATCAAGGAGCCCAGTGCATAGGTAATGCAGGGCCACCCAAAGATGTTTTGCTACATTAAGTGATAAACCAAGGTTCACTCAGCCTTCCATCCTTTTGTAGGTCAGTAAATTGAGTACCCAGCTTGTGGGGGCAATTAGCTAACATACATTGGAAACTGTTTAATGCAGTGTAGATGTGTAAATAGCTATTGCTTAAAACAATTTGTAAGCCGCTCTGATAGCCTTGTGGCTGAAGAGCGGGGTATAACTAACTAACTAACTAAATAAATAAATAAATAAATATGGTGTCCCTTTCCTTTCCATGTACAAAAGCCTACTTGACTTGTGGTTGAATCTTTCTTTAAGACTGCCTGCATCTGCACTGAAGAAATAATCCAGTTTGACACTATTTTAACTGCTATGGTTCAGTGCTATGGAATCCTTGGATTTGTAGTTTTGTGGAGGTATTTAGTTTTCTCTGTCAGAGAGCTCTGGTGCTACAACTAATTACAAATCCCAGGATTCCATAGAATGGAGCCATGATAGCTAAACCAGTGCCAAACCACATTTTCTTCAGTGTAGATGCAGCCATTGCCAATGGAAGAGTATACTCCATTAAATCTGGAGACAACAACTTAGCTTAGCAGGTGCAGTGCATGCTGCTTGGGACACAACTTCTCTACTTCCTACTCTCTCTTTCATGTGCCACCTAAAGAGATTGTCACTGTACCTAAGTGAAAAAGAAGCACTTTCTTAATTCTGCCTTACCTGAATAGTCATACATAGGGTTACATTGCTTTTATTTCCCACTGTTTCAGAATCTGGCTTGTGAAACTCTTTACAGTTTGTGCATCTTCCTCCTTTTTGCCACCATGACCTCTTTGCTTGATCTTGTGATACTGTCTTTAAAATTTAAGTACTCTTTATACTTTAAGTGCCTGCTGGAAAATGGCCTGTCCAAATGCTTGCTCGAACACTGTTCAAACAAATTTTGGGTTTTTCTGGTCATGTTTCTGGTCTTCTGGTCCTGGCTTCACATTTCTGGAGTACTTCAGTCTTGCTTCAAAATCTTCAGTCATTTCCAGGCCTCCTTATTACTCTTTGCAGGTCAGTCGTCTTCTCTAAAGCTACCACTTCACTATGGGTCTCTTTTAGTCATGGCTGTTGAGGTCTAAATCACCCTAAATCAAAATCAGTTTGATTTTTTAAAAGTAAAGTTGAAATTAATTTGTTTTCATGCTTCCAAGTAATTCCAATAGAACAGTGGAGGAGTTTTATTAGAAGGTTTGAATGTGAGTTGCTTTTCCTCTGACCTATTTCCATTTACTTTGGAGTAAGTTCAAGCCAACAGTTATTTTTACTTTGTTTTGCTGAATACTACTTGTGTTTACTGAGTAATTCAGACTGAACCATGCTTATTTGCAGTTTGGAACATGAAATGTTATTTCTATGACTTAAGCAGCATGGCATTAAGCACAACAGAATTCAGATGGACTTCTAAGTAGACATGCATATAATGTTTTTATATATTTTGTGAGGAAGCACAACTGAATATTACATTTGAGTAGACACACAATGAAGTGGCATAGGAGGAATACATTAGTGGTACTTGCCTTGCCTGAGACACTGTCTTGTGGTGTGATAACACAACTGATTAATCCTCATTCCACTACTGACTGATAGACTATACTGTGTTCTTGTATAAAAGTACAAATGTATTTTGTTCTCAGAAACTTTGGCCCCATGCATCATTGAAATTCAGCCTCTAAGATATTTCTCAGCTGAAAAAAATGTCCATTCCATATGTACAATATTATTCCTATTTGAATTCCTATGCAGATTTGGGCTTTCAAAATTACCTGACCTTATTTCTTCATATGAATAGACACTTGCACAATTTCCTACTAGGTCATCAATACCTATTTGCACTGATTCTCATTAGTGAATTGAACTGGAAGAGGTGGATTGGAGGACACAAATTGAAAACTGAAAAGTTACATGTTCACCACTTTGCAATTATTACTATTTCTTAACACTACAGGTTAAATCAGAAGAAAGGTAGAGCAGAATATGAGATGCAGTGACTCCATAGGTTAGTAACACAACAGAATATGAAAATCTACTCAACTGACACCAGTCCTAACCATGGTTAATAGTAATCAGAAACTTTTTTTATCCCTGGTTTGCTACTGAGGAGATACTTAAATTCCCACCAGAAAGTGCAGTACAATAATAATATTAAAACAATGACCCATGCCCCTAAATCTAAAGATGGTTCTAATTAGTTGGAACTAAAGTAGAAAAAAATATGGTAAGCTGTTCAAAGCTGGGGGGGAAAGATTCCGAATATTTAAATCTAAACAATATATACTTGCCCCAATATCTCCCAATAAGATAGTGAATGATGATAGGATGACCATAGCTCCAAGAAATAAAAGAAAAATCTACACATGGTAATTAAAGGGAGAATAAGATTAAACATGAAATGCTTTCCAACAACAACAACAACAACAAAATGGTAAGGTAGAAAAAGCAACGGTGAAGAGACTCAAAATTCTTTTTGAGAAAAATCTAATTAAAATAAAGTTTTACCCTGGTGTTTTGATCTTTGATTGAGAGATCAATCTATTGGTAGAAAATGATCTGGCAAAAAGAACTATTATACAGGGATATGAAAGTTAGAAGTTGGGACTCTGCAAGTATAATCAAGGCATGTTCCATAGGAGATAATTCCCTGAAGGGGAGGGGACTTTGCAGATTGCCCACTCTCATTTCCATGAATCTCATCGGTATTCTTTATTCTCAGAACTTCAAGGGTACTACAGTGTGTGCTCACAGCAGGATTTATATTGAATGATCTCCCCCTTGCTGGTGCTCTTTGTTAGATCCATCTAGTTAGCAACACAAAAGAAATTTAGTAGAGTTTGGCGGTTTCTGAAATGCTATTTCTCCTCCCCTCACTTCCTTCATTCTAGCTATCCAACATTCCATTCTCCTTCACAGACACTTCCACATAATATAGCACAAGAAAAGAGTATACATCATACATTATAGCTGGAATCCTGTTGGCATCTTAGGCTTGTGTAAGTTCCTCTATGATATTTTTTTTGACAGAAACAGAATATCTGTCTATGCAGAATTCAAGGTTGTGGAAGCAGAGTTCAACATGAGGTGCCACTGTGCATGCAGATGTCCATGTGAAGATAGATGTCCATGTGGTACACACATACACACTCAGGTTTATCTTCACTTTACCATTCAACATAAGGGTTTCATAGCACAATTAATGAGTCATCCACATGTGGAGATCTGCCATATACAACTCTGATATGGGATTTCAATTTAGTTTGCACTTATCAATAGTTAAAATGGCATCTTCATATGAGACATCCCTATTGTGGTGTCCTTAGTGGCAGAGGTGTCAGCTCTGGCAACAACCGCAGCTGAAGAACTGACTAAACTGGTTTGTTCACAGGTAGGAGATTATCATACTACACCATTAGAGCACTATTATTCTACTTTAACTGCTCTGGCTGCCTCCTGTAGAATCCTGGGATTTGCAGCTTAGGAAGGGACATTGGGAACTCTCATCCAGAGAGCTCTCAGGCCTCACTAAACTACAAAGCCCAGAATTCCACAGGAGGCAGTCATAGCAGTTAAAGTGGAATAAGAGTGCTATAACAGTGTAGTGTGATAAAGTAGACTGTTTGTTGGTGGGCAGCAGGAGCAGCTCAGACAAGGGGGCTCGCCACTGGCCGGCGGGCTGTTTTGCAGCCTGGCCGGCCACCCTTTTCTCCAGCCCTCCTGATACCCCACCCCACCCCCCACTCGGCCTTGAGCCCGGCAGGGTGGGGAAGGTGGCCGCATGGTGAGCCCATGGGGGCCGCTATCTTCTCATCTCCTTCCCAGCGGCCTTTGCCACTGGGAGGGAGGTAGAAGAAACAAACCAATGGGGGCGAGCCTGCCTCGCCCCGATTGGCCTGGGGAAGGACGCAAACCGGAGCTATTTAAACCAGAGTGCGGTCATGCTGGGGGATCCCTGCACCACCTTCCTGGTGAGGAAAGCATTAGAGGGTTGGAAGAGGGCGACGCCAATGGTGCCGGATGCAAGGTGGCTGGTGTCTCATGGGATGCTGGCACAACTGGTTGCCCTTCTGCCGTCCATCTGCCACTCCAGCTACGAGGCGCTGCTATTTGGGGCAGCATACACGATCACATTCTTTGGGGCCTTGAGGGTTGGGGAAGCAGTGTGTTCCTCCAAAACAGACACGTCCAGCAGGGCACTGCAGTTGGGGGATGTCACCATCGGTGCTAATGACTTGGCTCTACCCATCAGGCACTCGAAAGCAGATCAACATAGCCGTGGGACCACCTTGCATCTGAGGAGGTTGGAGGGCTCCACCCCATGCCCCGTAGTGAGCCTGAAGGTTTATATGGAAGTATGGGGCAACGAGCGGGAGGCGCTGTTCCGACATGTGGACGGGGTCCCACTTACCAGATTCCAATTCATGAGCATGCTGAAGATGGCAATTTGGCGGTTGGGGCTGCCAGCTGAGGATTTTGGCAGCCATTCATTTTGGATAGGGGCCGCAACCATGGCAGCAGAGGCTGGCATGTCCAAGGAGTCCATCATGCGATTGGGGCGATGGTGATCCAGGGTGTTTGTCAGCTACATAAGGCCAGGGAGGGTGCTGCCTGAGCGGACGCAGGTTCTGGATGACCAGTAGGTCTGCCTGTTGATGGAGCAATGGTTGGCGGAAGGCGGTTCCCATGGAGAACATCTTAGTGATGGATGTATTGGGTCGTGATAAGGCAGGATGAAGGGGGGGCAAGTTCAAGTTCAAAGGAGGCCCCTCCCCTTTTGTTTGCTAACATGTACTTGTTTGCAGGGGAGGAGAGAGTGTTGGGCGGATGGCCTGGTCATAGGCTCTCTCCTCTAGGAGGCAGGTTTGAGATGGACCAACCCACCTTTGCCCACATGGATGGGCAATGAGGATGTCACGACCCATACATTGCCGCCAACCATTCAGCTTGCAAATTGTAGCCAATTTTATTGCCAAAGAAATTATATACCTCAGACATATATCTACCTCTATATGTATTCACCACTTTACTAACGTGTACCTAACATTATATTCTGAATATGTAACCAATACAAAATTAGAAAGAAAAGAATTGTGTCTGTGCATTATTCAGGAGGGTGGAGGGGCGGTACGGCCTGGGTCCGCAAATCCCATCCCCATCCTGAAGTAGTATGTATAGTTTGAGTACAATGCAAACATGTATTCAACACAAAATCTATTTCAAAATGCAGCATTGATATTTTCTTTATTCTTGGCACTTGTGTTTGTATTTATGTAATTGTTTTGAACTCACTTTATTATTGGTTTTGACTGGAACAGGAGCTCTGATTATTAGAAGCTCCATGGTTTCTGTTAAAAAAAAAACAGATTAATGAAAGGCCACTGTGCTGTCAATGTAATACATGGAAAATTTCACTACTAACATTAATTATTATTAATAAAACAAATACTTTTGTGGCATTCAAATATTAGAGATGAGGAGTCAGACGGGGCAAAAAAGAGACAGCAATACTAATTCAACATCACAAATGGGATGGGTAAATCTTTGGCTTTTACTTTTTTCCACATTCATGTGTAAAAATAATAATTCTCAAAACCCCTCTGTCAAATCTATGAGGAAACCTGTAAAATTGAGATAGGCTTTATCACAAAATGAAATTCTCATCCATTAGGAAAGACGGTATGCACCAGAGTTTTAGAGGGTTGTGTCTACTGAACCTTCTTGCCAGTGCATTTGTGTGTGTACTCTTTGTCACAGGGCAAAAGACCAGGCTCATGCTTAAAGTGATGGCCAATTGTCTGCCTTCCATCTCATTCCGGCCTATATGCCACTAACAAAGAGAGTGCCAGCACAATCTAGTGGATTAAGTGTTTGGACTAAAATTTCAGAAGACAAGAGTTTGAATCCTCACTCAGACATGGAAACTCACTGGGTGTCCTTGGGCAAGTCACATTCTCTCAGCCTCAGAGGAAGGCAATAGCAAACTGCTTCCATATAAATCCTGCCAAGAAAACCTGATGATGGGGTTGGCATAAGTCAGAGTCAACTTGAAGACACATAACAACAAACATTGGTGTGCTCTCTCTCTCTCTCTCTCTCTCTCTCACACACACACACACACGTGTGTGTATGTGTGCTTTGTGAAGCGTTCTGCTGTAACTCCAGAAGGAGATCAGACATTTCTAAATAGAATCCACATGCCTATTGTCTTTTCCTCCCTATTCCAAACTAATCCTCAAAGCCTGAGAAGTCTGTACAAGCAGAAGCTACAATACTTGTATTGATTAGTTGAGGGAACCCAAGAGATCACAGATACTGCGTTTCAAGCCTTGGCTATCAACTGTTTTCATAACTTGGTTGCTATGGTAGCTACAAACAACTCTTTTCTTTCCCCCATGATAACGTCTCCTTCTATTTTCCTTCTGTACAGAGTTTTTGGTACAGCTGAATACATATCAGGAAGTAATCATATAAAAAGGGTTCTGAAGAAAGATAATAATGGCTGCATTCCTCCTTCCCCCGCCAGCCTGCATATTGCTAAGTAGGGAAATTTGCTTTGAACTAGAATCTGCTCAAATCATTAGGGTTTCCATAACAACAACATGAGACAAAAGTATCATTCAAGGTGGCTTGCAGCATTATGAAATTTAGCATTAATAGCAGCAACAATGTTCAAATTAGTGCTTATGTCAATTTAAGGAATCAGTAATCAAGCAACAGTATACTTTTATCCACACTGTTATGATTTAAATGTTCAGAGAGAGATGTTTTTAATAGAATAGTTTTTTCTAAAAAAAATGCTATGATAATAGGTGTTTAGCCAAATTTTGTGTTAATCAATGTTGTAAACTGCCTTGCATCTCATATTGGAAGTCAGTATATGAGCAAAATACATTTTAAAAAGCCCAGGCCTTGCTTCAGACTTGTAAGGGGTGAATGTGCAAGCTTGCTTAGGTGCCCTTCAGTGCAGTCTGTCCCCCTCCCCAAAATTTGTGGACTTCTTTGGTGATTGAGGCAGTGACTCTCAGGTAGTTGAAGTTTATAGCTTCCATGTCAGCTGGTCAGTAAATCCATGCTAGACTTTAGTCCAAAAAAGAGCCATCCAAGGTGCTGAATCTATTTTTGGATAGTGTTCACTACCTTGGACAGTTCACTCAATGTTCAAACTAAAAGCTGGACCAGATTTCTCACCCCACTAACATGGAAGACAACACTGCTGTTGCTCTCAAAGCATTACAGCACCACTAGGCAATGTAATGAAGTGAAGAGGAAGCTGCCACCTCTTTTTCACACACATTTGTGGAAAGCTGGTGGGTGAGGTTGCAAATGAAAATGAGATGGAAAGGAGCATGGTGACAGCAATACCACTACTGAGGGGCACATTGTTTGTAGCTGTGGAGAGAGGAAGGCATCAGCACTTATGCATTCTATTACAATGGAACTAGTCTTCTGGTTGCTTATATAGTCCTGCTAATGACATTCTATTTGCATAATGCGACTGGAAATTGATTTCCATACCTGTTTTTCAGTCATTATCATTGAAGCATAAACAAAGTAGAACACAGATTTTCCTTGGTTTTTTTCTGGGCTGTGAGGCTGTGTTCTGGAAGAGTTTCTTTGTGAAATTTCACCTGCATCTGTGGTTGGCATCTTCAGAGAATGGTTGGGTAGGAGTGTGTGTGGGGTTTATATACTGTGAACCCCTGTTGGAAAGGATATGTAAATTTGTGTATTTGAATGGCTAGCTTCTGGGTGGAAATATGCAAGGAGGATTAGTGTCTGTTTGGCTAAGGATTGGCTAATGGTCCATTCTCTGCTGGAAATCCCCCTGTCCCTGAACCATTTTCTGAAGATGCCAGCCACAGATGCAGGCGAAACATCAGGAATAAACTCTTCCAAAACAGGGCCTCACAGCCCAGAAAAAAATCAAGGAAAATCTATGGATGCTGGCTGTGAAAGCCTTTAACTTCACAAAATAGAACATCTTTATATTTTGTGGTTACCTCCAAGCTATTAGTCTTAGGGCTTCTCTAAATGGTGAAAATACTCTTCATAGAATTTGAGGAGAATACCTTTTGTTTAAATGGGATCCCATGCTGATTCACTGTATTTGTAAGTGGGTGGGTGGGGGGGAAATGCCATATACCGTGTGAAAAAAGCCTTCACAGCTTTTCCCGAAGTTTTTTTTTTAAAAAAAACAAACAAAACAAACAAACAAACAAACTTTGAGGGAAATGTGTATTCCTGCTTACTGGAAAAACCAATTCAGATTTCAGCACATTCTCAGTGAGGACAGAAGTGGATTGCTGATTGGTCAGATGTGCATGCAGGATGGAGCTTGCTGGCTACGAAGTGGGCAGAATCACCATGCTGAATGTTCATGGTAGCAATTGTGCACTAAGGCAACCAAAAAAATAAATTTGATTTGTGTGGAAGGTCGCACTTCCACATCTTGGATATACTTTTTTAAAAAATTACAGTTCAGTGGTGGCAACTTGGGGAGAATAAAAATGTGAGTAATTCACTAGTGCCCACCATCTTGATTCACAGGCATACCCTGTGATCATCAAACATCAATAGCTTTGCATACCTGTTATCTTGCAATATATACATCTATCTACCTATCTATCTATCTATGGAGACAAATGGATGCTGCCTTGAATTGACATTACAGCACACCAATCCACATTTTACTGGCTCGTATTGACTAGTCCCTTGCCACCTTTGCATTTGTTCATTGGTACATATGGTCTAAGTGTGCCAACCAGCCACTACTGTATTATATAGCAAAATGGCAAGTTACAGAGGGCAATACCAAGTTGTGTGTTGTTGGAGGAGGGGGGAGAACTCAGTGCACAGGGGCTTTGGCCATCATCTTAGTGAAAGGCCTGCAACCCTAGGAGCATACTCAGTTCTATAGTGCTAAACAGATTGTTCTGCCTTTTGGACACAAGGGGGCTTACCGGTGGGTATTGTTGCAGCCTGGCCAGCACCCCCGTGGTCTCCTCCCCCTTATGAGCAGTCCCTGCAATCACATGGCTGGAGTGGGGGCCACCATTGCCAGGTTTGTCCTCTTCCTGGCATCCCTGGCAGCCGGGAGAGGCAGGAAGGCCTGGGCAATTGGGGAGAGCTTCCCTCGCTCTGATTGGCTAAGGGTGGGATGAGGGGAGGGACTTGTGTTTCCGGTGTGGCTAGACGATGTGGTGAGCCTGCGCTGGGGCCAGTATTTAAGCTGGCTCCCCTCAGTATCTCACAAAGGAGCTGAAGTAGACAGACTGGGGTAGAGCCACATGGAGCAGATGGGTGGGAGGTGGGGTCTGGAGGCCCGAGGCAGCCAAGCGGCAGCAGTGGGCACAGTGAATTTGGTCCTCCAGTTGCCTCAGTCCCCCCACACCTCCTCCTCCCCAGCAGCAGTTTGGATGGCTCTAGCTGCGGGCAGCAGGATACCAAAGGGCAGCACTGGCAAGGGTGGCCCAGTGCCAGCAGCCATGGAGGGGACAACTCAATGCACATGGTGCAGCCAGGACATCGTGGGCTTCCAAGGTGGCCGCTTCATTGAGCGGGAGGGCGGCAGCCAAATAGATCCCTGGCCAGGGAAGCAGTGGCCTGTGGTCTGGTGGTGGTGAGTGGTCGGGGAGGGATAGGTGGCTGGGGAGAGAGGGCAGCATGACTTCCCTCTACTCCCTCACCTCTGCTTCTATTTCTTGCTTTCTCAGGTGATTGGGCCATGGGGTCGGTGGCCAGAGAACAATAAAGTGCATCGGAGGGGCAGGCCGGGAACAGCCAGGGCTGGGAGGTGGGGCTTGGGATTTAGGCCAGCCTCCACATACCCACCGTTGTCACCCTGCTTGCTTGGCATGAGGGTCACTTCCCACCACACACACACACACACTTGTTTTCCTTTTCCACCATTCCCCCCTTCATTCCCATAGTGGGGGTGGGTTGGTAGCTAGGTACAGGGTTGGTGTGCCTGGCTGTGGGGAAGCAGCCAGGAGGGGATTCTTCTTCAGTGTTGGCGCCTGCACACCCCACTTTGCCATGTGGGGGGGTGAAAAAGGGGGCCAATAAGCAGCACATTGACCTGTCCCCTCAGCCGGGGCAGTCCCCCAGTTGAGCAGTCCCCCAGTCCCCCAGTCCCCCAGCCCTGCCTCCTGATCCTGGGATGTTTAATGGGGGTGTGGAACAAATGGTGGAACCCAGACAGCCTTTGGAGGCCTTTGTGACTCCCACCCACAATGCTCTGGACATCATAGGGGTTCTCTCCCTGGTAGCTCAGAAGCTAGACAGTTTCGGGGCCACACAGCTGGGGGATGGCCAGATGCTCCCTGCCAATGCCGGAGTGGGGGGTGGGGAGGTCGCAGCACATCCACCAGCATTGGGGCTTCCAGTGGCACGTTGGACACTGCCAGTAGCAATGGGCACTCCCTCTGGTCCCGATCCAGGGGCAGAAGTGACCACGGAGCTCCAGATGGTCCGGATCACAAGATTCATCATCCAGGTGGCACCGTGGGATGCGGTGGGGGAGGAGCCCAGGAAGGAACTGTCAGTGGTCACATTGCCACAGGGGGTCTGTCTCCGACTCAGATTCCTCGTCAGGTGAGTCTTCCACGGATGAGGAGTACAACAGATTCAGGTATTGGGCAAAGGGGGCGTTCAAACCATGCCTTCCCAGGTGGGCACTGCAGTTGTGCAAGTCTCGGGGAAAAGGAGATGCAGACAGGAAGAAGGATGACAAGGATCAGCCAAAAGGTGAGTTAGTGGAGGCAAAATGCAAGGAGGACCCACCAGGCAGCCACTTGGACCAGAAGCTGCATTTTAAGATTCTGAGGAAATATTATATGGGCGTTTTTTCACTAGCCCTTCTCTGGGCAAAGAGTCCAGGCCATAGAAAGGGGACAAAAAGGATGGTGAAAAATCAAAATCAGAGCAGGTGGAGCGCACCATTACCAACTGGCTTGGGGGGTATGCGGTGTTTATCAGGTTGGTGGCCATGACATTCCTAGATCAGGGCTGGCACTTGATCAGTCACCAGTGCCAAGTGCTGAAGATCAAGGTGATGGCTGGGGACACAGCAGCCATCCTGTATGACAAGGAGTGCAGAAAGAAGGCCCATCCACAGGTGGGACACCATTGACAGTAGGATTTGGTTGGTGGCGGCAGGGCGCAGGAATAGAGACAAGGGGGAGGCCACGAGAGAGCCCAGGAAGAAGGAGGAGGAGAAAATTGCCTGCTGGGAGTACAAAGGTGGTAAGTGTTCCAGGTATCACTGTTGTTTTGAACATACCTGTGAGGCATTGGGGGGGTCGCACCCAAAAGTCTCATGCTCAAGGCAGTCAGGGGATGGCCAGTCCTTTCGGAGCTCCCGCTCTGCATCATCCGGATGAATGGCTCACATGCCAGTCAAACTTGGAGTCATGCAGCCTCTCCTCGCAACTTACCCCAAAAAGCAGGCGACAGACTACATAACTGAGGGTTTCAAACATGATTTCTGACTCCCCACCAAGGGCCCAGGGAGGCATCAGTATTTGGCAACTTGAAATCTGCAGCTCAGCTGCCAGAGGTGCTGGCCAGGAAAATTGACAAGGAATGGGAGGAGGGCAGAATTGCAGGCCCTTTTTCCAAACCTCCCATGCCCAACCTGCACATATCCCCTTTGGAGGTGGTGCCCAAGAAAAACCCTAGGGAGTATCACCTCATTCACCACCTGTCCCACCCCAAGGGCACACTGGTCAATGAGGCTATCTCACCTGAGCTATGCTCGGTGAGGTATGTCTCGTAGGACCATGCCATGCAACTGCTTCAGACCTCTGGAAAGGGGACCCTCATGGCCAAGTGTGACATTCAGTCTGCCTTCCACCTGCTGCCGGTGCACCTGGACAACCACTGCCTTTGGGGCTTCAAATTTCAGGACAGGTGGTATTATGACATGGCATTGCCCATGGGTTGCTCCATCAGTTGTGCTGCATTTGAAACATTCAGCATGTTTTTGGAATGGGCATTGCAGTACAGGACAGGGTCCCCATTCATTTCCCATTACCTGGATGATTCTCTAATGATGGGACTGGCTGGGGGGATGGAGTGTGGGTTTCTTCTTTCCTTGTTCCAGACATTGGCAGAGGAGATTGGAGCTCCACTGGTGCCGGACAGGACGGTGGGGATGGCAACTTCCCTTGTCTATCTGGGTGTGGAGCTGGACTCCATCCTGGGCATATCCCACCTCCCTGAAGACAAGCTGGTGGCCCTGAGGATGAAACTGGAGGGCCTCATGGGGCAGGAAAATACAACGCTCAAGGAACTGCAGTCGCTGCTGGGACATTTGAATTTTGCCTTCTGGATGGTGGCTCCGGGGAGGGCATTCTGTGTAAGAGTGGCACACCTCAGTGGAGGGGGGTTCTGATCTCCTCATCACCACATTTGTCTAACTAAGGGGGTGAAGGAGGATGCAACAGTAGGGTTGGAGTTTCTGGAGCATTACAATGGGGTCACTGTGTGGCAAGAATGCAAGGAACTGGAAGGAGGACGGCAGGTGAACTTGGATGTGGTGGGCAGCCTGGGGTTTGGGGTTTACTACGATGGCCATTGGTGCTTGCAGCCCTGGCCTGAGGGCTGGAGGGAGGGCAGGATTGTCAGGAGTTAGAGACTGAACTCCATTTTGAAATGGTCAAACAAACTGCAGAGTCATGCTGAGTTAAAATGGCTGACTCCATGAACTGCCTAGTCTTCCTTAGCTACAGAAAGAGGGTTCTTATTGGTGTGTAAGATCATGTGATTGAGTAAGTAAATGCCCTGTAACTATGTATATGGGAGGGCTCAGAGCAGAGCTCACTTCTATTCTTCCTGTGAATGCTGAGGCCTGGTGAAGCTGTTTCTCTTTGGATTGTAAATATTTGTATATATTGCAACTGTTTGAGTTTGAAGATAAAAGTGCCTCCTGCTTATTTGGATGTCAAAACTCGGTGTGTGAGCATTCTTGGGGAAGGGTTGCTACTGATTCTGCTGCGATAATTTTTTGGCTTCTGCTTAGGATTGATTGTCCTATCATCCCCTGACAGTGGTTATGGGCCCAGCTCATTGATATCAGATTTGATAAGGTGTACCCCATCCCCCCAAAAAATAAAAAATCCCAGAAACTCTTTTGTTTTGAGTGTTTTTGGCTAGTTGGCTAAGAAACAGTTAAGTTTCAGCCAGGCCCTGTAATATCTTCAAGAAACCTTGAAGTGCTGCCAGCTGCCAGCTGCTTATGTTTTCATAGCTAGAGAATTGTTGACTCTCAGCAGAATGGCAGATATTAGTCTTGTCCACTTTGAAAAGCTGATGGAAATTCTTCAGCATGGAGTTTATACATGGAGGCTTTATTAATTAAGGACAATTTCATAGAATCATAGAATTGCAACATTGGAAGAGACCATGAAGGCCATCCAGTCCAACCCCCTGCCATGCAGGAAATCACGATCAAAGCATCCCCTATAAATGGCAATCCAGCCTCTGTTTAAAGACCTCCAAGGAAGGAGACCCCACCACACTCTGAGGGAGTGTGTTCCACTGCCGAACAGCTCTGACTGTCAAAAAGTTCCTCCTAATGTTGAGGTGGAATCTCTGTTCCTGGAGCTTGCATCCATTGCTCCGTGTTCCAGTCTCTGGAGCAGCAGAAAACAAGCCTGCTCCATCCTCAATGTGACACCCCTTGAAATACTTAAACAGGGCCATCATATCGCCTCTTAACCATCTTTTTTCCAGGCTATACATACACAGCTCCCTAAGTCTCTCCTCGTAAGGCATCGTTTCCAGACCTTTCACCATTTTAGTCACCCTTCTTTGCACACACTCCAATTTGTCAATATCCTTCTTGAATTCTGGTGCCCAGAACTGGACACAGTATTCTAGGTGAGGTCTGACCAAGGCAGAATAGAGCGGCACTATTACTTCCCTTGATCTAGACACAATACTTCTATTGATACAGCCCAAAATCGCATTGGACTTTTTAGCTGCTGCATCACACTGTTGACTCATGTTCAACTTGTGGTCTACTAGGACTCCTAGATCCCTTTCGCACGTAGTCTCATTCAGCCAGGTCTCCCCCATCCTATATCTATGCATTTCATTTTTTCGCCCTAAGTGCAGTACCTTACACTTCTCCATATTGAATTTAATGTTGTTAGCTTTGGCCCAGCTCTCCAGTCTATCCAGGTCATTTTGAATGTTGATCCTGTCCTCTAGGGTATTGACTACACCTCCCAATTTGGTGTCATCTTCAAATTTGATAAGTATGCCCCTAATTCCCTCATCCAAGTCATTGATAAAGATGTTGAATAGCACTGGGCCCAGGACCGAACCTTGTGGCACCCCACTGGTCACATCTTTCCAGGACGAAGAGCAGCCACAGCTGAGTACCCTTTGGGTTCGGCCGGTCAACCAATTACAAATCAATTGAACAGTTAACTTGTCTAGCCCACATTTTACAAGCTTGTTTGCAAGAATGTCATGGGGAAACTTGTCAAAGGCCTTACTGAAATCAAGGTATACGATATCCACAGCATTCCCTTCATCTACCAAGCTGGTCATTTTATCAAAAAAAGAGATCAGATTAGTGTGGCATGACTTGTTTCTCTGAAACCCATGTTGACTTTTTGTGATTATGGCATTGTCTTCTAAATGTTCACAGATTCTCTGTTTAATGATCTGCTCTAGAATCTTCCCTGGTATTGATGTCAGTCTAACTGGACGATAATTGTTGGCATCCTCTTTTTCCCCGTTTTTGAAGATGGGGACAACGTTTGCCTTCCTCCTGTCTGCTGGGACTTCTCCTGTTCTCCAGGAGTTCTCAAAGATTATTGCCAATGTCTCTGAGATTACATTTGCCAGCTCTTTTAATACCCTTGGATGTAGTTCATCTGGTCCTGGAGATTTAATTCATTTAGTTTAAGAAGGTATTCCTGTACTACCTCTTTGCTTATTCTGTGCTGGATTTCCCCTATTGTGTCCTCTGTTCCTTTATCCTCAGGTTGGTCCCCCTTTTCCTTTTCTGAAAAGACTGAGGCAAAGAAGGTGTTGAGTAATTCTGCCTTTTCTCTGTCCCCTGTTAGCATTTTGCCATCTTCTCCGCATAGTGGCCCTACCATTTCCATCTTCCTTCTTTTGCTGCGGACATACCCCCCCCCAAACCCCTTTTTATTGTTCTTAACCTCTCTAGCAAGTCTGAGCTCATTCTGCACTTTAGCTTTTCTGACTTTACTCCTACACATGTTTGCTATCTGTTTGAATTTTTCTTTGGTGATTTCCCCCTTTTTCCATTTCCTATAGATGTTCCATTTAAAACTTAGCTCCGTTGAAAGTTTTTTAGTCATCCATCCTGGTTTCTTGAGACACCTCCCATTTTTCTTCCTCAATGGTACTGTTTGAAATTGTGCCTTCAGTATTTCCCTTTTGAGAAAGTTCCATCCATCTTGAGGTGTCTTCTCTTTTAATATTCCTGACCATGGGATCACCCCCAGAGTTTCCCTGAGTTTATTGAAATCAACTCTCCTAAAGTTGAGAATGCATGTCTGACTATTCCTGGCTTCTCCTTTCCATTGTATAACAAACTCCAGGAGAACATGATCACTCTCACCTAAGCATCCCACCACTTGCACCCCATTAACCAGGTCTTCCCAGTTGGTTAGGATCAGATCTAAAATAGCTGACCCCCCTTGTTGCCTCTTCCACCTTTTGGACCATGAAATTGTCTTCCAGACAGTAAGTAATTTGCTAGACCTTGAAGTTTTGGTTGAGTTAGATTGCCAGCAAATATCAGGATAGTTGAAGTCACCCATCACTACTACATCTCTCCTTTCTGCGTGTGTGTTCATCTGTTCTAGAAAGGCATCATCCAGTTCCCCCGTCTGATTTGGGGGTCTGTAGTAGAGTCCCACAATAGCATCCCTGTTATTGCCCTCCCCTTTTATTTTTACCCAGATGCTCTCCACCTGGCTTCCAGTATTGATGTCATGGATCACTTCACTGGTGTAAATATTCCTGACATATAATGCTATTCCTCCCCGTTTCCTGTTTGGCCTGTTTCTCTTATAAAGGTTATACCCCTCTAATCCTAAATTCCAATCATGAAACTCATCCCACCAGGTTTCAGTAATGCCTATTATATCATACTTGCTTTGTAGTGCTAGGATTTCCAGTTCATCTTGCTTATTTCCCATGCTCTGTGCATTAGTGTAGAGACATCTAAGACCATGTGTTCCCTTTACTTGCTGCCTGTGCAAGGTTTTTTGCCTCCCACTGTTCGGTCCTTGCACTGTTTGCCTTGTTCCCTCTATGACAGTTTTGACTATTTTCTCCAGCCCTTTTGCCTTCCAGAATACTGTCTCCCTCCCCCATATTACTCAGTTTAAAGCCCTCGTGATCAAATTCTTGAGACTGTAGGCAAAAATGTTTCTGCCAACTTTTGTGAGATGCACCCCATCTCTTGCCAGAAGTTCCCCCTCAGCAGCCCATGATACAAGAATCCAAATCGTTCTCGGAGACACCATCTATGGAGCCAGTTGTTTACATCAGCTATTTTCCTCTCCCTTCTTGGACCATGCCCTTCAACTGGCAGAAGAGGCGAGATGACAACCTGTGCATCCATTTCTTTCAGCTTCCTCCCCAGAGCCTCATAATCTCTTCTGATCTTCGGAAAGCTGTGCCTTGCAGTATCGTTGGTTCCCACATGGACCAAAAGGAAGGGGTAATGATCTGTAGGCTTGACGAGTCTTGTCAGCCTCTCTGTCACATCACGGATCTTTGCCACAGGGAGACAACAGACCTCCCGAGACATCTTGTCAGGCCCACAAATCACAGCTTCTGTACCCCACCGCAAGGAGTCCACCACCACCACCACATGCCTCTGCTGAGGCTTCGCAGCTGCTGTTCCTTGCGGTGGCACTCTCAAGGTCCCCTGCTCTGCCCCTGAAGTCTGTCCATGCTGTTCTTCCTCGTTGTTCTTGATAAGGGAGAGGGCTTCTAATCGATTCTGTAGCTGCTCGCTGCTTGAAGAATCCCTGGATGTTCTTGTTCTGTGTGTTGCCACACACAGAACAAGAACATCCAGGGATTCCTCTAGCTGTCTAACTCCTGTATCTGTGAAGTGACCCTCTCCTTCCCAGCCACTTCCTCTGTGCGGTCCCCGTCCAAAACTGTTCTTTCTGTTCTGTCCAGGAAAACCTCTTGCTAACGAATCTGTTGAAGTGTAGCTACCCTTGTCTCCAACTGCTGGACTTTCTCCTCCAAGAGGGCTACCAACTTGCACTTGGTGCATGTGAAGTTTCCCACATCTGTAGACAAGAAGACAAACATCCCACAAGTGTTGCAGGTGACCACAGCAGCCCCCTCAGTGTCCATGGTGAGAGCTTTTAGAACTCTTAGTTAATGCTGAGGACTCTAAGGTGTACTTTTTGGAATGCTGTATTTTTGTTTGGTCACTCAAATTGGTGCACCGTTAGGTTTGCACCTCACCAACAAGCAGCCTCTGCCAAGAGTTTAAAAAAATTCAAACTCCCAGAACCTCCAACCCCCTCAGAGACAAGCAGGCTCTCCCAAGAGTTTTTAAAAAAATTCAAACTCACCCACTCAAAATGGCTCTCCAGAAGCTTCTCTCCTTCTTCTCCCTGGTAGGAAACTGGCCTGAAAAGCCTCTGCAAGGAGTTTGTATAGAGCTAGGCTCCCAGCTCCACCCCCTAGTGACTCACAGGTATGACTCACAGAAGCTCCACCCCAAACCAACAAGTAGCCTCTCCCAAGAGTTTAAAAAAAATTCAAACTCCCAGAAGCTTCACCACCCTCAGAAACAAGCAGCCTTTCCCAAGAGTTTTTTAAAAAATCAAACTCACCCAGTCAAAATGGCTCTCCAGAAGCTTCTCTCCTTCTTCTCCCTGGCAGGAATGTGGCACATTCTGGAGAATGAAAGTGTGATCCCAGAGGGTTCAGAAGATGAAATAGCAGCATTCAGACTAGCAGGCCAGAAGGCTAGAGTTGCAATTCTCTTATCGATCAGACCCTCCCAGTTAATACATGCGGCCCTAGCAAAGATAGTCTTACAGCTTTGGACAGCTTTGAAAACGGTTCATCAGAATTCATCCTTCCTCTCCAAGATGAGATGGGCTAAGAGACTTTATAACACATAGCTGTCTACTGGAGGCTGTGTGAAAGCTCATTTGGAGGAAATAAGGCAGCTTTTTCAAAGAGAGTGATTTGTCTGTAGACCTGAAAGCTGGGCATATTCTCCGTCAAGTTCAGGTTCAAGTTCATGGAGACCTCCTTCCCTGTTTAAGTGATTAACATCTTGTTTGCAGGTGAGTGGAGAGCATCGAGCGGGATGGCTCAGCCAGGAGCTCTCCCCTCTAAGGTGAGTCAGCAGCAACCAACATTAGAACCATTGGCCAACATGGGGTTGGGCAATGAAGGGATCCAGACCCATGCAACAGTGCCAACCATTTGCAGCCATCAGCAAGTTGCGGCCTTTAATTGCCAATTATCATCTTACTAATCTTATGTTTATCTTGTACTCAATACAATTGTTGAAGTAGCTTGTACTGTCTGTGTCTTCATTACGGGAGGGGATTGGGGAGTACGGTCTGGGTCGGCAAGATGGCAACAAATATAAAAGCATTCCAAAGTTTGCAGAGATAATTTCTGATTGGTAAACACTGGTACAGAGACCATAAAACTCTTGGTGATCTCTAAAGGATAGTAGAATCTTGATTTAGGAATTGATGAGGGTCTATTCACTCCATGTTTCTGAGCAAATTTAGCTGACTTGCACCTTCCAAAGTTGTGTTTATTTCAGAAAATAGGATATGTGTTCTCAATACGATCATAGAGTTGCATCACTTACAGTTTTATGAAGAGGTCTGAGAAAATGCTACCATATAGTTGCTCTGCCTTTCCCAGGGTTCTAATTTGAGGTTCCCTGCAGGAGACAGTTGTCCTCCAGAATCAGAAGACAATAAGGGAAGAAATGGAGTAGTGAGCTAGGATATTTTTCCCCTTCTGAACTTTCAATACCATTTTTCAATGCCTGAAGGAGACTAATGTCAGTCTCTTACAAGCTAATAATGAAGGACTGCTATTAGCTACTTGATGTATATGGTTGTCCAAGACAATGTGTATAATGAAGAAAAATAATAATCTGCTTTTCCAAAAGCACCAGAAAAGGTGTATAGACATTTATAGAATTTCATGTAAGTATAAGAAGAGAGATTTTGCTTCTCTTGCCCCCCCCCCACCATTACAGCTGAGTATCTCCATACTTATTTTGTAAATCAGCCACTGCATAGTCATGAAAAGGCACTAAAAGTACAATCCCATACACTCTACACATAAGTAATCCCCATAGAGTTTCATGGGACTTACTCTAAATACCATATATAAAGTTCAGTGACATCTCAACATTTCTCTCACCCAGCCATTGAGAATGCTAGTGAGATACTGGCCCTGGATTAGAAGTAGAGTTGTCAATACAAAATCAACCTCCTTTCCTACCATTATCCATCACCACCTCAAGGTATTTTCCTTGTATTGTGCTAATGATTGTTTTTTTAAAAAAAAAATCTGCATTTTTCTCTGGATTGGTTCAAATCACTTTGAACCAGGCTGATCAACTCCAGATCTGAATTAGTATGATTGAACTCAACTTGGATCCAATCTAAATTTGTCCAATTTGGCCTGATTCAGTCTGGAATTCCAGATTTAATGTGCAGCAGATGCAGAGCCTCTATAATGGCAACCTGGTAATCCTGTTCATTTAAATTCAGTGGGCCGGTGAGAATGCCTTCCTCCATATACCAACTAGCACTGCTCTGGCTTTTGAGGAAGACAAAGAGCATCCATCATCTAGTGAACCTAGTTTCTATCTCACTGACATCCCCTTTTCCTTGTGTGCCCTATCTCATTTAGATTGTAAGCCTGACAGCAGAAAACTATCAAATAAACTGTTTGTAAGCTGCTCTGGAAAGCCCTTTGGGCTGAAGAGCAGGGTAAAACACAACCAATTGATCAGCCACCTAGAACAGCATCTATACACATACTCAGGGCCAACTCTACTATTAAGTAGTGTGAAGAGGTTGTCCCAATCACTAGATCTTGGGAGTCATTAAACAGTAGCAAGTGATTAATTGTTTGATTATGATGAATTTATTTTTAATGCCCATTAGGAGAGAGGCTCTCGTTAATTTTTTCTTCCTCAAGTACCAAAAATAATGTGATTGTTTCAAGGGACTATAGCAATAGCAATAGCACTTCTATTTCTATACCACTTATTAGTGCCAAAGCACTCCCTAAACGGTTTACAATGTGTTTAGCTAATTGCCCCCAACAAGCTGGGTACTCATTTTATCAACCTATGGAAGGATGGAAGGCTGAGTTAACCTTGGAGCCATCTGGGATTAAACTCACAATGTTGTGGCTGCAGTACTGGCATTTAACCACTGCACCACCAGGGCTCCCATTGGGCCCATTTGGAACTCATCCTGAGGAAGCAAAATTGGTTAGGCTGGCTGTGCTTTCCCCCATAGATGTGCCCCTTCAAAGTCTCAAATCACACTAGAGCATGAGAGAATCTCTTGGTAACCGAGTGACAATATGCATGAATATCTATTTAAAAGTTTGATTGTCATTATAAGTAATGGTTATAAAGATTTATTAAGATAGAGATCCCCCTCTCACAACTTGAAGGAATTTCTACATTTGGCCCTCATTCCTGCAACTAGTGATCCGTAGAGTATCCAACCTCTGGCTATTGATTGCACATGAAACAGAAAGCATTAGACTTGGTTCTGGAATGTGGGTGATCCTGTGAAAGCTGGCATTTGATTCTCCCACCAAGGAATTGGTGTCACTCCCCTGCAGGTAACTGACACTTTTCCTTGCAGCCACCTCCTGCTGCTTTGAATGTAGCGAGTCAAGTTGTGGGTGTAGACACCAAATCCTGTCACTACTTTCCTGCAACAATATAGTACAAGTTTTCATTCCAAGTTTACTTTATTATCATTATAAAATCCATAAAATTATAAAATGAATCACATAGAAAACAACAATACCCCTCACTCTCTATTGCAAATCTCACTGGGACAAGATTTAGAGGAGGGGCAGGAGGACAACTGGTCAGGGTTGGGGGACTGCACTGCACTTACCAGAAAAAATTGGATTACCCCACATCTAATGCACTCCTACTCCTGAAACAAAACATTTTGCATATTTTTTTTTTCAAAAGCTCCCACATAGACCAAAAGGTGTGTGAGATATAATTTTGTCATGGGGGTGAGGAGGCAGGCAAAGTGAGGGCCAGAAGAGGATTCCTGTACACAGGAAATAAAATGGAGAGTTGTCATGTGGACCACTGGCCTCAATTTCTCCACTCCTGTTTTAGGAACAAGCGGTTCATCCCAGAATGCAGGCAGGCAAATATGTAAGAGCCTGCCCACACCCTCTACTTCCCTTTTAAAGGAGCATCCCCATATCCTTTCCTCCTCTTAAGGGTGTCTCTTCTTTCCTATGAGAATTGTTTTTACAACATTCAGGAATATCTCTACTACAATAATAATAAAATTTATTTCTTTCCTGCCCCTCTACAAAATGCAATCAGGGCTGCTTACAAAATTAAAATCTACATACAAACCCCTCCATCCCACTCACCCCTTACAATACAATTAAATAATTAAACATTTAAAACATACTTAATAAATACTAAAAATACTAAAAACAACACAATAAAAAGCTGGATGGGATTGGACTAATAAGATTTTTTCTCTCTGATGGCAGGTTATCTGTTCAGAAGAGATCCATCTTAAGAGCTTTTTAAAAGCTATTTAAGGTGGTAATCTCATCTGGCAGGCTGTTCCATAATCTGGGAGCAATAGCCGAAAAGGTCCTCTGGGAGGTTGATGAGAGCCTAGTTTTTAAAGGTTGCAGCAGATTCCTCCCATAGGACCTGAGCGCATGGGGAGGATTATGTGGAAGGAGGCGGTCCCAAAGATAGGTTGGACCCAAGCCATTTAGGGCTTTAAAGGTGATAACCGACACCTTGTACTGAGCCCGGAAACTTATGGGCAGCCAGTGGAGTGATCTTAAGATCGGTGTTATATGGTCTTTTCTAGACGTACCCAAGACCAGTCTGGCTGCAATATTCTGTACTAGTTGAAGTATCCGGATCAAGCACAAGAGTAGCCCTATGCAGAGTGTATTACAGAAATTAAGATGGGAGGTTACCAGAGCATGTACCATGGTCTCAAGGTCCCTGACTTCCAGGAAAGGGTACAGCTGGCAGATGGATAATAAGCACTCCTGACTATCGCATTTACCTGATTTGTCATCCAGAGCGACGAGTCCAGGAGTACCCCCAAACTGCAAATACAGTCCCTGGATGAAAGTGTGACTCCATCCAGGACTGGAGGTTATATCCTAGTATCTGGGTTCAGGGCTGCTACCATGAGAACCTCCATTTTGTCTGGATTCAGCTTCAATTTGTTTTTCCTCATCCAGTCTGTTGCTGCCTTAAGACAATCATTGAGAGAAGAGACGCCATTTGAAGTCTGAGCTGAAGACCAAGTCATGGAGAAATATCTCTGGGTGTCATCAGCATACTGATAACAACCCGCCCCATGCCTCCGGATGATCTCCCCCAGCAGCATCATATATATGTTGAATAGCATTGGGGACAGGATGGCACCTTTTGGGACACCACAATTCAGTTCTTTCCTTACAGAGCAACTGTCCCCAAGCATCACCCTCTGGAATCTACCAGAGAGGAAGGAGCGGAACCACTGCAATGCAGTGCCTCCAATTCCTAACCTTCTCAGGCGATCCAAGAGGATGTCATGATCTATTGTATAAAATGCTGCTGAGAGATCCAGTAACACCAACAGGGTCACATTACCTCTGTCGATGTTCAGGCGGAGGTTGTCAGCTAAGGCAACCATGGCCATCTCAACTCCAAATCCCGTCCTAAAGCCAGTTTGAAATGGATCTAGATAATTGGTTTCTTCCAAGACAGCTTGGAGTTGAAGAGCAACTTTCCTCTCGATCACCTTGCTCAAGAAAGGTAATAAGGAGACTGGTCTGTAGTTCTTCATATCCAGAGGGTCAAAGGAAGGTCTTTTTAGGAGCGGTCTAACTGCCGCTTCCTTCAAGCAAGATGGAACATGACCTTCCCTAATGGATGCATTGTTGATGTCCCTGAGGAACATCCTCAAGGTATCACCCCTCTGGATGGCCAGCCATGAAGGGCAACGGTCAAGAGGGAAGGGGGATTAGTGGTTATCTCTACTTCCTGAGGCTCTCAGGTGGGCAGGAATTAACAAAACAATGGTGGACTTGCCAGTCACCTGAGGACCTCCATTTCCAAGCACAATTTGAGGGCAGGGGAGAGAGATGGTTTGTCGTGGCCTCCATTTTAGTTCTGTGTAAGTGAATTTCCACTTGTAAGAACAAGGTTATCAAGCTAATGAAATAGAAACAATGTGACACACAGCAGTCTCATTGAGCTCTTGGCGCCCAAGGAAACTTATATAGGGCTGCACCATTAAAGTCATGTTTCTGTTTCAAGTGCTATTTAGAGAAGTGGTGTCTGATGCTTTTTGAAAACAAAAACTTAAATTCTTTGTGTCTGCTATATGAATAACAAGGCAATTAGAATGTCCCAGGAGGATTGTCACCATGGATCTCTAATTGGTTTATTTTAAATTATCTAGAGATGGCTTTGGCTTGTAACTCAGTAGAAGATTTTCTTTTTTTAAAAAAAACCAAAACTCCTAAATAAATATATTTTTGAAGAGCATTTTTTGGTTAATATTCAAGTGCAAAACAAACAAGCCTGCAGCATCACTCATCCTCCCTGAATAACCTGCTAGGGAAGAGTGGGAACTACTATTAAATACAGAAACTGAAGAGAGAGCATACTCCTAGAAAAGGTCTATTCCTCTGTGGCATGGCTTCACTGCCCTAAGTGCAATGCAACATCAACCCCAGATTCCTAAAGTGCTTCAAACTCTGAAGCCCCTCACCCTCCTTTCTCCTTAGTAGAAAAAGGATTTTCAATTTTGTTTCTGATTCGGGTGGATGCACGTGCATGTTTTAAGTTTAGAAAGTGTATTGATGAATAGTCAGCTAGACACATCAGAACAGAGGAAATATGCACAAAGATAATTTTAAAGCATTTTTTTTATCCTTAAGGAAGAAAATATTTGTGTTCCAAAGATGCTCAGAATTTGTGACTGGATGCAAGTATTCTAGGGCTGCAGAAATAATGCAGTTTGACACCACTTTTAACTATCATGGTTCCATCTTATGGAATCCTGGGATTTGCAGTTTGTTGTGGTGCCAGAGTTATCTGACACAAAAGGCTAAATATCTCACAAAACTACAAATCCCAGACTTCCATAGCATTGAACCATGGTAGTTAAAGTTGTATCAAACCACATTATTTCTGCAGTGTGTCAGAGGCCTGAGTTTCTTTACCCTTACATTGCTATTTTCTGATTTACCCCAACTTAGGTTAATGTGGAATATATGGGTAAAAAACATTTCAAGTTCTTCTTACTAGTTTAGAAACATTACTTTTTGGACTACAGAGATTATCTGACGCAGCTAAAACCATGTCAAAAGATCTCTAGAAGAACAAGAAGGAGCAAGATTATCAGGTGATGTTGTCCTACAGCATTTCAGGGGTGTAGCATAGCTGTGAGTAAAGTGTTCCTTTCTGTTAGTAGCTTGTCCCCATCTAAAGAAAGGAGAAGCCTCATCGGTGGCAGTGCTACAACACTGGAATGGCAAGAAGCATCTGGTAAGGTCATCTTTTCTGTTCTTCTAGAGATCTTCTGGCATGGTTGGGAACACAATTTTTCATTGTGTCTCCCCATGCCTGGCAATCTCCTACAACTCCCAGAATTCCCCAGTCAGGATATGCACTGGTCTCTGTTTCATCTCTGCTATCTTTAGTGAAGTAAGGCTCTTTTACTTCAGATCTTAGTATCCTCCAGGTAACATATGCACTGCCCATGTTTGCTGGAGGATTCTGGGTGTTGTAGTCAAAAACAAATTTTATGATCTCTGTTAGAGATCCCTGCATAAGAAAGTATCTACAGTTTATTGAGCTACATGATCCTCATTTCATATATCCCCCCCTAGTCTCACATTTTAAATTTACTTGAAGAGCTGTCTCTAGAGTACTGTCATTTGGAACTGTCCTTACAGGATATATGGCATTGTCCCTGAAGATCTGTTTGTTGAAATTCTAATATACATGCTAACTCTTTTCCTTATTAGGCTGCTTGTGATTTAATTAATGATAGGGTGTTTTTATCATGGTCTGCTTTTCCAATTAAAGTATTTTATGACTTCATTAATCTATTAAAGTATTTCCCAGGAGGTAATTAATTAGATCTTTTCCCCCTTGTTGGTATGCCAACAAATTGAGTGGACACAATGGAGTGTATATTTAAATAGTGTAACTGTGCACATCATTTTAGAAAACAGTTATTTCCTTTTAATTGCTCTCCTTTAAAGAATTGGTTGGTTGCATCTAGTAATATTTAGGCACAATCTAACAAAAATTTGCTGGGAGTAATATAGCAACAGAATAGAATTATGCCTGTCTACACTAGAGAAATACAGCAGTTTGACACCACTTTATCCACCATAGTGTTATCCTATGGAATCCTGATTTTACAGCTTGGTAAGGTACTAGAGCTCTCTGATAGAAAAGGCTAAATATCTCACAAAACTACAAATACCAGGATTTCATCAGCTAGAACTATGATGGACAAAGTGGTGTCAAACTGCTATATTTCTCCATTATAGACAGTCCTTCAGTTTACAAAACAACCTGCTTTTCATGTTATCTTTGATGTATGTAAATCACTTTGTTGTATCACCTTCTACATCATGGAAAGGAATGGATATGAGTAGAAGGAGAATCAGCTTCCTGAGCTGCCAAGATCAAGCTGTGAAGGCCCTTGACTCCTCCAAATGCTTCCAGAAGGGCTCATGAGTAATAGGGGTATCATTTTTCACTAATTTTCTTCTCAAAGGAAGCACTGAATAATTTTAGCAATTTTCTTCCCACTGTGAGAAAGTGTTCAAAAACACATCTTCTGTGAAATCTATTCATAATCAAGACTTATGAGACTTCCGGTTGTGAGAGCGGAGGTGAGGGATGCTGGAGGCTGAGCTCCATTCCAGCTCCATTCTACTGAGGCTACCAGTGCTTTGAAATCAACCACCTGAAAGCTCTTCCCACCCGGGGAAGGATAGGGGAGCGAGAGGAATTCCATGAAGTCTCTGCAGTTGTCCCAGGGCATGTAGGAACTGAGGTTCCTTTCGCCCTCTGGGGTTGCAGAGAAAAGGGAACACCAGAAGCGCAGTAGAGCCCTATATGGGCTACTAGCTGTTCCGTGCTCCAATTTGACAAGCAGAGCAGCTTTTTCTTGAGGGAAGAGAAAGCTGAAATACAAGCTATGCTAAGTTTGTCTCGTTTTGGTAGAAGAGGATTTAAAGAGTTACTTTAAAAGAAAAGCGGCTCTGGAGGTAAATTCAAAAGTTGGGGGTAAAAGTAAAAATGAGGAAGGACAACTGAGAGGAGAAACTGCAGAGAGACACTATCTGGGAGGAAAGTGGGGAAAAGAAACTGAAACTAGCAAGCCCTCCGTGGTATACCGCCTCCCTCCAGTAGCTAAGCATGCTGTGCTTTCCTTTTTCCTCTTCTTAAAAAGAAAAAAACCAAAAAAAGCAAGTAAAAACCAGTATATAAACCCCCAGAAGAAGAAGAGGTTAAATTTAAGTTTAAGTTTCTTTGGTGAACTTTGCGCTATTGAACTGAAAAACTAAATTAAAAGTGGGTGAGCCTGTTAAGGAGGATCAGCTGGATGAGAACAGATTAAGGAAGCAAGAGTATAACACGCTCTTACACATTAAATCTGAAATTTAAAAGAAAAACTCAAGGGGATTGAACTGGACATTAACTGGTTGCAAAGACAAATAAGTTAAGACAAAAATACAATAGAAATGATGAAAACTATAGAATTATACAAGGGGAAGGCAACAAAAAAAGAAAGGAATTAGAAGTGACTATATAAACTACATCAACTGATTACATTAAGTGAGAGTTTTTGAAGAGAAGAGGGAAAGGGGGAAAAGGAAGAGAGAAGAGGAAGAAGAAAGAAGAAAAAAGACAGAGTAGCAATAAGCAAGAGGGAAGTGGGAGGGAAGGGGAGGGAAGGAGAAGGAAATATAGTATTTTATAGCATTTTGTAGTGTTTTAATTTTGATTATACAAGAAGGGGACAGAGATAGAGGGTGTAAGTGGTATAAATTAATCTGATTATAGTAGAATTGATTTAAATATATTGATTTATATTGATTTAAATATATTGATTTAACTATAAACATCATTGAAGCATAACTAAATTGGAATTTAATGAATTTGAATAATAATAATAAAAATTAATTGAATTTGAATGAAAAACAAATTGAATTGAATGAAATTGAGTGTAATTCATGATAATATAATTCTCATGCTTAATGAATTAGACTTATGATTATGGTGATGGTGTTAACAAAATATTGAAGGGTTATTTTGTTCTGGAAACTTTAAAACTTGATTGAATTGATTATTGTTTATTTAATTGATAATTGATTATTTCTTATTCAATATTCATTATTTCTTACGGAAGTGAAAGAAATTGAATGAATTTGATGACAATATTTAATTTATATCTAATGAATTAGAGAATCGATTCGATTTTGAGAACTAAGAACAATTTGATAAACAGGTAGAATATAGAACAAAACAATGGTGATAACAGTAATCAGAACATATAACTTTACAAAATATAACATTAAGAATAAAAATAAAAGAACAAGATGCTGATAATTGAAAAAAATAAAAACAAAAAATGAACAAATAAACAAACAATATAAGAAGCTAACAGAACTTACAATAAACTTATTTTAAAAATTTAGATAAAATAAAATGGCATATAGTACGAGAAAAGCCATGGCTCAACTGCAAGTTCAGATGATTACAAGAAGAGGATCACAGGAAATGCTGAAAGTACCAGAAATTCAAAACCTAATATTAGAAGAGTTGAGAACAGAGCTCAGGAACTTTAAACAAGAAATAAGAAATGAATTAAAAGATATCAGAAAAGAAATCAAACATGATTATAAAAAAAAACAGAGATTTTAGGGGGGGAATAGATAAAATAAGTAAAGGGATGGAAGGAATGAAGGAAGAAATAGAAATGTTAAAGGGAAAATCTCAAGAGGCAGAAAAGATTACAATAAATATGCAAGAGAAACAAAACAAGGGAGAGGAATTCATGTTAAATAAAAAAAGATATAGAGAAAAATGTCTAAAATTAAGAGGTTTATCAGAAAAAGGAAATAAAAACCTATTTGAGAGGGTGATCGCAGAATTAGCAAAATTTATGGAATTGGATGAGGAGTATTTGGAGGAGGAGACAGAAAAAATGTTTCAAATCAACTCAGTGATTGCTAAAGAAAAGAAACTCCCAAGAGATATTGTGATTCAGTTTAATAAAATTAAAATAAGGCACAGAATATTGCAACAAAGCTATAGAGATTCACTTAAAGTTGGAGAAGAAGAATTAAAGATCTTTAAAGACATATGAACTGTAATTTTGAAAAAAAGACAAAATTATAAAATGATTACTCAGTTATTAACTAAAAACAGAATATATTATAATGGAATAAAATAGAAGGGGTCTCCTTCACATTTAGACAAAGGAGATATAAAATAGATTCAATTCAAAAGGTAGAGGAATTTTGTAGGAAATTTGAAAAAGAAATGGAAAGATGACAGAAAGAGCAGCCAGAAAGGGCAAATCAGGAAGTAAGAAAGATAAATCAAAAGGACACATGCTTAGATGAAGAAAAACAACAAGAATTAGAGGAAAAACAACAAGAACTAGAGGAACAGGAGAAGAAGGAGAGAGAGGAGGAGGAATACGCAGAGGAGGAAGACTCAGAGTTAGAATTGGAAAAGGAAGAAGAAGAAGAATTAGGAGAAGGTATAGAGAGTGAAGAGGAATTAGGACAAATTAAACAAATTGAAAATGGCAATTAAAATATGTTCATGGAATGTGAAAGGCCTTAACTCAGAATATAAGAGGAGATGGATCTTTCATGATTTAGCGAAACAAAAAAATGATATAATATGTATTCAAGAAACTAAGATAAAAAGAGAAGATTATAGATTTTTAAGAAACAATAATTGGGTCAACAGTTTTATTCGGTTACTGGTAAAAAGTAAAAGAGAGGAATAGCGCTATACATAAATCAGAAGTATTCAGCAAAAGAATTATTTAAAGATGAGGAGTGTGACTTTATAGGAGCTGAGATAACTTTTCAAAACCTGAAAACAGTTATAATAGGAGTCTATGCACCAAACATGAAACAAGAAAAATTTTATTAAAAACTTCATCAACAAATTGAAAAGCATGTGAAAGGATCGATGATCTTATTAGGAGATTTTAATGGAGTCCTTGATCCAAAAGTAGATAGATCAAATAAAAAAGGCAAGGGAGTCCCCCCAAAAAATTACCTACAAGTTTTTTTGATATCAAAGAAGAATTTAGGTTAGAAGATGTTTGGACAAAAATATATGGAAAGGAGAAGGGTTTTACATTTTACTCCGAAAGACATAAATCCATGTCATGGATTGATATGTTTTTAATGTCTAAAAATCTGCTGCCAATTATTCTAGACATGCAAATTATGGCTAGGACAATGTCAGATCATAACCCAATTAAATTGACAATGAGTACGGCAAAAAGAATAATGAGTGGAGATTGAATGAAAATTTAATAAAGGATGAAGTGTTTGTTCAGAAATTTAAAAAGGACATTACTCTATATTTTGAAGAAAATGATAACAAAGAATGCAAGTTAAAAACTATTTGGGATGCTGGAAAGGCTGTTTTCAGTGGGTTATTGGTTAAAAGGTGCAGAAGTTAAGAAACAAAATATAGAGAGGTATAACTTTTTGATTAAAGAATTGAAAAAGAAAGGAAAAATTGAGAGAAGATCCAACTAAGGAAAAAAAATACGTCAAATCAAACTTATTCAAACACAATTAAATATGGAAATTATGTAGATACTTGAAAAGAACATGAGAAGAATAAGACAAATAAATGTTGGATATGTGACTAAATCAAGTAAATGGCTAGCATATAGATTAAGGAGAGAATCTGAGAAAAAAATTATTACGGAAATAAGACGTGGAAAGCAAGTAACAACTAAACAAAATGAGATCAAAGAAGAGTTTAAAACATATTACAGTGGGTTATTTAGCGGAAAAATAAAAAGTCAGGAAGAAATACAGAATATGATATCATATCTAAACAAACAAGTTTTCCAAACTCTGGGAAAGTATCATCTGCAAAAGTTGAATAGTAAAATCTCAATTGCAGAAATCTCGAAAACAATTCAGGAATTAAAGGAAAATAAAGTACCAGGACCAGGCGGTTTCTCGGCATTATTTTATAAAAAATTTGAAATGGAACTTGCAATGCCACTTTATAAATTGTTTAATCAGATAGAAGTTGAGGGGACTCCCGAGACTTGGAAAAATGCTAATATATCTCTAATATTGAAAGAAGGAAAGGATGGTAGGGAAGTCAGTATTTATCGGCTATCTCCTTATTAAATAGAGACTATAAAATTTACACCATGATTCTGGCCAATTGGCTAAAACAAATAATTACAGAACTAGTCAGTGATGACGAAAATGGTTTTATACGGGGGAGAAAAATAAGTGATAACATCAGAACAATGATAAACATATTGGAATATTTTGAAGTCCATAATGAGAAAAAGTTAGCTTTAATGATGGTAGATGCAGAAAAAGCTTTTGACAATGTAGAATGGGACTTTATGATGGAGGTAATGTGAAGATCAGGAATAGGTGAAAGATTTTGTAAGAGAATTGAAAAAATCTACACTGAACAATCAGCGCAGCTTATTGTTAATGGAGAGTGGACAGAGACGTTTAAAATAAACGAAGGCACAAGGCAGGGATGTCCCATCTCGCCTCTGCTGTTTATCCTGGTGCTTGACGTACTAAATAGAAGGATAAGAGCTAGTAAGGAAATCCCACGAATAAAGATTAGAGGATTTACTTACAAATTAAAAGCTTTTGCGGATGATCTGATCATATTTATGGAAGAACCCAAAGATCAAATCGAAACATGTCTGAATACAATAAATGAATTTCGGGAACATTCAGGTTTCAAACTTAATAGAGACAAAACCATCATAATTACCAAAAACATGATGGAAAAAGAAGAAGATCTAAGAAATAAATCAGGATGTAATATAGGCAAAAAGGCAAGATATTTAGGAATATGGCTAACAAAAAGAAACATTGACCTGTTTGAAAATAATTATAAAAAAATGTGGACAGAGATAAATAAGGATATGGAAAGATGGTCCAAATTAAATCTATCATTGTTGGGTAAAGTTGCTGCAATAAAAATGGTGGTACTCACAAAAATACTATTCCTTTTTAAAAACTTGCCTATGAATTTTTTTTTTTTTGACAAGTGGAATAAAGATCTACGGAAATTCATATGGGAGAAGAAAACATCTAGATTTAAATGGGCATACCTAATAGATACTAGACTTAGGGGTGTTTGTGACCTTCCAGATTTAAGGCTATATTACCAGACATCTATATTGATTTGGATTAAAGAATGGATAAATCTAGGTGATAGTAGGCTATTGAATCTGGAGGGTCACGACGCCAGATTTGGCTGGCATGCCTATTTATTTTATGATAAAGAAAAAGCAAACAAAAGTTTCACGAGCCATTGTATCAGAAAAGGATTGTTGAAAGTATGGGAGAAAGTCAAAAAGGTATTATATTATAAAATACCATTATGGATTTCCCCCCAGGAAGCCTTCTTATCCAGATGGTATAAGACAAATGAGTGGATAAGATATGAGGATATGGTTAAGAAAGGAAACGAGAACCAGATTATATTAGAATAAAAAGATATATTACAGACCAGATATAATATAAATTGGTTCACATATTTACAGCTAAAAGAATGATTTACAGAAGACCTTAAAAAGGATGGCTTTGAAGGGGAATATAATGAATTGGATAAAGTTCTTAGGGATGAAAAAAAAAGCCATTGGGAAATTCTACAAAATATTGCTAATGAGGCAAACCGAGCAAGATTATATAAAGGAATACATGTTAAAATGGGAAAGAGATTTAGGAAGATCTATTGATATAGAGGCTTGGGAGTTAGCGAGGAGGAGATCTTTTACATTTATAGCATGCCAGCTCTTAAAAGAGAATTATTTGAAAGTTGTGTTAAGGTGGTATTACATTCCAAAAAGATTAAAGATGAATAAAACAATACCGAGCACATGCTGGAAATGTGGGAAAAAACAGGGGACATGAATTCATATGTGGTGGCACTGCAAGACAAGAAAGACAAGAAAGGAAATAAATATTGGAGGACTATATTGTACCTAGTTACAGCGGCTAGACTTGTAATAGTGAGGAAATGGAAAATGAAAGAATGTCCCAGTATAAAGGAGTGGAAGGATAAAATAATCAATATGTTTGAACTTGATACTCTTACAAGTAAACTGTGAAATAAGAAACAGGCGATTACTGGGAAGGAAAAGGCGAGATACAAACTAGCCTATTATTATAGAAAGTAAACGATCCCAGTGGGTTAGAAGCATATATATATATATATATATATATATATATTTGTAGGTGTAAATGTGTATGTATACACATATTAATACAGAGTTAATACAGATACAGCATATTAATACAGATTAATTAATACTGAATTAATACAGAGCTATATAGGAGTAAGAGATAAGCAATGAAATAAAGTCAAAAGAAATGGAAGTGTATAGCTGCAATCTTCTTACACCAAAATTGTATAAGTTATGAAGTCAACAGAGAAGAAGGAAAAATTTGGATCAAATATTGCAAATATTGTTAGATACGATTATGTTGAAGTACAATGGAAACACAAAAAAGATATGTTCTTTATGATGTAATGTATAAGATCAAGTTTATGATAATGATATATGAACTGTAAATAAAAGAATTGTAAATAAATAAAAAAAGACTTATTCTGCATGAAATTCACAGGATGTTATCTGGCAGAGAAAAAAAATTCTGTGTAGAAAATAATATTTCTGCACAGAAAAGCTGTTGCCTGTGCAGAAAATGCTGTAACGGGGAGCAGATTCTATGCAAAATTAGCATTTGATTGATTCACTTAGAAAACAACATTTTCTGCATGGAATACTATGCTATTCTCTATAGAAATAGTGTTTCCAGCATAGAAAATGCTGTTTTCTGTGCAAAACAATCACATGCAAATTTTGCACAGAAAAGGTCTGGAACTCTGAAAATTCTTATCAGTCTAGAATTCTTCATGTCAGGGCCTCTTGACACTCAAAAACATGTTTTTTGACCACTTTCCCCAAATATTTTAAAATATTCTTTCTGTCCTTATTGAGGAGCCATCTTTCCTGACCTGATGGGATATTAGAAGAAACTGGTAGAAAGACAAATGTGATGGTGGTGGTGGTGGTGGGGGGGGAGTGGAGATGAAAGAAAGGAATAAAGATATGGAGAACAGAATAGGAAAGTGTATGTGTGCCTACAAGGAGAATAGAGTGAAAAGCTGAGTACAATTAATTCTTGAAGATATATATTCCCATTCATCTGGGCAATAGAATTCAGTCAAGAGCAGCATAGTTTTTCTTCTTCCCTCCTCTCAGTTTCATCCCTTGTGTTTTACCTCTTTTTAGAGTCTTCAGCCTAAGGGCAAGAACCAAATATTGATCTATTCCAGAAGCCCTCCTCCTTTTTTTGCTTGAAGAGTGGGGTAAACATTATTTAAATACACATATACCTACAGTCATGTAGCCAATGTCAAAAATATCCACGCCATATGGATGTGGCTCCTCTCAATACAAGAGTTGCTCCTTTTGAAAAGGACAACTTTGATATGGGGAATGCTGCAGTACCTCTTATGGCATCAAGTAATCTGAGGAAAAGATGTGAATTTTATTTTCCTTTACAGTCTCTGAAAAATGTCAAATTCTGGTTGATGCTGGAAGCATAACCCACAGAGGAGAACATGGGGTAATCTTTATTGACCTGAAGCCCTTTCGCAGTGCACAGTTATTGTACTTTGATTCCACTTTAAGTGTCGTAATGACATATTACAGAATTTTAGGATTTGTAATTTGGTGAGGTGCTAGAATTCTCTGGCTAAGAGTTCTAAATACCCCCTCACTAAACTGCAAATCCCAGGATCTGATAGGATGGTGCAATGGCAATGAAAGAGGAACCATAATACAGTATTATGTATTATCCAGTGTGAAAAGCCCATGGTCATCAGTGTAATCTTGTTATGAAGTACATAGACTTAATATGATAGCCAGGTGGCTGGACACAATTTTTTGTGTGGATTAAATCATATACTACATCTGAGACAAGTGACACTCTAGAGGGTTTTTGATTCAAGTTGCTTATAAAGGATGGCAGACTTTCGTTTTTTAAAAGAAGCTTTGCTTTTGTTTTGCTACTTTGCACACAGAAAGGCCTATTAATTATTGCTCATTTATCTGCCTTACTAAACACTATAACTCTAATCTATCCAAGACATTTATCTCGCTTTAAATGCCTAAGCATCATGTTCGCTGCATGCAGGTCATTAAAACGTCATGCAAATGGAGCATTACTGCTGGAAAAGTAGCATTTGGAGACCAAAAGTAATGACATCTGAATGACAGTAACCCATTTACTAGCAAAGCAAGAATACACAACAGAGGGAGGAAACTCACTGCAATATATGATTTACAGCTTAATGTGTGCTATCAGGCTCTTATTTGTAAAACAGACATTTTGAAAATGATTGGTGGCCACTTAGAATTAATGATGGGTCATGCCTGTGGTAACAAACTGATCTTATCATTGAAATGGAAGGGCAAAGGTATGAGCCCTATTGCCCTATTTCTGAAAAGGCTAG
The DNA here is from genome assembly GCA_030847615.1 of Gambelia wislizenii. Taxonomy (NCBI): domain Eukaryota; kingdom Metazoa; phylum Chordata; class Lepidosauria; order Squamata; family Crotaphytidae; genus Gambelia; species Gambelia wislizenii. Next base: position 154,021,104 of record JAUMIR010000004.1, read on the forward strand.
CCAGCTTTATGACTTGCTGGAAGGGATGGTACATAGGCTTCTTGAGATGAACCCATCATATTGATTAATCACAAAAACCTCAGCTAATTTCAGAGTTTAACAAAAATGTGGGGTTTTGCAGAAAAAGAAATATTCAATATGGAGTTTCCTACTCAGTAGATGCATAGAAAGAATCCTGATGAATGCAGAGTTAGTCTAATGAAATCTGGGGTACAGTGAGAGGAGTGGTGATCTGAAATTCTGGATCACAGCTTGGGAGCAATTAGTTATTTATTAGAATCATAGAACTATAGACTCATAGAGCAGGAGGTGCCTCACAGTTTATCGAGCCCAACCCTTCAGCTAAAGTATCCCCTGCAGGTAGATGTCCAGCCTCTTTTTGAAGATGTCCAGAGAAGAAGATCCCACCAGTTCTTTAGGCAATTGGTTCTATTGCTGAACTGTTCTTTGATAGTAGACACAGAAATAAGGAGATAAGACACAAAGAGACCACACATATAGCTGGGATGTAAAGGGCCACTTTTATTTAGCTATAACCTATTCATCCCCATTCTGAGAGATCTGCAATGGGGGAGCAACCTAGTATAAGAATTGTTGGGGCAGGAGGTCAACTCCAAACTTCCCAACTTCCCTTGGGAGAAAACACCTGAACCCCAGGGAGAACCCATAAGCTGGGTGGCTTCCCAGTCAGCCCACATCTGGAAGGCGAACCCAAAAGTCCCTCCCTCAATTTGCATAAATTAAAGGGAGGGTTTTTTTCCTCTGGGCCATCCCCAAAGGAGGTCACTTTCCCCACCTCTCAGTTTGTAGGAACTAAAGGGATCGTTCCAGCTCCCCTCTTCACCTCCAAAAGGGGGAGGTGCCAAAGGTGCACACCAAACTACCAAAATCTCCCCCTCTACCTGTCATCTGACTGCCTATTTAACACACCACCCTAAGCCAATTGTCAAGTCTATAGACGCTGTGTGGGGTAGGCAAAAAGACCCCAAGTAAAAAGGCAAAAATTCCTACCTGGACCCAAAGTGACCAATTAAATCACACTGATTCAGTGGCAAGGGGGTTGGATCAGTTAAAGTGATGAAAAGGAGGAGACAGGGGGGTTGAGCTTAAATACCTTCTAGCCTTGCTCTCTGTTCTCCTGGCAACAGTTCAGGGGCTGAGGCAAAGTTACAAGACTCCATCCTGTACTCCCTCAAAAGGGTTTCCTACAGTGCAGTCGTGACCACACTGGGAACCCTATACTGTCAAGAAGCTCCTTCTAATGTTATTATTTATGTCTTAAGTTGGATTTATCTCTCACTTTCCTCCTCTCATGAGCCCCAGTGAGTGTGTGGCTCTTCTCTTCACAGCAACTATGTCAGGTTGAGAGAGAATGGCCTAAGGTGACCTGGTATGTTCTCAATGGAGAACTAGAACCTAGGTATCCCAATTCCCAGTCTAATACTTTAGTGACTACAGCCCATTGGCTTCAACTATATTGACGATCAATAATTAATGAGATGTAATTAATTCTATTCTCTAATAACAAATAGATAACAATAGCAAACTGTAATATGTTGTTAACAATATCAGTCTTTTTTGCAAGATGACTGCAACATTTCAAACTACTTTTATAGTTATGCGGATTTGGCCTCATTCAGTAGTGGTGGAAGAACATGAAATGGTTCTGTCACAGAGCACTAAATGGTGGGAGGGACATAGCATCTCACTCTTTTTAAGGTGGAGATTGGCTCTCAGCAAACAGGACCCAACCAAGAAATATTGCTCAGTGAAGTGACACCTTGTGCTCTTACTTTGTACTTTGTTGTAGATAATGAAATGACAAAATGGACAGGAGAAGGGTGTTTTGCTTTGGTTTTCCGTACCAAGGACAAGTAGCTTGTAGCATTCGTATATTGCTTAAAAGTAACCAAACAAAAGATGGGAAGAATGTTTCCTTCTATATATTGGCTGAGGGAGTGAGCCAATATATCTTGCCCCCTCGATCCCTGCCCCTCGTGGCTGGTTGTCCAGGGAGGAGATGCAATTAGAATGAAATTTAAAAACATCATAAATGCATCTCTCAGGGAGGAGAACTTTCCATCAAGTTTAAAAGAGGTGGTTGTATGGCCACTTCTACAAAAGCCCTCCTTGGATCCCCTGGACTTTTCAAGTTATAGACCAGTCTCTAACCTTTCATTCTTGAGCAAGGTGATCGAGAGGGCAATTGCATTCCAGCTCCAGGCATTCGTGGATGATACTGATTATCTAGACCCATTTCAAACTGGCTTCAGGGCAGGGTATGGAGTGGAGATTGCTATGGAGTGGAGATTGCCTTAGTGGATGATCTTCACCTAAGTATTGACAGGGGGAGTGTGTCCCTGTTGGTACTCTTGGACCTCTAATGTTATTATTTATGTCTTAATTTGGATTTATCAATACCATCTACCATTGTATCCTTCTGAAATGCCTGAAGGAGTAGAGCATTGGGGGCACTGTGCTCCAATGGTTTCGGTCCTATCTCTCAGGTAGAGGCCAGATGGTGATGCTTGGGGATAGCTGCTCCTCCAGGAAGAAGCTTACATGTGGCGCCATGCTATCCCCAATGCTGTTTAATATTTACATGAAATCAGCAGGAGAGATCATACGGAGACATGGGGCAGGGTGTTATCAGTATGCTGATGACACCCAAATATATTTCTCTATGCCTCCAGCAACAGCTGCAACTAAGGATGGTGTGTCTCTGCTGGATGCTTGCCTTGGAGCAGTAATGGGCTGGATTAGGAAAAGACAAACTGAAGATGAATCCAGACAAGATGGAGGTACTTACTATTAAGTCTTCCAAAAAGGGTCTGGAGGTGTGTCAACCAGTTCTGGATGGGGTTACACTCCCCCTGAAAGACTGTGTTTGCAGCTTGGGAGTGCTCCTGGATCTGTTGCTCCAGATGACAGTACAGGTATATGCAATGGCCACGAGTGCTTATTATCAACTTCAGCTGATACGCCAGCTGCACCCCTTCCTGGAGTTCGAAGATTTAAAGATGATAGTACATGTGCTGGTAACTTCAAGGCTTGACTTCCGTAATGCACTCTACATGGATGCTACCTTTATGCCTGCTCCAAAACTCCAACAGGTTCAAAATATGACAGCCAGGCTGGTCATAAGAACATCAACGGGTGAACATATCACACCAATATTAAAAGCTCTCCACTGGCTGACAATTAGTTTCTGGGCAAGGTACTGGTCATTTTCTGGGCAAGGTAAAGTGTTGGTCATTACCCTTAAAGCCCTTCATGGCTTAGGGCCAGGCTACCTATGGAACACCTTCTCCCATACAATCTGCCCCGTATCCTTAGGTCCTCTGGGAAAAAAGCTTACTTCCAGTGACTAAAACTAGGCTGGGCACAGTTACCCAGAGGACCCTTTCTGCTACTGCTCCCACACTGTGGAATGGCCTGCCAGAGGAGATCCAACACTTTGACAATCTAGGGATGTTCAAAAGGGCTATTAAGACAGATCTCTTCCAGGAGGCATTCCCAGATTAGATTGGATACCTGGCTGTCACTTTCCGGTTTACTACTGTTATTTTTTTTAATTGTTTTATGCCTTTTCTTATTTTAAGTTATTTTAATAGGGTTTTTATTGGTAAAATTTGAATTAATTACCTTTGTAGAGTGTTTTTAATGTTATTTTAATGTTTGTAGATTATAGATTAATGTTTTAAATGATGTTTGCTGCCCCAATCCTGATGGGAGAGGTGGGATACAAATAATCCATATTATTATTATTATTATTATTATTATTATTATTATTTTCTGCCAAATCATGAGTTTCCCAATGCTCAAGAAATGCATGTAAGAAAAATAAAACTAGGACTATGATCTTTGTGTTTTGCATTTGTTTCAGAGAAATATTATGCACAAAAATACACATTTATTTTGAGAGATCTGCAATGTGGGAGTCACCTAGTGTAGGAATTGCTGGGGCAGGAGGTCAACTCCAAACTTCCCAACTTCCCTTGGTCAAAAACACCCAGGGAGAACCCATAAGCTGGATTGCTCCCCAGTCAGTCCACATCTGGAAGGCTGGACCAAAAACCCTCCCTCAATTTGCATAAATTAAAGGGTGGGGTTTATCTCCTGGGCATACAAAGTGGTGTGTTTTGCACAGTAAGCACTGTTTCCTGAACATATTTTCTGTGCAGAATGTGTGTGTGTGTGTATTTCTGCATGGAACTCTTAAATATATCCCAAGGTGCAAATACTTGAGAACTTCCACCAAAATATTTCTTTCTCCTACAGTAGAGAGAATACTATGGAGACTAGCTGTCCTTGCATATGAGGACAAAGACCATGAAGACTGGTATCTCTAAGCAAATAATAATAATAATAATAATAATAATAACAACAACAGCCACCATTTTAATTAACTTAGGAAAATCTATCTATCTAAAACTCTTTGGTATGTTTCCTCTCCTGGTGTGCCAATTGGCTTCTTACCAAACCAATATTCTCACTTCCCTCACTCCCTCAGCCAATCACCACCCACATGCAAATTCCCTCTCCACCTCACAATCCACTCCTGCTAATCAATCTGCATCTACACCCCCAGCCTCACAAGGTCTCCTCCCTCCTCTCACTCCCTCAGCCAATCACCACCCACATATAAAACAATGTTTTGGGGGGCAAAATTAATAGCATGTAGCTGAACCATGTGAATCTTTCAAATCTATAATGGAGAATATTACGCTGGGTACAGCTAGTTGGTAAGTATTTTTTAAATGATAATGGTAACAAATTAATCTTCTAATAGTAATGGAGTGAAGTTGTACCTCCCTTGTTTAGTTATAACTGCAGTGGGGCATAGTTATAACATAGTTACTGGGGAAGAAATTAATAACTAGTTATTTCTAAGCAGTTACTTCAAAAACACCAGCAGAGCTATGTGTGTTCCCATTGATGCATTAAAAACTTTCTCCCTGGTTTGTAATTGGATGGGTAGCTTCTGGAATTCCATCACTTCAGTCTGCCTCTTACTCTTTCTAAGGTGAAGATTGGCTGTTTTCAAGCAGGACCCAACCAAGTCAATTTTCTGCCTCAGGGAGAACAGCGGATGGTGACCACCATACCATGGCTATGGGCTATGGTACCCCATAGCCAGAGGAGTACATGAGTCAGAAAATCCTACAAGTATCTCTCAGCCTCCCTGGCAGTAAATGTGCAATAATATTTTATTGTAAATAGTTCACAATTTGATGCCCTTTCATGACACCCAAAATCTGCTACCCGAGGCAGCTGACTTACTCTGTCTAATTATAAGGCATGCCTTTTAGCAAAAATTAATAGTGCCTAATAATCACTCTCTTGCCTCTCCATCATGACCATGGGATAAGACCTTTAGACCTGATTAAGTTAACTTGCATGTAAAAACCCCAAGAAAGATGAAGTTCTCCCTGTAGAAATTTAGAAAGTAATGTCAGAATGCTCCTGGGACTAGAAAGAGAAAGATCGAGAGATAAATTGGGTGCAGATTAAAGTGCAGAGGCAGTGATTTAATTTTGACAGAGGTATGAATAATTAGTCTCAGGAGCAAGCTAAGCAATAAAGATGCGGGTGTTCACCAGAGTAAGAATAGATGAATTAGACACAAAAGTAATAACTCAGATAGTTTTAAAAAATGATAACACTCAGAGATTCTTGCATGGATGGAGAAACAGCAATTTTAAAGAGAGCATAGAAAATTCACAATTAATTGCATCATGCAGGCTGGGGATAGTGAGGAAAATTCCAACAACTATACTATTTCTGGAACAAAACAGGGAGGGAGAAAAAAAGACAATTCAAAAGTTAGTATAAAGTATGCAAAGTTCACAATTAATTGTATCATGCAGGTTGGGAATAGTGAGGAAAATTCCAACAGCATTCATCTATGGCATATACTTTATCTGGAAAAAAAGAACAGAAAAGAAAATACAAAAATTAGTATAAAGTATTTAAAAATAAAAACTTCAGTCATTATGTTGCAATAATTTTAACCCACTTTTAAAATCAGAATAATGCCAAGGTATCAATTGCCCTGAAAAGCAATAAAACATCCATCATTGAATACAAAATAGAAGATTATAAATAAAAACAGAAGAAGGGAAATTAGGACAACTCTAGTATATATATATAAACTATTCCATTATCTCAGCAGATGGGAATTCTATGGTAATTGTGCCTTGGGAATGTTCTCCTGAATTTACACTGATATTTTGTAGAGATGGACAGGATTAGCTAAGAAATTATTTAAATTCTTCCAGGTAGGAAAAATTGGGATGTTTCTCAACCAATCTGAGGCCTCTTTCACACAACAGAAGTATTTATTTCCACCTTTTAACTGAAGGTCTCAGGGTAGGCTACAATAAAATCAATGTAAAACAATAAATAATTACAAAAGTTTTAAAGATTAAGATATATTTAAAAAGGTTTTTATTCAAAAAGAGGCAGTTTAAAACATGTTAAAACAAGTCTGAATAATATAAAACTATAAAACATGTGCAGCCTGGATAAAATTGGCCTGAAGGCTTTAATAAAAAGCCAGGTTTTATTGTGGTGCCAAAATTATTCCAATGTTGGTGCCAATCAGGCCTCCAGAGAGAGGGAATTCTACAAGCAGAGTGCCACTGCAGAAAACTGGCACATTGTCATCCCACAATGTATTCTCCTTACTGAAGGGACACGGAGGAGCAACCCCCCAATAGATCTCAATTCTCAGGCAGGCAAATATATAGACATGTGCCCCCTCAAGTATCGAGGTCTCAAGCTGTTTAGGGTTTTAAATATGATTACCAGCACCTTGACTTCAGAATGAAAATGTATTGGCAGCCAGTGCAATTCCTTCACAGCAAGTATTATATGACATCTGAATGGAATTCAAGTGTACAGTCCAGCTGCTGCAATTTGTACTAGCTGCAGATTCCAAGATGTTTTCAAGGGCAGCCCCATGTACAATGCATTGCAGTAGTCTAACTGGGAAGCTACCAGTGCATGGATTACTGTGGTTAAGTTATCCCTGTCTAGGAAACAGCTGTAGCTGGCAGGCCAGTTGAAACTGGCCCCAAGAACTCTGAGCTCTCAAGTCTATCTGGGCCTCTAGTAAAAAGGATGGATCTAGGAGTACTCCCAAACTACACACCTGCTCCTTCAGGGGGAGTGCAATGCCTTCTGGGGCAGACAATCTACCCAGTTTCCAGACTCAAGAACTACCAATCCACAGAGCCTCCATCTTATTGGGATTCAGTTTCAGTTTATTTACCCTTATCCAGCCAATTTCAACATCCAGGCACTGTTCCTGCACCTTCATAGCCATAGCCAATTCTGATGACAAGGAGAAACAGAGCTGAGTGTCATCAGCATACTGATAGCACCCAACCCAAAACTCCTAATGACTTCTTCGTGAGGCCTCATATCAATGTCAAACAGCATGGGAGACAAAATTGAACCCTGTAGCACCCCATAGCACAATGGCCATGGGCTGAGCAGGAGTCCCCAAATGTCACTGTCTGGAACTGACCTTGCAGATAGGAGTAGAACCACTGTAAAACAGTGCTTCCTACTACCATATGCCAGAGCCAGTCCTATTATAGCACTATGCTTCCATTTCAACTGCCACAGTCACATCCTATGGAATCTTGGGGTTTGTAGTTTAGTGAGACACTGGAATGCTCTGGGTGTGAATTCTTAGTGCCTCTCCCTAAACTGCCAGTCACAGGATTCCATATGGTGGAGCCATGGCAGTTCAAGTGGAATCATAGGGCTATAGCTGTTTAGTGTGGAATGGAGCTGAGGTCAGGGATGGCTTAAGGGCCCTGCAGCACCTGAAGCCACAGGGGAGGCTGTCACTGTGTGTGGGGGCATTGTAACCCTCCTCCTGCAAAAACATTATTAGTAATAATCTGAACATCCTGTACTGCAAATAGGTTAGGTTAGGTTACACTGACCTGAGATAAACATATGCTCCCCAATAAAGCATTGCAGGGGGGCAAAAAATTCCTTAAACTGGCCCTGCCTGAGGTCCCCCAGTTTCTACCATCCTGCTCCACCTTCCAAAGCCTTCACTAACAATCTCCAGCCCCAAATACTTTTTCCCAACAGGTGGTGGTGGGAACAGCAGCAGTCACTAGAATACAGAAGAAGAAAAGGGACTCCTGTCCTTTCCCTTCCCATTAATTCTCCTAGCATGCTGATTCACTGATTGGACACAAAACAAGCGACTGTTGGGACATGTTGTTAGGAGCCCTGTATGGCAATGATATATCTCCCCCCTCCCAATATGTTTTGGACAAGTTATTAATAACCCATATCTGGATCATTTATCCAATGCAGAAATTCTGAGAAGACCAAGTACACCTATTATTGTTGGTATGTGTCACATGGTTAGTCATCGCCAAAAGCTTGAGGTTTTCCTCCTGCAACACCCTCTATGCAGCTTTTCTAGTGGATGCCTGTATGTCAGTGGGGTGGAGAATTGGGAAAAAAAACATGTGAGATATGTTGAAAATGTGTATTTAAATAGGATTTTTGTAGATTAAAGAATAGAAGATGAGTGCAGAAACAGGATGGAAGAGTCCTTATGAAAATGAAAACAGCTTACATTGCTAGGCACACCACTTCTCTCTTTCTCCTTCTGTGTATAATTCTAATTCTTTTTATCCCTCATATTGCCTTTCTTTAAAATGTTGAATGGGGTCAACCTGCTTAAAAACCATTTTGTAACTAAATTTAGCCCAACTCTAAATGCTCTTGGACTGAGAAACATGATGCTGTTTGGATAATTTTTCATAGTTGTCATCCCTAAGGCAGCAGCAGTTTTGTCACCAAATTTAGTTGAACTCTAAATGTTAAGGATATAGAAAGATGATGCTGTCTAGATATTTTTTAAAAAACTGCCTTCACTTCTGAGGTAACTGTCATTTCCATAATGGGTTAACTACAGTGTAGTGTGCATACAGGACTGAGCAAGAGGTGATGCACTTCTACATATAATAAAGATGGGAAGTTATTAGCAACAGTAAATTATTGCTATAACTTATTATTAAAATTTACTGCTGAAATTCTGCACACCTTGCTGATAAGATGGCATTAATGTTTTTGTACAACAATGCAGATTCTTCACCCCCACCACTGAAATGCTTAGTGACTGATTTGTGCTAAGGGAAAGGTTTAAGAGACATCTTTGTTTGAAAAGTGATTTATGGCTTGGCAGAATAGCAGATGTATGCAGGATCCCCAAAGTGATAAATCTACTAATGTTGGCATATTCTGGCCATGATCTATGATTTGCAGTAGATTCAGAACACTTACATTTACGAATACATCATTAGGACCATGATGCAGGACACTTAACAGCATTCATTCACTATATAAACATCTTAAACTATTTACCTCCATGATTTCCCCATATACCTCTCCAGTGAGGAACTTCTTAGTATCCACCAAAGAAATCCTAAGCATTGCAGATCTTTCTAGAAAATGTTCAATTGAGGTCTCCTTAGTTCACGAAGGTCACTGACCTCACTTTCACCAAGAGGACAGTGGAGAATATATACCTCCACTATATTTGGCAAAGGAGTAAAAATAGAACAGATAATACAATAAGGGGAAGTGTAGGCCAAGGTAGATAAAGAGGTTGTACATGCTTGAAATGTATTCAGGCTCCCAGAGCCAGATGAACTGCATCCAAGGGATTTCAAGGAACTTGTGATTCCAGATCCTCTGTGTATAATCTTTGAGAATTCTTGAAGCACCAGAGAGGTTCCAGAAGACTGGAAAAGGACATATTTTGTCACCATGTTTAGAAAGGGAGGAAAAAAGAGGACACGGGCTACTACCAACTAGTTAACTTGACATCAGTACCAGGAAAGATTCTAGAACAGATTGTTAAACAGTCAGCCTGTGAACATAACAGACAACAATCTGATTATGAAGACCCAACATGGGCTTCACAAAAATACTTCCCCTTCCCCACTCTTTCTCTCAAGACACAAGATTTGTAGATCAGGGTAATGCTGTGCATAATTCATCTTAATTTCAGCAAGGCTTTTGACAAGATTTCCCATGATTTCTTACAAGCAAAATGGTAAGGTAGATGATCCTATTTTTAAACTTTTAGGTGAATCTGTTGTTGATTGAGCACAGAGTGCTTACCAATGGTACCCTTTCATCTTGGAGAAAAGTGACAAATAGGGTGCTGCAGAGTTCTGTCCTGGGACCAGTGTTGGATGAAGGAATAGAGAACATGCTTATCAAATCTGCAGATGGCACCAAAATGGGGGGAGGGTGGGTAGTTAAACCCAGAGGACAATCTGGTTTAGAGGATATGGTTTAGAGGACAATCTGACCATAACAGATTGCACTGCTGGGCCAAAACTGACCAAATGAATCACAACAGGGATTACGGTACTACATTTTGGAGGGAAAATCAGGTGCAAAAATAAAGGATGGCTGGTCTGGCTTGAAAGCAATATTTATGAAAGAGATCTAGGGTTTTTCCTAAACCACAAGCTAAACAAGGGGAACAGTGTGATGTGGCAGCCAAAAATACAATGCAATTCTAGACTGTATCAACAGGATTATTGTGTCTAGACTGAGGGAAGAAATAGTCGAACCCTATTAATGTATTTCTTTTAATATGTAAGCTATCATGAGTCCCAGATGGGGTATAAATAAAACTAACAAGAAGGGGGAGGAGGAGGAGAAGGAAGGGAAACATTATGTTTGGTCAAACATCACCTGGAACACAGTGTGCACTTCTGGGCACGACAATTCAAGAAGGATATTGACAATTTTGGACATGTCCAGAGGAGGGTGACAAAGATGGTAAAAGGTCTGGAAACTAAGTGTACGAGGAATGGTTTAGGGAGCTGTGAAGCTGAAGGCTTTCATGGCCAGCATCCCTAGGTTTTCCTTGTTGTTTTTTTTTTCCCCCTTTGGGCTGTGAGGCTGTATTCTGGAAGAGTTTATTTCTGATGTTTCGCCTGCATCTGTGGCTGGCATCTTCAGAGAATTCTCTGAAGATGCCAGCCACAGATGCAGTCAAAATGTCAGAAATAAACTCTTCCAAAACACGGCCTCACAGCCCGAAAAACAAACGAACAAGGAAAACCTGTAGTTTAGGGAGCTGTTTATGTTTATCTTGGAGAACAGAAGGTTGAGAAATTCTGTGATAATCATCTTGAAATATCTGAAGGGATATTGTACAAAAGAAGGAGCAAGTTTTTTTTTTCTCGCCTCCTGCTTCTGGGACTAGGACATTAACTAATGGATTCAAACTGAGAATAGCACATGAACCAATAGATTTAAGAAAGAAAGATTCTACCTAAACATTAGAGTAATGTCCTGATGGTGAGAACTGTTTGACAGTGGAATAGACAGCTTTGGAAAGTGGTGGTGGACAATCTGCTTTTAGAAGTCTTTAAACAGAGAGGCTGGATGGCTATTTCTCAGGAGGGTTTAAGCTCTGGGGTCCTGGCAGGGGATTGGACTAGATCATCCTCAGTATATTTTCCAAATCTACATTTCTATTATTTATGGTGTTGTGGAACCCCATCTTCCCTACCAACAACCCTCTCCTGTGAAGAAAATTATGACACATGGGTACAAATATCTTTATGATTAATAAGAATGTCAGAGTCTTAAAAGAGTGTGTTATATCTGCAGACAACCAGCTCCTATGACTCTTCAAAGAAATAGACCTTGAGTGAGAAGCCTTTGTATGCCCAAATGTTTTTGACCTCTGTTACCTGCATAGACACAATGGATGGGAATGATGGGGATTGTAGTCCAGTGTCATTTGGAGAACCACAGGTTTGCCACCTCTGAACACAGGGGAAATAATGAGTGGGCAACTTAACAGAATAAAAAATAAATAAAATTCTGTAAGAAGCACAGTAGAAGAAAGGAGAAAGGAAGAGAAACAAACATCACATGGGTACAGTAGGATCACTGTAACCACTGATTCACCATCTGCTGATTCAGTTATTTGTGGCTGGCGACAGGCAAAGCATCCCAATACTGCATAACACCATCCTTGGCTTCCCTTCTCCCATCCCCATGATGGCGGTGGTGGCAGGGGTGAATAGGGAAGGGAGAGGAGGAGGAGAGTACTCTCCCTTCACCCATCCCCATGAGGGATGCAGCGGCAGCACTAGGGTGGTGTGTGAGGAACTGTCTTTCCCCTGCTGAGGCACTGATATTTTGGAGGAGGGGAGAGAAGGAGAAGAGTGTGACATGGGGTGGAGGAGGGGGTGGGGGTCTGGAGTTCACTGTTATCCATGGATTCCAGTATCTATGCCTCCCTTGGAACCAATCCCCCATGGATACAGGGGTTTTACTGTATATCCTTTTACATCTCTAAGGCACAGGGACCATGCAGTGTCTATCACTCTGCCTGCTAGATGGTCACATTATGAGGGCCAAAAGGGACACATGCTTTTTCCTCCACATTCTTCCCTGTGTGTTTTCTTTTTAACAATACATCCTCAGATGTTTTTAGTTTCCTCTCTCCCATCTTTATTTCTCCTTACAGTCTTCTCAGATTTTTCCCCTGTCTCCTCAAAACATTCAGTCTCCTTGAAGTCCTCCATTTTAAAATCATAATTAAGAAGTATATGCTGGAGTAAGTGTTGCTACATGCTCTTATACTCCCTCCTTTCTAATAGATTGGCAATATTTCATAAATTGACAATAATCCATAAATTGGCAATCATTGACAGCTCATGTAGGTCCACGGTAAACCAAGCCATCCACAGAAGGGTTCAAGTAAAGTTCACCTAGATACCTAATGAAGTTGTCTCTGAAATTTCCCCAAAACAGACATGTCCAGGTTGAGATTAAGAAAAGGCACCTCAGACAGTAGTTAGGGTGGCATGAGATAATTTTCCCTGGATGTACCTGGCAGTGAGTCATACTCCAAAATGAACAAGTGACTGCAATACCCATTACACTGCAAAGGTTTTCCTTCACACCTCTGCCTACCCAAAAATAAAAGGATGCCTCAAACCCATCTGTCTTAATGTGCCAACCATTAACAGCAATTAGTGAAGCCAGAGCTTCCATTGTTTAACTCTTAGAATTTCACTCAAGCATTGTTCTACACTCAAAACATCCCATAAGGGTGCAATATTGAGTATAAATATTACCCTCAAATCATAGCTATATGCACACATCTTCTCCCACCTTGTCACTCTGCTGATCTGTTGTGTGATCCTCAGCATCCTGCCTGAGTATTTCTTTGCTGAACAAATCTCTACTCTCCAGACTGGTAAAGTATAGCCCATCATCCCCCAAAAGTATCCCTCAATTTGGATACTTCTTCCTAATTCTTATTTAGCCTTGTGTGATTGCTTAAAGCATGAATGCATGTGTGAGTGGTACCATGCTTATTTTCCAATAAAAACATTTTTATTTTATTTTTGGCTTGGAGTCTCATCAGTTAGTACTGGTATACACAGGAGTAAAGTTCCCAAAGTTACCCAACCTCTCTCAACCATACCTTTTTAAATTAAATTAAAAATTAAAATTCCCCAATATAATATCATAACTCAGAGGTCATGAGTCCCATGGACCCCCAGTAATCCGGGTAACAGTATGTACAATCATGTATCCCTCCTGATAACCCTTGTTCACTAATTCACATGAAAGAAAAAATACACCAGTTATTTAGTTTCAGGTTTTCAGAATAATTGTCTCATTACCTTTAGCTTGTGTGTAGATTGTATCACCTCCTTCATAGATCTATTATTTGTTCATGTGGTGATTATTTATTACATGAAGGCGTTTATTCCAATTTGTTAGTGCTTCTTGACTTAAAAAATAAATACTCTGATTCTGCTGAAGCTGAAAAGACTAAGCCTGCAAACCTTTCATTGCACATTGGTCTGGGAATTAATAAACTGAATTTCATGGGGCTTATATGTGGGTGGTTATGGATATTGCACTGTGAATTATGCATGGGTTTGGAGGCCATGCATATATACATTGGCTGCTGACACACTGCAAAAGTAATACTGTTTGACACTGCTTTAACTGCCATAGCTCAATGTTATGGAATCCTGGGATTTGCAGTTTGTTGGACACCAGGGCTTTCTGACAGAGAAGGCTAAATCTCTCACAAACCTGCAAATCCCAGACTTCCATAGTATTGAGCTATGGCAGTTAAAGCAGTGTTAAACTGCTTTATTTATGCAGTGTGGTTCTTCAGCCATTGTTCTGTAAAATATATATGGCTGCTGGTCATGCTAGTGGGAAGGGGTTAAGGGAGTTGTAGTCCAAAAACACAACATTTTCAAGATCCAGTCAAAAACAGTATTAATATGCCACGTGTCCACATAAGCATTTGTGGAAATCTAAACTCTGCTGCCAACTCCCTGAGCCTCTTAACCTTGCTATTTTTTTCCTTGCTGTTGCTGCCCGTTTCTCTTTCCTATACAAGAACATGAGCAAAGAAACAGGGGAACAAGAAGACAAGAGTTATGCAGAGCTGTCCCAAAGGAACAAGGCATTTGGGTGGACTCCAGCAATGATGGGGTGAAAGTAGACCCCTGGGATTCCCCACAGCCAACTTTTCCTTTGGCAACCAGAGATGGTGTTTTACACACAGACTCTGTCAGAATTAGCAATGTCATTTTTTGTCAACCAAGCAGTGTCATAGACTGTCAGGCTTGTCCCTGAATTCTGGGTATTGGAGTAGAATTCATGGAGGACCCTGACATAGGGCTGGTTCAGGCCTGGTTCCTTTCCTAGGCCCCTGAATGTTTTGGAGTGAGGCCAGCCCGCCTGGTTGGCATGGGAACGCTGCTCTCTCCAGCAGCTCAAGGTCATCGATCCCAGGTGCAAGGCGTGATGTGAAATACTCCCAAAATGCTTTTCTCATGCTGTGTGCTTTTATCTAGAGGCTTGCTTGACTGTACTCAGTTTCGGCTTACTGTGAAGTACCAAGCACACACGCTCACATTCATTCGATAAATTTCAGGGTGAAGTTGAACCGGTAAAAGAAACTGGTCCACCTAACCTGCTTAGGGCTCAAGCGCCGAGGGGTGGCTAACACTTCTAAATTCTTGTGATCTGTCCAAACTTCAAAAGGTTTGGGAGATCCCTCCAGCAGGTGATGCCAAGTTTCTAAGGCCAGCTTAATTGCACCCGCCTCCTTTTCCCACACAGGCCAATTTTGCTCAGTCTCATTGAACTTTTTGGATAGGTAGGCACATGGTCTGAGCTCTCCCTCCTCCCCCTTTTGCAACAGCACCCCTCCCATTGCAACATCAGCATCTCTAATCAGTACCCCCTGTCTCTCATGAAGGACATACTGGCCCACTTGTCCAAAGGGAAGATATTTACTAAGTTGGATCTAAGGGAGGCTTATTTCAGAGTATGAATCAAGGAGGGGGACGAATGGAAAACTGCATTCAATTGCCCTTTGGGGGCTTTTGAGTTCAAAGTCATGCCATTTGGGTTAAAAGGGGCCCCCGGGATATTTCAGAACTTAATGATGTTTTGAGAGACTTTCTGTACAAGGGGGTATTGGCGTATTTGGATGATGTATTGATTTATTCTGAGGACTACACATCCCATGTGAAACTGGTGAAAAGGTGCTGGCAAGGTTGGGTGAAAATCATTTGTATGCTAAAATGTCAAAATGTGAATTCCATCAAAGCCGTTTAGACTACCTGGGGTACCGCATCACAGACAAGGGGATAGAAATGTACCCGGAAAAGGTCAAAGGGGTGTTGGCATGGGAGGCCCCTAGAACTAGGAAGCAACTGCAAAACTTCCTGGGATTTGCTAATTTTTACCAGTCCTTCATCGCTGACTTTGCAACGGTAGTCCTTCCCCTGACTGATTTGTTAAAAACTAAAGACGTGGGGAAAAGGGTAAAAAAAGGATCAGGAAAGGGGGAAAAGCCTCCTCAAAAGATAGCTTGGACTGACCAATGTCAACAAGTTTTTGATACATTGAAAACACTTTTCACCTCTGAACCAATTCTCAAAAACCCCGACCCCTCCAAGCCTTTTATAGTCCAAGTGGATGCCTCTGATGTTGCAATGGGAGGGGTGCTGTTGCAAAAAGGGGAGGAGGGAGAGCTCAGACCGTGTGCCTACCTATCCAAAAAGTTCAATGAGACTGAGCAAAATTGGCCTATGTTGGCAAAGAAGGCAGGTGCAATTAAGCTGGCCTTAGAAATTTGGCATCACCTGCTGGAGGGATCTCCCAAGCCTTTTGAAGTTTGGACAGATCACAAGAATTTAGAAGTTTTAGCCACCCCTCGGTGCTTGAGCCCTAAGCAGGTTAGGTGGACCAGTTTCTTCTACCGGTTCAACTTCACCCTGAAATTTATCCCTGGAAAAAGGAATTTCCTAGCTGATGCTTTGTCCAGACTCCCACAACATGAGAGTAAATGAAAAGAGATCATTGATACAGTTTTCTCCCCCTCCCACTTGGGGTTAGCAGTCCTGATGCGTAGCAAAGCCAAGCATCAGGGGTCCCAAACCAGCCCCCCGATGGGGCCAAGGCCTGAGCCTAAGGCAGCCAAAGAGGGTGTCCCACCACCAGACACTGGGCCCCATAATGCTCCCCCCGTGCCAGAGCACACACCACAGCCCCTCCTCCCTCGGGATGATGGGGGTGGGTGGCAGTCCCAACTGGCGTCGGTCCTGCCCAAGGACCCATGGTTTCTAGCCCACCCCGGGGAGGTGACCATGAGGGAGGGTTTGGCCTGGAAAGAAGACCGTCTATATGTCCCAGAGGGCATGAGGGCATCCATTCTCAGGCAATGCCATGTTGTTAAATGTGCAGGGCATTTTGCGTACATAAAAACCTTGCACTTGGCCCGGAGGCAGTTTTGGTGGCCAAAGATGAGAAAGGAGGTGGAGGAATATGTAAAAGGGTGTTCCACGTGTGCAATGGCAAAAAGGGGGGCAGGAAAGCCAAAAGGCCTGCTACAACCCTTGCCTACCCTGACCAAGCCCTGGGAAGTCATCAGCATGGATTTCATAGTAGAGTTGCCAGAAAGTAAGAAAAAGACTGTTATTTGGGTGGATGTTGACCTGTTTTCAAAACAAGCACATTTCGTGGCCTGCAAGAAACTCCCTACCGCCTCTCAGTTAGCCAGGTTGTTCATTCAGCACATTTACAGAATACATGGAGTGCCTGCCAAGATTGTATCTGACAGGGGGCCCCAGTTCACTTCACAGTTTTGGAAAGCATTCACAAAGCTTTTGGGAGTTGAGTTAGGACTAGTATTTCCCATCATCCCCAGAGTGATGGTCAGAGCGAACATATTAACCAGATTCTTTAACAATACCTGAGGTGCTATGTGAACTGCCAACAGTCCGACTGGGTAGACCTCTTGCCTTTTGCGGAGGTAGCCTATAACAATGCCATTCACCAGGGCACGGGCCTCTCCCCTTTCAAGGTGGTTTCAGGGCAAGATTTCAATCCTCTACCCCTAGGGGAGGGGTCTTCCAAGGACCCGGTCTCAGTGACCCAATGGAGCCAAAAGGTCAGAGATGCCTGGCCATGTGTTATCTCAGCCTTAGACTTTGCCAAAGCACGTTATAAACACCATGCAGATCAAAACTGGGATCCCACTCCGGACTATGCTGTTGGGGATTTGGTCTTTTTGTCTACCAAAGTTCTTAAAAGTCCTCAGCCTTCAAAGAAGTTGGGGCCCATGGTCCCTTTCCTATCACTCGGGTTATAAACCCAGTGGCGCTTGAACTGTCTTTGCCTAATCTGTACCGAAATGTGCACCCTGTGTTTCATTCCAGCTTGCTCAAGCCGGCGTGCCCTCCAGATCAGCACCATCCGGACCCTGGACCTGCACCCCATCCTATTCTGGTCGACCATGATCAACATTTTGAAATTTCTGAAGTGTTGGACTCTCGGGTTCACAGGGGTGTACTACAGTACTTGGTGAAATGGAAACATTTGTCTTTGGGTCATGCCGAATGGGTCAATTCTGATCATGTGAATGCTCAGCACTTACTGCGAAAGTTCCATGCCTGCTTTCCTGATAAGCCTGGTTGAGGGGGAGGTTTGTCTTCGGGAGGGCAGTATGTCAGGCTCGTCCCTGAATTCTGGGTATCAGAGTAGAATTCATGGAGGACCCTGACATAGGTCTGGTTCAGGCCTGGTTCCTTTCCTAGCCCCCTGAATGTTTTGGAGTGAGGCCAGTCCACCTGGTCAGCATGGGAAAGCTGCTCTCTCCAACAGCTCAAGGTCAGCGATCCCATGTGCAAGGCGCGATGTGAAATACTCCCTAAATGCTTTTCTCACACTGTGTGCTTTTATCTAGAGGCTTGCTTGACTGTACTCAGTTTCACCTTTTCCTATGTTCCTGACACACGAATCCATGTCAATAAAGCAATTTATTGATTGCATGTGAGCGTGTGTGCTTGGTACATCACACAGACTATGCTGGTTAGGATGCCCTAAGATCTCTGAAAGACTAGGACCTCCCTTGGCTTCATTGTCATTTTTAAAAATCACATTTGGCAAGTGGAACAGAATGAAAGGCGAGATAACATACTGGAAAAATAAGAGCTGCAACAACAAAGGGAAGTGGCTATAAACCTATTTTTCCCACCTCCACTGTGAAAGAAGAGCTAAGAAAATATACTTCAACAATAAGTAGTGTATATTATGCAAGCTCAGGGGAGGATTCATAGTTCATCTGATTAATAAAGAAACACACAAGGTACACTAAAGAAACAGAAAGGCTCTGGATGTTCCACTAGTTATATAAGGATTAAGGATAACTAACACAGTGTGAGTCTCCCAGAAGCTATATTAATCTTCTGCTGGCAACCAGTAAATAAATTTGTTTTTCCTGCTCCAGCATTTACTCAGAGGCTTTGCAGGCTATATAGCACACACAATAGTTTTTATAAATGGGAGCAGAAACTGACCTCTTTTGTTCATCTTACGAAGAAAATTAACCAGAGTTGATCTACTGCTGGTCATCATACATTAAGCTCTATGGGTCTCAAAGTCATATGTTAAATCTCTCAATTTGTTAGACTTTCTCCAAAGCCTATACCATCCTGGATACTAGTCAAAACCAATCACTATTTCTGTTTTTCATCCCCCCCACCTTTGTCATCACTCAAATTCTACAGTTCTTCCATGTGCCTCAGGGTGATTTATAATCAGAAGTGTAGATATGGCCAAGGGGTGGGGGTGAGAATAAGGGTATTGGCTCCCAGAGATCCAGATGCCAAAAATGAGTGGGGAAAAAGTACTCAGTGTGTCTTGAAATATGAGCATATAAAGAAGAAACCAAGGTGGTGGGATTCTAAAGGGAGGAAGGGTAGCTAACTGACAACCCTAATGTGTAATCTTAGACACAAATCTCACCAGTGGCTTCCAATCACTATGCTTACAGGGAAGTATTATGTGAAATCAATGAAGTTATATAGTCAGACCCCCTCCATCATTTCTTTATTCTGTGTTAGTGTTAGATTATGAAAGAACTGTGGTGAGGAGTGGGTAGTTGTGGATCTCAGTAATTCTGTCTTGATTTCATTTTGTCCTATTGAATACCTTTGCTTAATATTCTGCGTGTCTTTCTTGGTAATTTTACTGTTTAATGAGTATATGTCTGTTTTAGGTAGGAAAATATATTGTCCTCTACCTCATCCCACTTGCTTCCTGTGTTCTTCTTGTTTTAACTTGGGTGTTAGATGGAAGGCAGGGAGTTTTGAGTTAGGACAGAAAAGGTGTTTTATTGTCTGGACCATTTTGAGGTAGGAGAGGATCCCAGGATTGCTATTTAGCTTCAATACAGATAGCAAATGAGCAAGGATAACAGACACCCCCCCGGATCTGGAAGAATGGTTGATCTGGGGGAGGTGTTTTAATGCTGGGCATGGAGACGAGTGCAGGGGTTAGCCAGGGCGTGGATACGCCCTGGTCAGGAGGAGTCAGGGGCGGGGCAGATGCAGGGTCTATTTTACCCCTTGCCGCCCCTGGCTTCCTCCTCTTTTTCCACTGGATCGAAGGAAGGAGGAACGTCGGTCTTCCCTACTCGCTTCAGCCAGGAGGAAGAGCTAAGTTGGCTGGGCTGTGTTCGGGGTTTTCCGTGTGATTGCAAGCAGCCCAGCTGTGTGGTTGTGTTATTTGAATGTATTGGTGATTGTGTGCTTGTTGTTTTAACTTTTGATTGATTTTACTTGGAGTTCTCTTTGTTCTCTTTGCCACGTGGTCTCTCTCCTCCCCTACTCCCCCCCCTTTTTTTCTCTCCTGGTTGACCATTCTCTCCTTGATTGATTAATCGAATTTTGGTTTAATTAATTTGGTTAAGTAATTTTGGTTTAATTAATTTGGTTAATTAATTTTGGTTTAATTAATTGGGTTAGTTTAGTTGGCTCCCTTCCTCCTCGCCCCCCCCCGCAAGGCCAGCGGCCTGATTCCAGGGGCTCCGGGGGTGCCTGTGCGGCTTTCCCTCCTCGTGCTTTCCGACGCTACCCTCCTCCGCTGCCGGTTCCTCACCGCCCCCCCAACCCCTTGATCACCCCGCGGCCGCTTTCTACGCTCACGCTGCCCTCCTCCGCTGCCGCTTCCTCGCCGCCCCCCCTTTATCCTCGGGTCCGCAGCTCAGCGCGCCCGCCGCTTTCTGACACTGCCGTTTCCTCGCCGCCGCCCCCCTTGGTCGCCCGGGTCTGCGGCAGCTGCGGCCTCCTCCCTGGGGGTTTATCCAGTCCACGGCACAGCGCGCCGCTTTCTGACACTGCCGTTTCCTCGCCGCCCCCCCTTGCTCGCCCGGGACCGCGGCAGCTGCGGCCTCCTCCCTGGGGGTTTATCCGGTCCACGGCACAGTGCGCCTGCCGCGGCAGCCGCGGCCTCCTCCGCTTTGGCCAGCCCCCTCCTCCGTTGCCGCTTTGTTCTGCTGACACTTGGGGGCTGCGGCTCCCTTCCTCCTCGCCCCCTCCCTAGGCCGGCGGTTTGATTCCGGGGGCTCTGGAGGCTCCCTTCCTCCTCGCCCCCCCCATTAGGCTGGCGGTTAGATTCCGGGGGCTCTGGTGGCTCCCTTCCTCCTCGCCCCCCCCTGCTGATTCAAGGGGCTGCGGTTTGAGCCCCTTTGTTCTGCTTGCTGGCCGGGCTCTGCGCCACGTGGCGGTTAGATTCCGGGGGCTCTGGTGGCTCCCTTCCTCCTCGCCCCCCCCCCCCCCGCTGATTCAAGGGGCTGTGGTTTGAGCCCCTTTGTTCTGCTTGCTGGCCGGGCTCTGCGCCACGTGGTCGCCCCCCCCGCCCAGCTTATTCCTTTGTTCTGCTGGCTGGCTTGGCTCTGCGCCACGTGGTCGCCCCCCCCCCCCCGCCCAGCTTACTCCTTTGTTTGGCTGGCTGGCCTCTTCATTTCTTTCAAGTTTATTGTGGAGCTTTAAATTTAATTAACTATTCCTTTGTTTTTCATTTATTTCAATTTTACTGTGTAGCTTCAATTTAATTAAATAATTGTTCTTCATTTCTTTCAAGTTATTGTGTAGCTTTAGATTTAATTAATTATTCCTTTGTTTTTCATTTATTTCAATTTTATTGTGTAGCTTCAATTTAATTATTGCTTACTTTGCATTTTCAGTTAATGGTTTTCTTCGCTTGGGATTTCATTGCCTTTCTTTAGATTTCATTGCTTTGCTTTAGGATTGCTTGCTTTGCTTTGGATTTTATTCTTTGCATCCTCAATTAATGGCTTAGGTTTGCTTTCAATTTAATTATATAGCCTTTCATTGTTCATTTATTAGTTAGGGTTACTATTTTATTTCATTAATTAGTTCTTGGTTCCTGTGATTATTTTATTAATTAGCTTTTTCATTTAATTAGTCCTGTGATTAGTATAATTAATTATTTTATTAATTAGCCTTTTCATTTAATTACTTCAGTTAATTAGTTCCTGGCTTCCTTCCTTTGATTCCATTAATTAATTACATCAATTTCATTCAGTAGCTGGTTTTCATTATTTCATTAAGTGGCTTTTCAAGTAATTGGTCCAATTCAGTGCTTGGGCACTGGGCTTATCTGACTTTACCTTCCACTCTTGGGGTTTTGGGTTACACTGTTTTCTGGTTCCTTGCTCTGGTCGAGTGTCCCATGGCTCCCAGGAGGAACAGGAAAGGTGGTAAGGGTAAGGAGCCAGCTGAGCCCTCCCGCCCAGCTGAGCCCACCCGCCCTGGGGACCCGGTGGAGAACGTGTTACAACAAATTTTGGACCGCTTGCAGGCCTTGGAGGAAGTGCGCCTCCCTAGGCCTCCGAAGCGTCCAGCTAGGGACAACCCTGGGGGTTTATCTGGTGACGTTGCTAACCAACTTCTCGCCCATATCCAGGCATTGGAGGAACAAGGGGAAGTGGCCAACCACGAGACGCCTGAGGAGGAGGAGTCTCCTGGTGAGGGACCTAGTGGAATGCAACAGCCGACTACCCTTGCTCAGAGTGACTTTATGAATTACGCTACACCTGCGTGGCCATGGGGCCAGCCGGATCACAACACAGATGCAGGCACACTTGCTTTGGCTAATGCCCCAAGTACTTCATCTAATGGGATGTTTGGTTGGTACCCGGGTTTTCAGGGCGGAGGGCCTGTTCTGCCTATGGTGAACCCCCTGGGGTCTCCTCCGGCTGGAGGCCAAGCCCCGATGGGCCTTCCTCATATCCCTATAGGTCTGGAGCAGGCCCCCGCCCTGGGGGAACATTTGGCCCAGGCCACTAAAGACAAAATTCTAAAAGGGGAATTTGTTGACATTTTCTCACTTCTTTTCTGGGAACTGGACAAGAAGGAGAGAGAGGAATTGGATGATAGGGAGAAGGAGAAGATAAAAAGGAGAAGGGTCGATAGAACATGGTCCAACTGGTTGGCGGGCTTCCTTATATATGCAGGTGTGGTTTCCCACAGCCAGCCCCATAAGTCTTATGCCCTCATAAGATACCTGGACATTATATACAGGGCCTATGTGGATTTTGCGGGCCCGGCTTGGCTGCAATATGACGAGTCTTTTAGGCAAATGGCTGCTTCCTATCCCACGTTGAGATGGGACGTGATCAACTCTCACCTGTGGTTGCAGATCATGTCCCCAAGCCGCCCTGTACTTGGGGAAAGAGCTCAGAGCGGGCATCTGCTGCAGAACGCCCGACCCGGCAGTATTCCCCGCCAATCTTCTCTGTCATCGCAGCTGGCGATGCCAAATCGCCGCCTGCTATGCTGGGAGTTCGGGTATAGGGGGGCGTGTTCTCGCCGCCCCTGCTCCTTTTGTCACAAGTGCTCCATATGTGGTGGAGGACACTCATTTCGCAATTGCCCCAAGGGGAAGGGACACTTTGGCAAGGAGCAGCAAGGAGGGAGGAGGGGCCCAAACAACCCAGGCCCCAACAGCCCTGCCTTGCAGGGAAAAGGGGCCCAGCCCAATTAGGCTGGACGTCCTTGCTGCCTGGCTGTGTAATTACCCGGACCAGTCGGCAGCTCAATACTTATGGGACGGTTTTCAGGAGGGTTTTTGCATCCCTTATCAAGGGGTGCGCAGGCCTTACATGGCACCCAACCTTAAATCAGTTCATGGTATGGAACATGTGGTCAGGCAAAAAATTCAGAAGGAGGTTGCGGAGGGCTGGGTCTTGGGCCCCTTTGTTGACCAGCCCTCCCCTTGCTTGCGTGTCTCGCCTTTGGGCATAGTCCCTAAGAAGACCCCGGACGAGTTTCGTTTAATACATCATCTCTCTTACCCGAGGGGACAGTCAATTAATGATTTCATCCCTCAGGAATTATGTACTGTGCATTACACTTCATTTGACGAGGCCATTAGAGTGGTTAGACAGCATGGCCTTGGGGCTGAATTGGCCAAGTGCGATATAAAATCAGCATTTCGCCTCTTACCAGTGCACCCCGATGATTTCGAGCTGCTGGGCTTCTCGTTCGAGGGCTTATATTACATGGACCGGGCGATGCCTATGGGCTGTTCTGTATCTTGCGCAGCCTTTGAGAAGTTCAGTACCTTTTTGGAATGGGCCGTTAAGCATCAGACGGGACATCGAGGGGTGGTGCATTACCTGGATGATTTTCTTTTTGTTGGTCGGTTCGGCTCTGGGGTCTGCCGCTCCCTGATGGAGCAATTCCAAGCCCTTATGGCCGACTTTGGGGTTCCCCTTGCTCAGGAAAAGACGGAGGGCCCGTGTACTCGATTGGCATTTTTGGGCATCGAAATTGACACGATTGATCAATTCTGTAGGCTCCCCTCGGGTAAGATTGATGACCTTATGGACAGGGTTTCCAATTTTCTGCAGCGTAACAAAGCCACTCTCAAAGAATTTCAGGAACTGATTGGCCACTTGAATTTTGCATGCAAAGTGATTGCTCCGGGTAGAGCCTTCTTACGGCGCCTATGCGACACCACAGCGGGGATTTCTTTACCACACCACAGGGTTAGGATTACCCGAGAAATTAAGCTGGATTTGGATGTATGGTATAGTTTTCTGCAGCAGTACAACGGTGTGTCCTTTTGGAGGGAGGATTTACGTTTGGGGGATGCCCTTAAGGTGTCTTCCGATGCTGCCGGATCCATGGGCTTCGGAGTTTACTTTGCCGGCAGATGGTACGCCAAACGCTGGCCACGCTCCTGGATTGGTACGGGCGTCACCGCTGACCTTACCTTCCTGGAGTTTTTTCCCATACTAGTCGCTGTTAAGCTGTGGCCTCATGATTTTGCAAATTCCACAGTCCGCTTTTGGTGCGATAACATGGCCACTGTTCAAGTAGTCAATTCCCTCACTTCCAAGTCCAAACGGGTCATGACAGTAGTTAGAGCATTTACACTCCAATGCTTGCAGTATAACATTCTGTTTATGGCATCCCATGTGGCGGGAGTGGACAACAGCATCGCCGATGCTCTCTCCCGTATGCAGATGGATCGCTTCAGGCAATTGGCTCCAGGCGCTGCCGAGATGCCGGACCCGATGCCGGAGGAGTTGTGGGAGCTTGGACTAGAGAAATAGTTAAGGCTATCAGCCTCTCCATCGCCCCCAGCACCAGACGGGTATATAAGCGAGCCATTCAGGATTTCTTCGAGTTTCGGGCCTCTGAACGTCTACCTAACTCCTGGCCGGTACCAGTTCCTCACCTTCTTCATTTCTGTGTCTCCCTTAAGGAGAAGGGCCTTGCCCCCCAATCGATCCGATCCAGGCTGGCTGCCTTGGCCTTTTGGAGCAAGGCTCAAGGTTTCCGGGACAACACTTCTGATTTTAGGATTAGGAAGGCACTGGAGGGATGGGCCAGACAGCGCGGCAAGGCAATGGACGATAGGCAACCCCTCTCCCCGGCTATTTTTAAGGGCCTTTCCCAGCTGTGGCCCAGTCTTTGTACATCACCATTTGAGGTGGCCTTGCTTCACGCGGCGGCACTGACGGCCTTTTTCGGCGCCTTACGCATCAGCAAGCTGGTGGTGGCGTCCAAAAAGGATTCGGCTGGACTGGCCCTCGAGGTCGGTGACATCACCATGCGTCCCAAGTCAGTAACTATAACGATTAGACGGTCAAAGACCGACCAGATGGGCAAAGGCTCGAGCATTCTATTACGTGAGTGCCACGACAGGTCTCTCTGCCCGGTGGTTGCTCTTAGGGAGTATTTGAAATTGAGGCCTCTGAAGTCAGGCCCCCTCTTTTGTCACGCTGATGGGTTTCCCCTCACACGGTATCAATTTTGGGCTGTCACAAACAAAGCCCTGGCACGCCTGGGCTTGGGTGGTGTTCGTTTTTGCTCTCACTCCTTTAGAATTGGGGCAGCTTCTACGGCCGCCGCGATGGGGATGCAGCCGGAGGCCATTAAGAGGTTGGGGCGCTGGAAATCAGCTGCGTATAAGGGCTATGTCCGTCCGATTTGCAATTGACTATGTCTGTCGCCTTGTCCTGTGATTGTCTGTGCTTTCTCTTCCAGATATGAGATACCGGGTACTGATTTGTGGCCACAGCTTTGTGTATTGGGCGGCACGTCATGCCAAGAGGAGCCATTTGGGTCCGCAGCTGGGACTCAGAGACACCGCCTCTTTCGAATGGCTTGGCAGAAGGGTTTTGAGGTGGAATGGTCTAATCTCTTTGCTGTTTCAGGAGCGGCGTGGCCCTCCCCCGCATGTCCTGGTGATCCATCTCGGAGGCAACGATCTGGGCCTACTGAAAGGCCGGGCATTGGCGCTACAGGCTCTTGCTGACATGCGACGTATTAAGGCGGCTTGGCCGCAGGTCATTTTGATTTGGTCTGATATCATTCCACGACTCTCATACCTAGGCGAGGGCCCGCCTAAGTTGTTGGATATCGCCCGCAGGAAAGTAAACAAAGCTGTGCATAAAGCCATGGATGGTGGCCTTGGCCATTTCATCCAGTACCCGGGCATTTCATATAAACGCCCGGAGCTGTATAGGGTTGACGGCGTCCACTTATCAGACCTGGGGATCCAGTTATTTCTTGAGGGTATGCAGGAAGGGGTGAGGGCCGTCTTGGCCTCCTGTGTGGGGGATAGGGGCTAAGTCGACACTTGCCCCTATCAGTGGCGGGGAGTGGGGAGATAATGATATGGCGTTCACCTATGGCAACCTCAAATTGAGTGGAAGGATAGCCCTCACTGAACTGCACCGGAATCCGAATGGATGGGGTGCAGCAAGGTAGGCTACCCTTAGGGCCGGCTTCGGGTTGCGATCCTTCCCAGAAGCCACTCGGCTTAAGGATTTCATCCTGGGGCAGGGCCCTCCAGCAGATGGTGCCCAAAGGGAACCCCGGACGTTACCGGGATCCCCATTGGGGCTCAGGTGAGTCGCCCAGGGACTCTAGGGGTTAGGTCAGTTGTGACCAACTGCCTAGACGCCCCCGCAAGGGATCTCCCCCTGTCATACATTGGCATACCCCAAGAAAGCTACATAAATAGGAAAGATATCAATAAAGTGGCCCGTATTGCAACCCAATCTTCTGTGTCTGGTCTCGTTATTTCATGCGTCTATCATTAAACAATGTTATAGCACAAGCAGCCTGATACAACACTTCAAGAAGCAGCTCAGGACAGAGGTAGGGGGAAAAAAAAGATAAAACAGTCAGGAAACAGGGGCAAGACTCTAAGGGCAAGAAAAACAGGGG
This sequence comes from Gambelia wislizenii, assembly GCA_030847615.1. Taxonomy (NCBI): domain Eukaryota; kingdom Metazoa; phylum Chordata; class Lepidosauria; order Squamata; family Crotaphytidae; genus Gambelia; species Gambelia wislizenii. The sequence continues at coordinate 154,048,223 of JAUMIR010000004.1, forward strand.
ATAGTTGTACCAGCTCTTTTCAGTTCCAGTCTCCCTACAAGAGAGGTCGACAGGCAGCTCTGGAAGAAATGATATCGGAGTATGGACCCGTGAGAAGGAGGTTTCCACCATCATTACCAAATGATTTCATGGGGAGCGGGGGGAATCATTGGGGGGAGTTCACCCTTTGGGCTGTTGATAATTTCAAAAAGAAAGCATGCTGTCATCACCCTACTACTTCCTTCTTGTGCCTCACTGAATCACACCAGTGTGTTTTCTGGTAGAATGTACCCTCTTTCTTGGTATGTTGTTTTTGCTGCTGCTGCTGCTATCATCACCATCATTGTCGTTGTTGTCATCATCATCTGAATGGTTTAACTAACTGATACTCTAGGGGGCTAGTGCCATGATTTACCATGGCTAGTGCCATGAAACTGAGGTCTAATCTTGTGTTGCAGTTCTGGTGTAGTTACAGAATAGATGTACTTATGTTCTGGTTCTTTGGTATGGGAATGGGAACTCTACATTTTCCTTGAATACACTTAGTGTCAAATTAGGGGGCAGCTATAAAATGCACTGGGGTTAAAATACACTAGCATTAAAAGATGTATAAAACATGATAGAATCCAATTTACCTTTGTCATGAAGTCAAAGGCTTTCACAGCCAGCATCCATTGGTTTCTGTGAGTTTTTCCTAGGCTGTGAGGCCATATTCTAGAAGAGTTTATTCCTGATATTTTGCATGCATCTGTAGCTGGCATCTTCAGAGAATGGTTGGGTAGGGATGTGTGGGGTTTATATACTGTGAGTCCCTGTAGGAGAGGATATGTAAATTTGTGTATTTAAATGGCTAGTTCCTGAATGGCTATCTCCTTGAACGGCTGTCTCCTGTGGGGAGATATGCAAGGAGGATTAGTGTCTGTTTGGCTAATGGTCCACTGTCTGCTGGAAATCACAGTGTTCCTGGGTGAAGTTCATTTACAAGTGCTGAGTTTTGATTTTGGTGTTTTTCAGGACTGGTAGCCAAGCTTTGTTTACTTTGAGGTTTTCTTCTTTCCTGTTGAAGTTGTCCAGGTGTTTGTGGATTGCAATAGCTTCTCTGTGCATTCTGACATGATAGTTGTTGGCCTGGTCCAGAATTTCTGTGCTTTTAAATAACATTTTGTGTCAGGTTGGTTTATAACATGTTCTGCTACTGCTAATTTTTCTGGCTGGCCTAGTCTGCAGTGTCTCTCATGTTCCTTGATTCGTGTTTGCACACTGTGTTTAGTGGTCCCTATGTAAACTTGTCCACAGCTCCATGGTATGCGATAAACTCCTGTGGCTGTGAGAGGTTCTCTTTTGTCCTTCACTGAGCGTAGCATTTCTTGGATTTTCTTGGTTGGTCTATAGATTGTTTAGACTGTTTGGAGGTTGTGTTTCCTCATCAGTTTCCCTATTTTGCCTGTGACTCCTTTATGTATGGTAAAAACCTTCCCTTTGGGTGGCTGTTTTTCTTCATTCCTGTGGTTTTTTTCTAGGTCTGGCTACTGTTGTGATGTCTGATCTGGAGTAACCATTAGCCTGTAGAGCCCAGTTTAGGTGCTTCAGTTCGTCCTCCAGGTAGTGGGGTTCACAGATCCTTTTTGTGCAGTCTACCAATGTTTTTATTGTGCTTTGTTTTTGTCCTGGGTGATGATTGAAGTTCTTGTGTGCAAAAAACCATTTGCCTTTGTTGGTGTTTTTGCTTGTGATGTGATTGCCCATTTAAGGTAGGAATATATAAAACATGTAGTGGGCTATTTGGTTCAGTATTTCGAAGTGGAAACATAACCTTGACACATACACACACACATAAATGTTCAATGTGGGGAGTGTGATGCACAGGTGTATCAGCTGAATGTACGTCTCTGTTCAGCCTGCCCACCTGTCAGGATACCAGGACATACAGTAATTCAATTTATTCTGTGAAGACCTCTGATGTAGCAAATGGTTTGCACAGATCTGCAGAGCTAGCTGACAGTTGCAAATGTATCAATGTCGATGAGCTGTAAGCTGGTGCAGAGGTCACTGTGGGGAGATGCTAGGAACTCTGCAGAGCTGGGTAGTTTAGTTTGTCCTATGAAGTTGAACTAAGCAGTTCTGTGTTGAATCTTGAAGTGTGAAGATGACTTTTCTTCTGTGGATGCTCTAATATATTGTAAATAGTCTTTATTATGTTCTAGTAAAGAACAGGAGGATTTTAGACATAAGCCTGTGTTTTTGCCTTTGTTCTGATGCCTGAAGGAACATTTACTCTGCTACCATTTTATGCTGCCTGGACCTTTTGAAGAGGTCCCCAGGGCATGCTACCACCTGACAACCTCATCACTTAAGCTGCCACAAAATAAATATCTGTGGAGACTGCAGCTCCACTGTTACCATCTCTATGTGAAACTACCCCCTTATCCCTTCCTTCGACTTGGGTTTGACTTAATCTGGATAGTACTTGTGCAGTATTGGTGTGTGTTTAATTACAGGGTTAGCATGCCAAATAAATACTAGTAAAGGCATGGCTTTGATAAACAAATCATAAAGGTTGGTTTGTTGTGTAAAGAGTATAACAAAAATGCTTTGAACTTTGTCTTCAACTTGGTTAAATTCAAACTGGCTGCTAGTCCCACTCTGTGGTGACCGTATAATTCCAGAATCTGCCACACTCAATAATAACTTTTGAGGTTCTTTCTTTCCTCTTACTCTATATTCCAATCAGCCTCTATTTCTCTTAACAATTGTTCTCACTGCACATACATTCCCTCAGCTCCACTCACAACCATATGCACATTCCAGGCCTCTCCTTATCACATCACATCTTCTGATCTCTTTTTCAGCTGTCATATCTCCCTTTCATTCATCCTCTCATCACTCTTGGAGACCTTTCTCATACCAGTTTCCTGCCACAGGATTTGCTCCTTCATGCTCTCTTTCCATTTGCTCCTTCATGCTCTCTTCCCATTCATCACATGCTCTCCACAGGGAGGATAGAGAAGAATAGTGCAGATGGTCCAACGCCTCAGTTTGAATAGCAAAGGCCACTTCTAGTGAATGTGATGTTACCCTAAGAGGTGAGGGGGGTGCTTTTGACCCCCACTCAAAATGCCAAAATCTCTATTATTATCTGGGGAAATTATTAGCTCAAATGGAAGCCTATGAGAGGAGGGTTACTTTGGGGATTTTTTCACCTATGTATACCAGTATGAACTAACAGTAGAGAGCACTCCAGTTAAAGTGAAATACACTATTTTATGGGAAATAACACAAAGTGAACTCACACACAAAACATGTGCTTCAGTACCAAAAAGGAGTTTTGCAGAGTAAGACAGGAAGATTAGATAGAGGGAGAGATTCAGGAATATACAGTGAGAGTTACCAGTCTTGGAGAGAAGAGCTTTGTGCAACAAAGATACTCAAACAGGTGTCCAAGGGTAACACAGGAGATTCTGATCCATGGTGTGCTGAGAAAGAGAGTGGCTGGGTTCTTCCTCTGTGTCACACTTTACTATTGTCGAAGGACTAATATTTATATCCTATTTTATATCCTGAAGGAATGCTCTGTTTATCAAAATGGCTTTCCCATGGGATAGACAAAGGATCCACCTTTCTGCCTGCTAGACAAAGGAAACAGAAACAGAAACTCAACTCTCTGAAGATGCCAGCCACAAATGCAGGCAAAACGTCAGGAATGAACTCTTCCAGAACACAGCCTCACAGCCTGGAAAAAACCCACAGAAAACCTTTGGATGCCAGCTGTGAAAGCCTTCGACTTCACATTCAACTGAATGTGTCCATGGCTAGGAGACAGAAATTGATGGGTTTGCGACAACCATACAAGGTTGGACAGGTGGGGGTATAGAAGAAATTTCTGTAGGAATAGATTTGGGAATGGTTATTTAATTGTTTGATTGAATTATAGCTGAGATGCCCGCTGCTGGAAGAAAGGATTAGCACATACCTCATTAATGGCTGTGTAAGGGGCTTCCGCATAGTCCTAATTTGAGCTTGCTTGCCATTGCATTTGTAAGACACATCCCAGGTTATGGTGATTGCCAACTGAGGTCTATACAAGGGGGAAAATATATGAAGAAATCAAAAAAAGCAGCCATTTGCAGTGCTGTGACCTGTCCTAATGATCAAAAGAGCCCCCCTAAATTCCACATAACCCCTAACCATGATGGTGGCTGTGAGTGATTTATTAACATTTGTAAATCTGCCACCACCATTTTTTTTAAAAAAATATTTATCATGGTGCTTACATGTGACATTTCATGTTTACAAAAAGGAAAGAAAAGAGAGTATAAGATTGCTATTTTATCAATGTACAGGGTCCTCGCTTAGCTCAAAATCTAACATGGCAACAGCAGGTGCTTTCCCTGTTTGCTAGCTCCGCCCACATGCTCATCCAGCCAATAAGATTACACTGCCTGTTCGCATATACGTGAATGTGAGTGTCCAAATGATCACACATTTGCATGCCATATAGAGCTTTTTTAAAAATCTGGGAGCAGCCCCGGAGGCTTCCCACATGGAGTTTAAGGTGGATTTGGTTGCCCCCCCTTCTGAATGACATGTATTTATGTGAATGTCTTTGTACATCTTCAATTTGCATCCCATTAGGGTTATTTTCACCATAGAGTCAAGCCCTGACCTTTGGTTTGCTTCAGTCAACCTCACCCTCAAAAGTGTCCAATATTTTCAATTATGAGATATCATGGGAAGGGGGTAGTAGGGCATACTAACAGTGATGAGGAACAGAGAAACTGGGCAGGGAGGGAGAAAGTGGAGGTGAACCCTTTACCTGTATGTCATTTCTCCACGACCAATCAATTCTCATGCAGAGTTACAGATGTATACCAGTTCACAAGTGTGCATACATATGAAATCCTCCAAAGAAAAGGGCCACAAATTTGAAGGTGATTTTGAGTACCAAAATGTTTAAATCCCTGCTTCTCAAGCTCTGTTTGTGTTGGAATGTAGTTCATATTTGGATGAACTGAGTCAGACTGATTCACACTGGAGAAAGTTGGGACATGTCCTAATTGAAGTGGAATCTACTGAAGCAAGGGTAGAATCAGGTGGACCTGCAGAAATTGTTGATCTCCACATCCCACCAGCCATAGTCAATAGTTAGGGATGCTGGCAATTGAAATCTGACAACATCTGTGTTGTAGCCACTCCTTATAATTATAGTAGTATGATTATACTTTAATTGCCATGATTCTGTCCCATGGAATCCTTGGATTCCACAGTTTGTGGAAAGGTACTTGGAATTCTGTTCTAGATAGTGCTTGTCCCCTCCTCTAAACACTACTACAATTAGCCAGCAGATAAGTCTAACCTATAGATCCAAACATTATCTAGAATGGAGCCATGACTGTTAAAGTGGTATCAAAACTGCTATATTTTTTGAATGTGTATATGCCCCTGGAGGGCCATGTGATTCCCAACCCCTGCTTCAGAGGAAAGTAAATCTGAATAGGAATCTTTCAAAATCTTCATTAGTGATTCAAATTCAGGTGTAAACTGAAATACCTCTTTCTCAAGAGTTGGGGAATGGTGATGAGGAGAATCTTGGACTGATTCACAAATTATTTACATGGAAGAAGGGGGGAGGTCTTTTGAACAGGAAATAGTACAGTTGTCCCTCCACATTCGCGAACTTGACATTCGCGGTTTCGGTTATTCGCGGTTTTGGGAGGGCCCCCCCGGGCCCCCCCAAAACCGCGACACAGGGCCTCCAGAGGCCCCGTGAAAGACCTGGGGAGGGGTGGGGAGGCCTTCGCGGGACGCCCAGAGGCCCTCCGGAGGCCCCACGAAGGTCTGGGGAGCGGTGCGAAGGCCTTCGCGGGACCACCAGAGGCCCTCCGGAGGCCCCGCGAAGGCCTGGGGAGGGGTGGGGAGGCCTTCGCGGTACCCCCGGAGGCCCCGCGAAGGCCTGGGGAGGGGTGGGGAGGCCTTCGCGGTACCCCCGGAGGCCCTCCGGAGGCCCCGCGAAGGCCTGGGGAGGGGTGGGGAAGCCTTCGCGGGACCCCCGGAGGCCCTCCGGAGGCCCCGCGAAGGCCTGGGGAGTGGTGCGAAGGTCTTCGCGGGACCCCCGGAGGCCCTCCGGAGGCCCCGCGAAGGCCTGGGGAGGGGTGGGGAGGCCTTCGCGGGACCCCCGGAGGCCCTCTGGAGGCCCCGCGAAGGCCTGGGGAGCGGTGCGAAGGTCTTCGCGGGACCCCCGGAGGCCCTCCGGAGGCCCCGCGAAGGCCTGGGGAGGGGTGGGGAGGCCTTCGCGGGACCCCCGGAGGCCCTCCGGAGGCCCCACGAAGGCCTGGGGAGGGAGGGAGGGAGGGCCAGGGAGACCTCCGCGGGGCCTAGGAAGGCCCCGCGAAGGCCTGGGGAGGGAGGGAGGAAGGGCCGGGGAGACCTCCGCAGGGCCTAGGAAGGCCCCACGAAGGCCTGGGCAGGGAGGGAGGGAGGGCCAGGGAGGCCTCCGCGGGGCCTAGCAAGGCCCCGCGAAGGCCTGGGCTGGGAGGGAGGGAGGGCCGGGGAGACCTCCGCGGGGCCTAGCAAGGCCCCGCGAAGGCCTGGGGAGGGAGGGGGAGGGGTGTTTGTTATTCGCGGATTTTTCACATTCGCGGGGGTCCGCAGAACGGAACCCCCGCGAATGTGAAGGGACGACTGTATTTTCTCCATTCCTGAACAATAATATTGTTTTTACAAAAAAAAAAAAAAAGCATGAATTTTGGACAGTATAACTCTGCCATAAGTAAAAGTCGACTTGACCTCAGTTAATGGCAACAAATAAGTCCTAAACTAAAAGTAGGTTTTGAAGAGGTTTTCTCAGCTGGAAGAAAATTGCTACAAATATTTGTTGCTTTCTTCCAGAATGAAATTAACTAGCTTCTAATTACAGTAGATTTTTTTTCATGTCTCTTTAATCCCAGTGCTAGGAGGGGAAGCAATGTTAGATTACTGTAATTTAGGACTTGTCAGTAGCCAGTACTTTTCGCTTTCCTCTAGAAAAATGAATGCTAAAACTGTTTTGGTAGAGTCTGTGAAACCCGGACCCCTGCAGCATTGGGCACTTGCTCAGAAAGGGCTGATTACTAAAATTTCTGAAATTTCATCCAATTCTTCGTTGGAATAAGTTGGTGGTTTTGTTTTGTTTTTAAATGTGAAGGTGTAAAGTAGGGGGGGGGATCCTTTACTTTTTTATTTTATTTTTAATTTAGTAGACAACAATCTGTTCTTGATGATTTTTTTTTCCTGAAACCCTTGCAAACATCCAGTTTGGACAAGCAGGACAAAAAGGGTTTATTCATCTTTAGTGACAAAGAGAGGCAAAAAGGTTTGGATTTCCTAATTGAGAATGGGATTTGGAATGACAGATTGCAGTGGGAGAATTCTGGAACCTATCACTTCAGATCACAAGTTAGAAATAAAGATATATTTTTGCATGTAACAACCAACACTAGGGAGAAAGGCTTTGCTAGCTTATTGCAGAGGGTTGTTTTGTTTTGTTCTTAAAATCTGGAGTCCATTCCAAGTATTCATAATTTGATTATATTGAACTAGATTCAGTTGTTATTCCCCCTTACAGTAGTACAGTTGACTCAATGGAACTTATAGAAGTGTTGACACAATAGCTCCCATTTGTTTAATTGTTTAGCAATCTAGTTGGGATGAGCAACTGGATTTAGCATGTTATTTATAGTTAACTTATCACTAAAGCACTGAAAGGTACTCAGAACACAAACTTAGAGCTGCCTCCTTCTACCTGTGTCTTAGTAGATTTCCAGATGGGGAAAATAATCCCTGTGGAGGTCGGGAGAGAAATGGGGCTGTTCTGCTCCCAGCACTCCATTTCATATGCCCCCGTCCTTCTCCCAACCTCCATTTGTTCTCCCTCCATCCTGCTTTCATTTTCCTTCTGCTATTTTCCACTACTTTTACTAACAAAGAATTTCTGTTAGTAAAAAATAACAGAAGGAAAATGAAAGCAGGATGGAGGGAGAACAAATGGAGATCAGGAGAAGGACAGGTGTGTGTGAAATGGAGCACTGGCAGCAGAACAGCCCCATTTCTCTCCCAATCTCTGTGGGGGTTATTTCCCCCATCTGAAAACCTCCTTAGAATCATAGAGTTGGAGGGGACTGCAATGATCATCTAGTTCCTGCCATGAAGGAATAAGTAACTAAAGCACTGATGGAAGATGCCTGTCCAACATCTGTTTAAAAACCTCCAAAGAAGAAAAGTCCACCATCCTCTGAGGCAGTCTATTCTACCATCAAACATTTCTTACAATAAAAAAGTACTTCCTAATGTTTAGGCAGAATCTCTTTCCTTATAATTTGAATCCATTGGTTCTCACGTCTTTGGAGCAGCAGAAAACAAGCTCGCTCCATCTTTCACATGACATCCCTTCAGATACTAAAAAAAATGGCTATCACATTACATTTCAGTCTTCTCATCTCCAAGCTAAACATACCCAACTCCTCATAAGGCGTGGTTTCCAGACCTTTGATAATCTTAGGGCCAGTCCAGATGGTGAAATAAATCCTCATACAATCCAGGGGGAATCCCATGTGTCTAAATGGGAAACCCACAGTATTCCATCATTTTCGGATGGAGTCAAACACAGATAACTTTGCACACCAGCAAATTTGCAAAAATATTGTTGAGACAGATGAAAGCTGCTGGGAATTGGTGTAGGTCAGTCCACATTTTATTCCCCCGTCTAGACTGGCCCTTAGTAACTCTTCTCAGGACACATTCCATATTGTCAAGAGTCTTGAAATGGTATAATCCAAAACATTGCCACCACTTTCTCTTTAAAATTTGTAGAAGAGCTCAAAGAGATTCTTTGGAAAGGAAGTGCCTCGTAATAGAGGTAAATGGAGTGAATAGAGCTGTTTTTTTTTAATTAACCCTTGTCTGTATGCCAGTTCTTAAATATTTAATTGCATTGAGGCAAACATCCATGTTTCTCACCCCAATCTCATGAAAGTTCAGTAAGTGAAGTAGAATTAAAAAGAGAGGAGGGAAAGAGCATATTCAGTCTTTCAGATTAAATGTTCTTTTTTTATTCACTGCATTAAATGCTCCAATTGCTTTTCTCGTATAATGAGTAACAAGGAAAGAAGCAAAATCTCAAATGACTGCTTAGCAGCCTGGCACCTTGATCCCCCTGCTCAAAAATTACTAGTCCAAATCTGATGTACCCTGAGCATCAGACGTTCTATTTGATTTTGCAATGCTCAAAGAAGTGAAATGAATTCATCCCAAGGGCAAACTGCTGGAGCTTGTTTACAAACTTGATTGTCTGTCTTTGGGTAGGCATCCAATTGCAGTGAAGTCATTTTCCCTAGCTCCTGTTAACTTGTTAAATTGCCTGTTAGATTCATCAATTTCCCTTGTGCCGTCACACAGAAGGAAAGGTCTTTTCCACTTGAAGATCATGCTTTAGAAACTTTTCTCAGTTTGAATTTTATGAAGCATTTATCTCCCACAGGAAAGAACTACAGTAGGATCCAAGTTTTATGGATTTCCAGACAACTGCTGATTCATTTATCTTTTCGTTTTATGGATTGGATTAAGGAAAATCCAACTCAGCCTTCATTAGTGTAGGCTCACCAAGAAATGTGGCTGAATTCCATTGGAAAGGGAGCAGCAGATTTTTTTTCTCTGCTAATAGCAGTAGCGTGAACCAGACTGAGGGCTTATTAGAACCTGGCAATGGTGAAAAAGGCTACACTGGCTCTGTAGCTTGTGCTGTGAATGGCCAGAGCACACCTGTACATGATGCCATTTTGCATTGTGTTGCTGCAAACAAGGATGGATAAATAAGGATGTTTCAGTTCCCACATTTCTTGTTCTTCCATCTTAGCTTGTTTAGAATGCTGAGAATATCCCCAGTCTTAAGTTTGTGCTTTTTCCTGAACACTGGGTTATTGATGTTGTTTTAAAAAATAAATGTTTTCAGTAAAATTAGAAGAGTTTGGGTGAAAATGCAATTCAAATCAATTACCCTCTTCCTTCTCTTAGTAGACATTGCCACTGCTAAAGTGCTGTGTGGCCTACAATGTCAGTGAAGACCACAGAGCTGTGTTTCTATCAAATTCCTTCTGGAATTGAATATTTGAAATTAGAATATAGGCCTAATGAAATATGGATGAATAAAATTATTCTAGCAACTATTTCCAAAGGTAAAATAAAAAAGGTTGAACCCAACTCTTATTTCAAAGAACTCCTCTAAGTTATATTTCAAATTGCATACTTTATTTAACCACTAGTTAAATGCAGTTAACCACTAGTTAAATGCATTAGCATTTAGTCTGTATATATTTTTAAATGCAAGAAGCTGCTTTTTGGATGAATGGTGATAGCAGTTATTGAGATCACAGCAGGTGAGAGGAGTTCAACTTTTCCTCCCTTCTTAAGCTAACAGTGAAAGAACAGTAATCTGAAGCTACTCTTTGCATAAAGATAGAACATCCCATTGACATCAATGAGAATCTGCCAATCAATGCAAAAACAACTTTGAAGAAACAAAAAGGAAGAAAGGGTATGTGGAGCTCAAGCAAACTAAAGGAAGAAAGGATAATCCTTTCCAGTTTGTGGATTTCAACTACCAAGGCCTGAAGCCAAGACCTGAAGCCTTGGGTCCAACCACAGGGAGAAAAGTGGCAAATAAATAAAATAATACAATAATAATCCTATTGTTAGTCCAAACAAGAGTAGACCCATTGAAACAATGAGGTTTACTTATGTGTTGACTCACCATTCCACAGTTAATTCAATTGATCTACTCTAGTTGTGACAAACCAAAAGGATTCAGGAGCATGTATACAAAGCATAATTCATTTCTACCCATATGTACTCAGGAGTAAGCCTAGTAGAACTGCTATTGTATTGGTATACAAGCTAGACACCCTGACTGGAATTAAAATCTGTCATGATTTTAGTCAGGAGTAAGCACAGTTTAACCACTGTTTTAACTGCTTAGTTCCATGCTGAAGTTTCTGTTGACTTGGGACTTCTCTAGATGACCTATATACCCTATCTTGCCCCTGTTTTGGAGCCCTGCAGTCCAGACAATGCCCCATTTGGGCAGTCCTCATGATTGCTGGGGCAAAGATGGGGGAATGCCTACTACACCATTTTAAAATAATACCTGGTAAATCCCACTACAACCAGCAAAAAAATGAATAGGCCCTGCATTGACCACAGGAGCCCAGACTACCATGACAGCCCATCACTGTAGCTGCTGTCTGCCTCACTCTTCTGCAGCCAGGAAGGAGTCCTGCAGCATGTGACTAAGGAGGCATGACCAAGGCTGGTCACATGCAGGGGGCCTTGCTCACCTGTTATAGGCTGGCTCTGGAGAGTGGGACACGGGTGGCACTAATGGTGCTGCAGAGACCAGGAGGCATGGTGGTCTGGACTCCATCCCATTCTGTGCAGGAAATGGGGGAGCAACGGGCCAGATCCATGGACAGAATATGCTGGTAGGGAGCCAGCATTTTCTGGCCCATGTAGATGACCCCTATTGAAGAAGTTCAATGAAATAGCTTTCCTGTCTACAAGATGACAGCCAAAGCCACTTGCAGGAAGGATGAGGAACCCAAAGAGGCCATATCCAGCACATAGTGTGGAGGAACAGAAGCCATAGAAATTTAATAAGTCTTCCAATGTTTTAATGTATCATAGTGGCATTTTTGAAGACATGGAGTGAAACATCCTGGATTCCATCATACTCAGGGCACATTTAAGATTTCTACTGTAGTTGTTTTTCAAGAAGTTCCATCCTACCAGAAGAAGACATGTGGAAACAGGAGCACGTCTAGATATCCTGTCGCCCAACTTCTTGTTACATTTATGCTTAGTTCAATTATTTTTACCTCTTGTTTTTATTCCCATTTTATGTTGTTATTTAGTTAGTTCACTTCCATTTTCACACTTGCCATTTATCCCATGTTATTGTATTTGTTTGTTTTTTTCTTTGTCTCATTTTGTAATTGCATACATTTTTATACATTTGTTAGCTCTTTTTACGAAAGCCTGGAAAACCACTGTGAGACAACATTGACAGTATTAGATGGGTCAATGCCCTACCTCAGTATAAGGCAGTTTCCTATGTTCCAAATCCTAGTGGCCTACTTCAGATTTTGGAAAGACAGAAACATCATTGGAAAATCACTGACATATTTTCCTGCCTTTCCATGAAAGGATAGTGCTAGACATGGGGGCAGGGGGAGAAGAGGTGTGATTTTTGAAGTCCACAGATTTTGCTTCTAAGAGGTTGTTCTCTGTGGTTGCTCCCAAATTCTAAAACTCCCTTCCTAGAGAGATTAAACAGGCACCCTCTATGCTATTCATCCATAGGTATGTAAAAAAACATGTTTCATCATGTTTTTAAAAACATGTTTCATCATGCTATTTGAGACATTATCAGGCGTGTCAAAAGTGGCGTTATAGCAACACTAGGAGATCGCAAAAGATGATGTTGCTCCCCCTTGTTATGCACCCATTATGCTGCCGTTCCTCCATTGCTGCCTTTTATTGATGCAAGAAGCCATCAATAGATCCTCATTCTATTTGTGTTCTGGATTTGTCTGTGTGTGACAAGGTGCCCCTTTATGCTGGCGAGATTCTAGCATCAATGGGAGGTCCCTGCCAGAACACTTCCAGGTGAGATCAGGACCTCCAGGTAAGAGACACACTTTTTCTGACTCTCCCCGGGTTACTTGAACATTTTAAGTGTGTTTTTGTGCTTGCTGTCATGTTTTAATTGTTACTTTTATTTTTATTTTTGAATTTCCCACACTTGTGTCTTTTCACAAGAATCCACAGGATTTTGATCCAAGAAGTGAATGGAGCACTGTTAGATCTCCTTTCACTCCTGGGCTGCCATGTCGATGGGAGAGGAGGTAAGTGCGGTGGGGAGGGTGATTGTGGTGTAACTGGGATGGGACAGGGGCGGGAGTGGAGACTGTGGGACAGGAACACTCTTTTTTTTTTTCCCTGTCTGATAATCTCCTGAGACAAATGGTTTAGGAGGAAAGGACCTTTCAAAATATGCAGTACTATTTGGGTTTGTGTGTGTGTTTTTTTTAATTGTCATAATTTTAACTGCTTTCAGTTCTGTTGATAGATTAATTATATTTTTTCCAGTCTGGAAAAAAGGAAGGATGGTAATGATGACTATGGTGATGGTGGTAATAACAAAAACATCATCATCATCATCATCAACAACAACAACTGCTTACTTAATCCAGTAATTTCTAACCCCAAAATCTCTTTATTTAAATGTATAGAAAGTTAAATGTCCCAATTTTTGAGGAATGAAATATCAATTACTTATTGATAAGATAATATTGAAAAGCTGTAGAAGATAAAAGATAAATTTACACATACCATGACTACCAAAAAACCTCACTTGATTCTTCACACATAGATTGAAAAATGTCTCAAAATGCTGGGATCAGCAATATATCATAAAATTCTTCTCAGCTCTAATTAAATCATGGACTACTATGTTATCAGTAAATGGAGAAGAATATTACAGAATTAATATTAGGCATGGAATTTTTCAGGATGACTCCACATCACTCTTATTATTTGTCATTGCAATGATACTTTTTTCCAGTAATATTACAGAAAACAAATCAGGGATACGAAATATCCAAGCAAGCAGGAAAAATAAACCATTTATTCTGCATCAATGATAAAACTACATGGAAAGTCACCAGCAGAAACTGAATGCTTATCGAATACTGTAAGAACATTTAGTCAAAGTATCTCAAAGTATCTGAAATTGATAAATGTGCTACACTATCAATGCATAAGGGTAAAATTGTTGAATGAGAAGGAATAAAGGTCCCTGATAGAAATATCATTAAAAGTCTCAACTACAACTGTAAGTAGTTGAGAATATTGCAACATAATATTATCCAACATAAGAAAGTGAAAGAAAACATTAGTACCGAGTATATAAAAAGGGTATACAGAGTCCTAAAATCAAAACTTTTAACAGTAGAAATGTAATCCAGGCCATAAAACCCTGTTTCATATCAGTTACTGAAAACAGTGCTGGTATTGTTGACTAGATTCAAGCAGAACTAGATGCACCAGACCAAACAAACAAACAAACAAACAAACCAAAAACCCAGATAATTATGAGAGCAAATCACACTTTATAGCCTCATAGTGATATTAATTGAGTATATCTATGATGTAATATTCATGTCCAAGGGTTATTACAAGTAAAGAAAGATAGAAAAGACCCTTGAGTGAACACATCAAAAAAGGGGAAAGAAAAAAAAAGATATATATATATATAGAGAGAATACATTTAACACTGAAGAAACAGTATATGTATGTGTGCCTATATGTGTGTGTGTGTGTGTGTGTGTGTAAGTGTATATGACATAATAAGACCATACATAGGTACAGGTATATTTAAAAAATAGAAGAAAAAGCTGAGATGAACATCTGGAGTTTGGGACAGTGAAAAAAGAAACTGAAACACCTACATTACCAGCCGAGAGCAAATGCTTTTAACAAATTGCATCAAGGCAAATACTGAAAAAAATAACTATGGATAGTACATGTAATCTATGCAAAGAAAAAGATGAAACTTTTGACCTCTTGATTAGTCTATATAGCAAGATCACACTGAATATAAGAAATATCACAATAAAGTGGCTGAATATTAGAAGCTATGCAAAACATATGATTTACTGCAAAGGACTGGTGAGAATATAAGCCTGAGAAAGTGATCTAAGCATGGGACTTGATGATTCAAACTGACAAGCAGAACATAATATGCCAAACTTAACTGTTATTGAGAAAAAGAAAGCTTGGAGTATAGATATGCCAATTGTACATCTCCAAACGGACTTATGGAACATCTGAATTAAATTGCCATAGATAGAATTACAATAACACTATTACAAAACTGAAACTGTTAGGATTTCTGACTATGCTTTAACCAAAAATAAACTGGATCATGACCAAAGTGGTCCAAGGCAGAATGATCTGCTTTCCAAAATACAAATGGAATCTTGCTTTGGTATTCACCTCTAATATACAATATATCTGATGAGATATGGATTTTCCTTTCAGGAGAATTCAATTTGGGGGCCATTTTACAAATGAAAAGAAATCATCAGAACTGATTGTGGCCCCACATTTGATATTGTTCATAATGTCTAGAGGCACAGTCTGTTTCCACTGGTATTGTACACATATTTGTCCATCCCACCCTGCTAGGTACAGCCACTAGATCCCCTACCAGGCTGGACACTCTGCAGTTGATTTAGAGAGAAGGGAATGGGAAGAGTAATGTATGTGTGTGTGCACGTGCACATGTGTACACAAACACACACACACACACATATGTTGCAAGAATTTCATCTGCACTTCCCATTAGTCCACATTACAACATTTCCTCTTTGAAGCATTGTGACATGCTATTATCAAGACTGAAAGATAAAAGACACAGTGTCACTGTAGCATGCAAGAAAAAAAAGTTTAGGCAGATAATTACCATCAGTTCTGATTTACAGGTCAGTAGTTCAAATGCTTCAGGACATTTATCAAATCAGTTGGATGAGATAATAGTGGGGATGGATGGCTCTCTTTTATTTTTAATTCCCATTGGCTAATTTGTAATTTGACTGAACTAGACAGCTTCAACCTTTCAAGTCCCATTAAAGTCAATAGAATCCATCAGATGAATACTTCTATATTGCCTTCAAAAGGAGCATAAATTGCACACAGTGTGCACTGAAATGTTATTATTTTTGTGTTCAATACAGACTATGGGTAAGAGGACAGTGCTTACTTAAGAGAATTATCTTTTGAAGGTCTACCTGATTATTCCAGAGCAAAACTCCAGAAAGATAGGCTGGCGTGGGACACTTATCAGAAATAAAGCATAGACAGAAGGACAAAGAAAGAAGGTGAATGAAAGCATATGGGTAGTAGTGTAACCAGAGCAGGATACCAGAAGTAATGACCACAGTTGTCCACCTCTCTCTCCTGTTGATAGATGAAGCTACAGTTCAACCGGGAGAAGAAATATTGCAGCCTTCACTATGGCGTGAGAACAGTGGCAACCAGCAGAATCAACATATTTTGCTATTGATATGGCAATATTGAAACATCTGGCAGGAATTCTACTGGAATGAATGTCACAGAATTACAAAATATCCACTGAAAACATCCTTAGTTGTGTGCATCCCTAGGTTGATTCTGTTCCAAATATGTACATACTTATTAAAGAACAGACTACAGAACTCAGGAAAAGATCAGCAGTGAATTGACTATGCATGGGCAATCTTAAGAGAGCTTGAAACTTCACCTTTTAAAAGGAAATTGTTATGTTACTTATTAGTCTTTAAATTGTTTAATTTCATATTTATATTTTTATTTTTAATGTTTGTGTATTGTTTTTTAACTCACTGTTAGCCACCTTGACTATTTATACTGAGAGAAAGGTGGAAAATAATAATAATAATAATAATAATAATAATAACAACAACAACAGACTGATCACCCAGTAGGTAATTACTTGTTACTGTAATTGCAATCCAAAAAGTATATCACTGAATTATATGTTACTAATATTTTCTTTACAGTGTTTATGGACTTTTTCAGACAGCGCTTATTGCACCACAAACTTCTGTGAAAGATACGGTGCTGTTGTGCAGCAGGGGGTCCATTTTGGATGACACCGTCCCTCTTGAGAAATTGTCCGTGTCACTTCTGGGTATGATTGAAGGCATACACACCACAATTTTACTCACTGGCAACTTCTGTGAGTAAAATATGGTGCGGCTGCCTTCCATCATACACGGAAGTGACACGGACGATTTCGCGAGAAAGACGGCATCATCCAAAATGGAGCCCCTGCTGCGTGACAGTGCTGTACCCCTCGCAGAAGCTTGTGGCACAGTAAGCACTGTCTGAAAAAATCCTATATGTGGTTGGGAAAACTAGACAGTGAAGAAAGCTGACAAGAAATATGGTGCTGGAGGACAGTTGTGCAGAAACTATGGACTGCCAAAAAGAAAAATAAATGGGTCTGAGGGCAAATGAAACCAGCCATTCACTTAATCCCTTTCCTCACCATCTCCCTCTCCTCCAAACAATTACTAAGGGCTTGTCTACATAGGCAATAGACCCCATTTTGCCCCTGTCTTAGAGCCTTGCAATCCTGATGATGCAGGGCTTTTGCCCCATTCTGCCTCCAGGCAATCCTCATGATCCCAGGACAAATATGGGGCTAAGATGGGGTACAGCCTGATAAAACATTCTAAAATAATACCTGCGTTAAACTGGTGTATCCTGCTTTGTGTAAATAAGCCCTAAATCTTGTGGCTGAGCCAGCTTCAGAAGAGCAAGAAAACATCTCCTTATCCTCTAAGCTCTCTCATGTAGCTGACATCAATCCAATCAATCCAAGTGTCTGCCCTGGGCCACTGTTTGGAGAAGTCACCTCCCCCTCATACTCACACTGGCTCTCTTTATTTCTCTTACAACAGCAGACATTTCTTTCATTTAGGCAGAATGGGGGAAAGCAGAAAAGAGAGGCTTACTTTTTGAAGTGTTTTTTAAAAGAATTCAACTGTAATCTGAGTCTCTAGTTTTCAAACTAGCTCATGTTTTCAATGTGTCTCCATCTTCCTCTTCTCTTCCTCCTCCTCTCCATTTTTCTTTCTTTTCCCATCTTTTGCTCCTTGCTAGCTGCACAGCACTCCACAAGTTAGCCCATGTGATATGTCAAGATGGACCTAATTGGACCTTTGGCTAAGATATTCTGATATTGGAAGGAAAGGGGAAGATAATCTATTGACCATAGTAAAAGGAAAATATTACAGGAAAAACACAATTTAAACTGGTTCACCTATATACAGTTTTGGGGTAAGAACCTGATTAATTTGTAAGATTTCTTTAATTGTCTCGTGTACTTGCCCCAGAATTTTTTGATCTTTGGACAATGCCACCACATATACATCAAAGTTCCCTGACTTCTCCCACACTTCCAACAATTACTAGACATTTTTTTATTCCTCTTACTTAGTCTTGATGGCGTGTAGTACCACCTGAGAGCAATTTTTATGCAATTTTATTTTAAATTTTGGGAATCAGTAAATGTAAATGATATTTTATATGATTATGGCTGTTAGATTAGTCATAGCTAAAAAATGGAAAGTGAAAGATTGCCCAACAATAAATGAATGGAAATATAGGTTGGCAGATATGCTTGAACTGGATGTTTTAACAAACAAATTACGTAACAGGAAAGAGAGTAAATGGAAAGAAAAGTGGAAACCGGTATTGGATTATTGGATAAACAAGGGTGAACTACAAGATAGCAAGCTAATACAGGAATTTAAAATATCCCCAACATAGTAAGAAGTAGTGCTGAGACATATGATTTAATAGTAAAAATAATCCAAAGTCCATTATGTTTCATATGTTTTATTATTAGTCTGATAACTGTCAAAAGGACAGAAAAAGAAAGTCATAGAGAGATATTTTGTTACTATATATATGGAAGATACAATGTTGTCATTTCTTGTTGATGTAATACTGAGGGGTTTTTTGTTGTATACAAGTTCAAGAGTAACAACTGATCTATATGTAAGATGTTTTACCTTTAAAGGGAAAAAATAAAGTACAAAAAAAATAGCCCATTTGATTTTTCTTCTCTGTTAAGACTAAAGAAGCAGAAATCATGTTGTTACTCTGAAAAGTAGTGAATTACAGCCCTAATCATTATAGGTAAAAAAAAAAAAAAAGTAACACCATTCCAACACATTGTTGTTGTTAACTGTCCTTAAGTTAAGCTCAACTTACGATGACCTTGTGAATGAGACAACTCCAAGAAACCCTATCAACATTTCTTTAGACTCGGGGCTGTGGGCTCCTTGATGAGTCTACCTATCTGGTCTTCCTCTCTTCCTTCTACCTCCTACCTTTCCAATCATTATTATTTTTTCTAATGAGTCATGCCTTCTCTTGATTTGGCTGAAGTATGGCAACCTCAGTTTAGTCATTTTGGCTTCTAGGGAGAGTTCAGGCTTGATTTGTTATAGGACCCATTTAGTTGTCCTTTTTAACCATCCATGGTATCTGCAGAACTCTTCTCCTACTCCACATCTCAAAAGAGTTGATTTTCTATCTATCAGCTTTCTTCACCATCCAGCTTTCACACGCATAAATAGTATTGGCAAATATGATTGCATGGACAATCCTAACTTAAGTGTTCAGTTGTATATCTTTGCACTTCAGGATCTTATCTAGTTCTTTCATAGCTGCTCTTCCCAGTCTAAGGGCTTGCATACAGTGGCCACCTGGCATATTCTGGCCTCAGAGCTGAACCAGACCCCCCCCCCCCTCATTACCATGATGAAATGGGCAGAAGTCCACATGCTGGTATCAGCAGGCACCTCCACTGCTGCCATGCATCACACTCTCTGAAGCCAGGAAGGAGGCCCTTGGCATGTGATCAAGGCTGGTCAGATGCAGGGGACATTGATCACGAAGCATCTTCCCAGCTTCAGTAGAAGAAATGTGAACATATTTGTTGCCTGAAAACTGGGTGCTGCAGAATTCTGTGAATGCATAGTCCTCTTTAGGCATTCATGTTTTAAAACGTGTGCAGCAGTCAGAGGCATGTGTGCCAGCCCCTCCATGTGTACCAAAAGTGTAGCATGGATACATATTTGGCTGGATGCAGCAAGAGCCCACACAGCATAGAAATACTGCACAACTAAGGTTCCTTGGACTGTAATCAAATTCAGCCAGTTTCTCCTCCTCATGCTTTAAAATGTGAACACCTGAGGGATATGTATTGAAAGTCGTGTTCATGTATTACAGCCTTGGCGCAATGTTTTGTACCCCTGCACTTTTTGCTGTGTCCCCATTGATGAGCTCCACTGCTCTCTGTGTGTTGAAGAGTGAAGGTCTGCTGCAGGGCATAATCTCAAATGTGTGCATGTTCCTAAATAGATGAATCAGTCTATGGGCTTGTCTAAATGGTGAAAATTTTCCTCATAGACTTTGAGGAAAATACCTTTTGTCCAAATGGGATCCCATGGTGGTTCACCATATTCAGAAGGAGAGGGTGAACAACACCATATACTGCATGGGAAAAGCCACGAAGGCTTTCCCCAAAGTTTTTAAAATAATGCAAGCGAAATATACTTTCCTGCTCATTGGGACAACCAATCACTGCAAATTCCAGATCGACCAGATAACAGCAGATTCTCGATAAGAGCAGAAGTGGAAAGCTGATTGGTCAGATGTGCACGGGTGGTGGTGGTGGTGGAGCTTGCTAGCCACAAAGGGATGGAACCTCCATGTTGGATTTTCACAGTAGTGAGCATGCACTGAAGTGGTGAAACAGCTTTTTAAAAAAGGCTTATGTAAGCAGAAGGTCACACTTCCGCACCTTAGATTTGCTGTTTTAAAAAATCCTGTTTGAAGGTGACAACTTGTGGAGAATAAAAACATCTTGATTCAAAGGCATGCCCGTGTGAACATCAAAGACAGATATCTTCGTATACCAGCATCTTGCCAAAAAACCACAGAGACAAATGAACACTGCTGCAAATTGGCTTTACTGAAAACCAGTCCACATTATATTACCTCATCTAGAGAAGCCCTATATCAGCTCTCTATCAGTATGACATGTATTCCATCATAAGTTTGTGTTGTCTAGTTTCAGCATCAGTCTGCAGACTTTCTTTAAATGCAGCAACACAATTACATGACAGCAATTTTTTTTAAAAAAAAACGTTAAAATATTTCTATCCTGAATAGAAGAAATGTTGAATTTTGACAAATGCTTATCAAAAGTGAACTGTCAACAAATTGAAATGAAATTCTTTCTCTTTCCAGTTTTCTGACCAATGGTTTCTGTGTTCTGTCATAATGTATCAGGACTGGGCAAAGAACCTGGATCCAGATATTTGCTATTCTTTACTTCTGTAGCTGGTGAAGTGTAGTTATTGTAAGAGAAAATATGTCACAGATGCCTCCCAGGAGACTTTGCAAGGTTGCTGGGTCTAGATATCCTGAATGGGTTCCAGCACCCTAAAGAGGTGCAGAGAAGAGAAAACTCTGTAGCTTGCCTACCTCTGTTACTTTTGAGTTGACAGTCTCTGTCTTCAAGCATCTGAAGGTAAATTTGTGTATGCTACCAATGTGTGCTCATGTTTAATAAATCTGAGCATTCAAAGACCAGCTGTACAGCTCTCTCAGTGGCAAGTCTCCATATTTGCATTCACTTCGCTTGGCAGCTCATCAGAATCTGAGTATAGCAAAACTGTCAGAGCAAGATATAAAGCATATTTATTTTGTTCAGCATTTGATGGGACTAGAAGATAAAGGTTGTCCCATTAAAATTTACTTTTGATTATTTTTTTTCAGGCTAGTTGGTGTTTAATTTCTGAAACTGACCTATCCAATTTCTAGAGGATGGTGAAAAAAACAAAACACAGAGCAGCATGGAAAACAGCATATTTACATTTGAAAGGTTTTAATTATTGCACTGGCATTTTTGGATTCTAAAGAAAAGAAATGTAAAAATAGGTGCAGTGTGTGCATCTGAAGATTCAACATTCTGAAACATGCAACTTGTATTTTTGATTTTCATATTATATTTTGTATAAAAACTGACAAAGATAATGACTGATTCTGTTGTATGGCTTACCTGCCCTTTTTATTATTATTATTATTTTAGGATCCGAGGATATTGAACATAGCTGATGAATAAGGGAATCCTAGCCTACAGGGAGCAAACTGACCAAGAACTTCTCTCTGAGGTGTTTACCTCCAAAGTAAAGCACTCTAAATTTGGCTTTTATTGACATGTTTTACCTATTACCACCTCTGCATTTATCTACAAAGCAGACAATACAAAACCTGCTTAAGAGATTCACTGTACTCAGCCTACAAAGTAGCTTGAAGATTTGCATAGGACATAAGTAGACCCAGATCTCAAGGGATGTTATTTATTGAAGCAAATTTGGAGCCTGTACAAATTACATTGGAAAATCAAGACATCTTGCTACAAAAAGCCTTATTTCTCACCACTGGGTCTTCTTGGAAGACCATTTTCAATCCCCATGGTGATCTCTAGCAGGGATAGGAAATTTGGCCAATATACATTCAGATTTCATAATGCTATTTAACATTGGCCAATGGCCAATAAGTGATCACTTCTTCACTCACTATCAGCTCTGGAGGCCTGGATGGACATGCCTTTTTTTTTAAAGGTACAGTGTTTTTTTTTAAATAAATAACTTATTTCTCTAGTAATAAACACCATGTGCTCCCCCACCCCCATTCAGTGTATGATAAAGGTTCAAAACTAGCTATCTGGATTGCTTGGGGGGGTGGGGAATAGCTTTTTGCTCTAACCTATCCTGAAATAAAAAGAACCCATCATTTATGTAAGGATAAAATAGTTCTGTTTAGCTGCTCTGGATATTCCATGAAAAGGAAAATGTCATCTGTTTGCTTTAAAAAAAAAAAACAACAGTGAACATGAGCAACTGATTTTTTTTCCCCTCTAAAAGCAATGGAAGGGAGGAGGCAGAGGGTGGCTGAACTTAAATCCCTTCTAGTCCTGTCCTCTGCTTTCCTGGTGATAGCGCAAGTGCAGAGGCAAAGTTACAGGCCTCCATCCTGTGCTCGCTCAAAAGGTGTTCCTACAGTGCAGTCGTGATCATGCTGGGAACCCTATTTGCCACCTGAAGCAAGGAGACATGATACTTTGTACATTGTATATACAGAAGCTAGTTGGACTGACAGGATAACATTAGGACCTTCTACCACACCTGAGGCCAGCATGCAAATTTAGGGTATGCAGCCAGGCCATGCAGCATATAAAGTTCTGTCTTTCAAGAGAGGGTAGAGGGCAGGGAGCTGAGGCAAAGGGATACAATTTCTTTACAAAGTTTCTCCTGGAAGAAAGCAATGAGTAATTTTAGAAGTTTTTATCAGTTCGCCCCCACTATAAGTCTTCAAAAACCACACCGTTTTTGAAGTCTATTTACAATTTGTGAATTTGTGATTTATTCTGCAGAAAATTTGAATGTGGTTGTTTTTCACAAAAAAAAAAACCACATAATTTTCTGCAGAGGAACAACATTTTCTGCACATTCTCTACATTGATTCCCACACAAAAAAATGTTGTTTCCTGTGCAAATCAACCATGAACACATTTTGCATCAGATAAGTCCCCGGTTACAGCAATTGCTATGCAGAAAGATGATTTTTAGTGAGAGAAACATTGGGCCTATCTAAATGGTGAAAATAATAAGAATGGGATGCAAATGGAAGGCGATCCATTCATAAGGACATTCACACAAATATGTGTCATTAGGAAGGGGGGTTACCAAATCCACCACAAAGTCCATGTGCAAAGCATCTTGGGCTTTCTCCAGATTTTGAAAAAAGCTCTGTACTACATGCAAATGTATGATCGTTTGGACAGTTGCATTTGCACAGATATGAACAGGCAGCACAATCTGATTGATTGGACAAGTATGTGGGGGGCTAGCAATACAGAGAAAGTGGTGGCTACTGCTGCCATTTTGGATTTTTGGCTAAGCAAGGGTCTGGTAAGTCAATCAAATGGCAATTTTATGCTCTCTTTTATTCTTTCCTTTTTTAAAAAAATATGAAATATTGCATGTGAGCTCCAAGGGAAACTGTCAAACTGTCATCTTGGCTAGGGGGTCATGTGGCGTTTAGGGGGGTTCTTTTGACCATGAAGACAGGTCACATCATTGCAAATCCCTGCTTTTTTGAACATGTTTGAATTCCCCCCCCCTCATTGTTTCCTCTGCAGAAATGCTGACTTCAGCACAAAACAACCATGTGTGAATGTTGTGCACAGTAAGTCCTGAACTGCAAAGTTTCAAATAAAGCTTTGAGATATCTAGAAGCAGCAGCCAACATCAGGACTCTAGAGCTTGAAACAGATTTACTACCTCTAAGATCTACAGATTGGCTTCTTCAGTCAGTTCAAGGACCCAACTGGATATTTTAAAAAAGGAGAGACAGAGGGGTCGTTTACACGGGCAAATATTCCTCTAAATATACCGCTAAGATAGCTCATAGTTCCCACGGATCGCAGCACAGCATTGCCTCATTCAGAAGGGGGGAAGGTAAAACACCCAAATATATCGTGCCAAGGGATGGCACTACTTTTGCCGGTATATTTGCAATGTAGTGCATTATTGGCAGTGTAGGGCAGGGAGGGAGGGAAAGACAGTAGCGATTAGAGGAAACTTTGAAAAATCCTGTCTGCTATTTTGCAAGCCAGTTTGCAAACAAAAAGGATTCCCAACAATTTTCATTCAGGGAGCATTCCTTCTCATCCTCTCTGCTGTTTTGAAAGTACGTAAAAGCTCGGTTCATCAACTTTTTTCCTGTGCATGGGGGAGGGAGAGAAACCATTTCACGAAGGGTTGTAGCAAGCTGAACTGCTATTTTCCCTCCCTCTCTCTCTCCCCGCTTTCCTCTACTTGGCAGAAAATGCTGTTTTAAGCAAGGAGGAACACCTTCCATTTGAATTGTGGAAAGGGCAATGGGGGGCTGCCTCTAAGCTGTTATTTCCCCCCCCTCTCTGGCTTTCCTCTATTTGGCAGAAAATGGTGTTTCAAGCAAGGAAGAAAACCTTCTGTTTGAATTGTGGAAAGGGAGTGGGGGGGGGCTGCCTCTAAGCTGTTAAGGACACGGAGTTGGGGCCAGGGCAGACATTCCTATGGCATTCCTTTCCCTCTCCAATGCTTGGCCATGCCCCCAGCACTTTTGGATGTGTGAGCCTCAAAGTGGAAAAAATCAAAGAGCCACAAAATATAGCTGTGTAAACATATACCGTGTAAACTACCCACCACTGATGCGGGAAAGCGCTAAAGCGCAACTTAACGCAATAAAACCTGCTGTGTAAACCAGCCCAGAGAGAAAGAAATAAGCAAATGCACACTATCCCATTTTCTGTGCAAGAACTCACAATAAAATAATGGAAATATCTAAATATTTTTCTTTCTAAAGACCTTGAAAACATAAGGTCTATCACATATAGTATCTTCTGTTTGCTGGCCCCTAAAATGCGATGCCTATTGTTGTATATGGTAGGCTAATAAATAAATAAACAAAACAATTAGCATGGATATCCCAGGACTAACGTTCCATGTGTATTCAAGCTGTGGCAATGAATTCCTATTTGTTTTGCCTCAGAAGGGTGAAGTCAGAAGCTTTAGAGAAAATGAGGATTCATTACCACAGCAAGTGGGAAATTATCTTCTTAAACAATCTAATTGGGCTTTCACCATGAACTCCTTTTGAATGCTGCAGCAACAAACAGCCAAGCAAAAGAGATTTAATAACAGAAACAAAAACACATTTTATAGCTTTAGTTGAGTACATTTTGTTTTCATCCACATTTGGAGGAAGAAGAGAAGGAAAAGAAATACTCTACAGGTTTTCAATAAGAGAAGACCAACAGTGCAATACCTTGAATAATATTCATACCCCTCAGTGTTTCAGAAATCACCACTGAGAAACACTTCTGGAATTGGTACAACCCTGTTCTCTCACTAAGGGTCATTCATTCTCTCATAAACACATGCACACAGTATTACATGCTGCATTTACTGCATAAGGTTGCCAGATCACACAGCCTTGGCCCCGAGTTTACAGTTTTCATGAGTCATCTCTAGACAAGAGAGATAGGTACGAATTCTCCAGTTTTGGGGGGCTCAGCTCCAGGCAAGAAGAAAAAGCTATGTGTAACTCTTCAGCGCAGCTGGTAGAGTAGCAGCTTGCAACAATTTGCAAAGTAAGTAAGTATTTATTACTGTCAAAGACCAGCGAACAAGAACCAGCAATAACTGCAAACACAAACATTTAAAAATATTTAAAAAGCTTAATTGATTTGTTGCTGCAGCTTGTAAGGACTCTCCAGGGAGGTCTATGTATTTACTTAATTAGCTTTCTCCTTTGTTCCCAGTTCTTGTAGGATGGAGGCTCACCTTCCACTCTGCTTTGCATCTACCTTCTGGCTAGAAGCAAGTGGGTTAGATTAAATTGCCCTTATCCTATCTCCCTAAGTAGGTGATTTATCCCCTCATTTCACCTTGATCTGGGAACTGCCCAGACTTTAGCTAACACTTCCATCTTAACTTTCTAACAAAGTAGTAGCTTTTGTATTTGTTAGGGCTTGTCCATTGGGTGTCTGTGGCAGTGATATTTCCTCACTGCTGGGCAATTGCTTATGACCATGACACCTATTGTTATTGTTGAATCTGGGTGCCAGGATAGCTGGTCATCTCAACATGGTATCTTCAGTTGCCATCTGGCATGGGACTGATCCAGTGCCCCCCACCCACCACATTTTGCCACCTTTCTGTTTATTTGCTTACATATAGTGTGGAGAAAAACAACCAGAGTTAGCAGCTTTGTTCTTCTTTCAGATAGTGTTGCTAGTGGGCAAAATGGCAGTTGCAAGTTTTACAAAGCAAACAAAAAATAAATTAGTGTTCTTTACCAGCAAATGATATATAATGGCTAAATTAATATGCACAAGCAACTGCAACAACTGGCAAACTAATTTATGTGTAGACTAATAAATTAGAATGTGGAGCAAAGCAATGGAATTCGAGGGTTCACATTGATACACAACCCACACTGACAATTCACATTTATATCTTGTTGGATATAAAGAAAGAGTAAATCTTGTGTGTGTGTTTTGTATTTTAAAGTAAACTTTAGAGCAAAGCTTAAGTTCCTGGGAGCTGGCAGTCTTTTCTCCCTACTCAGATAAGCTTGAGGTAATAATCTCATATTCAAATATGTTTGCTTTTAAGAAAGTGTAGAATATACCTTGAAGACCAAAACCTGACCTCATTTTGTGTGTGTGTGTGTGTGTTTTTAAATTAAATGATCTTTCATGATCAGAAGGGGGAAAAGTTCCTTCATACATCTCTCTGTATGAGCAGTGATTCATATAGAGATGTGAAAGCTAGCTGCCTTTGAGTAATTGTGGGACATGTCTCCATCATTCTTTACCAAGGGAGAATGAATTAACATCTATTACTGTATATTCCGGCATATAAGATGACTTTTGAGCACTCAAAAGTGCCCTCCAAAATCGACAGTCGTCTTATACGCCGGATATACTTTGCTTCACCTGCCTGCCTATCTCCTGCCTCTTTGCAAACGGAGGGAATAGGCAGGAGATGGGGCAGGGGGGTGAAGCAAAGTGCTTTTCCAGTTCATTCGCCCCCTCCTCTAACTTCTCCCCCTTTGGGGAGCAACGGAGACAGAGGAGGAGGAGGGTGAATGTTGCGGTTTGCTGCGGCCGCCGCTTGATCAAATCTGCAGCGGCCGAGGCAAACCGCTAGATTCGCCCTTTGCCCCCACCCTGCTTGAAGGTGCAGGAAAAGGGCGAAAATGCCCCATTTTGCTCCGCGACCCCGAGACCTCCTGGGCTCCCTTCCAAAGGAAGCCCAGGAGGAGGACACAGGGCTATGGAGCCAAACCCCGGGATTCGCGCCCTCCCCCCAGCCACTCGTCCACCCTCCCTCCAGCCACCCCCACTCCCCAAAGCCGCAATCCCACTGGAATCGCAGATTTGGGGAGGGGGGTGGCTGCGAAGCCCCCTCCCCCCAGCCACCCGTCCACCCTCCGCCCATCCACCCCCCTTCCCCAAAGCCATGATTCCACTGGAATCACGGCTTTGGTGGAGGGGGGTGGCTGCGAAGCCCCTCCCGCCAGCCACCCGTCCACCTTCCGCCCAACCACCCCCCTTCCCCACAGCCGTGATTCCACTGGAATCGCAACTTTGGGGAGGGGGTGGCTGCGAAGCCCCCTCCCCCAGCCACACATCCACCCTCCCTCCAGCACCCTCCATCCATCCATCCCCCCTCCTCAAAGCCGCGATCTGGCTGGAGATAGCGGTTTGGTGAGGGGAGTGGCTATGAAGCCCCCTCCCTCCAACCACCCTTCCACCCTCCCCAAAGCCCCCTCCCTCCAGTGTCCTCCCTCCAGCCACCCCCCCTCCCCAAAGTTGTGATCCCGCTCGCGATTATGGCTTTGGGGAGGGGATGGGTGGCTGCGAAGCCCCCTCCCTCCAACCAGCCTTCCACCCTCCCCAAAGCCCCCTCCCCAAAGCCCCCTCCCTCCAGCCACCCCCCTCCCCAAAGCCATGATCCCGCTCACAGTCATGGCTTCAGGGAGTGGGTGGGTGGCTGCGAAGCCCCCTCCCTCCAACCACCCTTCCACCCTCCCCAAAGCCCCCTCCCTCCACCACCACCCAGCCAGCTGGCCATCCCACATTCCTCAACCCACCAGGAGGCTGGGCAGCCTCCTCATGGGTTGGGGAATCACGGGAGGAGGGAGAACCCCCCCTTAGCCAGCTGGCCATCCTGCATTCCCCAACCCAAAAGGGGGCTGGGCAGCCTTCTCATGGGTTGGGGAATCACGGGAGGAGGGAGAACCCCCCCCAGCAGCTGGCCATCCCGCATTCCCCAACCCACCAGGAGGCTGGGCAGCCTCCTGTGTGTTGGGGAATTATGGGAAGAGGGAGCCCAGAAGGAGGGATCGGGGCTGGGGAGTTAAATCTCTAGATTTGCTCCCTTTCCCTTGAGGGTGAGGAGAGGGTGCGAATCCCAGGGTTTGGCTCCAAGGCCGCACATCCTCCCTATGGAGCCAAACGGGGCATGTTCTCCCCTTCTCCCCACCTTCCTTGAAGGTGGGGAGAGGGGGAAAATCTAGGGGTTTGCCGCGGCCGCCCCCACTTCCCCCGCATTGGTCCCCTTTGGAAGAGCCAAGACGGAGGGAAGGGGGCTGCTGAGGCAAACTGGGCATTGCGAATGTTGCCCTGCCAGCTGATCGTGTTCGCTTTCCCAAACAAAGAGGATCAGCTGGCAAGGCTCCCCCAGCCAGCCAAATTGCGGGGGGGGGTGTCTTATCTGGTGAATATATGCCTAAGCCTAGATTTTTGGCTTGAAATTGGGGTGGTGGTGGTCTTATACACCCAGTCGTCTTATACGCCGGAATATAAATCTTTGCTTGCTACATTCTCTTGTGGAAGAACAAAGAATTTCAGAAGTTTTCTCCCAGGTGGTTGCGATTATGAGAGGGATATTTGGTACATTTTTATTTTTTATTATTATTATTATTTTGGGACTTTTTACAAAAAGAAAAATAGTATTTAAATTTTATTCTGAAATTGTGTCCTCTTTGTCTGGCTTCAGTTTTCATAAGGCTTTCACTCTTGTCAAATACCAGCTGAAACTATGAGGACACATTTTGCAATACCAACGTACACTCACAGAGGCATGGAAATACTATTGAATACCAGCTTACTCTCTCAAATGCACATACATACATACCAAGTGTTATACATTGTGTTGCTGCACAGTGTGTTAACAAAACCTGAAAATACATTGTTTTCAGTATGAAATTGGACTGGCGGTAAGAAATTCTCTTTTTCATGAAATGTAAAAAACAAACAAAACCCTCCCTCATCAATGCTCACCCGATACCCTGAGATAGCCTCTCTTATTCAGGACAAAAAATGTGCAAATATTTCTTACATTCCTATTCCTTGGCATCTTAGCCCTTTCAAATTGCATTACAAGACTTAGAGATTGTCTACACTGGCCAAATACCCCATCTTGCTCCCATTCCAGAGACCTGCAGTTCAAATGACACAGGGAATTTATCCCAATGTGCTTCCAGGCAGTCCAAATGACTCCCCTGGAATATCCTGGACTGGAATGGGGGCAAGCCAGGATAGAGTCTGATAACCCATTATAGGAAAATACCTGGTTTAGCTGGGGAAAATGGGATCAGGCCCCACATGTCCACAGGAGCCTGTCCGCACGCTACTCCCCCCTACTGCTGCCAGCTCCCTGGCTCTTCTGGAAGCCAGGAAGGGGTCCTTCAACATGTGACTGAGGCTAGTCACATGTAGTGGACCTGAAATCACATGCTGAAGGCCCCCTGCCTGGCTTCTTTATTAGAGATCAAAATGGCACTGGCAGCAGCTTCAGCAATGGGTCAGTGTCCCATTTTCTCCAGATAATTGGGGGGGGGGCAGGCCAGTTCCAGAGGCAGGATACACCAGTGCAGAGCTGGTGTTTCCTTTCTTGGTGTAGATGAGCCCTTAGAACGGGCACAGGTAGCTGCCGTAGGTCCACTGCTGTAGCATTTTCTATGACAATTAATTAACAAGTTCTTATCTAAGCACCGCCTGTCCTAATGTACTTGCAAAGGACTCTATTCAGGTGTTGTAAAAATGCTAAGTGAAGCCTGCTCCCTGTCTCCATGTATGGTCATTTTACATTCATCTGAAAATGGCTCAATTTTCCTATTTACTAGAAGTTTGAAGGTTTGTTTCAATGGGGAATTTCAAACAATGCAGCCTTCCACCTGCAGTCTGAATCATGCAGGAACAGTTTTACCACCTGACATTGTCTCAATTTAGCATACATTAAATTCCACTCTAATCAGCTGGCTTCAGTTTTATAAGGCTCTAACTCATGTCATATAGCAGCTGAAACTATCACAAAATGAGCTGTTACCCATTGAACAGTCCATTTGTTTCTTTTGGGAAGCAGAGTGTGATTTGCAAAAATTATCACTTGGCAAGAGATGAGCATCAGACCATAGTTTCACATTATATTTTAATCATATTTGTTTCCATCACTTATACTGCCACTGCAATTTGTGAAGGCTTGAAGTCTTTCCATTGTAATGATAAATAAAAGTGTTTGTCATTTGCTGGACAAACAACATTGGTTCCACATGGGGAAAAGCAGAAGGAGTCTGTGATGCTTTTGTTCAAGAGGTGAAAAGCTCAGGTGTAAGGCTGGCCCTAACTTTACCATCAGGTAGAGTGAGGTGGCCACTTCAAGTACCAGATGCTAGAAGACAGGGATAGAACATGCAACATGTTGAAAACTAGGCTAGCTTCTCTGAGGTTGTGTTGGAAGACATTCTATTCTTCCTAGTTTAAGTAACAGTAATTTGATAGTCTAGTTGGCTTCTAGTTGGAAATGGAGCATTCTGTCCCTTTCCCAAGGCTGCAGATCTTCAAGTAGCACTGGGGGCAGGGTGGCTACAGCTTAAAACAAACTAACAGTTATCTGCTACTATGCTACTTTTCCAGCTCCAGGCTTGAAAAGAACTTCAATGTAGAGATGCAATTCTTAGCTAATTTCCTTCTCAAAGGATGGCATGCACAATTTTAGCAAATTTCTTCCTGAGGTGAGAAAGTCTTAATAGCTTTCAGACTATTCACAGGCTGAGACTCATTCCACACAAAATTTGCACATGGCATTTGAGCATAGAAAGCAGTATTTCTGTGTTTACAGAACTGCTGTTCCTTGTCCAGAAAATGCTGTATTTGCAAATTTATTCTGTATAAAATCCACACATTTTTTTTGTGTATATAAAACTACATTTTCTGTCAGGGAACATCATTTTCTGTGGAGGTAATAATATTTCTGCACAGAAATATTATATTATATTCAGAAAATGTTGTTTCCTGCAGAGAAAATATTTTCTGTGCAAAATTCCCAGAAGCAAATTTTCCACAGGAAAAGTCCTGAACTGCAAAGATTCTCATCAGTCTGTGTTTCTCCTGCTCAGGGTTTCCTAACACTCAAAAAGCATGGTATATATATATATATATATATATATATATACACACCATTTTGAAAATAATAATTTAATATAGTTTCCATACCTAGTCTAATGGGCTAAGACTCTGCCAGTAGGTGGCTT
The DNA here is from genome assembly GCA_030847615.1 of Gambelia wislizenii. Taxonomy (NCBI): domain Eukaryota; kingdom Metazoa; phylum Chordata; class Lepidosauria; order Squamata; family Crotaphytidae; genus Gambelia; species Gambelia wislizenii. Next base: position 154,080,023 of record JAUMIR010000004.1, read on the forward strand.
TCCTCATTGCACTGGTGGGAAGCAGAAGCATTCCATACAATGTAAGTTGTGGAGATCTAACTGCCAGTTTAAGTACCCACAAAGAGTCCCAGCTCCAATGCGCTATGTGAAACTGAAATGGTAGCTGGAAATTAGCAACTCAAAAATTGCTCATTTATAATTTCTTTGAGTTTCTTGAAATATTACCTCCATTTCTCTTCCTGTCCTTGTTTTATATCAGATTGTAAGATTTCCTATTTTATTTTTGCACTTAAAGTGGCACAAATGGTTTGATACATATTAATTGGTGTATAGCTCTGCTGTTGAGGAATGTAGTGGAGCTCTCAAGAAGAGTAATCAATTGTCAAGACAGAAGCTGCACAGCAGCCAGTCAAACAGTTCTCCAACAGGGTCTAGAAGAAAAAGAAGATGAGGGTTGTGGTGTGTGTGTGTGTGTGTGGTAAAATGTATAACATTAGCTTCACATACATCATAATCATCATTATTAGTATTAGTACTTCTAGCTTGCCTTTTTCCCAATTCAAGACTTAAAATTATTAACAACAAATTAACCTATAGATAAAGATCCACACACTCATCAGCACAACAATTAACAAGATCCAGCACATTAGTTTGGTCAGGCAGCTCTTATATAGTCAATCATCAAATTTCTGTCTAAACAAAAAAGCCTTTACTTGTCTGTGAAAAAAAAAGCAGCAGGAGAGTGCCAGTGTACCTTCTATGTTTAACAAGTTCCAGTGCCTGGGGGCAGCCACTGGGAAGGCCCTTTCCCTTCTTTCCACCAGATGTCCTTGTGAGGATGTTGGGACAGTGAGAGTGGCAGGCCTGCCCAGCAGATCTCAAGGCATGGGCTAGTTTATAAGAGATAAAATGGTCTTTCAAATAACCAGGAGCTGACCTGTATAGGGCTTTATGGATTAAAACCAGTACTTTGAATTGTGCCCAGAAACAGTCTGGCAGTCAGTGAAGTTGTTCCAACAAGGGAGTTATGTGTTCCCTGTAGCCAGACCCAGTTAGCAATCTGACTGCAGTTCTTTGGACCAGTTAAAGTTTCTGAACACTCTTCAAAGCAGCCTCACATACAGCATGTTACAGTAATCCAACCGGGATGTTACTAAGGTGTGTGTCACCATCACCAGATCTGACATCTCCAGGAATGGAAACAGCTGATGCACAAATGCCCTCCAGACCACTGATAAAACTTGAGTTTCCAGGCTCAGAGTTGAATCTAGTTTTTAAAGACTTTGACTGCTGACACATTCTAGAAACAATGCAGTTTGACACACTTTAACTATCATGGCTCCATCCTATGGAATCCTGGGTTTGTAGTTTGCTGTAGAACCAGAGCTCTGTGACAGAGAAACTACAAATTCCAAAATGCCATAGCATTGAGCCATGGTAGTTAAAATGCTATCAAACTGGATTATTTCTGCAATGCGTCAGTAGGGAAAAAATAATGTTAAAATTACTTGTTGCTTCCTTTGAGAACATTAGTTAAGAATCACTTCCCAATAGGCTGTCCATCTCTCCACACCCACACAAAGGGGAATATCTGAGCAAGGCTATTTGGGGGGTTCATTTTTATTGCTTTAATCCAATGATTTAACTGGGGAAAAGGAACACAAGTTTAATGTACACACATTGGATGAAGTTCACTAGATATGCTCATGTGAGAGAAAGTAATGTTTTGAACTGGAAAAAAAGAGAAGTAGAAGTAAATGCCTTCCCAGTTTACTTTGCTCTAAAATAGATCTGGCAATGGCTTTTCCATTTTAACTGGCATCAATCGATTGGCCTTAATGGTAGCTGATACTTCTTTAACATCTCTCATCAGAAACAAATTGAAGTAAACCATTTCAACCACAGCAAAGGGCCCTCCCAGATGCTTGATGAGCAATTAAGACCCAAGTATCAGCTGCCCATCATCACCAGGCAGCTGTGTACAATTATACTTTTAAAACAGTCTGAAAGTGAAATCACATTGCAGGGCAAACACATTACACAGTCATTAACACACTTGTCTCACATAAACATAATAAGAAAGATGGAATTAGCATATTTACAAGGCATTATAACTCTTCTCACTGTCAGCCAATCCTCAGAAGAATCAAATAGGTAGCCAAAGGAATATTGATTTACTAATCATACAATTGCCACAGCAAAAAATGGGTTAAATATTTCTCAGTGTTCTTGACATCATTTAAAATATATTAGAGCGTTTAAAAGTCTGAATGGTTTTCAAAAGCCCCCAGCTTCAAATGATAAATTATTTGTAGATGTATGTTCCCATTCTATAAATTATTTGTAGGTGTGTGTGAGTTTTAAGACCTTTGTCTTCCATCCCAAGGCCTCAGTTTGACATAAGTGGACCCAATGGCTCAATGAAAATCAAGTAAGTCAAAGCCTATACAAGTTCAAAAGGTCTCCTATATACAAACAATTGGATTTAGACATACATATTTTAAATATTATGATTACATTATCCATAGAGCCATATAGTGTGGAAGGTGGAACCCCATGTGCTCCTTTTCTAAGTATCCCAGAATATCCATGGTAATCTGAATGAGTGGGATTGGCTACCAAATATTGAATGGGGATGGCTTCTTTTCATAATGCCAGTCAGCCACAATGTAATCTTCCAGAAAACTTCATTCTCCTTCTATCCAGTATTCTATACCTCACAACGGTCCACATTCCATTGCCACTGAACATGATCAATCTTCATTGCACAGTCTTAGATATCCCTCTTCATACCCCTTCCCCAGATTTTGAGTACTTTCTACCAACCTTCCTCTTCTTCTTGTTGTTGTTGCTGTTATTTCTTAACCACCTCTCCGCATGGATTGATGGGGGAACAACAACAGATTAGCATACAACATACATTAAACACACATCTATTAAAATGCGTAAAATAAGATAAATACCTATTAAAACAATTAATCCATATTTAACATTAATAGTTTAAAATTCACAATGTAAACATCATCTGGATAGGCCTGCCAGAAGAGACAGGTCTTTACAGCTGTTTTAAATTCAGACAACATATTCAATTGTTGAATCTCTCCTAGCCTGCTCTGAAGCTGGTTTGAAATGGGTGCAGCTGGTGTATCAGCCAAAGGTGATAGTATGTAAGCACTCTTAGCTATCACATCTATTGAGCTGTTATTAGGAGTGACTGGGCCAAGCACTCCCAAGCTGTAAGCACAGTCTTTCAGGGAGAATATAACCCCATCCAGGACTGGTTGATACACCTCCAAACCCATGTTAGGACCCTTGATAGTAAGCACCTCCATCGTGTCTGGATTCAGCTTCATCTTGTTTTTGCTCATCCAGCCCATTATCTCCTGTAGGTATTCATTCAGAGGAGACACACTATCCTTAGCTGAGACTGTTTTTGAAGGCAAGGAGAAATTTGGGTGTCATCAGCATAGTGATAGCACCCCACCCCATGCCTCTGGATATCCTCTCTCGGCAGTTTCATGTAGATATCAAATAGCACTGGGGATAGAATGGTACCTTGTGATATGCAATATAACAGTTACTTTTTGAAGCACAAGCACCACCATCTGGAACCTGCCTGAGAAATAGGACTGGAACCACTGAAGCATTGTGCTTGTGATTCCCAGTTCCCCTGGAGTGGGGAGGGGTTCCAGAAGGATACCATGGTTGATGGTACTGAATGTTGCTGAGAGGTCCAAAAGCACCAGCAGGGACACACTCCCCCGTCAGTGCTCAGGTGAAGACCATCCACTAAGATGATCATGGCAGTCTCAACTCTGTAACCTCCTCTGAAGCTGGTTTGAAATGGGCCTAGGTAACTTGTATCATTCAAGACTGTCTAGAGTTGGGAGGCAACTGCTCTCTTAATCACTTTGCCCAGAAAAGGTAGATTTGATACTGGTCTATAGCTGTTCAAGTCCAGAGAGTCCAGGGAAGGCTTTTTTTATATAAGTGGTCATACCACCGCTTCTATAAAACAAGATGGAAAACATCCCTCCCTGAGAGATACAATAATAATATATTGTAGTTGATATCTAATTGCATCCTCTCCCTGGATGAGCAGCCAAGAAGGACCGGGATCAAGAGGACAAGCTGTCTTCCTTACTTGCCCCAGCAGCTTGTCCACATTTGCCAAATGAAACTGATCCAGTGTAATCCTACTCGCAGAGTTGCTGGACTCATGGTTTGCTGATACCTCCTTCTTCTGGATAAATTTAACATTTTGGTTACTTAAGCACCCATACTGACCTCTGAACCCTGGAAAAACATTAAACAGTGTCCATCATGAACAATAGCAGCACAACCCTATGCATGCTTACTTAGAGGTAAGTACTACTATGCTAAATAGAGTTTACTCTATAGCTGGTGTGCATAGGATTGCAGACAATACCAATTCAATTGTGTGTAGGCCATTGTCTTTTGTATTTATGGAAGAATGCAGGGCTAGCTGGCTGAAGTTTCTTTGATGTAGCTACAAAGTAATATTGTTTGTACTGTATTTCCTTTTAGCCGACCATTTGAAACATACATTTAAAAATGTGATTATTTTATAAAACTAGTCCTAAATGCAAGAAACTAAGTAGAAGTAATGGTGGGAAAGATTCCAGATTCATAGTATTCAGATGTCTTTTAAAGAAAAGAAGAGCACTAAATCATTAGAAGTGTTTTATGTGCAACTGGAAATATTTGGATACTGCTGAGAGTTGCTCTTAATTTAATATCAATAAAATACAGTACTTGTGACAGTATAAGGCTTGTGAAATCCTCAAGCGTCTTTCTCTTGAATGTATTAAATCCTCATTAAACTACTTCAGTTCTGCAGCAGAGAAAGACCCTTAAAGAGGAAGCAAATGAAATGGCAGATGTAATTGCTATGGCAATGTGAAGGGGGTTATGGCAAATGAGAACAAGACAGAGCCGTGCTTTAGACTAAGTACAGGAGAGAGCTGACAAACTATCTTATGAAGATCATCTGCTAGAGGCAAGATCATAGCCTTTTAGTTAGGACTTGTGGACACTTGTCTTTTCAAAATTGCTAATGAATGCAATTAACCTAACTTGCCAAAATTATAGATGTATGCCTTTTCTTTTATTCAGACATGGTGTATTGGACTGCATTCTAGTGCTGAGCTTAGCCTGCAGATGGTAAATAAAATAACATAAAATACACACAAAGGTAGAACATAGAATAAATGTCGTACAAGGATGGGTATTACCTGTAATGGGATAATTTTGGAGTTAAAGATGACATGTTTATGTAATTTGATTACATGCTTAGTGTGAGAGTCACTGAACCATGGGGGGAATTATATGGGGAAACTGGCACCCATTTTTGTATCCTTACTGTATCTTTTACACATTACTCTCAAAATAATGAGCAATGAGTGGCAGAAAATTACGGCCAAGAGCTAACATGCAGCAAGCAACAAATTTCTTTAAAACATTATAATGCACAAAACCACCTTCCCCAAAGAAAAATGTGTGTGTGTTGATAATTAAAATGGCTAAATTACAGCATAAATAGTTTATTGCCAACCTTTCCTTCATGCCTCAGTGCAAATAACCTAGCTATGAAAGGCATGGGCTTGGAGAAAATCCATGGCAGACCAGATGATCCAGCTGCAAGCCTAAGGTGCTGTTGTGTGCCTTCAAGTCACTTTCAACTTATGGTCACCCTAGGGCAGTGATGGGCAACCTTTTGAGCTTGGTGTGTCAAACTTCACCAAAAAACTGAGCATAACTCAGGTGGTGTGTCACTTTGAGGAAAAAACATTATCTCTGCTGGCGGAAGTGAGGGCAAAGATCCCAGCTTAACCGGAAATCCCAGAACTAGACACTCTGTACTGGACTTCTGTTGTTTTGACCTAAAGACCTCTGACACAGAGTGTCTAATAGGGGAGGATGAAACATTTGCAACTACAGTTGTCCCTCCACACTCATGGGTTTCACATTTGCAGTTCCGCATATCCGTGGATTCCCGCTTTGGGGAGGGGCGGAGGGTGGGAAGAAAGTGGGACCGGGGCTTTGAAGCCCTGATTGCCACTTTCGGGAGGGGGAGGAAAGTGGTGACTGGGGCTTAAAAGCCCCGATCGCCACTTTCAGGAGGGTGGTGGTGGTGGAGGAAAGTGGCGACCAGGGCTTCGAAGCCCCGATCACCACTTTAGGAAGGGGGGGAAGTTGCAGGGGGGGGAGGCCTATAGCCACGTGTCATCAGAAATGGCTACGTGTGTCAGTGCTGACACACGTGTCATAGGTTCGCCATCACTGCCCTAGGGCAAACTTATCACTAGGTTTTCTAGCCAAGATTTGTTCAGAGAGGGGTTGCTTTTGCCTTCCTCTGAGGCTGAGAGAGTGTGACTTGCCCAAAATCACCCAGTGGGTTTCCATGGTGAGTGGGGATTTCAACCCTAGCCTCCAGAGTCATATTCCAATGCTCAAACCACTACATCACACTGGATTCCAAGCTTTATGTCAGTTAAAATCAAAGTTTATGATGTAGTGGTTTTGATTACTTCCTGGAACAGGGTAGTCTTAAGCTGGTGTAGCTATGCTGAACCCCCGGTGGCTGGCTGAATAAGGCCTGTCCTAAAGTACAGCAACCATCCATTATTTTATTCCACCATTGTGGTCAGCTCTTCAAAGGAGGGATACAAACTATCACCAGCCCCTGCCCCCACCAACACAATTTAAACAACAAGGGGCAACACAATTCTTCCACAGAAACACTTCTTTTTGACCTGAAGATTTCCACCATGTAGATGGAAACATTGATTTCTTTTTAAAGCAGTTATTCAGAAATGAAAGCTTATAACTGTTACCCTAAGAGTGGGGGAGGGTTGCTTTGAGACTTACCAGTGATATCAAAAGTCTAGATGGGGGAATTATTAGCTCAAACAGTATGCCTGTGAGGGGAGGGTAACTATGGGGAACTTTCCCCTTATGTATACCAGTACTAACTGCAGAGAATTCCAGATTAAAGTGAAATAATTTTTTTATTGGAAATAACACAAAAAGCATTCACACGTGCAACACATGCTTGCAAGAACCACATAAGGCTATTGAAGAGTAAGGCAGAAAGGTTGGCTAGAGGGATAGATTTGGGAAATGCAGCAATAGTTACCAGTCTTGAAGTGTGGAGTTTCAAAGTACTCAGACAGAAGTGTGAGGGTGGCACTGGAAGTTCCAATCCAGGAGGACATCCAGGTTCATGGTGGCATACACTTCTATTGCTGGAGGACTGATATGTCAGGATATTGGGACATAAAGTAGATTTATTCTCTAAGTTGCTGAGATGTAGCAAACAAGTCTGCAGAGAGCTGCAGAGTGATCTGGCAGCAGTTTGCAGAAGCTAGCTGGATAAATGTATCAATATTGCTGGGCTCACAGCCCAGGAGCTGAGCTGTGCAGAACTGAGTTGAGCTAAGTAGTCTTGTTTTTGGATCTCACTGTGTAAAGATGTCCTATTTAGGATCTCACAGTGGGAAGATGTTTTTCTTTTGATGCTGTATATTACTGTAAATATTATTTATTATGCCCAAGTAAAAAGAAGTTGTTTTCAGGCACAAAGCCTGTGTCTGCACTTTTATTCTTATGCTTGTAGGAACAATACTCTGCTGTTTATTTTTGCTGCCTGGACCTGTTTAGGTACCCAGTGTGTGACATAATATTTACACCCTGCTTCATATCCTGAAGGGGTTACTTTGGCTGGGACAAAGCCTGGATGGAGTTCCCACCTGGTAAACAAAGGAAACTGAAACATAAGTGATTGCTTTTAATGGCTGAGAGATAGGATTTGATGGTTTATGACAACATCACATTGCAGTACAGGAGGGGGGTTCCAATGAGATATTTCCTTGGGATAGGGGTTGGAAAGGTCACTTTATTGTTTGGTTGAGTGACTCATTTCTGAGGTGCCCAAGAAGGGATTAGCACATACCTCCTTAATGACTTTGTTTACTAGGGGCTTCTGCTCAATCCTTGCTTGCTTGCTTGCTAAAAATATTTCTAATATTTCTAAGACACCTTCCCAGATCCTTGTGCCCTCCACCTGACTTCTTTTTGGATCACCCTGGCCTACTTGACCCCTTCAAAGTATCCAATATTTTCAATTATGAGAATTATAGGGAGGGGTAGTTGGGCATGCTAACACAGCTATGATTGCTTCTGAAGTTTACGTCTGAAATTAACAGAAGGTAAATGTTGGAAGTAATTATAGCTGCTGACTTTAAATTATGTGAAAATTAATATGTTAATTAATTTATAATTAATAATAATAATAATAATAAAATTTATTTATATCCTGCCCCTCTACAAAATGCAATCAAGGCAGCTTACAACAATTAAAATATACACCCAACCCCTCAATCCCACCCACCCCCCTTAAAATACAATTAAATAATTTAGGAATTAAAAACATACTTTAAAATATATAAAAAATAAAAATAAAGAACAAAAATGAAAAATGGACACTGGACGTGGCGAGATTGGGACAAGTGAGATTTCCTTTGTTTGTGTTTTTTTGTTTTAGTTTTATGGCCGGGTATTGATTCAGGAAAGGCCTGCTGGAAGAGATCTGTCTTAAGAGCTTTTAAAAAGCTATTTAGGGTGGTCATACGATGGATCTCATCCAGCAGGCCATTCCATAATCTGGGAGTGATAGCCAAAAAGGTGGAGGTGGAAAAAAGCCTAGTTTTTAAAGTTTGTAACAAATTCCTCCCAGTGGACCTGAGTGCATGGGGAGGGTTGTATGGAAGGAGGCGGTCCTGAAGATAGGTTGGACCCAAGCCATTTAGGGCTTTAAAGGTGATAACCAACACCTTGTACTGGGTGCAGAAACTAATTAACATACTTAGATTAGTTTAGATGAGGACATTCTTTATCTGGAGAGCTACTAAAATCAAATTTATTCAGAATTTACATTCCACCTGTCAGATTATTTTCCTATTAGGAAGAGGGGCTGGGATTGAAAAAAAAAAACAGACTCCATAGGGAAAAAATACCCCTCAGAACTAAATTCTTCTTCTTCCTTTAGGGATAAGGTATCAACCCTTCTTACACTTACAACAAGGAGAAGCCCAGCTTGTCACTGTGGCTTTCTTGTGGTTGATTACCTATTCAATTCCATGTTCTGCCCTCTTCATGTTTTCCTTCCTTCTTCATAGTGGTGGCTGGTGGTTCTAGGATAAGGGGAGCAGTGAATCCACTCCAGATTTTACTCTGAACTTTAGAGAGGCTATTCAAGGTGTTGATATCTGTATGTGAAATAGATTCAGAACCTTGCATAGGTTAGTTAACATTTCAACATTTTATTGGCTCATTAAACATTGGGACTAAAACCCAGAGTGGATTCACTGCCCAACTAATATCAGAGCCATATGTCACAACTGGGAAAGTGGGAATGAAAGAGTAAAGACATAAAGAAGGCAGCACATGGAATGGGAACCAGTTTTCCTTGCTACATTTGGTTAACCACTGGATCCTTTAATCTAGATTTCTAAACTCCTTCCCTCCTTTTGAAACAAGTCAAGGAGATTATGTTGTCTATTCCCATGCATTAGAAATTAAAAGTTTCCTTTGCATTAGAAGTAGTTGATCCCTCAAGGATTGTGTGAGTGTGTGGCTTCAGGTCATCTGTTGACCATGAATTTTATAGGGTTTTCTTAGGCAAGGAATACTCAGAAGTAGTTTTGCCAGTTCCTTCCTCTGAAATATAGCCTACAACACTGGGTATTCATTGGTGACTTCCCATCCAATTATTAACCAGCACTGACCCTGCTTAACTTCTAAAGTCAGATGGGATCGAGTGCTTTTAGGGTATTTAGGCTGCTCCCCTCGGGGATTAAGTGCAAGTAATTCTCAAAACATGTCTTGGAGTAGGTGAATTAGGGCTGGACAACTTGTGGTCCCCCAGATTTTGTTGAAGCACAATTCCATAAATCCTAGTCAACAAGTTCTGTGGTGATGAATCATGGGAATTGCAGTCTAATAACATTGGAGAGACTAGAAGTTGTCCATCCTGATATAAAAAGATTATATCTATTTTTATATCAGGGATGGACTACTCCTAGCCTCACAAATGTTATTGTGTCATGGAAAATACATTTTCAGCAGGTCAGCAGTATATAAAAAGGGAGTAGTGGACTTCTGGGTTGAAAATGTTGTTCTGTTTCTTAGGAGCCCTGCCAAGGCACTGATGCTAGATGTGGTGGTTGCCAGTTTGAAGGATTCAAGCCAGCAGAAATTGTCTCCCAGGCACGAGAAGCTTGAAGGAAAATTCCAGTGCGTCTGATCCCCTTTCCTAGTTAGCAGAGTGACATAAACACATGCCATTCTGCTGCAGATGGAACAGGAACCTGGAAAGAGCCATCCTTCACAAACACATCACAGCCGCTGAAGGAGGCACTGGTGCCATGCATTTTGACTTTCTTAACAGCAGCAAGATTATTGTATGCACAAAAATGGAATGATGTGGAATATGGAATGAAAAGATGGACTGGTTGTTGAAATTGTAGGACTTAGCTGAAATTGATAAATTGATAAGGACAGTAGATTTGTTAAAAATGGAATGGAATTTAGTAATAGTTTATGAGAAAGAAATGGGGAAAATCAGTATTTTTAGGATTTTAAGAATAGTAGAATCAACAATAAGTAGAAGTGATGTTTATTAGTAAGTATTTTAGTAATAAGTTCAAAGGGTATTATACTGAAGTAGAGGAACTAGAACTATCTGACGATTCTAATGATCTTGCCATAAACTGGCAAGTTGGAAGTCATATGGAATTCGCTAGTCTTTGTGTGTTAGTTTGCTAGTAGGTGTTAATTTGTATGGGTTTGTCCAGTTTTGTTTTTATAGTTGACCCTTATGTGTAGTTTTATATTATGGGTTTGTGTGTGCGTGTAATTTTTTTTTTTAAGTGTAGTGTCTCCAGTCCTGTTATGGAACAGAATGAAGTTCAATATCTGCCTATGTCGTGTTATTTGTTCAGCTCTGATGAAGAAAAGAAGGAACTCTTTGCAATTCACCAGCCACAACAGAAGGTGATTATTTACATTTTTCTTCTGACCAGAGATATACAAATATCTCTTCTCTTTATGAGAAATATCATGATTTCTACCAGGATTCTTTAAATGTATTCTTAAATACTTACAGATCAGGAATCTCTAAATTCTCTTCAGATTGACTTTAGGTTAGTGTCATTGGCTTCACATTGTTAGAGAAGAAGAAAACCACATTTACCTCAAGAAGTTACTTTAGACCAAGGAAAGGTAGTATTTCTACTTTTTGTCTGCAGAACATAGAGATTCTTAAATGGTGATATTCACTTGAGTATAACTCATGGAAAGGTAATTGATCAACTTGCACAATTAGTTTGTTTTATATGTGGATTGCAGAAGTCTATATTTTTGGCCTCTTGTTTATCTTCTTTGACCTGTTTTCCACAGAACTGTATTGTCTGCTCTGCACCAGTGTCACCAGAAGAGATTCCTTTCCACTTGAGATGATCTTGATTTTGATTTATGTTACCCTCTTCCAATCCTAGTGATGGGGAAAATTAGCATAGTCAAGATGGATCTTTTCTCAGCATGAGCTACCTTCTTTCATACGCATACATTATTATCCTGTCTGTCATTATGGCCATAGCCATTGTCTTTTAATTTGTCCTTGGCACAACATTTTGTAGAGATTAGAAACAAGTGGAAAATGTATGACTAGGATAAGAAAGCAACTCAGTTCACTTACATTTTAGTAGCCCTTTAATAGAAGGCATACAGTATGGTGCTATCATAGTTGTGCCATTAGTTTTTCAGGCTGAATATCTTAAGTTTAAATTAGTCCAAGGAAACAGAACTGCTGCTGATACGAGTATGTTCTCATCATTTTTGTGGTGACTGTGCAGTTGCTTAATAAATCAAAAGAAGAATAGCTAAGATCAATAGATGTGACTGCTTCCAAGAACTTAATAGCAATATAAAACAGCATTCAGAATCTTATGTTCACAATGGTAATGCTGAGTATGATAGAAGTTAACATTTCTTTCAGCATCAGCATTGTACTATAAGAGGAACAGAACACAGAAGTGACATGGTTCTTCCTGCTAAATCATCCAAGCTAAGGACTGGCCTACATGCAAGTGTAGAACATGTGGTAAGACTCCTCCGGATCTTGGCAAATACATTTTATGAATAGGTAGCATCACATGATTGAGTGCTTTTTGTTGTCGCTGTTATTTGCCATCAAGTCAGTTTTGATTTATTATGACCTTATGAACAAGAGACAAGTATGATGCCCAGTCATCAAGAGACCTGCTCAGGTCTTGCATACACAGGGTTGTGGCTTTTTCATTGAATCAATCTATGTGTAATGTGGTCTTCCTCTTTTCCTACTCTCTTCCACTTTTCCCAGTATTATTATCTTTTCCAGTGAATCCTGTTGTCTTATGAGATGTCCAAGGTACAACCTCAGTCTAGACATTTTGGCTTCTGCCAAAATGCTGTTGGACCAGTTTACCAATTTTGCTCTTGGACCAATTTACTGGTCTTTTTGGTGTTTCGCATTATCTTCAGAATGCTCCTCTATTGTCCCATTTCAAATGAGTTGGTTTTTTTCCTGTCAGCTTCCTTTGTTGTTAACGTTTCACAAACATACATAGAAATTGGAAATACAATGTCATGAATGATTCTGACTTGATATTTGATGAATCTTTATACTTGAAGATCTTATCTAGTTCTTTCATAGCTGCCTTTGAAATTCCAAGCCTTCTTCTGATTTTTTGAATACAGTCTCAGTTTTGACTAATGACTGAGTCAAAGAAAATCTTTTAACAATTTTGTTTCCTCATCTGTGTTTATTATTTTTGTATTCTTGATATTCAACTGCAGCCCTGCTTTTTCACTTTCTTCCTTAACTTTTGTCAGTAGTTGTTCCAAATCTTTGCTATTTTTTGTTAGCAATATGGTGTCATTTGCATATCTTGAATATTTGCATATCTCTCCGAGACCCAGATGAGGACCCAGGTGGCTGGTTCTGGCATGGCGTGCTGCCCAATAAACAAAGCTGTGGCCACATATCAAAACGCGGTACCTGAATACATCTGAAAGAGAACACATAGAGGTCAAAAAGAACACATAGAGGTCAAACTTATCCCACAGCTGCAAGGGGACACATAGAAGTAAAAATTATCCAATGTTAGTAGCAAATTGGTCCAACATAATCCTTATAAGCCCCCGACTTCCATCTGCCCAACTTTTTGATTGCCTCCAGCCACATGCCCATCACTGCTGCCGTAGAGGCAGCCCCAATCCAAAAAAGAATGTGTGCAGAAGCGCACCCCTCCCAACCCTAGGCTTGCCAACACATTATTAGTGAGTGCCCAGAATTGATAACGGGTGAGGGGAGAACCATCCACGTGACAAAATAAGGGTCCAGGTTGGGTGGGCTGCCATTAAAGATATTCCTTTAAGGCTGCCACCGGGCATAAGGTCTTGTCCTGGTATACCCAGAGCACAATTCTCGCCCCTTTTCCCAATTGATCAGTTTTGGAGCACTGAATCCAAATCGTAACTTCATTAGAACCCATGCTGAGATCCCCCAAACTAAGGGCCAGGCCAGACTTGTCCCGTTTAGATGATGCCACCAACTCACTGATGCGTAAGGCACCGAAGAAAGCTGTGAGGGATGTGCCATGGAGCAGAACAGCCTCAAAGGGCATTGAACAAATGGTGGGCCAAACCTGGAACAACCCTCTCAGAACTGCTGGCGATTGGGGTTGCCTATTGTCAGCAGTTTTACCCCGCTCCCTCGCCCAACCCTCCAATACCTTTCTAATCCTAAAATCTGATGTGGTGTCTGGCAGCCCCTGGGCCTTACTCCAGAAGGCCAAGGCTGCCAACCTGGACCATATGGATTGAGGGGCAAGGCCCCTGCCGCTCAGAATGACACAGAAGTGGAGCAGATGGGGACGGGTATTGGCCACGTGTTGTCAAGGTGCATACTGGTCCAAAACTTAAAAATCTCCTGGATGGCCCTCTTATACACCTTCTGTGTGCTGGGAGTGATGGAGTGGCTGATATCCTTAACTGTTTTGCATGTCCAAGCTCCCACAAATCCGTTGGCATTAGATCCGGCATCTTGGCGGCTCCCGGGGCTAATTGCCTGAAGTGCTCCATCTGCATGCGGGAGAGAGCATCAGCGATGCCATTGTCCACCTCTGCAATGTGCTTAGCAGTAAACAAAATATTATACTTCAAGCAATGTAGCGTGAATGCCCTAACCAGCACCATGACCTGCTTTGACTTGGAGGTCAAAGAATTAACAACCTGTACTGTAGCCATGTTGTTGCACCAAAAACGCACCGCAGAATTGGCAAATTCTGCCGCCCACAATCTGACTGCAAACAGTATTGGAAAGAGCTCTAAAATGTCAGATCAGACGTGACAGCAGAATCAAACCAATCCCGCAGCCAACGTTCAGCGCACCACCTGCCATCATAGTAGACCCCAAAACCTAAGGAACCAGATGCCACTTTAAGGGCATCCCACACCTGCAACTCCTCCCTCCAGAAGGACACACCATTATACTGCTCTAGGAAGTTATACCATGTTTCTAAGTCCAATCTAAGCCCTTCCAGGAGCCACTACTTTACATGCAATATTGGGATGGCCAATTAATGCCTGAAATTCCTTCAGTGTGGCTTTCCTGCGGCCCTGAAAGTACGTCAGTCTGGCCAACAGGTCATCTATCTTACCCAAGGGATGTCTACAGAATTGATTGACAGTGTCAGTTTCGATCCCCAGGAAAATCAATTGGTGTGATGGACCCTCTGTCTTTTCGTGCGTGAGGGGGACTCCGAATTCGTCCGTGAGAGAATGGAACTGCTCCAGGAGAGAGCAACATACTCCTGAGCCAAATTTGCCAATAAAAAGGAAGTCGACTAAGTAATGTACTACCCCCACGAATCCCGTTCAGTGCTTCAATGCCCATTCCAGAAAAGTACTGAACTTCTCAAAACCGGAGCATGAGACAGAGCAGCCCATAGGCATAGCCTGGTCCATGTAGAAAAATTGATCAAATGAGAAGCCCAGCAATTCAAAATCTTCAGGATGTACAGGGAAGAGGCAAAATGCAGATTTGATACCACACTTTGCCAACTCAGCCCCGGGGCCATGCTGTTTGACAATCCTAATGGCTGTATCAAATGAGGTGTAATGGACAGTGCACAATTCTGGTGGGATGACATCATTAACAGACTGACTTCTTGGGTAAGATAAATGATGGATTAAGCAGAACTCACCAGGAGCTTTTCTAGGGACAATACCCAATGGGGAGACCCTCAGATTAGGAGAGGGTGGGACAAGGAAAGGGCTGATGACCCTGCCTTCACTCACTTCCTTTTGTAATTTTTTCTAACTATACGTTCTAATCCTCACACAGATTTTAAATTTGCCACCCTGTAAGGCTTGCAGTCACCATTGTAAGGAATATAAAAACCATCTTGAAACTCCTCCCATAAGTAACGTGCTGGTGACTGGTAAGGGTATACGCACAGCCATGCAGCAATACTGTCCAATTTAATTGGACTGGGGCCCTTTTCCCTGAGGAGCAGGGTTGTTGGCACCCCTCTTTCCCCCTTGCTGGTGCCTACTGGACTGACCCTTCCCTTTTGGACAGTTCCAGAAGGAATGTCCCCCGCCACAGATGGAGCACTCTTGGCAAAAAAGGCAAGGACAGTGAGAAAATGCCCCTTTAGTTCCAAACTCCCAACATAAGAGCCGCAGCTGTTGATTAGATGTCTGAGACAACTGAACTGGTTGCTGTGAAAAATTACCAAACTTGGCATTCTGCAGTAAATGCCCACTTTGTGCCCATTGTGCAAGTATGGGTCAGCTGGGGGACATAACTTGCAACCACAAATGTGAGTTAATAACATCCCACCTCAAGGATGGGTAAGAAGCAGCCATCAACCTAAAAGACTCATCATATTGAAGCCAAGTGGGAACAGAAAAATCCACGTAAGCCCTGTAGATGATATCAAGGTACCCAATAAGGGCATAGCCTTATGAGGCTGGCTCTGAGACACCTCCCCAGCATATATCAGGAATCCCACTAACCAATTAGACCAGGTTCTGTCAACACATCATTTCTTAATCTTTTCTTTCTCCCTGTCATCTAATTCCTCTTTTTTTCTTCCCCCAATTCCCTATAAAGCAGTGAGAACATGTCAACATATCCCCCCTTCAAGATTTTTTTCCTTGGTAGCAGGAGCCAAGTGTTCACCCAAAGCAGGCACCTGATCAAAACCCAAAGGGGTGTGGGGTGGCACCAAAGGTGCTTGGCCACCCACCAGTGTCCCTGGCATCACTGGGGAGCCTAGGTGACTGAACAAATATGGGGACATAAATGGCAGTCCCGGTCCCAGGTACCAGCCAAACATGGCAGTGGTTGGGCTCCCCGGTGGAGTGTTAGGTACATGAGAGTTATTGCCTGGCTCAGGCAGGCCCCATGGCCAGGCATGTGTGTCAGTGTTATCATTGTGTAACTCACTCGGAACAGGAAGAGGAGTTGTCAGGGTCCCACTGGTTCCTTCTCCAGGAGACTCAACCTTATCAGAGTCATCACACTTCGCTGCTGCATCCCCCTGTTCTTCCAAGGCCTGGATGCGAGCAAGAAGTTGATTAGCAACATCATTGGTCAAACCCCCTTCATTCTTCCTAGCAGGCCGCTTTGGCCATGGCTGACGTGTGTCCTCCAAAGCCTTCAAACGTTCTAGTATCTTTTGCAAAACACCCTCATTAACAATCTCATTGTCTGTAAGAGGGGGTGCAGGTTTAGGGGCAGGCCCTTTAGCCTTTGCACCCCCTTTCCTCTTCCTGGGAGCCATATTGGTGGCAAATGTCCACTAACACACTTAACAAAAAACACTTAAAAGCACTTAAAGCACGTACAAATTAAGCAAAGCAAATGTAATTGGAGAGCAAAGCAATGGAGGCGAGAATCAAAACCAGAATTCAATTGAAGGAATTAAAGAATCCAAGCAAGCACACTAAGAATCAAAACCAGAATCAAAAAGCAACCGTAGAGTAATTGCAGGAATTAATTGAAGGAAGAAATTAAATAGCAAGAGGAGCTTAATTGAATGAATTAAAGAATGCAAACCCAGAAGTAAATTACAGCAGTAAAATTAATTGAATGAATTAAAGAATGTAAACCAGAATTAAATTGCAGCAGTAAAATTAATTGAATGTATTAAAGAATGTAAACCAGAAGTAAGAAATTGCAGAAATAAAAGAAATTGCAGAATTGAAAGTAAAATGCAGAAATAGAATCAAAATCAATTGAATAAATGAATAATTAATTAAATGAATAACTGATGCAATTAAACTAAATTGAAGAAATGAACCAAGACAAGGGACTAAAGATTCACAATAGAATATAAAGTACAAATTCCAATTACTGAAACGCTAAAATTACTTGACGAAATTAAGAAGAAAGCAATAAAAATACACCTAAATTAAAAATGAAAAGAAAATAATGAATGAACCTAAATATAATAAATTCAAAAGCAAAATATAAAATGCGCAACAAAAATGCGAAGAAAATCAAATTAAATGCAAAATGCAAAATATGATACAAATTCAAAAGCAAAATATAAAAATGCCCAGAAAATCAAAATAAATACAAAATGCAAAATAAATTCAAAATGCAAAGAATGATACAAATTCAAAAGCAAATATAAAATGTGCCACAAAATTGCCCAGAAAATCAAAATAAATTCAAAATGCAAGATAAATCAAAATGCAAAGGATGATACAAAATAATTCAAAAGGCAAAGGATAAATTGCAAAATAAAATTCAAAAGGTATAAACCCAACCAAGCCGAAAAGGCCGGGCCATGTGGCAAGAAGAGGCTCTCAAAGAAAGGCCCACCAGAACAGACCCCCAAACAAGCCTCCCCCCAAAAAGGCCGGGCCATGTGGAAAGAAGCCACAAAACAAAGGCCCGAACAGAACAGGCCCTAAACAAAGGCCCCTATCAGGCCTTCCCAAGCCACGTGGCAAGGCTATGAGGCCGCTAAACACAGGCCCTGACCCGGTCTCCTGAGCAATTCCAGGCCACGTGGCAAGGCGAAGAGGCTGCGAAACAAAGGCCCCCCAAGGAATCCCCATGGACATCCCCCACAGGTTTCCCCAAACCTGCGCTCGCTCATGCCCCCACTCGCTCATGCCCACGCCGCCTCCCCCACCCAGGCAAAGGCTAATGGAGGGCACGGTAAAGGTCGCAGGAGGGCCTGACCTGCTGCTATCACTCTTGCCTGCGCCACCATCCCAATCAAGCAAAGATTAAAGGAGGGCCCGTAAAGGTCACAGGAGGGCCCGGCCAGCCACGCTCACCCACGCCGCCGCCCCCACTCAAGCAAAGGCCACAGAAAGCCCTGGGGCCAAAACCCGGTAAAAGCCCTGCAAAGGCCACAGGAGGGCCCGGCCAGCCACGCTCACCCACACCGCCTCTCCCACCCAGGCAAAGGCCAAATGCAGCCTCAAATGACACGCTCACCTGCGCCACCTCCCCCACCCCAATAAAGGCTGCAGACAAAGGCCACAGACAAAGGAGGGCCCGGCCAGCCACTCTAGCCCACGCTGCACCCCAGCCACCACCCCCGCACCGCCCTCTGAAACTGCCTGAAGAGCCAAGCAAGAGGAGAGGAAGCCGAAGGGCTAAGAGCTAGTGGGGCGAGAGAGTGAGCAGAGCAGAGTGGGAGAGAAGAGAGGGGGAGAAGCGAGGGTCAAGAAAAGTCTGAAGAAGGAGCAAAAGAGCAAAAAGCCTGGAGAGGCAGCAAAAAGGGGGGGCAAAAGAACAAAAGAGAGGACTGGCTGATTCAGCAGTATCAAAACACCCAAAAGAACACCATGCGCACACGTCTGGGCTGCCTTGCATCCAGCACAAATAAATGCAGTCCAGTTGAACTCAACCAGTCTCCACGATCCAGTGCAGATCCACGATCCCACGCTGTCTGTTTCAGGGGGGAAAGAGGAGGAGGCCAGGGGCTGCAAAGGGGCTAAATAGGCCTGATTGAACTCTGCCTCTGCCTCCTCCCTGCCCGGGCATGCCTACGCCCTGGCCACTCCTTGCCCTTGTGTCCCTGACCATCATTAAAACACCTCCCCTGGATCTACCATTCTTGCAGATCCGGGGGGGGAGGTATCTGTTATGTTAGCAATATGGTGTCCTTTGCATATCCTGAACTGTTAAATACTGATGAATAAGTTGTGAGATTGTTTCATTGTAGAGTTTAGAAAAATATAGTTTTTTGGACTACAAATCTGACCACTGGTGATTTGCCTTATTCAGAAGAGGGGATTTGTAAAACTCCATTTAACAATATTACAAGGAAATGCTCATTAGCACCCTTTAAGACAACCAATTAGATTTGTTGCACAGTCTTGGAGAGGGTGGACCTAGAGTTATGATAGATCGACATGTGCAAGGGGTTGTCTTTCTGGCAAGGCAGCACCTGAAAACATCTTGTTCGATTTATCAAGTTAGCGATTATGTGCTTTTTTGCTCTGCCAATCAGCCAAATAATCTTTTTTGGCACAAGGTCACACTTGCACACCTCTGCTTTTATATATATATATATATAGAGAGAGAGAGAGAGAGAGAGACAGGGAGCACAGCAGTGGCAGCATTTATTGCTCTAATTTATGGATGCCATCTTGATTCGTGGGTGTCTGAACTTCAAACTGTTTCTCAGCATATTGTTTTTGCAAAACATTGTGGAGACAAATAATGCAGCTGCGAATTGGCAATAATGTGCAAGAATTAGCATTATTTTCTCTTCATGTAGATGAGCCCTCAGTTTCAGTACATCATTTCTCTTATTGTTAGTTCATTTTGTACAGTGCCTGCATCAATTTGCTTTAAAATTAAAGTGGTAGTTGTACACATTGATCCCACTATAGGAATATTTATGTGTGAGTTCCCTTTGTATGCACATTTGTGCAAACAGTTTCCCATAATGCAATCCATTATTTTCACTAATGTACATATTTTTGCACACTTTCTACTAATATAAACCTTTCTGAGCACATTTTTGAACAGAGAGCTGTTATTTTAAGAGGTGGGAGGGACCTTGGTGTCCTGCCCACAATGTCAGTGTCTCCTTGAAATTTGGTGAAATTCGCAAAAGAATTGCTGACTTCCGGTCGGAGAGAAGAGGGGACGAAGGTCCGGGGCTGGAGCTCCGTGTAAGCCTTCACCGGTTACCGCAAAATGGGGGATCGTCCCTGTGCTGACAGCTTAAATCCAGGAAGGATAAAGCTTAGTGGGGCTAGCAGACCTCGGCTGAAGTCTCTCGCTACGCCAGGACGGAGGTCTCGGCAGAGCGGGAGGCAGCTGGCAGGGGGCTCGTAGCAGCCATTGTGGTGCAGGTCGATCTTATTAAGATCCAACCCTCATATGCTCTCCTGACTCCAAAAAGCTTCATTTGCTTGGATCTGGCAGATTTAAACCCTATCCCAATTTGAGTTTGGAGTGGAAGATCCCTACGGTAAGAAGCGGGTGCCTACATGTTTTCAATAAGCACATGGCGTGCATGGGAAAAGATGGCGATTGTCCCTTAGACTGAGTGTGTGTGACAGAGACATAAAAGCGGTGTGTGGTGAAGAGAGTGACGGGGAAAGATGAGAGGAAACGGAATAGTTTGGAAAATATAACTAAGAGAGAAAAATTGGTTATCTGTCATTATTAAAGGAAACGTGATATGCCAGGTACTGACTTTACAATCGGAAAGTTTTGATTAAATAACGCGGTCAAATTTTGAGTTAGCCCAGGAAGAGGGTGAAGAGGATGAGGGTAGATTTAATATATAACAATTGGGATTAGTCCGTGAAGAGGACAAAGAAAAGATACAGAATCGGAAGAGGACGAAGGAAAGGACTCAGCCCGGAAGAGGAACAAAGAGGGATAAAGAGGGACAGAGAGGGGGAAAGCATTATAAGAACAGCATGAGGAGAGAAAGGAAAAGAAAACAGAGCCGATTAAAGAGCTGGAACAGTGAGATAATATAACATTATAAGATAACGTTGCTGCACTTCCTCCTCTATCCCTCTTGCTTTTGCTTAGTTCACCCCATAAGCAACTTTCATTTGATACTTTGTATTAACTTATCTTGTGCTTTGCAACAATTTAATCTTGAGGATTAGACCATACAAGAGGTTGAAGAAGCGTCCTCTCCCCTCCTTATTCACTACTTTGATATCTCGCTAGAGATAGCTTTTTGATATGAACACTGGAATACTCCAAATAAAATAACTAACTTTAACTGTATCTATACAGAAGGTTGGCCGAGGGGGGAGGAAAGGAAGCTGGTCAGAGGGAATGAACAGGAAACAGTGACATCTTGTGGACAAGGCAAACGCTGCAGTAAATGGTTATAAACTATTGTAATGTGTTATCCACTTAGTTTGAATCTTAAGCTGAGGACCTGTTAGGCTATGGAAACTGATTAACTGTCTGCATTAAATAATAGTGGGTCAAATCGGCTTTATATATATATATATATATATATATATAAAATCTCTTTTTAGGTAATGATTGAACAATAATATTTTGATTGAATTAATTTGTTAACCACAAATTTAACTGAGCAATAGTGTGGCAATGAAATTGAATTGTTAATCCCTGATTTAATATTTAATATTGTATTAATATTGAATTAATATTGAATTAATATATTTGGTTGTGCAGTTAAAGAGGGCAAAAGAATTAATTTCCAGCTTTTGTTAAAAAAAATCTTATAAATATATGAGGACATATATGAGAATATAAAGGAAAGCAATGGCGGCCAGCACTAGAGCGAAAACAGGAGCTGCACAGATCCAAACTCAAATCCCATTTGCCAGAAGAGGATCTTCAGAAAATCCACTAAAACAATCAGATATAGGAATACAGATCTTGGAGGAGCTCAAGAATTTTAAGAAGGAGATGAGGGATGAATTTAAATCTTTTAAACGGGACATTAGAGCGGACATGGTGAAAATAGAAAGTAAGATAGATAACTTGACATCAGAGGTGGCTGGCTTGAAGACAAAAGTAGATGACGTTGAGGAGAGAACACAACAACTAGAAGGTCAAATGAGTGTAATGACCAAAGAACAAGATAAGGAGAAAAACTTGTTATTAGTGCAGGAACTAAGATATAGAGAAAAATGTATAAAATTGAGAGGAGTCATAGAAACTTACAAGGAAAACCTATGGGGAAAAATAATCCCGAGCTTAGCAAATTTTATAGACGTGAAGGAGGGAGAAGAGGCAGTGGATAATTTGTTCCGAGTGAACTCAAAAGCTGCAAGAGACAAAAAAAAAATCCAAGAGACATAGTAATTGCTCTTAATAGAATAAGAATTAAAGAAAAGATAATACAAAATAGCTACACAATGAAACTCCAAATAGATGGTAAAGAAGTACAAATATTTAAAGATGTCCCAAATGAAATTTTAAGAAGAAGACAAGACTACCGACCTTTGACACAAAAATTAAGAAAACTGGGTGTTCCATATAGATGGGAGCGTATTGAAGGAGTAAACTTCATATTCAACCAGAAAAGACAAAGAATAAATACTATTGAGCAAGCAGGAGAATTTATTAAGCGATTGGAAGATGAAGAGAAAAAGAAGGCGGAGGCTAGATTTAAAAAGAAGAGAAAAACAAAAGAAGATGAATTTCCGAATACTATAGATAAAGGAAAACAGGCCAGAAAAAAGTCAGAAAGCAACCAAGAGCAACGGACAAGATCCAAAGATGACGGAGAAGATGACGATAGAGGAATCCAAAATGGAGGGTCAGAGGATGGAGAAAGAGAAGTGGAAGACGAGACAGAAGGAGAAGAAGAACAGGAGGAAGAAGAAGAAGAAGAAAAAGAAGAGGAGGAAGAAACAATATAAAATCATAAAATGACAACAATAGCGATAAGAACATGGAATGTTAAGGGTTTGAATGAACCAAAGAAGAGAAACCAAGTGTTCCATTTGTTGGAAAAAAGCAAAGCGGAAATTATATGCCTCCAAGAAACAAAAATTCGTGAGAAGGACAATAAATTAATGAATAGGCCAAAATTAGGACAAGGCTTCTTCTCAAATGCCAAAAAGAGGAAAAAAGGAGTAGCAATATATGTTAAAGATATGTATCAAGCAACGGAACTACTCAATGATAAAGACGGACATTATATAGGTATAGAAATAAAGCTGATTAATATAACAATAATCATAATTTCCATCTATGCCCCAATTGAAAGAAAAGATCAATTCTATAAAAAACTGTATCAAGAAATAATGAATTTAAACAGATCAAATATCATAATTACAGGAGACTTCAATGGAGTCATCGATGCAAAAAACAATAGGACGACAAACTCAAATAAGAAGCCGCATGGAGTGTTGCCAAAAATTTGTAAAAATATGTTAGAAGATCTGAACCTGAAAGATGTATGGTCTACAAAATGTGCAGAAAAGAAAGGCTTCACTTTTTTCTCAGAGGCTCATAAGTCAATGTCAAGGATTGACATGTTCTGGGTATCGGCGGAATTATTAACAAAGATTGCAGGAATGGAAATAATAGAAAGAATAGTATCTGACCATAATCCCATAGAAATAAAGATAACAGGTTTCAAAAGAGATTATAGATGGAGGTTAAAAGAAGAGATGTTAAATGATGGACAATTTGTAAGTAAAGTAAAAAAAAGAAATACAAGAATTCTTTAAAGTTAATAATGGGGAAGAAATATCAAATAAAGTAACATGGGATGCCTTTAAAGCAACAATAAGAGGAGTCTTCCTGCAAAGAGGGGCGGAGATACGTAAAGAAAAACAAAAGAGAAATCTAGAATTGACGAAAGATTTAAAAGAGAAAGAAGAAAAATTAAGAAAAAATCCTAAAAATGTGAGATTGCAAAGAGAAGTCAAATTAATTCAGAAAGCTCTCAAATTTGAGCTGTCAGAGATAATAGGGAAAAAATTAAAAAGAACCAAACAAAGGTATTTTGAGAAAGCTAATAAGATAGGCCGTTGGTTGGCCTATAGACTGAAGAAGGAATCAGAGAAAAAATTGATTACTGAAATCAAGATAGGAGAAACCAAATATACAACCCAAGAGGGAATTAAAAAGGCCTTCCTGGAATTTTACAAGTCATTATATGCTAAAAAGAATGAAACGAAATGTAACGGGAAGGAGGTAGAAAGATTCCTAAAAGAGAACATAAGTGAAAATATGAAATTGACAGAAGAATGTAAGGAACAATTAGAACAACCTATCAGCATGGAAGAAATTATACAAGCAATTAAACAGTTAAAAAATGGGAAAACTCCAGGACAAGACGGATTTATAGCAGAATTTTATAAAATATTTCAAGAAGAACTTACCCCATTTCTACAACAAATGATGAATAAGATCCCCCAACAAGGAATTCCAGAATCATGGCAAACGGCAAATATTATACTAATACCGAAAGAAGGAAAAGAAAAATCGAACGTAGCTAACTATAGACCTATTTCTTTGCTCAATACCGATTATAAAATCTATGCCACGATATTAACAAACTGATTAAATACCGTAATAAAGGACATTATCCACGAAGATCAAGCTGGCTTTATAAAAGGACGGAAACTGTCAGATAATATAAGAACAATGATTAATGCAATAGAGTATTACGAAAGAGTGAATAATAAAAAAGCGGCTTTAATATTCCTAGACGCAGAAAAAGCTTTTGACAACGTGGTTTGGAAATTCATGCTATAAACACTGGAGGAGTTAAATATCGGGATAATCTTTATGAGTTATATACAAGCAATATATCATATTCAAAAAGCAACCTTGATAATCAATGGAGAGAATACTGAAATGTTTAACATTTTGAAGGGGACAAGACAAGGTTGTCCTCTATCCCAAGTATTATTTATCTTGACGTTGGAGAGCCTGAGTAATAGTATAAGAAACGCAAATCAAATTCCAGGGCTCAAAATTAAAAACCAAGAGTATAAAATAAAAGCCTTTGCAGATGATATTGCAATAATCCTAGAAGACCCAGTGGAAAATATAGAAAGACTATTTGATATGATTAGGAAATATGGGGATTTAGCAGGACTTAAACTTAACAAAGAGAAAACTAAAATAATAACAAAAAACCTAACAAAGAAGGAAGATGAGCAACTGAAACTGAAATCGGGTTGTAAGATTGGAAATAAAGTTAAATATCTAGGCATCTGGATAAATAAGGGAAACATGAACCTTTACGAAACAAATTATAAAAGATTATGGTGGGAGATAAAGGGCGACCTTGCTCGATGGAATAAATTAGACTTATCCTTGTTGGGTAGAATAAATACAATAAAGATGAACATCTTGCCAAAATGTATCTTTCTCTTTCAAAATCTACCAATACTTCAAAATGAAAAAACGATAAAACAATGGACCTTTGACCTAAGTAAGTTTATCTGGGCAGGAAGAAAGGCGAGAATAAAGAATATTATTTTAACAGCTAATAGAAGCACTGGAGGCGCCTCCTTACCAAATCTGAAACTATATTATATTGCTGGTGGTCTTAGCTGGTTGACAGACTGGATTAAACTAGAAAATACAAGGACACTAACCCTAGAGGGTTATGCACTAAGATTTGGCTGGCACGCATACTTAGGTTATGAGAAGCAACGTGTGCATAAAGATTTTGAAAACCACATAATAAGGAAGGCACTGTTGAAAATTTGGTATTCAATAAAAAAACAATTCTACATTAAATTGCCATCATGGATCTCCCCACAGGAAGCCTTTCTAGGAAGATGGGAGAAGACAGATAAATGGTTAAGATACGAGGACTTGATAGACCAAGAATTGTGGGGAAAAGAAGGGAAAATGGAAATTTTTACGCAAGAAGAGTTGAAACTAAAAGGAAAATGTATGAATTGGTTCAAATATTTGCAAATTAAAGAGATTTCTGGAGGATAAAGCGGGCCTTGGTTTAGAGATATCAAAAACTGATATAGATAAAGTGATTTGGGGAAAAGAAGGAAAGAAAATATCGCAATATTATAAACTACTTTTGAATAGAGAATTGGAAAATGAAATTGTAACTGAAGCAATGATAAAATGGGCGCAGGATATTGGAGAAGCAATAACAATGGATGAATGGCAAAGTGCATGGAAAGATACGGATAAATTCATGGCGTGCCTGGCTTTGAAAGAGAACCATTTGAAAATAGTTAATAGATGGTACCTGACACCAGCTAGAATCAGTAAGATATATAAAACAGAAAATAACCAATGTTGGCATTGTGAGAAGGATACAGGTACATATCCTTCATATGTGGTGGAGGTGCACTAAAATACAAAAATTCTGGGAGAAAATTCACAAAACAATACAAAAAATCTTTAAGTTTGAATTTGTAATGGACCCCAAATTATATCTATTAAATATAACAGCTAATCTTGAAGGAAAATTTAAGCATCAGTATAGAAGGGTATTATTGTATTTAGTTACGGCAGCAAGATTATTATTAGCCTCAAATTGGAAGAAAAAAGAAAACCCCACAGTAGAGGACTGGCTGCAAAAAGTCAATGAAATGAGAGAAAATGACAGATTAACACACATTTTAAACAAAAGAAAGATGTCGAAGATGGAAGAAGAATGGTATCCAGTTTTCAAATATTGGAAGAAATAAAAAACTCCATAGGGTATATAGAAACTTGGGACATTTGGACAAAAAGAAGGAATTAAAAAAAAAAGAAGAAGATGATTAATAAATTTAAAGACACCAAGATAGGGACACTTTGGCAACAGTATCAAAAACATCTGAGATGAAAGCAAACAAAGAGAGAGAGATTTAATGAAGGTTTAATATAAAATTTAAACAAAGAAAATAGGAGGGATACAATAGGAAAAAAAATTGATGAAACATATGTATGTAACTCAAACAGGAGGGGCAAAAAGGAAGTTGTGGAGGAGGTGGGTTTATGATTTGGAGGGAGAAAGTAAGTGAGATGGTAAAGAGGAAGAGAAGTGAGTATGAAAGGGGGGAGTTTGAATGGAAGAGAGGAACGATTGAAGAAGAGGTGAAATAGAATGATGATGGGAAGTGAATAAAATGAGGAAAGGATGAAAGGGTGTGAGATGTGTGAGATATATGGGGGGAATTAGTAATGGAAAAAATGTAGTGTTGAAATGAAACTTGTCTTACGATAACATTGTAAATATTTTGATCTATGCTGCAAATATATATATATAAAAGAAATTTGGTGAAATTATAGCTCAAAACAGGGCCTTTGAGAGGAGGGTCATTTCGGGGATCTTTTCATCTATGTATACCAGTACTAACCACAGAGGGCACTTCAGTTAAAGTATTTTATTTGAATTAACACAGGGGATTTGGTAACATACATTCTTAAGAACCATACAAGACTATAGAAAATTAAGTCAGAAGGGTTGGATAGAGAGAAGTCAGGTGTGGAAGGGTGAAAGTTACCAATTTTGGAGAAAGAGGTCTGCACAGCGGAGGGACTCAGACAACATCTGAGGGTGGTACAAGGAATTCCAGTCCGTCAAGAAAGAGAATGCCTGGGCCTGTTTGTGACACTCCCGGCTAGGGATGGAAGAGTGATATTTACACCCAATTCCATACCCTGGATGGGTGCACTAGTTATGACAAAGCCTGAATGGCTTTCTCATGGAATGGGCAAAAAGGGTTTGAAATGGGCTGGTTGCCTTAGACCTGGAGTGGCAAAACACTGATGGAATTGTGACAATCTCTTAATGTTTGGACAGATAAGGTGTATAGGAAAGGGATGGTCATTGATTGCATGTTTGAA
Organism: Gambelia wislizenii; assembly: GCA_030847615.1. Lineage (NCBI taxonomy): Eukaryota > Metazoa > Chordata > Lepidosauria > Squamata > Crotaphytidae > Gambelia > Gambelia wislizenii. The sequence continues at coordinate 154,107,870 of JAUMIR010000004.1, forward strand.
AGGATTACTATAGACCCATTAACAACTGGGTTTCCCCACATAATTCTATCTTGGTTTCCATGATCCTGGACACATTTCAGGTTATCGTGACCTCCAACTGTCCTCTGGTCAGCTTGATCCTGAATGTCCTCAGTCAACATGACCCTAAAAAGTGTCCTGTATGTGCAGTTATGAAGCATTGCAGGAGGAGGAGTAGGGCACGATAACATAATTGCAGTTTAAAATTCATAAAAGTAAAAATAATGAAATATAACTGTTTTGGTTTGAGTATTGGTTTAGGAAATATGAGTGAAGTGAGTGTGCATTAAAATATGAAGCAAACAAAATTGTCCCTCATCCCTATTCAGGCAATATTCTGACCAGGAACAGGGACTTATCTTCCCCTTCTTAATGATGGAAAGATATATGAAGGAGTAGGTGCTTTCATATTTGCACTCTGTTGAAACACTGTAGAGTTTCTCTCCTGAGTGATTCCACAAACTAATTCCCCAACTGAGCATGTAGATTAATGCAGTGCTGGTAGCAATCAACCAAGAGACCTTGGTTGGTGAGCTTGTCAATCCAGTTTTCAGTTTTCTGTCTCAAATTGGGACTTGGTTGAAATTCACCTAGCTTGCAGGCATGTAGGTCAGATTTTTCAGCCACAAGATTTATCTTTCTTAGTATTCATATCATACGGAAGACAACACTTTGCCTTGGGGGCAATGAAATAATTCCCAACAGAGTTGATCTACAGTGACACAGTTGCCAATGGGCAATCTCTTTCTGTCTCTCTCACACACACATACATAGGGAAGGAAACCTTGCAGAAAATAAGACAAGCCAGAATTTGTTGTGTGTAAGCTTAAAGACATTAGCAGACATCACAATTCTGAATCTTACCTTGCTGTCCCATTATTCACAAACAGTTGCTGTGAAATTACAGCTGTATTTTGTCCACCCCCTGCAAAAAATAAAAATAAACCCACAGACATACATCACCTTTTGCTCCAGTTTTTATTGAAGTGATTCAATTTCTTTTCCTGTTTTTAACAATGCCTTCCATTCAAATACATGGTAATGGAGCCAATAGATTTCTGTTTGTGTTAAGTATGTCTGTATAACTAGGCCTTGTTTATTCTTTACATTTTTGCAGATTTACTGACAAGGAAAAAGTGAGAGCTCAACAGTTTGTCACATTACCCAAATCCAGAAGGCCACTGAAAAAATGTAGGCCTCTTATGGAATATGAAACGTGTAGTACTGCTTAATGGAGGGCATCTTGTCTGTCATGTAGAAGAGAATCTGATGTGTCGTATGGCTTTCATCAAGGTCTCATCTATATATGTCTTTTGGGTATGTTGCTGTTCCCACTGTGCTGATTGGCCGCTTAGGAAACTTCCCTGTCATGATCTGCCTCTCCTCGCAGGACGGGACCCCTGGTTGCAGTAGCTGGCACTGCCTTTTTGCAGACTCAGGCCCTGGCTGTGGGACTCTTGGAAGAAACAGGCAAGCTATCAGATGCTGTAGGCTGCAATCATGCAGCACACCTGAAACAGCCAGGGGAACTGCTATTTAAGAGCAGCATTCAGCCCTCATTCTTGGCTACAACAACATGGTTTTCTGTGCTGCTTATAGCTGCTCCTTGCTCTTGGACCTTGATCCCTTGCCTTGATTTGACTTGCTACTCATGTTTGGACCTTTGCTTGCCTCATGGACCTGCCTCTGGCCCCTGCATACCTGGTACCTGCCCTGACCTTGAACTGTTTTTGTATTTTGACTTGCTTGACCTCTGATTCCTGTGTTCCTGACCTGGCACTCCCTTCCTAGACCTTGCTTTGCCTCTGGCCCCCCAAGTACATGCCCTGATCCTGGATTGTTTTCAACTTTGGCTTATCTTTGATCCTGCTTGGACTTTGGACTCTGTCTCTTATGTTCCTGACCTAGCCCTGGTGTCTCTGCTCCTAGACCCTGCCACTGATACCCCAGACCCTGACATTCTCAGCCCATCAAAGCTCTCTGTTGGGCAGCCAGTCAGCACACTGGAGTGGAAACATGTGGAAAGCTTGAAGTCATTCTAAACATGGAAATGGTGGAGTAGTTTTTACGTTGTGGTGTGTGTGTGTGTAGAATGGTGTGTGGTGTGTGTAGTGTGGGGTGTGTGTATGCATGACTGCATGGTGGTGGTGGAGGGGCTCTCACATTGTGGCATGCATGGTACGTGTGTGTAGTGTGGTGTGTGTGTATGCATGATTACATGGTGGTGGTGGAGGGGCTCACACATCGTGGTGCACGTGGGATGTTTGTGTAGCATGCAGTATATATGTAGTGGGGGGGGTGCATGCACAACTGCATGACAGAGGGGCTCTTCCATTGTGGCCTGTGTGGTGTTTTTGTGTGTGTGTATAGCATGGTGTTTGTGTATGTGTTTGCATGGCAGTGGGGGAGGGGCTTTTGCACTCTGCCACGTGTTGTGTGTGTGTGCATGTAGCATGATATGTGCGTACATGCACGGTTGCATGGCAGCAGGGCTCTTGCATTCTTCTACATGTTGTATGTGTGTAACATGGTGTGTGTAATTGTAATGCAGTATGTGACTGTAGTGTGGTGTGTGTACACATGGTTGCATGGTGTCAGTGGAGGGGCTCTTGCATCCTGGCACCTGTGTCTGTCTAGCAGTATGTGTGGTGGTGGTGGAGTTCCTCTCGGTATGAAACTAGCTGTATCTGGAGTAACATACACCATTATAGTTGATTTGAAAGATTATATATTAATGTATCGAATGATCATATTCTTGACATGTTTCCTAAGCAGCCATTCAGCAATGTGGGAACAGAAACATACAGAAGCATTTTATATAGATAGATAATGCTGTATGTTACGCAGGGTATAGCTAGTGTTTGCCAGTCAACTCAGGGAAAGAAAGAGACTAAACGTGAGATATGGGGTAAATAAATGGGTCTTTATTGAACCCTGCCTATTTAAATCCCTCTAAGATCTTCAGTGGGGGGGAGGCAACCTAGTGAGGGAGCAGCTGAGGCAGTACGTCTAGCCGAGACCTTACTCCCCAGCTTCCCCGGGTGAACACCTGAGCCCTTAAGAGGAATCCCATTGCTGGGGTTACTCCCAAGCCAGCCCCCATCTGGAAGTCTGACCCAAAAGTCCCCCACCCAAGCCCCAAAGATTAAGGTAGGGGATTTTCCCTTGGGCCAGCCCCAAGGTGGGTCTCCTTCACTTCCTCTAAGTCCCATGACTTTTTTGGTCATTCCAGAGAGCCTCCCTTCACCCAAATAGGTGTCACTGTGCACACCGAGATCTACGCCTTTCCCAATCTCCAGCCATGGACAGAAACAAGTGTCCGCTTAGTCCCTATTCCCCCACTAGCCTGTCCAAAAGGACCCCCAACCCCCTCTGAAGATCACCCATACATATTGTATTCACCACATCCAAGAGGTACAGCTCGTCAGCTCGGTAGAGCCCAGGCCGCTCAAACACTATGGCGGGGTGTAGGAGGTAGAGACCCAAACCCCTGGCGAGAGCATTTTTAATTTCCCTGTTGGCTCTTCCCTGTGCCCTATCGAGTAACCAAGGATCTCCATCCCCTCTCCAAATTTGATGGGGTAAAATGGCAGACCACATGATGGTAACCGTAGGACACTTTGACCTGATTACCTACATATCATTGATCACCTGAAGTACCAGAGCCTTTTTTTATCCCAAATCATTCCCACCAAGGTGGACAATGAGCATATCAGGAGGAGGCTCTTGTCATTCCTCAAACAGTAGAGGTATAAGGCCGTGCCAACGGAGACCCCTCCTTTCCAACCATTCAGCTATTAACTGATCCCCTAAGGCGAGGCAAGGTCCAAAATGGCTCAATTGGGCTTGCTGCACCACCCAGTAGACCATACTGTGGCTGCATACAAGTGCCTGCCATCTCACCAGTGTTGGTCTGGGACCTGTAAACAAGGGAAAAGAAAAAAAAAAGTATTAATATTGGAGGGGACAGACATATTTGCGAAATGCAGAGGACCATCATCTTCCAATTCTCTGTATGGCCTGGGACTGGAAGCTGAGAGCAGCCGCTGTAGATGCTGCCCCAATTCGGAACGAATGTGTTCCAAAACACCTGCCTTGGAGACCAAGCTTATCCAGGGCCTTGGTGGTCACTGTCCAGAATTGAAACTTGATTAGTGGAGAAAGGTCAGCATGAATAAACAAAGGCCCCGGCGTTGAGCCTTGAAACAAAAGGTATTGCTGCAAGGCTCTCACAAGGCAAATATCCAAATAACTGCAAACTTGCAAAGTTGCAATTTACATTTTGTCCCTGCAACCCGCTGATTTAGAAAAACACAATTTGATCAAGACATGCTGCTCTTGAATAACCATATCTCTAAGCTCCAAGGCTCTATTAGACTGGTTATCTTTGGATGCTTGCGCCAGCTCGCTGATATGAAGAGCACCAAAAAATGCCATGAGAGCAGCTACATGGAAGAGCAGTCATTCACAGGACGGTATATAGATATCTGCCCAAACATTAAACAGGCCCTGAAGGACTCTTGAGGAAAGAGGGGACCTAGAGTCAGCTACCCTACCTCTCTCTCTGACCCATCCCTCTAAAACCTTGTGTATTCTGAAATCACCCATGTTGTCAACTAACTCCCTGGCCTTAAGCCAAAAGGCTATCTCTGATAGCCTGGACCGAATGGATTGAGGGCTCAAAACTTTGTGATGTACATACACACAGAACTTCAACAATTGTGGAAAGGATATGACCGTGCCCTGTTGCCATCCAAGCTGTTGTCCAAATTGGCCAAATTCTCGGATGGCTCTAATGTAACTTCTCCTAGTGGAAGGTGCCAAGGACATACCTAAAGCCCTGATCACCTCGATCTCCCAATTGTCCATAGGGCCGCCAGCATCCACTCACCATCAGGCATTGCATCCAGAGCCAACTGTCTGAAGTGCTTCATCTGCATGCAGGAAAGAGCATCAGCAATACCATTGTCAATGCCCACCACATGCTGAGCCACAAACAAAATATTGTGTTGCAAGCACTGCAAAGTGAAGGCTTGGACTAGCCGCATGACCCGTGGGGACTTGGGGGTCAGAGAGTTTATGACATGGACCGTTGACATGTTGTCACACCAAAAGTGAACTGTGGAGTTGGCTAACTCCTTGGCCCAAATATGGGCTGCCAGAAGAATGGGGGAAAACTCAAGAAACGTTAAGTCCACAATCTGAGGGCCAGCAACTGGAACACCAATGGCCCGCGAAATGAACTCCAAATCCGATAGCTCCGGCAGCATCAGAGGCTATTTGAAGTGCACTGTGTAGCTTCCTTTCCTCTTGCCAAAATGAGACACCATTAAACTGACCTAAAAATTCATGCCACATGCAGAGATCACTGTGTACATCCGCAGTGAAGTGGATATTGCGGTAGGGCAGAGAAACACCTTTAATGGTGTTGCATAGGAGGTGGAGGAATGCCCTGCCAGGCACTATAACTTTACAAGCAAAATTCAGGTGTCCTAGAAGAAATTCCTTCATACTAACTTTTTTGTCAGACATAAAAGTGGCCACCCGCTCCATTAAATCAGCTTCCCTGGCCTGGGAGTGGCAGCATAATTGATTGACTGTATCAATTTCAATACCCAGGAATGTTAGCTGCAATGTGGGGCCCAATGTGGGGACACCTAATTCCTTTGCTAATAGCTCGAAGTGATGCAGCAAATAGTGCATCGCCCAGAGCCACCTAGTCCTAGGAATAAAAAATCATCCAAATAGTGTCTCACCCCACTAGGGCCTGTTCTAGCTTTTAATGCCCACTCCAGAAACATACTAAACATTTCAAAGGCATTATACAAAACAGAACAACTCATGGGCAAGGCCCAGTCCATGTAGAACTGTCCCTCGAAACAAAAACCTAACAGTTCAAAATCACTAGGGTGTACTGGCAAGAGACAAAATGCTGGCTTGATTTGAATTTTGCCAAATCTGCCCTGGGCCATGTCTCCAGACCTCCGTGATGGCTGCATCAAAGGAGGTGTACTTGACTGGGCATAATTCTGCAGGAATCAAATAGTTCACTGATTTGCCCCTCAGGTAAGATAAATGATGGATCAGCCTAAATTCCCCAGGTGCCTTCTTAGGTACTACTCCCAAAGGTGAATTAGGAACAGGAGGCTCAAAGAACGGGCCAACCACCATTCCCTCTGAAACTTCCTTTTGAATTTTTGCCCTAACAATAGCCTCCATACCCCTAATGGATTGCAAATTTTGAGCCCTATACGCTCTCCTGGTACCTTGAAACAGGATTCTAAAACCAAATTTAAAGCTGTTATACAAATAACTGGCAGCCTCTGATGTAAGACCACTGATGGACCTGGATTAGTGCTTCCTGCAACTTTGTTTCCTGCCTGACCACCCCTTCCATCATGAAATTGGTCTCTTCCTCTGGGGCAGTTCTGAAATGAATATGGGGCCCCACAGGTAGGGCACTCATGGCTATATCTTCAAGGCTTCTGATTACAAGCACCCTGAGAGGAGAAGTCCCAGCACAAAAGCTTATGACCTTGTGCAGCCCCTGAACGGCCTTTTTGGGAGGTGGCCATAGGTCCCCATTGCACCAAATGACCACTATGAGTCCTCACGGCCTGTATTGGCCTGGCTGTGGATGCATCATGTCCCAGCACAAGGAAGGGTAAATAGCCACTCTCATATGAAAAGTCTCATCACATAAGAGCCACACCAGCCTGGCATAATCAATATAAGACACCTGAATAATATCCATGTATTGTAATAGGGCATCTGCATGAACGGGTTGAGACTTAACAATAACCCCTGTATATATCAGAAAACCTGAAAGCCAGTTGGGCCAGGTATGCTCAACTTTTCTCTTTTTATTTTTTTCTTTTTCTTTATTGCCCAAATCGTCCTTATCTTTTTTCTCCAGCTCCCTATAGAGCAGTGAGGAAACGTCTACATAGTCCTCTTTTAATTTTTTTATCCCGTGTAGCTTGCAATAAGTTGTCACCCAACAGTAATGGCGTTTCACCAAATGGGATGTCCCCGTATGGGACCAATTCATAGCCTGTTGACTACGCAGCTCCAGGCAGCACCTGGTCACCCAGCCACCTTCCAGTGAATGGCCCAGTCCCATAGGGCAACCAATTGGACCACTGGGGCAGCATCCAGTAAATGACAAGCTGTGGCATAGGCCATGCTACATGTGCTGCTGGTGAACTGTTTGCAGCTTGACTTGAGTTGCTGTACTGTGAAGCAGGCATCCTTCCCCAGGGCCAAAGTGGCTCAAAATTATGTGTCTTGCTGTAATTTGACCACTCACCTCCAGGAACAGCCTCTCCAGATGGTTCAACATGCTGGTCATGGCCTGCTGCAGCAGGTGGGTCAGGCATGGCCGCATCCCCACTGTCCTTGGAATCGGATGCTGCCTGTGGCTGGATCTTCTTTTCTAAAGCCTCCAATTGAGCAAGAATTTCATTGCCTATCTTGCATTTGTTTATCTTGCCTCCCAGTAGCGAGGGGCACTGGGGATCCCATGGATTTCCTCCAGTCTTTTTATCCTCTCCAAAATAGCAGGCCAGGGAATATCATCTTCACTCTCACTGTATGAGAGTGGGTCCTGTACATGATCAGGCTTTGGAAGGAATTTAGGTGCAGGGGCTTTGCACTTAGGCCCCACCTTACTCTTTTTGGGTGCCATAGCAATAACCAACCTAGCTATCAATTTACTTAAACTTATCTTATATATTTATGTATATTTAGATTTTCAAAATTATTATTGTATTATTATTATTATTATTATTATTATTATCAATTGTAAAGTCAGTGAAATCAATTCAAAACAGCCTGAGGCACAGACCCCTAGGCAAGTCCCTGGCTCACTTGGGCCAAGGTGGGGGAGTGAACCCACTGGGCCCATGAGGCCCAGTGCAAGGTGCACCTTAACTTGCACACCAATAGGCCTCAATTTAATAGGTCAAACTAGGCCTCACACAATGCACTCCCCCTTGTAGCCACTGAAAAATATTCCTGAGGGAAGCCGGCTGACCATGTGCTCAGGCTCCATAGGCCCAATCAGGCCACCCAGGCCAGCAAGCCAGTTGCACCAAGTGCAATGAGCCCTACTCCTGGTAGGCTGCAGCTAGCATGCCCCCCCCACTGTGCCATGTGCACAGGGCTGCAATCGGGTGGCAAGTGTCAGGCCTGAATGCCGTGGAGCACCAATGGGCAGCGAGTGCACAGCTAGCTCAATAAGGGAGGGGGAACCACTGGCAGTAGGTGGCTTGACAGTCGCAAACCCTCACCACTCTTTCGCCTGGTAATAGGGCTGCATGTGCATGCCGAGGGCACAGGAACACCAGCCACACACGACTCAGCCATCTCAGTTGCATGGACCCACAGCTGAAAGTGGCCTAACCATTTCAGTTTGGCGCTGCTTGGTCACCCCCTCTTTGATCCCATGTGGGCCCAATCGCCCACTGGGGCGGGGCCACAAACACCCACCAGCCTTCACCTGGGGTCCCGAACCAAGCCATGGGAACACCCCGGTCTAAACTATATGGATAGGAACTACACCAGGGTGGAGTGGCATTTACATGGTGCCCACCCGCCCCACTCAACCATTTTTGGCAGAGAAACCGGCACCACCCACAGTCTCTCTCACCCTACCTCCTGGTAGTCTGGAAGCCAAGCTGAACCAGAGGCCGTCCTTGGACCCTCATGGCCTCACTGAAGTATTCCCTGAGAGGGTAAGACACAGGCAACACTGCCAATTGAAAGCTGCAGAAGATTGCTGCCACTGCTGCTGCAAGGTATGAACTCCACCCAGCGTCAGCTAACCGAAGCCAGCTCGACGTTCAAATAGGAAGGAGGACAGAGAGGGCAGAGCAGCCTTCAATAGGCCACCGGCCCTGCCCCTCACTGTCCTTAGGATCAGCGTGAATGCCTGACGTGCTTGAGGCTGGTCTCTACCCCCTCCTGCCTGGCAAATGCCAATCCCCCTCTGTATGGCTGTGCCTAATGGAGGAGGGGATTGGGGTTTTATAAAACAGCTTAGAATTCTTTCTTTTATTATTAAAAAAACTAGCTTTCAAACCCAAGGCACTTTAACCATAGGTTTAATTTTTCTTTCCAAAATATCCCTGTTAGGCAAATTATTATATCCTCCAGAATATTAACTCTGTTCTCACCACAATATTGCTAAACAAAATATTGATTCACCACAAATAAATCAAACTTGGAGGCATCTGATTACTACTGGAAGTATACAGTTCTTCAACTTGCTACTCTGATCCAGTTAGCTATACAGGAAATTTAACCTTACCATAAGGTGGCTGTGCTGGCCATTTAGTGCAGGATAACATCTGATTCATATCCAGAGGTTGGAAAAGTTACTTTTTGACAGTTCTCAGAATCCCCAAGCTAGCAAGGCTAGTAGACATGTGGTATTTAAAAAGTAACTTTTCCAAACTCTGCAGATATCTCATCACCCTTTCCTTATCACCAGACTGCACTTTGGATGGAAAGCATATGACCAAAGAAACAGACAGAGGTTGTCTAAATTTTGAAAATTCCCCCCATTTCTGCTCATTAGGACAAGCGAGTCAATTTGATTTTTGGGGAGGGGCTGCAAAAGCTTAAAAGTTGGACTAGGAGTGAGTTTGTGTACTCAATGAATGGTCTGCAGAGAATTCTAGCTTCTGTAGTGACCAGGAAAGTGAGTTATGTAGGCATAATTTGGTTGTATGCCTTCATAAGTCACTAACAGGATGCCAGCAACAATTTTGCGCACAAAACTATTTCCCCCAAAATGTTCATTTGCAGAAAATATTTTGACTAAATATTTTTTTGGTGGAAAAAGATGTACAGTGCTGGAAAAACATATCAAAAATATCCAAACATTCTAATAATTTTAATAATCTTGTTTATTAGAAGAAAAAACCCTTTAAAATATATTTGTTGTTACATGAGGAAATAAAATAAACAAAGAATTACACTCCTAGAATAAGGTTCTTTTTGGTGTTTGAAGTGCTTGTGTTAAATTCATGAATTTTGGAACCTCATCCATATGGTCACTTTGGAAATCTTAACATTATTTAAGAAAAGCTGTCTAAAAACATGAGGCAGAAAAACATGATTTTTTCTCCTGACATTTATAACTTATTTTCCCACAAATCAATTGAATCTATTATGATGTTAATCATATTTCTTCAGCGTACGTACATATGTGAGTGTATACACATACACAAATGGTAATTATCCAAAATGTATAGTTAACAGAAGGCGCCCGAGGGTATGCATTCTGTGGTTGTAATTTCCTTTTCTGGACAAATGGGACCAAGATTTCCTTGGTCTGCATAAAATATAAATGAATTGCAAGGCTGCTATAAATAACAGAATTCTCAGAAGCCTCCCGACAAATTGCCTACAAAAAGCAATTCTTTGCAACCTGTAAATTGGTAATCTATGCTTATGTCTTGCTACTTGTTTATTGCATTACTAAGGTATTTTCAAAAATGCTTTGGTCAAGATCATCTGAAAGTTTCCATGTTATTGTCAAAAAGGTTTTGGGGAGATATTTATAGAAAAAGGCAAAAACACAATACTACAGTCTCCAAGCAACCATTAACACAGACACCTATTAGAAAAACCAGGTGAAGAAGTGTACAAGCCTGGATGTTCTACGATCCACCACAGCAATATCAAGCTAGGTCATATGTGATGGCCAATTAAGGATTTAATTTATGTCCTGTGTTTGCAGTCTTGGTCTTAAAAAATTGGAGGGCTGACCTCACTCACCACATGCACTCCAATGTAACTAGCAGCTACACAACACTACATAATTACAAAGCTATGACTCCACTTGAACTTTCATGGCAACAGCCATGGGATTTACAGTGTAGGAAGGGACATTTAGAATTCTTAGGGTGTTCTTGTGCATCACCAAACTATAGACCCCAGGATTCCATAAGATATTGACATAGCAGTTAAAACTGCAATCATAGCACTACAATTCCGTAGTGTGAATCATAGAATCATAGAATCATAGAATTGCATAGTTGGAAGAGACCACGAGGGCCATCCAGTCCAACCCCCTGCCATGCAGGAAATCACGATCAAAGTATCCCTGACAGATGGCCATCCAGCCTCTGTTTAAAGACCTCCAAGAAAGGAGACCCCACCACACTCCGAGGGAGTGCGTTCCACTGCCGAACAGCTCTTACTGCCAAAAAGTTCCTCCTCATGTTGAGGTGGAATCTCTGTTCTTGGAGCTTGCACCCATTGCTCCGTGTTCCAGTCTCTGGAGCAGCAGAAAACAAGCCTGCTCCATCCTCAGTGTGACATCCCTTCAAATACTTAAACAGGGCTATCATATCGCCTCTTAACCGTCTTTTTTCCAGGCTAAACATACCCAGCTCCCTAAGTCTCTCCTCATAAGGCATTGTTTCCAGACCTTTCAGAGAAGTTGCCCTTCTCTGGACACGCTCCAATTTGTCAATATCCTTTCTGAATTGTGGTGCCCAGAACTGGACACAGTATTCTAAGTGAGGTTCGACCAAGGCAGAATATAGTGGCACTATTACTTCCCTTGATCTAGACACTATACTTCTATTGATACAGCCCAAAATCGCATTGGCCTTTTTAGCTGCCGCATCGCACTGCTGGCTCATGTTCAACTTGTGGTCTACTAGGACTCCTAGATCCCTTTCGCACATGGTCTCATTCAGCCAGGTCTCTCCCATCCTATATTTATGCATTTCATTTTTCTGCCCTAAGTGCAGTACTTTACATTTCTCCGTAATGAATTTCATTTTGTTAGCTTTGGCCCAGCTCTCCAGTCTCTCCAGGTCATTCTGAATCTAGAGGGTTGTCTAGATAGTGAAAATACTCCTCACAGAATTTGAGAAGAGCACTTTTTGTCCCAATGAGATCCCACAGTGATTTGCCATATTTGGGAGGGGTGTACTCCAAAAACTACATAGGAAAAGCCTGTGCCACTTCCTGATTTTTTAAAAATGTTTTTTTAAATGTGTGGGAAATGTGCATTCCTGTTCATCAGGACAACTGAATCGCCTTACAGTGCATTCCAAGATAAGAGTGGAAGTAGAAACCGGTTTGATCAGACATGCGCAGGGATGTGCTTTCCAGAAATTAAGTGGTTGGAAGTGCCATTTTGGAGTTTTGCAGCATTGATTGTATGCTTTTTTGCTGTGCTGAGGTGAGCAAACAGCATTTTTAAAAGGGAAGGTCACACTTGCACACCTTAGATTTACAGTAAAAAAAAAAAAATACTGTGCAGTGGCAGCAACTTGTGGTGGATAACATGAGTAATTTACTCCCAGCCACCATCTTGAATGGCATGCATGGCTGCATGTGAACTTCAAACATGAATAGCTTAGCATACCAGTGATTTTGCAAAACAAAAAAAATGTGGAAACAAATGAACACTGCTGCAAATTTGTGTTAATTCACAGCAATCTACATTATATCTTCTCATCTAGACAAGCCCTAGAATATAGCAGATATTTTCCCTTCCCTTACCCTGGCCCTTTGTCCTGCTTTACAGAGGATATTCCTGTCTTCAGTTATGTAGACTCCAGTGGATTGACTTGGACTCAAGTTGCTTCAGTGACTTGACTTGGACTCAACTCTGCCATAAATCAAGCACTGATTCGACCTACGGTAACTTGAGACTTGTATATTTTTAGCTACCTACTTGCTGGTTTTGGAAGAGGAGGAGCCTTTTAAAGTGTTTCCTAGCAGCAGGAACCAATCACCTCTGAAAGCCTGGGAAGCATTTCTTTGAGGGGAACACAGCAAATGTGTTCAGCATCAGGCTTGAGTGGAAGGACCATCTAAAGCTTGCCTTTTCCTAAGCAGCAGGCAAGGTCTGCTTGGCAGCCTCATGGGAAGCATTTCTCACAGGCTGCTAAGCAAACTGCAACCCACACTGTCATGATGCCAGCCTCTAGTTTAGTGTTCCCATTTGCTTTCATATCCCTCCTGCTTTTCCCCCAATGTAAATGAAGTTAGAGACTCTACAGCCAGTCTCCAATCTTGCTGACTCCTCCTTGCCTTTTCCTTTGTCTCACTCTCACTGATGCTTCACCAGCTCCCTCCCTGGACTTCCTAGCCTGCCCCGCACAATAATCTTTTTTCCTCCTGTCCTACCTTGCAGGGCAGGGTAGGTTTTCCCCCTTCCTCCACTCTTCCCCCGTTCTGCACCCAAAAACTTGAGCCCTGTCCCCCCTCCTTCTGTCAGGGTAATATTGCTTTAAGTGCAAAAGGAAAAATGTTGCAGCAACAGATCACAGACTAGTACAGCTGAAGTGGGGTTGTTCATATATGTGGCTAGGCAAAGTAATGACTAGCAAACACTCCTATACAGCCAAAGCACACAATGCATTGTGTGTGGGTTGGTATTGTGGAGAAAGAGGAGTGTTGCTGTTGAGTTTGTTAATAATGCTTCCTGTGTATATACTGTGTTTGTACTTGTCATGATGAACTGCCAGTGATCATGGAATCCCATCACAAACTCACAGGAACAACATTAGAAATGTCCACTCCTTATTTGGAAATGGGAAGAGGGTGGGAGAACCTCATTGAATAAACATGATGTCGCATCACTTGATTAACATATCCACTCTGATTGGCAAAGGCAGAGCCAATGAGAGATAAACACAAAGGACTTTTAAAAGTTCTTCTCCTTCCTTTGTTCTGGATTGAGCACATGGCCTAGGAGATGAGTTAAGGATGGCCTAGGGCCTCTTGGCTGAGCTCCATGGCAGAGAGACCAGAGAATGGAACAAAGCCATGGAATAACCACAAGATACCAAACTGTGATAACAAAAGGTTTGGGGGAGCCAATCTTACCCAAAGGCCTCAAAAGGATCCAGAAGGACTCTGAATTCCATCTCCAGAGACTGTAAGTTACCTTACATTAGTAGATAGGGAACTGTTTAGTTAGGTTGTGTTAGATTATGATTTATTTTTTTAGGCGCTCTTAATGAATGTATACTGTATAAGCCTTAAGTTGAACCTGGGAATGTTTTGCCTTCTAAAATAACATAGACTCCTAGAATTGAATAAAAGCTTTCTGTTATTTTCTAACCTGCCTTGAAATGCTTGCTTCTGGTCAGCTATCAAAACTTTCTCTAGATACAGAAAAGAGTTATTATTATTTTCATAACCAGTCTGGCTTCCCGTTGCACCAGACAAGGAAGGAAACTCAATGGGTGGTGGCTTCGAAGAGTATTTCTTGGTTTTTTAGTAAACTGCTGCAGACATCTCAGGTCGGGGTCAGAAGGGGGTGCCACTTCCACCAGGCCACCACCTTCCAGGCGGGTATCACCACCACGACCTAGGCCTCCTTCTGCTTCTGGGAGTGGAAGGTTCATGAAATACTGGGGTCTCTGGAAGTGTATCAGCTGGGAGGTCATCTGGTACCCCTTTTGGCTGGTTCCAGCTACTGGAAACTGTGTAAAACATGGCACAGTCCCAAGCTGCTCTGAGACTGTGCCTACACCTTCCTATGATGTCTCCAGCTCGGCAAATGGGATCAGCTGGGGTACTGCAACTGGATCTCCCAGTATGAAGGGATGTTCCCCGGCACTCTGGTCGTGCCAAGGGTTCTGTTGGTGTTGAGCTAGTGGGAGGTTCTCATTTGCAGCTGCCCAAGTTGCCCTGGGCATCTCCTGCCACTCAGAAAACAAATCTTCCTCCCACTGGTTCTGTACTAACTGTAATGGCCATGCAACCTCATGGCCATGCCCCAACACAGAAGGCAAAAAAGATAAACTGGGATGTGGGACAACCCTGTATACAAACAAGAAGTGCAGTAGCACCAGGTCCTAGTCAGTAGAGAGTGAAGTCCCACAGTACAGGGTTAGTATGGTAGGCAATATGTGAGCACAGGTTTTGGCTGAGCCACTCCCTAGTGGAGTAGCTTCAGGCCAGAGGGTGGAAAAGTCCACAAAAGTCATAAGAACATGATGTTCTCTTGCACCCTTGTAAGGAAGGAGTACAGTACTGACACTGAAGATAAAGACCTCCATATATTTTTGGATGAACCTTGCTGTCTGTAAGTCTCTCTGTGTGAAAGTGGGTCAGAGCTGCTAGCTGAAGCCTTTGTTTTTGTGCCCATTCTTCTGTGCAGTTCTGATATTTTGGCTACTCCTGAGTTAGTTTGTCCCCAGGCTGTGCCAGGCGCTTCTCAGTGAGCCTATACTGAGTGGACATCTTCTGTCCCAAGGAACTTACAGACTGCAAAAAAAATTAAAATAAAATAAAAAAGCAAAGGGATGGGAAGGAGGTTGGAGGCTGTCCTGGGGTTTCAGGCCCTCTTTTTCCTCCTTAGGGGACCCCTTGGGGTCCTCTGGCTGTCCTGGCTCTGCTTCCTGTGGGAGAAAGGCTTTCTTTACAAATTCTGCACTGGATGGGCTTCCGTCTGCTAAAAGAAACCCCTCCAGTTGATGAGAGAAGCCAAAGCCATTGAAGGAGGGGGGAATAGAATGGAGCAAAGTGGGCTCTCATTGGCCACCAGCTTCCCCCCAATGGGAATCCAACATGTTGTCCTCAAAGGGCAGCTGTAGTCAGAGTAGAAGGTTCTGAGGTTCTGCAGTCTGAGGGTGGGGCAAAGACCCATGAAAAAGTTAGAGGTGACCATTCCACCCCTTGCTGGAGAGACTCTTTTGCTCTTTTTTCTATTCTTTTTTATTTTAACAAGCGGTAGACAAGGGTCTCTGGACCCCCTCTTCTCTAAACAAGGCAGAGCTTTTGCATGCTACTTTCACCAAGTACCTAGAACAGTGGTTTTTAACCTGGAGACCGGGGACCACATCCACTGCCTTCAGTTCTACATGGTCCTGCCTCCAGTGTGTTGATTGGCTGCCCAACAGACCTGTGATTGGTTGGTCAGTTCACTAAGCAGCCAATCAGTACACTGGAAATGGCAACATACCCAAGACAATTATGTATATTGATTATTATGACTATTAGAGTTTTAATAATCTCTATATATAATTGTCTTGGGTACGAATGTGACGAATGTTGCTGTCCTTGAACAAGCAGGGATCACCAGCATTGAGGCCATGATACTGAGAACACAGCTGCGCTGGGCAGGGCACGTTTCTAGGATGGAGGACCGTCGCCTCCCAAAAATACTACTCTATGGTGAACTCGCCACGGGTCAGCGTAAGAGGGGCACTCCAAAAAAGTGATACAAGGACTCCCTGAAACAACATCTCAGGCTCAGCCAAATTGATCACCAAGAATGGTCCGCCCTGACCTCACATCGGGAGGCATGGAGATGCACTATCCACAATGCTGCAGCCTTATTTGAGAGCTCATGCCAAACAAGTCTTGAAGAGAAACAACAACGCAGAAAGAATCACAACCTGGAAACATCACCCAAGGAGACCTTCTGCTGTGCTTTCTGCAACCAGACATTTTTATCTTGGATTGGCCTTTTTAGTCATCAGTGCACTTGTAGAAAGTGCAGGATGAGTCCTTCCTGAATCTTCGTTTGTGAAGAAAAGCCAGAGAGAGTATTAAATTTAAAGTCTTGGGGGACCATGGCAAGAAAAGATATTTAAAGGGGCCAATGGTAAAGAAAAGTTTAAAAGGGTATTGCTGTAATTGTATTATTATTGTTGTTATCAAGTATTATTGGTATTATTGTTGTTAGGGTTTTAAATCTTGAGTTAAATCTTAGGGGCCCATGGCAAAGATATTTCAATTGGGTCCCTGTTAAAGAAAAGATTATGAGCCACTGGCATAATTGTGTTGTTGTTGTTGTTGTTGTTGTTGTTAGGGTTTGAAATCTTGAATTAAGTCTTGGGGGTCTATGACAACAAAAGATATTTAAAGGGGGTCCCTGGTAAAGAAAAGGTTAAGGGCCATTGGCATATTAGTATTAGTATTAGTATTAGTGTGCCCGGAGTAACATACACTGTTATGTGCCCTTCTGGGGTTTCAAGAGGTGGTTGCAGCATGGAGCTTGGAGTGGCAGTGTTCCTTTCCCATGGTTCAGCTACATGGTATTACCTTAGGGAAAAAAACATTGCATTTTTTTTTTTACATGTGGGTGGTGATTGTCTGAGGGAATGAGAGGAGGGAGAGGCTCTTGTGAGGCTAGGGGTGTAGATGCAGATTGAGTGGCAGGAGTAGATTGTGCGGTGGAGAGGGAATTTGCATGTGGGTGGTGATTGGCTGAGGGAGTGAGGGGACTGGCTAGGTATGTTTCCTAAGCCACCAATTAGCACACTGGGAAAGGAAAGATACACAAGCCTTGGATTTTTTGAATAGTAGACATTGTTTACTCTGTTATAGAACTAGACCAACTTTTGATATGGATTTTGATATTGCCTGGTGCCCAGGGGGTCAAATCATTGCTCCACCATCCCTGCTGCCACTGTGAAGGGACCCAGGCAGTCAACTGGTGGTGGCGGCGGCAGCAGGGGCAGGGTAACAGAGCGACTCACGCTTAATGCACCACTGGCGTATGTTATGTCGGGTACAGCTAGTTTAATTTATTTTGCCTAACTTTGTGCATGATTTTCTAGTTGAAATTTTAGTTATTGAGACTCTACCTCCCTCCCACCCCACCACCACCTCCTTTTTTTTTCAGTTAAAGTTAGCTCCCAGTCTTGAGAGTTGACTTGAAAGTATCTTGCAAGGACTTGAGGCTCGACTTGAGACTTGATGGTAGGGCCTTGAGACTTGGCTTGAGACTTGGGGTAAAAGACTTTGAATTCATCACTGCCTGTCTTTGAAAGCATCTTCTGCTTGACCTGGAGATCAGTCAGTCCCAGTTTAAAGATTAGGAACCAGGAGGAGAGTGAGCAGAGGCTCTGATGTTTCACATCAAAAGAGAATGTTTGGGCAGCAGAGTGAGCAGGCATACAGGCTACCTGGTCACAGTCTTCCCCATTACAGAGAGTTGTGCCATATTTCTATGTAAATTGCAGTTAGGTATTTTTCAATTTACATCTATATAAATAATAATAAGCATATCCAGATCTTGGCAAAGTTACACTTTGGAAATGCAACTCCCAGAATGCTCCAATCACAGTAGCCTCTATAAATGGCCAGGGGATTCTGGAGGTAATGGTCCAGAAATATATTTTTGCCCAGCTCTGTACAAATCTTATACAAATGAATAGCTTTTTGATCACCCTTTGTGTGATGCATTTCTTCTTTTTAGCTTCACAGAAGTGGCTGTTCTAGCCTTTCTTCTCTAACACTTTTCCTAGGTAAGCCCAACTGTAGGTGTCAATAATGATAGTATCTATTCTATCTGGAACAGTTTGAATTGGGGGGGGGGATTATCTAGAACATGTAACCCACCAACATAAGGACAGTCCACCAGTAATTCATAGTGGACTATCAGGGGCTCTATAAACATGTTGTGTATTAAATGAGGATGAATTTTCCCCCAGTTAGTGGGCTCAGTGGATAATGAGTTGCATGGGCCTGGCATAGGAATGGAACTGTGCTGATGCATGACTTTCACAATGGCACATTAATGCAAAGCAGGGGTCTAATGTGTCACAAGGAAGCTTGGTGTTTTCCTGTATCTAGGTGAACATGGGGAGATGAAAGCATACAATTTTCCTCTCTGCATATGCCTGAAAATGGCTAAGCAATCAGGACTTATAAAAACATATTACCAAAAGATGAAAATTCCTTCCCCTGTGAAGTTTCTAAAAACACACTTTCAAGGAAAATGTACACGGATTGCAGATTATTTGCTGGTGACCATGCAGGATTGTCATTAGTGTTCAAGGTACATTTGAGAGGGGAAATGGTTTATGCTAATGGTTTGGGGTATGAAAAATCAACCACTAGGCAATTACACCCAATGTGGTTTCTTTTGATTTTGCAACTGGTGTACCACTTAAAATTAATCTCCAGTTTGGCTAATATAAAGATGAATGTTTTGATTTACCTCAGTTTTCTGCTTCCCATGAAATCTGTCTGTTTTGTTTATAGCCAGAGAAAGGACTGCATAACTTTGTTTTGTTCTTGTTTGATGAAGTCTCCTGGATAAGAATGCCACAGGAATCTTAACGGAATCCATTAGGCATTTGATGTTTTGTTGTTACAATGAAAGGAAGTTATGTTGGGTAAGATGGAGGAGTAGCGGTGTATTCTACAGGCTTTGACAGTTTTTGATATATTTACAGAAAGCTATGTAAATGTTTCTGCAAGGTATTTTGGAGTTTCTGAAATTTTCTGTACTTTGGTGTGGAAGAGAGTGAATCCTTAGCCAGCAAAGTCCCCAATTTATCTCACTGCCTTGCCATTGAGTTAATTTAACTTTTTCTTTCCTCTTCCTGAGCCCCACTGAGCCCTTTTGCCTAGCTTCACATTGTGGCTTCCCTTATTCATATAATTTTCTTGACCAAAGCAGGGTTAAACCATTCTGAAAATTCCATTCCGGTGCAGGATACAGTTGTAACAAGGTGTAATGAGATCTTGAAACTTAGAAGTTATTCCTTAAGAATACAATTCACAAAATGCAAATCCATTTTGATCCAATTTGAGTTTACCATGAAGTTAACTATGGAGTAACCCCATTGAAATCAGTGAGCTTTACTCCCAGGTGTTCATAGGATAGTAACCTTTATTCCAAAACTGGTATAAAAACAAATGGTACCAAATCACTGCCTACAGCTTGGGGAATAGAAAGTTGTAACTGGGAAATGGATGATGTTGTGATTGTGTCAGGAATATCAGGGAAGCAAGAGATTGTGATTTCTTTTGACAGATGTCAGTACCATAAAAATCTTCAAGAAAGAGAGACACTTATCATTCTTGAAATGTCAAATTGCCTGAGGCAGTTTGGGAACCAAATTACTCACGTGGAATAAGAATGAGTGTTTACTTATGGAAGAATGCAACTCAAAATATTTTCAAGTTCTCAGTGCGCACACACAAAGAAGCAACAGGGAGGGAAGCAAAAAAGAATTACTGGCTGAAAAATGGGTACTGCCAGTACCCATCTAACCCTGTGTAGTTTTGTTCTAGCAACTATTTAAAAAATAGCATTCTAAGCAAGAATTTACATGTTTGGTTAATTCAAACATCTTGTCTATATTTCCATATGATAAACAAAGCTATAAAATAATTGTAAATAGAATCTAATGTTTCCCTACAAAATGATGATTAGCTCAGCCCCAATAAAGTCTTTCACCACCATAGCTGAAGAATGATCCTATGCTAGCCAAATGGGGCTGATCATATCTCTATCGCTTACTTAAAGGAGTAATCTATCACTGTTGCTATGTTGGGGATTTCTTGGATTGCTCTTGTGATGTCTGATCTGGAGTAACCATTAGCAGCCAGACCCAGAAAAAAACAACAACACAGGAATGAAGAAAAACAGCCACCCAAAAGGACGGTAGTTTTGCCATACATCGGAGTCACAGACAGAATAGGGGAAATGATGAGGAAACACAACCTCCTAACAATCTACAGACCAACCAAGAAAATCCAAGACATGGTACGCTTAGCGAAGAACAAAAGCGAACCTCTCACAGCTGCAGGAGTTTACTGCATACCATGCAGCTGTGGACAAGTTTAAATAGGAACCACTAAACGCAGTGTGAAAACACGAATCAAGGAACAGGAGAGACACTGCAGACTGGGCCAGCTAGAAAAGTCAGCAGTAGCAGAACATGTTATAAACCAACCTGGACACAAAATGTTATTTAAAAACACCAAAATTCTGGACCAGGCCAACAACTATTATGTCAGTATGAACAGAGAAGCTATTGAAATCCCCAAACACCTGGACAACTTCAACAGGAAAGAAGAAACCCTAAAGTAAACAAAATCTGGCTGCCAGTTTTGAAAAACAATAGAATCAAAACCCAACACTTACAAAGGAATTCCATCCAGGGACAGGGGGATTTCCAGAAGATAATGGCCCATCAACCAACCATTAGCCAAACAGACACCAATCCTTCTTGCATTTCTACACCCAGAAACTAAACATTCAAATACACAAATTTACATATCCTCCCCAACAGGGGTTCACAGTATATAAACTCCATGCACACTCCTATCCAACCATTCTCTGAAGATGCCAGCCACAGATGCAAGCAAAATGTCAAAATTAAACTCTTCCAGAACAGACACCCCCCCGGATCTTGAAGAATGGTAGATCCGGGGGAGGTGTTTTAATGATGGGCATGGAGACGAGCGCAGGGGTTGGCCAGGGCGTGCATACGCCCTGGTCAGGAGGAGTCAGGGGCGGGGCTGAGGCAGGGCCTATTTTACCCTTTGCTGCCCCTGGCTTCCTCCTCTTTTTCCACTAGATCGAAAAGAAGGAGGAACGTCGGTCTACCCTACTTGGTTCAGCCACGAGGGAGAGCTAAGTTGGCTGGGCTGTTATTGGGATTTTTGTATGATTGGCAGCAGTCCAGCTGTGTGGTTGTTTTATTTCAGTGTAGTTGTGATTGAGTGCTGATGGCTGATTGCTGAATTTGTCTTTTTAAACGGTGTTGGGTAGCCTTTTCTTTGTTCTCTTTGTTTTCTCCACGTGGTCAAATCCCCCCCCCATCTTCCCCTTCTTTATCTCCAATTCATTTGAACTCTTAATTTGATTCTTAATCAACTCTTCATTTGATTCTTAATCAATTAATTGAACTTTGGATTGGCTTTAATTTAATTTTATTGATTAGTTTGCTTGGATTGTTGGTTTGCCACATGCTATCAGTGGCTGGGAGTGGGGGAGATAATGATAGGGCGTTCACCTATGGCAACCTCGAATTGAGTGGAAGGATAGCCCTCACTGAACTGCACCGGAATTCGAGTGGATGGGGTGCAGCAAGGTAGGCTACCCTTAGGGCCAGCTTCGGGTTCCGATCCTTCAGAAGCCACTCGGCTTAAGGATTGCATCCTGGGGCAGGGCCCTCCAGCGGATGGCGCCCAAAGGGAACCCCAGATGTTACCGGGATCCCCATTGGGGCTCAGGTGAGTCGCCCAGGGACTCTGGGGGTTAGGTCAGTTGTGACCAACTGCCTAGATGCCCCCGCAAGGGATCTCCCCCTTTCATACATTGGCGTACCCCAAGAAAGCTACATAAATAGGAAAATTATCAATAAAGTGGCCCGTATTTCAACCCAATCTTCTCTGTCTGGTCTCGTTATTTCATGTGTCAATCATTAACAGACCCCCCCCCCGGATCTTGAAGAATGGTAGATCCGGGGGAGGTGTTTTAATGATGGGCATGGAGACGAGCGCAGGGGTTGGCCAGGGCATGCATACGCCCTGGTCAGGAGGAGTCAGGGGCGGGGCTGAGGCAGGGCCTATTTTACCCTTTGCCACCCCTGGCTTCCTCCTCTTTTTCCACTGGATCGAAAACCCACCCACCCGCCTCTGCCACAGTATGAGATTTCTGGTCGCGTCATGGGCCGGGTAGGAATTTTTACCTACCCTTTTCCGGGGGGTGTTTTGCCTACCCCATACTGTTTCTTGGGCTTTGACAATTGGCTCAGGGTGTGGTTTCTTAAATAGGTGGTCACTTGCTGGGAGTGGGGGAGATAATGATATGGCGTTCACCTATGGCAACCTCGAATTGAGTGGAAGGATAGCCCTCACTGAACTGCACCGGAATCCAAATGGATGGGGTGCAGCAAGGTAGGCTACCCTTAGGGCCAGCTTTGGGTTCCGATCCTTCAGAAGCCACTCGGCTTAAGGATTGCATCCTGGGGCAGGGCCCTCCAGCGGATGGCGCCCAAAGGGAACCCCGGATGTTACCGGGATCCCCATTGGGGCTCAGGTGAGTCGCCCAGGGACTCTGGGGGTTAGGTTAGTTGTGACCAACTGCCTAGATGCCCCCGCAAGGGATCTCCCCCTTTCATACATTGGCGTACCCCAAGAAAGCTACATAAATAGGAAAATTATCAATAAAGTGGCCCGTATTTCAACCCAATCTTCTGTGTCTGGTCTCGTTATTTCATGCGTCAATCATTAACACGGCCTCACAGCCTGGAAAAAAAACCCAAAGAAAATTTATGGATGCTGGCCATGAAAGCCTTCGACTTCACAATGGCAGATTGTTGTTGGGATACACAACAACTGTGGGACCTCAGAAGGCTGAGACCTTGATTTTCTCCCCAGCTGCCCCCCAAAAGGGGAGTCCTTAAAGCCTATAGGAATCATTATTAGACATTTTGCTGCATATGGGGAACCTTTTCTATCCCCTCACCAGTTGCAGGTCAGGATGATAGTTTATTTTACCAAACTGCAAGTGACACAACATTACTCCTTGTATGGAAAAAGCTATACTTGGGCCTAAAAAAAGGTGAGATGACCTTTTAAGCCTCCCAAACACCATGATGAAAGTATCTCCTGGGAGGCTCATTGAGTTGGTTAAAAGAAGTAATGTATTAGCAGGCTTCCACTGTTGTCTTCAGGGTCAATAACAGACAGCAACACCGGGAGACTTGTTCAGATCCATGACAGCCACATTGTAGGGTTCCATCTTGTCTTCTTTGCAATGTTGACATCCATATAAAGCCACTGATGAGATTCTCATACTAGACTGTTATAGTGCTATTATTCCACTTTAGCTGCTATGGCTGCCACCTGTGGAATCCAGGGATTTTCAGTTTAGGGAGGGGCATTTAGGACTCTCAGCCAGAGAGCTTTTATACCTCACTAAACTACAAATCCCAAAATTCCACAGGAGGCATCCATAGCAGTTAAAGTAGAATGATAGTGCAGTAACAGTCTAGTGTGATGAAGTCATGAGATGGTTTGTCTAGTGATTTGGAGAATCAATAGGCTATGGAAAGGCAGTTCTCTGATATATGAGTTCTGGATGGTGCAGCATTTCCTTTGCAAACATTTTTTTTTATGTTGCAGCATTCCTTCTGATAGAGAAAGTAAATAATTTTCATGTACACCTCAATTCAAAACTGTCATTGGAAAGTTAGGTAGCCTCAGAGGTGAGGAGTGCTTATGATTAATTATATTGTTTAAAGACAGTGACCAAAATCCTTTTGTTAGTCCATACTAAAACAGACCCATTGAATTAACTGGATTAATGTACTGTATATGTTGACCCCAATTAATGTACTGTATGTGCAGGAATTGAGTCAGTACATCTACCGTACTCTAGTTGAGACTAACAAGCAGGATTCTGAACTCTGTATAAAATAATCTCATTTTCAAGTAATATCATTCACTTTGAAATACTTTATTGTTGCTCCTGTCACCACTCACCTCCAGCCCAAGTTCACCATATACGCATCCAAAAAAAAAAAAAAAAAGGACAGCAGACTGAGGAAGGGAGCAGCTTGTAACTGCAGCTTTTTCAAAATTCCCCTATCCAACTTTCAACAGCTTCTGAGCATTCCTCTGTTATTTAAAGTAAGGTATTTATCATACTGGTACACAAAATATGAGATGTTTTCACATAATGTTAGGTCAGATCTCACAATTCTTATTCTTACCTAAATGTTGAAGTCTGCTGGTTGTAATTTAGCTTATGTGGTGTATGCACCTTCATGTTGCCTGTCAGTTTATAGTGACCCCATGAATTTCATAGGATTTTCTTTGGCAAGGAATACCCTCAGGTTGGTTTTACCAGATCCTTCCTCTGAAATATAGCCTACAGCACCTGGGCTGCATTTACACGTGCAAATATTCTCCTAAATATACCGCTAAGATTGGTCATTGTTCCCACGGATCGAGCCACAGTATCGCCTCATTCAGAAGGCGGGAAGTCAAAATACCCAAATGTAGCGTGACAAGGGATGTCGCTACTTATTTGAAAAGTAGCTCGACTTAGTGCATTATTGCTAGTGTGAACGGCAAGTCCGTGTGAATTACCTGCAATCTTCCTGATAGAGTTGCAGCAGAGCTGCACTGTGATTGGTTCTTATGATGAGGGGGTGGGCTAGCTAGATGTGGAGCCAGGAGGGAGACTCAGGAAATCTTAAAATCCTTTGTGTCTACTGCTTGCTTTAAACATCCAGCCAACCGGCTTGCTTTTAGCATGGGAAAAGCACTGCAGAGCAAAGGAATCCTAGCCAGCTGCTTGTGTGTGTGGCTGCTTTCCTTCCCACTTAATTATTCATCTCCTCCATGGTCTCCCTCCTTTTTTGTTGAATTATTTGCAGATGAAGGGACCCTCCTCTCCATCTTCTGCTGGCTTTAATGATAATGATAGAGCTGCTTGGCCATCCCACCCCACCTTTGTCTGCCAAAACTCATCCAAATTAGCCATAAATCTTAAGAACTATCACCCCTGTTCCGAAAGGAAGGAAATGTGGAATTTCGCTCACTTTATTCTGTCCTGTAACTGGCCCCTTTGTCAATCAGCTGTTAAGCAAGGAGAAAAAAACCTTCCGTTTGGAGTTTGATTTGTGGGCAGGGAGCTGGGGGGAAAGAGGCAAAGGGAGACATTCTTTGCCTCTTAGGTGTTAAGCACACAGAGTTGGGGCCAGGGAAGACATTCCTATGGCATTCCTTTGTCTCCTCTCCAATGCTTGGCCACACCCCCACCACATTTGGCTGTGTGAATCTCAAAGTGAGAAAAACCAAAGTGCAACAAAATACAGCTGTTTCCTCCATAGACCGTGTAAACTACCCAACACTGATGCAGAAAAGTGCTAAAGTCACCACATTGTAAGTTCGATTCCAGAGGGCTCCAAGGTTCACTCAGCCTTCCATCCTTTCATAGGTTGGTAAACTGAGTACGCAGCTTGTGGAGGGCAATTAGCTAACACACATTGGAAACTGTTTAATGCAGTGTAGATGTGTAAATAGCTATTGCTTAAAACAATTTGTAAGCCACTCTGATAGCCTTGTGGCTGAAGAGCAAGGTATAAATAACTAAATAAAATAAATAAATAAAATAAAGCGCAATTTATCGTAATAAAACCTGCCATGTAAATGCAGCCTTGGTCTTTGTTGGAAGTCTCCCATTTGAGTACTAATCAGGGCTGACCATACTTATAAGCTTATAAATGGCCTCTGGTGCCTTTAGCATATTTCTTAAGGATTACCTGGCTACTGAATATTGATTGTATCTATTGTTTTATATTCAATGTTTTGTTTGCTGTTTGTATGTGTACACAAGTCGAAGTCATTTTTACATGTAAGAAGTTTATAAATATTTATAAATATTGATAAATTTTTAAAAAAACTGATAATATTTGGCAGAACCAAGAGGGGTTAGACAAAATTGTCTTTCAGTGAAGACAGAAGGGGAAAAGAGTGTACAGGAGCATGGGCTGCTAGTTGGTTAGTCATGATCCAGCTTAAGGCTGTTAATTGCTTTAAGAGATAAGGACCTACCAGAACAACATCCACAAATGCAGAATCAGAAGCTATCAATTTGAAATGTTCTCTTTATCCCTACCTTCTTCAATTTCATACTCAAACATATTAGGTACCTATAGTTGCAAAATATTCTCAAAATGACTTACAATAAAAATGCAAATCAAGAACAAATTAATTACAACATGAAATAATCTAAAATGAAGCAATTACTAAAAAACAAAAGTACTGAAACAAAGCAATTACCAAAAAAGTATTATCATCTCACAATGTATTACAAGCATCAAACCAATCAGCCAGGAAGATATCTTTGCCAGCATTGCCAGAAAGATGTAATGTTTTTGTGTGTACACACACACACACACACACTATATGGCAGCAGAGCATACTAAAGGTTGATCCCTTTATTAGTCATATCTCTTTGACTATAGCTTGTCAGGAGAGCCAGCATGGTGTAGTGGTTTGAGTGCTGAACTGTGTCTGGAGATGAGGGTTTGAATCCCTGCCCAGCTATGGAAACCCACTGGGTGATCTTGGGCAAGTCACATTCTGTCAGCCTCAGAGGAAGGCAAAGGTAAATCCTCTCTGAATAAATGTTGCCAAGAAAACCCAATGAGAGCTTCGCCTTATGGTTGCTTTAAGCTGGAAATGACTTGAAGGCACTCAACAACACAGTTTGTCACAGTTGAATGTCATTGTCTTCCCCCTTTATTCTCAGGTGAATGACATTTTATTCCCCCTTTATTCCTTAATGGAGAACCACACATATTAAGAGCTATTTGCTCTTAATGTAATGATAAGAAATTAGATGCAGTTAAAATCAGACCTCTGGAAAGTTTCGAATATGGAGTGAGGAAAATTTAGTTGTTGTTTTTTCTTTTGTTAACATAGAGATTGTGAACAAATATACATTTCTAAATAGATTTTTTTTTCATTTATGAGAATTTTATGTTTTCTATTGGAATTACATCTGAGGAAGTATGGATGATACTTAATATATCATGCTTAATGACATCACTACAATTGCCTGTCTGAGACACCACCTGGTGCCATCACTAGCTCTCAGATTTTGATCACAACATCTCAGAGCCTGGGCTGTTTCTCATCTTGAAACTCTGTACCTCACAATTTGTCAGAGTATTTGGTGATGATGGGAACTGCACATCAACAATATCTGGACAACCAGCCAGTGATGGCTGTTGGCTTCTATGTGAGTGGGGTAGTGAATCTACTCTGAATTTTAGTTTAAACAATCACCAGCTATCTAGGATGCTGAATCTTTATTGGAGATGTGGGCCAGAAATTTGTATAGCTCTTTTAAAGTCTGGATTAAAACCTAGTGCAAATTTACAACCCCATGGGACCAGCCCTGCTCCAGAGGATCACAGGGATATTACAATAGGTTTTTATGGAGATTGTGGAGTAGTACAGAGAGGAAGCATGGAGCTAGGAATTTACTTGGCCTTAGCTATGTCTAGGACCAGCGCTGTCAAGAGCTTGTTAAGTCCAGTTTTTCATCATTATGATTTCAAAACCAAAAGCACCTTCAAAGGAGAAAGGGAGGGGGGCAGCAAAAAGTAAAAGGAACAAAAATGCATTCTGGCAGGGAGCACACTGCTTTGGTATTTTAAGAGGCTAGCCTGCAGTCCCTATTACAGTGAAACAACTGAAGCTCCATTCTCAACAACACATTTTTTAGGTCACATATTCAAGTCACAGAAATTAGGGCATGATATGCATACCAGAAAATGTCAGGTAGAATGAGTGACTTTCTAAGTGAATTCCCCTGTAGGGGAGCAAAAGAACAACAAAATAACCAAACAAAAGCAAACAGCTCTACAGTCTACTATACCCAGTCTTACTACTACAGGGTGATCTTCATGGCACTGAATCAAAAGGCATTTCTACATGGAAGCTATCAAGGCTTGACAAAGATGTAATTGTTACAGAAGAGCATGCCAAAAATGCTAAAAAGTGGGAGTTTTGGTTTCCGTTCTTTGCCTCCATGCATGTTTACAGGCAAATCTCACTGTAATCCTAATAAAATCCATGGAATTAAACTTTACAAGAAATGTTACACTGCTGCCAAGAACAGCAGCTTTATGTCAGATTCCCTCCAACCTTTCTGTAATATGCATGTCCATTTCTCCGATGGCCTAGGAAAGTGTATTTGTTGTTCTCTTGTGACTGGTTCATAGAATCATAGAATTGCAGAGTTGGAAGAGACTACAAGGGCCATCTAGTCCAGCCCCCTGCCATGCAGAAATATATAATCAAATAATTCCTGACAGATAGCCATCCAGCCTCTGCTTAAAAACCTCCTAAGAAGGAGACTCCGCCACACTCTGAGGCAGTGTATTCCACTTTTGAACACCTCTTACTGTCAGGAAGTTCTGTAGGAGGTATGAGTCTAAAAATAAAAATGAATTAAAAATTCCAAGGATCCAGCCCTTCTTAAAGGGAAATAAAAAATATCTTCTTTAAAAGGTAAAAACCTTTACTTTCAAATTCAGGCAGAGTGACGCATTAAGAATGCTGAGACAAACAGCTCAATTAACATTTAAAAGTGTGTTCTGAGGTCTGATCACCCAATGAATTAGACTCATTACAAAAACAAAGGAGTCAGTTTAAAAATGCATATCAAAAGTTTACTGAAGGTATATCAATCTTAATCTACATACTAAAACAAACTTTTAAAAAGGGTTCCTAACTAACTAGGAGAATTTAGGGTAGAATGACTCACCCAGCCTTTAGCGGTAGAGGCTGCATGGTGAACATCATGGCATAGCATCATAGCATGGCTTCATAGCATGGCTACAGCCACATGGAGACTCTAGCCCTGGTGGCGCAGTGGTTAAATGCCGGTACTGCAAGTCACCCCATTGCAAGTTCGATTCCAGCGGGCTCCAAGGTTCACTCAGTCTTCCATCCTTTTGTAGGTCTGTAAAATGAGTACCCAGCTTGTGGGGCCAATTAGCTAACACACATTGGAAACTGTTTAATGCAGTGTAGATGTGTAAATAGCTATTGCTTAAAACAATTTGTAAGCCACTCTGATAGCCTTGTGGCTGAAGAGCGGGGTATAACTAACTAACTAAATAAAAAATATATATAACTTAAAAGAGACTTACACAAAGAGCAATAATATTTAAATTAGGTCATGTGTTGAATGACCCATCTCTCCAGTTGGCTGGAATTGCCTAGTGAAATAAGAGAAATGGAAGTTGAGAGAACAGAAGCATGCAGGGAAAAATTCCTAGACTTATCTTAGCATGTGAATGGAGTACACAAGATTGTTTTACATTACAATAATTATTTCCCCACATACTACAAGTTCTTCCTAATGTTTAGATGGAATCTCTTTTCCTGTAGTTTGAATCCATTGCTCTGTGCCCTAGTCTCATATCATATCACATACTGGTAGGGAAATTGTACAGTGTAGGGTAAGGAGCACAAGAACAAAGTAACTTGTACCTGCCATTAAAGTTGGGTGTGAGGGAGAGAGCTCAAGAAAAGGACTATCCTTCTAGTGTTTCTTGTGACGTTCAGTTCCACCCCAAATAGTTATATAGCAATCACACAGCTGAAATAATTTTTGCACATAGACTTACAAAGGATAAATTGGTCCTATACATGGGGCCATACCATCTCTATTGACCCTTCTGGCTTTCTCTACCAGCAAGTACTTACAGTAAGTGAGAATTACAACTTTACAGCTTAATCCATCCTATTCCATTCTATACTGCTGCTGTTATAAATATGGACTGGAATCATGAGACTAGATTTTACCGAAGTTTTAAAAACACTCATTTACACAATCCATTATTAAAAAGATAAGGCTTCATACACTTTAATTGTATGCCATCTATTTCCATGCCATAAAAATAAATAGATATTTCTAAGACTTTCAAACAAAACTATTATCCTTTTTTTTTTGTGATGAACCTTTTAATGATAGTCTCTGTGTTCAAAATACAGATGCTAAGTGGGTGATTGTTTGGAAATCTATTTGTGATTACATACAAAAGTGTCCTCTGTAACTTTATAGATGATATGTCCATTACAGTATTGCTATTATCAATTTTAATTATGTACCACTTTTCCTTTGAATTGCTCAGAATGACTTTGTGCCTAGCTGGTATCTAGGTGAGGGAAAACTTGAACTTTTTATGAACTTAAAGGTTACACTTTAAGCAGTATTAATATATTAGTATGGAGCCAGTGCGATGTAGTGATTTGAGTGTTGGACTATGACTCTGGAGACCAGGGTTTGAATTCCCTCTTAGCCATAGAAACCCACTAGGTGACCTTGTGCAAGTCACATTCTTTCAACCTCAGAGGAAGGCAAATGCACCCCCCCTGAACAAATCTTGCAAAAAAAATGATAGGTTTGCCTAAGGTCGCTATATATCAGAAACAACCTGAAGGCAAACAACAACAATGTGACAGCATCAGTGGTGATGGTTTCCATGTCAGTGGGGCAGTAAATATGCTCTACGTTTTACTCCAGACTTGAAATGAGCTGTCAAAATGTTGAGCCCTGTCCATAAAACATATTCAGCACCTTGGATAAACTTGGATAGCTTCTTTAAAGATTAAACCTGGATTGATCACTTTGCTATATGAAAGCTACGCACTGCCACTAGGAGGAGGAGAATTTGTTAGATATATCTAGAATTACAATAACTTTACATCCACCTATTGTAAGTTCAAGGCATGTTAAAGTGTTTCATAAAAAGTGACAACTCTCAATTACTATTTAATTTTACTGTAGTCAGCAAGAATGCTCAAAGGTATACATTTCTGAAGACTGACAAATATGAATGGTCAAATAAGACCTGGTCTGGTATGTATCTGCTAAGACTAAACCTAGTGCATTAGGGTAAAAGAAAAGAAATTGTGTGTATGCCAAATTTTGACTGAACATGTGAAATCTGATTCATGTTGGAAACAATTCAATTAACAGGGGGGGAAAGTTCACATTTTGTGTTATGGGAATTCCATGTTCACTCAAGCTCCAGAATGTGGGAAATGGTTATTTAATAACCAGCATATGGGCTACTATTTTGCCACACCAGATTTAGCAGGGTAAGGAGAACTAGAGAAGGATAGCCTAGAGAAGGATAAACAGAAAGATCTGGAATGCATTGATTAAAGGGCTGGGTGGTCTGAGCTCTTTAGCGCTGGATCAGTATAATGTCATATTGGGTGAGGAAGTCACTAGGACAAGGATCTCTGTTAGCCATCGGCCACCCAGCTATGTTCCAGGTCATAAGGGTAACCTTGTGCTGGTCTGTTGGCAGTCCAGCAGTCGCACTTCAGGCCACAGGCTGGATGGGTAATTCATCTGATGTCAGTTGGTTAAATGGCTGGCTTGACTGTGGCTGTGTCCTCCTCTGTGAATGGAGGAGTAGTGGATCACATTCCTGTTCTTCCTGCTCTGCTTGTTCTGGAAGGGAGATTGGAAGAACCAATGCAGCATGGGAAGCAAAATGAGGATTACAAGCAAGCAAGGATCCCATCTCTTTAGTGAGGGGAGCATCCTTTGGCTTAGGAGATGAGATAGGTGGTATTGAAGACTGTTCTTCCCTTGACCTATGTTTGCATAGGTATGTTTGAGACCCCTGGAATTTAATTGCAGATGGGGGAGGGGTGCATCTGAAATATATTGCATTTTTGAAGGGGTGTTGGCTACTACTCGCGATTTCAAGGCTTCCTTGATTGTTAGCAGAGAGCCATCACTTTCACTTTCATTGTCAGAAAAATCAGGAAAAATGCACTGATAGCTTTCTATCAGTCCTTTCAGAGGGGGCTGATTTCAATGGGGCTGGAATGCTGTTAGATTGACTCAGGATGGTATCTCTCTTCAGCTGTATTGTGGAAGTGTGTTCCCAAATTTCTGTGAGTTTTTCTCTCAGTTTAATTACTTCTTGATTTATAGCCTGAGCTTCTTCTTTTGAGGTATGTTTAGGTTCTCCGTCTTGATGTGCAGAATTATTGCTTCTTTGTGTTATTGTTGCTGTTTGCCCTGTGATGAGGTCATAGACTATTTCATCCTTAAACACTCTGATAATTTCTATATAATGTGCATTCCAGAGGAAATCTCTTTTCTGTAACAGCCTGTTAGGAATATTTGCCTGGTTAAATGTTAAAAAAGAAAAGAAAAGAAAGATTAGTAGCTCTTGAGCTAGGTAAAAAGTGGCAGTCTAGTAAATCAATTGTTCTGCTGTGCATGTTTAAAAGTTGGGAAATGTATCTCACAATTGACTTGCAGCTGTTCCACATATGGAAATTGTGATGTATATTTAGCAGGAGCTGATTTTTCTGTAACACCCAGCAGTGTTTAACTGCATCCTGTTGTGGTTGTTGTGACGTGGCAGGGCACACTTCCTCCAAATCCACTACATTTTAACCCCCTGTGTGCCATATGGGTTTTGCCCTTGAAAAACTTGTTGGAAAAGCTTGTTTGTAATGTTATTTAGTCTCTGCAAAATAAGAATCAATGTTTCTATGGACAGTTTGCAGAAATCATAGAAGGGCTGAGCACTGTTATTGTAGGGAATGATGCCAAGCTCTGGGAGTTTGACTCTGTTATCCCATTGCCATGACACATAATTTCTTTGAGGAACTGAGGAGGCTAGTTTGTTTAGTTCAAGTGTCTGCAATGGCTTAGGGAGTAAGGAAGGAGCTGTTGTTACAGATCTGTTACTCATGAGCTGTGTTGTCTCTGCCGCCGGGAAGAATGAGTCAATCCTCATCTGTTTTTCTGCTTTGGAGGATTCCTGGTTGTCATTATTGTTGCTTGGGCTGGTCCAATTTCTTTTCTTGCCTTTGGTTGGCGTTTTTGGGTATATGTAGGTGGTAATGCCAGATATTAGTGGGAGGACAACTCAGAAGTTGTTAGTCCATTGCCATCTTGACCCTCCTCCTGTCCAATATAGATTTAAGACACATGATGAACTAAGAGAGGATGGACTAAATATTCATTGGTATAAATATAGACAGATGTATGAAAAATATATAGATGACAAAAACATGATTTTGAACAGAAAAAGACAGAGATTTAGATGCAATTATTTACTAATGAAGATTTTTTGATAAGAAAGATGCATGAAAATTGAGATGGAAGATGAGGTGATCAAAGATTGCATGACCAAATGGGCTAAAAAATTGGGTATAATATAGAATTAGAATGGTGGGGGAAATGTGACAAAAAGGGATTTAATTTACTTTATCCAATAATTTGTGGGAGAACTTCTAAAACAATGTTCAGATAGCAATTTAATGCCAGAGAAAATACCAAAAATAAATAAAAGTGTCAATAAGAATTTCTGGAAATGCCATGATCAAATAGGAACATATTATCACCAATGGTGGGCATGTAAAAAGGCTAAAAGATTCTGGAAAGAAATTCATTGTGAGATTGAAAAAAAAATAAGGGGAAAATGTGTAACAGACCCCCCCCCCCAGATCTCCAAGAATGGTAGATCCGGGGGAGGTGTTTTAATGATGGGCAGGGAGATGAGGGCAAGGAGTGGCCAGGGCATAGGCACGCCCTGGCAGGGAGGAAGCAGGGGCGGAGTTCAGTCAGGCCTGTTTAGCCCCTTGGCCGCCCCTGGCCTCCTCTTTTCCAGAATTCCCTTGGGTAAGCTAGATGACCTGTTGGCCAGACTGACGTACTTTCAGGGCCACAGGAAAGCAACACTGAAGGAATTTCAGGAATTAATTGGCCATCTTAATTTTGCATGTAAAGTAGTGGCTCCTGGAAGGGCTTTCCTTCGCCGACTCTGTGATGCCACTGTGGGGGTTTTGCAACCTCACCATTGAATTAGAATCACCCGCGAAATTAGATTGGACTTAGACACATGGTATAACTTCCTAGAGCAGTATAAAGGTGTGTGCTTCTGGAGGGAGGAGTTACAGGTGCGGGATGCCCTTAAGGTGGTGTCTGATGCATCTTGTTCCTTAGGTTTCGGGGTCTACTATAATGGCAGTTGGTGCACTGAACGTTGGCCACAGGATTGGTTGGATTCTGCTGTCACGTCTGATCTGACATTTTTAGAGCTCTTTCCAGTACTGGTTGCAGTCAGATTGTGGGCGGCGGAATTTGCCAATTCTGCAGTGTGTTTTTGGTGTGACAACATGGCTACAGTACAGGTTGTTAATTCTTTGACCTCCAAGTCAAAGCAGGTCATGGTGCTGGTTAGGGCATTCACGCTACATTGCTTGAAGTATAATATTTTGTTTACTGTTAAGCACATTGCAGAGGTGGACAATGGCATCGCTGATGCTCTCTCCCGCATGCAGATGGAGCACTTCAGGCAATTAGCCCCGGGAGACGCCGAGATGCCGGATCCAATGCCAACAGATTTTTCGGAGCTTGGACGTGCAAAATAGTTAAGGCCATCAGCCACTCCATCGCTCCCAGCACACAGAAGGTGTATAAGAGGGCCATCCAGGAGTTTTTTAAGTTTTGGACCAGTATGCACCTTGACAACACGTGGCCAATACCCATCCCCATCTGCTCCACTTCTGTGTCGTTCTGAGCGACAGGGGCCTTGCCCCTCAATCCATATGGTCCAGGTTGGCAGCCTTGGCCTTCTGGAGTAAGGCCCAGGGGCTGCCAGACACCACATCAGATTTTAGGATTAGAAAGGCATTGGAGGGTTGGGCGAGGGAGTAGGGTAAAACTGCTAACAATAGGCAACCCCAATTGCCAGCAGTTCTGAGAGGGTTGTTCCAGGTTTGACCCACCATTTGTTCAATGCCCTTTGAGGCTGTTCTGCTCCATGCCACTTCCCTCACAGCTTTCTTTGGTGCCTTACGCATCAGTGAGTTGGTGGCATCATCTAAACAGGACAAGTCTGGCCTGGCCCTTAGTTTGGGGGATCTCAGCATGGGTTCTAATGAAGTTACGATTCGGATTCAGTGCTCCAAAACTGATCAATTGGGAAAAGGGGCGAGAATTGTGCTCTGGGTATACGAGGACAGGACCTTATGCCCGGTGGCAGCCCTAAAGGAATATCTTAAACTGCAGCCCACCCAACCTGGACCCTTATTTTGTCACGTGGATGGTTGTCCCCTCACCCGTTATCAATTCTGGGCACCCACTAATAATGTGTTGGCACACCTAGGGTTGGGAGGGGTGCGCTTCTGCACACATTCTTTTTGGATTGGGGCCACCTCTATGGCAGCAGTGATGGGCATGCTACTAATGTGGGATAAGTTTTACTTCTATGTGTCCCCTTGCAGCTGTGGGATACATTTGACCTCTATGTGTTCTTTTTTACCTCTATGTGTTCTCTTTCAGATGTATTCAGGTACTGGGTATTGATATATGGCCACAGCTTTGTATATTGGGCAGCACGCCATGCCAGAACCAGCCACCTGGGTCCTCATCTGGGTCTTGGGGAGACCGCCACGATTGTATGGCTGGTCAAGAGGGGTTTGAAGTGGAATGGTTTAATCAATTTGCTGTTTCAGGAGTGTCATGGACCTCCTCCTCATCTTCTGGTGTTACATCTTGGAGGAAATGATCTGGGCCTGCTGAAAGGCAGGGCATTGACCCTTCAGGCCCTTGCTGACATGCGGTATATCAAGGCGACATGGCCACATGTGTGCTTGATCTGGTCTGACATCATTCCATGGCAGTCTTACCCCAGGGAGGGGGAAACGAAACAGCTGGATATTGCCCGTAAGAAGGTTAACAGGGCGGTTCACCTTGCAATGGATAATGGCCTGGGGCATTTCATCCAATATCCAGGAATATCATATTGATTCCCGAATCTCTACAGGGTTGATGGGGTCCATTTATCAGACAAGGGGATCCAGTTATTTCTTGAAGGTATGCTAGCCGGGGTGAGGGCCGTTTTGGCATCCCTGGTAGGGGATAGGGCTATTTCAACACTTTCCCCTTATCTGTGGCAGGGAGTGGGGAGCCAAGAATTCCACATTCACCTATGGCAACCTCAATTTGAGTGGAAGGATGGACTGTACTGAACTGCATCGGCATCTGAACGGATGGGGTGCAGCAAGGTAGGCTATCTTTGGTGCCATCGTCAGGTTGCAGTCCTCTTCAGAAGCTATACGGCTTGAGGATTTGCGGTCAGATGCGGGCCTCCATGCAGATGGTGCCCGGGGGGCACAACAGACACTGGGATTCCCCCTGGGGCTCAGGTGATTCGCCCAGGGAAGCTGGGGGACAGCCCAGGGATGACCGTCCGCTCCAGCCGGTGCCACATTGGGTCTCCCCCTGTAGGTTCGCATACCCTAAGAAATAAATAACTAGATAGGTAAGATAAATAAAGTGGCCCATATTTCAACCCAATTTTCTGTGTCTTGTCTCGTTATTCCATGCGTCGATCATTAAAAACTAGAAGCTTACCTCCTAGGCCTAATAGAACAAAACAAACAGACCATATGAAAAGCTGATGCAATATTTAATCACAGTGGCAAGATTGATTTATACACAAAAATGGAAAGACTCAGATATTCCTTCGATAGAGGACTGGATTATGAAAATGCTCAAATTTACAGAGATGGATAAATTAAACATGTTATTAAAGGAGAAGATGACTGAGACATTCCAAAGTGATAGGAAACCATTTCTGAGATACATTCAAGATAAAGGAGAAATAACTACATTGATGGTCAAATTTAGTAATGTAGATATGTTAGTGGTAGAGCTATGGATTAGTGGAATTGTTAAAATCATGAGGAAAAAGTATGAAAAGGAGGCATAAAAACCTAAGGCTAGGTAGCAGGAAGTCATTTTTAAAAAAATATGAATGTGGTTTTCCTCTTGTAATAAATGTTGTTTATTTATGTATTATATGTATTGTTTTATGGTCATGATAGTAGGCCTAGTAATATATAGTATTGTTATGATAGAGAGGTGTTTTGTTAATATTATTCTTATTGTTGTGATTGTTGTTTGGGGTGTAATTGTTGATGTAAATGGTATTTGTTTGTGGTGTTATGTGTTTTGTTATATTGAAGTTAAAAATTATTTTTAAAAAAATAAATCTAAGTCATGCTGGTACATTGATTTAGACCTCTATGAGTAGGTTTTTAAATAGATTTTGTGAGAATAATGCTCAACTCATATGGTTTTTCACAAGTTCCATAAATAAACACATACCTAAAATCAAATAATTTTATACAGACTTTTGCAATAACCCACAATAGTGTCAGGACAAATCTTGACTGATTAAGAAATAATGGCCTCAAATTGTGAAGTGTACTCAGCAGCCCATGTAACCATATTGTGTCACGTATGAATCAGGGAGGCACGAGGTTGATGTTACAGCATCAACACTCTGGGCTCATAAAATCCTAGAAATATAAAAGTATCATCTGGTCCTTCCCCCATTGGCAGACCACGTTTTCCAACAATCTGTTTCCCACACTGACAGATCCGCTATGTAACAGAAGTCCATAGCCAAGACCTGAAAACCACCTGCTGTTGATGCTCTTCAGCAGCTGATATTCAGAAGCAGCAGCATGATACCCATCCAAACATGAAGTCTTCATATAGCCACAGCCATCATAACTAGCCCTTTGATAGTTTTATCTTCTATAATTTACCCTAACCATTTCTTAAAGCCCATAATCACACCACTGAAATTACTATTGATGTCAGGCTCGTCCCTGAATTCTGGGTATTGGAGTAGAATTCATGGAGGACCCTGACATGTAGCTGGTTCAGGCCTGGTTCCTTCCCAGGCCCCTGAATGTCTTGGAGTGAGGCCAGCCTGCCTGGTCGGCATGGGAACACTGATTGCTCCAGCAGCTCAAGGACGTTGGGGCCCAGGTGCAAGACATCTCCCCCCTTTCTGTGGTATCCTCCCTTTTCTGCATTTCTCACGCTGTGTGCTTTTATCTAAAGCCCTGCTTGCCTGTAATTCAGTTTTGGCTTTTCCAGTGTTCCTGACACATGAATCCATGTCAATAAAGCAATTTATTGAATGCATGTGAGCGTGTGTTCTCTGTACATCACAATTGACATGAATCAAACAGGTGTGTATACTTTTCTGGTATGTTATACCACCCTGACAATGAATCGCCATTTGTAATGTAATGGGGCTAATAAATGATCTACTGTCAGTGCATTTTGCAATGCAGGTAAAATCCTACCATCATCTGATTACCCATTACCTTCTCAGAATAGCAATCTATCTCACTTCACAGATATAAACAGAAATGACCTTCTTCCATTGCCTCCTCTCCACTGACAGTGGCTAAGAATAAAGTTCACTTGCCACTATGGTAGAGTTGTCCCATTCCACAGATGTCTAGATAAACTTACACTGTGATTCAGCTTTGAATCTCCTTCCTCAGATTGTTGTCATCATCGTTGGGTGCCTTCAAGTCATTTCTGACTTATGGTGACCCTAAAGTGAATTTATGAAATGGTGTTCTTGGCAAGATTTGTTCAGAGAAGGTTTACCATTGTTTTCCTCTGAGGCTGAGAGAGTGTGACTTGCCCAAGGTTACCCAGTGGGTTTTCATGTCTGAGTGGGTATTCAAACTCTGGTCTCCAGAATCATAGTCCAATGCTCAAACCACTATACCACACTGGCTTTCTTCGTCAGATGATGCTAGTAAAGAATTAATTATAATTTATTATTTTTTAAAAAATATTTATTTATATAAAAGTATTCTGATATACATTCATATATATGTATATATATATATATATATACCGTCATCGTTATCTGACAACATTGAAACAATATAGTATACTCTCTTCTATACTTCTGAGTTCCCCTGTTCTGCATCTCTAAAGATTTTTCTCTCGTTGCGAATAATTACTTACATTTTAAACAATAACATCTGTTGTGTATTATTATATGCAAACACCACTCTTGTCCCTCTATGTCTTTCTTAACTATGGATGTTTGTGAGGAGGGCTCACTCCAAAATGGAAGGTTGAGGTGCCACTTCCTGCTCAGCCCATGAGACACAGGTGGCTTTTTACTAAGGACTCGAATTTACCAAGCATTCATAATTATTGTAGATTGTCAAAGAAAATACAGTAAAGACACTGGGACTGGATGGGATATGGGGGAAATTTTTCAGAACAAAATATGGAAGAAGTTATTTATATGTGTGTAGGTAGGAGGACATAGACCATTAGAACAACTTTAGGCTATATTCAACATTGTGTTGGTGAAACAGGTGTGGTTCCTTACCCCTATCTCTAAGACTGAGAGATTGAGGGTCCTTGTGACTTGTCAGCTAATTCTAGATTCTGTCTGGGGTCCCATTATCGACTTCTGATCATCTTAGTACTCATTCTTAAGTCTTGGAATTTCAAGATATTTATGTAGGAACTGAGCAAGCTCTTTTGATATTCTTTTAGTTTTTAAAGGCATTCATAGATATATAAATATATACATTCCCCTTAGGGAGAAACACATGCATAGTATTATCTGAGCACTTGTAAACTTCATTGTATTCCATTACATGTAGGATTTCATTACATTATATCATATGGCCATCAAGACGTTACCATCTCATCAGGAAATTTCATAGGGACTTTATCTCTCTATTCAGCTCTCCCCTGTCCCCATTCAGTTATTTAACAGTAACCATTAAACCATTCAACATAGACTTTTATCCATCATCGTCATGATGTTCTTCTTAGTTTCCCATAGTGTCTGCTAAGACACTATACAGTACAGACATTTCATAAAGGCTTTTACATGTACTTGTACAGAGTTTTATCCCTTGTATCAACCTTAACCATCTTAATATAACTGGGCCTATGATGCTTTCAGGTATAATTGGGACTAACCCTATTGGTCCTCACACTCATTGGGGCAGACACGCACTATTGGGAAGGATGGGAGGCAACCCCGCCCCCCAAAAAAGTCCATGATTTTCCATCCTGCTATTTGTCATGGGTTTTCTTAAAAAGTGCAGGAAAACCCGTAATATTGATTGTCTGATCAATCAGCAACCATCTCTGATAACGTGCACACAGAAGAGCTGTATTCTGATTGGTTAGGCCTCAGAGGGGGCGGGCTTACAAGGGATACCTTTCAATTGAGGATCTGTCATTGTTGAATGGCTGCAGTGGCTTCTATGAATGTCTGTACCTTGCGCCTTCAGCCTCTGCTTCCCTCCCAGCCTCCATTCCTTCCCCAGCCTCTGTACAACCAGCCTTCCCAGCCTCCCTTCTGTCCCAGTCCCTGTGTAATGAGCCTTCCCAGCGTCTGTTCCTTTCCCAGCCAGCCAGCTGAGCAGCCGAGCAGGGACCATCTGCATTCCTCCTCTGTGACTGACAGCTCAGCCGCTCAGCTGGCTGGCCCTCTCCTCTCGTCCGTGCAACTGACTTTGCCCTCCCTCCATGGCCAGTTCATGCTCCCTTCCTGGCCACTTCTTGACCTTGCCCGGCTTTGTCTTGTGGGGGAGGGAGGGCAAGTCGGTCATATGAATGAGAGGAGAGGGTCAGCCAACTGAGCTGTCAGTCATGGAAGAGGAATGCAGATGGTCCCTGCTCGGCTGCTCAGCTGGCTGGCTGGGGAAGGAACGGAGGCTGGGAAGGCTCATTACACAGGGGCTGGGGCAGAAGTGGAGGCTGGGAAGGCTGGTTGCATGAAGGTTGAGAAAGAAGCAGAGGCAGGAGGTGGGGAGGTGCAAGGTACATGTAAACAACAAGTATGAGACATTACTACCCGCAACAAATCGTAGGTACAGTGGGTGACAGAACCGAGTGCTCTATTTTTCACATCTTCTCAGAATTAAAACTACTGTGTAGCTGAGCTCCTTGTTAAATCTTAACAATGTTCATTACTGCATAAGTATAATATCTGTTCTTAGTCTAGCCTAGAGATCAATTTTACCATCATGAATCAACATTTTAGGGCAGCATAAATCCCTCCACCATTCATACAATGGGGCCTTGGTATCCACTGCAGTTTGCTTCCAGGACACCCTATGGGTACCAAAATCTCTGGATGCTCAAGTCCCATTATATACAGTTGTGTAGTAAAATGGTGTTCCTTATATAAAATGACAAAATCACCATTTGTTTGTTTATTGAATATTTTCAAGCCGTGGATGGTTGAATAAATGGATGTAGAATCCATGGATATAGGCCAGATGTATTATTTACTCACTTTGACTTTAGGCAATATCTTTTCCCCTGCCTTTCTCCCCCAATGACCATTGTTAAAATTGAATTTGTTACCTCATCACCATACCCACAAGTTTTACATTTCTATTGCTATTCACACATACAACCTATTCATTCATAGCTGTTAATAAGGCACTTTGCTCCATTCATCTGATGAAATAGACTTAAGTCTATGGAAGCTTATGCTACCAACTTCTTTCTCACAGTTAATCTCAAAGGTTCTACAAGATCCCTTTGCATACTGATCCAAGCTAACACAGCTATGTCTTTGACTCACACCTGAGAGTTTCACTACCTTTGCTCATCTTTGTACACTTTTCTTATGGCTGCCTTTCATCAACTGGTACCTAGGAGGGTTATCTAGTGATTATGTTCCTGCATTCCTCTCCATTGACGCCCCCTTGTCGTGGGAGAGAGGCTTGTGTACCCTAATGATGTTTTGAGCTATGCTGCCGGTGGCATAATAGCCACTGGTAGGGTCTCCCATGCCAGACAGGTCAAAACCGAAGGGTCTGACAAAGAGCGTCAAAGGGCAGGATGGGCTCTCTAGCCTTGTGGCAACCGTCCTAGGAGAAGGAAAACTCTAATCCCAAACCCGGGCAGATGGTGCTCGTCCAACCCTGTAAGGTCAACCATCTAAGAGAAGGAAACTCAAATCAAACCTACGGCCCGAGGACCTCACTGCCACGTCCATGCTTCCAAGGCCACGGCAGATGAATCTCTGGTTTAAAGGGTGAGGGCAGTTCTGTGCACGCTGTGCTCCACCACAAAAATCCATTGCACAGGCTCGAAGGACAAATCCATTTCCAAAAAAGCCCTGTAGCGACTGGCGAGGGACGAAACCGGCAGGTGTAAAGATGCACTGGAAGCCGCAGCCCCAACCCTGCATGCAGGCGGCTCAGGACATTGGTCGCTCAAGCCTGACCCGGGAGATGACAGTCTTGTTCGGCAGCATCCTGAACAACCAAGCAGCCTTTTTCAAGGAGAGCACTGCTTGCTCCATATGGAGAGGGGCCTAGAAAAGGTGGCCTAACGAAAGCTCATCCCCAACTACCTGGTTGGCTAGCCGCGGCCAACGGGAATCTTCTGATGCAGTCAAACCAAGGCAAAGAAACAAAGGCACACACCGGCCTCCAAAGGTGTAAATAAACTGACACTTGCATGCTGGAACATCAGAACCATGCAAGACTCTGAAAATAGTGGACGGCCTGAGCGTCGTTCTGCCCTAATAGCCCTTGAACTATCACAGCTTAATATTGACATCGCTGCTCTTAGTGAAGTTCGCTTCCATGAGGAAGGCAGCCTTAAA
Organism: Gambelia wislizenii; assembly: GCA_030847615.1. NCBI lineage: Eukaryota > Metazoa > Chordata > Lepidosauria > Squamata > Crotaphytidae > Gambelia > Gambelia wislizenii. Next base: position 154,150,622 of record JAUMIR010000004.1, read on the forward strand.
GAACATGGCGCCGGCTACACACTTTACTGGTCTGGCAAACCCAAAACCGAAAAACATCTGTCAGGAGTATTCTTTATGATTAAAAACTCCATTGCCTCCAAACTCGAAACCTTGCCAACAGGACACTCTGATCGCATTATTTCCTTACGCCTCCCACATGTAGTTCTCTTTAGTATATATGCCCCAACTATGCAAGCCGACCCTGTAGAGAAAGACAAATTCTACACAGACCTACGCCAACTCATACAAAAAGTCCCTGTAGAAGATAAAATTATTATCCTTGGTGACTTCAATGCCAGAGTAGGAAAAAACTCTGAAGCCTGGAAAGGTGTCTTAGGCAAGCATGGTGTTGGAAATTGCAATGATAACGGACGCCTCCTGCTAGAGTTCTGTGCAGAACAACAGCTGACTATTACAAACACAATCTTTCAGCAGAAAGATAGCTTGAAGACAACCTGGATGCATCCCCGATCCAAACATTGGCACCTCATTGACTACGTTCTAGTCCATCAGAGAGACATTCGTGATGTCCGTCATACACGAGTGATGCCCAGTGCAGAATGCCAAAGAGATCATCGCCTCGTCAGATGTAAACTAAATCTTCATCTTAAGTTCAAACCTAAGAGGTGTGGCATCTTAAAGAAGAGACTCCAAGTCAACAATCTTCAACAAGCTACCATGAGAGACAACTTCCAGGCAAATCTACAAACGAAACTTGAAGACCATCCTACAGATCCTTCTCCTACAGTGCTTTGGCAACATATCAAAAACAGTATCCTCCAGTCTGCAGAAGAATCCCTCGGGTTCTCCCACAAGAAAAATCAAGACCGGTTTGATGAAAACAACCAAGAGATCCAGGAGCTGTTGGCAAGGAAGAGAGCTGCTCACCAGGCATACCTCGCCCAGCCAACCTGTCATGTAAGAAAAGCAGCTTTCCGCCTCACATGTAGCAAACTACAACAAAAACTCCGAGACATGCAGAACAAGTGGTGGATCAATATAGCAGAAAAGACACAACGCTGTGCAGATCTGGGTGATCATAGAGGATTTTATGAAGCTCTTAAAGCAGTGTTTGGACCTACTTATCAGGACCAAAGCTCCTTATACAGTACAGATGGTCAAACATTAATTACTGATAAAGCCTCCATCCTAAATCGTTGGGCTGAACATTTTCAAAGTCTCTTTAGCGCCAACCAAGTAGTCCAAGCCTCAGCTATCCAATATATGATACAAAAACCAATGAAAAATGAATTGGACATAGCTCCCACTTTGGAAGAGACCCTTAAGGCCATACAGCAGATGAAAAACGGCAAGGTAGCTGGGATTGATGGAATCCCACCTGAAGTTCGGAAACACGGAGGTCATGCACTCCACGAAAAATTCCACAAATTCCTTGTGAATTGCTGGGAAAAAGGGGAACTGCCATCAGACCTCCGAGATGCAGTCATCATCACCCTGTACAAGAAAAAAGGAGCAAAATCCGATTGCTCAAACTATCGAGGCATAACACTGCTCTCTATTGCTGGAAAAATCCTTGCAAGGATACTCCTGAACAGATTAGTTCCTGCTATTGCAGAAGAACTTCTCCCTGAAAGCCAATGTGGCTTCAGAGCCAATAGGAGTACTACAGACATGGTATTTGCCCTTAGGCAACTGCAAGAAAAATGTAGGGAGCAGAACAAGGGTCTCTATGTAACATTTGTCGACCTCACCAAAGCCTTTGACACTGTAAGTAGAAAAGGTCTGTGGCAGATCCTGGAAAGATTAGGATGTCCCCCCAAATTCCTTAAAATGATTATCTTGCTACACGAGGGACAGCGTGGTCAAGTCAGATATGGCAATGCTCTTTCAGAGCCCTTTCTAATAACTAATGGAGTGAAGCAAGGTTGTGTTCTTGCACCAACTTTATTTACAATCTTCTTTAGCACGATGCTCCAAAGGGCTATGGCAGAGCTTGAAGAAGACGACGGCATCTATATACGCTACCGTACTGATGGTAGCTTGTTTAACTTAAGCCGTCTGAGGGCTCACACTAAGACTCTAAACTATCTAGTCCGTGAGCTGCTCTTCGCCGATGCTGCTGCCCTTGTTGCCCACACAGAAGCAGCTCTGCAGCACCTAACATCCTGCTTTGCAACAGCTGCAGAGCTGTTTGGGCTAGAAGTCAACCTGAAGAAAACAGAAGTTCTTTACCAGCCTGCACCACAGGACGAACACCACCATCCCCACATTGCCGTTGGCAAATCTGTGCTCAAGTCCGTTCAGCAGTTCACCTACCTGGGAAGCATCATCTCCTCAGATGCCAAAATTGACAAAGAGATCGATCACAGATTAGCAAAGGCATATAGTGCATTTGGAAGACTTCACAAAAGAGTCTGGAGCAATAAACACCTGAGGCAAAGCACAAAAATCAGTGTGTATAGAGCCATCATACTGTCTGTCCTCCTTTATGGATCTGAAACATGGGTCACCTATCGCCACCACCTACAACTCCTCGAGCGCTTTCATCAGCGCTGTCTACACACAATCCTAAATATACACTGGACTGACTATGTGACGAATGTTGCTGTCCTTGAGCAAGCAGGGATCACCAGCATTGAGGCCATGATATTGAGAACGCAGCTGCACTGGGCAGGGCACGTTTCTAGGATGGAGGACCATCGCCTCCCAAAAATACTACTCTACGGTGAACTCGCCACGGGTCAGCGTAAGAGGGGCGCTCCAAAAAAGCAATACAAAGACTCCCTGAAACAACATCTCAGGCTTGGCCAAATTGATCACCAACAGTGGTCCGCCCTGGCCTCAAATCGGGAGGCATGGAGACGCACTATCCACAATGCTGCAGCCTTATTTGAGAACTCACGACGAACAAGTCTTGAAGAGAAACAACAACGCAGAAAGAATCACAACCCAAAAACATCACCCAAGGAGACCTTCTGCTGTGCTTTTTGCAACAGGACTTGTTTATCTCAGATTGGCCTTTTTAGTCATCAGCGCGCTTGCAGAAAGCGCGGGATGAGTCCTTCCTGAATCTTCGTTTGCGAAGAAAAGCCAGAGAGAGATGTTCCTGCATTATTAAAATTCACCTGCTACATATATCTCACAGAGTGAGGCTAGTGACTGTCTTCCTCTCTTCAGTACAACTGTGGAGGTGTTTCCTACCTTGTTTACATTCCAGAGGGTCTGGTATTTATGCCAGACTGCAGCCAGGTTCTTAATGATGCTGACTGATACAGGCACACATTCTCACTGATCCAATTGCCTGAATTAGTTCTTATGCCTTTTAGCTTGTATGCTAGCTATAGACTATACTAGGGAGATTTTAAAGGTATATGAACAAACCAAGAAGCTAACAACTGAATATAACTGGTCTATAAGAAGCTCACACCAGAACTTTCTTCCTCTTGCCCTGCAGCCCCCTATGCTGCCTGAGAAGCGGCTCCTGATTTGGGGTACATGGGAAGGTCTGAAGTGAGGAGAGAGTTCCCAATTCCACTGGAAAGCCCCATTCCATCACTGGAACCTGCCATGGGCTCCTGCACCAATTTTCTTTTTCTTTTTAAGATGAGCACATATTTATTCTTTCTGATGGTTAAACTGAGCTGTACATTCCTGAGGACTGAGATCTATCTTTTCTCTTTCTTTCTTTTTTTTCTTTTCTTTTCTTTTTTAACTTACTCTGATCCATGCAAAGGTAGTGGGGTCCAATACAGAAATGTAGATGCATAAGTGATCAGATGAGATTACACCTAACCCCTAACCCTCTTAGATTGCTTCTGATCTTGGGGTCAATAAAAGTGTTCAAACATGTAAATTACCATTGATTTTATATATGAGATCACAGTGTTACCTGATAATGCAATACCTTTAATACTGAGCAGTGGCTTGAGATAGTTCAGCAAGATGAATGACATTATGCAAAATAATACATGTCTTCAACACATTAGTAGGTAATGCTTAGTATTTTCACTAAAACATGAAGCTTCATAATTTATCATCCACAATATAAGCACCTTCAATTTAATCTTGGTCATAGCAGGAGGTTATCAACTGAATCATTCATGTATAAACATCATTATGAGCCCTATTATGTTGTTCACTATGATAAAGCTAAGCTGCAATTCATACAATGTGTGAAATGCTTGCCCATTGGTTGTACATTACACCTTTCAGTTATCAAATCTATCTATGTGGCTTGTTTTATGTGGATTACTCTACTGGCTCCAAGAGCACAAACAGAAGTGATTAGATTTGGGGAGAATATCAGTATGCAAGGGGGGCACAAATTATCCATTTTATTTGCAAGAATGTTCAGTGTTGCCCTGTCCTAAAAAATTGATCTTGTGTAATCAAAATGTTTGGCTTTCCTCTTCACAAATTTATCCAGAGTGAATGGTTCTGAGATGAGCTTCAACTTTTTTTTTTTTTAATCTGGTATATATTCTAGTATGAATGGATTTATTCAGACTGCATTCTTTGAGATACAATAAGAAGACAATATTACAGTATACCCTATTGACTGATTTTAAGGCTAAAAAAAGCTCTCTGAAGTCTTTTGTTTGTTTTTCTCTTTTTCAAGTTTTTTTAAAATTATTTTTATTAAGTTTGCATATTCAATTCCATAACAGACTAAGGATACAGAAATATTGGGGGTAACCTATTCCTTCCCCCCCTTTCATTATTCCCTTGTCTTAGCTTATCCATATGATTTTCATTAAATGAGTTAAAATTAAAAACCATGACTTCCATCGTAGTAAATATCCCTAAGAGTTTTTTTTTTCTTTCCCTCCTTCCACCCGTCCTTCTTAACACACATTTTTCCTCTATTTATTTCATAGTAGATTCAAGCCGTATTTTGACGCTATTTCATTACATTTGTCCCACCCTGGTTCTTATGATTTCTCTCATTTCCTCTGTATCTCTCTCCTTTTTCTTATTACTATTCTCCCAAATTCTAAATATATTCCTGAACTGTTGAACCATAATTGATTCTCTTATTAAAGATCAATGTCATCCGCTATATTCCACCTTTTTCTACAATATTTAAACACAGGTAGCCATTCCGCTTCAGTTTTCTCCACTGATTTATGATTTAATATAGCAGTTAGCTTGTCATTGTCTCTCATTTCGTTTATCTTATTAAACCAATCATCCATTTTTGGTTCTTCGGTACTTTTCCATTTAGCAGCTAATAGTAAACGTGCTGCTGAGCTTCAACTTTTGCTGAATTAACATTATTTTCCTATGTTTATACTGGTTCCTCCATATTCTTTTCCTGTGTCCATACTGGTTTCTCCATATTCTTTTCATTAAAACAAAACCAAAATGAAATGTCCTATCCTACTATGACAGGATACTCAAGTATGATTTGGGAGCAACATCACAAACATGAACATGAAACCCCATGGGAACCCCAATACGTACATGGAGCTAATATGAACACTAATCACTCAAAATAGAAGGATCATTTTAACAATTATTAAAATGAACATTAAAATAAGCCAGTGGTTCCAGGGTTAACTGAAACCTTAGCTTTTACATTAACAAATTGGATTCAAATACCATTACATGAAATCAAAATGTCAGAGACAGTAATTGCATGCATTGCATATATTTAAGATTAATAAAACACTTCATCTACCACTAAGTCTATTTAAATCTAGTTGTTTTGATTTGCTTGATGCCAAATGTGTCAGCTCATCACTCATTTTAATCTACCTTTCTCAAAAGCATTAAAAAATACAACTGCTGTTCAGTACCAGATTGTTTTCTAAGATTTTCCTTGGTGTTTTTTTTCCGGACTATGGGGTCGTGTTCTGGAAGAGTTTATTTCTGATGTTTCGCCTGCATCTGTGACTGGCATCTTCAGAGAATGGTTGGATAGGAGTGTGTGTGGGGGGGTTATATACTGTGGACCCCTGTTGGGGAGGATATGTACATTTGTGTATTTGAATGGCTAGTTTCTGGGTGGAGATATGCAAAGAGGATTAGTGTCTGTTTGGCTAATTGTTGGTTAATAGTCCATTTATCTGCTGGAAATCCCCCTGTCCATTCATTCTTAAATGTGCTTCACTTTAGCTTTTCAAATCTGTTTATCCACATACTGTATAGTCTTTTTTAAAAAATTATTATCTTTATTTCAAATAAAAACACAAAATTATATGACGAATAATACAGATAAGACAACATCAAAACAAACATGCATATTATCAATATAACAAACAAACAAACAAACAATAGAAAAAAGACACTCAAATTTTCCTTCTTTAAATACAACATACACATAACATTACACACCGACTTCCTTCATTTTTTTTTACTCCTGGTCTTTTTATATATTGACAATCATTGATTACCCTTAATTTTTTTTTTGTATGTTATCTCCTCTGTCTAACTAATTCTTCAATTATTTATTATCATTCCTTAATTTCCTGTTTCTAACATTCTAACATTCATTTAAATTAATTATAGCTTGCCATACTTCTAGATCTCTCCAAGTTTTCTTTTCATCTAAAATAATTGAAAGTCTCTCCATTTCATAAAATTCTAATATTTTCTTAACCCACTCATTTGTTGATGGTATTTTTTCCTCTTTCCACATTTTGGCAAATATCAACGTTGCAGCTGTTACTGCATACAATAGGATGTTACCGCATTTCTTCTGAATGGTTGGGTGTAATTTATGTAACATGTTTAGTAGATAAAGTTCTGGATTAAAAAGGATATCTATTTTTAAGGTTTTCATAATCAAATTATGTATTGTCTTCCAAAATTTCCTTTATTTCTTACAGTTCCACCAAATGTGGATAAACATTCCTTTTGCTTCTTCACATTTCAAACAAATATTTGGTATGTTTTTTTATAAATCTTTGATAATTTCTCTGGAGTCATATACCACATGTTGATCATTTTGTAAAAATTTTCTCTCAGGGCATAACTTCTTGTAAACCGAATATTCTTAACCCATGCCTTCTCCCATTCTTCTAACTTTATTTCGTGTCCTATTTGCTGTGCCCATTTGATCATATAATTTTTAATTCCTTCTGACTCCAAACTGAGTTTTAGTAATAATTTATAAATTTTTGAGACTAATTTTTGCTTATCTCCATTTATAATTCTCTCAAACTCTGCTTCCTCTGGTTCAATTCCTTCCAGCTTAGTATCAAATTTAAATCTTTCCAGAAGCTGCCTGTGTAGAAACCAGTGGCAAGGGTATCCTTCTTCTTTAAGTTCTTCTTGTGTTTTTATTTCATATTTCTCCCCTTTTCTTTTTAAGATCATTTTATATGTTAGCCACTTTCCTCTATATAATTTTTTTTTAATAAAATGCCTCGTGGTTTGAAACACATAAGGGAACTCTTCAAAATAGCTTTCATTTATATAAGACCCAGACTCTCATAACAGCTCTTCTTAAATAATGATGATTGAATTCTTTATGTATAGCTACTTTGTTGTACCACATGTATGCATGACACCTGAATCTGAGATTAAACCCCTCCAGTTGGAGGAGTCTTTCGTTTTCCAGATTTATCCAATCTGTAATCCAAAAAAGAGCATTTGCATGGTAGTATAGTCTCAAATCCGGGAGGCCTAATCCACCTCTTTCCCTTGTGTCCCTTAAATTTTTCTTTTTGATTCTTGGCTTTTCCCCAGCCCATATAAATTCTGATAACTCCTTATTCCATATCTTAAAAGGTAGATCTGAGGTCAGAATTGGAATATTTTGAAATAAATACATTACCTTCGGCAGGATGTTCAACTTGATTGTTGCTATACGTCCCAATAAAGATTTAAATTACTCCATCTTTTTAGATCTTTCCTTATTTCTTTCCATACTTTATTGTAGTTATTTTACTAAAGTTCTGAATTTCTATTTGTAATTATTATCCCTAGATATCTAACCTTCTTTACTACAGTGAACTTTGATTCTTTTTCTAATTCTAACTCTTCTACTCTAGTCAGGTTCTTGGTTAGTATAGGTGTCTTTTCTTTATTGATTTTTAGTCCTGCCATAGCACCAAACTCTTCTATTACTTGAGTCAGCTTTCCTACACTCGCTATGGGATTATCCAGAAAAAACACTAAATCATCAGTGAAAGCTTTGTATTTTATTTCATTACTTTCAAATTTGGGTCCCGAGATTCCTTTTTCTGCTTCTATCCTCCTGTTTAGAACTTCTAAAGTAATTATGAAGAGAAGCAGGGACAAGGGACATCCTTGCCTCGTTCCTCTACCTACCTGACATGGTTTTGATTTTGAGCCATTTACAATTATATGAGCCTGTTGAATTTGGTATATCTTTTTTATCCAATTTAGATACTTATCACCAATCCCCATCTTTTCCAAGGTTGCTAACATAGATTCCCATCTGATGTTGTCAAATGCCTTCTCGGCATCTATGAATATCATTGCTAATTTCTTATTGCATTTGTCATACATCTCTATTATATCTAATAATGTTCGAATATTATCTTTAATCTGTCTGTTCGGAAGAAATCCATTTTGGTCTTTCTTGATATATGTCGCCATTACTTTTTTTAATCTCTCTGACAAAATTTTCGTAAAGATTTTATAGTCCACATTTAGCAATGATATTGGCCTATAACTTGCTGGGAGTATAGGATCTTTTTCTGGTTTTGGAATTAATGTTATGTCAGCTCCTTGCCTGTGTGAGACAAGGTGCCCCATTATGCTGGTGAAATCCCAACATTAAAGGGAGATCTCTGACAGAACACTTCCAGCTGAGATCGGGACATCCAGGTAAGCTACCCTCTTTTTTGTACCCTCCCTGGGTTACTTGTAAATTTCTTAGTGTGTGTATGTGCTTTTCAAAATATTTTGGTGTGTATATTTGTTTTTACATTTGAATTTTCTGTATTCACATCTTCTCACGAGAATCCGTGGGATTTTGATCCAGGAAGTGAATGGAGCTCCGTTAGAGCTCCTTTCACTCCTGGGCTGCCCTGTCAACTGGAGAGGAGGTAAGTGCAGTAGGGAGAGTGATTGTGGCCTGTCAGGGATGGGACTGGGGTGGGAGTGGAGATTGTGGGACAGGAACACTTTTTTCATTCCTGTTTGATAATCTCCTCAATGTCTTCCGGCACTGAATTCCACTTTGCATATTTCCATTCCTTTCTCTTGTGTTGCTCTCTCCCAGCCTACCTATTCATATGACTGGCCAGTGAATTATTGCTTTGGATGACCTCCATACTATGCCTCTTAAACCTTAACTAGTAGGCTTGATAGGCAGAGACAAGAAGGGAACTGATGAACAAAGTGAGATCTACAGTGTTTTCAATTACAACCAGAGCTTGGAAAAGTTAGTTTGGGGAGATTAAATCCAATTGCTTAATGGTAAGTTAGCACTTATGTAAATGTTATTAATTCAGTCGGCTTGCTCTGATTGGCAAATGTAGTTAGATTTAACTCCTGGACTGCAGATTCCATAATCCCTCAGCCAGAATAGCCACTCGTCATGCTGCTTGTGGGAAGGTAGAAGCTGTAGTCCAAAGAAGGAATAGTTTCCATGTTCTAATGACTGTTGTAAATATACCCCATTCCTTATGACCCAATAGAAAACTATCAAAAAGGCTATGGAAGAAGAGATGAAAATAACTTGGCCAGGAAGAAGAGGCCAGGAAGAAGAGATGAAAATAACTTGGTTCTTACTGTCATGAGCTCTCCAGAAACTGGACATTTGCAGAGGCAAGCTGTATGTCATCCATCTGCTGTCATAGTGTGTAGCAACAGCAAGCACATTTCTTATGGTCCTTGTGATTCTCAAAACACCAGGAGACAGTCAGATAAACTTGCAAGACAGGAACAAATCCAAACATCTTAAAGCATTCAAGCAAAAGCTGAGGATAAACAAGAGTGCTTTTCTGTGAGCTACTGCATTTTTCCCCACTTTCCTGTGGGAGTTGTCACTGTTCTTTGTCCTGCCCTCAAAAACAAACACCACCAACTTTAGCTAACATGGTGCAACTCCTATTTAAATTAAGGAGATTATTGGATGTGGCAGAAACTACGTCAGAAGAACACGGCAATAACAGAAATGGGTAACATTATCAGATGACATTGTCCTTCAGTGTTCCAGGGGCATAGCATGGGTGTGAATAAGACATCCCTTTTTATTGACAGCTTAGCCCCATCAATAAAAAGTGAAGCCTCATCCACAGCAGTGCTACAACCTGGGAATGGCTGAGGATACACGCATCTGTTAATGCTGCCCTTTCTGTTTTGCCACATTCTTTTGATGTGGTTTGGGATGGTTTTTTTGCCGCTTTCCCCCACATCTGATAATCTCCTAAATGGCAAAAATATGTTTGCTTTTTAAAAAAAGATTTCATCCATCACTTAAAATTAATGAATAAATGGCTTGTCAGTGCCAGGCCCACAAGGGCTTACAGATTCTTTCTGTGTCCACCATGTTTCAAGTTATTAATCTATGGTATAATTTCACTTCTATCATAGACTGGGAAGCAATTCCCAATTAGCTGAGACCTCTTCTTTTCAAAATGCCAATACATCACTGTTATTGCCTCTGTGAACTTAGCCTGTGCAGATACCTCAGGATCATGCGGCTGCTAGAAAGAAAGATTCTTGTGAGGCTTTATGCTCTTCTGACTGGCTCCACCAAAATAGAATATTTCATTGACTTTGCAACTGATTTCTCTGCTGGTAGCTTCAAGTGTAAACCTTTGTTTACTTTTTATGGTATGATAAGTATTCTTGAGCATCATAATAATGTACAGATTGTCAAAGGTTCAAGCTGCTTACTGCCCGACTCTATATAAGTTAATCAGGATCAATAACAATCCTGTAAGGTAGAACTGCCTCCCCTTTTCTTGTGCAATTTGGACAAAAGCAAGGAAAATACAGACTTAATAGGATATCCTCAAGACTTCCTGACAACACAGAAGGGAGGGAGCTCTCTTTTTTCCAAGAATCCCAAGTCAAAACATTATTCAGTAGCAAATAAATAAATAAATAAATAGTAATAATTAAACAGCCAGGGGCTGATTTAGAACCAAGCTCTTCCCTATAATGCACATACCCACACTCAAACCAAATTGTATGGAACTATGATGACCTTGGGCAAATCACATTATCTCAGCCTCAGACGAAGGCTAATGCAAATATCCTCTGTACACATCTTGCCAAGAAAACCCAGTGATAGGTTCTCCTTAGGGTCACAATAAATCAGACATGACCTGATGGCACACAGCAACAATAAAATATTTATTTACAAGAGAGAATCCCCCGCCCCATTACCTACCCTTCTGTTGCAGCAATGAGGGGTTTCCCCACACCTTTGGCCTATGCATAAACTGGTGCTTCTCTTCCCCATGCCAGTCCTGTCTTCCAAGGACAGGAACAAGGTCACATGGCTGGGCACCTCATGGTGACCTCAAAAGATGCAACACACACAACCCAGCTGGGAAATAGCTGTGCTGGGCCACAACACAACTCACTGTTTTCTCCAGGAAAAAAAACAAAACAAAACAGCAAACAGTGAGGGTTTTGTTTGTTTGTTTGTTTTTTACCATGTGTCAGCTCTGTTTTAAGGGGCATGTGCCCTGGATTCTCTTTGGAACTGTCCAGATGTCATATGGTCAATTCAGACTAAGGATCAGGGTAAAAACCCTGTGTTGTCCAGACTGCTGGACATGGGAATGGGGGGAGGTAATTTCATTTGGGCCATGTAGAAAAGGTTTCAGTCTAGTGCAAAGCTCATAGGCCACTTTCTTTGAAGTATAGACAAAAAAACCCAAAACACCAAAACAGGTTTGTATGTGCATGCACATCTGCGCGCGCACACACACACACAGCGTATTCAGTTTTACAATCAATTGTGGTATTGAATAACACATAATGTGGGTCTTTAAAAATGATAATTATGACTAAAAATCCTGTTTCAAAACAAACCATAAAATGTCATGTATTTGGGAACATGCAAATTCTTCATTACAATATCATAGTAGATGTCCTTGTACTGGAAAATTAATATGTTCATTCTGAAACATACTACTAAAATGATGTCAGGTGGCAGCACACACTGGGAAGCTCTTCAAAAGGTCCAGGCAGCATAAAATGGTAGCAAAGTAAATGTTCCTGCAGGCATCAGAACAAAGGCAAAGACACAGGCATATGTCTAAAATCTTCCTGTTCTTTACTAGAACATAATAAAGACTATTTACAATATATTACAGCATCAACAGAAGAAAAACCATCTTCACACTTCAAGATTCAAACCAGAACTGCTTAGTTCAACTTCATAAGACAAACTAAAAACATCCAAATCTGCAGAGGTCTTAGCACCTCCCCACCCAGTGAGCTCTACACCAGCTCCCGGACTGTGAGCTAAACAAATTGGATACATTTGCAGCTGCCAGCTAGCTCTGAAGATTTGTGCAAACTGTTTGCCACATCACAGATTCTTCACAGAATAAATCTAACTACTGTATGTCCCAGTATCCTGACAAATTAAACTGAAGTTGGAAAAGCTGGTAATTGAAATGTGCTAAGCAATTTAAATATACCCCCCAAACAAATGCACAATGTGCACCCCTCCTCTTTCATATACATAAGGTTAAGAGATCAGCACTAAACCAATGTCATCCACTTTGCATGCTATCTGAGTAGGATGTAAAACGTCCATTTATTTTTGATCTTCTATAAATAATCATTTCATTTTTGACATTCTTTATGATTTTTCACACTTTTGGTCCCCCCCAAAAAAAAATCATGGGGGGGGTGAACAAAACCTTTTGTGAAAGACATAGTATATTTTGTGAAAAATCAATGTATTCTGGACAAAAGAGTGTATTTTGCACAAAATAGCATAATGTATGCAAAATACACTATTTTCTGTGCAAAAAAAGTTGTTGTTGTTGTTTGCACAAAACCCAAGGGTTTTTTCCCCCACCCACCCATGAAAATCCTGAAATACAAAACTAAAATAAAATGTTGCAGGGATTGAATATTATTTTTACACAATATCTTAATGCATTTTGATATCCTTGCTCATCAAGGATGAGAAGATTTGCATCCCTCTGGGTGAGCAGGGAGTTGTTTCTGTGTTACTTGAACTTCCAAAGCAACAGCAAAAGATGCATATGGGTGGTCACCAGTCATAGCCCATGGGTCTGCAGAAATTACTGCTCTTTGCTGTAGTTCTGTTTCAGCACTGCCACTGAGGTGCTTCCTTCCTACCCTTCTTTCTTGACTAGAGATGGTGAACAAACAAACAGTATGTCATATGAAGAGCTTGTAGTCTTACATAGGTCCTATCTATACGAGGAGGAAAAAATCCATAAAGGGGGTGAAAAATCCAAAAAGGCAGCTGTTCACAAATAAACAACCTCCCTAGATTTTATTATTATTATTATTATTATTCCCCTCTAGACTCTGCACAACCCCCTACTCCAGCTGGCCACAGGCAGTGATCTAACCAGTGGTTTTAAATCTTCTGCCTTGTTGTTGTTGCTAAAAAGATGCTGTGATTACAGACAGCCATAATCACATAGTTACACTAAAAATAAATTAAAAAAAAGTTAAAATTAGCCATTTCATGAACCTACCTTGCCATTGCGTAGCCGGGAATCCAACATGGCAGCCACTGCTGATTCTCCTTCTTTCTAGACCCGCTCCATCTGCTCAGCCAGCCAATCAAATTGCAATGCTCCTTCATATGTGTACAAACAGAACTGTACAGATGAACAAGTGTTTGGAAGCTGTACGGATTTATCCAGCCGATCCAGAGGAAACATGGGATCTGCCGTTCCCGGACTTTGAGGTGAGTTTTGCCACCTGCCCCTCTGAATGAAACCTATTTATTTGAACAGCATAAGAGCGGCACTCCAGAAAAGCGATACAAGGAATCCCTGAAACAACATCTCAGGCTCGGCCAAATTGATCACCAACAATGGACCACTCTGGCCTCACATCGTGAGACATGGAGGTGCACTATCCACAATGCTCCAGCCTTATTTGAGAACTCATGCTGAACAAGTCTTGAAGAGAAACGACAACGCAGAAAGAATCACAACCTGGAAACATCACCCAAAGAGACCTTCTGCTGTGCTTTCTGCAACCAGACTTGTTTATCTCGGATTAGCCTTTTCAGTCATCAGCACGCTTGCAGAAAGCGTGGGATGAATCCTTCCTACCTGAATCTCCATTTGTGAAGAAAAGCCAGAGGTCTCTACAGTCCGTCAATCTTTTGAATAAATGTGTCGTTTTTCATTGTGTATATGAGACCATATTTATATCTCATTTATTTGTTTATGATTTTATTAACACATCTCAGGGTGGTATACAGACCAAATCCATCACACATATTTTAAAAATTAAAGCATGCACATTTTGGGGGAAAAATGATTAAGCGCCAAAGGCTTTAATAGGAAGCCATGCTTTACTTGTTGCTGGGAGTACTGGTTGTTGGTTGATCGTGAAAAGAAAAATGCCAAATATAATGCTGCTGCATCCCCGCGGTTACACAACAGTACCGCAAGAGGGACAGCAGGGCAGAGCATCATCCGAAAGGGATGCTCTGCAGCGCTGCAGCCTCGCAACGGGGACGAGGCTGCTAGCATTGTAAACTGTCATCCGAAAAAGTCCTTCAGTTCTAAATTCTAAGAAGATACATTAAAACACAAAAAGGTACAGTTTTAAAATGTACAAACTTGGCATTTGTGATGTTGAAGGACACTTTTCTCACATTTGGTTTCGAAGGCAGTGTTGTGGAAGCATATAGATTGAAAGTAGTTTTTTTTTCTTTTTAAATTCCCTCTGAGTTTTTGAAGTAAAACCCTGCAGAGAAGGTCCTAGTGAGGAGAATTGTTTCATGAATTCATCCAATGAATTCTCTTCACTGGCGTTTTCTCTCCATGAGCTCTACATCCAAGCCCAGTGAGAAGCACTGAAAACTGAGCAGACTTTCATCTACACACATTCAGTCACACAAGTAAAATCCACACAGCAGGAAACTTGCATTAAAATCTTTAAAAGCTATTTCTTTCTTTGTTGTCTTCTTTTACAATCCCTCCTATTAGAAATGAATTCCAGTTGAGTTTATATATTGGCCAAAGGATGGGGGGGGGCTACTTAAGACCATTTTAAAATAATAAAATAAAATACTACAACATAACAAAGAACATATTAGGTTTCAGCAAGCCACCCAATAATAAGATAATCTGTTTAAAAGCAGGGGGGAAAGAACAGGTGTTTTGCTTGAAATGTGTTGTATATGAACTCATCACATAACTAGAATCAAAAAGCTTCTATTCATAACATGTTTAGTATGTGCACACACACATACACACACACATGCACACACTACACTTTGTATTCCATTAGGAAAGAAATTTGAGAGGAAGTAGAACGTATTACTGCACCAAACTCTATAAAGCATTGATCATCTGTGATGGGATAAATATTACGGAAAGGCTAGAAGATGTGAGCACTAGGTGGTAATAGGATAGATATTACCAAAGCTCATTTTAATGTCCTCTGAAGAAGCCAGCTGCTAAACAGAGATAAAGTCTGACATTCTTCCATTCATGATCTGGGCCTGGTGACAGCTGTGATTTCAGTGTTTCTCCCTATTAGAAAGTCAAAATGAAAATGAGGAACAGATTCTCCACACTGCTTTGAGAATGTTTAGGTCTTCACATTAAGAGACACAATGCCATCACTTCAGCAACTAATGTCCATGTGCCTCAGAATCATTGACTTCTTCTCCCTTTACATTTATTTTTGTGTTAGTTCTGGAGAACATCAGTTCTGGAGAATATCAGGCAGGAGAACTTCAGGCAGAGGCTCACTACCCAACCCACATCATAAACTTTCAATTTTCACTCTGATGGTGAAGGAGATGATGATTGGTTCAAATCTACCAGGTATTTTCTGACATGAATTTTAAACCACCAGTGATGCAGATTCTACCCAATAATCTAAGGATCAGTGAGGTATCATGGGATAATGTGATATAGTACCATTTTGGGGGGGGGACATTCTGCTTTAGTTAGCCTATCTATAGCAATTTCATTGAGATGCTTTGTCAGTTTAATTAGAATTATTCCCAAAGCCCCTATCACAACCAGAATCACAGGCATAAATGGTAGTAATGGTGTTGATGGTGGTTTTTGTTTTTGTTTTGTTTTGTCGTGATATCAGTAATATGGCAATCAATGGAGCTTATGCACAGAATAGGTTGTGGTGTATATCCATCCCCTTTGCATACATTGTACTCTGGGTGGCTTGTCAGTGAGAAAGAGATTACCAGATAAATAGACTCATGGGTAAGTTTGGCATTGTTTAAAACTGTGCCTAAATACAAGGGTATATTTCCCCATACGAGAGGATAGCATATTCTTTGGACATGAGACAAAGAAACGGAGGCCCACATGGAGAAACCATTAGGACAGAGGGTTAATCCTGTTTCCTGTTTTAGATGTTACTTATACAGCCTTCATTACTCTGGCCTTCAGTCAGTACATAATCCCATCTAGGTGATGTTAAGTGTGATTGGATGTTTCTTGGGGATGTAATAGAATGAAAAAAGCTAATTGGAGGCAGACTCAGAGAAATAAAGAGACCACACACAGATATGGGGTAAAATAAAGGGTCTTTATTTAATAACCTTACCTATTTAATCCCTCTAAATCTTTAGCAGAGGGAGGCAACCTAGTGTGGGAGCAGCTGGGGCGGATCGTCCCTCATGGACTTATGCCCCCAGCTTCCCTTGGCGAATACCTGAGCCCTGTAGTGCAACCCTAGGCCCCTGGGTTGCTCTTGAGCTGGCTCATTTCTGGAAGGTCAACCCGAAAGTCCCTCACCCAACGCATACGTGTTAAGGTGAGGGAATTATCCTTCAGGCCAACCCCAAGGTAGGTCTCCTTCTGTTCTCCCAGGTCGTATGGCCTAAGGAGACCCTTCCAGAGACCATCCCTTCACCAAAATTGGTGTCATAGGTGCACACCGTAAGCTACGCCTCCCCCTTCTCTGCCATAGATAAGGGGCAAGCGTCTGCTTAGTCCCTTACTCCCCACCAGCCGTCTAACAAGTTCCTCAACCTCTGCTGAAGATCTTCTAAGAAAATCAAATTCCCTGTGTCTGAGAGGTGAACCCCGTCGGCTCTGTAGAGCTCGGGCCTCTCAAACACAATTGTGGGGTGTGGTAGATAGTGCCCCCCTACATCGTTCAGGAACTTTTGAATTTGTCTGTTGACGGTCCTCCGAGCCCTATCAATCAGACGGGGGTTCCCCTCCCCTCGCCAAAGCTATCTCGGTAAAATAGCAGACCACATGATATGGACCTCTGGCCAACGTGACAAAACCAGTTTCATATCATGTATTGCCTGAATAATCAAGGCCTCGCCCTTTAAAAGGCCAAGATCATTCTCACCCAGGTGAAGTACAAGGACATCAGGGGGAGGACCCCCACGCTCAC
The DNA here is from genome assembly GCA_030847615.1 of Gambelia wislizenii. Taxonomy (NCBI): domain Eukaryota; kingdom Metazoa; phylum Chordata; class Lepidosauria; order Squamata; family Crotaphytidae; genus Gambelia; species Gambelia wislizenii. The sequence continues at coordinate 154,168,076 of JAUMIR010000004.1, forward strand.
CAAACAGCAACGACATGAGACCATGCCAACGAAGACCCCTCTTTTCCAACTATTCAATGGTGGCCATGTCCCCCAGGCTGAGGTGAGAGCCAAAATGACTCAGCCGGGCTTGTTGGGCTGATATATCAACACCCAGCATCTCACCATCCTAGGTCTAACACCTGGAAGACAAAAGAGGAAGAAAAAGTTAGTAACATAGGGGGCGTATGTACCTCCTAAACATGGAGGATTTCCAATGCCCTAACCTTTGAATCACCACTGATGGCATGCCCATTGCTGCTGTTGTCGAAGCAGCCCCTATCCGAAATGAATGCGTCCCAAACCGTGCTCTGGCCAACCCCAGTTTCTCTAAAGCCTTAGTTGTTATTTTCCAAAACTGGTATCTGGTCAAAGGCAAAAAATCCTCATGAACAAAAAATGGCCCGGGCCTCCCGCCTCTAACCCTCCTATATTCCTGCAAAGCGAGAACTGGACACAGCTCTGGATCACTGAATCGGGACAGCATAGAAGTCTTCCCTCTCCACAATTGATCAGATTTTGAAAAACGTAAGGTAAAAGTTACTTCATCAGTACTTACCCAAACATCACGGAGCTCTAACGCTCTGCCCGAAGTATCAAACTTGGAAGCCATGACCAGTTCACTTATTCAAAGGGCCCCTAAAAAGTCCATAAGGGAAGCCGCATGAAATAAAATTGCCTCATAAGGGGATGAACAAACCCCAACCCATGCCTGGTGTAGTCCCTTCCAAGATATTAGGGGAAAGTGACATCCTATGGTCTCTTCCCCTACCCCTTTCTCTAGCCCAGCCCTCCAAGGCCTTCCGAATATGGAAATCCCCTGTGTTATCCACTGAACCCTGAGCCTTAAGCCAAAAGGCTATGGCAGATAATCTCCCCCTGATGGAATGAGCAGAAAGACCCTTCCTGTATAGATAAACACAAAAATGCATCAGGTGGGTGACAGGGACGTGTGTCCCTTGACCCAGACGCTCCTGATCCCTAAATTGACAGAATTCACGCACTGCCCTGGTATAGCTTTTCCTTGTGCTCGACGCAACCAACATACCTAGGGCCCTCCAAAATTCGGGTTCCCAAGTTGCCATAGGTGATCTGGCATCACATCGCCCATGAGTGCAGCTCCCGGAGCCAACTCTCTGAAGCGCTCCATCTGCATGCGGGAAAGAGCGTCAGCAATCTCGTTGTTAACTCCCACCACATGCTGCGCCAAAAACAAAATGTTATCCCTCAAGCATTGCAGAGTGAAAGCTCTAACAAGCTGCATAACCCACGGGGATTTGGATGAAAGGGTATTCACGACCTGAACAGTTGCCAAATTGTCGCACCAAAAGTGCACCGACGAATTGGACAACTCCCTAACCCAGATGGTAGAGGCAACCAGGATAGGAAAAAAATTCCAAAAATGTAAGATCCCTGAGTATATCAGTCCCCACCCATTCTGCGGGCCACTCACTGGTGCACCAACGTCCGCCAAAGTATACCCCAAACCCAATAGACCCAGAAGCGTCGGAAGCTATCTGCAGCGCATCTCGCAGCTTTCTTTCCTCCTGCCAGAATGATATACCATTGAAGCTGTCAAGGAATTCTTGCCAGAACCCTAGGTCCTCTCTTATGTCCCTTGTAATCCGAATCCTGAAGTGAGGCCTATGGACGCCTCCAATAACATCACACATCCGGCACAGGAAGGCCCTGCCCAGAGCAACTACCTTGCAGGCGAAATTCAGGTGTCCAATGAGAACCTGAAATTCCTTCAATGTAGCCTTGCGTAGTTTGCTAAATTAGTTAACCCTATTCCTCAGTTCACTGACCTTTGCTTCTGATAATCTACTCTGCTGTTGGACCGTGTCGATTTCAATACCTAAAAAGTTTAGTCACTGAGAAGGTCCTTCAGTCTTTTGTGGTGCCAAAGGGACCCCCAGCTCCCTAGTTAGCTGTTCAAACTGTTGCAGCAGGCTATTGCAGCTGCCTGACTGGCAGTGCCCCATGAACAAAAAATCATCTAGATAGTGTATGAACCCGGGGAGACCCGATCTAACTTTTAAAGCCCATTCTAAAAATGTGCTGAATATCTCAAAAGCATTACATGAGACCGAACAGCCCATGGGCAAGGTGTGATCCATGTAGAACCGTCCTTCGAATTGAAAACCTAACAGCTCAAAGTCATCGGGATGTACCGGGAGGAGGCGAAAAGCAGACTTAATGTCACATTTAGCCAATTCCGCTCCCAGTCCATGTTGACGAACAACCTGAATCGCTGTGTCAAAGGAGGTGTATTTAACCGTACATAACTCTGGGGGAATGGAATCGTTGACCGATTCCCCTTTTGGGTAAGACAAATGATGAATCAACCAAAATTCGCTGGGGGTTTTCTTGAAGAAAATACCCAGGGGGGAAGCTCATAAATTAGGTACAGGTGGGTGAAGGAAGGGGCCAACTACCCCCCCCTCAGTCTAACTCAGTTAGTTTTTTCCCTAACTATGGACTCCTTACCCCTAACTGAAAGGAGGTTCCGTGCCCGAAAGGGGCATCTCAGACCTTGGTATTGGATGTGAAAACCAAACTTAAAACCCAGTGCTAAATAAACGGCAGCCCGCTTGTCAGGATATAAGGCCAGCCATCTATCCAAAACATCATGTTTAATTGGGCTGGGGTCCTTTTTGAGGGTGGTTGGGAGCCCCATCACCCTTACCTGAGGCTCCTGCTCCCTTGGACCCCCTGAACTGCCCCCTTCCTCGTGGGCAGTTCCAAAAGGAATGTGAAGCCCTGCAGATAGAGCACTCGTGGCTAAATCTGCAGGCCTTCCTGGAACAGGACCCATGAGAGCTAAATTCCCAGCACAGTAATTTCTGACTGGCACCAGAACTGGCAGGGGTTTTAAGTGCTTTCCCGGTCGTATTAGCGGCCTTGATCAAGTGACCGCTGTGTGTGCGCTCCCCCTGTATAGGACTTGCGGGTGTCATAAACTGCATCCATAATTGTGGGTGCATCAAGTCCCATCTCAACGTAGGATAAATGGCGGCCCGCATACGAAAGGCTTCATCATAAAGGAGCAACTCAGGTCCCGCAAAATCAACATATTCCCGATGGATAATGTCAATGTACTGGAAAAGTGGTGCTGCCCGTTGGGGCTGCGCCTTGGCAATTACCCCTGCCATGATTAAAAAGCCCGAAAGCCAATTAGTCCAGGAATGTTCCACCTTCCTCTTCCTAAGTTTCTCCTTCTCCTTCTCATCCATCTCATCTTTATCCTTCTTCTCAACTTCCCTATATAAAAGGGAGAATATGTCCACGTATTCCCCCTTAAGGATCTTGTCCCTGGTGGATTGAAGTAAATGGTCTCCCAAAGGGAGTGACATTTCTCCAAATGGGATTGCTGAATAAGCTACAGAGTCATAACCTAAAGGCTGTGATATACCTGTTGTTGCTGGATCACCAGCGGGAGGGGCATATGAGCCCTGTGGCACAACTGAAGCCCACAGGGACCATTGTGGTGGCATCCAACTAATACTGTGTTGCCCCATAGGCCAGCCAGCCTGAGTCCCCTGTATACCCAACCCCTGCGCTGGGTGCATGGTTTGCCACCTGCCCCATAGCCATAAGGGCATTGTGGAAGGCTGAGTTGGTTCCAAAATCTCACCTGTAGGTGTGGGTGCTTCCAATGTCTCCGGTTCCCCATCTGCATCATTGGGCTGATCAGGGGTCTCTTCAAGTGACTTGGAACCAGATGCATCCTCACCCTGAATCTTCTTTTCCAGGGCATCTAGGCGGGCAAGAATTTGACTGGTTAATTTCTTTTTCTTTCCCGCCTGACCTGGCTTGTTACCTGAATCCTCCTTTTTTTTTTTTTTTGCACTCTGCAACTGCTCCAATTGTTGTATTCTTTGCAAAATAGCTTGCCAAGGTATGTCCTCCTCATCATCACTTGATGAGGGGGGGGAGCGGGCACTGCCGGCCACTTTGGGGTGGGCCCCTTGCCCTTACCCCCTGATTTACCCTTTTTGGGAGCCATAGTACAATACCCTTGAGTGTTGTACTATCCTGTATTGCACACGCTATGGAAAGCAAATCCACTGCAATCCTCCCCTGCTGTTCTGTCACTGCCCCCCCACTTTTGATAGTATGCTAAATGGGATTCCCTGCTACACCAATCTACCAATATTTACTATCGCTGTTATCGTTATTACTGTTAATGTATCGACTCCACCTGACTAGGCAACTAGGCCGAGCCCCCAACACAAGTGACCTGTCAGGCAAAGGCACAACTCCAAAACAGGCCCTGAAAGCCAGTAGGCCTCAAAACCCTGGAGGCCTTGTATCCCTCTTATATACCAGGCCGCAAGACCTGGTCCCAGGCTGCCATGAGGCCTTGTATACCAGGCCACCAGGTGTCAGGCCGCCACGAGGCCAAATAGCAGCCCCGCCTAGGCCGCAAACATCCCTGCTGCCCTGAGTCCTTCCTGCCCTCTAGGCCACCAGGCCTGAACCTAGCCAGCCACATGGTCCTGCAGCAGCCCCGCCTATGCCTTGCAGCCAACCTTTAAAGGCCCCGATGCTAGGCCTGCGAACAGGCTGACCACGTGGTTGCTGGGCCCATCCTGGCCAAGCCCAACCACTCCCAGTGGACCACTAGGTTCCAAAATTGGGCCCCATCAGGCCGCCGACAGTAAGGTGGGTAGGATGAGGCCGACATGCCCGGTCATGGGCCTACCTGCCCTCCCACAAGGTCGAGCCCTGGCCAAGAACTAGCCTGCAGCCCACCACTTCAGGGCTGGCCGCAAGGCAGCCGATTCCTTCTCGGGGGGAGGGCGAGATGGGTCTGCCCGCTCGGCGGACCAATAGGCCTCATAGGCCCCAAATGGGCCCACCATCTCAGGGGGATCACCCCACCAAGATTTGGGGCAAAGGACCCCACACACCACCCCACAGAGAGAAAAACATCCCCAGGGTCCCTCAAGGCCTTAAGGCCAAACTTGCGGCAGCCACCGCTGCTCTCCTCTCCTCCGTCCTCCGCTGGCGTGACTCTGCACCAGCATCCCTGTTGGTCCTGGACTGCTCCTGCCAGCAATCTCCCCTCCTCGCTGCAGTTGCGAGAAGAGGAGATGGGCAGAGAGCCTTAAATAGGCTCCTCCTTCCACCCATCTCCTTGTATCACCGGCGCCAGCCGGTGACACAACTATCTGGGTCTCTTCCCTCTTCACCAGCCTCCAAATGGGCTTCCCAGCCGGAGCTCCGCGGGCTATCAGGTAAGCCAGGATATTGGCAATAAGCATAGTCAAATACACAAACTCATCCAGACTGGCCAAATGTGGTGGGACTAGGGATGGACATGTAAAATTGGAAAATGGATCCATGGCTCAGCTATCCAACAAATGATACAAAAACTGATGAAAAATGAATTGGACATAGCTCCCACCTTGGAAGAGACCCTTAAGGCCATACAGCAGATGAAAAATGGCAAGTCAGCTGGGATTGATGGAATCCCACCTGAAGTTTGGGAACACGGAGGTCATGTACTCCACAATAAATTCCATGAACTCCTTGTGAATTGCTGGGAAAAAGGGGAACTACCATCAGACCTCCGAGATGCAGTCATCATCACCCTGTACAAGAAAAAAGGTGCAAAATCCAATTGCTCAAACTACCGAGGCATAACACTGCTCTCTATTGCTGGAAAAATCCTTGCAAGGATACTCCTGAACAGATTAGTTCCTGCTATTGCAGAAGAACTTCTTCCTGAAAGCCAATGTGGCTTCAGAGCCAATAGGAGTACTACAGACATGGTATTTGCCCTTAGACAACTGCAAGAGAAATATAGAGAGCAGAACAAAGGACTCTATGTAACTTTTGTTGGCCTCACCAAAGCCTTTGACAATGTGAGTAGAAAAGGTCTGTGGCAGATCCTGGAAAGACTAGGATGTCTCCCAAAATTCCTTAAAATGATTATCTTACTACATGAGGGCCAGCATGGTCAAGTCAGATATGGCAATGCTCTTTCAGAGCCCTTTCTAATAACTAATGGAGTGAAGCAAGGTTGTGTTCTTGCTTCAACTTTAGTTACAATCTTCTTCAGCATGATGCTCCAAAGGGCTACGGCAGAGCTCGAAGAAGATAGCATTTATATACGTTACCGTACTGATGGTAGCTTGTTTAACTTAAGCCGTCTGAGGGCTCTCACTAAGACTCTAAACTATCTAGTCCATGAGCTGCTCTTTGCTGATGCTGCTGCCCTTGTTGCCCACAAAGAAGCAGCTCTGCAGTGCCTAACATCCTGCTTTGCAACAGCTGCAGAGCTGTTTGGGCTGGAAGTCAACTTGAAGAAAATGGAATTTCTTTACCAGCCTGCACCACAGGATGAACACCATCATCCCCACATTGCCGTCGGCAAATCTATGCTTAAATCTGTTCAGCATTTCACCTACCTTGGAAGCATCATCTCCTCAGATGCCAAGATTGAGAAAGAGATTGATCACAGACTTTACAAAAGAGTCTAGCGTAACAAACACCTGAGGCGAAGCACAAAAATCAGTGTGTATAGAGCCATTGTACTGTCTATTCTCCTTTAAGGGTCTGAAACATGGGTCACCTATTGCTACCACTTACGACTCCTCAAACGCTTTCATCAGTGCTGTATACGCACAATCCTAAATATAGACTGTACTGACTATGTGATTAATGTTGCTGTCCTTGAGCAAGCAGGGATCACCAGCATTGAGGCCATGATATTGTGAACACAGCTGCACTGGGCAGGGCATGTTTCTAGCACTGAGGACCATCACCTCCCAAAAAGAGTACTCTATGGTGAACTTGCCACAGCTCAGCATAAGGGGGCACTCCAGAAAAGTGATACAAGGACTCCCTGAAACATCATCTCAGGCTTGGCCAAACTGATCACCAACAATGGTCCACCCTGGCCTCACATCGGAAGGCATGGAGATGCACTATCCACAATGCTGCAGCCTTATTTGAGAACTCAGGCTGAACAAATCTTGAAGAGAAATGACAACACAGAAAGAATCACAACCTGGAAACATCATCCAAAGAGACCTTGTGCTGTGCTTTCTGCAACCGGACTTGTTTATCTCGGATTGGCCTTTTTAATCATCAGCACACTTGCAGAAAGCATGGGATGAGTCCTTCCTGAATCTTCATTTACAAAGAAACATTAGACAATAATAATAATAATAATAATAATAATAATAATATTTATTTATACCCCACCCCTCTGTCAAAACAATCGGGGCGGCTTACAAAAATTAAAATACAATACAGATAAACTCCCCATACACACCCCACCCCCACAAAAAAATATTAAACAATTATAAATTAAAACCAACTGATCTAAAATCACATTTAAAAAAAATAATACAATAAAATACAATAAATGGCCAGCGGACTAAAAAGAGGCCAGGATCCCCTGAGGCCGGGATCTCATTAGGAAAGGCCTGCCGAAAGAGATCCGTCTTCAGTGCTTTTTTAAAGCTATTCAGGCTTGTTATCTGACAGATCTCATTCGGCTAGAGAGAGAGAGATAAAATTGGAAAATGGTTGAAAATCCTGTTTCTCAAGTGTCAGGAAAATGATGGCCGAGAATCTTTACAGTTTGGGACTAGTCTGCCTTTTTGGTACAGAAAACAGCATTTTTTGTATAGAAAAATAATATTTCTGCACTGAATGATGTTTTCTGTGCAATGCGTGAATTTTGTGCAGAAGAAATCCAACACTGCAATTAGTCTTGGAAAACAGTTTCCAAAGCGTTCCTCACATTGGGAAGAAAATTACTAAAATTACTTGTTCCTTTGAGAAGGAAATTATCAAAGCATTACATCTCTAGATGGAACATGATTTTCATTACCATATTTAACTACTTTTATCTACAAAATCTAAATGATGTTTCTCTTGCCCTGGTGTATCTTTCCTCAATTCCCATCAACTATCACAATTCTTTACTTTTGAACTGAATGTAGCACTTTTTCTGTCATGGTACTTTGTGACTTTCAAATCACTTAATTTACCTTTTATTGAAGCCCATTTCATTTTGGGGCAGGGCCTTTTGATGAGGATTGTGGGAACTTTTCATGCTTTTGCAGCCTGACACCTGCCCCCATTTTCTTTCTCCACCTCAATTACCAAATACATCTACAAGGAAACTGATCTTTAATGGACAGAGCTGTGTTATTCTTTTTATCTTTCTCTCGAACTTTATTACTAATCCTTTAAACATCTGTGGTGGTATTTTTGTGTAACCTACCCCCTCCCATGTGTGAATTTATTATGCGTGTTTGTGTGTGGGGTGATCTTGGTCCAAGTTAAAACACAGTGATAACATCATAACAGATTGTTGCAGTAATAATAACTTCCTATAGAGATTGAAAACATGAGTTTAAAAAAGTTTATAGAAATAGCAATAATGTTCTAGAGAGATTATAGCACAGGTGGAAACAGATCTTGAGTCAAAATGGGTTGTGGTGTCATGGGGTTGAGCACATTTACACCCAATATCAAAACTGCAATCACTGCATGATGCCCATCCTGCCCCCTCCCACGCCACTCCTCCTATCCCCCATGCTACTCACGCTCCCTCTCCAGCCATGTTTCAGATCTACATGGTCCCACCCCCAGTGTGCTGATTGGCTGCCCACCAGACCTGTGATTGGGTGGCCAGGTCCCTAAGCAGCCAATCAGCACACTGGAAATGGCAACATACCCAAGAGAATTAGATAGATAGATAGATAGATAGATAGATAGATAGATATTGCTCCTTAGCTGTTGTCAGAAGATAAAACACACTCTTGAGTGTGTAGAATATATTTTTCATGCATGTTTGGGTCTTTCTGGATCCTGCCCCACATATTCTTAGTCTAGTCTTCAAGTACTGTAGGCCATATAACTATGACTTTCTAGCTTGTCAAACAAACACTGATGAAAAGACAGGTATACTTTGGGTTGTCAAGAATAGCTTTAATGCTGTCATTTCTCCTGATGCTGAATTGGGTGTTTGTACATGGTATAAAGCAGCAATTCTAGTAAACAGAACAAATGTCAACATCATTTTTAAATATATATATATAAATAGATACAAGGACTAGTTTTAAAACTTTTGCCCTCAACTCCATTCTCTAACCTGCTACACAAAGAAGAATAATTTTGTTTGTTAAAGGGGATATCAAGTACATTTGAATGAAAATAGAGCAATGAGTCTTTATTACTCAAATGTTTCCATAACAAAGAAGCATAAACTTATCACAAAAGCCATTTTCTTCCATTGATTGACGGTAATTTCAGTGCATGCCCAATTCTCCATTATGAAACATTAAACCTTGCAAAGTATTCATAATGAAATGATAACATTCCATCTGTTCTACTATGAGGACATAAAGTGATAAAATGTAAAACTGTATTATTAGCTGCATTGTTAACACTGTGATTCACAAACCACTTACAGCTGCTGTGAACATTATGAGAAGTGGTGATAAAGGATGCACAAAAACCTCTCATATCCCTATTGGTAGATCCAAGTACTGTGCCAAAGTGCAAACCTGTGGATCTCTTTCATGGACAGATGAGAGCCCTGTATTCTACAGGAAAGGTTAACAAGCTCTTCCATCATTTCTGCTTCCTCCTGGACAGGGACTATGACAAGACCAAACTGATAAGGACCATCCTTGGTCATTTTGTCTGTCTTCAAACTGGTGGCTTTGCATTGTGTGTTCTTCAGAAGTACAGTGAAATTCTTTTAGAGAGAGTAGAACTGGAGTGATTGCTGTTTTTTATTCTCCCAGAAAGTCCTGTCCTGAAAAGCATATTGAAATCTGAGGAGTTCAAATGGCTCCGACTATAATGGTTGGTTCATTTGACATTCATGGGGTCTGCTGTTAGACAGCACAAGAATGTCTACATTGGGACACATTATCTACTCCTCAGTTTCTTTTCTTTGTCACTTCTCTTCTCAAAGTCTCCCTTAGTCAAATTCTTTCCTTTCCTAGCTTTTATTTTTTGCTCATCTTTTTCCTCCTTTCATGTATACAGTAGGCCCATGTATTACACAAGCTCTTATTGCACAGGTAGTTATACATGATCTTTCTAGGCATTTTCTAGTGTCCTCCCACATGATTCAATGATATGCTTCCACCTGAAACTGTCCATTGAGTCAAAGGCTTTCATGTCCGGCATCCATAGAATTTCCTTGATTTTTTTTCTGGGCTGTGAGACTATGTTCTGGAAGAGTTTCTTTCTGACATTTTGCCTGCATCTGTGGCTGGCATCTTCAGAGAATGGTTGGGTAGGTGTGTGTGTGTGGAGTTTATATGCTGTGAACTCCTGTTGGGGAGGATGTATAAATTTGTGTATTTGAATGGCTATTTTCTGGGTGGAGATATGCAAGGAGGATTAGTGTCTGTTTGGCTAATGGTTGGTTAATGGTCCATTATCTGCTGGAAATCCCCCTGTCCCTGGGTGGGATTCATTTGCAAGTGTTGAGCTCTGCTTTTAGTGTTCTTCAGGACTGGCAGCCAGATTTTGTTTACTTTTAGGGCTTCTTCTTTCCTGTTTAAGTTGTCTAGGTGTTTGTGGATTTCAATAGCTTCTCTGTGCATTCTGACATGATAGTTGTTAGCCTGGTCCAGAATTTCTGTGTTATTTAATAACATTTTGTGTCCAGGTTGGTTTATAACACGTTCTGCTGATTTTTTCTGCCTGGCCAGGTCTGCAGTGTCTCTTGTGTTCCCTGATTCTTGTTTGCACACTGTGTTTAGTGGTCCCTATGTAAACTTGTCCACAGCTGCATGGTATGCGGTAAACTCCTGCAGCTGTGAGAGGGTCTCTTTTGTCTTTTGCTGAGCATAGCATTTTTTGGATTTTCTTGGTTGGTCTATAGATTGTTTGGAGGCTGTGTTTCCTCATCAGTTTCCCTATTCTGTCTATGACTCCTTTGATGTAGGGTAAAAAATACCTTCCCTTTGGGTGGCTGTTTTTCTTCATTCCTGTGTTTTATTCTGGGTCTGGCTGCTAATGGTTACTCCAGATCAGACTTCACAAGAGCAATCCAAGATCACAAGCAATCTTCTTCAACATTGCTCACCCTAGGATTTGTTCCACACTTGAAGGCACAAAAATGTATAACAATTCACTGTGCACAGTGGTGCCCTGAGGCCTGGCAATCCTAGCTATATGTAATAGGCCAGGGGAATGATGCATTTTTTTAAAAAAAGTAAATCAAACTGAGAAGAATCATAGTTATGGCAATAAAATATACATAAAAGCTCACTTTCAAAGCCACTACTATCACTGTTGTGTTCTCTTGGTACTGGACTGTGCAAGGCACCTGAAAACAAATGCTGTAATAAACAGCATGACAGGAACTCAAGGTGCCATAAGAAATAATGGGGAGTTGGTGTGAATGCAGGGTGCATACCATTTAGGGTTTAAAAAAATAGCAATAGAAAGAAGATGATACTCTTAAACCAAGCTGAGAGTTATATGCTAGAGTTTATCAGTCACAGCAAAAACTGCAACGAGAACAGGAAGAGGCGAGATTATCAGATGACAATATCCTCCAGTGTTCCGGGGGTGTAACACAGCTGTCAGTAAGGCATTTGTTTTTATTAGTGGCTTGTCCCCATCAATAAAAAAGGGAAGCCTCATCCATGGCAGCACTAATTTCCCCAGAATGTCAGAAGGATGTGGACATCTGGTAAGATTGCCATTTCTGTTCTTGTTGCAATTTAGTGACGTGGTTGGGAATGTGATTTTTTTGGTGTTTTCTCCCATGTCCGTTAATCTCCTTTGTCTTTTGCCTGCCCTGATTAGAAGGCAAGTAGACACACTCATTCTAGCATATTAATACCAGAGCTGCCTACATTTCACGATGAAAACCAGGACACGCATGGCCAAGCCACATTAGAGTGTATTCAAGATGGCATTAATAAGGGGGAATACACAAGCAGAGAGATGATGCAACAGTTTGGTTTGGCCTGAAAGTACTGGGAAGGGCACATTTTTTCCTCTCCCCCTGCTGTGTAAAGTGAAAGCTTATTTTGTACTTTTAATTCAATTTGCAGCATTGGAAGTAAGCTGACGAAAAAGGAGGTAAGTGGGAAGAGGACATAACAATTGAGGCATTTTAACACAGTGGGAAAAAATGATAAAATGGAGGATTAATCATGACTGTCCCTGGCAAGTTGGAACAGTTGAAGGTATGGAGGACTTTACTCCTAGATGGCTAAAAATTCTTAGGATCAAAGTAGACTATTAAATGGCAATGATTATTTGTTAGTGATCAGTGATATTGTCACCACCTAGGCTGCTGAAGCATTCACAGAGACTCAGTCACTAGTACAATTTCCTTTTAATGTACAATGCAACCTCCTTCATATTTGTGGAGCCTTGGTTCTTCCAGTGTTGCTAGTCTCCAACCTGTGGCATCACTAAGGCTGGTGTCACCCTAGCCCCGACAGTAAAACCACTGGTGTGGTTTTGCCTCTCCTCACCCTGCTAGTGCCACCACTGTCTCCAACTCCCACCATCTCTATCCAGCATGGAGAATGAGGGAAGGCAAGGCCAACAACATGTATAACCAGGTCCCATTGAAAAGGGAAGAGCTACTCATTTGTGCTTCTTCTGCTGCTATTTCCTTATGGCAACATATAGGTTATGCTTACCTCCTGTAAACATTGGTCTTGGATTGTCTCCAGATTAAGCAAACTAAAATTAATTCCCAATTAAGTAAACTGAACTTAACTAAGGGTTGACATTTGTCCCTTGATTTCAGTGGGAATTGCATTCAGCTAATTTAGACTGTAATCCTCAACAGAATTGTTTGGGAGGAAGTCCCAGTGATCTCAATGGAATTTATTTTGGGACAGACACATACAATGTTCTACTGCTAATCTGGTCCCAGCTGAGTGCAATTTGATATAGTCCTGAATTACAGTAGGACCCTTGTATCAACTGATTCATTATCCACAGATTCAATTATCTATGGGGCACAAAACAGCACATCTACCATAGAGTCTTCCTAGAAAATGTGTCCTCTCTAGCCATTTTGTAGGTCCTCCAAGGCAACTCTACGGTATTTAAAACTGGAATTTCCATTATTTTCAATGGTGTTCGCTATTATCCATGGTTATCGGTATCCACGTCCCCCTCCCCCAAACAATCCCCAGAAGATACAGGGGACCTACTGTATATATAATAATAGTTTCTGTTTTTCTTTTCGATTTCTTCTTTCCAGTAATCCCTATCTGCTCAACTGGTACACAGGCAAAAGAAGCAAATTAAAATCAAAAGGATAGATTACTCATAAACATGCTGTCCTTCAGAAGTTAAAAAAAACCAAGAGGCTTCTCTGAGAAGAAAGGGAGTCAACAAACCCAGACATAGTAGTACTCAGAGATTTCTAGTGCTCTTTCAAATTTCAAATTCTCTGAAAGTAGAATAGAAATCAGTGCACTTCTGCATTCATGAGAACAATGTGGACAAAAGAAACAGGTGAGATACAAAATGGGCTTTGTGTAAGTCTGTCTCCCAGGAGACAATATAATACCTCTTTAACAACTCTTGCACTGTGGCTCAGGTGGTTATTTCATTTTGTAGGCTGTGGTAGGAGAAAACTTTTTTTTTTTTAATTTGGTAACAAGAAAGAAAAATGTTTAAAATATTTTAAAAAGATCACACTCTTTCCCCCATTTTAGGATCATTTCTCATCCACTCTTCTCTGTTTTTCCTTGTTTCCCCATCTCCCCACCCGCACACCTTGGAAATATCTACTAGCAAATAAAGATTTACTAGTAATTATTACTTTTTCTCAGAAATGTAGAACTAAGTTACATTGCAGGTGTAATTTAATGAGGGATAGCAGGCCTTCTTTTGCTCTCTGGCTGCTTTCTTTTACATTTATAGTTGCAGAGACTTGGACTCACTAAATGGTGGTGGGGGGGAACTATTCCATGGATTGTTTATAGGAGATTATCAGATGAAGGGGAACATGCCAAAAAAATCACATTCCCAACCATGCCAGAAGATCGCTACAAGAACAGAAAGGGTGACATTACCAGATGCCTGTGTCCTGCCATTCCAGGGTGTAGCGCTACTATGGACGAGCCTTCCATTTTGCATTGATGGGGATGAGCCAATGGTGGACTGGCCAGGGTGTCAGTTTGCCAGATGGAAAGTGGGCCCTGTGGGTCCCTGATGAAATGGACCCCCTTGTGCACCCCTCCCCTGCCTTCCTGGGGGAGGGAATTTTGGGTCAGCCTTCCAGATGCAGACTGACTGGGGAGCAACCTAGCTTATGGGTTCTCCCTGGGGTTCAGGTGTTTTTGCCCAAGGGAAGTTGGGACAGGTTTTTGGAGCTGACATCCTGCCCCAAGAACTCCCACACTATGTTCCTCCACTGATGCAGATATCTCAGAAAAAGTTTAAATAGGCAGGAGACAAGGTCATGACCAACTCATCAGCTATAAAATAGAAAAACAAAAGTTAAGTACCTAAGTGACCACTGGCCCCACTGAAAGTTATGGAACACAGAAATGTATCTAAGGGACCGTCATGCATTATAGCCCTAAATGCCCTCCTAACCACAATACCTGGGATTCTAGGGAAAAGTTCCTCAGAACCCTCTACTTGGTGGGTAGCAAAGACATGCTGGGTGCTGGGAGACTGTCTGAATGGGACCTAGTGAATGTTGGTGCTATGGACCACTTGTTTGGGGTGAATGCTGTCCAGCTTCACAAAAATCAACATGGTGGGTGCACTATTTCCACTCTGAGAATTGTGGTTGCACACTTTTCAGTACCTCTGATGGATGGCATTGCTTTTCATGCAGATTTCCTCCACTGTCCTCTTGTGGCCCTTTTTTCTCATCTGTTCAGCCATGTTCTCAAATACATTGATGTTTCTGTGTGACTCCTTCAGCTGTTCCTGAACCTTTTCCTCCCCCCAAAAAAAGGTCAAAGGTTTCCTCCCTGCTCCATGAGACTCTTCTGTCTCCTTTCTTCCCATTGCTCACAGAGGTTTTGGGATTCCTAGTAGCTAGAGGTGTGCTAATACTGATCTGCCAATATATTGATCTGCAGTGATCCCCAAACTTGCTACTCCCCCCCCCACAAAAAAAAAATGGCAAAAGCAAATTGCCAAAGCTGGAATTCAAACAGTACAACTTCCTGGCAAGAAAGATCAGGTGACTGCATGGCCAATTCTTATTCCACTGCAAAAGAAAACAAACAAACAAAAACCCCTCCTCCTCCTAACTCCACTCCATCATGGCTTTAGAGCACTGGCCACACATACAACTATCTGGATCTTCCAGGCAAATATGTGGAAAAGCTGATTTTTAAAAAACTGCATTTTTAGCAAAAAGCCCTACATTACCTGTGAATCATCATGAACATTTTGAATCTAGGTCATGGCTGCTACCTGGTAGGTACGGATTTCTTGGCCAGTGTAGGCAAGCATGTCTAAACACCTGTAGTAGTTACTTTTCCTGAAAATAATTAGACAGAATGGCAACTGCATGTTTTGCTTGATGACGTAGCTTATGCAAGCAGACTTAGAATGTACCTACACAACACCATTCTTTCAATTTCATACAACTTTAATTGTCATGGCACCATCCTAAGGAATCCTGGGATTAGCTTTTTGGTGACATTTGCAGAATTCCCTGCTGAACATCTCTAATCTGCTCCCCTCAACTACATTTCCCAAGGTTCCCCAAGCACCTCTCTACAGTATAAAACTGAGATGATTTAATTCTCAAATCCCCAGATTTTACTTGTTAAAATATATTTATTGCATACTTGTAATGCTCTAATTTTTAAGGTTTATAATTTAAATTTATTTAATAAGTAAGATAAGTGATGGGAAAATAAGATTGAGAACCTGGTTCGAGTTTACATCTTCAAATCCCCAGATTTTAATGCACCTGGATATCATCCAAGAATCTCACCAAGAAATCTCAGGATTCCTTTGTGAGAATTAAAGTGGTATGAAAATGATACACCTCTTTCTTTTTTTCTAGCTGAAAATCCAGGCCATGCACCAACTGGTTTAGCTTAGTAAAGCCAGCCCACTGGATAATATGGAAAGGACAGGTTGCTTACCTGTAACTGTAGTTCTTCGAGTGGTCATCTGTGAATTCACACATAAAGGGTTAATCCTGCACCTGCGCAGTAGCATTCGGAAGTCGTTAGACTCAATAGCCATTTAATAGAATTTTGGCGGTAATCCCGCCCACCATCCCCTCCAGGCTATACAGGCCCTCCTTGAGCCTGCCTTCTCAGTTTCAAATAGCCGCGGTTGCAGCATACGGTCAGAAGCAATTCTGTCCTTTTTTTTTTTTTTTTTTTTGAGGAGATAGCCTAGGACACCAGAGGGGAGGATGGGTGGGATTGTGTGAATTCACAGATGACCACTCGAAGAACTACAGTTACAGGTAAGCAACCTGTCCTTCTTCTTCATGGTCTCTGTGAATCCACACATAAAGGGTAGATTAGCAAGCTTATATTTAGGAGGAGGGGTGTCCTATCTAAGATACAGGATGAAGAAGGGACACCATAGACTAGGTTAGGTTAAGAGTAACCCGTACGGGTTGTTTTATTCACTGGAAGAGGTAGTTGAGAGACACCAGACTCTGGCGCCTGGTAGTCATGATCCCTGTCGGGATCTCTGTGCAATACAAGACATGAGGACTGCTTGACCCAGTGCCGCGTCCTCTCTAGAGGCTGAGTCCACCTTGTACACCTTAACAAAGGTCAGGGGGGTTGCCCATGTGGCTGCCCTGCAGATGTCCTGGATAGGCACCCCATTCAGCAATGCCGTAGAGGTGGAGGTAGCTCTGGTCGAATGGCTGCGGACGGGGTCCGGTAGCCGTTTCCCCAGAGTCTGGTAGGCTAGACTGATTGTTGCAGTCACCCACTTCGAGAATCATTGCGAAGACACTGGCTCGCCCTTCCTTGGGCCTGCATAGCAGACAAAGAGTCGATTTCCTTTCCTTAGCTGTGAAGTTCTATCTATGTAGAAGGCCCGTCTTACATCCAGGTGGTGGAGAGACCGTTGTAGGTCATCTGACGGGTGCTGGAAAAAGGCTGGTAGTACAATGTCCTGGTTGAGGTGGAAGTAGGATACTACTTTAGGCAGGAAAGCGATGTCCGGCCGTAGAACCACCTTGTCTCTGTGAAAGAGGGTATACGGTGGGTCAACCCGGAGATCGCACAGTTCGCTGGCTCGTCGTGCTGACGTGATCGCGACTAGGAACACCGTCTTCATGGAAAGGAGGTGGAGGTCACATGTGGCCATTGGTTCGAAGGGGGCCTTGGACAGGGCTGCCAAGACTATTTCAAGACTCCATGCAGGGGTGGGTCCCAGTGTAGGAGGGTGCAAGTTGGTGTAGCCTTTAAGGAAGGCCTTGACCCTGGGGTCTCGGAAGCACGATGGTTTGCCCAGGCATTGCAAGTGCCAGGACACAGCAGCTACATAGCTTTTAATTGAGGAGATGGAGAAATTCCTGTTCGAGAAAGAAGCCAGGAAGTCCATCAGGTTGGAGGGGCCCGCTTGGTCCAGCGGGATTCCTCCCTCCTCTAGGAAGGAACAGAATTTTTCCACTTGTAGTTGTAGGCTCTCACTGTTGATGGGCGGTGGGCTGCTTTGATGATCCTCTGTGCTGCCTCCAAGAGGGAGTTCATGCTGTTATCAGCCAGGCTGTTGGGTTGATCAGCTTGAGGTCCGGGTGGAGAATCTGGCCGTTCGCCATTGATAGTAAGTCCGGTGTCTGCGGGAGGCGCCAGTATTGCCCTTGTGCCATCCTGAGCAGTGGTGCGAACCAGTGCTGGCGGGGCCACCACGGGGTTATTAGGATGCACTTGGCTCTGTCCTGCTGTACCTTCAAGATCACTCTGGGTATGAGAGGAAAGGGAGGGAAGGTGTAAAGTAGAGGGCCCTTCCAATGCCATAGGAATGCATCCCCTAGGCTGTCCCGTGACCGGAGGCCTCTTGAACAGAATAATGGAAGCACTGCATTGTCCTTGGAGGGAAAGAGGTCTATCACAGGGGTGCCCCACTGCGAGAAGAGAGAGAGAAGGATCTGGCGATTCAGCGACCATTCGTGGTTGTTGGTGGTTGATCTGCTGAGTGCGTCTGCCAGGTCCTTGGTCCGGCCCGGGACATGTATGGCTAGTAGGGTGGTGCCTCGTTCCACACACCACTCCCAAAGGTCCAGGGAGAGGTGGAGCAGGGACCGTGAGTGTGTTCCTCCCTG
The DNA here is from genome assembly GCA_030847615.1 of Gambelia wislizenii. Classification (NCBI taxonomy): domain Eukaryota; kingdom Metazoa; phylum Chordata; class Lepidosauria; order Squamata; family Crotaphytidae; genus Gambelia; species Gambelia wislizenii. Next base: position 154,186,341 of record JAUMIR010000004.1, read on the forward strand.
TTTGTTTATGTAAAACACCGTTGTCATGTTGTCCAAAGCCACCTGCACCACTTGACCCATCAGAGAGGGTTCGAATGCCCTGACAGCCTTGAACACAGCTAGCAGTCCTAGGGCATTGATGTGTAGTGCTCCCTCTTTCCGCGACCAGCGTCCCCTGATGGATAGCCCCTCGGACTGCGCTCCCCAGCCCGATAGGGAGGTGTCCGTGGTGATAGTCCTTGTGGGGTTCAGTTGATTGAACTGTGAACCCTGCTGGACTACTCGTGGGTCCATCCACCAACGGAGGGACCTCCGGAGCGGACAGGGGATGGTGAGTAGTTTGAGTGGACTGTGAACAAAGGGCCTGAACCTCGCAATGAACCAGCTCTGTAAGGGTCTCATGCGGAGCCGTGCGAGGGGTGTGACTGCTGTGGTGGAGGCCATGTGGCCTAGGGCTTGTTGTATGTCTCGTACCGTGGACCTCCTTCGTCCTATGCATTTCTGCACTGCTGCACGCAGCATCTGGAATCAGTCGTCCAGGAGGAACGCTTTCCCTGTGGTGGAATCCAGAGAGGCCCCTATAAACCTGATGGTCTGTGAGGGCTGCAGGTGCGATTTTTTTGTAGTTTACCATCAATCCCAGGCGTTCAAGCCAGGTGAAGGCCAGGCTGATGTCTCTGTCCAGTTTTTCGGCTGAGGGAGCTGTGAAAAGCCAATCGTCCAGATACGGGAATACCACGATATCTTTCTGTCTGAGCCAAGCCACTACCACTGCCATACATTTTGCAAATACCCTTGGGGCTGTACAGAGGCCAAAAGGCAGAACTCTGAACTGGAAGGCCGTGCCGCTGACCGCAAAGGCGAGGAATCTCCTGTGGGAAGGTGTAATCGGGATGTGAAAGTAAGCGTCCTTCAAATCCATGGTGGCGAACCAGTCCCCTTTCTTCAAAAATGGAAGGATGGACGGGAGTGTAACCATGTGGAACTTCCGTGGGCGTACAAATGAGTTCAGGTCTCTTAAGTCTAGGATGGGATGGAAACCTCCATCTTTCTTTTCGATGACGAAGTATCTGGAGAGGAATAGGCCTCCCGCTTCTGAGCGGGGAACTCGCTCGATAGCGCCCTTTTGTAGAAGACTGTTGACCTCCTCTATGATGGGCGGGGACGGTGGGGTCACCCTGTGAGGGGTCGGAGGTGGAAGTTCTTCGAAGTCTATGTAGTATCCTCGCCTTATGATGTTCAGGACCCAGCGGTCTGAGGTGATAAGTTGCCATGAGTGGAATGCATCGTAGAGGCGGCTGGCAGGGGATGGTGAGGTATGGAGCTAAGGGGAAATATTGATGTCTGATGGTGGTAGTGGCTCTTCGGAGTCAAGCCCGTTGCTTAGATGGCTCCATTTTCCATTTGTTGAATTGGGGTTTCGGCTTGAAGGACTGAAACCTTTTGTGGGGTTGGTATGATGAGGGTTGACACGGTCGGGAGGGTGGCGGGCTAAATCTTTTGCGGTATGATGAGCCTGGTCTGTGAAAAGGCAGCCGTGGTCTCAGCGGGTGCTGGGTGGTAGGTAGGCCAAACTTCTTCGCCGTTGACCTCATCTTTTCTGCGTGTTCTTGCTTCGAGTCCGTGTCTGCATGGAACAGGCCCAGCTCATCGAAGGGGAGGTCCTCGATGATGGAACGTGCTGTATGGGACAACCCTGACGATCTGAGCCATGCATGGCGGTGGACCGCAATGGAGTTGGCCACGATCTTCCCAGTGCACTCTGCAATATGTTTCACGACTTGTCGCTGGTACACCGCCAGTGCCAGGCCTTCTTCTCTGAAGGAGTTAACAATCCTTTGGTCCTGCTCCGATAGCTTAGAGATATGGACCGCCAGAGCGTCCCATAGGAACTTCTGGTAAGCCCCCATGCATGCCGCATACGACGTCATCTTAGTGAGGAGGCAGGCAGATGAATAGAACTTATGGCCTATGGCGTCTAACTTCTTGCCCTCTTTGTCAGATGGGTGGAGTGCAGCCTCTGGGAGGTTTTCATCTGGGCAGTCTCCAACACTACCGAGTTTGGCTTGGGATGGAGTGAGAGCCATGGTGCTGAGTTGGTGCACACGTGGTACAGATGGTCTAGGCGTCTGGACGTCGGTGGTGTAGAGGAAGGCGTCGCCCAAGAAGTCTTCAACACCTGCAGCAGGTATGGAGATATCGACAGGGAGGGGAGGGATGGTGCCCTATGTTGCAAGTCCTCAAATATGGGGTCATCCACTTCCTTTTCAGGTTGGGTGGTCTTGATTCCCAGGATGCCTGCCAGCCTATGCATGAAATCGGCGAAAGCCTTCATATCGTCTGAGGGTAACGGCGGGTCCGGCTGGGCTCCCCCTGGAACCGGTGATGTTCTCGGGGATGGAGAAGAGGATCTCGAATCCGAGTGCGAGGAATGAGCCGAGGGGGTCCTCGATATGGGCCTTCTCAGTGATACCAGTATCTCCGGCCAACCTTCCTTGTGACATCTGGGCGGTACCGTGGTTCCCGATAGTGAGCCTCTCGGAGGGGACCTCTGAGGGGCCGGCCTCTCTCTCAAAGGTGACCTTGATACCAATCTTGATGGAGGGGGATCCTTTCCTTTCCTGGAATCCGTGGGCACAGTACGGGTCCCCGACTTGGGTGTAGACTCCGTTGGTTGTCTAGTGACGGGCCGGTGGCGCTCCTTCTCTGGGGTGCACGGTGGGGACCGGGGGCGGTCTCTGTGTCTCCTGTGTCTGTAGCGTGGCGAGGGGTCGAAGACATCCTCGTAGTAGGCATGCCGAGGGTCGTGGTCCCAGTAGCGGGTAAAGGGGTGATACCGATGGTATCTCGAAGGTCGGTCGTAGTACAGATGACCGCACCGTTCCCACAGCCACTCTTCTTCCGATGTCCCCAGGTGGGAGATGTACGAACCCGAAGAGGCAGATTGGGGTCAAGGGCATCTTGGCGAGCGGGACCGACATCGTCATCTCGGGGAGCGGGACCTGCGGGGTCTCTGAGGTGAGTGGGATTGTTGTGGCGTACGGGACCAACGTGGGGATCGTCTTGGCAAGTGGGACCGCCGGGGCGTGTGTGACCTCCGTGGTGATCTTTCTGGAGAACGGGGCCGGCCTTGAGAGTGGGACTGAGAGCGATGCGGAGACCGGTGCGAGGTGGGCGGTCTGAGGGGCTGCGGCAAGCGGGACCGAGATCACGAGGCTGACCGGGACGGGATCGTCCGCGGTGAGCGGGACCGATGGGATGCCGGGGTGGCTGACCTTGACCGGGACCGGCAGTGACCGTCACTCTCGATGGAGCTGGTGGATACCTCCACAATCTTTAGGTCCGGTTCATGGATTTTGCCTTCCGATAACTCTCAGTCTCTATCATCCCGTACAGACGCCGGAGATGGTTCCCTCGATGGTGATCGAAGTTTGGAGAGGCTGAGCCCGATTGGGGATACCACCGGAGACCTCTGGCCCAGGGAGCAGTCCGGCACCAGTGTCCGACCCCTTTGCGTACCACTCGAGAGGGTATCATCGGACTTCCTTTTCTTCTTTTTTAGGGGCTCATCCTGCGGTGTGGTCTTTGGAGAGGTAAGCCTCACCGCCTTGTGTTTCTCCTTCGGTCGGTCTTGCGTAGCGGTACCGGAGGCGTCCTTCAGAACGGTCCCATCCACGGTGTCAGAATCGGACTTCCTCGGTCTCGAGGATGAGCTCTTAGCCCCCACTTTACCCTGGTCCCGGGATATGGGTTTGGAAGCCTCCTTCGATGATTGTTTATGGGTCTGAGATGAACCCGACGGTACCAAGGCTCTCTGGGCTGAAGAGGAGTTTGAGCCCGATAGCACATGCTCATACAGTTGGGCCTTCAATCTCTTATCCCTGTTACGCCTTGCCTGAGGGGTAAAGGCATTGCAGTGGCAGCAGGATCGGACATCGTGCCTCTCGCCTAGGCACATCAAGCAATTAGAATGCCCGTCTGACTCAGGCATTTTCGCCCCACAAGTCAAACAGGTCTTAAAGAATCCCGTCGATGCCATCACCAACAACAATAAGGGCACTCACAAGTTCGAAGTCCGAGGTCAAGTCTGAGGAAATTCGTCAAAGAACCAGTCCAGCATCTGAAGAATCAACGAAGACAGTCCGAAGGTCCAAATCCAGGAATGCAAACCGTTGGGAGGGGGGAGAGAATCCAGAAAAAACTAAGGCTAAAGACTCCAACAACGTTCCTCATGCTGCCAACGTGGCGGAAAAAAAGGAACTGAGAAGGCGGGCTCGAGGAGGGCCTATATAGCCTGGAGGGGATGGTGGGCGGGATTACCGCCAAAATTCAATTAAATGGCTATTGACTCTAACGACTTCCGAATGCTACTGCGCAGGCGCAGGATTAACCCTTTATGTGTGGATTCACAGAGACCACGAAGAAGAACTGTCCTTTCTACTTTGTTTCTTTCTCACTGGCGTTTCTTTCCCTTTCCCCATAGTACTTATTCAGACTTAGCCTTTTCCAGTCTCACTCCACAGATTAGGCAGAAGGAATTCTCTATCCCTTACGACACTTAGAATCAGGCACAGACATTATTGAGTTACCCAAACATAAACCTTGCACTGTTCTAGTGGTGAAAAGAAGTGAAATTTAAATAGTTTGCCTCTAGCCTTCCCTAAAATCAGCTGCAAGCATTTGGATAAAATCTTAAGGTTTGTTATTTTTAAGGAGCCTGATGTCTTCCATTGAATGCAAGGTTAGGAACTGTGTAATCCTCCAGATGCTGAACTCCCAGCAGACCTAATGAATGTGACCAATGGTGAAACTGGAGAGTTGCAGTCCAGCAATATCTGAAGGCCACATGATTCCCACCTAATGACTCAGTGTAGTACTGTAGACTGTTGGCAGTTTTTCACTGTATTTAGTGTAAGCAATCCATTAAAACCAGGTCCAAGATGCACACCTTCAGAGTTCCATTAGTATGCATGCCAGGTGCACACAGTAGGATTCATGATCTTGGAGCTATGATGCACCCATACACTAGGGTTGCCAGGTTGGATATGAGATGTGGTTCTTGTAGCTTTAAGGCTACACTGAGAAGCAGGATAAGGTACCACAAAACTCCATGAAGCAGGGTTCCCCTTACTTTTCAGCCTCAAACTTTCAGCTGCAGCCCTTCCCTCCTAGCTTGAATCTTGGTGGAGAGCATGGCAGAGGGAGAAGTGCCAAATTCTGTTATTTTCACCTGCACCTCTACACCCCCACTCTCCATTAGAGAAACAAGAGCTGCATTGGGATGGAATGGTTGTGGCTGAGAATCTGAGGTTGAAAAGTAAGGGAATTCAGGAACTTTCCCCCAGCTTCATGGTGTTTTGTGGTACCTCGTCCCAGTTCTCAATCTGGCTTAAAAAGTTTAAAGGCTCCCCCCCCCCATCCTGTATCTAACCTGGCAACCCTAACACACAAACATGCACACTTTTCTTATTCTAGATGAAGGACTCTGCATGTTCTGATATTTGGTGGTTAGGAATGCTAACCATTTGAGTTAAAGTGAGTGATAGAAAGAAATGGGGAAAATTCTTCCACTTACAAATGTGTTGATGCCTTAAAGATCTTGACAGCTGCCAAAGCTCCCTCCACCACTTTTGTTAGTCTAATAAAAAGTGTCACTTCACCCAAATGTTATCTCACTCTGAAAAAAGACTATATTTACAAACTGGGACATTTGATTCCAGCAGGGAGGTCTTTAGCACATATGGTGCTGCAAACACAAGTGCTGATACATCTGCAGGTTATCTCTCTATGGCTCTGGTGGGTAGTAAATCTATTTCCTTTTTTTGCACAGCTGCAACTAAACCAAGCTAATAGCTATTCTTAAAGGGAGGCAAGGGAGCACATGAAAAGGGGGAAATATCACTGTTTATATATGACATCTTTCTTCTGGCAGCTTTTTTTTTTTTTAACTACAACAGTGAAATACAAGTTTACCATCCAAAGGGGGAGGGAGTGTACATGAATAGGCTCAAATTCTTCCTGCAATTGTCACTATTCCAATAATAAAAAATACTAAAATACAATAATAAAATACAATAAGAAAAGGAAAAAAATACAGATAATTCAGAATAAAACAAAATAACCAGTACATGTAACCAAATACAATAATGGCATAAACATTAATCCAAAATTCCAAAAGTTTGAGAGAATAAAAAAAGTTTTCAATTTGGATTTAAAACAGCAAGGGAAGAAATAGTCTACAAGTTTACTGGGAGGAGATTCCAGAAATAAGGGGCAGCAAGAGAAAAAGGACAAAGTTGAGCCAAGGAGGAAGAAACCTTGGGTTTGATATTAAATTCCTTTACGCCAACCTTTTCCCAGGCTGACTTTGCAGCTGAATTCTTATCTTTTCCCTGACCAGCTGAAACCACTACCACCATCCCACCACAGCTGGCAAAGAGTACTCTTTAGCAAGTAACATGAGGGAAAACATAATTAGTATCAAGGTTACAGGAAAATAACTGAAAATGGCAGGAGCAGAACACTGTCAGGGGCTGATCCTGACAGCCTGAAAGAGTGAGACTTGCCCAGTGGGTTTCCACAGCTGAGCAAGGAATCCAAATTCTGGTCTCCCAGAATTCTAGTCCAACATTGAAACCACTACACAATGCTGTCTCTCTGTGGCAAAAAAAAAATAAAAATAGGATAAGTAGGTGTTTTGAGTGACAGAGACATGAGATGAATGTTTTGAGTAAGAATTTTGTTTGATCATTCTTCTTGACAGCGTTGTCATGAACTTGAGGGAGAGAACTTGAGGTTTTGGTTCTTTTTTTTTTTTTAAGTCAATGGTGGACAAAGTGAAACTGTCAGGCTCACCAATACTGTCAGAGATTTTGGTTCTTAAGAGCCTCAGATCGAGTCCCTATGTAGTTAAATGTTTGTGATCTTGAATTAGAGTTGCCATCTCTCGTTCTCTTCTTTCTCTTCCTCTGCCCCTCACAGGCTCTTATTTAATAGCTAAATATTTATTTATTTATTTGTTATTTATACCCCGCTCTTCAGCCCCAAGGCTATCAGAGTGGCTTACAAATTGTTTTAAGCAATAGCAATTTACACATCTACACTGCATTAAGCAGTTTCCAGTGTTAGGTAATTGCCCCCACAAGCTGGGTACTCATTTTACTGACCTATGGAAGGAGGGAAGGCTGAGTAAACTCTGGAGCCTTCTGGAATAAAACTTGCAATTTGGTGACTTGCAGTACTGGCATTTAACCACTGCACCACCAGGTGGCAGTTCTAAACTGGAAATAGCCATCCCCATGCCAGCATAGTGGTGTTCATGCCAATGGGACAGTGAATCTCCTCCAGATGTTAATCTAGAATTTAAAGGGCCTATTGAAAATGCTTAACCTGTTTTGGCACCTTGGATAGCTCCTGTAAAATCCACACTAAAACCAAAATCAGATTCACTACTGTACAGACATGGAATCCACCAACCACCACTGTCTGTATTTGTTGAATTTGGCCAATGTAGATGTCAAACATTTCATTTAATTAATTCACTCCTTATCATTTTAAAATGAAATACTTGCAATTTTTTTCCATGCATTTGATGGAAAGAACTTGAGATAGATAGATAGATAGACAGACAGACAGACAGACAGACAGATAACCAGATGGAGACATATATCCATAATTTAGAAAGCCTTTCTCCAGGAGAGTCCACACTGGATACAGTGGTAGACAACTGCCCAGATCTAGGGAGGGGTCACTTATCCTTTACTAGACCTGTAAAGAATGTACCTTTACACCCAACATCTTGTTATTTAAAAAAGAAATACTATGCCTCCATGCTCCAGGGTCAATTCTGCCATGTTAGATGAATTCCTATTTTAGGCCCACAAAAGACCCAGTCAGGAACTGATCAGAAATCAATTACACTTTTGGGAAAATGACCCTACTTGGTCCAAAACAGGAAGGAGCCCTGGTGGTGCAGTGGTTTAATGCCAGTACTGCAGCCACAACATTGTAGGCTCAATCCTACAGGGCTCCAAGGCTGATTAAACCTTCCATCCTTCAATAGGTCAGTAAAATTAGGTTGTTGGAGGCAATTAGCTAACAAATTGTAAACCTCTTAGGGAGTGTTTTGCACTGATAAGTGGTATAGAAATATAACTGCTGTTTATTCAGTCATGAATGCACATAACAACAGCAGCAGCAACAATGATAACAACATTTTAGCTTCCAAAAAATAAAATCAAATAATAAAAAAAAAATCGCTCATTTCACACAAGACCCCCATGTTACCATTCCTATGCATTTCCACTCACAACATATTTTTGGTAGACAATTTTGGCAATGCAAATAATGCCTCCCTGTTCTCGATTGTAACCCATGGGACTGTTCTGAGTGACTGGACTGAATGGAGTTCACAGACCTTTTTTCAAAAGAAAACAATTAGCAGTATTAATTATGGTGAAGTGGGGGAGTGATTTTGTTGCTGCTATTGTTAAAAAGTACTAGGTCAGAAATCTTTGCCAATTACTGTTAAACACCTGGACATGCCCTAATAGATCCCCAGCTGCCTTCTGTCTACCTGTGCTGTCAGTTTGGGAGGGTGGTGTCGACAATTTCTTCTTAACCACTAATTGTATCTCACTCTAACATAACTGGAAGCAGAACAATTTGGTGTCTCTCTCTCTCTCTCTCTCTGGCTTTTCTTCGCAAATGAAGATTCAGGAAGGACTCATCCCGCGCTTTCTGCAAGCGCGCTGATGACTAAAAAAGCCAATCCGAGATAAACAAGTCCGGTTGCAAAAAGCACAGCAGAAGGTCTCCTTGGGTGATGTTTTTGGGTTGTGATTTTACACCTTTGGAGGCCGGTGTGTGTTATTTGGTGTAGCAGTGCTTAAAATAAATTGGTTTCTGTCTCCTATAGTCTCTGGGGTGGTTACATTAACAAAATATCAGCACATTTTTGACTTTTTTTGTTCCTTTTTAAAATTTGCATTACTTTGACTGCAAGTGGCACAAGAATTACCAAAAAAAAAAAAAATCACTTCCCCATTACATTTTTCTCCATACATCTATTTTTTTTTAAAAAAAGAAACCCATAAAAACACCTCAGTGACAGGCTCCTTTTCCTATACTCTCCTCCTTGAATGTTGAAGCTTACTGTCATGTGAATCGTTTGTAGGTAGCATACACACACATCTTATTCCTCACAAAATGAATGAGCAAAAAACACTTCTAGAGTGGTCAGACCAGATAAGCCAAGATTCACTTGATTTTCATTTTGAAAAATGCTTTCAAAATGTAGTTACCCTAATGCTGGAATAAAATAGCTTATTTCTCCACCCTCATCTCTTCCTTCTTCAGTTGCCCAGCCTCTTATTCAACAAGGTATGAATATGGATCATTGGATGCATGGCATCAGACAGAAATTCACCAATGAAAGAACAAATAAGAAACAACAATGAAATTGTAGAATCTAAAAAGTGTGGAGAAGGAGGTAAAACAGATTAGAGTAGATGGGAGGAAATTAGGGAAAAGTTGGCTTTTTATAACAGTTTTTAAAACTGGCATCACTCTTTCATTTGTATACAACCTTCCTAATTCATTGGCTGATTTGATGATCTATTAAGGAATATCTGCTAATATTCCAAAAGCTTGTGAGAAAGTAGAAGTTACAGAATGTTGAAAACATGAGATATAATCTAAAATGTGAAAGTGAATGCCCCAGTAGGAAGTCCAATTTAACATAGTGGTTCTTAGTAGAATAGAAATGTGCAGAAAATAGTTAAGAAATATGTTTTTTAGTCATAGCTTGCTTGTTCTCTAATATGAAGCAAGCTAGAAATAATCCTAATTACTTTTAAAGGACAGGGATGAGGGAGAAAATTTGTTTGAGTTCATTTTGTATAAGAATTTTCTAAAATGTGCAAATCTGTTAATATTTAGCATGGAAAAGGAGAGATAAAACATTCAAATGTAGAAAAAGATCACCGTAAAGTGACAGATCCAGGCCCAGGGGTTTGAGTGCTTAACTCCATTTGAATGTCTGTGTATTCAACCATGTTAATGCTGAATTAAGGTTTCCACCTCTTTCTTCTGAGAACTTCTTCATCTTGAACACATATATAGCAAGAATGTATGACCTGGTGCTCTCCATCTTGGAAAGCTGCACCTAATGAATGTGGTTAATGGAGGTGAATAGGAAAAAAACTCACATCGTTTTTTGAAGAATTTACCAATGTACACAAATCACTGGAGGTGTTTCTTTTTCTTTTTGCTTTAAATATGAGTTAGAGAAGAAGGAGAACTGCCCTATTTTACCATCTATTGTTAAAGAATATGGTGGCTTGAGCCTACTGCATCTCTAAGAAATATTGCTTTCATAAATAGTAGGTACAGTAGCACCCCCCCCATTCACTGATTCTCCACCTGTGGATTCAATTATCTACAGATGGTAACAGTGGGGTGTGTGTGGCAGAGAGGGGAGGAGAGAAATGGTGATGCAGGCCAAAATAGCAACATGGGGGCTAATAGGGAGAAGGGAGAGGAGGAGACATCACCTTCCCTCATCCCTTTGCCCCCTGGGATCACTCCCAGGGCTGAAATGGTGGAGGGGGGTGAAGGGAGGGAAGGAAAGCTCTCCCTCCTCCATTAGCCCCTGGGATTACTCCCTGGGATCACTCCAGGGGCCAAAATGGTGATGCAGGGGCAAAGGGGGTGATCTTGCCCTCCTTCCCTGGAATGGCCCCTGGGATGTCGTTCACTATTATCTGCAGAATTCACCATCCATGGGAGGGCCTGGAACCAATCCCCCATGGATGCAGGGGTGCTACTGTATGCCGGTTGCCCGGTACTCACCCGGGCGGCCGCTTTGTGGCTGGTGGCCTCCCCGGCCCACCGAGACCACATGACAGGCATGGGTGTCTTGCAGGCTGGGGAAGAGGATCAAAATTGGACCAATCAGGGAAGGGCTCCCCTTCCCTGATTGGCCAGACTGCGCTCCCTCCAGCCAGTAAGGCCTGCCCGCTCTCGGAGGCCTCTGATTGGCTGGTAGGCAGGGCCAGTCCTCTACAGGGTCTGGCAGCCGGGGATTTATTCCTGGCCCTTTGCCAGACCCTGCCAGTTGGCCTGGAACTCGACTTTTCTCCCAGTTAGGTCCCTGTCAGGCTCCCACAGGTAGAAGGTGGTTCGGTTGGGTGATATCTGCTGGGTTGGTGGGTCGCTCGGCTTTGGTGGCGGTAGGCATGGGTTATGGCATGTCTTCTAGGTAAAGGGGGATCTCTGGAGATGGTGGCAGACCAGGCCTTGGTCTCGCCCTGGTTTCCTGCCCCCCCCTCGGAGCTCCCATTAGGGGACTATGGCACGTGATCGGTCACCTAAGCGAGACATGTTACCCGGCCACTCGCGGGGGCTGGTCACGTGTTTCCGGTCACGTGTTTCCGGTCACGTGACCGGGTTGCCGACCCGGTTTTGCATGACCCATGCCCAAGCCAACCTCAAGCAAATATCACCATAACCGAAAGCTGAGGCCATTTCCGCCAACACCTTCTAATGACCCAACACCTTCTAATGACCAACACCTTACAATGTAATTTTTCCATCTTTGTATTAAACATATGTTGTGCATGTATCTCGTGTTGCTGTATTGGTCTCGAGGGGAAGGGGAGGGTACCCCACTCAGCCCGCAATTGCATATTATAGGTCTGTCTATTAAATAATGACACTGTGTTGCTACCTTTCAGACAAATCAGAGAGAACTGATTGTGAACACTTGTGTGGTGACCTTGAACATGTCTGAACCTGCATGACAAACTTCAACACTCTTGGCTGCTCATTTAATTGTCAGTTGTTGTTTAAAGCTGTTATATTGTCTGTTGTGTGCCGGAAATATGCTAAGTATAAAAATTCAGCAATGTGACATTCTGAAGCAACTTGAGGTGGACCCAAACCTTTTTCAAAAAATCAACACTTGTGATGAACCCTGGATCTTCCAGTATGATCCTGAGACAAAATGACAGTCAATGCACTGGAAGAAACCATTACCACCAAGAATGAAAAAAGCACCTCAGAGCAAGTCTACATTCAAATCAATGCTCATTGTTCTTTATTTTTTTGACATCAAGGTGTAATTTTGGCAGAATGGGTTCCAGAAGGCAGAACAATGAACCAGCATTATTATAAGGAAGTTTTAACAAAGCTGAGAGAAAGAGTCAGAAAAAAAAAGGCCAGAATTGTGGGGAAATGGTTTCATTCCTCATCAAGACAATGTGCCTGCCCACACAGCACTTTCTGTGAAGCAGTTTTCAGCTGATAAACACATTACTACACTTGAACATTCTCTATATTTGCCAGATGCATGCAACTTTTTTCTTTTCCCTAAAATGAAATTGGTGCTTAAAGGAAAACATTTTGAGTTAATTGATGCAGTACAAAGAAAACAGCAGATATGTTGACATAGCTGACAGAAACTGATCTGCTCCATACCTTTGAGCAGTGGAAAACAAGACTGCATTGGTGTTTGAGAGTAAACAGGGAGTATATTGAAGGGGACAAGCATTATAATTATAATACATAGAAATAAAGATGGGTTTCTTTATCAGTCTCATTATTTAATAGACAGACCCATGATCTTATACAGTATACATACTTTGTACTCATGTTACATACTCTTCCTGCCACAGGCCTGACCTCTTTTCCCCATTACCCCCAAAGCCAGTATTTGCATTTCAAGGCAAATGGTTCCCATATGTGCCAATGGAGATTTGTCTTGAGCAATAAATCAAAGTTTTAGAGATGTTGTTTTCACCAGGAACATGGCAGGGAGATGGTTAAATGACTGCTGCACATAGATAACCCATGAACCCAACACTTATTATGGCTGCTACTTACACAACCAAACCCAAACAAACCTTCATGTTAATTTCATTCACTATTTTGTCCTTCATTCCACCTATAAAAGGGAGTCATCTCTTATCTGGAGGAGGGTGTTGCTCCTCCACATGAAAATAAAGAGCAGAGATATAAGTGATAGTTTTAAACTAGGAGCACTTTATTTAAATTTACCCACCTTCTGCAGTGAGATTTCTTAGATTTCATTCCTGAGATTATTTTCCAAATATTTTCCCCCAGCTTTATGCCAGAGTAAGTTCCAATCTTCTTGACTGTCTTTCAGGGGCTATCTGCAAAGATTGTCTGATGGTAGGATTAGATCACTTTCAAAGTACTGTATATTCCGGCATATAAGATGACTGGACACATAAGACGAACCCCCAGTTTTAAATTAAAATATAGAATTATCTCCCCCCCCTTTCCAGCAAGCCACCTGGCTGAAAAGCCTGCCCCCCGCTAGCCAACCTGCTCAGTGGCTGTAGATGATGGAATAGTCTGTGAAATTAAAGGACAACTAAAAAAGCATGGGATACTTTGAAAAATCTCTGAGGTGTTCAATCTTTGGAAAGTAAGGTTTCATTAATAATAAAGTTGGTTAATATAAAGCTATCAAATCCCAAATTTTTGAATGAGTTCATTAATGATTTTAGAGCCACATTGGCAGACTTGCAAACTCCTGGAGAGGAAATTCCCAAAACTATGCAAATGGAAATCATCCTGGCAAGTTTACCAAAATACAATCCCTAAATGGAGGGCAATTTTAACACTTCAAAGGCAAAGCAGTTATTCTCACAGCAGGGGGAAGGATCTGCTGGGGAAACTGCCCAGGCAATTTAACACTTCAAAGATAAGGCAGTCATTCTCACAGCAGGGGAAAAGATCTGCTGGGCATATAAGACGACTCCCCCACTTTTGAGGAGATATTCACGTGTTAAAAAGCAGTTTTATACACAGGAATATACAGTACTCCTATGACACTATGATCTGCTGATATTAATTACTTTTGGAAACTTGAAGCACTGCAGCATACCCTGTCTCAAAATGGCTGCCTTGTCAATGCTGCAGTGTGATAACAAATTCTTATTGAGACTTAATTCTTAACAAAACTGGACAATTTATATTAAAGGAGAAACAAAACAACAACAATAACAGATTTGAGTTCAAACTCTCTCTCTCTCTCTCTGGCTTTTCTTCACAAACGAAGATTCAGGAAGGACTCATCCTGCACTTTCTGCAAGTGCGCTGATGACTAAAAAGGCCAATCCGAGATAAACAAGTCCGGTTGCAGAAAGCACAGCAGAAGGTCTACTTTACATATTAAACAATAGAGCTTACTGCCATAATACAACAATGAATGAGTTAGGAAGATATGCACATATCTGAGATTTTAAATTAGGATTTCACACCATTGTTCATAGCTCTATATAGTCCCACCACCACCACTGTTTGAAGGGAAATTTTTAAAATGCTTTAAGGTTCATGAATGGAGTTTGATAAATAGAATAAACTCAGCAGTTTATTTAATGACACAGTGCTGGGTGGACTCTGCCTGGGTAGCACAGGTTTATATCCCAAACAAACTATTAAACTAACTTTATATAGAATTCTTACACAAACATGCAGTGGCAGCAACAGAGCAACAATAGGCAATGATATACACACGAATTCACCAGTAAGCCCTGTTTCTGAACTATGTACTCCAGACTTGTTCTTTTTATTTTATTTCATCATTCTGGAGGATTTTATCACAGCAATAGAACATGTCAAGATGTTTTGGAATGAAGTTCAGAATCTTTTGTACATGTTTAACTTGAAATCACTAGGAATTCCAACATTTTCTACATCTAAGCAAACTGTCACTCTACCTCATGTAGATATTATCATCACTTTCTGGCTTTTTTCCTTCATGCCAAACTTAGTCAGGGCCAGGGGATCCTCCTGACATACTCCCTAACTGCAAATGAACACCCCGGCCATTCAATTAGTCTATGGACTGGCATTGACTGGTTGGTCTTTGAGACTGGGAAGAAGTTCTTAAGGCACACATTCCTTCACCACAACACCACAACTTAGAAGAAGGCCAGTCCCAGTTTGGTCCCAAAGGTTATGCCCCTTTTCACCATCTAAGCCACACATAACCCAAGGTGTATATCCAGTAAACCACTTACACCAAAGGGTGCCCACTGCTCACTGTTTCTCTTTCAGCTGTTCTGCGCTATCACATGTGCCCTAAAGCCTACAGTACAGGTTAGGCAAAACCACTGCCATCACATTTTCTAACTTAGTCATTTGGATTGTTACCCAAGCTGCTAGTGACATGGAAATTCAACACAAGATTGAGTTATTAGTAATTTAGGAAAATTAGCAGCAACTCAACTTAGCAATGTGACAGGGGGCATCAAGGGACTCTTACGCATATGTTTACCCCTACTAGCTCTGAACGGACACATACACAAGATGAAAAGTTAACAATGATCTTTATTAAAGGTTCAAAAATAACACTAATCATGCATGCATTCATATGAGAAGCATTCACAAAAAGGCTACTGAGAATAAAATAAGAAAGATTTCTATAGGGGAATAGAATGAGGGTCTTTAAAGGTGATACAACCTGTCCTGTACTCCAAAGTCTCAAAGCAGACTGGAAGTGTAAATGGAGGAAGCAGAGATGGCAACATGGTTGGATGAAGTGTCCCCAGGAAAGAGATCTGTGTACACTTGAGTGGAGCTTTCAGGGGGTTTAAATAGGAAAAACTTGCCCTCTGGGGATGGGACCTTGAGTGAGGAACAATACATGCCAGGACAGCTTCATGGTTAAACAATGAATCTTCAGAGATGTTAATTGCCCTATAATGTGTTGTCATTTAAATTTGAAAAGCTGCAACTACTTTCTTTTATTGTGGGGTGTGGAGAACAGGAAAGGTGATCTTTACAGACAAAAGATTACTCCAGCTACAGATGACAGGATTATTAGGTGTGTTCTGGCAACATTTCCTTTGCTCTGGCTTTTACCTTTGAATTACCTCAGGATTTGGAATTTTCCATAGCCTCTCTGTTAGACAATACACTACTAGCCATTTTCAGTGTCTTTCAGGGGGCTCCCTTTCTACTTATTGCCTGAGCCACAAATTGGTCATGTCCCCAGCAGCCATTTCAAGGTACAGATTTGGAGCTAGTGTTCTTAGTGATGGTACCAAAACTGTAGAATTATCTCTACAGCAAGGTCCAGTACTATTCATCCTGTTATTGTTCTGGAATCAAGGAAAGGCTATAAACTATAGTATAAAATTCTTGGGTGTAAGGTCCATTGAACTTTCTTCCAAGTAATTGACAATGAACATATTTTTAAACAAGCTCTTCTGGTGGAACATGGGAAACTGTATTTTAAATTGATAATAAATTTCTGTATGACTATTTTAATGTTTTTTTTAAGTAGTATTACTTTAGACTTCATTTATAATGTTGTAAACTATCCTTGGTACACACACAAGAAGACATGGTAGTGGTATGTACGTATATGTATATGGATATGTAGTCATATATATGAATTAAAAACAACATGTATGAACAACCTTTAGGAAAAATCTATTGTTTAGAATGAGAAATACCCATTCATCTTGAACATTTAAATAAATTAGATAAGAGAAAACAAACAAAAGCCACACACCGCCTGGGAGAGCATACATCCAATTATGGTTTCATTTTAAATTTCGACATGGCATTCCTGGAAACTGAGCCCATCAAGTGGAACTGTTGCAAACAAATATACAATTCAAGACATCCCCTCAAACATAGAAGTGTATTTTCCTGATATTATAATGTGTTGCCATAGAATTAGTTTTTAAATTCTTATTTTGGTACTTAGTATTTAATGGCCAAAAAAGACCACAATGAGCAGCAGCCTAATATTTGTCAGGAGGCAATTAATTCAGAGGGATTCACACAGCTACTCATTAAAAAAGAAGCAGATTGATGACATCTGTTGTAACATTAAAGGAGATATCCCAAAGCAAAGCTTTTGTACTCTGATCCTTTTCCTCTTCCAATCAGCCACTGCAAACAGGGGAAATGAAGGATGACATCTACACCAAAGTGATGCCATGAAGAACAAACATTGTCAGATCCAAACAGGAGCAGGTGCTTCAAATGCTCTTTTTGCACCTTGCCTCCATTATTTCAATAGAGATAACTTCCCTTATAAAATGAGGGGGGGGGAGAGATGAAGAAGAGGAGGGCTAGTTTTCATTGAAATGATCTAATTAGGTCTTAGAATAATTCAGAAGGATGATCCTTTGTGAATTAGCAATTCTTCCTTTGTTAAAATCAGTACTGGAACCATTAGGTTAAGTGTCTGCTCTCTCTTCATTGTTTCTAGAGGATGTGCTTTACATCTGGTTTGCTTCCAATATTCTATGTTGCATTAAGTCCTGGGCCTCTTGCACAGTAGATTATTATAGCACTAAGATTTCACTTTAACTGCCATGTTAACATCATATCAAAACCTAGGATTTGCAGTTTAGGCAAGAGCATTTAGAATTCTCAGCCAGAGAGCTCTAGTGCATTAAATTATAAACCCCAGAATTTCATAGAATGCAACTATGACATTTAAAGTAGAATCAGTGCTATACTTGTCTAGTGTGAAAGGTCCCCAGGTAAGTAGGTAAGTTAAAATAAATAAGGTGGTAAAGCACACTAGCCCCACACCCACTAGCATCCCTTCTGTTTTCTTCCTCATATGGTTTTCCGAGGATGATGTCCTTCACTCTGTATGGTGGTTCCCCAAGTATGACTGGGGACACTGCCCCCCCCCCCCCATATTCTGGATTATGTGGAAAATCTCCATGCAAGAGGAAGCTTTGTTCTTCATGCAGTTCCTCTCCATGTGATAAAGTCAACAGAAGTGATGGCATAAAGTGGTCCCCCTATCTTATGTTTAATTTGTCTACCTTTAGAATGTCTAAACAGGGTTTAAGTGTTAAACTACGGACTTTATCAGACCTCCCCCAATGTTCTTTTGCTGGCATAAATTGTATAATTTTTATGCTGGCAAAAGAATGTCCCCAATCAGACCTACCTTTGCAAGTGTTAATGAGGCTTCCTCAACAGTAATGGAGCACAAATGGAGCTCCGTTTACTTCCAGGGTTGAAATCTCACCAATTCTCACAAGGGGCCGCTAGCATGGGAAATTCAAAAATAAAAATAAAAATAAAAATAAAGACACAAAAAGTACAGCAAAGCACTAAAACACCCTTTTAAAGTCCCAAGTACATGTGGAGTCATAAAAAGAGTGTCCCCCCACCTGGCTGTCACAATCTCACCCAGAAGTGTTTGCCCATTGATGGTGCATTCACGTGAGTACAATGACATGAGGATTCAAATGCTGACAATGCCAGCAGCAAATTGGAATGGGAGATCAATTGACAGATTGGCCCGTCAATAAAAACGAAGGGTTTCAGACAGTATATTCTTGTGAAAGGACAACATCATCTGGTATGTGAACCCTTTCACAATCGTTAGGCATCCTTATGACACCATATTTGCCTGGTGTGATAAAGTATGTGTACGTGTGAAATTGCAGGTTTTGAGACAAGAATTAATCCCACTGCCATGAGGGGGTTACCAATATAAAGCAGAGATTCCCCAAAATCTAGTGTCAAACTCCATCTTAATACACCTCTACCAAATTGACATGTAAGCCATTTTCTTCAAGCCAATTTGTATTCGATATGAAAGACTCCCTCTTCCCTAAGGATTTCTTAAAGAACCACCTTGGGGAAAGGGGATTTGCTTGGAGGCCAGAAATTGGAGAGCATGCACACCAAATTTTAAAAACACCTGGAGTGGGGGAGTCCTGAAACCATTTTCCCTCCTGTTTCTTTTCCCCTAGGCCTTCACATCTCTAAGCAAAATATAATCACAATGCAGGGTGACCCCCCCCATATCCATGGATTCAGTGTCCACAGTTTCACTTGTCCACATCTGAAAAAAATATGTTCTCTCTAGGCATTTCTAGGTCCTCCAGTATGATTTTATGGTCATCCTCTGGTGCCCACCTCATTGAAAATAGTAGGGTTCCCTATTATCCTTGTTTTCTGGTTTCCACGTCTGTGTGTGTCTTGGAATATGGGGATCAACCTGTAGTAGAAACACGTTTACACATACATAATGTACATTGCATGCAAGCATCAGAGGAAACTTTTGAACACTTTATTTTAATGAAGAAATGTAGAAGAATGGCTGTTGAACCCTTGACCTCTTGAACCTTTGCCATGGTGCACATTTTGATGATACATGCCAGTGACTAACAATTCAGCATCTTGGTGGGAGAATATTGGAGTGCCCTGTTTTTCTGGTCTCCTCTTACAGCAAATATAGTAGCATTTTACCTGTCACAGCTGAATAGTATTACTTTTTTGGACAGCATTACTCATTGAGTGACCTTGAACGATAATGTAAAGAGAACTCCATTTTCACATTAACTGAAAAACAAGCTTTCATTTTATTCTGCATTGCTGGTTTCTTTTTCAAAGTTATCAGCTCTTAGGAACAATGGCATGGCAAAACATTTAATTGGCTTTCCCTATGATCTCTTAAAGTACAAGTATTTGAAGAGGGCTTCATGCAATTCCAGAACTCCATATAAATCCAGTCTAATTAAAGTATTATGAGAGTGAGATGCAGGTTTGTCCTTGTCAAAGCACAATTAAAATAACTGTTACCCAAAATGCTCCTTGGAAAATTCCAAGAAAATATTGAGTTTCTAATATGTTGGGGAAATTAGCAGCAACTCGACTTTAGCTATGCAAAAGAGGGTAACAAGGGGACCTTGAAAACCTATGTCTACCGGTTATAATCTGGATGGAATATCTACACATTTAAAATTAAGTATGGTTTTTATTAAGTTCAAAAATAACACCAAACACACACACATTCACCCAGAAGAAGCATTCACTCAAGGCTATAGAAAGAAACAGTAGGAAAGCTTTGCTGAGGTAATACAACCTGTCCTGTAGTCCATCTGGCAGAGTGGATGGAGAAGCTGGATGTGGCTAACACAGAGTAACAGAGTCCCCCCCCCATTACAACTGTGCGCTGGGTTGGCTAACACAGAGTAACAGAGCTTTCTCCTATTACTATGTGCGCAAATGAGGCATATTTGGGGGGGTGATATTTATACCTCCAAATACACCTGATGGAATTGGTTGCTTCATGGCTTGAAACAATGAATTCCAAGAACCTTCGTGGATTGCATAATGAGTTTCCTGGTCTTGACAAAAGGTGTAGAAAATGCTAAATGTGTTTCTTAATGTCCAGTGATTGAATTTTAACAGCTTTGAGTAGCTACTTTTAGGTTGGGAGCTGAGGAGAGGAAATTTCACAATCAGCATATACAAAAGGGTTTCTCTATATCCATTATCTTCCCATTTATGTGGAATGTGTCTTCTTTTGGCCCTTCAGTCCCAGGCCTTTCAGGTAAGACAGGGAACTCAAATGACCTTTTGAGATCATCCTGTCTTTTTACCCTTGTCAAAGGCCACAATAATGAACCAAGCTTGGCCAGTTTCTGAGGCCTGTAAAAATGGGGTGCAGGGCAATGCTAACATTCCAGGAGTGGGGTGCCTTGGAAGTGGGGTGCAAGCTTGTGCTTACATAACCATTGAATTCAAGCATAAGAAGGCCTCTCAATAAAATTTAGAAATACTCTTTGGTACTGTAGTATAGAAGATTTACAACTGATTATAAAGAATTCATCTATCAGAGTCAACCCTGGTGGCACAGTGGTTAAATGCCAGTACTGCAAGCCACCACATTGCAAGTTCGATTCCAGCAGGCTCCAAGGTTCACTCAGCCTTCCATCCTTTCGTAGGTCAGTAAATTGAGTACCCAGCTTGTGGGGGGCAATTAGCTAACACACATTGGAAATGGTTTAATGCAGTGTAGATGTGTAAATAGCTATTGCTTAAAACAATTTGTAAGCAGTTCTGATAGCCTTGTGGCTGAAGAGTGGGATATAAATAATTAAATAAAAAATTGATGTAGTGGTTTCAGCGTAGGACTATGTCTCTGGAGTCAAGGGTTTGAATCCTTGTTCGGTCAGGGAAACCCACTGGGTGACTTTGGGCAAGTCACACTCTCTTAGCCACAGAGGAGGGCAATGACAAAACCCCTCTGAACAAATCTTTCCAAGAAAACCCCATAATAGGTACCTTTACTATTCAACTTATATCTTAATGATCTTTCAGCCCTTATCACCTCAGAATCCCGTCACCCACCCAAACTGGGCTCAGCTAGTATTCCTTTATTGCTGTATGCAGATGAGGCAGTTCTCCTCTCATATACCAAAATAGGTTTGAAACAAATGCTGAGAGCTTTATGGCGGTACTGTGAAGAAAACTGCTTAACCATCAATTATAGTAAATCCAAAATCATAGTTTTCTCCAAGAATCAAAGTCGGTCCAACTGGGTCATAAACAGACACAAGTTAGAGCAAGTTAAACACTTCAAGTATTTAGGAGTAATATTCCAATCATCATGTGGCTGGGTGTCCCAGCGGTCCGCTGCTATTCAGTCAGCAAATAACAGTGCTAAGACATTAGTTAGGTTTTTTTACACTAAAGGAGGCCAATTTTTACCATTAGCACTCAGGGTGTTCCAGGCCAAGGTATTGCCACAATTGTTATTTGGCATACCTATTTGGATCCTAGGTTTTTCTTCAGCATTAGAACAGGTTCTTTCAACCTACCTTCGGAAATTATTTGGAGTACCCAATTGTGTTCCATCAGCCGTTTTATGGCTAGAAGCGGGTTATCATTCAGTTGAATATACTGCCTGGATGTGGGCCCTAAAGCATTGTCTTAAACTTTTCTATGCTGGTCCTGAGTTAGGATATTTGTATCTTGTAATGAAAGACAATTATACCACACTTTGGTCTAAAAATACCAAGGAAAAATTGCAGAGAGTAGGCTTCTCAAACAACTTCCCTGTTAGATATGATCTGCCTAGGGTGTAGCAGATTCTGGTTCGCCATATAAAAGATATTGATATACAATATTCTTTATCCTCTGCCTGCACCACTTGTTCTCCCATCAGTTTAGGATTGCAGTTTAATTTTGAGAAGATGGCACATTATTTACAAAATCTGAACATCTCAAAATATCAAGTTGTGTTTACTAAAGCAAAATTCAATGTTATCCCCTCTGCCTTGCTAGATGGCCGCTTTAAGGGAACTCCCTACCATGAACGGGTCTGTCCTTGTGCTGAAGGTTCTGTTGAGTGTCTAGAGCATGTCCTATTTTTCTGTATTTTTTACAGGGATGAGAGGCTAAGATTAATTTCACCCCGTTTGCATAGGTTTCCAGGTAGGCCAATCAATTGGTACCTGGTGTATCTGTTAAATGACTCTGAGAAGAGTAAAACAGAAACAGTGGCTAAGATTCTCCTTTCTGCTGTTAAAACTCGTAAGATTATGACCCATGCAAAACAAACAGCCCTGTCTATTGCTCTTTAAATACCCATATAAATTTCTATCTTGTTCCAGTCACATATGGACTAGTATCACCTAATGTATTTGTAAGTGACCTGGTATATGCATATATGTATGTACATATGTACACAGTACAAGTATGTCATGAATATTTGTTTATAATGTTATTTTAACACATTTTATATGTTTTATATATATTGTGATGCCTGTGGCCAAAATAAAGGTATGTTGTTGTTGTCACAGAGGACAGGATCATAATTCAAATGAACTTAACATATTGGAGAGCTGGGCCAAAATTAACAAAATGAATTACAAGGAGAAATGTAAGGAACTACATTTAGGCAGGGGAAAAAAAAGAAATGCACAGATATAGGATGGCTGACACCTGCTTGACAACAGTACATGTGAAAGGGATGTAGGAGTCTTAGTACACCACAACTTGAATATGAGTGAACAGTGTATTGTGGCAGCTAATAAAGCCAATGAGATTCTAGGCTGTATCAATAGGAGTATAGTGTGTAGATGGAGGGATATAATAGTACCACTCTATTCTGCTTTGGTCAGACCTCACCTACAATAATGTGTCCAGTTCTGGGAACCACAATTCAAGGAGCATGTTGCCAAGCTGGAACGTGTCCAGAGGAGGGCAACCAAAATGGTGAAATGTCTGGAAACCATGCATTGCCGGTCGATTGCGGAATAAAGAGACCACACACATAACATGGGGTGAAATAAAATGTTTTTATTGAATTCAACCTATTTAATTCCCTCTAAAATCTTCAGCAGGGGGAGGCAACCTGGTGAGGGACCAGCTGAGGCAGTAGGTCTATCCTAGACCACACCCCTCAGCCTTCCCTGGCGAACACCTGGGTCCTGGAGAGGAACCCCAATTGACTGGGGTTGCTCACCAGCCGACCCGCGTCTGGAAGGTGAACCCAAAAGGCCCTCACCCAAACCCCACGGATTGAGGTGAAGGATTATCCTTTAGGCCAACCTCAAGGCGGGTCTCCTTCTGTCCACTCAGGCCCCACGGCCTGAAGTGGCCCTTTCAGAGACCCTACCTTCACCAAAAATTGGTGCCAAGGTGCCCACCGAATAAACACCCCCCCCTTTTCCGCCTTGTTGGGAGTAACCTATTTAGACACCACCCAAGCCAATTTCCCAAATGCCGCCATCCTAGTATGGGGTAGGCGAAAAAAACCCCGAGAAAAGGGGGGGAAAATTCCTACCCGGCCCCTAAGCGACCATTATCACACTATTCAAGCGGCGGGAGGGTGGGTCGATCGCCAGCAAAGAAGGAGGAGGCGAGGGGCGGGAGGCCTTTTATAACCTCCGGCCCCGCCCCTCACCTCTGTCGCAGGCGACGCTGCCTGCGATCAAAAACAGGGTCTCCTGAGCCGCAAACGGCGGCAAAGGCGGCTCCTCTGCCCAAGCGGCTCCGCCGCAAGGCGAGGAGCCGGATTGCCGGTCGATTGCGGAATAAAGAGACCACACACATAACATGGGGTGAAATAAAATGTTTTTATTGAATTCAACCTATTTAATTCCCTCTAAAATCTTCAGCAGGGGGAGGCAACCTGGTGAGGGACCAGCTGAGGCGGTAGGTCTATCCTAGACCACACCCCTCAGCCTTCCCTGGCGAACACCTGGGTCCTGGAGAGGAACCCCAATTGACTGGGGTTGCTCACCAGCCGACCCGCGTCTGGAAGGTGAACCCAAAAGGCCCTCACCCAAGCCCCACGGATTGAGGTGAAGGATTATCCTTTAGGCCAACCTCAAGGCGGGTCTCCTTCTGTCCACTCAGGCCCCACGGCCTGAAGTGGCCCTTCCAGAGACCCTACCTTCACCAAAAATTGGTGCCAAGGTGCCCACCGAATAAACACCTCCCCCTTTTCCGCCACAGAAAGGGGCAAGCGTCCGCTTAGTCCCTTTCCCCCACCAGCTCGTCCAATAGGTCCCTCAACCCCCGCTGAAGATCCTTCAAAAAGATCAAATTTCCAGCATCCGAAAGGTGTACCCCGTCAGCTCTGTAGAGCTCGGGCTTTCTGGACACGATATCAGGGTGAGGCAAATAGTAACCCATGCCCTTGTGCATTGCGTTCTTAATTTCCCTGTTAGCCCCTTTACGGGCTTTTTCAAGAGCACGGGGATCACCCTCACCCCTCCATTGCCTCCTTTGCAGAATTGCTGACCACACTACGGTAACTCCAGGCCAACGCGACCTGATTACCCGTATATCGTGTAGCGCCTGCAGGACCAAAGCTTTCCCCTTCAATAACCCTAAGTCATTCCCCCCCAAATGCAGGATAAGAATCATAGAATCATAGAATCATAGAATTGCAGAGTTGGAAGAGACCACGAGGGCCATCCAGTCCAACCCCCCTGCCACGCAGGAAATCCCAATCAAAGCATCCCCGACAGATGGCCATCCAGCCTCTGTTTAAAGACCTCCAAGGAAGGGGACCCCACCACGCTCTGAGGGAGTGTGTTCCACTGCCGAACAGCTCTTACTGTCAAAAAGTTCCTCCTCATGTTGAGGTGGAATCTCTGTTCCTGGAGCTTGCACCCATTGCTCCGTGTTCCAGTCTCTGGAGCAGCAGAAAACAAGCCTGCTCCATCCTCAGCGTGACATCCCTTCAAATACTTAAACAGGGCTATCATATCGCCTCTAAACCGTCTTTTTTCCAGGCTTAACATACCCAGCTCCCTAAGTCTCTCCTCATAAGGCATTGTTTCCAGACCTTTCACCATTTTAGTTGCCCTTCTCTGGACACGCTCCAATTTGTCAATATCCTTTCTGAATTGTGGTGCCCAGAACTGGACACAGTATTCTAAGTGAGGTCTGACCAAGGCAGAATAGAGCGGCACTATTACTTCCCTTGATCTAGACACTATACTTCTATTGATACAGCCCAAAATTGCATTGGCCTTTTTAGCTGCCGCATCACACTGTTGGCTCATGTTCAACTTGTGGTCTACTAGGATTCCTAGATCCCTTTCGCATGTAGTCTCATTCAGCCAGGTCTCTCCCATCCTATATTTATGCATTTCATTTTTCCGCCCTAAATGCAGTACTTTACATTTCTCCGTATTGAATTTCATTTTGTTAGCTTTGGCCCAGCTCTCCAGTCTATCCAGGTCATTCTGAATTTTGATCCTGTCCTCTAGGGTATTAGCTACTCCTCCCAATTTGGTGTCATCTGCAAATTTGATAAGTATGCCCCTAATTCCCTCATCTAAGTCATTGATAAAGATGTTGAATAGCACTGGGCCCAGGACAGAACCCTGTGGCACGCCACTGGTCACATCTTTCCAAGACGAAGAGGAGCCACTGCTGAGCACCCTTTGGGTTCGGCCGGTCAACCAATTACAAATCCATTGAACAGTTAACTTGTCTAGCCCACATTCTACAAGCTTGTTTGCAAGAATGTCATGGGGAACCTTGTCAAAGGCCTTACTGAAATCAAGAACATCTGGCAGAGGCCCTTGGCGCTCCCCAAAAAGCAGTGGCAACAGGCCACGCCAACGTAAACCCCTTTTCCCCACCCACTCAACTGTTGCTCCATTCCCCAAACATAAGTGAGCCCCATAGTGACTCATCCGGGCCTGCCGGGCCGCCCAGTACACCATACTGTGGCCACAAATCAGCACCCGCAGCCTCACGAACAACGAACTAGAATCTGCAAAACAAAAGGAGAATACAACAGTTAGTAAGTGAGCGGTCGCACATAACGCCGGTAAGAGGAGGACCTCCACCGGCCAATACCTTGAATCCTTGCAGATGTCATACCCATAGCCGCAGCTGTGGAAGCAGCTCCTATGCGGAAAGAATGGGTAGCAAAGCGAACCCCATGTAGACCCAACTTACCTAGCGCTCTAGACGTCACATTCCGAAATTGATATTTAGTAAGGGGGGGAAAATCCTCATGAACAAAAAGTGGACCTGCCCGTGGCCCCCGAACTACAAAAAATTGCTATAACGCCCAAACTGGGCATAACTCAAGGTCACTGCAAGGCAGTAAAGAGCACTGCTTACCCTTCCCATGCTGATCCGTCTTAGAAAAGCACAAAATCAGCGTGACCCGATACCTCTCCATGATAACATCTCTAAACTCCAACGCTCTATGTGAAGTGTCCGTCTTGGATGCCTGCACTAGCTCACTGATGCGTAAAGCACCAAAAAAGGCTGTCAAAGCAGCAGCATGGAAAAGCAGCACCTCATAAGGTGACCTACAAATGCCAACCCAAGTTGAGGCTAACCCCTTCAAAATAGCTGGCGAAATGGGAACTCTACTATCCTTACTACGTCCACGTTCTCTGGACCAACCTTCCAAAGCCTTTCGGATGCGAAAATCCCCAGTAGTGTCAGGAGCCCCCTGGGCTTTGAGCCAAAAGGCAATGGCTGACAATCGAACCCTAATAGATTGCGGGGCCAAGCCCTTATGATACAGTGTCAAGCAAAACTGGAAAAGCTGATCAAAAGGTACTGGAACACTTTGCCTAACACCTAACTGCTCCCTAAACTGAAAAAATTCACGCAACGCCCTGGTGTATCCCTTCAACGTGCTGGGAGCCATAGACATACCTAAAGCCCTTACGAGTTCTGGCTCCCAAGCCTCCACAGGCTTACCGGCATTGGGTCGCCCTCGGGTGCTGCGTCGGGGGCCAGCTCTCTGAATCGCTCCATCTGCATGCGGGAAAGAGCGTCAGCAATACCATTGTCAACGCCCGCCACATGCCAGGCAACAAACAGAATGTTAAACTTCAAACACTGTAACGTGAAGGCCCTAACGAGCACCATCACCCGAGGGGACTTTGAGGTAAGGGAGTTTATCACCTGGACGGTGGCCATATTATCGCACCAAAAGTGCACTGTTGAATTTCCCAATTCCTCTGCCCAAATAGTGACCGCCACAAGAATGGGAAAGAATTCTAGAAATGTTAAATCGGCCACAATATCCGAAACCGCCCAATCAGAAGGCCACTTACTCGCACACCACCGTCCACCAAAATAAACCCCGAACCCAGTAGAACCAGCTGCATCAGATGCTATCTGAAAATTACTTTTGAGCTTCCGATCCTCCCGCCAAAAGGAGACGCCATTAAATTGGTCCAGAAACTGGTGCCAAGCAAGCAAATCTGCCCGTATATCCTTTGTTATACGGATTAAGAAATATGGTTGCCGCACCCCTTTAATAGCGTCACACAACTGACGAAGAAAAGCCCTCCCGGGCGCCACCACTTTACACTCAAAGTTCAAATGACCTATAAGGACCTGAAACTCACGTAAAGTAGCTTTACGCATAAGAAGAAACTGGGATACCCTATCTCTTAAATCAGCAACTTTAGCTTCAGCCAGTCTACATTGTTGATTAATGGTGTCGATTTCAACACCTAAAAAGGTCAAAACTTGAGCAGGGCCTTCTGTTTTTTCAGGTGCAAGAGGCACCCCAAGCTCCCCCGCTAAAGCCTCAAACTGGTGCAGCAAATATGCACACTGGCCAGATTGATAAGGTCCAATCATTAAAAAATCATCCAAATAGTGAACCACACTGCATAAACCAGTTCTAGTCTTCAACGCCCACTCCAAGAAGGTACTAAAGATTTCAAAAGCGTTGCACGAAACCGAACATCCCATAGGGAGAGCTCGATCCATGTAAAACTGCCCTTCAAAGTGGAAACCCAATAACTCAAAGTCATCCGGATGAACTGGCAAAAGTCGAAAAGCGGATTTTATATCACACTTTGCCAGCTCAGCCCCCCAACCCTGAAGGCGAACTACCCGAACCGCGGCATCAAAAGAAGTATACCTAACCGAACACAGCTCATGAGGAATAGCATCATTCACCGAATCCCCTTTGGGGTATGATAAATGATGAATGAGCCTAAATTCCCCTGGTGCCTTCTTAGGGACAACCCCCAGGGGAGATACCCGCAGGTTGGGTACCGGAGGACTCGAAAAGGGGCCTAAAACTCGACCCTCACTTACCTCTTTTGTAATCTTATCCCTAACAAAATGTTCCAAACCATAAACAGATTTCAAATTGCGGGCCCAAAATGGCCGTCGAACCCCTTGAAATGGAATCCTAAACCCAAACTGAAAACCGTCACGAAGGTACTTGGCTGCGTGCCTATCTGGATATATCTTCAGCCAACGCTGTAAAACATCATTGTTGATTGGGCTGGGCCCCTTTTTGAGCATGAGCGGTAGACGCTCCGCCCCTACCTCCTGGATTGGGCCTTCCACCTCAGGTAGCCTGTTTTCCCCTGGGGCAGTTCCGAAAGGAATGCCCACCACTACAAATGGAACACTCATGACTATGCTTGCAGGGCTTCCTAGCACAAAAGCCATGTGAACTAAACTCCCAACATACCTGCCTCACAGCCGTAGCCGTGCCCGCTGTGGCACGCTGCCCCATGGTGTTGGATGACCTGACCAAATGTCCACTGTGTGTCCTCTCCCCCTGTATTGGGCGGGCCGGGGTCATAAGCTGCATCCATAACTGAGGATGCATCATGTCCCACCTCAAAGAAGGATAAATTGCCGCCCTCATCCTAAAAGCCTCATCATAAAGAAGCCAGGCAGGACCTGCGAAATCACCATAAGCCCTGTGAATTATATCAAGATACTGGAACAGTGAGGCTGCTCGATGAGGATGTGCCTTAACCACCACACCCGCATAAATGAGGAAACCAGAAAGCCAATTGGTCCAGTTCCTCTCCACCTTCCTCTTTTTCAATTTTTCTTTCTCCTTCTCATCCATTTCCTCCCTATCTTTTTTCTCCACTTCCCTATAAAGCAATGAAAAAAGATCCACATATTCGCCTTTAACTATTTTATCCCTGGTGGATTGAAGCAGATGATCACCCAAAGGAAGGGACATTTCTCCGAAGGGAATTGCTGAATAAGCTATGGAATCATATCCTGTGCCCTGAGCAGTGCTGGGTGACCCCTGCACCATCCCAAAAGGGGGGACCATTGTACCTAACCCATAAGGCGACCAAGGAGACCATTGAGCTGGCATCCAATTAACGGTCGGCTGCCCTGGCCAGGTCCCCAGCACAGCCTGGGCACTCGATGCATTGTCCCATGTCCCCCAGGGCCAAGATGTACTTGCATAGGGATTAAATGTTGGCATAACTGGCTCACCTGGCGTTACAGGCATGGTGTTGTCATTAGCTGGCTGATCCACCGGATTACATGAAGGAGGTACATTGCCGGAAGTATCCTCGACATGGGAGGACCCTGTAGCCCCATCGGGATTGATGTTACGCTCCAGAGCATCTAGACGGGAAAGAATCTCATCAGCAATCTTTCTTTTTTTACCTTGAGAGTGAGCAACCACAACCTCTTCCTGTTGAACACCCTGCAACTTCTCTAAACGTTGAATCCGTGCCATAATCGCATTCCAAGGCAACTGATCTTCATCATCACTGGATGACTCAATATCAGGCACCGGTAAGGCAGGTTGTTGTGGCTTGGTAGCCCTCCCCTTGCCTTTCTGACCGCCTTCCCTTTCCTGGAGGCCATTGCAACAATGAGACAAAAGAAAACTACCCCCTCAATATAACTCAAAGAAACGGTATGACCTGAACCCAATTGGCAAGCAACTGCCGTTAACAATTATTATTATTATTATTACTATTATTATTATTGATGCTGATATTACTATGAGTTACAATGCAATTCTAGAAAACAAGGTATAATCTAACAACTGTCCGGCAAAAGCTGTTGTAATTATTATTAATATTATTGTTGCTAATGTACCATTATTTGATCCACCACTAAGCAAACCAACTGTTCATAAAATTTCAAAAGAGCTCCCACAAAATGGCTGCCTTTAATTATACAAAACCCCCACAAGATGGCCGCCACTACACTAGACTTAGTGCCCCTCAGAAAATGGCTGACTCAGTAAAGAACTGTTAAACTTCAAAAGAGAACCCTCAAAATGGCCACCTTTGAATTCTATAAAAAAAGCCTCACAAAATGGCCGCCAACACACTAGACTAAGTGCCTCCCATAAAATGGCCGCCTCATAACATACTTATAGAGGCTCTCCAAAACAGCAAGAATCCCGGCCCCCTGGTGGCCCGCCAGAAAAAACCCCAACAGAATGCCCCTGTGTGGAATTTACAATGACTGCAAACAACTAGGGGGGAGGAGGGGGGGTTTCTGTTGGCAGCCTTCTCCACTGGCACAGTAAACTCAGGCTTCAAGAAATTAAAATAGCCTCACCAACTGTGCTACAAACATTCAACTAAAGGAATTAGCCCGATCCGAATACAATATGACAACGAAGGTAAGAATTAACATGGGTGTGTGGGGGGGGGTTAAAAATATTCCCTGGTGCAGAGCCAAACCCAGAAGCTGCTACCGCCTGACAGGCGAGCAAAAGCTCCCTCCCGGGACGCTTGACCCCCTGCCGCAAGGCGAGGAACCGGATAAGGAGTGGCTTAGAGAGCTGGATATGATTTAGCCTGGAGAAGAGAAGGTTAAGTGATATGATGACCATGATTAAATATTTTAAAGGATGTCATATAGAAGAGGGAACAAGCTTGTTTTCTGCTGCTCCAGAGACCAGGACATGGAGCAATGTATTCAAACTACAAGAGAAGATCATTCTCTGATGATGTCAGCCACAGATGCAGGCGAAACATCAGGAATAAACACTTCTAGAACATGGCCTTGCAGCTTGAAAAGAACCCACAAAAAACCTACAGTAGAAGAGATTCTACCTAAATATTAGGAACAACTACTTGATGGTAAGGGCTGTTCTACAGTGGAATGTGCTGCATTGGAATGTGGTGGAGTCTCCTTCTTTGTATTTTTATATACAAGCTTTCTAAACAGAGGCCAGATGAGCATCTGTCAGGAGTGCTTTGATTGTGTATTTCTGCATGGCAGGGGGTTGGACTAGATGGCCCTCACAGTCTCTTCCATGTCTATGATACTATGATTTTGTGATTCTAACTATCCCACCTTCAGTACTTGCAAGGACAATGTTTAGTTATTTTGTTGTTCAAAACATACAGTCCATTGGAAGATTCTACAGCATTGGACAAGATTTTTTAGCTTTTTTAAAAAAGAAATCTTGACAAAATGCTCAAAATGTTACCTACACCTGGCTCCCTTATGTTTCAGTTAATACACGCTGTTAGGGTCAGCTCTATCAGACAAATAGCCTCTCCTCCAGCAGAGGAGAACGAGGGTTGGGAAATTGTTCATAACATTACATTGTTCCCTGCAATCCATCCATGTTTTTAAGAGCTTGTACCTTGGACATAGCAAGGTAGTGGGAAGACATGTTTAGAGATATGTCAAAAGGAAGCATAGCAATATATGTTCGCTTTTCTCCTTTTCTTACTGAATTTTATCTTCTTGTCATTTATTTGCTTCCCCTTCCCCCACTTCCCCATAATTTTACTTTTTTTTTCCTAAAGAGAGGGAAAACCCACAAATCCTGTATATCACTTTTTTTTTTACAAAAAACCACTTATGCCAAAAAAACAAAATTCAAGCACAAATATTCTCAAATGATAATCTACATGCAATTAATTGTCTAGCTGTTCCATTCACATAATCTATAGATGGGTTGCAGAGCAGTAAATAATTTGACTGCATTTGGGCATTTGGGCCTGTACTTTGATTTTTGCCCATCTCCAGGGCATTTTGACCAGGACTAGATTATTGAACAATGGTCTAGAGCCTGCAATATTTCACAATAAACTTTTGCTTTTGGAAAAGATGTTAGTGCTGATTTTAAAACTGTTATTAAGTTATATGATATGTATTTCCTTTTATTTTTAGAGCTGCAGCAATAAAATATTATTCAGTGGTCTGATGAGATACTCAGCACTGTTCAAGTAGCCAACTCCCACTTTACCACATAAAAATTAAAATAGGTAGATACATAGATTGCAACTGCCACAGTATAATTGAGGACAAGGACAGGTGAGAATTTTGTTTTGTCAATTTTATGATAGGAATTTTTCCAAATTCATAATTTGATTCATAAATGTGATGCAAAGAACTTGAATGTTTAAAAGTTTGAATATAGTGGAAATTGAGGCTGACACATTTGTCTAGCCCTAGTACAGATTTATATTCCAAGCACTACCACTTTCTAATTTCACTCTGTCTTTGTAAATCCTCCAAGACCTTAGGAGAGCACAACAGCATCTATCCAACTACTTTTGGTATTTTGCCACTTAGGACATTTTCAGACGCCTCTTGCCGTACAAGCAGCCTCTGGAGCAGTAATGAGGCTGCTGCGTGGCAAGGGGTCCATTTTGGATGACACCGTTTCTTTCTTGGCATCGTCCGTGACTCTTGCGGCTAGCATTGAAGGCGGCCGTGCTGTTTTTTACTCATGGACAACTTCAGTGAGTGAAAAATAGCGTGGCCGCCTTCAATGCTAGCCGCAACAGTCACTGACGACACCAAGAGAGAAACAACATCGTTCAAAATGGACACCTTGCTGTGCAACAGCCTCGTTACTGCTCCGGAGGCTGCTTGCGCAGCAAGAGGCATCTGAAAAATGTCCTTAGTGTAACACTGCAGTTCAGAATATCACACAAGCTCATTTGTTCTTCTGTCACAAGAAAAGCTGTATGTAACTTTCCTATCTGTTGCAAGTTGTGCATGAAGAGACCCCGGAATGGGAGCTGGTTAATTCCAATGAAATCCTGATACAAGATGCCACAGGCAGCCAGACTTAGGACATGATCCAAGACCAATAAAACATTTTTCAGTGAAGAACTCACCTTCTTTGTGTCCCATAGCTACTCTTTTTCTTTATAGAAATTCTTGAAACCATATTTATACAAGATTTATGAAAATAGTTACTTTTATGAGGTGAGCCCAACATTTTTTCCCTCAGCAAACAATTATAGAAAAAATGGTATTTTATCTGATATAGTACATGGTTCAATTGTAACAACATATTTATTTTAGATACACACTGAAGAAGTGACCATGAAACAACGTAGATAATCTTCGGAGGAAAGTTGATTGTTTATCAGTTTAAGTGCATATATTGTTTTACATTGTATAGCAAATTGAGCTGATTGACTGCATCGTATTATTGCGTATTTGCCTCTGTATTCTTGTGTAACAAATAGAATTTTGATTTCTGTATAAACAGGATTTAATTTTCATTATATACATATATATCATGCACTCACCTCTGTGTGGAAATTGTGTATATCTTTATAGATAGAGGGTTTAATTAACAGTGTATATATTTTTCATACACTTATCTGATTCTCCCCTTCTCGATTGACTACAGTTGTGGAAAGACATCCAGCTCACTTTTCTTTTTTACTTGACAACCTATCAGTCCATTTTTGGTCTGACAATATGACTACAGTCTAAGTTACAAACTCTTTAACATCTAAGTCTCAGAGAGTGATGAGGCTAGTTAGAGCCATTACCCAGCAATGTTTAGAAAATAACATTTTGTTCGTCGCTTCCCAGGTGGCGGGCATTGACAATGGTACTGCTGACACTCTATTCCACATACAGATGGAGTGCTTCAGAGAGGTGGCTCCAGAGGCAGCACCCATGGTTGACCAGATGCCAGTAGGCCTGTGGCAAGTTGGAAGGCCAAAGAATTGAGGGCCTTGGGTTTATCCATATCTTCCAAAAAAAAAAAGAAAAGAAAAGAAAAGAAAAGGTTATGCTAGGACAATAAAGGATTTTTTTTAAATTTTATTTTAGGGAACAAGAGGGATTTATGCACGGGTGCCAGTCCCAGTGTCACAGATGTTACAATTCTTCCACAACAGTGGTTTAACACCTCAGTCCATTAAGATCAAGCTGTCAGTGATTGCATTTTTGATCAAGGCGCAAGGGGTAGTCAATACTACTGGCGATTTTTGCATTTGCAAGATATTGGAGGGGTGGACTAGGGAGTGGGGAACCATAGTTGACACAAGGACTTCACTTTTCCCAGTCATCCTTAAAGGCTGGGGGGGGGGCTTAGCAGATATTTGTATGTCACCTTAAGTGCTGCTTTTTATGCGGCAGCACTTACTGCCTTCTTTGGTGCATTAGGTGTCAGTGAGTTAGTTAGATCATCAAGGAATGATGGCTCACATAGGGCATTGGAGTTTAGAGACCTGTCTATGGAGGAAGGGCAAATTATTTTAGCTTCATGTTTTTCTAAGACTGATCAATGGGAAGTGGAGAGCTGTTATAGGTTACACTCATGTAGTGACAAATCTTTAAAGTATTAACTATGTTTACCTTCCCCTTTTGTTTTACAGGTTTCAGGTCATTACCAGTGAGGCTTCGGGTGCTGATCTATGGCACAATATGGTTTCCTAGGTGGCATGACAGGGCTGCTTGTGTCACTACAGGCCTCATTTGGGTCTGGGGACAGGGCCATGGTGGACTGGCTTGGGAAGAGGGTCCTTCAGTGGCATGGGCTCATGCCTTTGTTGTTTGACAAGTGCTGGGTGCCCCCACCCCACGTTCTTGTCCTTCACATTGGTGGAAATGACCTGGGCCTTTTGAAAGGGAAGGCTTTGATTTTTCAGGCAATCCACAATATGGAAGTAATCAGGTCATGGTGGCCAGAGGTTACTAACCTGTGGTCTGCCATTTTGCCAAGACAATTATGGCGTGGGGATGGGGAGCCCCACCTGATTGATAGGGCAAGGATTAGGGTGAATGGGGAAATATGCAATGCCCTCCCAAGGGGGATGAGTTTTTATTTTCTTCACCCACTCAAGCTCTACTGAGCAAATGGGGTACACCTTTCTGACATGGGTAACCTAATATTCTTGAGGGATCTTCAGCAGGGTTTGAGGGACCTCTTGGACAAGCTAGTAGGGAATAGGGACTAAGTGGACACTTGTTCCTTATCTGTGGCCAGATGAAAGAGGAGGCATAGATTTTGGTGTCCATCTATGGCACCAATTTTTGTGAAAGGGGGTCTCGGAACTGCTGCTTTAGGTCAGGTGACTTGGGGGTTGAATGAGAATCTCCTTGGGGCTGGCCTAAACTAGAGACCCTCACCTAAACACTCGTTACTTGGTTGAGGGACTTTTGGGTTGGCCTTCCAGATACGGGTCACCTGGGAAGCAACTCCAACACTTGGGGTTCCTCTCTGGGGCTCAGGTGTTTGCCCTGAGGAAGCTGGGGAGTAAGGTCTGGGACAGACCTACTGCCCCAGCTGCTCCCACACTAGGTTACCTCCCCCCACTGGAGATCTTTAGAGGGCTAATAAATAGGCAGGGTTAAAAAAAAAAGCCCAATTACCCATCTTTTGTCTCTGGTCTCTTTATTTCCTGGAATTGATCAGCAAAAGCTGTATGTAACCTTCCTATCCATTGCTAGTTCTGCATGAAGAGGCTCAGAATGGGAGCTGGTTAATTCAAATGAAATCCTGATACAAGATGCCACACCAGCAGCCAGAGTTAGGACATGATCCTAGACCAACAAAACATTTTTCAGTGAAAAACTTGCCTTCTTTGTGTCCCATAGCTACTTCTCTATTTGGCGATACCTTAGCACATGAGGCTTCTTTAGGTCATCTGCAGGTATGGATAACATTGTGTGAAGTATTGTTTTTGAGTGCTATATAATTATCTCGTACACTGGTTATATTTTAAGTGTAGGTTTCTGATTGCAGGCACAAAGGAAGCCTATCAAAAACAGAATTCAATATATTGACCCTTAATTTGCAGTGCTGTGGACTTACACCTCCACACATCTTTGAAAGAAATATGATCTAACATACAGGCTAAGGACAACAGCACAAACTCAAGGACAACTATTTGTGATTGATTAAACTGGTGTGGAACTGAGGATATTAAGGATCAGACATTGCAAAGACTTCTGTTAGTGAATTGTTGAAAATTGCTCTTGAATTTGAAGCCTCTTACTCATCTTCAGTTACTCATTCAGCCTGGCCAGCATCCAGGAATGGTTCACATTTGCTAGTTTTCATAAGGGATGTTTTTTAAAACATATTTCTCATCTAATTCTTCTCACCCTTGAAAGTGAAAGCCAATAATACCTAGTCTTGTTTATGGGTAGAATCAATGTTTGAGGAGTATTCATGGTTTTATTTTTATTTATTTTTTCATAACATGCAACAAATGCACAGCTTGATGCAGTTTTCTATTAATTTGTCTACTTTTTGTCTGCATTATTGATACATGCCTGTATTATTATTATTATTTTTTTTTGGCTGCTTGTTGAGGTGGGCAAATCAATCTATTTCTACTCTATGACACTTACATGAACTTTGTCAGATGTGCCAAAATAGTGGGATAACGATGTCACTGTAGTGCGAATGGGAACCACTACAAATGATGTTCTGGTTGTCCAGCCATGAAAAACCTGTCCCTTTTAATTGCTGGGTTAAACTATCAATAGATAGTCAATAGCACTGTTTTCAAAGTATTGAAAGTGTGTGAAAACACATCCTGCTGTGATTGTGAGATTGCAGCATGAATGGATGGTCCTCATTGAGAAAACGTCCAGGTGAGAATGCAAAAATGAAACACAGGACACACTTTTTATATACAGCCCCATTTTGCTGGCAAGTTTTTTGGGTTTGTTTTAGGGCTTCTGTCTTAATTTAGTTTTTAAATTGAGGTTTGTTGGGTTTTTTTTAACTTCTAAGCATACTTTTGTCTTTTTTCAAGAATCGTCAAAATCTTGCCTGTGCTGAATCATGGAAGTAAACAGTTCTTAAAGCACTGGTGGTCATCATGCAATGATTCTGTGGCAGTTCTTTTGTGTGATTACAGCAACATGTAAAGGTAGATGTCACAATGCCACAATGTTTCCACTGTCCACATTCATGGAATTACAGCAGTTTTGGACACTCGTCTGAAAAAAAGTCCCACATGTTAACCATATCCCCATTAACCATTTTTTCCCTTAAGTGCAGATTTTTCACAACTGAACAAAAATCCAAATTTAAATGTGCACTCCCAAAATACACAGTTCAATTGTATTTTATCTCCAAATATCAATTTTTCAAATTATATTTTCATAAAATATGTGGTTTTCAATGCATTTCTCCCAGGCTATGCAGTATAAAACTGATGAAACATTTTATTTATTTATTTGTGCAAAGAACTACATTAGAACATTCAGTTTTCCTTTGAGGGGGGTTGCTTTGGACAGAGAAAGAAGCAAAACTGGACAAGGCACCTCTTTTTCTTTTTGTATTTCTTCTGAGACAGCAGGACCTAACACACAGGGAGGAGGGAAGAGTTGAAATGAGCCAGAGGGTCACATGAACGTAGACTGAGAAAAACAAATGCCCCTAGGGTACCAAGTTTACTAAATGTGGTTTAGGCCAAATCCACACTACACAAATAATCCAGTTTGAAACTGGATTATTTGCCATAGCTCCTTCCTATGGAATCCTTAGATTTGTAGTTCAGTGAGTCACTCTTTGGCAGAGAAGGCTAAAGGGCCTGTAAAATTACAAATCCCAGGATCCACTGGTCTCCCTTGTCTAGATGGGTCAAATCAAATGGCCTTCCCTCCCTCATTCCCATACCCCGCAGTCCAGATGACAGTGTGGAGACTCTGGAGAATAAAGCTGAGAATGAAGATGAAGAGATGGGAAAAGATCTGGACAATTTGTCATGGCTGAAATTGAGAGAGGGAGAATTTTGTTTGGGATTTGGAGTGATTTAGGAAGATCCTGGTAATGGTATTACTCAAAAGATTGGAGGTGAAGATGATATGGCTATAAAGTGGGCTCTTGGTATCACTGGGGTTTGGTTCCAGGACCACCCATGGATACCAAAATCTGTGGATGCTCAACTCCCATTATAAACAATGGTGTAGTAAAACGGTGTCCCTTAAATAAAATGGCAAAATCGAGGTTTGCATTTGGATTTTTTTTTCTGGAATATTTTCAAGCTGTGGATGGTGGAAGTATGACTGTAGCAGATCAAGTTCAGCTGTTGGATTAAACTGGTTTTAAAACTGAGAAGAAGGTTAAATACTTGTTATGCATTATTATGATAAATATGAATAGTATGCTTTTTCAAAATAAAGATGTTAAGACTGAAGGAGATTGAGAAGGATATGTTAAGGAATGAGAAATTAATTTTGTTATATTGGGGAGAAAACTTTGTGGAAAAAATTGAATGTTTTGTTTAGAATGAGGTTTTTATCTCGGACAATAACTGTTTTGACAATAAATGTATCACTAAAGCAATGGCAAAAGGATATATTTATGAATCTCTCTGGTTTATTTTTTTTTCTGCAAACAAAGATTCAGGAAGGATTCATCCCGTGCTTTCTGCAAGTGCGCTGATGACTAAAAAGGCCAATCTGAGATAAACAAGTCAGGTTGCAGAAAGCACAGCAGAAGGTCTCCTTGGGTGATGTTTCCAGGTTGTGATTCTTTCTGTGTTGTCGTTTCTCTTCAAGACTTGTTTGGCATGAGCTCTCAAATAAGGCTGCAGCTTTATGGATAGTGCATCTCCATGCCTCCCGCTGTGATGCCAGGGCGAACCATTGTTGGTGATCAATTTGGCTGAGCCTGAGATGTTGTTTCAGGGAGCTGCTTTTATTGCTTTTTTATTATCCTTGTATTGCTTTTTTGGAGCACCCCTCTTACGCTGACCCATGGCGAGTACACTGTAGAGTACTATTTTTGGGAGATGATGGTCCTTCATCCTAGAAACGTGCCCTGCCCAGCACAGCTATATTCTCAACATCATGGCCTCAATGCTGGTGATCCCTGCTTGCTCAAGGATATATATATATACACACATATATATATATACACACACACACACACACACACACACACATATATATGTATATGTGTGTATATATATATATATATATATATATATATAGAGAGAGAGAGAGAGAGAGAGAGAGAGAGAGAGATGTAGCATTGGTATATGTTGTTAGAGAAATTAACCTTTTTCCTTTTGGGATTGATGAGTCCAGAGCTGGAAAAGAGTTATGGAAGATTGTTTTACTATATGAGCACAGCAGTAAGATTGTTGTATGCATAGAGATGGAAGAGTCCAGCATTACCTACTGTGGAGATAAAGTGTCTAGTTTGACAAGAGAAAGAACATTTTGGTGGCATTTTTCAAAGACTCCAAAAAATAGACTTTTAGCAGTGGGAGTGGGGTGAGAATATGATTTATGTTTTGATGATTAGAAAGAATAGGCTATTGAAAGAAGAGAACATATAGGGGTGAATAATGACATGTATCTATAACTGCTAAAAAGAAGATCGGAAGTCAACCCCCTCTCTTTCTTTCTTTCTTTTTTTTTTTGCTTCACTTTTTGATTTTTTATGTTATTGTACCTTAGCTTTCTATTTTCTATTTCTTTTTAATTTTCCCTGTACTTCTATTACTCTTAATGCATTTTTAAAATATTCAATAAAAATATTTTTTTAAAAAAGTTTAGTGCATGCTTTTCATGCAGATGGGCAGAACATATGCCTTGGAAGTGGTGTGAAGAAACTGTACTAAAGAGAATATTAGCTGGGTGGGGCAATACTTTTGACTTGCTATAAAATCAGCTCATAGTTTATAACTTGTTGACACACAAAAAGCTCATCCAATTTGTCCAGCAGGGTAGGATTTTTCCCCCTCACCCTCCTGTCTTTGTCCTATCAAATTCACAACCATAGTTTGACTTGCTTGGAAGCCATAGAGGTTCATTGAGTCCACCATTGTTCCAGGGAGTCTGTATAGAGATCTGATAGATCTAATAAGTTGAATCTGTTCTTTTCTTTTCTTTTATAATTTCTATCTACAGTGAATTAATTGAAGAAATATGTAGCCCTTATCACCCGCAACTTAATAACTCTCTCTGTACTCATATGAAATTATATCTCTTTGTGTTCTTATTTTCATTCATCTCAGGTCTTTTAGCCTCTTCGCTTATGTTATTCACATTTTCCCCCTTGGAATAAGTTCC
Organism: Gambelia wislizenii; assembly: GCA_030847615.1. Lineage (NCBI taxonomy): Eukaryota > Metazoa > Chordata > Lepidosauria > Squamata > Crotaphytidae > Gambelia > Gambelia wislizenii. Next base: position 154,226,622 of record JAUMIR010000004.1, read on the forward strand.
AGGTTGCATTTATTCATCCTGAACATAGCCAACCTGAACAAAACTATTGTATATCTTTTGGTATGTTTTTCACAGTGTAATCTCCTTGTACCTTCCATATTTTTTCCCCTATTATTACCTATTATTTTTCACATATGGTGGCAATAAGTACAAACATCCAGAAAAAAAGAGAAAATTCCAACATTCATTTTCTTATATTTTCAGACTTTTTCGGACAAGTAAAATGCAGCGCAAGCAGCCCTGCCACGTTGCGAGGCTGCTTGTGCTGCATTTTATTTGTCCAAAAAAGTCCTTAATATATTTCCAATCCCAGCTTGATGAAAAGTGAGGAGTAGCCCTAGACTAGCTGTCTCTTTTCCCTTTAATGTTCTTATTTTCTTTGTGGAAGGATAAGAATTTCAAGGAAAATACAGTTGTTTTTTTTAAAATACAAACTTAAGAGAAGATGCTCTACTGAGAACTGAAAGTGATTAGCAAAAGCATCTGTCATTGCTTCTACAACAAACTTTAGAGAAGCTTGTCAGGTAGTAGAGCACACTGGAAACCTCTTCAAAAGGTCCAGGCAACAATAAATGGTGGCAGAGTTAATGCTCCTTCAGGCATCAGAGTAAAAGGCAAAGACACAGGCTTATGTCTAAAATCTTCTAGTTCTTTACTTGAACATAATAAAGACTACAGGATATTACAGCATCAACAGAAGAAAAACCATCTTCACACTTCACACTTCAGGAATCAAAACAGATCTACTCAATTCAACTTCATAGGAAAAACTAAAAAAAGCTAAAAACTAAAAAAAAACAGCTCTGCAGAATTCCTAGCACCTCCCTCCAGTGAACTCTCCACCAGCTCCGAGCTCATCTATATTGATACATTTGCAAACTGCTAGCTAGCTCTGCAGATCTATGTAGACTGTTTGCTACATCAGTTCTTTAGAGAATAAATCTAACTACTGTATGTCCCGGTATCCTGCCACCCCTCTATATTTATTCTTGAAGAGCTGCATTTAAAAAGATTTAATCATACCAAAATTAGACAATAAATGCTGGTATTTAACAGGACTTAGTGCTTTAGTAAAAATGTTAACCTCACTGTCCACATAACATTGCAGTTTAACCATTTTTTGCTCTTCCTGGGGTGTTTTCAGCATCTCATTGAAATTGTTAAGTTCACATGTAACCTTACACACCCTAACAGCATTATTCATTGTGAATCTTTGAGGTGGCACCCCTTTTGTCACACATTCAGACCTTCTGGGCATTGAAAATTATGGCACATCAGAACCCTCATCATTGCTTTTTTCCTCCTTAGAAGCTTGCCTGTATTTATGTTTTGATTACCTCAGGGCTTTTTGCATTTGCTTCAGGCATAACTGGCTCTTGCAGTTGCTGAGATTCATGGCATTTACTGGCAGAAGCACCTCAGTGTTTGAGTGAACTTGGCTCTAATTGCTATGTTCCTCAAACTGTGCATTCCTGGAAATTAGGACTTTACCATTCCCAAGTACAAACCTCCAAGCTTTTGAGCCACTCTGATAACCCACAAACCTTAGCCTCTGAACTTTAGGAGATCCGTTTCTCCTTGAAATCTTGGATTTGCATATGTTAACCCATGCAAAACTCCCAAAAATTCTTAGATGTTTAACTGAAGGGTATTTTTTTTTTATCATACTACAAAAATTTGGAGCTTCCTGCACCACAGAGCTCCAGAGTCTGTTATGCAAATAATTGTCAGTTAGGATTGCCTCGACCAAGTATTTCTGATCCATCTTGGAGTCATATATTAAGGAATCCTTCATCATTTGCAAAAGGCCAAATCTGCGTTCTGCAACACCATCCTGGTGTGTGTGTGTGTGTGTGTAAAGGGGTCTGTGGAAAATACCCCTTTGTTTTAGCTATTTCTGAGATTTATCTGACATAAATCCCCCCCAGAATCACTTTGCATGCAGCCAACCCGAACCTGGTTCTTCCTTTCAACATAATTACACCAGTTCTGGAAGATTTCAAAGGCTTCAGACTTGTTCTTCAATAAATAACAAGATCCAAACCTTGAAAAATCATCAACAATTACCATGGCATATCTCGCCCCTCCCAAAGATGAAGAAAAAGGCCTGGCTAAATCAGTGTGTACCAGCTCAAAAATTATTTTAGATTTCCTATCACTGAACTTAGGAATTGGTAATACCTTTGATTTGCTCTGCTTGCAATTAGAACAATCTAAGAAAACATAACGGTTGTTCACCTTTAAATCATAACATACCTTTGGCATTTGTTTCAAAACTTTATAGCTAACATGACCCATTCATCTGTGCATCAGATGAATGTAATCATTATTCACTGGTGTGTTAGTCATTACATCCTTGGCTAAACCAGCTTTGGGATGCATATAACAAAGCTATTTTTTTGTTCCCCCTCTACGCAAACATCTCCATCTTTTAAAATAAAACATATCTTGCCAGCAAAGGTAATCTTATACCCCTCTTCTGTTAGTGAACTTACAGAGAGCAGAGAAATTTCAAGTGAGGGCACATAAACCACTTTTTCAATATTTTGACCTAAACATGAAATAAAACATTTTCCCTCCCCCTTCACAAAAGCTCTTCGGCCATCAGCAAGACTCACATGTTTAATTCTAGATTCAGTCATCTCTACAAATTCAGAGTTATCATTGCCTATATGCACACTGCAGCTGCTGTCCTGAACCCACAAAGTTTGATCAGATGGATTATCTTTTCTCACCACTGCAGACATGGCCACTGTGCACCATGACTTTTCTTCCTTTTTCACTTTGGACTTGAAGCCACTGCTCTTTTTCTGCTTATTAGGACACTGTCTTGCAAAATGCTTAGCAGAACCACAGGTCCAGCATTTCTTCACTGCAAATACAGCCTTTGTCCCTTTGCCATTCTCCACTTTATGGCTGTTGGAGAGCTTTTTTGTGAAAGCCAATTTGGTAGTTTTACATAAAACTGATTTCGGATCTTATGCCAAATTCTCAGTAAGGCCTTCCTAATTGCATGATTCTCAAAGTCTTTGTTCACTAGGGATTTCTTGTATCCTAAGTAGGCATGCCAAACATATCATAATGAATGTCCCTCTAGTGTTAGTATTCTGTTGTTGTTCAACTTAATCCAGGTCATCAACCAATAGATCCCACATGCCCTGTAATATAATTTCAAATCGGGCAAAGAGGCTCCTCCATTATCCTTATCCGCTGTCAATGTCGACCACTTTATTCTCACTTTCCTTCCTCTCCAAATAAATTTGTTTAGATCAAAGGTCCATTGTTGAAGTATACTGTCATTTTGCAATATTGGTAAGTTTTGAAATAAAAATAGACATTTTGGTAGTACATTATTTTTATTGTGTTGATTCTTCCAAGTAAAGATAAATCCAATTTGTTCCAACATCCATGATCTGACTTGATTTCTCCCCACAGCTTTTTATAATTATTTTCAAACAGGTCAATATTTCTTTTACTTATCCAGATTCCAAGATACCTAACTCTTTTCTCGATTTTACATCCCAATTTCACTTTTAGTTATTCCTCTTCTTTTTATGACATATTCTTTGTTATTATTGCTGTTTTATCTTTATTCAGTTTAAATCCAGCAAGGGTTCCAAAAATTTTAATTTGTTCAAATAAAGTAGCTATAGTATCCAAAGGATTTTCTAAAATTATTGCAAGATCGTTGGCCAATGCTCTTACCTTATATTCTTGCCCTTTTATTTTGAGACCGGGTACTCGAGTGTCGCTCCTTAACCTGTTATTCAGACTTTCTAGTGCCAGTATAAAGAGTAATGGAGATAGGGGATATCCTTGACGGGTTCCTTTGTAAATATCAAAGTTTTCTGTTTTTTCTCCATTTATTATTAAGTGTGCCTTTTGAGTTTGATATATTGATTTTATTCCTTTGATAACTATTTCTCCAAGCTCTAACTTCTCCAGTGTTTTTGCAATGAAAAGCCAACTGATGTTATCAAAGGCCTTCTCTGCATCAATAAAAATGAAGGCTGCTTTTTTATTATTAACTCTTTCATAGTACTCTAACACATCTACCATTACTCTTATGTTCTCTGATATATATCTTCCTTTAATAAATCAGGTCTGATCCTCATGTATTATCTCTTTTACTACTTTGCTCAATCTATTTGCCAAAATCATTGTATAAATTTTATAATCCATGTTAAGAGGAGATATTGCTCAGTAGTTTGCCACATTAGATTTGTCTTTGCCTTCCTTTGGAATCAAAACAATGTTTGCTGTTTGCCAAGAGCTCGGGATTCCTCTTGGCAATATCAATTCTTGTATGTATCAATTCTTCATGAAATTTTTAATAAGACTCCATTATGAATCCATCTTACCCCGGAGATTTCCCTGTTTTCATTTGATTAATTGCTTGCAGTATTTCATCTGTACTGATGGGTTGTGTTAATTCATCTTTCATACCTTCTGGTATTGTACTCTTTAAGTTATCTTTTAAGAATTTATCTATGTCCTTTTCCTGTTGCTCATTATCTTCTGGTTTTGCATACAAGGTTCTATAAAATTTCACAAAAGCCTCTTTAATTTCTCTTTGTTTGAAATATCTTGTATCTCCAATTTTTATTTCTGTGATTAATTTTTTTCCATCTCTTTTTTCAATCGATGTTCTAACCATCTTCCTGCTTTATTCACTTTCTCGAAATATCTTTGTTTTACTCTTTTTAGTTTCCCCTCAATTTTCTCAATTAGCTCTGATTTTAATAATTCTTGAATCAGTTTTATTTCCTTTTGAAGATTCACATTTTTCAGATTTTTCCTTAAATTCTCCTCTTTTTTTTCAAATCTTCAATCAATATTCTATTTTTCTCATTTTAAAGTTTTTAATTTCTGCTCCCCTCTGCAGGAAGAGGCCTCTAATCATTGCTTTAAATGTGTCCCACCTCATTCCATGGGATGTATTTGAATCTTTATTAATCTTAAAGTATTCCTGAATTTCACTTTAACTCTATTTGCAAATTTCTCATCTTTCAGCATGTTTTCTTTTAGTCTCCACTTGTATCCTCTTTTGAAGATTGATAGCTTAATTCCAATGGGATTATGATCTGACAAGATTCTTTCAATTATGTCAATTTCTTGAATCTTCATGAGTAGTTCTGTTGATGCCCAGAACATATCAATTCTGGACATTGATTTATGAGCCTCTGAATAAAAGGTGAATCCTTTTTTCCCCATCATATTTATCTGACCAAACATCTATCAGATTATAGTCCTGTAGCATATTCTTGCAAATATTAGGAAATTCTCCATAACACTTTTTTTAGGGAAGGGTTAGATCTATCTTGACTTGCTTTCAAAACACCATTAAAATCACCAGCTATTATTATGTTATTTTTGCTTCATTCCCCAAGTTTTTCAAGTTCTTGATACAATTTATGATAAAATTGATCTTTTTTTCTCAATGGGTGCATAAATTGCGATCAGTATTATCTTCATATTAGTCAAGCTTACTTCCACACCAATGTAATGACCTTTTTCATTCATGATTTCTGTAGCCTCATATTTGTTCTTTACATAAATTAATACTCCTTTCCTTTTGAGTTTGAGAAGAAGCCTTGTCCAAATTTAAATCTGTTCAGAAATTTGTTAGCTTTCTCTCATATATTTTTTTCCTGTAAACAAATGATGTCTACATTGCTTTTCTCTAGTATGTGAAAGATATGGTTTCTCTTTTGGGGAGCATTTAACCCTTTGACATTCCATGATCTTATTTTAAGACCATTTTGTCAATCTATTGTACATCTCCATCTCTTTCCTTTTCAGAGAACTCATCATCATCATGTTCTTCTTCCTCATCCTGGGTTGCCCTTTCTTCTTCTTCATATTTCCTTCATGTTCTTGTTGTCCTTCATGTTCTTCTTCACATTGCTCTTCTTTGTCACTAAGGTCTTTTTCTGTTTGCCTTTCTCCCCTTCTTTCCTTCATGTTCTTGTTGTTCTTCATGTTCTTCACATTGCTCTTGTTCATCACTAAGGTCTTTTTCTGTTTGCCTTTCTCCCCTTCTGTCTTTTGCATTCTCCTCAGTTCCATTTGACCTCATTTTTTTAAATTTCATTTCAGCTCTTCTTTTCCCTTCCTCCTCAAGTTTTCTAATAAATTCTTCCATTTTTTCTATCATGTTTATTTTGTACCCTTTTTGATAGTATGAAAATGTCACTCCTTCCAGTCGTTCCCATCTGTATGAGATATTCATCTTTTTCAGTTTCTGAGTTAAACATTGATATTCTTGTCTTTTCCTTAACAACTCTATCAGAATATCTTTAAAGATCTGGATCTCCTTCCCCTCAATCTTCAATTTATCTGAATAACTAGTTTGAATTACTCTTTCTTTCATTCTTGTATGTGTGAAAGATACTATAACATTTCTTGGCAGGTTTTTTTCTCTAGCTATTGATGAACTTATCTGGAAAAGTTTGTCCACTGTCTGTTCTAGTTCTTCCTCCCCCAGTTCTATAAAGTTTGCCAGGTTTGATATTACTTTTCCCCGTAAGTCTTCTTTTATTGTTTCTGGTATCCCTCTCAATTTGATACACTTATCCCTGTATCTTAATTCTTGGAGAAGGGCAGTGTTCTTTTCCTTTTCCTGTTCGTTCATGTTTAATTCCATTTGTTTCTCCAATTTTTCCATTCTTTTTCTGACACTTTCTATATTTGTTTTTAAATCTTTCACTTCTGTTTTCAAGTTATCTAGTTTATTATCAATCTTTTCCATATCTGTCCTCCTCTCTTTCTTAAAAGACTTGAGTTCTTCCTACATCTCTTTTTTAAAGTTTTTATGTTCTTCATGAATTTGAAGGCCAATGTCTGTGTGTTTTGTTGGATTCTCAAAAGATCCGCTTCTTACCGTCATTATTTGTGTTTGTGTCAGGTTGCCTCCCATTTTGGCTCTTGTACTGGCCACCATGATTCTGTATTGAGTAATACTTTAAATTAAATCAAGGTTTGTACATATAACAGTTTGATTTGTAAACATGCCCCCTTATTAATTCATCAATAAATAATAAATTTAATTTCTAATCCTTTGGGTATAAACACAGTATTTTTACTTAATTAGTTAATTAGCTTAACCTGATCAATTAATTGATTAGTTTAGCTATCTTTTCATTCTATTATTTTTTATAGATTCCAATTAATAATGTATTATACATTGCTCTGATTCAAAAATCAATCAAAAATGAAATAAATATATTTATAATTATATTTATATATTTAATCCATTAAAGTCATCTCCAAGATTAAGCCAGTTGATTTTCTCTACTTAAATCCTTGTCTAAACAAGATAGCTAAACTTTAATATTTAATATTTACTTTGCTTCATTAATAGACTCGTAGATTAGTAAATAATAAATCAGACAAGTAATTGTGTACTGGTTAAACTGTTCAACAACTCATTACAAGTACTATTCAAATAAATCAAAGTTAATTGATTAATGTATTAGTCCAATTTCATAATATTAGCAACCCATTTTCCCCCTCCCTTCCACCATGTTAGCCAGTCAGATTTTTATGAGAACAATTAATAATTAATAATTTGAAGCTTTTCCCCCAAGTTAGTCTCACCAGATAATGAATTACAACCCACCAGCCAGATGTCGCTATTAAATCAGAAGCCTCTACTGCTTTAAGTAAATTTCCTACTGTCCCTTTAAACTCTTAAGTGTCTTAATTTCAAACTTGAAAAAGCCATTCCAGTTCATATCCCTTATCATACGTCACCCCTGGGCCCTCTAAGTTATGTTTCCCCAATCTGTTATACTTAGGACTTTTTCAGACAAACAAAAAATAATGCTAGCAGCCTAGCCAGGTTGCGAGGCTGCAGCCCCTTCCCAGCGGTACTGCAACAGTACCGCTGGAAATGGGCATCATGCGAAACGGATGCCCTCTAGCACTGCAGCCTCGCAACCTGGCAAGGTTGCTAGCGTTATTTTTTGTTAGTCCAAAAAAGTCCTTACGTGAAACAATATTTTCAATGGCTGTTTGTCACTGATCTTCCCACATATCTGTTTATTATTTTTTCTCCTTATGTGTTGGTTGCTTCCCCCTTCCCTTATCCAAAATATTTCTCCGCTGTCTTTCTACACTCCAAATGTCCAGATGTCCGCTTTCTTCTCTCTCCTCTTTGGTCTTCTTTCTTCCTTCCTTCTTTTCCCCTCTTCTTTTCTTCTGTCTTCGACCCTCTTGTTAGGTCTAATTCCACTCAGACAGGATCTAGTATACAATCAGTTCACATCTTGTTTCTTCTGTCCTCCTCTTGGACTAATCCGTCTGGGAGGAGGAACCTAGCTGCTCTCCCCTCCGTTCACCATGTTTTATTGGATATGAGAATCCACAATATTGCTCCAGCCACTCTTCAATATAACTCAGTCTGTTCTTTTTAAGTTGCCTTTTTTCCCTTTTTCTTTTAATTACTTTGTATCCTTTCTGGAATCTTTGTATATGTATATCTTTCACTCCTAGTTATTTTCGATTTGCCTGACATAGTTTCATTCCTGATCTCAGCTTTATATCCTGCAATGTCTTTTTGCCTCTCAATGAGATTTAAGCCCCATTCTGTGGATAATCTCAAGGCAGGCACCACATTCTTGTCACGTCACGCTAAGCTTGCCAGGGTTTGATCTTTACTGCAGAGGACTATGACTATAGCCCAAACCGGTGGCTGTATTTCAGTTGCTTTCTGATACTGAAGTCCTTTAAAATCCGGGAGGAAAGAAGGGTTTGATCCAAAGATCACCACATTACTGCAATGACTGCTATCCCTCCCCTGTTGGTCTTCTCAGTCGCCACCGAAACCTCTGCTCTGATGGAACTTGAGGTCCAACCGGGAGGACCGCTAGCCCCACAGGGAGCAATCCTTCCTGGATTGATCCACTGTTTGGGTATGACCCCCAAATTTGAGGTACTGGGTATCGATCTCAAGCGAAGCCCTGTCTCAAGATCTCCATCCCCTCTGCTCCTAGACCGGAAGTCATCCCAATATCCTTTTTGAAAGACCAGATATATAGGGCCGATGGGGTTCACCTGTCAGAGGCAGGGGATTTACTGTTTCTGAGTGATCTGCAAAGGGACACCTTTTGGATAGCCTGATGGGGGAAAGAGACTAAGCAGACACTTTCCCCTTTTTTATGGCAGGAAAAGGGGGAGATTTGGTAGATTGGTGAGCACCTTGGCACCTCCCCCTTTGGGGGTGAAAGGGGGAATATGGAACTACCTCTTTAGGTCCTGCAAACTGGGGGGAAAGGAAAGGGACCTCCTTTGGGGATGGCCTGAGGGATAAACCCTCTCCTTAAGTCCGGTGACTTAGATCATAGAATCATAGAGTTGGAAGAGACCACAAGGGCCATGTAGTCCAACCCTCTGCCATTCAGGAATACCCAATCAAAGTACACCTGACATATAGCCATCCACTCTCTGTTTAAAAACCTCCAAAAGAAGGAGACTCCACCACACTATGAGGCAGCATGTTCCACTTGGGATAGGGACTTTTGGGTTGGCCTTTCAGATGCAGACTGACTGGGGAGCAACCTGGCTTATGGGTTCTTCCTGGGGTTCAGTTTTTTTCGCCTAAGGGAAGTTGGGGAGGTGGTAAGGGAGATGACCTGCCCCAGCAATTCCCACACTAGGTTCCTCCACTGTTGCATATCTCTTCAGAAATGCTTAAACAGGTTAAGTTTAATAAAGTGGTCCTATTTTAACCCCAATCTGTGTGTCTGTCTCATTATTTCCTGGGTCTATCAGCAACTGATTTCCCCAAAGGTTGAGATGCAATTCATAAAACTGTGTGTATCTATCCATTGCATGTTTTTTAAAAAATAGAAGGATATTTAAAAGAAAATTTTATGCATTTTTTTTAAAAAATAAGAACATTTCTCTGTGTGTCTCCGTCCATCTTTCTGTTTGTCTGTCTCTGTCTTTGTCTCAGTCTCTCATAGTTGAATGAATGAGTGATTAAAGTAGACAGCCTTAAACATAAAAACATGGTAAAATGGCATGGACCAGAAATACCTATTTATGAATCTGAGCCTTTCCCCCTGCATTCTTTGTTCCTAGTATGGTCAGCCTATGCGCAGCTCTTTCTTAGTTCCATTTTTGCCATCTCCTCTGCCTTCCTTAAGTTAGCTTGTGTAACTTACTCTGAAATCCTCCTCTTTGCCTGAAACTTTGTAGACCCTAAAAGTTCTAAATCTTGTCCCTATCCATTATTTCAAAGAGGAAATGGTCCATAATTGCATTTTTAAAAATAACACAGCAACAACAAATGCAATCTTTCAGTTGTATTCTGAAGTAGAACTGTCCAAGGGAAGCTATAGTATGTACTCCCTTCCAGATGGTCAAAGATTTGGATAATTTGCAGATATTCCTGTTATGGGGAAAACATCGTCTGGGCCATGTTCTACCTCAAAAATTGGAGCTTTTTCCTATAAACCAGCCACATACAGCCACCAGTTCACCCATGAGAGCCTGACCTGTTGTTAGCCCCACCTCTACTTCAGGCAATCATGATGGCCATTTTTATCTGAATCAATTCACAATTCTCTTCTGTCCGAAATGAAGAAAGCAAACATAAAAACACCCCCACAGTTTATTGATATCTTCACTTTGAAAATGGAAGTCAGTTGTGACTATTTCAAGCCTCCCTCCACATTTATACAGGAGTCTTTTGCTGACTAACCCATGAAATAATAAGACCACTCACAGAGATTGGATGAAAATATGGGCCACTTTATTTAACTGTCCTATACAATTTTTATTCCTTAAGAACTGCAACAAGGGGGGAGCAACCTAGCATGGGGACAGTTGGTCTCTCCCAGACCTCCTCCCCAGCTTCCCCTGAGTGGAACACTTGAGCCACAAGGAGAAACTGGAGTTGTGGGTTACTCCCTGGCTGACCATCTGCTGGCAGGCCAACCCAAAGATTACCCCCTGAATTGCATGACCTCTGATGAGGGTTAAACCTTCAGGCCAGCCCCAAGGATATTCTCCTTCATCATCCATGTGTCACATGACCAGTAGGGCAGTTCCAGAGACCTATCCTTCACCAAAAGTGGTGCCATAGGTGATACTGATTACTGCCATAGGTGATTACTGACTACTGATATTGCCCCCCACTACCTGCCAAATATCTGCCTATTTAAGAAACCACCCTTATACTAATTAAAACTCCCTTCAACAATGTAGGGTAGGAGGTAAAACCAATGGGATAGAGAAAACATTCCTACCATATGTGACCAGCAAGCTTACACTATGTCAGAGATGGGAGGGTGGGCCAACCAAAGCAAGAAGAGGGAGACAGAAGGGGTAGCAATACTTGAAGTAGTCTGTTTTAGCCCCACTCCTCCTCTCTCTGCATCATGGTGTACAGTCCCATGACCACCTTTAGTATGGCCTCCAATCATGAGAGGCCAGCTAACACATTCCCACCCTGGCATGCTACACAGCACCTGGGGGGTATGGAATTCTCTGTTCAGTGCTGCTTCTAAGTGTTCTGCCTTTGAAGGACAAGGTGTCTTTAAAAAGTAGACCTTAGTCTTGTAACCCTCCTCACAGATGTCTTGTTGTCAGAACCAGGGTGAGGGATGCCTCACCTCAACATTTTGGAGCAAAGTGGTCATGAGGTGCCTATGCCCATGCCATTGTCTGGTCTCTCCCAACTTACAAGAAACCCTATACCTTAAGTGCATGGAGATTTCATGTAACTAAAGTTAATACTAGAGAAACTTATATTTCCATTCTTTAAAACATTCACAATAGAAAACCCAGCACAGAAGTAGGCATTTGATTTAAAGGTAATGTATAGGTATCAACAGAAGCCAATAGCACTCCTTTTCTTTATTTATAGCAGAGTACAAATACAGAAGAGTTATAAAGCCAGACTTCTACTTTATTCATGTGAGGGACTGTCACAACAGGCCAAGCTACAGAGATCCAAACCAACAAGCAATTTATTATCACAGCAGTTTTTAGGGTGTTTTCCCCCTTTTGTCCTGCTTATTACAGAAGCTATTTGTGTTAGGATAAAAGCCTTTCCTCCGCCTCATATTTCTGTTTCTCCTGCTGCTTGATCATGCCAGGACAGTCTAATTTTCTCTCATTGATACCTGCCTGTTGCCATAGGGGAAAAAAAAAAAGATAATGTCTCAAATTTGACATCACAGTTTTGCTTTATGACCACATGGGGAAGGGAAGCTATGGTGTTGTAGGAAAATACTTACTTTGAAATGACAACAATATCCAATAGCTAAAGAGAATAGAAAAAGTGAAGCATTATGAGGAAATTAAATGAATTGTCCATATAAATCACAGTGCTCTCACTCTGAAGTCTGTTATTGGTCTGAACTTCACAGAAGACAGGTACCAACAAAAGGAAACTATTCAGTCATCTGTTCTTATTGGTACCATTGTGCCATTGCATTAACGTCACTCACCTTTTCCTTGTCTATCATCATGTGGACAAGTCTTGGTTCAATTTTTTTAAAAAAACATTTTATTAAATACCTACATTTTATAATCTAAAACACATACAAGGGGGAAAATTAAAAAAAAACATTGCAAAAAATAACATCAAACAACACAATAAATCTAATTAATTACCCCCTCTCTAATCTACTCCCCAAATTCTCGAGCCCCCACATCTAGACATAACATAACACAAATAAACTAAAAAAGACAATATCAGGGGACACTTAGATTGCAACTTATTAGCTAAAGCTTATAATGATTAATTTTGTTCTCCCCTCCAGAGGGGGGGGCACCTTAGTTCATTCTAATTGATTTATACTACCATTTTTTTTTAAAAAAAATACCTTTTTAATAATTTTACTACTAAACCTAGTATATCATATCTAAATATATGTATCAAAATCTGATATTCAATTCAGTCACCACCTGCCAGTAACTTCTTTCAAATAGTATCAAAAATAAATAACTCTATATTACTATCTAAATTCTTAGTTAAGGCTATGGAAATACACTCTATACAGCCTACACTCTATACAGCCTAGATGGGTTTGGGAAATGTCTCCACCAATGAACCATAACTACTTCTATTGTAAGTTGTTCCTACTTATTTTTATTTGTGTAAATTGGCTGGTTGCTTCAGACACAATAAACTGATTGACTGGCTGACTATATTACAATTGGCTTCTTTAAGGAAACCTGTTGTAAGTTTCCACACTTTTTAAAATTCATCAATATTTCTGTCATTTAACAAAGTTGTCAGTTTGTCCATTTCAGCCATATTATAAAGTTTTAATGTCCATTCATCTACCTTTGGAATAGTCTGTTATTTCCACTTCTGGGCATAAAGTCTCACAGCTGTTGTTTTATACTGTATCTTATTATCTTTCCATGCTCTCATTCTAAGGTATCTTCTAAAAGTCGCAGTAAAATATTTCTGGTTTCATTTGTAACTTAATTTTCAGTAGACAGGCCTTGGTTCTGAGTAGCCATGAATGCAAGTGTAACCAGCTGATAGAGAACCGTATCTATAGAGAACCATATCTGTACTCCCTATGAAGTTATTTGAATGTGTCTCCAGTTAACACATCTGACTGTGGTCAGATTCATTTGAAAAAGATCATTGGCCAACTCTATTCCCAGGGTTTGCCATTACTGCTCATTGTGTGCGGTCTATTTTCAACCTTGGATCTCCAGTGCTGGTGAGCAGCAAATGACATCCATAACACAGCATGTCAAATGACTTGTGTTCATGTTCTCAGTGAATCCTAGCTGCTGATTGAAGAAGACTGTAAGAAACATTAGTCTTCTTTCATATATATAAATATATATGTATGTATGTATACACACACATGTGTCTAAAAAAAAATCCCATCCCTCATCAATTTAAATTTAATTTTTTTCTTTTAATTTATATATATTTTAATTAATCCATGTTTTTAATCCTTTGTAATTTAATATTATTTTAAGGGGTGGGTGGGCTAGGGTATTGTGACTATGGGGTTTTTATATTGTAAGCCACCCCGATTGCGTTGCAGAGGGGCGGGATATAAATAAAATTTTATTATTATTATTATTATTATTATTATTATATTATTATTAACTGTGGTGAACTCAATTAATACATTATTACATACTTTCCTTGTTAGTAATCAGTGTGTTAATCCACAATGAAACATCAACCTTCTTTCTGAAGCTCACTGGTCCCCCCCTTAAATCTATCAGATAGTTTTTTTCCACAAGAAAGTCCCCATCCTTTTTGAAACTAATGTTTTATACCAAATATAGGTCCAAAGTATGTGGGTTGAAAAATATGGAGATTATCACACAAGGCTAGAAAAGTTTCCACATCTATGATTAAAGCCATAGATTAAAGCATCTATGGCTGAACCTTATCACAGGACATCATGACTGTCCTGTAGGTGGTGTGTATTCAAACAGTTACTGTGGCCTCCCTTTTAATTGATGGGAAAAGCCTGGCAATAGCTTTAAATTTCATTATTATTCTGCTGCTGGTCCTGGTGCGATAGATTATTTTGCTTCAATTCCAGCACTACAGTATGTTCTTGGTTCCTTTCATAACGTGATTACACCGAGATACCAGCCTTGCATGATAATCTCCTTTGTCTCTTTAGGCTGCCTGAATCATTTTAGAAATGCAAAGAGTATTTGAAAGGGGACCTAGTCAGCCTTGGATTTATGGGGAAACAAGGAATCCACCCCCCATTGTTTTTACTTGCCATAGTTCCATACCCACCTACCCTGTCCTAACCATATACAAATGTGCTATGATTTGCATCAGGACAGAAATTCCTATTAATGTAAATAGGTGCTTGTTACCAATGCAAGTTCAAATTGAAGAGGGGATGTGATTTTAACTTGGGGCTTAATAGGTGAATCCATACTCTTCATTGTTCCCAGATCTGAATATAATTAACCCTCTCTGCCAACTTGAGCAGACAATGAAGCTGGTTACTGGCAAGCAATATGTAGGGCATACAATATGTAGAGCAAAAGTTAGAGCTTACTTCTGCAACCCACAAAATGACAGAATGTCCCAATATGGCAATCTTGACTTTGGAAAGTTGCAGTTTCCTATCTGAAGGCATAAAGGGCAGATATAATTACAGTACATAGAGAGAAGCAAGATAGAATAACAAGTTGGGAAGTATTTAACAGACATAATGTTTAAAAGCTGCAGAATGCAACCTGCCAATGCATTCACCACTTTTTCCCCCAGTAGCAGCTAGGAGTGAGTGTGGGCATCTGCAGCCTTCAAAATGCCCTCAGCCACCACCTTTTCCTCCAGGAGCAGCTAGGAGTGAGTGTGGCCATTTGCAGCCTTCAAAAAACCATCAGCCATCACCTTTTCCTCCAGGAGCAGCTAGGAGTGAGTGTGGGCATCTGCAGCCTTCAAAATGCCCTCAGCCACCACCTTTTCCCACCAGGAACAGCTAAGAGCCAGCCTCAGCTGCAGCAGCAGCACTACCTGAGGTGGAGGAGCCCTGGAGAGCCAGGGAGGTGGCAACAACGGTGTCAAAAGCCACCTGCACCCAAGCCACATCACCAGCCCCAGCTGCAGTTGTTTGCTGCTGTCCCTCTTTGTGCTTAAGCTTGGGTGTCTTGAGAAGACCTGCACCAACTGTGCATGCTGTACCAGAAGCTGATCCTCCTCACATATGAAGGGATTAGATAAGCAATGACTTTGCAGTTGGTTAATCACAACTGTGGCAGTAGACTAAAACAAAACATCCAAGGTCTGAAAGATCCTCAGAATAAGAGACAAGTATATGTGGCCGGGCATGATCTGGAAGCGAGAATTGAGGTGGAACAGGGGAACAGAAGGTATGACGGAAACAGAGTGAAAGTTTGTGACAAAGATAGGAAGGATAGGTGTCTGAAAGCTATCCTGCCATCAGATTATTCTGTTCCCCGAAATGGATTGGAGAGCATACCAACCATGCCACAGAACCTTACTTTGCTCCTTTGCAATGCTGGGTTGGTAATAAACAAGACCCATATCATCTATGACCTTCTTTTGGAAGAAGACACTGACCTGGCTTGCTTCACTGAGAGCTGGCTGGGAGAGGATAGCACCATAACTTGGGCGCAGGCCCTCCCAGCTGGGTACTCTGTCAGTGAGCAGGTAAGGGGAAGTGGGTGTGGGGGATGGAGTGGCTCCGGTTCATAAAAATAACCTTACCTTGACCAGGATACCTGTCCAGAAAACTGTCCCCTTTGAGTGTATGTATCTGAGCCTGAAGACCAGGGATAGTTTAGGGATTCTGTTAGTATACCCGTTGTCTAACAGACTCCTTAACTGAGCTGACACAACTGGTCTCAGAGTTGCTATTGAATTGCCCAGACTGTTAGTTCTGGGTGACTTCAACATCCCACTTGAAACCAGAAGAGCTGTTTAGGGTGGTGAGGGAACTGACACAGGTTCCACCATTACTAAACCCAACAATGGACTTCTGTGATTCATTTAACAACTTCTTTGCAGATAAAATCTCTCAGATAAGAGCCAACTTGGACGCCGGGGTTGTAGCAGAATTGATTGACGAGGTATCCAGTAACTCCATTGATGAGGATATACTGGATCAGTTTCAATGTGTAAGTACTGATGATGTGGACAAGCTCCTTGGTAGAGTGAGGAAGACTACCTACCCTCTTGATCCTTGCCCTTCGTGGCTGGCTATCCAGGGGGGTGATGACTTGAGGATGTTCCTCAGGGACATCATCAATGCATCCCTTAGGGAAGCTCATGTTCCATCTTGCTTGAAAGAAGTGGTGGTTAGACTGCTACTAAAAACACCTTCCCTTGACCTTCTGGATATGAAGAACTATAGGCCAGTCTCCTTACTACCTTTTTTGAGCAAGGTGATCGAGAGGGCCGTTGCTCTCCAACTCCAAGCTGTCTTAGAAGAAACCAATTATCTAGATCCATTTCAAACTGGCTTTATGGTGGGATTCAGAGTTGAGACTGTCATGGTTGCCTTGGCTGATGACCTTTGCCTGAGCATCAATAGGGGTAGTGTGACTCTGTTGGTACTACTGGATCTCTCAGTTGCTTTTGACACAATAGACCATGACATGCTCTTGGATCACCTGAGAAGGTTAGGAATTGGAGTCACTGTGCTGCAGTGGTTCTGCCTCTTCCTCTTGGGCAGATTCCAGAGGGTGATGGTCAGGAACAGTTGTTCTGCAAGGAAAAGAGCTTAATTGTGGTGTCCCACAAGGCACCATCCTGTCCTCAATGCTATTCAATATATACATGAAGCTGCTGGGAGAGATCATCCGGAGGCATGGGATGGGGTGTTATCAGTACGTTGATGACACCCAGATATATTTCTCCATGCATCGGTCTTCAACTCTGACTTCAGATGGTCTCTCTTCTCTTAATGATTGTCTTAAGGCAGTAATGGGCTGGATGAGCAAAAACAAATTGAAGCTGAATCCATGTAAAATGGAGGTACTCATGGTAGCAGCCCTGAACCCAGGCATTAGGATACAATCTCCAGTCCTGGATGGGGTCACACTCTCCTCCAGGGACTATGTTCACAGTCTGGGGGTGGTCCTGGACCCACCGCTCCAGAGGATGAATCAGGTAAATGCAACAGTCAGAAATGCCTGTTATCAGCTTCCGCTGATGCACCAGCTGCACCCTTTCCTGGAAGTCAGGGATCTGGAGACTGTAGTACATGCTCTGGTAACCTCCCACCTTGATTTCTGTAATGCACTCTACATGGGCTACCCTCATGCTTGGTCCAGAAACTTCAACTAGTACAGAACATGGCAGCCAGATTGGTCTTGGGTATATCTAAAAAAGACCATATAACACCGATCTTAAGATCACTTCACTGGCTGCCCATTAGTTTCCAGGCCCAGTACAAGGTGTTGGTTATCACGTTTAAAGTCCTAAATGGCTTGGGTCCTACCTGTCATTGGGAACTCCTCCTTCCATATAATCTTCCCCGTGCACTCAGGCCCTCTGGGAGGAATTTGCTACAACCTTTAAAAACTAGGCTTTCTATATCCTGGAGGGCCTGCTCCCAGATTATGGAACAGCCTGCCGGATGAGATCCATGATATCACCACCCTAAATAGCTTTTAAAAAGCTCTTAAGACTGATCTCTTCCAGCAGGCCTTCCCTGAATAGATACCCGGCTATCAGAAAAGAAAATCTAGCTTGTCCTGACCTCGTTATGGTCACTGTCTATTATTTATTTATTTATTTATTTATTTATTTATTTATTTGTATTTGTTAAGTATGTTTTAATTCCTGAACTATTTAATTGTATTTTAAGGGGGGGATGGCGCTTTTGGATGTATATTTTAAATGTTGGAAGCCGTACCGATTGTGTTTCATAGAGGGGCGGGATATTAATAATATTAATTATTATTATTATTATTATTATTATTATTATTATTTAATTTTTGCTTCAGACTATCCCACACAACCCTGAAGTGTTGGAATGAACATGTAGGACTTACCTGAGCAGAAGGTCTTGTTGACACACCACAATAAACTGCCTGAAGGTGTCCCATTTGGATGTCATGCTGCATAGGCTAGGTGATACATACTTGCTGATGTGCTTTTGAGAGTTCTATTAAGACACCACAAAACTGGTGGAAAAACACTCATCCATGTGACCAAAGAATTCCTGAAGGTGGAACAGCAGAATCTTTATGGCCCCAACATAGTGGGAAAGCCTCAGGAGGGTCTGTGTGATGCCCAGAAAGAGTAAAGTTGTGCATAGGCCCTGGACTTTTTCTGGAGTCACTGACACTCTGAGATGATTGGCCAAAGTCTGAAACTGAGACATATGGTGAATACTCTCACCAGAGGCTGAGGGGGCCATGAAAACAAAGTCATTAAGATAACTTGCCACTAAGTCAGAGCCAGAAAAATCCCTGAATGGCGGTTGAAGGTCGCAAAGGCAGCACAACTAATAACACACCCCATCAGTAAAGCATTATCAATATAACAAAATGTCCCTGGAACTTAAAACCCAATAGGTGAAAGTCATCTGGGGGTATGGGAAGAAGCTGAAATGCAGACTTAATATCAGCCCTTCTGATCAATGCCCCAACCCCATAAGTAATCACAAGCTTAACAGTCTCATCAAATGAGGTATATTTAATAGAATATAACTCATTAGGGATATTGTTGTTAACAGAGGAGCCTTTGGGGAATAACAGGATATGAATCAGCCTAAATTCACCCTGTGCCTTCTTAGGAACCAAACCTAAAAGAGAAACTTGGAGCATGGGAATGGTAAAAGCTTAACGATTGATGCATGAAATAACAACACCAAACACAGAAGATTGGGTTGAAATACGGGCCACTTTGTTGATATCTTACCTATTTATTGTATATTTCTTGGAGTATGCAAACCTGTACTGGGGGAGATCCTTTGCGGGGGCAGCTGGGCAGTTGGTCACCATTGACACAACTCCCAGCATCCCTGGGTGACTCACCTGAGCCCTAATGGGGATCCCGGTGTCCAGGGTTCCCTTTGGGCGCCATCTGCTGGAGGGCCGTGCATCAGGCAGCAAATCCTTAAGCTGTGTAGCTTCTCTGAAGGATCGCAACCTGATGCTGGCCCTAAGGATAGCCTACCTTGCTGCACCCCATCCATTAAGATGCCGGTACAGTTCAGTGAGGGCAATCCTTCCACTCAACCTGAGGTTGCCATAGGTGAACGCCAGATCATTGTCTCCCCTCTCCCTGCCACAGATAGGGGCAAGTGTCCACTTAGCCCCTATCCCCCACACAGGATGCTAATATAGCCCTCATCCCAGCTTGCATACCATCCAGAAATAGCTGGATCCCCCTGTCTGACAAGTGGACCCCATCAACCCTATAAAGTTCCGGGCATTTGTATGAAATGCCTGGGTACTGGATGAAATGGCCGAGCCTTCATCCATTACCCGGTGCACAGCCTTGTTTACCTTTTGCAGGCAATTTCCAACCTCTTAGGGGCCCCTTTGCCTGGGTAAGAGAGTCGTGGAATGATGTCAGACCAAATCAAGAAAACTTGCGGCCACGCTGCCTTAATCCGTTGCATCTCCGCAAGGGCCTGTAGTGTCAAAGCTCTGCCTTTCAGAAGGCCCAGGTCATTGCCGCCCAGATGGATCACCAGCACATCCGGAGGAGGACCACACCGCTCCTGAAACAGCAAATTGATTAGACCATTCCACCTCAACCCCCGTTTGCCAAGCCATTCGACAGAAGCAATGTCTCCGAGACCCAGCTGCGGACCGAAATGGCTTCTCCTGGCATGTCGCACCGCCCAATACACAAAGCTGTGGCCACAAATCAGTACCCGGTATCTCATATCTGGAAAAGAAAGCACACAGGACTTGAAAACCTGCCTGCTGTTATCACCTTGTTAATCTTTTCAAGCACAGTATCTTCTATTTACCATAAAGAGGACTGGTTGGGAGGCAACATGTAGAAGCATGGCCTTTGGGCTAGTATATGGAGCCCATGGGAGGATGCTGACCACAGATACACCACCGCATGATTTCTCAGGATAGTGTACTAGGTAAGTCAACAAGGCTGACAATTTACTGTGATTTTATTTGCAGCTTTTGCTCCTCTCCATCCAGCATTTTAGCTGAGCCTTGATCCTTTGTGAGTTTCTCACAAATTTTGCCAGGCTTGGGTTTTCCTCAGACTCCTGAACGAAGGTAAAATATCTGCATAATCCACCTGCACCATAGCTTCTCCTTTGAGGCTGCAAGTAAATGACTTCCCAAGGGCAGGGAAATATCCACTCAGGGAGAAGAAGAAGGCTAAGGAGATGGCATGACAGTAGTGGCTGGCAAGGACTGGGGAGTAGGTTGTCAAGGAGCCAAGGTGAACAGAACAGGCATGAGTCCCTGGGACCTGATGTAGATAGGCCTCTGAGGGAAAGGAGGAAGGAAAGCTTGGATGGGGAGGACTTTGGAGGATAGTGTGGCTGGCCACAGTCATTATCTAAAGTCTCCTTAGGAAGGCCCAAAAGGATGGAATTTCTACAGACTGCTGTACCGAACAAGGCCCTTTCTGTGTAGTAGCGGCTGACTGTGGAGTGGAAGAAGTGTCACCCAGGGCGTGTCTACACTGATGGTAAGCTCTGAACCCACCTCGTAGTCCCCACTGACATTTTTGATCTTCAGTGGCCCCTAAATGCCACACTCACCAGGGCTTCTCCAGAGTATCCCACCACACTGTAACCATAAGTACACCCGTGATGCTGTAAAAGGGCAGTCCAACACTGGTCATGTGTCCTATACATCACATTCTTTCTGGTCACATGGCTGGGGCTTCTCTGGGTTTTTTCTCTCTCTCATGCATGTAAATATACATTGTTCCAGGGCTCAATATTGACAAATTGGAGCATGTCCAGAGGAGGGTGACTAAAATGGTGAAAGGTCTGGAAACCATGCCTTATGAGGAGAGACTTAGGGAGCTGGGTATGTTTAGCCTGGAAAAAAGACGGTTAAGAGGCGATATGATAGCCCTGTTTAAATATTTGAAGGGGTGTCATGTTGAGGATGGAGCAAGCTTGTTTTCTGCTGCTCCAGAGATTGGAACACAGAGCAATGGATGCAAGCTCCATGAACAGAGATTCCACCTCAACATTAGGAGGGACTTTTTGACAGTAGGAGCTGTTCAGCAGTGGAACGCACTCCCTCGGAGTGTGGTGGGGTCTCCTTCCTTGGAGGTCTTTAAACAGAGGCTGGATGGCCATCTGTCGGGGATGCTTTGATCATGATTTCCTGCATGGCAGGGGGTTGGACTGGATGGCCCTCGTGGTCTCTTCCAACTCTGCAATTCTATGATTCTATGATTCAACTACATGGGAGAATTAATTTCAGAAAATAGCACATTACCTAACTATTGCAGCAGTGTTCATTTGTCCCCATGAATCATTCTCAAGATCGCTGGTATGGAAAGCTATCCAAGAAACAGTGAAAGCTGTTATCACTAACTACTTGGAGTTTTCAGTCCCCCTCCTTCCCAATATGACAAATCCTGGCAGGAGCTCATCTAGACAAAAGGTATTCTGCCCACATTCTTTGAGGTTTTCCCCTCAAACACAAAGCAAACTGTGAATCTTTCAGACCTGGATTTTCCTTCAGAAACTCTGATGAAAATGTGAATTATCAAAAAAATCATGTGGCATCTGCACAGTGACTGAGGGGTGAATATGGGTTTTTTTGCCCACGTAGGAAAGCCCCTAGTCCCTGTTTTCTGCATAGACAATGCTGGGGTTTGTGCAAAAAACTTCATGTTTGTGTGTGCAGAATGTAGGGTATATGTACACAGACATATTTTTGTATAGAATAAGTTACAAACTATGAATAGTGGTCAGAAAAATAGTTTTCTTTATTTTTTTATTTTAAACTTTATTGAATTTCAATAACAAATATGACACTAACAGTTATCACAAAACAAAAACAGAACACGAATAATAATACATATAATACCATCGTCATCATAAAAAAAGATAACTAATTTAAGCCACTAATAAACAAACACATAAAGTTAAAAGACTTCTCGCTTGCTCTCTTTTGGTTCTATAACATAACTTACAGTATACTTCCTGTTTATTACATTATCACCTAATAACATACCTTTTTAACTTTATACCAAATAATCAATATTACTTTCATCCTTATATACAATGAATATACACAATATATTCATTGTGTATAACCACAAAATAAATAATTACCTTATTTAAATTTCTCATGGAACCAGTTCATCATAGAAATATACCTTATACATTATCACTTATGATTTATGAAATTATAAAATTAACAATGAATCACTTTATCAGTATAAAAATTCTGTTATTCTATTTATTTGTCTAACTATAGAAACCAATTGTACTTATTTCCCCCTCTTTTTGTTTAAAGTAATTTAGAAATAATTCCCATGTCTTTATATAATCTTTCATTGTTTTTTTTCTTACCCAATTCGTCAGTTTATCTAATTATGCCAATTCTATAACTTTTTGTAACCAATCTAACTTTGTCAGAGTTTCTTCAGTTCTCCATATTTTATTTATTTATTTATTTATTTGCCAAGACCAATCTTGGTGCCATGATCAAATAATGTAATAAGGACCTATGTTCCTTCTCCTTTTGGTTTTCCAGATCTATCATATTTAATAAATATAGTTCAGGCCTTAAACCTAATTCAGCACCTATTATTTTTTCTATTTCTTTAATTATTTTAAGCCAAAATTTTCTTACCTTATTACATTCCCACCACATATGGTAGAAGGAGCCCACTCACTCTTTACATCTCCAACATTTTGGAGAACTTTCTTTCTTCATTTTTGCTAATTTGAATGGGGTCGTATACCACCTATACATTAATTTGTAAAAAAATTCTTTCAGGTTGTAGCAACATGTAAACTTCAATCTCCTTTTACAAACCTCCTCCCATTATTCTAATTGAATATTGTGCCCAATATCATTGGCCCATTTAACCATACAGTGTTTCACTTGTTCATCCTCTGTGTTCCATTTTAATAACAATTTGTACAAACTGCCAATTAGGTGATTATTATTTGATCTCAATAGCTTTTCAAATTCTAAAATTCCTCCTTCGTACTGGCTTTCTTTTAAGTCTTCCTTAATTGTAGATCTAATCTGATAATAAGTTAACCATTGTAATGGTAGTCCCTCCAATGTCAATTCTTGCCATTCTTTAATTTTCCATATATCCCCCTTCTTCACCATTAACTCTTGGTAAGTTAACCAATTATAGTCTCTCAATTAGTTTTTACAGAAGGGTTCCTGTGGGGATAGCCATCCTGGCATTTTTGGGCATAATCTGATTTTATACTTCTCCCAAATTCTAATCAAAGCTCTCCTCACTACATGGTTTTTTAAAACTGTATTTATTGTAATTTTATTATATCCTAAATAACAATGCCAGCCTGATTTTAGCTCAAACCCCTCTAATTTTAGATCTCTTTTATTCTCCAATATCACCCATTCTTTTAACCAAGACAGACATGTCACTTCGAAGTATATTCTCAAGTCCGGTAGCCCCAATCCACCTCTTTCTTTATCATCAGACAATAATTTCCATTTGATTCTACTTTTTCTTCTGGCCCATAGAAATTTATTTAAAAATTCTACCAATAACAACCTGATTGGAGATTCAAAACAAGCAAAGGGGGATATTTCTTCACAAAATGTAGTCAAACTGTGGGATTCATTACTACAGAGTGATGGCTTCTTATTTAGAGATCTGTAAATGAGAATTCACAGAGGATAAGGATATGATTGCTGCTAGTTAGGATGGATATATACTTTCTTCAATACCAGAGGCAGTATTCCTGTCTCTTACAGTTGCTGTCAATTACAGTTGCTAAGGAACATAACCTGGTGAGTGCTACTGGGCTTTTCTTCTCCTTCTGGGTTTCCTGTGGGCATTTCATTGGATAATGTGAGAACAGAATGCTGCACTAGGAAGCCTTTGGTATGATCCAACAGTGCTCTCCTATTTAAGTCAATGGGTTGGTAGCTCCCCCTTGGGTGAAAGCAAGGATAAAGTGTCTTCTCAGTGCTTTACTGCAAAATACTGTAGAAAACTGGGGCCTTTCACATTGGTGCCGGTAAAATAATTGAAGTTGAAATCCTTTTCAGCATTTGCACGGCATGTAGATATGCCAGAATTATGCTACACCTGAATTGTACTGGATTCCAGTGTTATAGAAGTGATTATACAATGGGCAGCAATGTCTTGAATGTGCCTGTTGCACATTGATTATGCAATGGCGCAACCCTCATTAGGCTATTACTCTTACACAATTGTTTAGAAATTCCACTGCTTATTTATCAGACTTTATATAAACATCAGTCCGTATCAGAATTCTGGCCTAAGTGTTTTGTCCTTGAACACCTCATTGAACTTAATGTGGGTTACTTTCCAAGTAGACATAGAATTATATAGTAGTGAAAACTGAATTTTCATTCTCACTGAGTTTCTTAGTTTCCTATTGCTTTTAGCATCCCACAGTATTTGTGTTTTTTTGTAAATGAGTATTTCCTCCAAATGTATGTATCATTGCATGCATATTCTAAAGTAGCCATTTTTCTAAATATATTTATATTAAAAATGTGAAGTATAACATCAACACCCCATTGTTTTCTTGGGGGTTTGGTGGCTATTAATGAACAGGCTAGTTTGCCAATTTTGTTTTAATTTTATTTCAATCTGCTTATTTCAACCTTCTGATTTGATTATATATAGTATACTCTTCTTACTTTTTAAAATATGGTATTGTTTTCTAAAATATGCTGCAAGTCACCTTGTGATTGCAATGTGAGATAATGTTACTTTGTAGCTTATTTCTGACAAGAACGACTTTGGGGGCTGAAGAATCTTCATCTCCTATGTGTGTCAAACCATGAGCTTCACTAATCAGAGGAGGCAGAAGGTACATATCATAGAATCATAGAATTGTAGAGCTGGAAGAGACGATGAGGGCCATCCAGTCCAACCCCCTGCCATGCAGGAAATCTTGATCAAAGCATCCCTGACAGATGGTAGATCACCAAGTCATTTGTAATAGATCAGTAAGGATTTATAACTCCAAATCATTTAGTAGTACTAAGAACAAAAACCTTTTGTCCCTGGCAAACTTAGGTTGCTGAACCCAAGAAGGTTTGGAGAAAGTAGGAACTTATTTGCCTATGCAGTAGTGTTCTATGCAAAGTTCAGTTTTATTGAAAACAATTTCCTGAGCTGTGTGCCAAGGCACCTTGCTCTGAAACTTTTAGTTCGGTCTGTTCAACCATTATTTGGTGTCTGGCTTTAATTGGTGCACCTTTGGAACCTGGTGAAAAGCCAAATAGAACCCACCAGCCTAATGTTTTCCCAAGCCATTCTTGATAAAAGAGCTATTGTTCTTATAAGCACCCTGAGAAGTGTAATACAATTGCTTTATTACAGAAAATCTGAAAAATAACAATTGAGATATAAACCATGGATTGAATTGCAACTATTAGGATACAACACTCCCCTGCACCCTCCTGGTACTATTGCTCTTGGTCCAGAACTGCATGTTTATTTGGTTTTCCTAGTTATTTTTGTAAAATAGTCTCCAATTGAGGTTGTCCCATTATCTACCACTTGTGGATGAGCTTGGCAGTAGTTCAGCTCTGTTCCAAGGCTTAAGGCTATGCAGTCGACATATAGCCTGCATTACCAGCAGAGCAATTAGAGAACCAATTGACTATTTTTTTCCCTTTGCCAACTCTCCCCACAAGTTAATTGTTTTTTGTGTGTAGTAACACTGCAATAATTTAATAATTGCTTCCAAAGCAATTATCTTTTCTAAGGGGAAAACAAAGCAGAGCAACAACAACAACAACAACAAAATTGCAGATTGTAAACTACAGCTTGGCTTTTTTTTTACAGCTGCTGTTTGAGGATTCACAGAGCTGATTCACATGGTGATTGATAAATTTACAATCTGTGAGGTTCTCTTCCTATTGAATATATGACTAATCCTTATTGAGATGGTTCAAGCAGTGATCAAGTGCAGCTTTAGTTCCAAACAACCAAATGAACATGTGATAACTGCTATCATCACATGAAAGGGATGTCTGGAAACCTCTTTGTTTTTTATGCAGATATTGCTCCATCATCAGATATGTTTGGGGCATTTTATCCACAAAAGCAGCTATTTAATTATTGCCAGCCTAGGATTTTCCAAATTGATAGCTCTCATGCTAATTCTTATCCTGCCTTGAGTTTCAAATAAAAGTGTTGCTTGGCTTTCATTTGGTGTTGGAATATGTTTTGCTTGCACAGTGTCGAAGATCAGACTCTGGTATGATTTAAAAAGGATCAAGTAGCCACTGACAAAAAAGGCCTCTGCCTAAGGACGTTATGAGACGCAACAAATACAATGTCATAAAGATGCCTAATGATCATGAAAGGGAGCACATACCAAATGATGTTGTCCTTTCATGATCATGTAAAGTCCAAAAGCCATAGGACATTTTCAGTCGATCCTTGCAGTGCAAGGATCGAGCGTGAGAGGTTCATAGCAGCAGCGCAGCAGGGAGGTTGTCCGTGAATAAAATCATGGAGGTTGTCCGTGAATAAAATCTATCTGAATATGGCACGGCAGGCTCCAACCCTAAATGGAAGAGAGATGGGTGATTTTGCAGCAGGGACGGTATCATCCGAAATGGACCCCCTGCCACGCTGCTGCTACGAACCTCTCCCGCTTGACCCTTGTGCTGCAAGGATCATCTGAAAATGTCCATACTTTTTTATTGATGGCCCAAGCTGTCAATTGATCCCCTGTGAAGATTTGTTTGTTTGAATCCACGTGTCTTTGTACTTACATGATTATAGTGTCAATGGGCAAACACTTCTTGGTGAGATTGTGACAACAAGGTAAGGGACACTCTTTTTATGACCCCCCTGGTGTACTTGGGACTTTTAAATTTTGTTTTTGTGCTTTGCTGTATTTTGTGTGTGTGTGTTGTTTTGGCTTTTATTTTTAAATTTCCCACACTAGCATCTTCTTGCAAGAATCCATGAGATTTCAATCCTGGAAGTAAATAGAGCTCTGTTTGTGCTCCGTTACTGCTGGGGAAGCCTCATGGATGCTGATCAAGGTAAGTGTGGTAGAGGAGGTTATTTTGCCAGCATAAAAACACCACAGTTTATGCTGGCAAAAGAACAATAATGTGGCGTTGTCTGATAAATTCCTAAGATTCTGAAAAGATTCATGAACTAATAGTCTGACTTTGTGTTCTTCCATATTGGTGTAAAGGCCCTTTGAGACCTTTTTTATTGCAATATGCATAAGATTTATTTTTAATTCTTTGGGTGGAAATAAAAAGCTCCAGCTAGTATCAGGAATTTCCAGGAAATACTGCAGGGCAACAAAAATATTGTCTTGTCATTTTAAAATACCTACCACTACAAATCCTGCAACCCCTAGCAACTATTGCCATTTGGAGGAGCTGTTTGTTTGGGGAACTCTTGTATGTTTTTATAATTGTTCCTCAACTAAAGGGGGAGTCATTTATTATCATTTGTCTTTTTGAAAGTGTTAGCCAGCCCACCATTTCCTGTGGTGTCATTTAAACAAATCAGAACCAGCATAAGACATTTTGCTACTTTAATGGAGAAGTAACTGGTGCCTTGCATCCAACCACATCAAGGAACATAGTACTTCATTTTGGATTCTGAGAAAGAAAAACCCACAAGTGCCTTTCCTCCTCCATTGCTGTAAAAAATGCAACAATAAGATTTTTTTTTAGCTTTTCATGACACCTAAAATCTGCTATCTGAAGCAACACCCTCACTGCCCAAAAGTGGAGCTCACCCTGAAACAAATGTACTGCTGTACACCATTCTCCATTCTATACAAATGATCAAATTGTTATGTCAGCTTTCTTCATTCCTAATCCATAATAACTGATTCGGAATCTTGTAGAGGGTAACTATGGAGGTGAGTGGTTGCTATGTAGTTTATGCCATATTATACCCTGTGGTTGTTGCTGTATGCACAATTTTCACCAAGAAGCCCCCAGAATAATAATAAAGAAATTGCAGAAACTGTTGCCCTGCTGGGAGAAAATGTTGGACAATATTCATTCTTGTGTGTAAGGGTGAAATATGTGAAGATTTCCATCTCAGTTCAAGTCAATAGATACTCTTTAAATCCCTGTTACCTGAAGAAACAGAAACAACAAATAAAAACAAGCAGGTTTCTGAAAATCCTCCTTTAATCCTTGTCCAAAGGAAGTCTTTGCCGCCTCTTATAATTTCAACCTGAAAGCAAAGCAAGCAAGCAAAAACCAACAGGCAAAGACTGGTCTCCCATGTAGTTGAAAAAGGCACTTCTGTCATTTAAAAAAAAGGTAATCCTTTTGCCAAAAATATTATTTCAGCATATTCCCAATCCTATTCCAGAACTAAACCTTATTACGTACATTTAATGGGACTTCATTCCAGGTGAATGTTGAGATTAAACTGTGGCCGTATATATGGCCCTAAATTTCTTAGGAGGTAGGATTGTGCTTCATATTATTATTTTCATATTCAGAAACAGCAACTCTGAATTATTATTGAGAAACAAAAATCACCATACTGATTTACATTTCATCTACAGATTGATTTTTTTTATCCTTTGCTTCCTCTCCCTCCCCCATGGTTCTGTTTTCTTCTATTTTGTCCTTATTGCTCTTTCAATCCAGTTGGCTGTGATGACCAATCCTTTTTTTTTTTTTTAATGATAGATGCTAGTGCCACAGAGAATATTTGAAAATCCATACAGAATTACTCTTTGGGACTATTAACACTCAAATAGGAAAGTTAGTTTCTACTGGACTCATTATTGCTTCTTATGTAAACTATATTCTCCTATATTAATTTGACCTTTTCATACTTTTGAGTTTTGTGGGAGTTGGCATAAATGCCCCCAGAAGAACACAAAGGTTACCTATGCAGAGATCCATTAACATAAGCATTGCTCATTTCATGATACTTCAGTGGTTGTCAGGGAGTGTCCATCTAAATATAGCTCTGGTTTTACGATAACTTGATTTTAAACGAATAAATCCTTACTGAAGTGTGTTGTCAATACCATCAAATTCTTTTAAGTCCCTAGAGTATATCCCCTTGCTTGGCATATCCCCTTGCAATGGAATATATTCTTCTATCCTTATTAAACTCATGAGGTTCCCTTTCATATTTCTCTCAAATACTTCAGCTGAGAAGAAACTCCCAAGAAAGATAAATGGTCACTAGCTATTCTAATTTGGCCAGTCTGAGACATTCAACATTCATCTGGCAAAACATGGCCACACCTCAGAAATGTAGGATGCCAGACCAATTTTTATAGGTTTAACCCAATTATTTTTGCTTTTTCCAAAGCTTCCGAGGGTGTTTTTTAGGATCTTTCAAATCCACCTCAAATTTCACTGTAAGTTAAACTTGGTGGCAACTAGAGATGCAGCTTACCAAAATGGCCAAAATTATAGAACTTCTTTTATCAAGCATCAGTCTCAGAGGTTGTTAAAGAAGATGGCTTGGATTCAAGTGGTGTTTTCTCCACTATTGACTGCCAAAGACAGACTGGTGGTACTTTGATTTATATTCTCAGTGCTCAAAGACAAATGCAGACAGCTCCACAGTTGTACAGTCCTAGTTACTGTTGAAAGAATCTGGGTTGGGGAAAAATGGCAAAAGGGTTTAAAGAGTGAGTACTTCTAGTAACAATGAACCCAAGGAATAAAATTTAACAAGGTTGCTTTTTGCTGACAGATTGTTTTTGTCTACAATGGATGTTTCTTGACACAGGTAGCAAGAGATGAAAAAGCGCTGTAAGCAAAGCAAGCTGAAGTGGTCAAGTCAATTACTGTGTTTTCCCATCCTCCAGCCATAATTCCTGTATCTGTTCCTCCAGTCAGCATCTGCCACTTAAAAATGAAGTATTCCAATTTGGCCCAGAAGATGGATTTTGAATCCAGAATGTTCCCAACAGCTTCAGGCTGTTGTGCTGCTATAGAGCAATTCCTATGGGAATTAAAACACAGTTGCTGTCTCTATTGCACATCCCTTTCTGGAAAATGGAATGCCATGTGGTATGTGGCAACAGAAGAATGAGATCTCTCATTGTCTTTGACTCTCTCTGTGTCTCTGTCTGCCTGTCTCTCTCTCTCTTTCCTAGTATACCAAACATCCCAAAAAAGGATCCATGACGACACTCAGAGTACAATGAATGATTCTAATAATTTTGACCTATTGGGGATGTGGAATTAAGAGGAAATGCTGGCTTGAAATCTTTCCATTGGGATCTTCATGCTTTCCCATGACATCACAGTAACAATGGAAGTAAATAATTGCCTGTGTCCATATAATCTTGTTCTTTTGAGCCAGAGTAGCATGGGATTTAGCCATAGAAAACAACTGCCATTCTGCTCTGATCATGTATAGAGAGTACCATGTGATGCTCAAAAGGAAGCATTATGTTCTTCATACACTAGAATTCTTTTTGTAGTTTGTACATTTTATAATCAAACTAATTGGGGAGGCTGGGTTTTTCAGTCACTGCCCACTATGAGAAGATAATCCAGCTCACCTCCCAACCAGTACAGCTATGCGTGGGGGGAGACATCTTTGCTAGATGCGAAGGAAGAAGAGGCCAGTTTTGATGATGTTATGGTGCCCATGTCATGGACGGGATAGTGAGGGGTGGGGACAGAGGCTATTTAAGGCCCTGCTGCCCCTTGCCTCCTCCTCTTTTCATCAAGTCGAGCTAGCGAGCAGAGCCTGGAACAAGTGGTGCATTGGAGTGATTGACGTTGGACTGCAAGAAACATAGTACCACTTTGGCCAGAAAGAGTGGCTTTTGGCTGCACAGGGCCCCTGTGGAAGGGGAATGTGGCAATAGAGCCACAGTAGAGGCAGGGCTGGCTAGTTGGTGGATGCAGGGTCCTGCTATGCTTTATTAGTGGTAGAGCAGCTCTAGTTTTTCCGGTGGCACCACAAGCCAATAGTAATTATTTTCCTCCCTTTTTAGCCATGCAAGTATGTTTATTGGGCTGTTGATGATTTTGGCCCATATTTGTCCCGGGGCTATACTTCAGGCTGGTGGTTGTGGTACCCTATTTAGTCCTGTTGTTTTACATATAGGCCCATAAGCCCTATCATGCTTGAGGCCTTGTTTTCTTTCTCCCTTTTTAGCCAACATGGGCCAAATTATTGGGCCTTGGGGTGGGCCCATATCTGTTCCCACCTATATTTCAGGCCTGTGGTTGTAGTGGCCTATTTCTGATGTCATTTTACATATAGGCCCATAAGGCCTATTGTGTCTTTGGCCTGTTTTCTTTTGTGCCTGGGGGACAGTGCCACGTGTTTGGCCTGCTGTTTGAGGCTGGTGATCGCATGGATTGCCAGGTCTTATAACTGATAATAGGCCCATGCGTTGGAAGTCACATGCTATACTGTTATGGGCATAGCCAATTTTGGGCCTGATGGCAGACTAAGCCGATAATGCCTTGAGCACGTGTTTTACTATTGAGGAGTAGTGAGGCCTAGTGATCTTTAATATACTTAGGTATTTGGGTTATAAGGCCCATTTGGGCCTCTTGGCTTATATTTAGGATAGCAACCATATACAGTTATCTCTCTGTATCCACAGATTTGGTATTTATGGATTTAAGTTTTCACGGCTTGAAAATATTCTTAAAAAAAAAAATAATCCAAAAAGCAAACCTTGATTTTACCATCTTATATAAGGGACACCATTTTGCTATGCCATTGCATATAATGGGACTTGAGTACTCACAGATTCTTGTATCCATTGGGTGTCCTGAAATCAAACCCCAGCAAATATGAAGGGGCAACTGTATATATACACACACTTTTAAGTTATTTCTAACTGTTGCTGCTGTTATTGTGGTTGGTATTGTTGTGGTTATTGATTGCTGTTCCTATTGTATTGCCTTATACATTTAGAGGTTGACTGTTGGCCAAAGTCCTTCAGTCCCTTTTGGGGTTTAGTATGGCTCCCAAAAAGGGTAAGTGTGGGGCTAAAGGAAAAGGGCCAGCTAAGATGTTATCACCTAAATTGCCCCCTGTAACAGAGCTGCCCTCTTCTAGTGATGATGATGATGAGATCCCTTGGGGAGCTATTTTGGATAGAATCCAGAAACTTGGGAAAATTCATGGGGCTTCAAATTTAGGGACGGTAGAGAAATCTAAAAATCAGGGAAAACAACCTAGGCTGGCTGATGAAATTGTTGCACATTTTGATGCCCTAGAAAGGAATATCCACCCTGATAGGGCTTCTGGATTCAGGCATCTAGAGGACATTACAGCGATGGGGACTCCTTTCAAAAATAGCCAAGTTGGACAGCTGGATTCACCAACTATTCCAGGACCAGAAGGTGAGGTCACCAAGGATCCAGCCATTTATCAACCTGGATTTGGCTGGCCTTGGGGCTCCGTACCATCGCACACACAACTTGATGTGCTCTAGGTCCCAGGGGGATCACAGGCTGCTCATATGAATTGGCCAATGATGCAGCCTAATTGGAGTGGGGGTTACACCTCAAGGGCCTCCCTGGTCACCTTAGCTCTGGGATGTCTTTTTATTCCTTTCCTGGGGTCAACAGAATCAAGGATCCCCACAGTGGATGGGATATAACTCAGTGTCTTATGCTGGACAATGTCTATGGCTGCTGCATTAGGGATCCCACCCACAGTGATCAAGAGGATTGGGTGGTGGAGGTCCTCTTCCTACTGTAAATATGTCAGACTGCTGCACTATTAACTGTACTTTCCTTCCCCTTTTGTTTTACAGGTTTTAGGCCATTCCCAGTGAGATATCGGTGCTACTAGGCAGTGTGACTGGCCTGTTTGTATCATTAGGGATCTCACCTGGGTATGAGGGAAAAGACCATTGTGGAATGGCTTGGCAGGAGGAGGGGCCTTTGTTGGCATGGGTTCATCCCACTGTTGTTTGGGGAGTGTCTTGGGCCTCTGCCACATATTTTAGTTCTTCTCCTTGGTGGGAAAGACCTAGGGTTA
The DNA here is from genome assembly GCA_030847615.1 of Gambelia wislizenii. Lineage (NCBI taxonomy): Eukaryota > Metazoa > Chordata > Lepidosauria > Squamata > Crotaphytidae > Gambelia > Gambelia wislizenii. The sequence continues at coordinate 154,260,193 of JAUMIR010000004.1, forward strand.
CTGAATGGGAAGGATCTGGTCCTGCAGGCAACCCATGACTTGGAGATAATCAGGTTGTGATGGCCTGGAGTGACTATATTGTGGTCTGTCGTACTGCTGAGGCGGTTGTGGCATGGGGATGAAGATCCTGAACTTATAGAATCATAGAATCATAGAGTTGAAAGAGACCGCAAGGGCCATCCAGTCCAACCCCCTGCCACACAGGAAAACATGATCAAAGCATCCCTGACAGATGGTCATCCAGCCTCTGTTTAAAGACCTCCAAGGAAGGAGACCCCACCATGCTCTGAGGGAGTGTGTTCCACTGTTGAACAGCTCTTACTGTCAAAAAGTTCCTCCTAATGTTGAGGTGGAATCTCTCTGTTCATGGAGCTTGCATCCATTTCTCCATCATCTAGTATCTGGAGCAGCAGAAAACAAGCTTGCTCCATCCTCAATGTGACAACCCTTCAAATACTTAAACAGGGTTATCATATCACCCCTTAACCATCTTTTTTCCAGGCTAAACATACCCAGTTCCCTAAGTCACTCCTCATAAGGCATGGTTTCCAGACCTTTCACCATTTTAGTCACCCTCCTCTGGACACGCTCCAATTTGTCAATATCCTTTTTGAATTGTGGTGCCCAGAACTGGACACAGTTATAGACAGGATGAGGCACAGAGCAAACAGGGAAATATGCAACACCCTCAGATAGGGTTACTATCTTCCTCACCCACAAATTGTATTTGAGAGACCTGAGCTATACCGAGATGATGGGGTTCATCTCTCAGACATAGGTAACCTGATATTTTTGGAGGATCTTCAGCAGGGTGTGAGGGACCTTTTGGGCAATCTAGTGGGGGATAGGGGCTAAGCAGATGCTTGCCCCTTATCTGTGAGCAGAGGAAGGGGGAGGCATAGAGTTTGGTGTGCACCTATGGCACCAATTTTGGTGAAGGAGGGGGGTCTCTGTAACTGGCACTTTAGGTCCTGTGACTTGGTGGTGGTGAAGGAGACTTACCTTGCTGCTGGCCTGGAGGATAAACCCTCACCTTAAGCCCTGTGAATTGGGTGAAGGACTTATGGGTTGGCCTTCCAGATGTGGGCCGGCTGGTGAGCAACCCCAAGTTTTGGGGTTCCTTGCTCGGGCTCATGTGTTTCACACTGGGGAAGCTGGGGAATAAGATCTGGGAGAGACCTACTGCTCCAGCTGCTCCCACACTAGATTGCCTCCCGCCACTGAAGATCTTTATAGGGTTATAAATAGGTAAAGCTAAATAAAGATCAATATATTTTGTCCCATCTTTTGTGTTTGGTCTCTTTATTTCTCTGAATCGATTGGCAATTGTGAGAGATACTTGGACTGTCCACCAACACCATTTTTTGTATCAGTGTCTGAAACTCAGAAGTATACTAGATGTGTGCAGATGAACATGTGATGGGAAAAGAACTAAGCAGCTAGCCCTGTTGCCATTGCTGATATATCTTGCACATGATCCCCCCCCATGCACTCATTCTGTATTTGTGCTATATACGCATCAATTTAGATCTCAACTACATTAGTTGAAACAAATTAAATTCAGTGGGACTTAAGTCATGACTAGTTTGTCACATTGACTCAGTCACACTTAATATCATAACTAATTGTCTTTCTCCAACTTATAGGGTTCATCCTCACAATCAGGAATCCTGGACACAGTTCCTCATGGCAAAGAAGAGCTTGCTTATGTGTAGGACCCTTTCACACTAACAGTGTATGTGGCAGACACCTCAGCATTGGTAATACTTCCCTCTTACATGTTCAGGCAGATGTATCTCTAAGTGCCAGACACTCATACAGGCGATAATTTTATTGGTCATCATTTGATACTCTTTTTGTGAATTTCCAGATAGAACTTACTCATTGTCAATTAATTAGATTGGGGCAGGCAACTTGATACCCAGCAAATGTTTTGGATTACAAATTGCATAAAATCCAGCCAGTCTTAGCAATGGACAGGAAACACTAGAATTGTTATAATGCCAAACACCTTGTGGGCACCATGTTACCTTCCCTTGGACTAAATAGACTTTGATAGTATTGTCAAAGCTTGCTTTCTGCTGCTCCACAGACTACGACACAGAGCAATGGTCTCAAGCTACAGGTAAAGAGATTCCAGCTAAACATTAGGAAGAACTTGCTGATAGTAAAAGCTGTGCAACAGTGGAATTAGCTGCCTCTGAGGGGTAGTCCAGATGGTGAAATAAATCCTCATGGAATCCTCATGGAATCCCATGTGTCCAAATGGGATCCCACAGCGTTCCATCATTTTCAGAGGGAAGGGGAGCAAAAGTCAGGGAAAGTCCATGGCAAAAGCCTCCAGGACTTTTCCTGAGTTTTTTGACATCTGTGGAGGGAATGTGCACTTCTGCACGTTAGGACAACCAAATCACATCACAGTGCATTGCTGAACAGGATAGCTGATTGTTCAGATATGCACAGGTCAGAGCTTCCTAAGACAGCAGATCATGGATCCTCCATGTTAGATTGTCCTCGTAGCGATCGTGCACTGAGGCGATGAAACGTCCTTTATTTCTTTCATATTTCTCATTATTTAAGCAGAAGATTGCGCTTCTGTGCCTTGGATTTAGGGTTTTTTTTAAAAAAAATTGTTTGGTGGGCGCAAGTTGGAGAGTACAAAACTGCGAGTAATTCACTCACAGCCACCATCTTGATTTACTGGCATGGCTCCATGTGAACAGGAAACATGGAGAGCTTCACACACCAGCGATCTTGCAAAAACGTCCTTGAGACAGATGAAAGCTGCTGCTAGTTGGTGTTTCTGCACACCAATTCACATTGTATTCCCTCATCTAGACCGGCCCTAAGTGTGGTGGAGTCTCCTTCTTTGGAGGTTTTTAAACAGAGGCTGGACAGCAATCTGTCGGGAATGCTTTGATTGTGTATTACTGCATGGTGTGGGTTGGACTGGATGGCCCTTGTGGTCTCTTCCAACTCTATGATTCTATGATTAAGAGTAGTCCATATCATGAACACTGGATCTCCTCAAGAGACTTGAAATGGGACTTTCATACAAGCTAATGGCCAATTATTGTTGTTGTTGTTATCATCATCATCCTTTATTTCTATCCCATTCCCCCCCCCCAATTTGGGACTCAGAGCAGCATACAAGAAAAAGACACTGTTAAAATCATCAAAATTAAGAACAAAGAAGGGTAAAAGCAGCTAAGATTTTAAAAACACTCACAAATATACATATACATATACATATACATATACATATACATATACAAACACACATTAGTGAAATACATGACTGTGAATGTTGACAGGATGTGAAAAGGTGGGTTGTGTCCTTTAAGTTTAGCATTACAAATAATTGTTAAGTTTTGATTCCATCAGCAAAATTGTCTTTTAAAAAAACTGTTCAGAAAATTATAATGTTTCAAGCATGAATTTTAAAGGTTGAAGTTAACTCCCCTGATTTCTCATATACTGGCTGAGATCTTGTATCAGGGTTGTGACTTGTACATTTCTTCATGCAGAGCTACACATTGACTCTGATGCTTATAACCCTTGTGTTGAATGGCAAAGTTGCATGCATACATAATGCACAATTGAAGAAGTCAATTGTACATGCATTGGCTGAGAATGTCCATCCTCAGTGCAGCAGCACCACAAACACTCATTTGTTTTCTACAACCTTGAAGTGAATGTGCATGAGGCAGAACAGACAAAAAATGTCCAATCACTTCTCTAGGGCAACTTAGACATGCATAAATCATCAGCAGGATTGCAGCCAATGGATGTAGAGTAGAATTCTCTCCTTTCCCCATTATGCTTTCAAAACTTGACATACACAGCTTTGCAGCAGTGCCAAGCTTGTACTGGGCCTGTAGTGCTTTAATACCTGGTGACAAGCCAAATCACTGTACATATTCAACTTTCCTGTTCATTTTTTTTTCTTCAAAAACCCACCTTGGATCATTACCTTCCTTACCCCCAACACATTCTGTTTGCTTCCTGCATCTTTAATAAGAAATCTTCATGAGGTTTTGTTGTTGTTGTTGTTGTTTGGTTGGGGGAGTTGGTTGGGTTTTTGTTTTGTATGGCCAGGATCTCTTTTTAATTGTGCATTGTTTGTTTTTTCACAGTGAATAGGTTGAAGTCAATGAGGCTTGAAGTGAAGAAACAGCTTGAAAGGCATCTGTTAATTTATCATCTCAGGTGTTAGCAGCTACTATTAGGAACCCAAAATCGATGGTTAATGCACCAGATGTACTCAGCCAGAGTTTTAAAGTCAGATACCCTTCAAATTCTTCCACCATGCAAATCTAATCTAGGAGAACATATTTCTTCAGCAGAAAATGTCACTCTTTAACATGCTGTTATGCCTGCAAGCAGCACTTGCTTATGTGTACAGTGAATTGCTTGAGCTAAGAAAATGTGGAGTGGGATTGCATGAAAATTAGCAATTTCTCCTGTTTTAAAAAACAAAATAATCTCCCTTTTTAAAAACAAAGATTCAGGCATACTCAATGCTATGTCAACAGGAACTGACAGGCTATTTTCTAGTCTGTATTTGATGGGAACATGAAAAAAAAATCCTTCAGAAGTTTTAGTAGTCTTACAAAATTCTTAAAACCATAGAATTAAAGCATTGGAATGAACAACTAGGGTCATCTAGTCCAACCCCCATCATGCAGGAATCCATAGCTAAAGCAACCATAAGAGATAGCCATCCAAACTCAATTTAAACAACTCCCATGACGGAGTGTCCTTGACTTTCTGGGTAGTCTGTTTCACCATCAAACAGTTCTTCCTGTCTTCTCACACTGTCATGTTATGACCAGGCTGGATTTAATAGCCTACATTCAATTGCTATTCCCAAATAGAGTGGACACATGGAATCCATGAAACATACTTAAGTGTTGACTTGCCATTCTGCAATTGATTCATTGGGTCTACTTAAACTAGGTTTGGAAATTTGATTTAAGCCTAAGAATTCAGACCTCTGAATCCTACAATGTTTTCCATATGGGCCAGTAAAAAGGTTCAATACTGTTGACACAGCAAAGACAGAAGACAGTAATGTCTGTACTAGGGGGCCATCTACACAACAAAAATTACCCTGGGAGAAATTGGGATGAACCCTATTGGTCCCCAACCTCACCAGGACAGAAACACACTATTGGGAAGGAGGGGAGGCAAAAAAACCCCCGAAGTATGGGATTTTCCATCCTGCTATTTGTTACAGGTATTTTTTTTAAAAAAAAAAAGTGTGGGAAAAACTGTACTATTGGTTGTCTGATCAATCATCAAACATTTGGATAAAGGGTACACAATAGACCTCGATTGTGATTGGTTGGGCCTTGGAGTGGTGGGCTTGCAAGGTATGCCTTGCAATTGAGGATCCACCATTGTTGAATGGCTGTGGTGGCTTCTGTGAATAATAATAATAATAATAATAATAATAATTTATTTTTATCCCGCCCCTCTGTTAAAAACAATTGGGGCAGCTTACAAAAATTAAAATACCAATACAAATTAAAATCTCCAAACACCACCCACTCCTGCCCTCTCCCATAAAAAGACATTAAACCAAATACATTAAAACAGCTGATATAAAATCACATTTAAATAATAAATAATAAACAGCCAGAAGACTAAAAAGGGCCAGGAGCCCCTGAGGCCGGGAACTAATTAGGAAAGGCCTGCCGAAAGCGAGCCATCCTTAGTGCTTTTTTAAAGCTACTCAGGCTCATCATGTGACAGATCTCATTTGGCAGGCCATTCCACAATTTGGGGGCAATTACTGAAAAGGCCCTCTGGGAGGTTGCAGACAGCCTAGATTTTTGTGGCTGAAGCAAATTCCTCCCAGAGGACTGGACTGCACGGGGAGGATTGTATGGGAGGAGGTGGTTCTGAAGATAAGTTGGACCCAAGCCATTTAGGACTTTAAAGGTAATAACCAACACCTTATACTGGGCCTGGAAACTGATAGGCAGCCAGTGGAGAGATTTTAATACTGGAGTTATATGGTCTCTCAAAGATGTTCCCGAGACCACTCTGGCTGCCAGATTTTGTACCAACTGAAGTTTCCGAACCAAGCATGAGGGTAGCCCCATGTAGAGCGCATTGCAGAAATCTAGACAAGAGGTTACCAGCTGGTGCACCACAGTCTCGAGGTCCCTTACTTCCAGGAAATGGTGCAGCTGGCTCCTGACCGTCGCATTCACCTGACTAGACATCTGAAGCAATGAATCAAGGAGCACCCCTAGACTGCGAACACAGTCCTTAATGGAGAGCGTGACCCCATCCAGGACTGGAGGTTGCAACCCAACTCCTGGTTTTGGGACTGCTACCATGAGCACCTCCGTTTTGTCCGGATTTAATCTCAATCTGTTTTTCCTCATCCAGCTCATTACTGCTTTAAGACAATCATTAAGAGGAGAGACACCATTGGAATTCGAGAGCGATGATCGGGACAAGGAGAAATAGATCTGGGTGTCATCAGCGTACTGATAACACCCAGCCCCATAACTATGAATAATCTCACCTAGCGGCTTCATATAGATGTTAAACAACATCGGGGACAGGATGGTGCCTTGCGGAACACCACAAGTAAGCTCCTTTCTGTTGGAGCAGCTGTCCCTGAGCAGCATTCTCTGGGACCTGCACGAGAGAAAGGACCGGAACCACTGGAGCGCAGTGCCTCCATTTCCTAACCCACTCAGGTGATCCAGGAGGATGCTATGATCTATCATATCGAAAGCCGCTGAGATGTCCAAAAGCACCAACAGGGTCACACTACCCCTGTCGATGCTTAGATGCAGGTCATCTGTTAAGGCAACCATGGCAGTCTCAGCTCCAAATCCCATCCTAAAGCCAGTTTGAAATGGGTCTAGATAATCAGTTTCATCCAAGACCACTTGGAGTTGAAGCGCAACTGACCTCTCTATCACTTTGCTCAAGAATGGTAACATTGCCTATAGGTGTTCATGTCCAGGGGTCCAGGGAAGGTTTTTTCAGGAGCGGCCTAACGGCTGCTTCCTTTAAACAAGATGGAACACACCCTTCTCTGAGGGATGCATTGATGATGTCCTTAAGGAACACCATCAAGGCAGTCCCCCCCCCGGATGGCCAGCCATGAAGGGCAAGGATTGAGAGGGCAGGTCGTCTTCCTCACTCTACCAAGTAGCTTGTCCACGTCCTCAGTACTCATGGATTGAAATTGATCCAGTAAACTTACATCAACGGAGTTGCTGGACACCTTGTCAATTGTTTCTGTCAAAATACTGGCATCTAAGTCGGCTCTTATCGGAGAGATTTTATCTGCAAAGAAGTTGTTAAACGCATCACAGCAGGCCGTTGTTGGGTTAAGCAATGGGTTCTGCACAGGTATAACCTGCGTCATTCCCTTCCCACCCTAAACAGCTCTGCTGGATGGGACTCTGCAGATGCAATACGTGCAGAGGAGAAGGATCTCTGCGCTGCATGTATTGCCTCTCGACAGGACCAAAGGAAGTTCCAGTGACGAGTCCTGTCAGATAAGAGTCAAGTTTTCCACCAGTTGCACTCTAGTCATTGTCCAACCCGCTTCATTTTCCTAAGCTCTGATGTATACCATGGCTTACAGTTTGGAGCAGGTTGGAAAGGGCGCTTGGGAGCGATCGTGTCGATAGCCTTGGTAAGCTCGGTGTTCCAGGTATTAACCAAAGCTTCAACAGGGTCACTGGCGTTACCAACCATTAAACCCTCCAAGGCTTTCTGGAATCCTATTGGTTCCATTAGCCTTTGGGGGTGGAACATTCTAATGGGTCCACACACACATCCCGGTGGGGCAGGAAGAGACTCTTAGTTCAGTCTTGACCAGGAAATGATCCGTCCGTGACAATGCGGTGGTTTTAATAACCTCCGCCCACGGATATTCCTGTTCCATACTGAAGACCGCATCGAGGGTGTGACCCGCACAATGTGTGGGCCTGAAGACCATTTGGGATAGGCCCATGCTTGCCATGATTTCCATGAACTCCCGAGCTGTACCAGTCAGATTTGTTAATCTGGTCTTGAGTGGAATGTTGAAGTTGCCCAAAACTAAAAGTCTGGGTGACTCCAACAGCAACTCTGAGACCAGCTATGTCAGCTCGGTTAGGGAGTCTGCTAGACAATGGGGTGGTCGGTATACTAGCAGAATCCCCAAACTATCCCTGGTCCTCAGGCTAAGATACATACACTCAAAGTGGATTGTGTTTCAGACAGGTATCCTGGTCAAGTTCAGATTCTTCTTATAAACCAGAGCCACTCCGCCCCCCCACCCACTTCCCCTCACCTGCTCACTGACAGAATTCCAGACTGGGAGGGCCTGCATCCATGTGACAGCACTATCCAATCCCAGCCAGGTTTCTGTGAAGCAAGCCATGTCAGCATCCTCAACCAAGAGAAGGTCATAAATAATATGAGTTTTATTCTTAACTGACCTGGCATTGCAGAGGAGCAAAGTACAGTTCTGTGGAATGGTGGGTACACTCTCCAATCCATTCTGGGAAACTGTTCTGACCCTACCTCCCTTTCCCCAGCATATCTCCAATTTCCACCCCCACTCCATTCCCGGCCTCAGCTGACTCCAATTGCAAGCTTAGGTCTTCCTGGCTGGCAGACTGGTGTTCCTGAGGGGTGTGGGAGTGGCTTAAAACACCCACCACTCCTGGCCATGCCCCCTCTCACTGCTAGTCTGCTGCCAAAAGTCCTCAGGGCCCACCACAGCCTTCTGACCCAATGGAGTGTGGAGAAGAGGCCGCTGCAGGCTTAGAGTCCTTCTGGCTGGCTGGCTGGTGTTCCTGAAGGGTGTGGGAGAGGCTTAAAATGCCAGCCACTCCTGGCCATGCCACCTCTCGCGGCTGCTCAATGCTGATGGTGAAGGTCAGGCCTTTATAGTTTTCCCTGTGGGCTCTTCCTCTCACTGCAGCTTGTGGAGTGCTGATGGTGAAGGTGGGGCCTTTATAGTTTCCCCTCTGGGCTCTTCCTCTCAATGAGTGTCTGTACCTCATGCCTCACCGCCTCCAGCCTCTGCTTCCGTTCCAGCCTCTGTTCTTTCCCCAGCCTCCACACATTGAACCTTCCCAGCCTCCACTTCTGTCCCAGCCCCCCATAATGAGCCCTTCCTCCCACCCAAGCCAAAGCTGAGCAGGCCCAAGAAGTGGCCAAGTGGCTCTGGCAAGGCCTCCAAATAGCTGGAAAGGGAGAGTGAGGTGGTTGTGAAGCCGCAATGGGAGGGCAAGTCAGTCGTGCAGATGAGAACAGCCAGCTGAGCAGCGGTGCAGGGACGATCTGCGTTCCTCCTCTGTTACTGGCAGTCGGTGGGGATGTGCAAGGTACGGGGACCATATGTGTTCCTGCTCTGAGACTGTCAGCCATCTTCTGCAGCCAAGGACCCATACCTCGTGCTTCCCCACTGGTTGTCAGTCATGGAGGAGGAAGACAGATGGTCCCCGCTCATCCACTCAGCTGGCTGGCCTCTCCTCTTGTCTACTCGACTGACTTGCCCTCCCTCCACAGCTGGCTCTCCCTCTCTCCCCAGCTGTTTGGAGGCCTTGCTAAAGCCATCCAGCTGCTTCTTGAGCTTGCTCGGCTTTGGCTTGGGGGGGGAGGGAGGGCTTATTATGTGGGGGCTAGGACAGAAGCAGAGGCTGGGAAGGCTCATTGCACAGAGGCTGGGGAAGTAACAGAGGGTGGGAGGGAAGCAGAAGCTGGAGGAAGGGAGGCATGAGGTACAGGCATGTAAACAACTAATCTGACGCTTTACTACCTGCGACAAACTGTGGATACTGTGGGTGGAAGAATTGAGTTCTCAATGTCTCACATCTTCTCAGAGTAAAACCTGCATGTAGCTGAGCCCTTGGTCTCACAGTCACAAGGCTTCATATTTATTACCAGAGGAGCATGTGTTGTTCAACTGTGTTCAACCTTCAATCACACACTACACGACATTCCAGCTTGAAATCAAGATGATCTTTGGCATCCCTCAGTTATCTTCATATACACTGAGAACTGTGTTGGTAGTTTATTCAAATTTCTGTAAGCTCTTTCTTTACCTCCATTAGATGTTTTAGCTGACAAAAACCTTCTGCTAATTATGTAAGACCTCTGCTCTTATCTAATGTTGTATCTTAGACACACAATGTTTGGTGGGGAGGGTGGAGAGTTTCTGATCTTAAGTTGAAGAGCTATTATAATTGTCGGAGACGTGCCAGAGGATTTTTTTAAAAAAGGCAGTTTGAAAAGTCCTGTCCTAGGGGAAAAAGTCCACACAACAGTTCTATGTAAGAGTTCTTACTGATAATATTGACAATATAATACCTATTTCTAAGGACTTAGGTTTTATTATGAGGAAACATTCCCCTAGGCTTGGAATATCGTTGAATATTTGGCTTATCAAATTATGTCAGTCCATTCATTTTTACATTGTCTCTCTGGAAGAGATTTCTCTACATAATCTGATAATCTGAGTTGTTTTTTCAAGGATACAATTGCTTGCTCAAGTAAATTTTCACTTTTGTTCTGTTTCCCATTGCTAAAAGATAGCTTTGTTCATACCACTGTTTCTAGAAAGTGCTTTTCGTTCTATGAAGAAGAATAATTCACTGGCAGTTGTTTTAGGAAATGTAGAAGAGATGCTTAAAAATGATTGGGGAAAAATACAGTTTCAAGAAAAGAGTTTAAAAAAAGAGGAGTGGGGATTCATACAATAAGTTGTTTACAGTAAAAAAAAACCCCCATGTTCCATAAGATATATTCAAATGCTTTGTTTCATTTTATTCTGATTTAAATATCCCTACTTCTTGGATAGAATGTTTCCCTTCTTTCCAAAATGTACCATGGTGGACTGTTCTCACCGCTACAGCTATGGGTTATGTTACATATTTTTGTCTTTGTCAATGTGGACCTACCGTATTGTAGCTAGCCCGGGCCTGACCCCTTCTCTTTTCCTCTGAGCAAACAGTCTTTCATTTCTTTCTTTCCTCATCTCCTTTTGTACCACCACAGGCCAGCCCAAGTTCTCCTGTTCCATGAAGGAGAAATGAAGTGTTACTCCCTCTTGCCCCAGGAGGAGATGCAGAAGAGGCACCTGCCCAAAAGAAAACTTCAGTTTCAGCTTATTCTTCCTCTCTCTTGCAGGCCAACTGATAAACTACATGGGGCCTTTGGCTGTTGTTGCCTGTACTTTTGGAGGTCACCAAACCATCATCATTCTCCTCCTCCTCTATGGATGAACAGGGATGCTGCTTAGCTGGGCAGATGGGCAGTAGACATGTGGAAAAGCAGCTACAGTTACATTATCTTCCTCTGGTGGTTAGATGTCCACTCTTTTTTTCTTCTTCCTGGGAATATATGCTCTCCTGCCTCGGACACCTCTCTTTTTCCTATAGACAGAGAGGAGATTATCTGATGCTTGCAAAAATCACCCCTGGAACATGTGAGGACAACATTATTGTTGTACAAATGGGTTCCTGTTTCAGACATCCCCGTCATCCTCATGTTCTGACTCTGTATTACAGCCACCAATGAAAAGCGACACCTTACTCACAGCTGCAACACAAAAGCGGCATGCAAGGGTGATGTCATCATCTGAAACTGGGACCCATTTGCACAACAGTAATGTCATCCTTGTGTACTTCTGGGGTGGCTTTTGCAGCATCTGATATTCTCCTTAGTCTCTAGCAGTGGAAGGAATAGTAGAGCTTCTCTGTGGTTACCTTTTCCTGTTGCTTGTCATGGTATTCTATTCTTATACTTGTACATAGTACTTCCCACGTTTGAAGTGTTGTCTGCCTCAATTTCCCTACATTGGATGCTGTAGTAATTTTCTTTGTCCCTGCAGATTTATCATTGTCTCATTGTATTCATGATTTTGGATCTTTTCCTTTCTCCCTTTTCTTTTGCTTCACTTCTTTCCTTTACTGCTTGAAGCATATCTTCTTTCATCCATTGATTTTCTCTTTCTTTTTGGTCACTGTCAGCATCATTCTGCATTCTTCCTTGATTATGTTTCTAGATCCCAGTTCAAGGTCAATTAGGCTCAGTAGTGCACATCTATTTTTCATTTTGTCTTTGAATTCTGCTGTGATGATCTTCAGATCATATCTCAACATGGTGATAGATTTTGCACTTTTCTTCAGCTTTGATCTATTTTTTTTTATTAGTAATTCATTATCTGAGCTGCAATCTGAACCTGGTCTTGTTTTTTGCTGCAAAAATAGAGCTTCTCCACTTTTTTTCCAATTATGTAGTCTATATGGTTTTTATACTGACCATCTGGTGATTTCCTTGTATATAGTCTTCTCTCTGGTTGTATGAAGCATGTGTTTGCAATAAATAGATTGTTGGCCTCACAAAACTCTATCAGGTGCTCTTCTGCTTCATTTCTTGTTCCTAAACCAAATTTTCCTAAAGTTTCTGCCTTCGCTCTGTTTCCTACCTTAGCATTCCAGTCACCTAAGATTAAGAAGAAATCCTGTTTTGACAAGTTGTCAGTCTCTTCCTGGACTTCATCATAGAATCTCTCTATTTCTTCTTCTGCCTCTGTGGTTGGTGCATAGACTTGGATTATGGTAATGTTAATTGGTTTTCCCTGAAGTCTTATAGACATGATTCTGTCTGACTTTGCATTATAACCTTTGACTATTATTGCTATGTCTTTCCTCTGTATTAGTGCCATCCCATCCCATTTTTTTATTATTATTTGCATTTTTGTTTCCTGTGTAGTACACTATGCAGTAACCCAGCTCAAAATGTCCCATTCTTGTCCATTTTAACCATTCACCCCTAGAATTGCTATGTCTATACAATACACTTTTTTTCTTTTTTACTATCTCTAACTTCCCTTAACTCGTGCTTCTTACATTTCATGTTCTTATAACATGTGCAGTATAGCTTTGAACTATCTTTCCACTTTAGAATCTATTTGCTGTTTGACATCCCTTCTGTTGATTTCTGTTGTCCTATTTATAACTGCCCCCTGCTCTGCCCTCTTGTCATACTGTTTGCTTCCTATCCCTGCTTTGTTTTGGGTTGTGTCATCATGATGTTTTCTTAATCTGGGTTCTCTAGAGGGGGTTCATCATTGCCTCCCTCTGTGCAGCACTAACATGTTAGCTATGGTGTCACTGCTGTCATCTCTGTAAAATCCTTCACCAGCATCATCCACCACTAATTCTGCTGCCACCCAGTAGTTGTTTGTCCCTCTGATTTTTATATCAACTTTGTTGTAGATTGAGCAAAAATATGCATTAGCTTTCCCCTGTATAACAGCCCCCTCAAATTGCCCCCAGGTCCTCCCTCCCTTCAAGACAGCCCCTTTGAAAACAGCCCCTTCAGACAGCCCTTTCAATACTTCCCTCACCACAGCTCTGCCTCCCCTCAGAACAGTGCTTCCTCCCTCAAAACAGTTCTCTCCCCTCAAGGTCTCTGCTTCCTGTTCTGTCTCAACCTTCATCTTCTCTGCCTCCTTGTGCACCATCATCACCTCCTCTGCTTTGCTGTCATCAAACTGCTTCCACTTCTCACTGCCTCTGGCTTGACCGCTGATGCACTCTCTTTCTCATCTCATCCTCATTTTGCTCTGCTTGCCACCTCTGGGGCTTAATTTCCCTTAATTTCCCTCAGCTCCCAACTAACTTAAATATCAGGCACTTTCTTAAATTACTTGCCACACCTAATAAATCCCATCCCCTCAGTGGTCCTTTAAGGCACAAGAGCCCATCTGATCTTGGAAGCCAAGCAGGGTCAGCCCAGGTACTCTGATGGGAGACCGCCAACAAATAGCAGGTGCAGTAGGCTATATTTCAGAGAAAGGAAATGGCAGAACAACCCTGCCCAAGAAAAACCCATGATATTCATGGGCTTGCCATAAGTCAACAGGTGACTTGAAGGCACATGCACATACACATTGGTCCTTCCAGGTTCAATGGATAAAACACGTGTAGCTCAAAGAAGCACAACTGGGCAGGCTTGTCATGTGTTTCAAGGTCTAATTCAGGTATCGATTGGCTGCACTAATTTTGGGAGTCATTTGCTGTACATCTATGGGAAGAATAGTAAATTTGGGGACAATGTGGCTACACCAGTGGCAGGTTTGCTACTACAACTGAAATGGTATCATTTGCTATATTTGCATTCTCTGTTGATTATAATATTTCCCAATCAGTAGTCAAATGATGTCTCAGAGATCCAAGACTAGCTCTGTAATTCATGGGTCATACTTCAAAGAATCATAGAATCATAGAATTGCAGAGTTGGAAGAGACCACGAGGGCCATCCAGTCCAACCCCCTGCCATGCAGGAAATCATGATCAAAGCATCCCCGACAGATGGCCATCCAGCCTCTGTTTAAAGACCTCCAAGGACGGAGACCCCACCACACTCCGAGGGAGTGCGTTCCACTGCCGAACAGCTCTTACTGTCAAAAAGTTCCTCCTCATGTTGAGGTGGAATCTCTGTTCCTGGAGCTTGCACCCATTGCTCCGTGTTCCAGTCTCTGGAGCAGCAGAAAACAAGCCTGCTCCATCCTCAGTGTGACATCCCTTCAAATACTTAAACAGGGCTAGCATATTGCCTCTTAACCATCCTTTTTCCAGGTTAAACATACCCAGCTCCCTAAGTCTCTCCTCATAAGGCATCGTTTCCAGACCTTTCACCATTTTAGTTGCCCTTCTCTGGACACACTCCAATTTGTCAATATCCTTTTTGAATTGTGGTGCCCAGAACTGGACACAGTATTCTAAGTGAGGTCTGACCAAGGCAGAATAGAGTGGCACTATTACTTCCCTTGATCTAGACACTATACTTCTATTGATACAGCCCAAAATCGCATTGGCCTTTTTAGCTGCCACATCACACTGTTGGCTCATGTTCAACATGTGGTCTACTAGGACTCCTAGATCCCTTTCGCACGTGGTCTCATTCTGCCAGGTCTCTCCCATCCTATATGTATGCATTTCATTTTTCCGCCCTAAATGCTGTACCTTACATTTCTCCGTATTGAATTTCATTTTGTTAGCTTTGGCCCAGCTCTCCAGTCTATCCAGGTCATTCTGAATTTTGATCCTGTCCTCTAGGGTATTAGCTACTCCTCCTAATTTGGTGTCATCTGCAAATTTGATAAGTATGCCCCTAATTCCCTCATCGAAATCATTGATAAAGATGTTGAATAGCACTGGGCCCAGGATAGAACCCTCTGGCACCCCACTGGTCACATCTTTCCAAGACGAAGAGGAGCCACTGCTGAGCACCCTTTGGGTTCGGCTGGTCAACCAATTACAAATCCATTGAACAGTTAACTTGTCTAGCCCACATTTTACAAGCTTGTTTGCAAGAATGTCATGGGGAACCTTGTCAAAGGCCTTACTGAAATCAAGGTATGTGATGTCCACAGCATTCCCTTCATCTACCAAGCTGGTAACTTTATCAAAAAAAGAGATCAGATTAGTCTGGCATGACTTGTTTCTCTGAAACCCGTGTTGACTTTTTGTGATTATGGTATTGCCTTCTAAATGTTCACAGACTCTCTGTTTAATGATCTGCTCTAGAATCTTCCCTGGTATTGATGTCAGACTAACTGGACGATAATTGTTGGGATCCTCTTTTTTCCCCTTTTTGAAGATGGGAACAATGTTTGCCCTCCTCCAGTCTTCTGGGACTTCTCCTGTTCTCCAGGAGTTCTCAAAGATTATTGCCAATGGCTCTGAGATTATATTTGCCAGCTCTTTTAATACTCTTGGATGTAGTTCATCTGGTCCTGGAGATTTAAATTCATTTAGATTAAGAAGGTATTCCTGTACTACCTCTTTACTTATTTTGAGCTGGATTTCCCCTATTGTGACCTCTGTTCCATTCTCCTCAGGTTGGTCCTCCTTTTCCTTTTCTGAAAACACTGAGGCAAAGAAGGTGTTGAGTAATTCTGCCTTTTCTCTGTCCCCTGTTAGCATTTTGCCATCTTCTCCACGTAGTGGCCCTATCATTTCCTTCTTCCTCCTTTTGCTGCGGACATACCCAAAAAAACCCTTTTTATTGTTCTTAACCTCCCTAGCAAGCCTGAGCTCATTCTGCGCTTTAGCTTTTCTGACTTTACTCCTACACGTGTTCGCTATCTGTTTGAATTTACTTCCTCACATATGGCATACTTCCTCACATATGGCATACTTCCTCACATATGGCATAACTGATTTAATGGCAGCCAGATATATATATAGATAGATAGATATAGGTCATTTCTGTTTTCTGTCACCCAGCTGTTTATGTTGAAGGACTTCAACAAGTTCTTTAATATACTGACCATTCCCACACAGGAATGTACATGCTATAATATTTGGTTATGCCAACATTCAGTGTGAGAAAAATCTTGTCTAATGGGGATGAGTTTCAAATATGTTTTAAATGTAGTGTGTAAAAAATAGATGGTTGAGCAAATAGTGAACTTCAAGGAGAAGGAAAAGAGGAACAAGCTCTGCTCCACAAGCACTTGTGCAAATTTAGGCAAAAGAAATCTGATAAGATATAACATGCAGCTTCTGTACATTCTATGTGGAGAAGAAATCTTGATATGAGGTAGAAAGCATCATTTCACTCACATGAATTTGTGGAATGTCCTTATCCATCAATTTATATTATTATTATTATTATTATTATTATTCTATTATTATTCTCAAACTCTTGCATGCATCTGTGATCCTAATTACATTGTTTGGTAGTTATTGAATCTATCAAATTCATGTTTCTCCTATGATTCATTTCTACTCTCATCCTTACCTACATTTATTCTGATAAATTTCATGATATCTTTTCTATACTGCATGCAGAAAATACTCTCAATTGTTGTATCCTCTACCTACCCACATCCTACCTCTTTGTCACATTATAATACCAGCCTGTGTTACTGAAAACTCTGAAATAACAGTTTGTCACATCCTTTCTCTTATTCTATTCTTCATTTCCCTCTAAAAATTCATTCCTCCTAAACAGCTGCTATATGCACCAATATTTGTTAACTTGGAGAAAACTTAACCTACTTTGAGAGTTACATTGCATTAAGTAATTACAGAAAAGCCAGACCAAGTGATAATACTGTAACAAACCATTATGTAATGAATCTCTTTCAACCTGTGGCATCACTAAGGGTGGAGTCATTCCTCCCTCCTGACAGTATCACTTGGTGCAGTTCAGCCTCTCCACAACCCCCCCCCCACTGTGGCCACTGCTTTCAACCTTTCCTCATAAATGTTGTTCATGTTTGACAATGGGCAGATGAGATAACCTACATTTGTCTGCATTTTGAAGAGTTTGGTGGCACAATTCTGGATCTGTGTGTGTCCAGAAAAGCAGCTCAAAATGCCAGCAGGATAAACAAGGTTTGGGAAAGCATCCAAGCCCCAGTGATAGTTACTTAGGGAGCCAGATAAAGTTCAGGTTCCACTTCTTGGAGAAGCAGCAATGCAGGCAAGAAGGCACACAGAAAAGAGTCCAGAATACAGTCCAAAAAGGCAGGGCTTAGAGAAGGCAGTGTTGTCCAGAAGTTGGTCCGTGGGTCAGCAGGATCAGGCAACAGGGTAGACAGGAACAGTCCAAGGTCAAGGCACTAGTCAAGGTATCAAGGATTCAGGCACCGAAGTCAGTAGGAAGCTTTCTCCAAGGAGATCAGTTGATCTCTGACAAAGCCTCCATTGCATCTCCCAGCCTATATAAAGCAATTAAGGCTTTGCTAGGTGTTTCTTAATGAGGCTCAAACCTGATTTCCCTTCCCAGGAGCTCCCGGTTAGCCCTCTCTCTGTAGGGTTAGTCCTGAGTTCAGGATCCTCACTCCAGGATGTTCCCCACAGTCCCCAAAATCATCCAGTAGCCACCACCACCACCGACTGAGTCAAACTGGGGGGCTTCTTTCCCCTTGGGACCCCCCTTTCTCACGCACAATGCAATGGGAAGTTGTGCATAGTCTATATTAATCAGTGGCACTCCTTGCCACTATAGAATCAACTAACTCTCTCCTCTTAACCCCAGAGGAGGCTCACAGTAGCATAGTCAAGAGTAAGGCACGTGGTAAGCATCAGTATAGGAAGATTAATCAGTTTACTTTATTCAAGAGAAGTAGTCATGCAATCTTGCATGAGGCAGGATTCTCCCCTACCTCAGACAGGCAGGCTTAAAGTGATAGCAATACAGAGTATCAAGATCAAAGCATTACATTACTCAGGTTACATTCAGTTACTAATTTAGCTACATTCAACCAAAGTAAAGCAATTAAAAAGAATTCCCTAACGCAAGAAAAAAGGCCCTAATCTCTACTAAATACTAAACAGATATCAGAGTACGATATAATTTTTTGTCCTCTCCATTGAAGCCCCCTTGTCGTGGGAGAGAGGCTTGTGTACCCTAATGACGTTTTGAGCTATGCTGGCGGTGGCATAATAGCCACTGGTAGGGTCTCCCATGCCAGACAGGTCAAAACTGAAGGGTCTCCCATGCCAGACAGGTCAAAACTCAAGGCTCACCCGGGAAATGACCGACTTGTTCGGCAGCATCCTGAATGACCAAGCAGCCTTTTTTAAGGAGAGCACTGCTTGCTCCATATGCAGAGGGGCCTAGAAAAGGTGGCCTAATGAAAGCTCATCCCCAACTGCCTGGTTGGCTAGCCGCGGCCAATGGGAATCTTCTGATGTGGTCAAGCCAAGGCAAAGAAACAAAGGCGCACACCAGCCTCCAAAGGTGTAAATAAACTGACGCTTGCATGCTGGAACATCAGAACCATGCGAGACTCTGAAAATAGTAGACAGCCTGAGCGTCGTTCTGCTCTAATAGCCCATGAAATATTACGGCTTAATATTGACATCGCCGCTCTTAGTGAAGTTTGTCTCCATGAGGAAGGCAGCTGTAAAGAACACGGTGCTGGCTACACACTTTACTGGTCTGGCAAACCCAAAACCGAAAAACATCTTTCAGGAGTAAGCTTTATGATTAAAAACTCCATTGCCTCCAAACTCGAGACCTTGCCAACAGGACACTCTGATCGCATTATTTCCTTATGCATCCCACATGTTGTTCTCTTTAGTATATATGCCCCAACTATGCAAGCCGACCCTGTAGAGAAAGACAAATTCTACACAGACCTACGCCAACTCATACAAAAAGTCCCTGTTGAAGATAAAATTCTTATCCTTGGTGACTTCAAAGCCAGAGTAGGAAAGAACTTCGAAGCCTGGAAAGCTGTCTTAGGCAAGCATGGTGTTGGAAATTGCAATGATAATGGACACCTCCTGCTAGAGTTCTGTGCAGAACAACAGCTGACTGTTACAAACACTATCTTTCAGCAGAAAGACAGCTTGAAGACAACCTGGATGCATTCCCGATCCAAACATTGGCACCTCATTGACTATGTTCTAGTCCATCAGAGAGACATTCGTGATTTCTGTCATACTCGAGTGATGCTCAGGGCAGAATGCCAAACAGATCATCACCTCGTCAGATGTAAACTAAATTTCATCTTAAGTTCAAACCTAAGAGGGGTGGCATCTTAAAGAAGGGACTCCAAGTCAACAATCTTCAACAAGCTACCATGAGAGACAACTTCCAGGCAAATCTACAAACAAAACTTTAAGACCATCCTACAGATCCTTCTTCTACAGTGCTCTGGCAATATATCAAAAACAGTATACTCCAGTCTGCAGAAGAATCCCTCGGGTTCTCCCACAAGAAAAATCAAGACTGGTTTGATGAAAACAACCAAGAGATCCAGGAGCTGTTGGCAAGGAAGAAAGCTGCTCACCAGGCATACCTCGCCCAGCCAACCTGTCATGTAAGAAAAGCAGCTTTCCGCCTCACATGTAGCAAACTACAACAAAAACTCCGACATGCAGAACAAGTGGTGGATCAATATAGCAGAAAAGACACAATGCTGTGCAGATCTGGGTGATCATAGAGGATTTTATGAAGCTCTTAAAGCAGTGTTTGGACCTACTTATCAGCTCCAAAGCTCCTTATATACTACAGATCGTCAAACAGTAATTACTGATAAAGCCTCCATCCTGAATCGATGGGTTGAACATTTTGAAAGTCTCTTTAGCGCCAACTGAGTAGTCCAAGGCTCAGCTATCCAACATATGATACAAAAACCAATGAAAAATGAATTGGACATAGCTCCTACTTTGGAAGAGACCCTTAAGGCCATACAGCAGATGAAAAACGGCAAGGCAGCTGGGATTGATGGAATCCCACCTGAAGTTTGGAAACACGGAGGTCATGTACTCCATGATAAATTCCACAAATTCCTTGTGAATTGCTGGGGAAAAAGGGGAACTGCCATCAGACCTACGAGATGTAGTCATCATCACCTTGTACAAGAACAAAGGAGCAAACTCCGATTGCTCAAACTATCGAGGCATAACACTGCTCTCTATTGCTGGAAAAATCCTTGCAAGGATACTCCTGAACAGATTAGTTCCTGCTATTGCAGAGAAACTTCTTCCTGAAAGCCAATGTAGCTTCAGAGCCAATAGGAGTACTACAGACATGGTATTTGCCCTTAGACAACTGCAAGAAAAATGTAGAGAGCAGAACAAGGGTCTCTATTTAACATTTGTCGACCTCACCAAAGCCTTCGACACTGTAAGTAGAAAAGGTCTGTGGCAGATCCTGGAAAGACTAGGATGTCCCTCCAAATTCCTTAAAATGATTATCTTGCTACACAAGGGCCAGTGTGGTCAAGTCAGATATGGCAATGCTCTTTCAGAGCCCTTTTTAATAACTAATGGAGTGAAGCAAGGTTGTGTTCTTGCACCAATTTTATTTACAATTTTCTTTAGCATGATGCTCCAAAGGGCTATGGCAGAGCTTGAAGAAGACGAGGGCATCTATATATGTTACCGTACTGAGGGTAGCTTGTTTAACTTAAGCCTTCTGAGGGCTCACACTAAGACTCTAAACTATCTAGTCTGTGAGCTGCTCTTCGCTGATGATGCTGCCCTTGTTGCCCACACAGAAGCAGCTCTGCAGCTTTACAATAGCTGGAGAGCTGTTTGGGCTGGAAGTCATCCTGAAGAAAATAGAAGTTCTTTATCAGCCTGCACGAAAGGACGAACACCACCATCCCCATATTGCCATCTGCAAATCTGTGCTCAAGTCCGTTCAGCAGTTCACCTACCTGGGAAGCATCATCTCCTCAGATGCCAAGATTGACAAAGAGATCGATCACAGATCAGCAAAGGCATATAGTGCATTTGGAAGACTTCAAAAAAGAGGCTGGAGCAATAAACACCTGAGGCAAAGCACAAAAACCAGTGTGTATAGAGCCATTGTACTGTCTATCCTCCTTTATGGATCTGAAACATGGGTCACCTATCGCCACCACCTAGTACTCCTCGAACACTTTCATCAGCGCTGTCTATGCACAATCCTAACTATACACTGGGCTGACTATGTGATGAATGTTGCTGTCCTTGAGCAAGCAGCGATCACCAGCATTGAGGCCATGATATTGAGAACATAGCTGCATTGGGCAGGGCACATTTCTAGGATGGAGGACCATCGCCTTCCAAAAATACTTCTCTACGGTGAACTCGCCACGGGTCAGCGTAAGAGGGGCACTCTAAAAAAGCTATACAAAGACTCCCTGAAACAACATCTCAGGCTTGGCCAAATTGATCACTAGTTGTGGTCTGCCCTGGCCTCACATTGGGAGGCATGGAGACACACTATCCACATTGCTGCAGCCTTATTTGAGAACTCACGCCAAACAAGTCTTGAAGAGAAATGACAACGCAGAAAGAATCACAACCCAAAAACATCACTCAAGGAGACCTTCTGCTGTGCTTTCTGCAAGTGGACTTGTTTATCTCGGATTGGCCTTTTTAGTCATCAGCGCGCTTGCAGAAAGTGCGGGATGAGTCCTTCCTGAATCTTCGTTTGTGAAGAAAAGCCAGAGAGAGATAATTTTTTGTGGTGTCTACCATTTCATTCACAAAGATACCCACCATGCAACACATGCAGGCCTGTTGGAGTTTAAAAAGTTCCAGCTAATTTTTCCTCCATTTCCCTTCCCAATTCCTTCCTCCAATGTTATGAGTCATGCTCAATAAATATGAATTGCAAAGTAGACTGTGATGCTTAAGGCAGAGAACTTCTTCTTGCCAGAGTCTGCACACATTGTAAAGGGTCATATTGGAAGGGTAGGGGAGTGAAAAGCCTGGATCCCTGTCCATCCTGGAGCTCTCAGATCTCATTTTAAAGTACAAACTAGAATTTTGCTCCCTCCTGCTTTCTCCAGAGGTCCCCTTCATCCACTGCCCTGATCTTCAGCCACCCAACTTCTTCACATCAGAAGGTGAGAAAACCCACATGTGTCTTAGTCTGTAGTTCCTTAAATTTAGCTACATCCCTCTATTCCCCACCGCCCAGATTGGTCAGGAGTAGTATTTTTTGCACACGTGCCATCAATCCTCTTTTTCATTTGAGAAACTGCTATTAACAGCTTGTATAGACTGTTCTGTTGGTCTATCTTTTTCTATTCTTTTAATGAATAAATTATTCTTTTGCTGCAAAATCAGTTTCTCCCTTCTGCTTCAATTTTACTTCTAGTTATTGTAGTTAATTATCTGTTTTTTAAAACCTTTAGCATAGAGTTACTGCCTGGAAGAACTCCCCACCCCAAACCAATAAACCCAGTGCACTGCTCTTAACACCAAAGCTGAAATACCCTTCTGTGGCCTATGCATGTGGCTTCAAATAGTGAAGTATTTTCCCCCCAGTCCAAACCAGACCATAGTTGAAAGCAGCATGTTCTGAACTTGAAGCATAGAAAGAAAGAGTAGAAAACAAAGTTCACATGACTGAAGCATTTAAGGATTACCTACATATATGAATAGAATATGCAGTCTCTGTTCTTTGATACCTAGAACTAAGTTTTCAGATAATTTAGAATGCAGTCCCTTCCAGTACACAATATTCCTCTGAAGAACTATCAACTTATTTTTATGCTTTGGAATTAGGACCTGCAAATGATTATTTAGCTCTATATAAAAAAGCCAAGTGGAAGCTTAAAGTACTCAGAGAGGATGTTTGGGTATTTATAAATATGAACATTGTTGCACATTCACTTTCAGGCATTTTCTTCCATTCTGCATGCATGCTAAATATTCCAAATAAGTTCCAGTCCAATTGATGCTGGCAGAAACTCAGATTCACTCTTAATTTATAGTGGAGGAGCAGTGCCCAGCAATAAAACCATTCTTGAATTGTACCCAACAGTATATATACCATGAAGAAAGAGTTCCTGTTGGGCAGATCTAATTCACTTCATCATGCAGGAGGAAAAAAAGGAAAAAGAAAAAAGGGGAAAAGGAGATGTCTTGGACTTTCATAGATTTATTGTGATTCATCAGCAGAAGCAAACAGCAAGGCAACATGCATTCTTCTATACTATTTCACTTCTCATTCACATTGCTCTCCTAATTTCACATGCAGAATATATTAAACATGGCTGCTTCCCGCCACCTCCCTCATTGTATAGCTCCTTCCTTTTTTAGGGATGCTGGTGAAATCTGCCACCGAATCTGCTGGTACCAGATTTTCCCTCTTTTTTAAATTTATTTTTTATTAATTATCATCATACAAACACATATATTCCATTCCAATTTACATATTCCTTTAATTCCATATTTTACTTTACAAAAACTCAAGTCACTGTTTTATCCATTATGCATATCAAATCTACAGTTTCATTAATCAACCTGTAATCTTTGCATACCATTCCTTTAATCTCTTCTTATGACTTGTTCTAACTTCCTTTCCATAAATCCCAAGTGTATCCAGATTAACCAATCAGGTAGAAAACAAATAAACTTATTATTTATCATTCTGTCTTCTTCTGCCTTTCCATAGCTAAATCTCTATAACTGTTCTTTGTAACACTCCATTCCTTTAGATGTTTTCCCATTGCTAAGGTTAAATCCATTTCTAGCTGTGAAAAACACACGCCAGATGAACTCAAGCCACAGTCTTCCCCCCCCCCCAAAAAAAACAGCAGAAAGAGCTGGGTATCTGTTACTCACAATCCCTGAGGATTCAAAACTGTGTCACCATGTCATAAGCTGGCCCTTCTCTTTCAGCAGGAAGGGAAGGCTTCCAGCTTATTTATACAACCTGAAAAACACACTCTCAAGGGCTTCTCTAGTCTAGAAATCCCTTTCATAAAGCAGGCCACCACCACTCACTGACTTTGCCCCTTTTCACATCTAGTGCATTGAGAAACCAGACAGGGTGTGCTAAAGAAAACAATAATAACCCTTTTCTTTATCCTAGAGAAGTTTCTGATAGCTGACCAAGAAGGCAGGTGATTCAGGGAGGTTCTGAAATAACAGAAAGCTTTATTCAGTTCTAGAAGTCTATGTTACTGGGGAGAGCAGGACTTCCCCCAGGCTTCAACTTAGGAGTTTACAAAGTTATACATTCATTCAGAGCACTTCAAGTAAAATCATAAACTAACGCAGCTATCTAGTCGGTCCCTAAGCTACTAAATGGAAGGTAACTTACAGTCTGGCAGGATACAGCAGTCTCTGTGATGGAATTCAGAGTCCAGAGTCCTGTTTTGGACAGAAGCCTTCTCCTGGCTTCAGATATCATTTTAGGGCCTTGGTGTTATCCAGCCCTTAAGAAAGGCTGGCTCCCCCCAACCGTTTATTATAACAGTTGCATCTTGTTGATTACTCCATGTGGCTCAAGGCTCTCACCATCCACATGAGGCATGAGGCTTCTCAGAACAAAGGAAAGGTCAAAACTTCTTAATTCTAGTGTGGTCATCTCTGATTGGGTCTGCATTGCCAAGTTCTCATTGGCTCTCCAGTCAGGTGATGTGATGTTTATTCAATGAGGTTCCCATCCCCTTAACAGACCTAATAAGGGGCGGAACTTTCCAATGTTGTAACTGTGAGTTTGTGATGAGGATTCCGTGATGACTGGCAGGAAGCTGTCTCCTTATTTCTTATAATAGTAATATATTCCTAATCTCATCCCCTTCTTGATTAGATTCCCAATATTTGATCATGCAGATTTTCCCTCTTTTGAAAGGGTGGCACCTTGTGATCCCAGAATGCTTTGCCTCAGTGCAAGCTGTGGCTAAGTGGAAGGAACCACAGATCTTCAAAATAAATAAATAAATATTTATTATGTATATTCCTGCAGAAAACAATGTGTTACTTTTCCATGTGATGAATGAGGATAAAATGAAAACAAATAAAGAGAAGTAAGAGCAAACACATTTTTGTGTTGCAAATGTATACAACTGGCTTCATATTAGAGCACCTTATGGAAAAATATGTATTATTTTCCACATTATTTTCCACCAAAAATCTGCTGGTAAAAACAAAACAAAACAGGAAGTTCATTGTAATATGATAACTATGAATGATAGTACCTTATATCCTGAAACATATGTTGGTTGGATCATGTTTGAACTGTACATCACTATTCTCAATCATCATGCAAGATAATCCATATCTATCTCTGACTTGTCTTCAGGCAACAGTGATGTGCCAGTGCATCATGGTTCCAGTGAGCATGTTGCTGACATGTTAGCATTAAACACAAATTGTTCAATCCATGCCCATGGTAAGTGCATTTCAATGTGCTGGGTACAAGTTGCATATTTACAAGGGTAGCAACATTTACATGGCCCATGTAAATAAGCTCATAAACTCATAAGCTATACCATTTTGCCAAAATTGACATTTTATTAACATCAGAAATCAAGCAGATCAGAAACAGAGCCATTCACACAAATATTTAAAAGGTTTTTAAATCAGAGAAATTTCTCAACTCAAATCATTCCAACCTCCTTTCAGGTGAGGTTGGAAGGAAGAAGATCTGATCTTATCGTAAGTAATATATGGGAATTTTCCTCCAAAGGCAACAACATTCAGCTTTTTAGAATGATGGAGTTAGTTTTAGATGGCATCCAAGAGTTCAAAAATCAATACAGGTATCTTATCTACAGACATTCAATTGCAAATAAAGTAATATGACTTTTTGTTTGCCTGCTTCACAGACCTTCTATTCTTGCCAGTGCAGCATCATTTGATATCTCTTGCGACTGGAACACAAAATGCATTAAAATTACTGTTGACTGGTGCAACTATTATGGCTGTTCAAATGCCTTCTTAACTTGTGAGAAATGAAAAAACTTTTTGAAGAAATGAGTGTTATTTTTAATAGTTTAAAAAAAAACCAAAAAACCCCACCAAAACAGCTGATAGCTAGCAAACAATGTCTGAGACAAATCAATAACAAGATTCATGGAATGTTTAATCGACCCTATGTTATTCTGATATAAAAATAAACTATAGATGTGTTTAATGGAGCTTTGCCATTCCCTTATGATTTATTGAAAATTGCATTTGTGGGGATTTCCCCCCCCCCTAAAGAAAAAAAAAAGAACAGTTTAAATATTAAATGCAATAGTTACAACCAAGCTGGTTGCAAAACTTTTTTGTTGCCTCACAGTGCTGGAAGCAATTGGACTGCCATCTCCTGATGTGTTCTTGAAACATTTGAAAAAGAGATTCAGTTTTCCTTCTTCAAAGCATATGAAAGCTGGCATTAGTGTGATTTTTTTTAAAAAAAACCAAAACCAAAAACAACATGATTTTTCACACATGCAGGAATATCCACTGGTAGCTGGTGGCTCCCATATCAATCTGGTGAGGAATGAACTCTTAGTTTTATTCCAAACTATAAAGGAGCTTTTCAAGATGTTGAGTATAAGGTCCAGCACCTTGGATAGCTCCTTTAAGATGCAGATTAAGACCTAGGACTTTATCAGACTAGCGGCTAATGATGCTGTAGTTCCACGAATGAGGAAAGCAGAAACATAGTGGCATTATTTTGCTTACTATTGCATGTCCCTGTAATCGCATGATTCAGACACCACAGAATTATTGCACAATGACCATTAGTACTTTAAAAATCAGAGTTTACTTTCATGATTTAGCATGGGCAAGATTTCAGTGGTTCTCATGAGAAGACACGAGCACACTTAAAAACACCAAAAAAGAACCCCTCTTTATTAACAAAGTAAATCAACACTTAAGCACACCTAAACATGTGCAAACAAAGCAGGACAGTTCATAGACAGAGTGTACTGCAGATAGTTTTCACCTTCTCATTCGGATGTTTTCTCACCAGGAATAGGGGAGGGGGAAGAGGACCACCTATTCATGATGTAATCTTGCAATTTCAGAGGGATGTGTTTTTGCATGCTCTTCAATACTGTGAAAATAGCAATCTTGAGAGCTATTGATGGCTTGTCCTGTTAATGGAAAACAATGCCTTATTTGTGGCTGGAGCACAAAGTAACCATGGGAGGACTATGATGTCATGTGATAGAAGGACACTTCGCACTATTGTGGGATCATAATCATGTGAATTTTGCCACGTCTGGTAAAGTTCCCTAGAGTGGACTCACCGCCCTGCTGTTATTGAAGCTTCCATTAGGGTTACCAGTTCTTTTAAGTACATTTGGGAATACATTCAGTTGCCTTCCAAAGAATTAGACCATGAGTCCATCTAGAAGAATAATGTCTAAAATGTCTAGCAGTTACTTATGGGGGACCTCTCCATTGACGCCCCCTTGTCGTGGGAGAGAGGCTTGCGTACCCTAATGATGTTTTGAGCTATGCTGGTGGTGGCATAATAGCCACTGGTAGGGTCTCCCATGCCAGACAGGTCAAAACTGAAGGGTATGACAAAGAGCATCAAAGGGCAGGATGGGCTCTCTAGCCTTATGGCAACCGTCCTAGGAGAAGGAAAACTCCAATCCCAAACCCGGGCAGATGGTGCTCGTCCAACCCTGTAAGGTCAACCATCTAAGAGAAGGAAACTCTAATCAAACCTACGGCTCGAGGACCTCTCTGCCACGTCTATGCTTGCAAGGCCACGGCAGATGAATCTCTGGTTTAAAGGGTGAGGCCAGTTCTGTGCACGCTGCGCTCCACCAGAAAAATCCATTGCACAGGCTCAAAGGACAAATCCAGTTCCAAAAAAGCCCTGTAGCGACTGGTGAGGGACGAAACCGGCAGGTGTAAAGATGCACTGGAAGCCACAGCCCCAACCCTGCATGCAGGCGGTTCAGGACATTGGTCGCTCAAGACTGACCCGGAAGATGACAGTCTTGTTTGGCAGCATCCTGAATGACCAAGCAGCCTTTTTAAGGAGAGCACTGCTTGCTCCATATGGAGAGGGGCCTAGAAAAGGTGGCCTAAAGAAAGCTCATCCCCAACTACCTGTTTGGCTAGCCGCGGCCAACGGGAATCTTCTGATGCGGTCAAACCAAGGCAACGAAACAAAGGCACACACCGGCCTCCAAAGGTGTAAATAAACTGACACTTGCATGCTGGAACATCAGAACCATGCAAGACTCTGAAGATAGTGGGCGGCCTGAGCGTCGCTCTGCCCTAATAGCCCATGAACTATAACGACTTAATATTGACATTGCTGCTCTTAGTGAAGTTCGTCTCCATGAGGAAGGCAGCCTTAAAGAAAACGGCGCAGGCTACACACTTTACTAGTCTGGCAAACCCAAAACCGAAAAACATCTTTCAGGAGTAGGCTTTATGATTAAAAACTCCATTGCCTCCAAATTCGAGACCTTGCCAACAGGACACTCTGATCACATTATTTCCTTACGCCTCCCACATGTTGTTCTCTTTAGTATATATGCACCAACTATGCAAGCCGACCCTGTAGAGAAAGACAAATTCTACACAGACCTACGCCAACTCATACAAAAAGTCTCTGTAGAAGATAAAATTCTTATCCTTGGTGACTTCAATGCCAGAGTAGGAAAGAACTCCGAAGCCTGGAAAGGTGTCTTAGGCAAGCATGGTGTTGGAAATTCCAATGATAATGGACACCTCCTGCTAGAGTTCTGTGCAGAACAACAGCTGACTATTACAAACACTATCTTTCAGCAGAAAGATAGCTTGAAGACAACCTGGATGCATCCCCGATCCAAACATTGGCACCTCATTGACTATGTTCTAGTCCATCAGAGAGACATTCGTGATGTCCGTCATACACGAGTGATGCCCAGTGCAGAATGCCAAACAGATCATCGCCTCGTCAGATGTAAACTAAATCTTCATCTTAAGTTCAAACCTAAGAGGGGTGGCATCTTAAAGAAGAGACTCCAAGTCAACAATCTTCAACAAGCTACCCTGAGGGACAACTTCCAGGCAAATCTACAAACGAAACTTTAAGACCATCCTACAGATCCTTCTCCTACAGTGCTTTGGCAACATATCAAAAACAGTATCCTCCAGTCTGCAGAAGAATCCCTCAGGTTCTCCCACAAGAAAAATCAAGACTGGTTTGATGAAAACAACCAAGAGATCCAGGAGCTGTTGGCAAGGAAGAAAGCTGCTCACCAGGCATACCTCGCCCAGCCAACCTGTCATGTAAGAAAAGCAGCTTTCCGCCTCACATGTAGCAAACTACAACAAAAACTCCGACATGCAGAACAAGTGGTGGATCAATATAGCAGAAAAGACACAACGCTGTGCAGATCTGGGTGATCATAGAGGATTTTATGAAGCTCTTAAAGCAGTGTTTGGACCTACTTATCAGGTCCAAAGCCCCTTATATACTACAGATCATCAAACAATAATTACTGATAAAGCCTCCATCCTGAATCGATGGGTTGAACATTTTGAAAGTCTCTTTAGTGCCAACCGAGTAGTCCAAGGCTCAGCTATCCAACATATGATACAAAAACCAATGAAAAATGAATTGGACATAGCTCCCACTTTGGAAGAGACCCTTAAGGCCATACAGCAGATGAAAAACGGCAAGGCAGCTGGGATTGATGGAATCCCACCTGAAGTTTGGAAACACGGAGGTCATGCACTCCATGAAAAATTCCACTAATTCCTTGTGAATTGCTGGGAAAAAGGGGATCTGCCATCAAACCTCTGAGATGCAGTCATCATCACCCTGTACAAGAAAAAAGGAGCAAAATCTGACTGCTCAAACTATCGAGGCATAACACTGCTCTCTATTGCTGGAAAAATCCTTGCAAGGATACTCCTGAACAGATTAGTTCCTGCTATTGCAGAAGAAATTCTCCCTGAAAGCCAATGTGGCTTCAGAGCCAATAGGAGTACCACAGACATGGTATTTGCCCTTAGGCAACTGCAAGAAAAATGTAGGGAGCAGAACAAGGGTCTCTATGTAACAATTGCCGACCTCACCAAAGCCTTTGACACTGTAAGTAGAAAAGGTCTGTGGCAGATCCTGGAAAGACTAGGATGTCCCCCCAAATGTCAGTTGGAGGTCACAATGATCTGGGATGTGTCTAGAAATCTAAAACCCAAATTAAGATTATGCAGAAAGCCCCTTAGTAAATGCACTATCATAGATTTTCTTGGCAAAATTTATTCTGAGGAGGTTTGCCCTTGCCTTCATGTTAGACTGAGACAGTATTTCTGCGGGGGGGGGGGGGGGGCGGGGACTTACAATTGGCAAGTTTTACCTATACATCACTTAAAAGTTTTCCCTGATGTAACAGTACAGGGACTTCTTGAGAAATTCAATATTCTTTCCTTAAGAAAGGGACAGTTAGCTTCACACAGGCCAGGGGTAGCCTGGATCTTAAGGGAAGTTAATTTTCTTTTATTGCCCTTTTATTGCACTGATTAAGGAGAAATAATTAATGGCATTGTAATTGGATGTAAAAATACCTAAAATACAATATACTGTACTTTGTTGGGTTATTTACATTTGGACAGCATTCTATAATGCTTTGTCTGTAGATAGTGGATCCTATGCTAATCTAACTTAGACAATGGCCCTTTAGATATCTAATATGTTGAAAAGTATGACCTATTTATACCAACTGAGCATCTGTCTCCTAGATATCTTTTTTTGCTGACTCATAGATAAATATTATTTTCCCATATAGGATATACATACTCAGCTCATTCACTGACTTGGTGATAAAGAAATCTGCAATTCCACTTAAAGTGGGGGTATAATAGATATTGCATTTTGTACTTCTTAAGGAAGAAAGTCAAGAGAAAAACATAATTACTTTACCAGAACTTCAGACAGAATTCAATCCATCCTAAAAGCAAAATAATAATAATGTATGTTTACATAACCTTCTACAACCTAAATTCTATAGTTGTGATATTTCTCTAATAGGTAAATGGATATTGCCATCAGATACTTGATGTAAAAATAAATCAGTTTACCTTATGTTATATTATTAATGGTTATATATTGAACAAAACTTCACATTAAGGTGCATGACATACTGACAGCTTTTTTTTTTTCCTCTTGTACATTTGTCACTAATAATTATTAGGGAAATTCCATAGTTATACCTTGGATGCAAACAAAAACCAGTCCTTTGCAAACCCAAACCAGTCCTTTTCTAAATATCTAATAGGGTTATATTAAACTAAAACCAAATTCAGTATCTTGTGAAATAAAGCAATACCCTCAAGGTACCAGATGCCATCTGATCTTTGAAGTTAAGCTCTGGTTAATACTTGGATGGGTGATTGCCCACAAATGCCAGGTGGTGCAAGCAATATTTCACAGGAAGGAACTGGTAAAACCACCTCTGAGTAGTCCTCGCCTAAGAAAACCTGATGAAATACATGGGGTCACCATAGGTCAACAGACAACTTGAAGGAGCATGCATACACACACAGAGAAGCAAACAGTGAGTACACAAGAAATTAGTGAGAGGGAAGTTAATAGGTGAATAAGTTGGATGAGATCCAAAAAGTCTATCAATAAGTATCCTAATTTTATTAATAGAATCATAGAATCATAGAATTGTAGAGTTGGAAGAGACCACAAGGGCCATCCAGTCCAACCTCCTGCCATGAAGGAAATCACGATCAAAGCATCCCTAACAGATGGCCATCCAGCCTCTGTTTAAAGACCTCCAAGGAAGGAAACCCCACCACACTCCAAGGGAGTGTGTTCCACTGCCAAACAGCTCTTACTGTCAGAAAGTACCTCCTTAATGTTGAGGTGCAATCTCTGTTCCTGGAGCTTACAACCATTGCTCTGTGTTCTAGTTTCTGGAGCAGCAGAAAATAAGCTTGCTCCATCCTCAATGTGACACCCCTTCAAATACTTAAAAAAGGCTACCATATCGCCCCTTAACCGTCTTTTTTCTAGGCTAAATATACCCAGCTCCTTATGTCTTTCCTCATAAGGCATGGTTTTCAGACCTTTCACCATTTTCGTCACCCTCCTCTGGACATGCTCCAATTTGTCTATATCCTTTTTGAATTGTGATGGCCAGAACTGGACGCGGTATTCTAGGTGAGGCCTGACCAAGGCAGAATAGAGTGGCACTATTACTTCCCTTGATCTAGACACTATACTTCTATTGATGCAGCCCAAAATCACATTGGCCTTTTCAGCCGCTGCATCACACTTTTGACTCATGTTCAACTTGTGGTCTATTAGGACTCCTAGATCCCTTTCGTACATACTCTCGTTCAGCCATGTCTCCCCCATCCTATATCTATGCATTTTGTTTTTCTGCCCTAAGTGCAGTATCATACATTTCTCCATCTTGAATTTCATTTTGTTACCTTTGACCCAGCTTTCTAGTCTATTCAGGTCATTTTGAATTTTGCTCCTGTCCTCTAGGGTGTTAGCTACTCCTCCTAATTTGGTGCAATCTGCAAATTTGATAAGTATGGCCCTAATTCCCTCATCGAAGTCATTGATAAAGATGTTGAATAGCACTGGGCCCAGGACAGAACCCTCTGGCACTCCACTGGTCACATCTTTCCAAGACAAAGAGGAGCCACTGCTCAGCACCCTTTGGGTTTGGCCGGTCAACCAATTACAAATCCATTTAACAGTTAACTTGTCTAGCCCACATTTTACAAGCTTGTTTGCAAGAATGCCATGGGGAACTTTTTCAAAGGCCTTACTGAAATCAAGGTATGCAATATCCACAGCGTTCCCTTCATCTACCATATTTTTTTTTAATTTTATCAAAAAAAGAAATCAGATTAGTCTGGCATGACTTGTTTCTCTGAAACCCATGTTGACTTTTTGTGATTATGGCATTGCCTTCTAAATATTCACAGACTCTCTGTTTAATGATCTGATCCAGAATCTTCCCTGGTATTGATGTCAGACTAACTGGACGATAATTGTTGGGGTCCTCTTTTTTCCCCTTTTTGAAGATGGGGACAACCTTTGCCATCCTCCAGTCTGCTGGGACTTTTCCTTTTCTCCAGGAGTTTTCAAAGATTATTGCCAATGGCTCTGAGATTACATTTGCGAGCTATTTTAATACCCTTGGACATAGTTCATCCAATCCTGGAGATTTAAATTCATTTAGCTTAAGAAGGTATTCCTGTACTACCATTTTACATATTCTGTGCTGGATTTCCCCTATTGTGTCCTCTGTTCCATTCTCCTCAGGTTGGTCCTCCTTTTCCTTTTCTGAAAACACTGAGGCAAAGAAGGTTTTGAGTAATTTTGCCTTTTCTCTGTCCCCTGTCAGCATTTTGCCATCTTCTCCATGTAGTGGTCCTACTATTTCTTTCTTCTTCCTTTTGCTGCAGACATACCCCAAAAAACCCTTTTTATTGTTCTTAACCTCTCCAGTGAGCCTGAGCTCATTCTGCACTTTAGCTTTTCTGACTTTACTCCTGTTCGCTATTTGTTTGAATTCTTCTTTGGTGATTTCCCCCTTTTTCCATCTCCTATTGGTTTTGTTATTATAGTCTCATTTATTAATGTACATCTTGTCTGTTGTTTGATTGGTCTATGTACTGTATGAATAAATTGAAATTGACTACAAATTAATAAAGAATGACCAAAATTCTACAAACTTGTCTTTGTTTTGATGATTCCTTTAGTAGCTTTTAGTCTGTGTTTGTCTACTAGTACAATGTATAAGATCCTATATTCTTTTCATCCATGTCTTCATGTATAGGTTTTATCTAAATAATCCTGAATGGCAGAGGGTTGGACTGGATTGCCCTTGTGGTCTCTTCCAGCTCTTTGATTTTATGATTCTAACTACTTTGTTCTTAAATGTCTGGCTTTGAATCTCTATGTAGTCAAACATGTTATTGTATGAGGGTTGCCATCCCCTTTTTTTCTCTAGTAGGCTGATCATCCTTTGCTGATAGATGCAGGAATAAGGAGACCAGTCAGAGACCACACATATAGCTGGATTGTAAAGGGACACTTTTATTAAGGTATGACCTATTTAACCCTTTTCTGAGAGATCTGCAACAGAGGGAGCAACCTAGTGTGGGAATAGCTGGGGCCAGGAGGTGAGCACCAAGTCCTCCTCCCCAACCTCCCTTTGGCGAAAACACCTGAACCCCAGGGAGAAAACACAAGCTGGGTTGCTCCCCAGTGAGGCTGCATTGGGAAGGTCAACCCAAAAGTTCCCCCCAAAATTTGCATAAATTAAAGGGAGGGTTTATCCCTCAGGCCAGCCTCAAAGGAGGTCACTTTCCCCACCCCTCAGTTCACAGGACTTAAAGGGGCAGTTCCAGTTCCCCCCTTCACCTCTAAAAAGGGGGAGATGCCAAAGGTGCTCTCTGAACTATCCAATCTCCCCCTCTACCTGCCAAGTGACCACCTAATGAAGACACCACCCTAAGCCAATTATCATGTCTGCATCCACAGTGTGAGGTAGATAAAAAGACCCAGGTAAAAGAGCAAAAATTCCTACCTGGCCCCAAAGCAACCAATTAAATCACACTGATTCATTGGTGGGAGGGTGGGCCAATCTGATCAAGCAATGAAAAGGAGGAGGTGGAGGGCGGCTGAGTTTAAATACTCTCTGGCCCCACCCCCACTCTCCAAGTGACTGCACAGGTATTAAGGCCACATTAAAGAGCCTCCATCCTGCATTTTAGCAAAAGGGGTTCCTACAGCGCTGTTGGGACCATGCTGGGAACCCTATAAAATCTACATGGGAGGCAAATTCAACATGGCCCTCTGCATGTTGGTAATACCTGCACATACTTAATTTATATAATCTAGACAGAGATAATTTTCTTTCAGTGTTACTTTAATAAGAGTTTAGCACAATGCTGCAGATGTCATTAATCTGGATTTCAGCAAAACATTTGATAAGGTACTCCATAATATTTTGATTACCCAACTGATGAAATTTGGAATAGATGGGAACACTGTCAGATGGATCCATAATTCATTGGAAAACTGTGCTCAAAGAGTTGTCCTCAATGGCTGTGCTTCAAATTGGAAGGAGGTCTTGAGAAAAGTGCCTCAGATTTCTGTCCTAAGGCTATTACTTTGTAACATTATTATCAATGACTTAGATGACAGGATGGAGAGACTCTCCGTCCAGTTTTCAGATGACACAAAACTGGGAGGAGTGGCTAACACATTGGAAGAGAGGAGCAGAATTCAAAAGGACCTTGATAAAGTAGAAAATTGGGCACAAAATAATAAAATGAAATTCAATAGGCCAAAAAAACCCACAAAACCTGACACCATAAAAACTAAATGCATAGGTATAGGATTGAGGGTGCACATAGCTCAGCAGTACTACATGTGAAAAGGACATTGAGATTATTGTTGATCCTAAGATGAACTTGAGCCAGCAGTGTAATGATGCAGCAAAGAAGGTGAATGCTATTCTAGCCTGTATTAATAGAAATGTAGCTTCCAAGTTAAGAGAAGTAATAGTCCCATGATATTCTGTGCTGGTCAGGTCTCATCTCAGGCACTGAATTCAGTTCTGGATGCCTCATTTTAAGAAGGATATAGACAAGTTGGAGCAGTTTCAGAGAAGGGTAACATGCATGATACGAAGTATGGAGAACAAAACATATGAGGAAAGGCTGAAGGAGCTGGGCATGTTCAGCTTAGTGAAGAGAAGACTGAATGGTCACATACCCCAAAGGAAGTCACAGAGAGGAGAGGGCAGGCGTGTTCTCTGCTGTCCAGAGGGTAGAACCAGGTATAATGGTTTGAAGTTACAGTACAGTTGATTTCAACTGAACATCAGAAGGAACTTCTTGACAGTAAGAGAGATTTGGGAATGGAACCAATTGCCTAGAAACCTTCTCTAGATTTTTAAAATTT
Organism: Gambelia wislizenii; assembly: GCA_030847615.1. Taxonomy (NCBI): domain Eukaryota; kingdom Metazoa; phylum Chordata; class Lepidosauria; order Squamata; family Crotaphytidae; genus Gambelia; species Gambelia wislizenii. Next base: position 154,296,322 of record JAUMIR010000004.1, read on the forward strand.
ATTTATTTATTTATTTATACCCTGCTCTTCAGCCACAAGGCTATCAGAGCGGCTTACAAATTGCTTTAAGCAATAGCAATGTACACATCTACACTGCATTAAGCAGTTTCCAATGTGCGTTAGCTAATTGCCCCCAAAAGCCAGGTACTCATTTTACCAACCTACAAAAGGATGGAAGGTTGACTGAACCTTGGAGCCCTCTGGAATCGAACTTGCAATGTGGTGACTTGCAGTACTGGCATTTAACCACCGTGCCACCAGGGCTCTTTAGATGCCTTAGAGATCCTGCATTGAGCAGGGGATTGGACCCGATGGACCATGAGGTCCTTTCCAACTCTATGATTCTATGACTCTATGACTAAAGCAGAACAGACAGATATTTCTATATGTACATAGGATACATGGCATTATCATATTATTTATGTAAATGGTACACTAATTGGTCATACTGGAATTGTAAATAGTACACCAATCATATACTTTGAGCTATAAGTCAGGGTAACATTATGTTTGGTTGTATCAGCAGCAGCCCATCACATATGAACACACACACTACACATATCCTGGATGAAAGACAATGAAAAATGGTGGAAATGCTTATGAGGAATCCGAAAAGAAGCTGAAAAAGGATACCGCTGTTATAAATCACAAGAAGATTCACTAAATTTTCAGCCCAGCCTATTACTTTACAAACAACATGTACTGCCCATTGAATAAGACCATGGAGTGTTGAAGAAGAACAGCTTCTCCTTTCTGTCATTGATTTTGCCTGCTGAGCTGGCAGTGATTAAGAATACAATCTTTCTTCTTCTTTTAGTGCTGCTTTTGCAAACATTCATAATAGAAGAGGTTTTCTTAAGTGCTAGAGGCAATTGGCAGCATAATTTATCTGGTTATTCCAGATATTGAAATGATATGAATAATTACAAAAATTCACAGTTCTGTCATTTCAGCCTATTCAGTTCCCCCCTCACCCATGAAACAATTCCTGGTTTAAATTTCAAGTATTTTCTTGGTTAAATCCAAACAACCAGAGCTTGAAAGGGATGAGTTATAAGTAATATAGCTACCTGTGGCTAATTCACTGGAGGTTTGTTTTTGGTTTTTGTTTTGTTTTTGCTTTAAAGACAGCATCTAATCTAATTTCTTGAATCAGGAGACTCTCACCAGATCCTTGAGTTTCTATGCGTAAAACCCATCCCCAATCCAATGATTTTATGCTTCTCAAGTTCAGAAAGTATCTCATAAACAAAGCAAATCCAGTTACTGTAACCCAGTCCATCAAGCTTTTCCCTGTTTCCTGCCAAAAAATTTATAGAACAAAAATGTTTTTGTCATCAGTCCAGAAGCCATCTATACCTCCCAACTCTTAAAAATTAGGAGAGGAACTGTCTGAGAAGATTACAATATATTCACTCACCTGGTTTCTGACCCAGAAAGAATCCCTGAGATGCAAAGGAATGACACCATATCATTTTATATGAACACAAACTTTTTATTAACTTGCTCCCTGTTCGGTGTTGTAAGTTCCGTATTCTTCAGTCAAATGAGAATCTTTTCATTATCTCTTTTTCTGTATTTTTCTTTAGCAAGATGCTTTCTTAAGGGGAAAATATCACCCAAGTATGGTTTTCCTTTTAAGTAGCAAGTTGTATCAGCTTTAAAAAGTTCTATGCCATAAAAAGAGCCCTGTCGGGTTTAGCTTAACTGACATTAAGAAAATCAAGCCTCTTGGAAAGAACAAGACCTTGAAGTCATATAGCCCACCTCTAGTAGCAAGCCTGGGAGAAAACTGAGGATTCTCTTCCTGGAAAATAATTGCTAGGAGACTTTCTTTTTAAGACAGAGAAAAGTGGAGGTAGTGTTAGCTGAAGAATGATAGACTGATGAAGATGTCAGTTAAATACCAAAAGGAGGGCCAAGCCAAATTTACTCATCTGTTTTCATGTTTGTTGTAAAAATCAAGCCACAAAACAGGCCATAAAGCATGTTTCCTCGCACATGTTTAAGTAAGTGCACTCTTGGAAAGTTCATACATCATGATACAGTAATCCACAATGCCATTAAAAAATCCTTGGGCATCCTTGGGCAACATCATAGTGCAATTAAATGTCTTTAATCTTTTGAACAACAAATAGCTATTTTGGGGAGGCTAATAGCATTATTTCAAAGCAGGGACTGGACAGTTGTTTGAAAACATGTCTGATATGAGCCAGGGTGGGCTCCTCCCCCCAAAAAATATCAAAAACTGAAAAGATTCAGTGAATCCCCTGGTGGGAGCTAAATTTGAAATTTGTTTTTAATAGTCACTGTGGATAGATGAAAAAGAGAATGCTTCAGTGGACATACACAGAGGACTGATTGATGGATTCAACCCAACAATTGAAGATGCAGTTGTCCCTCCACATTCGCGAACTCGACATTCGCGGTTTCGAGTATTCGCAGTTTTGGGAGGGCCCCCCCCAGGCCCCCCAAAACCGTGACACAGGGCCTCCGGAGGCCCCGTGAAAGCCATGGGAGGGCTGGAAAGGCCTCCGTGGGGCCTCCGGAGACCCTCCGGAGGCCCCACGAAGGCCCTGGGGGGAGTAGGGAGTGCCGGGAAGGCCTCCGCGGGGCCTCCGGAGACCCTCTGGAGGCCCTGCGAAGGCCCTGCGAAGGCCCTGGGGATGGATTGGGGAGGGCCAGGAAGGCCTCCGCGGGGCCTCCGGAGACCCTCCGGAGGCCCTGCGAAGGCCCTGGGGGTGGATTGGGGAGGGCCGGGAAGGCCTCCACGGGGCCTCCAGAGACCCTCCGGAGACCCTCAGGAGGCCCCCGCGAAAGCCCTGGTGGGGGAGTGGGGAGGGCTGGGAAGGCCTCCACGGGGCCTCCGGAGACCCTCCGGAGGCCCCGCGAAGGCCCTGTGAGTGGATTGGGGAGGGCTGGGAAGGCCTCCGCGGGGCCTCCGGAGGGTCTCCGGAGACCCCGCGAAGGCCCTGGGGAGAGTGGGGAAGGCTGGGAAGGCACCGCGAAGGCCCTGGGAGTGGATTGGGGAGGGCCGTGAAGGCCTCCGGAGACCCTCTGGAGGCCCCGCGAAGGCCCTGGGGGTGGAATTGGGAGGGCTGGGAAGGCCTCGGTGGGGCCTCCGGAGGCCCCGCAAAGGCCCTGTGGGGGAGTGGGGAGGGCTGGGAAGGCCTCCGCGGGGCCTCCAGAGGCCCTCCGGAGGCCCCGCGAACGCCCTGGGGGGAGTGGGGAGGGCCGGGAAGGCCTCCGCGGGGCCTCCGGAGACCCTCCGGAGGCCCCGCGAAGGCCCTGGGGGGGAGTGGGGAGGGCCACGAAGGCCTGGGGGGAGTGGGGAGGGCCGGGAAGGCCTCCACGGGGCCTCCAGAGACCCTCCGGAGGCCCCGCGAAGGCCCTGGGGGGGAGTGGGGAGGGCCGCGAAGGCGTCCGCGGGGCATCCAGAGGGTCTCTGGAGGCCCCGCAAAGGCCCTGGGGAGGCGGGGGAAAGTGACTATGGGGCCTCCGGAGGCCCCAAGGTCGCTATGGCAGGGGAGGGGGGCAAACAGTATTCGCGGATTTTTCACATTCGCTGGGGTCCGTGGAACGTAACCCCCGCAAATGTGAAGGGACGACTGTATTGCATTATTCTTTACTCTAATGATAAAGCAGAAGACAAAGTGAATGTTTTGGATTTTGTTGACAGCTCCAGTTCCTAATTCAGACCTTTTTCCAGAGTGTCACAAGAAGCCTTTTGTGGGCAGGTTAACAAACTAAACAAAGACAATGAAGAACTAGCAGGAACAATAAAATCTAAAATTGAGTTGCAGTTAGGGTTGCTGTATTATACGTCTTCCAATTTGTGTGTCTCTTTTGCATGTAAATGTGCAAATCAGGCAACTGATCTGGGAGGACCAGTATAGAGTAATGTTTAAAGTGCTGGAGGTGGGACAGGGAGCACCAAATTCAACTATCAACTTGCTCATGGAATTTACCATATGACCATAGATGAACAGTTCCTTTCAGCAAACCTACCTTACAGAGTTGCTGTAGGGAGAAAAAGGGAGAGGGAAACCATATAAAGAAGATGATGCTGCCCTTGTTGCCCACACAGAAGCAGCTCTGCAGCGCCTAACATCCTGCTTCGCAACAGCTGCAGAGCTGTTTGGGCTGGAAGTCAACCTGAAGAAAACAGAAGTTCTTTACCAGCCTGCACCACAGGACGAACACCATTATCCCCACATTGCCGTCGGCAAATCTGTGCTCAAGTCTGTTCAGCAGTTCACCTACCTGGGAAGCATCATCTCCTCAGCTGCCAAGATTGACAAAGATATCAATCACAGATTAGCAAAGGCATATAGCACATTTGGAAGACTTTACAAAAGAGACTGGAGTAATAAACACCTGAGGCAAAGCACAAAAATCAGTGTGTATAGAGCCATTGTACTGTCTATTCTCCTTTATGAGTCTGAAACATGGGTCAGCTATTGCCACCACTTACGACTCCTCAAACGCTTTCATCAGCGCTGTATACACACAATCCTAAATATACACTGGACTGAATATGTGACAAATGTTGCTGTCCTTGAGCAAGCAGGGATCACCAGCATTGAGGCCATGATATTGAGAACACAGCTGCATTGGGCAAGGCACATTTGTAGGATGGAAGACCATCACCTCCAAAAAATAGTACTATATGGTGAACTCCCCATGGGTCAGCATAAGAGAGGCACTCCAAAAAAATGATACAAGGACTCCCTGAAACAACATCTCAGGCTCGGCCAAATTGATCACCAACAATGGTCCGCCCTGGCCTCACATCGGGAGGCTTGGAGACGCACTATCCACAATGTTGCAGCCTTATTTGAGAACTCACACCAAACAAGTCTTGAAGAGAAATGACAACGCAGAGAGAATCGCAACCTGGAAACATCACCCAAGGAGACCTTCTGCTGTGCTTTCTGCAACCGGACTTATTTATCTCGGATTGGCCTTTTTAGTCATCAGCGCGCTTGCAGAAAGCACGGGATGAGTCCTTCCTGAATCTTCATATGCGAAGAAAAGCCAGAGAGAGAGAGAGAGAGAGAGAGAGATTATATATTAGTGCAATACAGATAAAAGAACAATAATATTAACATATTGTATATTATTGTCAGATCATGATATTTTTCCATCACATTTCACTGATGGGAAAAGCTACAGATCCATGGAAATTTCATAAGAGGCTCCTGAGGGTAATTTCCATCAAATTCAGAAGGCAAAATGTCAAGAAAAGTAAGGAACAACAACAGCAATAGAAGGAAAAAAGCATAGTTTCAGTGTCTTCAGAGATACAAGATTAATAAGAGTGAAAAATTGTTACAAAAGAAGGCAGGATCGATGTTTAATATCTATCCCGCCTTCAGTTCACTCTGTTTCTCAGAATAAATTGGAGAGTGCACCAACCATTCCACAGACCTTTACTCTGCTCCTTTGTAATGCCAGGTCGGTTAAAAACAAGACACATATTATCCATGACCTTTTATTGGATGAGGCTGCCGACCTGGCAGGCTTTACGGAGACCTGGCTGGGAGAGGCCAGTGCTGCGACTTGGGCACAGGCACTCCCGGCCGGGTACTCAGTTAGTGAGCAGGTAAGGAAAAGTGGGGGGGGGCAGAGTGGCTCTGGTTCATAAAAACAATCTAACCTTGACCAGGAAGCCTATCTGGAACACAGTCCACATCGAGTGTACGTATCTAAGCCTGAAGTCCAGGGATAGCTTAGGGATTCTGTTAGTTTACGGGCCACCCCGTTGTCTAATAGACTCCCTAACCGAGCTAACACAGCTGGTCTCAGAGTTGCTGCTGGAGTCACCCAGACTTTTAGTTCTTGGCGACTTCAATATCCCACTTGAGACCAGCTTGCTAAATCTAACTGGTGCAGCTTGGGAGTTCATGGAATCCATGACAAACATGGGCCTATCTCAATTGGTTGTCGGGCCTACTCACTGTGCAGGTCATACCCTCAATGCTGCCTTTAGTACGGAGCAGGAATATCCATGGGCAGAGGTTGTTAAAACCTCTGCATTGTCATGGATGGATCATTTCCTGGTCAAGATGGAGCTAAGAGCCACTGTCTGCCCCACCGGGGGTGGTGGACCTATTAGAATGGTCTGCCCTCGAAGGTTAATGGAACCAATTGGATTCCAGAAAGCATTGGAGGGTTTAATGGTAATGCCGGTGATTCTGTTGAGGCTTTGGTTAATATTTGGAACACCGACCTCACCAAGGCTATCGACACAATCGCTCCCAAGCGTCATTTCCAGCCTGCTCCTAACCGTAAGCCCTGGTATTCAGAGGAGCTTAGGAAGATGAAGCAGGCTGGACAACAACTAGAGTGCACCTGGCGGAAGACTCGACTCTTATCTGACAAGACTCATCATAGGAATTTCCTTGATTCTTATCGAGAGGCGATATGTGCAGCGCAGAAGTCTTTCTCCTCTGCATGTATTGCCTCTGCAGAGTCCCATCCAGCAGAACTGTTTAGGGTGGTGGGGGAGCTGACGCAGATTCCACCTGCGCAGAACCCCTTACTCAACCCGACAATGGCCTGCTGTGATGCGTTTAACATCCACTTTGCAGATAAAATCTTTCGGATAAGAGCCAACTTAGATGCCAGTGTTATGACAGAATCTATAGACGAGGTGTCCAGCAACTCCGTTGATGAAATTTTATTGGATCAGTTTCAATCTGTGAGTTCCAATGACGTGGACAAGCTCCTTGGTAGAGTGAGGAAGACGACCTGTCCCCTCGATCCCTGTCCATCTTGGCTGGCCACCCAAGGGGGCGACACATCGAGAGTACTCCTTAGAGATATTATCAGTGCGTCCTTCAGGGAGGGGTCTGTTCCACCCTGTCTGAAGGAAACGGCGGTTAAGCCACTCCTGAAAAAGCCTTCCCTGGACCCCTTAGACAGGAACAACTATAGGCCAGTCTCCTTGCTGCCTTTTCTAAGCAAGGTGATTGAGAGGGCGGTCGCTTCCCAACTCCAAGCTGTCTTGGATGAAACCGATTATCTAGATCCATTTCAAACTGGTTTTAGGACGGGATATGGAGTGGAGACTGCCATGGTTGCTCTGGTTGACAACCTCCGCTTGGGTATCGACAGGGGTAGTATGACCCTGTTGGTGCTCTTGGACCTCTCAGCGGCCTTTGATAAAATAGATCATTCCATCCTCCTGGATCACCTGAGGGGGTTAGGAATTGGAGGCACTGTTTTGCAGTGTTTCCGTTCCTTCCTCTCGGGCAGATCCCAGAGGGTGAGGCTCGGGGACAGTTTTTCTACCAGAATAGAGCTTAGCTGTGGCGTTCCTCAGGGTGCCATCCTGTTCCCGATGCTATTTAACATCTATATGAAGCTGCTGGGAGAGATCATTCGGAGGCATGGAGTGCGGTGTCATCAGTATGCTGATGACACCCAGATATACTTCTCCATGTCTCCGTCATCAGCTTCAACTTCAGATGGTGGCTCTCCTCTCAATAATTATCTTAAAGCAATAGTGGACTGGATGAGGAAAAACAAATTGAGACTGAATCCAGACAAAATGGAGGTACTAACAGTTACAATTTTTGTAAGCCGCCCCGATTGTTTTAACAGAGGGGCGGGGTATAAATAAATATTATTATTATTATTATTATTATTATTATTATTATTATTATTACAGGCCCGAAACTAGGTCTGGGAATACAACTTCCAATCCTGGATGGAACTACACTCTCCTCCAAGGACTGTGTTCAAAGTCTGGGGGTGCTCCTGGACCTGACGCTCCAGATGTCTAATCAGGTAAATGCGACGGTCAGGAGTGCCTGTTATCAACTTCGGCTGATACGCCAGCTGCACCCTTTCCTGGAAACCAGGGACCTCGAAACTGTGGTACATGCACTGGTAACCTCCCGTCTGGATTTCTGTAATGCGCTCTACATGGGGCTACCCTTGTGCTTGACTCGGAAACTTCAACTAGTTCAGAACATGACAGCCAGGTTGATTTCTGGTGTTTCCAGAAGAGAGCATATAACACCTGTGCTAAAAGCTCTCCACTGGCTGCCTATTAGTTTCTGGGCACAGTACAAGGTTTTTGGTTATAACCTTTAAAGCCCTACATGGCTTGGTTCCAACTTATCTCCGGGACCGCCTCCTTCCGTACGACCCTCCCCGCACACTTCGGTCCTCTGGGAGGAATCTGTTACAGCCTATGAAAACAAGGCTGTCGGTGACCTCCCAGAGGGCCTTCTCTGCTGCTGTTCCCAGATTATGGAATGGCCTGCCGGATGAGATCCATCTTATTACCACCTTAGACAGGTTTAAAAAAGCTGTCAAGACGGATCTTTTCCGGCAGGCCTTTCCTGAATAACTATCCCGGCCCAAGACTCGGCTGTCCTTCTGAGCTGCAATTAGATTTTTTAACTATTGTATGTTTTAATTTTTTTCTTTTCTAATTTATATATTTTAATTATTGTATGTTTTTAATCTTTTATAATTTAATATTATTTTAAGGGGTGGGTGGGTTAGGGTACTGTGTCTATGGAGTTTTATATTGTAAGCCACCCTGACTGTGCTGCAGAGGGGCGGGATAGAAATAAAATTTTATTATTATTATTTATTAATATGTTATTGTAGTTATAAAACAGTCTACCATAACTTTCATTCACCTATTTGATTTTCATCAAAATGTATATGCTAAATAGCTGATCTATACTGGGATGTCTGACTCCAACCAACTGATGTTTGTTAATGTTGGTTAAGATAATGATACATTTCTGTACTTTTTATATTTCTATTCTCTCTTATCTCAATATTTACAACTTCCATTCTCAACCACATGCATAAATATCTCCCAACTCTCCTTATATGTGATGAAGTGGGTTAAACTCTGCAAAGATTACTGCAAAAGATTAAGGTTGCTGACACACACTGCAGAAATAATGCAGTTTGACACTGCTTTAATTATCATGGTGCCATCCTATGGAATTCTGGGATTTGTAGTTTGTTGTGGCACCAGAGTTCTCTGACAGAGAAGGAGTAATATCTCACAAAACTACAAATCCCAGAATCCAATAGCATTGAGCTATTGCAGTTAAAGTTCTGCAGTGTGTCAGGCTGAAATTCACAATCATTGTTAGGAATGCATTCGGTGAAGGAGAATCTCTGGAACAGTTTACTTTAGGTTGTGTGACTTAGGGAAGTGAAGGAGACCTTTCTTGGGGTTGTCCTGAAGGATAATCCCTCATCTTAATCCATGTGGCTTGGGTGAGGGACTTTTGGGTTGACCTTCCAGATGAGGGCTGGCTGGGGAGCAACCCCATTCATTGGTGTTCCTCTCCAAGGCTCAGGTGTTTGCCAGGGGAAGCTGGGAAGTATAGGTCTCAGATAGACGATGAACTGCCCCAGCTGCTCCCACAATAGGTTTCCTCCCCCCTTTGAAGATTTAGAGGGTATTAAATAGGTAGGACCCTTTTATTTCACTTCATCTCTTGTGTGTGGTCTCTTTATTTCCCCGAATTGGTTGGCAACCTAAAGTTATGTATTTCTAATTCATTTCTATTCACAATTCCTACATATTCAATACTGTAGGGAATGTGTAGGGGTTGTAAACGTCTCCCTATGGGGAAGTACCGCTGCAAGTAATGGAGGTTTGTTCTTCTGTTGATTGGGATGCAATAGAGAGACATATCCACCTCCTACCATGAGCAGCCTCCAGTGCAAGGAGGAATTGCAACAGAGATTCTGCTTCTGACTGTCCACCAGACATTGCTTACAGGAATTGGGTGGAGACATCCATCTGCTGCATCCCAATCAACCAAAGAACAGACCTACAGCTACTCTTGATAAGTCAGGATTGGGGGTGTTGAGCCAGGAGATGCTACTTAGCTATGCAACCAAGGTAATTAATGTAGCTTATTAGCACATGGAGAATTCCACACTAACAAAGCTACCCCCCTGAAAATTTTGGAAAGTAATCATTGGTGTAAACAGATAATATTTCAAAGCAAGTGCCAAACCAATGTAGCAGATGTGCCCCCCCCTAACCAAAAATCTTCATCCTTGCAGCTACTGTTTTGTTTCCCTGCTGGAGTTTGCATTGTAGAAGTAAATTGTATTCCTCTCTTATGTACATTTGACTTCACAGGACATACAGTATATGTGAGTAGACAGTTCGAATGCTCATATCATATTCTGAGGACAAGTAAATGTGGCGTTACTCCATTAAAAAAAAAAAAGGATTTATCATTGTTCAGATCTCTTTCCCCAGTCTGAAGGTTCACATCAAGCATCTACTTTAATAAGCTTCTTTCTACCCTCTCTTCATCCCTTTTCACAGTCATCTTTCCTTAGGGAGTGGATTAACTGCACTGTTCCCCTCCTGGTGTATTGCACTAAAACTGGATTATTTGCCATGGCTCCTTCCTATGGAACACCAGGTGAGGCACCAGCACTCCTTGGCAAAGAAGGATAAAGACCTTGCAAAACTACAAATCTGAATGGATACCATTCACTTTTTTGAGGATGGGAATTCTCTCTTTTGGGGGAATCTTCAACAGGGTGTGAGAGACGTTTTGGCTAACCTGGTGGGGGTATTGACTAAGCAGGTGTCCCATATCCATGGCAGGTGGTGAGAGATTTAGTATTTCAGTGAGCACCCATGGCACCCCTTTTTGGTGAAGTGAGGTCTCTTAAAGTGCCTCTTCTGTGTAGGGTGTCAGGGAAAGAGTTTTTCCTTGGGGCTGGTCTGAGGGTTAAACCCTCACTTTAAGTCTTGTGACTTGGGAGATGGATTTTCAGGTTGGTTTTCCAGATGTGGATTGACTGGGGAGCAACCCAGCATTTGAGTTCTTCCTGGGGCTCCAGTGTTTCACCCAAGAGATGCTGCAGAGCTCTGTCGATAGACCTCCTATTGCAATTGATCCTGCACTTCATTGTTCCTCCCATTGCAGCTCTCTAGAGGGAAATAATAAATAGGAGAGATTTAAATAAACTGATCCAATTTGTTACTTTAATACAGTGGTGTACAACTTGTGGCCCTTCAGGTGTTTTGGCCTCCAACTCCCAGAAGCCTAAGCCAGCTGGTACAATGATCAAGGATTCTGGGATTTGGAGGCCAAAACACCTGAGGGGCTCAGGTTATGTGTCACTTCTCTAAGAGGGGGGTCTATCTTGGAATCCCATTCATGATGCCAAAATCTCCTGTAACATCTGAGGAATTATTAGCTCAACTGGAGGTCTGTGAGAGGAGGGTTACTTAGGAGATCTTTTCACCGATGTATACTGATACTAACTGGTACTAACTACCAGTTAAAGCGAAATAAAACATGTTCTTAAGAACAATACAAGGCTATAGCAGACTAAGGCAGAAAGGCTGGGCAGAGGGAGAGAGGTCCAAGAAGATAGGGTGATAGTTACCAGTCTTGAAAAGAATTCTGCATAGCTAAGATACTTGGACTGGCATCTATGGGTGCCACAGAGAATCCAGCAGAGTGTCCGTGTCCATCTGTGGCATACTTTGCTGGGGTCTAGGGTCTAATATTTGTACCCTATTTCATATCCTTAAATGGTACTCTGGTTATCACAATGCCTGGATGGATTTCCCACCGGACAAAGGAAATGAAACTCAACTGATTGCTTTAGATCTGAAAAGAGAAAACATTGATGGTTCTGCAGCAGCCTCTTAATGTTGGACAGGAGGAGGAATGAGAGGAGATTTCTGTAAGGTATAGATTAAGGCTTGATTGAGTCATTGATGGGAATGCCCAAGGCTGGAAGAAAGGATTAGCTCATACCCTTCTAATGATTGGGTTGTTAACCCATTACTGTGTGGATTTCCTGCACAATCCTAATATGGGCTTTCACACCATTATACTTCTAGACACATCTCAGGTCATCATGACCTCCAGTTGAATTTAGTCTGCCCCAGCCAACCTGATCCTGAAAAGTGTCCAATATTTCCACTTATGAGATACCATTGGGAGGGGGTAGTATGGCATACTAACATACTCACTGTTTTTCAAGCCAGTGTCTTGTTGTCTGGTCTCATTATTTCCTGGGCTGAGCAGCAGGAGAGAAAGTGTTTTGTGCATAAAAACTTCACATATACTTGTGTAAAGAAAACATGTTTTTGTACAAAAAAAGGGTTTTTACAAAGAAGAAAACATATAGTTTTCTGCAGACAAATATTTTCCTTAGTACCAACAGGACTCAGGAACTGTGCCCAAATCTGTGCTTTCTTATCCAGTGGGGAAAATATTTCAGGATTTGTTAATTCTTGTCTGTGAGGATAAAAAACACAAAGATCTACATTCCTATTCTGTAACTCTAACAAATGGCAACATTGCATCTTATGGTCATCAACAGCATAAACATAGTTGTAAATTGTTCAAAATAAAATTTTCTTTTGTTGGTGAGCTTGCTGCTGCTCCAGTTTCACTGGCTGATCCTACATTTTAGAGCTTCCCCAAATGGGGCAAATGTGTGGAATAGTTGCTGGAGGTTGCAGTATATATTGTAGTTCTTTAAAAAAAAAAAAGTAGTCAAATGACATTTTGTTGTCTCATACTTTCCTCCCTCACAATTCCTGGCACCACCTCCATTTTTTTTTTATTCCCACCTTGATTTTAAAAAATAAATTACAACACATATAAAAAGAAAATCAGTCCAGTGAGCATATACATGGCAGTATTTGTGATTCATACTGGGTTTTTTATGGTGACATGGTTTTATAAGCCAGTAGAACTTCCACTTTCCTTATCTGCTACTTCCATTTCAAGATGAATAGTGATAAAGGTAAAGGAATTTTTCAACCCTCTTCTCTTTTTCCTCTCTTTTCTTCCCCCTCTTTTTTTTTTAATAAACAGTGTAATAGAACCTGACCACATCAGTACCTTAGTGAAATCTGATTTATAATACTGTAACACTATCACTATAAGATATTTTTAACAGAGAAAAAAATGTCTTTCAAACCATAGGACCACATCCAAACCTCAGCAAAGCATATCTCTAGCAAAATATCTATCTATCTATCTATCTATCTATCTATCTATCTATCTATCTTCATCATCATCATCATCTTAGGAAGATCTCTAGTAGAGATCTAACAAATCGCTACACCCAGCAATAATCAGCCCCCTAAAAGAATAGAACAGAATAGAAGAATACAAAAGGTGTGGAATAGAAAAGAATAGAAAATCAACCATCAAAACCCAAAGATTTTTAAGAGTTCACACTTCTGTAGACCACGCTGAAATATCTCTTGGTATTTTTTTTTCCTCCCACACTTCTATAATATTCAATTGCAAAATCAAACCCACTTCCTCTGCCATAGACTAGTTACTTACTGAAATTCCAAGTGATTTGTGTATTTATTTATATATTTTTTGGTCTGAAGAAATCCATCTGTTCAACTTTTCAAGCAGCTGCCCCCTACCTCCCTTGAAATAAAGCTATAAAGCCAAACAAAGTGAGTATCTATGTTAGGCAGGGATCCACCCACTGTTTTTTGGATAAGATGCTAACAATTAACAGTAGGAGATCATCCAGTCAATTTCAGCAGCAAATAGTACTGAAATATTCTGCAGTGCAGTACTATGAGAAGCTGGGCTTTTGCACTAAACATAACACTTGTTCCCTGGTGGAAAGATAGATTTTACTCTTTAGGTGATTTTTTTAGCTTATTCACAGTCAAAGAAACCAAAATGATGTGCAAAAAGATAGTATGAGTAAAAAGTAAAGCTGCTTCAATTCAGCACTCATTTGTGGGTGTACCTACACTGCAAAATTATAGCAGTTTGATTCCACTTTAACTGTCATGGCTCCATCTTACGGAACACTAGGATTTGTAGTTTAATGAGGAACTTAAAACTCTCGAATGCACTTCCTTGAATTATACCATGATAGCAATTTGACAGAGAAATCTAAATTTCTTACCAAACTACCAATCCCAGTATTCCAGAGGATAATGCCATGGCAGTTAAAGTTTGAGCAGAATTTTTGGTTGGGTAGTGTGGGTACACACACGATCTACTTGCCCCCTTGAGTTCAGTTGGATTTGAATGGTATTTTAATTCATTTATCTTGCTTCTAAAATTCAAGTTTGAAACAGAGAGAGAGGGAGAGATGCCTGTACATGGGTTAGGTGTACAATTTGCCTCCTGAGGAGAGAAGAACTTTGGTCACAGAAGCTACTGTCACTTTTTTTCCAGGGATCCTCCCTTTTCACCACACTGTGCTGTATCCAGACTGGCAGGATCTACAGACTTATCAGTAGCATTCTGAGATGGGCTGGGTGAGCTGTTAGGCCAGTTGTATGTACTGACATCTAGATTATACAATAACTCTGTGTGTATGTGCGTGCACGCGCACGTGCATGCACACATATGTGTGTGTGAGAGTGGAAGAGAGATTGCAGAAATGTCTCCACCAAGGATTAGATGTAGCAAAAGTATATAATGTCAGTTCTCAAACTGTTTGTAAACTTCACTCAGATGCTCTTTATAAAAAAATTCTGAAGAACAGTTGATAACATCAGTAAAGTAGACACATGATTTATTTATTTTTACAATATTGCTCAGAGTGTAACAAGGTCTTGGCCTAGGGCCCATGCTTTTCATAATATAGTAGGACCCCCGTAATCATGGTGGATTGGTTCCAGGGGTCTGCATAGATACCAAAAACTGTAGATAACAGTGAACACAATGAAAATAATTAGACTCCTGGTTTTAAACACCATAGAGTTTGCCTTGGAGGATCTAGAAAACATCTAGAGAGGATGCCCCTCTAAGCATTTTCTAGGAAGACTCTATGGTAGATGTGCTTTTTTGTGTCCTGCGGATAACTAAACCAGTGGATAATGAATCAGCGGATACGGGTCCTACTGTATTGTGAAACTGATACAGTCTACCAACATTCTTCTAAGATATTACCAGCTAAAGATGTCCTCCTCAGCAGCCTGGAACAGGACCCATGATTATTATTTTTTTGTAAAACAACAACAAAAAAGTGTATGAAGTGGTCCATGGAGACCTCCAGCAATTTTCAAGTGGTTCATAAAAACAAACAAACAAACAAGATGGTGAAAAATGTCAGTGCAGAAACTGAAATTAACTGTACTCAGGGGCAAGAGACAGGACAGATTTGTCTCTGGAAAGCTATGGGTCAATCACTGAGCTAGCAGTGCAGTTAGGGCTTGACCTCAGGGCCCAGGTCCATGGCCCAACAGCCTTGGGGGTGTCACATAATCACTCAGGGATCCAAAGATGATTGGGCCACTAGCCAAACAGGACAGGGCCTGTCACAGCTAAGGTTGTCCATCTCAGCATTCTTGCTTCTTGTTTAAAATATTTTATACTCATAAGGTGGCTGGCTGGAGGTGTAAATCCTCACAGGTGCTCATTTTTACTACAATTAACTTTGAAAAATATGTAAAATGCTACTTCTTTCCAAATGCAACATTAGGGCAGAGATGTAAATTCCATTTTATTCCAGTATCCATGATGGTGTGCTAGACTGGGAGGTAGCTCTTTAAAAAAGAATGGTTAGATATAGTGGTAAACTGTTACTTATATATCACCAAAGAATTAAAACAAATAGATCATAAAGGGGACAGGGGAGAGAACACACATATTTGGCTAAAATTTGCATGCAGTAATTCATAATCGGACATGCAAATTCAGAAATAATTTGAAAATATAATACGACTCCTCAGGCCGCTCGCGGAGCCTGCGGCTTGGGAGCGCTCCTTGTGCACAGCAAGGGGAGAGAGACTACCCTGATTGCATGCCGGCAAGCACCAGCAATGCGAGGAGAGGGGCGGGGCCGGAATGCATAAGGGCAGCCCGTCCCTCTCTTCAGCCTCTTCTCCATTCGGCGATCGTGAAGATCGCTGCTTCGGCTTTAGGCAGTTGGGAGAAGAGTGCCTTGGATCCTACAGGAGGTTCTTCCTTAATTGGCAATCAGTGGACAGCAAGTTGCTGGTGTCTTGCCGCTCACCCGGGCTAGTTGTTGGTTCAGGGGGTGGGCATGGGCCTCCACTGCTGCCAGTCGCGGCTGCGATCGGGGGGAAGGAGCGGGTGGGCTATCGGTCCTACACAGCAGCTTACGCTGCGGGCTAGTCGCGGGTGCGACCAGTGGGGTTTTAGCGATTGGCATCTGAGGGCTGGTTGTGGCTTCGATCATCAGGAGTGCCATTGCGTGCTCCATTTCGACCGCGCCGTGGCGGGTTGTGGCTTGTGGGGGTTTCATAGGACCGTCGTTCTCCACTTCAAGGAAAACTGGGGTTGGGAGGGTGAGGGGCTGGGAAGACTAAGGACTGACTAGGTGCATATTGTTGGGCCTGGTAGGCTTGTTAAATTCACTGATTCAGACTGGGGGGGAGTTGCCTTTACGTTAATCCCTTTTTAGGCAGGCCACCAGGGGTTGTTGATGGGGGATATTTGATCCCTGTGGTGCTTCTGGTGGGCCACCAGGGGGTGTTATAGGCCTTACACTGGGACAGAGCTCCTTGTGGCCATTGCTTGCAAAATTTAGGCGGGCCACCAGGGGTCCCCCTCACTGAATGGTTAGGCAAGCCACCAGGGGTTCCCTTTACTTACTGCTGTTAGGGGCCATTTTGTGAGCACTTTGGGATAAGCTGAACTTGGTGGCCATTTTAGGTGGTCCACTTGTGTTTAGGATATAATAATAATAATAATAATAATAATAATAATAATAATTGGTTTACCAAAAATTGGCCTTATTATTGTGGGTACACTCATATTATCAGAGTTTCTGTTTAGGGGTTGCCACTGCTTGAGTATACTAATTGGATTGATTGGTACAACAACAACAACAACAACAATTCAATTAGCAAAATTGGTCTTGATTATTGTAGGTACATCGTCGTACTATTTATAAATTGGGTGCTCATAGCCAGGGTTCTGTGCTAAGGGTTGTCACCACCCATCTATGGAACCTAAGAAGGGAAAAAGCGGGGGGAAAGGCCAAGGGCCAGCACCAGAATGGCCAGCCCCTATTTCACATCCACCCCCTCACAGTGATGATGATGAGGAGATCCCCTGGCAGGCAATTCTAGAGAGAATTCAGCACTTGGAGAGAATTCAAGAAATAAGTGGTGGTGAATCTGCACATCATGTTAAATCTACATTAGGTAGTAGTAAGATTGCTAACCAGATTATTGCACGTTTAGATGAGCTGGAAAAGAGGATCCATGGTGAGGATGCGTCAGGATCGCAGCAACACGAAGGCACATCCGGTATACCATCTCAGGAGGATGCTGAACCTGTACCTGCAGAGACGCTGGCTCCTTTGGGTGAGTTACCTAACAATGGGACTGTGCAGTTTAATAACTCAGGTTGGCCATGGGCAAATTGGCAGGTAGCCATGCCTGTCGATAGGCCACAAGGGTTCGGTGCTCAAGCAACTCAAGGAACATGGGCTATGCCTCAACAAGTATTTGGGTGGCAAGGTTCACAATGGTCCCCATGGGGCCCAGTCACCCTTGGCGGAAGCAACACACCTTCCCTGGGGACATCACCCCCTATTGGTTTTTCACAGACCCCTGGATATGATATGGTGGCATATTCAGCAGTCCCCTTTGGTGAGATGTCCCTGCCTTTGCGGGACCATCTCTTACAGTCCACGCGAGACAAAATAGTAAAAGGGGAATATGTTGACATTTTTTCCTTGTTGTATCGAGAAATAGATAAAAAAAGATAAAGAGGATATGGATGATAAAGATAAGGAGAAATTGAGAAAACGGAAGTTCGAGAGGACTTGGTCCAATTGGCCATCCAGATTCTTAACCTTAGCCGGTGTGATTGCAAAAGCGCAGCCACACCGAGCAGGTGCCCTGTTTCAATATATTGATATTATACATAGGGCCTACGTGGACTTCGCTGGCCCGGCCTGGCTGTTATATGACGAGGCCTTTCCTATGAGGGCAGCTATTTACCCATCACTTCGATGGGACACTTCACTGGGATATGATGCATCTCCAGTTGTGGATGCAGTTAATGACCCCGGCACGTCCCATTCAGGGGGAGCGTACACATAGCGGCCACTTGTTGCGACCATCTGCGGTCACAAGGGCAAGGGCGGCAGTCTCGCCTTCCTCCTCAAGTGTGGGACAAAGGATGTTGTGCTGGGAATTCAGTTCACATGGAGCATGTTCTAGGAAACCTTGCAGGTTTAATCAGTGCTCCATCTGTGGAGCTTCCCATTCCTTTCGGAACTGCCCGAGAGGAAAGGGGAAGATTCATGGATCCAGAGGGGGTTAAGGGGCAGGCAGGGGAGGTGTTTCCACCTCCCAGCCTCCAAAAGGGCCCCAGCCCAATTAAATTAGATGTTTTAGATCTGTGGCTGGCCATTTATCCCAATAGGCAGCCAGCCACCTATTTATTGGATGGTTTTCATTTTGGATTTAAAATCCGATATCACGGGCCTAGGCGCCCCTTTAGAGCTCAAAATTTGAAATCGGTCAAGGGTTTAGAGCATATTATTATTGACAAAATACGTAAAGAAGTACGGGAGGGGACGGTACCTGGCCCCTTTTCCCAGCCGCCGGTGCCTAATTTAAGGGTATCCCCACTGGGAAGAGTTCCCAAGAAGGCACCCAGTGAGTTTAGACTTATACATCATTTATCTAATCCTAGAGGAGAGTTGGTAAACGACTCTATCCCTCCGGAATTATGTTCAGTTAGGTATACTTCTTTTGATGCAGCTATACGTGAAGTCAGGCGGCACGGTCCTGGAGCGGAATTGGCGAAATGCGACATTAAGTCAGCATTCCGTCTTCTCCCGGTTCATCCTGATGACTTTGAGCTGCTAGGGTTTCAGTTTGGTGGCCTTTTTTATATGGACAGAGCTTTGCCCATGGGGTGCTCAGTGTCTTGTAATGCATTTGAAATCTTTAGTACCTTTTTAGAGTGGGCACTTAGAACCAGAACTGGCTTACATGGTGTGGTTCACTATTTAGATGATTTTTTGTTTATCGGAAGATACGGTTCTTTCAAGTGTAGATTTTTGCTGCAACATTTTGAGAAGATGGCAGGGGAGCTGGGTGTTTCCCTTGCACCCAAAAAGACCGAAGGCCCCTCACAGCAGTTAACCTTTTTGGGCATTGAGATTGACACAGTCAATCAACACTGCCGTCTATCGGATCTGAGGATTCAGGATTTAAGGGACAGGGTCGATCAATTTAAAGGTTGACATACGGCCACTTTGAGGGAGTTTCAGGTTCTTCTTGGACACCTGAACTTTGCATGCAAGGTAGTGGCCCCGGACAGGGCTTTCCTCCGTTGGTTATGTGATGCCATTATTGGTATCCAACGGCCCTATCATAAAATTCGGATTACTAAGGAAATGCGGGATGACCTGCAGGTTTGGCAGGAGTTCTTAAACCAATTTAATGGCATTTCATTCTGGTGTCAGGAAAGGAAGCTGCAGGGGGCATTACAAATTGCATCGGATGCTGCCGGCTCTGTTGGTTTTGGGGTCTACTTTGCAGGCCAGTGGTGTGCCAATAGATGGTCCACCGACTGTTATGAGACGGACATCACATTAGATCTCACTTTTTTGGATTTTTTTCCAATTTTGTTGCTGTGTTCATATGGGCAAGGGAGTTGGCGAATTCATTTTTGGTGTGACAATTCGGCAATGGTCCAGGTTATAAACTCTCTTAGCTCCTGGTCTCCACAGGTCATGCATCTGGTTCGGCTGTTCACATTGCAATGTCTTAAAAATAATATTTTATTTGTTTTGCGGCATGTGGCAGGTGTTAACAATGAGATTTCTGATGCATTTTCCTGCATGCAGATGGAGCACTTCAGAGAGCTGGCCCCAGACGCAGAGCCCGAGGGTGACGGGATGCCGGAGGAACTATGGCAGATTGGGAATCTGAAATTTGGAGGGCCCTAGGTATGTCAGTGGCACTCAGCATACGAAGAGGATATGCCAGGGCGGTTAAGGAATTTTATCAATTTAGGGATCAGTCGGGGCTCCAATTGGGGGTGAATGTTCCAGTGGCACATCTTCTGCAATTTTGTGTGCATCTTCATAAATGAGGCTTGGCCCCTCAGTCCATTAGGGGCAAATTGGCCACATTAGCATTTTGGATGAAGGCACAGGGTGCCTTTGACAATACTGGTGACTTCCGTATTCGGAAGACGCTGGAAGGATGGGCCTGTGAGCGTGGCCGAAAGAGGGACTCTTGTGTCCCTCTTACGCCAGGTATCCTGAAGGGTTTACGCTGTACGTGGGTGGGGATTTGTTTTTCCCCCTATGAGGCACTGCTTTTTCATGCAGCCACCTTGCTGGCATTTTTTGGCGCATTGCGAGTTAGCGAGCTTGTGGTGTCTTCAAAATCAGACACTTCAGGTAAGGCTTTGGAACTTAGTGACATAAAGGCTAATGAGCAGCAGATTAGCTTTATGCTGCATTTTTCAAAGACGGACCAGTTGGGGTGTGGCAAATATGGGCAGCTGCTGCGCTGCAGCGATTCCACTATATGTACGGGTTTTGCATTACAGGAATATCTTCGAGTCCAGGGTACGCAGCCAGGACCCCTTTTTATTCATGCTGATTCTTCCCCCTTAACTAGGTACCAATTTTGGAACGTGACGGCTAAGGCGTTGGATCAACTGGGCCTAAAAGGTGTCAAGTTTGGGACACATTCCTTCTGGATAGGGGCTGCCTCTACAGCTGCTGCAATGGGCTTGTCACCTGTGGCAATTCAAAGGATCGGGCGATGGAGGTCTTCCTCATACTGGAGATATATCCGTCCACTTCTGTACTAACTGAATTTCTTCACCTTTTGTCTTCCAGGTCCTAGACCACAGCTGGTGAGATGGTGGGTCCTGATCTGCGGCCACAGTATGGTCTACTGGGCAGCACGGCAGGCCCGTTTAAGTTATTTCGGACCTCACCTTAGCCTGGGAGACATGGGGATGGTTGAGTGGTTGGAGAAGCAGGGATTACATTGGCATGGGCTCATGCCATTGTTGTTTGCTGAACGTGTTGGGCCCCCGCCTGACATTCTGGTTTTACACCTAGGGGGAAATGACCTGGGCCTTCTGAAAGGTAAGGCCCTGGTAGTACAAGCGTCACATGATTTGGAAGTGATCAGGTCTAGGTGGCCTACGATCACCATCATGTAGTCGGCTATATTGCACAGACAACTCTGGCGAGGGGAAGGGGATCCTCGTCTGATTGACAGGGCCAGGCGCAAGGTCAACAGGCAGATGGGGAAGTTTTTGCTTTCAAAGGGTGGGTATTACCTGGCACATCCCCTGATAGTTTACGAGAGGCCTGAGCTCTACAGAGCGGATGGTGTACATCTCTCGGACGCTGGTAACTTACTATTTTTGGATGATCTTCAGCGGGGGGGTGAGGGACCTATTGGACAAGCTGGTGGGGGATTAAGGGACGAAGCAGACACTTGCCCCTTATCTATGGCGGGAAAGGGGGTGGCGTAGATCACGGTGTACACCTATGGCACCAATTTCAGTGAAGGGACGGTCTCTGGAAGGGTCTCCTTAGATTGTATGATCTGGGAGAACAGAAGGAGACCTACTTTGGGGTTGGCCTGAAGGATAATCCCCTCACCTTAATCTGTATGGATTGGGTGAGGGACTTTCGGGTTGACCTTCCAGACACGGGCCGGCTGGTGAGCAACCCCAAGTCCGGGGGTTACTCAACAGGGCTCAGGTGTTCTCCCGGGGAAGCTGGGGACATAAGTCCAGAAGGGACGATCCGCCCCAGTTGCTCCCTCACTAGGTTGCCTCCCCCCGCTAAAGATTTAAGATTTAAATAAGTAGGGTGATAAATAAAGATTCCATTTTATTTCACCCAAAACCATGTGTGTGGTCTCTTTATTTCTCCGACTCTGTGTGCAATACATCTCACTATTGTGGTTAAGACTATGGACACTATCAAACATGACAAAAATTGTGGGGTTACGATGTCAGAGTAGTGTGAATGGGCCTTGCTATCACATGACATTGTCGTCTTTACATTCTTACACCATTCTCCAGCTGCAAAAAAAGTGTTATCTACAATTCATGGGACAAGCCATCAATAAATCACCAGTAGTGCTTTTTTCACACTGTTGATGGTGTGTGAAACCATGTCCCATTGTGATCATGAGATTATGTCATGAATGGGTGGTCCTCTCCCCCCCCCCCATTCCCAGGAAGGAAACATCCAGGTGAGAATGTGAAAACAAAGCACAGGGTGCTCTTTTTATGAACTGACCGCTTTTAGTTTGCATGATTTTAGGTTTGTTTCGGTGCTTATGCGTTCATTTACTTTGCAAATTAAGGAGTCTTTTGGTGTTTTTAAGCACTCTCGCATCTTCTAGCAAGAACTGCTGAAATCTTGGCCATGCCAAATTGCAGAAGTAAATTCCCAGTCTTAAAGTGCTAGTGGTTGTTGTGTGATAATTCTGTGGCATTTCTTTCATGTGATTAGAGCTATGAGTGATGATAAGTGTTATAATACTGCAATATTCCTGTTATCTTCATTTGTGGAATTACAGCATTTTTAGATGCTAGTCTGATGATGTCCTATGACTATGTGTTCTGGGTGAAAGGATGTACCTCAGTTAACACAGCCTCTGACAAAGACACTCCTTTTCACAGTGTCTTTTTTTGTGAGAGCCCAGCCCCTTCCCCCCCCCACTATTTTTGCAGCATTGACACTGAGAGGATGATAAAGGAGGGCTGGAGAAAGACAAACTTTTGATATTGGGTTGCAGCAGAATATTTGCAGCAAACAATGCAATAAAGCTGAACCTGGGAAAGAATGGAATTCTAATCTTGGCAGTCCTACTGTAAATGTGTGTGCTCACATACAACAGACATAGTAAACAGATGCCTCCAGAATCACTTGCTGAACATGTGTGAAGCACAAAACTGAAAGAAAAGAGGAAAGCAGATTAGCCTACCTCACCAGTTACCCTGGCAAGTCGAAAAAGCATAGATCTCTATGTTCTGCCACCAAAATGGTCATAACAATGCACATAAACATGGAAGAGATGAGTATATCAGTTTTATTGATGGCTTAAGCCGACAATAGATCCCTGGTGGTGCTTTAGTGCCAGCATTACCAGCATATGAAATCTCATGCCAATGTCCTCTCATCATTCCACCATCAATGGCTTGTCTGGCCAGAACACTTCTGGAGGAGATCACAGCATCCAGGTTTGTGATGCACTTTTATATGACCCTGCCAAGTTTACTTGGGACTTTTAAAGTGTGTTCCAGTGCTTTTTAAAACTTTAATTTTCTTATTTCTGTTTTTATTTTTGAATTTTTCATGCTATGTATTCTCACAAAAATACATGGCATTTTGAACAAGGAACTTCCTCATTCATTGCCAGGGAAGCCTTTGGATGGGAGGGAAGGTAAGTGTGGCATGGGGGCGTTCTTTTCCCAGCTAAAAACAGCAGAAGTTGTGCCAGCAAAAGAACATGTTTAGGGGGGTGGTCTAATGAAGTCCTTATTCTATGCAAAATTTACATTTTATTTTGCACAGAATGCTGTTTTCTGTATAAATAGTAATAGAAAAAACATAGGAATTGTGTGCATTCTTAGGCTTGTAGTCCAAGAGAGTAACTTTTCCAGGCATTGGAATTTTTAGCCATCAGCATATAGAATTTTGAGAAAGAGCTAGATCAGAAAAGGCTACCTCATGCCCTATGAATATTTTGGAGTAGAACATCCACCAGCCCCAGCCAGCTTAATTAATAGTGAGGGGTTATGGGAAATAGTTTGCAGTTATGAGAAAACCTCCAGAGGGATCCAGATTGCATTTCCTTGTACAAGATGAATATGTGACAGAAAAAAATCCAAATAAGTAGATGTGTTAGTCTATTTCAGCAGAACAACAATCTTGTGGCCACATTAGACTAATTTGTTGTAGTGTAAAATTACATAGACTATAGTCCAGTTCATCCATTGCAATGCATAAGTCAGACACAGGTTTACAAAGGGGGGAAAACCTATTCAATTTTCATGTGGAGGATTAATGTAGAAGATAGATATAACGATTTGCCCTAAGACCACCAGGTTAGGCCCCTCAATGAGGGAAGTTCCAAACAGAAAATGAAGATTCAGAAAACTGGAAAGCCCAATAAGGCCAACACTGCTACCTCCTAATCTGGTTGGTGAGTTTTCCAAACTTCAGAAGTTCAGAAGACTTCTGTTTCCTCATTACCAAATTGTGATTTCCCTACCCACCCACAAATATTAAGTAAACTCCTCCCCACCATCATAGAATAATCTATATTGTTAGCATCCACTATGTAATTTTTGCTACCTTACCCTTGCCTTTAGATCATCCCGTAAATCAACATTGTATCACCAGAGCCCTACCCTAACATTTTCTCTCTTGGTGATAAAGCATTTCTCTTTCAGATTTTTTAAAATAAAAAAAACAACAGTCAAAAGTTGTTTATCAGAAAGAAAAATGTTCAGTGCAGCTAGTACAAGCTACTGTTTCTTCTCCTCTCAGTTAATAGAAGGAACAAAAGACAGACAAATGGTTTGACAATAAGCAAGCATTACTTATTTCTATTTTATAACATTAAAAGAGAGCTGTTAACACCATTGTTTATGTGTCAAACTAAGCAGTATTTCATTTCCAATTATTTGACTGAATATTTTTTCTTGTGTCTTTCTTGCACTGTTGTGCTTTGAACACCCAAACACAGAGACAAAAAAAAATCCGACAAAAAACTACACATCTAAGACCAAAAGAAAGTAATCAGTCTAAGCATCCAAATGTGTTGTTTGTTTCAGCTCTCTTGTTCTTCCAGCTCTCTGCAACAAGACTTGTGAACAGACACTTTTGCAAACAAATGTATGCTTTCCTTCCCTCTGTGGGAACACCTTTATTGCTCTCAATTTCACTCAGAAGTTTCTAACAGGAGAAGAATACATAGGTACTTGGATAGGTAAAATCTCTGATAAATTTCAACATTATCCCCAAGAGGTTTGATTAAACTTGTGGGATTCTTCAGTGAAATTTTGTGCAATCTTAGCTTGACCCTAAAGCAAAATCTGAGGCAAATTTGTAGGTTCTAATCCAAAACACCAGAGGAATTTTTGGAAAGTGGAACGTGTGTTGGTTTACAAAGGGTCAAAGGAAGAAAAGGTTTCTACAATGATTTATCCATTATCAATGCCCTCTCCAGTTACCCTAGAGAGTAAGATAGTAAGCAGTTATCACAACTCCATGGAAGAGAAACAGACTTTTTTTTTCCTATTCTATATAGATAAACAGACTTTATCTATATAACTAAGTTGCTCACTAATTGTATCCACCTATCCTCTGCTTTCTGTCTTCTTGTACCCTCCACTCCTGTGTATGTTTTCCCCATACACAGGAGGCCAAATGTGGCTAGTGGTGGTTCCTCAATTGTACCTCTTCACTAACTGCATCCTAGCATATCGAATATGAGACTGGCCAATAGATTTAAGAAGTGCCTTAGTTATTGCAAAAGGGATTTGATTACAAATAGCCAGTTATCTGGAACTAGTCACTTCCAAGATCTCATCATAACATGCACATTCTAAATGCTCAGTTTGTTGCTAATTAAAGAAACAGAGTCCATTTCATCTTTGAATGTCCTTGACATTGCAAGTCCACTTCCTTTTAGATAATGCAACAGCACCCATGAACTACTAAAGCATTTGAGAATTAATTTTAACTGTGGGTGCATATTACATGCTTTACACACACTGCCTAAAGAACAGTGGAATAGTTTTGTCATATTGCAGATTTAAATATACCTGTTTTACTTTAGTCAGCACCAGACAGGGCAAATATATTCTGGTCACTTCCAAAACCTGTCTAAATGATAAAATGAGAAGAAAATTATTTTTGTGTGAAACAGCTGATCAACAACCATGTCAAAAGTTCATGGCCAAGGGAGAGCAGAACATTACACAGGGCATGCTTCCAAACAAAGCAGTAAATCAATATGAATTTTCTACAGCATTAAAAAAAAAAGCATCAGTATATTTTCTATAGATTTCTGATGATTGTGATAATCTCTTAGCTATTATTGCACCAGCACAGCTTGTCTGAATTGCCTCTCAAAAATTTAGTGTTGCACAATAAAGTAAAACTAGGACATTAAAAATAATTATTAGCTTGAAGATGAGGACTGGAAGGAGCACAGGATAACTGTCTGGGACATGGCTAGGTGCTGTATCTTTGGCATACTGGCAATATGAATAGAAGGGGCTCAACTGAACACTATTTTGCACATACTCAAAGGAAAAAAAAATATCTGCAATGCTCATTCCTCACAGATTCCACAGTAAAGAAGTCTATGTGGACCAGTTCTGTAAGGATAAAAAGCTTGTAACTATATCACTTTCCATTTCAGGCTCACTTTAAATTTGCCATTTTAAAGAAAACAAAATTAACTCCAGAAGATTGTCATATTTTACACAGTCCTTCTCAGCCTATTTCACTGAATTTCTGTGAAAAAAACAGTTCATTGGAGAAAAGGCAAAATACAAATGCTGATGTTAAATGCATTCTCTGCTAAGAAAGATGCATTTCATTTATGAAAGTTTATGCCACCAAAGGTCTTTGGGCCAGGGAATGAGAGTTTATTTCTTCAGATATTGGCAAAGTTGTTTGGTACTAGGCTCTTTTTAAAATGCCAACAAGGGGGGAAAACCATTTGGGTTGTTTTCCTCCAATGTTCTCAAACCTATAGGTATAAAACATAAGAATGTTCATTACTTAATTCTCACCATAGCACCATGGATATTTTAGCAGTCAAAATTGTTGCAGAATTCACATGAATTCACAACTAGATCTACAAGGCAGGCATTTTATGACATTACCCCCTGAAAGAATTTTAAACAATGCCTCCATTTTCAGCTAACTACCAAGGTATTAATTTAAAAAAAAATCTGCATTTTGTGCTTGAGATACTGTAATGTACTGGGGCAAAAAATAAATGGAAAAAAAATGACTTGTCCTTTTGCCGGCCGATTGCGGAATAAAGAGACCACACACATGAAATGGAGTAAAATAAAGTATTTTATTTAATCAATATATTTAAATCCCTTCTATAAGATCTTCAACAGTGGGAGGCAACCTGGTGAGGGACCAGCTGAGGCAGTAGGTCTATACTGGACCACACCCCTCAGCCTTTCTGGGCGACCACCTGGGTCCTGGAGAGGAACCCCAGCTGCTTGGGGTTGCTCACCAGCCGGCCTGCATCTGGAAGGTGAACCGAAAAGTCCCTCACCCAAGCCCCATGGATTGGGGTGAAAGATTATCCTTTAGGCCAACCCTAATGTGGGTCTCCTTCTGTCCCTTTAGGCCCCACAACCTGAAGTGGCCCTTCCAGAGACACTACCTTCACCGAAAATTGGTGCCCGCTGAAGCTACACCTCCCCCTTCCCCGCCATATTAAGAGGGAATAAACCTATTTTGACACCACCCAAGCCAATTTCCCAAATGCCGCCATCCTAGTATGGGGTAGGCGAAAAAAACCCGAGAAAAGGGGAGGATTCCTACCCAGCCCCAAAGCGACCAATTATCATACTATTCAAGCAGCGGGAAGGTGGGTCAAAGATCACCTTAACTGAAGAGAAGGAGGTGAGGGGAGGGAGGGCTTTTATAGCCTCTGGCTCAGCCCCTCATCCCCTGTCGCAGGCGACACTGCCTGCGACCAATGGAGTGGTCTCGTTGCCACAGGAATGGCAGCAAAGGTGGCTCCCCAGCCCGAGCGGCTCTGCCACATGGTGGGGAGCTGGATTGCCAGCTGATTGCAGAATAAAAAGACCACACACATGAAATGGGGTAAAATAAAGTATTTTATTTAATCAACCTATTTAAATCCCTTCTAAGATCCTCAACAGGGGAAGGCAACCTGGTGAGGGACCAGCTGAGGCAGTAGGTCTATACTGGACCACACCCCTCAGTCTTCCCAGGCGAACACCTGGGTCCTGGAGAGTAACCCCAGTTGCCTGGGGTTGCTCACCAGCCGGCCCATCGGGAAGATGAACCCAAAAGTCCCTCACCCAAGCTCCACAGATAGGGGTGAAGGATTATCCTTTAGGCCAACCCCAAGGTGGGTCTCCTTCTGTCCCCTTAGGCCCCACGACCTGAAGTGGCCCTTCCAGAGACCCTACCTTCAGCGAAAATTGGTTGCAAGGTGCCCACCGAAGCTACGCCTCCCCCTTCCCCACCACAGAAATGGGCAAGTGCCTGCTTAGTCCCTTTCCCCCACCAGCTTGTCCAAAAGGTCCCTCACCCCCTGCTGAAAATCACTCAAAAAGATCAAATTTCCAGCATCCAAAAGATGCACCCCATCTGCTCTATACAGCTCGGGACTCTTGGACGAAATGTCGGGATGTGGCAGATAGTATCCCAACCCCTTATACATGGCATTCTTTATTTCCCGGTTAGCTCCCCATCGGATTCTATCCAATGAACGGGAATCACCTTCCCCTCTCCAATGCCGTCTTGGCAACATGGCGGACCACATGATGGTGACCTCAGGCCACCGTGACCTGATTACCTGCATGTCATGGATCACCTGAAGGACCAGCACCTTCCCCTTTAACAGCCCCAAATCTTTCCCACCTAAATGTAAAATAAGGACATCAGGTGGAGGCCCATGGTGCTCCTTGAAAAGTAGTGGCATAAAGCCACGCCAATGCAAACCCCTCCTTCCCAACCACTCAACTGTTGCTCCATTCCCCAGACTCAGGCGAGGCCCAAAGTGGCAGAGCTGGGCCTGTCAAGCCGCCCAGTACATCATATTGTGGCCACAGATCAGCCCCCTAGCCTCACCAACGTCGACCTAGAATCTGAAAAATAAAAGGGGAAGAAAACAAGTTAGTAGGTAAGAGGACGCAGATAGCGCAGATAGGAGGAGGACCTCCATCGGCCAATCCCTTGGATTGTTGTTGCCGGTATGCCCATTGCAGAGGCCATAGAAGCGGCTCATATGTGGAAGGAGTGGGTAGCAAAACGGACCCCATGAAGACCCAACTTACCTAATGCCTCAGATGTCAGTGTCCAGAATTGGTATTTAGTCAGTGGGGAAAATTCTGCATGCATGAAAAGTGGCTCCGGTTGTGGCCCCCTAACCCTAAAAAATTGTTGCAAAGTCCTAACCGGATACAAGTCTGGGTCACTGCACAGGAGCAAGCAACATTGCTTGCCCTTCCTGCACTGCTCAATCTTGGAAAAACGCAAAGTCAAAGTAACCTGGCATCCATCCAGGATGACATCTCTCAGTTAAAGAGCTCTATGAGAAGCATCCTTCTTGGACGCCTGCACAAGCTCACTAATGCGTAACGTGCCAAAGAAGGCTGTTAACACCGCTGCATGAAAAAGAAGCACCTCATATGGAGAATTACAAATGCCCAACCAAACTTTAGCCAACCCTTTCAAAATAGCAGGAGAAATAGGGACTCTACTGTTGGTCCTACACCCTGTTCCCTGGACCACCCCTCCAGGGCTTTCCGGATGAGGAAATCCCGAGTACTGTCAGGGGCCCCTTGGGCTTTTAGCCAGAACGCAATCGCTGAGAGTCTAACTTTAATAGATTGCAGGGATAAACCTTTATGATATAGGAAAACACAGAACTGAAAAAAAGTTGTTCAAAGGGCACTGGAACACCTTGTTTAAAACCTGATTGTACCCTAAATTGAAAAAAAATCATGCAAGGCCCTGGTGTATCCCTTTTTAGTGCTCGATGCCATGGACACACCCAGTGCCCTCATGAGCTCAGCCTCCCAAGCCTCCACAGGCTTGCCGGCATCGGATCGCCCTCGGGTGCTGTGTCTGGGGCCAACTCTCTGAAGCATTCCATCTGCATGCGGGAAAGAGCATCAGCAATAGCATTGTTAACACCTGCCACACGCTGAGCCAGAATATTAAACTTCAAACACTGTAATGTAAAGGGCCTGACAAGCAAACTAAAGGGTTCTGCCAAAAAATAACCAGGATAAACTAATCCCACTTCAAACACTGTAATGTAAAGGGTCTGACAAGCATTATAATATTATAATAATTGTGAATAATAAAAACTCAAGGCCAGATGTGTTTCAACAACAGTCTTCCTCAGTGGCCTTCAAGCATTCAAAATGTATAAATGTATAACAACTCCTCAGCTTACACAATGTGACTCTGCTCAATTCAAAAGCAACAATGTACTACTCCTGCTCACAGAGTATCTTATATAACCAGCTGAACTGGGAATGATCCTGCCAAGATTCAAGAAAAGATCCTAGGTTATATGACTTGGGTTTTCTGGCTGTAGGGACTTTTGTTGAAAGGCCCTGATACGCACCATCACCTGAGGGGATTTTGAGGTGAGGGACTTTATCACCTGGACGGTTGCCATATTATCGCACTAAAAGTGCACAGATGAATTTGACAATTCCTCAGACCAAATAGTGGCCGCCACCAAGATTGGAAAGAATTCTAAGAATGTCAGATCCAGCCACAATGTTTGAGGCTGCCCAATTAGGAGGCCACCTGCTTGCACACCACCGTCCACCAAAATAAATCCCAAACCCCGTGGATCCAGCAGCATCCGAGGCTATCTGTAGGTTACCTTTTAGCTTCCGTTCCTCTCGCCAAAAAGAGATGGCATTAAATTGTTCCAAGACCTGTTGCCAAACAAGCAAGTCCGCCCTTAAATCCCTAGTTATGCGGATTAGAATGTAGGGCTGTGGCACACCCTTAATGGCATCACATAATCGGCAAAGGAAAGCCCTGCTGGGAGCTACTACCTTACATGCAAAGATCAAATGTCCTATAAGGACCTGAAATTCGTACAATGTAGCTTTATGCCTTGATAAGAACTCGGAAACTCTAACCCTCAAATCGGTGACTTTGGCTGCAGACAATCCACACTGCTGGTTAACTGTGTTGATTTTGACACCCCAAAAGGTCAGCACCTGGACAGGCCCTCCATTTTTTCAGGTGCCGGGGGACCCCTAGTTTTTCAGGTGCCAGTGTCTCAAACTGTTGCAACAGATACCTACACTGGCAAGACTGATAAGGCCCTATCAATAAAAAGTCATCTAAATAGTGTACAACACCATATAATCTGATCCTAGCCCTCAAAGCCCACTCAAGGAAGGTGCTAAAGTTTCAAAAGCATTGCACGAAACCGAACAGCCCATGGGGAGAGCCTGGTCCATATAAAAGTGCCCCTCAAATTGGAAACCTAACAATTCAAAGTCATCCAGATGAACTGGCAGATGTCGAAAAGCAGATTTAATATCACATTTCACCAGCTCAGCCCCCAAACCTGGAGTCGAACCACCTGATGGCCGCATCGAAGGAAGTATACTTCATTGTACATAACTTGTGTGGAATAGAATCATTCACTGAATCCCCCTTAGGGTATGATAAATGGTGACTGAGTCTAAATTCCCCAGGGGCCTTTTTTGGGCACAATGCCCAGAGGCGAAACCCTTAGGTTGGGAATGGAGGACTAGGAAAGTGACCCAAAACACGACCCTCTCTAACTTCTTTCTCAATTTTTTCTTTCACAACATGTTCCATACCAAAAACTGATTTCAAATTGTGGGCCCGAAATGGCCACCTAACACCTTGAAACAGAATTCTAAAACCAAACTGGAAACCCTCTAATAAGTATTTGGCTGTCTTCCTATCAGGATGGACAATGAGCCATCGCTGTAGAACCTCATTATTGATTAGGCTGGGCCCCTTTTTGAGGGTGAGTGGTGGAACCTCCACCCCTCCCTCCTTGGTTAGTCCTACCACCATGGGCTGGCAATTTGCCCCTGGGGCAGTTCCGAAAGGAATGCCCACCGCCACAGATGGAGCACTCGTGGCTGAATCTGCAGGGTTTTCTGGCACAAAACCCGTGTGAACTAAATTCCCAACACACCTCCTCTTTACCTTCCTCTTCTTCAATTTTTCTCTCTCTTTCTCTGTGATGAAAAGACAGCTCCTTTAGCCAATCTCAGAGCAGCAGGTTCCCAGCCAATAGGAAGAAAGCTGGGCATGGCTATAAAAAGGCCTGACAGAGTGAGTGGGGGGTAGTCGTTTTGAGGTTTGACTGGAAAGAAAGAGTTACACCGAAGGGAGGGTGTGCTCTTAGAGTTCCTGAGGGAACTTTTCAGTCTGATGACCACAAAAGGGTCTTAAGGGTCCAGAGAGGGACTGAATAGACTTGGAGAGTCTAATAGGGAGAGGCTCAAAACAAGTCAAGTATATAAAGGGGATTTAGGACTTTGTTCCTGAGTTAGTAGTGCTGGCATGACTAGATTGATCTTATTATTTTAAAAGGAATCTGATGTAACTAAGCCTTAAGAAGATTAACAACTAGTACTCAACTGCAGTTTATTTGTTTTATATTTTTCAATAAATGTTTGCTAGAGTTTAAAGCTGCTTGGCCTCCATTTAATTTAAACCACGCTACATGATATCAGGGACACAAAGGGCTGTCCCAATAGAAAGTGGTTGGTGCCTCACACATATTTTTGGTGGCAGCGGTGGGATAGGAAAAGCCCCTGCACCACTAGGAAGAAGCCTGGCACCACATATTTTGGGGGGCAGTGGTGGGATGCAAGAGACCCCACAGGACTGCCATCCTAAAGTCAGAGTGTTAAGGCGGTGGGTTGACTGTGTACGGGTCACCACAGCATCCATAACTGAGGATGCATCATATCCCATCTTAATGAAGGGTAAATTGCGGCTCACATCCTAAAGGCCTCATTGTACAAAAGCCATGCTGGACCTGAAAAATTGCCATATGCCCTGTGAATAATATCTAAGTACTGAAACAGGGCCGCTGCACAATGAGGATGTGCCTTGACCACTACCCCCGCGTAAATGAGAAATCACTCACAAGATCCTCTCCAAAAAAGATCAAACATACTAATGTCATAATACACAGGGGCAGTTGGATCTGGTGCAAATATCCATAGAGAAATTCGAGTAGTGTCCAAGTCATCACATGGGCATACATAGAGCCAAAAAAGGATGCAAGCAAAGATACAGGAGTTTATCAGAACACCCTCCATTACTTTTCTTTTGCTGGCATACTTTGTGCCATTTTTATGCCAGCAAAACACACCTATACCCCGATAGACCTTATCATGTGTAGTGTGAAAAGGTAGCCTGGACAGTAACAGAGGGTGAATGGAGATCTGCTCACTTCCACACTTGTGAGCTCCATGAATCTTGTGAGAAGACACGAGCATGGGAAATTTAAAAATAAAAGTAAAATAAAGACATAAAATGTTTGCAGAAGCACAAAAACACACTAAAAAATTACAAATAAACCGGGGAGGTTCATAAAAAGAACATCTCCTACCTGGCTGTCCTGATCTCACCCAGAAGTGTTCTGTCAATCACGCTGCATTCATGTGATCATGATGGTGCAAAGTTTCAAACTCCAGTAATGCTGGCAATAAAAACCAGAACAGAAGATCTATTGATGACTTTGACTCATCAATAAAAAAGTATGCCTTATTCCCTACACATGATCACAAAAGGACAATGTAATCTGGTATGTGCACCCTTTCATGATCATTAGACATCCTTACGACACCATATTTGCCACATCTGATAAAGTCAACAGTGGTAGAAACTTTTTCACCTGCTCCTCACAGGAAGCATCCTTTACCACACAAATTGTGAGATAATTAGAGAAGGATGGCATGTATTCAGGGCACAGTAGGCATGGTCAATGACTTCATTGTCATGAGATGGCTACTCCAAACTCAGTTTTCATAGTATCCTGCTTTGAAGCTCTTGAAGATGTTAGCATCTCCTCCAGGTTTCACCAGAGGTATCCAGCTCCTGAACTTTATTGCAAACATAGGTTCAACACCTGGATAGCTCCTATAATACCAGCAAGAACTGCTAACACCTGGAGGAGTTGCAGAAGAGGTTGCCATTAAAACTGAGGGTGGAGTCATCTACCCACAAGAAGGGAAAAACTGCTCACACTTGGGACACAGAACAAGAGGAATTCCACAGATGCCAAAGTATGGAAACCCCTTGACATCACTCAGCTGAAGGTATACAATGGTCTACTCTTCCTGGAAAGTGTGGGGGAAGTGTACATGCAGTCTCAAGGTGCTGTCACTTCAGAACAATAATGGGCCTCAATAGATTTTCTGCACTCACTAAGTACATAAGGTTTGACTACAGGGAAACTAATCTGTTACAGAGAGTCATTGATAAACTGGCTGCCTTTCAGGACTTGTTTGCTGAGCAGCTTTGAACATTGGGTCTAACAACTGATGAACAGCTTGTTGAGTCCAGAGGTACATGCCCATTCCAGCAGCATTTGCCAAGCAAATAAATAAAATAAAATAAATTTTAAAAAGCACTGTTGATGTACCATATCTTCTAAAGGAAGACATCTGACCAGGCAGGCTGGTACACCACCAGGGATCCAGTTTGGTTACAATGTGATGACAATACTGATAAAAACATATTTCATCAATTGACAAAATGTGGTGGAACTTTTTTTTAACCTTCTTACAACTGACCTAACATATGTTGACAACAGTTGGTAGAATAATCCATATCCATTCCCTCCATTACTTCTTCAGTGAGGCTGGAGAAAATAATCCCAGCACATATTGTACTATATGGGGAAAAATTGCGTGGAAGGAGAACTGTAGCATACAAATGGTGGGTTTTGTTAGGAATGGAAAGAATATATGTCTTTTCTCTGCTGAAAAATGGATTTTCTGACATTCAGGAAACCTGACTGGAAAGAATAAAACAGAGTTGCCGAGGCTTTTTTACCTGACATTCACATTCCAAAGTGTTTTCAGAAGTTGTTCTATGCAGAAATGCATGCAGGATTTTTTCAGCAAAAATGTAGAAGGTTTTTGTACATTTTCCCTATAAAAAAACCCTATACATATTTCTCAAAATGGAGGGGGGTGAGCAAAAATATTGTGGATTTGCTTCAGAAACATGCATGATTTTGTGCAAAATGATGTTTTCTGTGCAAAATACCATTTTACACACATGAAAACAAATTGTTCCTAGATGGCAGAGAGAGGTGTGGCTGTTCCCAGAAGCACAAAGAATGTGTGAAGATAGAGTTTATAATCTTCAAGCTCTGCCCCACCACACTTGGCATCACAGGATTCTGCATCTGACACATTTGTTGCTATCCACTTGTCCGCTGGAGGCCAGAAAAGGTGGGTACTCCCCCATAACATCTCACACAGTGTGGACATGGATCCACAATCTGATTGGAACCTATTTTAATGAAGTTATGGAAAAGGCCTCTTTGGTAAGGAAGGAGAAAATTTCAAAGGACCGCTCCCACCTATTTATTTAATTCTGTGAGATCACTGAGGGATCTTTCATGTATTCTTCTACTTTAAAATATCCTATACACACATACTGAAATATGGGGCTCCTTTCACTCGGCTTGCCATTTTAAATAACATAGTTCTATCCTGTGGAATCCCATATTTTTTAGTCTGTTGAGCAATGTGTCTGAGAATTCAAAATGCCCCTCCCTAAACTGCAAATCCCAGGATTCCATAGGATGCCATAGAACCATGAGAGTTGAGGTAGGATAATAGCACTATAACTGCATAGTGTAAATGGGCCCAAGAAAAGTAGAATGCCAACTGATTCCTCCTCTTCTTTCCAGGCCCTTTTTCCCCTCCTTTTCATCCATGAATTGTGGGGGCAGGTGGGAAGAGAAAGGATTGTCAGAACACCTCTGGCCAAACCCAATGGGAGGGAGGTTTCTTCTGACATAGGACTGATCCTGCCAAAGTGTGTCCTAGTTATGTCCCATTCAGCTGTGGTTTAAATTTGTGCTACTTTTACAAACACACACACACACATTCAAAACCACTCTAGAAACAGACTCATTTTTCCCCATCAAAAAATAAAATGAGTTTTTTTGCTCAAAAACACAATGGTGCACAAAACTTCTCGCTCCAAAAACACAGGGAGGTCCCCCCCAAAAAATGATGCCCCCCCAACAAAAATGTCTCTCTTTTTTGGTTCAAAAATGTGGCTTTTGCATAAAAACAACACTGTTGAACAAGAAAAATGTATCTCTGTACAGAATAATTTCCTGAAACATTTGGGGATATACAAATAATGATTAAGAACTGCACAGAATATTCATGTTTCTCTCTCAAGTGAATGGAAACGATTCAAATTAATTCTCCTTGCATTTGAGAACAAAATAGTCGAAGATGTACATCCTTAGTTGTGTCCTATGAAACTGTGCCAGGAATTGGGTTGTCAGAATGCATATGCTGTCAAGTAGAGAAAGGAAAGTAGAAGTGAGGAAGGGAGAAGAAGAGAGATAGAATGAAGTGGGTGGAAGGAAGGGAGGGATATGGGTGGAGGGAAGAAAGGGAAGTGATTGTGATGGTCAAATGAAGAAGGGTATTGTGAAAGAAGTGAAAAATGGTGAATGTAACAACTTGAATATAACATTGTAAGTTAAGATTCTGTAAGTTAATATTCTGTGAGGGGGAAAAAAAGAATGCATATGCTGTCGAGTAGTTGATTCAGTCCAGGTCAGTCCAGCATGTTGAAAGAAGAAACAAGAGTGTGGCTGTCAGTCAGTCCAGAAGTCATTCAGCAAGTCAGTAGTCCAGATAAACAAAGCCAGCAAGAAGTAAAACAGAGTCACAAATTGTAGCCCAGCCAAGGTCAAGAAAACACAAACGAGGAAGAGTACTGCTCATCACCAAGAAGGATGGTTGAAAGCAACAAAGGGAGTGGCTGGGGGCTTTGTAGGCAGATGTTAAAGAGACCAGGTGCCTTATTAGGTCAGTGTCTCCTACTTAGCAACTGCTGGGAACAACACAATAGCTTTTTGTCTCTTCAATACTTGATGAATTATGGTAATGGGTCTTCAGTGTTTGCAACATCTTGCTGGGGCTTAGGACCCCCCCACACACACACACACCTCTTCCTCAGCCCTGGCTCCTCCAGAGAGACCACCAGCATCAGGAGCCACTCCTGGCAATCTGCCTCCTCCTCTCTGTCTGAATCTTCCAACTCCAGAGGGTGAGTTATGACAAGTTGGGACATAGGTCTTATACTCATGCTCATGACTCCTTCCCAAGATTTAGGCCTTCAGGTGAATACCTGAAGAGAACTATAGATATAATGAAATGTTACTAGAGAGGTTGGCTGGAATCCTGTATCAGCTACTTTGTTCAGTATATTTAACTAAGTTATGTCTCCTTCCCTGACCCCCTCCCCCAAACCTCATGGAAATGCTCCAATGTCAGCAGAAATCTTCCAATTATAGACAGAATGGACCTCTTTCTACCCATGCAACTGATGCCTAGTACAGTAGGTCAAGGGGAAGGGGGTTTACAATAATGGCAATAGTATCACAATCATGACTAAGTAGCAATTTATGAATATGAAGGTGGATTACATTTCCATCAGGTTTGGGGGGTTGGGAGCCAGCATGGTATAGTGGTTTGAATGTTGGACTACAACTCTGAGTGGAGGGTTTGAATCCCCTCTCAGCCATGAAATGCACTGGGTGACCTTGGAAAAGTCACACTCTCTCAGTCTCAGAGGAAGGCAATGGGGAACAACCTCTGAACAAATCTCAGCAAGAAAAGCCCATAGTGTTTGCCTTAGGGTTGCCATAAGTCAGAAATGAGTTGAAGGCACACAACAACAATAACAACAAAGGGACAGGAAAGGTTACTTAGTTAAGTATACTAAGCAGCTGATACAGAATTCTGGCCATTATTACCTGGTCATTTGCATTCGTAGTGTATTTGAATGCAGGGGAGCTAATGGTCAATGGAGGCCTGCCAATCTTCCAGTGGCATTATAGAAATAACTGGAAGAGAAGATACACTCTTCTGCTGAAATCATAAACTCTGGAGTAGAATAAATCATGCATATTTACTTTATTAGCATGTTTTGTTAGTTTTTTACATTATTTTTAAGGCCTTTAAATGAAAGGGAACCATACACCATGCACCAAGCTGTCTTAATCTGCATCACACTTTCTCTCCCCAGGAAAGAGCTATTTCAAGCTCTTCTGTTTGCCTTGAAGTGAATGTCACTGTCAGGCATCCAATAGACTATACTAACTGGATTCATATGGGAGTAAATTATGTATTCAGAAACCACTTGGACTGCTGTATCTGAGGAGAAACTGAAAAGCAAAATGAGCGAATCGATGGCCTACACAATAGATCTGTTACTGGGCTGATTGGAGAAGGAGAAATCAGAGGCTAGGATTCTTGTTGAAATGAAATATCCCCCATATACAAATTGGCCAAAAAAAGAGACTTTTTTGGGGGGGTATTTTTTAAAAAAAAGAATTGTCCACGCACATCTTTTAACACAATTAAAAAATTAAATCTAAAGGCAGAAGGATTTTGCCCCTCTCCAGGTCACCCCCCCCCACGTGGATCCAGTCGTCATCAATTGACTAATAGTAATTTCACAAATTAAGTATTACGGCTGCAGCAATATCAAGTCCAAGTAAAGTGCCCTGTGTGGAATAAAATCTTCATCTAAGAAAAACACTTTCCACATTAACAGGAATGGCA
Organism: Gambelia wislizenii; assembly: GCA_030847615.1. NCBI lineage: Eukaryota > Metazoa > Chordata > Lepidosauria > Squamata > Crotaphytidae > Gambelia > Gambelia wislizenii. The sequence continues at coordinate 154,334,874 of JAUMIR010000004.1, forward strand.
AGGGAAATTACAGGAAACACAAAGGAGGCTTAGATTTAAGCCTGATTTATTAGAAGCTGCTTCTTAGCTGAGGTGGGTGGAAGAAAATCTGAAAATGTGCTAATACTACTAAGCTTAACTTATGTTTGTTTAGAAGAGCGATTTGTTCTCTATCCTGACTGGAATGACATGAATGAAACCTTATTTTCTGACCACCAAAAAGTTATGTTAGGGAAAGCTATTCATTAAAACGGGAGTGTAAGAGATACATCACATTGAGTTCAATGGATTTACAGGATGCTTAATTTTTTTTTAAAATGCATGCAGCTTACACAGATCTTGTTGGGCTTGGTCATACACAGAATCAAACTATAAATATTTAAAAAATTAATTCCTTTAGTCCCTTAGCTCCAACTGAATTCATGGGTCTCACTTCTGAAAGGACATGTATTAGATTGCACTGCAAATCACTGTGATATTCTGGACTTACATAGTGTTACCTATCCAGATAGCTCCAATCGTGGAATATCAAATAATTGGCAATATTTAATAATTTGATTTAATGTGGCCTTCCATGTGCTTAGCAGATCAACCAGGGATCCCCAAATACCAAGGTTGGAGTCATGTATGACCAAAGGAGGGGCCTTTGGAAATTCCCCAAAACCAAATACTTGGATCAGAACTGTGTTGGGAATAATGGGATGTCCAGTTAATAAAACTGTGCCATGAAAGAGCTTGTTTGCAGGAGCAGACTGTGTTAAGAGTTCATCCAAATCTTGAAGGAAGATTTATGACTTGATGTTTTCATAACTGCAGACAAGTAGTCTGGCGAAGTCTAACTACTTGGGAGAGAGTTTGTTTTGGTTTCTCTAATTAAGCTTGGGAGAACTGTATATATATAAAACTCTTTCTCTGCTTGTTATTATATTCAGTCTTATTTTGTATTTCTATGTAGCAAGTTGTGCTTTAGTTTATGTTGAAGTAAAAGGCAGAAGACTGTGTTGTTTCTTTATTCAGAAGACTGTGTTGTTTCTTTATTCTGATTGCTGAAATGAAAAGATTCTGCTACATTTCTTTTGCTGCCTAAATACTCTATTATATGCTCAGAGGTTTAGTGCACCAACCATGACAAACTTAATATCTGAAGTGAGTCATTCACTAATCTACTCAGCAATAGCAGAGTCCTTGATGCTTGTAAAATGGGTCCTACCTTCCCTCATTACCTTCCAACAAAAGACCTTGCCTGCTTCTATTCAATTACAAATACATCAACAATTAATGACTGTTAAGTCTTCCAGAGCACCTTATGTCTAGTCCTGGGAACCTCAAAAAACATTGTATTCCAATCAAAATCCCATCCCTTCAAGGGAATGATTACATACAAATATCACCCTAAAACGCCACCCAAGTGTGCAGAGTTCCACTTCCTCTCAACTTCACATCAGACTGTGTAGCCATCCCATCTTCTGGACTCCCTCACTGTCAGTCTGCTTCACAATCTCAGCTCTGCAGGATTGGTACACTATAACCCTCAATCCCTTTATTCCTCTATCAAAATACTTCATACCATCTTCAATAGCCTGGTATGATTGCCTGAAGCCTGAATGTTTGTGTGGATGCTGTTGATTTTAATTTCTAATGAAGATAATTTAATTTTACATTTTGGCTTAGAGTCTTCTCCATTGCTACTAGTATACACAGGTTGAAAGATCCCACTGTTACCTGACTACTCACTGCCATGTTTAAGCTAATTACTATTCCTCATAATAATTTCAAATATTAGTGGGATCCATGCAGACCCCACACAATTTAGGTAACAATAAAAAATGTTGTTGCATTTATTAGCTACATTAAAGTAAAATTTATTTATGTTTGTAATGTGTAGTATATGCTATAAGGTTAGGATCTGTTGGGATGGGTGAGAAAATGGAATATTGGGAGTGACTGGTGATTGGCTGAATATCTGAAGGGATTTTTTTGAAGCCTTCCTTCCTTCCTTCCTTCCTTCCTTCCTTCCTTCCTTCCTTCCTTCTCTTACTTTAAGGATAGTGAGCACAATGGCCAAGAGCACAATGGCCATAGAATTCTGGTTAAGAAGATTTTTTTTAAGAAAGACAACAAAAACAAAACACATATGCATACTCATATACTACTTTGTGGTACCATATAGTATTCCCAAATGGCTTTCTTGTTATCTCTCTTTGGAGAAAGCATGTCTATCATATTTTTGTTGTATAACTTTTGATATTTGTACAATTTAGGTGGCATTTAACTGGAATTTAATTTGTTTAACTGTGTGTATAAAGGACATACAATATTAATGCCACCATCATGGATTTCCTTGGGGATCTACAGAGATCTCTGATGATGCCTTTTGCAGTGTGTCCAGATGAAGGAGAATAGCTTGGGAACATTTCTACTGCTCCTGTTGCTATCCACCAACCTGGAAATGGCCATTTTGGGGTGAAGGGGAGGCTGCAGCAGAGAAAGAGTGGCTTGTGGGCTTGCATCTAGAGACATGGCTACATCCTGGAGATAAGTCTTCTGCCACAGGATCTCAGCCAAAGAATACTCAGAGCCTTGTTACTAGTCTCTGATTCTACAATATGGGTGGACAACATGTGCTGTGCAGAGTACTGATGCCTCATCCTTTCTGTGGCCCCTGACTCCTCTTGAACATTCCTTGAAGAAAATATGTTTGTTTTTTTTAAAAAAGGAAACATGACTGCTCCCAGAAACCCTCAAGAATGCTGATTTTCCTCTAAAGAAAGGCATGAAGAATTTTAAGTTTCTTTTAAGTTTCTTCTTAAACTAAAAGTGAATTGCACCAAGCTTGTCCCAATTTTAAAGAGATTATGGCCAGAATTCACTAAGGCAGTTATGAATGCGTAACCTGGAGTTACACATTCATGACTGATTTGTATTCACAAACCCTATGTATTCACTTGTTTAGGAAACATGTAGAGGCCATGAAAGTCCTCCAGTCATCACTTACCAGGTAACAGTCACTGTGAGCAACATGGGTCTACTCTCCTGTAGATTGGGACACAGCAGATAAGCAATCTCCAGTACAAGGGGGAATTGTGACAGGGACTCTGCTTCTCAATGGCTCACTGGAAATGGCTCACAGGAAGGGATGGAAATATCAGCTATTTCACTCTCTGTTTGTTTTCTCTTGCTTCACAACAGAATCATTCAGTTTTCTATATCCCCAGTCACTTGATTCCCCATTTCCTTAATCTTTCATTGACTCAATTTCTCCTGTGTTCTCCTTTCTCTTCCCAGCAAAAGCTCCTACTTTCTGCTTCCCTATTCTCATGCTTTCCTAACAGAAATGTTCTGTTTTCTCCTTCCCAGTCTGGTGGTATGCCCCTTTTGTCCTCTTCCATTGCCTTTGTTTGTTCCCCCCTACCTCCCCACAGTAAACACACAATAACATTATAACATAATCACAAGGAGAAAAAACACAGTAAAAATATTCAGATTCTCTCTCTCTCTCTCTCTCACACACACACACACACACACACACTCACTCACACACACACACACAACTTGGAAAGTAAAATGGTGACTCCAGTGTGTGAACATATACATGTCTATATATGTGTGAGAGACAGCCAGCATGGTATAGTGGTTTAAGCACTGGATTAGGACTCTGGAAACAGGGTTCAAGTCCCTGCTGGGCCATGGAAAACCATAGGATGACCTTGGGCAAGTAACACTTTCTCAGCCCTAGAGGAAGGAAATGGCAAACCCCCTCTGAACAAATCTTGTCAAGAACCTTAGGGTCACCATAAGATGGAAACAACTTGAAGGCACACAACAATAACAACAACAACAATGTGTGAGAGAGGCTTGCTAGCTCACTTCCTCTGTTCTACAACTAGGTAGGCAACTCCTGTGCTTTTTCAAAGAAATAAGTTCTAAGAATAGTTCTAAGAAATAGGTCCTGTACTCTATGGATGAAGGCAACTATCCACTATGCAACTAGCAGCCATACAGATCTAGATCTGCCAGGAACTGCCAGCAACCTAGTAAGTAAAATAATTAAATCAAATAATAAAGACACATATTGTGAGGAACAAAATTAAAATCTTATGATTTTTGTAATGCAGTGTTTTTTTGTTTTTTGTTGTTGAGACAATGGAATTAAAGAACAAAATTAATCAATTAAAATAATCAAAGCAAAAATAGAAAGAATTCATTTTTTAAAAAAGAAATATGAAAGGTGTAGCAGTCAGACAATCCAACAGCACAAATGTGCCCTCAGTCATGTCATAGCTGGCTGCCATTGGTCTACACCCAAACATAACCCCTTCTCTCTGTATATATTTTATTTCATGCCTAAGTGTTGTTTCAGCCACAGCTGTTTACCACCCATCTGTCCTTGATACATAATTTGCTTCTGTGTTTGTAATGTCCATAGATAGCTAAATTTATGCCCAAACTTTACTGCTCAATAACATATTGTTTCTGTTTAAATGAGGCTATGTTATTCAAATGTCTGCTTAAGGGAAAGGCACTTCTGGTTAAGTTGGAAGCAACAACAACAAAAAAGAACAACAAAACCACATCCTCATTAAAAGAAAGCAGTAAGTAACTAAAACCTTGCCATGGGGGAAAGAATCTTTTAGCGAAGCATATTTCTCAACAGCTCGACATCACCTCGTTTCCACAGTCACATATGGTAGTTCCACTTCTTCCTTATTATTGTACAAGACTCAATAGCACCTAGGAGTCATTTAAACAAATAACGGAATTTCAGTTAATTCTCCATCTGTTATTCCAGATTGGCTACTGTGCTGATGTTGAACTCACTTAGGCTGCCAGTACATTTTGCTCATTGCTTGATGAAGATAGCAGAATGCAGTGTTTTTAAAACGTTCTTTTACAAGCTTTGTATAGAGTTTACAGGCAAAGATACCTGATAACACAACAGCAAAATGGTTAAACCTTTGGAATTAATTCCACCTGGAGATGGACTTTGCCGCTTTCCTTCCTACAGCTCCCATGTGGTTTTCTTTTAGCTGCTTGGGCTAGAAAGCCATTCCATTTTTGAATGTTTAGCTATAAGAAATGCTGTTATCTGAACATGCATGCATACAGTGATTTCAGCAAGAATGTTACAAGCAGGAAGTCAAAATGCCACAGTTTAGTCAAAATCGGCTGGGGCAAATGTTTGCACATTCATGACTTGACAGCAACATGGAGCAGCTCAATATTTTAGAATTAGTATAGACAAAACACATTAAGTGCCTGGGCTGTGACAGTGGGATGAAAGAAAAGGAAGGTAGTTTTGTTTCAAATATTAATTATTTCCTAATTCTCAATAATAATAATAATAATAATAATAATATTTATACCCCGCCCCTCTGTTAAAACAATCGGGGCGGCTTACAAAAATTAAAATACAATACAGATAAAATCCCCAAACACCCCCCACCCTCCCCCATAAAAAAATATTAAACAATTATAAATTAAAACCAACTGATCTAAAATCACATTTAAAAACAATAAATACAATAAAATACAATAAGTGGCCATCGGACTAAAAGAAGCCAGGATCCCCTGAGGCCGGGATCTAATTAGGAAAGGCCTGCTGAAAGAAATCCGTATTTAGTGCTATTTTAAAGCTACTCAGGTTTATTATCTGACAGATCTCGTTCGGCAGGTCATTCCACAATTTGGGGGCGATTACCGAAAAGGCCCTCTGGGAGGTTGCAGACAGCCTAGATTTTTGTGGCTGAAGCAAATTCCTCCCAGAGGACCGGAGTGCATGGGGAGGATTGTATGGGAGGAGGCAGTTCCGGAGATAAGTTGGACCCAAGCCATTTAGGGCTTTAAAGGTAATAACCAACACCTTATACTGGGGCCGGAAACTGATAGGCAGCCAGTGGAGAGATGTTAACACTGGAGTTATATGGTCTCTCTGAGATGTTCCCGAGACCACTCTGGCTGCCATATTTTGTACCAACTGAAGTTTCCGAACCAAGCATGAGGGCAGCCCCATGTAGAGCGCATTGCAGAAATCTAGATGAGAGGTTACCAGCGCGTGCACCATCAATAGTGAATAAAAGTCAGTTTTAAAGTGATTCCTGGTAGGATACAGTTTTTTTTTTAAAAAAAATAATAATAGTAGTAGGCATGTTAGCCTGTTGTAGCATAAAAGGGAGGGGGGGAAATAGAAATCTACCAGTACCTTTAAGACTGATTTATATTTTAGCATGAGCTTTCATGGGTATTAATCCACTTCCTCAGATGGAATGGCAGAGTGGCATTAAAGCTTCAGGTTATTAAGCACAATAATATATTTATGGATGTGGGATAGAAGGTAACAGTGACCCCATTGGTATACAGCCTGTAGGTCCTTGGTACATTGTGTGTAAAAACTAGTTTCAGCAATCTGCTGCACTACTTCTGGAGCATTTGGTTTTAGTGAGTTTTTCAGTTTCACACTAACACTTTTCTGTCTTGTTCTAATATTAGGTTGTGATGCTTTCTGCAATGTGAAAACATGTGCTCATTTTTATGTATATTTTTTCCAAAATAGATTGCACACCAGTTCCCAGTGGGCACATTTAGTATAATTTTTGAATTGATTAAAGTGTGTTTGTTCAAATCTTTCTGATATATGTATCTTTGTTTTAGTCATGCACATTTTGAAACCTGTCCATGATTTTCTGATCATTTCCCCTTTAAATTATATTGAAAGTATTGCAGCTGTACGAATTTCTGGGGCAAGATGCAGTCCATTCCATGTGCAGTTTTGGGAGATAGAAACCCAGGACAGTATCAGAGCACCCTCCTTTTCTGTTCTGTTTCCGGCATAATTTGTGATGTCTTTATGCCACACGTAACTTCCATCCCATCCAAAGACAGCACCGGCAATGACAGAACTGAGCTCCGTTCACTTCCTGGAATGACAGCTCATGGATTCTCATGAGTAAATGTGAGTGTGGGGAATTAAAAAAAAAAGCAAAAATAACACACACAAAGTTCACAAAAGCACAAAACATACTTTGAAAGTCCCACGTAAACAGGGAAAGTTCATAAAAAGAGTCTCACCTACCTGGATGTCATGATGGACCTGGACCAGCCATTGACACTGTATTCATGAGGCAAAAAAGTACAACGTTTCAAATGCTGGCAAAAAAGCACCACAGCTGATCTATTGACAGCTTGTCCTGTCAATAAAATAGAACAGCTATTGGACAAGACATAAATGCAAAAGGATGACATTGTCTAGTGTACGCACCCCTTCACATTTATGTGGCACCGTTATGGTGCCGTATTTCAGTTGTCTGACAAAGTCCCCAATATTTCCTTATGGAAATGTGAATTCAGTCAATTCATCCGTCCTTCTGTAGGTCAGTAAAATGAATACCCAGCTTGTTGGGGGCAATTAGCTAAAAAACAATGTGAACTAGTTAGGGAGTGCTTCAGCACTAATAAGTGGTATGTAAATATCAGTGTTCTTGCTATTGCTTGCTATCCATAATAGTAAGTGGATTTATTTCAAGTACTGAAGCAAAATTATCCACAGTTTTTCACAAACACTTCAAAAGTGTCAGAAAAGCACCTCTGGAAACATTTCATCCTATTTGGAAGCTTCTACCTTTCTATCTTTCTTTCTCCCTCCCTCTTTTTTTCTTGGAACAAATGGAAGCAGCTCTCCCAAAGCTAGGAATGTCCTGGGAAATTCTCTGTCTAGGTCCGGTGTGTGTGTGTGTGTGTGTAGAATGACAGCCATCATAAGAATATAGTGGAGAAAGGCAATTTGCCTAGGGAAGACAAGGTGGGGAGGTAAAGAAGGGAAAGGGGGGAGGAGGGAAGGGAATGGGGAAGAATTGGGAAGGGTGGGTATGGGGAAGGGAAGTCACTTTTTGGAGCCAGAAGATCTTATAGAAAATGTAATAAGGAATCTTACGGTTAATAAATTAAATATATCAACCTTAAATGTTCATGGCCTTGGCATGGTAATAAAACGAAAAAGGATTGAAGCACTATTGAAGAAGGATCAAGTGGATATAATATTTTTCCAAGAGACACATCAAAAAAGGGAAGGAGTAAATGAATTGAAATTGAATTGGGTAAGAGTTTATGAAAAAGCATATGGGAATTCAAAAGCTAGAGGGGTAGCAATATTAATAGCAAAAATTGTAATTTTGTCATTAAAAAGGTGAAAAAAGATGAAAATGGAAGATATATTATAATGCAAGGTGAAATGGGAGAAGATAAATATGTTCTAATGAATGTATATGCTCCAAATGAAAAACAAGAGGAATTTTATGAGAAAGTATTTAAAGAAATGGAGAATATGCAAGAACAAAATATTGTTGTAGCAGGAGATTTTAATATGCAAATGGAAAGAATAAAAGACAAATCAAATTATTCATTAAGGGATAAATATGATAATTTTACAAATTTAAATAAAAACATAAAAAGAAAGGGGTTGAAAGATGTGTGGAGATTGGTAAAGGGAGATGAAAGGAAATATTCATACTTTTCAATGGTACATAAGAGTTATTCAAGAATTGATTATATTTTTGTATCAAAAAATTTGATTGATAAAATCATAAATTCAGAGATAGAAAATATAAAAGTAACAGAACATGCCTTGGTCAATGTGGAGATTATAATGAAAAGAAATTATGAACAGGTGAAAAGGTGGAGGTTGAATACAAAGATTTAAAATTATAGAGAAATAGTAGAAAAATTGAGCATGAATGGCAAGAATTATGGGAATTAAATGATAAAGAAGTATCAAAAGGAATTTTGTGGGATACTATGAAAGCTGTGACAAGGGGGATATGCATAAAAGAAACCTTTAACTTAAAAAAAAGGCAAGAAGAAAGAAAAGGAAATTACAAAGGCAAATAGAATTATTGGAAAATAAATATATATTAAACAAGGAAAAACAAACTTATATTGAGTTACGAGCAAAGAGGGAGGAATTGGATAAACTGGAAGTAGATGAAGTACAGGAAAATTTAATTTATTTAAGAAGGAAGTATTTTGAATTTAGTAATAAAAATTCAAAAATGTTGGCTAGATCCACACAGAAGAAGAAAATGGAAAATATGATAAATGGGATTAGAGATAAAACAGGTAAAATGTGTAGAACAATGAAGGAAAAATTAACAATTTTTAAGGAGTTTTATAAAGACCTGTACCAGTCAGGGAATAAATCAGTGGAACAAATAGAAAAATATGTAGGGGAAAGTTGGAAGATTAAAATATAAGAGGAAGATAGGGATTTATTAGTAAAACCAATTACAAAAAAGTAAATAGAGGAAGCAATAAACAATTTAAGAAGTGGGAAAGCTCCAGGAATGGATGAGTTAGGACCAGATTATTATAAAGTATTTAAAAATAAGTTGATACCTAAATTATTAGAATTATATAATAATATAATAATGGGAGACAAAGTCCTCCATCATGGCAACAATCTTTGATAATATTGATACCAAAGCCAGATAAGGATTTGTTGGACCCTGGATCATACAGGCCTAAATCAAGATGCAAAGTTACTATCAGCAATAATGGCAAAGAGAATGAATAGTTATATGTATAAATATATACTAAAGGACCAATGTGGATTTGTGAAAGGAAGACAAATGTCAAATTTAATCGGAAGGGTGTTAAATAAAATACATATAATTGGGAAAACAAAAGTAAAAGCATGGATATTAGCATTAGATATATTTAAAGCATTTGACTGTGTGGAATGGCCAACATTAAAAATAATATTGAAAGAATTTGGAATGGGGAAGAGGTTTAGAGGATTAATAGATCAATTGTACTCTCATAACACAGCTATAGTGATGGTTAATGATGGAATAACAAGAGAAATAAAAATAACTAGAGGAACAAGACAAGGTTGCTCACTTTCTCCAATATTGTTTGCAATGGTAATAGAAATTCTAGCAAATGTGATGAGAAATGATAATAATATAGAAGGAATTGGAATAGAAACAAAACATAAGATAAGCTTGTTTGCTGACGATACATTGCTAAAAATTAAGGAACTGATTAACAGAATACAAAAAAATTAAAGAACATTTAAAATTATTTGGGGAGATGACAGGCTTACAGGTTAATTGGAACAAATCAGATATGATGTTGTTTAACTATACTAAGGAAAAAGAAAATATATTTGTAAAAGAGAAAAAATTAGAAGTAAGATTAAAAAGTAATATTAAGTATTTAGGAATAAATATTACAAAAGATTTAAAAGAAGAGAGAAATATTATGGTACTAAGGAAAGAAATGGAAAAGAAGTTGGAAGAATATAAAAATATTCAACTACCATGGTTTGGAAGAGTAGCTTTACTTAAAATGAAAATATTACCTAAACTATTTTTTTTGTTTAGAATATTACCAATAAAAGTATCAGAAGTAGAACTGAAAAAATGGCAAAATATGTTGAATAAATATTGTAATGGAGGGAAAAGGACAAGATTAAATAAATTATTTTGGTATATATCACAGAAGGAGGGAGGGCTTGCTCTTCCCAAAATAAAAGGATGTTATGAAGCTAATCAATTGAGATATGTTATAGAAGGAATTGTAGGATTGGGGGATTTAGAATGGTTAGAGATAGATATAGGGAGAATAGAAAAGAGAATATGGAGTATATTTTTTGATAATTTTACAAAAAAGGAAATTAAAGGAATTGAGAACCCATTTCTGCAAAATATATGGGAAATATGGTATAAATATAAGAGAGAATTTTTGCCTATTGATTCAGTATCAACACCGGTTATAATGGAAAAAAACCCCAAATAATTTGAAGGGAAAAATGGGAAAGGAATTAAAGAAAAGAGGACTAGATAAAATAGAGGGATGGATAGGATGGATGAATGAGAAAGGGAGTATAAGAGAGAAATTATGTGGAATGAAAATTTCATGGTTTAATTGTATACAATTAGAACAATGGATTAAAAATTGGGAAAAGAATCATAAAGAAACAAAGGAATTTACAAAATTTGAAAATTTGGTGAAAAAAGGTGAAAAGAGGGATGATAATTAAAGTATGAAAGGTATTACAAGTGATTTATATAAAATATTGATAAAAAATAAGGGGAAAAAGACAAAGGGGAATATTTAAGGAGAATATGGGAGGAAGATTTGAAACAAAAAATTGGAGATCATGAATGGGATAAGATATGGAAACAAAGACATCTAAAAAATATGTTGATACGGATAAAAGAAAATTATTATAAAATAATATGGAGATGGTATTTGACACCAGCAAGATTGCATAATATAGATAAGAATAACTCTAAATATTGTTGAAGAGGTTGTCAAGAAATAGGTACATATATGCATATGTGGTGGAATTGTAAATTAGTACAGCAGTTTTGGGAATCTAGATTAACTTTTGAAATTAGTTAATAGAAAAATTGCGATGTTTATAGTAATTTTATGTGTTATACTAACTAAGTATTGATTGGATAATATAATGTATGATTATAGAATTAATAAAAATATATTTAAAAAAGACAATACAGTGGAGAAAATTCTGATTAAGAGTAAATTCTGTAAATTTTAATTTTACGTGATATGATAAACAACTCCTCCAAATTTTTTATCAGAAAAAAACCTTTTAGAGACTGTGGGTGCATCCACACTACCCAAATAATCCAGTTTGAAACTGGAGTATTTGCCATGGTTCCTTCCTATGGAATCCTGGAGTTTGTAGTTTGCTGAGGCACCAGTACTCTTTGCCAGAGAAGGACTAAATATCTTATGAACTACAAATCCCAGAATTCCATAGGAAGGAGCCATGGCAAATACTCCAGTTTTAAACTGGATTATTTGTGCAATGTGGATTAGGTCTGTCTTAACATGTAAATCACAGCCTGCTTTCTTTTTGTTTTTGACATTCATTAGCAATTTGTGCAAAATGATTCACTTGCAAATTGATATATTTCTTTCATACTTAAGGAACTTCACTTGTTCTTCATAAAATATCACACAGCCAAATCCTACTATGTAATAACATAATAATTATTATACTAGGTAGGATTAACCCTACCTCGTGAAGCCTCAATTGCCACTTGCCTTTGGTGATACTGAATGGAGAGATTTCACAAATTCTGGGAAAGCAAAATGGCAGCAGTAGCAATGGTGGTGATATTTTTTTTTCTTGTCTGAATTTTTTTTTCCAGATATGGAAATTTGGGCTGCAGTGCCAGAGGACTCAGAAGCCACTACTTTGCAGTTGACACTCCCCAACCACATTAACCAGGAGTGCCCAATAGATCCACCACCCTGGGGGTAAGAAATCCACTCTTGAATTTACTGCCTGTCATGCCTCATCTGCCCTAAATTGTACAGGAGGTCTCCTGATTCTGAACCCCACCCCTACAGTCCACATTAGCTGTCAGGGTATAGGATATGCAACCCCTGGAAATTCATTCTGTAAACAGACAGTATGACTTTGGAGGGCAGACAAAGGCCTGTGAAGGGCATGAGTATGTAAACAAACTAGCAGCTTGAGAACTCTGTTATCAGTGTGTGAAAGCAAAGCAATTTCCTGCATGTAATCTAGCTGTGCTCAAACAGAGCAGTTCACTGTGTGTTCTCTATCTGTCTGTATATCTGCTGGCTGCATTTGCCACAAAGATTATTGTTTATTTTCTGTAAATAAAACTTTTATGACTTAATCAATCAATAGTTAGCACTATCTAAGTGTTTCTTTGCTTATTACATGCTGGTAGTACCTGGACCAACTTCTGCTACTCTGCTGCAGTTTTTTGCCTGCCTGGATCTCTGAGCATGTACAGAGTTCCAGTGGCACTATATAGCACATCAATATAGTGCTATATGACCCCACTTTTGCAGCTCCTGGAGCCTTGTGTAAAAAAAAATATATATCAGTGAAATTTCTAGGCAAAGTTACCGCAAAACAGCACAGCAACACTGTGGCTGCAGTACTGGCATTTTACCAATTACAACACTATTGGGGTGCAGAATGGCTGAACCACAATAGGTGACACCGTTGGGGGAGGGGGGACACCAGCCTTAGTGATGCCACAGTTTATAACCCCCATTTCCTTGAGCTCAGAGCTTCACAGATCATTCTCACTTTCCCCACTTCACCTTTGCAATAACCCTGGGATGGTAGGCTTAGACTCAGACAGCATGATTGGCCCAAGGTCACTTAATGAGACTTGTAACTCTATGGGGACTTGATCTTTGTTCTCCACAAGCCCCAATTATACAAATGCATTACACTGATCTCTCTCACTCACTCTGCAAGACACAGTGTAGTGCTAATCTCAACCAGGAGAGATACAACTGGGCTGAGTGGACGAATGGTCTGACTGCATGTAAGCCAGCATTATATACCCGTAACTGTTAGCATCTTGAAAAACATCCTCAACAGCTCAGGCTTCTCCTGCTGGAAGTATGACATCTAGCACTTCTTACCTCCTAATACCAGGAGATGTGCTTCCTTCTCATATTGCTTCTCACAGCTAGAGTGCAGTAGGAGCGTTCCAGCTCCTCAGGTTCTTTGGTTTGCAGGGAAAAAGAATGTGCTGCTTTAGCTCTTTGCTATAGTTCCTAGCCACTGTGCTTGCAACACATGTCTTATCCCAAGTTCCTTTGCTCATCTGTGGGTCATGAAATGTTAACCTATTTACAGGCATACCTCACTCAACAATGCCTCTGAGAAAGAAATTCCTGTTTATAAAATCTTTTATGTCAATCCAGGCCCTACTTTAGCAACAGTAACATTAGTAGGGTGCTAAAGGAATCCTAAATGTTCTAAAGTTACCAGATCCCATCTGATCTTGGAAGCTAAGCAGGGGCAGCCTTGGTTAGTACTTGGATGGGAGGCCACCAATGAATTTCAGGTGCTGTGGACTATATTTCAGAGGAAGAAACTGGTAAAACTACCTCTGAGTATTCTAACAAAACCTATGAAAAAAATTCAGGGGGTGAATATGGTCTAACGACTGCTTTGATAGAGCTATCAAGAAGATTCACATGGAGACTTCTGATTGGTAATGGCGTAGAAATCAGACTCTCACTGAGGGAGCTCAGGAGATTCTGGCCACGCGTGGCTGTAATCTAGCTTGGGGAACCGAGGCTAGATGTGAATTTCCTCTCAAAATACAAAGAGGATCGGAGGGAGCTCTCAGAGACCTGATTCCTGCTAGCTCTAATTTTACTTTGCTGAGGGGAATTGCGGCAAGGAGCAAGCAGAGGAGGTCGGAGCCATACACCACTGCCATGTGTGCTTGCAGCTGGGGATTCCCAACAAGTGCCGCCACCAACTTTTAATTATATACAAATATTCTACCAAAATTAGAAGACTGGAAATGCTGACAGACTCTGGGTAATGTAGGAAAACATTAAATTTGGAGTTTCCTGGATGATACAGCTGATAAAAGGGAGAATCTCCTTGATGCAAGTAACCGGGAAAAGGGAAAAAAAGGCAGACGGATAGCTGAAAGCAGTTTTTTTATAAAACTATAATAGGTCATACTTGCGTAAGAAGATAAGATTTGACTATATATATATATATATATATATATAACTAGAAACTAAGAAAAATAATAATCCTAAAACTTTTGAAGAAGGAGCAGTGAGGGGTGAGAGACTGTGCCAACTGGCAGCTGTCAGCGTTCCTCCCTGAAACTTACACTCTGGGGAAGATTGGATACAAAGTATAAATCTGCCGGAGGCTAATGTTACATCTTATAAAATTATTAAAAAGTGAAAGGGGAAGAGTGTAATCTCTCCTATCTGAATATTCAGCATATTTAGCAGATGCCTAGTAGGGCTCTATTTTGCGGTTTGTCTTGAGGGGAAATATTCAGAGCGGAGCAAGGACGAGCGGCCACTAAAACTGAGCTGGGCAGCCATTGTTACTGATACACACATGATGGAGTAAAGTGACAGAGACTGCTGAATAATAAAGCATTTATCAGAAGGAACGACTTTTACCAATTCTGAGGCCAACAAAGTGTTTTCCTGTCAACTTTTGGGTTAAGCGAGCTGAACACAGACAAGGAGCAGACAGAACTAATTCAAGGGATTGGAATCATATCAAAATACAGTGAGGAGAATTGCAGTGAAAGGAGTAGAAACGGAAACTAAAAGTGCATGTGTTGTGTATGTGTGTTTGTCTACCTCTTGGTTTGTCATCTATTTGTTTGTTTGTCCTTGATCAGTTCTGTTTCTTATTTTGGGTTATTATTTTGGCTTGGTTCCTTTTATTTCTTTTATTTCCTTTTTTCTTCTTCCCCTTTGATTTGGTTTTGCTACAGGGGATAGACCAGAGGACAAGGAGGCGGAGCATAAAGAGTCAAAGCATAAACAAAGGGAAAAGGAAGCTGGCGGAGCAGGCGAAGTGTTGAGCTGGGGCTGGAGGAAAGCAAGAGGACGCCAAATAGACATTGGATGGGAGGAAGGAAGAAAATAATTAATGGGACTCTAACTCATCCACATGGACTTTGCTAAACCGGTCTAGAGGTCACCAATTTATAATCTATCATTGACAATTTACTTATTATCATTTAATCCTATTACTACAAGACCCTAACCAAATCTTACCTCTCTTATCTTTCCTTCTTAATTTATATTAAATATATTATTAAATCTAACATTATTTCTTACTGCCAGATTAATATTAGATCTTATTAAATAATTTAAATTAAATTTTGTCTTCTCCCCCTCCCTCCTTTCCCCATACAATTCATAAATCAATCAATTAATTAATTAATATAGAGTTAAGAAAATAGATTTATGCTTGTGTGATTTAGCATAGAGAGCAGGGATCACCAGCATTGAGTCCATGATATTGAGAACACAGCTGCGCTGGGCAGGGCACATTTCTAGGATGGAGGACCATCACCTCCCAAAGATAATACTCTACGGTGAACTTGCCACGGGTCAGCATAAGAGGGGCACTCCAAAAAAATGATACAAGGACTCCCTGAAACAACATCTCAGGCTCAGCTAAATTGATCACCAACAATGGTCCACCCTGGCCTCATATAGGGAGGCATGGAGACACATTATCCACAATGTTGCAGCCATATTTGAGAACTCATGCCGAACAAGTCTTTGAAGAGAAATGACAACGCAGAAAGAATCACAACCTGGAAACATCACCCAAGGAGACCTTCTGCTGTGCTTTCTGCAACTGGACATGTTTATCTTAGATTGGCCTTTTTAGTCATCAGCGTGCTTGCAGAAAGCATTGGATGAGTCCTTCCTGAATCTTCATTTGCAAAGAAAAGCCAAAGAGAGAGAGACCTGGTGGAGAGGGGGAAAGGGGGCAAGGATAACACTAAAAAGTTATCTATGTTATGAATGAAGGTCTGGTGATGAATTTTTGAGTTTATGAACTTATGAATTTATCCTCTGAAATAAAGTCTGGTGATAAACTTATGAAGTTATGAAGTATGAACTTAGGAATTCATTATTTTTAAGGTTGGTTGATGAATTTATGAATTTAGAAATTTGTGAATGTAGTTATGAATTCATGTGAGTAATCGATTAATAAGCTACAGACTATAAAGTGACAAAGGGTGGTTGGAAGTAAGTAATTACTGGACACAAAATGCATACAGACATATACTTCGTTCAGGGTATTAATTGGAGCTCTTCCTTTTAATAATTGGATTTTGGCTTGGCACTATTAATAATTTTTGAAATACAGGTATAGAGAACTAAAACCTGATGCTCTACATGATCAAAAATAGATTTGACTAATAGACAGACCATAGACTACTAAGCTTTAGAAAATTTGTACGAGGAGGACAAAGAGGAGTGAAGACAGATATAGTGGGTAAAAGAATAAGAGACAAAAAAACAGCAAGAAGAAAACAAAAACAAAAATAAATGAATAATAGTAAACAAAACTATTACCAAAAAAAAAATAGAGAGAGGGAAAAGACTAGAAAAGAGAGAGAAGAAAGAAGTATTAAATAATGAGGAAAACAACTCAAACAACTTTGCAACCAACTAGAAGACCTTTTTTGGACTCCAACCAGTCAAGTCAAAATGTGATTCTAGAGGAAATCAAATTAATGAGAGAAGAATTACATGAAATGAAAACTGAAATAAAACAAGAGATGAAAAGAGAGTTTAAGAGCATCAGAGAATCAATAGATAAAGTGAGAGATGAATCCAATAAGTTGAAAGAGAAAGTAAATGTGATTGAAAATAAAGTGGAATGTTTGGAAAAAAGAATAGAGGCCCTAGAGGAGAGTAAAGTACAGGAACTAGATGAACAAGCACTTTAAGAATTGAGGTGGAGAGAGAACTGTGTGAAAGTAAGAGGACTGAAGGAACATCCAGACAAAGATTTATATAAACTTTCAATATCTAAACTGGCAAAATATACGGGGAAAACCAAATCTCAATTTGATTGGGAAATTGACAAAAAATATAGACTGCCATCTAGAATAGCCAAACAGAAAAACCTACCAAGAGACATTGTTAGTTATTTTGTGAGAAAGAATCTGAGAGATTTATTACTACAAAAAAAATTTGAACATAAGTTTGAAGTTGAAGGAAGTGAGATTTCACTGTTCAAAGATTTGCCTAGAAGGATTCTTAAAAAAAGATAAAATATCAGATCTTTTACAGAACAACTAAGACAAAACGTGATGCAATATAAATGGGAGAGATTAGAAGGTGTCTCCTTCAGATTTAAACAAATGAATTTTAAAATAAATTTGACATATAAGATTGAAGAATTCCTTGAAAAATATAAGAAAGATCACAAACCTTACTACAGAGAACCACAAGAACAAAAGCGACAAGGGGAAGGTGCAGAGGGAATAGACCTGGATGGAGAAGAAGAAGAGGAAGAAAAAGAAGAAGAACTAAATGGATAATCTAAGGAAGAAGAAGAGCAACCAGAAGAAGACTAGATAGGGATGCTTAGAAGCTAATATAATTAAACCTTTAAAGATCTTTATTATTATTATTATTATTTATTTATTTATACCCCGCTCTTCAGCCACTAGGCTATCAGATCTGACTTAAATATAAGAAAACAAAATGAATTTTAAAATCTTGACCTGGAATGTTAAAGGCCTCAATTCCCCTGAGAAAAGGGAAGAAGAAATTTGACTTAATCTGTTTACAAGAGACTCATGTTAGACTACAAGATACTGCCCTCCTAAAAAGTAAAAAATTAGGCAACAAATTAGGCAGCAAAAGACAAAAATAAAAGGTGTGGTGATCTACGTTAACCACCAAATACAAGCACAAGAATTATAAACTGACCCAGAAGGACAATTCTTGATAATTGAAGCCAACATACAAAGTAAGAAGACCTTGGTTCTTGGTTTATATGCACCCCTGGTAGCGAAAAACAATTTCTTTAAGAAAATAGTGGAAAAACTTTTGGAATTTGATCATGAGAGGATGATATTATGTGGAGTCTGGAATGGAGTGATAACAGCGAGCATAGACAGACAATCTCAAAAGAAAATAAAGAAAGGACAAGGAAAATTACCCAAAATATTTGAGACATTAATGGGATATCTGTCTCTAGTAGATGCTTGGAGATTTAAGTATAATAATGCGAGAGAATATACCTACTACTCTGACAGACACAACTCATTTTCCAGAATAGTTTTTTTTCTGATCTCCCAAAATATCTGCAATACGATCCAGAAAATTGACATACTTCCTAGAATCTGGTTGGATCATAATCCTGTATTATTAGAGCTAAAAGATGAGAAGAGAGCTGAATTTAATTGGCGATTAAATGATAATTTGCTTTTGAAAGAAGACATACTTTACAAAGCTAGGCAAGTAATAAAATGGTTCTTTGAATCTTAACACAGGAACAGATATTACAATCATATGGGATTCCTTCAAAGCAGTTATGCGTGGATTTTTTATCCAACAAAATGCCATATTAAGGAGAAAGAAATTGGAAAGATTTGAGAAAATTAAATACGAAATTAGAGAAAGAGAGAGGAAATTACAGCAGGACCCAACAAACAAGGAATTACTAAGGGAAATAAAGACACTACAAGATCAATTAATGGCAGACTCAATTGAGGAGATCCAAAAGAAATTACAATACATAAAATGAAAAAACTTTGAACTAGCAAATAAACCTGGAAGGTGGTTGGTGTACCAATTAAGAAAACAAAAAGAAAGAAATACTATTGTAAAAGTAAAACAGGGAGATAAAATATACTCAGACCAACAGAAAATCAAGCAGATTTTCAAAAATTACTATGACTCATTATATCAGAAACAAGCGGTACATTATGCAAATTTGCAAACCTTTTTCAAAGAACATCAACTAATAAAAAGTACAGCTCAACAAAGATCAATATTAAACCAAACCATATCAGTGGCAGAGATTACAGAGACTATTAAAAAATTGAAAATTAGAAAGGCACCAGATCCAGACAGGTTTACTACAAAATTCTATAAGACAATGGAAGATAAAATATTTTTGCCTCTTAAAAGATCTTTAGAAGCTGTTACTAAGGGATTATATCCTAAAACATGGGAAGAGGCGAATATTACATTGATTCATAAAGAGAATAGAGACCCGTTAGAACCAAAAAACTACTGCCGTATATCTCTGCTCAATGTAGATTACAAAATCTTTGCATCCATTCTAGCGAACAGATTAAAGAGAGTTTTAAAAGGTTTGATCAGTGAAGACCAAAGAGGGTTACTCCTATGGAGATTCATGAAAGATAACATCAGACATGTTTTAAATCTAATTGACTATCATGAGAATCATAAAAACAAAAAAAAATGGCTCTAATATTTCTAGATATAGAAAAGGCGTTCAATAGCGTGGATTGGAATATAATGTTTGAAATTTTAAATCATATCAATGTAGGTCAGAAATTTACGAATTTTATCCGAGCTATCTACCACAATCAATCAGCAAAACTGATAATAAATGGAGAAAAAAACAAAGAGATAAAAATACAGAAAGAAACCCCTCAAGGATGTCCTCTATCCCCACTTTTATTTTTATTAATTATGGATATGCTGAGTACAAAAATCAATCAAGAGGACAGAATAAAAGGAATTAAGATCAGGAAATACAGTTACAAATTAAAAATGTACGCAGACGATCTGGTGATATCACTGAGTGATCCACAATAAGAAATCATATTACTTATGGACATTTTGGGAGATTTTATGACACTTACCAGACTGAAAATAAACAAAAAAAAGTGATGTTATCAAAAAATATGACTAAGCAAGATGAGTTGATCCTAATTGGAAAAAAAAACAGGATTCAAAATAGTTAAATCAGTAAAATACCTTGGGTTAACATAACAAATAAAAATTCTGATCTCTTTGTAATAATTATAAAAATACATGGTTGCAAATCAAGAAGGACATAGCTAATTGGCAATTTTTGAAACTCTCTTTCTTAGGCAAAATAAGCACAATAAAAATGAATGTCTTAGCAAAGATGATTTTCTTATTTCAAATGATTCCGATAATCCATTCACAGAAGATATTCAAAGATTGGCAAACAGATTGATCTAAATTTATATGGTCTGGGGAAAAAACAATGGTAAAAATGAAAACCTTACAAGATGCCAAGGAAAAAGGAGGCTTAAACGTTCCTAATTTGAGACTGTATCATGAGGCTTGCTGTCTGACATGGATCTGAGAATAGGCCACTTTGGAAAATGAAAAATTATTAGCAATTGAAGGTGATGGCAACCAATATGGATGGCACACATATCTTTTTTATAATAAAGATACAATAAATAGAGAATTTTATAACCATAGTATCAGAAGCCGCTAATTGTAAGTTGGAAAAAAAATTAAAAATAGGCTATTCTCTCAAATTCCATTATGGGCTTCACCACATGAAGCTTTGTTTAATAAAGAAGGGATCCCTACGTGCCAATGGATAAGATACAATAATATGTTAGCTATAGAAGGAGATGAACATCAATTTAAAACTCAAGAATAATTGAAGACAGCTAACCTGGATTGTCATTGGTATCTATATATGCAAATGAAAGAAAGGTATAAAATGGACAACAAGCTAACAGGAATTACAACTAAAAAAACAGATTGGAACATCATTAATGACCTAGGAAACAAACACATGATATCCAGATTTTACAATTTGCTTTTAAAGTGGGACACTGAAGAAGAAACAATTAAAACAAACATGACTGCTTGGGCTCAAAATGTAGGTCATCCAATAGAATAGCAAGCTGGGGAAAAATATGGACTAAGCAAATAAAAAGAAGCCTGAGCCAAAACTTAAGAGAAAATGTTTATAAAATGTATTTCAGATGGTATTTATTGCCACATAAATTATCCCTAATATATAAAGGAGCACAAAGCTCATGTTGGAAATGTGCAGAAAAAAATGGCACATTCTATCATTTATGGTGGAATTGTATTGTAAGGGATCACCAGCATTGAGGCCATGATATTGAGAACACAGCTGCGCTGGGCAGGGCACGTTTCTAGGATGGAGGACCATCGCCTCCCAAAAATACTACTCTACGGTGAACTCACCACGGGTCAGCGTAAGAGGGGCGCTCCAAAAAAGCGATACAAAGACTCCCTGAAACAACATCTCAGGCTTGGCCAAATTGATCACCAACAGTGGTCCGCCCTGGCCTCACATCTGGAGGCATGGAGACGCACTATCCCCAATGCTGCAGCCTTATTTGAGAACTCACGATGAACAAGTCTTGAAGAGAAACGACAACGCAGAAAGAATCACAACCCAAAAACATCACCCAAGGAGACCTTCTGCTGTGCTTTTTGCAACCGGACTTGTTTATCTCAGATTGGCCTTTTTAGTCATCAGCGCGCTTGCAGAAAGCGCGGGATGAGTCCTTCCTGAATCTTCGTTTGCGAAGAAAAGCCAGAGAGAGAGAGAGTATTGTAAGGAAGCAACTAAATATTGGAAAAAATCAGACAAATAATCAAAGAAATATTACACATCAGACTGGAATTGAAACCTGAAATTTATCTATTAGGGATAATAGATGATGAAATTGAGAAAGAATATGGGAAACTGATTTTTCACATGTTGGTGACAGCTAGAATAGTTTTTGCTAGAATGTGGAAGAGCAAATTAGCTCCAACAACTGACCAACGGTTAGAGAAATTGCATGAAATAATGTATATGGATAAACTGACAATGCTAGTCAAAGGAAGAAATATTGAAAATGATATGAATGATTGGTCAATCATAGTAAATTACCTCACAAATAAATGGGGTAACATTGCAGCAATACATCACTGTTAAATTGAAAATGATTAATGGAAATGACAAAGATTAAAGTATATAATATAAACACATAGCAAGAAATCTTGTATAAAATGGCAAAAATTTAGAAAGATAAAGGAAACTCACTGATGACAGTTAGGATGTTTCATTATGATAATATTAATATCCAGATAAGTCAGAAAGGAAGTCAAAATGGTAATAAATAAACAGATCAATGCAACAGATAACGTATTAATTAACGAATGTTATAGAGAGCATACTTACAAAGATAAGAATATAAGTAAACATTGTATATTTTTTATTGTTTGATTAAATTAATGGAAATAGAAACAAGAAATATATAAGCATGTCTAAACAACTTATGCATTGTACGAAATGTTGAACATTTTGTTATTTTATCGGGGGGAAAAGAGAGAGAAATTTATCAAAAAAAAAAAAGAGAGAGAGAGAGAGAGAGAGAAATTCAGGGGGCCACCATAAACTCCCCCCCTCTCTCACACACACCCCACCACACATCTAGTTGTCTAGTTGCCCACCCATGCTTACAGCAGGGGAATGCAATGTCATGGGTGGGGGCAATTCTCCCCAGACCTTTCCCTTCTAGCCACTCCCTGGAGCTTGCCTAAATACCTGCTTTCCTTTGCCTGCACATCACTTTTTGTTGCCATTTTGAGTGGGACTGCAGAGGAAAAGAGAGATATTTGGGGCTAGTATAGGATTCTGGTATGCCCTTGGAAGTGGGGTAGGGGATTTTTCATGAATTTTCTGGGGGTGGCTCTCTGCACAGTTTAGGGACAAAAATCCTTGCTCACCATAACTTTTCCAAGTTCTCTTGTCTATACGGCAATATTTTTAGTATAATGTGTTTAAATACAGTGCCACAAAAATGCCACAAGAAAATGTCTGCTTTTATGAATAATACTCCCATGATTACTAAGAAGAAATTATATAGTGGTGGAATCTTCTTGCTGCTGTTTCCTATTGATGAACTGGGCATTTTGTTTTTCTAAGTGGCATTCAGATTGTTTCCATTGGCTGTTGCATGTGCATTCTTCAAATGGTCAAAGACTGACAGTGTCCTTGTTCCTCTCTCCTCTTCTTCTTCCTACAAACTGGCTCAAAAGTACCAAAAGGAATAATAAACAATCAAGAAAATTCCGTGCCATTGATTTGGGATTCTAACAAGACTTGCGTGTTATTGACTTTTTCTTTTCTTTTTTTTTTTTTACTTATTTTGTTTTAAAAATTAAGGTGTTAATTGGAGAAACCACATGTAGAAGTTAGTTTTTACACATTTACAAGAATTCTGCGACATAAAAATTCCAACATTCCAGCAGGAGTTCTTTTCAATATACATTCTGCAAGGCACAGATGAATAATTTTAGTCCAAAACATCAAACCCAATTATGAAAAGAGAATTGTCCATTAGCTGGGAAAACTGAAGCCTGTTAGCTTCTTTATGTCTTGATATTTAAAGAGCAAAATTAAAGCAACTTTAGCCTATTTTACAGTAATTAAAATAATGGAAACCAATGATCTTTAAATTTAACCTGTTAGAAAAGGAAGTAATTGTGATTTTTATTTCTGTCTTTTGGGGTGTTACGTTAGATTAGAGATGAACAAAGCAACTCCAAAAACTGATGTCTTATTGTGGCCAAAATAACTAGCTGCAAAAAGAAAAGGTTTTTTCCCCCTCTCAAATTATTATTTAATGCAGTAGTTCAAATATTTCAGTTAGTGGATATCAGTGTAATCTTCTTGTTTACTTTGCACTTTATTCTGGACTTTTCTTATCACATGCCTTAAGCAAATAGCTGACTAATTCAGTACTGTTTGTCATGCTGAACTGATTGATCAATGACATTTTCCAGTCAAACAGCTGTCTGGTAGATGCTGTCTCTCATAGTGGCAAGCACTTTAAAAAAATTACAATTCCTCATAGCTGAGCAGTCGATATTACTCATGACACCATGTATTATTCATCTATCTTTGTTCATGTTATATCATTGAGAGATCATAGTCAGTGAGGGTTCATTTTAGTTGACATTTTAATAGAATCTGACTTATTTTGGACTTTCCAAACAAATATGCAAACTGAAGCACAATTATAATTTTGTTTTTGTACCTCTTAGAATTTTTCAATGCTATTCAGTTATCATGTAGCCCCCATAATGCACACATTACAGAAATTTGCATGTGTATATTAGGACATGTGTTTATTACTCAAAGTGGTGGCAAATGGACTGTTTCTGGTCCATCAATCATTGGCTAATGTTTCCAGGAAAGGGGGGGAAAAACAGTTGTGGCCAATGGACACAAATATGGTACCCATACCTGGTACACTAGGGGAAAACTTGCTGTGTTTTGGGTTCATATTTATAGTAGATTTTCCCCCTGAAGGGGTGAGTTTGAGTTGAATACAATGTCTGCCGGAGCTTTCCAAGATTGGACAATGGATACTCTGGATCTGCTAAAAATAACTAATGGTTATAACATTAAAACTGAATGGTCTAAGGCAAATCTCATGACAAAGTGAAAAGAAAAACCAGTTTTGCAAGCAAAGATTGCTCAGCCACCTTAATGGGATTTTTGAGTGACTCACTTCCAGAGCTGCCCACTATCTCCCTAATTTATCAGATCCAAGGGACTTCACATAATCCTCACCAGGGTGTGCCTTTTAGGAATTTTAGCTGGCTACTGCCTTAGGTTTTCTGAGCAAACCTTGATTCCTTCTATTTGGGAGTCCCTGGTCTACCTTTAACTATATGGAGTGCCACTTGTAAGCCATTATATGAAATTTAGCTGATTGACAAATTATGAAAAGGTGGGGGCCTGTCAGAGCAGGTTACAGACCAATGGGATCACAATCTGCCTTAGAGATAAGTGCATCCAGAAGAAGTGTGGGCATCACTGGCCCTCTAGATATTTTTGGATGACATCTTCCCAGAATTCCTCATCATCGGCTATACTGGCATAGGGTGATGGGAATTATAGGCCAAAAGTATCCGTGGTGCCACAGTTCTTCAACCCAATCTTGTTGTTTGTTGTAATTGTTTCCAAGTCAACTCTGACTTATGGAAACCCCTTGAATGAAAGTCCTCCAAGTCACCCTATCATCTACACCTGTGCTCAGTTCTTACAGGCTTGGGCTGTGGCTTCCTTGATTGAGTCTATCCATCTGGATACAGTCTTCCTCTTTTCCTGATGCCTTCTATATTACCAAGCATTATTTTATTTTCTAAGGATTCATGTCTTCTCATGGTATGTCCAAAGTATGACAGCATCAGTTTAGTCATCTTCGCTTCTAAGTAGAATTCAGACATGATTTGCTCTAGGGCCCATTTAAAGTATTTGTCTTCGTAGTAGTCCACAGTATCCATAGAACTCTTCTTCAGCATCACATTTCAAAGAGTTGATTTTCTTTCTATCAACTTCCTTCACTGTCCAGTTTTCACATCCATATGTAGAAATGTTTAGCCTGGAAAAAAGACGGTTAAGAGGTGATATGATACCCCTGTTTAAGTATTTGAAGGGGTGTCACGTTGAGGATGGAGCAAGCTTGTTTTCTGCTGCTCCAGAGACTGGAACACGGAGCAATGGATGCAAGCTCCAGGAACAGAGATTCCACCTCAACATGAGGAGGAACTTTTTGACAGTAAGAGCTGTTCGGCAGTGGAACACACTCCCTCGGAGCGTGGTGGGGTCTCCTTCCTTGGAGGTCTTTAAACAGAGGCTGGATGGCCATCTGTTGGGGATGCTTTGATTGTGATTTCCTGCATAGCAGGGGGTTGGACTGGATGGCCCTCGTGGTCTCTTTCAACTCTGCAATTCTATGATTCTATGATTCTATGAAATGTGAATACAATGGCATGGACAATCCTAACTTCAGTATTCAATGATATATCTTTATACTTCAGGATCTTTTCTACTTCCCTCATAACTGCCCTTCCAAGTCATAGTCTTCTATTCTGATTAATAACTGAGCCAAGCTATGGAAAATCCTGAACAATTTCAATGTCTTTACCATCTACTTTAAAACTATGTAAATCATCTCTGGTCATTTTTTTTAAAAGGTCATCGGTAAACCTGCCTTTGCACTTTCTTCTTGACTTCCCTTAGTAATCATTCCAAGCCTTTGCTATTTTCTGCTAGTAGTATGGTGTCATCTGCATATCTTAAATTGTTGATGTTCCTTCCTTCAATTTTCATGCCTCTTTCTTCTGAATCTAAACCTGTTTTATGTATTATATGTTCAACATTCAAATTAAACAGATAGGGTGATAAAATGCAAACTTGCCTGACACCCTTGCCAATTGGAAAGCATTCTATTTCTCAGTACTCTGTCCTAACAGTAGCCTCTTATCTTGAGTGCAGGTTGTGCATCAAGACAACCTAATATTGTATTTTTAATCTGTTGTTTTAAGGAAGATGCTTTGGGTCCCATCTTGGGAGAACATAAGCATACAAATGAAATAATAAATAAATAAATGTTGCAATAAACCCATTTCTTTAAGAGCAATCCATATTTTTTTCATGATCTATACAATGAAAGGCTTTGCTATAATCTATAAACACAGGCTGATTTTCTTTTGAAATTCTTTGGTGTGCTCCAATATCTAATATAAGTTTTCAATATGATCCCTAGTGCCTCTTCCTTTCTTGAACCTAGCTTGGACATCTGACATTTCTCACTCCATATATGGTAAAAGTCTTTTGAATTTTGACCATCACTTTGCTTGCATGGGAGATTAATGCAATGGTCCTGTGATCACTGCCACTCCTGGTGTCCCCTTCTTGGAGATAGAATGGAAATGCTCAATACATTCTTGTGGACCATTGTTTGTTTTCCATATTTGTTGAAAGATTTTAGTTAGAACTAGGCTAGATTCTGTCTCTGTAGACTGAAGCAGCTCTATTGGTATGGCCTCTGTTCCTGGTGATGTATTTCTCCCACGTGCTCTAAGTGCACCTTCCACCTCCCTTTCTAAAATTGGAGGTTTATCTTCTTATGGTTCTTCCTTGAATTAATATGTCACCCTTTCACATATTTTATATACTTCATTCAGGGTTCTGACTCTATATCTGTCACCTTTTACTTTTGCTTCTCATCTGTCCTTAGCTGCTTGAAGAGTTTCATCTGTCATCCATTGAGGTTTCTCTATTTGGCCCCAAGTAGTGTCTTTTTGCATTCCTCCCTGACAATTCCCTGGTTTCAGTCCAGAGTTCTGGCTCCTTGTACTATTATACTTTTATTTTTACTATTAGGCTTAATTGTAAAACTCTAATTTTTATATTATCTTTAAATTATACAGGTGTTTTTTAAAGGTTGTATTTTGGCATAATGGATGGTTTAGTGTTCTTCATCCCAATCTACTTCTATGCAAAGAGAGATTTTGACTCATATTTAAATTCGCAGCTCATATATCATTGGATTGTCAGGAAAGCATCTCTCAACAGAACACAATATCAGCAGGATCATTGCCATTACTATTATTTAAGCCTATGCTCAAAACTGTATTGGAATTTCCTAACCACATACATTGATTAGAAAAGGCATTATATAATGAATTCATACCAGAATAATTCTGTCTGCTAAGTATATATCTTAATTGAAAATGGTCTTTTTATTAAAAATCCATTTTAAAAGTTAATTAAAATAATACCAAGAATGATTATTGTGTCATTACAGTTGGTGTGTGTCATATTTCCCCCCCTGTATAGTTCTATCGTTTCCAGATATTTTCCATCAAGGTTTAGGAACATGTTTAAATCTAATCAGTGTTGGAGCACATATTGTAAATGTTGACTATTTCTGTTCTTCAAGACCAAAAGAGTTACATTAATCATACTGGATGTCTTAATTCCATCTATACAGGGTGTCCGCCAACAAGGTGTACACCCTTTAAAAACAAATAGTAACTGTGGTGATTATTTGAAGGCTATGTAAATACATTTATATTGAAGAATAAATGTTATAAGATGATTTAATCAGTGTTACAAATTTCATCTTAAATTACAATGTTGTGGAAGGTGTTTAAATTGTCATCCTTGTGTAGCAAGGGACTGCTAGCCTTGCAAAGCACAGAGTTGCAAACCTCACTTAAAGTTTCTCTCGTAATTTCATGACACTTCTGTACTATTGTAATCTTTAATCCTGTTAAGGGTGTATACAATTTTTGGGGAAAAAAAGGCAAAATAAAATATTCTAGAATTAAAAGATGTTATAAATGCATTTAATTTTGTGGGAGACACCATATATATGTATACACACACACACACACACAGCCTGACGTTATCATACAAGGCAGTTGTAGTAGTGGGTTGGCTGCAATCTCAGGGCTTCCTGGATTGTTTAGTTCCAATCCAATCAGTACAAACAAAAGCCACAGATATCACGAGGAGGCATCTACTGCAATTGAGGGAGTAATCACCGCTAATGCTCTATAGAGCACAAGAAAACCAGCAGTTGCTTCATAAAGGTAGGGGCCATGGTGGTTAAAGAAGAGAGGATAAAATTTAGGCTCATTACTCTTTTTTTTTTTCTGCTTAGTCAGATCAGTGCATTTCTTCTGAGGGGGAATATTTGTTATAGGGAACCACCCAACCAGGAAGTCCACCTATTTTATATATTTTAAATATATAAAATAAATTGTAGATACTACACAAAACCTTGCAGGAGAAGGATGAAACATGATCACATCTGATACGTAGGGGTTGGAAAGAACATGGAAGTTGCTGACAGGGAATTAGAGTTAGAGAAAAGTCAGGTAGGTGAAATGTGGTTCCTGATTCAAAAGGGATGGTCAGCCTGTGATCATCTGAAAGTTAATGATCTACTCTTCCACCCTACTCATCATTGTTTAGGATGGGAACTGGTGGTATCTGGAGGGTCATATTTTCCCCAGCAATATGGCAGAACTTTTTTTTCTTTTTTTATCGGCAGTCTGTGATAGAACCTGCAGTTTGTTGGCTTGACCTAAGTAAGTTTACTGCTTATGTATAAAAACATAGTTATATTTATCTATAGAATACATGTAATATTCACAGTAAGGGGCAAAATAGCTAGAAGGGTCTAAGGGCCACACCTTTGGCTTTACACAATGATATGGGCTTTCTTCTGGCCTTGCTTTCTATGCCATCATTGAAGATGTCTGCATGAAGGAGAACTTTTATACTCAAACCATTTGGAATAACATAGCAAAAGGCCTCATAGACTCACTAGTTCAAATGTGTTGTCATTACAGAAGGACAGTCCGGACAGCACAGTCCTCTTCAGTTGGCATATATTCTTAAGGAAGTCTCAGTGAATTCAATGGACTTTACTCCTAGATAAGCAAGTATAGGATTGCAGCCTCAGTATGCTGTAGAGAGAAAACCTTTCCATTATGTCTATGTCATAAGTAATATGCAACAATTAACAATGGCTTGCACTCACAATGGTGTACAAGGTGGACTTCCTGGTTGGGTGGTTCCCAATAAGAAACATTCCCCCTCAGAAGAAATGCACTGATCTGACTAAGCAGAAAAAAAAGAGTCATGAGCCTAAATTCTATTGTTAATCCCAACTAGACAGGATACATTGAATCAATGTGGTTTACGTACATGTTTACTCATGCTCCAACAATTGATTCAGTAGGTCAACTCTGCTTTAGACTAATCAGTTGGATCCAGGACATGGAGCCATAACTCTTACTGACACAAAGTTGTAATTTCAATCAATGCACAACCATAGCCTGTGTATAAACATGAACTATATTTGACATCTCTCATTGCTCTTGAGAATGTCCTCTCAAAAACCCTCTACATTTACACAACATACATATATCATCATCATCATCATCATCATTTCACCTTTCTCCCAATAAAAGGACTCAAGGTAGTTAACATGGGTTTACAACAATGCAAATTAAAACAATACACAAAAAATAAAAGTATAAATATGATTAAAAAACAAATTGAACAATTTATAGAGTTATGCTTAAAAACATTAAAAATGTAAAAATGTGACAAAACTATATGGACCTTAAAATCTAAATTGAACAGCATTTGCAAGCCCAACCCCCATCAGATTGTAAATGCCAGGTGATACAAGAATGTTTTTACCCGTTGGCAAAATGAGAGCAGGATTGCCTCTCACAGATTGTTCTCTACTCCACCCATTTCTTCACACAGCTCCTTCTAAAGGTCTTTTTAATGTATCTTGGCTCTTGAGAGCTCAGGTTGGAACCTCTCACTTTGGATGGATAGTTTACAAAAATGACATGCTAGCTCTCCATTCAGGGGAAAGAATTCAGGGGTATAAATTAAACAAACAAATTTCATTAGTATGTGCATTCATCTGTTCCATTATATACCTCTGCCTGCTGCTAATGTGAACTAAAAATTATATATTATATTGCAATAAGCAATACATAAGCATTGGTGCTGTTACACCAGGACACCAGGTAAGTTGAAAGTTGCTATTCTAGCCACAGTGTGTATGTGTGTTTGTATGGTGCATTGCTCAGAGATATTCAAAGCCAAACCTCAAGCCTCTTTTTTCTAGTCAGCAGTATGCATCCTTCGCATTCATAGGCCCCATCTGAATTATAGGCACCCTCCTATTCCATCTCCTGTTCCATCTATATTGTCTTATCAGGAAGACTGTTTTGTGGCATATGGTCTGTCTTTAAGCACCATATTTTATAGCACCAGGTATCTAAATCTTGTTTTTCATCAGTGAAGGATTGCTGTAAGGATTAAGATAATATATGTGTAGGGCACTGTAGATTTATACAAATACTAGCTATTATTATTTGGCAATGGCAGCATAGAGAGAGGCTTTTGTTTGTTATAAATATGTATATTCTGACAGCTAAACTTGACTCATCAAGTTGTTATAACACAATACACCACAGTGTCTAATACATTAGAAAAGACTACTCAGTTTTATAAACCTAAAACATAACCAGCAACTTCCCCTCAAAATCCTTCCCCTGCAAAAATAACTTTTCTTTGTAGTCAAGTCCTAGGTCTTCTTCTAAAGGTGATAATAATCTCTGTGGTACTTGGAGTTGTACCACTTCCAACTTGTAAGTAGTGTCTTCTATAACAGAATCTTTTCCATGCCACATCAACTCCCCCCTTACTACCACCAAACACACACACACACACAAACACAACCCCCCCCCCCAAAAAAAGTCCTGCCTAAAGAAAACCAATTTATAAGGAAGAAAAATTCTTGGTTAACTCTCCTTGCCTTCCATACCTACATAAGTAACAGATATTTTGTAAACAGAAACATTCTTTACTACCCCACTAGAAAAGAAAGTAACCAGACAACAATGTTGGGTAGATAAAGGACCACTTTATTAACTATCTTAATCTTACATTTAACTCTAATGATCTGCAGGAGGAAGGAGTCTAAGGTGGGTTCTAGCTGAGGCAGGGAATCCCAACTGACCTTCTCAGCCATTCCTGGGTGAAGCATGCAAGCTCTGAGTGCCAGCCAGGATATGGGTCAGCACCCAGCTAGCCATCAACAAGGGACACCTTCCTAAAGAATCTCCCCCCAAGGTCCCATAACATAAAGGGGTAAAAGTACCCCACCCAAGCCAATTCCAAGCATTTTTCACCACACTGGTCTCTTTCCTCAGGAGCTAGCAAAAGCACTTGCTCCCTGAAGCTTGGGAGTCAGTTAGATGGGAGAATTAAGCCTGGAAAATGTCACCTTACCACCCTTATTCTCCAATGTCTATTTGTTCCCACAATTATGTTCGAAATTGGTTGAATCAAAAAAGTAGTGATTTTGTAGTTCACACAGCTCATGGCCCCGATGGAGGGGGGTTGAAAAGGGGTGCCAAAGGTGCTGGTAGGGGTGGGGTGTGGGGTGAAAGCCTTCAAAGCCATCCCAGCAGCCACTCAGAGCAGCCAGACCCTGGCGGGGTGGTGGTGATAGAAAGCCTTCAAAGGCACCCTGGCAGCCACTCAGAGCAAACTGAACCCAGAGGGGGGCGGCAGATTGGAAAGCCTTCAAAGCCACCCCAAAAGCCACTCAGAGCAGAGCGATCCCAGCAGGGGGTGGTGGAAAGCCTTGAAAGCCACCCCTTTTGCGGATTGGTTGTACACATTACCTATTGTTTCTTTTTGTGAATTGGTTGTGCACATGACCTATTGTGTGCATTTTCATGCACTTTTTCAAAATGATCAGGGGAAACTGCAAAAGCAGTTAATGATTGATGCATGGAATAATGAGATAAGACATAGAAGATTGGGTTGAAATATGGGCCACTTTATTGTTATCTTACCTATTTATTTGTTTATTTCTTAGGGTATGCAAACCAATAAGGGGAGACCCAGTGCGGGGGCAACTGGAGCAGATGTTCACATGTGACCTATCCCCCAGCTTCCCTAGGTGACTAACCTGAGCCCCGAAGGGGATCCTGGTACCTGGGGTTCCCTTCGGGTGCCATCTGCTGGGA
This sequence comes from Gambelia wislizenii, assembly GCA_030847615.1. Classification (NCBI taxonomy): domain Eukaryota; kingdom Metazoa; phylum Chordata; class Lepidosauria; order Squamata; family Crotaphytidae; genus Gambelia; species Gambelia wislizenii. The sequence goes on from JAUMIR010000004.1 coordinate 154,367,547, forward strand.
GGCCCGGAACCAGGCTGCAAATCCTCAAGCTGTATAGCTTCTGAGGAGGATTGCAACCTGATGCTGGCCCCAAGGATAGCCTACCTTGCTGCACCCCATCTGTTAAGATGCTGGTACAGTTCAGTATGGTCCATCCTTCCACTCAACTTGAGGTTGCCATAGGTGCACGCCAGATCCTTGTCTCCCCACTCCCTGCCACAGATAAGGGGCAAGTGTACATGGGGGTGTGTGGCTGGGGCCCGAAGCAGGCTGCAAGGCGGAGGCCAGATGCTGCATGGGCAAAAGTAGGCCGTTGAGATGGAGCAGGCCAAGGCCTGAGCCAAACAGGCCAAGGCCCGTGGCAGGCCCCAAGAGGAGTGGGGGGGGGCGGTGGCTGGATGCCGCGTGGGGCTGCACGGGTATGAAGCAGGCCCAAGGCCCAGGCAAACAAGCCCAAGGCCCCAGAGGAGAGGAGGGGGGATAATTAAATTAAGGCCAATTAAAGCCAATTAAAGCCAATCAATCTAAGCAAAGCAACTTCATCAATCCAACCAACCTAATCAAATCTGATTAAATCAACTTAAAGCCAATTCAATTTAAAATTGAACCACAAATTAAAACCAACCCCAGAAAATCAAGGAATCAATCCCACACAAACACCCACACAATCAAACTGCTGGGCTGTCCAATCATACAACCATGCATGTACAGCCCAGCCAACTTAGCTCTCCCTCATGGCAGGAAAACAGGTTCCAGGTGATGGATGTTCTCTCCTCTTTGATGCAGTGGAAAAGAGGAGGAAGCCAGGGGCAGCAAAGGGTAAAATAGGTCCTGCCTGAACCCCGCCCCTGCCTCCTCCAAGCCAGGGCATGTCTACGCTCTGGCTAACCCTTGTGCTCATCTCCCTGCCCATCATTAAAACACCTCCCCCGGATCTACAATTCTTAAAGATCCAGGGTGTGTGTGTATGTCTGTTATCACAGACTATGTGGCGTTTTCAGCCCCTCTCCTTCTGAATATGGTGAATGTGGACCATCATCCATGAGGACTATTAGCATTCTTAGTGAATTCCTTTGAAGATTTTTTTCATCGTGTAGATGAGCCCTTGGCTTCACTGCTTTGCAGTGGGACTGCATTCTTTTAGTCCTCAACCTGCAGTCTGAAGTGGTCCAGCTTTGGCAAAAAGAACTAAGTGGAGCAGAAGCAAGCTAGCCTGGCAAGTACCCCTGGGAGGTAAGTTTCAGAGGAAGGTGGCAACCCCCAAGAAGGCCCTCAATCCAGTGCTGACTCCTGTTTTTGTTTTTGTTTTTTATTTTATTTTTTTCAATGAGCAAAGCCTTCCTAGTAGATCTTAAAGCATTCTGGTAATTATGTGGGTGGATGTATATAATTGGTTGGAAGGCTGAGGATGTACAGAACAATTTACCCATTCCCAAAAGAAAGGGGGAGAAATCTGCAATGTATTAACAACTCAGTGCTAAATGTAACATTTATCAGACTTTCCCCACTATGTAAAAACTCACTGCCTTCTGTTGCTATAGCAACATCATAACTGCATCAGGAAAGCAACAGGCATGTCTTGATATGATTTGATCAGCACTTTGTACTGTAAATTAATATTAAATGGAAAGTCAATAATAAATGAAAATACCTTATAAGTAGCAAGTGGAGGTGGGTTACAGAGTGGGAAGTATTCAGCATTTTAGGAGTTATGTACTTCTAATGAAGAATGCACTAGTAGTGGTAGTAGAGGAGGAGTGGGGAGAAACAATAGAAGACTGCTTGCTTTTCATAAACACTCCAAGAAAATAGATTTCAAAAGAAAACTCCACTGCCGAGGGAGTCATCTACATAGCAAACAGAATAATATGTCATTTTTCTCCATATTTAGGCCATTGTTCATGGTGCTTAATTAGATGTTGTTTAATGCTTCAGTTGTCAAATAAGCCATACACTAGACAGGACATTTCATATGATGAAGAAAAAACACTTTCATTTATTGACAGAGCTGGGAATGTACACAAAAGGGGTTGGAGATGGAAGTTTGCATCTGTCTGGGTCATAGCTTTGTACCTTAATTTGGATTTGGGAAATGCAGTTTTTTGGTATGTGTGTGTGTGAGTATTATTTTTATTTTTGGCCCAGGGTCTGTGAGCTAACCTGTTAGAACTGAAAACAAAAGATTGATAGTGAGAACTTCTTCATCAGAGATAATACTAGACCCTAGGCTCATCCATTAAAAATGTGTAAGACTCAGAGCTTGTCTACACTGGTCAGAATACTCTGCCTTCCAACTGGAGTATTGTAGCCCCCCCCCTTGGTACCACAATGAAATGGGCAGAAATCCACATGCACACATCAGCCAGTATCCGCAGGCACCTCCACTGCTGTTGTCCATCACACTCTCTGAAGCTGGAAAGGGGGCCCTCACTATGTGAAGGCTGGTCACATGCAGGGGGCCTTGATCATGTGTTCAGAGCCTCCTTCCCAGCTTCTGTAGGATACCAGCGATAAAGGTATCTAGCAATACAGGCCAGAGTGCAGATACAGACTCCTGCGTTCCTGTGCTGGGCCCATCTGGGTTTTCTTGCAGAGCGCAGGTTTTCCCAGGGGTTATTTTGAAATATTTTAAAAGTCTTTACCCCAGCTTCCCCACAGCTTCACCTCTGATGTCATCAGGACTGTCTGGAGGTACATCAGGGCAAGAGCCCTGTGTCGTTTGGACTGCAAGTTCCAACACTGGGGGGGGGGGAGCTGAGGATAATTGCCCATCTAGACAAGCCCTCAGGTAGATTAATGAAAGTACTTCTTCACAGAATACCAGTCAAGCTCACATTCACTACAGCAAGTTGCGGTGATGCACACCAACCTGGACAGCTTTAGAAGGGAAATAGACAAATGGTTACATCAGGCATGCTCAGTAGGTTGGAGGATATTTTTTTGTTTTGTTTTGTTTTGTTCCTTCAAATCCAGCACAGCCTGCACTACCACCATCTCCTGGAATCCACAGTGATGCTAAAGTCATATCTCGTAAGTTTAGGAGGAAGATTTTGGCCATTTGGATGTAGGAATTGACCCAAAACAACAAAACTGCAATACTTCAGAATATTTTTTTAATTAAAAAATATGGATTTTTAGCAAAATTTGAGATTGGTTTTTAACAATCAGGTTTTTTTTTTAAAGCAACTAAAAACTAACATTTTGGAGGGAAGATGGCACCGACATGATAGGAGGTGTTTTAATGAGCTCCGATGTTTTTGTTTCTATCTTGGTCTTCCTATCCTGAATGCTTAGGGTTTTTTTTTTCCTTAACTGCTGTCCTTTAGTGCTCTGCAGCATTATTTTTTGCTTTTTTCCCTTGTGATTTGGTTAAGATATTTAAATGGGCAATAAAAATGCTTTAGAACAAGCCCAGGGACAAGCAAGCACAACAAGGCTTCCAAACAGCTCAAGATTAATGCTGTATTTGCTAGTGAGGAAACTGTGAGTATTCCAAACTTAAACTCAGAGTTTACAGTTCCAACTGCTAACAGCTTCTCTGCTTTGGATAAAGAACATGAGTCTCTATCTGAGCCTTTAGAAATTTCTGGCAGTGGTTTGCTGCTTATCGGGAAGGAGTATCCTTGGAGCTAAATGAATCTGTATGGGAGAAATTGCATGAGAAGAAACAACTTATTGGACAACATTCATACCCCCCTGACTTTGTGACAACACAGTGCTTTCTAACAGCCTACACGGTTATTTCAATTTATGAACATTTAGAAAAAATTGTTAACTTGAGCTCCTTAAACTTTCCTTTGAGACTTTTATGCAGAAGCAAACAGCTTTAAAAGAGAGCTTGGATCATTCTAATAGTGAAACATCTAGAAAGGAGGGGAAATTGGTGAACAAAATACCCACCATAAATGATTCCAGGGGCAGTTCACTAGCAATTCCAAAGGATCCAGGAAAAAGAAACTGCAACAGGATTTTACAAGCAAGCCAAGTCATGCTGCAAATTGCTTATAACAGAATAAACAGTGCTGGACAATTAAGTTTACTATGTTGGAATATCATGGGGTGGGGAAATAAGTTCCATGATGCAGATTTTGCAGTCTATCTACAAAAAATTAAAATTCTTTGTTTACAAGTGACATGGGCCCTTGAAACTAACTTGCCATCTCTTCATGGATTTCAATCAGTTTTTGTTCCAGCTGTTAAAACTTGCACCAGAGGCCGTGGCAGTGGTGGCCTTACTACATTTATCTCAGTTGACTTGCAAGCTGAGATTCAACCAATAACTAGTGCTTTTCCGCAATATATATAGGTCCTTTCCATTAAGAGCAGGCATTTTGGTTCTTTAATTTGTATAAATGTCTATTTTCCACCCAACTTATCAAAGAATGTAGGCCCTAACAGCATCTGGAATAGTTTATCTGAAACCCTGACCCTCCTGGAGAGTCAATATCCCTCCACAAGGCTTCTACTGTGTGGAGATTTTAATGCTAGATTTGGAGATGGTTTGAAACATGTGGAGAGTACTAACTTTGGGCAAGACTCTCATGTTACACCTGTTGCTAGGGTTTCCCAAGATATAATCATAAACAAGCCAAGTCTGAAGTTTATAGAAGTCCTCTCCTTGCACCATTTGCAATGTCTTGATGGAACCCATCATGACATAATGTTGGGTACTTACACCTATGTCACCAATAGGGCAGCAATCACAATAGATTATATTGCAGTTTCTGCCAATCTGGTACCTGATATTTGTAGATTTGAAGAGAACAATCAAGTTGAAAGTGATCATGTTCCTCTGTCACTGCTATTTAATTTTGAGCTGCTTCACCCCCACCCCCATGTCCTTCCAAAAATTTAAATGGAATTCATATGGGAGAACAGAGAATACAGTGGTCAATCAACCTGGGCACCTCCATTGTTCATGTATTTGAGAGTACCACTTTTAAAGCCCTCTGTAAAGCCATTTTAATCTCTAATTTAGATATCCTACATGCTTATCAAACCATTATTCAAAAGCTTAGACCCAAGCTGGTGTGTAACAAACAATTTAATCCTAACAAGGTAGCAACTAAAAGGTGGTTTGATTTTGAATATAGAAGTGCTTGAAAATCATTGAAGAATTGCTCTCGACAGGCACTTAGAAATAATGATAATATTTCTCCTGATATTTTAGCTTCTATGAGGTCATCTTATAAGGCACTTTTAAAACAAAACAAAACAAAAAAAGGACACATATGTTAGAACACAATGGAAACAATTAGCCCTAACTGTGACAGAAAAGAATGAGAAGCAGTTGTGGAACATCATTGCTTCTGGTATGAATATGGTCAGACAGTAATCATTGGGCATATTACATTGCAGCAATGGTACAGCCATTTTACTAAACTATATGGACCTATACATGCAGAGAACCACTCTTCTATTGTTTCCAAAACTACTTGTTTGCCATATTGGACTCCCATTTCAGTGTCTGAGATAAAAAAGTTGATTGTAGCTCTTACATTGAGTAAGGCCCCAGGAGAAAATATGATGCCTCCAGAAATATTTAAATACTTTGTTGAGTGGTGGGCCCCAATATTAGCTAAAGTGTTTACCCAAATCAACAATACAGGTATAACCCCAGTGGGCTGGAAACAGAGTGTAGTTGTTCCTATTTATAAGAAGGGTGATAAGCAAGATCCCAGTAATTAGCAGCCTATAAGCCTTTGGGATATTGATTCCAAGTTATATAGTAAATATTTGTTAAACAAATTGGAGGATTGGGAATCTACTAATGAGATCATTCACCTTGAACAGGCTGGACTTAGGGAAGGCCAGAGCACTATTGATCATTGTTTGACTCTTTATTTTTTTAGTCCAACAAGGAATTGCTGGTCCTACAAAACATTTATTTGTTGCCTTTGTTGATTTAGCAGCAGCTTTTGATTCAATCGATAGAAACTTGTTGTGGCATAAACTGGCCAACACTAATATAAATAATCACCTATTGTTTTTAATTAAGGAGCTCTATACCAATACAGCTGCTAGAATAAGAGTTGGCATTTCTGGCTCATTAACTGATCCTATCCCCACAAATAAAGGAGTAAAACAAAGATTCCTATTAGCACCATCACTCTTTAATTTATATCTGAATGATATCACCCCAGCATTGTCTGGCCCAGAATTTTTTCCACCCTCCCTTGGGTAAAAAAAAAAAAAAAAAAAAAAAAAAAAAAAAAAATCTATTCTTTCATATGCTGATGATATGGTTTTAATTTCACTTACATGTATAGGTCTGAGAAGGCTGATTTCTAAGCTCAGTGTATTTTGTTCTAAAGAAAAGCTGGACATTATACCAAAACAAAGGTGACGGTGTTTGGGAAAAGACATTTCTATTTTCGTTGGTCCATCAATGGTCATCAGACTGAACAATGTCAGGAATTTAAGTATCTTGGTATTCATTTCACAGAAAATCTCTCCTGGAAGTCCCATATACAAGCTACCAGAGCAGTGGCTCTGAGAGCTATTGGAGTAATCCTTAGATTTTACAATAATGCAGGGGGTCACCTGGTTGTTCCAGGAGAACTGTAAAAGATTCTTCAGTTAGGGTTTTCCTCAAGTTATGTTTCCAACATCTATCAAACTGCAAAGTTTGGAGTTCAAGATATTGTAAGTTGCTTGAATCGTATCCTGTTTTAATTTATAATCCTCCTATCTTGAATTCAAGAGAGAAGCTTTGTGAATACATTTTTAACCACGGTGTGCATCTGGACAGACAGGTTATTAAAAACTCTAAATTTTCAAAGTAGTATAGACTTTATAAATTGGACCATCAAAGGTCAGTTTACCTAGTAAAATTACATTCCCAAAACTTAGGCAAGCTTTTACAGCCCTTCATTTTCAAATAAAGCCTACAGCTATGATTGATGGCAGATATTCTCATACACCTTTGGCCCTTCGTTTATGCATTTGTGGTGCCCCAGAAATTGAGGATTTGCCTCATTACCTGTTTTTCGGTTCATTATATTTAGAACCAAGAACCAAATTTCTGGGGTCTGTTCTGTCACATCTACATTCTAATACTGTTTCTGAAAAGATTTTCTATCTTCTGTCTGATATTGACTCTATGGTAATTCACAAGGCTTCTCTTTTTGCCCTGGAAGCAATGAAAATTTGTGCAAAATTTATAGCTGATATTACAGTTGATTGCTACGGAGATGATCTTATTTAATTTCAGTATTGTTGTTTTTATTCAATGTGTTTTAACTGTATTGAATTTTATCATTTTAGTGCACAATTTTTTTATGCTAGTTATTTTATGTAGCACCTTTATAATATTGTATTTTTATATATGTTCTTATTCACTATGTATGCAAATGGCCTTTTGTCTAAGCATTAATAAACTACTACTACTACTACTACTAAAATTCACTTTAGAAATTAAGCATTTAATTATATTTCAAAACTGTGAAAGTAAACAGTTACTTTTAATAACTGAACTTATAATGGTAACTAAGTAGTGCTTGGAACTCTGACTGTAACAAATTACTTCTTAAAAGTAATTTTTCAAGCTCTGGTTTCTACTCTGAGAAATGTGTTTGGCACTATTACCAGAGATTTTCTAATTCTACCTGAAAGCATACTTAATTTTTTTCTCAATTTTCTGGGTGCATAGCTTATGTCTGATCTGTTTCCTTCCATTTGCATTTCCTTTGTTCCTTGGAATCCTTTATCTGCTGCACTGATTTTTTAAAACTGTGTTTGTCTTGTAATATTTGAGATTTAAGCCACTTCCCAGTTCATATAGAAAATCAAGATACTGAAGTTTAAAATGAAAATGAATACAAATAAGATTTTTTTCTAATAATGTCTGAACTTAAATTCATTTTAAAGCCTATCTGTCTCATTCTCAGAAGAGGAGCAGATAACTTGATATTTAAAAGCCTAAACCTTTCCCGTTGTTGAAGTTGCCACACAATAGAGATGGAAAGAATATTTAAAACAATATTTTTAAAAATCTTCACATTGTGTTTCTTGAGTCTTGTGAAATCCTGATGAGGATAGTCTTGAACTAATGAGAGTCTTTACAATGTAGGACTTATTTTGCACAAAATTTGCATGTTGGGTGTTCGCAAGCATTTTCTATACAGAAACCAACTTTTGCTTGCCAACCATGGAAATAAAAGAGACCAGACAAAAGTATGGGATAATAAGGGACACTTTAATTATTAGCCTATTTAACTTTTACCATGAGAGGTGCAAGAGAGGAGAGCAATCTAGACCTAGACCTCCTCCTCAGCTTCCCCTGGGCAAAGCACTTGAACCCTGAGAAGACACCCAAAATCTGAGTTGCTCCTCAGCATATCCCCTACTAAAAGGCCAATCCCAGGAATCACTCTCCCAAGTCACAAGACTTTAACTGGGAACTCAACCCCCAGGGCCCCACCAAAAAATCTCCTTCCCCACCCTCCCCCACTAAACCCCTAGGTCACATGGCCTAAAGAGGCAGATCCAGAGCCCTCTCCTCCACCAAATGGGTGTCAGAGGTGTTCACTGAATCCTGTTTCTCTCCTCCACTCCCTGGTATGGATATGGAACAAATGTCTGCTTCGCCCCTATCACCCACCAGTTTGCCCTGATCTCCCATGAATAGTAAATTAAATGCCTCTGAAAGATGAATGCCAGCTGCTCTGTAGATCTTAGGCTTCTTTTTTTTTAAAAAAAAAAGATACCTGAGGATGTGGCAAAAAGGAGCCCAACTCCTTCATTATGCAGTTTCAACTTCCCTAAGGATAAACTAACGGCCCTCACTACCTCACCCTTCCGAGCATCCATAGGTCAGCTGGCATTGGGTCTGGCATGGTGTCTGATCACTGTGCAACTTCTCACCCTGAGTCGATCACACAGGGGTCATGATTTGCATCCACAATGTGGCTGCATCTGGACCCATCTGAGGATGGGGTTAATCATCACCCAGGTACAGAAGACTTCATCATAGAGGGGCCAAGGAGGTCCTGAAAAATCTACATAGGCATGATAAATCATGTCCATGGACAGGATCAACAAAAAGACCACAAAGGCTGCACCTTAGAAATAACTTGTATATGAAGAAACTGGGCAACCAATTTGCCCAAGTTCTGTTGACCCTACACTTTCTCAACTTCTCTTCTTCTTTGTCGCCCATCTTCTCCTTGTCCTTTTTTTCCTTAGATTCCAATAAAGCAGGATGAAAAAGTCAGTATATTCACCACTCAGTATCTTACCCCTTGTGGACTGTAGCAGACAATCACCTAATGGAAGTGTCTGCTCCCCATGAGGAATGGCTGAATAGGGAAAAGTATTTTAAGTGCCACAGGATAAAGGGACCATAACTCCCCATTCTCCACCCTGCCTGCCATGGCTGATTAACTGTACTAGAGGGATAATTGGACTAAAATGGCCATTGGGGTTTCCCCCCATAGCCAGGCCAGTTAGGTAAGTAGTCCATTCCCCACTGTGCCTAAACAATTATTGGTACCTAATATATTAGGATCGCCAACAGGAGCACTCCAAGGTCTACAAAGCCAGCTATGAATCCCCTATACCCCATTAGTCATGTCAGGGACCTTGTGGCATCACTAAGGTTGGTGTCACTTCTATCCCCAATGGTGTCACATGGTGAAGTTCAGCCTCTCTGTGCCCCCGCCCCCAGTGCATGCCACTGCAGGGACCTTACATGAACACACTTCAGCCACTGAAGCCTCTGCAGATTTCCAAAGGTCTCCAGATGAAGCTACCACCACTGGACCATCATTGTCACCTGTTGCAGAGATTCCTGCTGGCTTCTCCTGTCAGCTCTGTTTCTCTAAGGCATCAAGACAGGCCAAAATTTTGGTAATACCTTCTCCTTAACTGAACTCCACCTGCTTTTTTGTGAGGGGGAGTTGTTTAATTAGGAGGAACATCCACCCTCTCTAATGTTTCAAGCATGGCCAAAATGGCCACCAAAGTACTCCCTACCCTCCATCCTTCACAGAGGAAGATAGCTCAGGTGGTGGACATTTTTTGATAACTGCCTTTAGAAGTTTTGAGAACTGCCTTTTGCCCTTTGCCTTTAGAACCCTCACCCCCCTTCTTCAGACCCATGAAGACTATTATCGTATTGTCCAATCACCATACCACTCACAGACACAGTTACAGCCCAGTAGAGGAATGTATAGCCTAACTGGTCCTGCCCAACCGCTACAGGCCAAACTAAGGCCTATAGGCCTAAGCTGGTGTCCAACACAGGTGTATGAACCCAACTGGGACAAAATAATGCTACCACAGAGGTCTACCACAGCCCAATTGGGGGCTATGGGTGTGGCTCAGACCTATGGGACCTTACCAAGGCCCAACTGTGGCAATACACCTTCTAAGGCCCAACCAATGTCAACTGGTCATACTGGGCCCTATTGGTGGCCCAATGGGGACTGTCAGCCTTATAAGGCCTAACAACAGGTCTGACTGGAGCTAACAGGTCTAATGGCCCAATGGGGTCTATAGTAATGACTAATAAAAGCCTATTGCCAGACCAATGCCTAACAAAGGCCCACTCTGGGCCTATACCCCCCTCCGGCAAAAAGAGACAAAGGCCTGTTGGCTAAACTGAGGCCTAACTCTACCGAGGCCTACCAGGTGGGAATACAATGGGGTCTATGTCACCTCACCATGGCCCAATTGCCACCCATGAGCACCCTGGAACATATCCCATTCACCAGTCCCTTGCCCATAAAGAACCCTTCTCTGACCCAACTGAGAGCTGCTGTATTGTGTAGCAGCAAGACCTAAAAGGTTCCCATTGCCATGTACCCAGCCCTGCAGCTCCCAGCTGCCCAGTCATGGACAAAGGCCTTACTAAGCCATACGCCATCTGTAAAACCAACAAGATCCAGAAATCTGGTAATCCAGAAAAAAGGTGCGCCTAGCCACCAACTGATCTCCAGCTGCCTGCAAGCTACCAAACTGCCATGGAAGGGATCCAGAAAAAGGGCCAGCTGAACCACCCACCAAGCCACCCACTACCTGCCAAACTGCCAAAAAGAGCACCATTCACTGCTGTTGTCAACAAATTCTAGCAAAGAGGGAGAGGAGGGGGTTACTGAGAGTTCATATCCATTCCAGCCACACACACACTAACTGTCACAGAACAAACACTGTGCCAACAAAGTTGTCTTTTCACTCACAATACCAGCATGGGCATGGAGCCAGGTTGCTGTGAAGAAAATATTACTGTAAAGATCTATTATTTTCTGCACACAAAAGGATGTTTGCACAAAATAAGTCTTGAACTGTGAATAGTCTTGAGAACTGCAGTTTTTGAAGAATTTTTCATACCAGGAAGAAAATTGTTAAAATTATTTGTAGTAAAGAGTTACATCTGTCTTATGCAGAATTTTAAAATAAACCAATACTGAGTAATTGATTGCTATGATTGAAGTTGGCTCTGGCCTGAGGAACTTTTTTTGTAGTTTTCCCTTCAATTAATGTTTTCTTAAAATAAACAAAGATGATTCCCCTACGCATTACAGGGGGAAAAAAGAGAGGAAGTAGAGTTGGCTTCACAACAGTCAGGAACTCCGATCACTTATGATTCATATTAACAGAGCTTTGCTAAAATTAATTAGTGAACATCTCCAGTGTTCTAATGCAGCCATAATTTGTTTTCAAAAGTTATCTTGGTTAATGACTCACAGAAAGCTGCTGTTCCATTTTAATGCCAGACTCTCTCTTGAGAAGTGCTCTCTGTATTATGATTTCAAAGTGCAATCGTTCCAATGGTGCAATCAAAATGATTTAAATTAAGGGGTTGGAGTGATTTTTTTAAAAAGAAAAGTATTTTAACTGCATTAATTAGATGTGTGTGGGGTCACTTAAAATGTGCTGAAACCCAACTGTCAATGAAAATAAATTATCTCTTTGCTATTCCTTGAAAATAAGTAAAAGAGGAGAATAACTGCTGCCAGGAACCATGTTGTCATAAACAAAGTGCAGACACAGTTCTCTCTGTAGGTTTCTTTAGAAAGGACAATGGACACTAATGAGAAATTCACTGCAGGAATGTCATTTTCTAAATACTGAAATGTATAGCCTGAGTCATATCCACCTGCTAAGGTGGCTGCTTACAGCTTACACCAGATTTCCATGGGAAAAAAACAACATAGTGGGAGTTGATAGAAATCACAGATGTTAAGGCACTTTCTTTTGGCTGTTTTGGACTTTTGATGTTGCTTTGGAGATATATATATATATTTGGAACATATATATATTCCTAAGCCCTTTAATAACTACTCCATCTGTGCAGATGCAAATGAACAGAGTATTAAGATGCATCATAATATATGCTCCTCTATAAAGAGCATGTACTATTTAGGGAAGGGTATAAGGGTGTAACTTAATCAACTTGTATGAATTCAGTATCGTGGCAAACAACATAGGAACCTACCTTGTACTGAGTCAGACCACTGATCCCAGCTCACTATTGCTTATGCTGGCTGGCTTTGACATTCTAGAGTATCAAGGGTAGATGTCTTTCACCAAGTGGGAGATACCAGGAAATGCATATTTGGCATCCAAGATTTTGGCATCTCAGGTAATTTGTTGTGAAAATGGGTTTCAACAGAATTGTTGTTACATGCATTCAAGTTGTTTCTGACTTATGGTTACCCTAAGGTGAAACTATCACAGGGTTTTCTGAAGCTGAGAGTGTGTGACATGCCCAATGCCACCCAGTGGGTTTTCATACCAATCAGGGATTCAAACCCTGGTCTCCAGAGTTGTAGCCCAACAGTCAAACCACTACACCATGCTGGCTCCTATAACAAAATACACACTATTTATTCTTTTCTGTTTTTTTTTTAAATAAATATGCCTTTATTGGATGCCTTTTTAAACTGAGGAATATTAATATCTTAATTACAACATTGTTCTTTTATCTGAATTTTATTCTAAGCTACATGAGGTGGGATTTAGTAATAAATAAGCAAAACAGTCTACTGAGTGGTGCAAGATAGGTTTTTTTCTCCTTCAGTGTGAAAGAAACTGAGATTCATCCATCAAAGCTCAAGGGTCTGAGTGCTTTGAATCTTTGAATATTGTTGCTGAGTTGCCACCTCTTTGTTTTGAGAGGATCCTCATCTTTTACACCTGTATGGCAGCAGGTACAATGTGGTCTGGGAATAGCTGTGTTTGTAGGATTTCATATCAGTTTGTCTTTAAAAGTTTTTCAGAAATCCACAAATTTCTTCATACCGTAGAAAGAAAGAACCTGAGGTTTAAGAAATGTGAAATGGATAGTAAGTAAGTAAGTAAGTATTTATTACTGTCAAAGACCAGCGAACAAGAACCCGTAATAACTGCAAACACAAACATTTAAAAACATTTAAAAGTCATAAGTAAAGTAAAACAGAATAAAATTGCACACTACATATCTGATAGGTGTCCAAATATCAGAAAAACAATCCATAATATACTAAACCATGGCACTGATCATTGCTTGTCTTACTTTGATCACTGCTGTGAAAAATTTAGCTACCTGATATGTAATAGTGGGATTGGTGTCAGAGAGTAGCAGGGCAGCATAGAACTGCTCAGTCTCTGTAGAACAAGCACTGGAGAAGCACATGCTCTACAGATGCAATTTGGCCAGAGTCACATGGGCAGTGTCTCTCCAGATACGGAATTTTTCTATAATGTCCTTCAAGGACAGGTGAAGGAAGAGCATGCCATTGTGCCAAAGTAAAGGCACTACGATGTTTGGCAATTCTAAGTTACTTAAATATGCCATAGGGATTGTAAGGTATCTGATGTATTCACTGACAATAAAGGAAGGGGACCTGTCAAGATCCATTTGACGTTCTGTATCAGTGATACACTGTTTTATAACTGCTTTGGCCTGGTCAAATCCCATATTTAATAAAGAATCAGGGGAAAGGCCCAAGGCCAAAAACTTAGATGTGACCACATGATACCATGTAGATTGAAAGTCATCCTTCAGAACAAGTGGAGCAAGCCCAACAGGAAAAAAGGATAACCTGAGCTAAAAAAATAAGAATGGTCATCCATACTCTGGCCTCAGCTCTCAAAAAACCTGTCTCCAGTCACAGAATGGCATTGGAAACACATTTTGGAACCTGAAGGATTGATCTCAAAAACTTAGATTGTATGCGCTCCATTGGAACAAAGTTGGGGAAAGGACCTAGCTGGGCACTGTATAAAAGTTGAGTGATTGACTTTGCTTCAAAAAGCTTCAGGGCTGCTGGAATGTAATGTTCTCCTTTGGATCTACAGCATTTTTGTATAGCCGTTGAGCTCCTTTGAGCATTGTTAGTAACATAATCTCCATGTGCTTTTCTGCTTCCTGTAGCATGAAAGACTATGCCCAGGTATTTAAAGCAGGAGACCTGTTCTATCCTGTGGCCATCTATGGACCAGGAGTGATCCCTAGGTTTTTTGTTTTGTTTTGTTTTGTTTTGTTGGCAAAAGTCATTGTTTTAGTTTTTTGACAGTTAAGCACTAAATGATTCTCTTTACAGAAAAGAGACAATGCTCTCAGTGCTCTTCTCAGTCTGACAGGCATTCTTGATAGAATGGCTGCATCATCTGCATAAAGCAGCACCACAATATTTCTTTCAGCTTACTTTGGGTGGTGAAAGTTGGTATTTTGAAAATAGCCCAGCATGGAATTGATATAAAAAATAACCAGGAGCAGTGCCAGTATGCAACCTTGCTTTATTCCCTTCTCAGTTTTTATTACTCTAGTAAGATGACCCTGGGGAAGTCCCTTCATGCAGCATTCATATTAAATGAAGCAGTCATCTATCAATTGCAGATACCTCCAATTTTTTCCACAGTGTAGAATGGGATATGGAGTCAAAAGCTGCTTTGAAATTGATGAAAGCAGCATAAAGGGAGGTTATTAGAAGAGTATTTTCCTATCAAATGGTGTAATACAAAACACTGTTCAGTAGTAGACTGCATTTCTGTAAAGCCAGCTTGTTCATCTGCTAAAATGTTTTCTTCTTCCAACCAATCCAGGAATTTCCTGTGTAAGTGTCTTGCATATAGCTTACTAGTGGTATCGAGTAAACTAATTGGTCTGTAGTTTGCTGGGTTATTCTTTGATCCTTTTTTGAAGATGGGAACAATGACTGCCAGCCCCCAATCTGAGGGAGCTCATCCATATAGATCAATACAGGTGAAGAGAGAAGACAGAATTGGAGCCCAAAAGTGCATATTTTTTTTGTAGCTTCTGGTGGAATTAAATCCTCAGCTGGTGACTTCCCTGATCTTAATTGGCCTACAAGACTATTGATTTCAGACACAGTCATTGGGGGGGGCATACTGGAAGATTATCCAAAGAATGACTAGAATCTTTTCTTCCAGCCTCAGTATCTGAGTAAAGTTCATGAAAATATATTTCCCAGTTTGTTGGAGTGATGAAACATTTTGGCTGACGAGGACCACTACCTTGCATACCAGATGTAATGTGTCAGAAGAGTGTAGAGTCATTAGGTTTAACAGCCTGAATGAAGCATGACCAATTATCCTTCATAGCTTGCTTCTTTTTATACTTGAATAATTCTTTATATTGCCTCTTCAAAAGAAGAAGCTCCGATGCATCAGCTGCTGAAGTACTAGCTACATAGGTCTGATAGGTAGCAGTGAAATGGATAGATTTCTCCATTTTCTTTGCTTCTAATCTTTGCAAAGGCATAATTTACTAGAGTAACCAGGAAACAATCTAAGGCTCTCTAAAATGCTAAGCAATACTGTATGTGGCTCTCTGGATATTGCAACTGAATGAGGTCCTCCAGCATACCAGTGGTGTGTTGGAGATGGAGGCCCACAGATTGCTCTTAACAAAAAAACAACCCCTCCCAGCACCCCATTTTATCACTTTAGCACTCACTCGCTAAGGTGAAAATCCAACATGGCATTTCTGAGCACTTGCCTTGTTAGCAAGTTCCGCACCCACTCATGTCCAACCAATCAGCTTTCAGATTCTGCTCATATGGGAAAACAAATCAATTCACATTGCTTGTCCCAATGAGAAGGAATGCAGATTTCTCCCACTGTTTTTTTAATTCCATGAAAAGCCACAAAAGCTTTTCCCACAGCGTATATGGCGTTTTTGACTCCCCCTCCTTCTTAATATGGTGAAATAATGCAGAATCCCATTAAGACAGAGAGCATTCTCCTTGCATTCCATGAGGAGCATTTTCACCATTTAGACAGAGATTTAGCCAGTAAATCTTTTGCTGCATAGGTGGATTTACCTATCGATTTACCAGAAATGCTTCATCTCACTTTGATCATAGTTCTGTTAGTACCAAAGGGTTGTCTACTGACAGTCTCATAGAGTTGACCACGAACTAACATATTTGCATAAGTGTACATCAGGTGTAACTAAGGAACTTTAGTCTAGATTGCAGAATATTGTCATGAAATGTTAAGAAACGAGTAAAAGATTAGGTCTGAAGTTTCCCCCCACTTCAGTAAATGAGAAAGAAAGACAAGACGGTGAATCATTCATAAGATAACTGTTCGAGGTTGGAATGGTTTCAAGATTGCTCACTGAAATGATCAGTTTTGTTCCTGAGATGTGCTGCAAGACAAAGGCCATCTTACTTCAGAAATTATCACATTTGCAGGGCTTGCAGGGCTTCTTGTACACACAAAATTGTGCACACATTTTAAAAAATATGAATGCCCACAAAAGTGCATGGCTATTAGTATGCAAGAAGAAGAGGAGGAAGAGAGGAAGAAGAAGAAGAGTGGTGGTGGCGGCAGCCCTGTTTAGTCAATGTGAAAAATGTGAACAAAAATGCATACATTAGGGAAAGTGTGTAAATGAATAAGATACATATGGTACAAGCATGTGATATGGAAATGCTATAAATATAAGTAAAACATCAAAATCCCAAAACCTGATACAAACAAAGAATGGGATGGGTCATTCAGGTGGGATTTGAGGAAATGCAGGGAAATTAAGACCTAGGGCTTATCTATACGAGGTGAAAAAAATTGGATTGCTCTGCAGTAATGGCAATCTGCAGCAGCTGCTATTTGTCTTAATTTTTTTGTGGTGGGGAGGGAGTTAGCAGGCATGCAAAGCTATCCGTGTTTACTTTGCAGACTGGCATGCCTATGAATCAGGATCATGGTTGCGAGTGAATTACTCATGTTTTCACTTACCTCAAATTGCCACCACCAGATAATACATTTTTTTTAAAAAAGAAAACCTATCCAAGGTTCAAAAGAGTGATCTTTTGCTTTAACAAAAAAGTTAACACCCCCGTTTTATCACCTTGCTAAGATGAAAATCCAACATGGCAGCTCCGTGAACTTGCCTTTTTAGCAATGTCCAACCCCACACATGTCCAAAATAATTCCTTTCAAGATAAACCAGTGACGTGTGACTTTATCTGTATGCAGTGTCATTAGCTCAGCATTTCTAGATGAGAGCTCAGAACTCAAATTCTAGTTTCTCTTTTTTGATGGTGTTTTTTTAATATGTTGATTCACTTATAAAACTAAGTCTAAGAACAGGTTTTAATACATCCCATTTAATAGCATTATGTGAGTATTATCTGTGAAATAATTGTTGATATCCGTGTTGATCTTGGAGACAAGTGATCAGTTTGTTAACAAGCTTGTGTTTATTTTTGACATATATGCTGTGTTCTGTACACTATTCTATATCCAGTTTAGTAAGAGAGAGGCATAGTCTGACATCCAGGGCACTCCTATGGAATTTTTCCCACCTGTATGTATATAGAGGGAGAGGCCAAAATATGGTGTATTCAGGAGCATGAATTAAATCTTACTGAGAAATAAGTGCAGTCTCTATCTAGTAGCTGGTGCTTTTTTCTTCAGACATCAAACAAATGATTAGAGGAGATCAGCCCAGAGAAATCAAACTGTTGCTTAACTCATGCAGAAGATGGTGTCATTCTGTCCTGACTGATGTCCATCATCATGTTAGAATCACTTCCCCAAAACAATTCCCCCTCTGCAATATCCTCTACCTGAGAGAACAGATAAATTAAAAAACCCAAATATATTTTTACCACACTTGGGAGTGTAATAGGAACAAAATCATGAGAATCTTGCCTGCTAGGATGCTGTTTACACATATAAATTATTCATCTGGGTCCTGAAGGGTCCCATTGTCTTCAAAAGGTAAGCCTGAAGCCAGGAGGATCACTGTTCCTCTTGTCCTTGATGACCCACCTGTGCCAAACTATTTGCCCAAACCATTATGAGATAATGTTATGGTTAGTTCTGCACATGTGGCTCTCCTGCAATAGGGTAATTAAATGTAATACTCCTCATCTCTTTGCTGGGGAACCAGGACCATTAATATTAAATGATAATATTGTGAGATTATTCCAAACTAAAAGTTCGCAAGTTGCTACATATTTCTTTCCCAATACATTAAATCATAGATGTTAGCAGTACAGTCGGACCCCCATATTCTTGGGGGAGTCCCAGCTTTAATGCAGATACTGGAAACTGAATATAATGTTGAGCCTTATTAAAATAAAGGACTTCTAGTACAAATATACCACACAGTTGCATTGGAGAACCCAGTGATTCCTAGAGAGGACATATCTCTAGGCATTTTCAGCACACCTCTTGGTATGTGTTCCTATTTTTTTTTCAGTTGTGGATAACGGAAACTATGGATATTGGTTCCAAGGATATGGGGGTCCAACTTTACTATGAATGGCATGCAGGAGTTGTCCATGTTGATGCTGATCTTAAATTGTATCCAACAAACATGTCCAACAATAACTATAACCAGGAACCTAATCAACCCCAAATTAGGGAGACTCTCCTGTCATTGTTGTCAGACCTACTGGTCAGCTACTCTTAGGGAATGTTAAGTGGAACTGAATTAAATCTAGCAATGAAAAGGCACACAACTATTTTCAATGCCCCAGAATTACCCGACATGGGAGTAATAAAGCGACCACAATAAAACACCCTTCCTCTTTTTTCATTGAAGCTTGTTCCCACCTAGGGTCATGTTACTCCATGTTGCTTCTCTTGCAGTGTTTCTTTACTGAGATCTTCTCAAACTCTTTAGGAGATAGAATATCTAAGCCTTTGCATATATTTATTCTCTAAGATGCAGAAGATGCTGTCAAGATTTTTCCATCCTTATATATTATGATTTTGAAGGGAAGAGAAACCCCCATTGATAGTGAATGTCTTCTTTACACCATCGCTCTGTGGAAGGACAGAATTCTTCACAGCATTTAAGTGTAAACAGAGTTGACCCAGTATCTGTGGACTTCCACAGTCTCATATTGTAGATTATGCAAAGTACTAAGCACTTCCAAAATTTGCATTTTATAGTGAAACCTTGCAAATTTCCCAATCATATCTCTTGCTCTATCTTGCAATCATGACTTGGACTTTGCACTTGGCAATCTAGGTGCACACTCCAGTTCTTCTTCAGCCAACCTCAGATCCAGGCACATTTAGGCAAGCCAGACTACAATCAATTTAGTAACATCTCCATTATTCCCCATTTCTTCAGGAATTCCATGAAAGCATAGATTAAGCCTGCAGCCCCTGTTCTCTTGGACCACAAGCTTAGTCTCAAATTGAACTGAATGCACACAGAGCTGACTAAGCATTCATGCTTTAAGCTGAAGTATGAACTTATTCAACCTTGGCTCAACTTTTACAGGACTTGCTATACCAGTTTCAGATCTTTTGCAGTTCCCATTCCTCCTTATTTTTTGATGGGAGGGGGCATATATATGATCTGTTAGTCTCTTGGCCACAAGCCCAGTTGAGCTTGGTTGAGAGGACGGGTGTATTGTAAGTTGTAGGTTTGTGGAAGCAACTGGCTTCTAAAGAATTTTCTACTTTAGGCAGTCCAAACTGCCTAAAGTAGGCAGTTGGGAAAGGCCTTGAGGAAACTCACCCATAATCGTACCTTTCTAACAACAATCAGATAGATCTTCCATACACAGTGTTGTTTTGGACTCTGCAAGTCCAAATTGCCATGTGTGGCAATTAAAGTGGAATCTATACTATAAGTGGGTAGTATGAAAGGTTTGTGTGTGTGTGTGTGTGTGTGTGTGTGTGTGTGAGACAGGGAGGGAGGGACGGAAGTGTGTGTGCTTAATTCATCCCCAGAACTTCTGTAGTCACTCACCTCTGGTTTAGAGATCCTGGAAAATTCCATAGTTTTTGTGATCCCACCTAGTCTTGCCAAAAGGTGAGAATACACTCCAACAATTTATAGTAGTGTGAGGATTTTTGCTGTTTGATTACTATCACTAAACATACTGTGTGTTTCTGGAAGCAAGGATTGCTCAGGTAAGGTATATGTGAAGTGCTTTACTCTAAAATACTTTATACAATTTAAGTATTTTATATTAATCCCATTAATTTCAACACTGTTTATCCAGAACCACAAGCTAAAAACAGTGTCTATAAAGCATGGCAATACCTTTTATGCAGAAAGAAGTAGTAGATAGACACCAGTACAGCACTTCAGACTGTAGAGGAACATTTTCTCCTATGGGAAAAGCTTCTTGCATATATCAATGGTTAAATTGGGGATGGCTACACTAATTTTTCTGTTTGTTACAGGAAGGTTTTGCTATTGTTGTTGTTGTTTCAATATAGGGAAGTATTCAAAATTAAAAAAATAAATAAATTACTTTACATCTCTATGTAATGGAGAAGAATGTGACCAGGTGACTAGTGTGGCTGTTCAGTCTTCTGGGCTTGCTCCAGGGCTGGTTTAAGGGCCCTGCAGCACTTGCAGCCACAGGGCCCCCCATCATTGTGGGGGGGCATCATAACCCTCCTCCTGCAAAAACATTATTAGTAATAATCTGAATATCCTGTACTGTGAATAGGTTAGGTTAGGTTAGGTTAGGTTAGGTTAGGTTACACTGACCTGGGATAAACATATATGGCCCCCCCCCCAAATAAAATGTTGTGTGTGGGGGGAATTTTTAAAACAGTCCTGGCTTGCTCTCCTTTTCTAATCTTTAAACTGCATTCAGACTGGACAGCCCTTTAAAAATAAGATGCCTCCAAATAGAAGGCTATGTTCTGAGAGATTCTCGGGTGCATTGTCTTGGTGCTGACACAACTTGTAGAGTGACTTTTAAGTGAAACTAATGCAATAATAAGCTGAATTCCTTCATAGCTGAGCAGTGGTAGGATAGTGCTCTGGGATCCAAAGCATCCTTAACACTACTTAGTTATGGATAGCTTCAACATGTCATTGTATTCATTCTACTTTAACTTGCCAAATTATTTCAGAAACCAACATGGTAATATACCTGAAGTTCTGTCACAGAACAGATTTTCAAAGTTCTAGTTGCTGGCTTCTATGTTGATTATGTTGACTTACCTAAACAGGAGAAATAGGTGATTAACACATTATGGAGTACTTCAGGTTACATTTTTGGACAATGACCACTGTAAAAAATCGATTGAACCCTACCATAATTCCACCCACTTGTTAAGGCATTTGTTCCATTTTAATAGTGTTTTCCTTAAGAAATGGAAGTTCTTTACCAGCCTGCACCACAGGACGAACACCACCATCCCCACATTGCCGTTGGCAAATCTGTGCTTAAGTCCATTCAGCAGTTCACCTACGTGGGAAGCATCATCTCCTCAGATGCCAAGATTGACAAAGAGATCAATCACAGATTAGCAAAGGCATATACCACATTTGGAAGACTTTACAAAAGAGTCTGGAATAATAAACACCTGAGACGAAGCACAAAAATCTGTGTGTATAGAGCCATTGTACTGTCTATTCTCCTTTATGGGTCTGAAACATGGGTCACCTATCGCCAACACTTATGACTCCTCAAACGTTTTCATCAGTGCTGTATACACAAAATCCTAAATATACACTGGACTGACTATGTGACAACATTGCTGTCCTTGAGCAAGCAGGGATCACGAACATTGAGGCCATGATATTGAGAACACAGCTGCGCTGGGCAGGGCACGTTTCTAGGATGGAGGACCATCACCTCCCAAAAATAGTACGGTGAACTCACCATGGGTCATCATAAGAGGGGCACTCCAAAAAAGTGATACAAGGACTCCCTGAAACAACATCTCAGGCTCGGCCAAATTGATCACCAACAATGGTCTGCCCTGGCCTCACATCGGGAGGCATGGAGATGCGCTATCCACAATGCTGCAGCCTTATTTGAGAACTCACGCCAAACTAGTCTTGAAGAGAAACAACAACGCAGAAAGAATCACAACCCAGAAACATCACCCAAGGAGACCTTTCTGCTGTGCTTTCTGTAACCGGACTTGTTTATCTCAGATTGGCCTTTTTAGTCATCACCGGGCTTGCAGAAAGCACGGGATGAGTCCTTCCTGAACATTCATTTGCGAAGCCAGAGAATAGTCTTTTATAGGTTTTACTGTACATCATTTTGCCATTTTTTTGTCCAACAAAATACAATAATTCCATTCTAAAATGAAATAAAAATAGTTTCCCATACCATTTCTTTTTAAAAAAAATCAGAAATTAAATAGTAATACATAGTCAACGTAGTTCACTTCTGGAACACAAAGAAAGATGCTGTCAAATGTCACACATATTTGCTTATAAGTTATACTCACTTTATAATGGGAGTTTGTTCTCAAGAAAATGTATGCAGGAATGCAGTTGTCAAGTGTGAAATAAAAAAATAGGCAGTCTAGCATTTCTGCATGAAGTACCCATAATTTCTAGAATTCCCATTGGTTAGCAATTTGCTCAGTAATGCCTTTGAACAAGTTTTTTTTTTAATACAATCAATGAAATTCACTCAATTCACACTTAAAATGTATCATACTTAAAATGTATTAAATAGGCAAAACAAGCTAATTCCAAGTAGCTAGATGTACATTAGAATAATTGTTGCACTCAGAGGCCAGGAAGCAGGGGGAGGGAGAAGGAAGATTAAAATTTAATGCTGAGCATATATAATAATCTTTACAGGCAAATGAAAATTGAAATGCCCCTTTCCTGGCTATTGAATTTGATAGGAGCAAAGTATCAGCAATAAAATGATGAAATGGGCCCAGTAAACTTTAACCACCGTGGCCGTTACTTAAACACAAATAATTGAGATGGACGAGGATCATGGGTTTTATTTCTGCATAAAGATTAAACAATTTGGGGCTACATTATGCCTCTTAAACATAACCAGAGCACATCTTTTTAAAGTGGTCACTTAAGGCTGACATTGGTCCATCAAAGAGTGTTTTTTTTAAAAGAGCATATTTTGCTTTGATTACATAAAAGTACCTTTAAAATCCTTTTGCTGAGGAGGAGGTTAAAAATAGAAGATAAATCACACTTTGCTTCTGAAATTCCAGGGCAGAGGTGGGCTACTTGCTCCACGGTGAAAATTGTATCAGAAATATTTTACAATCACATATTCAAAGTTATTTCACCAACCACAAGAACAGGAATGTCTGTTTCTGCGCACAAACATAACTAGGATCAAGAAAAGAGGGAACTGAAAGCCTGGATTCACATAATGTAGCAAAAAAGCTTTGAGACCTTTTTATTATGTTGCACAATCTAGTAGAGGGATTGTGGTTTCCAAATCTAATCATTTGTTAAAAAAGAGGCACTTCAAAATGAATGCATGCATACCTTAGTCAACAAAGTTTCTGACAAAGAAACTCCTTTTTACAAAGTATTTTTATGTTAGCCCCCCCACTTTCCCTCACCCTCTGAGGAGTGGCTTAGGGAGCTGGGCATGTTTAGTCTGGAGAATAGAAGGTTGATAGGTGACATGACAGCTATGTTTAGCCAATATTTGAAGGGATGCCATACTGTGAATGGAGCAAGCTTGTTTTCTGCTGCTCCAGAGATTAGGACACAGAGCAATGGGTTCAAAGGGGAAAAAAGATTCCACCTAAATGTTAGGAAGAACTTTCTGACAGTAAGAGCTGTTCAGAAGTGAAATACACTGCCTCGTAGTGTGGTGGAGTTTCCTTTGGAGGTTTTTAAACAGAGGCTGAATGGTCATCTGTTGGGAATGATTTGATTGTGTATTCCTGCATGGCAGGGGGTTGGACTGGATGGCCCTTGTGGCCTCTTCCAACTCTATGATGTTATGAAATCCAACGGGTTGGGAAAAAGATAAGCCTGCCTTAATAGCATCCCCCAGTATGTTTTAAAAAGAGCACAGATCTATAATTTTGCCCACCAAAACAGACATCACAGGAAAGGTGGAGGTTGGTGAAAGAAGATTGTCCATTGATGCATTTTGGAAAAAGCTTGCAAGTGATCTCTGGAAGGATGAAAATGTTTCTGTTCATTTATGCAAGGCTTACTTGATCTGTTTTTTCCCCATTTCACATGTGCATAGTGTTAGATTTGATAAAAAGTTTGCTGACACTTTTTGAACTGTTATTATTTTGTGATGTAAGAACTTATCCCTATTCTTTCTATGATATTTCTGACTCTGGTACCAAGGTTTAAGAAGCAATGCCTAGGAATACATCTACTAATTAACAAAGGGTTTGTCTAGACAGGCAATATATCCTGTCTTACCCCCATCTCAGAGCCCTGCAAGTGTATATGATGCAGGGCATTTACCTCATTCTGATCATGGGGAGTGCTGACCACCCCTGGAACAAATATGGGGCTGAGACAGGGGAAAGGTGGGGTAGGGCCCATTAAAGCATTCTTAAAATATTACCTGTTTAAAATTGTTTCTGCATGTCCACACAAGCCCATCTGAGTGGGCCAGCCCTTGCTTCCACCACCATTTTCCCAGCTCTTCCAGAAGCTAGGAAGGAGTCCTGCAGCATGTGACCAAGGCTGGTCACATGAATGGGGCCATGGTTGCATGTTGCAGGCCATCTCCCTGCCTTCCGAGACAACGAAGGAAATGGTGGTGGCAGTGACTGCTGCAATCGGCCGGTGTGCCATCAGGACTTCCATTCTGTGGAGGGGATGGTGGAATAGCAGGCCTGATCTATGGCCAGGATACTCAGGTGGGGAGCTGGGATATCCTGGCTCATGTAGATGAGCCATAAGGTATACCCGTATCTTTAAACAAAGGCAAACATGATAAGAGATTCAGTGACAGAGGAACTACATACAGTGAATCATAGCTATTATTCTACCAAATAAAAAGTAATCATAGTGGAGCCAATTTGGTATAGCTGTTTGAGTGCTGGACCAGGATTAGAATCCCCACTCAGCCATGGCAATACAGCGGGTAACCTTGGGCAGGTCATACCTTCTCAGAGGAAGACAAAGGCAAATCTCTTCTGTATAAACCTTGCCAAGAAAACCCTACCAGGAGGGTTGCTATCACATGACAACAAAGAAATCACAGAAACTGGTAACGGTCCCGGTCTGTTTCCATAATTCCTGGCTTTAACCTTTAACAGCCCAAATAGCTTGGAAGCAGGTTACCTTCACGGATACTTCCCCACATACATATTCATGTGGACCTTAAGAACTTCTTTGAGCAGTTTGCATTAGCTCAGGGATTATTTCTGACTCTGGAAGAAGTAAAATGACTATTCCCATTTGCTGTAAGTTACAATGCTGAATTAAGAGAAGTTGATAGAACTTAGGACTTGTCTCTGTGATGACATGTTAGTTATTAAGACTACAGTTGAGGAATCTGTAGATTTTTTTTTAAAAAAAATTGGTTCTTCCCTCACCACCTTACCACTTTGCATCACCATGGTACACCGCATATATCCAATCTATGATTTGGATGGCCATCTGTCAGGGATGCTTTGATAGTGATTTCCTGCATGGTAGGAGGTTGGACTGGATGGCCCTTGTGGTCTCTTCCAACTCTACAATTCTGTGATTCTGTGACTTTAGCAGACACGGTAAAAAAACTCATCAGAAGGATGCAATAGTAACAGAAATGGGCAACATTTTCAGAAGATATCATCATTCAGCCATTCTGGTGGCATAGTGCAGGTGTGAATAATGTGTCACTTTTTATTGACAGCTTAGCCCATCAAAAAAGTGACACCTCATCCACACCATGCTACACCCCTGGAATGGCTAAATGATGAGAGCGTCTGATAAGGTTGCCTGTTTCTGTTATCATCACATCCTTCTGATGCGGTTTTGTCGCAGTAAGTACCTCGTCTGATAAAGTACTAAGAGTGAATTATTGTATGGAATAATTCTGAGCTCCAATTTTCAAAACAAATTCCTGTGTTCAGAAAATTTCAGTTCCATGTGGGCCTTCTACACCAGCTTCCAGCTGGTGTAAAAAGTCCTTGTTTCAAGTTACTTTTAAAATTAACTATTCAAGAGCATTTGAGACATTTTAGAGGCATTTGGAGGGAATTTTAAATGTTTCATGTCATCCTCTTATCAATCCTAAAGTGTGCCTCTTCTCAGGACTATAGAAGGTTTAATGGTTAATGAAAGAGTTACTGTCTTTGTTTAAAGTGTCTTGCAACTATTTGCTTGACAATGTTTTCAATTTTTGTAAGCCATTTTGAGTCCCTTGTCAGGAGAAAGGTAGGATATAATATATAAAGCAGAGCAGATATTGAAACAAAGCAACCCACATGTTCTTGGAGCAGATAACCAGATTGTAGCCTCCTTCAATAGGATGTGGTCTAGGAATGCCACCCATTTTAATTGATTGCACCCTCAGAGGTACTTAATACATGAGCAAACATTTTCTATTTGATGGAATACACACATGCTCAAATATGTTTGTTCCAAATTGGGAAAAATATATATTTCTGTGTATTTTATAGAAGTGTGTGTATATGAGGTGGTTGGGTGATTGCAATATCTCCTAATTGATTTATGAGTAGTTTTCCTTACAATTGCATAATTGTGGTATGATACATATGTGTGCCAGGCCTTTTTGGCATTCTCCACAGGCAGAAGAAAGCCAGGCAGAATGATTTTCCAGCATTTTGTTTTGTCTGCATTTTTATAGTGATAGAAACTGCCCAGACTAATGCTCAGATTAGAATACCATTATTCTTTTGTTTTCACAATTTTGCTGTCCCTTCCATATTAGGGGCTTGAGACTATATCACATCAAGGATGAGTTATAACACCTGAGCTGAGTTTGCTCTTTTTCCTTGATATCACCTTCCTTTTTTCTTTCTTCATCTATTTGTGTTTTTCTCTCTCCTCCTGTCTACTCTACTCCCCTCTGGCATGTTTTGCTGCAATGGGTTTGGCAGTTCCACATCCTTCTTCAACCCACCCAAGCACTACTTCTTCAAGCAGGCCACAACTGCTTTCTCATTTGTCCTGAAATTAAACCAACTTAAAAATTTTGTTCCACCCCATCTCCCCTCAAACCAAAGTGAAAAGCACATTCGCTGCTGCAGTAATGGCAACAGTTCTTGGGCACACAACACTTTTCCACTCTTGCCTCTCCCTCCCTCTGCCTGACCAACAACAAGACTCTACATCTCCTGCTCACCTGGAATACATAAAGGTATGAATTGTGCACCATGATCTAGAGCTAAACATTGCTGCACCACCTTAAAACTCTATTGTCATTCAAATGTGAGAAAGGGAGAAACAGGTAATGTTGGTGGCTGGAGTAGATGAAGAGAAGGGAGAGGACAAGGATGGGGTGGGTGTGGGGTGGACCAGTCTTCCCTCCAGATTGGAGGGACTTTGCAAAACTTGCAGAATCATGGTGGTGCAGAGATTGTGGTTTTTCCAGACAGAAGGAGGGTGAGGAGAAGGAGGACATGGCCTTGCAATAACAGTACTGTTGATGTATTACATATTGCAAATAATCAAATCTGCAAAAGTGAAACCTGCAAATATAAAGGGATGACTATTTGCATCCCCCCACCCCAGTGAACCTCAGGGAAATTGCTTTTCCCTGCTTCTGTTAGCAGGAAATAAAGTTTGCTCTGTAATATGATCTCTGGGATGTATGCTGTCCAGATACTATATGTGTTTATATGTGAACACGTCTGCAGGTATGTGCTCCTTGAGCCAGTATCTCTTATAGCCCTTTAAGAAAGGCATTGGATTATATTATATAGGCCCTGTTTTGCACACAGCACTTTTCTATACTTTCTAGGTAGTTTTCTTAACTCTCCAGGTAAAATAGATTCAACACAGTATTTTAATTTGTGGGGGAAATAATATTTTTGAGCTGTTATACAGGCATAATGTCCGTATCAATGGCTGTATTAGTCAGACATACGTGTAAAATAAAATCCAATGTCCCCTTATTTAAAATGTTTTCCCATACACCCACATTCCAACAATGTGTGGGCATGGCTCTGCCCCCGCCCCACATAATCAGAATGTCCTCCAGAATGGCAAGAGACTACCAGCCACACGACCACTACAAGGCTAATATTGCCACTGCCATCACTTCTGTCTATATGTGGGTATACTCCAAAAATAGTTTCTGTTCTGCTAGTGTGAAAGAGCATATTGGCTAGAGGGTGTTATCTAGTGGAGTGGTAACAGAGAGGAGGAATCATTGTACTAACTAAAGGGAAGTGAGCTGCTTCAGTGAAGTAGAAAAGCACATTAAAAATATACCACAGCATGCAATACCCTCTCCTTGAATTTGAACTACTTGGAAGTTGCCATACTTTCCATGTTGCCTTAAGGTTATCTGCATTTTTAAATGCTGAATTATGCTAAAATATTTTATTAATTTGGTAATGGTATGCAAGGCTTTCAAAATGCAAACAGAACTGTCCCCTGGGAAACAGAGCTTACACTTGGCTCACCCGAGGCTAAAACAGGCAGCTTTATAATGTCAAAAGGGGGCACAAGGGTGAGTTTTTGAGATGCCATGCATAATGGTATCTTACCTAGAGCAGCAATTTTAACGATACTTTATTGTTACTGAGAAGGGGAAAAAGAGGTCAGTTCTGTATATATCGGTTCAGCAAGCATTCCTTACTCCTTTCCTCCTTCAGTTCAGTAACTGTAAAGAGGATAGAGATGAAAAATGAGGCATCATACATTTTCAAGGTTGCTAGGAGCAACTAATACTTCCAAATTGGTATTCATGTTTTATTACATCTTAAATTTCTACACCTTAAAAACAATAAAGGAAATTGAATTTTCACATAGAAGCTTTTGTTTGTGGAATGTACTTCAATTTTAGCACCACTGTCCTGATGGCTTTGTCCGCACAGTGTTAACTCTTTCTCATACAGAGCCAAACAAAAAGAAAACCCTTCTTCATCTCTTAGCTCAGGGGGAGACATAGCCAAGGATTTTGCAGGCCCAAAAGAGAACATATTCTATCCTATATGCTTATAGGATATCCTTCATCCTATATGCTTATTTTTCACCAGTGCATTATAAACTGGCAAGTCAAGTCACATAGTTTGAATCTTGATTCATATTGCACTGCTAAACTCATCCTTCATAGACAAATATGTAGACATTCTTATAGCCCACACATATAAATATTTGCAATTAGATTTCTTGGATATTTATGTTCTTGATGAAGTTATATTTCTCCTGAAGGAGAGCTTTACAATCTAAAAGTGTTCTCTGAAGAAAAAAATTCTCTGCAGCAGGGGGAAGTAATTTACATCAGCAGTAGGGGATTAATGCCTGAATTGTCCACTGAGACCTTCATGACACAACTGGTGGAAGACATTTTGCCATCTGTACCAGTGTCTGGGAAAGTAGCCAGATCCCAGCAAAAGGATAAACAATGTCTGGGAAAGTGGCCAACTAGTAATAACAAGGCAGTTAAGTAAAGTCCAGATAAGATTTGACCAAAGCAAGCAGGGATATGCAAAGTAGTCAAAAAACAGTCCAAGAGTCATAGGCTTACAGACATCAGCGTAGGTCCAAAAACCAAGTCCATAGGACAACAGGATCAGGCAACAGCATAGTCAGGGTCAGTCAAAGGTCTCAACTGGAGTCAAGGCATCTGGAACATGGAGTCAAAGATAACCAACAGGAAGCTTTCACCAGGAAGATCAGTTGATTTCTACCAAAGGCTCTATAGCTCCCCCAAGGCATATATATATAGCAATCAAGGCTGGGCCAGATGGTCCTTAAAGAGCTGGTGTTTCAGATAAAATCTCACCGATCTCCTCCTAACTTCCTTTTAGGAACTCTGCTGGCTGAAGAATGGTATTGGTAAGTCTGTCTCCTCTTCCTACTCCTTATCAGAGTTAGCAGGGCTCACTACTGGGACTGGTGCCAACCCACTAGGACCAGGCTCTTCCTCTGCTTGTGATTCTACATTGGCAGAGTTCCCTGCTGGCACAGGTTTAGATAAACCTGTACCAGCATCCCTAGGGCCATTCTCTGCCATGTCCTCCTTCTATGATTCCATACCCTCAACAGACTCACAGGACATGACAGCCAGAACCAAAAGTAATATTTCCTACCCCAAGGCAAGGTACATAAAATTGGAAGCCATTTATATCACATGTGTTTTTTTAATCTTCCATGTGGTCATCATCATCATCAAGATATGCTGACAGTCTAGATCAGTTATCTGAGGCAGCTGACTCACTCTGTGAAATAACAGGGCTGGCCCTGCCAGTGATAGTGGTGGCAGAGTGCCAGTTGGGCTTCTTTTCAGGCATGAAAATGTCTTGAACCAACACTGGACTGTATTCTGTGCTCTAACTTATGCATAGAAGCACATAGAGAGGCCAGGATTTCCTTTCTCATACCACCCACATTACAGACCTATGAGGATCTGCCTGGTCCAAACCCATTCCATTATATCAATGGTTCTTAAACTTTCCTTTACAAAGGACCCACTTTAAATGTCTTTTGCTGCTACAGACCCTCAAGACAGAACTCAAGATTTAAAACCCAAATGATGATGATGATGTCTGAAACCATTAACAGTTATGCCATCCATAGCCAGAGGGGGGGAGAAGACTTTTCTCTTGCTTCTTCCTGGCAGTTTGTGGCTGGAGCAGATTGAATGACAACTCACAGGTCCAGTCAGCCAGCCTTTGCCTTGGCTCCTATCACATGGCTCCAGTACTGCAGGGAGGATGTGGGCTGAGTAAGCTTCAAGCATGAAGTCGAAGGCTTTCATGGGCAGCATCCATAGATTTTCCTTGGTTTTTTTCTGGGCTGTGAGTCTGTGGTCTGGAAGAGTTTACTTCTGATGTTTTGCCTACATCTGTGGCTGGCATCTTCAGAGAATGGTTGGGTAGGAGTGTGTGTGGAGTTTATATACTGTGAACCCCTGTTGGTGAGGATATGTAAATTTGTGTATTTGTTGTCAGGAATTGGTTACTGAACCCTAAGTTTTAAAATGGCCAAACAACTGAAGAAATCATGCTAAGTCATGATGACTGACTCCACGAACTTCCAGTCATGCTAATCATGCTACACCTGCATGAGAAAGGTTGCATCAGAAGAGTGTTACTACAGTACAAAGCCATGAAGACAGCACCATGGCAGAGGCTGCAAGCTCTGTACACTTTGAAAAGCTGAATGATAGCAATTACCCAGTATGGAGAATGTACATGGAAGCTTTGTTAATTAAAGACAATTTGTGGCATGTTTTGGAGAATGAGAGCATAATCCCAGAAGGCTCTGAAAATGAAGTTGCAGCATTCAGACTGGCAGATCAAAAAGCCAGGGCTGAGATTCTTTTATGTCTAAGCCCCTCCCAAATGGTTCATGCTACACAAAAAATCACAGCCTTCCAACTCTGGAAGACACCAGAGGAGATCCACCAGAATTCTTGCTTATCAAAGGTGATCTGGGCAAAGAAACTGTATAACACAAAGCTATGTCCTGAAGGTTGTGTGAAAACACATTTGGAGGAGATGAGAAGGCTTCTCCAAGAGGTAGCCAACAAGGGGGGGGTGAGATTCCAGAAGTCCACAAGTGTTTTATATTGTTTGGCAGCTTGCCAAAGGAATGGGATTTCCTGATCTACAGTCTGAAAAGCATCAGACAGAGTGATTTATCTTTAGACCTTGTGGGTGGACGTATCCTGGAAGAGATCAAGCGCAAGCAGTTTGATTCCAGCACGGAGGGGAATCAGACAAAGATTACCAGGCACAGCCAGAAGATTGTGGAGGAAGGAGCCTGCATCTATGTAAGATGCTGCTTAAGATATAAACAGCTTGGACATTTGCAAAAGGACTGTAAAATGTCTGCACATGAGAAAATGAGGGGCAGCAGACAAAGGAGGGGTGTATCCTCTCAGGCTGGAATGAGGGGAATGAGGGGGAAACTTGGCTATTAGATAGTGAGGCAACTCACAATATGATAAATGATATTAGAATGTTGAGCAATGTTAAAAATGCTTCAATAACCAATATTACACTTGCAGATGGTGCTCCCAGCAAGGTGCAGAAAATGGGCACTGCATATGTGCCATCTTTTGACAAAGATTTTGATAATGTGTTATGTGTCAACAAACTGGAAAATTGCATACTGAGTGTATCCCAAATTACCACAGATGGTTATAAGGTGATATTTGAAGGGGATCAATGTACAGTAACAGAAAGACATAACACGAGTAATGTTTGTGCAAGAGGGATAAAGAAACATGGGTTGTATTACATGTTACCTACAGGGAAGGTGGCAAATGTGAATCCTGCAGACAATGTGGCCCTACATGACAAATGTGTTCATTATTACCATAGACTAATGGGCCATGCTAGTTTCAAAAGGCTAAAGGAGCTAGCAAAGGTTTGCCCTAGTCTAAATATGAAACACTGCTCAAGGTTTCTAGAATGTGCCATGTGTAGGAAAGTTAAGGTGAAAGCTTTCCCAGTTGCCAAAAAGACCAAGTGTGTCACCCAAAGACCATTTGAAGTTGTGCATGCCGACTTAACTGGCCCCTATAAACCCACTGTAGGGGGTAATCATTATTTGTCTGTAATTGTGGACAGACACAGTAGGTACACCTACATGTATTTACTAAAGGAGAAAAGTCAAGCTGCAGAGAAATTCTGTTAGTGGGTAAACATGGTGGGAAGCGAATTCTTGTCTTTTAAAGTTTTCAGTATAGTATCTGAATTCTTATCTAACAATCTGCAGAATTAGTTGTGTAGGAGGGGTATCAGGCACAAGACCACAAACCCAGCATCTCCAGGGGAGGATGGGCTTGCTGAAAGAAAAATTGGGATGCTAAGAGTATGATGGAGTGCATGATAGAAGATGTACAAGCCCCAGCTGGGCTGTGGGGGGAGGCAGTGAGAATTGCTGCTAACCATATGAATAGACTGTGGACATCTAGTGTCAATCAGAGCCCATATTGTCTATTGTATGGTAGAGCACCAAACCTCAAGCACCTGAGGATTTTGTGGCAGTTTGCACATGTGCTTATTCACCCTAGCCTAAGGAAGCCTGGGCAGCCTAAGACAAGGAGGCTGCATTTTCTTGGCTATGAGGGTAGTAAGTACATATTTTCCCTCTCTCCTGGTATGGTGACATACTCCAGGAGCGCAAAATTTGAAATACACTCAGGGTGGGATAGATTGCACTGCAATCAGGAGGTTTTTGTTCCATTATGGAGGGATGTGCCAACAACTTCCAAAAGTCCCACAAATGGAGGGGTGGTTGAAACTGATGATGATGAAGGGGAGGCTGAGGAAGAAAAGCCTAGAACTTCAACACACACCCAAACACACATTGAGCCCAACATGTTCTTGAAGAGGGAACCTGACACAAGGAGAGAAACTAGCAGAAGTGCAAGTGAAGATGAGTCAGTGAGAACTAGGGTGATCATCCCCAGAAGGTCAAAGAGGGTCAGAAAGGCTCCTGACAGATTTGTAGTTCAGGAGGGCAGGCTGTGCAATGTCATAGCAGAGAAGCCTTGCAAGTTTTCAGGAACTCCTAAAATTTCCCCAAGAATAGCAAGAGAAGTGGAACTTAGCCGTGGATTCTGAGTTTGAGTCACTAGTTGAGAGGAAAGTGTTCCAGGTAGTTGAGAGGCCCAAAACCAAAAGGTTGTTGGTTGCAGGTGGGTGTACAAGCTTAAGGACATGCCTGATGGGACACAAAAGTGTAAAGCATGCTTGGTTGCAAAAGGCTTTTCACAGGAGCACTACACCAATTTTGCCAAAACCTTTTCACCCATAGCAAAGCCAGAAAGTCTTAGGTTAGTATTAGCTGTAGTAGCCAAGAGGCAGATGGTTGTACACACTTTGACACTGAAACCACATACCTGAATGCTGATCTTGAAGAGACAGTGTTCATGGAACAGGCCCCAGGGTATGACAGTGCAGGTGAGAGCAAGGTGTACTTGTTGCACAAATGCTCTACTTCTTGAAACAAAGTGCCAGGTGCTGGAACAAGTGCATACACCAAGTTTTGGTGTCATTAGGGTACACAAGGAGTGTTGCAGATGCCTGTGTGTACACCAAGGGGGCAGGAGATAGTGCTGTCATGCTAGTTATCTATGTGGACGATCTTTGTGTGGCTGCAAAGAGTGTCAAAGATGTCAAGAAGGTGCAGGTGGAGTTAGAAAACCAGTTCAAGCGAAAGGATTTAGGCAACCTGAAGTATTATTTAGGCGCTGAGGTAGAGAGAACAGGTAATGGAGAATTTTTCCTAAGTCAAAGGAAGATTGACAGTTTGGATGCCAAGTGTAGGTTACGTGAGGCAAAAGTGGTCAGGATGCCAATGAACACTGATTTTGTAAACTTAGAGGAAGAACAGGATTTTGAGAGGCCAGACTTGTACCACTCATTTGTAGGCAGTCTGTTGTCTATCGCAAACAACACAAGGCCTGACATCAGTTTTGCAGTGGGGTTGCTCAGTAGAAGAGTCTCCAAGCCCAGGAGGGCAGATTGGGAAGCCCTGAAAAGAGTGGTTAGATTTCTCAAGGGAACCAGGAACATGAGCTTGAAGCTGACAGGAAGTCAGATGACCCTGGAGTGCTATGTGGACACTTGATTCACTGGAGAGACTTTAGACAGGAAGTCATTGACTGGGTTGGTGGTCAAGTATGCAGAAAGTCCCATAGTGTGGAGATCAAGAAAGCAGAACTGTGTAGCCATTAGTACCACGGAATCTGAATTCACAGTGTTGTCTGAGATGGCAAGTGAGGTACAATGGGTTAGGCAGAGGCTTGCAGATCTTGGTGAGCCATGCCAAATGCCTGTTGAGGTGCACGAGGACACAGAAGCTTGCATAATGATGGCAGAAGTAGAAAACCTGAAATGTAGGACAAAATACATTGTGGTTCATTACCAAAATGTGAGGCAGTTAATACAGGAAGGTGCCCTGTGTCTGAGGTACTGTCCATCAGAGGACAATATAGAAGACCTGCTCATAAAAGCCCTTCCAGCAGGAAGCCATGAGGAGATGGCCAAAAAGGCTGGGCCTTGTCACTAGTGTGTGAAGTGAAAGGTCAAAAGGGGGAAAGGTCAATGACAGACAATTGATGTCTAACAATGTATGTTTATGATGTTATGTTGTAATGATAACATGTGTCCTGCGCAGTAATTTGACCATTTTGGAGAGGATTGTCAAGAATTGGTTAGTGAACCCTAAGTTTTAAAATGGTGAAACAACTGCAGAAATCATGCTAAGTCATGCTGACTCCATGAACTGCCAGTCATGCTAATCATACTACAGCTGCATGAGAAGGGTTGTATCAGAAGAAGGTTACTACAATACAAAGCCATGAAGATAGAAATCTGATGCAATGTGGCCATGTGCTTGGCTAAGCTAATGCTGTACTGTGTGTATAAAAGCAATACAGAAAAGAGATCATTCTCTTCCTATGATCCTGAGATGCCTGGCGTAGCACTTTGCTTGTATATATAGCAACTACTGAAGATTAAAAGCACCTCCTGTTTTCTGGACGCCAAACACTCTGTGTGTGAGTATTCTTGCGAAAGGGTTGCTACTGTAGTAGCCATTTCGACTCTAATGTCTATTTGCTGAATACCAAGTCTGCAGACAGTTTTTGGCTTCACCTGGGGATTGATTGTCCCATCATCCCCTGACATTTGAATTGTTAGTTTCTGGGGATAGAAATGCAATGAGGATTAGTGTCTGTGTGGCTAATGGTTGTTTGATGGCCCATTATCTGCTGGAAATCCCCCTGTCCCTGGACTGAATTCCTTTGCAAGTGTTGAGTTTTGATTCTATTGTTTTTTCAAAACTGGGTTCCAGAGTTTGTTTACTTTTAGGGTTTCTTCTTTCCTGTTGATGTTGTCCAGGTTTTTGTGGATTTCAATAGCTTCTCTGTGCATTCTGACATAATAGTTGTTGGCCTGGTCCAGAATTTCTGTGTTTTTAAATAACATTTTGTGTCTAGGTTGGTTTATAACATGTTCTGCTACTGCTGATTTTTCTGGCTGGCCCAGTCTGCAGTGTCCCTCATGTTCCTTGATTCGTCTTTGCACACTGCATTTAGTGGTCTCTATATAAAACTGTCCACAGCTGCATGGTATGCAGTAAACTCCTGCAGCTGTGAGAGGGTCTCTTTTGTCCTTCACTGAGCATAGTATTTCTTAGATTTTCTTGGTTGGTCTATAGATTGTTTGAGGTTTTGTTTCCTCATCAGTCTCCCTATTCTGTCTGTGACTCCTTTGGTGTATGATAAAAATACCTCCCCTTTGAGTGGCTGTTTTTCTTCTTCATTCCTGTGTTTTTTTTCTGGGTCTGGGTGCTCTTGTGATGTCTGATCTGGAGGAATCATTAGCCTGTAGGGCCCAGTTTAGATTCTTCAGTTCGTCATCTAGGTAGTGGAGTTCCAGGATACAATGGGCCATCAACCAACCATTAACCAAACAGACACTAATCCTCCTTGCATTTCTATACCCAGAAACTAACCATTCAAATACACAAATTTACATATCCTCCCCAACAGGGGTTCACAATATATAAACACCTCACACATTCCTACCCAACCATTCTCTGAAGATGCCAGCCACAGATGCAGGCAAAACGTCAGGAGTAAACTCTTCCAGAACACGGCCTCACAGCTTGGGGGGGGGGAAACCAAGGAAAGTTTAAGCTTCGAGCCTTCACAGACCCCATGAATCACAGGTTAAGAACCACTGCATTATATTATTTATAAGAGATTTTATGTTTTGTTTGGTTTTTCAAAGCATTATTCTTTGGTGCTGTTTTGCAGTCTTTTAAGTACTGACTTTTAATTATGACTGTTTGACTATTTGATTTTCTGTAGGATTCATTTAGTAGCTTGAAATGAATGTCATTTTGAATTGTTTTAACATTTTTTAAAATGTTTGAAACAGATGTTTGTTGTTATGTCATTTAAAATGCCAGTGGTGTGAGAAAATGTGACCTGTAAATGCCTGAGATAAATTAAATAAGTAAGTGGATATATAAATCATATTCAGACTTAATGTAATGAATCACACCACTACTTTGTTTAGCTGATTAAGATCTAGTCTAGGAGTTGCTATCTGATTATTCAGATTCCCCCCA
Source organism: Gambelia wislizenii (assembly GCA_030847615.1). Classification (NCBI taxonomy): domain Eukaryota; kingdom Metazoa; phylum Chordata; class Lepidosauria; order Squamata; family Crotaphytidae; genus Gambelia; species Gambelia wislizenii. The sequence goes on from JAUMIR010000004.1 coordinate 154,404,892, forward strand.
TCCCAGAAATGTAACCAGTGGTCCTTTAGATGGTGACACTAAGGAATAAAACTAGGACATAATAAATGCAAAGCATGTATTCTTTCAAAATGCTGTGGTCACTCCATAGGTTCCAGTGAGGTGGTAACTGATGCAAAGTTCAAGAATAGCCAATCTATATCACACTGAACTAAAACAAGTTGCAGCAACATTACTTTAGTCAGGACACATTTATATGTGAAACTGCTGTGTTGGTGGAGGAGTCAGAATTTAAAGAGCTTAGGCACCCTTGTAAATCAAAAGGTAGGATAGAAAATTGATAAGCAGAATTAAAAAAAAGAACTAGCTGTTGGAGGAGAAGCAGATGGGGCTCTTGAAAATCACGATTGACTTTCACTTAAAAAGTCTCTGCCCCACAGTTCTGTGTTGACATTTCAGACATGTCCTGAAGTTTACACAGGGCAACAGTTTTAACATGTGAAGTTTAGACTTCATAAAATAGTGATATAAAACTCAGGGGGTGGTCCTTTTTGACCTGATATTTAAGATTTTTTAAAAAATAATTATTGTGTTGGTAAGATAGCCTGCCTTCAAGGTGTGATAGCACTGCTAATTTGTATGTGCTGATCTGCCAGAGATATGCATCTATGATTACTTATTGACTAACACTGAAAATGAACCAAAAAAATGGGGTCGGTATTCACGAATATAACAGATGGCAACTCTGATCAGATGATGACACATATTCATGACTTGTGAACAGTGTCAAATTTCTCATTTATTTTTCTTAAGCTCAGCTTTATTAGGAGGATTAAAAGCACATACAGCATTAAAAGTCAGTGGTGTGATTTCACACACACGCACAGATTAATCCTATAAAAACAAAAACAAAAAATCCATTGACAACTCTTTTTTTTAATTTAATGCACAATATGAATCCAATCATATCAGAGTTTCACCTAGTGATACCAACCATCCCCTCTATGAAGTTGCCTCATGAAGTTTGACCACCTGAACTGTTAACCCTTGGATTGATTCCAATTAAACTCCCACCGTTTTCCCCTTTGTGACATCAAAAGCATAGATCTGATGTGTTCATTCACATGAAAAGAAATGCCCTTTGTTCTTTGTCTAAGACATTCTTTATGCCTATTCACCACCCACTCTGTGAAGTAGAAAAAAATGCCCTATTTTCAGTGTGTGTGGAAGAAGTTTCAGGTTTCTTTACTCTGCTGAACAAAAGAAGTCAGGAGTCTGTGGAGTTATAGAACTTCAGACAGATGTTCCACCATCTTGAATGTGCATGACATGTCAACTACCTTGAAAAATACACACGTTTGTCAAACAGAAAATCTAGTTTCTTTGTCAGTGGGTATTCCATCACTTCAGTTTAAATCATATCTGCACAACATATTTAACTATATCTTGAACACCTCTGGAAAATAAAAGTTTTTGTTTCCATATTAACATTAAACATTTTCCAATTTGTCTCAGACAATTTGTCTCAGTACCTGCATCAGGAAAGAGGATTTTATTCTTCTTAAATGGAACACATGGAAATTCAAGGAAGATATGTGACATCTAGATATCATTGCCATATGAAGAACAGAGATGGTTTCTTGTAGGGGCTTTAGAAAGGAGTGAGCTCTGTGAGCACACCTTAAAACTGAGTAAAATGTCATAATTCATTGTGCAGTTGCAATAAACTGTGGGCCAAGGATGTGGAAACTGGCTCACAGGCTGCATGGGACTCCTTTTACTTCCCCTGAAGACCCTCAAACTTTCTAACCCTCCCTCTAAATCTTGACATTTTCCAGGGTAGGTTTTATTCTTGAATAGCCCAAACATCTGAACCTCCTACAAAATCTTGTGGCTTTACTCCCAGAATCTTCCCCCAAGATCACCACATATCCCCTGAAAAAAACACCTCCCCCCCCAAAAAATTTTTCAAAGTGTGTGACCCATGTGGTACTTAGAAGGGTGAAAAATGCCACCACCCCTGTTATTGGCCTTTATCAGTGAAGGTGTGCATGATGAAATTCTGTAGAGTTTCCTTGTTGCTCACTAGCATCACCCTTTTTAGAGCTTTTACTAAGGAACCATCTCTGTTCCACGTATGACAAGAATATCTAGATGTGACACATAGTGCTTGAATTTCCAAATGTGTCCTAAAGCAACATCTAGCAAGAACAACAGTTTAAAATTTACCCAAATAATCCAGACCCATAGAATCATAGAATTAGAAAGCCATTAAGTCCAACACCTTCTACTACTGCAGGCTAAAATAGCAGCATCACTCTACTGGCTCATGTTCAACTTATGATCAATAATAATCCCAAGGTCCTTTTCATATGTCAGTGATGGTGAATCTATGACATGCAGTGGAGGACAAATCTCTTGGGGCCCTGCCATTGCCAGTAACTAAATAACAGTTAACCACAGCAACCATTGTCTACTGTTCTGGGGTGTCATGGATTTCTAATCCATCATTACTGACCAAACCAACAAACTGCTTTGCCAACCACCATCCACAACAAACCCACACTGGAGATAATCCCCATGTCCTTTTTATAGGCAGTTAATAAACAATGCCTGCTACATCAGGCATCTCAGATGTGCATACTCTCAAGTGCTGACTCACACACAAACCTGCCACTGGAGCTTAACTACTATCATTACTAAGCTTACAGCTCCATCTTGTGGTCACATCCATGTCATTTCCTGACAAGAGAAGCCAAATCTCTCCCATCTACTCAATCTACCATAGCCAATCATTCACTTTTAATATCTTCCTGTTCCTATGTAGTCCTCTATCCTTCCGTGGCAGAACTAACAAGAATATCACCTGTGCCTCAACTCCCCTCAGATTCCTTTCCAAAGCTTCATAGTCAGAGGCAATGTGTGGAAAGGTAATCTTGGCAGTGTGGTTGGTGCCAAGGAATAAGAAGAAAGGGGTACTCATCTATGTTCTTGATTAGTTTTGGCAAGTTTTCAGTGACATCCTTTATGCATGTACCAGGAAGACAACACAATTCTTACTTCATCTTGTCACCCTACAATTGTTTTGCATACTTTGAAAAGCTTTAGCTGCTGCACTTCTACCTGCAACTGTTAAAAGCACAGGAGCCCTTGGCTAAAGATAGGAGAAAAGATATATAAATGGCCTATTCTGGGCAAGGACCTCAGAGCTAAGTTAAACTTTTGGAAATTTCAAAGAATTTGGAGATTATTAGATGGGCTAAATATGGTGTTATAAAACCACCAAGAGACCACTAAAGGGTTTGATTTTCAGATGATGTTGTCCCATCTCATTATGCTCCTGTGCTGCTTCCATTCCCCTAGCACTGCTTTTTATTCATTTTATTATCCTGCTTATCCTGCTTATTCACAGGATAAGCAGGATAATATATTCTCCATTTCATTTCTATGATGGTATGTTGTGCATTTGAAAAGGTGCCCGTTATGCTGGCACAATCCCTGCATCAATGGGAGATACGTGCCAGAACACTTCTGGATGAGATCAGGACATCCAGGTAAGTGACACATTTTTTGTGCCCTCCCCGTGTTACTTGTAAACTTTTAAGTATGTTTAGGTGCTTGGTGTAACCTTTTTATGTTTATTTTGCTTTTTATTTTTGAATTTCCTGCACTCTTGTCCTCTCACAAAAAAGGCCAGGATTTGAAACCAGGACATGAAAGGAGCTATATTAGAGCCTTATTCACTCCTGGGCAGTAATGGATATTCAATTAAGATAAGTCTGAAACCTTCCATCATTATTTTGGGACGGGGACATGAGAGGAGTGGGAAAGGAGATTTTAAGACAGGAATAATTTTTTTGATTCCCATCTGATAATCTCATTAGAGCCACAAAGGTAATATGCAATATGTGCATAGTGAAGCTGGAGCTAGACATGACCACACATTTGTGTCTTGTTACCAGCGCTTAACTTATATGAAAAATCCACAAGTATAAAATACAGTTGTCCATCCGTATCCATGGATTTGGTATCCACGGCTTGAAAATATTCTTAAAAAAAATAATAATCCAAAATGTAAACCTTGATTTTGCCATCTTATATAAGGGACACCATTTTGCTATGCCATTGCATATAATGGGACTTGAGTATTCACAGATTTTGGTATCCACGGGGTCCTGGAACCAAACCCCAGTGAATATGAAGAGACAACTGTACAAGATTTCACCAGATTACAGGCTTCCTCACCCCTGCTTCATTTCATTGTCTGCCACTCTAAAGGAGTGAAGAATTGCTTAGTGTAATTATGTCCATCCATGTCATATGTTTTGTCCTAGTAGGTATTGCAAAAGATACTCAGAATTGCTGTTTTGGCCTGAATCCTATTGGCCCTGGCAGTCAATAGATTTCCAATCTGGATTCAAGGTGCTAGTGATAACATTTAAAGCCCAAAACATGGCTTGGGGCTTCAGTACCTGAGAGACTGTCTCTTTCTCTGTATATATTTGCCTACCCAAGCACTGAAGTCTTTTGTAGGAGGTCTCCTCTATGTTTCACAAGTGTGAACAATATATTGTGGGAGAATGTTGTAGAGGGTTTTCTGTCCTATGGCACTCTTCAGAGGCCTGACTGGCACACTCATTTGTGTTGTTTTGTTAGACAGCCAAAAGCCTTTAGGACTTAATTGATTTCACTCAATTTGCACATGTGGCATAGTCAGCATTACTTTAAATTGTTTGACTCTTTTGTTATAAATGTTATAAATTGTTGTAAATGAATTCATCTATTTTTATTATATTTATTGCTATTGCTTACCTTTATCTGATTGTGTTGTGTGTCAGCCTGAGATCTTTGGATATAGGATTGGATATAAATAAATAGTAATGATACTATTTATTTATATCCAATCCTATATCCAAAGATCTCAGGCTGACACACAACACAATCAGATTAGTATCATTACTATTTATTTATATCCAATCCTATATCCAAATATCTCAGCACTGAAGAGGAGGAGGTGAGGGGCAGCAGGGCTTTTATAGCCTCTGGCCCCACCCCTCATCCTCCGTTGCAGGCGATGCCACCTGAGACCAATTGAGTAGTCTCATAACTGCAAGTATAGCAGCACAGGCAGCTCCCCAGCTCTAATGGCTCTGCCGCACTGTGGGGAGCCAGATAATAATAAATAAATAGTAAACTAGGATGTCAAAGTGAAGAGTTTTTAAACTTTTCATCCTGATATGCTAATTAATTATAATGAAATGAACCTTCTGCATAGAAGAGTAATCAGAAATAATAACACCTCCACCTCAGCTATGTTTTCAATGGTTTTGTAGAAATTCCCATTTGCTATTTCTATGTAATGTATAGGTTGGTTCTCAGAGCCATTTATTCTAGGGATAGAAAAAAATATTCCAATTTTTTTTTTAAAAAATGTTCCAAAACATTTTTTTTTTCTCTATTGAGAAACTGTGACATGACTCCTGGACTGATAGGAATCTTCACAGTCCAGGACTTATTCTGCTCAAAATTTCCACGTGGTTGTTTAGTATAGAAATCAGCATTTTATGAAAAATAATATTTCAATGTAGAAATATTCACGAAAAATAATATTTCAATGCAGAAATATTAATTCCTGTGCAGAAAATGTTTTTTTCTATTAAATGCAACCATGTGTGAATTTTATGCAGAATAAATATCCAATTACAGTATTTTCTGCACAAAAAAACATGTTCTGCACAGGAATTAAGATTTCTGCATTGAAATATTATTTTCCACACAGAAGGATGATGTTTTCCCCCAGTTTCCAACAACTATTAGCCTTAAGTGATCCTGTGGGCCATGACCAATGATCCAGATGTGATTGTTAAGTTGCTTGTGCCAGCTTGCACTTAATTTTATCATTAGCTTGAACAGCTCTGAAGCTTATAAAAGTTCTAAAGTTACTGGCATTTATTCGCTCTTTTAAGCAGTTTCTGAATAGCAACCATGTGCTCCTATTGGCTTGGTCAAATCAAAGAGTAGCCAGGTGCAATGCAACTTTCCACATTATAAATGTTTCAACATGGGAGATTATCAGATGTGACAAAAAAACATGTCAAAAGATTGTGACAAAAACAGGAGGGTGCAAGATTATCTGACAAGTCCTCCAGCATTCTGGGGGCATAGCATGGCCATAAGGCATCCCTTTTTAGTAGCAGCTTGTCCCTATCAATAAAAAAAGAAAATAAAGCCTTGTCTACAGCAGTGCTACACCCCCAGAACATCAGAAGGATGTGGGTGTCTGGTAAGGTTGCCCTTTCTGTTCTTGTAGGAATCTTGTGATGTGGTTGAGAGTGGTTTTTGGCACATTCCCCCATGTCTAATAATCATGATGGATTTTAAACATTTAGCTTTCACTTTAGCAGGCTCAAATATTTTAGGCAGAATGAAGGACACTTACAGAGGGCATACTCCATTGTTTAAGGTCCCGAGAAAGGATCAGTGAGAATTTTGTTTTCTCTTTCTTTCCTTCATTCTTTCTTTCCTAGCAGAACTACTAGCTTTCTCACAGGGCTCATATACACGGGAAATATTCCCTTAAATATATTGCAAAGATTCCTTATTGTTCCCACACATAGCGCCACAGTATTGCCTCATTCAGAAGGGGGGGGAGAGGTAAAAAATTCAGATATAGCGTGACAGGGGATGTCGCTACTTTTCCTGACTTTTTTGAAAAGTAGCATGACTTAGCACATTATTGATTGTGTGAATGACCATTTTGAAAAATTACCAGCAATCTTTCCGATACAGTCACAGCAGAGCTGCGCTTTGATTGGTTGAAATGTCCAAGGAAGGGAAAGGCAGGCATCCGTAAGGCAGGCATCCGTAAGGCATTCCTCTCTCTCTCTCTTTCCCTCCCTCTGCCTCATCTTCTTTCCCAGTAAGTGTGTGTGTGTTCAGTGGGTGAGGGGAAGGGGGGCTCCATAGCTAAAAGGCATTCCTAGAGCATTCCTTTGCCCCCCTCTCTCTTTCTCTCTTTCCCTCCCTCCATTTATGTGCTTGGGAGGCCATGCCCCCCCACCTTTGCCTGTCTGAACTAGAAAGCGGGGTAAAAAAAGAGCAACTGATTACCACATAAATCGTCTAACCTACCCAACACTGGTGTGAAAAAGCGCTAAAGCACAAATTATTACAATAAAAACTGCCGTGTAACTGAGTCCATGGTTACAAGCATAGTCTCACCCTCTCACTCTTTCTCATTTCCACTATTGTATCAACACCTTCCACTCTTCTACCCTTTCTCTTCCTTACTGTCCCCCCTTCTTTAATGCCCTTGTATTCATTCTTTTTTTTCCCTGTCCTTCCACTATCTTCCTTTCTCTTACTAGGTATCAGGAATTCTTTATTTCTTTATCTGAACTTTAAAGAGCTCTGCGTCCCTGATGAAGGAAGAAACTTTGGAAATGTCCTGAAAGATCCTGAAATGACACTCCCAGGCCTGTCTTGTATCTAGAGAAGATCAGGACTTTTCTCTCCAGACCCTCATATACTCTAGAGAGAGGCACCCAAAGATATCTAAAGATGGGTCTGCAGGTTACAGACATATTTTGGTTAATAAAAAATATTTTTTCCCTATTTTAAGACAAAAAGACAAACTCAGATGCATACCCTCAAGGCACTCTTGTGTCAGGAGCCAATGGTGTACTTCTGCTGGATTCTACCACTTCCACAAGAATTAGCAATCACCCATGCATTTGGAAATCATTTGTTCATCCTATAAACCTTCCCCTGAGTTCTGTGAAACACTCTGGAGTGCAGCGTTATAAGGAGGTAAGGAGTAATAAAGTCCTGATTCTTGGTTGGGGAAAGTGAGTTTTATTTAGAGTTCTTTAAAGACAATGACTATGCAATTTAAAAAGTTTTGAAAGTAGAGACAGAAGACAAACCTGTAAGAGTACATGATAAGGTGGGCCCAAAATTTTGGGCATAATTTTCATAATGGATGTTTAGGACAAAATGTGGTCCAGAGAGATGAAATTTACTTTGTGCAATACTTTAAAAGAAAACCTGTATAAGATGACACATAGATGGTCTCTAACCCCAAATAAGCTGTCAAAAAAATGTTCTATAATGTTTGAAACCAATGCTGGGGATGTCAAGATAAGGAGGGATCCTTTTTTCATATGTGGTGGACTTGTAAGAAGGGGAAAAATTATTAGTCTATGATTTATTTAATCAAAAATAAATAAATAAAAATAATGGTGGATTTTGTAATGTTACCAGAAATGTTTCTGTTGAGCATTATGGATAAAGAACTGGACAGTAAAGAATATTGTATGCTCAAACTTGGAAATGCACTGAAGCACTGCTGATAAAAGAATGGAATGTCAAGGTAAATGAGTTAGCCCAATTTCCAAATTAATGTGGATTTTAAAGGATAAACTAATTAAAGCCTTTTTGAAAGACTGGAAAAAATTTATGCGTTTTTTGAGCAATAAGACATCAAACAAGTAATAATCTGTAGTTATGGTTATTAGTAAATTTACTAAGATTATTCAATTGTATCTGTAAAGGGAGAATTATATATTTTTCTTTTTAAAATTTTTCCTTTAATTACAATAAGGATTGGTGGGGGGTGGTCAAGCCCTATTGTGTTTTATTTATATGCTTTTTTTCTTTTTCTTTTCTCTTTTTCTACTGTTTTTTTATTTTCTGAATATATATTATTTTGATTGTCAATTTGACTGACAGTGTTAAAAAGTAATAAATAAAAACATTGGAGAGAGAGGGAGAGGGAGACCTAATTCTGTCAGCACTGAATATTGAATTTCATCACAGGATATGAAGTACAGCATGAGATATTGGTCATAGTGCTCATGTTTCATAAGCTACCCCCCAGTCTTTAAAGCATATTGGAGATGGAAGGAAATAAGGAAGGAAGAAGAGAATTTTTAAAATACCATTATAGATAATAATTCTCCAAAATTCTCTCATTTCTTTATTAATTTGACATTAAGAACTGTCAAATTTAGGGGGGGGGTGTTTTGTTTTCTAAATAAAATGATGCCAGACAAAGTGAAACGGACAAGTTTGCCCACCAAGATATAGAGCTTTGATGGGTCAGCTCTCCAAGTCTGGCTTTAAATCCTTGTGTATACATTCAGCTATTGTAGAGGTGTTGAATCACGGGTCTTGCTATGGCTGTTCCTGCTGCTTCCACCTACTCTGTTTTTCCTCCCTGAAGAGATATTCATTTTTAACATCTACATGTGAGGTAAATAAAACATGGCCCCTTCCATGAAGAAAATATCTGTACCTACTGCATTTGGCCAGTGCCAAAATTTGGCTAAGAATTTTATTTGTTTTCAAAAGAGCTTTCCCAAAGCTGCTAAAGCTAATGTAAATTGAACTGAAAGAACTTGTTTTTAAAAAAATAAAAATAAAAATACATTTATTAACACATAAACAAAAACAACAACAGCAATAGATTTTATAGTATAAAATAACACATAAAGATCAACCACAAAGCACATACAATATAACCATCTACTCACAAATAAACAATAGTAAAGAACAAGACGATGAAAAGAGAAAAAATTGATAACGAACACACTCATTCAGTTTAACTTCCTCTCCTTCTAGAAGTTAAAAAAAATCAGAAAGCAAGGATTATAGGTTTGTCTGTCTCCAGTCCTGAGTTCAGTCCTGAATCTCTAATGAAATAAATGATCTAATAAATCTGGACTGGTGTCAGATTTCAGCCTGAAGACCTCATGCCGTCCTATGATTCATTCAGTGTAAGGTAGATATTATCAGAAAATCCTACAGAGAATTGCAATAAACTCACTGATTTCTAGAAATTATCCTGTAGCAAGGTATTATATTTAAGAATTATATATCAACAAACTTTGGAAATTTTTGAATTTTAACAGCCATGTGATTAGATTATACTGTATTCAGTGCCTTTTAAAAAGTTGTCTCTGTGTGTCCATCACTGCCTATTAGACTCTAACCAGAAGCATTTAATACATTAGTCTACCGGTAGTAAATGAATCTACACTGTGGCAACACTCGATAATAAAAAGGATCCCCCTTACTGACTATCTAACTGATGAATTATCCTCAGATGTCATGTCACATAATTAAAGTTTTAAAAGAAACTCCAAATAAGCTTCCGCAGAAGCCTGAGGAGTGTTTGAAAAGATACCTTTTCAGTAATTAGTTACTGCTACAGGTACAAGCGCCCCCGTAATTAGTCACAATCATCATTTGGTTTGGTTTTTTTTTTTTTTTAGAAAATATTTACTTTCAGACTAATCATACGTAACTGAAATAGCTATTTTTAAACTATAAAGAAAACTGAATGATACAAGACACCTCATCTTTGGCCCAAAACATGCTGAAGTAGCTCCATTAAATAATAAAAAATATGTACAAGGGGAAAAAAGAATATTAATGGTCAAAAACATGCTTGAGTGTTTTGAAACCTTCATGAGGAGAATCCTAGCCTGAAGAGAATTTTTGTAGTTCAGGACTAAGGAGATTATCAGACTAGTATCTAAAAATACTGTCATTTACGAATGAAGATAGCGGGAGGGTCATGGCATTATAACACTTATCACACGTAGCTATAATCATATGAAAGAAATACCATGGAATTATTCAACAATGACCGCTAATGCTTCAAGAACAGGAGTTTACGTCTGCGATTTGGCATGGGTGAGATTTCGGCAGTTCTCAAAATAAGACACAAGGGTGCTTAACACTCCAGAAACACATTAATTAACAAACAAAATAAACACACAAGCACTGAAACAAACCTTAAAATATGCAAACTAAAGGGAACAGTTCATAAAAAGAGTATCCCATGCTTTGTTTTCACATTCTCACCCAGATATTTTCTTGCCGAGGACTGCCTATTCATGCTATAATCTCGTGATTACAATGTGACATGGTTTCACACTCAGTCAATACTGCAAAAAAAGTGCTCTTAACTATCTATTGACGGCTTGTTTCATGAATGGCAAATGACACCTTTTTCACAGTAGGAATGTGAAGATGAAGATGTCATGTGATAGCGGGGCCTATTCGCACTACCCTGTGTTGTAATCCCACAATTTTTGCCACATCTGCTAATGTCCTTACTCTGTTTAAAATTAGCATGTGTGTGTGCATAGAAAACATTTTTATGCTGAAAAATCATTGTCAGTATGGAAAATAAAATTTATGCACACAGCATGTGTACATCATGCACCAGGTGTGCATTTACTGTAATAATTTCTGTGCAGAAAATATTTATACACAGAAAATATTGTTTCCTGAACTGAAAATGATGTTTTCTGCATTCAAAAATGTCCAAATTTTGCATAGAATAAGTCTTGAACCATAAACAATATTTTGTTTTCAAATACATTTGTGTGTGTGCGTGTGTGTGCATACGCACACGTCTTCAAATCCCTTGATGACGTATGGTGACCCCATTAATTTCATAGGGTTTTTTTTAGACAATGAATACTCAGAGGTGACTTTGCTAGTTCCTTCCTTTGAAGCATAGCCTACAGCACTTGGTATATGTTGTCACAGTGATAAGAAAATTCTCTTAGATGGTTGACCTTACAGGGTTGGACGAGCACCATCTGCCCAGGTTTGTGATGAGAGTTTTCCTTCTCCTAGGGTGGTTGCCATAAGGCTAGAGAGCCCATCCTGCCCTTTGATGCTCTTTGTCAGACCCTTCGGTTTTGACCTGTTTGGCATGGGAGACCCTACTGGTGGCTATTATGCCATCACCAGCATAACTCAAAACATCATTAGGGTACGCAAGCCTCTTTCCCACGACAAGGGGGTGTCAATGGAGAGAAGGAAACTCTAACCAGACCTATGATCCGAGGACCTCACTACTACCGTCCAGGCTTGCAAGGCCACCGCAGATGAACCTTTGATTTAATGTGTGACACCCGTTTTGTGCACGCTGCACTCTACCAGAAAAATACATTGCACAGGCTCGAAGGATAAATCCAATTCTGAAAAAGCTCTGTAGTGATAGGCGAGGGACGAAATGGCAGGTGTAAAGATGCACTGGAAGCGGCAGACCAAACCCTGCATGCAGGCAGCTCTGGACTTTGGTTGCTTGAGGCTGACCTGGGAGATGACAGTCTTGTTCGGCAGCATCCTGAATAACCAAGCAGCCATTTTTAAGGAGAGCACTGCTTGCTCCATATGGAGAGGGGCCTAGAAAAGGTGGCCTAACAAAAGCTCATCCCCATCTACCTGGTTGGCTAGCCACGGCCAACGGTCATCTTCTGATGTGGTCAAACCAAGGCAAAGAAACAAGGGCACACACCCGCCTCCAAAGGTGTAAATAAACGGACACTTGCATGCTGGAACATCAGAACCATGTGAGACTCTGCAAATAGTTGATGGCCTGAGTGTCATTCTGCCCTAATAGCCCATGAACTATCATGACTTAAAATTGACATCACTGCTTTTAGTGAAGTTCGCCTCCATGAGGAAGGCAGCCTTAAAGAACATAGCACCGGCTACACACTTTGCTGGCCTGGCAAACCCAAAACCGAAAAATATCTTTCAGGAGTAGGCTTTATGATTAAAAATTCCATTGCCTCCAAACTGGAAACCTTGCCAACAGGACACTCTGATCGCATTATTTCCTTACGCCTCCCACATGTTGTTCTCTTTGGTATATATGCCCCAACTATACAAGCCGACCCTGTAGAGAAAGACAAATTCTACACAGACCTACGCCAACTCATACAAAAAGTCCCTGTAGAAGATAAAATTATTATCCTTGGTGACTTTAATGCCAGAGTAGGAAAGAACTCCGAAGCCTGGAAAGGTGTCTTAGGCAAGCATGGTGTTGGAAATTGCAATGATATCAGACGCCTCTTGCTAAAGTTCTGTGCAGAACAACAGCTGACTATTACAAACACTATCTTTCAGCAGAAAGATAGCCTGAAGACAACCTGGAAGCATTCCCAATCTAAACATTGACACCTCGTTGACTATGTTCTAGTCTGCCAGAGAAACATTTGAGATGTCCGTCATACTCGAGTGATGCCCAGTGCAGAATGCCAAACAGATCATCGCCTCATAAGATTTAAATCTTCGCCTTAAGTTCAAACCTAAGAGGGGTGGCATCTTGAAGAGGAGACTCCAAATCAACTATCTTCAACAAGCTACCCTGAGAGACAACTTCCAGGCAAATCTGCAAACAACACTTGAAGACCATCCTACAGATCCTTCTCCTACAGTCCTTTGGCAACATATCAAAAACAGTACCCTCCAGTCTGCAGAAGAATCCCTTGGGTTCTTCCACAAGAAAAATCAAGACTGGTTTGATGAAAACAACCAAGAGATCCAGAAGCTTTTGGCAAAGAAGAGAACTGCTCACCAGGCATACCTCACCTAGCCAATTTACCATGTAAGAAAAGCAGCTGTCCGTCTCACATGTAGTAAACTTCAATAAAAACTACGAGACATGCAGAACAAGTGGTGGATCAATAGAGCAGAAAAGACACAACGCTGTGCAGATCTTAGTGATTTTAGAGGATTTTATGAAGGTCTTAAATCAGTGTTTGGACCTACTTATCAGGTCCAAAGCTCTTTATACAGTACAGACAGTCAAACATTAATTACTGATAAAGCCTCCATCCTGAACCGATGGGCTGAACATTTTCAAAGTCTCTTTAGTGCCAACCAAGTAGTCCAAGGCTCAGCTATCCAACATATGATACCAAAACCCATGAAAAATGAATTGGACATAGCTCCCACTTTGGAAGAGACCCTTAAGGCCATACAGCAGATGAGAAATGGCAAGGCAGATGGGATTGATGGAATCCCACCTAAAGTTTGGAACACGGAGGTCATGTACTCCACGATAAATTCCATGAACTCCTTGTGAATTGCTGGAAAAAAGGGGAACTGCCATCAGATCTCCGAGATGCAGTCATCATCACCCTGTACAAGAAAAAAAGGAGCAAAATCCGATTGCTCAAAATCTCAAGGCATAACACTGCTCTCTATTGTTGGAAAAATCCTTGCAAGGATATTCCTGAATGGATTAGTTCCTGCTATTGCAGAAGAACTTTTTCCTGAAAGCCAGTGTGGCTTCAGAGCCACTAGGAATACTACAGATATGGTATTTGCCCTTAGACAACTGCAAGAGAAATGTAGAGAGCAGAACAAGGGACTCTATGTAACATTTTTTGACCTCAGCAAAGCCTTCGACACTGTGAGAAGAAAAGGTCTGTGGCAGATTCTGGAAAGACTAGGATGTCCCACCAAATTCCTTAAAATGATTATTTTTTACACGAGGGCCAGCACAGTTCAGTCAGATATGGCAATGCTCTTTCAGAGCCCTTTCTATTAAATAATGGAGTGAAGCAAGATTGTGTTCTTGCTCCAACTTTATTTACAATCTTCTTCAGCATGATGCTCCAAAGGGCTACGGCAGAGCTTGAAGAAGAAGACGGGATCTATATATGTTAGCGTATTGCTGGTAGCTTGTTTAATTTAAGCCGTCTGAGGGCTCATATTAAGACTCTAAACTATCTAGTTCGTGAGCTGCTCTTCGCTGATGCTGCTGCCCTTGTTGCCCACACAGAAGTAGCTCTGCAGAGCCTAACAGCCTGCTTCTCAATAATTGCAGAACTGTTTGGGCTGGAAGTCAACCTGAAGAAAACAGAAGTTCTTTACCAGCCTGCACCACAGGACGAACACCATCATCCCCACATTGCCATCAGCAAATCTGTGCTTAAATCTGTTCAGCAGTTCACCTACCTTGGAATCATCATCTCCTCAGATGCCAAGATTGACAAAGAGATCAATCACAGCTTAGCAAAGGCATCTAGCACATTTGGAAGACTTTACAAAAGAGTCTGGGGTAATAAACACTTAGACAAAGCGCAAATATCAGTCTGTATAGAGCCATTGTACTGTCTATTCTCCTTTATGGGTCTGAAACATGGCTCACCTATCACCACCACTTATGACTCCTCAAAGGCTTTCATCAGCGCTGTATACTCACAATCCTAAATATACACTGGACTGACTATGTGATGAACCTTGCTGTACTTGAGCAAGGAGGGATCACCAGCATTGAGACCATGATACTGAGAACAGAGCTGCGCTGGGCCGGGCACATTTCTAGAATGGAGGACCATCGCCTCCCAAAAATACTACTCTACAGTGAACTTGCCATGGGTCAGCATAAGAGAGGCCTCCAAAAAAGAGATACAAGGACTCCCTGAAGCAACATCTCAGGCTTGGCCAAATTGATCACCAACAATGGTCCGCCCTGGCCTCACATTGGGAGGCATGGAGACACACTATCCACAATGCTGCAGCTTTATTTGAGAACTCACACCGAACAAGTCTTGAAGAGAAATGACAACGCAGAAAGAATCATGCCCCAGAAACATCACCCAACGAGACCTTCTGCTGCTTTTTAGTCATCAGTGCACTTGTAGAAAAGTGCGGGATGAGTCCTTCCTGAATCTTCGTTTGCAAAGAAAAGCCAGAGGGAGAGGTAAGAAAACTGCACAAATTACTTGCTGCTTCTTTCAAGAATAAAATTGGTGAAGATTTACATTCCTAAGATATACAGGATGCTTTTTTTTTGTTCTTTTTTAAGAGTCTGGCGTAACAGACGTATATCATTGCATAGGTCACATTGATAAAGTATTCTGAAAACAACCTCTTTGCATATCCAGAAGGAAATGAGAAGATACACAGTACAAAACTCCAACTTATCCATATTTGGGACTGGATTACTCAGTACTAAACATGGGCAGCAAAATCTGAGAACCTGCACATCTTTACCTGTATTAGAAGAGATGATGAGCCACACATCTGCAGGGAGAATACATCTGTAAATACATGCCCCTATTTCAGTTATATATCCACATTAGAAAATGTGACTATAAAAGTGTCTTTAGGTCCGCCCTGGCCTCACATCGGGAGGCATGGAGATGCACTATCCACAATGCTCCAGCCTTATTAGAGAACTCACGCTGAACAAGTCTTGAAGAGAAACGACAACGCAGAAAGAATCAAAACCTGGAAACATCACCCAAGGTAACCTGCTGCTGTGCTTTCTGCAACTGGACTTGTCTATATCGGAGTGGCCTTTTTAGTCATCCGCTCACTTGCAGAAAGCGTGAGATGAGCTCTTCCTGAATCTTCGCTTGTGAAGAAAAGCCAGAGATAACTTAAAGGAATGCTGTTATATCTCATTAAGTTAGCATTTTCATGTAATTTGGTTATATCTTAACTATTAGGAATAATTTGTTACTTTCAAGTTATGGGTATGTGTTGCATAACAAGAATGCACACTGATCTAAAATATGCCTATCATCCTTTCTTCTTCCCACTTTCAATCCTTATTGCCTAGAGCCCATACATATGTTCCTGTATGTACAATGTGTCTGCTTCTGCTTGGCAATTTCCTGCAAATCAAGTAAATTCTGTGGCAAGAATTTCATCAGTCTTGTTAAGAGGCTCCCCACCACCATGAAGAAGAGATGCCACAATCATACATTTCAAAATGTAGGGTTAGGGTTGACTGAGCTGAAGCTATTCTTTTGGCAGTACAGTCGTCCCTTCACATTTGCGGGGGTTCCGTTCCGCGGACCCCCGCGAATGTGAAAAATCCGCGAATAATGACTCCCCTCCCCCCTCCCTCCCCAGGCCTTCGCGGGGCCTTGCTAGGCCCCGCGGAGGTCTCCCCGGCCCT
Source organism: Gambelia wislizenii (assembly GCA_030847615.1). Lineage (NCBI taxonomy): Eukaryota > Metazoa > Chordata > Lepidosauria > Squamata > Crotaphytidae > Gambelia > Gambelia wislizenii. The sequence continues at coordinate 154,421,576 of JAUMIR010000004.1, forward strand.
CCCTCCCTCCCTCCCCAGGCCTTCGCGGGGCCTTGCTAGGCCCCGTGGAGGTCTCCCCGGCCCTCCCTCCCTCCCTCCCCAGGCCTTCGCGGGGCCTTGCTAGGCCCCGCGGAGGATCTCCCCAGCCCTCCCTCCCCCCCTCCCCAGGCCTTCGTGGGGCCTTCTTAGGCCCCACAGAGGTCTCCCTGGCCCTCCCTCCCCCCCTCCCCAGGCCTTCGCGGGGCCTTCCTAGGCCCCACGGAGGTCTCCCCAGGCCTCCCTCCCTCCCTCCCCAGGCCTTCGCGGGGCCTTGCTAGGCCCCGCGGAGGTCTCCCCGGGCCTCCCTCCCTCCCTCTCCAGGCCTTCGCGGGGCCTTGCTAGGCCCCGCGGAGGTCTCCCCGGCCCTCCCTCCCCCCTCCCCAGGCCTTTGCGGGGCCTTGCTAGGCCCCGCGGAGGTCTCCCCGGCCCTCCCTCCCTCCCCAGGCCTTTGCGGGGCCTTGCTAGGCCCCGCGGAGGTCTCCCCGGCCCTCCCTCCCTCCATCCCCAGGCCTTCGCGGGGCCTCCGGAGGGCCACCGGGGGTCCCTCGAAGGCCTCCCCACCCCTCCCCAAGCCTTCGCGGGGCCTCCGGAGGGCCTCCGGGGGACCCGCGAAGGCCTCCCCACCCCTCCTCAGGCCTTCGCGGGGCCTCCGGAGGGCCTCCGGGCATCCCGCGAAGGCCTCCCCACCCCTCCGCAAGCCTTCGCGGGGCCTCCGGAGGGCCTCCGGGGGACCCGCGAAGGCCTCCCCACCCCTCCCCAGGCCTTCATGGGGCCTACGGAGCACCTCCGGGGGCCCCATGGAGGCCTCCCCAGGCCTCCCCGCTCCCTCCAGGTCTTTTCACGGGGCCTCTGGAGGCCCCGTTTCACGGTTTTGGGGGGGCCCGGGGGGCCCTCCCAAAACCGCGAATAACCAAAACCGTGAATGTCAAGTTCGCGAATGTGGAGGGACAACTGTACTTTAAAACTTTCCCTGCCTCCTTGTGAAATATGTCCACTCTTTTGCTCTAAGAATCAATCAGCCAAATCCAACTGGACAGGCAGCATTGTGCCATCAGCCCATCCAGTACATTATCCCTGACTAGTTGGGATTACTCTGTGAGTCTTCTGGTATGAAAGATAAAGAAGAAAGGGACAGGGAAAGAAAATGGTGCCATGAAACCAGCAGTGCAAGCTGTGAGGGGAGACTAATAGTGCCAATCAGGTTTAAAAATTAAACAAGAGCAGGATATTATTTTTAAAACTAATGTATGGGGGTTTTATTTTAAATTAGAATACGTAAATAAAGTGAGGAATATTCATATTTTGCACACAATAACTCCTGAATCTTTAATAATTTCTTAGAAGAGTGAAGGGTTTGAAAAGCCATGATTGCCAAAAAGTACTTTATATTAGCTATTTGAGTCATGGGAACGTAATTTTGAGTAATGACCATATTTGGCACAGGTAACTACGGACATAAATACTTTTTAAAAACTCTGTTTACAGTTTGTAAACTATATGCCTCATGCAGACTCCATTAAAGTTAAGCATCAGTACCCAAACTTCAAAACAGACAAATGTGTTGTGTGTTAAAATTTAGAGATGACAGAATTGATTTAGATACATAAATGGTAACTTATGAAAATATTATGTCAGAATTCTGGTTGTAGTTGTTCAGAGAATGCAGCCATATAAAATGTTAAAAGTATGTGCACCGATTAAGGTGGAGAAAATAATATAACAGCAAAATGGAAAAACACAGCATTTGGTGAAAAATATAATTTAGATCAAAATTATTGTAACTACACCATTATCAAACTCGTCATTACATTATCTTCACAGTTTCTCAGTATAATAAAAAGGTAGGTTATTGCTTGCTTTGATTTGCTCTCACTGAGAAATAAATAGTATTTCCTCGTTCCTATTACATCAGGGTTTTCTTTAAAAAAAATCTTAGGGCCCCCTGTTATTTTTCACTTAATGTAATTGTAAGAAAATGAATGCAACCACATTTTTAAAAATAGCCATGCCTTGTGGGAGGTTCTCCAACACCAGTAAGTGTCCAACTCCATTTTAAGACTATTATCATACAAACTGGACAGTGGTTTTAGCCCTTTTATACTTTCTGCTAAAGTTAGAGAGAGAGTGTGTTGGCATGGTGGTTTGAATTCTCACTCAATCACGAGAACCCACTGGGTGACCTTGGGCAAGATGCATTCTGTCAGCCTATGAGGAAAACAATAGTAAGCTATTTCTCAATAAATCTTGCCAAACAAACATCAAGGCAGGGTTGCTATAAGTCAAATTGAGGCACATAGCAATAACAAGAATTGAGCTGCCGGACTTACCCCCATGGCCACCAGCGGTTCTGTTGTGGCCTGTCCGGGTCCCCTGGCCCTTTTGCAGCCTCCACAACCCACGTGGTAGCTGGCATTGGGACAGTCATTCTTGCTTTCCCCTTCCCGGCCTGCTCCATGGGCCAGGAAGGGGCGTGAAAATGAGCACGAATCAGGGAGGGCCACCCCAATCCTGATTGGTTACTCTGGAGGTATGCGAGGCATTGCTGCCTTTTTGCAGCAATTTTACATATCGCATATTCCAGCGTATAAGACGACTGGGCGTATAAGACCACACCCCCAATTTCCAGCCAAAAATCTAGGCTTAGGCATATATCTGCCAGATAAGACCACCACCCCCAATTTGGCTGGCTGGGGGAGCCTTGCCAGCTCATCCTCTTTGTTTCCCAACTCATGAGGATCTCCTCGTGAGTTGGGAAAGTGAAGAGGATCAGCTGGCAGGGTAACATTCAGCCCTCTCTTCAACCTTCCAGTCAAACTGGACTCGAAGGTGGAGGGAAGGGGCAAAAATGCCCAGTTTGCCTCAGCAGCCCCCTTCCCTCCATCTTGGCTCTTCTGAAGAGGACCAAGGCGGGGGAAGCGGGGGCAGCCATGGCAAACCCCTAGATTCACCCCCTCTTGGTGGGGAGAAGGGGCGAACATGCCCCGTTTGGCTCCACAGCCCCGATCCCTCCTTCTGGGCTCCCTCCTCCTGCAATTCCCCAACCCACAGGAGGGAATTGCCCAGCCTTCTTGTGGGCTGGAGAATGCGGGATGGCCAGCTGGCTGGGGGGGGGTTCTCCCTCCTCCCTCTATTCCCCAACCCATGAGGAGGCTGCTCAGCCTCCTCGTGGGTTGAGGAATGAGGAATGGCCAGCTGGCTGGGGGGGTTCTCCCTCCTCCCTCTATTCCCCAACCCATGAGGAGGCTGCCCAGCCTCCTCGTGAGTTGGGGAATGCGGGATGGCCAGCTGGCGGGGGGGGATTCTCCCTCCTCCCTCTATTCCTGAACCCAAGAGGAGGCTGCCCAGCGTCCACATGGGTTGGGGAATGAGGAATGGCCAGCTGGTTGGGGGAGTTTCTCCTCCTTCCTCTATTCCCCAACCTATGAGGAGGCTGCCCAACCCCCTTTTGGGTTGGGGAATGCAGGATGGCCATCTGGCTGGGGGGGTGGAGGGAGGGGGCTTCAGGGAAGGTGGAAGGGTGATTGGAGGGAGGGGGCTTCCCAGCCACCCCCTCCCAAAGCCGCGATCTCAAGCGGGATTGTGGCTTTGGGGAGGGGGGTGGCTGGAGGGAGGACACTGGAGGGAGGGGGCTTTGGGGAGGGTGGAAGGGTGGTTAGAGGGAGGGGGCTTTGCAGCCACCCACCCCCTCTCCGAAGCTGCAATCTCCAGCCATATCGCAGCTTTGAGGAGAGGGGTGGCTGGAGGGAGGATGCTAGGGGGAGCGGGCTTTGGGAAGGGTGGAAGGGTGGTTGTAGGGAGGGGGCTTCGCAGCCACCCACCCCCTCCCCAAAGCTGGGATCATGAGTGGGATCACGGCTTTGGGGAGGGGGGTGGCTGGAGGGAGGGGGCTTTGGGGAGGGTGGAAGGGTGTTTGGAGGGAGTGGGCTTCGCAACCACCCACCCCCTTCCCAAAGTCGCGATCTCTAGCCGGATCACGGCTTTGAGGAGGGGGGTGGCTGGAGGGAGGACTCTGGAGGGAGGGGGCTTTGGGGAATGTGGAAGGGTGGCTGGAAGGGGGGCTTCCCAGCCACCCACCCCCTCCCCGAAGCCACAGTCGGGAGCCGGATCGCAGCTTCAGGGAGGGTTGAATGGTGGCTGGAGGGGGGGCTTTCCAGCAACATTCGTCCCCCTCCTCTGTCCTCGGTTGCTCCCCAAATGGGGAGAAGGCAGAAGGGGGGGCGAATGAACCATAAGCCCTTTGCCTCACTCCCCCTGCCTGATCTCCTGCCTCTTTGCTCCATTTGCGAAGGGAGCAAAGAGGCAGGAGTTCAGACGGCGTGGTGAAGCAAAGTGTATCTGGCGTGTAAGATGAGCCCTGATTTTGGAGCCTATTTTTCAGGGCTCAAACCTCATCTTATACGCCGGAATATACGGCAATTTTTGCAGTGCTTGTTTGCAACTGCTGCTTTACAGCAGTGAGGTTGGGTATATAAACACAGCCTCAGCTCTGAATGAATCACTGGCTCTTTCGGAGCCAAAGAGGAAGGTTCCTTAGGAGCTGGGTCAATGAAGAGGCTGAAGATGAGGGACCAGGGAGCCAGAGTGAGGGTGCATGGGTGGCAAAGGCTAGAGCAAGGAAGAGTAGGTGGTAGAAGCTATCGGATGGCAGCAGCAGTGGTTTACAGGCGATGGTGGCCAATGTGCAGAGGTGAGTGGCAGATGGTAGGAGTGAGCAGCGGACATCAGGCAGCAGGATTGGCAGCCAGGGAGATGAGTTCTTCACCATAACTGTTGACCATAACTTCTTCTGTTGACCTGTTGACTATAAATTCTACAACTGGTTGTCAGGGTATGCAGTGTTCATGTGGGTGATGATGATGGTTTACCCTGACAGAGGCTGGCATTTGGTCAACAATCTGGTGAGTGTGCTGAAGGCCAGAGCTTTGGCTGGCGAGACAGCAGCCATTGAGTATGAAGAGGAGGTTTGCAGACATGCATCATGAAATGACGGGCACATGTGGGATCTCCTTAATGATAAGATCTGGCTTCTCACCATTGGGCCACACATCGAGGGCAAGGCAGAGGTTGCTAAGGCACATCAGAAGAATGAAGTGTGCCATCTAGTGTGCTGGGAGTACAACTTGGGTAAGTGCTTCTGGGGCTGGTGCAAGTTTAAACATATTTGCGAGTCCTACTTTGGCATGCACCATAGAATCAATTTGCAGCCCCTGCAGCCCACATGGTGGCCAGAATGGTGGCCACCATTGTTGCTTTCTCCTTCCTGGCCTGCTCTGCAGGTTGGGAAGAGGTGCAAAAATGAGCACCAATCAGGGCAGGGCACCCCCGCCCCGATTGGTTACTCAGGAGTGAGCTGGGATATTGCTGTCTTTTTGCAATTTTACATCATTTTGCAACAATAGTTTGTGACTGCTGCTTTAAGGCACTGATGTTTGGTATCTAAACCCGGCCTCAGCTCTGTGTGGATCAGTGGCTCATTGGGAGTCGAAACCCACCCTCCTTCCCTTTATTCTTTTTGTAGGCTTGTAGATAATTTGTTACATTCTTTTCCTGTTACAACTTTTTGGGGCAGTTGTCATGGGTACTGATCCAATGTCATTGGTGACAGGAAGGGGTTCTCTGTCAAGTTCAACATCAAGTTCAAGTTCAAGTTCACAGACCCCCCCCTTTTTCAACTGGTGGGGAACCAGAGAAGGATGTGGGGTCATTAGACATGTGGAATCTGGCCTTGACTCCTCCCCCTTCCTCAGTGGTGGTGTTGGTAGATAACCGGCAGTGATATCATCGATCAGCATTCGGGTTGGCCGACGTTTGGATCCGGACCCATGCTATGTGAGCTAACCATTGCTGGTGCTATCAATAAAGTTGTTGCCTTTATTGCCTATATGTGAGTGTGTATATTTCACAATATTTGTTTCCATAGAGATCACATTTCTGTCATTATTTAGGGAAAAGGGGGGAGGTGGAGAGTGTCCAACTTCAGCATGCAATAGGAGACAAAGCTGCCACAAAATTTCTTCCCTGTTTTTTTTTATGGCACTGTCCATTTCCCCTCTCATGCCTTCTCTGGTGGGCTCACCCCACTTTCCCTCTTTCAGAAATATATCTTAACATGAGTCTCTAATTCTTTGGGAGAATTCACAGAAAGGACTATATTTGTGAAAGAGATTTATCTTGTCTCCTTATGAATAGTGAGGAAGTACATCAGCTTAAAGATATGCCAGGAAGGCCCAGGTTTCCTGTTTTCATGAAAGTTGCTTTCCTTTCATTTAGACAACTTGGATTAGCATTTTACTTTAAATTCATCTACTTATTTTTGGACATCTACCAATTATTCATTTAATAACTATGTTATTCACCTGTGTTCTTTGTTTGGGGGAAAGTGTGCTATTCTGCTGCAGTATGCTCCCCATTTGATTGGCAGGCAATAGGAGTTTATTATATTTGGCTATCTCTACCTAGTTTGGAATTTAGGGCTTGACTACATGGGAAATAAAGCCCGTACTCACACTGTATTCATGACACAGTTGATACACAACATTTTTGGCAATTTGCATCTTCACCGGGCTTTCTACAAGAAACCTTGGGTAGGACGATATGCACTTTGCAATGGATTTGAAGGGAAAACCCATATTATTGGGCAGCTTTAGAACAAAGCTGGGGTGGAACTTCTGGTCGATGCAACTCCACTCTGGAACAGTATTTTTTTAAATTAATCAATATGCATGCTTATCCAGTTTTACAGTATTTTGGGACCACCTATATTCACTTATTTGCATGCACAACTGAACAGGGGAAAAAAAATCCAGGGCAGCCTCAGCCATGTGACTGGAAATAACGTAGTATATAGGGTATGTGATCAGCATAGGCCCACCCTTTTATTCCAACAGTGTTTAGCATGTTGCAGGATAATCTGATCTACAATAAAAAAAGCCTGGTGAGTGTGTTGTTTATAGGACTGCTGTGGATCAAAGAAATCCACCACTGCTACAAGGTACATGCAGGGATTCCCAACCATTTAGTCACACCCCCTAGTTTTAGCCATCCTCTCCACTGACTTCCACTTGTTGTGGGAGAGAGGCTTGCATACCCTAACGATGTTTTGAGTTATGGTGGCAGTGGCATAATAGCCACCGGTAGGGTCTCCCATGCCAGACAGGTCAAAACCGAAGGGTCTGACAAAGAGCATCAAAGGGCAGGATGGGCTCTCTAGCCTTGTGGCAACCATCCTAGGAGAAGGAAAACTCTAATCCCAAACCCGGGCAGATGGTGCTCGGCCAACCCTGTAAGGTCAACCATTTAAGAGAAGGAAACTCTAATCAAACCTATGACCCGAGGACCTCGCTGCTACTGTCCATGCTTGCAAGGCAACAGCAGATGAACCTTTGGTTTAAAGGGTGAGGCAAGTTCTGTGCATGCTGCACTCCACCAGAAAAATCCATTGCACAGGCTCGAAGGATAAATCTAATTCTGAAAAAGCCCTGTAGCAATAGGCAAGGGATGAAATGGTGGGTGTAAAGATGCACTGGAAGCCGCAGACCCAACCCTGCATACAGGTGGTTCAGGACTTTGGTCACTTGAGGCTGACCCGGGAGATGACAGTCTTGTTCGGCAGCATCCTGAATGACCAAGCAGCAATTTTAAGGAGAGCACTGCTTGCTCCATATGGAGAGGGGCCTAGAAAAGGTGGCCTAATGAAAGCTCATCCCCATCTACCTGGTTGGCTAGCCATGGCCAACGGTCATCTTCTGATGTGGTCAAACCAAGGCAAAGAAACAAAGGAACACACCGGCCTCCAAAGGTGTAAATAAACTGACGCTTGCATGCTGGAACATCAGAACCATGCACGACTCTGCAGATAGTGGACGGCCTAAGCATCATTCTCCTCTAATAGCCCATGAACTATCACAATTTAATATTGACCTCGCTGCTTTTAGTGAAGTTCGTCTCCATGAGGAAGGCAGCCTTAAAGAACATGGTGCCAGCTACACACTTTATTGGTCTGGCAAACCCAAAACCGAAAAACAACTTTCAGGAGTAGGCTTTATGATTAAAAACTCCATTGCTTCCAAACTGGAAACCTTGCCAACAGGACACTCTGATGGCATTATTTCCTTACGCCTCCCACATGTTGTTCTCTTTAGTATATATGCCCCATCTATGCAAGCCATCCCTGTCGAGAAAGAAAAATTCTACACAGACCTACACCACCTCATACAGAAAGTCCCTGTAGAAGATTAAATTATTATCCTTGGTGACTTCAATGCCAGAGTAGGACAGAACTCCGAAGCCTGGAAAGGTGTCTTAGGCAAGCATGGTGTTGGAAACTGCAATGATAATGGACCCCTCTTGCTGGACTTCTCTGCAGAGCAACAGCTGACTATTACAAACACTATCAGCTTCTGATAGCCTGAAGACAACCTGGATGCATCCTCGATCCAAAAATTGACACCTCATTGAGGGACCTGTTGTAGTCCGCCAGAGAAGCATTTGCGATGTCTGTCATACTCGAGTGATGCCCAGTGCAGAATGCCAAACAGATCATTGCCTCATAAGATTTAAATCTTCACCTTAAGTTCAAACCTAAGAGGGGTGGCATCTTGAAGTGAAGACTCCAAATCAACAATCTTAAACAAGCTACCCTGAGAAACAACTTCCAGGCAAATCTGCAAACAAAACTGGAAGACCGTCCTACAGATACTTCTCCTACAGTGCTTTGGCAACATATCAAAAACAGTATCGTCCTGTCTGTGGAAGAATCCCTCAGGTTCTCCCACAAGAAAAATCAAGACTGGTTTGATGAAAACAACCAAGAGATCCAAAAGCTGTTGGCAAAGAAGAGAACTGCTCACCAAGCATACCTCGCCCAGCCAACTTGCCATGTACGAAAAGCAGCTTTCCATCTTACATGTAGTAAACTTCAACAAAAGATCCGAGACAGGCAGAACAAGTGGTGGATCAATATAGCAGAAAAGACAGAATGCTGTGCAGATCTCAGTGATTTTAGAGGATTTTATGAAGCTCTTAAATCAGTATTTGGACCTACTTATCAGGTCCAAAGCTCTTTATACAGTACAGACGGTCAAACATTAATTACTGATAAAGCCTCCATCCTGAATCGATGGGTTGAACATTTTCAAAGTCTCTTTAGTGCCAACCAAGTAGTGCAAGGCTCAGCTATCCAACATATGATACCAAAACCCATGAAAAATGAATTGGACATAGCTCCCACCTTGGAAGAGACCCTTAAGGCCATACAGCAGATGAGAAATGGCAAGGCAGCTGGGATTGATGGAATCCCACCTGAAGATTGGAAACACAGAGGTCATGTACTCCACAATAAATTCCATGACCTCCTTGTGAATTGCTGGGAAAAAGGGGAACTGCCATCAGATCTCTGAGATGCAGTCATCATCACCCTGACAAGAAAAAAGGAGCAAAATCTGATTGCTCAAACTATCGAGGCACAGCACTGCTCTCTATTGCTGGAAAAATCCTTGCAAGAATATTCTTGAACAGATTAGTTCCTGCTATTGCAGAAGAACTTCTTCCTGAAAGCCAGTGTGGCTTCAGAGCCAATAGGAGTACTACAGACATGGTATTTGCCTTTAGACAACTGCAAGAGAAATGTAGAGAGCAGAATAAGGGACTCTATGTAACATTTGTCGACCTCACCAAAGCCTTCGACACTGTGAGTAGAAAAGGTCTGTGGCAGATCCTGGAAAGATTAGATGTCCCCCCAAATTCCTTGAAATGATTATTTTGCTACACAAGGGCCAGCCTGGTCAAGTCAGATATGGCGATGCTCTTTCAGAGCCCTTTCTAATAACTAATGGAGTGAAGCAAGATTGTGTTCTTGCTCCAACTTTATTTACAATCTTCTTCAGCATGATGCTCCAAAGGGCTATGGAAATGCTCAAAGAAGAAGACAGCGTGTATATAAATTACCGTATTGATGGTAGCTTATTTAACTTAAGCCATCTGAGGACTCTCACTAAGACTCTAAACTATCTAGTTCGTGAGCTGCTCTTCGCGGATGATGCTGCCCTTGTTGCCCACACAGAAGTAGCTCTTCAGAGCCTAACAATTGCAGAACTGTTTGGGCTTTGCAACAATTGCAGAACTGTTTGGGCTGGAAGTCAACCTGAAGAAAACAGAAGTTCTTTACCAGCCTGCACCACAGGACAAACACCATCATTCCCACATTGCCATCGGCAAATCTGTGCTTATTTCCATTTAGCAGTTCACCTACCTTCAAGCATCATCTCCTCATATGCCAAGATAGACAAAGAGATTGATCACATATTAGCAAAGGCATATAGCCCAGTTGGAAGACTTTACAAAGAGTCTGGAGTAATAAACATCTGAGGCAAAGCACAAAAATCAGTGTGTATAGAGCCATTGTACTGTTTCTTCTCATTTACGGGTCTGAAACATGGGCCATCTCTCACCACTTATGACTCCTTGGACGCTTTCATCAGCGCTGTATACACACAATCCTAAATATACAGTGGGCTGACTGTGTGATGAATGTTGCTGTCCTTGAGCAAGCAGGAATCAACAGCATTGAGGCCATGATATTGAGAACACAGTTGTGCTGGTCAGGGCATGTTTCTAGGATGGAGGACCAACACCTCCCAAAAACAATACTGTACGGTGAACTTGCCATGGATCAGTGTAAGAGGGGCACTCAAAAAAAGCTATATAAGGACTCCCTGAAACAACATCTCAGGCTCGACTAAATTGATCACCAGCAATGGTCCACCCTGGCCTCACATTGGGAGGCCTGGAGATGCACTATCCACAATGCTGCAGCTTTATTTGAGAACTCACGCCGAACAAGTCTTGAAGAGAAACGACAATGCAGAAAGAATCACAACCCAGAAACATCACCCAAGGAGACCTTCTGTGCTTTCTTCAACCAGACTTGTTTATCTCGGATTGGCCTTTTTAGTCATCAGTGGACAGTCCTTCCTAAATCTTCGTTTGGGAAGAAAAGCCAGAGAGAGTTACTAGACCTCTTAGTTAGTTAGTTAGACACACTAACTTAGTTAAGGCATGAAACTAATGCTCTGAATGGAATCCGGTTGGGAATTTGCGATGTGATAAAGCAGTGTATGATTGATCGGTTGAGAACTGAAGCATTATACAATGGTTTTTTCCCCAGAAAGAGAGAGTTTTCACAGCTAGACTACTGGGGCCATTACACAAGCAATGCAAACAGCATGATGTTGCTGCCATTGTGGAAAGATAACAATGGAAAAACAATATAGCACTTTGTCAAAGAGGCTGCTCTTGTACAATGACAGTGTAAAGAGAAGCAACACTCTCCCAGCTGACCTGTGGGAGACCAGTAATCCCCCCCCCAAAAAAAGCAGTGGGAAATTATGGGTGTCCTGTGTGCAACTGCAAAACTATTCCTATGCTTTGCAGTGCACTGCTGTGCATCATTGCAATTCTTTACCATGGCTGTGTGTGTGTTTCATCTATGCAGCATCTAAGAGGTGATTTTTAGTCAGGGAATGATTGTAGTTAAATTCTGAGGAATAAACAAATTGATTTTTTGCACCATGTCCTATCTTGCAGGGTTGGTAATGCAGATAGAATTATCCAGCACACCTGCTGTTCTACATACCTGGAATGTTTTCAGAACAGTAATTAGAGATGCTGATTTTCTCTAATTTTCTTCCCAAAGGAAGTTACATGTAATTTCAACAATTTCCTTCTTGCTGCAAGAAACTATTTACATTTTGAGAATTACTTGTGCAAAATTCCCACTTTTTGTTTTATACAGAAAACAGCATTCTCAGTACAGAAATAAACATTTCCCCAATGAAATATTGTTTTGGCCACAGAAGATTCTGTTTCCTGTACAGGAAATGTTGCTTTGTGTGCAACCATTTTGTGTAGAATAAGTCCTGAAATGTGAATATTCTTATCAGTCCAGGATTCTTCTTGTCGAGGTTTCTTGACAATATTCTATATTCTATATGCTAGTTACAGCTAGAATAACTTTCGCAAGGATGTGGAAGAATAAAGAGTGTCCGACTACGGAGCAATGGCTGGAGAAATTTTATGAAATGATGTTTTTGGACAAACTAACTATGCTGATAAAAGGTCAGAATGTAGGAAAGTATGTAGGAATGTAGGAAATGAAAATAAAAGTAATGAAAAGATGTAGGCTAGGTTAACAAACATTCACGGTAAGCTAGAAAGGAAGTTAAGTAATGATAGGTACAAAAGGGGATAATACAATATGTAGTAAAGATTGACAAATAGTTGTAATGTGAAATAACATCCCAAAATGTGCAACAAAAGATGCTATGTGAAGAGTTTCTTCGGTTTTTTTATATAACCATAGGTAATGTGAATATATGGTAAGGAGAGACATTCAACTCTAAACAAAGCAAATTGTGAACACTTAAAGATGACTTTTCAAAATTTATTTATATAATTCAAACACTATGTTATGGTATTACATACTTGTATTTATATATGTCTCTTAAATGGTGTTTCTTTTAATAAAAATAAAATTTAAAAAAATCAACTTAAATTCTAGTTTAGATTAAAAAAATAATGTGAATACATCTTAGATTTAGTAATTTTTACATTTCTTTAAACCAAATTTAAAAATTCCACAGATCTGTTCAGTTCTGAAAGCTGATTCATCATGTATGCTATGGTTTTCTTAGCAAATGGGCTTTTCCTGGTGGCTCTGGTTTTCCTAAATGAATTACATCCCACCCTGCTGGCAGACAGAAAGTTATCTATCCCATGTAAAACAAAGGTCAGCCTAAATGCTACTAATAACATTAACAGTAGTTCTTTCAGGCTTTTAGATCTATTATCTGCTGTACATAGTTCAAGAGATGTATCAGTATAACTGCATCACTAATCATTAATTTTATTTCAACCAGTATGTACCAAATCTTTAGTGATTATGCAGACAACACAGCTCATGAATCTAGATGAATACAGTCCAAAAGAAAATCTAGAAATAACAAAGGTCGGGGGGGGGATTTTCATTTGAATTTTTTTTTTTAAGAGTTAAGGTGATGTGAATGTCATCTCTTTATTAAGTACCACAGTCTTAGTTTATTACAGATTCCCCTCTGCATCAAATTAAAGTATGCATATGGTTTATAGCACTGATTTCTTAATTTCATTAAAATTACCCTACCAACAGCTGGTGTCTTGAACAAATGAATATGTCAGTGGCTGCTTATAGATTAATGCCAGTCCTGGTTTTTCAAAAGTGCAACAGTTCTAATTTAAATTTAGGCCTACAAATGGGATGTTTTAGGGACTGTCTGTCCAGTTTTTAAACAAATGTAACAAAGGCATTTCCTCCCCCCTTCATAATCAGGGTTCCAAACTCTCAGAAATGTCATAGTGAAGGGATTTTTTAGTCTAGTTTACAGAGTAGTTCAGCTAGGTGTGCTGTTGATGTTTCAAACTCACCATGGGGTGCATTACAATCAAATGAAACCAGACTGAGAAATAGAATATTCTCTTTTCTTACACACACACACACACACACAATATTTTTGCACAGATGAAATTTTCATCAAAAGGTCTAAAAATGGAAAAAGAGGAAAAGGAAAATGTGAAAAAAATCTTCTAATCTCACCCAGTGGAGAGAAAACTTTTGAAATACTTTGCTCTTGTTTATTGGAATGAAATAAACGAAGATTTCTTTCCCCACTGTATAAAAGGATGGGCAAAATTATCAAGGAGCTGGAACTTCTCTTCTGCAAAGAAAAGTTATAATGTTTTCAAAGTTACTCTGCAAGTTAAATAGAAACTTAAGAAAAGAGTATACTAATTAAGAATGGTATGAGAATGTGGATAGTGAAATGTATTTTCCTTCTCTTGTGATATTAGAACTGAGGGTTATCCCCTGAAGCTAAATGGTGGGTGAGTAAAAGTAGATAAAATACTTCTTCACACATTGCATATTTAAAATATGGAGCTGCTTACTTTTACCCTAAATGCTTGGGTCCATGGGGAGCCTCTAAAATATCAATATTTAATTGGGGAATTAATGTACTCAGCTTGACAATATGAGAGGAGGGCAATGAGCAGGACCTTGAGACCTGTGTATACTGGTACTCAGGAGGAGACTAGCATGCTAGATAGTACAATTAATTGATCTTTATTGGAAAATAATAATAACAACATTCACATACACACTCAGGCTTCAAGCAATCATGCAAGGTTAGCAAATATAGTGGGAAGGATTGGGATAGAGGAATAGACTTAGGAGTAGTTTTGGTGTGATACAACACCTGTCCTGTAGAGCAGAGCTTCCTGCAGCAACAGAGGAGATTTTCAGATGCCTCTTGCCACCTCTTGCTGCACAAGCAGCCTCCAGAGCAGTAACGAGGTTGCTGCATGGCAAGGGGTCCATTTTGGATGACGACATTTCTCTCTCGGCGTTGTCCATGACTGTTGCGGCTAGCATTGGAGGCAGCCACGCTGTTTTTCACTCACGGAAGTTGTGCTTGCACGGCAAGAGGCATCTGAAAATCTCCAGAGTCTCAGAGTTGAGCTCTTAGAGTCTATCAGCAAACTGGCCGCATGGATGTAGGAGGAAGTGCTGTATACAATTTGTTATTGTTTGAAGGGTTTTTTTAAAAAAATATGAAATAATTTCCTTTAGGGAATTGGATTTAAAGTGAAAGACAATGCTTATTGGATGTTCTCAAGATAAGACAATGGACACACCAGAAATGTTAATGACCCTTAATGTGTTCCTGCTTTGGAACTGAATGGAGGAAATAACTCTGTTTGGGGGGTGGTGGAGGTAAGGTATCTCTTTACAAACCTTGAGTGCTTCAGCTAGGTGTGATTGGATTAGCCAGATGTTCAAGCATGAATTTGCCATGTAGGTTACCTTTCTTTGGAATTCATAATGGCCCCGCCCTAGTGAATATGTGACTTAGTCTCAGCATTAGTCCTTGGATTTCCTGGTTTGGGGGAGTTCCTGATTTACTTGCCACAGTTTGGGAAGGCCACATTTAGCCAAATTATTAAATATTGCCAATTATTAAAGATAAGGGGAAGGGGGTATCAAGACAGGTAACATACCATGACATGCAGTTATGGTACCCAAACTGGATGCTTTTAAAGATTATACAGTTTTTGGAGGAGAATCCTACCAGTCATGATGGCTACACGTTGCCTTCCTCTCAGTGGACAAGGGTGTTGAGAGGCAAGGAAAGAGAGCCTACAAACATCCATAGAAAAGCAGAGTATGGATGGAAGTGGCTTGAACTTTATTGGTTTCTGAATAGTGTTTAGAGAAGCACAGTGCAATGATCCAGTCATTGGCAAACCTGCCTACAATGAAATGTAAACATGTCCAGCCTGCCTGCTGAGTAAACTATAGTTGATTGGTAGGAGCAGTAGGCTTAGACCATAAGCCATCCACATCCAAAACAAATGAGTACAGTAAAAAAAAAAAAAAGTGCAACATGGGATAAATATCATAATAGGTCTAGAATACTTACAAAATTCAGTAAAATTAAAACACTTTGAATATGAACTTCTAAATATAAACAACAATGCTGTAAGTAGACAAGAGCATCCCCAGAACAATGAACTACAATATCAGCAATCATTCTTGCCTGACTTTTCACTGCTGCGAGGGCAAAACGGTTTACCAGGAAGTCAATATTCGAAGAGAGATGCAAAATCTTTCCTGGAATATTAGTAGAGTGTAGGCAATACAGAATTGATCTGCAATATTTAGTTCAGAATATAAAGAACAGAAGAAATAATGAAGCAAATCTCACAAAACTACAGATCCCAGAATTCCATAACATTGAGCCATGACAGTTAAAGCAGTGTCAAACTGGATTCTTTCTTCCATGCAGATTCAACCTTATTCCAGAAGTCATATTGGGATAGAGTTTTTAAAATTAAAAACAACAGGTAGTTACAGTATATTTGATTGATAAGATGAGAGGCCCACAAGGTTGTGGACCAAATGGTAGGGTCCCTCTGCCCATCTAAGGGAGGGACCAATCTTCCAGTCCCTGTTCAGGCTAGTGCCCAAAGCCTTTCCCCCAAAGGTTAATGTGCAATAGATCCTGTCTTGGACATCAGAAGTCTTCCCTTACATGCCCCCCAATGCATCCCATCTAAAGCAGAGAGTGGCACAAAAGGCAGGAGAGAAGACCTTCTGCCTCATTGACAAATCTATAGTAGCTACAACTAATACATCAGCCCCCAGTATAAAAAAATATAGCCAGAGGTCATAATCCCAGTGTAAAAGGAGAACACCAACTGGCCAGAAAGCTGTCATTTGGAAAGCCAGGTCTAGATGTCTTCATCACATCTTTTCCCATCAGCAAGATTGGTTAAAAACAATTTCTCCAGATGCATATATGCTTTGTGGGCTGAAAATTTTTACCACCTTAATCATTGGATGCAGGAAGCAGGCAGACACCATTTTGATACTGAGGTGTGGTGTTTTGGGTTTTTTGATACTGAGGTTTTATTTAAGGGGAGGTTGGTTTTGTGGGGGTACTCAAACCCTAAGGGAATGACCCTCCCCATCAGTTATGTTTACATGGAGTATGCTAGTTAATTAAAATCTGTTAAGAGGAACACAATCATCATATGATAGGAAGCAACCTGGGATATTTGACCAAACCACTGCATAGCTCTAGTGGCTTCTAGTGGATAAGAGAAGACCTTAAGAACTAGTAGATAAGCAAAGATCTTAAGTGTACCTGCTCAGAGAAATCCTTATGAGAGGAGATGACTAGCTCACCCACTCAAAGGGATCCAGAGAAAGCCAGAGTAGAGTAACTGTTGAACAGGGAGCAGCACATATTTGGTAGGCATTTATGGAATGAGCTCAAGATAGGTATCGTCAAGGCTCTCAACACAAATAGGAAAGTGCTATTGCTCTCATGTCCTGTTAGCAGGGTATCCATAGGCATCTGGTTTGCTACTATGAGAACAGTGTACTGAGCTAGAGAGGCCCATAGTCTGATTCAACATGATATTTTGTATGTCTTTACATTCAAGTGAACTCAAAGGATTTGACTGGCAATGTTATGGACACTCTATCTGCTCCTGCATTTCTTGAGATCACAGGTCAACATGTCTTTGTTCCATCCATTTTTGGATAGTTTGCAGGAGGAGTTGCTGGGCACCTTCAATAACATTTAAGCTAAAGCAGGCAATTGCAACTGTACCCATGGACTTTATCAGATTACTCCCCCTTAACATTCTTTTCCTGGCTTATTTTGTGGCATTTTTTATAATGGCGAAAGAATCCCCTCTACCACACCTAACTTTAGCAGCATCAGTTAGGCAGCCCTAGCAGTAACGGAGCATGAACAGAGCTCCGTTTACTTCTGGGGTTGAGATCTCTCTGATTCTTGCAAGAAAACACGAGCATGGCAAATTCAAAAAATTAAGCAAGACAAAGACAGAGAACGTACACACAAGCACAGAAACACACTTTAAAATTACAAGTAATGCAGGGAGGTTAAAAAAAGAGTGCCCCCTACCTGGCTGTGTTCTTACCTGGAAGTGTTCTGACAATTGACGTTGTATTCAATGATCACAATGGCACAAGGATTCAAACGGCAGCAATGCCAGCAACAAAGCGGCCCGTCAATAAAAAGGAACAACTTTTTAACAGTACATGATCAAGAAAGGACAATGTCATCTGGTATGCACACCCTTTTGCAATCATTAAGCGTTTTTATGATGCCATATTTGCCACATCTGATAAAGTCCCATCTCTCTTTCTTCCTGGAACAAGGCAGAGAGTATATGACCAATAGAGAAAATAAACTTTCTGAGATCTGGTGATAGTAGCAAATGTTGATTACTCCTTTGGCCATTCCTTCACACTCCTGCTAGTCAGCTGGTTACTATAGGTTATAACACCAACTTTTAGTATCAGAAATTGTATCTCATTCTTGGTGGAATGTAGAGACCAGGCTAGGGCATACAGAGCCACAGCTGAATTGCATAGTTTAACTGACCTAGGCTGCAGGTCCTCCTCATTATAGATTATACATCTGCATGTAGAGGTAAACTATGCCAGTACCATGCAATCCCTATTCAGACTACCAACTTTGTGTATCATATGTCAATGATTGGATGCTGATGTACATTGTGTCAACCACATTGTGCACTATGCAACACACAACTGCAATACACAATGCACAACTTCAATGTGCAATACACAACTAAAATGTGAAGCATTGTTGTATACACAATTTGGGCTTCTATTGATGCCAACAGAATACTTGTACATCTGTTGCATGGTGGCAAATAATTTTCCCCACATGTGTATCATGACTTGTGCATGTGTATGTCACTAACAGGATGAAAGCCCTAGACTGATGGATTATGGGTAAAGTATGAAAGAAACTAGAGTTTTGAGATTTTTCAGATCTCAGTTTCAGATGTCATAGAATACCGTTACCCAGGTTGAGGAGGCAGTAATATACTGGAATACAGGAAACCCTGCTATACCTCCTCCCAACCTGATGTTCTGTACTATAACTCCCATCTACCACTGGGAGACTGCTCATTAATGCAGAATGATGGAATTGTAGTCCAAAACATGAGGGAACCTAGGTTGAAGAATGCTTTCCTAATAAGATATTGCATTAAAGGCAAAATAAGTGAGATTCTGATCATTTCAAATGGAAGATTTTGTTTTTCTCTCTTAAGAACAAGCTGTGCCTTATGTAGGTTTAGAAAGAGGTTTTAAAAATAGTTCTTGAATCTGTCTACTAAGGAGCATTACTCAAGTATCACTGGCATGAGTTTTAGTGACCTGTATCAGAATTAATAAATGCAATAATGGCTTCATATAATCTGTAGCCTAAGGATAATGAAGAACAAAGAACAGCTACTATTGCTTAAAACTATTTACTGCTGAATTCCATGGCAAAGAAACAAACCCTTTCATTAAAGTTTAGTGGGTCAGAACACTATGCCTGAAATATGCACTAAATGGCAGAGAATTAGATATGAAACAGAAAGCAGGTCAGGGAGATTTAGAATATCAGCTGTGTGGACAACTTATGTTATTGAATAATTATTACCTTTATCATGCAGTGGTTGTAGTTAGCTAAGAACTGTATAAAAGGTTTGCAGTTAATTACTTGGCCTCGGTTTGGAATGGTTTATATAAGTATCCTCAAGACATTGGACTGAGACTGGAATGGCCCAACCGCTTCTCTCTGTGTGGGTGGTCAGGACCATGGTTAAACAAATCAACCTTTTTCTATTCCATATCATTTTTAACATATTCAGTCATATGTCCAGTCTCTCCAATTTATGCATCATCTGTAATGCGCAAAGAAATTCAAATTTATTTTCTTATGGATTTCCTGCTGACATATTTGTATGCAATTTACCACTAAAGTATACATTTAACTTGAATACAACAATTTCTATATGCTGCTTTCTTTAACATCTATTCACACTTTGTAACTAGTGTTCCCTAAAATGCAATTTTGTTTCGTTTGTTTACATTTTAGAGCTAGGAAATGCATCACAAATTCAAGGCACTGTGCAATCCAAAGGATAACTGTCTTCCAATCCCTGCAGTAATACAAGAACTGTGAGTGAATGAGGCTGGTTCCTTCAATAATGAAAACCAAATCCATACCTAGCTGAGAATAATGTCGCCTGGTTTTCAAAATAGCAAGAAGGCTTTGTATAATCTTCATAGTAAGGGTCAGTTGAAATTTATAACATGCAGGATTGGCAATCAAAAAGTAGCTATTGGGAAGTTTGTTTTCTACCTAAATACCAAATGAAAGCACTTTTTCAGTTAACCTAGACATGTATTTCTCTGTAAAATTAACATATTGTCCACCTCCATAAATTACATGATACACACATTTCTGTCTTTATACCGGGCTTACAGACAAAAATATAGGATGGTTTTGCATCTTATTCAGTCTACAGAAAAGGAAACTTTCCAGCTCCCAAGCCGGGGATAGCAGTTATAATAAGGGACACCTTCCCTAATCAAGACTTATAATACAGTTTGTATGAGCTAGCAGTAAGGATTTCACAGGCATGAAGTATATATATTTGTACAAGAAAAGGTTATTTATTGAGGAGAGTAACTTATGTATCTCAGAACTGTCTACTCCAGCAGCAAATTGGCAGTAGTTTTTTGCCTTTCTGTTGTGGATATGAGATTAAGTGTGCTTAAAATATTATTTTTATTCTAGGAATGCTGGCTGGAATCATCCTGGGTGTTACAAATACATAAGCACTCTAGCTACAGTGGCTCGCATCACCAAGGGTGTACCATCCCCCCACCATCACATTTGGCTGACGCTGGAAGTCAAGAATGATCTGTGGGTGTGGTTGGATTTTCTAGAGCACTACAGTGGTATCACCTTGTGGCAGGAGCACAAGGCACTGGAGGGGGGGGCTACAGGTACACTCTGACACTGTGGGTACCCTGGGCTTTAGGGTCTACTACAATGGGCATTGGTGTGCTCAGCACTGGCCAGCAGAATGGGTGGACACAGGGATTGTGCAAGATTTAACATACCTTGAGTTTTCCCCTATACTAGAAGTGGTAGTCATCTGGCGGGAGTTCAAAAAACAAGAAAGTCTGTTTTTGGTGCAACAATCAGGTGGTGGTGAGGATTATCACCAGGTAGTCATCCAGGTCAGAGAGAGTCATATGGCTGGTCATGCTGGTGTATTTAACTTCAAATATCAGCTTCTCAACACGGCACATTCCTGGCATTGCTAACAAGGTTGCAGGAGCGTTGTCTCACTTCCAGGATGAGCAGTTCCATATGTTGGCCCCAGACATGGACCCCAAACCAGCCCCCTTCCCAATGGACCTCTGGCTCCTTGAGAGTTAACAGTGATTCAAGGGGTCATCAACTCCTTGTCCCCATCCACACGAATGAGCTACAGAAAGGCAGTTGACCAGTTCTTTGTTTTTAGGAAAAGACATGGTTATGGGAGCTCCTGGCTGGCCTCGGAGTGTGAGGTGCAGCACTAGCTAACAGCTTTGAAAGACCAGGGACTGGCTCTGTGTACCAAGTCATTCACGTGGCTGGAATTTCCTTTTTCAGCAAGGTGGCAGGCTGTGGTGAACCTTGCACCACCTTCCTCATTCAGAGAGCTGTGGAGGGCTGGATGAGGATGTGCTATTGGGCGGCCGATGGCAGATGACCAATTTCCTACAGCATACTGGTACGGCTGGTACCCATGCTGCACAAAGTTTGCATGTCACCATATGAGGCCTTGCTTTTGGGCACAGCATTTACAACAGCCTTCTACAGGGTCCTGTGGATCAGTAAGCTGGTCAGTTCCTCCAAGACAGATGTGATGAGCAGGGCTCTGCAGGTCAGAGACATATCGTTGGGAGATGGCATGCTGTGCATCCAGGTCTGGCATTCCAAATGTGACCAGCATGGCAAAGGGGCAAATCTGTGGCTGTAGAGTAAGCCGGGCTTGTCGACATGCCTGGTGACCATGATGTGCTGGTTCCTGGAGGTGTGCCACACTGGGAGTGGCCACCTGTTCTGGCACAAGGATGGGACACCACTGACAAGGTTTCAGTTTGTCAGTGTACTGAGGGCTGCATTGTGACAGCTGGGTTTGCCAGCAGAGGAGTTTGGAAGCCACTCCTTCCACATCAAGGCAGTGACCACAGCCGCACAAGGAGCCTGTGGCTTGCTGAAGGAGACAATCAAGCAGCTGGACAGGTGTCACTCCAGGGCCTATCAGTTGTACAGCCGGTCTGAATTAGCTATCTCTTTACAAACTGCCTAAACGAGTGGGGAGGCCTTTTGGTGATGGCTGTCTGGGTTGGTAGAAGGCTGGTCCCATTGGGGACCACCTTTTGTGGTGGTTGGCATGGGTCCTGATCCAGAATAAATGGTTAGGAGGAAAGGTCTCTGTCAAGGCCAAGTTCATGGCCAAGTTCAAATTCAAGTTCAAATTCAAATTCAAATCCTAATGACATGGTTTTTGCCACATCTGATAAACACCTCTCCCTCTCTCTAAGAAGCGGATTTGGGGGCTTCACACGCACAAATACTTTTATTTCCCCTATTAAGCTTCCCAAATAAAAATGAAATGACCAGCAGTAAGGAGGAATCCTCCAGACTGGACTGCATCTCCCAGGATCTATCACATTCGGAGCTTCACACACTTTTATTTCCCAGTCCCAGGGTTTTGTTTTGTTTTTAAAGGTTAAGCTTCCTAAAAAAAACCTAAATGTCCAAATAAAAAGAGTAGGGTGGAATCCTATGGCCCTCTAGATTGGACTGCAGCTCCCAGCATCCATCATCAACTGGCTATGCCTGCTCAGACTGCTGGGGGCTGCAATCCAGCAACTATGTTTAGCTGACAGGCCCTGAAATATTGTAGATTAGGAGCTTCTTTCCCTTTCTGGCCATTTACAATAGGTCCCCCGTATCTGTGGTTTTAGGCCCCCACCGTGTATAGCTAATGTATGGGTAATGAAGGGATCCAGACCCATGTGGTGTACGCCAAACATTTTCAGCTATTATCAAAGCTGTGGCCTTTTATTGCCATATATATACTCTACCTCATATACTCTGCCTCATACTTATGCATATCATGTATTGTGTGTTTATCCTCATTTACTTATATAAATATATTTTGTGAAGATATACTGTGTCGGTGTCTTTTGTTATATGGGTGAGGGAACAGTCTGGCTTCAGGCCCCAAGGGGAAATTGGGGACTTTAATGGTCCCTGTGTATACCCTCAATGTGGGGCTACATAGGGATTCTGAATACAAAACAGTCATGAGTGCATAACTCTTAAGTTATGCAGTCAAAATTACCCAACAGGATTCTAGCCATAGTTCTTTGCCAATTTTCTTCCTGAAGGGGGCAACAAGTAATTCTAGCAATTTTCTTCCTGCTGCTAATGTTTTTTTTTCAAAAACTGCCCAGTTCTCGAAGACTAGTCACAGTATGAGACTTACTTATTCTGCACAAAATTTTCACATTTTTGGTTTCCACAGAAACCAGCGTTTTCAGCAGAGCACAGGAAGCAGTGCAGAAAACAATAGGTTTTGCATTGAAAATGCTATTTCATGTGCAAACCCACCACATCCTGAACTGCAAAGATTCTTGTCAGTACAGGATTTTTCTTGCCAGAATTTCTCCTGAGAGACATATTTTCAACTGTTCTTTAAAAATATTTTAAAATATTCTTTCATGTCCAATCCATCTATATTTCTTTCCAGATTCTAAATGTCCTGAACTAAAATACCAGGACCTGCACCAATGATCAACCAATGAGAAACCACTACTGCATATTTAATTTCCAAAAGAATGTGTTAATACAGCAGGACCTATGTGCACAGATTAAAAAAGGGTGTTGGATCAAATCTTTATGCAATAGCACAATTATAAAAAAATGTCTTTTTTTCACTGTTTTAAAAATCTGTACACATGAATGAAAAATGTAGGTTTTTAAAAACCCTTAAAAACCAAAGGTTGACCTTTAAATGGGAAAGAATTGATTTTTAAAAACTGAGATAAACTTTGTTACCTGTCCTTTATTGCTCTTTGTCTCTAGTTCTCACAAGGTCAATAAATGCAGTAGCCTCTGCCTGCATTGACATTCCTCAACACCATCTTAACTGATAACATCTCAGGCAGAATGTAAACCTGTGACCCTAACATCTTCAGTATTTTTTTCCTGCATGATTTTTAACATCTTTGCCTAATGAAGCAGCCAGTGAAGCTTTGAAAGCTTGCATAATGTATTCTGTTGACCCAATA
This sequence comes from Gambelia wislizenii, assembly GCA_030847615.1. Taxonomy (NCBI): domain Eukaryota; kingdom Metazoa; phylum Chordata; class Lepidosauria; order Squamata; family Crotaphytidae; genus Gambelia; species Gambelia wislizenii. The sequence goes on from JAUMIR010000004.1 coordinate 154,445,379, forward strand.
AAGACATGGCTGCTTGTGAATTTTGGATTTTGTTGTATTTTGCTGCATGGCCAACATGGCTACCTCTGAGCAGATAGATAGATAGATAGACAGATAGTGAGTGGGGTTCCATGGCTGAATGCATCATGAAATATACTCACTCTCAAAGAGGAAGACCTTAGTTTTGTGCAATCCCTTTGTACTCCATTTCAAAATACATCACCTGTATAATGAATATTAATGTATTTCAAATTGACTCCTTCCTGAAATGGCCAGGAGAACAGCAGAGTCTAGGAACTTCCTTCCTAATAAAAGCTCTTTCCATTATACAGAAGCCATAGGGGAAAATTGTAGTGGGAAAATATTCACATAGCAGAAATAGAATTAAGTTTGAGGCTTTGACAGTGTCAGGTACCATGGGAATTGTGGACACTCTCTTTTGTGCAGTTAGAGTGTTTGCATTGCTCTTGTTATATGATGCAATCTCTCAATATGCCACAACACTCTCTACCAACTGGGGTCTGTAATGTCATCAGATTGATCTGTGTTTTGGAATGAAATCATATCAGATGACCACAGAAAGCTGCCACAGGAAGTGACAGAACTCCATCGTATGTCCCCACTTTTTCCCCATAATGTTTGATCAGAGATATCCATGTTGCTTTTTCTTTATCTGTCCTACCGAGTATGCTTAAGGATTTGAAACACAGTTCCACACTTACATGAATGTTGTCATGCAATTCTTGCTTTAAAAAGAAAAAGAATGACTCAAGAGCACTGGTGCATTGAGTGAACTGCATGGGATTTCAATCTAGATTTTATGCTTCAGATCCAGTGGGCTTTGTGTATCACACTAACTGTCCAACTCTATGAAACAAAATGACAAATCAGAGAAAGACCCTGTAGCAGCAGCCTACTGGTAACATGTGACCATGTGAACCCAATAGTTCTATTCATCTCCATTGTGTTTTGCTTGTGGAAGTGAAGCCTCTGACATTGTGTTGTGCTTGTAGGAATTAAAGCTGTGTGATGGTTCTGAAAGTTCAGCTGGTCAGGGAGCTAACCAGTTGCAGTCCAGCTTTTGTGACTGGACGGGATTTAGAAGTACTCTCTTGAAAGGAAAGTTTTGAAGGCAAAGAAGAGAATTTGATACAGTGAGAAGAATTTTGACAGCATTAGAAGTCAGAAGGGACTGTGGTATGTGGGAGGTAGAGGGAAGTGTGTTAAGAGACAAGAGGAAGAGAGGCAAGAGATTTGAGAATAGGAAACTGAAGGAAATAATAGGTGCTAGAGATGCAGCTGGAAGAGGAAAAATATATTAAAGTATTACAAGAGGTTAAAAGAAAATTAGAGGAATTTAGGAAAATAAAATTGTCATGGTTTGGTAGAATAGCAATTGTTAAAATGAAAATATTACGCAAAATTATTTTTTTATTTAGGATGTTACCAATTAATATAAGGGAATCAGAGTTAAAGAACTAGCAAACTAGAATTAATAATTACTGCAATGGAGATAGGAAAGCGAGGGTTAATAAAAAAAAGATGGTATAAACATCAGAAAAAGGGAGGATTAGGTCTCCCTAATTTAAAATTATATTGTATAGCAAATCAGATTAGATACAGTATAGAAGCAATAACACGAAAAGGGGAATTAGATTGGTTAGAAACAGATATGTCAGGAATAGAGTATAAATTGGAAAATATATTTTTTAAATAAATTTACCAAGAAAGGGATTGGAAAAATAGATAATCCCTTTTTGAAGACAATTTCAGAGATATGGGTAAAATATAAAGAAAAGTTATTACCTATCATTTCTCTGCTAACTCCAGTGGTGGTTATGGAAAAATTTCCGGCAAACTTAAAGAGAGAATTGGAAAAGGGTTTAAGAGAAAAGAAAATAATAAAAATAGAAGAATGAATAAAAAAAGATGAATAGAAGAGAACAAATAAAAGAGAGATTACATGGGTTAAAGATTTCCGGGCTCAATTGCATACAATTAGAACAGGGGACAATGGAGTGGATAAGGGTAAATAAGGAATGTCAAAAATATACCAGATTTGAAGAACTGATCATACAAAGAGAAAATAAGGAACAGAATGAAATAATAAAGGGTACCATTAGTGAATTATATAAATTATTTTTGAAAACTGAAGAACAAAATGATTATTTAAAGATGGTATGGGAGGATGATTTAATGCAATCAATAAGCAATCAGAGTTGGGGAAAAATTGGGATGTGGGTATTTTGAAAAATATGTCAGTAAGAATAAAAGAAAAAATTTATAAATTGATATGGAGATGGTACTTGACACCAGTAAGAATAAGTCAAATAGATCAAAACTATTCAATGTTATGTTGGAGGGAATGTCAAGAAAAAGGCACTTATGTTCATATGTGGTGAAGCTGTAAATATGTACAGAAATTTTGGCAAATGGTATTAAAGAATTAAGAGAGATAACAGAACAAGATTTAGAAATGTGTCTATATATTGCATTATTATCAATTTATGATAAGGTTAATTGTACCCAAGTTATAAAAGATCTGATTACAAATTTATTAACAGTGGCAAGATTAATGATACCCAGAAAATGGAATATACAAGGAGATTATGATATAGAGGAATGGTATAGAGAAGTATGGGACACTGTTATTAATGATAAATTAACATGTAGATTGAAAGTTAAAAAAAGATTATGGAAAAGTTGTAAATTTGATGAAATATGGAAACCATTTATGGATTATGTGTTTTTAAGAAAATGAGAGTACACCCCCCCCAAGGGAATCAATGCAATTTTGGAAAATGGAATAAATAATTGGTATAGATGATCCTGGGGGTGGGGAGCACTTGCAGGGAGACAAAGAATTAAATCAATGTTAATAATTAAGATGAAAGCAATGTATTCATGTTAAAGAAAGAAGTATTACTTAAGAGTGTAATATGGTAGATATATGAATTTAACATTTTTTTTAAAAAAAAGCAAAAAAAAAGCGATGCAGCTCAGAAGGTATTTCAAAAAGTAATTACAGTTGCCCCTCCACATTCGCGGTTTTGATTATTCGTGGAAGGCTGCCTCCCCCCTGCCGCTGCTCAACACCCCCTCCCTTCCCAAGGCAGCCCCTCCCTTAGCCCGTCGCTGCCTTGGGAAGGAGGGGTGGGAAGCAGCTGGCGCGTTGCCTCTGCGCCCCACTCCCTTCCCAAGGCTCCAAAGGGCTTCTGAAGAAGCCTTTCGGTGCCTTGGGAAGGAGGGGTGGGAAGCAGCTGGCGCGCTGCCTTGCTGCCCCACTCCCTTCCCAAGGCTCCGAAGGGCTTCTTCAGAAGCCCTTCGGAGCCTTGGGAAGGGAGTGGGGTGCAGAGGCAACGCGCCAGCTGCTTCCCACCCCTCCTTCCCAAGGCAGCGACGGGCTAAGCCCTTTGCTGCCTTGGGAAGGGAGGGGGTGTTGAGCAGCAGGGGGGAAGGCAGCCTTCCGCGAATAATCAAAACCGCGGTGCCTTGGGAAGGAGGGTGCCTTGGGAACTTCAGTGCCTTGGGAAGGAGGGGTGGAAAGCAGCTGGTGCGTCGCCTCTGTGCCCCACTCCCTTCCCAAGGCTCCGAAGGGCTTCTGAAGAAGCCTTTCGGTGCCTTGGGAAGGCGGGGTGGGAAGCAGCTGGCCTGCAGGCTCATATCTTATTCGTGGTTTTTTCACATTCGCGGTGGTTGTCTGCCCCTAACCCCCGCAAATGTGAAGGGATGACTGTAATTGCAATTATGTGAAGTCAAAGGCTTTCACAACCAGCATCCATAGGTTTGGTTCAAGCCCACCCCACCCACCCACCCCGTGGATACCAAAATCCGTGAATACTCAAGTCCCATTATATGTGATGGCATAGTAAAATGGTGTCCCTTATATAAGATGGCAAAATCAAGGTTTGTTTTATGGATTATCATTATTTTTTAAAGAATATTTTCAAGCCGTGAATACTTAAATCCGTGGATACCAAATTCAGGGATATGGAGGGACAACTGTACTTCAAAATCTCCTCTAATAGTGGCTTCTATAGCTGACATTCAAAAGTAACCACTTCTTTTGCCTCTTGAAATTAACTAGAAACATTTACAAACTAGGGCTTATCTACATGAGCCATTTAGCCTCCAACTCAGAGCCCTGCAGTCCTGACAATGCAGGGCATTTGCCCTGTTCTGCCCCAGGCAGTCCTCATCACCCCTGGGACAAATATGGGGCTGAAATGGGAGAAGATGAGATAGGGCCTGATACACCATTATAAGATAATTCCTGTTTTATTCCATTCCCTCTGAGTGGAAATGGATTGCAGGAGCCCATCCCAGCAGGCTGGCCTTTGCCACCACTGCCATTTCCCTCACTGTCTCAGAAGGCAAGGAGAAGTCCTACAGCATGTGACCAAGGCTGGTCACATAAATGCAGAGGACCTTGGTCACATTTTGCGGGGGCCTTTTTTGCCTTTCGAGACAGTGAGAAAAGTGGTGGTGGCAGCAGCTGCAGCAATGAGCCAACATGCCCATCAGGACTTCCTCCCATTCCATGGAAGGAAGAGGAACAATGGGCCTGATTCAAAGCCAGCATCCTGGCTGGTGTAGATGAGCCCTTAGTCAGTTAGCTTATGAAATAAATAAAATTACTAAAAGTACTAATTACAAGTTACCAAACTTGTTAAAGTAATAAATTAAGCAAAAAATTGTTTAACCAGTAAGTTAATCAGTTACTGTTAGTTACCTTGAAAATATCTTAATGCTACAGGTCACTTTCCTGTGGTGCAAAATACATTGACCTACCTCCATAACATTGTCACCACAATATCTATGACAGAGAACAAAGCAGCAACAGCATAAGCATACTGCAAGGCAGCATTTGAACCATGTGATATTCCTCCTTTGCTATTTAGTGAGGACTAGAGTAACTAAAAAAGCTATTTTGTGTGTACACCACAAAAGGAGGGAGATTATTCCTCATTAAATTACAGTACTAATATAGTTACATGGTATCTTTGTCATTGGAACAAAAAAACTAATCACACGTAACTATTTGTAACTAGTAAGGATGTACATCTTCATTTAATGCATACTTGCCCAATGGAACAAAAAATATAAAAAGTCTTCTCTCTGCTGGGTGAGATTATGAGAGTTTTAAAGTATTTTTCTTTTTCTTTTCCTTCTCCTCTGGGTGATTTTTTAAATGATAAATGTGATGACTTTTTGGCACACAATAACAATTAGATATTGTGCAAAGTATGCCATTTTTTGTGCAAAAGATCCTTTGTGAAATTTTCACTCAAAGAGTCCTGAAATGCAAGTAAAGTCATATGGTAGTGTGTGAGAGAGTAGAGGCCTATCTACACAAGGTGGGGGAATGGAGTAATGACATTTTGCAACAGCAGTAACATGTCTTAATTTTGTTTTGGGTTCCAGAAGCCCTCAGAAGCTTTGCATGCCAGATGGCAGCTGCAGGTGATTTACTTGTGTTAGTTCTCTGCCGCTGTTGAACTTTTTTTAAAAAAAAAGTTGTCTTAGGATGTGCTGGAGTGATGTAGCATTTTTTTTGATTTAACAGGAAAGGGGGAAAACAATCCCTTTTTTGCCTTAGCAATCACTCTAATCCAACATGGCAACAGCGAGCACTTGGCCTGTTAGCAAGCCCCACCCCCCATACTTGTCCAACCAATCAGGTTTGCTCTTCCTTTTGAATTGCTTGTCCAAATGAGCAGGAATGTGCACCTCCTCACAATTTTTTTTTTTTAAAAAACTATGGTAAAAGCTGCAAAGGCTTTTCCTGGTTTTGTTTGTTTGTTTGTTTGTTGCCATTTTGGGACCCCCTCCTTCCGAATAGTGTGGATTGGTGCATGATCCCATTTAGACAGGTAGAATTCCCAGCAAATTCCTTGAAGGACATTTTCACCATTTAGACAACACCTATGTATGTCTGAGAGAGTAAAGGCTATGTGCTATTGGCTTGAAGGAAGTTCATTGGACTAGAGAGAGGTAGAAGCATGTGGTGACAATACGTGGAATATAGACTGTAATGGAGGAATTCTTCCAGTAGTGCTTTCTGTTGTCACTTCAGCAAAGTGACAATGAGGGCCTGAATTTCACATATTGATTTGAACTAACTAGCCAAATTCTTTGGCTGAAGTCTTTTTACATTTCTTATTTATCAATTACCACTCACTTTAGCAGAGCACATAATTGGCACATTTATCTCGGTAGGCAATCTCAATTGGACATCAGACCAGACCTACTCATCTCAGCAAGTGGATGCCTAATCTATAATAAAAAAAATCTTGCCTTCTTCAAGACATTTTATAAGACACCAGCTCACAAAGAAACAAAAACAAGATCAAAACTTTTAAATCTACCCTGTGTGCAAATGTGAGCCTATCATACAGACAGCCCTTGAAACTGTGCTAATATCCAAAATGTGTGAACAATCTAACTACTGACTATTTTGCATAGGAATGCTATGAATATCGAGAACAGATGTTAGAAATGTTTTGAAAATTGAATTTTGTAACCCACCTCAATTGTGAGAGAAAAGTGCTTAAAAGCATATGCTATTAAACCTGACATATTAAACTGTTATATTAAAACATATCATATGCCGTTTGATTTTAATCTGCAAATAAACATCAGAAAAACTCAGCTTTCAGGTGGGAGAAGAAAAAGGAGCAAGAAACAGAATAAGGATATCTGTACTGGTCCACCAGAAAAAACAAACCAACAACAACCAAAATCTCTTGCTGAACTATAGATTTATTTATTTTGTAAAAGAGAATGTAAGGATGTTGAAACTCTTAACAGGAAATTCAGGGCTTATCTAAATGGTGAAAACAACCGTAACAGGATGTGAATCGAAGGTGATCCATTAATACGGACATTCAGATCAATACATGTCATTCAGAAGAGGAGGCAGCCAAATCCACTGCAAAGTCCATGTGTGTAGCGTCCGGGGCTTCCCCAGATGTTTTAAAAAGCCTGTACAACATGGCAGTGTGTGATTGTTTGAACACTTGCATTTACGCAGATACAAACAGACAGCATAATCTGATTGGCTGGACACGCATGGGGGGTGGAGCTACCAAACAAGGAAATCTTCTGCTGCTGCATGTTGGATATTTAGCTAAGTGAGGGTCTGGTAAGTCGATAAAACAGCGATCTTATGCTCTCTTTTTTCCTTTTGTAAATAGAAAATATTGCATGTGTGTACCATGGTAAACTGTTTTTTGTTAAAAAAAAATTGGTGGTGGCATATTTAAAAGTACAAGTAAATCACTCATGTTGGCTAGGGATCATGTGAGGTTTACAGGGGCTCTTTTGACCATCAAGGCAGGTTGCATCATTGTGAATTGCTGCTTTTTTCAGACGTGTTTGTATGCCCCCCCTCCACATAGACAAGAAAAAAGTATGAAATCTTACCTTTTTGTTGTTGTTGTTTTTCAACTATTTTTATAGTTCTGCTTTCCAGTTTGTTCATGCTTCTTTTACCTTCCTGCACACATAACAATCCTTCCACTGTGTGGGAACTGGAAAATCCTTTGCCATTCTATTTATGGTCCTCTCCCCTGCCACATACAGAGAGACACACACTTGATGTCAATTTAGAATGGGTGATTTTGAGACTCTCTCTGCAATTATTTACAAGTTGCTAAGTCTCTAAATTTGGGAGGGGAACTCTTTATCAGAGTAAATCAACAGCTTTGGTTAATTCACTGTAGAGAAGGGAAGGCACTCTAAGTAATTGCAATTGTACAAGCCCAATTTAGTGCACAGGTGGTGTGCATTTATTAAATATTCCCCACTCAGTCTGAAAAAAACATGCCATGGACAATTCTGTGTAAATACACAGCTGCTTTTCAAGATTGATTTAACATTACATTGATTTATCTGCCCAAGTATGCCATAGAAAGTATCAGAAATCAAGATTTTATTTTATTTTTCTTTAGAAGCAATCTTGTTCAGGCATAACTGGGGATAACCCTGCCATATTTCTCCATTAAATGTGATTGGATCATTTGCAGTGCAGTCCTAACCCTGTCTCCTTTAAATAAGCCCAACTGTGCTTAATGGGGATTAATCCCAAGTAGAGCTTGCAAAATTACTTTTAAAGAAAAAATGATTATCAACAAGTGGATGTTGGAAGCAAAGGGACACCAACCCTTGCATAGAGTGACTTGCAAGAAGGAGCTCTAGAGAGCATGACACCCTTTCTTTTCACCTCTCTGTTTCTTTCTTCTATCTACTGAAGCCTGGAAGGGATCATCCATGAGGTTCCTGCCTTCAAGGATGGCTTACATCCACACATGAGAACCAGTTTTAGGGGCTCTTCTACTAAAATGTAGGTATTCTTCTTTTGTCTATCTCCTTTCCTATCTCAAGATGGATTTCCTGAAGCAAAAAACAAGTTTTACTTTTTTTAACATTACAAGAGCACCCTGAGTATTTCTCTGTTTTCTACCACAAACTCATAGTACACTAGCTATGCTGCGCTCTGCTTGATATAGATACCAAATATTTCCACAGTAGAAGCCATCTATATATCAGAACAGTGTGTGGATAATGCTGTAAGTTCAAGTGCTTCATTCTACTATTGTTTGGTTGTGGTTGCTCTAGCATGTCATTGTAGCAGTTCCTCTTAAGAGCCACTTCTGAAGATCTGTTTCAGAGTAAGTGATTTTGAAATTGCACTCTCATAGTGAGCATTATTGACCCTCAGTGGGAAGAAAATTCCCAGCATGCCTTTTTATAAGCCATGGCTCTGGGTTTGCCTCCTTCCCATAGGAGAAAATCCAGTAAAGTGTCTCATGTCAGGGTAGAGGAAGATGAGCAAGAGTAAGCAATTCCACTGGCCACTGCTATATTGACTATTAGAAGAGCTACCATTCCTGTTTTTGCCATGACTATGTTCTAAAATGTCTAAGAGAGAAACAATATGATGATCAAGGATGTTGGAACCAGATATTTCTGGAGAACTAGACTCATCTCTTGTAGTTCTGATCTTTCTTTATTGTCTGTTTTACCTGGGTGTCTTACAAAGAGAAATGCAACAGCAACGTAATAAAACTGAATTCCATGTGGAAAGCAGCTGACAGAATCTTCTGGTTTTCATGGAAACTGGGCTTACCTACCTACTCGGCTAGTAAGGGATGGAAAGCACTGTAACATTCTCTGGATCTCTGATCTTGGAAGTAACTAGTCACAGACACTTAAGTAATCAATTAATTCCTTGCCATTAATTTATTTTCCCAATAATTTAGGTAGGGTTGTATTATATTATGATTGCACCTTAATGAGGAAAAATCATTTATTATTGGTACAGTTATGTCTTTTAGTTGCTTTTATAGTTACAGGGTTATGACCACAGCGGTGGAAGACAAATGCAGTGGGGGAATCACACAGTTCATTTTCTGGTGTTGCTCATGATCTGTTTGTGTTAAGACAACCAGGGGGTAGGTGGAAGTAGAATGTGTTTTGTAATGAAAGACAGCAGCTTTTAGCATTCAGATTTATTTTTTTTTAAAAAAAGTAACTACAAGTAACAATTTTAGTTCCTTTTCCACAATAGGGAAGTACAGAATTACTTCTCATAGACTGCAGCATTAACAATAACTAATTACTTTGGGGGTCCTTTAAACTATAACACACATTAACTACTTTAAAAAGTAAATTTCCACATTCTATTTCTTGTGTAGATGGCTCTAAGGAAAGGATCTTGCACCTGTTGAAACTCCTGACTTCCTCCAGATAATCCTTAGTCTCTCACATTAAAAAAAAGAGGAACAGATGGGTGAGAAAGAATGAATCATGCCTTTAGTTTTAATAGAGGAAAATTATGCTTCAACTACCTGAAGTTTAAGAAACACTGTCCTAGAAACTTGTGAAGAATCTGATAGATTTCTTGTCATTGTAAGAGTTGGTTCCAACTACTCTGCCACTACACTGCAGTTCAAACAAAATAAGGCAACCAAGAAAAAAAGGGGGGGAAGGAAAATAGACTTGGAGCAAATTAGGAGAACCTACTGGCAAGAAGCTGGCATGTATGGTCATTATCCCCTCCTACAAAGAAAGATACTGTAAAGGCTCTTTTCAGGAAGATGACTCAATCATTCTTCCTTAGCAATGAGAGTTCTTAATAATTTGACAAGGGCATGGGCAAAGGTAGCTGTAAGACATTTTGACACCTATTGATGCCAGGACTGGGGGACTTTTCTGCTAGTTCTACTGTTTTATTGCTGGAGATTTTTGTGGTTTATACATGAAATAATAAAACACAAGTGTTAGTGCCCCTAATGAGCCTGACCTCCAGAAACCCCCAAAATTGGCTTATTAATGTGTCTTCCACAGTGAAGAGCAGGAAAATATCAGGGACTCGCTGTAAGGATCCCCAAAAGACACGTGTTGAAAGCCATGCATTACCCAAAGGAAGGACTAGTAAAAACATTTCAAAAATATGAGGAAACATCATGAGGTCAAAAAGACATTGTCTCCACCACACACCCAAGTGACAGTCAATGATTCAATTAAGTAGATGGAGTATTCCTTTGTCTGAAAGGTACCACTCTCCTCTCTACCACACACCCCATCATCAAAGAGGCAGCTCAAGCCTTTGTAAATCTAATCAGTAAGACATTTATTTTTAAATTATTTTAATTTTAATTTTTTTTTAAAAGTACAAATTATAAACACAACCAATACAACAATTATACTTATTAACATATAAGTGAGTCCCTCCACCCAGGGACCTCAACCTTACATTCATCCCTCTTTCCAAAATTTTATTTGTTTCCAACGCAGGTTTGTTCCCTCTTCCGTTTATTAATACAAATTCTAAAAACTTGCTTTATTTCTCTCCAAAATCTTTCTTATTGAGCATTCATTTTTTCTTAAATACTGTTTGTTAATTTCTCATTTTTAGCTATATCCCATACTTCATTATACCATTCTTCTATTATCACTAAGACATATAACGCAGTTACAACACGTTAGCATTGTCGGACACCTATTGTGAAGGCCAGGAGCTTTCCTGGAACTCATTGTGAAATCCTGGAATTTATTGTTTCAACCCATGAAACTTCCTCACCTCAGGGCACATTTTTAGTATAAATACCAGCCACAAGCCATGCCTCATTGTGCACAGAACTAGTTCTTGGGGACACTATGACTCTCTGTGTTAGCCACTCTAGATTCATCCATCCACACTGCTGGTCTGCTTGATGACTTCAGACTACAAGACAGGTGTTGTATCACCACAGAAATCTCCCTATCTATCGTTCTGGCAAGCTCTCTTTTATTCCATTTCTAGTAGTCTTGTGTGAATGCTTTTTGTATGAATATGTGTGTGTTTGGTTTTATTATTTTTATGCCTTTAATAAATATCGTTAATTTTTCATTTTGTGTTTGTGTGCACCTGTTCAGAGTTAGTCAGGTATACAAAGGTATAAAGATTCCTTTCTCTGTTGCCCCCATTCACATTGCTAAGGTCAAGTTGCTGCTAATTTCCCCATCATATTAGAAACTCCATATTTTCTTGGAATTTCCAAGAGCTCTTAGGGAAACACAAGGGCATATTATGCTCAATTGATTGCACAGTCCCTAAAAGATGCAGCTCTCAGATAAGTTGAATCTCCACAAGCTACTTGGTAGGGTGAGGAAGACGACCTGCCCTCTCAATCATTGCCCTTCATGGCTGGCCATCGAGGGGGGGGACTGCCTTGATGGTGTTCCTTAAGGACATCATCAATGCATCCCTCAGAGAAGGGTGTGTTCCATCTTGTTTAAAGGAAGCAGCCATTAGGCTGCTCCTGAAAAAGTCTTCCCTTGACCCCCTGGACATGAACAATTATAGGCCGGTTTCTATGTTACCATTCTTGAGCAAAGTGATCGAGAGGGCAGTTGCGCTTCAACTCCAAGTGGTCTTGGATGAAACTGATTATCTAGACCCATTTCAAACTGGCTTTAGGACAGGATTTGCAGCTGAGACTGCCATGGTTGCCTTAACTGACGACCTGCGTCTAAGCATCGACAGGGGTAGTGTGACCCTGTTGGTGCTTTTAGACATCTCAGTGGCTTTCGATACGATAGATCATAGCATCCTCTTGGATCGCTTGCATGGGTTAGGAATCAGAGGCACTGCGCTCCAGTGGTTCTGGTCCTTCCTCTCGGGCAGGTCCCAGATGGTGTTGCTCGGGGACAGCTGCTCCAGCAGAAAGGAGCTTACTTGTGGTGTTCCGCAGGGCACCATCCTGTCCCTGATGCTGTTTAACATCTATATGAAGCCGCTGGGTGAGATTATTCAGAGTTATGGGGCTGGGTGTTATTAGTACGCTGATGACACCCAGATCTATTTCTCCTTGTCCCAATCGTCGGCCTTGAATTCCGATGGTGTCTCTCCTCTTAATGACTGTCTTAAAGCAGTAATGGGCTGGATGAGGAAAAACAGATTGAGATTAAATCCAGACAAAACAGAGGTGCTCACGGTAGCGGCCCCAAAACCAGGAGTTGGGTTGCAACATCCAGTCCTGAACGGGGTCACACTCTCCTTTAAGGATTGTGTTCACAGTCTGGGGGTGCTCCTTGATTCATCGCTTCAGATTACTAGCCAGGTGAATGCGATAGTCAGGAGCACCTGTTATCAGCTTCGGCTGATACACCAGCTGCACCATTTCCTGGAAGTAAGGGACCACGAGACTGTGGTGCATGCTCTGGTAACCGATTTCTGCAATACGCTCTACATGGGGCTGCCCTCATGCTTGGTCCAGAAACTTCAGTTGGTACAAAATATGGCAGCCAGAGTGGTCTCGGGAACATCTCAGAGAGACCATATAACTCCAGTATTAAAATCTCTCCACTGGCTGCCTATCAGTTTCCGGGCCCAGTATAAGGTGTTGGTTATTACCTTTAAGGCCCTAAATGGCTTGGGTCGAACTTATCTCCGGAACCGTCTCCTCCCATACAATCCTCCCCGTGCACTCCGGTCCTCTGGGAGGAATTTGCTTCAGCCACAAAAATCTAGGCTGTCTGCAACCTCCCAGAGGGCCTTTTCGGTAATTGCCCCCAAATTGTGGAATGACCTGCCGAATGAGATCCGTCAGATGACAAGCCTGAGTAGCTTTAAAAAAGAACTAAAGACAGATCTCTTTTGGCAGGCCTTTCCTAATTACATCCCGGCCTCAGGGGATCCTGTCCTCTTTTAGTCCACTGGCTATTTATTGTATTTATTGTTTTTAAATGTGATTTTAGACAGTTGCTTTTAATTTATATTTGTTTAATATTTTTTATGGGGGAGGGTGGGGGTGGGGGGTGTTTAGGGATTTTATCTGTATTGTCTTTTAATTTTTGAAAGCTGCCCCGATTGTTTTAACAGAGGGGCAGGGTATAAATAAATATTATTATTATTATTATTATTATTATTTTGATAAATAGAATTTCAAACAAATGACCATTGTGATGAAACATAATGAGTGATGTTAATGTACATTGGAATCACAGAGAACTTGGGTGCTTCCAGACAGATTTTAGCATTACTTGTTGAAAGGCACTGGACATCTATTCTGTCTCTTCTTCCTTAATGGATTTGTTCTGGTAAGAAAGAAAACAAAAAGTTGTGGTAGAAAAGTTTACAACTGGATTAAATATTCCTCTGGAACCTCATCAGATTCAGGGCCCTTTGAACAATAAAAACCTCAATATACACCAATATGTACAACTAAGCACATGATCCAGTATTCTACAGAGACTGATATATATGCCAGTTTCTCTCCCCCACCCACTCACCCCACATACTCTTCCTCCCTCCCTCCCTCCCTCCCCTTCATGTTTAATGAAGACATATGGGGCCCTGGATAAGTTTTTATACACAAAGTGAATGAAACTGCTGTTGCCAACATTGAAAAGGCCATGCTGTCAGTGTAGCACTACAGATCTTGTGGAACACACAAAGATTAAAACTCAGACAACTGAAGAGCTAAGCTGTCAAAGCTTTTTGGCTGTATGAGTCTTTCTGTCAGTTTTACCTTCTCCTGTATTCATAATATCATCATCATCTTGAATTATTTCCATTTTTTTAAAAAATATAGAAATATGCAAATTTTGGAAAGCTCATATGAAGAATAGACCAAAATAAATTCTCACCCATATGTAGCCCACTGTGAATACAGTTCCCACATGCAGATGATACAGAGAGACTTCACAACAGTCAAATAAATATTCTAATTAAATAAATAAATGTCATCCTTTTCCCCTACATGACTACATATGAACTCATTTGCAGACAATGTTAATGACTGCTATGCCAGGTGAGCTTTTTATGTTGCTGTTGTTAACTACCATCAAATTGACTTCAACTTATGGGAACCCTATGAGAGACCTCCAAGTTACCCTGTGTTTAACATCTGTCCTCAGGTCTTGCAGACTCAGAGCTTTGGCTTCCTTGATTGAATTTATCCATCTGGAATGAGGTCTTCCTCTTTTCCTACTGCTTTCTTCCTTCCCAAGCATTTGTAAATCTAATCACTAATCTTTACTAGTGAGTCATGTCTTCTCATGATATGTCCAAAGTACAAAAGTCTCAGTTTAGTCATCTTGGCTTCTAGAGAGAGTTCAGGCTTAATTTGCTCTAGGACCCATTGTTTTTTGTTTTGTTTGTTTGTTTGTTTGTTTTTGTTTTTAGCAGTTTACCGTATCTGTAGAACTCTTCTCCAGCACCATATTTCAAATGAGTTGATTTTCTTCCTATCAGCTTTCTTCACAGTCCAGCTTTCACACCATAGATAGAAATGGGAAAGACAATGGTGTAGACAATCCTCACTTTAGTTTTCAATTATATATCTGGACATTTCAGGATCTTGTCTATTTCCTTCATAGCTGCCCTTCCAAGTCCTAATCTTCTGATTTCTTGACTGGAGTCTTCCTTCTGATTAATAACTGAGACAAGGTATGGAAAATCTTGAACTATATCAATGTATTCATTGTCTATTTTAAAGTTAGGTAAATTATCTGTGCTCTGTGTAAACTTTCCATATTCTCTCACTGACCTCGTTCATGTCTCAAAAGTTACCTATATTCAACTAGGGACCTGCTTGTGCTTTTATGAGTGGGGAGGGGGAACTCTAACAGATCATGTCCTTGAAACTTACATTAGGAAAGCTGTGAGAAAAATGAATTTGCAGCAATGCATCCAAAACTTTGTTGTATTGGACATGCTGAGAGGCATATTTTAAAATGTTTTTATGCTGGCAAAAATTCCCCCCCCCCCACACACACACACCAGACCTTACCTTAAGTTCCAGTAAAAGGCAACCCAGGCACTAATGGAGAGTGAATGAAGCTCCATTCTCTTCCGTGCTTGTGATCTCCACAAATCTTGTGAGAAAACATGAGCATGGGAAATTTAAAAAATAAAGAAAAAGTAACACAAAAAGTGTTCACAGAAGCACAAAAACACACTTAAAATATTATAAGTAAACAGGGGAGGTAAAAAAAAGAAAGAGAGAGAGTGCCCCCTACCTGGCTGTTTTGATCTCCCCCAGAAGTGTCCTGTCATTCATGTGAGCACAATGGAGTGAAGTTTCAAATGCCAGCAATGCCAGCAAAAAAGCACCAGGGGAGATCTAATGATGGCTTGGACAGTCAATAAAAATGTTTTAAACAAAATATGATTGTGAAAGGATAATGTTGTTTGGTATGTGCAACCTTGGCGATCATTAGGCTTCCTTATCATGTCATATTTTCTGTATTTGATAAAGTCCTAAGGCTGTGAAGTACTGTTTTCAAGAAGTGAAAGAATTCTTCACAGGTGACAATGCAGTTAGATGGGGAGGGGTTTTCTGGGCAAGTGATCTGGAGCAGCAACCGACTGTGCCCCATTCTCACAGTACAATCTTATAAATGACCACTCAGATGTAAATCATGTTGATTTCATTGGATCTTATGTTGGCACAGGAATGCAGCCTAAGGTTTCTACAATCCTAGCAATTGATCCATTGGGGGAAAGATCTCTTCTGCTCATCCAATAGCTTCATTCTCTAACAAAAGGCAAACATATACCAAAATATGAAAGAGAGCAGCAGCATTCAAAGGATGGATATAATTGATTGTGAGCTATAAACTATATTATCTCTTGACTTCTGAATTGTTGACCCTGGCACTTACCACTTACACACACTGCTAGAAGAGAAAAGGCTGGAGGTTGCATTGTCAAAGAGATTAATGCATGGTCAAGGAGGGAAGCTGCAGGGCTGGTGTCTTTTCTTTTTCTTTTTTGGCAATAAAAAAGTATCTTGGGGAACACAAATATAAGAAGTGCTTTTCCAAAAGCAACCCTTGGAAAGTGCTTAGATAAAATTAATTATAAATATCAATCCTCTGCAGCTGTTGCTCTCTCTGGAGGATAGGGAAACTATTTGTTTTTCACAATTTGACAAAACACTATTAAGGAAAAAAATAATTATCAGTTAGAAATTTAAAGAGTATTCATTTTCTTTCTCCAAAACAAGAGAAAATACTAGAACAGCACTCTTTTAAATTATACTTTGCTGTGCCCTGCACTTTGCCTATTCCTTCATGCATCTTTCCACCCTCTTCATGAATCAGTGTGGTATACCAGAGTAGAGCAAGGTGGAGGACTCCAACTGCCACCAGTCTTGGCCAGTATGGCCAATGTCACACATAACAATAGTATGAATCCAATGGCATCTGAAAGGCCATAAGTTCCCCATTTCTTTGTGATAGTGTTGGTACAGAATCAGGCAGAAAGAAGTTCCAGTTCATACCAGATCTGAAGCTCATTTGTTGATCTCAAGGCAATCACCATGATATCTCACACCTCTTTTTGAATGTTATGATGCCTTGACCTCTTTAGATAGCAAGGCTAAGAAATCAATTAATCATTAATCTTTGGAACTGGAGTCACTTTTCCCAGTTGTTTCCCCAATTGCTTTCTCAATAAATAAATGGAGGAAGAAGTATAGACTGCCAAATCTGGAGCCCATGTTCTGACTTAGATGGGAAAGCAGCTTGAAGAGAGATAAATAGCAGTATGAGAAGGTTACACATCTTTTTAACACTGCCATACGCTACTATTGATTGCAACTCATTAGTGATTCATCTTCTGACCATGTTGCGGTATCTGGGGCAGCTTTTAAATAAAACAAACATAAAGGACCACACATCTCTCATCTAATATTAAGACCTGCTCTTAATATTGTATTGTAGCAAAGCTAAAAAGTAACTCTTTAATAAAACAACATGGTTGTTGGATGTCAGTGAAACAGATATACTCCTAGGCCTATGTATCTCTACAGAAAGCCTATCATAGGCAGGTAATTACGGACACTAGTTATTGAGAATCTATCATATCTGGAGCCCACAATTTTGTTGGATCCCTATATACATATTTAAGAATAATGACCCTGAGTTTTTTTCTTCAAGTTTAATGATATTATCCTGATTTTTACTCAAAATTCAATCTGCATTCCCCCTCGTTGACTACTAGCAGGGAGGGAGGGAGGGAGGGAGGGAGAGAGAGAGAGAGAGAGATTCTAATTGCTTATAGGGCATACAAGTGAAATATTATGCAGAAGTCTTGATAACTGAATTCAATATATGCTCATAGAAAATAAAACACAGTAGCCTCCAGTGCCTGCTTCTATTGTATTACATTAATTATGAAAGTGTCTCACATTTGAAAATATGAGGGGGACTGTTATGAAAGCTGGAAATTACTTTCTTCCTTTGGTAGATAAAACTTAGTAAAAACTGTTCTATTGGAAGATATCAGCTTTATTGCCTATAGCCTTTCCCCATTTTTATTTGCTCATTTGAGCCATATGTGACCACTTACAATGGAATTGCAGATGGCTGTGGGTTTAGCTCCCATCATGCTATGCTCCAGCAGGATGACAGCCAAGTAATCCCCTCTTTTTACTATTTCCTTTTATTGAAACATACTTTCACTCCACTGTTACTTTAACATTCTTCTTTCATTCCCATACACAGCTACAAACCTGTCTCTGGGAACATAGGAAACCTAGGTCAAGGAGGAAGAACAAGGAGGGACAAAAGGAGCATTAGAACAGAGACAGTGTTTTAATTCTCTATGTGATGATTGAAGCAGACCAAGTGCTCCAAAAAAACCCTGCTCCCCTTTTCATAGACATAAACCTGGATGATAAATGGTATGTCAAAACTCAAGAAAACTGTGTTACTCAAGCAAGGATTAAGTAGAACAGGAAGCCATGTTAACCCAGTAAGGTGTAGCCATGGGAATGGATTTAGGGTTTTGTTCCCTGCTATAAGAATTCTGTCTCCCATGAAAAAAAATTTCCCTACACATCAGGGACTTAAAACTGAAGCTGAGCATTTAGAAATAGAGTTTAGGCTTCCAAAGAAAAGAGGCAGATAAAGTTACCAATGGAATGCAAACACAGCAAATATAAGAGTTCTAGGTGTGAACACGTTTCAGTGTCTTTCTGTTACCTGCCCTGCTACCTTCTCCCTTCCAATAATTCATGAATTCACTATATTTCATAAATTGGGTTATTTATTGGCCTTAGATAATAGACCAGGGCTTCCCAAATGAAAGGACTCAAGGTGTGCTCAGATAACCTAAGGAAGAGGCCATCCAAAATTCATGAAAGACATACCCAGGTAGTAATTATGTGGTCCCCCCTTGGACTGTTAGTTAGGGTGGACAGGTGCTAGTTCTCCTGGATGTACCTGGAAGTGAATCATTCACAATTTCAATCATGTGGACGGACACTCTTTGCTCTGCAAAACCAGTTTTCCTCCCCATCTCTCCTAGAATTTTAAAGGTTGCCGGACACACATCCATTTTAACATCTCAGCCATTAGTGAACATTGATATAGCTGAAGCTTGCATTGTTTAACTATGGGAAACTTCAGCAAACATTGTAGTCCACCCATAGCATCACTTCAGGGGGAATATCAAGTATAAATATCACCCTAAAACATAGCCAAAGTGCTCAGTTTCCCAGAGGTTGTCACTTTGTTGGTTTGTTGAGTCACCTGGCATGCATAGTCATACTTCTCTGCATGAATCTCTGCTCTTTAGACAGCTATAGTATAGCCCATCATCCCAAACTCTATTTCTCTATCCCAAAGCCTCCTCCTATTATTTGCTAGACTTGTGTGATTGTTTGAAGCCTGAGTGTTCATGTAAATGCTTCCAATATTATTTTTCAATAAAAAACATTTTAATTTCATTTCCTGACTCTGAGTCTTGTCAGTTACTACTGGTATACGTAGGTCAAAAGATTCTGCAGTCACCCAGTCTCTCGCTGCCATATTTAGCTAATTAAAATTCCCCATAGTAATATCTGGGCATGAGTGGGTTCTTCTTGTCTTGACCCACAAGAATGAAAGATATTTTTTGGTGAACTCAACAAAGGAATGGATTTTTTAAAAAATTATAGAAATAAAACCAAATTCTGCATTTGCAACAAACAATAATGATCTCTGCATCTTTGTTGTACACACTAGAAGCAGCAGATAGGTTGTTTGCATTTTTAAAAAATCCATAACATGGAAAAATTCCTTCCCCACTCCCAAAGCAACCAGACACTACCTGGGGATTTGCAAGTAAGCATGATGTTACCCAGGGTGGGTCACGCTGAAGGTTCATCCAGTAATGGTCAACCAACAAGCCTGTAGGCCTATAAATAGGCCTGCTGTTGATCTCTCACAGTCACACAAGATTGTAAAGTCTCGCAAGACTTCAAACAAAATGTAGTGCATAATTTGCTTCAGATTGCATTCCTAAATCTTTCATGAGACTTAACACCAAAACTATGTGGAGCTTCAACTAAACCAGGCCTGGAAGCAATGGTGCCAGTCCACAAGAACTTGATGCAACGTGTCCTCTCCATGAAGCCTAGAAGCAGCAGATTGGTTGCTTGCATGCACACACTCACCCACATATATATATATATATATATATATATATATTTAAAAATCAGCCAGTTATTCTGTGCTTGCTGTCTCTCTCTCTTGCTTTGCTATGCTTTCCAGACGTGAAAAACACATGTTTTGGTCAGAGACTGTTTACATACATGATGAGAGCATGAGGAGAAAAAGTAGTGATTTTTTTCTTCTTATCTTGCTCTTACCAAGAGGCTAGGAATCTTCTGAGCCCTGAAAATTCCTCATTGAGGTGAGAAATTTGGGGAGTATTCCTTACAACCTTAATCCACTGGCAAGCTGTTGCGGGGAGGAGCACTGGGCCTGAGAATATTATGATGCATTATGATTCAGTCCAGTGGTTCTCCACGCAGGGTAGCTACACAGTGCTCTTAAGGTTCCCAGTCTGAAGCCTGGGTAGCACTCCTACAACATAGGTGGTCCATGAGGGAAAATGTCCTCACCCCCCCTCCCATATATATGATCATAACAAACTTTCAGTATATTCTTTTCCCATGGTTCATGTCATAAGGGGGGTGTTTGTTTTGTTTTTGTTTTCATTAAAATATATGAAGTAGATAGCTCATGTTGACAAATGTGCAATTCAAAATCCATTGTACATTGTCAGTGCTATATAAAGGTGCTGCCTATATGACAAAAAAATTCTGACGGACTTCGAAAGATCAATGATCTGTACACATGGCTGTTTGAACACACACAAGTCATTTGGGGGTGGGTGGCAAAATTCACCCTATAGTCCATGAGTGGCGGATCCAGGGATTCATCCAGATCTTGTGGGAAAATCCGTATGATTATCGAATAAGCGATCATTTGCACACCCCCATTCAAACAGATACGAATAGGCAATGCGATCTGATTGGCTGAGGGGGCAGGGCTAGCAAAGAGGGGAATTGGCCGCGATTGCTGTTGGATTCCCTGCTACACGAGGGTCCAGTAAGTCCCTCAAATGGCGATTTTAACGTTTTTCATTTTTATTTTATGTTGTAAAGACGTAATAATGACTGTCCATATCACAGGGAGCTTTTTAAATAAAAAAAAAAGGTGGTGGGAGATTTAAAACCGCTTGGTAGATTGCTCACTGCAGCCAGTTGGTTAGGGGGTCATATGGAGTTTAGGGAAGAGTTTAACCATGCAGGCAGATCATACGCATTCAGATGCCTGCCTTTTCAAATTGTTTACCCCCTGTACAGATTTTTTTTACCCTTCATGTAGACAGGACCACAATTGGACCCCCGTATCAACAGAACCAATATCCACAGGTTCCGTTATCTATGGGACACAAAATAGGGACACATAGAGTTGCTCTGGAAAATGCATAGAACATCCTCTCTAGTCATCTTCTAGGTCCTCCAATGCAACTCTATGGTATATTTTCAACTGGAAGTCCTTTGTTTTAATAGGGTTTGCTGTTATCCATGGTTTCGAGTATCCATTGTTAGTCAGGGAACCAAACCAGCATAGATATGGGGCTCTGACTGTGTATGTTTATGTGTGTGTGTATCACTTATTAAAGCTTTTGTGTGTATAGCTTTGCATACTTTTAAAAATCTGAAACCCATTGCAAGGGGGAAATCTGTGAGAGTTCTGGAAAATGTGAATGAGTAATTGCATACGGAAATGTATATCTGAGAAATTAATTTCTCATTCCTAGAAAGAAAAACTGGACATTTTTAAGGGACATCAAAGAGTCTATGATAATTCTCACATCCCTAAAGAGTGCTTTACTCTTGGGTTAGGTCAATTGTGTTGTAAAAATTGATAGCTAAATATAATTTTTAATTCCAACTAGGGAACACCTACTGAATCAATGGAACTTACACAAAGGTAGACTTACCAAATCCCCATTAATTCATGTGATCTGCTATACTGGATACTAATATATGTATTTTGACCAGAACCTCTATGGGAAAATTATGTCTGGTCACCACTGTCCAGAAAATGGTGTGGTCTTGAGAAGCCAGAAATGGCATCTTGAGAGACATGATTAATATGGCTACAAATTGTATATTTATTTATTTATTATCTCTATATTTCTATACCACTTATCAGTGCCAAAGCTCTCCCTAAGCAGTTTACAACATAAAACGAGTAAAAATAAAACAATTAAAAAGTAACAATTAAAATTACTTTTTAAACATATACGTGTTAAAGCAATAAAAATAATAAAACACACCCCAATAATAAGCCTCTGTGCCTGCAACTACAAATCAAAAGCTTGCTGAAATAAAAAATGTTTTTGCCTGCCACTGAAACGAAAGCAGGGAGTGGGCCAGCCTAGCCTCCCAAGGAACAGTGTTCCAGAGGGTAGGAGCAACCACTGAGAGGGCTCTCATTATATGATGTGAAATGAAATGTGTTCATTTTCTTGTTGCTTCATTATTCCTCTTTAATTTTTGCAGTAATTATTTTTAAAAAGCAAAGATATTTGTGATTTGTATTAAAATACTAAAATCAGTTGAACAACTCCAGACAAACGATGTAGTCAGGGCACCAGCTTAACACACACACATACACTGTGTTTGTTAGTTGTTGTAATCAATAAATCCTAACATCTGTCGTCAGGTCTAGCAGTATAAGACCTGTTGAACCTCAGGGGCCAAGTCACTTATCAAACTAGTAATTATGTCTTTCATACTCATATAACTTCCATGTTAGCCTCTTCAATATTCCAGCAGTTGTCTGGTCAATAAAAGGTACCTGCAGCTGTTTCACTTAATCTCTAACTTCAAATGCATATAACAAAGTGAAAGAAATCCATTAAAAAGAACCGTTCGCAGTGAACATTACTTAGTAGAAAGTTAAAGAGCAATTATGCATTTGCCACTTATTATAAAAGTTGTTAAGAGGAAAAGTCAGGTCTATAAATCAATCATGTTTCAGGTACATGGATTTATACATATAGGGACTTCTGTGCATTTTCATAAAGAACCAGACAGTCCCAATCTTCAGAATTCTTCTGTGCATTTTCATAAAGAACCTAACAGTCCCGTTTCTGGCACACACTAATGGGATCTTTTCACATGCTTCATTTGTCTGCTGGTGAAGAAATTGATATTTTATCTTCAGTTTAATTAACAGGAAACTCAGAAATGCATCCCTGACCCATAAGACCTTTGATTTGAATTTCAGTAGAACTGCTCAATGTTTAAGAAAGGCTTGAAGAACAGATATGCTTCTGAGGATTATAGGATTACTAGCTGTACCCAACGTAACATACGCCACTGGTGCATTCAGGGTAAGTTGCTCTGTTGCCCTGCCCCTGCTGCTGTTGCCACCACCAGTTAACTGCTTGGGTCCCGTCGCAGTGGCAGCAGGGGTTGTGGTTCGATGATGTGACCCCCTGGGCACCTGGGCAATATCAAAACCCATATCAAAAGCTAGTCTAATCCTATAACACATCCACATGCAAATTCCCTGTCCACCTGATAATCCACCCTTGTCACTCAATCTGCATCTACACCCCCAGCCTCAAAAGGGCCCCTCCCTCCTCTCATTCCCTCATCCAATCACCACCCAAATGTAAAAAAAAGCAATACTTTTTTTCCCTAAAATAATACCATGTAGCTGAACCGTGTGAAAGGACCACTGCCACTCCAAGCTCCACGCTGCAACCACCCAAGCAGGGAACATAACAGAGTACGTTATGCCAGGCACACCTATACTAATACTAATAACTAATACAATTATGCCAGTGGCTCTAAACCTTTCCTTTACCAGGGACACCCTATAAATATATTTTGTTTCCATGGGCCCCCAAGACTTAACTCAAGATTTAAAACCCTAACAATAATAACAACAACACAATTACACCAGTGGCTCTTAACCTTTTTTTTAAACCAGGGACCCCCTTTAAATATCTTTTGTTACCATGGGCCCCCAAGATTTAACTCAAGATTTAAAGCCCTAACAATAATAGCAATAATACCTGGTAACAAAAATAATAATACAATTACAACAATGCCTCTCAACCTTATCTTTACCAGTGGGCCCTTTAAATATCTTTTATTGCCATGGTCCCCCAAGACGTTAGATGCAAACCAATAATAATAACAACAACAACAACAACAATAACAACACATTTTCACTATCCATGAAATCTCAGAAGCAATGGAGGGGGAGGGAAGACTTTTCTCCTGCTTCTTCCTGCAAGTTTGTGGCTGAAGTGGGTTGAATGGCAATGTGCAGGCCAAGTCAGTTAGCCAGCCAGTGCCTTGGCTCCTGTCACATGGCCACTCCACTGCAGACAGAAGGTGGTCTGAGCAGCCTTCAAGCCTTCACAGACCCCTGTGTGGACATTGAGGACACCTCGGAGTCCCCAGACCCCAGGTTAAGAACCACTGCTCTAGATACTTGGCGAAAGTAGCATGTAAAAGCTCTGCCTCATTTAGAGAAGAGGGGGTCCAGGGACCCTTATCTAGCACTTGGTAAAAATAGATATAAATAGAAAAGGGAGCAAAGCAGTCTCTCCAGCAAGAGGTGTGATAGTCACCTCTAACCTTTTCATGAGTCTTTGGGTTCACCTTTGCCCAACCCACAGACTGTAGAGCCTCAGCCTTCTGCTCTGACACCAGCTGATCTTTGAGGGCAGCATGCTGGATTCCCATTGGGGGGAGGCTGGTGACCAATGAGATATTACTTTGCTCCATTCTAGTCCCCCTCCCTTGCTGGCTTTGGCTCCTCCCACTGGCCAGAGGTTTTTTTTAATCAGGCAGCAGCTTGTCCAGTGCATCATTTGCAAGGAAAGCCTATCTCCACATGGGAAGCTGAGCCAGGGGCAGCGAGAGGACCCAAAAGGGTTCCCCAAGGAAGAAAAAGACGGCCTGGAAACCCAGGGCAGCCTCCCACCTCTTTCCCACCACTTTTTAGGTTTTTTTCTTTTGTTTTGTTTTTAGCTTGTAAGTTCCTCAGGACAAAAGGTATAGGCTCACTGAGTATAGGCTCACTGAGAGGCACCAGGCATAGCCTGGGGACAAACCAACCCAGGTGTAGCCAAAACAGCAGAACTGTGCAGGAGAAAGGGCAGAAAAACAAAGGCTTCAGCTAGCAGCTGTTCCACAGCTCTGAACCACTTTCACACAAAAAAAAACCCTACAGATAGTGAGGTTCATCCAAAAATAAATTGAGGTCTTTATCTTCAGTTTCAGTATAAACAAACACAGTATATACACAGCAAACTTCATTAACAAACTCTACAGCAACACTACTCTTTCTCCACAACACCATCCCACACACAATGAATTGTGTGCTTTGGCTATATAGGAGTGTTTGCTAGTCATCCCTCTGCCTAGCCACAGGTGCAAACAAACCCACTTCAGTTGTCCTAGTCTGTGGTCTGTTGCTCCAACGTTTTTCCTTTTGCACTTAAAGCAATATTACCCTGACAGAAAGAGGGGGAAAGTACTCATATTTTTGGGTGCAGAAGGGGTGAAAAACAGAGGAAGGAAAAAAAAAACTACTCTACAGGTAGGACAGGAGGAAAAAGAAGAAAGAGGATGGGGGATGCATAGAAAGCAACATCATTTTCCCTCAGGCATGCATATTAAGACAGCAAGGGGAGCTGGCTGCGTATTTAGTTACTGCAACTCAACAGGAAAAGATGTGCCCATAGGCCAAGGAGGTGGTGCTGAGAAACACCCTCAAGCTGCTGATTGGCCAGGTAACAGAGCACTATGATTGGTTGGGTATGTTTCCTACGCAGCCAATCATCACACTGGGAACGGCAACATACCCAAGAGAATTATATATAGAGAGAATTTTCCTCTTATTGTAAGGCTACTGGGCACCAGTGGTCTTGACCGTGTAGATATTTGTTGTAGAGGAGAGTTAACTGACCAGAGATGCAAACAAATTTCTAAAATAAATTGGTAGAACAATGGATTGTAAGCATTAATTCTGGGCTTTAGATCCAGCACTGTGAAAAGATTGGCCTGATCACAAATGATAGAGAGGATTTCAGGGAATTCAGCAGTAAAAAGTGAGGTGATGGCATTTTTCTGCTATGGCATAAAGCAGTGCTGGACTGTCAGCTTCTGGAAACTAAGTTAATGATTGACACATGGAATAACGAGGCAAGACACAGAAATTGGGTTGAAATATGGGCCACTTTATTGATCTTATACCTATTTAGTTATTTATTTCTTAGAGTATGCAAACCTACAAGGGGAGACCCAGTACGGGACCGGCTGGAGCAGACGGTCCTCCTGACCTGTCGCCCAGCTTCCTTGGGCGAATCACCTGAGCCCCAGGGGGAATCCCAGTGTTCAGGGTGCCTCCTGGGTGCCATCTGCTGTGGCCCCCCCGTCTGACCGCAAATTCTCAAGCCATACAGCTTCTGAAGAGGATTGCAACCTGATGCTGGCCCCAAGGATAGCCTACCTCTGCTGCACACCATCCATTCAGATGCCAGTGCTGCTCAGTACGGTCCATCCTTCCACTCAAATTGAGGTTGCCATAGGTGAATGCTGGATCCTTGTCTCCCCACTCCTGCAAGTGACCACCTATTTACTGAACCGTACCCGAGTCAATTGTCCAAGTCCAAAGTGACAGTATGGGGTAGGCAAAACACCCCCCGGAAAAGGGTAGGTAAAAATTCCTACCCGGCCCATGATGCGACCAGAACTCTCATACTGTGGCAGAAGCGGGTGGGTGGGTTCCGCTTCCAAGGAAAAAGAGGAGGAGGCCAGGGGCGGCAAAGGGCTAAATAGGCCTGACTCAACTCTGCCCCTGCCTCCTCCTGGCCAGGGCATGCCTTCACCCTGGCCATTCTTTTCCCTCGTCCCATGCACATCATTAAAACACCTCCCCCGGATCATCCATTCTTACAGATCCGGGGTGTGTGTGTGTCTGTTAATGATTGACGCATGGACCATTTAGCATTCTCAACATGAAAACACTATTTTAAGGAGCCTCCATTTGATGATAACATTCAAACTTTAAATCATTTTGTGAGATCAGGGTAGGTTTCTCAGGATCTGTGACACTGAGAAAGATTGGGTAACATGACTGAAAGGTACTCAGAAGTTAAAGCAATGAACTACCAAACAAAATCTTTTAATCTCAAAATTCTATATGTATCACTGTAATAGTGAAAGAAGCATTCTGATGATGACAGAAATATTCTGTGCACCCATTACTGGCACAAGCTATGGAAGCTCCCTCATCTATTTAAATAAACATCTTCTATATTATGAGCAATATTTTACATATTAGCAATCTTTTATTAATAGTTACATCATTCTTGTGCAAAACATTTTTTTTAGAAAATCACATTGTTCTGTGGAATACTGCTACCAATTTTTTAATGGCTCAACTTAGATTTCAAATCAGAATTTTCATTTTACATAGAACCATTGTCTCACTTCAATTGAGCACTTGAGGCTTGTTGCTTGTTGTGCTGATTATTAATCAACAATAAGTTGGTCTTGATTACTTTGGCAAGCATCCAGTGAACAGATTACCACTGTTGTCAACTCTCAAATGCCTTCAAACATTTATCCTACATGTATACCATTAAGGACACATTGTTCTCCTTGCTGCCTATCCTTGGTATGGATAGGCAGCAAGGGGTTCCTGTGTGCAGAGCAAACACAGAAGAATAAGATGGCACATATGAAGGGAGTGGGGAAAATATGTGCCCTCCATTTGAAATTTTAAAAAGTTAAGTGATGTTAACCACATGCCAAATATGGAGTGAATATTTTGCAAATACAGTATTCAAAAATCTGGAAGGTAATCAGTATTAAAATTTACAAAGGAGTTTTTTGGAAGCTCATTTATTTTTCATATTTAATAAGACCAATGGTAGATGTTGGCTTTGGAGTAGTAAATCCACACCAGGTTTGAGTTCAAACTTTAAAAGAGATATCCATCATAGTAATAGCATCCAACAAACTGTCAGTTGTAACATACCACTGTATGGCAACTAGGAAATGCCATCAAATAACAAGGGATCTATCTAGTACATACTCAGCACCTTAGGTAGCTCCTTTGAAGTATGGAGTAAATATTCACCACTTCATTGTCATCAGCAACATCACTTGCAATTAAAAAAGGCCAAATACCTTCAACAAAGTAACCTTTCAAAAACCATTTGCAAAATACATTCAGTGACATCCAGCTGAGCTGACAATAAATAACCCTTTGAAAATGTTGTTCCCCACACATATTCAAAGAGCAATGCCTTGCTTACATGCCTTCAGAACTCTTTCCAGAAATCAAGAACCTTACGCTATTGTAGTTTGGACATATCATGAGGTGGACAGACTCAATCAGGGAAGCCACAGCCCTGACTCTTCAAGACCTTAACAGGCTGTAAACAACAAGGTGTTGTGGAGGTATCTCATTCATAAGGTCACCTTAACCTGAAGGCAATTTGATGACAATTAACTATAACAGCAGCATGTTACAGGGTTCCAGTTACAAAGTATATGATTTAGATGTGCAGCCACATGTATGAAGATTCCTCCACCAGAACTTCCTGGATTTTACAGAATGTCAGTGGAGGTGAGGGTGAAGCAAAAGGGGGCATTGAGAGTGTTGCCAGTATCTAGTCTGCCTCCCACTGTATCAGTTGCACACGCAAGGCCTTCAGTCTCTATTATATCTCTACCAAAAAGAGGGCTGCTTAAAGCTGTTACAAGTGATCTATATGGGGAAGCCATTTATTGTACACTCCTTTATATTTCTTTAAAAATAAATTAAAAAAACCCTCTTTTCATGACGAACTACCCCACATTAAGAGAAAAAACATGTTTCATTGTCATAGCATTAAACTGGAAAGAGACAATACTAGGTAATTAGCCTGATTAAGAGTTCTTGCTATGAGGAAATCATGACCATTCTGTTTTGATTTGATCCTTGCCATCATAACACTATGGTTACAATAATCATACACCCAACCAATTCGCATTTCCTAATGATCCTTCCCTTCTTTTAATTGGACTCTAAAACTATTAATTAGGTCCAGTGGCACATTCCAATTTTGATTCTATTTCTCCTCATTCCATTTCTGCAGGAATACATTAACTTTCCCAGTTCTGTAGCATCTGCACATGGATTTTAGAATTTGATTAGTTTGCTCCATTGTGAACTTCATTCTGTTATATTGTTCAGAGAATACTTTCTAATGAAAAGACAAAAAAAAAATGGGAGGAGAATGGTAAAGAGAAGGAAAGGGAATAAATCTTGTTGATTGACAGGTTTGTCCATATTTTTTTTTAATACAATTATATTTATTTGTCTCTGGCACAATATCTATTGCAAAACACAATGTTAGCACAATATATCTGCTAAAACAGATCATAGGCCACCAAAGCCCTTATGCTTGTATAGAAAAGGATTCACATAGAAGATAAAAAATAAAGGATAAAACCAAACATTGATACAATAACGTAATACCACAGGCTAACATTGACAATGGCAGCTAACACAACTGACCCCTTTGCAGTCCACTGACAGCATCTTTAAGAATTTCCAGAGATCTTTTGAGGTGCTACTGTGAAGGCTGCAAGCTTGATAGTAGTATTCTTTCATTCTTTCTTTCTTTCATTCATTACATTTATATACCACCTTTCTTTCAATGTGAGATCCAAGGTGGCTTCCAAAACTGGTAAATTAAAAACAATTACAATAAAATTTAAAGCAAAATCACAGATAAAACATTTTAAAATAATTTTAACAATGAAAAGAAGCTGAAAAAAGATTAAAAAGCATCCAATAAAAAGTCCCCCTACTTATACATTAGAAGCCTGCATAAGCAAAAACATATTTGTCTGCCAGTTAAAGGAAAGCAGGGAGGGGGTCAGCTAGCCTCCTGTGGAAGGGTGGTCCAGAGGATGGGAACAACCACTGAGAAGGCTCTCTCTTGTGTCTTCACCAAATGAGCCTGTAATGGTAGCTAGAGTGATCTACCAACAGGTCACTAATAATATCTGGCCTCTCTTGGTTTATAGAAGCAGCCAGGCAGGGACTGGCAAAATAGTTAAGAAGAGTAGGAAATGTCTCACTGCTGCAAGAGAGGATTTCATCCTGTTTAAAAGTGGTTCTGGTGAGTTCATCACTGGGGTGAGGGGATCCTCTCTGAATTCCACCATGCTCACTTTCTTCAGTACCATTCTAGAGCATGTAGTAACACCCTAGCCCCAAGAGGTAATACCTCTTAAATAAAAAAAAATGATGAGCAATGTAACAACTGGTGTCTCAGGTCCTGTCTAAATGGTCAAAATAATCCTTATGGAATTTGCTGGGATTACAATCTATTTTAATGGGAACCCACATGGATGAGTCATATTTAGAAGGGGCAGCAAAAAATGCTAACAACAACAACAACAACAATAATAATAATAATAATATTTATTTATTTATTTCCCGCCCCTCTGCGATGCAATTGGGGTGGCTTACAATATAAGCTTTCCGAAAGCCTTCACAGTTTTTCCCAGAGTTTTTAAATAAACTCCAAAGTTTATTCCTGCTCTTTAGGACAAGCAATTAGATTTGAATCACTTTCCCATAGGAGAGGAAGCAGAAGATGTTTGGCTGGATGAGCATTGGTGGGGGGTTTGGATTGCTAACAGAGCAAGTGCCCACTGCTGCCATGTTGGATTTTTGCCTTAGTGAGTGATTGCTAAGGTGATAAAACTGCAATTTGTATTATCTTACTCTCTTTTTTTTGTAAAGGTGAGATATCGGATGTACACACCATGGAAGAAGTTTTTTTTGTTGTTTTTTTCATCATCATCAGATTTAAAAACATAAGTAATTCAGTTGCAGCCACCATCTTGGCTAGAGGGCATGTGAAGTTTATGGGGGCTATAAAACCATTAAGACAAGTCACAGCTACTCTGAATTGTTATTACTGTGAAGCAATCCATATTTTTCAGGCTTGTATAGACAAGAGCTCAATGTCAGGCAGGTAAAAATGCCACAGCAGCTACTGGGACTTTTTGTTCCTCGCAAGTGTTCTTTCTCCATAGGAATGTAACTCTCCACAATTTTTGTTTCTCAAATGAAGCAAGGAACAATTTTTTTGTTGATGCAAGAAAGTCTTTGAAAACCACACCACCTTTGAAATCTATTCACAATTTGGGACCTACTCTATGCAAAATTTGCATGTGGCTGTTTTGCACAGGAAACAGCATTTTCTGCACAGGAGACTATATTTTCTCTGCAGTAAATAATATATCCCCAGAAATATTACAATCTCTATAGAAAATACTTTTTTTCCTGCATAGAAAAAGCCAATGTCTATGTAAAACAGCCACATGCAAATTTTGCATAGAGTAGGTCCCAAATTGTGAATAGATTTCAAAGGTTTTTTGTTGCACAACAAATCCACATACAAATTTTGTGCAGAGTAATTCCCAAACTGGAAAGATTCTCCTCCATCCAGGATTCTTTGCATCAGGGTTTCTTGACACTTAAAAAGCATGTTTTTGACCACTTTTGAATATTTTAGAATATTCATTCCATTCCAACTTCTCTGTTGTTGTTTTTCTGTTCCTGATCATTGATTTAGTTGGATCCTTGACCCCTGGATTGGCTTAGGGTGTATATATCACTTTGACTTCTGGCTTTTTGTGATGGATTCTGGAATAGTGGAGACTTGTTACCCAAATTGCTTGGTGTCTGTGGGGACCCTCTAATATCCTAATATTACTTTGGGGGATTTAATTAACTCAACGTGAAATGTGAGAGGCTGGGCAATGGCAGGATCTTTTAACCTATGTATACTGGTAGTAATGGAGGAGATTCTAAGCCAAAAGGTACATATTAAGTTATATGTATTGGAAATTAATATCAACAGCATTAACATAAACACTCAGGCTTCAGACACTCACACAAGGCTGTTGAAAATAAGACGGATAGAGTAAGGGGATCACGGCTTATACTGTCCCAATCCTGCAGGGCTGAGATCTCAAAGTAAACTGGCAGTGAGGAGGTCCAGGAGGCAGAATGGTGACATGAACTGACATGAAATTGAAAGATTGGGGATTTATGCACACTTGGGTGGTGTTTTAGGGTGATATTTGTATGAAATAATTCCTCTGAAGGGATAGGATTTTGAGTGGAATACAATGTTTCTCAGAGGTTCCCAGAGATAGACAATGGGTGCTCTGGAAGAGTTAATGACCATTAATGGGTGCTGCATTTGGAATCGAATAGGAGCAGACAACATCTTCTGTTGGAAGGGGAAGAGGGAAGGAATGTTTTGCAAGCATTAAGGATCCTGCTATTGTTGAGTGGATTAGTGAATGACTCACCTCCAGGTGTTAAGTTCTGATTTAAGTATTTGGTTTTGGGGGATTTCTAAAGGTCCCTCCCTTGGTCATACATGAATACAGCCTTGGTATTAGGGGGTTCCTGGTTTACCTGCTAACCACACGGATGGCCACATTAAGCCTACCCATTAAATATAGGCAATTATTAGATATTTCAAGATCGAGCTATTAGGGTAGGTAACAGATTTTACAATTGTGCCTCCATCTTCTTTCGCTAAACTCCTTGACTAACTGCACCAGACACAGACTTGTTTGATTCCCAGGTAACAGTTTCTCCCTGCTATAGCCTGCCTCTTTTGACATTTACTGCCTGTGTAGGTACAGGACAATCTGGAGTCTTGAAATAAGGTGTGCCAGCACAATGATGACACCCAACTCAGTTTTTCATTTCCATCCAATTCCAAGGAAGCTCTCTTGGTGAGTATCTGCTGTAGGCAATGGACTGGAATAAGCAAAACAAACTGAAGCTCAGTCCAGACAAAACAGATGTGCTTCTGGTCAGTCAAAAGGAATATCAGGGTATAGGGGTACAATCTGTGTGAGATGGGGTTATACACCCCGTGAAATTTAAGGATCGTGTGGTGAAAAAATATTAAGGAGTAGGACTGGAAACAGCCAGCCATCGTATAGGTCTACCACTAGGCTGGGAAAAGATGATAGAATTGTATTTTAATTGTTTATTTTGCATGTGAGAACTCAATAAGCAAAGATTTGTACCCCCATCTTTGCACTGGTGAAAAGTGAATCCGTTCATGGATTCTTCCACTGAGAGTCCAAATAGCCAAAAGCCAGTGGAACAAACAGACAACTCCTTTTGCAGTGTTGAAAGTGTTATTTATTGCTCTTGATATTTCCTTAGCGACAAGAGGTTGTTCTGCCAAAATTAACAAATTGTCCTTGACATTTCTCCCATTGTAAAATGTCAGAGCAGCATGCTGAGTGGCAAAGCATGCATTTAAAGTTATCTTCCTTGTACAAGTAAATCACCCTGATTACCTGAAAGTGCTTGCACTTTGAACCTCATTCCACATTAATGAACAACATGCATGTTGATTCTTTACTAGGTAGTTTAACTGGCTGAAGTATTTATGTATGATGGACCTATTAAATCAGCTGATCATTATCCAAGAGTATGTTAGGAAAAAATGCTACATAACTTAAGTGTACAATAATAATTTTTGAACTGTAAACAGGAGAAAAGCAGATACAAATTCAGCATCTTCAGAAGATTAAAGGGAGAAATGATTATGTATTCCTCTTCAGGGAAAAAGAACAACTTACTTAAGTAAAGAGAAACCTATGTTTTGACAAGATGGTGTAGTCTTGGCCATACTGAAAATCATACACAAATGATGGCTCTCTGGAGTTAGTCCAAAACCCCAAAAGCAAGATAGTCTCTACCCCCACCCCAATTCCATGCACAGAAGAAAATTGGACTGGCTGTGGAACACTGCACCACCTCACCTGAGGTGGAAGCTAGCTTGGTAGGTGTCAAAGAGACCCCATACCATAAACAGCTTTATACCCACTGACTGAAAGTCCAGGGAGCTTTAGAGAACTGGACAGGGGGCTGCATGTGGACATGGAAAAGCCTAGTAGTAGAACTAGTACTGTGGTACTCAGGACTTTTTCGGACAGGGTTTTGCAACGCTAGCAGCCTCATCCCCATTGTGAGGCTGCTGTGCTGCAGGGCGTCCCTTTCGGATGACGCTCCCCCCTGCCGATACTGTTGCGTAACTGCTGGGACGCTGCAGCATTATATTTGGTGGTTTTCTAATCACGAAAGTTGATTGTGATTAGAAAAGCTCCAAATATGGCGCTGCAGCATCCCAGAGGTTATGCAACAGTATTGGAAGAGGATCGGCAGGGGAGAGAATCATCAGAAAGGGACACCCTGCAGCACAGCAGCCTCACAACAGGGACGAGGCTGCTAGCATTCCAAAACCCCATCCAAAAAAGTCCTCAGAGAAATGCAGTTTATCTCCTTGCACTTGAAAATCTCACTGTTTGATAACTTGGGCACAGTTCTCACCATCCTTTCTCTGGATTAACACTGGAAGCACTACACAGTCCAGAACAGATGTACATTATCTTTTAACAGAACAGTAGAAAGGCATGCTCCTGACAACAGCAGGATACCCTCATCAATTGTATAGCCTTTCAGCATCCAACAGCATCCAGTCCCTCACTGAGGTATTGAGAAGATATATTAATGACACGGAGAGAGGAAACCAATGGTGCATAATGGAACATCCTTGTTCTGAAGGACATTAAATGGTGGATTTCTCCAACATGGTGGACTAAATTTTCATTGCAGATATTAGACCTCTTCCTCTGGCTTTTCTTCGCAAATGAAGATTCAGGAAGGACTCATCCCGTGCTTTCTGCAAGCACGCTGATGACTAAAAAGGCCAATCCGAGATAAGACCTCTTATTGCACTGCTATCACTGTATCGATGTGAAACTAGGAGACTAAGGAGATTTTCACATGGGGAAACTATTCCCCAGAGAGATCGGGACAGAAATGGGGCTGTTCTGGAAGCAGCACTGCATTTTGCATGCCCACTTCCCTCTCCCAATCTTCCGTTGTCCTCACGCTGTGCTCGTTCTATTTCTATTTAGTAACGACAAACTCTTGTTAATAAAAAAATCACAGAACCTAGCGGGAGGTAAATAGAATGAGTACAGCATCAGGATGATGGGAGATGGGGAGAGGGAAGTAGGGTTACATGTGTTTCCAAGATGTTCACCGTAATAAACTAATTTCCAATGTGTGTGTATGTTGGGATGTGTGTGTGCACACACATGTAGTTTAAACTAAACATAACTGATTTAAAACTCAAGGTAAAACAATAGCTAAAAAATTGGAACAAACATTCTGTATCCTCTGGGTTTCAGCACTGAAAAAAAAAACATGCACTTTAAAAGAGATAGTGTCTGTACTAACTTTTAGTTTGAACTTTAAAGTTCAGACTAAGCTTTTAAAATTCAGACTAAACTTTTAAAGTTCAGACTAAAACACAGAGTGGTTTCACTCCTAACTGGAAACCACCAGCAATCAGGGGTCTACAAAGAGCCAGTTTTCTTTGTCTGTAGAGATGAGAGCTATGTAAACAGATAGCTTAAGCACCACTGTTTTTCACTGAGACTCTAATCTCCATCCTGGAAATCAGTCCATTTGCAGAAATAATGGCCAGTACATCAGACAAGAATTTTCTTTCTTCTCCTAGCTGCTAACTTTTGTACCATCCAGCCCAAAGAAGAGTTCAGGAGAACTCAAAAAATTGCCACATGACATTGTAGTGATCTTAATAAAGGTACTTGGGCACTTTGATGTGTGTTTTTTTCCTTCTCATTTGTAATGCTTCTGAATGATATATGAGTATGGGTCAGAATCTGAGTTTGGGAGGCTCATAACGTGAGACAAGCAGTACCACTCTCAGAAATTCTTCTCTAGCTCAGACTTTAATCCAAGCCAAAGAGTAATTAAGTGCAGGCTCACTCCCAACCCATTCAACAACCTTTAGCACAAGGCTTACCAACTACAATAGTTTGTTTTTCCAGTGGTGGTAGTTGCATGCTGAGGTGAAACAGTTCCCCTCCCCTGCCGTTCGCCCTACCCCCAACCCAACAATGACACAGACACAAATTATGCAGAAAGATATATGTTGATACAGATAAAAGGTTGATTACATAGTAAAGTATTGGACTTAGTAAAGAATTGGCAATATCTGGCCACAACTTCGCCTAGGTGATAGCTGCCTGGTTGGCGCCTGAGCATGGGCCTGAAAACTGGATATCGACCAGCCCATCTGCTGGTTGATAACGTATAGGCTAGCCTGCCTGCTAACTGATCAGGTGATCCGGTCATGTGATGGTCACGTGATCCATACCTGAAAAAAGGAGGGGAGGATAACCTGGGGGGGTCCCCCCCTGCTGATGGCCAAGTGTCCACCTCCTCCCCTCCAGGGTATCCATGGCCATGGCTTTGAACTTGACCTTGGAATGGCCTTGGCCCTGGAGTGGAGACCCTGACCGCTGAGTCTGGACCACAACACCCATGCTTACTGCCACCTAAGTTGAGCTTCCCCCCTTTTAGCGGCTCAACTTCCACCAACCCAGCAGCTACCGCCTCCACCCCCCCCAAGCAGTCCAGCCTTCTGACAGGAGGGACTCTGTGTTCGACCTGTGAGGGAAAAGATTGAGTTCCGGACGGAAGTAGGATGTGTATGCCCTGGATCACCATGCCCAGCAGTTGTATATCAGGTGTTGTGAAACCTTCCCCTGCGACCATGGTGGCTGCACCAATCCGGAAAGTGTGCCCTCCATCCCAACTGCCATAATACTGCTTGAAGTATGCTTGTAAACTGGAAGCGAGTCAGCATGGATAAGTCTTCATGAATGAAGAGGGTTCTCTGGGCATCAGGGGATGCTGTAGCAGGTACTCACACGTGAGGTATACTGGGCAGGCCGTTGTCTCTTCCAGCCTAAGCAGGCTTAGGTGAGCCCCTTTTCCCCTTTGATTGCTTTTGGAGTGCTGGATTTGTAGCCGCAGCTCCTCCGCTCCCACCACCACGTTGCTTAGCTGGAGAGCACACCCTGACTTGTACTTGTCCTTCAAGCCACAGACCAGCTCCCCCATGAGTAGAGCTGTGAAGAAAGCAGTGGAAAAGGCAGTGCGGAAAAGCAGAGTCTCATACCTGGAATGACAGATGCCACGCAGGGCTGCCATCAGGTTGCACAACAACCTGAATGAGATGGGTCTGTGTGTGTCTTGCTCTTGGGTCTTGCTGTGGCACCATCCCTCCACCGCACCAAGAATGTGTCCCAGGGGACACCTTGCCCAGCTACTTTACTGAAGAAGGAAATGGCTGCCAGTTGAAGTGACATGGACCTTGGTGCCAGGCCCTTCTCCTTTAGGGATGCAATGTAGTGCAGGACCTCTCATTCAGAAGATGGCCGGGAGCTCCCGTAGTTGTGCTTCCATCTGAAGCTGAAGAATTGCCGCACTGCCCTCAAGTAACTGGCCTGGGTGGAAGGTGCCAGAGAGTTAAGGACCCCCTGGATCACTGTTCCTTCCCAAGGTGCCAGAGCTCGGCCGGGAAAGCCACTGGCATAGGATCCGCTTCTGGAGCCAACTCTTGCAACCTGTCTTCCTGGAACCAAGACAATGCATCCGCGATACCATTATTTACCCCCGGAATGTGTTTTGCTGAGAAGGTGATGTTCTCTGCCAGGCAGATGAACACAAATTCCCTGACAAGTCGCATGACCCTGTCAGACTTAGAGGACTGCTTGGTGATAATCCTGACAACCACCTGATTATCGCACCAGAAGCAGATCTGCTACCACTATGAGAAAGAACTCAAGGAAATTAAGGTCCCTAATAATCCCAGAGTTCCTTCAGTTGGAAGGCGAATGCTGGGCATACCAGTGCCCATTGAAGTATACCCCAAACCCAACTCCTCCTGCTGCATCAGACTGCACCTGCAAGCCCACCCCCATGAATAACTCCTCTTGCCAGAAGGTAACCCCATTGAACTTCTCTAAAAAATGCAACCACACCCTCATATCCTCCTTCACTGCCTGAGTGAGCCGGATAGGATGATGTGGGAACCGGATGCCGGCTGTGATCTTCGCCAGCCTGCTGTAGAAGGCTCTGCCTGGTGAGATGACCCTGAATGCAAAATTGAGGTGGCCAAGCAACAATTACATCTCCTTCAGTGTGGTCTTTTCCTTTCTCAGCAGCTGGCGCAGCTTCTCCCCAATGCCTTCTGGCTTGTCCCCCGGGAGACAGAAGACCTGTGCCACAGAGTGCAGCTCTATTCCCAAATAGACAATGGTGCTGGATGGCCCCACCGTCTTGTCCGGTGCCAGAGGGACACCCAGTTCCTGAGCCAGATCCTGAAAGGCATAAAGAAGAAGACCACAATTCACCCCCTCAGCTGCCCCTACCATAAGGGAAACATCGAGGTAGTGGGTGACTGAGGAGAAACCAGTTCTGTGCTGCAGCACCCACTCCAAGAAGGTGCTGAATGCCTTGAAGGCATAACAGCTAATGGAACACCCTATGGGGAGGGCCATGTTGTAATATCACTGCCCTTGGAACTTGAAGCCCAACAGGCAGTGATCCTCAGGGTGGACAGGGAGAAGCCGCAAAGCCGACTGAATGTCGCTCTTAGCCACAAGGGTGCCTGCCCTGACCAGCCTAACTGTGTGGTCGAAAGACGCATACTTAGAAATTAGAAGAGGAAGAGAGAAGATACCACCAGAGAAGACGCAGAAGACAAGATAATACGGATGGGAAGGATAACAAAGAGGATAAGACCGTTGGGAATACAGAAGAGGTGGAGGGAAAAGAGGGATGTTCCCAGAAGGAAAAAAGTGAGGTCCTAGAATATCAGGAAGGCAATGAGGACAAGGAAGAGGATAAAGAAGGAGGGGAGGAAGAGGAGGAAGAAGTAGCAGAGGAAGAAGGAGAGGACGAAGACGAGCCAAGGTTATGTCCCTAAGTGTAATCTCATGGAATGTCAAAGGACTGAATACTCTAAAGAAAAGAAGACAAGTATACCACTTCCTAGAAAAAAACAAAGCTGAGATCATATGCCTTCAAGAAATCAGGATACAACAGAGGGATAGTAAATATCTCAAGAATCAAAAATTGGGACAAGAATTCTTCTCCCTAGCAACAAATAAAAAAAAAGGAGTGGTAATTTATGTTGATAGAAAATATGAAGCAAAACAAGTGCTTACAGATAATGAAGGCCATATGCTAGGCTTAGAACTTAATTTAGCCAATGTGAAGACATACTTGATTGCTATATATACACCGGTGGAGAATAAACAAAAATTCTTCACGAAACTCCAAGAAGAAATGGGGCACCTGGAGAAGGGAACGATAATATTGACTGGAGACTTCAATGGTGTTATGGATGCAAGACAAGATAGATCTGGGACGACAAATGAAAAACAAGGAAGACTCCCCAAAGTATGCTTTGAATTAATGGAAGAGTTTAACATAGACGACGTATGGTCAAAGAAATATCAATCAGAGAAAGGATATACCTTCTATTCGGATGCACACAATACTATGTCGAGATTAGATATGTTTTGGATATCTAAGAATCTATTCCCCAAGATAAGACGAATGGAAATAATACCCAAATTATTATCGGATCATAACCCGATAAAAATGACTATGATATTGCCAAGGAAGGAGTATATTTGGAGGCTTAAAGAAAGCATGCTAAGGGAAGAAAGTTTTGTTGATAAAATAAAAGACAACATTAAACACTATTTCAATGAAAATAAGGGGAAAGGAACCAAATTGAATGTAATCTGGGATGCGTTTAAAGCCACAATTCGAGGACTGTTCCTTCAAAGGGGAGCGGAGATTTCCAGAGAGGAGAGACAAAAGAACCAAGACCTCTTGCAAAAATTAAAGATACAAGAAGACAAATTAAGAAAGGAACCTCAAAACTCAACCCTGAAAAAGGGAATAGGCATAATTAAGAGAGAGATAAATGCCAAAATGGTGGAAGAGATAGGAATTAAGCTGAAAAGAATTAAACAAAAACAATTTGAATACGCAAATAAGACAGGGAGGTGGCTATCATATAAACTGAAAAAAGAAAGGGATAGGAATGGAATTACAGAAATTAAGGTGGCAGGGAAAATATTAGCAACCCAAAAACAAATAGAAGGAGCTTTTCTAGAATTCTACTCCTCACTGTACAAGGCAAAAACACAAGAAGACGGATGGCACCAGGAAATGGTGCAGTATTTGAAGGAAAATAAATTTGCAGATTTAACAGACTTCCAAAAAGTTGAACTTGCAAAAATGTTTGATAAGGAAGAATTAACAACTGCTATTAAGAATCTTAAAAGTGGAAAATCTCCAGGCCCAGATGGCTTCAACGAAGTATTCTATAAAACCTTTGAAAGCGAAATTGGGATACATTTGTTAGAATTGATAAACACAATCCATGTGGAGGGTATGCCTGAGTCATGGAAAAAAGCCAACATTGTGATGATTGCTAAAGAAGGAAAGGATAAAACGGATGTCAGAAACTATCGACTGATTTCGCTGCTTAACGTGGACTATAAAATATATGCTTTCATGATAGCTAACAGACTGAAAAGAGTATTGAACGACATCGTACATAAGGACCAAAATGGCTTTTTGCCAGGAAGATCACTAACGAGGAACATTCGAAATTTAGTCGATACAATAGAGTTTCTGGAAAAAAATAATGAAAGAAAAGTGGCGATGATTTTTGCCGACGCGGAAAAAGCGTTTGATAATGTAAACTGGAGCTGCTTAAAGCAGACGGTAAAAGAGCTGGGCTTTGGCCAATTTATTACTGCGAATATAGAGAAAGTCTACGTGGAACAAAAAGCAAATATCATAATAAATGGGGAAAAAACACAAGAAATTGAAATCCAAAAAGGGACCAGACAAGGCTGCCCACTGTCACCACTGTTATTTATTACTATACTGGAGTTCTTAATGAGCAAAATTAGAAGGGACAAGGAAATTCAGGGGTTAAAAGTTAAGAATCAGGAATATAAAGTGATGGCTTTTGCGGACGATCTGGTTGTAGTGTTGGAAGATCCGAATGAGAATATAGAGAAGTTAATTAGGATAATGACGGAGTTTGATAAGTTTGCGGGATTCAAGATCAATAGAGATAAGACGCTAATAGTAACAAAGAATATGGGAAAGAAAGAACAAGAAAAAATAGAAAAAATCTCAGGCTATAAAATCGAGAAAAAAGTGAGATATTTAGGGGTACTGATATCTAACAGAAACTTAGACCTCTATGATAACAATTATAGGAAAACCTGGAGGAGCATAAAAGAAGACTTGAACAAATGGAGAAAACTAAAATTATCGCTGTTGGGCCGAATATCTACAATAAAGATGTCAGTACTCCCTAAAATTTTGTTTCTATTTCAGAATATACCAATCCTGACCAACCAAAAACCATTTAAAGAATGGAAAAATGACTTGAGTGAATTCATATGGAATGGGCGCAAACCGAGAATAAAATGGCAGACATTGTTAGAAAGAACTGAGAGAGGTGGAACGGCTCTACCTGATTTGTCCCTCTACTATAAAGCTTGCTGTATGAAATGGACCGAAGAATGGATTAAATTGGCGGACTCAAAATTACTGACACTGGAAGGAGCCGACTTAAGGTTCGGCTGGCACGCATACCTGGGATACAATAAAGTAGAAGTTCATAAAGATTTCAAGAGCCATATCGTGAGAAAGGCGCTGCTTCATAATTGGGAAAAGATCAAAATATTCTACAACAACAAGTTGCCAAAATGGCTATCACCGGTCGAAGCTTTTATGGGGAGATGGGGACAAAAAGGATCAATGAATAGATGGCTTACATACGCCGATCTCACAAAAAAAAAGGGAGAGAAAATATTAGACATTAAATCAAAAGAGGAATTGAAGGAAGAAGGATGGGAGCTAAACTGGCTAACATATCAGCAGATCAATAATAGATTTAAACAAGACAGAATAAACCCAGGCATCTTGGAACAACAGATGGAAATTGACAAGATAATATGGGGTGAAGAAAGGAAAAAAATAACCAAATATTATAAATTATTTTTATCAAGGCAACTGGAAACAGAGACAGTGAGAGAAGCTATGGTGAAATGGGCGAGAGATGTGGGAGATGTGATAACGATGGAGGAGTGGGAAATGGCCTGGAAACAAACAAAGAAGTTTACAGCGTGCCAGGCACTAAAAGAAAATTACCTTAAAGTTAGCAATCGATGGTATTTAACGCCAGTGAAGATGAATAAGGTATTTGGTGCTAAAGACAAAACATGCTGGAAATGTGGCAAGGCTACGGGTACACTGATGCATATTTTTTGGCACTGTCCAATTATGAAAAAATATTGGGGAAAAGTGCATGAGATAATACAAAAAGTCCTAAATATACAATTCGAGCTAAATCCGAAGCTGTACCTCTTAAACATTACGACAATACTCGAAAAAGAACAAGAGAGGAAAAACTGGAGGCTAATACTATACCTTACTACAGCGGCACGCATTAATGCAGCGGTTTAATGGAAAAATAGAGAAATGCCACAAATTGATGCGTGGTTAGAAAGAGTGTTAGATATGAGAGATAGTGATACACTAACCCACATATTGAATAAAAAACCAAGGGAGGAAGTAGAAAGGAAGTGGGCTCCTTTGACGAGTTACTGTAAAAAAAGGTGGAATGTAATATGAGCTAGTAACTGTAGAATTAAAACTAAAGAAAAGCACAACAGATTTAAACAAAAGATCCTATAGAAGGCTATAGGAGGCGATTGAGGGATGGAAGATGAAAGGGATAGTAACAATTCTGATAAAGCAACAATAGAAGGAGTTAAATTGAGAGGAGATTAAGGGAAGATAGGAGAAAGAATAACGATAGAGGACTCTCAATGAGCTATGGTACGGAGGAAGCTGATTGTTTTATTGAAATGTCCACGTATAACTAGTGTGTAAATTGTAAGATATGCGAAATTGTGGAGCTATGAAGTGGTTATTGTATGGAAAAACTTATTTAAAAAAAAAAAAAAAGAAAGACGCATACTTAACCGAGCAGAGCTCTGGTGGTATGGCATCGTTGACCGACGACCCCCTAGGATAGGAAGGGTGGTGAATGAGCCTGTATTCCCCAGGCACCTTCTTAGGCACCACCCTCAGTGGAGATACCCTGAGCTTGTCCATGGGGTGAACGTGGAAGGGGCCCGCTACCCACCCGGCTGCACACTCGTTGGCAATCTTAGCCACTAAAACCTCGGGTAGGGCCGCCGCAGACTTAAGGCTTCCTGCTTCAAACGCCAGCCTGGGGCCCAACGCAGGGATCCTAGAGCCAACTGAGAATCCCTCCCACAGGTAAGCAGCTGCTTGCCTATCAAGATAGAGAGCAAGAAGTGGGAGCATGGCCTCCAACTTGACAGGGGTGGAAGCCATGTGTGGGGTGATAAGGGGATCCCTAGCTTTTGCTGCTGCCTTGCCCGGTGCTGTTTCCAGACCCTGCCTCCTTCTTAACAGCAGAGAAGGCAGGGCATCCTGAATGAGAGGACTGGGAAGATGACCCAGCCTGGGGGCAGCTGGTCCTGGGGTGGTTCCCGTAGCAGTTCTCACAATAGTGCTTGAACTTGCAGCGGGAGTGGGAACACTTCCCAGCGTTAAATTCCCAGCAAAACAATCTCCAGGGTTTTTTTTTCTGAGGTGGCTTGGCCTCCTCAGATTTCTCTTTGATATGGGAGCCCACAATGACCAGCCAAAGCTTATCATTGATGAGGTCCCATCTGGCCCTAGCGTTGCGAGATGCACATTTTTGGAAGGCAGAGTCATATTCAATGGCTGCTACCTCCCCTGCCAGAGCCCTGCCCTTGAGCACATTACCTAAATGGTTAGCCAGGTCCCACCCCCTATCTGGGAAGGCCAATTCCACCACCCCCATGAAGACAGTGTACCCAGCCAACCAGTTGAAGAAAGTGTGTTCGACTGGATCAGGCTTGGCATTGTCCAAATTCTTATCAGCGTTGGGTGTGCTACCCACCTCCCCCTCAGGTTTTAGAAGGGTGAAGACATCGACATAATATCCCTTAAGGATATTATCCTGGGTCTTCCTATCCCGGTGGATCCTAGGCAGATCCTCGTGATCCTGGAATAGGCTGAGAGCCGGGGAAACCGATGACAGTGCCCCATACCGCCAAGGCCTAGTGGGACCCAAGGCAGAGGGATCTGTGCCTTAATAGCCCAGGCCGGTGATCACATGGCTGGCCACTTGTTGTGACTATGTGCCAGGGCTCTGTCTTTCCATCAGATGACGAGACTGAGTAGCTTTTAAAAAGCACTAAAGACGGATATATTTTGGCAGGCCTTTCCTAATTAGATCCCGGCCTCAGGAGCTCCTGGCCTCTTTTAGTCTGTTGGCTATTTATTATTATTTTTAATGTGATTTTAGATTAGTTGTTTCTAATTTATATTGGTTTAATATCTTTTTATGAGAGTGGGTGTGGTGGGTGGTGTTTAGGGATTTTAATCTATATTTGTATTTTAATTTTTGTAAGCTGCCCTGATTGTTTTGAACAGAGGGACGGGGTATAAATTATCATT
Organism: Gambelia wislizenii; assembly: GCA_030847615.1. Classification (NCBI taxonomy): domain Eukaryota; kingdom Metazoa; phylum Chordata; class Lepidosauria; order Squamata; family Crotaphytidae; genus Gambelia; species Gambelia wislizenii. The sequence goes on from JAUMIR010000004.1 coordinate 154,489,722, forward strand.
ATTATTATTATTATTATTATTATTATTATTATTCCAACCAATATTGGAATGAAGAATTGGTACTGAGGAAGGGGAAACATGTTGGTGCCCATCAAGCAGAACTTTTCCTGCCTCCCCACCCCTTGAATCCAGGATGGTTGCATTGTTCACAATACAGTTTTCTCTGGAGTTTCAAGCAAACTCTGAAAAAAACTGTGAGTTTTAAAAACCTGGATTAAGGTTATATACCAAACATTTGGTGCAGATATGGCTGCATGATGTGTGGCCCTATCACACTAGAATCAGGGAAAGGCAGTACATAATGTGGCCTTATCAGGCCAGATTTTGGTGGGAGGGTCAATAGTGTAGACAAGCCCTTGTTTGCTTAATCCTTTTTTTAAAATGGTGTAATAAGATTTTAGCTGAGCTTTGTTACAAATTGTTGTAATGGTTGAGTCCTGTGCCAGGAGATAAGCGGACTATAAGTAAAATAAAGAATGAACATATTGAAGCACATTGAATGGAAGGAGAAGGAATGTTGTTTCCAGCAGCCATTGGTATGTTCCCTCCCCAAGCAGCTTCTTAGGGTAGCTATTGGTTTGTAACAACCATGTCCTCTGTATGAAAACATACAGCATCCTGTTATAAGACCCCACTACCCACTAATCTATAAAACAGTTTCATCTGGCCTGGAATATATTTTAACGGTGAAAGAACTAAAGTCTGAGAATAAAACTGATGCAACTTGTGAAAGGAATTTTTTTAAAAGTCACTTAGTACTTCAGACTGAATTTATTGTTACAGCTACCAGATGAAATTCAGGTGTTTTATTATTATATTATCATGGGCTGAAAAAGGATAAGACTTTCTGAAAAGCAGTGCCTAATAAATCTTAATGTTATACAGAGAAGTGAATGTGGCAATAACTCAGAGTTGTCATAAAAGGTCACTATTCCCATGATTTGGCACTGCACTGAATAAAGCACCACTTTTTTTTCTTAGGCAAGTGTTAACCTGTAATGCCAAACACAAACTGACACTGAATCACAAGCCAGCTAGAGAACAGACACAAAATGTCAAAGGCAATGACTATAATACAACTGGAATAAATTTGTTCTCATAATTCCTCCACCAAATCTCTGGACCCATTGTGTCAGTATCTGTTGAATATTCAGTTGGTCCAGTCTATTCAGTTGGCCCATGGTAGGATTGCACAGGTAATCTCTGCTGCTCCCCATATGTGTGCATACTGGAGAACCTATAGTTCAGCAATAGAGCGCATGCTCTCTATGCCTATATGATTCAGATTCAGCCACCACTTTTTCAGCATGGCTTAGTGGTTTGAGTGCTGGGCTACAACTCTGGAGACCAAGGTTTGAATCCCTGTTCAGCCATGAAAACCCACTGGGTGACCTTGGGCAAGTCACATACTCTCAGCCTCAAAATACCCCATGATAGGTTTGTCTTAGGGTCTCCATAAGCTGGAAATGACTTGAAGGCACACGAGAAGAAGGAATGTTAAAGGCTTTACAACAGAGAGTAGGAATGGGAAAATCAGACTGACCTTGGTTTAGAACTGAGCTCACCAAACTGGTATTTCCCATCCATCCTCTGAAATGACAAATATCTGCCACAAGTAGCTTTAGATTATGTGTTGTCAAAGACAATTACTAAAGATGCAAACTGTTTAGGGAAATGAAATTTCCCATGAAGCCTGGCAACTGGGGTACTGTTTCCACACTATGTGAATCTTACCTAGAGCTCGGTATTTTTTTTGTTTGTTTGTTTTCAGTTCCTTATGCAATTTGTTCCAAAGTCTTTAAAACTTAACATAACAATTAGCAACACATTAAATTACTTGTTACATCCCTTTTCTTAAGATTCATATGAGAATGGAATAAAACCTAAAAACACTGTACTCAACATCCCTCTAAAAATGCTTTAAAGTTGTATTTAAAAGTAACTAAAAATAATTGGAAATGGCATTAAATTACTTTTCAAATGTAACTTTGTTTCATCCTTGTTATCTGCCAAAACAAATATTGTTTTACAGAAATATTATCTTCTGGGCGGAAAATGCTATTTTCTGAAAACATGCAAAAACACATGCACATTTTGCACAGAACACATTACATATTGTAAATAGTCTAAAACATTCTGCAGTTTTCAAGGCCTTTCTCACAGTTGGAGGAAAATTGCTAAAGTTGCTTGTTTCCAACAAGAATAAAATTAGTGAATAAAATTAGTGATCCCTACTCTGGACATGTCTTTGGTTCAGTGTGGCCATAGAACTTATGCAATTGTGAACTTTGATAAAAACAGGTTCTGGATCATAAGAACTCTGTAACTGCATTCAGTTGAACATGGCTACAGTCAACCTTCCATATTCACGGATTCTCTGTCCATGGATTCAACCATCCATAACTTGAAAATATTCCAAAAAATTCTAAAAATCCCAAAAGCAATCTTTGATTTTGCCATTTTATATAAGGGACATCATTTTACTATGACACTGTATATAATGGGACTTAAGCATCCACAAATTTTGGTATCCATGTTGGAGGTGGGTGAGCTAGAACCAAACCCCAGCAGATACCAAGGGACCACTGTACAAAAACTGATAAAGACCATTATAGGCAACACACAAAAAATTAGGATGTTGCCAGGCATGTGATGATGTTCTGAAGAGAGGGATTTACATGAGCATCTACATTTGTTTATCTGTATGGGGCATCATAGGGCTATAGATACAGGTCGTAAATTGGCCCCAAGCAGCTATCCTCTTAAAAATATGAGACACAACATGTTGTGTTTGACATACATAGTTTGCTGGGATGAGGGTGGGAATGGAATGTTTGATTGAAAAAAATTACAACAAAACTTTACTACTTTGATGTGCCTTTCAAAAGATCTTTGACCACAGCAAGGGGAGAACACGGAAGGACCAAACCTGAGATGTGTTCACAAAAACCCCTACCAGATACTTCCCAGCCAATTAGGGTTCTCACTTATACAGATCAGTGGCCTTCACACTACTACTGAACACGTGGCTACTATAGCTACTCTACTACATTCAACTGCAGAAGTAGCTGCATAGCTAGAGGCCATGGTAATTGGAAGATTGGAAAAGAAATCTTCCAAGCTATGTCTAGAGGTATGAAGAGGGCTAAACTTGAAGCTTAAACCAAAGGCAGTAATCTCATTTGAAAACATAAGAAAATAAAATTGGCCATATATATATATATATATATATATATATATATATATATAATCTCTTGGGTATGTTGCCTTTCCCAGTGTGCTGACTGGCCACTTAGGAAACATACCCAACTACTCCCTCAACCAATCACCACCCACATGCAAACCTATATATTCCAATGTCATACTGGGAGTGACCAAACAATGTGCTACAGTGTTGGTTATAGTTACTAAGGCTGCAAGTCTTTCCAGTTCACCAACGTCACAGGGCTGCACAATTCCCACTTATGATCTAAGTCTATATAGTAATATCATTTCTGCTACCAGCCAGCAAGCCAGGGGTTCTCCAGCCTGCAGCAGCCTTTCAACCCATTCCACAGGGCCAGGAGGCTGTAGTGGGGCCCTGAGGACTTCTGGGCAGCGAGGCAGCAGTGGGAGGGGGTGTGGCCAGGAGTGGCTGGCGTTTCAAGCCACTCCCACCCCCTCAGGAACACCAGCCAGCAAGCCAAGGGTTCTCCAGCCTGCAGCAGCCTTTCACCCCATTCCACCGGGCCAGGAGGCTGTAGTGGGGCCCTGAGGACTTCTTGGCAGCGAGGCAGCAGTGGGAGGGGCCATGGTCCACACCCCTCAGGAACACCAGCCAGCAGCCAGAAGGACTCTAAGCCTGCAACTGGAGTCAGCTGAGGACGGGAATGGAGTGGGGGCAGAAATTGGAGTTGTGCTGGGGAAAAGGAGGTATGGTCGGAACAGAGGGAACAGATGTTACGAAAGAAAGTGGGATCGCTGTTTGTTAGCTATCCCACCTTCAGTTCACCCTGTTTCCCGGAATGGTTTGGAGAGCGTACCAACCATTCCACAGAACCTTACTTTGCTCCTCTGCAATGCCAGGTCGGTTAAGAATAAAACTCATATTATATACAATCTTCTTTTGGATGAGGATGCCAACCTGGCTTGCTTCACAGAAACCTGGCGGGGAGAGGATAGCGCTGTCACCTGGGCACAGGCCCTCCCAGCCGGGTATTCTGTCAGTGAGCAGGTGAGGGAAAGTGGGCGGGGGGGCGGAGTGGCTCTGGTTTATAAGAACAATCTGACCTTGACCAGGATACCTGTCCGAAACACAGTCCACTTTGAGTGTATGTACCTTAGCCTGAGGACCAGGGATAGTTTGGGGATTCTGCTAGTATACCGACCACCCCGTTGTCTAGCAGACTCCCTAACCAAGCTGACACAGTTGGTCTTAGAGCTGCTGTTGGAGTCACCCTGACTTTTAGTTTTGGGTGACTTCAACATTCCACTTGAGACCAGCTTGACAAATCTGACTGGTGTGGCTCGGAGTTCATGGAAACCATGACAAACATGGGCCTATCCCAAATGGCCGTCGGGCCCACACATTGTGCGGGTCATACCCTCGATGCGGTCTTTAGTACGGAGCAGGAATATCTGTGGGCGGAGGTTATAAAAACCACCGCATTGTCATGGACGGATCATTTCTTGGTCAAGACTGAACTAAGAGTCTCTTCCCACCCCACCGGGGGTGGTGGACCCATTAAAATGGTCCGCCCTCGAAGGCTAATGGAACCAATAGGATTCCAGAAAGCCTTGGAGGGTTTAATGGTTGGTAACGCCGGTGACCCTGTCAAAGCTTTGGTTAATACCTGGAACAACGACCTTACGAAGGCTATTGACACGATCGCTCCCAAGTGTCCTTTCCAACCCGCTCCAAACCATAAGCCATGGTACACAACAGAGCTTAGGAAAATGAAGCGGGTTGGACAACGACTAGAGCGCAACTGGGGGAAAACTCGACTCTTATCTGACAGGACTCATCATAGGAACTTTCTTTGGTCCTATCGAGAGGCAATACGTGCAGTGCAGAGATCCTTCTCCTCTGCACGTATTGCGTCTGCAGAGTCCCGTCCAGCAGAGCTGTTTAGGGTGGTAAGGGAGTTGACGCAGGTTATTCCTGCGCAGAACCAGTTGCTTAACCCAACAACAGCCTGCTGTGACGCGTTTAACAATTTCTTTGCAGATAAAATCTCTCGGATAAGAGCCGACTTAGATGCCAGTAATTTGACAGAAACAATTGACGAGGTGTCCAGCAACTCCGTTGATGTAAGTTTACTGGATGAATTTCAATCCATGAGTACCGAGGACGTGGGCAAGCTACTTGGTAGGGTGAAGAAGACGACCTGCCCGCTCGATCCTTGCCCTTCATGGCTGGCCATCCGGGGGGGGGACTGCCTTGATGGTGTTCCTTAAGGACATCATCAATGCATCCCTCAGAGAAGGGTGTGTTCCATCTTGTTTAAAGGAAGCAGCAGTTAGGCCGCTCCTGAAAAAAATCTTCCCTTGACCACCTGGACATTGAACAACTATAGGCCAGTTTCTATGTTACCATTCTTGAGCAAAGTGATCAAGAGAGCAGTTGCGCTTCAACTCCAAGTGGTCTTGGATGAAACTGATTATCTAGACCCATTTCAAACTGGCCTCAGGACGGGATTTGGAGTTGAGCCTGCCATGGTTGCCTTAACCAATGACCTGCGTCTAAGCATCGACAGGGGTAGCGTGACCCTGTTGGTGCTTTTGGACATCTCAGCAGCTTTCGATACGATAGATCATAGCATCCTTTTGGATCGCCTGAGAGGGTTAGGAATCGGAGGCACTGTGCTCCAGCGGTTCCGGTCCTTCCTCTCGGGCAGGTCCCAGATGGTGTTGCTCGGGGACAGTTACTCCAGCAGAAAGGAGCTTACTTGTGGTGTTCTGCAGGGCGCCATCCTGTCCTCGATGCTGTTTAACATCTATATGAAGCCGCTGGGTGAGATTATTCGGAGTTATGGGGCTGGATGTTATCAGTACGCTGATGACACCCAGATTGATTTCTCCTTGTCCCAATCGTCAGCCTCAAATTCTGATGGTGTCTCTCCTCTTAATGACTGTCTTAAAGCAGTAATGGGCTGGATGAGGAAAAACAGATTGAGATTAAATCCAGACAAAACGGAGGTGCTCACGGTAGCGGCCCCGAAACCAGGAGTTGGGTTGCAACCTCCAGTCCTGGATGGAGTCACACTCTCCGTTAAGGATTGTGTTCGCAGTCTGGGGGTGCTCCTTGATTCATCGCTTCAGATGATGAGTCAGGTGAATGTGACAGTCAGGAGCGCCTGTTATCAGCTTTGGCTGATACGCCAGCTGCGCCATTTCCTGGAATAAAGGACCTCGAGACTGTGGTGCACGCGCTGGTAACCTCTCGTCTAGATTTCTGCAATGCACTCTACATGGGGCTGCCCTCATGCTTGGTCCGGAAACTTCAGTTGGTACAAAATATGGCAGCCAGAGTGGTCTCGGGAACATCTCGGAGAGACCATATAACTCCAGTGTTAAGATCTCTCCACTGGCTGCCTATCAGTTTCCGGTCCCAGTATAAGGCGTTGGTTATTACCTTTAAAGCCCTAAATGGCTTGGGTCCAACTTATCTCCAGAACTGCCTCCTCCCATACAATCCTCCCCGCGCACTCCGGTCCTCTGGGAGGAATTTGCTTCAGCCACAAAAATCTAGGCTGTCTGCAACCTCCCAGAGGGCCTTTTCGGTATTCGCCCCCAAATTGTGGAATGACCTGCTGAATGAGATCCATCAGATAACAACCCTGAGTAGCTTTAAAAAAGCACTAAAGACGGATCTCTTTCGGCAGGCCTTTCCTAATTAGATCCCGGCCTCAGGGGATCCTGTCCTCTTTTAGTCCGCTGGCTATTTATAGTATTTTATTGTATTTATTGTTTTTAATTGTGATTTTAGATTAGTTGGTTTTAATTTATAATTGTTTAATATTTTTTATGGGGGAGGGTGCGGTGAGGGGTGTTTGGGGATTTTATCTGTATTGTATTTTAATTTTTGTAAACTGCCCCGATTGCTTTAACAGAGGGGCGGGGTATAAATAAATTTTATTATTAATATTATTATTATTATTATTACCACTGCGATGGGACCCAGGCAGTCAACTGGGAGCAACGGTGGCAGGGCAACAGAGCAAGTCACCCTCAGCAATTCTGGGAAAAGTATGAAACACTGAGAAGGGGGTTGGGAATTCAAACATAACCAGCCTACCTTATCGGGTTTTCATGAGGTCTACCAGGTGTGTTTTGGGGAGTTTCTTAACCAGGTCCAGCTAGTGTATATATGTGTGTGTGTGTGTGTGTTTTAGTACTGTTGTTGTCATTTCAGAGTGATATAACAAGAAAAAGGGTCACATTCCTGCCCCAAGAGGTTCACTGTAGAAATGATAATAACAGAGAGATGAAGAAGAAAAAAGTGAGAAAAGGATAAGCATCATTAAGTAGGGATGAGTATGAGTAAGTGCACCTGTGTGTACTTTTCAGTTTCAATAATTAATTATCAGACATATTTTTTTAAAGGGAGATAATTAATCAAGTAACTGTTCTTAAATCAGTTGACAGCTCTCTGTGATAGGCTGGCAACAGCCTGTTGTTTCCAAATTGGTTATTGATGTGAATGGAGTTAAAGCTGTACAAAACAATCTAAAGAGCATTTTGTTCCATGCTTAGACGTTTTGCCAGCACCCTGCAAAGTTGAGTGCAAAGCAATCAGAAACTCATGATTGGGTGACTCCATGTATAAAGATCACCCTGTGACACATCTTGTAACAACAGGAGACTTTTTTTCCAGTGCAGCAAACTGAATGACCTATTGCAGTCAACTGCATGTACCAAAAACATTATTTGATAAGCTTGGTTCTTTTATTAAAATTCTACAGCCTTCAGAAATAATTCTTCCCTGTGCACTTTGCCAAAATAGGACAATGAACATCGTGCCCCTGGATTACTTAGAAAGGCTGGAGTGCTCCATTTTCTTGGGGTCAAACTATCTGGAAATCTTTCAATATCTTTTATACTCATAGAAGGACACCGAGAAGTTGGGTTTGTTTCCATTTTCTCTGCTTCATTTTTGATTGAAGGAAATGTCTGACAGTCAGGGTTATGGTCTTGAACAGATAGTTAGGTGAGCCAAGTGCCGCGAAGAGAAATGCTAATAGGTCATGACTAGACAAGGCTATTGTTCTGCATCTGCTGTGAACCAAATTGCAGGCCACAATGTACAAAATGAATGAAAGCCACTGACAAAATGATCTCAGTCATCATGTGTCCCTGTCTGAAGAGCCAAGAACACATTCACATGGTCTCACAGGTCCTGTGCCCATGTGGGATGCCCCAGATCATAACCAAGCTTAAACACTGAAAATGCCATATTATTTTCCTGACTCCACTGCCCTCCCCTTTCTCTGTTGCTTTTCTATATCGAAATTTGGAGAATAAAATCTATGGTCATAGACTCCCTTTTCTATTGTTCTGTAAAGCACAAAGCATGCAAGTGCATTATATATGTTAAATGATAGTCCTACACAAGGATTCTAGAAAAAAAAATTACTAGTGCTATACATTATTTCAGGGTGTGCACCAGGGGGAAAACATACATGGTTTTCTTTTGGTATTGGATTTTTTAAAAATAATTTCTTATAGCATTTGTTTTTAGTTATCTCATTTGGGTATGGTTTCAGACATGAATGTGTGTTTGAAGAAATGCACATTGAATCATGCAGGAAAATGGCAGAAGGAGGACCCTCTTACTCTTAGAGGAAGGAACCCTAGAATGGCTATAAAGAATCATTGCTAGCATGCCTGTTTCTCTAAGAGTTGAGGCATAGCATGTGTTCTAGCAATATAACTATTGACTAATATTGTTCTTGAAGAAAGTAGCAAATAATTTTAGCAATTTTCTTCCCACTGAAAGAAAATCTTTGAAAACAGGTTTTTGAAGACTATTCAAAGTTTGGGGCTTATTCTGCTAGAAGTTCATGCTTTCACACACACACCATAAAAAAATAACTTTTTATATGCAGGTAACAGTACTTTCTGTGAACAAATATTATTTTCTGCTGTTTCCTCTGCAGATAATTTTTCACTGAAAAAGTCCCTAGATGAAAATATTCTCAACTGTACAGGATTCTTCTCATCAGGGTTTCCTGACATGAAAAAAACATTTTCCAAAATTTTTTGAATATTCTTTCCATCTCTACTATATTCATGTAAATTCCTGTTTGTTGATCCTAGCCACACCCACTCTCTTCCTGCCTCAGTTAATCTACAGTCAGTGGCGACACTAGGGGTGTGTGGAGAGGCCAAATTGCACCAGGTGATACCATTGGAGAGAAGGGTGACACAGGCCTTAGGACACCACAGTCTAGTTAGTTTGAGTTTGTTCATCCTCCATTGTTTAGTCTGCAGTACTCTTTGTCTCTTCTATATGTTTGAAGAATACATGTTAGAGAGTCTCTCAACATGAGATGCTATTCAACCATTCATATCTGTAAGTAAATCTACTTTATAGATTTTTAAAAAGGAGAGCAAGGTTGCTATATTTCTTCTATACCCTGTCACGTGGGTATGGGGTGGAAATTGGTTGTTGTTCACCTTTCTTCTCCTAAATACTAAATATTCTGCTTGCAAAATACACTACTGTCTTTCACATTCCCCAACAGTTATCCAAAGGGTCTTTAGAGGTTGGGATGTTCTTGCTTCTCCCATTTGTCCTGCAGACACCCCTTCCCTCTGTGAAAACCAAGGGAGACAGCCCTATCACCATTAACTTTATTGATGAAAGACAGATGGATTAAGAGAAACAGCACAAGGGTAGGATTTGCACCCACCAGTAGGATTCTGCTGGCCAATGGGACTGCTATGAATTTGCAGCATGAGTCTTTGATAGGATCCCCCACCTGATCCATAAAAAATGCTCCCTGGTAACCTGTACTGGGGCTTATCTAAGTGGTGAAAATACTCCTCATAAAACTTGAGGAGAATACCTTTTGTCTAAATGGCATCCTGTAGCAATTCACCATATTTGGAAGGAGGGGGCTAAAAATGCCATATACTGCACAGGAAAATTCTTCATGGCTTGTCTCAATTTAAAAAAACTGTGAGGGAAATACACAGTCATGCTAATTGGGACAACCAATTGCAGCACGTTCTCAGCGAGGATGGAAGTAGATTGCTGATTGGTCATATGCACGTGGGCAGCAGAGCTTTCTGGCAACAAAGTGGCTGGAACCACCATGTTGAATGTTCGCAGTAGTGATTGTGCACTGAGGCAACAAAATGGAGGGAGGGGTTAGCTTGTTTAAGCAGAAGGTCGCACTTCCATACCTTGGATTTATTTTTTAAAAAAAATAATGTTTGACGGTGGCAACGTGGGGAGAATAAAAACATGAGTAGTTCACTCATGTCCACCATGTTGATTCACAGGTATGCCTGTATGAACATCAAATGCAGATAGCTTTGCACGCCTGTGATCTTGCAAAAAAACAAAACAAAACCATGGAGACAAAATGGATGCTGCTGTGAATTGGCATTACTGCACACCAGTCCACATTTTATTGCCTTGTATAGACAAGCCTTGGACTGTGTATGTGCTTCAGATCCCACTGATGTCAAAGCTAGCACCCCTGCTCCCAGCAAAGAATTGTGAGAATTGTTTCTTTTTCCAGGTACTGTAGTTCACTGCAAAGCAACTATTAAAAATCAGATAGATTCAAATGGAAATATATATACAAATAGATCCTGGGCAAAAGAAAAGACTGAGGCCTAAATCAATTACTAGACTCAATTAGAGTAGATCTATGGAATCAACTGCCAACACTTTTGTAAAGACCCACTGATTCAAGTTGGGACTAGCAATTAGACTGCAGCTTTAATTGTGAATTAATTATTTTGGATTATGATACATTTGCAATGATTAAACCTGAATTAAATATGAGTGGGGCTGTTTTGTATTTATTTATTTACTTAGGGCTTGTCTAGATGGACAATGTACACCATCCTGCCCCATTTGTAGAGCCCTGCAGTCCAAACAACACACAGCATTTGCCCTGTTTTGCACCCAGGCAGTCCTCACAACTCTCGGGGCAAAAACTGGGCCAAGACAGGGGAAGAAGGGGGAAATCCTGATAAAACATTTGAAAACAATACCTGATTTAAATCTGCTCTCACCAGCAAAAAATGGATTGGGCACCACATGACCACAGGAGTCCATACTGGCACTGCCTCACTCTTCTGTGGCCAGGAAAGGGTCCCTCAGCATGTGACCAAGGCTGGTCACATAACATGGTGTCTTGGTCACGTGCTGTGGGCCGGCTTCCTGGCTGCAGAGAGTGGGATGTGGGTAGCAGTGGCTGCAGAGACTGGTCAGTGTGCTGGTCTGAAGTCCATCCCATTGCATACAGGCAGGGCCGGTTTAACCTGTTTGCCAAATCAGCATTGGCAGGGGGCCCCAGCCACAGTGGGGGCCCCATGAGTCCTCCTCCCCCATCCTCTCCTCCCTCCAAACCCAAAGCCCGTCCCCCCGCCTCAGCTCCGTCTCCTCGCCCTGCCCTGGCTCCAGCGTTGGGGAGAAGCCTCTGGGGAGGCTTCTTTTGGGAATGTGGGGTGCCTCTTTGCAGACCTGGGGGGAGGTTGGATGGTGCGGGGGGAAGAAGGGCATTTTATGTGGGGAGCTTGTGCGCTGGGGGGGAGATGACTGACAGGTCGTGCCCATATGGGGCCCCCAAAATCCCTTAACTGGCCCATATGGGGCCCCCAAAATAAAGTGTTGCAGGGGGCCCCAAAATTCCTTAAACCAGCCCTGCATACAGGTAATGAGGGATGTACTGGCCAGATCCATGAGCAGAATTTTACCAATGTGGATGATCTCTTAGTTTGTCTTAAACAAATGCCCAATTCAGACATCCATTTTCTCAATCAAAAGTTTTTTTTTTTTTAACATGTTAAACACTAACATTGACCTCTTGGAAATATGAGGGACACTATTCATTTCAATGGAAGAACACACACATATTCTGACACCAATTGATGTTCCTCTGAATCTGGAGAGGGAATAATGTGGCCTCTATTTTGTCATGAGACTGAAGTTCCCTGCATTTTTCTCCACTGGCTATGCTGACTAGTGCAGCTGGGACTAAAAATATCTAAAAGGCCAGATGATCCCTTCCCTGATCTCTTATACATTCTTCCTCACAAAACAAAATTAAAACCATCTTTCTCTTTAATACAGTAAGCTTCCTGTGGTAGAATTAGCTGCTACTAGAGCCCATGTCACAATGAAGCTGCTGGTGCAGTAAATTAACTGCTTTAATACACAAGCCTTCTTCTTCTTGCTGCTGTTCCCAGAGTCTGAAATGATTTTCTTGTTCCAAAAGAAGTCCCCTGATCTCCAAATACATACAAGAAGTTAAAAGTGCAATATTATGAAAAGCTCATTAATGATGCAGGCTAAATTGGAATTTCTATTTCTATTTTTTTTTTCAAAGAAGCTTAGAGAAGGCATGTAAAAGGAATTTGTTTCCTAGTAGAAAGTCAAAATGAATCTTTTAGAAATGGATGTATTTTGTAAAATAAACTGAGGCATTGATATTTATTTATTTATCTCTTTATTTATATCTCCATCCATATAAATCTATTAATGTAGTATCATTTTGTGATCTAAATTTTGAAACAATTCACACTGACATAAAACACAGGAAAAACTGTCATACATTATACTGCAGTACATCAGTGACATGGTACCTTCAACATATAAAATGATACAGCAGCTATCATTCCCAAGGAGCATTACCCTTGGACATCATAGCCTAATCTATCTGGAAGGTACAAGGATGCAGAAGGCTGTAATAAAACAGATAGAACAGACTGAACTAACTTGATCTGGTCATGCCTTGTTTCTGTTCCTCCAAACTATGGTTTGGATGACTTGAGAAGACATCTCAATAGAACTGTACATTTTACATAATGGAAGTTTACAGAAACATTCTCAAAACAGATATTTTTTTAAGAAAAATATGTCAATTTAGTTTTGTAACAATATTTGCGTGAATTAACACTGATGGTAAACGGAATTTCTGAATTTATTTTTCCTAGAACTCATTCTTAATATATGGGAAGGCGTAATATACCAGGATAATTCCACAGAGCATACAAGAAACCTCATTTTTAGATCAAGGGAATATGTTTCATGCATAACAACATTTCTGATTTGAGATATTAAAACTTATTGGCTCTGTGTTGCCTTCACTCCAAGAATTACCAGAATACTTGTCCATACAGTATGACCTCTGTATCCATGGGACCTTTATCCACAGTTTCACTTACCTGTGCCTGGAAAAAAAATCCTCTCTAGGCATTTTCTAGGTCCTCCAGCATGATTGTATGGTCAGTGTCTAATGGAAGCATACCATAGAATCATACTGAAATACCTAGAAGTTGCCTAGAGAGGTGTTTTTTCTAGGAATTCCTAGGTTCGCCAGTGTGATTCTATAGTGTGCTTGGACTGGAAGTCATTCATTTTCATAGAGTTTGGTATTATCCATGGTTTCTGTTATCAATGATAATTCTAGGAAAGTGTCACCTGAGGATACATGTGATGTCCAGCCAGGACTGTTTAAATTTCCCCTGCATTTTCCTTTGTTTTCTTTTCAAGGCCTTAGCATGTCTGAGTATAGGAATACTCCGTTGTATTAGACTTGTGGGAGGAGCTAAGAATTCCCCTACATTTTTCTAGGTTTTGGTTTGTTCCTTCCCAGCAAGCTCTGTTCACCTAGAAGCTTTTGTTCCTTTGAGCAGTCTTTGCTGTGAGCTTGCAGAGAGCAGTTCTGGTGGCAAACAGGCCCAGACAGCCGGGAAGGGCATTTCTTATACCATCAGCCAAATTAGTTACCAATACCATCAGCCAAATTAGTTGCCAACAACAAAGGAATCAGGAGCTGAAAGACCCTACACCATCTCCATTGAGTGAGGAGATCAAACCCAGAGAGATGTCACCCTGAAAACAGCTGAAACTCCAACTGTAAAGTACCTTTCATTTCAAGCCTTTTAGAGCTGGGGAGGAGAAAGCCCTTTTCTTTTGTTCTTTAAAATAAACTTCCCCTTTTTTCTTGAACTGGATATTCAGCATCAGAGCCTTTTTGGGTAAAGGAGTTTGATCTCACCAGGGTACTGGCGTTGCACACCCAAACCTGCCACCACCTTTAGTTGGGTGTGTCTTCACAATACAGGGGTTGTACTCTACTCACTTCCTTGGCCTAAATCCAATAGTTTATTCCAAGTAGTATAAACCCAATTAATCCATTGGAACTTAGTAAGTCAACACTTATGTGAGTTCCATTGTTTCTATGTTCTGCCCTAATGGATTCTAATAATCGGACTTAGGTATTTCATCTTACATTGCTACTGCCCTACTAAAAAATATTTCAGCCAAAAGTTAATTCTCATTTTGAACAGAGGTATACAGCATCATTTCAGGCCTTTTATGTCAGGAATGCAAAAGCTACTGCAAGCTTTTCCTTGCACTGTAAATATTCCAAGGAAAATTTGCTTTTCAGAACCCTTGTGTGTTGCCAGCAGCTTCCAAGGAGCATACAACCAGACAGTGCGATTAAAATATTGCCCAGAACTCAACCAAAACAAAAGAAGGATCATTAATTTGAAGGAACAATGCAAGGGCATGCAAAGTGTTTGACTAAATCATGCCAAGAAAGGATTGTGTCAGAATAGAAAAGGGTGCTTGGTTTAATTGTAAGTTCTTAAACATCAGTTAGAGGCTCCTTGACACAGGATCTCAGTCATGTGAGAGACACATCCACATGGGGAAATGCCATCTTGCAATCATAACATTAGAAAGGAGGCACCATAGGAGCAGAGCTAATCATGCATGCCAATTATACTTGGTTGGAATCCTTTTGAGACTTTATGTTTGTGTAACCAGCTGGTTATGTGAGTGGCTGGACTTTTTATAGGGTTATATATGGAAATCTTCCCATGAATAGCACTACTTTCCCTGGTGGTGGGTTTGTATGCTCCTGTGAGGCAAGATGCTATGCTGATGGCAGCAGTGCTGCTAGTAGGATCTCCCATGTCAGATGTGCTTTTTCTGATGAGCCAGATATATATGCTAAACAGCTACAGGGCAGTAGCAGTACTGGGGGTGATATTGGTGGAGGATGTCTCAGAGACAACAGCAGTGGCACCATACCTAAAATTTCTTAGTGTTAGAGGGAGTCACACTAAACCTCCTCTTGGAGATATTCTACCACACAACCCCTATAATGAGACAGTCCAACATGGGACAAGAAATAGTGTCAGAAGATGAAACTCCCAGGATGGATGGCAATGAACTACTGGGATACAGCAGAGGACAACTACAAGTACTGCTATGGCTAATGATACAACTCAACACAAGCCAAATTGGCATTCAGTTGTTGACACGCTCAGAGTTGTGTTACCTACCCTGACACCCCCAGCCCCATATATTTATCAATAATTGGCAATAATTAATAATTAGGTCAAACATGGTTTTCCACATAGTGTGACCATTAACATAAACTGGGGACCTAGGAAAAACCCAAAGACAAACATTGCTTTGTCAGGAATGCACTTAAGGAGAGGCCATCTACATTTTTTTTAAAAAATGCTAATTCACAAGGCAACTGGAAGAATGTACACATGACTAATCCTATTTGCCAGGCTGGCAACTCGAAACCTGTAAACCACCCCCATTAGTTTTCCATCACCTAAACAAAGGAAGTTGCTTCCTCTCCTTCATTAGCAAAGTATTCAACCATTACAGAAGTATTAGAATAGGCAGAAAGCTTTTGTCCCTCTCAGACCAACATCTTAAAGCATTATCTTCCACTCAAATTTTCACCCCCAGAAGGCAAATATTCACTATTTAAAAAAAAAAAAAACCTCTGGAAAACAGCCTTCAGTGTCCTTCAGATCCTCCTCCTATATCCATGCTGCCAGTTTCTTGATTGATGCTCAGAGCACCACTCTGAGACCCCACTCTGCTGGTTTCTTCTGTGATATCATCTCTACAGGAAAAGGTATTGTATCATCCATTGGAAATTCCCTTCTTTACACCTCTATCCAATACTTTCCCGCTTTAGTTGCCAATCTTGTATGAATGCTTGATACCTGAATGTGTGTGTGAATGTGGTTATTATTACTTTTCTAAATAAAGATTACTCTTGTCCTATCTAGCTTATGTCTCCTCCTTAGTTACTCCCCTCTTGTATTGCCAAGGTGAGTACATTAATTCCCCAAATTAATGTTGATATTTTTATGGTTCTTAAGACCCCAGAGCAATTAGGGTAACAGGTGAAATGAAAGCCTGAAGCTTCACAACACATATTATAGGAGCATGGGATGTGAGAAACATGAATCACAGGAAGCTAGACAAAAAAAAAAAAAAAGGAAAGTATAAACATTGCCATACTTGGGGTAAGTGAGATAAAGTGGACAGGAATGGGACATTTTGAGTCAGATAATTACACGGTGTTTTATTCAGGAAATAAAAATCTAAGAAAAATGAAGTGGCATTTATAGTGAGGAGAGATGTAGCAAAAGCAGTCAAGGTATTGATGCAAAATCTGGCCAAATAATATCAATATGACTTATGGGAAAACCCATCATTATAAACATAATCCATGTTTATACTCAAACTACAGAGGCAGAAAAAGAAATTGAAAGGTTCTATGCTGGAGTCCAGGAGGAAATTGATCACAAACCAAAATCATGACTTCTTGTTAAGCATAGATTATTGGAATACAAAAATAGGAAATAGAGGAGAATCAAAGATTGTAGGAAAATTTGGCCTAGGATGAAGAAATGAAGCAGGAGACTGACTGACTGAATTTGCAAGGCCAACAGTTTGTTCATTATAAACTCATTCTTCAACCAACCCAAGAAGTAACTGTATATATGGACATCACCTCATGACCAATATAAAAATCAAATAGACTACATGATTGGAAGCAGAAGATGGAGAAGGTCAATTCTCTCTGCAAAACTAAGATCAGAAGCAGATTGTGGCACAGACCATGAACTCCTAATATCAAAATATAGGAAAAGGGATTCCATCTAAACATTAGGAAGAACTTCCTGATGGCAATTGCTGTTTGTCAGTGGACTATGGTGCCTTGCAATGTGGTGAAGTCTCCTTCTTTGGAGGTTTTTAAACAGAGGCTGGATAGCATCTGTCGGCTGCTTTGATTATGTATTCCTTCATGGCAGGGGTTGTACTGGATGGCTCTTGTGGTCTCTTCCAATTCAGTGATTCTATGAAAAATTAGAGTAAAGCTAAAAAAAAGCCATCATGCCAAAATACAACCTGAAGAACCTCCCTGTAGAATTTAAAGATAATGTGAAAAATACATTTGCAATATCACACCTAATTGACCAGGAGCCAAAAGAACTCTGAACTGAAGCCAGGACATTGTCAGGGGAAAATGCAAAATGACACTATCTGGGGCAAAAAAAAAAAAAAAAAAGATAAGCCTCAATGGATGGCAGAGGAAACTTTTCAATCAGTTATGGGCAGATGAGAAGCAAAGGGCTCAGTTACACGGCAGTTTTTATTGCAGTAGTTTGCGCTTTATCACAGTTTTGCACCAGTGCCGCATAGTTCACATGGTTTACTGCTAAACTGGTTGATCTGTTTAGTTTTCCACTTTGTAATTCACACAGACAGAGGTGGGGGGCATGGCCTCCCAAGCACATCTGGGGGAAGATTCTGAGGAGCTGCAAGAGAGTGAGGGAAAGAGAGAGAGAGAGAAAGTGCTGGCACCTTTCCCTCTGATTTACCAGAGGAATGCCAGCTAATTTTTATTCCTTTAGCAGGGAGTGTCAGCCGATGAGCCATCTCCTGTCAAGCCCCCTTCCCCTCACCCACTCTCCCCCCCTCTCTCCTCTCACACATAGAAATGGGATCTCAGCAGGATGAGGGAATGAACACACACAGAGAGATAGAGAGAAATGAGAAAAGGCTAATTGGGGTTCCTCAGCCCCAACAGCCAAGCAAGCCAGGAAGCAGACAGCTGGGCGATTGGGTCCGTGGCTGGAAACAACAGTGGATGGATAATTTCATTTGAGGATCCTCCATCTCTTAGAAGTCTGCCCCCTCCTTGGACAGCCCAACCAATCACAGCTCAGCTCTGCTGTGACTATATCAGGAAGATTGCTGGTAGTTCACATAGGTTGTAGTGAAATGGCAGTTCACACAATTGAAAGTACACTAAGTTGTGCTACTTTTCAAAAAAGTCAGGGAAAGTAGTGAAATCCCCTATCACACTACTTTTGAGTTTTTGAGCTCCCCCCCTTCTGAACGAGGCGATACTATGGAGCAATTTTGTGGGAATTATTAGGAATCTTAGCAATTTATTTAAGGGAATATTTTGCCATGTAAATGGGGCCAAAAGGAAAAAGTGATAGAAATAGAGTCAGAACCCTGAATGCAACTGTTCAACAACTTATATGCAGGGACAAGGAGAACTTTATAATAACCAATGCAGAGAAATGGAAGTTGACAACAAAAAGGGAAGAACAAGAAACCTCCTCCACAAGATTCAAGAAATCAAAGGGAAATTTAAACCAATAGTGAGGATGTTCTACAATCAGCAGGGGAGCACATGCCATGACAAAGTAGAAATAAAAAAGGTGGTGGAAAGAATACATGGAAGAACCCTGCCACATGTCCAAGCAGGGTTCAGGAAAGGAATAGGCACTAGGGAACATATTGCAAACATATGTTGGATAACTAAACAATTTCAAAAGAAAATCAGCCTTTATTTTATAGATTATAACAAAACCTTTGATTGGATAGATCATGATTACTGAAGAAAGTCAAGGAAGAAAGTGCAAAGGCAAGTTTACACTTGAACATTAAGAAAACAAAAATAATGTCCACAGGTGATTTACACAACTTTCAAGCAGATTATGAGGATATTGAAATAGTTCAAGAGTTTCCATACTTTGGTTCAGTCATTAATCGGAATGGAGACTGCAGTCAAAAAACCAGAAGACTAGAACTTGGAAGGACAGCTGTGAAGAACCAGACAAAATCATGATGTGTCAAGATATATCATTAAATACTAAAGTTAGGATTTTCCATGCCATTGGATTTCCCATGTCTATGTATGGTTGTGAAAGCTAGACAATGAGGAGAGCTGATAGGAAGAAAATGAACTTGTTTGAAATGTGATGATGGAGAAGAGTTATATGGATACCATGGAGTGCTAAAAAGACAAATCAATGGGTCCTAGAGCAAATCAAGCCTTGAACTCTCCCTAGAAACCAAGATGACCAAACTGAGACTGTTGGACTTTGGGCATATCATGAGAAGACATGACTCACTAGAAAAGGCAGTAAAGCTTGAGAAGATAGAAGGCAGCAAGAAAAACTAAAGACTATATTCCATATGGGTAGACTCAATCAAGGAAGCTACAGCCTTGAGTCTGTAAGACCTGAGCATGTCTGTTGACGATAAGGTGACTTGGAGGTCTCTCATTCATGGGGTCTCCATAAGTCGAAGTTGATTTAATGGCAGTTAAGAACAACAACCCGGTTCCCCTCAGATCGGCAGAGCCATTGCTGAGGGGAGCTGCATTTGCCACCAGAAAGTGGGCAGCAGACCACATGAGCTGTCACAGGCGCTGTCGCCTGCGATGGGAGGTGAGGGTCGGGGCCCAACGACTTATAAAATCCTGCTACCCCTCATCTCCTCCTCTTCAGCAGAAGATCATCGAGGGAGGGGCAAGCAATGCAGGGTGTTACCATGTAGTGACCCAGTGCTATGTCCAGTAAAGGCCTTGTAGCAATTTTTGGGAGTTCGGGGCCCATGGCCAGGCCCACTATTTGTATATACTATTTTTCTCCTTTAACCAAGTACCAATTTTGGACATTGACAGCCATGGCTTTAGGTAAGTTGGTCCTTCATGGGGTCCGCTTTGCAACCCATTCCTTTTGTATAGGTGCTGCCTCTATGGCCTCTGCCTTAGGAATGCCGGAGATGCCTATCCAGGGGTTTGGTCAGTGGAGGTCCTCCTCCTATCGACGCTATGTTCATCCACTCAGTTATTAACCTGTTGTCTTCCCCTTTTGTTTTACAGATCTTAGGTCAATGCTGGTGAGGTTGTGGGTGCTGATTTGAGGCCATAGTATGGCTTAGTGGACAGCGCGGCAGGCCTGGTTGTGCCATTTTGGGCCTCACCTGAATATGGGGGATAGGGCAACAGTGGAATGGTTGGAGAGGAGGAGTCTTTGTTGGCATGGACTTATGCCATTGCTTTTTGGGGAGTGCCAAGGGCCTCCACCAGATGTTCTTATACATTTGGGTGGGAATGATTTAGGACTTTTGAAAGGGAAGGCACTGGTTTTGCAGACTATCCATGGCATGTGGGTAATCAAGTCTTAGTGGCCTGAGGTTACTGTCATGTGGTCAGCCATATTACTTAGATGGCTTTGGTGAGGGGATGGTGATTCCCGTCAAATCAACAAGGTCAGGCTGGGGTGCCAATTGGGAAATCAAGAATGCTATGCACAAGGGATTGGGGTACTACCTGCCACACCCGGACATCATGTTCAAGAGGCCCAAGCTCTACAGAGCAAATGAGGTTCATCTCTCAAACACTAGGAACTTGATATTTTTGGGTGATCTTCAGCAGGGGGTGAGGGACCTTTTGGACAAGCTGGTGGGGGAAAGGGACTAAGCAGAGGCTTGCCCCTTTCTGTGGTCAGGAAAGGGGAGGCGTGGATTCAGTAGGCACCTTGGCACCAATTTGGGTGAAGGAAGGGTCTCTGGAAGGGCCTTTTCAGGTTGTGTGGCCTAAGGGGATAAAAGGAGACCCATCTTGAGGTTGGCCTGAAGGATAATCCTTAATCTGTGTGGCTTGGGTGAAGGACTTTTGGGTTGACCTTCCAGATGTGGGCAGGCTGGCAAGCAACCCCATGCAGTTGGGGTTTCTTCTCCAGGACCCAGGTGTTCTCCCAGAAGGCTGAGGGGTATGATCTATCATAGACCTACTGCCTTAGCTAATCCCTCACTAGGTTGTCTCCCCCTACTGAAGGTCCTAGAGGGTATTAATTAGGTTGAGTTAAATAAAATGTTTTATTTCACCCCATTCTTGTGTGTTGTCTCGTTATTCCTGCAATCGGCCAGCAAAAGGAAATCTTTGAGAGCTAGTTATGAAAAGTTCCCCTGGGTTGTGCAAGAGCCTGTGGTGCTCCCAGAAAAATGTACAGATTGAGTTCTGGCCTCTCACCACCATTCTGGAAACCTCAATTCCCTAATAATCCAGTGGAGTAATGCCATTATGACATTATTCTGTGCTCGCTTTCAATAGGATCTTGACCACTGTCACCAACTCAGTGAAAGGAGGGGATTACTAGTTGAGGAGGACTTTCTTTGGCTTCTCCCACATTAATATGGCTTCCCAATGTTATTGAAACATGGAAACACACCACTAGGCCCAGGTTATTTCTAATAAAATAAAATAAAATACAGTCAATTCTGAGATAAGGTATGGAACTCTGGCTCAGTGGTGGAACACATTTTTTTGTACACAAGGACCCAGATTCAATACTTTGTATTTTCTGGAGGGAATGATTAAGAGCCTGTCTGAAAACCCTGGATAATTATTGATAGTCGCCTCATATAATTTCACTAGATAGGCCAATGGTCTGGCTTCAGATAAGGCAGATTCCTATGAAATACTCTTTACTCTTATTTGTTTTAGTACTGCCAGAAATTGGGTCATGGCAACATTCAGGGTTGCTAGGATTGCATTGGCCCTGAATCCACAGGAGACCAAATATCTTATCTGTTGCACTTGCTGCCCATCCATTTTTGTATTTGCCAGTGCCTCCCCACTGGGGAGAACCTCATGGGAGCATCAGTCCTGAGGAACATCCTGTTTTTAAAACACCAGTGACTGAAAAATAACGCACAGCAGAAAGTCAGTCTCTACAAAAATTAAAATTAAAATTAAAATTAAAAAAATTAAAATAAAAAATCCATCATCATCATCATCATCATCATCATCATAGTCCAAACAATCTTTTTCAAATCAGAAATATTTTCCAATGAATTATTTTGAAAAGCCTAAATGGAAAAGGTAATGATTGCCTGAACAGGGAAGACAGGATGATTCTGAGGAGAAATATAACTGGATTATTAACTCTCAGAAACAAAACCCTTCAGTTACTCAGATAGCCATTGCTGGCTGATTACTTTTCTACCAGTGTGTTTTGGCTTATTCTTAGCATCCCAGATATACATTTCCAGGCATACCATTGTTTGTATTTTCATCCCCATGGCAACAACAGAATATGACAAGACAACGCGTGCAGTGATTGAGCCCTAATCCTAATTCTTCCTTGATAATAACCTTACATTTCTAAATCCTTAATCTGCTTTATCCACACTGTGACAGCTTTTGTAATTATCCCTGCATGTATAAAATAATCACAGTCACTGCTGGTAACAGCAATAGATTAATTTTGTTTCATTCCATCTGGATGGGATTTGCACCAGCCTTGGGTTGCATTCCATGAGGACGGTCAAAAGCAGAAACAATGAACACTTTAAGAAATCTGTCACAGGTGTAAAGTGTAGGTTAATTGACAAAAGAAAGAACAAGAACTTTAGGGCAAATTTCTAGGTATGAAGCCGGGACTCTTTTCAGGGAATATTTTGCAAGTCAGAGCTTAGAAAGTAAGTTTTTAAAGGTAATCAGTTATCCTTCAAAGGGTCACTAAAATTGTAGTTACTGTTATAGTTGCATCTAAATTTTTTAAATTAACTGATTAGTCTGTTTCTCACAAATAGTTATGGGCTATTTTTTAGTTACTTTTTAAAATAAAAAAAACCCCTGAATTTAACATCCTTGATAGTCTTCCATCTTCATTTAGTGAAGCCACACCCCATAATTAGAAAATTAAGAAAATAATTATGATTACACCGCAAAAGGTGTGACATTATTCATTCCTTAATTTACAGTAGTAATGCAATGTTATGTAGTTATAATTTTGTTATCAGGAAAAGAAAGAGTTTTACATTTTTAGAGGTAGAGACTGCAAAGAGTCCCCATGCCTTCCCCCCCTTCGCACTGTATTGGAGATTTTATATTGTAACAGCTTTGTTTTAAATTTGCTTTGCAATTATTGATCTTAATTTTGTTTTCTTATTCCCAGTTCTCTTCCCTTGTGTTATTGGTTCTACTGCTGCTGATGCTTGTCACAAGTTGAGGATATGGAAGGAAGGCGTGTCGGGCATGAGTTAAATTGATGGGAGGAAAGAAACTGGGTGGCCAAAGAGACAAAAAGGCACCTGCAGTTGGGGCAGATGCAGGTGACCTCACTTATAGGTTACAGTTGGAATAGGTCGTCTCAAATGGCAGATTCCCAAAGCCCTGCCAGAGAGGTTTAACAAATTGTTGCAGGATACATTCATATGTGAGCATTTCACTAGTCTAGCAACCATCGGGCCCTATGCCCCCTCTACATTATGTGGTGTGTGTGTGTGTGTGTGTGTGTGTGTATAACATGTATATATAACATGTATATACAACATGTAACTGTACTGCTCATATTAAAGTTGTGGCCTATATATTCATCCATAACACCGTGTTGGTCTACTTGTCTCAGCACAATTACTTTACCAGATTGTATTTTCCAAATATCGATGGTATTTATTTCTTCATATTGGTCCCAACTCTTTCCACTTCTTACACAAGACCTCTTTAATTCAATTAAATGGCAGGCCAGTATGGGGTCATTCTGCATTTGATCTTTGGTGTTCTCATTAATGCCACACTAAATGTGTTCTGACAAAGAAAATGGACTTGTTCTCCCCTCTGTGGCTTTTCACTGTGGCTTACAAGTTCCATTTTTTACCTGCACAAAGCAGATTCCTATTGTGTGAGACTTACCTGCAGAAGAAAACAAAAAGATAAGTAAACAAGAAGGTAATGTTTCCTCAACAAGTTAAAATAAAATAAAATAAATTCTACATGATTTGCAGATATTCTAACATTGCTTCATCATTGTTTGATATTTGCTCAGCATGAGAACTAAAGTGAGTCTGAAAATTGCTTTAAAGGGGGTTAGGAGTGCTTAGGATTACTTCTAAAGCCCCATTTCCAAATGCAATTTAGGCAATCAGTAGATTCATTTTCAAAAGTATATCTCTGTCAAAATGAGATGAATATTAAAGTGTGTACACAGCTAACATAAGTGGGATGAGCTGTGGATTCATTGAATTTGGGGACTGGCAGTGATGTATTAAACTCTTTTGCCCCAAGTCTCAAGTCGAGTCTCAAGTTGAGTCTCAAGTCCTGGCAGGATACTTTCAAGTCAAGTCAAGTCTAAAGTCTGGGAGCTAACTTTAACAGATAAAAAAGGAGGTAGTGGTGGTGTGTGAGTGGGGTGGTGGTGGTGATGTTTCAATAACTAGAAAATCAAGAAGACATGCACAAAGTTAGGTGAAAAAAATTAAATTCGCATAGGCAAGTTCAAAAAGTCTTTATTTAAACAAAGCTGAGCTATTAATCAAATTTATCAAGATTGCATTTTAGGACAACTATTCCACACACACACACACACACACACAAGATTGGCCCTCTGTCTGCAGAGAAACACTTCTGGAGGCAACTCTTGCATGCTGCTGTTCTTAGGAAATGCTTTAGAATGATCCTCTGATATGCAGTAGGGACAGGCTGGTTTCTCATGCCTCATGTCCAATGGCAATTGCACATCAATTGGGCTTGAGGCGGGGGTTGAGATCTACTCAGATGCCAGCCTGTCCCTGCTGCACATTGGAGGAGGCATCTAAAGCACTTCCTTAGAGTAGCAGCACGCAAGATGTGCTCTCAGAGCATGAGAAGCTTTAGGCAAACATCTGAACATCCTGGCTTATCATTGTGTGTGTGTGTGGAAATCCAGGGAAGGATCTGGTAAAGCATCAGTGAGAATGAGACAAAAGAAAGGGCAAGGAGGAATCAGTGTGGTTGCAGGCTGGCTGAAGAGACACTAACTTAAATTGGGTTGAGGAGGAAGCAGGAAGGATATGAGAACAAATGGGAACACTAAACTAAAGTTTGGGCTTGAAGCAGGGTGTGGGGTCTGCTAGGTAATCTGTGAGAAATGCTTCCCATGAGGCTGCTGAACAGATCTTGCCCGCTTCTTAGGAAAAGGAGAGCTTTAGAGGATACTTCTACCTCAAGCCTATTGCAGAAACCATTTGCTGTGTTCCCCTTGAAGGAACGCTTTGCAAGCTGTGAAGTCAAAGGCTTTCACGGCTGGCATCCATTGGTTTTCTGTGGATTTTTTTCCAGGCTGTGAGGCCATGTTCTGGAAGAGTTTATTCCTGATGTTTTGTATGCATCTGTGGCTAGCATCTTCAGAGAATGGTGGGGCAGGGGTGTGTGTGCTTCATATACTGTGAGTCCCTGTTGGAGATGATATGTAAATTTGTGTATTTGAATGGGTAGTTCAAGTAATGGCTATCTCCTTGAATGGCTATTGTTGCCTGCTGCTAGGAAGGCTCCTCCTCCTCCAAGGCCAGCAAGTCAGTAGCTAAAAATACACGTTTTAAGTCAAGTCAAGTCAGTGCTTGATTTATGGCAGTGTCAAGTTCAAGTCAAGTCAGTGTAGTGACTTGAGTCCAACTCAAGTCTGAATCAATTGACTTGAGCCCAAATCACTGGGGACGGGGCTACCAATACACTATTATTTCAGATGTTACAGTTCTAGTCTAGCATACATCCCTGGGCACCATAAAACACTCACCTTTAAGGCAAAACTCCCTTCAGTATAGACAGTTTGAAACTCACATATATGCTGGAGCCCAATACCTAAAATCCAATCAGGCTTTCACGAAGGACATCTTGGTGGTAATTGGAATAAACAGGAAGAATAGGGGAAGGAGAGTCCTGAATCCATATTTTCGGCAGAACTCACTGGAGAATTTGCAGCACAGATGGCCTGATTCTTGTGCATACTCACCCCTTTGTTCTCTACTCTGGACATCATATTTAGGAAACTTATTATGAGTAATCATTTTTTTTTTCTGAGAAGTCAGAGGTGTGAATAACTGATACATCTATTTTATTTTATTTATTTTTTTTAAAAATGTATGTGTATATGAAAAGGGACTTTGACAGGCTCAAAGATCAACAGTAAAACAATAAGAAAAATGTTAGAATTCTCTAAAATTTGCTTTCTAATAAAAGGCTTTAAGAGGTCAATGGATGAGGTCATTAGCTCTTAAAGCCTTTTATTAGAAAGCAAATTTTAACTTGGTATCATGATGAACTCCATCTTAGCACCAAGCAGGCCTCCAATGGGAGGGCATTATAGAACTGAGGTGAATTATCCTATGCAGCAATTTCAGTTTTCCCTTGGAAACTATGCATGTATGTGCATATATATATGCATGAGTACTGTTTTAACTTTAACTTGTAAATTATGCAGTAGTTTAATGCGCTTTTAGACTGTTTACATTATTTTTATTGTTTAAATGTTTTATTGGTTTACATTTCAAATTGTAACCTGTCTAGATTTTATTGTAAGCTTCCCGGATATCCAGAGATCTTATTATATGGGGTAGAATAGGAACCTGTAAATTAATCAATCAATCAAGGGGGCTTGAATTACCAGTAGACACTAGCATAGTATTAATTAAAGTAAAATTTCTTGTAAGCCAATGTCTTGCACTGGACGAAAGGTGGAATGTAAATTAAACAAATGTGGCTGAAAATTTCCTTTTAATGTCATCTTCAGTTTTTCTCCCACCAGTGTGATTAATTACAGGACTTCTCATATTTGGGCAGATTTGGTTTAGTAGAGATGATGTGGAAAAGAGTCAAGTCTCAGGATGTTGGGAAAAAATATGATTGTATTCTTCAAACATTCCAATGTGTTTTGGCCTAGAAATATCTTCATGGTCTTCTTCAGCGGAATGCAACTTTAAAATACAACTTTTGCATAAACACAACCATGCTGGGCATAAGCACTGGAGACACTATTTTTAGAATCCCTGCACTTTAATTTTAAAGCTATATCCCCCTGAAGATGGCCATAAAATATTTGCTGGCCAAAACACAGTGGCTACTCTTAAGAATTAAATCATCTCCCACCTCCCAAGACTGTTAGACTTTGTCTTTTTGCCACATCTCCTCTATTAGGTGTTGTTTTTTTTTTCTTTTAAAGAATTGATTTAGTACCTTGGATAGCTCATTTGAATTTTTGATTAAAACCTGGAGCAGTTTTTTCACCTCAGTGATAGGAGCACCATGAACCACCACTGCATATAGGGATTTAAAGAGCAAAAAAAGAAATTTCAGTATAACTTTTGGAGAACATGTGGCTCTAGCTGGCCCATGCTTCTTCTACATGTCTCTTTCATAGCATACATTTCAAAAATGTGCAATAGGATTGCATTGCAATTAGTGTCTCCCTGCTCATACAAAACCCCTTCCATTTAATTTATTAGCTCCTGCTTGCTCAGAACATAGATAGTTGATTTTTAACAGTATTTGATTGCAATCATACAGTAGCTTCTGGGCCCCCAAAAGGTGTTCATTACCATAGAACTCTTTCACATTTTTCAAGAGTAATTTTTAAAAATAGATCTGAATATTTTTTTATCCAGCAGCCAGAAACACAGTTCCAATCAACAACTGAACTATGTGGTATTCTTCCTCAAATCTTCAGTTAGGCCACATCCTGTAACTATAGAAGTACCATTAAAAAATTACAATTATATACACACACAAAAGAATGGAAGTTGTCCCTCTTTAAATTACAATCATAATGTAAACCTTAGTTAATGGGAAAAGAAATCATTACAAGTAAATAGTAATTGATTATAAAGGAGCTATTTTTGTGGAAAGGAATTCATTACAAATAACTTAGATATTTGTAAGGAAGAATTTGTAAGTCATTACTTCCAAACTCTATCTTTGCACAAGAAACACACTGAGCACAATGAAATCATATCACTTATTTGTTTTACTAGACATTAGAAGAATAGAATCTTTATTACGCTCATAGACCAGGGTCTCATCTACATGGTGAAAAAAATCCTCAAACAATTCAAGGAGAATGCCAGTAGTACTCACGGAGCCAGGGCACGATTCTCCATATTCAGAAGGAGGGGGGCTGAAAATTCCAAATTGATCACAATAACAGCTTTCACTGTTTCTAGTGATCCTTTTTAAAAATTGCATGAAAAGTGCATAATTGGTCATGTGATCAACGAATTTGAAAAGGGGCACACAGCAGGGCTGAAAACTGATTGGTTAGACCTCGGTGAGGGTGGGCTTGAAAAGGAGACCTTGCAATTCTGGAGCCACCATTGTTTTGTTTTGCTTTGTTTTTTTTAATTGTTCATGATTGTTCAAGCAGCAGAGCAAAGTACAAAAGTTTCCTTTAGTGGAAAATAGCTCTTCCACATCTTTTTTTAAAGGGGGGGAGGTATTTGGAATGCAACTCACTCATGGCCACCACATTTTCCCCACTACTTCATGGGAACTGCAAAATCGCTACTTTTCCTTTCAAGCAAGCTTCCAAATGAGTCGTGGGCAAAAATGGACTCTACAGCGATAGGGAGGTAAGTTGCTATTTTTCAAAACAAATTCTGTCTAGCTGCGCCCCAGGACAGGTAAAAAGGGGATACAGAATAAAAAGGTAAAAGGTAAAAACACAGGTTAAAATTAATATTTAAACTTACTATACATTTCTGTGGAGACTGAGGACTTTTTTGGATGTTGATTTACCACACCAGAAAGCTCATAACACTCACAACGCTGCTTCGAGGCAGAGGCCCATTTCATATGACGCTGTTTCAGTACTGTGAGAGACTGGAAGCAGCCGCACCATATTTGGCCATTTTTTATTCACGGGCAACCTCCGTGAGTAAAAAATGGCCAAATATGCGGAACTGAAACAGTTGGTTTTGGTAGGGGGTGATGTCATACGAAACGGTGCCCCTGCCACGCAGCAGCGTCACAAGTGTTACGAGCCTTCTGGCATGGTAAATCAATGTCTGAAAAAGTCCTGAGATGAAGAAGATGTAAGTCAATAGTAGACACACACATTCCATGTAAACTTGGTTTAGGTTCCAGGAAAATAAAATAAATCAGGACTGGATTAGGGAAAAGACATGTGAGGAGAAACACAATTTTGATAGACATAATAATGTTGCTAAATAACTTCCTTGAATTCAAAATTCCTCAAGTTACCAGTACAAGCATGTTTACTCAGCAGTACTTCCTCCTGAATTTAATGAGACTTGTTCCCAATTAGGTGTGCATTGGATTATAGCCTAAAGCTACATTTCCATTACCCCCATCTTCTGGCCATCCCTTTAGAATAATAACATGATGAAAAGGGACTCCTGTGATAGACAGACAGTGTCATGCAACAGCTGGTCCATGTGCTTATTGACTATTTGTTTCTGCTTGGCTTGGGGGTGCAGATTACTCTGTATAAACACAGAGTAAGTACACCCTGGCATAAAAACTTCCAGCTTCATAAATCATTTGTTTGAGCAGATGTTGTTATTCTTTTGCTGTCACTGTTATAGGGATATTTTGTTGATGGATTAGCACCTGGCAAATACATTGTGCCTCTCCTTCCAAGACAATTTCTTATATATGTTAGCTGGTGAACCAATGCAGAGATGGGGACAGAAATGGTGGTGATACTATTTACTATAATATTGCCAAGTGTTTGTTAGCTGTGCTATTATAATTTCAGGCTAGGAATGGAAAAGATATTCAAAAATATTTGGGAACAAGTCAGAAAAAAATGTGTTTCTCAAGTGTTGGGAAAGAACTAATGAGGAGAATCCTGGACTAAGAATAATCTTCACAGTTCAGAACTTATCTGTACAAAACTTGTACAGGGTGTTTTGTTTGGAGTTTTCATTTTTGTTTTTGCACAGCAAACAGCATTTCCTGCAGAAAATAAATCTGCAGAAAAATATTAAAAGCAAGCTTTGTCTTATTTTAAAAGCATATGATGTAGCTTCATTTACAGATACTTCATAGAATCTCATGGTAAAAAGCTCACTTTAATATGTGTTCTTCAGGTATGTTGGAGAGAAAGAAACTGCCAACTCCAAAATGGAGGCTGAATGAATTCAGACTAACTGCAGTTAAACAGCAGATTAACTGGTGCAGGAAGACAGACAGCATGGTGAAGACCATGAAACAGAAAATGATATGAATACCTGCTCTCTCTAAACTCTTAGGGGCAGTCAAGATGGTGAGAAAAAAAGAAAACCCTCTTAGAATCCATGTATCCAAATCACATGTATCCAGATAGGATCCTGCAGTGTTCTGTCCTTTTCAGAGGGAGGGGGAGCAAAGTAAGGGAAAATCTCCAGCAGAAGCCTCCAGGGCTTTACCCACTTTTTTTCCTTTTCATCCTGACAAAATGTGCACCCTCACCTGTTAGGACAACTGAATTGCATTGTGTCACATTGCTGAAGAGGGCAGCTGATTGGTCAGACATGTGCAGGAGGAGGAGCTATTTAAGATGGCAGATTGTGGAACCCCCATGTAGTGATCCTGCACTGAGACAATGAAACAAGCTTTATTTCCCTTTTAAAAATTATTTAAGCAGAAGATCATTCTTCTTCACCTTGGAGTTAGGTGTTTTTTTTAAAAAATTGTTTGGCGGGGGCAAGTTGTGGAGTACAAAACCATGAGTAATTCACTTGTGGTCACCATCTTGATTCTCTGGTGTGCCTCTGTGTGCACAGGAAAAACAGAGAGCTTTGCACACCAGTGATTTTGGCCAAAAAATTGTCGAGACAGATGACAGCTGCTGCGAATTGTCATTTCTGCCCCCCCAAATTCACATTTTATTCCCTCATCTAGACTGGCCCTTATAGAGATATGCAAACTAGCAACTGCTAAGTATAGGGATGCTAAGGTTGCTACCTCCAGCACTTTAAAGAACTAACAATACCTACTCTTCTTTGGCTTGCCTGGCCTCTGACATCATGAACACTAAGGTATGTGTCTTGTCCTTCTTCGTCAGTGGCAGCTGGTGGTTTCCATGTCATTGTGGTAGTGAATTCCCTCTGAGATTTAGTCTGTACTTTAAAATAAGATACTGAAATTATTTTAGTGATAAGGTTCAGCACTTTGCATAGATTCATGGGATTTGGCATGAGATATGTGTAGCAGAAGGTTATATAATCAAAGAATATTTTTACTACCTGTAGAAACTTCCCTGTGTTTAGATGCAAGGAATGATTTTTTTTTTCCAGCAACCAAGAAGTGTGAGTGGGGGGGGGGTGAGGAAATCTAAGGTCACTCACATTTGAAATTTGGAATTGAGTATCTAGATTGAATTCCCGAGGCTTACAGCTGCTAACCACAGCTGCATAACCAGCCATTGTTTGTTCCAAATATTATAGCAAACAAATCAGGGTTTGCAATGTCAGGCACAAACAGACATGCTTCTCTCGTCCAAATGATTTCTGAAATAAATTATGAGTGCCAATGTTTGCCAGGAATCTCAGTGCTTAAAGACAAAAGCACAGTGTTAACAAAACATATGGAGAGCAGAGTTCTTTCTGGATTATGATTGGCAAATATTAATACTTATTTATTTATGGGAATGAAAAATTTTGAAGGTAAATGAAAACACCCCCTTATTATGTTATATGTTTGGCTACACTTCTGAAAGGATGTTATTTTAAGTTATTCCTTCCACTCCCTCCCCAGAGATAGGCATATGTTTTTAAAGTGCCAGGAAATATAAAAGAGACCCTCAGTGCCACCACTGTTGCAATTTATGGAAGGAAAGGGCTGTTATTTGCCTGTCTGGTTCACTGCAGCACCAACGTATAGAGGGCACCAAGAAAATAGTGCAGCTGCTTCTTCTACTCGTATAGTTATCCTATGATAGGGAGGACCAATAGAATCCTAACATTTCCTATAAAGCTCTTGGCTCTTGTCCAACTTCCAAAATGAATTGCCGGATTGCTTAAACATATAATAAACTTTCCAATCTTCCCTGCTCATTTCCAGCCTTGAGAAAATGTCAGCAAGTGTCCAGATGCTGGTGTAATTATACATACATCAATCCTGACAGTCTAGATCTGAGATTGCTTGGAAAGCTATATTTTTCCATTGAATTATTTACAGTACAATATACACAGGTGAATCCTGGCACTCACCTTAAGAGGAATATTTACACTTACAAACAGCAGGCTGTTCATGTTACAATCTCTTAGTTTTGGGTGAGTGAGTTATGCATATCTCAAGGGAAGACATTGTTCTTGATTACACTCAAACCTAATATTGTTTTTGGTTGTGCAATATTCCTAAGGAAGGTCCTCTCCATGTACCCATAATGCCTCAGTGTGTTCATCAAATTTCCTTCATCTTATTTTTTCCTTCTGTTACCTACTCTGAAAACCCTTGCTCCATATCTATAATAATATCTATAATAAATTGTCAATATTTAATAATTAGGTCAAATGTGGCCTTCCCCATAGTGTGGCCATTAAAGCTAAGATAATTCCACACCCAGGAATCCCAAAGACAAACATTGCTCAGTCAGGTATGCACTCGAGGAGGGGCCACCCAAATCCCAAAGAAATGACACCATGCTAATCCTATCAGCCAAAGCTGAGATACCTCTACCTGTAAGCAATGCTCATTCCTTTGACCATCCACAAACAAAGAAGTTTGCTTCCTGTATTCAGTTACAAAATATCCACACATTGAGAGCAATTAATATATCCAGTGTCCATTGTCTTTCCCTATGCAACTCCAAGAAGCATTGTCTTTCACTCTAAATTCCATCCCCTGAAGGCCAGTATTGACTATAAAAAACCCTTCAAAACAATACCAAATTGTCTTCATATCCCCCTCCTACATACATGCTGCCAGTTTGCTGACAGACCCTCAGAGCTCACTCTGAGAACCCATTGCTTCAGCAATCTCTGCTCTACAGGACAGGCGCCATATCTCACACAAACAACCTCCTTCAATATTTTCTCCTTGATTTGCTAGGTTTGCATGAATGCTTGAAGCCTGAATGTGTATGTCAATGTTGTTACTATTGCTTTCCTAAATAAAGACAAATTTATTGTACTATCTAGCTTAAGGTCTCATCTTTAGTACTGGTAAACATACAATAGGTTAAAAGATCCTGCTATCTGTTGCCCCCTCTCGCATAGCCAAGCTGAGTATATCAATTCCCCAAGTTAATATTGCTATTTTGAGGGTCCTTAAGATCACTGAGCATTTAGGGTAACACTTTAAGTAAGTCTGCCTAGTACAGGACTGAGATACTCATCTTACTTTTGAGGAACATTTCAGTGAGGTATGTGGTTGCAGGGATGAATTCTTACAGTCCTTAAGGTTGGGAGCATGCAGCTTAGCATTCCAATCAAATTGTTCATGGGATGAGGTATTTTACCCCTCTTCTTTTTAAATATAAAAGTCTTTTCAATAATTAAAGTGGTACCAAAACTACTTGAGCAGCCTGGCAGTCATCTCTTCCCTTTCAATATGCACCAACTGAAACAATTTGACACAGTGCCATACCTAGGGGCATTGTTGAAAAGAGAAATAAGCTTCATCTTTGATCCTATTGTTTACAGAAAACATTAATGTGTGCATTTGTGTGTCTTAAGATACAGTCATATAATATGACACAGTTTACCTTATCTTATTGATACATGGTGAGGTAAAAGGGTACTACTGTATTTTATTTAATGAATATAAACATAGGTACAATTCACTGTTAATCTTTATGATTCTAGCTTCCTGGTTTACCTGAAGGGGAATTTGTGGTCTGGGGAGCAGGCAGAATTGACAGAACCCTGCTGGTCATGGTGCTGGGTAATTTCTTCTTCCCCAAGGTCCATGCATCCTTGGACGAGTTCTGGGAACTGGCAGGAACTGCCAGCCAATAGACTCAAAGCTATTGGCAGTAGGCAGGATGTGACTGAACCTAAGGAAGTCTTCACTCAGCTCAAGCACTGGAGTCTATAAGCCAGTGCCCCCACCCATGAGTCTCAGTCATCATTCCACCTAGGCCCCCAGTAGTCATGACATTTTTCCCCCTGGGAGATGTCTTCTTGTCTGAAGTTTTGGGGAAGTTTGCATGGGATCCAGATTCAGGAAGCAGGCATTTGAGGAGCTGGCAGGTTCAGGAAAATATTGGGAAAATATTGGGGATGTGGGAGCAGAAGTCATGCCCAGCTCAGGGATGGTTAATTCACCTCACTCCCAAGTAAGACTAAGGAGATTATCAGATGGAAACAAATACAGTGTTCCCATCTCACCTTCTACTTCCTGCCCTGCTCCTGCCCTGTAATTGAATTTTTTTTTTCAGACACCTACCTTAATTGCATGACAGAAACTGCTCCCCCATCTCTGGCAGTACAGGAAGTGAATGGAGGTCTCCCTGAGGCCACTGGAAGTGTTCTTTATGGACCTTACAGGACCTTACAGGGAACCCTGCATTGTGTGGGGATTTGTTTTTGTTTTTTTTTAAAAAAAACAAGTTTCAAATAAGTAAACCAAGCAACCAAAACACACTAAAAAGAGCACACTCAAGTAAACAGGGAAAGGTACAAAAAAGGCTGTCACTTACCGGGATGTCCCAACAGCCACTGGACATGTTTTTTATGGACCTTCCAGGACCTTATAGAGAGCCCTGCATCATGTGGGGAATTTTTTTTTTTTTTAAAAAAAACAAGCCTCAAAAAATTAAACCAAGCACCTAAACACACACTCCAAGTAACCCAGGGAGGGTATAACAAAGATTGTCACTTACCGGGATGTCCTGATAGTACCCAGAAGTGTTTGATATGGACCTCTCAGATCATGTCAGCATAATGGGGCACCGGTTTGCACACCCATGATTCCATTACAGAAACAGAAGGGGTGATCTGTTAATGACTATTCCCCATGAATAAAAAAAAAATGGGGACTGAACGGAGGCAGCGCTGGAGCAGAATGAGACAGGGACGATGTCATCTGAAAGGGAATCCCTTTCTCGGTCCTGTTGCATCCCTGTTCCTGGGTATTAAGCTTGTCTGATAATCTCCTAAGACATTTTAAAACAATCAGTACACAGTTTAAAACTCACAATTGAAAATCATCTGGATAGGCCTGCCAGAATGTTGCAATGACTGCTCCCTTGGCTTCCCCCGCCTTCCCTGCTCTCTGAAAACTCCATATTTACTCTCTAGTTACCAGCAGGGCAGTTTAAAGAAAAAGACCCAGTAGAAAAAAGGTGGGGGAACTCCTCTTCACTACCAAACGGGATAACTCCTGGCCTCACTCCACTCCCAAAGTTGGTCGCCCACTGGAGTGACCCACTTTGATGTCACCCACCACCCAGGCAGCCCCTTGTACCCCTTTCAAGCAGGGGAGCAGGTGATGGCAATGCTGGTTCACCAGCTGCTGACTCAGTACCTTTATCCTCTTTCAGGAAGGGGAGCAGGTGATGGCAAGGCAGGTTCACCACAATTGATAGTTGTTGTTTTGACTTTGAGATCTGTATGTGTGCTGCAGTTCCTGTATTACACTAGGGATGGAAAGAAAATTAAAAAACAATAGTCAAAAATGGTTGAAAAGGTGTTTCTTGAATGTCAGGCAAACCTGAAGAGGAGAATCCTAGACTCATGAGAATATTTGCAGTTCAGGATTCTGCACATATAAATATTCTGCATGTATTTCACACTTTTTTGTTTGGAAACCAGCATTTTTAGTGAAGTAAACAACTCTTCTACACAGGAAACAATATAGAAAATACTGGTTTCTATGCACACACAAAATCATGCATGCTAATTTTGTGCACAAATAGTTTTAAACTTTAAATAGTCTTTGAAAAGTGCTGTTTCTAAAGATTTTCTTATAGAAGGGAGACAACTATAAAATTGCCCATTCCTTCCTTCAAGAACAATTTAGTGGATTATCCCACCCCATATTACTCTGGCAGGTGCGTTTAGGGTAGTTTCAGTTTTATAAGTTAAAAAAGTGTGGGGCACTTTGTTTTGTCCAAGCCAGACATTTCTTACACATTAGGAAATATAGCCTATAGCCAGAACTGAAAATCCATTGTATTCTCTATGTTTCAGCCACTGTTTTATCTTTTTTAAAATATTGTAAAACCAAGGTTTTTCTACTCCAAATGCAAAACCCATACCGTTTATAGACTATACCTATGTTAATTCGCAGGAGATTTTAGAATATTGTCCTTGAGTCAGTAACAAGGGGGAAAAATGTACATCGAAAGAGTCAAGCTGTCGTGTAATTAGGACAGTTTTGCATGCCGATGTGCAAGCATTACTCAGAGCTGCATCATGTTGCTTAGAGGGTCATGCTTTTGAACTGGGAACATGAAATGCACAACTGCAGCTATTGTGCATACAATGAACCATAGTGCTCATATATTCATTGAAAAAGTCTATCCCTGCTGTTATGGATCACAGAATTGATTACTACATGCCGGATGAAGCAAGAAGGTGGAAACAGAAAGAGAAAGAGGATGGAAACCTGTGAACAAAGATGGCCAGTTTTATATATCCCTAATCAGTTTGGATTTACAATTCTGCCCCACCGCCTTACACACACACACACCATAATTTCAGACCTTAGATTCTGCAGCTTAAAAAAAGAATAATTTCTCTATATTTTTTAAAAAATATAAATTACATATTCCCATAAATAGAAGACATGGCATAAAAACATCCTATTTGGACTCCTATGGTTATACTTAAAGGTGTATAATTTTGACACACAACCTTCTGTGAAAAGTACTTTCTGTCTGCAGTCAGAATCACCATGAAGCTTCCTGCACCATCATTAATCAACTAGAAATTTGAAAATGAGAAACTCACTTTAAAAGGGGGAGAGGATGAGAGAAAGGAAGTGTGTGTATGTGGGAACTACCCAAGGACAGCATGCTTCAAGAAGCCAATTTTACTTAATTTCAATAATGAAATTTGAGAGTTAGGGACTATAGAAATTATGCCTAAAACTGTGTATTAAATATAAGATTGACAGACTTCTGAGGAATGGGCATATGTTCAATCTCCTTGGGAAACTCTGAAATAGAATCCAAAATTGTAATCACAGCAGTAGTATTAGAAATTATCCTTTCAATTGATCACATTATTCTATTATTCCAGAACTGCATTCAAAATCAAATTATAAAATTGTTACATTTGTGAATGACTTTTTAAAAAATCATTATGTGACATATTGTAAAGTCCTGTAATATATATATATATTTAAAAAAATTGAATTAAAAATGACTTGAATATTTTTTGGGGAAGAAGAATCTTCTCAAAATGCTCCCAAGAAGTTTAGTTTTCCAAAATGTTCCCATGGAAAACACATAAGCATTACCCATCATATGAAGAAAAAACACACTATTTTGTTGTTTGCAAAGAGAAATTATTATGTGTCTGTTATTAGAGTCATTGTTGTTCCTTGAAATGAGTGGTTTCTGAGTACCATACTTCACATGCTTGGCTGAATTAGAGAAACTATTAACGTAACTTGTTAGCCATAGCTACCTCTCACCATTTCCTGACATCCTATTATGGTTGGAGAATGCTGATAAGACCTTGGCTTAGAACTGGGTTGTGGATGTAAAAATACTCACAAATTTTATTTTCCTTGAGAAATTTTGAAGGAAGCAAGACCAAGTTTCATAATACTAGTGAAACTCCCTAGAAAGGTTTTGTACATCCCTCATTAAAGTTCTGAACATCTTTGGACTAGTTGTCTACCTGTCCTTTAAAAATCATCTAAAACTTTGCTTACTGCTGGTATATTTTTGGCTTATAATTTGCATAAAAGGTCATTTGCTGAGATCAGCTATTTCTGGCTCAATGTCAGTCCAGGTGATAGCTGAGACAGCATTGGGGCTGAGAGATTCTTCTTGACATCTTGAGCTATTTTAATTGGCTAAGGTCGCACACTGTTCAACCTCTGCTCTCCTTAGCCTCTGGAAATGTCTCTTGCCATCATGCTGAATCTCACAACTGCTCCCATCCTTTAGCTTACATCTGCTTCCAACCATCCTCATTTGGTTTAATAATTTCTCACATCATTTTAGTTCCATGAATTCAATAACACGTAATGGTGAGGGGGTGTAAGAACATATGTGGTGAATGTGAAGTCGAAGGCTTTCACGGTCAGAATTAATAGATTTTCCTTGGTTTTTTTCTGGGCTGTGAGGCCGTGTTCTGGAATAGTTTCTTTCTGAAGTTTCGCCTGCATCTGTGGCTGGCATCTTCAGAGAATGGTTGGGTAGGTGTGTGTGTGGACTGTATATGCTGTGAATGCCTGTGGAGTATATGTACATTTGATTCTATTGTATTTTTTGAAATACAATAGTTTTGAAATACAATAGAATCAAAACTCAACACTTACAAAGGAATTCCACCCAGGGACAGGGGGATTCCCAGAGATAATTGCCCATCAACCAACCATTAGCCAAACAGACACTAATGAGCCTTGCATTTCTATATTCAGAAACTAACCTTTCAATTATACAAATTTTCATATACTCCACAGGCGTTCACAGCATATAAACTCCACACACACACCAGCCAACCATTCTCTGAAGACGCCAGCCACAGATGCAGGTGAAACGTCAGAAAGAAACTATTCCAAAACACGGCCTCACAGCCCGGAAAAAAAACCCAAGGAAAATCTATGTGGTAAATCTTTCTTTGGAATTCATGTAGTTAGTACATTAGTTATACATAGTTAAACTTGATATTTACACTTAGGCTGACATCACAAACCTAGGACAGATCAGCAAACTTCAGCTTCCCCCCTTCCCCTTCAGACAAATTGCTGGTTTTAATTCTTTTTTCATCCATCCTAGTATGAAAATTTCCTGAAGAAGGAACTAGAAAAAACACCTCTGAGTATTCCTTGCCTAAGAAAACCCTATGAAATGCTTGAGGTCACCATAAGTCAACAAGCAACTTGCAAGCATAAACTCATAAACATAGTAAGTGATGCCAGTCAGATTCTGGTATCATGAGATCATGATCAAGATCATCAGCATTAACCTAGATAACACAAGATAAATTTCCTAGTAGCTTATAATTAGAAGTTAACAGTAGTAGTAGTGATGATAATAATAATTTGCTTATTTTAAGCAATTGCTCCATTTTAACATGTTGTAAATAAATGCTTCATCCAGACTTCTTTTTCAGACCTGTTACAGCTTTCTAGAACAATTCTTCAATTACAAACTTTGACCTACCCACTGAATGCTCCTATGAGGTTAATAGTTGCTGTCAACTGTACAGCCTCACAGGAGTATTCAGTGGGTGCGTCAAAGTTTGTAATTTATGTATCTGTATGTATTTGTGAATGTATATATAACTCATTGTAGTAAGTATAAGGTAATGTTATAGGTAAGTAGATAAATCTCCAATGAGTTATTGTTATGTGGTAAAGTTCCCAGCTTTCATTGCTACAATTGTGTCCTGGAGAGTTCACAATTAAATTTTTTTCAGAGGGAGGGAGGTAAGTGATGGACAGCAAGATGAGCGAATGGGAGGAATTTGTGTCAGGAATCAATCCCAGGCCTGGAAACTAAAATGGGAGGGGTTTCTGGATGTTTGAAGGTGGCATGACAATTTGAGTGAAGTTCAGTTAAGAATGGAAGTCAGTTAATGATAGTTGTCTGGAGCAGAGGGCTCCATGTGTGCACAGTATGCGAGAGATTTGGATGTAGTAATATTGTGTGCAGAGACTGAAAGACTGAATGAAAGGGTTGATTGGACAAAGAGTGAAATAGTTGAGTTGAATGGGATAAACTATAAAGCTCCAATAACATCCTGTGATAAGGCCTTTAAATAGAGTTATCAGTTATTATGAAAAATCTGTTCTGACAGTAAACCATAACCAGTACAACGTTTACACATCACTGTACATTTTATTCCATTTAATAAAGTTATTCTTTGTTGTTGCTGTTGTTGTTGCTGTTGTTTAAAAAAGAACACTTCTAACAGCTGCTGGCAAAAGAACATAAGATTTCCCTTGTCAGGCCATTCTGTTTCCAGTAGCAACCAGTCAAACATGGACAAAACAATATCTTTGGGCATCACTATTTTGGAGTAACCAGCAAGATGTTACTGGAAGTTCACAAATACAATGTTATAATATTTAAATTTCCCTGCTGTTAACCCCTTGAACATCACATGCCTGGCCCAGAATGATCGAAAAAGAACCCAAACCTCCCATAGCCAGGAGACCCAAGAAGGGAGTCTGAGGCCCTCAAATAATTCATGGACAAGAAAGAAGCTGTTGCATAGCTATAATCCTCACCAGACATGGGGTTTTTTTCCTGAAAATGTTTCATGTCAGTGAGAAGAAATCATGAACACTGCATTTTTTATACTCTTTCTTTTCTGAATTGTATACAAGTAAATGCACAGAACTAAACTATATATTGCTAAAAATGTGGAAAACCATGCTTTACTCAGCAAAGAATAAATGCAATAAATGTATACAGGTCGACCCCCATTTCCATGGATTCGGTATCCACAGTTTCACTTATCCACATCTGAAAATATATGTTCTCTTT
The DNA here is from genome assembly GCA_030847615.1 of Gambelia wislizenii. NCBI lineage: Eukaryota > Metazoa > Chordata > Lepidosauria > Squamata > Crotaphytidae > Gambelia > Gambelia wislizenii. Next base: position 154,530,390 of record JAUMIR010000004.1, read on the forward strand.
AGGCATTTTTAGGTCCTCCAGCATGATTCTATGGTCAACTTCTGGCATTCTTCTCATTGAAATAGTAGTGTTCCCTATTAGCCACAGTTTCAGGTATCCACGGGGAAGGGGTGTCTTGGAATGGATTCCCGCAGATACAGGGGTCAACCTGTACCTTAAGAAACTGCTTTAAAATGCATATCTGAGGGAAACAGAATATAATACGCATAGTAAGTGCAAAATATGTATGAAATTCCATCCAGGAACTGAAAACAAAGTCTTAAAACCCAGTACATACAAACATGTCAGTGGGATTTGGTGAAGTGGAGTTAAATTATAATAGAAAGCTTTTAACTTCCCTATACTCGTATAGTACATATTATTTCACTTTAGCTATGCTACCTAGAATGTGAGAATTTTACAGAGAGAACTCAATATATACTTTGGTTTGCATGAGTGGGTCATCTCAGACATATTTCTTGAGAGAACAGTTGATTAATGTGTAATATCCCCTCTGTCCTTTGTGGGTTATTGTATGTGTGTGAGGGATGAAGTCCACGAGTGAATTACTCACTTCATTATTATCCATTATCTAGGATGGAGGACCATCGCCTCCCAAAAATAGTACTCTACGGTGAACTCGCCATGAATCAGAGTAAGAGGGGTGCTACAAAAAAATGATACAAGGATTCCCTGAAACATCATCTTAGGCTCAGCCAAATTGATCACCAACAATGGTCCGCCACGGCCTCACATTGGGAGGCAAAGAGATGTACTATCCACAATGCTGCAGCCTTATTTCAGAGCTCATGACGAACAAATCTTTAAGAGAAAAGACAACGCAGAAAGAATCACAACCCGGAAATATCACCCAAGGAGACCTTCTGCTGTGCTTTCTGCAACCGGACATGTTTATGTCGGATTGGCCTTTTCAGTCATCAACGTGCTTGCAGAAAGCACGGAATGAGTCCTTCCTGAATCTTCATTTGTAAAGAAAAGCCAGAGAGAGATTATTGATTAGTTGCCACTGCTGCAAAGGTTGTTTTTTTAAAAAAACTTTAAATCTAAGGTGCAGAAGTACAACCTCCCACTTAAAAAAGCTGTTTGATCACCTTACCACTGCAAAAATGTGTATGATTGATATCACAAAACTCAAAAATTGTGGTGCCGGCCACTTCTTAGCTGGCAAGCCTGCCCCCTGCACACTTCCAACCAATCAGGAATCAACTTCTGGAATGTGCTATGCTGCACTGCTAATTGGTTGTCCAAAAAGATAGTATTACACATTTCTGCATATATATATTTTTTAAAAAAACTTTGGGAAAAGCGACAAAGGCTTTTTTCGCACAGTAAATGGAGTTTTGGGGGCCCTCTCCTTCCAAAAACAGTGAATCACTGCAGGATCTCAGTGGGAAAAAAAGGTATGGTATTCTCCTTTCATTCTGTGAGGATTTTTTTCATTGTCTAGAAGACAATAACTAAGTTTGCTCCTTTGTGGCTTTCCCCAACTACTCCCATCTTTGTCATCCTAGCCTAAATTACTGAAACTGAAGCACAATTTCATTTCTTGGCCAGAAGACCAAAAGAGTTGCACCATTGTTAGCAAAAAGCATAATATGGATGTCTTTCTTCAGTTGTGTTTAGGCAATCAATTCTTTTCTCTTTAATTCTTTAATTCTTGATTTTGCTTCTTTCTTTGATTACTGTAATTGACAGGAGTTAAAATAGTTCTCAAAAGAAAAGTGTCAAAAATAAAACTAGGAAAAGGTATTTTCCTCTGTTTGAAGTAGTACTTGAAATCTTTCTTTGGCTGGATGGCAATTCCTATGTTTTGTTAAAAAGCAGTTCTTGGGGAAAGTGTTAAAACAGATCTGGGGAGAGTTTCCTTTTGCTGTTCAAAGCAGATCATAGAAATATTTCTGTAATGAGGAGAGAGAAGTTGCAGATTCTCAGCAGCACCACCAGTTTGACCCAGGGGGTAAGGAGGCAGAAGACACTGGCTGTGAAGCATGGGAGCTAGCAGTTCCTTCTCCAGTGGCCATACAGGGTGCCATGCAGTTTCAACACAGGACAAAGCTGGACAGCAGACACAACTGCGGGTGTCTGGGTTGCATCTGAGGTGAAATGGGGAGCACAGGAGATTTAAGGATGGGATGGCAGGAGTACAGAAATAGGAGAAGGAAAGAATGGAAAGGGGAGGAGGTGAATATTGATGGAGGGAGAAGGCAAGTAAGCAGGGATGTCTTGCCAAGGTCAGGGGAAGGAGAAGATGTTGGAAAGAGAGTGTAGTGGGGGACTGGCAAGAGTTGCTGAGGTCTCCACCCTCTCTGACCTTCTCCTACAGCCTCTTCCAAGGACAGGAAAGTGGGCTGGTTACAACTCATCCTCTCACCCAGGAGGAAATGCAGAAGGATGCAGTGGTGATGGAAAAGATACAAGCAAGGGGGAGTTGGTTTTTTCCTGGAGGCAAGAAACCAATCTGCTGGGCAAACTGTTGGGGTTATTGAGCAGTGAAGATGGAGAAACCCAGTGCTGCCTTAGTGCTGGGAAGAGAAAAAAGTCCAGAGACTACTGAAAAACATAAATGGAGGACCAACAAAATGAAAGACCAATGAGGTTTGAAGTTTTAAAAGACCACTTAACTGTGCCTTGGGGAAGGTGTGGAGACATATGTACCTGAGGTGAGTACTTCCATGCTGACACACTATCTCATGATAACTTACCTGTGAATGTAACTTGATGATTCTATTAGATAGCCTTATCTCTGGTTAGTAAGAGCACATTCTATTTTTAGACCACCTATAAGGTTTCCCTCTTTCTACCCTGCCATTGCTAATGGACAGGTTTTCAGTGCTTCCACATTTTACTCCCTCAGAGTAGTTTGAAGCAAGTTAACATGCAAATACGATCAAAATTATCAAACATCAGAAAGTGTCTTAAACCTAAAAGACACAAAGCAATGGAGGCAAGCAGAATATACAGTCTAGTCCATGCCCTCACACTAAATGCATACTTAGGTGGTACAAATAGACACTAAATGTCCAGGAATGTGTTACATTACTTTGCATGCTCTGCAGTAGTGGTGGGAATTGTATGACCCTCCAAACATTGTTGAACTCAACTCCCAGTATTCCTCAGTAGGGCTGCTGGAAGCTGGACTCCAACAACATCTGGAGGGCTACACAATTCCCTCCCTGCTCTTCAATCATGCTACAGAAGAGCTTGTTTGCCTAACTTGCTCAGAGTTGTTTTCTGCATTTGCCCAAGCTGTATGAAGAAGTCAGGTAGAAGAGATAAGGAATTTCCGGAAAGGCAAGGCAAGGCAAGGCAAGACAAGGGAGGGATTGGTGTAGGTGTGATATTTTTCCACAGACCTATACAGTGTCAAGACCAGCTTCATGTTCAATAACTGTGAATTTGCTTGGAACAAAGGAATTAAACCAGCCCTTTGTATCAAAATACACAACATACTGTGGTACAAAAATGTTTGGAATTCCCTCTGCAATTGTGGAATCTAATCTTATTGAAAATCTTGCAGTTTTCCTCAGAATTTCTTCAGATGCTTCTTGTGACCATCAGAATAATCATTCATAGGTCAGTGAGTAATGAATAATTTTGACAGAAGTCACAGTATATACCACAGTGTGAATTAGACTGTACATATAAACCTCTTCATCCCTTTGGATGGTTTTATCTTAATTCTACAGTCAGCAGGGGACAGGGAAATATTGCAGAGATGTAGTCATAGGACAGGCCTGAATCTATGCAGTAGCCTGTTTCATTTGCCTTCCTGATCACATCTACAAATGCCACAAACACCCATTGCCTATGGCACTTCTGGCATCCACAATGCAAGTTGTGTTATAGGCCAGAGGTGGGTAGAAGGTACAGCATGATCCAATAGGGGACCACTTCCTATTTTTTAGTAGGCCACTAAGTTCTGGCTTCTTCCAGGATTACTGCAAATAATTCTAAGCTAGGTAGCTTCATCCAGCATGTCATACACAAGCGTTCATATTGGTAATCATGTAATACAGGGCAGTTATGTGATAGTTCTTTAGAAATCTTAAAAATGTATGGTTGATATGTAAACATAACCTCTATCTGGACCACTCTGAATTCTATTATAGAAAAAAAAGAGAGAATGCATCATATAAAACTGACATTGGCCCATTCCTGTCATTGGCCCTTGAGTAATTCTCAAGTGTTAGGAGTGATGCGACAGATGGCAACTGTCTTGTGTTTGGAGAAGCAACATCCTCCAAAGAGTACAACACAAACTTGACTGACAATGCAGTGTGCTGTCAAAGATCCAGCAATGATGATAGGCTTTGATAAATAACCTGTGAGATTATGCACATCAGTTCCATCTGGCAAATCTAGCTACAACGGTAGGTATTGAATGCTCTGTTGGGACACTGCATTTATCAGATTCAAAACATAAATTATACAAACAAATTATTCTTAAAAATATTAATTTATATTTCCCCCTGAATATGAAACACATTGCCTTACTTTTAAAGGCCTTCTGCAAATGCAGTAAAAAACCACAGGGATTTGACTATCATGAGATAATCACTCTGGGAATTAAAAGGATTTGACTATATTGTATGCGTAGAAAAGCCCCTGGGGCTTGATTACATCTTGATAACTGCACCCCTGCAGTGTCTAATTGCTTTTCTTTTGATACAAGACATGATTAATTGAATTAGATAATGATCTATCTTTCATTGCCCTATATAGAAGTACACTTTCTGTTTGCACTTACTTAATACAATCTTGGTAGCATTTTTAAGTGCATGAGAGAATTCACGAAAAGTGCCCTGATTTCCTACACTAAAAAAATGACCCATTCTCTAATTTATAGAAATGTCATTCCCTAGCTTATGGAATTGGAAGTGCTGTAATAATTATTACCAGTATATAATTGGGGAGGGAGCCTCCAGTTTATTACATGGGGGAAGCATTCTGCTCAAAGTGTACATGAACATGTGTCTGCCCTCCAGTTCTGTTATCCTTCATCCCTATCATTTTCATGGGGCTCGGTTACATGGCAGTTTTTATTGTGATCGTTTGCACATTAGCGCATTTTCGCACCAGTGCTGTGTAGTTTAAATCATTTAGTGCAAAACTGGTTGATCTAGTAAGTTTTCTGCTTTGTAGTTCACACGGGCAAAGGTGGGGGCATGGGCCACCGGAGTACCCAATCACTGACTGGGGGGGAGAGATGTGCAAACAACCAAAGAAGAAGGGAGACCATGGGGGGAGAGGAATAATGACAAAAGGAGGCAAGGAAAGCAGGCTAGATTCCCAGGTGGAGGATGGTCTTGGGGGGGGGGGATGATCACCCAGCTGCCAGAAGCAATGGAGTCACAGGCACCCCCTTTGCCCTGCATCACTCAAACCCCCTTTCTCCTCACCCACTGCAATGTGTAAAAGCCAGTGAAGGAGACTGCTACTCTCTCACACCCACACCCACGGACACGATCACAGCAGGGCGAGGGAGAGAATGGCCGGTGGAGCAGATCACAACTCTCTCTCTCTCTCTCTCTCTCTCTCTCTCTCTCTCTCTCTCTCCCTCTCTCTCTCTCTCTCTCTCTCTCACACACACACACAGAGGGACAGTAATTATGGCTAAGTGGGGATCCCTCATCTGCAGCAGCCAAGCAAGCTGGGAGGCAGACAGCTGGGCAATTGGGATGGGGATAGCACTGGTATAACAACAGTGGCTGGATCTTTTTGTTTGAGGCTCCTCACATCTCTTGCAAGTCTGCCCCCTCTGCAGTTGGTCCAACCAATCACAGCTCAGCTCTGCTGTAGCTATTTCGGGAAGATTGCTGGTAGTTCCCATACCCTTTTGTGCATCAGTAGCTCACACAACTGATTGTGCACATTTTCATGAACTTTATCAAAAAAGTCAGGGGAAATTGCAAAAGCTGATACTGCACGACTTATGGGGGTTTTGACCCCTTTCTCCTGAATATGGTGACATTGATCCAAATGATATGGGAACTATTAGGACTCTTTGCAAATTCTTAGAGGATTTATTTTGCCATGTAAATGACCCCATGATGATAGTGGACTTCCCATTGCCACTGATAGGAACCTTGGAATAGGCATTGGATAATGCACAACTTGTCATATGGCTATTTCAAGCCTAATTCACCTTTCAGCAGAAAAGATTCCTAGGAATGGAGGATTAGCCTTGGAAGGTATATGGCATGTTCAATGTCACTCCTTTCTATTATTTTATCCACATCCTCTCACTGCTAAAGGAATCTTGTGTTCAAGAGCCTGACCTCAGATAATATGTCACAAGAAACCCAAACTCTTCTCCTTCCTGTATTTCCCTTCAGCATTTCAAATGTTTACCTCCAGCCAGATGAGAACACATTGTTTTCTGTCATGAGAGGTCATTTTCTGGTATTACACATGCATAACTTTCATCCTTGAGCAATGTTCAGTGTGTAAGGGCTGTTTCAACATATACTGACCTATAGGAGTAGGAGTTTTCTGCAGTCAACAGAGAATGAGGCCTACTCAGCTCTCCTAACACTTAGGCTCTTGGAATGTGGCATACATACCCTCTTGACAAACAGAGAGACTGATTAGATGTCATGGAGTGTAGATTGTGTATAGCTATGGGGAGAGTGAGGATATTGTCTGCAAATACAAATTATGCCACCTCCATGTAATTTTCTGTCAGACCCCCAAAATTTCTAGCATTGCAGTATCTTAAACATTGGGTTGAGTATTTAGGAATACAGCTTAGTCATCCAAAGAAAAGGGACAGACAATGTTACCAAGGGAAAGTGAACAGAGGAAAAAAAAAGCTAAAACAACCACATGCAAATTTTGCAGAGAATATATCTTGAATTGTGGACAGGCTTCCAAAACTGTGTGGTTTTCAAAGTCTTTCTCACCTCTGAAAGAAAATTGCTAAAATTGCTCATTGCTTCCTTCAAAAAGAAAATGACTGATGAATTACAGTACATTCCATTGATTTTCAATGTATCAGTCTTTGTAATGGTAGAAATTTGAGTACTGAAGGAAGATTTCACTTGGGAAGTAATTCCTATGGGGAAAAATACCCACACAAACACCCTGTAGCTACACTGGTAGATCATCTACTGAGATATAAACTAGGTGAGTTTTTTGGGAAAGGAAAGATCAGAGACACAGGAACAGGGAACCTTGCTTCCACCTATGGGGAAGGCAGATTGCAGTGAGATAACTTTGGCACACTGATAAATGGGAATATATGTGGACGTAATGCAGTACATGTCTTTATAGAAGACAATTTGTAGGTACTTTTTCCAGTGAAAGGGTACAATCCATGGAGTAAGATCTAGGGTATATACATCTATGTAATGCCACAGATTTCATTAACCAGGGCTCATCAAAATGTGACCCATAGACCACATGTGCCCCCGGAGACCCATCAGTATGGCCCCAATTTTTTCCCCAGCAAAGTGCAAGGCACCCAAAGTCCAGACAACACTAATGCTTTTTGCTATGGCTTGCCATGGATTACTGCAAACAAGCAAGTTCAAGCAAAGACAAGATACATACCCCTGCTTTCTCTTTTTGTTCTTCCCTCTGTTTGTCCACTGTGTCTGTGCCTTTCTACCCTCTTGTCATCCCTTGCTGTCCCTTCCTCTGTTTCTCTTTGTTTGTTCCCACCCCCTCCCCAATTGCTCAAAGTGTACATGAACATGTATCTGCCCTCCAGTTCTGTTATCCTTCATCCATATCATTTTCATGGGGCTCAGTTACATGGCAGTTTTTATTGTGATCGTTTGCACATTCATGTTTTTTTTCTTTTCCTGTTATTTATTTATTTATATTTCTCCCCAACCCTCTCCCACTTTGCATCTGTCTCCCCCAAAACTTTCCTGCAGGCTTCCTCCCTCATGAACTTCTATCTTCTACATTTCTTTCTTCTTTTCCAGTTTTCCTGCCAGTTTTTTTTTTTTTTACATGTTTCTCTCCCCCTGCACCACTCCCTGATCTCCACTTAGGTGTCTGCTTTGCTTCCTTCAACTTGCTTGTAAGCACTCTTGATAAGCTTCTCTCTTCCTCTTTTTGTATGGTGTTCTCTTACATTCAGTTGGTGAAAATATTCAGTGTAAAAAAATGAATAAAACAACATATATTTAAATTTGAAAATAGAATGTATATATTTGTTTTTTATAAATTCAACGAAACATTAACAAGGGGGAAGTAAAACAAAAATTAATCAATTTATTTACATTTTAAAAACACAATTAAAAAGGTATAGCCTCCAAAACCCCAAATGTGATCCCAGTCACATTGCAGTTGCCCATCCCTGCTATAAAGAGACAAAGGAATGCAGAGTTACTATAGGTTAGCTTATGGGATTCACCATTGACTTTCATATGTACAATAGAACACTATGTCCATTGTTATAAAATTACAACAGTGACTGCACTCCATGGTTGGTCTCACCTTGAGACAGAATGATGTAACAAATGCTGAAGAATGAAGAACAACAAAAATGTCTTTTGAGTTCAGGTTTTGCCCTCTCAACAAACTTACTGCCCACAGTCATGGGGGAAGTCAGTCTGCTGACACTAATTTTGAAGTAAAATTCAACTGCCATCTGATTAATTTCTGTGCAAGGACTGGGGAAGACTTGTCCTGTCTTTTATTTCAGGCAACAAAATGGTCCACTGTGCCAAATTCATACTATTGTTGTGAAGGCAAATATTTATAATTCATTTTCCGTTTTGAGAGTAAGTTAATTTTCTCCTTTGTTTAACAGAATGTGGAATGCAACACTTTAATCCTGATTACTTTATGGGGGGGGTCACTAGCTGAAATTACAAATTAACTTTGACTTATGACACCACATTATAAGCATGGTGAATACTTCAACAAATACACATCTCTCACCAACATATGAAGGAAGAGAGGGTCAGAGGTCATGGAGTGAGACACATACAATCATGGCATTGTTAGAGAAAGGTCTATTATTCCCATAACTCTCACGGAATTATACACACAAAGAGCTGCTAATTGCAATCAAGTCAGCTTTGACATGGGACCCTATGAATGAGAGAGTAGAAGACACCCAGTCATCAACAGCTCTACTCTGGTCCTGTAGACTGCGAGCTGTGGCTCCTTTGACTGGGTATTTTCACCTGTAATGTGGCTTTCTTCTTTTCCTACTGCCTCCCACTTTACCAAGCATTATAATCTTTTCTAATGACACATGTCACCTCATGTGTCATTAGGCACATGCTCAAAGTACAATAGTTTGGTTATTTGGACTTCTAGAACAGTTCATGGTGGATTTGCTTCAGGACCCATTTATGGCAGTCCATGGTATCTGTAGAACTATTCCTCCAGAACCAAGTTTCAGATTAATAGATTCTTTTCCTTTCTGTTATCTTTACTGTCCAGCTTTCACAACCAGCGACAGAAATCAGAAATGGCACGGATGATCACAACTTTGATATCCAACTTTGATATCTTTACACATGAGGATCTTATCTAGTTCATTCATAGCTGCCCTTCTAAATCTTTGGTTTCTTCTGATTTCCTTCCTAAAGTATCCATTTTACGATTGAGACAAGGCATATGAGATTTTTGGCTATACCAATGTCTTTATCACCTGATCAGGAATATCTCTGTAAAATTGGCTTACACTGTACATCTTTCAATGACATCATTCAATGTTTGAATCATTGTGTTACTCCACATGTATTAATTCTTAGAATAGAGCCACTGAAATGCAACTTCAGGCATGGATAACTTAAGTCCCATTAGTATCAATGGACCCACTATAACCATTAAGTCTAAATGTACAACTATATTACACATATAATTTTACACTTAAGAGAAAGTGAGAATTAATGAATGATAGGTCTTCAGTGCTGTTATTTTAAATGATTTCATAAACTCATGATAGCCTAAGTGACTGAGATCACCTGAAGAAAAAGAAACAAGTTTATATCGGTGGATTCTTTTCATTACATGTATGTTCTTTGTCAATAAGTCAGTTAGAAGTGAGTTAATTAATGCTATCATTTCTAACATGTTAGAGGTGGTGGTGATGGTGATGATGATGATGAGAAGATGATGATACATTCCAGCTATGGTAGACACACACAGTGGCAAATGCGGGGGTGGGGGTGGTGGAGTTAAAAACCATGATACACTTTAGTACCATCTGTGCATGAGTAGAAGTGGAAGAAGAAGAAGAAGAAGACAGAGGAGAGAAGACAGAGAGGAGGAGGAGATAGAAAAAGAGATAAATCAAAATAACATTTTAATCAGGAACCTACATATTAGTTTGTAATGATGAGTTTCTTGGAAATGGTCTCTGCTGCAATTGGCCTCCCCAACATTTCATTTGGTACTAAAAACTGACACACATTAATATTATAAGGATCATTTTTACTGGTGCTAAATGATGAAGCAAGTTTATAGCAAAATACAATTGCAGTCCTTAAGCTGATGGGGTCCAGCATTCCCTTTCAGTAAGTGCTAGAATTTATCACAACTATTTCTACCCAGATTATACCATGTCTGATGTTCATGATCTCCATGGCTGGCTAAATGGATTTCTTGAGCTGTGATGTGCACCCTCATTGATGAGTCAGTGAAAAATGGATTCCAAATGGATGTATAGTGCAGAAGCAAACAAAGGACATTGAAGTATGCATGCATCCTAACAGCTATGAGACCTGTACAGGCGGGATGCTCACAGGAAAGTATACTCCCCTGTTCTATTCCCAGCTGCATATGCTTTCCCAGCCTTAAACTGTCAGGCTAAAGTGATACTATCTAACAAACTCTACAAATCACCCCTTTTGATGCCACTGGATAGCTCTTAATGTATATAAGTACTCTAAACCCCATCTGTCTGATGTCAGAGGCCATGCTCACTATAATAACTCAGCAAGTAAATTATGAAATCTGATGGGGCTAATTCATCCTAATGACTAATATGATAGCTCAACTCATTGCTGTGTCACTCTGTTGTGCAATCATAACAAAGACTGGATTTGTTCAAAGCATAAATAGTGTCATTTATGGTACAATTACAATACTACTGTATATGGTATGGTGTGACCATATATGACAAGAAGGCCAGCATGATCTGAGTGTTGGACTTGGCAGATCAGAGTAGGAATGTCTGCTCAGCCATGGAAATCCACTGGGTGACTTTGGGCAAGTCATACTCTGGAGATTTTCAGATGGGGAAATTATTCCCCAGGGAGATTGGGACAGAATTGTTTCTGTCCCAGAAGCAGTGCTGTGTTTTGCATGCCTACTTCCCTCTCCCAATCTCCCATCGTCCTGATGCTGTGCTTGTTCTATTTCCCTGCCGGTACCTTCCACAATATTTTATTAACAAAAGTTTGTCATTAATAAGAAGAAATAGAAAGAGCACAGCATCAGGATGATGGAGGATTGGGAGAGGGAAGTGGGCATGCGAAACATGGTGCTGCTTCTGGGACAGAAGCAATTCTGTCCCAATCTCCCCAGGGAATAATTTCCCTGTGTGAAAATATTCTCTCTCAGTCTTACTGAAAGGCAATGTCAATCCTCTTCTGAATAAATCTTGCAAAACAACAACAACAACAAAAACTCTGTACGATAAGACTGCCATAATGTGGAGTTGACTTGTAGATGCTTAACAACAGTTTTATATGGTAACAGTTGCAAGGATCCCCCCTCAAAAAAAGAGATATTGGGTGGGATCAAGACACAATCATACTTAAAGTAGCTATTCATGACTAGGGGCTTGTCTAGATGGGCTATTTTCCCCACCTTGGCCCCATCTTTGAGCTCTACAAATAACTCAGACTACAAACAACTCAGACCATCTTTGAGCTCCAGACAACTCAGGGCATTTCTCCCATTTCACTCTGGGCAGTCCACATGACCTCCAGGTCAAAGAGAGGATAAAGCTCATTACACTGTTTTTAAAAAATACCTGGGGAAAACAGCTTCAGTCAGAAAAAAAATGGATTGGAGCACACAGGAGCCCTCACTGTCATGCTGGCCCATCACTGCACTGCTGTCTCTCCTCCACAGCTAGGAAACAAGCCTTCAGCATGTGACCAGGATGGTCACATGCAGGAGGCTTTGTTCATATGTTGCGGGCTGGCTTCCTGTCTTCAGAGAATGGGGATGTGTGCAGTAGTGGTGGTGGCAGCAGCTATGGGCTGATGTGGTGGTCTGAACTCCATACTGTTTCATGCTGGTAACAGGGGGAGGGGGAGGAATGGGCCTGACCCATGGGCAGAATACAGTAGTGGGAGTTGGTGTGTTCTGGCCTATGTAGAGGAGCCCTTAGTTAAGTCCTGTTGATTTAAATGTTAAAAGTGAAGAAAGTAGATAGAAATGAAAACCTTTTTTGTTTTCAATTTACGTAATCCAATGTGGAAAAAAAATCATAAATGTTTTCTATCTTAAATCAAAACCTATCTAAAATAAAATATTATAGGACTTCCGGTCCGGAAGCTGAGGGGGAAAAGACCTCAAGTCGGGGCTCCGCTCGAGTTCGTTTATCCCATGCCTTAAATTTGGGGATCACACAAACTGTGGTGCAATCCAGGAATGATTGCAATCCAGTGGGGCTAGCGGATCTCGGCTTAACCCTCAAATCCTGCTGAAACAGAGGTTTCAGTGGGGTGAGAAGTAGATCGGCAAGAGAAGAATGGCAGCCATTAAGGTATGGTGAAGATCTTCAGATCAAACCCTCCTTTACTCCCAGACTTATTGAGACTCAAAATTTAACTAGCAGCCGGAGTAAAACCTATGTACTGGGGTATGCTTTAAAACCTCCACACAGAAGATCAGAGCCTGTCAATAAGAAGGATCTTGTGAAGAAGACTGTTCTGGTGAGCGGACTGTCTTGGTGAGTGTAACATTGTAACAAAGCCCATCTGAGAAAGCTGAAAGCTGACATCGGGACCGGGACTGAGATAACTGCCATGAGGAGAAGGGGGGTCAGTGATGAGTGATGTTTGGTAAAGCCCTTGTTAAAACCCAAAGTGTGCACAATTCAAAATTAAACAATCAATAACAATAACAAGAGCAAATAATTAAGAGAGCAGACTGGCATTAGAGCTGACTGACATTTAAAAAAAACTGGGTGTGGCAGAAGGCGAAAGGAACTTATGAACAAGTGGCAGTAATGGTGGAGAGAAAGTTCTGTAAAAGGGATTAGTCCACCAAGAGGAAGAAGGTTCAGTGAGAGAAATAATAAAGGGGAGAGTTCTCAGAGTTTCTGGAGTTACTTACAGTGGTGGATTAGACCCAAAGAAGAGGGTTGAAGAAAGAAGGAAAAAAGACAGCGGCGAGGTGGGGGTGACGGCAGAGACAGCGGAGACAACGGAGAGACGGCAGCGAGAGAAACAGACTTAAGGAAGCGCCAAATACAGAAGTAGAAATATAATAAATGCAAGAAAGAAATATAATAAAGGCAAGAAAGTGATTTGTATTTAAGGAGGCATATGGACTTGAGAAGTATGGGAGATAGCATTTTCAAGGCCAAACAGGGCATGTTTGGAATTTAAAGAAACAGTGACAATAGTAGTAGAGGAGTAGAGGAACTTGAAACTTCAAACTAAACAGTGACATCTACCGACGAATAAGAACAAACTTCCAGTATATACTTATATATACAGATACACATATACACATATATTCAAGGCGAAGGTGAAGAACTTTGATGAGAATTTGATTGAATAAGGAGTTTATTGACCATTTGAATTGTGGAATCTATAACTGAATAATAAATATTGAATCTACAAGTATTATTGAATTTATAATATAATATTGAATATTGATTCTCTGTCTACTATATATACAGGTTTATAAACAAATTCATGCATATATACATATATTTAGATAAATAGCTTTATTGACAGTGTTGATGGTGATAGATTTCAACTGTAAAGTTCCTAACAATTAATTATTTGTTGAATTCAAAATTAGAAATTGAAATATTTTATAAAAGGGAGAAGGTGAGAAGAGACAAAAGATCAGTTATAAGTTCCAAGGTGGGGATAAGGGAAAAGGGAAGAAAATAGTGCCTGATATTGAATTTAATGACAACTCTTGGAAATTAAATTAGAACCAATTGTTCAATTTAATTTATTAGAGGGTCCTCCTATCTTATTTCATTCAGCTACTTCATTTTTGGAACTTATACATTATCCTAAATTGATAAGAGTACAACTACAAGTGATATTCGATACTTGGTATTTGATATTTGATTTTTGATATTTGATCCAAGATTTGATATTGGAGAATTGACATTTGATATTTGTGAATTGATATTTGAGAAATTGACATCTGATATTTGAGAAATGATATTTGAGAATTGATACTGAGAATGGAAATTTGAGAATTGAGATAAAGCTTAAAGGCTTAGATAATAACATAAATTGCTAATTGAGCCAATTAGAACTATTCAACACCTTGATTAACTAGACAAATCAGGGAAACATCAAATTGTCTACTTTATAAATATAGCAGCAAGCATGAGAGCCAAAATGAGCAGCAGTCAATCACAAACTCAAACATTAACCTCAAGATGAGGATCTTCTGAGAACCCTGGGAAACACATGGATATTGGTCTCCAGATCCTTGAAGGAAGATCTTAAATCTTTTAAGAGAGAAATCAGAATAGATATTGAAAAAATAGACAACAAACTGGACAATTTGAAGACAGAAGTAAATGATGTCAAAACAAAAATGGAAACTATTAGAGAATGGATGGAAAAGTTGGAAAAGCAAATGGGAGTAACTTCCAAAGAACAAGAAAAAGAAAAAATGCCACTTTACTTCAGGAAATAAGATACAGAGAGAAATGTATTAAGCTAAGAGGGATTCCAGAAACAACAAGGGAAGTTTTGTGGGAGGGAGTAATCCCAAATTTGGCACATTTTATTGAAGTAAGACAAGAGGAACTTGACCAGACCATGGATAAATTGTTCAGAGTAAACTCACTCATAGTGAGAGAGAAAAAACTCCCGAGAGATGTGATCATATTGTTTACGCGTACAAGAATGAGAAAGAGAATAATTCAAACCAGTTATTCAGACAAGTTAAAGATTGACGGAAGGAAATTCAAATTTTTAAAGACATCCCGAACGAGGTGTTAAAGAAAAGAGAAGAATATTGACAACTGACCCAAAACCTCAAGAAGATGAATATTACATACAGATGGGAGCGGGTGGAAGGAATATCATTTACATATCATCAGAAATAACATAGAATAAATGCAACTGAAAAAAATGGAAGAAATTATGGGAAAGCTGGAAAATGAAGAAAAGAAAAAAACTGAAGCAAAGTTTAAAAAAGAGAAAAGAACGAGAAGAAGAGGTGTAAGATACAAGTGAGGTGAGACAAACAGACGAAACAGACAAAGACCCCATCTATAAACATGATCAACAGGAAGAGGGAGAACAAGAAGAGGGAGGGGATGAAGAAGGAAAATTTTTGAGGAAGAAAGAGACTTGCAAAGTCAAGAAGAGGATTCAGAAGAGGGAAAATAATAATAAACAAGGAAAGGAGATATTTTAATAGAAAAACACAATGGTAATAAAAAAAAGATCATGGAATGTAAAAGGACTAAATGGCCCCCCAAAAAAGGAATCAAATTTTTCACTTATTAGAGAAAAACAATGTAGAAGTCACCTATTTGCAAGAAATGAGAATACGAGAAAAAGATAACAGACTGTTGAAAAGACCAAAGCTAGGTCGAAGTTTCTTTTCAAGCTCCAACAAAAAGAGAAAAAGTGTAGCAATCTATATAAGTAATAGAATCGAAGCTCCAGAAATCATGAATGATAAAAAAGGGACACTACAGTGGAGTTGAACTAAACATGATTAATACAAAGATAATTCTAATTGTTATTTATGCCCCAAAAGAAAGATCAATTCTACAGATAACTATACCATGATCTGGAGGAGATAGAGGAACGACGTGATAGTAACGTAATAATAGTAAGGGACTTTAATGGGGTACTGAAAGCAAGACAAGACAGTTCCAATCCTTCTGGAAGAAAAAGCAGTGGAGAACTTCCAAAAATATGTAGGAATATACTAGAAGACTACAATCTGGCAGATGTTTTGGTCTCGAAATATAACGACAAGAAAGGTTTTACTTTTCATTCAGATGTACACAAATCGATGTCGAGAATAGACATGTTCTGGGTCTCCCAAGATTTACTGACAAAAATTAAACAAATGGATATAATTGAGAGATGTCTATAAGACCATAATCCTATAGAAATTAAATTAATGACCTGGGACAGAGAATATTCATGGAGATTAAAAGAAAACATGCTGAAGGATGAGAATTTTGTAAATAAAGTAAAGGAAGAAATATGGGAATTCTTTAAAATAAACAAGGAATCGGAAACTACACATCAAATGAGATGGGATGCATTCAAAGCAATGCTGAGGGGCATATTTCTACAAAAAGGAGCACAAATGAAAAAAGCTAAAGATGAAAAATGCAGGAAGTTAACACAGGAAACTGAAATGGATAAAACAAAGACATTTTGAAAATGACAGTAAAGCTGGCAGGTGGCTGACATATACACTGAAGAAAGATAAAGAAAAAAAGCTAATCACAGAAATTAAAATTGGGAATACAAAGTATACTACTCAAAATAAATTAAAAAAATCTTCTTTGAATACTATAAAATACTGTATGCAAAAGAAGGATCTACAGATTTGGAAGATGTAATGGATGAGTATATTGAAGATAAAACAAATAAAAAAAAATCAGATGAGATGAAAGCAGAGTTAGTCCAACCTATAGGTACAGATGAAATACTACAAGCTATCAAGCACATGAAAACAGGCAAATCACCTGGACAAGATGGATTTAATATTGAATTTTATAAAAAAATTCATGAAGAATTGATACAACTGCTCCAACAAGTCATGAATATTATCCCAAAAAAAGGAATTCCCAAATCCTGGCAAACAGCAAATATTATCTTGATTCCAAAAGAAGGTAAAGATAAATTAAGCCTGGCAAATTATCAACCTATATTGCTCCTTAATATGGATTACAAAATCTATGCAACAGTATTGGCGAACAGATTAAACAGAATAGTAAAAGAAATAGTACATGTCAGAAAATATAAGAGAAATGGTGGATGCTATAGAATACTATGAAAGAATGAACAATAAGAAGGCCGCCTTCATCTATATTGATGCAGAAAAGGCCTTTGACAATATAAACTGGACATTTATTATAAGAACATTGGAAAAATTAGAACTTGGAGAAATAATTGTCAAAGGTATAAAAGCAACATATGAAACACAGAAGGCACAATTGATAATAAATGGAAAGAAAACAGAAATTTTCAGTATATACAAAGGAACATGTCAGGGGTGCCCCTTATCACCATTACTTTTTATATTGGTTTTGGAATGCTTGAATAACAAATTAAGGAGTGATATACAAATACCTGACCTTAAAATAAAAGGTCAAGAATACAAAGTAAAAGCTTTCGTGGATGATCTTGCAATAGTATTAGAAGATCCTATAGAGAATATTACTAACTTGCTGGGACAAATTAAAAAGTTCGGAGATCTTGCCAGATTTAAATTAAACAAAGAAAAGACAGCAATAATAACAAAGAATTTAACAGCAAAAGAAGATGAACAATTGAGAGATAAATCTGGTTGTAGGACTGAAAAAAAAGTAAAATATCTGGGAACTTGTATAAGCAAAAGGAACATGAAAATAATTATAATAAGTTGTGGAATGGAATTAAATCAGATTTGGAACAATGGAGTAAATTGGACCTATCTTTACTTGGAAGAATAAATACAATCAAAATTAATATATTATATAAATGTGTGTTTTTATTTCAAAACCTGCCCATACTTCAAAATGAAAAAATATCTTACAGCAATGGACATATGAACTGAATAAATTTATCTGGAGGGGCAGGAAAACAAGGATAAAGTGGTCAACACTTACAGCGGATAAAGATACTGGAGGAGTCTCTCTCCCTAATTTAAGATTATATTATGCTTCATGTAGTCTTAGCTGGATAATGGCATGGATTAAATTGAATAATGATAGATTGTTAACACTGGAAGTATATGCTCTACGTTATGGTTGGTACACCTATTCGTGCTATGATAAATCCCAAGTTAATAAAGATTTCGAAAACCATACAATAAGGAAAGCATTACTCAGAATTTGGCGCAAGACTCAAAAATAATTCTATTTTAAGCTCCCAATCTGGCTCTCCCCACATGAAGCTTTCTTGGGTTGGTGGGAGAATACAAGGGACTGGTTAAAATACAAAGACTTAATTGATTTAACAGCATGGAAAAAAGGAGAAGGAATTAAACTATTTACACAGGAAGAATTGGAAGAAAAAGAAATTAAAATGAATTGGTTCAAATATTTACAAATAAAAAAAGATTTCAAAATGACAGAGTAAAATATGATTTTGAAATAATAGAAACAGAATTGGATAAGGTGATATAGAATAAAGAGAGTAAAAAAAATCACAATTTTACAAATTGCTACTAAAAAGAGAATTAGAAGGAGAGAAGATTACAGAAGCCATGACTAAGTGGGCTCAGGATATTAGAGATATAATAACCATGGAAGAATGGGAAGAATCATAGAAAAACACCAATACATTTACAGCTTGCTTAGCTTTGAAGGAGAATTATTTTAAAATCACCAATAGATGGTAACTGACACCTGCGAGAATAAGTAAGATGTGCAAAACAAGAAACAATAAATGTTGGCACTGCAACAAAGATATAGGCACTATGTATCGTATTTGGTGGGGGTGTCCAAAAATTCAAAGATTTTGGTTGAAAGTTCACAAGACAATCCAGAAATTTTAAAAAATTCAATTTATCATGAGCCCAAAATTGTATCTGCTAAATGTAACTTCCGATTTAGAGAAAAAGTTTAAACAAAGCCACCGGAAAACATTACTTTGCGCAATAACTGCAGCAAAGACTGATGGTAGCGGCAAAGTGGAAAAACAAAGAAATACCATTGATTGACAATTGGTTAATAAAGCTGAGAGAGATGCAAGAAAATGACAAATTAACATATATTCTAAATAAAGCCAATATAGCAAAAATGGAAGAAGAGTGGTTCCCGATTAGAGAATATTGGAAAAGGAGATGGAAAATGAATAAAAATTATGAGAATTAGAAACAAGGGCAATGTACTATAAAAGAGAAGGAAAATAATAAGGATAAATATAGTTAGGGAAGAATGCAATGACCAAAGAGCATAAATTACAAGTTAAACAGAAACAAAAATTCAAGGAAACCGACATAAGAAACATGGGACAGAAAAAGAAAGAGTAATATTATGAACAATAAAAAGCAAGGTATGGAGGAGAAATGGAAGAGAAAAAATAGAAATATCCCAGACATGCGGACATTGGAGGAAGTATGAAGGATGTGAGAGGGGACATGGGAAGGGTAAAATAAGAAAAAGAGAGGGGAAAGTAAGTGTGAAGGTATGAAGAGGTGGAGAAAGGAACTTGGAAGTGAAGGTGGGAGAAGAAGAAAATGCTGAAAGTAATGGATGGAAGGAAGGATGGGATATGGGTGGAAGGAAAAAGGGAAGTGATTATGATGATTGTGATGATGGAATGATGAATAATTTTGTAAAGGAATGGAAAATGGAGAAAGTAATAATATGAATGTAATATTGTAAGTTAAGACCCTGAGGGGTTAAAAAAAATAATTAAAATATAAAATAAAATATTATAGACCACTCCCTGGTCTAGTGGTTAGGATTCGGTGCTCTCACTGCCGCGGCCCGGGTTCGATTCCTAGAATACTGTGTCCAGTTCTGGGCACCACAATTCAAAAAGGATATTGACAAATTGGAGCATGTCCAGAGAAGGGCAACAAAAATGGTGAAAGGTCTGGAAACAATGCCTTATGAGGAGAGACTTAGGGAGCTGGGTATGTTTAGCCTGGAGAAAAGACGGTTAAGAGGTGATATGATAGCCCTGTTTAAGTATTTGAAGGGATGTCATGCTGAGGATGGAGCAAGCTTGTTTTCTGCTGCTCCAGAGATTGGAACACGGAGCAATGGATGCAAGCTCCAGGAACAGAGATTCCACCTCAACATTAGGAGGACCTTTTTGACAGTAAGAGCTGTTCAGCAGTGGAACACACTCCCTCGGAGCGTGGTGGGGTCTCCTTCCTTGGAGGTCTTTAAACAGAGGCTGTATTGTCACCTGTTGGGGATGCATGGATCAAGATTTCCTGCGTGGCAGGGGGTTGGACTGGATGGCCCTCGTGGTCTCTTCCAACTCTACAATTCTATGATGCTATGAAAAACAGAAAATAACTAATGCTTGGTAATTAATAAACATGAAGATGCATCTTTTGTTGAATGGAAAGAAAGGGAGAAGGCCTATTTGTTTTTACTTAAAAAAAATAGGCTCAGTAAATAAATGTAAATACTAATGTAAACAAGATTTCACCTAAACATTAGGAAGAATTTCCTGACAGTAAGAGCTGTTTGGCAGTGGAATACACTGCTTCGGAGTGTGGTGGAGTATCCTTCTTTGGAGGTTTTTAAACAGAGTCTGGATGGCCATCTGTCGGGAATGATTTGATTGTGTATTCCTTCATGGCAGGGGATTGGACTGGTTGATCATTGTGGACTCTTCCAATTCTATGATTCTAAGATTCAGAAAAGATGTGATAAAAAAGTGAAGATTTTTTTCAGATCAACAGGATCTGAAAAATAGATCAACCATTTTTTTTTTAAATGTAACTGCGCTAAAATTCTTCTTGAAACTGGATTTTTCTTTACTTTCTCAGAATTTTCTGTAGCAATGGCATTTGTCCTGTATTGTATATTTTGTGTTTTTAGCTTAGTGCATTAAAAAAAGAGAATAATTTAAGGAAAGAGCTTGGGATTATAGGGATCCATCTTTTTGGCTACAAAAGTCACTTTTGTTCAATGGTAGGACAGAGCCAAATGGGATTACCCAAATTTCCTAGTACCACTGGGAATTGTTTTTAATGGCAAAAAAGAAAAATGAAGTAAATTACTGTCCAACTATTGAGATTATAATGGAGATAGCTTTTTTTTTACATGATAGAAGACTGATATTTACAAGTATACTGCACTGTATACAAATGATAAAGAAATCACACTGTGTTTGTCCAGTAATGTAGTTTTGTGCCAACAGTTAACCAATCATGTATCATTGCAGTGATTTGGGGGGTGGGTTATAAACAAATTAGCTATAAATACCCAAATTATAACACTCCCCATTCTTCTTTCCTACCCATAACCTAACCCTCTAAAGAATGTGTGCTGCATGTTGATAAATCAGCTTAACCAGATGGGGACTCTCATTACCAGCATATCACACTCTCTTGGACATATGTCCAAACATCTGTTTTCTAAGAATTTAATGAACTTCTCATAAATTTGTTACCTAATAAACTTTCCATACTTTCTATGTAAACCTTTTTTGTTTTGTTCTCTTGCTCACATCTCTTCCCACAGCAACATAATCTTTTTCACATACAAACATTGTGGCCAAGACACCACATTGTGCTTTGGTAATGTGAACCTACACACATATCGTTATATGATGGTTGCTCTACACCAAGGTTCTGCTGAATGACTCCATAGTGCAACTCTTTGTCTGTCTACCAGTGTGCCTTCTTAGTGTCCCATTGTGCAGTGGGGAGTGCATAGTGGCTATTTTTGCAAACCCATAGCATGAAATGTTACATTAAGAGATTAACAAATACCTTTACAAAATCCAAAAATGCACAACTATATGAGTAGGATCTTGTTGGTTAGTTGGTTAGTCCCAACTAGGACAGACCTATTTAATTGACTGCTGAATGGTAAGTCAACACATAGGTAACTTCAATTAATTAAATAGGTCTTCTCTACGTGAGACCAACAATAGGATTTAGGCCAATATGAAGTGATTATACTTGTGGAACACCACTTTATGCAACCATGGACTCAATATGTCTGTTGCACAGGGCAACAGACAATAGTACAACCATATGAGTAAGGGAACTTACACATTAAGTACCTGGACTAGCATGGCAAAGATGCTGCATGGAAGGTACTCCTTTGATGGCCTCCATGGTCAGAGACTCGGGGCTTTGTGTGGGGCACAAGGCGCTGGAACGTGTCACACGATGGGGAAGGGCAATAATATAAGGCATTACTTCCCTCTCACATGTCTCTTTGGATCATCGTAGCATGGGCCACCCTTCTGCCCTCAGTGCCGTGTAAGTTTATTGGTTGTGTCAGGGTCAGGTAGGGATTTTATCCCCTTTTCCTGTTTTTTTCCCCCTTACCCCACACCATAGCTGAGGGACTTCAAAGATCATCTCTGGGTGGTGTCTGTAAATAGACTGTCACTGGCAGGTAGCAGGGGTAGAAGCTGAGACTTTGTTGTATACTTTGGAACCCTTTTGGTGAAAGATAGGACTCTGGAATTGTCTCTACAGGTTCTGGGACCTGGGGGATTGGAACGAGACTACCTTTGAAGCTGACCTGGGGGTTGTGCTCTCATTTATAAGGCCTGTCACTTGGATGGGAGTACCCTCAGTTTACCTTCTAGTAAGTGGCCAGCTGGTGAACAACCCAACTATTGGGCTGTCCTCAGGGCTTAGATGTTTCGCTTGGGAAGGATGAGGCAGTTGTCTAAGGTAGACACCAGGCCTTAGTTGGGCCCACAACAGGTTGCTCCCCCATCTTGTTCCATTCAGGTTTAATTAACATAAATAGCCATCCCACTGGCTATCATTGCACAATTGACACCTATATGTTGTAATGTCACAGCAGCTTCTAGGTAAATATGGACATTTTTAAACTTCAAAATCTCCCTGCATAGCGGTACATAAAAGTTCACATACAAAGAAAGTCCCATGCTGAATTCCAACCTATATTTTTAGAAAGCCCACAGAATTCAAGTTAGCACTTGGAGTCCTCTGAAAATCCACAGATACATATAAGCTTGAGCTGCTGATTCCAAAGTTCTATTATTAACACATTATTTTCTGCTTAACTCTTAAGAAGAAAGATAGCAAACAGTGGTATATACTATGCACAATTTCTCCTGTGCACAGTAAGAACCTAAGCCATGACCTGGATTGCTTCCCTCCCATTCCACATCATAAACAGGAGTCACAATACAATCAGTCTAATATGATGATTGGGTCAGATAACTACTTTGAGCCACTGATGTCAGTGGGTCTCCTCTTCACCAGACTACATCTGGATCCAATTCCAGTTGTCAGATGGAATGGCCATCAGTGGACCTCCCAAAAATAGCCAGGGCCTGGGTTTTCAAGAGATTTACTGCATGTGTCTTCTTTAGTACTAAAACATCAGGAACATAGGATGTGTTGTGCTACTTTTAAAGCAATTTGCTCTGAAATATGTGAATCCAGCAAACCATTAGTTTAAATGAGTCATCCTGAATTTTTAAAAAGGGAAAAATTACAGGCTTTAACAAGGGGTGATTTTATGTACTAACCAGTCTGTCATTCAGAACAGAAAAACAAGGCATAATAAAAGAAGATGGGCTTTACTGATGTATTAACCTCAATTAACATTTCATTTTTGACTGAGGTTACTGCTTAAGCTGACATGATTTTGATCTGCAGGCAAATGCACTGCTGCTAATAATTGCTTGTAGGAAACAAAAAAAGATGTGCAAGTGATCTTACACAATGAAGATATTTCCTATAAGACATATAATGTTTTAGAATATAAGGGAAAATGGATATAATTCGAAGGATATCAGTATCCTTCCAATATGTCTTGGGATCTCAGCACTTGAAGGCACACCTCTTCCTAAATGCACCTGCCTGAGAACTGTAGGAGAAGCCTTCCTCTGTCTCCCACCAGTGGGAGCACATGAGAGAAGGCCTTCTCTATTGTGGCACCCTCTCCTTAGTTGCCTGATTGCTGCCAATGCTGGTGTCTTTCTGGCACCAAGTAAAAACATAGATTGCTATTAAAGTCTTGGGAGCAGACTAATTTTATCCAAACCTGTATGTTTTATGGTTTTTAATGGTTCACATTGTTTTAATTAGTGTCAATAGTCTTGTTTTAACTTGCCCAATTCTTTAAACTGTTTTAACTTTTTAAATCTGTTACTTTTGAATTATGTTTAAGATTTGTTTGGTTTATATGAAATATTTTTATTATTTTAAAAGGTGTAACAAGCCTCTGCTAATTCATCCACCTGCAACAAAATAAGCACAGATCTGCCATAAAGCATGTCCCATCTGATCAACAGAACTTGGCCCCAAAATACAAAATGTCAGGGTGAGGAATGGCATCATCCCCATAATTTAAAAGCTCAATACAGAGCTCACTGTTAACTTTTTGTGTAACCTCCATCTCTCCACTTGATACAGAGCAACAAATTGAATCACAGAATATCAGTTCCTGGCCACTTCCCACAAATGTCCATCAAACTTGTAAAATGAGGGCCTTATTGTTCAATAATCCAGTTCATTTCCCCCAAGTGGGTCACCAATATAATGGGTATAAAAAACAAAAATGGAAGAGGGTTGACAGTTTCATTTTAATTGTAAGCAGCTCTGATATCTTTTTGATACAGGGCAGGATAGAATGAATGAATTAATGAAGGAAGGAAGGAAATGTTTTGAGTCTGTTTACTTACTCTTTTGATATTTCCATACCCTCCAACTGCCCTGACTTTGAAATCTCTAATACAGCTGCTATCCTTGATTTGATGGACTATTCACTTAAATCAGTAGTGTTGATTTTTCTTGTTCATAATATTTCTTCGCTTCCTGCACCCACAATGGCTGGGAGGTAGAGGAACATGGTACAAGTCTTCATCTGTGAGTACATCCATATGTTCTGCGTTGCCTGAGTGGTTTCAAGAAACTATTGATGATCTCAGTCAGGGATTAGGCCATTTGCCATCCTTCATTCCAGGGTTGGGCAAACATGGTATGCACCAGGAAACATTGCTGTCAACCCTCTTCCATTTTTGTTTTTTATACCCATTATATTGGTGACCCACCTGGGGGAAATGAACTGGCTTATTGAACAATAAGGCCCTCATTTTACAAGTTTGATGGACGTTTGTGGGAAGTGGCCAGGAACTGATATTCTGTGATTCAATTTGTTGCTCTGTATCAAGTGGAGAGATGGAGGTTACACAAAAAGTTAACAGTGAGCTCTGTATTGAGCTTTTAAATTATGGGGATGATGCCATTCCTCACCCTGTCATTTTGTATTTTGGGGCCAAGTTATGTTGATCAGATGGGACATGCTTTTTGGCAGATCTGTGCTTATTTTGTTGCAGGTGAATGAGTAAGCAGAGGCTTGTTACACCTTTTGTGGGAGGTCTGTGGAACCTTTGGAGAGCTTAGGGCTGGTGAAAACACACAAGCCCCTTTAAGGTGATTGGTGGTTCCAAAGTCTTGTAGCTCATGGCTTTGAGACCCACAAGAAGGATAGGGGGCTAATCTCCCTCTCCTATTTGTAGTGCCAAAGCACAAGGTATGAGATGACATGGGAGATTCCCCTAACTCAGCATTTTGGGGTGGGCTATGGAAGTGGTGGACACCCGGCAACCTCCTCCACTGAGTCTAGGTAGAGAAATGCCTCCTTTGACTAAAGCATGTTTGTGTGCACTATAAAATGCACAGTGAGTTGTGTACTTGTCAAATTACACATATTATCAAAATTTTTGCTATTACTTTGTGCAGAACACATCACAAGCCAGTAGATATTAGTTTCCATTTCCCCTCCCCCTGTTTCCTGCATATATTTCTTTGTTGATCTAGGAAGCGCAGACTAGGTAAATATATTGGTGGATTGAACTCAGCAGAATTTTTTTTTTTTACACAATTCCACCTTTCTCCCAGAATGGGGCCCAAGGCAGCTCCCAACATATAAAATACAATTAAAAATTTAAAAGAATTAAAAACAATTAGAATCATGATAATTTAAAACTTATAATATAAAACATATAAAAGTTAAAATAACAATAGAAAACATACCCCTATAAAAGTCTCCATGCCTGCAGCTACAAATTAAATGCCTGCTGGAATAAAAATGTCTTTGCCTGCTGGTGAAAGGAAAGTAGGGAAGGGGGCAGCCTAGCTTCCTATGGGAGGACGTTCCAGAGGATGGGAGCACTGAGAAGGCTCTCTCTTGTGTCCTAACAAGTGAGCCTGTGATGATGGCAGGACTAAGAGAAAGCCTTCCCCTAATGATCTTAAAATTCTGACAGGTTTGTATCAGGAGAATCTTATATTTAATGGTGTTTTGGTGCTGAATAGGGCGTTCCCATGTCTTCCTTCTAAGAAGTTCCTCATTCTCAACAGCTATAAGGACAACAAGAACAAATGATCTTTCATGCTGGAAATAAATCAAATATTTCCCCAATATACATACATATTATATATTGAACCTTAACAGTGCTAAATGAAGATTCCCCACTCCCAAGTGTTTTTGATAAGAACTTTCCAAAGTTTGCATTTCCCCACCTCCACAAACATAATAAAAAGATCTTATTCAAATAAAGAAGAAAACAAAACGGACAGATGCATGCATCCCCAGGGTAGCTCAACTATCAGTTCAATGACAGCAACAGTGGACCTCAGCAGACTTGGCCAATGTCCCACACTCTGGAATAAGTCCCAGAAGTCTCTGCAAGACACAGGAGGGTTCCACAGTTGTCTGGCACATGCTCATCAGCACATTAGACAATGAAGAAAGGGTTCCCTACAGGGAGAAGATCTGGAAAAACACTCCATCAATTACAGCAAGTACTGACATACTTAAGAAACCACAGAAATAAGCGTGTCCATTTGAGAATACTCTTACTATTCCTTCCAGTGCAACTTGAGTAACCCTAATTCAATGCGATGAAAGAGGAGCAATATGGTAATAAATTTTACATAGCCACATGGACATGCACACTTCCTATATATGTTTTGTGTGACTTGCTGTATAGTGCATGGGCTTCCCCACTACTTTGATCATTTGGAGCTGGAAGCTTACATGCACCCTTAATTACCTCTTTCTTCCTTTGGCACATTTAAGTCTAGATTGTCTGAGCCCTTTTTGCACTGGGCTCCCAGACCCATTCAAGCACAGGAGTTGCCCCATTTTAATCTTTGAAATATTTGACAGTATGAAATATAACCTCATCCTTAAAATATCTACCTCCTAAGTTGCTATTCAGTCCTTTCCTCTTAGACCTTAAAAGCATGAAATCATTCAAAAAGTTCCCATAGTGATGGGTTAAAAATGTGACATTTCCCTCCTGAGATACCAAAAGCTGTCAGCCTATTACTTGGAGGTTGGGGGTGTAACTCATAATAATATGTTGTAAATTCTTTTTCTGGCTCCTGAAGTAGTTCTGTGAAACTGTGACTAATGCACTGGAAAATACATGGACATTTGAAATATTAAATAGCTTGGTGGATGATGTCTGTGCATGGCTGAAGCTAGAGTTCAGAGAAAGGTTTTCAAAATGTTCTATCACAGAAGGCCTGCAGACAAGACTTCACATTTAGAAGGCTACTGATGATGGTCACCCTACACACACACTAACACAAAATCTTTGTCCCTTTCTTTTTGTGCAAAATAGGCTTCCAGGTTTTCGCACAAGAAAACAAAGCATGCACATCTAATAACTTCATTTTCAGATCTAGGATTCATGCTTGTGCCCTCCCCCTGCTGCATGTGCTATATATAACAAGGTGGTGAATATGTGGCCCTCCAGATCATTCAGGGCCAGTCTACACAAGGGATTATACTCCCAATCCAAACACATTATTGCAAATGTGCAGCAGAGGTCAAGTGTCTCAATAGTATTTTGGACCACTTGTGGGAAATCAAGGCAACCCATCTTTTTCTTGTCTAAACAGAGTGGGATGCGAATCAAGATGGAGTAAACGGGTAAATTACTGTGCTGTGTTTATCATCCTTGTCATGATGACCTACCCAGCCATCATGGAGTTCATCTCCAAACGTATTTCACAGCAGTGGAATTCCATTCCCTGGATTCCATATCATCAAGTATGGCTAAGGGGGTGGGAATCTCATTTCCTAAACATGACATCACATCACCTGACTGGAGAGCCAATCAGATGCAGACCCAATCAGAAAGATGACCACAAATACTTTAAAAGTTCTGACCTTCCTTTGTTCTTCTGAGCCACATGTTGGAACCACATGGAGTAACCATAAGATGCTAAACTGTGATAGCAGAGTTTGGGGGAGCCAATCTCTCTCTCAAGGCCTGATAACACCAAAAAGGTCTAAGATGATATCAGAAACTTCAGGAGAAAGTTTCTATCCAAAAGGACTCTGAATTCCATCTGCAGAGACTTAATGGCCAGCCAGGATGAGCCCTGGTCCAGCTGCACTTTGGGGGGCATGTTGATGATGATGGACATCATAAATTGTAAGTTACTATTATTATTAGCTTAGGGACTGTCTAGTTAGTTGTGTTAGTTTTATGATTTCATTTTAGTACTCTGGACTGAATGTATAAGTCTGTAAATGTAAGCTGCAGCCTGGGGGGAGTGCTTCTCCTCCCTGCTAACTTTGAGCCTTTGGAACTAAAATTAAAGTCTATTTGCTTTTCTCTCTAGAAGCTTGCCTCATGCATCTTCCTTGGTCAGCTATCTAAACTTCTCTGGGATAGAGAAAAGAGTTATTTTTGATGTTTCAACACAACCTGTCTGGCTTCTCGCTGCACCAGACACGAAACGGTTAAACTCAGCGAGTGGTGGTGGCCTACCTTAGAAAGGGATTTCTAGACTAGAGGAACCCTTGAGAGTGTATTTTCAGATTGTACAAACAAGCTGGAAGCCTTCTTTTCCCATTTGAAGAGAGGCCCTAGCTTATCACAGTCCTGATGAGGTGTGCATTTTGCCTTTTTTCAAACTGTCAATAAACTTTGCAAATGTGTGATTGACTGCCTCTGTTGTCATGTACTTCCCCTGGCACTCTTATCTGGGAATGTGATTCAGTGATTCGTTGTCCCAACAGGCAGGGGTGTGCATTTCCATCAGTTTTTTAAAAGGCTTTCCCCAGGTAGTTTCCCCAAATTTTGGTCCCCCTCCCTCTGAAAATGATGGACCACTGTGGGATCCCATTTGGACACATGGGATTCCCCCCAAATTCTAAGAGGATTTATTTCAATGTCTAGACTGGCATTCAGTTTATATTTCCTATAGGACTTTTCTATTGGCTAGGGCTAATGCAGTTGTAGGCTCTTCTCTATCTTGTAGATACTATAATCATTTACTTGAGCAGTAACCTGCTCTTGAATGTCTTCTGAAACTAATCATAGCAGTTTCTTCAAGGTGTTTCCTTCAAAAAGATCTTTAAAAAAATAGTTGATATTATAATGCAACTATAAAGTACATCTTTAACTATCTGTAATGCACATCTTGAGACAAGATGTGGGTGCATTTTAATTCCATTGACAAAGGATTGGGGAAAATGTCATTTCATTTGCATTTTTTAAGTAAACCAACCTAATTTAAATTTCCTGAAATGGTGTGGATTGGAATACATTTACCCTTCTGAGTGCTTTTGTCTTAAATACATGATGCACCCTTCCCTCAAAACATGCATGCAGCAATAAGTACATTGCAGAAACATGTATGCAATAAATTCATAAATTTGTAACAAAATTAATGCAATTTTTATGCTTTCAAAATCACTGACTGATGCAGAAATTTAGTAGAGCAGTATTGAGAATACATATACTACCGATGTTTGTAGATATAGAATTTGTACAATTCAGTGCAAGTGAAACTGCATCCTTTGAAAAGCTGGATCTGATGAGATGCCTGTTAGAAGCAGAATGGCATCAACACTTGTACAAATTGATCAGTGAAAGAGGGGAGTCTAAATAATGTCTGCTCTTTATTTCACCTTTCCATATCTTTCTTTGGACTATAATGCTTTTCCTTCCTTCTTTCCTATTAATGTTGTCACTTTTCCCTTCTTCAAATTAATTTCTTTTTTCCTTTCAACTCGGAAGGGAGCATGCATGAGACTCAAACCTCAATAATGGTTGCTAGCTTATGCGAGCACATGAGAGTCAGCTTTCAGGGCCTGTTCTAACCAAGTTTATGTCAACTTCTACTGTCTATCTCCCTTCCTAAGATGGATTTCTTGAGACAATTAACTTAAGTTTTCTTTTCTTTTGCTGACCAATTCAGGGAAATAAAGAGACCAGACACAAGAGATGGGATGAAATAAAAGGGTCTTTATTTAATCCTACCTATTTATTTTCCTCTAAAGATCTTCAGTGGGGGAGGCAACCTAGTGAGAGAGCGACTGAGGCAGTAGGTCTATCTGAGACCACACTCCCCAGCTTCCCGGGTGAACACCTGGGTCCTGGAGAGGAACCCCAATAGCTAGGTTTGCTCCCCATCTGGCCCACATCTGGAAGGCCAACCCAAAAGTCCTTCATCCAATCCACAAGGATTAAAGTGGGGGGGGTATCCGTCAGGCAATCTCCAAGGTGGGTCTCCTTCTGTCCCCTTAGGCCGCATGAACTTAAGTGGCCCTTCAGAGATCCTGCATTCACCAAAATTGGTGCCAAGGTGCACACCGAAATCTACGTCTCCCACATTTTCCACCACTTCTTCTGCCTATCTCCCTTCCTATCCTAAGATGGATTTCTTGAGACAATAAACTTAAGTTTTGTTTTATTTTCTTTTTTTACTTGGCAAGAGCATCCAGAGTAATTATTTCTGTTGCACCATAAGCTCATACTGCACTAGCCCTGCTGCATTCTGCTATATAAATATAAATATAAATATAAATATAAATATAAATATAAATATAAATATAAATATAAATATCTTCTACATTAACATGGCTAAACTGTTAGTTTCCGGGCACAGTACAAGGTGTTGGTTATAACCTTTAAAGCCCTACATGGCTTGGGTCCAACTTATCTCCGGGACCGCCTCCTTCCGTACGACCCTCCCCGCGCACTTCGGTCCTCTGGGAGGAATCTGTTACAGCCTATGAAAACAAGGCTGTCGGTGACCTCCCAGAGGGCCTTTTCTGCTGCCACTCCCAGATTATGGAATGGCCTGCCGGATGAGATCCGTCTTATTACCACCTTAGACAGCTTTAAAAAAGCTGTCAAGACGGATCTTTTCCGGCAGGCTTTCCCTGAATAACTATCCCAGCCCAAGACTCGGCTGTCCTTTCTAAGCGGCAACTAGATTTTTTAACCATTGTATGTTTTAATTTTTGTCTTTTTAATTTATCTATTTTAAATTGTTGTATGTTTTTAATCTTCTATAATTTAATATTATTTTAAGGGGTGGGTGGGTTAGGGTACTGGGACTATGGAATTTTTATATTGTAAGCCGCCCCGATTGCGTTGCAGAGGGGCGGGATAGAAATAAAATTTTATTATTATTACATTATTATTAAACTGGACAGGAAATCAAATTTACATGGTAAAAGCTACAAGTGCATGAAGGAGTAACCTAAAGCCTTCTAGAAGTTGGTGGATACAAATCCCCACTATTCTCATATCAGCTGGAGTGGAAGAGAATTGGATGGACTGGGATTTGAGAGATGTGGCGTCAAGTGAACACTGAGCCATTCATTTCAATGAAGGCTTGTCTACTTGGGCTAAGTACCCTGGCTTGCCCAGTCTCAGAGCCTTGCAGTCCAAAATGGGCCAAGCACAGGGCATTTACCCCATTCTGCCCCTGGGCAGTCCTTTTGACCCCTGGGGCAGATACAGGGCCTAGACAGTGGCAAACTGGGGGAGGAACTGATAAGCTATTTATAAATAATACCCAGTTTAATCTGTTACTGATGGCAAAAATTGCATTGGGCCCCATGTGTCTGCAGGAGTCCATCTGGAATGCCTGCTTTTACATCACTGCCATCTCCTTGGCTTTCCTGGAAGCCAGGCAGGGGTTCTGCAGCATGTAACCAAGGCTGGCACATGCAGGAGGCCTTCAGTCACATGTTACAGGCTCCCTTTCTTGCTTCCAAGTCAGCAGAGAAAATGAAGGTGGCAGTGGCTGCAGTGATGGGGCTGGCATTCCTGTTTGGATTCTGGCTCCCTGCATGTGCTGGTAACAGAGGAAGAACAGGCCATCTTGGTGATGGTAACAGAGGAAGAACAGGCCAGCTCTACAGCCAGGATACACCAGTGAGGAGCCACCGTATCCTGGCTTGTGTAGATGAGACTTTGGGTGACACTAGGCCCATGCTGCTTTCTCAGCTGGACTTGTCTCATGCAGCTGTTTTTCTGAAGACAAAGTCCACAATAGGTTAGCCATGGATACATGATATAAATGAAATAGACAAGCATCTTTGGCTGCACAGGTCCTCCACTTTCGTGCACTGCATCTTGAAAGGTACAACACACTACATTGGCTCAAATCCTTTTGCTAGTCCTGACTCCAGTATTGAATCTATAGGGTTTCCCTACAAAAACAATAACTAGCTTCTCCTAAAGTCATAGTAAATACTTTGTTAGATCTTACTTCTAGGGTTGCAAACATTTCCAGAAGGGTTTATGTGCATTTAACAATTTCCTGTAGTCAGAAAGCAGCAGGCATTTTCTGTCTGATGTGGAAATGTAGTTTATTTTGCGAAGTAAATTTCTGCATATGGAGTGGCAGTTAGCCACAGAAGGAGTCTGGCCAGATAAACAAACAAGCAAACCACACATAATGCATGTCAACAAATTCAAAGCATACTAATGTTTTAAAACAAAAAAATACAGTAAGAACCGCATATACACTGATTCATTACCCACTGATTCAATTGTCCACGGGACACAAAACAGTACACCTACAATAGAGTCTTCCTAGAAAACAGCAACCTTGCACAAAATAGGAAGAAGAGACTTAGGAGACTTTCAGATGCGATTTTCAGGTCTATATATTCCAAAACAGCTCAGTTGCTGCTGCACGGCACAGGAGCAGTTTTGGATGATGCTGTTCCTCTGCCGAACCCCTCCATGTCACTTCCATGACAGAATGGAGGAAGCCGCGTCATATTTCACTCACTGGCAACAATCGTGAGTGAAATATGATGCGGCTTCCTCCATTCTGTCATGGAAGTGACACGGAGGGGTTCGGCAGAGGAACGGCGTCGTCCAAAACTGCTCCCATGCCGCACGGCAGCAATGGAGCTGTTTTGGAATATATAGACCCGAAAATCGTGTCTGAAAATCTCCTTAGTTGAATGACAGAACATGGCTGTCGAAGGTACCTTTTTCAGTCCCTGGCACCCCCAGGTAAGAGCTGACAAACATTTTTGCCCAAAACAATGGAAAGCAGTTGCCAGTCAATGTCAACAGTACAGAACTCATGGTGACATTATGAGGCAGCTTCCTATGTCCCTTCTCCTGATGGACCCACGGATTTTAAACTACTTTTATGAGTTCATGTAACAAAACAATAGCTACCACATTTTTCAATTTTATGAAAAAGGGCAAACATAATTGCATGTGCAGGCTGGATGTTATCTCCCTCCCCTTTTCCCCAAATAATGACAGACACATTATATATATTTGAAAGATATATTGGTAAATGATAATCTCTCTCTCTCTCTCTCTGGCTTTTCTTTGCAAATGATGATTCAGGAAGGACTCATCCCATGCTTTCTGCAAGCACGCTGATGACTGAAAAGGCCAATCCGAGATAAACAAGTCTGGTTGCAGAAAGCACTGCAGAAGGTCTCCTTGGGTGATGTTTCCGGGTGGTGATTCTTTCTGCATTGTCATTTCTCTTCAAGACTTATTTGGCATGAGCTCTCAAATAAGGCTGCAGCATTGTGGATAGTGTGTCTCCATACCTCCTGATGTGAGGCCAGGGCGGACCATTGTTGGTGATCAGTTTGGCCGAGCCTGAGATGTTGTTTCAGGGAGTCCTTGTATCACTTTTTTGGAGCGCCCCTCTTACACTGACCCATTGCGAGTTCACCGTAGAGTACTATTTTTGGGAGCTGATGGTCCTCCATCCTAGAAACGTGCCCTGCCCAGCGTGTTCTCAATATCATGGTCTCAATGCTGGTGATCCCTGTTTGCTCAAGGACAGCAAGATTTGTCACATAGTCAGTCCAGTGTATATTTAGGATTGTGCGTATACAGCGCTGATTAAAACGTTAGAGGAGTCGAAAGTGGTGGTGATAGGTGACCCAGGTTTCAGACCCGTAAAGGAGAATGGACAGTACAATGGCTCTATACACACTGATTTTTGTGCTTCGCCTCAGGTGTTTATTACTCCAGACTCTTTAGTAAAGTCTTCCAATGCGCTAAACGCCTTTGCTAATCTGTGATCAATCTCTTTATCAATCTTGGCATCTGAGGAGATGATGCTTCCCAGGTAGTTGAACTGCTGAATGGACTTCAGCACAGATTTGCATATATATATGTGTGTGTGTGTGTGTGTGTGTGTGTGCAATAAAGTCCACAACTTTATTGATAACAGCTGCAATGGTTGGCTGACATTTCATAGGTCTGGATCCAGCTATCAACCAACCCACCTGCTGGTTGATGATATCACCATCGGTTATTCACTGACACCACCACTGATGAAAGGGGAGGAGTCCTGGCCAGGC
The DNA here is from genome assembly GCA_030847615.1 of Gambelia wislizenii. Taxonomy (NCBI): domain Eukaryota; kingdom Metazoa; phylum Chordata; class Lepidosauria; order Squamata; family Crotaphytidae; genus Gambelia; species Gambelia wislizenii. Next base: position 154,564,999 of record JAUMIR010000004.1, read on the forward strand.
CCCACATGCCCAACGACCCCTCAACTTCCTCTTACTCCACAAACCGCTGGGAAAGGGGGTCTCTGTGAACTTGACCATGACCATGATCTTAACAGAGACCACCCTCCCCTCACCAATGATCTCGAATCAGGACCCATGCCAACCACCGTAAAGTTGTAACAGAAAGAGAATGCATGCCCAAAATAACCTACAACATACCACAAGAAATAAAGGGGGGAGGGTGGACTTCGGCTCCCAAAGAGCCACTGACCCATGGAGGCTGGGTTATATGCCAGGCCTCCGTGCCGTAAAGCAGCAGTTGTAAAACTGCTGCAAAATTGCAGCAAAACTGCAAAAGGCAGCAATGCCCCGCCTCCCTCCTGAGCCACTAATCAGGGCAGAAGTGACCTGCCCTGATTGGTGCATACGGGGACAACAACAATTGCAGCCCCCATGCTTGCTTTTACATGGGCCGTGGGAACCACAAGGAATGGGGATGCCAGGTGGGTCACAAAGGAGCCGCTGGGCAGATGGTAAGCCTGGCAGCTCTATTGCATGCCCAGGCTGGGCATTATCCCCCTGCTCTTTTCCCCAAATAATGACAGACACATTATATATATATATTTGAAAGATAGATTGGTAAATAATGTATATATGTATTGGCAATAAAGGCCACAACTTTATTTGATAACACCTGCAATGGTTGGCTCACTTCGCATGGGTCCAGATCCAGCCATTGACCAACCTGCCTGCTGGTCAATGCTATCACTATTGGTTATTTACCACCACCACCACTGATGAAGGGGGAGGAGTCCTGGCCATGGCCCAATGACCCCTCACCTTTCCCTTACTCCACCAACTGCTAGGAAAATGGGGGTCTCTGTGAACTTGAACTTGACCTTGACTCCCAGCCATTACTGATTACGTTGGATCAGGACCCATGCCAACCTCCACAAAAGGTGGGCCTGCTCAGGCCTGCCTTCCACCAATGGGTAGCTGCTACCAAGAAGGCCCTAAACCCCATCCCCTTCGTCTGTCTGCATTGGGGTTCATAAATCAGGCTGTATGTACCCTGCAAAGGCCCCAGAACACCACCTACCCAGCCTTTTGATAGTCTCTGTAGGCACGCCCCTTTGTGCCGCTGTGGTACCTGCCCTAATCCAAAAGGAGTGGCCTCTGAACTCCTCTGCTGGCAAGCTCTCAACACACTGATGAGCTGCTACCGTATCAATGGTGACAAGTCCTCATGAATGAAAAGGGGGCCCGACACTCTGGGGCGCCTCTGCAGAAACCTGCTCATAATGTCCAATGGGCATGGCAATGAATCTAGCAGGCTCTGCAACCGCAGAGTCACCCCTCTTCCATGCTGGTCACACTTGGAACACCGTACTCAGATACACAATGCACCCACCCCTAGTGACACATCACTCAACTGCAGCGCTCTGCCAGTTACATCCCTTTTGGATGAACACACCAAGCTTCCCAATTGGCAGGGTAGCAAAGAAGGCCATCATCAATGCTGTGTCTAACAGCAGCAATTCATATCTGAACCAGCAGATGTCATGAAGCTTGGCCACCAACTTGCCAAGAATGTTATATGAAATTGGTCACCTCACATCAAACTTCCGATGGCTTGTCCTGCACCAACCTTCCTCCAGATGAGAAAGGTGGCACAAGGATAATGGAATCCCGCTGCCTTGCTGATGAAGAAAATGCCGGCCGGATGCAACAAAAGGCAACAAGGAACCAATCCCTTGTCCTTTAAGGAAGTAAGGTAATACAACACCTCTCTCTCCAACATCAGTCAGGAGCCCACATAGTTCCTCCTCCTGAAAGCAAAGAACTGGCCAACTGCCCTCCTGTAGCTTGCCTGTGTCGATGGTGCCAAGGGATTGAGAACTCCCCGAATCACTGCTCCTTCCCAAAACACCATACCTCCATGGGGAAGGGTGATGATTCTGGATCTGCATCCAGGGCCAATGTGTGGAACCATGTGTCCTAGAAGTGAGACAAGGCATTCACAATCTCATTATCTACACCATAAATATGCCGTGCAGAAAAGCTGATATTCAACGTTAAGCAAATGAGGGCACATTTCCACACAAGCCTCATGACTCTCTCCAACCTTGAAGACTACCTGTTGATAATCTGAACCACAGCCTGATTATCCTACCAAAAGCAGTCTTTTTTCTCTCTGAATTCCTCCCTCCAGATAACCACTTCAACTAGAACTGGGAAGAATTCAAGGAATGTTAGATCACACACAATGTCAGTTTCCTCCCACTCTGCCAGCCAGTGCTGTGCACACCAATTCCCATTATAGAAAACCCGAAACCTCAGGCTCCCAGCAGCATCAGAGTGGACCTGCAGCCCTTCTCCCTAAGTCTTGCACCCCTGCCACAACGTGATCCCACTGTCGCCCTCCAAACACTCCAGCCAGACCCCGAGATCATCTTTGACCCCTTTTATCAGCCAAATGTGATGATGAGGAGACCGGATACCCTTCATGATGCCTGCCAACCTGGCACAAAAGACCCTCCCTGATGTCAGCACCCTGCAAGAAAAATTGAGATGGCCCAATAGTGACTGCATCTCCCAGAGAATGCCCTGGCTGTGCAACATGAGGTCGTGCAGCCAATCCCTGAGACCTGCCAACTTGTCAGCTGGCAGGCAAGATGCCCTTTTTACAGAATCCAAAAAAATCGCCAAGTAAACTAAAGCCGTGGCAGACTAAAGCCAAACATCTTTTCTCGTGCCAGGGGCACTCTGACTTCTTCCACCAAAACCTGAAATGAAGAAAGCAAAGACCCACACTTTGTCCCCCCAGCCAGCCCAATCATGAGAAAATCATCCAAGTAATGAGTTACGAAAGGGGACCCTACCCTGCCCTGCAATGCCCATTCAAGGAATATGCTGAATGTTTCAAAGGCAGCACAACTTCTGACAAAATCCATGGGTAACGTCATATCATAGTACCACTGGCCTTGAAATTTGAAAACTAACAGTGTTTTTCTATTATTATTTATTTATACCCCGCTCTTCAGCCACAAGGCTATCAGAGCGGCTTACAAATTGTTTTAAGAGAATAGTTATTTACACATCTATACTGCATTAAACAGTTTCCAATGTGTGTTAGTGGTCCTCAGGATGAACTGGAAGCAACCTGAAAGTGGACTGAATGTCACATTTTGCCATGAGTGCCCCATGACCACATGTCTGTTTCAATTTTATGGCATGATCCAATGAAATGTATGTAACAGAGCAGAACTCTGCTGGGATGGCATCATTGACGGAAGACCCCTTGGGATAAGACAGATGATGAATAAGTCTGTACTCACTCAGAGTCTTCTTAGGTACTACGTCCAAATGGTGATATCCTGAGGTGGTCCATGGGAAGTTCGGCAAAGGGGACCACAACCCTCCCAGCCTCACATTTTCTTAGCAATTTTTCGAGCCGCCACAGCAGGCAATTCCAACACACACTTAAGCTTGCCTGAGTAAGTTGCCATCCTAGGTCCCACAAACAGGATTAGAAAACCATATGTAAACCCATCAGCTAGATAAGCAGCTGCCTTCTTGTTGAGTAGAGGGTAAGAAGAGGGAGCAGAGCATGGAGCTTGACTGGAGTGAATGTCATGCCCCTTCTTGTCACTCCCAGTTGTTCAGTTCTGCTTGGCAGTACCCTGACCGGCATTGGCTCCAGATCCTGCTTCCTTTTTTTTGAGCCAAAGGCAGCCGGGGGGTCTGTTCCGAAAGGACCGTTGTCCCGATGAGGACTGTGTGCAATTGATTCTAGGGTGCGTACCAAAGCAGAACTCGCAACTATACTTACCCAAGTTGTTCTCCCAGCATACCAGATGGCATGACTCCTTCTTATGAGGTGCCTTGGCAACCTCCCCCTTTCCCTTGATGTGTGGCCCTACCGTGAGATGCCAGATCTTCTTACTGAGTTGATCCCATTGTTGCCTGTCATTGCACAATGTATGTTTGCAAAACTCTGCATCATAGTAAATGGCTGCTGCTTTGCCAGGCAAAGCTCTGGCCTTGAGTACACTCACAAGATGGTTGGCCAAATGCCAACCTATGTCAGGATAAACCATCATCTCCATCCCTGAAACCAGTTGTTGAAGGACGTTCAACCAGATCCCCTTTGCTCTTGTCAGAGCTCTACTTGTCACTCTTGGAAACCCTCCCTTCCTCTTCTGTCAGTTGGATGAGAGAGAAGACATTGACATAATGTCCCTTGAGGATTTTATCTCGCATTTTCTTCTCCAGGTGAACCCCTAGGAGGTCTTCATTGTTCTTGAACAATGTGAGGCCTGTGTCTGAAGAAGACTCTGCCTCCTTGTCCCATGAAGTGTACAGGTCCCTTGTCACTCCGCCCCTGCTGCGTGAGCAGCCTGAGTGCCCACGGTGGAAGCCTGGCTTGAATGTACTCATGCCCTCTTCCTCTGATGACTCACCTGAAGTCTTTTCACTATCTGAATCCATCCCCCATCTGTGCCTGGAGTGACGCTATCACTTCCTTTTCTTGCTCCTCCACTTCCTGCCACTCTTGCTGCTTCCTCTCACATCCCTCGCCTCAAAAGAAGAGTTGTCAGATGTGCTGGAGACACTACTGCTGCGTGACAGGGAACGCTGCCCTCACGCCCGACTGGTTGACCCCACCGAAGGCTCGCCAGATGTTCCACTACTTGTCAATGTTCCTGGCTCTCTGAAGTCCATGGAGCTGTGTGCTGTAGTGGAGTCCCATGGTCTCAAGGACCCTTCTGCCCACATCTTAACCAGTTGTTCCACTACATACACAACCGCCTCTGATAGGTAATCCAAACTAGGTTCTTGGCCCATGGCAGACCATAATGAGCCCCCTGAATTGCCAGACTGTCCAATGCCACTTGCATCCCCACTCATGGGACTCCTCATCCCTGGGGCAAGGGCTGCTCAGGACTCAGCCTAGCCCAGAGCCAACCCTTGCCCCCTTGTAGTGCCCAGTCTCCCCCCACCCAGTGACAAATTCCCAGCACCCCCGAATGCCAAGCAGGCTATCCTCTGGCCACCAATCCTGCAGCCTGATGCCTGCCGCTCACCACTACCACCTGCTGCTCTCCACTGCTAGTCACCCACCGCCACACATTGGCCACCGTTGCCCGCTTCGGCCTCTTCATCTTCAGCCTTTTGGGCAGCCCAGATCCCAGCGATCCTCTACCTTTGGCTCCCAAAGAGCCACTGACCAAGCCAGCATGGAGGGTGGTTTATATACGCAGCCTCCATACTGTAAAGCAGCAGTCATAAAACTGCTGACAAATTGCTCCAAAATTGCAGGAAAACTGCCACAAAAGACAGCAGTGCCCCACCTCCCTCCTGAGCAACCAATCAGGGATCTGCCCTGATTGTTACATACTTTTGTGCCCCTTCTTAGCCCACAGAGCAGGCTTGGAAAGGGAAGACAACAATGGCAGCCCCCATGCCAGCTGGGCCACATGAGCCACAAGGAGTGGGGGATGCCAGCCAGGTCACAAAGGAAGGTAAGCCTAGCAGCTCTATTCTCTGTGTTACCACCAGGGGCAGTTCTACTCTAAGGTAGAATGATAGGAACTCTTTGGCCATCAGATGTTGGGTTTCTTAAAAGAGAAGCAAAAAGTTGGTTGTTATTGTATTTTTACTGCCAACGATGGGGAAAAGTAATTATTGGGTTTTCCTAATGCATACAGTTACCCCTCCATACCCGTGGATTCTGCATCCATAGATTCCACCATCCATGGCTTGAAAATATTTTTTTTAAAAAAATCCAAAAATCAAATCTCAATTTTGCCATTTTCTATAAGACACACATTTTACAATGACATCATATATAATGGGACTTGAGCATCCACAGATTTTGCTATCTACACTGGGCTGGGGTATGTAACCAAATCCCAGCAGACACCAAGGGCCCACTTTATATTAAAACAACTTGGCTGGCTTTAACACTTTGGTGAGAGTGGATAGGAAAGGTCATTTGCTCTTCTACCTCAGGCAGCAATTGTTTCAAAGTGACCCTGCTTCATAATCACAAAGTACACACATAATAGGTGAACAGGAAACACAATTGGTCAGTTTCTTCATTATGCTGACTGCTCAGTTTTTTCTTTCAGCCCTAAAGAGAGGGGGAAAGAATGAGAAAGTCAAATTATAATTAAAAAAAATACTTTGCACTTATTTAAGTTGGATTAAGCTTACTTTCCACTTGCTAAATCAAAATTAAATATGAATGTGACTCTTTCCTTCCTTCTTCTTAAAAATACCATCATTTTACTAATTTATATCCCACCCTTTCCTCCAGAACAGAGACTCAAGAAGGCAATTTATTTTGAATTAATGAAATCTGAATCCCTAGGAGAGGGCTAGGTGACTTTCTGTCCTGCTGCTTATAACATTCCTTAGAAGTGCAGCCACACCACAAGATGTCAAAAAGAGAATTTTTTTTTTGCCAAGAATCAGATATAAACAGCAGAGGAAAGAGATAAAGACCTATTTTCTATAGTAATAATTGTCTATATAAGTAATAAGCACTGAAAGGATCCCCTGCAGTGCCATAAGCCCAAGTCTTTATATTCTTTTTCTGGATTGAATTCATGTGAACAGTCAGACAAGGATATTACACTTTCTGAAATGTCAGCGTCTGAGAAGATTTCTCTCAGCCTGAAAAGATTGGCAGATGAAAAAAGTTTAGTTACTATTAACTAAATTCCTTGGCAATTGTGCATCTCAGCTTTAAAGGACAATGAAAATGTGTTTGGTTTGGTTTGGTAAATGCTGAGGGATTGGCACTGTATTCTATATATGAAATAGTTTCTGGAGGTGGTGAGTAGTAAGTAAGTGAACTAAAGATGTACAATGCTCACCTCAGATCTTTGCTGATTATTTAAGTTGAAGACAAATGTACTTGAAGTGGCTAAAGTGTCAACACAATTAGATGTGTTACAGGACATTAGTCTTCGAGGCAGAAAATGTGCCCACCTCATTTCTACCACAGTTGACTATCTTTAAGTAACTTGTTTGATTGTGTAAACAGCTTGGGTCCCAAATACCTTAAAGAACACCATTTTCATGGGAGATACCACTTTTAAGGACTGGCAAAAGTTGCCAGATATTCCTATATAAAAAAAAAACTATTTTTCCTCCATGCTTCTTTTCTCTCCTCTCCACCCCCCTCTCCACTTATTTTTAGTGTCTCTCCTCTTTAAGGCTGTCACAGCCTAACTGGCACACATTCATTTTGTGCCAACCTATATAAAATTCTCTCCTTTCGAAGTTGCTTTGTAGGTAGAAAAGTTGGGTTTTCTTAGGCTGCAGACACACTGCAGAAATATTGCAGTTTGACACCACTTTGACTATCATGGCTGCATCTTATGAAATGCTGGGATTTGTAGTTTGTTGTGGCACCAGAGCTCTCTGACAGAGAAGGCTAAATATCTCACAAATATCTAAACCCCAGAATTCAATAGCATTGAGCTGTGGCAGTTAAAGTGGTGTCAAACTGCACTACTTCTGCAGTGTGTCACCAGCCTAAGGGCTTGTCTTCATCAGCCAGGATACACTTGCTCCCTGTTATATATCCTGGCTATGGAGCTGGCCCAAGCTTCCCCCATAACTGTGACAAAATGGGCCAGAGTCCACCCAGGAATGCAGCCTGTCCCTGCAATCACCAATATTTTCTCTGCTGTCTCAAAGCCAGGAGGTAGCCCCACAATATCTGACTGAATCTCCATGTGACCATGGCTGCAGAACTCCTGCCTGGCTTCTGGGAGAGCCAGGGAGATGGTGGTGGCAGCGAGGGCTGGCATGCCAGACAGCCTCTTCCAAATACATGGGCCTGCTGTGGGTTTTGGCTGGTGAGAATGGATTGAACAGGGTATTATCATGTAACTGTTTATCGGGTCCTACCCTGCCTTCCCCCTATCTCAGCCCCATATCTGCCCCAGGAGTGGTGAGGACTCCCTGGGGGCAGAATGGGGCAAATGCCCTGTGTCACACAAACTGCAAAGCACTGAGATGGCAACAAGCTGCCTATTTAGCCTATGTAGATGAGCCCTAAATTTCTATGATGTAATGCAAGTTATATTGTGAATCCTCATGACACTTTCCTTTACCATCTTTTCTCTTTACAGGTTCTTGTGCCATTTAATAGCTGTCGGAAAGGTATTTGTTCACCAGGTATTACCCTGCCATGTAATAGGCATTCCATAAAGCCGAGAATCCTGTTTGAGGCATCAAAATCAAAATTTCTGTCATTTGCAGCAGAAGTCATCCCAAATCAGAATTGCAGACAAAAACAGGGAATGTTGTAAGACTATGATACAACATCACCAAACATGTACAGATTGTGTAAACAAGTGAAAAATACTAACAAAGAATAGCAAATACCTCTTTCAGAGTTGAGATAGGTTCAGACCTAGAGGACTGGTGTGTAGCCAAGGCACAGACAAAATTTTACGCAAGTATACAATGACATGGAAATCCAGCACAGAATAAGCAATGAGGTAGTTGAGGAATACCTTCTTAATCTAAATGAATTTAAATCTCCAGGACCAGATGAACTACATCCAAGAGTATTAAAAGAGCTGGCAAATATAATCTCAGAGCCATTGGCAATAATCTTTGAGAACTCCTGGAGAACAGCAGAAGTCCCAGCAGACTGGAGAAGGATAAACGTTGTCCCCATCTTCAAAAAGGGGAAAAAAGAGGATCACAACAATTATCGTCCAGTTAGTCTGACGTCAATACCAGGGAAAATTCCAGAGCAGATCATTAAACAGAGAGTCTGTGAACATTTAGAAGGCAATGCCATAATCACAAAAAGTCAACATAGGTTTCAGACAAACAAGTCATGCCAGACTAATCTGATCTCTTTTTTTGATAAAGCTACCAGCTTGGTAGATGAAGGGAACACTGTGGATATCACATAACTTGATTTCAGTAAGGCCTTTGACAAGGTTCCGCATGACATTCTTGCAAACATCCTTGTAAAATGTGGGCTAGACAAGTTAACTGTTTAATGGATTTATAATTGGTTGACCGGCTGAACCCAAAGGGTGCTCAGCAGTGGCTCCTCTTTATCTTGGAAAGATTTGACCAGTGGGGTGCCACAAGGTTCGGTCTTGGGCCCAGTGCTATTCAACATCTTTATCAATGATTTGGATGAGGAATTCAGGTCATACTTATCAAATTTGCAGATGACACCAAATTAGGAGGAGTAGCTAATACCCTAGAGGACAGGGTCAAATTTCAAAATGACCTGGATAAACTGGAAAGCTGGGCCAAAGCTAACAAAATAAAATTCAATACGGAGAAATGTAAGGTACTGACCTTAGGGCGGAAAAACAAAATGCATAGATATAGGATAGTGGAGACCTGGCTGAACGAGACTATGTGTGAAAGAGATCTAGGAGTCCTAGTAGACCACAAGTTGAACATGAGCCAGTGACTAACTTTCTTTCAAAGGTGAGAGGCTTTTTGTACATGTTCAGAAGCAACTAGTCCTCAGGCTCATTTTTGAAAACAGTTCTTTTCTTAGAGGAAATGTACTTTGGAGAGGTGTAGATGAATAATTCCATTGCTGCTACTAATGTTATTACTAACATTAACACTTAGCATTTGAAAAGTGATTTTAAGCATACAGAGTGCTTCTTCCACATTTTCTCAGTAAACTTTACAGCACCCTTAATGATAAGTCAGGTTTGTTTCATTCTGGAGAAAAGATGTAGATATGGGGCTGAGCACAGGAGCAGTTAGGTAATTTCAGATTATGTTCTTAATTATCATGAAGGGGCAGTTAGCTGTTAATGTCTTTCACTCCATTCCACCATGTTTTTTCAAGTTTGCCTTGGCTGATCTGTTTACACATCATGTGCACACATTGTTCTCTGAGTAAGGAAATTTTCCTTTTCCAAAATGAGTGTTTTCAATTCATAGAATCATAGAATCATAGAATTGTAGAGTTGGAAGAGACCACGAGGGCCATCCAGTCCAACCCCCTGCCACGCAGGAAATCACAATCAAAGCATCCCCGACAGATGGCCATCCAGCCTCTGTTTAAAAACCTCCAAGGAAGGAGACCCCACCACGCTCTGAGGGAGTGTGTTCCACTGCCAAACAGCTCTTACTGTCAAAAAGTTCCTCCTAATGTTGAGGTGGAATCTCTGTTCCTGGAGCTTGCAACCAGTGATCCGTGTTCTAATCTCTGGAGCAGCAGAAAACAAGCTTTTTAGAAAGTTAGTTAACAGTGGATCACTATGCTTTTCTACTCAGAAGTACTATTGAGTCAGAAAGTGGATACAGGATAGATTGTAGCATGAAGAAAAGTAATCTTTATCTCAATCCTATATTACAGTCGTCCCTTCACATTCGCGGGGGTTCCGTTCCGCGGACCCCCGCGAATGTGAAAAAACCGTGAATAACGACACCCCTCCCCCCTCCCTCCCCAGGCCTTCGCGGGGCCTTGCTAGGCCCCGCGGAGGTCTCCCCGGCCCTCCCGCCCTCCCTCCCCAGGCCTTCGCGGGGCCCCAGGATCGCCTCCCCAGCCCTCCCCACCCCGTCCCCAAGCCTTCCTGGGGCCTCCGGAGCGTCTCCGGAGGCCCCAGGATCGCCTCCCCAGCCCTCCCCACCGCGTTCCCAGGCCTTCCTGGGGCCTCCGGAGCGTCTCCGGAGGCCCCAGGATCGCCTTCCCAGCCCTCCCCACCGCGTTCCCAGGCCTTCCTGGGGCCTCCGGAGCGTCTCCGGAGGCCCCAGGATCGCCTCCCCAGCCCTCCCCACCCCGTCCCCAGGCCTTTCTGGGGCCTCCGGAGCGTCTCCGGAGGCCCCAGGATCGCCTCCCCAGCCCTCCCCACCCCGTCCCCAGGCCTTCGTGGGGCCTCCGGAGCGTCTCCGGGGGCCCTGTGAAGGCCTCCCCAGCCCTCCCCCCTCCCTTCCAAGGCCTTCGCGGGGCCTCCGGAGGGTCTCCGAAGGCCCCATGGAGGTCTCCCCGGCCCTCCCCGCTCCCTCCCAGGGCTTTCACGGGGCCTCTGGTGGCCCCGTGTCGCGGTTTTGGGGGGCCCCAGGGGGGCCCTCCCAAAACCGCGAATAATCAAAACCGCGAATCTCAAGTCCGCGAATGTGGAGGGACAACTGTATTTCTGTTTCCTTCTCTTTCCCTCTCTCTTTCTCTCACATGTACAGATTAATCTCCACATGCTCCCACTAGAGGCAAATGCAATTACAAACTTCGAAAAGAATACCGTATATTCCGGTGTATAAGACGACCCATTCCCCCCCCTAAATGAGGCAGTTTTCCCCATGTATATTGATGAAATGGTTTAATGGTCTTTACCCCATCTCCCCCCCGTCTTTGCCCTGGGCATCATCAGGACTGAGTGGGGTCAAAACAGAGCAAGAGCCCCGTGTTGATTAGACTGCAGGGTTCCGAGATGGAGGCAAGATGGGGTAACTAGCCCATCTAGACAAGCCCTGAGACACTGTTGAGAAAATGGTCAACTGTGCCAAATAATAATAATAATCATCATCATCCACATTTTTGGCACTTATTTGTCAAAAAGATTTGGGGTTTTTTTAGTATGATTTTTGTGCAACACCCCCCCACAAAAAAAATTTCCCACAAAATACATTGTTTTCTGATTAAAAGTATTGTGGATTTTTTCCCCTTCAATGTTAAAAATCATTGAAAGGATATCAACAATGTGTAATCTTCATTTTGTGGAGCACTGTGGTACAGTGGTTAAAAATGCTGATACTACAGCCACAGTGTTGGGAGTTTGATCCTACTCAGGGCTCCAAGGTTCACTCAGCCTTCCATCCTTTCCTAGGTCAGTAAAATGAGTACCCAGCTTGTTGGGGGAAATTAGCTAACACACTGTAAACTGCTTAGGGAGTACTTTGCATTGATAAGTGATATAGAAATATAAATGCTATTGCTGTTGCTAATCTTACCTAGCTGGGAGAAAACCTTTAAAATTATTTGTCCTTGTTTAGCAGAACAAAATGAGCCAAGATTTATATCACTACTTGAACAGTATTTTAATATGCATATGCTACTGTAGCATGATTCCGCCTTGCTTTAATCACTTCCTTTTGGTAGCTGATTTGTATTTCCAGTCAAAAGCCACCACTTCCCACACACACACACACACAAACAAAACAAAACAAAACAAAACAAAACAAAACAAAACTCTGCTATCATTCACCAAATGTTAGTCCAGAGCCAATCTAAGTGGTCTGTCTAAATTGACATTTGCATCAATATGTCTCATTCTGAAGGGAGGGGTAACCAAATACACTGTAAAGCTCTGAGGGGAAGCCTCTGGAGCTTTTCTCGGAGTTCTGGTCATAATTCAGTTTAAGTAGATTGTTCCCTCAAGTCTCCTCCCAAACTAAATCTGGAATTAATTTGCATACAGTAACCTGTGGTACACTGTATGGTGGTATGTTGTATACTTTTATATGCAGTAATGGTCTCTTATCAGTGTGAGGCTAGTCTGCTTGAGCCTAGATGTTTAAGGAGGGAGCAGCCATTTGGCAAAATTTTAGTCAGCCATGGACTTTATCAGATATGATAAATATGGAAACATAAGGATGCCTAACGATCATGAAAGCGCACACATACCAGAGAACATCATCCTTTTCCAATCATATCTTGTTACAAAGCTATCCTATTTTATTGAAGGGCAAAGCCAACAATTGATCTCCTGCTCTGCTTTGTTGCCAGCATTGTCAGCATTTGAATCCTCACACCATTGTGCTCATGTGAATGCTGTGTCAATGACATAACACTTCCAAGAGACATCATGACTGCCAGGTAGGGGATGCTCTTTTTATGAAACACATAGTCCCCCACCAATTACTTGGGACTTTTTAAAGTTTTGTGCTTTGCTGTACTTTTTAGGTGGTATTTTTCCTTTTATTTTTAAATTTCCCGTGGTAGTATCTTCTCATGAGAATCGTCAAGATCAGGAACCTGAATCATAGAATCATAGAATTGCAGAGTTCGAAGAGACCACGAGGGCCATCCAGTCCAACCCCCCTGCCACTCAGGAAATCTTGATCAAAGCATCCCCGACAGATGACAATCCAGCCTCTGTTTAAAGACCTCCAAGGAAGGAGACCCCACCACGCTCTGAGGGAGTGTGTTCCACTGCTGAACAGCTCTTACTGTCAAAAAGTTCCTCCTCATGTTGAGGTGGAATCTCTCTTCCTGGAGCTTGCATCCATTGCTCCATGTTCCAGTCTCTGGAGCAGCAGAAAACAAGCCTGCTCCATCCTCAGCGTGACATCCCTTCAAATACTTAAACAGGGCTATCATATCGCCTCTTAACCGTCTTTTTCCAGGCTAAATATACCTAGCTCCCTAAGTCTCTCCTCATAAGGCATTGTTTCCAGACCTTTCACCATTTTAGTTGCCCTTCTCTGGACACGCTCCAATTTGTCAATATCCTTTTTGAATTGTGGTGCCCAGAACTGGACACAGTATTCAAGGTGAGGTTGGACCAAGAGAGAATAGAGTGGCACTATTACTTCCCTTGATCTAGACACGATACTTCTATTGATACAGCCTAAAATCACATTGGCCTTTTTAGCTGCCGCATCACACTGTTGGATCATGTTCAACTTGTGGTCTACTAGGACTCCTAGATCCCTTTCGCACATAGTCTCGTTCAGCCAGGTCTCTTCCATCCTATATTTATGCATTTCATTTTTCCGCCTTAAATGCAGTACTTTACATTTCTCCATATTGAATTTCATTTTGTTAGCTTTGGCCCAGCTCTCCAGTCTATCCAGGTCATTCTGAATTTTGATCTTCTCCTCTAGGGTATTAGCTCCTCCTCCCAATTTGGTGTCATCTGCAAATTTGATAAGTATGCCCCTAATTCCCTCATCCAAGTCATTGATAAAGATGTTGAATAGCACTGGGCCCAGGACAGAACCCTGTGGCACCCACTGGTCACATCATTCCAAGACGAAGAGGAGCCACTGCTGAGCAGCCTTTGGGTTCAGCCGGTCAACCAATTAAAAATCCATTGAAGAGTTAACTTGTCTAGCCCACAGTTTTACAAGCTTGTTTGCAAGAATGTCATGGGGAACCTTGTCAAAGGCCTTACTGAAATCAAGGTATGCGATGTCTACAGCATTCCCTTCATGTACCAAGCTGGTAACTTTATCAAAAAAAGAGATCAGATTAGTCTGGCATGACTTGTTTCTCTGAAACCCATGTTGATTTTTTGTGATTATGGCATTGCCTTCTAACTGTTCACAGACTCTCTGTTTAATGATCTGCTCTAGAATCTTCCCTGGTATTGATGTCAGACTAACTGGACGATAATTGTTGGGGTCCTCTTTTTTCCCCTTTTTGAAGATGGGAACAATGTTTGCCCTCCTCCAGTCTGCTGGGACTTCTCCTGTTCTCCAGGAGTTCTCAAAGATTATTGCCAATGGCTCTAAGATTATATTTTCCAGCTCTTTTAATACTCTTGGATGTAGTTCATCTGGTCCTGGAGATTTAAATTCATTTAGATTAAGAAGGTATTCGTGTACTACCTCTTTCCTTATTTTGAGCTGGATTTCCCCTATTGTGTCCTCTGTTCCATTATCCTCAGGTTGTTCCTCCTTTTCGTTTTCTGAAAACACTGAGGCAAAGAAGGTGTTGAGTAATTCTGCCTTTTCTCTGTCCCCTGTTAGCATTTTGACATCTTCTCCACGTAGTGGCCCTATCATTTCCTTCTTCCTCCTTTTGCCGCGGACATACCCCCAAAAAAACCCTTTTTATTGTTCTTAACCTCCCTAGCAAGCCTGAGCTCATTCTGCGCTTTAGTTTTTCTGACCTTACTCCTACATGTGTTCGCTATCTGTTTGAATTCTTCTTTGGTGATTTCCCCCCTTTTCCATTTCCTATACATGTTCTGCTTAAAACTTAGCTGCATTGAAAGTTCTTTAGTCATCCATCCTAGTTTCTTGAGACACCTCCCATTTTTCTTCCTCAATGGTACTGTTTGAAATTGTGCCTTCAGTATCTCCCTTTTGAGAAAGTCCCATCAGTCTCGAGGTCTCTTCTCTTTTAGTATTCCTGACCATGGGATCACCCCGAGTATTTCCCTGAGTTTATTGAAATCAGCTCTCCTAAAGTCAAGAATGCGTGTCTGACTATGCCTGGCTTCTCCTTTCCATTGTATAACAAACTCCAGGAGAACATGATCACTCTCACCTAAGGATCCCACCACTTGCACCCCATTAACCAGGTCATCTCTGTTGGTTAGGATCAGATCTAAAATAGCTGACCCCCTTGTTGCCTCTTCCACCTTTTGGACCATGAAATTGTCTTCCAGGCATGTAAGGAATTTGCTAGGCCTTGAAGTTTTGGTTGAGTTAGATTGCCAGCAAATATCAGGATAGTTGAAGTCACCCATCACTACTACATCTCTCCTTTCTGCATGTGTGTTCATCTGTTCTAGAAAGGCATCATCCAATTCTTCCGTCTGATTTGGGGCTCTGTAGTAGAGTCCCACAATAACATCCCTGTTGTTTCCCTCCCCTTTAATTTTTATCCAAATGCTCTCCACCTGGCTTCCAGTATTGATGTCATGGATCACTTCACTGGTGTAAATATCCCTGACATATAATGCTATTCCTCCTCCTTTCCTGTTTGGCCTGTTTCTCCTATAAAGGTTATACCCCTCTATTCCTACATTCCAATCATGAGACTCGTCCCACCAGGTTTCAGTAATGCCTATTATATCATATTTGTTTTGTAGTGCGAGGAGTTCAAGTTCATCTTGCTTATTTCCCATGCTCTGTGCATTAGTGTAGAGACATCTAAGACTATGTGCTCCCTTTACTTGCTGCCTGTGCAAGTTTTTTTTGCCTCCCACTGTTGGGTCCTTCCGCTGTTTGCCTTGTTCCCTCTGTGACAGTTTCACTATTTTCTCCAGCCCTTTTGCCTTCCAGAATACTGTCTCCTTCCCCCATTTGACTCAGTTTAAAGCCCTCCTGATCAAATTCTTGAGACTGTTGGCAAAAATGTTTCTTCCAACTGTTGTAAGATGCACCCCTTCTCTTGCCAGAAGTCCCCCCTCATGGAAGCGGAGTCCATGATCCAAGAATCCAATTTGTTCTCGGTGACACCATCTATGGAGCCAGTTGTTTACGTCAGCTATTTTCCTCTCCCTTCTTGGGACCATGCCATTTGTGCTCCATTTGTGTCCATTACTGCCAGGGAAGCCTCTTTTACGCTCCTCAAGGTAAGTCTGGGATGGGAGGTTCTTTTGCTGGCATAGAAATGACACAATTTATGTTGGCAAAAGAACATTAATGTGGGGTGGTCTGGTAAAGTCCCATGAGGAAGTGTGGAACCAAAAGAAGTAAGAATGATGAACAGACAGAGACCTATTGGATGCCAAAATAAAGGAAGTGGACTGAGAAAGATCTTTAATCTAAGAGGGATCTCTGTTTTCACTGACCAAACAATATTCTAGCTACTCCCTATATTTAAACTCTGCCTCCTTATTATTAGTATTAGATTGGTCATGAATGTTCTACAACCCCACTCGAATGATGAAAATAATCCAAATGGCAATCACATGTAAGGTGATCTGTCTAAATTGACATTTGCATCAATATGTCTCATTCAGAAGGGAGGGGTAACCAAATACACTGTAAAGCTCTGAGGGGAAGCCTCTGGAGCTTTTCTCAGAGTTCTTAAAATGCTCCATAGGGCATGTGAATGTGCAATCATTAGGACAGTCACATTCGTGTTGCTGTGACAAAGCATGGGGGCAGTGCTAGCAAACAGGGAAAGTACCTCCTGCCACCATGTTGGATTTTAACCTAAGCAAGAGATCAGTAGGGAGATAAAGCAGCAATCTTTCTCTCTCTTTTCTTATTTTTTCTTTTGTAAATATGGAGTATCACTTGTGCACACCATGGTAAATAGTTTTTTTTTATAAAAAAATGGTGGCAGCATATTTAAAACAGCGAGTAAATCACTCATGGTCGTCATCTTGGTTAGGAGGTATGCAAAATTTAGGGGGGTTCTTTTGGCCATTAAGACTGGTCACAGCGCTGCAAATTGCTGTTTCTTCAGAGGAGATTGGATTCCCCGCCCCCTCATATAGACAGGACAAGAATTTTAAAAGAATCACAACTAAAATGCTTCAGTGGTTATTGTTATTGTTGTGTGCCTTCAGGTAATTTCTGATTTATAGTGACTCTAAGGTGGACCTATCATGGGTTTTCTTGGCAAGATTTGTTCAGAGGGGGGTTGCCTTTGCCTTCCTCTGAGGCTGAGAGAGTGGGATTTATCCAAGGTCAACAGTGGATTTGCATGACTGAGCAGAGATTTGAACCGTAGCCTCTAGAGTTGTAGTCCAACACTTAAACCACTGCACCACACTGGGTCAGCATTGCTGAAGGAATTCTTCAGTACTCAAATCTAATCAGTCTTCCCTTTTTTTTTCATTAGACAGGGAGACTGTAATTAATGGAGATGCAGGATGGTCAACTGGTCAAAACACAGAACACTGAAAAGGTCAGGGTCACATAGAGAATGGATATTTATAAATCTGATATTATAATTTCTGTGCACTTTTCAGTACCTAAAAAGAAAAGAGGAAAAACTGACAGCAAATTAATTCCTTCTCTCGATAAAGTATGATAATGAGATTTGGAAAATAGCATCCAATTATGCCACTCACTGCTTCTTTAGAAGGACACTGTCAACCTATTTTTTAATCCCCTATTCCTTCAAAGAGCCTCTGGGAAACTTTCTCCCAGTTCCTGGTTCCTTGACAAACAGCAACAACAACAACAAAAACAACCCCAAAACAAGAAAACAAAAAACAAGACACTTTTAATTGATTGCTATGATAAATTTCAACTCAGGAAATAGTAGGACAAAAAAGCTTAGTTGCCAGCCTTGTCAGTTTAGTTCAGTTCTCTACCACAGACATTTGAGGCATTATGTGTCACTGAAGTACCACTTTAAGCCTATATTAACCTTTGAGGCTAAAAAATACCTGCACTGTTATTGGAAACATATCTGGAAGTATAGAAAAATGACCCATTTACAGTCATTTGGAAATAGCTTTGAAGGTGTTCACCTATTCAGTTGAACTGACCTCCCTCTGAATTGACTTGGTCTTTGTAATGTCAATACTCAGCCAAATCATTTAGCCAAGCCATCACACCATCACATTCGCTGTGTGACCGATGATTGCATAGGATCCTTCCTTTGAGTAATGCAGGTAGGAAAGCTCTACTTTGGGGGATGAAGGTGGGGGAGTGGCTTCAAAGTAGCAAAAAACTAGGAGCAACAAAGCTACTAAGTGCATAAGAAAGCATTAATATTCACATAATTAAAGAGAATACTGAATCCCTTCACTATCTGGTGCAGTGGCATAATTACTGGAACTGACAATCTTGCTTCCATTCCTTCATGTATGTAAAACATCTGGATCTTTCCAGAGACTTGACTTACACATTGTAGGCTATCAATTGTTCTAGACTAAAGTGGGAAAGATTGGGTTTAAACATGTTGACTACAGATGTTAATAGAAAGAAATATATGTTAATTAACACACCCATCACTTGAGACTAAGGTCCTGTCTATATGAGGGGGAAAAAATGCAAACACGTCCAAAAAGGCAGGCATTCACAATGATGTGATCTGTCTACATGGCTAAAACTCCTCCCTAAACTCCACTTGACCCCCTAGCCAGCTGGCCATGGTGAGTGATTTTTACTTACGATATTCAGAGGCAGTTTCAGAGCTCAGGGTCTCCCTGGCAGCCCCTCCATTGCACTCTCTCCTTCCTCCGCTCCCCAGCTCCCCCAACAAGGTGTGGGGGACAAAGAGGGTGGCTGTCTCTTCCTTCCCTCTGCCAGCAACCACTCACCCTCATCCTCCTCACTCACTCCCAGCCTGGCTTCATTACACTGAGCTCCTCACCAGCACCAGGAAGAAGCTGCCAGGTGTCCCTTCTTATGCCCTGTCTCTCGCTCCACGGCAAGGGAAGCAATGGGTGAATCTCTGCGGTGGTGGTGGAAGAGGAGGTGGCAGTGCCACTGCTGTGAAGGCTGCAGCAGCAGGAGATGCAGTGGTGAGGTTGACAGAGGGGGAGGACGAGGTGGCAGCAATGGGATGCAAAAGATGAAGGCACTGCTCCTGAGCCACTTCTTGGTGCTCCTGCCTTGGGTGCTGCTGGTGGTCCTCAACAGCCAGACCCCCCTCCCTCTAGCAGCCTCCACAAGTCTCAGTATGAGAAGAGGGGTGTTCTTATCCCCAAGGCATGTCGGGGGAGAGAGATATGCCAGGCATGGGTGGTTGGTTTCTCATGTTAAAAAAAAAAAAAAGCCCACCCAAATTGGGTTTTCCAGAGCCACGGAGGGAAGGAAAGAGAGGAGGCCAGCGAGAACCTGCCAACAGCAACTGAACTCCACATTGTCAGGGATGATGGGAGTTGTAGCTCTTCACCTCTGGCTCAAACTCACCACCTTATTATGCAGCAGAGCCAACCAGCTTAGATCAGTGGTTAATGCTTTCCTCCAAAGCAGCAGAGTTTCAGAGAATAGGCTGAAGATCCTGACAAACTCTCCAAGCCTTCTCACTCTTCTCCAGGTGTCTCCAAAATGTCTCCAGGATTCACTCAGGCAACTCAGTAGTTTTATATAAAACCTACTTTATTCTTCTATATAAATATACTATATGGTCAACAAATCACAATCTCTACACACTACACCACCTCTACTCCACCACAAAAATACATTGGCAAACATTACAATTTTATAGCCATTGTTTATCACCACCCACTAGTTAGTTTCCACCCAGTGGGTGTGTACTTCCATTCTGATTGGTCCACATAGTTCCACCCATGCTTAAGACCAACCCATGTATTTCAACATTTCACCTTGTACACTTAATGATTCTCAGGTGTTTCCAATCTGCATTCAGTACCTCTGTCCTTGGCTCTCAGGCCTTCTAGATTACATTAGCAGTTTCACCTGTGTAGCCCCATAATTGCTCTTGCTTAGTCATTGTGACTTTCACATACATATTTTATTTCTTTCACTGTATGTCCCATGTTGCATTTTCCTTAACAATCCCCTCCGAAATAAAATATTGTATGTGTCTTACAATGTCATTCCAACCATTTGTGTCAGCCTTTCATGTTTTTCTGCTGTCAATGCTTTTGTGAACAAATCTGCTATGTTGTGTTGTGTTTCTATATATCTCAATTCTATTTCACCCTTCTGAACCATGTCTCGCACATTTTGATATCTTACACCAACATATTTTGTTCTGTTCTTCAAACTTTCAGTTTCAGCCATCGCTATGCATGACTGTGAATCTTCCAGAATTTCCACTGGTATCTTGTAACTTTCATTTAAATCATTTAACAATTGCTTAATCCACTGTACCTCATTTACTATCTCATTCAAAGCAGCGAATTCTGCTTCCGTTGTGCTTAACGCTACATTAGTTTGTTTTCTACTTCTCCAAACTATTGGACTTTCACTATATTTAATTATCATTCCTGTAACTGACTTCTTGTCTCCTAATTCTGATGCAAATGAACTGTCTACATAACAATCTAGATCTGAACTATTGTTTCTTATTATCAATTTCCTATCTAAAGTTCCTTTCAAATATCTCAACAAATGTTTTACCGCTGTCCAGTCTTCAATTTTTGGATCATTAACCCTTCTAGACAATACATTTACAGCATAAGAAATGTCTGGTCTGGTATGGCAAGATATGAATTGTAAAGATCCTATTATACTTCTGAAGAAAGTCTTGTCCTCAAACGCTCTAGTTGTTTCCTCAGACACAAAACCAGTTGTCATTGGAGCTCTTACTATTTTTGCATTCTGTAATCCACACTTTTCAATCAGTCTTTCAATTTTATTTCTCTGACTTAACAAACAATGTCCTTCTTCTGTCCATTCAACGCAAATACCTAAATAAGACTTCAATACACCTAAGTCCTTCAAAACAAACTTCTCAGACAATTCTCTTTTTACTGACTCAATTTCCTGTTTTGACTTTGCTGCTACGCACAAATCATCTACATAAATCACTAATACTATGTCTCCTTTTGTATAAACACAAGCATCTGCAATGCTCCTCTTGTAACCTAGCTTAACTAGCTCATCATTGATGCACAGATTCCACGCTCTGGCACTTTGTTTTAAACCATACAACGCTTTCTTTAATTTATATACTCTCTGACTACCATTTTCTTCGAAACCTTGTGGCTGCTCCATAAAAATTTCTTCATTCAAAACCGCATTTAAGTAAGCTGTCTCAAAATCAAAATGTTCTACAACTAAATTCCTTTTTACTGCTACTGCTAGAACCATTCTCAGACTTTCTGGCTTTGCAGTTGGAGAATATGTCTTATCATAGTTCTCATACTGCTGTTGTGCAAAACCCTTAGCCACTAACCTAGCTTTATATTTGATACTTCCATCTGGCATTTCTTTCCTTTTGTATACCCATTTACAACCAATTACTTTCTTGTCTTTGGGTCTGTCAACAATTTCAAAAACATCTTTATTTACCAGGCAACCAAACTCATTATCCATTGCATCAAACCATCTTTCCTGTTCTTCACTAGAATAACTTTCCAATTCTTCAAAACTTTCAGGCTCCTCTACTGCTAAACAAGCTCTTGCCTTTGTCACAACAAACCTATCTGGAGGTTTTCTAACTCTATGACTACGCCTGGGAATAAAATCTGCTGTTCTGTCTCTTTCATCCTCACTTTCTCTACTAGGAGTTATAGTTCTATGACTAAATCTCTGGTCTTCAGTCATTCGAGTAGTAGTAGGCCTAGATGCTATCTCATCATCAGAAGAACTACCACTGCTGCTAGGTGATGCTTCCTGCTTAACTGAAACCCCTCCGTTTCCTGAGGTTGGTTCAGTTTGTGCTTCTGGCTCATTTGAACTCCCTAATCTCAAAAACACTTCTTTATTGGCATGCAGTTTGTCCCAACCAGCATGTCTCTCGAAATTTGCAGACCTAGAATACTGCACTTGTTTTCCTCCCAAATGAAACTTGTAGCTATTTCCAGAATACCCCAAAAACCTAAGCCTTTTGCTTTTGGGTTCTCCTTTCCTCCTGAAACAAGCAGGTGTGTATACATGAGCAAATTGTCCAAAAACCCTTAAGTACTTGTAATTTGGCATTCTCCCATACAATACCCTGTAGGGAATGTCTTCAATTTCTGAATGATACAATCTGTTACTGATATGTATTGCAGTCAAAGTTGCTTCTGCCCAAAAACTATCTTTCACCCCTGCATCTGCCATCATACAAGCAGTAATTCTTTTTATATCTTGTATTTTCTTTTCTGCTAACCCATCCTCACTAGGACAAGCAGGGTTTGTAGTTTCATGCCTTATTCCCACCTTTTGAAACCAGTTAAACAATTGATTATTTAAAAATTCTCCTCCTCTATCAGTAATGATGGTGCCTACTCTGCTATCAAATTGTCTTTCCACCATTCTTACCCATGCTTTTAAACTTTGCCCAGCATCAGATTTGTTTTTCATTATTCTCACAAATGCAAACCTTGTATACCTATCAACAATTACTAGGAAATACTTGCTTCCCCCTAAGGACAAGCAATTAGCTTGGGCAACATCTGCATGTACATACTGAAATGGTCTTTGAGCAATTCTTTTTGTTTTCTTAGCTACTGGAAAAGCTCTGACCTTTACCTGTTGACATACCGTACAATCTAAGTGGTTTTTGCATTCAGTAACTTTTAAATCTGGACACATACTGATTAAATTCTTTAAACATTTGAAGCTCGCATGGCCGAATTTTCTGTGAAGCTCGTGTATGCAGTCTTTGTGGATTGGAATATTTTCTATGTTATTAGCTTCTTCAACCCTGTAGCTATCAATATTGTCCTCCAAATAATAAAGTTTGTCCTTTTTCAAACCTATGCCACGCAATTCCCCATTCAGTTTTATCTTACACATGTTCTTTTCAAAGATGACTGTGTAGTCTCTTTCTGTTAATCTACTTACTGATAACAAATTATTTTCTAACTCCTTTACATGTAAGACATCATTAAAATTCTCTTTTAGCCCTGGAATGTATACAGTACCCATTTGATTTACAGTACTTAGCTCTTTCCCGTCAGCCAAAACTACAGCATTTACATTAGCTGATTTTCTATTACTTATTAAATTTATATCATTACACATCAAAGATGTGGCTCCTGAATCAACTAGCCATTTAGAATTTGCATTTTGTTTTTCCTTAATCATGGTTGCAACCCCCTTTTTATTACCACTGTCCCTCAAAAATGGAGGTCTGGACTGTTTTTGATACTGCCGCGGCTGCCATCTGCTCTCTGCTTGCTTGCGTCTCTCAGCTGCAAAATGTTTACAATGTCTCTGCAGATGACCAATCTTCTTACAATAAAAGCACCTCCGTTGCTCCCTTGTAGAGGCTGCTTCCTCCTGCATTCGCCAGTCAGGAGTTGTTTGTTGTTTTGGCACAGTCTTTAAACTTGCTGAGTCACCCTGCTCAGACATTCTTCTCTGGTTCTCTTCCAGTATTCTGGCCACAATTAAGTCTCTGTTAAGCTCAGCTTCTGGCAAGTTCTGCAAGCTGTTCGTTATGTTGTCCCACGAAGAGTCTAGCGATTCTACTAAAATGTAGCATTGCTGCTCTTTGCTAATTTGCACTCCCCTCAGTTCAGCTTGCACAAACAAATCTTGCATTATTTTTAAATGTTCTATCACACACTGCCCTTTAGCCATCTTTTGCCTGTATATTCTTTTAGACCATAGCATTTTTGCAAAAGCAGTTGAAGGAGTGTGTAATCTCTGCAAGGTATCCCACACATCCTTGGCAGACGTTTTATCTCTGACGTCATTAATTAAATCTTCTTCAAGCATGAGATAAAGACAGGCTTTTGCTTTACTATCTCTCTCTTTAGTGGCTTCACCAGCATCAGCTGCCAGCCCTGTTTCAACTGTTGACCACAGACCTTCCTTTACTAGTAGAGACTGGGCATAAATCTTCCAGGTAGAGTAGTTGTTTCTATTTAATTTACTAAACTTTAGAATTTCCATCTTGATTTGTGCAGTGACTCAATTTGACACAGTCCTTCTGAGTATGCACAGCCGACCCGTCTGGGCTTAAGCAAAACACAAAATGGTTTACTCACGAGGCTTATCAGTGCAGCACAAACAGCTTGCTCTGATCTGTCCTCCACAAAGCTTTCTTCCACTTTCTGGAAATTTCAGCTTCTGTGGATGCTGGGTGCTCTAGTAACTGGGCCCATAACCCTTGTCAGGGATGATGGGAGTTGTAGCTCTTCACCTCTGGCTCAAACTCACCACCTTATTATGCAGCAGAGCCAACCAGCTTAGATCAGTGGTTAATGCTTTCCTCCAAAGCAGCAGAGTTTCAGAGAATAGGCTGAAGATCCTGACAAACTCTCCAAGCCTTCTCACTCTTCTCCAGGTGTCTCCAAAATGTCTCCAGGATTCACTCAGGCAACTCAGTAGTTTTATATAAAACCTACTTTATTCTTCTATATAAATATACTATATGGTCAACAAATCACAATCTCTACACACTACACCACCTCTACTCCACCACAAAAATACATTGGCAAACATTACAATTTTATAGCCATTGTTTATCACCACCCACTAGTTAGTTTCCACCCAGTGGGTGTGTACTTCCATTCTGATTGGTCCACATAGTTCCACCCATGCTTAAGACCAACCCATGTATTTCAACATTTCACCTTGTACACTTAATGATTCTCAGGTGTTTCCAATCTGCATTCAGTACCTCTGTCCTTGGCTCTCAGGCCTTCTAGATTACATTAGCAGTTTCACCTGTGTAGCCCCATAATTGCTCTTGCTTAGTCATTGTGACTTTCACATACATATTTTATTTCTTTCACTGTATGTCCCATGTTGCATTTTCCTTAACACCATAGCCAGCTGGCTGCCGTAAGTGGTTTACTTGCTATTTTAAATCTGTTGTGCCATTTTCTTTTTTTAAAAAAGTTTCCTCTGGTGCTCACAGGCCTTTTTACGTACTTACAGGAAAAAAAAATATTTTAAAAAAGTGTATAATCACTGTTTGATGGACTTACCGGACCCTCACTTAATCAAAAATCCGACATGGCATTCACAGCGACTTCCCCTCTTTGCCAGCCCTGCCCCCTGTGCTTGTCCAGCCAATCACATTATGCCTGTTCATATGTGTGTGAACATGAGTGTTCAAATGGTCACACATTTGTAAGCCATACAGATCTTTTAGAAAAATCCATATGTAGCTCCGGACGCAGCGTGAACAGACTTTAAGGTGGATTTTGGTGCCCCCCTTCGGAATGACATGTATGTTGAGAAGAGCCATGTGAACAGATAGCCAATCTTTTGCACAGAGATTTTTTTTTTTTTTGCCATTTAGTCAGGACCTAAGTCTACTCTGATGTCAGTCAATCTATCTGCATATCTAAGGCAGCAAAGTGGTACAAGCAAGGGGAGAAGCTCTTAACCTAGAAACATGGGTTCAGCCTCAGAAATCAGAATAATGCCAGGAAAAGGGATCAAAAGGAATGGACAACAGACTAAAGAAGTCCCAGAAGACTTGTACATGTCAGGTTGACAATGAAGAAATAAAGGAGAGAGAGGGGAGATGGAGAGGGAGAGATTGGACTCCAGGGGCAATTATAAAATCCAGCCAACATTTATAAAGGAAGCAGTGACTTTTTTTGTCACTGCTAGGGAAGTAATTCTTCACTAATTTGCTTCTTGAAGAAAGCTATCAGAATTTTTAGTAATTTTAAAAGACTCTTTTTGCAGCAGAAAGATAATGGCTAGCACACAGAAAAAGTCACTGCTTCCTTTCTAAACATTAGCTGAATTTTATAATTTCCCATGGAGCTGATTTTTTTTGGGGGGGGGTCAGTCTAGGATTCAACTTTTTAAGGCTTCCCAACATTTGAGAAACAAGTTTTTCAACAATTTACTGAATATTTTCAAATATTCTCTCCATCCCTAGTGTGCACTTTTAAGACTAAACAAAGGACCTATAGTTTGGCAATTGGAATGAAAAGAAGTTGTGTTTTAGAATTTTAATTTCTTGTTTTTCCTAGGCTGGGCTGGCTAAGCATTGCAAAAGCCATTCTTCTGACAGACTGTCAGGTGAAGATTCCAAGAACAAAGGGTCCCCTTGTTGGGGTCAAATTAGTGAACTATCCCTAAATTGGGCAACAAAGCCAACTACAAAGATTCAGAAGAGGGCTGCTGGTGGCTCAGTTTGCAGTCCAGGCAGGGCCTCCTACTGTAGGCTCGCATGGCCTGTCGCCATGCCGGGCTTCTTCTTCCCAGCAGGCCATATGACTCCCGGGCTGGGAAGAGGCCTCCTTTGTACAGCCAATCAATTTCAACTTCAGGCTTTTGGCTGATTGGCTGGGAAGTCCTGTGCCTCTGAGACCTCAACCTGATTGGCTGGGGGAAAGCCTGCTCTCCTGCTGCAGGCTTCCCTCAGGTCTTGTGACTGGGTATATATTCCCGGTAGCCTTGCTGTTTCCCTCAGTTGCTCTCTATGAGCTGACTTACCCACCCACACTTTGGTCACTGAATGGTTTTTCCCCCTTTGTTAATTACTTTTTTGTTCATGTTTTTTTTCCTTTGTCACAAATGGGTGGGTGGGGGCAATTGGCATGGCTCCTGGATCCAGGGACATTGGTTTTGAGGGTCTCTATCATGGGGATGTGATGTGCTGGAGGTGCCCTTCTGGCTGCGGGGGTACCGACTAGGTGGGCATGCCATTCTCTGGGGCATGTACCTTTGGGGGTTCCCTTGGTGGGGAGGGGTAGGCCTGCAGGCATCAGCCCTACTGGGACCCCCCTCCTGGCCTCCAGGATGCCAGAGGCGGGCCAGTAGAAGGCTCATCAGCCAACAGGCAGGGTGGTCAATGACTTGATCCAGACCCATGTGCTTGTGCCAACTGCAGCTGTCATCAATAAAGTTTTGCCCTACTTTTTTCCAAAATGTATTTCTGGTGTCTGTGGTCATTTACTGGGTCTGGCCTCTCCCTGGGACATGCAGTAAGACATCACAGATAATCATCCTATAGCACTTCTCTACTAAAATACATTTAGCAGATGTTATGCTATGATTTAGGTCCATAATCATGGATACCTGCACATGCATGCATATTTTATGGCCAGCTAAATAATGCATCATGACAGTAAGGAGCAGGAGAGTCTGATTGTAAACAGTTGCTCTCCTTGCTTGGCTTCAGATTTTCATCATCTCTCCTGAGCTGATGATTTTTCACATCTTTTATATGTTGCTAATATACACCTCTTGGCATGAAGTGGTTTCTCCATCAATCTGGGGATAGATGGCATAACTGTTGTTTGTATCTCCACTAGGGATGGAAAAAATATTCAAAAATATTTAGAAAACTATTTAAAAAAAACCCATGTTTTTCAAGTATCAAGAAAACTGAATGAGAAAAATCCT
Organism: Gambelia wislizenii; assembly: GCA_030847615.1. NCBI lineage: Eukaryota > Metazoa > Chordata > Lepidosauria > Squamata > Crotaphytidae > Gambelia > Gambelia wislizenii. The sequence continues at coordinate 154,592,515 of JAUMIR010000004.1, forward strand.
GGACTGATGAGAACTGTCACAGTTCAGGACTTGTTCTGTACAAAATCTGCAGATGGTTTATTTGCACAGAAAACAGCATATTTTGTACAGGAAAGAGGTTTTGACATATAAAATAATATTTCTGTTTGGAAATATTATTTTCTGCATAGAAAAAGCTGTTCCATCCTCAGAAAATTCTGTTTTCTCTACTAAACAGCTACATACAAATTTTGCCCAGAAAAGTCCCATATTGTGAATAAGCTTTGAAAAACATGTTGTTTTTGACATCTTTCTTGCAATGGGAAGAAAACTGCTAAAACTACTGATTGCTCCCTCTGAGAGAAACCTAGTGAAGAATTATCTTCCTAATCTCCACACTCCACATTCAATGGTTTGTAGGAGGATATTCTATTATTAGGATACAAAATTGTTGACAACTTCTCTTAACTGTTTTAAAGGTAAAGCTGTCATTTCATCATCCAGGTTTGAATCTTCCTGGACTTTATCAGACCAGCAAATATGGCATCATAATGATGCCTAATGATCGCGAAAGGGCACGTATACCAGACAGTGTCTGCCTTTCACAATCACGTAATGTAAATGAGGCATACTTTTTTATTGACGGGCCAAGCATCAATAGATCTCTCAGTCTGCTTTTGTGTCAGAATTGCTGGCATTTGAATCCTCTCACCATTGTGCTCATTTGAATGCAGTGTCAATTGGGCAAATACTTCTGGTTGAGATCGCAACAGCCAGAGATGGGATGCTCTTTTTATGACACCTCCCTTTTGTACTTGGGATTTTTAAAGTGTGTTTTGTGCTCGTGTGAACTTTATGTGTCTTTATTTTACTTTAGTTTTTGAATTTCCCACACTAGCATCTACTCACAAGAATCTGTGAGATCTCAACCCCAGAAGTAAACGGAGCTCCATTCATGCTCTATTACTACTGGGGAAGGCTCATCGATGCTTGCAAAGGTAGGTTGCGGGGGGGGGTCTTTTTCTGTCAAAAAATGCCACAATTTATGCCGGCAAAAGAACATTGATGGGGGTCATCTGATAAAGTCCCTAGCCTTAGGTCACAAACATTCTGGACCAATATAACCTTAATTATACACACTCATGTGGCAATAAGCCCAATTGATCTCAGTATGGCTTATTTCTGAACAGACGTACCTAGGATTGTGCTATGATACATCAGAGAGAGGATTATCTTTGGTTGATCCACAGTATCTGTTAACAGCAATGTACCACTTCCTTCAATAGGCTAACACCAACAGAGTCAAAACAGGACTATAGTGAAACACGAGGAAGGTTTCAGAATAGTTACAAGGGTAGAACTCCCTAAGGTTGCTAGAAGTAAAATAAATAGATAAAATTTCAAAAGTAAACCAAAGGGAGAGGAGGAAAAAGAAATACCCAGCAACATGTTCAGCAGCCATGGCTCAGGTGAAAAAAAAACCTCAGCATGGGGATGGAATGGGCTGCTGAGGAAGCAGATGGCCAGCTGAACCTATTTGCATATGAAAATATACTGCAATACTTTACTACAGGTTCCATTTGTTGGCATTTAACAAGAAGGTCCCATTCACTACTGCCTTTTACAACTGCCATGGATAGGAGCAATTATAAGTCACAAAATATTTTTTTAAGGCTGCTGACATACTCCAGAAGTCATGCAGTTTGACGCTGCTTTAACAGCCATGGTTCAATGCTATGGAATTCTGGGATTTGTAGTTTTGTGAGATATTTAGCCTTCTCTGTCAGAAAGCTCTGGTACCACAAAAAACTACAAATCCCAAGATTCCATAGGATGGAGCCTTTTACTTAAAATGGTGTCAAACTGCATTATTTCTGCAGTCTGTCAGCAACCAAAGCCATCTGTGGTAGCAGGCGTCACACAAAACAGAAGACATCATGTGACAAACTCAGAATAATTTTACAAAACTATCTAAAACAAACTCAGAATAATTTTACCATGAGTTTTCAAGGATGACAACCCCCTTCCTAAGATGCATGGGGTACAATATTTGAGTCTCAGGTATATGTGCACAGTTGCTAAGTTGTATGGTCAGAGTGAATTTATCCATTTTACTCTCATCCCATCTGAACAGCCTTGTAATGTGTATATATACCAAAGGCTGAAATATTGCACTCTGGACATCTGAGGAAAAGGGTCATAAGCTATTAAAACAAATACTAAAACCTGTTAGTCTCAAGCATGTCAACTAATTTTTCTTTTTTGCATGCTGAAACAGACAGACACAGCTGCTTGTATAGAAACAGCCATCATGATATTTTACATTCCATAAATTGCATACACTGATTCTTTTGTAGAAGAGGAAATCCTCTCAATAAATATTATTATTACAAACAGCAGCTTTTCTAACTGCCATCTTTCTTGCTTTCTTTTTGATGGAAAAGAAAGGTGATCCCTATATAAGAGACCAAAAATTATCTAGCTGCCTTTGAATGTAACAAGATGAAAGTTTTCATTAGTACAAAAAGCTGTAGTGATTTTTCCAGGATATGTATTATTTAGGATAAGAAGACAATGTGATTATCACTGATGACAGCAATATAGGTAGAGGTTTTCTTACATCTAGCTAAAATAGGTTGAATGTTTACAGAGTTATCATGCAATACTGAAGCATATCATCTACTGAGGAATGTCATCCATCTTTTGTTAAAAAGTTGAAGGACTGTTGACCTCTGCATGGACTCACATGGGTGAGTTTTGGACAAAATTAGCATAGAGAAAATTCAAGATGAATGGTGAAGCTCCTACACTGCCAAAACATCTAAGGAATCTTGAAGAAAGCCAAAGAAGATGACAAAGGATTGGCAAAGCTTCTTGGGCAGAGAGGTAGTGGTGTCCAAATACCTTAAACTGACATCAGTCATTATTACCTGAGACAAATCTACAGGTCTTTATATAACTGTCTTAAGAATAGCTCAGTAGTTCTCTACTTGTATCACCACTTTATGAATTGTATACTAATTACGAAAACAACTGTGCCATCAGATTGTTTTCACAATTTTCTATAATGAAATGAGAATCTACTGATACTCAAATATTTTTAGACAAAACTCAAAAACATACCCAGAACAGCTCAGACAGTATGGTCAGTTGTGGCTATATTGGCTGGGGGATTCTTCAAGCCATAGTCCAAGAAGGAACTTTTCTGAAATGTGTCCTTACACTTACCTCATCTCACAAGCATGAAGAACGTGCTACTACAGCAGGAATCCAAATTTGTAGACAACCAAAAAGACAGTACATGGGATATATATCCATAAGGTCATGTATATCTCTTCTAACTGGAAATAATTTTAGACTATCAGTGTCCTTATGATTCATTTTTAAGTGAGAAGAAAACAGGAATCATTCTTCTGATTACATGGTACATTCTGTGATGTCATTTCAGTTGGTTTGAACCATTTGGCATGAACCAGTTGTTAAAATTTGTCAGGTATGTCAAACTTGCTGAGGAAAGCAAACAAACAATAAACAAATTAGTTACATTCTTAACAGCTTGCTAAACATTTTACAGCATAAGTAAAATGAAAACAATAATTATTTGTAATTATTTAAAAGTAGTCTGTTGCAATAGAAACCTTTGCCTCTGCTCCAGTCTCCTCCACACCTTTAAATCAGGAGCTGCCCTACCTACCTACCTACCTACACACACACACACACACACACACACACTTCCTATTCACACTGAAGATTCAAAAGCAAACATGCATATGCACATGGGCTTCCCCAAAGGTGTGAAGGGAGATTAAAGCACCCTGTCCACTTTCCAGCTACCATCGCCTGGCAACAGAGGAGGGGCAGTGGAGGTGTGGCTATCTGGACCTTGTGCAGCAGTAACTTTCAAGAGATCAAGGAATCCCCTTCTGCTGTTGCTAGAAGTGGTGTGATTCTAACTTAATGCTCTGGGAGATGCCCAAGCCAGCTGCAGCTGCAGCTGCCCTGTAGTCCTTGATCTTTGTTTTCCTTAATATGTACACATTGGAGGGGGGCAGCAGGGGTGGTAAGAAATAGACAAACCAGTGGTTAATTATTTTGAATATACAGCAGTATAAACAATTGGCCAACAAAGAAGTTCCATGTCTTCTGTGGTAAGTTATCTCTGGTAAATGGCTGCCTACATTTGCTTAGAAGTACAATTAATTGCTTACTGGGGGCTCATCTACATGAGCCAGGATATGTCAGCTCCCTGCCAGCATATCTTGGCCATGGATCAGGCCCATTGTTCCCCCATTACCACCTCCAAACAGGCCAGAGTCCAGCCAGGCATGCTGGCCTGTTGCTGCAGATGCTGCTACCACCTTATCCCTCACAGTCTCAGAAAGGAGGAAGGGGTACTGCAACATGTGACCAAGGCCTCCTGCATGTAACCAACCATGGTCACATGCTGCAGGACTCCTTTCTGCCTTCCAGGAGAGCCAGGGAGTCTGGCAGCTGCAATGAGGGCCAACCTGCCAGGACAGGCTTCCTGCAGACATGCAGGGCCTGATCTGTTCCCTCAAGGCAGAAATGGAGTCAAACACATATTATTTTCAAACGTTGTATCATGCCCTACCCCACTTTCTCCCCATCTCAGCCCCATATCTGCCCTAGGGATGGTGAGGACTATCTGGGGTCAGAATAGGGCAAATGACCTTTCTCATCAGGGTTGTAGGGCTCTTAAGATGGGGGCAAGATGAGGTAGATTGCCCATCTAGACAAGCTCTGGGTTGGGATTGAATTGAAAAACTTTGCAATAGGTGTACATTCTCTCTGTGTGTAGATTGGTCTTTGCTTCTGTACCTAGATACAAGTTGGCTAGTGTGTTGAGAAATATGATCTTATGCAACTGAGTCAAGGTGGTGTGATCTGCAGCCTAGTATTTAAGCAAGCCACCTCCTCCCCTCCCCTGGCATGCTTGCTATTTAGTGAGCACTTTGCCTTGCCCCCCAGATGTGAGAAGAATCCAATTTCATTTTGATGTCTGATGGGCTTGTCTTGGTCCAATTTCATTTTGATGTCTGATGGGCTTGCCTTGGTCCAAGCTACCTGGACTGTCCAGGAGTGGGATGTGATTTTTGCTCCAGCATCCTCACACTGATGGATGATTGCAGAAAAAAGGTACATTCATTTGAAAAGTGTTCATAAAAATGTGTAAAACAGAAATATGTACACAACTCTATGTAAATATGTTTTAGTCAATTTAAAATAATCACTCAAATATGCCTTCATTTTGAAAATAAATGAAAGGACAGAGATTATTGCATAAAACTGTAAAAATGAAAAAACAAACAAAAGCTCATCATAACCAGAGATGGAGGTAGGGAAGGGAGAATATCCATGGGTGAGGATATGCACCTCTGCAGAATCTAGTCTGGGCAATTCTTATTGGGAGTTCAATCAAATGGCATGTTGGGGGGAGGAAATTATTTGGCTGGATTTGTTCTGCTGGGTTGTTTTAATCCCACATTGTGTTGCATTCCTGAGTAGGCAATATTGTTATCAGTAATGTTGCCTATGAATTAGTAGATTTGTTCACAACTGGACAATGTAGGTATGACACATAGGGTCCATATTCACTATGCTGACAGGAGAAAAATAGAAGTATTCAGCAATATTCAGACAGTGACAGGTTCCTAACCTCAAATATAGAGATTATTGTAGTCCTTTCCAAGATTAACGTTAGCATCAAATTTGAGTTTCTAGACCTTTCAATGTATTTATTACTGTATTTTCCTAAATTTATTGCCAACATTTTACATTTGTCCTTATATACAAAGGATATTTGTCTTCATATTGGTTTTATTTGCAATGATTTTTCCCCCACTGTGTAATATATGCAGACTGTCATGCTCTGTTAATCTGAGTATTTACAGTCCAGGATATATTTTGTTTTAAAAGATGCTGTTTCAGCAGGCAGAAAACTCTGGGAAAATATTTTGAAGTTTAGAACTTTAATACACAGAGAGCTTAATGTGATATGTCAGGGGGACTTAACACTAAAATTTCTATTGACCTTAGCAAAAATACCATTTCCTGTTATTTTGTTTGAGGAAGGCCTTTGGGATAATAGTTATTTCCAGAGGTGTTTCTCCCCTCACCAGCTTGGCAGCAGCAAAGTATTTGTCTGTTTACTCATGCTGAAATAAATTCATTACATGAGTTGTGATGTAAGCTGTTAACTAATGCTGAGCATCTTCAGAAGACCACAGTTGCCAAGGAAGAAGTGCTACTGAAAGAAAACCACCTTTTTGTACTGCCAGTATTCTGAGTTTGTGTCCTGCTGTTTACAGAGGATTTATAGCAATCTGAAGTTTGGGGAAATGAAGTCTCTGAACTAATAAAATAAAACCGTTAAGTCATGATTCTTCAAAGCTACACACTCAGTGGGTAAGCTCTATTTGTTGGGAATGATGCTGCAGTTTGGCTCAGCCAGTGCCCAGCAGTCCATGAGTCATGAGGCAATGAGAATAGATGTCATCATTCTACATGATCATCAAAGCCTATCATTATGCAATGAGTCCTTTTTCTTTAACTTAGATCTGGTAAGTACATTGTTCCATGAGGTTGTATAAAACATGGAATAACTCAGTCCAATTTATTATTTGAGCAGGCAATGGATAAATCACTGTAAAGGTGTCCAGGAAAGCATGAGAAAAGGAAGGGTCATTAACACATGATCTGCTATATTCCCTGAAGGATGTTGTTTTAGATCCTGCTGGGTTGCTCTAATTATCATTGCTGTCCAGGTCACATCAGAAGCATAGATAAGACTGATGCAAGTCTGCACTTCCTGAATCCTTGCAAAATGTTATTCCTAATGTATGCTTCCCACAGCTTGCCTCTTCCTCCATCTTTTCTCTTCTCCCTCCATTCTTCCAGCCCCCTGAGATTCTTCATTAAGCAGCAGCCCACCACAGAGAGCCACTGAAGTTACTATCATAATTCAATAGCACTTGTGGCCACTGCGTTTCCAGCCAAGCAAGTTGTCCATCTAGCAGAAAGAGGTCCCATCAAATGAAGGAAATTACATAAATAATTATCTATCAAGCAACATACAACTAAAATTTAAGTTCCATCAAGTCATTCCACTTGTCTGCCATATTAATAAATAGCTGTATGCTGTTTTGAAAATGAATAACGTATCAGAATAACTTACTGGTTTCCATGATATCTAACCATTTCACAATCCGCATTCTTAACCGGATGGAAACTGAGGTGTTATACTCAGACATGTTCAGCAAAGATTAGTAATTCTATTATAATTATTTTCAGAATACTGGAGATGTAACACTATTAGAAAGCACTAATAGCATTTACAGTTGGCCCCCGTGGTGATTTAGAGACAACAGGGCAAGGAAGAGAGGGATCTACATTAAAGACTCTGAGATATCTGAGACCATAGTGGGCTTATGCTCCAAAGGTGGAAATGAAGCAGAAGTATTTTCCCTGATTCCCTCTCTTCATGGCTTTTTAAAAAATTATCCTGCCCCACTGAAACAATGGGGAGGGAACTGATCTGTGCCAGAACTAGGGCTGGCTTAAATGAAGAGCTGGTTGAGGGGAAGGTCTGGGAACAAGGAGTGTTTTGGACTCTTCAGATGAATAAGGTCTCCCAGCACATCTCTGGCATCACCCCACTCCATCTCTAATGTCAGAGTTCAAAAATCAAGGGAAGTACCAGCCTGTGAGAGAGAAAGTGTGGTATAGTGGTCTGAGTGTTGGATTCAGACTCCAGGAGACCAGTGCTCAAATTCCTCCCCCCACCCTTGACTATGGAAGCCCAGTGGGTTACCTAGGACAAGTCACTCAGCCTCAGAGGAAGGCAATGGCAGCCCCCCTCTGATCAAATCTTGCCAGGCAAACCTTGTAATAGGGTCACTTTAGGGTTGTCATAAGTTGGAAATGACTTGAAGGCACACAATAATAGCCAGCCACAGAGATTTCAATGCTGACGAAATGAGGGTGACTGAGCTGAACATTTACTATCCTGTATAAACTTACCCAAGAGTAATTTTTATTGAATTTGATGTAATTTTCTTATATAGTGTTGTGCTGTAAATTATTGTATATGCTGCTTCTCCGACATTATGGGGAAGCCAAGGTTTAGACACAAAATGGCTTGTCTTCAGCAGCTTTGCTGCTTGCAGTTGTAGCAGATGTTACAGAGGTAAGGTGTGTGTAGGGGGAACTGGATATATGTCTGGCATTTGCAGTAGGAAAGGTTTATATTCATATTCATATTCATACATTTGGGTCTATTTAATGCTGGAAAAACTTTTAACAGGATTCACACAACAAAATCATTTAGAGAGAGTAGTTTTGTGAAAATCAAAATTAAAAACAAGGTAATACATAGCAACACTCCTCCTCCAAACACACACAAATGATCACAGCACAAAACTGGTGAACTGTTTTTTCAAAATAAGACCTTATTAAACTTTGATCAGGAAGAGGGGGAAACTGCTAATTTGCTTTTTCCATAGTGACTAGAATACACAACAGAGATTTATTTACATATTTTACAAACATAACCTATCTTTTCTGTTCCTGGGCAGAGCGCAATGTAAATGCATTTCCTTGCCCTTCATTTAAAGCTTCCCAGAAGTTCTTTAACTCACATCATTTTAAATGTTTCTTATAAATTCATGCTACTTCATCTCAAGCTCCCATTCCAAATATATGATTCCCACTTTTCAACTTTAAAATCACACTTTTATGACCAAATATTTTCCACTCCACAGCTTTGCACGGGTAAATTCAGCAGAGCCATGACTCAACACTCCCCTCTTGTAATAACATGTTAAATTGACCTAAAAGTGAGCTTATCCCTGTCACAGTAAGTAGTACATGAGGAACTGCCTGTAAACAAGAGTTTGGATTCCTTTAAATCCCCCAGATGGTGTGAGATAGTTGCAGAATATTCACTCTAAGCCTTCTAATATATTCAATAAAACTAGGGATGTGTATATCTGTAAAGTGTAGCTGCATGTACATTTTATATTGTACATCTTGATTTTATATTAAAATCCTACAAAGTATAAATTGAACTTTTCATATAATATAAATATGAGAAGTTAATTATTTGTCTAAAATTCTACTTTTTCCTGGGATGAAGTTATGTTGTTTTCAAGTTTTGGGCTGCAAAGTAAATCCAAAACAGTTGTGGCCATTTTGAGTTAAGTGTAGGATTTACATTTGAAATGTGGTTCTGGAGAAGAGTTCTATGGAGACCACGGACTGCTAAAAAGACAAATAAATGAATGCTAGAGCAAATCAAGCCTGGACTCTTGCTAGAAGCCAAGGAGATTATTAAATGCAGGGTAACGTGGTGGAAAAAAAAACACGTCCCTAACCGCAACAGAACACAATGAAAACAGAAAGGGTAACATTAAGTCCTCAGCCGTTCCTAGGATGTAGCGCTAGCATGCATGAGGCTTCATTTTTGTATTGACAAGGCTAAGCTGCCAATTTAAAGGGATGTCTTATTCACTCCTGGAATGCTGAAGGACAACATTGTCTAATAATGTCACCCGTTTCTGTTCTCATCACATTCTTGTGACATGTTTTTGCCGCATCTGATAATCTCCCAAGATGACTAAAATGAGACCATCATACTTTGGCCACATCATGAGAAGACATGACTCACTTGAAAAGACAATAATGCTTGGTAATGTAGAAGGCAGTAAGAAAAGAAGGAGACCACATTCCAGATGGATAGACTAAATCAAGGAAGCCTGCTCCTTCTCAGAGCTTTAAACCACACAACAATGGTAGTTCCAACAGAGGGAAGAACTAACATATTTCTCCTCCTAAACTTATAGAACACACTTTTTTCACAAATGAATAGGGCTAAAATGTGAAGGTAGGTCAGGAAGTCATATCAGGGAGTAGGAGTTGAAGTGCCCATCCCCCTTGTCTGCCAAATAGCCACCAAAAGTGACCTCCCTGGCCCATTGTAGGTTTTCCCTGCAGGGAACAAAAAACAACCTAGCAGTAGAGGAAGACGTGTGTTTGTGGGTAGGTGCCTTCAAGTCACCTGTTGACTTATTGGTGACACTATGAATTTCATCAGGGTTTCTTAGGGGGAAAGAATACTAAGAAGTAGTTTTGGTAGTACCTTCCTCTAAAATACAGCCTACAGTACCTGGTATTCATTAGCAGTCTCCCATGCTGTTTAGCTTCCAAGATCAGATGGGATCTGGTGCCTTTAGAGTATTTCACTGGCCTTAAATCCTCAGGGAGAATTAGTAGCCATGGGAGGGGTTAAATCTGCAATAAGAAACAGATTGTGTGGAACAGAATGCTCACAGGGACTTGGAATGGAATGTGGACACACTTAAGTCCTATTCAGTCATGACTTACCAAGTCTGAATCAAAACCATGATACCATGATAAGGAGTTCCCTAATCCTGTGCCCTTCCACCATCACCTTCCTCACATTGAAAGTGACAAATCTGAAGAGGAGAATTTCCTGTTCAAATTAAGACTCTCCATGCAGACAAGGTTGCTAGAACATTGAGACTCTTGTCTCCATTTGAAAAGCAACTTCTCCTCTTCAGATGTATCACTTCTATGTGAGCAAAATGATGACCGAGAGAGCAGGGAAAGGTACTCCCTTACTCACTGCTAGTTCCATCCTAGCAGTCTCTGCTCTATGAGCTAATCCCATATCATGGCAATTATGTCTAAAGCTCTTACACCAGTGGTACAATCCTTTACCATGAAATCATTGTCTGGTCTTTAGTGGCTGGTGTTTATTTAAAAAAAAAAAAAGACCTACACCATTGGCCACAACTATATGGCTGTGAATTTACAAACATTACAGCATCACCATGAGATGAACCTGTGGGAAAAAACCAAATCACATAGTGTGATTGTAACATTAAAAATGTATGTCTCATTCCATTTTTTGAATCACACAATACAAAAAAATCTTTAATTGTAGGATAATATTTTGGAATAGTACTATCTTGAATATATCTAAAGCTTCTAAATAGGTTCATAATGGAAAAATTATACCCCACTGGCAGTGAATGACAGTGAGGCCCTTAAAGCCTTAGTCTGGTATTTGTATAAAGTTGTGACCTTAATGAATCTAGCCACCCTATGTGATAGATAGATATGACACAGAGAGAGAGAGAGATAAGACAAGACAAGATAGATCCAGAAACACATTTCACATCATAAAATATCACCTTTGGTATTTTAATCTCTATTTTTGTGGCCAGACTCCACATATCTCTTTTACAAAGAAGGACTAATTAAACTTCTAGTGGAAATCTCTTTGGTAGGTGGCGTAAGTGCTTTTTAATTGTGTGCACACCATATCTTATTAGTGGCTCTCTCTGAAGCCCAGAAGACACATGTCCTGGTTTCTAAGTTCCAAGTGAACAAGTCATCTTGGGCAAGTAAGAGCAGTGTCACAGTGTAATGAAATAGCACACTGCTTTTTAAAATAATTCTGCCCAGCGTGACATATTTATGTAGACTGGGAGGAAGATTTGTTTATTAGCAAACACACTGGGAAGTCAGAATTAATTGGTGCTGCCTGGTTATAATAATAGAAAGGAATTATCTGCTCAGCCATTTATTGCAAGCCAATTTGACTTTCTTGCAGTGTGGGATTTTTTGCTCTTTAGTTTCTTATTGTATTAATATGGTCTTATTGATCACCAACAATGGTCCGCCCTGGCCTCACATCAGGAGGCATGGAGACACACTATCCACAATGCTACAGTCTTATTTGAAAACTCACGCCAAACAAGTCTTGAAGAGAAACGACAACACAGAAAGAGTCACAACCCAGAAATATCACCCAAGGAGACCTTCTGCTGTGCTTTCTGCAACTGGACTTGTTTATCTCGGATTGGCCTTCTTTAGTCATCAGTGTGCTTGCAGAAAGTGTGGGATGAGTCCTTCCTGAATCTTCGTTTGCAAAGAAAAGCCAGAGAAAGAGAGAGAGAGAGAGAGAGAGAGAGAGAGAGAGAGAGATGTACAGAAAGGAACCACGTGCTTAGGGCACATAATATGTCACTCTCTTTCCCTTGCAGTTGTTATCAAACCACCCACTATCACCATTTCATGTGTATGTAGGAAAGATTCAGACCATTTTTCCATTCAAATGGTGTTGTTATGCCCATATTGGCCAGCAGCAGTGACCCAGGCATGTGTAAAATGCACATATGTCTTTTTTCTTTTTCTTTTTGGTATGGAATACAATAACTATTTGCACTGTCCAAAACCTTCCCCTCCCCACAGAGCTGCTGTTGTAGGTGTTGTAGAGGAAGGAAGGTGACTAGGCAGAAGGTATTCTCTCTCCACCCACTGCAGTTTGTGTGCATCTCTGGCACAAACTACAGGGTGACAGAAAAAGTGTCCTTACTGTCCAATTGTCTCCTCTTCCCATCCTTCTGTGGCTGTTTAAGTCAGAGATGTGAACTGATCATGTAGGCCAAAACACATCCACATCCTCTTTCATGATGCTAATTTTCAAGGTTGTATGGAAAGAGCAACTGACGAGGCACAGGCCTAAATCCAGTTGCTAGTCCCAGCAATAGTAGACTCATTGAATCAACTGTTGAATGATAAATCAACACTTATGAAAATGTCATAGTCCAGTTGGGAGGTCTACTCTAGCTGGATCTACTCCAAAAGGTCTATGCCAGTTGGGACTAACAATTGGAGATGGGAATAGTGCATCCCTCTAAATATCGTAAGTCCCATCAGCCCTTGGTAGCCCAGCCAATGGTAGAAAATGCCAGGAGTTGCAGTTCAAAACTTGTGGGACACAAAATTCCAATCATCGATTTAGACCTTGTTTTTGAGCCCAAGCTGAAATAGTGGTCTTTGTCTTTGTCACTGAGCTTCATATGACCCAACCTCTTTTACTGGGAAGCACAAGTCTGACATCTTTACAGGTCCCATAAGGCTTTTGTCCTTATAGACTCTTGAGTAAGGCACTTCAGTTAGCTGGTTCACTGAATCCAGACTCCAGTTTCCCCAGTAGTCATGAAAATAACCTCTTGTCATCATCTACTGAGATGCAGAGAATATCACTGCAGAGAGTTGAAGGAGTCTGTACTTAACAGGTGTGTATTAAAACCAGCAGATGATAATTTAGAATTCACACAAACCAAAACGAATGAAATTAAACTAGTAAACAGTGTTGACTATCATGGCTTGTAGAACTAATCCAAACACTAAATTAGTTCAGGATCACTACTATTTTCTCCACATTAAAGTCAGAGAACAAACCCATCCATCATTCAAGTATGACAGGAATCCATAATTGTGTATACATTAATTTAAAGCATTTCCATGTTGTCCTGTATCATATGAGATTCCAGCAAGATAGAAAGTATGAATTATAAATAATTTATAAAACAATTACATCCAATAGACTTGTGCATCTATTCATATTACTGGCAGAACAGCCAAAATTAATATAGTCTAGAATAAGCCCCACCAATAAATATTTTGATGGCTTGTTTTTGTGAAACTGATTGAAATTGGGGTCTCCTTCCTTGGAGGTCTTTAAACAGAGGCTGGATTGCCATCTGTCGGGGATGCTTTGATCAAGATTTCCTGCGTGGCAGGGGGTTGGACTGGATGGCCCTCGTGGTCTCTTCCAACTCTACAATTCTATGATTCTTTGATTCTATAAATCTGATATAAATATGTAAAAGGGTAAGTAGGGATTTGCCTGATGAACCCCTCACTGCAGCAAAATGGAGAGGATTCCTCATTGGCTGAACATCTTCAGAAGGTTATGGTTGCTAGAGGGGAAGAAACTAATGGTTATGATTGCTAAAGGGGAAGAGACTGCAATCTGAGGCTTCGGAAGATGCATCTTCTTGTATTCTCCTATAATTTCGCACCAACTCTTGTGCCTTTCAGTATTTAGAAATTTTTATTCTAGCAGTGAACTAATATTGTAGCAGCTAAGAAGTATACAATAATAGGTCCACCAGAAGACAAAAGTCTCTTCAAATAGTACTCAGGTAAAGGGAAAACGTACAGTGAACAGAACTGGGCTATTGTCATACATGTAGCCTCACCCAGAACATTTTGTGCCTCTTCTCCCTCTCTACACAATTTTGTGGGTGTCTCAGCCAGGAAAACCATTGTGTGTAGCCCTCAGCTTGGTATGGGAAAATCTATTACTTTGATTTTCTCCTGTATTTGATAGTTTTATTTCTGTAAGGTCTGGAGGTACACTGATTCAGACTGAGTTGGACAGAAGTGCTAGTCGCAGTGTAACTACCCTGAACCAATTTAATGTGGCTTTTTTCTTTTCTACCCTGGGGGATTTTGATAGGTTGTGAAGGCTTAATAAACACAAATCAAACTGAAACAAAGCCAGCAAACCCCAGCATTTTGAGGATCTAGTGAAGCCTCATCACTTAGTAGTGTACACTCAAAAACTTCTTCACCTCAGCCTTCCATGCCATCCATACCTCAGTGTTGGGCTTAAAGGCCTGAGCTAATAGCTCAATTCAATATAGCTTTCCCATTCACATGAATAATGCAAAAAGGAAACTAAAATGGCAATGTAAATTGAGCAAAAGTCTACTAGTCTTGAGCTTCCAATTTGTCATAATGCTGCCATGAAGCAGAGTGACAGTCTGCTTCAGGCGACACCATACAGCAATGCAGGGCAGAGGGAGATAGGTGAAGGGAGGTATTTGTGCCTACAACAGTGTAGCCAAACAATTAAAAGATAGTATCCATCAGTACAAGGGCAGTTGGGACCTACAGTACTTTATCAGTAAAATGTGTTGAGATGGCACAGAGGTCTATGTATTGTTTTATATAAATAACATTGACAAGACAAAAGAAGAAAAGCTATAAAATGACAATTATTGAGATGCCTCTGATGAGATTTGGAGAAATATAAATGACAATTTAATACCACTAGGCTTCAGCATGTTGTCAGTTATTTCACTTTTAAGAATACAAAGCTTTGTACAATTCTGCATTAATTTATTTCTGCACATCTCTTAAAAAAAACTTGAACATTTGGCTATGAAGAAATTGCTTTGCTAGCTGATGCAGGAATAAAAAGTCCAGATACATAAAATGGGTTATAAAGGGCCACTTTATTTAACTATAACCTATTTAAACCTTTCCCAAGAGATCTGCAACGGGGGAGCAATCTAGTGTGGGATTTGTTGAGGGCAGGAGGTCAGCTCCAAAACCTCCTCCCCAACTTCCCTTGGGTGAAAACACCTGAATCCCATCCTGGCCATGTGGAGTTGAAACAAAAGCCAGTTTGAGCTTAGAAAGCTTACATTATGCGTTTTGCAGCTGGTTGGCAAATAAAGGTATCACTTTCTTGTGGGTTGTGGATTTTGTTTTGCTGCATGGCCAATCATCCAGTGATCTCTGCCTAACAAAGGGGCTTATGGTTTCACAATCCGGCTCTCCCTGCATCAACAGAGCTGTTTTGGGAGGGAGCCACCTTTGCTGCTGAGGATGGTCAGAGACCCCTCAGAATGTTTCAGGCAGTGTCGCCTGTGACGGGAGGAGAGGGGCGGGGCCAGAGACCATATAAGGCCCTGTCACTCCTCGACTCCTCCTCTTCAGCCAGCAATCATCAAAGAAGAAACAGGAGAGTTTCAGCCTGTGCTTTCACTGGCCTTTCTTCACAGGGTTTTAAGGCACCCTTTATACTCCCTCCCCCTTAACTATTTAGATATAGAGATTTGGAGGGAGGGGGCATCTGCTTTTCACTATTTAGATCATTTAATTATTTATATTTAGAGAGAGGGTGCCAGCCTGTCACATACCCCCCCCCCACTGGAAGGTACCTTATAATGGCATGGACACTCACAGGGCCTTAGATGGGAGGAGAGGCCTATGCTGTTATTCCACTTCTGTTCCTGGAGAGCCTTGGGCTTCTACCCTATACTCTGTTCTTGTTTCAGGTTTTCCATGGGCCTCCACCTGATGCTGCTTTTCTGTTCCAGGAGCACCTGTGTGCCTCCCTGGAGTGGGAGTGCCTGTGTGCCTCCCTGGAGCGATAGTGCCAGTGTGCCTCCCTGGAGCAGGAGCGCCCATGTGCCTTCCTGGAGCGGGAGCGCCCGTGTGCCTCTCTGAAGCGGAGAATGACATGACATGCAGGTAATCAGATCTTGGTGGCCTGAAGTTACTGTCATTTGGTCAGCTATGCTGCCTAGAAGGCTTTGGTGAGGGAATGGTGATCCCCATCTAATTGATATGGCCTGGAGGTGGGCTATTCGGGAAATTAAAAATGCCATACATAAGGGGTTGGAATTTTACCTGCCACATCCAGACATTGTGTCCAAGAGACCCGAGCTCTACAGAGCAGATGGGGTGCATCTCTTGAATGTTGGAAATTTTATATTCTTGGGCGATCTTCAGCAAGGGGTTAGGGACCTTTTCGATGAGCTGGTGGGGGAAAGGGACTAAGCAGATGCTTGCCCCTTTCTGTGGCAGGGAAGAGGGGGGCGTAGTTTTGGTGGGCACCTCAGCACCAAATTTCAGTGAAGGTAGCACCTCTGAAAGGGCCACTTCAGGTCATGTGGCCTAAGGGGACAGAAGGAGACCCACCTTGGGGTTGGCATAAAGGATAAACCTTGACCGCAATACATGCAGCTTGGGTGAGGGACTTTTTGGTTGGCCTTCCAGATGCGGGCCGGCTGGTGAGCAACCCCAGGTAACTGGGGTTCCTCTCCGGGACCCAGGTGTTTGCCTGGGAAGCTGAGGGGTGTGGTCTAGCATAGACCTACTGCCTCAGCTGGTCCTTCACCAGGTTGCCTCCCCCTGCTGAAGATCTTAGAGGGTATTAAATAGGTTGAATTTAATAAAATACGTTATTTCACCCCATTTCACGTGTGTGGCCTTGTTATTCCCGCAATCGGCCTGCAAATGAACAGGGACATACTAGATGTCAGAGAGGTTGCCGCACTACTGCAAAAGGATTTCAATTTTACTGGCTTTTGTCTCAACTCCACATGGCCAGGAAATAAGTGTGGCCTCTGCCTGCATGAGATCCCTCACCTGAACAACAACACAAGAAACAGCAGAAACAGCATGTAGGCCTGTGACTCCAACATAATTTTAGTTTTGAACATCTTTTGTCTGATGAAGAAGCCAGTCAAGCTTTGAAAGTTTGCATCATGTGTTTTTCATTTGTTTTGTAAATTAGATTGTTAGTGTTAAAAAAATTAACACACACACCAACAGTAGGCAATGTTCAAAGGGCAGGGGAGTCTGATTTCCCTAATGGATGTTCAAAATCTGGTTATAGTAGTAGTCTTGTGGTTTATTTGTTTGTTTGTTTGTTTTTGGGGTTTTTTTTGTGTTTTTTTTTTTTTTGCTTGCCATGGAATTCCTCAAATCTTTTATCTCAGCACAATTCATCAAATGCTACTTGGAGGTCAGTTTAGATGAAACTCCATGGCAATTTAGGAATGCTCACTATGGAGCAAGTTCCATTAAACACATTGGGAATTATTTTGAATAAACAAGTTGAGGTCTGGGCAACAGGACCTATATTTCTTTATGTACACAACCAATGATGCTCAGAATAGCTTTACTTCTTAATTCAAGTTTGGTTTTTTTTTTGGTTTTTTTTTTGCAGGGGGGGACAGGGGGAGGCAGTACTTTCTATTTTTCAAGTGAATATAGTTGCTCTGAAATGCTTCATCCTATAGTGCTTTATAAATCTGCTTGGGATATATTGGTGACATTCATCATTTTCACACAGGTTTCCCTGTTAGAAAGGCAAGTCTTCAGTTTTATGGTGAACAAGAGCAGAAGAAATTCAGAACAAGTACAGGAGTCTCTCACCTATGAAGGATGAGGGTAATGTTTCTCTCTGGTGTGTGTGTGTGTGTGAAAAAACCCATAAATCTATAGTCCAGTTTCTCTGTGAGAATGATAAAGTGCTAAAAAAAAAGGGGGGTATTAAGCTTAACAGGTAGGCTATTTTATTCATTCTCCCAGTATTCATTGAGGCTGATTTTACTATAACCAATATAGAGGAGTGGACCATTTCTTTCAAGCAGGAAAAAAATGAAATGGGCAGTTACTCCCAAACCTGAGGTGTATTACACATCAGACTTAAAGGAGTGACCTTTCATGTCACCAAGAAATTCCGTCTAGAGAAAGAGAAAGCAAGCCACTAGCTAAACTAAGGTGGGAAACTTCTGTACCTCCAGCTGTTGTTGAACTACAACTTCACATCTAAGGCAGTAAGTCCTGCTTTACTTCATTCTTGAAGGAGGAAACAAAACATTTCAAAAAAAAAAATTCCCCTTCTAGGCAAGATTATGTGAGGCTTTGCATAATGATCTTCATGTTTAAGGATTCTTTAAAAAATGTAGAAAGGTTTATTTTTGCTCAAGAGCTGGTCTGCACAGAAGCACTGGATGCACTGGTGCTTCACTGGGTAAAATGCAATGCTTGCATAAAACATTGTGCCTTTCACATAACAACAACGACAACAACAATAATAAATTTCTGTCCCGGGGCAGTTTACAGCATAAAAATTCCATAATTACTGTTTTTGTACAAAACCCTTTGCAAAATTTTCACAAAAAGGTTCCGAAATGTGTGTGTTTGTGTGTGTGGGGGACTTTTAATACCCCCCTTCGGCAATAAAGAGACTTAGAGGGTGCCTTGATATGTTGAAATATCCTTTCTCATCAAGGATGAGAAAATTCATGAATATTCTTGATATCCTTAATGTCATCATCTCTTACTATTGTCTATGCTAGTGTGGGCTGCTGAGAACAGCAGTCCAATCATATCTGAAGGGCTACATCTAGTGTCACCTCTCTCACCGATAGTGTCACTTGGTACAGTCCAGCCTCTCCACACCACTCTAGTGCCACCCCTGGCCACAGCAGATTGACCACCACTAATCTGAACCATCATTGTTAGGTTGTTGTAATCTGTTTGTGACTTGAATGAAGATTTTGAATATGTAACTCTAGATTCATTGTTCCAGTGAATGTCTTCCAGATACAACTTCCATAACGGCCAAGTCCAGAGTATCTTTTCCCCTCACTTGTGAGAGAGTGGATTATTTCTTCAAATATGAAGGGAAGCAGTACTCCTTCCCTTATTCTGTCTTTCCCTGGCACACTTTGTCTTACTTCTGGAACCATTGGAGATCCACCCTATGTAAGGTCATAGCCCTATATTATAGTCTAAGTGGAATCACAAAAATCAGTAAATGTAAGCCCAGATAATATGGCTTTTCCCCATGTAGTAAATGTGCCTTACTCCATTTAAGTAGGTATAGGATTTTGACCTTAACAAACCTTCAGTACTTAAATAGTTCTATCTCATATAATATGATTATATTATTTAGTCTAATTTATTAACTGGTATGTGCCAACTGTGCAGGGAGGTGTGAGGAGTGGGAACAATAATCATACTCTGAAATTAATCACAAGTGGTGACAATGTTTCTTGGTCACAGCTCACAAAAATTGTCATGATGTAGGGAAAGGACCCAGTAATTGGGCAGCCTGCATATTGAGGCAACATTGATGGATGAGACAGGGATCTCAGGCCCACCAACAGGCAAACAAATCATGTAGACCCATCCCACAAACAAGATGAAATGTGCTTGGGTCTTGAAATGACATCATAAGATTTCTTATAGGGATGTGCTAGTGGGATGTCCAGTTCTTCTCACATTGTGTCAGATTGTGACAGATCTAGCTCTGTGCTTCCAGCACCTATGATGAAAAACTGTGACAGAAATTTAAGCTAATACAATTCATAACAAAACAGTATTTCCATGAGGAAACCAAAATTCCTACACCACTGAGAACAATATCAGTAGAAGTAAAATTACTTCCCAGTCCCATTAATTGGCAGCTAATTAATTAATTGGCCAATGTGGTATAGTGATATGAGTGTTCAACTGCCACTCTGAAGACCGGGGTTTAGTCCCCGCTCAACCATGGAAACCCTCTCGATGACCTGGGACAAGTCGCATTCTCTCAGCCTCAGAGGAAGGCAAAGACAAATCTTCTCTGGACACATCTTGCCAAGAAAACCCTTAGATAGGGTTGCCTTAGGGTCATCATAAGTAAAAAAATGACTTAAAGGCACACAGCAACAACAACCTCTGCCTTTAGCAGGTGTAGAAGAATAGTAGCTCTGTGTCTTCATGGAGCCTTCCAAGGCTGTTTCTGTGGTGCTCAGTCACTCTTGACATTCTGTTTGTTTTTTCTGGCTAAAGAAGAGAGAAGGTAAACTGCCTCCCATAGAAGCATCCAGAAACAAAAATTCACCTTTAAAGTAGATTGTAACTTGCCCCCCCCTTCATTCATTTTTAAAAAGGTTTTTCAAAATCACAATTGCCTCTTTTCATTTTGGGCTTTTGTTTTTGTCTTTGAGCATTTGTAGCTGTCTATGTGGCTGCCAGAGTAACCAGGGCAGAAAACTGCCACAGACCAACCAGATTTGCCCACTTCTGGTTGATAGTAAAAAGATGAACAGGTGGATTGGGTAGGATGGGCAAGGATCTCTAGACTGAGGGACAGAGGGCCCTTCACCATTTGTCAGCTAATCTGTATACGTCTGGGGTCCCTTTTATCACGTTCTCACCACCTGGACATCCAATTTGTGAGCATGGTAAAATCCAGACAGGCGGAGTTAATATCAATAATCTACTTAAGTCTTCTTAAGTATGGGAATCTCTGGATATTTGTTACCCAAAATGCTCCTTGGAAAATTCCAAGAAAATATCGAGTTTCTAATATGTTGGGGAAATTAGCAGCAACTTGACTTTAGCTATGCAAAAGTGGGTAACAAGGCAATCTTGCAAACCTTTGTCTACCAGTACTAGTCTGGATGGAATACACACACATGTGAAATTAAGTATGTTTTTTATTAAAGAGTTCAAAAATAACACCACACACACACACACACACACAGAGACACACATTCACACAGAAAAAGCATTCACACAAGGCTCTAGAAAGGCAGTAGAAAAAACTTGGATAGAGAATAGCAAGAAGATTTGTTGGGGGTGATAACAACCTGTCCTGTAGTCAATCTGGCAGAGTGGATGGAGGAATCTGGGGTGGCCACACAGAGAGACAGAGTGTCCCCTGGAACTGAAGTCTATGCGCACTGGGAGTATTTTTTTGGGGGGGGGGTCATTTATACGTCCAAATACACCTGAGGGGTGTGGTGTTTCATGGGTTGAAACAATAGATTCCATGAGCCTTCATGGATTGCACAATGAGTTTGCTGGTCTTGACAAAAGGTGTAGAAAATGCTAGGTGTGTTTCTTAATGTCCGGTGTCTGGATTTTAACATCTTGAGCAAGTGTTTTAAGATTTGGGATTAAGGAAAGGAAGTTTCAAAATCAGCAAATACAAAGGTTTCATTTCATCCATTGTCTCCCTTTTCCTGGGAAATGTGTCCTTTTTGGCTTTTAGCCTTAGGCGCAAAGCATGGCAGTCAGCTGTCCTCCTCTCTGAGGCCATTGTGCCTTTTCCTTTGTGGAAGGTCACATTAATGAACTAAATTAATAATACACATTTCTGAGGTCTCTAGAAGTGGGGTGTAGGCCTCTGGAAGTGGGGGTGTAAGCCATGCTTAACATATTTATATGGGAGAATGAGCAGGCTCTCTGTGGACCTTTATTGCTCATTATTATAGGCAATCATAGATATACATACATACACACTCTCCTTAGGGAGCAACATAAACATTGTTATGTCTAGGCACATTGCTTTCATTACATTACATTGCACGTAAGGTATCATATCTTTGTATATAGCAGGCAAAATGTAATACTTTCATAAGGTCTGAGCACTTATCTCTGCATCCGTCTAGGAAGCTTTTTTATAGTTAACATATAGAGGCACATTACCATCTTACACAATATACACTGTCTTCTGCTGAGGAAGTATGTATCTCTAAACAGGCATCTGTGAAGACACAGGCTTCCAGGGGTTAATATTCTTGGGCATTGATATATCTAATGGCATCCATAACTACACCTAGCAGAATAGGAGATACACAAAATCTATTTAGCATAGCTTAGTTGAGAGCAAAGATTTTCTCTCTTACCTGCATGATCTATCTCCATCATCATGTCTGAGTTAGCTCAGAACAGCACAATTGTTATCCACAAATCATATGATGGAGGCAGACCTCAATCACCAATCTTCTCAGCTTGTTTTATATCTTTCCTAGCCTACTCAGCTGATACATCTGGTCCAATGAGATAAGAGACATGAACTGTTCCTTCTTCATGCAAATTATTAGTCTCCTCCCCAAAAGTGACTTAACATCAGGGACTGATAACTGCCATTAGACTACATCAGCAGGCAGATTGCATCAGCCATTGCTCTCTACTATAACACCTGTTTTGAGTTTATTACTGGTCAAGCCCAACTGTTTGTACTATCATATCTTATTTATAGTTATACTGGAGTTCTGTCTGGAACTCTTGAAGACACAAACATATTCTACATTACATAGAGCTTTCTGCTTTATATTTTATACTTTATATCAGTGACTCCCAAACATTGGTTCTCCAGGTGTTTTGACCCTCACCTCCCAGAAGTCCTTGCCACCTTGGCCAACAGTCAGGAATTCTGAAACTTGAAGTCCAAAACATCTGTAGGACCAAGGTTTGGGAACCACTGCTTTATATGATAAAAACACCCTATTATTTACATTTCCAGGCCTCAAAGTTCACAGCCAGATCAATATTGTCCCATAGCATATAGGCCAGGTTTTCTATTTATAGTCCGGGGTGGATGACAGGGAGTTGTTCTTTCTGTCTGCTGGAAGTCAACTAACTAGGAACTGATTGACATTGGTGATTAACTTTTGGGGAAAAAGTTAATCACAAGACAAAATGCCTGAGTCATAGTGTGACTGGGTAATAAACCATGAACCACATACAAAAGAAAAATATTATTAAGTTTGCTCTCTACTGTCCTCCCTAAAATATGCAATAAGTACAAAGGGCCCCAGCAGAAACTGTGAAATTTCTTTTGAAACTAGTGTTATGCTGGTGTACAGTATAGCACACAAATAATCATAAGCATTACAATGCAGGCAATGCACTAAAAATGGGTTGTGTCAGCCATTTTGTTCAAGAAGAGTCTTTGGTTTGGTTTGGGTAGCATCTGAAATAAAATTCAAATGGCGAAGACAACAATAACCCACTGTTCTGTTGATTAAAATGGATGTCACAAAAACATTTCCACAGTCTTGCACTGTACAAACGTTTATTGTTAGAAAGTAATGATATTTGAAACCTTATTAAATATTTTTCCAATTTAAAAGGCCTAAGGCAACTTATATATTGATTTATTTTTCTCAGAAACCCATTTGTAATTAATTGAAAATACATGATGCTCCTGTATTCGTTGATCATGTGGGGTGCATAGGATTCCCCCCTCAAAAAAAAATAGTTAAGTCTTTGAACAAGTAATAGGAAGGAAACATTACCAAACAGCAAATAGAACTCTCTATCAGGCAGAACAAAGAGCTGATTTCCACATGTGTTTACAATTGCCTGTTGAACAGGATAGCACAAGAAATAAATGAGGATAGAATTTTCTGAGCAACCTTCACACCTCCTGCAACCTAGTACAGTGACCAGATCAGGGACAGACGATTGATGACCCTCCAAGTGCTGTTGGGCTGAAACTCCCATAGGCCCTAGACAACATAACCATTGGTTAGGGGTGAGGGGAACTCTGGTCAAAAATATGATAGACCACTGTATTTGTTAAATATGACTTCTACCCTGGAAAAAGATTTGGAGAATCTTTACACCAGGGATGGAAGAGGAGAGACCTGAAGTGGTGGTGTAGCAGCAGAGGAGAAAGGGCCCCAGCTGCTGCCCCACTAAGTCATCTCTTTCAGGAGATAAAAGCTGGATCCTCAGGTGCTTGGGACTTAACAGGACAGATTTAACTTGTCATGAAGCCCTTCGCTTCATGACAAGACTCAGAGGGGGAGGAGGAAGCAGAGAACACAGAGGACGAGAGGGGGAAAGTATAGCTGAACTGAAGAAGCAGAAAAAGATCCATTTGGCCCTGAAACTCTAGCTATAAATTCAGAGGCAGCTTCCCTTTGAATTTCAGAGTTGACAACTGCTTAGCTTGAGCTGTTAAAGTCCTCCTGGATTCTTGCTTACCTTGCCTTTGAATGGATTTCTGGACTGCTGCCTTAACCGTTTACTGACCACGGACTTGCCCAAGAACCTGACTCTACTGATTTCTGGACTGGCATTTGACTTCCCTGCCACCTGGTATGGATTCTTAGTAACTGAACTCTGGATTGGCTTTTGACTGTTCTTACAAATTGTATGGATTATTGGTGACTGACTTTTGAACTTTCTTGTTTCTGTTGTGGACAATTGGCAGCAGGCTAAAACTGCACCTCTTACCCTGTTGTCACTGCATTCTTCCCCTGTTGCTCCTCAAGCACTTGCCACTTTGAGTTCAGGACATAACTCATGGCAAGGAGAGTTATCACTACTATCCTTGTTCTGTTGCTATGGCCTGCTAAAATAAGTGAGCAAAAATATCACCCAAGCAAAAATATCTTATGCTGATGTTAAGTTATAGAGATGTGAAGGCCTGAACGGGACCAAGAACATTCATTATCCCCCTCCCATACACACAACCACCAAAGGCTTTTTTCCGTCTGGATTTTTTTTAAAAAAAATGAGTTATGGGATATTATTTTTAAGAATGAAGAACAAAATATTTAAGACAAGGTGTTCATACATTTTTTCTGACTATGTTATTTCTAATACATTATTTCTAAAAGCTATGTAGCAGACTTTTATGTAAGACTATACACAGTATCTGACACTGTTGCAATTCCTCATTTTGGTTTTCTTTTTTTATGGGACTTGAGTGCTTTATGTCTCCTTTGCACTATGGACAGCTAGCAGAGAGAGGAAAAACGTTGTACTAATATTGACTGTTTCTCCTGTTTTTATTGGGGACCCCCCCCCCCATTACTCATAAACTGACAACAGCAAAGTGTTCCTTTAGTTCAGGGATTCCTTACAACTGAGGACCTTGTAGCTTCATATGCAACAAATTTTTTTTTTTTAAAAAAGAGACTCAATTTATAATTACTTTATAAAGAAAAAAACTCTATAATTTTAATATATCAAACATGCTACTTTTATGCCAAGCCAAGCTATGCATAGTAAACCTTATATTCACAAAGTGAAAAATCTGTGAAAAGACCTCATATTGTGTGTGTGGGGGTTATGTTTTCCAAAGATTTCATTTTTAAAAAATGAAAAAAAAATTATCCCCCTTCCCCATGGTTTCAAAATATCCTAAAATTTTATATCTCTAGTAGGTCACTGACAACATTCCAACCAAGGACTCCTAAATCATGGTGAAAATTTGGATTCTGAAAAATGATAATATCAGTATGGTATTATGAGGCTTGGCAATATATTGAACCAATATATTGCAAGTAGCAGTAACCTACCGCAAAGGCCATAACCTGAATGCCTCCAGGTGTTTTGAATCTTACACTTCCCACCCTTCTTGAACTTTGGGCAAGCTAGCTTGAGCAGGAGGGAGGATGTCATGGGAAAGCTGACCTACAGCAATAGTTGCAACTTTGCTCACTAGATTTCAAACTGAGCCTGGCCTGGCAGCCTGTTCAGAAGTTACACAATCATAAGCCAGACTCACAATCTTGTAACTTTGGGATTCAAATTTATGGTTGCCCTTCCACTAAAATGACAACACCAGATGCAGGAGTTGCTAACGTATGCTCACAACTTTATTAACACCAATACCTGGTTCGCCAATGTGGCAGTTACTGGGATGTGTGGGCACAAACATGTATGTAGGAACTTGGTTCAAATGGATGTTAGTGCCCCTAATAAGCCCTACCTCCAGAAATCCCAAAAATTGATTTATTAATCATTTGGCTTATGAATGTGGTCTTCCACTGGGAAGTCAGGGACTCGCTGTATGGATCCCAACAGGCATGTGTTGTAAGCCATGTATTGCCGAAAGGAAGAACTACTGACAAATTCCAAAGTATGAGGAAATATACGGTCAAAAGGACATTGCCTCCACCACACACCCAGGTGACAAACAATTGATTCCATTAAGCAGATGCAGTATTCCTTTGTTTGAAGGTTTTGGGCTTCCTTTCCCCAATCACCTAACCATCAAAAGAGGCAGCTCAAGTTTTTTTAATCCAGTCATCAGACAGTTGAGGCAGTTTGCAACACATTAGCATCTTCAAACACCTATTGTCAAGGCCAGGAGTTTTCCTGAAACACATTGTATAATATCTGGAGACTATTGTTTCAACCCATGGAACTTCCTCACCCGAGGGCATATTTTTGGTATAAACATTGGCCGAAAATCATGCCTCACTGCGCACAGAACCTTTGCTTGGGGACACTATGTCTCTCTGTGTTAGCCACTCCAGATTCATCCATCCATGCTGCTGGTTTGCTCAACCACTTCAGATCACAAGACAGATATCGTATCACCCCAAAAATCTCCCTCTCTATCCCTCTGGCAACCTCTCTTCTTCCACTCCTAGTGGTTTTGTGTGAATGCTTTTTGTTTGAATGTGTACATGCTTGGTGTTATTATTTTTAAGTCTTTAATAAATATTGTTAATTTTTCATTTTGCATTTGTGTGCATCTGTTCAGAGTTAATAGGGGTATAGTTGACATAAAGGTCTCCTCTCTCTTGCCCCCTTTTACATTGCTATGCTCATGTTGCTGCTAATTTCAACAACATATCAGAAACTCAATATTTTCTTGGAATTTCCAAGAGCACTTTGGGTAACATGGGGACTTCGAGATTCAAAACTTAGAGTGTAGACCCTGCGGTTCATCCTATCCTGAGTCTATAAAGAGATAAGAGGCTCCTAAGGGATTTCTCCAGGTGATGCCAGTTGGCACTCATTCCTTGGGAAGCAATCTTGGGGCAAGAACCCACCACTCATCTCCCCTCAAGCCAGTTGGCAATGATAGGGAAATGGGTGAATTCTTTCACCTTCAGTGCTACCAAAAACCTTCAAAAAGAGCCAATGAGAGAAAGTACTCACAAACCCCCAGTTGTAACATAGAAGCAACACTCAACCAATTAGCCAAATAGTAAACTGTCGGCAACAGCCTCCAACATCATATAGCATGAAATAGCTGGAAACCAGCAAACATGTCAAAAACATGTAAAAACAAAAACAAAAAAAACTTACTCCGCCCCCAAAATGTGACTAGAAATTTCCATGCTACATAACGGCAGGCAGGTGAGGAGAAGAAACAGTGAAGAGACCCAAGCCCGGGTAGCACCATTTTAAATAACTTAGTGCAGCCCTGCATGATAACTTTGTGACAGCTGACCAAGGTTTGGCATTTGGTGAATGGCTTGGGGAGAGCAAAACCATTCCTGTCATAATTCAATGGGAGAATGCTTATTAACCACCAATGTGATCTCCCCCAGATGCCTTTTCAAACAGGGATTCTGAAGCACTGCAGACTGAGGCACTGGGAAATGACCGCTGTAGTGCTCTCTAGGGCACATTGAGGGAAACAGTTGTGGCAGGACCCTGAGGGTCCAGCTGCCTGTTCTCAGTGTATCCCATAACTGAGAGTGGTGTGATGTCTTGTCCCAATAACCTGATCTGCAATCCTTTTGTTGGGATACTACTCCTTGTCTGAAGAGGTGGGTAAGTAGCTCAGATATAGATATGGCTGTCAGGGTATGCAGCCCCTCTGAGCATTCTCTTCAGAGGGAACAAATAGCAGAAACAGCAAAAGCATGAGAAGTTTGGCCCCTCTATGCATACCTAGATGTGTAGACACATAAAAACATGGAGACAGATGAAAAATATCCATTTCAGGTTTTTATTTAAAAATCTAAAACACTATGGGAACAAAATAGATTCTGGCCATTTTCAGCCAAGCTACAGAGCCTTGCTACAGAGCTAAGAAATCATACCACTCTGCTCTTCTTTCACAGACTGCAATGCAAAACAAAAACAAAAACCAGTTTTGTTTTCAACACAGAGAGCTGATTAGAGCTACCCTTAACATTGACTGCTTCACAGGCCAAGCCTTGAGAGAAGAGAGATAAGACACACCTGGTGAGAAGAAACCCACAGTTACTACCATTTGTTGATATAACATAACCTTGCAGACAGGCCTGCTTTTCATTGAAAGTCAAGCCGGCCTGTATTTTTGCCTACAGTGAGAATTTATTGCTGTGATTCTGGGACTGTATGTTCCATTATCCTTGACAATGGCAACAGATCTACTTGTCATAGTTACATCTGGCAATGCAAGATTTCAGCCTGAGTTTTAGCAGACTTTCCATTCTATCTGAGGATCAACTCATTCTCAACAAATTTCAAGCATGTGTTATGCATAAAGGGCCAGTTTATCATATTGTATATCTTAGGCGTGCTCAGTGTCAGGAGGAGTGCATCCTGCTTGCCTCTGTGTAAAATCCACTGTGGCAAGGATCTTGTTTAGAAAAGAGGAGGCATTGCAAAAGACAGAGAGATCCATTTCCTGCTGCACTCTTACAGGACCCCTCACAATCCTCCTCGTTTTTCTAATAGAACTGAATGAATCTACTAGAATGTGCAATAAGCCCCCACCTCCAGAAATCCCCCAAAATTGACTTATTAATCATTTGGCTTATGAATGTGGTCTTCCACTGGGAAGTCAGGGACTCGCTGTATGGATCCCAACAGGCACATGTTGTAAGCCATGTGTCGCCGAAATGAAGAACTACTGACAAATTCCAAAGTATGAGGAAATATAATGTCAAAAGGACATTGCCTCCACCACACACCCAGATCTGGAGGTCTTTATCTTCAGTTTCAGTATAAACAAACACAGTATATACACAGCAAACCTCGTTAACAAACTCAACAGCAACACTCCTCTTTCTCTACAACACCAACCCACACACAAGGCATTGTGTGCTTTGATTATATGGGAGTGTTTGATCGTCATCCCTCTGCCTAGCCACAGATGTGAACAAGCCCACTGCAGCTGTGCTAGCAGTCTGTGGTCTGTTGTGTCAACATTTTTCCTTTCACACTTAAAGCAATACTGCCCTGACAGAAGGAGGGGGGAAAGGGCTCAAGTTTTTGGGTACAGAAGGGGTGAAGAGTGAAGGAAGGGAGAAATCTACCCTGCAAGGTAGGACAGGAGAAAAAAGAAGAAAGAAGAGTGTGGGGGACACATAGAAAGCAACATTATTTCCCACATCCATGAATATTAAGACAGCAAGGGCAGTGGGCTGCACATTTAGTTACTGCAGCTCAATGGGCAAAGATGTGCCTGTAAGCCAAGGAGATTTCTCTCAGCATTTTGTGGATCTTTCCTCAAAATTTCTTCACCACCTTGCAGCTCCACCACATATGTAATAGAGAACCTACATTCTTCTGACACTTCCAACAAGTGATGCTAATAGATTTGTTAATTCTGTTCAATCTTGCTGGAGTATAATCCAGCTCCCTGCTGTGCAGCAGAGCCGCTCGGCGTGGGGAGCTGCATTTTGCCACCCTGATTGCGGCGTGGAGACCGCTCCTTTGTAGCCAGAGGCTATAAAGGGCCCTGCTGCCCCTCACCTCCTCCTCCTTTGATGTGGCCATCAGGGCAGTTCAACTGCAGTGTTGGGGGGCTGAACTGGCAAAATGTGATATTAAATCTGCTTTTCGCCTTCTGCTAGTTCATCTGGATGACTTCGAATTCTTGGGTTTCCAGTTTGAGGAGCAGTTTTATATGGTCCGGGCTCTCCCCATGGGCTGTTCAGTTTCATGCAGCACATTCAAAACTTTCAGCACCTTTCTTGAATGGGCCTTGAGAGCTAGAACCGGACAACACAGTGTCGTACACTATTTAGATGACTTTTTAATGATAGGGCCTTATCAGTCTGGCCAGTGTGCATATTTGTTGCATCAGTTTGAAGCATTGGCAGGTGAGCTGGGGGTCCCCCTGGCACCTGAAAAAACAGAAGGTCCTGCCCAGGTGTTGACCTTTTGGGGGGTCAAAATTGACACAGTTAATCAGCAATGTAGATTGTCTACAGTTAAGGTCACTGATTTAAAGAATAGGGTTTCCCAGTTTTTAGCAAGACATAAAGCTACTTTGTGTGAATTTCAGGTCCTTATATGACATTTGAACTTTGCGTGTAAAGTGGTAGCACCAGGGAGGGCTTTCCTTCGCCGATTATGCAACGCTATTAAGGTCGTACGACAGCCCTATTTTTTAATCTGCATATCTAAGGATTTAAGGGTGGATTTGCTTGTTTGGCAACAGTTTTTACAACAATTTAATGGTGTCTCCTTTTGGTGTGAGGAACGAAAGCTCAAAGGTAATCTCCAGAGAGCCTCTAATGTGGCTGGATCCACGGGGTTTGGGGTTTATTTTGGTGGATGGTGGTGCGTGAGCAGGTGGCCTTCTGATTGAGTGAAATCAGATATTGTGGCTGATTTAACAATTTTAGAATTCTTCCCATTCCTGGTGGCGGCCACTATTTGGGCTGAGGAATTGGCAAATTCATCTGGGCACTTTCGGTGCGATAATATGGCAACCGTCCAGGTGATAAACTCCCTCACCCCAAAATCCCATCAGGTGATGGTGCTCGTCAGGGCCTTTACATTGCAATGTTTGAAGTTTAATATTCTGTTTGTTGCTCGGCATGTGGCGGGGGTTAACAATGGCATTGCTGATGCTCTTTCCCGCATGCAGATGGAGCGCTTCAGGGAGTTGGCCCCTGACGCAGCACCCGAGGGCGATCCAATGCTGGCAAGCATGTGCAGGCTTGGGAGGCTGAGCTTGTGAGGGCTTTAGGTATGTTCATGTCTCCAAGCACGATGAAAGGATACACTAGGGCTTTACGTGAGTTTTTTTTTTTTCCAATTCAGGGAGCAGTCAGGTTTTAAACAGGGCGTTCAAGTGCCCTTCGAACATTTGTTTCAGTTCTGTGTCTTCCTATATCATAGGGGTTTATCCCTGCAGTCCATTAAGATTAGACTATCAGTGATTGCCTTCTGGCTTAAAGCCCAAGGAGTTCCGGACAGTACTGGGGATTTCCGCATTCGGAAGGCCCTGGAGGGCTGGTCCAGAGAATGTGGGCATTGAGCTGATAGTAGACTTCCCATTTCGCCTGCTATTTTGAAAGGGCTAGCCACGGTTTGGGCAGGCATTTGTATGTCTCCTTATGAGGTGCTGCATTTTCATTCAGCAGCCTTGACAGCATTTTTTTTTTTTTGGTGCTTTACGCATCAGTGAGCTCATGCAGGCATCCAGGAGGGATGTGTCTCATAGAGCTCTGGAACTCAGGAATGTTAACATTGAAGAGCATCAGGTTACTCTGACGCTGCATTTTTCCAAGACGGACCAGTGTGGGAAGGGCAAGCAATGTTGTTTGCTGCTGTGCAGTGACCCAGAATTGTGCCCTGTTAGGGCTTTGCAACAGTTTTTAACAGTTTGTGCTCCACAATTGGGCCCGCTTTTTGTGCATGCAGATTTTTCCTCACTGACTAAGTACTAGTTCTGGGCATTGACATCTAAGAGCATTGGGTAAGCTGGGTCTTCATGGGGTCTGCTTTGCTACCCATTCCTTCTGCATAGGCGCTGCTTCCACAGCTGCGGCAATGGGCATGCCGACCACAGCAATCCAAGGGATTGTCCGATGGAGGTCCTCCTCCTATCAGAACTAGTGTATCCACTCACTTACTAACTTGTTGTCTCCCCCTTTTGTTTTTCAGATTCTAGGCTGACGCTGGTGAGGCTGTGGGTGCTGATCTGTGGCCACAGTATGGTGTACTGGGTGGCCCGGCAGGCCCGGCGGTGTCACTTTGGGCCTCACCCAAGTTTGGGGAAAGGGGCAATAGTTGTGTGGTTGGGGAAAAGGGGTTTACGTTGGCATGGCCTGTTGCCACTGCTTTTTGAGGAGCTCCAAGGGCCTCCACCTACTGTTCTGATTCTGCACTTAGGGGGGAATGATTTGGGATTATTAAAGGGGAAAGTGCTAGTCCTTCAGGTGATCCATGACATGCAGGTAATCAGGTCATGGTGGCCTGAGGTTACCGTCATGTGGTCTGCCATGCTACCAAGACGGCACCAGAGAGGGGAAGGTTGTCCACGCTCATTGGATCAGGCCCAGAGGGGAGCCAGCCAGGAGATTAAGAATGCCATGATTTGGGGATTGGGATATTATCTGCCACACCCTGACATTGTGTCCAAAAGGCTCAAGCTCTACAGAGCAGATGGGGTGCACCTTTTGGACTCTGGAAATTTAATCTTCTTGAGTGATCTTCAGCAGGGGGTGAGGAACCTTTGCACGAGCTGGTGGGGGAAAGGGACTAAGCAGACACTTGCCCCTTTCTGTGGCGGGGAAGGGGGAGGCCTAGCTTCAGTGGGCACCTTGACACCAATATTCAGTGAAGGTAGGGTCTCTTGAAGGGCCACTTCAGGTTGTGGGGCCTAAGGGGACGAAAGGAGACCCGCCTTGGGGTTGGCCTAAAGGATAATCCTTCACCCCCGTCCGTGGGGCTTGGGTGAGGAAATTTTGGGTTCACCTTCCAGATGGGGGCTGGCTGGGGAGCCACCCCAGGCAACTGGGGTTCCTCTCCAGGGCCCAGGTGTTCACCAGGGAAGGCTGAGGGGTGTGGTCCAGTATAGACCTACTGCCTCAGCTAGTCCCTCACCAGGTTGCCTCCCCCTGCTGAAGATATTAGAAGGGAATGAAATAGGTTGATTTAATAAAAATACTTTATTTCACCCCATTTCATGTGTGTGGTCTATTTATTTCACAATCGGACGACAATAACATCTGTGGGCAATTTTCAAGTAATTTTCCTTCAAATTTTGATATATAGTAAATTTATTGGTCTTATTCCTAGCTTTTTCCCACACATCAATCTCTAGTTTATATCCAAAATCCCTTGCCCACTTAATCTTGTAATCTTTAATGTTATCCAATTCTAGATTCCTGTTTAGTAACAGACTATATAATTTACTGATTTTTTTTGTTTATGCCATAATATCTTATCTAAGTCATTTTCCTCCTTCCCTATGTTCCCTCCTTTCATATCCTCTATAAATCTTGATTTTATTTGATAATAATTGAACCAATTAATTTTACATATTTCCTCCAATTCTTCTTTAGACTTCATCCTAATTTTATCTCCTTTACTTTCTTTTATTAAATCTTTATAGTTTAACCATTGTGTCATTGTTTTCCATTTGTTTTGGAAAGCCTCTTGAAGTGAAGTCCAGAATGGCAGTTTGTGATAAAACATTTTTGACTCTTTTCCATACTAACAGGAGAGCTCTCCTAACAAAGTGATTATTAAAATCCTTTTTTACTTTGTCCTTATCATAACAAAGGTAGGCATGCCACCCATAACGATTATCATACCCCTCTAAAGGCAACATCTTTTCATTGTCCAGCTTTTTCCAATCTTGCAACCACACAAGAACTGCTGCCTCATAATATAATCTGAGGTCAGGCATGTCCCAACCTCCTCTAACTTTTGCATCTGTGAGGTATTTCCATTTTATTCTAGGCTTCTTTTTATGCCAAATGAATTTTTCAGATCTCTTTCCCATTCTGCCCAACATTTGTGAATGACTATAATCGGTGCGTTTTGAAATAGGAATAACATTGTTGGTAATATACTCATTTTACAGGCTGCTATCTTTCCTAGTATTGTCAAGTTTAAATTCTTCCATTTTTCCATATCCATCTTAATTTCCCTCCATACTTTTTAATAATTATTTTCAAACAAATCTGAGTTTCTTTTTGTAATCCATAATCTCAAGTATCTCACTTTCTTTCCAATTTTACATCCTGATTTTTTGGACAATGTCTGTTCTTTATAATCTTTCATGTTTTTTGTAAGAATAATCGACTTTTCTTCTTCATTTTGAAACCTGCATAATATCCAAATTCTGTGATAGTTCTTACCAGTTCTTTTATATTTTCAATTGGATTTTCCAGAAATCGAACGAGGTCATCAGCAAATGCTCGAAGCTTAAACGATTGTCCTTTTATTTTAACCCCAGATTTTTTTTTATTATCTCTTATGTTTCTATTCAGCACCTCTAGCACCAAGATGAAAAGTAATGGTGATAGGGGACACCCCTGTCTAGTTCCTTTATTCACTTTAATCCTTTCTGATATCTCTCCATTGATGATTAGCTGTGCGTATTGTTTGTCATATGTCTTTTCTATTCTTTTCCTGAAGTTGTCTCCAATTTCCATCTTTTTCAAAACTTCTAATAGGAAATCCCATTGGACATTATCAAAAGCCTTCTCAGCATCAACAAATATAATTGCTAACTTTTTCTCATTATTTGTTTCAAAGTATCCTATAATGTCTAGAACCAGTCTTGTGTTGTTCATAATTTGTCTTCCTGGGATAAAGCCATTTTGATCTTCATGTACTGTTTCTAATATGATATTTTTCAGCCTCCCTGCAATTATTTCCATATATATTTTGTAATCAAGATTCAAAAGTGAAATGGGTCTATAATTCCCAATTTCTTTTGTGTCTTAGAGATACACTCGCCATAGTCCATATTTCGGGGATTCCATTTTCCTCAATATCATTAAATGTTCCATATAATGGAATGATTATTTCATCTTCCACTAAGTTATAATATAATGCTGAGAATCCATCTGGTCCAGGAGCTTTATTTAATTTTAGTTGTCTTATGGCAGTTGAAATTTTTGCTACCGAGATAGATACATCAAGTTTTTTTCCTTTGTTTCACTGACAATTTTGGTAAATTTTGCTGATCTAGGTATCTTCTCATTTTCTCTTTCTCTTCATTCTCAGCCCTTTTTCTTCAAATAAGTATTCGTAATATTCATAAAAGGCTTCCATTATCTCTTTTTGATTTGTTATTGTCTTCTTGTTCTTGTCAATTTGCAAGATCAATTTTTTTCTATTTCTTTTTTCAGTTTGTAGGTGAGCCATTTCCCTGACTCATGCTCAAAGTTCCTCTGCCTCATTCTTTTTATTTTCCTTTCTATTATGCTTACATCCTCCAAGTTGATCTGATTTTGTATCAATTTAATTTGTTGAGTTATATCTTTTCTGCTTGGATTTTCTCTAAATTCCTTTTCTCTTATTTCTAGTTGTTTAGTCAAAAATCTATGTCTTTCTGATTTTGCTTTTTTGACCTCAGATCCCCATTTAATTAATATTCCACGAATTACCACCTTGCTGGTGTCCCCATACTGATCTTGTTTGCAGTTCTCCCATCATGTTTTTTTTTTAAAAATAAAATTTT
Source organism: Gambelia wislizenii (assembly GCA_030847615.1). Lineage (NCBI taxonomy): Eukaryota > Metazoa > Chordata > Lepidosauria > Squamata > Crotaphytidae > Gambelia > Gambelia wislizenii. The sequence continues at coordinate 154,627,799 of JAUMIR010000004.1, forward strand.
ATTTCTTTTTAAAATTTATTTAGAAAATTCTCATCACGCAATAAATCTTCATTAAGTCTCCAAAAAGATGATTTTTGTGTGTGTCTCCATCCAATTCTGAATTGGATTGTGATCAGAAATTGTTTTTGTTCGTATTCCCATCTTTGTGATGCTTGGGATGAGACTTTTTGAAGCTAAAATCAAATATATCCTTGATAGGGTTTTGAATCTATCCGAGAAAAAGATAAAACCCCTTTCTTCTCCCTTCTTAATTGACCATACATCTTTAGGTTTAATTCTTTTTTCAACTTGAAAAAAAACTCTTAGGTAGTTTCCCTTGAAACTTTGATTTTTTTTTTGTTAGTGATTTTTGTGGTTCTCTCTGTTTTTGGATTTATAACCCCACTTCCCCTTTTTTTCTTGTTGTTGATTGCTGAGTAAAAGAGATTACCCAATTTTGAACTTCTCAAGAATCTAATATCTGATTCTTTGATTCTTTTCTCTTGGATACAGACTATGTCTGCTTTCAATCTTTCGAACTGATGTAAAACTTGCTGACATTTAAATTCAGAGTTAAGTCCTTTCATGTTCCATGTCATTATTTTAAGATTCCTCTTCCTCTTCACTGTTATTTAAATTGTCCTCTTCTTCTTCTAGTTCTATTTCCTCTTCCTCTTGATTGCTTTCTTCCTCTTCTTTTCTTATTTCTTCTTCTTCTTCTTCTTCTTCTTCTTGTTTTTCCTTATTTTGTTTGTCCATTTTCCCCTCTTCATTAATTTCTTCCTCCTGATATGTTTTTTCTCTTTGCTTGTTTTCCCCTTCTCTCTCTATCTAGTTCTCTTTCAAACTTTTTGCAGAATTCCTTGACTTTTGTAATTGAATTAATTTTATATCTTTTTTAATTATATGTGAAGGAAATTCCCTCTATCCTTTCCCATTTGTAATTTATGCAGTTCTTCATTAATAGTTGCATAATATGTTTGTAGTCCTGTCTCTTCATCAATATTGATGGAAGTATATCCTTGAAGATCTTGACTTCATCTCCATTTACAACCAGTTTTTCTTTATAACTTTGTTGGATTATCATATCTCTTGTTTTCATTCTGGTGAAAGAAATGACTATGTCTCTGGGCAATTTTTTATCTCTAGCTCTTGCCAAATTAATTCTAAATACTCTATCAAGTTCACATTCTAGATTTTCTGCTGTATGTCCTATGAATTTTGCCAAGGGTGCTGTTAAACTTTCCACCAGATTTTCATTTAATTTTTCTGAAATCCCGCTTAACTTAATGCATTTTTCTCTATAATGTAGCTCTTAATTTAAAACTTGGGATTCTTCCAATTTTTGTTTTTCTGTTAAATCCTTTATAGTTTTGTGCGATTTCTTAGTAGTTTCTTTCAATTTGTTAATTTCTTCTTTCATTTCTTCCATATCTTTACAGATCTTGTCAATTTCCCCCCCTAACATTTCAGTTTCCTTCTAATTATCCATTTTTATTTCCTTCCAGAGATCTTTCAGTTCTGCCCTTATCTCCTGTTTGAAATCCTTTAATTCCATTTTTAAATCATCAATTATCAATGTATGCAATTCTGATAGCTTCATTGCTTCTGTAGATCCTCTTCTTGTTAATACCTGTGTTTCTGTTGTTTTCTTTATTCCTGAAGCCATCTTTGTTCAGTTAACCCTGGCTCAGCATTTTTTTTCAATATAGAGGTAAATCAATCTGCAACAATCAATATCAAAGTGTAGCTTATATTTTCCTGTTGTTCTTTTGTATTTTAGTGTCTTGTGTTGAACTTTCCCATCTAACTCCTTCTGTTGTAAAATTATAGAATTTAATTAATCATTCTCCTTAAGTGTTTATAAATTTAGTTCACTTTTCCGATGATCTGTTGATTTTAAATGTATGTAAATCAATTCTTAGTGTCTATTAGTTACTTTTCTAGAATCCCTTTGATGAGTTTCTCTTATCTTTATAATAGTGTATATATATATATATATATATTCTGCAAGTGTGATTTCTATATTATATGAATCAATTGTTGTATATTATTGTATTATTATTTTGTTATTGTACTGCATATAGTTAATGTATAAATTGAATATATGGATTGATATATAAATTGTCTTATATTAAACCTCTATCTTTAAATGTTTAATGAAATTGTTACCATCTGTAATATATTCCCTGATTTAACACAACTCATCAAATTTGCTGCCCTCTCTCCTCTCTCTGCTTCTCCAGCTTTCCACATTAATTCCCTTTGTTACACTTGATTTAGGTTCAAATAATATAAATTCAAATTATTAAATTATTCAGTAAATTAAATTCCAGTTCCATTGAATAGAGCCAGTTCAGTTGACCAGTACAGATAATTGAAACAGGTTATCTCCTGTATTAATCAGATCAGATATATATGAATTTAAAACAACTGAGCCACAATATTATACAAATATATAATCAAATACATAAATCTTACATAAATCGTATATCTTATTTATAGTTTGGGTGTTTCCTCTCTACTTTAATTTTCAACTCTGTGTTTCCTTATCTTTCAGTCTTCCAGCTCTCCTCCAGCACTCTTCTAGCTCCCTCAGAGTCTGACTTCCAATCTTCTCTGGATCATTTTCAAACTCTTACTCTCTTGGCTATTCCCAGTCAAACTATTACCTTGTATTTTCTTAAAAGTTCTCATTGGTTAGCAATTAGTCTTTTTGAGATATTATTTATTAGTTTTTTAAAGATAATATATAATTGTAAATGTCCCAAAGTTGTTAACTTTAAGTCAGAGACTTCTCTGCTCTGTGCTTTCAGTTTCTACCTGGGTTAAATTAATGTAATGTAAAGTAAAGTAGGTCATTGTTTTTCTCCTGTGGTATGCTGATCTGTTGCAGCTGAGTCCTTCCTTTGGTCTGATTTTTGCTACTCTCACTGAGTGCCACAAAGTATCAAACAGTCAGCTTTGGGTTTCATGAAGCAAGAAATAATAGAAGTAATAACAGCTAGTAACCAGTAGCCAGTAATTCAATCTTTTAAGTTGTCTTTTAAACCGTTGGAACCATCCACCCAATAAGCACTCCTCTCAAAGTCTTAAATTAAAGTCAAGGAAAGCAAAATTTTAAGTGTTATTGTCAAACTGTTCCAAAACTGTGGAGGGGAGTTTAACTCTATGGGGTGATTGCTTCCCAGTTCAGCAGCTTTCACTCTCTCCGTTTTGCTTGTAGAGTTAACTCCGCTGAAGTACTTAATCCTAAAATTCGTTCCAAAGACCTTTTAAAGTTCTTAAATTCTTAAGGCTCTTAAGGATCTTCACCTCTTGGGCTCCCCTAACCTGTTGTTGTTTCAATTTTCCATTCTGCCACCGGCTCTTGACTCACCCTTACAGTCTTCTATAATGGAGTTGGTTTGCTCTCCACCCCTCTTAACTCTGAGGCTCCGAAGACCTCCGTCTCCCCAAGTCTCCAAGTTCCGCAGGGGCAAACTTGAAGCCCCACACTCCCTATCATCTCCTGAAGAAAGGATCCTCTGGGTCTTGTGGAGGCTTGAAAAAACCCACCTTGTTAATTTAAATAACTACTTCACCATCTAATTAAGCTTTTTTTGCATAGGTGATACAGTCTTAAAAGCAATTCTTACAATCTCTCTCCTTTATCCAGAAAGGAGGCACTCACTGAGGTAATGGTATTACTGCAGAATCAAAGACTCTTTAATTATAATCCACAAATATCTAATGTTAAATGAAAAGATGATTAAAGAAAGTGAAGTGGCAGATTTTTTGTCTTTAGCAGATTTCAGTGGCATGAGCAATTTCAGTGGCATGAGCATGGTGATATCCCTTGGCTCTCTCCCCACTCCAGTCATACCTGTTTCATTTCTACACTCACTTACACAGGTAACAAGGTTTTCTTGAGCACTTGTGGGTGATCTCAAGATATCCTCTTTATCTGGGGAGATATTTCACCAGCTGGATTTATCTCTGTGCTGGTGATTACCACCACCAAAGCCTCTCTCCTCATTGACAATCACCTGGAAGTCCCCCTTATATTCCACTTTCTGAAAGTGATTACATCTTTGCTGTCAGATATATTCTGTCCTCTGAATGTTGCAGCATGGTTCTCAACCAATGAAAAATATTAAGATATAATTTTATATAAGGTTTTGAGAGAATTTCCGCACTTGATTATGTGATTAGAAAGAAAGAAATTCAATTAGTATGCTGAGAGAGAATGAAAGCATCCATTTAAAGTACATTTTAAAATTTTGCTGTTTGATAGTAATTTTTAAAAATAATGAAGAAACAGGACAGAATTATAGGTTTCAAGATGCAAAAGTAACAGGGGCAGAAATAAATAGACTCAAATATCTTTAAAAAGAGCCAATAATCCATAAACTTATTTGAAATCTAGAGTAGTGTTTTGAATACTGTCACCTGAACTCTCCCCTCAAATGGCAGCCTCAGACCCAACAGAGACAGGCAAAAGATGACCAGCATTTCTTGAATCAGGAGTTTATTACAGACAGAAAAACAGAGAGGCAGAAGCATCATCAAAAACAAATAGAACTTGCATGCTAGGGTGCTTATTTAAAGAAGCTTCAAAGCAAATTTTATACTTTTTGAAATACTGTACTATTTGCTTCTCTTGATGACATATTAGTCTTCAGGCACTTTCTACTTAAGCCAAATTCTAATTTAAACCTGTTATTCTATTTCACCTGGTAATACGAGGAAAGCAGAGATAAAAACCAAGAAGTCTTTCCAAGAAACTTCCTGCTCAGATCAACATAAACTGAAGTATATTTTCTCAGGTTGCTGTTTTAAGCAAAACATTTTTAATTAGGCTAGGTTTGGGCTTCTCAGTTTGCTGTCTTTCTTGTTGACCATTTCACTTATATGAAATGGCTGCTGAACTCCATTTCATACAAGCCTTCTGGTCAGTGGTCACATTGTTCCAAAAGGCCTGTCTACACAGTAAAAAAAAAAAAGTATGACATTTGGAAGATCGATCATCCATACATACGGCTATTCAGATGCATATGTGTCATTTGGAAGGGAGGCTAGTGAATCTACCATAAACTATGTGGATTCAGCGTTCAGGAGGATTAGCGGATCTCGGAATAAAATACGTACAGCCGTTCGAATGGCTGATGGTCTGTACACCCCATTCACACACATACGAACAGGCAGTATAATCTGATTGGCTGGCTGAGTAGAGGGGGTGGGGCTAGCAAGGAGGGGAATTGGGAGCGGCCGCCATGTTGGATTCCTGGCTAAGCGAGAGTCTGGTAAGTCCGTGAATTTTATATATATTTATTTTTATTTTACTTTATAAATAAGGAAATCCAAATGTCTGTAAAGCAGGCACCTTTTAAAATTAAAAAAAAAAGCGGCAGGAGATTTGAAACTGCCACTTGGATCACTCACTCCAGCCAGCTGGGGAAGGGGGCTCATATGGAGTTGGGGGGGGGTTAAAAAATCATGTAGGTGGATCGTGTGTATTCGAACGGCTACCTTTTCAGATTTTTTACCCCCCCCGAATGGATTTTTTAAAAATCATGTCAATGGGGCCAAAGTCTTCTATCTTTGAGAAAGATAATTCCATTGCATTATATTTAACATTTCCTTTTGCCCCAGAAAACAGCTGAATGCTTTAATCCATTTAATTAATAGATTAATCAAATAAAGTGCTAGCTAATTAACATGAAGGCAATTTTTAATTAGGGAGTAGTTCAGCTTGGGTGTGTTGCTGAAATAGTCAATGAGCATGAAAATACTGAAAGATAGACATTTCTTCCATCACAGAATGGAGTAAGTTATTTATTTTCTTTCACTGACCACAATGCAAATTATTTAAGCATTCAGTATCCTTAAAAAGATGAGAGTGTGGGCGTTTGCGACCAAGTGTCAAAAAGCCCCCCACCCCTCCGCTTGCCCACAAGGATACACACACATGATGAACATGCACAAAAAGTTTATTGTACAGAAAAAAGGATAATTGGCGGAAAGGCCGCAACTTTCTGCTTGGTGATAGGTGTTAGCGGTTGGACTGGGCATGAGTCAACATAGGCAGGATGAAAGCCCTCAACCTGCCCGATACCCCAGTCCACCCCGAAGGTGGACTTCAAGAGTCACGTGGGGGATCACGTGATCAAACATGTGCCTGGCCGTGAGACCTTGTCACGTGTTGGATCACATGTCCGGAAGTGGTTTGCCCATGTGATGGATCACATGGCATACCCACATGCCTGGGCCTATCCCCCTGGGGGAGGGGCTTGCTCAGTGGAGGTCCAAGCCCCTGACCTGGCCCACCAGCCTGCAACTCCCCCACCCCCCAGATGGGTAACGAACTCATGCCCACCACCAATAAAGCCGAGCAGAGCCCGCTTGGCTTCCGCCAACCCAACAGCTATCACCAGAAAAGAAAGACCCACCGCCTGGAGGGATCTGCCGCCTTCCCCTAACTGTGGAGGAGAACGAGTTCCGGACGGATGTATGCGGAGAAGACCTTGGACCTCCATCTTCCCAGGTGATGGATGTACGCTGATGGCATGCCTTCAGCTGCTGCAGTGGTGGCTGCACCAATCCAAAAAGACTGACCGCTGAAGTCGCCAGGAGGAAGCCCAAGATGCTTCAAGGCAGCCCAAAAGACGCTGACAAACTGGAAGCGCATTAAGAAGGATAAATCCTTGTGGATGAAGAAAGGGCCAGGGACGTCTGCACGCCACTCAAGGTATCTCCGTACCAGGTGTACTGGGCAAGCCGGAGAACCTTCAAGGGCTCGAAGACAGATGACGGCCCCCTGGCCGCGCTGATCGTTCTTGGACCTCCGAAGCCGCAGGTGGAGGGTCCCGTCCCAGGTTGATGTCTGAATGAAGAAGAGCGTGCCCAGTCCCAGAAGCCTTGTCTCTGCAGACCACTTCCCCGATGCGTAGGGCTGCAAAGAAAGCAACCGAGAAAGCAGAACGAAACAGAAGAGTTTCAGACCTGGATCGACAGATGGTCGATAGGGCCGAGATAAGTTTGCACAAGAGATCAAAAGAGACTGGTCTGCGAGTGTCCTGTTTGCTTCCTTCCAAGCGACGCCATCCCTCCATGGCTTTTCGGATCAGGAAGGAGCCACATGGATCTGCCTGCCCGGTGGCTTTGCTGAAGAAGGAGATGGCAGCAAGATGGAGGGAAATGGTTCTGGAGGCGAGGCCATCGTCCTTCAAGGTCCCAATGAAGTGAAGCACTTCTCGTTCCGTGGTAGGACAGGAGCACCCCTATCCATGACGCCTCCTGAAGTTGTCAAACTGCCGGGCCACCCGGGAATAACTGGCCCGGGTGGAAGGTGCCAGAGAGTTAAGGACTCCCCGGAGCACCGTTCCTTCCCAAGGTGCCAGAGTTCGACCGGGAAGGTGACCGGTGAAGGATCCGCATCCGGGGCCAGCTCCCGAAATCTGCCATCCTAGAATCGAGATAAAGCATCCGCTATTTTGTTATTTACACCTGGGACATGGCACGCAGTGAAGGAAATTTTGGCTGAGAGGCAGACCAGGACGAACTCTCTGACGAGTCACATGACCTGGTCAGACTTGGAAGATTGAGAGTTAATACTGAGAACCACCGCCTGGTTGTCGCACCAGAAACATACTCATTTGTTGCGGAACTCGTCCCTCCACAGATGGACAGCCACAAGAATGGGAAAAAACTTGAGAAATGTTAAATCTCGAATAACATCAGAATCCATCCAGCTAGGAGGCCAAGGCTGGGCACACCAGTGACCATTAAAGAAAATCCCAAACCCAGCGCCCCCCGCCACGTCCGAGGGGACTTGCAACCCTGCCCCAAGGGCCGCCTCCCCCTGCCAAAATGTCACCCCGTTGTAGTATTTCAGGAATCTAAGCCACACCCTAAGATCCTTCTTGACCCCCTTGGTGAGCCAGATGCGATGGTGAGGGGACTTCACGCCAGTGGTGATTCGAGCCAGCCTGTTACAGAAGGGCCTGCCCGGGGCCACCACCCTGCAGGCAAAGTTGAGGTGGCCTAACAATGATTGTACTTCTTTCAGTGATGCTTTCTTCTGATTCAGGAGGGAAAGCAGCAACCGTTTTAACCCTTCCAGCTTGTCTTCGGGTAGTCGCGAGACTTCCGCAACAGAGTCTAACGAGATCCCCAAGTAGGTGATGTTGCTGGTTGGGCCAACAGTTTTGTCTGGGGCCAAGGGGACACCAAGCTCCTGCGCCAGCTCCTGAAAAGACTCAAGCAAAAACCCGCATTCTGGCCCCCCGGCCACCCCAATCATAAGAATATCATCGAGGTAATGTGTGACCAGGGCCGAGCCAGTCCTACGCTTGAGGGCCCATTCCAGGAATGTGCTAAATGCCTCGAAAGTGAAGCAGCTGATGGAGCACCCCATAGGCAGAGCCATATCATAGTACCACTGGCCCTGGAACTTAAACCCCAGCAAGCAGTGGTCCTCAGGGTGGACTGGGAGCAGCCCGAATGCGGACTGGATGTCGCATTTTGCCATAAGGGTGCCCGGGCCGCAGGACCTGACTAGCTTAATCGCATAATCAAATGATGCATACCGTACTGAGCAGAGTTCAGGAGGTATGGCGTCATTTACGGATGCCCCCTTGGGGTAGGACAGGTGGTGGATGAGGCAAAATTCTCCTGGAGTTTTCTTGGGAACGACCCCCAAGGGGGAGACTCTGAGGTTGCTAAACGGCGGTGCAGGGAAGGGGCCAGCTACCCTCCCTGCAGCACATTCCTTGGCAATCTTGGTGGCCACAATCTTGGGAAGCTCAGAAGCGGACTTGAGGTTGCCTGAATCCGATGCTAACCTAGGGCCTGAGGCAGGGATCCTGAACCCCTCGGAGAACCCGTCCCTGAGATACGAGGCTGCCCGCCTATCGGGATACAGAGCCAATAGTGGGAGGAGCGCCTGGGGCTTGATGGGCATAAAAGCCATGTGGCTCCTACCAGGATTGCCCCTATTGCTTCCCGTTTCCTTGCCCGGCGCTGCTGCCCAACCCTGATTCCCACTTGAGGCCGGAGGAAGCAGGGCGTCCTGAGCGAAAGGGCTGAGTGGAAGCACCGGGTCAAGGACAGCTGGTCCTGGGATGTGACCCGTAGCAGTTCTCGCAATAATGCTCAAACTTGTAACGGGATCACTGGCATTTTCCAGCATTAAATTCCCAGCAAACCAGCCGGCGGGTATCCCTCTTACAAGGCTTACCTACCTTGGGTTTCCCCTTGATGTGAGAACCCACAATGACAAGCCAAAGCTTGTCATTGATGAGATCCCACCTGGCCCTGGTGTTCCGGGAAGCCCTCTTGCAGAAGGTGGAGTCATACTGGATGGCTGCCGCTTCCCCTGCCAGCGACTTGGCCTTGAGCACGTTGCTCAAGTGGTTGGCCAAGTGCCACCCTTGCTCAGGGTAAGCCATGCCCACCATCCCCATAAAAACCGTGAACTCCGCCAACCAGTTGGGGAAAGAGTGTTCTACCGGCTCTGGTTTCTCCTTGTCGGAGGATTTCTCCAATTTGGGGGTGCTGCCTACCTCCCCTTCCGGCTTAAGGAGTGAAACAACATCCACATAATATCCCTTCAAGATAGTGTTGCGGGTTTTTCTGTCCAGGTGGATCCCGGGAGGGTCCTCGTGGTCCAGAAAAAGGCTGGGCGTGGGAGGCCCGGCGGAGTCCGCCCCATCCCGCCATGCCCTGGATGGTCTAGCAGAGCCCGGCTCCACGGCAGCCCTGGCCTTGATGGTCCAAGAGGGCAACCCCAGGACCAGTGCTGCTGTAGACCAATACCCTGCCCGGTCCAAATCCTCATCAGAGGACTCACCTGAGGATCCCTCGCTGTCTGAGTCCTTCCTCTTACGCTTGGCCTGCCTTTTTCCGCCTTCCTTCTCCTTCCTGCGGTCTCTTCCTCCTGAGGCTCTGCCCCCCTGCACTGGGGAAGAGTCGACTGAGGACACCACACTGATCTCACTAGGCGAAGGTTTCCTACGTTTTCCCTGCCGTCCTGCCATCCTTGCTGACTGCTGTGTGGCCTGATCCGTGGCGGAATGAGCCGGGAGTTGGCCGGGAAATAAATACCCGGCCGGCGGACCATAAAGGGGACTAGCCCCGCCTCCCGGCCAATCAGCAGCCACGCTGAGCGCAGCCCCTGATTGGTCCCAGAGAGGCAATACCAGCCAATCAGGTGGGGGCAACCCCCACCTGATTGGTTACCCTGCTATCCTCTTCCCTGCCTGCTGGAGCAGGCTGGGAAGAGGAGGGCTAACATGGAGGCGCCCATGCCACCATGCGGAGGCTCCGGGGCAGGGAAGACACCGGCCGCAAATGCGGCTGGCCAGGTAAGTGCTGGCAGCCATCTTTTAAATATTTCAGTTGCTTTCTACACTTATGCACAAAGAACTAATTGCAAACTGCACACGCCATGCAGTTTAAGACCATTTATTTTTAATCTTCAAGTAATCTCCAAATAAACATGTGCAATTCTGATCCTGTTCAGGACCAGCATCTGGAGGTAGGAGATGCTTAAAAATCAGGAGCTCATGGTGAGTGGTGATGAAACAGAAGGAAGAAGAGGAGGGAGAAAAAAAAGACATTTTGCTAAGAATTTTGGGGGTGGGGAGGAGTAGACAAGGAGAAGAGAATAAAAACAGGGGTGGGTAGGAAAACCTTTAGAGAGAAGTCGAGGGGAGGAAAGAGCATGGGAGAAAACATATTTATCTGGGAGCTGGGTGGAGGGAAAGAAAGAGAAAGAGGATGAAGAAGTGAAATCAAGAATTAAAAGAGAAAGATATAAAGTATGTTAGCAGAGCAACAGAAGAAAGCCAACTGTGCTAGCCTTTTTGCTTACAATGATGCAATCTGCTATGAAAGGACATTGTACTGCAGCTTCAACTTTGTAGGATAGGGTGTGGATGGTGGGTACAAAAGTTGGGAAGGTAAACACAAAGATAGGAAAAGCCACAAAGCAGTAATCCTGTAATACTGTTGCTACAGATGCTGAGACTGAAGATGCCAGCCACAGATGCAGGCGAAACATCAGAAATAAATTCTTCCAGAACACGGCCTCACAGCCCATGGGTGGGGGGAGGAAATAACCTATGGATGCCAGCTGTGAAAGCCTTTGACTTCACAATGCTGAGACAGTTTAACATTCCCACTCACTGACCACTTCTTCATATTGAGCCCTGGTGGTAGCTGTGGTTTGAATACCCTAAGGAGTAGAAGAGGGAGGGGAACCTCTTGAGAATCTACAGCAGCTGAGGAAAGTAACATAAAGTTTAAAAAAAAAACAAAACCTTTGCTTTTCATGGCAAGTCTCTCACCCTGAGTTTCTTCCATTTACTCTGAGTCCCAAAGAAGAGAGGAAATACTTTAAGATATTGGAACCCTAAATGGCCTGTGCTTATATTGATGGGTCACATTCTGGGCAATGCTGTTTTCATATATCCCCACAGCCTCAAAATCTCTATATTTTTCCTCAGATTCTGTCCCCTCTGTGTAACATGAGTATTAGTTTGGGCTACAATTTACAAAGCCATTTTCCTAGTCCTTGGGGTGCAGTAGCTCAGCTTAAGCATGAAATGCTGAGACCAGAAATCTTATTACTAACAAGAAAGCTTGCCAATAAAGTGCCTGTCACAAACATTCAACCTTTGATAAATAAATAAGTAGAACCAGGCACTTTGGCAGTACAGTTGAAGTCAGAAACTAAATTACACAGTGAAAATAATACATTCGCCATGGCTTCTGCAATCAGGACTGGAAAAACTCCCCATAGCCAGTGTAAAATTTTGCCAGCTCTAGAAATTCTAGTGAAACTTGGATTTTATTTCTAATATTTAGGCCAAGTTAAATATTATAACAAATGCTCAGCACCTGATGAAAATAGTAGCCTGCTTTCCTTCAGTACACCTAGTAGAATTTACCTCTCCTTATGATGTGACAAAGTTATATATATTCTTGTTCCCCTGACATTGAAAAAGATTCACTTATACTAGGGAGGTGACGAAATTTTACTAAATTACTTGTTTCAATAACACAGGCTATCTCAACACATTAAGACACCCCACTGAGAGTTTAGTAACCAGCACAAGAATTCTCACCTCCAGTATCATGATGGAACAAGCACTTTTTTTTTTTTTTTTTTTTTTGGTAACTGTTCCTGCAGTTTACACAAAACCTGTGTTTTTCCTCTTCATGAGCTGAGCAAGGAACATGTGGCAAACACAGAAGGATTTGGCTGAATGATCAGAACCATACAAATAACCCATTTAGGGATTCTAACTTTTTTTTTGGGGGGGGTAAAAATATCCTTGAAACAAAACACAATTTTGTTTGTATATTGTAGATACTTTCTTCAGGCATTATCCATGGCCATATAAAAGCATAATAAATTGTCAGAATGATGAAACAGGTATACTTGTCTAGTGGATGAAAATATAGGATGGATGGATGGATGGATGGACGGATGGATGGAGAGACAGATAGAAAGAATATATGTGTGTGTGATTTATATCCCACCTTCTCTCCATTAATAGGACTCAAAATGACTTGATAATAAAACAGTAAAAATACAACTAAAATATATAATGATTTCTTAAAAAATATTTTAAAAAACACATCAGGTTTTTTTTTGAAAAAACATACAACACCATCCAATAAAAAACCTCTTTTACCACACACAAAACCAGTCACCAAAGGCCTGCTTAACCAAAAGATCTTTGTCTTCCAGCAGAAAAAAAGTAAGGAGGGAACTGCATAGCCTGGGATGGTCACCCAGCAAGCTTCCCCCATCCATGCATAGGGAGGGATAAGATCAGAATTAATAGCACCCAATCTAAACGTTCATGTTTCCCAAGTTGTTCAGATAATGAGTCCTTCTCAGTTTTAGCCTTGAATTCTTGTTTGATGAACAGATGTGATGTATTGAATCACATAAACACCACCACGTTAAAAAAAATATTAAAAGCTTTTTATTGGGACTCAATTTATTTGACTATCAGTGATTCCCAAACTTTGGTCCTCCAGGTGTTTTGGACTTCATCTCCTAGAAGCCCTAGACATGTTGGCCAACTATCAGGAATTCTCAGACATGAAGTCCAAAACACCTGGAGGACCAAAGTTTGGGAAACACCAGCCTAGATAAATAAAGGTCTGAAAAGAAATAGCAGCTTCCATGCAGTTGATCATGCAGCCTGCTCTCTCCCTTCGTATTATGGGTATAAAGAATTATCACATTTTTTTCCATCTTGAAAACATTGTGAATCACCATGAGATTTTTTTTTTTATCACATTGAGCAAGAATTTTCAGCAAGGGGGGGGGAAGTCACCTTCTCTTACCCCCTCCCTTTTTCCCAGGGGATTGGAATCCTCTAGTGGGTTGTTTTGCCATGTTGAGACAGTCCATGTCAGCCAACAAGAGACTGGCAAATCCCAAGCAGCAGCTTGTCACTCCCTCAGCAGTTCAGGCAGAGGTCTGTCCCATCACCACCTGCCTGATCTTTTAAAATCAAGATTGACAGAGGCTGATTTTGGAATGGTTTTAGGTTTATATGGCATTGCCATGAAAGCTTGCTAGTCTTATGAAGACCCTCTCCTTTTCTTTCTAAGTCCTTCTTTGTTTGTTTTTTAATGCTTATATACCATATTCACCTTAAATTTTGCTTGTGATGAAATTTAGCAGAAGGATCAGATCAGTCCTGCTCACAAAGTCATGTCTAGAGCACCAAACTATCTTGTCTGGGGATAAAGAAGGTCCATAAATCATTAGACCCACACAGGAAACTTAGAATTATGACTGACTATGAAACTTGAGGCCAGAAAGAATTTTCTCTCCTTTTTTCTGCAAATTATTCACTAAACTCAGAAGCACCTCTAACTTTGTCAAATCCATTTTTTCTAACCTTACACAGAAGGGCAATTTAATTTCAATAGTCTGAAACAATTTGATAGCTTTTTATTCCTTAAATGATTCCCGGGGGCTATGACTGCAGAACCTATTAGCATTTTTTCTGTCTGTATGGGGAGTTGTCTCTGGGGACACAAACTGATTATTAATAAAGGAGCCTGGAAAAATTGAACATGACGTCCAGCCTCTCTGGTAAAACAGAATTTTGTTAAGTGACAAGAGACATTAAAAGCCCTTGAGAGACAGGTCTCTTGTCAAGCTCAAGGGACATCAGTTGGTATTGGAAGAAAAAGTTTTACCTGTAAACGTAATTTTAATTTCATTCTTTGGATGAAAACAAGTACATGGGGTTAGGAAGGAAGGGCAGCCTATTCCATAAACTGGTTATGTCAGTGTATCTAAATCTAGGCCAATTTAATCTTAATAATCTGAATGAGAATAAATTGGCTTGAGCTGAAATTTGCTGCTCTAAACTTTGTCAGGGATTTGCCCTTCCTGTACTTTTGCCTATCCTGTTTCCTAGGAATATTTTCTCCCCCTGCACATACTGTACAATGCAATCTAAGGGGTAGTCCACATGGTGGGAAAAAAAAAAAACCCTCTTAGAATCTGTGGGGAATCCCGTGTGTCCTAATGGGATCCAGCAGCTTTCCATCCTTTTCAGAGGGAGAGGGAGCAAAAGTCGGGGAAAGACCATGACAGAAGCCTCCAGGACTTTCTCTGAGTTTTTAAAAAACACCAACGGACATGCACACCCTTGCCTGTTAGGAAAACTGAATAACATTGCATCACATTGTTGAAGAGGACAGCTGATTGGTTGGACGTATGCAGGGAGTACAGCTTGGTAAGATGGCAGATTGCAGAACCACCATGTTGGATTGTCGTCATAGCAATCATGCACTGAGATGATGAAACAGGCTTTCTTTCCTTGTATTTTTATTATTTAAGAAGAAGATTGCTCTTTCACACCTTGGAGTTAGGGTTTTTTTTTTTTTTAATTGTTTGTTGGGGGCAAGTTGGGGAGTACAAAACTGTGAGTAATTCACTCATGGCCACCATCTTGATTTGCTGGTGTGTCTCCATATGAACAGGAAATACAGAGAGCATCACACAGCAGCAATTTTGCCAAAAAAATCATTGAGACAGATGACAGCTGCTGTGAATTGGTGTTTCTGCACACCAGTTCTAAACTGGCCTGCAAATTCAGGACTTGTCTTTCTAGGATGCCTGCAAGTGGGTTAATTACCTGTGTTACTGACTCTGATGTTGCACCCAGTGAAAATGGTTTTTCAAAGTAATTCATTATAATTATAGTTCCAAGACTACAATATAGTTTATTTATTTATAGTTTTAAAAGTATCAATTCACCTCTCTGTTTCTCAAAATAACTAAAATAGGTACTTTAGGTTACGTAAAACACAATCTGAATGCTACTAAACGTTAGTGTGTACTAGAAAGCATCCACCTTGTTGTATTACCTGAATTGTGTGGGGTCCATGGGGAGCCCACTAGTGTCCAAATTTTAATATGGGGAATTCTAATTAGATCAAGATGGCAGTGAAAGGCCAGGTAAGGGCAGGATATTTTGACCTATGTAAACAAGTACTCACTGATGGGACTCCAAGCCAGGGGGTGATTTTTTTTTAATGAAAAATAAACAGGGGAATGCACACATGCATACACTCAGGATTCAAGCATTCACACAAGGCTATCAAAGAAAATCGAAAGTATTGTGGTAGAGGAATAGAGTTCAGGATGATGGGTTCTACTATACCTGTCTGACGAGCAGAGATTTGTGTAGCAGAAGTTACTCAGAGTGCAGCTCTGAAGACTGCACAGCAAACTGGCAGTGACAAGGTGTGAGAAACTGCAACATTTTGGTGGTGTTTTGGGGTGATATTTATGTTCAGTATTCCCCTTGAATATTCCCCCTGAAGGGGTAAATTTGAGTGGAATACAGTACAATATCTGCAGAAGTTTCCCAGGATTAGCCAATGAATTCTCTGGATGTGTTAATGATAATTAATGTCTGAAACATAAAAACTGATTGGTGTCAGGCAAGCCTCTATTCTTTTAAGACAGAGAGGAAACCTTGATAAGATTATTAAATGACTCACTTCTATGTATGTCCAGGAGAATTAGCCCATTTCCTCCCTAACTCACCAGTGCCATGGCAGTTTGCATAATCCTTTCCCGGGTGTGTCTTTTAGAAATTTTAGCAGGCTTCTTCCTTAGGTTTTCTGAGCAAACCTTGATTCCTTGTAGTTGGGAGTCTGGTCTACTACTGATCATATGGAGTGCTAGTCATAAGCCAATTTAAGAAATATAGCCAATTAGTGAATTATTAAAAAGAGTTGGGGGTGTCAGGGCAGGTAACAGTTGTTTCCTCAGTAACCACAACAGAGCACCAAGAAGCAGCAACAGCCAGCACTTGAACCAGGTGACATTCTTCCTTCACTATTTTATGAATCAACACTCCTGTAATTATAAAAAATAACCAAACATTTCAGTTGCACTACAAAAGGAGTGAAATTATCCTTTAAGTTACAATTGTAATACATTAATGCAGTTATGCATTGATATTTATGTGTTACTATTTATATTTCTATTTTCAACTACAGTTGTCCCTCTGTATCCACGGATTTGGTACCCATGGATTTAAGTATTCATGGCTTGAAAATATTCTTTAAAAAGTAATAATCCAAAAAACAAACTTTGATTTTGCCATCTTATATAAGGGACACCATTTTGCTATGCCATTGCATATAATGGGACTTCAGTATTCACAGATTTTGGTATCCATGTGGGGTCCTGGAACCAAACCTCAGTGAATATGAAGGGGCAACTGTAGTTGTCTCTAACTTACTTCATCCTGCTATATAAAATGTTTATCTGGACATACCTAGCTCTGTGGAATGACTTCGTAGGATTTATTCATACTTACTATCAATGGAATAGAAACTGGAATAGAAATGGAATAGAACTGGCTTCATTCTACCCTGCTGTTACTAACACTTGACTCTGGAAATCCCATGAGTGCGACAATTAGTAGTGTACAACACAATACCACAGTCATTATCCAAGCTTCATTTGCAAGTCACCTAGAACATGGAAACCTTAAGTATTAGAAGTCTCAAAACATCACCTATGGATCAATGGATGTGTGGAAGCCTTTTCTGAGTTAAGACAGATTCAGACCTTAAAACCAAAGTGAGTGGGCTTATAACATGGTTATGGCATGGTGGGCTGAGCTCAGAGCCTAAAGTTAGAACAGGATCTGGTAAATCATGAAGGAGAAATGTTTTGGGGAAGAAGAAAGTATTTACCTCTCTCTGGCTTTTCTTCGCAAACGAAGATTCAGGAAGGACTCATCCCGCGCTTTCTGCAAGTGCGCTGATGACTAAAAAGGCCAATCCGAGATAAACAAGTCCGGTTGCAAAAAGCACAGCAGAAGGTCTCCTTGGGTGATGTTTTTGGGTTGTGATTCTTTCTGCGTTGTCGTTTCTCTTCAAGACTTGTTCGTCGTGAGTTCTCAAATAAGGCTGCAGCATTGTGGATAGTGCATCTCCATGCCTCCCGATGTGAGGCCAGGGCGGACCACCGTTGGTGATCAATTTGGCCGAGCCTGAGATGTTGTTTCAGGGAGTCTTTGTATCGTTTTTTGGAGCGCCCCTCTTAAGGTGACCCGTAGCGAGTTCACCGTAAAGTAGTATTTTTGGGACGCGATGGTCCTCCATCCTAGAAACGTGCCCTGCCCAGCGCAGCTGTGTTCTCAATATCATGGCCTCAATGCTGGTGATCACTGCTTGCTCAAGGACAGCAACATTCGTCACATAGTCAGTCCAGTGTATATTTAGGATTGTGCGCAGACAGCGCTGATGAAAGCGCTTGAGGAGTCGTAGGTGGTGGCGATAGGTGACCCATGTTTCAGATCCATAAAGGAGGATAGACAGTACGATGGCTCTATACACACTGATTTTTGTGCTTTGCCTCAGGTGTTTATTGCTCCAGACTCTTTTGTGGAGTCTTCCAAATACACTATATGCCTTTGCTAATCTGTGATCGATCTCTTTGTCCATCTTGGCATTTGAGGAGATGATGCTTTCCAGGTAGGTGAACTGCTGAACAGACTTGAGCACAGATTTGCTGACAGCAATGTGGGGATGGTGGTGTTCGTCCTGTGGTGCAGGCTAGTAAAGAACTTCTGTTTTCTTCAGGTTGACTTCTAGCCCAAACAGCTCTGCAGCTGTTGCGAAGCAGGACGTTAGGCGCTGCAGAGCTGCTTCTGTGTGGGCGACAAGGGCAGCATCATCGGCGAAGAGCAGCTCACGGACTAGATAGTTTAGAGTCTTAGTGTGAGCCCTCAGACGGATTAGGTTAAACAAGCTACCATCAGTACAGTAACGTATATAGATGCCGTTGTCTTCTTCAAGCTCTGCCATAGCCCTTTGGAGCATTGTGCTAAAGAAGATTGTAAATAAAGTTGCTGCAAGAACACAACCTTGCTTCACTCCATTAGTTATTAGAAAGGGCTCTGAAAGAGCATCGCCATATCTGACTTGACCACGCTGGCCCTCGTGTAGCAAGATAATCATTTTAAGGAATTTGGGGGGACATCCTAGTCTTTCCAGGATCTGCCACAGACCTTTTCTACTTACAGTGTCAAAGGCTTTGGTGAGGTCGACAAATGTTACATAGAGACCCTTGTTCTGCTCCCTACATTTTTCTTGCAGTTGCCTAAGGGCAAATACCATGTCTGTAGTACTCCTATTGGCTCTGAAGCCACATTGGCTTTCAGGGAGAAGTTCTTCTGCAATAGCAGGAACTAATCTGTTCAGGAGTATCCTTGCAAGGATTTTTCCAGCAATAGAGAGCAGTATTATGCCTCGATAGTTTGAGCAGTCAGATTTTGCACCTTTTTTCTTGTACAGGGTGATGATGACTGCATCTCGGAGGTCTGATGGCAGTTCCCCTTTTTCCCAGCAATTCACAAGGAATCCGTGGAATTTTTCGTGGAGTGCATGACCTCCGTGTTTCCAAACTTCAGGTGGGATTCCATCAATCCCAGCTGCCTTGCCGTTTTTCATCTGCTGTATGGCCTTAAGGGTCTCTTCCAAAGTGGGAGCTATGTCCAATTCATTTTTCATTGGTTTTTGTATCATATATTGGATAGCTGAGGCTTGGACTACTCGGTTGGCGCTAAAGAGACTTTGAAAATGTTCAGCCCAACGATTCAGGATGGAGGCTTTATCAGTAATTAATGTTTGACCATCTGTACTGTATAAGGAGCTTTGGACCTGATAAGTAGGTCCAAACACTGCTTTAAGAGCTTCATAAAATCCTCAATGGTCACCCAGATCTGCACAGCATTGTGTCTTTTCTGCTATATTGATCCAGTACTTGTTCTGCATGTCTCGGAGTTTTTGTTGTAGTTTGCTACATGTGAGGCGGAAAGCTGCTTTTCTTACATGACAGGTTGGCTGGGCGAGGTATGCCTGGTGAGCAGCTCTCTTCCTTGCCAACAGCTCCTGGATCTCTTGGTTGTTTTCATCAAACCAGTCTTGATTTTTCTTGTGGGAGAACCCGAGGGATTCTTGTGCAGACTGGAGGATACTGTTTTTGATATGTTGCCAAAGCACTGTAGGAGAAGGATCTGTAGGATCGTCTTCAACTTTCGTTTGAAGGTTTGCCTGGAAGTTGTCTCTCATGGTAGCTTGTTGAAGATTGTTGACTTGGAGTCTCTTCTTTAAGATGCCACCCCTCTTAGGTTTGAACTTAAGATGAAGATTTAGTTTACATCTGACGAGGCGATGATCTGTTTGGCATTCTGCACTGGGCATCACTCGGGTATGATGGACATCACGAATGTCTCTCTGACGGACTAGAACATAGTCAATGAGGTGCCAATGTTTGGATCAGGGATGCATCCAGGTTGTCTTCAAGCTATCTTTCTGCTGAAAGATTGTGTTTGTAATAGTCAGCTGTTGTTCTGCACCCAACTCTAGCAGGAGGTGTCCGTTATCATTGCAATTTCCAACACCATGCTTGCCTAAGACACCTTTCCAGGCTTTGGAGTTCTTTCCTACTCTGGCATTGAAGTCACCAAGGATAATAATTTTATCTTCTACAGGGACTTTTTGTATGAGTTGGCGTAGGTCTCTGTAGAATTTGTCTTTCTCTACAGGGTCGGCTTGCATAGTTGGGGCATATATACTAAAGAGAACAACATGTGGGAGGCGTAAGGAAATAATGCGATCAGAGTGTCCTGTTGGCAAGGTTTCAAGTTTGGAGGCAATGGAGTTTTTAATCATAAAGCCTACTCCTGAAAGATGTTTTTCGGTATGGGGTTTGCCATACCAGTAAAGTGTGTAGCCGGTGCCATATTCTTTAAGGCTGCCTTCCTCATGGAAGTGAACTTCACTAAGAGCGGCGATGTCAATATTAAGCCGTGATAGTTCATGGGCTATTAGGGCAGAACGACGCTTGGGCCGTCCACTATCTTCAGAGTCTTGCATGGTTCTGATGTTCCAGCATGCAAGTGTCAGTTTATTTACACCTTTGGAGGCCGGTGTGTGCCTTTGTTTCTTTGCCTTGGTTTGACCGCATCAGAAGATTCCCGTTGGCCGCGGCTAGCCAACCAGGTAGATGGGGATGAGCTTTCGTTAGGCCACCTTTTCTAGGCCCCTCTCCATATGGAGCAAACAGTGCTCTCCTTAAAAAAGGCTGCTTGGTCATTCAGGATGCTGCCGAACAAAACTGTCATCTCCCGGGTCAGCCTCGAGCGACCAATGTCCTGAACCGCCTGCATGCAGGGTTGGGGCTGCGGCTTCCAGTGCATCTTTACACCTGCCGGTTTCGTCCCTCGCCAGTCGCTACAGGGCTTTTTTGGAACTGGATTTGTCCTTTGAGCCTGTGCAATGGATTTTTCTGGTGGAGCGCAGCGTGCACAGAACTGGCCTCACCCTTTAAACCAGAGATTCATCTGCCGTGGCCTTGCAAGCATGGACATGGCAGGGAGGTCCTCGGGCTGTAGGTTTGATTAGAGTTTCCTTCTCTTAGATGGTTGACCTTACAGGGTTGGACGAGTACCATCTGCCCGGGTTTGGGATTAGAGTTTTTCTTCTCCTAGGACGGTTGCCAAAAGGCTAGAGAGCCCATCCTGCCCTTTGACGCTCTTTGTCAGACCCTTCGGTTTTGACCTGTCTGGCATGGGAGACCCTACCAGTGGCTATTATGCCACCGCCAGCATAGTTCAAAACATCATTAGGGTACGCAAGCCTCTCTCCCACGACAAGCGGGCATCAATGGAGAGGGAAAAATATTCAACACACACACCTAAACGGTATTGGGACAACTCTGTCATTTAATAGATTAAAAAAAATGCTCATCAGAGATGGAAAATCCTTGGATTCCATGTAATATGCATTTAGTGATGACCCAGAAGAAAACACAGGAGAATTCATGGAATGCAGACCCAGAACTTGGAAAAGGGAAATGTTCTTTACTTTCTTAAGAACAGTAAAGAAATCTTCTAAATCAGACCAATAATTATGTAGAATTCTTTTCCTACTGTGCCCAAACAGATATTTCTAGAAAACCTGAAATCAGACCTTGATGGCAATGACACCCTATTATTTGTATTTCCCAGAAGCTGGTACTGAGAAGCATGTTTTACTAATCCTGAAGGAACTGTTAGTTAACAGTACACACTGCACCTTGTGTCATTATCCTCCATTAATGTATTTAATGTCCTTTTAAAACTGTCCCCATTGCTGACCATCACTAGATCTTGTTTTAGTGAGCCCCATAATTTAACTTTGCAGTATAAGAAGTTCTGCCTTTCATCTATTTTACGGAGATTACCAGGCACATTAAAAGTGGTGTTATACAAATGTCAGGAGATCACAAAAGGCTCCCTTTTCAGACAATGTCGTCCCCCCTCGTTATGCACCTGTTATGCTCTGTTCCACCTGACACTGCTTATTATTGAGAGGAGGAGCCATCAATAGATTCCCTGTTCTGTTCCTGTCATGGATGTTCCTGCTTGTGACAAGGTCCCCATTAAGCTGGCAAGATCCCAGTGTCAATGTGCGGTCCCTGCCAGACCACTTCCAGGTCAGATCGGGACATCCAGGTAAGTGACACATTTTTTATGACCATCTCTGGGTTACTTCTACCTTTTAAAGTGTTTTTGTGGTTGCTGTAATTATTTTTCTTTTCCTTTTTCCTTTTATAATTTCCTGAAATCATGTCTTCTCATGAGAATCTGTGGGATTTCAATCCAGGGAGTGAAGTGTGCTCCATTAGAACTCCATTCACTACTGAGCTGCTGGAATGATGGGAGAGGAGGTAAGTGCAGTGGGGAGGGTGATTGTGACATGACAGGGATGGGACAGGGGTGGGAATGGAGATTGTGGGACAGGAATTATTTTTTTGTTCCTGTCTGATAATCTCCTAGATCTCCCACCATTTAGCTTCAGTGGATGACCCCAGGTTTCAATATTGTGTGTGTGTGTGTGTGTGTGTGTGAGAGAGAGAGAGATAGAGAGAGCGAGCTCTCCTAATCTTCTTTCTCCGTAAACTCACACATCTCTGTCATGTCTCCTTCTTACTCAGCTTCTCAGAGCCTTATTTCTGTTCTACATTTGAGGTGGAAGAGTAGGGGCAAGATTTGCAAGACCAACTCCTACTCCAACTAAGGCAGTTGCCTTTTCACCAACCCAGTATTTGATGAGTCTTTTGCTACTTTGTTAATGTTTATGGCTTATTGAGAGCAAAGAATCAGCCAAGTACAACATAGATTACTTTAACAACCACTCAGTGGAGAAAAAAGGTCATTGTGGTTATAAAACTTGAAACTAGAAATAAAACAAGAGAACAGAATGATAGCTGAGTTTAAGGGTGTCTCAAAAAAATAATGACATATTAAAACACCATATACTTAAGAGTCCAACATTTCTTTTAAAGGAATGGTTTCAAAACAGACACAGAATACATATTTGTGACTGTCTGTCTATTCACTCTAATTTAAGATTTTACGGGGGGCATTCATTTGCTACTTCTAGGTTCAGCATTGCAACCTTAGTTTTAGCTCTCATACTCTTGTGACAGTGATGTTCAATCAAAGTAATAAATGCCCTTATTTCTTTAGGACACACGCAGATAGCTTCTAAAGATATTTCTGACAACAAGGTTAAAGCAGGCCTATTCACACATATGATTCATTATGTTTCAAATAATGGTCAAGATCAGTTATTATACAGTGCTGAAACAAACAACTCCAGGCAAATAACCATAAGTGTCCTGTCCCACAATATCCACTCCTGCCCCTGTCCCATCCTTGCCCTTGCCACAATCACTCTCCCCACTGCACTTACCCTCTCTTCCGTCGACAGGGCAGCCTAGGAGCTCCACTCACTTCCTGGATCAAAATCCCATGGATTTTCATGAGAAGACATGAGTGTGGGAAATTCAAAAATAAAAATAAAAGTAACAAAAAAAAGTGACAGCAAGCATAAAAACACACTTTAAAATGATCATGTAACCCAGGGAGGGTCATAAAAAGTGTGTCACTTACCTGGATGTCCTGATCTCACCCGGAAGTGTTCTGGCAGGGACCTCCCCTTGATGCTGGGATCTCACCAGCATAATGGAGAACCTTGTAGCACACAGGAAAATCTAGAACACAAATGGAATGGGTCTTCTCGCATCAATAAAAAGCAGTGCTGGCAGAACAGCAGCATAACAGGTGCATAATGAGGAGGGAACAACATTGTCTGGTAAGAGAGCCCTTTTGCAATCTCCTGGCATTGCTGTAACACCGCTTTTGATGTGTCTGATAATTTCTGTAGTTTTACCTTTGTTGGAGGCAGAAACCTCAGAGTTAGTCTCAGTCCATATTTTCCTCTTGTTTACAATTTTCCGTGTTGAGACAAAATGTGGTATCTTCAAATCTAGGAAACACATTTGGCCACCCATGAATGTGTTTCATAAGTTATCATAATGCATATGTGGAAGAACTTCTCCACTATCATGCAAAAATGTGTTATTGTTTAGGCTGTTATTGTTAATCCCTTTTGACATTCCAGACAAGCAAAAAGAAGAAACACAGTTGTCCATGTTGATAAGGTAAACACACTCCTGAAGTGGACCATAAACTGGAACTACTTCTCAGGATATGTTCATACTTGCTATCAGGAGATTGGGAGCTACATTCCCGACTTCATTCTGTTCTGTTGCTCCTAACAGTTCAATCTGGGAATCAAATGAGTGGGGCCTCCTGTGTTGGCCAATAACAATTTGAGCCACCTAACCATCCATCAAATCTGCTGTACACATAAATTCTGTCTTTAAAGTGACATCACTGACATCAG
This sequence comes from Gambelia wislizenii, assembly GCA_030847615.1. Classification (NCBI taxonomy): domain Eukaryota; kingdom Metazoa; phylum Chordata; class Lepidosauria; order Squamata; family Crotaphytidae; genus Gambelia; species Gambelia wislizenii. The sequence goes on from JAUMIR010000004.1 coordinate 154,652,066, forward strand.
TGGTAGCACTAGCGGTATGCGGAGATGCTGACATCTGTCACTATCAGAAGGAGGGGTGACACTGACCTTATTAACTCCACAGACTGACATGATTGTGGGGGAAAAACTATTTGGACAGAGTAAATTCAAAGGGAATCTCTAGACTGAGATCAGGGATGAAAAAATTAATAATCATTTTATTATTATTTGTATGTACTCTTCAATGATTTTCCCATTTTTATATGTTTGGTGGCTAACAAAATAAATAAATAAATGTAATCACAGTGTTGCCAAAACTGTTAAAAATAAAGCAGGAACTGAAACTACTACAACTAACCGACAGTATTGCGGAGTATATCAAAAAGGTCCATAGGTATGTTGTGTGTGAAGAAGTTGTTTCAAGATTTTGTGAGGACTTGCTTGAGGTCAAAGTCTTGTGGGAATACAGCTAGTAGGAGGATTTTTTACTTCTATAATTCAGTGCCAGTGAACCTTAGCATGAGCATTTCATGTAAAACTACAGTCTAAGCTGCCTCGGTTAGGCTTTACTGAAAATCTACCAGCTTACAAACAAAGGAATATATCCTTCTGCAGTTTCTCTCCCTAGCAGTCTATGCTAAATTCTGACATATTTCAAACTGTTCACAATCTCAGACTTTAATAAAGACCTTGTTTTGAATGACATCTTAACAGATCATGATGTGCTAGTAGTTTCAACGAGTTCTCTGCTATTAAGAAACACAAATACTTTACCCTCAGAAAAGACATGAAAGTTAAACAAGCATGGAATTTCATGAGGGCATTGTTTCTATGGCCACATGAAGACATGCCTCATTATGGAAGCCTGGAGACTGTACGATTCGTGTCCCATGTTAACCAATATTTTCATTTGTCTTGCTTTGAATAATGATGTATTCCCAGGAGGAGTGTCGGTAATTGCTTTTCAAGCAGTTTCTCCCTTAAGGAAATGTTGAGTTTTAGGGAGGAAAACTCTTAATAATTCTTTCCAGTTTCACATTGAATCCTCCCAGTGGCAGAAGACTCCTTTTGTTCTGAATTAGTAATCAAAAGCAAAATATATTCCCCTCCTCCAGAGTCTATAGATATAAAATCAATTTCCCAGGGTAGAATCTCTTTCATTGGGGTAACTCTTCTTGCTTCTCAACTGTTACAGCCATCTCATCTTTCTAATATCCATCTGTTCTTATAATTCCTATAATTCTATTATTTTCTTTCTTCCTACCCCTCCCTTTCCTTTCTTTGTTTATCTCTGATATAAATCCCTATCAGAAAGCCAGCTTCTGTGGATTTTAAAAGAAATGAATAGCTTTATATTTTGTTGTGTTGTCTACTGAAGTCAGCTTTGCCTTCCAAACAGACTAGGGGAAGAGGAAAATCACAAATCTGAACATTTGTAGAGCTGCAATGAATATTTAGTATCTTCCCATTACTGCAGGGAAAGTACATTTCAGGATTAATGGGTAACATAATTCTTCATCTCCTTGAAAGTGCCTCTTTGATTAAGTGTTCACTTTTGTCACTGCTGTCCAATCTGGTACATAAGCAAGCGTTTTTGTGCTCCTCAGTAACATGTAACTAAATAAGTGCATTTAAATTCTACGATAACAAAACTCCATTTTGTTTATGCTACTGCTAACTAGCGTTGTTAGGAACCTGTTCCCAAATGGCTGTCAGGTGTCTGTTTCTTCTGATTGCCTCTGTTGACTCTCCCTCCCTCCTTCTATGATAGGAAAATATTAATACAGAGATAAGCTGAGATACCTTCTCATGATGTAGGCTGCAACACATTGGAGGATGGAACTGTCCCTTGAATGGGAGGCAAACGGTAAAAAAGCATGTGGGATCAATCAGTGCTGCAGCAGAATTGTCATGCTGGAACCCTAGTCTCATTAGCAGATAAGTAAAGAGGGTCTCATGTTCAATATGGGGAGAGATTTGGTGTGTGAGTGGGAGGGAAGAAAAAAAAATCAAAATGGGTGTACATAAACCATGAGCAAAATCCCTTTTGTCATGGCACTGTGTGGACAACTCAGGGAAAGCAACAAGTTTGTCCTTGGGCTAGGTTTTCCCAGAAAAAGAAAGTAGCATGTTGCTGCTGCTGCTTCAAGCAAAAGCTCAAGAGCTGACAAGAGAACTTATTCCTCTCTGCATCAGGTGCGGGGGTAGAAAGTAGAGTTGGCATCTCTTGCCATTTGAAATTCTGATGAAAGTAAGCACAGGCTGTTGCTGCTGCTGCCGTCTACAAAACCTCAGTGTACTGACCCCCTGTTTTGAGTTGGGCACAGTGTGTCCTATGGGCTATATGCAGCCACTGTACCCCACTTTTGTGGCCTCTGAAGTCCCCCATCACTCCTCTAAAGTCTATCAATGCCCATTTTTTTTAATTAAAAACTTGTGTGATTTGAGGGAAATATCTCCCCCCAAAAACATGAAAGCAAACAAAAATAATATTTTCTTCCATAAGGTGCATTTTACTCTGTGTTCCCTTAAAAAACAACAACAACAACAACAACAAACACACTATATTTTTTTCTGCAAGCCCTATCATCATCATCATCATCATCATCATCGTGTCAGTGTCATCGTTATCATTTATTTCTCCCCATGGGTCGATGGCATGAGAAAGTAATGATGCATCACTCCCTGTTCCCATTTTGAGTGGGGCTACAGAAGATAATTCAGGTAAAGTATTAGAGGCTTGCTATGGGGCTGTAAGGCTTGGAGTAGGGGTCTGTTGGAGAAATTAACCCTTAGCCCTCATGCAGTTTTCTATCCCTGGCTCCCATAGTACTAGTCTGAGGATCCTGTGGCCTCCCCATATATTGCTACATACCAATTTTCATCAGCCTCAGACAGCATAGTGACTCATCAGTTAGGGGATATCTGCTTCAATAATATCTGAAGAATCACAATCTGCTCTAGAGAATAAAAACTTATCCCCCCCACACACCCTACTGCTTTGAGATTTTGTAGGTGGGAAGAGTAGTAGTGAGATGGTAGTTTGATATGTCCAAGGATGCTTTGAAGTTATGTTCATTAAACTACACTTTTTCTTACTACATGGAAAACTGTTTCTAGAAACATATGGGGATTTCAACAGAAGTTTGTTTTATGTTGTAGTCCCACCATGTGTCTGTAATGTCAAAGAAGAACTTTGGGAGTGTCTAACAACATTCTTAAGATTGTGGCCAACTTGTTTCTCTCTTACAAATAGATTTACTTCAGTTGCCTGGAATGTGATGCAGACAGTTTAAAACTAATAAATACTATAGTGAACTTGATCATGTTCATTTGGATTGTGATTATATATGTCTGTTAGCAACCATGGCCTCAAACAAATTTCTCCCTTGTCCAATAGACAATTGCTCAAAGTTATATATTATTCACATGCAGGATAATCTAGTGATGTAGCAGAAAGACTTCCACTACACTAGGACATTGGGTTACTGTGAGAGACAAGCAAAGTTAAATGGGATAGTTTGTTTAGTTAACAATTAATAAGCTAAAAAAAGGTTAATTCCATTCCATTTACATTTGAAAGGGAAAATGAACTGCTAAGTTTGTATTAAATTGCCATTTAAATTTAAGTAAAATACCTGCATTAAAAGCCCTACAAAGAAAAAGCTGAAAAACATCATCCAAGATTTGGTTGGCAGGCAAAACTCAGAGAGTTCTCAACAATGGTTGCTCTTCAACCTAAATAAAAGTGAGTAGTGGGGTGCATCAGAGTTCTGTCCTGCACCTGGTGTTGTTTAACAGCTTTATAAGTGACTTAGATGATGGAATAAGAGGCATAAATATCTAATTTTCAGATAACATGGAAAGAGGGAGGTAGTGAATACCTCAGGAACAGAACTCAAAAAGACATTGACAGATTGGAAAACTAGGCCAAAACTAACAAAATGAATTTCAACAGAGATAAATGCAAGGTAGGAAAAATGAAATGCACAAGTGTAGGATGGATGGCCCCTGGCTTGAAACTAATACATGTGAAAAAGATCTAGAGATCTTAGTAGACCACAAGACAAACATGAGTCAACAGTGTGTTGCATTAACCAAAAAGTCAGTGCAATTCTGGGTTGTATCAACAGGAACATAGTGTCCAGACCAATAAAAGTAGCAATCCCACTCTATTGCACTTTTGCCAGACCTTACCTGAAATATTGTGTCCCGTTTGACAAGCTGGAATGTGTCCAGAGATGTGTCCAAGATTACCAAAAGTCTGGAAACCAAGCCTTATGAGGAATGACTTAGGAAGCTGACTGAATATGCTTAGCCCTATACTATTTAGCTGCATACAAGAGAAGCAGAATGCCTATGTACCCAGGTGTCTGAATCGCATGGATTTCCTACATGTGAGGAACTACTAGTTTGTAGTAGTTCCTACAAATTACAGACTTTTGCACTGAACACGTGGGCACTAATGAGAAGGACAGTGGTATAGCTATGGGGGAAGAGGCAGAAAGAAGTCATAGCCTCCAAAATAAGAATTCTTCTCCCCATCCAGTTTCCTTTTACTGGTAGTCTGAAAATATCTAGTATTGCAGAGAGTGAGGCACTGAAAATCATTCATACTTACAGTCACTCTTATACTTGCTGTTTTTTCAGTCTAACATGTAAGCATGACTGCCTGGACTGAACAAATCTAAAATGTCTACTAACAGATCAAATTATTCTTGTAAGTAGTATATGTTGATGTTCTTCAAATGTATCTAACTGCTCATATATGAAAGGAGAACATTTGTAGAAGTGGCTTCAATCAAAAATGAACGGAGAGGCTTTCGCTTTGGGCTTCAGTAAATGAGTTTTGTTTTTATCAGACAAAATGACAATTCCACAAGAAATGGTATGTCAATTGTTTCCTGTGTACTGTCTGTATACTGAAAAATCAAGTAACAAATTAATCTAGTTTTATTTTCTTTCCTTGCTCATTTTGTAGTCAGCTAAAATTCATAGACAATCTCATTATCATATAAACAGAGAATACAGTTTCTATTTCTTCTATATAAATTTTCACTTATGTCCACAAATCAATTCATATAAATTGTATTTTAAAGTCACTCAGAAAATAAAAACACACTAATAAAGGAAACATTTGCATAAATGGGATGGGAAGACTTCACATTTGTCTGTTTATTTTCTGGCATTATGTTATATCTGATGTAATGATCTCCTGCTGTATTTTGCTGAAATGGAAGTTAACAAAGAATGAGATGGAACACTGCTTACAATTTGTTAACAGAAATATGTATCTTTAATATGGGTAGGAAAAATCTGAATAAAGAAGGTAAAGTTTTGGGACTGAGCAAAGTGGGCCATTAAGAGCGTACAAGTGGCAGCTGACTTCAGTGCCAGAGAGCTGTGAATCGGTTCTGAGTTTTAGTTAGAACTTTGAAGATGTCCAAAGTGATGAACCTATTTTTAGGAATTAGACTAAGCACCTTGGATACCTCATTTAAAGTTTGTACTAAAAGTGAGTGTCATGGTCTGCCAGGACTCTGAGGACTCAGAAGGCGAGGAGGCTGAGCCAGTGGCAGAAGAGCTGGCTGAGTCTGAGTCTAGCCCTGAAGAGCCCAGGGCTCAGCAGCCTAGCCCTCCCCCAGCACAGGGTCCAAGCCTGGGAGACATAGTGGAGCAAGAGGTAGAAGAGCAGGTACCTACCTTTAGCCAAAGGAGAGCAGAGATGGCATGGCTTCGTCGTTCTCAGAGATTAAGAGACAGAAGGTCATCAATCACCCCGCAGCTGGGAGTGGGAGCTGGGCCAACATAAGCAGCTGTGGGATGCTGAGTTCCTTGTTGCAAGCAGTCTGCATTTCCTGGAGGAAGCCTCTGCCTGTGACTCTCATGAACTTTGCTATCTTGAGACTTTGGATATCTTGACCTTGGACTGCCTTCGTTGACCCACCTGCCGGAACCCTTTTGACCTTGGACTTTCTCTTCGTGCTTCACTCTCTCTCTGTGTACTTCTGACTCTATAGGACTGCTACTGACAACACCAGGTACTGTGCTTTTCAACTGGGTTGTTGCCAAGCCAGGCTCCTTATCAGCTATTAAGTTGGCTTCCCGACAGCGAGAGCAGATTAACTGCTCCACTTACAAGGAAGCCACCAGCCACTGCTGATATTTTCAGTGAATATTATTGTTAATATTCAGTTATTTATTTTTCAAATAACCTCTGTTCCCAGAATCCACAGAGTTTCTTTTAAGCTTGCCTGGGACTCCTCCCAAGAAGTTCAGTAGCAGTTAATTTCCCTGAAAGAATGATTTTCTATTAGCCTTCTGCAGTGGAAGGAGAATCTCAGGGGTCGTTTACATGGCAAAATAAATACTCAAAGAATGCGACAAGAAGCCTGATAGTTCCCACACATTTCGAAGCAACAGCACACTTTCCAGAAGGAGGGGGTGCAAAAATCGCATAAGTCGCGCAGTATCAGCTTTTGCTAGTTTTCCAGACCTTTTTGATTAAGTTCGCAAAAATGCGCATAATTTGTCATGGGAATTAACCATCGTGTAAACTGGCATCTACCTTTTCGAATTACTGTGAGCAGAGCTGAATCCTGATTGGTTGGAGTGACCTTTCTGCTTTATCCGAATAGAGGGGTTGGAGAAAAAAAATAACCCTCCTTCTGCTTGCAACCCACTTTGGAAAATTTGCTCTGAGCCCTTCTTGACTGTTTCAAAGGAAGGCTTTAGGGGTTTGGAAAATGATCATGAGGAGGAGCCCGTGCTTCGCTGCTGTGAGAGTGTGTGTGTGCGTGCATTCGTGTATGCGGGAGAAACAGACAATTGCATGTTCATCCTTTTGTTTGTTTGTCCTTCCATTCATTTGCCTGCATTCAAGGCTTCAAACAATCAGGAATAAGGCAAGCTTCTGTGGTGTGTGTGTGTGTGCATGAAGGGAAGGGAAGCAGACCGCTCCAGCATGCTTTTGCTTGTTTGTCTTTTCATTCACTCCTTTCTTTATAGAAGCCTTTCGGGGCTGGAGAAGGGAGGTTGACAGATCGCTCTTTCGATTCCTTGTTTGTCTGTACTTTTTCTTACCTCTCATTATTTATGGTCTCCATGACCCCCTCCTTGCTCCCTTCCCGCCTCCTGCCTGGCTTTAATCATCTGGAGGTGATCCCCCCCCCACATTTGCCTGTGTGAATTAAGGAAAACAGAAAGTGTCTGGATCTGGCTCATCTTCCAAAAATGCCAGGAGTCATGTGATTTATGCACTCCTGATGTGAAAGAACCGTAATCCGGAATCTTGCAAACTTTTTCCTGTCATGGAACCGGCCCCTCAGAGAACTGTGAGTGTTTCAGGATGCATTTTCTGTCCCAGAATATGCCCCGCTATGCCTCACAAGGTGAACAAACCTAATGCACACTTTTGAAATTAATATTCAGATTGGAACAGTGCAATCTTTTGGATTGACCCATTTGCAGAAGTCTGTGATGCTGTTCTCTGCTCAGAAAATGAAAACGATGTGTATGTCAGAGAGATACGCATGCAAGATGTCTATTTAGGCTAAATGTGCATAAAACATATTGGCTGGCATCCTGTTCAGCAATTACAAGATTGTAATTGGACTAATAGCTTTGTAACTTTTGAGATTCATGTTTATGGTCAGAAATGACCAAAAGGACCCCCACCACAAACACACACATAGACCCCCAAATTTACCTTTGCAGCCTTGCAGCACCCAGACTGAAGGGCTTTTGAGCTGTTGCTGATCAGGGTGCTGGGGAAGGATGTCTACAGTGCTTTCCTAGGACTTTCTCAGACACAGGGGAACACAGCACAAAACTGGAACCCAAACCACATCACAGGAATGCTACAAGAACAGAAAGGGTGACATTACAAGGTGCACGCGTCCTTCAGCTTTTCCGGGGGCATAGCACAGGTATGAATAATGCATCACTTTTTTATTGGGGGGGGCTAAACCATCAATAAAAAGGGACACACTATTCATACCTGCATTACACCGCTGGAACAGCTGAAGGATGACATTATCTGGTAATGTCACCCACTTTTGTTCATGTAGCATTCCTATGACATGGTTTTTGCCATGTCTGATAAAGTCTCTAGTCGCAGGGTGAATTGAGACAAACAGTTGTGGCAGAACACTGAGGCCCTGTTCTTGAAGTGCCCCATGACAAGGAGAGTGCCCATGACAAGGTCAACAATGCTTAAGAAGTGCTTCAGTAACTGCCAGTCTATAAAGTTAGGGGGTTTTTTTTTGGGGGGGTGACATTGTCAGACATAACCATGATGATGGAGCTCTGTCATCACAGTTACATTGATGACACAAGATCTTGGCCTTGGATCTTGAATCTTTTGCTATCCAGTCTCCAATGGGTATCACTTACAAAGTATTCAGCAAAAAAGTATTAATATATTTAGCTGTTCCCTCAAATGTGTCCTAGAATACTTTAAGACAAGCCACTGTTCTGTGACAGGGGTAGGGACACATTTATGTGGAAAGCAGAGAGGCAGGAAGTCTGAAAATGAAAATTGTGCTCCTTCAAATTTTTTTCTCCTTAATCTTTCATTCCAGAGGATGGGCTCTGGAACATCTCTGCTTTTCTCTTTTAACACTTTTCTGTTTGGCTCATGACTGCATCTTCTGCTTTATGCAGTTAGATCTTCCCCTTGCTTTTCCTTCTAATTTCTCTCCCACTGTAATGGCATATATTCATATAATTGAACACACAATGGGAGATTGGCTTCCTGCCAATTTGCCTCTAGTCACCCCCTTCACATGCCAATGGCATAATGAGACTACCACAAGATCACCAATATTTGGACTAAACAGCTTACCCCATTCTCAGATGTCTAGTGATGGATAAACTCTCTCAGTGCAGACAGTAAATATGAATGCATTATTGTCTAGGGAGGAGCCAGCAGACGCCTGAAGGGGAGATCAGGACAAACAATACAGCTCTGCTACAAGTGGTTATGTGATATTGCCTTCATCTGCTAGTATCAATGTGTTGTGTCAAATTTGTATAAATACCTACAATGGTCAAAGAGTCCAGTGCATAGAGTCCAATGCCTAAACCAACTAGTTTCCAAATAGTTATGTCCAAGTAGACAACAACATCTTAAAATGCATATGACCTTGCTTGGTTGCCTGTTCTTTGCACTCTGAAGCAGCCCTCACCTCTCTATAGTCTTATTCAATACTTGTTTTGTTTTCTTCTCTAACTGGCTCATTTTACATTTTCTGTTGCAATATTATTACCCATATCCAACATGATTCTGGCAATAACACTGGAACTTTAAGAGCCTCCCTTCTTCAATCCCTTGAGCTAACTGAAAATTTGCAAAGGGGTGGAGGTCCAGGTCCTTGAAAGAAAAATAGAGGCAAAGGCACAAACTGTTGAATTAACAGTTTCCTATTCAAAAATTAACCAGAACTGACCTGCTTAGCACCCAAGATCAGATAGGATTCAGTGCCTAAAGGAGCAGGTACTTCTAACTACAAAGAAAATACAGTAGCACCCCCGCATCCACTGATTTGTCATCCACTAATTCAGTTATCTGTGGATGGTGACAGTGGGGTGTGGATGGGGAGGGAGGGGTTGAAGCAAAGTGGTCATTGTTTGGTTTTGTGTCTAAATGAAATGATAAAGACTATTGGTTTTGAAAACAGCATTGCTGTCCCATGCTTGTATACAAGGGGAACTAACCAGAATTATGAAATTTTGATAGCGTTTGTTGATGATTTATGTCTGATCACAAAAACCAAGAAACAAGTGAATAAGTTCAAACAAGAACTGGGTTCAAAATTCTAGATGAAAGATCTTGGTGAAATACAACAGTCTCTCTCTCTCTCTCTCTCTGGCTTTTCTTCGGAAACGAAAATTCAGGAAGGACTCATCCCACGCTTTCTGCAAGCGTGATGATGACTAAAAAGGCCAATCAGAGATAAAATACAACAGTATATGGGGTAAATTTCAAAAGGCTTGAAAATGGTGGTTTCATATTGAGCCAAACCCAGAAAACTGAGAAACTGTTGTCAGATTGTAATATGGGTGACTGTGAAAGTGGTTACTGATTTTGTAAATGTAACTGATGGAAGGTTGTTTGAATATCCTGAGTTGTTTCATTCAGCAACATGAGTTTGCTGTACATTGCTAATTGGACACACCCAGACATTGAATTCTCAATCAATGTACTATCCAGAAGGGTATCCAAACCAACCCAGGATGACTGGCAAGGTTTGAAAAGGTTTCTGAGATATTTAAAAGGAACCATTCACTATGGTGTGCAAATCAGTTCACAAGGGTGTCATGACCTTCAATGCTATTGTGATAGCAATTTTGCTCAAGAGATTCCAGAAAGGAAATCAACATCCGGAATGGTAATTACCTATGCAGGTACACCTATATGTTGGAAAACCAAGAAACAATCCATAATTGCCTTAAGTTCCACTGAGGCTGAATTCAGTGCTTTGTCTGATCTAATTTGTGAGCTGACATAGATTAATCAAGTGTTCATTGATATGGGTATTCCAATGCAGGAGTCTATAGAAATTTTTGATGACTCATAATCATGCATTCAAATAGCAACTGCTGAAGGGGTCAAATAATGGATCAAACATATTGCTGTGAGGTATCAAAATGTAAGAGAAACTGTCCAAGTGGGATTGATCACACTGACCTATTGTCCATCAGAGGAGAACATTGCTGACATGTTCACAAAAGCATTAGGTCCAACCAAGAATCAATATCTGTGTAACAAATTGGGTGTAATACCAGATATGTAAAATACATCACTCTAAACATGAATTTAGAGGGGAGTCAGAGTATGGGATATGCAATACATGAAATTCATGTTGTAAAGAGATACAAAGCAAATCAATTTGTCTGCCTGAAGTGGGCACAGAAACTGTAAACATGACTGCAGCTGGCCCATGTTATGAGAACATTACCTTGGTGTTTGTTTCATGCTTATCTGTGTGAAAACTGAATGAGACAGGCTATTTACTGTCTATAGTATGTGAAGCTGTACCCAGTGTGTTTTTTGTGTTGTATGCTGACTGCAGGACTGAGCAGTGATTCAAAGAGCTATGTCCTGAGATTTTGCCACAGAGAGGAGCCTCTGTTGTTTATTGTATATATTCTAACATGTTTCAATAAAGTATAGTTGTTTAGACACCACCTGAGTGTCTATATGGTTATTGGGCATCCTAAAGGATATGCTGGGGACAACTGGAGTTACTTCTCCTACTCTGCTATGATTTTTGGCTGCCTGAATCTCTGACCATGTACAGAGTGTCCAGTGCACTGTAACATGTCAGAAATATTATCAAAAATTCAAATAGTTATTTATTGAATTATGTATATATATTAGTATGCCAATTAAGTCAAATCTGAGAAGATATATATATAGATCGTATATACACACTGTTATGTCAATCAGACAAATAAATAAATAATGCTAAGGGAGTGTGACGTGACAATAGCCAGGACCACCAGGTGGGGACAAATGAACTGACACAGTGAAAACAGGCTTAGTAAAAATAACCCACCAAAATTAATCCATACAAAGAAGAGTAATATGCAAGTGCCATCAGGTGGCACTAAAAATAATGGCTGCTACAACGCCAGCAAGTGCAGCATAATCCACACTATGAAAAGACCTCTATGGAAGCCAAGCCCACTTGGAAAGACTCTCGCTCCAGCAGGTCTGCCAATGGCCTGAAAAGGGGGGAATAGGCTCTCACAGCGGGCACATGAAGCACTATTCAAGTAAAACAAATCTAAATATCTGGAGTGGTGCAGTGTGGAATGCACAATAGGGGGTGGAGGGGAAGAGACCAACACCCCCCCCAGTGAATGAAGCACCAAGTACCGCAAAAAGACACCACTACACTGCAGACAGATTATACCCCCCAACTAAACTAAAATGAAGCCCGATTACTGTGGAGGCCTTTGAAAACAAAGCCTCCCCACTGCTGAAATGCTCCCCTGCCACCAGAGCCAGATCAGCGCATGAAATGCTACTCAGTTACAATAAAGTGTGCTTAAAATTTGGGCTGCTGCTGCACTGAGCATTATAAGCACCCAGAGCACTAACACATCCAAAGAACACAGTTAAATTTTTTGGAGGGGATTAATGAAGCCACAAAATAAAATGGAGGGAGGGTGAGGGTTAATGCAGCAGATTCATGGAGCACTAATTTGCTCCAAGGACCCAGTGAAAATTGAGTGGGGGGGAGTTAATGAGACCAAACAATAAAGGAGGTGCCAACAGGTGTGCAGCATCACTGCAGATATTCCCACAAAGGTAAAACACCACCCACACCCCCAAAGAGCCCCAACTCAGGTCAGGCAATCAGCAGAAAAAAAGGCTGCAGTGGTAGAGACAAATGTTCCCTGTTCAGCCTCTCAACCACCAACTGCTGGATCAGCCCCCCCAAACCCTCAGAAGTTAGGAAACAAGGTCAAAGGTCTCCTCTATCCTCCTCTCCAATCTGTGATGGAAAGGATGAGGCAGAGGGTGTTTGGGCTTAACTCTGCTAGCAATAGTGCAGGTTCCGAGACTGAATTTACTGGCCTCTATCCTGCTCAATGTCAAAAGGGGGTTTCTTCAGCACAGCCGTGTCAGCACTGGTAACCCTATTTTGTTCTAACTTTTTTCTATTACCCTGAACACTATCAAGGCATCTTCAGATCATTCCTTCAATGCCTGACAAGCAGCATTCAAACAAAAGGAACCTGTTTTCTTGAATTGCAGAAGGAACCATGTTGTTTCCTTTTCAATGAGTACAGCATAGAAGAATAATGGAGAATCAATTTTCCACATTGCATGTGTAATTTCCTACTTGTTCAGTAGCTTACATGACAGGGGGCATTTTCTCATGGTGTTATTATTTTAATGTGTGATCTGGTTACCTGCTTAGGCATCTGACCTTCATATGTAATATATAGTTATTGCAAAGAATATCATTCATTTTAATGTCATTACACCACCTTTGAGTTTTAGGATTGACCATAGGCTGTACAAATTCTTTAGAGTTCTGCATACTTTATTTGGTGATGTTAGAGGAGGCCTATGTATTCTCGTAGATAAAATAGTCCCAGGTCAATTACAGTGAAACAAATCCTTCCACATGAACCTCATCACTTCATTACAGCTATGCAAAGTTTAAGTGGTGTCAGATGGTCTTTCATGTTCCAATTTTTCACTTCTGGTAGAAAATGTAAAAAAAAAAAAAGTTTGAGAATTGTGTATTCAATATTTGATCATTAGGTGTCATTAGATATCACCGAAAAGATATTGTGCCTTGATAGTCCAGGAGAAACCAGGTCATCTTTCAAACAAAACAACATAGATGGAACCTGCCTGAGCTTCCTTTCCATCTAAGCTTCTTTTCCATCTTGGTGACAATCAGCCTGCTTTCCTTGGATCTTTGAAAGCAAGATGAAATATTCCTTAAAGCTCAGCAATGTAGGGGTAACCCAGAATATTAATGGTTTCCGGTGGTAAAACTAAGACCTTGATCTCACTCAAAATGCCAAGAAGCTACTGGGGCATGGCAAAGCAGCAGGGAATTTAAGAATCTCCACCCAATCCTTCTAATAATTGCCCTCCTATATTGTACCTAATCCACAGGACCAGAAGTGGTGGCATTTGAAGCAGTTCAACCATCAGATTAAAAAGGCAGTGTAGCACACTTGTCAAGAAAGAGAAGTGAGTAGGATTATGTTACCTTGGAGACTGTAAAATGTCCAAGCTAATGCACATTCAACACTTGTTCTGATATTGTATCTTGCTGAATGAAAAAAATAAAAGAAAAGACTATCTAAAAGCATGTGAAGAAAATTATAGGAGTCAAACACAAAGAGCAAAACCACTCAAACAGTGCCCCCAACCCAGAACTATTGTTAACAAAGGACTTTATCAGACTGACAAAATACACTATCCTAAGGATGCCACATAACCATGAAAGGGCGCACAGATCAGATGATGTCAGCTTTTCACAGTTATGTCCTACCCCAAACCTGTCATTTTTATCAATGGCTTAAGCCATCAATAGATCCCCCTGCCACTTTTTTTGCCAGCATGTGATGCCTCTGTCCCTTTAAATTTGGTACTTACCCTGACAATGCCCTCTCCAGCACGAACACTTCCAGGTCAGATCGGGACATCCAGGTAAGTGAATATATATATATATATATATATATATATATATATATCACCTTCCCTGGGTTACTTGGGACCTTTAAAATGTGTGTGTGTGTGCTTTGTGCAACTTTAAATATAGTTTAAAAAAAAATTCCCGCACAACGAAATTGCACAAGATTTCAAGTGAGGAAGTGAACGGGGCTCTGTTTACTTCCTCTTTATTGCCAGGGAGACTTTGCCAGGAAAGGAGGTAAGTGTGTGTGTGTGTGTGGGGGACATTCTTTTGCTGGCGTAGAACTGGGTTTTTCTATGCTGGCAAAAGAATATTTTAATATTGGTAGTCTGATAAAGTTCTAAGAAATATCAGGCTAAAAATTTGGTAAACTACAAAATCCAGACAATTATTTCTTGTGACTGATGTTAATTACAAGCCCCTTCATCAGAATATCTTCTATGTAATGTTGTTTAAATGTTAAAACCCCTCAAATTCCAATGACTTTTAAAGATAACTGGGGATGTCTTTTAAAAAAACAGACGTTTGTGTTTGTAAATACTGAGGGCTTCCCATGAAATTCTTCAGATTTTTTTTTTTTTTTAAACTGAGGACGAATTTCCAAAAGTTTTCCACCTGGTTTGGAAACAGAAAGTTCTTTAGTTACCTACTTGAGACCCTTCGCTAGGAGAGAAATTCATAGTTTGCAAGCTGATGGATTGTCCTGGACCTAGTGACAAATATATACGCATATATAAGTTTTCTTACCGGAATTTTTTTTTTTTTTACAAAAATGTGTATATTTTGAAAAAAAAAATGAATAAAAATGTGCATGATGTTTATTTATTCTGGAAGGGGCAAGAGTCTCACAACCCAATACATAACAAGATCAAAGTGTCAGTGGGATTTCAACAAATGCAACAAAAAATGAGTTGCATATATTGTCATTTCCATTGTTCTTTTAGATCAATCTTACCGAACCTGAGTTCTCCAAACACATTCCTAGACATCATCCCTAGACAGCATGACAATTCTCTGTTCCTAATATTCACACTTCTTCCTGGAAGGCAGAATTAACAAAGTCGTACTGAAATCCATCTTTTCTTCCTTCTCTTGCTTATTTGTCTTACAAGGTTCTTCAAGATCTAATTTTGTCCATTATTCTCTGTAACATCTTCATGAAAACAATTGGCAAGGCTCTCCAGAGATATGGAGTAGAAACCACTGATGGTACACAACAACAACAACAACAACAACAACAACAAAAAATATGAATTAGTTACTTCTGAAGTAGCTCCCTAATTATATCTCATTGATACATTCAGGGTTATATTGCTTGAAACTAGTGGGGGAGGCATAAGCATCTTTGTATTGTTGAAGTAATTATGTATTTTTCATTAATTTTTGTGGGAGTAAAACTGGTTCCAGGATTAAAATATCTTGGAGTAGGGGACTCTTGGAGTGGTCCTTTCCTTGCGGGGTTGTGAGGACGGCTTGGGAAGAAAATGTGGCAAAAGCTCTGTATCATCAGGACTGCAGGGCTCCAAGATAGGGGCAAGACAGGGTAGATTGCCCATATATATAAGTCCTCAGTCTCTCTAGGATGACCTTCTCAATTAGTAGACTCCTGGGAGAGGCTTTTTGGGGACGGAAATCCTGGCCCTGAAGATCTTCTTAGCTCTCTCTTGTTGGTCTTTACCATAGGCTGAAAATCTAAACCTAATTTTTGTAGTAGTATGAATACTATTTTTTAAAATTCCTCTAATATTTGGGTGGAAATTGAAAGCATATTGTACTTGGTTTTTTAAAAAATGCATTGCTTTATATTAGTTATATCCCTTTTCTGTGTATATTCATTGTCAGCTTACCATTTTTATGCTGTGTACACTGCATTGTGAATAACCTAGGTATAGAACTATCGCAAATACAAATAATTTATAAGCTCTACATGATATCCTTGAGTGATTCATTATTTCAACTTCAGTTGTTCATTTTTAAAATGAAGATGTCTATTAATTGCCTTACCACTGTTTTCCGAAAATAAGGCAGAAATGATAAATTCCCCTCTACATTGAGCATACAAAAATATTATTAAGTAAAGTAGTCCCCCTGTTGATATGTCCCCACATGAATTCCAGGTCTTAACTCTTGACTAGATGCTTCAACATTTCATTTATAAAAGAGGAATGGCAAATATATAGGACATCATGGAACAGTATTTAACTATTACCTCAATATATACATTTTATTACCATCTATGAAATAAACCATAGAGATTGTAGGATGCCATTTTGTAGGTAATGTAAAGATGTGTGTGATGAACTGTTCGTGCACAAAACTGAATCTTTGCTCTCAAATGTTTTTGTGTGGAATAACATTGCCTTGACAGGTTGCAGCACTATGTTCCAAATGATAAATAAAATAGGACTGTGGTGGGAATTCTATTTTCTGCTGTTGAGACGGAAGACCACATTCAAGTATTGATTTATATGCCTACAGGTTTCTCCAGGGTCATGCAGAACATGAAACAAGGTGTTGCAAGTAAAGTTCACTGCTTGTATGTTGTTCCCTTGATGGTTACAATGAGGTGATGAAGGTCTATTGAAAAGTAACAAACATATATATATAAAAAGAATTGCTATCAGTTTGATCTAGTTCCTTTCCTTCATGTTGAACAGCCAATGAAAATGCCAATTAAGAAAATTCCAAGGGGATATCACCTAGGGCTGAAACAGTGAATTTTCCATGGGCATATAAGTGTCTTCTCATTCTCCACCCCTTCTGTTCTCTCTAATATTGTCTATTGATTTAATCCATACTTGATCTGTACAGTTTGTTACTGATTAATCCAAACAAAAGCCTACCATACACATATGCTGGTCCATATGAGAAACCTGCTCCTTTAGTTTTATATTGTAGTCTGGGTTGTTGTTTTTTTCCCTTTCCTCTCGATGCAGATAACCACATAAACTCCACTGGGTGGGGTTAATCAGATGGACACAAGAATGAGAAACGTATAATGGCTGTTATCCATGGCTTTTGGTGGACCAACAATTCAAAGTTGAACAGAAATGCATATGCCCACTCTGAAGCTCCTTGCTACCTTGTACAAGTGTTTACACAGCCAGCTTCATATAGGTCTTGCTTATTGAGAGACAGTAATTTGAAGAGAAATAGATAATAGACAGGCCATTCAACACAAATGGACAGAATAGTTTTGGAATGTTTTCTGTCCTAGAGTTTGGAAAGTTCTTTTTAAAAAGTATTGTGTTCTATGCCTTTAAAAAGTATTTTGAAAGTAACCTTTTGTTTTTACTCACTACAGTGATAGAGACACACTCCTCGCATTATTTGTTTTTTCACACCTTCATGTTGTTTCTTATGGCAACTTTTAAGTGGTTCAACATATCACCGGCTTTTCTTGACAAGATATTTACATGGGGGGGTTGCTTTTTTCTTTCCCTGAGGCTGAGAGAGTGTGGCTTGTCCAAGGTCACCCAATGGGTTTCTGTGGCTGAGTGGGGATTTGAGCCCTGGTCTCCGGAGTCATAGTCCAATGCTCAAACCATTACACCACACTGGCTCCTAAGGAAGATGATAACAGGTCTTATTGGAGGTCTGTATCTATTCTCCTCACCAGTTCCTAAATCAGAACATCATATGCAAGAACCGTACAATTCATCATCTAGTATTTTCTTCTTCACTGAATCTCACCAAACTGAATGGCAATGGTAAAGCAACATAAGGAAAATAGTTTTGGCATGGCATTCATCAAAAGTGCAATGGATTTGTAGCTGCTACATTGCAATAGCTAATGGCAACAGCAATAACAAGAGCACCAAAACCACAGAGGTGATACCATGTACCTAGAATTCCAGTCAAACACCTGCATTCAGCTTGGCACATCACAATTTATGAAAAGATGAAATGAGCAGGGGATGGTGTGTGACCTTTATTGATTCTTCACTTTCATTGGTGTGATGAGTCTCAACAACAGACCTGTCCAATGCAACGTGTCACTGTATATCCCTCAGTTAAGGTTGTGTTGGCAAGACTATGTGCTATCTGAATCACCAGATTAATTCTCAGTAACTTTAGTATTAATATATGGTTTGGGAACTTAAATAAAGGGCAAGATCTAGAGATATTATCTATCTATCTATATAAAATTCTCTTGGGTATGTTGCCTTTCCCAGTATGCTGATTGGCTGCTCAGTTAACACACTCAACCAACACCCAACCAATCACCACCCACATGATAATTCCCTCTCCACCTCACAGTTCACTCCTGTCATTCCATCTGTGGCCCAGATTGGCATCCAGGCAGTCTACTGGTGGTTGTGGCAGCGGTAGCAGGGCAACAGAATGAGTTACCCTCAGCAATTCCAGGAAAAGTGTAGAACACTGAGAAGTGGGAGGAGGAATTTAAATGAAGTTTACTGGGTGTTTTGGGGGGAGTTTTTTTTTTTTTTAATGGCATATGGTACACTGAGTCCAGCTAGTATAATAAAATACTAAACTTGTTGATGAAGTGAAATGCCATGTTAATGTTTCCCCTCACCTGTAAAAGCTGCTCTCTCTACTATCTCCCAATGAAATCCATGTGCTTCATAACAGGAGGCATGGTGCTGCAGCATAAGTCTAAATAGATCAATGCATTTTTTTTTTTACAAAGCCCACAGTGATAGTGTAAGCCAGGGTTAATATACATCTTGATGTGACAATTGCAAATATCACTAGGTAATACAGTTCAGGTCAACAGCTTTCTCACACATGTGATAATAGAAAGGGTTTCTTTATCATGTGAATTTGACATCCATCAATAGAAGGCAAGTCAGAGCATGTGCTTAGCAGATCCTAACAACAATATGAAATGGTTGTGTGGATGAGCCCTCAGAAGATCCCAAAGATGTACCATAACTAAAACAAGTTTCATTACAGTCTTGCAACCTCCCACTGAAGGTGAGAGAAACTAATGCAGCATCTTCTAAAATCAATAGGAAAACTCCTATAAACTGGAGATGCTCTGATTTCTTTCTTCAAGTCTTCACTTGATTTTTCTCCTCACCCTTTCTGTCACCGTTTTGGAAAGAGTTCTTTCTCTTTCTTTCTACCAGATGTGGGATGTTAAAAATCTTAATGGATTATTACATTATGAGAGTGGTTAGGTTTCTGTTTCTCTGTTGCAATGATGAAATCTCTCAATTGTTTTGAGGATCGGACTCAAGACAATTGTTTTTTCAGGCCAGTTTTATAAACCATCTAAATTAGTATTTCCACAGCAGGAAATACAAATTTGGGGTGCCTCAGGTTTATTCTTTGGTTCCATCCCACAGAGTCCCTCTCATTCAGGGCCCTTGGGGCATCTGTTTCTTGTAATATTTGCAAATACACCAGTAAACCAAACTTCAGTGGAAGTCATTACAAACATCAAAGCTGAAGACAGCAGCAACCATGTCAGGTAAGGTTACAAGAACAACCAACCTGAGGAAGCAGAATCACACAGGAAGGACTACATTAGCATCAGAGTACAAAGTGAGTGGAGCAAAGCTTCAGAGCACTTCTTTTTTATGACCTCATGGTTTCCACATTCTTGCATTGTGACAACACAATGAGACAGAGCCACAGAAAAGAGGCAGTCATGGCATCCCCCTAATGTAAAGCTCAGATAGGATGGTAACCAGATTCTACAAAGAGTAAAGGTTCTAAGGAGAACAGAAGTCTACAATGACAACTGGACCTGCAATGTGTTCTCTTAGTCATTGATTTTTAAAACTGGGGTGGACAATCTGTGCCCCCAACCCCAGAGCCACAAATGGCTACACCAGCACATGTCCCACAACAGGAGAAGTTTTTATGTAACCAGGAAGCAAAACCAGAACCTGACTTGGTGAATTTCCCCTCCTCCATGATTAGTCTTTATACCTCATAAGGGGTGTGGAAGACTTTTTTGTTTAAAACAATTTTTTAAAAAATAGGTGGAGCTTGTGGAGTTTTGTGAGCCTCATCAATTTCATCAAGGAGGCTGCACATTCTCCATCCCTGTCTTAAAGTCTATGTCTTTTGGGATATGCATACCTTAATTAGCTGTTCCGCTACAATTCATCTTGTGGTGATCTTCAGAGATAGTAGTTGAAGAGTAGTTTGAAAGTTCCACTTCCTCTCTTGTTCTACTCTTTTAATCAGGATGTTTAAAAGAATAAACATTTCCATAAAGTCTGAGAAGGATCATTAAACATTGTGGAGTGTACACAATTGCTGTGCTAATAATTAAGAAAAATTCTTAAATGTTCTTCCCATTAGGGATGAGTATAATTGCATTTGTCTCACAGTAAGCCATTGAAGAAAAAAAACAACAATGTACTTGATGGCACATTGAGCAACAGAGTGATATTTTAAGATTAAAAACCACATATTTATATTCTTGCTTCATAGAAACCTGGCTGGGAGAGAATAGTGCTGTCATGTGGACGCAGGCCCTCCCAGCCAGGTATTCTGTCAGTGAGCAGGTGAGGGGAAGTGGGTGGGGGGAACGGAGTGGCTCTGGTTTATAAGAATAATCTGACTTTGACCAGGATACCTGTCCAGAACACAGTCCATTCAAGTGTATGTAACTTAGCCTGAGGACCAGGAATAGTTTGGGGATTCTGCTAGTATACCGACCACCCCATTGTCTAGCAGATTCCCTAACTGAGCTGACACAGCTGGTCTCAGAGTTGCTATTGGAGTCACCCAGACTTTTAGTTTTGGGTGACTTCAACATTCCACTCGAGACCAGTTTTGAAATATCCTGAACTTCACAGTTCAGAGTTTATTGTGCACGAAAATTCACATGTGGCTGTAGAAAACAGTATTTTATGTGCAGGAGAGGACATTTTCTGCATGGAAAATAATATTTCAATACAGAAATATTAATTCCTGCACATAAAATGCTGTTTCCTGTGCAGAAAATGCTGTAAATGAGGATTTTTTCTGCATAAAATTCACTCTTGATTTGTTTGCATAGAAAACAGTAATTTCTGCAGAGAAAACAGCATTTCTGTGAAATAGTTAATACTTCTACACTGAAATATTATTTCCCATGTAGAAAATGCTATTTCCTGGACAGAAAATGTTGTTTTCTGCACAATGGAACCACATGCAAATTTTACACAGAATAAGGCTCAAATTGTGAATAGCCATTGAAAACAAATATTTACTTGCAGCTGGAAGAAAATTACTGAAATAACTCATCACTACCTTTAAAAAGAAAATGAGTGAAGAATTACAACCCTATGTGAGGCACAGACACAGAAATTAGCCCCATGCAGTGCAAAATGGTGCAGGGAATAGTGTAAAAGGTGGGCAATACAAACATTATCACATGCTTCATGAAAACTGCATCTACAATCATGTCTTCTTCTGCATAGCTACTATTAGACACTCTTTCCTCATATCTTCTCATCCTGAAATCAGGTAAACATTTTTTTGGTGTTTTCTCCTCTAAGCAGGAGTGGGGAACCTATAGTCCTCCTGATGTTGCTGGATTGAAACATTAAGCCTGAGACAGCATGACCATTGGTGAGTGGGTGATAATAATAGAGATCAAGAACATCTGGACACAGTTTTCCCATCCAGGCTCAGAGTCGAGTTGAGGAAAACACCAAAGCTGAGAGCCTGGGATTGCAGGGGGATGGTAACTCCATCCAACACAGATGGGGTCCCTATTCCCTGATGTGCCTTTTGACTGACCAGGAGCACCTCTGTCTTGTCTGGATTAAGTTTCAATTTGTTTGCCCTCATCCAGTTAATTACTGATGACAGGTATTGGCTAAGTACTGAGACAGCTTCCTTGGGATCTGATAGAATGGAGAGCTAGAGTTGGGTGTCATCAGCATATTGGTGACACCGTACCCCAAAACACTGGGCTTATCTATACAATGGGGGAAAATATGAAGACATCTGAAAAAGCAGGCATCTACAATGATGCGACCCATATTCATGGTCAAAAGAGCCCCAACCTTTAAACTCTGCATGACCCTTAGCCATGATGGCAGCCATGAGTGATTTACTCCCAATTTTAAATCTGCTGCTGCCAATTTTTTTAAAAAAGTTTTCCATGGTGCACACATGCAATATTTTGCATTTTAAAAAGAAAGGAAGGGAGGGACAGAGGGAGGGAGGGAGGGAGGGGGTATAAGATCATCATTTGATCAACTTACTGGACCCTTGCATAGCCAGAAATCCAACATGGCAGCAGCAGACACTTTCCCTGTTTGCTAGCCCCTCCCCCATACTCATCCAACCATTCTGATTATGCTGCCTGTTTGTATCTGCACGAATGCAAGTGTTTGAATGATCGCACATTGGCATGTCATACAGAGCTTTTAAAAAAATCTGGATGAAGCCCCAAACATGGACTTTGCAGTGGATTTGGCTGCCCCCTTTCTAATGACACATTTTTATGCAAATGTCTTTATTAACGGATCACCTTCCATTCGCATCCCGTTAGGATTATTTTGACCGTATAGACAAGCCCTCTATTTGACATCTCCCAGCTGTTTCATGAGGATTTTAAATAGCATGGGGAACAAAAAGGAATCCTGAGGGACCCCACAGGCCAACAGCCAGGGCATCAAGCAGGAGTCCCCCAGCACCACCCTCTGAGTTCTCCTCTCCAAGAGAGACTGGAGCCACTGCATAACAGTGCCCCCAAGGCCCATCCAAGAGAGGCAGCCCAGAAGGATACTATGGTCAATGGTATCAAAAGTTCCTAAGAGGTTCAGCAGAACCAACAGGGACATAGTCCCCCTGTCCAATTCCCTGTGTAAGTCATCCACCAAGGTGACCAAAGCTATCTCTATCCTTTAGCCAGGCCTGAAACCAAATTGTAATGGATCTAGATATGTTTCATTCAGAAACCCCCAGAGCTAGGAGGCCATCACACACTCTGGAACCTTGCCTAAAATTGGATGTTGGCGACTGGCAGATAATTATTCAGAATAGTGGGATCTAGTGAGGCCTTTTTTAGTAATAACCTCACCACAGACTCTTTTAGGCAAGATGGAAACTTTCCTTGCTGCAGTGAGGCATTCACCACTCCCCTCACCCACTCAGCCAGCCTGCCTCTGGCTGCTTTCAAGAGCCATGAAGGGAAAAGATCCAGTATACATGAGGTGGCACCCACTTCTCCAAGGATCTTGTCCTCATCCTCAGGCTGCACAAATTGAAACTTATCCAACAATACAGGAGAAGCAGGCAACAAAATTACATCCACTGGACCTGTCTCTCAACTACAGCATCCAAGTCAGAGTAAATCTAAGTGATTTTGTCTGCAAATTGTCTTACAAATTCTTCACAGCAGGCTGCCAAGTAGTCTTTATTTTCTTCTTCTGAGCAAGACTGCAAAAGGCCCCTGACCACTCAAGACAGCTCAGCTGGATGACACTGTGCAGAGACAATGGTGGCAGAGAAGTCTAATTTGTTTGCTGCCACCATTGCCAATGTGTAGTCCTAATGAGTTTTAGCCCATATTCAGTCAGACTCACTCCGAGTCTTCTATAATAATAATAATAATAATGATAATAATAATAATAATAATAATAAAATTTATTTATACCCCATCCCTCTGTTAAAACAATTGGGGCGGCTTACAAAAATTAAAATACAATACAGACAAAATTCCCTAAAAAAACCCCACCCCTACCCTCCCCCATAAAAAAATATTAAATATAAATTAAAAGCAACTGTCTAAAATCACATTTAAAAACAATAAATACAATAAATTCTGCCATTGTCACTCTAGTCTCCATCCCACGTTTCATCACCACCACCAGCTCCCTAATGAACCAGGGAGCTTGCTTGGCTCCACTTTGTGAGAGGGGATGCTTGGGGCAATCGTGTCAACCATCCTGACCATTTCCCTGTTCCAGAGCTCAGCTAAGACTTTGACAGTATCACCTGCTAAGGAAATAGTAAACTTTCCAAGAGCCATGAGGAATCTATCTGGATTCATCAGCCTCCTGGTGTGGACCATCTTAATCAGTCCCCCACCCCCGCAGAGGATCTGAGTCCCAGTGAGTCTACACCACCAGGTAGTGATCAGTCCATGAAAACATTAATAATAAAAAAATGATTTTCATGTATTATTTCCATATGAATTAAAGAC
Source organism: Gambelia wislizenii (assembly GCA_030847615.1). Classification (NCBI taxonomy): domain Eukaryota; kingdom Metazoa; phylum Chordata; class Lepidosauria; order Squamata; family Crotaphytidae; genus Gambelia; species Gambelia wislizenii. The sequence continues at coordinate 154,676,324 of JAUMIR010000004.1, forward strand.
CTGTAAGAGCCTGTCATCAACAGACATGCTGAAGCCTTGGAAACTCAGAGCTGGGGCTTCCTTGACTGAATTAATCTACCTGCAATGTGGTTTTCCTCTTTTCCTACTGCCTTCCATTTTAGCAAGTATTATAGTCTTTTTTTCCAGTGAGTCATATTGTCTCATATTATCTCTAAAGTATGACAGCCTCATTTTAGCCATTTTGGCTTCTAGTGTGAGTTGAGGCTTAGTTTATCCTTGGACACAATCATTTGCCTTTTTAATACCTGTAGAACCTGCCTCCAGCACCACATTTCAAAGGAGTTGATGTTCTTCCTGTCAACTTTCTTCACTGTCAAACTTTTACAGCCATACATAGAAACTGCAAATATGATAACATGATTGATTCTGACTTTGATAATTAATGATATACAATTTATACTTACAGTTAAATGGAAATTGGCTATGAAAATGCTCTTTGGAGGAATTCTCCACTGGATAGTTTAGGGATGACTCAGTTTCATTTTTATCTCATTTTTCACAAAAGTTCATTTCATTTCTTCATACTGGAGATGGAAAGGATTTGATTTTTTTAAAAAATGGGAGAACACGGCTCCCCAGCAGGCATGCGCAGCCTCCTGCAGGGAAGCCTATTTGTGGATATGGAGGAGGGAGAGACCACAATATCTTTGTCACCAGCAAGCGCCGGCAACGTGAGGAGAGAGGTGGGGCCAAAAGACATAAAGGCTGGCTGCCCCTCTCCTCAGCCTCCTTTCCTTTCTGGTGAGCCAGCGAGTGAGTCGGGGATCTGGCAAGTGAGCGTTGGCTGGAAATATCTATCAGGCTGCCTGTCAAGCCTCAATTTGGTGGATGCGGGCAGCGTGGGCAGGAGGAGGCAAACGATTGCTGAACGTCCTGCAAGTTGGCCTTCGGGCCGGGCCTGGGGTCCCCAGGGAGGGGGGGGGTTGGGCAGTTTGGCACTGACGAGGACAGGGAGTAACCCTCTCAGTAGTTTAAGCCTAGAGTGGCGCAGACACCAGGATATGATTCCATTGCATATTTGGCCATCCCCTTCAGGGAAATGTCACTTCCCTTGGGGGACCATTTGTTGCAGGCGATTAGGGATAAAATATTGAAAGGAGAGTATGTAGATGTGTTTTCCCTCCTATATCATGAATTGGAAAAGAAAGGCAAAGATGAACTTGATGAAAAAGAAAAAAAAATAAGAAGAGAAGAGTAGAGCAGAATTGGTCAAACTGGTTGTCTGGGTGTTTAATTATGGCTGGAGTTATTGCCAAAGATCATCCACAGTGTGCGGCCCCTCTTTTTCAGTATATAGATATCATACATAGGGCATATGTGGATTTTGCTGGCCCAGCATGGCTTCTGTATGACGAAGCCTTTCGCATGCGTGCTGCAATATCTTTACGCTGGGATATGATGCACCCACCGTTGTGGATGCAATTGATGACATCAGCTCAACCAATTTGCAGTGAGCGTACGCATAGCGGTCATTTGATCCGGTCAACGGTCTCAGGGACACCTAAGAACACTAGTGGACCGAATACAGGGCAGAAATTGTTGTGCTGGGTATTCAGTTCGCACGGGTCTTATTCCTGAAAGCCCTGCAGGTTCAGCCATGAGTGCTCTATTTGCGGGGCTTCTCATTCCTTTTGGAACTGCCCGAGGGGAAAGGGTCAGTTTTGAGGGTCCAGAGGGGGACGGGGGAGCAGAGGAGCTGCTCCTTTGGGCCAGCCTCAAAAATGGCCCCAGCCCAATTGGGTTAGATGTTCTGGATATGTGGCTGCAATTATACCCAGATAGACAGGCAGCCACATATATATCCCATGGGTTTAATTTTGGTTTTCACATCCCATTTCAGGGAATACCTAGTCAGAGGGGAAAAATCACTGTGCACAAATGAAGGGCCTTGTCTGTTTCCTCGGTCCTGTTAAAAAGCTAACAGGGCCCTAACAGCACAAAGCTCAGGGTTATCACATTGCAACAATTTAATAATTTTTTCCCTGCCCCTTTGGTCAGTTTTGGAAAAACAAAGTTTAATTATGACCTCCTGGCCACTAATCTGCACATCTCTTGATTCCAAAGCTCTCCCAGAATCGTCAGTTTTTATTGCCATGACGAGCTCATCAACTCACAATGCACCAAAAAATGCCACTAAGTCTGTGGCATGAAAAAGCAGTTCCTCATATGGGGACGAGCATAACACTGCCCACAGTCGATGTAAACCAATCAAAATGGCAGGAGACAAAGGTGACCTCGAGTCAATCCTCCTGCCTTTTTCCCTGGCCCAGCCCTCCAATGCTTTCTGAATTTGAAAATTTGCTGTATTATCAACAGCGCCCAAAGCCTTAAGCCAGAACGCTAAGGCTGAAAGCCTGCCACCAACAGATTGCGGGGAGAGGCCCCTTTTATAAAGAAAAACACAATATTGCATGAGATATGTGACAGGGACGTCCGTCCCCTGCCTCAACCCTTCAACTGCCCTAAACTGATGAAACTAACCCACTGCCCGGGCATATCCTTTCCTGGTACTGGGTGCCACTGACATACCTATGGCCATCCAAATTTCGGCCTCCCAAGCAACCATAGGCTTCTCGGCATCCTGACGCCCTCGGGTGCTGCCTCTGGAGCCAACTCTCTGAACCGCTCCATCTGCATACGAGAAAGAGCATCAACTAACTCATTTTGCATGCCAGCCACATGCCCCGCGACGAACAAAATATTGTGGTGGAGCCATTGCAAAGTGAACGCCCTCACCAGGTGCATCAGTTTTGGATGGTGACAGTGAAGGCATTGAAGCAGCTGGGGCTCACCGGAGCTCAATTTGGTACTCACTCCTTTTGGATAGGGGCTGCGTCGACCACAGCGGCCATGGGTATGAGCCCTTCGGCGATCAAATTGGTCACTGGAGATCCTCCTCGTACAGGAGGTATATTCGTCCATTTTTTTCACTAACTTTTTCTTCCCATTGTGTCTTCCAGGTGCTAGACCTTTGACAGTGAGATGCTGGGTGCTGATCTGTGGCCACAATATGGTTTACTGGGCGGCCCGACAGGCCCGGCTTAGCCATTTTGGGCCTCACCTCAGCCTGGGAGACAGGGTGACCATCGAGTGGTGGGGGAAGAGGGGCCTTCGATGGCATGGTCTCATGTCTGTATTGTTTGGGGAGAGACAGGGGCCTCCGCCAGACATACTCATCCTCCCTTTAGGAGGTAATGATTTGGGCCTGCTGAAGGGTAAGGCCTTAATTATACAGGTGACACAAGATATGATGGAGATCGGGTCATTGTGGCCTGCGGTCATCATCATGTGTTTGGCCATTCTGCCCAGAAATCTGTGGCATTGGGAGGGGAACCCCCGTTTAATTGATAAGCCTTGCAAGACAGTGAATAGGCAGGTTCATAAGTTCCTTATGAAGGGGTGGAGGCAGTACCTGCCACACCCAAACATTGAGAGGCCCGAGCTCTACAGGTCTGATGGGGTGCACCTCTCAAACATGGGCAATGCAATTTTTCTGTCGGATCTTCAGCAGGGGTTGAGGGACCTTTTGGTTGAGCTAGTGGGGGAGTAAGGGACTAAGTGGATGCTTGCCCCTTATCTATGGTGGGAAGAGGGAGGTGTAGATTAGAGTGGGCACCTATGGCACCTATTTCGGTGAAGGAATGGTCTCCAGTTGGGTCTCCTCAGGCCATACGACCTGGAGAACAGAAGGAGACCTACCTTGGGGTTGGCCTCAAGGATACCCCCCTCACCTTAATGCGTATGCATTGGGTGAGGGGCTTTCGGGTTGATCTTCCAGACACGAGCTGGCTTGAGAGCAACCCCAATCACTGCTGTTGCTCAAAATGGCTCAGGTGTTCGCCTGGGGGAGCTGGGGGCATAAGTCCAAGAGGGACGACCTGCCTCAGCTTCTCCCACACTAGGTTGCCTCCCCCTGCTGAAGATTTAAAGGGAATTAAATAGGTAGTGTTAATAAATAAATGCCATTTTATTTCACCCCATTTCTGTGTGTGTTCTCATTATTTCTCTGACTCTGTTCACAAAGTAAAAATGAGAGCAGTGTTCCAATCCACAGCATTCAAAGTGGTGGGTTATGACTCTTGGTAGGTTGGGTCTAGACTACATGAAAGACTGCAGAGCTTCTCCAAGCTTTAAGATCTGCAAGGAAGGGCTTTCTCTCTGTTCCAGCAGCACCACAGGCAATATGATGAAGTCATGGGAGACAGCCTTCTCAGTGGCTGCTCCCAGTCAATGGGACTCCCTCCCATGAGAGTTTTGGTTGCCCCCCTCTCAGCACTCTGTCCACCAGTAGATGAGGACCTTTTCATTTATGCAGGCCTTACTTCTCATATTATGTGGCAGATGGGTCATCTAGTGGGGTGTGCTGTGCAATATATAGATATAGATAGATATAGATATAGATATAGATATAGATATAGATTAGATATAGATATAGATATACACACACACATACATACTGTTTTAAGGAGTTTAAAATGTGTGTGTTTAATAGAATTGTTAATGTAATTATTTTTTCAAAGTATTTGAAAGTTTCCAGGAGAAAGGTGGGGTATACATTAATAGAATAAATAATTTTCTGAACTGTCCTTAAAATAATGAAATTATATTGTCACCTTTCAATGTTGTTAAACACATTATCTTTTTAGTCCTGTTGCTTGAACAGTCTTTCTCCGAAACTCTCTGCTTAGAATGTGCAAAGCACACTGGTTTAAGAAGCCATCACAATTACCACATTTCCTGTCCACCCACCCTCCCCCTGGTATTTACTTAGTCTAATACTATCCCCTCCCAAGAAACTTGAAATGAGTATACCTCAGCTTTTAAACACCTTCTAATAGATACTCTTTCAAAAGTGATTCACTTAGCAGCAGGAAAGCAATCTGAAGTGAGCTAAGTACTCTTCAGCAGAGCAGCCATCAATTCACACTTGGAAGCTACTGAGAATAGGATTACAGCCAACACCAGATGTGTTGATCAATAGGATTAGGTTTCCCATTTATCCACTCTAGTCATTGGTGCTTTGTCCTCACACTGAAACAGATCCTTAGCACAGTTCAGACTATGCAGATGGGTAGTGGGGCAGTCATGAGGAGGTTGAGGATCACTTATTCCACCATTAATTATTTTCCATTAGCTAAGGAGACTTCAAATACCGCAGATTTACGATTACATTCCTTTCATTCATTACAGCTAGGAAGGTTATGGCCCAGTATCTTATGAATGATTATCAAGGATTTTGGTTTTTTAAAAAAGAATATAGCTTTAGCTATTGCTTGTTCTTTTTTTTTGTTGTTCTTTTTTTTCTTTTTTAAAGTTTATTGTTTTAATTATTGATTATTCCTATTTTCATCCCACTCTGAGACAGTTCTGTGATCAGGCAGAGAGAGACAACTTCCTGAATAGCAGATGTTGAAGTAGTGCCAACCCTTTAAGCATCCCTTCTAGAACGTTGGTCATCCCCACTTGTTGGAGGACAGAACTGTCCTAAACTCCCTAAACTGACCTACTGCCCTCTGGTGGACAAGAAACAGTAGATCTCCACCTTTCATATTTCAAGTCATTAGAAGTGCAAGATGTTGCCATTGGGAAGCCAGTTGTGTAGGCTGCATAAGTCTTCTCCTCTTCTATCACATTGAGAGGAGCCTTTCATATCAGTGGTACACTGAATCCACTCTGTGTTTTAATCTAAATTTTAAAAGGTGCTGAACCTATGTAGGAGTTGGTGTTCAGCAGTAGGAGAACATCTATTTGTTTCACTATCTGTTTGGCATGGAAATCACCAGAGCACTGTGTGTGTGTGTGTGTGTGTATGTATGTGTGCATGCACACGTGCATATGTGTTTGCAGCTTTGGGTCTTTTGCTGGGAAAAGGGTAGGGTAAAAATTAAATACAAATAAATAAATAAATAGGAATGAAAAGGGATTTTCACCAAAAGCAGCCAAATCACTTGATCCTTCCCAGCTCAATTTGCCTGCCCTTCTGGTTTCTCTTCTGTAAGATGGAAGCAGAATATTATATACTATTGCAGGTGAGAATGGAAAGAATGCACTGTTGAAGTGCCAAGGAAAAAGTCATGCGCCTGAGTAATGGTGTCCTTTTCTACTATTTTATAACCACAGGTAGTCCATCTAGGTCAGGGGCAACTTCATAAACCAACTGGGCAGGCTAGATCCTAAGACTGCATTATGGGAGCATAACTGACATTCTGAGGCAATTTTGTGCAAGTATTATATATTTTTTAAAAAATCTGCTCTCAGTGAAACTCATTTTAACCATATCATAGAGATGAGTTCAATGTTTGCAAATTCCAGTATAAACAGACATAATCTGCATTGCCTGGGCCAAGGTTCGAATCAGACCTGATTTATCCACTGATTTTTGCACTTCCCTAAACCAGCATGGAGTAGTGGTTTGAATGCTGGACTATGACTCTGGAGACCAGGATTTGAATCTCTGCTCTGCCATGAAAACCCACTGGGTGACCTTGGCCTCAGAAAACCCCATGATAGGTTCATCTTCAGGTCACCATAAATCAGAAATGACTTGAAGGAACACAACAACAACAATATTCTGTACATGGATGTAATTCTTTGCTAACATCCTTTAGGAAGGAATAAATGAGTGGTTTATATAATTTTCTTTCTGTATGAGAAATTCTTCAAACACAGCAGTTTGGAATGCTGTCTGTTCAACATTGTTTGCCCAAAGCAGCCTTTTCTCTTCAGGAAACTGAATTTTCTGTGCATAAACTAACAATTATGTTATTATTGTGCAGAAATGTTATTTTCTGTGCAGCAAAATGCTGCAGTTGGGTACTTATTCCATAAAACATTTGCATGTGTTTTTTTTTCTTTTCTTTCTTTCTTTCTTTTTTCTTTTCTTTCTTTCTTTCTTTTCTTTTCTTTTTTTTTTTTTTTTTGCACAAGAGATAGTATTTTCTGTACCTAAAATATTATAAGTTGCATTTTCAGTTGAATTTGGGGAAATCACTTGAAGCATTCATTGTGTTGAGGTATTTTAATTGCTTTTGTTTGATTTGTTCTTTGCAAACAGCTGAATGTCTGTAAATTTTGGCAATAAACCTGATTTGCAATGGGGGCTGAATAATTTTTTTTGATTACAACAGTATTATTTTCTGCATAGAAAAAAAGTCACAAATTACAAAGAATCTCATCAGTGCTTTCCAACAGTAAAAAACATGTTCTCTGGGAATTTTTGGAATATGTTTAAATATTCATTCTATCTCTCAGTCTGTCACTTTTTTGACTGTAAAATTTAAAATGTCCATGATGCTGCATGAGACACATATAAGTACATGGAGAGAGAGAGAGAGAGAGAGAGAGACTGCAGTGGTGATATAGACAAAGGAGGCTCTGGACAGTCCAGCATGTTTTAGAGCCAAAACACTGGGGATTGCTGTTAGAGCCGGCTGGCTTAGCTCACAGCTCCCCTGATTCCATCTGAAGACAACAGAAGACTCAATACACAGTGAGTAGCTATAGGATCTGTCTAGAATGGTGTTAGGGGCTTTCTGTTATTTTCTTAAACTTTGGCTGGATGTAGCTGAACTTAGTTAAACGAATGAAGTTGAAAATTAACTGAATGCTTGAATTTAATACTCTGTAACTCTAAGCTCTGCCTGAAAGAAGTGCTTCCTTCATGAAATGATTTATTTCTTAAGCTCTGTTTGAATAAAATAAGTGCTTCTAATCTTCCTATATGCTGATTCTGTACATGCCTATAACTCTTGGTTGACACTACATTTCTCACTCTCTCTCTGGGGATAGGAGGGAGGAGAGGGTTGGTTCACAGTGGCAGGTAGCCCTACTGGTTATCCAGTCTCCCAAATTGGCTGGCTATAAAGACGACATTGGGTGGTGGCAGCATTTTTGGCCTGTAGGGGGCACCCTTGAGTGAGGCTGCTCGGGGTTACCTCTATAGGGGAGCTAAATCTGGGGATTCCAGGGAGAGAGCCTCCAGTTTTGCCCTTGACAGATGGGAACACAGTCAGATCCATTATTGGTTGGATAACCATGCTCAAAGTGTCATCACTAGCGGCCTCAAGATTCTATCCTTGGGCTATACTCTTCAACATTTTTATCAATGACATAGATGACAGAGTAGAAGGAATCCTTATGAAGTCTGCAGATGACACAAAACTGCAGGACCTAGATAAACTTGAAAATTGGGCAGAAATTAATATAATGAAATTCAATAGAGACAAAATTCTATATTTAGGCCACAAAAACCACATGTGCAGGTATGGGATGGGTAGTGGGGTTATACATGGCTCAACAGTTCTACATAAGAAAAAAAAACTTGGGATTATTGTTGATTTTACGTTGAACATAAGCTGGTAGTGTGATGCTGCAGCATAGAAGGTGGATGCGATTTAAGCCTATATTAATAGACACATACTTTCCATGTTTAGAGAAGTAAAAGTCCCACTATATTCTTCACTGGTCAGTCCTCATCTGGAGTACCACATTAATTTATGGGCACCTCATTTTAAGAAGGATATAGACAAGTTGGAGCAGGTTCAGAGAAGAACAATGAGGATGATAAACAAGCATTGAGAACAAGACATATGAGGAAAGGTTGAAGGAGCTGGGCATGTTCAACTTGGTGAAGAGAAGACTGAGGGATGACACAATTGCACTCCTTAAATACCTCAAAGGCTGTCATGGAGAGAAGGGGGTAGGCCTGTTGTCTGCTGCCCCAAAGGGAAGGACCAGGTCTAAAGTTACAAGAGGGTAGATTTTGATTTAACATTAGAAGGAACTTCTTGACAGTAAGAGCACTTCAACAATAGAACCAAATTCCTAGAGAGGTGGTGGGGTCTCCTGCTCTGGACATCTTCAAAAATAGGCTGGACAGCTATCTGCAGGGGATGCTTTAGCTGAAGATCCTGCACTGAGCAAGCAGTTGGAGTCAATGGCCCATAAAGCCCCTCCCAATGCTATGATTCTAAAAATATATGGCTCCGTCACTGACTAACAGGATGTTGGCCAATATGTTTTTATTAAAAATAATTATTATAGGAATATTTTAAAATTGTGGGCCTTTCTATATGAGGGAAAAATGTGGATTGATGTGCACTAACACCAATTTGAAGCAGCTGCTATTTGTCTTAATGGTTTACTGGCAAAATCACAGGCATGCGAAGGTATTTGCTTTTGCTGTCCCAAAGGGCAAGCTTGAAAATCAAGATGGCAGGCATGAGTGAATTACTCCCATTTTTATTATCACCAGTTGCTTCCACTGAACAGTATTTTTTTTAAAAAAAAAGCATATCTAAAATGAAAAAGTACAATATTCTGCCTAAATAAATAAAAAAAGAAAACAAAAAGGCTGTTTCATCTCCTGAGTGCACAATTGCTAAAGCAAAAATCCAAGATGGCAGTTCCAGGCACTTGCCTTGTTAGCAAGCTCTGCCCCCTGCTCGTGTCCAACCAATCAGCTTCCACTTCCCCTCTTTGACAAAGGCAAATGAATGCAAATACGATTGTCCTAACAAGCAACAGTACACATTCTCTTATGGAGCTTATAAATTAAAAAAAAAATAGGAAAGTCTCACAATTCTTCCTATGAAAAATATATTATATTACTACTATTACTACTACTACTACTACTACTACTACTGAGAAATAGAAAAGCAATACACCACCTTTGAAGTATTAAAATTTCTTTGAGGCTTTGCAAATGCATCTCAGTCTCTGGATATTTGAATTGTGTCACTTACTTAATTGCATCGAATTCCAGCTAGTGCTTGCTAACACTGCAGTCATTAAAGTCATTTCTCCATTAGCACTTTTTCTCATTCTCCTAAACCTTTGCTCTTGGTTGAAATGTGGGAAATTTAGATCTATATTTAGCATTGTTGGGTATTTTTTAAAAAACCCATAGGATGAAACAGCAATAATAACCAACACCAATGCAATGTTACAATGTGAGTCCCCATCCCCACTCCAAGCTGCATTCAATATGCTAGCAAGACTTCAACACATATGAGCCAATGGTCTGGCACATAAGCAGAGTGTTAGCAGCAACAGTACTTCAATAGTGCTGGGATGCTGTAATGGACTGAATGAGGTGCATCCCAATAAGATGGAGGCTCTGCGGATTGGTAATTCTCAGATGTGGGAAGTGGGTAAACAGCCTTTTCTAGATGGAGTTGCAGTCCCCCTGAAGGAGCAGGTTAGTAGCTTGTGAGTGCTCCTAGATTCATCCTTGCCACTGGAGGCCCAAGTGGACTCTGTGGCTCAGAGTGCTTGGTGTCATCTTCAGCCAGTACTCCAGCTATGGCCTTCCTGGACAGAGACAACCTAGCCACAGTAGTCTATCACTGACAACCTCCCAGACTACTGTAATTCACTCTATGTGGGGCTGCCTTTGAAGAAGACTCAGAAGCTGCAGCTAGTGCAAAGTGCAGCAGCATGACTGTTGACTGGAATACCATACAAACAGCATATACAGTAGGATCCCCATATCCGCTGATTCATTATCCACTGATTCAATTATCTATGGGACACAAAACAGCAGACCTACCATAGAGTCTTCCTAGAAAATGTATGCTCTCTAGCCTTTTTCTGTCATCCAAGGCAACTCAATGGTATTTTAAACCATAAGTCCCATTATTTTCAACAGTGTTTGCTATCATCCACGGTTTTCAGTATCCACACCCTGCCCCAGAACCAATCCCCAGCAGATCCAGGGGTCCTACTGTAATGCCAGTCTTAAAAGAATTGCACTGGCTGCCAATACATTTCTGGTATGAATTAAAGGTGATGATATTTAAAGCCCTAAATGGCTTAGGACCTTAACACTTGAGGGAGCACCTCTCCTCATATGTGCCTGCCTGAGGATTAAGCTCTGCAGCGGTGGGGGGCTCCCCTGTGTCCCATCTGTGAGGTCAATACACTCTGTTAGGACATGGGAGAGGAGCTTCTCAGTTGTGGAACCCAACATGGAATGCTCTCCCTCTGGAAGCCCAACTGGTGCCAACACTCATGTCATGTAGGTGCCAAGTTACAAACTGGTTGTTCATCAAAGTCTTTGGGTCTCATTAATTCAACCCAAAGATGGTTATATATATTTTTAATTTAAATTTTTAAAATGTGTTTAACCCCTTATATTTTTTAATAAGTTTTTAGCTGATTTAAATTATCTTACTTTTTTAAAAAACGTTTTTTAAGTTTCCCTGCAATCTTTTGATACAGGGCAGTGTGTGTGTGTCCTGTATATATTATAGATCACAGGTACATTATCAAGTAGGCCTACAACTAGGGATGTGAGGAAACTGTCTTTTTATTCATTGCAATCTGTACTCTACCATTACTTGTTCCTGATGCTTATCTGTAAAAGTGGATATGAAGTTCTGATAGTACAGGTTCAACTAACTGATGTGTGTTCTACGTATATAATTATAATCTAAAGAACATAGAATGATCATGATCCTACTTACTAGTGCTTACACATTATATATATATATATACACACATATACAATATCTATTCAACTATAGTGCAATTCAGATGTTTTTAGGCCTTCATTCAATTGTCTACATTACCTCAGTAATCCTCAAAACAACCTTGTAAGGCTTCTTATGCGGAAGAGAAAAAGTAAGACAGGATATTTTGTAAGGCAAGCCAATGGTTTTAGAGAATTTAATGTCCTTATGGCTTTCGTCCTTTCACCACTCTTCTTTCATTTTGTTCTTACAAACATGCTGCTTCTATAAAGCCAAAGATGGAGATGAGATTGTAAGCAGAGACTCAGCTGCCTTAGAGCTTAGTCTCTAATCTACTCTATTCCTTTAGCCAATTTGGTGAGAAAGGCAGGATATAAAATTTAAAAAGTGATAACTACATATATTTTTTTAAAAAAAATGTGATCAGTTTATTAGGGGTTATTTCGATGAGAAGATATAATGCTGATTGCTGTGCATTAATACAAAATCACATCAGCATTCATTTGTCTCCATTGTCCTTTGGCAAAATTGCTGGTATGCAAAGCTATTCATGTTTGAAGTTCACATGTAGCCATACCTGTGAATTAAGATGGTGGCCAAAAGTGAATTACTTGTATAGTTATTCTCAGCAAGTTGTTGCTGCTGCACACTATTTTTTTTTAAAAAAAACTGCAAATCAAAGGTGTGCAAGTGTGACATTCCATTTGAAAAAGCAGTTTGGTTGCCTCACCTCAGGAACCTGAAACTACAAAATGGTGCTTCTGGACACTTTATTGCCAGCAACACCTCCACCTATGTATGTCTGACCAATTAGCTTTCCATTTCTCTTCTTGCCAAGAATGCACTGTGACACGAATTGGTTGTCCAAATGAGCAGTAATGCACATTTCTATGCATTATTTAAAAACCCTCAGGAAAAGCTGCAAAGGCTTTTCCCCTGCCAGTTTTGGAGTTTTGGTCACCTCCTTCTGAAGAAGGTGAATCAGTGTGGAATCTCATTGGGACAAAAAGTATACCTTTGCAATTTCTATTAGGATTATTTTCACTGTCTAGACAACCCCTGAGTTCGCCTAGACAATATTTTCTCCTGCTTGTTGTATGCATCCCAGAACTAAGAAGGGGGTAAACATTATTTTGATGAGCACCACAAAGAAATGGAGCCCATGGCACCAACCAGTTTGTGTGCTGCCATACAACCTGCCTTGGTCTCCTGCAGGTCCCTAATAGCATTGGTGATCCTGCAGTGTAGGGAAAATGGCTTTTCACAGTTATGGGGGTGTGCCAATCCAGAGTACTTAACAGGTCTTAATTTGTTTTGCTCCAACTTACAACATTTCAAATTCACAATGGATTTTTTCCCCCAGAAATACAGAGATAACATAAAGTCTCACTCACAATGCATACTTCTCCCAGCACACCTGTGCGGCTGACATAAGTGGAACAGCAATGAGAAAGGGGTGAGTGTACAAGGAAGATAAAAATGAGGCTGTTTGGAGTTTTGACATGGAGTTTTGATTGGTAAGAAAATGTAACTGGACTAGTTGTGATTTACCTGTATAGGTTGCTGAAGTGGGGAGGGAAATAAAATATCTGCAGATTTGGCATTGCTGGAAGGAAGGGATTTTCTTTATTTGGAATGGGTAGCATGAGGGGGAAGAAAAAACTGGAATCCTGGCATTTTGCGGTGATTAAAAGGGGTTTTCCAGCTTGCTTAGATAAGGATAAATGACTACAGTCTCCTTTCTTCACTTAGCAAATTTGCTGGAGAAGGCACTGTTACCAGCCCTGACAGCCCCCAGCCCCTTTTCATATAATAATTGGCAATATTTGATAATTTGGCTAACTGTGGCCTTCCACGAGTGTCGCCAGTAAACCAGAAACTCCCCAAAACCAGGAATCCCAAAGATTAGTGCTAAGACTAAGTCACATATACATTAGGGAGAACCCATTACAAATTCCAAAGTAAGGTTATGTGAAAGGCAACTTCTTGCCTGAACATTCAGCTAATCCAATCAAGCATAGCTGAGGTACACAAGGTTTGTAAAGAATTGTTTCCCCTCTCACCACAACCAAAGAGGGCTGCTTGTTTCATTCAGTTGCAAACTGTTAGCACAGTAAGGGTCATTAACGTATCCGGAGTGTCCATTGTCTTAGCTTGGGAACCTCGGAGAAGCATTCTCTTTCATTCTAAATCCCATTCCCTCAAGAGAAATATTTGGTATCAAAATCCCACCCAAGCACACACAGTTCATCTTCCTCTTGACTCCATGTCAGTGTGTAGCCATTCCTGCTTCTGGACCCCCACTCTGCTGGTTTTCTCCATGATCTCAACTACTCTGATTGGTACAGTATTATGCAGAGACTCCCCCTTACTCTAACCCTCTATCCAAATACTTTCTACTTATTTTGTTAGCCTTGTGTGAGTGGTTGAAGACTCTGTGTGTGTGTGTGTGTGTGTGTGTTAAAGTTGTTATTATTGCTTTCTCAATAAAGATTAATTAAATGCACTATCTAGCTTAGCAATATTTCAGAGGGAGAAAAATATAGTGTCCCCATTTCACCAGCTATTTCCTGCCCCACCCCAGTCCCTGTAGCTCTTTAAAATATATATATATTTTTAGACTTACCTTAAAAGCACTGTAAAAAGTGCTCCCCTCCCCTATGGCAATCCAGGGGTGAAGGAGCTCTCATGTAGCCCCATTCACTTCTGGGAAAGGAAACCCTGGCCGTTCTTGTGAGAGAACAATTGCGTGGAAAATTCAAAAAGTAAAAGCAAGATACATGTTATAAAGTTTTTTTTTTTTAAAAAAAGGCATCTAAACACATTTAGAAAACCCCAAGTAACCTGGGGAGGGTAAGAAAAAGTGTGTCACTTGCCTCGATGTCTTGATCTCAACCAGAAATGTTCAGCAGGGTCCTCCCACTGTGGCTGGCATTGTGCCAGCAAAATGGGGCACTTTTTTGCTCACCCATCATTCCGTTACAGAAATGGAATGGTGGGTCAATTCACATCTTAGACTGTGAATAGAAAGGAGCATGGGGGGGGATGGAAAGGACATGGGAGCATAACATCACAGGGATGACATCATCTGAAAGGGAAGCCCTTTTGCGATCTCCTGTTGTCCCTGTGGTGGGATATATTGGGGGTCTGATAATCTCCTAAATGTCTCCTCCTTAGTACCAGTATACATAGGTTTCAAGATACTGCTTGTTGCCTGCATTTCGTATTGCTAAGTTGAGCATATTAATTCCCCAAATTAATATCAATATTTTAGAGGTTCCCAACAGACTCAAGCATTTCAGGTAACAGCACAGCAGCATGGTCCACCCTGGCCTCACATCGGGAGGCATGGATACGCACTATCCACAATGCTGCAGCCTCATTTGAGAACTCATGCTGAACAAGTCTTGAAGAGAAACAACAACGCAGAAAGAATCACAACCCGGAAACATCACCCAAGGAGACCTTCTGTTGTGCTTTCTGCAACCGGACTTGTTTATCTCGGATTGGCCTTTTTAATCATCAGCGCACTTGCAGAAAGCACGGGATGAGTCCTTCCTGAATCTTGGTTTGTGAAGAAAAGCCAGAGAGAGACAGCAGCAGATGTGCTGCTTCTCCTCCTGTTCTGCCTTCTGCACCTCATGAAGACAACACAGCAGGAAATGTGTTGGCTCTCTCCCTCTCTCTTCTGATGTGTTTTTTCCTCCTAGGAATCCTGTTGGACAAGGCACTGCGGAAGAATACAGTTCCTCCTACCAGTTGCCCTCTGTGTGCTCCTCTGAAGAAGAGCTGCCATCTAATGGCAAACCAGATCACCCTAGCCAAGCTCCCTTTGAATCAGCAGTTTCTGCCTTTTCTGTTTCCTCTGGAGAATATCCACACATTTTTCTAGCCTGGAAAAGGCAAGCTCTGATGTTTTATGCTTTGTTGTTGTTGTGTGCAAAGTAATTTCTGACTTATGTCAACCCTAAAGCAAACCTATCACAGGGTTTTCTTGGCAGAATTTGTTCAGAGAGGGATTTGCCCTTGCCTTCCTTTGAGGCTGAGAGAGTGTGACTTGCCCAAGGTCACCCAGTGGCTAACATCTGCTAGGTTGACTAAAATTGCTAACTTTGTGGCTATTTCAACTCCATCAGACCACATTTCCCTGATCTCCAATGATCCCCTATGGAGCCAGCTGCTGCCATTTACATCTGTCTCAATTTGGATCATGAGTTCAGGTATGCAGACCCCAAAGTAAATCAAGACCTACTTGGGTTTATGTCAGACCTTTACAACACCTATCTGTCCCAAGCTTGGAAATAGTTCTTTTGATGATTATGGTGGGGGAAGTGGTGTTCACCCTTTTAAAATTTTGAACAGTGATTTTATAGATTGGCATTTAAATAGTTAAACACAATTATATTAATATGATGAGTAACTGCACATTATTTTAATTGGAAATTTGGAAGTAATTTGGAGAGGCTGCCCAATTTGAATTTTTAGTAATTGTAATTGATTTGTTTAAAATGCAGAACTGAAATGTTACTGACACATTCTTAATGATATATATAACAAATTAATTGTTATAATTTTCACGAATAAGTATAGCAATGAATGAATGAATTAATCTGTATCTCTTCCTTCCCCAAGAGCCTGATAGGTGGGGAAGAACAGGAGGTGAGGGAGAGAAAGGAGTGACACAAAGACAATAGGAGGTCACTTACTTATGGTTTGCATTAAGCCATCCCATGATATGGGCTTACCTACCACTGGAAAGTAGCTGCTGAAATATGATCACCAAATGAATGTAACCCAGGACATTAAAATGTTACCCAACTTCGTTATGGTATTACATGGTTCTTCTTCATTTTATTCAGCAGGTCTTGAATTCATTTCCCTGAGTGGTCCCTTTACATGTGAAAAGAGGAGCCACACATTTGGGGAAACCCGAATTAAATCATCATTTATATGGAGGAGGTCACAGGTTCAACTCCCCACATTTTCAAGAAGGATTGGGAAGCTTTCCTGTCTAGGTAGTCACTACCTGCCTGTGTAGGTTATTTGGCCTGCCAGATATTTTAGGAGATTATCACACTACACTGAGGTTGTTGGAAGGGGGGTTCAAAACATCTTGAGGGCCAAATGTTTCCCATCCCTGATGTCAAAAGTTCTAAGCCCAAGTGGCCAATGGTTTCTTATGTTCCTCTAATGCATTCTACCACTGACAATTATGTTTTAGCCCCACATACAGTTCCTGGGATTCCCCCACTTTGAGGAAACATAAAAGTTCAGTTGGAAAGTCTAAAAGGCCAAATTTCCTTAACACTTTAACAGATTCCTGTCTCACCCCTATTTAGCAAGGCCAGAATGATAGTTGAAGCCTTTTTCCAGCCTGGTCAAGAGTACATTGTTGAGGTCAGCACTGAATAATACACAGTGACATTGTCATGGCCATCATTAGGCTACTAGCACAGAATATGGAGCAATTACAAGAAAAATGATACTTTCCAAAATTTCCTCTCACCTTGTAGTGTCACAGTATAAGAATTAATGGTAAGATAGCTAACTGGGACTGTCACTTTTCTCAGTTATCTAGTGAAACATTAACTATCCAGGGAGGGAAAAATCACCTCTTTTCTCTCTTTATCTTTTGGTTACAGCACCTTGTATGGTAAACCAGGACAATGAAATATTATGAAGTTACTTGCTCATTATATGTGTTTTTTTAAACAAAACAAAATAGGAAAATCTAGGAGGAAGACTCTATAAACACTAATAATTCCAGCCATGAGTGGAACATACTGAAACCTTCAGGCATCCATCTCAACAGAATTGAGTCCTTACTGACTCTTCTTCTTGCCCCTCAAGTGTTGGGGAAGGACTGAAGAAGTTCACTCAGCATGATGCCCTCTCCCACCCATCCTGTTTCAGAACAGAAACTTTAAAAAATAATCTTAACCCTTTTATCCACTGAGCTCTGACAGTAGCCACCCCCTTGATTCTGCAATGCCCTGGAACAATGTTAAGTCTCAAGTAAGCTATGAGATGCAAAACTCTGGCTAGGCTGCCAACTAAGAGTGAGATAACTGGTTGATTTCTGTTCTACATCATCCATTCTCTCCAATTCCTAGAACAATTGCATTAAAAATGTATAAAACGCACATTTTGTACACAATTTCCCTAACATAGATATTCTTGTACACAGCTTCCCTTACAATAAGCATCCTAGTGAGCAGTTTTTAAGCAAAACATTGTTTTGCAAAAAAAAAAAAAAGGTCATTATTTTCTGATCTGCACATTTCTCCTGCAAGTATTCATGCCTAAAAATGTGGATTAACCTAGTTCTATTTTATCCCTATCTTTTTATCGACACTCTGTACTCTGATGACACCTTGCTCCAAAATCCACAGATAAACATCTACACCACAGGTAGACAAACAATGACCCTAGGGCTCCATGCAGCCTTTAATCTAATATGGAAAGCACTGTGGAAATGACAATTTCAGGTTTATCTACATTGAAAACAGCCCCTAACAAAGAGATGGTGTCTCCTCACATGAAACTGCCCAGACCATGAGATCAAGAGGAGAGGTCTTTTTCTTCAGTCCCACCACTTCACAGATATGGTTGGTGGGAACATGAGAGAGGGCCTTCTTGGTGGCTGGTCCTGGACATTGGAACTCCCTCTCTAGTAGAGTTAGAATGCCCCTCTTTGCTGTCCTTCTGTCAGCAGCTGACAGACCATCAGAAATGAATCTTGAAGGAATGTGCTGTAAGAGCTGTATTGTTTTAAACTGTGGACTTTTTCAGACACCCCTTACCATGCAAGAAGCCTCCGTAAGAGTAACGAAGCTGCTGCGTGGCAGGGGGTCCGTTTCGGACAACACTGTCCCTCTCTTGTCATCTGTGACTCTTTCTGGTAGGATTGAGGGTGGCCGCACCATTTTTTACTCACTGAAGTTGCCGTGAATAAAAAATGGTGCGGCCATCCTCAATCCTACCTGGAACAGTCACAGACAATGCCGAGAGAGGGACGGTGTTGTCCGAAATGGACCCCCAGCTGCGCAGCAGCTTCATTACTGTTACAGAAGCTTCTTGTGCAGTAAGGGTATCTGAAAAAGTCCTGTATTGTTTAACATTTAAAAATATTTTTTTAAGGTTTATGTTTTTAATATGGTGAATAGTTTAATTTGGTTTCAATATTGACTTTTTGTATGGTTTTAATTGTAATATCATACAAGAAGTCAGTATTAAAACCAAATTAAACTATTCACCATATTAAACTGTATGCCATCTTGAGTCCCAGTCTTTGGGAAAAGGAAGTAAAAAAAATACAGTTTAATAGTAATAAAGGCAACAACAACAGCAAACTATCCTAAAATGCATGTGTTCCTTTATGAGAAAGTGTTGCCTGGTCCTGCTGTACTATGGAGTTAGGCTGTCTACTGTGGAGCTCATACTGAGCATTTAGACAAAAATACTTTAAACAGATTAAAAGTAAAATTAAAAAAAAATGTGTGCCTCTTTGTCTTGTATTGATAACATCATAGAAGTCAATTCTTACTACCCTGGTGATAGAGAGGAATACCTTAAAGAGGTATATTAATAAACTGTGGAACCTATGGAAGAGTTAGATGTTTTACAAAGACCAAATAGAGTTTTACAAAGACCAAATACAGTATGTAAGTGAAATGATGAATGTCCTGCTATCTGCTAATCGTGTAACCACAAAGTTTTGATCGTCTTATTGACCTGGTCTTGGCAAGAAGCACCCATTAGGAAGCCTTGGAAAGCAATCTATAGCAAGAGGAATACAATATTTTTACTGTTCACAATTACCCTTTAAAGACCAACTGACACTGACTTGCAGAGACTCCACATTGGCACATTTGTAATATATAACTTAACGACCAGAGTCATACAACAGGATTAGGGAGAGATGCTTCTTTAATTGTCTAAAACTAAGTGAAAGTCCATGGATAAGGAATCTACCATGTTCAACATATAATGGGATTCTACATTCCCAGCCCTCAGTCTGGCCTCAGTCCAGGAAGGGAGAACAGCTGGTAGGGCAAATGCACATTGTAATACTCAATTGAATTTTCCAGTAAAATGAAACAGTGCATTTTATGGGGATGGAGATTTGCTTTTTCATCTTGGCCTAAAGATGTAGTTATATCCTATATACTTGACTATAGCTAGTGTGCATTTTATTTTTGAAGAGCTTCTTGTTTTCCTAAATCAAACTGTTGTTGTTGTTCTGGTGTGTCTTCAAGACATTTTATTTTATTTTATGGTGACTCTAAGACAAACCTATCATGGGATTTTCTTGACAAGATTTGTTCAGAGGGGGTTTACCATTGCCCTCCTCTGTGGCTGAGAGTGTGCAACTTGCCCAAAGTCACCCAGGGGGTCTTCATGACCAAGCAGGGACTTGAACCCTGGTCTTCAGAGTCATAGTTCAATACTCAAACTGCTATACCACACTGGCTCTCTAAATCAAACAACTCGTGTGTGGGTTTTCTTTTTTTAAAGACATGCTTTATTTTATTTTATTTAAAAATAACATTTCAAATAGTTAAAAAATAAAGAAAAATAAATATAAATTAATGCCTAGGTTAAATACTTGTTACAATAAATGGAAGTGGTTTTCGTAGACAAACCATTCACTCAAGGTTATAGCATAAGAATTCAAAATGTTAACATAAATCTAACAATAAAAATCAATTTCACATTCTAATCTAATAAATTAGCTTGATAACCCTGTTTAAGTATTTGAAGGGATGTCACGCTGAGGATGGAGCAGGCATGTTTTCTGCTGCTCCAGAGACTGGAACACGGAGCAATGGGTGCAAACTCCAGGAACAGAGATTCTACCTCAACATTAGGAGGAACTTTTTGACAGTAAGAGCTGTTCAGCAGTGGAACGCACTCCCTCGGAGTGTGGTGGGGTCTCCTTCCTTGGAGGTCTTTAAACAGAGGCTGGATGGCCATCTGTCGGGGATGCTTTGATCGTGATTTCCTACATGGCAGGGGGTTGGACTGGATGGCCCTCATGGTCTCTTCCAACTCTGCAATTCTATGATTCGATGATTCTATGACTATTTCCAAACCTTTTAGGAATACATGCTAATTGTATTTTTGAAATGTTTAAAACATTTGTGTAAACAGAAACTGGACAGGGATACTATTCATTTGAATTTATCCTGTGACATATGGCCTTTATTATAGAATACCATTTTAAATCCTCACAGAACTATATATTTTGATTCATTCTATTGGTCCTCTGGGTACCACCAAATTTTTAGCATATCCATGATAGACTGGGGGCAGGGGAGCATGCTCTGTTATATTTTCTCCCCAGCTGTTCTTTATTTGCTGAGGGATGGCACTGCAAGAAATATAATGCAGATTTTTGTTTCTAAAAAGCAAGATTCAGCTCCTATCGCTTAATTCCCATCCAAACTCATAATGCTCTCTTAGTGACATCATAATTACCTCCAAAGTAACCATTTGTGATGGCTCTAGCAGGAGGATTAGGATCTAAAGGCAGGATTAAGCAGCAGGTATTGAACTCCTAAGACGCAAAGACTCTATTTTCATGCAAATGTGCCAAATATAAAAAGGAAACAGATGGATATGTAGGGGGATAAAGAAGTTTTAAAAAGTCAAACATGTTATAATAAACAACAGAGCTTGATATGATTTCAGAAAGACTCTAGCTTTGTTCAATATTAGTACATGTAGACTCATGCTGTTTTATTGCATTGCTATATCAATTCCTGAGTTGCCTGTCAAAGAGGTTATGATTTAAGGCCATTTGTTTTCTCACGTTTGAAAGCATGGGAAGCATAACGGCAGCAGGGTGTGTGCACTGACAAGCATGATGTTCCTGGTTCACATACCACTGAAGTAATGAACTTACTACTTAGCACTATGGGACAGCTGCTCTTTGTCAGTCTCTGCATACTGCCCCTCTTTGTCAGCAATACATAGATGATAATTCTAACCTGCCTTACATATAGGTAAGGATGTACAAATCATTCCCTATGCAGTAAATGCTGTTTTTATATGTGTCCAATCACAAGTCTATTGCATCAATCTGCATCATTTATTTTATTTTATTTTATTTTTGTAATGCATGGAATTTTGTATTGGATTTCAGATATAACTTTCCCTAGCATACAGAATTTGTATGCATCTTTTCCTAAATACCTGCATTATATTTATAGATAGATAGATAGATAGATAGATAGATAGATAGATATTTCCCACATATACTCATTATTTCCCTAAACTACACAGATTGTGGAGATTTTCAGATGCCTCTTTCAGCGTCTTGCCACGCAAGCAGCCTCCGGAGCAGTAACAAGGCTGCTGCGTGGCAAGGGGTCCATTTTGGACGACGACGTTTCTCTCTTGGCGTCGTCCGTGAGTGTTGCGGCTAGCATTGGAGGCAGCTGCGCTGTTTTTCACTCACAGAAGTTGTCCGTGAGCAAAAAACAGCACGACTGCCTCCAATGCTAGCTGCAACACTCACGGATGATGCTGAGAGAGAAACGGTGTCGTCCAAAATGGACCCCTTGCCGAGCAGCAGCCTCGTTACTGCTCCGGAGGCTGCTTGCACGGCAAGACGCTGAAAGAGGCGTCTGAAAATTTCCTGTGATATATATCCTGGAAATTGCCTAACAAATCTGGAGAACTGTGGAATCAGAATTACAATTATAATCTCATCTGCATAATAGCCTGAAACAACATATACCAAACATAATTTTCCAGCATTCCCACAAATAAGGGTTAACAGAGACATTGCTGGGGAGGGCAAGGGTAAGCATCTTTAGAAGGAGCTTGTATCCCAAAAATAGGATCAGCCCCTTGGATAATGTCTTTAAAGTTTTGGACTAAAACCTGGAGTGGATCTACTACCCATTGTCATCCAAGACACAATCCAACACTGTAGGTAAACCCTCCTCTCCTGCTTTTCATTCTCTCAGATTGAGAAACACTATGGTTCATCTGTTAAACTATGGCCACCTTCTTGAATTAAGAGAACCAGGCTGTAGGACATGTCCCATGACTCAGGAAACCTCACTTGAAAGGGGGAAAATATCATCTGTCTCATCTCTTTCATGCATCTCTTCCTTTCTTCTTCTCAGACAACTGGTGGCTTGTCTAGATAGGCAATTTACCTTGTCTTGCCCCACAGCATGTGACCAAGGCTGGGCACATGCAGGGGTCCTTGGCCATGTGCTGTGGGCAGCTTCCTAGCTTCAGAGAGAGCAATGAGGATGGCAGCTGCAGAGATGGGCTGGCGTGCTGGCATGGACACCATCTCATTTCATGCAGGTAATCTGGGAGCAACAGTGCCAGAATAAAATGGTGGGGAGCCAGTGTATTCTGGACTGTGTACATGAGGCCATAGAAGTCATTCACATTTTAACCCCTTCCAACCTGTTTTAGGCTGGAGAGTGGCTATCTTCCAAAAAGGAAATGACTTCTAGGTTACTTCCTGGTTTAAAAAGGCTTCTAAGCCCAAAATAGCTCGGGGGAGGGATGTGGCAAAATTGCCCCACACTGCCTGGTGGGTATTCAGTAAAACAAATTGGGGTGGGGCAATAGTTAGGGGTCAGCCCTCCATTGTTTGGTGAGGGGTGCTTTCCACCCTGGACCTTGAGTAGTTGTCCAAATTTATTTTCCCACCCCTTTATATGAGACTTCCTCCAATGAACTAGATGTAGAATTCATTTTAACATGTGTCTTTGTGTCTGCTAATTAGGTATTCACTTAAGCAAGCAAGGAAAATCCTTTATTTTCTCTTAAGAAACTATTTGCAGAATGAGCAGGAAGCTGGAAGAGGGACTGAAATGTTTGATGACTGAGTACATGTTCAGAACTTTTGCAGGTTCAGCTGTGCAAGTCACAGAAGGGAAACACTATAATCTTTTTTTCAACAGATCACTCATTTACCTTGTTAATACAGGCTGGGACATGAGCACACTGAAGCCCCAGCAGGTTTGGCAAACAGAATAAATCTTAAAATAGATCAGATAAAATACAGGCATAAAGTCCAGTTTCTAGCATATGAATCCCAGTGGTCACAGAGGAAAAGGCCTGAACAGAAAGGACAAAAAGAATGCACATTAATCTTTGTTAGCATTCTTCTTGTAGGCAAGGCAAGCAGTTAAGGATTTGATGTCAAATAAGTAAGAAAAAGGAAAGCAAAACTTTAAAAATAGTCAGAATTATCACAGGCTCTTTCTCCATGCATAGTTTTGGCTGTAATGAAGCAAATATTTACAATACTGTAGTGGTCAGAATGTCAAATGAAACAGTGAAGAGCAAAGTACTATCCATCCATGGAGCTATTTGTGTAACCTTGGGCCACACACCTTTTGTCAGCCTAACTTATCATGAATGGTTGTTGTGGGAATAAAATGTGTGGTGAAAAGCTATAGATGTCACCCTGAACTGGATGCAGGAGGAGGCAGGGAGGCATAAATGGAGTGTAAACAAACCTTTAAAGTGAGTAAAAATAATGTAGCAAAAGCACCACATGGGAAGTTCATTCTGTGACAGAATTTGGGATATGTAGTGGATGAGATTAATTGGACTGCAGCTCTCTGGCATTTATATAGCACTTTCGAATTTTCAGAGATCTCATGTAAATTATGCCCTTAATCTTTACTATCTAGTAGTTTCACCAGAAAAAAAAAATCTGAGGACGCACAGAGGGGCAAACGTATATATCCAGATGGGCAAGCAGTATCTCACATGTTGAAATGTCTGGAAGAAAAAGAAGAAAGTATTTCACAGAAAAACTAACCACCCTAAATGTGTGTTCTCTTAAATAAGTCATACCGATTGAATTAGGTAATAAAATTGTATAGATTATATATGACATACATTCATATTATACTAAGGGAATGGTTTTCAAATATGTTAGACTCATTATACAAACATTTCCTTGATGTATAAATTAGACAGACAGAACACTTTCTTTAGAAAAAAATATTGCACTGGAACCAAGCAGAAATTTTCTTATCTTCATTATCTTCTTTTTTGAATCAGACACAGTGGTAGCTTCCACATCAGTGGTGTGGTGAATCTACTCTGGTTTTAGTGTGAACCTTAACAGAACTTCCCAAGGTTCTGAACCTATTATGTGAATTGCATGGGGTCTGCGGGACCCACTCGTGACACTCAAATTATGATATCAAATTGGGGAATTGTAATTAGCTCAAAATAGGGCTGTGAGAGGTCAGATAACTGATGGGATCTTTACACCTGTGTACACCAGTACTAAGTGAGGAGACTCCAAGCCAAAAAGTAAAATAAACATGTTTTTTATTGGACAATAATCCCGAAACCACTCACATATGCACTCACACTTCAAGCAATCACACAAGGCTAGTGAAGAATTAGGACGAAGTAATGGGATAGAGGAATAGGTTTGGACGGATGATGGGTTATACTTTACCTGTCCAGAGAGCAGAGGTTCATGCAGCAAAGAAATATTCAGGTTTGATGTCAAGGTTGCACAGAAAATGGGCAGAGTGACTATGTGTATAAAACTGTGTGCACGTTGATCCTGTTTTGGGGTGATATTTATACTCGGTATCATACTCTTAAGGTATGCTAGAGTGAGTTTTCCAGAGTTAAACAATGGAAGCTCTGGTTTTGTTAATTGCTGTTAATGGCTGGAACATTAAGACTTATCGGTTTGAGGTGACCTTGTATTGTTGAATAGGCAGAGGTGTGAAGGAAGACTTTTGCAGGATAATGGGAGTTTTGGTCACTTGTTTGTTTTGGTGTATGACCCACTGCCAGGAACATCCAGGGGAAATTAGCACATTCCACCCTAACAGCTATGAGAGGTAGCTTCTCTTAATCTCAACCTTTGGCATGTCTGTTTTTGGAGAATTTTTAAGACAACTTTGTTAGGTCTCTGGCGACCTTTACCTGAACCCTTCTGGGGATGGCCTGGTCTACCATGAACCTACATGAACTGTCAATTATTGCCAATTTATGGATTATTGTCAATTTATGAACTATTAGAAGGGAGGGGGTGTAAAAGCATGTAACAAATCTATTTGAAGATAGGGGTCAGCATCTTGGACAGTTCCTTTAAAGGTCAGACTAAATCCCATGATGTGTTATCACTGACATGGTACCTAGCAACCACCATCAGGCAGAACTAGGAATGCAGATTCTAAGTGTAAGGAAAGTAAGGGTGAACTGAGATACTATGATCTTCTGTATCAAATTCATGTTGTTGTGCACTCAAAAAGCAAATACTGGATTGCATTTTCAGAGGGAATGAAAGGCTATGGATATCTAAAGAAATTGAATGCACTGATTTTTATGCATTCCTGAAAAATGTGTGATGACAGTTTCAAGATCAAGGGCTTTTGCTAGTTGCTTCTCAATTGCCAGTATAGCAATTTTACTTAAACATTCATAACCCATATTGCTTCTCAAGTAGGTCTTAATTTGTTGAGGACATGAAATGTTCTTTCACATCCAGTATTTGATGGAGGCATTATGACAGCTATAGACACAGTCTGTGGAATTTACTGAAAGACAAGTTTCTGTTCTTCAGGAACAATAAGCATTTGGTTCATTGTGTAGATTATTATTTACCATTCTCATTCATATAATTCTAGATCTCTAGTAAAAAGTCTGAGTTCTCCTTCAAAATCACCATGATATAATGCTAGTGATACAGAACCATAGATTTGGAAAAGACCACAAGGGCCATCTAGCAGGAATACACAATCAAAGCATTTTCAACAGATGGCCCTCCAGCCTCTGTTTAAAAACCTCCAAAGGAGTCGCCACCACACTATGAGGCAGTACATTCCATGGCCAAACTGCTCTTACTGTCAGGAAGTTTTTCCTAATGTTTAGGTGGAATCTCTTTTCCTGTAGTTTGAGTCCATTGCTCTATGTCCTAGTCTCTGGAGCAGCAGAAAACAAGCTTGCTCCATCCTCACTATGACATCTCTTCAAATATTTAAACATGGCTATTACACCAGCTCTTAATTTTATCTTCTCCAGGCTAAAAACACCCAGATTCCTAAGCCACTCTTCATAGGGTGTGGCTTTCATATCTCCCACCATTTTGGTTGCCCTCCTGTAGACAAGTTCCAGCTTGTCAATATTTTCTTGAATTGCATTGCCCAGAACTGGACACAGTTTTCCAGGTGAGATCTGACTAAAGCAGAATAGATTGAAACTATTAATTCCCTCAGTCTAGATACTATACTCCTATTGATGCAGCCTAGAATCACATTAGCTTTTTCAGCTGCCACAGCACCCTACTAACTCATGTTCAGCTTGTGGTCCACTAAGACATCCTTTTTGTATGTTCTGCCATCAAACCAGGTGTCACCCATCCTATATCTATGCAGGATACAATACCTTGCAAATGAGCTCACTTTTTTCTGGATCTAGAAGGCCTTTAAGATTGAAAGCACTAACCACAAATTCAATTTAGTGAAATTCAAAACATTGCAATTGTCTATAAATCTTCTCTGAAATTCACTAGTGATGTGTTCAACAATAGGAATGGACAGCTTAATTTTAAAATTATGGCCGAGAATCTACATCAGGAGATTTATCATAAAATTCCACCCAGGTAGAGACCCACCTTCTTCCTGTGCCCCCTATGGCCATTTAGTGGCTTTTGAAGTTGGGGCATCAGAGAAGCATCTAATTATGTTCCTATAGCCAGAAACAAAATGATGATTTCATCCCCTAGGATCTTCAAAGGACATCCAGAAGGCCTGGGTGGATCTCTTTCTCTTTCTATGTCTGGATACAGGCACATAGAAATATTTCTCTGATGCCTCCACTGACCATTACATGGAAGAGAGTTTGCAGGAAGAAGGCAGAAAAAGTCCTGTGGAAGTTTCTGCAATCATTTTTACCTCAACCATATTTTTTACTGAAAATTCCCTCACAATCCCTGTCTGCTTACAATATATCAACTACTGTAAATATAAATAAGAACATAAGCTTGAGAAACATGACAACCTGATTTTTGCAAACAGTCCAGTAGCAATGTGAAGTTGAAGGCTTTCATGGCCAGCATTCATAGGTTTTCTGTTGGTTTTTTTCAGGCTGTGTGGCCTTGTTCTGGAAGTGTTTATTTCTGACATTTCACCTGCATCTGTGCTTGGCATCTTCAGAGAATGATTGGGTAGGAGTGGGGTTTTTTTATGTAAAAATCTAGTTTATATCTCCACAAGCTTCTGCACTTCCTTCAGAATTTGATTGTTTACAGAAGCAACAAAATTTCTTCTTTGATTGAACAGCTAAATGCAATAGAATCTGAAACACCCAGTGAATGTTTGACAATCTTTTAAATTCAATAATTCTGTCCTCTCTGTCTTTTAAATGAGATGAAATGCAGACGCATGTGAGACATAGGATATGAATAGAATTGCTGGGGGGGAAAAATAAAAAATGTTTGCAAAAACATCTATGCTCTTAACATATGTCAATAATAACTAATTCAGCCTATGGTTGAGGCAATGAATATTGTCATGGGCTTAAATACCTTTCTGGAGCAGTGCCTAAATTTCATGTAATTTTCAACTCATTATCCTCATCCTCTCTTCCTGTGCTGAGGAGAGGAGAGAAGAAATGGAGAAGGTAAGGATTAATTCTTTCTTTCCTTCTCATTTATTTCCTGGGTCTTATCTACATTGGCCAGAAAAAGCCAGCTCCCCACCAGCATATTCTGCCTACGATGCTGGCCCACCACTTCCCCATTACCTGTATGGAATGAGGTGGAGTCCAGACTGGCATGGCAGCCAGTCTCTGCAGCCACCCTCCCCCCCCCCACTGCCTACATTGCTGTCTCCATAGCCAAGAAGCCAGCCTGCAGTACATGAGCAAGGCCCCCTGCATGTCTGCAGGACTCCTTTCTGGCTACAGAAGAGTGAAGAAGATGGCAGCTGCAGCAACAGACCAGTGTGGCTGTCTTATTTTGGCTGGAGTGGATTTTACCAGGTAACACAGGATGTAAATCCTGACTCGGTTTCTTCTTGTTCATGGTAACTGAGGCTCATACACCCCACCATTTTTTAAAAAATCTCCTTACTGCAAAAGGCAAGGTTGGTTTCTTGTTTTGTTTTCTCTTTTGTCTTTTCTTTTTGTCTTTGTACATTTTCAAGACTGGTTGTTGTGCATTTCTTTAAAAATGAACAGAATGGAAAAATGTGCTATCTGTTTTTTGCATGGACTAGTAGAAGTAATGGCATCAGATGCATCGTTTGTGTCTTTGGGATCATCTATCCTTTCTTTTTGTGCTTGCTGTATGTGTAGTTTAACAAAAGAGGAAGACACTTTTGTGCAGGAGATTTTGAAAAAGTTTATTTGTAAAAATTGCTAAAACCACAATTTTAAAAAATGGATGACTCTATCCAATGCTGGAAATGAGATGTTTCAAAGGATCAGTAGAAATTTCGATACAATGTCCTGACATTTCTGGGTCAAGGTGACCTTACTAAGATCAAGACTTGCCTAGAACCTTGCCAGGGTCAAAATTTCTCTACTTTCAACTAACGAATTTTAGCACGGAGCCTTCTAATTCATTTCTAAATACTTTTTCTTTGCTTTTATTTAAAGTGGGGTTCTTTTTGATCCATGTTTTAGAAATAATCAAAGTTCATAGGTGTCTCATGTTGTTGTTGTTGTTGCTGCTGCTGCTGCTGCATGTTAACTGCTGACAATTCAACCTTGACTTATGGTGACCCTATGAATGAGAGACTGCCAGGTCACTCTATCCTCAACAGCCCTGCTCAGGTCTTGCAGATTCAGGGCTGTGGCTTCCTTGACTGAATCTACCCATCTGGAATGTGGTCTTTCTCTTTTCCTGTTGCCTTCCACCTTGTCAATCATTATTGTCTTTTCTAGTAAGTCATGTCTTCTCATGATTTGAGTAAAGTATGGCAGTCTCAGTTTAGTCATCTTGGCTTCTAGGGAGAGTTCAGGCTTGATTAGCTCTAAGACACATTTATTTGTCTTTTTGACAATATCTGTAGAACTCTTCTTCAGCACCACAATTCAAATGAGTTGATTCTCTTCCTATCAGCTTTCCTCAATGGCATGGACAATCTTGACTTTAGTATTCAATGATATAGCTTTATAATTGAGGATGTTGTCTATTTCCTTCGTAGCTACCCTTCTAAGTCCCAGTCCTCTTCTGATTTCTTGACTGAACTCCCCATTTTTATTAACATTTCACTGTCTCAGTGTTTCTGTTGTCTACTTTAATATTATGTATGTGTGCTCATGATTTTTTTCTTAATGTTCAACTGTAAATCTGCCTTATGAGTTCTTCCTTGATTTTCTTCAGTAGTTGTTCTTAATCTTTGCTATTTTCTGCTAGTAGTATCGTGTCATCTGCATAGCTTAGATTGTTGGTGCTCCTTCCTCCAATTCCCACATCTCCTTCCCCAGAGTCTAACCTAGCTTTCTTTATGATACATTCACCATACAAGTTAAACAGATAGGGGGCTTGTCTAGACAGACAATTTACTTCATCTTGCCCCCATCTTGGGGCCCTGCAATCCAGACTATGCCCTCATGACCCCTGGGGCAAAGACAGGGCCTAAACAGGAGAAAGGCCTGGCAACAGAGTGGTTAAATGCCAGCACTGCAGCCACAATGTTGTGAATGCAATCCTAAAGGTCTCCAAGGTTGAATCAGCCTTCCATCCTTCCATTGGCTGGTAAAATCAGTACCCAGCTTGTTGGGGCCCCCATGTGACCACAGGAGATGGTTTGTTCCTGCATCTGCCATCTGCCTTGCTCTTCCATAGGCAGGAAGGAGTCCAGGGGGCCTTGCTCATGTGCTGTGGGCTGGCTTCCTGGTTTCAGAGGGTGAGACATAGGCAGTGTCAGTAGTACCTGCAGAGACTGGCTGGCATGGCAATCTGGACTGCATCCTGTTCCATGTAGATAATGGGGGAAGAACAGGCTACTGACCTAACAGTGGCCAGTTTTCCTGAGTACAAATTATGCATTAGGATAACCAAATGTTGTGGTACACCCATTTCTTTAAGGGTGATCTATAGTTTGTCATGATCAACATAATCCAAGGCTTTACTATAATCTATATAACACAGGGTGATTTTCTTCTGAAATTATTTGTTGCACTGCATTATTCAATGTATGTTTACAATATGATCCCTAGTGCCTCTTCCTTTCCTGAACCCAGCTTGGATATCTGGAATTTCTCATTCCATATATGATAGAAGTCTTTGCTATAGAATTTTGAGCATCACTCTGCTTACATGGGAGATTAATGCAATGGTCTTTTGATTATCGCAATCCCTGGTGATATTTTGGAGATTGGAATGTATTATATATTGAGCATTTCTAGTCTGTGGGCCATTCTTTTGTTTTCTGTATTTGTTGACAGATTTTGATTAGAAGTTGAGTGGATTATTTCTCTGTTGCTTAAAACAGCTCTATTGGATTGTCATCTGTTCCTGGTGATTTATTTCTCCCAAGTGCTTTGAGTGCAGTTTTCATTTCATTTTCTAAAATGGTGAGCTCATCTTCAATGGTTCTTCCTTGAATGAGTGTCATCCTTTCATCTCTTTTGTAGTTTCAATAGTTCCTGAATAAATGCAAATAACAGAATTTTTCCTGGGTTGCAACTCTTTCTTCTTTGAGGGTTCATCAGCTCATTTCTTGCTGGTCCTTACTAGTGACACACAAGTCTAAAGAGAAAGATGCTGATATGATGTAGCCTGGTTAATTTTATTGCAGGATCATTGGGATTTACAATTCAATACCACACGACATACAACAAGGAAAAGCTTTTATATAGTAGGTGGTAAGGAGCTTGGTTAACACAGCTGTGGCATGTCAGCAATATTATGCTTTCACAGGAGACCCTTAATATTGTTAACGAGTGCATTAAAGTCAAGGAAGCACAATCTA
This sequence comes from Gambelia wislizenii, assembly GCA_030847615.1. Lineage (NCBI taxonomy): Eukaryota > Metazoa > Chordata > Lepidosauria > Squamata > Crotaphytidae > Gambelia > Gambelia wislizenii. The sequence goes on from JAUMIR010000004.1 coordinate 154,707,756, forward strand.
CTAAAATTGTCCCTTGTGCCTGCTCGATTTAAATAAATCACAGCAGTATAGGTCTTCATGACTTGTGCCCATATTTATCACATTATGAGATAGGGATATACATCTTGGCAAATTTTATTCTCACATGCAACAAGAAATAATTTCAAAACATTTCTCTCCATTAGACATAATTATGAAAGTTTCCCCCCACCCCATATAGATATTACATTTGGGTGGCTTTTCTGTGCCAAAAAAAAAAAAAAAAAAAAAAGTTCACCCCCAAATGTCACCCAGGTCCAACAATCAGCTGTCTTGACTCGGGTTTTTTTCTTACTGTCAAGCTCCCAGCAATCTTGAGGACTACTGATAACAGAGTTACCCTCTTCATCCCTCTGATCCATACCCTTCTCAGATTTGCCTTCTTTGGTGACTTCAGTTGGGGTCCTGCTGCAAACAACTCACTGCCTTACATCATGTTTAGTCCAAATCTTTCTGCTGTCCAGTCCTCAGGCAAATTGAATTCTAGCTGTCATCTCTCTCTTGTATCTTTGAACAGTGCCATTTATATATCCAAGCTTCTCCCCTGACAGGACATCCTCCACCCATCACCTTCCATTGAATATTGGTCATTCACCCCAGACAGTGTTGTACAGTTTGGAATCTCTTTAACCAAAGAAATACCCAGGCTAAAATTAGTCTGAAAATCTGGCTGTTGAAACCCAATAAAAGCCCATAAGAGCCACTCAGCTCTACAAAATACAACATATCTCAGTTCAAAATACTTTCTTTTTTCCCCTGGCAGTTGGTTAAACTTAGCAGTATCTCAGTTAACAGAAATGTAACAACACATAATACATTCTATTATATATCAGACTTGTTTCTCCACAATGCACAGATTCATCAATACAAGCATTTTCACAATTCTGTGTATTTTACAACACAGATCTCTATCTTTCTTAAGTGTAGTTTAGGGATAACTGGGTACAAGAATGCATATTGGTAGAAAATGTGTAGAAAGGGGCATGCAAACCTATAGAAATTCTGAATATTCAGTAAAATAAGCACAATATGTGTATGAATTTTCACGAGAATATAAAAAATAACTACAATCTGTTATGAGACCATGACAGAACTGTCAGGATATTGGAACATAGAGTAGATTTATTCTGTAAAGAGCTGTGATGTAGCAAACAGTCTGCACAGATCTGCAGAGCTAGTGACAGTTTGCAGAAAGCTTGCAAATGTATCAATATTGATGAGCTTTCAGCTCTGGTGCAGAGCTGACTGGGGGAGGTGCTAGGAACTTGCAGAGCTGGGTATTTAGTTTGTCCTATAGAGCTGAACTGAGCAGTTCTGTTTTGGATTTCACAGAGAGAATATGTTTTTCTCTTGAATGCTGTATATATCTGTAAATACTCTTCATTATGCTCAAGTAAAGAGACGATTATTTTAGACACAAGCTTCTGTCTGTGCCTTTATTCTGATGCCTGAAAGAACAACACTCTGCTGTTAATTTTTTCATGCCTGGACCAGTTAAAGTACCCAATGCGCACTACTACCTGACAAGAACAAACTTGTCCTTGACAAACCTGTGTTAGGATAGGATAACAGTAACAGGATAACAGTAGAAAGTAAAAAAGAGAGATCAATCTATGCCTAGTCCAATCACTTGGGCTACCTTCAGTTCTTTTTTTTTAAAGAACTGTTTAATCCAGAAAAGATTAATTTCCCCAGAGATGACATGCAACAACTATCATTACTTTAATTTCTGATTTGAAATTTCATAAATTTAGGAATACATTTCTTTCCCATGAAAGAAGCTAAAGGTATTCTCATGCAATACCTCTGAATATTTATATATATATTGGTGAGAACTAAAATGAGACTTAGGGAGCTGGGTATGTTTAGCCTGGAAAAAAGACGGTTAAGGGGCAATATGATAGCTCTGTTTAAGTATTTGAAGGGGTGTCACATTGAGGATGGAGCAAGCTTGTTTTCTGCTGCTCCAGAGACTAGAACACGGAGCAATGGATGCAAGGTCCAGGAACAGAGATCACACCTCAACATTAGGAGGAACTTTCTGACAGTAAGAGCTGTTTGTCAGTGGAACGCACTCCCTCGGAGCATGGTGGGGTCTCCTTCCTTGGAGGTCTTTAAAAAGAGGCTAGCATTCTGTCAGGAATGCTTTGATCGTGATTTCCTGCATGGCATGGGGTTGGACTGGATGGCCCTTGTGGTCTCTTCCAACTCTACAATTCTATGATTCTATGACTCATTGGACAGTAGCCTTTCAATACAAACATCAGAAACTGTTATAACTCAGCTAACTCAGTTATCTCCAAATATCTATCCCACAAGACAGAAACTTAATGTGAGACTATATTTTCTATTGTCACATTTTCTTGCTTTTATGATGATTAGAATTTCCAGGCTTTATCATAGTGGAGTCATGAATGAGCATCTCACATTAGCTAAAGAACCACCCCATTGCTTCTGTAGAAAGGTCCAAGTATAGAATATTCTAAGCATAGCTAACTTGTGTTGGAAAAAAATAAATATTCCTTAATTATTTTTAATTCCTTTACAAATGGTTTAGAAAATGTACATCACTGATCCATACATTTCCAATTCCCTTGTACACTGAGAGTTTCACCCATGGATTGTTTAACTAATGCAAATATAAGTAAATCATTAGATCCTTTTAGATGCCAGGCAGCGAAGAGAAGCTTTTACAAGAATACATTTATTATGATATCATTTTCAACATGGCAGCTACAGTGAAGTACTTGCAGAACCTAATGAAAATTAGAGTGAATAAAATACTAAAATGAACAAAAAAAAATCCCTCTCACACTTCAAACAATCAAATTGGATTAGATGATCCATTAAATGATTTTGTCTGCCTGTACAAATACATCAGCCATTGTTTTATGGTTTGCTGGCACAATTTGCTGAGGAAACTAATGAACACTCTCTAAAAAGTTAATCAAAGTGGAGGTATGGATGCTGAGTATATTGTGATTTTCCACTCACAAAATGAATTTTGCAGAATTTCTTTATAGAGAAGTACCTCATATTTACCAATATTTTTGTTCAGTTCTTCAACAGCAAAATGTGCAATATCATTGTATATACAGCTACAAATTTAAGCGTGTACACTTTTCTATAATTACATCAACTGGAATCATCATTCCTATTTGCAAGCACTTCAAAATGGGGAATACAAGGTATAGTTGAACTGATTGCTGTTGAATGAATAACAACAATCACTTAAGCATTATTATTTTCTCCTTTTCAATGGGCAGCACAATGCTGGATTTTGGATATTGCAGCACATGCAATATGTGGCATGTACTCTCTGCTATAATTTCTTATCTGCTTTGATCAATATGTGTGAAACAATCAACTCTAATGAGTGAAAAAGAAGAAATATCCAGATGTATAATGGGTTTCGTTTCATATAATCCTAATTTCAGATGTTATTTTCAAGTGCCCCTCTCAATAGTAGTAGTAGTAGTAGTAGTAGTAATAGTAATAGTTATTATTATTTCTTCTTTCCCGCCTAGGCAGGGAAAACAAATTAACATATAAACGTAACAGTTTAAAAAAATCAGTTAAAAACATATATCAGTTTGAAATAACACATGAGACCAACACATTTTAAAACAATCAATTCACAATTTAAAATAATCTGGATTGGCCTGCTGGAAGAGACTGGTCTTTATTGTTCTTTAAATTCAGACATCATATTCAGCTGCCATATCTCTTCTGGCAGGCCATTCCACAGTATAGGAGCAGCTGAAGAAAAAGTCCTCTGGGTGACAGTTGCCAACCTAGTCCTGGTTGACTAGAGCAAATGTCCCCCATAGGGCCTAAGTGTATGGGGCACATTATATGGGAGAAGGTGATCCCATAGGTAACCTGGATCCAAGTAGGGGTGTTTTAATAGCTGAGATCAGTAAAGCACTCTTTATACAAGTGGTAGGGAAGTGTGATTTGTCCAGATGTTCTAGGGCCATAATTCGCATCTGATCTAGCCAGTAGTGCAAATAGTAAGAACTGATTGGAGCTGTAGTCCAACATCTTAGAGGCCATTCCCCATTCCTGGTCTGAAACTTTAGTAAGGGCTTATCCAGGACACTGAACCTGATATGTTAAAATTAAATAAAACTCTTCACCAGGCCAAAAAATAAATTTAAAAAATTTAAACATAATTTGAGATGGCTGTCTTGGGTTCTATTTCATATAAGCAGAAAATGTCTCTATAGTTGCATATCTTTAGCCTTCAGGAATCCACATTTACCATGGGCCTTTTTCCTCTAGCCTTCTCCCTCTGCAGATTGTGAGAACAATGGAACTCAGAACAGTATGGGATACTGGAACCCTGTTCCTCTGCTTTTCATATAGCTTTTAATATGGGTATGGGTTATAGAAATTAGCAAATGCAGGTACATAACGTAAGGAGGGCAACTATTTCATAGACAGAAGAAGCAGAAAAAGAATATAGGGCACCAGAACTAGTAAACCTTACTTCATACATTCACCAATGCATTATCCACCTAAGCTGTGGTTTTTGTCTATGGGAAAAAGATAAATCTGATAATGGGGAAAAGGAAGAAGTTGAAGGCAGATAGATAACAGTAAAAACAAAGAACAGAGAATGGTGTGGAAAGGAATATCCTGCCAGAGTAGTTAGAAATTCTGCAGCAGCTAAACATAGTGCACCTCCAAGTTCTGACCTCGATAACCTAAATTGCTGGGGATCAGATGTTTGACAGTAATTCATTTCTTCTTTAGAACAATGGAGATATAACAGCAAATGTTTACTGATTTAGGAAATATTGAACAAAGTTTAATGAAAACAAGAAGATCAAAGACTCCTGCATTTTTATAACCTATGAAACAGAAACAAAAACTGACCAAACAAAAACCAACTAACATCTGTCACTCAACCAAAAGCCAAGAGAATTTTGTCAAAAGAGAGAAAGGAGATGATCAGACACAGAAAAACCACATCTGAAGATCACGAGGAGAATAGGAATGGGCGAGATTATCAGACAATGATATCCCTTAGTGTCCTGGGCGTGTAGTGTGGTCGTGAGTAAGGCATCCCTTTTTCTTGGCAGCTTGTCCCATCAATGAAAAAGGGAAGCCTAATCCATGGCAGTGCTATGCCTTGGGAGTGGCTGAGGATGCGGGTGTCTGATAATGTTGCCCTTTCTGTTCTCAGAATCTTCTGACATGGTCAGGAACACATTTTTTTTGGTGGGGGGGCTGCATTACCCCATGTCAGATAATCTCCTCTGAGAGAAACATCATTTATAAACTGTTCTTTTTTGAATTTTTTAAAAAAGTTAATCTACCTGGAGTTGTAGTGTTGAAAATATACATACTTCAAGATGAAGTATAGCAAGATGTTTTTCAGGACTTACAATGCTGCAGTGCTTATAATACTGTAATGCAATTTGATAGATGAACCTTAACTCCCACACTTGTATAGCTGAATTCATGCTCAGTGCCACAACTGCACAAACAGAATTGAAGAGAACAGAGAAAAGCATGAGGATGACGGGAAATGTCCAAAAATGTAGGTGTGGATTAAGAAGGCTGAGTTGATTATCTCCTTTTTCTCCACCACCACCCCCAAACCAGTTGGTGATACTGAATGTATAATTAAGTACCAAATATCAGGGGCCTTTCATGATAAAGTTATAGTGCTATTTTTCCAGTTTAACTGTCATGACAATATTCTATGGAATCCTACAATTTGCAATTTAGGGAGGAGTATTTAGAATTCTCATACCTCAGGAATCCATAAGATGCAGCCATGACAATTCTCTGGCTTTTCTTCGCAAACGAAGATTCAGGAAGGACTCATCCCGCGCTTTCTGCAAGCACGCTGATGACTAAAAAGGCCAATCCGAGATAAACAAGTCCTGTTGCAAAAAGCCCAGCAGAAGGTCTCCTTGGGTGATGCTTCCGGGTTGTGATTCTTTCTGCGTTGTCGTTTCTCTTCAAGACTTGTTCGTCGTGAGTTCTCAAATAAGGCTGCAGCATTGTGGATAGTGCGTCTCCATGCCTCCCGATGTGAGGCCAGGGTGGACCACTGTTGGTGATCAATTTGGCCAAGCCTGAGATGTTGTTTCGGGGAGTCTTTGTATCGCTTTTTTGGAGCGCCTCTCTTACGCTGACCCGTTGCGAGTTCACTGTAGAGTAGTATTTTTGGGAGGCGATGGTCCTCCATCCTAGAAACGTGCCCTGCCCAGCGCAACAGTGTTCTCAATATCATGGCCTCGATGCTGGTGATCCCTGCTTGCTCAAGGACAGCAACATTCGTCACATAGTCACTCCAGTGTATATTTAGGATTGTGAGTAGACAGCGCTGATGAAAGCGCTCGAGGAGTCGTAGGTGGTGGCGATAGGTGACCCATGTTTCAGATCCATAAAGGAGGATAGACAGTACGATGGCTCTATACACACTGATTTTTGTGCTTTGCCTCAGGTGTTTATTGCTCCAGACTCTTTTGTGAAGTCTTCCAAATGCACTATATGCCTTTGCTAATCTGTGATCGATCTCTTTGTCAATCTTGGCATCTGAGGAGATTATGCTTCCCAGGTAGGTGAACTGCTGAATGGACTTGAGCACAGATTTGCCGACGACAATGTGGGGATGGTGGTGTTCATCCTGTGGTGCAGGCTGGTAAAGAACTTCCGTTTTCTTCAGGTTGACTTCTAGCCCAAACAGCTCTGCAGCTGTTGCAAAGCAGGATGTTAGGCGCTGCAGAGCTGCTTCTGTGTGGGCAACAAGGGCAGCATCATCGGCAAAGAGCAGCTCACGGACTAGATAGTTTAGAGTCTTAGTGTGAGCCCTCAGACGGCTTAAGTTAAACAAGCTACCATCAGTACGGTAGCGTATATAGATGCCGGTGTCTTCTTCAAGCTCTGCCATAGCCCTTTGGAGCATCGTGCTAAAGAAGATTGTAAATAAAGTTGGTGCAAGAACACAACCTTGCTTCACTCCATTAGTTATTAGAAAGGGCTCTGAAAGAGCATCGCCATATCTGACTTGACCACGCTGGCCCTCGTGTAGCAAGATAATCATTTTAAGGAATTTGGGGGGACATCCTAGTCTTTCCAGGATCTGCCACAGACCTTTTCTACTTACAGTGTCAAAGGCTTTGGTGAGGTCGGCAAATGTTACATAGAGACCCTTGTTCTGCTCCCTACATTTTTCTTGCAGTTGCCTAAGGGCAAATACCATGTCTGTAGTACTCCTATTGGCTCTGAAGCCACATTGGCTTTCAGGGAGAAGTTCTTCTGCAATAGCAGGAACTAATTTGTTCAGGAGTATCCTTGCAAGGATTTTTCCAGCAATAGAGAGCAGTGTTATGCCTCGATAGTTTGAGCAATCGGATTTTGCTCCTTTTTTCTTGTACAGGATGATGATGACTGCATCTCGGAGGTCTGATGGCAGTTCCCCTTTTTCCCAGCAATTCACAAGGAATTTGTGGAATTTTTCATGGAGTGCATGACCTCCGTGTTTCCAAACTTCAGGTGGGATTCCATCAATCCCAGCTGCCTTGCCGTTTTTCATCTGCTGTATGGCCTTAAGGGTCTCTTCCAAAGTGGGAGCTATGTCCAATTCATTTTTCATTGGTTTTTGTATCATATGTTGGATAGCTGAGGCTTGGACTACTCAGTTGGTGCTAAAGAGACTTTGAAAATGTTCAGCCCAACGATTTAGGATGGAGGCTTTATCAGTAATTAATGTTTGACCATCTGTACTGTATAAAGAGCTTTGGACCTGATAAGTAGGTCCAAACACTGCTTTAAGAGCTTCATAAAATCCTCTATGATCACCCAGATCTGCACAGCATTGTGTCTTTTCTGCTATATTGATCCACCACTTGTTCTGCATGTCTCGGAGTTTTTGTTGTAGTTTGCTAGATGTGAGGCGGAAAGCTGCTTTTCTTACATGACAGGTTGGCTGGGCGAGGTATGCCTGGTGAGCAGCACTCTTCCTTGCCAACAGCTCCTGGATCTCTTGGTTGTTTTCATCAAACCAGTCTTGATTTTTCTTGTGGGAGAACCCGGGGGATTCTTCTGCAGACTGGAGGATACTGTTTTTGATATGTTGCCAAAGCACTGTGGGAGAAGGATCTGTAGGATGGTCTTCAAGTTTCGTTTGAAGATTTGCCTGGAAGTTGTCTCTCATGGTAGCTTGTTGAAGATTGTTGACTTGGAGTCTCTTCTTTAAGATGCCACCCCTCTTAGGTTTGAACTTAAGATGAAGATTTAGTTTACATCTGATGAGGCGATGATCTGTTTGGCATTCTGCACTGGGCATCACTTGGGTATGATGGACATCATGAATGTCTCTCTGACGGACTAAAACGTAGTCAATGAGGTGCCAATGTTTGGATCGGGGATGCATCCAGGTTGTCTTCAAGCTATCTTTCTGCTGAAAGATTGTGTTTGTAATAGTCAGCTGTTGTTCTGCACAGAACTCTAGCAGGAGGCGTCCGTTATCATTGCAATTTCCAACACCATGCTTGCCTAAGACACCTTTCCAGGCTTCGGAGTTCTTTCCTACTCTGGCATTGAAGTCACCAAGGATAATAATTTTATCTTCTACAGGGACTTTTTGTATGAGTTGGCGTAGGTCTGTGTAGAATTTGTCTTTCTCTACAGGGTCGGCTTGCATAGTTGGGGCATATATACTAAAGAGAACAACATGTGGGAGGCGTAAGGAAATAATGCGATCAGAGTGTCCTGTTGGCAAGGTTTCGAGTTTGGAGGCAATGGAGTTTTTAATCATAAAGCCTACTCCTGAAAGATGTTTTTCGGTTTGGGGTTTACCAGACCAGTAAAGTGTGTAGCCGGCGCCATGTTCTTTAAGGCTGCCTTCCTCATGGAAGCGAACTTCACTAAGAGCAGCGATGTCAATATTAAGCTGTGATAGTTCAAGGGCTATTAGGGCAGAACGACGCTCAGGCTGTCCACTATCTTCAGAGTCTTGCATGGTTCTGATGTTCCAGCATGCAAGTGTCAGTTTATTTACACCTTTGGAGGCCGGTGTGTGCCTTTGTTTCTTTGCCTTGGTTTGACCGCATCAGAAGATTCCCGTTGGCCGTGGCTAGCCAACCAGGTAGTTGGGGATGAGCTTTCGTTAGGCCACCTTTTCTAGGCCCCTCTCCATATGGAGCAAGCAGTGATCTCCTTAAATAAGGCTGCTTGGTCATTCAGGATGCTGCCAAACAAAACTGTCATCTCCCGGGTCAGCCTCGAGCGACCAATGTCCTGAACCGCCTGCATGCAGGGTTGGGGCTGCAGCTTCCAGTGCATCTTTACACCTGCCGGTTTCGTCCCTCACCAGTCGCTAAAGGGCTTTTTTGGAAATGGATTTGTCCTTCGAGCCTGTGCAATGGATTTTTCTGGTGGAGCGCAGTGTGCACAGAACTGGCCTCACCCTTTAAACCAGAGATTCATCTGCCGTAGCCTTGCAAGCATGGACGTGGCAGCGAGGTCCTCAGGCCGTAGGTTTGATTAGAGTTTCCTTCTCTTAGATGGTTGACCTTACAGGGTTGGACGAGCACCATCTGCCCGGGTTTGGGATTAGAGTTTTCCTTCTCCTAGGACGGTTGCCACAAGGCTAGAGAGCCCATCCTGCCCTTTGACGCTCTTTGTCAGACCCTTCGGTTTTGACCTGTCTGGCATGGGAGACCCTACCAGTGGCTAATATGCCACCGCCAGCATAGCTCAAAACATCATTAGGGTACGCAAGCCTCTCTCCCACGACAAGGGGGTGTCAATGGAGAGGAGCCATGACAATTAAAGTGGAATCATAGCACTATCATTATGTAACACCCAGTGCTATAGGTATGAGATTGCTTGCATAAATGTTTTACATGTGATGGTGATGATGAGGATGACCCTGCTCCCTACACTTACAGGAAAAACAAATCAGGGAGATCATTTCAAGAAGTCTTGCTCATAATGTTTTTTATCTGCAGGGAGACATTGAAAAAGGTTCCAGAACTTCAAACTTGCATTCTCCATCTGCATTCTGAACTAGGACAGCAACAACAGAGCAGTACCTTGTGATTATTCCAGATATATAGGTCATCCCTCATATAGCTAAATCTCCCCATTAGCAATGTAACAATCTAATTGGTTTAATTGGCAGACTAATTGGTGGCACTAATTTTAATCAGTGGTGGCAAATTGCAATTGGCAAGAAAACATTAAGGGCACACTTGTTTATAGTTCAAAACTGTATTGGTTCTGGTATGTTAGTGTAAAAGATTTTTAAAAAATATTTTTAATATGAAGTGAGGAGTGATAACAACTTTACTTGTAGAGTTTGTTCTATCATAGATGCTGAAATGATGGGAATGTCACAGGTCAAAGGAGGAACTATTTACAGGGGTTTCCCCCACCATCTTAGTAGAAATGGGAAGGACATTTATTTAGGAAATTCTTGGGAATTTTAATGCAAATGTGAAATAGCTGCATGAGCTGCATGAATATATATCTGAATCATAATATGATTTATCTTTCCTTTAGTATCATTACTATCTCAGGTTTGAGGGCATCATGCACATTTATTTGCATTTCTGAATGAGTTGATTAAAAGAGAAGATTAATCAACAAGATTATTAATCCAGTGACTGTGTACATTTTCTGAAAGATCATGAGGCTCAGAAAAACTTTCAAGAGAAACAGCTGAGAGAGCAAGAGTGGTGAACTGAACAGAGTGCAATTGTGCTAACCAGATGGACCTTAAAGAAGAAGGAATTCAACAGGTGTGGTATTTTCTTTTATGGACAACATGAAGGTCCTCATTAAGGTTTTTGTAGGCCCGAGACATTCTTTTTGTCAATGAAAACAGAAAATATCTTTATTTTGAAATTTTGTTTTCGTAGACCCTAATGTTTTCATAGACACTGTGCCTAAAATACTTACAGATAAGGTGGCCCTGACAACATGGCTATCACTGAAACTTTTTTTAAAAAATCCAAAGATACTGACCTTAGCCAGTGAACAGGAAGAGCCTAGTAAGTCAGGAAGTGGACTTTGTGTTATCATACACAGGAGGATTTTTTTTTCTTTTTTTTTCCCCAGTTGCCCTCCTCCAACACAAGGTCAAGCAACTTAATTTGGCTTCTATAGATATGCCTTGACTCTTCCAAAGCATATATTTTTTTCCAGACCTGACAGTACAGGGGCTTTCCCAAGAGATTAACTATGCTATTTTGTCATGGTAGCCTGGGGCCTCATACAGGATTGGGGCAAATACATTCTTAGTGGTGTGTGTGTGTGTGTGCTTTGTAACTTCAAACTGAGAAGCCCAATTTTATTATCTTTCCTTTGCAGTCTTTGTTCCCAGTCAAATCACAACCATGGGCAGGTAAGCTTCCTTTTTCTCTGCACACACTTTTTATACAACATTCCAAAGGAAAACTCCATATGTTGTGTCCACAACAATGTCATTTTTCTTCCTCTGCATCCTAATATACCCACTTTGCCTGTTGAAGAAGCCTGTGAGCTTTGAAATCTAGTGTAATGAATTTTGTGCATTGTCACTAGCCTGATAAAGGTACCAGCACAAGTGTGACATTAGATATCTACTTCCATATGCCCTTTACTAGCTGTTTCAAAGCAGAAGGGAGAACATATACCAAACACCATCCCCAAAACACACACACAGGCAAAGTGTAATCTATAAAAGGATGACAAGAGAGCAATCAGAAGGTACAAATGGGAAGATAGGAACACCTTTCAGAAGAACAGCTACTGTGATCAGAGAGGCCATTTGAGACAAATGTGGCAAGCCGTTATTTTAAAGTGATATTTAAAGCCTACCTGAGGTTCAGTCTTGTACAGAATAAAAGGTTAGCACTTGTACTAAGCCATGTATTTTCTTTCACTTTTGGAATACAATTCCTCCAAATGTCAGTTACATCATTAGCATTTAAAACAGATGTCAGCTCTCTCCCTGATGGTATGTGAAGACCTAAATGCTTCCTGGCACTTTTACATACAAGAGAACATTTTTAAAAATCCCTTACTTAAACACGCACACACACGACACACTTTTCTGCTACAAAAGACTTCTAAACTTTATCTTTTTGATACCAGAAATCATAGAAATTCAAATCATGCCTTTATCATGAAGGCAGCAAAAAGGAAAACCTACTGGCCTTGGACCAGAGAGGGTTAGTGAAGCAAGCAGCCTACTACATGGACCTATAGAATAAAGGGATCTCATTCCTTTTGTCTGGATCCACTACACTCTTCATGTCAACCTCTGGGCCCCAAAGAGCAAATGTATGATGAGTCTAGGCCTGGCAGTAAAGTGCTCCTCTGACAGTGAAAGGCATCCAATCTCAGACTTGGGAAAACTAATCTCTATTTTAAATATGGTCAGGATACACTAGTACCCCTGTGTGAGTCAGACAGCTGGTCTATACAGGCTATTTACCCCATCTTGGCCCCGTCTCAGAGCCTTGCAGTCCTGAAGATGGAGGGCATTTGCCCCATTCTGCCCATGGACAGTCTTCACCATCTTATTATTGCCCCAAACTAGATATTTATTGGAGACCATGTGCTGCTCAAGATTTAGGCATCCACAATTTTGGGCAGTTGGCCACACCCCCTCCCTATTTCAAGTATTTATTATGGTACGGAGGATCAAAACTCTGCAATATCCATTGGGCAATGTTCAACTTTCTATGAAAGGTGGCTGGTGGGGAATATCTAGCCAGGGAACAGAGCTTGAAAAGCTGTGCCCTCAAATCTGATTGGGCACATGTGCAGGGAAGAAGACTGCCAGAAGGCATACAAGGAAGTGACAAAAGCCAGGGTGGGCGGGGGGAGAGCTTCTGGAATTGGAGATAGCAGAATAGTCATGACAACTGAGCAAAAGGATGAGAAGGTTGTTAACAATCAGCAGTGGAACCAGAGGTGAATTCACTTTGCAAAGGAAGAGTATCAGCTACTGAACCTGGAGAAAGACACTTTGAGGAGCAGTTAGAGCTGCAAAGTCCGCATTGTCATAAGGCCAAGCATGTGTATACAGCCCATTCCTATAAGTTAATTGAAGTGAAGTTTGGCAGGGAAATTGGATGTTATAGGGTAGTAACTTTCTACCTTTGCCTATGTATCTTTCTCAGCAGTAGTTAAAATCAGTATTATATATATATATATATATATATATATATATATTACTATCTAAAGGCATATCCATACTGATTAAAAATACCAGAAATTCCCAGTGTTTTTCTTATCCTTTCCAACTTTATTTTGGACAGCCACACATGTTTTGTTTATCCTAGAATATTTTCTATCAGTCCCCAGTATGATCAGAGAATTTTTATACCAGCTCCCTAGGTCAGTTTATTTTAACCCAGTATAAAATCGGAAAAAACAGGAACAAAATCTGGGACTTTTCAATCTGTCTGGGTACACCCTTACACCATGCTAGATACATATACAGAGGGAAAAATAGATACACATAAGTTAATATCAGTACCTCACATGGGCTAACCTAGGAATATGTTTTTGTATTGCCTTGGTCTTTCTCCAGAAGAGCAAGCTGACACAGAAGGTTACATGGTATATTTTGTTCCCTATAATGTGAAGAGATTGAGGTATGGGTTATGTAGCAAGTACTGTGGAATGGTTGTTTACCTTATAGGAGGCTGAATGTTACTAACTGACACCTAGATGTTTTAATTTCTATCACATTTTTTAACTTCATGAAATTTTCCCAGTACATGCACTTTACAGTAATAGCTTGGCAGCCTTGGCAAACTATATTAGCATGCATGAGGTTATGACTCAGGGCTCCCATTCTTTTCAGGTTCTAGTCCATCAAGGTGGGAGACAGAAATCCATTTCCTTCCAAAAATAAAGCTGAATCTTTGATTCACCAGGCTTGGTCTTCTAATATCTCCTGGAGTTATTAGGGAACGAAAGTCCCCTTCAGAACCTACATAAGTCAGGGTTAGGTATTATCATTATATTGATGTGGTACTAGTAGCAGGGCCCCAAATAGAGTGGTCTGAGATATTCTTATTGACCTCTCTACTACATGCACACAAACCATGGGAAGCCAGGCTAGACTGGCCTTGCTATTAAATGGCTTTCAACTGTTAATGTTAGTTTATCTTAAGGTGAAAATGGTCAAAGTTGCTTCCTTCTTGAATGTGTGGTAGCTTTGTTTCTAATTTCTGTCCATGAAATGAATGCTCTAGAGCAGGAAATTAGTGACATAAATAGACATGTGTGCAGGACAACCCTTTCATGATTTAGTGAATGATTTGCAAAAACAAGCAGATAAATTGCATATCAGACAAATATGGCTGCTTGTATTTGAGGATCAAGAATATGGCAACACAGACAGGGAGAGACAAATAATAAGGGTGACTTATAAGGCTAAGGGGGAGAGAAGAAGGAGGAGAGAAGGCTGAGCACCAGTGAGCAAGCAACTGAGCAAGCAACTGAGAGGGTTTCTTTTGTTTTTTCACCACAGGCTCATCAACATGACCCAGGATACACTGATTCCCTGCAGGCGTATCCTGGCCACAGATTAGGCCCGTTGTTCCCCATCACCTGTATGAAATGGTAGGAAGTCCTGACAGGAATGCCAGCCCTGTTGCTGCAGCTGCTGCCACCATGATCTGCTCTCTCCCAGCATCAAGGAAGCCAGCTACAACATGTAACCAAGACCCTCCGCAGGTGACCAGCCTTGGTCACATGCTGCAGGACTCCTCCCTGACTTCTGAGAGAAGCCAGGGGGACAGCAGTAGCAGTGAGGGTGGGCCTGCCATAATAGGCACCTGTGGACATGCAGGGCCCAATCTGGTTTTTGCCAGTGGTAATGGAGTAAACAGGCATTTTTTAAAAGTACACTTTATTGGGTCCTACCCCTGTATCTGTCCTGAGGATGGTGAAAGAGAAATACAGATATTTCATCTTTAATAGATGCCTTAATTTAAAAGGCTGACAGATTAGCCAATTCCAGGCTTTTGCAAATCAGCTAAAGCATCTAAAACAGAGGGGAGTGACTCAGATGAAGAAACAGATAACACCATGATAAGAAACTCCACTAAAGGCAACAAGGGCAGGAAAACAGACAACCAACAACTACCAGAAACACAACTCCCAGACTTACTGGAACAAAAGCAAGAAAAAAATAGTCAAGAACTTACAGAAAGACTGGTCTACAGCACTGCTGCCCATAAACAACAAGTTTTCAACAATTACAACAATTGTTGTAATTGTTGAAGAAAACTTGTTGTTTGGGGTCGTACTGAGGAAAGATCCGTCCAATCTCCAGTATCCAGTCGAAGAGGATCCTATTCGACGAAAAACAGGGAAAGCGAAACCGAGGGAGGGGGGGTAGAATCCAAGTTCGAAGGCTAAGACTCCGACAACGTTCCTCGTGCTGCTAACGCGGCGGAAAAAAAGGAACTAAAATGGCGGGCTCGAGGAGGGCCTATATAGCCTGAAGGGGATGGTGGGCGGGATTACCGCCAAAACTCAATCTAATGGCTATTGACTCTAACGACTTCCGAATGCTACTGCACAGGCGCAGGATTAACCCTTTATGTGTGGATTCACAGAGACCACGAAGAAGAAGATACAAATTCAAGAACTGGAATGCAACCAAGAATACCTACTTACTAAGGTAGATGATCAGGGAAATCAGAGTAGGCAAGGAAATATACGAATTAGAGGCTTTCCAGAATCCATAGGACAAGCAAACCTATCATCCCCTGTGCTTGCCTGGATAAATGAATCCTGTCCAGATATTACCCTTGAAGACACTGACATAGAAAGACTTTACCACTACTACATCTAATCAGCAAGCCAGAACAATGCCTAGAGATATCTTAATCAAATTTGCTAACTACAGAACAAAGACTCAAATTCTGGCAGCACTTACTGCCACCCCTAACCTCACCTTCCAGAACCAGAAAATACAGATTTATCAAGACCTTTCCCAGGAAACCCTTAGGAAAAGGAGAGCACTCCGACCATTACCCCTTTAAATTAATTGTGACCAGAGGGGATCACACAATGACTGTAGTGAATCAGCAGCAGATGGCCAAAATATGTAAAGCACTGGACATCAGAATGCCGAGGGAACTAGAGAAGGAGACTCAAAGGATGACAACTGCCAAAGACCTGAACAACGAAATATAGCCGCCTGGCAAGTAGACTGTAAAAAAAAGGACATGGAAAGAAAGAACGAGACAACAACAATGGACTATGAATCAAGCTTTAATGTCCCAGAAGCGTGAGTTCGTGCTTTCTCTGACCATTCCCCTTATGATAGAGATGAAACACCTTTCTCTGCCCCCACCCCGCCCCATACCTAGTTTCTTCCCCCCCAAAATGAACCATTTTTCCTTTTAATTTACTTTTATATGACTGAAATTAGAACTATGTTGAAGTAATACTGAGACTTAAAACTTTAAAGATTTAAAATGGCTGACACCACATTGTTTGTACTTGCTCCTCTATTGCTGATACTTAAAACTTTAGAGATTTAAAATGGTTGATGTAGAGATCACAGAGAATGCATGGTCCAAAATAAGGAGTTCACCACCTTCCATAACAAAATCTGCTTTCATTAAAGAAGAATTTATTAAGTTTTTAAATAAATAGTATCTCACACCTATTTGTATCTCTTAAATGATTAATAATTTATAACCGAAATGTTGGAGAGGTTGTGAAGTCCAAGGATCATGTTTACATATGTGGATTGAATACCCTAGAATTAAACAATTTTGGAATGATGTCCTAAAACAAATTTCTTTAATCATGAAACAACATCTATATTTCTGTCCAGCTCTACTGTTATTATCCATGTACAAAGGACTTAATTGATCACTATGTAATACAACCTTTCTAGGTTGTTTCTAGGATGGAGGACCATCGCCTCCCAAAAATACTACTCTACGGTGAACTCGCCACGGGTCAGCGTGGGAGGGGCGCTCCAAAAAAGCGATACAAGGACTCCCTGAAACAACATCTCAGGCTTGGCCAAATTGATCACCAACGGTGGTCCGCCCTGGCCTCACATCGGGAGGCATGGAGACGCAATATCCACAATGCTGCAGCCTTATTTGAGAACTCACGACGAACAAGTCTTGAAGAGAAACGACAACGCAGAAAGAATCACAACCCAAAAACATCACCCAAGGAGACCTTCTGCTGCACTTTTTGCAACCGGACTTGTTTGTCTCGGATTGGCCTTTTTAGTCATCAGCGCGCTTGCAGAAAGCGCAGGATGAGTCCTTCCTGAATCTTCGTTTGCGAAGAAAAGCCAGAGAGAGAGAGAGAGAGAATACAACCTTAATAATATTTTTCATCAGAGCCACCAGGATGGAAATAGCACAGCAATGGAAGACTGGAGATCTCATAATGTCAAATAGATGGCCCCGAATATGGAACAACTAGTTAATGGGGGGAAATTCTTATAATATGCACAATAAATGAAGGACACAAATCAAACACACCATTCTAAGAAGAGTGGATAATGTTTACTGATTACATAAACAACACAACACATGGAATACAACCTCCAGCAGCTCACAGAACTCTTTGGAAAGACATCTTTTCCATGGAAGTAATGTCATCATACTCCACACTTGGAAATTAAAACTGCATGTACTGTCAAATTTGTTTACTGATGTAAACATCCCACTTATTGTATGACTGTTCTCACCCCTTTTTTATGACTTACTACCCTGTTAAAAGAAAAATGTTAAAAACTTTGAATTTAAAAAAAAAAGAAAATGCAAAAACCACACACCTTGAAATAGAACAGGTCTGACAGTCATTTCTGGCAGTTAATTAAATAACAGTCAAAGAGCCACTCACCTATATACAGTGTACTTTTCAAACACAATCTTCAATTAAGATGCCCTCTTCTGCCTGCTACTCTTATAATCCTAGGAATGCCTATTTGTAAGCTGTTAATATGAATGTATATGCATGCTAATAATTGGTTATACCTCAGGGCAGCTTCTGATGTTTGTAATATAGCTTTTACAAATATTAGTGATACTTGTTGCATTCTTCTCAATCCTCTTCTTCCTTTATGAATTTTCCATTTTTCACATCTCATACTCCAGTTCAAACATTTTTTTAAAAAAAATGAGAATTCAGGTCAAGTAACATTGTCAGTAGGTACCAGGTGATATGGCTAGAATACAAGTGAAATCCAATCAACTTGGCAATATAGCTATACCTTCCAGGAAACCCCCTCCCACTTATTTTTCTTCTCTTCTGTTCCCTGTGTGCATTCACATTCACCAACTCCTCTTTCTGCTCTTACAACCCCATCAAAAAGAATACTTATTTGATCCATCTCCTTCTGTGAGTGTGTATGTGTGTTTGTTCATGAGCGCACAAATACATACACTTGGTGTCAGAAAAGTTTCAAATGAGGAACAGTCTGTACTTATGTTCCCACAGGTCCCAAATAAGTATGAACAGGTCAACTCTGATAAATTTTGCTGCCATTATGAAAAGATAATGCTTTACATGACCACCACTGTGAGGATTGTGTATGCAAGGTATTGGAGACAACAAAAGATTCCTGGTAATGAAGAATGGATGTTTAAATTATGGGAAGTGGTGCAGATGGAGCAACTGACATGTTGGCTTAAATTCCGCTAGGTTGAGAATTTCAGAGAAGAATGGAAAGTGATAATTCAATACTGGACTGAGAAATGGAATGGGTGTTTGGTCACATGGGTCAAGGATTAATGCCTAGTGATATGCAACAAATGAAATGAGTAAGGAATATAGGAGAGTGAGATAGAAAGTTATATCTTTCAACTCCGTTGCTGGTGTTGCAGGGGGAATAAAGCTAAGAATCTGAGGGCATACTGAAAATACTGTGTTATCTTGGAATTATGTTATGTTTGTAAGATTGTGGTTTTTAAATTTGACCCTGTACAATCAATTAAAACAGTATAGAAACTTTATGTTTGTGTTTAATGAAAGACGATGTCTATTTTGTTAAACCGACTCAGTACTGTTGAGTAGGAAGTTTGATTTTTTATATTTGGTGGAAAATGAAGATGTAAATGTAAATGGTGTTGTGAAAATAATAATAATAATAATAAAGTCTTTTTGCTGTCCAGAAAACCTTCTGTTGTTTTTCTTGAGCAGGAAGTTCAAAATTCTGTTTTAGACTGAATTAGAACTGATGTGCATTCATGATCTGAACCAGATCTCTCTCTCTCTCTCTCTCTCTCTCCCCCTCTCAGTCTTGGTCTTCTATCAACTCTCATATAGAGTCGTATATCATATGACAAGAAAATACACAAAACTATAGAATGATTGTACTGCTTCCTTTACTCAGTGTTCCAAAGCAAAGTTTCGAAATAAGGAGTATTCAAAGTGATTGTACTCCAAAACTGAGCTAAATTTGAAGCTCAAGGGGAATTCCATACCCTTCATAAGTCCTTTTTTACCCCTTCCTCCTGGGAGTGCCACTGGGAATCTAACTGATTCCCGTCCCAGTCCGTGTGTCAGGAAAATCACAAATTGATTAGAAAGTGCTGCCTGTTAAAAAAAAAAAAATGTTTGTGAGATGTGCACCATATCAAGATGGGAGCTGTTACGAGATGTGAAGGAACTTAAAACTCAATAATACTCAGACCATGCAGATAGAGGCTAAACACAAGGACATTACCCCAGCTCCACTGTGTAGCACCCCTGCCCTTGGGTTGATCCCTTTACGGCCACACATACCAGTTTTAATCCACATTGAAATCAATTTGGAAAGCCACACAGGGCCCCTATCATGTAGTCACATCAGTACAAGGGGGTGTTTCTACTGTGTGCATGTGTTTCCCATATCAATTTATGTCTGAGGACCATTGCCTCCCCAAAATAGTACTCTACAGTGAACTCGCCATGGGTCAGCGTAAGAGAGGTGCTCCAAAAAAGTGATACAAGGACTCCCTGAAGCAACATCTCAGGCTCGGCCAAATTGATCACCAACAATGGTCAACCATGGCCTCACATTGGGAGGCATGGAGACGCACTATCCACAATGCTGCAGCCTTCTTTTGAAAATTCATGCCAAACAAGTCTTGAAGAGAAACAACAATGCAGAAAGAATCACAACCTGGAAACATCACCCAAGGAGACCTTCTGCTGTACCTTCTGCAACCAGACTTCTTTATCTCAGATTGGCCTTTTTAGTCATCAGCGCACTTGCAGAAAGCGCAGGATGAGTCCTTCCTGAATCTTCGTTTGTGAAGAAAAGCCAGAGAGAGGGGGGGGGTCTCATAACTGACACAACTACAGGTTTTTTTTGTTTTGTTCCTGGCATGCATATGTTGTTTTAATCTTGCTGTAAGCCATCCCAGTTGCCGAGCAGAGGGGCGGATTAAAAATAATTTTATTATTATTATTATTATTATTATTAGCATAGCTGCATGTTTTCCATCATTCTGATCACCCATGTGCACTCCCATTGGGTTGGGTGCAAACCTGTGCAATTACAGGAATCCCCTGGCTTTCAACTCATTATCTGATGACTCGCTCTTTTGATGCTTGCAAATTAAGGGCAAGTTCCATTGATTTGATGAGGAATCCACTCTTTCAACAGTTCTTGCCTATGAGGGCTTGCTTGGTAAGGACTGCACATATGCTGCTTGCAAAAATTGCTGAGAGGGGGAAAAGTCACCAAGCTGACTGAGAGACTTTGGAAGCAGTGGGCACATAGACACAGGTGCCTACATGGGTATGCAGGCAGTCCAAAGCAAGCCACCATTATTCCCTCATGTTCCCTACATGGGTTCTGCTTTTCAACCAGTTCCAGTTTCTGACACTGCTACAGTCCCTAACCTGTCAGATAAGCAGGGGCTTCCTGTACCTCAACCCTTATATGTCTTTCCTCTGCCTCCTCTAATTTGCTGTCTTGTTTTTAAAATTTAATTCCCTGAAAAGTGGTGTAGCATTGACACCATATGGTGCAATCTTATATAAGTCAAGTTAAACATACATTCAACTGAATTCAATAGTGTTTATTCCCAGAAAAGTGGTCTATAGTGCTTGCCCCATGAAACCCTCCCCACTTTGCACTACTCAAAAGGATATCTAAAGGCAAGGAAATATTCAAAGGTCAAAGCTTCAAAGCTTCACATATATCTAGAGTACCGAAAGGGGAAAGAAACAAAAAGAAAAAAAAATGGTGCTGACCCTTCCAGCCCTTTGTAGGCAAGCAAGAGATCAGGTGACACATATCTGGTGACCCTTTCCTGCCAATCAACCAGCCAGTCACCACCCATCAACCTGGCCCCCCGGGGTCCCCCCCCACCCCCAGCTGATTCTACCCTGATTCATTTGAGTGTCAAATCACACATATTTATTTATTTATTTTTTAAAAATGGTTCTTCCCAAACCCAGCAGAGTAAGCAGGAGGTGTTTTTTTTTTAAGTCACCCCAAAGGCCTTAGGCATCAAAAAGAAGTGTTTTCCTAAAGGAAGAGGGAATGAGAGGAGTGTTGTATGTTCCAACAGCACTGATATCAAGGTAATTACTCATTATTTTGCCAGTGTAGATTCACGAGACAGAAGGGAGATTATGTGTTTTTGTGTATATGTGTGTGCATTATCTCCTCAGATGCCAAGATTGACAAAGAGATCGATCACAGATTAGCAAAGGCATATACCGCATTTGGAAGACTTTACAAAAGAGTTTGGAGTAATAAACACCTGAGGTGAAGCACAAAAATCAGTGTGTATAGAGCCATTGTACTGTCTATTCTTCTTTACAGCTCTGAAACGTGGGTCACCTATTGCCAGCACTTATGACTCCTTGAATGCTTTCATCAGCGCTGTATATGCACAATCCTAAATATACACTGGACTGTCTATGTGATGAATGTTGCTGTCCTTGAGCAAGCAGGGGTTACCAGCATTGAGGCAATGATATTGAGAACACAGCTGCACTGGGCAGGGCACATTTCTAGGATGGAGGACCATCGCCTCCCAAAAATAGTAATCTATGGTGAACTCGCCATGGGTCAGCGTAAGAGGAGCGCTCCAAAAAAGCGATACAAGGACTCCCTGAAGCAATATCTCAGGCTCGGCCAAATTGATCACCAACAGTGGTCTGCCTTGGCCTCACATCGGGAGGCATGGAGACGCACTATCCACAATGCTGCAGCCTTATTTGAGAACTCACACCGAACAAGTCTTGAAGAGAAACGACAATGCAGAAAGAATCACAACCCAGAAGCATCACCCAAGGAGACCTTCTGCTGTGCTTTCTGCAGCCAGACGTGTTTATCTCGGATTGGCCTTTTTAGTCATCAGCGCGCTTGCAGAAAGTGTGGGATGAGTCCTTCCTGAATCTTCTTTTGGTAAGAAAAGCCAGAGAGAGTGTGCATGTTTGTATGCTAGTGAGTGAGTGGGCAGGGGAGGTGGATATTGATGTTATGTATCTGAGTGAAAGAGAGAGGTGGTGTGTGTGTGTGTGAGAGAGAGAGAGAGAGAGAGACAGAGACAGAGAGAGAGACAGAGAGAGAGAGAGAATTGGGGGGGGAGTGCTTTTGTGTGTCTCTGTATAAAACATATGGGCAGTGAAGAGTTTAGGTGTATTTGTGCATGAGAGAAAGAGAGGTGATGAAGTGTGTGTACTTATGCATCTGTCTGTGTGAGATGAAGGGCTGCCATATTGAAAACTGGAGGTGGCCACTGTAGTTTTAATGACTGTCTAGAAGAGGGAATTTCAGCAGGTGTTGCTTGTCAGACAACCAGGTCATAAACAACACTTGTTGAAATGCCCTTTTCTATTCAACCATTAAAGTTGCAGGAATCCTCTCCACCTTTCACTCTGGCAGCCCTAAAAGAGGATTGTATGCATTTTTGTTAGTATGTGTGTGAGAGAGGTGGGTTGTGTTTGTGTACCTGTGGGGGGGTATTGGGGTCTGCCTCTGCAAGAGACTTCCTAAAAGAACTTCCTGTCAGAACTTCATCAGTTTCTATATGGCCATTGTGGTCCCACCCCATATATATGTACATGATTATATTTATTCCATTTATTTTCTGAAGCTGGTGGTGTTATGTTTTATTTTGCCCACCTCTACTTTTCTCCCAATAACTTTCCTATGACGTAGGTTCACCTGAGAAAATGAAATTGGCTCATGGTGATCACATGAGCTTTATGGGGAATCTAGAATTTGAACCTGTTCATATCTACATGTGGCTCTATAGAACAGTGGGGAAAGAAGGGATCCCAAGGGACATTTAATCCCATCTTTGCCACTGCAGAGATCCACAGCTATGTTATGGCTCAAAAGAGGTTTGAAATGAGCCCCATCTCTGGCAAATAAAAACAACCAAAACATATAGTGTTGACTGGCCATGCCCTTTGCCACACCCCCTTACAAATTTACATATGTCTTCTGTGAAATGTTAGAGCAGTGGTTCTTAACCTTTTCTTTACTGAGGACCCCCTTTAAATATCTTTTGTTGCCATGGATGCCCAAGACTTAACTTAAGATTTAAAACAACAACATCAACAATAACAGTAATAATACAATTACACCATCCATTAAACCTTCCCTCAGAGGCACTGGAAGCAGAGGAAAGACTTTTCTCCTGCTTCTTCCTGCAAGTTTGTGGCAGGAAACAGATTGGAGCAGATTGAATGGCAATGTGTAGCCCCAGCCAGCCAGCCAGCCAGCCATTGCCTTGGCTCCTGTCATGTGGCCGCTATGGCCTTCAAGCCTTTGCAGAACCCCCGTAAGGACATTGCGGACCCTGGGGCTCTCTGGACCCCAGATTAAGAACTGTGTTAGAGGATGTGAGATCTGTAAACATTTTAGGGGGAGTTGGGAAAACGTTTTTTGTTTTTTTTAATCAAGTTTTACACTCTCAAAAGAGATGAGATTGCACTTCAGTTTCTTCAGAGGACAGCAGAGATTTTCTTTTATAAGCACCAAATTTATCTTGTAAGGTAAGTGGTGTATTATAAAGGATGTTATGGGTAACCGTTGTTGTCACAACAAGGGAAAAGTCTCCCTCCCAGAGCTTCTGGGCCCTAACCTGACAGTCTTGCTTAAGTCTAATCTTACAATTTCTTCTTCATGCCATAGAGGGGGGAAAAGGGACATTTCTTCTGACAAACATTTCCATTTTGAAGATCTTTAAGAATCACAAACCCCTACCTTAAGACAAGGTTGTAAAAGAGCATTCATCTGTTTGGAAGTATCTGGCAAGGATAAGAGAAAATGTGTTGGAGAAGTGGAATAAATACTGCCATAAATACATTCAGGCTAACATTTGATTTTTGGATTAATAGAATGGAGAGAATATGAAAAGGAGGAATTGTGTTTCTTCATCCCAGTGAGGATAGAAAAAGGGTGGCCTTTGAGCCATATGTTGCCCTCTTTGCCATTTTTTGTAACCTATGAGTCCCCCTTGAGCCTCTGAAAAAAAAACTGAATTGTGCCCCCGCCCCTTGCTTCTGGAGGTTATGGTGGCTAGGGTAGTTGTCTCCTAATTGAAGAAAATGAAACCATTTTTAAACTTTAAGGTTTTGCATACCCTCAAAATTTCTCAGATGAAAACCAGGGGCTTGTCGATGTGATGGTATACTGTGAGTGGGTGCAAATTTTCACCCATTCACAACAACACTGTTTTGTCTCCACCATTATTTTGTTTATTCACATCCGTTCACATCTATTCTAATAGAGCAGCCACACACTCTGGTAAAGGGCAATATAGTAAAAATGGCAGTGGTGCAAATTTGGATGTCCACATCCAAATTTTTACTAGCCCACTACCATCTACATGCATTTTCTGGGAAACTTTGGGGAAAACTGTGAATCATTTTGCTAATGGTTTCTGGAATTTTTAGCCCCCCTCCTTCAGAATACTTCAAATCTCATTTGGATTGTGTTGGGATACATCGTATTCTCTGCAAATTCTATGAGGAGTATTTTCATCATCTGGACAACTCCCAGGACATATTTAGCCAAGCAAATTCAAAATGTGGGCAGGTAGGGATTTTAAATCCTGTTTTTTCCTGATTCCTGGGGGATGTTGAGAATAATGAAGCAAGTATTCATCCCATAGCTTTGGGACATTTAGGAATCCCCCCACATACACACAGAATGCTGGGAAACTGTGTAGCTTTTTTCTATGAAAGCTGCACAGCTTGCCCTGTAACAGCCTAGTTTTCCAGTAACCATGCAGCTTTCCAGAGAACTGCTCATCCTTCCCTATAAATTGTGCCACTTTTGGCATGGAAAGGAAATTGCACAATAATTAAACCATCAAAGGCTGAAGCTTCAGTCACCCAAAGGCCACCCTCTGTTGGGTAACTTTTTAGTTTTGCAGCATTTAGACTGGCAAAGGCTGCAGCCACAATATTAAACCCTTCACCATACTGTTTGTCTATGGATATAGCATGCAGTTTAGCTTTATATTTTTCACACTCTTCCCAAGAACATAGCAGAAAACAACATAAGTGGTCGGGGGGGGGGGTGTTCCCCTCAAAATTGCTCAGGCTGTGCACAGTAAAAATACTATGAGCATAGGTTTTTACTGCAAAGTTGTAGAGTTTTTTAAACTCTTGTACAACTTTCAAAAAATGTTGTGTCTGGAACTAACAAGCAAAAATTCCCTCAAAACTGCAAGAACTTTTGACATGTCATTTTTCTATTGACTCAAGTTCCTTGAGGGGCTGGGACCTCCAAATTTGATCCCAGTCTGGAAATTGATGAATTCACATGTCATCACTATGATCAAGATGGCAAAAAATATTAGCAAGGAAGAACAGGCAAGCTAAGAGTTGCTGAGCTGAGTGCAAATTCCTTTTGCTCTTTGAACTCAGTTGGAAACACTGAAGTAAACTGAGGACAAATGGCGGAATGTGGGAGAAGGAGAGAGAAACTGAGACTTTTTAACAGTAGCTGAAGAAATAGGATAAAAGAAGATTTGTCAGGACTGTCCCTGTCAATTCAGCACAGTTGAGGGGTATGATTTTGCTGAGTACATGTGTTTGCATTTCTAAGCCTAGAGAAATCTGTGATGGATCTTGTGGGCAATTGGGCCTGAACAGTTTGAAGCTGCCTGCCAATGAACCAAAGCCACATTCATATGAATGGTGGTAGTGGGCTAGTAAAAATTACCAGGATCTGGAAGTCTGATGACTGACTATAGTGTTTTTGTCTTTGGGGCAGAACAACTCCAAATGCTGTATTATTTTAATCTAGTTGGCAGTGGCAGACTGGGTCTAAAAATATTGGTTGCCAGGAGACAAAGGGGCCCCACCCACAACTATAATGCTATTATTTATTTTTTATAAGAAATAAAATTTTCAAAAAATACATAAGTGGCAAAAAATACAAACTATTTTTTTTGGTGAAAAATATGTATATTTTTTACTAATTACAGTGTACGTATATTGTACATATTACTGGCAGTATACAGTTGATACTAAATGTAAAAACAGATGGCTGTAAATGAATTTTTAAATTGTTTTTAAATTTTTAAATAAATGGTGGATATTTTTAAGTAGTTTGCTTGTACTGAACATTTTACACATTAACAGGTAGTTCAAAAGCATATTTCCACTATATTAAGAGCAATCATTTGAATTCACTAGATGATTGTGCAAATCTGTCAATAATTGCTTCTGCATCCAATTCACGTAACAATTTCTTTTCAATGGCTAATGACTTGTATGATTCCAAGTTCTCCTCACACAGCAAATTTCTTAGCCTTGTCTTTATGATCTTTAGCTTTGAAAATGTCCTTTCACATTTGATTTGAGTAACTGATAGTGTGCACAGTGGCAGACTGGCCAGGGTGTCAGCTTGCCCGATGGCAAGTGGGTCCTGTGGGCCCCCAATGAAGTACCCCCCTTAAACATTAGCCACACCAAGTGTTGCCCCCCCTCTCCCCTTTGTGGAAGGCTTATGTTTAAGGGGTCCACTTCAATAGGGGCCCATAGGGGCCACTTGCCATCGGGAAGCTGACACCCTGGCCACCCTGGCACTGCTGGTTGGAGAGGGGATAGTGGGTGCCAGCTGTGACCACAACAGACTGACTTCCAAGAATTTGTTATGTGGTAGAGTGGCCTCTAATTAGATACCAAATGCTGTGGGTATTCATTTGTTCCAAGAATGGCTGGTATTTGCTCTCTATCAACTATGAAAGTTCAGCTGACTGAGGTGAATTGCACATGAGACAGGGTTTATAAAGGATTTCTCATGTCTTGCAAAAGGAAGACCTCTCACAAGTGCTCTGGGTTCCTACAGGATCTTTAATCTCTTCTGAGAAGCCCTGTTTTACAAGTCTTGAGACAGGATTTATGTAGGCCTGCCTAATCTGTATGAGCCAATGTAGAGCTGGCCTGGCAAAAGAGAAAGCCCGACCTATATTTTGAAAAACATGGCAACCTAGTTGGGAGGCTGTCAGGATCAGTCTTGGATGTGACCTTTTCCTGCAAAGGTCAGTTCTGTTATATCACTTTATGACTAACTGTGTTTGTGTTCCTCTGTACTTGCTAACAAGTATGTCCTCTGACTGGGAAAAGGGAGTATGTGCTCTGTGTCTTTATTGTTTGATAAAACTGGTACCTGGCCTCAGCTATGGGAAAAGCTGTGGGCTGAGCCTGGGTCCAGTGGGAAGTAAGTGTGGGGATTATGGATAGCCAGTGACTGCAAAGCCCACCAGATTTTGTATATTTTGGTATGATTTTAGTTTACTGCTTATTAGTTAGGTTTCATTCTGAGCAATGAACTTGTAGGGTTAGTTCTTTGGATTACTGTGTCAATGAAGTTTTCTGTTTTTTAACTCTGAAACTGCTGGTCACTGAGTTTGAAGAAGCCAGTACATGACAAGAGTCCTGATCCCCCCTCCCCCTATCAGGGCTTCCCATTTTGGCAGCCCTGGCTATAGGCTGTTGCCTTTTGCTTCCAACAAGATTGGAAGATTGTCAGGAATGTGAATAGATTGTGAGGAATGTCAATAGAAAAGGGATTTTTTTTTTAAAAAAAAAAAAGGGGGGGTGGCATCTTCAGGAAACAAGTAACAGCAGCCTAGTCTTGTCAGAGTAAAAATATCCCTACTCCTTCTTCCTGTGTCTACAACATATTGGTTCAAGAAATGTGAGACCTATTTGACAGTCACAACACCTCATGTTCTAACAATGGAAAAGACAGTTGCTTAAACTTTCTGAACAAATACACATGCGTATTGCAGTTATGAGTCAGTCCTCACACTTGTCTGAATTCTGAGTGAATAATTTTAAAATAATTACACAGAAATGTGCATATCATGGGAAAGTTGATACAAAAGTGGCAACATTAATGAAAACCATATATTAATATATTTGGAAATGCAATCTGAGTAGGGGATTGGATATCCAAACTGGAAACAAAATGTACAGTTTCAATTGAGCTGCTGGACTCACCTTAGCCCAGCAGCTCCTTTGTGGCCCGGTCAGCTCCCTACTTCTCTCTTCTGCACCCCCTGCAGCCACATGTGGCTCACTGGGGGTCGCCATTGCCATCTTCCCCTTCCCAGCCTGCTCTGTGTGCTGGGAAGGGGGTGCAAAAGCAAGGACCAATCAGGGCAGGACATCCCTGCCCTGATTGGTCCATGTGGAGGGAGGGTGGGTCTTGTAGCCTCTTGCATCAATTTTGTACCCTTTTACAGCATTTTGCATCAGCCCTTTATGGTTGCTGCTTTATGGCAGGGAGGGTCGGTTGTATAACCTGATCCACATGTGAAGCCAGTCAGTGGCTGTTTCGGAGCTGAAGGTGGAGGATCGATGGATGGGCCACCAAAGAGGCTGAAGAGGCAGAGGAGGCCAGCACTAGAGCTGGGGCTGGGGAGAAGAGGCCGTTGGGCAGTAGTAGTGGCAACGGCGGCCGACAGGTGGTGGCGGCTCAGGGGCAGCAGCAACACAGTGACTGGGTGGCTTGACTTGGGCTGCAGGATTAGTGGCCAAGGTGTTGGCCAGTGGCAGAGTGGGGACACAAGGGATCTGGGGCAGGGAGGCTTGGGTGGGGGGCTCAGCCCAGGCCCGATGCAACCAAGTAGTCTCCCAGGGGCTGGGGCTGTGAGAGACACCAAGGGTCCACCAGACCACCAGGGGTCCCACAGGGCATTTCTGGAGTGGGGCCACCAGGGCCACCAGGTTATCCGCTGGGCCACCAGGGGTTCTCAGTAGTGCTGCTGGGGGGGGCATGTGGGCCACCAGAGGAGCTTCCTTGTCACTGGGGTTTCCACAGGGGTAAGGCACTGAGGCAGGGGCCATGAGGGCCTCCGGGGATGCCACCAGGCTATCAGGATTTCGGGTGGCCTTTGGGGCAGGGGCTGCTGGATCACCGGGGTTCCACTAAGCCACCAGGGAAGGCATTTATAGCCGGAGGTTCTGGGGGTCACTCAGCCTGTTTCTGTCATGGGTCCTGGCTCTGGGAGCACACTAGGTGGAGCCAAGTCAGTTTGGACCCCTCCACTCAGTGCTGGGCTCTGGGAGAATAGTTAGCAGATCGAGTCTTGTAGCTGAGTGTACCCACTCATAGAACCATAACAAATAAACCATAAGCATATGAAAAACAAACATCACTAACAGCAAGCATACAATCAATCAGAAGCATTACCAATCCAAGTGCAACAATCACGTGGCTGACTCCCAAGCCTCACCGGATGGGTGTTTGGTTCTTGGGCGGGGGCTTCTCTGGACCCAGCTTCCTGACGAGGTGTCCACTCTGGTGAGATGCCTCCTAAGAAGCCTGTGTTGGAGGCCAGGCCTTGCACCACAGGTCAGGCAGGCAGAACCCCATGGTCCTGATCAGCCTTTGCCTCGAGGAGCAGGGGTGCCATGCATGAGGCTGTGAATATGGTGGAGTGGGTTGGTGAGTCAGGGGCATCGTTGAAGTCTGCCATGGGACAGAACCCCAACTTAGATGAGCTATCAGAGGCGGTTGTCTATGTAACAGAGCAACTGGTGAAGATATTGGCCCCGGGGTCCTCCAATTCATGGAAGGCTGCTGCACCACACAGCTCCACTGTCACCAGTGAGCTGGGGATGTCTGGGAGTGGTGCCTTGGGGGTTGGGGGTGAGGGTGGCGTTCCCTTTCCTGCAGCACCAGTGCCTTTAGCACATCTGGCCGCTTGACTATGGCAGAGAGTGATGAGAGACAAGATGGTGAGAGCGGCAGGAGGAGGAGGAACAAGAAAGTGAAATGCCACCATTGGTCCAAGCAGAGTCGAGGGATGGATTTGGATAGTGAAAGGATGTCAGTTGAGTCATCGGAGGAAGAGGATGTGAATAAATTCAAATATTGGAGGGTGGGGGCTATGGAGCTGGGGCTTCCACAGTGGGCACTCAGGTTGTGCATGCCACAAGGGCAGGGTGACAAGGGATCCATACACACATGGGACAATGGGGCAGAGGCTTCTTTGGATGCAGGCCTCACTTTGTTCAAGAACAATGTGGACCCCCCAGGGATTCACCTGGACAAGAAGGTTCGACATAAAATCCACAAGGTATATTATGTCGATGTCTTATCCCTCATCAAACCAAGAAGTTAGGAATGGAAGGGTTCTAGGAGTGAGAAGAAGAACTCTGAAAAAGGCAAAAGGGAGCCAGTTGAATGATCTTTCAACAACCGGTTGTCAGGTCACACAGTGTTCATGGGGGTGGTAATGGTGGCTTACCCTGGAAGAGGCTGGCATTTGGCTAACCATCTGGTGATTGTGCTCAATGCCAAAACTTTAACTGGTGAGGTGTCAGTCATTGACTACGATGAGGAGTTCTGGAGGTGTGTGTCACGCAATGGCAGGTACAGGTGGGGCCTCCTCAATGACAAAATCTGACTTCTTATGGTAGGGCAGCACATCAGGACAAAGGGGGATGTTGCCAAGGTGCCATTCAAGAAGGAGGCATGGCGACTGATGTGATGGGAGTACAACTTAGGTAAGTGCTTTTGGGCCCAGTGCAAGTTTGAGCATAGTTGCAAGTCCTGCTTTAGCACCCACCCTAGAATCAATTGCATAAGGTCCTCATCTGGACAGCAGTCCTTTCAGAATGGCTGCCCTGCTGCCTCTGGCTCAAAAAAGGAAGCAGGATCTGGAGCCAACGCTGGTCAAGGTGCTGCCAAGCAGAACTGAGCAACTGGGGATGAAAAGGGGGGCATGGCATTCACTCCATCAAACTTCATGCTCTGCTCCCTCTTCTCGCTGTCTACGCCAACAAGAATGTGGCAGCCTATCTAGCTGGTGGGTTCACATACGGTTTTTGTACCCCATTTGAGGGACCTAGGAGAGGAACTGACTCGTGCAACCTCAATTCTGCAGAGTAGTTACCTAATCTGCTTGCTAAGAAAGTTGCTAAGGAATATGCTGCAGGGAGGGTTGCAGGCCCCTTTTCAGAGCCTCCCATGGACAGCCTCAGGATATCACCATTGGGCATAGTACCTAAAAAAACATCCGGGGAGTACAGGCTCATTCATCATCTTTCTTATCCCAAGGGGTCTGCCCTCAATGATGCCATCCCGGTGGAGCTCTGCTCTGTAAAGTATACTTCGCTGGATCATGCCATCAAATTGATACAGACATGTGGCCATGGGGCACTCATGGCAAAATGTGACATTCAATCCACTTTCATGTTGCTACCGGTTCACCCTGAGGATCACTTTTTGTTGGGTTTCAAATTTCTAGGCCAGTGGTACTACAAAATGGCGCTACCCATGGGTTGTGCTATCAGTTGTGCCACCTTTGAAACATTCAGCACATTCCTTCATTTGGCATTGAAACATAGGGTGGGGTCCCCTTTTGTAACTTATAACTTGGATGATTTTATCATGATTGGGCTGGCTAGGGGACCGGAGTATGGGTTTTTGCATTCTTCATTCCAGGCTTTGGCCAAGGAAGTTGAAATGCCTCTGGTGCTGGAAAAGATTGTCAGACCTGCCACGGCTTTAGTTTACTTGGCTTTCTTTTGGATTCTGGAAAGGGGATATCTTGTCTATCATCTGACACATTGGCAGGATTAAAGGATTGACTGCATGACCTTACATCATGCAGAAAGTTCACCCCCAAGGGGCTGCAGTCACTGTTGGAACATCTCAATTTTGCTTGTAGGGTGGTGGCACCAGGGAGGGCATTTTGTGCTTGGTTGGTAGGCATTATGTAAGGAGTCCAGTCTCCCCATCATCACATTTGGCTGACAAAAGGGGTGAAAGAAAATCTCAAGGTCTGGCTTGAATTCTTGGAGAGCTACAAGTGATCCTTGGAGGGATCACATTTGGCCAGGGCACAAGATCTTGGGGGGAAGGGTTACAGGTCCACTCTGATGCAGCCGGGAGCCTGGGGTTTCTACAATGGGTGTTGGTGTGTGTAGCACTGGCCAACATGCTGGGGGAAAACTGACATTGTGCGTGATCTAACGTTCCTTGAATTTTTCCCAGTTCTAGTGGCAGTGGTTATCTGGAGGAAGGAGTTCAACTACAAAAAAGGTTGCTTTTGGTGCAATAATCAGGCTGTGGTGCAGATTATCAATAGGCAGTCATTGAGGTTGGAGGAAGTAATGAGTCTTTTGTGGAAATTTGTGCTCGTTTGCCTAACATCAAATATCAGCTTCTCCACCTGGCATATTCCTAGTGTGGATAAGAAGATTGTGGATGCCTTGTCTCGATTCCAGGACACACGGTTCTGCACATTGGCCCTGGGAGCAGATCCAAACCCAGCAACCTTCCCAGTGGAGCTCTGGCATCTTGGGAAGGAACAGTGATTCGGGGAGTTCTTGACTCCTTGGCACCATCAACGCAGGCAAGCTACAGAAGGGCAGTTGGCCAGTCCTTTGCCTTCAGGAGGAGGAACAGATACAGGGGCTCCTACCCAACATAAGAGCAAAAGGTGTTGCATTACCTTGCCTCTTTAAAGGACCAGGGATTGGCTGCTCATTCCCTTTCGTTACACCTAGCTGGCATTTCATTCTTCAGCAAGGCAGTGGAATTAGACAATCCCCGCACCACCTTTCTCATCTGGGGTCTTTGGAAAGTTGGCGTAAGGTGGGCCATCAGATGAAAGGTGCAAGGCGGCCAATTTCATACAGCATCCTTGGCAAGTTGGTGGCCAAGTTGCGTGAGATATGCTGGTCGAGGTATGAATCACTGCTGTTTGGCACAGCCTACATGACAGCCTTTTTTGCTGCCCTACCGATTGGGGAACTGGTGTGCTCATCCAGGAAGGATGTAGCTGGGCACGCAATTGGAATCCCACTTGCAAAACATATTCACAAACAAAATGTGCCCATGTTTTGGGGTTTCATGAGGGAGAGGTGCAGAAAAGCATGTGTGGATTTCTGTAATGCATACTGTACAGGCATTTGAGCAAAGGGCAGATGATAAAAGTAGGCAAGGAGCAAGTAAAAGAAGCTACAGCAACTCTATTGGCTGTTGTACTGAGAAATGTATACAGATCTATGTAACAGACCTCTCAATGCTGAGCTAGGGAACCATACCCGGAGCTGCATAAAAGGCTGTTTCTGACCATTTAAAAAGCATCACTGCCGGATTTTCTGTATGTCAATATCAGGGATGCAATTCTTCAGCAATTTTCTCCTCAAAGGAACAAGGAATTTTAATATTTTTCTTCCCTTACAGAAAGTCTTCAAATACCACAGTTTTCCATTCCTGTTCACAATTTGGATTTATTCTGCACAAAATTTGCATGTGGGTGATTTTCACATAAAACAGTACTTCGTGCATCGGAAACATCATTTTCTGTGCTGGAAATAATATTTCTGTGTAGAAACATTTTCTGTGCAAAACAACCACTGGCAAGTTTTGTGCAGAATAATTTCCTTACTGCAAAGATTCTCATCTGTCCAGGATTTTTCTCATCAGGGTTTCTCAACACTTGAAAAATCATGTTTTTTTGAATATTTCTTTTTTTAAAAAAAATATTTTCACATATTCTTTCCATCCCTAGTTGAGAGTACCCAGAGTGTTACATAGAAATTTTACAGGGATCATGTGGCTCCCCTGATAAATATCTGCACCAGCTACCAGTCTGTTTCTGGACACAATTCAATGTGTTGGTTATGGCCCATGAAGACCTACAAGACATAGGTCCAGCCTATCCGATATTCTCCCTATGAACCAACCTGGACCCTGAGATCTTCAGAAGAGGCCTTTCTTTCAGTCCCACCACATTCACACATACAGCTGGCAGGGATATGAAATAGGACCCTGTTAGTGACTGCCCCTAGGCTGTGGAACTCACTCCATAGGGAAGCTAAAATGGCTTGTTCCTTGATGTCTTTTCATTGGCTGGCAAATACATTTTAAAAAAATTCCATCAGGTTTTTAGAACTGAAGGTTTTTAAAGAAAGGACTCTTAAAAGAGAGCTGTATTGCTTTAAATTGTATTTTTTTCAAACAGTATTTTATCCTTTTTCAGTATATGTATTGTTTAAATACTGTTAATATTTTGTTACCCAAATCACTCATGGAAATCCCATGCAAATATTGAATTTCTAATAGTTTTGGGGAAATTAGCAGCAACTTGACTTTAGCAGTGTGAAAGGGGGAAAACAAGGGGACCTTTATGCCTATTTTTACCACTTCTAACTCTGAACTGACATACACACAAGTACACGATGGAAAGTTAACAATAATATTTATTAAGAACTTGATAACAGTAACACCAGTCACACACATTCATACAACAGAGCATTCATGCAAGACCATTAGGAAGTGGAAGAAGAGAAGTTAGCAGAGGAACAGACTGGCAGCGTGGATGGATGAAGCAGGAATGTCTAACACAGAGGGATGTGGGATCCTCAGGAATGGAGTCTGTGCACCTAGCTACATAAAGAGATGGAGTATCTCCAGGAAGTGAGTCTGTGCTGAGGCAGGGCTTGGGGCCAGTAATTATACCCAAAAACATAGCCTCAGGTGGTGGGATTTCATGTGTTGAAACAATGGATTTCATGAAACTCCTGGTTTTGAACAATGGATTTCCAATAATGTTACTGTGTTGCAACTACTCTAAATGTTCTGGTGGTTAAATTTACAAAGCATGAGCTACCTCCTTGATGGCTGAGTCTGGGGACTAAGGGAAGAATGATACCTTCAGACAAAAGATTACTCCAGCTACTGATGATGGGATCATCTGTCACTAGAGTGTGTGTAGGCAATGTCCTCAGGTTTAGCTTGATCTCATTATGTTTCCTTCAGTTTGGAATTTGTCAATAGTCTTTCCCTTGGGTGATACATGGCTTTGTATTTGTCTTTGGGATCCTTACAGTGAGTCCGTGGGCTTTACTGTCCATCTACATAGATGACTGTATTAATATGCCAAATTATTAATAAGCCAATTTTGGGGTTCCTAAGAGACGGGCTTGTCAGGGATGCTAACAAGTTTAATAATTTAATTCTATTTTAATGTTGTTCCTTTGTATGTTTTTCACCTACATTGTAATCATTTTAATTTGTAAGCCTCCTTCAGTCCCAGTCTTGAAGGAAAGGTGAAGTTCAAGAAATTTAACAGTAGTAATAATGTACCATTTGAATTTGTTGTGATCACAGGCTTGAACAAGCAGCTTTTCAAGGTCTGATGAAAAAGGAAGGCATTTAAATCCTTCCTAAATTTTAGAGTATCTTCTTGATAAAAACTGAATAGCACTGATTGTTTTTTTCTTCTCCTGAGTACTAGGTTTTGTGCAGAGCAGAAAACTAATATGCTCAGGTTTGAGCTGCTGTAATAAAAACTAAAAACACTACTCTGCCAGTGAGAAATGAAGTGAGACCCATCAAGGTTATGATCCATGGAACACTGGATCAGGATAACAAACAATAAACTAAACACTCCAATAAATCTTTCCAATCTTTTCAGTGAGCCTATATTATAAATTTGTCACCAAAGTTAATCAGATAACGAGCATGGCCATCAGATCTCTCTGCTTTATGCTGTTCAAACGTGCTTCAATAATGATTTCTTCTGCCCTTTGTACCTATTAAATGAATGATGAACAGATATTAAAGTGCATCTTGGTGCCGTTATTTATGTAGCCTGTTTCACATAATGCACGTTTAATTAAAAATCAGCCGTGTAATTATGAAGCTCATGAAGGAAACAACAAAAGCCATTCAAGGAACAGCATTAAACAGTTAATTAGATTTTTTCCCCTTTCAGGAATAAAATGAAGAAAAAAACCTTTTATATTCATATTTAATGTTCCCTTTTGAAATTATAATGGCAACAACTACCAGAGAAAATCATTGAGGCCATCAGTTGTTGGTATTATTAGGGAAAAATGTATTTTAAAGCTTCTTTTTTCAGGTATAATACTTTGTGAAATTAAGCTACAGTTAACCAAATGTTTGCCACACTTTCCTGTGATGAACAAGAAGATAGTAGCTTGTAATACATTACTTCTAATATATGCAATGTTGTGCAGCTTGATACATTGCAAAGAAGGGTTGGCACACTGAGTTTGCAGGTTATGACCCACCAAAATGGTCACCTATTCATGATGGATATGTAAAAAATCAGTTTCCAGTCAAAGATCTGATGTGCATATCTTAGTCCATGCTTCCCAGGCTGTCCATGGAATGGCTACAACTTTCATTCTGGAACCCTTCTGCTGATGTGCTAGGTGGACATATATATATATAAAAATGGTACACATTTGAAAAATGCACATAGACAAATATAGCCAAGTCAGATTTGTTCAAAATGCTGCTGAAGCATGCCTATAGCCAATTGGAATGTGCTCAGGCATTGCATTCAGTTTAATACATGCAAACTAAAACACATACATTAAATGAGCAAAATTAGGGTAGGATCTCATCCCATTTACCCCCCTTCTATCACAGAATTGAACACTGACAGGTTGTAGAAGAGAAAAATAAATGATGTCCATATGTGTGGAGTTTGCAGGTATCCACATTCATACAAGATGAACTTGTGGTGGTCCAGAAGGGGAGAGAGGCTTGTGTAATACTGATGTATGAATGCTCATCAGTCACTATGCTGGGGATGGAGCTCAGAAGACTTCATAATTATAAGCCCTCTCTATGGTATTTTCTGATTTTCAACACCAATCTACCTTTCTTTAGTGATGCCTTCCTATAAGTTGTAGCCAAAGGGCATGGTAGATATTTTATTTGTCTATAATTGTCCATGTGAAATATTTCATTCTTCACTTGCTTGGTGCTTAACATTGGGAGAAAAGGAGTTGTGCCATGGTGGTGGTTTGCTAATTAAGTTAATTTGGATAGCTTTGCCAGGATATATGTAGGAATGTCTAGTTAGGAACAATTTTGTTAAGCATATTTAGCATAAAAAGGCAGCTTCTCAGTGCTGTTGGGAGAATGTAGGTTTTGTTTGGCTCTGGTCTGTCTTCTCCACATAGATTTCTAGGGATGGTCCAGGAAAACCTAGAATCATAAAATCATAGAAATGTAGAGTTGGAAGAGACCAGGAGGGCCATCCAGTCCAACCCGATGTGCAGGAATACACAATCAAAGCATCCCTGACAGATGGCCATCCAGCCTCTGTTTAAAGATCTCCAAGGAAGGAGACCCTACCATGCTCCGAGGGAGTGTGTTCCACTGCCAAACAGCTCTTACTGTCAGAAAGTTCATCCTAATGTTGAGGTGGAATCTCTGTTCCTGGAACTTGCATCCATTGCTCCGTGTTCTTGTCTCTGGAGCAGCAGAAAAAAAAGCTTGCTCCATCCTCAATGTGACACCCCTTCAAATATTTAAACAGGGCTATCATATTGCCCCTTAACCGTCTTTTTTTCCCAGGCTAAACATGCCCAGCTCCCTAAGTCTTTCCTCATAAGGCATAGTTTCCAGACCTTTCACCATTTTAGTCGCCCTTCTCTGGACATGCTCCAATTTGTCAATATCCTTTTTGAATTGTGGTGCCCAGAACTGGACACGGTATTCTAGGTGAGGCCTGACCAAGGCAGAATAGAGTGGCACTATTACTTCCCTTGATATAGACACTATACTTCTATTGATGCAGCCCAAAATCGCATTGGCCTTTTTAGCTACCGCATCACAGTGTTGAATCATGTTCAACTTGTGGTCTACGAGGACTCCTAGATCTCTTTCACACGTAGTCTTGTTCAGCCAGATCTCCCCCATCCTATATCTATGCATTTCGTTTTTCCAGCCTAAGATCAGTACCTTATATTTCTCCGTATTTAATTTCATTTTGTTAGCTTTGGCCCCACTCTCCAATCTATCCAGGTCATTTTTAATTTTGATCCTGTCCTCTACGGTATTAGCTACTCCTCCTAATTTGGTGTCATCTTCAAATTTGATAAGTATGCCCTCTATTCCCTTATACTTATCAATTTGCAGATAACACCAAATTAGGAGGAGTAGCTACCAAGAGGTAGAGTCAATTACCTATATGTTGTCTGAGTTTATTCTGGCCATTTATTTTCCTTTGATTATTGAGTTATATCTTACTAGCTATACCCAGCGTAACATACTATATAAAATGGTTCAGTATGTTTCCATTCCCACTCTGCTGATTGGCCACTTAGGAAACATGTAAGAGTATGATCATTTGATGCATTAATATATAACCTTTCAAATCAACTATAAGTGTATGTTACGCCAAGTACAAGTAGTTTTATACCGAGAGCCCCTCCACTGCCACCATGCAACTGCACATACACACACAGACCACACTACACACATGCGCGCACATACACACCACACTACACAGACACATCACACACACCATGCTATACACACACCACATGCATCAGGATGCGAGAGCCCCTCTGCCATGCAATCACACACACACACACACACACACACACACACACCGTGCTACACACATACATCATGTTACACCCCCTGCATGCTACTCTCACACACACCACGCACTCCAGGACACAAGAGCCCCTTTGCCACCACAATAGAATCACACATACATACACACACCATGCTACACACACACACACACACACACTACACACACACCACACTATACACAGAAACCATGCTACACACATACCCCACATGCACCACAATGCGAGGGCCCTTCTGCTGCTGCCATGCAGTCACACAGGCACACACAGCATGCTACACACACACACACCACACTCCCCACGACACAAGAGCCCCTCTGCCGTCACCATGTTTAGAAAGGTCTTGAAACTTGCCACATGTTTCCACCACCAGCCAATCAGTGTGCTGATTGGCTGCCCAATGGAGAGGTTTAATAGGTTGATAAGTTTGCTACGCAGCCAATCAGCACACTGGGAATGGCAACATACCCAAGAAAATTATATATAGAGATAGATCTTCTTCCATATTGCCAATCATAGGTTTAGACAGTATAGTTTTAATTTGAACAATTAATAATTTTAGAGATTACATCTTTTTATAGATAGATATATATTATACCTTGTTATATTTGTTATATTTGTCTCTCACACACATCTAGCGCCTAACTCTGTTTTCTAGTGGTTTAGTGACTTCCATCTATCCAAGGACAAGATAGAAGTGCTCACGGTAGTGGCCCCGAAACCAAGAATTGGGTTGCAACCTCCTGTCCTGGATGGGGTCACACTCTCCTCCAGTGACTGTGTTCGCAGTCTGGGTGTGCTCCTTGACTCGTCACTCCTGATGATAAATCAGGTAATGCAACAGTCAGGAGCGCTTGTTATCAGCTTTGGCAACGGACCTCGAGACCGTCGTTCACGCGCTGGTAACCTTGCGCCTAGACTTCTGTAATGTGCTTTACATGGGGCTACCCTTGTGCTTGGTTCAGAAACTACAGTTAGTACAAAATATGGCGGCCAGACTTGTTTCAGGAACATCTAGGAGGGACCACATCACTCCGGTTTTGAGGTCCCTCCACTGGCTGCCTATTGGTTTCCGGGCCCAGTATAAGGTGTTGGTTATCACCTTTAAAGCCCTAATGGCTTGGGTCCAAGCTATCTCAGGGACCATCTCCTCCCTTATAATCCCCCCCCATGCACTCCGGTCCTCTGGGAGGAATTTGCTGCAGCCTCAAAAGTCAAGGCTTTCGGTTACCTCCCAAAGGGCTTTTTCTGTTGTCACCCCCAAACTATGGAATGGCCTGCCGGATGAGATCCGTCAATTGACATCTTTGGACAGCTTCAAAAAGGCTGTCAAGACAGATCTCTTCCAGCAGGCCTTTCCAGAATAGATTATCCTGGCCTCGGGAACACCCCCCTTACTTCAGGAGAGTCCCCACAGCCTCCTTTGTTAACAGAACTGAATATCGCTGGGGACCTACTGTTATTGCCAAATGTAGGTATGTGCTTTTATCAAATGTTTTAATTGTTGTTTTAATTTGTAATTGATTTAATAACTCTTTAAGGGGGGAAGGGAGTATATTGTTTTACTGTATGTATTTTTAATGTTGTGAACCGCCCTGATTGGATTACCAAAGGGTGGTATATACATCATTATTATTATTATTATTATTATTATTATTATTATATCTTTCTTTTGTTGTTCATTAGCCATTATGGGTCTTGTTGTCAATTATATAAATGTGGTCCGACTTCAGCCTGATTAACTGTACATTTCTCTGTAGCAGTTGATGAATCCCCTGTCATTGGGCAATAAATACATTTCAGGTTTTAGTCTGAATTTTGAAGTATCTATCCAAGGTGTTAACATCTATTATCAAAATAGATTCAGTAATTTGGATAGCCCCTTTAAAGTCTAGGCTAAAATGTGAAACAGATTTACTGCTCCACTGACACCTAGCTGCCACTGGTCTTGTCTTTTTATTTCTGGCTATTCTTGTCTTTTTATTCATAAAAAGACTTTATTCATAAAGTCTTATTTATTTATTTATTCATATTTATTTATTCATAAAAAGGCTATTCATAAATTAATATTAGTTGGTATAACCTAAAGTCTACATCAAGATAACTACACTGGGACACATATAACAAATTTTGAGTGGGAGAGTCAACTTCCATTCACAATATACAGATAGAACTGATTCTAAACAAATATATTTTAGTTGTTGTTAGGCTTTTGGTTCCATCTAGAAACCAATGGAGAAACTTGAGAAATATATGAAGAAAAAGATGCAGAATCACTTTATCCCCACTGTAGAGAAACAGAGATTGTCAATACTAGCAAGAAAAAGTATAACATGTACGGTAGCACTATCATGTAAAGATTACTGGCTATTCTATAAGGAAAACTAGCTGTATCCAGTGTAACATACACCATTATAGGAGATTCTGAAGTTTCTGCCTAACAGTATAACTTTACCACCAAAATCTATACAACCACCAAGCAACCACGTAGCTGGCTGGCTCTCCTGCCCTGGACCCGCAGGCTTCTGCAGTGTGGGGTTTCTCCTCTTGCACTCCCACAGTGAGGTGAATAGTTGAGGGGGACTTCATTCAGGCTCCCACGGTCCTTGCCATGGCTTCATCGGCACTGGTGGCAGCTTCTCCTCTTCACCACTCTGCAGTCAGGTATGTGGCCAGCAATGGAGCCCTTGTGAGGCTGGGGGTGTAGAAAGAGACTGAGTGACAGGAGTGGATTGTGAGGTGGTGAGAGAATTTGCATGTGGGGGGTGATTGGCTGAGAGAATGAGAGGAGGGAGAGGTAATTTTCCTAAGCCACCAATCAGCACACTGGGAAAGGAAACCTACTGAATATATATATCAAAAGGAAACATATCAAATATATATATCGGCTGGTTCTCAGAGGCTGGGAAATCTGGAGTCTTGCTTTAGACAAGAAAGACCAGGGGAAAGCTCAAAGAAAGTTTAAGGTGAAAAATATGAATCAGGTACTGGCAAAATGCAGAGCTTACCAAGAAATATAGAAGAATATGGACTTTGCTATATGTATTTGTCTCCTTTAAAGTAAATTCAATCTTGAGCTCATTAAGTTCAGAGAATAGTTAGGCATGCTTATAACATATCCATTGGAATCAGTAGGAAAATTGGTTTTGATTAATTTAAATACAACTGATTGCAGGGATTTCCTCTATGCATAACCAAGTTTTGATCCAACTCGGTGTCTTTTGGTGTAAGAATTTCTTTGAAATCATATTATGCATCATTCAACAGAAAGGCTTCAGGCTTTAAGTGATTTAAGCAGTAGACTAAAAGGTGAATTAATTGGTGAGACATCATTTTATATGGAAGGGAAATTTCAACTAGCAAAGTTTTAAGTTAAAAGTGCTCTTATTTATCTCTTGAAGTCATTTTGATTCTGGCACACTAGGGTAATGGGAAATGAAAAAGAAAATGTTGACAGCTAGTGACTTTGAACCAAATAACTGCTGGATTGGCTCAAAGCAGTATTTGAAAATCAGCTCCTTTACCATCTGAGATTCTTTCCTGGCCCTTAATGGGCCCTTATAGTATCTTAGAGTTCTGTGTCACAATACTGTAGCAGTATTAGTTGACAATGTTGGAATTCCCTGTCAGGGTGTCAGTCTATGGTCCATGGGTAGGATTCTCTTCCAATGCCTTCAGTTTCCCCAAACCTATCCTCCCAACTTACTCCAACAATGGTAAATCATGTCTCTAGCACTCTTGCAGTGTTGCTATTAAAATATAAGGCCAGAGAAAGCTTTATAAAAATGAATCAAGAAGTA
Source organism: Gambelia wislizenii (assembly GCA_030847615.1). Lineage (NCBI taxonomy): Eukaryota > Metazoa > Chordata > Lepidosauria > Squamata > Crotaphytidae > Gambelia > Gambelia wislizenii. The sequence continues at coordinate 154,750,385 of JAUMIR010000004.1, forward strand.
ATTGGTCACTTCAGATTGGCAAAATCATCATCATCATCATCATCATCGTCATCATCATCATGCCCTAAAATGTAAATTGAAAATCCTTGCTCCTGAAGGTACTGGGAGCATGATTTGCCATTTTGCAAGTATGTTTTGGGGATGGGGGAGTAATAGCATGCCAGGTTCTGAGGGAGGATGAAATGAGCCCCTCCAACCTCAGAGGTTGCCTACTACCCTAGCCTAGAATCTAGACCTAGTAACTCTATGCACCATTCACACATCCTCTTGTCTGCTGGACCCTTTCTACAAGGATAGTTCACTAGTTATTTCTTTTTCTCTCTAGGTCTCAGTCTTATTTTCTCTTTGACTTCTCTTTTCATCATCTTCAGGCTACCAACCATTGTTTTCCTAGGCTCCTGTATTTCAAGCCATTTATTATTTTATTTGGAGTTGGAAGCATCTTGGGCATCTCTCCTAGAAATCCTCAGTTTCTCTGTTAATAGCCAGCAATGTGTTTTAACATTTTGTAACATTTCTTTCAGTTCTTTCTTGCTTCAGTTTCTTGTGTTATCTCATCTTGCCCTTCACCCTCAAACTCATTTTTCAGCTACTCTTGCGGACCCAGACTGTACGATCCCTCCGCCCTCCTGAATGATACACTTACACATGGTGTTGAATGATAATGATTATATTTTGGTTACATCTTCAGAAAACATGAGTTAAATACAGGTTAGTAAATACATGTTTTTGGCAATAAATGGCCGCAACTTGCAAGCTAGATGGTTGGTGGCAATGCCTGGGTCGTGATCCACCCTTTTGCACACCCATGTGGGCCAACACCACCCGTCAGTCCATATCGACTCCCTGGAGGAGAGAGATGCTGGCCGAGCCGGCCACTCAACTCCCTCTCCTCCTCTGTAAACAAATGGTTAATCACTGGAGGTGGGGTCTCCCTTGAACTTGAACTTGATCTAGTACTTGAACTTGCACTTGATGGAGACCCCTAGACCTCATCCCCTATCACGATCCATGACATCCGCCGCCCCGCAAATTGCGACATGGAAAGCTTTCTTCCAAGGGAGGGTGGACGGGTCTCTGGCTCTATGGAGCCTAAAGAGGGCAGAGGGCCAATGGAGCTGCAATTTAACAGCTCCATCGCCTCCCCTCTTATGTCATCTGGCCGTGCCATAGGCTGGCTGGATGTCCCACTTGCCCTTGTGGCTGCGGGCCAATCGGGAGTGAGCAGGCCCGCCGTGATTGGCTGGCCACTCCCTCCCCACCCCTTCCAGCTACAAAGCCGCCTGGGAAGGGGAAGGTAAGATGGCAGCCGCCAGGGAGGACCATACGGTCCCCCACTCCCTCCCCTCACCCCGCTGGGATGGGGGGCAGTAGAGGGCTCTCTGGGGGTGCTGGTTGGGCTGCAAAAAGGCCTACCAGCAAATGGCAAGCCCCCTTCCTTCAAGTTCTCCACACACACACCCCACACACATACTGCTCCACCCCATTGCCTTCTCTAAGTTTCCCTCTACTCCCTCATCCCTGGGATCCCTGCTGCTTAAGTTACTCTTTGCCCTATGATCTCTCTCCAATTCTGACCTATCTTCTCTGAAAGGCATTAATTATATCTACACTTTGAAAGGACATCCAGAATTTGGCTGTAAATCAGAGAATGTGACCTTTCTGTTTCATGAGATCTGCTCACCCAATCATACTTTGAGGCTGTCCAGTGCAAAGCACAATACCATAAGGCTTAGTAACCTTTGCTTATTAAGTTGTAATTCTTCTTGTGCCACACCACCAAAACCTTGAGAAAAGGACAGCTATATTAAGGTTTTGGTAGCCTTCACCTTTGTTTCAACATCACTAATGAAATAGTAAATTATTCACTAAGTCAATACTTGCATCAGTTGACAGCCTTACTCTCTAATGTGTAAGAAAGAAGTGGAAAACATGTGACCCTACAAATGTTGTTGAAGTACAGATCCTATCATTCCTTAGTACTAGGTTATGTCTGAGGACTTGACCTGACTACAGCCAGAAGCAGAAATCTCTTCTGGCAGTGGTACACCCCATGTCTTTCCTACAAATACACAAGGTTCTTCATACCTGGATAGGTGGGGATCTGTGGGGAACCTACTCATGATGCCAAATCTCAGTTATTAATTGGGGGCATTATAGCTCAAATGGATGGCTGCAAGAGGTCAGGTAACTTCTGGGATATTTTCACCTATGTATACCAGTCCTAACTGGAGAGATTTTGAGGGCTCAGCTAGATGGGAAAATTAATAGCTAAAAATAGCGTCTTACCTCCATAATCGCAGCAGTGTTAATTTGTGCCCACACCTCATTCACAAGCTCACTGGCATGCAACCTTGGCCAAGTTTCCAGTTTACACGGAGCATGACACTGAAAAAAGATGGTGTCCATGAGTGAATTGCCTCCTGAAAAATCTCCCTACATTCTCCCCCTACTTTTTTTTCTTTAAATGACAGGTGCGGAAGAACTATTTTCTGCTTTAAGAAAAAAATATTTTTGCTCTGATGCTCTGACAATCATGCACACGAACGTTCACTCAGCAAAAACAATAACAATGGCAGCTCCGGTCGCTTCCTCCCTTGCAAGCCCGCCCCCACCGAGGTCCGACCAATCATGTTTCAGCTCTTCTATGTGCCCCTATTCAAATTGGTTGTTTAGACGGCCTGTTATACAAATTTTCACACAATATTTCTTTAAAATTGTGAGAAACAGCAAAAGCTGTTATCACAATCTATTCGGAGCTTTCATTCCCCTCCTACACAAAAGGGTGAATCCTGGCAGGAGCTCATCTAACCAAAAGGTATTCTGCATTCTTTGTGGATTTTTTTTTGGGGGGGGGTCAGCTAAACCTGTCCGAAACATAGTCCACTTTGAGTGTATGTACCTTAGCCTAAGAACCAGGGATAGTTTGGGGATTCTGCTAGTATACCGACCACCCCGTTGTCTAGCAGACTCCCTAACTGAGCTGACAAAGCTGGTCTCAGAGTTGCTGTTGGAGTCGCCCAGACTTTTAGTTCTGGGCGACTTTAACATTCCACTCGAGACCAGCTTGACAAATCTGACTGGTGCAGCTCGAGAGTTCATGGAAACCATGACAAACATGGGCCTATCCCAATTGGTCATTGGGCCCACACATTGTGCGGGTCATACTCTCGATGCGGTCTTTAGTACGGAACAGGAATATCCGTGGGCGGCGGTTATTAAAACCGCCGCATTGTCATGGGCGGATCATTTCCTGGTCAAGACTGAACTAAGAGTCTCTTCCCGCCCCACCGGGGGTGGTGGACCCATTAGAATGGTCCGCCCCCGAAGGCTAATGGAACCAATAGGATTTCAGAAAGCCTTGGAGGGTTTAATGGTTGGTAACGCCGGTGACCCTGTCGAAGCTTTGGTTAATACCTGGAACACCGATCTTAGCAAGGCTATTGACACGATCGCTCCCAAGCGTCCTTTCCAACCCGCCTCTAACCCTAAGCCATGGTATACTTCAGAGCTTAGGAAAATGAAGCAGGTTGGACAACGACTAGAGCGCAACTGGCGGAAAACTCGACTCTTATCCGACAGGACTCGACATAGGAATTTTCTTCGGTCCTATCGAGAGGCAATACGTGCAGCGCAGAGATCCTTCTCCTCTGCACGTATTGCGTCTGCAGAGTCCCGTCCAGCAGAGCTGTTTAGGGTGGTAAGGGAGATGACGCAGGTTATACCTGCACAGAACCCATTGCTTAACCCAACAACGGCCTGCTGTGATGCATTTAACAACTACTTTGCAGATAAAATCTCTCGGATAAGAGCCGACTTAGATGCCAGCATTTTGACAGAAAAAATTGACGAGGTGTCCAGCAACTCTGTTGATGTAAGTTTACTGAATCAATTTCAATCTGTGAGTACCGAGGACGTGGACAAGCTACTTGGTAGAGTGAGGAAGACAACCTGCCCTCTTGATCCTTGCCCTTCATGGCTGGCCATCCAGGGGGGGACTGCCTTGATGGTGTTCCTTAAGGACATCATCAATGCATCCCTCAGAGAAGGGTGTGTTCCATCTTGTTTAAAGGAAGCGGCGGTTAGGCCGCTCCTGAAAAAACCTTCCCTAGACCCCCTGGACATGAATAACTATAGGCCGGTTTCTATGTTACCATTCTTGAGCAAAGTGATCGAGAGGGCAGTTGCTCTTCAACTCCAAGTGGTCTTGGATGAAACTGATTATCTAGACCCATTTCAAACTGGCTTCAGGACGGGATTTGGAGTTGAGACTGCCATGGTTGCCTTGACCGATTATCTGCATCTAAGCATCGACAGGGGTAATGTGTCCCTGTTGGTGCTTCTGGACCTCTCAGCGGCTTTCGATACGATAGATCATGGCATTTTCCTGGATCGCCTGAGAGGGTTAGGAATTGGAGGCACTGCGCTCCAGTGGTTCCGGTCCTTCCTCTCGGGCAGGTCCCAGAGGGTGCGGCTTGGGGACAGCTGCTCCAGCAGAAAGGAGCTTACTTGTGGTGTTCCACAAGGCGCCATCCTGTCCCCGATGCTGTTTAACATCTATATGAAGCCGCTGGGTGAGATTATTCGGGGTTATGGGGCTGGGTGTTATCAGTACGCTGATGACACCCAGATCTATTTCTCCTTGTCCCGATCATCGGCCTCGAATCCCAATGGTATCTCTCCTCTTAATGACTGTCTTAAAGCTGTAATGGGCTGGATGAGGAAAAACAGATTGAGATTAAATCCAGACAAAATGGAGGTGCTCAAGGTAGCGGCCCCGAAACCAGGAGTTGAGTTGCAACCTCCAGTCATGGACGGGATCACACTCTCCGTTAAGGACTGTGTTTGCAGTCTGGGGGTGCTCCTTGATTCATCGCTTCAGATGACGAGTCAAGTGAATGCGACGGTCAGGAGTGCTTGTTATCAGCTTCGGCTGATACGCCAGCTGTACCCTTTCCTGGAAGTAAGGAACCTTGAGACTGTGGTGCACGCGCTGGTAACCTCTCGTCTAGATTTCTGCAATGCGCTCTACATGGGGCTACCCTCGTGCTTGGTCCGGAAACTTCAGTTGGTACAAAATATGGCAGCCAGAGTGGTCTCAGGAACATCTCGGAGAGATCATATAACTCCAATACTAAAATCTCTCCACTGGCTGCCTATCAGTTTCCGGGCCCAGTATAAGGTGTTGGTTATTACCTTTAAAGCCCTAAATGGCTTGGGTCCAACTTATCTCCGGAACCGCCTCCTCCCATACAATCCTCCCTGCATACTCCGGTCCTCTGGGAGGAATCTGCTTCAGCCACAAAAATCTAGGCTGTCTGCAACCTCCCAGAGGGCCTTTTCAGTAATCGCCCCCAAATTGTGGAATGGCCTGCCGAATGAGATCCGTCAGCTGACGAGCTTGAGTAGCTTTAAAAAAGCACTAAAGACGGATCTCTTTCGGCAGGCCTTTCCTGATTAGATCCCGGCCTCAGGAACTCAGTCTCCTGGCTTTTTAAAAATTATGTATATATTTGTTTTTAATGTGTTTTTTTAGCTAGAAGGTTTTAATCTTATTGTGTTTAATGTCTTTTTATGTGGGTGGGTGGGGGTGGGTGGTGTTTTTAGTCATTATTATAATGTTTTAATTGTTGGAAGCCGCCCCGATTGTTTTTAGCAGAGGGGCGGGGTATAAATAAATTTTATTATTATTATTTATTAAACAACCACCTAGTTAAAGTGAAATCAAATGTTTTTTATTGTAAAATAACATGGAAACATTCATACACACACTCATGCTCACAAGAACCACTCAAGGCTAATGAAGAGTTAAAGGTGGAAAGTTTGGATAGAGAATAGATTCAGGAAGTAGGGCCTAGAGTTACCAGTCTTGAAAAGAGAGAAGCAAAAGATTCAGAAATAAAACAGAGGGTGGCACTGGACATTCTAATCCAGATGCATGCCCATAGAGTGTCCGGGTATTGTACTCAGTGACAGTGTCACACCTTGATATTGTTAGGAGACAAATATTTATACTGTATTTCATGTCCTTGAGAGGTGTTTTGAGATTAGAACACATCGTAGATGGGTTTCCCACCCTTAAACAAAGGTAACTGCATCCTTGCTGATTGCTGTTAATGGCTGAGAAATAGTAATTGATGGAATTATGACAACCTCTGTACTGTAGGACAAGAAAGGTTCAAGAATATATTTTCTAGGAATAATGGTTGTTTCAGTCACTTGTTTATTTGTGATATGACTCATCGGCAAGGGTGCCCAAGAGGAGATTAGCACATACCTCCATAATGGCATTGTTTACTAGGGGCTTCAATTAATCCTATCTTGGTTGTGTCTGTTGGTAGTTTTCCATGACACCTTCTTTAGGCCCTGGTTGCCTCCGTATGACCTTGTTTATGGTCTACTAGACCCTTGAAGTGTCTTATGAAATATTATAGGGAGAAGGAGTAAGGCATGGTAACTGTGTAACCTGAAATGTTAGTTCCTGGAAAGCCCTAGCTGTTTGAAAATGAGTCCATGCTTTGGGAATAATTTACCCAGGAATTATACTTTTCTCTTTTAACAAACCAAAGTATGAAGCAAGAGCCATTTGCAATGGCAGACAAATCCCACATATGGTCATACAGAACAACAACACAGAAGGTGGGGAGGGGCTGGCAGGTTATAGCTGATGCATTCAGCTGTAGTGGTTAATCTTAATCTTATGTCATTCACTTTTTATTTCATTACATGACATTTGGCTACTTTGTTATTTTCACATCAAAATGACATCTTCACCTATACATAAATCCCCTCAGTTTTATTATCAAGCTGAACACTATTGTGACAGCACCTCTTCAAGTGTTTATTTGAAAGCTGATTAGCTATATAAATTTTTGAAGAACTATTTTCTGCCCCAGTTGACTAATATTAAACTGTCAGGCAAAAAATAAGACACCATTCTTTAACATACACGTTAATTGCAAGCTGAACAAAGGCCTGGTTTCTCTCTCACCATGCCAAGAAAATAAGAGATCGTAACTTCCTGTTGCCATCTTTTATTTCCCCTTAAGAGAACCAACAATGTTTGTTATTGTTAATTAATATTATTAGCATAGTGAGGAGGGGAGGAGGAGGAAAAGGAGGAGAAAGAGCAGGAGGATGCAAACATAAGTAAAATAAATATATTAGTAGGCTTGAGGGAGTATGCTATTTCAGTGAGAGAAAGAAGCATTTAGAAAAGAGTAGATTCTCAGTTCATAGAAAATGGCTAGTGCTGCTGTGAGTCTGGTTATCTAGTGTGTATGGAAAGATGATAAGTGTCTGTGGAGTTTAACCAAAACAAAAAGCAAAGCAAAACAAAATACCCTCAGAGGTCCTTAATGACTTATTTTACCGGAAGTCATTTACTGGATGTCATTCTTTTACTGTTTTATTTAACAAAAAACAAAACTTGGAAATCTCTCTTCCCAGCCTTCAGAACATGTCACTGTACAAAACTCACCATGGAGAAATAGTCTGCAACCAATTTTCCATTTCGAATTCTGTGAAACTGAGAAAGAACATATCTCTATTATGCCTAAAGGGAAGCAATCCTAAGGTTCAGGGGCTTCCTCTGGGAATTTAACATAGGAATAGGGGTTTTGAAAGAAACATGCTATGAGTCACCTCAATAGAGGTTTCTTCCAGCAAAACTGTAGTAGGTTCAGGGTGAACTGCCAACAAGGAAAATAAAAGAAAAAAATGGAAGTGGCTAGAAATCTGCCTTGGGTTTAGAAAAAAAAGATATCATTTATATTGATGTTAAACACTGCAACCTATTTAAAAGGTTAAAAGGAGGCCTGTAACCTAGGGGGAATTATCACTTTGCCCATTTTTTACCAGGAAAAAAAAATGTCAACCTTTTTGAAGAAACCAATAGCTACCACACAGCCTTGGGAAGTCATACATGGCTTCCAGGCCACACTTTTCTCATTTCTGCTTAAACTGTAAGGTTCAGATGCTTCAAAAGGCAAGGGACGTTTCTTTGCTAATTGTTCACTATTTTTGGTAGTTTCATACTAATCTTTGCATTTAGGACCTCAAAGATTAAAATAGGGGGTGAACATACAAGGAGTAGCAGCTTGTCTAGACAGGCAATATACCTTGTATTGCCCCTGCCTCAGAGTCCTGCAGTCCTGACAACATAGGGCATTTGCCTTGTCCTGCCCTCAGGCAGTCATCACCACTCCTGGGGCAGATACAGGGCTGAGATGGAGGAAACTGGGGTAGGGTCCAATATATCATTTTAAAATAATAGCTGGTTTATTCTGGTACTGCTGGCAAAAAATGGATTGGGCCCCACATATCTGCAGAAGCCCATCCCAGTAGGCTGGCTCTTGCTGCTGCTGCGATCTCCCTGGCACTCACGGAAGTCAGGAAGGAGTCCCGCAGCATGTGACTGATAACATGCAGGGGGCCTTGGCCACATGTTGCAGCCAGCTTCCTCAATGCCAGGAGAGCATGGAAGATAGTAGCAGCTGTAGTGGTGCTGCCAGCATGCCTGTCAGGACTTCTTCCCATTTCATATTGGTAATAGTGGAACAATGGGGCTGATCCATGGCCCATGGCCAGGATACACTAGAGGGGAGCTGGCATATCCTGGCTTGTGTAAATGAGCTCTAAGTTATAAAAAAGAGAGCCAGTATGGTATAGTGGTTTGAGCATTGGACTATGACTACAGAGACCGGAATTCAAATCCTTGTTTAGCCATTGAAACCCATTGGGTGAACTTGGGTAAGTCACACTTTCTCAAAGAAAGGCAAAGGCAAACCCCCTCTAAACAAATCTTGCCAAGAAAATCCTGTGATAGGTTCACTTTAATCTTGTCACTTTAAGGTTGTCATAAGTTGAAATGACTTGATTGCACACAACAACAACAAGTTAGAAGGAAGCAGAATTTACCCAATATCATTTTTGATCCAGGGGAATCAATCTCCAATTCCAGCTTCCTGGCTTTGTGGAACATACGTATATTCCGGCGTATAAGATGACTGGGTGCATAAGACACCCCCCCCCAAATTTTAAGTTAAAATATAGACTTTGCCCCCCCCCCCGTCCAGCCAGCCACCTGGCTGGAAAGCCTGCCCCCACCAGACAGCCAGCTCAGTGGCTGTAGATGATGGAATAGTCTGTGAAATTAAAGGACTGAGAACAGCTAAAAAAGCATGGGATACTTTGAAAAATCTCTGTGGTGTTCAATCTTTGGAAAGTAAGGTTTATTAATAATGAAGTTGGTTAATATGAAGCTATCAAATCCCACAGTTTTGAATGAGCACATTAATGATTTTAGAGCCACATTGGCAGACTTGCAAACTCCTAGAGAGGAAATCCACAAAACTATGCAAATGGAAATCTTCCTGTCAAGTTTACCAAAATACAATCCCTAAATGGAGGGCAATTAACACTTCAAAGGCAAAGCAGTCATTCTCACAGCAGGGGGGAGGATCTGCTGGGGAACCTGCCCAGGGAATTTACCACTGCAAAGACAAGGCAGTCATTCTCACAGCAGGGGAAAAGATCTGCTAGGCATATAAGACCATCCTCCACTTTTGAGGAGATTTTCAAGTGTTAAAAAGCAGTCTTATACACAGGAATATACGGTATGTTGGAGTTAACAAACTTTTGCATGCATATAACTGGTAGTTAGATTGCATTTCACTCTAGGAATTTAGGCATGGTATGTTTATGGTAACTCCCTGTTTGTTTGTGTATGTGTGTATTCACACACACTCTCTTCCAGCACTCCTTTGTTCTCTGTGTCTCATCCTCTCTCACATCTCTCTCTCTGTCCCTGTCTGTCCTCCATGAAGCATGTGTGATAAACACGGCCGGTTTAAGACACTGGCAGTGTCAGCATCTGCAGGGGCCCCCATCATTGTGGGGGGGGCATAGTAACCCTCCTCCTGCAAAAACATGATTAGTAATCATCTGAATATTCTGTACTGTGAATAGCTTAGGCTGAGTTAGGTTACATTGACCTGACATAAACATATGGGGGACCCCAAATTAAAGCACTGCAGGGGGCCCAAAATTCCTTAAACCAGTCCTGGTGATAAATAGCTCTTTCTGGGTGAGATGCTCCAACTTTCCTGTTAGTATGTAGAACTCTTTTTTTCTTGCCTTTCCTCAGCAAGGTGAACCTGTGTTGATTAGGCAGAAAGTATGAGTAAAATTACTTTTATATATCTGATGAAAAAGACTAAGTTTGACCTGTTTCTCTGCTACATACTGCATGGTGGTAGTGAAGTGGGGTGGTGAGCTGTTCAGTCTTCTGCTTAGCACATCAGATGCTTTGCTTGAGAGATCAATCTCTCATATTTCCCAATAGCATAAGCCACCACTGGTTTTAAGTCAGGAGATTTGTTGATTACCACTTAATGGTTTCAGAAAATGGTGGTGTGCAGCCTGCGTAGTGCAGAGATTACCTGAGTATAGTCCTGTGATATGCCATGTTTGTCTCCCATTATCTAAATAGGATCCCACTTAGTCAGAAAATAAAGCACTTTGGAGGAATTTAAAATATTCCCTTAATGAAACAGTTATTGCCTAGAAACAGAGGGGAGAGTGGTACCTCACTTCATTCTCAGTGCTACTGCCAAGTAAAAATGAGCACAATCCTCACATGTCTGTACCACCTTGATTTCACAGGACATCTGAAACTAATGGCACTAACATCTGGCTAAATATGCATCAGATTTGCCAATATAAATATGCAGATCCAAGCCTTGATTTCTTCTGAATAGCCATCAGGGTAAGGCACACTGTACTGCCAAGTCTTCTGCAGCCTGATTTATTCTTTGTGTTGATGATGCAAATGACTCCTAACAAATAGGTGAGGAAAAGATCAAATAGAAAGCATACAAGCTTCCTGCAGTCAAGCTGCCTTGGCCATGATCATAAACAATTATCTGAGTTTATGTCTATCTACATGCATTAATATTTGATAGAGACATAAAAACCCACACATAAAGTTCAAAAAGTCCCCCTATGACAGCCAAATGTTTTATCAGCAGTATTAATTAATAGTTAACAGCACCTCTAGGAAAGGACAGACATGGATTTAGTACTTTCTTTGTGTTTATTTATGGGCATTTCTAGCTGGAACCTCAGGAGTGCTTTTAATCAGAATGAGATTTTGCAGCATAACAACATACAGTAGTCATGGAATCATAAATAAAGTTGCAAAATATGGGACTCAATGGATAATAAGTAGTTCTGGTACCTGCACTATTCAGAGTATGTTCAAAATGCAGAGGAATGCAGAAAGGAGTTTCAGAATTTCATCTGATGTTCCTAGCATTTGATTTACAGATATATGAAGTCTCATCCAAACCACAGCCTACCTATAAAGGCTAAAATCTATTGTTGGTCCCTGTGATAACGGACTCTCCCATTATTTGAGCAGCAAAGCCAAGCAGGTAAATAAAGAGTTAAGTAAGAGTTCAGAGTAAAGTTTAATATTCTGTGGGGGTCAGCATTAGGAGATAACTGACAATAAAGATGACACCTGGAGGAAGTTTCAAGATGCTTCCGTGAAGAGGTGATAAATATTACTTAGGGGTCCATGAAGCAAGGGAGAAGAACAAAGAGAGACCTGAGCCAGGGGACACTCATTCCAGCTAAATGGATGCTTGGAAGAGGTGATCTGAAAGGCCAAGACACCCAGCCCCATGAACATCCAGCACATCTGGACTGCCGCTCCTCATAAATAGATTAGGGAACTGTTTAGTTTAGTTGTATCAGGGCTTACAGTATGTTTATTTTATAAACTTGGCTGGAATGGCTTAGACTATCTGTAACTTTGTAACTCTTACGTGTGCCTGAAGGAAGATACCTTCATGTAAAAGAAATACCTTTTACTCTGTAGTTCTCCTTAGAATTAAGCTTCCTTTTTAGAGTTCTCCTTTCTCCACTCTCTCTTTCACATGCCTTGCTCTAATTTTCCACAGGGGTGGGGTGGTAAGGAAATCTCTGCAGTGACAGATTGGAAAGTAAAAGTTAGACCCTGTAACTTCCCATTGAGTTATACTGAAGGGGTTAAAATCAATAGGTGGTGGCAGCTAGTATAAATGGTCTCTGGAAAACCCATTCTGTTCAGCAGAACAGGAGGCAGGGACACACACCCCCCCACACACACACACATTCAGGACTCAGGACAGTCCCAACAACCATTCATTAACTGGTCCCATTATTTTCAATAGTTCTACTCTAACTTTAGGACTAACAATGAGATCATCCCATAGGTTCAAGACATACCATGCAGCATGTTTCTCCATTGTATATACCTCCTTGTGCAATCTAAGACAATATCAGCCATGATGTACCGTATGTGCTCAAGTTCCTGTGACAACTGTGCTTCAAACACAAAGGACCCAACTCTCCTTCCTTGTATTCATCAGTACAAGCTTCAAAGATCCCCACAAGTGTAACCTATACTCAGTGATGGAAATGAGATGGAGGAGGTACAAATGAAGAATCTATGTTGGACTTTGTGTATCCTTAATATATTTGTCTGAAGGTGCATTTCTACATCTGCCAGACAGACAAAATTGTATTCCTGTCTGAACTGTTGAAGCCTAATTAGAATGCTAAATCTGGAAAGCTGAAGGCAATGTGGGGGGAGCATCTCTTCTCCTCCCCCAACTGTAAAAAGAAAGGAATTAAAAAGACACAGCTAATAGCCACATCTTTAACTATCAAGCTGTTTGATCCCTAGGTGATTGTAGATAACTAAATGGAAATGTTTTATAGAGAGGCAATCTACATAGGAATATAGAAGTTCCAGGGATATCTGTTTCCCCCATTGGAAATAGAATGCTGGACTATGTGGCCTTCTGTAGAAAGACAACTGCAATATCAGCTTATGTGACTTTTCTACTAGAGGCAGGGCCAGATCAAGATAGGCTGAGGCACTTATAAATTGACTCATCCAGATTGTGATTTCTGCCAATTTATGGCTTCCACTGTCTTGTGCTGCTTCTTGATATTTCTTCATGTTACTAGTTGTGTTCCTATCTAAACACTGTCCAAAAACAATCAATAGAAAGGTGGCACATCTTGATTTATTTGTGGACATCTTGCTTGTGACAGTGTTGAGACAGTCACTTCACTCTGATGTGTTTTCCATTTTTGCCATCCTCACGCAGTCACTTTCTGTTTCTCCCACAGTGTCTCCTTTAAAACGTAATTTAAAAAAAACTCTAGAAATGGAGTGCAAAAGTGATAAACTGTGATGGTGCAATTGCTATGTTTGTTTCTTCAAACAAGAACCTCACCACCTGACACTACCTCTATAGGCACTCATTTCACCTAGAAAGTGAGTGTGGTGTGTAAGAGAGTGTGATCTTTCTGCAAAGAAGCATATGAGGTCTGTCTATTAAATAGTGAGACTGATAAATAACCCATCTTTATTTATATGTCATACAATATTAATGTTTGTCCCCTTCAATATACTCCCCATTCACACTCACACACTGATGCAGTCTTGTTTTCCACTGGTTGAAGGCATGGAGCAGGTCAGTTTCTGTCAGCTGTTTCAACACATCTGCTGTTTTCTTCTTTACTATGTCAATTGATTCAAAATGTTTTCCTTTGAGCACAAATTTCACTTTCTGGAAAATTAAAAAAAAACAAAAACACATGGTGCCAAATCTGGTTCAAGTGTACTATACAAGTATAGTAATGTGTTTAGCAGCCAAACACTGCTTCATATAAATTGCTGTGTGAGCAGGTGCATTGTCTTGATGAAGAATAAAACCATTTCCCCACAGTTCTGGCCTTTTTTTCTGACTCAGCTTTGTTGAAACTTCCTTATAATATTTATGCTGGTTGACGGTTCTGCCTTCTAGAACCCATTCTGCCAAAATTACGCGCTTGATGTAAAACAAAAACAAAAACAATGAGCATGGCTTTGAATGTGGACTTGTGTTGGTGTGCTTTTTTCATTCTTGCTGATGATGTTGTTTTCCAGTGCATTGGCGTTATTTTGTCTCAGGATCATACTGGAAGAACCAGGTTTCATCACAAGTGATGATTTTTTTTTTTTACAAAGGGTTTGGGTCTGCCTCACGTTGCGGCAGAATGTCATGTTGCTTGACTTTGAAAATTAGCCTTTTTTTGGCACACAACAGACAACACAGCTGCTTTAAAAGATGACTGACAATTAACTGAATAGCCAAGAGTGTTGATGTCAAGCATTGTGAATGTCAAGCATTCACAAGCAGTTCTCCCTGACTGGTCCAAAAGATAAAAAGTGTCTCATTATTTAATAAACAGACCTTGTACATAGAAAAAGCATGATTATAGCTTATGACTGTGGCAGCATAATACAAGAGATTTTTTATAAAGAAATCAAAATCTTTAGCACCTTTAGTGCAAAACGAGTAGGTTGCTGGGTTTGGAAAGATCAGCATACACACACACACATGCATGTATGCACACACACCTATTCATACATACTAGTTAATTAGAGGAAAACTTCCAGTGGCACCCTCCCTTTCCCACTCTGGCAGCTTCGACAAAAATTGAAATTAACTAGCATATTGGGGTGGGGTGGGGGTTCTAGAAAGATTTTTTTAAAAAAGACATGAATGGGTCCTGTTTTGACACAACAACATTGTCCTCATGTGCTGACTCTGTGCTGCAGCCATGAGTAAGGTGTCGCTTTTCATTGACGGGACTCATCAATAAAAAGCAATGCCACACAGTTGTCCCTCCTTCCACATTCACGGATTTGGCATTCACGGATTTAAGTATTCATGGCTTGAAAATATTCTTTAAAAAATAATAATCCAAAAAGCAAACCTTGATTTTGCCATCTTATATAAGGGACACCATTTTGCTATGCCACTGCATATAATGGGACTTGAGTATTCACAAATTTGGGTATTCACGGGGGGTCCTGGAACCAAAACCCAGCGAATGTGAAGGGACAACTGTATTTGCAGCTGCAGCACAGAGTCAGCATGCAAGGACCACGTTTGAAAATGGGACCCATTCACGGTGCAGTAACATGGTTGTCTTGAGCTTTTTAGCCACATCTGATAAAGTCCATAGACAAATTTGTGCAGTTACACACAATATTATCCATAACAAACTGAGGTCACTCTGGAAGGAATTCAGTGAGGAGGTAGCTGCTCTGGCAAAATGAGAAAACAGACTGAAATGTTGAAAAGAGCCAGAACAAGGTAGAATTGATATCTGAAGAAGGTTCCATACTCTAAACTCTTACTTTTGAAGAAAGGAATAAAGTTAATTTTAGCATGATACTGGTATAGACTTTGTGAATATCTGAATATTATTCTATGTTTACCTTTACCTTCCCATATTTCAGTAATTGTTTGTTTGTGCTCATTGGCTGCATGATTTAAAACAAAGGTATGAATTTTCATGGCTAGAATTGGCCCAAGGGATGTGACTGCCAGAAGGCAAAATGGAAAATATACAACAAGCTTCAAAATGTGCACAATAAACATTTGTTGCCACAGGCAATCATCTGGACAAACTGCATGCAGAAGACAGCTCCAATTATGACCTTTTCATAAACAACTGTTGGCTAGCACCAGCACAATGCTAAGATCATTTGAGCAGAGGAGTTATTGTGATTGGGATAATTCAAATGTGCAAGGTGAAAAATCCTATATTGTTGGGGATGGGGAAAGAAAATCCATTTATTTCAGCAACTAAAATAAAAAGGTTTCTCTTTCTACTTTATACTACTGGATATCACTCTCCTGTTGTTCACTGGCAGCCAAGCACTGGATTAGGGAGAGGTACAGTGTGAGGAAATCTTTCCCCTTTTTGAATGGCATAAGAACTTTTCCCTTTACCTCCAACAGTGAGACTCAATGTTGAAGAGGTCCACTTGTTCTGCCCCCCTGCCACCCCCTCTGCTTGTTCTGCCCCCTGCCACCCCTCTCCACCTGTTCTTTCCCCTGCCTCCCCCTCTGCTTGTTCTGCCCCCAACCACCCCCCTCCGCTTGTTCTGCCCTCCTGCCAACCCCTTCCACTTGTTCTGCCCCCTGCCACCCCCCCATGCTTGTTCGTCCCCTTGCCATCCCCCCTCTGCTCATTCTGCCCCTTGCCCCCCACCCCCTGCACTCCAGCACACACCACATTCACCCCCATGGTACTCACTCTCCCTATCCAGTGGCCATGTTTGGAATCTACATGGCCCCACCCCCAGTGTGCTGATTGGCTGCCCAACAGACCTGTGATTGGTTGGTCAGGTCCCTAAGCAGCCAATCAGCACACTGGAAACAGCAACATACCCAAGAGAATTATATATAGAGATAGTGAGGTACACATACCTCACGACTCTCAGAAAGTGTAAAAATCCAAATTTGTTGTGAGTCAACAAAACTGTCACCAAAATTTCTTTCTATCTCTCATTTAATTCTAAGAGGAGAAAAGAGGAGTGATAAAGCATAGTTCTTTGTATAACATTATTCTCTAAGATGAAATAGTTTTGAAATCATTGAGTAAAATGTCCATTTAATTTAAATCAGGATTAATACTTCCACTGTTTTAAATCAAGGCAGACCTTATCCCAGATTTTTTACCTGCAGTATTACACTGTTGGTATCCAGATTTCTGGTCATATAAGCATAAGAGGGCCAAAGAGTTCACTAGGCATGCAACAATTTCAAGGGGCTATCAACAGAAGAAGGAACATCCAGGCCTAGTTTCCTAGACCAAATCCCAAGAAGTGTAGTGGTTTAAGGGAACAAGTAAAGAAACAAGCCAAGGTCAGGTGAGAAGAGAAGAATCTTGTGTATGTGCCTTCAAGTTGCCTGTTGACATATGGTGACACCATGCATCCCATAGGGTTTTCTTAAGCAAGAAATACTCAGAGCTGATTTGCCAGTTTCTTTTTTTAAAAAAATATAGCCCACATCACCTACTATCCATTGATGGTCTTCCATCAAAGCACTAACCAGGACTAACCCTACTTAGCTTCCAAGACCAGACAGGATCTGGTGCCTGTAGGGTATAATCAGTACAAGAAGTAGTCAGAAGCATGGTTCATGATGAGCCAAGGTCAAGCAGGGAAAAAGAAGCAAAAATTTGCATTGTTTTCAGTGACTGGTTTTCTGAGCAGACCATGTCTACAGGAAGCTATACTGCTTCATCCATTGCTGTTAATGATGATAGATTACTGCTAGGCCAAACTCTATCAGAACCTAGTACTTTGCTTCAGGTAATCTCTTTGTGCCTTGCCTCTTCAGATACCATTTCTTATTAGGAGTTAGGACATCTTTCCTCAGAGTTATCTTTTACTCCCTGCTCCTGTTAGGAAGATGGAACCTCTCTGGCTTTCCCTAGGTCTTCAGTGGTCACACAAGAGGGTTGTTGGCTGGGGCCTGACATCTTGGTTTTATGCATCATTGATGTCTCCAGGTGAGTATGACAGCAAGAGTGAAGCATAAGCTTGAGGTACCTAGTCCACGACAAGACTATCTGATTTGAGGGAGTGAATCTACTGATGATGTGCAACATTGATAGGAACTAATTAAATCAATGATGTTATTCATTAAGTGAAAAATGGAGGGACAACTTAATTAAATTATTGTTAACTGGTTCATTTAAACTTGGCTTTCAGCATTGTTAATTTAATAATTGTTATTAAGTTATTAATTAAATAAATTAAAAACAATCTTTTGTTTCCTAGCTGGCTCATTAGTAAATGCAAATGTTTATAGGACTCCTTGTTTATTTTCATTTATGATTGAAATATTGCTACCCTAGGAGGGGGTGGCAATGTGGAGTTGCACCTGCAATGCCAGCATCTCCTTGAAATTTGGGGGAATTATAGCTCAAAAGGAGGCCTGGGAGAAAAGGGTATATTTGGAGATCTTTTCAACTATGTATACCAGTATTAACTGTAGAGAGCAGTCCAATTAAAGTTAAATGAAGTATTTTATTTGAATTCACACAGGGGATGTGCTAACATACAAGAACACACACTCTTGAGAATCATACAAGGCTATTGAAAATAAGGTGGGAAGGGTTTGATAGAGAGAAATCAGGGGTGGAAGGCTGATAGTTACCAGTTTCAGATAAAGAGGCCCACACAGCGGAGGGACACAGACAGTGGCACAGGGGAATCTGGTCCATGGCACACAAAGAAAGAGAATGGCAGGGCCTGTCCATGACACATGGCTGTGATACTCACAGCTAGGGTTGGAGCTAGGATATTTATACCCTATTTTGTATCCTGTTGGGGTCTACTAGTTACAACAAAACCTGAATGGCTTTAGCACGGAATGGACAAAAGGATCTAGAACAGGTTGTTTGTCTTAGCTCTGGAGTGACAAAACATTGATGGGATGTTTGGACAGGTAGGGTGTATAGGAAAGATTTATGTAGGGAATGGGTTGAGGGATGGTCACTGATTGCATGTTTGAAAGAGCCTAGGGATGGGAGCCCTTCAAGAAGTGCTGAAGAAGCTGCCAAAGCCTTAGACAAACCAACCCCACCTTTGTGTTCTTTCATCCGATTTTGACAGGCCCATGTATGTCAAACTGGTTGAAGCCCTTTGTGCTGAACATCAAATCAACCTGATAAAGGTTGATGACAACAAGAAGTTGGGTGAGTGGGTAGGTCTCTGCAAGACTGACAGAGAAGGAAAACCCCACAAAGTTGTGGGCTGCAGTTGTGTGGTTGCGAAAGATTATGTCAAAGAATCTCAGGCTAAAGATGTCATCAGAGAGTACTTCTAGTGCAAGAAATGAACAAATAAAATATATTTAAGCCTGGGGAAAAAAGAGCTTAGGGATGGGGAAAAGTATTAGCACAGACTCATTAATGACTGGGTTTTCTTCATAACCCTATCTGGGTTTTCCTACCATCATGATCCTGGACACATCTCAGGTCATCGTGGCCCTGGCCATCCTCCAGTCAGCTTGACTCTGAATCTCCCTGGTTAGCATGGCTACCAAAAGTGTTCAGTATGTGCAGTTATATAATCTTGCAGGAGGGGTAGTAGGATATGCTAACAGTATGATACATTCTTGGCCCCTTGAAAATTTCTCAGATGATTTTCCTAAAGAGGACGTTCCTAATGAACTTGGAATTGGGGATGTGGTATCTACAGAATCCATTTTCATAGAACTGCTCTCTTTATTCTTTCTATATCCACTTCACACTTGTTTCCATTGTTTTTGTTTGGTTTTTTTTTTTTAATGGTATGAAATCTCTTTTTTTTCTGTACTCCCTCCCCAGTTTTAACATGTTTATGTATATGTTTCAAATTGCATGCATCACCTGAAAACATTCTTCCCCCTATCATTGACTGTTGTGTGTTCAAACAGTTCTGCACATAATTCAAGTGTGTCTTCCTATGTTCATTTTTCAAAGATTCTCATGTACATGTGGCCACAGATATCTTCTATCAATGGGAAGACTGATAGAATCTGCTGGTGGATGGTGCAGGAATGCAGTCTGAGACAGCTTATTGAACATCAAAATGAAAATCCATTCTTCCAATGCTTGGCATGTTATGTTAGAATTAAGTCAGTGACAATTAAAGGATATGGAGATAATCACACTCCCCACGGTATACATTCTGCTAACCTTAGTGAAACTCCCCCCCCTCACATTTTACTGCCCTCAGCCTTATAAGGAACTTTCAAATTGGTTTTCAATTTAGCTAAGTCACGTTTAGATATCATTTTAATGGTGATTTTATTTCATAGACTTGTATGAAAGGATTTGCCAGGCTGATATTCACAACTGCCCATGTTTAAATTTAGCTAAAAGAAAGCCTCCTTAAATTACAGGTTGTTATACTGTATGTCCTTTACTGATTCCTTTTCAGGGCATTTACCAATTAATTCTTGAAAACAACAACAACACTTTATCTTGTGGTTGGATAAGATACACTAATTAGTAATAATTGTGGAAAATGTTGAAGGTAGGGCAAATTTTTTAATGTTGTATCACTTGAAGATATTTTACACCTGAAAAGTATTTATGTACAATAATAACTTTAAAGGAAATAATTCTTTTAATTTCCCCCTATTTAGTGCAGAAGCTTGGAACTTTACTTTTGTTTATTTGCTTACTTTCTGTTTCTCAGAAAGAAACGCCCAAAGCAGAAACTATAGAAATCAATACACCTGCATTTCATCTAAACTACACTTCTAACTCAATACTGTACAACTGCTGAAGGCATTTGCAGACTTTCTTAAAGAGCAGAAAATAATGATTTCAGATGTGTTAAGTTAAACAAAAATACGTCACCCAGAAACTTTTCAGAGGTTGAGTCCCAAACTTATCAAATCACATGGATTTCTTCCTGCTTTCCAGTTTACAGTATTTATTTTAAACCCTGTTTCTGGATTTCACAATAGTCAAAGAGAACTGTGATTCTCTTTTTAATTAGATTTCAGTATTTTGTGTGATTTTCTTTTGGCATCAGCATAGTAATTCATTGCTGTATCCAGAACATATAACTCAGGCATCTTAAACATTTGCTCTTCTAAGTTTGAAAATAAAACTTACAAAAGATGGAGGCCCATAATATTTTTTTCAGTAATATTTCTAAAAGGTATATAGCATACACATTCAGAGAATGAGAGGGAGAAAGAGAGAGAGAGAGAGGACTTTTTCGGACAATGTAAAAATAATGCTAGCAGCGTCGCCAGGTTGCAATGCTGCAGCGCTAGAGGGCGTCAGTTTCGTACGACGCTCCTTCCCAGCGGTACTGTTGCAGTACCGCTGGGACATTTGACCGTGATATTTTTTCTTTCTACCGTCATATTTTACTCGCAATCAACAATCGTGAGTAAAATATGACTGTAAAAGCAAAAATATCACTGTCAAATGTCCCAGCAGTACTGCAACAATACCACTGGGAAGGAGCGTCGTACGAAACTGACGCCCTCTTGCACTGCAGCGTCGCAACCTGGCGACGCTACTAGCGTTATTTTTACATTGTCTGAAAAAGTCCAGAGAGAGAAAAGTAAGCATTAGCATCATTCCTTCCCTTTGGGGGTCTTCTCAGTGGCTGCTCTCAGGCTATGGAATTCCCTTTCTAGAAAGGTAATCTTTGTGTCCTTTTTTCTATCTTTTCATAGGCAAGTGAAGAAGACTCTTTTCTTTCAGCAGATCTTTGAGGATAGATTGTTCATGGGGAAATGACCTTTAGTAATGTGTTTTATTGTCTATATTTGTTGTTTCCTTTTTAATTTTTGTTAATTGTATGATGTGAATTTTTAGCTGTAAATTATTTGTTTTATCTTTTCCAAGCTATTTTGAGTCCCAGATATATGATTGTTTTAACATGGACAGAAAACAGGGGGAAAGCATGAGTGATCTGAAGATCAAAATCAAGATCATATCTCTGAATTTGAAAAGTGGGTACAAAAGAAGATCCAAGTATCATGTGACAATGCATCATTCTATAAATTTACATGACTAGCTAAAGGAACAACTGTGCTTATGTTTGAATTGACATAAGAAATAAAAAGTTGCTAAAAAAGATTAATGTTGCTGAAGAAATCTACATGATCTCAAAGCATCCTAACATTTTTAAAAACTGGCTTAGTTAATTTTTCCATTATTGCTACATTCCATAACTTGCTTTTCCTTTCCACCACTGACAATCCCGTTGTGCTCTTCTCATTTTAGCCATTACTATCCAAACTGACAACCTCATGAAAGAAATCAAGAGTTTATGAAACAAAAGAAGAGTTATTGCCATGAAGTAGTGAAAGTGAACCTATTTCTGGTGAAAAGCCAATATCCTAGGTTGTGATTTATAAGTAGTTATATCATAAATACGTGGTTAAAACTGCAGGAAAAGTGTCTCTGAACCATAGATATGCTGATATAAAAGGGGAACAAAAGTTGTTTTGCATGTGCTAACTCATAAATAAATAAATAAATAAATAAATGCTCACATCTCTGTTATTTGTGTATCCTGGTGGTAGGGAAATTCCTCCAAAAGAATAAGTTGACACTAAGAAAGTTACATTCTATATTTTGTTTACCTTATTTTATAATTTTTTTTCATTTGTATGCCACCTTTCTCCCAAGATGGGACTCAAGGCAGCTTCCATAAAACAACATATTATAAATACAATATACACAATTAAAATATTTAAAAAATCAGATTAAAACATATAAAACCTAAAATATACCAACTAAAACAAGCCCTGCTGCTTATACATTAAAAGCCTGCTTGAAAAGAAAAGGCTTTCCTTTCTGACAAAAAGAAATCAAGGAGGAGACCAGCCTAGCCTCCCATGGAAGTGGGTTCCAGAGGGTGGGAGCCTTAAAGAATGTTGTGTATGACCAACTGTTGTCTAGAAGTTTTGACTTCTATCTTGTTCATTAGTTGAATGGAATTTTCCAAACACATGCTTGTAGTAGTGACTTGGCAAGCTTGGCAAACTATATTAGAATGTAATTATTCAGGGCTCCCATTCTCCTCTGATTCTGGACTGTCAGGGTGGGAGACAGAAATTCACATGCATATTTGTTTGTTTGTTTTGCACAGAAGAAGTTCCAAAATGTCAATACTTTTTGAAAACAAGACATTATTGATGATTTTCTTTCAATGAGGGAACAAACAATAAAATGCTTCATTCATGCTTGCGAGAAAAATAACAATAAAGATTTACAAATACAGTGAATGGCTGGCTTCCTTCCTTTTCCCTTCATGTGTAAGAGTAACTAAGGAGATTTTCAGAGCAGGGAAAAAAAGTGTTCCCCTCTCACAATCTCCTCTCCCCCCCCCCTCTCCTGTCCCTGTACCAACATTAAAAAAAAACAAAAAAACTTTTCAAACCCACCTTGTTTGCACATCCTTCCCTTGGCAGGGCAGCCCAGGAGTGAAAGGAGCTCAAACAGAGCCCCTTTCACTTCCTGGTTTCAAATCCCAGCCATTCTCAAAAGAATACAAGCACGGGGGAAATTCAAAAAGTAAAAGCAAAATGCACACCCAAATGTTACAGCAAACATAAAAACACACTTAAAACATCCCAAGTAACCTGGGGAGGGTACAAAAAAGTGTGTCACTTACCTGGCTGTCCTGATCTCACCCAGAAGTGTTATGGCATGGACCTCCCATTGACACTGACATCGCACCAACATAACAGGGCACATTTCAATTGCACATCATTCCATTACTGAAATGGAACAGGGGATCAATTCATGGCTTAGCCCATGAAAAACAAAAAAGAAGAAGAAGCACTGGCATAACGACAGCCAAATGGGAGCATGACAACGCAGGGATGAAGTTGTTTAAAAGGGAAGCCCTTTAGCAATCTCCTGGTGTCGGTATCACAGCATATTTAGCCTGTCTGAAAATCTCCTAAGAGCAAAATGTTCTCAGTTTGCCCTCTGTAAACACTCTTGTGATTGAAAAGGAGAACAGAATGCAGGTGGAATCCCCATAATTAACCTGTTCATGGCTAAGCACAGGAATTTTTCTCTCCCTCTAGCCAATAAAAGGTAGGATTGGGGGAGGTGTGTGCGGAGCCTCCACAGTACCTCTGCAATTAACCTTGTAGTCTTCACTGGATTGGGATTGCTCTGGTGAAGAATTATGGCCTTAGTTCACCTGGTTGGCATATTGAACGAAAGATTGTTGGATTTTTCTTTACCTATTTTTCACTGAGGATCTAAGGGACATTGGGATGATTGGTTTGGTGGCACTATGTTAAATAGCTGATCATCTTAGAAGGGAAGAGGGAAGCAAATGCATATGTGATAAGCACCCATGGAACATTATGATAGTGAAAAGGGGTTCTCAGATTTCCATTTTGGATTTATGGGGAGAGGTGTTTCAAGGTGCCGGGAAGGCAACAACTTGTGGGGCTCCTCTGAACCATGTTGTCTTTTAAATCATGGGGTGTGGAAAGAACATGGTCTTGGAAAGTTCCCGCTGTCAAGAGATGGTTAAGTGGTGGCAGGACATAAGCCTATGACCTGGCATCAGGGCTGAGATGGCTCATGCTTTATAGCTGAGGAGGAGGTGAGAGGAGATCACTAACTTGAAAATTCTTCACTACTGGGAACCCCTACTCCAGATTAGCTGTTTGTAAATAAACTGTGACCCTGGTTGATGTCATCACTTGCATTTCACCTCATTATTACATGGGTGCATGAAACTGTGTTTCACACAAGTAGGAACCTGCATATTTACCTGAATGTTTCAACTGCAGGATTTGAATTTATGTGATGGCAGCCTCCATATGTCACCTGAAGCAAAATATGAAGCAAATTGGGAAAATGTTCCTCATGGCTGGAATTTCAGGAAAAGCCAAAATATTTTTTTTTTAAAATCCTAGGGGAAAAAAAAATCTCAATTACATGCATACCCACCAATTTCAGGAAGGTTTAAAAGAAGTTATAGAAGGGAGAATGAAAACTCCCAAACACTTTGGATAGATCACAATTTAGTGCATTGCACTTGAGATATTTATTATTTAGGATACTATGTCAAATACTGTCTGCTTCATAGCCCAACATTCCCTTGAAGTGAAATAAATCAGTCGCAACCTGTAATTATGATACTACTGTATTTCTAAACTAGCACTTGCCCACAGACTGAACTGATATATAATGAAACAGTTCTTTGTCCTGCAGGTTACTTGGCTGTACATGATGTTTTTCATCAAGTGTCCCCAGTAAAACAGGCAGACTGACATCAAAGAGAATTGGGACAAGCTGGGATGATTTCCCCCCTTTGAAATATAGTTCAAGTAGTATTCACTTCAGTCACTCATTCTTGATTTGCTAGTGCACAGACCAGTAAGCTTTAAAAAAAGATAAAGCTTTGCACATTAAGGTCACAGCTGTATTCCTTCAACATTTGTTAACTAGAAAGGGTTTTCCCAATAATATCTGCCTTTTGTTCAGTACTGTATCTCAACTTTATTAGCGAAATCTTGAGCCCAGTGAAGAGTGTTTTGAATTTGTCATTGTTTTCTCAAAAAAAGAAGAAGAAAAGTAAAAGCATTGGGGAACCTCTGCCCAATACACATTAAACATTAGGACAGATTCCAGCATCCCTATTGTTACCCAAATCACTAGTGATGTGGAAATCCCACTCAAGATCAAGTTACTAATATTTTGGGGAAATTAGCAGCTATTCGACTTGGCAATGTGATAGGGGGCAACAAGGAATCTTTATGCCTATGTTTACCCTTACTAGCTCTAAATGAACACACACAAGGTAAAAAGTTAACAATGATCTTTACTGAAGGTTCAAAAATAATAACACCAATTGTGCACACATTCATACAAGGAAACATTCATACAAAGCTAGTAAAAGGAAGGAGGGAAGATGCTTGGATAGAGGAATAGTATGAGGGATCTTTGAGATGAGACAATGTGTTCTGTAGTTCCAGAGCAGCCTGGCAGCGTAGATGGAGGAAGCAGGAGTGGCTACACTGAGGGACAGAGTGTCCTCAGGAAAATGATCTGTGCATGCTGAGGTGTGGTATTGGGCTACTATTTATACCCAAGTGCTACTTTAGAAATATTTATACCTGAGGTAACATGATTTTGAGAGAGAACAACACATTTCAGGAGAGTTTCCTGATTGAACAACAGATCTCCAGAGATGCCAAGTACTTGCTGATGGGCCGTCACTTTGAAATTAAAAACAGTGACTACCTTTTTCGATTGCTAGGTCTGGGAATCAGGAAAGATGTTGCTTACAGGCAAAGGATGTTCCAACTAGTTGATGGGATTTATTGTCTGCTATAAAGTGTGCTCAGAGAACATTTCCTTAGATCTGGCTTGAACTTTGTTGCCTTAACATTTGGAATTTTCCATGGCCTCTCCTTAAAGCAATGCATGACTTGGCTTTTTCCAACCAGAGTGTCTTTTTTTTGAGGGGGGGACTTTTAGGGGTCCCTGACCTACTGCAGCTTTCATGGAAGGCCACTTTAAGGCCAAATTATTAACTATCACCAATTATTAGAGTACATGGGGAGCTGCGAATACCAGGTTTGGTTTCACCATAAAATAACACCTTGCACAAATTATAGTGTCTCAGCCTACACTACTCCATAGGTTTGTTCCTGAGATAAAAAATAGGGGAAAGGGTGAATGGAGGAAATAATGTGCAATAATTTTAACTCCAGAAGATAAATTGAATGAAATTAGTATAGAAAGATATACTTGGAAAAAACCATGATTGTCAGAAAGTAATGCATTCATTCCAATGGCTTATTATAATGTCTCACTGGGTCTATAATCCTTACCTAAGAGTTAGTCCCGCTGAACTCACTGGGGCATAGTTCTGAGTAGATATGTGTATGATTCCATTAATATAAATGAAATATTGCTCTGCAGAAAGAAATAATCTAATAGCTGGTAAATCTCTCCAAAGTTACAGTTTCTTTCCTATGGTACATGAATGCATGCCCACACACACACAGACAAACAAGGATTAGTAAAGCATGCACAATGGGGAGAAGAAGAAAAACGACTTACAATATAAGGCTTTGGTAAATCTCAAAAACTGTCAGAACTGAAGGGAATAGAAAAGTATTTTCAGATCAGAAATATCAATAATAGTAATAATAACTATGCTATTACTGTTATTACTCATTTATCTATAGCCCATCTTTCCACCCACACTGGGACTCAAGACAGCACTGGGACTCAGTTCTTTGAGATATTTATTTTATTTTAGATAAATCAGTGGTGGAACAGAAATTTAAAATCCATTCAAGTGGGGGAACCTGTGTGTCTGTGATTTATTCCTTTTCCTTAGCATGAGAAGCAATTCATTAAGACAGTTTATTTTCACCCTATTGGCAAGGGCAAGACTCTGCCACTTCCCATCAGAAATGCAGGCTGCTCAGATAATTGGGCACTGCTCAGTTTTGAGCAATTGAAACAAACCCAGGACAGAGGGGAAACTGGGAGAGAGAAATTGGGACATTTTACTGTTTTCTGTAGGGGGAAAAAAACCCTCGTTTTCTGTAGAAGAAATTTCTATGTGAATAAACCATGTACATTTGTTTGGCACAGAACAAGTTTTGAACTGTGACTAGCTTTCAAAGACTCTGCAGTTTTTAATGACTTTCTCACAGCAAGGAGAAAACTGGTAAAATTATTTATTCCTGCCTGCACAAAATAAATTTACAAAGATTTAAATCCCTATCAGAGTGCCAGAAAAATTAAGAGAAGCAGCTACTAAAAGACTGCCAAGAGTATTTAAATTATTTTTATTTTTTAAAATTTATTTAAATTCATTAATTTATTTAAATGTATTACCATTATTTAATTAAAATTTTAAAATACTTCAAAGGTCCTTTCCCCCAATCAATATACTCTTGTTCTTCTAGGAGCTAGATCATTTGCTTCTCCCTTCCTTTTGGGAGAGCCAGTGCATCCTGAAGCTGCCTCATCTCTCCACTTAGCTTACATAAAGAGTAGATTGTATAGTTAAAATTGCTTGTTTTCTGTTGAGTGTTGCATGATTGCATTCTGTGTATATAACAACTGCCTTTTCAAATATTTTTTCCCTTACATGTGTATTGGTGCCCCCCCTCATCAACCACCAGGTAAAAGAGCATTCAGAGCTCTCCTGGAAAACCTGCCATATTCATCCTTATAATATAAAATATCCAGGAACAGGGTTAGCACATGATCTGCTGTCCTTTTCTCTCTCACAGACATTTTCAGAAATGGTTAGAGAATACCATCTGAATATTAGTACTCAAGACTTTATCAGACACACTAAATATGGCGGCATAACAACACCACATAAACATTAAAGGGTGCACAGATCAGACAACGTTGCCCTTTCACATTTATGTAAAGTCAAAAAATGATACCTTTTAATTGACAGCTTAAACTGTCAATAGATCCCCCTGCCCCTTTTTTGCCAGCATTGCCAGCGTGCGAAGCCTTTGGCCATTTAAATCTCATACTTACCCCAACAATGGCCAGACCAGCCAGAACACTTCTGGGTGAGATTGTGACATCTAGGTAAGTGAGAAACTTTTTTTTTTTTTTTAACCCTCTCCGGGTTACTTGGAGGTTTTTTAGTGTGCATATGTGCTTGGTGTGACTTTTTGATGTTTCTTTCTTTTTTCTTTTTGAATTTCTCGTACAATGAAATTGTGCAGGATTTCAAAAGAGGAAGTGAATGGAGCCCCGTTCACTTCCTCTTTATTGAGAAAGCTTCCTTTTCTGGGAGAGGAGGTAAGTGTGTGTGTGTGTGTGTGTGTGTGTTCTTTTGCTAGCATAAAAATTTGATATTTTTATGCCAGCAAAAGAACATTTAAAAGGGGACATCTGATAAAGCCTTCCGTTTATGCCTCATACACTTTCTGTACATTACTAATACTAGTTGTCATCTTCTTAAACAGAGTTATTGAGTTGACATCATCTTCTCTCAAGAAATAAGAATCCTGCATCATTTCTCATTTCAGATGTGCTTCCAAATAATTGCAAAAGAAATCCTATAAATCCTTCAGTGCTTTTTCTTCCTTCCATGGTGTTTTCCAAACTGAAGAAATCCTTCTGTGTGACCTGACAAGAGTCATGTTGCTGAAATGATAAAGGTCTCCTTAAGCGCAGTTGCTGACCCCACACATACCCATGTGAGCCTTTGCTGTCAGTCACACACAAAGGTCTTGTAGGTGCAGGTGATTGAATTATGTGATTTGATGCAGTGTAACTCCCAGATTATAAATTCAGGACGAGGAGACATGGCTTTAGACAACAGCTGCAGTTTCCACTGTACCAATGGTTCCAGAAGGCTAGAAATGACTTTATTTATTTGTTGAAGACGTAATCCATAGGAGTGAGCAGAACAATATAAGAATGGCTAAGCTAAGCAAGCACAAGATCCATGATACATCTCGACTTTCCACCAATTGTCAGGATGTATAAAACATTAAGTCCATAATTTTATTGTTGGGTCTTTCCACTTTGCTGTGTTGCATGTTTTGAAAAAAGAAATACAGAAACAAATTCCCCATCCCAGCAGTTTTGAAATATGCAGAGGACACTTTAGATCCCATCCCTTGTAAAGTTTATCTCTTTATCTATGGATGAGAAAAAGTAAACCCAGATCTTTCATCCTTACAGAAGATAGCAATCCACCTCCAAATCTCCCCACTTTATTAAGGAGAGGAAGATGTTTTAGCATACTATGCCATGTTGATATAGTAGCAATGATACAAGCATACAAATTCAACTTTACTTTCGGACAGTTGCTCATACCGATCTTCTTGCTTGCTGCTTCTAGGCTTTCTAAATCCTTTCCTAGAAAGGATAGAATGCCCCCCTTCTTGCCATCCTTCTATTGCCAGTCAAAGACATTTTTATTCCAACGGGCTTTTGACAGCTGAGTGAGGTTTTTAAAAGGACTTTTGAGAGGCTTCTGTACTGTTTTAATTGTATTGCTTTTAAATTGTTTTTTAAGAACTTTTATCAGATGTGGCAAAAATCATGGGATTACAATGTCATGGTAGCACAAACAGATGTGGCTATCACATGCCATCATCATTGTGTGGTACTCCATGCCCCAGCCACAAATAAGACATTCCTTTCAATTGACAGGACAAGCCATCAATTAATTATCAATATCA
Organism: Gambelia wislizenii; assembly: GCA_030847615.1. Classification (NCBI taxonomy): domain Eukaryota; kingdom Metazoa; phylum Chordata; class Lepidosauria; order Squamata; family Crotaphytidae; genus Gambelia; species Gambelia wislizenii. The sequence goes on from JAUMIR010000004.1 coordinate 154,779,970, forward strand.
CTTTTTTTTTTTTGCAATATTGAGGGCATGCAAAAACACATTCCATTATAATCATGAGATTACAGCATGAATGGGCAGTTCTCAGCAAGAAAACGTCCAGGTGAGAACACAAAAATGAAGTTCTTTTTATGAATTGCCCTGCCTAGTTTCAATGTATTTAGGTTTGTTTCACTGCTTGTGTGTTCATTAACTTTGTTAATTAACTTTGTTCATTAACTTTGTTAATTAAGGTGTTTTTGGAGTTTTAAGCATGCTTGCGTCTTCTCGTGAGAACCACCGAAATCTTGCCCACGCCAAATCACAGAAGTAAACTCCTGCTCTTCAAGCCCTAGTGTTCATCATGCAATAATTCCATGGCAGTTCTTCTGCATGATTCCAGTAATGTGTGATAATAAGTGTACTAATGCCACAATGTTTCTACACTTGTGGAATTGCAGCCTTTTTACACGCTAGTCTGATGATGTCATTTTAAATTGCATGCTTTAAATTGTTTTTAGCATTATTCATAATTTAATTCTACCTTAATGTTGATCCTTTGTATATTTTTAACTATGGTTGGCATCTTCTTAGTAATACACATGAGTATGTTCAGGTTACACCTATGTGTGTCCTTTGGGGGGAGTTTCACTGCAGAGATCAGAATTTCTTCCCCTTGTACAAAACCAACAACCCCCAACAACCTCCCTTCCTCCTTTGCTCCTTATTCCATAGCAATGTGGTGGCCAGTGGAGAGCAGGTCATAGCTGAGAAACATATGGCTATGTGATTGTAGCCAGACATACAATGATGAAAGTATTTTGGGGTCCTCCAGAAGTCCTGGAAGATAATATAAACCATCCACAACTCTGCACTGCTCACTATATGGCCATGGAGAGGTCCAGAGGAGGAAGATGAGTCCTGCAGCAGGTTAGATGAGTCCTGCAGCAATGTTATGATATATCTCCTAATGCAGGTTCTCAGGGGCAGTATGGCATTTAAATTTGCAAGCCACCTTGAGTCCTAGATTCAGGAAAAAGGTGAGTATAAATTAAGGTGGTGGTGAAGGTGATGATGGTGGTGATGTTGTTGTTGTTGATTTGATTATTATACTTTCAGATAGGGTCTCCATGGATGGGGTAGAAGTCATCTGAAGGGGGGCACAGTTCCAGAGTAGAACACGATATTGAAGCATGGGATGATCCTGGTTTCTCTATCAACTTGTCCATAGGACAACTGACTGCCTCCTAGCAGAGGACCTTCACTAATCCACATTGGTTTGGGGATTTGTAACTGCACTGCACATCCACTCAAAATAAAGAGGTAAGACACATGTATTAGGTGAAATAGGGTCACAATCATGTCCCGTACAGACTTTTTTTGGTGCCATCATATTTGAGTCATCCTTGTATTAGTTACAAGCCATAGGTTTACAACCTATAGTTGTCTCAATATACTTCCCTACATAAAGACTTTGAGTGTGTTTTGTGAACCAGCTTCAAACAGTGTCCCTGCTCTTGTCCCTGGGCCCTAGAATGAAGCTGGCAAGTCCAATGAAGCCACTTTCGTCATAAAGTGATCCTTGCCTCAATGTTGTGCAGAGAGAAGTGAGAACGTGTGGGTTGACCTGCCCCTCTGTCACCTCACAGGCTGTACTCCTGCATTGTTGACATCATGACACAACACATCTCGTGGTCCTTCTCCCTCAATTGCCTCCTTTTGTGTAGAGGTACAAAAGGTTTCCTCTTGCTATGGCTGCCTGAATGTGCACTGCAGAATTGTGTGACAATAAGCCTAGGCCTTAGAAGTAAAACCAGCACTATCAGGGAGCATGGCTTAAAGGATAAGTGGAGAAGGAACCACACAGCATATATGGGTTAGCCAAATAGAGAAAATGACAAGTCTGGTAACAGCTCTGAAAGTCTCCAATTAAATAAAGAGCTCCTCGAATGCTTTCATCTGCGCTGTATACACGCAATCCTAAATATACACTGGACTGAGTATGTGATGAATGTCGCTGTCCTTGAGCAAGCAGGGATCACTGGCATTGAGGCCATGAAATTGAGAACACAGCTGCGCGGGGCAGGGCACATTTCTAGGATGGAAGACCATTGCCTCCCAAAAATAGTACTCTAGGGTGAACTCACCACGGGTCAGCATAAGAGGGGCGCTCCAAAAAAGCGATACAAGGACTCCCTGAAACAACATCTCAGGCTCAGCCAAATTGATCACCAACAATGGTCCTCCCTGGCCTCACATCGGGAGGCATGGAGAAGCACTATCCACAATGCTGCAGCCTTATTTGAGATCTCACGCCAAACAAGTCTTGAAGAGAAATGACAATGCAGAAAGAATCACAACCTGGAAACATCACCCAAGGAGACCTTCTGCTGTGCTTTCTGCAACTGGACTTGTTTATCTCGGATTGGCCTTTTTAGTCATCAGCGCGCTTGCAGAAAGCGCGGGATGAGTCCTTCCTGAATCTTCGTTTGCGAAGAAAAGCCAGAGAGAGAGAGAGAAAATATTTATATTACAGTGAGAGTTAGCCTTCAAGTATACAGAATCACATGAAAAAAAGTAGATCTTTGATTGCTTCATCATCCAAGTGTAATTGGGAAAGAAAGGAATTCAGAATTCAAAGCTACTTCTTTCTTCATAAGTTTTCCAGTGCAGAGGAAGAGGGCAAGTTCCCAAAATTTTAGAGAAGCACTATAGGGACAAGTTGAGGAGAAACAAAACTTGTGCATCTTTCAGGGATATAAATGCATCATTCCTGTTCTCCCCATATCACCTCATGCCCAGAGTCTGTCTCTGATGAAGTGAAGCATTCTGTAGAGAAACCTAAACTTGTTGTTTCTGATGGGCAAGGTCTTAGTGGCTTTGGGAGTGAGTCTAATGGCAACCAATGTAACACAATCCCAATTTTGTACTGCAGAAGAATAACATGTCTGCTAGGGGACTGAAGCCAAAACAAGTTGTATGCTGCCTTTAATATTTCATTACTCATGTCAGATTAATTTAGAAAGAAGCAAACAACTTGGAAAAGCTTTATAGAACCCAAGCAAAATATCACTTCACTTTCAAATGTCCCTTTTTATGATAGCTTGTTTATTTACTGTTTATTATACTGCAGACACTTCCCATAGATTTGGAAACTTGCAGGAGCCCAGAATAAAAGGAAGCAAAATGTGAAGTATGTTTGTTTTTGTTTGATGAAATGTGACATATGATGTGCAGAAGGAAGACAGTAAAAGCTTTCAGTGGGAGAACACACGTGTTGCAGTGATTTTTGCATGTGCTACTGAAGAAGCTACTTACTCTCTTGGCAGTTCCCACCCCCCATGGCAACTTCAATGCCATGTTTTTCAAAACATGTGCTTCTTTGAAAGTTTTTCAGGAATTCCTTAGTGAGAATTAGGGATTGAATCTATATCTATCTATCTATCTATCTATCTATCTACATCATAGAGTTGGAAGAGTTCACAAGGGCCATCCAGTCCAACCCCTGCCCTGAAGGAATACACAATCAAAGCATGCCTGACAGATGGCGATCCAGCCTCTGTTTAAAAACCTCCACTCTTCTAAGGCTGTTTATAGCCTGGAGTGGTTATGTTTTTAATGGATTTTGTGAGAAAATATGTATGGTGGAAATGATGTGGTCTGTTTTGAAAACCTTGTATAATAACCATTATGCCATCATTACAGCCAATGAGTACAAGTCTTATCTCATATTTATAAATAAGAACATACAACATAAATAAGAACATACAACATACCAATGCTTCATTTCACTTTCCCATTGAAACTTTAGTTATTGGTAATAACTCACTCAAGGTTACCAAGATTAATGGCGAGTGAAATAGTTTTAATTTGTTCACAGATGATGTTGACTTGACAAAAACAATGATCTTAAAGACATTATGTGCATCTTGGACTTAAGAGCAGAGTTGGGTTGGGGTACAGGATTAGAGATTAACAAAAATTGCATTAATATAATTGGTTTGACTATGAATGCTGCAACCGGCAAAGATCTGTTTAGGAGGACAGATTACCCTATTGCATCTAAAAAGATGTAAATGTTGTTCTTCCTGCTCCTGAGCAGCCTTGTGTTAAATAATTCTATCATGCTCCCCAGAAATTATTCCCATGTCTGCTAAGAAAATGTGGAAATTGGGATTCTCCCCACCTTCATTCTGCTGAAAACTGTATGATTAACCAGATGAATTCCTGGCAGATGAAATTGTGGGGGGGGGGGCAGTTTAAAACGTTGTACTGCTTCCACCACATAGACAGTTTATTTAGAGATAATCCAACTGTTCTTTCTAAATTTTCCCGGATATTTTTGTCTTCTTCCTTCTCTTCCCTTTTGGTCTCTCTCATACTCTTAAATCCCATTAAGTGCAGTTGGTTTTGCCATCATCTTTCTTCTTTTTCCTTTCCTCATATATAAAACTGTGAAACCATCACTGGGATGTGTTATATTGCTGACAAAGACGTCAAAGCCCACCTAACTAAAGCACACAGATCTCTGGGATTTATTGAGCTCAATAGGACTTACAGTGATGAAATACTGAGAATCAATCTAACACTTTCCAGAGATGATTTACAAATGTATCTAGAAGGATTGAAAGGGGAGAAGGAAGATTACAGGCAACCATTGCACCTTGGAATGTTAATTCTGCCCACTCCCCACAGACACATTTTAGAAAGCTCTACCAAATCAAAATGGTCTACTTTGTTAACCCTATGATCTGAGTGATTTCGTTAGAAATATTTTTATTTGTGTGGAATGTGGGCTGACATGAATGGTACCACAGGAAGATGAAGAGTGTAACTATCTATATGTCTATCCAGATGCGAGTCTGATTTTGTAATGAGACTCATAATTGGAAAACAACCACTTCCCACATGAACCTGCCTGAAATCTAAGAGGCTTATCACACACCAAAGTAAAGTGGCAGTGCAACTGGAAGTTTCCACTTTCTGTGCTGCCTTACCACATGGCATCATCGTTCTTCCGGTGTTCTGCCATTCAGGTCCTGTGGAAGACTGAGTTAAAACCATGTCTTTTTGCTAATGGATTTTTCTGGTTAGCAAAAAGATGTGATTTTACCTCAGCCTCCTATGGGACCATAACGGAAGAATGACAACACCATGCAGTAAGGCAATACAGAACACAGAACCTTCCAGCTGCACTGCCACATTACATCAGTGTGCGATAAGCCTCTAAGATCTTCAAGGGATGAATTGTTATATGTCCCATCACACCATGAGCTTGGTTGATGGGTACATGTGTTACAATAAAAATGTTACAATATGTTATGTATGTGGATGCATGGGCCTTGCTGAAGGAAACAGGCTACCTAAACTGGAGATTCTCACAATGCATCATAAAATGAAGACGTGACACTTGAAGCAAGGAGGCAAGGAAGCAAGGCCTGTGAGAACCTGACCTCCTTTTTATTGCTAAAGTGGAAATGAAATGATAGACCGGGTCAAAATCAATTCCGTCTCTGGTGGAAATTGCAGGAAAGGCAGACCTGATTAACATCAAAGGAACACCTGATTGCAGCCTGCAAGGAATGTGGTGGGCAGTTTTTGGCCAGATGATAGCCCAGAGGTGATTCAGCTGAAAAGGACTATAATAACAAGAGACTTTTCGACCACGGTCATGCAAGCAATAAGTGCTAAACTTGCATCCATAGCCCTATGAAAATCTAATTTTCATGAGATGCCTGTTTGTGAGTTTAGTGTGTGAGTATGTGAGTGAATGAAACTCTTGGTACCAAAAGTCATAGTGTTTGCATAATAAATATTACATGTGATTGTATATGTCTAATAAATGTCTAATGCATGTCTAATAAATGCATGTCTAATAGATGTCTGATACCATGTTTAATATATGTAATAAATGTTACATGAAAGGAGTGTTGAAAACCAGATCTGGTTGAACCTTATTCTCTCTCTCTCTAAATCAAAAAGAACCTTGTCACAAAAACAGTAGTTTTATAACTCATGTGGCAGGGCTGCTTTCTTTGTCACAGAATCGTGATTGTGGAACTCGCTCCCAAGCAAGGTCCTGATGGCTCCATTTCTTCTTAATTTCTGGTGAGCCGTGAAGAGTGTTATGTTTTGTGTGGCATTTGGCTCTTAAAATTAGGGATCTTGTTTTGCTCCTTTTAAAAAGGTTGCCTGACTTTAGAACTATTTTTAAATAGGAGTTTTTAATTAGCTTTATACCTAGTTATTTAATGTTTTTAGAGTGTTTATTGATTGTGCATCACCTTTGTAGGTTGAGAGGTGATAAATAAATGCTTGGAATGAAGGAGTAATACAACCCCAGACCTGGGCAGTGAATGGCACTGCAAGAGAGGGGCCAGCTTTGACAGATTCCATAGTAGAGATGCCAGGGATAATGGCATCTGACACAAAATGTCAAAATGTTGTGTGTAGGGGGGAAGGGCCAGCAGTTATTTAGGACCTTGCATCCCCCTTCTGCAGCCTCTTCTGTCCTTGATCTTGGAAAGGAAGGGCACACTCTGAGCAACAGGACAGATGAAAATTGACTGATCAGAGGGGCAGTGGAAGAAAGATGATGAAGGAGACCTGTGTTTCTTCATCACCTGGCCTGGTTTGATTGCAGGGAGTGGGGATCAGGTGAGGGCTAGAATGGAGAGCTTCCCTTTATACTCTGTTCATTGCCTTGCTTCTTTAAGGGTTTCACAGTTGTGGGGTTTGGGGTGGGTATTGCTGTGTGCCCTGGATGGTACTTGGTAAGTGGCATGTCAGAACAAGCCTCTACAGGCCATGTAGCGGGGCTGGGGATTAGGCCTCAGTATGGTTGGGAAGTGGTTGGATGGCAGCTGGGATCAGGGCATTGGGCATTTTAGCAGGGTGTGTGGTTGACTAGGTCTCAATGGGTCTTCATGCACATGACCAGCTCCCACCAGGCTTTTGACTAGGCCTCTTCATGGGTTAACCTGTGAATTAAAAGTGACCCCTGATTGATGCCTGGAGCACATCATGTGCATGGTTTGATGATGACATCATGTGATAGCAGGAACCCATTCAAACTACTGTGACATCATAATCCTGCAATTTTAGCTTTGCCTGATAAAGTCCTATCTCACAAGCTATATTGCACCTCAGGCAGTTGCATATTTGGAGTCTCACAGGGCCTGGATGAGAAACAAAATTCACAAAAAAATGGTGCAGTATTTAAAACCAGAAATGACCAAAATGTGAAATGTGCAAAATGGGGGGGGGGACACAAGCATGCTTTATTCAAAGGGGAAAAGCCACATGTATGTGTGTGTATGGACGCACATGTGCCCTGAAGTCATTTCTGACTTACAGTAACCCTAAAGCAAACCTATCATGGGTTTTTCTTGGCAAAGTTTGTTCAGAGGGGGTTTTGACGGTGTCTTTCTCTGAGGGTGAAACATGTAACTTGCAAGGTCACTCAGTAGGTTTCCATGGCTGAGTGAGTTTTTGAACCCTGGGCCCTAGAGGTCTTCCAGTGTCCTAGTCCAACACTCAAACTACTATAGCATGCTGCTTCTCAAAGCCACATGAATCAATAAAATTGCCAAAATGCACACATTAGGAATAGAATGATTTAAAATATGTTCAGATTTCAATCTGGGTTAAGAAAACTACAAAGTTTTGCACCCTGGTATCAAAGAATGTCTCCAGGAGCAAATCAGAAATTTCCTTAGAAGCCAAGATGATTAACCTGAGAGTGTTGTACTTTGGACATATCATGAGAAGCCAGTCATGCTTGGTAAGGTGGAAGGCAGTAGGAAAAGAAGAAGATAGCATTACAGGTGGCTTGGCTCAATCAAGGAAGGCCCTGGGTTTGCAAGACCTGAGCGGGGCTGTTGATAATAGGGTAACTTGGAGGTCTTTCATTTGTAGGATTACTGTAAATGGGGGTTGACTTGAGGGCAATTAACAAATGAAACAAAGATGGCTGGGAAATACAGGTGGGATTCAGAGAAACTCAGCAGGATTAAAACAAACTGAGAGAATGTATCATCCCTGTTAACAAGTGCCCAAAATGAGGAAGACTTTGTAGCATTCATTAAACATAAGATACAAAAACAAGAGCAGAAAAGAAGAAATACTCTTGAATGCTCATGAAGAAAAATAAAAATAAAAGTCACTTCAATCCAGCCTGATATTTGTATGTACAGTTATCCGACCGTATCCACGGATTTGGTATTCATAGATTTAAGTATTCATGGCTTGAAAATATTCTTTAAAAAATAATAATCCAAAAAGCAAACCTTGATTTTGCCATCTTATATAAGGGACATCATTTTGCTATGCCATTGCATATAATGGGACTTGAGTATTCACAGATTTTGGTATCCATGGGGAGGGGGGGGTCCTGGAACCAAACCCCAGCGAATATGAAGGGACAACTGTACATATTGCTGATGCTCACTATGCCAAACAGTAATGAACTTGTGGTGGAAAAATACACAGTATAAAGCAGTCCACTGATGCAAAAGTTCTACAATATGTGCCAGAATCCCTCATGCAGAAATAGAAACCAAATAAGGATGAAAACATTTCTTCAGCTTCCATGTCTAATAAGATATCCATGAACTATGCTCCATTAATAAGCTTGAGATTAACAAGCACACTAAAGGGTCTTTTACTCTTGAAATACAAATCTCATTCCCCTCTTTGTAGTCTAGTTAAGCCATCCCAAAAAGGCCAATAAAGGTCAGAATACTATCTTCTGCCCATTTTCCATCTTTGGTATTAAACTGATTCATATAATAATGTATAAGTGCTGGGGCTTTGATGTCTGCAAGTTTGAAATGACCGTAAGAATTTCCATTCCTGGCTATTGTATCATCCTTCATATGAAGAACCTGTTGATTTTTTCCCCCTTCAGTAAGGAAAAACTAAACTGCATGTTAAAGTCTTGATTTATGTAAGCATTAATTTTTAATCTTTCTCTTTTTTTATTTGAAAGAAAGATTTAGACAGACAAAAAAAGAAGAGTGATGCTGTTGAATCACAGAAAAGATCAATCAGAAATTGGTGGGTCCATAATGCCATTAACAGCTCTACAAATTATAGACAAGATCCATTGATATTCCTCAGTACCTAATGGTGTATGGAATCTATAAAACATATGGAATCTGACCTTCCTTTCCCTTCCCCTTTTATTGCAGCTCTCTGTGGCACCCAGAAAATCTCTACAGATTTTCCCAGCCTTTTGAAACAGGTTTTGGGATGCTTGACAGACTACAGAAAAGAAGGAGAATAATTAATTCTTGGAGAAACAGTGGGATCCAGCAGAAGTATAGGACTGGATGCTGGCCAAAGCTTCCTGCAGGAATTAAATTTAAAAGCATGGATTTAATTCATGTGTGGATGCCTCAGGGATAGGATGAATATTCATTGTTTTGTCTTTTCCAGTTGAGAAAATTCTTTCCCAACACTAAGTAAAACCTTGTCAGAAGAATAAGATAGCAACAAGTGCCTTGTGTAATCTTCTCCTGGTATCCAAACAACCTGGAGAGTTCCAGGAATTCTTCTGTGTAGGAATACACTTGGTTTTTTCAGTACAAAACTATGTGGGGTTGCTCACAAATCAGTATATTTTACATAGAAAATATGGCTTTCTATAATGTTTTCTGTTGAAAAATGTGTGCTTAGTGACCAAAAACCACATGCATTTTTGTGCAGGAGAATTACTCAGAACACATTGCAATGTATGAATATAGGCAGAATACTGTGCAAAAATATTTGTTTTCTCCATAGTTAGGAGAAAACTACATAAATTATTCATCCTTGCATGCCAGGATTTGCATACCTAGTGTGTGCAAGTCTTTGAACACATTATGTGCATCCCTTACAAATGTGTCCCAATTTGGGTTTCAGATTTATGTATATGGCTGCCTGACATCTATATTGCATGACATTTTACTATTACGATATCTGAGTTTCTCATAGTAATTAGGATGTATGGAACTATAATAATAAGAGTAAATGAGTGATAGGCATTATAAAACATGGTTAAATTAATTTGTCCTTTAATTTTATTTTTTATTTCATGTCTTGGTCCATAACAGCAAGACAGCTCTAAATGATTTGCTTGTAAATAAAAATCTACACATTAAAACAAAGCACCAATAACTTACCAGAATCCCTACTCTTCTGAGTCATGAGAGACCATTTTTATCACTGAGTGCTTTGCTTAGCAACAGTTGCCATGAAATTCTGCATCTCCATCTACAGTTCCCAGCAAGATGACAACCTCTTTCAGTAAGGACACAATACAGATTTAAAATCTTTTTGCTTCCTTATGTCTTTCCAGTAGATGACAAAGTGACACAAAGATTTTTCCATTCCTCATGCAGTGTCAGGGTATCATTTTAAAAAACTGGTCTCCTTCTCTGGATGTCTTTAAAAAGAGGCTGGACAGCTACCTGCTAGGGATGCTTTAGCTGGAGATCCTGCATTGAGCAGAGAGTTGGACTCAATAGCCCATGAGGCCCCTTTCAACTCTAGGATTCTATGAAAGTTGAATATATACAGCAACAGCAGAGAAGTACCGAACTTTTAAAATGTTTGTGTTTACCTATTTATTTTGAATTACAATTGCTGTACCATGTGTTTGCTGTGTTTCCTTTAGGAATGGAAAAAAATCTTTGATATTTTTTTTAATTTTCAAAAACGTATTTCTTCAGTTTTGGAAAACTGATGGGAAGATCCATCTTGGTGAAAAAAATCATCAAAACTTGAGTGAAGCAAGCAAACTTTTAATAAGCCTACCAACATGTTCTAAACTGTTTCCATACGTCCCAAACTGGAACCTACACAGATGTACTATAATGTCAATCCCTCTGTCCACCCATGTAAATACCTTTCTGTGGTGGTGAGATTTTGTGTTCCTGTGAGGCAAGAGCTGTGCTGATGGCAGAAGTTCTGAAGCATCTGAGCAAGATGATTGATAGGGTGATTTGGAGGTCTCTCATTCATAGAGTCCCCATAAGTCTGCATCAACTTGATGGCAGTTAAGAACAACAACAATCATTCTGGGTGTCTCTTTTTTTTTTCAGTTAGGCCCTGGAAAAACAGAATATTCACTGGATTTTGCCTAAAGTGAAATAAGTGGAAAATATGCCCATAAAATTCTTTCCTCATTCCATACTGGTTTACAACACTTGGTTTCTTCCTGCATGGAAAGATATGCATTTTAGGAAGATGTACAAAAATTTCAAATTTGTGTACCAGCTATATATTTGTGAAATGAGCAAAAATGGCACTGCATTCATTTCAAAAATGTTCACCATCATACTTTAGTAAGTGGAAACAATACACACATATGGTGAACATTTTTGAAATAAATACAGGGTTTTTTCTCATTTCACAAAGGTATATCTAGTTTCAGGAACATTTGCTCTCTTTAAAAAGTATTACAAATTTCAGAAATGTATGCAAGTTCAAGGCAAGGTGAACTCTGTCCCATTGCCAATATTGATGGATGTGAGATGTTTATCTCTCTATAAAAATGTGAACCCAGTGTTTTCCTCGTATGTCAACATTGATCTCTGTTTTTGGAGATTTGGTGGTGCAGCCGACAACTACAAGTCAACAGTTTGGCATTTTATGAACTTTGATGCAAAAGCAGTTCCCTTGAAATGTATGACTCAGATCATCCTTGGGATATGCTCTCTTTTTGGCCAAACCTTTAATTGAGATCTTGCTATTAAAAATAAGATAATTTTGGAAGTTATAGAACCTATAAAAACAGCAACAAATTCCTTTGGATCTGCAAAGCTTTATAGACCCATTGCGGAGGAGATAATTCACAGTAATGATGGAAACTTTTTGAAGCCTTTCTGAAGGCTATGCTGCAGGGAAAGATAATACCTCCCTAGCTGTCTTGGACTATATGTTTCAAGAATAACAACTTATCTTGCACTTACAGTATCCATCCCTTTGGGCAGGAGGAAAGCATTACAAAAAGCTCTTTTGCAAACAGCATAAATTATTGCTTCATACTTTCTATGCTTTCAAGCAGCAAAATACACATCATCAACTCTCATGATAGCAAGGAAGTAAATATGAACAAGATCATTCTATTAACATCACTATGAAGTTCTAGCTAATAAAACTGGACTTACATGTACAAGTAGAACCTGGCTAGATGACATGATTTACTAGGTCTAATCCCCATGTGTACTTTTCACAAGCTAAAGCTCAGAGTTTGGAAAAGCTGGCTATTGACTAAACCCATTGAATCAATGGAACTTACATAAGTGTTGATTTATGAAATTCCCATAGATGAGAATCATCTAGTTGGGAGCAGTAAATGGATATAGGATAAAATAAGTAACATTTTCAAGTTTTGGTAAAGCTATGCTGTGATACCATACTTTGTGGCTGAATACCACAGGTGCAGAACATGTCTTATTAGGCCTGAAAGATAGTCTGATGAGTACATTGAGCAACTAGGGCTTCAATTAACATCTGTGGAAAGAGTCTGATTGTTTGTGAAAATGGAACTGTCCATGGTTCCTGCTAACAACAAAGAGGCAAATAAAGAGTTCTCCTAGGCTGTTCCCCCCCCCCTTAGATACCTTAGATACTGGAAATGGTTGCATTATTATGGCAATGGATCTTCTGCTCTTTGCATTAAGTAAGTGTCTACAGCAGAATCCCATTGGTGCACTAGGCCGGTGTGACAATGTTGATGTAGACAAATATGGAAGAAGAAAAAAGGCCATAGGCACAGTGACCATGAAGGAAGTCTGGCACTGGAGAAATAAGCAGCTTGGAGCTGGCAGATTTTGCCTGCCACCCCTATCATTGTTGTGTGACCGTGGGAAAATTGCACCTAGAGGTTGACCCCATATCTGTGGGAGATATGTTCCAAGACCCACTGTGGATACCTGAAAATTTGCACAATAGGGAATGCTATCATTTTTCAATGAGATCAACGTCAGAAGTTGACCATAGAATCACATTGGAGGACTTAGAAATGCCTAGAGAGAACAATATTTTTTGGATATGGATAAGTGAAATCATGGATAACAAATCTGTGGATATGGGGCTGAACTGTACTAGCACAGTGCACAAAAATGGTATTCCAGCCCCTAATGATCAATCTACTCTAGTCATTGCATTTTCATTTTATTATCATGACTTTTTAAAAGTGTTTGCTGTCATGCTCGTTAAATGTTATTTTTAATTGCAAATTGCTTTGAAAGCCCTTGCACTGTAAAATGGAAATGAAACATATTCAAAGAATCAAATGCAAATTCATGTGGTCAAGCTTTGTGTGGTATGATCATGATTACAAGCTGCTTTCAGTCTCATATGGGAGAAAAGCAGGATGGAAATAAATAAATAAATAAATAAAAGTAGTAGTGTTAATAGCATTAGTGTTAGTATTAGTATCCTGACTTTTTTCCAGTCCCGACTCAAGGTAGCTTACAAAATTATATACACTATATTCATAATATATAAAAAACATACAATATAATTAAACTGTCAATAGACTGAAAAGCAATGGAATTAAAAGCAATCTAAAACATGCCCATTAAAGAGTAAGAAATGACAGGTTGTTGTTTTGTGCTTCCAAGTCATTTCTGACATATGGCAACCCTAAGGCCTCTCACAATGTTTTCTTGGCAGAATTTGTTCAGGTGGGGTTTGCCTTCCTCTGAGGCTGAGAGAGTGTGACTTGCCCAAGATCACTCAGTGGATTTCCAAGGCTGAGTGGGGATTCAAACCCTGGTCTCCTAGTGTTCAAGTCCAACACTCAAACCACTATATCACACTTGCTCATAAGGACAGGACAACACAGTTATTAAAAACCCTTTCCCCTTAATTGGTCAGTTCCCTCTCTTACTAAGACAGTTTTTATCTGCAGCTAGAAGAACACCATGAAGGGACCCAGTTTAGCCTAGGAAGGAAGTTCTTTTATGGCACTGCAATTTCTCACATATTCTGCCCACATACTGCCTTACTCTTGAGCTGCTAAGCATTTTCATCAGCACTCAAGCATTACAACTAAAAAGCTTAATGGTGAATGAAAGGTCCATCATTTGCTTCTGGTTACAGAGTGAGAATAATGCTCATTATCACATGTATTCTCTGTCTCTCTCTGTGGCACACACACTCTCATTTTCTTCTTACAATAAAGCTTATTTTCAAAGTATATGAGTAGCTTCGAGAAAAGTTAATTGGAATTCTATAATGCATTGCTTATGACATCCACTGCAAGAAAGTAGTTAATGCTTAAGAAACCATTGTGCAAGCCACAAGGGAAATTAATCCTATTAAGTGTGATCAGGTAAAAAGGCCAGCGGATGCCAGGGTGGAGGAATATGGAAGAAGGACTGTTTGAAATGATAAGCCTTCTGGCAAAAAGGGGATCAGTAGTAGTATTCATTGAAATAAATAAGTGAGCTAAGGTTAAGAGAAGGGAAATTGGGAGCAAGGAAGTGGTGAATAGTAGGACATTGTAGAAGAGAGTTCATCAAGCATAAGCATGTGATTTTCTTGTAATTGTGGAGGGGAGCAGGTACTAACAAAGAGATGGAGGAAAACTATCAGATGTTTAATGTTTTAAAACAGACTTAGAAAGGAATTTATTTGCTTCACATTTAGCCAGCAAGCACTGCCTGTAGCAGTAGTGCTGTCAGGCTGTGTGAATCCTTGTGATTCTTGCATGTCTGCTAGGGATCATGCATGCATTAGTGCTCCACATGTTTCCTCCCTGAGTTCCCCTGCATTTGATTACTTCCTCATGTAAATGTAAAAGTTCTGTTACCCTATGTTTGATGAGAATCATAACAACACATGCTAAATTATCATACAATTTCCAGGACAGGGCAGGTCCATATTCATGGTTTCATTTATCTACAGCTGAAAAAAATAGGGAAATATACCATAGAGTTGCAATGGAAAATGCCTAGAGATTTGTCCTCTCTAGGAATCACTAGGTCCTTCAGTGTAACTCTATACATTTGTACCGAAAGTCCTTTATATAGGGTTCACTATTATCTGTGGCTTCGTTCATAAATGGCAAGTCCAGGAATGCATCTCCCATGGATGTAGAGGGGTCAAGCTGTATTTTCTTATTTTCATTTCCTACACACTACCATTTTGGTAGTTTAACTTTCCACTTTCCTACTGCTATGTCCCATGCTAGTTTAACTAAGCCAGAGTTAGGGAATTTGTAGACTTTCAGTTATTGGAGCTCAGCTCCCATCATCCCTCACCAGTGAGTAAACTGGCTAGAGCCA
The DNA here is from genome assembly GCA_030847615.1 of Gambelia wislizenii. NCBI lineage: Eukaryota > Metazoa > Chordata > Lepidosauria > Squamata > Crotaphytidae > Gambelia > Gambelia wislizenii. The sequence continues at coordinate 154,795,227 of JAUMIR010000004.1, forward strand.
AGTATAGTCCAACAAGATCTGGAAGGCCAGACGTTCTCCATCCCCAATCTAAACTAAGCAGTACCAGGAGATTCCTAGATATCTCAGCAGGCTTTTTTTAAGATGTCCTTTCTGCTAGATACCTTGTCATTTCAAACTTTTCTTCTACGTCCCTACTTATGCACCCTGGCAATGAAACAGTTAAAGTCAGGGTATTAGACAACATTGCTCCTTGCAAAACATTTGCAGTACATAGATCAAGCATGTGACCTGTGAGCTTAACCCATGGTATATTGTCTAGTTTGACTTTGTGCTTAGGCTGGCCCTATAAGATCCCTCCATATGTAGAAGTGTCTGCTTTCTGATATTATCCCATATAGAATCATAGAATCAAAGAATTGTAGAGTTGGAAGAGACCACAAGGGCCATCCAGTCCAACCCCCAGCCATGCAGGAAATTATGATCAAAGCATCCCCGACAGATGGCCATCCAACCTCTGTTTAAAGACCTCCAAGGAAAGAGACCCCACCACGCTCCGAGGGAGTGTGTTCCACTGCCGAACAACTCTTACTCTCAGAAAGTTCCTCCTAATGTTGAGGTGGAATCTCTGTTCCTGGAGATTGAATCCATTGTTCTGTGTTCCAGTCTCTGGAGCAGCAGAAAACAGCTTGCTCCATCCATGTGTCATGTGGGTGGATACAGGAACAGAGTGGGCATTTGTCACAGGATCTGGTCCACTCTGTGGTCTGGCCTGTTGTTGCTGGTAACTAATAAGGATAGACCTACAATCTAGTACAGCTGTCCCTCTGTATCCACGGGTTTGGTATCCACAGATTTAAGTATCCACAGCTTGAAAATATTTTTTAAAAAAGAATAATCCCAAAAGCCAACATTTATTTTGCCATCTTGTATAAGGGACACCATTTTGCTATGCCTTTGCATATAATGGGACTTGAGTATTCACGGATTCTGATATCCATGGCCTAACAGTAGCATTTGGCCTCAACACATTAATGCATGGATCAATGCTGGATGAAATGAATCAGAATGTGTCTCTCTGAAGCCAGGAAGGGGGCCCATAGCATTTGACCAAGGCACCCTGAATGTGATCAGCCTTAGTCACATGCAGCAGGTCTGCTTCCAGGCTGCAGAGAGTGTGACATGGAGGGTAGCTGCAGAGATGGGCCAGCCTAATGGTATGGGCTCCTGCAGTCTGATGGGGCCCAATCCATTTTTCTCAGATGAAATGGTTTATCCTGGGTATTTTCCCAAAACATGTTATTGGGCTTTACCCCCACATTCCCCCCATCTTAGCCCTGTCTTAGGATTTTATCAGACCACCCTCCAGAAATGTTATTTTGGTGGCATATTTTGAACCATTTTTATGCCGGCAAAAGAACCCCTTTATCAGACGTACCTTCAAGAGGCAGCCCCAGTATAAACAGAGCAGAAACGGAGCCCTGTTTACTTCCTGGTTTGAGGTCTTGCCGATTCTTGCAAGAAGACATAAGCACAGCAAATTTTTAAAAAATAAAGCAAAATTAAGGCATAACATGTTCACACAAGTAGAGAAACACACTTTAAAAGTTAAAAGTACACCATGGAGGTTCATAAAATGAGCATCCCCTACTTGGCTGTCATAATCTCACCCAGAAGTGCTCTGTCATTGATGCTGTATTCATGTGCGCACAATAGCACAAGGCTTCAAACACCAGCAATGCTGGTAAAAAAGCACCATGGGAGATATATTGACGTCTTGGGCTGTCAATAAAAAGGAACAGCATTTTACAAAGGACAATGTCATTTAATATGTGCACACGTTTGTGTTAATTAGACATCATTATGATGCCATATTTGCCTGGTCTGATAAATTCCTTAGCCATGGGCATCGTCAGGACTGGCCAAAGGCAAAATGTAGCAAAAGCCCTACATCGTATGGACTGCAGGGCTCTAAGATGGGGCCAAGATGGGGTAAATAGTCCATCTAGACAAGGCCTATACCTCACTGTTCACTGTTTACTTCAATCATTGCTTACTTTAGAGTGCAGGTATACCTCAGGTAATGAATTAGATATGCTCCTTGGCATTGTGGTACCAGTGGCAGAAAAAACATGGAAAGGAAAGGGATAAGTTCTATACAAAGAAGAGCAGTCCAACATATTTCAGCAATCTTTTTATCATAGACTAACAATATGCACATGTGAAATGAAATGACTAAGTCAGAGAAGACTTGCATAAGTAAACAAAAACATTTTGTGTCTCCTAGAGACCACTTGAAGGTTTCTTCCAAAAGGATTCAAGGGATGATGTTTTCTTGCTGTAGCCTCCACTTTTCTTATGATTTCCACCCTGATGGCTTAAATTATAGGTCTGTGCTGTTTTTTTTGTTGTTGTTTTTTACATGCTGAGGGGAGCTGATGAGTCAGCTCTCCTTCACCTTCCTACCATTGTCAATGCTGCTAACAATAATTTCCAATTAGACAGGGAGTGAGGAAGTAAGGGTAGCTGAGCTAATGCAAAGGCTGCTAAAAAGGCCCAGCTACACAGAGGATGAGAAAGAAAAAGAGGATCGGCAGACATAAAAAGAGGATCGGCAGACATTTTTTTTTTTTTTTGCAAAAAGGAGTTTCATTATCAAAGGCTTTATTAACTGAGGTATGTCTGTAGACTAAAGAGGACTGGCCTCCTGCACCTTTAACATCTTGTACCTTTACCTGCTAAAAAAGTATCTTCTGCACAGTAGGGGTAGAGAAGGTGCAGCCCTCCAGATGTTGGACTGGAACATCCATCAGCCTTTAACCAGCATAGCCAGAAGTGAGGGATAATGGGAGAGTGCCAAATTCTAACAACATGTAGAGAGTTGTCCTGTTGGATTTTCCTGCTTTGTAGACTCAACTACCACCTGCACTGCAAGCTTACACATTTTTATAAGTATCTTGGAAGATATTTAAATTGACTGATTTTGCTCTAATTTGTACACTTTTACTCATTGGTACACAGAGGTATTATGATTATCATTTATTTATATAGTGCCATGCTGAAACATGGGTCACCTTTCGCCAACACTTACGACTCCTCCACTACTTTCATCAACACTGTATATGCACAATTTTAAATATACACTGGACTGCCTATGTGATGAATGTTGCTGTCCTTGAGCAAGCAGGGATCACCAGCATTGAGGCCATGATATTGAGAACACAGCTGCGCTGGGCAGGGCACATTTCTAGGATGGAGGACCATCGCCTTCCAAAAATAGTACTCTACAGTGAACTCGCCATGGGTCAGTGTAAGAGGGGAGCTCCAAAAAAGTGATACAAGGACTCCCTGAAACAACATCTCAGGCTCAGCCAAATTGATCACCAACAATGGTCCTCCCTGGCCTCACATCAGGAGGCATGGAGACACACTATCCATAATGCTGCAGCCTTATTTGAGAACTCACGCCAAACAAGTCTTGAAGAGAAATGACAGTGCAGAGAGAATCACAAATGAGAAACATCACCCAAGGAAACCTTCTGCTGCGCTTTCTGCAACCGGACTTGTTTATCTTGGATTGGCCTTTTTAGTCATCAGCATGCTTGCAGAAAGCGCGGGATGAGTCCTTCCTGAATCTTGGTTTGCAAAGAAAAGCCAGAGATAATGCCATCGATGTACATGGCGCTTTACATAAGATTACAGAATAAACAATTATCACTATTCCAATAATATAAAATACTAACATACAATACTAAAATACAATAAGAAGAGGGGGGAAATACAGATAATTGAGAATAAAACAAACTAATCAGTACAAATAATCAAATACAGTTACGATATAAACAGTAACTAAAAATTCCAAAAGTTTGAGAGAACAAAAAAGTTTTCAATTTGGATTTAAGAACATCAAGGGAAGAAATAGTCTGCAAATTTACAGGCAGGGAGGCAATTCCAGGAATTAGGGGCGGCAAGAGAAAAAGGACAAAGTCCCTGCTAAGTTCCCACTCAAGTACAAACTAATATCTTTCAGATGATCCCATTTTACTTCCAAATTGACAGACACTCAGCCACCCTATTACAGGGAATGACTGATGGGAAGTTCCATTTTCTTTGAAAAAAACTTTAATTTTCTTGCTTCCAGTAAGCAAAATCCAGTAAGCTGCTGAATCTCTCTTTTAATGGAATTTCATAAACATGAATTGTGTTTATAGATTATGAGCAAAAGATGGCTTACAATCAGGGAAACAAAAGAGGGAGTGGAGGAAGATGGGTCATGAGAGGAAGAGTTTGCATTCAGTTCACTGTTGTTTAGTAAAATATTGAGTTAAAAGGGACACACTGTGAGTTTAATGGAATTTCCTAGTTATTAGCAGGGGTGGAGAAATGAAATCAGGTGAGGGCCAGATTCCCTCCCTCACATTTCTCCATTAGCCAGATGGCATCAGAAGATGTGGCCACATGCTTATGAACAAGGATGTCCTCACATCCTGATAAACGCACTAGATGGAGGTTTTTCCATTCAGTGCTTCAACCAGGGATCCAGATTCACTCCTCCCCCCCCCTTTCACAAGTGGTAAAGGGAGAAGAGTGGAGTGTTGTCAGCCACTCTGACAATGCTGGGAAATGGTATGGCCAACTTCAGTGTTCCTTCCTCTTTCCTGTGTGCAGGAAGGAGGAGCCAAGCAAGGAAATAACTCCCTGGTATCTCCAGTCAGTGATCAGAAATAGTTCAGATTTCCTTCAGATGAGTTTTCAGGAGCAGGATGTTGGGCAGGGGTGGCAAAGAAACCGGTGAGCCAGATGGAAGAGCTGGTTCAGATTAAGCCTATAGAAATTCTCTTCCGGTGATGTATGAAATTGAAAGCTTAGCTTCAGTTTCAGGCTAAGGGAAGATTTAGTGATCAGGAAAAAAAGGTTTGTGCTAAATCTGGGAGCAGAGAGGAGGTCAGGACAAATGCTAAAGGATGCATGGTCTGAAAGTATGAGGGATACATAATTTTGATCAAGTGTTCTGGACAGAATTGTTACCTTCTGTGTTTGGTGGTCTTGAAGACCATCAAATTGTTGCTATTAAGGTGGGGAATTATTGTACTCGATGTGGCAATGCAAAAGGGGGCAACAGATAGTGGGGATGTTTTAACCAACTATGCCAGTATTAAGGAGGAGACATTAAGCTAGACAGTACAATTGTCTTTATTGGAAACAATAATAACAGCATTCATGCAAAACACTCATGCTAAAGCAATCACACAAGGCTAATGAAAGCAGTAGGAAATATTTGAATAGGGGATATAGAGTAGGAGTTGCAAGTGGGTGCATGGCTGATTTAAGGCACCAGCGGTGTCAGCATCCACAGAGGCCCCCATCATTGTGGGGGGGGGCATAGTAACCCTCCTCTTGCAAAAATATTATTAGTAATAATCTGAATACCCTGTAGGGGTTTATATAGCCAAAATTAACCTCCAGGACATGGATTTAGAGTTGGAGACAATAACTTTAGAGTCTCGCAGGCCAATACAATAGGGTGACCTATAGTTAATGGTTGCTAAATACGTACAAATCTGCATTTGAACTGACCAAACAAGTTTCAGGGTTAGGATAATTGTTAGGATAATGGGTCCCTGAACACCTAGCCTCTTGGTGACAAGATTAAGGTGTTGATTCAGGGGCATATATTCCTCAGAGGAAGCATCCTTGATTTGCATTTAATCTCTTTAGAATTTAGGTCTAGCCTCTCCTGTAGGTAAGTGGTTCTACTGTTCACCTTCTTTTGCTACTATCCTTCAAGAACAATTCCATCATTGAGCTTCTCCTACTACTATGCCCTAATATTGAACCAAAAACTACCCACTTATAAATTTATTAGAATTTAACCAGCTCCCTGGGGCAAACAAGTCCTTGCTTTCTTCTGTGGTGACCTCCACTGGTGATGAGACTCACATTCTGGAGGAACAATATTGGGAAATCTATTGTCTTATCTGCTTGTGCATTTTCCCATGCTTGTCATTCAGGGAAATGCTAGATAGCCTATCTCTTTAATCATAGAAACAGAAATGCAAAAGTGGTGTGATAATACAAAATAATAAGATATCTTACTACTTTCTTACACTTGAAAGGAATATAGTTACAATTTATATAAACCAAGAAAGAGTTGGTAGTTGATGAAATTATGGTCATTTTTTTATCATCAAATATTTGGCTAGTGTTTTTATGTGCTTTACTTGGTTGGTTGTTGTGAGGGTTTGAGCAGATTTCCAACCCTCTCAGCACCCCCTGGGAAAAGGAATGCACTTTTCCTCCTCTTTTTCAAGACTCCAGCCTGAATAAATTGATGCCGTAGCCCTCCCAGGTGCCTCCTTCCGTCTACCCCCCTCTTGTCCTTAGTCCAGAAACAAAGAAAAAGCAACAGAGGGGTCAAAGAGCCACAGAGCTCATCTAAATTTCCAAGTGATGCAACTTCAACTGCTGCCTACTATTTGAGGGTTTTAGCCTGGGGCTCTCTGCCTGGAGCCCCGTAGCTAGCCATTTTCAAGCTGCAGATGCAACCTTGGGAATTTCTCTGCCTGGAAATTCCAAAAACTGCATCTATTTTCTGTAGCTGCCACCACCTCTTGAATTGCACACTCCTTTTTCACACAGTCCAAGAGGAGACTGTGAGGTACTCTTAGAACCCCCTGCTACTTGCAGAGCTATTACCACCCCTCCCTTCTACTCTGAAGAGAATAGAATGACCGAGTAAACAGGCATGTGTACACATCACTTAAAGAGAAATTAGAAAAGCTTATTTATCCAAGCAAGGCTCAAATCATGCAAATAATCACATGGAGAGCCTTCTTTCCACTACAGGTTCAGTCTTAAAGTTACAGGATAGCAAAGCATTCAGCTACATCCAGCCAAACTGAGGAATTAAACATAATCCACTAATGCAGTCTAGCTAAACATTTCCCCAGATCTATTCACTGATGCACGTAGTTCAGTCTTTGTTCATTTTTGAGATGAGGTCCCTCTCCTCAGGGCCCTTTGTCCCTTTCTTCAGCTTTGCTTGAGATGTCACGTGTTCATCTCAGGCCTTTTCTCTGAGAGCCAATGTTATCCCATCTCTGAACTTCCTTTATCTCTGTCCTGGTATTGGGGCTCTGAGACATGATGCCCTTATCTTAAAGACTCATTGTTCTTTCTCATGCTACCTTGTGGTTGCAGGCAACATTTATACATTTTTCAAATTTGCACTCCCAGTTTTAATTGGTCAGTTCTGTCTCTGCTGATGTGACCTCACTGATGATGATGTTCAAGAGGTGGTACCTATAGTCCCACCTTTAGTTAACCCTTTGTTTACCTGATGTTGCTTGCAGATATCTGATCGCTGAATTGAAGGATAATGGGAGATGCAACCCCCCCATTATCACAGTTGTCCTTAAAGCCTACTCTGCCATTGACTACACAAAGCCATTTTGTACAAAGGTCTTTTACCCTGCTTCTAGAAGATGTATGGTCTTTCTCAAGTCTCTGCAGGGAGAGAAAAAGCTGAGACATAACCAAAACTGAAAGAGGTTACATCTTTAACATCCCATTTTGTGTATTTGGGAAAACTGGATGGGGACAAAAACTTTATTTCTGCCATGAAAGTTTTAGCCTATTTTAAAATTTTGAGCATATAAAGATTGATTATCAGTGGAGCAGCTGGAGTAAATGCCCCAGGGATCCATATGGCTAGAACCTCTTCAACTGCTGTTATTATTGCACACACATACATTTATTATACTGTGATACTGTGGAAACAGAAATGTTCTTTGGGACAGAAGAGCTGTATATCTCTCCCCCTCCTTTCCCCAAGGGTGGGTAGCATTCACTATCTATACTAAGTCCGTTTTCTGCTCTCATGATTGTCTGGTGGCTTCCATATCAGGGGAGTGGTGAATATGCTCATGGCCTGAAAGGATCTTAAAGGAGCTATCCAAGGTGCTGGACAGTTTGGAGGGAAACTATATAGGAGGTATCTAATGTGCTGAACTTATTTGGGGGCTAGGATTTAGCACCTTCCAGAGCTTTTTAAAAGTGTGAAATGAAACCCAGAGTGTATTCACACATACAAAACTGGCATGGATGTCACTGACCACCCCTGTGCCATAGTAAATTGAGTGAATTGAGGCAGGAATATTGGAGCCAGTGCTTCATGGAGTCCAGTCATGATTGCACTGGCTGGGACAAAGGCAGAAGGGATGCCCAGAACTACTTCTTTCTTTTTGACTTGAAAGAGGTTTTCTCTGGCCCTGGGGAGGGTTCCTCTCTGCCCAGCAGTGCAAAGCTGACCCTCCAAACAGGGGGCATGTGCACAGAGGTGGCCCTTTCTTTGAAGCCTACACATGTTGGGGTGGTATGTGCACTGAACAGGACTGGGAAGTCAGGTTCAAATGAAGGGGTAGGTCCAGGAAGCACTATTGTGAAGCCTATTGTGAAGAAGATGAGGCCGCTGCCTCAAACAGCAGTTTGTGTCAGCTTATTTGTCAGTTACCAGATGCACTTTCACACTTTCCCATTCACATATATGCTCACAAATTCCCATTATGCATGTGAAAATATTCCAGTACACATATTACACACAGAGAGAACTGGTTCATTTCCCATACTCTTTTAAGCGCAATACTCACAATTCAGGTGATCAGGATTTTCATTCTGCCTCTCTATTTCTCCACTGCACCTCTTTAACTTACTATGCATTTTCATCTCTATGTCATCTTACTGTGTTTCCACAGCCCCCCCCCACTTCTGAGTAGAAATGTCATACCCTTCCCCCCCACACACAAAAAAATAATCAACCCCACAACATAAGGAGCCCCGATGGTTCAGTGGATAAATGCTGATGCTGCAGCCACAACATTGTGAGTCTGATCCCAGAGGGCTCCAAGATTTACTCAGCCTTCCATCCTTCTGTAGGTTGGTAAAAAGAGTACCTTGCTTGTAGGGAGCAATTAGCTAACACACTGTAAACTTCTTAGAGAGTGCTTTGGCACTGATAAACGGTATAGAAATATAAATGCTATTGTTATTGCTAATGCTATAATTACCTTGTTTGGAATATGAATCTGTCTAAATTGCAATGTTTAGTTGCACTATTAGGAATCAAATATCATTTCCCCCATTTCTCCTTGCCATATGTGGGACTGGCATTCCAGCTAATCAGGTTGTGTTGTGGAAATTTATGTGAGAATTCTTCAATGATATTCCAGATGCAACTTCTGTTGTCAGGTCCCACTATTGAATGAGAGTTCCATCAGGCAATGCAATCAGGAAGGACTATGTTGTTTGCTGTTGCTGCTGCTGTTTTTAGTACCTTCTGTCTTGTCTAGTTGGATCAGTTTTCACAATTGTTTCTGACAAATGTTTACTGTAGATGCTGTCAGCATCCAGATCTAAAAATCCTGCCATCTTATTATTTATTTTAGCAGGAATAGGGAGGCTGTAGAATTTTCAAGTGTAACTCAGACATGGCTGATATATTGGGAAATGCAGTTGCCAGGTATAATGACAAAAGACAGACACACAGCACAACCATCACCCACATTTTAACTAAGGAGATAATTCTCAAAACTGGTTAGCTTTCCCTCAGATTTGACAGTAAATGTTTAAAATAGTGATCTGAATTTGAGCTGAGACAAAAAGTCTTCATGATCATTAATTCTGAGTATGGTGCAGTATCTTGGGAACTGGGCTAAAGTACAGTCTAGGTTCTAGTCCCCACTGAACCATGGAACCTACTGGGTGACCTTAGAGCAGACACGCCTCCCTTGGCCTGAACCACCTCACAGGGCTGTTGTGAGGATGAAGTAGAGAGAAGGAGAGTCATGGACACTCACTCCTTGAGGACCTTAGAAGAAAGGAATGATAGAACTAATTTTACATTCTAAAAGTTGTCAGTAGCTGGTCTCTGCTATGAGAGTTTTAATTAATCAGCTAAAGGTAAGCAAAGATGGAGTAAATGTGGCTTTCTAGATACTCCTAGACCACAATGCTCATCTTCCCACTTTGTTTGCCATGGTGGTTGGCCCTGATGGAATGGCACAGTAGTTAAATGCCAGTACTGCAAGCTTGGAGCTCGATCCCAGAGGGCTCCAAGGTTGACTCAGCCTTCCATCCTTCTGTAGAACAGTAAAATGAGTACCCAGCTTGTGGGGGGGCAATTAGCTAAAAAAACACACATTGTAAACCATTTAGGGAGTGCTTTGACAATAATAAGTGATATATAAATATCAATGCTATTGCTATTGCTAATGAAAGGTAGAGTCCATTTACATCTGGAGGACCACACAGTCCCTGTCCCTGAACAAAACCTATAACTCTTGCTGGCAATCACTACATGATACGCCATTCAAGATTGCTGCCTCTGATTTGATTTACTTTTAATAGACTTTCCTCTTCTGTAAAACTTGTTTTTTAAAATTTATTGATTAAATAAAGACATAAACTTTCTGCCATGCTATGACCCAATTCCCATTTGACACTGGTGGAAGCAAAGGGCTGTTTGTTCCCTCTTCCCCAGCTTCAAATAGCAGCTGGATGGCATCAGGGTGCACCTTTGTGGTTAAGCATTGGGTGCTCAAAGGTGCTCTTCTGCACCGTCAAGATGAAAAAGGTGTCGCACAAGAAGGTGCTGGATACATCTTTATGTAATGCTTGAAAAATACTTATACTAGCTTACCCCCATGTTCAACACCACTGTAAGCCACCCAGAGGATTACAGCCTAGGTATTTGACAGTGCAATCCTATTCGTTTCAGATGAGAAATTAATCCAGCTGACTTCAATGAAGTATTTTGCAGCTAAGTAAACAGAGAGCTGCAGCCATAACATGGTACTTCATTTCCCTTGTGCCACATATACTAAATGCCCACCAACCTCTCAAAAAGGCTATCCAACACTCGTTTTGATTCATAAATAATAGTACTAATGGTGACAGCCATCTGGATTATAATATTTCAGAATAAATAATATTAAACAACTTGTAACCTGCCAAGATTTTGCCTTTAAACACATGAATATTTACTTTACTATATTAAATCTATGGGGGAGGGGAATGCCCACCTCATTAATCTATTTTTCAATGCTGACTAATAGACTGATCTGGTGTAATTCAATCGATGTGCTGAAAAGAAATCAAAGTTTTGAATTTGAAACAAAAGATGCCCAAGGCTGACTACTATACCTATGCTTTAGTATAATTTAAATTTGAAGTTTCCATTAATCCTTTCTGGATGGCTTCACTCTTTGAAGGCTTATGCTATCATTTAGTGTTCATTTTTCACACATTACAGTTTCCTCCCTCTGTGCCTTTGTCTAAAAACAGCTTTTTCTGTGAATGTGAGAAAATTCATAAAGAGAACCTAATTATATTCCTGATTAGTATTTGATGTATAACTGTGGATATTTGCACTTGATATTTTTTTCAAAAAGAAAAAAAATCTCTACACATTTCAACCTCAGGTACAAGAACAGGGCTTTTCAAAATAAGTATTTAAACTTTTCCCCATTAAAATGAATAGGAATTAAAATGCTTAACTTTTGCTGGATTGTGCAGAGCATTTATTTTCACTCTCAACAATAAATCTTTTCCACAATACAGTGGATGTCTTGTCCATATGTAATGTGGGAGGATGTTTACAAACCCCAGAAAATCAAATGTAAGTTGACCCGAAGACAAATAGCAACTACTACTACTATTAGTCTTTCTCTTCCTCCTCCTTCCCCAAATAGTTGTAATATACAGTTGTCCCTCCATATCCACGGATTTGGTATCCATAGATTTAAGTATTCATGGCTTGAAAATATTCTTTAAAAAATAATAATCCAAAAAGCAAGCCTTGATTTTGCCATCTTATATAAGGGACACCATTTTGCTATGCCATTGCATATAATGGGATTTGAAGTTCACGGACTTTGGTATCCACGGTGGGTCCTGGATCCAAACCCCAGCAAATATGAAAGGACAACTATACAGGTACACTGGAAGCAGTAAAAAACAGCCACGTGCGGCCATATAGGAGCATTTAATATTCAGAGGTGTCTGATATGAAGCGTTCATTATTTGAGTTACTGTTCTTGATAGGTGACTTTTGGTGGAATTTCAAAAATAATATGTGAACTTTATTCATCCATCTTGCCACTCAATGCAGGCAAATTTAAATTTGTAATTAGCACCTTAATGCTAACATTCCAATGATGAAAGTCATATTTCAATATGAAAATCAAGAATGCTGACATTTCACAAAAGTTCATGCTGACTTTAATGTGCTGTAAGTGGACACTGATGATAGGATGGACTCTACCCACAGAAGCCCCCTGTGACTTAGTTATATGCACTGAATAAATGATTTTGCTTTAAGCCTGTACCCTTCCAATGTGTAACAGCATTATCATTATGAGCAACATGATGGGTCTTCCTGTAGTTCTGAGCAGGCATTGGTATTATTGGCAGCTTCTGTCGCCACAGCCTTTTCCTGTGATTTCACTTCTGTGTCATTTTACTAGTCTACTACTGTCAAAAAAGCATGTGTAAGATCCAGTTTTTCAGCCAGGATGTTTTGTGAAGGGAAGGTAGAAAAGATAACCATATAATTCACATTACATTCCAGTGAAGTACCATTACATTGATGAAGTATACACACCCAAATTAGAAAATAATTTGAAATTACTTTTTTGGTCCACATTTATAATATTGGATTTCTAATTTGGCAAACAACTTTTGGTTTATGAAGAGGTTAGTTCACCTCTCACAATACTTACCAGAAGTTGTGGGGTTTGTTTGTTTGTTTGTTTGTTTGTTTTTTGGGGGGGTTGTCCTGAGAAATCTGAATACAATGTGGAAGTCATACCCACATAAATTTACTTATCTATAGAAATATACCAAGTCTGAAGGGAAACAGTGAAAATGTCAATGCTCACTATGTGCCTTAATCCTTAAAAACAATGAGATATTTGGGGAATTTGGTATTTGTGTATTCAGACCTGATCCACAACACCAAGACAACCGTGAGGTTCAGAAGGTAGTGATCCATTGGATCATATACTTTTCAGAATGTAACAATGCAGTTTAAATGTATCAAAATAAGCCATCATCTGTGGATTTTGTGAACAAGAATATTCAGAGATATGTATCTGTACTTTTGGTGGGTATACAAATTTTCTAATTTGGGTGTCTATACTTCACCAACGTAATAGTACTTCACTGAAATGTAATGTGAATTATATGTTGATGTTTTCTACCTTCCCTTCACAAAACATCCTGGCTGAAGAACTGGATGTTACACATTCTTTTTTGACAGTCTCTCTCTCTCTCTCTCTCTCTCTCTCTCTCTCTCTCTCTGGCTTTTCTCCGCAAACGAAGATTCAGCAAGGACTCATCCCATGATTTCTGCAAGTGCGCTGGTGACTAAAAAGGCCAATCTGAGATAAACAAGTCCAGTTGCAGAAAGCACAGCAGAAGGTTTCCTCGGGTGATGTTACCGGGTTGTGATTCTTTCTGCGTTGCCATTTCTCTTCAAGACTTGTTCGGCGTGAGTTCTCAAATAAGGCTGCAGCATTGTGGATAGTGTGTCTCCATGCCTCCCGATGTGAGGCCAGGGCAGGCCATTGTTAGTGATCAATTTGGCCAAGCCTGAGATGTTGTTTCAGGGAGTCCTTGTATCGCTTTTTTGGAGTGCCTTCTTACGCTGACCCGTGGTGAGTTCACCGTAGAGTACTATTTTTGGGAGGCGATGGTTCTCCATCCTAGAAACGTGCTGTGCCCAGTGCAGCTGTGTTCTCAATATCATGGCCTCAATGCTGGTGATCCCTGCTTGCTCAAGGACAGCAACATTCGTCACATAGTCAGTCCAGTGTATATTTAGGATTGTGCATAAATAGCGCTGGTGGAAGCATTCGAGGAGTCATAAGTGGTGCCGATAGGTGAACCATGTTTCAGATCCATAAAGGAGAATAGATAGTACAATGGCTCTATACACACTGATTTTTGTGCTTCGCCTCAGGTGTTTATTACTCCAGACTCTTTTGTAAAGTCTTCCAAATGCACTATGTGCATTTGCTAATCTGTGATTGATCTCTTTGTCAATCTTGGCATCTGAGGAGATGATGCTTCCCAGGTAGGTGAACTGCTGAACGGACTTAAGCACAGAATTGTCGACAGCAATGTGGTGATGGTGGTGTTCGTCCTGTGGTGCAGGCTGGTAAAGAACTTCTGTTTTCTTCAGGTTGACTTCCAGCCCAAAGAGCTCTGCAGCTGTTGCGAAGCAGGATGTTAGGTGCTGCAGAGCTACTTCTGTGTGGGCGACAAGGGCAGTATTGTCAGCAAAGAGCAGCTCACAGACTAGATAGTTTAGAGTCTTAGTGCGAGCCTTCAGACGGCTTAAGTTAAACAAGCTACCATCAGTACGGTAACGTATATAGATGCCGTTGTCCTCTTCGAGCTCTTCCATAGCCCTTTGGAGCATCATGCTGAAGAACATTGTAAATAAATTTGGCGCAAGAACACAACCTTGCTTCACTCCATTAGTTATTAGAAAGGGCTCTGAAAGAGCATTGCCATATCTGACTTGACCACTCTGGCCCTCGTGTAGCAAGATAATCATTTTAAGGAATTTGGCGGGACATCCTAGTCTTTCCAGGATCTTCCACAGACCTTTCCTACTCATGGTGTCGAAGGCTTTGGTGAGGTCAACAAATGTTACATAGAGACCCTTGTTCTGCTCTCTACATTTCTCTTGCAGTTGTCTAAGGGCAAACACCATATCTGTGGTACTCCTATTGGCTCTGAAGCCACATTGGCTTTCAGGAAGAAGTTCTTCGGCAATGGCAGGAACTAATCTGTTCAGCAGTATCCTTGCAAGGATTTTTCCAGCAATAGAGAGCAGTGTTATGCCTCGATAGTTTGAGCAACTGGATTTTGCTCCTTTTTTCTTGTACATGGTGATGATGACTGCATCTCGGAGATCTGATGGCAGTTCCCCTTTTCCCAGCAATTCACAAGGAGTTCGTGGAATTTATCATGGAGTACATCACCTCCATGTTTCCAAACTTCAGGTGGGATTCCATCAATCCCAGCTGCCTTGGCTTTTTTCAACTGCTGTATGGCCTTAAGGGTCTCTTCCAAAGTGGGAGCTATGTCCAATTCATTTTTCATCGGTTTTTGTATCATATGTTGGATAGCTGAGCCTTGGACTACTCAGTTGGCACTAAAGATACTTTGAAAGTGTTCAGCCCATCGATTCAGGATGGAGGCTTTATCAGTAATTAATGTTTGACCATCTGTACTGTATAAGGAGCTTTGGACCTGATAAGTAGGTCCAAACACTGCCTTAAGAGCTTCATAGAATCCTCTAGAATCACCCAGATATTCACAGTGTTGTGTCTTTTCTGCTATATTGATCAACCACTTGTTCTGCATGTCTCATAGTTTTTGTTGAAGTTTACTACATGTGAGACAGAAAGCTGCTTTTCTTACGTGGCAAGTTGGCTGGGCAAGGTATGCCTGGTGAACAGTTCTCTTCTTTGCCAACAGCTCCTAGATCTCTTGGTTGTTTTCATCAAACCAGTCTTGGTTATTCTTGTGGGAGAACCTGAGTGATTCTTCCGCAGACTGGAGGATACTGTTTTTGATATGTTGCCAAAGCACTGTAGGAGAAGGATCTGTAGGATGGTCTTCACGTTTTTTTTGCAGGTTTGCCTGGAAGTTTTCTCTCATGGGAGCTTGTAGAAGATTGTTGACTTGGAGTCTCCTCTTTAAGATGCCACCCCTCTTAGGTTTGAATGTAAGATGAAGATTTAGTTTACATCTGACGAGGCGATGATCTGTCTGGCATTCTGCCCTGGGCATCACTCGGGTATGACGGACATGGCGAATGTTTCTCTGGCGGACTAGGACGTAGTCAATGAGGTGCCAATGTTTGGATCGGGGATGCATCCAGGTTGTCTTCAAGCTGTCTTTCTGCTGAAAGATAGTGTTTGTAATAGTCAGCTGTTGTTCTGCACAGAACTCTAGCAGGAGGTGTCCGTTATCATTGCAATTTCCAACACCATGCTTGCCTAAGACACCTTTCCAGGCTTCGGAGTTCATTCCTACTCTGGCATTGAAGTCACCAAGGATAATAATTTTATCATCTACGGGGACTTTTTGTATGAGTTGGCGTAGGTCTGTGCAGAATTTTTCTTTCTCTACTGGGTCGGCTTGCATAGTTGGGGCATATATACTAAAGAGAACATGTGGAAGGTGTAAGGAAATAATGTGATCAGAGTGTCCTGTTGGCAAGGATTCGAGTTTGGAGGCAATGGAGTTTTTAATCATGAAGCCTACCCCTGAAAGATGTTTTTCGGTTTTGGGTTTGCCAGACCAGTAAAGTGTGTAGCTGGCACCGTGTTCTTTAAGGCTGCCTTCCTCATGGAGATTAACTTCACTGAGAGCAGCGATGTCAATATTAAGCCGTGATAGTTCATGGGCTATTAGAGCAGAACGACACTCAGGCCGTCTATTATTTTCAGAGTCTCACATGGTTCTGATGTTCCAGCAGGCAAGCGTCAATTTACACCTTTGGAGGCTGGTGTGCACCTTTGTTTCTTTGCCTTGGTTTGACTGCATCAGAAGATTCCCATTGGCCGTGGCTAGCCAAACAGGTAGTTGGGGATGAGCTTTCGTTAGGCCACCTTTTCTAGGCCCCTCTCCATATGGAGCAAGCAGTGCTCTCCTTTAAAAAGGCTGCTTGGTCATTCAGGATGCTGCTGAACAAGACTGTCATCTCCCGGCTCAGCCTCGAGCGACCAAAGTCTTGAACTGCCTGCATGCAGGGTTGGGTCTGCGGATTCCAGTGCATCTTTACACCTGCCGGTTTCATCCCTCACCTATCGCTACAGGGCTTTTGTTGTTGTTGTTGTTGAATTGGATTGGATTTGTCCTTCGAGCCTGTGCAATGGATTTTTCTGGTGGAGCGCAGCGTGCACAGAACTGGCCTCACCCTTTAAACCAGAGGTTAATCTGCCGTGGCCTTGCAAGCATGGATGTAGCAGCGAGGTCCTCGGGCCGTAGGTTTGATTAGAGTTTCCTTCTCTTAGATGGTTGACCTTACAGGGTTGGATGAGCACCATCTGCCCGTGTTTGGGATTAGAGTTTTCCTTCTGCTAGGATGGTTGCCATAAGGCTAGAGAGCCCATCCTGCCTTTTGACGCTCTTTGTCAGACCCTTCGGTTTTGACCTGTCTGGCATGGGAGACCCTACCAGTGGCTATTATGCCACTGCCAGCATAGCTCAAAACATCATTAGGGTACGCAAGCCTCTCTCCCATGACAAGGGGGCATCAATGGAGAGGTTTTGACAGTAGTAGAGTAGTAAAATGACACAGAAGTGAAATAACAGGAAAAGGCTGTGTAAGAGGAGAAGGTGATATGCAAATATGTTTGCAAGCATGTACATAAATTGTGGCATCTTGAAGTTGTGGTTTACCTGTCCCATTGGTACAAAAGAGGTCAAAGATGACTCAGGCATTTCTTGCAGCCCCCCTGAGCTGCACACCAGAGGTCTATTGTTTAAGGATTAGATTAAATAATGCACTCTGCTTTCAGTTAAATGTACTTATGCCTCAATAAACTTGGCTTTGTATTATCCCAGAATTTAATGCCTCTTTGAGCACCATCAAAAGTAACACATTCTTATTTTTACTCTCCCTTTCTCCAAAGAATCAGAGTCAGAATATATATAGTGAAGGTGGAGGGGGAGGTTAAATGAGCTGTTCAGTACAGAGACAACATGATGTAGAAAAGTTTTAACTCTTATTAACATTTTCAAAAAGTTTCTTTTTTTGGCAAAGGAATACAGTGTGCAAGCTATTCCTAGGATGCAAATATCAGATGACTTGGGACTCATTTACATGACAAAAAAAGCCTGAGAAGAATTTGTTTGGATCCCTAGTAGTTCACACATCGCACGGGCTATTCAGAAGGAGGGGGTAGCAAAAAGCCCAATTATCCTGTGACTTTCCACCCCTCTATTTTTCAGGAGCTTTTTAGGAAAGTCCAAAACAACCTGTGCTATTGGTTGTCTGAACAATCAGGAACCATCCTGGGGCATGGGCTGAATATTGATTGGTCAGACTTTGGAGGGGAATTCAATTCTTGATGCCAGGCTGGCAGAAGCTGCAGCCAGCTGAGAGCCATCGTCCCCTCCCTCCCTCCCTCCTCCTCCAGGCTGTGGCTCAGCCTTGCTTAAAACATTGCTTTCTATTGGAAGGGAAAGAAGTGGGGGAGAGAAGTGGAGGGAACAGACAGAACATAAAGCATTGCTTTCTGTTGGAAGGAAAAGAAGTGGGGGATGAGTGGGGGGACAGACCAAACTTAAAGCATTTCTTTATATTGGAAGGAAAAGATGTGGGGGCAGGGGATGGGGGTTCTCTTTAGAGGCGAGGGTAGCTGTGGCCGGAAGGGGTGGGTGTGGTTCTCTGAGACTGTCCATTCCAAAAATGGCGGATCCAGAATTACCAGGCTTCCCTTGCAAGCCTGTCCCCTCCAAAGTCTGACCAATCAAAATATTGCTCTGCTGTGTGCCGCATCCCAGGATGGAGGTACTCAGAGCAACAAATTAAAAAAAAACAAGAATTATGCTAACCGTGACAAACAATAAGAGACAAACTCAGGATGAAGATATCTCGCTTCACCCTGGGATAAAAACTGCCATGTAAAAGAGCCCTTGGTCTGAGAGGAGTGAGAAGAGGGAAAGAAAACCCTTAAAACAGAAGGTTTTGCTAAGAACAGAGTCAAAGTGATGTTTTTGCTGTGGAGAAGGGAAGTCTGTTCATTTAAGTAATACTTTACAAAAAGATCACAAAATTTATCCTCTGCATATTGATGTGGGGCTGGGGCAGTTCCTCTGATGGAGCAACTCATGAAGGACCTGCTAGAGAGAATTACTGTATACTAGGAATGGATTGCCCAGTACATTATTTAATTTTACTTTTAACTTAATTTAAATATGACAGTTGATAGAACCTAGAAAATGGGGTGTGGTTTGGGGGTTTGGTATTTGTATGCTAAGGACAACAGTGTATAGAAAGAATGGGGTCTGGCAATCAGATGTTTCTAGCTAGGATGGAAATCTGAACCATAGAAAAAAGTGGGGATCATAATGCTCATGTCATATATGAGATAAATATTTGGGCTTCAGAAATAAGAGCCTCAGAGAAACTGCTCAGTAATTTTAAAGAGGAGTCTGTCTATCAGCTATATTTGTCATTCCAGTCTTCCTTTGCTGACTCTGAGTGGAGTATATGTTTTCCACTCCACATACCAATTATGTGCATCAGCAACACTATGACACTGATTAGGCGAAGAGTTTATTACTGGACCAAGGTTACTTGGTTGGCTTAATATCAGTAAATGGGGATTTGAATCTAAGTTTTCACAATCCTACTCTGACATGTTAGCCACAGCATCTTAGGTTCCTCAGTAGAAAAAATAATATGAGATTACTAAATGTGAATTTTGGAAATGAAGCCCTGAAGATCCTTCATAAAGAAATAACTTTACATGTAGTTAAAGCTCTGATTCTTTGATTCCCCCTCTCCGCCAAGCTGACATAGCCATGTGGAGGGGGAGGCATGTTTGCTGGCCAGTCAGCAAGACAAAGCCTGTTAAAGTACAGCATGGCACTATCACCATGTATGAAAGTGTGGGGGTAGGGCCTGAGGATTCTTAAGTCCTGGCCACTCCCTGTCTCTTCTTGTTTCAATTTCACTCAACCCACCCTACTGCCTCTAACACTGTCATGCTCTGCCTCCAGGACCCAGGTGCAGGCTCTGACACAGAGAATGATTGTTGAGAGAGGGAGACAGAGCAACAAGAAGGCATGTCAGTGCCTGAGACAGAGAAGGAGATCCCCCAGCAACCACAGCCCTCTATTATGGACACAGACAGAGACACAGAACTAGCAGTACCTACCCCAGCAGAATATCATAAAGAAAAGGAGACATGGAGACACTCCAAGCATTTACATCTAAAATGCTCAGCAATCAAACAGCACCTGTGGAAGGCAGACAGCCCATAAATAGTTGGGCATCTCCTTCAGGAAGCTATTGCTGAACAACCAACCTTCTTGTGGAAGATGGAAGCAACTTTTGTGCCTGTGTTCCTCTTCTGCTGCTCGATAATCTTAGACTCTTCTCTGCTTATGGACTACATTCTTGAATCTCCCTTTGGACTGTTGCCTGGATTTATTGCTGGACTGATTATGACCTGGACTGAACTGACTTTGTCACTTTAACTTCCTTGCTGGTGAGCCACATTTTTCCTTGTGATTCTCTTGACGCCATAGCTCCCCACATTCTTTCCTGGGGGGTCTAGTCTTGTCCTGAGACCAAAACAGGACAAACACAGTGTAATGTTTGTGGTTGCTTCTGGCCCTGGTATGATTTTTTTAACCCCTTTCCATGGTTTTTTTGCCTACTCCATACTGTCAACTGCAGAACTGGACAATTGGCCAGGGTGGTGTTTTAAATAGGTGGTCACTTGGCAGGGAGAGGGGGGAGATTTGATAGTTTGGTGAGCACCTATGGCACCACATTTCAGTAAAGTGAGGTCCCTGGAACTGCCTATTTAGGTCATGCAACAGGGTGGGTGGGAAAAGGGACTTCCCTTTGGGCTACCCTTATTTTAAGTCCTGTGACTTGCAGGATAGAGTTTTAAGTTGACCTTCCAGATGTGGACTGGCCAGGAGCAATGAAGTTTTTGGATTCTCCTTGGGGTCAGGTGTTTTGCCCAGGGGAAGGTGGGGAGAAGGTCTGGGGAAAGACTTACTACTCCAGCTGCTCCTGCACTAGGTTGCTCCTCCAAATGCAGAACTCCAGGTAAATTAATAAATAGGACAGATTTAAATAAAGGGGCCCATTTCAACCCAATACCTTGTGTTTGGTTTCATTATTTCCTGGGTCTATCAGCAATTAATCTTTATGGGTGTTGTGAAACCCTTTGAGAATTTGATGGAAACTATGGACATCCACCCCAGAAAAGTGTACGTAAATGCAATTTTCAAATAACAGAAAGGAAATTGAAGGGGGAAAAATGGACCACACGTTAAGAATCTCTGAACAAAAGCGAGAGTTTTACTGAATCCCAAAACAGTTCTTTGGTAATCCTAAGAACTAGATGTCAAGCAAGCACAATATACCTGTTCAGCCTTTTGACATGTATGATGGTAGAATTTCAGACCCATAGGAATCATACATATATGCCTCACACTTTCTGTTTCTGTATTTCTTTGTGATATTAGAAGCTGAAATTTTACCTTGTTCCTCTTGATAACATGTTCAAGCTCTCGCCAACTGGTAATTGGTACAGATGATAGATGAGCCCCATTTTAGAAATAATAGAGAAACACAAAACAGGGAAGTTTGAATTAACTGGGTTTGTTGTTCTTTTGACATATCTGTCATTGTAGAAATCCTGCCTGGGTCATGAGAGGATTTGCCAGGAACAAGACTGAACCTGTATTTTCTCCAATCCCTGAAGCTGTCTGCTGTACTCTACTCTGTTTACCTTCAATAAAAAAAGAGGAAGCTTCTTTCTGGGTAATCTAGAGATACATCTTACTGGTCACAGGGACCAGTGTTTCAAATCCTTATTACATTGTGTGTCTGGGGGAGGGGCAGTGCTTGAACCAGAGTGTACACTCAAGTGATCAATCAGTGGCAGATTCAGACCATGAGGTTTCATGTTCTAGTACTATTCACTTTGAGAATCATATCTGACATAACCTCCCTCCATTGTAAAAGATGGATATAAAAGATGGAGTGTAACATTTTGTTAATAGCCACAAAGAACTATTTGTGTCCCAGCTGAAAGTGTAGACATTAGATGTATAATGCAGAAAACAAATGCCTTTTATGGCAGTTCTTCACAATTTCTAGGTATCTACATTTAGAGCTTGATGACTACATTTTTTTATGTTGCTCCATCTCAATTAACTTAATGATTACTCCATGCTTACAGGATGTATTTGGACCCAGCTCCATTTCTTCCATTACAAGTAATGTTTTTAAAACAGGAATAGATTGGTAGTACTATAATAAGGCTAGTAGCAGTGTTCCCTTCATCTATAGAAATAAGGCTTAAGAAGCAAAAATACTGTTCGTGAAAGGAAACACTATCTTGTTTTCATCTTTTTATTCTTTTTTCTTTTTTGCATTTCAAAAGCAGACCATATACACCAGTTACTGGAATACATTTTTGAAAAGAATTAATAGGAACACTTATTTTCTGGAAAAAAATATGTGTGTGTATGTGCCTTCAAGTTGCCTGTCAACTTATGATGAACTCCATGAATTCCATAGGGTTTCCTTAGACAAGGAATACTCAGAGATTATTTTTCCCTTTTACTTCCTCTGAAATGTATCCTATAGTGCCTGGTATTTGTTTCCAAGCACTGAAAAGTACTTACCAGGACTAATGTTGCTTAGCTTCTAAGATCTAAGATCAGGTGTCTTTGGGTTATTTAGGCCCCAGGAAAATCTATAGGGTAGATTATCAAAAGCTTCTAAAGCTGCACAAGAATTGTTGTAACACAAACCACCATCAGGGGTCTCATGTTCAAAAATAGGAGCTACAAGGGAGAGCAGCAAGTGAACAATTTTGCAATTCATTCATGGTGCCTTTCAGAATTATGTGTTTGGTTCAGATGCTTCCTGACTGGTATATAATGGAGCATGCTGCTGAAGGATGTGGAGTCATTTTGTTTCCTAGAAATTGGCCACCATCTTGTCATTTCAAATCTATGAAGTATTTTGAAAGCATCCATCACTGTATCGACAGTATTTCTATTGAGAACTTTAGAGGCATTTCACTCAGAAGAAGAGCAATGTAGGAGATTTTCACACAGGGAAATTTTTCCCTGGGGAGATTGGGACAGATATGGGGCTGTTCTGGAACAGATCAGGACAGAAATGGGGCTGCCCACTTCCCTCTCCTGATCTCCTGTCGTCCTGACGCTGTGCTCGTTCTATTTCCCTCCCACTAGATTCCGTGATTTTTATTAACAAGAGTTTGTCATTAATAGAGATAGAACGAGCACAGCATGAGGATGATGGAAGATCCGGAGAGGGAAGGGGGCATGTGAAATATGGTGCTGCTTCCAGAACAGCCCCATTTCTGCCCTGATCTCTCCGGGGAATAATTTCCCCATGTGAAAATCTCCGTAGTGTGTTAAAATAATTGTGTAGAGGAACAATTAATTCCTTCTCTCCCAAAAATTGTCTTCATAAGCAGGATTAACTGTTTCAGTCTCAGTATGGGACCACAAGCTATGTTACTCACCGTTACGAAGCAGCCAGGGATGGCCCTAGCATTAGGCTACCTCATTAGGAAGATGGAGGCTTCCCACACTCCTCCACCTGGGCCTAGTGTGGTCTTTCCTTTTTTTGTAGGATAGAACTCTATGCACAACATAGTTTATTCTTTACCCTGTACCCCCTACATTAACTTCATCTCTGATGGAAGTTCCTAACTGCCATCTAGTTCTAACTCCCATCTAGTCATGGGAGGGGAGAGAAGATGGAGGAGCCACCATCTTGTCCTTTGCTTCTGACAGCAAAAACATCTTGAGCAAATCTGAGAGCATATTTTTTTTCTTCTTCTGAGAGGAAATCTTTTAATTCTGCACGTATTGTGTATGCTGAGTCTCGCCCGGCAGAGCTTTTTAGGGTGGTGGGGGAACTGACACGGGTTTCACCTGTTCAGAACCCATTACTATACCCAACAACAGCCTGCTGTGATGCATTTAACAATTTCTTTGCAGATAAAATCTCTCAGATAAGTGCCAATCTGGACACCAGGGTTTTAGCAGAATCAATTGACGAGGTGTCCAGTAACTCCGTTTATGAAGTTATATTGGATCAGTTTCAATATGTAAGTACAGATGATGTGCACAAGCTCCTTGGTAGAGTGAGGAAAACTACATGCCTCTTGACCCTTGTCCTTCATGGCTGGCCATCCAGGAGGGTGATGCCTTGAGGATGTTCCTTAGGGACATCATCAATACATCTCTTAGGGAAGATCATGTTCCATCTTGCTTGAAAGAAGCGGCAGTTAGACTGCTCCTAAACAGACCTTCCCTTGACCCTCTGGATTTGAAGAACTACAAGCCAGTCTCCTTACTACTTTTTTTGAGCAAGGTGATTGAGAGGGCAGCCGCTATTCAGCTCCAAGCTGTCTTGGAAGAAACCGATTATCTAGACCCATTTAAAACTGGCTTTAGGACAGGATTTGGAGTTGAGATGGCCATGGTTGCCTTAGCTGATGATCTTTGCCTGATCATCGACAGGGGTAGTGTGATTCTGCTGGTGCTGCTGGATCTCTCAGTGGCTTTTGACACAATAGATCATGACATCTTCTTGGATTACCTGAGAAGGTTAGGAATCAGAGGCACTTAACTGCAGTGGTTCCACTCCTTCCTCTTGGGTAGATTCCAGAGGGTGATGCTCGGGGACAGTCACTCTGCAAGGAAAGAACTTAATTGTGGCATCCCACAAGGTGCCACCCTGTCCCCAATGCTATTCGATATATATATGAAGCTGCTGGGAGAGATCAGATGCAGGCATGGGGCAGAGTGTTATCAGTATGCTGATGACACCCAGATATATTTCTCCATGTTTTGTTCTTCAGCTCTGACTTCAGATGGAGTCTCTTCTTTTAATTATTGTCTTAAGGCAGCAATGGACTAGATGAGGGAAAACAGATTGAAGCTGAAGACAGACAAAATGGAGGTAGCAGCCCAGAACCCAGGCATTGGGATCCAACCTCCAGTCCTGGATGGGGCACACTCTTCTCCAAGGACTGTGTTCACAGTCTGGGGTGCTCCTGGACCCATTGCTCCAGATGACGAATCAGGTAAATGCGACGGTCAGGAGTGCCTGGTATCAGCTTTGACTGATACGCCAGCTACTCCCTTTCCTGGAAGTTGGGGACCTTGAGAATGTGGTACACATCTGATAACCTCCTGTCTTGATTTCTGTAATGCAGTCTATATGGGGCTACCTTCGTGCTTGCTCCAGAAACTTCAACTAGTACAGAACATGGCAGCCAGACTGGTTTTGGGTACATCCAGAAGATACCATATAACACTGATCTTAAGATCACTTCACTGGCTGCCTCTCTGTTTCTGGGCTCAATACAAGGTGTTGGTTATTACCTTTAAACCCCTAAATGGCTTGGGTCCAACCTAGCTTCAGGACCACCTCCTTCCATATAATCCTTCCTGTGCACTCAGGTCCTCTGGGAGGAACTGGCTACAACCTTTAAAAACTAGGCTATTCTGCGACTGCTCGGAGGACCTTTTCGGCTATTGCTCCCAGATTATGGAACGGCCTGCTGGATGAAATCCATCATATAACCACCCTAAATAGCTTTTAAATAGCACTTAAGACAGGTCTCTTCCAGCAGGCCTTTCCTGAATAGACACCTCGCTACAGCTGCTGGCTATTGTTTATTTTGATATTTTTAAGTATGTTTTAAATTGTAAACTATCTAATTGCATTTTAAGGGGTGGTGGGATTGAGGATTTTTGATGTATATTTTAAATGTTGTAAGCTGCCCCAATTGCATTCTGTAGAGGGGTGGGATATAAATAAATAAACAAATAAATAAATAAATATTTAGGGGGATGGTTGTAGGAGTCCAACTTCCATGCATGGTTTTAATCAGGAACATTTGACCTCCTCAGTATCAATGCTTCATGTATATTCTTTCAAATTTCTGACAACTCCTAGTTGTCTCCAAGCCCAAACTGTTGCTTTCTTGTAGATGGAACATTACTACTGAATGGGGTAATCTTAAACTGCCCATTTAGTTCTAACAACATTCAAAGAGATAACTGTGTTAGTCTGTCTTAGCATAAAAAAAATTAAGTCGTCTAGTATCACATTTGAGACTAGCTGGGAAAAAGACATTTCTAGAATAAACTTTCATGGACTATAATCCACTTCATCAGATGCAAAATTCAATTCTAAGTAAAAGATCTACTTGTAAAATTCCATTTCCCTTAGATTATCTGCTGTATGGATATATGAGCACTGGAACTTTAGCATTCTTTTCCTTCTCTTTCTCCATCCTATTCCGTCATCAGTATGCATGACACTACAGAGTATAAAGAAGACAGATCTCTCTAATACTCTGTATTTGATTTGTGCATTGCATAAAAGGCAGCCTAGTTTAATCATGTACCAACTTTTGTCATTGCCGAATGAGTCAGGGAAATAAAGAGACCAGACACAAGATATGGGGTAAAATAAAGGGTCTTTATTTAACTCTACCTATTTAAATCCCTCTAAGATCTTCAGCGGGGGGAGGCAACCTAGTGAGAGAGCAGCTGAGGCTGTAGGTCTAACCGAGACCTTACCCCTCAGCTTCCCTGGGCGAACACCTGAGCCCTTGAGAATAACCCCAAAATTGGGTTACTCTCAAGCCGGCCCGTGTATGGAAGACCAACCCAAAAGTCCCCCACTCAAGCCCCACGGATTAGGGTGGGGGATTCTCCCTCGGGCCAGTCCCAAGGTGGGTCTCCTTCCCTTCCGCTAAGTCCCACAACTTTATTGGTCATTCCAGAGACCCTTCCTTCACCCAAATAGATGCCAAGGTGCACACCGAAATCTATGCCTCCCCCAATTTCAGGCCATGGATAGGGTCAAGCATACGCTTAGCCCCTATTCCCCCACCAGCCCGACCAAAAGGTCCCTCAACCCCCCCCTGAAGATCGGCCAAAAAGATTGCATTCCCCGCGTCCGAGAGGTGAACCCCGTCAGCTCGGTAGAGCTCGGATCTCTCAAACACTATGGCGGGGTGGGGGAGGTAACAACCCAAGCCCTCTGCGAGGGCATTCTTAATTTCCCTGTTGGCTCTGTGTCGAGCTCTATCGAGCAAACGGGGATCACCGTCCCCCCTCCAAACCTGACTGGGCAGGATGGCAGACCACATTATGGTAACTTCTGGCCACCTTGACCAGATTACCCCCATATCCTGGATTGCCTGAATCACCAGAGCTTTACCTTTTAATAAACCCAAATCGTTTCCACCCAAGTGGATAACGAGAATATCAGGAGGAGGCCCCTGGCACTCTTCAAACAGCAAAGGCAACAGGCCATGCCAACGAAGGCCCCTCCATCCCAACCATTCAACAATCAACTGGTCCCCGAGGGTGAGGTGAGGTCCGAAGTGACTCAACCGGGCTTGTCTCGCTGCCCAGTAGACCATACTGTGGCTGCAAATAACCACCCTTCATCTCACTAACACCGGCCTGGGACCTGGAAACAAGGAAGAAAAGAGAGAAACAAGTTAATACTATAAAGGCCGAATATATTGCCGGTATGCAGAAGAACGCCAGCGACCTATGTGCCGTATATCTTGGGACTGAAAGCCAACCGCCGCTGCGGTGGATGATGCTCCAATCCGAAAAGAATGTGTTCCAAAACGCCTACCTGCTAGGCCCAATTTGTCCAAGGCTTTTGAAGTTACGGCCCAAAACTGAAACTTGGTTAAGGGAGAAAAGTTGGCATGGACAAACAATGGACCCGGAGACGAACCCCTTGCCTCCATGTAGCGCCTAAGGGCTCTCACTGGGCAAATGTCCTGTTGTAAACATGCCTGTAACTGACATTGGGAGCCAATACCCCACTGGTCGGTTTTGGAAAAACGAAGCTTAAGCAAAACGTGCTGTTCAAAGAACTCCACGTCTGCCAACTCAAGGGCACGATTGGATCGATCAGTCCTGGAAGCTCGCACCAGCTCGCTGATATGCAGCGTGCCAAAAAACGCCACTAGAGAGGCTGAATGAAAAAGCAGCTTCTCATGGGTGAAGCACAAATGTCCTCCCAGGCGGCAAAAAGCCCCCGGAGGATATCTGGTGATAGGGGAACCCTAGTGTCCTTTACCCGGCCCCTCTCTCTTACCCAACCTTCCAGAAACTTCTGTATTGTGAAATCAGTTGTATTATCTTGGATTCCCTGTGCCTTGAGCCAGAAAGCAATGCCAGACAGCCTGGATCAAATGGATTGTGGGGCAAGCCCTTTATGATGTAAGTGTACACAAAACTGCAGTAATAATGCAACTGCAACTGGTGCCCCCTGCTGCCAATCCAGCTGTCGACAGAATTGGCTAAACTCATGCATGGCTCGGGTATAACTACGCCTAGTGGAAGGTGCCAAGGACATACCTAACGCCCTGATCACCTCGACCTCCCAAGTGTCCACAGGTGCAGGGGCATCGGGTCACCTTTGGGCCTCGCGCCGGGAGCCAACTCTCTGAAGCGCTCCATCTGCATGCGGGAAAGAGCGTCAGCAATGCCATTGTCAACGCCTGCCACATGCTTGGCCACGAACAAGATGTTATGCCACAAACATTGCAGCGTAAAGGCCCGGATGAGCCGCATGACCTGGGAAGATCGTTAGGTCAAGGAGTTTATGACATGGACCGTGGACATGTTATCACACCAGAAATGTACTGCAGAATTCGCGAGTTCTTTTGGCCATATATGCACGGCCACCAAAACTGGAAAAAATTCCAGGAACGTCAAGTCCCCAGAAATGTCTGAAGTAGTCCACTCTGGGGGCCATCTGGCTGCGCACCACCGGCCCGTGAAATAAACTCCAAATCCTATCGTTCCAGCAGCATCAGAGGCAATTTGAAAAGCTCCCTGCAATTTTCTTTCCTCCCGCCAAAATGACACGCCATTAAACAGAGCCAGAAAGTCTTTCCAAACCTGAAGATCACTGTGGATTTCAGCAGTAATACGAATCTTATAATGTGGCAAGGAGCACCCTTTAATGGCATCACACAACCAGCATAGGAAATCCCTCCCCGGAGCAATTACCTTACAGGCAAAATTGAGGTGGCAAATTAAGACCTGGAATTCCCGCAAAGTGGCTTTATTATGAGACATGAATACTGTTACTCTAGCCAGCAGGTCAGCTACCTTTGACTCAGCCAGGCGACAAAGCTGATTGACAGTGTCAATTTCAATGCCCAGAAATGTGAGGCATAAGGCCGGGCCCTCGGTTTTTTTAGGTGCCAAGGGGAGCCCCAGCTCCCCTGCCATGGCCTCAAACTGACTCAATAAATAGGCACAGCGGCCAGAGCTTGCTTCTCCTATGAACAAAAAATCATCCAAGTAGTGTATGATGCCTGTGAGTCCAGTTCTAGCTTTCAAAGCCCACTCAAGAAAAGTACTAAAGGTCTTGAATGCATTACACAAGACCGAGCAACCCATGGGTAAGGCTCTATCCATGTAAAATTCCCCTTCAAAACAAAAACCCAACAATTCGAAGTCCCTGGGATGCACTGGCAACAGACGAAATGCGGACTTAATGTCACACTTTGCCAGCTCCGCCCCCGGGCCATGCCTCCAAACCTCCCTAACAGCCGCATCAAAAGAAGTGTATTTAACCAAACATAATTCAACTGGTATAAAATCATTTACTGATTCACCCTTGGGGTATGACAAATGATGAATTAACTTAAATTCCCCCGCTGCCTTCATAGGTACCACGCCAAAGGGGGAGACCCATAAATTAGGTACAGGCGGGTTCTTAAAAGGTCCTATCACCCTACCTTCCGAAACCTCCTTCTGGATCTTTGCTTTAACAATTGCTTCCTTGCCTTTGATTGACTGCAAATTGGTAGCCCTGTAGGCTCGCCTCAGGCCCTGAAATGGAATTCTAAACCCAACTTTGAAACCATTATATAGATAACTGGCTGCCCCCTTATCTAGGTAAAACTTCAACCACTGATGCAAAACTTGTAGCTTAACTGGGCTGGGGCCCTTTTGGAGCTGGAGCATTGCTTCCTGAACCCTTGTTGCCACCTTGGCCGCCCCTTGCACACCGCAACTGGCCTCGCCCTCTGGTGCAGTTACGAAAGGAGTGGGAAGCCCCACAGATAGAGCACTTGTGGCTATATCTGCAAGGCTTCCTGTTAGAAAACCCCTGTGAAGAGAAATCCCAGCATAGAAGCTTGGGACCTTGAGCAACTCCGGATGCTGCCCTCTGAGTACCAGTTGTGGTCGCTTTCTGAACCAGGTGACCACTGTGCGTCCTTTCCCCTTGGATGGGCCGGGCCGGGGTCATGAGTTGCATCCATAACTGCGGATGCATAATATCCCAACGCAAGGAAGGATATATGTCAGCCCTCATACGGAAGGCCTCATCATATAACAGCCATGCTGGCCCAGCAAAGTCTGTGTAGGCCCTATGTATTATATTTATATATTGAAATAGGGCCGCAGCCCGCAGAGGTTGCACCTTGACTATAACCCCCGCCAGGATTAAAAATCCCGAAAGTCAATTGGACCAGGTGCACTCCACTTTCCTCTTTTTTATCTTCTCCTTCTCTTTGTCATCCAATTCGTCTTTGTCTTTTTTCTCTAGCTCCCGGTAGAGCAAGGAAAAGACATCCACGTATTCCCCTTTTATAATTTTATCCCATGTAGACTGGAGCAGGTGATCACCCAGAGGAAGGGCTAAATCCCCGAAAGGGATGGCGCCATACGCTACAGCATCGTAACCTCCAGTGGGCAAAAACCCCTGTGCTGACTGGGCACCTGACAGCCTACACGAAAAAGGGCCAACCCCCCATGGTGCTCCCGTTGACCATTGCAGAGGTGTCCAGTTTAGGGGTGATTGTTGCATAGGCCAACTTGAATGTGCTAGTGTGCCACCCCCAGCTACCTGCCCCGAATCACCCTGGCTGTTTTGTGGCAAACCACCCCAGGGCCACCAGGCAGTGTGCATGTTGGGTGCGTTAAATATGAGACACTCACCTCCTGGCAAGGGCCCACTCAGAGTAGCGGGCTGCTCCAAGATGCCCACGGGTTCAGGCACCCCCATGCCCCCAACATCCTTGGAACCTGAGGCCCCTTCAGGTTGGATCTTCTTCTCCAGGGCATCTAATCGAGAAAGAATCTCATCAGCCATTTTACTCTTTTTACCCGGTGCCCCCCCGCTGGGAACTGCTGGCGCACTAGGGGCTCCATGGACTTCCTCTAACTTCTGAATTCTTTCCAAAATGGCGGGCCAAGGAATTTCGTCCTCACTGTTGCTGGATGATACCTGTGCTGGCACTTCCTGAGGCTTCGGTGGTGGCTTGGGGGCTGGGCCCTTGCCCTTACCCCCCTTCTTTCCTTATTTAGGGGCCATATGATACCAATGTTATTATTACTATTACTGATGTTAACAATTACAAAGTTATTAAAGTCCACAATGTTAAAGCAATTTTGAAGACACCAAGCCCAAATTAGGCAAATGCAAACACAATATTATTATTATTGTTATTATGATTATTCCAGGCCTCCCTAGGCCACACTGTTGCAAGGACCAACACAAGACTCTACAGGCCCAAGCAGGCTTCACTAGGCCGCACCGTGATGAAAGGAGTATAGGCCAGGCCCAGTAATAAGGCTCAAAGGTGTCAGCAGGCCCCACTAGGCCGCACCAGGGGTTGAGTAGGCCCGATTAGGCCTCAGGCCATAATAGGCCGCTAGGCCCAATGCTGTAGGCGCACGCGACCCACAATACGGCCGCAACTCCCCCCGGTGAGCCCTCAAGGAGGCCACTCAACCCTTCTCCTAAGTCCCAAAGCACGAGGCCTACTAGGCCCACCGAACACCATGTGGCACAGGCTCCAGGCAAACTAGGCCCCAAATAGGCCGCTAGGCCTCGCTAAAGAGTCTGAGGGTGGGAAAACGGTGGGGGAGGAGGATCCGGCAGTCACAAAGCGCCGCCAGACCCAGACCGCCCGTCTTCAGGCCACGCGTGGCCGAGACCCTTCGGGACCGCTGCACTGGGGCCCGGGACTAAGCCCAGACGCACCACCTGCCGATCACTCGCTGCTCGAAGCACTCTCCCGCTAGACACACGCCGTCATCCGAGCACTCTCTGCCCGCCAAGCACTCCCTGCTCACCAGGCGCTAGCCACCCACCACTCACTCACCCCCACCGGGCACCCACCACCCGCCAAGCGCTCCCCACTCACCAGGTGCCCGCCGCGCACCAAGCACTCTCGGCCCACCAGGCACTCGCTGCCCACCAGGCACTCGCTGCCCACCAGGCACTCACCGCCCGCCGCCCGGGGCCCACATCTCCCACCAGACCGCCAAGCACCCATCATTTCATAAAACCACCACCCTCCATCCCTCTACTCCCTGGATCGCTGTCTCCACTCCACACTTTGTCTGGCAATCAGAAAATCCAAGGGGAGTAGGGAGGGTGGAGCAGCCTTAAATAGGCCCTCGGCTCCGCCCCTCCCCCTCCATGATGTGGGTGCTACAGCGCCCCGCATCACAAGGAGGGTCTCCACCCCCTCCCCTTCTTCAAATGCCAATTCCCCTCCAACGGGCTGTGCCCGTCTTGGGGGAATCGGGGTTATAAAGGTTCTTTTGACTATAAACAAAGAACCCACCACCAACAAACATCCACTATGCATTCACCTTTGTAGCACTATACACAGATAGTCTATACTGAAATCTTTCTTCTGAGAAACAGTCTGAACAACATACCATTACATTGACTGATTTATCAGTTCCTAGAATTCATTTTGAATTTTTCCTAATGTTTCTGCTTCTATAGCCTTCTTTTTAGTCAGAATATTACTATTTGTAATCTCAATGGAATATAATTATACATAGAAGACTTTCAAATGATTTTCCCTGAAAGATATGCACAGCAGTCTACATAACTGACATTTTCTGAAAATAGAAAATTGACTTTCCGATTAGAAAATGTGTTTTTCTTCTAAAAGTGTCCCAATTATACCAACATTTCTTTTCTTGCAAGTTGTACTTAACAGATGGGCAGAAAAGTGACATCTGCATGCTAGCTTATGGGTTGGTCCCTAAATGTTCATGAACTTAGAGTTAAATAAATGAATAATAACAATAATAATTAGAATTCCAATATCTGTTGTAGAGTTTATGGTAGCCATATTTCTTGATCTAGGTCAGGTTTTTTAGAATTTCCTGGACTAAGTATAGATAGCTCACCTGAGGTTTTCTAGCAGGAGTGTCTGGGAGTGACAGCCTGTGGTCACAGACCGGGAAGCAACTACCAGTATATGGAAGTAAAGCTTGCACCTTTTAAGCATCTAGGGTGTCTGTACTGTTGCTTCCAAGAACTCCAGGTCTCTGAACACAAAACCTGTCATCTGAATTCTCATGTAATAGGGCAATGCAGATTAGACAACCTGGTTTCCATGTTGTCCACACACACATCTGTAAAGTCCACTGTTTTCTCCCCCTCCCCCAACACACATGAAAGGAAGATTAAAATTTCAAAGTACTACTAGTATTATATAAACCCTAACTTACATAGGCCTCTCCAGTCTAGTTAGTTACTCTGGATTTTCTTCCTTTCTGCTAAATTCCCGACAAGCCCAACTTCTAAAGATCACCTAATCCCAGGACTCAAATATTATTTGGAGTGGGTCAGGACAAACTTGTAAGTTAGGCATTTCCAATCATAGAATCATAGAACTGGTGGGGACTTTAAGGGTCATCCAGGAGGGAAGGGGCAAAATGGGGGCACTGCCTCCAAGTAAGAATTCAACCCCATGTTTCTGACATTACAGTAATTTACAGCATCATCTGAGCATTTAGGAATAACACTTGAGGCATCAAAAGCAAAGGGGGTTTGCAACATTACCAAGGAATTGTGAATGCAGCAACTGTAAGAGTTCTAGCTGTGAACCGTTTTAAATGCCCCATTCTCTGCAATAATAGAAATTTGGTGACTGAAGGGAAATTTCATGGGGGCAGAATTTTTATGGGCAATGCAATTCGCTTCCCCACCCAATATATACATCCCTGGGGCCATCTAATCTAAACCCCTCTCATAGATGAATCAACTGCCAAGGCAGCCACACTTGAGAGGTAGCCACCTAATCTCTATTTATAAACCTCCAGAGAAAGAGAGTCCACTAGCTTCTGTTTTACTCCCAAACACCTCAGGAATCAGGATGGCTGACCACTGGTTTAGTGGACCACAAGCTGAATATGAGTCAGCAGTGTGATGCAGCAGTGAGAAAAGCCAATGCGATTCTAGTCTTCATCAATAGGAGTATAGTGTCTATATCAGGGTTTTTCAACCAGGGTTCCCTGGAACCCTAGGGTTCCACAAGAGGTTTCTAGGAGTTCTGTGAGATATTGAGGGGGCGTGGCCAGGAGTGGCTGGCGTTTTAAGCCACTCCCACACCCCTCAGGAACACCAGCCAGCAGCCAGAGGGACTCTAAGCCTGAAGCAGCCTCTTCTCCCCATTCCACCGGGCCAGAGGGCTGTGGAAGGCCCTGAGGACTTCTGGAAGCAGAGCAGCAGCAGGAGGGGGCGTGGCCAGGAGTGGCTGGCGTTTTAAGCCACTCCCACACCCCTCAGGAACACCAGCCAGCACCCAGAGGGACTCTAAGCCTGAAGCAGCCTCTTCTCCCCATTCCACCAGGCCAGAGGGCTGTGGAGGGCCCTGAGGACTTCTGGAAGCAGAGCAGCAGCAGGAGGGGGCGTGGCCAGGAGTGGCTGGCGTTTTAAGCCACTCCCACACCCCTCAGGAACACCAGCCAGCAGCCAGAGGGACTCTAAGCCTGAAGCAGCCTCTTCTCCCCATTCCACCGGGCCAGAGGGCTATGGAGGGGCCTGAGGACTTCTGGAAGCAGAGCAGCAGCAGGATGGGGCGTGGCCAGGAGTGGCTGGCGTTTTAAGCCACTCCCACACCCCTCAGGAACACCAGCCAGCACCCAGAGGGACTCTAAGCCTGAAGCAGCCTCTTCTCCCCATTCCACTGGGCCAGAGGGCTGTGGAGTGCCCTGAGGACTTCTGGAAGCAGAGCAGCAGCAGGAGGGGGCGTGGCCAGGAGTGGCTGGTGTTTTAAGCCACTCCCACACCCCTCAGGAACACCAGCCAGCAGCCAGAGGGACTCTAAGCCTGAAGCAGCCTCTTCTCCCCATTCCACCGGGCCAGAGGGCTGTGGAGGGCCCTGAGGACTTCTGGAAGCAGAGCAGCAGCAGGAGGGGGCGCGGCCAGGAGTGGCTGGTGTTTTAAGCCACTCCCACACCCCTCAGGAACACCAGCCAGCAGCCAGAGGGACTCTAAGCCTGAAGCAGCCTCTTCTCCCCATTCCACCGGGTCAGAGGGCTGTGGAGGGCCCTGAGGACTTCTGGAAGCAGAGCAGCAGCAGGAGGGGGCGTGGCCAGGAGTGGCTGGCATTTTAAGCCACTCCCACACCCCTCAGGAACACCAACCAGCAGCCACAGGGACTCCAAGCTTGCAATTGGCGTCAGCTGAGGCCGGGGATGGAGTGGGGGCGGAAATTGGAGTTGTGCTGGGGACAGGGAGGTATGGTAGGAACAGAGTGAACAGATGGTACAAAAGAAGGCGGGATCGCTGTTTGTTAGCTATCCCACCTTCAGTTCACCCTGTTTCTCGGAATGGATTGGAGAGCGTACCAACCATTCCACAGAACCTTACTTTGCTCCTTTGCAATGCCAGGTCGGTTAAGAATAAAACTCATATTATTTACGATCTACTCTTGGATGAGGATGCCAACCTGGCGTGCTTCACAGAAACCTGGCTGGGAGAGGATAGTGCTGTCACATGGGCGCAGGCCCTCCCAGCCGGGTATTCTGTCAGTGAGCGGGTGAGGGGAAGTGGGCAGGGGGGCGGAGTGGCTCTGGTTTATAAGAACAATCTGACTTTGACCAGGATACCTGTCCGAAACACAGTCCACTTTGAGTGTATGTACCTTAGTCTGAGGACCAGGGATAGTTTGGGGATTCTGCTAGTATACCGACCACCCCGTTGTCTAGCAGACTCCATAACTGAGCTGACACAGCTGGTCTCAGAGTTGCTGTTGGAGTCTCCCAGACTTTTAGTTTTGGGGGACTTCAACATTCCACTTGAGAACAGCTTGACAAATTTGACTGGTGCAGCTCAGGAGTTCATGAAAACCATGACAAACATGGGCCTATCCCAAATGGTCATCGGGCCCACACATTGTGCGGGTCATACCCTCGATGCGGTCTTCAGTACGGAACAGGAATATCCGTGGGCGGAGGTTATAAAAACCACCGCATTGTCATGGACGGATCATTTCCTGGTCAAGATGGAGCTAAGAGCCACTGTCTGCCCCACCGGGGGTGGTGGACCTATTAGAATGGTCCGCCCTCGAAGGCTAATGGAACCAATAGGATTCCAGAAAGCCTTGGAGGGTTTAATGGTTGGTAACGCCGGTGACCCTGTCGAAACTTTGGTTAATACCTGGAACAACGATCTTACCAAGGCTATCGACACGATCGCTCCCAAGCATCCTTTCCAACCCGCTTCAAACCGTAAGCCATGGTATACAGCAGAGCTTAGGAAAATGAAGCGGGTTGGACAACGACTAGAGCGCAACTGGTGGAAAACTCGACTCTTATCCGACAGGACTCGTCATAGGAACTTTCTTTGGTCCTATCGAGAGGCAATACGTGCAGCACAGAGATCCTTCTCCTCTGCACGTATTGCGTCTGCAGAGTCTCGTCCAGCAGAGATGTTTAGGGTGGTAAGGGAGATGACGCAGGTTATTCCTGTGCAGAACCCGTTGCTTAACCCAACGACGGCCTGCTGTGATGCGTTTAACAATTTCTTTGCAGATAAAATCTCTCAGATAAGAGCCGACTTAGATACCAGTAATTTGGCAGAAACAATTGACGAGGTGTCCAGCAACTCCGTTGATGTCAGTTTACTGGATCAATTTCAATCTGTGAGTACTGAGGACGTGGACAAACTACTTGGTAGGGTTAGGAAGACGACCTGCCCTCTCGATCCTTGCCCTTCATGGCTGGCCATCCAGGGGGGGACTGCCTTGATGATGTTCCTTAAGGACATCATCAATGCATCCCTCAGAGAAGGGTGTGTTCCATCTTGTTTAAAGGAAGCAGCCGTTAGGCCGCTCCTGAAAAAATCTTCCCTTGACCCCCTGGACATGAACAACTATAGGCCGGTTTCTATGTTACCATTCTTGAGCAAAGTGATCGAGAGGGCAGTTGCGCTTCAACTCCAAGTGGTCTTGGATGAAACCGATTATCTAGACCCATTTCAAACTGGCTTTAGGACGGGATTTGGAGTTTAGACTGCCATGGTTGCCTTGACAGATGACATGCGTCTAAGCATTGACAGGGGTAGTGTGACCCTGTTGGTGGTTTTAGACATCTCAGCGGCTTTCAATACGATAGATCATAGCATCCTCTTGGATCGCTTGAGGGGGTTAGGAATCAGAGGCACTGCGCTCCAGTGGTTCCGGTCCTTCCTCTCGGGCAGGTCCCAGAGGGTGTTGCTCGGGGACAGCTGCTCCAGCAGAAAGGAGCTTACTTGTGGTGTTCCACAGGGCGCCATCCTGTCCCCGATGCTGTTTAACATTTATATGAAGCCGCTGGGTGAGATTATTCGCAGTTATGGGGCTGGGTGTTATCAGTACGCTGATGACACCCAGATCTATTTCTCCTTGCCCCTATCATCGGCCTCGAATTCCGATGGCGTCTCTCCTCTTAATGATTGTCTTAAAGCAGTAATGGGCTGGATGAGGAAAAACAGATTGAGATTAAATCCAGATAAAATGGAGGTGCTCACGGTAGCGGCCCCAAAACCAGGAGTTGGGTTGCAACCTCCAGTCCTGGATGGGGTCACGCTCTCCGTTAAGGACTGTGTTCGCAGTCTGGGGGTGCTCCTTGATTCATCACTTCAGATGACGAGTCAGGTGAATGCGACAGTCAGGAACGCCTGTTATCAGCTTCGGCTGATACGCCAGCTGCGCCATTTCCTGGAAGTAAGGGACCTCGAGACTGTGGTGCACGCACTGGTAACCTCCCGTCTAGATTTCTGCAATGCGCTCTACATGGGGCTGCCCTCATGCTTGGCCCGGAAACTTCAGTTGGTACAAAATATGGCAGCCAGAGTGGTCTCGGGAACATCTCGGAGAGACCATATAACTCCAGTATTAAAATCTCTCCACTGGCTGCCAATCAGTTTCCGGGCCCAGTATAAGGTGTTGGTTATTACCTTTAAAGCCCTAAATGGCTTGGGTCCAACTTATCTCCGGAACCGCCTCCTCCCATACAATCCTCCCCGCGCACTCCGGTCCTCTGGGAGGAATTTGCTTCAGCCACAAAAATCTAGGCTGTCTGCAACCTCCCAGAGGGCCTTTTCGGTAATCACCCCCAAATTGTGGAATGACCTGCCGAATGAGATCCATCAGATAACAAGCCTGAGTGGCTTTAAAAAAGCACTAAAGATGGATCTCTTTCGGCAGGCCTTTCCTAATTAGATCCCGGCCTCAGGGGATCCTGGCCTCTTCTAGGCTGCTGGCCATTTATTATATTTATTGTATTTATAGTTTTAAATGTGATTTTAGATTAGTTGTTTTAATTTATATTTGTTCAATTTTTTTATGGGGGAGGGTGGGAGTGGGGGTGTTTAGGGATTTTATTTGTATTGTATTTTAAATTTTGTAAGCCGCCCCGATTGTTTTAACAGAGGGGCGGGGTATAAATAATTTATTATTATTATTATTATTATTATTATATTGAGATTGGGGAAAAAAACTTTTCTTTTCTTTTTTTAGCTGTAGATATAATAATTTTTAGGCAAGGGTTCCCTGAGACCTGAAAATTGTTCCAAGGGTTCCACCAGGGTAAAAAGGTTGAGAAAAGCTGGTTTATATCGAGGGAAGTAATAGTGACACTCTGTTCTGCTTTGGTTAAACCTCACCTTTAATACTGTGTCCAGCTCGGGGCACTACAATTCAAGAAGGATGTTGACAAGCTGGAGTGTCCAAAGGAGTGTGACCAAAATGGAAAATGGCCTGGAAACTGTGCCCTATGAGGAACAGCTTAGGGAACTGGGCATGTTTAGCCTGGAGAAGAGAACGTTAAAAGGGCACCTGATAGCTGTGTTTAAATATTTGAAGGGATGTCATACTGATGATGGATCAAGCTTGTTTTCTTCTGCTCCAGAGACTAGGACATGGAGCAATGGACTCAAACTATGGGAAAAGAGATTCTACCTAAATATTTGGAAGAATTTTCTGACAGTAAGAGCTGTTCAGCAGTGAAACACACTGCCTTGGAGTGTGGTGAAGTCTCCTTCTTTGGAAGTTTTTACACAGAGCCTGGACTTGTTTATCTCGGATTGGCCTTTTTAGTCATCACCGCGCTTGCAGAAAGTGCGGGATGTGTCCTTCCTGAATCTTCGTTTGCGAAGAAAAGCCAGAGAGAGAGAGAGGATGGCCATCTGTCAGGCTTGTTTTGATTGTGTGTTTCTGCATGGTAGGGGGTTGGATGGTCCTTGTGGTCTCTTCCAATTCTATGATTCTATGAATTTCTTCCTAAAGTTTAGTTCAAATCTTCTTTCCTGTAATTCTTATTCTAAACCATAGTCCCATTACAGTCATATAATTTCAAGAGTAATGAAAGAAAAGGTTTATTTTAATTCTGAAATTACATTTCTATATTTCTGAAATTATAGTGTGGCACACAGTGAAGTTTTTCTTGTAGCAGACTACTCCAAAATAATCCCACACCTGTTTTTTCTATCTTTGTTAAAAAAAAAAACATCCAGCCTATAAGAAAGTGTACTACAAATATTACTTGCTATTTAATAACATCTTTTTGCTTAATAATAACATAATTTTGATCTTTAAAAAAATCTAGTTAACAAATGAAATGGCAGATACACCAAAATTACAATGCTTTACTTTTCTGGCTGTTTCATTGCAAAATTATGAATTATCTCTTTGAGATCAATCTGTCTTGCAAGATTCATCCTCAACAGACATAATATTTTGGAGCAATAACTATTCTTACTGTACAGTAGAATATCGGTTGTTTTGAGGGATGCTAGCTTGCTATAGCTCTTTCACCTTTTGCCAAGTCATGGGCAGTATCCAAAAACATTTTTGCTAGACTGAAAATCACTTACAGTTTTGTTTTGTAAATCTTATTAAATAGAATAAGTAGTGGTCATTTATACTTCCACCTCCAAGGTAGACTTGAAGATTTTTCTGAAGCATTTCACACACACACACACACAGAGAGAGAGAGAGAGAGAGAGAGAGAGAGAGATCAGAAAGATCTGTCAAATACTTATATACTCACATATATTTACTCACATATATTTTCAGCCTGTAAATCATATCAGCAGCGCTGACTCCTGTTGTCCCGGGGGTCAATTTGGCTAACCATTATTATGCTTTTTCCCTCCCTCAGATCACTGCACAAGTTTTGAGAAAGTGTGTCACACAGGCAAGCACAAATCTCTCTGTCTCTCTGACCCTGGAGTGGGAATCATGTTGCCCTTCAGATGTTGCTGAATTGCACCCCCCAGCATTCTTCACCATTGGCTCCAGCTGCTGGGACTTGCAGTCCAACAATATCTAGAGGGCCACATCATTTCCATCTCTTCAAATCCAACAGTGAGCTGGCAACTCACTGTTCAGAATGACGCCTTTCCCTGCTCTAATCTATTTTTTGATTGGCTCAACCAAATCTTGCATTTAGGTACCTCACTGTAATAAGACTACAGCCTAGGCCAAGGGATTCTGGATCTCTTCATCTTTTACCATTCCAGCATTCACGTTTATCTAGTGTCAGAGCAGGAACCACAGGTCCAGAGCAATTCTCCCACCATTGGACATGGCATGCAAAGAGCAGTCCACCATACACATTGTTCACACACACGTTCCCCAGATCAGAGGAGGAGGAGACAGTTGCAACTCCTTCTAGCCACAGGAGAAGGAAGAGACATTGGTAGCAGAGTACATCTCACCCACAGAAGAACAACCAAGAGGAGACCAAGCTGGTGGCAGCCCCCAACCACCCAAGGAATAACAAAAGGAAGCAGAGAAAGAGCCTGAAGAAGGAAAAGCAGCTGTCACATACACACCCAAGAAAGGAGGAGGAAAAAGCATAGTGTTGTCTGTCCCCCACCAGAAAAAGAAAGATAAATTTCTTTTGTGACACCAGCCCTTCACAAGAACAGCTTTTTCTTCAGTGCCTTTCCACATCCCTCCTAGCATAGTGCAGCATCACCAGGGTGGCGGGGGAGGTGATTTTGGCCAAATAATTATCAGAGAATAAAAATATCTGGTGCCAAAAACAATTGGCTGATAGTAGCAGAGAAGATACTTATATGCAGTGTACTGGTTCTAAATAGACAGATAATTAAAAGTGGTTGCCCAAAAACTCAAACAATAATCACATGTCCTGGCACACTGCACCACAACAAAGAGGCCCAGGTGGTGGAGCAATGGGGATTAAATGCCATTCCACCCTCTTCCTCTTCCTCTTGCTGTTTCATGATCTACCCACTCTCCAACCTCTAACACAATGTAAGTTTGCTGGTTGCTTTCAGGGCTGGGTAGGATCCCCCCCCCCTTTTCCATAGTTGTTATTGCCTACCCTACACTATTGAAAGGGGAATGATAATTGGCCTTAATGATGGTTTCTTAAAAAGGCCTTCACTTGTCAGGTTGTGGGGGGAGAAAGGAGGACTTCAGTGAACACCTGTGGTACCCTTTAGCTGAAGGATAGGTCTCTGGAACTACCATAACAAGTCATGGGGTTGGGGTTGGGAAGGGGGTTGTTCTTTGGGCTGGCCAAGGGTTGGGTTCTTGCTAGTGGTCATGTAACTTGGGAGGGGGTCTCATCCTCAGATCGGCCTCCTAGTAGATGGTTGGCTGGGCATCAGCCTAGCTTCTGGGTTCCCACCTGGGGCTCAGGTGCTTTGCCCAGTGGATGCTGGGGTGGTAGATCTGGGGAGATCACTTCTTCTGCAGCAGCTCACACACTAGGTAGCTCCCACCTTCTTGCATATCCCAGGGAGTAAGACCTAAATAGGTAACAGGATAAATAAATGGCCCATATTACAACCCAGCAATTTGTGTACTGTCTTGTTATTTCATGTGTTGGCTATCAAAGTCTGAAACATCTTCAGAGCCAAGTCACTGTGGGAGGGAAGGCCAG
Organism: Gambelia wislizenii; assembly: GCA_030847615.1. NCBI lineage: Eukaryota > Metazoa > Chordata > Lepidosauria > Squamata > Crotaphytidae > Gambelia > Gambelia wislizenii. The sequence goes on from JAUMIR010000004.1 coordinate 154,837,218, forward strand.
GAAAATCTTTGGTGCCATAGCATAGGCAATTTTTCAAGTCACCACTTGTATAGTGTATTGGCACTGAGGATCTTTCAGAGGCAAACATTGAGGAAATTGCCTGTCAGGAGAGCTGCACTTTAGCTGTAGCAGTTTCTCAATGCAACAGGCCCCTTCTAAGGGGAGAAGGCCAATTTGCTGCTCCCACTGCTACAAGACCCAAGGCAATCAAGTCTTACATCAAAGCATGGGGAACAATCGGCCAATGGATAAATACAAGAACTGAACAAAAGCACTTATTAGAGGAAGGAATGTACAACTGGCTAATATATTAATGGGGTCCACACAATGACATACTCTGCATATTGGTTAAAGGTGAACAGTGTATATTTTCTCCTCCAGCATAAGGAGAGACAACATGGTGTAGTTGTCTGAGTGTTGTACTAGGACTCTGGGACACCTGGGTTTGGAACCCTGCCCAGCCGTGGAAACCCTCTGGATTACCTTTGGCAAGTCCCACTCTCTTGGTCTCAGAAGAAGGCAATGGCAAACTCCCTCTGAATAAATTTTGCCATGAAAACCCCATGATAGAGACAAGTCAGAGTGTACTTGAAGACACATAACACCCAATGAGAAATCTAGAACCGTGGTTATATAAGAACCTAGCCTAGGATGTTAATTATCAGAAGAATACTCCATACTAAAACTGAGAGATGCATTGGTTTATTTTGATTTTTTTATTCTTATTATATTTGTTTGCTTTTACAATGATTTAATTGCTTCCTTTCTCTCTTCTCTTTTTAGAAGTTTCTATTGCTATATCTTCCTTTTGAAATTGTTTCTAATAATGCTTGTCCTATAACTAGCATTCATTGTTTGTTTTATTGGAGTTATACTTTGCCTTTCTCCCAAGACGGGACCCAAGGCATCTTACAATAACTAAAAAATACAGTTCAAATATCACAATTTTAAAAAATTAAAAGAGCATTAAATTAATTTCCACATAATTAAAAACACAACATGAATTAAAAACAAAAAAACAATCAAAATACAACATTAAAACATTAAAAGCAGCACACCAATTAAAATTCCCTTCTCAGATGTCTGCCTAAATAGAAACATCTTCAACTGCTGACAAAAAGAAAGTAGGGAGGGGGCCATCCAGACCTCCTGTGAAAGGGAGTTCCACAGTCTGGGATCAGCCATGAAGGCTCTCTCCGAAGTCCTCATCAACCACACCTGTGAAGGTGGTGGGACTGAGAGAAAGCCCTCCCCTGCTGATATTAACACTTTGGCTGGCTTGTATAGGGAGATATGTTCTTTCAGATAATCTGGACCTAAGCCATTTAGGGCTTTAAAGGTCAAAAACAGTACTTGTTATATGAGATAATGATAATGATAATAATAATAGAAACTTTTTGGCCTGAGGGCATGTAAGGGATGCACACAGGGGAAGGAAGAACAGCAGTTTAGAGTTTCAGTTTTATATGATCCCAGGGTTTAAATATGGAAGTGTCAGGTCCTTGGGCAGCTTTGCCTGGACCTAAAGCTAGAAGGGTTCTGAAATCAATTTGTAGTGGTTTGTGTGTGTTTAGAACCCCTCAGGGTTGTATTATGTGGGGAAATAATTATTGTAATGTAAAACAATCTTGTGTACCCCATTCACATACAAAGATAAGTCTAGGAATTTTCCCTGCATGCTTCTGTTCTCCCAAACTCCCTTTCTCTTATTTCACTGGGCACTTCCAGCCAACTGGACTGATGGGTCATTCAACATATGACCTAATTTAAATTTTATTGCTTTTTAAAAGGGCTAGATTCCTGGAATTTTTAATACATTTTTATTTTTAGACTCATACCTCCAACATTGAAGGGTTATGGTTCCCAGTTTGAAGACTTAAAGCTCAATTTAATTGTTGGTTTTTTTTACAAAATTTTGTTTTTCTTTTTATCTGATCACCTCAGCTGCTTTTGGTCTCTCTCGGCTCAGCTGGAGACAAAGGCAATAATGCAATAAAGAAATTATGGCTGAAGCACCTGCTCCTAGCCTGTCTGCTATTTTAAGCCTGGAGAAACTGAATAGTCTGAATTATAGAAGATGGGCTTTTTGTTTTGAAACATACCTGAATGCCATGGGACTTATTGATGTTTTACACAAACCCAGACCTGCTCAGGGAAGAGAGAGGAATGATTTTGATAGTAATGATCAAAAGGTCTTAGCCTTCATAATTCTAGCAGTTGATCAAGGATTAGATTCTAAAATCAAAGGTGAGAGAACAGCAAAAGCTGCTTGGGACACTTTGAAAGATCTATGTGATGTTCCATCTACGGGAAATAAAGTTGCATTGATGATGAAATTTGTAAACATGAAACTAATGAATCCCAAATTTTTAGATGAACATGTTAATAATTTCAGAGCTACATTAGCAGAATTACAATCTCCTGGAAAAGAGATTCCAAAGTCTATGCAAGTTGGGATTTTTTTTTTAGCAAGGTTACCAAAGTTTTACAATCCCATAATAAACACTTTGCAATTAAAGAATGATTTAACTCTACCAGAAGCCTATATTCAAATAAAAGAATTTCATCATAGGCAAAATTTTATGCAAAATGACAAGTTTGAATCCAGAAATTCTAACATTAACCAGCAAGCCAATTTAGCTGAAAAAGAAAAGTAGCATTTTAAACGGAATGCTACACACTTCAAACCCCCCTCCTCTTCTGAGCCAAATGGGGTGCAATTCAAGGCTTCAAAGGGAAAGGAACAGTCATTCTCACAGCAAGGGATGACTGGCCAGAGGCAAGAGAATGCAAAAGGCCATAGAGATAGAGAAGCTAATGCTAAACAGAAATTTAACATTGGATTGGCTTATGAAAAGGTTATGCAAGCTTCTGGAAATGAATATAGATTCCTTCATCATAGATTCTGGAGCTAGCAACACATTTATTAATAAAAGGGAATATTTCCAAGATTTTAATGAAGAAGTAAAATTCCCTGTGTTTCTTGCAAATGGAGATTCTGTTACATTGCAAGGAATTGGGACTGTGTGTCTTCCTATGAGATTTGGAGATAAGACAAAGGGAATTAGGGGCATACTTATCAAATTTGCAGATGACACCAAATTGGGAGGAGTAGCTAATACCCTAGAGGACAGGATCAAAATTCAGAATGACCTGGATAGACTGGAGAGCTGGGCCAAAGCTAACAAAATGAAATTCAATACGGAGAAATGTAAAGTACTGCATTTAGGGCGGAAAAATGAAATGCATAAATATAGGATGGGAGAGACCTGGCTGAATGAGACTACGTGCGAAAGGGATCTAGGAGTCCTAGTAGACCACAAGTTGAACATGAGCCAACAGTGTGATGCGGCAGCTAAAAAGGCCAATGCAATTTTGGGCTGTATCAATAGAAGTATAGTGTCTAGATCAAGGGAAGTAATAGTGCCACTCTATTCTGCCTTGGTCAGACCTCACTTAGAATACTGTGTCCCGTTCTGGGCACCACAATTCAGAAAGGATATTGACAAATTGGAGCGTGTCCAGAGAAGGGCAACTAAAATGGTGAAAGGTCTGGAAACAATGCCTTATGAGGAGAGACTTAGGGAGCTGGGTATGTTTAGCCTGGAAAAAAGACGGTTAAGAGGTGATATGATAGCCCTGTTTAAGTATTTGAAGGGATGTCACGCTGAGGATGGAGCAGGCTTGTTTTCTGCTGCTCCAGAGACTGGAACACGGAGCAATGGGTGCAAGCTCCAGGAACAGAGATTCCACCTCAACATGAGGAGGAACTTTTTGACAGTAAGAGCTGTTCGGCAGTGGAACACACTCCCTCGGAGTGTGGTGGGGTCTCCTTCCTTGGAGGTCTTTAAACAGAGGCTGGATGGCCATCTGTCGGGGATGCTTTCATTGTGATTTCCTGCGTGGCGGGGGGTTGGACAGGATGGCCCTCGTGGTCTCTTCCAACTCTGCAATTCTATGATTCTATGATTCTATGATTCTATTAATAATTATGGACACTCTTTACACCCCGACCTCAAGAGCTCCCTCTATTCAGTAAAAATGGGCACATCTAGAGGCAACAGAGTAGTTTTCAAAAAGAATGCATGTTATGGTCATCATAGCAAACATTTGATTTTTAAAGGCACTCTAAAGGATGATGGCCTTTATCACATGGAGATCAGTGATTCAAATGCCAATGTTGCCACTCTGTAAACACAAAGACTGCATAAATTTATGGCATAAAAGATTTGCTCATTAAAATGTTGAATGCATAAAGAAATTGGCTAACCAAGAGCTAGCAAGAGACTTTCATTTCAAGAACTGTTGTGTGACTGAAAGGTGTGTGGAATGCATTAAAGTTAAGGCTCCGGCACCTTCACACAAGCCTCTCACAGAAAGACAATCTACTAAAAGTCTTGAGTTGATACACTCTGATCTCTGTGGGCCATTTAGTTAGAAATCAGTTGGTGGAAACCTCTATTTCTTGACACTCACAGATGACTACAGCAAATATTGCCATTGCTACCTCCTAAGGGAGAAACGTCAAGATTTTGAAAAGTTCAAAGAACACTTTAATTATGTCACTAATAAATTCAATTATAAAATTCAAAATTTGAGGATGGATAATGGCTCTGAGTTTGTCAATACTCAATTTGATGAGTTCTTAAAGGAACATGGCATCAGACACCAGACTACTGGGATTTATAGTCCTCAACAAAATGGTTTATCGGAGAGAATAAACCACACCTTAAAGGAAATGGCAGTTGCAATGCTTTTACAGGCTAAGATGTCTAAAGCTTATAGGTCTGAGGCAATTCTCACAGACACATACTTATAAAATAGACTTCCAAACAGATCCAGAGATGTTACTCCATTTGAATTGTGGCATGGTGTGAAACCCAGACTGAACCATCTCAGGGTTTTTGGATCAGAAGCTTATACATACATTCCCAAACAGAAAAGAGACAAACTGGACTGTAGAAGTGAAGAGGGAATTTTTATTGGCTATGCCAAAGGTGCTTACAAAATCCTGAACCCTGATGGATGCACAATGAGAATAACAAGTGCTGTTTATGTTGATGAAAGACCTCATTTTAATTCTAAATCCAAACAAAGATTTCTACTCAGATGTGTTTGCAGTGGAAGAAGATTCTGATTCCCACCACCAGCAGCCACAGCGTGTGCAGCTCTTTCACCCTCCTTCAAGTGCTTCACATCCAGAAGGGGCTCCCTCACCCCAGGACTTACCAGAGGACTGAGGACCGGACAGCGCACCACGGGCAAAGCCAGGAACTCAAGTCTAGGTGAGATAGTCTGCGAGGGGTAACAGGGGAGTGCCTCATTTGAGATTCTCCTATCTAGCCACAGGGGAAAGCCATCTGGAACCCTCTGACTGGCAGAAGATCAAGGGACTGCCAAAGTCTGATTCTGAGATGGGTGAAAGCAGCAATGGAGGAAATGGAGTCTTCATATAAAAATAAAACTTGGACTTTGACAGAATTGCCAAAAGGCAAGAAGGCAATTTGCTGCAGATGGGTCTTTACAACAAAGCAAAATGCAAAAGGGGAGATTGAAAGATATAAAGCCAGACTTGTAGCTAAAGGTTACAATCAGCAATTTGGAGAAGATTTTCATCAAACTTTCTCCCCAGTAGTTACACACACAACTATTAGAACCTTATTGGCTGTTGCAACTTCCAAGTAAATGCATGTACAACACCTAGATGTGAAAACAGCATTTCTTTATGGAGATCTAGATGAGGAACTGTACATGCAACAGCCTTCAGGATTCGAAGTACCTGGAAAGGAGCATCTAGTATGTAAACTTGAGAAAAGCTTGTATGGATTAAAACAAGCAGCCAAGAAATGACACGAACAGCTAAATCTGCTCCCTATCAAAGAAAGATTTACTCCAGGTACTGTTGACCAATGTGTTTATAAAAGTTTCAGAAACAATAGATGGACTTACATTGCAAGTTATGTTGATGATTTGATTCTGTGCAGTCAGACAAAGCAGATAGTCAAGAGATACTCCTGAATCTCCAGAAAGAAATAGATATTAAAAGTCTTGGAGACATCTCACACTATCTTGGAGTACAAATTGAAAGAGACTATGATGGAAGCTTCTTTCTTAATCAAAATCAAAAGATTATAGATCTTCTGGACTGTCTTGGTTTAAAAGATGCAAAAGATGCTCAAACTCCAATGGAAGTAGGTTTCTTAAAGAACAATGAGGCATCTGAACCCTTGAGAGACAGTGAAAAATACAGAACTGCAGTTGGAAAACTTCTGTACATAGCTAATTTCACTGATATTGCAAATGTTATTGGCATCTTATTTAGAATGGTTAATTCTCCTACTCTTTGAGATTTTACTGCAGTGAAAAGAATTTCAAGATATTTAATATCAACCGCTGACTTCAAACTGATGCTGCCAGCATGTGACAAGCCACGAGTGATTGTCTATGCAGATGCTGAGTGGGGCTGCGATCCTTTGGAGAGAAAGTCAACCAGTGCAAACATCATCTTTTACCTTGGTGGAGCAGTAAGTTGGACAAGTTGGAAGCAGAGTGCAGTGGCAGACAGTTTCACAGGTGCTGAGTGCGTCTCAGCAAAAACAGCTTGTGATGAAATCAAATGGCTGCAGAATTTGCTTCTGGATCTTGGGATACAAGAACCCAAGCCAACCATTTTGATGCAAGACAATCATAGCTGTATCAAAATTTCTCAGAGTGACAAGCCTCTGAAGAAGAACATAGACATTGTCTTTCACAAGGTGAGAGAGATGTGCCAGAGTTAACTTGTTCAACTGGAGTACTACAACTCAGAAGAAATGATAGCTGATATTTTAACTAAGCCCCTTTCTAAGGACAGTTTCCTGAGACTATGAGAAGAAATGAATATTGTTCATCGAATACCTTATGATTGAGAACGGGAAATGTAGTATGTGGGGAAATAATTATTGTAATATAAAACAATCTTGTGTACCCCATTCACATACTAAGATAAGTCTAGGGTTTTTCCCTGCATGCTTCTGTTCTCCCAAACTCCCTTTCTCTTATTTCACTGGGCACTTCCAGCCAACTGGAGTGATGGGTCATTCAACACATGACCTAATTTAAATTTTATTGCTCTTTGTGTGAGTCTCTTTTAAGTTTGAGTCTCCATGAGGCTGTAGCCATCTTCTCTAGCCATCTTATCTAGCCATGCTTTGAAGCCATGCTGCTATGAAGCCTTGCTATGATGCTATGCCATGATGTTCACTTTGCAGCCTCTACCTCTAAAGGCTGGGTGAGTCATTCTACCCTAAATCCTCCTAGTTAGTTAGGAACACTCTTTTTAAAGTTTGTTTTAGTATGTAGATTGAGATTGATATACCTTCAGTAAACTTTTGATTTGCATTTTTAAACTGACTCCTTTGTTTTTGTAATGAGTCTAATTCACTGGGTGATCAGAACAGACCACAGACCTCTGAATACACTTTTAAATGTTAATTGAGCTTGTCTCAGCATTCTTAAGCCACTCTGCATTGTTGCAGTAACCAGACTCAGGACCACAGAGAAATTGAGAAAGTGAGCTCTATTCTCAATTCGCGCGGGCCCTTGGTGGAATAATTTCCAAAAGACCAAGGCGCCCCGAGCCACATTAGAATGAGTCTAATTCACTGGGTGATCAGATCAGACCACAGACCTCTGAGTACACTTGTAAATGTTAATTGAGCTTGTCTCAGCATTCTTAAGCCACTCTGCATGAATTTGAAAGTAAGTGATTTTTAAACTCTTTTTAAAGAAGGTATTTTTATTGCTTTTTAAAAGGGCTAGATTCCTGGAATTTTTAATACATTTTTATTTTTCGACTCATACCTCCAACAAGGGTCCCTAAGGTTAGTTACTATAGCTGAAACTAGAGCTGTGAGGTAAAACAAGTAAAAATTACTGCTTTGTTGACCAGAAAAGAGAAGAAAGAAAGACTTGTGGTATTTTATTAGACCTGGCCAGTCTTTCATACAGCCTGCTAGTTATAGAAAATAATATTGCTCACCTTTTCTAGGCTATACACTTTTTCCAGACCAAAATATATGCATTCTTAGACAGCTGGGTTGCATAGGGTTCCCAGATGTCATGGCCTGACCATGAGTCTCTGGGCCTAATTCTTCTTCTCTTACCCTCAGAGTAAGGGGGGAAGAATTTCAGGATAAGTGTGCTTCCTAGAAAAGTGTGTGCTTATATGTGTGTATCTGTATTGTTAGACTCAGAGATTTGTTTAGTTTTGTTTTTATTTGAATGTCATACTCTGTGCAACTGTGGTTGATACTTAAGGTATCATTCTTTATGACTCACCAGGATCTGCCTTTTGTAACATCTTCCTTATGGCATCACTAAAGCCTTCCTCTCTGACACCATAAGGGGCTATCTCTAGGGCTCAGGTTTTAGACTTCAAATCAAAGGTCCTAAGAGAGTCCTAGCCTGGCAAACCTATCTGATACCTAAAGCTCACCTATGAAGTTCCATATTAAAGCAAAGGTGTCATTGACTATGAAATCGAAGGCTTTCACGACTGGCATCCCACAGAAAACCTATGTGAAATTCACAGAAAACCTTGACTGATAACCAATATAAACTTGTGCAACTACACACACACACACACATATATATCAGCCTACAAAGCACCTGAAAGCAAGAACATAAGACAAACTCATTCTCGGGAATAGCATGACTGAATTTTTAATCTCCCTTATTTGCAGCAGTCAGGCTGTTAATGGATAGTGATCAATTTCACAAGTTCTAAATATATTTACATTCCAAGGATATGAGATCCGATTCCCCCCCCCAGTCTTGTTTGTATCACATACAAAGGAATCTTTCATGTCCATTAATTAAGAGACAACTTCACTTAATGATTCATCATATGACATGACATTATTGATCAATGTGTTGAAAGTGATGTGTTTAAAGCGAACAACTAATTTAGAGGTAGCAACATTAACTTCCTTTGAAAACAGTCTGGCTTAGGGATATGTACATTTCCTCTTAGTATAATAATGTTTGAAGTTTCCACTCATTATTTTGGTATTCTTCACTTCCAACACTTAACTAGACCTTTAAATTTACTTCTGTATATACACACATAGTAAAATGGCCTACTCACCACAGACTGTAAGTTGCTTGAAGAATTTGATTTTTAGAAAATCCTATACAAATGACTGATATACAGCTCTCAGATTAATATGTAGGGCTCTACATATTTCATTATACTGTTATAGCACTATTATTCCACTTTAACGTTCTTGGTTCTGTCCAATGGAATCCTGGGATTTGCAGTTTAGGGAGGGACATTTAGAATTCCCGGCCAGAGACCTCTGGCCAAAATACCAGTCCAAAGATTCCACAGGACATTGCCATGGCAACTGAAGTGGAATATAACACTATAACAGTGTGGGAGGGCCAGTAGAGTTATTATTATTATTATTATTATTATTATTATTATTACCCCACCCCTCTGTTAAAAACAATTGGGATGGCTTACAAAAATTAAAATACAAATACAGATTAAAATCCCTAAACAGCATCCACCCCCACCCTCCCCCATAAAAAGATATTAAACCAATATAAGTTTAAAACAACTAATCTAAAATCACATTAAAAAATAATAAATAGCCAGCAGACTAAAAGAGGCCAGGAGCTCCTGAGGCTGGAATCTAATTAGAAAAGGCCTGCTGAAAGAGATCCGTCTTTAGTGCTTTTTAAAAGCTACTCAGGCTCATCATCTGACGGATCTCATTCGGCAGGCCATTCCATAATTTGAGAGTGATTACTGAAAAGGCCCTCTGGGAGGTTGCAGACAGCCTAGATTTTTGTGGCTGAAGCAAATTCCTCCCAGAGGACAGGAGAGCGCAGGGATGATTGTACGGGAGGAAGCAGTTCCAAAGATAAGTTGGTCCCAAGCCTTTTAGGGCTTTAAAGGTAATAACCAACGCCTTATACTGGGCCTGGAAACTGATAGGCAGCCAGTGGAGAGATTTTAATACTGGAGTTATATGGTCTCTCAAAGATGTTCCCAAGACCACTCTGGCTGCCATATTTTGTACCAACTGAAGTTTCTGGACCAAGCATGAGGGTAGCCCCATGTAGAGTGCATTGCAGAAATCTAGACGAGAGGTTACCAGCATGTGCACCACAGTCTCGAGGTCCCTTACTTCCAGGAAAGGGTACAGCTGGCGTATCAGCCGAAGCTTATAACAGGTGCTCCTAACCGTCACATTCACCTGGCTAGTCATCTGAAGTGATGAATCAAGGAGCACCCACAAACTGCAAACACAGTCCTTAACGGAGAGCGTGACCCCGTCCAGGACTGGAGGTTGCAACCCAACTCCTGGTTTTGAGGCTGCTACCGTGAGCACCTCTGTTTTGTCCAGATTTAATCTCAATCTGGTTTTCCTCATCCAGCCTATTACTGCTTTAAGACAATCATTAAGAGGAGAGACGCCATCGGAATACGAGGCCGACGATCGGGACAAGGAGAAATAGATCTGGGTGTCATCAGAGTTCTGATAACACCCAGCCCCATTACTCCAAATAATCTCACCCAGCGGCTTCATATAGATGTTAAACAGCATCGGGGACAGGATGGTGCTTTGCGGAATGCTACAAGTAAGCTCCTTTCTGCTGGAGCAACTGTCCCCTAGCAAACACTGCTTTAAGAGCTTCATAAAATCCTCTATGATCACCCAAATCTGCACAGCATTGTGTCTTTTCTGCTATATTTGTCCACCTTTGGAGGACGTTGTGTGCTTTTGTTTCTTTGCCTTGGTTTGACTGCATCAGAAGATGCCTGTTGGCCACAGCTAGCCAACCAGGTTGTTGTGGATGAGCTTTCATTAGACAACCTTTTCTAGGCCCCTCTCCATATGGAGCAAGCAGTGCTCTCCTTTAAGAAGGCTGCTTGGTGATTCAGGATGCTGCCGAACAAGACTGTCATCCCCTGGGTCAGCCTCAAGCGACCAAAGTCCTGAACCGCCTGCATGCAGGGTTGGGTCTGTGGCTTCCAGGGCATCTTTACACCTGCTGTTTCATACCTCGCGTATCACTACAGGGTTTTTTTCAGAATTAGATTTGTCCTTCGAGCCTGTGCAATGGATTTTTTCTGGTGGAGCGCAGTGTGCACAGAACTGGCCTCACCATTTAAACCAAAGGTTCATCTGCTGTTGCCTTGCAAGTATGGATGATAGCAGCGAGGTCCTCAGTTCGTAGGTTTGCTTTGAGTTTCCTTCTCTTAGATGGTTGACCTTATATGGGTTGTTCGAGCACCATCTGCCCAGGTTTGGGATTAGAGTTTTCCTTCTCGTAGGATGGTTGCCATAAGGCTAGAGAGCCCATCTTGCCCTTTGTTGCTCTTTGTCAGACCTTTTGGTTTTGACCTGTCTGGCATAGGAGACCATACCAGTGGCTGTTATGCCACTGCCAGCATAGCTCAAAACATCATTAGGGTACGCAAGTCTCTCCCCCATGACAAGGAGCCGTCAATGGAGAGGGGTTATGGCTATTAAGATGCTAAATGGCTCCATATGGCCAAATCCCCTGACTCCACAATGATCCTTTAAAAAGCAGCCCATTTAAGGACTTTATCGGCAGGGTTGAAATAGTAGAATTATGATGGAATAGTATCACAAATAGGTTCCCATTATCACATGACTTCCTCCTCCTCCTCTGGTTTGTGTGTGCTTCACTCGTTAATTAGGTTAACTTTTAATTGACAGGCAAAGCCCTCAGTAGCCCTCAATATCATTCTTTTTGCAGTATTGACCAGCATGCTATAATCATGTCCTGTGACTGCACAATTACAGTGTAAATGAGCAGTCCTCTTTTCCACCTCCCGTTTCCCAACAAGAACACATAATTAAACTTCTGAGGGAGAATATGAAGAGGACCTACAGGACACTCTTTTAATCAACTGTCTCCTCTTCTTGGCAACTTTTTATATTTAAGTGTTTACTTGTTGAATGCCTTTGGTTTTTTATTTGTTTTTGGTATTTTAGAGCAAAGTTACATCTTCTCATGAGAACAGCCAAAATCTCACCCATGCAAAATTGCAGAAAAGATTCCCCCCCCCTTAAAGATGCATGCACTGGCCAGTGGGAGGCATTAATACTCTGTCAGAAGGCAATGTAAAGATAAGTCTTACTATAGTGTGAGCTGAAATCCTGTTCTTAAACCACTAATGGTGGTTGTGCAATCATTCCGTGGCAGTTAGCATTGCATGATTATGGTGACGTGCAGTACTTACTGTAATCATGCCACCATGTTTTGACTTTCCTCAATTGTGGAATTACAGAATTTTTTGATGCTTGTCTGATAAAGTCCTAAGCCGGCCGCCAGACTTACCTGGCCGGCCGCATTTGCGGCCGGTGTCGCCCTCCGGCCTCAGAGGCAGCCGCGTGGCGGCGTGGGCGCCGCCATGTTGGCCCCCCCTTACTCTTCCCAGACTGCTCCGGCAGACTGGGAAGAGGATCCTAGCCGGACCAATCAGGTTAGGGCTGGTCCCACCTGATTGGCCGCTTGGCCTCCCTGGGGGACCAATCAGGGCGTGCGCTCGGCGCGGCCGCTGATTGGCTGGGAGGCGGGGCTAGTCCCCACCGGGGTCCGCCGGCCGGGTATTTAGCCCCGGCCGGCTCCCAGCTGCAGCAGTTGGCTCTTGCGAGCCGAAGACCCACCCTCCCTCCCTATAGTTAGTGGTTTTTGTTAGATAGCCTTGCATGCTACTATGTACCCTTCTGTCACAACTTTCTGGTCTAGGCGGTGGGCATGAGTGTGTCATCCCTCTGGGGGGGGGTCCGGGTGTTGCTAGCAGGTAGGCCAGGCCCTAGGGCCTGGACCTCCGTCGGTCTACCCCTCCCAGGGGTAGGACTTCGACGGGCACGCGGTCCTGTCACGTGACCCCTCATGTGCGCATTTCACTTCCGGACACGTGATCCAACACGTGACATGGTCTCGCGGCCAGGCACGTGCTTGGTCACGTGTCCCTCGGCTCCCGGGCAGGTTGAGGGCTCTCACCTGCCCCTTGTACTCATGCCCAGACCAACCGCTAACATCTATCACCAGACGGAAAGTTGTGGCCATTCCGCCAATTATTCTTACTCTTTTAATAAACCTTGTGTGCATATTATCTGTGTGTGTATCTCCTTGGGAGGCCGAGGGGCAGGGAGGGCTCCTTGACACTTGGTCGCAAGTAACAAGCAACTATTACTCATCACAATCCAAACCTAATTTATTAGCATTAACATTAAATGGTAAATAAAATGTTTCTGTCACCCCTGATTCACCTCACTGAAGTAAGGGGGTTCACTGTCTTGTTGGTGGGCCGGTTTGTGGCCCAGCCAGCACCCCCAATACTCCTCTGTTTGCGGCCCCCTCGCCACATGGCCTGCTGACATGGAGGCCACCATTGCTAACCTACTCCTCCCAGCCTGCCTTGCGGCTGGGAGGGAGCAGGAACATGCGGGCCAATCGGGGTGGGCCTGCCTCACCCTGATTGGTCACCACGAGCAGAGAGGCAGGACATCCAGCCACACTCTGGCACAGTTGGATGATAAAGGAGGCTGTGACAGGGCTGGTATTTAAGCTGGTCTGTGACACAGGCTCCTTTAGTTGGCTCATTTTGAGCCAAAACCCACCCACCTTCCCTATATGTATCTTATGTGTTATTGCATTTATTTGTCGCAATTTGCTGAGCGGATATCATGGGTCCTCATCCAGACAAATGGGGAAAAAGGGGGGGTCTCCATCAAGTTAAAGTTTAAGTTCAAGTTCATAGAGATCCCCTTCCTTTTTGTTTAATTAACACCTTGTTTACAGGGGAGGGGAGAGTGTCAAGCGGGGGCAGCTTGGCCAACAGCTCTCCCCTCCAGGAAGGTCGGCAGTTTCCGACAAGAGTCCATTGGCCAACATTGGGTTGGGCAATGATGGGATCGCAATTCATTCATGAATGCCAGCCATTTTGCAGTTATCAGCAAGTTGCAGCCTTTTATTGCCAATCATTTTCTACTAAACTGTACTTAACCTTTATCCTTATTTTTTACTCAGTACAATTGTTAATCAAACTTTGAGCATGTGTCTTCTTTAGGGGAGGGGAGCAGAACATACGGTCTGGGTCCGCAAGGGAGTACAGGTAATATTATTGCTTATGCTCTGCTACTTTCAAGGTCTGCCTCTTACACTTTCACTGAACCCTTCCTGATTCTCAATTCATACCAAGATCAGAACGAGTCTTATGGTTTATGGAATTGCTAGGGTGGATCCAACCATCTGTTTTGAGATAACACATCCATTGTATCGCATATCAAAATAAATTTTAAATGTGCATTTTGAGTTGATTTCAATTTTTAAAAAATAATTAACCCAGTAATTAAACAGACTATAGCCCAAAGTGTCACTTTAAGCACCTTAAAACATTTTGAGATGGCCCTGAACAACATGGGAGATTATCAGACATGGCAAATACAACACTATTATATCAAAACAAGACCACAAAAGGGCTCACCTATCACACAACATCCTGACCCAGCATTCTGCAAGTGTTCTACTACTGTCAATTAGGCATTCTTTTGTATTTGCTGGCAGAAGCCACCGATTGATACCCCATGGTGTTTTTGTTATGGCAGTGCTCATGTGTGAAACCACACTCCATTCGGCTGGCATGATTTGACACATCAATGGGCAGTCTTTGCAGAACACTTCTGGGAGAGAATGTGAAATCTAGGTATGGACACTCTTTTTATTAATCTCCCTGTTTTGCTGGTGAATTTATAGGTGTGTTTCAGTGCTTGTGTGTTCTTTTTGTTTGGTAATTTGTTTTTGGACTTTTAAGTGTGCTCGTGTCTTCTTGTGAGAACCACAGAAAACTCACCCATGTGAAAGTGTGGAGGTAAGCAACACAAGAAGTCATGTTGCCATAATTCAGGGGTATCTATGCCTCATGATTATGGAGACATGTGATAAGAAGTGTTTTTTTGCCAGGATACTTACACTGTAAAATATAGTGTCAAAAGAATGTTTTTAGATGCCCGTCTGATAATCTCCATGGAGTCACAAGGTACCTTGAAGATGAAAAAAGTGAAGCTTTTGTCTCATTGTTTTTCAGGGCAGTTAGGTTTGATTTTCAAAACTGGTGTGAAAAAAATGCTTCCCAAACCCCTGAAAATTGATCCTGTAGTGGGGCAATCAAATGACTGCTGTGGTAAGCAGTCAGCTGTAGTGCAGGCTGATGTCACTGTAGAGCTTGAGCTGATTTTCATAGAAGTGAATCATCTCCAATCAGTACCTTTCTGAGGATGTCACAAATATTGGTAGTTTTTTGTTGCCAAAGTAAAACCTGTATGTTCAGTTCTGCAGACAAGTTTCCCATACAGGAGCTAGCTGGGTTTCTTACAGATCCTCCAAATAATATTTAATCTCCCATCATAAATAAAGGAAAAAAGAGAAAAGGTCTCTCTCCAATGCAGTGGCTTATATGTGCAAAATGTTGTGAAATTAAGCCAACAGTGATGTATATATCTGAGAATGTTTTGATCAGTAAATATAATGTGCAATTAAACCAGCTGCATATATGATGGGAGCAAAAATTTAGAAGCAGCAAATTTATTGGTTAACCAAAGAGTTTCAAAATTATTTACATTAAACTTCAGAATAGCATTACATGATCAGTTCAAACCCTTCAGGTTAATCAACAATGTTGTTAGAATTATGCTCCATCCCAGGGTTTATTGGGGTGGTAGGAAAATTTGCCCACATTCCCTTTAAGGGGGAAGAAAAACAAGGAGGATCTTATTTCCAGGAGTGAAAAGCTCCCTCTAACAGGCAAGGCTTAAAGCTTCCTAAGTACTTTTAGTGGGAAATCATCCATCTGTCATTTAGGGAGCACCATGTGATCAACAGTCACTGGTTTATAGGACTAAGTAAGAATCTTATTCTTATTCTGCACTGCAGAAATAATACAATTTGACACCGCTTTAACTGCAATGGATCAATGCTATAATATCCTGGGATTTGTACTTTGTTGTGAATCCAGAAATCTCTGACAGAGAAAGTTAAATATCTCACAAAACTACAAATACCAGAATTCCATAGCATTGACCCATGGCAATTAAAGGGGTGTCAAGGTGCATTATTTCTGCATTGCAGATGCAGCCAGAGAATTACAGATTTGGAAGGGCCACACGGACCATTTAGTTCAACCCCTGCCATCAAGGAATACAAAAGTAAGCACTCCGGAGAGATAGTCATCCAACTTCTGTTTAAAAACCTCCAAAGAAAGAGAGTGCATCCCACTCTGAAGCTATCTACTCCACACTTGAACAGCTCTTACACTAAAGAAGATTTTCCTAACATTTATGTGGAAACACTTCTATTCTCTGGAGCAGCAAGGGAGGGAAAACTTATTTTATTTTCTACATGGCATCCCTTATTGTTAATATATATGTAAAGATTGTCAGGATATCGGGACATACCTTCTGCATTTTGCTTGGTTGTAATGACCCATCTGCAGCCAATTACCTTCTTGCCTTTTGGTAATTCTATCAAAGTCCAAGTTTTATTTTTATATAAAGATTCAGTTTCCTCCATTGCTGCTTTCATCCATTTCTCAGAATCAGACTTTGGCAGTCCTTTGATCTTCTGCCAGTCAGAGGGTTCCAGAAGGCTTTCCCCTGTGGCTAGATAGGAGAATCTCAAAGGAGGCACTCCCCTGTTACCCCTCACAGATTGTCTCACCTGGACTTGAGTTC
This sequence comes from Gambelia wislizenii, assembly GCA_030847615.1. Classification (NCBI taxonomy): domain Eukaryota; kingdom Metazoa; phylum Chordata; class Lepidosauria; order Squamata; family Crotaphytidae; genus Gambelia; species Gambelia wislizenii. Next base: position 154,853,975 of record JAUMIR010000004.1, read on the forward strand.
CTGGCTCTGTCTGTGGCACGCTGTCCTGTCCTCTGTCCTCTGGTAAGTCCTGGGCTGAGGGAGCCCCTTCTGGATGTGAAGCACTTGCAGGAGGGTGAAAGAGCTGCACACGCTGTGGCTGCTGGTGGTGGGAATCAGAATCTTCTTCCACTGCAAACACATCTGAGTAGAAATCTTTGTTTGGATTAAAATTAAATTGAAGATTTTCTTCAACATAAACAGCACCTGTTATTTTCATTGTGCGTCCATCAGGGTTCAGGATTTTGTAAGCACCTTTGGCATAACCAATAAAAAAATCCCTCTTCACTTCTACAGTCCAGTTTGTCTCTTTTCTGTTTGGGAATGTATGTATAAGCTTCTGATCCAAAAACCCTGAGATGGTTCAGTCTGGGTTTCACACCATGCCACAATTCAAATTGAGTAACATTTCTAGACCTGGTTGGAAGTCTATTGTGTATGGATGTGGCTGTGAGAATTGCCTAAGATCTATAAGATTTAGACATGTTAACTTCTAAAAGCTTTGCAACTGCCATTTGGTTTAAGGTTTGGTTCAGTTTCTCTGATATGCCATTTTCTTGAGGACTATACATATTAGTAGTCTGATGTCTAATGCCATGTCCCTTTAAGAACTCATCAAATTGAGTATTGACAAACTCAGAGCCATTATCTGTTCTCAGATTTTTAATTTTACATCCAAATTTATTACTGACGTAATTAAAGTACTCTTTGAACTTTTCAAAAGCTTGACTTTTCTCCCTTAAGAGGTAGCAATGACAATATTTGCTGTAGTCATCTGTGAGTGTCAAGAAATAGAGGTTTCCACCCACTGATTTCTGATTAAAAGGCCCACAGAGATCAGAATGTATTAATTAAGAGGTTTAGTAGATTATCTTTCTGTGAGAGGCTTGTGTGTAGGTACAGTACACTTTACTTTAATGCATTCCACACACCTTTCATTCACACAACAGTTCTTGAAATGAAAATCTCTTGCTAGCTCTTGATTAGCCAATTTCTTTATGCTTTCAACATTTTGATGAGCAAATCTTTTATGCCATTAATTTATGCAGTCTTTGTGTTTACACCGAGTGTCAACATTGGCATTTGAATCACTGATCTCCATGTGATAAAGGCCGTCATCCTTTAGAGCACCCTTAAAAATCAAATGCTTACTATGAAGAGCATAACACGAATTCTTTTAAAAAATTACTCTGTTGCCTTTTGATGTGCTCATCTTTACAGAGTAGAGGGAACTCTTTAGGTTGGGGGTGTAAAAAGCATCCAGAATTCTCAATATCTCTGTCCTCAATATCTTATGTGCAGTTAATACTGGAAGATGTACAGTTCCCATTCCTTGCACTATAACAGAATCTCCATTTGCAAGAAACACAGGGAAATTTACTTCTTCATTAAAATCTTGGAAATATTCCCTTTTATTAATAAAGTGGTTACTAACTCCAGATTCTATGAGGAAACAGTTTTTATATTCATTTCTAGAAGCTTGCATTATTTTTCCATATACCAATCCAGTGTTAAATTTCTGTTTACTATTGGCTTTGTTTGAGCAATCTCTATCTCTCTGGCCTTTTCCAGTGTCTGGCCTTTGAGTAGTCCTCCCTTGCTGTGAGAATGACTGCTTTCTCTTTGAAGTTTTAAATTGCCCTTCATTTGTCTCAGAAGAGAAGGAGGAGGGGTTGGAGTGGGTAGCATTCTGTTTAAAATGCTGCTTTTCAGCTAACTTGGCTTGCTGCTTAAAATTAGAATTTATGGATTCAAACTTGTCATTTTGCATCAAATTTTGTCTATGTTGAAATTCTCTTATCTGAATATAGGTATCTGGTAGAGTTAAATCATTATTTAATTGCAAGGTATTTATTATGGGATTGTAAAACTTTGGTAAGCTTACAAAGAAGGTTGCAACTTGCATAGCCTTTGGGATATCCTCTCCAGGAGATTGTAATTCTGCTAATGTAGCTCTAAAATCATTAATGTGCTCATTCAAAAATTTAGGATTAGATAGCTTCACGTTCACTAACTTCATCATTAATGCAACTTTCCTTCCCATAGATGGAACATCACAGAGATTTTTTCAAAGTGTCCCAAGCAGCTTTTGCTGTTCTCTCAACTTTGATTTCAGAAACTAGTCCATCATCCACAGCCAAAATTATAAAACCCAAAACCTATTGGTCATCTCTATCAAAATCAGTCTGTGCTCTTCCTTGATTTGGTCTCTGATCATTTAAAACATGAATGAGTCCCATAGATTTTAGATATGTTTCAAAAGAAAAAGACCACTTTTTATAGTTTGGACCATTCAGTTTCTCCAGGCTTAGAATAGAGCCTAGGCTAGGAGCAAGCTCTTCAGCCATAATTGCTTAATTGTCTTTGTCTCCAGCCGAGCTGAGAGAGACTGAGTGATCAGATTAAAAAAAAAAACAATCCTTTGAAAAACAAAATTAAATTGAGCTTTTAAGTCTTCAACTGGGAACCATAACCCTCATTTGTTGGGGGGTATGAGTCTTAAATTTAAAAATGTATTAAATTTCCAGGGATCTAGCCCTTTAAAAAAATAAAAAAAATATCTTATTTAAAAGAAAAAACACTTTTCTTTCAAAGTAAGCAGAGTAAGGCATCAGAATGCAGACATAGCTCTATTAACATTTAAATGTGTAGTCTGATCACCCAGACAATTAGACTCATTAAACAACAAAGACGTCAGTTTAAAAATGCATATCAAAAGTTTACTGAAGGTATATCAATCTTAATCTACATATTAAAACAAACTTAAAGGTCCTTAACTAACTAAGAGAACTTAGGGTAGGAAAAACTCACCCAGCCTTAAGCGATATTGGCTACATGGTGAAGGATAAAAACAAGACTCTCAAAGAGAGTGAAAGACAAAAGATGGCTACAGCCACATGGAGACAAACTTAAATAGAAACTTAAACAAAGTGTAATATAATATTTAAATTTGGTCATGTGATGAATGACCCATTGCTCCAGTTGACTGAATTTGCCTAGTGAAAGAAGAAGGGGGAGTGGAAGAACTCATGCATGCAGGGAAATTCCTAACCTGAACTTAACATGGGATACACAAGATTGTATTGCATTATAATTTTCCCACAGTGGTGTCATGATGACGCTACATTTTCTGTGTTTGATAAAGTCCTTGGTCACCTTCCTCCAGACATATTTTAGTTTGTGAATGTCCTTACTGAACTGTGGTGCCCAGAACTAGACACAGTATTCCAGCTGAGTTCTGACCAGAATAGACTGGTACTATCGCTTCCTGTGACACTATACTTTGGGAGCAACATCCTCATTGGACATTGCAGGATGCTTGCTTTTTTATTTTTTTAACTTATCTCATGCTCTCCTACTGGGACCTCAAAGTATTATTATCCAGTGGATTGTCTCACCACTGTATTTCAAGTGGTAGACTTTACATTGGTCTGTTTCTGGGATATTAATTCAGAATCTCTGGTGCTCTTCTGGAATTGTGGTTTCCCACTTGCTAGTTGACTTCCTTTTGTCCATCCCCAAGCTGATCCTGACTTAAAACAGTATTGTGTATGTGTGTGGCAAAATTGAGGGAGCTCAAAAACAACAGGGGGACCTCCTATGGTCCATGGCCACATTTTTTACATCTATGATCATAAGCTTTTCAGCTGTGGTGTCATGCATCAGATTGGGCTCCCTCAACACAATGGCTATATTGGCCAGGACAAGCCTAAAATAGGAATGCTTGAGAATTACAGTCAGTTTTTCAAAATTAACCAGTTTTTAATGTGGAAGAAAGAAAATTGGCAGATGTGTCCACAGCCTCATGTAGCTTTGGGAACAAAGCTAAAAGAGGCATCATAAGCTCCTAGGTTCAGAGTGCCCACACTGTTTTTTTGTCCCTCTGGATCTCTTTGTGAAGTTCTTATTTGATAATGTTTTAAAACATTGTTTTAAATCCACAGATGTCACTTGTCTTCATTCACAATGGAGGAGGCAAGACATTCAGGGGTAGCCATGTTGGCTATGCAGCAACACAAAATCCAAAATCCACAAAAATCAATACCTTTATTGGCCAACCCAAATGCAAAACACATGATACAAGTGTTGGAACCTTTACTGGCTTGTTCATCAGGCAAAGGATGTTAAAAATAAAGACAGAAAAGTGACATTGTTTGAGTCACAGGCGTACATGCTGTCTCAAATGTTTTTTGTGTTGTTGTCCAGGTGAGGGATCTTATGCAGGCAGAGGTCACTCCTACATCTTGGCCATGCGGTAGTTGAGACAAAGGAGGGTACTATTCAACTCCTTATGCACTGGAGGATAACTGGAGGAGGCAAATCTAAGCATGAAAACTGCACACCTCTGAAGTTTATGTACACTGACCATATGATGCAGGCAGGCAGGAAGGGAAAAAATGGGAGATATTTTGCAAGCTTACGTTTCTCCTTTCATTCACATCTTGACTAATTACCATAGGATAGTGGTGAAGAACATCCTCACATTAAGTAATGTTAACCTGGGATCCTCCCCTCCACCACTGATAGCAACTTTTGGATGTTCTTTGTGTGTGTCACCCTGTGGCATTATTAAGGCCAGTGTCACCCCTCCCTCCAATAGTGTCACCTGGTGCAGTTTGGCCTCTCCACACAGCCCTAGTGCTGCCACTGAAGCCACCTGTTGATTTTATGGTGACCTCATGAATTATAATGTTTTCTTAGGCAAGAAATGATCAGAGGTGGTTTTTTCAGTTCCTTCCTCTGAAATATAGCCTTTACATACTGTATGTTAAAAGTAACCTTTTGCAATATTCTCCTTCACTATCTGAAGCAGACTTTCATTCAGTTCTCCAATGAAAATGTTTCAAAGCTTCATCTGGCTTAGTGCCTCTAAAACTGTGTGAGTATGTGCACGTGTGTGTGTGTGTGGCAGAGTATCCATGTTTATGGCAGTCATGCAGGAAAACTAAGGTCTATTGGCATCTCTCAAATTTAAACTTCTGTCTATTCTCAAAACAGTTTTGGGAGGATTTCAGCTGAATTAATGAGGATGCCACTTTCAGTTTCTTCTGACCTAGGCAGGGGAGTGGGCATCAGAAGACCTACTATTTATTTTTTATTTTTATTGTTTAAAGTACTTTATTTTTATTTTTTAAAGTACTTTTTAAAATTGATTTATCTATCGAGGCAGCTAAACCATTTAAACATTTCCCTGAATCTAGAGATGAAACAAATATATTTTGCAAAGATCCCCAGTGGTGCTACCAATTTTTAAAGTTTCATGTGCATTTGTCTAATTTCCCTTTTTAAAAAATATCTCTAGATCTCTGCATTTGATCTCTAGGTCTCTAAATTGGAGTGATTTGGAGTTGATGCCTTTTTTCTGATTATTTTGAAAGAAATCATGTATGAAGCCTTATATTCTATCAGATACCTACATGTTGACTCTCCATTTGACAATTGAATCAATGGACTTTTTCGGATGGAAGAAAAGTAACACAAGCAGTGTCGCCAGGTTGTGACGCTGCTGTGCAAGAGGGCGACAGTTTCGAACAACGCTCTTCCCAGCGATACTGTTGCAGTACCGCTGGGAAGAGCATTGTTCGAAACTGGCACCCTCTTGCGCAGCAGCGTCGCAACCTGGCGACGCTGCTTGCGTTACATTTCTTCCATCCGAAAAAGTCCAATGTGTCTACTCCAGGTGGGACTAACCAATATGATTCTGGTCATAGTTACTGAAATACTGAATTCTTTTGCAGAGCAACTTTCAGATACAATCAAATGCTATTTGGTATTACCTTCCAGTTACCAATGTTTGTCAAATGAATACCCTCTCACTGGAATGAAAGATTGTATATATGTTGCATATTATATTGTATATATTATTGCTAGTTATAAATACAATGATGGAACTTCATTGTCATAGTTTTTTAGGGTGCTGATATTGTTGGATGTAACTATGGCAATGAAGTTCCATTATATTGTAAATCCAGTTTACAATTTCATAACTGCAGCCAGTGTGTATATATTTAATATATTTGACAATGTTTGATAATATATATATTACAATCAATAATGACAATATATTGTCAATTGTTATTATCAGTAATAATGACAAACTCTTCTTCTTTCCATCTCTTTTTTAGAGCTGACTATAAAACATAAATAATGTCAATTCTACAACATTATCAGATTAACTGTCTAAACTGATATTTAATTTGTTTTTATTAGCATTGTTGCTATTCTTTTTATTCTTATTTTATTCATTTGTGTCCTGCCTTTCTCCCAGTAATGGGACTGAAGGCAGAGAAAATATTTAAATCAATACAGATCAAAAACTATACAGAACTTTAAAAAAAGTCTAAATATAAAAGTTATTTAAAAAGCAATTAAACCATTTAGAAAGTTAAGACATTAAATGTTAAAAATATTAAAATCAATTAGAAGACTATACAAACCACAAAACAGCACAGCATATCATTAAAAGCCCACCCCATTCAATTTTTAAAATCATGGTGGCACAAGAATTATTTCAGTTGCCAACAGAAGGGGAGGAATGAGGGAGCCATCCTGGCTTCCCTAAGGAGGGAATACCAAAGACTGGGAGTAGCCATCAAGAAGCCCTCTTTCTTGTTTCCACCAAACAAGCCTGAGTAGGTGGTAGGACAGAGAGAAGGGTCTCTCCAGAAGATGTTAGAGTATTAATGGGCTCATACAGGGAGATGTGGTCCTTCAATAGACTGGACCCAAGCTATATACAGCTTTATAGGTCATCACCAGCACTTTGAATTGTGCCCAGAAATGGAGCCAGGGAGCTGTTGCAACAAGGAAGCTGTATGATCTCTCTAGCCAGCCCCAGTTAACAATCCAACTGCAGTTCTTTTGAGTTCATTTTTCAAAGCCAGCCCCACATAGAGCACATTACAGTAATCCAAATAGGATGTAACTAAGGCATGTGTTACCATGGCCAGCTCCAACTTCTCCAGGAACAGGCACAGTTGGCACACAAGATTTAGGTGTGCAAATTCATTCCTGGTTATTGTTCTAGGCTCAAAGCTGAATCCAACTGTGAACCTTCATTTTCAGAGGTAGTGTAACCCCCATCTAACACAGGGTGAATCCTTATCCTCAGATTTGTCTTTTGACTGACCAGGAGCACCTCTGTCTTGTCTGGATTAAGCTTGAATTTATTCACCCAATCCAGTCCATTACAGCTGCCAGGAACTAGTTTAGCATAGAAACAGCTTCATGGGAATTAGGTGGATAGAAGTAATAGAGCTGGAATCATCAGCATACTGGTGGCACCTGACCCAACTGACCCAAGTCATCTTTATCAATGACTTGGATGAGGGAATTAGGGGCATACTTACCAAATTTGCAGATGACACCAAATTAGGAGGAGTAGCTAATACCCTGGAGGACAGGATCAAAATTCAAGATGACCTGGATAAACTGGAGAGCTGGGCCAAAGCTAACAAAATGAAATTCAATACGGAGAAATGTAAGGTACTGCACTTAGGGCGAAAAAATGAAATGCATAGATATAGGATGGGGGAGACCTGGCTGAATGAGACTACGTGCAAAAGGGATCTAGGAGTCCTAGTAGACCACAAGTTGAACATGAGTCAACAGTGTGATGCGGCAGCTAAAAAGGCCAATGCGATTTTGGGCTGCATCAATAGAAGTATAGTGTCCAGATTAAGGGAAGTAATAGTGCCGCTCTATTCTGCCTTGGTCAGCCCTCACCTAGAATACTGTGTCCAGTTCTGGGCACCACAATTCAAAAAGGATATTGACAAATTGGAGCGTGTCCAGAGGAGGGCAACTAAAATGATGAAAGGTCTGGAAACCATGCCTTATGAGGAGAGACTTAGGGAGCTGGGTATGTTTAGCCTGGAAAAAAGAGAGTTAAGAGGCGATAAGATAGCCCTGTTTAAGTATTTGAAGGGGTGTCACGTTGAGGATGGAGCAAGCTTGTTTTCTGCTGCTCCAGAGATTGGAACATGGAGCAATGGATGCAAGCTCCAGGAACAGAGATTCCACCTCAACATGAGGAGGAACTTTTTGACAGTAAGAGCTGTTTGGCAGTGGAACGCACTCCCTCGGAGCATGGTGGGGTCTCCTTCCTTGGAGGTCATTAAACAGAGGCTGGATGGCCATCTGTCGGGGATGCTTTGATCGTGATTTCCTGCATGGCAGGGGGTTGGACTGGATGGCCCTCGTGGTCTCTTCCAACTCTGCAATTCTATGATTCTATGATTCTATGACCCCCAAATGCCAGACAATCTCTATCAGAAGTTTTGTTTAGATGGTAAATAGCATAAGGGACAAGACAGAACCTTGAGAGATTCCACAGCCAAGGAATTGAACAGGAATTCCCCTCAGTGCTATCTTCTGAGAGCATCCCTCCAAGAAGGAGCCGAGCCATGCAGAACAATACCTCCAGGCTCCATTCCAGTGAGGTACCCTGGGAGGATACAATGTTTGAGGTCCAGAAGAATGAACAGGGACATACTCCTGCTGTTCATTTCCTGGTGGTCATCAAGGCAACCAAACCAGGACTGAAATCAGATTGAAGCTGATCTAGATAATTAATCTAATTCAGGAAGCCCTGGAGTTGTGAGGTCACCACACACTCCAGAACCTTGCCCCCAAATGGGATGTTGGAAACTGATCTGATAGTATGGAAACATATAGTGTGGAGTGGACCATGTGGAATATTATATGTTATTATATTATATGTTATTTAACTACAGGTCGCCCTCCCCCCATATCTGTGGGGGATACGATCCTGGACTTACTATTTATAAGTGAAACTGCAGATAATAAAAAATGCTATTATACTGTTATTTTTCTAAATTATGCAGGTGCTCAGATAATTTGTATCAGCAGATTAGTCAGAGTTCCAACTGAAGAAGGTTCAGATATTCTGTCTATCTATCTATCTATCTAGTTATACAATGACCTATATGAAGAGATCTCATGGTGGCTGATGAATAGCATTAAAACAGGTTTAACAGGTTAAAAACAGTAAGATAATTTAAATTAAGCTAAAACTTATTGAATAATATAATGAGTAAAAAAACACCTTTTAATATTTTTAAAAAGTTTTATTTTTAAAACTAATTTTTAACTTGGCACATAAATGACATGAGTGTAGACACCTGTCAGGCCTCCAAGGGGAAGGCTTTCTACAGTTGGGATGCCATGACTGAGAAGGCCCTCTCCCATGTCCCAGCATAATGTATTGACCTCACAGTTGGGACATAGAGGAGGACATCCCCAAGCTGCATCTAAATTACCATATAAAAACTGTATGCAGATCTGTGGGTGATGGTGATGATGTAATATAAGTGGCCACCCTAATCTGAATGCAAATATCATTCCTCTACATTACAGGGTTTTTTTTAAAAAAAAAATGGAATGCATTTGTTTGTATGTGTTGTAATTTCTACATATTTTCCTTTTTCCTTTTAGCAATGTTATTTGTGTTCTTATTCCCAACAATCCTGTTATCTATTTTATAACAACCTTGACATGAAACAATTGGAGGGTCAATTTAAATAACAATTTGATTTAGTCTACAAGAGTCAGCTTGATTCATGGATGAAAAAGAAGTCCTTGCTATTCTCTGAACTAATATATATCAAGTCTACTTAAGGGGGGCAATCCAGATGGTGAAATAAATCCTCATAGAATCCAGGGGGAATCCCATGTCCAAATGGGATCCTGCATAGTTTTGTCATTTTTGAAGGGAGGGGGAGCAACATTCAGGAAAACTGTGGGGGAAAGCCTTCAGGGCTTTCCCTGGCTTTTTAAAAACTGTGGGGGAAATGCACACTTCTGCTCATTAGGACAACCAAATTGCATCACAACACATTCCGGAAGAGGAAGTGGGGGGGAGCTTGCTAAGAAGGCAGCAATCAGAACTGCCATGTTGGATTGTCGCTATAGCAAATGTGTGTTAAGGCTACAAAACAGCTTTCCCCCTTTTTTCCCCATTCTTTAAGTGGAAGATCACTTAAAACAACAAGTAATTTACTCTCACCCACCATCTTGATTCACTGGCATGCCTCCATGTGAACAGCAATCATGGATAGCTTCACACACCAGCAACCTTGCAATAAATAAATAAATAAATAAATTGTTGAGACAGATGAAAGATATTGCAAATTGACATAGGTTCGCACCAATACACATTTTATTCCCTTGTCTAGACCAGCCCAAGGAAAAAAATAACATGGGCAGAATCTATTTGAATCATTTTTATATCAGACTTGGTATCTTTCTCATCTGTATATTTTTGCAAGAGTACATACATATTCAGGGACCGCATGAAATTGCATTTGTTTTTGACAAACTCAGATGGCACTATAAAATAAATGGGTTGTGCTAAAACACTTGAAAATTTACTTTATCTTTCTCCTCTATGACAGGAAAGAAATATTGTTAAAATAGTCCATTGACTTATCTACTGGAGTGATTACAACAAAGAACATATTGATTTTGTTCAAAGGTAATACCATTTTGCATAATGGAAAGGTTTTTGAAAGTAAAACGCAAGCCAAGTCATTGAGAGCTAAGTGCCTAGGCATTTTGCATTTTACAAGTGCATTTTGCATTTGTGTATACTCTCGCTCTCTGTCTCTTAATAAACTGTAAGCCCTGTTTTTTTATGCTGCACACATAGACCTATCTTTTGCTGCTACTGAAGAAACCTGCTTCCACATAATGGTTTGGGAAGACCAAGTCTAACATTTTTGCTAAATATAATGTCTAATTTCTCAGGACAGTAACACAAATATTATGTATTTATAACACAGAAATCTTCTTTTAATCACCTCCACAGTCAGACACCATATCCATTGAACCATATCCATGGTTTCAATTATCCACGGGACACAAAGTAGGGGACACTTACCATAGAATTACACTGGAAAATGCCTAGAGTAGTATACTCTCTAGGCATCTTCCAGGACCTCCAATGCAACTCTATGGTATGGTTTTACCAGAAGTCCTTTATTTTAACAGGGTTCACAGTTATCCACATTTTCTGGTCTCCATGGTAAGTCCAGGACCCAACCCCCCTTAGATATGGGAGTCCAACTATATATTAACCTGCATAATAAATTAATAAGCATCTGCTTTTCAGTGCTGCAAGGAAGAATTTTCCATGGGTAATTTCCAATAATAAAAATTTTCCTCCTTCCCTGCTTTTCCCCTGGCCCCCCTCTCTCTAGGTGTCCTTGAATTCATATCATCATTTTCAAATTGATAAAAACATTAAATATATTGTTTTTAAAAGTTATGTTTTATTTGTGAAATGCATACACTTGATTAACTATAGTGCTAGATTGGTTGTTTTGAATTTGCAGTAGAACAGTAGATCTAATATCAAGAAATAGGTGTTGGGGGGAGCACTAGGGTTGTCGTACAAGAGGAAATGGGGCAGTTACCTGAAAATAGCAATGCTATTCTCCCAAGCTTTTTAAAAAATGTGGGGAAAATGCGAATTCACGCTCGTTTGGCCAACCAAATAACTGTGCAGTGCATTTCCGGATAAGAGCTGAAGTGGAAACCTGATTGGTTGGATATAAGCAATGGTTGGGCTTGCTAGCTACAAAGTGACCCGAAGCACCATTTTGGAGTTTCATCATCATGGTCATGAGATTTTTCACGGTGCTCAGGTGACCAAATAGTTTTTTAAATGGAAAGCCGCACTTGCACACCTTAGATGTACAGTAAAATAATAATAATAATAATAATAATAATAATAATATGCAGTGGTTGCAACTTGTTGAGAATAATAATGTGAGTGATTCACTCCTGGACACCATCTTGATTTTCTGGCATGGCTCTGTGTGAACATCAACATGGATCGTTTTGCATACCAGTGATTTTGCCAAAAAATGGTGGAGACAAATGAATGCTGCTGTGAATTTGTGTTAATGTGCAGCAATCAGCATTAAACCTTTTTGCCTAGACAAGCCCTCAGAAGGATCTTTTACTTTGTTTGGAAGGACTGTTGAACTCACTTTTGATACTGTTCCCAAATTCCTGGGCTGAGCATGTGCTTAGAGGCTGTCTGTTATTTATTTCTCAGTGTGCATCTATCTAGCCCAGTCCATATATTTATTCAGCCTCCAGTTGGTGACATAGGATCTAGTCATCAGCAAATAGATCCCATGAGGCTGAAATATCTCCAACTCTGGTATACAGGACTATTCTGGTTCCCTGTTGCTTAGGGGAAAAGAATAAAAACTACATTCCGTTTAGTACCCTATCTCCACTAACAGCCTCACTAATGACTGGGAGGACCACCTGGCTGTCATGGTGACACCTCAGAGGGCTCCTGGGAACAGTAGTCCAACAACATCTGGGGACCCACAGGTTGAAAACCACTGGCTTACAGCCTTACCACACTCCAAAGAAAAGTGGCAAATCAGCAGGGACGTTCTATTTATTTTGCTGTCTTGCCACACGATGTTGGTGTTCTTTCATTCTGGTCCCACATATTTTTGCTAACCACATATTTTTGCTAACCAGAAAAATCAGTTTTCAAAAAGATGTAGTTTTAACTCGGTCCCCCATGGTGTTGGAACAAAAGAATGCCAGAATAATGCTGATGCCATGCAGTAAATGGAATATTCCTGCTGCTTTGCTGCATTTCTTCAGAGTGTGGGAAGCCCCTTATTGGGCTTAATCAAGAACTATGTATTCACCCCAATAATGCTGCATACTTCATATCTGGAGATTTTTCCCTTACAGTAAAAATAATATCTATGAAATTAAAAAAAAAAAAACAATGGGGATAAATATTTGCTAGCACTTTTCAACCTTGCTATCCAATTCCTAGTTTCTACTAGAGTAGACCTACTGAAACAATGGATTTACATAAGTGTCAACTTGTCACTCAGCAGTTCATTCAGTTTTTACATTTTCACATGCCTAAAATATCCCTCGGAGAAATCGGGACAGAAATATTTCTGTCCCAGAAGCAGCGCCACGGTTCGCACGCCCAGTTCCCTCTCCCGATATGCCCTCGTCATCACGCTGGGTTATTTCTTCCCTCTTCCAGAATATTTTATTAATGACAAACTCCATTAACTCTTTTGTATACACACCTGTTAGGATAAGCAATCAGGGTTAGGCTCTCATTTTCTCATTTAGGGAAATTTTCTTTGCTTTCTTCTTTAAATTAATTGATAAATTAATTTAATTGATAAATTAAATTAAATTAATTGATAAATTAATTTAAAATATATATTGCTATTATTTATGTTTTAAATTGATTTGATCATAAACCATATCAAGATCTTTGGATATAGCATAGGATATAAATACTGTATTTTAATAAATAACTAAGTAAATAAGACAAAGGAGCTCTCATATACAGAATGTCTGCATATGATTGTAGAACCCTTTGTATCATCTGCTTTCATATATATGACCTAAAGTGATAACTAAAATTTCAGACATAATAACTGGGAAAAAGAAATAAAGCCCTGTTTATTGCCACTTGAAGTGGAACAAAACTACAGTACAAATTGCTAAAATCTAAGAAAAATTTGCAACCCCCCATCTTAGAAATTAACTTATTTCATGTGATAAGGTTAGCTAACTCCATGTACCCTAGAGGATGGAGTGATTGTTTCATATGTTCATCCCAATTTCTTGCCCTTTTTATGTCATATTGACAGGACACCTTTTTACCAATGGCCTCCAACAAAACAGACAGACAGAATGACTTAGAGTCTATACGTGGCCCATGAACCACATGATTCCAATATTTGCTTTAATAGAATATATATGCTTTACTATCCACCTATGGATCTACCAGATTTGGAAGTGTGGATTTGGAATCCAGACCATGGAGGTGATTTGGAATTGACTAATGCCAAATTTTAAGTCAAAACTCTGTAATTATCCTACTCAGATCCACTTTCCAAGGCAAAAGGAATAAACCATTGCTGGCCTTGAGCACCAGCTAAGGTGGTGTCAAAATCTACATTATGGGGATGTAACCTGAGAAAAATTGACATATATAACCATTTTATGTGCAATTTTAGTGACAAATACACATAATTGTAGTGAAGAATAAAATAAACCCTTTTCTTATAAATTGCTAGTTTTATTTGGCTAAGGCTATGCCAAATCCATCTGAGAAATTTCAGTTGTCAATATCCTTCTCATGAAATTCCTCTGATATTTCTCCTTGAGGAGGGATATGAAAAGTATTCTCAAATTAGATTGTATTTAGTAAAAAGGTATCTCAACACATTGAGATGTTGTCAAAAAAAATTGTTAACCACTGTGAGATTTTTCACCCTTTGTGAGACAGAAAAACTAGGGGAAAACTTTTTTGTTTATTTTTCATGTGTGTGTGTGTGTGTGTGTGTGTGGCAAAATACAAAATACAGTGTATTTGCAAGTTTTGTAAAGATGTTCCAAAATGCAAAAAAAAAAAAGGTCCCACAAAGATTGAAAATGTGGGGAAATGGTAATCTTATCCAGTGACCAAGGACGGGAAAGAACCTTTTGAAATATTTCAATCATGTGTGCAAAAACAAACAAACTAATTTTTACATCTCTACTAATGAAAGGGAATTCATTCTGAATTCTTCTCAGTACTTCATTTCTGGGGATGGGTGATTTTTTTCTTCAGTTCCTATCTCCTTTTTAAATTAGTCCAATTCATAAATTCCTTCACAAATTGGATAGATGGGTTTGGATTTTTCTTCTTCTTTCTTCTTCTTTTTTTAAGCCTTCAAGAAAGCATCCAAGCTGGAAAGAGAATGGAACTGACAGATTCAACAATCTAGGCACAGGGTTTTAAATGCTCAGGTCTTCAAAGTCTGGCTTTAAATCCCTGTTTATTCAATCATATCGGTGGTGCTGAATTAGGAAGCCTCCATATGTTGAACAGCAATGTGGCAAAGAGGAAGAACATGTTCGTCTTCATGATATGATTCATTGTACTTACTGAATTTGGCCTTGTTACTGAAAGTGGCGACTTGTTCACCAGAATCAAAATCCCAAATGATCATAAAGTGCTAGTGACAGACAGTTGAAAACAAGGATTAAGAATTAACCCTCACACAAGTATAACCCAACTCTTAAATTCATCTTCTTAAATAAACATGGAATTGGGAGCCTTTGCAGACAAAATGTGCAGTTCCATCCTAAACTGTTTTTTGTTTATTTACCTATTAATCGTGCACCAGTATTCTTCAATTCTGTTAGCTCTACCATCCCAGGGTTGCTTGTAACAAAATGTCTTCCTCCTGTGTGCTAAATATGACTCCAATTGCTGTAGTAGAACCCTGTTTATAATGCATGATTGTCAGGACATCAACTCTCAGCCCCATTTCCATCTATACTTTACAGCATATACTGGATGCTAATTATTTTGTCAGCCCTTTTTTCCATTTGAAATGCACATAATTATTGGTTTCTTTGGTGTTTCCCATAACAATCCATTATTATAGCTTGAGGGATCCATTTGAAATAGGCATATCACTGAAACATACACTTTCCTAAGACTGCATAATTATAATTTTCAAAACCCTTACATGTTCACATCTTAGGGAGATTGAAAAGGCCCCTTTGTAATTAATAACAAATGCAATGCATGCACTTTTTTGAAGTTCCACAACTGTTTTGCTTTTGAGTGGTAATCCCCCATTATACCCATCTCTACTCTGTTTCTTTCCAGTATGAGAGGATAATAATATATTTATGCCTGAAAGAGTGCTGGAAACATGCAATTCCATTAGTGACAACAGACTTCCATTTCGCCTCCTCAAGACATTTCCATATTTTTGGGGAGAGAAAGCTTATGTTGCTGGTTGTGGCATGCCCAGTCCCCTTCCACCTCTCTGCTACCTCAGCACCAACAATAAAGCATGGGGAAGCTACACAAGGGACAACATGAATCCGTACTTGATCCATGTAACAACCTCACAAATTTAAAAAGAACAAAACGTTGCAGGTATGATGCAACAGAAGTGAATGAATTACAGTTGTGATGCAGCTTACTGCAAAGGTTATTGCAGTTACTGCTAAGAAGCATTGATTTCATTAAAACAACTAGTTATTACTATTGTTAAAGCTTTGACTAAACTATTGTTTTCATTTACTCTATTTCTATTTATGGGTCTGAAACATGGGTCATCTATTGCCACTTACGACTCCTCGAACGCTTTCATCAGAGCTGTATACGCACAATCCTAAATATACACTGGACTGACTATGTGATGAATGTCGCTGTCGTTGAGCAAGCAGGGATCACCAGCATTGAGACCATGATATTGAGAACACAGCTGTGCTGGGCAGGACACATTTCTAGGATGGAGGACCATCACCTCCCAAAAATGTACTCTACGGTGAACTCGCCACGGGTCAGCGTAAGAGAGGCACTCCAAAAAAAGTGATACAAGGACTCCCTGAAACAACATCTCAGGCTTGGCCAAATTGATCACCAACAATGGTCCACCCTGGCCTCACATCGGGAGGCATGGAGATGCACTATCCACAATGCTGCAGCCTTATTTGAGAACTCACGCCAAACAAGTCTTGAAGAGAAACGACAACGCAGAAAGAATCACAACCCGGAAACATCACCCAAGGAGACCTTCTGCTGTGCTTTCTGCAACCGGACTTGTTTATCTCAGATTGGCCTTTTCAGTCATCAGCATGCTTGCAGAAAGCATGGGATTAGTCCTTCCTGAATCTTCGTTTGTGAAGAAAAGCCAGAGAGAGATTTCTTGGAAAGTTGGTGGTACGAGAGTCATTTTGGAGACTCAAAGCCAATTTACAACATTTGTGTGTTTTTCAAGAATTAAACAGTAAGTAAAATATACTAGTATTGAGTAATAATAAGTTATTTGATCAATAATTTTAAAAAAATAGTAATGAGCTATTTCCTCCCCATCCCAAAAGTAATTAAAAACAACAAAATATGGAAAATCTGGAACTGCCTGATGTATCCACCTAGATGCAGGGCTCTGGGCTTTTTACCTTTTAAAGTCTTGGTCTATCTCATCCTTGTGCTTAGTCTTTCTTTTTCTTTTTTTCTTTTTCTTTTTTTTTTTTCAAAGAGGTTGCTCATTTTAAAGAGCTACAGGGCTGGCAGGTGCAACATGTCTGTCTCCATATTGGAAACTGATGTGCTTATTGAGTCTTGCCACTATATATGTGAGATAATTTAGTTTCAGTTCTTTTTTTTTTGCGGGGGGGGGGGCACCAAAGTGGCCAGAATTCAGAAGTTTCTGTGTATTGGGGAGAGAATAAACTTGAGGTTCAAAAAAAAAAAAAAAAAAACAGGAGAAAACAAAACTGATTTTGTCCTTAATCGGAGTGCTCAGCCAGTACTCATGCATCCAGTTCACCCCATAGGGGAGGGGGGGGAAAGGCTGCTGTGATGTCACTCTGTTGATCCCTTATCCACTTCAGATTTATTTTTAGTGGTGACTGTTAGCTCCCATTTAACAGGCCCATTAATTCACTCTTGGTTTCAGCCTGAGTTTTAAAGGGACTATCCAAGGTGAAGATCCTTTAAAGTTTGGACTAAAACCATCACTGGCATCATTGCCCCAATGACTTAGAAGCCACCAACCTCTACTACATATAGTATGTGTCTGACAACTTGTCTTGCTCCAGTTACTAGGAGGTTAATAAACCTCCCCACCTGTTCCATAGCCATCACAGATCTTGTTCTAACAATGCACACACATACACACACACAGACACCTACACAATGTTTCTTATTCTTTTTCTAAATGTCATACTTAGGAGTTACTTAGACAGCCACGACTATCTTCTGGGACATGCACCTTGTATAGAGAACAATAAATCCAAGCCATTGTGAGTTTAGCACTTATTTCAGTCTTCTGATTTCCTTTTTAAAAAGAAAGAAAAAGTGTGGTGTTCAAGTCAGCTTACACAGTGATAACATTGTTTAAAGCACAATGCATTTTCTCATTTGAAATCCTATTGCTTATTCATTATTAGGATGTTCATATCCCATCTTGAAAATGTTTCTTGTATATGATTTCTTTGAACCTCCCCGCTTCCAAGGCCCAGCAAGGAATCTGTGGGGACTAAATCCTTCTCAACAAAAGACACAGATCATTATCATCCCTCCTTTGCTTTATTCTTATTGAATAGACCAGAATAAAATGGTGACAGATTGCATTAATCTTGGGACATATTCAATTGCCTTCAAATTTAGTAAGCATATTCAGAAGGTGATCTTTTTACTCAGACTAATACAATTCAGATTGAATCTGCATGCATGTTTCTGTGTAGAGATGATGCACATTGTTTTGTCACTTATTTTATTGTCTGCATAATCATAACCCACTGTTTAGCTTTCCTTCATGCTGCTCTGCTGCAAGTACTTCCACTCTTCTTACTCAGCTTTTCCTCTTTCAGGGATGGGTGAAACGTTTTTGGATACTTTCACCTTGCCACCCAATGGTCTTGCAAACACTGGCCTGCAACGTAAAAGCAGCAATTTTTGCAAGAGTAATTTTTGATTATGATTTTGCATTCTTGCTGTGGGTGATATTTTGCATCCTTGACAATATAGTGCCCTTTTTGTGAAAAGAGATGTAGTTTAGTTGTTCAGTGTTTCCATTTCAGAAATGAGGAGACCAATTTGTGTGCTATTTTTGAAGAGGAAGAAAAAGTAAAAGAGGGAAACATATGCATTTCCTGTTTCACTTTCTTAAAAATCTTGAGGTTAGCAGACCTTTCATTAGCAGACTTTCTGTCAGTTCTAATCTGGCTAAAAATATATTATCTCCTACTACATTTCATCCAACAATTATTGTCATGACACTGTAAACAAGCTGGGTTTCCTGTGGTCTGCTAAGCTGTCTGACCAGTTAAATATTTCCCTTTCGAAGATAAGAAGTCTTAGCCTTTCAGCAACACCACATCTTCAGTCTATATTTTCCTGGTTTATTTGACATATACAACCAGACTGGGTATTTACCTCTGAATTCAACCAGCAGTTCATCAATGATTAGATCAATCTCTGGTGTGTATCATGTTCAAAGCTGCTCAATAAACACAGTTCACATGCTCCAGAAGGCAGCCAGTTTATCAATGACTCTATGAGTCACTCTTGTTGCCCTGTTGTTGAATCTCAAGTACCTTCTGAATGCACAAATTCTCTTCAGGTTCATAATTGCTCTGACATGTTAGTGGCTTGAGACTGGCTGTTACAGTTTTTCCAAGGCTTCATGTTGTTTATGATACCCTTCATCTAAGAGCAGTAGCCCAATGTATGCCATCACCTCACTGATGTCAAGGGGCTTTGACTTTGGTGGGTTATTTTTGTCTCGTGCCCTGGATACATGCTGTGCCTTTATGTGGTAAAGAATGCTTTCTTTGAGGAATAGCTCAAAGGTTTCTAGCATGGTTTCTTTCTTTGCATCATTCTTTGGCAGTGGACATTCTTGAGGACACAAAACTGGGAAGGGTGGCTAACACATTAGGAGATAGGAACAAAATTCAAAAGGGCCTAGATAATGGGGAAGAAATTAATATAATGAAATTCAGTAGAGACAAATGCAAAATTCTACATTTAGGCCACAAAAACTAAATGTACAGGTATAGGATAGGAGGTACATGGCCCAGCAGTACAACATGAGAAAAGAACCTTGAGATTATTGTTGATTGTAAGTTGAACATGAACCAGCAGTGTCATGCAACAGCAAAAATAAAAAAAGGGCAAATGCTATTTTAACCGGCATTTTTAGAAGCATAGTTTCCAAGTCAAGGGAAGTACAGTTAGACCCCCATATCTGTGGGACCAATATCCACATTTTCAGTAATCTATGGGACACAAAATAGGGACACATACCATACAGTTACACTGAAAAATACCTAGAGAGGCATCCTCTCCAGACATCTTCTAGGTCTTCTGACACAACTCTATGGTATGTTTTTTTATGGGAAATGTTTTATTTTAATAGGGTTTATTGTTATCCACAGCTTCTGGTATCCATGGTAAGTCTGGGGTCCAACTGCAATAGTACCACTGTATTCTGCACTGGCCAGGCCTCATTTGGTGTACCACATTCAGTTCTGGGTGCCTCATTTGAAGAAAAATATAAACAAATTGGAGCAGATTCAGAAAAAGGCAATGAGAACAGTAAGAGAGAGGAAAACATATGAGGAAAGGTCATAGGAGCTGGGCATTTACAATTTGGTGAAGAGAAGAGGTAACATGATTGCACTCTTTAAATATCTCAAGGGCTGTCACAGAGAGGAAGGAGCAGGCCTGTTCTCTGTTGCCCCAGAGGATAGGACCAAGTCTAATGGTTTGATGTTATAGGAGGGTAGATTTTGATTGCATATTAGAAGGAACTTCTTGATGGTAAGAGTGGTTTAGCAATGGAAGCATTTGCCTAGAGATGTGGCAGGGTCTCCTTTGCTGGATTTCTTCAAAAAGAGGCTAGATAGCTATTTGATAGGGGTGTTTTAGCTGGAGATCCTGCATTGATCTGGGCATTGGACTAGATGGGCCATGATGCCCCTTCCAACTCTGTGATTCTGTGACTCTGTGGATGATGTCTCTAGCTCCCCTTTGCTGAACTGTGGATGTTTGCATTAAGTCCTTCCATCCCTGGCACTTTAAACATCAGTCCCTTTACTTGTTCCTTCTTGAAGGAGGGGCAGTGCTGGCATCCTGCAATAGCACATGGAGGGGCAGAGATGTGCTCAGGTGCCCAGTCAGCACCTGACCAACATGTAAGCTAGCCCCGTTGTGTTGTTTGGTCTTCTTACAGTAGTTGGGAATCACTTGTATGAGGTCTGGGATGCCTCCATGTGACAGCAAGGAGAAGGAAGAGTTACTCATGAAAACAAGAGTTGTGCAAGCATTGCACCACAAGAAGACCCTGTCTATGTTCCTCCCACAGTCTGGATATTATTCTTGCTATGATACTTGGGTTAGATGGTAATTAACTCTCATAATCAGATAAGATAAGAATAACTTGTTGACAACTTTTTATTGTCCCTCCTATTCCATCCTTATTCATAGCCTTGACAGAAAGAAATTCAGCATCTGATGTTTTTCAGGCATCGCACAAAGTGACAAGGAAAGTGATTTCAGCAAATATAGGAAAGACTCCTGTGTTCTTCTGTGACAAAGCTGTCCAAAACGAAGACATCTTCCTTTTTCTTTGAAAGATGTGTGACAATTCTCCTTCCTGACCTTTGGTAGAGATTGACAGGTACTGTGTTCATTGAAATATGGTCATGTATTATTTTTTTAAAGGCAGTACCAACCTAGACCACCATAAGTAACCAAATGAATTTGCTGCTACCACCTACATTTTAAAGGAGACTTATTGCAGCCAACCCAATTCTGGAACTGCAGTGCATAGTGCTGCAGGGAGTAGCTGATTTTGTTGGGCCCTGGGGGGAAGAGACCTGGTACAAGGTCACAGCACACAGAACTGTGATATTAAGTGTGAGGGGAAAGAGCCACAGGGTTTATAAGGCTCTATCTACCCCTCTACGTCCTCTTTGGATCTGGCAATTGTTATGGGACCCCCAGAGAGTGAGTGTTGAGATCATGGTGGGACAGGTTTACCCACATACCCACATCCTCAGGCTTTCTCATACTTACTGGGATACTTTGTGGTCTGCGGTGGTTGGGGCGAGTGTGGGTACAACCTTCCTTTGGGCTTCCATAGGCCTTGTGGGTGGTAATTGGGCTTTCATGGGCCTTGGAGGACCTGATTGGGTAGCTGTGGGTTCTGGGCTCACAGACTTCTTCAGTCCCAATTGGCTTCTGCAGGCCTAGCAAGCCCTACTTAGGCTCACTCAATTTTATAGGTTTCTTAGGCTAGATTTGGCTTTCAAGGTTCTTAGGTCCTGATTTGGCTTCTGCAACTGATCACACCTGTAGAGGTCTCCTATGATCTGTTTAGGCCTCTGCAGGCCTCATAGCTCCTTTTGACCTTTGCAGGCCTTGTGGGCTCTCACAGGTCTCATAGCCCCATGCCCTTATTAGGTTTTTTTTGTTCCCAATTCACTTTCATCATGGGCCCTTGTAAGGTCTCTATGGGCCTCTTAGGACAGGATTAGGCATCCACAGGCCTTGTAAGCCCTGGTTGGGCCTCTGATAGTCTTCTTAGCCCCAATTTGGCACCCACAGGCATTCTTGGGCTCAGTTAGGTTTTTGCAGGCCCCACAGACCCCAATCAAGTTTTGTAGGCCTTCTAGGCTCCCTTTAGGCCTCTTTAGATCTCCCTGGCCCCAATTAGGACATTGTAGGTATCTACTCACCTGGGAGCCTTGTTTAAGCCCCTGCACAATTCTTAGGAGCAGTTTCATTCTAGACAGGCCTGATTACATCTTTGTAGGCCCAGTTACACCTTGGTAGGCCTCATAGGTCCTTGTTAGCCTCTGCAGGCCTCGTAGTCCTCCTTTGGACCTTTTGGATTGACATGTTAAACCCATATTTGTATTTGAGTAGTAGCCTAGGACTATTGTCTTGGTTAGGGGTTCTATGGGTCCTAAAAATGTGTTGAAAGGGCAAGGGAAAAATAGCTAGGTGGCCACCTGCTGTGTTCATCCTCTGACAATGGTGGGAGGAGAATGCTTTGGCTTTAAGTGTAGCTAGACTTGATGCCTTGGAGGCAACCCAGTTTCAGCCCAGGCCAGTGTCCTCTCTGGTCAGAAAAGAAAAGAAGAGTGTGGGGAGGTCAAAGAGAACTAATCAAATACTTGCTTGCCTAGATGCCTCCCATTTTCAAAGGGAGGAGGTAGTTGGACCACCAGAGAAGGATACTGAGGAGATCCAGGAGAGTGCAGCACCCTTGGTGGGAGTCCAAGAAACTGTGGACTCCCCTATGCTTGTAATTAGCCCAGGTGAAAACAGTATGTACCTGATGGAACAGCAGTTCAGTGCACATGACCTTGGGGGGGGGATCTGTGATGGTAAGATGCAACATTGTAGTAATAGTGCAGAGGGTACCTCTGGAGTGGGCTTGGCTATATAGCCTACTTGGTTGGTTAGCTCTGCCTCATGGTGTCCCTGGACTAATTTTTTACTGGGGGAAGGGCCTGCCCCTACACAGGCATGTGATGGGTTGCATAGAGGCTAGTATCAGTTGTTATTATGGTTCTGTACCTTATTTTGCTATTCCTTATGAGGAACAAATACTCCCTTTGGGTGACCACTTGCTTTAGTCTACTAGAGATAAGATTTGAGGGGGGGTTACATGGATGTCTTTTCCCTTCTCTATAGAGTTGGAAAAGGATAAGGATGACTTGCATTATAAGAAAGAGAAGTTGCACAGGGGAAAAGTCAATAGAAAATGGATTAATTGGCTCATGGAATTTTTAACCTATGCAGGAGTCATAGCTAGGGTGCAGCCATGGTGATCATTTCTGCTATTTGAATACATGGGAATTATACTTTGGGCCTAGATCGATTTTTCAGGGTCAGCCTGTCTCCTTTACGACAAAGCTTTACATTGAGGGCTGCTATGAACCCAGTTGTGGATGTAGCTGATCTCCCTAGCATGCCCAACTCAAGGAGATCACTTGTACAGTGGTCACATCATGCAGAAGGCACAAGCTCTACTTAGTGTCTACTTTACCCCGGGGTGGACAGGGGCAGTCCCTTTGTAAAATATGTTCTCATTCCTTTCAGAATTATCCCAAGGGGAAAAGCTGTAAGTACCACCCGTGTAATAAATGTGGTGCTGGAGGCCCCCACCTCTGAAAGGGGACCAGCCCAATTAATGCTCACAGGTTGTCTGTTCTTTTACAGTTATATTCAGATCAGGTGGCAGTCCATTATTTAAGGGAAGGGTTTAGAGTATTTTCTTGGATCCCCTATAAAGGTGTTCACCATCCCTTTAGATCTTGGAATTTGCATTCAGTTGTGGGTTTAGAAAATGTAATCAGGGAAAAGATTTTGAAGGAGGTGCAGGAGGGGAGAGTGGTTGACCCATTTCCATCTCCTCCAATACCTAACATGAGAGTCTCACCTGTAGGAGTGGTGGCCAAGAAAGCACCAGGCAAATTTAGATTGCTTTTCTATCTGTCTTGTTCTAGGGGTGAGTCAGTTAATGATGTGATTCCTGCACAACATGGCACACACACATTGGGTCCCATTCTGGGAAGAAGGTAGCATATAAATCAAATCAAATCATTCAATACAAACTTTTGATACTCCTGTTCATGTAGTTTTCAGGGCAGGTGTAGGGGCACAATTGGCAAAATGGGACATTTAGTCCACATTTCACCTTTTACTAGTTCATGGCACATTGCCTGGCATTTGGGGGGATTGAGATAGATTCTATTAACAGTGTAGCCTCCCCATGGAAAAGGTTTCAGTTTCATGTGTTTGTTTGTTTTACAATACAGCAATCCATTAATTTCAGGGGCTCATTGGTCATTTGAATTTCACATGTTGTGTAGTTGATCCTGGGAGGGCCTTCCTTCATAGTGTTTGTGATGCTACCTGTGAAATGCAACAACCACACCATAGGATCAGGATTGCACTGAGAATTATGAAAGATTTGCAGATTGGCATGAGCTTCTTCAGGGCTTTAATAGTGTTTCCTTTTGGCAGGAGTTTCTGAAGATTAAGGATGCCCTTCAGGTTGCATCAGATGCTGTGAGTTCCATAAGGTTTCAAGTTTATTTCTAGGCTTGTTGGTTTCTGAGACTTGAGTCAAGGTCTGGGCTCAGGCTGGCATTACAAACCAACCTTGGCTTTTTGGAATTTTATTCCTGTTTTGGTAGCAGTCCAGGTTTGAGCAGAGGAGTTGGCTAACTCCTCTGTGAATATGTGATGTGACAATAGGGTCATGGTCCAGGTAAACAATTCTTTGTCTTCCTGGTATAGGTGGCTTATATATTTAATTAGGTATTTTACCCTACAATGTTTATAGTGTAACAATTTTCTTCTGGCACTACATGTGGTGAGAGTGAACAATGGCATTTCTGATGCTCTCTCCCATAAATAGATGAAGCACTTCAGGCAGCTCACCCCAGATGCAGCACTTCTTCTGAACCTGATGCCCCTTGACCTCTGGGAGGTTGGAAGTTTGAGGTAGTCAGGGCCATTAGTCTTTCACTTGTCCTGGGCACTAGGAAGAGTTATCTTAGGACAGTGAGGGGATTTACTTGTTTCAGGCAGCAACAGGAAGTTTGAGTTTGTTGGCCTTTACCAGTGGTGCACATTTTACAGTTCTGTGTTCACCTCAGGGAAAATGGGCTGTCATCACAGTCCATTAGAGGCAGTTTGTCAGCTCTAGCCTTTTATGCTAAGGCTCTAGAATTTTCTGATAGCACAGGTGATTTTAGGGTTCATAAAATTCTGGAAGGGTGGTCTGTGGAGAGGGGGTAAATGGTCTATAGCTGTGAACCCCACTCTCTGACTGTATTGAGGAGCTTGGGTGTCTTTTGGGCCAGTATCTACTCCTCATATCATGACGTTTTGCTGTTTCATGCTGCTCCTCTTACAGTTTTTCTTGGGGGAACTTTTTTGGGGTGGGGGTCTTACTCTGCCTGGTGGTAGAGAGACTATACCAGCACAACCACCTGTGGAGCTTGTTTCTCCAGTTGATGTCCCCTATTGATCCCAATGAAAGTCACAATGATAAGTATTAACATTCCCCTAGGCTACACCACCTTCATCTCTTCCAGAACAATCTTCTCAATGTAATCTTGGTGTGTGTACAAATGCAAGGTATGCATACAGAATGGTGAATATATAGAGTTTTTTACCCTACTTTTTTGCAAACCAGAACCTATGGTTTTAGTGAAGGATGGGATTCTGCTGAACCTTCAAAGGGAATTTAAGCAGTTTAAATGCTTCAAGGTTGAAATGAATTTTATAAATTGGCTGGCAGGTTGGATTCTCTACATAGGAGTGGTATTCAAGACACAACCCCACAGGTGCTCTGCTCTGGTTAAGTACCAGGACATCATAATCAGGTGGTAAACTGATTCCAGGGGATCTGCTTGGTTGCATTATGATAAGCAGTTCCACATGAGAGCTCCTCTGGATGTCTCTCTCCCCTGAGACCTCAAGCAAGAGGAACTGTAGTTGGACATTATGGTTGGTTCTTGGGCCTCCCCTTCCAATCAATGTGACAATGGCTTCGTGCTGGTGGCCAACCAGTCAGTCTGGACTGCTTCAGCCAAAAAGAAGGGCTATTCAGTCTGTTGGTACAGGTAAGTGTAGGAAACAGGCATGCAAGTATGACCACTGATGAGGGACATGCAGGGGTCAGTATCCCAGTGCTTCCTGTTTCTAAGGTAAGCATTCGGGGGGGGGGGCAAATCTAACTCCAGTACCACACATGGAGGTTAGCAGCAAGGCAAAGGCTCCAACTCCAATTAACTTTTCTGTACTGGCTTCATGGTTGGTACTTTATTTGAAGTGTGTCAGTGTCAGCTACATTCTGGGTTGTTTTGCAGATTATCTCAGGGTTCCCTAACTGAGTAAGATCACCTATTGTTTTGCACCTAACTCTCCACTATGCTCTGCTCCACTACAGACCTCAACCTTGTTAGAAGTTAGTCCCACATGGTCCCATTTTAGCTCCACTGGCCCTGGCACCATTTTAGTTTGAGAATTCAAGCCTCCTTATATGAGTTCCTTGAATTTATCATCCTCAAAATCGTACTCATTGATGGCCATGCACAGAGTGATTTCTGAGCTAAAATGGCTAGACATTTTTTTTCCTAGCTATAAATGCCTCAGAATTCTCACCGGGGGCCTGTTTCTGCATAACATATAACACATTTGAAGTCTGTCCTGGCCACAGGAGTTTCATCACCTTCCTCATCCACTCATACATGGTGAGTCAGGCTAAATCCCTTGTGGCTAAAGCAGATTCCAGGGTTCGCAGGTCTGCTACACAGATGCAGAGCCTCACCAACTGGGTTAGGTCTTGGCCATTGAAATTGGATTATTTACATAGCTCCTGTCTATGGAATCCTGGGCTTTGTAGTTTTACAAGGTCTTTAGCCTTCTCTGACAAAGAGTGCTGGTGTTTCACCAAACTACAAATCCCAGGATTCCATAGGAAGAATCCATGTAAATAATCCAGTTTCAGCCTGGATTATTGCTCTAGTGTGGATTCCCCTTTACTCACCAACAAGTTCTCACTATTCAGACAGATCTCTTAGTGTTCCTATAGTCAAGGTGCTCAGTTGCTGTTATGCAATACCTTCAGAGGTGACCAGACTGCTGGCTATTTTTGTCCAATCTGCTTTAGATGCAACAGGTCATGTATCTCTCAGGGAGTTTTGTTCTCCCTGATTATGCAATTTCAGTGAATAAATGTACTTTCCAATGCCAACCTTCATGGCTCCTACCAAGCAAAGACATAAGAGTGTCAGACAGATGGATTCATTTGCAAACCCCTTTTCAACTTGGCAACCCATTATATGAATTGATGACAGTTTAAAACCCAAATAACCAGGTATTACTTTGGTTTCAAAAGTAGAATTGGCATTTCATCACTTACCCATCTGAAATGGTTGTATCACAAAGTTATTGTTGTTTTTGCTAACAGAATGATTTGACATGACAGAGTGATGAAAAGGCAACTTTCTGATTTAGGAGTTTCAAGCAAGATACAATCATTACTTTGCAGACAAATCCCCACCCGCACCCCACTATAGGTCTATAAGCATGATGGATATAACAGCTTCTTCATCCTTGGAATTTAATCCCATTATATGTAATGGTCATTATACATGTGTATCGTGGGGAAAATAGTCCACTACTCATGCATTTGCAGCAAATTGGGCATTTCTACTCATCCTTAACTACCACATGTCTGTTTTCAATAGCAAACAAAATCATCGGCAATTGGGACCATTACGAATTTATTTCTTCTTGTTCATGCCTTCCTTGGCATTCTGAAAGCAGGGTGTCTTCACCCCCAGACAGCCAAAGAATTTGACAAATGGAGCAATTGGTTTGTGATGCTATACAACTTTGGAACACAATCGTTCTTGTTTCAAAGGTCTCTAACTCTATAAATTCACCCTGGACCTCTGAATTGAAAAGGAGCTAATCTCCAGGAAACAGGGTAACTAAAAACCCAATAACTTCATAAGTGAATGAAATTAAAGAGGAGATGAAGCCAACAGATCATAGAAAGAGTTTATTATGGATAAATACAGTGTGTGAGAGCTATAAACCTCAGCACAACAGCAATGAGAAATACTGTCTTGAAACAGCATGGACTAAATTACGTTATCCCCCTTTCCCCAAAAAACATTATGTGTTCTTATCCCAAATGTGTTCTAAATCTCATAGAATTGTAGAGTTGGAAGATACCCCAAGGGCCATCCAGTCCAACCCCCTGCCACACTCCACTGTTCCAAAGGGAGTATACAAGTGTCAGCCTCTTCCTCCATCCTGAACTCTTGAGCAAAGAGAAGACAACTTGTTAAACAGGCCAGCCAATCAGGAGCACCTGCTGCTTCCACTGACTACCTATGTAGCTCCTTTTCAAGGTGGGAGACAGAGCAATGAGTAAACCTAAGTAAAACCCTCCTCCATGGGGGAGAATGCAACCTGTGTGAGAAGTAGGGAAAGCAACACAAGGTTTGACAGAGAGGTATTGAACGAAAGACTTATTCCACAGTTAAAAAAATATCAAATCAGATTTTTAGGATATCATACATGCTTGGAGTCCCTCTTCCCAGGCAGTTGCTTAGGGGTTGCAAAGATACAATACAGCTTACCAACATGCACTTAGAAACTAAACAAATTCCTGACACCCCTAAGTGGGGCTAGGATGATTAGTCACAGTTGGTTCATCATGGACGCTTCAGCTGTTTCAGTACTGCCACTTCAGCACTGCTGGTTGATCGCAGCAGTTGATCATAGCATTTCAGCATGACTGTGAAGAACCAACTTGCAACTATGTTGCTGAGTTGTCCTTCGGTCAATGGGCATGAAGTAATGCTTAGAAGGGCAGAAGGCAGCCAATCCTAGCACAGAAAATTGTGATGGGAGGGAGAGGCTTCTGCGAGTGAAGAGTCTGTGAGAATGTCATTTGGGAATGATAGTTGAGAGCTGACAGTTGAGAGAGTCAGTTGGATGAGTCAGGTGAGCATCAACGGCGAGTGAATATTACTGGGTGCATGAACTGAGTGGAGGCAAGTTTTGATACTATTTGTTTGAAATATGAACACATAGTTAATACTAAATCCTGGACGTTGTTAAAGCTTGGTTAAAATAAATAATCTGAACTGGTTTGTTAAATTGTTCACACTGACTCAGACTGGGTTTATTCACCCTGGAATAAAGGGTTGTCATGTTTACCATTAAAAGAGATGCTTTTAGCCACATTTGTCCACAAAAAAGGTCACCTAGAGGCCCAGGCCCCAAATCCAGAAAGAGATCTGAAAGGGGGACCTTAGGGCATGATGAGAGTGACAGGCAGCCAGTGCTAGGAACTGCGGGGTCAGCCTGGTGGGGCAAACATCACAAATTCCTAGCACTGGCTGCCTGTCACTCTCACCAATTATAGGAAGCATATAACTCACTTGCTGAAACAGCTTCACTGGTTACTAGTCCCTTTCCAGGCAGAATTCAAAGCCCTATACAGCTTAGGTCCAGCTTGTCTGAAAGACCATATCTTCCTATATGAGCATATTCAAGTTTTAAGATCTTTGGGGTAGGATCTCTTTCAGTCCCACCGCCTCCACATGTATAGCTAGTAAGGACCCAGGAGAGAACCTTCTCAGCAGCTATTCCCGGGATATGGAACTCTCTACCAAGGGAGGTTTGTTTGGCTCCCTCCCTGCTCTGTTTCTGTTGGCAGACCAAGACCTTCCTATTTAAAGACATCTTCATTGCAGTAGTGAAATAGGTGACAGAAATACAGTCAGAACTCTGAATGCATCTGTTCATTGACTTACGCACATTAGGGCATGGAGAACTACTACAATAATAAATGCAGAGAAATAGAAGGGGACAACAAATAAGGAAGAACAAGAGACCTGTTCAACAAGAAAACAAAGGGAAACCTATTGGGGGGATGCTCTATCGCTGGCAAAAGAAAACATTAGATGACCAAATAGAAATAAAAACATGGTGGAAACAATACACTGAAGAACTATATAAAACAGGTGAAAAGATGAAGGATTATTTCAAAGAAGAACCATATGAAGATGAACCTCCAATTTTAGAAAGTAAAGTGCTAGCTGCACTCCGAGAACTTGCAAGAAATAAATCGCCAAGAAAAGATGGCATACCAATACAGTTGTTTCACTCTACAGAGACAGAATATACTTTAGTTCTAACTAAAATCTTGTCAACAAATATGGAAAATAAAACAGTGGTCAACAGATTGGAAATGCTTAACATAAATTTCAGTCCCCAAGAAAGGGGACATTAGGGATTGCAGTAACCACAGGATCATTGCATTAATTTCCCATGCAAGCAAGTGATGTTTAAAATTCTACAACAAAGGCTTCATCCATATATGGAGCAAGAAATGCCAGCTCTCCAACCTGGGCTCAGGAAAGGAAGAGTCACTGGGGATCATACTGCAAACATGTTGTATAATGGAGCACACCAAAGAATTTCAAAATGAAATCAGCCTGTGCTTTATAGACTATAGCAAAGCCTTTGATTGTATACATCATGAAAATATACGGATACTTATAAAGAAATGAATGTGCCATAACTTTTGGTTGTCCTGATGCATAAACTGTGCTCAGGACAAGTGGCTACTGTTAGGACAGAACACAGAGAAATGGAATGGGTCCCAATTGTCAAGGAAGTCAGGCAAGGCTGTACTTTATCATCCTATTGATTTAACTTCTATGCCAAAAATATCATACACAAAGCAGGATTAGATTCAGAGGAAGGAAGTGTGAAATTGGAAGAAGGAACATCAACAATTTACCATATGCAGCTGATACCATACTACTAGCAAAAAATAGCCAAGGCTTGGAATGTACTGCAGAAAGTCAAGTAAGAAAGTGTAAAGGCTGGTTTACAGTTGAACATTAAGAAAACAAAAAATAATTAACACAGATGATTTACATCACTTTAAAGTAGATGAAAACACTGAGATATTTCAAGAGTTTCCATAGCTTGGCTCAGTCATTAATCAGAGTGGAGAATGCAATGAAAAAAAAATCAAAAGAAGAATAGGACTTGGAAGGTCAGCTATGAAGGATCTGGACAAGATCCCAAAGTGTAAAGATCTACCACTGAATACTAAAGTGAGGATTGTCCATCTCATTGTATTTCCCATTTCTATATATGGTTGTGAAAGCTGTACAGTGAAGAAAGCTTGTAGGAAGAAAACTCATGTGAGACGTGGTGCTGGAAAAGAGTTCTGCAGATACTGTGGACTACTAGACATACAAATAATTGGGTCCTAGAGCAAATCAGGCTTTAACTCTATTGTACTTTGGTCATATCATGAGAAGATGTGACTCACTAGAAAAGATGGTCAGACTTGGTAAGGTGGAGGGACGTAGGAAAAGAGGAAGACCACATGCCAGATAGATAGACTCAATCAAGAAAACCACATCCCTGAGTCTGCAAGACCTGAGCGTGGTTGCTGAGGATAGGGTGACCTCTAGGGCTCTCAGTCATAGCATCACCAGAAGTCACATCAGCTTGAGGGCACTAAACAACAACAAATTAGAAAAAGAAGAAAAGGAAGAAATCACATGGCAAATAAAGGTACTGTTTATTTCTTTATTTTTCTTAAGGGTCTTTTCAGGTGGGGGGTGGGAAGGCCAGAGAAGGTGGGAGAAACCTCAAATACCATGTAATCAGCAAAGTGTTGCCAAGATAGAAGCACTAAGTAAAGCAAGTAATACTACCAAGTTCCAACACATTTGTTTCATCTGGAAGAGTTTGCAATCTAATAAAAAAAAATCTCAAAATCATAATTCTTACCTCAATGGCTAAGTGAGTTGTCATTTATATATCAAGACCTTTCTGGCTAGACAAACAGAAGCAGTGGCAACCATTGTAGCAAGCTGTTCCAGTTTTCTAAAGTAATACCCAATTTTGTGGGTTTGCAGTTCAAGGCTTCCAGTTACATTTCCACAATTCAGTTCCCCCTGATGTTGCATGCTCAAGATCTCTAGACTAAGAATTCATGATCACTCATCTGATAAGTTTATTTTTCACACACACACCATTCCTGTTTTCTACTTTACTGGCCAACTAGAGAGAGAACGTGATAATTTTTTTGTGCCAATAGCAGGCAGCCTTCTGGATTACTTCATCATAGAAGCAATCACCTGAGGTTGATAGCAAAGAGTTTTCATTTATTTGATAAAAGAAAGAAAGACACTCAAGGTTGGCTTCACCAATAGCTTTCTCATTTGAATAATGTTAAACACAGACACTACTTAGGAATGGAAGGAGCTCTAAGAAAAACTGTTTCCTTACTCTTATAGGATAGTGAAATATGTCAATAAATAAAAATATACACCTTTCTTTTTTTAGGGCTTAAATAAGAATATTTTTTTTTCATATATATATTTGTGTGTGTGTGTGTTTTCTTATTATGTTTGTATGCCATCTTTCTACTAAGAAGAGGGCTCAAGTTGGGGTATGATTTAAATGAATAAATAAAACATTATAACAGACAGGTGTTGTGTATTGGTGACCTATACCCAATCTCTTTTTAAATATTTTTAAGATAAGCAAAGTGCTCCTGATACAAATGCAGGAAGGAAGCTTTAATTTTGACGTGTAGGAACCCTAACACTTTGTTCCTTCCTGAAATGTCCCTATCTTCCTGTTATTCAAATGAACACATTCTCTGAGGTATTAATCGTATTTATTTTATTTCAGAGTGGGAAAGTCAGTCCCCATGTCAATCCCCCAAGCCCATGACCCCTACAAAGTTCCCAGGTCCCCAGTTGCTGAGAAAAATATTATTTATTTATTTATTTATTTATTTATTTATTTTAGTTAGTTATTTATACCCTGCTCTTCAGCCATCAGAGCAGCTTAAATTGTTTTTTTTTTAAGGAATAGCAATTTGCACATCTACACTGCATTAAGCAGTTTCCAATGTGTGTTAGCTAATTGCCCCCACAAGCTGGGTACTCGTTTTACCGACCTACAAAAGGATGGAAGGCTGAGTGAACCTTGGAGCCCGCTGGAATCGAATTTATCATTAATAAATGCAGACTCTGTTTTAGAATCAAAGGAACTCCAATAGAATCTACTTTCCTATGTTATGGGATAACAATTCATGCCAATAAGTTAGGTATTTATCAGCTTCTTTTTTTTTCTTGTTTCTAATATTATTTTTCAGTTGAAAACCAGTCAAACCACTTCAAAAACACAGCAGAAATGCAGTGGTTGGGATTTATTTACTCTCATTCAGAGCTTCTAAAGGGGAAAAAATGGTTAAAAATCAGCTGAAAATAAAGATTAAAAATGTGAAGTGATTAGATGTTTAAGAAAGAAAACCTTGATTTTTCACATTGGTGGAATCCATGGGTGGTGGTTCTACCAATTGGCACCATTGTCTACCCCTTATTTATTCATTTATTTGTTTCATTTGATTTGGAGCTAACCTTAAGACAAGGCAGCTCATAACATGATTAACAAACAAGTTCAAATAAAAACACTTTGGTCAGTATTCTACATCAGCTACTTAATATGCAAAGGGGATTTGTAACACCTTTGAGACTGCGGAGATTATCAGACACATCCAAAAAACACAAGAGGTGCGCACGAGGATGATATTACTATCCAATGAATGAGTTCCAGTTTCAGACATTGTCATTATCCTTGTGTGATGACTACAGAGTCCCATCAATGAAAAGCAACACCTTACTTGCAGCTGCAGCACAGATTCAGCACGTGAGGATGATAACATTGTCTGAAACCAGGGCCCATTTACAGGACAATAATGTCATCCTTGAATGCTTCTCTTGTGACTGATAATCTCCTGAGGGAAAGAAGTCGGCAGCATAAGCTTTTGCAGACTTAAGTCTACTTTCTCAATCTGCTACCCACTCCTTTCTCTCAGTTTTTAGGCTGCTGCTATGCTGCAGAAATAATGCAGAGCTTTAACTGCCATGGCTCAATACTATGGAATTCTGGGATTTGTAGTTTTGTGAGATATTTAACTTACAAAATTTCAGGTTTCCATAGGATGGAGCCATGATAGTTAAAGTAGCCAAGATAGTTTGTGTCAGAATCATGACTAAGTAGCAGTTGCAATTAAGGAACAGTGATGGATGAGTATATTCAGGTAACTGTTCAATATTCAGGATCTCTACCTAGTCACACTGCTGTTATTAGAAACTTAGGACTTTTTCAAGCAGGAAAAAAAAACCCACCAAGGTTGGGAGGAGGACGGTGCAGTCTTGCTTAAAGCACTCCATTTCAGTTGACGCCATCCTCCTCCTGACCTTCCCCCATGCTTCCTCCATGCTGCAGGCAGGAGAAACACACCTCTTTTATTAACAGAGAACCCCGTCAATAAAAAGTGGTGTGTTTCTCGCTCCCCCATCATAGAGGAAGCCCAAGGGAAGGTCGGGAGGAGGATATAGTAATCCAAAATGGAACACTGTATGCAAGACAGTGCTGTTCTATTCCTAACCTCAGCAGGATTTTTTCCTCCAGTTGAAAAAGTCCTTAATCATACACAGCTGTGCTAGGTAGGGTACGTTTCTAGGATGGAGGACCATCGCCTCCCAAAAATAGTACTCTATGGTGAACTCACCATGGGTCAGCGTAAGAGGGGCGCTCCAAAAAAGCGATAAAAGGACTCCCTGAAACAACATTTCAGGCTCGGCCAAATTGATCACCAACAATGCTCTACCCTGGCCTCACATCGGGAGGCATGGAGATGCACTATCCACAATGCTGCAGCCTTATTTGAGAACTCACGCTGAACAAGTCTTGAAGAGAAATGACAACGCAGAAAGGATCACAACCCAGAAACATCACCCAAGGAGACCTTCTGCAGTGCTTTCTGCAACTGGACTTGTTTATCTCGGATTGGCTTTTTTAGTCATCAGCGCACTTGCAGAAAGTGCAGGATGAGTCCTTCCTGAATCTTTGTTTGCAAAGAAAAGCCAGAGAGGGAGAGGGAGAGGGAGAGGGAGAGGGAGAGGGAGAGGGAGAGGGAGGGAGGGTAATCATAATTGTAACACTATCATAACTCCCACCACCACCTAGTTCATCAGGTATCAGCTACATGGTGCGAAGGAGGTCCATTCTTCTGGTGACTGGAATATGGGTGAATGAGGATTCCATCAGGTTTTGAGGAGCTAGGCCAGGATAATTTAGTAAGTACTTAAATAAGTAGCTGACGTACAACTCTGAGCGATATTATTAAAGCAGAATCAAACCAGTTATAACATTCAATACAATTAAATTAAAATATTTTTAAAAGTACATCAGTTTTAAAAAGTGGGAAGGAGGTGGCAGTGAATGGGAAGATGGAGGAAGATATTGTTTCAGCACTCACCTGTTATACCCCCTGTTTTTCTGTCCCAGTTACTTCCACAGGCTCCCTGAATAGAAAGGTCTTTCACAGCCAGTGGTAAAATAACAGATAGGAGGCCACCTTATTTTCCCTTGGAAGGAACTTCTACAGCCAGGAGCAGCCAGACTTCACAACTCTATATGCCTGCTCTTTGGCTTTTGTATGATTTTTGGAATTTGTACTATATTTCCCTTTCTGCATTTAAGTATATGATATATATTTAGCTAATATATTTTCCCTCTGATCTAGCTTTGTACTGCTATTCACCCAAGGAAGGAGCTACCATTGTTGATAAAGGCAGCTTCTCTGGAAGGAACTGCAGTTTGGGGTGCCCAGGGGGGATTTTCACCAGGACCACAAATCAGGATGTATGAGTTAACTCTACTGCAGTCCCAGTCTTTATCTCACCCACCCCCATGACTATCCCTCTTCCCTACACCAGTTGCATCTTCCAAGGCCAGGAACAAGGAGCCTGGCTGTGGTCACATGGCTGGGTGCTTCATACTTTTTTGCAGTTAAAATCCATGAGACCCTGAAGATAATTTTTAACTAGGCAAAAGAAAAAGAGTTAGTTAGCCTTGTTGAGGCGCCAGCATGTTTTCTTGTCAGTTCCTGGTTTCCAAGGTTAAAAGATAAGTGAGAGAAACCTGGGGTGCTTCTTTGTCTCCAGGAGTTTTGATAAGAGTTTTTACTATAAAGGAGGGGAAAATTCAGTGTGTGTTAGCTGCTTTTTCCCAGCA
This sequence comes from Gambelia wislizenii, assembly GCA_030847615.1. Taxonomy (NCBI): domain Eukaryota; kingdom Metazoa; phylum Chordata; class Lepidosauria; order Squamata; family Crotaphytidae; genus Gambelia; species Gambelia wislizenii. The sequence continues at coordinate 154,890,213 of JAUMIR010000004.1, forward strand.
GTTCTGAGGGAATCTTTGAGAGACACAGAGTAGAGATGACAGCTCTGTGCTCTAATTTTTTTTTTTAAATGCAACTTTGTTTATTTCTAAATAAAACAACAAAAGACATTTTTGGACTCCATTGGTTTTTACTAGAAGTATGCAATTTTTGGCTCACAACACACGCTTTTAGCTGCAGCTTTGCTATATATTGCTCCTTCTGCCTCTCTTGGTGAGACAGAGGGGGCAATGAAATCTGGGACAAGTAGTTGGACTATGTTGATGGATGTGACAATACTGACCTCAGCAGATGTGACATTCATGATCCAGATAGGAAATAGCTGCACCATGTGCGGAGACCCCCCTTTGCAGTGACAGAACTCACCGCTTTCTCTACAAAAGCCAACACAAATGGTGAGGCTTTTTATTTTACCACACGTCTGCTCTGTTTTAAGGTGTATTTGCTGCAAATTCTTGTCAGAACTGCCTGGATGTAATCTGGATAGTTCAGATTAGGTTTGTGACAAAAACCCTACATTGTCTGGATTGCTAGGCAATGGAAACAGGAGGGAGGCTGTTTCATTTGACCCATCTAGACAAGCCTTAGTCGTAAATACATCAAATTGAACTCCTCAATAGCTCTTGCTTTAGACTAGGCATATATGAATCCCACTCTGTCATCATGTTCAGAATTCCTACACTTTTGATTTAATGTACAGGTTACGATAAAGACACGTTAGCATAATACAGCAGTCACTTTTTACACTGAGGAGAAGACTTCCCAGGAGACTCATATTTTCTGGACTGTGTTACTGTTTGAGCTCTCCAGGCACTGTAAAGCTGTAGTAGTGTGGGGATTTTTCGTTGTTGTTTCTTTAAAAAAAAGAAAGGAAAAAGAAAATAAAATCTTGACAAAATTGCTGTGAGGCAAGGAAAGCGTCCAGGAGCAAATTACTTTCAATTCAGCGACTAGAAGGTCTGGATCGTATTGGCAGATAACTGAAAGGTGCCTGGTCAGCATTTTCTGGTCTTGCTGATCATTAAACCTCCCACTGACCCTGTATTTTGTGAAAAGTCAGGGATCCCAATCTATAGGTGAATTATACTGGCAGGCTTTGTTTTATGCCACTTTGACTCTGGGTGTATGCCCTGGTGGGCTGCCTACAATGCTGCCTGATCCTTTTAAGACTGGTGTTAAGGAAATGAAGCTTGCCTTATCACCCTCCTCACCTTCTTTGGCAGGAAATGTATCATTGGGAAAAATAAGCTTTCTTAAGTACCAGGCTGCTATTAAAGGTATGGGAAGGTGGCTATCCATACTAGGACAACACCATGTAAATACTAGTGAATACTATAGTCTGTGCAACCCAAGGCAGATTAATAGCAACAATGGTTTAAGAAGTGGATGCAGAAACACTAAGATGAGAATAAGACAGAAATGACACTATTGTTACCCTAATTAGGCTGGGTGTGTGGGGACCCTAAAAATACCAACATTAACCTGGGGAATTAATGTACTCACTTTGGTTATGCAAGGGGGGTAATAACCAGTTACAGCAGTACTAATGTGACCAGTTACACCAGTACTAATGGAGGAGACATAATCTATTTATTCATTTATTTATTAGACTTATACTCCACCTTTCTCCCAAGACAAGACTGAAGGCGGCTTACAGCAATTCAAAAACACAGTTAAAATATAACAATTTACAAAAAATAAAAAAATAAATTAACTTCCAAATACCGTATATTCCGGCGCATAAGACAAGTTTTGAGCCCAGAAAAATTGGCTCCAAAATCAGGGCTTGTCTTATACGCCTAATACACTTTGCTTCACCCTGCCGTCTGAACTACTGCCTCTTTGCTCCCTTTGCAAATGGAGCGAAGAGGCAGGAGATCAGGAGGGGGGTGTGAGGCAAAGTGCTTACAGTTCATTTAACCCCCTCGTCTGCTTTCTCCCCCTTTGGGGAGCAACCGAGGACAGAGGAGGGGGTGAATGTTGCTGGAAAGCCCCCCCTCCAGCCACTCTTCCACCATCCCCAAAGCCGTGACCTGGCTCCCAATCGTGCCTTCGGGGAGGGGGTGGGTGGCTGGGAAGCCCCCCTTCTAGCCCCCCTTCACCCTCCGCAAACCCCCTCCCTCCATCATCCTCCCTCCAGCCATCCCGCCTCCCCAAAGCCGCGATCCCACTTGAGATCATGGCTTCAAGGAGGGGGTGGGTGGCTGCGAAGCCCCCTCCCTCTAGCCACCCTTCCACCCTCCCCAAAGCCCCCTCCCACCAGCGTGCTCCCTTAAGCCACCCCCCTCCCCAAAGCTGCAATCCCACTTGAGATCGTGGCTTCAGGGAGGGGGTGGGTGGCTGCAAAGCCCCCTCCCTCCAGCCACCCTTCCACCCTCTCCGAAGCCCCCTCACTCCAGCCACTGTTCCACCCTCTCCGAAGCTGCGATCTCAAGTGGGATCGTGGCTTTGGGGAGGGGGTGGGTGGCTGCAAAGCCCGCTCCCTCCAGCCACCCTTTCACCCTCCCCAAAGCCCCCTTCCTCCAGTGTCCTCCCTCCAGCTGCCCCCCTACCCAAAGCCACGATCCCACTTGAGATCGCAGCTTTGGAGAGGGGGTGGGTGGCTGAGAAGCCCCCTCCCTCAAGCCACCCTTCCACCCTCCCTGAAGCCCCTGCCCTCCAGCGTCCTCCCTACAGCCACCCCCTCGCCAAAGCCATGATCCCACTTGAGATTGTGGCTTTGGGGAGGGGGTGGGTGGCTGAGAAGCCCCCTCACTCCAGCCACCCTTCCACCCTCCCCAAAGCCCCCTCCCTCAAGCCACACCCCTCCCCAAAGCTGCAATCCCACTCGAGATTGTGGCTTCAGGGAGGGGGTGGGTGGCTGCGAAGCCCCCTCCCTCCAGCGTCCTCCCTCCAGCCACCCCCCTCCCCAAAGCTGGAATCCCACTTGAGATTGTGGCTTAGGGGAGGGGGTGGGTGGCTGAGAAGTCCACTCCCTCCAGCCACCCTTCAACCCTCCCTGAAGCCCCCTCACTCCAGCTACCCCCCTCCCCAAAGCCACGATCCCTTTCTAGATCACGGCTTCGGGGGGTGGCTGCAAAGCCCCCTTACTCCAGCCACCCTTCCACCCTCCCCGAAGCCCCCTCCCACCAGCATCTTCCCTCCAGCCACCACCCCCTCCCCAAAGCTGCGATCCCACTCGAGATCGCGGATTCAGGGAGGGGGTGGGTGGCTGCGAAGCCCCCTCCCTCCAGCCACCCTTCCACTCTCCCCGAAGCCCCCTCCCTCCAGTGTCCTCCCTCCAGCCATCCCCTTCCCCAAAGCCACAATCCCATTTGAGAGTGCGGCTTCGGGGAGGGGGTGAGTGGCTGAGAAGCCCCTTCCCTCCAGCCACCCCCTCCCCAAAGCCACGATCCCACTCGAGTTCGCGGCTTTGGGGAGTGGGTGGATGGCTGCGAAGCCCCCTCCCTCCAGCCACCCTTCCACCATCCCTCCCTCCAGCCTCCCCCAGCCAGCTGGCCATTCCTCATTCCCCAATCCATGAGGAGGCTGGGCCCCCTCCTCATGGGTTGGGGAATCACTGGAGGAGGGAGAACCCCCCCAGCCAGCTGGCCATCCCACATTCCCCAACCCACGCTGTGCAGCCAAATGGGCATCATCGCCCTTTCTCCCCACCTTCCTTGAAGGTGGGGAGAGCGAGCGAAGGTGCCCTGTTTAACTATGAAGCCCCGATGCGTACTTCTGGGCTCCCTTGCATCGGGGCTGCAGAGTTAAACCCCTAGATTCGCTCCCTCTTCTTGAAGGTGGGGAGAGGGGGCGAATCCCGGGGTTTGGCTCCACGGCCCCGCATCCTCCTTCTGAGCTCCCTTCGGAAGGGAGCCCAGAAGGAGGGATGAGGCTCTGGAGCCAAATGGGGCATGTTTGCCCCTTCTCCCCACCTTCATGAATCTAGGGGTTTGCCACGGCCGTCCCCTTCGGAAGAGCCAAGACAGAGGGAAGGGGGCTTCTGAGGCAAACTGGGCATTTTCGCCCCTTTCCTCCACCTTTGAGTCAAGTTTGACTGGAAGGTTGAAGAGAGGGGTGAATGTTGCAGCTGGCTGGCTGGGGGAGCCCTGCCAGCAGATCCTGTTCACTTTCCCAACTCACGAGGAGATCCTCGTGAGTTGGGAAACAAAGAGGATCAGCTGGCAAGGCTCCCCCAGCCGGTCAGGCAGCCAGCCAAATTGGGGGGTGGGTGGTCTTATATGGTGAATATATGCCTAAGCCTAGATTTTTTTGGGGGGGTGTCTTATACTCCCAGTCATCTTATACGCCTGAATATATGGTAATTAGAAACACAACATGAATTAAAACCATAAAATCAATAAAAATACAACATTAGAACATTAAAAGCAGCACACCAATTAAAATTCACTTTTCAAATTCATGCCTAAAAAAAAAAAGGCTTCAACTGCCAAGAAAAAGAGAGCAAGGAGGTGGCCAGCTGGACCTCCCATGGAAGGTAGTTCCACAGTCTGGGAGCAGCCATGGAGAAAGCTCTCTTCCAAATCCATACCAACTGCACCTGTGAAGGTGGTGGGGCTGAGAGAAAGCCCCCCCCCTGCCAATCTTAACACTTCGGGCCTGCTCGTATAGGGAGATATGTTCTTTCATATAGTCTGGACCCAAGCTGTTTAGGGCTTTAAAGGTCAAAACCAGCACTTTGAATTCTGTCTGGAAATGTACTGGAAGCCAATACAGTTGTTTCAGTAGGAGGGCCACATGATCCCTGTAGCTACCCCCAGTCAACAGCCTAGCTGCAGCATTTTAGACCTGCTGAAGTTTCTGAACAGTTTCCAAAGGCAGCCCCACATAGAGTGTTTTACAGTAGTCCAGTAGCAATAATCTTTATTTGGAAAAGTAATAAATACATTCACACACACATTCAGACATCAAGCATTCACACAAGACTAGCGAAATAAAGTGGGAGTGTCTGAGACAGGGGAATAGCAAGGGAAGTTTCAGTGGGTGATTTTACACCTTTTCCTGAAGAGATGAGATCACAGAGGAAACCAGCATGGCACAGGGCTTGATCTGGACTGGTTACACAGCTTGACATGGAGTCAAGAGGAAGATGGACTATGCACATTTGAGTGGAGTTTCCAAGGGGTTTTTTATAAGAAATATTTGCCTCCTGGGGATGTGATTTTGAGTGGAAGACAATGCTTTAAGCTGTTGCTCAGACAGTGACAAAGACATTCTGGATATGGTAATAGTTTTTTGATGGGTTAATATTTTGCAAATCAAAGAGAGTAAGCAATGTTCCTTTGTTTAAGCGAAGTACAGGGATAGAAGTTCCTTGGCAGGTTTCAGTTGTGCCAGGCTTTGAAAATAGGATTAGCCTGGGACTTTGGCAATCTGTTGCCTTCAGTTGATCTACAGATTAACAGGTCTTTGGAATTTAGGCATGGCCCCTCCCTAATGTTACATGGCTAGTAACATTATGACTGCTGACACACCGCAGTAATAATGAAGTTTGACACCACTTTAACTACCATAGCTCAATGCTATAGAATTCTAGGGTTTCTAGTTTTGTGAGATATTTAGACATCTCTGTCAGAGTGCTCTGGTGCCACAATAAACCACAAATCCAAGGATTCCATAGGATGGAGCCATGATAGTTAAAGTGGTGTCAAACTGCAGTGGCTTATGTCTCTGTGCTCTTCATCAGGGAAAAATAAGTCTTTTGTGGTAGGGCATAAGCTCTGGGTCCAAACCCTTCCAATATAAGTAGTTTATAGCTTAGGGTGGCTGATTCCAACAGTGGTACAGCAGGCACCACTTCATGCTCAGGCCATGAACCACTGGTGTCTTTTGCAACTTCCTCTATAGAAATGAATGAGATGGAATATATAAGAGGAAAGAAAATGGGGAAAGCCCTGTAGAGAACTAGATTCTGCCACAGCATAATGGAGCAGCAATCTTTGAAAGCACTGTTGGCTTGTTTTGCATATTCATTCTAAAGATACCACATGATTCTATGTTTAATTCTACAACTGTGTGGTTGCTTCATAATTACAGACAAGGTTTAATGTGCTGCAAATGTGTTTTATAAATGCAACACCACCCTTCCAAAAATCCCTAAGGCCACATTATTGCAATGCAATTAAAGCTCAAGAAATTAGCACATTCCTTTGGATGTCATTAGAAAGAAGAATGAGGAGGTTTGTGTCTGATTTTTTGCAGAGGTAGATTAGAGAAGGAAAAAAATGTTTAATGTTGCATGAACAAATGAAGGGGGGAAATTAGTAAGCTCACATTCAGTAATCATAAGCTTTATTTTCTAAAGAGATTGTGGCATATTATTGCCATTAATAGGATGCTCACTTAATATTAGTGCTTTGCAAAACACCTTATTGTACCACAGTGGGGAATGGGAAGCAGAGATAAATCTGGAGATCCCGTTGTTCATCAGCTATTTCAGGCTACTAGAATGGAAATTTGGCCACTGAATTTTGACAAATTCAGTGGCCAAAATCTCAGAGCACAGCCAGATGTCTGTCAGGAAATATACAGGCAATAATAGCCTGATCCAGCTGACTGTGGGCATCAGATCAACTCTGCCAAAGAGATAGATAGGGACAATTTCTCTGAGCATGACCCAATGCCAAATGGGTTAACTCATTGCCAACCACAACTGACCTGGCTGAAAGCAGTCCACTCGTAGCTGTATTGCTTTCAGGAAAAAGATCAGTGGGAGAGGCTTATTAAAATAAGAAGAACAAAGATAGCTGGCTTACTCTATACTAAGGGTGCATCTAAACTGTAGAAATAATACAGTTTGGCACCACTTTAAGTGCTGTTGATCCATTCTGTAGAATCCTGAGATTTGTAGTTTTACAAGATTTTTAGCCTTCTCTGCCAAAGAGTGCTGGTTCCTCACAAAACTACAAATCCCAGGATTCTGTAGAATGGAGCCAAGGCAGTTAAAGTGGTGTCAAACTGCATTATTTCTACAGTGTAGATGCTCCCCAAGTGAAACCACTGCCCCATCTATCTTATTGTAAATGCTACAATTGCTCAACTGCCCTCCTAAGAGATGCTGGAGACTGAACCTGGGACCTTTTGCATGCAAAGAAGAATGTACTCTACCACTCAGCTATAGATGTCTCCCTACATACCAGAGGGATATTTGCAACATGGCTTCAATATATAAGCAGAGTTCCATACATGTGTACTGAATTGGTAGTCCAAATTGGAGTAAACACACTGAATCCATTGATGAATAGTGCACCAACACTTAACATAAGCCACACTGATTCATCAGGTCTGCTCTTGATGGGATTACTAGTAAGATTCAAACTATGAGCTTTTATAATCAAACTGTAAGCATGATATGGCACAACATAAATTCCTCTCTTCCTTTAATTAAATTAGCAAAGTTTAATTTCCCCTAAACTCAGAAGCACTAGTTTATTCTGTTACTGTTTTTTTTTTAAAAAATTAGTTGTCAGTTTATGAGAGGGCTTGTCTTCTTATCCCAAGTAGCTTACTTATACATTCCTCTCCATCGCATGTACCTCAGCAATACATCTCTGTTGAGCCATTGGGACTGCTTCCAGCATTTACAGCTACAATGACAAAACAGTAAGCCAGTGTGGTCCACTATTTGTTTAAAGAACAAGAGTCTTTAGAAGTTCTGAGTGAATAAAAACACCTTCTTCTAGTATAGAAAAGTCCACAGAGAAGGCATCAGGAGAAGACCTCAGTTTGGTAGCCATTCATCTCATTTTTTGTACAGTAGGAACACCCAGATGAGAAACTATGAATGGGATCTTAAAGTTCAGGTAGAAATATATATGGAAGACAACAGTTGTTTAGGTAACCTTGTCACAGGCTGTTAAAAGCAGCACTTTAAATAAGGCCTAGATATGTCAGACAGGCTTTTGATGAGGAGCCAGACTAAATGTCCCAAACAGCTACTGGGCAACAGCAGTAGTGGGGGGTGACACTGGTGGAGGATCTTTCAGAGACAACAGCAATGGCACCATAGCTAATGCTTGTTAGTATTATGCAGAAGGTGGCATAAAAAAAACTCCTTTTGTAGATCTTTTACCATGAAAACCCTATGAGACAATTCAAAATGAAACAAGAAATAGTGCCAGAAGATGGAATTCCCAGGTCAGAAGGCACTCAACAAATTGTTGGGATACAACAGAGGACAACTACAAGTAGTGCTGCGGCTAATGATACATCAGGATGCAAACCAAAAAGACATTTAGCAGTTGATGTGCTCAGAGGTAAAAGGAAAGTCAGAAGCTACACAACAGGTATTATAGTAACATGGAATGTGAGAAGCATGAATCAGAGGAAGCTAGAAATAGTAAAACAAGAAATGGAATGTATAAACATTGCAAATACTTTGGGTAAAGGAGCTAAAGTGGACAGGAATGAAATATTCTATACTGGAGTTCAGGAGGAAATTGACCACACGCAAAACAGGATTTCGTCTTAATTATAGGTAAATGGAATGCAAAAACTAGAAATTGAGGAGAATCAAAGATTGAAAATTTGGCATAGGCTCAATAAATGAAGGAGGAGATCAATAGACTGAATCTTGTGAGGCCAATAGTTTGTTCATTGCATACACATTCTTCTTCAAGCAACCTAAGAATTAACTTTATATATGGACATTTATTTATTTATTTTAAATGCCACCTTTCTCCCAGAAGAGATCCAAGGTGACTCACTAAATGCCACATAAAATACAGTTTAAAGCCATTAAAAAATCACAATATAAAATCTAAAATTACATAAAATATATGAAAGTTAAAAATGAAAACAAACAAATAGAAATAAAAATACAACCCAAGAAAAACCTGAATAAGCCCAGCTACATATCAAAAGCCTGCTTGCATAAAAATGTCTTTGCCTGCCAGTGAAAGAACAGCAGGGAGGAGGCCAGCCTAGCCTCCCATGGAAGGAAGTTTCAAATGATGGGAGCAGCCACTGAGAAGGCTCTCTCTCATGTCCCCACCAGATGAGCCTGTGATGGTGGCAAGATCAAGGGAAAGCCTTCACCTGATTATCTTAGAGCCCTTGCAGGTTCATATGGGGAGATATGGTCTTTCAAATAGTATGGACCCAAGCCATATACGGCTTTATAGGTCATGACCAGCACTTTGAATTGGAAATGAACTAGTACTTAGTAACGCTGTTTTAAAATGGGAGTTATATGCTCCCTATAACTGGCTCTCCTCTCCATTGACACCCCCTTGTCATGGGAGAGGTGGGGGAGAGGCTTGTGTACCCTAATTATGTTTTGACCTATGCTGGTGGTGGCATAATAGCTGCCGGTAGGGTCTCCCATGCCAGACAGGTCAAAACCGAAGGGTCTGACAAAGAGCGTCAAAGAGCAGGATAGGTTCTCTAGCCTTACGGCAACCATCCTAGGAGAAGGAAAACTCTAATCCCAAACCTGGGCAGATGGTGCTCGTCCAACCCTGTAAGGTCAACCAACTTCCAGGCAAACCTGCAAACAAAACTTGAAGACCATCCTACAGATCCTTCCCCTACAGTGCTTTGGCAACATATCAAAAACAGTATCCTCAAGTCTGCAGAAGAATCTCTTGAGTTCTCCCACAAGAAAAATCATAGAATCATAGAATTGCAGAGTTGGAAGAGACCACGAGGGCCATCCAGTCCAACCCCCTGCCACGCAGGAAATCACAATCAAAGCATCCCCGACAGATGGCCATCCAGCATCTGTTTAAAGACCTCCAAGGAAGGAGACCCCACCACGCTCCGAGGGAGTGTGTTCCACTGCCGAACAGCTCTTACTGTCAAAAAGTTCCTCCTCATGTTGAGGTGGAATCTCTGTTCCTGGAGCTTGCACCCATTGCTCCGTGTTCCAGTCTCTGGAGCAGCAGAAAACAAGCCTGCTCCATCCTCAGCGTGACATCCCTTCAAATACTTAAACAGGGCTATCATATCGCCTCTAAACCGTCTTTTTTCCAGGCTAAACATACCCAGCTCCCTAAGTCTCTCCTCATAAGGCATCGTTTCCAGACCTTTCACCATTTTAGTTGCCCTTCTCTGGACACGCTCCAATTTGTCAATATCCTTTCTGAATTGTGGTGCCCAGAACTGGACACAGTATTCTAAGTGAGGTCTGACCAAGGCAGAATAGAGTGGCACTATTACTTCCCTTGATCTAGACACTATACTTCTATTGATACAGCCCAAAATTGCATTGGCCTTTTTAGCTGCCGCATCACACTGTTGGCTCATGTTCAACTTGTGGTCTACTAGGACTCCTAGATCCCTTTTGCACATAGTCTCATTCAGCCAGGTCTCTCCCATCCTATATTTATGCATTTCATTTTTCCGCCCTAAGTGCAGTACTTTACTTTTCTCCGTATTGAATTTCATTTTGTTAGCTTTGGCCCAGCTCTCCAGTCTATCCAGGTCATTCTGAATTTTGATCCTGTCCTCTAGGGTATTAGCTACTCCTCCCAATTTGGTGTCATCTGCAAATTTGATAAGTATGCCCCTAATTCCCTCATCTAAGTCATTGATAAAGATGTTGAATAGCACTGGGCCCAGGACAGAACCCTGTGGCACCCCACTGGTCACATCTTTCCAAGACGAAGAGGAGCCACTGCTGAGCACCCTTTGGGTTCGGCCGGTCAACCAATTACAAATCCATTGAACAGTTAACTTGTCTAGCCCACATTCTACAAGCTTGTTTGCAAGAATGTCATGGGGAACCTTGTCAAAGGCCTTACTGAAATCAAGGTATGCAATGTCCACAGCATTCCCTTCATCTACCAAGCTGGTAACTTTATCAAAAAAAGAGATCAGATTAGTCTGGCATGACTTGTTTCTCTGAAACCCATGCTGACTTTTTGTGATTATGGCATTGCCTTCTAAATGTTCACAGACTCTCTGTTTAATGATCTGTTCTAGAATCTTCCCTGGTATTGATGTCAGACTAACTGGACGATAGTTGTTGGGATCCTCTTTTTTCCCCTTTTTGAAGATGGGAACAACGTTTGCCCTCCTCCAGTCTGCTGGGAATTCTCCTGTTCTCCAGGAGTTCTCAAATATTATTGCCAATGGCTCTGAGATTATATTTGCCAGCTCTTTTAATACTCTTGGATGTAGTTCATCTGGTCCTGGAGATTTAAATTCATTTAGATTAAGAAGGTATTCCTGTACTACCTCTTTACTTATTTTCAGCTGGATTTCCCCTATTGTGTCCTCTGTTCCATTTTCCTCAGGTTGGTCCTCCTTTTCCTTTTCTGAAAACACTGAGGCAAAGAAGGTGTTGAGTAATTCTGCCTTTTCTCTGTCCCCTGTTAGCATTTTGCCATCTTCTCCACGTAGCGGCCCTATCATTTCCTTCTTCCTCCTTTTGCTGCGGACATACCCAAAAAAACCCTTTTTATTGTTCTTAACCTCCCTAGCAAGCCTGAGCTCATTCTGCACTTTAGCTTTTCTGACTTTACTCCTACACATGTTCGCTATCTGTTTGAATTCTTCTTTGGTGATTTCCCCCCTTTTCCATTTCCTATACATGTTCCGTTTAAAACTTAGCTCCATTGAAAGTTCTTTAGTCATCCATCCTGGTTTCTTGAGACACCTCCCATTTTTCTTCCTCAATGGTACTGTTTGAAATTGTGCCTTCAGTATCTCCCTTTTGAGAAAGTCCCATCCGTCTTGAGGTCCCTTCTCTTTTAGTATTCTTGACCATGGGATCATCCCCAGTATTTCCCTGAGTTGATTGAAATCAGCTCTCCTAAAGTCAAGAATGCGTGTCTGACTATGCCTGGCTTCTCCTTTCCATTGTATAACAAACTGCAGGAGAACATGATCACTCTCACCTAAGGATCCCACCACTTGCACCCCATTAACAAGGTCGTCTCTGTTGGTTAGGATCAGATCTAAAATAGCTGACCCCCTTGTTGCCTCTTCCACCTTTTGGACCATGAAATTGTCTTCCAGGCATGTAAGGAATTTGCTAGACCTTGTAGTTTTGGCTGAGTTAGATTGCCAGCAAATATCAGGATAGTTGAAGTCACCCATCACTACTACATCTCTCCTTTCTGCATGTATGTTCATCTGTTCTAGAAAGGCAACATCCAATTCCTCCGTCTGATTTGGGGGTCTGTAGTAGAGTCCCACAATAACATCCCTGTTGTTTCCCTCCCCTTTAATTTTTATCCAGATGCTCTCCACCTGGCTTCCAGTATTGATGTCATGGATCACTTCACTGGTGTAAATATCCCTGACATATAATGCTATTCCTCCTCCTTTCCTGTTTGGCCTGTTTCTCCTATAAAGGTTATACCCCTCTATTCCTACATTCCAATCATGAGACTCGTCCCACCAGGTTTCAGTAACGCCTATTATATCATATTTGTTTTGTAGTGCAAGGAGTTCAAGTTCATCTTGCTTATTTCCCATGCTCTGTGCATTAGTGTAGAGACATCTGAGACCATGTGTTCCCTTTACTTGCTCCCTGTGCAAGTTTTTTTGCCTCCCACTGTTGGGTCCTTGCGCTGTTTGCCTTGTTCCCTCTATGACAGTTTGACTATTTTCTCCAGCCCTTTTGCCTTCCAGAATACTGTCTCCCTCCCCCATTTGACTCAGTTTAAAGCCCTCCTGATCAAATTCTTGAGACTGTTGGCAAAAATGTTTCTTCCAACTGTTGTAAGATGCACCCCATCTCTTGCCAGAAGTCCCCCTGCATGGAAGCGCAGTCCATGATCCAAGAATCCAATTTGTTCTCGGCGACACCATCTACGGAGCCAGTTGTTTACGTCGGCTATTTTCCTCTCCCTTCTTGGACCATGCCCTTCAACTGGCAGAAGAGACGAGATGACCACCTGTGCGTTCATTTCTTTCAGCTTCCTCCCCAGGGCCTCATAATCTCTTCTGATCTTGGGAAAGCTGTGCCTTGCAGTATCATTGGTTCCCACATGGACCAAAAGGAAGGGGTAATGATCTGTAGGCTTGACGAGTCTTGTCAGCCTCTCGGTCACATCACAGATCTTTGCCCCAGGGAGACAACACACCTCCCGAGTCATCTTGTCAGGCCCACATACCACTGCTTCTGTACCCCTCAGCAAGGAGTCCCCCACCACCACCACACGCCTCCGCTGAGGCTTCGCAGCTGCTGTTCCTTGCGGTGGTCCTCTCAAGGTCCCCTGCTCTACCCCTGAAGTTTGTCCATGCTGTTCTTCCTCGTTGTCCTTGATAAGGGAAAGGGCTTCGAATCGATTCTGTAGCTGCAAGCTGCTGGAAGAATCCCTGGATTTTCTTGTTCTGTGTGTGACATTCCTCCAGCTGTCTACTTCCTGTGTCCGTGAAGTGACCCTCTCCTCCACAGCCACTTCCTCTGTGCGGTCCCCATCCAAGAGTGTTCGTTCTGTTCTGTCCAGGAAAACCTCTTGCTCCCGAATCTGTTGAAGTGTAGCTACCCGTGTCTCCAGCTGCTGTACTTTCTCCTCCAAGAGGGCTACCAGCTTGCATTTGGTGCATGTGAAGTTCTCCACATCTGTAGACAAGAATACAAACATCGCACAAGTGTTGCAAGTGACTGCTGCAGTCCCCTCAGTGTCCATGATGAGAGCTTTTAGGTAATCTAAGAACTCTTAGTTAACGCTGAGAATGCTAAGCTGTACTTTTAGGTCTGCTGTATTTTTGTTTGGTTACTGAAATTCAAGCCCCTCAGCAACAAGCAGCCTCTCCCAACAGTTTTTTTAAAAAATTCAATCTCCCCAGTCAGAATGGCTGTCCAGAAGTTGCTTCCTTCTTCTCCCTGGCAGGAAACTGGCAGGAAACTTGCTGTCCAGAAGCTGCTCTCCTTCTCTCTGGCAGGAAACTGGCCTGGAAAGCCTCTGCAAGGACTTATATAGAGCTAGGCTCCCAGCTCCACCCCCTAATGACTCACAGGTGTGACTCACAGGTGTGACTCACAGGAAGGCCTCTGGCTCTTGAGGGTAAAAGGGGAAGTTCAGAAGTTCAAGCCCCTCAGCAACAAGCAGCCTCTCCCAACAGTTCTTTAAAAAAATTCAATCTCCCCAGTCAGAATGGCTGTCCAGAAGTTGCTTCCTTCTTCTCCCTGGCAGGAAACTGGCAGGAAACGTGCTGTCCAGAAGCTGCTCTCCTTCTCTCTGGCAGGAAATCAAGATTGGTTTGATGAAAACAACCAAGAGATCCAGGAGCTGTTGGCAAAGAAGAGAACTGCTCACCAGGCATACCTCACCCAGCCAACTTGCCATGTAAGAAAAGCAGCTTTCCATCTCACATGTTGTAAACTTCAACAAAAATTCCAGGACATGCAGAACAAGTGGTGGATCAATATAGCAGAAAAGACACAACGCTGTGCAGATCTGGGTGATCATAGAAGATTTTATGAAGCTCTTAAAGCAGTGTTTGGACCTACTTATCAGGTCCAAAGCTCCTTATACAGTACAGATGGTCAAACATTAATTACTGATAAAGCCTCCATCCTGAATCAATGGGCTGAACATTTTCAAAGTCTCTTTAGTGCCAACCGAGTAGTCCAAGGCTCAGCTATCCAACATATGATACAAAAACAAATGAAAAATGAATTGGACATAGCTCCCACTTTGGAAGAGACCCTTAAGGCCATACAGCAGATGAAAGACGGCAAGGCAGCTGATATTGATGGAATTCCACCTGAAGTTTGGAAACATGCAGGTCATGCACTCCAGAATAAATTCCACAAACTCCTTGTGGATTGCTGAGAAAAAGGAAAAACTGCCATCAGATCTCCGAGATGCAGTTATCATCACCCTGTACAAGAAAAAAGGAGCAAAATCCGATTGCTCAAACTATTGAGGCATAACACGGCTCTCTATTGCTGGAAAAATCCTTGCAAGGATACTCCTGAACAGATTAGTTCCTGCTATTGCAGAAGAACCTCTTCCTAAAAGCCAATGTGGCTTCAGAGCCAATAGGAATACTACAGATATGGTATTTGCCCTTAGACAACTGCAAGAAAAGTGTAGGGAGCAGAACAAGGGTCTCTATGTAACATTTGTCAACCTCACCAAAGCCTTTGGTACTGTGAGTAGAAAAGGTCTGTGGCAGATCCTGGAAAGACTAGGATGTCCCCCCAAATTCCTTAAAATGATTATCTTGCTACATGAGGGCCTGCACGGTCAGGTCAGATATGGTGATGCTCTTTCAGAGCCCTTTCTAATAACTAATGGAGTGAAGCAAGGTTGTGTTCTCGCTCCAACTTTATTTACAATCTTCTTCAGCATGATACTGCAAAGGGCTACGGCAGAGCTTGAAGAAGACAACAGCATCTATATACGTTACCGTACTGAGGGTAACTTGTTTAACTTAAGCAGTCTTAGGGCTCGCGCTAAGACTCTAAACTATCTAGTCCGTGAGCTGCTTTTCGCTGATGATGCTGCCCTTGTTGCCCACATAGAAGCAGCTCTGCAGTGCCTAACATCCTGCTTTGCAAAAGCTGCAGAGCTGTTTGGGCTGCAAGTCAACCTGAAGAAAACGGAAGTTCTTTACCAGCCTGCACCACAGGATGAACACCACCATCCCCACATTGCCGTTGGCAAATCTGTGCTTAGGTCCATTCAGCAGTTCACCTACCTGGGAAGCATCATCTCCTCAGATGCCAAGATTGACAAGGAGATCAATCACAGCTTAGCAAAGGCATATAGCACATTTGGAAGACTTCACAAAAGAGTCTGGAGTAATAAACACCTGAGGCGAAGCACAAAAATCAGTGTGTTCAGAGCCATTGTACTGTCTATATTCCTTTATGGATCTGAAACATGGGTCACCTATCGCCAACACTTCTGACTCCTTGAAGACTTTCATCAGTGCTGCATATGCACAATCCTAAATATACACTAGACTGACTATGTGATGAATGTTGCTGTCCTTGCGCAAGCAGGGATGACCAGCATTGAGGCCATGATATTAAGAACACAGCTGGGCAGGGCATGTTTCTAGGATGGAGGACCATCGCCTCCCAAAAATAGTACTCTACGGTGAACTTTCCACGGGTCAGCCTAAGAGGGGCGCTCCAAAAAAGCGATACAAGGACTCCCTGAAACAATATCTCAGGCTCGGCCAAATTGATCACCAACAATGGTCTCCCCTGGCCTCCCATCGGGAGGCATGGAGACACACTATCCACAATGCTGCAGCCTTATTTGAGAACTCATGCCGAAGAAGTCTTGAAGAGAAACGACAACGTAGAAAGAATCACAACCCGGAAACATCACCCAAGGAGACCTTCTGCTATGTTTTCTGCAACCAGACTTGTTCATCTCGGATTGGCCTTTTTAGTCATCAGCGCACTTAAAGAAAGCACGGGATGAGTCCTTCCTGAATCTTCATTTGTGAAGACAAGCCAGGGGGAGATAACTGGCTCTAGTCAGCATTCTTGCTGCAGCATTTTGGACCCGCTGAAGTTTTCAAACAGTTTCAAAAAACAGCCCCATGTAGAGTACATTGCAATAGTCCAAATGGGATGTAATCAGGGCATTTGTCACTGTAGCTGGATCTGACATCTCAAGGAACAGGCGCAGCTGGTGCAGCAGTTTTAGCTGTGCAAATGCACTCCTTTGCCACTGCTGAAACCTGGGCTTCCAGGCTCAGAGTTGAATCCAGGAGAACACCCAAGCTTCAAGCTTGAGATTTCAGACGGAGTGTGACCCCATCCAGCACAGGCACAGGCTTACAAGTTGTTAAGCAATAGCTCTTTACACATCTACACTGCTTTATAGGCATTAAGCAGTTTGCAATGTGTTTTAGCTAATTTCCCCCACAATCCAGGTACTCATTTTACTGACTTATGAAAGGATGGAAGATTGAATGTACCTTGGAGACCTTGGGATTGAACTTGCTATGTTGGGGCTGCTGTACTGGCATTTAACCACTGAGCCACCAGGGCTTCCTGTTTCAATTTTCAGTTTCCCTGAAGTTTCAATTTGTTTGCCCTCATCCAGTCCATTACAGCTGCAAGGCACTGGTTTAGTACAGGAACATTTTCCTTGGAATTGGTAGAAAGGTGTAATAGAGCTGGGTATCATCACTATACTGCTGACACCTAACTCCAAACCTCTGGATAACCTCTCCCAGTGGTTTCAGGTAGATGTTAAACAGTGTAGGGAACAAGATTGAACCCTGGGGGACTCCATGGATTCCCCTATCACCACTTTCTGGGAACAGCCCTCCAGACAGGAACAGAGCTACTGTATAACAGTACCTCCAAGCCCTATTCCAGTGAGGCAGCCCGGAAGGATACCATGGTTGTTGGTATCAAAAGCCACTGAGAGGTCACACTCTCCTTGTCCAGTTCTCTGCATGGGTCATCCATCAAGGTGACCAAAGCTGTCTCTATCCAATAACCAGGCCTGAAGCCAGGTTGAAATGGATCTAGATAGTCCATTTTATTCAGAAACCCCTGGAGCTGGGAGGTCATCACATGCTCCAGAACCTTGCCTAAAAATGGTATGTTAGAAACTGGCCAATAATTATTCAGAATAGTAGGGTCTAGGGAGGCCTTTTTTTAAATATAATAACAGCCTCACCACAGCCTCTTTTAGGCAAGATGTAAACTTCCCTTGCTGCAGTGAGGCATTCACCACACCCCCTACCCACTCAGTCAGTCCTTCTCTGGCTGTGTTCAGAATCCAGGAAGGGCAAGGATCCAGTATACATGTGGTGGCTCTCACCTCTCCAAGGTTCTTGTCCACATCTCCAGGTTGCACAAACTGAGACATATTCAATAGTACATGAAAAAGCCAAGACAAGATTACATTCAACAGACCTATCTCAAGTACAGCATCCAAGTCAGAGAGATTCTGAGTAATTTTATCTGCAGAGTGTTTTGCAAATTCTTCACAGTGGGCTGCTGAGTGGTCTTTGTTTTCTTCTTGTGGGCCAGAATGTAAAGGCCCCTGACCACTCAAGACAGCTTTGCTGGACAACACTGTGCAGATGCAACGGTGGCACAAAAGTATAATTTCTTTGCTGCCACCATCACTATGGCATAGACATTCCAATGAGTTCTAGCCCATGTTTGGTCACTCTGAGTCTTCTCCCATCATTGCTCTAGTCTCCACCCCACATGTTTCATTATCTCTAGCTCCCTAGTAAACCAGAGGGTTTGCTTGGCTCCTCTCCGTGGGAGGGGATGCTTACAGGCAATTATGCCCACTGCCCAGGGAACATTTCCATGTTCCAGAGATCAGCCAGAGCTTCGACAAGATTACCTGCCAAGTCAACAGGAAACTCCTAAGAGCCATCAGGAATCCATCCGGATCCATAAGTCTCCTGGGGTGGACCATCTTAATTGTCCCTCACCCCTGCAAAGGCTCTGAGTCTCAGTGAGTCTAAACCCCTACTGGCCAATATAGAAATCAAACAGACTACATAATTGGAAGGAAAAGATGGAGAAGCTCCATTCTCTCTGCAAAAACAAGGCTAGGATCAGATTGTGGTGCAGAAGAACACTAAAGCAACCATCATGTTGAAACAAAACCTGAAAAACATCCCCATTGAATTTACAGAAATTGTGAAAAATAAGTTTGAAGTATTAAGCCAAATGACTGGGAGCCAGAAGAACTCTGGACTGAAGCCAGATAAATTGTCAGGGAGAAATGCAAAAAGACACTATCTGGAGCCAAAAAGAAAGAGAAGCCTCCATGGATGACAGATGAAACTCTTCAAGCAGTACGGACAGAAGAGAAACAAAAGTAAAAGATGGCAGAAATAGAGTCAGAACCCTTAACACAACTGTTCAATGACTTGTGTGTAGGGACAATGAGAATGAATATAATAATCAATGCAGAGAAACAAGGTGATGACAAAAAAGGGAGCCCATCTAAATTTGTTTCAATTGGAAGAGGAACTCAGCAGGATTGCCCTCTGTCTCCCCTATTATTTACCTTAGCTCTAGAAATTTTAAATAACGAAACAAGGGCCAACAAGGAGATAAAATGTATCAAAATAAGAAAAGAGGAGCTTTAAATAAAAGCATTTGCCGATGATTTAGTAATAATTTTAGAAAACCCATTAGAAAGGATTGAACACTTACTGCAAGAAATAAAAGAATTTGGAATAAATGCAGGCTTCAAAATAAATAATGAGAAGACTAAAATATTTTTTAAAATATTAATAACAAAGAAAAGAAACAGTTAAGCAAAGAAACAGGTTTTGTGATAGCTAAAAATGTAAAATATTTAGGAGTAAACTTAACAATGAAAATGCAACAATTGTATGAAAATAATTATGCTATAACTTGGCAGGAAATTAAGAAATACTTAATTCAATGGAAGAAAAATAATCTATAACTATTAGGGAGAATCTCTGTAATTAAAAATGAATATACTACTGGAAATTATGTTCCTCTTTCAAACTATCCCGATAATATTGTCAAATAAGATATTTCAAAATTGGCAGAAAGAACTATCAAACTTTATTTGGGCAGGCAAAAAACCTAGATTTAATGGAATTTATTAATTGATGCTAGAGAAAGAGGAGGCTTAGGAGTCCTGGATCTGAAATTATATTTTGAAGCAGCTAGCTTGTCATGGATAATTCTAAAAGATACAAGAAATTTGGAACTAGAAGGACACAAACTTAGATTAGGTTGGCAAAGATATTTATGGTATGGGAAAATTAAAGTAAATGCAGAATTTAAAAATCACATTATAAGAAGATCCCTAATAAAAATTTGGCAAAAATATATAAAGAAAAATTGTGTCCCTATATTCCATGTTGGTTATCCCTACAAGAAACCTTTTGCAAATGTGAGGTAAGAGGAGATTCATGGCTAACTTATAAAGATATAATGATAAAGAAATTAGGAGACTGGAAAATTAAAGAGAAGTCAGAATTGGAAAGTGAGGGGTTCAAAATGCATTGGTTGGGATACTTTCAACTTAAAGAAAGAGTGAAAGATGATCTAAAGAATTGGCAGTATAGTGGACAAATATCTGAACTAGAGAAAATTCTATTCTCAGAAGAAAATCCCTTAATTAGTAAAAATTATAAATTATTACTAAAATTGAGCACCGAAAAGGAATAGGTAAAACCATGTATGATAACATGGGTGGTAAATGCAAGACATCCTATTTATATGAATCAATGGGAGGATATTTGGAATAGAGGTTTAAGATTTACTTGCTCTTATAACTTGAAACAAAATTTCTTCAAAAAGATGTATCACATGTATTTGTCTCTGAATAGGCTGGCCAAAATGTACAAAAACTCCTCAAACTTGTGCTGGAAATGTGGAACTCAGGTACTTTTAATCACATATGGTGGAACTGTAAGAAAGTTCAAAAATATTGGTCCAAAATTAATGGGAAAATGTCAAAAATGCTAGGATTTAAACTTTCTATGCAACCTGAGTTATATTTATTAAATACGATTGATTTAGAGATTAAGAAAGAAATACAACATAGAAAGCTAATAAATTATTTGGTTACAGCAGCAAGATTGGTCTTTGACAGATGATGGAAAACCAAGAACATTCCAACAGTGATGGATTGGATAGAAAAAAGTATCAGAATTGGCACAAATGGACAAATTGACAAATCTTGTTAAAGGAAACTCCATAGATGAGTTTATAAATAATTGGGAACCTTTTATAGTCTACTTAAAACAACTAAGGGGTGATATATATGTGGAAGGATTTAATAAGTAAGTTATGATAAATTTAGCAAAAAATTCTAGAATTTAGATTGAATAAATTAAAGATTTATTATATGACCTTTGTCTATTGTTGACAGGAATGTGAATTAACAGTTAGGAATTATTTTGTCTTTTGCCTGATGATAGTAAGAAATAGGATATAGTAATAGGTTATAGGCATTTAGTGATGTATTAGTAATGTAGAGGAAACAAGTAGAAAACTATGATGTCAGAAAGTATATGGCGGGAAGGTTGGAAATCTATTTTAGCATGTTTGTATGTACCTGTGTATGTAGGTATTTATGTAGGTATATATGTGTGTGTGTGTGTGTGTGTCTAGTAGGGGTCTGTGTGTGTGTGTGTGTGTGTGTGTAGTGTGTGTGTGTGTAGTGTGTGTGTGTGTGTAGTGTGTGTGTGATGAATGTAGTGGCTGTGTTACTGTCTTAAAGTATTCAATGTTTTTATTACATGTTAAACTAATAAAAAAATATTATTATTTTTTAAAAAGGAAGAACTAGAGACATTTTCCACAAGGGAGATTTTCAGACGGGTAATAAACACCATGGAGGTCAGGAGAGAAATGGGGCTGTTCTACTTCCATCACTCCATTTTACCCCCCCCCCCCGTCTTTCTCCCAATCTCCATTTGTTCTCCCTCCCTACTGCTTTCATTTTCCTTCCACTATTTTTTTACTAACGGAAGTTTCCATTAGTAAAAAATAGTGGAAAATAGCGGAAGGAAAATGAAAGCAGGACTGAGGGAAAACAAATGGAGGTCGGGAGAAGGACGTGGGCATGTGAAATGGAGCGCTGGAAGCAGAACAGCCCCGTTTCTCTCCTGACCTCCACGGGGGTTATTTCCCTCATCTGAAAATCTTCAAGGTCTGAGAAAACAAAGCAAAATTTAAACCGAGAGTGGGAATACCCTATGACCAGTAGGGGTACACACTATATGAACAAGTAGAAATAAAATGATGATGGAAACAATACACTGAAGGATTATATAAAAGATAAAAGGGTGACAGATTCATTCGAGGAAGAACATTATAAAGACAAACCTCCAATTATAGAAAGTGAAGTGGAAGTTGCACTCAGAGCATTTGAGAAAAATAAGCCATAAGGAACAGATGACATGCCAATGGGGCTCCTTCAGTCTATAGGGACAGAATCTACTCTAGTTCTAACTAAAATCTGTCAACAAATATGTAAAACAAAAAAATGACCCACAGATTGGAAACACTCAATATACATTCCAATACCCCAAAAGGGAACACCAGGGATGGCAGTAACCACAGGAGCATTGCATTAATTTCCCATATAAGCAAGGTGATGTTCTAAATTCTACAACAAAGTCTTCTACCACATATGGAGCAAGAAATGGCAGGTGTTAAGCTGGGTTCAGTAAAGGAAGAGTCACCAGGGATCATATTGCAAACATACATTGGATAATGGAGAGCATCAAGAATTTCAAAAGAAAATGAGCCTGTGCTTTATAGATTATAACAAATAGCTTGATAATATAGATAAGAAAAAACTATGGATCTTCGGGTCGTAGGTTTGATTAAAGTTTCCTTCTCTTAGATGGTTGACCTTACAGGGTTGGCCGAGCACCATCTGCCCGGGTTTGGGATTAGAGTTTTCCTTCTCCTAGGATGGTTGCCATAAGGCTAGAGAGCCCATCCTGCCCTTTGATGCTCTTTGTCAGACCCTTCGGTTTTGATCTGTCTGGCATGAGAGACCATACCAGTGGGTATTATGCCACTGCTAGTGTAGCTCAAAACATCATTAAGATACGCAAGCCTGTCTCCCATGACAAGGGGGCGTCAATGGAGAGGAGATGAAACAGTACTACCAGCCGAAAATAGCAAAGACTTAGAACCATTACTGAAGAAAGTCAAGAAGGAAAGTGCAAAGGCAGGTTTACAGTTGATTACCAAGGAAACAAAAATAATGACCACAGAAGGTATACACAACTTTAAAGTACACTAGGATCTTATCTTCACAAGCCAGGATATGTTGACTCTCTACCAGTGTATCATGACTTCAGAGCTGGCCCATTCCCTCCACTACCTGAAGAAAATGGGCTGCAGTCCAAACAGGATGCTGGCGCATTGCTATAGTGCCACCATGGCCATATTCTCCACTGATGTAGAAGCTAGGAGGGGCCCCACAACCTGTGGTTGTCGGCCCCCTGCATATGACCAGCCTTGATCACAAGGTGAAGGACCCCAGACTGGCTTTTGGGAGAGGCAGTGAGTTGGTGGCAGCAATGAAGAATGGCACTCAGGGACTGGCTCCCACAGGTTTTTTTAAAAACAGGTGTTTTTTTTTCCTATAGTGGTTTATCAAGCCCTATACCAGTTTGCCCCTGTTCCAGCCCCATATCTGCCCTGGGAGTGGTAAGGGCTGCCAGAGGCAGATGGGGGTATATGCCCGATTCTTGGTGATGATGGCGTTTTGCAGTGCATTGACTGTCATTTTGTCTAAGGATCAGACTGGAAGATCCAGGTTTCACCACAAGTGATGATTTTTTGTAAAAGGTTTGGGTCCACCTCAAATTGCTGCAGTATGTCATGTTGCTCAACTTTTAAATTTAGTATTTTCCAGCATACAACAAACAACACAGCTGCTTTAAACAACAACTGACAATTAACCAAACGGTCAAGAGTGTTGATGTTTGTCATGCAGGTTCAGACATGTTCAAGGTCACCAGTAAAGCGTTCACCATCAGTTCTCACTGATTTGTCCAAAGGGTAGAAACATAGTCTTATTATTTAACAGACAGACCTCATATAATATCAGTTTCAATCTGTAAGTACTGATGACGTGTACAAGCTTCTTGGTAGAGTGAGGAAGACTACCTGCCCTCTTGTCCCTTGCCCTTCATGGCTGGCCGTCCAGGGGGGTGATGCCTTGAGGATGTTCCTCAGGGGCATCATCAATGTATCCATTAGGGAAGGTCACATTCCATCTTGCTTGAAGGAAACAGTGGTTAGACCACTCCTAAAAATATCTTCCTTTGACCCTCTGGATATGAAGAACTACAGGCCAGTTTCCTTATTACCTTTTTTGAGCAAGGTGATCGAGAGGGCTGTTGCTCTTCAACTCCAAGTTGTCCTGGAAGAAACCAATTATCTAGATACATTTCAAACTGGCTTTAGGGTGGGATTTGGAATTGAGACGGCCATGGTTGCCTTAGCTGATGACTTTAGTCTGAACATCAACAGGGATAATGTGACCCTGTTGGTGCTACTGGATCTCTCAGCAGCTTTTGATACAATAGATCATGACATCCTCTTGGATAGCCTGAGAAGGTTAGGAATCGGAGGCACTGCACTACAGTGGCTCTGCTCTTCCTCTTGGGTAGACTCCAGAGGGTGATGCTTGGGGATAGTCGCTCTGCAAGGAAAGAACTGAATTGTGGCATCCCACAAGGCACCATCCTGTCCCTGATGCTATTCAACATATACATGAAGCCGCTGGGAGAGATTATCCAGAGGCATGGGATGGGGTGTTATCAGTATGCTGATGACACCGAGATATATTTCTCCATGTCTTGGTCTTTGGCTGTGACTTCAGATGCTGTCTCCTCTCTCAATGATTGTCTTTGGGTAGCAAGGGACTGGATGAGGGAAAACAAATTGAAGCTGAATCCAGACAAAATGGAGGTTCTCATGGTAGCAGCCCTGAACCCAGGTACTAGGATACAACTTCCAGTCCTGGATGGGGTCACGTTCTCCTCCAGGGATTGTGTTCACAGTCTGGGGGTACTCCTGGACTCATCACTCCAGATGATGAATCAGGTAAATGTAAAGGTCAGGAGCGCCTGTTATCAGCTCCAGCTGATCTACCAGCTGCACCCTTTCCTGGAAGACAGGGACCTTGAGACCGTGGTACATGCACTGGTAACCTTCCGTCTTGATTTCTGTTTCTGTAATGCACTCTACATGAGGCTACCCTCATGCTTGGTCTGAAAACTTTAACTAGTACAGAATATGGCAGCCAGATTGGTCTTGGGTAGATCTAGAAGAACCATATAACATCAATCTTAAGATCACTTTACTGGCTGCCCTTTAGTTTCCAGGCCCAGTACAAGGTGTTCGTTATCACCTTTAAAGCCCTAAATGGCTTGGGTCCAACCTATCTTCAGGACCCCCTCCTTCCATATAATCCTTCCTGTGCACTCAGGTCCTCTGGGAGGAATCTGCTACAACCTTTAAAAACTAGGCTCTTCTCGACCTCCCAGAGGACCTCTTTGGCTATTGCTCCCAGATGATGTAATGGCCTGACAGATGAGATCCGTCATATTACCACCATAAATAGCTTTTAAAAAGCTCTTAAGATGGATCTCTTCTGCCAAGAATTTCCTGAATAGGTACCCGGCCATCGAAAGAAAAATCTAATTTAACCTGATCCCGATACAGCTATTTTTATTGTTTGTTTTTAGTATTAAGTATGTTTTAAATTTTTTGAATTATTTAATTGTATTTTAAGGGGGTGGGTGGGATGGAGCATGTTGGATGTATATTTTAAATACTGTAAGCCACCCCAATTGCATTTTGTAGAGGAATGGGATACAAATAAAAAAAAAATAATATGAATATCCATCCCCTAATTTATAGAAGTGGGAATTTCTCCTCTCAGTGAGGCATTTACAGCCCTCTGGACCTGGCCATTCACCTCTTCTCTGCAGCATTTAATAAATCATGAGAGTCATGGCACAAGCACAAAAATGATTGGCTGGACTCAGTGAAGTGCTAAGCACTGTATGAGAACAAAGCTCCTAATGTTCAATTCTGTGTAGGAGATCAGTTTTTGGAGGCTACACTTTGTCAGGCAGAAAGACACAAAGTAGAAATTCCTTTTTTAAATACAGAAGTTAAGGAAAACTGGATCCCTCTCTGTTCTGCAGGGCGTGTGGGGAGGGATCCACAATTGCAGCCAGGGAGGAGGGAGATTAGCTGGGTCACCGGCACGCGCCGGTGAAGTGAGCAGAGGGATGGGGCCAAAGAGCATATAAGGCTGGCCCTCCCCTTCACTCACCCTCTTTGCTTCGGCAAACAGGGGAGAGGAGGAGAGCTTGAGCAGGGAGTTGCTTACCGCTTCTGAGTCCGGTCACTGGAGCAGCGGAGGCTAAGTTTTGCAGCTTGGGGCCTCAGTTGGGAGAAAGATTTTTTCTTGCCACCCCGTGTGGGGGGTGGCGGCTACCACCAAGGCTATTTATTCATGGCCGCTTTGCAGCGGTGTTCATCAGTTGGCCCGGTCGCCTCTGCACCTCGGGTTCAGACTCAGGGCCCTTGGTGGGGAGGGGATGGTCCCGCAAGGTTGTTCAGCTGTCCATGTGGGGCTGAGTTCAAGGGGTGGGAAGCCCGGGCAATGCCTGCATCGAGTGGGGCAAGTTGGGCCAGTGCTCTAGCAGCGGGGACGTGGGGACGGCTGGGAGTTCATTTGCCGGCACTTTGGGCGGCTGTTGGCCATGTGGCCAGGTCGTTCGGCCATCCGTGCCAGGGCCAAGTTCAAGGGGCAGGAAGCCCGGGCGACGCCTGCAACGAGTGGGGTGTGTCAGGCCAGCGCTCTAGTGATAGGGCCCAGGGGACGGCCGGGAGTTCATTTGCCAGCACTTTGGGTGGCTGTCGGCCATGTGGCCAGGCCTGGGAGTGATTTGGGACCCGCCAACCCCTTACGGTGGAGCCACATGGGGCGTCCACTAAGCCCAGTCGGGGTTTAACGGGCCTAGTTGTGCATAACCGGCCTGGGTGGGCCTGGTCAGCCTGGTTTGGGCCTAGTTGGCCCGATTTTGGCCTGGTGGCCTGGTTCAGGCCTAGCCGGCCTATTTGGGGGTTGACAGGCCCGGGTCGGGCCTAGGTGGCCTAGTCGGGTCTAGTGGGTCTGGTCGGGGCCCTGGGGTTTGCGGGCTTGCCTGGTGTTCGGCCTACTCATCCTGCATGGGCCTTGCTCGAGCCTGATGGGCCTACTTGGGGCCTTTTGGTCTGTGGGCCTGCTTGGCCCTGGTGAGGCCTGTAGGCCTAACTGGGTGCTGGGCCTAGTGAATATTGGGCTTGAAATAGTATAAATAATAATAATAATAATAATAATAGTGTGCAATCATAATATTGGCATATACAAGTGGGACACCAGTGGGGGAGTCAATCACCCGACCGGGGGCGGCGGCATGTCCCTCCCCAGTACCGGATTGCTTTGGATTGTTTATTTCTCATTGGTGATGGGGCATCATAGAATTCATTCTTACTAGCAATAATATTGGCCATTCTATACTGATAGAGAAACTCATAGAGGGAGGGAGAAGATGAATTGGGAAGCAGGGTAACAGTAAAATGGCTCCCAAGAAGGGTAAAGTGGGTGGCAAGGGCAAGGGGCCCACCCCTAAACATCCTGCTACACCCCTGCCTGCCCCCTCATCCAGTGATGGGGAGGAAGAAATTCCTTGGAAGGCAATCCTAGATAGGATTCAACAACTCAAAAGAGTGCAGGGATTGGAGGGTAAAAAATTGCCAGGTCTTGAGAAACACCCAACAAAGAAAGGAAAAATGACTAATCAAATTCTCACATGCTTAGATGCTTTGGAAAGGTGGATCCATGGGGATGACGCATCCGGGTCTAGGCCAACGGAGGAGCCCAATGTGCCACCATCTCTCCTGGAAGAGGTGCCCGATTCGGGGGATGCTCAGCCTCCATCTGGTGAGTCACATACTGACACTACATCACATGACAAAACATTTTATTGGCCGTAGGCTGGCTGGCCCTTGGCTGTCCAGAACTCAATGGTACAAGGGGCGGGAGTAAAAGGAACACATGCTGGGTGGCCCATGTCCCCACAAGCTGTTGGCTGGGGAGGACCCCAATGGTCAACCTGGGTCCCTGTATGTTTCTAGGGGGTAACTCATTATCTGGTGTAAATCTTCCTCCCCCATTGACTACCCAAACCCCGGGATATGATACGGTAGCCTATTCTGCAATCCTGTTTGGAGAGATGTCTCTCCCCCTAGGCAATCACTTACTTCAATCTACTAGCGATAAGATAGTGAGGGGGAATACGTGGATGTATTTTCCTCATTGTATAGAGAGCTAGAGAAGAAGGACAAGAAGGATTCAGATGAGAAGGAGAAATTTAAAAAGGAAAGTGGAAAAGAGTTGGTCCAATTGGCTGTCTGGGTTTTTGATATTGGCAGGTGCCTTAGTAAAGGCTCAGCCCCATCGGGCAGCGGGCTTGTTACAATATATTGATATCACCCACAGGGCATATGTGGATTTTGCAGGTCCGGCCTGGCTTCTATACGACAAAGCCTTCCATATGTGAGCCGCTATATATCTGTCCTTGCAGTGAGATATGATACATCTACAATTATGGATGCAGCTAATGACACCTGCGTGACCAATTCAAGGGGAGCATACCCATAGTGGTCACTTATTAAGGGCTGCCACTACGGGGGAACCTAGAGCACCCACCACTAATCCCAGTCAAAAACTGCTTTGCTGGGAGTTCAGTTCACATGGTAGTTGTTCAAGGAAGCCATGTAAATTTGCTCATGAGTGCTCCATATGTGGGGCACAGCATTCCTTTTCGAATTGCCCAAGAGGCAAGTGTCAGTTTCAGGGCTCTAGAGGAGGTCAAGGGTGTGGTAGAGGGGGTGGATCTGTCAACCAGCCTCCTAAAGGGACCCAGCCCGGTTAAGTTAGCAGTGTTGGATCAATGGCTGGCTGTGTACCCCAACAGGCAGGCAGCCATTTATTTGTCTCAGGGTTTTCATTTAAGTTTTAGGATCCCCTACAAAGGGACGCGACACCACTTTTGGGCGTGTAACTTGCAGTCAATTAAGGGTAAAGAACACATAGTTAGGGAAAAGTTACGTAAGGAAGTCTTCGAAGGCAGGGTGATTGGCCCTTTTGATAAGCCTCTGGTCCCTAATCTTCGGATCCCCCTTGGGCATTGTTCCCAAGAAGGCACTGGGAGAATTCAGATTAATACATCATTTGTCCTACCCAAAAGGTGAATCAGTAAATGATTCCATCCCCCCGGAACTATGTACAGTGCGATATATCTCTTTTGATGCGGCCATACACAAGGTACGGAAACATGGTGTTGGTGCAGAGATGGCAAAGTGCGACGTTAAGTCGGCATTTCGCCTTCTCCCGGTGCACCCCCAGGATTTTGAGTTGTTGGGTTTTCAATTTGAGGGTTGGTACTACATGGACCACACTTTACCTATGGGATGTTCAGTATCTTGTAATGCCTTCGAAATCTTTAGCACCTTTCTTGAATGGGCCCTTAAAACTAGAACAAACCAGACAGGGGTAGTGCATTACCTGGATGATTTTCTTTTGATAGGGGAGTTTGGATCAGGTATTTGTGGGTACCTGCTCAACAAATTTGAAATTATGGCTGGGGGACTGGGGGTTCCCCTAGCATCTGAGAAAACAGAGGGGCCCTCCCAGCAATTAACCTTTTTAGGCATTGAGATTGACTCAGTAAATCAGCAATGCCATTTGTCTCCGCAGAACTTTGAGGAATTTCGAGATAGGGTCACACAGTTTAGTAGTAGGCATAAAGCTATGCTCAGGGAATTTCAGGTTCTTATTGGACACCTGAATTTCGCTTGTAAGGTGGTAGCCCCCGGTAGGGCCTTTCTACGCCGCCTTTGCGATGCCATTAGCGGGATTCAGTTGCTTCACCATAGGATCTGGTTGACTAGTGAAATTTGGGAAGATTTAAGGGTGTGGCAGGAGTTTTTGATCCACTTCAATGGTATTTCAGTTTGGTGAGAGGAGCGAAATTTGCAAGGGGCTTTTCAGATCTCATCAGACGCGGTGGGATCTATTGGATTTGGGGTTTATTTTGGTGGACGGTGGTGCGCCAGTGCATGGCCCACCAAATGGATGGGGACCGATGTCACTCTTGATCTTATGTTTCTAGATTTTTTTCCGATATTGGTAGTGGCCACCATATGGGTTAAAGAGCTGGCTAACTCAGCTGTACACTTTTGGTATGATAATGCCGCAACCGTCCACATAATAAACAGCCTTACATCTAGATCCGCGAGGGTTATGCGTTTGGTTAGGGCTTTTACCTTACACTGCCTTTGGCATAACATCTTATTTGTCGCATGACATGTGGTGGGCGTGAACAATGAGATTGCTGACGCTCTTTCCTGCATGCAGATGGAGCGCTTCAGAGAGTTGGCTCCAGAAGCGCGGCAGGAGGGTGACAGGATGCCGGAGGGCCTGTGGAAGCTTGGAAGCCCGATTTTTGGAGGACCGTAGGTATGTTCATTGCAGATAGTACTAGAAAGGGATACACCAGGGCAATCAAGGAGTTATTCTGGTTTAGAGAGCAGGAAGGGTTTCAACATGGGCTTCACGTCCCAGTGATGCAGCTTATGCATTTTTGTGTTCCTACACAGGAAAGGCCTGACACCACAGTCTATTAGGAGCCAACTTGCAGCTATTTCTTTTTGGCTCAGGGCGCAGGGTGCCAATGATAATACGGGTGATTTTCATATTAGGAGAGCTTTGGAAGGATGGGCTAGAGAGAGGGGCAAGACGGCGGACGTCAGAGCCACCCTGTCGCCCGACATACTGAAGGGCTTACGCCGGATTTGGGTGGAGATTTGTGCATCTCCTTACAATGCGTTGCTTTTTCACGCAGCAGATCTGATGGCTTTTTTCAGGGTGCTGTGTATAAGTGAATTGGTCATGGCGTCTAAATTTGATAACTCTGGGAGGGCTTTACAGTTTAGAGACGTACGAATGTTGAATCATCAGGTAGAGTTCACATTGCGTTTTTCTAAGATGGACCAGCGAGGGAAAGGTAAGACATCAGCCTTAACCCGCTGCAGCGATCCGGAAATTTGTCCAGTTTCTTCCTTACAGGAATACCTATGACACCGGGGAAGTCACCCAGGCCCATTGTTTGTCCATGCGGATGGAACAGCCCTCACTAAATATCAGTTCTGGAAGGTAAGCAGCAGGGAGCTGGGAAAGCTTGGATTGACCGGTGTGTGGTTTGGTACCCACTCTTTTTGGATAGGGGCAGCATCTACAGCTGAAGTGATCGGCATGCCACAGGCAGCGATTCAACGGATTGGGTGTTGGAAATCCTCCATGTATTGGAAGTATGTCCGCCCTTTAACTTGCTAACTTATCTCTCTTCCCCTTTTGTTTTCCAGGTTTTAGACCCTGATGGTGAGACGCCGGGTGTTGATTTGTGGCCATAGTATGATCTACTGGGCAGCCCGACAGGCCTGCTTAAGTCATTTTGGGCCTCATCTCAGCCTGGGAGATGCTTGAGTGGTTGGGGAAGAGGGGTCTCCAGTGGTATGGCTTGTTGCCAAGTTTGTTTGGAGAGTTTAGGGGGCCTCCACCAGACATTTTGGTTCTTCACCTGGGGGGGAATGATTTGGGCTTGCTTAAGAGCAAGGCCCTAGTGATACAAGCATCTCAGGATATGGATACAATTAAAGCCAGATGGCCCTCCACCATCTTGGTATGGTCTGCCATTCTTCCTTGTCAAGTATGGCGTGGAGAGGGGGACCCCTGCCTGATTGATAGGGCTCAGATAATCCCCTCACCTTAATCTGTATGGATTGGGTGAGGGTCTTTCGGGTTGACCTTCCAGACACGGGCCGGCTGGAGAGAAACCCCACGTTTTGGGGTTACTCAACAGGGCTCAGATGTTTTGGGGTTACTCAACAGGGCTCAGGTGTTCGCCCGGGGAATCTGGGGGGCATAAGTCCAGGAGGGACGATCCACCTGAGCTGCTCCCACACTAGGTTGCCTCCCCCCGCTGAAGATTTAAAGGGAAAATAAATACGTAGGGTTATAAATAAAGCCCATTTTATTTCAACCCATATTATGTGTGTGGTCTCTTTATTTCTCCGATTCTGACTGCAATGCCTTCCCTCACTGTGCATTGTCCTGGGCATATCTGCTGCTGAAACTGTGAATTAAATCTCTTGGGTGGCAGTGGGGGATTAAATTCTAGTTAAATTAATATTTTGTTTTCTAACACCGAAGTACTATAAGTGTGTGTGTGTGTGTGTGTGTGTGTGTGTGTGTTTTGGAGAATTTCCATTCTTAACTACACCTATCATTTTCCTTGTGGAGCAACTGCCTCATATTTATGCCTCGTTCACCTGATTATGCAAAGTCCCACTAGCTCTAATGTGAGGGAATTAAGCACACACACTCATGTTGGCCTATCTTAACAAAATCCTCTGAATATCAACGTCCTTAACTTCAACTGGAATGGCTCCTGCAGTGGCAATGTAACTTGTAGGATATTTCCATTAGATCCTTTTAACTAAGGAGTGTACTGTCAGTTCATGATGGCTTCCTCCTTAGCGTGCTTTATCACATTTACAATTAATCTGGTTTATTTATTTATTTTCTCTCTCCCCTGGTAGATCAGTATTATGCACATTGTGTATGGAATGATTTTTTCACTTGAAGTTTGATAAGAAGAAGAAAGAATAAATGAGGGAAGCAAAAGTATCACAACAGATGCACTACTTCATTGGAGATTTACATGCAGCATATTTTAATTTATTTTTTTTTTGTTTTTCAGAATAATTAATTGCTTTGAAACCCCAACAGGATCTGTCTAATCACTTTCTGTCTTTTGTCCTTATTAATTCTCCAATGTTTCTAAATATAAGAAAATCTGCCTCAACACCCATGGTAGAAAGAGACAGCTGGTGTTATTATTTAGAAGTCTATTAAAAAGGTCTCAGAAAAGAATCCTAACTAAACTCTCCTATACAACTACCTTTTGTACAAGTTTGGAGAAATTATTGTTCATTAACATCTCAATGAGAAATATAGTCATAACCAACAAAAACCCTAAAGAAGGCCATAATTTCACCCTCTCTGGCTTCTTTGCAAACGAAGATTCAGGAAGGACTCATCCCGCGCATGTGGGTTTGTTTGCACCCCTAATAAGCCCCCACCTCCAGAACCCCCCAAAATTGGCTTATTAATAATTTGGCTTATTAATGTGGTCTTCCACTGGGAAGAGCAGTAAAGTTTCAGTGACTCGCTGTATGGATCCCAATAGGCACGTGTTGTAAACCATGCATCGCCCAAAGGAAGAACTACTGACAAATTCTGAACTATGAGGAAATATGAGGTCAAAAGAACATTGCCTCCACCACATACCCAAGTGCCAATGATTCTATTAAGCAGAAGGAGTATTCCTTTGTCTGAAGGTATTGAACTTCCCTTCCCTAACCATCAAAAGAGGCAGCTCAAGCTTTGTGAATCCAGTCATCAGAACATTTAAGGCAGTTTGCAACACATTAACATCTTCAGACACCTATTGTCTAACCCAGGAGTTTTACTGGAACTCCTTGTGCAATCTTTGGAGACTCCTGGAATCTATTGTTTCAATGCATGAAACTCATCACTCCAGAAAACTCACCACTCCAGGAAACTCCTCATTTTTAGTATAAAAACAAGTCCCAAATCATGCCTCATGGCATACAGAACATTGTTTGGGGACGCTACACCTCTCTCTGTGTTAGCCACTCCAGATTCATCCATCCATGCTACTGGTTCACTCAATGACTTCAGACTACAAGACAGGTGTTGTACTACCTCAAAAATCCCCCTGTCTATCCCTTTGGCACCCTCTCTTCCTCCATTTCTAGTAGGCTTGTGTGAATGCTTTTTGTATGAATGTGTGTGTGCTTGGTGTTATAATTTTATGTCTTTAATAAATATAATTGTTAATTCTTCATTTTACATTTGTGTGTGTCTGTTCAGAGTTAGGAGAGGTATAGTTGGCATAAAGATCCTATCTCTGTTGCCCCCTTTCGCATTGCTAAGGTCGAGTTGCTGCTAATTTCCCCAACATATTAGAAACTTGATATTTTCTTGGAATTTCCAAGACCTCTTTGGGTAACAGGTTTGTGTATCTATTTTTTTCTTTATGTTCAGCTGAACAACTTTTAACAATTTTCAGTCTGACTAACCACAGCCAGCATTTCCTCCAGAATTAATTTGGAAGACAATTCACTCCCTCCATTCCATATCTCCATAATGCATCTCAGTATTAATTTATCATTTTGTGTTGCCTGCATCCTCTCAATGACTTTACTAGAATCTTCCCAGTGACGGTACTTCTAGGTACTTCTGTCTGATAAAATATTCGGTGGAATATTAGTACACTTGACTGTGACTAACAACACTGCAACGACACAACACTACTACACTTATAAGACCCCTTATGATATGCTGGATATATGAAAATAACTATGCTATGCTAGTATAACATGAAATATGTAACCTCTATTTTTATTTTATTTTTAAAATTAATTTATATGCCACCATTCTCATAGAATGGGACCCAAGGCAGCTCAGAAAAACATCAAATAAAATACATCATTTAAAACTACTAAAATCATTACAATTTAAAAATTTAAAAATTATATAAAACATATAAAAGTTTAAAAATAAAAATAAAAACACACCCCAATAAAAAGCATCTGTAGCACAGCTATGTATTAAAAGCCTTCACCTGCTAGCTAAAGGAAGGATATAGTGGCATAATTGACCATATATATCTGTAAAAACATTCAATTGACCAAGCCACAGTGATATAGTGGTGCAACATTTCTCTCCACAGTGTATTTAGTTTATAGCATAGAGTTACTCTCCTGGCCAACAGCCCTACTGTGCCCCACAAAGGGTTTAAACCGATCCCACACTGGGAATGGGTCCTGCCAAGATACTTCTGTAGATAGTGTCATAAGGAGAGGAACCACTAGTATTACAATCTAGTGGTTAAAGCACTGGATTGTCACCTGGGAGATTAAGCTTCTAGTCCCCACTCATCAATGAGAAACTGTATAAAACTGAAACTGAAATGAGTATGAAACTCAAAGTGCTGTAAAAGCACATGACTGCAAAAACATGTACAATAAATCAATATAATTACAGAACCATGACTGAAGAAAACAACCAGTAAACAGAAACCCAAAGCCACAGAGATTCTGAATATATACAAAACATAGGAATGAATGAAGAGGGTATGAACTTAAAGAGCTATGGAGAAAACAAAAAAACCCTAAACAATGTATTTTGAAAACATGCTGTAGCATGCTAAATTAAACATGGGAACACATCAGTGAGACAGAAAAAAAAAAAAAGATAACCAAAATGTAAAAGTGTACAGGACTTTTTAGAGTGTGTCCTGTTTCAAATATTCTTCAGCACTCTTCCTATACACTGCCAAAATACAGAAATGTAATTAGAATAATAGCTAAGTGGTCAAAATGCCACATAGTTACAAGATAGATATTAATGAAAACTGTTTGAAAACTATGGTTCACTCTTTTTCAACTGACCCAGCTCAGAATGTTCTTCTGAGGATAAATTGGGGGGGGGGGAGAGAGAATGTAACTTTGATTTCCTTAGAAGACAGGTGGTACGTAAATATGAACAACGATGGTTGGTGGCTTTCACGCCTGTGGGATGATGAATCTGCCTCAGGGTTTGTCTAGACAAGAAAATAGAATGATGATTGCTGCACATTAACACAAATTTGCAGCAGCATTCATTTGTCCGCATTTTTTTTTTTTTTTGGTGAAATCTCTGATATACAAAGCTATCCATGTTTGATGTTCA
The DNA here is from genome assembly GCA_030847615.1 of Gambelia wislizenii. NCBI lineage: Eukaryota > Metazoa > Chordata > Lepidosauria > Squamata > Crotaphytidae > Gambelia > Gambelia wislizenii. The sequence continues at coordinate 154,925,517 of JAUMIR010000004.1, forward strand.
CATAGAGCCATGCCTGTGAATCAAGATGGTGGCTGGGAGTGAATTACTTGCATTATTATTCTCCACAACTTGCTGCTGCACAGTATTTTTTTAAAAAAACTGTAAATCTAAGGTGTACAAGTGCAACCTTCCATTTAAAAAGCTGTTTGGTCACCTCAGCACAGTGAAAAAGTGCACAATCAATACCGTGAAACTCCAAAATGGTGCTTCTGGCCACTTCATTACCAGCACACACACACACATCCAGCCAATCAGATTTTCACTTCTGTTCTTATCCAGGAATACACTGAGATGTGATTTGATTCTCCTAATGAGCAGGAATGTGCATTTCTCCTGCATTAAAAAAAAAAAAAAAAAAACTTGGGAGAAGCTGCAAAGGCTTTTTCTGTATAGGTTGTTGTTGTTGTTGTTGTTGAGTTTTTGGCCTCTCTCTTTCTGAATATGGCAAATCACCCTAGGATCTCATTTGGACAAAAGGTATTCTCAAATTCTATGAGGAGTTTTTTCATCATCTAGACAACCCTTCATCCTTTAGTTTAAGCTCTAAAGCAGCCACCCAACATGCTGATTCATATCGCAAAACATGTTCAGCACTTTGGATAGTTCTTTAAAGGTTTAGACTAATATCCATTAGAGAAAAAGGGTGGCAGGTGAAGCCAGCTTCTTTCAGCTGGTGTTTGGCAGTTGAAGAGGAACACTTTACTCTTCTTTCCTGTACAAGACTGAAAGAGTGAGAAAATAGCTGGACGTTCTTCAGCCGACTTTTGTAACTGTAGTCTAGTCCACTGTATTCCAGTAACTCTCATGTCTACTTTCATTGCAGTTCTTCCATAGTAAGATGCTGAATTTTACTTAGATTTGGGCAGAATCTATCAAAAATGTGCTTAAAAATATGAAAGAATACCTCTTCTTATTTCTACAAGAGGATGTGAGCTGAATGCCTGCTATTACGAACTCAAATGAGGTGACTCCAATCTGGTGACCTAAACACTGCATTCCCAGTTTCCTAGTAGGCAATTTTAGTGAAGATAGAAATCAGCTTCTTCTTCAGGAAGCATTTATATTAATTAAAAGTAATGTTCACAGAAGGAATGCCGCTTAAGCTTGAACAGTAATCATTGTAAAATTGTGGGAAGCAACCATCTGCAGTTACTGAATTGTAGATGAAGGCATTTGTAATCCTCCCCTTTGGAATTTATTAGCCTTGTGCAGGCACAAAAACTGCTCTGGTTTAAAAGAAGATACTAGCAAACCTTTCCCTTGAAACCCATTAAATTCCCACATCTCCAATCTCAGCACTTTAAGAAAAACATAGACTGGTCTTCCTAAAAGCCAAACCAGGGCAGAGGATGTCTGCTATTTCTCCCTAATTCCAAGTATTTTTCAAGTTCTGCTCTAGTTCTAGCAGCATCTATTTAATGATTGACGCATGAAATAACGAGACCAGACACAGAAGATTGGATTGAAATACGGGCCACTTTATTGATATTTTTCCTATTTATGTAGCTTTCTTGGGGTATGCCAATGTACGAAAGGGGGAGATCCCTTGTGGGGGCGTCTAGGCAGTTGGTCACAACTGACCTAACCCCCAGAGTCCCTGGGTGACTCACCTGAGCCCCAATGGGGATCCCGGTAACATCCGGGGTTCCCTTTGGGCGCCATCCACTGGAGGGCCCTGCCCCAGGATGCAATCCTTAAGCTGAGTGGCTTCTGAAGGATCGCAACCCGAAGCCGGCCCTAAGGGTAGCCTACCTTGCTGCACCCCATCCATTCGGATTCCGGTGCAGTTCAGTGAGGGCTATCCTTCCACTCAATTCGAGGTTGCCATAGGTGAACGCCATATCATTATCTCCCCCACTCCCAGCCACTGATAGGGGCAAGTGTCGACTTAGCCCCTATCCCCCAAGAAGAGGAAGCCAGGGGCGGCAAAGGGTAAAATAGGCCCTGCCTCAGCCCCGCCCCTGACTCCTCCTGACCAGGGCGTATCCACGCCCTGGTCAACCCCTGCGCTCATCTCCATGCCCATCATTAAAACACCTCCCCCGGATCTACCATTCTTCAAGATCCGGGGGGGGGTGTCTGTTATTATGGGCCAGATTGGGTGACATTTTCGCTCTCTCTCATTTTTTTTTTTATCCTTTGGGGCTTTGGAGACCATGCAAAGAGTCCACCTCACCCACCCACTGTGCCTGATCTAGTGTTATAAAACATTCTTGGTTTCATTCTTGCAGAGTTTCTCAGTTTCCCAATCTATCTCATTTCTACATTAGTTCTTAGATTTCTTCTGCAAGAACTTTCATGTGGACGTCTGTGTGGGTTTTCTTTCAAAATGGATGCATATTTGATATGCATTTTTCTAATGGATGCATTTTTGTACACATTTTTGCATGTGTGTGTGCATTTGTGAGCTGTGTATATTTTTGAATCATATGCATAGTTTACTGCCTGCCCCTTTCTTTTATCAAGAACAAAACATAATTCTTGCATATGTATGAATTTCCAGGCAAGATGCATTCAGTACAAAATGAATATTTTGATACAGAATTCAAAACTGAGTGAATCTCTTTCTCATTACCAGACCTTCTGTATCTGACATATCTGGACACTCTCTGAAGACTATAATATTTGAATATAGATTGTTGTTATGCATGCAAATTCCCATCTGTATGGGCTGTATTTGCATAAGCTCAGAAGACTAAATATGATTTAAGGCTAGCTTCTTCTTTTTTCTTTCTCCCCCCCCCCATTTAGTTTATTTCCTACATTCCCACTACCCACAAGCCATACAATGTTACTGGCCCATCTTACAAAGCTATTGTGAAAGAAGTTCATATATGGTGTGTGTTTTAGTGGTACCATGTATGAGACAAATTAGATAATATGTAATTACATTCAAATGAAGACAGACTAGCCATTTGGGACTGATCAGTCTGCAGTGTGTGTGTGGGGGGTGACCATTCTCCCTAGACCTAAAAGCTACTGCTATCCTGTACCAAATATCAGTGTCAGTGGGATTTTTTTTCTTGAATAAATCCCCTTTGTCTCAAGACTGACCTTCAACTCTTGCTTGGCCCTTTCTTTCGTAGGCTACTGAACAACAACAAAAATGGTAAACATAATATGTGAAATACATCACCACAGTAGAAATGATGAATTTCATCTATTTTCTACTTCACTGAGGAGGAATAGATACTAATTTTTTTAATACTAGGTTTCCAGATAATATATGTACTGTAGTAACTTCTGGTATTTACGATACATTACTTATCTACATGGATGATTTACCCCAGATTTCCCCCATTCCAGAGCCCTGCAGTCCAAGTTATGTAGGCATTTCCCCAGATCTGCCCCCAGGCAGTCCAAACAACCCCTGGGACAGATATGGGGCTGGAATGGGAGAAAGCTGGGATAGTTCTCATCATTCTAATAAAAGTTTACTCTGCTTTACCCAGCAAAAACCAGACCAGGCTCTGTGTGTCTGTAGTAGCTGGTCTAGAACACCACTCCTCACTGCCACCACCAGCTTTCAGGCTCTCCCAGAAGCCAGGCAGGGGGTTCTCAGCATGTGACTGGGACTGCTCACATGCAGGGGTAGTGCAGTCACATGTTACAGGACCCCTGCATGGCTTCTTGTTAGCAGGGGAAATAGAGCTGCTGGACTTACCTTCCACCCAGCGGCTCCATTGTGGCCCAGCTGGCTTCCCTCACTCCTCGCGGTCACTCCAAAGAAAAGCAGTAGTTCAGCAAGAATGTTCTATCTTCCATGCTGCCTTACTTATGCCATGATTATTCTTTTGTTCCAGTCCCGTGGGGAGCTGAGGTAAAACTGTGTCTTTGTGCTAACCGGAAAAACCTGTTAGCAAAAAGATGCAGTTTTACCTCGGTCTCCCATGGAATCGGAATGAAAAAACACCAGAAGAACAATGATGTCATGCAGTAAGGCAGTATGCAGTCATGCAGTATGGAAAATGGAACATTCTTTGGAGTGTGGTAAGCCCCTAGTCTCCACCAGCAGTCTGCAGCGATACAGATTTATCACCTTAGGCCTAAGAAATTATCCTTAATTTAATTACTTACCTTAAACCAAATTTTGGATTTGATCTTGAATAGAAATTTTATACCTTTTAAATTCATCTCATTGTTATAGCTTTCAAATAGGAATGACAACAAAACTTCACTAGATAAAAAACAACAAACCACTAGCAACTATTTAAAGGAATATTTACCAGTGCCTGATAAACTGATAACAGCTAAGTTAAAAACAATAGAAAATAGCTTCCCTTAAAAAAAAAAAAAAAAAAAAGGCTGAAGGGGGACAAAATCCCCTCAGATACCATGAACTGTACTCACTGTACTTTACCTGTTGACGTTGCTGCTAAATCAAAAGTCAACAGTAACAAAGCCCAGGAGCATAGAGTGTGAGACCTAGTGATATTTCATTTGTTCAAGCAGCAGTCCTAGTCCTTTAATAGTGGGATAATTGTCTCTTCTAACCTGGTCAGCCAAGCTCTGAACAAAAATGTATCTATGTTCATGTAAGCATTTGTGTATGTGTATACACATGCATATTTCTCTCAATATGCCCTCTGAGAAGTTGTCAAGATGGCAGTCCTGCTAATGACATCACCTTGATAGCTGTAACATTTCTGTAAAACTGCAAGTAGCTAAATGAGTAAGCTTGGGAGAGAATGGGTGTGCAAAGAGATGGAGAAGGAAGAATCAGTGAATAACATGGGGGAAGTGAAACTGGGATTCTAATTTTCATTATACTTTCCAATGAAATGGTAACCAAATTTGGACTGAACAGAAATTGTGAACAATCACAGCAGTTATGATGTGAGGATGAATACAATTTGTTTCTTGTTCCCAAGGAGCTTTTTGCAATTAAAGATCAGGCCTTGTTCCTTGCCATACCTTCTTTAAAAAACAGACTTTCAGAAGAAGCTCATGGCATGTTTAGGGAGGGCAGGTATTCTGTTGAAAGAACCAAACCATTATACTGGTTTTAGGAATGCCTAGATGACCCTTCAGAGATCACTGGCAGCCCAATAGCTGTGATTGTAAAACAGATTCAGGGTTTTCCCTCACCTCACTAACGAATGTGGCTTGGTCATATCTTGCCCATCACCTGGATGAAATTGACCTGAGTCTGTAAAAAGAAGGAAGAGAGCTAACTTTGCTCTCTGTGCAAAATCCTACGTGACACAATACATTCTCCTAGAACTCAGGGAGAAATAGGAGTCTGTTGGGGAGTGAATGCTATGAATGTCCATCTTCTACTCACCCTATCCATATGACTAAAGAAGGACGTGAGTTCTCTTCATCTCAATTTCATTGTGTGTCTCTGAAACCCACCAGCATATCCTTCCTGTTGTTGTTTCATTTAGGGGTTTGGCATTTTGGTCTTTCCACCCCTCCTTTCTGCACAGAAATATGTTCACTTTGAAAATGCATTTTCCATGATTTCCATATTTTTGCACAATTTACTTCCTCTACATTCTTTTAGGGATTCAATCATGAAACAACCTTATCAATTCAATTGCCCAAGTTAGAGACAACATTAGGTAGAATGAGATGGCTACATCAGGTAGATGATTTTGATTTAAGGTTAGAAAGATTTTTTTAAAAAAAAAATGGTCATAAACATATTTCGCAAGTGTTGGGGAACCATACAAGGTGAAGCCTGGGCAGACAAACAAAATTTGGACATTGTTCTTTAACACAGAAAAAAAAATAGTATTTTTTTAAACTCAGGAAACAGCTTTTTTGTTTCCTTTCTTATCTTTCCTTTATTTTACGTCACTTTCTGCACAGAAATACCAAACACAAATTTTGAGTATAAGTCCCCAACTGCAAATAGTCTTTCAAAACCACACAGTGTCCAAAGACTTTCTCACAGTAGTAAGAAAATTGCTAAATGTACTTGTCGCTTCCATTTCAGACAAAATTAGTGAAGAATGACATCCCTATTTTGGTTTTTAAGAAAGACATGAAAATTGTGAATTATTTAAGTTATGTTAGCTGTAGACCTATCCAGCTCTGCCCTATTTGAATGAAAAAATACTGGTACCCTCCTGTGAATTTTGCATGAAACAGACAGCCTATATTTCAAATCAGACCACCCCAATGCTACCCCCACACACACAAATTTGGTAAAATTTAATAATTTGGATGCCCTTCAGGTCCTCTCCAAGAATATTTAGACACAACATAGCCTTTATGTTGAACCAGACCATCTCAAATATACCATCCAGTTTATGTGAAAATCCATTGAGTCATTACTGCAGTAACTAACAAACACAAACCCACCCACCCACCCACACGTATGGCATCTGTGGGCTTTTCCTCCTCATGTACAAAAATAAATAAATTAACCTATCCATGGATATTATATATTTGGGAGGGTGGTGCTGGAAAGGAATGCCATTTCTCTCTTCCATGTGAAGAGAAACATTGTGTGCCCAGGTTCTGCTGATGGAAGCCTAATATTCATTGGATTGCCTGTAGCTGCCCTAGATTGACCCTTAGATGAGACCCAGACTCAGAGGCCTGAAAAGATTGGTATTTTAATCTAAGGGACTTTCAGTGCACATTTCCATTCAAAGATAAGTAACTTTGCAGAGCCAAGGCAAAGGATTCAGTTCATCTTCTTGAAATAATTCCAAGAACTGCCAATTTTACCCTTTTGATTCAGTATCAGTTCACATATTTTATGCATTTAGGGTCCAATCTAGTGCTCAGTTGATAGGAAATCTTGACTGTTATGGTACGTGATCTGACATAAAAAATCTTTTTTGAAAGTTTGTCTCCACAGAAAGAAACTAAAATAATTGTCAAACTTCCTATGTGGTGTCTAAAGAATGACCAAAATAAGACACCATTCCAGACAGTCTGAAGCCACCCTTTCCAGACCATTCCAGACAGACAATAGATTTATTCACAAGTTACAAACAAGTTATCCTGAAGTTATTACATCCCATGTTATTACTGAGAGTGAAAATGACAAGCTGAGACACAATCTTCCTTTGCTCTGGTATAAGAAAACCCAGGGTTATCTAGTTTATTTTTTAACTATGTTTCTATCTGTAGGAACTACAGAGTGCAATAGCTTCCAGAAACTAATGATTTTAATCACTGCTTAAAATGTCCAAAGTAAATTATTTAATCTCCTTACTTCTTGCCATCAAGGTAATAAAGGCTCTATAGTAGTGGTATAGTGGTTCCAAATCTTCAGTTTCCATATGTTGTTGGACTACAACTCAAGAATCCCTAGGCCACCCTAGTTGGCAATGGTCAGGGAATCTAAGAAATAGAGTTCAACAACACCAAGAAGTTCAAGTTTCGAAACACCGGCCTATAAATCCGGCCAGGTGCAGAGAGGAATATTCATTTTTATCCCCAGCACATGTACAGGTATGCTTATGCAGATATATACATATGCACACACACATGCACACAACAATTACAATTTTATTGGAAAAGATTCCCCATTTCAGTTGTTATACACAATTATGACTACAACAAAATCCCAAAAGTAACTATTTGGTGAACCCAAATGTCTTTATGTATCTCAAGATTTAAATATAATGCAATATGAGCTTAAACACTCTAGCAACAAGGTCCAAAGTTGTGTGCCTGAGCAGCCAGGTCTATATATAGGGCATCCTTAAAATTCTGGAATATCATTATTTCAGAACAGCCAGGAATACTGTTTTCTATGCAGAAAAAAAATCTATTTTCTTTGCAGAACATGTTGTTCTCTGTGCAAAACAACATTTTTGAACAGGAACTACCCTAAAGGCACCAAATCCCAACTGAACATGGAAGGTAAGCAGGGTCAGCCCTGGTAAGTACTTAGATGGGAGACCACCAAGGAATACCAGGTGCTGTAGGCTATATTTCAGAGGAAGAAACTGGCAAAGCCACGTCTGAGTATTGTCTGCCTAAGAAAACACTATGAATTTCATGGGGTCACCATAAGTCAACAGGCCACTTGAAGGCAAGTACAAACACTTCCTGTAAGTCTTCCAAACTGCAGAGATTCTCATTAGATCATGCTTGTTATCATATTTTTTTTCAATACTCAAGAAACAGGTTTTTAAGCCATTTTTCAAATATTTAAATCTATGGGACCTAAGCTAATCATAGGTAAACTAGGTCCAGTTGATTTCAGTAAATCCGCTGAATGACTTGAACTTGAATCTGATCCAGGCCATGAAGCTGACTTACTGTATTTTTTTTCCTCTAGTAAAAGAATGTTCCTGCATAAATAAACAAGTTAGGGATCTATTTGATCCATTTATTTTCAGTCTTTTCTGGATGTGCTCTATATAGGTATGGCTTGTTTCCCTTGAGGGAGGGGAGACTATTATAGTAGCACTAAATTTTAATAGGTCATTTCCAATACAAGAAGAGGACAAATTCATCTGGAAGCCAATCCTGCTTGTGTACAAATGTTGTCTGTAATGCATAGACACAGTTCTTCTTACCCCATGAGATAGCAGCAGTCCAAAAGAAACTCTGTACATACAAGCCTTAGAGGTGACTTATGAAAGGGCAAAGAAATTCATCAAAACTGAGTGGAAGTATTCTGTACACTCTTTTCCATTTTTCTTTGAGAAAAGTGAAATCTTGCATGACAAATTTAGCCTGCTTTATTCAGTGCAATTGAAGAGGGCTGCTCAAGTGGAACTCATCTAAAAGGGCACATTATGTGGGTCAGAGGAGAAAAGGGACATGGAGGAATGGTACAAATAGTGGGTGCTCACCATAAATACATCTGGTAGGTGTACACTTTCAAGGTGAGCCAGTTCAGAATATATAGGATCAGACTGTAAATGCCTCGATGTGTCAATTGTTAAACACAATGATGTAATAAATACTCATGCCAACGATGGGCTACCACAGATGAATCTGAATCCTGCTTTGGTATTTCTGATAGTGAGTTACTTCAGTTTGAATTAACCTCACTTTGTGCTGGGTCTCAATATTGATTTCTATGTGAAAATGATGGCTATGACTGACATCCTACAGTTAGGCTGGTGGGGGAGTGTAACTCTCCATCAGCATACTGTGCCTGTGCCAGTTGTTGGGAGGGGGTCTTCTTCCCTCTGGCAGTTAGAGGCTTTCAGGTGGAGCTTCACCCCCTAGTAACTAATTGGCTATGGAGTATACATGAGATCTAATTGTTCTTGCACGTCTGGGGGAGAGAAGGAACAGATGTCATATATACTCAGGTTTCTCATTGGTGCTGTGTCTTCTAACTTTGTTCATGTGACTGTCCTTAGAAATCTTTTTCAGTCTCTTTGACTTTCGGGGACTATGGTTCTTGAAGACCCCCTGTGACTAGGGAATCTGGGGATCCCTTAGCCCTTTAAAACTTTTGGCCAGACTATGTTTGGGATAACATGTGGTCAAGGCTACTGACAGTCATTTGTATCCCAATGCAACTTTTGTGTTATAGTTTCTCTAGCTCTGTCCTATGAAGACAAATATAGAGAAGTTGCAGCAGTTCAGGAACAATTTTCATCTCATAGAGGCCTCTGGGGGCCTCAGTAATCTAATAAATCCTCTGCTAATATTTACAACTGGAAGTGGCCAGAACAGTCAGTTGCCCCCCCCCAAGGCCCCCAAAGTGCTTTTAATGTTGAGAAACCCTGACAAGAAGCATTTTGGAGGGCTGAGAAGCTAATAGTATGGAAAACTCACATGAAGGTGTGTGTGTTTTTTTATGTAAATATTATTTTGTGTGCAGAAAATGCTTTTTTGTGCGTGCAGAAAATGCTAGGTTTTGTTCAAAACAACCATGTGTGATTTTTGTACAAACTTGTCTCAAACTTTGGATAGCCTTCAAAAACTGTACAGTTCTTATTCTTTGCTAAGTGTCAAAAGAAGCAATGAGTAACTTTTGGCAGTAATTGTACTGTACAGTTTTTGAAGACTTTTTCACAGCAAGAATTGCCAAAAGTTACTTGTTTCTTCCTTTGAAACATAGCAAAGAATAACATTCCCACAGTTGCCATGAAAACTTGCTTCTATAGACTAAGGAACTCTCCAGTGTAACATGGCCATGTGATCCCAGGAATAGGTCTTGAACAAGTCATTTCATATGGCATAAAAAACTTACCCCACCTCATATATATGACAAAGACTAATTGCTACCCAGTCAAAACTGTAGATGGAACCAAGCCAGACACAAGCTTTGGGTAAAAAGAGCCACTTTATTTATTTAATTTTAACCTACTTTAACATTCAAACTGCAGTGGGGGAAGGTAACCTGGTGTGGGAGCAGCTGCTGCAGGAGGTCAATTCCCAGACCCTCTCTCCAGCTTCCCTAAGGCAAAACACCTGAGCCCTGGCAAGAACCTAGGCTCTTGCTTCCTAACCAGCCAGCCCACATCTGGAAGGCCAAATCGAAAGTCCCTCCAACCCTCACAGGACTTAAGAAGAGGGTTTAAGAAGAGGCCAACCTCAAAGGAAGGCCCTTTCATCATTCCCCTACTCACAGGACCTAAAGGGGCAACTCCAGGGACCCTCTTCACAGAAAAGCAGGGGCCAGGTACACACCAAACTAAAATCTGTTCCCCCTCAACCAGTCAGTGACCACCTATTTAAAACATCTCTCTAGCCAATTGCCGTGTGCCAACTACCACAGTATGGGGTAAGCACAAAAATCCCACCCTACAATGGAGGAAGGCAAAAATTCCTACCCAGCCCAAAGTGACCACTGACATCACACTATGATAGTAGTGGGAGGGTGGGTTGATTGAAGAAAGAGGAAACTACAGGGGGAGGCTGGACCATATAAAGCAAGCCCAATTTACCAAGAATGCAGGCCTCAAGCCTGGTCCATCCCCAAAAAGGGTCCCCCATCAGTATAGTTTCACCGTCAGAGGAGTACCTCATTCTGCTTGCTAGATTTGCCTAGATGCTTGAAGTATCAAAGGATGATGCAACTTAAGGGTCTATATTTATTCATATTTCATTGGATTTGTTCAGTTATCTGTGGAAACAGATTGATGGCCTGCTAGACATTTGCAGAACATGTGAAGTCGAAGGCTTTCATGGCCGGCATCCATAGATTTTCCTAGGATTTTTTTCTGGGCAGTGAGGCCATGTTCTGGGATAGTTTCTTTCTGATGTTTCACCTGCATCTGTGGCTGGCAGCCTCAGAAAATGGTTGGGTAGGTGTGTGTGTGGAGTTTATGTGCTGTGATTCCCTTTGGGGAGTATATGTAAATTTGTGTAATTCAATGGTTAGTTTCTGGGTATGGAAATGCAAGGCTCATTAGTGTCTGTTTGGCTAATGGTTGGTTGATGGACCATTATCTGCTAGGAATCCTCTTGTCCCTGGGTGGAATTCCTTTGTAAGTGTTGAGTTTTTATTCTATTGTTCTTCAAAACTGGGAGCCAAATTTTGTTTACTTTTAAGGTTCCTGTTGAAGTTGTCCAGGTGTTTGTGTGTTTCAATAGCTTCTTTGTGCATTCTGATATGATAGTTATTGGCCTGGTCTAGAATTTCTGTGTTTTCAAATACCATTTTGTGTCCAGGTTGGTTTATGTTCCTTGATTCATGTTTGCACACTGAGAGACACTGCAAACTGGGCCAGCCAGAAAAATCAGCAGTAGCAGAACATGTTGTTGTTGTTGTTGTTGTTGTTGTTGTTATTTATACCCCGCCCCTCTGTTAAAACAATCGGGGTGGCTTACAAAAATTAAAATACAATACAGATAAAAATCCCTAAACATCCTCCACCCCCACCTTCCCCATAAAAAAATATTAAACATATGTAAATTAAAAGCAACCATCTAAAATCACATTTAAAAACAATAAATACAATACATACAATAAATAGCCAGCGGATTAAAAGAGGCCAGGATCCCCTGAGGCCGGGATCTAATTAGGAAAGGCCTGCCAAAAGAGATCCGTCTTTAGTGCTTTTTTAAAGCTACTTAGGCTTGTCATCTGACAGATCTCGTTCAGCAGGTCATTCCACAATTTGGGGGCGATTACCGAAAAGGCCCTCTGGGAGGCTGCAGACAGCCTAGATTTTTGTGGCTGAAGCAAATTCCTCCCAGAGGACCAGAGTGCATGGGGAGGATTGTATGGGAGGAGGCAGTTCTGGAGATAAGTTCGACCCAAGTCATGTAGGGCTTTAAAGGTAATAACCAACACCTTATACTGAGCCCGGAAACTGATAGGCAGCCAGTGGAGAGATTGTAATACTGGAGTTATATGGTCTCTCAAAGATGTTCCCAAGACCACTCTGGCTGCCATATTTTGTACCAACTGAAGTTTCCAGATCAAGCATGAGGGCAGCCCCACGTAGAGTGCATTGCAGAAATCTAGACAAGAGGTTACCAGCGCATGCACCACAGTCTCGAGGTCCTTTACTTCCAGGAAATGGTGCAGCTGGCGTATCAGCCGAAGCTCATAACAGGCTCTCCTGACTGTCGCATTCACCTGACTCGTCATCTGAAGCGATGAATCAAGGAGCACCCCCAGACTGCGAACACAGTCCTTAACGGAGAGCGTGACCCCGTCCAGGACTGGAGGTTGCAACCCAACTCCTGGTTTTGGGGCCGCTACCATGAGCACCTTCATTTTGTCTGGATTTAGTCTCAATCTGTTTTTCCTCATCCAGCCCATTACTGCTTTAAGACAATCATTAAGAGGAGAGACACCATCGGAATTCGAGGCCGACAATTGGGACAAGGAGAAATAGATCTGGGTGTCATCAGCGTACTGATAACACCCAGCCCTATAACTCCGAATAATATCACCCAGCGGCTTCATATAGATGTTAAACAGCATCAGAGACAGGATGGTGCCCTGTGGAACACAACAAGTAAGCTCCTTTCTGCTGGAGCAGCTGTCCCCGAGCAACACCCTCTGGGACCTGCCTGAGAGGAAGTATCAAAACCACTGGAGCGCAGTGCCTCCGATTCCTAACCCACTCAAGTGATTCAAGAGGATGCTATGATCTATAGTATTGAAAGCCGCTGAGATGTCTAAAAGCACCAACAGGGTCACACTACCCCTGCCGATGCTTAGACGCAGGTCGTCGGTTAAGGCAACCATGGCTGTTGTTGAGTTAAGCAACGGGTTCTGCGCAGGAATAACCTGCGTCATCTCCCTTACCACCCTAAACAGCTCTGCTGGACGGGACTCTACAGATGCAATACGTGCAGAGGAGAAGGATCTCTGTGCTGCACGTATGGCCTCTCGATGGGACCAAAGAAAGTTCCTATGACGAGTCCTGTCAGATAAGAGTCGAGTTTTCTGCCAGTTGCGCTCTAGTCGTTGTCCAACCCGCTTCATTTTCCTAAGCTCTGATGTATACCATGGTTTATGGTTTGGAGCAGGTTGGAAAGGACGTTTGGGAGTGATCGTTTCGATAGCCTTGGTAAGGTTGGTGTTCCAGGTATTAACCAAAGCTTCGACAGGGTCACCGGCGTTACCAACCATTAAACCCTCCAAGGCTTTCTGGAATCCTCTTGGTTCCATTAGCCTTCGAGGGTGGACCATTCTAATGGGTCCACCACCCCCGGTGGGGTGGGTTATAAACCAATCTGGACACAAAACACTATTTGAAAACACAGAAATTCTAGACTAGCCAACAAGTATCATGTCAGAATGCAGGAAGTTCAGAGAAAAGGAATTTAAATTAGCTTCAGGTTCAGGGTTAAGCAGAACCTCCTGGTTTCTGCCCCAAGTTGGATGAAGAGGGTGTTGGCTTATGATTTTCTGACAAGGCTGGAGGATAAGATTGTCAGTTATTACCATAGATGATTTCTGTATACTTCTAAGGTGAAATGCATAGTATGAATTACATTTTCTGGAAACATGGAACATGGGTTTGTCAGATGCTTGACAGTGGTGGTTGATGGCTTAGATGTTAGTGGACTGGTGAATCTGCTCTAGGGTTTAGTCTCACTTTTACAAAAGCTATCAAATGTGTTGAATCCTAGCTTCAAAATAAATTTGGCACCTTGGATAGCCCCTTTGGAGTCCACCTAATACCCAGAGACCATTCACTGTCCCATTGTCATGGAGGTCACCAGCTTCTACTGCCTCATGTCCTGCTTGGAGCCTGTCCATAGCTAGAGCAATCTGAGACATTCACTCTGTCTAGATTTTTAAATATATTAAATATACATGGCATGCTATTCTCCATTCAGACACAGATGCAATTTTCAGTTGGAGATTCATACAGCATTGTGCTTGTGATATCTCTCACAAACCAAAATAAAAAGGGGGGTCACTTTGTACAATGTGCACACATTTGAAAAATGCACAAAACCCACAATGTTCATATATACAATGCACACAAATGTTTGTAGAAGAAAATGTATTAATGCATCAATTAATGCATCCATTTGAAAACTTGCATAGAAACATGTACTTTTGTTGCCTAACAATAATTCAAACAAAACCGGCATGAAATCGACTTGGAAAACAGAGGACACATGTGGGAAATGACTTGAGCAAGCCACCAGATCTTATCTGATCTTGGAAGCTAAGCAGCATCAGCCCTGGTTAGTACTTGGACGGGAGACTGCCAATGAGTACAGGTGCTGTAGGCTATTTTATAAAGGAAGGAACTGGCAAAACCACCTCTGAGTATTACTTGCCTGAGAAAACCCTATGAAATTCATGGGGTTGCCATAGGTCGATAGTTGGCTTCAAGGCATAAACACACACATTATGGGATACAAACTATGCCTTAACTAGATCTGTCTAGATCTGTGGTTATTACTTCACAACCTAGCTTAAGACTATCAAAATGTGTCATATATGGGCTTGCCTGCATTATCCATCAATCATCAGATTTATCCAGTTACCAAAAGAAGCTAAGAAGATCCGTTAATGATTCATTTGAACCATTTGGAAAATGTGAGCCTTAAGAATTTGTTGCAGTGTAATGCCCATTAGTCCTAGCCAACCTAGAAAGTGGTGAAGAATGCTGGGAATTGCTGTCTAAAAAAATCTGGAGGGCAGCATTTTGCCCACTCTTGTATTAAAAGGTACTAGCTGCAAATGCCAGCCTTCACAACATTTTCTCCTTTTCTCGCATCCCAAATCCATTAGATGAATTTGAAAATATACTTACTGCAGTATCTTGCTAATTTTCATTCTTGCAACCCCTAACAATTCTTAATTTTTTTTACTGCCTTAATTGGTGTACACCGTTCATAATTCTTCATATAGAAACCCCAGAATGGTGATTACCTGTTTGCTACTTTGAATTATATAATATGGTCTGGTGTATAATTAATATAAATCAAACATGAATAGGGAAATGATCCTCTTCTCTTAAATGAGATGGTTAATAGCTGAGATATCAAAAGCTGTGCACATGAAACCAACCATGGGTTTCTGCCCAGCTTGGCTCTTCTTACAGTCTCAGTAATCAGCCGTTTTGCAAAGGAAATAAGTTTGTGCATCATTTCGTTGGACCAGATGGTGTGCAGAGATACATAATCGCTAATGAAACCCTTCCTATGGGATACCAATGTGATAAACCATAGGTCAGATTTAGTTCTCGATCTAAAATGGTGAAATATGCAATATGTGTATGCTGTGTAAAGGAACAGAACACTACCTTCAAATTATGTTATCTTCTGCTGCCTTCAACAAGCCATGAAAAAATCAACCCTTTTACTCAGTAGAAATCAATTGCATATTGACAAGAGGAAAATCTGGACAAACACAATTGTTGAAGACAAGAGCCCAGTCGAAGGAAAATATGTATTGCTACTAATGGCAATCTCTACTGTATCTTGGAGATCCTAGATAGCTGTGTGGCTGAAAGAGTGGAAGAAATGAGGATAATCAAGGAATCTGGCATCAGAAAGCTTAGCCTGTTGGTTGGAAAAAACTGCCCCCCTCCCCAAAAATCCATGAAACACAAGGGAGGTGACTGCCTGAATTAAGATAAATTTCCAGATATCTGTTTGTAGGGATGCAGTTCTTCTTAAAGGAAACAATAAGCAATTTTAGCAGATTTCTGTGTAGTTTTTTTAATTATTATTATTATTATTATTATTATTTAAAGCTTGTTTGCAATTCTGTGCAGGAAATATTGTTTCTTACACAGAAAGTGCTTTTTTTTTCTGTGCAAAATAACCACCTCTGAATTTTGCCCAGAATAAGTCATTGCAGCATTTCCTGTGTAGGAAGCAATATTTTTTACACAGAAAAAAAAAATCCCTGTTCATAAAGTGCTTTCTGCGCAAAACAACCATGGGCAAAATTTGCTCAGAATAAGGCTCCCCTGCTGGCTGCAGAGCCCTGCGGCCAGGGAGCCCGCTTTGGGCTCAGCGGAAGAGGCAGAGGCCAGCTGATGACGTCGCCGGCAAGTGCCGGTGATGCGAAGAGGGGCAGGGCCAGTGTTTATAAAGGGCTGCCCACCCCTCTCTTCTCCCTCTCTCATGATCGGCGAATGCTGTGATCATGAATGCTGCAGAGCCGAGTTTGAGGGAGCCGACCGAGCGGGGCGCTTGGAGTTGGATTGAGTGGCTCGAGTGGACTTGAGTGGCTGGGAGGCTTGAGGAGGCTGAGTCAGGGTGGGCTTGTGTACCACGTGGGGTGTCCCCTGGGGGGACTTTTCAGCCACCCCTGGGTGCCATTTGGCCACCGCAGTCAGGTGCGTTGGCCGTGGGGGCAGCGGGGGACCTTTGGATCTGCCCAGGGAGGGCCGTGACCTCGCGGCTGGCAGTTGCTTGGGGGGTGCAGCGCCGCAGATGGTGCACCAGCAACAGCGGTGGGGGCGCATTCGGGCGGCTCTCACACCCACCACGTGAAGCGGCGCGACTGGGCGGCGCCTGGGAACAGGCCTTTTGGCCCACGCAGATCCCACTGGGCCTAAGCTTGCTGAGGGCGGGGTGGCCCAGTAGTTAATAGGCCCAAGCCTACTGGGCCTTCTAGGCCTCTCGCCTAGTGGGGGCTGGGGGGCCCTCAACAGCTGTGTCTTAGTGGATAATAAATATATTGCCAATATTGATAACATTGTTAAAGGCCCGCAATCTGTTATTATATTAACTGGGACTGCTGGACTTAAGTTTGAGTAGGCCTTGAACAGGCTTGGGACCTGCAGGGTCTTGGAATCATTTAACACCAGTTAAATAACTTAGTCAACAGCAATCATCATCATCATCATCATCATCATCATCATCATATAGGCCTACTAGGATTGGGGTCGAGTAGGCCCGGATAAGGCTTTGGGCCTAAAGGCCGGGGCCTGGGCGGCCGGCTTGACTTAAGGCCTTCAGGGGCTCCCAGTAGTCAACAACCAATAATAATAATAATAATAATAATAATAATAATAATAGACAATCTCGGGAGATTAGGTGATCTAGGTCACGGTACCTAAGACACGGTTGGCCTGGGCAGGCTTTTCTGCTTGGGCTTGCAGGCTTCAGACAGGCCTGCTGACCCCCCTTCCTATTGTATTGTCACACCAATAGCAATAATATTAAGGGGATTAATACTAAAGTAATTGGTACTGGGAGTGGAGGGGTACGATCGTGCCTTGCCAGGGCCTATTGGGCCCATACCTGGGGGAGGATTACACGGGATTCTATATGGGGTCCCATGAAATTTTAGGCAATGGCTCCAAAAAAGGGGAAGGGGGATAACAAGGGCAAGGCGCCCGCTCCGAAGCGGCCAGCTCCTATTCTACCTCCATCGTCATCTAGTGACAACGAAGAGGAGATCCCCTGGCAAGCGATCATGGACAGGATCCAGCAGCTGGAGAAAATACAGGGGATAGGGGGAAAGGATGTAGCGCAGCCATTTAAGCATTTGGTAAAAAAGGGTAAGATTGCTAATCAGATTCTCGCACGCCTAGATGTGTTGGAGAAGAAGATCCATGGCAATGGCGCTTCGGGATCGCAGCAGCCAGATGGACCTACTTCCCTGCCATCCCAGTCAGAAGGGGAGCCGGAGTCTGTTGAAGTCCCGACGCCTGCTGGTGAGTCAGCTAATGATAATACCTTACATAACATGGGGCAAGCTTGGCCTTGGGCCAACTCACCCACACCCTGGCCTAACAATGTATCACAAGGGGTTGGAGCACAAGGGATGCAAGTAGCTTGGCCTACAGTACAACAGAACTATGGGTGGTCAGGTCCCCAATGAGCTCCCTGGGGGACATTTTCTTTCGGGGGGTATAGCACACCTCCTTTTGGGACACCAGGTCTCGCAGGCACATCACAGACAGCAGATTATGGCACAGTCACATATTTGGCCGTCCCATTTGGGGAGATGTTCCTCCCTTTGGGTGTCCACTTATTGCAGACCACAAGGGATAAGATACTCAGGGGAGAACACGTGGACGTGTTCTCCCTTCTGTACAGGGAAGTTGAGAAAAAAGATAAAGAGGTGCTGGATGAGAAAGAGAAGGAAAAGTTAAGGAAACGGAAAGTAGAGAGAACGTGGTCCAACTGGCTATCCGGATTTTTGATATTGGCGGGTGTAATAGTTAAATCCCAGCCACACTGGCAGCTTCATTGTTCCAACACATGGACATAATCCACAGGGCCTATGTGGATTTTGCAGGTCCCGCATGGCTTCTATATGATGAAGCGTTTCGCATGCGGGCTGCAATATATCCAGCTCTACGTTGGGACATGATGCATCCACAGCTGTGGGTGCAGCTGATTACCGCAGCATGCCTGATACAAGGGGAGCGCACACACAGTGGTCACTTGCTGCGGCCAACGGCCACCTTAGGTGCAAAGGCAGCCATGGCGCCAGAATCGGCCTCTGGACAAAAGATTTTGTATTGGGAATTCAGCTCACAGGGTTTGTGCTCCAGGAAGCCATGAAGGTTCAATCATGAATGTTCCATCTGTGGGGCATTGCATTCCTTTCAGAACTGCCCAAGAGGGAAGGGGCAGTTCCGCGGAACGAGAGGAGGCCAGGGAGCGGGTAGAGGAGGTGGCTCTGCTTCCCAACCTTCAAAAGGGTCCCAGTCCAATTAATTTAGAAATATTGGATAAGTGGCTGGCAGTCTACCCGGATAAGGTGGCGGCCACATATTTTTTTAAGGGCTTTCATTTCGGGTTCAGGATTCCATATCAAGGGCCTAGGCACCCCTTCAGGGTATGGAATTTATTATCCATCAAAGGTTTGGAACATATTGTTAGGGAAAAAAATAGTAAAGAAGTTAGAGAGGGAAGAGTAGTCAGCCCTTTTACGCACCCACCAGTGCCCAATTTGCGGGTTTCCCCACTACTCTGCGGTGAACTCGCCGTGGGTCAGCGTAAGGGGGGCGCTCCAAAAAAGCGATACAAAGACTCCCTGAAACAACATCTCAGGCTCGGCCAAATTGATCACCAACAGTGGTCCGCCCTGGCCTCACATCGGGAGGCATGGAGACGCACTATTCACAATGCTGCAGCCTTATTTGAGAACTCACGCCAAACAAGTCTTGAAGAGAAATGACAACGCAGAAAGAATCACAACCCAAAAACATCACCCAAGGAGACCTTCTGCTGTGCTTTTTGCAACCGGACTTGTTTATCTCAGATTGGCCTTTTTAGTCATCAACACGCTTGCAGAAAGCACGGGATGTGTCCTTCCTGAATCTTCGTTTGCGAAGAAAAGCCAGAGAGAGAGATAGTCCCCAAGAAGGCTCCGGGTGAATTTAGATTGATTCAGTGAGTCAGTCAATGACTCTTTTCCTCCAGAGTTATGTATTGTTCGTTATACATCTTTTGACTCAGCCATACGCGAGGTTCGGAGGCATGGCCCAGGTGCAGAGTTGGCAAAATGTGACATTAAGTCTGCATTTCGCCTCCTCCCAGTTCACCCAGATGACTTTGAGCTTCTGGGGTTTCAATTTGAGGTTCAGTTTTACATGGACCGCGCTTTACCTATGGGGCGCTCCATGTCTTGTAATGCTTTTGAAACCTTTAGCACCTTTTTAGGGTGGGCCCTCAGAACTAGGACGGGTATGTCTGGGGTGGTCCACTACCTGGATGATTTTTTACTCATCGGGGAATATGGATCTGACACCTGTGGCCTCCTGCTGCATCAGTTTGAGTTGATGGCTGGGGAACTCGGAGTTCCTTTGGCACCAGAAAAGACCG
This sequence comes from Gambelia wislizenii, assembly GCA_030847615.1. NCBI lineage: Eukaryota > Metazoa > Chordata > Lepidosauria > Squamata > Crotaphytidae > Gambelia > Gambelia wislizenii. Next base: position 154,945,614 of record JAUMIR010000004.1, read on the forward strand.
AGAATCCATCACAACAGTTAACCTTTCTGGATATTGAGATTGACAGAGTCAATCAACAATGCCATTTGTCCTACCAAAAAGTTCATGAGTTACGGGACCGGGTTAGTCAGTTTATTGTTAGACATAAGGCCACTCTCAGGGAGTTCCAGGTTCTCATCGGACACCTAAACTTTGCCTGCAAAGTGGTCGCTCCTGGCAGGGCTTTCCTCCATTGGTTGTGTGATGCCATTAAAGGGATTCAGCGGCCTCACCATAAGACCAGGATTACCTGGGAGATACGGTCAGATCTTCAGGTTTGGCAGGAATTTTTGGATCAATGTAATGGCATCTCGTTCTGGCAAGAGGAAAGGAGATTGAATGACACTTTTCAAACTGCGTCCGATGCTGCGGGGTCAATCAGGTTTGGGATATACTTGAGCGGTCAGTGGTGTGCTAGCAGGTGGCCCGCCACCTGGATCAGGATGGACATTACGTTAGACCTCAACTTTTGGAGTTCTTCCCGATTCTGGTAGCGGTTATCATTTAGGCAAAGGAGTTGGCTAACTCGCCCGTGCATTTTTGGTGCGACAACGCTGTGACTGTCCAGGTGATAAACACCCTGACTTCCAGGTCACCTTAGGTCATGCGTCTGGTGAGGCTTTTCACATTGCAGTGTCTCAAAAATAACATGTTGTTTGTTTTGCGGCATGTGGCGGACATTAACAACAAGATTGCTGATGCTTTCTCCCACATGCAGATCAAACGCTTCAGAGAATTGACCCCAGACACAGAACCCGAGGGCGACAGGATGCCGGAGGATCTGTGGAGGATTGGGAGCCAGAAATTTGGAGGGCCTTAGGTATGTCAGTGGCTGTTAGTACAAAAAAAAGGGTATGCCAGGGTGTTTAGGGAGTTTTATCATTTCAGAGAACAAAGGGGGTTGCAGCAAGGAGTGAATGTCCCAGTTACACACCTGTTACATTTTTGTGTTTATCTTTATAAAAGGGGGTTAGCTCCTCAGTCGCTTAGGAGCAGACTGGTGGCATTATCTTTTTGGCTCAAAGCGCAAGGGGCCAAGGATAATACTGGAGATTTTCACATTCGCAAAGCTTTGGAGGGATTGGCTCATGAGAGGGGCAGGAAGAAAGATGCCAGAACCCCCCTTTCACCCAATATATTGAAAGGTCTGCACCAGACATAGGCAGGGATTTGTTCTTCTCCCTATGAAGCATTACTCTTTCACGCAGCTGCCGTGTTGGCTTTCTTCGGGGCGTTGCGCATAAGTGAGTTATTAGTGGGATCAAAATCTGATACTACTGGTAGAGCATTAGAATACGGGGATATAAAGGTCACTGACCAGGAGGTCAGATTTACATTGCGTTTTTCTAAGACCAATCAGTTGGGGAGGGGTAAGACAACAACACTCAGACGCTGTAGTGATAGCACATTATGTCCAGTCATTGCCTTACAGGGTTATCTTCAAACCAGGGGGGGACATCCAGGGGCACTGTTTCTTCATGCGGATTCTTCCCCTCTCACCAGGTACCAGTTTCGGATGGTTACATTGAAGGGTCTGGAGCATTTGGGGCTGAGGGGAGTTAAGTTTGGGACACATTCCTTCTGCATAGGAGCTGGCTCCACAGCAGCAGCAATGGGCCTGTCGTCTACAGCAATCCAACGTCTCGGGCATTGGAGGTCATCCTCCTACCAGAGGTATATCTATCCCCTATCTTACTAACTTGCTCTCTTCCCCTTTTGTCTTCCAGGTCTTATAACACAGATGGTAAGAGGCCGGGTGCTGATTTGCTGCCATAGTATGGTGTACTGGGCGGAGCTGCAGGCCCAGCTGAGTTACTTTGGACCTCACCTCAGCTTGGGAGACATGGAAGTTGTTGAGTGGTTGGGGAAGAGGGGACTACGTTGGCATGGGCTCATGTCACTGTTGTTAGAAGAGCGCAGTGAGCCCCCACCTGACATTCTGGTTCTCCACCTCGGTGGGAACGACCTGGGCCTACTGAAAGGCAAAGCGTTGGTAATACAGGCGTCACATGATATGGAGGTGATCAGATCTAGATGGCCTGCAGTCACCATCATGTGGTCTGCCATTTCACCTAGACAGTTATAGCGTGGGGAGGGGAACCCCCGCTTGATTGATAGGGCCAGATGGAAAGTCAATAGGCAAATTGGGAAATTTATGGTTTCAGTGGACGGCCAATACTTGGCACACCTCCATATAGTGTTTGAGAGGCCTTAACTCTACAGAGCTGACGGTGGCCATCTCTCAGACATGGGGAACTTAATATTTTTGGAGGATCTTCAGCGGGGGTTGAGGGACCTGTTGGTCATACTCGTGGGGGAATAAGGGACAAAGCAGATGCTTGCCCCTTATCTATGGCAGGAAAGGGGGAGGCATAGATTACGGTGTGCACCTATGGCACCGTTTTTGGTGAAGGGACAGTCTCTGGAAGGGTCTCCTTAGATTGTACAATCTGGGAGAACAGAAGGAGACCTACCTTGGGGTTGGCCTGAAGGATAATCCCCTCACCTTAATCTGTATGGATTGGGTGAGGGACTTTCGGGTTGACCTTCCAAACATGAGCCAGCTGGAGAGCAACCCCACTTTTTTGGGGTTACTCAACAGGGCTCAGGTGTTCGCCCAGGGAAGCTGGGGGCATAAGTCCAAAAGGGACGATCCGCCCCAGCTGCTCCCTCACCACATTGCCGGCAATGCGAAGAGAGGGGTGGGGCCAGTGTTTATAAAGGGCTGCCCACCCCTCTCTTATCCCTCTCTCGTGATCGGCGCCCACCCTTCCGCCACTGCAATAGTGTGAAAATGTTTGCTTTGGAGCTGGGTAGGAATTTCCCCCCTTTTCTCGGGGGGGGGGGTTTCGCCTACCCCATACTAGGAAAGCAGCACAATGGGACAATTGGCTGGGGTGGTGCCTAATTAGGTAAAATTATCACCCAATGAAGTGGGAAAGGGGGAGACGTAGATTACGGTGTGCACCTATGGCACCATTTTCGGTGAAGGGACGGTCTCTGGAAGGGTCTACTGAGATTGTATAATCTGGGAGAACAGAAGGAGACCTACCTTGGGGTTGGCTTGAAGGATAATCCCTTCACCTTAATCTGTATGGATAAGGATTGGGTAAGGGACTTTCGGGTTGACCTTCTAAATATGAGCCGGCTGGAGAGCAACCCCATTTTTTGGGGTTACTCAACAGGGCTCAGGTGTTCGCCCGGGGAAGCTGGGGGCATAAGTCCAGAAGGGACGATCTGCCCCAGCTGCTCCCTCACCACGTTGCCTCCCCCCACTGAACATTCAAAGGGAATTTAAATAGGTAGGGTGATAAATAAAGATCCCATTTTATTCACCCATATTATGTGTGTGGCCTCTTTATTTCTCCGAGTCTGCGTCCAATAATTCCTGAGCTGTGAAGATTCTTGTCAGTCCAAGATTATTCTCAGCAGGGTTTCTCAATACTCTAAAAACATGTTGTTCATCCTTTAAAAAAATGCAAATATTCTTTCCATCCTTCTGTGTTTGTGTCTGTCTGTCTGTCTGTTTGTGTCTGCATCTGTGTCTGTGTTCATTAGGTGGGGCAAATCCAACCAGTTCTGATGTGATGTTTCCTTGGTGGCCTGGCCATACAGTTTCTTGATTCTGTCTAATTCTCTCTGCACTCGCTCCCCCATGCACCATCCTGAATATGTGTGTTGTTTAGACAGTATTCATTCAGTAGACAGAATGATCCTCCATAAATTCTATTTCAATCCTGAGGTTACCTAGAATACAGTTCACTGGGTAACCTTGGGTCAGTTACAACCTTTCAGCCTGAATTGCCATATATATTTGTTGATATAATAAAAGCAGAGAATGGGAGAACCATGTATTTTGCACTGAGCTCTTTGGAGGATAACAGGGATACAAATGTAATAAATCCATAAATAAATTGGCAATTTATTTGAGGACAAATTTCTAATGTCACAGAAGCAACACTGTACAAAGCATCAGACAAACATGGACATCTGTTGGGTCTTGAGAGCTGCAGTAGCCCTCCATATTATCTTTGTTGTGTTTCCCCCCATTTTGCATCTTTAAATAAAAATAGGCCAAAAATGGTCTGCTGTGCCCCTGGGGCATAGGGGCTGTGTTGCTAATTTGGATCTCCTAGGGCTGTTTTAGGCCCAGGATAGGGTTGTTGGGGTTTTTTTTGTTTTTGTTTTTAACAGAAAATCATCTGGAAGGAGAAAAAAAAATGCCAAAATTGTCTTTCATACCTCCTTGATATCCCAGAAGTCTCAAAAATAGCCTGGGTGGGCAGTCCACATTTTTGCCACTCCAGCCCTTAGAGAGATAAGGAATATAAAATTCGCTTCTGGTAATCAAAAAGAATTTAATAAATTTTGCTCAGCACTTGACTTCTTAAACCAGCTTCACCTTAAAGCAAACAATGTTTACTTGATCAGGGATAGAATTGTACTTGTTTAACAAAGTTGTTAAAATAAATAACAATGTCATCAAACAAGCATGTCATGTGCCTTCATTCCAGAGGGCAATAGGCAATTGTCAATTTTTTTTCATGAAATGGACAAATCAAACTATGAGATTTCTGTTGGCCATTTGTGATTCATGGAGAGGGGCAACAACATATCTGATACACATCCAAAAGGGAAGCTGAATGAGTTGCTTTCTTGTGGTGATTGGCAGTGGCAACAAGTGCCTGGCATTTTCAGAAATATGTAACCTGCAAAAGTTTTATTTTAAAAAATCAGAAGCCATTATTGTGTGAAAACATTTCTGTCACTAGTGCTGACCTTTAAGCACTGCTGCTTCACTTTAGGATTAATTATACATTTGCCTGAATTCATGAACCAAGTCATACACTTCTGGTGATCATCTGAATAAGAGTGAATAGTCACTTCACTTTTGCAAGCTAGATTAAGTTGTATTCAGGAAGAAGTACTTGGAATTTTAAAGGCATTTTTTAAAATACATCTTTTCTCTGAGATATCACAGATTAATATTTAATTCAAAAAAATAAGTCAGAGTAGCTAATTAATCTAGTAAGTTCTTAATAGAACAATTCTCTATTAATAGGAAATAGCCTGCAGTAATTTAGTAATACTTCTTGCAGACTTCTTGAAAAATTGGGTCTGTTTCAGCTACAGTGAACAATTTCTGTTTGACAGTAGGGACAAAAAGAAGAAAATAATATAATTAATTTGAATGCTTGACAAAATTATTACATGTATTTTGCACACAAAAACAGAAAAGAAACCAGATTTATTTTAAAAAAACAACTTGATTCATACTTAGAATAATGTTCTATTCTGTTTAAATAAGTCAGGGGGAGGGAGAGATTAGCATTAGCATCAGGGATCATTAGTATTCATATTACATGGTACAAATATCAGGTCTTATTGTTTATACATACTCTATTTCTGACATTCGTACAGATCTGCAGTCTGCTGATATATCTTTCCAAAGTTCCAGATGGCTTTTTGGAAGATGACATAAAACAAGTTCTGCATTTTTAAATGAAATAAAAAAAGAACCCAATATCTTCAAAATTTTGTATATCTCTCTCTCCTTTCACATATTTTAATTTACTTGTCAGTTTTAATTTACTTGTCAATTGTTCTGATAGGACAATTTCCTAAATTTTACTTTTTGTGTGTGATGTTTCCATAGGTAACTGTGGAACATTTTGCTAAAGAGTACCATATAAATAAATTGTTAAAATAATCATACAGCTTAGCAGTAATACTGGGCTTCCAGACTGATAGTTTAAGAAGCTAGGATCTGGGTATCTTGGCCTAGCTGGACCAAGGCTTCATACCACCCATGGAGGTATCCATAATCTATAATTATATATGAGGCCCAAGGCTACAGTTATCATCATTTATTAGTTAGGAGTGTGGACAGTAATAGGGATGCAACAGGTATATCTGTGAGTTTCAGGTTTTTAGTTATAATTTATGTATTTCATCTATGGATCATTGTCAACTGATGGCTCCCTACATCAGCAGGATGGGGGATCATTCTAGCTTTTAGGCTGAACTAAACAGCACTGAAACATAATCCTGAAATAGCTTCCACAACTTGGATGTCAGCTTTAAAATTCAGACTAAAACCTGGAGTCAGTGCCCCACAGACATGGGAACTTCTGTGGCCTCTGGCTGACTGTTCTCAATGCATTTCAGTGCAATTAGTACTATTTGACTGTAGGAACAACAGAACAAAAAAAATGGAGAAAGGACAGATAATACACTACTCTGGGCTTATCAGTCATAGCTTCACAGCCTGCGCAGTGCATGAAGATGTGCAAACTTGACAGTGTCATTCTCATTGAGCTTCCCCCCCCCCTTTATTTTCTCACTGGTATTCTTGTTCTCATCTTCATCCCACCTCAGATTTTGAACTCTCCCCCAACAGAAATGTGTGCATATTTTCACATGCACTTTTAAAATATCCTGCCCTAGCCAAGATCCTGAGTCCTGACAAAGCATAATTTTCCTCCAGCAAAGCTACATTGCTGGCTTAGAAGGTAACAACAACACCTCCTTCCTTGAGTGTGCAAGAGTACCTGGACTTCTCCTTGGAGCAGATCCACAACTCCTTCATGATACTGGTATACTGTGAGATTACTGATGAGCACAAAGTATGGCCATTTCACACTTCACAGCTATAGTACCATGACTCCACTTAAAGTGCTATGGCTGCATTCTGTAGAATCATGGGGTTTGCAGTTTGATTAGAGGGATGAGAATTGCTCTTTGGCTGTGAATTCTAAATGTCCTTCCCTAAACTACAAATGCTACTGTTCCATAGTGTGGAGCAATTAGAGTACCCCTGTATTGGAAACTCTGTGAATCTAAGTTCTGTTAACTTCCCTCTAGCAGAGTAGCAATGTAAGGAGACATGACTCAAATGTAATTACTTTGCCCTGAATTCCCATGACAAAAAAAAAAAAAAAGACCTGTAGCTTCAAATTGAATAACTTAAGGAACTTTACTAATGGGCATTATATACATAAAAGGCCTAAATCCTAACTAACTGAATGAATTGGGTGAAGGAGAAAGAGTCCATCTTGACTCACCAGTAGAGAACAAAACAAGAAGATGGTTGCCCAAGAACACTAGACAGAGAAGCATGCAAACTACAGTAGCTGAGAAGGGACACACACACACATATATGCAACAAGACCAATGGGGTGCCCTAGGTCACATGTCCTACCTATTATCCTCTTGCTCTAATAGCAAGAGAGTGTGAGGGAAAGAGAATGCTATAATTTTCCCAACACATAGGATGGAACTAATGTAGTTAAAGTGGAAACATAGTGAACTAATTGGGAAGTGTGAAAGGGCCCAGGCACTGTTGCGAATCCAAGACATAATGACATTACATCAGTGTAATTTGACAATGGATTTCTGGCCCTTTTGTGCATTTTTTTCATTGTAAGCATTATTGTATGAATATCTATTCACTCAGCTCTGCAACGCCTAACATCCTGCTTTGCAACAGCTGCAGAGCTCTTTGGGCTGGAAGTCAATCTGAAGAAAACAGAAGTTCTTTACCAGCCTGCACCACAGGATGAACACCACCATTCCCACATTGCCAAAGGCAAATCTGTGCTTAAGTTCATTCAGCAGTTCACCTACCTGGAAAGCATCATCTCCTCAGATGCCAAGGTTGACAAAGTGATTGATCACAGATTAGCAAAGGCATATAACGCATTTGGAAGACTTCACAAAAGAGTCTGAAGTAACAAACTCCTGAGGCAAAGCACAACAATCAGTGTGTATAGAGCCATTGTACTGTCTATTCTCCTATACAGGTCTGAAACATCGGTCACCTATCACCAACACTTACGACTCCTTGAATGCTTTCATCAGCGCTGTAGAAACACAATCCTAAATATACACTGGACTGACTTTGTGATGAATGTTGCTGTCCTTGAGCAAGCAGGGATCACCAGCAATGAGGCCATGATATTGAGAACACAGCTGTACTGGGCAGGACACGTTTCTAGGATGGAGGACCATCGCCTCCCAAAAATACTACTCTACGGTGAACTCACCATGGGTCTGCGTAAGAGGGGTGCTCCAAAAAAGTGATACAAGGACTCCCTGAAACAACATCTCAGGCTCAGCCAAATTGATCACCAACAATGGTCCACCATGGCCTCACATCGGGAGGCTTGGAGATGCACTATCCACAATGCTGCAGCCTTATTTGAGAGCTCACGCTGAACAAGTCTTGAAGAGAAATGACAACGCAGAAAGAATCACAACCCAGAATCATCACCGAAGGAGACCTTCTGCTGTGCTTTCTGCAACTGGACATGTTTATCTCAGATTAGCCTTTTCAGTCATCAGCGCATTTGCAGAAAGTGCGGGATGAGTCCTTCCTAAATCTTTCTCTTTTTCTCTGGCAAAGAAAAGCCAGAGACAGCATTTTTCAGTTGTATGCAGTTTTAGTCATGTGCAATTGCAGATGCACACACAGCAAGTGGTTGAGAGCTAACAAGAACATGTTGCATCATAAAGCCCTACCGAAATTGTTGCACTGAGCTTCTCATACTGGGGAAAATCTCCACAACCAGTTAGTGGCTGAGGAGGCAGAGAGGCCCCCAGGAACCTTCCAGCTTTAACCAGGAAAAGCAAGTGCTATCACCTTTAGTGACTTCCAGCATTATGCTAGAATCTACCCCCTTTTCTCTTTGCTACCCAATTGCTACCATACATGGGTGTCTCACCATCACTTTGTTCTCTATTTGGCTATGGGAATGAAGTTCAGTGCTGAGGAGGGGCTCAATGCTGGGGATGGGTCATAGCACGATGTGTAACTAAGAATTACACTAAGAGCTACACGTGTGTGTCACCAGTGGATCTCATTGGACTCCACCATTAGATGCCAGACAATTTATTTTCTTTAAAATGCATCACATGTTTTAGTGATGTACAGATCTGATGACCAACCCATGAAATGATGAGACTGCACAAAAGTGATTGGGTAGAAATATGGGCCACTTTAAAAAAAAAACTATCACCTATTTAGTTCTATTCCCTGGGATGTGCAAGAAGGGGGGACTCCTAGTGCGGGAGCAGCTGGAGCAGGTGGTCTCACCCAGACCTAGCTCCCCAGCTTCCCTTGGGTGGAACACCTGAATCCTGAAGGGTATCCCAAAAAGTTAGGTTTTCCCCAGCCAGCCATCTATGGAAGGCCAACCCGAAGATGAGACCCTCTAGTCAGGGCCAAATCCTCCAACAAGCCCCAAAGATAGCCTCCTTTCCCACTCCTGGGTCACATGACTTGTAGAGGTAGTTCCTGTAGGAAATTATTGGTATTTATATTAAGGAGAGTAAAGCGTAGCCCCAATGGAATATGAGCTTCTGGTACAAAACAGGATAGAAATATGCAGGAGACTCTAATAAGATTTAAAAGCAAAACATACATTTATTACATGACCATGCGGGATGTGTTTTCCCCCTTCCCCTCCATACCCAATAAAGCAGACACAAGGGTTCCGATCCAGACATCAACCAACCTGACTGTTGCTCAGTGATACTGCTGATGGCATGCCTGCCAACATTTACTGCTCAGGTAGGGGGAGGAGTCTGGGAAGGATCCTGATTGCTCACCAATCCCTCCTTATCCCCTTTCCCACCACTAGGAAGAAGTGGGGGGCTAACCATAATCACATGCCACCACACTGACATAACTGGCTGACCCTTTGTCCCCTGTACCACCGGGGTCTCTGTGAACTTGACCTTGACCATGAACTTGACAAAGACCCTGCTATTGATGACCTTGGATCAGAACCCATGCCAACTGCCTCCTGTGACAGTTCACTAAATATACATAAAGATATGCAAGCAAAGTAGACAACATGAAATAAATGTCAGGGGATGATAGTACACTCAATCCCTGGCAGAAGCCAAAAACTATCTCAGCAGACTTAGTAGCAACCCATTCCCAAGAATACTCACACACAGAGTGTGTTTGACGTCCAAATAAACAGAAGGCACCTTTATCTTCAAGTTTAAGCAGTTGCAATATATACAGATATTTACACTCTCAATAGTCAAACTGCTACGCCAGACAACCATGAATCACAAGAAGAAAAATGAGCTCTGGTTGAGCTCCCTTATATACACATCTACAGGGCATTGGCTTACTCAACCACATGGGTGCATTACATCAGATCTTGCACTCAAAAAGCTATGACCTCTAGTGACCCTTTTCAGCAGCTGTGGCATGACTAGGCATGACTTGGCAGTTCATGGCTTCAGCCATCATGACTCAGCATTACTCTGCAGTTGTTTGGCAATTTTATAATGGAGTTCAGTCTCTAACTCCTGACAACAAATACAAAATACCAAGTACAAAATGAAAAACACAAAGAGGTGGTTGGGTGGGCTCCTGAAAAGCCACTGTTCAATCTGGCGTGGTGGTCGGGAATATGTACCTGACTGCCAGACCGGAGTGAAAACATGCTGCACAGGCAGCGAGTCCTGACCCCTCAGCCAATCAGATTGCAGGCTAGCAGGCTGCATTAAATTGGCTGCCACTCATTCAAATGGACCAATCATTGTGAATCTATCTTTGCCCTGATTGGTCGCTAATTTTTCTTTCTCCCGGCCTGCACTGCTGACCGGGAGAAAAATGACCAAACATGGCAGCAGACAAGTAGCCCCTCACATGGAGGGGTTAAGACAAAGAAGATCGGAGGGGGAAAATCCCCTACAGAACCTCAAGTGCCCCACCGGGTAAGTCCGGCAGTTCTATTGTGTCAGAGAATACATCTGAGATAGGAAAATAGATAGAAGAGAGTTATCTAATTTGGGTACAAGAGTCCCTAAAAGCTGACTCTCACAAATGTGTGTAAGGCATCACAAGGCTGACCTGCCTCATGTAGGTTGGCTTCTCAGACAAAGAGTTGTAATGTACTAACATTTCATGGAGGAAGGAGGGAAAGTGACCTCTACATGCAAGTAGGAAGCAAAAGCCTTGAATCCACACAATTGAATCAGAAGAGTAAACATGCAGCTCTAGTCTTTCCCTCTGTCCCCAACTACCCTAAACAAGCATTGATGTTCCTTCACTTCCAACAGTTCCAGAGTCCTATCCTTCACCAAAAGGGTGCCATAGGTGTTCACCAAACTCCTCCTTTCTCCCCCCACTACCTGTCAAATGACCACCACCCCTAATACACCACCCTAAAGGGCAAAGGCCAAAGGCCAAAGGCCAATTCTCCAGTCCTCTTTGACAGTGTAGGGTAGGCAAACAAACAAACAAACCATACAAAAGTAGGGGGGTAATTCCTACCCAGCCCAGAAGCAACCATTGAACTTACACTGTGTAATCGCTGGGAGGGTTGGTTGATTGCAAAGAGCAAGGGGAAGAGGCAGGGCAACAGGGCCTTAAGTAACTAGTGCTCCACCCCCTGCCCCCCTACATCATAGCACCCAGTGCCATTACACTGCTTTTCTTTTTGGCCTCTTGTCATGGGAGGCCATCAAACACATCCCCCAGGCAATGCTGTACTGTGCTGAGGGGGATCCAGATTTCAAGATAAGATGGGTTTCGCTTCATTGGCTGTCTCAGGAGGTACAAAGCAGATACTTACATGTGGAACCATGAGTCCAAAGGATCCCTTACCTGACCCTAGCATTAGCCATTTAGGCAAATCTTTGACAGAGAATTAAGATTAGTGATAGCAATCTGGCTAATATTTACATGGGAATCAACAATGTACCATAGCAATCTGGTTCATATTTTGGAGTAGGATGGGGACAAATCAGTCTAAAAATCCTGGTCTTACAAATGTCTTGGATGAATATCTCCAACATGCAGTTGGGATTTTTGGTGAGGTTGAAATATATGTGTTAGAATAAGGGAAAAGAATATATACATCTACAGCCTTAATTTAGATCTTTAGAAGCTAATACATGCAGACCTCATGTCAAAATGCTGCTAGTTTCTCCTCATTTACAAGTTACATATTTGTAAGGAAAGAATTTTTCTATGATAAGGAACCTGCTGTCTGTATATTCTATATATTTCTATGTCTTGCAAGGTTGTTTTTTTTTTTTGTTTTTTTGTTTTTTTTTAAAATAATGCCTAAAGCACATTTGTACAGCTGGGTTAAATCTCTTCAGAACAAAGGTTGATCGATGTCACAGCTGAAGGCCCCTGAACAAAACAGTTGCTTGCTGCATTTTTCTGCCATTACTTACCAGAAAACATCCCTTGTAGCCTGAGCCTTGGCATTCAGGATCAAAGTCTGTCAAGAAAAGTCAGATTTGCAAATCCCCTAAAACAAATGGATTTGATGATCATCCAGCCAAGGAAACTGGGCTTGACTCAAATGAAAAGAATTTCTTTCACAATGCAGAAGCTTTGGAATTAAATTTAGGGAACACACCACTGCACCCACAGACATGCTTTCATTTTAATAGGTGGATACCTCAAACCTCTCTAAAATGATAGCATTGGAGATCGAGCAACAAAGAATCAAAATGTATTCTGTATTTATTTACTTGTTAATCCACACCACTTGCATGATAACTTCAAGGTCTTTGCCCTTATATTTCAAGGGGGTTTATCACTGCTTTCTCCTCTCTCCTTTGGCTTCTCTTATTTCAATTTTACTCATTTCTCTTCTCCATACACACCCTCCAATGTCCTCTCTTGTTCTTCACTCCTAACCCCAGCTTCATTTGTTTTTCAGGGCCTAAGCATGAACAATAATACCAGTCCAGTCCAGGTGTTATTTAAAACTATTTAAAAATGCCCATCAGGTTCTGTATATCTAGGGGTGCAGACACTGCAATGAACTCTACAAGGGTGGAGTTCATCCCTGCATACTCTATACAAACACACACCAAAACCCTTTTGGATAGTAGCATAGGGAGACAGGTTTTCCTCTTGCCACCTTAACCCGGATATGTATTTATAAATTTTATGGAGTTTCATTGAAAGAAAGTTGGTACATTGACACTGTAACATAATTCTATAAATGAGTTTTAGTCTTTGAGACAGAAATGAGAGGAATCCAATTCCAGTTGAAGGTCTGAGGTACTGGTTAAAATCTGAACTCCCTTTGATATTCCATCTCTTTATCCAATATTCTGTTACTGATAAGCATACTGTGTCTATTTTGTTTGTAAATCTTTTATTTATTATATGTGTTAATTTATCATTTTCTTTCATTTCCTGCAGTTTTAACAACCAGTCATCTACTAATGGTATTTCCTTCCTTTTTCATTTAGATGCTATTTTTAGCCTTGCAGCAGTTATTAAGTATAGCAATATTCTTCTGTCTGTTTTTTTTCATCTTGTCTTTTCAGATTTGTAGTTATATTTAATAAATAAAGTTTTGCATCCATTGAGTATTGTATTTTAAACATTTTTCTGCATTATTTTGTGTATTTTCATTCAAATTCTTTTGATTACAGGACACTTCCACCACATATGGTACATTGACCCAATTTCTTTCTCGCACCTCCAGCATTTGTGGTTTTCCAGTTTATATGTCTTACTAATTCTTAACAGTGTCAAGTACCATCTGTTGGATACTTTTAGGTAGTTTTCCTTTAGGTTTTTGTCTGCAGTGAAATAATTTGTTTTTATCCACACTTTTCCCCATTCTTCTATACTGATGGGCTCTTGTATGTCCGTTGCCCATTTCACCATTGTTTCCTTTACTGTTTCTATCTCTAAATTTCTCTTTAATAATAGAGTACACATTTTCATTATCTTCTTTCTCTTGCTGTCCTGAATTATTTTATCCAGATCATTTTCTTCTTTCTCAGATCTCAATCTCTCCTTATCTTCTATGAATCTATTTTTAAATTGTAAATACATGAACCATTGTATATGGGTTCCTGACTTTTCAATGTCTTCTCTTGTTGTGAAGGTACAGTTTTAATTTTTGTTCTGAATGATTAAATCTTTATACTTTAACCAGCCTGGCTGGTATAAATGAGTTCAAGTCTCCAGGGACAGATGAACTTCATCCAAAGCTATTAAAAGAACTGGCAGAAGTAATCTCAGAACCACTGTCAATAACCTTTGAGAATTCCTGGAGAACAGGAGAGGTCCCAGCAGACTGGAAGAGGGCAAATGTTGTCTCCATCTTTAAAAAGGGGGGGGGAAGAAGACCCAAATAATTACCACCCCATCAGCCTGACAAGAATACTAGGAATGATTCTAGAGCAGATCATTAAACATACAGTCTGTAGCCACTTAGAAAGGAATGCCGTGATCACTAAAAGTCAACATGGATTTCTCAAAAACAACTCATGCCAGACTAATCTTATCTCTTTTTTTGATAGAGTTCCAAACATGATAGATGAAGGGAATGATGTGGATGTAGTGTGTCTTGATTTCAGTAAGATTTTTGACAAGGTCCCCTATGATATTCTTGCAAAAAAAGTTAGCAACCTGTGGGCTAGACAATGGAACTGTTAGGTGGATTTGTAATTGGTTGACTGACTGAACCCAATGGCTCATCTTCATCCTGGAGAGAAGTGACCAGTGGGGTGCCACAGGGTTCTGTCCTGGGCCCAGTGCTATTCAACATCTTTACCAATGACTTGGATGAGGGAATAGAGAGTATGCTTACGAAGTTTGCAGATGACACCAATTAGGAAGGGTAGCTAATACCCCAGAGAACAGGATCAGAATCCAAAATGACCTCAACAGATTAGAAAGCTGGGCCAATACTAACTAAATGAATTTCAAGAGGGAGAAAAGTAGGATACTACACCTGGGCAGTAAAAATGAAATGCACAGATATAAAATGGGTGACACATGGCTTGAGGGCAATACATGCGAAAGGGATCTAGGGGTCTTAATGGACCACAAGCTGAACACGAGTTAGCAGTGTGATGTAGCAGCTAAAATAGCCAATGCAATTCTAGGCCACATTAATGGGAGTATAGTGTCTAGATTAAGGGAAGTAATAGTTCACCTGGAATACTGTGTCCAGTTCTGGGCACCACAATTCATGAAGGATATTGAGAAGCTGAAAAGTGCCAAGAGGAGGGTGACCAGGATGGTGGGTGGTCTGGAAGCCTTGCCCTGTGAGGAGTGTCTTAGGGAGCTGGATATGTTTAAACTGGAGAAGAGAAGCTTGAGAGGGGACATGATAGCCATGTTTAAATACTTGAAGGGATGTCATACTGAGGATGGAACAAGCTTGTTTTCTGCTGCTGCAGAGACTAGATCACGCAAAATGGGTTCAAACTACAGTAAAAGAGATTCCACCTAAACATTAGGAAGAACCTCCTGACAGTAAGAGCTGTTCAGAAGTGGAATACACTGTCTCATAGTGTGGGTGAGTCTCCTTCTTTGGAGGCTGTTAAGCAGAGGCTGGATGGTCATCTGTCAGGAATGCTTTGATTGTTTATTCCTGTATGGCAGGGCATTGGACTGGATTGCCTTTGAGGTCTCTTCCAACTCTATGATTCTGTGATTCCGTAGCTTTCCACCTTCCAAAGAAGGCTTCTTGGGGTGATAGCCATTTGGGTATTTTCATATAGAATTGTTGTTTTAATTTGGTCCAGATTCTCAACAAGGCCTTCCGTATTATATGGTGGTGTTCAAAGTCTTTGTTTATCTTCAAACATCCATAGCCTAAATAGGCATGCCACCCAAATCTTATGTTTGGAGCTTCCAAAATGAGTAATCTTGTATTAGTTAGTGTTATCCATTCTAATATCCAGATAAAGCCACATACTAGATAATATAGTTCTAGGTTGGGGAGAGCTGCTCCCCCTCTATGTTGTTGTTGTTGTTGTTGTTGTTGTGTCAACGTGGACCATGAAAGAAAGCCCAGTATTTGAAGTATGAAAGATGTCCAATTATAGAACTTATTAAATGTTCCAATTATAGAACTTATTAAATGTTTACTAAGAACAGTGAATGTAAAATTTACCTCACAATATACCAAAAATGGAAGAGAAATATGTATAATGAATAATTTGTTTTTTATAATCATAAAGCTAATTATAAATAAAACATAAATAAACTCAGAACTGATGGTGAAAAGACTTAAACAAATAGAAACAATCTCACTCTGGGTAATAAAGACAGGGTAAGTCTAGATGATGAGTGAAGTTTCAAAAAGAAGGGAATACAAAATACCTACGTAGACCTTTACAACTGAAACTTGTATTGTCATAAAAATGCACTAGGTTACTATTCAGACCCAATACAGGTCATAATTGTCATACAATAAAATATATTTGGGGGAAAAAAAAGCCTGAACTTTCCAGGTTCTCTGTGCTCACCAGTACCTCTGCATTGATGGATAGCATCTGAAAAAATGTGCATGTTTGAAAATTGTCCCCATAAAAATGTCCAATTAAAGGGTTGGATCTCACCCATTTAAATAAAAATGGCAGCTTCAGGTATGAGCAGGATAGAAAGGTAGAAAAGGAAGGACTCTGTAGATGTGAACTGTAGATGTGTAGATGTGCAAATCTTTAGAGTGCAAAATGACTACAGGGCAAAGTCCTGTGTTTTCCTCTATTGTGAAATAAATTGCTAGTCAAGCAGAATAACAGGCACAGCAACCCTCCTCGATACTGATGGATGCTGATTAATATGTACAGTGTCATTTCAAGCCTCAAGCAGAACTGGATAATATATTTTGTTTTACCTTCAGGCAGGATTTAATACAACACTTGTGCTTATTCAAGTTCAGTAATTTCAAAACAGTGGACAGTATAACATTGGAAATAAACCTGTTTAGAATATTCCCTTCCCTCCCTGTGCTTGTCATTTCTGAGTGTGTAATAGGTATGTGTATCATTATATGCTTTTTTTTTTTTGCATGCAAGAATGAATAATTTTTAAAGGTTTTCTCCCTGCTGAAGGGAAGTTAGAAATTTCACAAACAGCATGCTTTGCAACTGCAGGAATTAATGTGAAAATGAGGTTTATCCACTATACTGAAAATTGTGGCATCTTTCAATCAAAACAATTCTAAAATTTGCCAGTCTGATCTCAGGAATCTCAGGAATCAAGACTACAAATAAACAAAGATGGATCCACATTACACAAATAATCCAAGTTGAAACTGGATCATTTGCCATGGCTGCTTCCTATGGAATCCTGGCATTTGCGGTTTGGTGAGGTACCATCACTTTTTTGCAGAGAAGGTTAAAGAAAACCACAAATCTCAGGATTCCACAGGAAGCAGCCATGGCAAACTGTTTCAAACTGGATTATGTGTGTTGTGTGGATTTGACCTTGTTACTCCAGAAAACAAAGAGTGCAAATGACAAGAAAGCAGATTTTAGCCCAAAACTGGAGTAATTTCCTAATAGTCACAGATATGAAATGGGGTGGAGGTGAACTCTTTTTTGCTATAAAAGAAGAGTTTTATCAGAGATGCTGTACCTGCCTCATTGCAGATTCCTTACTGAGGAGGTGCTGGGCAAGATGAGCTCCAAGATTCCTCCTTCTCCTAATCTTTATTTATGCCACACCTTTCCCCCAAAATTGGGACTCAAGGTGGTTAATGCTGTATTAGGATGATGTAGGATTAGGTAGCCCATCCTGTGGCAAATTTTGGAGTACTATTAAAGGGCAGCAGACACCATAGTAGGTAGGTAGATAGGTAGATAGACAAATAGATAGATAGACAGACAGACAGACCTGAGATCCTGGATCAATTGTAGCAATGTAGCTAATTGGCTAATGCAACATCTAGTTGCCCACGGCCCCAAACCCATCTTTTATATACTGCAGCTCACTCCTCATGGCTATTGACTGGTTGGTGGAGAGAGTGGTGATGGAGAAGCATCCAGGTAAGTTCCTACAGCTTGATGCACAATGACAGGGCATCTCCCACGACCTTCTGGAGGAGGCTTTTTGTTCTGTCTGTCCAGCTTGGAAACATAGCTGGATGCCTCTCCCTGCCTCCTCATTATTTACTGGTCAGTAAATATTCATGTTGATAGGTAAGGCACGGTGGGCTTCTAGCAGATAATTGTGATGGGGGGGGTTGAGTTTTGTTGTTACATAAGGTTTGTAGAGAAATCTGGCCTCTGCAATGACCAAAGAAAGACTTACCCAGAAGTAAGTTAGACTTATACCTGCATAAGTCACTAATAGGAGACCAACCATAGATATAATCACCGTCCGGAGCAACAGTACCACCCCCAGACGCCCGACACCGCCGAGGAGGCCGGTCTCGAGGACCCCCTCAGCTCATTCATTGGACTCAGACTCGAGATCCTCTTCGCCATCACCGAGACTGTCTCCGGCTCCGGGAGGAGCGCGACCAGACCCACCGTCGCCTTCAGACGATATGAAGGCTTTCACTGACTTTATGCACCGACTGGCAGGCACTCTGGGGATCAAAACCACTCAGCCAGAAAAGGAAGTGGACGATCCCATATTTGAAGACCTGCAACAAAGGGCACCATCCCTTCCCTCCTTATCCATCTCACCATACCTACTCCAGGTATTGAAGTTGTCCTGGGCTACACCGTCTTCTACACCGCCCACATCCAAACGATTAGATCATCTATACCAAGTCTGCACAGACTCTGTGCCATGGCTCTCGATCCACCCAAAATCCAACTCGGTGGTGGTTGAGTCAGCTCAGATGAAGAAATCCCAGAGACTGCAGTCCACCCCGTCAGACAAGGAGGGCAAAAAGCTGGACGCCATAGGCCATAAATTCTACTCTTCCGCCTGCCTCCTCACTAAGATGACTTCATATGCGGCCTGCATGGGGGCTTACCAGAAGTTCCTATGGGACGCCTTGTCGGTCCACATCTCGAAGTTGCCTGAACAGGACCAACGAATAGTCAACTCCTTCAGGGAGGAAGGCTTGGCACTAGCGGGATACCAGCAACAGGTAGCAAAGCACATTGCAGAATGCACGGGCAAGATTGTAGCCAACTCAATTGCGGTTCGTCGCCATGCATGGTTACGATCGTCTGGACTGTCACACACCGCACGTTCCATCATTGAAGACCTTCCTTTCGACGAGCTGGGTCTGTTCCACGCAGACACGGACTAGAAGCTGGAACATGCGGAGAAAATGAGGTCGACGGCCAAGAAATTCGGCCTACCCAGCACCCACCACCCACCGAGGCCACGCCTGCCCTTTCGCAGGACGGGATCAGCCTACCGCAGAAGTTACAGCCCGCCACCCTCCAGACCACAACAGTCCTCTTCATACCAGCCCCACAAGAGATTCCAACCATTCAAGCCCAAGCCACAATTTCCCAAATGGAAACCTGAGTCCTCCAAACAACGCGCTTGACTTCAAAAAGCCACTATCACCACCAGACACCAACGCTGCCTCATCACCCCATACTACACCCTCTCCTGCAGACCGCCTCACAGAGGCATTCCGTTCATGGCAGCTCATTACCTCAGACCGTTGGGTCCTGAACATTATAAGGAGAGGATACTACATAGACTTTGAAGGACTTCCACCTCCGAACCCACACAGAGTAACCCCACTGTCTCCACTCATCGTGGAAGAGGTCAACAGTCTCCTACAAAAGGGCGCCATCGAGCGAGTTCCCCGCTCATGCACGGGAGGCCTATTCCTCTCCAGATACTTCATCATCGAAAAGAAGGACGGAGGCGGCCGCCCCATCCTAGACCTGTGAGACTTGAACTCATTCATCTGCCCACAGAAGTTCCGCATGGTTACGCTCCCATCCATACTGCCCTTCCTGAGGTCAGGAGACTGGTTTGCCACCTTGGATTTGAAGGACGCTTACTTTCACATCCCAATCGCGCCCTCACACAGGAGATTCCTCGCCTTTGCAGTCGGCAGCGCGGCCTTCCAGTTCAAGGTTTTACCGTTTGGCCTTTGTACAGCTCCAAGAGAGTTCACAAAGTGCATGGCAGTGGTAGTGGCTTGGCTCAGACAAAAAGGCGTAGTGGTGTTCCCATACTTGGACGACTGGCTTTTTACGGCCCATTCGGCCGAAAAACTGGACAGAGACATCAGGCTGACCCTCACCTGGCTAGAGCGACTGGGACTAGTGATAAACTACGAGAAATCACACCTTCGCCCCTCACGGTGCATCAGGTTTATAGGGGCCTCCCTGGATTCCAGAGTAGGGAGAGCGTTCCTACCAGACGACCGATTCCACACACTTCGAGTGGCAGTGCTGAAATGCATAAACCGACGAAGGTCCACAGTGAGAGAGATGCAGCAGACCTTGGGCTACATGGCCTCTACTACAGCAATCACACCCCTCGCACAGCCACACATGAGAACCCTTCAAAGTTGGTTCATCGCAAGGTTCAACCCGTATGCTCACGGGCCACACAAACAACTGACCATTCCCTGACCACTCAGGAAATCCCTCCTCTAGTGGACGAACCCACGGGTGGTCCAACAGGGCCTACCTTTCAAGCTACTAAACCCCACAAGAACCATCACGACAGATGCGTCCCTGTCAGGTTGGGGAGCACACGTCGAAGGACTGTCCGTCCGGGGACGCTGGTCACGGAAGGAGAGAACACTGCACATAAACACTCTGGAACTCCTAGCGGTGTTCAAAGCCGTGAGGGCGTTTGAACCCTCCCTGACGGGACAAGTGGTCCAAGTGCCATCAGACAATACCACAACGGTCTTCTACATAAACAAACAAGGAGGAACACACTCACCAACGCTCCTGCGGCTCACCCTAGAGCTCTGGGACTGGTGCGTGAGGTGAGACACCACACTGTTAGCCATACATGTCCCGGGCCGGACCAACGACCTGGCGGACGCACTCAGCAGATCAACCACCAGCAACCACGAATGGGCTATGGACCGACAGATGCTCGCTTCCCTCTTCTCGCAATGGGGCACCCCAACAGTCGACCTCTTTGCCTCCAAGGACATGCAGTGCTCCCGCTATTCTGCTCAAGGGGCCGCCGGTCACGGGACAGCCTGGGGGATGCATTCCTATGGCAGTGGGAGGGCCCCCTGCTTTATGCCTTTTCCCCCTTTCCTCTCATCCCCAGAGTGATTTCGAAACTACACCAAGACAGGGCCAGATGCATCCTGATAACTCCATGGTGACCCCGACAACACTGGTTTGCCCCTCTCCTCCGGATGGCACAGGGACGGTACCACCGTCTCCCACGGAAGCTGAACCTCCTGTCAATGGCAGACGGTCAGATCCTCCACCCTGACCTCAATCTGATCAACCCAACAGCATGGCTGATAACGCCGTGAACCTTCTCTCAGAAGCAGCAAGGGACATCATCAGAGCGGCGCACCGCCCTTCAACGGTGAGGGCCTACGACTACAAGTGGAAAAGATTTTGCTCTTTCCTAGAAGAGAAAAGGATCCCCCTACACCTAGCGGACTCCTCCAACTTGATGGACATTCTAGCCTCCTTCTCAGATAAGAACTTAGCAGTCGGAGACCTTCGAGGGGTGGTCGGTTTGGTGAGCTGCGGTGAGCAGGACCACGATCGGGAGGCTGACCTCGAAGGAATCATCTGCGGTGAGCAGGATCGATGCGATACTGAGGTGATCGATCTCGAGTGGGATCGGTGCCGTCCCTCTCTTTCTATCGAGCTCGTCGAGACCTCGACGATCTTCAGCTCCGGTTCCTGGAGCTCGCCTTCCGACAGCTCTTGTTCTCTGTTATCCCCTACAGACATTGGGGATGTATCCCTCGGTGGTGACCGAAGCTTGGAGAGGCTGACTCTGATGGGAGAGACTACCAGGGATTTGTGACCCGGAGAGTGGTCCGGGATCAGTATCCAGCCTTTCTGGGTCCCACTCGAGAGAGAGTCGTCGGACCGTCTCTTCTTCTTCTTTGGCGGTTCCTCCTGTGGAGTGGCCTTTGGGGAGGTAAGCCTCACTGTCTTAAGCCTCTCTTTCTGTAGTGTAGCGGTACAGTGATCTCTCGGGACGGTACCGTCCGCAGTCTCGGAATCGGACTTCCTCGATCTCGAGGAAGAACTCTTGGCCACCTCCTTCCCCCGATCCCAGGATTTCGGTTTGGAGGGCTCCTTAGCAGGTTGCTTATGCTGCTGCGATGAGCCGGACGTCGAGGGTCTTGGGGCCGTAGCTTTGGCCGAGCCCAAGAGCACATGTTCATACAGTTGGGCCTTCAGCCTCCTCTCTCTGTTCCGGCTCGCCTGGGGAGTGAAGGCGCTGCAGTGGCGGCAGGACCGGACATCGTGTCTTTCCCCCAGACACATCAGGCAGTTGGAGTGCCCGTCCGACTCGGGCATCTTTGCCCCACAAGTCAAGCATGCTTTAAAGAAGCCTGTCGACGCCATTATGAACAATGTGGTCACTCATGATTTCGAGGTCCGACGGTAAATTTGGTCGTACTGAGGAAAAATCCGTCCAATCTCCAGTATCCAGTCGAAGAGAATCCGAGTCGACGAAAAACAGGGAAAGCGAAACCGAGGGGGGGGGTAGAATCCAAGTCCGAAGGCTAAGACTCCGACAACGTTCCTCGTGCTGCTAACACGGCGGAAAAAAAGGAACTAAAATGGCGGGCTCGAGGAGGGCCTATATAGCCTGAAGGGGATGGTGGGCGGGATTACCGCCAAAACTCAATCTAATGGCTATTGACTCTAACGACTTCCAAATGCTACTGCGCAGGCGCAGGATTAACCCTTTATGTGTGGATTCACAGAGACCACGAAGAAGAACTACAAGCATGGAGGGTTTCCTCAGGCACCAAAATGTCATACAGTATCTCTGTGAAAAATTCCATAGCACCAAAGACTATACTTCTAAGCGGTGAATAAACAAAACTATGCCTGGGATACATGAACACATTCAACATAAAATGGATTCTGTACTTGGAAAGTAAGTCCCAGCTGAATCATATGGAAGAGGTGGGGAAGCAAAATCACCCTCCCCATCTGCCTGTTTTTAAAAACATGAGAAATCTGTCCACCTGCCTTTCAACCACCTATTGTTCCACCAGCTAGCAGAGTAGCAGATAGAAGGATGCTTGACACATTACATTTTTAAAGATGCAAGATTATTCCCATAAGCTATTTGCTTTTCTTCAAAGCTGTGCAATATATACATTTGGCTGTCAGCCAGAATTTAGAGTGGCAGTATTCTGGTAGCTTTTCAGTTCTTTCAACTCTTGCTGGGAGTTGGTTGCTGGTATTACTCATTCAGACAAGACTTCAGCATATATCTTCTCACATATAGGAGGGGCTGTCAGGAGCTGGTTATAGTTTACATGGAAAGTGGGGGGAAATAATCCAGAAATTATAAAATGACAGCCAAATCTGCCTCACAAAGTCAAAGTCTACTTGGCTTTCTTGGAAGTTCAGGACTTCCATAGCTGGTGTTTTGCAGAGAACAGGGGGGTTATTAATCCCATCTAGAGTGGAACCATTCATTCAAGGGAAATGCATGAGCATTTTTTCAAGTTCCTGTTGAATTAATATACCAAATCCAGTTTGGACAAAGTTGTGCATTTTCACCAGGTGGGGAGATTTTGATCAAAACCTATAAATCATTTGTTACAAATAACTAGTTACATGTAACTAATTATTCCTGCCCCAAAATAAAGGTACAGCTCCTTTTACTTTCTGGTTATAACAGAATGAGGTATAACTTCAGTCCTTTTGCCACACACTGTAAGTTTTCAGTTATTTCTATAGTTACTGTCATGTGGCCTCACTAAATAGGGTTAGAATGAATATCATAGGGATCAACTTCTTAGCTTATGCTGCTTTTCCATGTTCTGTTGTGGTTGTTGAGGTGATGACAAGTCAACAGGAGGAGAGTGTGTTCTGTCCAACTGGATAGTACCTTACAACATTCAGATTTTTTTTAACTACAACTACAACTAGGTTTGGAAACTTTGAATTAGAATTATAACTAATTACTAAAAAAAAAACAAAAAAAACAACCAAGTTCCCAAGTTATTACCTAGGTTAAGATTGCTTTTCCTCCCCATTGAGATCAGGGTAACTTCTTACAAGATTTCATTGTGTAATGCGAGCAGAGTATAAATATTATGATTTCATGCATATATTTGTACCATGGTTTTCTTAAGAAACCATGGTGAGCAACTGGACCTGATCACATGTATTCTGAAGAGGAAGAGGGATTAAATAGTCTCAGATCTATGTTTGTTTTGTATTTGAAATATCAATTATTTATTTATTTTATTCAGGTATTGATTCCAGACTAGAAAAACTGTCATAAAATATTCTTACATTTGTGAGTTCACATCAGCTCATATTGTAGCTTTTCTTTGGCCATAGCAAAGAGAAAAGATTTTAAGGAAATTTGGTTAGTAATAATTCATGACTATCAAAATTTCATTGTTTCCTCCTAGAAGTAGGAATGAGGGCTATCTTGTTCCTTGAGTTGCCTGCTGAAGGTTAGATACTGGGGTCAACTGAAGATTTGCCCTGGCAAAATTAGCTACAAATAATGCAACAGATCTTCTTCAGTCTGCCCTTGTGCGGTGTTGAACTTGAGTGGAACATTATTTAACATGACCCCCTTTTAGCAGCATTTATAAAAAAAATAGATGAGATTTCTCAGATAAATTGGCCTGCATTGTTCCTGCATTTAAAAGCTTAGCTAAGTGGGGTCACTCAGCTGACCTATGTGATTTTGGCACAGGCGTCATGCAAGATGTCTAATTAGAAGTATCCATAAAATATAATGAGTAAATAACTAGGAGCAGTGATTCTGGGCTGAAGATTCTGTGAAACTCACAATATTGCTGTGATAGTTTGATGCTTTGCATTATGTAGAGAAGCTGAAAGAAAGCAACAAGTTTATATAAAAATGCATGACAAGGAGGAGGAGAAAAAAATCTTGATTTCTCTATTAACTATTCATGGGATGTGAGATGTGGTTCAGATCCAAAGAGGCATCCAGAGAGCATCTGGGGATATGGATATGTTAACCCCACTTTAAAAAACAAAAAGTTGAAGCAACATCAGCTACCTCTTTCTCAAGAAGGTGGAGCAGAAAGGGATGAATCCTCCACCACATCCCCCTTGAGAACAGCTGATTTACAGAGAGGGTCTCCCTGTTATTCTCTGCCTCACTCCTGGCTGCTAAAGTGGACTGACATTTAGTGGTGGTTGGTAGCTTCCATTTCAATGAGATAGTGAATCCATTTAAGCCAAGAAGGTATCCAAAGTGCTTTGAACCTATTTTGAGCCTAGGGTTCAGCACTTTGGATGGCTTCTTTGGAGTTCAGACTATAACCCAGAGTGGATTCACTGTACCACTGGCAGGGACATCACCAGATGCTAGGAATTTTGTAACAAAGGCTAACAATAAGACTCCTCTTTTTTCCATTTCCTTTTTTTCTGCTTTTCCAACAGTTTTGCTGCTTCCCTCTGTGTTTTGTAAAAAAAAAAAAAAAGTTCATGCTGAGTGTGTTTAATACACACATGTGCCTGTGTGCACGCACACACGCGCGTGTGCACACGCACACACACAGTGGTCTCTCTGTGTCCTACATTGGGTAATTCTTAGAATTTCTCCTCTCTCCCTCCCCCACTTCAAACTGTTCTTGTCACACTCCTGCTCTCTCTAATATACACCAGAACATAATGTTTCTGAGCAAGAGCAAAATTCCTTTTCACCACCCCAAGCAGAAACTCCTTCAAAGCTTAGATCTCCAGAAATTATATTGCATCAGCTCACTTGGTATCCAGTGCCTCACACACACCCTGCACTGCCAGAAAAAGGATAGAAAAGCTTCACTCCCCTTTAAAAAGAAACTCACCCCTGTATACTTTATGGGACGTGATGTGGACAGATGTTAAAAAGGACAGAAGATTCACAAGAGCTGTCTTTTGAACCAGTGCCAACTGCAATGGTCCCACTACCACTTCAGCTGTTACCAAATTGCTGAAATAAACTGTTACCAAGTTGCTGAAATAAATGCAGACTCCCCACATCTCTTTCCTGATCCTATATCCCTTTTGAATGGGGTAAATCATTTTTTAGATTAGGAGTGAATTCTATATGGATATGAACAATCGGCCTTTCAAGTTTAAAGTTAAGTTTCCTGTATTTTAACAGCTATTTTACAAATATATCAGGCACAGCATTTGTACAGTATGGAGGTGTGATGATGGGGGAATGAATTCTTGTCTGTATTTCTGCCTATCTGTTTCAGCTACAAAGTTGATTTAGTGAATGGAGAAGGTAGGGAAATGTGGTGGCACTATTACAGTGGTTGAGAAGTGTGTTCTCCAGGGGCTCAATTACACGGCAGTTTTTATTGCAATAATTTGTGCTTTAATGCTTTTTCGCACCAGTGCCGGGTAGTTTGCATGATTTATTGGGAAATTGGTTGCTCTGTTTATTTCTTCACTTTCTGGTTCAGACAGGCAAAGGTGGGGTGTGTGGCCTCCCAAGCACATCTGGGGGAAGATGAGACGGAGGGAGGGCAGGAGAGAGAGAGAGAGAAAGTGCTCAGATCTTTCCCTGCTCTGAGGAATGCCTGCTAGATTTCATGCTTAGCAAAGGCTAAGGAATGCCTGCTAGTTTTCATGCCTCTTCTTCCAAAAGCAAGAAGGGTGGGAGGAAGGAGGCAACCTTTCAATCACAGAGGAGCTATTCCACCCCCATCAAGCCCCCTTCCCCTCACCCACTCTCCCTGTCTTTCTCTCTCTCACACACACAAATGCTATCAGAGGAGTGTGAGCAAGCAAACAGCTGGAGGAGCTGATCGCTACTCAGTCTCCCTCCCTCCCCCTCCCATTCTCTCCCTCTCCCTCCCTCTCACTTTCCCTCTCCCCCCTCTCTCTCTCTCTCTCACACACACAGCCAAGCAAGCTGCAGGCAGCTTGCTGGATTTTTTCCGTGGCTGAAAACAACAGGGGCTGGATCTTTTCATTTCAGGCTCCTCCATCTCTTGCAAGCCCACCCCCTCCTTGGACAGCCCAACCAATCACAGCACAGCTCTGCTGTGACTGTGTCAGGAAGATTGCTGGCAGTTCACATAGCCCTTAGTGAAATGACAGTTCACACAATCGATAATGTGCTAAGTCGCGCTACTTTTAAAAAAAGTTGGGAAAAGTAGTGAAAATCCTTACTATGCTACTTTTCAGTTTTTGAGCTCCCCCCCTTCTAAATGAGGTGATATTTTGGCATGATGTGTGTGAACTATTAGGAATCTTAGCAAATTCTTCACAGACTTATTTTGCTGTGTAAACAGGCCCTGAGAGTTTGTATAAGGATGCGGGGGGGGGGAGTCCATCTCATCCAGGATATCTGTCCTTTGTTAGAAGTCTCCAGGAGGCACACAGTCTTTGAGGCATGATGCTAAATATTAAGAAATCAAGTTTATTTAAATGATTTTTATACATGCATTACAAAACCATAACATTAACTTGCAGTTCACCCAGAGATTGCATTCTATGTACTTTATCACTAATCTTATTAGTGACTTGTGACTATTCACAGTACTTTTGCAATAATCCAGTTACAGGTATGTGTCTTTCTTGTTAAGTAGTTTTGTTTTTTTCTTTGCAGTTCCTGCCAGGAGTTCATTTTAAGTCATCTTCAATAAATGTGATCCATGTGTTTCCTGTGTTTCCAAAACACCTAATCAGAAGGAGAATGTGAAGGAAGTGGTCACATCCTTCTTTTCATTGATAAATTGAATAAATGGGAAATGATATTTTCTCCCAAAGATGACATCATTCCCAGTCTTTAGCTCTGCTTCCCTGTATGTTTTACCCCAAGCCTCAGCTAAAGTGAGTCCACAGACCCCCAATTCATGGAGGTGATTTTGTGCCAGGCCTTCAGCTCCCCTCAGGAAGTTTCAAAAATTCCCCACAGCTCCCCATGAGCCACTGCCTGGTCCTGTGCTGCGGTAGACCAGAGGGAAAACTTGCCGCTCGAGCAGGCTTCCCTCCCAGGCAATCAGAAGGCCAAGATAGTCAATTTACAAACCCTGTTCCCGGCCAGGCAAAGCCAGGCAAAGCTTGAGCAGACTTCCGTCCCAGCCAATCAGAAGGCCAGACCAAGCCTGCCCCCGATTGGCTGTGGCCAGTTCAAATTGGCCTATCAAATAGAGGATGCCGCTGCGTAATTGGTCAATTTATGATCCCTCTTCCCAGCCAGGCAAAGCCTGCCAGGAAGCAGGGATCCAACATGGCAGCACCCATAGAAACCAGCCATGTGGGGTGAACATTCGGGGACCTCCAGGCCCACAAAACAGCCACCAGTTAAGTCTGGCAGCTGGCTTCCTCTTAACTTCACATCAGCCATCCTATCTTCCAGCCCACCTCACTGTTGGTGTACTTCACAAACTCAGCTCTGCAGGTTTGGTATAGTATAACCCACCATCCCCCATATTCTGTTCCTCTATCTGAATACTTCCAACTATCTTTGATTGCCTTGTGCGAGTCTCTGAAGCCTAAGTGGTGCTGTGAATGCTGTTGATATTAATTTCCAATAAAGATAACTGTACTTTTTGGCTTAGACTCTCCTCCATTATTACCAGTATACATAGAGTAGGTTAAAAGATCCCACAATTGCCCAGCCTCTCACAGGCCAGGTTGAGTTAATTTTATTCCCCACATTAATATTTGGACATTCAAGGGCCCCCATGGACCCCAAGCAATTTGGGTAACACCCTTACTCCCAATACATGGAGTAAATGGGCCAAAGACCAAACAGGATGCTGGTCCCTTACTGCTGCCAGCAAGGGATGGCATGTTGGGACGGGCTCCTGCAGACATGCAGGACCCAATCCAGCAGTACCAGATTAAACAGGTTTTTTTAAACTATAGTAGTTTATCAAGCCCTATCCTGGCTTGCCCCCGTTCTAGCCCCATATCTGCCTGGGGGTAAGTACTGCCCAGGAGCAGATTAGGGTAAACACCCTGTGTTGTTTGGATGGCAGGGCTCTGGAACAGGTACAAGACAGGGTAAATTGCCCATGTAGATAAGCCCTAGTCTCTATATTAGTCTCTGTGACTTAACTGATTTCGTCTTTGCTTATATATATTATTAGTGTACAGCGCATGAAACAATAGTTATTATTTTGATAGTACAGTATGAGTTTAAAATAGATGTGCCAGCAAAAAGATGAAACTGCAAAAGAGGAGGGGACTTAAATATTGAAATTCAACTTATGGGCATCTAATTATACACTCATGCTTCTTTAACAGTAGTCTGTAGGAATTGCACTCTACCCCATATTGACCAAAGAAAGATTTCAAGCCTATGCTTAAAAAGTAATGAAGAAAAAAGTAAGATAGCTGGGGAAAGCCCACAAACTATTCAGATCTGTCCTTTATCATCCATATGATAGAAGTTCGTTTCTACATAGTTTAGAAATACACTTTTTGTTTTTAGCTTTACCATCCAACACATTTGTACAGAAAATTGATCACAGAATTTATAGGGGCAATTCATGCACAAAAGGAACTAGCTGTCATCTTATTTTAATGAAAAACACCATTTTGCTTGCTCACAATGTCTCTACAGCTATGTTTGCTGGTGAATAATTATTAATGACACATTTGGAGGGAACATGGTGGCTTCAAGAGATGGTAGACTGATTTCTTTCAGAAAAGTACACATAGCATATTCCGCTACATGTTAAGGTAAGCTGAATCCCTCCCCCCAAGAGAAAGTACTGGGATATATTATTTCCTGTCTGTTTTCTCTTAAAAAACAACAACACACAGACTGTTTCCTTTCCTTTCTTTTTCAAGCAAAAAGTCATGAGCCAAAACTTTTGGCTCCACATAAATTGGACACACTATATATTTCAGCACACTTGACCTAAAATGTTTTATGTTCACACCATTCAGAGATGGCTACTGCCCTACAATTTTCATGCAATTTTAAGGGGGAACTTGCCAGAACCTGTACAGTTCTGGATGTCACATAATAAAAACCAAGCCACAGTGAAGAAAATATTCTCCACACTTCAGCAGTAATAAATTTCCCCAGGTAATCTATTAAATCTGTTGTGATTTTTTTTCTTTTACTGCCGAAAAGGCATATATACTGAAAGCTCCTGACACTATTGCCCAAGGTATTTGGAAAGAAATATGGTCACTTAATAAAATGAATGCTCTTAGAGGAAACAGAATTTTAAAGTTCAAATTTATATTTTAAGAAATGGATATAGTGCTAAAGGCTATTACATTTCCCCACAAAGTCTAGTTCCCACACCAGAATGAAAACAGAAGGGGTGGGGATGAAAACTTCTGTGAGAATCATAGACTCCAACTCCTGGTAGATCATTTACTTTATATCAGGCTATGAACAGATATATTTGCTTTGAAAATGATGAGTCACTACTGTATGATAAACTATTTGTTTGATATAAAACATTTTTTGTTGGCCTGAAACACATACCACAGAAGAGTTCTTTAAGGATGGTAATGGGAGTCATAATCCCCTGTCCTCCATGTGCCAGATTGCATCTGATTGCTCCCAGGAATATCAAGGCCACACTTAGACCTTTGGCCTCAGATCTGGGAACATGAAACTGCACAGAGCAGCTGCAAAGAATTGCAGGGACAAGGAACAATCTTTAGCATGTTACCTACCCTGATAGATCCTGTCTTGGAATATCAAATAATTGTCAATATTTATGAATTTGATTTAATGTGGTCTTCCATGTGATTAGCAGGTATACCAGAGGACCCCAAAATACCAAGGTTGGAGTCATGTATGACCAAGGGAAGTACCTTTTGGTAGTTCACCAAAAAAATAATCAGGACAGAGATTAGCAACTGGAGGTGAGTCACTAATCTACTCAATGATAGCAGAGTCCTTGATGCTTGTAAAATGTGCCCTTCCTTCCCTCATCCCCTTCCAACAAAAGAGAGTGCCTGATCTTATTCAATTCTAAATGCATTGACCATTAACAACCATTAACTCTTCCAGAGTACCCTTTGTCTAGTCTGGAGAACCTCCAAGAAACATTGTATTCCACTCAAGACTCCATCCCTTCAAGGGAATTATCACATACCTCCCCAAAAACCACCAATGTGTGATGAAATCCCCTGTTTTCTGGCTTCACAATCAGTTTGTGTCACCATTCTATGGTGCAGACCTCTTCACTGTTGGTTTACTTCACAATCTCAGCTATGTAGGATTGTTACAGTATGACCCGCAATCCCATTACTCTATTCCTCTATACAAATGCTTCCTGCTATCTTCGATAGCCTTGTGTGATTGCCTGAAGCCTGAGTGTTTGCATGAATACTGTTGATATTAATTTCCAATAAAGATAATGTAATTGTAGTTTTGACTTAGAGTCTCTTCCGTTACTATTGGTATACATAGGTTTAAAAAATCCTGGCATTACCTGACCTCTCATTGCTATATTTGAGTTAATTAAATATTCCCCATAATGATTTTGGACACTAGTGGAACCCTCGTAGACCCCAGGCAATTCAGATAACAAGCAGACAAGAAGGGTTTTTAAATGTGCTTCCTCCAGCAGTTTTTCAAGCAATTACAGAATCGCCTCCAGCATCTTGGATGGTAGAAAGCATTGTTCCTCAGGAAAATTATCCAGTTGGGGAGGATTAAGCCCTTTCTCCAAGTCACACTCTCTCAGCCTCAGAGAGAAGCAAAGGCAAACTCCCTCTGAACAAAACTTGCAAAGAAATACCTGTGATAGGTTTGCCTTAGGGTCACAATCAGTCAGGAATGAGTTGAAGGCACACAACAACAAGCTGCCCTCCCACAACTTATTTGCTGAAAATACCCTTCACACTTCGATATGTCTCTCATACAGAGATTCAGATTTCCTACTCAGGCCTACTTCAAAATAGTCAGTCTGGGTAGATGAATATCAGTTTCACTTTCTCACACATTTGTATGTTTTGAATCTCAATTTAGTTGTTTTTCCATCACATTTAGGAAGAAATGTACAAATTTGTTAAGTCCTTATCAAAAACGATCTCAATGAAGTTCTCAATCATCTGCACTGCTCAAATTCAATAGTTACATATATTTCTAGTATGGAGACAATCAAGTCTTACTTGCCTGCTTGTAGCTGTTAGAGACAAGAAGCCTGTCAGAAAGCAATAGTGTCATCCCTAATTCAACAGTACAAACATGGCTGAATATGCAAAAATTCAAATCCAGTGATCAGAAAAGGATGACTGTCCTGTATTATCTGAATTTATCTTATTATTAGATGTGCAAATAACCAGAAAAAATATTCTTAAAACAATACAGTTATCCCTTCACATTTGCTGGGGTTAGGTGTAGATCACCACCATGAAAGTTTAAAAAACACAAATAAGTTAAGCCTTGCCCCCAACATACATACTACAGTATTATAGGCTCCTTTTCTGCCAACAGGATTTCCAATACCTGCCACTGTGGTAGCAACACAAACCATGTCCCTCACCCACACTCACATCCCCACCAGCTCTCTCTGCCCTGCCAACAACACAACCTTACTAAGTGTTTTTAATGGGCAGTGCTGTTTTGGTGCTTGGTAAGAAAGCAAGCTGGAGTGTTTTGTTACCAGGACAGGAGGAGAGAGGAGAAGGAGGAGGAGGTTGGGGTCTTGGTGCTTGAGCTAGTTGAGCAGCAGCTACAAACCGTGAATATGCAAAACTGCAAATGTGAAACATGCAAATGTGAAGGGACAAATGTATATGAAAAGGCAACATATAATATATCCAATGACTGTCTTTTAAACACTGCTGAGAATCACATTCTTCTACAGCAATACCCCCTTCCCTACACCCACACACTAAAAGCTATTACAATGGTTGTCACAAAGCCAAAATGTACCCACTTGTCTATATTTGTGTATCCCAGTGCTCGAGTCCCTGAAGACATAGCCCTGCAAGCCTATCTCTCTATATACCTGGTAACTAGTATGGTAATACTATAAACTTGGGGAAAATGTGTGTTCTATTGAAGCTGCATCTAATGTTCAAACTTGCTGTCCCCACACTTAGGCCACACATCATGATATCCTGCTTTGAAAAATATAGGTAATAATTACCAACAGCTGTTGAAGTAGGAATGGATAAATTGTGTCTACACCAGTCTTCCCCAATCTGGTGCCTTCCAGGTGTTTTATACTACAGCTGCCATCATTCCCAATCTGGAAAACACCAGGTTGCAAAATGCTTGTTTATACTTTTTCTCATGTTTAACTATCTTGTTCCCTTTCTGCATCATTTTTTTAAAAGTTAATACAATTTCAAAAGGTAACTAACAAGATATCTAGAGTCAGATTTCACAGCATGGCAATTCAGCCAACCCAGGTCTTCTGGCCCCCTATACACAGTCTAAGGTCTAGGCAGATCCATAAGGTTAGTAGTGCCACCACCATTTGTGTCCACTTAATGTGAGTTAGGAGAAACCCAGTCCTGCATCAGACATGATAAGATTCAAATAGCCAGGGTCCAAAACATCAGCACCCATAACTAGAAGTTTAGATAAATCACTGCTATCCTAAATGCTCGGGGGGGACGACAATACATTATGACGAAATGGTGACTACTAGATTTAGCACCAAGCCAAGCCCTAGATTAAATATACTCATCACCAAATTATGGAGAATGGATTCCTTTCCACTGTGTGGTAGAAAAAGGATTAGATATATACAAACCAGAAAATTAATTGTGAAATATCATACAGCAGGCAAAATTATCCAAGTCCTAGCTAAGCCAGCTATACATACCAAAACTTGAAGCAGGATCTCAGACCACAGAACAAATCATATGCAGAGGGCAACAATCTCCACACAACATGTGTGGAGAAAATCTGTAAAGAGCAATGAGTATGGTCAAAAGCAGAGTGTTACTCTTTTATCCTGGACTATATTAGGCAATTTGGAGGCTTTAATTGTTGGTCCCAGATATGCATCTTTCCATGACTGCCTCAGTTGGCTAAATTGTTTTCGCAGGGAAACTTCTGCTCTGACCTTGACTACTCCACAATACAGATGCATAGGTAGTCATTAACAAGACCTGAGTAAAACAGCCTCACAATGTTCAAAGAAATGTGAAATTTCTTGGATAGCCACATATATTTCAACTTTCATGTTTGTCTAAGAAATGAAGCTCAGAACATTTTGTAAAGAAACATGTAAAGAGTAAATTAAGCATTCCTCGATTTGAAGATACCTCATTTTGCTGCAACAGGGGAAACTTTTTCTTTTCTTTTTTAATTAAATTTTCCACAACACCAAATACAAACGTACATACTGTACAAATCTACATATCTAGACATTAAACTCTATCCAAACATACACTAACTTAGAAAACAAAACTAACTACAATCACAACAATTTTGATTTCCTTGATTTCTTTTGTCTGTTAAAGTATGAAATCCATACTTCTTTTTAAATAAACATTTATTATGACAACCAACTGTAGCTTTCCCTCCCCATTTCTTTTGTAAGTAACTGATCAATGGACCCCACTCCATTGTTTGGAATGTCTGTTCTGATTTGCCTCTTAACATATGTGTCAGTTTATCCACCTCCATATAATCATATAATTTTATCAATTATGCACTCACATTTGGCCATTCTTCCCCATCCCCCACCCCATTTATAACACTCTTGTGGCAGTTGTCATGTAAAAAACAATCTACCATGTTTTCTGTCCAGTTCATCATCAGTCATTCCCAAGAAATATACTTTTGTGTCCAGATTTTCATTAATATTTAATATTTCTCAAATCATTTCATGATTTTTCCCCAATATTGCTTTACCTCTTTACATGACCACCATAGATGGTAAAAAGTGTCAATGCAACACATCCTAAATGAAGTGGAAAATGTGGTCTGGGACTAAACGTTCTGAGGTTTCTACCTCCATCAAATTTAAAACTTCTCTTTTGGACTATAATTGGCTAAGTTTTACCTATACAGAACCTGAAAGTTTTCTCCAGATGTAGCAATACAGACACTTCTTGAGAAATCCAATGATCTTTGCCATACAAAGGAGCTCTGGCTTCACAAAGGATCAGAGTCACGATGGATACCAAAAGAGGTTGTCTTACTGCTACAGAAGGAATTAAATTTTGCTTTCCTTTGTATCAGCACACTACATGTCCAGAAAGTAGGAGTTGCCTCTGCCTGCATGAGATCCCTCACCTGAACAACAACAGAAGCAACATGTGACACAACATGTAGGCCTGTGACTTTAACACCATCACTTTTCTTTATTTTTAACATCTTTTGCCTGAAGAAGCCAGTAGAGCTTTGAAAGCTTGCATCATCATCATCGTCATCATCATCATTTTATTCATTTTTATCCAGCCTTTCTCCCACCAATGAGACTCAAAGTGGCTAACATCATTATGCAAAAAATAGAAGCTAAAAACAGTACACAGTTAAAATCACATTATAAATATAAATTAAAAAAAAGAATTAAACAATTTACAAGCTAAAAACATTACAGTAAAAATTTAAAAATCAAGTGGTTACATGCCAGTACTGCAGCCACAATGTTGCAAGTTTAGTCCCAAGGGCTCCAAGGTTGACTCAGCCTTCCATCCTTTCATAGGTCAGTAAAATGAGTACCTGGCTTGTGGGGGCAATTAGCTAATACACATTGGAAACCACATAATGCGGTGTAGATGTGTAAATTGCTATTGTTTAACAATTTGTAAGCTGCTCTACAAGCCTTTGTGGCTAAAGAGCAGGGTCTAAATACCTAAATAAATAAATATGTTTTTCAGTCTGGTTGGCAAATAAAGGTATAACTTTGTGTGTGTGTGGATTCTATTGTGCTGTTAATTTCTTCAGGAGTGTGGAAACTTAAGATATAATTTGGCCCCATTTATTGTGTAGAGTAGGGGTGGGTAACTGAGGATGAAAGTGAAGGGGCTAATATTTGCCCGGGTTTTCATTTTCATTTTTCCAACATTATTTATGATCACCATTCTATTCATTTATATCCCACCTTTCTCCCAATAATAGGAATCAAGGCAACCAAAACCATATTTAAAAACAATCCAATTTTTTTAAAAAATACACAAAGCCATTATTAAAAGTATAAATATCAGAGTCATTTAAAAAGCAATTAATAAAGTAAAACATTAAACACTAAACATATTAAAACTTATTAAAATACTATTTTGTTGTTGTTGTTGTTTTTGTTGTTGTGTGCCTTGAATTAATTTCTGACTCATGACAACCCTAAAGTGAACCTATCACAAGATTTTCTGAAGCTGATGATGTGTGACTTGCCCATGGTCACCCCATTGGTTTTCAAGGCTGAGCAGGGATTTGAACCCTAGTCTCCAGAGCTGAACACTCAAACCACTGCACCACACTGGCTCCTAAGACTATATACAAACCTTAAAAGCAGCACTGCAGAGTGTTAAAACCCCACCACAGTGAGTTTCTAAAAGCCTGATGGCATACAAATGTTTTGACTTGCTGACAGAAGGGGAGCATCTCTAATGGGCTTATAAAGAGAGGTAATCTCTCCCCAGTTTTCAGGGTGGGTAGTAGTTGGGGATACTCTTATCTACTACATCTGAGGGCCTGTAGAAGTGTCAATTCACCAATTTAGGATAAATCACCCAGTACACACACACATACACACAAATGTGTGCATTCAGAGTGCCTGGAGGGGACTACGGGCTGCCAAAAATCCTGTGGGGACATATATGCTCCATATAGCCAAAATTTTCCTACTCACAGTGTACAGAACAAGGGTCTGCTGAGTTGTTGTATTAGTTCTTCCCAGGGAGAAGATACAGCAGATACTGATTGACCAATAAAGGAATTGCTTCTTTTGTAGATTATGTTGTGCTGTTAGTTTAGCCTATTTGGTTTATTTAATTTTTAGTTAGGTTCTCACCAGTATCTCTATGAGGTAATGAAAAAAATCTTACTGTACCCTGTGTCTCCCCAGAAAACAAGTAACAACAAGTGTTTCAATTCTGACACATTGTTAATTAAATATTGATTTGTTGGAGGATGAACTGAGACATTGGTGGATTTTTTTTCATAATTAAAATAATTACTTTTCCACCTGCTCTATATAAAAATAATTTAGGGAAGAGAAATGTTAAATAAATCTAAATTATTCAGCATATTGCTATTCACTTATTATTAACAAGTTAGAAATAGCCGAAAAGCTTTGGGCAAATATCTTTAGGAACCTTGTGCATCATTGTTTCAAAGGGTTTTTCTATGCCACTTTAAATAGCTGAATATAATCTTTAATATTTAATTATAAGTCTTCTCATTACCCTATGACAGGTACAGCATAGTAAAAACTTTTTTTAATTGGCTGAATGGCTGGATGCAGAAAGTCGACACACAGTGATCCTCCTTTGCTTCATCCTCAGTATGACATCCCTTCAAATATTTAAACATGGCTATCATGTCCTCTCTTAACCTTCTCTTGTCCAGGCTAAACATACCCAGCTCCCTAAGCCACTTCTCATTGGGCATGGCTTCCAGACTTTTCACCATTTTGGTTGCCTCCTCTGAACATGTTTCAGCTTCTCAATATCCTTTTTGAATTGTTGTGCCCAGAACTGGACACAGTTCCAGATGAGGTCTGACCACAGCAAAATAGAGTGACACCATTACTTCCCTTGATCTAGACACTATACTCCTATTAATGCAGCCTAGAATTGCATTGGCTTTTTAGCTGCTGCATTCCTCTTATTTCAATGGACATACTCCCAGGTTAGTTGATATTGGATATAGGGATATGAAGAACATTTGCAAAATTTCCCATTCTTGATGAGAGCTTGTTTTGACACATTAAAACAGCCCACTGAAAAATCACTAGCCTCCATAAGAATTCTCACCATTATTATTTTGATGCTTCCGCTTTTTAAATGTCCATGCAACAATGCAGCAGCTTTCATAGTCTTAGGATGCAATGTACACAGTGGTGCCATTTACATGATGAAAATGTCCCGGGAAGAATTCGTGTCGATCCCTGGCAGTTTACACATACATCGGGTCGGGTACGTGATTTTCGGAAGGGGGCCCACCTTTTATCCCTCAACCTGTGGGACTTCCAGTCGGAAAATCGGAAATGTAAACAGCCTGGGACAAAATATCTCGGTACTAGGGGATGACCGGAAATGGTGACTGGGGGCGGGTTCAAAGATCAAAGACCAGAAAAGGAGGGGTCAGTCACCCGTTCAACAGATCCAGCCTCACCAGCTGAAAACAAAGGCATCCCTTCCAGCTGCACGAAGGTTGATGTGTGTGTGCATGTGCACGGGTACTCAATCACCTTTTTAAATGGATTTCTACACTGCAAACCCTTCAGCTTTACCTTTTCCTCAACTGCATGTTACAGAGAGATTGTGGTGGGCAGAGGGTCGCCCATTCATCCCCTGCCTTGATCACCTCCCTGGGTCTGAACGGGCACAGTAAAATATTCCAGTCTCTGAGCAAATGAACACCCTTTAATTTCCCCTCTCTGTGCCTGTGTCTTTCAAAACACCTGTCTGTAGATGGCTTGAAACCTAAACTCTGCTGCTAAATCTCTGCTGTAAGGGTTAACATTTTAAAGAGGCAAGGGGAATACGAAGCCCCCCCCCTCACTCGGCTTGAGTTCAAAAGGAAAACACTCGGTCCTGCGTCTGAGCGAAAGATCTCAGTCTGGGTCTTTCAAAATGCTTTCTGCCTCTGCTTAAAGGGTTAACATTTTAAAGAAGCAAGGGGAATACCAAACCTCTGCCCCCTGTCTCCCCCCCCAGCCAGCCAATAGCATCGCTCGTGACGTGGAACTCTAAAGGAAGTGTGTGACCGAGGTTGTGAAAACATGACTAATCACATCCTTGATTGACAGCCAAAAAAATAACAACCCTAAAACCTAAAAAAATAAAAAAAATGGAACTTTGGACATGTAAATATCAGTCACGGGACCACCCGGGATATCCAGATCAGTGACAAAAATCATATAAACAGCTAGGGATGGATTCGGGATCACAATGTCACGGTAAGCCCCGCAACAATTTTTGTCGTGTAACTGGCACCAGTGTATGTAATGTGTTCTAAAAGCTATGCTCACAAATGTAAAAAATGTCTTGAGACAGAAAGAAAGTAGCTCACTTGTCTTGAACATAGAGGGTGATGGGAATCTGGCTGTTTCTTCTTATCGCATGTGAAGATTTATATTAGATCTAAAACTGAAAACCTATATCAGCTTAACTGCTAGTACGTTCCACTGAACTCAGTGGGAGAATTTGCAATATAACTCCCCTTCTATGGGCTCCCATATTCTTCCACTCTGAAATGGAACTCTTGCAAGCAATCAGGCTACAGAGAAGCTTAATAATTACTGGATAAGGAAACAGTTGTTAAATAAAGTGTGATCTTTTAAACCATACAAGATTCTTTCATTTGCATGTCTTCTCTTCACGGCAAAATTATAAGAAATGCAGGTATCTTTTCTTCCCTGTCACCTAATCAATTTTAACCCTCCCCCTTAGTTCTCCTAATAATCAGGCAATAAGCTACAATCCTGTGTATAAAAGAATCAAATATATTATTTATTATTTATTTTGTCCAACTTGTTGTTCTTCAATTCAGTTTGTTGGTCTGGAATATTGTGCATTCCACTGATGGATTTTCAGCTGCCATTTGATAGTGCTTTAATGAAACTAGGAGGAATCTCCCTAGGGAAAATGCTAAACAAATCAATGTGCCTGAGACTGAGGGCTTGTCTACACTATGGAAATAAACCAAACTTACCCTGAACCTGGTACAATGTGTTCAGATTACGCATGCAGCAAATCTGCTTCATTAAGCTGTTAATCTGTCTGCAGGAAACTCCAGAGTGTTTCCACTTCTTTTGCTGTATGGACAGCTGGATTGGGTTTCATTCAGCCTGATCCAGTTGTCCACAAGAAAACACATCTCCCTTACCTTGTGCGAATAGTGCAGGGAAGGGTAGGGATACTTTTTGAAGTCACTGCCACCACCACTGACTCATCAGCCAAGCAGCTTCCTGCAAGAGCCTGACTGGCGCTGCCACTTCTGTTGAGGTCAGAATGGGGCACCCATGTGATAAATGAGGAAAAGGTCAAGAGACCCCTTACTTGTTGGTCACATGTCTGGTTGCCCCGTTCTGACCAAAACAGAAGCAACTATGATGGCCAGCCTCTTGTTTGGCAGGTGAGACAGTGGAAGCAGCATCGGGGACAAGAGGATGGGCCGGTGGGGCCAACTCCACTGGCCCATGTAGACTCCAACACAGATTGACCCTGGGTACATGTGACCACCATCATGTTGAATTCAGGACGAATCCAGAGCATAACACTCCAGAATGGCCCTGGATTAAGGTGCCAGTGTAGATGAGCCCCATGTTTCTCAATTGTCTTCCCACTCCATCTTGTCTATTTCAGCTGATAACTTTACCACCCTTTGTCATCAACCACACAAGAGCCCTCTGATTTATATTTGATTCTGCCCTTTGCTTTGCTATCTATATGTGGTTTGTCTGTAAGGAATGGCAATCAGCTCCAAAATGGAAAAAAAAAGTCTGCATGCAGACAGGGTAAATGTAGCTTGCTAAGACTGTAGCCATTCCATCACTAATCTAGAGAGTTGTTTGGGGTGGGCCTCTATGCCCTCCCTCCTGTGTTTTATAAAAAAAAAGAAAAAGAAAAATATTCTGAGCAGAAAGGAGTAGGGGTTTGCACAAATACATTGCTTTGTTACACATAAAATGGGTTTTGTGAAGAAAAAAGAGCTTGACACTTTTTGTGGTAATGTAAGGTTTTATGCAAAACTTGTCTTTTGTACAAAAAGTGTTTATTCACTTTTTTTTGCAAAATGTCCTGAAATATGAAAAATCATTTCTAAAATATGCAAAAATGCTTGTACTGTTGTCCAATGAGGTGAACACTTGAAATTCTTCGGTCTTGCATATGAGAATGAAATAAGAAAAGATTTAGCTCCCTTACCCAAATGGGATCACCACCCCCAATCTCTCATCTCTGAATCTTTTAGGAAGATTAGGGAAATCAAAAATTTAACACTGCATTTCTTTGCACGTCTACTGAGAAATAAGCCCCATATATTTCAACGGAACTTACTTCAAAGTGTGTTTGCCAATCAAACAGTGAAATGAATCACTGAAACAATGTTGTGGCTAGGGGCATTTCATGAAATTGTTTCTCTCTGAATTAACGTATTCGTTTTCACAATTTTTTCATTGAAACACTCTTTAAAAAAAATTCTCTGAGACAGAATTGTTTTCAAATGAAGGCATTTCATGTGTATATTCAAGTATTTATTCCTTTTTGTACATCACTCAAGGAGACCTTCTGCTGTGCTTTCTGCAATTGGACTTGTTTATCTTGGATTGGCCTTTTCACTCATCAGCGCGCTTGCAGAAACTGCGGGATGAGTCCTTCCTGAATCTTCATTTGTGAAGAAAAGCCAGAGAGACAATTAGGTAGTAATTATTTCTGCAATGAATACTGGATCTTCCCTCATGTTCCATCACAGTTTCTAAGACTGTCCACAAGCACCTTTTTAAACGTACTTATATTCATACCCAAGTGTTGTTCTTGATGAATGGTCTGAAATAATGGATCTTCTTTCCCTTGGAGGCTCACATGTATTATACACAATTTTATTTCATCTGGCATTTGCGGGCTAGGGTTAAGTCAGCAGAGAGCTGAGGTTTTAATATTGTTATGCTTTTAACTGTTGAATTAGACTTCAATTAATTTTAATAGAATTTTAATGAGACAGACAAGCCAATTAGTAAATACAATTTGCATTCCCCCTTCTTAGCAGCTACTGGAAGGCCTTCTTCCATCAAACTGTGTGTTGCTGGTGTGTGTAAAGCTGAACTCATTGTAACCTCTTATATATGCCACACTTCTAGCAGGTTCCAGATTGCCACTGGAAATTCCTTTTTGTCATGTCCTACCCAGAGGAGGTCTCAAATGAAAAGAGGGAAGAGGAGAGTCAAGATGGCAAGCTTTAGTCAGAGCCAGAGAAACCTGTAGTCCTGTCATGGAACTGACAGAAGCAGAGCCTGGACCATCCCAAGCAGCTCCTGGACATAATGAGGAAGATAAAGGGGCACTCTATCTTGTGGGGCATCTTAGTTTAAAACACTGTTTGCAAAGGGACATGAAACACACTGGCCTGCTTTAAAAGGAAACTGCTGAGGTAATTAGGCCACCTGGCCTGCAATAGTCAGATCCAGCACTGCCTATATGACCTTGTTTGATTAGACTAGCTTTGTCAAACTCTGAACTTCACCAGGTATCTTGGATTAATCTTTCTGGTTTCTCCCTTATCCCCATTGGACCCTGCTCAGTACTTCTTTTCACATTTGGATGTTGGACCCATGTGTTTGGGTCCGCTGACATCATGGGTATAATGGGGGACTGGTCTGGTTTCTCCATTGTATGTTTCCATGGACTGTAGGTTGACTTATCTGTTCCCTGCTTACTTTAAGGAGGACACTTTCCCCCTTAAACCCAGAATTGTCAATGTACAGTGGGTCCTTGGTATCTAATGGGATTTGGTTCCAGAACTCTGGTGGATACCAAAATCTGTGGGTGCCCAAGTCCCTTTGCGGACCCAGACCATACTCCCCATTCCCCTGTCACAATGAACACACAAGATAAGTACAGATTGCATTACAAATGT
The DNA here is from genome assembly GCA_030847615.1 of Gambelia wislizenii. Taxonomy (NCBI): domain Eukaryota; kingdom Metazoa; phylum Chordata; class Lepidosauria; order Squamata; family Crotaphytidae; genus Gambelia; species Gambelia wislizenii. The sequence continues at coordinate 154,988,167 of JAUMIR010000004.1, forward strand.
ATTAAGTACAAATAACAATAAGAAATTAGGTACAGGTTAGTATAATAAAACGAATATGAGGATATGTAAGAAGATACTAATTGGCAATAAAGGCCTCAATTTGCTAATGGCTGCAAAAGTTTGGCACTATTGCATGGGTCCAGATCCCTTCATTGGCCAACCCTGTGTTGGGCAATGGCCCGCTGTCTGCTGCTGCTGACCCCTCTTGGAGGAGAGAGCCCCTTGGCCAAGCCGTCCCGCTCGATGCTCTCCCCTCCCCTGAAAACAAGCAATTAACCATCAGTGAAAGGGAGGAAGGTCTCCGTGAACTTGAACTTAAACTTGAACTTAAACTTAAACTTGATGGAGACCCCCTCATTCCCCGCTTACCTGGATCAGGACCCATGCCATTCACCTAGCAAATTGCAACAACAATCATAAGGCATACGTCACAGGGAGGGTGGGTGGGTCTTTAGCTCCTTTGAGCCACTCTGGAGGTTTTGCGCCCAGGGGCCAACTTATATACCAGCTCCGGCACAAACCTCCACATCATCCAGCTGTGCCGGAAATGTGGCCGGATGTCCCTTCCCTCCCACTCGCTAAACCAATTGTGGCGATGCTGGCTCACCCCAATTGGTTCACCTTTTCCCTCTCCCTCCCAGCTGCAGAGGCTGCCAGGAAGAAGAAGGCCCAACATGGCTGCCCCCTTGCCTGCCACGCAGCTGCAAGCAGGCTGCCCAGAGCATGGGCTGCAAGGGTGCTGGCCGGGCCACAAATAGCCCTCCTGTCGAGCCGGTAAGCCCCCTTATTATACAATGTCGCAGTAGAATGTTATCCCTTAGGTAAAATGGCAAACAAGGTTTGCTTTTTGGATTTTATTTATTTATTTATTTATTTTTGAATATTTTCAACCCCTGAATGGTTGAATCTGTGGATGCAGAACCTGTGGATACAGAAGGCCAACTGTATGTGAAAAGGAAGTCTCAAATATCCATCAGAGATATAAATTTATGGAAATGAGTCAAAAGAATTTGTTGGCTTTCAAATTCTCAATGAAATAATTAGGTTTGTAATTCTTGGGACTCCTTGTGACTCAGAGTTCATCTTTAACCAAAATAAGCAGGACTGGAAAAAATAGTTTTTTGAACTATGGTTCCCAAAGTCCCCTGTCAGCATGCTGCCTGGAGAATTCTGGGAATTCTAGTTGGAAAAAAGTAACTTTCTCAAACTTTTAAAATAAGTATATCTGTGAAGCATATGGATGTTTTGGAGAAATAAAATATGCCCCAAACCAAAGCTATATGTTTAAAAATGTAAATTATTAAAATGCTTGCAACTGAGAAAAAAACTCTAATCACAGTTAAATGGGAATATATACATTAAAACACATAAAACAAAATGTTAATGTTTTTAAAGAATGTGGAATTCCTTCTTGTGGGGAATTAGAGTTGCCCTGTGTTGGGAACTGTAAAAGTTAAATTCTTTTTTTTTTAACTTCCTTCCAGCAGAGTAACAGTTTAGAGGCATGACTCAGATGTGATGCTTTGCCCTGAACTATATATCCCAAAAAAGAAGCATGCAGCTTTAGATTAAAATAACTGAAAAACTTAACTTAATTGGTAGCAGAGGATAAAGAGTCATCCATTACTCACCAGCTTAGAAAAGGAAAAGAAGATGGCTGCCCAAGAAAAAGTATCCAAGTACTCTTCTCTTCTCTTACTTTAAACCCTGCCTTCCCCCTAAAGCTGGAACTCAAGGGATTGTGTTCAGACCAAAAACATGGAGCCAATTCAATGCTCCAACTGACATGAAAGCCAATGGCTGATGCTAAGCTGCATGTTTGGGGACAAACAGTTTTCCACATGCTCCATTTAGTTAATCCTGTGTCTTCAACTGTACATATACAAGATTTTAGCTTGTTATCAGTTTCTGAAGTAGTCTAGCCAATTTGATAGTTGATGGATCCTATCACTCAGCAAAGACCACATATTTGTTTTTTATTTATTATTTATTTTTCTGGGGCACATTGCAATCAGTTTAACTCTTCCAAAGAGACTCACATCAGTCACTGTTTATTCCAGAGATCACTTAGCAAACACAGTACATAGAATCCCAGGCTTAACCTTGGCAATGTTTCTGGATACGCTTGGGTCAATATAAATAGCATCTGAGAGCTTTGCATAAAGTCGCCCTGCCAGCGACTCCAGGCTAATCACTTTATTGCAGTGGAGCATTGTTCTTCATTCCAAATGGGAAATTAGATTTACCCTTTTGAAGTTTATTAATATCTTTAATCAAAGTCAGTCAGAGTTGTTGCAAAGAGACAAATGTTTTCATTATTGCTAAAGCTCAATTAAACAAACGGTTGTGTTGCCTTGGAGAGAACAGCTTCCTGACTCCTACCAGGCACAATATTGTGCAGTATCAGCATGAAATTTAAAGGAAGGATGGTTTTGATAGCAACAGCTGAATGATCTAAGCCAGGGAATAAACAAAATCTTCATTTATGATCAGATCCTATTACATGTCTATTAGAAAAAGCGAGGTCATTCAGGTTGGGCCATTACAAAGGAAAAGAGGTCTCTTGTCCTTTAATACAGGGATGTATTCATGCTAAAAAGTGTTTCCACAAGCAGTATGGGACCCCAGCTTTCCACAAGATAACTCATGAAACTCGTATTTCCCAAATGGGAGTAAAAGCAAATAGCCCACAGATCACCCAAACTGCCACAAAACCACACCCATATGTAGGTGTTTCTCTTTTATACCCCAAATGGGGGAACAGATTTAAATGGGTCAAGCCTTCCACAGCAGTAATACTATGCTGTAGAAGAAAAAGTGGCTAGTGGGATTGTGTTATAGTGTTCACTTGGGATGGAGGCTGAAGTACAGAAATGGTCCATTAATGTGTCCTGATATGAGTAATTATGGGTTGCTGGGGGGGGAGCGGAGACTGACCTGTGATCCTGCTTTCCCTGCTTTGGCGATCTAGCCATAACTTTTTTGGCTTTAAACTGAAGGGTTTTTCCCTCCATTTAGAATTAACTCTCTCTGCGTGAATACATATAAGCTGTTTTATATTGAAGCAGATGTTTCATTTCCTATATAGAATATGGATAACATTGTGACAGTCAAGAAGTCAGAAATGTCCAGTAAACTCCTGTATGGAATACACATCCATTTGCACCTGAAGCTCCCATGAGGAAGGAAGAAACAATGAAATGACTACACACAGAGTTCAAATATGGGAAAACACTGGATGTGATCCAAAAGAAATACTGGTGGAGCAAAAGCTTTCTGTTCTGGGCTTTCCTGTTGCCCAAGTGTGCAACTGAGCTTCCTGGTGTTAGGACACACCCATGCCCCCCCCCCATTAGTGGCCAATGGAGTATGGAGGTACCAGGGTGCCCTCCATCTTCACATGGGGAGTTGTAAAAAAGAAAATCTGTCACCTTCCTGAACCTCCAATGTTATAGTACACAACCTCCAATGTTATAGTACAAGTGCTCTATGCATCCGGGCAATGCCTGCTGCTGCTTCTCTCTTTCTCTCTCTCCTTCATCCACTAATTGGCTGTGGGTGTGCACTCTTACACCATCAGTCTGTGATTGCAACAGAGGATCTTTGCATAAGGATATGGATACCTTCCCCCCCCCTCAAAGGCCGCCAATGTCACCAATAGGATCATGGTCATAGCCCAGAACCTTGGTGGCTAAGCTTTAATATGTTGGGAAAATTCTGTGTATGGTGGATGGAGAGACTCTGGGTTTGCTAGGCAATAGCAATCTAAATGCCAATGAGGAACAAAATCCTAAACCCAACCACAACATGAAGTAGGAAACGCCAACAACGTTAATATTATCAATAAGACAGCTGCCAGACTCACCTGGCGGCCACTTTGCAAGGCTGGTAGGTCCCCCGATGACCACCCTCTTCATGGGCGGCAGGCATGGGCGCTGCCATTGCTGGGTTCTTCTTCCCAGCATCAAAGAAAGTTGTGGTCATTTATTGCCAATATATACATATCCATATCATTTTATGTTACAATATATTTCCAAATGTATTACTGTGTCTGTGTTTTATTGGTGGGTTAGGGTGAGGGGAGGGGGACCATGTCACACCTCGACACACAATTTTAACTATAATTGTACACACATTGGTGGACTTCTTTGTTCTCTGTAGGCCTTAATACCCTAAGGTTAATCTGACAGGGGAAAAAAAACTACCTGACACTTTACATAACCAGATAATTATACATTAGTCAAAATACTTTTGTTGTTTTATGCCTGTATATGTTTCCTTACAGAAGTTGTTGGAATTTTTTGATAGCTACAGGATGGTTACATGCAGTTTAGGGTTGCAGCAGTGGAGTTGCACTTGGATGCACCATTGTACCTAGGTGTGCATTTTGCGTGAGAATGCACCTTTAGTTCTGCCTTTGCTTGCACATTTCGTGCCTTGGTTCAGTTGCACAATGTTTGCCATTCAATAAAAGGGTTAGCTGGGTGGCACAGATAACTCATAACTCTGCATAAGGAGATTTACTCTATGGAACCTTAATCTTGACAATTGTGCCCTAACGGTTGAGCATGTAGGCACTACATGCAAAAAGTTAACAGTATTACAAGATTATCCTTGGGTTTTTTTTTTGTTTTGTTTTGTTTTGTTTTTTTCTGGGCTGAGAGGCCATGTTCTGGAATAGTTTCTTTCTGACGTTTCACCTGCATCTGTGGCTGGCATCTTCAGAGAATGGTTGGGTAGGAGTGTATGTGGAGTTTATATGCTGTGAACCCCTGTTGGGGAGGATATGTAAATTTGTGTAATTGAATGGTTAGTTTCTGGGTATAGAAATGTAAGGCTTGTTAGTGTCTGTTTGGCTAATGGTTGGTAGATGGGCCATTATCTACTGGAACTCCCCTTGCCCCTGGGTGGAATTCCTTTGTAAGTGTAGAGTTTTTATTCTATTGTTATTCAAAACTGGGAGCCAGATTTTTTTTTTATTTTATTTTTTTACTTTTAAGGTTTCTTCTTTCCTGCTGAAGTTGTCCAGGTGTTTGTGGATTTCAATAGCTTCTCTGTACATTCTGACATGATAGTTGTTGGCCTGGTCCAGGATTTCTGTGTTTTAAAATAGCATTTTGTGTCCAGGTTGGTTTATCACATGTTCTGCTACTGCTGATTTTTTTTGGCTGGCCCAGTCTGCAATGTCTCTCATGTTCCTTGATTCATGTTTGTACACTGCATTTAGTGGTCCTATGTAAACTTGTGCACAGCTGCATGGTATGCGGTAAAGTCCTGCAGCTTTGAGAGGTTCTCTTTTGTCCTTCACTGAGTGTAGCATTTATTGGACTTTCTTGATTGGTCTGTAGATTTTTTAGAGGTTGTGTTTCCTCATCAGTTTCCCTATTCTGTCTGTGACTCCTTTGATATATGGTAAAAATACCTTCCCTTTGGGTGGCTGTTTTTCATCTTCATTCCTGTGTTTTTTTTCTGGGTCTGGCTGCTCTTGTTGTGTCTGATCTGGAGTAACCATTAGCCTGTAGTGCCCAGTATAGGTGCCTCAGTTCATCCTCCAGGTAGTGGTGTTCACCGATCCTTTTTGCATTGTCTACCAAAGTTTTTATTGTGCTTCTGTCCTGGGTGATGACTGGAGTTCTTGTCTAGGTATCTGTCTGTGTGTGTGGGTTTTCTGTATACCTTGTAGCCTAACCATAGGTTTGGTTTGTGGATGACTAGGACATCCAAGAATGGCAGTGTTCCTTCCTTCTCTTTTCCCATCTTGAATTGGATATTTGGGTGGATGTTGTTCAGGTGGTTCAGGAATAAGACCAAATCTGTCTCCAGGTTTCAGTTCGATGTTGTTGATTTTTTTCTATGAAGTGCAAAAAGGATTATGTGAAGTGACCATGCTATGTATTGTGGTTTGTTTCTTGGAATGCAGTCAAAGATGATTGCCTACTGTGATGGATTCCCTCTCCAGGCTAGCCCCACAATTCCAACCCTTAGGCTCCTGTCACTCACCTTGCCTCTTTTCCCCTCTTAATCCTTTTCTGGAATTGGTACTTGGGCCTCTAGGTGAACTTTATGTGGACCAATGGATGTTATTCTTTGGGTTCGCTATCATAAGTGTGACTAGATCCTCTATCAAAATTAACAGGAACAGTGAGACACAGTTGTTAAAAAAGAATAAATGAGTAGAAGTTTATTAAGATGCATTCAGATAACACATTAATCCCTGAACTATTTAATCATTCACAACCCCCCCCAACCCTATTTAGTTCTTCCTTCTGGCTGATACTTCCATCTTTATTACAGCTTTTCCTTGTCTCTAGGCCATATTTTTCCCTGTCTCTAGGCCATCTTTCCCCTATCTACCTTCTGTCAGAGATAAGCCTTAGTTTTGTATCATTTCTCCCCCTGGAAGCTCTCCTTCACAACATACTCTGAGCTGTGATTGGCTTGCACTAACCAGGCTTGCCCAACTCCTCCCTTCACACCTACTAATCACCATAGATCCTTGCTTCTTTGTTGGCATGACTTTTGTAATTAACAGATTACTGTAGTTCAAATTTATGGGAAAGGAATGAGTCAGAGCAATCCCATCATTCTCTCTCATCTTTTGAACACATTACATTGCCTGCAAAATCATCACCCAAGTCTTCAAGCCCAGATTCCTTGTATAATTCTAGTAATTTTGTTAAAAGACATGCTTATAACAATGATGGGGTAGCTTTTGCATGCACAACATAGGTTTCCTGATTGAAATCAATGAGGCTCAACCAATATAGTGAAGCTAAGCAGGCAGCTCGAGTATTTGCAGGATCAAGTGCTGCTGCAGCCAATTTACCAGAGATTGATTGGGGTGAAGATTGTAAAGCTTTGATTCACTTGTAAGGGCTTCCCAGGTTGGCTTTGCACAAAATAGTTTGGTAGCTAGGGAGAGCAGCAAGGGTTATACCAGGTTGTGAACTGGGCTAGCTGTTTCATGTCCCCTTTCCCTTAGGTTTGTGACTCATGATTTGTCAAGTAAAGCTTTTAATGGCATGTAGTTAAATGTTATTCAGTTAAGAAATTGTGTTGAGGACATTGCATGCCAACTCTGGTTCCAAAATACCAGTAAATTGCATCTGTTCAGAACTATATCCACAACAGACACATCATTCAGGCAATATGGAGATAGTATGCTATCTAGTGCTGTGCTTGGAGCTGAATGACTGCCACTGGCAGAGTGTTAGACTTAAGATTTACCATGGACTACGCTAGAAAAAGCTGGGAGGAATTGTAATTCAACATCTGGAGGACCACAGGTTTTACACCATTGCTGCAGATGACAATTTCTTGCAAATACACATTTATTATTTTGAGCACAAAACCAACCTAGGCCAGATAATATACAGACAAAATTTTACATAGCCAGGTTTCATTTATTAGCAATAAAACACCAGCAGTACATGTAAGAAATCAGACTCTACATGTCTGTTAGCCATTCCTAAAACAATCTTGTTAACAAGATACTGTCAAGATTAAGAAATCAAAGCTATGTCTACCTCAGTTTTCCTCCCACTCAGCATTAAGCTTATATACCAATTTGTCCTTGTGTTAAATGCCTAATGTGGATTTAAAAAAAGAAAAAAGAAAACATTACAAAGGAAAGCCTCACTTATACCAATGGATTTATTTTGTAAAATGGAAGTAATCGATTTGAACTGCCTCCTTATATAAACTATCTCTGAGGAGAGATGTGATACCTGAAACAGAGTTATGTTTCATTTGAGAAGTTGTTGTCGCTTTTTATTTCATCTAGCCCGAGAAAGCAGGACAGTTTGTCTTCATAGTTTCCCTCTGAATTGGGGCATTTTCTCCACACCATTGACACTCATAGTTTCATGGCTGTTTCTGATAGAATGGAGACTTGCTATGGGGAAATTGAAAGGAAATATCAACTAGTCATCTAAAACAATTTTCACCAACCCTCTTGTAAGAGGGTATTCTCAAAGAGCACATGAGATAGCATCACTGTATCACTTCAGACTACAGATGATTGACTGAGCACCTGATTGAATGCTGCTTGATATAATATATATATATATATATATATATATATATAATATATATTTAAAAAGAAAATAATTGCACATAGAAATCTAGCAAGTCAGAAAGAATGCTTCTTGCCCAAATTCTTCCTTTACTACAATTCTGTCTATTTCTGTTACCCATTTTTAGAATCCTAAGTTTGACTCAATATAAATTTTGAGAGCTCTTTAAAAATGTTCACTTGACTGTGACATAAACGTTTGGATGCATTTCTCTGCACATTTCTCCTAATAATAATATGTGCATTTATGTGTATCATTTTTCATAATATTTACTTTCCTGCAAGCAATTTTCCTATTACAAATCATGTTTACTGTGATTTTCACAAATGTATGCATCTTTGTGTTCACTTTTCCTAGCAGTCATATTTTGTATGCATTTTTAAAACAACTGTGAACCTCCATTGTAAAGTTTGGAGAAGTGAGATTTCAAACAACAGTGGAGTTTCAAGACACACATTTGTTAAAAAACAAACAAAAAGAAAATGGAAAACCTATGAACATTAGATTAATTCTTATAAAGTGCAAACCAGGGGGCATAACTGGATCTAGCGTTGTGGAGGCACTGTATCTCCTCTCAATTTTGTTAGCAGTCCTCCCACAGTTGTTCTTACTTATAGGGCAGAGGAGGCCAAAGTGTGGCGAGTGAGTGAATAGAGTGGGTCCTCACTATCTTCTGGTGTTTGGTTTCAGAACCCTCCGTGGATACCAAAATACATGGATGCACAAGTCCCAATGGTGTGGTAAAATGGTGTCCCTTATATCAAATGGTAAAACCAAGGTTTGTGTCATGTATTGGCTTCTGCAGACTCAGTAACTAGCAGTTTCAGAGTTAAACAGTAAACTTTATTGGTACAGTAATCTAAAGAGCTAACCCTACAAGTTTGTTGCTCAGAATGAAACTTATTTACAAAGCATTCAGTTAAAAACTACTTACAGTCTACAAATATGGCAGGCTATATAGTCATTTTCTATCCATCATCCCCACTCCTTGTTCTCACTGAGAGTGGGTACCTCCCATATTTCTCATGGCAAAGGCCAGGTGCAAACTTTAATCAAAGCAGTTACAGACATAGAACTTATCCTCCTTTCTCACAGACGACATACTTGTTAGGAAGTTCAAAGCTCCTTTCTCCCAGCTACATACTTGTTATCATCATCATCATCAGTCATCATCATCAGTGTTTATTGCAGTTAACAACCCATAAGGCAAATCAAAGTCATTAAAATACATTATAAAATAAAATTACATTACTTATATAAATGTCATTAGTACGTATCTATTACATTTCTAAAATGTACATATCATCTAAAAGAACTCTAAGTTCATTTAAAACCATACAGAAAGGGCAAATCAAAGTCATTAGAATATCTTATAAAAATAGAATTACATTATATACATTTCATTACTATGCTTGTTATCAAGTACAAAGGAATGTAAACATAATTAGCCACAAACTGAAACAGCAGAACTGAATTTGGCAGAAGAAGGTCATATCCTGGACCAATCCTGACAGTTTGCTTTTTGGATTTTTTTTTTTGGGGGGGGTATTTTTAAGCTGTGGAAAGTGGAATCTGTGGGTGCTGAATCTGTGGATATGGAGGGCTCACAATGAAGCCCGCAGGGCTGTTTTTGTGACCTTCAGGATTAAAAAGAAATCCTCAAAGCGAGATGCTCCAAATTGCCCTCTAGGGGGATTTGTTCTGCACTGAACATAAAACTTGTGGGGGACATTTTACCACATTTCTAGGCCACTTTATTAGGCTTGCCAGTTCTGCATCACCCCAGGCCTTGAGGTTTCCAGACCAAAACGTGAGACTTAGGGATGGCCCCTGGTGAGGTCATTAAGCATTATGTATTATGTATGGACTACATATGCTCACAGCTACTCATGTTCTCCCCCACCTCCCTCCCTCTCTCTATCTCTCTCACACACATTCACAGAGAGGAGGGAAGATGGAGAGGGGGGAGAGAGAATGAACATATTTTCCCATTTAAAAATTAAGACAGAAAACTTAGTTAAAAGAGCTGTTTACTGATAACGGTGAAATGGAGGGGGGATTATTCCTTCTCACTTACTTAGGGAGATGGGATAAGGAACATTTAATGTAGCCTGCTTGTTTCTAGACAGAGGTGGATGTAGAGCAGAGCGGAGGGATGTGGTGCTATAGGGAGGTGGTTGGGGTACTCACTGTGGTCACAGGACAGACCCCAGATTCATCTAGCACCAGCAGGGACCCTGAGGATGGCCACACAAGGCAACCTGATGCAGGAAACAGCAGCAACAACAGCAGAAACTCCATGAGCCCTTGAAGACTGAGGCATCGAGCTGGAAGGGGAGAAGCTGGATGATGCAAGAGGAGCGTGTGGAGAGAGGGTGGAGAGTGGGGAATTAAAAAGGGAAGGGAGCCTGCAGAGCAAGTAGAAAGAGGTAGACAGAGAGCTGAGGGGAAAGGGAGAGATGGAATGCAGAGCAGCTAAGGAAGATATTGTGATTGTTGTTTCTGTCAAATTAGTATGGAGGCCAAGGGAAGAAGAGTCCTCCTGCCCCACATAGGGTGGGCTATTCCTACAAGGGTGAGCCCTGGTGCTACTTATGACTAGAAGGGAAGGAAGAAGCTAAATAAATGCATAGCCTCCCAGGAGAGTCTTTGTGAGTTGAAGCAACAAATTAATTCAGCCTTGCAAAGTGTAACAACTTACTGTTCTATACTAGCTGACCTAGAGACTTGCACACCACCCTTTCCTCTTGCCCAGAGCTAAATCCACCAAAATGGGAGAATTTGTACCCTTCTTTCCTGCCTGGAGATGCCCCATGAAAACTGGAGACTCAGGACCGGAACCTGAGATTTGATAACCCTAGATTATAGGCCCAGGAAGCACACCAATTTCCCATAGAGGGCATTTGAGGACATGTTTGGGACAAAAATTTGAACCTGTGTGTGTGGGGAGGGTGCATAGTGAGGATGCAGCCCTCCAAGGTATACTGCAGGGCAATACATCCCCCTAGCCTACCACAGTAGCCAACCTATTTTTCTAGAGAAATTCTGCTGGTGTGGAACCTCTGAAGGGTTAGGGTCCACCACTGGGAGAGCCTCCATACAACTCATTACAGCTACATGGAGAGTGCAGGTTAAATCAAGAGTGGAGTCTTGATCCCCCCATGTGCCTCTGGTCAACCCAAGCTAATTTCTTCCCCACCCATATCCTTGGCATACTCTTTTCCATATACAATGATTGCTATATATGTTTCATGTCAAACCTCTAAGGAGCTTCAGTTATCTCTGGGATATCAGTTCAGAGCAAAGTAAGCAGGCAAGGAAGCAACATGCCTGCCTAATGAAGAATTCATTACTACAGTACTGTGTCTAGGGCATATGAAGGAGACACACAGATATAACAGATGCTTTGCATCTGAATCTGAAATGGTACAAGCACTTCATCTGCTGTTTGTAATGAGGCCTAAACCATACATAGGTGATGGGAGACCTTTAATTAGATTGCAAATGGCCAATATGTTGGGGTGTGAATCCTCACTTGTCACAAGAATATGAAATGTCTTTTTTCCCCTCATTGCCTAACTCCAGAACATATTTTCTGTTCATCTGATTGAAAGTTTTGGCATTTTCATGAATTATTTTTACACTGATTGCATAACTGCACAATTTTGTGATTGTTCTAAATGACAAAAGATGTTGTCCTGTTATATGGACTGTTAAAAATGAGAAGCATCAGATGGGCTGTTTGTGTCATTTTGATCAATCACCCATGCCTTTGGGCTTGTAGTGCATATGTGCTTTGCTTCACAAGTGGAAAAGGCATATGTTTGTTTGTTTGCTTCACTGAGAGCTTTCATTTTCTTTTTCTCCCCTCATTTTTTGGAGGTGAGAAATCCCACATGATTAACAAACTCTTAACGAGCTGTCTTGATGAGAAGTAGTAGTTTAGCAATATTTATTTACCTCCCTGAGGAGATTATCAGACAGGAAGGAAAAAAGTGTTCCTGTCCCACAATCTCCTCTCCTGACCCTGTTCCATCACAATAGCAGAGCTTTTCAGACCTACCTTTAGTAGTGTCAACAGGGCAGCCCAGGAGTGAATGGAGCTGTAACAGAGCTTTGTTCACTTCCTGGAGTGAAATCCCACAGACTCTCGCGAGAAGGTGCAAGTGTGGGAAATTCAAAAATAAAAAGCAAACTACAGGAGAAAAAAAAGTGACAGTAAGCACAAAAACACATTTTAAAACTTCCAAGGAAACCAGGGAAGGTTTTGGTTTTGGTTTTGGTTTTTTGTTTTGTTTTGTTTTTTGTATGTCACTTACTTTGATGTCCCAATCTCACTAGGAAGTATTCTGGTAGGAACCTCCCATTGAGGCTGGGATCTCACCAGTCAAATGGGGCACCATTTTAGTCGCTGTCAAATCCTTAACAGAAACTGAATGGGGATGTATTGACGGCTTCTCCCATCAATAAAAAGCAGTGTCGGTGGAATGGCTGCAGAATGGGTGCATAATGAGGGAGGAATGACATCATCTTAAAAGGGAGCCCTTTAGCTATCTCCTGGTGTTTCTGTAACACCACTTTTAATGCATCTGATAATCTCCTAAGACTTAGAAAGTTGCAGTGTTCCTGCTAATATGCCCCTCTTGTCATTTTCTGGCATTAGCTTGGTGCCCAGCACAGATTCCTGAGCAACAGAGATCAAGGGAACTGTGCTAAACATTTTTAATGTGAGCTATTAAGCTAAGTTTGCAATTTTATCAGGTGAACATTTTTGGTTCAGACAGGACTTGCACTCATAAACTTGTAGCCACTGTAAACAAGTTGCCATTTATTTAAGTGGTAGTGTATTTTTAAAAAAATAAACCCAACACTCTTCTTTTGATTTTATATATCTGTTTTATCTGCCTTTTACTCTGCATTTGTATTTTGCTTTGCATTTTACTACTGTTAGCCACCTTAAGCACCATTTGGTGAGAAGGTGAGATACAGATTTAACAATCTATAAATCAGATTTCCCCTTAAAAACAAACAAGCAACAAACTGAGTTACTTATTCTGCCTTTAAATGCAGAGGGAAGAGCTGAGGGGACACATGAAAACAGAGGAATGAACAATAACAACAAAACCTAAAGCTGGACTAGACACTAACAGACAAACAAACATTTACTGTTCAACTGCCTGAATATAAGAAGAAAAATCATGTTGTTTACCAAGTATATATTGATTTCAACTGAGCTCACTCTCAAATAAGTGGGTATAGGATTCCAGCCCAAGATATCCAAGACAACAAGTGAGTTGGGTTGCCAGGTTTCAGTTTTTCCCATCTAACACAACCAGAAAATCTAAGGCTTAAATATAACATTTAGTTCCAACTTGACTAGACTCATTGAATGAAGAGAACTTAGATAATTGCCAATTTAGTAAGTTCCCACTGATTTGGTGGGTCTAGTCTATCTGGGACTAAACTTTGCATACCCTTGAGATTCACCTCTTCCTTTATACAGTATCTTTATCTGGACAAAGCATTACCTGTTTAATTTCTGGGCATGTTGAACTACACATGTCTAAACTAGGAGACTATTCATTATCTTCAGTGCTCAGTCATTCATCACTTTATTTATGTACACCCTTTCCTCTTCATGCAAAACAAACAGCCAAACAAAAATGTAGCCATGCAAATATAATAACTTAATAGAATCTGATGGCTGTATATAATAGCCAAACATAAAAGCTAGAGATATCTATATAATCCTGCCTTTTATCTGCGGAGCATAACCAAACATATCAGCATTAAACAAACAGTCTATCTGATTATAACAGAGCCAGCAAAAAACTGTGGAAGAACTAGACTGTTGTTTCTTCAGAACATGTTTCAGCTCTGAGCCCAAAGGATTAGGCAACTATTTTAAAATGAATTTTAATAGGACCCCTGGGATCCTATTTGGGTCAAAAGATGACTCAAAAATTAATTTATAAATAAATAATTTTTCTCTTAGCATCTTAAATGGCTTTGCCGTTAACTGCTGTTAAGTCGACTTCAATGTATGGAGACCCTATGAAGCATTTCCATAAATACTGTAATATGCATGTTCTAATAAGGGCAATTGTAGTGGAAACTAAGGAGATTTTCACATGGGCAATATATTCCAGGCAGCGATCGGGGCAGAAACGGAGCTGTTCCTGAAGCAGCGCCCTGTTTCACACGCCCCCTGCCTTCTCTCGAACTTGCATTGTCTTTGTTCTGTGCAGCTTCCAGTTCCCTCCTGGTATCTTCCATCATTTTTTAATAACAAAGGTTCCTCGTTATTAAAAATGATGGAAGATACTGGGAGGGAACTGGAAGCTGCACAGAACGAAGATGGCACAAGATCGAGAGAAGGCAGGGGGTGTGAGAAACAAGACACTGACTGCTTCAGGTACAGCCCCGTTTCTGCCCCAAATACTCCTTGGAATATATTGCCTGTGTGAAAGTCTCCAACATCCATATTTTCATAGGGAAAAGGGGGGATGGTGGCAGACACAGCTTGCCATGCAGCTGCATTGTCTAATTAATTTCCCCCATACTAGATGGTGAGCTGCCCAGAGTTATTCAGTTAACTTCATGGCTTAACCATGGTTAAACCCAGGATCAGAATTTAGGACTTGAAGGAGAGAGGTCTCTCAGTGGCAAAACACATGTTTTGCAAACCAGGGCTGCAATCCTCCATGACTTAGAGAAGCAAGAGCACTAAGATGGCCAGGAGATCTGCTTTCATAAGATGGGAAAGGAAGCATGTGTATGCAGAGTGCAGAAGAAGGATCAAAACGGGAAATGTGCTAGTGCAGCCTGTTGGGATTCTTAAGGCCAGGTCTGCACACAAGAATGGGTTTGGGGGAGGGTTGCATTGGAGATGCTTCAACAGCTCAGCATAGTGTAGTGGTTCCACATGCAGGTCTATGCTACACTGAAACATTTGCCACTCCCAGTCTTAAGTGTAGAGACACAAAAGGCCCCCTCCCAGTCATATTTTTTATTTATTTATTTATTTATTTATTTATTTATTTATTTTTGAGAGCAGGAGGACCACAGACATTTCTGTGAAGCTCCTGATTTTCTCCAAGCATGAATGGCTATTGCGGAGGGGGGGGGGGCTTTAGAAACTCTACATAGTTCTGGGGAAACAATAGAGTCTGTTTGAAACCAGGAGGATTTGTGTAGACAGTCCTGAGCTTGATAAATTAATGCTTAACTCCGTCTAAGGGAACTTCCTATGCTGATTATGTCATTCTTCCACATTACACAGGATTGAAGTGGGAGTTTTGCACCATTCTGTCACCTGCCAGGGAGGAAGGTGACAAAAGTGAAAGCTATCTTTACTAGCTGAGTGAAAGGAGGAGGAATGTTTGAAGCTGCAAATCCTAGTGAAAACTACTACATTTGGGTTATGCACAGGCTCCCAGATTTAGTTTATGGACTTTTTCAGACTAGCATCGAAATACGCTGTAATTCCATGACTGAGGAAAATGGAAACATAGTGGCATTATTACACTTATTATCGCACATCGCTGTAATTGCATGAAAGAACTGCCACGGAATTATCACACAACCACCACTAACACTTTATGAATGGGACTTTACTTCCATGATTTAGCATTGGTGAGATTTCGGCAGTTCTTGTAAGAAGAACTCTTTTTTTGATGAAATTACCAGCTTGGTAGATGAAGGGAACAATGTGGATATCGTATACCTTGATTTCTGTAAGGCCTTTGACAAGGTTCCCCATGACATTCTTGCAAACAAGCTTGTAAAATGTGGGCTAGACAAGTTAATTGTTCAATGGATTTGTAATTGGTTGACTGGCTGAACCCAAACGGTGCTCAGCAGTGGCTCCTCTTCGTCTTGGAAAGATGTGACCAGTGGGGTGCCACAAGGTTCGGTCTTGGGCCCAGTGCTATTCAACATATTTATCAATGACTTGGATGAGGGAATTAGGGGCATGCTTATCAAATTTGCAGATGACACCAAATTGGGAGGAGTAGCTAATACCGTAGAGGACAGGATCAAAATTCAAAATGAACTGGATAGGCTGGAGAGCTGGGCCAAAGCTAACAAAATGAAATTCAATACGGAGAAGTGTAAGGTACTGCACTTAGGGCAAAAAAATCAAATGCATTGATATAGGATGGGAGAGACCTGGCTGAATGAGACTACATGCGAAAGGGATCTAGGAGTCCTAGTAGACCACAAGTTGAACATGAGTCAACAGTGTGATGCGGCAGCTAAAAAGGCCAATGCGATTTTGGGCTGCATCAATAGAAGTATAGTGTCCAGATCAAGGGAAGTAATAGTGCCACTCTATTCTGCCTTGGTCAGACCTCACCTAGAATACTATGTCCAGTTCTGGGCACCACAATTCAAGAGGGATATGGACAAATTGGAGAGTGTGCAGAGAAGGGCGGCTAAGATGGTGAAAGGTCTGGAAATGATGCCTTATGAAGAGAGGCTTAGGGAGCTGGGTATGTTTAACCTGGAAAAAAGACGGTTAAGAGGCGATATGATAGCCCTGTTTAAGTATTTGAAGGGGTGTCACATTGAGGATGGAGCAGGCTTTTTTCTGCTGCTCCAGAGACTGGAACACGGAGCAATGGATGCAAGCTCCAGGAACAGAGATTCCACCTCAACATTAGGAGGAATTTTTTGACAGTAAGAGCTGTTCGGTAGTGGAACACACTCCCTCGGAGCGTGGTAGGATCTCCTTCCTTGGAGGTCTTTAAACAGAGGCTGGATGGCCATCTGTCAGGGATGCTTTGATCGTGATTTCCTGCATGGCAGGGGGTTGGACTGGATGGCCCTCGTGGTCTCTTCCAACTCTACAATTCTATGATTCTATGATTCTATGATAAGATACAGGCACGCTTAAAAACACCAAAACCTGCTTAAATTGCAAAGTAAACACACTTAAACAAACATAAAAACATACAAACAAACCGGGACAATGTGAAGTCGAAGGCTTTCATGGCTGACATCCATAGGTTTTTTGTGGTTTTTTTCTGGGTTGTGAGGCTGTGTTCTAGAAGTTTTCCAGGACTGGTAACCAAATTATGTTTACTTTTAGGGTTTCTTCTTTCCTGTTGAAGTTGTCCAGGTGTTTGTGGATTTCAATAGCTTCTCTCTGTGGTCTGACATGATAGTTGTTTGCCTGGTCCAAATTTTTTGGTGTTTTCAAATAACATTTTGTGTCCAGGTAGGTTTATGACATGTTCTGCTACTGCTGATTTTTCTGGCTAGCCCAGTCTGCAGTATCTCTCATGTTCCTTGATTTGTGCTTGCACACTGAGTTTAGTGGTCCCTATGTAAAGTTGTCTGCAGCTGCATGGTATGTGGTAAACTCCTGCAGCTGTGAGAAGGTCTCTTGTCCTTGGCTGAGTGTGGCATTTTTTTGGATTTTCTTGGTTGGCCTGTAGATCGTTTGGAGGTTGTGTTTCCTCATCAGTTTCCATATTCTGTCTGTGACTCCTTTGATGTATGGTAAAAATACCTTCCCTTCGGTTGGCTGTTTTTCTTCATTCCTGTGGTTTATTCTGGGTCTGATAAACCTCGTTCAGAGTCTTTATTTCATTACTCACCACAATTGAGAACCTTTTCTCTCTTTATGTGCCTTGCTTCCTTCTACCTCTCACAGCCCATGCTTTTACTCCATCTCTTCTCTTTGTTCCCTATGGAAGTAAAAGATCCCTCTTTGGACAAATTGCCAGACACAACTGTACACCTCAAAATTTTAGCACATATTACTGCCCTTGTCTCTTTTTCTGTCTTTTCCCAACTCTTTCCTTTTCATGTCCATTTTCTTTCCTTATTATTCTCCTTCTGTGTACTCATGTGTGTGTGTACTCTAGAATGTGTGTGATATATGTAACACAATGCCAGCAGGACTGCATAAAGGGATGAAGAAATAGAACTGAATAAGAGGAGCTGAAGGGAATAATGAGGAACACAGAAGTTAAAAATTCTTGAAATAAATTGGCATACTAGGTGCGTATGCAAGGAATAAAGACATTAACATATCATTAATTTCATCTTTTTACTTACTTTGAAAACATCAGGTACAATAAACAGGTCTTGACTAAAAATAGTCTGCCTTCACTACATAGTAGTACCAGTTTGATACAACTTTTTAGCTGTCCTGTCTCCATTCAAATGAATCCTGGGATTTGTAGTTTGGTGAGACAGGTTTAGTGCACTCCCCTAGACTACAGCATTATTGCTCTTTAGCAGACAATTCTGTCCACCCCACCAGACTACAATCCCATGGGAGACTACTGGATGGATCCATAACAATTACAGTGGTGTGAAACTGTTATAAGCCAGAAGTGAATGTTTAATTATAGGAAATCCAGATATACTGGTACATTGAAAATATATGTATATACTCAATACAGTAGTGTAACAAGAGAGACCACTCTGTGCATTTTTATACACATTTAATTGAGATACATTTAATATCAGGCCCTCCATGAGGCTGATGAGAGATTTCAAGTCAGGGCTAGAGTATGCTCGCCCCATATGTACATGCCAAAGGACAGGACACAATAAGTTTTTCACATCAAGTGAAGGTGAAATGGAATTCCTTTGAAGTTTCCAATAATAATATCATGTCTTTCCTGAGAGTTTCCAGGAGGAAACATCCTCTACATCACTTCAAAAGTTAGCTGGAAATCTCATTGTTATGTGAGGACCGGTTTCCTTATCTCCCCATCTACATCCCAAAGAGAGTTGTGTGTCCTCCATCAGTTTTGAAAATTTTCCTTTTCCCCACAGTGCTAACTCATCCAGAGTTTCCTTTGGGATCTTCTGATAAACAATTGTCTTTCTCTCTAAATTGCCCCTTCAAAGGAGATTTTGCATATAAATATACACCAAAATCTCATCTTGGTATGCTCAGACCCCTCTTTCCTTCTGTCTCCATGTCAGTCCAGTTCTGGGTACCACAATTCAGAAAGGATATTGACAAATTGGAGCGTGTCCAGAGAAGGGCAACTAAAATGGTGAAAGGTCTGGAAACGATGCTTTATGAGGAGAGATTTAGGGAGCTGGGTATGTTTAGCCTGGAAAAAAGACAGTTAAGAGGCGATATGATAGCCCTGTTTAAGTATTTGAAGGGATGTCACGCTGAGGATGGAACAGGCTTGTTTTCTGCTGCTCCAGAGACTGGAACACGGAGCAATGGATGCAAGCTCCAGGAACAGAGATTCCACCTCAACATGAGGAGGAACTTTTTGACAGTAAGAGCTGTTCGGCAGTGGAACACACTCCCTCGGAGCGTGGTGGGGTCTCCTTCCTTGGAGGTCTTTAAACAGAGGCTGGATGGCCATCTGTCGGGGATGCTTTGATCAAGATTTCCTGCGTGGCAGGGGGGTTGGACTGGATGGCCCTCGTGGTCTCTTCCAACTCTGCAATTCTATGATTCTAGAGTCAGTACTCCTTTCTTCCCCGCTTCTCTGCTTTATTTCTCTTCTCTTCCGAATCTCTCTCTCTCACTGCTAAACAAAGACTCCTTCCCTCCCACTTAGTCTCTCTTCTTGCCAGACAAAGGCTTATTTTCTCCCACTTCTAATTTTCCCCTCCCCTTCTCTTTAACCATGCACCATCTGCCTTTGCAAGCTACTCACAAGGAGTTTTTCACTTCAGAGCAGTACAGTATTGCCTCAATATGCCTTCATCTAACCCACTTTTTAGATTCTTTCTACTTTTCTTCAATAGTTCTTGTGAGTGTGCTGGATGAATGGATGTGGTGTGAATGCAGTTTTAAGTCACTTCCAATAAAGATTTCAAGGTTATTTGTTTTCCGTGACTTGTAGTCTCTCCAGTCAGTACTGGTATAACTGGGTAAAAGGCCCTGTAGTTACACAACCTCTCACATGCCAACTGAGCTAATTTAAATTCCCCAAAGCAAGATCATGACACTGATAGATTTCCATGGACACACTAGCATTTCGCATAACAGTAGTCAGTGGAAGATAATGTGTTGCTTTGTGCTTCTGTTGTTCTCATTATACATTCTCCTACCTAATCTCCTCCATATTCCTAAAGAACAATAGATGAAATATTGCCCAGTCTTTTCCTCAACTGTATTTTAGGGAAGGTCTTGGAAGCATTTGTCCTTCCAAATGATGTGGGGATTACAACTCCCATCATCCCTGTCAACCTGTAAGGCTAGCTAGGGCTGTTGGAAGCTTCTTTCCAACAACATATAGAGGGCCGCACATCCTCCTACTCCGGCTCTAGAGAATTTCAGTGATAGTGTAGACTCATGCTTGATGATGTGTATGTCAAAATGCTTCTCAGATATAATCAATGGGTTGTTTTTTAAATAAATAAATAAATGCATGTATGTACTTCTTAGGACAAAGCAAAGCCTACATCAGCAGCCAAGTACATAAAATGGAGATTTCTTTTCATCAGAATCAGTGACATAACCTCATCTGCCTCCAAAGTGGTCGGTGTGTATAGCATTGCAAATTATTCATGGCAATGCAAGATACATGGGCTTGTACTGTCGGAGAAAGGATGTCGTGCTGGCGGCGTACTTGGCTGTGAATTTTTGATGAGGCCTTGCATAAATTGAAGCATTGCATACATTTCCAAAGGAGATTACACAGCTACATCAATAAACAGCATTAAAAATCAAGTTTCTGAAAAACCGGAGGTGGGCGGAAGGGTGGGGGGAAGAGAAATGAATGCTGCTAATACACAACAGAGCACTTCTCTTTTACTTGCTCAAGCAAATCTTGACTTGAAATCTTTGTACATTTTCTTTTTAAACCAAGGAACAATGTTGGGGTACAGAGATGGTTATACAATGAGCTCTGCAAAGCTGAGGAGCCAGGTATTCCTATTTGATTTAAAATGTATTCAATAATAATTTTTTTTCAAATAGCAGGGCTGGACTGGAGGCTTTGGGGAGCAAGGCTTTTCTTTTACTAGGAATATACTTCAGTAAAGCAATTGCTAGTTTTTTTTTTTTTTTTAAGCAATTTTTCCTATTCTCCTAGTAGAATGAGGCAGCTGCTTCAGGCTAAGATATTGGGATAAATATGCCCTCCCTTAATTTTCTTCATGAGTCCCCACCTTTGGCCATTTTACTCTCTTGGAGAACTGAGTTGTATGCTACTTCCTCAGAATGTAGTTCCCTCAGGTGTAGTGGAAGATTTTACATTGCTGGTCCAGTCAGCTTCTTTACATGGAATGGGGGGAGCTCTATCATGTTCTTTGCTCCAGGAAGCAAAATGTTCTTTTGTTTCACCATCTGTGTGCATAACTCATGACAATATAACATAAAGGACAGATCTCTACTCTGAGAAGCATGTATGTTAAATTTCCAGATGGTGGTGTTAAAATAAAGGGACATTAAGTGTTGTTTGATTTAGTCAGCTGTGCCCTAATTCAACAAGAGGGCATGCATATGGGTAGGGAAGAGGCATATTCCTAGACTGAAGCAAAACAATGCATACAGAACAGTTCTCCAAGCATATCTATGCTCCCAATTCTGTTTCCATGTAGCAATCTCATCAAAACAAATGACATTACTGAATACTAGAACTGGATCATAATGGTGAATTTAAGACTGTGGAGATTTTCAGACTACACTGTTATAGTGTTACTATTCCACTTTAATTGCTTTGGCTTCCTGCTGTGGAATTCTGGGGTTTGTAGTTTAGTGAGACCTAAGAGCTCTCTGGCTGAGAGTTGTAAATGCCCCTCCCTAAACTGCAAATCCCAGGATTCAACAGGAGGCAGCCATAGCAAATAAAGTGGAATAGTAACACTATAACAGTGTTGTCTGAAAATCTAGTGTGTTACTCAACTTCATTATGAGCAGAGTCCAAACTCCATGGAAGCTCAGGCCAGGCTCATAAGGATTTGTCTCAGTGTCATCACTCCCTGCTGTTATAGGGAGTATTCCTTTCCTCCCAGTTTTACCTAGTGGTAGCTGAAGCAATTTTATTTACCTGTGGCCACTTCCTGGGACACCTTCATACCCCTTGTATCTTAAAAACTATTAGACAAGTGTCACAGGTCTCAGAGAACCTGGGAAATGTAGTACAGTGAGCCCTCCACATCCACTGATTCTTTATCAATGAATTCAACCATATTTAAATATTGAAAATATTTTTTAAAAAATGAAATCCAAAAAGCAAACCTTGCTATTTCCCATTTTATATAAGGGACACCATTTATTATGCCACTGTATATAACTGGACTTGAGCATCCACAGATTTTGGTATCCATGGAGGGTCCTGGAACCAAACTTCAGTGGTTAAGTATTATAGATAATTTGATCACTCAGAATATAAATTACACATCTGAGGGCTCCTTGCACTTAGTGTGGTAATCACCTTAAACATAAGGAGTATTGTGGCATTTCCTGGTTACCTGAAGTCCACACTAAGTACTCCAGAGCCATACAAAACAATTTTATTTATTCCTTATTTGTTTTAAATGCATATTGCAGTGACTGTTCTGATAGGATAGAATAGCTTAAAGAAATGCTTGGAAGAGAAGGAGAGAACCCAAGGTGAGAAGAGCAACTGGGGAGAAAGACAAGACAAAGCAGTAGCACAATGAAACAGGGGTGTGGAGAAGGAAAAATAAAGCAGTTGAGTAGTGAAGAGAAAGGACTTTATCACACAAGGCTTGTACAGCATGATTACAGCTGTATAACAACTTTGATGGGTGTACCTTATCACACAAGTTTCTCTCTGTTTTGTTGACAGTTTATATTCAACTTGTTATTGGAGCACACCATTTATTGACAGGGGAAACCTTTCAATGGTTCTCAAATCTCACTACCTTTCCATGACAGTTCGCTGTGTGATCGGTCCCATCCACTGCATTAGCAAGATACCGGCAGTCACATGGCATCAGTGGGCATGATTCTTCCCCTCTCCCTTCCCCATCACTATTCCAAAACAGACTCATTTTCCTTTTATTTTCTGTTTCTTTTCCTCTTTATTTCCCCCCATCATATTGCCATAATTGCAAAATTGCAGCAAAAATAAAAATAAAAAATACCAAAAGGCATGCTGGGTAGGGCATAGATCAGAAAGGTGGAGCTACAGCACTGGTGCAGAAGACAGATCATGTGAGTATAGACCACTAAAGCAGCGATTGCACGATTCATGAGGGTTGTGATAAGTAATATTCCCAAACCAGTAAGTTTCCATTTCCTGAAGTAAGGCTGGCTTGATAAAGTCCAAAGAGGAAAAGACAAAAAGAGTAATCTTAAGGCTTCAGCTCCAGGGGCAGGGGGAACAATGAGAGCTTTTCGTAAGTGGAATATACTGCTTTGGAGTGTGGTGGAGTCTCCTTCTTTGGAGGTTTTAAACAGAGGCTGGATAGCCGTCTGTCAGCAATGATTTGATTGTGTATTCCTACATGGCAGGGGGTTGGACTGGATGGCCCTTGTGGTCTCTTCCAGCTCTATGATTCTATGAACATCAGCCCTTTAGCTATTAAGACTACAACTCTGATGTTATATAAATGGTGAAAATAATTTGTATTTCTGTTTTCTAACATAAGATGTTAGGGGTTTCTGTTTTCCTACTGTTCGTCTGTGTCTGTTTGTCTTTTTGGTTTTTTCCTCAATTTATATCCCACCTTTCTTCAGGAATGGCATCTTAGGCAACTAACATAATAAGGTAAGACAGGATGATAGTAATGTATGTGAATATTGAGTGACAGGTGTGGAATGTTCCTTAGAGTGGGTTTGCATATGAATGGTGATTGGTTGAGAGAGTGAGAGGAAGGAGAGGAAGGAATGATGTGATCAAAGTTTACATGAGAGATTTAGATAAGAAATGAACTGGGATTGAAAGCATATTTAAAAATAATAAGATTATAGATGAAAAAGGAGAATCCTGAACAGGTAAGAATCTTTGCACTTTGACGCTTATTTTGAATAAAAAGTGAATGTGGGATTGGCTGCACAGAAAACAGCACTTTCTGAGTCGAGAGCTATTTTCCTGAGAAAATGCCATTTTCTGCACAAAAACGGTGTGCCTTTTCCCAACAGAATGTCCCAAATTGTGAATAATCCTTAAAAATGGCACATTTTATGGAATTCTTCACAGCAGGGAGAAAATGGTCAAATTATTTGATCTTGCCAGCAGGAATAAAATGTGTGATTCCCTAGGCCTGGGTTCCATGGAAAATGGATGAGATTTGTGGGGTGTGAGAGAGAGGAATTTAGAGGACAAATTGTGTTTACATAGTTAAGAGTTAGAATGGTATACAGTACTATATTAATGATAATGGCTAATTATAACCACATGCATTAGAGTGCTGGGGAATAGTAAGGAGTGAATAATACTATTTTTTTTAAAAAAAAACATTGTTTCAGTAAAATTATATTTATTATTATTAATATCCAGTGCTTGAGCAGGTCACTATTATCAGAAGTTATAATGCAGTAGAAGTTAAAAGACTAGAACAGTCCTAATGCTCTGGACAGTACTGAAAATGGGTCTAGTAAAGATCCTGATAGCAAAAGTAGTTTGGAAAGCATGGGGGGGGCAGTGTTTGTGTTTACCACAGTGTGAGGTAAGAGAATCCTAAGGTGATCTTGCTGTCATTCGTAACCTTCAATCTTCTGCTCCTTCCCCCCCCCCTCAAGTCCCCTGTACCTAACAAGTTCTCCTTCCAACCTCCCTTTCTTGCTTACTGTCACATTTCTTGTTTTATTTTGCTTTTTACTTTAGAATTTCCAGTGCTCTTGTCTTCTTGCAAGAGCAGACGGGATTTCAATCTAGGAAGTGAAAGGAACTCCGTTCGAACTCCATTCACTCCTGGGCTGCCCTGCCAAGGGAATGATACACGAACAAGGTTAAGTCTGATTTTTTTTTTAACTGTTACAGGCATGGGAGAGGGGTGGGAGAGGAGACTGTGAGATGTGAACACTTTTTTGGTTCCGTCTGATATTCTCCTTAGTGTATCGTCACACAGTGTATTCAACCATTTCTGATCCAGCATCCAACTTTAATTCTGAACATAGGAAACATTGGGGGGGGGGGGGTTAATAGTAAAGATCTGATTTTGATTTCTCTATACATTGGTCTATAGAGTTTGCAGTCCCCCAAATGACCCCAACTCTACCTTATGAAAATTTGAGCTTGGGAAATTTACTTTTTGGACTACAAATCCCAGAACGAACTAGTCAGCATGGACCCTAGCCACACCGACCTAGGGTTTTTAGAAGTTGTAGTCCAAAATGTAACATTTTGAAGCTCTGTTGGGAGTCAAAGCCTAGCTGATGTTGGAGATTTTTGACTAAGCTTTCCGGCTTGGTTTTGCTAATTAGCAGTGTTAAAGTTCTTCTGTGGTGTTCTGGGAAAAGGTGCTCATATCACATCAGTCAAGCTCTTTCCTCAGGAGAAATGACTCTCTCTTGAACTGCTATTAGCTGCCATTGGGATGGAAACACAGCATCTGTACCTGAGTTTTCTCGGGGGACACATTAGAAAATATTCCAAAAAATGTAAAAGAAAGCAAAACAAATAACACCAAAACACATTTCTCAAGTGTCAGGAAACCCTGATGATAAGAATCCTGGGCTGAACAGACTTTATACAGTTTGGAACTTACTTTGCACAAAATTTGCTTGTGGTTTCTTAAAGAAGAAAACAGCATTTTTGCACAGAAAATAATGCTGCTTTCTGTACAAAAAAGTCTGAATAAGTCTCCAAATACAGCATTTTCTGCACCAAAAATAATATTTATATAGTGAAAATGCTATTTTCTGTACAAATAAACTGTGTGTGGATTATTGTGCAGAATAAGTCCCAAAGAGAGAACAGTTTTCAAATCTGTGCAATTTGCAAAAACTTTCTCAAAGCAGAAAAGAAAATTACTAAAATTACTCATATCTTCCTTCAAAAACTAATTTGGTGGATAATTGCATCCCTAGATTTCTCTTTGAAGGCCTAATCACAGCACTTGGGGAGAAAGAATGTGGATTTACATTCTTTGATGGGAGACAATATTTAGCTCCTGAAGCATCACCTCCCTGATCTTTAAGAGATATCATAATGAGAAATTCCCCATCTGATTTCTTGTGTGGCCCCAAGTTTCATGACTGAGTGGGATTCTGAACTGTCATCTTCTCATGACTGGCCTGCCATATATTCAACTATGAAGTCCAGTGTCTGCACTGAAATAGCTTCACCTCTCTTTATCTTTCTCCTTCTCTTAATAAAATAGCATATGTTTATTTTATTTATTTATTTAGGTATTTATACCCTGCTCTTCATCCACAAAAGCTCTCAGAATGGCTTACACGTTGTTAAGCAACAGCACTTTACAAATCTACAATGCACTAAGAAGTTTCCAGTGTGTATTAGCTAATGTTGACATCCCAATTCTATTTACATGGAGCACAAGCACTAGGTCATGTTCCACCAACTCATGATTAGGGATATGAAAAATCTGTCCACAGCATACTCATGTCATTTCTTAAAATCTCACCAACTTTCCCATCTCATCCAAACCCCATATTGGAATCCTACCCTTCCTCTTCCTTCCCCTGTAAATTTCTGTGTGCATCTTTGTAGGTAATTTCCCTATTGTAAACATCTTTCAATAATTTTTCTTTCTGTATAATATTTAACACATTTCCCCCATCGATTATAGTGTATACACATTTTTCAGACACACACATTTTTAGTCTTGGACACTTACGCATAATCTGGAAACAGAATAAAGAAGAAAAAAAAACACTTGGGTTTTTTCCCCAATGACTAAAAGGCATGCATGTGATTTGTTAGCAATTTTACTAGACCACAAATGAGTGGATACATTTGTTAAAAATCTTGATTAATATGAGTTTCTCTTCCAATACTATTCATGAGTCATTAACTGAAATCCAGGATGCATGTGAAACAATGGCATGCATGTATTAAGTGGTGGAAGCAGAGACAAGAATAAGTTAATGTATAAGAGTCAGCAGGCTAATTATTTCTTGGATGTTTGGGGGGACATCATCACTTCTCTTAATGAACTGTTTTTTCTTCTGTATTCTTGAGACCTTTTCAACTTGATCCTAACCAAGATTCTTGCTTTTCTTATTATCTTTTATCACACAGTGTAAAAAACTTAACAGTGCATTGAAAACTATCTTCTTTTTTCCCCCCTCATTCACACAGCAATTTGATATGGCAACATGCCACTTGATATTTGATTGCCTAGGTGGGAAGAGAAGCATGAAAGGAAAGGGATTTCACAAACCCAGACCATGTTGTTCTATGATTTTTTCAGTATTTTCTCATTAAAGCCTTGGTGACTCTCCTTAAGTTTGTAGTCTGTGACAGTGCTGAAAGCTTGAGTACAAACAGAGAAGTAAACCATTTTATTGATTTCAATTTCATTAGAAATACAGTTTGCAGAGAACAGAATCCAAGTGGAAAACTGACAAATCAATTCTTTTTGAAGTTTATTTTAAAGGTAGAACGCTCTCGGGCTGGCGGAGGGGGGGGGAAATCCATACAGTGATACTTGAAATGACACTGCATATTGATATTTTAATGTATAAAAAGTACCTAGCATGACGTAAAGCTATGTTATGAACCATCACAATCAATAGTAGTAAGTAGATTCTTTGTTTCTTTGAAATGGATAGGACTTGTTTCAGCTGGGGCAACACTCATGTAGAAGAGACATTTGAGATGCACGAGGAAGCCAAGGTGGTGTAGTAGTTACACTGGAGACTGCAAGACTTGTGTTCCACTCAGCTGTGAAGTGGGTGACCTTGAGCCTGTAGCTATCTCTCAGCCTTACTTGTCTAACAGTGTTGTTCTGAAGATAAAATGCAGGGAGATGCATTTTAATGTTTGGAGGAAGGGCAGGATGTTAGTGTAATGAAAGGAAATCATGTACACAAGTTCTCTTTTAAAAATCATGTACATTATCCAATCAGATCTTGGGTAGAAGAGGAAACACAGTGAAAAAGAGACTAAATACAATTGCTTCTAGATCCCCATGCTGGACAGCTGATAAATGGAATTCAGGTTTATAAAAGGGTTGATACCTAAAGGCCAAGGTGTTGGACTGGATTGGGAAACTATCTATACATCCCCTGTGTATACTCAATTTTGTGTAAATTCTCAGTCCCAGCTCTCTGATTATTTTATTTATTTTATTATTTTATTTGTGCCACTTCTATGCCACCTTTCTCCCAAAGTGGGACCAAAGGCGGCTTACAAACACTTAAAATCACAATTTAAATAAAAATAAAAATACACAATAAAAAAGAGATAAAAGCAACATAAAAACAGCATAAAAACACATCCTGATAAAAGCCACACCTATATGCTGAAGGCCTGCTTAAACAAAAGTGTTTTTGCTTGCCGGCGGAATGACAACAGGAAGGGGGCCATCCTAGCTTCCCACAGAAGGGAGATTCAAAGGGTGAGAGCAGCCACTGAGAAGGTTCCCTCTCATGTCCTCACCAAGTGGGCCTGTGATGGTGGTGGGACCGAGAGAAAGCCTTCCCCTGCAGATCTTAAAAGCCTTGCAGGTTCATACAGGGACATACAATCTTTCAGATACTCTGGACCTAAGCCACATGGTCTCAATTTAGAGGATAGTACATCATCCACTAAAAAATGTGGGAAAGAGACTGCTACATTGTATACCGTTGAATTTCATCTTTAGTAGCTGAAGAAGGCAGAAGTAGAAAAGTTTTTCTCTTGTTTTATTTTTTAGTTCTGTTTGTTAATCACTTCAATACATATATATCCATTAGGGAATTTAGGCCACATACTACTTCCCTTCTGCACTAACTTTAATTTAAATTCTTTGTTTTAATCTAATCTAAAATACACAGATGTGAAGTGTAGATTAGATTAAAACAAAGAGTATAAATGAAAGTGAACACATACTGGGAGGGGGCTTGCAAAATGCTTCAATTTTCTTAAACCATGCACTTTTTAATATATTTGATTTATATACTACTTTTCTCCCAAATGGGACTCAAAGATGTTTAAAGTATAAATTAAAAAAAAACCAGAATATCTTAAACAATATGGAGTAGGGAAAGGTTTAAAAAGTATGAATGATACATTTAATTGAAACACTACTTTAAAATTGAAACAATTAAAACACTCAAAATACACATTACATTCTAAGAACAGCACACCCAATTCTGCATCACTCCACCCTGGTCAGTCAAGGGTGAAGGCCTATTTAAACAAGACATTTGCCTGCCATCAAAAAGACAACAGAGTGGGGATAGACTGAACCTCCCTTGAGAAGGAGTTCCAAACCTAGGCACAACCACTGACAAGGCTCTCTCCCATGTCTTCCCCAGCCAAGCCTGGGAGAGTGACAGAAAGGCTCCTATGGGGAGTGTTAGGAAGGGAAGCCTTCCAGCTTATTTCTACAATCTGAAAACACACTTTCAATTTTTTTTTCCAGGTTTGGTAAGGCTGATTTATTTTTTTAATATTTTTATTAATTTTATAAACATACATTATAATATCCAATCAATACTTATTTAGTATAACACATAAAATTACAATACACATCACATTTTTTCTATTAACTAATTTCAAAAGTTAACATAGATTCTTTACTATGATTCTTTTCAAGAATATGAATTCCCCTACCCCCCCCCCACCTCAGTGCTCCCCTTCACCAGAGCCATTATCCCTTACCTAATCTTTCCAGAATCTCATTTCTTCTTGTGGAGGTAACCTCCCATCTTTTATCTGTAATACTTTTTTAACAAATACTTTCCAAATTTTATCAAAATCACTTTCTTTCCAACTTCCTCTTCTTACTTTAATTCTACATGTTAACTTATCATTTATTGCCATTTTCCAAACTTCTTTATACCACTCCTCCACTTGTACATTTATTTGCATTTTCCAATGTCTTGCTATAATTAATCTTGCTGCCATTAATAAATTTGTTATTAAATCCTTTTCTGCTTGGTTCCCATTCTCTCCATAAATTGGCATCAGTGCTATCCTCGGTTTCCTTTCTATATTTCTATTCAGAATATTCTGTTTCTATAAAAACCATTTCCCACAAATGCTGTACAAATTTACAATTCCACCACATATGAATATATGTACCTAATTATTGACAACCTCTCCAACAATATTTAGAGTTATTCTTGTCTATATTATGCAATCTTGTTGGTGTCAAGTACCATCTCCATATTATTTTATAGTAATTTTCTTTTATCTGTATTGACATATTTTTAGTTGTCTTTGTTTCCAAATCTTATTCCATTCATGATCTCCAATTTTGTGTTTCAAATCTTCCTCCCATTTTCTCCTTAAAGATTCCCCTTTTTCTTTTTTATCCTTACTTTTTATCAATATTTTATATAATTCACTTGTAATACCTTTCAAACTTTCATTATCATCCCTCTTTTCACCTTTTTTCACCATATTTTCAAATTTTGTGAATTCCCTTGTTTCTTTATGATTCTTTTTTCCAATTTTTAATCCATTGTTTTATCTGTATGCAATTAAACCATGAAATTTTCATTCCATATAATTTCTCTCTTATAATAATAATAATATTTTTTTATTTTTAACCCGCCCCTCTGCTTGGCAACTGGGACGGCTTACAGCAAGATTAAAACAACATCAAGTTAAAACAGTCCTTCCCCATCCTACCCTTCCACCCCTTAAACTAAATTAAACTAATGGAGAGTTAAAACAAAGATAAAATACAACAAATAAATAAATAAATAAATAAAAGCAACGACGGCGAGGGGGTGGGTAGCAATCAGTCCACTTGAACCGGGAAGTTATTCCGGGAAGGCCTGCCGGAAGAGATCCATCTTTAGCGCTTTCTTGAAGCTATCAAGAGTAGCGATAAGACGGATCTCATCCGGCAGGTCATTCCAAAGTCTGGGAGCCGTAGAAGAGAAGGCCCTCTGGGAGGTCTGCGACAGCCTAGTTTTCATAGGCTGCAGCAGGTTCCTCCCAGAGGACCGAAGTGTGCGGGGGGGATCATATGGAATGAGGCGGTCCTGGAGATAAGATGGACCCAAGCCATGTAGGGCTTTAAAGGTTAAAACCAACACCTTGTCCTGTGCCCGGAAACTAATCGGCAGCCAGTGGAGAGATTTAAGCACAGGTGTTATATGCTGTCTCCTAGATGTACCCGTAATTAACCTGGCTGCCATATTTTGTACCAGTTGAAGTTTCCAGATTAGGCACAAGGGTAGCCCCATGTAGAGTGCATTACAGTAATCCAAACGTGAGGTTACCAAAGCATGTACCACAGTTTCTAGATCCCTTGTATCCAGGTAAGGGCGCAGTTGGCATATCAGCCGAAGCTGATAACAGGCACTTCTGGCCGTCGCATTCACCTGACTAGTCATGTGAAGCGACAAATCCAGAAGTACCCCCAAACTGCGAACACAGTCCTTAGAGGAGAGTGTGAGTCCATCCAGGACTGGAAGTTGTATTCCCAGACCTGGTTTCAGGCCTGTGACTGTCAGTACCTCCGTTTTGTCTGGATTTAGTCTCAATCTGTTTTTCCTCATCCAATCCATTACCGCTCTAAGACAGTCATTGAGAGGAGAGACACCATCTGAAGTCTGAGCCGACGGTTTGGTCATGGAGAAATATATCTGAGTGTCATCAGCGTACTGATGACACCGAGCTCCATGCCTCCGGATGATCTCTCCAAGCGGCTTCATATAAATGTTAAATAGCATCGGGGACAGAATGGCACCCTGAGGGATGCCACAATTAAGCTCAATTCTGGAAGAGCAGCTGTCCCCGAGCCTCACCCTCTGGGATCTGCCCGAGAGAAAGGAATGGAACCATCGCAGAGCAGTGCCTCCGATTCCTAACTCTCTCAGGCGGTCCAAGAGGATGGAATGATCTATAGTGTCAAAGGCTGCTGAGAGGTCCAAGAGCACCAGCAGGGTCACATTACCCCTGTCGATGCTCAGGCAGAGGTCATCGGTTAGAGCGACCATGGCAGTCTCTACTCCATATCCTGTCCTGAAGCCGGTTTGAAATGGATCAAGATAATCATAGAATCATAGAATCATAGAATCATAGAATTGCAGAGTTGGAAGAGACCACGAGGGCCATCCAGTCCAACCCCCCTGCCACGCAGGAAATCACAATCAAAGCATCCCCGACAGATGGCCATCCAGCCTCTGTTTAAAGACCTCCAAGGAAGGAGACCCCACCACGCTCCGAGGGAGTGCGTTCCACTGCCGAACAGCTCTTACTGTCAAAAAGTTCCTCCTCATGTTGAGGTGGAATCTCTGTTCCTGGAGCTTGCACCCATTGCTCCGTGTTCCAGTCTCTGGAGAAGCAGAAAACAAGCCTGCTCCATCCTCAGCGTGACATCCCTTCAAATACTTAAACAGGGCTATCATATCGCCTCTAAACCGTCTTTTTTCCAGGCTAAACATACCCAGCTCCCTAAGTCTCTCCTCATAAGGCATTGTTTCCAGACCTTTCACCATTTTAGTTGCCCTTCTCTGGACACGCTCCAATTTGTCAATATCCTTTCTGAATTGTGGTGCCCAGAACTGGACACAGTATTCTAAGTGAGGTCTGACCAAGGCAGAATAGAGTGGCACTATTACTTCCCTTGATCTAGACACTATACTTCTATTGATACAGCCCAAAATTGCATTGGCCTTTTTAGCTGCCGCATCACACTGTTGGCTCATGTTCAACTTGTGGTCTACTAGGACTCCTAGATCCCTTTCGCATGTAGTCTCATTCAGCCAGGTCTCTCCCATCCTATATTTATGCATTTCATTTTTCCGCCCTAAATGCAGTACTTTACATTTCTCCGTATTGAATTTCATTTTGTTAGCTTTGGCCCAGCTCTCCAGTCTATCCAGGTCATTCTGAATTTTGATCCTGTCCTCTGGGGTATTAGCTACTCCTCCCAATTTGGTGTCATCTGCAAATTTGATAAGTATGCCCCTAATTCCCTCATCTAAGTCATTGATAAAGATGTTGAATAGCACTGGGCCCAGGACAGAACCCTGTGGCACCCCACTGGTCACATCTTTCCAAGACGAAGAGGAGCCACTGCTGAGCACCCTTTGGGTTCGGCCGGTCAACCAATTACAAATCCATTGAACAGTTAACTTTTCTAGCCCACATTCTACAAGCTTGTTTGCAAGAATGTCATGGGGAACCTTGTCAAAGGCCTTACTGAAATCAAGGTATGCAATGTCCACAGCATTCCCTTCATCTACCAAGCTGGTAACTTTATCAAAAAAAGAGATCAGATTAGTCTGGCATGACTTGTTTCTCTGAAACCCATGCTGACTTTTTGTGATTATGGCATTGCCTTCTAAATGTTCACAGACTCTCTGTTTAATGATCTGTTCTAGAATCTTCCCTGGTATTGATGTCAGACTAACTGGACGATAGTTGTTGGGATCCTCTTTTTTCCCCTTTTTGAAGATGGGAACAAAGTTTGCCCTCCTCCAGTCTGCTGGGACTTCTCCTGTTCTCCAGGAGTTCTCAAATATTATTGCCAATGGCTCTGAGATTATATTTGCCAGCTCTTTTAATACTCTTGGATGTAGTTCATCTGGTCCTGGAGATTTAAATTCATTTAGATTAAGAAGGTATTCCTGTACTACCTCTTTACTTATTTTGAGCTGGATTTCCCCTATTGTGTCCTCTGTTCCATTCTCCTCAGGTTGGTCCTCCTTTTCCTTTTCTGAAAACACTGAGGCAAAGAAGGTGTTGAGTAATTCTGCCTTTTCTCTGTCCCCTGTTAGCATTTTGCCATCTTCTCCACGTAGCGGCCCTATCATTTCCTTCTTCCTCCTTTTGCTGCGGACATACCCAAAAAACCCCCTTTTTATTGTTCTTAACCTCCCTAGCAAGCCTGAGCTCATTCTGCGCTTTAGCTTTTCTGACTTTACTCCTACACATGTTCGCTATCTGTTTGAATTCTTCTTTGGTGATTTCCCCCCTTTTCCATTTCCTATACATGTTCCGTTTAAAACTTAGCTCCCTTGAAAGTTCTTTAGTCATCCATCCTGGTTTCTTGAGACACCTCCCATTTTTCTTCCTCAATGGTACTGTTTGAAATTGTGCCTTCAGTATCTCCCTTTTGAGAAAGTCCCATCCGTCTTGAGGTCCCTTCTCTTTTAGTATTCTTGACCATGGGATCATCCCCAGTATTTCCCTGAGTTTATTGAAATCAGCTCTCCTAAAGTCAAGAATGCGTGTCTGACTATGCCTGGCTTCTCCTTTCCATTGTATAACAAACTCCAGGAGAACATGATCACTCTCACCTAAGGATCCCACCACTTGCACCCCATTAACCAGGTCGTCTCTGTTGGTTAGGATCAGATCTAAAATAGCTGACCCCCTTGTTGCCTCTTCCACCTTTTGGACCATGAAATTGTCTTCCAGGCATGTAAGGAATTTGCTAGACCTTGTAGTTTTGGCTGAGTTAGATTGCCAGCAAATATCAGGATAGTTGAAGTCACCCATCACTACTACATCTCTCCTTTCTGCATGTATGTTCATCTGTTCTAGAAAGGCAACATCCAATTCCTCCGTCTGATTTGGGGGTCTGTAGTAGAGTCCCACAATAACATCCCTGTTGTTTCCCTCCCCTTTAATTTTTATCCAGATGCTCTCCACCTGGCTTCCAGTATTGATGTCATGGATCTCTTCAGTGGTATAAATATCCTTGACATATAATGCTATTCCTCCTCCTTTCCTGTTTGGCCTGTTTCTCTTATAAAGGTTATACCCCTCTATTCCTACATTCCAATCATGAGACTCGTCCCACCAGGTTTCAGTAACGCCTATTATATCATATTTGTTTTGTAGTGCAAAGAGTTCTAGTTCATCTTGCTTATTTCCCATGCTCTGTGCATTAGTGTAGAGACATCTGAGACCATGTGTTCCCTTTACTTGCTCCCTGTGCAAGTTTTTTTTGCCTCCCACTGTTGGGTCCTTGCGCTGTTCGCCTTGTTCCCTCTATGACAGTTGACTATTTTCTCCAGCCCTTTTGCCTTCCAGAATACTGTCTCCCTCCCCCATTTGACTCAGTTTAAAGCCCTCCTGATCAAATTCTTGAGACTGTTGGCAAAAATGTTTCTTCCAAGTGTTGTAAGATGCACCCCATCTCTTGCCAGAAGTCCCCCCGCATGGAAGCGCAGTCCATGATCCAAGAATCCAATTTGTTCTCGGCGACACCATCTACGGAGCCAGTTGTTTACGTCGGCTATTTTCCTCTCCCTTCTTGGACCATGCCCTTCAACTGGCAGAAGAGACGAGATGACCACCTGTGCGTTCATTTCTTTCAGCTTCCTCCCCAGGGCCTCATAATCTCTTCTGATCTTGGGAAAGCTGTGCCTTGCAGTATCATTGCTTCCCACATGGACCAAAAGGAAGGGGTAATGATCTGTAGGCTTGACAAGTCTTGTCAGCCTCTCGGTCACATCACAGATCTTTGCCCCAGGGAGACAACACACCTCCCGAGTCATCTTGTCAGGCCCACATACCACTGCTTCTGTACCCCTCAGCAAGGAGTCCCCCACCACCACCACACGCCTCCGCTGAGGCTTCGCAGCTGCTGTTCCTTGCGGTGGTCCTCTCAAGGTCCCCTGCTCTACCCCTGAAGTCTGTCCATGCTGTTCTTCCTTGTTGTCCTTGATAAGGGAAAGGGCTTCGAATCGATTCTGTAGCTGCAAGCTGCTGGAAGAATCCCTGGATTTTCTTGTTCTGTGTGTGACATTCCTCCAGCTGTCTACTTCCTGTGTCTGTGAAGTGACCCTCTCCTCCACAGCCACTTCCTCTGTGCGGTCCCCATCCAATACTGTTCGTTCTGTTCTGTCCAGGAAAACCTCTTGCTCACGAATCTGTTGAAGTGTAGCTACCCGTGTCTCCAGCTGCTGTACTTTCTCCTCCAAGAGGGCTACCAGCTTGCATTTGGTGCATGTGAAGTTCTCCACGTCTGTAGACAAGAATACAAACATCGCACATGTGTTGCAAGTGACTGCTGCAGTCCCCTCAGTGTCCATGATGAGAGCTTTTAGGTAATCTAAGAACTCTTAGTTAACGCTGAGAATGCTAAGCTGTACTTTTAGGTCTGCTGTATTTTTGTTTGGTTACTGAAATTCGCGAGCCATTAGGCTTGCGCCTCTGGCTCTTGAGGGTAAAAGGGGAAGGTCAGAAGTTCAAGCCCCTCAACAACAAGCAGCCTCTCCCAACAGTTTTTTTAAAAAATTCAATCTCCCCAGTCAGAATGGCTGTCCAGAAGTTGCTTCCTTCTTCTCCCTGGCAGGAAACTTGCTGTCCAGAAGCTGCTCTCCTTCTCTCTGCTCTCCTTCTCTCGGTTTCATCCAAGATGGCTTGGAGTTGGGAAGCAACTGCCCTCTCGATCACCTTGCTTAGAAAAGGTAGCAAGGACACTGGTCTGTAATTGTTCTTGTCCAGGGGGTCCAGGGAGGGTTTTTTCAGGAGTGGCTTAACCGCCGCCTCCTTTAAACAAGATGGTACAATACCTTCCCTGAAGGACGCATTGATTGTGTCCGTAGGAATACCCTCAATGCGAACCTCCCCTGGACGACCAGCCAAGATGGACAGGGATCAAGAGGGCAAGTCGTCTTCTTCACTCTTCCAAAGAGCTTGTCCACGTCATCGGTGCTCACCGATTGAAACTGATCCAGTAAAGTGCCATCAATGGATGCCTCATCTATAGATTCTGTCAGAACATTGGCATCCAAGTCGTCTCTATTCTGAGAGATTTTATCTGCAAAGTGGATATTAAATGCATCACAGCATGCTGTTGTCGGGTTAAGTAGGGGATTTGGAGCAGGAGGAGCCCGCGTCAGCTCCCCCACCGCCTTAAACAACGCTGCTGGACAGGACTCTGCAAATGCAATACGTACAGAGCAGAAGGATCTCTGTGCTGCACGTATTGCCTCCCGATAGGAATCAAGATGCTTCCTATGGTGAGTTCTTTCGGATAAGAGTCGAGTCTTCCTCCACTTGCACTCTAGCCGTTGTCCAGTTCGCTTCATCCTCCTAAGCTCCTCTGTGTACCAGGGCTTACGATTAGAGGCGGGCTGGAAAGGACGCTTGGGAGCGATTGTGTTGATAGCCTTGGTAAGATCAGTGTTCAAGATGCTGACCAAAGCCTCTACAGAATCACCAGCGTTACCAACCATTAAACCCTCTAGGGCTTTCTGGAAGCCAATTGGTTCCATTAGCCTTCGAGGGCGGACTGTTCTAATGGGTCCACCACCCCTGGAGGGGCAGACAGTGGCTCTTAGTTCCATCTTGACCAGGAAGTGATCCGTCCATGACAATACAGAGGTTTTTGTTACCCCCGCCCACGGATATTCCTGTTCTGTACTGAAGATTGCATTGAGGGTAAGACCTGCACAATGTGTGGGCCTGTCAACCAATTGGGATAGGCCCATGTTTGTCATGGTTTCCATGAACTCCCGAGCCGCACCCAGTAAGATTCGATACACTGGTCTCTAGTGGAATGTTGAAATCGCCCAAAACCAAAAGTCTGGGTGACTCCAACAACAACTCAGAGATCAGCCGGGTCAGCTCAGTTAGGGAGTCTGTTAAGCAACGGGGTGGCCGGTATACCAACAGAATCCCCAAACTATCCCTGGTTTTCAGGCTAAGGTACATGCACTCGATGCAAGCTGTTTTCCGGATAGGCTTCCTCATCAAGTTTAAGTTGTTTCTATGAACCAAGGCCACACTGCCCCCCCGCCCACTTTCCCTTATCTGCTCGCTGACTGTATACCCGACTGGGAGAGCCCGTGCCCATGTTGCAGTGCTGGCATCTCCCAACCAGGTCTCGGTAAAGCATGCCAGATCGGCGGCCTCATCCACTAAGAGGTCATGTATAATATGAGTCTTATTTTTAACCGACCTGGCATTGCAAAGGAGCAGAGTAAGGGGCTGTGGAAAGGATGGTACGCTCTCCAAATTATTCTGGGAAACAGAGTGAACTGAAGAAGGGATAGATATTAAGCATCGATCCCTTCTTCTTTTGTAACATTTCTTCACTCTGTTGCCGCCATACCTTCCCTTCCCCCACACAACCTCAATTCCTGTGCCCAGACCACTCCCGGCTCCATTATATGGTGGTATTGATAAGTAATCTGTGTAAGCAGTTCTTGTAGCTTCGTGGTGGAAGAAGAGGGCGTGGCTCCCAGGCAAAAGCTCATCCACCCCAGCCAGGTCTTGACCCTCAGCTTATAAGCAGTTCTTATAGCTTCAGGGTGGAAGCAAGGGGCGTGGCTCCCCAGCAGAAACTCACCCAGCCCAGCCAAGGTTTTGACTCTTGCAGGCAAGCAGTTCTTGTAGCTTCAGGGTGGAAGCAAGGGGCGTGGCTCCCCAGCAGAAACTCACCCAGCCCAGCCAAGGACCTCTTATACTCCTTTTCTCACTCATCTATCCTATCCATCCCTCTATTTTGTCTAGTTTTCTTTTCTTATTTCCTTGCCAATTTTTTCCTTCAAATTATTTGGGAATTTTCCCCCCATTATAACCGGTGTTAATACTGAATCAATAGGCAAAAATTCTTTCTTATATTTATACCATATTTTCCCACATATTTTGCAGAAATGGGTTCTCAATTCCTTTAATTTCTTTTTTTGTAAAATTACCAAAAATATGTTCCATATTCTCTTTGCTATTCTCCCTGTATCTATCTCTAACCATTCTAAATCCCTCTGTCCTACAATTCCTTCTATAACATATCTCAATTGATTAGCTTCATAATATCCTTTTATTTTGGGAAGAGCAAGTCCTCCCTCCTTCTGTGATATATACCAAAATAATTTATTTATTCTTGTCCTTTTCCCTCCATTACTATATTTATTCAACATATTTTCCCATTTTTTCAGTTCTACTTCTGATACTTTTATTGGTAACATTCTAAACAAAAAATTTAGTTTAGGTAATATTTTCATTTTAACTAAAGCTACTCTTTCAAACCATGATAGTTGAATATTTTTATATTCTTCCAACTTCTTTTCCATTTCTTTCCTTAATACCATAATATTTTTCTCTTCTAATTCTTTTAAATCTTTTGTAATATTTATTCCTAAATATTTAATATTACTTTTTAATCTTACTTCTAGTTTTTTCTCTTTTACAAATATATTTTCTTCTTCCTTAGTATAGTTAAACAACATCATATTGGATATATTCCAATTAACCTGC
Source organism: Gambelia wislizenii (assembly GCA_030847615.1). Taxonomy (NCBI): domain Eukaryota; kingdom Metazoa; phylum Chordata; class Lepidosauria; order Squamata; family Crotaphytidae; genus Gambelia; species Gambelia wislizenii. Next base: position 155,027,441 of record JAUMIR010000004.1, read on the forward strand.
AAGCCTGTCATCTCCCCAAATAATTTTAAATGTTCTTTAATTTGTTCTATTCCATTAATCAATTCCTTAATTGTTAGCAATGTATCATCAGCAAACAAGCTTATCTTATGTTTTGTTTGTAATCCAATTTGTTCTATACTACTATCATTTCTTATCACATTTGCTAGAATTTCTATTACCATTGCAAACAATATTGGAGAAAGTGGGCAATCTTGTTTTGTTCCTCTCGTTATTTTTATCTCTCTCTTAATATTCCATCATTAACCATCACTGTAGCTGTGTTATGGGAATACAATTGATCTATTAATCCTCTAAACTGCTTCCCCATTCCAAATTCTTTCAGTATTATTTTTAGTGTTGGCTATTAATGATTGACACATGAAATAACGAGACCACTTTATTGATATCTTTCCTATTTCTTGTATCTTTCTTGGGGTATGCCAATGTATAAAGGGGGGAGATCCCTTGCGGGGGCCTAACTCCCAGTGTCCCTGGGCGACTCACCTGAGCCCCAATGGGGATCCCGGTGGTGTCTGGGGTTCCCTTTGGGCGCCATCTGCTGGAGGGCCCTGCACCAGGAGGAAATCTTTAAGCCAAGTAGCTTCTGTGAAGGATCACAACCCAAAGCTGGCCCTAAGGGTAGCCTACCTTGCTGCACCCCATCCATTAAGATGCCGATACAGTTCAGTGAGGGCTATCCTTTCACTCAATTTGAGGTTGCCATAGGTGAATGCCAGATCATTCTCTCCCCACTCCCTGCCACAGATAGGGGCAAGTGTCCACTTAGCCCTTATCCCCCACACAGGAGGCCAAGACGGCCCTCACCCTTTCACACATACCCTCAAGGAATAGCTGTATCCCCATGTCTGACAAGTGGACTCCATCAACCTATAAAGTTCCGGGGATTTGTATGAAATGCCCGGGTACTGGATGAAATGGCTGAGGCCTTCATCCATTGCCTTATGCACAGCCTTGTTTACTTTCTTGCAGGCAATATCTAACAACTTGGGGGCTCCTTCACCTGGGTAAGAGAGCCGTGGAATGATATCAGACCAAATCAGAAAGACTTGCCGCCACACCGCCTTAATCCGTCGCATGTCAGCAAGAGCCTGTAGCGTCAAAGCTCTGCCTTTCAGAAGGCCCAGATCGTTGCTACCAAGATGGATCACTAGGACATGCAGAGGAGGACCACAACGCTCCTGAAACAGCAAGGAGATTAGACCATTCCACCTCAAACCCCATTTGCCAAGCCATTTGACAGAGGCAGTGTCTCCGAGACCCAGCTGCGGACCCAAATGGCTCCTCCTGGCATGTCGTGCCACCCAATACACAAAGCTGTGGCCACAAATCAGTACCCGGTATCTCATATATGGAAAAGAAAGCACAGACAATCACAGGACACAACCACATACTTAGTCAATTGCAAATTGGACGGACATAACCATTGTAAGCAGCTGACTTCCAGCGCCCCAACCTCTTAATGGTCTCCGGCCACATGCCCATCGCAGCGGCAGTTGAAGCCACCCCAATTCTAAAGGAATGGGAGCAGAATCGCATGCCGCCCAAACCCAGGCGTGCCAGGGCTTTGTTCGTGATTGTCCAAAATTGATACCTTGTGAGAGGAGACCCATCAGTGTGGCAAAAGAGGGGGGTGGACTTAGAAGGTCACAACTTCAAATACTCCCTAAGGGCAACCACTGGGCAGAGAGTCCTCTCATGGCACTCGTGCAATGTAATGTTTGTGCCCTTGCCCATCTGGTTGGTCTTTGATCGCCTGATCGTTATGGTGACTGCCTTGGCACCCATGGTGATGTCACATACTCTGAGGGCAAGGCCAGTCATGTCCTTTTTGGATGCCACTACCAGCTCACTGATGCGTAAGGCCCCAAAAAAGGCCGTCAAGGAAGCCGCGTGGAGCAAGGCCACCTCGAATGGTGTTGTACAGATGCTGGGCCATATCTGGAAAAGGCCCTTAAGGATTGCTGGGGAGAGGGGTTGCCTATCATCAGTTGCCTTGCCTCACTGCCTGGCCCAACCCTCCAGTGCCTTCGTAATCCTAAAATCCGAACTGTTGTCCTGCAGGCCTTGCGCCTTACTCCAAAAGGCCAAGGCAGCCGACCTGGATCAAATTGATTGGGGGGCAAGGCCTTTCTCCTTAAGGGATACACAGAAATGAAGAAGGTGTGGGACTGGTACCGGCCAGGAGTTAGGTAGATGCACAGAGGTCTGAAAGTTCGTGCATCTACCTAACTCCTGGCAGAGGTCTGAAAATTCCTGAATAGCTCGCTTATATACCCTTCTGGTGCTGGGGGTGATGGAGAGGCTGATAGCCTTAACTATTTCGCAGTCCAAGCTCCCACAAATCCTCCGGCATCAGGTCCGGCATCTCGGCAGCACCTGGAGCTAATTGCCTGAAGCGATCCATCTGCATACGGGAGAGAGCATCGGCAATGCCATTGTCCACTCCCACCACATGGGACGCAGTAAACAGAATGTTATACTTCAAGCACTGGAGTGCAAAAGCTCTAACCAATGTCATGACCCTTTTGGACCTGGAAGTGAGAGAATTAACCACTTGAACCGTGGCCATGTTATCGCACCAAAAACGGACTGTGGAATTGGCGAAATCGTGCGGCCACAGCTGGACAGCAACCAGTATAGGGAAGAGCTCCAAAAAGGTAAGGTCGGCAGTGATGCCAGTACCAGTCCAGGAGCTCGGCCAGCGTTCAGCGCACCATCTCCTGGCAAAGTAAACTCCAAAGCCCAGGGAGCCGGCAGCATCAGAGGACACCTTAAGGGCATCCCCCAAATGCAACTCCTCCCTCCAAAAGGAAAAACCATTATACTGCTGCAAAAAGCTATACCATACGTCCAAATCCAATTTAATTTCCCGGGTAATCCTGACCCTGTGATGTGGTTGAGAAACACCGGCTATGGCATCACAGAGGCGCCATAGGAAGGCTCTACCCGGTGCAATCACTTTGCATGCAAAATTCAAGTGGCCAATGAGTTCCTGAAATTCTTTGAGAGTGGCTTTGTTACGGTGCAGAAAATTAGTAACCCTGGTCATAAGATCATCTATCTTACCCGAGGGGAGCCTACAAAATTGATCAACTGTGTCAATTTCAATACCCAAAAATGCCAATCGATGACTCGTGCCCTCAGTCTTTTCCTGTGCAAGGGGAACCCCAAAGAGCGGCAGACCCCAGAGCTGAACTAACCAACAAAAAGAAAGTCATCCAGGTAGTGCACTACCCCTTGATGCCCCGTTTGATGCTTAACAGCCCACTCCAAGAAGGTACTGAACTTCTCAAAGGCTGCACAAGAGACAGAGCAGCCCATAGGCATTGTTCGATCCATGTAATAGAAGCATTTGAATGAGAAGCCCAGCAGCTCGAAATCATCGGGGTGAACTGGTAAGAGGCAAAATGCTGATTTGATATCACACTTGGCAAGTTTGGCACCAAGGCCGTGCCGTTTAACCACTTTAATGGCTGCATCGAATGAAGTGTACTGAACAGTGTATAATTCCTGTGGGATGAAGTCATTAACTGGTTGGCCCCTCGGGTAAGAGAGATGATGGTTTAATCGAAATTCGCCTGGCATCTTCTTAGGGACTATGCCCAAAGGAGAGACACGTAAGCAAGGGGAAGGCGGGTCAACAAATGGGTCTAGGACCCGACCCTCTGCGACCTCCTTCTGAATTTTCTGCCTGACCACATGTTCCATACCACGCACTGATTTAAGGTTGGGTGCCATGTAAGGCCTGTGCACCCCTTGGAAAGGGATGCAAAAGCCCTCATGAAAACCATCCCGTAAGTATTGAGCTTCTGACTGGTCCGGGTACACACACAGCCAAGCAGCCATGATGTCCAACCTAATTGGCTGGGTCCCTTTTCCCTTCGGAGAAGGGTTGTTTGGGCCCTTTCTCCCACCTTGCTGCTCCTTGCCAAACTGTCCCTTCCCCTTGGGGCAATTGCGGAACGAGTGTTCCCCACCACATATGGAGCACTCGTGACGAAAAGAGCAGGGGCAGCGAGAGCAAGCTCCCCTGTACCCGAACTCCCAGCATAACAGCCGGTGATTAGGCATCACCAGCTGATTCGATTGGGTAGATTGGCGTGTAGCACTACCAGATCAGGCATTCTGCAGCAAATGTCTGCTCTGTGCTCTTTCCCCTAGTATGGGGCGGCTTGAGGACATAACCTGCAACCACAGATGTGAGTTGATAACGTCCTCAGAGTTGGATAGGAAGCTGCCATTCGCCTAAATGACTCGTCATACTGCAGCCAAGCCAGGCCCACAAAATCCACATAGGCCCTGTATATAATATCAAGGTATCTTATGAGGGCATAAGACTTGTGGGGATGGCAGTGGGAAACCACACCTGCATATATGAGGAAGCCTGCCAACCAGTTGGACCATGTCCTATTGACTCATCTTCATTTTATCTTTTCCTTCTCCCTATCATCCAATTCCTCTCTCTCCTTCTTGTCCAGTTCACAGAAAAGAAGTGAGAAAATGTCAACATACTCCCCCTTTATATTTTGTCCTTAGTAGCCTGGGCCAAATGTTCACCCAGAGCAGAAGCCTGCTCAAGGCCTATAGGAATGTGAGGAAGCCCCATTGGGGCTTGGCCTCCAGTGGGAGGTGAACCCAGGGGGTTCAATGCGTAAGGGGACCCCAAAGGCCCTCCACCCGGGAAACCTGGGTACCAACCGAACATCGCGTTGGTCGGGCTGCTTGGGGTTTTAGCAAATCCCTGAGTCCTAGGATCTGTGTTGTGGTCTGGTTGGCTCCATGGCCAAGCAGGCATATTGGTAGTGACATTTATGAACTCACTCTGAGCAAGGGTAGCTGGCTGTTGCGTTCCACTGGGTCCTTCACCAGGAGACTCCTCCTCATGCGCCTCATGGTTAGCTGCCTCTCCTTGCTCTTCCAATGCCTGGATGCGGGCGAGAAGTTGGTTAGCAACATCACCTGATAGGCCCCCCGCGTTGTCTCTTGTTGGATGCTTTGGAGGCCTAGGGAGGCGCACTTCCTCCAAGGCCTGCAAGCGGTCCAAGATTTGTTGTAACACATTCTCAACCAGGTCCCGAGAGAGGGAGGGCTCAGCTGGCTCCTTACCCTTACCGCCTTTCTTGCTCCTTCTGGGGGCCATGAGACTGCATTAACTAAACACCAACAGTCGTCACTCAAGTTAAGTAAGTAACCAATAAAGCAGTGAACTCAAAGTAATAAAACTCAATATAGTTAAAGGAACTAAACTTAATTGGAAGCAAATAAGTTAATTAAACTAAGCAACTAAGGTAATTAAATGTAATTAACAGCAACTAAAACAAGCAAATTGTAAGCAACCTAACTCAAAGTAATGAAATTCAAAAGTATTTAAAGCAATGCCCCTAAGCAATTAAAGTTCAAAATTAATTAATGAACTCAAAGTAACGAAACTCAAAATTAAAACAATGAAATCGAAGCAAGTAAAATTAAAGGCAATAACAACAAAAGTAAATAAAAGAAAAAGGCAATAAAATAAAGGTAAGTAAATTCAACAGTGAATAAACAAAGCAATAAAAAGTACAGTAAGTAAAATTAAAATTGAATAAAAACCATGAACTCAAAGCAATCAAAGGTAATCAAATTAACTAATTCAAAGCAATCAAAATTAACTCAAAGCAATCAAAGGTAATCAAATTAACTAAACCTACTAAAATAATCAAATGAAATAAAATTAACTAAACTAACTAGAATAACTAAGTAACTAAAAGTAGGTAGCCAGCCAGGGTTCTGGCGGGGGGGGCAAAAGGAATAACCATGTGGCAAGGCCCAGATTAGGCTGTGGTGCAGGCGATGGGGCCAGAGGCTGCTAGAGCAGGAAAACGGCCGGATTGGGGCCGCAGTGCTGGGACTGGGCCTGGGGTCGGGGAGACGCTGGGGCCAGAATCGGGGCCGCAGCGATGGCTCTGGGACTGGGGCCAGGGAGACGCTAGGACAGGAATCAGGGCCGCAGCGATGGCGCTGGGGCCAGATGCAGCTTGAGTGGGAAAATGACCGCATCGGGGCTGCAGCAATGGTGCTGGGGCTGGGGAGATGCTGGGGTCAGAATCGGGGCCACGGCAATGGCGCTGGGGCCAGAGGCCGCTCGAGTGGGAAAAGAGCCGGATCCGGGCCGCAGCGATGGCACTGCGCTGGGTACCTGGCGGGGGGTGGGGCGGTGAGGCCTGGCCTCGAGGAGGCCTAGCGAGCAGCCTGAGCAGGAGGAGCCGAGAGACCCGCGGCGGGTTGGAGGCCTGAGTGGGGGGGTGCCAAGTTCGCGGCCACAGCAGGTGCATCCGGGTGGGGGCCGGAGCTGGGAGGCACCAAGAGACCCGCGGTGGGTTGGAGGCCTGAGTGGGGAGGCACCAAGAAAACATTTTCGATCCAGTGGAAAAGAGGAGGAATCCAGGGGCAGCAAGGGGTAAAATAGGCCCTGCCTCAGCCCCGCCCCTGTCTCCTCCTGACCAGGGCGTATCTACGCCCTGGCCAACCCCTGCGCTCGTCTCCATGCACCTCCCCCGGATCTACCATTCTTCAAGATCCGGGGGGGGTGTCTGTTCCACACAGTCAAATGCTTTAAATATACTAATGCTAATATCCCTGCTTTTAATTTTATTTTACCGATTATATGTATTTTATTTAATACCCTTCCTATTAAATTTGACATTTGTCTTCCTTTCACAAATCCACATTGGTCCTTTAATAGCTATTTATACATACAACTATACATTTTCTTTGCCATTATTGCTGATAATAACTTTGTATCTTGATTTATCAATGATATAGGCCTGTATGATCCCGGGTCCATCAAATCCTTATCTGGCTTTGGTATCAATATTATCAATGATTGTTGCCATGATGGAGGGACTTTGTCTCCCGTTATTATATTATTATATAATTCTAATAATTTAGGTATTAACTTCTTTTTAAATACTTTATAATAATCTGGTCCTAACCCATCCATTCCTGGAGCTTTCCCACTTTTTAAATTATTTATTGCTTCCTCTACTTCCATTTTTGTAATTGGTTTTTCTAATAAATCCCTATCTTCCTCTTCTATTTTAATCCTCCAATTTTCCCCTACATATTTTTCTATTTGTTCCACTGATTTATTCCCTGACTGGTACAGGTCTTTATAAAACTCCTCAAAAATTGTTAGTTTTTCCTTCATTGTTCTACATGTTTTACCTGTTTTATCTCTAATCCCATTTATCATATTTTCCATTTTCTTCTTCTGTGTGGATCTAGCCAACATTTTTGAATTTTTATTACTAAATTCAAAATACTCCCTTCTTAATTAAATTAAATTTTCCTGTACTTCATCTACTTCCATTTTATCCAATTCCTCCCTCTTTTCTCATAACTCAATATAAGTTTGTTTTTCCTTTTTTAATATATATTTATTTTCCAATAATTCTATTTCCCTTTCTAATTTCCTGTTTCTTTCTTCTTGCCTTTTTTTAAGTTAAAGGTTTCTTTTATGCATATCCCCCTTGTCACAGCTTTCATAGTATCCCACAAAATTCCTTTTGATACTTCTTTATCATTTAATTCTGATAATTCTTGCCATTCATGCTCAATTTTTTCTAATATTTCTCCGTAATTTAAAATTTTTGTATTCAACTTCCACCTTTTCACCTGTTCATTAGCTCTCTTCATTATAATCTCCACATTGACCATGGCATGGTCTGTTACTTTTATATTTTCTATCTCTGAATTTATAATTTTGTCAATCAATTTTTTTGATACAAAAATATAATCAATTCTTGAATAACTCTTATGTACCATTGAAAAGTATGTATATTTCCTTTCATCTCCCTTTACCAATCTCCACAAATCTTTCAACCAATTCCTTTTTATTATTTTATTTAAATTTGTAATATTATCATATTTATCCCTTAATGAGTAATTTGATTTATCTTTTATTCTTTCCATTTGCATATTAAAATCTCCTGCTACATCAATATTTTGTTCTTGCATATTCTCCATTTCTTTAAATACTTTCTCATAAAATTCCTCCTCTTTTTCATTTGGAGCATATACATTCATTAAAACATATTTATGTTCTCCCAATTCACCTTGCATTATAATATATCTACCTTTTTCATCTTTTTTCACTTTTTTAATGACAAAAGTACATTTTTGCTATTAATATTGCTACCCCTCTAGCTTTTGAATTTCCATATGCTTTTTCATAAACTCTTACCCAATTCAATTTCAATTCATTTACTCCTTCCCTTTTTTGATGTGTCTCTTGCAAAAATATTATATCTTCTTGATCCTTCTTCAATAATGCTTCAATCTTTTTCATTTTATTACCATGCCAAGGCCATGAACATTTAAGGTTTATATCTTTAATTTATTAACCATTAGATTCCTTATTACATTTTCTATAAGATCTTCTGGCTCCAAAAAGTGACCTCCCTTCCCCATACCCACCCCTTCCCAATTCTTCCCCATTCCCTCCCCCCTCCCCCCTCCCCCGTTCCCTTTACCTCCCCACCTTGTCTTCCCAAAGCCAATTGCCTTGCTCATGACCCCTCAGGTCTTCCAGGTGAGGAGTGGTGAAGAGATCGTCCAATGGCCCAAAACAACTCCCTCCCTCTGAGTGCTCATAAAAATAAAAAAAATCCCCTCTCCCCCCCCGTAATTTTATTGTTCTTCCTTCTGCTTTCTTCATCTGTCTAAACTTTTCCATCTCTGATGTCTGCTCCTCCATCAGCTCCATACTCCTTCTTATGTACTCCCAACTCCTCCAACAGTCGCAGTCCTTCTTCTGGTGTTTCCATTCTATATCTTTTTCCTGCCCATTCAAATTTCAAAAACACTCGGTATCCCCAAGCATATTTATACCAGCTTTCAAAAGAGTAGCAATACAAGGCTTCATCGATTTTCTCCAAATTACTGTTTGTGGACAGTAGTCATTATATAATTCCACCCTTACATCTCCATACTTCAGTCTCTCTGGATGTTTCTTGACTGTTCTCACCAATTCCTCCTTGTTATTGTAATTAATAACTCTAACAATAACATCTCTTAGCAAAATACTTCTCCTGTCAGTTCTCTATGCATCCTGTCAGTTCTCTATGGATCCACTCAATGTCCTCTCCCTCTATTTCACAGCTGGGGTCACTTGCTGTAGCCATTTCAACACTTCAGATTTCAGATTAGATCCTTGATCTTTCCCCACAGATTCTGGCAGGAACCTTATTCTAAAGTTATTCCTGTGTTGATAATCTAGCATGTATATCATTTTTTTTCCCTATCTGTGATTTTCTTCATATTGTCCTGGATCTGACTGCCTTGAAGTGTTTGAGATTTAATTATTTCTTTGTTCTCTTTAACTATATTAATAATATCTCCTTGTATTCCTTGTATTTTTGTACTCATTTCCACAAATCTTTCTTCAGATCTTTTCCTCTCCTTCTGCATTTCTTCTCTTATGCCTGCAAACTCTGAAAACATTCTCTTTTTGTCTTCTCTAATTCTGTCATCATTTTTGTAAAGAGAGAATTCATATGAGTTTTAATATCCTCTGTGCTTTCTTCCCTTCTTCCCTTCCTTCTTTGGGATGGAGGATCTGGGGCAGAGGCACCTGAAGGGCCACTCTTTGGAGGGCTAGTTTCTTTTTTTTTCATCCTTAGTCCTTCTGGTTCACCCTTGTTATTCTGTGCTTCCAGAGATATCCTTTCCAATCTTTTGTACGCAGACTCGGAGAAAAAAATAGGCCACACACAGAATATGGGTGAATAAAAATGGGATCTTTATTTATCACCCTACCTATTTAAATTCCCTTTGAATCTTCAGCGGGGGGAGGCAATGTAGTGAGGGAGCAGCTGGGGCGGATTGTCTCCAAAGCAACTATTATCACACTATTCTAGTGGCGGGAGGGTGGGTGCTGATCGAGAGAGAGGCAGAAGAGAGGGTCGGGAGGCCTTTTATAGTCACTGGCCCCGCTCCTCTCTTTGAGTCACCGTCGCTTGCCGGCGATATCACACAAGGGCCAGCTTCCTCCTCCACTGCACCCAAAGGAGGCTCCCCGGCAATAGGCTCCGCAGGATTGCTGGTGCAGCCTGATTGTATGCAGACTTGGAGAAAAAAAGAGGCCACACACAGAATATGGGTGAATAAAAATGGGATCTTTATTTATCACCCTACCTATTTAAATTCGCTTTGAATCTTCAGCAGGGGGAGGCAACGTGGTGAGGGAGCAGCTGGGGCAGATCGTCCCTCCTGGACTTATGTCCCCAGCTTCCCTGGGCGAACACCTGAGCCCTGTTGAGTAACCCCAGAAAGTGGGGTAGTTCTCAAGCCGGCTCATGTCTGGAAGGTCAACCCGAAAGTCCCTCACCCATTCCATACAGATTAAGGTGAGTGGTTTATTCTTCAGGCCAGCCCCAAGGTAGGTCTCCTTCTGTTCTCCCAGATCGTACAATCTAAGGAGACCCTTCCAGAGACCATCCCTTCACCAAAACCTGTGCCATAGGTGAACACCATAATCTACGCCTCCCCCTTTCCTGCCATTTGAGTCACTGGTGCTTGCTGGTGACGTCACACAAGGGCCTATTTCCTCCTCCGCTGCGCCCAAAGGAGGCTCCCCGGCTGTAGGCTCTGCTGGATGGCCGGTGGAGCCTGATTATGAGATCTATCTGACGGCTTACCTAATGTTTGTGGCCTCAACCAACTTTTTCCTGCAATATTTCTTCTTTTTTTAGATGTAAGAAAATCAGAACACTCCAAACTTTCATTCCTCCCCTTCTGTTGATGGCCCCTCCTTCCTCCACCACTTATTTTTTTAAAAGCTTTCCACTTATTCTCCAGTTAGATCAGTTATTTCTTCCCCTGTTAAATCACCCTTTTCATTTGCCTACAATTGTTCACTGCTTTCTCCAACCTTTGTTATTTATTAGCAAAATGTTCTTTTTAGTTGTGTTGGAGGCAGCTCCAAGATCAGGCAAAACTAAAAGTAACTATTTGTTTACTTTAGGTTTCTTCGAACTGCAATTTTCTCTACCATCAACATTCCTTAGTAGTTCACAGCCATAAATCTTCCCTCAAAATCTCTCCTCATGCCTTTTTGAGGAGAAATTAGTCATTTGATTCCATTACCTTGAGCACCCATCCTGGGAATTGTTTCTTACGCCATTGATGCTTGGCTCCTTCCCCCAAGCTTATTTCTACAATCTGAAAACACACTCTCAAGGGTTTCTCTAGTCGAGAAATCCCTTTTTTTAAGGCAGGCCACCACCACTCACTGACTTTACACCTTTTTGTGTCTAGTGCAGTGAGAACTAACAGGCTGTGTTAAAGAAAGCAATAATAACCTTTTTCTCTATCCTAGAGAAATTCCTGATAGCTTGACCAAGAAGGCACGTGAGGCAAATTATAGAGAAAGGAGATAAGTTTTACTTAGTTCTAGAGGTCTAGAGGTCTATGTTACTTGGGGGGGGGAGAGCAAAGCATTCCCCCATGTTCCAACTTAGGGTTTACAAATTTATACATTAAGTACAGAGCACTTGCAAAATAAATCATAACACTAACACAACTAACTACACATTCCCCAAAGCTACTAAATGAGAATGTAACTTACAATCTGGTAGGTACCAGCAGTCTCTGTGATGGAATTCAGAGTCCTTTTTGGATAGGGACTTCCTCCTGAAGTCTAATATCATTTTAAGGTCTTTGAGAAAGATTGGCTCCCCCCAACCTTTTTTTAATCACAGTTTGTATTTTGTTGATTACTCCATGGGCTTTTTCCATCTGCCCAGGGAGATGGTTAAGCCATAGTTTCAAGTTGTGGTCCCTAGGTCATGTGCCCAGAACCCATGAGGCGACCAGGCCATGTGCTCAGCCCCAAACAAAGGAAAAAATCAGAACTTTTAAAGTCTTTATGGTAATCTCTGATTGGCTCTGCCTTTGCCCAATCAGAGTGGCTATCTAGTCAAGTGATGTGACATCATGTTTATTCAATGAGGTTCTCCCACCCCTTCCCATTTCCAAATAAGAAGTGTAATTTTCCAATGTTGTAAAGTGTAGGTTGTTGAGATGAACTTCCATGATGGGCAGGGCAGGCCATCATGACAGGGAGATATGGGTTTTCATATAGTGGGGTCCTAAGCCATAGCCACATTGACTTTTTTCTGTCAGAATTTGCACACCATGAATCTATAGCTGGAAAAGAAGCTGAACAGGATAGAAATATGGTGCTTATAGGAACTGGTGTCAGCATCTAGATATGCATCTAAATTACAAGGTTTATCCAAGCACCAGTAAACCATCTGGATGCATTTTAAAAAGTAGAGACAGAGATGTAAACCCCATCTGGGGCCACTAGTTATTTAGTTTAATTAGGATAAGGCCAGCAACATATCTCAGGAGGTTTCCACATATACCCAGAGTGGTACTGAATTCTGTCAAAAATTAAATTCAGGGTGACTTTGGTGTGTCTTGCTTGGACAAAATATCTGTCAAAACAAAAGAAAAGAATGGTGGTAGAAGAAGAAATGGGGAAGGAGTTTCACATCCCTAAAGACATGGGTTCATCCAAGAGGAGTGGAGATGAAATTTACTCCACATCAGGAAAAAGCACTGAATTTAAATATTAGAAAAGAAAGTTACCCATTTTCTTTTCGTTCCTTAATTTAAATTTGCATTAACCATGCATTCCATTTCCCCACCCTCAGTGTTTCTAATTTTTAATTAGCTTAATTTAACTGGAATCTCTAGATAGGTCACAGCTCTCAAGTTTAATAAAAATGGAGTGAAACAGGCTTAATAGAAATTCATAAATTACCAATGTTCTTTGGAGTAATACATACATAATTTATATCAGAATGATGCTTTACGCATTTTACTGTATTTGAGTAACTAATTGTGTTGGATATAGTGTCCCTGTGTGAATCTTTTTCACAATGCCTAGCAGCTTCTCACTTGGCCCAGGGGATCCTTCACAAAAGTAGCAAACAGCTATGGATTATTGATCACCCTTTATTAACCCTTTTTATGATGAGAGAACATTGTCTAGGACAAACTAGAAGCTTAATAATGGCAACACTTTGAAAAAGTTATTCTATAAACTATTTTTGGAGTGCAGTTTTAAAGTAAATTGAAATAACTATTGTATATTCATTATTAATCAAGATGAACTAACAGTTGGTACTTCCTCAGACCAAATGTAAGATTACTCAGGAGCATGGGAAATCACACTACTTCCTGTTAACCTACCATACCCAAAAGGGACTGTTATTATGGTCAGTAAGAATGGGAGTGAGAATTAAGGAACCCTTCTATTGGATTAGCAAGCCTTTATCTGGCACATGACTGAGCAGGAGAGAGGTCCAAAGTTCAGCAAGTGTTAATAAGTGAGAGAGGAAGGTGGACACTACTGCCAGTTGTCATGCTAGGTCACTACATAAACAGCTATGTGAAAAACCCTCCTGCAATATGAAACCAAGCTTGTTGAAATTTTGAACTTCCCTCAGAATCCTCCTAGATGAACCACCTAATCAAGCTTCTCCAAGTTTCATGGCTGACATCCCTAGGGAATGAGTGAATCTATCAGTTCCACTTCTTCTCACATGTTTTTAAAAAAATCTAAAGTTCTTTCCAACTGATAAATGAAAAAATCCTTTGATTTACTTTGAGTAAGCCTGTATCACAAGCAAACTGAATGAAAGTTTCAGAAACAAAAGACACAAGAGATTTACTGCAGTTTTCAATCACTTTCAATGTCATGGTTCCATCTTTTCAAATCCTGAACTACAGTACTAGAGATATCTCACAAAGAATTCTAAGTACCTCTACAAACTACATATCTAAGCATACTACAGGACAGAGCCATGACAGTTAAAGGACTTTTATCTTTATCAGACATGGGCTTTATCAGACATGGGGAAACACGGCAAAAAACTGCATCCCAAACCATGTCAGAAGAATACAGCATTAAAAGAAAGGGTGACATGAACAGACACCCATGTCCTCAGCCGCTCCTGTGGCATAGTGCGGGCACGGATGAATCATCACTTTTTTTATTGATGGGCTAAGCCATCAACAAAAAAGGGACACCTTATTCACAGCCACACTATGCCTCTGGAACGGTTGAAGGACAACATCATCTGATAATTTCTCCTGTTTCTGTTATTGTAGGGTTCTTCTGATGCAGTTTTTGCTGCATCTGATAAAGTCCTGATAAAGTTCTCAATTGCTATAAAAGTATAGTATAGATTCTCTTTCCATTGACCAGCTTCAATAGTCCAACTATTCCTGGCATGAAGTAAACCATATCATGAATCTGTTAACTATGAGAAACATCTCAGAAAAAAGAAGTGGCAAACTTACTCCAGTGGTGGCACTGGGGGGTGATGCGGAGAGGCCAAACCACACCAGGTAACACCATTGGGGGAAGGGGTGATACAGGCCTGGGTGATGTCAAAGATCATAACCATACTTGAATATTTAGGGATTCACAGCCAGAGTTTTCAGAGCTAATTCTTCAAAGTTGGCTCCCCCTGGAGGGATTCAATCAGTCAGTTTGGCTTTCTCTCATTAAATGTTTAAGATCTCAGTTTCTTTCTGACGACTTCATGAAAAACTTCAATAACTTCAAATCACACAGAGAGAGAGAGAGAGAGAGAGAGAGAGAGAGAAGCAAAGAAAATAGTTCATCCATGCCTAGACTGTATGTTAAGAATCCAGAATATATCCTGAGCAAAGCCACAACAGTTGGCTTTGTTAAGGGCAGGAGGTAGACAGCATTCCATGTGAGACCAAGCAAACCATACATCTTAAATTGCAAAACTTTTGATCCATAATTAAGCATTTGCTTTTTGAATAAGACCAGAGCTCCTGCTTCATAAATGCTGGTCCTGTTCTTTATTTGATAAAGCAAATACTGACACCAGAAACTGGAACAGAAAGAGCCAAGGTTAAGAGGCAAAGAAAGAAGTATTAATGAAGTTTCTCCACACCGCTTAACTGGTGAACCATTTACACTACAAAATTATAGTGATTATTATTCCACTTTAATTGCCATGGTTCCTTCGTATTGAAATTTGTAGTTTAATTCAGCACTGGAGTGCCCTGGCTGAGAATTCTAAATGTCCATCACTAAAATGCCAGTCCCAGGATTCCATAGGATGAAACCATAGAAATAGGGACGGAGAGAAAAGAATGGCCATAAAACATGTTTCTGGGTGTTAAAAATAGGGATGGAAAGAATATTCAAAAATATTTGGAAAATGGTCAAAAACATGTTTTTCAGGTGCTGAAAAACCCCAACAAGAAGAATCCTGGACTGACAAGAATCTTCACAGTTCAGGTCTTGTTCAGTACAAAATTTGCACATGGATATTTTGTGCAGAAAATGGTATTTTCTGTTCATGAAACATTATTTGCATAGAAAATAATATTTCAATGCAGAATGATTAATTCCTGCACATAAAATCTTCTTTTTAATAGGGATAAAAGCTGTAATTGTGGATTTCTTCTGCATAAAATTCATAAATGCTTGATTTGCATATATAACATCATGTTCTGTGCAGAAAAGAACATTTTCTCTGCAGGGATTAATAGTTTTGTGTTGAAATATTATTTTCCATGCATAAAATGCTGTTTTCTGTACAAAGCAACCACATTCAGGCTACCGGACTCATCCAGCAGCCGTTTACAGTCCTGGTGAGGGCCCCATTGCCCCAAGGCAGGAGCATGGCCATTGCCATGCATCCGTCTTCCTCCCAGTAGGCATTATGACTGGTTGAGGGAATGATGGAGTGGCAGCCAATTGGGGCACAGCCTGCTTTGCTCTGATTGCTGGAGTGTTTCCTTGGCAGCCAATCATAAGTGAACATCTAGCTTGAATCTGATTGGCTAGGGGGAACGTTTCTTTCAGCAGGCTTCTCTCTGGTCCGTCAACTGGGTACACATTCCGGCTCACCTCACTATCCTAGCCAGTTTCCATGCAGAAAATGGTGTTTTCTATGTAAAACAACCACATGTGAATTTTGCACAGAATTACTATTTCTGCATTAAAATTCCTCTCCAATTATGTTATTATTTTTTAAACAAGTAAAAACACATAAAACATATAAACAAACCTAAGCAAATATAACAAAACAAGACAACAAACTGATGTTTACAATTACACATTCCTCAAAGTTCATTACAATGAACACTTAAAATGACTTTCTTCTTTCTAATTCCTATATAAATGTGTATGTTATAATAACATTCTTTTATATAATTTGTTACATTGTTATTACCTTTAAAATATCTCTGTATACACACCTCTATATAATATTTTGATTTTTTTTTCTTCCTGAGTATTATTTCTTTTAGCATTTGTTTTGAAATTTTGCACAGAATAAGTCCTGGATTTGAAAAAAAATGTCTTTGAAAACTGTGTGGTTTTCAAAGACTTTCTCATACTGGGAAGTAAAAAGCTGAAATTACCTATTGCTACCTTCAAGAAGAAACACAGTGAAGTGTTACATTCCTACATGGAAGATAAAGTGGATTAATAGCATCATAATTCTGTACTATTAATGGGCCCCAGGTCATCCTCATCATGAACTAATAGGCATTGGGCACAAATGGGAGGTGAGCCACTCACTATCTGATGGATTTTGATCAATTGCACCCTATGTATTATGGATGTAATTATTGGTATCTGTGATTAACTTGCCAAATCTGAGTTGTACAGTATTACACATCTGGATTTGAAGGAATCTAAAGCATCTTGTCTATAGGAATGGCATATTGAGCTGTTGCCTTAACTGTCATTTCAAAACTAATTCAGGCATTTTACTGAAATGTGCCCTATCATGGGAGGATTTTCAGAAAGCATTCCTTGCAGCACTATGAGTTTATTACAAAGCAATCGAAAGTGAAAATCCATATTTGAAAATGGACATAAAAAGAAAGAGGACAAAATACAAAGATGATGAGTTATTGATGCCCCCATTGACAGTGGTAGGTTCATAGTTAAAAAAAAAAAAGAGAGAGAGAGAGCAAACTGTTTGAGGGAGAGGAAAAATCCATAGTCATAACAGTTTGCAAGCAAATCAGTTTTCACAGTGGTGGACTAGTTTGTATAACTTTGTGTGTTAGTATTTTCTCTTTGGGTAATCAGAGATATAGATTTGAAACAGGGAAGCCATAACGATCATATGACAAGTACTCTTGAACTCATATCACCCAGTGTTGTTACTTGGTTGCTCTGCCTTATGATGCATTGAAGATTATTTCTCCTGCTTCTGCCTCATATTCTGTTGTGGGTGTTGATTCTAGTGATGGAAAGAATATTCACCACTCATTCATCATTCATTTTGTATTCATTTCCTAGCAGTTTCTCAACACCTTGGAAACCCCAAGAAGAACAGTGCAGTGGTGATATTCATTGGTTTATGAAGGTGTTCAGGGAATTATTATGTAAAAATACCATTATTTTCTCTCTCTGCAAAAATCCGTGTGTGTGTGTTGAAAATAACTGAGATCCTGCATTGTGACTGTGTACTGCAAACCTGCACTCATGTAATTACATGGTAGTTCCACTATAGCACCTTCTAATGAATACAAACATTGTGCTGCCAATTGTATCTCACAGTGTACTCACCTAGGATGTTATCAGATGGGGTAAATAAGGCATCATAAGGACACCTAATGGTTGCAAAAGGGGGCACGTACCACACGATGTCACCCTTTCGCGATCATGCCCTGTTCAAAAATCATACTTTTTTATTGATGGCTCAAGCTGTCAATTGATCCCTGTGATGCTTTTTTTGCCAGCATTGCTGGTGTTTGAAACTTTGCACCATTTTACTCACATGAATGCAGTCAATGGCCAGTCTGGCGAGAAGACTTCTGGGTGAGATTGCAACATCCAAGAAGGTGACTCACTTTTTATGCCCCTCCCCAGTTTACTTGGGACTTTTTAAGTAGGTTTAGGTGCCTTTTGTAACTTTAACTTTGTTATTTTTCTTTTCATTTTTGAATTCCCCACACTATATATTCTCACGAGAATATGCGAGATTTCAAATGAGGAAGTGAATGAAGCTCCATTCACTTCCTCTTTCATTGCTGGGGGAACCTTTTCATGGATAAGAGGTAAGTGTGGCATGGGGAGTTCTTTTGCTGGCATAAAAACGTCAAAGATGCTGGCAAAAGAATGGGGTTTAGGGGACTGGTGTGATGAAGTCCTTATTGTTGCATTGCAGTGGCTGTTTCTGCAATCCCAGTGAATAAAGTAGTACATTACAGCAACGATGGTACATGCTATACATGCATAGCTGGAACTCTTGTGAAATTCTGTTTTTGCATAGAGAATTCATATATGTGCATAACATGAACATGCTTCTGATCATTTTGTTTCCTACACAGGAAATAATCTTTTTTGGTCAGAAAATACTGTTTTCTTCACAGGAAACATGCTTTCTATGGAAATAATCATAACCATGATCTTAATGGATTGGGGGGCAGCAGTTGAGCAAAATAATCCCTGAGAGACTTCACAAAGTGCAAATGCATCTCATGAACTATACATACATCTAGTTTCTCCCACAGCCAGGAGAATATTACACAGAAGAGAGGTCTTGAAGGTTTGCATTCTCTAGTTGACTTTCACAGAGATGGACAGGAGGAGAATGTACTTTGAACCACAGGCCAATGGATTGTATCATTTAGATTTGTTTTAAAGTAATAACTGAAAGTAACTATTTTGCTTACTTTTGAAAAAAAGAAAATGACAACTTTACAATTGCCATTATTAATAATAACTTCTTGGGGGAGCCTTGAAACTATAATGGTAAAAGATATAGGCTGGCATCCTTTAATGGTAACATATATGCCTGGATTTATGATATCATAACTGCTGGGGATTCGTATTTACAGCCATGAACAATTTAACATGACTCCCTGTTAGGCCCTGTGCAAGCCTAGCCCCAAAAGTTTGGTTCAGGATTCATGAGAACGTGCAAGGCCTTGTTTTCTGATGAGAAGGTCATGGAGCAATTTCTCATGGGTACAAGAGAGACAGCATAGCCTCTAAGATAAGGATGTTTAGGTCCAAGAGCACCTGGCTCCAACTAATTGCCTGAGAACATTTTCTTTCCCACTAACAAGATTTGCCCATGAGTTTCATTTCTCCTCATACTGCTTGTGAAAGTAGAATTCATATAAGGGAGAGGTGGGCTTGGGACGTGCTCTCTCGCTCCCTCTCCAGCTTGTGAAGCCCTGGAGGGTGGATAAACTTCTTTTGCTTTTGCCTTCTTCTTTTTCTATATTGGTTAACCAGAACACCTTTTTGCTATTGTCTATTTTCTGTTTGCAATAAACAGTATCCTATTCTACAGACCAGGACTCCTGCATGATTTTTTTCTGTCTGCCTCACATCCCTCTAAGACCCAGCAGGCCTCCCAACCCAGGGAAGCCTTGCCAGTGTAGAACACTCCCCAAACTAGCATTTGCAGCCTGGCAGTGTGCCCTGATTGAAACATTTCCAAGGCATTGGACCATTTCCTGGGAAGGGATATTTGCAGTGCACTCCTGGTGGAGGGGTGTTGGGGTAAGTAGTTGTGGCATACACACACACACACAAACAACAACAGCCTTGTGAAATCTTAAAGACCAAGAGATTTTATTTGGCACTAGGAAACTTGTACCTGGTGTTGTCCAGGTTGATGCCAATGACTTTGCTTATGATGTGAATGAAAAGTTTGACTGCTAGTACCTACAATCCTGAACATTTGATTGACACTGAGTGCCAAGCAAAATGGCCTGTAAATAGCAATTAAACAAAATAAATTGAAGTTTGCCCATAATTCCTGAACTTGCATGAAAAATATGTTGGGAAGTCAGCCTAAGTCTAAATGTCATACTTGTCCAACTTGGTTTATAACTTTGCATCCCAGAGAAAACAATAAAGAAACATGAAGGATTAGGGACATCAAATCTGCATCTGTGGATGCCTTCCCTTCCCACTTCTCCCTGGTCCATGACTAATTCTATCATGTATTTTTTTATGTGTGTGTACTTTCTTGGGATAAAAATCTGCCCTTCATTTCCACATCATCATCAAATGTAGGTATTTTTGTTAGGTTGTTTTTTTGGGGGGGGGGATGATGTATGTGGCTTGAATGCATCCTCACACCAAGTGGGAGGAAACTGTTTTTGCATTGTTGAAACTTGCAACTATGTTCACTTTACAAATGGACAATTTTCAACACATAGCAACAAATGCTGATACTTCACACAACACTATTTGGGATTTCAAATCTCTCAGTTTTTGTTTCACTGAGTTTTTTCAGATTCCTTCTGTTTTCTTCCCATCCTTGTTTTTCATCACATTGCAAAACTTTGTCTGGAATCTTTTTGGTATCATAAACATGTGTACATTCCCCTAAAGAACCAGTAAGACATTTAAGTCCAATGTGGAATGTGCACATTCATTTTGAGATTACAGACATTCATTTTGAGGGATGTGTATTGCAATCACTGTATAACTCCTCATGAAAAGACTTATTCTTATTTTCTAATTTATTTATTTTCTAAATTTCTATACCACTTATCAGTGCCAAAGCACTCCCTAAGCAGTTTACAAAATAAAACCAAGTGAAAATAAGACAATTAAAAACAATTAAAAAGTAACAATTAAAAAAGTTAATTTTTTACAAGTTAAAACACTAAAACACATAAAACATACCCCAGTAAAATCCTCTGTTCCTGGAGCTCTAAATTAAAATATTGTTGAAATAAAAATGTTTTTGTCTGCCAGCAGAAGGAAAGCAGGGAGGGGGCCAGCCTAGCCTCCCAAGGAAGGGTGTTCCAGAGGGTGGGAGCAGCCACTGAGAAAGCTCTCTCTCATGTCCTCACTAAGTGAGCCTGGGATGATGCTGGGATCAAGAGAAAGCCTTCCCCTGAGAATCTTAAAATTCTGGCAGGTTCGTATCGGGAGATACGGTCTTTCAAGTAGTTTGGACCCAAGCCATATAGGGCTTTATAGGTCATGATTGTGACAAACAGTTCTATGAACAAATGGGAGAAGGATGTTTCAGGAGCCAGTCCTCTGGGAGGAACCAAAAAGGGGAGGGGTTTCTGGATAGTCTGAATGACAGTTGAGAGAAGGATAGTGAGGAAAAATGACAGTTGAGAAGGGAGTCAAAAGTTGAGAGTAGTGATGTGTTAATAAGAGGCTGAAAAGGGTGTCTGGCTTTGAGGGAAGCTGGAAAGAGGCAGATTGAAAATAAAATTCAAAGCAGTCATGTTATTTTGTTCAGCAATAAATTACTCTATGGTTGTTTATTATATTCAGACTATTCATGAGTTATTTTCTCTTACTGATATTAAATTAGCACTCAAACCCTATAAACAACTACACCCAAATACAAGTACTATTCATCTAATTGTGGAACTGCAGTTTCCACAAATTATTCATTCGGTGGCAGCAATGAGAGGTGAAATCCCCTGTGTCGCAGGCGTGGTGGCAGCGAAAGTGATGAGGCGGCCAGGCTGAGTTGTGATGTAATTTCAGCTGGTAAGCCTGTGCTTGGCAATGACCAGTCCTTTGAATTGGGCTCAGAATCAAACTGGTATCCAGTGAAACTGTTTTAACACAGGGGTTATATGATCCCTACAGCTAGCCCCAGTCAGCTTTCAGCATTCTGGATGCACTGAAGTTTCCAAACAGTTTCCAAAGGCAGCCCCACGTAGAGTGTGTTACAGTAGTCCAAATGGGATGTAATCAAAGCATGTGTCACCATGGCCAGATTTGATGTCTCAAGGAACTTACGGTACACAGCGCAGCATTTTAGCCTGTGTGTTTAGTTCCTACACTAAAATTTGTTTGGTTTTTTTTTTTTTAACACACTTTTCCTAGGTCAGCTGCAGGTTGTATTATTTGCCTGTATTTTTTGCACAGGTTTTGTTCATTTACTTGCACAATTTATCTAATGCATGCAACTTTTTCCCATTGACTGTAGGGTTTTCACACATTTTTTATGGATTTTTCCCAGTTGTTTGCATTTTATCTATTCATATATGCACTTTGTTTCACTTTCCTTTCTCAGAAAGACCTTCTGATTTTTCCAAATGTAGTAAGGCTCTTTTTGGTTGGGCTCAAGACAAGATAACCATTTCATGCAAATATAAGGAGATGTGAAAGTGTTACTTTTGTCAAGAGGATCAGATCCAATGAAATTTTTCCTGCCCCATCTTCTGAGCAGGGAATAGATTCTTGGGTTTTTTGTTTTTTTTTTGTTTTTTTTTTAAAAGAAGGTTCCATTCTTTGAAAGTTTTGTACAGTGTGTGGAAGGGGTGTGTGTGTGTGAGGAGGTGCAGTTTTGAACACAGAAGAAATAAAAGACATAATTCATCAGATGTTAACACCTGAATTCTGTAATGCCCTTCCCTTGGAGGCCTGATTGGCACCAACAATTATTTTATTTGGGCACCAAGTAAAAACGTAGCAGTTCATCAAAGCCTTTGAGCTTGTTTGATTTCTCTCAAATGCTTATGTGCATAGTTTTAAACTGTTTTAAATCTTTAAATCTGTTTTAACTAGTTATTTTTTATTTTTTTTCACTTTATTTATGTTATATTTATTATTTTGAACTGTTTAAACCTGTTTGTATTATTTTTACTTGTAAGCCACACTGAAACCTTTTGTTTATAGGGTGGGGTAGAAATATTTTGATCATCATCAACAGCTGCAGTGGTGGTAGCAGCGTTTTCACTGAAGGCTCATCATGGAAAACGGGTACTATCGCAGAATGATAAAGTAGATCTTTCAAGCCTTCCCTCATCCTTATCCTCTCAAAGGTATTTTACAGAAGCCAAACAAGATGATATAGTAAAGGCTTCAGACAGTTGCCACATAGCCCATCCCTTCATAATGCCTAACAGAACTAATCTCATGAGCCATGGTGGTGCAGTGGTTAAATTCCAGTACTGCAAGCCACAAAGTTATGAGTTAGATCCCAGAGGGCTCCAAGGTTGACTCAGCCTTCCATCCTTCTGTAGGTCAGTAAACTGAGTACCCAGCTTGTGGCGGGCGATTAGATAATAATAATAATAATAATTGTAAAGTGCTTAGGGAATGCTTTGGCACTGATAAGCGGTATATAAATATCAATGCTAATGTGAATGTGCTGATGTCATTCATATCCTGTGTGTACTCCACCCCTACCCCCATATCATGGCCCCTTTCAGACTTTAGCATTTATAGACTGTTGTATTGAAATTAGGAAGGGACAGGACTATATGCTATTTTGATGTTTACCAGGATTTGCTCATTTATCATGATGACTAGAGCTTGCTCTACATTCTTTTCTTTTCTTTTCTTTTTTCTTTTTTTGGACTACAACTGCTACAAACTTCCAGCCAGCATGACCAAAGTCTATGCTCTGGTTCATGGATTCTGGAAGCTGTTGTTAAACCAAGTAATTTTTTCTAGCTCTGAGGTAATCCTTAGAATGAATAATAGACCTGTATGATTTTGCTTTGTTGAAAATAATTCACCAGATTAAGCTGCTGAGTTGTGTCTGAAGTTTCTGAAATGGGTAGTGACTGGTGGGTACTGGAGATTTAATTTCATGTATATTTATAGTGTTATGTTTTAATGTCATTGTCTTTGATTGCATATGTTGATGCTCTACCTTTTGGTGAAAAGGGCCTTATAAATAGTGATGATGATGATGATGATGATGATGGTTCATTTAAGAAAGCATATATGCCAGTTTCAGACATTTGCATCAAACTGCAAATGCTGTGAAAGTAATGGAAACAAATTATATGCAGAGCTTCTGGTTTCTTACTAGCACCAATAAGATTATATCTCAAAGAATTAAATAGGAAATACTACTGGAAAGAAATGTCCTGTGTGTGTGTATTATATAAGAGAGAGAGAGAGAGAGAGAGAGAGAGAGAGAGAGAGAGAGAGAGATTAAAATATACAAACACATTAGTTTTAATCCTGATATGAAAATTTTATGGGGGACAATAAAGGTAAGATAAAATAATGCTGATAATATCTCTTTATATTAAATGACTTTGTAAGAGGTACAAATGTGTTAGAGAAGAAGGGGGGAATAGGGTTGTCACTTCACCATTAAATTAATGGTGCTGATAAATGCAATTCTTATAGTGACACAAAATGACAGTCTGGCTGTTTTTATCAAAATAATTCTGAACATGACATCTTTAATGCACAGGACTACAACCCTGGGTTGCTGCATTTTATGATTTGTTTCTGCACTTGAATTTAAAGTATTGTAAAAGCTATTTGCTTATTATTTTCTAGGGAAGGGAAGTTGAAACATTGTTCCTATAAGTCACAGAAAGGTAACAGGGCACACAAAGATCTTTCAAGAAGAGAGAGTTTATGCATGAAAGAGCTTATATATGGTCCACCAAGTATATGGGTTCTTGGTATTAAAAGTTTCCAAGCAAAATTATTTCCATGCCCTCCTCACTAAGTTAGTGACACCCCCCACCCAGTCCCTGATTGGTTTACTGCCCCTGCTAGTTGAGAAGGGCAGTGAAGGTTAGATGGTTGGTGTCCCCATTGGTTCCAAAAGTAGGACAACATTAACACCCCCTGTAGTCATGGTTGGATAGGAACCAATGGCTCAGAAAGCAATGGAGGTAACAGGAAGTGATGACCAGGAAGAGATCAAAAGTGCCATTAATTTTGTCTGGTGCTGAACTCAAGTGCTTAGTGACTGAAGCAATTTACTATATGCAAAGCACCTGAGACCCAATACAATATCACTGTAGAGTGCCATGCTGTGAGGCTTGTGCGAATTCCATAGGAGTTACCTGCAGCTGCCCAGTGATCCTTTCAGCTCTGGGAACAATACAAAAATAATCTGGGACTCAAGGTGGCTTATAACAATTAAAACAGATATTACTAGAAGTTTGCATCACACAAAAGTTAAATATAATTAAACTATAAATAAAATTTAAAGCAGCTAAAAGTAGGCTATTAAAAAGAACAAGAACTCTAAACAACACTGAACATAAAAGGTCCTTTCCCCTGATGAGGTTAGCCCTCAAAAGCAGGCTGAAATAAAACAGTCTTCAGCTGACCTTGAAAGTGTAACAAGGAAGGCACCAGTCTAATCTCTCTAGGAAAGGAGTTTCAAAGCCTGGAGACAGCCATCAGGAATGCCTTCTCTCTTGTTCCCACCAGAGGTACCTGTGAGGGAGAGACAGCTAGAAGGGCCTCCCCAGTACATCTCAAGACACAGGCAACCTCATATATGGAGAGAGACAGGCCTTCAAATAACCTGGACCTGAGTTGTTATATCATATAAATCAGGATGAATGTCAGCGTGTGTAAAGAGTAATCCAATTGTGACTCCCAAATAGAGTAACCCAATAAATCAATGGAACTTATTTAAGAGTTGCCCTGCTAAGTCCCTACTTATTGAATAGGTCTGCACTATCTGATACCAACAGTTAGACTTAGGCCTGTATGAAATCTTCCTTCCCAACCCCCTCTTGCTGGACTTGCTTGTGTACATATTTTCTCAAGAGTGAAGCATTTCACAAAATAGTTTGGTTGATGACTGATCTGTGCTTTAGTATAGCAATTTCTATAGCTGTTGCTTTCAGCAGGGGTATTACTGGGGAGAAAGATTCCATTTTGTGCCTTATCAGTGTGCATATTAACACAACCGCCTCTTTGGCCATCTAAGAAGTGGTTGTGCTTCCTGCAGGGAAAACATCTACCCCTGGTTGTCTGATGAAGATGCTTCTGTCAATTTTTGTCAGCTACCATGTGTGGGGCAAGGCAGAAACCCAGCACAGAACTAGAACTGTGAAAGGGTTACTGAAAGTGAAAGAAATAAATGAAGTGAGGGGGGGTTGCCATGCTCAGCTGGTGGCCCATTTGCAGCCTGTCCAGCTCCTTAGCACCGGAGCACCTTCCCTGCATGGTCTCATGGTGGCCGGCAAGCAGGCTGCCATCTTTGGCCTCTTCTTCCAGGCCTGCTGTGTCGGCAAGGAGAAGGGCGCAAAGCAGCCGGCCAATAGGAGCTGGCCTGCTCTGCACTGATTGGCTGGCCTGGCAGGGGAGGCAGGTCTTCTGGCCTAAATGGCCAGATGACACCACCTCTTATGATGTTTTATGATAGCCAATTTACAGCTGTCCCTTTAAGACACCGGGGCCAGTATATACGCCAGCCCCGGTGTTATAAGCATCAGTGGCTTGCTTACAGCTGAAGAGGGAGGATTGTCACTAGGAGGAGTGAAGGAGTTGAGGAGCTGTGGAGTGGGCAGTAGGGGCCAGCAGCAGCCAGCAGCAGTGGTGAGCCTCCAGTGGCAGGCCTCTGGTGATTGCTGCGGGCTGGCAAGGCAGCATCGATGGTGGGCAGCAGTGGAACTACAGAGGTGGCTGTGGGCCAGAAAGGCATTGGGGGACCAGCAGCAGCAGTGGTAGGCCTCCAGTGGTGGCAATTGGACAATAGAGATCACAGTCATTGGCACGGTAGGGACTGGCAGGAGGCAGTGGCTCGGGCCGCAGGTTGGTGGCCGGCATACAATAAATCTGTGGGGGGTGATTGTCATGGGCCAGGGAGTCAAAGCCAGGTGGGGCCACACAGGGGCTAGGGCCAACCCTCCAGGGGAGCCCCTCCAGCCACCAGTCCTCTGAAAGGGGGGGACTCATGCAGGCATTGGTAATACTGCTCCGGGATACTGCGTGGCCACCAGGCACATCACTGGACCACCAGGGGACACCACTGGGCCACCCCAATCACTGCTAGGTCACCAGGGGTACTGCCAGGCCACAAGGTCCCCACTGGGCCATCAGGGACCCCACTGAGGCACCAGGGACACCATTAGGGCACTGGGGACACCACTGGGCCACCAGGGACTCCATTGGTGCGCCCAGCTTTGGGTGGGTTTTTCTTGTCTGCCACCATGCTGGAAAAAGAGGCAGCTACCACGACAAGGCTTCACACCAGGGGGCTGGCATGACCCCCAGATCCTGGGTGGACTTGGGCCCATGCAGGATGCCTGGGTCTTAGGGGAGTACAGGTGAGCATGAGTGGCCGAATGATAGCAGGATCCCACTGCACTCTTTCATAGATGAGAACCCTAGTTTTGAGGACTGCTCAGAGGTGGTTTCTTATGTTGTAGAAAAGCTGGACAAGATGGGAAAATAACAGTCTGAGGGCAAGCGGGCTTATACCGTGCACCACAACTGTACTGAGGTCAGTGAGCTGGGGGATGTCTCAAGACAGCGAAGGTCCCTGTGAGCCACTGGCTAGGGGGAGCAGAGGGGATGTCCCCGGAATTCCTCATAGCAGAGCTGCACTCTGTCTGGGGAGTCACATCGCTCCAACTCGGCCAAGCCACACTCTAGATGTCATAAGAGCAATGGG
This sequence comes from Gambelia wislizenii, assembly GCA_030847615.1. NCBI lineage: Eukaryota > Metazoa > Chordata > Lepidosauria > Squamata > Crotaphytidae > Gambelia > Gambelia wislizenii. The sequence goes on from JAUMIR010000004.1 coordinate 155,054,851, forward strand.
AAGAAGAGGTGTCCTCAGAAGAAGCAGAAGCACTGGTCATGACATCGGCATGGCTCTGATTTGGATACCAACATGATGTCAGGTGAGTCTTCTGAGGAGGAGGATGTAAGCAAATTCAAGTGTTGGTTGATAGGGGCTGGGAAATCGGGGTTGCCTTGCTGGGTGATCAGGCTGCAGCCACGGCAGGGCTGGGGAGAAAAGGGCTCTCCTGGGAGAAAGGTGGACAAAAATACCTCTCATGGAATTTGCTGGGAATCTTATCAGTCTAAACAGGATCCAGCATAAGTCCACACTATTCGGAAGGAAGTGGGGGGCAAAACGGCAAAAACAACAGGGTAAAAACCTTCACAGATTTCCCCATATTTTTCCCCGACTCTCATGCTGCTGAACATTTTTGTTCTTTTAAACTATTGAACAATAAAAATCAGGAACAGAAGCACAAAGTTTATTTGCCGGGTGAGAGTGGAGGTGGGGCTTACTAGGAGGGCAAGTGCCTGTTGCTGCCATGTTAGATTTTTGCCTGAGTGATAGATCACTAAGGTGATAAAAAAGGATCAACATGTTCTGCTTTGCTTTGGAGAATCTCTATCGCACATCTTAGGACTTAAAAACAAAAAGAAAACCCAGCAGCAGTGAAGAACTAATACGAGTAAATCACTCCCGGTCGCCATCAGGAATGTGATGCTTATGGGGGCTTCTGAGGCCAGAAAAACCATCTGGACTGGTTGCTGCTTGTGCAAGATGCCAATAGTACGAGGTACAGTTGCCCCTCCACATTCACGGCTTTCACTTTTGTGGTTTCAACTATTCAGGAAGCACCTCATTTAAATCAGCTTCTCTCCCTCGCACACAAGGGAGAGGATCAGATTTAAATGGAGTGTTCCCTGAGCAAACCGTGTGCCCAACTCCCCTCTCTCCTAGGACTTGGCTCCGTTTGAGGTGGAGAGCCAAGCCCTGGGAGAGCGGGTAGTTTGGGCAAAGATGCTTTTCAGCCACCCACCCCCGCCCTTCCCAAAGTGGCAATGGGGCTTTTCAAACCTTGTCATGACTTTGAAAGGGTGGGGTGTTGCAGAAAAGCCTCTCAGCCACCCTCCCTCAATCTCCCAGCCTTTCCAAAATGGTTGTGGGGCTTCAAACCCCATAGCTATTTCGGGAAGTGCGGGGGGTGGCTGGCCAAACCCCCACCCTCCCCGGCATTCCTGAAGTGGCTACGGGGCTTCAAAGTCCCATAACCACTTTGGGAAGCATGGGGGTGGATGGCCAACCCCCCCGGCCACCTGGCTGCCACCCTTCCCAGCCTTCCTGGAGTGGCTACAGGGCTTCAAAGCCCCACAGCTACTTCAGGAAGCATGGGGGTGGATGGCCAAATCCCACCTGCCTGGCCGCCACCCTCCCCGGCTTTCATGAAGTGGCTACGGGGCTTCAAAGTCCCATAGCCACTTCAGGAAGCATGGGGGAGTGGATGGCCAAACCCTCGGCCATCTGGCCGCAACCCTCCCCGGCCTTCCCAAAGAGGCTACGGGGCTTCAAAGCCCCACAGCCACTTCGGGAAGTGTGGGGAATGGATGGCCAAACCCCACCCACCTGGCCGCCACCCTCCCCAGCCTTCCCGAAGTGGCTATGGGCCTTGAAAACCCTGCAGCCACTTCGGAAAGCACAGGGAGTGGATGGCCAAACACCCGCCCGGCCGCCACCCTCCCCACCTTCATGAAGTGGCTACGGGGCTTCAAAACCACTTCAGGAAGCATGGGGGGGGGTGGATGGCCAAACCCCCCCACCAGCCTGGCCACCACCCTCCCCGCCCTTCCTGAAGTGGCTACATGGCTTCAAAGCCCCACAGCCACTTCATGAAGTGCATGGGGTAGATGGCCAAACCCCCACCCGCCCAGCTGCCACCCTCCCTTGCCTTCCCGAAGTGGCTATGGGGCTTCAAAGCCCCACAGCCACTTCAGGAAGTGGGGGGTAGCTGGCCACCCTCCCACCAGCCTCCGCCTCCCTCCCCAGTCTTCCCAAAGCCGTTATGGGGCTCGAAATCCCCATAGCTGTCCCTGGAAGTGCAGCAGGGGATGGGGGTGGCAGCCAGGTGGGCAGGAGGCTTTTTAGCCACCCCCACACTTCCCAAAGCAGCGATGGGGCTTAAAAAGCCCTGTCATCACTTTGGAAGAGCGGGGATGTTGCGGGCTGGCGGGGGAGGCCTTTCTTATTTGCATTTTTTCACATTTGCAGGGGTCTTGGGCCCCTAACCCCCATGAATGTGGGGGGACAACTGTATTTGGGATTTTTCCCCTCGTGTAGATGCCCCCCCCAGTGTTTTTATGGTACTTCCTCTGTGACTCACAAAGTTTACCTGAAATAGTCAGTATGCCCCCATTGAGGATACTCCTGTGCAGTTTGAGGTTAATATGTGAGCAGATAGTTACTTGTATCAGCAAATCTTATGAATGATACCTAAATTTCCTCTTGATTGATTTGGTTCAAGGTGAATGGGGTTTATTCAGTTGAGCTTACATTCTGCATTGCAACCACTCTTTCTCACTACTGAAAACACCTTTCCTTGAAAGCAGGCTGTCATTGCTGGATTTCACAGACAGGGGGTCTCTGTGAGAGGGGGGATGCCAGGTAGCTCCTCTTGTGGCAGACAGAGTGAAGAGCAGGATGGAGAAGGAGGAAAGAGAAAGAGGGAAGACAATGGTGAGGCACCTGAAGGGCAAATGGAGGAGGTTTGCTAACATTGCCTGCTGTGGCTGCTTTGAAAGGGAGGAAAGAGTGCCAATCTTGGATCCTCTCATTAACCTCAAATCTACCTATTTTGGAACTATGGTGTTAAAAGCCTGTCTGAGTACACTACTATGTGTTTTGGAAGTGGAGGACAAAGACTAACATGTGCCTGTTCCTGGTTTTTGGAATCATGGTGATGTCATTTGAGAAAGAGCATGTAGCACATTTGAAGTACTTTATCTCTTTCCTTAGTCTGTGAGGTCCTACATTGCTGGGGTTAACTGCCTAGGTATTTATCTGTTGTGTTTCAGATCTATATCTGAAATTTCAGGTCATAGTTAACTCACAAATTTGTGTCCAGTGGTGGCACTAGAGGGGTTGCAGAGAGGCCAAACCACACCAGGTGACACCATTAGAGGGAGGGGTGACACTGGGTTTAGTAATGTCACAGTTTGTGCCCACATCTGCCTTTGGAATGTGGAGTCAACTGCATGCTTTCCTTGGCTGTTGATTCCTTTTCTGGCTATGCCTCCATTCTCAAAATAGTAATTTCTGGGTGGTACCCTCAAAATAAAATTTCTGCCAAATCACAATAGAGTTGGCCCTTCTGGGGGTGAATTAGTAAACTATTTGGTCTCTCCCTGTTTTCTTCTCCACCCATTAGAATTAGTGGGAAGACATATGCCTCTGCCCTGTTTGGAATGTAGACCATTTGCAATCCCTTTACATGACAGAAATACACTGCCTTCCAGCAGCACAGAGACTTCAATTTGGATTTGCCAGAGACCCATTTTGTAAAAGTTCCACACATGTGAAAATGCAATCGAATGGGACAACTGTCAAGGTCTGTTTAATTTACAAGACTTTCAGCCTTGAGAGTGTCCCTTTCAGTTTCCAGCAGCATTATCTTTAATTTCCCTAATTGAGAGTGCAGAAAAGGCTAAATGCAGAATCAGGGAATTAATTTAAATATGATACCCTGGATTCTCCATTTCTTTACTTTGGATTGACATATTCAATTATGAGTTATTCCACCAATGGGGTTGGGCTCAAGGAAAGCCAAAGAGGCTAATCACTCCTTTGAAAGTGCAAGTGTATTTAGGGTGGGGGAGAGAGAGAGAGAGAGAGAGAGAGAGAGAGAAGAAAAGATGGAGATTCTCCTTCCTGCTGTCACTTTTCTTCATATAATATGAGAAATTGAGACTCTTATGGGTCCATCCATTACTTTCAGTTGTTCATCGCTTTGTTCATCTTCATCACAATGCATGCCAGGCATCTGGATTATTTTACTAATGTACAGGGACCCTGTCTCTTCTCTGCCAAGGGCTGATTGTGTGGTCTTGGGTGACACTGAGCTTTGGTTCCATACCTTTTAAACTGGAATACTTGTCTACCAAAATAACTTTCAGGTGAAGCATCATATTCAGTACCAGAGTGCCTGAGCTGGAAGACACATGGGAGAAGATGCAATTACTTTTCCATGCTGGATACCAAATTAGTAAGGGACCATTCAAGTTGTGGCCCAAGAAGTCTCCTGTCATCCCTAAAATGGGTCACCCAGGGATTGACCCAGAGTATTTTGCTGCCAGAAGCCAAAAAAAAAAAAAATGACACCCCCTCAACAGGTCATATTCAGAAGGTGACTAATGTGGAAGTTCCATCCCTCTTGAACACTGTATCCCAAATGAGGGAAACAACTGGAATTTCAAGAAGAAAAGCTAGGGAGGTGTTACAGCTGTTCCACAACATATGATGTCTGAAGCACTCACCTCATTCTATTTTGTGCTCTGAAATGGGGGCTGATCTTCTATATTACATTTTTGACATTCTTGCTAGTTCTTCCACTTTTGTTTAAACAGGAATTATTTCTTGTGATGCTCTTATTCATTTTGAAGATGACCGGCCAAAGAAGCAGAAAGTGTTTTCTTGCATAAGAACACATTAAAAAAATTCAACAGAAGGGGTAAAACAATGTTGCAAGATAGTTTGTTAACCTATAACATACTGTATGGAAAACTAGCCTGTCAACAGGAAGCCACCTAGATGAATATAGCCTTGGCACCCTAATATTGAATGGCTTAAAAAAAAATAGAGTGTTATGAGAGTGAAAACAGAATTGTGGAAAGTTGTGTGTTATAACCTATTTGGCATGACTGTTTATTCTGACTTATAGTTATACATATTGAATGCACCAGTGCCAGCCCCACATACTAGCTGAAGATGTGCTAGAGGGCCATCAGGGAACTATGTGAAGGTACTGAATAAAAGAGTAACAGGAGGCTATAAATTCTAGGTCAGAAACCAAACTCAATAACTAGGTCATTAGCAAAGATAAAATTCTGTTAGTGGGTTCCCTGCATAAAAGGTCCTTGAACTCACACACCAAAAGTCACACTGAATTCATAGAAGTGCAAATGAGATAGAATTATGTCTGTATTGGTTACAGTACCAAATATTCCTTTTCTAAAGGTTAGAAGAGAGACCATATTTATCTTAAATGTAGGTGCATGAGCAGTTGTACATGTGTGATATATATATAAATATGCAAACAACATTCATACATGCCATCTCTATATCTGAGTATCTAACAAAACAGGAAATTTAATTATTTAAATATTTAAATATTATGGCATTACATTTCAGTTTCCACCAGCGTTCAGCTATTTGATGTTTTGAAATCTATATGACCTTATACCTACAGAATAGATGTAGGTGGAAAATTCTAAATATTAATTTCCAAGGAACACACTGTTAGCATACTAAAACTTTCACATACGTGACTTATTTGTACACAAATTGTGATGACTTCTCTTTTGCCATACAAAACATGCTTCTGATAGTGGCCTGAATTCTATCCATTAGTCTGAGCTAGGGTAGACTTATTGATGACCAACGCCGAAATAACGAAACCGAACAAAGGAATTGGGTTAAATATGGGCCGCTTTATTTGACCTACAACTATTTAAACAAACTGCAGATGAGCAAAAGAGGGGGAGCAACCCAGTGCTGGTCCAGCTGAGGCCAGGTGTCAGCCTGGTGATTACCTCCTCAGCCTTCCCTTAGGCAAAAAAACTGACCCCAAGATCAGTCCTGATTAATGGAGCTGCTCCCTGGCCGGTCGTATTCTGGAAGGTGAAACCCAGGTTGCCCACTCCCAAGATACAAGACTTTATAAGGGACAACAAACCCCCAGATCAGCCCCAAGGACAGACTCCTTCCCCACCTCCTAGGTTGCAGAACCTGTGGAGGCACTTCTAGAGCCCAACCCTTCCACTGATAAGGAAACCAACAAACAGCTCAGTAACCTCGCAAGAACCAGGAGAAGGAGATGGGCACGAGGGAAGCTGAGGCTTAAGAAACCTCTGCCTCCCCAGCTTAATACAAATTGAATAGGAAAATAATCAGCAAACTATTAATATATTTGGATGATAAAGAAGAGGCTAGATTTTGTATAATTAGCACCAGATTCTTGAGATTAGATGATAGGAAGCAAAAAGCAACAATATTGTATATGATGGAAGTGCTGTTTTTACATGAGATTTCATTATAATGTATTTATTTCTCTTTAGTTGGTGTGCATATATGTTGCTTGCTGTCTTTTTTCCCCTGTTTTTTATATACTTTATTACATAAAAAGAATAATGAAAAAAACCTCTGGCTCCACCCGTGTTACCCTAATTGTGTGGGGTCTGTGCGACCCACTCATGACCTTTGAATTATGATATTATACTGGGGAATTTAATTAGCTCAAAGGTATGGCTGCGAGAGGTCAGGTAACTTACAGGACCTTTGCACCTATGTATACCAGTACTCACTGACAGGACTCCAAAACAAAATGAAATAAAAATGGTTTTTATTGGAAAATAATCACAGAAGCATTCACACATGCACTCACGTTCACAAGCAATCATGCAAGGCTAATGAACAATTAGGAGGAATTATTTGGACACGGGAATAGATTCAGGAAATGGGCTATAATTACCTATCTGGAGAGCAGAGATTTGTGCAGAAAGAAAGACTCAGACTTGAATCTGAGAATCACATGGCAATTGGGCAGAATGATAGCATGTGGGGAACTGTGTGCACATGGCTATGATTTGAGGGTAATTTGAGGGTAACCAAATATAATACCCTAAAGGGGTGTTTTGAGAGTAAAACAATGCTTGGGTGAGTTTCCCACAATTAGAAAAAAAAAAAAACACCCTCTGGTTTCGTTGATTTGGCAATTGGTCAGAACATTAAGTTTGAAGGGTTTATGGCATCCTCTGTATTGTGGATGGGAAAAGATGTGAAGGAAAGACATTTACCAGGACGAGTGGGGATAATAGGTGTTCTGGTCACTGTTTGTTTTGGAGCATGAGTCACTGCCACGTGCATCCTGGGAAGAATAGCTATCTAAGTGAGGAGTCACTTAACTGAGAGACACTGCAGACTGGGCCAGCCAGAAAAATCAGCATTAGCAGAACACATGATAAACCAACCTGGACACAAAATGTTATTTGAAAACACTAACATTCTGGACCAGGCCAACAACTATCATGTCAGAATGCACAGGGAAGCTATTGAAATGCACAAACACCTGGACAACTTCAACAGGAAAGAAGAAACCCTAAAAGTAAACAAAATTTGGCTACAAGTCCTGAAAAACACCAAAATCAAAATTCAACACATGCAAATGAACTCCACCCAGGGACAGGGGGATTCCCAGCAGACAATGGACCATTAGCTAAATAGACACTAATCCTCCTTGCATATTTCTCCCCAGGAGCTAGCATCCAAATATACAAAGGTACATATCTTCTCCAACAGGGACTCACAGAATATAAACCCCACACAACCATTATGCGACCATTCTCTGAAGATGCCAGCAACAGATGCAGCTGAAACGTGCCAGCCTCACAACCCAGAAAAAAAACATGAAAAACAAGAAGTAACTTTGAATCTTCTTGTGCTGGGAGAAAGGCATGGTATGAAATGCATACATAGATGGCCCACCACCACCACTTGTGTTTCAGTGGATGGCAAGACCAATACAGAGCTGATTTAGCATCTAGTGTAGTAAGACCGTGCCATTAGCATGTACTAAAAATAAAATTTGTTAACCTAGCTAGAACCTGAGTAGCCTCCTAGAGCTATTTTAGAATGCTTTAGAGTTCCCAGAGAAATCCTTTGGTGGTTTCTGAGGCTCAGTGCTAAAGATTTACTTTTTTCTTTCCCTGTTTTTTTTTTTTTAAACCTTCTTCAATTTTATTGTAGCATTAAGCTTTACTAAAGAAAATTGTTCTAGTCCTGCTGAGACCAAGGTCTCTTTGATTTTTTTTTTAAATGGTACCCCATAGAAGTAATTTTTGCCCGTTGCTCAAAAGAACTATGGGCAATTGTACCCCATTTCTGCTAATCCATTCATTTCTTTGGCTGAAACGTCCTATAATACCTTACTAAATATACCTACTCATAAAGAATACCGCTGTATTCTTTTCCTTCTTACAACAGTAAGAAGTATTTCAGTATTTCTCATTTAAAACCTTGGATTATGTCCTTGGATTATGGACCACTCATCCCCAGTGGTGGTGGCGATGGTGGTATTATTATTAATATTATTAGTTTCATTTATACCCCACCTTTATCCCAATAATGGGGCTCAAGGTTGTTTACTACAAAAAAATTACCGTTAAACTTATACACAAAACTTACACAGTTACATTCATTTGTAAGAGGAATCCAGTTTTTTTCCCCACATTGCTCACATTATGTATTTATTTTCAGTAAGAATAACAAAAACCTTGGAAGCCTCATCAACACCAATGCTGGCTTCTTTTTTTAGCATTAAATTAAAACAAAGCTCTTTATCAAAGATTTAGGGGCCCAAGGATCATGATCTAAGCCGTGGATTTCTGTCATGTTGTACATGATTTTAAATAGTGTTCAGTCATTTGAAATGTTTTAACTTATCCAATGAAGCCAGAACTCTGTCTGTTGAATATGGCACATATTCTTTAAAAAGAGGATGAAAGAACAACATGGGGAATAATGCTATACTTGGTGATGGCTGTGAGATTAATGTTAGCCCAAAAATGGAAACAGAAAGAAATACCCACAATAGATGACTGGTTAGAAAAAGTTCTGGACATGGCCTGTATGGACAGACTTACTTTTGAGTTAAGAGAAAAACCTACAAACACACAAGAAACCGAATGGGAACCAGTGTTGAAATTTTGTAGAATGAAATGGGAGTTAGATTCACTAATTAATATTGGAAATTGGTATAGGAAAAACAGAAAAAGAACAAGACAATCTATACACACACACACACACATATACAGAAGAGGAGTTAAGGGGAAAAGGAAAAAATCATAAAAGGAATGGGAAATACAGTTATCAAGAAATGAGTAATAACCGCTATGGTGTTTGTGTGCGTGTGTGTGTGTTTTAAAAGGGATAGATTAATAATAAGGAACCATACAAATAAGGGATATAATCTTCTATTTAAAAAAATATGAATGTTAAGCTATACAAATTTTTGATCACTTACACAAAGTCAAAAGTAATATCACTTTTATTACCTGAAAAGACCGGAATTCACAAAGGAAGTTAATAATAATAATAACAGAAAATATATCCTTAGATGTACGTATTGAAAAATTAATAGTTACTAAGATTGAAAATGGTAAACTCAAAAATTATTGTACAATAGTAAGAGATATATCTGCATAAGATGTTATATTCATTGATTGACTTGTTGAAAGTGATGATATTGTGATGAAAGCACTCTTTTGTTTTAAGAAAAATAAAAATTAAAAAAAAATATTGTATGCTTTTGTGTGGTTCTGTTTTAAATGGTTATATACTCAGGACTAAAATAAGGAAATAAGCAACCCAAACCATACTGTTATACAGTTGTCCCTTCATATTCACTGGGGTTTGGTTCCAGAACCCCCCATGGATACCAAAATCCGTGAATACTCAAGTCCCATTATATGCAATGGCATAGCAAAATGATGTCCCTTATATAAGATGGCAAAATCAAGGTTTGCTTTTTGGATTATTATTTTTTAAAGAATATTTTCAAGCCATGAATACTTAAATCCATGGATACCAAATCTGTGGATGTGGAGGGACAACTGTATGTACATTAGATACACGTTAGAGGTTTTCATATACTTTAAGTCCAGGGTGGTATACTCTCCTTCTTTGGAGGTTTTCAAACACAGAGTGGATAGCTATCTTTTGGGAGTGCTTTATATATGGATTCCAGCACTACCAGGGGATTGGACTAGATGGCCCCTGCAGTCCCTTTCAACTGTCTGTTTCTAGTATTATTCTTCAAATGTAGACATGGCTAGCCGCCCCGATTGTTCGCAGAGGGGCGGGATATAATAATAATAATAATAATAATTATAATTATTATTATTATTATTTATTGGAGAAAAAATAGAGCTAAGGAACATGTGACCCTCCATCAGCTTTTGGACTGCAACCTCCATCAGTTTTAGTCAGTATAGCCAGTGGTGGAAGATGATGGGAATTGTAGCCCAACAACCTCTGGTTCCGTATCCCTGGTGCAAATGATGGCACTTGGGAACATGATATATAGGATGTAAAGTGAGACATGATAGGAAGCATACATGGTTTTTACCAGCTTCATTTCCTCCCACACCCCATCTTCTCTTTGGAAGAGGGCTGAGTGAGCAGATATGGGGCAAACCATGCATACCTCATTTATCTGCTTTGCTTTCCAATTATTTCTTCTTCCCCAGTCTCTGGTTCAACAGCATGGATCTGGATAACTGCCCTGGTATGAGGTCAGGCCACTTTTGCTACTCTGTGAGCTTCTAGAGAAAATGGTGATGTATGTGATATCTAGCATTTCTACAGTCCAAGTGCTGCAATGCTGCACTGAACTGGAATAGTGGAACAAAAAATATTGCCCCAAAGGAGTACAGTTAGAAAAGATAGTACAGTGGCTTGGTTCCAGACCCCCCCACCTGTGGATACCAAAATCTGTGGATGCTCAAGTCCCATTATATACAATGACATAGTAAAATGGTGTCCCTTATACAAAATGGCAAACAGGAGTGGTAGTTTTGCATAGAAAGAGGATTCCATGAGTCCCCAAGACCCCATCGTCTACTACTCACTCCAAATTGATTTTTTTTAACTGTGAGTGGTCATTTCCTTGTTTTGTGTTATAGTGTGCCCACAAAGGATCCCAGAGGCTAGGAATTTACCTCCACATCCTCCATCCCTGTTGTAACATGTAATTTAGCTTTCAAAAGATAGCATGTTAGTCTGTTACAGCATAAGAAAGAAAATGGGACTCTGGCCAAGACGGAAGACTGTTAATAGCACAATTTGTGTGCTGTTCCTAGCTTTGGAGGATTTATTATTATCTTTAAGCATATAAAGACACAGAAGGGTTCCACAAGGGCAGAAATGCAGTCTCCAGATAAACCCCCAGCTCAAAAGTGGTTTCTGGGGCTGTCTAGTAGAGACACGTGCCCTGGAAACTACAACATTCCCCACTGCAAAGCTGAAGAATCTCAAAGATCAGCTAGATAGAAGCTTCTCCAAACAAAGATATTTTCCAAGGACCCTGAATGGCCCATTCTGAGCAGGGATGGAGAAACCCTCCACTGGGTTGGTGCTTTATTATGCTTGAATGAGTACAAATAATTTGCATCACAAATATTTGATGTGCAGTCTCCACTGACAAAGCACTGAAAAGTGGCATTAAGTGCTGAGAGAGATGGATAGCATAGCACTCAAAAATTGAAGATTAAACAAAGTGGCAATTTGGACTGGAAATAAATCTATTTGGTGTCTCAAAGATTCAAACAATTAAATAGTCTATAGGGAAGTCATATCTCAGAAAATGGGAAATAAATATTATCTCAGACGCTGGAATTTAAGCAGAGAGTGATATATATGACATCATAAACATAGCCACCAGAAAGGTTTCCAGAAGAGGAAAGTGACCTTTGATCTTTAAAATTCGAGCAAAACAGCTGAGCCCCTTGGAGAAGCCTGAATTATGGGGTTGCTTCCTGGCCAGCCACCTACTGGAAGGCAAAGCCAAAAGCCCAACCCTCAAGTCACATGACCTCTAATGAGGGTTAAACCTCCAGGCTAGCCCCAAGAGAAATGCAGCCAAAAGATTGGGGCATAATGTCCATATGGATGTATGGGGAAGAAATGTGGTCCAAAGATAGAAATTTTACTTTGTGCAGGAATTTAAAAGAAAGCCTGTACAAGATTGTGTATATAGTATTTAATTCCAAATAAGTTGTTGAAAATGTTTCAGAATATTTCAAATTAATTTCGGGGATGTTAAGATAAGGAGGGCTTCTTTTGTGTGTCCAGGGGTGAAGAAATTGTGCATAAAGAATGAAACACACACCAGATTATTGAGTGGAAAGAAAATAGGCCACAACTTTATTCTTTACAGCTGTAGCTGGGTTGGCCTAGGCATGGGTTTGAACTGAGGCATCGAGCAACCCGCATGTTGATCAACGAGTCCATGCTTCTGGCTGGAGCCAAACCACTGGGGTGACAGGAGGAGGATCAACTGGGCAGGAGCCCAGTGCAACCCCCTAGTCACTGGGGATGCTAGGCAGGAGTGTGCTCTCACCTGGGCAGCACCCTACCCATCCCACAACCCTAAGTCCCATAAGGGGACTCTCCTGTGTTACCAATGCCCGATGGACCCTGGTGAAAAATGTCCTGGATCCAGGACCCATGCCAACTGTCCTTACCAAACTCATGACAAAATATAGTTACAACATGATCCCTATTTACATACAGCAAGTACACACAATGGTGAGTTTATCCCCATCCCCAAAGCATGAAAAGGGGGGAGGTGGGAGAGTCAAGGCTCAGTGCAGAACTGGCTGGCCAGCTGAAGAGTTCCAATTATATGTTCCAACCAACCAAGATTGCAGCTCTTCACACCAGCTGGATTCATTCATCCAATGAATTCAAACTGCAGTTTGAATTCATTGGCTGAAGTTCCCTCCCTTCTCAAGAGATGCAGTGGATACACACTGTCTCCTGGGAGAATGAAGTCACCACAAGGAGCATGGCAGCTACTGATGGAGCTTGCACTCACCCCAGGCCTCAAACAACAGTGTGGTAAGTCACGCAGGCTTCTTTTCATATGGTGGACTTGTAAGAAGGCAAAAAGTTACTGGTCTACATTAATCAAAAACCTTTTAAAGGTAAATTTTGTAATGTTACCAGAAATGTTTTTGTTGGGCATTATGGATAAAGAACTGGATAGTAAATATGGAACACTTCTTCGAAACATGACAACAGCAGCAGCAAGAATATTGTTTGCTCAGACTTGGAAAGGGACTATAGGACTATCCTTGGAATAATGGATAGTTAAGGCTACTGAGTTGGTTCAAATGGCCAAATTAATGTGGGTTCTAAAGGATAAGCCAAATGAAGATTTTTTTTTTTGAAAGATTAGAAACTGTTTATGGATTCATTCATTTATTGGCCAATAAGTAGGCTACTGACAGAATAATCTGTAATATGTAGGTTATTAGTAATTTTAGTAGGATTATTTAGTTGAATATTTTTTTCTTTGCATTACAGTCAGGGTGAGGCAGGGTCAGAGCCCCACTGTGTATTAGTTATATATATATTTGTCTCACCCCCTCTCCTTTTCTTCTCTGTGTTCCTTTATTTTTTGAATGCATATTACTTAGACTATAAATGTGATTGTTTGTGTCAAAAATTAAATTAAAAAGCATAAAAAAAGAAAATGGTGGTGATGGAAGGAAGAAATCTAGTAGCACCTTTGAGACTAAATGGTTTATTTTGTCATTAGCTTTCATTGATATTAATCTACTTCTTCAGATGTGCTGATGGAATGCAATACTACAGCCATGCTGTATATGTATGGTTACATAGTTGTGGGAGTGGGATCATAATGTAATAGGACAAAGAAAGATTAAGTTGTGACCCTGGTTTCAAGGATGACAAAGTTATTCAAGTAGCTGTCAGCATCCTGATTTTCATCTGTAAAATGGTCTGAAACAGCAGATTCTACATATATTTTATGAAACGTGTCTCCTGATTCATGGGTGGCAATCCTTAGGACTAACTAGCATCACAACTTTATAGCCATACAATATTTCACAATCACATTAACTTAACATTTACTTCCTTCAAATGAAGAGCTTTAAAAAATCAAGACAAGCTTCTCTCATCAGAAATGCTACTGAGCAGATTCTATTAAAATCACACAAAGAATATTGAGCAAAACACAGGAAAACACTTCTTTTGGCCAAACGTCATATTATACTCATTAGTAGGAGACTGGCAAGGCACTCAAATGTGATTGCTCTTTCTTCACAATAAAGCTGAAAATTACCAGTGCTTTGCAGCTTTAAAAATGGGAGTTGATTGAAGTTAAATTATTTGATGCACATAATATTCATGTGCACTGGCATTGCCTGTGTCAAGACATATTTATAGATACATTCTTTCCTCAGGATTACTAGTATTTTTGTCTTGTGAACAGGCCCGCTTTGGCAACAGAGGTTCCTAGACAGTTTATGTAACTAACCCAAGACAAGGATTTTACAGGTCACTAATATTTTTCTTTACCATGGAAAGGATGCTACAATCATTCACCACTGATGTCTTCTATGGATGTCCAGGCCATGTTGTGTTGCAGATCTCACCAGTGTGTTCTGTTTTTCTCAGAATGTACCAAACTGTTGATTTGGCCACTCCCAATGTTCTGCTATCTCTCTGATGGATTTTCCCCTTTTTTGCAGCTTAGGGATGGAGTGTTTCACTTGCTTTGAGAGCTCCTTTGACCTCATGTTGTGGGTTCACAGCAACAGCTTGCAAATGTGAATGTCGCACATAGGATCAACTCCAGACTTTTTACCTGCTTAATTGATGAAGAAATAATAAAGGAATAGCCCACACCTCTGCATGAAACAGATTTTGAGTAAATTGTCCAATTAATTTTGGTCCCTTGAAAAACAGGAGGCTACATATTAAAGAGCTGTAATTGTTAAACCCTTCCTCCAATTTGGATGTGAATACCCTCAACTTAAAGCTGAGAGACTGCACTTTAAGCCCATATTCATTATTTAACTGTAACTTGAACTTATTTTGGTAAACAGCCAAAATAACAAAATGTCTGTCAGTGTCCAATTATTTCTGGACCTAACTGTAAGAGGTTTGCCTCATCTATGTGCATTTAAGATTTAGGTTGTTGGGACACACACACACACACACACACACACATTAGAACAACAATAGTTTGTCTGGGAAGGGGGTAGAGAGAGGTGTGTGTGTGTGTGTGTGTGTGCATGTGCATATGTTTTGTCTTTTTTTGTTTTTAGTTAAATACTTGAATTATTTTGAAGATAAAACTCATGGTCTATGATACACTGAAAGTAATTTTTGGTGTTCTATCCATAGGAACTATCTTAAGAAACAATATAGGTTAGAACTTTGAGTAGTGACAGTGCTTTCTAATCATACCATCAGAGAACCCCAAATCCTCTTGATCTGTGTTCAAGTGTCCCATAGAGAAGAGCCTGGTATATATGCATTATTGTTCCAGAAATAATGGATTAGATCCCATACTAAGGAGATGTAGTATAACGTTTTCCCAGGCAGAACTACATCATGTTTCTCCCCACAACCCCTCCACATAGTCACCATTTTCTTCCAGCCTCCTGGGGGGGGGGTCCCAATGGATGCCTGCACCATCATATTTGCATCTGTCAGAACATAGCTAGACATTCTTTAGCTGCTCCCTCCCTTGGCAACTATAGGACAGGGCCTGCAGGAAAACGGTTCCATATTGGGTAGTGGTTAGGAAATGGTGAGTCTCATGGGATTGTTTGTTGTTCAGTTGAAGTACTGAATTTCCTCCCTTCATAATAGCAAAAGAAAAAAGAAATATGCAGGCATAAGTTGTGTTACACAAATTTTGTGGGATCCGCTAGGATCCAACTAGTGTCTGAAATTAATATGTGGAATCAGCCAGGTAACAGTGGAATCTTTTGACCTATGTATACTGGTAGTAACAGAGGAGACTCTAAGGACTTTTTCAAATGGGGGAAAAAAACCCGAGGAGGTCAGGAGAAGAACAGTGCTGTCTCACTAACAGCGCTCCATTTTGGTTGACGCCATCCTCCTCCCGACCTTCCCTCATATTTCCTCCATGCTGCGGCATGAGAAATGTGTCACTTTTATTGATGGAAAAACCCCATCAATAAGAAGTGGCTCCTGCAGCACGGAGGAAGCACAGGGGAAGGTCGGGAGGAGGATGGTGCCATCTGAAATGGAGCACTATAAGCGGGACAGCACCATTCTTCTCCCGACCTCCTTGGAGGTTTTTTCCCCTGTTTGAAAAAGTCCTAAGCCAAACTACAATTAAATGATCTTTATTGGAAATTAATTATCAACAACATCCACACATGTTCTAAGGTTTCAACCACTCTCATAAGGCTATAGAAAATAGTAGAAAGTATTTGGATAGAGGAATAGAGTAAGGTGATCGTGGGTTATACTATACCAATCCAGTAGAGCTGAGATCATGAAGTAAACCAATAGCAAAGAGGTCCAGATGATAGAATGGTGACACAAACTGACATGAAGTAGGAAAGCAGGGGATTCATGCACACTTTGGTGGTGTTTTAGGGTGAGATTTTTATGTGATAATTCCCCTGAAGGAATGGGATTTGAGTGGAACACGTTTCTCAGAGTTTCCCAGGACTAGACAAAGGATGCTCAGGAAGAGTTAATGATAGTTAATAGTCAATGTGTTTAGAATTTAATAGGAGCAGGCAAGGACTATTGTTGGAGGGGAAGAGGAGAGGAAGAACCTGTTTTGCAAAGCATCAAAGATTTTGCTATTGTTGAATGGATTAGTCAATGACTTACCTCCAGGTGCTAACTCTGACTTTGTTTATTTGTTTTGGAGAAATTTCCAAAGGCCCCTCCTTGGTTATACATAACTCCAGCCTTAGTATGGGGTCCCTTGCTTACCTGCTAACCATGTGGAAGGCCACATTAAGCCAAACTATTAAATATTGCCAATTATTTGATATTCCAAGACGGGGGCTATCAGGGAAATTAGCAGTTGGATTTACACTTGCTGTGTCTTGAACAGGATGCCAAACAATGTGTCTAGAGCAATACAAAAATCTGAAGAAAACAAAAAGTCCTCTTTTCTGTTCTATCTTGAATATACTAACATGGCTGCTATCCCTTTTGAGGCTGCAGTTTCAGCATTAGTTCCACCAACCATGACATCTTTCTTTAATTCCTCCAGTCTCATCTGGATATAAATATTTCAGGCCAATCTTGGTTTGTTCATTTTTTTCTGCACAACAGCAATATTGTAGCTTTGTCTGTTAAAGTCATTCAAGTGTTGTTTTCCAGCTTTATAGCCCAGGCTGAATTGTACACAATGGTTTGCTTTTGATGAGCAAATTCTATGTGAACACCACAGTAATTTGTAGTAACTGCCAACAGGGCTGTGTGTGGGGAAAAGTTTTCTGAATCTGTCCAAACCAATGATCAACCTGAATACCAATTTTAACTGTAGATATGTATTTCATATCAGGTGGGGAGTGTGTGTAGAATCATCCCTTGCAATGTGATAAGCAATGTGGATGGGATGGTAGTACACTTAGCAAACTGCTTTGAAAAACATCATTACTTTCCGACTGCGTCATCATACTCTGTGTTATCTGACTTTCCATGCTGCGTTGAGTGATGAACTTTGATCCTTTGCAGCTGACAAGGCATCTAAGGTGAGGCAGCATGCCAGTACTGATGATGCTAAGGTTCTCTTTTTGCTTTTTTGCTGGGTACGTATGGGAGGGAATTCCTGGTAGGCAGCCAGGGAAAAAGCCATGCAACATAATGACCAATTTAACAAACTGAGTTGAAAGGATGAACACACCAGGTTGTGTAATCAGAGCTTTTGATGAAGAGAAATTTGACTCTCAATAATATTGGGCAGCAAATAGATTGCACAAAATGAGGCATTTGAGACCTAGTTCTCACCGAAATAGTAAACACATGTCCGGACTGCATCACTCCATATTTGAGTTGGGAACTCGCATACAGGAAATTTCCTTTACCAACACCCCTCTTTCCATATTATACATACCTATAACATGACGTAGAGAAGGCTTCCAGACTAGCTCATTATGCGACTCCTAGTTTTCCATCTGCAGGGATTTTCTTTCCCTAAACATAGGAGTGTTTGTTCATGTGAACTCCCATTTGCAATTTGAAGTGGCAAAGACTAGGCACGGGTGTTAGCACCTTAGTGCTGAAGGGGAGACATGAGATATGCTGAAATGTTGTGTGCGCAGAATGTAATATTGCTTTGAGCTCATAAGGAAGAGAGACATCTTCTTCCTCTCTATGACATTTACTTTGGTTATGATTTACTGTTCATATGAAAACTATGCTCTTGGTAAATACCCAAGGTTTTATATTTTGAATTTCACTTTATTTGAGATGAAACCTAGGGCTTGGCTAGACAGGCTGTTTACCCCCATCTTGTCCCTGTCTTGGAGCCCTACAGTCCATGTGATGTAGGGCTCTTGCCCCATTTTGCCTCTGGGCAGTCCAGATGATACCCAAGGAAGGGGAGAAGATAGGGTAAAACTCTTTACAACATTTTATTAAAATACCTGGGAAAACCTGTGTTATTTTAAAAACCCAGATTTTTTTTACGTGGGAATGCAGGAATCCATACCTGCGTGCTGGCCCATATCTGCAGCCACCACTGCCACTGATGTCACTCTACAGCCAGGAAGGAGGCCACCAGCACATGCTCAAGGCCCCCTGCACGTGACCAGCCTTGATCACATGCTGCAGGCCTCCTTCCTCACTTCAGAGGGAGTGACACTCAGCAGCTATGAAGGCAGCCACAAGTATGGGCCAACATGTCCATGTGGACTTCCTCCCATTTTGTGAAGGTAACAGAGGGAGGGAAATGGGTCTGATCTGGGCCTGTGGGAATACACCAGTGGGAAGCCTGCATATTCTGGTAGGTCTAAATAAGCCCCTAGTGGCAACTAGAAAGGCCAGAATCCTTCCTCCCTACAAACAAACATATCTATCTATCCATTAGTTAATACGTTTTTAGGTTGTTTTCAAAGATGGAAGCTTCTCATGCTTTACAAGAATAGCAAAATTCAATAAAAACATGTTACAGTGAAAACTAGCCAATCTCAAATAAAGGAAATCACAAAAAGAAGTGACTTCAACACTTCACAAATCCTTGCTGGAAAGGCATACCAGAGATAGAAAGGGATCACAATTAAAAGCCCCCCCCCACCTTGTGCTCACCAACCTAACCATTTTTGGTGGCATATAAATGGGAAGAGTCAGCAATCTTAATAACAATTTTTTAAAAATTAAAATGCTGCTGAGGGTTCAGCTAAGAGTAGACCTTCAAATTCACCTTGCTTTTTTCTTTAGGTAAATTTCAGGAGTGATGTTAAGGTGTGAAGGATCATGTAAATTTGCAAGTCTGTATATATTTAATATTTTTCTTGGTCCATCCTCTTTCATTTTCACACATTCCCACAGACATATGCAAGTACTGTATGTGCAATACACACATTGGCATAATATTAACATGTGCCATTCATCTACCATCTTCATTTTGTGCGTAATTAAAATTTTGCATATAATTAAAACAGCACACACCCCATCTTTTCCAGATCATCATTTTCAAACAATGTTGACAATTTATGAGTCATCAGCATATTTATAAATATGCCATAAAACCCCAAGGAGCTCAGCATGTTTAGGGATGCTCCTTTTGCTATACTGAAGCCAAGGCTATCCTAACTGCTAAGCAAACAAACAAACAAACATCCTACATTTCTGTTCTTCTTCCATTCACCAGTTGCTTATGCATCACTAACAGTGCAATCCTATCCATATTTACTCAGAAGGGGATGACCAATGAATTCAATGGGGCTGACTCCCAAGTATAGATTGTTGGCAGATGCAGGAATAAAAAAAAATCAAACACAATAATGAGACCACACATATAAGGTGGTTGTAAAGGGCCACTTTTATTGAACTATAACCTATTTAACCATTTTCTGAGAGCTCTGCAATGGGGGAGCAACCTAGTATGGGAATCGTTGGGGCAGGAGGTCAGCTCCCAAACCCCCTCCCCAAGGTCCCTTGGGCAAAAACACCTGCACTCCAGGAAGAGCTGGGTTGCTCCCCAGTCAGTCTGCATTTAGAAGGCTGATCCAAAAGTTCCTCCCCCAAATCACAGAAATTAAAGATTGGGTTTATCCCTCAGGGCAGCCTCAAAGGAGGTCACTTTCCCCAACCCTCAGTTTGCAGGAGCTAAACGGGAAGTTCCAGTTTCCCCCCATCACCTCCAAAAAGGGGAGATGCCTTAGGTGCTCACTGAACTTCCAAACAAAAGGGGGTTCCTCCAGCCCAGTTGTCATCACTGGGAACCCTAATATAGGGAAACATCAGCAACTCTTTGCAAACATTATTTGGCAAGTGCCTAAGAAAGTTCTGCCATACATTTAGAAGCTGGCTATGAGCTGGGAAACAAAAAGGAGGAAGAAATGGTTGATTTTCAAGATGACAAAAGGTTAATGGAGAAGTTCTGAGAGTCCAGGTGTATGTGTGTGTGTGTGTGTGTGTGTGTGAGAGAGAGAGAGAGAGAGAGAGAGAGAGAGAGAGAGAGAGAGTTCAAAGACAAGAATTATAGAACATGTAATTTGCCAACAAGCTGGAAGAAGCAGGGGATTCTATAATATAGATGGCATTTGGAAAGGAGAATTTACCATATAGACTCTGACTTTCAGGTCAAGACCTCAATTTCCCTCCTCTCAGCAGGAAGGTCAGTATGCAACCTAGACGTATTCATTAAACTCCCAACAAATCTCTTGTGGTTTCAGAGTGACCAGTTGATGAGAATTGACTTGAATAGGACTAAACTATGGAAGTTCAGCTCCAGAAACTATGTTGGGGCTCTAAAGCAGAAATGATTGTGCATCCATCTTCTTTTCCATCCAGTTGAGAGAGAGAGAGAGAGAAAGAGAGAAAGCTTGGCTTGGCTTTGGTTTCCCCATAGCTGTTATTCAACAGCCAGGAGCCAGTTTAAGGAATTTGGGGGGCCCTGCAATGTTTTATTTTGGGGGCCACATATGTTTATCCCAGGTCAGTGTAACCTAACTTAACGTAACCTATTCACAGTACAGGATATTGAGGTTATCACTAATAATGTTTTTGCAGGGGAGAGTTACTATGCCCCCCCCCCCACAATGATGGGGACCCCTGTGGCTGTAGGTTCTGCTGGGCCCTTAAACTGGCCCTGTCAACAGCATTCCTTCAGGCTTAGGAACCTCACAACATTAAGAACTTTTTCTAGTGTTTTCCTCTCTCCTACCCATCACTTTTTCCTTTTGTGTTGTGAATGTTTAATTTGTAAGCCTGCAAACAGGAACTGCTCTGAAAGAAAGAAAGAGAGAGAGACAGAGAGACAGAGAGAAAGAGAGAGAGATTGAGAGAGAGAGAGAGAGGGGTACACTGCTCTAAGGACCTCTCCAGATATAGAGTGGGGTATAAATAAATAAAGTCACAAAATCATATTATGAACAGTTTGCCATAAAAGACAAGAGGAGAGTTGTTGAAAGAATGATAGAAATAGTGTAGACCTCTCTCTCTCTCTGGACCAGCATCATGGTAAATACTTTCCCACTGAACAAAAACAAAACAGAATCCTGCCCTGAATAATATTGTAAAGATTCTTTTTGTAAGGCATTTTATCACACATATGATATCAGTCTCGTTATTTTATAGACAGACCTCATATATTCACTTCTGGACACTGGTAAAATATTGCCAAAAATCAACCTTGGAGTGATTGTAAATCATTGCAAAGGAGCTAAGCTGACTTCTACTGGTTGTATATATGTTCACAGATTTCTAATTCATGTGAAGGAATGTGAGCATTTATGAGAAATTATATACACATATTGTCTTATGTTTGAATAAAGAATTTTACCCATCTGTACCCAATCAGGGAACTGCAAAGTGTAACTTCGAGGTAAATTTCCCTGACCTTATTAGCTACCTATGTCACTATTACAGCTGTAGTCACTTCAATTGATCTTTTTTTATTGTACAAGAGGGCATCTCTGATACAGAGTGCTATGAAACCAGCAAAGCTCAGTGAACATGCACTCAACAAAATACACATCCAAAGAATTTTGAGAAGGACTTTGGCATTAGAAGTGAGAAGCAGATGGAGGAAGCAAGACTGACAGGAAATCGGGAGAGTCTCTGCTCTCCCCTCTGTGCGCTTGCTTTTGCATTTAGTAATAGTCGATAGTCACACACATAACAGACACTCAAATTATATTGACAGAGTTTTTTTTAAAAATGCATTCTCTCTCTTTGCATCTTTACATGTAAACCCAGAGGCAACAAACAAAACAGGAAAGTCTCAGATGCTGCTTCACAGTTGATCATGATATTCAAATTTTGTCTTTATTTATTCATGAAGTATCTTTCCATCCTAACAAGCACCCCCAAGGTGCCTAACAATGCAGTCAAAACCCTATAAAATGACAATTGTAGTGTTAAAGAGAGTTAGAAACAAAGACTAAAAAGGCAGGGAGAAGAGAGAGCTACAGGATTCCCAGCATGGTTGCGACTGCGCTGTAGGAACCCCTTGTGAGGGAGCGCAGGATGGAGGCCTATAATGTTGCCTTAGCCCCTGGGCTGTTGCCAGGAGAGCAGGGGGGGGGGCTAGAAGGGATTTAAGCGCAATCCCCCTCGACCTCCTCCTTTTCGTCGCTTAAATGGGAAAAGAGACAGAGACAGGAGAGTTTCAGCCTGTGCTTTGACAGACCTTTGTTCATGGGGTTTTAAGGCATCCTTTATATTTCCTCCCTCAACTATTTAGATAAAGAGATTTGGAGGGAGGGGGTATCTGCTTTTCATTATTTATATCATTTAATTATTTAGACTTAGAGAGAGGGTGTGTCTGCCAGCCTGTCCCCCCACCCCTGGTTTGGAGCTGCCTTACAATGGTGTGGACACTCACAGGGCATTAGATAGAAGGGAAGAGGGGGTGTTTCCCCTGTGATTGCTTGGTGTGCTTGATCTCTGCAGCCTGGTGTGTGTTTAAAAAGGGTTTTCTTCTTTCGACTCTTTTTTCCCTCCCTCAAGGGAGTGCTCTGAAGGCGCTCTTCATTTAGGGTCTTTGATTGACAGCGGGTCTCCAACTGTCAGTTCAGCTGTTCCTTCTCTGCAGCCTTCTGGTGTCTGTTGGGGTGTTTACTGTTGTGAGTGGGGGAAGTTAGTTGGCTGTTGTTTGGCAGATTAGCTTTGTTTGGTGGTCAGGTAACTCTTTCTGCAGGAATTAAGCCCAGCTGGGACAGCCTAGCGGTTAAGAGCCCAGTCTGATGCTTGGGGCTCCTATGGTTGCGAGTTCAAGTCCCACTGTGCCCTCCCCTTTATCCTCCTTGACTGGTAGTAACTTCATTGGAGACAGAGCAGGAACTGCCCAAAAGTGTTACTTGCATGACTGGTCTTTGCTGACAGTACTCTGTGTGTGTGTGTATAGGATAGGAGCTGAGTGGCATTGGGCAGCATGGGCACACTCAGTATCATGCAGCTTCCTCCTGCTGTCTGTCTGTGTGTGTGCACACGCCATTGGCAGGGGCATTTAGGGACCTTTTTTGGACCTCCCTGCCTTTTAATGGTCTGTTTGCATAGCTTGCTATTTGGCAGGCTTTTTACTAACTGTGCTGGGCATACATTTGTAGCCTTTGCATTTTGATGCACCTTTACATGTTAGGCCCCCTGCTAGTTGCTCTGTTCACAGGGGGGAAGCTAAGCAGGATCAGCTCTGGTTAGGACTTGGATGGGAGACCACAGTGATTTCCAGATGCTGTAGGCTTTCTAGTACAGATCGGTGGTAGGGGCAGAATAACCTTATTGCTCCAGATCTTGTGTGATCTTGGAGTGCTGGGAGGGATCAGCCCCATTTGGTGCAAAGGGGGTAGGGAGCAGCCCCTTGTGGAGCTGACTGTCTCTGGTAAGGCTCCATTTTTACCTTTGGCTACATTTTGGTGGGCTTTTGGCCTATCAGTCCCCCTGCTGGTTACTCTGTTTGCAAGGATGTTGTCTGGCCCTGGATCCACCATGACCATTACCTGGTATTTTTTTTCTGGTAGTTTTTTTTTCAATTAGTGTATTGGTTTCTTAGGAGATTTTCGGACCACGTTTTAGAGTGCCTAGGGTGGGAGGAGCTTTCGGGAGAGGGACGGCGATCTTGCGCAGCAGGGGGGCGTTTTCGGACGCTGTTGTCCCTCTCCCGAAACCATCCGTGTCACTTCCGTGAAGCTTTGGAAGCCTCAGCGCCATATTTTAATCACGGGCAACCTCTAAAACGCGGTCTGAAAATCTCCTTAATGTATATATACATATTTAATAAATAACTACTTGATATTGTTAATATGCCACATGCACTTCCATAACAAATTCATAGCTGATGTTCAATTGACATCCCAAACAACTACCTTTCTGATCCTACATTTTATTACTGTTTCTTCTTTCATCCTACTTTCCTGTTTCCTTCCTTCCTACTTTATCTCTCTTCCTCCCTTTCATAATTCTCAACTTACTCAACTTGCTCATACCCTCACACTTTCTTAACCTTCTGATCCTATCCTTCTTTATCTAACTACTATCATTCTTATGTTACAGAAACAAATAAACTAACTAATATTGACTTCCTCTGTTTTACATCTCGATATGGATTACTTCTTGATACCTCTATTGTCACTATAAACCTAATTATACATGTAAATATTTATATATATTTATATATATACATGAACATATACGTGTCAATTTCCCAATTTGCTTGACTAAGTTATTGAGTAATAAATGGCCCGTATTTTATTTTGCTTCTATTACACAGTATCTCCTATTTATTCTTGTTCTCTTCCTCTGTTCTTTCTTTTGCCATCCCAATTAATCTTCCGATATTACAACAAATTATATTCTATTAAGCTATGAGCACATTATCCTCCAGTATTGTTTTAAAATTGTCTTCTCAATAACCGTTTTAATATTTAATAAGTATAACTTTGGGCACATTTCATATTGGTTGTTGAATATCTCCTGCATCTTTTTATGTATTTTTAGCCAAAATTGCTTGACAATTGGGCAGCTCCACCACATATGGTAGAGTGAACCCAAATCTTTCCCACATCTCCAACAGTGATTCTCTTTTGTTTTGTAGATTCTCCCATGTCTATTGTTTCTCCCAGGTCAATCGCCCACTTATTCATTGTCTCAGTCACAATTTCATTTTCTAATTCTCTTGCCAATAATAGATTATATATTTGTGTTATTGTCTTTTCATTTTTACCCCAGATTATCTTATCTAAATCATTTTCGCAGATCTCAAAATTGTATTTCTTTTTATCTTCTTGAAATTTATTTTGTAGCTGTAATTAAACCAAATAATCTGTGTACCCATTTCTTCCAATTTTTCTCGAGTTCTTATATTTATTCCTTTTCCACGTAACCTTTTCTTCATCTATCAGGTCTTTGTATCTTAACCATACTTTAGAATCTTCCCATCTTCCTAACATCATTTCATGGGGAGATATCCAACTAGGTAGTTTAGTGTAAAATTGTCCCTTTATTTTTTTAAGTTTGGTAATGAGGCTCCGCCTGCTCTCTTATTCACTGTCGAATTTGACCATTTAATCCTTGGCTTCCTTCCACCCCAAATACATTTATTTAGCTCAAATGTCCATTGCTGTATAGTTTTATCATTTTGCTAGATTGGGAGGTTTTGAAAAATATATAAACATCTGGGCAAAATGTTCATTTTAATTGCATTTATTTTTCCAAGTAAGGATAGATCTAGTTTTCTCCATCTTTCTAGATCTTTTTTGATTTCCATCCATAATTTCTTGTAGTTGTTTTAAAAAAGATCTATATTCCTTTTACTCAGCCAGATTCCAAGGTATTTCACTTTCTTTTCTAATTTACATCCTAATTTTAATCGTAACTGCTTTTCCTCTTTCTTTGACTCCAATAGTTATTAGAAAGGGCTCTGAAATAGCATCACCATATCTGTCTTGATAGTGCTGGCCCTCATATAGTAAGATAATCATTTTAAGGAATTTAGGGGGACATCTTAGTCTTTCCAGGATCTGCCACAGACCTTTTCTACTCACAGTGTCGAAGGCTTTGGTAAGGTCCACAAATGTTACACAGAGTCCCTTGTTCTGCTAGCCCAAACAGCTCTGCAGCTGTTGCAAAGCAGGATGTTAGGCGCTGCAGAGCTGCTTCTGTGTGGGCAACAAGGGCAGCATCATCGGCGAAGAGCAGCTCACGGACTAGATAGTTTAGAGTCTTAGTGTGAGCCCTCAGACGGCTTAAGTTAAACAAGCTACCATCAGTACGGTAGCGTATATAGATGCCGTCGTCTTCTTCAAGCTCTGCCATAGCCCTTTGGAGCATCGTGCTAAAGAAGATTGTAAATAAAGTTGGTGCAAGAACACAACCTTGCTTCACTCCATTAGTTATTAGAAAGGGCTCTGAAAGAGCATCGCCATATCTGACTTGACCACGCTGGCCCTCGTGTAGCAAGATAATCATTTTAAGGAATTTGGGGGGACATCCTAGTCTTTCCAGGATCTGCCACAGACCTTTTCTACTTACAGTGTCAAAGGCTTTGGTGAGGTCGACAAATGTTACATAGAGACCCTTGTTCTGCTCCCTACATTTTTCTTGCAGTTGCCTAAGGGCAAATACCATGTCTGTAGTGCTCCTATTGGCTCTGAAGCCACATTGGCTTTCAGGGAGAAGTTCTTCTGCAATAGCAGGAACTAACCTGTTCAGGAGTATCCTTGCAAGGATTTTTCCAGCAATAGAGAGCAGTGTTATGCCTCGATAGTTTGAGCAATCGGATTTTGCTCCTTTTTTCTTGTACAGGGTGATGATGACTGCATCTCGGAGGTCTGATGGCAGTTCCCCTTTTTCCCAGCAATTCACAAGGAATTCGTGGAATTTTTCATGGAGTGCATGACCTCCGTGTTTCCAAACTTCAGGTGGGATTCCATCAATCCCAGCTGCCTTGCCGTTTTTCATCTGCTGTATGGCCTTAAGGGTCTCTTCCAAAGTGGGAGCTATGTCCAATTCATTTTTCATTGGTTTTTGTATCATATGTTGGATGGCTGAGCCTTGGACTACTCGGTTGGCACCGAAGAGACTTTGAAAATGTTCAGCCCATCGATTCAGGAGAAGGCTTTATCAGTAATTAGTGTTTGACCATCTGAACTGTATAAGGAGCTTTGGACTTGATAAGTAGGTCCAAACACTGCTTTAAGAGCTTTGTAAAATCCTCTAAGATCACCCAGATCTGCACAGCTATATTGATCCACCACTTGTTCTGCATGTCCCGGAGTTTTTGTTGAAGTTTACTGCATGTGAGACGGAAAGCTGCTTTTCTTACATGGCAAGTTGGCTGGGCAAGGTATGCCTGGTGAGCAGTTCTCTTCTTTGCCAGCAGCTCCTGGATCTCTTGGTTGTTTTCATCAAACCAGTCTTGATTTTTCTTGTGGGAGAACCCGGGAAATTATTCCGCAGACTGGAGGATACTGTTTTTGATATGTTGCCAAAACACTGTAGGAGAAGGATCTGTTCGGTGGTCTTTAAGTTTTGTTTGCAGATTTACCTGGAAGTTGTCTCTAATGGTAGCTTGTTGAAGATTGTTGACTTCTTCTCTTTAAGATGCCACCCCTCTTAGGTTTGAGCTTAAGATGAAGATTTAGTTTACATCTTATGAGGCAATGATCTGTTTGGCATTCTGTACTGGGCATCACTCAATATGATAGACATCGCAAATATTTCTCTGGCAGACTAGAACATAGTCAGTGAGGTGCCAGTGTTTGGATCGGGGATGCATCCAGGTTGTCTTCAAACTGTCATCACTGCGCTTGCAGAAAGTGTGGGATGATTCCTTCCTGAATCTTCGTTTGTGAAGAAAAGCCAGAGATAGATTCTTAGTTATCATTGCCGTCTTATCTCTATTTAGTTTGAAGCCTGAAAATTCACTGAATTTTTTGAATATATCCAATAGGTGCCCAATATTTTCTACTGAATCCTCTAAAATTATTGCCAGGTCATCAGCGAACATTGTAATTTTATGCTTGTAGTCTTTAACTTTCAGACCAGGAACACCTCTCTTTCCTTTTTTGATTGTTTAGAGTCTCCAGGGCAACCAACCCCCACCCTCCCCCATAAAAAGATATTAAACTAGTATCAAATTAAAATCCACCTAAACTTAAAATAACATAAATAAACAAATACAAAAATCAACAGCCAGCAAGTCAGGGTAAAGGACTAAAAGAGGCCAGGAGACACAGCTCCTGAGACCGGGATCTAATCAGGAAAAGTCTGCCGAAAGAGATCCATCTTTAGTGCTTTTTAAAAGCTACTTAAGCTCATCATCAGACGGATCTTGTTCAGCAGGCCATTCCATAATTTGGGGGTGATTGCCAAAAATGTCCTCTGGGAGGTTGTAGACAGCCTAGATTTTTGTGGCTGAAGCAAATTCCTACCAGAGGACCGGAGTGCACGGGGAGGATTGTATGGGAGGAGGTGGTTCCGAACATCCAAGCCATTTGGGGCTTTAAAGGTAATAACCAACACCTTATACTGGGCCCGGAAACTGATAGGCAGCCAGTGGAGAGATTTTAATACTGGAGTTATATGGTCTCTCCGAGATGTTCCCAAGACCACTCTGGCTGCCATATTTTGTACCAACTGAAGTTTCCGGACCAAACACGAGGGTAGCCCCATGTGGAGCATATTGCAGAAACTTGAAGAGATGTTACCAGCACGTGCACCACAGTCTCGAGGTCCCTTACTTCCAGGAAAGGGCACAATTGGCGTATCAGCCGAAGCTGATAACAGGCGCTCCTGACCATTGCATTCACATGACTAGTCATCTGAAGCGATGAATCAAGGAGCACCCCCAGACTGCGAACACAGTCCTTAATGAGTCCTGTCAGATAAGAGTTGAGTTTTCTGCCAGTTGCGCTCTAGACGTTATCTAACCCGCTTCATTTTCCTAAGCCCTAATGTATATACCATGGCCTACGGTTTGGAGTGAATTGAAAAGGGTGCTTGGGAGCAATTGTGTCGATAGTCTTGTTAAGGTTGGTGTTCCAGGTATTAACCAAAGCTTCAACAGGGTCACCGGTGTTACCAACCAAGGCTTTCTGGAATCCTGTTGGTTGCATTAGCCTTCAGGGATGGACCTTTCTAATGGGTCCACTACACCCGGTGGGGCGGGAAGGCTCTTAGTTCAGTCTTGACCAGGAAATGATCCGTCCATGACAATGCAGTGGTTTTAATAACCTCCGCTCATGGATATTCCTGTCCCTTATTGAAGACCGCATCGAGGGTGTGACCTACACAATGTGTGGGCCCAACGACCAATTGGGATAGGCCCATGTTTGTCATGATTTCCATGAACTCCCAAGCTGCACCAGTCAGAATTGTCAAACTGGTCTCAAGTGGAATGCTAAAGTCGCACAAAACTAAAAGTCTGGGCGACTCCAACAGCAACTCTGAGACCAGCTGTGTCAGTTCGGTTAGGGAGTCTGCTAGACAACGGGGTGGTTGGTATACTAGCAGAATCCCCAAACTATCCCTGGTCCTCAGGCTATGGTACATACACTCGAAGTGGATGGTGTTCCAGACAGGTATTCTGGTCAAAGTCAGATTGTTCTTATAAACCAGAGCAACTCCTCCCCCTGCCCACTTCCCCTCACCTGCTCACTGACAGAATACCCGACTGGGAGGGCCTGCATCCATGTGATAGCACTATCCTCTCCCAGCCAGGTTTCTGTGAAGCAAGCCAGGTCGGTATTCTCATCCAAAAGAAGATCATAAATAATGTGCATATTTTTAACCGACCTGGCATTGCAGACCAATATTGGTCTATAGTTTGTTACATTCGTTTTATCCTTACCCTCCTTAGGGATTAAGATGATATTTGCAAGTTTCCAAGAGTCTGGAATACCATCCTCTTTAATTTTATTTATCATTTGAAGCAGTGGTGTTACTAGCTCTTCCTGAATTTTTTTATAAAATTCTGCGATAAACTCCTGACCTGGCAATCTTTTGGTTTCATCTGGGTGATAGCTTGTGTTATTGAATGGCTGTGCTAATTTCTCTTTTATGTCATCTGTAATTTTCCTTGGAGTATTATCTTCTATAAACATTACCATTTCATCTAGTTGTTGTTGTTTTGTTTTGTTTTTAGGTCTGGTTTTTTATACAGGGATTCATAATAAGTTTTGAAAGCTTCTTTGATGTCTTCCTGAGTATGACAGATTTTATTTTCCATTTTGAACTCTGTTATCAATTTTTTCTCTGAATCCCTCTTTAGTCGATGTGCGAGCGATCTGCCCACTTTATTTGAATTCTTGAAGCATCCTTGCTTCAGCCTTTTTAATTTGTTACCTATCACTTCTATTAAGTCAGCTTTCAACATCCCTTATAGTAGTTTTATTTCCTTCTGTAATTGTCTGTTCTTTGGATGTTTTCTTTGGCTTTCTTTTAATTTTAACTCTTGTGTCAATTTCTGATTTCTTTCTTGTTTTCTTTTCTTTAATTCCACTCCCCTTTGGAGAAAAAATCCCCTAACTGTTGCCTTAAACACATCCCATACTGTTTTATTGGGAATCTCTTCTCCTTTATTCACCTCAAAATAATACGATATTTCTTTCTTGATTCTGTTTCCAAACTCGTCATCTTCTAGCATGCACCCGTTCATTTTCCATATAAATTCTCTTTTTGTCATTTTTAGTTGGATTTCTATAGGGTTGTGATCCGAAATTATTTTCTCATTTATGTCAATTTCTTTAATCATTGTTAGTAATTCTGTCAAGGCCCAGAACATATCTATTCTTGACATTGTTTCGTGTACTTCTGAATAAAATGTAAAATCCTTCTTATCTCCAAATTTTGCTGTCCATACATCACTGAAACCAAAATCTTCTAATATGTTTTGGCAGATTCTTGGCAGTTTACCCTGGTGAAGTTTGTTTGAGCATGATGATCTATCTCTTGTAGATTGGAGTACCCCGTTAAAGTTGCCTGCTATTATTAAATTGCTCTTATCTAGTTTGATGAGTTCTTGGTACAGTTTTTTATAAAATTGATCTTTTTTTAATTCAGAGCATAGATTGCAATCACAGTCAATTTAATATTAATCAGGTTGACCTCCATTCCTACATAGTGTCCTTCTTTGCCATTTAATATTTCAACAGCCAGGTATTTATTATTCATGTATATTGCCACTCCTTTTTTTTCTTTTTTCCTTTGAAGATGAGAGAAAAGATTGACCCAGCTTTTTTCTACTAATGAAATTACAGTCTCTTTCTTGGATTTTTGTCTCTGGTAGGCAAACAATATCAACTTTACTTTTTTCTAGCAGGTGAAATACTTGACTTCTCTTTTTCAGATTGTTTAATCCTTTTACATTCCAAGATTGTATTTTTATTGTCATTATACTATGCAAATTCCTCTAATAATTTACTCTTTTATTTTCCCCACTATCCGTAGCCTCTCCATTTTCTTCTTCTTCTCTTTCTCCTTCTCCTTCTCCTTCCAGATGATCTTCCACACTTGAAGTCTCTCTTTTTTCCTCTTCATCAGACACATCATTATTATTGTTTTCCCTTTTTTGGTGACTGTCTTTGTTGGTTTGATCTTCTTGTGAATCTTGTTCTCCTTTTTCTTTTCTTTTATTTTTAAACTTTGTTTCTTCCCTTATCAATTCATCATCTTCTAATTTTTTTGCAAACACTTTCACTTTCTCCAATGTATTTATTTTAGATCTTCTTTGCTGCTATGAAAATGTATCCCTTCAGTACGCTCCCATCTGTAAAGAATATTGTTCAATTTTAGCTTCTGTATCAGGAGTTTATATTTTTGTCATTTCCGCAAGATTTCTATCAGGATATCTTTGAAAATTTTTACCTTCTTCCGTTCTATCAACAGCTTTTCTGAGTAGCTCGATTGTAGTATCCTTTCCTTTATTCTTGTTCTCATAAATGAAATCACCACATCTCTTGGTAACTTCTTTCCCTTGCTACTGAGGAGTTAGCATGAAAGAGCTTATCAGTTGTTTGTTCTAGATCCTCTTCTTTGATGTCTATACATTTAGCAAGGCTAGGAATAATCTTTTTTTATAGGTCTTCTCTCATTGATTCAGGTACCCCTCTCATTTTAATACATTTATCCCTATATCTCATCTCTTGTATCAAGATATCATTCTTGAAATCCCTTCACTGGCTGCCTATCAGTTTCCAAGCACAGTATAAGGTTTTGGTAATGACCTATAAAGCCCTACATGGCCTAGGTCCAACCTACCTAAGGTATCACCTCCTCCCATATAATCTGCCCCGTACCCTTAGATCTCCTGGGAGGGGTTTATTGCAACCAATGAGATCTAGATTAAAATCAACCTCCCAAAGATCTTTTTCTGTTGCTGCCCCCAGACTATGGAACACTCTGCCAGAGGAGATCCATCAAGCAACTAGCTTGGAGAATTTCAAAAAAATCCATCTACGGATCTCTTCCGGCAGGCCTTCCCTGAATAGAACAGACCATTTTAATGGATGCTTCTCCCTCTTTTTATGTTTTATGTTTATGTTTTTATGTTTTGATTCTATAGTTTTAAAGTTTTAGGGCAGTTATTTTATGTCACTGGTGAATCTGCCAGTTATTTTAAGTATATGAACTATTATATGTAATTTTAATGGGGGTAAATTGTTTTAAGTTATTACTATTGTTATGGATTTGTTTTTATATCCAATTGTTGTGAGCCGCCTTGATTGCCTAATAGGCAAAAGGTGGGGTACAAAAATAAAGTTGTTATTATTATTCTCCTTTTCTTGATCCTTTGTAATTGACATCTCATTCTTTTCTAATTTCTCAACTCTAGTTTGTGTATTTTCCACTTTCACTTTTAAATCTTTCAGTTCCACTTGCAATTTATCTAATTTGTTGTCAATTTTCTCTATATCCGACCATAACCTCTTTTTAAAGAGATTTGAAATCTTCCCTAATTTCACATTTAAAAATTTGCAATTCTTCCAAGATTTGGAGTCCAATATCTGGTTGCTTCATCGGATTATTAGATGATCTTCTTCTTGAGGTTAAAGTTTGTATTTGTGTTTGACCACTTCCCATTTTGGCTCTTGTACTTGCGGCCATTCTCCAATATGAAAGTAAATCCTTTCTTACTATTCTTTAATGGGTTATTCAAGTATGATTTGTGAGGTTGTGCCTTGCCTTTAACTATTCTTTGTCCCATATATTGTGATCAATATTCAGTACATTTCATCCAATTAGTTATTTCCATTAAATTATCCAGAATTCTGATCAAATTTCTGTTATAACCACTTGAAACAACACAAATTGCTTGCTATAAAAAAACAGCTGTGCTTATAAATATTAATTCTGCCTGTGGTCTGAGAGTTAAACCCCCAAGTTTTAATTTTAATTTTAAACAACCTATTAATTCCCAACACAACAGTCAACTTTATTCAGAAGATTTCTTCTCAGGTTTCTTCTCAGGTAAGCAAATCAAGTAAATAATATGTTTGTCTGTTTCTTTATATAGAAATATAGAAAAAAAATTGGGGAGTGAAGCTAGTTCAGATAATAATTTGAAAAAAGTTAAATATTTTCCCAAACGTTCCACCAGATGTTGCTATTCTTTCATCTCAGACCATATGGCACTATTAGATCTCTTACAATTAGCAAACTCAGTTATTTTACCCCTTAGCCTTATAACATTCAGTTAATTATCTATATGCTTAGATATATTTATTTATATATAGGTAATGTATAAAAAAACAGCTTCAAGACAACCTTATGACAAATAGTTGATTAATTTAAATTAAATTAAAATATTCTTCCATGGGTTCATATAGTGTGATAGTATTATATGGTACTATATAGTATATAGTGTAATTGTCACCAAAGCGGTCTTTAAACTCATGAAACTGCCCTAATAATATATAATTACTATATAATATGTAGTACATTTGTCACTAAAGCTGTCTTAAATAAATCACACTGTCTTTAAATTCACAACACTGCCTTAATTAATTCAACCTTGAGCACGCCACTGTTATCTTTTCTTTTTGCTCCGTGCTCTGTACTCCACCGCAAGAGTCTCCGAAGGTCTTTCTTTCAATTATACAGATTGTGAGTTTAAAGAGGCCAACTTTAACCTATTTTACATAGCAAAAGTCCATTACGGCAATCTTTTTTTCCAGTCCTTTACCAGCCCGCTCCATGTAATACTTTGTATACCTTTCAGCAAGCTATGACTGAAACTGTGCTACAAAATTTGATACCTTAACAATGAAACATTACCAATGAGACATTATAACATTATAACAAGGAAAAGGAAAAATAAATATTTTATTGTTTAGCTCACTAGGTTTTTGTCCAAGGGCTGCAAAAGATCATTTTATCCCTTTAAATCTCCCTGTGAAGTTCAAGTTCATTTTTCTGCACGTGGCACTATCTGTCTCATCTCCCTGTCCCCTTGTATCTTCTGTCTTCTTCTCTTCAACCCACTTCCTGGGTCTAATCCAATTTAGTTTAAATCAGTTCTGCTCACCCCAGACCTAAATAAATATCTAATAAAGTATCAATAAGTCATCACTGTCGATCTGGGACCTACTTTCCTCCCTTCTCCTTCCTTCTCCTTTTACTGACATATTTTCCTGTCTTATTTCTTCTTCTTTTCTTCAACCCGCTTCCCAGGGTCTAATCCCACCAGATTCATCACCACAATACAAATAATCTAGAGGAAACAATGAGTTATTTTGTTCTTATTTTTCTCCACCAGATTTTTGTCCTCTTGCTGGACTAGCTCCCACCAAGACCAATTTCAGTAAGACAGTAAGATAGATTTTTAAAAAAGGGCTAACACTGTTAACCGCTTTTACACTGACCCGTCCTTTTAAACCTTTCATCTTCCATTGTTTCCCCCATTCATACTGTCAAATATCAAATATTAAATGTTGAGGTCTTTCTTATTGTCTCTCTTATTGTCCATTATAGTCCATAATTTCAGTATTAAGTTTAAACCCTTACTCACAGACACAGGTAACCGAAAAGTTATATTTCACCACGATCTCACTTCGGTAGATTCAGAGGAATTTGGAATAGCAGATTACCTCCTCTTTGCCTTGGTCAGTTTAATCCTACTGATACTGGGCTTACGATAAGTCTGTTTCACTATCCAAGTTTTTGAGATGTATTCTTCCAATCTGTCTTAAATGAGGTTATTTGTTTCTACACATCGGAGAGGGGTAGAGGGTTTTGTCCTAAAATTACCATGGCTCTGTAATTGCTGCTTCTCCCCTCCTGTCACTCACCTCCAGCCCGCCCACCACCTCCATTATGAGAGGGGTGGAAGGTATGACCGAGGGTCTGCAAGCCCCACTGGAACCGATGCCTTCCTGGCACAGAACACAGTTTGGGTTAGAACTCCAAATTTACAGCACTTGGGGGTGAATCACAGATGGAGTGTCGCTTCGAGTCACCAGCCCCTCAGCTCTCCAACCAGAAGTCCCTTCTTTGGAGGTTTTTAATCAGAGGCTGGGTGGGCATCTGTTGGGAATGATTTTATTCTGTATTCCATGCCAAGGGACTGAATGGCCCTTGTGATGTCTTCGAACTCTATGATTCTATGATTAGATATTGCATGCTAAGCAGCATCAGCTATGGTTTCTTCTTGGATGGGAGCTCAATTATATTATTCCATAATTCATTCCTATAGATTGTACGTATTAAATTCTCTGTAGAGATGTATTAAATTCTACTATCTTATCACTAGTTGGCAAGGATTTCCTAACATTGCTGGATCCCATTGGATTTGGGAGAGTAAGTTGTGTCTGCTATGGTTTATTTTTGGATGGGAGACTGATTATATTTACTACATAATTTGCTACTATAGTCTACATTGAGTTTTACTGTCTGATTTTAGTTGGTTAGGTATTTATTTATTTATTTTAACATTGCTGGATCCCATTGGTTCTTGGAAGCTAGGCAGGGTCATCTATGGTATATTTTTGGATAGAAAACTGACTATATTGCTACATAATTGATTACTATAGACTACATTGAATTCTGCTATCATAATTTTAGGTTTGGACTTTTTTTTTTTTTTTTTTTACATTGTGGGATCCCACCAGGTCTTCAAAGCTATGTAGGGTCAGGTATGGTTTATTTTGTATGGGAGATTGATATAATTCATTACTATGGATCATATTGAATTCCGTTATCTTATCTTTACATAGTTGTGTTTTTCTGGATCCTATTTGATTTTCCAAACTAAGCAGGGTTGTCTCTGGTTTGTTTAAGATAAGGACAGGTTCTGTCCTTACACAATTTAGTAAGATATTTCCACTGAAATCTACTTTCTTAATTTCAGTTTGTCTGACTTTTTTAAATTGTGCCAGATCCTATCTGCTATTGAAAGCTAAGTAATCAACTCTGGATTGCCCTTGGATGGGAGTTAGATCCTGTCCCTATAGAATTCATTAATCTATATATATATATATATATATATAAAATTATCTTGGGTATGTTGCCATTTCTAGTGTGCTGATTGGCTGCTTAGGAAACTGACCAACCAACCACAGCTTGGTTGGGCAGCCAATCAGCACACTGGAGGTGGGAACATGTGGAGTTTTACCTCCAGTGTAAACATGGCTGCAGGCAAGGAGTGAGAAGCACTGTGTGTGCACGGGGCTCAGCAAGGGCAGCAGGGGGCAGTGAGGGCCATGGTGGAGGGTAGGTGCCATGTGGGGGGGGGAGGGAGGCAGTGGGGGAGGGAGGATGGCAAGGGGTAGGAGGGCTGTGGGGGAGAGGGAGGGTGGGGGGACCAGTGTGTGTGTGTGTGCATGCGGGTGGGCAGGTGTAGGTGTAGGGAGGAAAGCAGGGGATGGGAGGGTCATGTGGGGCAGGGGCCACATGGGGGGAGGGAGGCAGTGGGGGTGGGGGAATGGAGCAGTGTATGTGTGTGCATGCAGGGGGTGGGGAGGGCAGCAGGGGGTGGGAGGGCTGTGGGGGAAAGGGAGGGGTGTGGGGAGCAGTGTGTGTGTGTGTGTGTGTGCATGCAGGTGGGCAGGTGGGGGGCAGGGTGAACAGCAGGGGATGGGAGGCCCATGGGAGGAAGGTGCCATGTGGTGGGAGAAGGTGGGGAGGGGTGGGAGGAAGTGTGTGTGCATGTTGGAGGGTGGCAGGGGACAGGAGGGCCACAGTGGGAGGGAGGGAGGTGGTGGGGTGGGTGGGGAGAGAGTGACATGTATGTGTGCATGCAGCAGGGCAGGGAGGGTGGCAGGGGGTGGGATGTCCATGGTGGGGGGACAGGTGCTACAAGGGGGGAGGAATTCAGCATGGGGTGGGGTGGGAGCAGTGTGTGTGTGTGCATGCAGGGGAGGCAGGGAGGGCAGCAGGGGATGGGAGGGCTGCCATGGGGGGGAGGGAGGTGGTGTGGGGAGGGAGGTGGCAGGATTGGTGGAGAGGGAGTGACATTTGTGTGCACATGCAGGGAGGGCCCAGGGAAGGTGGCAGGGGCGGGGGCGGGACAGCCACTTGGGGGGGGAAGTGTCACATGGGGGAGGGAGGCAGTGTGGGATGGAGTGGCAGCAGTTTGTGGGGGGGGGGGGAGGGGGAGACAGCTGCATAGGGAAGAAGGGAGGGGAGCAGTGTGTGTGTGTGTGTATGTGGGCAGGGAGGGCAGCAGGGGGCAGAAGGGCAGCAAGGAGTGGGATGGTGGGGGGGCAGATGGGAGGAAGGGAAACAGTTGGGGAGGGAAACAGCATGGGGTGGTGTGGGAGCACTGTGTGTGTGTGCACACTGGGGAGAAGTGAGGGCGGCAGGGGGAACTGTGTATGCTAAACCGGGTGTATAGCTAGTATATTTATATTGCTTTCTGTTGTATAGTCTTCAGCTAGTTTGACTCACTTAACAGTGACAGATTCTGTTTGATCTTGGAAGCTATGCTGGGTCAGTCCTGGTTGTTCTTGGTGGAGAGACTCATTCTATCCATGTACAATTTATTAATGTACTTTCATTAAATACTATTTGTCTAATTTGTAGCTGGCATTCTTGCATTTATAGCTATCAATCATCCAGAACACCAAACCTCATTTGATCTTGGGTTAAGCGGGATCAGTCCTGGTTTGTGTTTGAATGGGAAACCTCAGGTACAGACTTTCTTTTATTGCTGACACCATGGTTTATTTCAGGCAGTCCTTTAGTGGGAGGTAATTTGGTGCCTGATAGTTTTGGTTGAAGAAAGGGGTGTCAATTTGTTCATTGGCACTTGCGGCCATTTGGTGTGAGGCTGCAGATTCCATTTTGTTAACTGGCACTGGTGGCTATTTTGAAGCTGCCTCCGCGATATTTTATGTTCCTTGATTATACGCTTACAGTAAATCAGTTCCTAGGAAGTGTAATGTATAACTACATACATGTCTATTTTTATGTAAATAACAACAAATAAAACAGTTATTGGCAATGCACAAGTTAGTGGTATGATTGGGTTAATTGATTACATGTTGTTAATTGATTTTTATTGATATTAGCTGTATTTTGCAATTAATAATCCCTCCTGGCCACCTGACAGTTTTAGATTTGGGAGGTTAAGGGAAGTCAGCCCTCGTGCTGGCTTGGATAGGGGGTACTACTCATGAAGGCTCCTTGTAGGCTTTATTTATGTTGCTTTCATTATCACATTTATGGCTTTACTTTTGAGGCATTAAGTTGTTTGGGGTCTGAGCCCTGAATTATCACTTTGTCTTTTAGATGTTTAACAGGGTCAGATTTGGTTGGTGCTTAGGTGGCTGACCATTCGTGAAAAGTTTGTTGTGGATTTTCTGTTCTTGCTGAAATAGTCATATTAGGTGCTACGCAGGGTCAGAATCTGGTGGCACAGTGGTTAAATGTCAGTACTGCAGCCACAGTATTGTGGGTTTGGTCCTACTCCACCATCCAGCCTTCAATGCGTTGGTGAGGTGGGTGACCAGATGGTTGGGGGACAATTGGCGGGCACATTGTGGTCCACTTGGAGAGTGTTTGGCACTGTGGAACACTACTGCTATTGCTAAGTGCTATTTGCTTTAATTAATTACTTGATGAATAGATTTCTACACTTACTGGTGTAATGATTTTACATATTATTTAATTGATAAATACATTGCTGTTCTTTATTCTAAGCCATTTGTTTAAATGCTTTACAGATACCAGATTTTTGAGGACATCGTATTCTGGCTGACCTTGGGTGCTAAACAGGTATTGTTCTCGGGAGACTGCTCCCTAATTCATTTCTAACCTATACATTTTGTCTTACAGGACTGCGCAACAGGCCCATTTGAGCCAGTTTCCCTTGTTGGATGGATGGGAGGAAAGGCCTGTGCTGTCATTCGCCTTTCATTCCTGGAGAGCCTTGGCTTCCACCTGATACTCTATTCTTGTTTCAGGTTTGCTGTGGGCCTCCTCCTGTTGCTGCTCTGTCCTTCCAAGAGCACCCATGTGCCTCCTTGGTGCAGGAGTGCATGCCTCCTTGGTGCAGGAGCACCCATGTGCCTTCTTGGTGCAGGAGCACCCATGTGCTTCCTTGGTGTAGGAACATGCATGTGCCTCCCTGGTGTGGGAGCACCCATGTGCCTCCCTGGTGTGTGAGTGCCCGTGTGCCTCCTTGGTGCAGGAGCACCCGTGTGCCTCCCTATTGCGGGAGTGCCCGTATCCCTCCCTGGTGTGGGAGCGCCCATGTGCCTCTGAGGAGTGGGGGCCCCTGTGTGCCTCCAGGAGTGGGAGCACCAATGGGCCTCCATGGAAGGGGAGCACCATTGTGTTTCCCTGGAGCAGGAGTGCCAGTGTGCCTCCCAGGGGAGGGAGCACTGGTGTACTTTCTCTTCATATCCTTGCATTGGGTTAAATATGCTCTCAACAAGGCAATGGAGAAGGGTTTGGGGCATTATCTACCCCTCTCTGATATACAGTAGGACCCTTGTATCCTCTGATGCATTATCCACTGATTCCGATACCCATAGTTTCAGTGCAGCTACCATAGAGTCTTCCTAGAAAATGTGTCTTCCCTTGCCATTTTCTAGGTCATCCAAGGCAACTCTATGGTGTTTTAAACCAAAAGGCCCATTATTTTCAATGGTGCTTGTTGTTATCCATGGATTTCATTATCCACAGTGGGGCCAAGAATCAATCCCCTGTGGATATGGGCATCCTACTGTAATTATTTCAGAAGCCTGCTCTTCATAGCATTGATGGGATTTTTCTGTTTGATGTAGGGCATTTAATTTTATGGGAGATCTGCAACAAGGATTTGAGGTCTCTATTGGATGATCTGGTGGGGGAAAGTGGCTAAGCAGATGCTTGCCCCTATTCTATGGCAGGTAAAGGGAAAGATTTTGGTAGTTCAGTGAGCACCTTTGGCACCTCCCCCTTTTGTAGGTGAAGGGGGGAGCTGGAACTGCCCCTTTAGTCAATGTAAACTGAGGGGTGGGGAAAGTGACATCCTTTGGGGCTGGCCTGAGGGATAAACCCTTCCCTTTAATTTATGCAAATTGAGGGAGGGACTTTTGGGTTGGCCTTCCAGATGCAGACTGACTGGGAAGCAACCAGGGGTTCAGAGATTTTCACTCAAGGGAAGTTGGGGAGGGGTGTCAGTGTTGACCTCCTGCCCCAACAATTCCCACACTAGGTTGCTCCCCCATTACAGATCTTTCAGAATAGGGTTAAATAGGTTATAGCTAAATAAAAGTGGCCCTTTCTATCCCAACTTTATGTTTGATCTTTTTATTTTTGTCTAGTCTCCTTATTCCTGCATCTACCATCAAAAAAATCAGAATTCAGTGGGTCCTTGGTATTCACTAGGGTTTGGTTCCAGGACTCTCCATGGATACCAAAATCCATGGATGCTCAAGTCCCATTATATAGTGGCAGTAGTAACAAAATAGTGTCCCTTATATAAAATGGCAAAACTAAGGTTTGCTTCTTAGAATTTTTTAAAAATATTTTCAAGCCATGGATAGTGAAATCCATAGATGCCAAATTCATGGATACAGAGGGCTTACTGTACTTAAGACCCATGGAAGGTCAGATAACAACAGCAAACAAATAATAACAGCAATAACTATTTATATTGTCCACCTAAAAAACAGCAGGGGAAGAGCTATTCTACTTTGAAAGTGCAATTTTATCATTAGGGTTTTTCCCCAGACAAGGCTGTTTCACTTTGCCAAGAACTGTATCTCTTTAGATATTGGGGTAGGAAGCACAGA
Organism: Gambelia wislizenii; assembly: GCA_030847615.1. NCBI lineage: Eukaryota > Metazoa > Chordata > Lepidosauria > Squamata > Crotaphytidae > Gambelia > Gambelia wislizenii. Next base: position 155,095,992 of record JAUMIR010000004.1, read on the forward strand.
ATGTGAAGACCCAAACCTGGGGTTAAGTTTATATCAACAGATATACCTGCAAATGCATATAGCCTCCTATCTTGCTGACACAATCTGGCTACCTCAAATAAAGAGGGGATGAATGATATAAGTGAGCCAATGTGTATATACAAAATTCCATATGCATTGGAGTGGGATGGAAAAGAGATCAGGTCTCAGTCTTCAAATATGCAGTCTGGATTCATTTATGTTTGAAGTCTACTTTAGCAGAAAAAAAATCTATCTGTTCTCTCTGGCATTCTGTTAATGTGCTAGAAGACCAAACACACATCTGAATAAATATTCACATATTTCAGACAGATGGAAAGAGAAGCAAGCAGACAGAGAACAAATGAGCCATCAAGATTGGAGCATGTCAGTTCTCTGGAGAAATATCTTAACCTTAAGACATGTTCCTTTAAAAAAATGATAAAATGCAAACGTTCTCCATATCAAGGGAATCTATAGTTAATATATACAGCATGAGCAGTAATGGGATGCCTGAGCAGAAGAAGGTCAACTATCTACAAACTTTCCTTCAGGCATACAAGGCATGAGAGAAAAGTGGGTCAAATTTCAAGGTTAACGTACCTGTAGACTTGTCTTGTTAAGGAAAGAGAGGGGGAAAAACAGACAAGAATGGCACAGAGGACTTCTGAGTTTCCAAAAACTGAATGTTTGTATTATGGACAAAGAGCCTAAGCTTAAGGGCCCAGTGCAGCTTCTAAAAATCAAGCCTTCTAAAATGTCACTCTTGTAACATTACTGAAATAGTTTTTGTCCAATGAATGCTCTCAGGTGCCAGAAGGGCAAACCCCAGTCAGCAACGTTTAATATTAAAAAAAATGTTATGTAGATATTTAAAAATCAGATACTCCAATATAGTTGTTTCTAAATTTTAGACCATGAGGAAACATTTCCCATGTGGACTTGTCTATTGAGTGAATCTTGTGCAATCCTTATTCTGTGCAAAGTAAGAGTACACCCTTAAAAAGCAGCTAAGGGCCAAAGGAGAAGTCAAGGTGGATGTTTATTGCGGGCCAGAGTGAGACTGCTCCCGCCGGCAGCCCCTCTGTTCCCCACCACCCCAGAATAAACACACAACACAGAGAATAAGATTCACAAAGTATATTGGTACAAGTGAGATGAAGTGGCAGAAAAGGCCACAACTTGTGGATGGTAGTTGCCTGGTTGGCGCATGATCATGGGGGGTTAAGCTGTAAACCCCGTTGAAAGGGTTGGCCAGGCACAGGCCATCTGGGCAGCAACTGGCCGCCTGGCCGGCGTCCCTGACCAGAAGCACGTGACCGGAAGCACGTGACCGGAAACACGTGACCGGAAAAACGTGACCAGGCCGTATGGCTGTCCAGTGAGGGGAGGGGGGATCCCTCCCTCCCCGCAGGAAAGGGTGTGGGGGGGGTAACCAGCCAGGAGCTAGTAAAAGGTTGGGGGCCAGAACCCTCCTTTGAGCCCCCCCACCAAACAGCCCTCCATGCTCACCGCTGCCCACACAAGCTGTGACAATAGAACATACAAAGCATGCAAAGATCTATCTAATACAGAGTAATTCTAACTAGGGTGGGAGGGTTGGGTCTTCGGCTCCTCAGAGCCAACTGCCTGCTGCCGGCCCCGGGCAGTCAATAAATATCCGGCCGGCGGACCAGAAGGAAGACTGCGAAGCGCAGTCTCCTCCCCCTCAGCCAATCAGAGAGTCGGAAAGGTCCAGCTCTCTCATTGGCTGTGGCACCTGGTGGACAGCCAATCAGGGAGGGGTAGCCCTTCCCTGATTGGCTGTCGCCCGATCCCTCTCCTATCCAGCGGAGCTGGCTTAGGAGAAGGCCTCAGAGAAGAAAGATGGTGGCGTCCAAGCCGCCATGCGGAAGGCACTCCGGCGGGGCTCCCCTGGCCACAACACGCCGCAGGGTGAGTCCCGCAGCAGCATTTCTTTACAATTAACCTACATTCCTTCCCACAAAGATCATTTCCTCAGATATACATGTATTGGAAACCAGACCTGCACACTAAGCCAATTTTTAGCTTCCAGTGATCAATCAAACAAAAAAGAATGCCAAATATGAGGTGTTTAGGTCAGAAAAAAATTGTACTATGACAAATAGACATCTTTCACTTCTTGAGGGAGCTCTGTTTCTAAAATCATGCAAAATTTATCATCTGGTTTGACCATGATACTCCATCCTTGTAACAACACCAATGGTACCAGTGGATGGGGATTTTCTTGTGAGAAGGCTGTCCACAAATGTCAACTCTTTGAGAAACTCCCAAGAAACCACCTAGAAGAGAGTTTGAAAAGAGCACCACAAATCATTTTATAATGCTTTTCCATGCTTATCTCATATTGACTCGGATATGATCCAAATTCAATTTCTGTCTTGGGATTTACCTATTATGTTGATTTACCATTTCAACAACTGATTCAATTGGTCTACTTCTTGAGTTACTAGTAGGATTCAGGCCTATGTATATATGCTAGTTATGTAAAAGCTCATGAGGGTGAATAAAAAGTCTCATTTCCCCCCCCCCTTTCAGCAATATGGCCATAGTTTTTTGGTGCATTTTTAGAGAATTTGCCTCTGTAAAGTGAATTTTGTGCCAGTTATGCAAATGCTTTTGTGCAGCTTACACTTGCTTCTGCTGTGTTACATGGACTTTTCAAAACTATAAGCAATTAATGGAGTATTTGTGCCTTTACAATTAATAATCCTGTCCTTCAGAGCTGGCAACATGTGTCTTCCTTGCTTCATAGGGAGAAAAGAGACTAGTTTTGTGCACAGGAGACACAAGCAAATAGTGAGGGGAAATTGACCAAACAATCACTCATTTTACTCACACAGAAGGTGAAAACAGTCTTTGCTGTTATGTATTTTACAACAGAATATCTTGAGATATTGACAAACTTCCTTGTTGAGAGAGAGAAAATAGTGGACATTGGCTATGATCCTATTGGTGGCACGCGCTGGCCTAACCTCCCATGATGCCGTCATGAATACATGGGGGCAGTATTGGAATTTTCGTGGATATATGCCAATGGAGCTTTAACCTGAACAGAAATTCAACCATTATTTGCCTTTTATATGGATAATCTTAACTCTTAATGATGTGCCATTTAACTGTGTGACCCCTTCCTTCAAATTCTACCATCATGTTCCTATCCTCATTTTGCATCAGTCCTCAGCTAGAATCTACTTTTAGTCAACTTAAAAAATGCTAAGAAAAAAAAAACTGAATATAAGTTTCACAGATAAAACTAGTGTATTAGTTGATAGCAGATAGCATAGTCCTTGTAAGAGAAGGGCTGTTTTTTTCTTTAAAAAAAAAAAATACACATGCATACATGCACACCCAACAACCACTCAACAGCAGCACTTTCTGAACTATCACACATTGCAGGAGGGGAGCAGAGAATGATGTTGTTTATGTGAGAAAATGGATTGCTCATTAAGCCCTGGAAAATGGCAGCTTTTTTGACTTGGAGGTCCTGCTGTCAAGGTTAGGAGAGAACAGACCTAATTATATGGAACACCTGGATACAAGACCTGTTCCTGCCCAGCTCTGTTGGTTCTGATGATTTTCTGCTTATTATCATATATGCCACAAACAATAAAGAATGCACAATAGACTATTGAGGTAAATGTGACTGCTTTTCTTATTCTGCTTTCCTAGCTACATGACACAATATTTGCTCCCTGATTTTATTTTCATTCATTAAAAAAAAAAAAAAAAACCACATGTCCTTCCAGATTTTTGCTGGAAGATTTTAAGGAAGACACTCTGCAGATGAAAGTGAAATTAGGTAACCAACAAGAGTAGCATCAGTGGCACAAACCACAAGTGTTTAAGGCATGAAGTTAAACATTTTGAGAAAGATATGCTGGAATCCTGTTGATTACTATCAACTACAGTAGACCCATTAAGACTTCATCTGCACTGACAGGAAAACCCAGCTTACCTTTGGGTTACCCTGGTTCACAGCAACCACAGGCTTGTCCACACAATTGCCGCACACACCGAGGTGAGTTTAGGAGCATTATCCACACAGTTCTCCCTTCTAAACTCACCCTATCCAATAAATTGCAGCTTGCATGGCCACACGACCGTGGCCACTCCAGTTCCCCCCCTTCCCCCGTGCATGCAAATGTATGTATATCCATATAATTTCTGCCTCTTTTCCTATGGTTTATATGGGTCTTTGGATATCCTATTAAGCAGAGGTGCACACAGCTAACAATACGGGTATGCTGAGATGTTCTTCTCCAAACAACTGCCACCATAATCAAAATAAAGAGAAGAACCACTAAAAAATGAAATTGGAACATGGAAAGAGGCATTTTCTGGTGGGAAAAGTCCAGGGAGCCTCCTCTCAACCTCTTCCACCTAGCCAGCAAAATTCCTCCCCCTGGCCTCACACCAATATTGCTATGGAATGCAGTCCGTGCGCGCACACACACACGCACACACACGCATATCTGCTCAAATCCAGAGTAAAACCCATTTCTTCTTGGTCTGAATTAAAGCCATGAGGTGCTGAAAGGACAAGGATCTGAGCCCATCTGGATGGCTCGCCGTGAAAATAAGGTGATATTGTTTTATTTGGCCTGTGTAGACTAGCCCTAAGTGAATTGTTGAATGGTAAATCAAGACATAGGTAAATTCTATTGATTCTATGGGTCTACTTTAGGTAGGGCTGGGAACATAATTCAAGCTATAGTCTTTATAAACCAGAATGCTCTAATTGTTAGCTTGCAGCAGCTTATAACTAGAGAGATACCACTGTTAATATGTCTACAATAGATGCATTGTGTCTTTCCTTTTGAGGAAATATGATGGACACATGATTGTAATGGCATAGGAGAAAGAGAGTACCACAGCTGAACTATATTGCAGTAGATGGAAACAAGAACAAAGCAGTCAAACCGCTGGTCAATCTAGCCCAGTATTGTCAATTCTGATCAGCAGCAGCTCTCCCAGCAGAAGTCTTTCATAGTTTAATATGGAAATTGCTGGTAATATCCCATCCAGCCTAAAAATACTAACCATCCCTGTTTACCTTCCAAAATGAGATGAGATGGGTGTATTTATAGAGATATGGTAGAACCTCAATCTATTTTGTGACATCACTGATAGGAATAAAAATCTTCACTTAAACATTTCAAAGTTTTTCTCCCTCTGATTTGATTTTTGGCACTTTTTTTTTTTACCAATTCTTGTTTACATTGCAAAACTTTATTGCAAAAAAAATGTGAAAGTTTTTTGTGCAAAATATATGGTATGGAAAGACAATGAAAATGGAAATACCAAAAAAAAAAGTGGTAGTCCTTTTACTTCCACACAAGTTCAAAATATTTTGAGAACAGTAGACTATGTGCTATTTCTAATGACTATCTTGTAGGAGTTGATGTTTAGGCTGATGTTTCTACTAACATTTCAGTGGTGATTGCCACATGAAGTAATATGGACACATGTTTCTTCTTATTGGCTTGCTGGATGAACTGAAAATGTTTTCAAGTGGTTGTTTCAACCTGTCAAGATGCTTTTCCTTGTCCAGTTTAAAAAAGAAGAAGCTTTCACTGACACAGGATTCTTGAAGGTGCCAAATATGGTTTTCAGAGGGGGAACCTTATAACTTCAAATGGGAAAGCCAAATTATATTGCTTCCATTTTAATGCCTTTGGTCCCGGCAACCTAGTGTCCCTCAGATGTTTTGGATGACAAATCCCATAGAACCTAGCCAATTTGGCCAAAAATCAAAGGTTCTAGGACTTGTAGACCTAAACATTTGGAGGGCACCAAGTCACCTACTATAGATTTCCCTTGGTTTTTTTCCAGGCTGTGAGGCTGTGTTCTGAGTTTATTTTGGACATTTCGCCTGTGTCTGTGGCTGATGCAGGTGAAATATCAGAAATAAACTCGTCCAGAACACGGCCTCACAGCCTGGAAAAAAATTAAGGAAAATCTATGGATGCCGGCCATGAAAGCCTTTGACTTCACAAGTTACCTACTGCTGATTTTAATTATGGTTTAAATGGTTTCATTTATTTCTTTGGTAATTTACTTCAGATAATATAGTTACCCTATCTATTCTCTGAACTCAGGGACTGGCAGAAGGTAGATAAAGTTCTGCTTGTGGAACTTTCCATGGGATATACTGGATCCTCTGGTGAAACGCTCTACTCACGGAACTCCATACTGACACAATAAGATTAGTAAGGTTTTTGGCCTCCTAGTTTGCAATCACTAAGGGCAAAACAGTTTTCTTCCACCCCATCAAAATTCTGACAAAGTACACTTGGGTGGGGACCAAGAGAGAGGGAGAAGGAGGAGGAGGAGGAAGAGGATCATCATCATCATTGTCGTCGTCGTCGCCATCATCAATATTTATTTGTATCCTGGCTTTCTCCAAAAATTGGGACTCAAGGTGGCTTACAATTTAAGACAAAAGAACAAAGCTAAAAACATACAAAAAGTGAACATTGAAATGCAATCAAACTATTCACAGTATTGAATCAATTCAAACCTACACTTAAAAGTATAAAATGCAGTTTAAAAGATAAAAAGCTGTTAAAACAGTTCAGTTTAAAACAATACAAAATCCTTAGCTCATTCTTTAAAAACTTTCTACGTTTAAAGCCTGCTGGAATAAAAAGGGTTTTGCCTGCCAACACAAGGACTGCAAGGAGGAGGCCATTCTGGCCTCCATGGGAAAGGAGGTCCAGAGTCTAGGTACAGCCACTGAGAAGGCCCACCAGCCATTCTTGTGACAGTGGTGGGACTGACAGAAGAGCTTCTCTTGATGATCCCAGGCCTAGGCAGTTTCCTATTGAGAGAAAGCCTGGACATGAGCCACACAGGGCTTTACAGATCATAACCAGCACTTAGAATTGTGCCCAGAAACAAACTGCCAGCCAGTTGAGCTGTTGTAGAAGGGGAGGAGTATGATCTCTGTAACCTGCTCCAGTTAACACTCAGGATGCCATTCTTTCTACCAGCTGAAGTTTCTGAACACTCTTCAAAGGCAGCCACATGTACAGAGCATTACAGTGTTCCAAATGGGATGTAACTAAGGCATAAACTATGGCCAGATCTGGCTTCTTAAGGAATGGGCACAGCTGGCACACAAGCTTTAATAAACCACTGACTGCTCAAAACAACTCCTCTGGATGGCTTCTTGAAGACACAATGATGGCAACAAAGAATAATTCCTTTTCTGCTCACACTGCCATGCAGTAGGCCTTCAAAAATGCTGTAGATTGTGTTTGGTCAGACTTACTCTGAGTCTTCCAGCAACATTGCCCCAGTGTCCATCTTACTCATTTCATAACTCCATAAGAAGGGACACTCAGGAATGGTTGTGTCCACTGCCCTGGCCATTTTCCCTTTTCAGTGGTCAGCCAGTGCTTCAATAGAATTGTCTGCCAAGGTGACAGGAAAATCCTCATGAGCCATCAAGAATCTGTCCAGATCTATCAACATTCTGGGGCAGACTGTTTTAATTATCCCCAGCCCATCCATGCAGAAATTCAGAGTCCCAGTGAGTCTAAACCTGACCAGGTAATGCTTTGTTCCTGACAATGTACCTGCAGACACTTCCTTCAGATGAGGTTCACCATCACCCCATCCAGCACAGTTAACAAGGTCCAGAGTGCACCCAGAAGGAAGGGTGGTTTTTTAATTGAGACAAACCTATGATTATAATGGAGGCCATGAAGTCCTGAGCCACTCCGGACAGGGCAGTATTAGCATGGTTTCTGAAGTTCCCCAGCACTATTAACTCAACAGACTCTAACTCCAACCCAAGGCCTCCCTTTCTAGCTCCATTTTTTTTTTCAATTTGAAGAATGATTTTTATGCAAATTGATTCAATTCTGCAAAGGGCACAGCTAAACACAATAGCTACAGTTTTGTTGCAAAGACTTCTAAAATCAGAAGTGATGCATTTATCTTTTTGATCATAGAATCATAGAGTTGGAAGAGACCACAAGGGCCATCCAGTCCAACCCCCTGCCATGCAGGAATACACAATCAAATCATTCCCGACAGATGGCCATCAGCCTCATGTTTAAAATCCTCCAAAGAAGGAGACTCCACCACACTACGAGGCGGTGTATTCCACTTTTGAACAGCTCTTACTGTCAGAAAGTTCTTCCTAATGTTTAGGTTGAATCTATTTTCCTGTAGTTTTTGAACCCATTGCTCTATCTCCTAGTCTCCGGAACAGCAGAAAACAAGCTTGCTCCATCCTCAGTATGACATCCCTTCAAATATTTAAACATGACTATCATGTCATCTCTCAACTTTCTCATCTCCAGACCAAACATGCCCAGTTCCCTAAACTGTTCCTCATAGGGCATGGCCTATGAGCATTCCTTCTATTCTTCTGTTCAAGCAGGCAGTCCTTCTATTCTTGTAGTGTGTGTGTATGTGTGTGCGTGCACGTGTGTAGTTTGCTTTACAAAAAGAAAACACTAGTTTTATGCAGAGGCATTTTACACAAACTGTGGAAATGTTATTCCCACAATGTACTTATTATCTCATTCTCATACAAGAGGTGAGAAATCTCATGGAGATCAACACAATCTTCACAGCTTGTTTCCTTGTAGCATGGCAACCTGTTTCATCAAGACTTTAGTGAGATTTCTTCATATTCCTATCTGGGGTAATTGGTATAGTTTTAAAAAATTGAATATATATGGAAGTAGTTATCTAGGAAAACATGTAAAAGGTTTAACTCAATATTAATTAAAATATTTATATCATGCCCTATGTCATGGGATTTTAAAATAGTGTACAATGAAATCAATTTAACCAGTTTAAAAACATTTTAAAACAATACAAATTAAACAAAATAAAACCATATTAAACAATTTGACAAGTTAAAATGAGACATTTTAAAAGCACTTAAGACATTTTAAGACAATTTCAAGGCATGTAAGGTTTGGATTAATCAATTAGGCTTGGGCAGCTTAGATAAAAAGCCATTTTCTTTATTTGACACTTACGTTGGCACCAATAAGACCTCCAGAGGGAGAGAATTCCATGACCAGGACACTACAGTAGAGAAGGGCCTCTCCCATGTCCCCCCACGATTTAATATGGTTGTATGATGATATTCTAATGACTAGAGCTTATCAAAACGGCTTATTATGTACCAGGCCATCTGTAACCCTCTAGCCATGTACAGTGGTTTGTTAAGGCTCAGTATATTTAATGTTTCCAGTCCATTCGTGATGGAACACAAGTTGGGGGAATTAGTTACATGCAAATGATCTGACTCTATCTTAATGGATCACAATAATGCATGTTTGATAGCGAAGCCGATTAAAAGATCTGAATTTTTTTTTCAATGGTTGTACACATCAAAGCTGTAAGTTGGGAGTTTTCCATGGTACAGTTAGTACCTGAGAAAGTAGCAGAGTTTGGCCTTCAAGACAGAATAATTTATTCTACTCTTGTCTTGTGAGCCATAAAAGAAAAATTAGGCATAATTTCACTTTTCACAGAAAAACATATTTAGATTAATTAACTATCTTGATATCAGCTCTGCCTTTGAAAACTCATCTTAGTATTTTTTTATAATTAGGCATGTTGTGTGCAGATGTCAAGATTCCATTGCACTTATCTCTAGATTTCCCTTTCCTTTGAATGCCATTAAATCAAATTCCAAGTTCTTAATCTCAAAGACACAAAATTAATAGTCCTACAATTCTCAGCTGTGTGACAGACAAACTGTATATCTTAGGTTACTTTCCTGTGTATGCTTTTAAAATACTCCTTCCTGACCCTCTAGAACTAAATTATCATACTGTAGCAGTGTTAGTATTTATTGTAGCCTGTTAATTTTGTCATACCAGACAAGTGTCATGATATGGGATGGCACCAGAATCTTTTTAAACTAGATACCACATTGGATTTCCTCTTTCCAGAATAGTTTTCAGATTGGCATTTGGCCAGTCAGAATTTAGTATATTCTAGTACGAACAGTAATTGTGGAGGGACGAAGATACTGAACTTTAAATTCTTTTAATTTCTTCAACAGGAAAGAAGAAACTCTAAAGGTAAACAAAACCTGGTTGCTAGTCCCGAAAAGCACTAAAATCAAAACCCAACACTTGCAAATGAACTCCACCCAGAGACAGGGGGATTTCCAATAGATAATGGACCATTAACCAACCGTTAGCCAAACAGACACTTATCCTTCTTGCATATCTTCCCCCAGAAACTAGCTATTCAAATACACAAATTTACATATCCTCCCCAACACCAGTTCACAATATATAACCCCCCCACACACACTCCTACCCAAGAATTCTCTGAAGATGCCAGTCACAGATGCAAGTGAAACATCAGAAATAAACTCTTCCAGAACATGGCCTCACAGCCTGGAAAGAACCCAAGGAAAATCTATGGATGCCCAGCAGTGAAAGCTTTCGACTTCACATTTTAATTTCTGTTCCTCTCACATAAATTTCAATTACCCTTTAAAACATGTTTTTCAAAATTCTGCAATGGTGCAAGAATGTAATGTGCTACCTCATCATTGTACTTATTTTACATAATCTTTTTTTAAAAGCAGTTCTTTCATACTTGTGGTTTTTTGTTTGTTTTTTGTAAATAGTTCAAGAAAATCCAAGCCTACCATGCCCTCAAAACCTTCATGTTATGGAGAGGGAAACCTATGGCAAAAGTTATAGAGAAGAAACAGAAGGACAACTAGATGCATAGGACAGCTTCTGCTACACATTCCATATGTTTTGTACTACAGCTTCCATAATCCACTACTATGTGCCATGCTGTCTCAAGCTTACAAAAGTTGTAGGCCAACAACTTGATGACACCAAATTGTCCAAATTGTCGATACCCAACATAGATCTTCCATCAACTTTCACTTAAACTAGCATTTAACCTGAATTTAGAGGCTCCTGCTCATACAAAATAGTGATAGAAATTCTCTGAGAGATGAGAACATACACTCCCCCACACACAAATTTCATCAAATCTCATCTAAATCTAAAGCGAACTTTTAGATTCTTTCTGAAGGTCAAAACCAACAGGAAGTATGAAGCAAATGCAATCAGTTGTGATAAGATGTGCTACACATTTTCCATGGAGAGGAGAGCTGACATCTCTCGATATATGAAATAAGAAATGCTGTTGCTCATGTGAATGCCATAGATAGGGGAGTCATATTGATAAATAATATGCATGATGTTTGCTTGTCAGTCATTCCTGGCATATATTCCAGATGTCCTGGCTGCCAGGACAAATCCTTTGCTTCAAGTGACATTTCACATTTTTAACTTAATTCAGCTTTACAGCTTGCCATGCATTCATCTTTGACAGGGGAATATACAGCCTACCATTATAAATCCTTTATGATGACCCTGTCTCCCATAGTCTTCCCTCTAATCATAGCTATGGCACTTGCGATTTGTGTCATTTGGGGAAATATATAAGACCCATAAAAATGAAGGCTCCTCTCCCTCCCCTTTTTGACATTATTCAGGGAGCTATAAAAATAAAACGAAAAAGGACTCCATACAGAATTTCAAACTGCAATGAATCAAATCCTTCCTGTGCTTAGCTAGATTGGTGAACCAATGACCTTCATTCTCCAGTCTACGAATAAGCATGTGCCATGTCCATTATACAGGATTTATTTAACAGTGTCTTGTCTTCTGAAAGTGAAAGCAAAACATTCTTTAAGCTTGCTGCTCTTCAACTTCTCTAAGAAAGCTGGACATTCAGTTCAGATCAAAGCTAGCGCCCCAGATTTCTCTTGGAGCAAAATTCAAGATTAAGCAGCCAATTTCAAGGAAAGCCAAAGATTTAGTAATACTAACTAAAACTGTTATGGTTATTTTGCATACCCCTAGGTTCCAGCCACACCATCCACCCTTCTCTCTCTCTCTCACACACACACACACACAAACATTTGAGTGAAACACAAAAAACACATGCAGAGTACCAATGTGAAAAAGTGGAAGACTATGTAGAAGATGTGGCTTCTTCTGATCGTTCACTTCACCTATAGTGAAAAAACAAACCAAAACCAAAAAACAGACCAAAAACAAAAGAGGTGGATTCAAAATAGATATTACATGGCACTGAATTTAAAAGTATAGATCAATTGTACCATAGCTGCAGACCAAGATATTGTTCATCTGCCTTCCCCAATCTAGTACTCCCACATACCAGGTCTTGAATGGCAACTCCCATCAGATACAGCCAGTATGGTAAATGCCTGTCAATGATGAGAACTGTATTGTGTAACATCTGACAGGCACACGTCTAAAAAAGACTGAACTGAAGCTAGAAAACTGGAATATGGTCAGTCTCTTCAGGTCATTTGCTTTTGAAGCATAGTGTATATGTGTGCATCAGTGATGTACAAATCCCTGTGTGTGTCTGTGTTAATGTGAACATGTGTGTTGATGATAATGGTGGTGATGTTTCTGCAAAAAGATAAGTTAGATCATGTGTGACTGTATGGGTTTTATGCATAATACGTAAATTTAATTACATTTAAATTTAATATATATGTAAATAAATTTAAAATTAAGCAACTCCCTCCAACTGCAGAGACTTCCTCAAACAGTACACATTTCCCAACCTATCTGCATGGCCATGAACTAGAACAAAAGACTATCTAGATGCTACATTTTGTACCCATTTTTTCATGCTGTGCCACATTCTATGTTTACACAGAAAATGCTGCATGCAAACTTGATTGTTCTAATAAATAGAAAATATTTTTACCAGAAATTTTAAAATTCAAGATATACAGCAAGATGGCATCCCAAATATGGAGCCTTGTAAATATAATTTTTTCTTTATCTCTCTGGCTTTTCTTCGCAAACAAAGATTCAGGAAGGACTCATCCTGCGCTTTCTGCAAGCGAACTGATGACTAAAAAGGCCAATCCGAGATAAACAAGTCCGGTTGCAGAAAGCACAGCAGAAGGTCTCCTTGGGTGATGTTTCTGGGTTGTGATTCTTTCTGCGTTGTCGTTTCTCTTCAAGACTTGTTCGGCGTGAGTTCTCAAATAAGGCTGCAGCATTGTGGATAGTGCGTTTCCATGCCTCCCAATGTGAGGTCAGGGCAGACCACTGTTGGTGATCAATTTGGCTAAGCCTGAGATGTTGTTTCAGGGAGTCTTTGTATTGCTTTTTTGGAGCGCCCCTCTTACACTGACCCGTGGCGAGTTTACAAATGTATGATTATTAGTAAATAAAGAGATAGTCTTATTCTCTTCCCTTTAAATTAGCTACCTCGTTCAGCACAATCCTATGCATGATTACTCAGAATAAAGTTCCACTATGCTTAATAGGACTAACTCACAGAAAAATGGTTTTACAATGACAATTGTAATGAAGTAAAAGCATTAACCCTATTATTTTTTTGGCAAGTTTGGGAAATGAGATGATGCTTTTCAGAAACAAATTTCAGAAATCTGCAAGAAGCAAGAACTAATAGTTACAAGATAATTTTATATACCAATTATCCTGGGAGACTAGCTCAGCTCAGTACAAGTGTATAGGCTCTCCAACAAATTCCTCATGAGCCTACAGATAATTTCCTCTTTCAAAAGATGGAGGCAGGAACAAGGGGATCAGCAACCCTGGATCTGATCCTAACCATAGGGAGCATCTGGACATTGAAATCAAAGCAGTCAGCATTTTAGGAGGGAGTGAAAATGTAATGCTAGAATTCATGTTTGTGGGAGAGACCAAATAATATAATCAGACATGAATCTTATATTTCAGGAAAGCTGATTGTATCAGGCTCAGGGAAATACTGGGCAGAATCCCAACGCTAGAGATGCTAAAGGAAAAAGACACTCTGCATAGGTGGGATTTCATGAAGAAGGAACTGCACAATCACAAACAATTCCATGGAAGAAGAAAAATGGGAAACGCCTAACAAAGCAAATGTGACTGCACAGTAAATTCAAGGAGGAAGTGAAAAGAAAAAAGAACATGTATAAAGAAAGGAAGGAATGAAAAATCACCAAGGAAAAATAGAGATATGTAGCCCAAACACGCAGTAATTAAGGAAAACTAACACTCAAAATGAACTGAGACTGGCTAGGCAAGCAAGGGACAGCAGAAATCCCCCCCCCAAATATGTTTCAAGCATGAGACTGATGAAAGAAATGGTGAGACCACTGCTCAGCAAGGATGGTAGTATGCTAACAGATCACAATGAAAAGGCAGAACTGCTCAATAGCTATTTTGATCCCCCCCCCAAAAAAAAAGAGAACTGTCTGCTTCCCTGCATCCCCAGAGACCTTGGCAAGGAATCTGGGTTGCAAATCAAAATTGATAAGAAGTTAGTCAGGTATCACCTAGTTAATCTAAATGAGTTCAAATCTGCAGGGCCAAACAGTTTCCAGAATATTGAATGAAGTTGCTGACATATTTGCAGAACAACTTGCCGTGACTTTTGAGAATCCTGAAGAACGGGTGAGATGCCAGAGGAGAGAACTGGAGACAAGCAAACATTTCCCCTCTCTTCAAGGCAATAAAGAAGATCCAGAAAACTACAAGCCAGTCAGCCTTGCCTCAATACCAGGAAAAATACTAGAATAGATTATGGAGGAGTCCATCTGCAACATGAGTTTGTTATGAACGTATCCTGCCAAACTAATCAAGTCACTAGTTTAATAGATAGTGTGAATGCTGTGGATATCATTTATCTGGATTTCAGTAAAGTATTTGATAAGGTCCCCATAATATTTTGCTCAGAAAACTGTTAAATGTAGATTAGATGGGAACACTGTCATATGGATGAATAACTGGTTGAAAAACCATACTCAAAAAACTTATCAAATTGTGCTTCAAATTGAAAGGAGGTCTCAAGTGGAATGTCGAAGGGTCTGTCCTAGGGCCAACACTATTCAATACAGTAGGATTCCTGTATCCACTGTTTCATTACCCACTGATTCAATTATCCACAGGACACAAAATAACATACCTACCATAGAGTCTTCCAAGAAAATGTGTCCTCTGTAGCCATTTTCTAGGTCCTCCAAGGCAACTCTATGGTATTTTAAACAAGAATTCCCATTATTTTCAATGGTGTTCACTATTATCCACGGTTTTCAGTATCTTAGGGGGCCCGCAGAACCAATCCCCAGTGGATACGGGGGTCCTACTGTATTTTTATTAATAGTTTAGATGATGGGGTGGAAGGAATCCTTATCAAATTTGAAGATGATACAAAACTAGGAGGAATAGCTAACACATTGGAAGATAGGAACAGAATTCTATATTTAGGCCACAGAAACCAAATGCACAAGTGGATACCTGACACAGCAGTACTACATGTGAAAAGAACTTTGGGATTATTGTTGATCATAAATTGAGCGTGATCCGGCAATGTGATGCTACAACAAAGAAGACAAATGAAATCTTAGCCTGTATTAATAGAAGCATAGTTTTCAAGCTGAGGGAAGAATACCCCTATATTCTGCACTGCTTAGGTCTCATCTTGAGTAATGTCTTCTATTGTGGGTGCCTCATTTTAAGAAGGACATAAACAAGTTGGAGGAAGCACAGAAAAGGGCAATGAGGATGGTAAGACGTATGGAGAAGGGAGCCCTGATGGTGCAGTGGATAAATACCAGTACTGCAGCCACAACATTATGAGTTCAATCCCAATGGCTCCAAGGGTCACTCAGCCTTCCATCCTTTTGTAGGTTGGTAAAACAAGTACCTGGCTTGTGGTGGCAATTAGCTAACACACATTGGAAACCACTTACAAAGTGCCTAGCATGCTATAAAAGTGGTGTAGATGTGTGAGTGCTATTGCTTAACAATTTGTAAGCCACTCTGAGGGCCTTTGTGGATGAACAGCAGGTATAAACACTTAAACAAATAAAAATAAATATGGAGAACAAAACGTATAAGGAGAGATTGAAGGAACTTGGCATATTCAACTTGGTAAAGAGAAGGCTGAGGGGTGATATGATTGTACTCTTTAAATATCTCAAGGGATGCCACTAAGGAGATTTTCACATGGGCTATATATCCTGTGGCAGGAACAGAACAGGGTCGGGAAAGGTTTTCTCTTTCAGATGACATCGACCCTGTTCTGTCCTGCATCTGGCTGTTCTCTCGTGCGAACGGCCGGGATTTCAGCCAGCCAGTTGTAAATGCAGCCTTACGATGGCTGCATTTATGGCCAGCCAGTGAGGGGAGGGGGAGCCCATTCCTGCTGCGGAATTAAGGTAAGTGTGTGAAAGATTTACCTTATTCCATGGCAGGAATGGGAGAGGAGGTGGCGGGGCAGTAATGGGGCATTTTGGCAACGTGTCAAAATCTCCTAAGAGGAGGATGCAGGGTTGTTCTCTGATGACTCAGAGGGTATTACTAGATCTAACATTTTTAAGTTATAGAATGGTAGATTTTAACTGAACATGAGAAGGATAATGAGAGCAGTTTGGCAATAGAACCAGTTGCCTAGAGAGGTGATGGGGTCTCTTTCTCTAGATTTTTTTTTTTTTTAAAGGCTGGACAGTTACCTGCTGAGGATGCTTTAGCTGGAGATCCTGCACTGATCAGGGGATTGAACTAGATGGTCAATGAGGCACCTTCAGTATCTATGTATCTATAATTCTATATTCAGTTGTTTCACAAACATTTTTATTTGCATTTCTTATTTCACCCATTCATCATCATAATAATCCCATGGGCTAACATAAGCCAAATCCGGATTTCATAATTGTGGAACTGCTGTCATAGCATCTTTCAATACAATTCAGTTTTTATATACAGTTTGATAAAGGCATACACAATTTTTAGAAAAAGCAGAAAAATCACTTTGGAAAATCCAGATTGTTATAGCCTTAAGGGAGGATTACTGATAATGGTTGCCTTGGTAGAAGGGATGGATGAAAATTTCCTGTGACTTGTTTTTTAAATTAGAATTTTCTAGTATTTGCACTTTTTTTTTTTTAGAAATTAGTGAAATCAAATTCAGATTTAAAAACAACAACAAAAAGTGGAAAGGCAAAACTGACTGACCCATCTATCCAGACAGATATCTCTGAGTTCTTTGCTCCTAAACTTTGCTTTGAATTCCTATCCATCCATCCCTATTTATATTCCACCTTTCTCCCAGGCTGGGATTCATTCCCAGCCTGGGAGTGTGGTTCTGAATTATCACTGCCACTTCTTCTTCGTTCTTCCTGACAGGCTCATCACTTCTAACATGGCAGAGTCAAGATGACCCCCCTCCCATGTGGAGAACAGCAGTATCTACTGAATTTGAACAGTGTAAATACTTTAAGAACTTCCCTACATTTGCACATTTCACTGTAAATTTATTGAAAAGCTCTTGAGTTTTCCAAATTTCAGATGAAACTGTTATATTCATTTATTCCTAATGGCTGTCTCATAAACCAGTGGCTGGAATTATGTTGGTGACGTCTGTCTGGAACCTGAGCTTACATGCATGTGTGTTGCTCTTTGGGCATTGTGGAAGGAGGTATTCACTACCTCCATGCACAATATTCCTGCATCACCCAAAGAAAATTTCAAAAGCCTGTGTGTTACACTGGCAACACAACTCTGCCTTGGGTGTCCTGCTGGTTTAGGACATGAAGCAAGTAAAATGGCCATGCAACAGTCCTGGGTTCAAAAAAGAAGCCTATTTTATTACTGACAGCAGATAGAGAAGCAGAATAGGCATACCCTCATCAATCAAACAGACATAGAAAGCATGAAGATACTTACACGAACCGGCTACACAGAGTTGCACACTGCTGTGAAGTACATGCCTTTGTCTGACATCACCTTATATGTGTTCCACCTAATGAACCTTTGAGAAGACAGTAGACTGGCCCACGGGGAGGAGGGAAACTTTTCCCATGCCAATTAAGAGGGAGAAATTTTCTCATGCCAGTTATCGTACCAGGTGCTGGGATGTATGGAAAAATCTTTATCTCCTTGGCCTTAGGCTGACATTCTCATCCCCTCCCACACCCTCCAGCTGCAGAGAGAAATCTCTCCTTGACCCATTCTATACTGGGCCTACAATGTCAACTGCAGCCTGAACCATTCTCTGCTAGGCCATGCACACAGAGCCTAACACTGTGTATACTGTCATGGACATCTACTGGATATGGGGGAGGAGGGAAGCCCCCAGCCAGCCCCAGCATCTGGCCCCCAACCTCTATTTCGGTTTTCCAACTGGGAACAGAATGTTGACCTTTCTCTCTGAAATCTCCAGCAAGTCTCTGGAGATCTGGAAGATGTGTGACTTTAATTCTCTTCTTTTGGCAGCAAGTTGCCACCCTGCTGCCTGCCCACAACCCAACCCAATCAATGGGGTATGTTGCAGCACACCCCATTGAAATCTACTTTTTGAAGAGCAGGGGACACAATACTGTGTGTATGAAGTATTACAGTCCAATGGCCTGAAATTACAGCCAATGAGTGTTTTCTTCGGGTATTGTTTTATTAATCTGGATTTTGGTCACTTCACAAATATAGTTTTATCTCTCATTGCTTGATCCAATTGAGGCACCTGCCTCCATCTGCAAAACCTTGCCAGTGGAGACTGGATCACCCAATATTAGGACATGAGGGAGGTCTGGGCTAGCCATGAGAAGGAGCTCTTTCCTTTTTCCCACAGAAGGGCATGGATAGACACTCATTTACATGGGAGGAAGGGATGCAGATGAACAGGTCTGGGCCCATATCAAGTCAATATGAAAAACTTACATTCCTCCAAGAAAGTAGGCAAATTTTAATCAGGGTAACACATAAGGTGGGAGAAGAGAAATACACCCCACTACCCCAGGTTTCTGGGAATGTTTCTTTCTCCTGTTAGCTGAAGTTCAGAGTGAGATCTATTTCATTCCCTAGACTTTAATGGAAAGTACAGAGATCTACATAGCTGTTTTAGTTCTTTTGTATTGCATTGCTTTGGTAGATTCCTTCACTTGGCCATGGTAAAGTGTGGCAAAGAGAAAAAGGCTAAAAACTAACACTATATATCTGACTTGTTTGCCTTTTGTAACTTTTAAGAGTACTAATATATAGTAATTCCATAACACTAAGTATTAATCTTGTGATACTGTTAAGGTTAATCCAAATGAAGCTGCAGATATTCTTAAAATATTCATATTTTTCCTATTACTTATTTAGCAGTGCAATCAAAGCAGTATGCAATTTACCTCTTAACATGGTCTTCCAATCCAAAGCTGTTAATGACAACACAAAGCACTGATTAGAACAGGCAGCTTTGGTTTTCTTTCCCTGTTTGCTACTGCTTAGTGCTTTAATGAGACATAATTGTATTATTATTAATACAGACACCAGCTATTCGTGAGTCCTAATAAAAATTTTAATGTGTTTGCAAATCATTTCCTATGAAGATTCTTTGGGACTGCCAGCACATTAATCTGGAAGTAAGCTGGGAAAAATCATTGCTGTATTTTACTGCTAATTAATAATTGCTAATTAAATAGATTTATGCACAGTTTTCCTTTGAAAGGTAAGACAGTAAAACATTTTTCTAGAGATAAGAACTATTATCTTTTCAAGAAAGAAGATAGCTTTCCTCATCTATGTATAGCTTTTCAGCCAAATACAGTGTAAAGCTGCCAATAACAGAGGGGATAGATTTTTTCCCCCCAGGTATGATACGGTGGAGGAATTGTTAATGTTTGACTTCAACCAACACTGCCCTTCTAAAAAGGACCAGGAGGTAAGTCATGGTAAGCAGTACAAGAGTTGGCTCCATCATTATGCACAGTAAGGCAATTGCCTTGGGTGAAAGACAGATGAGGGGAGGTAGTAGAAAGACACTGGAGAGCAGTGAGTGCTAAGTGGACTGTGCTGTACCCTCTAAGGTGAATGACAGTACTACATGTAAAATGGACCTCGGGGTGAACTGAACATGACACAGCTATGTGATGCTGCAGCAAAGAA
The DNA here is from genome assembly GCA_030847615.1 of Gambelia wislizenii. Lineage (NCBI taxonomy): Eukaryota > Metazoa > Chordata > Lepidosauria > Squamata > Crotaphytidae > Gambelia > Gambelia wislizenii. The sequence continues at coordinate 155,115,953 of JAUMIR010000004.1, forward strand.
AACAATCCAGCTTCCTACCTTGCGGCTGAGCCGCTTGGGTCAGGAAGCCGCCTTTGCTGCTGTTTGCGGCCAGGAGACCGGTCTGCTGGTCGCAGGTGGCGTCGCCTGCGATGGAGGTGAGGGGCGGGGCCAAAGGGTTTATAGAGATGCCCACCCCTCGCCTCTGCCTTCTTCGATCAAAGCGATCCATGAGGTGGATCGCTGGTGCTGAGGGGCTGCCTGAGCGTGTGTCTGTTCAGTGCCTCTTGCTGGCTCCTTTCAGGCTGAGCGTGTGCCTGGGAGCCTATTCATTTAGCGCCCTGGGTTTCTTCCTCCTGCCTGGTTGACGGAGTTGAGGAGTTCGGCAGGGCAGGAGGGCTTGGGACTCGCTTGGGGCTGGTCCAGCGGCGGCTGGAGGGGCGGTCATTGCCTGAAGCGGCAGTGGCAATTGGGCGAAGGAGTAACCGGAGGCCGTTCGCTGGCCCGGCACAACATTCTCGGCTGCTGTCGGTGGGCGGGCGAGTGGCTGAATGGGTTGTCGCCCACCTACCTTCTTCGGCGCAGTGATCGGCCAGCAATAGCAGGGAGTATTTTGGGGGGTGTCCTGTCTTTCCTCGTTGGGGGAGAGGCATCACGGGGTACAAGTTTGGGGGGTTTTCTTCATTATTTTGGGGGTTGTTGCCAGGGTTTATTGGCATTTTGGCCGTTTAGCCATTGTTCAGGGGCAAGTTAATTTGGCGGGCCACCAGGGGGCCTTTTTAACATTAGTTTGACTGGCCTACTTTTCCTGGCCTGCAGTTCCAGCAGCGGGCCTCTAGGGGTCGCTGTTTAATGTCTTGATATTATTGCAGTTGCTGTAGTTTGACAGTTTTTTCTGGGGGGCCACCAGAGGTCTCTTGTCCTTTCAGGCATCTGGGAGCCATTTTGGGGACTTCACTGTAGGGAGGCCATTTTGTGGTGGCATATTATTTTGTAACTGGGAGCCATTTTGTGGACTTCTACATAAGGTGACCATTTTGCGGTTAGCCTTATGATACTTCAATTCTATTGATATATACACAGCTGATCCTTGGTGGGCGTGGGCACTACTGTGGTATTTGCTTGTGTCGTTGGTCACTTTGAACATTGCTGGGTCGTCTCCTTATAACAACAACAACAACAATAACAGCGGCATTAAGGGGCCAATTTTACGTTTGATTCATACCGTTTCATCCTAGGCTGATTGTTGTGTAGTGACTCTTAAAGTGCTTTAGTCATTCATGATGGCTTCCAGGAAGGGAAAGGGGGGGCAAAAAGGTAAGGGGCGGGCTAATAAACAACAATTGCCAACCCCAGTGATGCCTGAGCCTTCCTCATCTAGTGATGACGAGGAGCAATTACCATGGAATGCTATTATGGCACGTATTCAACGCCTGGAAAAACTACAAGGCGTACATCAGGAGACAGTTGTTTCTTCTCATTCATTAGGTAAAAAGAGAAAAATTGCTGACGAAATTCTTTCTCGATTAGATGCTCTGGAGCGCAATATCCATCCGGATGGGGCTTCTGGGTCTACTCATGTTGATGATACTACAAGCAATGAGCAACTTTCAAGCAATAAAGTGGAGCAGTCGGTGAATGATAACACGGTTCCAGCAGCCTCAGGTGAGTCAGTGGGGCAGGCAACTAATCACAATTTGGGCATGTCTTGGCCCTGGGGAGGTTGGTCCCACATGGCGACACATAATATGGGAACCAATGGCTTGGGTGCACAGTCGGTGCAAGGGTCCTGGCCATCCCAACAAGCCTTTAATTGGGGCTCTTCCCCATGGGCTCCTTGGGCTCCTTATGGGATGGGATCAATGGTTCCCCTTTTTGTTACGGCTCAGGGCTCACCGTATATGGCTCAAGGAGCGGGTTATGACTCAGTTGCTTATTTGGTTATCCCCTTTGGGGAAATGTCTCTCCCTTTGGGGGACCACTTACTTCCGTCAACTAGGGAAATGATAGTGAAAGGGGAATATGTGGATCTATTTTCACTGCTTTATAGGGAAGTTGAGAAAAAAGATAAAGAGGAGATGGATGAGAAAGAGAAGGAAAAATTGAGAAAGAGAAAGGTGGAGAGGAACTGGACCAATTGGCTCTCTGGTTTCCTCATTTATGCAGGGGTAGTGGTTAAGGCACACCCTCATCGAGCAGGTGCCTTGTTTCAGTACCTGGACATTATTCACAGGGCTTATGGTGATTTTGCTGGTCCAGCTTGGCTTCTCTATGATGAAGCCTTTAGAATGAGGGCAGCAATTTACCCTTCCTTGAGGTGGGATATGATGTATCCCCAGTTATGGATGCAGCTTATGACTCCAGCTCGCCCGATTCAAGGTGAAAGAACTCACAGTGGGCACCTGGTCAAGTCATCTACCACCCCTGTGGTGCGTTCCCCTGCCAGCGTGGCTCCGGCTGTCAAGCAGGTATGTTGGGAATTTAGTTTGCATGGGTTTTGTACCAGGAAACCCTGCAGATACAGCCATGAGTGCTCCATTTGTGGAGCGGGGCATTCCTTTCGGAACTGCACCAGGGGGAAGCCAGCCACCCGGGGAGGTAGAGCCAATCAAGGTGGGTGGGGTGGAGTGTCCACCGCTCACACTCAAAAAGGGGCCCAGCCCAATCAACAATGAAGTTTTACAGCGTTGGCTCAAGTTCTATCCGGACAGGAAAGCAGCCAAGTATTTGCTTGAAGGTTTTCAATTCGGGTTTAGAATTCCATTTCAGGGGGTTAGGTGGCCATGTTGGGCTTGAAATTTGAAATCAGTTTGTGGTTTGGAACATGTAGGTAGGGAAAAAATCAAAAAAGAAGTTACCGAGGGCCGGGTTCTAGGTCCTTTCCCTGCCCCTCCTGTCCCAAACCTATGTGTGTCGCCTTTGGGCGTAGTGCCCAAAAAGGCCCCGGGGGAATTTAGGCTCATTCACCATTTATCATATCCCAAAGGGGATTCGGTGAATGACTCTATTCCTCATGAATTGTGTACAATAAAATACACTTCTTTTGATGCTGCTGTCAGGGTGATTCGACGTCAGGGTTTGGGGGCTGAGCTGGCGAAATGTGACATTAAATCCGCTTTTTGCCTTTTGCCCGTTCATCCTGAAGGCTTTGAATTGTTGGGTTTTCAGTTTGAGGGGCATTTTACATGGATCGGGCTCTCCCCATGGGCTGTTCAGTTTCATGTAATGCATTTGAAACCTTCAGCACCTTTCTTGAATGGGCATTGAGAACTAGAACCGGTCTTCACAGTGTTGTTCATTATTTAGATGACTTTTTAGTGATAGGGCCGTATCAGTCTGGCCAGTGCGCATATTTGTTGCAGCAGTTTAAAGCGCTGACAAGTGAGCTGGGGGTTCCCCTTGCACCAGAAAAAACAGAGGGTCCTGCTCTAGTGTTAACCTTTTTGGGGGCAGAAATTGACACAGTAAATCAGCAATGTAGATTGGCTACTGCTAAAGTTACAGATTTGAAGGATAGGGTTTCCCAGTTTTTAGCAAGGTGCAAAGCCACGTTGCGTGAGTTTCAGGTCCTTATTGGGCATTTGAACTTTGCATGTAAGCTGGTAGCACCCGGAAGGGCTTTCCTTCGCCAATTGTGTGACGCTATTAAGGGTATACGGCAACCTTATTTTTTAATCTGCATTTCTAAGGAATTAAGGGCAGATTTGCTGGTTTGGCAGCAGTTTTTAGAGCAATTTAATGGCGTCTCCTTTTGGCGTGAGGAACGGATGCTCAAAGGTAATCTCCAAATAGCTTCTGATGCAGCAGGATCCACAGGGTTTGGGGTTTATTTTGCGGGACGGTGGTATGTGAGCAGGTGGCCTTCTGATTGGGCAGCTTCAGATATCATGGCTGACTTAACATTCCTGGAATTCTTCCCAATTCTGGTGGTGGCTACTATTTGGGCGACAGAATTGGCAAACTCCTCCGTGCACTTTTGGTGCGATAACATGGCAACCGTCCAAGTGATAAACTCCCTCACCTCAAAGTCCCCTCGGGTGATGGTGCTCGTTAGGGCCTTTACGCTGAAGTGCTTGACGTTTAATATTCTGTTTGTTGCTCGGCATGTGGCGGGCATTAACAATGGTATTGCTGACGCTCTTTCCCGCATGCAGATGGAGTGCTTCAGGGAGTTGGCCCCCGACGCAGCACCCGAGGGCGATCCAATGCCGGCAAGCCTGTGGAGGCTTGGGAGGCTGAACTCGTGAGGGCCTTAGGTATGTCCATGGCTCCAAGCACTATGAAAGGATATACCAGGGCGCTACGTGAGTTTTTTTCAGTTTAGGGAGCAGTTAGGTCTTAAGCAGAGTGTTCCTGTCCCCTTTGAACATCTGTTTCAGTTTTGCCTCTCTCTGTATCATAAGGGGTTATCCCCACAATCTATTAAGGTTAGAATGTCAGCGATTGCATTTTGGCTGAAGGCCCAGGGAGTTCCTGACAGTACAGGGGATTTCCGCATTCGTAAGGCTCTGGAGGGTTGGTCCAGGGAACGTGGGCGTAGAGCTGACAGTAGAGTTCCCATTTCTCCCGTGATTTTGAAGGGGCTAGTCTCCACTTGGGCGGGTATCTGTATGTCTTCGTTCGAAGTGCTGCTTTTTCATGCAGCTGCCTTGACGGCCTTTTTTGGTGCTTTACGCATCAGTGAATTGGTTCTGACATCTAGGAAAGATTCATCTCGCAGAGCTTTGGAGTTCATGGATGTGGCCATGGAGGGGTGCCAGGTCATTTTAACGCTGCGTTTTTTTAAGACGGATCAGTGGGGGAAGGGCAAACAATGCCACTTGCTGCCATGCGGTGATCCTGAGTTATGCCCTGTCAGGGCTTTGCGGCAATTTTTGGCAGTCCGTGGCCCAAGGGCGGCACCGCTTTTTGTCCATGAGGACTTCTCCCCTCTGACAAAATACCAGTTTTGGGCTGTGACGTCCAGAGCATTGGGTAAGTTGGGTCTTCCTGGGGTTCGCTTTGCCACCCACTCCTTCCGTATTGGAGCCGCTTCCACAGCTGCTGCAATGGGCCTGCCACCTATGGCTATTCAAGGTATTGGCCAATGGAGGTCCTCCTCTTATCGGTGTTACGTGCGACCGCTCGCCTACTAACTTGTCGTCTTCCCCTTTTGTTTTTCAGATTCTAGGATGATGACGATGAGGCTGCGGGTGCTGATCTGTGGCCACAGTATGGTGTACTGGGCGGCCCAACAGGCCCGGCTGTGCCACTATGGGCCTCACCTGAGCCTGGGGGATGGGGCAACAATTGAGTGGGTGGGGGAAAGGAGTTTACGTTGGCATTACTTTTTGGGGAGCACCAAGGGCTTCCGCCAAATGTCCTTGTTCTGCACTTAGGGGGTAATGATTTGGGGTTATTAAAAGGGAAGGCGTTGGTCCTTCAGGTGATACATGACATACGGGTAATCAGGTCAAGGTGGCCTGAGGTTACCGTCATGTGGTCGGCCATACTGCCAAGACGGCAATGGAGGGGCGAAGGGGATCCTTGTTCTCTTGATAAAGCCCGGAGGGGAGCTAACAGGGAGATTTAAAACACCATGTACAAGGGGTTGGGTTATTATCTGCCTCACCCAGAAATTGTGTCCAGGAGGCCCGAGCTCTACAGAGCTGATGGGGTGCATCTTTCGGACACGGGGAATATGATCTTTTTGAATGATCTTCAGCGGGGGTTGAGGGACCTTTTGGATGAGCTGGAGGGGGGAAGGGACTAAGCAGACGCTTGCCCCTTTCTGTGGCGGGGAAGGGGGAGGCGTTGCTTCGGTGGGCACCTTGGCACCAATTTTCGGTGAAGGTAGGGTCTCTGGAAGGGCCACTTCAGGTCATGGGGCCTAAGGGGACAGAAGGAGACCTGCCTTGAGGTTGGCCTAAAGGTTAATCCCTCACCCCAATCCGTGGGGCTTGGGTGAGGGACTTTTGGGTTCACCTTCCAGACACGGGCTGGCTGGTGAGCAACCCCAGACAATTGGGGTTCCTCTCCAGGACCCAGGCGTTTGCCAGGGAAGACTGGGGGTGTGGTCTTGGATAGACCTACTGCCTCAGCTGGTCCCTCACCAGGTTGCCTTCCCCCGCTGAAGATTCTAGAGGGAATTAAATAGGTTGATTTCAATAAAAACACTTTATTTCACCCCATTTTATGTGTGTGGTTTCTTTATTCCGCAATCAGCCGGCAAATACAGTACTATTTTAACCTTCGTTAATAGTACCAGTCACTAAGGCTGGTGCAGCCTCTCCGAACCTCCCTAGTGCTGCCACTGAGTACGCCTATGGCTTAAACTGATTTCCTGACTTGCCCACCCACTGCTTTTGTCTGTGTGGGAAGAAATGGTAAGTAAGCCCATGCCAATGTAAGATCTAAAATATGCCAATGTAAGATCTAAATACATTGCTCCACTTCTGAAGAAGAAATTTGAAACATTAAGGGTAAAACTGAAAACATTATTGGATGGGTTACATTATTATGCTGCTTTTAGAACAGCAAAAATTATGTCTGCTATCAAAGTGAGGCAGGAGTCCTTGACAAATTGCTGATTTTAATGAAAATTTGCCAGACATTGTCTGGTTCTAGATTTTTCCCTTATAATCTGTGTCCATTAAGTACTCTTGCTGAGGAATTAAGTTTCAATTGTATAGTCTAGTATAATTGATGTAGGTCAATGTTAATATTTGTAATTTTAGTTTCAATAAAATTATAATGTTAATATTTGTTGGATTTTAGCCCTTCTGTATTGTTATTTTTTATTGCTGGGAAAAAGGGGAACTGCCATCAGATCTCCGAGATGCAGTCATCATCACCCTGTACAAGAGAAAAGGATCAAAATCCGATTGCTCAAACTATCGAGGTATAACACTGCTCTCTATTGCTGGAAAAATCCTTGCAAGGATACTGAACAGATTAGTTCCTGCTATTGCAGAAGAACTTCTCCCTGAAAGCCAATGTGGCTTCAGAGCCAATAGGAGTACTACAGATATGGTATTTGCCCTTAGACAACTGCAAGAAAAATGTAGGGAGCAGAACAAGGGTCTCTATGTAACATTTGTCGACCTCACCAAAGCCTTCGACACTGTAAGTAGAAAAGGTCTGTTGCAGATCCTGGAAAGACTAGGGTGTCCCCCCAAATTCCTTAAAATGATTATCTTGCTACACGAGGGCCAGCGCAGTCAAGTCAGATATGGCAATGCTCTTTCAGAGTCCTTTCTAATAACTAATGGAGTGAAGCAAGGTTGTGTTCTTGTTCCAACTTTATTTATAATCTTCTTCAGCATGATGCTCCATCCAAAGGGCTATGTCAGAGCTTGAAGAAGATGACAGCATCTATATACGTTACCATACTGATGGTAGCTAGCTTAACTTAAGCTGTCTGAGGGCTCACACTAAGACTCTAAACTATCTAGTCCGTGAGCTGCTCTTCGCTGATGATGCTGCCCTTGTTGCCCACACAGAAGCAGCTCTGCAGCACCTAACATCCTGTTTCGCAACAGCTACAGAGCTGTTTGGGCTGGAAGTCAACCTGAAGAAAACGGAAGTTTTTTACCAGCCTGCACCACAGGACAAACACCACCATCCCCACATTGCTGTCAGCAAATCTGTGCTCAAGTCCATTCAGCAGTTCACCTACCTGGGAAGCATTATTAGCTGGGAAGCATTACCTGGGATTGGCCTTTTTTAGTCATCAGCGCACTTGCAGAAAGCACAGGATGAGTCTTTCCTGAATCTTCATTTGCAAAGAAAAGCCAGAGAGAGATTGTTATTTTGATTAATAATCTAATTTATTGAGTTTTGTTTTTAATGTAAATTGATGCTATGCTTTTTGTCATATCTGCAAGAGCCTAGTTGGCTCATAATAAACTTCTTACTGTGAGCCTTATCTGGAGTACAGTGTTCAGTTCTGGGTGCCTTATTTTAAAACAATATAGGACTAGAGTGCACCGGCTGCTTAATCTAGGGCCATTCCAGAGCATTATGCTCTGACCTGGCCCCAAATGGACCACAATGGTCTCAGCACACACCGGTGTGAGAGCAGATTGCTGTTCACATGGCCCAGACAGGCCAACACTGTATCAGCCCTGCTGGCTCATCACCCTCATTGTCACTGCCACTATTTACTTTTGTAAATAGAATTGGAAAGGTGTACCATCTTGTTCTTTGCCTCAGTTCAGAGCCTGGAACATTAGACTTGAAAATGAATTCAGTAGAGTTAAAATTAAGAAACAGGGTGGCTAATTAGTTCCCAGTAATATTAATTATTTAAATCATTTAATTGTTTGTATTATTGTTAATGACTCATTACTAAAAAATAATCAAAATCAAAATAGACTGTGGGATTTCCAGGCAATGGATACAATACGATTAACTGCTGCATTAATCAGGAAATCTAGTAAAGCTATGATAGGAGAAAATTCTGACAAATTAAGGATTTAATTTGTTAATTGACAAGTTATTACCAACCTCTGCCGCAGTGAGCTAAATGTATTGGATTGGCCCTGGACAGTACTATGCAAATTCAGTCATATCAGAGGTAGACTATTAGAGGAAAATGACAAGGCAGGAATAGAGTCCAGAGGAAAGCAAAAAGTCTAAGATGGACATAGGAAACAGAGAGTGGAAAATAGAAAGACATCAGTGGTGTATCTAAATCACTGCTGTTTACACTAACAGTTCAGGCTTTCAGGCAGGGCGTTTGTCCAACCTGTGCAGGGTCTACTGCTTCTGGGCCACAGCATTTTCCTTGATCCAAAGCAAAACTTGGTAAATGATGGCTGAGATCTGCTTGGTTAAGGGTAGCATAAGCATTCCGTAATGAGTGATCTGCCATGGCTTCCCTGTCACCAACCCCAGGATACACAATTGTTCTGTGATAGCACTCTCCCAAAGCTATTCCATTGCTGGTAGAGAGTGAGGTGGATTGGAAAAGCATCTGGCTATATGTCCCCATAACCAGATATAGTCAAAGGACATCTGCCAACATCTGCTGTGGTCCTTTTGAGGTCTTAATAGATTCTGTAAATAGTCTGCATCTGGCTATGAGAGTAAAGCCAGTGCTTATCTGATCCCCTCCACCTTCCATCAGCAACACAATCACCATTGGAGAGCTATTTCAGTGCAACTGTAAGCCTGGGGTGGTGTCTTTGGACTTTCAGAGGAAGGAAGAGAATACCAAAATGGCAGGAAAAAATACACACATAAGCATAAGGTGAACATTCACTTGAATATGCAATTGACAGGATGCTGGCCTATGTGTGTCATGGAGCAAGAAAGCCATGACAATTCACAGAAGTAACAACAAACCTCTAAGGACTTTATCAGATGAAGCAAATATGGCATCAAAACGATGCCTAATTCATGTGAAAGGGCACGCATATTCTTTCATGATTTTGTGTTGTGAAAAAAGCCATTCTTTTTTATTGATGGGCCAAGCCATGAATAGATCTCCCGTGGTGTTTTGTTGCTGGTATTGACAGCATTTGAAACTTTGCACCATTGTGCTTACATGAATACAGTGTCGATGACAGAACATTTCCGGGTGAGATCATGCAAACCAGGCAGGGGATGCTCTTTTTATGAACCTCCCAAGTTCACTTTTAAGTTTAAAAGTGTGTTTCTGTGCTTGTGTCTATGTTTTGTGTCTTTGTTTTGATGTATTTTTTAAATTTACCACACTTGCATCTTCTCAGAAGAATTGGTGAGATCTTGAACCAGGAAGTAAATGGAACTCTGCTCATGCTCCATCAATGCTGGGGATGCCTTTGAATGCTGCTCAAGGTAAGGTCTGATAGGAAGGGTTCTTTTGCTGGCAGAAAAAGGTTTAAAATATGCCAGCAAAAGAACATTTGAGGAGGCTTGTCTGATAAAGTCCTAAAGCAGAGATTGACAACTGCATGAGGTCTAGGAGTCTTTCTTACACACGTATCCAATATATACCCTCTCTCTCTCTCTCTCTCTCTCTCTGTCTTTTCTTCACAAACAAAGATTCAGGAAGGACAAATCCAACACTTTCTGCAAGCGTGCTGATGACTGAAAAGGCCAATCTGAGATAAACAAGTCCGGTTGCAGAAAGCACAGCAGAAGGTCTCCTTGGGTGATGTGTCCGGGTTGTGATTCTTTCTGCGTTGTTGTTTCTCTTCAAGACTTGTTCGGCGTGAGTTCTCAAATAAGGCTGCAGCATTGTGGATAGTGCGTCTCCATGCCTCCCCATGTGAGGCCATGACGGACTATTGTTGATTATCAATTTGGCTGAGTCTGAGATGTTGTTTCAGGGAGTCCTTGTATTGCTTTTTTTGAGCACCCCTCTTATGCTGACCCATGGCAAGTTCACCGTAGAGTGCTATTTTTGGGTGGCAATGGTCCTCCATCCTAGAAACGTGCCCTGCCCAGTGCAGCTGTGTTCGCAATATCATGGCCTCATTGCTGGTGAATCCTGCTTGCTCAAGGACAGCAACATTCATCACATAGTCAGTCCAGTGTATATTTAGGATTGTGTGTATACAGTGCTGATGAAACCGTTCAAGGAGTCATAGGTGGTGGCGATAGGTGACCCATGTTTCAGATCCATAAAGGAGAATAGACAGTACAATGGCTCTATACACACTGATTTTTGTGCTTTGCCTCAGGTGTTTATTACTCCAGACTCTTTTGTGAAGTCTTCCAAATGTGCTATATGCCTTTGATAATCTGTGATTGATCTCTTTGTCAATCTTGGCATCTGAAGAGTTGATGCTTCCCTGGTAGATGAACTGCTGAATGGACTTAAGCACAGAATTGCCGATGGCAACTGCATGAGGTCTAGGAGTCTTTCTTACACACGTATCCAATATAGACAGTATATGGAGATAGTAGATGCATATATGTTGCTGTGTATGGTATTATAATATATTCTTCTGCCATATTTCAAACTAGCATTGGTTTATAACTCTTTTTTCTCCTGTCATCTAGAGCTGCACTTTGTGAAACCAACAAAGAAAAGTAAAGGGCAAGTGATTGAATTAATATGCAAAGTGCATAGAGACGCATTCAGCCGGCATATTTAGGGGGAAAATGGACTTGACTTTTTTTTGAACTGCAGAAAATTACAGTCTTGGATAAGATGTCCGAACACCCTCAGGTTGAAATTAAAATGATAAGGGGAAACCTTTCTTTTTTAAAAAAACAAAACAAAAAAAAAACTGTTCTGAACATCGACAAATTAAAAATTACTTTCTGGCAGAGCACAGTGTAATAAAATTATGCTGATGCTAAATCAGTACAAATAATGACCTGAACATAAAAATCCATCTTCATCTATAATTTATAAATAATTTATATTTATATTACTAATTGTCTATCAATGCTAGTTAATATTGTGATGTTAAGAGTCTCTGTGGGACTACCTACAAGCCTGGATTATTCTGATGTGAACTTAATGTCCTATATTGGGATGATGAGGGGAGTTAACCAAGTACTTCTTAGCAAAATGGTTATGACCAAGGATATTACATGGAGATGCAAGGAACAGAACCCTTTCAGTTTTGGTTAATTCTTCTTTAATAATTCTTATTTAGGTCTAGGATGAATTGAGGAAATACTTTTCATTACCCCAGGCACAAGTGACAACCATGATTTAAATGTGGGAGTGGGGGAGCAAGTCAAAACTAAACCATTAATATTACACAGAAAATATTAAGGTCCCACTACTAGACTCAAGACTCTCAAGCCAGAATCTTGGAGGAATCTCATCCTGTGTCATGTTTAAGGGGGGCAAGTGTCCAGGTGAGTGCAACTATAATCTAAGAGAACAGCCAGAGGAAAATCTCATAAACAGAGAATCAGCAAGACCAGAAATATGGTTGAGGTAGTCTTGGGTCTAACTGTGAGTGGAAGTCTGAGATTAACCAAAGCCCAATGCCATTTGGGGGTAGACAAAGAAAATCAACCAAGGAGCAAGTTGAAGTCCAGAAAGTGATAAAGCAAGAAATGTCAAATGATGCTGCACTTAGATTTCAGAGCATCATTTTTTATTTTTTATTTTGCCGCAAAGGAATGGCTTTGGCTGTGTTAGTTTATAGCCATCTGTAAATCAGCACAGCTGGGCTAATTCTTTTAATGCAATTCAAGGCTTTTCCTGCTCTTTTGTGGCTCGTATTTTAGTCTATCACAGTGCTACTCAAACTGGTGGTCCATGGACAGGTACTAGTTTGCAAGATATTGGCTGCTGGTCCACAATGAGTTTTCATGAAAGAAAGAGAATTAGACACAATGGACACAAATTTGGCATCAGTCCTTGGCACACTGGAAGAAAACTTCTGCTGATCCCAAACATCAGATAGCTTAGGAATCACTGATCTATGGTATTCCGAAAGGCGAAGTAGCTTAGTATCTGGCTCTTGGTCTTTAGGAGCTACACGGTGTGGTACCAATTCCATTTCCAATAGTTTCAGAGCAGCCACCTCTGATTCTTCTTACTAGAGTCTGTCAGATTAGCTTTCCAATTCCTTCTATGTATGGCCTCTTCCAGATAGAGCATCCTGAGACCATGTCTCTTGAGTTTCCAAGTCCCATGACTTCTTGCTCCCACAAGTAAAGGAAATAATGGAAAGAAGCCACAGATTATTTCTCTCTAGAATCAAAGGCTTCCCCTTTAAGGATATCAATTCACCAGCCAGGTGATAGAGTTTCTAATAGGAGTTAGGTCCTGGACAGACATCTGGGACTCTCTATCCATGGTTCTCTAAATTTTCTGACTTCTCCACCTGTATTTGAGCTCATGTAGAAGATAAGACCTTTCATTTTCTATACCTGTGTCTGCATACATCCTCCCTCCCACCTTCCTTCCCTCTATATGTCAAAAGCTGCCATGTTCCTTGCCTTCCAAGATTGTGCTCACCAAAGAGAATTGCCTTACAAACTGAACTGAAACTGTCTCAGGATTTGCATGGACTGAATCTCACCTCTTGTCATAAACTCAGGGCCAAAGAGGACATAGTATAGGATGCATATGGGAAAGTGTCCCTCCCCTCCCCCAGTCTGACAGCCAAATTAAATTTCAGGGCTTTTCACAGTAGGGGGGCAGATTCCATTAGTGGACAAGGCTGAAGGAAAAAGTGTGAGCCCAAATATGCCAGTACATTTTAGCTTAAAGTGGTAAGCTGGAACAAAGCCTGAGTAGGAGCACTCTCACTTTTTAGAATAGTGGAAAAGACATAGTGGCATATGAAAGCGTAAGTTAACCTTACATCTGTGTATGTCTTAATTTTGGTTGGTGCAGAGGAGAGTGTAGGTGGGATTGCAGAAGCATCTGGGAAATGTCCTCATAGCCAGAGATGTAAGAATTACATCAGCCATTGAGATCACAGCATATCTCAGAAGTCGATATAATCATTTTGTGTCTGGCTATGGTGACAGAGCCAGGCACTTCTGCAATATCCTCGCTCTCCTCCATGTACATTCAATAGCAGGTCTGGGAGGTGGTGAACGTATTGGTGTAGTGTAGTGTAGTTCTGCATGTAGAACTACTATGTGATGCTGAACCATGTAGCCAAAATCTAGTGTCATGAGTAAACGGATATGGCCATCCAGAGAACCCCAAAGGGTCACATTTAACCCCAAGGCCTGAGGTTCCCAACCCCAAGATACTTTGGTGTCCCAGTATCATTTTCTCTGCTTAAAACCGAACAAGGTGAGGAGGGATCTGCATCTAGGTCATAGTAATGAGGGAGAAGAGGTCTTTCATTTGTGCCACCTCCCCAACTTTTTCCCCTGTATGTGTGAGAATCTCTGTTGTGGCTTATTGCACCATCCTTCCTGATCAGAGTAAGGGTAGGAGTGGGCTCTGACCAGTCCCCCAATGCAGACAACTATGTGTTGTGGGGCCCAGAATATTAGCAAACAGTATTTCTTATGGAATCACTGCCTTAGGACTTTATCAGACATGGCAAATACGGCATCATAATGACACCTAATGAATGTGAAAGGATGCCAATAGCACATGACATTATGCTTTCGCAATTATGTGCTATAAATAAGGTGCTCTTTTTCATTGACGGACCAAGCCGTCAATAGATTGGTCATGGCATGTTGTTTGTTTGCTTGTTTGTTTGTTTGTTTGTTTGTTTGCCATGATTGTGAGTGTGTGAAACAGCACCCTGTTCTGTTGGCATGATACCAGTGTCAATGGGTGATCCCTGCCAGAACACTACCAGGTGGGAACATGAAAACTAGCCGTGGGATCCTCTTTTTATTAACCTCCCTGTATTGCAGGCAAGTTTTTAAGTGTCTTTCAGTGCTTGTGTGTTCATTTTGTTTTTTAATTTAGCTGTGCGTTTTTTAAAAATTTTAAGCGCACTCACATCTTCTCACGAGAACTGCCAAGATCACGCTCTGCAGCAAACACAGAAGTACAACACTGCTTTTTCATGTGATCATGGCAACATTTGATATAAAGAGTTATTTTGCCAGCAAAAAAAAAGATGTAAGATATGGTGCCAAAAGAACTTTTTTAGAGGGTAGTCTGATAAAGTCCTTAGCCAAAGAAAGGAGAACAAATATAAGATATTCTAATTGTCTTTGTCATTACTCATTCAGCAGTTTTTTCTCCATAGAAAGTTGCAAGGTAAAGATTAAAACTCTTTCTTTTTTTGGAAAAAAAAGAGAGCAATACTAAGAAGCAAGATAATTTTCCAAGCAAATGTCTCCTATAGATAGTACAAGTGATGAGGAGGGGAAATGAACTTGAAATGGCTAATAAAAAGTTATTATGGATCTGGAGCACTTGCTAATGGACATTCAGAGTCATTGGGTTAGATTATAGAGCAATCCTCCATGCTTTTGTACACACAGAGAAAAAGCACTAAATAACATTGTGAACCTGTCGTGATTTTTTCCCCTGCTGCCAATGTGTTGTGTTGAAAAGGGCAATGAGTAATGTAGCAAGATCGCTATATAGAAAAATAGATTATTACTGAGATGGATGGTAATGTTTATTGTCAGCACCAACTGAGTTGAGAGAGGACAGGTAAAGACCAGATATAATGGAAACATGTATTTTAGCGATCTGGATAGACAAAATGCCTATTGACTTCAAGCAGTGCCTTTTTGACATTTCTTCTTAAGATGTTTGTAGATTCTTAAGAATCATAAATGAGGCTGAAGACATATGGAGAAGTAACTGCATAATTAGTGCTAAAACCAATGTACTGTAGTTTCCTCTACTAAGTGCAGGACATAGATAGTGAACAGGAATGAAAGACAATTTCAGTTCAGCACATCCTTTAAAAGACTGGAATTCATATGGGAAGTTAATAATAATAAGAGAAAATATATCTTTAAATGTAAATATTTAAAAATGAATAGTTACTAAGATTGAAAATGATAGACTCAAAAATTACTGAACATTAATAAGAGGTATATCAGTATAAATTGTTATATTGATTGATTTGTTGAAAGTGATGATACCATGATGTAAGCATTCTTTTGTTTTAATAATAATAATAATAAGAAGAAGAAGAAGAAGAATTTACCAAAAAATGTGAACCTTTCTTCATCTTTGGGATGGAAACCATTCAGGATGAATAATGTTTGTATGTAGAAGAACTCCAATCAGCAGGTTTGCCCACTCATGCTTGGGGTTTTGAGTGCTACATTCTTAAAAGTCTGGGTTGTAATCTTATATATCCAACTGTGCTGAATTATGGTTACCATCTCTCTCTCTCTCTCTCTCTCTCTCTCTCTCTCTCTCTCTCTCTCCCTCTTTTTCTATTTTTTCTGAGTGGCTTCCCTTTCTTTAGTATCAGTATAGCAGGCAGCATATGGTCATCTATGATGGGAAAAACTGTATCTATTGAATTCAGCCTTGGCATGTACGGGAAAATTGCTTTAGGTTCATTCTTCAAATAATTTTGCTAATTTCTTTGCTAATTTCTTCATATTCAAGCTGGAAAGAATGTGAGGATGAAAAGCACTGAATGAGAGAGAAAGACTGAATAACAGAAGAAGAAGAAGAAGAATCTTTATTACGGTCATAGACCAGCACAGGTAAAAAGGGGATACAAAATAAAGGTGAAATCACTGGATAAAAACAGGCTAAAAGCAGTATTTAAAATGTTAGCTCCAATATAACAAGACTAGGTTGACACTATTCTACTGCTGAGGACATTGTCTGTCAAATTTTAACTGCAGCTGCGCAGAATCTGGCAACATTATAAGTTGTTCCTGGGTTGGTGTCTGAAAGCAACAAGTTTATGTAGAATTGTCCAGTGTGCCCTTGATATTTATGCAACAGGGGTGATATAAGTCTGAGACGTATGTCCCTGTAGTATGAGCACTGGAGTAATACATGCTCTGTTGTTTCTATTTGGCCTGAGTTGCAGGAGCACAGTCTGTCTGAGAAGGGGATCTTCTTGTATCGGCCTTCAAGGACAGCTGAAGGGAGGGCACGACACCGTGCAAGAGTAAAGGCCCTTTGATGTTTAGGTATTTCAAGTGTTGCTAAGTATGCCAAAGGAGAGGCCAGATATCTATTGGAGTCACTAGCAATGAAGGTTGGAGTACTGGCTAGATCCAGTTGTCGCTCTATATCTGCTACCCGTTGTTTGATAGTAGCTTTCGCCCTATCATATCCCAGGCTTAGCAGAAGATCTGGAGAAAGGCCCAGAATTCGTTTGCAGACTGAATAACAGATTTTGCCATCCTGAGATTTGTAGGGTCCTATACAAGACCTATCCAGACATTATGCTTTTACTGGAGATTCTCACATTTCTAGGAGACACAAGGCCACACACACCAGTTCCAGCCCAACTTAGTGATGTTCCATCAAGAGATGCATGAGAACAGATTGTTCAGTTCACATCTCCAAGTAAATTTACCAAACCTGAACACAAACCAGAACACTATTGGCAACAAGATTTCTTAAGTTTTCAATGCAAGTTTATTTGAGGGAGCTCTATTGATGGTAGACACAGGAATAAGGAAACCAGACACAAATAAAGAGACCAAACATATAGTTGGTATATAAAGGGCCACTTTTATTTAGCTATAACCTATTTAACCCCATTCTGAGAGATCTGCAATGGGGGAGCAACCTAGTGTGGGAATTGTTGGGGCAGGAGGTCAACTCCCAAAACCCCCTCCCCAACTTCCCTTCGGTTAAAACACCTGAACCCCAGGGAGAACACATAAGCTGGGTTGCTTGTCAGTCAGTCCACATTGGGAAGGCTGACACAAAAGTCCCTCCCTCCATTTGTAAAAATTAAAGGGAGGGGTTTATCCCTCAGGCCAGCCCCAAAGGAGGTCACTTTCCCCACCCTTCAGTTTGCAGGAACTAAAGGGGCAGTTCCAGCACCCCCTTCAACTCCTAAAGGGGGCAGTGGCAAAGGTGGTCACCGAACTAAAAAAATCTTCCCCTCTACCTGCCATAGAAAAGGGGCAAGCATCTGCTTAGCCTGTTTCACCTACCAGATCATCCAATAGGGACCTCAAATCCCTGTTGCAGATCTCCCAGAAAATTAAATGCCCTACATCTAGCAGAAAAACCCCATCAGCCCTATGAAGAGCAGGCTTCTTAATTAATTACAGTCGGACCCCCATATCCATAGAGGATTGGTTCTAGACCCCACTGTGGATAACAAAATCTGCAGATAATAGCGAACACCATTGAAAATAATGGGACTTTCAGTTTAAAATACCATAGAGTTGCCTTGGAGGACCTAGAAAATGGCAAGGGAAGACACATTTTCTAGGAAGACTCTATGGTAGCTGTGCTGAAACTGAAACCATGGGTAACTGAATCAGTGGATAATGAATCAGTGGATATGATATAGCAGAGAGGGGTAGATAATGCCCCAAACCCTTCTCCATTGCCTTGCAGAGAGCATAATTAACCCAATGCAAGGACATGAAGAGAAGGTACACCAGTGCTCCCACCCTGGGAGGCACACCAGCGCTCCTGCCCCTGGGGGACACACTGGTGCTCCCAACCCTGGGAGGAAAATTGGTGCTCCTGCTCCAGGCAGGCACACTGGTGAGACAAACTGAAATTAAGATGGTAGAATTCAATGGAAATACCTTACTAAATCATGTAAGGACAGAACTGGTCCTTAACAAAAACACACCAGAGATAAACCTGTATGGCTCACAAGATCAAATGGGATCCAGCAGAGCACAACTATCTACAGATTAGATAGCAGAATTCAGTGTAATCCATAGTAATGAATTATGTAAACAGTAATCAGTCTCCCATCCAAAATAAACCATAGCTAACCCTAGGTAGCTGAATGGCTGTTTTGTTTTGTAACTTTTTTTCAATTTGTTGGAATTGGATAGAATATACAGGTTCAAAAATCCCTTATAAGAAGATCAAATTGACAAAATTAAGTGCATGGGTTTTTGTGCTACATAACTTTTTAAAATTGTCCTGATGTATAAACTGTACTCAGGGCAAGAGGCTACTGTTAGGACAGAATACAGAAAAAACAGAGTGGTTTCCAAGACAATGCTGTACTGTTTCACCCTATCTGTTTAACCTGTATGCTGAACATATCATATGTAAAGTGGGGTTAGACTCGGAGGAAGGACGTTTGAAAATTGGAGGAAGGAATACCAACAATTTAAGATATATAGCTGATATCATACTACTAGCAGAAAATAGCAAGACTTGGAACTATAACTGAAGAAAGTCAAGGAAGAAAGTGCAAAGGCAGGTTTACAGCTGAATAATAAGAAAACAAAAATAATGACCACAGATGATTTACATAATGTTAAAGTAGATGATGAAAACATTGAAATAGTTCAAGATTTTCCATGCCTTGGCTCAGTCATTAAACAGAATGGAGACTTTAGTCAAGAAATCAGAAGAAGATTGGGGCTTGAAAAAGCAGATATGAAGGAATTAGACAAGATCATGAAGACAAATAAATGGGTGATATAGCAAATCAAGCCTGAACTCTCCCTGGAAACCAAGATGACTAAACAGAGACTCTCCTACTTTGGACATATCATGAGAAAACATAACTTACTAGAAAAGACAATAACATTTGGGAAAGTGGAAGACAGTAGGGAAAGAGAAAGACTGCATTCCATATGAATAGACTCAATCATTTATGGGGTTGCCATAAGTTGAAGTCAACTTGACAGCAGTTAAGAACAACAATCTGGTGGTTTTTTTTTTTTTTTAAAGGGAATTGCCAATAATATTTTTATTTCTTAGTAAAATGGAGCAATATTTGTGGGACAAGAAAGGAACTCAGAACTAATGAATTTATAGGCCAATGAGCTGAACGCACCCCCCCCTTTTTTTTACTGGACACGACTGATGCCCTGGAACAACCTACTAGACCCTGTGAAGTCGAAGGCTTTCACGATCGGCATCCATAGATTTACCTTTTTTTTTTTTTCCCGGGCTGTGAGACTGTGTTCTGGAATAGTTTCTTTCTGACATTTCACCTGCATCTGTGGCTGGCATCTTCAGAGAATGGTTGGGTAGGAGTGTATGTGGACTTATATATGCTGTGACCCCCTGCAGTTAATGGCCAATCAACCAACCATTAGCCTAACAGACACTAACGAGCCTTGCATTTCTATACCCAGAAACTAATATTTCAATTACACAAATTTACATATACTCCCCAACAAGGGGTCACAGCATATATAAATCCACATACAGTCTTATCCAACCATTCTCTGAAGATTCCAGTACAGATGCAGGTGAAACATCAGAAAGAAACTATTCCAGAACATGGTCTCACAGCTCAGAAAAAAACCCAAGGAAAATCTACTAGACCCAGTTTGAAATCCAGGTACCAACTCTCTCCCCATATCTACAGTAGCACCAACATTACAGCAGAGATGATTTTACTTACTCATGTTCCAGTTTGATATATCCCATCTTCCGTCAGTTAATCACCTCAATATGCTGTATTTGGCAAATAGGGCAATTTCTACACAAGGAGATAAATGGATGCAACTCTGACACTAGAAACCACAATACCCAAAAGACAGTTGAAGAGCATTCTGGACTTTCAATATCTGACCTAGAAGTAGAGGTTCTGGAACAAACAAATAAACAAATAAAAAATCAACAAAAGATTGGTAAAAGAAATTGCCAAATAGGGCTTTTGGAGATTTTCAGACGCCTCTTGCTGTGCAAGCAGCCTCCAGAGCAGTAACGAGGCTGCTGTGCGGCAAGGGGTCCATTTTGGACGATGATGTTTCTCGGCGGCGTCTGTGATTGTTGCAGCTAGCACTGGAGGTGGCTGTGCTGTTTTTCACTCACGGAAGTTGTCTGTGAGTAACAAACAGCGCAGCCACCTTTAATGCCAGGCGCAACATTCACGGACGATGCCGAGAGAGAAACGGCATCATCCAAAATGGACCCCTTGCCATGCAGCAGCCTTGTTACTGCTCCGGAGACTGCTAGTGCGGCAAGAGGTGTCTGAAAATCTCCATAGCCACAAATTGCAATCCTTTAGCAGAGGTATGGACAGAGACATGGGTGCTGTTGTTTTTTGGCTCACTATGGATATTAATACATGGGTTTGCACTTTAGTTACACATATAACAAAAGTAATCTTCTCAGAATATTTTCTGATTTCAAGAGAAATGACTTGTTATGTAGAATTTATTGCTTTCACACTTTGTGATTAAAAATCCAGCCACCAGACCGGCATGTATCATCTTGCACAACTCTTTGTATGACCATTGTCAAAATTCGTATCATTCCATATTCCATTTTACTCCCACCCAGATAACAGTTTAACTGGTTAAAAACCTGTGACATTAATTCTGTAGTCAGTGCATCTGAAGAAGTGGACTGAAATCCATGAAAGTTTATGCTTTCTCTCTCTCTCTTTCTCTCTGGCTTTTCTTCACAAATGAAGATTTAGGAAGGACTCATCCCGTGCTTTCTGTAAGCGCGCTGATGACTAAAAAGGCCAATCTGAGATAAACAAGTCCGGATGCAGAAAGCACAGCAGAAGGTTTCCTCGGGTGATGTTATCAGGTTGTGATTCATTCTGCGTTGCCGTTTCTCTTCAAGACTTGTTCAGTGTGAGTTCTCAAATAAGGCTGCAGCATTGTGGATAGTGCATCTCCATGCTCCCGATGTGAAGCCAGGCCGGGCCATTGTTGGTGCTCAATTTGGCCAAGCCTGAGATGTTGTTTCAGGGAGTCCTTATATCATTTTTTTGGAGCGCCGCTCTTACGCTGACCCATGGCGAGTTCACCGTAGAGTACTATTTTGGGGAGGCAATGGTCCTCCATCCTAGAAACCCTGCCCAGCGCAGCTGTGTTCTCAATATCATGGACTCAGTGCTGGTGATCCCTGCTTGCTTGAGGCTGACCCGGGAGAAGACAGTCTTGTTCGGCAGCATACTGAATGACCGAGCAGCCTTTTTTAAGGAGAGCACTGCTTGCTCCATATGGAGAGGGGCCTAGAACAGGTGGCCTAACGGAACTCATCTCCATCTATCTGGTTGGCTAGCTGCAGCCAACGGGCATCTTTTGATGTGGTCAAACCAAGGCAAAGAAACAAAGGCACACACCAGCCTCCAAAGGTGTAAATAAACTGACACTTGCATGCTGGAACATCAGAATCATGCAAGACTCTGCAGATAGTAGAAGGCCTGAGCGTTGTTCTGCCCTAATAGCCCATGAACTATCAAGACTTAATAATGCTAAAATAAATCAGTCTCAAAGGTGCTGGTAGAGTCCTCCCACCCCAACCTTCCTTTTTCTCTGTGGGACACTTGACCTTTTAGATGAAATCAAACCTGACAATGTTCAGATCACTAGGTGGAGGAGCTTTGAGCAAGAACATTCTTTCCATTTGATTGGTATCCAACAAAAAGATACTGATGCAGAAATCATGGAACAGCAGACCCACGGATTGGAAAGTAAGTTTTATTACACCGGTGGGCCTGACTAGAATATCTTCCAAAGAGTCAGAACCCAGAGTTGTTGTTACAGAATATTTTTATACTGTATGCAAAAAGCAATTCCCCCCTCCTTCTCTTTGGTGTCAGCAGTTTCCCTTGAGTTTCCCTTGAGACAGTTTGTTGATAGTTCAAGGCAAGATAGCTTAGGAACATTTAAGTACAGTTTGACCATTATTAGAGAAAGAATTTGTTTACCTCATATGTTTATGGAACATAGGGTTGATTAGTAAGAACATTGACTAGGCCTGAGAGTTAAAGGAAAAAGACTTTGCAGACTTCCAGAGTCTCATGGGCTATCTAGTCTGACCCCAAATAGTAATTATAAGTAACAGCATTCAGCAAATAGACATTAGAGTCTACATGGCCACTACAATACATTTATCATCCATGTTGTTTCTGTGAACAATTGTTATAAATATGATATACTGCACATAGCTTGTTCTGTTCAATAAGCCTATAGTGTTTCAGAAGGATAAGTGCAGAGTTTTGTATGGAACAAGAATATTCAGATCCTGGGCAAAGCTAGGAAATTCTTCATTTTCCCTTACCCTAAAGGTTCTTTATGACTGTGCAGGTTGGTATAATGTTTTTGTTTTGTTTTGTTTTGTTTTGCTCTTTTAATCCTTAGTACAAAATTTTAAATTGGTATGGTTTTAGTGACAGGACATGTACATGTTTTTTAAAAAGACCTACTTCAGGAAAAATATTACTTTTGAAAAATAGCATAAAAGTCCCTTAAATAAGTATATAACTCAAAAAAGGGGGAGACTGGTATAATGTTCACTAAATGCTTTTATGTCTGCTGTCAGACAAATGTCAAATGTCAATTCCTACTTCACAATCAGAAGAACTTAAATGTCAGTGCAGAATATCAAATATCATCCCATTTGGGAAATATTTCACATCTAAATCATATAAGGGAATTCTGAAAAGAATTTCAGGGGGATGGCTTTGTTTATTTTTAGCTTTATTCAGAATAGAATATTTAACATGTTGGTCATCTATTTCCTTTGGGTAGTGAATGTCATTGAATATAACATTGAGAAATATTTAAGAATGCCTCTCCTTTTTTATCATGAATAAGTTTGTATGGATTGTTAGCATATCTGTGATTTATATGTTTGAGAAAAGGTAGAGAGGTTCCACTCATTAATCAACTTCTTTCATGCTAACTAGTCTCGCAGGACCACAATATGCATATGCTGCTCCTTTAACTTTTGCCCCTTATCTTTGTATATTTCTGTTTCTATAAAGAAGAAGATTCAGTGAAGAGGTGGGCAACTACCAGGGACTGGGTGTTGCACCAAACCTCTAAGGGAACATGGAGGGCTATACCTTCTCTCCATTTTAAAATTCGTAATTTTTTTTTAATTTTTATTTTTTTTTACCAAAATGGCCCAAATGCCCCTACATCCTGCAGGCTGTCTTATGAAAAAAAAAATGCCTTACTTGCACAGTGAATCAACTGGACTTAGGCAGTATGGGGAGGATTTTTATTTTATTTTTGCAAAAATGAAAATAAAACATTGGAATTTGTATGCATGTTGAGGGCCTCTGTCAGCCTCAAGAATGATCTTGAAGTTTGCATGCTGCCTATAGGCCACACACATACCTTTAATGGTGGGTTTGATGAAGGTTTCTACTTTTGTTTGCTTGAATATGAACAGAAGCTTCTATACAGCTACGGACTCTGCATTCAGGAAAGACTGGCATGTGCAGGCCTGTCCAAGGGATGGAAATATCCCACCCAAAAAATATTTGAAATGCAACAAACAGAATCTCTGGCCATCAGAACTGGGGACCAACAAGATTTTTTGCAGTTCTGGACTTATTCTATGTAAAATCTGCATTTCTGGTGCAGAAAACTGCATATTCTGCACACAAAAAAATCTGCTGCTTTTTGTGCAAAATGGTCTTTTCTGAGGGGAAAAACACATGTGAGCTTTGTGCAGAATAAGTCCCAAGCTATGACCTTTTTCTATGCAGAAAACAGCATTTTCTGCACACACAAATATTTCTGTACATAAATATTATTTTCTTCACAGAAATACAGTTTCCTGTACAGAAAATGCAGTTTGCTGAGCAAAAAAGTACACATTTTTCACATAATAAGTTCCAAACTGTGAATAGTCTTTCAAAACTCCAGTTTTTAAAGCTTTCCCAAAGTGAGAAGGCAATTGCCAAATTTACTTTCTGCTTCCTTCGAGAACTAAATTAACAAATAAGTTCATCTAATTTATTCAGGCATATGTCCTGAATAGGTCTATGTTGTTGATAGCAATGATCTAACATGAAGTGCAGTAGGACCCCCGTATCACCGGGGGATTGGTTCCGGGGGGCCCATGGATACCGAAAACCATGGATAACAACAAACGCCATTGAAAATGATGGGACTTCTGATTTAAAATACCATAGAGTTGCCTTGGAGGACCTAGAAATGGATGCCTCTCTAGGCATTTTCTAGGAAGACTCTGGTAGGTGTGCTGTTTTGTGTCCTACGGATAACTGAATCAGTGGATAATGAATCAGTGGATACGGGGGTCCTACTGTACTTTTTAGAAAACTCTATGAACATTCGTCTTGTAATTTTTTTTCAGTATTCCTTTAAATCATGTATATGTCTAACTCAGGCATCTATGCTTAATTCAGGAATGAAAAAATACATACACACCCACTTCTGTGAAAAATTAAAAAAAACAAAACCAGTTCTTTCCTCTAAATTCTTAGGAATATCACACCACACATATAATATATGTTCAACAAAACTTGAAGAGCAAAGTAGACCTTACAATATTGGCAACATTGCCTAGAAAAATGGAAACTATACATTTAGGTTTTTTCTTTCACATCTGGTGCAATTTTCTTCATGTTGTGATAGCATACTCTAATACATTTCCCTGCTTTTGCTCTACTTAGTCCTGTGTCAAATTGCTATTTCCCTAGTCAGAATAGACCCACTAAATCAGCAGGGTTCACATTAGCATTAATTTATCATTTAGTAATTTATTCAGTGGATCTACTCTAGTTAGGAGTAATAGTTGGATTTAGACTATAAAGTGATGTGGGTAGACACAATATGATGGGACATTGTAGCATGAGGTAATTATATCTATGATTAGAGAAGGGAAGCAATTAATGGCATCCTATGGTATACATGTTAGTGTTTGGTAACTTGGCCATCTGATTTGTATTGAAAAATAGCGAGGAAAATGTTTACTATTATATTTCCCTGTATTTCTCAGCAAATGCAAAAGTATGGTAGAGCAATACCAGATAATGCAAAGAAACATTTTTAATCTTATGCTAATATGCAAGATGGGAAACATGGGTGCCCTCATGTCCAGGATTAGTTGCGTGTTGATGCTAGATATGTCCCCTCTCACCCACTTTCCAAAGAAAGACAGACACCAAATATGTTTGAAAGAATATAGTGAATACATTAATATATGAAGATTACATGAGAATATATATATATATTGGTAATAAAGGCCACAGCTTTATCGATGACAGCTGCTATTGGTTGGCTCAAACACATGGGTTCAGATCCAGATATCGACCAACCCACCTGTCTGGTCAATGAGACCATTGTCAGTCCACCTGCTGACAATCACCAGTCAGGAAGGGGGAGAAGTCTGGGTGGGCACCCCAATTGCCTGCCGATCCCCGAGTTCTCACCCTTCCACTACGAGAGGTTCAGATAACAACATAGGTAAAAAAAGGGGAGCATTCTGCCCCAAATTAGCATGCTCCAATTCCATAACCCCACAGGTCTCCGTGACCTTGAACTTTACTTTGACCTTGCTGAGAACTTGAGAACACCTTCAATCAGAACCCATGCCAACCCCCCCCCCAAGGTTGTGACAATGATAATACAAATGCATGTTATATATATCACTTGAGTAAACCATAAGAAGAGGGTGGGTGGGCTGGGTTCGGCTCCCAAGACCCATCTGGCTGCTCCAGCGTGGCAACCAGGAACTTATTTCTGCCCACCAGACCAGAGTGAAGACTTGCTGCAAAATGCAGCAAAGTCCCGCTCCCAGCCAATCAGAGAGCAAGGCCTGCCTTCGCCTCTGATTGGCTGGGAGTCTGTTCAAACTGCCCAATCAGGGTGAAGCAAGCCCTCCTCGATTGGCCACTACTCTGATCCTCTTTCCGGCCCACAGTGCAGGCCGGGAAGAAGACACGGAGGCATGGCAGCACCCATGCCACCCCTTCCTGCCACGTGCGAAGGGGTGAAGACCAAGGGGTACAGAGCTGACCCACAAAGGAGCCCCGGGCATGTGCTGCTCTCTATTGCAGCAGAGAGCTGTTTGTATCTTGTAGAGGCTCCCATGCAATATAGACCCTTGTTTTTCCACGGTTCTATATCATGCAGATAGACTTAATGTTTATAAAAGTCTCTGCAGAGGATCGTACTAAATATGAGGAAATCAATGAGGATGGAGATAAGGGCATATCTAGCATGCTCATTTTCATTCTCACTCCTCGTATTTTAGGATAACTATGGGCTACAGATGACAAGATTATCAGAGAGTTAAATGTACACAGTCATTAATGCACTATCTAGAAAATTGGCACTGTATAAGCTACTCTTCTAAATGTTACAAAAGAGAAGCTTGCAGTTCTTCAGTTGGATTCTGTTTTCAAGAGCAATGTAGAGAAAAGGTCATATGTCAGTTAAGTAACTGCCTGAGTGCCCAGGAAACATGGGAGGAGGTGGCCCGGGTCCTGGATTGGCCAGATTTGGCACAGCAGGCTTGGGAGACAGTGCTTTCGGGGACTTAACCTCCAGAGGGTGTCAGGGGACCCAGAAAGTCAGTGGGCCAAAAGAGGAAGAGGAAGGAGCCTGGTTCCACCGTGGCTGAGAGGTTTTGGAAAGTGCCCTGGTCCACGGTGCTCCTGGTAAACCTCTATGTGATGTTAGGGTTAGTTTTCCAGAGACAAAAGGAGGTGAAAAGTCAAAATCTGCAGGATATAAAAGGCACTGCCTATTATGTGAAGAATGCAGTTGAAAATTTAGCTCTGAGTGAAAAAGAGAAATTGCCAAACCATCGTTGGAAAACGTTTTGGCTGTGGTTTAGTAAGACGACCCCAGCAATAACATAAAATGATATTTTAAATAAATATTTTATTATTTTTGTATTATTTTGTATTATTATTTTTAATTAATATTTTATTGTTTTTTTTTCCATTTCCAAATAGGTATAATTATAATGTGTAAATATAATGTGATTATACTGTACTGTGTTTAGATTAAAGGGAAAAATACATTAGTGTTAGGATAGATTTATTTTTGTATTAGTAAGAAAAGAGGAAAATAATTAGTATTATTTTTGTATTATTCTTATGGCCTTTTGCGGTCGGGTGTATTTTTTTGTAGAATGGTCTTACTCCAATAAAAAATTCCCTGTAAAAAAATTCCCTGACTCTTTTGTTTGATATTTTTGAGGAGTTCCAGAACAGTGGGGGCTTTTAGGTCATGCAAGGAGCATCTACAACTAGAACAGGAAAGAAAATTAATGTTTCTATTCTTACTTCACAGAGAGAACTTGTGGCTTGTGCTAATCTAAGTGCTTCTGAGCACAGGAAGAACATTCCCTCACAGTAGGCTATGACAGCATGTGGTTTAGGCAACTAATGACTGTGACTGTTCAAGGCGATTCTGTCTGTAAATGATCAAACAACAAAATAATATAATGAAGAAAAACTACAAAACTCAACTGAGTCAATGGGGAAAGTCCAAATGCTCTGTATACTTAATACAAAGGCTCCCACCTTTCCCTTTTTCTGAATGTAATTCAGGACACTCTCAGTATTCTCTTCTCCTCCTGTGATTCCCACTCACATAGTAGTCTCTGTTAGGACTCTTATCAGTCCTTCTAACCTCAGTTCAGATCATCACCCACCATCACCCACCATCTCTCCCCTGCCCTCATTGCCCATTGAAAGAGTATTGGGAAGAGAAGTATTGGGTCAATGCATTAAAATTAGCACTGGTCTTTTATGAATAGCTTGAAATTGCCTTCCACTATGTCAAGGCTTGGGTTTGCTATTTGTTAAAAATATATTATCATTTATTCTTTCACACTACACAGTTATAGCACTGTGATTCCACTTTAACTGCCATGGTTGCCTGCTATGGAATCCTGGGCTTTCCATAGGATGTAAACTCCATGATCCTTGACTGACTGAAGTCATTAGAGGGTGCAGAAAATATACCCCCACCAAAAGAGGAAAGCTAGGGAAAGAGGCAAACAGGCAAACAAATTAATTGAACAAACATTCACTAAGATACAAAAGAAAGCCCAAGCAAGCAGGATTATGTGAAACTCCTGAAAGCTCCCTGCTCATGTAGATAGATAGATAGATAGATAGATAGATAGATAGAATTATCTTGCAGGCACAGTACAAGGACACATAATATCTGAACAATGTAACATTTTGGCTTGTATCCAATATATTTGTTACATATATTGCTCATAGCAGTTGTTCCTTAAACATAATTTTGATAATGACCTTCCTCTCTATATATCTATATCTATATCTAGATATAGATTT
Source organism: Gambelia wislizenii (assembly GCA_030847615.1). Taxonomy (NCBI): domain Eukaryota; kingdom Metazoa; phylum Chordata; class Lepidosauria; order Squamata; family Crotaphytidae; genus Gambelia; species Gambelia wislizenii. The sequence continues at coordinate 155,144,410 of JAUMIR010000004.1, forward strand.
TTAAAAATAAGATGGCAAAATCTGTTCAGTATTACTGGAAGTAAACACTAATAAGATTCTATTTGGAAGCTGTTTCTTGACCTAGTTCTTTCCCATTAATTTACTCCCCTTACACATTATAGTATTTTGTTATCACTGTTGTAGTCCCCCCCGCCAGTGTTTATCACCTTAGCATTATAATTTGCTTTATGACAACAGTCATTATGAGCTTCTATATCTAGGTCATTTAGTTTTCTTTTATTTGGATGTGCCATACATGCATCTGTATTATTTCTTACAAAGAACTGGATAAATGTAGCACTTTACCAAAAAGTCCCTTCTCCATATTTTGACCATTCTCTTTCAAACTGAAAAAACAGACTGAAAAAATATGTGGTTTTTTTTTTTTAATAAAAAGGTTGAAGGGAGAATGACATTTTGATGGCACTCATGTGAGTGAGGTGCTGGATTCTGACACTTAGATGATGAGTACTATATGTGATCTTGTCTTTGTACAATAATTTCTCCAGGCTTATTTGGCTTTCCTGGTTTCACATACTTCACTGGGAATATAATTCTTCACTAATTTTCTTCTCAAAGGAAGTAATGAGTAGTTTTAGCAGTTTTATTCCAGCTGTGGAGAAGTCTTCAAAAACTGCACAGTTTTCAAAGCCTATTTGCGATTCTGAACTTATCCTGTGAAAATTTTGCACATGGTTTTTTGCACAGAAAACAGTATTTTCTCTGCAGGAAACACAATTACACTATTTTCTTTGCAGAAAATAATATTTTTGTGCAAGAAAATGCTGTATCCTATAGAAAACCACCATATGTGGATTTTGCATAAAATAAATTTCAAACTACAAAGATTCCCATCAGTTTGGGATTCTCATCCTCAAGGTTTCTTGACACTCAGAAAAATATATTTTTGACCATTTTATAAATATTTTTTGAATATGATTTTCATCACTACGCTTCAGTTAAAGAGTCGGGGGGGGGGATGTTCTGAGGAACTTTTTCCCATGGATCTTCTTCAGGAAGAACAAGCATCTAGGTGCAAAAGTGGCTGAAGAGTCTCAGTTGTTACACTGAGACTCTTCAGCCACTTTTGCACCTAGATTTTCAAAGCACAGGTTTTCAAAGCACAGAACACTCACCCAGCCTGCCACCACCAAAGCACACTCAGAAGACAATCTGTGGTGAATTCTTCAGAGCCCTGCGAATGAAGCGGAAAAACACTTGGGGGCTTTGGGGACAGTTGCTCTACTAGAATAGAGCTTAATTGTGGCGTTCCTCAGGGTGCCATCCTGTCCCCGATGCTATTTAACATCTATATGAAGCCGCTGGGAGAAGTCATTCGGAGGCATGGAATGTGGTGTCATCAGTATGCGGATGACACCCAGATATACTTCTCCATGTCTCGGTCATCGGCTTCGACTTCAGATGGCGTCTCTCCTCTGAATGATTGTCTTAAAGCAGTAATGGACTGGATGAGGAAAAACAAATTGAGACTGAATCCAGACAAAATGGAGGTACTAACAGTTACAGGCCCAAAACCAGGTCTGGGAATACAAACTCCAATCCTGGATGGAATTACACTCTCCTCCAAGGATTGTGTTCGCAGTCTGGGGGTGCTCCTGGACCCGTCGCTCCAGATGACTAATCAGGTAAATGCAACGGTCAGGAGTGCCTGTTATCAACTTCGGCTGGTACGCCAGCTGCACCCTTTCCTGGAAACTAGGGACCTCGAAACTGTGGTACATGCACTGGTACCCTCCCGTCTGGATTTCTGTAATGCGATCTACATGGGGCTACCCTTGTGCTTGACTCGGAAACTTCAACTAGTCCAGAACATGGCAGCCAGGTTGATTTCTGGCGTTCCCAGAAGAGAGCATATAACACCGGTGCTAAAAGCTCTCCACTGGCTGCCTATTAGTTTCCGGGCACAGTACAAGGTGTTGGTTATGACCTTTAAAGCCCTACATGGCTTGGGTCCAACTTACCTCCGGGACCGCCTCCTTCCATACGACCCTCCCCACACACTTCGGTCCTCTGGGAGGAATCTGTTACAGCCTATGAAAACAAGGCTGTCGGTGACCTCCCAGAGGGCCTTCTCTGCTGCTGCTCCCAGATTATGGAATGGCCTGCCGGACGAGATCCATCTTATTACCACCTTAGACAGCTTTAAAAAAGCTGTCAAGACGGATCTTTTCCGGCAGGCCTTTCCTGAATAATTATCCCGGCCCAAGACTCAGCTGCCCTTTCTAGACTACGATTGTATGTTTTTAATTTTTTTCTTCTAATTTATATATATTTTAATTAATACATGTTTTTAATCCTTTGTAATTTAATATTATTTTAAGGGGTGGGTGGGCTAGGGTATTGTGAGTATGGGGTTTTTATATTGTAAGCCGCCCCGATTGCGTTGCAGAGGGGCGGGATATAAATAAAATTTTATTATTATTATATTATTATTATTATTACATGGTTCTTTTTACAGGCAGGGAAGAGGATGGGTTTCCAGGACAAAATTACCACAACACTCATTAAAAACTTCATAATCCTTCAAAACTTGCAGACCTAGTGTCAAATAAGGGGGTGAATGTTTGACAATAACAATGAATAGAAACAGACCACACCCGGGGATGAAAATAGCCATACTTTTATTGGTTACAACTGAAGAGGCATACCCTACTATGGGCTGATGATGCTGAGTCCTCTAGCCTGCCTGCTGAGTAAATCTACTGTATATTGATAGCTATGGGATTCTGCATGGGTGACAGCCACTACTTGGATCCCTGTCACTAGTGCCCCAAACTACCCTTTTCTTGAGTTATGTGTGATCACAGTCTAGCACCCTCAAGGTCCCTTAGCAGTTTCTGACAGGCATTCAGGCCGTCCTGTCTCAACTAGACCTGGTCTAGTGCAACAAACTTCCCTATAGTTGTGTCAAGAACATTAAATACAGGTCAACTCCCATATACATGGATTCAGTATCCACATTTTCACTTATCTACATTGAAAAAAGTTCACTCTGGGCATTTCTAGGTCCTCTAATGAGATTCTATGGTCAACTTCCAGCATTCATCTCATAGAAAATAATAGGGTTCCCTATTATCCATGGTTTCAGGTATCCACAGGGGGACTTGGACCATATCCCCCGTGGATACAGGGATCGACCTGTATTGAAATATTGTGACATCAACAGGCCAAATACTCAGAGACTTATGCAGATGGAGAGTATGTGGGAAGAATCTGCCAAATCAAGTGAGAACATTGTTTCAGAAGGAATGGCCACCTGGCAGATTTCAGTGAATACTTCTTTTCATGCAAATCTTCATGGATGAGCCTGCTCCCCTACCCAATCAGGCTGAACCTAATTGGTCAGTTTCCCCACCATTGTCTGAGCCTTCAAAAGCCACATGTTTGTCCCTATTCCACATCACATTAATCTGCTTTTTTAACAATGGGTTTTGTCCACATGCCATCTTTTCCAAGGACAAATGAAACCCATAGATTTTTGTTTCTATGAGATTTGGCAGTCTTACTTTCTAGTTGAATTCTCTGTTAGAATTTGAAAATTAACTATGGGGATCCATGGCATCTTCATGTCAACTTGTCCCCCTCCACTAGGTGTGGCAAAGCTTCTCCACAGTTTCATGTCTATTTCCCCAATTGAGGAGTTGGTACAAGAACAGAACATGATGTTCAAGACTGGTCTAAAGCAAAGCAGCAAGTACCCCCCCCACACACACACACTCAAGTCAAAATATATGCTGTCCAAAGCCAGGCATGCTGTTTTGGAACATGAAAGAATATTCCACAATCACCTCAACCAACCACTGGTAATACAATTATAAAAATATAGTCATTTGCTGCCCTTCCATAACACCCTAAACCTGCTGCCAGAGGTCATCACCTTTGCCACTGGTAGAACCAATCCTGACAATGATATTGGCTTGCCAAAAGGTTTAAGTATGCATTGTGTGGTGGGAAAACTCACTGGCCTGATGATTTCAACAGCAGTCTGGGCTTATCAGAACATAGTGTCCCACCTGAATACAGAGCCAAATTAGTTGATAGAATGGAGGAATTTATGAGAGAGATGAGAGCAGCAATTTGGTTCGACAAACCCGCCCTCTCAAAGCTTTATCTCCTCTCAGGCACCTTCCTTCCTTCTCTTCTGCATCCTTCAATTAGCCTCCATAAAAATAGGTGGTTACCTTGAACTCATTTATTATATTTTCTTTAATAGCTTTATGGAATTGATTTACATATATTAACCAGGGCAGCATAAGTAATAAACACTTAAGGAATCACATGAGGGAAGGAAGGTTGAACTACACAGCTCCTATTTTTTCAATAGAATTCATGGGGTTATAACCACTGCACATGACTTTCAAAATGTAGGGGGTACAGTAATTCTAACTATCACACTACTTAAATGTAATTGAGTAGCAACTGGGTAGTTGCCTTTATTTTAAAGGCAACACAGAGGTCTTGCTAATCTTTGTTATTTCTTTTTAAAAACAGGAATCACTTTTAATCACCTCCACACTGATTTAAATGTATGCAAAGAGAACCTTTGCTGAGGAGCTTATTAATTGATTATCTTAGTAATTAAAGCATGGTTCCTGCTGCAAATCAAATTTAAGGCTTCTTTTTAAAAAGCGGGGGAGGGGAGCTCATATCTGCAGCAGTTTCTCTGAATTCAAACACAACATCAAGAAACCTACTGCATTTTAATTGTCCTTTTTTTTACAGCAGAAGTAAGTATAGATGTGTGTTGTGCATGCAAATGTTTTATTTTCCACAAAGGCTTTTCTACAAAGGCATCACCTCCTCAGTGTGTGTTGTTAATTTTGTTTTTGTTTGCTTCACTGCTTTCATGAATGTATAATATATATATATAGAGAGAGAGAGAGAGAAATGAGAGCTGCCTGGGTCAAAGGGACCTGTCTCAGAATGAGGTCATGCTGAAACCTGACACTGTGACTATTTCAAGTGTTAAGAGGTTGCCCTTATAGCAAATCATTCCAAACCATATATCCTTCAACCATTTCATGGAAAGGTCCTGATAATTTACATTCATTAGGGATTACAAAAAAAAAAAAAAGCGGAGGATTGCTATGTAAGACAGCCAGCATGGTGTAGTGGTTGAGCACTGGACTATGGGCTTGTTTACATGGGCAATGTACCCTTTCTTGCCCTCATCTTAAAGTTCTGATGCTGCAGGACTTTTGCCCCATTCTGCCCCTGAGAGTCCTTGCCACCTTTGGGACAGATATGGGGCTCAGGAAGGGTTAAGATGATGTAGGGCCCTTTACCACATTTTTTTTTAAAAAATACCTGTTTTAATCAGTTCCCACTGGGAAGGTAGAGATCAGGCTCCATGTGTTCACAGGAGCCCATCAGGCCCATCACTGCAGCTGTCAATCTCCCTCCCTCTCTCCAAAGCAGGAAAGAGTCCTGCAGCATGTGCAAAAGGCTGGTCACATGCAGAGGCCCTTGGTTACATGTCACAGGCTGGCTTCCTTGATTCCGGGAGAGACAGGGAGGTGGAGGTGGAGGTGGCTGCAGCAACAGGCTGGTGTGCCTGTCTGGACTCTGGTCTGTTTGGAGGTGGTTGGGCCGGTGTATCCTGGTTCATGTAGATGAGCCCTCAGACCAGGATTTGAATCCCTGCCCAGCCATGAAAGCCCACTGGGTGGCTTTGGGCAAGTCACACTCTCTCAGCCTCAGAGGAAGGCAAAGGTAAACCCTCCTTAACAAATCTTGTCAAGAAAACCCTGTGATAGGTTCATTCTTGGGTCATCATAAGTTAGAAACATCTTGCTGCCATATTACAACAATTGCTATGTAAACAATTATTCCTGCCAATCCTCCCATGTTTACTAAGACACGTCCCTATATTCATGTCAACCACTCCTCTCCCTCTCCCACTTATCTCATTGGAAGTGGGTTGACTGACTGAAATTTACTTCAACAACCTTCTAATGAAGTTGAATCAAGAACATGGGTTTTTATGAGGAAGGCCATGGCTGCTGACACACTGCAGAAATAATGCAGCCTGGCACCGCTCAATGCTATGGAATTCTGGGATTTGTAGTTTTGTGAGGTATTTAGCCTTCTCTGTCAGAGAGCTCTGATGGAACAACAAACTACAAATCCCAGGATTCCATAGGATGGAGACTATCAGTTAAAGTAGTGTCAAACTGCATTATTTCTGCAGTGTGGCATGAGCCTAAGGGAGAAAACTGGAAGATCTAGATGCCAGATTTTCTCTGGGGCCATTGGAGGCTGGCAGGGACTATGCCCTCCAACAGGAATTTGTATCCCCTTCAAGGAGAAGGAAGGGACTCTGATGCTGAGTGTCCTAACTTCAAAAGACAGTTGACAACATAGACAACATTTGGGGAGAAATCATCTGCTGAGAAGTGCCAGACAGCAAGAGACTCAACAGAAGCGGTTCTTGCTAGTGCCAGCTGCATCCTCAGACAGCTGGGTAAAAAGCACCCACAACAGAAATATGGGCTTATTGGATTCAATATTTGCCTCACCTGGTTGTACTCCTTGTTTCCACCTCCCACATTCCAGAAATCTATGGCGTTCTTGACCCTGGCATGGTCTTTTGACTCCTCTCTGGCCTTCTCCTTGGCTATTTCAGAAACTAATGGGATTGTTCTCTCTACCTGACATCAAGCTTGCTTCTTAACCAACTTCTCCACCTGTCACACTTAAACACTGATGTTACCAGCCCTGACAGCCCCCAGCCCCTTTTACATGTAATAATTGGCAGTATTTAATAATCGAGCTAACTGTGGCCTTCCATGAGAGTGGCAAGTAAACCAGGGACCCCAGAAACCAGGGACTCCCAAGGACTAGCAATGAGACTAAGTCATGCACACCCTACAGAGGGGCCATTTCAGATTCCAAAGAAAGGTAAGCTGAAAGACAACTTCTTCCCTGAACGTCTGGCTAATCCAATCAAGTGTAGCTGAGTAGTCAAAAGTTTCTAAAAAAGCTATTTCCCCTCTTCCCCACCACAGACAAAGAAGGATGCTTGCTTCATTCAACTCCCAAGTTATAACACATTAACAATCATTAGTGTTTCTGGAGCATCCATTGTCTTAGCCTGGGAGAATTTGAGAAGCATTGTGCTTCACTCTGAATCCCATCCCCTGAACGGAAATATTAGGTATAAAAAAACCTCCACTCAAGTGTGCACAGTTCCCCTGCTTCTTGACTCCACATCAGCTGTGTCACCATTCCCACTTCCAGACCCCCACTCTGCTGATTTTCCTCATGATCACAATTCTTTGATCAGTACATTATCACCCAAAAACTCCCTTCACTCTATTCCTCTATCCAAATACTTCCTACTTATTTCATTAACCTTACGTGAGTGCTTAATGCCTGAATGTGAGTGTGGATTTTGTTATTTTCTTAATTAAGCTAGATAATTCAGTTAAATGATCTTTAAGTCTCCTTAATATACAGATCTACTATATCTTGCACATTACCACTTCTTGTATTGCCAAGTAAAATTTATTAATTTCCCATATTAATATTAAATGTTATACAGTCCCCATGGACCACAAGCATTTTGGGTAACACTGATGCCTTGTGGAACCATCATGTTTGACTCTGGAGCTGTGTCATTACTAAGACCTGTGTCATCCCTCCCTTCAATGGTATGGTTCGGCATCTCTGCACCCCTCCAATGCTACCATTGCCTTGGAATGTCTTCAAATCATCCTGTGGCTGTTTCCTACACTGTGCTTTGAGCAGTTTCCACCCAGGAATAGAGTCACAATCTGGAACCAAAAATATTTCAGATTTTGTTTTATAATGTGAGGTAGAAGGGAAAAATGAGACAAATGACACTCAATTCCCAATACATCAGAACATTACAAGGTGAACACATTCATATTCCAGTTCAAGTAGCTCTTGAACTTTAGTGCCCTCTCTAGTAAGATACCAGAGATGAACATGAACATCAATGTGAATTGTGCCCTTTTTTTTTCTTTGGCCAGAGGAGGAGGGTGAGTGCATTGATGCTGACACAGGCACATCGGGAAAAGCCTAAAAACACTTCAAGAAAATATACTCCAGCATTTAAAAGACTTGAGAGAATAGATGCTCCTGCCAGTTGTGTCTAGGGTTTTTATTTCCCCAAGCCTCTTGCACATGATTTGGTGGATATTTATGAAGCTATTAGCCTCCTTTTATATTGTACTTGTTGCTTTGGCTCCTTTTTTCATCTGGTCCTTTGTGTCCCAGGGAACAGAGAAAATAAATAAATTGCTGATGGCACCTTGACAGTCCATTTTGCAAAGGGATACTATTCAGAGATACTGATGGTAGAAATGGTTAGCAGTTATTGTCCCAATGAAATAATTGCACTGGTGTCTTCTGCAGATGCATTACAAAGAAAGGGACTGGTCTTTTCAATGCGCACAAATCAACATTCCACAGACATTGACAGTAGGAACATGAAGCAAACTTGCATCTTTGGCATACCCTGAGCATCAACTCTGCATGCATTTTGCTAAAATTAAATGTTCATTATACTAGATGTAATTATTCCAGGCATCTTCATACAACTGGTGGTTCCCATCTGATGTACAAACCCTGAGGAGATCCCCAGAAGCAGTCAACTCTGCTACTCCCTACAGGGGCCCTCTCTTCACAGTGGTATTCCAGTGAGCCTAGTGGTACAAGGAGGTAGTGACAGAGTCACACCATACACAATGCCCTGCTATGAGGGAGGCAGCCTCCAAAAAGGCCAGCACTGCTCTTTACAGAGGATAGGGTGACAATAGGGGTCATATGCAAACAATGATGGGAGTCAGATAGTCATGGGAGATTGTGGGCTGTCATTACCATTATGGGTTTACAATTTGGCATGGATTGTTTTAGGGGCAACAACTATATAAGATGCCACCATCTAATTGCCCTTACCCAAGCTTCTGCAGCATCACAAATTAGAGCAGCCATGATGTAGCCCTAGGTAGAGGACATGTTCAAGCAATATGCACCTCCTTTTAAATCTGTTTGGATCATGAGACACTTGGGGGCTTGTTTCATACCACGAGTTGGAAAACTTTTGCCATCCTATTCCTGGAATGTCTTCCTCAGACAACTGGCCCCATTCTCCCTCCCCCCACTGCTTTTTTGTGCTAGGGCAATTATGTGGTTTTATGCTGATACACTATTGCTTTGGTGAGTCTTTATTAAATTTCTAGCTTTGAATTGAGAGTTTATTACTAAATTTTGGGTGTATAAGCTGCTGTGAGAGGTTCTCAACTTTCTTTTCTGATGAATGTTTGTAAGTGTTATAAATAAAGAAATGGATAAGCCAGATACCTTAAGGAGGGGTACAGAAGAATCTGTACAGAATTGGTACAGAAAAATAAGTATACTACAATAAATCCTCAAATTATGTGGGTGCCGCCATACAAAAAAAAATCGGGGAACACATATATTAGGGATCTTTCTCTCTCTGGCTTTTCTTCACAAACGAAGATTCAGAAAGGACTCAGGGATGATTGTAATATGGGGCATCTTAGACTTGACAACATGTTATGCATTATTTTTCTTTAATCCAGCCCTGGGTCTAGGCCTATGTTGTACTTTATTGTGTCTTTAATCCAGCCCTGAATCTAGATCTTTGGATCTGAGGACTTCCCCAACTTCTCCCTGGTACAGGACTGGAATGACCCACTTCTGGACACATGGTGATGCAGCAATATTCTTGTAGCTCTCTATTGCTACACAAGAGTGGTTTCTGATGGCCGGCTTCTTTCTTTGGAATCAGAGAGGGAACTCTACATCAATGTATGGCCTTTAACAATATTTTAAACAAATATTTTGGTGAGCCAGTATTCTTTTAGATAGATAGATAGATAGATAGATAGATAGATAGATGGATTAAAATTTAAGAGTTAAGATTTAATTGATTACCTATTCAAGTAAGTCAATTAAAACAATTTGTAAGATAAAACAATGAAAATTGTTGGAGAGCAATGATCCTTATCCTAAACTCACTCACTCTCTCTCTCTCTCTCTCTGTGTGTGTGTGTGTGTGTGTGTGTTTAGGATACAGATCATTGCTATCCACCAAAACTGTGAGGTTTTTAAGCTTATTAATTGTCTGTATTTTAATTGACTAGTTGAATAGTTAATCAATTAAATCTTAATAAATTCAGCTCTTATTCCAATCATATATAGGTACACTTTTTATAAATTTATGATAACATATACTTTAATAAGAAAAAAGCTACCAGCACTGATAAAAAAAAGAAAAGAAAGGGCATCATTTTTTTAAAAAAATAATAATCTTGTTTTATTAATTGCCTCAGAATGTTAATTAATGTGCTGATAACTTACCACTTCAGTAATTAAAATTTGCCCTTGGTTATTTAAACAGGCTTCTACTGCTAAATCAACTAAAGCTCCAGTTGATTAATTTACTGATTAAGTGTGGAACACTAATAAAAACTAATGTTGTGTGATACGAGGTTCTCAACTCAGCACTTATGCAGCATCCCCCCCCCAATGGTGACTTCTACTTTCTGTTTCCTCAATTGGGGGGGGGGGAATCCTGTTCCTGAGAGTAACTGAAAATTGCCTCAGATTGTCACTGAATGATTTACAGAAATAGCCTTTGATTACACTCCCAGTCACTTTTATAGCTTACAGGCTATCAAACTGGATTTTGAGTGGTGGGGGGGATAAAATAAATGTGTCAGTTGCAGACAATCTGATAAGTTTGTCCAAGAAAAATTATGTCTATTTCCTTTTGGAGATCTTTGGCAAGGTGAAAAATATCAATACTATAAATCACATTTCAATTGGAAATATGGGAGCCTTAAAAAAGATGTTAAGCTGTAGCAAAATGTTTATGTGACTCAATTGCTGTACATTTTCTGTTAAAGGGGGGGGGGAATCATGGCATGCTTTGTCCTGTCATTATCAGAATAAGATACAGTGTAGGATCTAGGGAGGAAAAATCTAGTGACTGATTTTTAATAATCACCCTTTCGATAATTGGCCACAAAATCTAGGGTCAACTTTGGCACTTTCCAGGCTGGCCAATATATTTGATTTATGAAAAAGCAGATACACAGTAATCTCTCACACAAAATATTTAAAGCATGGGCGAGGAATGTGTGCCCTTTCAGATGTTACTGGAGTGCAACTCCCATCATCCCTGGTGGTGCAGTGGTTAAATGCCTGTACTGCAGCCACAACGTTGCAAGTTCAATCCTACAGGGCTCTAGGTTGACTCACCCTTTCATCCTTCTGTAAGTCAGTAAAATGAGTACCCAGATTATTGGAGGTAATTAGCTAACATGTTGTAAACTGCTTAGAGAGTGATTTGCACTGATAATTAGCTAACACACATTGGAAACTGCTTAATGCAGTGTAGATGTGTAAATTGCTATTGCTTAAAACAATTTGTAAGCCGCTCTGATAGCTTTGTGCTGAAGGGTGGGGTGTAAATAACTAATTTTTTAAAAAGTGGTACAGAAATATCAATGCTATTGCTATTGTTGTTGCTATACATTGACATTGTATAGTCAATGGTGAAGGAAAACTGGAATTGTAGTCTAGCAACATTGCCATTCCTGATCTAAAGTATTTTGTGTGACATAGATACTATGGAAGCCCATGTATAACACAGGGCTTGTCTAGAAGGGCAATATACCACCCTCTTGCCCCCATCTCAGAGCCCTGCAGTCCATATAACTCAGGGCATTTGCCCTGTTTTGCCGCCATGCAGTCTTCACCACCCCTGGGGCTCAGACAGAGTAGGGCCCAATACAACATTTTGTAAAAAAAATAAAAATAATAATACCTGTTTTACTCCATTTCTGCTAGAAGGAAATGGATCGCATCTCCCTGGCTCCTCCGGAAGGCAGGAAGGAGTTCTGCAGCATGTGACCAAGGCTGGTCACATGCAGAGGGCCTTGCTCACATGTTGTGGGCAGCTTCCTCAATGCTGGGAGAGCACAGAAGATGGTGGTGGCTGCAGCGACAGGGCTGGTATCCCCATCAGGATGTCCTTCTATTCCATGGAGGGAACAGGGAAACAAAAGGCCTGCCTGATCTGTGGATATGCTGACAGGGACCGGTGTATCCTGACTCATGTAGAAGAGCCCACAGTCTGAGTGGAAAACCCACTGTCATAGCTTACCCCCTGAATTACTCAGAGGAGGAGGAGGAGGAAGAGTGCCAGGAAGTTGCACCTCCTGGTAGTGGAACCCTCTCTGAGTCCAAAGAGATGGGGGCCTACCAAATTTACTTACTTACTTGCTTACTTGGGTATTTACACCCCACTTTTCAGCCACAAAGGCTCCCAGAGCAGTCTACAAATTGTTTAAGCAATATTAATTTACACATTTACACCTCATCAAGCTGTTTCCAATGTGCGTTAGCTATGTAATAAAGCATTGGATATTAACCCTTTTAAGGTTTTAAAATTTTGAACTGTAGGAATCAGTTCCACAAGATTGTCCTTGTTGTAAAAATGTTGCTGCTTCCACTAATCATTACTAATCACAAGTACCCTGGTTCTGGGGATCTAAAGATATATGCATGGTACCCCCTGTATCCTAGTGTTTATGGCATAGGTGTAGAACTGGCACTTTTCTTAGAGACAAGATAAACAAATCTACAAGCTTTGTTAAGTGAATTATTTATTAAGGAAAATAAACCATTACTTTTCAAAAACAGGATGGGGCTGCTTAAATATGTCTCAATTATATATCCTTGGCTACTTTTAATAATATATATGGGATTTGTCCGCAGCTAATAATTTCACTATATATCTCAGATCAGATTTCCCTAAACACCACCCCAAACAATTGCTTACAGCCAGGAGAATAATATGTACAACAGAAGTCTTGCTCAGTTTCCATCTCTCTCTATTGCTTCTGACTTCTAGGATAATTCTATTCAGAGACTTGTCAAAGTTCACTCATGGCTGGACTGGTCTGCTGCTTGAAGTTCACCATTACTTCAAAGCAGAGCTTCCTGCTCTTGTTGGCCACCAAATCCAGATCTCTTCAAAGGAGAATTGTCTCAAATTGGCTTTCTTCTTTCCCCAGGTCTAAGTTAGTCTCCTTTCAATCATTAGTTCTTTGCCCCCATGCCACTGCTCAAAGAACTGTCGTAATTGTTTCCAACTATCCAGAACATTTTTGCCCTTGTAAGTTTCTTGCAGAACCTTTGTACAATCATGTTTCTTATGAGCCTACTAACAGGGCCGGTTTAAGGAATTTTGGGGCCCCCTGCAGTGCTTTATTTTGGGGCCCCCATATGTTTATCTCAGGTCAATGTAACCTAACCTATTCACCGTACAGGATGTTCAGATCACAGTAGGGCCCCCGTATCCATGGATTCATTATCCATGGGACACAGAACAGCACACCTACCCTAGAGTCTTCCTAGTAAATGTGTCCTCCCTAGTGGTTTTCTAGGCCCTCCAAGGCAACTCTATGGTATTTTAAACCAGAAGTACCATTTTTTCAATGGTGTTCACTATTATTCATGAGTTTCAGAATCCACCCCCCCGAACCAATCCCCAGTGGATAAGAGGGGCCTACTGTATTACATAATTTGACACCAATAATTTAGTTTAAAAACTATATTATAGGCACTAACATAATATTTTTAGTTTATTAGCAATTAATGTAATGATGTAGATTTCCTCAAAGAAAAGAAAGAGTGGACTACAAGCTAAACATGAGTTAGCAGTGTGATGCAGCAGCAAAAAATGCCAATGCGTTAGGCTGCATTAATAGTGTCTAGATCAAGGGAAGTAATAGTATCACTCCATTCTGCTTTGGTCAGACCTCACCTGGAATATTGTTTCCAGTTCTGGGCACAACAATTCAAGAAAGATATCGAGAAGGATGTTGGGAGGTCTGGAAGCCATTATGCCCTATGAGGAATGGCTTAGGGAGCTGGGCATGTTTAGCCCAGAGAAGAGAAAGTTAGGAGGGGACATGATAGCCATGTTTAAATATTTGAAGGGGTGTCATACTGAGGAAGGAGCAAGCTTGTTTTCTGCTGCTCCAGAGACTAGGACACGGAGCAATGGACTCAAACTATAGGAAAAGAGATTCTACCTAAACATTAGGAAGAAGTTCCTGACAGTAAGAGCTGTAAGGCAGTGGAATACTCTGCTGCCTGGGAGTGTGGTGCACTCACCTTCTTTGGAGGTTTTTAAGGAGAGGCTGGATGGGCATTTGTCAGGAATGCTTGGATTGTGTGTTCCTGCAGGGCAGAAGCCGATCGGATGGGATGGCTGTTGGGGTCCCTTCCAGCCCTATGATTCTAGGCTGCATTCAGAGCCTGGGAAAGTTACTCTTGGATTACACCTCCCAGAATCCCCCTGCCAGCACCCTTCTCAAGGTCTGGTTGCATTGTTCCTTTTCCAGCATTCTCTAGCCCAGTGGTTCTTAACTTGGGGTCCGCAATGTCCTCACAGGGGGGTCCACAAAGGCTTGAAGACTGCTTGGCCCACCTCCTCCCTGTAGTGGAGTAGCCATGTGACAGGAACCAAGGCAAAGGCTGGCTGGCTTGGCCTGCACATTGCCATTCAATCCACTCCAGCCACAAACTTGCAGGAAGAAGCAAGAGTGTCTCTGAGGGAAAGTTTAATGGATGGTGTAATTGTATTGTTGTTGTTGTTAGCTATTATTATTAGGGTTTTAAATCTTGAGTTAAGTCTTGGGGCAACAAATTTAAAGGGGGTCCCTGGTAAAGAAAAGGTTAAGATCCACTGCTCTAGGCCAATGCCTCTCACATAACACTAATGGGATACTGGTGTTTTAGTGACAACAATAAAACCATTGTTCCCAGTAATATTACTCCAAATTTTAATTTATATTCTTTATACAGTATTCTTCTGTTAAAAGAGTTAAGAGTGTTGTAAAAGTTTCAGCATTGCACTATGACTATGGAGACCAGGGTTTGAATCCTTACTCAGCCATGAATACCCCACTGGCTGACCTTGGGCAAGTCACACACTCTCAGCCTCAAAGGAAGGCAAAGGCACACACCCTTTGAACAAACCTTGCCTAGAAAACCCCATGGTAGGTTTGCCTTAGTCAGAAATGACTTGAAGGCACATAGGCAAACACACACAAATGCAGGCTGAACTCAGTTGGCAAGGGAAGGGAAGGGAAGGGAAGGGAAGGGAAGGGAAGGGAAGGGAAGGGAAGGGAAGGGAAAGAAAGAAAGAAAGAAGCCCTTTCCGAGACAACGCTCAAATTCCCTGTCTCTCTCATAAACACACACTCACCGTCTCAGCGGTAGCAGCAAACTCCCTCCAGCTTCTGCCACAGAGGGCTGCTGTTTCTTTCGCTAATGCAGCCAGGGACTGTCTCCAAATTACAACTTCCCAAGAGCAAACCCTTTCTCTATCTCCCGCAGTAGCTCAGTGCTATTGCCATGCCCTGCCTGAGGAGGGAGGGGGAAGGGGCTCCAAAGGAGCGGAGGAGCCGGCTGCTGTCTCCTGGCTGTCTCCTTCATCAGATAAGGGCAACACTCACCAGGGGGCCCCCTTCACCCCCGAGGCCCCCCGCCAATGCGGATCTGGCAGACAGGTTAAACCGGCCCTGCCTACTAACTATCAATCACATTTGTTGACCCCCTAAGACAGCTTCTCTGCCTAGTCATTTTCAAATTGTCAGCTGGACCCTTCTTTTGGACCCTTCTTTTCAGCTGCACTCTTAACCAAAACAACTACTACTGTCTTGTATCTGATATATAGTAGCAACTCCAGGCTTCTGGCCTACTCAGCTACATTATAACTTGATTCATATACCATTCACAGGCAATATAGAAAAATGCCAAAACAGCAATTGTTAAAATGTAAAACTTTTAAGATTAGAGTTTCTTTCTGGTTTTCTGATTCTTTCATGTTCACTTAAAACTTTATCACGAGCCTTTTAAAGCAGAATTAAACATGGATAATAACACCTTTGATGATACTTCCTATATGATGTCACCTCCAAATCATGCTGCTGTGCCTCCAAAGTGGGGTTAGGGCATTTCTTGCCGTTGATGGGAAATACCCATCAATAAGTTTTCAATTGAGCTGCTGTGACTTGAATCCTCAGATGCAATACATTTCTCCAGTTGCAGTCCTGAGATTGGGCAGTCACATGGGCTCTGTCTCCTCCTCTTTCTCCCTTCTCCCCCCCCCCCCAGACGCTATCCCCAAGCAGGCTGTTTTTCTTTTTTTCCCCACTTTCTTTCCTTTCCTTTTTTCTTTGTTTCACCAAATTACATTGCTATAATTGCCAAACTGCATTACAACTAAAAATGATAATAA
The DNA here is from genome assembly GCA_030847615.1 of Gambelia wislizenii. NCBI lineage: Eukaryota > Metazoa > Chordata > Lepidosauria > Squamata > Crotaphytidae > Gambelia > Gambelia wislizenii. The sequence goes on from JAUMIR010000004.1 coordinate 155,160,740, forward strand.
AAAAAACACGAAAGTCATGCTCGGTTGGGCAATAGGGCAGGGAGGAGTAATTAAGGGAGAGCCCGGAAGGGATATGATAGACCGTCAGTGGCTGAAATAAACCCAAGCACACTATTGAAGGGATGTGCAATACTGAGGCCTGCCAAACCAGTTTCTATCCATTTACTTTTGCAAACACGATTGCAGTGACAATGGGACTCATGTGGTAATGTCCTTACAGTGCAACAGTCTAAATCAGGGTTGAGAACTGTGTGGCCCTCCAAATTTTGTTGAATTTAAGCTCCCAGGATTCCTCACTATAAAGATAGAAATGCTGGGAGATTAATTTTGACAAATTTGACAAATCTGGCAATATTGTTAATACACATGCACATACACAAAACATTTGGTGCAAAACTCATTTCTTTTATGAAATAAAATACAATTTTTCAATCAAAAGCCAATTCTTTTTGTACAAATGATTTCCCCTTAAAAAGAACTCTGATTTTAAAGATAATAATCAAAAAGGTGCAAAATGTTTCATAATCTTGCCCAGTACAGAGAAACTGTGGTGGTTTGTTTGTTTGTTTGTTTGTTTAATTCTGGGATATGAAGGGGGGAAAAAAAGCAAAGGTTTACATCCATGGTTCAGATGAGAACTTGGCTTTAGATCCATGCTTTATGTTTTTTATTGGAATGAACAACACTCCATTTATGAACTCAGGAGCAGATTTGGCCTCTGTTGAGTGGTGGCTGGTGACTACCATGTTATTTGGAAATAACATGAATCCCTATGTGTTTTGTTCTGAACTGTAAAAGGACCTATCCAATATCCTGAAACTATTTGAGTTAGGGTTTAACACCATGACTAATTCCTTTAAAGTTCTGATTAAATCTTGGAGTGGATTCAATGTCCCACTGCCTCACCAACTGCCGCTCTCTCTGCGCCCTTATTTCTCCACCCATTATGAAGCAACCATGCTGTAGCTTGCATTCTATCTGTGGAAGATGGATGGATGGCCAGATAGACAGATAGATATGTCTGAAGGAAAATTTGCAGAAACTATAGCTGAATATGTCGCCTTTTCCATGCCCTGCTAGAATGCCAGACTCCTTTACTAAATATTGAAGAAATACATTCAGTTCTAGAAAGCAGCCCATGTGCTCTGTAGTTCTACATAGTTTTGAAGTTTTTGTGGAGTTGCTGCAATGTGGATATTTAAACAGATTTTGCAAGGCTACTAATTGCATGATTAGTTAGCTGGCTGGAAGCAAAGGCAATTGGCATGATTACAACTAAGATCTATCTTTCCATTTTAGGAAGCTTCAGAGAGTAAACCCTATGATTTAGCTCAACTGAAATGATTGCACAGTCCACAGACTGTGATTCAAAATAGTTCCTGTTGTTGTTATTGTTGTTGTTTTAGTGGTGGTCATTCCTGTTTTTCTTTTTGTTTCGTTTTTAAATCTAGAGCCACACAGCTAGTGTTTTCCTCAATTCTTTATACTTTTTAATTTTATGCCTTACCTGACAGCCACAGTGCAAACAATATTTTCAAAACTAAATTCTAGTCAAACGTTATTAATGCTAGATAGCAAAATAGCCAAATGGCTGTGGTAAACTAGCTAGTTTCAACTTTATTTTCACAGCACCCCATCTCCCCAGCCTCTCACATTATTTTCTTTTGAAAATACATTATACTTGATTAACATTAGTATTTTTGGGACCTGAAAACATGGAAGAGAGTAGCAACAATTTTACCTCATGATCAGCACTAAAATTCTGTGCCTTTTCCTTCTCGGGTGCTGCTCCCAGATTATGGAATGGCCTGCCGGACAAGATCCGTCTTATTACCACCAGCTGTCAAGACGGATCTTTTCTGGCAGGCCTTTCCTGAATAATTATCCTGGCCCAAGACTCGGCTGTCCTTTCTGGCTGTGATTGTATGTTTAATTTTTTTTTCTTCTAACTTATATATTTTTAATTATTGTATGTTTTTAATCCTTCATAATTTAATATTATTTTAAGGGGTGGGTGGACTAGGGTATTGTGATTATGGAGTTTTTATATTGTAAGCCGCCCCGATTGCGTTGCAGAGGGGCGGGATAGAAATAAATTATTATTATTATTATTATTATTATTCTCTACTGCAGTTTTGGTTATATATTGGTTGGCAGTAGCTCAATTGAGTACACTGCAGCCAACTTTATTCCTGTAGCCCTTTAAACAATTTACCTGAGCAACATTCACTAAATTTGCCAGATGTTTCCCTAGGGTCTCCAATCCTTCTTTCATGAATTAGCAACAGTGGAGGAAGGTTGCTAAACTCCACCCATCATGTGCTTCCTGAGGTAACAGAAATATTCATTCTTTCTGTGTGGGCCAGAAAAAAATTATAACTGTGAGAAGAGATATTATAAGCAATTAAGCATGGAAATGTGATGAAACTATTGGCTGGCAACTCCCATGTCACTGTAGTGGTGAATCTGCCTCAGTTTTTAGCCTAAACTTCAAAGGGATTGTCTAAGATGCTGAATACTATCCCTAGCCCAAAATAGGATAGTGAGAAACGGCAGAACAACATTCTAACTAAGGGCACAATTTACAAAAGACTTTTCTAATGGTTCTGGTTTTACAGGGATTATGACTTTGACAGTTGCATCCTCCTTCCAAATGCCACAACCGTTTATTATTTTAAAAATCTTAAGATTTTCCCCCATTATAGCTCCCTAGCCCCTGCATCTATCCTTCTGAAAATTTACAGCTATGTGGCTTGGCACACCTTTATAATAAGTGCTGTTTTCATTAAAAAAAAATAGGGGGAAGGCAAAGAGCAAATTACTTAACACCCTTCCATGAATACCCTTTCTTCATGAATTGCTGCACATCTTCTAAAATTGTGCAGAAAATGGACAATGTGAGAGTCATCCAAATTAGAATGATTAGATTTGAACACAAATAGTAACTGGACAACCTCTATGAATATTTGACACATTTTGAATGTGCCCAGTTGGATTGTTGTTCATTATAATTCTAACTTAAGTTTTTACCCAACCTAACATAAAATGGGATTAGACATTAATAACATCAGATTTTATTTCCTTCATCAAGCATATGCTTACCTTAACTAAGATGCACCAAACTGTGATTCATTGCTACTGCATTGCATCTCTGCAATTTACTTTTCATATTAGTAGTTTTATGGTAGCAAATTTCTTTTTGTTGTTTATTGTCAAAGTACATTTTGTTGCCTTTGGCGATGCAGAACACAAGCTTGCTTCAGTTTTATCCATCAGCAGTTTAATTTTGTTATTATTATTGTCGATCATGATGTACGATGCCGAAAAACACAGCTTGAATTTTAGATATTATATTAAGACTTCATAGATTGTTGGAAAGAAACCTAATTTGTTAAATACAAAAGGCAGCTATGAGATAGATTGTGGAGAAATAAATATGGAATGTATAATGTTATTGTTAAGCAGCCCTCATATTTTTGCCTCTAAGTGTACAATTTAGATTTCAAGGGGGAAATATTAATGAGTGGGGAATGGAAGAGATGCATTCTTGTGATCATAATGTATTGTGGTTTGGGGTGTCTTAGTTTGTGTGTTATGAAAGATATTTCCTTAATTTTTTTTGTAGATTCAAGTCTAGCAATTAAAATACTGCTGCTGGTGAAGAAACATATGGTGATTTGTAAAGCCATACAAATGTGAATAGATCACATTGCAATAGCAGTGAAAATGCAGTAAAATGTAAGAGATACAAATGACAGCACAACACTACAAAATGCTAGAAATGAGCATTAGGTTTTTCACAGTTTTTTCTATATTAAAAAATGCCTTCACCTTGTGAAAATCTTTACTTATATATCTAAATTGTTCTTGGTGATATTATGATATAGCCAAGATTGATTGGCTGTGTATCACTATATATTTATCTTACACACCATGAGATCACTGATCAGATTGGATCATTTGTGAAAATGATCCAGAAATGAGGAAGCAGAGCAATGGAGAAGCAACAATGTTTAACCAGCAATAGTCAAGGACAAATATGTTTTAAAAAATGGGGAAAATATGAATACTGCCCCCACCAAAAATGGACTGTCACACACATAATCAAGGAATGAGGGAGCAGAGAAATGGAGAAAGAAAACAACCACACTTAATAGCAGTCAAGGAGAAAGATATTAAACAATTTGAAAAATGCCAACACCACTAAAATTGACACTTACATTCAAAGAAGGGGTGGGCAAGTGTAGCAGGCCCCAGTGTCACTTTTATGGCCTAGGATTCTCCAAGTGCCATATGGACTACTGAATTTTTTTAAAAAAATAATTTGTTGGAAGTCTAGTTCTGGTGCTCAATTTTATTTATTTTTTCCTTGCTTCTTTGTTTTTTATGTTAAACCTGGAGGTTTTCTGGAGCAGCGATGCACTTTTTTGGCCACAAAAGAATCAGTCTGGAGATTCTGACAGTATCAAGGTCCTTGAAGAATCCTTGGAGAACTGTATGTTGCCCCATGGCCAAACTTTTCTCAAGCCTAGTGTACATTTGTACTACGTGAGACTGATATACAACTGGTGTTTTGTAACATAAAAAAAAAGTGGTATGTTGGTGCAGAGAGGAGAGACCATCCATCATTATTGGTATCCACATACTTCTCTCCTCTGCTTTCTTCAATAGAGGCTTTTCAGGTCCAGAATGTCAGTTCTCACATGATATGTATAGAGTTATGCATTATAGCATGCACTCACCCAATGTTGAGGAGTTGCAGAACCAAATCCAACAATATGTCTTTGTTGAAAGAAGTATGGTGAACATTGCACTTTATCTGTGCACCACTTATCTGAGCTCAGTGCAAAGTACTGTCTTGAACCTCAATAATCAAGAAGCAGATAGCTCCAAGGATTTTCTCTTCTCATATGTAGCTGTACAAGCATGAAGGTCAGCACTGGAGATCCCACTCTGAGCTCCTCCATAATTGAAAATGTGGATGGCAGGATCAAGAACTTTTCTATTGTTTGGTCTGCAATATTTCCCCATGTAATGTGCTCTGGCCCTGTCTCCTGCTCTTGAGTAGGCAAGAGGATCACTGAAGTCTGTCTAGCTGCCATCACCACTATTTCATCCCATGTGACTCAGTAAACTAGTGGGGGTTAGTGAAGGGTTTAACTTACACTTTTCCCACCTCTGACTCTGCAGAGACTTCGCCTTTCCCTCTTGTGTGAGATGAGAACCCTATATGCATATGCATGCACACACTGAGAAAAGCCACATGAAGAGAGCATGGAAAAGAGGAGACCTTTAAAGGAAAACTTTTATTCTAAGCAAGCAATCTTCCATTAGCAAAAGGTATCTTGTACATTAAGGCACCTTCCTTCAGATGTCATTTGCAAGTAGTTACAAAGTTACAAAAACAGCCCAAGTCACATTCAGCCGATGTCATGATTGGTCCCAGATGTTCCTGCCAAGTTCAGTTCTGTTGTATCTCTTTGTGACTGATTGTGTTTGAATTATTTTGTACTTGCTAATGAGTATGTAGTGATGGGTTACACTACCTTCTCCACTCATTCAAGTTATAATTAAAAATGAAAGGCTTTCAAGATGACTACCAGGACACGAAAGAGCTAATCTTTCAAAAGAAGTACGATAAACCTGTATTATTATTATTAATAATAATAATAATAATTTATACCCTGCCCCTCTGCTAAAAACAATCGGGGTGGCTTCCAACAATTAAAACATTATAATAACGACTAAAAACACCACCTACCCCCACCCTCCCCCATAAAAAGACATTAAACAGTATAAAATTAAAACCATCTAACTAAAATCACATTAAAAACAAATATACACATTATTAAATAAGCCAGGAGATGCAGCTCCTGAGGCCAGGATCTAATCAGGAAAGGCCTGCCGAAAGAGATCCATCCTTAGTGCTTTTTTAAAGCTACTCAAGCTCATCATCTGACGGATCTCATTCAGCAGGGTGGGGGATCACATAGGTTTGGTTTCATAAGGATTTAGGTATAGTTCCTCTCTCCCACCCCTTATGGTAATCCATACAAACTTTGCTGCTCCAATATTTGTTGAAAGCTGACCATCTTAACTGCAACTTCATTTAAAGATTGAAGTATTAAAATCAAGGATTCTGCAGCCAAAAGACAAATCTCTTGGTGTGGCTGTGTCATATAATTAGAAGGGTTACAAGCAGCTGATTTTTGAAGGTTATCCCCATTGTTTTCCAAATCTGGAATGTTATTAAAGCGACAGTTACAGTTCTGCAATAATGAAGAGGGAGTATGTTTTGTATCCAAAGTCTGTGATACCTTATTTGTAGCAGACAAGGAGAGTTCTGGAGCAGTGGGAATGCTACTCATCTGCTGGAGTAAGATAAGCATCAGTCCTCTTCTGTTTCTCTGCTTTAGGAGTTTCAGGAGCTTCGGTCGTTTTGCTAGGCCTGGTCTGGGATCTTTTCTTAGCTTTGGTTGACATATTGTTAGATAAATTTGTTGCTAAGTTTGAGCAGAAAATTAGAAGGATTTTACGCATGCAAAGATAATAAAAGCAAACATTAAGGAGGGAGCTCTTTACAGCAGCACTAGCACTAGTCACCATTATTTGCCTGAAGAAAAATAGGCTGGGGGGGGGGTTGGCCATTTACTTTCCCCTTCAAGTCTTATGGTAGTCAGTTACAACATAAAGAAAAAAGGGTCAGATTTTTTGGTTTATTGGGTTTCCACAGTGACACAGGTGGTTGTGTGACCGTTCCAGTACTGAATCTCTAAGAAAAGCAATTTGGACCTCATTAAGGTGGTCCTAGTCTCATTAGTACAGAATAAATTCATAAGATCATTACCCTTTCATTGTTGATGAGATTATTACATTTTCCTCATCTACTTTAGCTAGTCTATGTCAAAGTGAATGAGCTATGATTTCATGCTCACTTTGTGGCATAGGAAGTGGTGACTGATTATTGGTTGAAGGTTCTTTTCCGTGAGTCTAAGTATTTTCTTATGTCTGCATATCATAGAATCATAGAGCTGGAAGAGACCACAAGGGCCATCCAGTCCAACCCCCTGCCATGCAGAAATACACAATCAAATCATACCCGACAGATAGTCATCCAGCCTCTGCTTAAAAACCTCCAAAGAAAGAGATTCCACCACACTCCGAGGCAGTGTATTCCACTTCCAAACAGCTCTTACTGTCAGGAAGTTCTTCCTAATGTTTAGGTGGAATCTCTTTTCCTGTAGTTTGAACCCATTGCTTCATGTCCTAGTCTCTGGAGCAGCAGAAAACAAGCTTGCTCCATCCTCAGTATGACATTCCTTCAAATATTTAAACAGGGCTATCTTGTCGCCTCTCAACCTTCTCTTCTCCAGACTAAACATGCCCAGCTCCCTAAGCTGCTCCTCACAGGGCATGGCTTCCAGACCTCCCACCATACTGGTCACCCTTCTCTGGACATATTCCAGATTCTCAATATCCTTCCTGAATTGTGGTGCCCAGAACTGGACACAGTATTTCAGGTGAGGTCAGACCAAAGCAGAATAGAGTGGCACCATTATGTCCCTTGATCTAGACAATATACTCCTATTAATGCAGTCTAGAATCAGATTGGCTTTTTTAGCTGCTGCATCACACTGCTGATTCATGTTCAGCTTGTGGTCCACTAAGATCTCTAGATCCTTTTTGCATGTACTGCCATAAAGCCAGGTGTCACCCATCTTATATCTGTGTACTTCATTTTTACTGCCCAAGTGAAGTATCCTACATTTCTCCCTGTTGAAATTCACTTTGTTAGTTTTGCCCCGGCTTTCTAATCTGCTGAGGTAATTTTGGATTCTGATCCTGTCCTCTAGGGTATTAGCTACTCCTCCTAATTTGGTGTCATCTGCAAATTTGATAAGCATACCCTCTATTCCCTCATCCAAGTCATTGATAAAGATGTTGAATAGCACTGGGCCCAGGACAGAACCCTGTGGCACCCCACTAGTCACTTCTCTCCAGGAGAGCATTGCAATGAGCATTGTGAAAAGAGTACATTATTTCCCTTATAGCCCAATTAATCTTTTTTGAAATCAATCTAAGTACTGTATCTGCTAGAACTCAGATTAAACACAAGCTTCTGGAAATGGTGTGACAATTGGATAATGCTATCTCTGCTTCTGAAATATCCACAATCAATAAAAGAACCTTCTTGGCTTGCCTTTTATTTGCCTATGTATCTCAAAGATATGTTATAATTTTAATCATATTGAGTAGCTCAGATTCTCAAATGCTTAAGGGACCAGGTTCAAATCCAGGAGATGATTTCCCAATGGGAACAATTTGGACCATCCCCAATACCTGAGGAATGCTGTGTGAACCATACTGCAATAGATTTAATTGTTGCCGTCGGCAATTATAGAGGAAAGATATGGAGGGGGAGGGGACTTGTTTATGTGCCAGATTGTTGTCAGTGTGCTTTACACAGAGTAGAGGTTCTGTTTAAATAATGCAATTTATTCAAACCTAAAAACAATTTTTGGGTCAGATCCTCATCAAAAAGGTGATGTTACAAAGTAATGAGTTATTTACTAAAAGGATTAGATAAGATTACAACTACAGTGAGTTCCATTTTATGTACTTATCCATAGTTGTTAAGACAAAACCATTTGAAAGATAATGTATGTTATCTTGGTGATCCTGACTAATGATTGTATGTTTTATTCTGTGTTTTCTTTTGTGTCTGCTCAATGATTACCTACAAGCAAAATTTCCCTCCAACTTTGACCACCTCCTCATTTTCCTCTCCCTTTCATCCTTCCCCTTTCTCTCTTGTTCATCTTTCTTTTCTTCCTTCAGTGTCACACTAAAATTATGCACCTATCTTCCAAAAGAGATGGACTGGTCTTCAGTTCTGCTCAGTTTCTAGTAGGCAGCAGGAAAGCTCTCTTTTGGTTGGTGTAATATTCTGGCTAACTCCACTTGAGCCAGTACAAGTCCTCAGTATATTCTGAAGAACTTTATTAAGCAAGCAGACTAGATCACAGCATCAATGTCAGGACTAAAGGGTTTTCCTAGTTGCCCAACATAATAAAAGCCCACACAGTTCAGCCATTACAAAAGCTTTCTTACCATTTGTCAGGGAGAAATTCCATCTTCACAGCACTACCTCTTCTTTATCCCCTGTACCAGATTTCTTACAAGAATGGTCTTGGGCTACTGACAACTCCAAATTCCTCCTCAGACATCTGCTCATTATTCCAGGCCGCAACTATATACAATCCTTATTTACAAGCATCCCACCCAATGGTATAGTATAACCCATCATGCTTCATTACCAAACATAAGTCCAAGCATGTCAAACAAGCATGGAAGGACCATGGCTGGATCATGGTCATGATAATGGGCTTTTTAATGCCCTGCATGTCAATAATGTTTGCTCTCTGTTCTAAATCAAGTGTTGAAATTGTGGCTGAAAATCCAACATGACTTTTTTCTCCTTCCCTCTATGCCACCCAAAAAACAAAACAAAACAAAATAAAACAAAGCAAAAAAACAACATTCTGGAGTATTTCCCTGTCCTCCAGATAATGTTTGGTGTATGTGCATGGGGAAGAGTGGGAAAGGGAATCACAATCCCACCACACACACCAGTTCCACTGAGAAAAGCAGTGGAACAATACCACTGGATCCTGGTGTTTGGTTATGTTTGTCACTCAGAACATTCAACTCTGTGGTCATGAAGCTGATTCATATGTGCTAAATAGATGTGCTAAAGGTGTTCAAGCATTGTTCCTGTTATTATTTCTAGAATGCTTAAAGGTATGGCATTCTACAGAGTCAGGATGAGAACTAGGCTAATAAGTTTCTCCTGGCCCACGAGTGGCAAAACTTCAACCAAAGAGCTGACAGGCAGGAAGTGATATGTGTACATTTTCATCAAATTAATACATCACATTTGCTGCAATTTTCTTCTTCAGGCATGTACAAGATGAAAGGCAGCTATGATCTTTCCAGCAGAAGTTCAGACAAGCACAGCTGGATTTCCCTTTGTGCTGTGTCAGCTAGACTTGAACACTGATTAGTTTAAGCATTCCTTGATTAATGGTTTCCACCCCTACCCTGTCTGTCTTTGGAGGGTAACAATGTCTCTTTTTTCTAAAGTTATTTTCAGATTGTCAACAGCTTGCAGTATGCATTCAGAAATTTTTGCAATGATCAGCTCTTTATATGCCTAATTCTGCTTTGGTGTACATAGGTATGATTTTGGATCACTGATCAGACATGAATTAGCAATGTTGTCCTTGAAATGAGAATGTAAGTGAAGGCAGGTTAAAACTAGCAATGGCCACTTTCTGTCTGCTCAGGGGGAATTGCATTTTTATGAGAAACCAAGATTTCTAACAGAAATCTTAATATCTGCACAAAACTGCAATTTCCTGGATACCTAGAGGGCCCCTAGATCTTTAGTAAAAGAACAGTCTGTTTACATACAGAATATCCCTTGTTCTAGATAAAGTATTGGACTTATAGTTTGGAAAATTACTTATAAAAATAATTAGTTACAGTTACAAAGTCTCCAAAGTATTTTCTATCCATCACCATTGCAGGATTTTTTTTTTAAATAACTACACTGATTTCTTGTTATCTGCTAGGGTTTGGTTCCAGGACAACCCACCCTCCATGGATGCCAACATCTGTGGATGCTTAAGTCCTATTATACACAGTGGCATAGTAAAATGGTGCCCCTTATATAAAATGGCAAAACAAGGTTTTGTTCTTTGGAATATGTTTTTCTTGAATATTTTCAAGCCATGTTCATAGATACAGAATCCGAAGATACAGAGGGCCAACTGAATTTCATTTCTCATTCCCCAGGATAACTAAAATAATTGGCTGTGACTCAGTATCACCTACTTAGCTATGTAACTATCTTAGTTACATAGATTAGTAGTGTTTCCTGGCCTGACCCCTGCCCTCAATCCCCACTTAATGGGAAGCTGCCACAGTGAGCAACAGAGGTCTGTTCCCCTGTGAAATGGGACACAGTTGACTGACATTGCCACTCCCCTCCTATAAGTGATCTTCAGGCAACAGTCAGAAGCAGGATCCTTTTAACAATTTCCCCTCACATGGGATATTGCTTGCAGGAAGGGGAGGAAATGTCAGCTGTTTTCTGACCAACAGAGAAATAAATTCCTGTGACTTGCAACAGCTGCTGCCCTGTAAATAGGGACTGGGGGAGTTTCACAGTTGTGACACATCCCTAAACTAGTGAATGCATAAGTATCATAAATATGAACTAGTTACAAATGTTTAACTCTAAGTTACACATTCATAACTGCCTTAGTGAATTCTTGCCATTATTTTTAGTCACTTTTAAAAAAGAAATCTGAATGCTGCAAACTGCTAGCCTGTAGTAGTAGTAGTAGTAGTAGTAGTAATAATAATAATACTGTCCTTCTTAATGCCTGCTTGAAAGCCCAGGGCAATACTGTGAACACAAGCTAGCTCTTCAACTATACACCATTTCTTGTGACCACACCCCTATAACTATACAAGTAATTGAGCTGCCAGATTATTGCCCGGCGGCTCCTTTACAGCCCATCCGGCTTTCCCCCAGCCCCCGGCAGCCCGCTGCCCATGTGGTGGCCAGCACAGAGGCCACCATCATATTGTCTTCTTCCCAGCATGCTCTGCAGGCCAGGAAGAGGGCACAAAAATGGATAGACCAATCAGGGCAGGCCTCCCCTGTCCTGATTGGTTGATTCCAAGGGGGAGGTGGGCTTTCCTGCTCGAGCAGCAATTTGATGTTGCATTTCACGACATTTTACAGCAGCCACTTTACAGCTGCTGCTTTATGATTCTGGGGTCGGGTATATAACCTGGCCCCAGCTCCAAGCAGCTCAGTTAGCTTGCCAGGAGCTGAAGAAGGAAGATTGTCAAGGAACCAGGAGATGGAGTGGGCCTGGCATGGGAGCAGCAAAGCAGGCATTGGTTTTGGTATTGGCAGATGGAAAGGATCAATGGTGGTGGTAGCAGCTAGTGCCTAGAGGAGGCATGGTGGCAGAGGCCTTCAGTGGAGGCAGCAGGTCAACGGCAGCAGCGGCGGGCCAGAGGCAGAGGCACCTGCCATAGATGACAATGGGAACCAGAGGCAGTGATGGCAGAAACAGCAATGGCCATTAGTGATGGTGGAAGTTGGTGGCGGTACCAGGGGTTTGAAGTTTTGGGTCAGAGGGTCAACAGCCAGCATTAAGTAAATAATTGGAGTCTGGGGCAGAAGCAGGGGTGGGGTGGAGCTGGTCGGGGCTGCAAAGGGGATTCCATTGTGCCATGGGGGGGGACAAAGAAGGCTGCTTGGGGCAGCATCAGGTCTCCGGGGATCTCCATCAGGCCATCTGGGATTCCTTCCAGGCAGCTGGGGAGTCTGCTGGGCCAATGGGAAGTCTGTTCAGCCACTCACTGGTCCACTGGGGAGTCTGCTGGACCACTGGGGATTCAGCTGGGCCATCAGGGAGTCTGCTGAGGGGGCACCAGGGAGTCCACAAGGCCACCAGGGAGTCCACTGGGCCACCAGGGAGTCCACTAGGCCACTGGGGAGTCCTCTTGGCCACCAGGGAGTTCACTAGACCACCAGGGAGTTCACTAGACCACCAGGGAGTCCACCAGGGATCTCACTAGGCCTTTGGGGTGGCACCAGGCCTCTGGGGGTAGGCCCCACTGGGCCACCAGATATTCCACTGGGCCACTGGGTGAGGCATTACTGGACCACATTCCTGGACCAATTGGGAACCACACTTCATTGAGGGAGGGCTCATTGTGAGGAGGGGAGGGACTCCTGGATCTAGCTGGTGATGGTTGCAAGGACAGCATCATGCCTCCCAAGAAGGCGATCTCAGCCTCATAGCCCCACACCAGGGGGAAAGCAAGTAGAACCCCTAGATCCTGGGGAGATCTCATTCTGTGAAGGAGGTCAGCCTCGAAGGGGATGCCAAGTGATGAAGGGAGGCTGGCCAAGCCTAGGGTCCCACTGCGGCCATTCATGGACAAGGATCCTAGCTCTGAGGACCTCTCAGAAGTGGTCTCAGATGTTGTGGAGAAACTGGGCAAGATGGGGAAACACTTGTCTGGGGGTGTACGAGCGCCCACTATGCAACATAGCTCTATGGAAGTTAGTGAACCAGGGATGTCCAGGGGCAGTGAAGCTTCCAAAGAGCTTGTAGCAGGGCCGGCCAGGAGGGAGTGAGGCTGGTGTTCCCTGTCATGCAGCTATAGTCCCTTCTGGGGGTTGACTCACTCGAGCTCTACTGAGCGGGATTCAAGTTATCGTAGGAGCAGCAAGAAAAGAAGATGCACAAAGATGAAGCAGAGACACTGCTCATGGGATGGACTCGGATACTGACAGAATTTCAGGTGAGTCCTCTGGGGAGGAAGATTTGAGCAAATTCAAATATTGAAGGACAGGGGTGAGGAAGCCAGGAATGCCACAGTATAGAATCCTTTTGCATTCACAACAAGGGTGGGGGGGGGAGAGAAAGGATTCTCTCACTCAAGAGAGGACAGGGGGAGTCTCCAGATGCAGGCCTCACAGCGTTCAAGAACAAGGAAGACCACCCTGGAATCTGCTTGGATAGGAAGGTACATTTCAAGATCCTAAAGGGGCATTGCATTGATGTCTTCTCCCTCATAAAACGACATGGGAAGAAGTGAGGGTGCACAAGAGTGACAAGAAAAGCTGTGACAAGGGCAAAGGGGACCCTGTTGAGTGCACCTTCAGCAACTGGTTGATGGGATATGCAGTTTTCATGGGGGTGGTGAAAAGGTTTTCCCTGGCACCTGATCAGTCATTTTCTGAGCATACTCAAGGCTGGGGCTTTGGCTGGTGATGTGGCAGCCATTTAGTATGATGGAGAGTGTTGCAAGTGGGCATCGTGCAATGACATTCACAGGTGGGATCTCCTTAATGACAAGATCTGGCTTGTCACGGTGGGGCCAAATGCACAGGGAAAAGGGGAGTTCGCCAAGGCACCTTGCAAAAAAGAGGGAGATACATGGTTTGCTTGGAATACAATGCAGGTAAGTGCTTCAAAGCCAGGTGCAAGTTTGAGCACAGCTGCAAGTCCTGCTTTGGCACACACCCTAGGATCAACTGCACATGGCAGTCATTGGGGCAGCAGTCCTTTCAGAACAGTCACTTTGCTTCAACCAGCACAAAGAAGGAGGCAGGGTCAGGAGCCAAACGCTTGGATAAGGAAGTGCCAAACAGAACTGAGCCACTGGGTACTGGAGGAGGGGCATGGCATTTACCCCTGTCAAGCTGCACACCCTCCTCCCCCTTCTCAACCTTTACCCCAATAAGTAGGCAACTGTCTACTTAGCTGATGGGTTTAGATATGGCTTTTGGATTCCATTTGTGGGTCCCCAGATAGCTGAGACTCAGGCAACTTAAAATCATCATCAGAGCTGCCTGATGTTCTAGCATGCAAAATTGATAAGGAACAGGAGGCAGGGAAGGTGGTGGGCCCCTTCGCTGAACCTCCGATGGAAAACCTCAGGATTTTGCCATTGACAGACCTTGGGTGTTTGGTTGCAGCAGCATGTCTGCAGTAAACAATGCAATAAAACTTGAGCTGGAAGGAAATGGGATTCTCCTCTAGCTAGTTCTACCATAGTTTTGTGTGCCTGCCTACAATGGGCAAGGTAAACAGCAGCTCCCTCCAGAATTCCTTATTGAGCATGCATGAGCAGCAAAACAGAGGGTAAAAGGAGAGTGGAGATAAGTCCATCTCAGCCCACCCACCCCTAGCATGTTAAAGAAGCAAAACCTATAAGACTGGCCACTAAAATGGAAATATTAAGAAAAGTGGAGTCTGGTAAAAGAAAAAGTCATCCCTGGATGTATTTTGGAAGAAGCCTTCAGTAGGTCTCTAGAAGGTTGAAAATGTTTTTGCTTACTTATTCAAGACTGTGTGTGTTGGTAGTTTTGAATAAAAAGCTTGCTGAAACGTGTTGGGCTGCTCTTTTTTGGGAGGGTGTAGGAATGTATCCCTATTCTTTCCATGTTGTCTCTGGGGTCATTTACACAGGCAAATATTCCCCTAAATATACCGCTAAGATAGCTCATAGTTTCCATGGATCGCAGCACAGCATCACCTCATTCAGAAGGGGGAAGGTAAAACACCCAAATACAGCGTGCCAGGGGATGTCGCTATTTTTGCAGGAATATTTGCAATGTAGTGCTTTATTGGCAGTGTAAACTAGCATTCCGCTAAGGGTTAAAGCACAGCTGCATTGTGATTGGTTGATGATGCAGGGGTGGACTTAAAAGAGGGGCAGGGAGGAGGCAAAGACAGTTGCCATTAGAGAAGAAACTTGCAAAAATCCTGTCTGCTATTTTGCGAGCCAGTTTGCAAAAAAAAAAAAAAAAAAAAAAAAAGGATTCCCAACAACTTCAAAAAAGGATTCCCAACAACTTTCAGGGAGCATTCCTTCTCATCCTCTCTGCTGTTTTGAAAGTATGTAAAAGCTCGTTTGTCACTTTTATCCTGTGCACGGGGGAGGGAGAGAAACCATTTCACAAAGGGCTGTAGCAAGCTGAACTGCTATTTTCCCTCTCTCTCCTGATGCTTGGGGCAGGGAGGGAGGGGGAAATAGAGAGACAGAGAGAGAGAGAGAGCAGCTGGAAAAACTTGCGATCCACGGCATGGCAGCAAGGTGTTTTAGCAGAGAGATTACTCTCCCTCTGCTTTATGGAGTGAGTTCATTTACAGGCAGATTTACAGAGACACACAGAGACACACACCCCACACTTATTCAAGTCTGAACTTCAAAGCGACATAATTAGAAAAAAAAAAAAACCTGACTGGCACAGCTGTGGAAAATAATTAAACCACAAGTTATAAATCTGCTGTGTAAACCGGCCCTCTGACTCTGGTACCAAACTTTTTAAAAGAAGTAATGCCCAGGAAGATGTGTACTTCATTAACTGAGTTATACCTGCAGTACCTTGATTATTGGGGAAATGAATAAATTGCAAGTAACTAGTTACAAATATGTCCAGTGTGCTGGGACTAGGTAGGAGATGATGGGAAATATGCCGGAAGGCTATTTCCACTAAGAGTAAAGGAGTACTAGGCTAGTTGGACAGAGAGTCTCACCTGATAAACACAGGGCAGATTCTTATGTTCCATAGTAGAAAGCCTTGACAGCCAAACTGGTATAAAACCACCAAAAAATGGTGGTGTATCTATGCTTTATTGATTCTTCGGCCTTTCTGGAGTTTCTTTCTCCAGTGTAACTGTATTTTTACTAATCACAGCAAACTTACTTAAATGGAGTCTAATCATCAAGCCATCTAATATGGTTATGTCTACCCCAACTAGTACCAGCTCTCTGATACATCAGGCAGAGGTCTTTCCCGGCCATTCCTGGCCCACATTTTAAACTGGAGATGCTGAATAGTGAATCTGAAACTTTATGCACTCAAACCATATGTTTTGCTGTTTAGCTGTGGCACTTACTGGTCAACTGACCCACAGACTACTTCTGTTCTCAAAAGAGGTGTATAATTTATTAGGGAGATCTAGCAACGGCCTCCATTTGTGCAATTATATTACTCCCAAATTCCCTACTGAACATAGTGTTGGAAACATTTCTTTTTCTCCTGACAGGGCATGTAACCTGGAGTTTAAAACGGATATTAACATATAATATACAGAAGAAAAATATGTGAACTCAACAAAGATTACTCATCATTGTGTCAAAGTTATGTTACCTTGACTATGATTTCCATAGAGCTATAGTGACACTTTACACTAAAAGATAATGATGCATTCTTTCATTGCTGAGGGCTGCCACCATAGAGAATTCTGCAAGGAAAGAATAGACCTTGATAAACTATCTACAAGTACATTGTTGGCGTATTCATCTTTGATCCTCCTACATTTTATTTTATTACAATGTGGAAGGCGGAACTTGTAAAACATCCACAAGGTGTTTTGTCTGTATATCAGATAGATTAGAAATGTCTCCAATGCTCACACTGCTAGTGTTAAGGCTGTCTTTTCTCTGCTTGTTTTAACTATGCTATTTTTCAGGTAAATGGCTCTTGGGTTAAACATACATTCAGAGCTCACTTGCACTGTAGTTGTATAACCACAGTGCTGGCTGAGAAACAGAGCAATAGAGGTGGGTAAACTGCCCTTAGCTCTGTTTAGAATTAATGGCTGTTCATTCAACTTAGAGGAGGCATGAATCCAAGGTGGAAAGCCCTGCTTAAAGATATGTGGACTGCACTGGCATCTCAGGTGGCTCAGAATCAAGATGGTCTGAGGCTAAACAGGATGGCAGATTTTAAAAAATGTCAACAGCTGATAATTACTATACTGGAAAAGTGCACACAAACACAGTTTTGTCACTGCCAAAAAGAGTAAAAAAATGTGCACAGAAAATGCATACGTTTTGGAAAATGAATACAAAAATATATCCAAACTTTTAGGCAGATTAATAAAGAGCTCTGTAAACCAATATGAATATGGGAATGGAACAGGAATTCTGGTGGACAATTGAGACATGTGAGGAGAATGAGATTTTTGGCATAGTTTTGTAGTCCTAGGGAAGACATTAGAAGCTTCAGATAGTGAAGTTATGTCATTTTTTTGCCTGACAGGATTCTAGCAGTTCCAACATCCAGTGCTAACACAGCAAAACTTTAGTACAGAAAATGCAGCAAACATCATCCACTGACTTTCATTGTCAGGACTGGCCAGTCCTCCTCTGCAAGTACAATTTCAAACTTTTGGTGGTCTGAAATCTCATTATATTTCCCAGGCTAGCATTACCTTCATCTCTTATACACTGTTCTCCCATTACACTGAACATTCCAGCACTGCTATACTCCCCACTGCTAGATAATGCCACAAGAATAGCATACAGGCTGGATACATGTTCCCCATTAGCAAACTATACAATTACACATCCCATCATCACCTCACTACACCATAAACTCTCATGGCAGGCAAGCTGTATGTGCCAGCACCTGACAGATCCAAGGTGATGTACAGTAACAGGGTACATACATTTATAAGTAGACATCTAGAAAGTTCACAGTTATCAATATCCTCTCATTCCACTTTCCACATTCAGTCCATGCCTAGTTCAAGCCTTTGTTATGGAATAGAATGAGATCTGTCACTTTATTTGTTATCTATTTTTCAAATGTAGGAGCCAGCATAGTGTAGTGGTTTGAGTGTTGGACCACAAATCTAGAAATCAGGTTTTAAATGTCAGCTTGGCCATGAAAGTCCACTGGGTGACCTTGGGCAAGTTACATACTCTCAGCCTCTGAAAACTCCATGATTGATTCACATTAGGGTTGCCATAATTTGGAAACAACTTGAAGGCACACAACAACAGCAACAATGTTTCACGTGCATGTTTTAAATGTTACACATTGAACACATTTTCTGGTCCTTCAACTAAAGTGTGCTTAAGCAGTGTTCTGTGAACATTTGAAATACAATTTTTTTTTTCTACGCACACTTTTCAAATCTGTGGATTTTCTGGGGGCGTTTCTACAGCCATTAATGATCATTAAATTTTTTGAATTGAAATTGTATCCAACCCATGAACAGCACATGAATTGTAAACCAAGTCAAACAAAGAAACAAACACACACCTGGGAGTTTTACACTAACTCTTCCCTCCCCATGTTTCCCCCCCCCCCCACACACAATAATTCTTCCCCTGTGTTTCAGGACATCTGAGTATAGGCAGAGTACTGTGGAGGAATATCCATTTTCTTCCACAGCAGGTAGAAAACTATTGTTAATTATTCATCTTCACCTGATGTTCATCTTCATCTTTGATCCCCAACAAATAAGCCAATTAGGTTTCATCTCTACCCTGTAGTGGGAGAGCAACCTCTGGAAAATGCTATTTAGTTGAACAGATGAACTAGAAAGAATATTAGCCTCCAAGCAAAGAGGGTGGGGGGAAGAAACAGAAGGAAAAGAAGGCCTTGTGCCAAGCCCTGACACTGCCAAAGGCCTGGCAACACCAGAAAAATAGAATGTCTTCTTGCCACTACAGAAAACATATCATGGTAAGTACCTGAGTCATTTTTCCTGTGGTGAAAGAAGACATCCTGCTGGTAGGACATAGTTGTATTGTGGTTTGTTTTTTAAAAAAGTTCTATGGTGCCTTGGCTCCCATGCTAGGAAAAAGGCAGGATATAAATAAAATAAAAACCAGAACCAGAGAAAGAGAAGGGAGTTAGTATTACCTTCTATACCAGTACTTCTTAACCTGTGGTTGGTGGACCCCCAGGTGTTGGTAATGTCCTCACAGGGGGTTCACGAAAGCTTGAAGGCTGCTTAGCCCACATGATAGGCGCCAAGGCAAAGACTGGCTGACTTGGCCTGTGAATTGCCATTCAATCCACTCTAGTCACAAACTTGTAGGAAGAAGCAGGAGAAAAGTCTTCCCTCCCCCTCTAGTGTCTTTGAGGAAAGGTTTAATGGATGGTGTAATCGTGTTGTTGTGGTGGTTTTAAATCTTGAGTTAAATCTTGGGGGGGGGCAAGATATTTTAAGGGTATCCCTGGTAAAGAAATGGTTAAGACCCACTGTCCTATACCTTTACTTGTATGATGGAGAGTGGGCCCTAGCCTAGTAAGGCTGATTCCTTTTGGTGAGGGAAGGACAGATAATTAAAAGTAGTTTGGTCAGTCTGAGGATGAAATAGTCAAGCATTTACATCCCTATTCCAAAGCCTTTTATTTTCTGTACACACCATTCCTAAGTATATATATGCATGTCTCCAGTAAGCATTTGAACCAATTGTTTCTGTGCACTTACACATTATTTTAATAGCTTTTTTTTTTAAAGATAACAAAAGCTTGAGGTGCTGGGGGGGAGGGCTTGTGGGGGAAAGCAGTGAATATTGCTTGCTGGCATGTCAGTCTCCCCTTCTGTGCAATGGTGATGCTTCTGGGGCTGTCTCATGCCTACTGATGCTAGCAAAGGCTTCTACATGGAATCCCACTGCACCCTTGCCTCTGGTAGATATCACTCCTGATATCAGGGCCATATTGGGTGTCCGTGCTCTGAAACACAAAGAAGTTAAAGAATGCATCCAAGTTGGGCAGCTGGTTTTGCAAGAGACATTGCATCTTCCTTCAAGGTAATGAATGATATGAATCCTGAGTTGATTCTGTGGTAGGTGGAACAATGGAAAAAATATATTTTTCCCCTTGCACACAACAAAATGAAGGGTGTTTTCAATATCAGAGCCCATTCATGTATTTCATAACTAATTTTTGTTCATTTCTGGAAATATGTAAAATTCAACTATGTTAAATGTTGCCTTGTTGTATGGACTATTAAGAAGTAGTAGCATTGAATGGGTTGTTCACATCTTTTTGATCCACTCACATGTCCTTTTATGCAGTCATGTGTTTATCTTCAGAAAGGGAAAATATGATAGTTCTATGTGGAGCCTTTTTTGCATAATTGACAAAAATAAAATATGTTGAAAAAACAAGTGTTTGATGGCCCCATTCTTGGGGTGGAGTGAGTACTCTTGTGGAGGTTGGAGAATCTTTGATAGGCAGTCTTGCTGTACTAAGAAAGTCTTTCTCAAACAAAATCTCCCCTGTTGTGAGATTTTTTTCATAGCCCTATCTCTTGCACATTGCCATGTGCCAATTATCATTATAACTATTCATTTTTATATAGCTCATTTATGAGGTGTTCAAAGTGATTCACATACACTTGCTGTAAATCTTATGGCTAGGAGCCTATATAATACTTGCAGAGTGTAAATCTGCCCTCATGTATTTACACAGTAATTGCCATATACAGTTGTCCCTTCACATTTGCTGGGGTTTGGTTCCAGGACACACACACACACCGTGAATACTCAAGTCCCATTGTATGCAGTGGCATAGCAAAATGGTGTCCCTTATATAAGATGGCAAAATCAAGGTTTGCTTTTTGGATTTTTTTTTTTAAGAATATTTTCAAGCCGTGAATGCTTAAAACCGTGAATACTTAAAACCGTGAATGCAGAGGGACAACTGTAGTACCCTTCTGCTTAATACTGACATTACTTTTCTATCAGTGTGTGTGCTTATTGTGCCATTGTGCAAAGGGCACTGTGATTGAAGATTGCTTCTTCAATCACAGTGGTACACTGAAATCATTGACTTATGCACTATCCAATAATGTGCAACTTGTTAAGGAAAATGCAACATGGGACATACAGTGAAAGAAATAAAATATGTATGTGAAAGTCACAATGACTAAGCAAGAGCAATTATGGGGCTACACAGGTGAAACTGCTAATGTAATCTAGAAGGCCTGAGAGCCAAGGACAGAGGTACTGAATGCAGATTGGAAACACCTGAGAATCATTAAGTGTACAAGGTGAAATGTTGAAATACATGGGTTGGTCTTAAGCATGGATGGAACTATGTGGACCAATCAGAATGGAAGTACACACCCACTGGGTGGAAACTAACTAGTGGGTGGTGATAAACAATGGCTATAAAATTGCAATGTTTGCCAATGTATTTGTGTGGAGTAGAGGTGATGTAGTGTATAGAGATTGTGATTTGTTGACCATATAGTATATTTATATAGAAGAATAAAGTAGGTTTTATATAAAACTACTGAGTTGCCTGAGTGAATCCTGGAGACGTTTTGGAGACACCTGGGGAAGAGTGAGAAGGCTTGGAGAGTTTGTCAGGATCTTCAGCCTATTCTCTGAAACTCTGCTGCTTTGGAGGAAAGCATTAACCACTGATCTAAGCTGGTCAGCTCTGCTGCATAACAAGGTGGTGAGTTAGAGCCAGAGGTGAAGAGCTACAACTCCCATCATCCCTGTGTGGCTGAATTCTGCTTGACTAGACCATTGAACCAATTGATGAGTGGTGAATCAACTTGTAGGTAAATCCAGTGGATTCAAAGGCTCTGCTGTAGTTGGGACTAACAATAGGATTTGAATCCATTTGAAATGGACACAATTATGGGAGTCTATTTATGCAACCGTGAAATGAATCCGTTGGCTGCACAGCATCTCAAAAAGTACAACCATATGTGTAAGGGAACTTATACATGTCTATGACACCAACAGGATTCCAGCTAATGATAACCCTGAAGGTAGATCAGTATTACTATTACATATTGCAGGTAGGAAAGGGGAAAGCTGGAAAAGAGCCTAATACCAAACTGTGAATTCATATCCAATGTGAGATTTGACTTTCTAGTTGTGTGCAAGTTGTGTTTGTGTGTACTGGCAAGTGCATGCATGCTTAGGAGGCTATCCTCAACCCAGGGAACATGTTTTATGTAATCTTTATGAAACTCCAAGGCTGTTGGTTGAATACTGTTTTTGACAATGAGGACAATATTTATATAAAGCACCAATCAATTCTCTCCAGTGATGATACAGCATCAATATTATCTGGTTGCATATGACAGCATCATTGTAGTCTGCCAAGTACTGTAAATTACTTCAAGAAGGTCCTAAAAAGGTAAGCACTAAGCCAGCCAAAAGAAAAGATTTAAATTCTCTTTGACAACTGCAAGGTATAGTACACTGGAAGGAACAATTTAAACCACTTACACCTTGAAGTGTTCTAAATTAACTGTAACTGGTCATGTTAAAAAAGAGAGTTCTTTATGTCATGAGGAAGGAAGAGATAAGTGAAAACCTTGCTCAATGTTCAGCAGTTATCCAAAAAGAAAATAGGTAGGGAGAGAATTTGTTAGATGTCATAATATGGCATGGTGGTGGGAAAGGAATAAGTGTTCTCACCATACAGCCTTTCCTGTCATTCTGTAACTGAATATTTGACTCTGTCCATAAAACTGCATTCATATTTGGAAATTCTGCTTTAATAAAGCAAATAAAAAAGATGGAAACAAAGTATTCAGTTGCTTCGGGCTCCACAAAACCTCAGCTGTCATCACTATTGCTGCTGTAAGATGTCATCCATTAGCAGCAGCTGAGGGGCTAAACATGCTTTTCTCTGAAGTCTCAGTTTCCTTCTGATTATTCTTACATTTGTTGTTCTCATTTGCTGTTAGTATGGTGTATAATAACTTAATGGAATGGTGGACTTCAACTTAACCTGTGAATTCACCTTAACCTGTCTTACTTGATCCCTTTGCATTTCTATGCTAAAACTTAATAATAATAATAATAAAATTTATTTATACCCCGCCCCTCTGCTAAAAACAATCGGGGCGGCTTCCAACAATTAAAACATTATAATAATGACTAAAAACACCACCCACCCCCACCCTCCCACATAAAAAGACATTAAACACAATAAGATTAAAACCTTCTAGCTAAAAAAACACATTAAAAACTTCCCTATTGTTTCCATGGCTACGACCACCTACTACTTGAAAAGCAGCATTACATGTTTGGAGCATGTAGTAATAAAAACCATACATTCTACAAGAATGGCTGAGATCCTGCATCAGGAGACAGGGCATGCACCCCTACAAAGTCCCAGAGAATGCCATCTTGGCATCCATCCAGCTATAGGCACAGAGCTGAGCACTTCTCTGCTGTCGTTGCCCTCCCCTCACTCACCACTTGCCATTACTGGCCATGTTGTTGGCTGTGCAGCACATAAAATGTAGGTTTTGAAAGAAATTTTGGTCATTGCACAAGGAAGGGAAAGAATTCTGACCTCTATAACAACCAGGAGAAGAAGGGAAAGGGGGGGGGGCATACACAGGTATAAATTGCATTTACATCTGTGTATGTTACTGATAGGAGGCAAACTGATAAGTTCTTCAAAGTGATTAATCTCCATTTCAGTTCAAAGTTTAGTATGAACATGTCATTCCCTATTAGTGTCAGGTAGCCTGGTATTATGCATGGTGGTATCTAGCTTGGTCCTTAGATGCTCATAGCTGGCTTCCTGTCATGAATGTGCTGGACATTTGTGGAAAAGATTGAAATGTTGTGCATTCCTCACCTGCCTATGATATTGACTAAGGCTGCTATCCAAACTACAGAGTTTTTTTCTGCATTCTGTAAATCTAGATGCAGTCCTGTACAAAAGCTTTAGCCAACCAGGTCCTTTCCGGGTATTTTGGACCACAACAACCATTACCTTTGATAATGTCTATGCTGCTTGGGGTTAACGTGAGCTATATGCTTAAACATCTGAAGGATACTAAGTTGAGGGATAATGTTATACTAGGGATGAAAATTCATCAATTTCCTGACTGGGATCAAATTTGGAGTTCCCCAGCACCTCAAGAAACTTAGGCAGGAATTAAAATGGCACATCAAAAGTTGCGAGAACTTTTTCGTTCCCAGCACAACATAAACTACATAGTTTCTGAGAACTGCCCAAAAGTTTGATAAACAGTGCAGACTTGCAGTCAAAACCTACAATCACAGTCTTTTTTTTCTTTTTTTTTACTACACACAGAAAACTGCATAGCTTCCAAAGGAGGAAGAAACACCCTCACACCACTTACATTACTTTTCACTAGATCTTTGAGGAAAGTGCAGAAAATGCCAAAATAATTGCACACCATACCCCTATAAAACAATGTGGTGGAGTGTTCCTCATTGGAGCTGCAGCCTTTGCCAGTCTGAAAATTGCATAACCCAACTTGTAGAGAAACTCAGGCCAACTGAAACTACACTCACCCATGGTTTTGCTGTGCATTATTGCTGATTTTGTGCAATATTTTGTTGTGAAACATTTCTGTTTTCTATGTAAAAAAAAAAAAAATCCAGCATTGTTGCATAACAAAAATGTTTTGCATAAAATCAGCAAAGTTGCACAGCAAAACTATATGGCAATTAGTTGTGCAACATTGCTGACCTCTATGTAAAAAGGTTGTGCAAAATCATCAATGTTGCACAACAAATAGCCACATGGTTTTGTTGGGCAACATCACTGATGTTGTGCAGTGTTTTTTGTTGGGCAATATTTTTGTTACATATTATTTTTATCAATGTATACATTCAAGAATGCAAAACAACATACAGGATTAAACTATGGCACAACTACCTAAACTAGCTACAACAATGAGCAACATAACATCCTGGGGATGTGTGGGGAGGGGAGAGAAGAAAGAAAATAAGAAAATAAGAAAAATAAAGACCAAAAAGACTATGGTTATGATTGTTTGGTAAATATACTTGTTCTAATAACAAATATATTATAAATTCTATTAATCCTCTACTTGTTCAAAAATACACTTCTACCTGCTGTTTTTTCTACTATTCTTCAAATCCTGTAACTGTGAATCTCCCCACTTCTTTATCAATTACTAGCTCCTATTCTTTTTAAGATCTATCTAATGATTTCTCTCTAAGTAAATTTGTCAATTTGTCCCTTTCTACAATATCATAATTTTAATAGCCAATCTTCCTGTTATGGAACCACCTTATCTTTCCATTTCAGCACATATAAAATTCTGGCTATTGTAATTATATATTGTATAATTTTTCCATACTTCTTCTCCAATTGCTCTTCCATCATTCCCAATAGAAGAAATTTTGGCTTTGATTGAAATTTAAGTGTCAACATTTCTTCCATCATACCATGTATAATAGTCCAATATTTTTTGCCTTATCATAAGTCCACCTCATGTGATTTTGTTGTGCAACATTGCTGTTTACTATGGTAAAAAAAAAAAATCTTAGACAAAAAACACATGTGACTGCCTGAAAGCAGTCCTTTCCATGTCAAAAGCTGCAGAGTTTTCAGATTAAGCTGCATATTTCTCAAGAGGAGCTGTTTAACTTCTGGAAGACTATGCAGTTTTCTGGGGAAGTTGCACAGTTTTCATAGCAAAGCTACACAGCTTTCCCTCTCTGAGGGAAAAAAATAATAATCCCCACATGTCTTGAAGCTATGGGACAG
Organism: Gambelia wislizenii; assembly: GCA_030847615.1. Taxonomy (NCBI): domain Eukaryota; kingdom Metazoa; phylum Chordata; class Lepidosauria; order Squamata; family Crotaphytidae; genus Gambelia; species Gambelia wislizenii. Next base: position 155,186,628 of record JAUMIR010000004.1, read on the forward strand.
AAAAAGTGCTTCATTGTACTTGACATCTGTAAGGACTTGAATAAATCAAGATTTACCAATGCTATGTTATACACATTTGGGAGTCAATACTTCTGAATAGATATGTATAGGCTCAGACTATGGATTGCACCCCAAAGACACTGTTATATTATTATTATTATTATTATTTAAAAAAGAAATCATGCTAAATTTTTTCAGACACAATTTTGTTATTTTTATTCCCTGGTTTGTTCAGTCTTTGATGACTTGTGGCTAACTGGATGAAATGATAACTGCAAAGTACTGAGCTCATATAGTTAGAAAAGAATTAGATCTGCCAATATTAGATTTGGGACCGCAAAGTCACACACAAAAGATATTGCTGTTCTTTACATACAAGGTTGTAAACAAAAAATCGCAAATTTTCTCATCCTCATGGAGAAAAGCTATAGCAATCTCTCTGAACATTTTGTGACGAGTTTTGTTTTTTGTTTTATTTTTGGATCCCTTTCTCTTTCCACAAGATACCATTTTTTATACAAATTTTCAAAAAAAAAACCTGTCAAAATATGAGAAATAATTTGAAAAATGTGCAAAAACTTTCTTAATTTCACCCACCATTTAGAAAACTTTTGACATTTTTCATTCTCATGGGTGACAACAAAACCAGCAAAGATTTACAGCTATATAGACACCCAGTTAGATGAAACATGAAATGTAATGGAGCAGATTTCTAAATTTGTAAAGTGTGCTGAGCAGAATTCTTTGGAACACATTTTTAAGAGAACATTTCTCATTTCCCCCCTTTCTAGGATCACAAAAGGAAGACTGCTTTGCAGAATTTTCTTCGGATATATTTTTATTGATTTATATTGGGGGGCCACTGCCAGTTTTCCTTCATAATGATACTCAGATCTGTAGCACTGGGATGAAAAACACTGCCTAGGGAGCCAACATAGTTGCCCAGTTTTCCAATACAGCAAAATACTAGAAGAAAATAGAAACAAACTGTACCTTCAGTTTAATCCATCTGCTGCTATGCAGCCAAATTCACCTGGCTATGTCAAATGCCCATCTTTGAAGGACCAGGTCCATTGTGTTGTTTTTGTCATTGGTGCAACCAAGGTTGAGATCCTTCCTTACAATCTGGAAGGAAAGCTGAGAGAAATTTGACGAAAAACTAATAAGTTTGGTCAGTTTTTTTACATTTATGTTTTGAGCAGCAAACGTTCGATAAGATGATGCTGACAGTAAGAGCTCTTCGGAAGTAGCATACACTGCCTCGTAGTGTGGTAGAGTCTCCTTTCTTGGAGGTTTTTAAACAGAGGCTGGATGGTCATCTGTCACGAATGATTTGATTGTGTATTCCTGCATGGCAGGGGGTTGGACTGGATGGCCCTTGAGGTCTCTTCCAACTCTATGATTCTATGATTCTCCCATAGCACGGGATGGGAACCTGTTGTCCTCTAGATGTTGCTGGACTTAAGTTCTCTGAAAGATGATCAGAGGTAATGATGTTGCAGTTGAGCAACATCTGGAAAGTCATGAGTTATTCACCCCTGCTGTACAATAAGCAGTATGTTTCAAGTTGATGGCTTCCCAATGATACAAAAGCACCAACAGTATTCATTGTAAGATGAATATTGGCTGGACTTAGCTTGGCATTCTGAAAATAGCAAAGAACATCTACCTGGAGTTGACATTCTCCTCACAGATAATTGATTAAGAATTAAGTGGTGTAGTGGAATACACCACATTCTCCCTGACACTGGAATATGTTTCAAGCAGTGGTACACACCTGAAGAGGCACATGTGTTCTTAGATTGCATTTGCTCCATATTTGTTGTCAGTCATGGTGCTTCAAATTTAGGATGATCCCTGGTCCTTGGCTGCAGACTTTATGTGCAAAAATTGGGCTCATCTGGCCCATGCACCCTCCCTGGAGACAGTCTCTTCATTCGCTTTACAGGACTGCTGCTGTTCGGCAGTGGAACACACTCCCTTGGAGCGTGGTGGGGTCTCCTTCCTTGGAGGTCTTTAAACAGAGGCTGGATGGCCATCTGTCGGGGATGCTTTGATCATGATTTCCTGCATGGCAGGGGGTTGGACTGGATGGCCCTCGCGGTCTCTTCCAACTCTGCAATTCTATGATTCTATGATTCTCACTGATAATAATGACCCAGCACCACCCATTGGAACATTTTGGTTAAAGCGTTTCTCAATTTTTCCATCTCAAAATAGCCTTATAGTTCCAAGTTTCCATTGCACATATCCCTAAATTTAGTACAACTAGTCAGACATCCAGTCCCTATATGTCACAGCCATTTGTTTAAAAGAAGCAAATCCTAGTCCACATGTCATGCAGAGAACATTTAATATTGCTTCCCTCAGATGGTGTTCAAGAAAACACCATTCATGCATTCAGAGGGAAACAGCATCAAGGCTGTGTCCACTTGGGCCAGAATACTCCATATTCTGGCCAAGTATTCTGGCCATGGAGCTGCCCCAGATTTCCCCCATTACCTTGCATTCCATGGTGGGAATGGGCAGCTGTCCACATGTGTGTGCTCTGCTATATCAGCAGCTGCCTCCTCCTTCACCGCTAGTGTCATATGTTGCACTCCCTGAGGCTGGAACGGAGGCACCCATCCTTGATCACATTCTGAGGGCCTTGTTGTGACCTCAGGGAGTGTGATGCATGGCAACAGTGGTAGCGGAGGAGCTGCCTGCTGATACAGTGGAACACATGCATGCAGACAGCTGCCCATTCTCACTACAGAACACTCCAGTTTTTCCTGCAGGAACTGGGTTTTTCCAGGTATTTTTAAAAGCCATTTTAAGGGGAGGTTGCCCTAGTGTCTAGTCAGAATTGCCTGAATGTCATCTGGACAGTTTCGACTAGAATCAGAGCCAATACTGTATGTCGTCTGGGCAGCTAGGCATGGGAACCAGGGGAGGCCGTTTCATTCAGCCTGTGCAGACAAGGCTCTAGTCACACCCCTTATATTACCATAGCCAGTGGACACGAACAAGGACCCTATGCATATACTAACATACATATAGAGAGCTCCTCCATGAGTGGAGAAATCCTGAGCAACTCAGGTTCTCCTTTGCATGTACAGAGACACTTCATACAGCTGCAGGATATGTGGCCAGATTTGGAGTTTGTAGAAATGCACCGGGTTTTAAGAAGCATAGTTTTCCAATGCCATCAACATTTTCTTTAATTTAGCAATAGGCAATTGCATGGGGGCCAGGGGCTAATTCCCCCCCCCAGACCTCCCCTCCAAGCTACATCCTCCCCAGAAAGCCTATATAGCTCATTTTTCCTCTGCAGACCTTCTCAAAATCACAACAAGAAGTGAAGGTGTGTTTCTTCCTGTTGCCATTTTGAAAGTGGTTGCAGAAGAAGTATTTGGAGATAGTATGGAGTTCTGGAGCACTGGCAGGGTCACAATATTTTTGTAGATTTTCATGCATTTAAGATCTTTCTGAGGTATTTAAATCAAAAAAATGTCTGCAATTGTTCTATTTTATTTTATTTTTGGCAGGACTGGGGGGGCGGTTGGGGAAATGGGAGCTTTGGGGGCCACAAATGCAGGGTTCAGGGGTCACACTTTCTCACTTCTGCTTTAATGGATGTGATATAGGGCTTAGTTGCCAGTGTTATTAGTAAGTCACCTCCATTGAAGAATGGTTTTATCTGTCTAAGAAACAGTAAAGAACAAGAGTACAAGTCATTGCTTCAGGCTGGCCACAGCACCACCTAAAGCTTACAAATAATATTGTAATAGAGCTCTTCCTCAAATCTCTGGCCTTGTCTACACTGGCCAGAATACACTGGCTTCCCACCACCTCCCTGTCCCAGCCAGTTCTGATCTATGATCTTCTGATTCGAAAGAACGGTAATCCGGAATCTTGTGAACTTTTTTCCTGTCGTGGAACCGGCCCCCATGTCATGTTATTTCAAAAAGAAGCCAGATCAGTATGAGTCTACTGAAGAACAGCTTTATTGACTTAAAGCAAATGTAGAAGAATATGAGAGAGTCAGCATGGTGTAGTGGTTTGAGCATTGGTCTATGACCCTGGAGATGAGAATTTGAATCCCTGCATGGCCATGGAAACCCACTGGGTGACTTTTGGCAAGTCATACTTCCTCAGCCTCAGAGGAAAACAAAGGCAACCACCACCATCCCTAGTTAATCTTGCCAAGAACACCTCAGGATAGGTTTGCCTTAGAGTTGTCATAAGTCAGAAACCACTTGAAGACCCACAACAAATAGTTGGAATTGTGCCTGCTTTCTGTACTTCCTGTTCTGCACCTTCTAGTTCTATTGCTTTTAACAAAGAGATACCCTCACATATTTTAAACTTAGATATTGAGGAACTTTTTAAGAAGCCAGAAGGAAGAGGAGCCACTGGAAATGTATGCAACACCACCTATATCTTATTTGTAATACCGTACTACATTTAAGTTCTACATTACAATGCATGAACTAAGTTAAAGTGAAATGGCAAAGTCTTTTATGTCTTCATTCTTTTCCTTCATTTCATGTGCCTCCATCTCCTTCCTGAATATATATATATATATATATTTGCCTGGTGTTGTATCCTGCATCTATTTGGACTACAATCCCTACCATTTCAGCTGATCACAAGGGATGTGGGGTAGTAGTCTAAAAACATCTGGAAGACAACAGTTTAGACAAGGCTTCTTTAAGTGATTCATAGATCTGTCCAAACACTTTTCTCCTAATGTTTACAATAGAAAGAAAGGACTGTAAAACAAGGAAATACTTCCAGAGGGATCCTCCCTGTCCCCCATACTGCAACAGTCAAATTATTTAACAGCAAGAGACTGCTCTGTCTGCTGGCAGCCTGAGCGAACTTGGTTCTTTTTACAAAACTCTATTAATGTTCTATTACCAGGCAGGTGTTCTCTGAATATTATCCTTCCTGGGGTGACACATTATTAAGAAAAAGTGATTACATTTGTTGATGAATCTGCAAGTCTGCTTCCTGTCCAGTCAATTTATGTGAAGTAGTAATGTAGCTGTTTCTATTTCTAAAATGTGATGTTATTGTCAACATGGCTGTCTGGGTAACAAAAATAAAATTACTATCAAAAATAGCATATTTGTGTTGTTGTAATCTGAATTTGAAATCTGAATAGAGAACAGAACAGAAAGAGCTGACATTTTGAAATGTGCCAAAGAAGTTGGGTGGGATAAGAGAGAAAGAGGTGAAGTAAAAACTAAAGTTTTATAGATTAAAATAAAATCTCCAGCAAATCTGAGCATAATTAAGATGTGGCATTTTAAACCCTATACCCCTGCCCCCAAATCCAGGTATGTGTTATGTATTCACAACTGTTTCAAAACATTAAGTAATTTGTGCCAGTTTGTTGTTTGGACAGGAAAGGAGGATCAGGCAGAATCAAGTCCAGCCACCCTCCTCTCCAGAGGGCCAATATGGAACAGCTACTCACTTTGTAAAGATCCCAAGGTATTTTGGTTCCAAGGCAGGGCAACATTTTACCCAGTCAGAGAAAGGAGCAAGGTCCTAAAGCCAGCCATGTTCTTCTGGCAAATGAGGCAGAAAAATTCCAAATGTTCATCTCCCCAGGAGTATAGAATCATAGAATCATAGATTTGGAAGAGACCTCAAGGGCCATCCAGTCCAACCCCTTGCCATGCACAAATACATAATCAAATCATTCCCGACAGATGGCCATCCAGCCTCTGTTTAAAAACCTCCAAAGAAGGAGACTCCATCTCGCTATGAGGCAGTATATTCCACTTCTGAACAGCTCTCACTGTCAGGAAGTTGGTCCTAATGTTTAGGTGGAATCTCTTTTCCTGTAGTTTGAACCAATTGCTCCGTGTCCTAGTCTCTGGAGCAGCAGAAAACAAGCCTGAACAGCTAAGCATTTGGTTTCCTTTCATGACACCCCAAATCTACCATCTGATGTAACTGTATCATTCTGCTCAATAGGAGGCCAGTTCTGGGAAAGAGACCCTCCACATTCACACAGTCTGGGCAGATGTTCTAGGACGATGGTCTATCAGCAACCTGATAGACCACCAGAGAGACCAGATAGAGATGAGTGTAGCAACACACTCTCGCTTCCAGCTCTGAATACAACATCTGTGATTTTATTTTCTCCATCTCATCACTGATATGAGTTTGGCAGAGAGAGAGAGAGAGAGAGAGAGAGAGAGAGAGAGAGAGAGAGAGAGAGAGAGAGAGAGAGAGAGAGAGAAAACAAAACAGCTACATGAATTTTTGGAAAGCCCTATTTCTCCACTACTCCTCTATCCTCACTGAGGGGGGATAAATGAGGTTAAAAAGCAATATGTGAACACACACAGGAGGGATGCAGGAAAGAAAAATTTTTATTGATAAATATCAACTATCCCATATTTCTCAACAGTATCTCACAATTAAAAAAAAACCAGAATCTTACATATCTGAATGATAATTGTTTTTAAGAAACCCTCTGGCTTTTCTTCGCAAACGAAGATTCAGGAAGGACTGGATTTGTCCTTCGAGCCTGTGCAATGGATTTTTCTGGTGGAGCGCAGCGTGCACAGAACTGGCCTCACCCTTTAAACCAGAGATTCATCTGCCGTGGCCTTGCAAGCATGGACGTGGCAGCGAGGTCCTTGGGCCGTAGGTTTGATTAGAGTTTCCTTCTCTTAGATGGTTGACCTTACAGGGTTGGACGAGCACCATCTGCCCGGGTTTGGGATTAGAGTTTTCCTTCTCCTAGGACGGTTGCCACAAGGCTAGAGAGCCCATCCTGCCCTTTGACACTCTTTGTCAGACCCTTCGGTTTTGACCTGTCTGGCATGGGAGACCCTACCAGTGGCTATTATGCCACCGCCAGCATAGCTCAAAACATCATTAGGGTACGCAAGCCTCTCTCCCACGACAAGGGGGCGTCAATGGAGAGGCTTAAGAAACCACTACAAACAAAACCATTCTCTTCTCCTCAGTTAGAAATATGTTCAAGGAATGGATAGTTCAACAATTATACCACTAGGGGGGAGTTATTGCTCCACTGCTATTCAGTTCCTTTTCTCTCTCTTTCTTCCTTTCTTTCCATGATTTTCTTCCATTTCTCAGTATGTATTCTCTGATGTCTTAATTGATATCTGCTACAGAGATTTATTTTTTTCTGCTTAACCAGACTCTATATTATAGACAAGAATGTCTGAAAAAGATATTATTAATGCTCCCCACCCATGCAGCCAAAGTTAAAGTGAGTTGGGGGGGGGGTGTCTCACTATGCTAGTCACAAGTTCTTTCTCCAGTTTTGGCAATGATGAAATTGAGCACTGTCTTGGCAGGGGCAACGATGATGATGGTATGAAATAGGCCTGTATGTGAATCCTTAAGGCCAAGTCCCTGAACAAACACCTCACTTGGCCAATAAGTGAGCCAAACTCTGTCAGCAAAAAATTCTGGATCCTGGAAAGGCTATTCATTCAGTTGTGATGTCTCCATGTCAAATTTATTACTGGACAAGGATGGTTTCATAATTTTGTGGGTTGTGAGATTGAAACAATGGTGTAACTTTAAGCAAGTGCCTTAAATACACAGTGATGAAGAGTTAGCTCTGTGTGATCTCACTTTGCTATTAACCATAAAACAGTGGCATTAGACATCTGTCTTGTATGCTGTGCTGACAGTCCTGTTTGCAGTGACTAATAGGACCATTTCAAACTGATGTGCATGAGATACTCTTTATAGCCTTGGGTGAATTCCACTGATAGAACATTTAAGTGAAAAACGGGAAATGTAATAATACAGAATGGTGAGCAGGCCTAGACCAGATGGTCTCCCAACAGTCAGGAAAAATGTTTGTTGTCTCTTAGGGACAATTCTATGATAGGCAAGGCCAACATTCAGATTTACAAATATGGATACTTGAGGATATACTAGATATAGGACTTTATCAGACAGACAAAATACAGTGTCATAATGATGCCACATAACAGCAAAAGGACAAACATATCAGACGATGTCGCCCTTTCACGGTTATGCCCAGTCAAAATCCTGTACTTTTTAGTTGATGGCTTAAGCTGTCTACACATCCCCCTGGTGCTTTTGTGCCAGCATTGCCAGCTTGCAAAACCTCGGGCCATTTAACTATCATCACTTCAGTGAGAGTGGCTGGTCTGGCATGAACACTTCTGGGTGAGATCAGGACATCCAGATAAGGTTTGCTCTTTTTATGACACTCCCCAGGTTACTTGGGATTTTTAAAGTGTGCCTAGGTGCTTAGTAGCTTTTTATGTGTATATTTTGTTTTTATTTTTAAATTTACCACATGATGAAGTCTTGCAGGATTTCAAGTGAGGATGTGAATAGGGCTCCAGTCACTTCCTCTTTATTTCTGGGGAGCCTTTGCTGAGAGAGGAAGGTAAGTGTGGGGGGAGCATTCTTTTGCCGGCATAGAAATGGGTTTTTCTATGCCGGCAAAAGAACGTCTTAAAAGGGGTCATCTGATAAAGTCCATTATAAGCTAAGGATGTGGAAGCTTTTCACTCTGAATTTACATGAGTTCTCTTAATCCCACCTGTATTTTCTTCCTGTCCAAACCTTTCCTTATTGACTAAGGTATGTTTCTGACCTCCGCCCCAATTATCTGTATTTTAGCCTTTCACTATTTAAAATATAGGCATTGTTTTGTATGCTCTGTATTTCTTAGACATGCCCTGAATGCCTCATTGTGAAGGTTGAAAGCGAGGTTCACATTTTCTTTTAACATGTTCTGGGAAGTGTGAAAATTCTATTTTAGTCCAGACTGCTGAATCCAACAAACTTTCCTCCAGTTCCTACTGTATGAATATATCACTATATAAGTCTGTGGTGTCTGAAACCAAGACCTCTGTTTCTGTTGTTTCTTGCCCGTTGTTTTCACCACCAGAGTGAAGATGGTAATGTAGCTAACAGCTCAGTAGGACAAAGCTAACATGAGAAGAAAATAGGCCCCCACATACTCCTATTTTTTTAAAAAAATGACTGTCACAATTAAAAAGAAATTTTGCAAATTTCTCTGGGGAGCTAGTCCTTCCTCCTGATTTAACCACTGGCTTCCCTCCAAACTTTCAGTTTAACAAATCCAGCCTCTCCCCCTTTTACTTTTTGAAATTATATTGATAGACCCCAGTTTGCTCTTCTAGACACATTGAAGGCAGACTGCATTGCACAGAAATAATCTGGATAAGCAGGTAATCTAAAGCTATTGACTGGTCAGTTTTAATTTCCCTTTTTGGGAGATGCCAAATTTCCCAAAGAAATTACTTTGACTGGAAGAGAATCTTCCTTTAACACATCAGGAGTAGCAGCAGCAGCAGCAACAACAACAACAACAGCAACAACCTGGATAGCTAACAGGCTACCTTCTCCCAAAAGCTATGACAGGAAGGCTGAGGGTGGGATCAGTTTTAGTGAGTTATTCCCATAATTCTAGTAAGTCTAAAAATAAATTACTCTTTCTAGACCTCTCTCTTCTAAGTTCTTTAATAAATATATTAAAATGGACATTGGGGTTGATGGTACGAGAGCTTGCTTCATCCCAATGCTGCTTGTGCTAAATTTGTTCAGAAGGGATTTGAAGAAGTCTGCCATCTCCATAAGTGTATAAACCTAGTTTCTCTACATATGTTAGGAGAGAGCCAGATCAGTGCAATGCTCCTGCCAAGATGTTTGGGAGTATGTTCCAAAATGGAACCTCTTTAACACTGAAGGAGGCAGGTCTAGCTTAAAAGCTTAGAAGGTCTCTGGTCAAATTCTGTAGCTAGCACCCATGGTAAACTCCATTATCTCTGCCATTGTCAAGTTTTCTGAGTTTTCTGATTATAATGTATAAATACTGATTATCTCAAAGACAAGATCCTCTCTCTCCCAGCATGTTATCCTGTAGTTTGCAAACAATGCACTATAGACAGAAAATGCCATTGATAGGAAATATCACCTTTGAGGCAAAGGTGATCAATGTAAGGCTTCTGTGATGTCTTTCTTAGGTAGGTGCTAGTCTGAGATGCTATCATCTTTGGTTAAATGAAGTGCTAGGGAATATATCTCAGGAAGTATAGATGAACACACTTTGTTTTATGAAGTTCTTTTTCATAGAGAACTTCCTGACATCATGATTATTTTCCCACCTGAGATTCTTTAAAATTAATCCAAACTCAAAGGTAGTTTGTTCTGGGCATGGGGTTTACTTGAAGCATCAACTGAGAGCTTGAGCTGCCTGCCTCTTCCTCCTGGAGAATTCTTACTGAAATGCCTGGTTTAGCTATCTCCATTTAAGCTGAAGCCACTTTTTTGAGACACCCAGGAGGTTATCAGACATAGCAAAAACCATGTCAGAAAAGTGCAATGATAACAGAAACAGGTGACATTATCAGACGACATTATCCTTCAGCATTCCGGGGGCATAGAGTGGGCATGAATAAGCCATCCTTTTTTATTGATGGCTTAACCCCACCCATAAAAAAGTGAAGCTTTGTCTGCATCAGCACTATGCCCCAGGAACGGCTGATGATGTGGTCATCTGATAACACCACCCTTTCTGTTACCGTCATGTTCTTCTGACACAGTTTGGGATGTGGGTTTTTGCCACATTTCTCTGCATCTGATAAAGTCCCTAGAGTCTGGAATTCTGCCCAGAAAATCTCTCCTTCTTTCTTAAAATCCTGGCTCTGTAGAGGACCTTAGGTCTTGTCTGCATTGGCCAAAAATGCCATTCTCACCCTAAATCCAGCACTGGCACTCCTGACAATTTACGGCTACTTCTGGGGAAGGAACCACAACTTCTGGCCCTTAGCCCAATATTGCCCCACACTGTGCAAAGTCAGGGAAAAGTCTGGTGTTTGCTGGAAACCCTGGAGTGGCTCTGGGATCTGTTGGCATGCAGAGAGCTGGACTGGGTTGGAGCTGGAGTGAGGCAGCTGTCCACATGGCCACCCACCCAGCACATCTGTCCTGCTGGCTGATGGATGTTGGTAGCAAGAGAGTGGGAGTTTCTGGCAAGCAAAAGGCTCCAGATCCACTCCCCTGCTCCTTGATTTCTGTGTTAACCTAATTTGGGGAGGGGAGTTTTCTGTTGCTCTTGTTTTTATCAGTATCTACCACAATCTGTCACAAATAAATATCTACGCATGGGATGAGGATGAGGCCATTGCCCCCCCACAAAAAAATGCTGCCCCTTAATGACATTTTCCTTGAGTCCCCAAATTTCTAGCATTGCAGTAACTTAAAACTTCAGTTGAACATTCAGAAATAGAATTGGGACATACAAAGAAAAGGTGCAGGTAAAGTTACCAATGAAATGCCAACACAGTAAATATAAAAGTTCTAGGTGTGAATAATTTTCAGTGTCCTACTCTCTGCAATGAAAGAAATTGGCAGACTGAAGAAAAAAATTATTTGGCAGAGCTAAATTCTCATTTGGAGAAACAATGTACTCTTTTTGTCCTCCTCAATAAATACAGTATATCCCTGGATCTAACAGTATTTCTTGATCTATTATCTCCCCACCCTTATTATAAATATTGAAGGCTGATGAAACAGCATTAGGTTCCTATTGCCATGTTATACTATACCTGGGTGGTCCAGCATGTTAAGTTGGTACTGAAGAGATGCTAAGAACACATGCTGGAAAGACTGTGATTTAAAGGTTACATTAGCCACAAGTTCACATAGTGGCAGCAATGACTCTCTCTTAGCCTCTGCTCCCCTTCAGAAATATTGGAAGGGCTCTGACATGTGTTAGTTTTCATTTTCAGATATTTTAATTACTTTTACTATTAATACATAGACACTATACAAATTACAAACACCAATACACACTCTCCATTCAAACAAACAAAGCATATTACCCTATCCCTCTTTTGTCTACACGTACATCCATGGAGACACACTATCCACAATGCTGCAGCCTTATTTGAGAACTCACGCCGAACAAGTCTTCAAGAGAAACGACACCGCAGAAAGAATCGCAACCCAAAAACATCACCCAAGGAGACCTTCTGCTGTGCTTTTTGCAACTGGACTTGTTTATCTCGGATTGGCCTTTTTAGTCATCAGTGCGCTTGCAGAAAGTGCGGAATGTGTCCTTCCTGAATCTTTGTTTGCGAAGAAAAGCCAGAGAGAAAGAGAGACACTTCATTTTGATTTCCTGTTCATCAAACTGAAAACTTCAGTGTAAATAAGGGGACCCTTGGTATCCACTGGAGTTTGGTTCCAGGACCCCCTGGATACCACAAGCCATGGATGTTCAAGTCCCATTATATACAATGCAAAGTAAAATGATGCCTCTTATATAAAAGGGCAAAATCAAAGTTTGCTTTTTGGAAAAAAGTTTGGGGGGAATATTTTCAAGCCATGGATAGTTGAATCTGTGGATGCAGAATCCGTGGATGCAGAGGATATGGAGGGCTGACTCGGTATAAATCATTTGCCCCTAATTAATATTTAATATCAGTTAATCTTCAAGCTATTTTACCTAACTCAAAATCTTCATTACTGAAAACCTTGGAGTGTAGCTATTCCTTCTTTCTTTTTAATTTCTATAGTTTAAAAATAGTTCACAGTCCTTTTTATTATTATTTTTCTACAGACTTTTCTTTAATCAATACAGTCAGCTTGTCCGTTTCAGCAAGTTTGAATGTTTTAATAATCCAATCTCCTATTGCAGGTGTCTCCACCGTTTTTCACTTTTGTGCATAGATTATTCTGGCTGCTAGGATCATCTAATGCAGTGTTATATAGTTTGTGATCCTGGTACCTTCATCTGGCATGCCTAGCAAGAACATCTCCAGACTCATTGAAAATTTTACACTAAAAGTTATTTCTAGCACCTGCCCCCCCTTATCTGTACCCAAAATGTTTTTGCATTCTCACATGTCCACCACATATGGTAGAACATTCCCTCACGAGATTCACATTTCCAGCAAATATTTTTTATATCCTTTATACATTTTGGCTAATCATTCTGGGGTCAGGTACCAGCAGTGCATTATTTTGAAACACATTCCTTGGAGATCATAGTACAGTAATTCTATTCAACCTTTAGCCCACGTTCTCTCTCACTTTTCCATTTCAATATTGTAACCTATGTTTTGTGCCCACCTGATCATGTACTCTTTTACTTGCTCAGTTTCTAACTCCAATTTTAGTAATATTTTATACAATTTCTTAATTAGGTGTTCCTCACCAGTACAGAGTTTAATTTTGAATTCCTATTTTTCTATCTCAAAACCATATATTTTCTTATAAGGAAATAATCTTTATTTTAATTGCTTATAACAATACCATTGAATTGTAAAGCCAGCCATCATTAATTCTTCCTGTGCTCTCCGTCTATATTGGTCTCTTTCCTTGATCAGTAAGTCTTGGTATGTAATCCATTGCTCTTCCTTCTTTTCCCCCAAACTGTAAAATGCTTCCTGAGTTGATATCCACAAAGACATTTTTTACTCTGACATGTATTATAATGTTATTGCCCTCTATACATTACTGAGAAAAAAGCCAAATAAGTGGTTTTGAACATTCAAAGTATGTATTGTTTTCATCTTAAAAAGCTGCATGAAAATGGAAATCATTTTGTAGTCAAGACTGGAGTGATGATTCTTGACACATCACCTTCAGATCTTTAAAACCTATCATCATTGAGGCAAGCTTTAGAAGCCACTGGATTTGTTATTGGTCATATTTAAGCCAAGAGGTAAAGAATGTTCAATCTGATGTTCATAGATTCAAACTGCAAATTTGCTAGGGTCATAAATGAAATCTGAATGTGCTCCAATTGAGAGGGAGGAAAAACTTGAAGCAATAATAAAATATTGCTAGATAAAAATATACATAACTTGTTCTCATTGAAATATAGGGAACCTGAGTTATGTTTACATAGACTAATGTTTCACAACATTAAGGATCTGAAATGCAGTTAACTTAAATAGCAATTCTAATCAGCTCAAGCTAGTACAATAGATCAGCTGGATTGATGAGAAGGATACATCCACCATGAAAACCCCTGAAATGCCACAACAAGGAAGCATACATTTACTTTTGGTGGTATTTAAAGTGGTGGTAGGCCTCCAAATAATGTTTTCCATGACAAAGTAGAGAAGAGGGGGCTGCAACTCCATTCTTCACTGAGAAACTAGGGACCTCATCAGACTAGCATCTAAAAATGCCATAATTCCACAACTGAGGAAAGCTGAAACGCAGTGGCATGATTATACTTGTTATCGTATATTGCTGCAATCACACAATACAACTGTCATGGAATTATTGTACAACCACCACTAGCAATTTAAGAATGGGAATCTGCTTTCATGGTTTAGCATGGACAAGATTTCGGCAGTTCTTGCAAGAAGACGCAAATGAGGTTAAAAACTCCTAAACCCCCTGATTTTAAAAAGTAAATGGACAAACACACACTTAAATAAACCTAAAAACTTGCAAACAAAATGGGTCAGTTGATAAAAAGAGCATCCTGTGGATACTTTTCATCTTCTCACCCAGACGTTTTCTCACTGGGCACAGGGAGGGGGGAAAGACGACTAGCCATTCATGATATAATCTCGTGATTACAGCGGGACGTGGTTTCGCACACTCTTCAATACTGCAAAAAAAAAAAGTGATATTGGGAGCTATTGACAGTCTCTCCCATCAATAAAAAGCAATGCCTTATTTGTGGCTGGAACACAGATTGACTACACAAAGGCAACAACGTTGTGCAACAGAAGGACCTGTTCACACTACTGTGCTGTCATGTTCATGCAATTTTTGCCACATCTGATAAAGTCCTAGGATCAGAGATCTGCCTGTTAGAACCAGTGGAAAGGTGCAGACATGTGAAAATCTCTCAGTAGCAGATTTCATTACGTTTCCCCCCCCAAAAAAAAAAAATCCACCAGCATTTTTTTCCTTCCCTTGTTTCATATGTTCATAGAATCATAAAGTTGGAAGAGCTCACATGGGCTATCTAGTCCAACCCCTGCCATGCAGGAATATCTAGTTTTGTGTTCTCTTCCTATATTAAGATTTTTACAATATTATTTTTACAATTTTTCTTAATTTGTACATTAACTTTTCTTAATTTGTACATTCACTTACACTATTAATCTAATTTGTGCATATTCCACACACACACACACAGAATTTCTGTGTATTTTTTCATTATTATTTTTTTACATTTTAGCCATTCACATTTTAAAATATGGGTATTGCTTTGTGCACACTATGTTTCCCAAAAGTGTCCACCAAGCCTCACATATGTGTGAGTATGCAAGGTAAAGTGTGCTTTTGTTGTATACCTGAGAAATGAGAAGATGCCAGTTTTATTTGAAACTGTTGAGTCTAACAAAATTTCCTTCCAACCCTACTGGTGAGGGATGAACCAAGGTAGACAATTTTTCAACCCCCCCCCCCACACACAAATATTTGTTTGTTTAGAAAGCTTAATTCTGCAAACCAGCAGAACTTTGCCAGTGCCAAATGATTCACCCCTTCACTAACCAAAGCTACTTAGGATTTCTCTGCCTATCTGGATCTAAATCTAATAGTCTGTTAACCACCTAGAGCAGGCCCATTGATTCAGTTTGATTTATATAATGGTTGACTCAATATCCAGCAGTTAACTGAATGGGTCCACTGTCATTGGGACTAACAATTGGATGTAGGTCTTAACCTACAGTCCTATGTTATAGCAAAAAGTAGGTTTCGTTGAACTAAAGGGCTGTGGCATTACTAAGACCAGTGTCACCCCTCCCTCCAATGGTGTCACCAGGTGTAGTTCACCCTCTCTGCAAACACCCAGTACCACCACTCCTAAAGAGGACCTATTTCTTACTAAATATATGCAGGTTTGCAAACTTATTTGTTGCAAAATTCAGCCAAAAAACTAATGCTGCAGCCTTTATTAACCTCACCAGAAGTAATTCAGCCCATACTCTGTCTGATCAAGATCAAATGGTCTTTGTACATCTAAGAGAAACTGCTGTTCATAGACAGTAACATTAAATCAGAGCTTTCCCCCTATTCAAGTCCCCTCTTTGAAAAATATTTCAAAATAATTCATTTAAACTTCTTTTAAAAAGATCAATGTGTCATTGGCTCTGAAAACCTTTTGGTTTTGCTTTGCCTTTGTTAATATTATATTTTCTACATGGGGAATGTTGCTAATCAAAGCAATTATCAGCTAACATGCCACTTATTGAAGTTTTATCACTCTAAAAAGCTAATCAATGACTTAGGGAATGTTGAAGTTTTGGCTTACCTCACCTTATGATAAAATGCAGTGCATTGGTACATAAACTGCCATGATATTGTTCTAGGTTAACTCTTTAAGGACCATTATTTCAAGAAGGAAAAACAATGGAGAGGAACACATATTGCCCCTCTGTTGAATCTCTCCACCAATGGAACCAGGGGTGGGGATATCTCCCCCCCCCACAAGTCCTTTATGCAACAGTTAAACCTGCCTCAGAGGGCTGAGAAGCTTTCTTGAGGACTTTGGGAGAGGGCATGGAGGGTTGCTGGGGCAAGACTGGTGGAAGGAAGCCCAATTGCACTTTACAGGGTTTTCAATCTCCAGTCTTTGTTTGATGGTGCCAGTGTACATTTCCACTTGTTAGCATATAGGAACCTTGCCACTAGTATCATGTAATGCACCACCTTGTAATTTAGTCTTCTTAGTTTGACTTTTAAGAGAAATGAATCTGTGGCATCAGTAAGTCTGCTGTTGCCTGTTCCCTAATGGTGTCACCTAGTGTGGTTCAGCTTCTCCAGATCCCCCTAGTGCTGCCACTGGAGTGAATATAATGACATGCTGAAGGCATCCATGAATGAATAGCAATAGGATGGTGCAATTCAGAGCATCCATCCATCCATCACTTTATGTATATCCTGTATTTCTCCCAGGCTGGGACTTAAGATGTCTTACAAAAAGGCGGAGAATACAATAAGATACATATAGTTTAAAAGCATACAAAAGTAAGCTTAAAACAGTCTTAAAAATAACAACAGAACAAAAGGAAATTATAATCTTACTTTAAAACAAATTAAAACCAGTACAGTACCATAAAAACTGTTTTTCGTTAAATTTAGTTTCCAAAAGCTTGCTGGAAAAGAAAGGTCTTCATCTGTCCCTGAAAGGAAAATGAAGAAAGAGCCATCCTAACTTCCCTAGGTAGGGAGTTCCAAACTGTGGGAGCAGCCACAGAGAAGGCCTTTTCCCATGTTCCCACCAGTCATGTCTGTGAAGGCGGTAGGATAGAGAAGTGGCTCCCTTGTAGTTCTTAAAGCTTGACCAGGCTCATAGGGGAAGATATGATCCTTCAAACACCCTAGGCCTGATCATCAACCTCCTACTACTACGGAGGATTTCATTGTGTCATTGTATTCATTTATCTTAACTTCCAAGATTTGAATGGATTTGGGTCAGTGTCACAATAATGCATTGCAACTATTATATTTTAACTGAGTCTTACTTCTTGTACCTGTTCTATTCTCATAGCAATCCTGGATGTAAATTCAGATGAGAGACAGTGGCTGGGCCAAGGTCACCTCCATGGATTCGTGTAATAAAGCAAGGATTTCAATTGAAGTCTACCTGTTGATAGTCTAATGCTTTATCTGCCGGGTTGCATCTGGTCCAAGGTAGACATCAAACTCTGACCTGAGGAACTGTGCTGATGTGTGCTAAAACCTGATGTGGACCCTTAAAGATCCAATCATTGAACATACACATTCCTGACATATGAAACGACTCCTCCTGATGCTGGGAATAAAGAGGACAGATAGCCCCCCCTTTCATTCTTAACAAATATGGAAAATATTTTACTAGGTGAGTCTGTCACACAAGGGGGCTTACCAGCTTGCTGGAAGGCCAGTTTGTGGCCTGGCTGGCGCCCGCCGACACTTCTCCTCCAGCAGCCTCTGCCAGCTGCATGGCCAGCTAACATGGGGCTACCATCACCTACCTTCTCCTTCCTGGCCGGCCTTATGGCTGGTTGGGAGCACAAAATGGCAGGCCAATTGGGGAGGGCCTGCCTTGCCCCAATTGGCTCATGCAGAGGAGGAAGTGGGTCATCTGGCCATGCTTTCTGGCACAGATGGATGATGGATTTGCCTGTGATGGGGGCCAGTATTTAAGCCAGCCTTTGGCACAGGCTACTCCAGTTGGGCTCATTGGAGCCGAAGAGGTCACATTGATGGAAGCATGGGGTGGGGAGGCCCGAGGCACCCAGAGCAGCAGCAGAGGAAGGGCATTGGGCCCATGCTGCTTTCAGCACCTCCCCCCCCCAATATGCCAGCAGGGAGCCAGTGACCGACTGCTGCAGTGTGGTGGATGCCAGGCGCCCCAATATCTCATGGAGGTGGTGATCCTCATCTTGCCTCAAGGCTAGTGGCTGGCGGCAGCTTCAGTGGCCGAGACGGTAGGGCGGCAGTGGCATTGGCGGTAGTTGGTGGCTGTGTCTATTGAGGAGGGGAACAGCACCGGCAACCCACGGTCTGGCACTTATCTGGGCCTGCAGCCACGTGACACAGCAGCTGTCCTCCCTGGTAGTAAGGAAAAGGGGACAAGGTGGCTGGGGATGGAAGTTGGTGTGGTCCTCCTCCTCTCCCCCTCCCTTTCCTGTTTTCCTTGCAGATCACTTTATCGGGGGGGGATAGCAAGCTCAAGGTCCAGAAGCATTGAGGGTGGGGGGTAGGCCTTCAATGGGCACAGCAGGGGTCCTGCCTCCAGTTCTCCCTTTTTGTGTTGGTAGTTCTCCCCTCATCTTAAAAAAATTAATTACAATAACCGGAGCATCAACAATTGCACAACTGCATCACAGCAATTTTGGCCTTTGGGCAAGGCGGGGGTGAATGAAGCCTGGGGTAATCAGCAACCAACAGCGGTGGTTGATGGCTGGGAGGGGCATCATTGGGATGCCACCATAGCAGGCCACTCAGACACGGCGGCACTAGACACACAGCCACAGCTGGCCACTGCCCCAGTCAGTGGCGAAGCTTGGCTGGTTCTGACTGTGCTAACACCTGCAGTGGATGTGCTCAAGGCCCAAAAGACTATATATATATATATATATATATATATATGTGTGTGTGTGTGTGTGTGTGTGTGTATATATATATATATATATATATATATATATATATTATATGTATGTATATTATATGTATGTATATGATACAGTTAACACATTGCACAAGGTGTTATTCCAAAACGCACTCCTTGTACTGATGTAACTTTGGGTGACACAATTGTGGAGCTTCCAAGTTCACTTCGAGTTCTGTTAAAATGGGTAATTGTGGCAGCAATGGTCTCAACCTTCGTCATTGTGCACAGACCGCTGTGCACTAGAGCTGTATTATTTTGTAGGTATGGATTCACCCTTACAACACATGTTCCATTGTTTCCACCAGGGGATCCAGGTTTGCTGGGGAATACTTATATAACAGGAACAACATTTGGTGATTATGGTAATTGGTGGTGGTGATATGATAGAGGTCAGCCACCATATCCATGATTGGGTAGCTGTAGTTTCACTTAGCCACTAAATAAATGAATAAATAAATAAAAATAGGGATGTCATCCCAAGGGATTCCAGGTCCTCTTCTGGGTCTTGAGGTAACGGTGCAACCCGGGGATTCTGCGGCCATATTTTATGCTGGGGAATGTGGGGACTAGCATTGGGCTTCTAGGTCTCCAATGCACAGGTGGAGGCCATTGGCTATCTGACTTAGCTCATCACCAAGCAGGAGGGACAAGGCCAAGGGACAAGGCCAAGGGTACCCAAGAGGAAGGACGGGGAGAGGATGGTGTGTTGGGGGTGCACAACGGAGGTAAGTGTGCCAGGTACCATTGTTGTTTTATCAAAGATGCAAGGCCTGTGGGAGGGTCACCCCGGCTGACTGCTTGGCATGTGGGTTTCGCATTCCGGGTGAGGGCCAGGTGGGGCAGCCCTGCTGCACCTCCGAGCAGCTACAGGTGATTGGCCCAAAGAATTGATATAGGGAGGTGGAAGGCAGGTTTGCTGGCCCCTTTTTCAAACACCCAACACCCAACCTGCGTTTTCCCCATTGGGGGTGGTGCCAAAGATGTATCCATGCAAAACCATCTGTCCGTCCAGAAGGGTCGTTAGTCTGTGATGCCCTCCCACTGGAGCCACACCATCCGACTGCTTCAGGTGTGCAGGCATGGGCACGTCATGGCCAAATGGGATATCCAACCGGCTTTTTGGTTGCTTCTGGTACACCCGGAGGATCATTGCCTGTGGGGATTCAAATATTACAGCATGGTGTGGCCCATGGGCTGCTCAGTCAGCCGTGCGGCCTTTGAGGCATTCAGCATATTCCCGGGGTGGGTCCTGCAACACAGTGGGGGTCCCCCTTTTGTTCCTCATTACCTGGATGAATTGCTCATGTTGAGGCTGGCAGAAGGTCCGGAGTGGAGTTTTCTGCTTTCTTCCTTCAGGCCATGGTGGTGGAGATGGGTGTGCCCTGGCGCCAGACAAGATGGCATCCTGGGTTTGTTTGGGGGATACAGCATGAATCTGTGCTGGGCATGTCGTGTTAACCTGAGGACAAGCTTGTGGTCCTGCAGGAGGAATTGGATGGCCTCCTGGGGCGGGACTAGGCCACTATGTAGGAAGGGCAGTCATTTCTGGGACAGTTTAACTTTACCTGGGCGGTGACTGCAGGGAAGGATTCTGTGTGAGTGGGCACATCTCCTGGGCGGGTTAGGTCCCTGCATCACCATGTCTGCCTGTCAAAGGGGGATGGGGGCAGACACGCAGGTCTGGCTAGCCTTCTTAGAGCATTACAATGGGACCTTGGTGTGGCACAGTCACATGGGGGGTTGGTAGGTACACTCCGATGCAATGGGTAACTGGGGATTTGGGGTATACTACGACAGCCACTGGTGTCTGCAGCTGTACCAAGGGAGTGGGGATATGGGAGTGGCACAGAACCTCATGTTGTTGGATTCTTTCCCATCCTGGTGGCTGTTGCCCCATGGAGGGATGGATTCTAGGACATGGCTAGTGGGCTGATTGGTGGGGTGCACTTGGAGTCTGGCACCAGTTTCTACACCCGGTGCATTCCTGGCATGGACATAGTGATAGTTGACTCACTGTCTTGATTTCAGGGAAAGGGGTTCCATGTGCTGGCTCCAGACGCTGATTTAGCTGCAGTCTTTTTCCTGGATGAGCTCGGGAGCTTTGGGAATGAACAGCGACTCAAGGTATGGCAGACTCTTCATGGCGGGAAATGCTGTAGATGATTGGAGGAAGAAGGCGCCCAAGGCAGCAGATAGCAGACGATTGGCATCCTATGGCTGCTGGTGCACTAGGTGGGGTGCTGCAGAAGTTATGCCAGGTGGGCAATGAGGCCCTGCTGTGTGGCACCACCAAGAAGGGGAGAAGGTGTCTGTTCCTCCAAGCAGGTTCCTAACGGTGCATGGCCAGGGGCATGGGCCCTCGCTCCAGCATAAGGATGAAACAGTGATCATGAGGGATCAGTTTGTGAGCGTGCCTTACAGGCTATGAGGCCCTGGTGTGTTGTACCACCGAGAGGGGAAAAGGTGTATGTTTCTCCGAGCGAGCTCCTGAGGGTGTATGGCCAGGGGCATGGACTGTAGCTCCAGCAAAAGGATGGAACACCAATCATGAGGATCAATTTGTAAGTGTGCTAAAAGAGGCATTCAGGAGTGAAGCAGCCACTGCAGCACCGCTGGGCGGATTGTCAGCAGAAGGCTGGGGTGGCACAGAGTACGGACACCCAGAGAGGATGATCGTGGTGCAGCTGGTTGGGACTGTAGGGCTGCCTGTGGATGGTGGAAGGAATGGTTGGCAGAAGGTGGTTCCCATAAGGGAACGCCTTTTGTGGCGGATGACATGGGTCCTGATCTAGGTTAACGGGGGAAGGGGGTCTCCTTCAAGTTTAAGTTTAAGTTCAAGTTCACAGAGATCCCTCTCCCCCTTTTATTGCTTAATTAACACTTTGTTTACAGGGGAGGAGAGAGTGTCAGGAGGGGTGGTTTGGCCAACAGCTCTCTCCTCCAGGAAGGTCGGAAGTATCCGACAAGAGTCCGTTGACCAACATTGGGTTGGGTAATGATGAGATCACGACCCATGCATGAATGCCTACCATTTTGCAGCCATCAGCAAGTTCTGGCCCTTTATTGCGAATCATCATCTACTAACCTATACCTAACTAATTTTCTGTATTTTGTACTCAATACAAATGTTTTCAAGTAGTATATGGGGAAATCACTATTATACTGCAATACAATCTTGTGTATCCCATGTTAAGTTCAGTTTAGGAAGTTTTCCTGCATGCATCAGTTCTTCCACTCCCCCTTCACTTTTCACTAGGCAATTTCAGCCAACTGGAGCAATGGGTCATTCATCAGATGACCTAATTTAAATATTATTACTCTTTGTCTAAGTTAAGGCTCCATGCTGCTGTCACCGTGTTAGCAATCTCCTAGCAGTCTGTTAGCAGTTTTTGAGTCCTTTTTAGTTGAGTCATCATGTAGCCGACACCGCTCAAGGCTGGGTGAGTCTTATCCTACCCTAAACCCTCTTAGTAAGTTAGGGACTTTTAAAAGTTTGTTTTAATATGTAGATTAAGACTGATATACCTTCAGTAAACTTTGATATGCTTTTTAAACTGACTTCTTTGTTGTTTTAATGAGTCTAATTGATTGGGTGATCAGACCACAGATTTAAATGTTAATTGAGCTGTGTCTGCATTCTGATGTCCTGCTCTGCTTGCTTTGAAAGAAAAGTGTTTTTACTTTTAAAGAAGATATTTTTATTTTTAAAAGGGCTAGATCCCTGGAATTTTTAAATACATTTTTAATTTTAGACTCATACCTCCAACAGCTCATTACACTCGATTATATGTGTTTTCTTTAAGGGAGGGGAGAGGGGTTGTACGGTCTGGGTCTGAAATTAGGGAGCCTGCCACCAAGTTCTGAATAGGTTAGGGAAACGGTTCTGTTAAAATACAAGTCAGGTCCCCACATATTTTAACAAAAATTCTTGCTGGTGGGTAAGACAGACTTGAGGTAACTGAATAACCCACAGTATGAGTAGTAGCAGCTTTTGAAGTATGCAAAAGAGAAATGCTAAAATACTCCCACTGGGGAACTGCCAAAATATGTATGTGTATATGTAAATATGTAGGCAAATTGTGCATGTATATGTATGAATTAATTAATTACTTAAATCCCACCTTACAACAAGGAGCTTATCTTCATGGGCTAAATACCCTGGCTTGCCATCATCTCAGAGCCCTGCAGTCCATATGATGCAGGGCTTTTACCCTGTTCTACCCCCAGGCAGTCCTCACCACCCCCAAGCCAGATATTGGGCTGAGATGGGGGCAAGCTGAGGTAGGGCCCAATAAGGCATTTTACAATAATACCTGGGTTAATCTGTTACTACCAGGCAAAACTAGACTGGGTTCCATGTTTATGCAGGGGTCTGCAGGCCCCCAGTATGTGAGCAAGGCTGGTCACATGCAGGGGGCTTGTCACATGGTGCAGCTGGCTTCCCCTGGACCTGGCAGAGCAAGGAAAATAATGGCAGCTGCAGCAATGGGCCAGCATTCTGTTTGGACTCCAGCCTCTTTAGTCAAGGTAATGGGGGTAGAACAAGCCAGCTCTGCAGCCAGGATATTCCAGCAGAGAGCCAGCACATCCTGGTTGGTGCAGATAAGCCCAAGGTTAAAATAAGTGGAAAAAAACAAATATTGGGATCTGTACAATGTTAAGTTTATAATGTATTCATTGTCATTTCCTGAAATTTAGGTCCTACGCTGTGTAAGTGGTTCAACCTACAAGGTGCATTCCCAACCCTTTCTTTCTTAATGAATTAATTGATTAAATTTGTATCCCACCTTTCTCCCAAGATGGGATTCAAGGTGACTTTTGTCATACGTACCTAGTGGTAGCTGCTTGGGTTGTTTTCACTGTTGCCTACCTGCACAGGGCTGGGTAGGAAACAGGGTGTTTAATTCATATATGATAAGCAACTAATTACTATAGAGCTGTATGTTGCTTAGAAGATAATAAGGCTGACTATCTCCCAAACTCTAAACAGCAGGAGCAAGCATTATATTTATAGGAAGCACTGTAATTGCATACTTTCCATTCCCTCTAGGATCAATTAAGGGGGGGAAATCAAAAAGTGTAGTGACTTTAATTAGCCAGTTATTCAGCGTGGGGTTTTTTTTTTATCATTAAGCTACTTTATAAACAGCATTGTAATCATAACTACTATAGCACAGTAAATTAAGTTATAGAAATTGACTGGGCTTAGTATACAGCTTCAAAGCAAAGTGAGTTTATCTTGAAGCTGATGGGTCGGTGGTTTTCAACATGTCTCATCACTTGAGATTTATGTCAGTCAGCATTCTGTTGAAACAGAGTAGAGTTGTGAATTAAAAACTGATGATGGGACTCTCAGATGAATGATCTAAAAATGAAGTTTAATCAAAGAGGACCTATTTGTAAATTGAAAATGCTCTGAAGGTGGGGGTGAAGATCACCTCAGCTTTAAAATTGAGACACCTGTAGCTGGGCCCTATACTAAATAATTTCATCTTACATGTATCTTTTTTTGTACAATGGGAAAAATCCTGTTGGGCAACTACAAATCCGTAACCTACAGTTACACATTTGTTACTGCTAGGTATTAATGATCCCTACGTAGTCCCTAGTTTAATTTAGTGACAGTCTCCCAAATTGCACTTACTGGTAGACAGCTACTGGGATTGGTAGCAGTCCGTTCCCCTTCCTGTCAATCAAGAAGCAGCTGTGTGATGTTTCTACCCACTCCCACACAAGTGATCTGTTGCATATAGGGATTTGTGTCTGTCATGCCAGAGATCATACACAGGAGAGGGTAGAAATGTCAGGCAGCCACTTCTCAATTGACAGGCAAATGAATGCTTACTGGTATGTGGGGTCGGAGGAAGGGGTCTGGCCAGAATCCACTATGTAGTACCATGTATGCATTTAATGGTGACATTGTACGTAATGGTCATACAGGATTATGTCAATTGCTTTTATCTTAACAGTGGAAAAGAAAGAGAAAAAAAATGTGCTGATATATATATATATATATATATATATATATATATCTTGGGTATGTTGCCATTCCCAGTATGCTGATTGGCTGTTTAGGAAACAGCACCCTGGGGTTGGAAACATGTGGAAAACTTCAAGTCCTTTCTAAACATGGTGGTGGCAGAGGGGTACTTGCATTGTTGTGCGTGTGGTGTGCGTGGTATGTGTGTGTAGTGTGGTATGTCTGTAGTGTGGTTTGTGTTTGTGTAGTGTGATGTCTGTGTGTATGCACAGTTGCATAGTGGTGGTAGAGGGGCTCTTGTGTCCTGGCACATGTGGGGAATCTGTGTGTGTGTAGTGTGATGTGTGTGTCAGAATATTCTTCTCCTTGCAGACTCAGGCCCTGGCTGTGGGATTCTTGGAAGAACCAGGGCCAAGCTATCAGACCCAGCTGGCTGAAATCATGCAGAACACTTGAAGCAGCCAGTGGAACTGCTATTTAAGAAAAACATTCTCCTCTCAGCCTTTGCCACAACAATGTGGTCTTCTGTGCTGTTTGTAGCTACTCCTTGCTCTTGGACCTTGATCCCTTGCTACTCATGTTTGGAGCTTTGCTTGCCTCTTGGACCTTTCTCTGCCCCCTGGATATCTGGTACATGCTCTAATCTTGGACTGTTTTGGGGACTTGGCTTGCTTGACCTCTGATTTCTGTGTTTCTGACCTGGCACTCCCTTCCTGGAGCTGGCCTTGTCTCTGTCCCCCTAAGTATGTGCTCTGCTCCTGGACTTTTTTTTTTTTTTTAAGTTTGGCTTATCTTTGACCCTGCCTGGACTTTGGACTCTGTCTCTTGTGTTCCTGACCCAGCCTGGTGTCTCTGATCCTAGACCCTGCTGCCCATGTCCTGGACCTTGACACTGTCTGTGTGTGTAGTTGCATTGTGGCAATGGAGGGGCCCTTGTGTCCTTGTGCATATGTTGTATGTAGTGTGTATGTGTGGTTGCATGGTGGCAGTGGAGGGGCTCTTGTGTTCTGGCACACATGATGTCTGTGTGTGTGTGTACTTGCAGTTGCATGGCAGCAGTAGAGGGGTCCTGGTGCAAGTGGTGTATGCATGTGTGTAGTGGTGTGTGTGTGTTTGTGCAGTTGCATGTCAGTGGACTAGCTCTCATGTCCTAGCGTGCATGGGGTGTGTGTGTAGCATGGTGCATATGTGCGGTTGCATAGTGGAGGCCCTCTCCCATCCTGGCATGTGTGGTGTGTGTGTGTATGTAGCATGTGTATGTATGCACAGTTGCATGGGGCAGTGGAGTTACTCTTGCATCCTGGCACACATGGTGTGTGTGTGTAGCATGGTGTGTGTGTAGTGTGGTATGTGTATGTGTGGTTACATGGTGGCATCACAGGGGCTCTCACATCCAGACACATGTGGTGTGTGTGTGTATGTATGGTTTCATGGAGGCAGCAGAAGGGCTCTTGCATCCTGGCACACATGTGTGTGTCTGTGTTTAGTGTGGACTGTGTGTACGTGTGGTTGCATGTCAGTGTACGTGTGGTTGCATGGCAGCTCTTGCATCCCGTTGAGTATGGTGCATGTGTCTGTGTGTGTGTAGCATTGCCTCTGCGTGTGTATGTTTGATTGCATGGCAGTGGCAGAGGAGATCTTGTGTCCTGGCACATGTGGTTTGTGTGTGTACGTGTGGTTGCATGGTGGTAGCAGAGGGGCTCTTGGTATGAACCTAGCTGTACCCGGAATAACATACATCATTATAGTTGATTTGAAAGGTTATATATTAATTTGTCAAATGATTGTACTCTTTACGTTTCCTAAGTGGCCAATAAGCAGAGTGAGAATGGAAACATACCAAAATGTTTTATATATGCCGAGGACGGCATATGTTAAGCCGGGTATAGCTAGTGGATTTCATAATTGATTTAACAACTGAAACATTCTGGAGTGAAATTTTCCTTATCCAGCAGCTGAAATGTTAAACATTTCAACACCAAACATGGAAAACTTTCCTTCTGTCTTATGAGAAAACTCCCTTGAACCACCTCTAAACACAAAAGAGATGTTCCTGATTGCTGCAATTGCTAAGCTGTTTAGAAGGGGAGAAATATAGGTTGTTAGTAGTGAGTTACAATGGTCTAAACCCAACTGATACATCATCATAACCCACTTTTTTTGTTCATGGTCAGTTGGTCTTCATTTGGTCTCCTAATTGAAGATCTTGCCTATTGTTGTTTTTGTTGGTTCTTCAAATTGTAGAGATGGATGAATCACCCTAATTGCTCTCCATGTCAGTTTCGCATGGTGGTCCCCCCACCACCACTCAGCAGATGTAAGCTTAGAATTCCCAACCACCTTAGGAGTTCCATCCAAGGGGATTTCCATCTACCTTTCCTGATCTGAAGAGTCATTTTGCTTCTCAGAAAGGAACACATATGGGGAGAGAGCTCTCCTTGGTTGCACAATGAGCAGGCCTGATTCCACATGCACACTTCAGAATCTGCACTGTACTGTTGGGCACATTGTGGCCATTGTGCATGACATTTGTCTACAGACAGAAAGAGAGAGAGGTTTATTTATTTTTGGGGAAAGGATTGGAAACTAAGTTTGTAGAATGGAAACAGCATCATGCATGGCAATCCCATGTGTATTCCTTGGCAAGTTTGTTCCTGTTAAAACCCTTGAAAGCTGCTGCTCATCAGTTTATACTAAGCTAGATGGGGTAAGACAACTTCATATGTTTCTATAACCACTATTTCAGCTACCTTTGGAGACTCATGATGAGTTATTCTTCTTTACATGTTCCCTTGTTGCTCCAACCCACTCTAGGGTATTATATTCTTTTGTAACAATGGTGTAAAAGTTCAGGGGGGAAATGAAAGAAAAGATTTTAAGTGTTTGTACTAGGTACTATCATTCATAATGACCTCATGAGAACATTAGGTAAAGGAAAAATTGAGGGCAAGAAGTAATCTTTTCCAATTTTTTATTTTTTAGTAAAACTCCTTAACTAGCATTCATGTAGACCACTGATTCATAAGGCCCACTATTACCACAAACAGAAAGAGACCTTGGCATTTTCCTTCAATAAAAAGAACACTTGAAAGTATACAGTTTCTCTTGCAATAATAGCATCTCCCTGCAGGTTCAGCCACAGTTTTTTTTCCTCCATCAGCCATATAAATATTCACTTAGAACATTATTAGACATCTACTCTTCTCTGTCTGTCTCCATGACAATATAATTGCATCACAAGGGATAAAAGATGTCCAAACGTCTTCCAGATTTTAAACTGGGAAAGAAGAGGAACATATGACTACTGAATAATGTCTGATTTATACAGTGTATCATAGTTCACCAAATAGGATTCAGCGATCATACTCCAGTCATGCTGTCCAGGGGAATCCTGGAAGTTGTAGTCCAAAACATAAGATTTCCAGACTCTGCACTTGACATCATTTGGAAGTTGCTGGGGTCCCAACAGGACTTAGTGGTAATGCTTACCTTGCCCTGATCTCTTCTGAGCTCCAGAACATTGAAGCATTTCAATGGCAGCTCTGCATTGCTCTGGTACTTATCAGAATGTTGCTTTAGTCTGCAATGAAGCAAGCCTGTAAAAACTTATGTAATACTTTGCTGAGCTCTTCCCACCTCAGACTAGAAGTCAATCCTGCCACAAACCATCAGGTTTATGAGATGGTGAGGAGCCACATATGAGGAGCCACATATTCAGTAGCAGAACTAGCAACAGAATTCTGAATGAGCAGAGGTCAGTTTCCAAAGATGACAACTAAAGATCAGGAAGATAAGAAATAGTTGACACAGTGCATGGATGGGGCCCTGTGACACCCCGCCCCCCAATATTGATGAAATACAACTCACATCCCACACCACTGGCCAGACTAGCTGTTACTGATGATTGCTGAAGCTGTAACACATCTGAAGAGCTACAATTTCTCTAGCCCCCTCTCTAGCCCTGGATTTCCCGAAGCAGAGAATAAAAAGATTACAAAAAGTGATGAAATCTTATGGCTACCTGAGAGTAGGACAAAAAAAGACTGGCTTTTTATGAGGCCTGGTATAGTTGGGTTGATTCTTAGAGATGGCTGACTGAAGAATGATACCCTTGGGAGCAATTTCCATCCTTGCTCTAGCAGATGGCTTCCTGTTATGTGACCTTTTCGTAGGCCAATAAAGTCAGGAAACAATAATATGTAGGCACTTGCAATTTTTCTATCCATAATGGAAAATTCTTTCATCAGTGGGAGGAATGTATCTAAGCAACGTGGACAATTTAAAACATGCACACAAATGTACACATTTGGAAATAAAAATGACCAAAAAAAAAAACCCACAAAAAAAATGGGGGGGGCACAGTTATATAAAAATAAACAAACACCACATTCCACCCAGAGATGGGGTTGTTAATAGATGTGAATTAGGAATACACACACTCCTAATCAATGGTTATATTATATATGCACATAATTGCAGCATTTCCAGTAAAAACTAATAATAATAAATAAATGCTTTGAGAAATACTTCTGAATAGGGAATGAATATATGAGATTTCCAGTTGTGATGGAAATGTAATAAACTCAGTTCAAATCATGATTTTTCCCCCAGTGGTTTTCTGAGTCAGACTGTGTGAAATCCAAGTGAAGCTATTATCTAGATGGCAGCTCATAAGTATCTAAGGACTTTATCAGACCACCCTCCTAAAATGTTCTTTTGCCAGCATAATTTGTGTTGTTTTTATGCTGGCAAAAGACATCCCCCATAGCACACTTACCTCCTATCCACCTGAAAAAGCAGCCCTGGCATTGACAGAGGAGTGAACCGAGCTCCGTTCACTTCCTCTTCTAAAATCTCACAGATTCTCATGAGAACACCTAGTGCAGGAAATTTAAAGAATGAAGCAAAAATAAGAATGAAAAAGTGCACACAAGCACAGAAACACAAAAAAAGTTAAAAGTAAATCAGGGAGGGTTGTAAAAAGAGTGTCACCTACCTGGATGTTGCGATCTTACCAGGAATTGTTCTGGCCAGTCTGGCCGTTCACGTCGTAATAATGTTGGAGGGAAAAGACGTGAGGTTTCAAATGCCTGCAATGCTGGCAAAATAGCGAAACAGCTGATCTATTGATGGCTTGGGCCATCAATAAAATAGATTGGCTTATGGAAAAGACATAAACACAAAAGGGCAACATCATCTGATATGTGCACCCTATCATGTTTATGTGGTGTCATTATGATGCTGTATTTAGTGTGTCTGATAAAGTCCTCAGTCTTTGTATCTCTGAAGCAGCTGCTGATAACTGCTACAGACTTGCAGAGGCTTTGCTACACTTTGGATCTTATTACAGGCTGTTGTGTGAAATGACCTGATTAAAGTTTTATGAAAAGGTCTAACTAAGTAACCTAGCACCAGTACAAGGTAAACTCTATTTGTTATGGCATTTCTCTGCTCTACATTCCAGTAGATACTAGGATGTTTAAATTCTTAAAAACCCTCTCAAATTTCATAAGAAGGAAGCAGTTGCAAAAATAAGCACCACAAGATAATGTGGCTACATGAATTTCTCTTAGAATACAGTTTACTAGGACATGTTCATGGTGCCTTGATTAATTCCTTCTCCTACTCATTGCATATTATCTTCTCGATTCACCATTGCCTTTAAAGTAACAATTAGAAATATCCAAGAACAATAATACTTAAAGTTCAATTAGGAACCCATGCTGGTAAGAAGATTAAATATTTACTAAAATAACAACAGCCTTTCAAATAATGATTGAAATGTCATTACTCAAATACATTTTTGAACGGCTATTTTCTGCCTCACTTCACGGTAATTGCAAATTGTAATAGTGGCTGTAAATGTTTCAAGGCATAAAATAACACAGAGCTCTTAGGTTAAAGGACAGTGGCTGAAATGTGATAAACAATTTCCCAACAGGTTTGCCTGTCATTCCATCTTTCCTAGCTATAGCATATTTTTGTACAAAATGGCTACATTATGACAAAACAAGTTATATATTCTCAGACATCCTTTCTTTTTGAGTGGAAGAATGTCCCTAGACTCTATTTTCCTTCTCTTTAACTTTATTTATTTGCAATAGCATGCTTTTCCATTCTTGTAACTTAAGGCAGATAACAAAGAATATCACAAACAAAACATTATACATAAAATCAAATGTTACACAGAGCTGGAACATGTCCAGAGGAGGGCGACCAGATGGTGGGAGTTCTGGAGGCCATGCCCTATGAGGAGTGGCTTAGGAATGTTTAGTCTGGAGAAGAGAAGGTTGAGAGATGACATGATAGTCATATTTAAATATTTGAAGGGATGTCATACTTAAGATGGGGCAAATTTGTTTTCTCCTGCTCCAGAGACTAGGACCTGGAGCATTGGGTTCAAACTACAGGAATGAGATTTACCCCATCTTGATCTCATCCTTGCCCCAGATGTTGTGAGGACTGCCCGGGGACAAAGTGGGGCAAAAGCATCATTTGGACTGCAGGGCTCAAAAACAGGGTCAAGATGGGGTAAATAGCCCATGTACACCACAGAATCATAGAATTGGAAGAGACCTCCAAGGCGATCCACTCCAACCCCCTGCCATGCAGAAATACACAATCAAATAATTCCCAACAGATGGCCATCCAGCCTTTGTTTAAAAACCTCCAAAGAAGGAGACTCCACCACACTCCGAGGCAGCATATTCCACTTTTGAACAACTCTTACTGTCAGGAAGTTCTTCCTAATATTTAGGTGGAATCTCTTTTATACTGTTTTAATATATATATATATATATATATATGGGGGGAAAAAACCCAGACCAAAAAAAAAAAAAAAAGATTGGACCCTGCCTGGCCACAGGAGCCCATTCTGGCATGCCAGCCCATTGCTGCAGTTGCTGTCTGCCATCACTCTTCTGCAACCAGGAAACAGGCTCACAGCATGTGACCAGGCTGGTCACACACCGTGGTCCTTATGCACGTGCCTCAGTCTGGGTTCCTGCATCCAGCAACTGGGACATGGGCAAAAGTGGTGGTGGCTACAATGATGGATCAGTGTGGGAGTTCCTCCCATTTCATGCAAGTAATGGGACAGGAACAGGCCTGATCCATGGGCAGGATACACCAGTGGGGAACTGGCATGTTCTGGCCCATATAGATGAGCCCACAGTCTCCAGAAGAAGAGGATGGTTAAATGTAAAGGAGGCATAAATCCCAAAGTATTTATAGTTCAAAAGACTATTTGAACTGTCTGTTTGTGTAACATCTCCTTCTAAGTACATCCTTGAAGCAAATAGCATTCTGTAAGGCTGCCTTGGGAAATCACCAAGGACAAGATTTCCCATGCCAGCCTTTCTAGAGTGTTCTCAGCTTCAAGGGCCCACTTAGAAGCAAAGTTCATTGAGATCCAGTAGCTTTCTGTCTGGATCATAACATCATGTGTAGCTTCATCTGTATGGAAAATAATGGCTTTCTCAGCTTTCTCTGGTTATATTACTTTGCCTGTGGCATTTTTTAATTTTATTTTAAAACAGCTGCTGCTACTACTGCCTTGCCACTGCCTATGCCAGGATACTTTTGCCAGCTCACAGGATATCAGCCATGGGAACAGGGGGGTTAAGTTCTAACCCTACCAGTTATTTAGTGGGAAAGGGGTGGAGCATGGACTGAATCAAGTCCCCTCCACATCCAAACAAAAGACTAGAAGGTTTTTAAACAATGGGATCCAGACACACAGTCCCAGATATTTGTCAGTACATTTTTCATCAAACTACACATGCAGGGATATGTAAGTGTGTGGTAAATCTACTATCAAATAGCTAGGGCTGTATATCTGGAGCACACACACACATACGGACAAACATATGGTAGAACCAGTGTGGTGAAGCACACTGGTTCTGGTGAAGCACACTGGTTGGAGTGGAATGGGTTAGGACTTTGTGAGACCAGAGTTTGAATCCCACTTGGCCATGGAAACCCACTGGGGAACCTCAGACAAACCATACTCTCTCAGGAGGCAATGGCAGCCAGCCATCTGAACAAATCTTGCCAAGAAAATAGGTTTGCCTTAGGGTCACCTTAAGTCAGAAACAACTTGAGGGCACACAACAACAACACCAAAATATACATGGAAGTGTCCTGGGTGTGCATACTTACATATATTTTCAACATGGTATAGTTTGGGAATATTTGAGTGTGACCTGGGCAACCTAGAAAACAAATTCACCTTGAGCCACTCACAGTCTCTCTCAGGCTGAACTAACTCAGAGTCATTACAAGAACAATGAGACTAATGAGAGTGGAAAGCCAGGGATATCAGCATTGGAGGAAAGTTAGGACATCATGAGTGTAACAAACAAGCAGACAGACAAATAAATGTAGCAGTGTTAACAGAGAAAAGTCACTGTGTTTAAGCAAGAAGAGTTGTGCATACACAGGTTGTGCACATTGACCTTATAATTGCTTATAAGGAAATTTACAACCTTAGCAAAAAATAAATTAAAAAATGCAGATGCTCCCAAAGAATGGTCACCTTTGTTATAGAAAGAGATATGGTCTCCTTAAATGGTATTTGGAACCTCCATCTGTCAAGTTGTACTCAGATGTTATTGTTGCTCTTGCATCCAAGCAGCATACATAAGCACGTATTTTCAAAATAAGCTGTCACTTGCTGGCTTGATTCCAGTATAAATGCATCTTTTAAATGTATGTACAACCTTGATTGAAAAAGAGACAGATCACAAATTAGCAAGGGATTTAC
Organism: Gambelia wislizenii; assembly: GCA_030847615.1. NCBI lineage: Eukaryota > Metazoa > Chordata > Lepidosauria > Squamata > Crotaphytidae > Gambelia > Gambelia wislizenii. Next base: position 155,220,498 of record JAUMIR010000004.1, read on the forward strand.
AAAATTTACAAAAGAGTCTGGAGTAACAAACACCTGAGGCAAAGCACAAAAATCAGTGTGTATAGAGCCATTGTCTATTCTCCTTTACGGGTCTGAAACATGGGTCACCTATCCCCAACACTTATGACTCCTCGAACGGTTTCATCAGTGCTGTATACACACAATCCTAAATATACACTGGACTATGTGATGAATGTTGCTGTCCTTGAGCAAGCAGGGATCACCAGCAATGAGGCCATGATATTGAGAACACAGCTGCACTGGGCAAGGCATGTTTCTAGGATGGAGGACCATCGCCTCCCAAAAATAGTACTCTATGGTGAACTTGCCACGGGTCAGCGTAAGAGGGGCGCTCCAAAAAAAGCGATACAAGGACTCCCTGAAACAACATCTCAGGCTTGGCCAAATTGATCACCAACAATGGTCCGCCCTATCCACAATGCTGCAGCCTTATTTGGGAGCTCACGCCAAACAAGTCTTGAAGAGAAACGACAACACAGAAAGAATCACAACCCAGAAACATCACCCAAGGAGACCTTCTGCTGTGCTTTCTGCAACCTGACGTGTTTATCTTGGATTGGCCTTTTTAATCATCAGCGTGCTTGCAGAAAGCGCGGGTTGAGTCCTTCCTGAATCTTCATTTACAAAGAAAAGCCAGAGAGACAACCTTGATTATCTTTTGTACAGCTGAAAGATTCCAGCAAGAGTGTGTGATGGGCAGAAACTCCCATTTTAAAGAGAGCTGGTTTAAAAACAATGCTGACTGTATACCTGAGCCTCATCAACTGTAATAGAGGATAATCAGGGAAAGAGATTAGCTCACAGCATATAAGCGTATGAGGTAATTTGAAATAATAATAGTGAAACAATAAAACTAAAACTATGCTAAAAGTAAAGCTATCTATCAGAGTAAAAAATAATTATAAAGAAGCGAAAGATTAAGTACACAGTTTTTCCCAACACAAAGATAATTCTGACAGTAATTCTTGTGGAACTTCCTTCCCATTCTGGATCCCAAATAAGCAGGTAATAGCATTCTCAGTCATTCTCCGTATGGAACTTTACTGTGATTCTGCTGTTGCACTGGAACTACCAAAGCACAATCATCTACTTTCCATGTTTGCTGGCTGACCCAGGAAATAATGAGACCAGACACAAATTAATTGCTTGTAAATAGGCTAGTTTATTAATTCTATCCTATTTAAATCTTCTGTAAAGCAGCAACGGGGGGTGGGGGACCTTGTGCTGGAGCAGCTGGGGCAGCTGGTCCATCCCCTAGAACTTCTCCCCAGCTTGCCCTGGAGGGAACCCAAAACCTGGGTTGCACACCAGCCATCCTGCATCAGGAAGGCCAACCTAAAAGTTGCTCCCTAAATTCACAGGACTTAAAGAGAGGGTTTATCCCTCAGGCCAGCCCCAAGGGAAGTATCATTTTCCACCCCCTAATCTCAGGGCCTAAAGAGGCAGTTCCAAGTACCTCCCTTCACCTGAAAGAGGTGCCCTAGGTGCTCGCTGAACTACTATATCTCCCCATCCTCCAGCTACAGATATAGGGAAAGTGTCCACTTAGCCCCTATCTCCCAAACAGATCATCCAGGAGGACTTTAATCACGGCTGCAAATGGCAAAGAAACAACAACAACAAAAATGCCTGCTTCAGAGCCAGCCGATAGAACACTGGCCTCTAAAAAAATAATTTCCAGGTGTGGTAGAAAGTGACCCAAACCTTTTCCCATGGCATTGCAAACCTCCCTATTTGTCCTGCACTGGGCTCAGGCTATGAGCCATGGGTCTCCCTCCCCTTGCCAGACTTGCCTAGGTAGCATTGCGGGCCACATAATCCACACCTCTGGCCATCTGGACTTCATAATCATGCCATGTATCACCTGCAATATGAGGGGCTTTGACCTTTAGTAACCACAAGTAATTAACCACCCAGATGGATAACAGGGATATGTGGCAGAGGCCCACTGTGCTCCCCAAACAACAATGGCATCAGGACATGCCAATGAAGGCCCCCCCCTTGCCCAGCCACATGATGAGGGCCCTGTCGCCTAACACCTGGTGTCCTCCTAGATGGCTTAAATGGGCCTGGTGCAATGCCCCCAAACCATGCTTTGGCTGCAGATTAAAACTTAATGCCTTGCTGGCCACAACCTAGAATCTGTAAGACAAGAGAAGAACAGATTCCATTATGAGTGAAGAGGCCACCAGCGCCCAATCCACTGAACCATTGGTGCATCTATACCCAAGGTTGCAGCAATTGATGCCACTCTACTCTGAAATTATTGTTTGCAATACTGGACAAGGCTCTGGAAGTGACCAAGGCTCTGGAATTTTGTCAAGGGTGACAGGTCCCTGGAGCTAAAGAATGGGCCTGAGGTCACCCCGCAGGCCAAAAGATACTGCTGTAAAGTCCTATCCAGGCATAGTGCCCTATTACTTCAAACCTGCAGGTTCAGGCTTGTCCCAACCTTACACAGGTCCATTTTGGATGAGCATAGGGTTAACACCACCTGCTGGTCCATAATCTGGATATCCCTAAACTCAAGTGCTTGGTCTGTCCTGTCATTCTTGGATGGCACCAACAGTTTGCTAATCCTTAGGGCTTCAAAAAAGGCTGTTACTGCAGCAGCATGAAACAAAAGGGCTTCAAAAGAGCCTGAGGGGGATGTTTAGATGGCTGTTTCTTTGCTGACCCCTATTCCTAGGGCCACCCTTGCCATTCTTGGGGGACATTTCCCTTAAAGTAAAATCCCAGCCCTGAAGTGAAACAAAAGACAAATTGTGCCAAACCCAGCAATGAATCAGGGAACTATGGATCCTCATTTGAACACTTTTCACCTAGTTAATTTGGCTACCCTCAAAGACTCTAGACATGTGTCCTATCCACATCTTGGAACCACTCAATCAGGTAGGTATAAGAGAGGCAAGGAATAACTGAGTTCTAGGTAAGGGCTTAGGCCCAAGGTTGTCCATAGGCCTCGCAGGGCCTACTGCAGTTGTCCCCAAGCACTAGCCAATTAGATATGGGATCAGTGTAGAATTGGAGATGGGAGCACCCATGGGACCAGCCTACGACCTAGGCCAAAGGCCAGCAGGAACAATCAGACCTCCCCAAAAATGCAACATACACACATATATGCAGGGCCTCCCTCGGGCCACAGCTGGCTGAACTGTGGCATGGCTTAAATAATGCCTGCCACTGGCACTCTCCCCACCTGGGCCCTGGATAGTTGAGCAGACAAGGCTGTGCAACTCAGCAGGGGGGGGGACACCACCCTATGCCTCTGGCCCTGACCAATCAGCCCATGAGGCCACCTGCGCCTCTGAACTACTAATTCCCCTTGCACTCACTCACACATGCACAGACACCCACACCACAAACACACTGGCCAAAGGCCCAAAAGATCAACCACCTCTCATAGAAGCATGCAGAGCAGCAACCAGAAGGCATCTATTCCATGCAATACTCCCTTGTTTATCCAACACTCCCTGCAAACAGAAGTGAAAGAGGAAGAGCAGGGGGTGGCTGGAGCTTAAATCACCTCTGGCCCTTCCCCAACATGACACAGATGAATTGGTTCCACTTCCTGGTATGTCCGCAAAACACACCTCCCTCTCCACATGGCTGTGCCTGATGGGGGGATCCAAATTGTGAATCATAGAATCATAGAATGATAGAGTTGGAAGAGACCATGAGGGCCATCCAGTCCAACCCCCTGCCATGCAGGAAATCACAATCAAAGTATCCCCGACAGATGGCCATCCAGACTCTGTTTAAAGACCTCCAAGGAAGGAGACCCCACCCTGTAAGGCTGTAAGTTCAATCCTACAGCCTCACTAATGACTGAGAGGACTACCTGGCTGTCAAGTTGAGGCCTCAGAGGGCTCCTGGGAATTGTAGTCCAACAACACCTGGTGACCCACAGGTTAAGAACCACTGGCCTAGATGGTGGGATAGCCTAGGGCTGGGCCAATGAAGCCATGAAGGCCTAAGTAGTGAGCAGGCCTGGTGGTGCAATGCCTAGTAGGGGCCTGGAGCAACTGGATCTACAAAGTTGGGCAAGGCCTAGAGGGAGGGTTTGGGCCCTAACAGGCAGCCTGAAGTGACTGGGCCTACAAGTCTGCAAAAGGCCCTGGCAGCAAGTTGATTCCTAGGGAGGCCAGGGCAGGGCCCAGTCAGGACCTAGCTAGGATATGTGACCATGTGGCAAGGTTTATGAACTTGAACAAATCTGCTGGCCAAGACATAATCACATGCCTAATAGGGGCCGAGCAGGCGTTCCCGCCAGTTCCCTGGACTAGTCTGAGCTCCTCTTTAACCCTTACCACATCCCAATTAGGGCCACAGTGACCAACCTAGCACCACTTGGATCCAACCTGAACCTCCTGCAAGGATCTTGTTGAGGGTGGTGACATTACTATACCACCTTCCCAGGCCCAGTCAAGGCCTACTAATTACTTTACAAAATAACAGAAATGGAAATTAATTCCTAAACACAATCTCTCTGGCTTTTCTTTGCAAACGAAGATTCAGGAAGGACTCATCCCACGCTTTCTGCAAGCGCGCTGATGACTAAAAAGGCCAATCCGAGATAAACAAGTCCAGTTGCAGAAAGCACAGCAGAAGGTCTCCTTGGGTGATGTTTTTGGGTTGTGATTCTTTCTGCGTTGTCGTTTCTCTTCAAGACTTGTTCGTCGTGAGTTCTCAAATAAGGCTGCAGCATTGTGGATAGTGCGTCTCCGTGCCTCCTGATGTGAGGCCAGGGTGGACCACTGTTGGTGATCAATTTGGCCGAGCCTGAGATGTTGTTTCAGGGAGTCTTTGTATTGCTTTTTTGGAGCACCCCTCTTACGCTGACCCGTGGCGAGTTCACCGTAGAGTAGTATTTTGGGGAGGCGATGGTCCTCCATCCTAGAAACATGCCCTGCCCAGCACAGCTGTGTTCTCAATATCATGGCCTCAATGCTGGTGATCCCTGCTTGCTCAAGGACAGCAACATTCGTCACATAGTCAGTCCAATGTATATTTAGGATTGTGCGTAGACAGCACTGATGAAAGCGCTCGAGGAGTCGTAGGTGGTGGCGATAGGTGACCCATGTTTCAGATCCATAAAGGAGGATAGACAGTACGATGGCTCTATACACACTGATTTTTGTGCTTTGCCTCAGGTGTTTATTGCTCCAGACTCTTTTGTGAAGTCTTCGAAATGCACTATATGCCTTTGCTAATCTGTGATCGATCTCTTTGTCAATCTTGGCATCTGAGGAGATGATGCTTCCAAGGTAGGTGAACTGCTGAATGGACTTGAGCACAGATTTGCCGATGGCAATGTGGGGATGGTGGTGTTCGTCCTGTGGTGCAGGCTGGTAAAGAACTTCTGTTTTCTTCAGGTTGACTTCTAGCCCAAACAGCTCTGCAGCTGTTACAAAGCAGGACGTTAGGCGCTGCAGAGCTACTTCTGTGTGGGCAACAAGGGCAGCATCATCGGCGAAGAGCAGCTCACGGACTAGATAGTTTAGAGTCTTAGTGTGAGCCCTCAGACAGCTTACGTTAAACAAGCTACCATCAGTCCGGTAACGTATATAGATGCCGTCATCTTCTTCAAGCTCTGCCATAGCCCTTTGGAGCATCGTGCTAAAGAAGATTGTAAATAAAGTTGGTGCAAGAACACAACCTTGCTTCACTCCATTAGTTATTAGAAAGGGCTCTGAAAGAGCATCGCCATATCTGACTTGACCACACTGGCCCTCGTGTAGCAAGATAATCATTTTAAGGAATTTGGGGGGACATCCTAGTCTTTCCAGGATCTGCCACAGACCTTTCCTACTTACAGTGTCAAAGGCTTTGGTGAGGTCGACAAATGATACATAGAGACCCTTGTTCTGCTCCCTACATTTTTCTTGCAGTTGCCTAAGGGCAAATACCATTTCTGTAGTACTCCTATTGGCTCCGAAGCCACATTGGCTTTCAGGGAGCAGTTTTTCTGCAATAGCAGGAACTAATCTGTTCCGGAGTATCCTTGCAAGGATTTTTCCAGCAATAGAGAGCAGTGTTATGCCTCGATAGATTGAGCAGTCGGATTTTGCTCCTTTTTTCTTGTACAGGGTGATGATGACTGCATCTCGGAGGTCTGATGGCAGTTCCCCTTTTCCCCAGCAATTCACAAGGAATTCATGGAATTTTTCATGGAGTGCATGACCTCTGTGTTTCCAAACTTCAGGTGGGATTCCATCAATCCTAGCTGCTTTGCCGTTTTTCATCTGCTGTATGGCCTTAAGGGTCTCTTCCAAAGTGGGAGCTATGTCCAATTCATTTTTCATTGGTTTTTGTATCATATGTTGGATAGCTGAGGCTTGGACTACTCGGTTGGCGCTAAAGAGACTTTGAAAATGTTCAGCCCAACAATTCAGGATGGAGGTTTTATCAGTAATTAATGTTTGACCATCTGTACTGTATAAGGAGCTTTGGACCTGATAAGTTCCTAAACACAATAGAACAAAGCAATTAAAGGAAAAGGTATCCGGAAGGGCTGGATCACAGAGCAGCACCAGGTAGCCTAACACGCCCTTGCAGCTAGGCCCAACTATGAATGAAGGAAATGTTGATATTGATCAAAGTTCTCAATCCCTCACTCTGCACTCCATCCAATCCACTCAATAAAAGATTGGGAGAGGAGGAGGAAGGGGTGGCAGCAGCTTTTAAACACTCTGGATCTGCCCTCTCACATTCTCCATTGTGATGCCCAGTGCCACAATGCTATCAATGTGGCCTGTCTTCTTGGAGGCCTGCAAATGCACACACACACACACACCACAGTGCTGCATGGCACAAGGGGGATCCAACTTCTTTCAATTGGCAATGAAGGTTTCTATATTCTGCTGCCAAGCCTTCAATTTTTATTGGATATAATGGGATTGCTTGGAAGAGATAACAGAAATCCAAGAAGCATATGTGCCTTAATTGTAGCAATTCTACCTAATAGTGATAAGTTGAGAAAACCATTCCTTTAGCTCTTTTTTTTTAAATCCTTTTGATTAATGGATCACAATTCTTATAAAATGCCTGCTTTATGCCTTTTATTAACATAATGCCAAATACAGTGTTTGAAAGCAGAGAAACAGAGAGTTAATTTCTTAATATTGTATTGTTTCCATTCTCAGTAATTTTTTATTAACCAATGACCTATAACTACAGAGAAAATTTTGTTGGGGAGTCAGGAAGAAGAAACACAAAAAGTGGTCTCTAGTATGGGAAATCAGATGAAGAGATTGCTGTTGGATCATGGCCTTGGATGAACAGGAGCTGCCATGCTCATTGCACTATGTTCATCTCAGGATTAACAGGTAAGGAACAGGTGAGGACATTGCTCAGTTCTGGAAACCCAACCCACACATGCAAGGAAAAGATCATGGCCTATCAGTTCAATTTACAAGCCAGAATCTGAGCCATGTTGATCCCCCCACCCTTATTTCTTCATTAAAACCTACCTAGATGTGTCACCCTAGACAAGAAATTCATTATGAGTAAGATTTTGATCTATATTCCCCATCAGTTTAACACAGGAATACAAATGTTTTCTTCTTTCCCTTTGAATGCAAGAATGAAACATTTCAAAACATTTTCTCCCTAGTGTCTGAGAGGTTTTGTTGTTGTTGTTGTTGTTGTTTTGGGTTTTGTTTTTTTTGGTGGCGGGGGGGTCATATTTCAGTTATTTTTCACACTGATTTCACAGAAAGACACAGAGGTTTCACAGATTTCACAGAAGTTGGTTTTGCACAAAAATTCCTGCCATAGAAAACAGTGCCATTTTACCCTGCAAAAATTGTGTTTTGTGCAAAAATGTTTGTTTTGCCACCACCAGTTTGCTAATCCTTAGGGCTCTATTTTTGTTCTGTACAAAAATGCTTGTTTTTGTAAAAAAAAAAGTTTGGCTCGATAGTCCCAACATGTGAAAAATCTCACCAAGGTTGACCACTTTCTCAATGAGGTCTCTTGATGTGTCAAGATGCCCTTTCTAACCAAGGATAAGAAATTTGCAAATAGATTTTCCTTGATTTTTTTTCCGAGCTGTAAGGTTCTGGAAGAGTTTATTTCTGACATGTCGCCAGCATCTGCGAAATTTGCAAATATCCTTTACATCCCCATTCTAACATTATGAATATATGGAATATCAACTTGGGTCTCTTCTACAGTCTTCTCTTCTCATACAGATGTTGATGATGCTCCCAAAGATCCAATGTAGTCTAATAAGCCATCCAAAAAGAAAGAGCTAGAAAATGCATTAAAAAATGCCAATTGGTCACTGTAAAGATCAACCATTTTGTCATCGCCTCAGCTAATACTCAAATGCCATATTAAGCTTTTCTATGTTCTGTCATATTATATAAATATCTGGATGATGGCTTAGGGGCTTACCACATTCCAAATTAAAGCAGGAGTGCAGCAGGAAGGTTCCATCTTCCGAGCTGCTTTACTGCATGATGTCGTCATTCTTTCATTCCAGTCCCCTGGGAGACCAAGATAAAACCACATCTTTTTGCTAACCAGAAAAACCTGTTAGCAGAAAGACATGGTTTTACCTTGGTCTCCCCCCTGACTGGAATATATAAGAAAACTAGAAGAACAAAAGCATCATATGGTAAGGCAGCATGGAAGATGGAACCTTCCTGCTGTGCTGCTGCTTTTCTTTGGAGTGTGGTAAGCACTTGATTGTTAAGAAATTCCAAAAGAAGCCTTCCCATGTTTCAGCAGTTACTGATACTTATCTGTCTTTTATGGATCTGAAACATGGGTCACCTATCACCACCACCTACGACTCCTCGAGCGTTTTCATCAGCGCTGTCTATGCACAATCCTAAATATACACTGGACTGACTATGTGATGAATGTTGCTGTCCTTGAGCAAGTAGGGATCACCAGCATTGAGGCCATGATATTGAGAACACAGCTGTGCTGGGCAGGGCACGTTTCTAGGATGGAGGACCATCGCCTCCCAAAAATACTACTCTACGGTGAACTCGCCATGGGTCAGCGTAAGAGGGGTGCTCCAAAAAAGCAATACAAAGACTCCCTGAAACAACATCTCAGGCTCGGCCAAATTGATCACCAACAGTGGTCCACCCTGGCCTCATATCGGGAGGCATGGAGACGCACTATCCACAATGCTGCAGCCTTATTTGAGAACTCACGCCGAACAAGTCTTGAAGAGAAACGGCAACGCAGAAAGAATCACAACCCAAAAACATCACCCAAGGAGACCTTCTGCTGTGCTTTCTGCAACCGGACTTGTTTATCTCGGATTCGCCTTTTTAGTCATAAGCGCACTTGCGGAAAGCGCGGGATGAGTCCTTCTTGAATCTTCGTTTGCAAAGAAAAGCCAGAGAGAGAAAGATACTGATGCTATTTCCACATTTTCCCACAGGACAGCCGACAGATGGTTGAAAATACACTCCTTTAAATTCCCTGAGCTTTATTTTTAACTTGGCTTTTTAAATCTTCTTGCCATTTAACATCCAACTCAATATTGTCCTCTGCGCGAAAAGCAAGGATGTACATTAATGGGCTTCCAGACAAAAGAAATCTATAAAATTAATTACTTATAGAATAGGACTTTAAAAGTTAGGCATAAATCTAATTTTTGCTTCCAGGTTTATATTTCAATCAGTAGCATTAGATGCCTCCATCCTATGAGGCATCCTGACATTTGCCCTGCTTCTTCCCACAGTGAAATGGGAAAGATATACAATTAATCTTCTTAGGGGAAGTTCTTAATCAAAGATCCATTTTGTAAGATAATAGACTGGAGCTCACTTAGATGTAAACAAATGAGCTAGAAAAAGAGGGGAAAAGTCTATATTTAAGATGCTGAATGGATGTATTTACTAAATCCTGTCATACAAGAGTTAGCTGGTTAGTTCAAATCAATATGTTAAATGAAGTTCCAGTATCATTGCTTCTTACAGTTGTCACATCACAAAGCTTTAATAACAGCAGAAGTCATAATTGGCAGAAATGCTCTGTTGCAATCTAAATTCTAGAGCCCTCTTGCCTTCCACCCAAGTTACCAACTCGTTTCCTGCAGCACCAGATGTGATCTTTCTTAAATTCATTTCTAGAACAAATACTTTTCTCCGTATATGTTACTTACTAATTGCTTTCTCATATAATTAAAGTATAACTTATATTATGAAACTCAAAAAAGGATACCCTCCCTCCTTTTGAAGTTTAATTGTAACTGAAAAGGTTACTTTTAGAGTTACAGTATGTAGCCTTATTAAATGGTGGAGGCATAATGTCACATGGTTCAAGTTCTAGTTCACGCTTGGGCTAATTCTACTTCTGCTGTGTTGAGGGCATTGAGGTGATGATGACGATGGGAGGACACTGTAACACAGACAGCAGCTAGTAGAATTAATTATGTCTTGTGAAAAAAGGAACTCAAATTGTGCATTGGCTTGAAATAGTTTTTAACCTTCAATCCCCATCCTGGGAGAAAGACAGGAGAGAAATAAAATAAATTAGAACTATAATCAAATACTTAAAAAAAAATAGTATCCCAAGCTCAGTCTCAAGCTTTGCTTCCCCCAGTAGAGTCAACTTCATGTCTTTATGACCCAGTGGGTTGTATCTAACACAAGTGTTCTATTATTCGTTCTAATTCAAGGAAGGAAAATTGTGCTTGCTATATTTATCTTCAGTTATGTTGAATAGCGTACGCCCACAACTGGAAACTTTTTCAGAGAAGGAGATGGAGCTCTCTGATCCAAACACCATATAAAAGTGATCAATGTGGAAGGCCCATGGGAAAATCATGGAGATTGTGGGCCCTTAGCAGGATGGATGCTGTGCTATACAGTACAGAAAAATGACAGTGCCTACCCTTCAGTGCTATGCTAATATAACTAAAACTAAGAAACAAGGCTGAAACTGTTCTGTTAGGAATGTCTTTGATTAGTGGCATCACCCGGAGGAAACCTTCAAAGGTGACATCAGTGTTGTCCCTATGCATGCCTGGTTTATATCTAAGATCCCTTAGCTGAGTTCTCTACTTTTATATATTTTTCTTCTTCTAGAGAGCCTTCAATGTGTTTATGTTTGACTTACAGAATCTCACTATTCTCTTGCCACCATCACAATGCAGATATAGGACTTTATCAAACTACCAATTTTAAAACGTTCTTTTGCCAGCATAGAAAAACCCTAGATTTTCCTTGGTTTTTTCCTGGGCTGTGAGGCCATGATCTTGAATAGTTTCTTTCTGATGTTTCACCTGCATCTGTGGCTGGCATCTTCAGAACATGGTTGGGTAGGTGTGTGTGTGGAGTTTATATGCTGTGAACCCCTGTGGAGTATATGTAAATTTGTGTAATTGAATGGTTAGTTTCTGGGTATAGACATGCAAGGCTCGTTAGTGTATGACTTCACATAGAAAAACCAATTTCTATGCCGGCAAAAGAACGTTACCCCCCACACTTACCTCCTTTCCCAGCAAAGGCTCCCCGGCAATAAAGTGGAAGTGAATGGAGACCCATTCATTTCTTTGCTTGAAATCTCACACAATTTTGTTGTGTGGGAAATTCAAAAAATAAAAACAAGAAAAATATATTTTAAGTTGCACAAAGCACACACACACACATTTTAAAGATCCCAAGTAACCCAGGTAAGTTAAAAAAAAAGTTTGTCACTTACCTGGATGTCCCAATCTTACCCAGAAGATGCCAGTCACACATGTAGGCGAAATGGCAGAAATCAGCTCTTACAGAACATGACCTCACAGCCTGAAAAGAAAAAAAGAAAAAAAAAAAACCAGGAAAACCTATTGATGCCAGCCGTGAGAGCCTTCGACTTTACAGACATAGCATTGTCGGGGTAAGTACAAGATTTAAAGATTTATCGGCTCCACCGCAGGCCCCCAACATCATCCGGCCACACTGGAAGCACGACCAGATAACCTTCCTTTTGGTTAGCGGCAGCCAATTGGGGCTGGGCAGGCCTGCCCAGATTAGCTCCTGCTTCCCCTGCCCCTTCCTGCTGCAGAGCAGGTGGGGAAGAGGACAGGGCAAAAATGGCAGTCCCCACAGTGACCGACCACACAGTCACCAACAAAGCGGTGGGGCATACTTTAGAGGCTCACAACGGGGACGCTGACCGGGCTGTAAACAGGCCCACCAGCAAGCAGTGAACCCCCTTGTGGACCCAGACCATACAACCCCCTGCTCCCCTCCTAAAAGAAGACCCACACACTCTTATTTGATTAAAAAATGTATTGATTACATATTCAGAAAATATTGGTTAAGTACAGGTTAGTAGATAAGCATTATTGGCAATAAAATGGCTGCAACTTGCAGGTGGCTGCTAAATGGTTGGCAATTATGCATGGGTCGTGATCCCATCATTGACCCCACCCATGTTGGTCAATGACTGCTCATCAGATGCTCCTGACACTCATGGAGGAGAGAGGTGATGGCTAAGCCGACCCGCCTGAAGCACACTCCTCTCCTGCAAACAAGGTAATCATTAACAACTGGGAGGGGGCTCTCTGTGAACTTGGACTTGAATTTGAATGTGACGGAGACCCCCTCCTCTATGCCGTGATCATGACCCATGCCATCCACCAGAAAAGGCGTTCCCCATGGGAAACCGCCTTCTGCCAACCATTCCTCGCCATCAACAGGCAGCTCTACAGCTCCATCAAGGCAACAGGCTGAGACATCAGCATTCTCTCTGGTCGTATATACGCTGCATAGGCCCCAGATCAACATTGATTGCCTTAGCTGCGTGATGGTCTCCACCGACAAACCACCTTGTGCTGCCATGGTATTCCCCTGCCCAATCCAGAACAAGTGACTACCAAACTCTTCTGCTGGAAGCCCCATTCACTGCAGTACCATCTTCAGCATGCTCACAAACTGAAATCTGGTGAGCGGGCACCCGTCCAGATGCCTGAACAAGGGTCTGCTTGCAGTGTCCCTTGCTCATAGAAATTCCTTCATGCTGACCACTGGACACGGAGAGGAGCCCTCGACCTTCCGCATGTGCAGAGTGGTTCCCATGCCATGCTGGTCACACTTCAAATGCTGTATGCTTAGCAGCAGAACCCTGTCCTTGATGACCATGTCCTGAAGCTGCAGCGCTCTGCCAGATGCATCTGTCTTGGAGGAACAAACTGCCTCGCCCACTCTCAGTGCACCAAAAATGCAACGATGTAAGCAGTGCTGAAGAGCAAGGCCTCGTAGCACGAATGGCAGACAGCTGGCGCTATTTCTACCAGCCGCGCCAACATGCCATATGACACTGGTCGACGGGCATCAGCCACTTTCAGATGTCGTTCTCATCCAGCATTCCACTGCCTTCCTCAACATGAAGATGTCACAGTGATTGCATTAACCAGCTGCCTTACTGAAAAAGGATACTCCTGAAGCCTGCCCAGATATGGTCTTGCTCGCCAAACCTTGTTCTTTTAAGGAAACCAAGTAATGCAGTACCTCTCTATCCGATGTTGGCCATGCCTCTCCATAGCCATGCTGATGCCTGAAGGACATCAACTGGAATGCCACTCTCTTGTAGCCAGCCCACATTGAGGGTGCCAGGGTGTCCGCCAAGCCCTGCATCACTGTCTACTCCCAAGATTCCAAAGGTAGTCTGGTAATGGGACTGCTGCTGTGTCAGCACCCACGGCCAGTGCGCGGAAGCTTTCATCCTGAAAATAAGACAAAGCATCTGTTATCTCGTTATCCATACCCGGAATATGCTGGGCATAGAAACTGATCTTGGACTCAGACCAGCACGAACCTGAACACCAGTCTCATAACCCTCTCAGACCTGGAGGACTGCCTGTTGATGATCCTGACCACTGCCTGATTGTTACACCAAATGCATACCCTCTTGTCCCAGAATTCCTCCCTCTACAACATGACAGCTACCAGGATGGGGAAGAATTCCAGGAATGTGAGGTCCCTGGACAACCCTAGCCCAGCCCACTCCTGAGGCCAAGGTTGTGCACACCAGTGGCCTCTGTAATAAACCCTGAATTCCAGGCTGCCTGCTGCATAAAAATGTATCTGAAGGACACCCCCCCCAACTCCAAGCGGCCCTGCCACATGGTGACCCCATTGTACTTTTCCAGGAAATCAAGCCACACCTGCATGTCCTCCTTCACCCCTTTGGTCAAACAAAAACAGTGATGAGGGGACTGGACCCCTCTGGTGAGGTGTGCCAATAACATACAAAATGCCCTCCATGGTGACACCACCCTGCATGCAAAGTTCAAATGACCCAGGAGCAATTCCACATCCTTCAACGTCTTTTTCCCTTCCCACGAGGCCTGGCAGCATCGCCTTCAGCACAGCTAGTTTGTCCTCTGGCAGATGGGACACTCCCAGCACCGAATCAGGTGTATCCCCAAAAACACAAGGGATGTTGCCAGCCCAACCGCCTTCTCAGGTGCCAACAGAATCCCACTCTCCTCTGCTGGAGCCTGGAAGGATAAGAATAAAGCCCCACATTCCGGCCCCCCAGCTGGCCCCATCATTAGAAAATCATCCAGATACTGTGTAACAAATGGGGATCCCAACCTGTGCTGAAGGGCCCATTCCATGAATGTGCTGAATGCCTCAAAGGCTGCACAGCTGATAGAGCAACCCATGTCCAGGGCCATGTCACAGTACCACTTGTCCCTAAATTAGAAGCCTAGTAGGCAATGGTCACCCGGGTGGACTGGAAGCAATCTGAATGCAGATTGTATGTCACACTTAGCCATGATGGCCCCTTGCCCATGATTTGAATGAGCCACACCACATGGTCCAATGATGCATACCTCATTGTGAAAAGCTCCGGCAGGATAGCATCGTTGACTGATGACCCTTTGAGTTATGACAGGTGGTGAATGAGGCAGTAATCTCTGGGGGTTTTCTTGAGCACCACCGCCAGCAGTAATATGCGTAGGTTCGGCATGGGGGGCTCGTCAAATGGGCCTGCAATGCGACCCACATCCCTTTCCTTATCTATTTTGTGTGCAAGCACCTCGAGCAACTGAGCTGCAGATTTTAAATTGCCCGAGATGGAAGCCATTCTGGTACCCTCACCTCTCTCTCTCTCTCTCTGGCTTTTCTTCGCAAACGAAGATTCAGGAAGGACTCATCCCACGTTTCCTGCAAGCGCACTGATGACTAAAAAGGCCAATCCGAGATAGACCGAGATAGCAGAAGGTTTCCTTGGGTGATGTTTCCAGGTTGTGATTCTTTCTGTGTTGTCGTTTCTCTTCAAGACTTGTTCGGCATGAGTTCTCAAATAAGGCTGCTGCATTGTGGATAGTGTGTCTCCATGCCTCCCAATGTGAGGCCAGGGTGGACCATTGTTGGTAATCAATTTGGCTGAGCCTGAGATGTTGTTTCAGGGAGTCCTTGTATCTCTTTTTTGGAATGCCCCTCTTATGCTGACCCATGGCGAGTTCACCGTAGAGTACTATTTTGGGGAGGCGATGGTCCTCCATCTTAGAAATTTGCCCTGCCCAGCACAGCTGTGTTCTCAATATCATGGCCACAATGCTGGTGATCCCTGCTTGCTCAAGGACAGCAACATTTGTCACATAGTCAGTCCAGTGTATATTCAGGATTGCGCGTAAACAGGACCCTCAATTGGGATTCGAAAACCATGCTTAAAGGTGTTGGTTATGTAGGCCGCAGCATCCCTGTTGGGGTAGGCCTGCAGGAGAGGTCGCATGGCATCCAGCTTCACTGGCATGAAGGCCATGCAACCCCCTACCATGGCCCCGCATCCTACCTCACTTTGCGGTGCTGGTGCTGCCGCTGCTGTGGGACCCTCCCTCCTTGCTGGCACCAAATGAGACAGGGTGACCATTATGAAAGGACTGCCCTCCCAAACACTTCCGAGAGCAATTCACTTTTGGGTGACCACCCCCACAACTGTCACACACATGTTCAAACCAGCATCTGTACCTGGTGAGCTTACTTCCATTATACTCCCAACAGAGTGGTTTTCTCTTCTCTTTCTTCATGGGAATCTTGGAAGCCTCGCCTCGCCTCTCTCCCTCCTGCTGGGCCCCGTGGCTAGCAACCAGGTAGGGTAATCAATGGTTTCCCACCTGTGCATGGGAGACCTGGATGCCTTTTTTTGCATTCCATATCATACAGAATGGCATTCACAACCCCAGCCTGTGCCCTTACCATCAATACCTGCCAAAGATGGTTGATCAAGTGCCAAGCCCATTCTGGAAAAACCAAAGCCACTACACCCATGAAAACTGTGTACCCATTCAGCCAGTTGTCAAAGTTGCACTCTACCACTGATGAGGTGGCCTTTTCATTCTCCTTCTTGTCCCCCTTGTGGACCCTCACTTCCTCCCCTGGAGGTGGGGCAAGCAATAAGACGTCCACGTAATATCCTTGTAAGATCTTGGAGCAGACTTTCTGGTCCAGGTGGCCTCCCAGGGTGACCTCTTTGAACTTGGCTTCCTGAAGTTCTTCCCCTGGTGGGTTCTTACCTCCAGCCCTCTTCTCCAGCTCTGCTTTCACTCTGCCTTTCTGAAACCTGAGGGCCCACCCTGGCAAGCTTGGCTTGAAAATCCCTTTTTCCCAGTAGCTGAATTTGCTGTAGTCCTCATCCAACGACTCACATGAGGAGGACCCAGAACCGGACCTCGACCCCTTATGCTGATGAGACCTTTGGAGCTTTTGACTG
The DNA here is from genome assembly GCA_030847615.1 of Gambelia wislizenii. Classification (NCBI taxonomy): domain Eukaryota; kingdom Metazoa; phylum Chordata; class Lepidosauria; order Squamata; family Crotaphytidae; genus Gambelia; species Gambelia wislizenii. Next base: position 155,237,202 of record JAUMIR010000004.1, read on the forward strand.
GGGCTCCACCCCCTCCTTGATCCACTACGACGCTGAGATGAGGAGTCATGGGAATCTGAGCACCTAGACTCTCTCGAGTCACTTCTGTCTCTGGATCTGGACTGCTGTGACTGCCCGCTGCCACTCAGTGTGCCCACACTGGATGCTATGCTTGGCTCCCCCCTTTTGGCCACTGCTGTGATGGCATGCAGAACCTGATTCCTCGCCTGCCCCAGGTGGCAATTTTTCATTTTCAATATTTTTATTAAAATTACATGTACATATTCATTAACTATCCACTGCATCAGGATGGACAGGGTGCCCATGATGTCAGCTATGGTAGTCGCCAGTGGACCAAAAACCTCAGTGGGGGGTCTGAGGTCCAGCACTGGCTCTGGGTTGGTGCTGGGCCCCAGCCCTTGGTCTGGCTGTCTGGCCCCTGCCCCATCTGGCATAGGCTCAGTGTCAGATTGAGACTGTGTGTCCATGAGAGGATGTTTCTTAGTGGCCTTTTAGGTGCCACGCTTGCCACCCCCTGGCCCACTGCCCTTGCTGAGGGTGTGCCTGCTTCCCTGATCTGGACCACTGAATTGGGATGTGGTTTCCCAATGAAGTCTCCCTAAATGCCCTCCTGGATAGCGCCCCCACCCCCAATGCCCGCCAGCCAGGGTCCCTTGCGCCAGGGATTTACGTGCTATTGTTGTAGCTTTTTTAACTGATCACCTCCCAACACTTTATTGCATGCTGGATGCTGACCCATGGCCCAAACCCTGCTGAAAGAAAAGGGGGGCGAGAGGAGGGGGAGGTCCAAGCCACCCACCCCCACCCCTGTGCTGCCCTGCCCTTAGCCTGCTGGAGCAGGCTGCAGGCTGGCGCTGAGAGGGAGCAAAGAGGGGATGCCCCTGCCACTGATGCTGCATCCCTGGTGGCCTCACTGCTGCCATCTGCCTGCTTTGTGGCTGCCTCCCACCACCACAGCCTAGCCACCACCACGGCCTCTGCACCACCTCTGCTTTCACTCCCACCGCCACTTCCCCGCCATCCACTCGGTTGCCTCCCAATTCCTTGGCCTCCCCGGTACAGCAAGGGCTGGCTCATAGCAAGAGGGAAGTCCACGGCCGCCGGCTGCTACGTGCAGCAGCCCATCTCCCTTTTCCTACCAGCTGCCATGGCATCCCGGCCACCCACAAGAGATGGCCAACCCCTCCCCGCCAGCCTGCTCATCCCCGCCAAGAACTCCTCACCACCACCACAGCCTGTTCGCCCCCACCATGGCCTGCACTCCATGGCTACGACATCCTCCCATGGCGAGGGAGGCGGTGAGGGGTGATGGTGGGTGGCCGTTGCCGCCCCTTTGTGCCAGGGGGGTGACCCTGACTGGTCCGCCACAATTTCTCCTGCTTCCCACCTGCCAGCCTCCTCTTCAAGTCCACTGTGAGCCAACTGCGGAGGGGCTGCGCTCGAGCCACCTGTTCATCAGCTCCGTCGCAGACCCCCCGATGTCATCCGGCCATGCCGGAAGTGTGGCCAGATGACCCACCTTTTGGCTAGCAGCAGCCAATTGGGGCCAGACAGGCCTGCCCCGACTGGCTCTCGCTTCCCCCACCCCTTCCCACTGCAGAGCAGGCTGGGAAGAGGATGGGGTGAAGATGGCATTCCCCACAGTGACCAACCACACGGTTACCAAAAAAGAGGTGGGTGGCACACTTCGGAGGCTCGCACCAGGGTGCTTGCTGGACCACAAACAGGCCCACCAGCAGGCGGCGAGCCACCTTGACGGGGTAAGTACGAGATTTAAATGGACAGGGGCATAGCATGCCAGCAATGCTGGCAAAAATGCAGCAGGGGATCTATTGTCATCTTGAGCTGTCAATTAAAAATGATGGGTTTGGGGCAGAACATAACCACAAATGGCAAAGCCATCTGATCCATGCTCCCTTTCATGGTTATGTGGCATTCCTATGATGCCGTATTTTGTGCATCTGATAAATTCCATAGACTCTCACTCTAGAAATGTATTTAGAAACATCACTTTGTTGGCTGTTAAGGACCTTTTTTATTTGCACTGATTCTGTTACACAATTTGTCACTGGGATCCTGCCAATCAGTCAGTTACCTGCAATTTCCAAAGTGCTATTTTATTATGGGCTTTCATTTCTTAATTATGTTGGGGTTGCTGTCAAAGGCCCAAGAGGAAGGCTGGGGGGAGGATTACATCTTCACTAAATACCAGTGGTACATCAAAATGGAATGGGTTAACTTGTGATCTTCCTGTGACAGACTTTGATCTCTGTTCAAAATATTATGATCATCATTGAAAATGATGGGAGGTCTGCCATGGATCAAGAAACCTTATAGCTCTATGAGCACTGACTCATTTAAATGCATATTTATTGTATATATATTCTTATTACACAAAGCAATTTTGCTGCAGACATCTTTAGTATCACACTGGGGCTGATTCATTGTTGAGTAGTTCTGCTTTAAAACAGATGTAATGCTTTCAAAAGTAATGACTTCCATAAATGTCAGTCCAACAGGAGGCATGAAGGCCTACCTTTTGAGGAACCAACCTGTTATTTAAGTATTTAACAGCTGTGGTACAATTTGACTTGAAGTAAAGCTAGAATTTATTCAGTTTCTTAAAGTGATTAATTTTATTTGAATTATATGTGCATATTAAATGAAGCATCACATTCACACCTTTATTAATAGAATTTTTAAATTTAAAATATAAAGCAGGAATTCCCCAATCTCATATTCACTCTTTTATGAGAGACTAATATAACAAAATAAATATAACAATGTGCAATGTTTCACTTTACATCACAAAAATCACTTAAGCACTTACGTAGAATGATAAATATTGCCCATGTATTGTTAACCTCCAATAAAAACAGCAACCAAACAACAATTAGATGAATGTTACCATGTGAAAGATATAATGCAGCAGAACCTTTGTCTAAGCCTATAACAGCATGATTTATATGTTCCACTCATTAAACACATAACAATCTTATTCTGGGGTGCAGATATGTCTGAGAATTGCTACAGTATACCTCCCTTTGTATTCTATACTGTACAGGTGTTGAGATATTTGTCATACATGAAAATGTTCTCTTTTTAGTGAAAGCACCATACCATACATTTGGCAGACTCTCTCTCTCTCTCTCTCTCTCTCTCTCTATATATATATATATATACACACCGTCAGCAAATCTGTGCTCAAGTCTGTTCAGCAGTTCACCTACCTGGGAAGCATCATCTCCTCAAATGCCAAGATTGACAAAGAGATTGATCACAGATTAGTAAAGGCATATAGTGCATTTGGAAGACTTCACAAAAGAGTCTGGAGCAATAAACAGCCGAGGCAAAGCACAAAAATCAGTGTGTATAGAGCCATTGTACTGTCTATTCTCCTTTATGGATCTCAAACATGGGTCACATATCGCCACCACCTACGACTCCTCGAACACTTTCATCAGCGCTGTCTATGCACAATGCTAAATATACACTGGACTGACTATGTGACGAATGTTGCTGTCCTTGAGCAAGCAGGGATCACCATCACTGAGGCCATGATATTGAGAACACAGCTGCGCTGGGCAGGGCATGTTTCTAGGATGGAGGACCATCGCCTCCCAAAAATACTACTCAATGGTGAACTCACCACAGGTCAGCGTAAGAGGGGTGCTCCAAAAAAGTGATGCAAAGACTCCCTGAAACAACATCCCAGGCTCGGCCAAATTAATCACCAAGAGTGGTCTGTCCTGGCCTCACATCGGGAGGCATGGAGACGCACTATCCACAATGCTGCAGCCTTATTTGAGAACTCATGCCGAACAAGTCTTGAAGAGAAACGACAACGCAGAAAGAATCACAACCCAAAAACATCACCCAAGGAGACCTTCTGCTGTGGTTTCTGCAACCAGATTTGTTTATCTCGGATTGGCCTTTTTAGTCATCAGCGCACTTGCAGAAAGCGCAGGATGAGTCCTTCCTGAATCTTCGTTTGCAAAGAAAAGCCAGAGATACACACACACACACACACACACACATATACATATACATGCATGTGGACCTTCATCAAGGTCCACATGCATGCCAATCATGTAGGGATAAAATGGACACTGATAATCCAAAGGAAACAAAAGCTCTGATAAAATTCTGCAATATAGTGAGAAAGAATTAAAAAAAAAAAAAAAGGATTCCCAAATCAACAATTCTACTCTGGAAACAAAAGCAGGTGACTTGCAGCTTCAAAATCTGCTGTGGAACTGAGATGAGAAGACTTTCAGAAATATGTATGGAATTTTGACTATTGTCTTTCATTTTTCAAGAATTATTAGTTTTCCATATATGATATCGACCATGGTAAAATTCAGTGAATTTTAATTCAATTGTCCCTATATGCCTCCAAATTTGTTTGACCAACCCAAAAGAAACAATTTCTGGTTTATTCTCTGATTCCCTGCCCCTCTCATTTGGAGTTCAGATTAGGAGGATCCATCCAGATTGGAGGTACCAGTATTGAAGGCCATGGAACACCTAGGGCTCAGTTATATGGCAGTTTTTATTGTGATTGTTTGAGCTTTAGTGCTTTTTCGCACTAGTGCCAGATAGTTTACATGATTTAGTGAGAAATCAGCTGATCTGTTTATTTTTCCGCTTAGCAGTTCACACAGGCAAAGGTGGAGGGCGTGGCCTCCCAAGCACATCTGGGGGAAGATGCTGGGAAGATGAGAGGGAGGGAGGGAAAAAAAGAGAGAGAGAGTGCTGGGCTCTTTCCCTCCTCTGATTACCAGAGGAATGCCTGCTAGTTTTCATGCCTTAGCAGGGATTGCTCCTTCTTCTTCCCAAAGTGAGAAAGGTGGGAGGAAGGAGGCAGCCTTTCAACTCTGAGAAGCCATCCCCCCAACCCCCCTTCCCCTCACCCACTCTCCTTCTCTCTCTCTCTCTCTCTCTCTCTCTCTCTCTCTCACACACACACACACACACACAAATGGGATTACAGGAGTGCAAGGGAACGAACAAACAGCTAGAGGAGCAGATTGCTACTCAATCTCTCTCTCTCTCTCTCTCTCTCACACACACACACACACACACACAGGCTAATCAGGGAGCCGCAGCAGCCAAGCAAGCCGGGAGGCAATAACAGTGGCTGGATCTTTTCATTTGAGGTTCCTCCATCTCTTACAAGTCCCCCCCCGTGGTCAGTCCAACCAATCACAGCTCAGCTCTGCTGTTGTTGTTTTGGGAAGATTGCTGATAATTGACACAAACTTTTCCAAAATTGTAGTTCATACAATTGATAGTGTGCTAAGTCGTGCTACTTTTCAAAAAAGTTGGGAAAAGTTCCAAAATCCTTTATTACTCTACTAATGAGGTTTTGTACCCCCCTCCTGAAAGAGGTGAGTTTGTGGCACAACGTGTAGAAGCAATTAGGAATTTTAACAAATTCTTCTCTTTTTTCCCCATCGTGTAACCAAGACCTTAGATTCAGACGTAGCCTCTGATACTGTGACTGAACTACAGCATGCCATCCAAGAGAACTCTGGACAGGAATATCACAAGAGTGAGACTCCAAGGAGCAAATCACCTTCCATTATCCCCTCCATGTGTGCAGGCAGCAAACTAGTAGGGAGCTCGAGCAGATGTGTGCTGTCTCTAAGAGATGAAACTCTCCAGAAAACAAGATGGTTTAGACGAGTTACTGAAGCCTGGTAAGATAGAAAGGACTATCAATGAAAGTGGTCCACCAAGAACTCTCCAAGCTCCTGCAACCCCATCTCCCTCTGGATCACCCTTCAGGCGACATTATACGTCCTGTGTGTTTTTATTCAAGGTCAGAGGAAAGACTGATTTGTTTTAAGCAGATGTCCAAACCACCGTTGAAGCTAAAAATGCTGTTCAAATTGTAGGAAAGGAAGACTCCTCTGCTCTTGTTTCTGGCATCACCATGCCCCCTTTCTCAGCTCTCAGCTGGTGGGGCAATTGCCATATTGAGAGGGGTCAGCTGTGGCTCAAAGTTGGGATTTGGAAAATGGAGAATGTGAGGTATCTTCATCTGGCTTGATGAAGGTTTATTGTGCCTCATACTGCTCTCATTCAGAATTAATGTTGCAGGAGCCCCATCCCATATCCAAGCCATCCAGCCTATGTTCCAAGTACCTTTCTTGTTAATGAATAAATACAAAGGCATAATAAGGAATTCAATTTTATTCCCAAACAGGAAAAAAAAATAACACAATATTGGTGAACAAGCTTGATTTGATGGCTACATACTCATAACACTGTGTATATAATGTAAAGAGACTTCATTATGCAAGAGGACTAATTTGAATTATTATCTCCTCTTCCTGATGGGTAACAGGAAACACATGCAGTGGCATTTACAAGAACATTGTAATGGGCTCATCAATGTGATACTAGAGTTTATTAACTCCCCTATTTGCTGTTGAAGGAATACCTTGAGAGCCTGGCTGTTTGAATAAAATGGGATACATGATTTATTTGCATTTAGCTGATTCAGTTTGTGTTTTATACTCTCTCAGGCTAAAGAAAAATAGAAAAATGATAATTAAGAGTAGGGGTGAAAAGCCCTTGGCCCTCCAGGTGTCTTGGAATTCAACTCCCAGAAGCATTCACCAGTGTAGCTAATGGCAAGTGACTATGGGAGTTGTGGTCTCAGACATCTTAAACAGCAAGCACTTCCCTGCTCTAAAGTTCAAAACATGTGTGCACATGTTCACACACACTTGTGCATTCTTTGTTTTGTGTGTGCCAGTTGAATAATGAATGAATAATGAATCCAATAAATACAATTTTATCTGAATTAAATTGGAAAAGACTTGATTGCCATGCCATACGCATGGGCTCTTGTGCATTGATAAAATACCAATAAAATCGTTTCATGCAGGGACACATATGCTCATATCAATATTTTTTTTCTCCCCATTTGGGAGGAAAAGGCTCATCATTTTGGTATGGTATATTGAAATGCTCTAGTTACCTGTCCTCCCGCACCTTGGAAACCCAGCTAGTACCAAAACAATAAGCCTCAGCCATCTTCTGCCAGGCTAACAAGAAGAGTTGGGCCGGTTAGTTTGGTTTTATGCTCCAAGGGCATTGGATGCTAGAGAGAGGGATTGTGCCAAGCTTTGAAGATACTCCAAGCATATAATTTACCCCTCCCCCCCACATACACATCTTATCAGCTTGGAAGTAAGAATGAGTCTCATGTCATCATGCCCCCCTCAAGGGAAGGCAGGACCAGTTTATGGAATTTTGGGGCCTCCTGCAATGCTTTATTTTTTTTGGGGGGGGAGGGAGCATATGTTCACCTCAGGCCAATGTAAACTAACTCAACCTAGGCTATTCACAGTACAGGATATTCAGATTAATACTAATAATGTTTTTGCAGGAGGGTTACTATGGGGCCCCCACAATGATGGGCCCCGCTGTGGATGCTGACACTGCTGGTGCCTTAAACTGGGCCTGTGGGAAGGTGGAACCCTTGGATTTTAAGGTGAGACTGGGTTCTCAGATCTTCCCAAGAGAGTCTCATATTATCAAGACTAACACATACCAATGGCACAAAAGAATTTGTTTGTAATACATGGTTAGAGCAGGTGTCTATGGTCCTATCAAAACAGGCAATTTACCCTAACTTTCCCCCATCTGAGAGCTCTGCACTCCATAAGATGCAGGGCATTTGCTCCATCCTGCCCCAGGCAATACTTATAACCCCCAGGGCAGAATCAGGGCTCAGATGGGGCAAGCTGTCTTGGGGTAGGGCCCAATACAGCATTCTAAAATAATATCTGCTTTACTCTGCTGCCACTGGGGAAAAAATAGAGTGGGCCCCACATGTTTGCAGGAGTCCATCCTGGCAGGTCAGTTTGTTGCTCCAGCTATTGGTCACACACCCTTCTGGGTCCAGGAGTGTGCTTGCAGCATATGACAAAGACTGGTTACATGCAGAGGACCTTTGGTCACATGTTGCAGCCAGCTTCCTCGATGCTGGGAGGGCAAGGAAGACAGCAGTGGCTGCAGTGATGGGCCAGCATTCCTGCCCGGACTCCAGCCTGTTTTATCAAGGTAAAAATGGAGACAAGGGGAGACATGGACCAGTGTATCCTGGCTCATGTAGATGAACCCTAAAAGACAGAGTTTATATGTATGATCTTCAGCTAATAGGGAGCTGGAATCTCTTTTGTGTATGTGTTTGATTGCAGGTCCCAAGACAAAATCTTTCCCCCTAGTTTTAAAGAAAAGTAGGGGTAATGAGAGCCAGAAAAACAACAGGAAGGCTTTCTACATACATATAAGGGAAGTGTTGACAGTAATACCTATACACTTTTTCAGTTACCATGGTTAGTACATGGAGAAATGCTTTGTGAGGCTTTCATGTCTCTGGTCCCAAACAAATTTTAAAACAGAATAAAGTAAAACAGTATGGAATGAATATGAATGCAACAGAAAGCATAAACAGTTGAAAACTTCCCCTAATCATGGCTACACAGGGATTATTTTGCTTGATTTAAATGTGTTAAAGATATAGGTAATCAAGGTAGAATTTTCACCCAAACACTACATGAAGTTAAATTTAAAGCAAAATTCTTTATACCACTGATGGGGGGCTGAGGAGTTTTGAAAGAAGCTGTGTCAAATAAATAGAGAGGTAGGGTGTATTATAGTGTATCAATTTTGTATTAGAAAAAATTCTTTGGTATTTGTAGATGCACACATTTTTTTTAAAAAAAAGTATAGTTGGCTCTCCATATCCATAGATTCTGTATCCATGGGTTCAGCCATCCATAGCTTGAAAATAACCCCCCCAAAAAACCCCAAAGCAAACCTTGATTTTACTACACCATTGTTACATAGTGGGACTTGAGAAACATCCATGGATTTTGGCATCCTTGCTGGAGGGTGCTGTTCTTGGATCAAACAGTTGTTCAGTAGAGTGGGAATAGAAATATAGAATCATACCGAAGAGTTTTATTTATGTAGATAACGATAACAGTGTATGTTATGCTGGGTATAGCAGGTATCTCTATATATAGATATACACATGTGTGTGAAATGCTTGGATATGTTTCCTTCCCCAGTGTGCTGGTTGGCCGCTTAGGAAACTTACTCAACCAATCTGTTCCCTCTCTCAGCCAATCACCACCCACATGCAAATTCCCTGTCCACCTCACAATCCACTCTTGCCACTCATTCTGCATCTACACCCTCAGCCTCACAAGGGCCCCTCCCTCCTTTCACTCCCTCAGCCACTCACCACCCAAATGTTTAAAAATGCAATATTTATTTTCCTAAATACCGTGTATCTGAACTATGTGACAGGAACACTGCTACTCCAAGCTCAATGCCACAACCATCCCTTGAAACCCCAGCCAGTGTACATAATAGCATAGGTAATGCTGGGTACAGCTCTCTCTCTCTCTCTCTCTCTCTCTCTCTCTCTCTGTGTGTGTGTGTGTGTGTTTGTGTGTGTTTGTGTGTGTGATGTCAGTCTAGACCCAAGGCTTTGAATGCTTAATTCTGGCAGTTCTGCAGTTTTGAATTCTAGGAATTAATTTATGTTGGTGCTGGATTAGGTTTCTCCACCTGGTCAGAGAAGCACCTTGCCTCTAAACACCTGTATGGTATATCAACTGATTTTCACCATTGCAAATGGGAGATAATAACATTTCTGTTCATTTAGAAGTATCTAACTATTTGTCATGGAAAGATTTTTTAAAAAAACAACAACAACCAGCAAATGAATGAATGTTAGGAAAAGCTAAATATTACAGCATGGTAGGGAATATTGGCGATAAAGGGCTCCTTAATGTATTTGTAGTTTTTTCTACACATCCCATATCATGGTTCTTCAGCATATGCAGGAACACCAAATAGACTCACAGTTACCTCCCCAACCAATTAGCTTCAGTCTATCTCCCATACAGATTGGGTTTATATGTATATATAAAATTTGTATATATAAAACATAAAATTTGAACTTGCCCATTCTGTGATCTGAGAAATATTAGATGTGTTTTTTAAATGCAGAGGTGGAAAATTATGAACTAGGAACATGTTGGCCATGCTCCTGAATATCTCCAAATAAATAAACAAATAAATAAATAAATACAGATGCACCATCAAGACAGAAAGACTAGACAACTGATTAATAGGACACAAACAACTCATCCAATCCTTCTAATTTGTTAAATGTCCGTGCCTTGAGACATCAGTTATTGTTATTAGCTACATAATTTTGGCAATATACATAGTTTGCATTTAAAATAATTCTTGTAAATATGGAAACATTTCCTGAGATCAACAGAAACTTACCATCTCAGAGGCAAGCACTTGACAAAGAGAAAAACAAGGAATAGCATCCCTCATCTCCTCTGGTATGACTTAAATCTGGATCCAGCACTGAGAATACAAAATCCAGAGTGTAAGAGTAATGCTGGATTAGATAATTGGTACCAAAAATGTGAATTTGGATACCTAATCTAGGTTTAGAGCAAAATTAGAACCATTAAAGAAGTCCCTTAGCTATTTCCTCCCTCTCATTTTACCAGGCTTATGGAAGGAATAACAATCCAGTAATTTTCAAATGTTTTTATATTCAGGTATAATTGCTTTCATGTTATATCAATTGGGCAAAATGTGTGACTTTAACAGATGTTGAAATAAATTATTAGATGATAAACTAGAGCAGCAGTTGATTCAGGCACCTTAAATCTGCGGTAGATATGCCTAATAAAACTAATGAAAATTAAAGACAGGTGCTTTTTAAAAATAAAAATGTAAAAGTGCTTATTTTTTTCAATGCTAATTATGAGAAGTGAGAATGTCAGGCAGCCAGCAACCCAAATCCACCCTGCAGGGACCTTTCTGTGACCAAAATCACCTTCTACAGGGAACCTTGGAAATACTTGGAGAAATGTCTCAAGGTGCCAGGCTTCAGGGGCGGGGGAAGAAGCTGGTTGCATCCCCACTAACCCAACTCTGACAACTCAGAAATGGCCATGTGAGGGAAGCTCTGCTGCTTACAAGGTGGATTTGGGGCAGATGTACATCAGGAGATCATTAGGAGATGTAGCTATGGACATGTAGCTGCGAAATGTATGTACATCTCCCAATGCAAGATTTCAGCTGCCATCTTCAACAGCTCTTTCTTATTGATTTTTAAAAATATTGTTGTTGTTATGCTGGAAACAAAACTGAACTACTTCTTTAGATCTACAGTATCATATTTACATTTGGCAAACAATATGAGCCCTTTCAGGTTATTGTCAAGTATCTATAATAGAAAAACGAGTGATGGTTTGCTGGCTGTATAGGAAGCTACAGCCTGGGACTTTTCAGTCTGTTTAACATTTTGAGATTAGTGTTGGTTATATTTCCCAATAAATCCATTTCATCCTCTCTCCTGCTACCATTTAGGTGCTTCAATATTTACATCTATTCCATTTTTCTAAGTGGCATTTAAACACTGTTCTCTTCTATCTTGAGATGATTTTGTTCACTCACTCTGTCCAGAATAGCTCTCCAAGCCTGCGGCCTGCCACAGAATGCAAATTCAGATGGGACAATTTACGCTTCTCAGTTTTCCTCAGCTCAAGCTGTATTATAGTAAAAATTGGGCTCATAGGCTTATGCACCAGTACGTTTTGATTAGCAGAGACAACAATATAGTCTGCCACCCTATCAGATTTCCCTGTTTCCTCTGAGTTTAGCTGCCAGCTTTATAGTGGCTATGGCTGAAGAAGGCAAGAATATATATTTTTGAACTATACTTGTTGCAAAGTTTGGTCTTCACTGGAAATTAAGACCCATTAACTTTACAAAGGACCTGTTCCTCATACAGATGAAAACTTCTAGGAGAACAATACAATATATTGTTTTGTCACCTTTTGTTTGGTTTCCCTGCTATTTTATTTATTTATTTATTTATACCCCACTCTTCAGCCACAAGGTTATCAGAGCAGCTTACAAATTGTTTTAAGCAATAGCGTTTACACATCTACACTGCAATAAGCAGCTTCCAATGTGTGTTAGCTAATTACCCCCACAAGCCGGGTACTCATTTTACCGACCTACAAAAGGATGGAAGGCTGAGTGAACCTTGGAGCCCACTGGAATTGAACTTGCAATGTGGTGACTTACAGTACTGGCATTTAACCACTGCGCCACCAGGGCAATTTTTTAAAACAAACAAACAAAACCCAAAAACAAAAACATAACAACTGCTAGAACTGGTTTGTAGATATAGATCAGCACAGCAGCCTGGACTTTTGAATTCTACTTACGGAGCTTCTACACAGAATGTCATGATGAGCCCCTACACCTCAACAGCATCTACCACTACCAGGGTTGCCAGTTTCTAAAAAATACCAATAAGTGACAGTCAAAAAATTGATGACACGGAAGGCTAATTTTCTATCTTTATGAAAACCTATACTTGGTTTCTTTTTTTTTCTTTTTTTTTTCTTTTTTTGTATTTATCAACAGTCCTGAATTTGTTTTAATCATATCATAATTATCTGTATTGGCAGTGAATTTCAGACACAATCACTTGCTCTCATCTTTTCTCAAAATTACCACACCCCCAAATACTGGATTTTAGCATCCCATCCAGTCTAAATAATGGCCCTCAAATAAGAGATATCCCTTATAATAAGGGATACATGCTAGTCATCTAAGGGACAAGATTTCCAGTGCTTGGATAAAGGACATGCCTTATAATATGGGACACATAGCAACTCAAACCACTATATTGCTGGGCTCCAGACTCCCCAGAAGCATAGAAAAGAAATCCAGTTAATGTAGTTTGGTTTTTTCCTCTCCATGCTATTTCTCTAATCTAAATCACCCCTGTAGGCTGCTATTAACTAGTAATGATACAGGATCAGCCCTATTATTAGTCAGAATGAGGTTGCCATTTCAGGAAGCATATATTATGTGTTATTACGCTTTCCAGGTGTCCTGTTTTGTGCAGGACATAATGTGCTTTGGGGCTTGCAGTCTGGTGCTGCATTAAAGCCCCAAATCCTGTAGTCCTTGACTTGTTCAGAATGGATGCCAATCATATTCCCAACAAACTGAGCATTTGTTATGCAGGAAAATGGCCTCAGATGGGGCAAGATTTTCTATGTGAGCATGCCTTCCTGCTCTCACATCTACAGGCAACTGAAAGGGGCAATTGAGGCAGGGTTATATTAAGGAAGCCTACTATAAGTCTCACAAGAGAAGGGACTCTTGCAAGAGTTGTGTGCTGCCATGATATGTCTGATCTTGCAGGAATCAGGAACTGTCACAAGAGAGTTCTCGTCTCATGAAACTTGAGGCAGGCTTTATACAGGCCTGCCTCACAAGTACCAGCCAGACTTGCACTTGCCAGGCAACAGACAGTCTTGTCCCATATTGGTGTTTTAAAATCCTGGCAACCCTATGTGTTGTGGAAAGAGAGGACATTATGAATTATTTTATTTTATTATTATTGCAATATTTTTACCCTCAGGGAAAGAGGTTTGGGGTATTTTCTGTGTCAGGTGTCAAAATAATTTGGCCAAGTTGGGAGCTTGATTTGGGAAGGGAGGAGTGTGATCTACTGTTCCACCTCTGGTAGCAAAATACCATGGGCTGGCCATGTATTTCAATAGCCTTAAGAGATGTATAGTATTTGCCTGAGGTATACCTGGAATCAGGGCTGGTTTAACCGTACCACCAAATCCGCATCTGCGGGGGGGGGGCACAGCCACAGCGGACCCCATCCTAACCCTCCTCCTGCAAAAACAACAACAACAACAACAACAACAACAGGAGAGAGAGAGCACGAGCAAGAGAGCAGCCCAAAACCTCCTGCTGGCCTTGCCCTTTTTTTTTTTAAAAAAAAAGCAATGTCTCCTTTCTCCTTCGTCCTTTCCTCCCTCCACCCCCACCAAGCAAGACAATAATAAAATAATAATAAAATGTATTTATATCCCGCCCCTCTACAAAATTTAATCAGGGTGGCTTACAACATTTTAAAATATACATTTAAGACCCTCCATCCCACCCACCCCTTAAAATACAATTAAATAATCCAAAAGATTAAAACATACTTAATAAATGCTAAAAATAACAATAAACAGACAAGCTGCAGGGGACCCCCTCCGTGCGGACTGTGCCGCCCTGGAAGTGACCCTGGAGCACCTGGGGGCTGAGCGCCGGTGGCTGCAGGAGGAGAGATGGCAGAGGCAGCAGGAGCACCCGGGCTGGGCCCCATGGCTGGTGTTGCTGCCTTCGTCTCAGCAGGAGGAGTCCCGTGCACTGGTGCTGAGCTGGAGCTGCGATTGAAGCCTGGGGAGCTACGAGGCCAAGCTGCAGGCACTGCAGGAGCTCCAAGGGCACCTGGGTAGCCGGGGGGAGCTGGAGCAGCTGTGCACCCACAACTTGCAGAGAAGCCAGCAGCTGGAGGAGCTCCACTGCCACTGGTGGGAGCTGGGTGCCCTGGCCAAGTGCCTGGAGGAGTGGGTGGTGCAGCAGGAGTGCCAGGATGCCCATCGGAACCAGCTGCAGGTGAGGCAGGCAGGAGGAGCAGGCCACCATCCAGGACCAGTTGAAGGAATTTCACCCCCCTGCACAATGCTTTAATTTTTGGGGGGGGCATATGTTTCAACCTATTCACAGTCCAGGATATTCAGATTATAGTAGAATCCCTGTATCCACTGTTTCATTATTGACCGATTCAGTTATCCATGGGACACAAAACAGCATACCTAACATAGAGCCTTATGGCAACTCGAGGGTATTTTAAACTGGAAGTCCCATCATTTTCAATGGTGTTTGGTATTATCCACAGTTTTTGGTATCCGCGGGGCCCCCCAGAACCAATTCCTAGGGGATACAGGGGTCCTACTTTATTACTAATACTGTTTTTGCAGGAGGAGGGTTACGACAGGGGCTCCCTACAATGACAGGGCCCCCTGCAGATGCAGGTGCTGCAGGGCCCTTAAATCGGCCCTACAACCCTTGCCCAGTAGACTCTGCAGAGCTTCCCAACCTGGGGTCCCTGGAACCCTAGGGCTACCCCAAAGAGTCCCTCAAGAGATGGTGGGGTTGGCCACATGGTGAAAATCCCCCTCACAGCAGGGCCAGTTTAAGGGTCCTGCAGCACCTGCAGCTGCAGGGGCCCCATCATTGTGGGGGAACTGGTTGTAACCCTTCTCCTGCAAAAACATTATTAGTAGTAATCTGAATATCCTGTACTGTGAATAGGTTAGGTTAGGTTACATTGACCTGAGATAAACATATGGGGCCCCCAAAATAAAACATTGCAGGGGGGGCAAAATTCCTTAAACCAGCCCTCCCTGGAAGATGGGACATGGGAGCATATGGCTTTCCACTTCGCTTCATTCAAAACCTGCATCAAATGATTTGAAAGCAAAACTGGTAATTAGAAATTATAATGAATAAAAGCGCCCTATGACTTTTCACTATATTAAAATGGGAAATGCTACTTAGAATTAATGTTTCACTAGGGCTAAAACTACAAGTTCCTAGACATTTTCAGGCAATCCTTGAGTATTAAGAGTGTATTTAATCAGAAATCCGTACTTAAATTCTTCATTAACCATTGTTAATTACTTCAAAAGTATTCCCAAATCATAGTCTTTCCTATTTGTTCTTCTCCTTTTCTCAAATAACTTGAAAACACAAGTGGTAAAATGTGAAAGCAAAATAGGACAGGCATGTATTCTTTTCATGGACACCAAGGAAAAAAAGAATAAGCAATGTGTTCCTAAGTACTTGTAGTAACTGTCTGGAGCCCTTTTCAAAGCCACAGAAAGATGTTCTTGGAAATCATCTGAAAGACTGTTCTTCTATATTGTTGTTCAGAGAATTTAAAAATATATATAATATGTGGGGGGAAAGTAAGTGAGGCTCAAAAATGACCTTATGAATCCTTTCAGGAAAGAGAGTATAAGAAAGGGAATAGAATGTGGTTGTATTTGAAGGGATGTCAGCTATTGAAAAGAGTGATAATTAATCTGGCAGCCAACGTGTCTTGAGATGAAAGCAAATGTTAACGGTTAAAGCAGAAGACATTAAAAGCTGCTTAAAAGTAATATGTAAGGGTTGACAATCTGAGAAAATTTTTGCTTTCTTGAGCATTAACACTTCCTTATTGCTCTATTGATCTCCAATGAAACAATTTTTTTTTAAATATACTGTTGATAAAGAAAATGTACCAGGAGTCTGAAGCAAAAATCCAGATGGAATTTGGACTACTTTAACATGGAGCTATGGCCCATAAAATCTGGGTTATTTTGGCCTGGATTTAAGTGCCGCACCTCTGGCCATAGCTTGAATCTGCACTCAGATTTTTACTTACTTTCAGCGGCTTCAGGGAGAGTGGCTACCACTGGGGCTTCACTTTTCACAGAGTTCAGAGAGGCAATTGTGTGCCATAAAAGCAAAGATGCAGCAGTAGCTGCTCTCTCGGAAGGCAGAATGGGCCTCAAGGTGGGAGGGGTGCCATCCATTCTGGCTTCAGAGAGAGCAACTACCACTGAGGCTTTGCTTTCACAGAGGGCGATTGAGTTCCATGAAAGCTAAGCCTCATTGGTAAATGCTCTCTCTGAAGCCAGAATAGATGGCAACCTCCACTGTGAGGCTAGCTGCCCATTCTGGCTTCAGAGAGAGTGGCTACCAATGAGGCCTTGCTTTCATGGAGCTCAAGCAGGCAATTTTGCACCAGAAAAGCAAACACCTCTGTGGTAGTTGCTCTCTCTGAAGTCAGTTTGGGCAGCTAGCCTCACAATGGCAGGACTCACTGGGTGTTCTGAACTGAGAGAGTAACTACCATTGGGATGAGAAGTGGTGCCGAGGAACAGGAAAATGGCAGTGCCTCAGGCAGCATTTCTCCTTCCTCTCCATCCCATGCTGCCTGAATCCAGAGTGGATGAATCGATCACACAGCAATTTTCTCCAGAGTTTCAAGCAAACTCAGGAGAAATCAGCAGTTTTATAAAACCTGGATTAAGGGGGGGTATTCACCAAATCTGGTATGAATAGGACTGTACCTTGTGTGCCCTTTTCACATCAGATTTGGGTGAAAGGCTGCACATCATGTGGTATTATCAGGCCAGATTGTGGGGGAATGAGTTTTGTTTTTGTTTTTTTTAATAGTGTGAATGCCCCCTAAGACACCCATGAAGAGTTCAGTATGTTAAAACCAGAGCTTGGAAATATTTTTTTTTAATTAAAACTCCCAGAAACCCTTAGCCAGCAGAGGCCATTGGGGAGGGGTCTCAAAAGTCCACTTTTGCTGTGCTCCTAGAGGACAATAACTCAAATGGTATAACACACTACAATTCTTTTGAGATAATTGATATGAGACACTATATTAACTTAAAGTATTATTCATACAGGGAAAGAAAATTATACATGATGGTGTATGATCTTTTAGTAATAAAAATAATATCACGGAAAGTGTTTGACAGTCTGAGTTATTACCATACCTATGTATGGTAATAATAGTAATAAAGAATATATATTTGAAATGTTTCTTTTATTCACTATTAACAACTGGTTCCACACAAAAAAAAAAAACATAGAATAATAATACTTTTCAATGTGGTAATTTTCATTTTTATTATGTTTACTTATTCATTTACAAGGAAAAACACTAGCATTAGTTTGAATGGATATTGAATTTTTCTGCTGTGCTTGCATATTGCATAAAATTTGCATGTTTTGGGACAAACTCAGTGAGAGTTGAAAATACCAAAGGAAAAAAAGGAATGTTTTCTTTTCTGACACTGTGTATGCAGAATTACTCCAAATTATAGGCTGCCCTTCTCCTTCAGAATGTAGATGTAATTCTGAATCACTATGAGGTGCCCAGCCATATGTGTATGACCAGATGCCTTGTTCCTAGCCTCAGAAAATTTGACCAGTGTGGGAAATAAGTGCCGGTTTGTGTGCAGCCATAGGTGTGCAGACACTTCCATGGCTGCAAAGGAAAGTCAGATAATAGGGAAAACACCATGGGGCCAAGGCTGGAATACTCTGACCAGAACATTGACTATTCTGGCCAGTGCAGAGAGGACCAGAGTGATTTCTGCTGGAAAAGAAGCCCAGGACTAAGCAGTAATTCTGCGAGAGTTTTCTAGAAGCAGGAGACGGACATTTTATTCTGTTTGTCAGAATCGCTGTTTGTCAGCTATCCCACCTTCAGTTCACCCTGTTTCCCGGAATGGATTGGAGAGTGTACCAACCATTCCACAGAACCTTACTTTGCTCCTCTGCAATGCCAGGTCAGTTAAGAATAAAACTCATATTATTTATGATCTACTCTTGGATGAGGATGCCGACCTGGCGTGCTTCACAGAAACCTGGCTGGGAGAGGATAGCGCTGTCACATGGGCACAGGCCCTCCCAGCCGGGTATTCTGTCAGTGAGCGGGTGAGGGGAAGTGGGCGGGGGGGCGGAGTGGCTCTGGTTTATAAGAACAATCTGACCTTGACCAGGATACCTGTCCGAAACACAGTCCACTTTGAGTGTATGTACCTTAGCCTAAGGACCAGGGATAGTTTGGGGATTCTGCTAGTATACCGACCACCCCGTTGTCTAGCAGACTCCCTAACTGAGCTGACACAGCTGGTCTCAGAGTTGCTGTTGGAGTCGCCCAGACTTTTAGTTCTGGGCGACTTTAACATTCCACTCGAGACCAGCTTGACAAATCTGACTGGTGCAGCTCGGGAGTTCATGGAAACCATGACAAACATGGGCCTATCCCAATTGGTCATTGGGCCCACACATTGTGCGGGTCATACTCTCGATGCGGTCTTTAGTACGGAACAGGAATATCCGTGGGCGGCGGTTATTAAAACCGCCGCATTGTCATGGACGGATCATTTCCTGGTCAAGACTGAACTAAGAGTCTCTTCCCGCCCCACCGGGGGTGGTGGACCCATTAGAATGGTCCGCCCCCGAAGGCTAATGGAACCAATAGGATTCCAGAAAGCCTTGGAGGGTTTAATGGTTGGTAACGCCGGTGACCCTGTCGAAGCTTTGGTTAATACCTGGAACACCGATCTTACCAAGGCTATTGACACGATCGCTCCCAAGCGTCCTTTCCAACCCGCCTCTAACCGTAAGCCATGGTATACTTCAGAGCTTAGGAAAATGAAGCGGGTTGGACAACGACTAGAGCGCAACTGGCGGAAAACTCGAGTCTTATCCGACAGGACTCGACATAGGAATTTTCTTCGGTCCTATCGAGAGGCAATACGTGCAGCGCAGAGATCCTTCTCCTCTGCACGTATTGCGTCTGCAGAGTCCCGTCCAGCAGAGCTGTTTAGGGTGGTAAGGGAGATGACGCAGGTTATACCTGCACAGAACCCATTGCTTAACCCAACAACGGCCTGCTGTGATGCATTTAACAACTACTTTGCAGATAAAATCTCTCGGATAAGAGCCGACTTAGATGCCAGCATTTTGACAGAAACAATTGACGAGGTGTCCAGCAACTCCGTTGATGTAAGTTTACTGAATCAATTTCAATCTGTGAGTACCGAGGACGTGGACAAGCTACTTGGTAGAGTGAGGAAGACGACCTGCCCTCTTGATCCTTGCCCTTCATGGCTGGCCATCCAGGGGGGGACTGCCTTGATGGTGTTCCTTAAGGACATCATCAATGCATCCCTCAGGGAAGGGTGTGTTCCATCTTGTTTAAAGGAAGCGGCGGTTAGGCCGCTCCTGAAAAAACCTTCTCTAGACCCCTGGACATGAATAACTATAGGCCGGTTTCTATGTTACCATTCTTGAGCAAAGTGATCGAGAGGGCAGTTGCTCTTCAACTCCAAGTGGTCTTGGATGAAACTGATTATCTAGACCCATTTCAAACTGGCTTCAGGACGGGATTTGGAGTTGAGACTGCTATGGTTGCCTTGACTGATGATCTGCATCTAAGCATCGACAGTGGTAATGTGTCCCTGTTGGTGCTTCTGGACCTCTCAGCGGCTTTCGATACGATAGATCATGGCATTCTCCTGGATCGCCTGAGAAGGTTAGGAATTGGAGGCACTGCGCTCCAGTGGTTCCGGTCCTTCCTCTCGGGCAGGTCCCAGAGGGTGCGGCTTGGGGACAGCTGCTCCAGCAGAAAGGAGCTTACTTGTGGTGTTCCACAGGGTGCCATCCTGTCCCCGATGCTGTTTAACATCTATATGAAGCCGCTGGGTGAGATTATTCGGGGTTATGGGGCTAGGTGTTATCAGTACGCTGATGACACCCAGATCTATTTCTCCTTGTCCCGATCATCGGCCTCGAATCCCAATGGCATCTCTCCTCTTAATGACTGTCTTAAAGCTGTAATGGGCTGGATGAGGAAAAACAGATTGAGATTAAATCCAGACAAAACGGAGGTGCTCAAGGTAGCGGCCCCGAAACCAGGAGTTGAGTTGCAACCTCCAGTCCTGGACGGGGTCACGCTCTCCGTTAAGGACTGTGTTCGCAGTCTGGGGGTGCTCCTTGATTCATCGCTTCAGATGACGAGTCAAGTAAATGCGACGGTCAGTAGCGCTTGTTATCAGCTTCGGCTGATACGCCAGCTGTGCCCTTTCCTGGAAGTAAGAGACCTTGAGACTGTGGTGCACGCACTGGTAACCTCTCGTCTAGATTTCTGCAATGTGCTCTACATCGGGCTACCCTCGTGCTTGGTCCGGAAACTTCAGTTGGTACAAAATATGGCAGCTAGAGTGGTCTCAGGAACATCTCGGAGAGATCATATAACTCCAATACTAAAATCTCTCCACTGGCTGCCTATCAGTTTCCGGGCCCAGTATAAGGTGTTGGTTATTACCTTTAAAGCCCTAAATGGCTTGGGTCCAACTTATCTCCGGAACCGCCTCCTCCCATACAATCCTCCCCTCATACTCCGGTCCTCTGGGAGGAATCTGCTTCAGCCACAAAAATCTAGGCTGTCTGCAACCTCCCAGAGGGCCTTTTCAGTAATCGCCCCCAAATTGTGGAATGGCCTGCCGAATGAGATCCGTCAGCTGACGAGCTTGAGTAGCTTTAAAAAAGCACTAAAGACGGATCTCTTTCGGCAGGCCTTTCCTGATTAGATCCCGGCCTCAGGAACTCAGTCTCCTGGCTTTTTAAAAATTATGTATATATTTGTTTTTAATGTGTTTTTTTTAGCTAGAAGGTTTTAATCTTATTGTGTTTAATGTCTTTTTATGTGGGAGGGTGGGGGTGGGTGGTGTTTTTAGTCATTATTATAATGTTTTAATTGTTGGAAGCCGCCCCGATTGTTTTTAGCAGAGGGGCGGGGTATAAATAAATTTTATTATTATTATTTATTTATTCTCAGAATATTTGGTTGAAGCTTCATATAGACTCTACCCCAGAACCAAGTACCTTTTGAATGTTGGGTCTTTTTAAAGATGTGGGTTCAGAAGAGAAGCTTGAGGTCAGGAGGCTGCTGTAAAACAAAAGGGATCACCTCAGGTGACCTTTCCTTTTTAGTGTTATGTCCTGTAGGTAAAGTATTGTTTTCCCAGCTGCAGGGTGCCATATTGGGAAAGGCTGAACCTTGTCTGGAGATATTCAGTTGTTGCCCAGTGATTTAATCTGCAATGTAAACACACCTGTTAGTGATAGATTATGGAGTCACATTACTTCAGTATGTGTGCTGTCTATAGCATATTATTAGAGAGGCTTTCCCAGATAAGCTTCTCTATCCATAGTCAAAAGTGGCTTGGTGTAAACATACATATCCATACACACACATTTGCATGGCTGGGTGCACCGGGTCCCCTCCCTTTGCCCCCCTTTACCAGTCAGAGAGACACAAACACATGATAAGATTCAGAGAATTATATTTGATACAATACACATTAGAAATTATACAAAGAATAAAGTCAAAGGAGATTTTCAGATAACACTGTTATAGTGTTACTATTCCACTTTATTTGCTATGGCTGCCTCCTCTTGAATCCTGGGATTTGCAGTTTAGGGAGGGACATTTACAACTCTCAGCCATAGAGATCTTAGGCCTCACTAAACTACAAATCCCAGAATTCCACAGGAGGAAGCCAGAGCTGTTAAAGTGGATTAGTAACACTATAACAGTATAGTCTGAAAATCTCCAAAGTTAGTAAAATGTCGAGTTGGTAAAATGTTGGCATGAAATGGCCTCAACCTTCATTTGATGACAGCAGTAGGTTGGCACATGAGCCAACCTACTGCTACAAATCTGGGTATCGACCAATCCCTGAATCAGCTGGTAGCTGTAAATGCAAGCCCCTCCCTGGAAGGGGAGGAGTTAACACAGGGCCCCTCCTAGCCTGCCCCATGTGCTCCTCCCCTGAGGGGAACCGTGTCATGTGATCCAACTTTTGTTAAGGGGGTGAAATCCAGATTGCTCACCCCAAAATGGCTTGCTCCTCCTGGACTTCCCTCCCCCCCAGGGTCTCCATGAACTAGAACCTAAACTTGGTTTTCTGACCTTGCCCTGATGGAGACCCCTGTACCCAGAGTTTTGGATCTGAACCCATGCCAACCTCCAAGCTACCCAGAAGGTTGTGACAGAAATGAATGCATAATGTCCCAACACATGCAAAGAGGGAGGGTGGGTTGGGTCTTTTGCTCTTCCAAGAGCTACTGACTGATATGGCCTGCCGACTGGGAATTTATACCTGACTGGCAGACCAAAAAGAGGACTGCTGCTTAGGTTTAACCAATCAGAGTGCAGGGGGCGTCCCTGCATCTGATTGGTTGATTCCAACTTCATCTGTCCAATCAGGGAGAGGGTGCCTTTCTCTGATTGGAGGGATTGCGATCCTCTTCCCTGCAAGGCAAAGCTTCCAGGAAAGAGGATGGACGCCAAAGATGGTGGCGCCCATGCCGCCCATGCAGTGGAGGGTGAAAATGGACCCTCTAGCCCCGCAAAGCTGCCAGCCAGGTAAGTCTGGGCAGCTGCCTTCTTGGCAGGAGTCTTGTGCTGCCTACAACACAAGGAGATAGAAACACAGGGTGCATCTATATGATCATAAAAAAATCCGTTTGGGGGGTAAAAAATATGAATAGGCTGTCATTCATATGCATACGAACTGCCTACACGATTTTTAACACCCCTAAACTCCATATGACTCCCTCTTCCCCAAGCTAGCTTGAGCGAGGAAGCCAAGCGGCAGTTTAAAATCTCCTGCCGCTTTTTATTTTTTTAAAAAAGGTTCCTGCTTTGCAGACAGTCAGTTTTCTCTATTTACAATACAAAATAAAAATAAATAAATGTATAATTCACGGACTTACCGGACTCTCACTAGCCAGGAATCCAACATGGCGGCCACTCCCAAATCTGCTCTGTGCTAGCCCCGCCCCCTCTACTTTGCCAGCCAATCAGATTACACAGCCTGTTCGTATGTGTGCGAACAGACCGTACAGATCCATCAGCCATCCGAATGGCGTACGGATTTCTCATCGCGATCCACTTTCCCTCCCGAACGCCGCGTGTGCGTATTTCAGGGTGGAAAACCGCCCCCCTCTTTTGGACACCTATGAATCTGAACAGCTGTGTGTACCGAAGCGTGAACTTCCGCATGCCATACGTATTATTTAAATCGTGTAGACAGGACCACATAGAGCTGAAAATGAAGACACTGTGCATGGGACATGAGACCAGAAGTTGCTGGAGATATCTACAGGTGAGATGGAAGAAACCATCCATGGAATGTGAGATCTGAAGGACCTGAAGAGATCTGCAGATGAGATGGAAGACACCATCCATTGGAAGACTGTCACCTGGACACTCCACAAACAAACAAACAAACGGCTTTATTGAACAGTATTGAAAAGAAAGCTATTGCCAAAGCAACCTCATATCAAAGTCTATTCAGAGGCCCAATCTACACTATTGAAAAAACAAACCCTCCCTCCTTAAATTTGGGCCGGTCAGGCCATAGTACATATGTTATTATCCTCTTATCTGGTACAATATAGCCACATGTTGTACAGCCCCATCCGCACCACACTTAGGGGTTACACCACCTTAGTCTGGGTTTTTAAAACTTGCAGTTTTCTCCTGATAAAACTGTATGTTTTATAAAAACTGTATATTCTCCTGATAAAACTCCAGATAAAACTGTATATGAACAATGCATCTGTCCTGGGTTCTGGGGGTGGGTAGGTGGGACAAGCACTTCCTGACCGGCACTGCTGTTTTTACCTTCCTTGATGCTACTTCCTCATACCAATATTGGCCAGGAAGGCAGAGCCCTGGTGTAGTCACTTGCTCTGGGATCAGAAAGGAGTGGCAAGCCTCAGGATAGCATGGCTGGTCACTCCTTCTGACCTTAGAGAGAGCAATTATGCACTAGGGAAGCAGAACCTTGGCATATAGTCACTTTCTCTGAAGTTACAAAGAGCAGCCAGCCATGCCATTGCAAAGCTTGCTGCTCATTCTGACCTCAGAGAGAGTGACTATGCATAAGGGCTCTGCCTTCCTGGTGCACAATTGCTCACTCTAAAATCAGAAGGAGCAGAACAGCCACACCATCATGATTGATTGATTGATTTTTATTTTTATATTTAGCCTTGCTGAGTGGTGCAATGTCAGCGGTGTTTATTATCCTCAGAAAAAACTACGCTATTATTGAAGCATCATTGCGACAACACTGTGTTGTGATGATGTTTTTCTATACAGTAGTGACTAGAAAACTGGTTGGGATTGAGGGCAAGATGGATGGAGCCAAGCACAAGGCAAATCACAGAGGAAAACCTGCTCCATTC
Organism: Gambelia wislizenii; assembly: GCA_030847615.1. Classification (NCBI taxonomy): domain Eukaryota; kingdom Metazoa; phylum Chordata; class Lepidosauria; order Squamata; family Crotaphytidae; genus Gambelia; species Gambelia wislizenii. The sequence goes on from JAUMIR010000004.1 coordinate 155,261,970, forward strand.
TGCAAGCGACCTGAGACTGTGGCAGAGCTTCATCTTTCATCAGGACAAGGACACTTGAATGCACAGTTGAACAGTGGTGTGCTTTAGAAATCCAAAAGTTGTAGAATGGCCCTGCCAAAGCCCAAACCTCAGTTGTAAGGAAAATCAGCTCTTACTTACCCCCTCCTCTTTTTCTATCACTGAACTTCTTCAGTTGGAGCAGATAATGTAGTGTGATCCAGAGTGATTTGGTGGGCGTGTTAGTAGGGGGTTGGGAGGTTGTGGGTGGTGGGTTGGTTAATAAGTGTAGAAAGCCCATTGTTGTCCGTTGGTTATTTCGGCCACTCAGTAGTTGGGTGTGGGCATAGGACCTAATTTTGTTCTGTGTCACAGTGCCACCATGCTTGCAGAAGCATTTCAGTTGGAAGGCACTGGGTTCTGGCAGGGGAAAGTGGACCTGGGTTACTTTCTTTATCCCCTCTCCCTTCTGTATTCTTAACCCCTGACTAATTTAGGCTTGGTGGGTTGTTCAGTAGGGCCCCAGTTGTTTATTAGCTCATCATAGGTAGAGTTAGTGTAGTATGTTGGGAAATAATCATTGTAATGTAAAAGCAATCTTGTGTACCTCATTCACATCCTTAGATAAGTCTAGGGTTTTTCCCTGCATGCATTTGTTCTCCCAAAATTCCCTTTCTCTTATTTCACTGGGCACTTCCAGCCAACTGGAGTGCTGGGTCATTCAACACATGACCTAATTTAAATTTTATTGCGCTGTGTAACTTCTCTTTTGGGTTTGAGTCTCCATGAGGCTGTAGCCATCTTCTTTAGCTATCTTAAGCTATACCTTGTTTCCTGTAACCATGCAATGATGTTTACCATGCAGCCTGTAGGCTGGATGAGTTTTTCCTACCCTAAATACCATTAGTTAGTTAGGAACCTCTTTTTAAAGTTTGTTTTAGTATGTAGATTGAGATTGATATACCTTCAGTAAACTTTGATTTGCATTTTAAACTGACTCCTTTGTTTTGTAATGAGTCTAATTTAACTGAGTCATCTCAGACCTCTGAATACACTTTTTTAAATGTTGAGCTTCAGTCTTAGCATTCTTAAGTGCACTCTGCATGAAGTTAAAAGTAAATGAATTATTTTTAACTCTCTTTTTAAAGGAGATAATTCTTGTTGCTTTTAAAAGGACTAGATCCTGGGATTTTTTAATACAATTTTATTTTTTAGACTCACTACTCCTACAGTTAGCAAACCACACCACAGGATTAGGAGCATGCAAGGGATCAGGGATTATCTCAGAGCATGGCTGGAATTTCTTATAGCTTTTCAAAGGAGTATCCTTTTGCCATGTGGAATTGAAGGAGGACTTGCAGTTATCTTTGGATGCTGCAGGGGCAGTAGGCTTTCGTGTTTATTTCAGGGGACAGTGGCCTAGTGATTGCATGCCCAGGATAGATGTCTCCCCCTCCCCCCCTTTCCCCAAATATAGACAGACACTTAATGTATTTGGAAAGATATATTGGTAAATGACTATATATATGTATATGCATGTGTGTATATATATATATATATATATATATATATGCCTCAACTTTATTGATAACAGCTGCAATGGTTGGCTCACATCACATGGGTCTGGATCCATACATCAACCAATCTGAATGCTGGTTGATAATGCCCCTGTTGGTTAACCACCAACACAACCACTAATGAAGGGGGACAAGTCCTGGCCAGGCCCAACATGCCCGATGACCCCTCACCCTCCTCCTACAGCTGGAAAAGGGGGGCCTCTATGAAGTTCAACTTGACCTTGACCATGAACTTGACAGAGACCCCCTTCCATCACCAATGACCTCAGATCAGGACCCATGCCAAACCCACCCCCCAAAGTTGTGACAGAAAAAATAATACATGCTACAATGGACCTACAAACCTACAACAAGAAATAATGGGAGGGAGGGTGTGTTTGGCTCCCAAAGAGCCACTGACTAGCATCACACAGGGACTGGGTTATATTCCTGACCCCCATGTTGTAAAGCAGCAGTCGTAAAAGACTGCTGCAAAATGCGTAAAAGCTGTTGTAAAATTGAAGTAAAATTACCTGCCCTGATTGGTGCTGGCTTTTCTGCCCCTTCCCGGTCCATGGAGCAGGCCAGGAAGGGGAAGGCAACCATTGCAGCCCCATGCTGGTTGCCACATGGGCTGCAGGATGAAGGAGGGAGCTGACCGGGCTGCAAAAGAGCCGCCAGGGTGAGGCAAGGTAAGTCCGGCAGCTCACTTGCATGCCCTGGCTGGATGTCTCCATCTCCCCGCTTTCCCCCAAATAAATACAGAAACTTAATATAATTGGAGAGATGTATTGGTAAATGATAATGTAGATATATATTTTGGAAATAAAGGCCACAACTTTATTGATAACAGCTGTAATAGTTGGCTCACATCACATGGGTCTGGATCCATACATCAATCAACCAGAATGCTGGTCGATGATATCCCTGTCAGCTAACCACTGGAACCACCACTGATGCAGGGGGAGGAGTCCTGGCCAGACCCTGCATGTTCGATGACCCCTCACCCTCCTCCTAGTGCTGGAAAAGGGGGATCTCCATGAACTTTAAATTGACCTTGACCATGAACTTGACAGAAACCCCCTCCCCTCACTGATAACCTCAGATTAGGATCCATGCCAACCACCACAAAAGGTGGACCCACTAAGGCCCGACTTCCACCAACCCCCAGCAGCTTCTACTAATAAGGACTTAAACCCCAGACCCTCCATCCGTCTGCATTGGACGTGATAAATCAGGCCATATATACCCTGCAAAGGACCTGGAACATCACCTGCCTGGCCACTTAATAGTCTCAGTAGGCAGGCCCCCTTGTGCCACCATGGTAGCCGCTCCAATCCGGAAGGAGTGGCCCCTGAATGCCTCTGCTGGCAAGCCCAGCCACCACAACGCAGCTCGCAACACACTGATGAGCTGCTACTGTATCAATGGTGACAAGTCCTCATGAATTAAAAGGGGGACAAACACTCTGGGGCACCTTTCCAGAAACCTGTGCATGATGTCCAGTGGGCATGACAATGAATTTACCAGGCTCTGCAACCTCAGATTCACCCCTTTTCCATGCTGGTGACACTTGGAACACCATACTCAAATACACAGTGCATCCACCCCAAGTGACACAGCACTCAACTGCAATGCTCTGCCAGTTACATCCCTTTTGGATGAACATACCAGCTCCCCAATGCATAGGGCAGCAAAGAAGTCCGTTGTGAAGGACATGCCAAATAGCAGCAATTCATACCTGGACCGGCATGCATCATGCAGCTTGGCCACCAACTTGCCAAGAATGCTGTATGAAATTGGTCACTGCACAGCTGCCTTCCGATGGCTTGTCCTATGCCAACCTTCCGTACCCCTCCAGGTGAGAAAGGTGGCACAAGGGTCGCTGAATTCCACAGCCTTGATGAAGAAGGAAATGCTAGCCAGATGCAATGAAAGGGAATGAGGAGCCAATCCATGGTCCTTTAAGGAGGTAAGGTAATGCAACATCTTTCGCTCTGACATCGCCCAGTAGCTCCCATATTCATTCCTCCTCCTAAAAGCAAAGAATTGGCCAACAGCCCTCCTGTAGTTCACCTGCATCAATGGCATCAAGGAGTTGAGGACTCCCCAAATCAAGGAGTCGATTTCCTTCCCAAAATGCCACAGCTCCACTGGGAAGGGTGCTGGTTCTGGATCTTTGCCCAGGGCCAATGGGTGGGGCCGTGTGTCCTGGAAGCGAGATAAGGCATCCACAATTTTGTTATCCACACCAAGAATATGATGTGCAGAGAAGATGATATTCAATGTTAAGCAAATGAGCACAAATTTCCACAGAAGCCTCATGACTCTCTCCAACCTTGAAGACTGCCTGTTGATAATCCACACCACAGCCTGATGTTCACACCAAAAGCAGACTAATTTGTCTTTGAATTCCTCCCTCCTGATAACCACTACCACTAGAATTGGGATGAATTCAAGGAACGTTAGATCACACACAATGTCAGTTTTCCCCCACTCTGTTGGCCAATGCTGCACACATCAATGCCCACTATAGAACACCCCCAACCCCAAGCTCCTGGCAGCATCAAAGTGGACCTGTAGCCTGTAAGAGGTATGAGTCTAAAAATAAAAATGTATTAAAAATTCCAGTGATTTAGCCCTTTTAAAAAGAAATAAAAATATCTTCTTTAAAAAGTAAAAAATCTTTTCTTTCAAATTCATGCGGAGTGATGCATTAAGAATACAGCCAGCTCAATTAATATTTAAAAGTGTAGTCTGATCACCCAATCAATTAGACTCATTAAAAAAAAGTCAGTTTAAAAATGCATATCAAAAGTTTACTGAAGGTATATCAATTTTAATCTACATATTAAAACAAACTTTAAAAGGGTTCCTAACTAACTAAGAGGATTTAGGGTAGAATGATACTCACCCAGCCTTTTAGCAGAGTGGCTACATGGTGACTTGAAAACAAACAACATCATGGCAAGAACACCATGGCAAGAACACCATGGCATGGTTTCAGCCGAATGAAGACTCTAACTTAAAAGAGAACTTAAACAAAGGGACATAATATTTAAATTAGGTCATGTGAATGAATGACGCATTGCTCCAGTTGGCTGCAATTGCCTAGTGAAATGAGAGAAGGGGAAGTTGGGAGAACTAAAGCATGCAGGGTAAATTTTCTTGACTGAATTTAGCATGTGAATGGAGTACACAAGATTGTATTACATTACAATGATGATTTCTCCACATACAACATAGCCCTTCACCCAAAGTCTTGCGCCCCTGCCACAATGTACTCCCATTGTAGCCCTCTAAAATCTCCAGCCAGACCCTGAGATCATCTTTGACCCTTTTTGTCAGCCAAATGTGATGATGAGGAGACCAGATACCCTTCATGATGTCCACCAACCTGGCACAAAAGGCCCTCCCTGGCGCCACCACCCTGCAAGAAATATTAAGATGGCCCAATAGTGACTGCACCTCCCAGAGAGTGGCCCTTGCTGCATGACATGAGGTCATGCAGCCAATCCCTGAGTCCTGCCAAGTTGTCTGCTGGCAGGCAAGACACCCCTTTTTTCAGAATCCAAAAGAATCCCAAAGCAAACTAAAGCTGTGGCAGGTCCAACTGTCTTTTCTGTTGCTAGGGGAACTCCGACTTGCTCCGCCAAAACCTGAAATGAAGAAAGCAAAGACCCACACTCCAGCCCCTCGGCCAGCCCAATAATGAGAAAATCAAGTAATGAGTGACAAAAGGAGACCCCATCCTGTGTTGCAATGCCCATTCAAGGAATGTGATGAATGTTTCAAAGGCAGCACAACTTATGGCAAAATCCATGGGTAACACCATCTCATAGTACCACTGGCCTTGAAATCTGAAACCTAACAAACACTGATCCTCAGGATGAACTGGGAGCAACCTGAAAGAAGACTGAATGTCACATTTTACCATGAGTGCCACATGTCTGTATCAATTTGATGGTATGATCCAATGAAGCGTACTTAACAGAACAGAGTTCTGACGGGATGGCATCATTGACTGACCACCCCTTGGGGTAAGACAGATGGTGAATGAATCCGTACTCACCCGGAGTCATCTTAGGTACTACACCCAATGGAGATATCCTGAGGTTGTCCATGGGAGGTTTTGCAAAGGGGCCCACAACCCTCCCAGCCTCACATTCTTTTGCAATTCTTCTAGCCAGCACAGCTTGCAACTCCAATGCAGACTTGAGGTTGTCTGAGTCAATTGCTACCCTATGTCCCACAAAAGGGATTCGGAAAGTATATGTGAACTCATCAGCTAGGTAGGCAGCCACCTTCTTGTTGGGGTAGAGGGTAAGAAGAAGGAGCAGAGCGTGAAATCTGACAGAAGTGAATGCCATGCTCCCCCTCGTCACCCCCATTTGCTCAGTTTTATTTGGCACTACCCTGACTGGCGTTGGCTCCAGACCCTGCTTCTTTTTTTGAGCCAGAGGCAGCAGGGCAGCCATTCCAAAAGGACTGCTGTCCTGATGAGGACTGTGTGCAGTTGATTCTAGGGTGCGTGCCAAAGGAGGACTCACACATTGGCAAACCCCCCCCCTTGCTCTTGATCTGTGGCCCTACTGTGAGAAGCCAGATCTTGTCGTTGCGGAAATCCTACCGGTATCTGTCATTGTGCATCATACATTTTTGAAACTCTGTCTCATAGTCAATGGCCACTGCCTCACCAGCCAAATCTCTGGCCTTGAGCACGCTCACATGATGGTTGGCTGAATGCCAGCCTCTATCAGGGTAAACCATCATCGCCACCCCCATGAACACTGCATACCCCAACAACCAGTTGTCGAATGAGCATTCAACAGGATCCCCTTTGCTCTTGTCAGAGCGCTACTTGTCACTCTTGGAAACCCTTCCTTCCTTGCCTGTCGGTTTGATGAGGGAGAAGACATCGACATAATATCCCTTGGGAATCTTATCTCAAACTTTCTTGTCCAGGTGAATTCCTGGGGGTCCTCATTGTTCTTGAACAAAGTGAGGCCCATGTCCAGAGGTGACTCTGCCTCTTTGCCCCATAAGTGTATGGGTCCCTTGTCACCCTGACCCTGTTACATGTGCAACTTGAGCACCAATTGTGGAAGCCCCGGCTCTGTTGCCCCCACATTCTAATACTTGAATTTACTCACGTCCTTTTCTGATGACTCACCTTAAGTCTTTTCAGTATCTGAATCCATCCCCCATCTGTGTCTGGAGCGGTGCCTTCATTACCTTTTCTTGCTCCTCCTCTTCTTGCCACTCTCGCCACTTCCCCTCATGCCCCTCTCTGTGGACAGATGCACTGGAGGCACTACTGCTGCGTGATAGGGAATGCCACCCTTGCCCCTGACCGGTTGACCCCGTCAAAGGCTCACCAGATGTTCTACCACTCTCCAAAGTCCCTGGCTCACTGAATGCTGTGGAGCTATGTGGTGTATTGGAATCCCGCTGATCTGAGGACCCTTGTGCCCACGTCTTAACCAGTTGTTCCACTACATAAACAACTGCCTCTGATAGGTCTTCCAAGCTAGGATCTTGGCCCGTGATGGATCGTAATGAGCCCCCTAAATCACCTGATTGCTCAACATCACCCACATCCTTGCACATGGCAGTCCTCCTCCTTGGTGTGAGGACTGCCCAGAATCATGGGGTTCTGCCTGCCTGACCCCTGGTGTGAGGCCTGGCTGCCAGCATCACCTTCATGGGAGGCATCACACCAGAGTGGCCACGCCTTATCTTGTAACTGGGTCCTGAGAAGCCCTGCCCCTAAAGAACAGGACACCCACCCAAGAAGACATGTGAATCCTCCCCTTCATGTCAATGAAATCCTCCCCTAGCTGTGCCCGGCACAGCCCCCCACATGCTTGGTGCAACCTGATTGGTTGCACTTTACTGTACTGGGTTGAGATATATTATCATTATTATTATTATTATTATTATTATTATTATTATTTTGTAATTTCATACATGTTTGAAAGTCTGAACACTGTCTCAGTGCAAGAACTGAACTGTCCACCCTGCCTCTGTGGCACCAGTGCTCAGTGGGTGGGTGTGGCTTATGGACTGCCCTGCCATACCTGATGTGCCCTCAGATCAAGTACCCCCCCAATGGCCCCAGGCCATTTCCCCCTAGGGCACCCCCAATATGAAGATTGCTTTCCCTGGTAGCTTAGTGGTACCCCAGTGGTCCAGTAGCACAACCCCAAGATGTCTCAGAGGGACTCTGGAAGCCTTGGTGAAATCCCTGGTGGCCTAGTGGAACCCCTGGTGGCCCTGGTGGCACCGCCCCAGTGGTGTCCCTAGAAACCCTGGTGGCCCTAGTGGTATCCCTGTTGGCCTTCTCAGACCCCTGATGGCCAAGGCAGACCTTGATTCGGCAGTCCCACCTGCCTGCAGATAGCCCCCAACTACCTGTGGCCCTGGCCACATTTCCATTGCTGTGTGCCAGGCCTGGAGTGATGCCATACTCCTTTGAAATGCCTGGTCGCCCCCACCTGGCAACAACCCCCCACACACACCCCTGTTGCCAAGCGGCTCGTTCCCTGGCCGCCAATCCTGTGGCCCGATGATAGCCACTTGCCACTATTGCCTGTTGATCACCACTGCCTTCAGGCCACTGCTGCCCATTGACCACAGCCGCCCTGTCTCCATCTTTGGCCCCTTTGGCAGTCCAACTCGCAGACATCCTCCACCTTCAGCTCCCAAAGAACCACTGACCAGCATCACTTGGGGTTTTATAAAAGACTGCTGCAACATGCAGAAAAACTGCTGTAAAATTGCATTACAAGCAATGCCCCACCTCCCTCCAGAGCAACCAATCAGGGCAGGGATGACCTGCCCTGATTGGTGCTGGCTTTCCCACCCCTTCCATGCCCACAGAGCAGGCTGGGAAGGGGAAGGCAACCATGAAGGATCCCATGATGTCTGCCATGTGGGTTGCAGGATGAAGGGGGGGAATCCAACCAGGCCACAAAAGAACCACCGAGGCAAGGTAAGTCCAGCAATTCAATTTCAGGGGAAATTGGTGTGCCCATCTCTAGTGATTGGATGGAGGCTGGTCCTATGGTAGACCTTATCTTTTTGAAGGTTTTTTTTTTCCCTGTTGTGGTCACTGTCAGGATACAGGCAGAGGAGTTAGCGAACTCTTCTGTTCATTTCTGGGATGACACCATAGCCATGGTGCAGGTGATTAATTTCTTGTCATCCAAGTCTTCACAGGTTATGAGACTGGTTGGGGCCTTTATCCTTCAGTGTTTGCAATATAATATTGTGTTTATGGTGCTACATCTAGCCAGTCATGTGCACCAGTTGGAGAATGGCATAGCCAATGCTCTTTCCCACACACAGATGGTGCTGGATGCAGCTGCCATGCTGAACCTGATGTCAGCAGACCTGGCAATGCCTGGAAGAGCGAAGTGTCAAGGGCCATTAGCTTATGCTTGGCTCCTAGAAACAGGAAGAGTTATGACAGGGTGGTGAAGGAATTATTGGCTTTTAGACTGTGGAGGATTGGGAGATGAATCACCTGTTCCTATTCTTCACCTTTTGCAAGATTATGTCTCTCTAAGTAGTAGGGGGTTGTGTCCTCAGTCTGGTAGAGCACATTTGTCAGCAGTAGTCTTCTGGTTCACAGCACAGGGTTTCCAGGACACTGCTGATGACTTTTTCATTCATGAGGTTCTGGATAGTTGATCTCGTGAGAGAGGTATGGTGGCAGACAATACAATGTCCCCAGATATCCTGAAAGGTCTGGGGTGACTTTGGGTGGGCATTTGAACCTCACATTTTGAGATCCTTTTATTTCATGCAGCTTCCCTGACTGCCTTTGAGGGGGGGGGGTTGAGCATAAATGAACTGGGGTTCAGTCAAAGGATGACAAGTCTCGGAGGGCCTTGAAGATCCAGGACCTTCTCTTGGGAAGGCAACATATGGTTATCACCATTCACTCATTTAAAATGGACCAACACAGTGTCCTGTTTATTTCAGACTTGCAGTGACCATTCAAGCCAGGGGGTCACAGCCAGACCCTTTATTTTTTCATGTTCATTTGCCACCATTAACTAAATACCATTTCTGGTTTGTCACCTCCAGGATCACCTTGCTGGGTTTTAAATGGGTCAAATTTGAGACCCACTCTTTCTGAATTGGATCTGTACCCTCACTTTAAGTCCTGTGACATGGGGAAGGGCTTCTTGGGTTGGCCTTCCAGTTGTGGGTTGGTCAGGGGGCAGCATAGCTCTTCGGTTCTCCTTGGGGCTCAGGTTTTTCACCCAAGAGAAACTGGGAATGAGGTCTGGGTGAGACTCCTTGCCTCAGCTGCTCCCATGCTGGGTTGCCCCCCCCACATCTCTCAGGGGTTAAAGGTTAAATAGGCTAATAGTTAAAACAAAGTGGCCCTTTGCAATCCACTCTCTGTTGTATGACCTCATTATGAACATGGTTGGTTAGCCAAGGCACTGTATTGTCACAAAGTGATTTTATCTTAGTATTTTACATTGGCCAGGACAAAAAGAAGTGTCCAGTGGTAAAAAGCAGTCATTTTGTTAAGACTTTCCTTTTCCTTCCAGAGAAAAACTGCAAATGTTGAGTCATTTGGAAATTGTTTGTAAGTGTTAAAGTGACAATGGTACAGAATGCCTATGATGTACATCTATTTCTATGTGGAGTCTATGAAATAATGAGATTCCAGGGGATATGTGTTTTTGAATATATATTTTCACATATATAAAAAAAAGTTACATATTTTACATATATTCTTTCAGTATATTGCCTTTGTTGTTAACTGTATTTGAGTGGACTCTGATGCATGGTGAGCCTGTGAATGAGACATCTCCTAGACTCCCTGTCCTCAACAGCTCTGCTCAGGTCCTGCATGCTCAGGGCTGTGACTTCATTGATTGAGTCTATCCATCTGGTATATAGTTTTCCTTTCTTTCTATTGCCCTCCACCTTTCCTAGCATTATTGTCTTTTCTAGGGAGTCATGCCTTCTCATAGTGTGGCCAAAGTACAATAGCCTCAATTTAGTTACTTTGGCTTCTGGATGGGTTAGTCTCGTTCAAGCTTACACTGTTCTAGGAACCATTTGTTTATCTTTTTTCTACCCATGGTATCCTCAGCACTCTTCTCCAGCAACACCTCTCAAATGAGTTGATTTTCTTTCTATCAGCTTTTTTCACTGTCCAGCTCTTGCATCCATACATGGTGATGGGAAATATAATGGCTTGGGCGATCCTAACTTTACTGTTCAGTTTTATACCTTTGCGTTTAAGGATCTTGTCTAGTTCTTTCATAGCTGCCCTTCCCAGTCCTAGCCTTCTTCTGATTTCTTGAGTGCAATCTTTATTCTGATCAATCATTGATCCAAGGTATGGGAAATCACTTACTATTTCAGGTTCTTCATCGTCTAGATTGAATTTATGTAAATTCCCCATGGTCATTATTTTTGTTTTCTTGATGTTCAATAGTAAGCCTGCTTTAGCACTTTCTTCTTTAACTTTCTTTAATCATTGTTCTAAGTCTTTGTTGTTTTTTGCTAGTAGTATATTGTCATCTGCATATCTTGTTGATATTCTTTCCCCTACTCCTCCTTTCTCCAAGTCTAAACCTACTCTGAATATGATATTTTCTGCATACAAATAGGGTAATATAATGAATACTTGTCTAACCCTCTTTCTGATTGGGAACCATTCTCTTTCTCTATGTTTAGTTCTAACAGTAGCCTCCTATCCTGAGTACAAGTTATGCATCAGGATAATCAAATGTAATGGTACACCCATCTCTTTGAGAGCAATCTATAGCTTTTCATGATCTACCTAGTCAACAGCTTTGCTGTAGTCTATAAAGCACATGCTGATTTTTTTCTCTGAAATTCCCTCGTGCACTCCATTATCCAGCATATGTTTGCAATGTTATTCCTAGTGCCTCTTCCTTTCCTAAATCCAGCTTGCACCTCTGGAATTTCTCTCTCCATATATAGTAGGAGCCTTTGCTGCAAAATGTTGAGCATGATTTTGCTTGCATGAGAAATTAATGCAATAGACCTGTATTTACTGCAATCTTTTGTGTCTCCTTTTTTGGCAGGGAATGGGAATGTATATTGATCCTTTCCAATCTATGGACCATTGTTTTTTTCCCCCATGTTTGTTGGGGGATTTTAGTTAGAACTAAAGTCACTTCTGTCTCTGTAGATTGAAGCAGTTCTATTAGTATGTCATCTGTTCCTGGTGATTTGTTCTTTCCAAATGCTTTGAGTGCAGCTTTCACTTCACTTTCCAAAATTTTGGGTTTATCTTGATATGTTTCATCTTTCCATGTGTCATTCATCCTTCATCTTCTTTATATAGCTCTTCTGTGTATTGCTTCCACCATCTTTTTATTTCATCTTAGTTGTGTATTATGTTTCTGTGTTGATTGCAGAGCATCCCCACCCTTGGTTTAAATTACCCTTTGATTTCATGGAACTTGTGGAAGAGGTCTCTTGTTCTACCTTTTTTTGTTGTTGGTTTCTATTTCTCTGCATTAGTTATTATAGTAGCTCTCTTTGTCATTACACACTAATAGTTGGACAGTTGCATTCATTGTTCTGGTTCTATTCCTGTCTCCCTTTTCTTTTGCTTCATGTCTTTCTTTTACTGCTTAAAGTGAAGTATATTGTATTTTGTCCTAAAATATACATTTTAATATTAATTCTTATATTTTTTAAACTAATGACTGCATCACAAAAGTATGGTTCTTATTAATTGTGATCCAACTTGCACATTACTTCAGTAGAGAAAGTTTGAGTTGGTTCCCTTCAAACTGCAGACTGAGTTAAATCCTCAAGCATCCTTAGTTTGAACAGGTGACCTCTGTACCACCTCACAAGCCACTTTTGAAAGTCTCCTTAGAAGATCCATTATTGTATGGAACTAGCTGTTCAGTTGTTTGGATACTGGCCTAAAGAAGCAGCATAAAGTATCATTTGAGAACAAGTCTCTTTAACTATACATTTATTTTTGTTTCTTCTTCTCCAGAGTTTTTGTGGACACCAAGAAAGAAAATTTGGACATAATTTTAACCATAGTAATTGAGGAGAAATAGGAATACTACAGGAAATTTAGTGCAGGAGGTTAACACCAGTATGTGGACTTACTACAAAGTCTGCACTAATTTTTGTTTTTAATGAAACAATGAGAAAAAAATACTAGGAAAAAGATTAGTCAATTAGCAAAGAACAATGAAAAATGCAAAGATGAGGTTTTGTATTATAACCCAAAGCTGACATTCTGCATGAGGAAAACAAAGTACCTCAATTATGAATTTGGCATAAAGAATAATGTTTGACTCATAATTAATGGAAATTGCTAGAACTGAAATTCTGTTGCTGTTATGGCCTTGCCACCTGTAAGTGATCACAACATTATCTGTTTTAAAAGCTATTTTACTGTTGAGAAGAAATTAACATTTCATATACACTCCATGTGCGGTTTCTAAACCCATCTAGACCTTGTGTCTTGCTCCAGTGAATGGTAAGAAAGAGGATACAAGACTAATAGTGCTTATGTCTGAAGTTGATATATTATGAAGTTCCTAATATTTTTATAATTCTCCATGCTACTAAATTAGCATATTAGCAATCTTAAAACAGTCCACTGAACCAATGCATTGTATTTGTATAATTATCTTCTTCTGCTGCTCTGCAGTTAATATTTAAAGCCTAATACTATTTGCTGTGGACTAAGCCCATTCATCAACCAGGAAATATTGTTACCACCCAAACAAAGTGAGAAAAGCAGGTAGAAACTGGGTAGTCTGAAAAGCCTTGCATTTTGATAGTCTTTCTAATTTCTACTTTGAAGGTTCAAATTTATCCCAACAGCTAGGCATCCCAATTTCCAATCCCAGGCATAGGCAACATGTGTCTCATGGGCTGTATCTAGCCTTTGAACCCCATTTATGGATGCTGCTTCTCCACCTCAAACTATGCATCCAAATATGCTGCAACACGTTGCACTACAGGAAAATAAAAATTAAAAAAACTAGGTACTGTTAATGGCTTTATTCACTAATATGACTTATCTTTCTTTGTTGCTCCCTTTCTCTTCCCTTTTCATACACACGCTTTTGATCCTCTGCAAGGTCATAGACAGTAATATTGGAAGAAGTGAAACAAGGAAAGAGTAATGATGGGAGGGTGTCAAGCTATCTTTGGTGGAATGGTAGCATTCTTTCCTGAAGCTCTTGGTCAAGCTCCCACTACCAGCACCAAAAATGTCTAGCATTTCTGCTCCTTGCATAATAAATGTACCATTTATGCCTTATCTCCTATCGTGAAGAAACAAGCATGGTTTCCCACTCCTGTATCTTTAGACAAGAGGGATTGAGGGTCCTTTGCCATTTTTCAGTTAATCTGTATTCTATCTGGGCTCCCTTTATCACCTTCTGGCCACCTGGGCATCCAACTTGTTATCGTGGTAAAATCCAGACAGGGGGATTTAGCATCAACACTCCACTTAAGCCTTCTTAAGTATTGGAATCTCAGAATATTTATATGAGAGAACGAGCAGGCTTTCTAGTAATCATTTAGGCTATATATTATAGGAAAACATAGATATACAAGCACATGCACTCCCCTTATGGAAAAATGCAGACAAGTTAACATCTGGGCACCTTGTTTTCATTATATCACATTGTATTGCATGTAAGGCATCATACATTCATTACATTCCAGTATAAGATAGTGAAATGTTATAGTTTTATAAGAACTGAATCTTTATCACTGCATCTCTTTAGCAGACTTCTCTATAATTAACATATAGAGGATCATTATAATCTTAAACAATATAACTCAGCCATTTAGCCATTAAGAACTATAATCTCATTTGTTGACAAACTATGCATCTCTAGACAACCATCTGTGGGCCCGTCTACACGGTAAAATAAATACGTAGGCCATTTGGAAAATTGCTCTTCCGTACACATGGCCATTCGGAATTCATACATGTCATTCAGAAGGGGCTAGTGAATCCCCCGCAAACTGTGGATTTGGCATTTGGAAGGAGTAGCGGATCTCAACATAATATCCGTACAGCCATTCGAATGGTTGATGGTCTGTACGCCCTGTTCGCACACATACAAACAGACAGTGTAATCTGATTGTCTGGCTGAGTAGAGGGGGTGGGGCTAGCAAGAAGAGGAATTGGGAGCAGCCGCCATGTTGGATTCCTGGCTAAGCGATTGTCCAGTAACTCCGTGAATTATATTTATATTTATATATATATATATATATATATATATATAACATTGTAAATAGGGAAAACCGAATGTCCGCAAAGCAGGAACCTTTTTAAATAAATAAAAAAAGTGGTGGGAGATTTAAAACCGCCACTTGGCTTGCTTGCTCCAGCCAGCTGGGGAAGGGGGGTCATACAGAGTTTAGGGAGGGTAAAAAAATCATGTAGGTGGATCGTATGTATACGAACGTCTGCCTATTCATATTTTTTGCCCCCAAATTGATTTTTTTTAATTGTATAGATGGACCCTGTGCTATAGCATCCATGACAGGTGTCCATTACACTCATAATTGGAAATATATCTATTTAGCTTAGTTGTTTCTCTTACCAACAGTATCTATCTGCATCAGCAAGTTTGGGCAGTTTATCAGTGTGGAACAGAACAGTTGTTATCAAAAAACCTTCTTCATATGGTGGAGACTAGCCAAAGTAGTGTGACTTCGGTCTCTCACTTTCTTTGATGACCTTCATCCTGCATATCAGCTGTCCTAGTAGCTTCCTTAGTTATGCTGCTGAATTAGGATGGTTTCTACCCATTTTCTGAGGCTCCTTATTTTTAACAGCTATATGGCAGACAGGTACCTAAAATGCTTATATGAATGTGGGTAGTGCATATAGTTAAACAAAGAGTAGCATGTCAAGACATATGTTAGCAGTATAAGGCAGCATGGAAAGAGGGTCTGTTTCTGCAAGATAAATCCAAATATCACAATCAAGTGCTACTAATGAACCAACCACCTGTAAGCAACAGTAAAGGACGATGCTTGTTCTTGCAGTCCACAACTAGAGAAGCAAGCTGCTATATGGAGTGAGTCACAGATATACCCAAGAGATTGCTTAAATAATATTCAAAGTTTTCATGCCTTTGGCTACAGATCATATATTTCCTATCACTGTTTGGGAAAAAAAAATATTGGTGAAAGGAAACACATAAATAAAGGAGGCAGATAGTCAATGGCTAGACATTTATTTGAATGAAACATTTAAATGTGAGTAATTAGCTCATTGACCTTCTCATTAGCAATTATATTTCATGCAGTGCAGTACTCTACTGCTCAGTTGTGGATCATGTAGTGCTTAATTGAATCTATATCTAGTAGCCTTGCGAAGAGTTCTTGTTATGAGAATATAAAATGAAGAAGTTGCTAAAGACTGAAGCAATGATTAGTAATACAGTATATGGTCTATAGTCAAAGGCTTGAAAACATTGAATATTATTTAAGTTAAGATGGATGAGTTAGACATTGTCACTGTTGGGCTATAGAGTGATGACCTGTGGGCAGCTGCACCCAGGAAGAGTATTTTGAAAATCCCAGTAGGGTTGGTACTGGAATTGGATACAGTGCTGGGGCTGGTCCCATGTTATGATCTATCTAAAAGCCAAAATAAACTGCAAGCTAGGTCTCACTATGGGCTTGTCTACATGGGCAAAATACCCTGTCTTATCCCCATCTCAGAGCCCTGCAGTCATGATGATGTAGGGTATTTACCCCCTTCTGCCCCCAGGCAGTCCTCACCACCAGTGGGGCAGATATGGGGCTGAGATGAGGGGAAGATGGAGAAGAGTCCAATAGAACATTTTTTAAAATACCCAGTTCACTCCATTACCACAGGCAAAAAATGAATTGGGCCACACGTTTCCACAGGCACCCGTCCCTACAGGCCAACCCTCACTGCTGCTGTGGTCTCCCTGACTCTCCTGGAAAGCAAGGAGTCCTGCAGCATGTGACCAAGGCTGGTCACATGCAGGGAGCCCGCAGTCACATGTTATGGACACCCTTTCTGACTTCCAAATCAGCAAGGAAAATGATGGCAGCGGTGGCTGCAGTGACAGGCTGGTGTGCCCATCAGGAGTTCTCTTCATTCAATAGAGGGAATGGGGGAACAACAGGCTAGGATCCACAGCCGGGGTACACCAGTGGGGAACCAGTGTATCCTGGCTCATACAGAAGAGCCCTAAGACATCTATCCAAAAGGAGCTTGACATGAGTAGTTTGCCCTTCAGATGTCAACTTGGTTTTTGATAAGAAATTCATTCTCAAATCAGTATTGGAAAATTTAAGTGAAATGATGATGATGATGATGATGACGATGATGAAGATTGATATTTTATTCCCAATGGCAAAATAGGTTTGAGATGTTGTGGATCTTATTCTGGTTATATTTCTTCATGATTTGTTAACTATTTATAGTTCATAATATGGAAAAAATGAGATAAATTTTTATAATGCGTTTCTTAGGACATTAACTTTGGGGCTGTCTTCCATATAATTTTGTCTTTTGTTCCTATGTTGTTCTAATGGTGAGCACTAATGCATGATAGTTACTACGTTTGACACAAAGGAAGAAATGGTATGGGTCCCTGGGACTATAGGATATGGTTATACTACATTGAACACATCTGATCTCATCTGATTTCAGAAGTTAAGCAGGGCTGGTCCTTGTTAATGCTTGTATGGGAGATCACCAGGGAATACCAGTCATCTTTGGGGTTAGAAAGAAGCAGGCCATTCCACTAAGTGTTCTCCATGCTGTAATAAGAAAGTCTGCAACTGTTGGTCCTCACTGTCGACATCTGCAGAGAAGGCAAATAGTGGGAAGGTTTGGAGCCACAAGACCCCAGAACATCTCATTTTCTTATCATGTCCCTCAGGAATGGGAGGGGGAAACTATATTGGGCTTGGAGTAGTGTAATTTCCCTCTCACTGATACTAATGTGAGGATGACGAAGAGGAGGAGAATTGGCTGTAACCAGGCAAAGAACAAGCAAGAACAAAACAAAACCAAAAACCAGTCCCTGTTCCTACCCTACCAGCACCACTCTAGTAGGACATAAGAAGCAGTGCTCCATTTGCTGCTGTGGTCCCCTGCCTCACTTGGATTGTTCTGTAATTCACTATTATCCACTTAGTCCTGACTTTGCAATGATCCTAGAACACCTTGAGATCCCATGGAAGTGTCTATCCATACACATGTGCTATTTAAATTTAGAACTTTTGATCAGGCTCTTTGTTTCCTTTTTTTCCATTACCACCAATGGTAATAAAGAATAATACATTCTGACCCAAGAGTTTCATCTAAACTTTGTTTCAAATGAACAAAAGGACTCCATATTTGAGTGCACCTGTGTTATAGCTGCCATAGACCGGATACCTTGTAGTGCTCAGGATGTGCATAAGATTCATCTGAGGTCTGAAGTAGAAAGAGGCCCTTTCAGGCCAATGAAAGCACTTAAAATTGACCCCACTTCCCAAACCAAATGGGAAAAAAACTGGATAAAGCTCAAATTTCATTCAGGCTGCAAGTTTTAGAAAGACATTTAACCTAATGTCAAGTAAAACCACTTCTTTCCCTATAGAAATCACCCAAGGTTGGGAAGAAGCAAGAAAGGGCAGGAGTGGGATTGAATGACTGATGGACCCACTTTCTAATACTTTGGTAAGTTTTTAAATGGTTCTCCAGTTATTGAGTTCTGGGAGGAAGGAACATGACTTTGGAACCTGGACTCCCCCTTTATAATGCCGCCAAAGTTCACAAGTGGGGAAGGGGGTGTAGGGAAGCATTGAACTGATTTTCAAGCATCACAGCTCTCTGGATAATGTACTAATCCTTCTGAAACTGCAGTTTTTAATTAATAATAAAATAGGAGGTGTGAATCAAAATATTCTTTTTTGTAGGGAAAAAATAATCTTTTCTAAATGGTTAACAGGTTTGTTCTGTTAGAAAAAAAAATAACTTGTAAAACTTATAATTTTCCCTTCTCTTATAAAATTGAAATTAAATTGCAAGGTTTATTAAAACTCTATCCTATTAATTGCATGACTTCTTAGAATATACATTTCCCAGAAATGTCTTACCTGCTTTTAGCTTTTGGAATAGTACAAGGACAAGGACACTTATCTTCACAAACCTGAATGGTCTGATCATCTTATTAAATATGGCCACATACTTTCCATATACCGGTAGTAAAGCAAAGGTTCATTAATTTTAACAATGTCAGTTGTTCTTATAGTGCTAGTGTAAAGACATGTTTTTAAACATTAGGTTTGGCACAAAGAACTTCGGACCACTTACATGCCAATATTGTACACCAAATTTTCTGCAGTTCCCTTTCAGAATAGAAGTTAACAGACATTGCTCATACAGAGAAAAGAAAATTAAAACACTGACATAAATAGGGAAAATATAGACCAAAGTTCAGGCTTGTGGCTTTTGGGGTGGCATTAACAAGCTTAGAAGAAGTAGTCATGTAGACAAAATGATATCCTATGAATTACAAATGCAGATCCACGTATAATTTAAATGCACCAGCAAAAAATGGATGCTATGGTGTTTTCCTTTATTTTGTGGACACCAGACCCTTATAATAATGAAGGCTGTAGCCAGCCTACATTGTTAGGTACTAGAGTCATATTTCTATGTGAGGCATTGGTGGTGGTATGAAG
This sequence comes from Gambelia wislizenii, assembly GCA_030847615.1. Taxonomy (NCBI): domain Eukaryota; kingdom Metazoa; phylum Chordata; class Lepidosauria; order Squamata; family Crotaphytidae; genus Gambelia; species Gambelia wislizenii. Next base: position 155,281,244 of record JAUMIR010000004.1, read on the forward strand.
AACCAATTCTCATCCCCACCCCCCACCCCAAACACATGCTCATTTGTGAAGAAAAGGTGAGAACCAGCCAGAAGAAGGGGGTAATTTTGAGTCCTTTCAATCTTCCTTCAACAAGCAGCTGATTTTAAACAGCATGTATTGCCATCAAGAAAGATAGAATTAATCAAAGTGTACACAGTCATTTGCTGCTGAATGTCAGTTTCTTTCCCCACAGTCACTACTGAAAAATGAAGCATAAATCTGGCATATTTGTGAAAATCGCATGATTCTTCAAGTGCTTTTGGTCATTAATGTGTCTCCAATACTTCAGAACAAACCCAATCTACTAATTCTTCAGCCAAGACAAAAAATAGAGGTCTCAGTGGACCTTCTTATTTCACTGAAGGTACTTATTTTATCCCCAGGCTGATGTGGTCAATGTATAAAGTGTCTCTTTGTCAATTACATACCAAATTTGTTTTTCAATTAAGTCCTTACAAGGCCTCCTTGTTTCTATTAGGTGTGATTAAATTTCCACTGCAGATTCCTCCCACCCACCCCCCACAGTTTTGTGAGAAGAAATGGTTCTTTCCTGCTTAGTGATCTACCATGAAACCATTTTAAAGGTTCACCAAACCATTGCGTTTTTATATTGTCCTGGAATCCATAACTTTCATGAATGTGACTAAATTATACATAAGAAAAAAAAATGTAGGGCACGAACTCTAAATCTCACCTTCTCCTTGTATAAGTATCTATGAAGGAGAAAAGTGGTGTTGTTACCTGCCCTGACACCCCTCACTCTTTTAATAATTCATCAATTGGCTAAATTTCATGTATTAGCTTATTATTGGCACTTTCTGTGGTTGGGTAGTAGACCAGGGACTCATAAATACAAGGAATCAAAGTTTGCTCAGAAAACCTAAGGAAGTAGCCTGCTAAAATTCCAAATGACACACCTGGGTAAGGGTTAAGTGAAGCCCCCTGGAACTGATGAGTTAGGGAGTTAGGAAGGAAATAGGCTAATTCTCCTGGACATTCACAGAAATGAGTCATTCAACAATCACATCAGGTAGCTGGACACTCTTTGCTTGCAAAACTGGTCTTTCCTCTTACCTGTCCTGAAACAATAGAGGTTTGCCTGAGACCCATCAGTTTTAATGTTTGAACCATTAGCAATCATTAACACACCTGGAGAATCTTGGGCAGTGTTTCATGCTTAAACAAGGGCACACTTTTGCTAGCTCCTTTAACCCTTGGTAACTAGCATGGCCCATTAGCCTGTGGTAGTAATGAACACACTTCCCATGTAGGGGCACATTGTCTGCAGGGTTCATATTTGCCACCTTCCCTTTAGGCAACATGTAATATAACCCATGTTTCTTTATCCCTTTTGCATAGACATTATTCATGTTAAGCTTTTTTGTTTTTGTACAGTGTTCCACCTTCAAATATCACTTTATAACCATCAATAATAATTTGGGACACACTCAATATACAATTCTGCAGTTTGCTAACATATAGCACATTTTCAAAACCTTTACCAAAAGGTGGCACATATGAATTTCCCATTTTCTGCACCTTGCTGGGAGCACCATCTGGAAGTGTAATATTGGTTATGGAAGCATTTTTAACATTGCTTAACAACTTTAAATCATTCACCATGTTGTGTGTCGCCCCACTATCAAGTAACCAGATTCTTCCCTCAGTAACATCAGCATGATGCTTTTCTACAAAGGCATGGTTTTCAGCCTGAGAGGATGCACCCTTCCTTTGCCCTGTAGCTGTGTCACCCCTCCTATCTGGGGCAGGCATCTTACAGTCCTGAAACTGTCCAGGCTTTTTGCATCTGAAACAGCATTTCATGTAGCTGCAGGCTCCGTCCTGCACAGATGCCTCTGTTTCCGTGCTCTCCTGATTGCATGTGGTAATTTATGGCTGTTTATTTTCCTCTAGCTGGGAATCAAATTGCTTGCATTGGACCTCTTCCAGAATACGCTACCAGGTCTACAGAGAAATCACACTCCCTGGTGTTCTGCAGACTGTACATTAGGAAATCCCATTCCTTTGGCAAACTGCCCAATAAAATAAAACACTTATGGGCTTCTGTGATGTCCACCTCTCTATTGGCCACCTCTTGAAAAAGCTGCCTCATTTCATCCAAATGGGCTTTCACATGGCCTCCAGTAGACAGCTTTATGTTAAAAAGTCTCTTAGTCCATATAATCTTTGAGAGGCAGGACGAATTCTGATGAACCATTTTCAAAGCTGTCCAAAGCTGAAAGGCTATCTTTGCTGGGGCCATGTGTATTAACTGGGAGGGGGGGAGTGATAAGAGAATTGCAGTTCTAGTCTTCTGGTCTGCTAGCCTGAACACTGCTATTTCATCTTCTGAACCCTCTGGGATCACACTTTGATTCTCCAAAACATGCCACAAATTGTCCTTAATGAATAAAGCCTCCATGTATAAACTCCATGCTGAATAATTTCCATCAGCCAGCTTTTCAAAGCAGATGAAACTATTATATGTCATTCTGGTGAATGAGTCAACAATTCTCCAGCTATGAAACACAAACAGCTGGCAGCACTTCAAGGTTACTTGAAGATATTACAGAGCCTGGCAGAAACTTTACTATTTCTCAACCAACTAGCCAAAAACAGTCAAAACAAAAGAGTTTCTGGGAACTTTGTGGGGTGCACCTTATCTAATCTGAGATCAATCATCTGGGCCCATAACCACTGTCAGGGGATAATAGGGCACTCAATCCCCAGCAGAAGCCAAAAACTATCTCAGCAGACTTAGCAGCAACCCATTCCCAAGAATACTCACACACAGAGTGTTTGAAGTCCAAATAAGCAGGAGGCACTTTTATCTTCAAAGTCAAACTGTTGCAATATATATACAAATATTTACAATTGAAGGAGAAACTGCTTCACCAGGCATCAGCATTCACAAGAAGAAGAGAAATTTTACAAAATGAAATTCAACATGGAGAAATGTAAAGTACTGCACTTAGGGCAGAAAATTGAAATGCATAGATATAGGATGGGAGAGACCTGGCTGAATGAGGCTACGTGTGAAAGGGATCTAGGAGTCCTAGTAGACTACAAGTTGAACATGAGTCAACAGTGTGATGCGGGAGCTAAAAAGGCCAATGCGATTTTGGGCTGTATCAATAGAAGTATAGCATCTAGATCAAGGGAAGTAATAGTGCCGCTCTATTCTGCCTTGGTCAGCCCTCACCTGGAATACTGTGTCCAGTTCTGGGCACCACAATTCAAAAAGGATATTGACAAATTGGAGCATGTCCAGAGAAGGGCAACTAAAATGGTGAAAGGTCTGGAAACCATGCCTTATGAGGAGAGACTCAGGGAGCTGGGTATGTTTAGCCTGGAAAAAAGAAGGTTAAGAGGCAGTATGATAGCCTTGTTTAAGTATTTGAAGGGGTGTCACGCTGAGGATGGAGCAGGCTTGTTTTCTGCTGTTCTATGATTCTATGATTCTCTCTCTCTCTCTCTCTCTCTCTCTCTATATATATATATATATATATGAGACATTGCCCTCCAGTGGCCTCACTAGGCATGACTTGGTAGTTCATGGAGTCAGCCATTATGACTCAGCATGATTCTGCAGTTGTTTGGCCATTTTATAATGGAGTTCAGTCTCTAACTCCTGACAATAAAATCATACTCACCTTCCTGGACTAGGACTTCAATGGAATCATAGAATTGGAAGAGACCTCAAGGGCCATCCAGTCCAACCCTCTTGCCATGCAGGAAAACACAATCAAAGCATTCCTGAGAGATGGCCATCCAGCCTCTGTTTAAAAATCTCCAAAGAAGGAGACTCCCCCACACTCCGAGGCAGTGTATTCTACTTTCGAGCAGCTCTTACTGTCAGGAAGTTCTTTGTAATGTTTAGGTGGAATCTCTTTTCCTGCAGTATGAACCCATTGCTCTGTGTCCTAGTCTTTGGAGCAGCAGAAAACAAGTTTGCCTCATCCTCAGTATGACATCCCTTCAAATATTTCAACATGGCTATCATGTCACCTCTCAACTTTCTCTTCTCCAGACTAATCATCCCCAGCTCCCTACGCTGCTCCTCATAAGGCATGGCTTCCAGACCTCCCACCATCCTGGTCTCCCTCCCTTTGACACATTCCAGATTCACAATATCCTTCCTGAATTGTGGTGCCCGGAACTGGACACAGTATTCCAAGTGAGGTCTGACAAGCAGAAAAGAGTGGCACCATTACTTCCCTTGATCTAGACACTATATTGCTATTAATGTAGCCTAGAATCTCATTGGCTTTTTTAGCTGCTGCATCACACTGCTGACTCATGTTCAGCAGTGGTCTACTAAGACTTCTAGATCCCTTTTGCATGTACTGCCATCAAGCCAGGGGTCACCCATCCTATATCTGTGCCTTTCATTTTTACTGCCCAAGTGTAATATCCTACATTTTTCCTTTTTGAAATTAATTTTGTTAGTTTGGGCCCAGCTTTCTAATCTGTTCAGGTCATTTTGAATTCAGATCATGTCCTCTAGAGTATTAGCTACCCCTCCTAATTTGGTGTCACCTGCAAACTTGATAAGCATACCTTCTATTCCCTCATCCAAGGAGATTTTCGCTTGGGGGAAATAACCCCCGTGGAGATCGGGAGAGAAGCGGGCCTGTTCTGCTGCCAGTGTTCCATTTTGCACACCCCCTTCCTTCTCCCGATATCCCGTCGTCCTCCCTCCATCCTGCTTCCATTTCCCTTCTGATTTTTTTTTTTACTAACGAAAGTTCTTTGTAAGTAAAAATAGTGGAAAATATCAGAAGGGAAATGGAAGCAGCATGGAGGGAGGACAACAGGAGACCGGAAGAAGAAGGGTGTGTGTGTAATGGAGTTCTGGCTGTGGAACAGCCCTGTTTCTCAATGGGGGTTATTTCCCCCATGTGAAAATCTCCCAAGTCATTGATAAAGATGTTGAATAGCACTGGGCCCAGGACAGAACCCTATGGCACCCCACTAGTCACTTTTCTCCAGGATGAAGAGGAACCATTGATGACTACCCTTTGGGTTCGGTCAGTCAACCAATTAGAAATCCACCTAACAGCTGCATTGTCTAGCCCACAGGTTACTTTTTTTTTTTTTTTGCAAGAATATCATGGGGGACCTTGCTGACCTTGTCAAAAGCCTTACTGAAAGACTTCAAGCTGATCTTGTTTGTGTCCCAAACTCTGCCCATTGGTGTATAGACTTTTGAAGGATTATTTGTTTTTCCCTATTAATTTACTGGCAGTTTTTCTGTGTATCCCATTCTCTCTCTCAGCTTTTCCTCTAGAATTCACATCCTTGTGTTTCGAACTTACTTGTGGGCTGACGTTTTATCTATCATCTTCAACCCACCAAGGATTTAGTTTAAAGCCCTCTTGATCAGACTTGTTATTCTACCACTGCGTACATTTTTCCCAATCTTTGTGAAGTGCAGCCAATCTGTAGCCAATAGTCCCCTGTCTAGGAAATGAATCCCAGAATCCAAAGCAATCCTGTCTACACCATCTATGTAGCCAGTCATTCACTTTTAGTATCTTCCTGTCCCTGTGTATTCCTCTATTCCTTCACTTGCAGAAATGACAATTATACGACCTGTGCTTGAAACCCCTTCAGTCCAAAGCTTCATAGTTAGCTGTTATCTGCTAAAATGTTTTCTTCGCTGTATTATTGGTACCCACATGAATAAAGACAAAGGGGTACTGATCTTTGTTCTTGGGTTTTGGCAAGTTTTTGGCAAGTTATCAGTGACATGTATGCCAGAAAGACAGCAGACTTCCCAATTCATTTTGTCAAGCTGGCACACAAGTGTCCCTATACCCCTGAGCAATGAGTCCCAAACCACCACACCTTCTTTTCTTCTTGTTGCAGGAGCCAGTTACCTTGATTCTTCCCTTGGCATGCAGTATCCTTTGTTGCTGGTTTGAGTATCTTCACGGCTTCTATCCTCCTGAAGATTTAGGAAGTGATTGTTTAGCTGGAGAGGCTCTGAATCCCTTCTGTACAGTTGGGTCCTGACAGTGACTTTTCTCCAGGGTGTTTCCTCACTGTTACAGACCTCTTCATTTCCTAACCTGTTACAGAAACTGCTTCCTTGGCAGTTTCTTCCTGTTGATTCTGTAGGATCAAATGTCCCTGTGTTCTAGACACAAGATATAGCTATAGTGCACTGACCTTCTTTTCCAAGAGACCTATTTAATTTGCGCTTGCTGCAGCTGTAGTTGGTGATGTTCTCTTATGAGAAGACAAACATTGCACATACATTGCAACAGACAACTATGGATACTTCTGTCGGCTATTTTTCTCTCCTTTCTCTAAAGACTCACATTGCTTCCTGGTTTTTCTCATATTCCTTGAAATTTCTTCCAAGGCAGCTCAATTGTTCCCATGAAGTAGAGCAGCATCAATCCAGTTACTCAAGGACTGCCCCAGCATTGCCTCTGGGCTAGGGAGAGACTTGCAATCCCTGATGATCACCAGTACCTCCCTGATGGCAGGGGTCATACTAGCAGAGATCATTGTGGCTGCAGGACTGGGGCCAAGGCTGCTCTCACCTCCTCCTTCACTGTCATTGCTTCTGCCTCTGTCGCTATTCTGCCATTGCTGCCACTGCTGCCTGTTCTCCACCACTGCCACAATTCTGCATTGCCACTCTCTGAAATCAGCCACGATCTGTGCCAACAACACTTCTTTTCAATCCTTTCAGGCTCTTTGTGTCGAGTCATCCTTTTGCCTCTGAGGCAGTCCTTGCCCCTCACTGTGGATCTTTCTGCTTCCCACTCCATAGTTATTTCTATTCCCTTCCTCCCTTCTCTGAAGAATTACATTGCTTCTCAAGTTTTCCCATATTCCTTGAAACTTTCTTTCAAAGCAGCTCTGTTGTACCCATGAGATTTAGCAGCATTCACCCAATTATTCCAGGTCTGTCCCAGTATCACTTCTGGGCTAGGCAGGGACCTGTGCTCTCTTATGGTCACCACTGCCATACTGTATATGCACTGGCCTTGCTATATCTGGGGAGGGTGTTTCTTTGAAGATGTCAAGGAAGTCAGGGGACTCACCCAGCCCTGAATTTTATCTCCCTCCTTCTCTCTGCACTCCTCATCACTTCCCTGACACAGTGAAAACTTCTTCCTCTTAAATTAAATACTGAAAGATTTGTAGTCTCATTTAATTTTCCCTATCCCCCACTCTCTCCCCAATTTCTTTCCTCTTCTCTCCATCTATAGTAGTCCTTGCAATTCTACTTGGAATCAACATCCTCCTACCTGTTTCCAGAGAGTGAATGGCCAAAAGAGAGAAAGAAAATGAATACTTATACTGTGTTTTGTTTATTTGGTTTTTAATGAACATCCCCACCTACTTTAAAGAGCAGAAAGAAAATTCTCTTGAGTGTTCAGCTTATTGACCTCTGAAAGTGCACTTCATCATAGGTACTGCAGATAGTTGTATTAAGAAAAGTTTGGTTTATACTAATGAAAGTAAATGGTATAGTAAGAACATGCTGACACTATTAAACTTAATGATCCGTTTCATCACTGCTAGTAACTGGCACAGCATGAGGTAATTGTCATATTTAGTAAAATCATGATAATATGACCTAGCATTATATATCTAGCTTTGCTTAGGAGGTTTATTTTAACTTATTGGAATTGGAATTTGCAATATAATTTTCTTACAGAGATAGAGAGAGCATGTTAAAGGGCTAAACTAAAAGGAAGGTGTAGATGTGGATCCTTCAGTACATCAGGAAGGATTATTCTTTCAGTGATAGTGTGAAAAAAGGAAGTATTCATTTTATGAAATAAGTATTTTTGGTACTTGATTCAGATGAAACTCAGTTCAAACTTATGATGAGTATTTTTTTCTTTTAAAAGTCCCATTAGGCATGAGTGTGGAGCTGAATTTGGGAGAACACAAGTCAAACCTGAGGCCTACTTTGAAATCAGCCACCATGGAGTCACAGGATCCTATTGGGGTCATGGACCACAGGCAGGATCATTTTCAGTTATGAGCGATCAGTAAAATACTACATCAGGAAAACATGAGACAAAGGTCAGAAATAGATGTAGTACAGGCTGATGGCTGGACACCTGACTGGAAAGATAAGGTGAGTCAGGATAGAACTGCATAAGATGAAATAAAATGTGGTGAGACAGAAGCAAAGCAGGTCAGAGTGAGGAAAGTGATGGCAAGAGTGTCTGTGTAACCTAATGGGAAGAGTTCTGAAGACTGCAATGATCTTAAAGGCCTTTAGGGTGTGAGATCAACTGATCACACTGAGACCAGTAATCAACCTCAAAGGGCAACCTTGCCTTAGAGAAATTGATCTGGCTGGCTTGGTGAGATCCAGAAGACAGTTTGCACAGGTGGTAGACTACCACAAGTGTAATACTAGAGGTCCCTGGTCATGACCTGGCTCAGCAACTTTCTGGGGGCTTCAGAGAATTAAAGGACAGCATATGTGACCATTTTGGAAAAAAAGGAGTTCATGATGTCAGCCTGATGGCAGTGGACATTTGAAATGTCAATTTCATCTTTCTTTCTTTTTTACCCCATTGATGTAGTAGCGAAGAGGAGGAAGGAAAATGAACAATATAAGATAGGCAGATGACACCATATCACTAGCAGAAAATAGCAAAGACTTGGAACAATTAGTGAAGAAAGTCAAGGAAGAAAGTGCAAAGGCAGGTTTACAGTTAAACATTAGGGAAATAAAAATAATGACCATAGAAGGTTTACATAACTTTAACGTAGATGATGAAGACATTGAAGTAGCTCAAGAGTTTCCATATGTTGGTGAAATGGGAAGTAAAAAAAAATGATTCAAGAAACCACATAAATATATGAAACCAACACTAAAGGGAAAGCAAAAAAGAAGTGGAAATCCATAAACATTTTATACATGTATATCTATTTAAACATTGAATGATGCACATAGAGAAATACTGAGAAACATGGGGAAACTAGATAGGAAGTCATGAATGAGAGAGATGAGGAAAGGAATGAGAGAAAAAGAGAGAATGGAGAAGAATGGTTATATTTGCATGAATAGTGTGATATAGGGACAGAGAGACAGAAGAAAGTGAGGATGGAAGGAGGAGGAAAAAAAAACTATGAAAGAGAAGGGAAGACTGGGAATATGATTGAAATGAAAACATACAAAATGAATGAATATAAGAGATGTATAGTAAGCTGACTAAAGGATGAGATGTACACATATGTATGTGTGTTGTACATGATATTCAAAGAGATATGAAACAAATATCTGACATGTACATAGGTAGATACGTGATGGATGAATATGCTGATACTGATATTCTCTGCCTGTTTGGTATAATATGTTTTTAATGTTGATAAATATCATGAATAAAAAATAATTAAAAAAAAGAGTTTCCATATGTTGGCTCAGTCATCAAGCAGAACAGAGACTGCAGTCATGAAATCAGAAGACTAGGACTTGGAAGGGCAGCTATGAAGGGAATAGACAAGATCCTGAAGTGTAAAGACAGATCATTGAATAATAAAGTTGGAACTGTCCATGCTATCATATTTCCCATTTCTATGTAGGGTTGTGAATGCTGGAGAGTGAAGAAAGCTGATAGGAAGAAAATCAACTCATTTGAAATGTGGTGCTGGAGAAGAGTTCTATGGATACCATGGACTGCTAAAAAACAAATCAATGGGTCCTAGAGCAAATCAAACCTGAACTCTCCCTAAAAGCAAGATGACTAAACTGAGACTACCATACTTTGACCATATCGTGAGAAGACATGACTCACTAGAAAAGACAATGATACTTGGTAAGGTAGAAGACAACAGGAAAAGAGGAAGGCCAGTGCATTCCAGATGGATAGACTCAGTCAAGAAAGCCACATCCCTGAATCTGCAAGATCTGAGCAGGGCTATTGATGATATGGAGACTTGGAGGTCCCTCACTCTTGGGGTTGCCATAAATCAAAGTTGACTTGATGGCAATTAATAACAACAAGTAACAAAGATTCCCTGAGGCAAATATCATTTTGTTTTCCTTCCAAATTCCCTTGATATAGTATCCTTGCAAGAGAATTTGCAAAGGGGGATGGTGGTGTTGCAACATCAAGACAAAAACTGAAAAAGCAAATTTGCTGCTGTAGTAGAATCGCCACAATAGGAGAATAGCAGAAACTGGAGAAAAGGCCAAAATTCATCCCAGGCAGTATGACTCCCCCCCCCTTCTTAAGCCCAGGGAGGTATCTCCTTCTGAAAGCCATAAAAAAAAAATATCTAGCCATCCAGGAATTCTAAGGCTATTTTATTAAATACCCTCACTATTCATTCAAAGTGATCAAACCTGCCAAAAATTCACAGCATACTTAACTTCAAAACTACTGTAGTACAAGATACAACAAGTACTGATTTGCAACTGATATGAAACCCCTAACAAAATTGAATTTCCAGAGATCTTTCTGGCAATTTCCTAAAAATATCAGGGAAACTTCTTTTCTTTTCTTTTCTTTTCTTTTCTTTTCTTTTCTTTTCTTTTCTTTTCTTTCTAACTCAGCAGCAAAAACAACAACAAAGTTCAGAAATTGCCTCCCACCTATGCTATACCAGCCTGAACCTCCTATTTATTTATTTTCATAAACCACCATATTATTCAAGACACCAGCTAGCTTTGAACTTGAAACTTTGAACAATTTCTGAGGATTCCAGAGGAGTTCATTTTTCACATGCTGCTGAAACTGTCCCCTGTGTATGGTATATAGTGAGGTTGAGCTCAGATTGGGAGCTCTATGTCAGCCAAGAACATGAATATGTCATTGATATATAGCTAGGGGGAGTAGGCTGACGCTGCACTCACCTCAAAGAGCTGTTACTATTTCAAATAGTCTAATTTCCCCTTTGTCCTTCCATTTCCTGCTTTCTTCTTTCAACTGACTTATCTAATGTTCCATGGTTCACTTGCCCTCAACAATTTTGACATACAAAATATTTGTTGTCATTGTTAACTGCTGTCAAGTCAACTTCAACTTATGATTACCCCACAAATGAGAGACCTCCAAGTCAACCTATTATCAACAACACTGCTCAGGTCTTGCAGACTGAGGGACTTGGCTTCCTTGACTAAGTCTATCCATCAGGGATGTAGTCCTCCTCTTCTCCTACTGCTTTCTACCTTACCAAGCATTATATATGTGGCCTCTGCTTCCTTCCTTTCCTTCCCCTGCCCCCCAGCTGCTGGTGGTAAGCAAAGATGATGTCCAGGATTTCAGTGTTGACTGCATCATGGTGCCTAACCCCCCCCCCAAAAGATATGCTCAAAAACAGTTATCCCTGTCTCTCGTATTCAATATAAACCCTTAAGTTACTCTGTTGTTTTCTTATCTTTAGATTCTAAATGCTGTGTAGTTTCTGGAAGCTCACAAAACCATTTTGGACTCCCCCCTTCTTTTTTTTAGTCTACAAATGCAGTTCCCTGACTGTGCAGTGAATAATTCTGTAAGGATGGGGGTGGTGGTTTGATGGCTTCCATGAATAGAGGCCAGAATCCTCTGCACTTGACATGTGGTACCAAGTGCTGGTCACATGACAGAGGAGGAGGCAGAGGTTATTTTAAAACCCTGCCTCCCCTTCATGTGTCCTCTTTGCTCTTCTTGATTCCACCCACCCACCCTCAGTGCAGTGTGAGCTAAGCTGGTCACTTCTGGGCCAGGTAGGAATCCCCCCTCCTGCCTTTACTTGGGGTTTTTTTCCTACCCCATACAGTATCTGATTGGACTTGGAGAATTGGCTATGCGTGGTGTCCAAAATAGGTTTTCACTTGGCAGGTTACGGGGGAGAATTTCTTAGATTGGTGTACATCTAGGCAATCTTTTTTGGTGAAGGGTTGCCCTCTGTAACTGCCTCTATGAGTCATGGGACCTGTGGGGTTGGAGAAGGAGTCTGCCCTTGAGGCCGACCTGGAGGACTACTCTCTCTTATAAAGTCTTGGGACTTGTTGGGGGCACCCTGTGTTTGCCTTCCAGTGATGACTCTCTGGAAAGCAACCAATGGTTTTTGGATTGCCCCTGGGGTCTGATATTTCACCCAAGGTAAGGCTAGGGAGGCTGGTCACAGGTTGATACCTGGGCCTCAGCTGGATCCTCATCAGGTTGCTTCCCCCTACTTTGCTTATCCCCAGGCCCATATTCAGTTAAATGGAGTATAGGTCAATAAAGTGTCCCTTATTCAACTCTTTTACTTCCGTCTGGTCTTATTATTTCATGTTTGGTCATCAATGCATTTTTCCCTGATCATAGGGAATCCCCTGAGTAGACATAAATCACTACTTTGAGTGATAATTTTTTGCTTCCAAATTGACAGGCACTGGATCAAATGAGTTTATTATCAGAGGGAACAAGTGGAACCCACAGTGTTGTGGTATGGATTATTCAAGGCAGCCATGCCTTTGAGACATTCCATTGCACACATCCCTTTGTTATGATTTTGTTTTTTCTTGTCAGCAGAATGTATTCAGTTCTCATTTGTCCTTTATCTCCATCTGCCTAATTTTCAGCAAATCTTGAGATTTCTCTGAGCTTTCTCATAGTTATGTTTTGTTTTGTTTATTTATTCTTTCACATAATCTGATCCTACTTGGGTGACAATCATGTCAGCCCTCATCAGGCGAGTTTGTTAATGGAAGGATTTTTAATGAGATGGCATGAAGTCCTTTAATGAGATCACAGATAAGGGCCATGACAAATCCCCCCCCCCAACAATAACTGTAAGGAAAGAAACCATGAAGGGAAGAATGGGGGGACTTCACAAAGATTTAAGGTTAAAGAATATTAATTCTTAATCAGTTTCCTCTCCATAAACTCTCTAAAATAATTATCCATAAATTCCTGTAAAAATGTGTCTTTATTGCCAAAAAAGAAAAAAAGAAAGACAAGATCATTTGTAGAGAATATAATAAGCTGGGCAAGTCTGCACATTCATTGTGATTAAGTGAGCTCCACCATATTCAAAGTAAAGCAAAGTGGGGTGGCGGCGAGAGAAGTAAATGCTTCTCAGCATGCTAAATCAGATCTCAGTAAAATGGGAATGTCATGTTCAAATATGATATTCACAAATGGGGTTATCCAAAGGTGCAGGCACTTGAGCCTTATGAGAATAAAAAGGAAGAGATATATTTAACCTGATTTCTTTTAAGTTTTGGCTGTCAGTGGCCTAGCATAAAACAGATGATTTCTTATTTTAATTAGATGGCTGAATGAATCATTGGACTGACAGAGCTGTGGAGTTCTGTCTTACCCTTTTGACCATATTTTGATTTGCGCAGTTGAAATAGGAGACCTCATTAACAAAAAGGGCTGTGATAAATTAAATTCTTGCCGTGGCCTTCAGTTTTTGACAACAACAACAACAACAACAGTTTTCCCCAAAGTGTTCCCTCGCAATTAAATAACTTGTCATCTCTGTGTAACTGCAACACAAGCAACAAAAAGGGCACTAAAAGCTGCTCCATTGCAGCCTGATATGGTTCCATCAAGCCGGTAAGGATTAGGCAAGCAAACAGGATTTCAGTCAGTCATTCCCACTTTTAAGGGAGCCACCACCACTATCCTTTAGCATCCATTGGATTACCAGGTGATTTGTTAAAAAAAACAAAAAAACAACAACACCTGCACCTGGCCTTCTGAGAATTGAAATGGAGTTTTTAACGGTTAGTATTAGATTGTCCATTCCGCACTTCACTGTACTATTTCACTGAGAGCCAGCCCTGAGTGACAGTTCTTCAGGTCTAGAAATACTTGGTAAAATAGAAGACAGTAGGAAAAGAGGAAGATCACATTACAGATGAAAGAGTCCTTAACTGTGACCTCCGCAACTTGGCACACATGTAATTTCCTCAATGGAGGTTTACATCACTGGTGCACAGTATAAGCAAATTAGTTAGAAGTAGATTTAATTGCACCTCATACTCCTCACTGGAAAAGATTGTAATCATTGCTGCTCATGGCTCCTGTATGTTGTTTCCACCTTTTCCCTACCTTGCTAGCAATCCTATTATCTAATGAATTACCAGTTTGGGATACATCACTACTTCTTTGCTCTTTTAGATTTCACATTAGGAGCTGAAGAATCATTGATATTTACACTGTGGTACAGACTGCAGAATGAATTTATGGGCAAAAATGGTTTATATAAAGATAACAGATTTTAAAGACTAGAAATGATTAACAGAATAGATGGTATCTTGGGCTGGGCTATAGATAATCTCATTTTAATGTAATACATGAGAAAGACCTAATGGAAATGTACTGTAATAGTTCTCAGCCAGTATGTAAGATGACATATTATATCTTCATCTTCCCATTAAGTCAGTAAACTTTTTTTTTAATCTACAGATTAATAATTAGGAGGAAAAAAATAGAAAAGGACATAAATTTGCTCTTTTTTCAACATTGACATTTTTCACCTTAATGAGCACTTAATATGTAAATTACACTGCACTTTTTAAAGATGGTGAAATGCTCAGGCTCTTTCTTATTATTCACATGGAAATTAGCTGCAATTATGATGCAATTTCACACTCTCCACCTGTGCTCTTTTGATCTGTATAGTAGCAAAAATTGCTACTGTTTTTATGTGCCACAGAATACCATTGGAGATTGAGTAGACCAATTGTGTCATGTTCTTTTTCCTCAGTGCAGGAATTCACTGCCTGGCATGTATAATGCGTGTTAGAAAATGGTGGGTATCCCAACAATGATGAATGTGAAAAATCAAGCACGTGAATAGCATAACACAAAACACTCGCACTACCATATCTTTCTGGCTCAGTAAAAATGCGGGCTCAATTAAAAGACATAGCTTGATGAAACGGATCTCTAGACTTTATTTGGACCAGGCCATATTCTCTGGAGTGTATGTAAAGGCTTATGACCAGGATTCTGGTGGGGAGTAAGCCCAATGTTTGAAGCAAATTTGGTTAGCTTCAGAGGATTCAGAGGTGAAGGGACAGAACCAGCTTCGAGAACTTAGCTGGGAAGCCTACACCTGCAATAAATACAGATATGACTCCACGAATCCCTTAGCAAAGTTTAATCCAGCAGTATCTGTAGATATGCCAGATAGAACACTCACCAGCTTTCCTCAGAATTGCATTTTCTGCCATGTCATTGGAGACTCTGAGTACTCTTCTGACAGCAGGAACAAAAGGGTGAGTAGACTTCTAAAACTGCCTTCATTTCCAAATTTGTATTGATTGGTTCAGATATTTATTAAATACTTTATTTTATTTATTTATTACATTACATTTATTTACATTTGTTTATTAGCCTCACTTTTCTTTCAATGAGTTCAAGCAGAATAAATGACTCATCTTACTTTTCCTTTTCCATGACTCTCCTCCTCATTTATCCTCACAACAACCCAGTGAAATAAATCAAGCTGATATCTAACGCTGAGATCTAGCACTGGGGACAGAATCACCCAGTGAGCTTCACGGATCAGTGGGGTCTTGAAGCTCCATTTCCCAAGTTACAGTCCAACACTCAAATCACTATTCCTCAATGTACATCAGAATTATTCCTTTACATAAAAACTGTTGGGGTAGGAATCTGGAGGCAGACATCTCTGGAGAGGGACTCTTCTGCATGATCCTCCAGGGTGTCATTTTTGGGAAAGAGAAATTACACAGAACTTATGTTATGATGCTGACATGCTCCTTTCCCTGGAAGGTTCACAGTGCAAGTATAGCAGAAGCATGATCACCTATTTATTTATTTAATTATAAAAAATTTATTAACACACAATTTCAATAATATAGAACAACATACAGGGATAATAAACAGAATAAAAAAGAAACAAAGACAAGAAGACAGGGTATATGTTGTCAAGCTGATGGGACATACCATCAGAGGGAATTTATACTGTAAAGAGCTGGCATGGTATAATGTGTTACAGCCTGCAGGGGCCAGCAGTGAGCTGGCTGAACACAGCCAGCTAGCATATCTAGATTAAGTCTGAGAGACAGCGTAGGAATGGAAGTATGAGGAGTCTCTCTCTCTCTCTCTGGCTTTTCTTCGCAAATGAAGATTCAAGATTCAGGAAGGACTCATCCTGCACTTTCTGCAAGCGCACTGATGACTAAAAAGGCCAATCTGAGATAAACAAGTCCGGTTGCAGAAAGCACAGTAGAAGGTCTCCTAGGGTGATGTTTCTGGGTTGTGATTCTTTCTGCGTTGTCGTTTCTCTTCAAGACTTGTTCGGCGTGAGTTCTCAAATAAGGCTGCAGCATTGTGGATAGTGCGTCTCCATGCCTCCCAATGTGAGGTTAGGGCGGACCATTGTTGGTGATCAATTTGGCCGAGCCTGAGATGTTGTTTCAGGGAGTTTTTGTATCGCTTTTTTGGAGCGCCCCTCTTACGCTGACCCGTGGCAAGTTCACTGTAGAGTAACATTTCTGGGAGGTGATGGTCTTCCATCCTAGAAACATGCCATGAGGAGTAAACGTTTATCTGTATGGGGAAACATTGTGTACCCTGTGTGTATGAGAAACACTTACTGTATAGCCCATGACTATACTGTATCTGTCTATACTGCCCATATACTTGGATTTTGCCCTTAGACTGCACATTCAGTCTGGGCTGTATAGTGAAGGATTGTACTGTGCATTCTGCTGTGTTATGTAGTTCGTATGCTAGGAGTCTCAGACTCATTGTAAATATTGTTTCAGTGTACTCTAGTAAAGAAAGCAGTTTAGACACAAACCTATGTCTATGTGCTCATTTCTTCAGCCTGATGATTGCAACTCTGCTACAAGAACTTTTGCTGCCTGGTCCTCTTGATATGCTCAGAGGTACCAGTGTGCTACTGCAACAGATGTGGCTTTCACCTTAAGAGCCTATGGTTATAATTTTCTAGCAAGTCTACTTCCTCTAATATCAAAATATTATATTATTAATTCATCATCTACTTGGTCAGATAAAGTACACTTCTACATGATTTTTTTTCTCTACTATTCTTCAAATCCTGTTTCTGCTAATCCTCCCTCCCAACTTTTTCTTCATATACTTGTTTACTAATTCACAATCTCTTTTAAAACTTTCTGATGACTTCTCCCTAATTAAATTTGTCAGCTTATCCATTTCTACAGTTTTAATAACCAACACAGGAACCACCATTCCATTTCTGTCTTATGAACAGAACAGGCCACTGTAATCATGTATTGTACAATTCTTCCATACTTCATCTCCAGCTGTTCTTCCATCACTCCCAGTAACAAAAGTTTTGGCTTCAATTGAAGTCCAACACATATTGTAAAACATTCCTTCAGTTTGATTACACTTCCAACATTTATTTGCAGAGCCTTTTTAAATCTTGGAGATTTTTTTATATTATATATTTTTTATTTATGTAAGAGAATTAAGCATATTTACATACATTCAATTTCCTTTCCTATTTATCTTAACATCCATGTATCCATGAGCTTTCTACATTCTTTATTTTCCTTTCTACTCTTTTCTTATATTCTTCATCACATCATCCTTTCATATTCCCTCTACTCTCCTGTTCTTCTCATTCCATTCACATCCATTCACATTCTCATACCCTCTCACATACTATTATTCTTCTACTTTACCTTCCATGTCTTCCTTAATTTTCTTTATCTTATTTGACATTCACCTTAATTCTTCTTAAAAACAACTTCCCTGTTCTACTGCCCGAGAGAGATAAGTCACGTTATCTCATTCCAACTTCTATAAACACATAAATTTCATATCTAACACACTCAGGTCCAAATAATCAATTTTATATCCAAAAATTTACCTTAAGAAATAACTCCAAATATACTAATGGCTCCTTGTTCCTGACACCTTTTATTATCCATATACTTTTTTCTACTACTCTTCTTCACTGCCCTTTATTTGACTTCCTCCTATGTTAATATCTAATCCTCCTACGTTAATATCTAATGCTAAGGAATTCTCATTTATATTCCATCTTTTCTTCCAATAGAGCATTATTGGTTCTCATTCCTTATTTGTCTTGGGAATATTTTTCTTGTTTATTATATGCATTAAAATGTCATTTTGCTGCATTTCTTTCAGTTTCATAAGCCAATCATCCACCAATGGTATATCCTTTCTTCTCCAATTGACTGCAACAATTAATCTTGCCACAGTTATTAGAATAAGAGTATTCTCCAATGATTTCTCATATCTGTTTTGTCCAAAGTTGGCAATATGTTTAATAAATAAAATTTGGGGTCCATTATAAAAATGTATACTATACATAGCTTGGATTATCTTATGAACTTTCATCTAGAATTTTTTTTTAATAATTGGACACCCCCACCACATTTGGTACATTGTGCCTACTTCTTTTTTGCACCGCCAACATTTATTGTCCTTTAATTTATAGATTTTACTGATCCTCGTAGGTGTCAAGTACCATCTGTTTACCATTTTCAGGTGATTTTCTTGCAAATTCACACAGGCAGTAAAGTCATTAGTGTCTTTCCAAGCTTTTTCCCCATCCTCAACCCTTCTTGTTTCTCCCAAATCTATAGACCGTTTGTTCATAGCATTACTAATTATTTCTTTTTCCAGTTCTCTTTCTAAAAGCAACCTATACATTTTTGATATATTCTTCTTGTCTTGGCTCCAAATTATTTTATCCAAATTATTTCCCACCAACTCAAAATTGTATGGCTTTTTTTTAATCCTCTATGAATCTGCTTTTTATTTGGAGGTACTTGAACCAATTCATCTGCGTCTCTACTTTTTCAATTTCTTCTCTTGGTCTGAGTTTTATTTCTCCCTCAGTCTTCCAAGCTTCATGGTCTATCAATTCTTTCTATCGCAACCAATTAGTTGTATTTTCCCATCTTCCCAAGAAGGCCTCGTGGGATGATATTCATGTAGGTAATTTTATACAGTAGTGTCCTTTTAATTTTTTCCAGATTCTCATAAGGGCCTTTCTTATTCTCAAAATCTTTATTAATTCTTAGTTTTATCGTATCCAGTGTAAGCATGCCAACCAAAGTATATAGCATAACCTTCTAAGATAAGTAATCTAGTGTTGCTTAATTTTATCCAATCCATAATCCATTTTAAAGGACAAGCCTGATAGTACACTTTTAGGTCAGGCAATGATGCCCCACCTTGATTCTTCGATGCTGTTAAAATAGATCATTTTATTCTAGCCTGTTTCTGTTCCCAAATGAATGTGTTTAAATCAGTTGTCCATTTTTGTATTTCTTTGTCATTTTGTATAATTGGCAGGTTTTGAAATAAAAACAAAAACTTTGGTAAAATATTCATCTTAATTGTATTGACTCACCCTAATAAAGATATATCTAATTTGTTTCATCTTTCCAAGTCATTTTTTATTTCCGACCATAGTCTTTTGTAATTATTGTCATATGAGTCTATGTTTCTCTTACTTAAGCATACACCGAGATATTTCATTTCTTTACTATTTTAAAACCAATTTTATTTTTTATCTGTTCTTCTGACACAGATATATATTTTTGTTATAACGACAGTTTTTTCTTTATTTATTTTGAAGCCCACATGTTTTCCAAATTCTTTTATAATCTCAAACAGGCCACCTATGTTTTCCAATGGGTCCTCCAGAATTAATGCGAAATCATCAGTGAAAGCTTTTATTTTGTACTGCTGATTTTTAATCCTTAATCCTGGTGTTTTCTCTTCTTTTCTTATTTTATGATTAAGAATTTCCAATGAGATAATAAATAGCAGTGGAGAAAACAGATATCCTTGGCGTGTTCCTCTACAAATGTCAAAAAAATCTGTTTTTTCTCTATTTATTTCTAAGCATACTTTTTGAGCTTTGTAAATGGCTTTCACCTTTTTAATAAAGTTACAGTATTTCCAAACTGTAAGTTTTCCACTACTTTCATTATAAAGGGCCATTTCACTTTATTGAAAGCTTTCTCAGCATCCACAAGATTAATGCCACCTTTTTGTCATTTGCTCTCTTGTAATGCTCCACCACATTCAGCATTGTCCTTATGTTATCTGACATTTGCCTGCATTTTGCAAAGCCATTTTGTTCTTGATGTAATATACCTGTGACGATTGAATTCAATCTATTAGTGAGGATTGTTGCACAAATTTTATAAAATTCAAAATTTAAAAAAAAATCAAAATTTAAGAGAGAGATTGGTCAGTAGTTAGCTACATTTGTATTGTCTTTGCCTTCTTTTGGCATCACTATGTTCGCCATTTGCCAGGATTCCAGTACTCCTTCATCAACTATATTATTTAACATCTTCTGTAATTCCTTTGTCAGATCTTCTTCAAATAGTTTATAGAATTCCGTTGTATAGCCATCCATTCCAGGCGACAATCTAGATTTTATTTGTTTAATAGCTCTGGAGACTTCCTCTGCTTCGAAAGGCTCTGACAAGACCTCCTTTTGCTCATCTGTTAATGCTCCATAATTGTTGTCTTTTACGTATTTCTCCATCTCTTTCTCTTATTCATAACTCAATACTGAGTCTTCATAAAAGGCTTTATAATATTTTAGAAAGGATTTTTTTAATTTCTTCCTGTGACTTACATATTTTCTCATTCGTTTTTATTTCAGTAATTAATTTCTTTTCTTCTTGTTGTAATTTATGGGCCAACCATCTACCTGATTTGTTTGCCCTTTCAAAATGTATCTGCTTCATTCTTTGCAGCTTATAACCTATTTCTTCAATCATATAGGAGTTAATCATTTTCTGAACTGATTGTATCGCCTTTTGCATTTTATCATTTGTTGGATTGTTTCTTTGCATTTCCTCTTTTTTTCAATTCTTAAGTTAATTTGTGAATCTTTTCAGTTTTACATCTTTTAATTTCTTTTACGTCTTTTAATTTAATCACTTGGAGATTTTTTTTCTGGTGTCAAATACCATCAATACAATAGTAATAATCAAAGGTTTCTTTAAGACCATAGCTTAAGGTAAATTTCAGACATTTTTCCATATCCACTCCCATTGTTCTAAATGTATGTTGTGACCTACAGTATATTCTGAGCCCATTTGATCATGATCTTTAACCTGTTTGTCCTCTATTTCAATTGTCAGTAAAAACATATATTTTAGCAATTAAATGTCCATCATTACACAGTTGCATTTCAAAATCTTATCTTGTTTCCAAACCATATAGATTCTTATCCATTTCAAATCTCTCAAATAATTGTCTGTAAAAGTACCACAGAAGATTGTATTCCTGTAATACCAATTCTTCTGATTTCATTCTAAACTGGCTTTCATGACACTTGCAGTAGCTTTTATATTTTTATATCACTTATCAGTGAAAAACACTCCCTAAGTAATTTACAATGTGTTAGCTAATCGCCCCCAACAAGCTGGATACTCATTTTACTGATCTATGGAAAGACTGAAGGCTGAGTCAACCTTGGAGCACTGTAGGCTCGAACTCACAACATTGTGAGTATGCAGTACCGGCATTTAACCACTGCATCACCAGGGCTCCATTTAAACTTTAAAAATCTCTATATGTAATCCACTTTTCTTTTAATACCTTTTCTCTTTCATGAAATGCTTCATGGGTTGAGACCCAAAGAGGCATCTGAGGGCATAAAGACCACCTATTTAGAAAGAGAGGTATGGAAAGACTGTAAGTGTGAGATGTTAGCTCTTCATCACACAAGTGTCTAAAAATACTGTAATGCTGTTATTGAGGAAGTTATTGAGGAAGTAGAAATATAGTAGCATCATCACAGTGATTATTGCACATTGCTGTAATAGTGGCATACTACTGCCATGGAATTATCACACAGCCACCACTGGTGGTTTAAAAATGGGATTTCAGCTCATGCTATAGTAACACTTTTCTTTGCATTGCCTTCTAATGACAGAGTGTTAAAACTTCATGCTGGCCTGTGCATGTGCCTTTAAGAAATTTTTTCTCTTACTACCTAGATTTTGCATAGGTGAGATTTTGGCTGTTCTTGCAAGAAGATGTGACTTTGCTTAAACACACCAAAAACAAATAAATAACTGTTAGCGGTGCTGGTTGGGTCTTCTGGGAGCTGAAATCCAAAACCCTTGGTAGACCCAAGTTCGGGAACCACTGCTCTAGATCCTCTTCATACTCTCCCTGAGAAGTTTAATTATGTATTCTCAGTGGGAAAGGGGAGGGGGGAAAGAGGACTGCCCATTCACACTGTAATCATGTGATTACAATGGATTGTGATTTTGCACATTTATCAATACTATGAAAAGAACTATGTTGAAGGCTATTGATGGGGTTTGACCATCAATTGAAAGTTATGTTTAATTAATGGGTGGAGCACAAATGGACCATGGGAGGAAGGTGACATCATGCAATAATGTTAATGCTACTATCCCATCGTAATCATGTGATTTCAGCCCCGTGTGATAAAGTCCTTAGTTATCTCCCCCAGCTGGACTACAAATATGCAAAAAGTCTTAGGAGTCTTAGTGCACCACAAGCTGAACATGAGTCAGCAGTGTGATGCAGCAGCTAAAAAAGTCAATGTGATTCTAGGCTGCATTAATGGGAGCATAGTGACTAGATCAAGGGAAGTAAAGTCTGCTTTAATATATTCTGCTTTGGTCAGACCTCAGCTGGAATACTGTGTCCAGTACTGGGCACCACAATTCAGAAAGGATATTGAGAAGCTGAAACATGTCCAGAGGAGGGCAACTAGGATGGTGGGAGGTCTGGAGGCCATGCCCTATGAGAAGCAGCTTAGGGAGCTGGGCACGGTTAGTCTGGAGAAGAGAAATTAGAGAGGGGACACGATAGCCATGTTGAAATATTTGAAGGGATGTCATACTGAGGATGGGGCAAGCTTGTTTTCTGCTGCTCCAGAAACTAAGACACGGAGCAATGGGTTCAAACTACAGGAAAAGAGATTCCACCTAAACATTAGGAAGAACTTCCTGACAGTAAGACATGTTCAGAAATGGAATACACTGCCTCTTAGTGTGGTGGGGTCTCCTTCTTTGGAGGTTTAAACAGAGGCTGGATGGCCATCTGTCGGGAATGCTTTGATTGTGTATTCCTGCATGGCAGGGGGTTGGACAGGATGGCCCTTGAGGTTTCTTCCAACTCTATGATTCTATGAGTCTATGATTCTTTATGCTGCATCAGAAGGAATTATTATCATGACCCAGATTGTTAATGGCATATGGACAAAGGTTGGATGGTGGTTCGTGTTAAGTATGGGAAAAATACAGTCAGCCCTCCATATCCATGTGTTCTGCATGCAGAGGTAAAAATATTCAACTCCCCCCCTAAAACCCCAAACTTTTGTTTGCCATTTTACATAAGAGACACCATTTTACTACACCATTGTATATAATGGGACTTGAGCATCCACTGATGTTGGTATCCACAGGTGGTCCAGGAAGCAAACCAAACCCCAGTATCCACCAAACCAAGGGCCCACTGTAGAAAGTGCATGGTGGCTGCTGGATTTGCTAGGCTATATTTTCTCTTGCCTCCCATTTCCATTCCCCCGCCCATCATCCCTCAACAGTGCCAAGTGATGGCAAGGCTGTCTGCTCCTTTGGGGGATAATGTGGCTGTCTATAGCCCTGCATAGGGAGAAAAGGTCCTGGATTCACTACAAGGAGAAACAGAGGCCTCTGAGCACAATCATGCTCTATTTCTGAATGGCAAAAAGAAAATGGAAAGAAGGCATACTCTATTCAACCCAATCTTGCTCACAGCACTTGCCACATGTGAGTTCTCCATGACGTATTGTCATTTGTCCTTCCACACAGAGTGTCATGTTGTATCCATACTACCTGGTGCAGGATTGAGATGGGAGAATAGGTTTAGAAGTAAAGACAAGTACAAAGATGTTTGAAGAATATGAACCTACAGACAAATTTCAAAGCAAATTTCCTTTGAATTCCTTCCCAGAGGTTCCTCTTTTTTTCAGAGTCTGTTATATCTGAGCTTGTGAGTATTGTTTCTCAGGCTACTGCGCCTTAAATTACTTTAATTCTACTCAGAATAAAATTTTCTTCCTTGCTGACTCTTACACCTTGAACTTTCTCCACAGAAGCCAACAAATATTTCCCTTCAAATTCATCTTCAGGCTGCCAGTTTAGGAGGATAGGGGCTCGTCTACATTTGCCACTTAAATCCACGGCCAGTCTGGAGCATTATGCTCTGGACTGGTCCCAGATTGACCCAAGTGGTGGCCACACACACCTGGCAATGGCATCATTGTTCACATGGGCCAGACAGGGCAGTACCACATCAGCCTCACTGGGACGTCCTCATTTTTTCAGAGCAATCACCACCTTACCAGCCAAGCAACTCCCTGCAAAAGTCTCATCAGTGGTGTCGCTTCTGCTGATGTCAGCAAAGGGTATCCAGTCTTGTGATCAACAAGGAGGGGGGTGCTCTTGCCCCCTCCTCATTGATTGCATGGGCAACACATTTGACT
This sequence comes from Gambelia wislizenii, assembly GCA_030847615.1. Lineage (NCBI taxonomy): Eukaryota > Metazoa > Chordata > Lepidosauria > Squamata > Crotaphytidae > Gambelia > Gambelia wislizenii. Next base: position 155,305,706 of record JAUMIR010000004.1, read on the forward strand.
TCAGCAGACATGAGTCTACTGGTCAGTCTCTCACTGGGAGATGCTTGATTTGGGAGGCAGCAGCAAGGGCTCCAAAAGAGATCCATCCCCTTCCCTGTGCTAATCAGCACAGGGTAAGGGAGATGGTGCCATATTTGCATGTGGACAACTGGATCGGGCCAAATTGAACCTGATCCAGCAAAAGTACTAGAGGTCACTCCAGAGTTTGCAGGAAACCCTCGAGTTCTCCCTGACTGCTTAATTTAGAGCAAAATCAGGTTAAGGGCAAAAAAATGTGGTTCCTCCCAGGAAGTAGCTGTATGTTGTCTGGACTACTAGCACTGGATTCAGGGTTAGTCCACTTTATTTATTTATTTATTTATTTATTTATTTGCTAGTGTATTCACCTACTCAGCCACACCCACTCAGAAAGTGTTGGAGAATTATGCCATTGACTGGAGAAATTTGATGAAATATCCTAGCAGTTTTTCAAGTAGAAGAAAAATTGAGAAGCCATTTGCATATAGCTTTTTAAAAATAATTCAAAACCAATATAATAAGCAGTCTGGGAATGCCTGCCAGAGAGAAATCTATGAGATATTTTAAGAGAATAAAATGACAAGTTTACTGTAACTGACAAAAACTCTTAAGGATTTGGTCTGCGTATCTTCAGTCACATTTTGTGTTTCATTTTTATTTTATTTGATTATAAACCTATAAATATATGCATATTGTATAACAAATAGGCATGTTATTCTATTAGCTACATTGTTTCTAAACAAATACACCATAAAGACATAATAATATATTCAGTACATAATTAGATAAATAATCCATTCAGCTAAGTAAATATGTATCTTAATTCATCCAAATTCCTATTTGTACCAAATAACACAGGACGTTTAAAAACATTTTTCATTTCTTATTCTGTTATCTCAGGCTAGCAAATCTGAATGATCTGGACTTTTTCTACCTAAGGGTTAAGACAGAGAAACAAAAATTCTAAAGTTGACCTAGTTGCTTCTTCTTGCAAGATTTAATTAAAGTCCTTGTCACATAAATCACAATGAATTTAGATGTCAAAAAACTAGATTACAAGGTTGAAAATGAAATAAGAACACAAAAAGTGATTGCAGTAAGTTATTCCTAACCTATTCCTTGGAACTTCATGCAAAATGACTCTTCTTTTGAGAGTTAGCCCCTTGAACATTTGGGGGCAATCTGGGCTTGTCTGATAATTTCTTCCTATCTCCTAGCTTCTAAGTCAGGCTGAATTAGAAAGAAAAAGAGCATGAAACATACTTTTTGCCAGAAAGAGACATCTCCCTTCAGGAACAGATGCTGAGGTCAGAGTGGCAACCTTCAGATATTTGTCTTGATTCCTCTGACTGTACCCCTGTGTTTTCTGACAGAACTGTGTGTACCACACAGTTGGCCTTACTCCCCAGACTACTCCCATGACATGGGTGTATTTTGAAGAAAGTATTCGATTACCCCTGTTGAACTAACATTCAACTGCCTGTGCAGTTGGCATCTGTACATGAAATGGAAGGAAGGTTCTCATCTTTTCCTTTGATTAGCCAACAGAATATACCAAGGTACCCCATGCTACCAGAACAAATAGCATTTAGAAATTGAAAGAATCCGTATACTTATGATTTCCATCTTTGTACTCTAAACTTGGGGGAATGAGAGAAGTAATATTCGGTTGAGCTCCAGCGAGATGTATGTAGTGGTCCTTATACCAGTGTATAAGGACTTTTCAGGCCTCCTTTTATCACTACAGCCCTCCTTCCATTTGAAGATTGATGCACTCTTTAATATAGTATTTTTTTTAAAAAAAAGAGGAAGCCGTGTTCTCTGTTTCAGTATAAGAAGTGAAGGGAATTGTAGTCTTGTGACACCTTTAAAACTAGCTGAATTATTTCAACATAAGCTTTTGTGGGGTTTAAGGATAGAACTGGAAGTTTAGATGGAAAGAAATTAGTTAGCCTTAATGTTTAGCCCTCTCTTTTTTCACTAATATAGCATTTAATGCAGAATGAAGGGTTACAGTGAAAAAGGGAAAAGGATCAATCCCTTCATTCCAATTGGAGACATTCTTGGATCTCCATCTTGGATTCCGCAGTTTATTTTTACAATCCAAATTGTATGCAGAGTGGAAACGAATGGATTAGGGTATTATGAGATTATTTTGGAAATCTACGTTAGAGCTTTCTTTGTTTTGGGGATGGGTCCTAAAGTATCCAGTCTGAAGTTTTATAGAAAAGGTGGATACTACAGAGGGATTTCAGGGAGCCAAGAGAGGCAATTTGAGGCCTAAGCAGCAGCAAAAGTTGACAGAACTGAGGTATTTATTAAAGCTGGCCTGTTCCTACTCTGGACTCTTATAATGAAGCCTGCAAACTTTGATCATTAGCTCACCAAAGTTATGGTTCACCTCTATGCAAAGCTTTAGAGACGCCTTTAAAATGCAGCTAACAATCCCGGAAACCTTTTTATTAATGCTATTTTTTCCATGTCAGTAATGAATCTTACTGCCAAAAAGGATGTTATCTTATGTTTGTGATGTGGAGGCAGGAGGTGGCCTAGAAGCCCAACTATCCATTGAGATGCTGTCTGCCCTCCTTGTGAGGACATTGAAAAACACTTGCCTGAAGACAAATCATAATTAAGCCACGAGATAGCTGCTCATTTGGCTCAAACAATTTAAGGGTTGTCATGGCTTACAAGTTATGTAAGCAGTTAAGTGTCTCCGTGAACAAGGCTAGAGATCCCTATAGACACCAAAAAGTCATATTAAATTGGTCTCTTTCTATTCCAGCTTTAAAAAGTCTCTTCTAGGTGAGAAATAAATTGAGTTCAGAAATGTTTCCTTGTCAGGACACTGCTTCAGAAATGACCTAATGTTGCAGTCTCAGCTCAACTGGGGCTCTGAAAACTTGTTATATCGATGCCGCTCACCAATTTCTGTCATTTAAATGTTGTCATTAGGCCATGATAGATGAGAAGAGATTCTCAATACACTTTCCCTGTTTTTTATTTTTATTTTCTTCTTTGAAAAACCCCTTTTCCATGAAAAGAAAAGAATACACAAGGCATATTGAATAATCAGATCATAAAAACAGGTTGCACTGGAAATTGTTTTCACTATGTGCACCAATCTCCAATAAATGCATCCCATTTCCTTATGAAATCTCTTCTATATCCAACAATATACTCTATACATAATTTCACTGTGTCCCTAGCATTCAGAAACAGAGGTTTCCAAGGCTTCATTTGAATCATTCATTCAATGATTCCCATTAAAATCAATAGGGCGTCTGAGTAAACAGGCAGACAATTGCATTGCATGAACTTTTTCTATCATAGGGCCCATGCAGTTTTAGCTGGGATTAAACACAACCTGGTTTATAAAAAATTAAAAAAAGAAGAAGAGGAGGAGGAGGAGAAGGAGGAGGAGGTTACCTATGTATCTTATCAAGGTACTTTCATCAAGGTTCTTATGTGATTGTATATTTAGATACCAAGTAAACCTCCATTTGGATCTCAGATTGGCCTTTTCAGTCATCAGTGTGCTTGCAGAAAGCATGGGATGAGTCCTTCCTGAATCTTCGTTTGCAAAGAAAAGCCAGAGTAAGCATTTGACTAGAAGTGAATGAAGTCAGGTCTTACTAAATAGAATTTCCAGAAATTTCCAGAAGAGTTTATGAATTGTATAGGCAGGTATTGTGTGTGTGTGTGTGTGTGTGTACGTTCATGCATGCGTGCATGCATGTGTGCGTGAAGGCATATACATTTGGTTGGTATTGGGCAGTAAAGCAGGAGTGCAGAATCTGTGGTCCTCCAGAAGTTGTTAGAGTCCAATTCCCATCAGCCCAAGACAGCTTGGCAAATGATCAGGTATGATGGCAGATGTCACCAGCAGGCAGAAGATGAAGGTCCAAACCAAATGTGTCTTTTTCTAGTGGGGGCACTCCCCCACGAGGCATAATTACAATGTTATTCCTTCATTCCATTCAGATAGCTAGATGTGGTGAGCAGGGGACATTTCACACTGCAGAATTATAGCACTATGTTTCTGCTTTTTCTGCCATGGCAACATCCTATGGATTCAGGGGATTTGTAGGCTGGTGAGGCACAAGAGCTCTCTGGCTGAGAATTCAAAATGTCCCTCCCTAAACTGCAAATTCCAGGATTCTGTAGGATGCAACTATGGCAGTTAAAATGGAGTCATAGTGTTATAATTCTGTAGGATGAAAGGGTTCAAGCAGAGAAACTTTTGTGGACAGGACTGGATTGGAGAGGAGGGGTTCCAATCTTTCAAAGTGATTCAGCTTTAAGGGCAATAAGAATCTCTCTCTTCCATTTGCAAACCACCACCAGTTTATTCCCAGATTCCTGCTCCAGAAGAAAATGGTGAGGAGCTATGACAGGTTTAATCCCCAGGACTTTTCTTCTTCATACTGAAACATTGGGTGCTAGAAAACCTATTCATTCATCATTGAAGATGGCGTCAAAGTTGGACAATGAATAAATAAAAAGAGAGGGTAATGTAGCTCTTCAAACACTTTAAATGAATTTTTTTGTGGGGACTTGGAAAGAATGGGTTACTTACCATAATCTAGTTCTTCTGTGAATTCACACAATGGGTAATCCTGCACCTGTGCAGAGGGCACTTCGGATACTTCTAGCACCTCAATGTAAATCTTTTGGGAGGTAGGACTGCCCCATCACCCCTGGTGTATATAAGCCCACCCCTCTCACCAACTGCTCAGTTCCTTTTAGCCACATTAAATAAAGTCAATGAGAAGGCAGAACACCAGAGGAGAGGAGGGCAGGTTTGTGTGAATTCACAGAAGACCACTCAAAGAACTATAGTTATGGTAAGTAACCCGTTCTTCTTAGTGGTCTCTGTGAATACACACAATGGGTAGATTAGAAAGCTCAGGAGAAAGGATGAAGGGGGTGTCCCATTTCAGTAAATAAAGAAAGCACACAGTACATCAGGTACAAAAATACACTGTATTGAGACAGAGGTAAAGTGTTGCATAGGTTAATCATCCAATGATGAGTGTGAAATAACCGCCCTCGCAAGGGCTGCACCATCCATCATGGTGGAGTCCAGTTTATAGTTCTTTACAAAGGTGAGCGGTGTTGACCACGTGGGAATTCTGCATCAGTGGGAATTGGGATTGATAAGTCAAAACCGATCGAGACTTGGATCAGGACTTTCCTCATTCAGCTGACCGGGAATGGAACTGTTGTGACTGGGACTGGGACTGTTGTTGTCAGGACCGGGATCGATGCCTCAGAGCTGACCGGGATCGAGAACCTGAGTGCGATTGGATCGAGATCACCTGAGATTGTGATTGGGATCAGGCGCGGGCTCAGTGTCATGCTGCAGAACTGAAGTCCAATGGTGATCCCAAACATGAAGTCCTGATGATCCTGACACTGAGGGATGATTCGTTGTCAGTTCTGGTTGCAACATAAGTAGACTGGCATCTCAGGGATTGTATCGCCAGCCTTCTCTTCACTGTGGTGAAGCCGAGGAACTCTGTTTCGATGCATCGTGGGAACCCTTTGATTTCGGGTCCTGTTGTTGCTTGCTGCTCTTTCACTCCCAGGACCAGCCTCTCTTGGGAGAGTTCTTCCTCCCTGCGGCCTTGCTCCTTTTCAGTACCGGCTCCTTCGGTCCTGATTTTCTCTCAGATTCAGTCCCGGTGGCATGGGAAAAATCAGTACTGTTGTCCCTTCCTCTTGTCACCATCGGAGCAGATTTAGATGAGGAATTGGTCGGTACCGAAGCTAAGCCTTTTTTGGACGGCTCATCCAGGGTTTTAGGGATGGATCCCAAACCTGAGGCCTTCTCTGGGACTGCGGCTGAGAGCACCTTTTTATAGAGAATGGCCTTAAGTGTCTTGTCTCAATTTTTCCTGGCCTGTGGGGTGAAAGCCTTGCAATGCTTACATGACTGGACATCATGATTTCCCCCAGGACACGTAAGGCATTTAGAATGACCATCAGTTTCAGTCATTTTTGTGGAGCATTGGGAGCAATGTTTGAAAAACCCGACCCCAGACATCTTCAAAGAGAAAAGGGGGGGGGAGAAGGCACAATATCGTCTACCATGAGGTCAGAAGGAGTAGTTTAGTTGCAATGTTTGAGAATGATGAGAGCCTGAATTCAAGTAGCTGAATTCAAGTAAACACCAACAAATCCAATATAAAAAACCAAATCCGAGTGGAGCAAACTAAAGAGTAGTTGAAATCCAGTCCAAAGTTAGAAGAATTTGATCAAAAACGGCAATTAGGAGAAAAAAGGAGAACAATGAGGCTAGTAGAAGTTCCTTCAGTGCTTTCCACATGGTGAAAAAAAAAGGAACAGAGCAGTTGGTGAGAGGGGTGGGCTTATATACACGAGGGGTGAGGGGGTGGTCCTACTGCCCGAAAGATTTACATTGAGGTGCTAGAAGTTTCCGAAGTGGTCTCTGCACAAGCGCAAGATGACCCATTGTGTGCATTCACAGTGACCATGAAGAAGAAATAATGGTGTGTGTGTGTATATATATATATCTATAGTTGTGCCTTCACATTCACGGGGGTTACGTTCCACGGACCCCCGCAAATGTTAAAAATCCGTGAATAATGACTGCCCTCCCCCTCCCCCACCATAGCGAGCATGGGGGCTCCGGAGGCCCCATAGTTCCTTTCCCCAGCCTCCCCACTCCCTTCCTAGGCCTTCCCGGGGCCTCCGGAGACCCTTCCGAGGCCCCGTGGATGGCTCCCCAGCCCTCCCCCCTCCCGTCCAAGCCCTCAACGGGGCCTCCGGAGAGTCTCCGAAGGACCCGCGGAGGCCTCCCCAGCCATCCCCCCTCCATCCCCGGGCATTCGTGGGGCCTAGCAAGGCCCCGTGGAGGCCTCTCCGGCCCTCCTCCCTCCCCTCCCTCCCCGGGCCTTCGTGGGGCCTCCGGAGCATCTCCGGATGCCCCACGGAGGCCTCCCCGGCCATCCCCACCCCCTCCCCAGCCCTTCATGGGGCCTCAGAAGCATCTCCGGAGGCCCCATAGAGACCTCCCCGGCCCTCCCCGCTCCCTCACATGCCTTCATGGGTCCTCCAGAGCGTCTCCGGAAGCCCCGTGGAGGCCTCCCCAGCCCTACCCCAGGCCTTAAATGGGCCTCCGGAGCATCTCCGGAGGCCCCATGTTGGCCTCTCCCGGCCCTCCCCCTCCCTCCCCGGGCCTTCGTGGGGCCTAGCAAGGCCCCGTGGAGGCCTCTCCCAGCCCTCCCCCCTCTCCTCCCTCCCCGGGTCTTCGTGGGGCCTCCGGAGTGTCTCCAGACGCCCCATGGAGGCCTCCCCGGCCCTCCCCACCCCTCCCCAGGCCTTCATGTGGCCTCTGGAGCGTCTCCGGAGGCCCCATGGAGGCCTCCCCAGCCCTCCCCGTTCCCTCCCAGGCCTTCATAGGGCCTCCGGATCACCGCCGGAAGCCCAATGGGGGCCTCCCCAGCCCTCTCCCAGGCCTTAATGGGGCCTCTGGAGCATCTCCGGAGGCCTCATGTTGGCCTCTCCTGGCCCTCCCCCCTTCCTCCCCGGGCCTTCGTGGGGCCTACCAAGGCCCCGCTCTCCCGGCCCTTCCCCCTTCCCCGGGCCTTCATAGGGCCTAGCAAGGCCCCGCGGAGGCCTCTCCTGGCCCTCCCCTATCCCTGGGCCTTTGTGGGGCCTAGCAAGGCCCTGCGGAGGCCTCTACCGACCCTCCCCCTCCCTCCCCGGGCCTTCATGGGGCCTCCAGAGGGTCTCTGGAGGCCCCATGGAGGCCTTCCCAGCCCTCCCTGCTCCCTCCCAGGCCTTCATGGGGCCTCCGGAGCGTCTCCGGAGGCCCCATAGAGGCCTCCCCGGCCCTCCCCAGCCCTTCCCCAGACCTTCATGGGTCCTCCGGAGCATCTCCAGAGGCCCCATGATCGCCTCTCCAGCCCTCCCCACACCCTCCCCGGGCCTTCATGGGGCCTCCGGAGCGTCTCCAGAGGCCCCATGGAGGCCTCCCCAGTCCTCCCGGGCCTTCCCCAGGCCTTCATGGGGCCTCCGGAGCATCTCCGGATGCCCCATGGAGGCCTCCCCGGCCCTCCCCAGCCCTTCCCCAGGCCTTCATGGGGCCTCCGGAGCATCTCCGGGGGCCCCGTGAAGGCCTCCCCAGCCATCCCCCTCCTTCCCAAGGCCTTCGCGGGGCCTCTGGAGGTTCTCTGAAGGCCCCGCGGAGGCCTCCCCAGCCCTCCCCCACCCTTCCAAGGCCTTCGCGGGGCCTCCGGAGGTTCTCTGAAGGCCCCGTGGAGGTCTCCCCGGCCCTCCCCGCTCTCTTCCACGGCTTTCACGGGACCTCCGGAGGCCCCATGTCATGGTTTTGGGGTGGCCCGGGGGGCCCTCCCAAAACCGCGAATAATCAAAACTGCAAATGTCAAGTTCGCGAATGTGGAAGAGCGACTGTATATAAATTGTATAATCATACATTATATTATCCAATCAATACTTAATTAATATTACTCATAAAATTAGTATAAACATCATAATTTTTCTATTAACTAATTTCAAAAGTTAACATAGATTCTTTACTATAATTCTATTCAAAAATATTAATTCCCCTACCCCCCCCCACCTTAGTGCTCCCCTTCACCGGAACCATTATCCCTTACCTAATATTTCCAGAATCTCATTTCTTCTTGTGGACGTAACCTCCCATATTTTATCTGTAATACTTTTTTAACAAATACTTTCCAAATTTTATCAAAATCACTTTCTTTCCAACTTCCTCTTCTTACTTTAATTCTACATGTTAACTATCATTTATTTCCATCTTCCACACTTCTTTATACCACTCCTCCACTTGTACATTTATTTACATTTTCCAATGTCTTGCTATAATTAATCTTGCTGCCGTTAATAAATTTGTTATTAAATCCTTTTCTGGTTGGTTCCCATTCTCTCCATTATAAATTGACATCAGTGCTATGCTCATTTTCCTTTCTATATTTCTATTCAGAATATTCTCTATTTCTGTAAAAACCATTTCCCAAAAATTTACAATTCCACCACATATGCATATATGTACCTATTTCTTGACAACCTCTCCAACAATATTTAGAGTTATTCTTATCTTTATTATGCAATCTTGCTGGTGTCAAATACCATCTCCATATTATTTTATAATAATTTTCTTTTATCCGTATCAACATATTTTTTAGATGTCTTTGCTTCTATATCTTATCCCATTCATGATCTCCAATTTTTTGTTTCAAATCTTCCTCCCATATTCTCCTTAAATATTCCCCTTTGTCTTTTTTCCTTATTTTTTACCAATATTTTATATAATTCACTTGTAATACCTTTCATACTTTCATTATCATCCCTCTTTTCAACTTTTTTTCACCAAATTTTCAAATTTTGTAAATTCCCTTGTTTCTTTGATTCTTTTCTGAATTTTTAATCCATTGTTCTAACTGTATGCAATTAAACCATGATATTTTCATTCCACATAATTTCTCTCTTATATTCCCTTTCTCATTCATCCATCCTATCCATCCCTCTATTATATCTAGTCCTCTTTTCTTTAATTCCTTTCCCATTTTTCTTTCAAATTATTTGGGAATTGTTTTTCCATTATAACCAGTGTTAATACTGAATCAATAGGCATAAATTCTCTCTTATATTTATACCATATTTCCCATTTATTTTGCAGAAATGGGTTCTCAATTCCTTTAATTTCCTTTTTTGAAAAACTATCAAAAATATGTTCCATGTTCTCTTTTCCATTCTCCCTGTTTCTATCTCTAACTATTCTAAATCCCCCTGTCCTACAATTCCTTCTATATCGTATCTCAATTGATTAGCTTCATAATATCCTTTTATTTTGGGAAGACCAAGTCCTCCCTCTTTCTGTGATATTTACCAAAATAATTTATTTAATCTTGTCCTTCTCCCTCCATTACAATATTTATTCAGCATATTTTGTCATTTTTTCAGTTCTACTTCTGATACTTTTATTGGTAACATTCTAAACAAAAAAAAATTTAGTTTAGGTAATATTTTCATTTTAAGTAAAGCTACTCTTCCAAACCATGATAGTTGAATATTTTTATATTCTTCCAACTTCTTTTCCATTTCTTTCCTTAATACCATAATATTTTTCTCTTCTAGCTCTTTTAAAACTTTTGTAATATTTATTCCTAAATACTTAATATTACTTTTTAATCTTACTTCTAATTTTTCTCTTTTACAAATATATTTTCTTCTTCCTTAGTATAGTTAAATAACATCATATCTAATTTATTCCAATTAACCTGTAAACCTGTCATCTCCCCAAATACTTTCAAACGTTCTTTAATTTTTTCTATTCCGTTAATCAGTTCCTTAATTGTTAACAATGTATCATCAGCAAACAAGCTTATCTTATGTTTTGTTTCTACTCCAATTCCTTCTATACTATTATCATTTGTTATCACATTTGCTAGAATTTGTATTACCATTGCAAACAATATTGGAGAAAGTGGGCAACCTTGTCTTGTTCCTCTTGTTATTTTTATTTCTCTTGTTATTCCATCATTAACCATCATTATAGCTGTGTTATGGGAATACAATTGATCTATTAATCCTCTAAACCTCTTCCCCATTCCAAATTCTTTCAATATTATTTTTAGTGTTGGCCATTCCACACAGTCAAATGCTTTAAATATATCTAATGCTAATATCCCTACTTTTAATTTTGTTTTCCCAATTATATGTATTTTATTTCACACCCTTTCTATTAAATTTGACATTTGTCTTCCTTTCACAAATCCACATTGGCCCTTAATATATATTTATACATACAACTATTCATTCTCTTTGCCATTATTGCTGATAATAACTTTTCATCTTGATTTATCAATGATATAGGCCTGTATGATCCAGGGTCCAGCAAATCTTTATCTGGCTTTGGTATCCATATTATCGATGATTGTTGCCATGATGGAGGGACTTTGTGTCCCATTATTATATTATTATATAATTCCAATAATTTAGGTATCAACTTTTTTAATACTTTATAATAATCTGGTCCTAACCCATCCATTCCTGGAGCTTTCCCGCTTTTTAAATTGTTTATTGCTTCCTCTACTTCCATTTTTGTAATTGGTTTTTCTAATAAATCCCTATCTTCCTCTTCTCTTTTAATCTTCCAATTTTCCCCTACATATTTTTCTATTTGTTCCACTGATTTATTCCCTGACTGGTACAGGTCTTTATAAAACTCCTCAAAAATTGTTAGTTTTTCCTTCATTGTTCAACACATTTTACCTGTTTTATCTCTAATCCCATTTATCATATTTTCCATTTTCTTCTTCTGTGTGGATCTAGCCAACACTTTTTCATTTTTATTACTAAACTGAAAATACTCACTTCTTAAATAAATTAAATTTTCCTGTACTTCATCTACTTCCATTTTATCCAATTCCTCCCTCTTTGCTCATAACTCAATATAAGTTTGTTTTTCCTTGTTTAATATATATTTAATTTCCAATAATTCTTTTTCCCTTTCTAATTTCCCTTTTCTTTCTTCTTGCCTTTTTTTAAGTTAAAGGTTTCTTTTATGCATATCTCCCTTGTCACAACTTTCATAGTATCCCACAAAATTCCTTCTGATACTTTTTTATCATTTAATTCCGATAATTCTTGCCATTCATGCTCAATTTTTTCTACTATTTCTCTATAATTTAAAATCTTTGTATTCAACCTCCACCTTTTCACCTGTTCATAATCTCACTTCATTATAATCTCCACATTGACCAAGGCATCATCTGTTACTTTTATATTTTCTATCTCTGAATTTATGATTTTATCAATCAAATTTTTTGATACAAAAATATAATCAATTCTTGAATAACTCTTATGTACCATTGAAAAGTATGTATATTTCCTTTCATCTCCCTTTACCAATCTCCACACATCTTTCAACCCCTTTCTTTTTATTATTTTATTTAAATTTGTAATATTATCATATTTCTCCCTTAATGAATAATTTAATTTGTCTTTTATTCTTTCCATTTGCATATTAAAATCTCCTGCTACAACAATATTTTGTTCTTGCATATTCTCCATTTCTTTAAATACTTTCTCATTAAATTCCTCTTGTTTTTCATTTGGAGCATATACATTCATTAGAACATATTTATCTTCTCCCATTTCACCTTGCATTATAATATATCTACCATTTTCATCTTTTTTCACCTTTTTAATGACAAAATTACATTTTTTGCTATTAATATTGTTACCCCTCTAGCTTTTGAATTCCCATATGCTTTTTCATAAACTCTTACCCAATTCAATTTCAATTCATTTACTCCTTCCCTTTTTTGATGTGTCTCTTGCAAAAATATTATATCTGCTTGATCCTTCTTCAATAGTGCTTCAATCCTTTTTCATTTTATTACTGTGACAAGGCCATGAACATTTAAGGTTGATATCTTTAATTTGTTAACCATTAGATTCCTTATTACATTTTCTATAAGATCTTCTGGCTCCAAAAAGTGTCCTCCCTTCCCCATACCCACCCCTTCCCAATTCTTCCCCATTCCCTTCCCCCCCTTCCCCCTTTCCCTTCTTTACCTCACCACCTTGTCTTCGCAAGGCAAATTGCCTTGCTCATGACCCCCCAGGTCTTCTAGGTGAGGAGTGGCGAAGAGATCTTCCAATGGCCCAGGACAACTCCCTCCCCCCGAGTGCTCATAAAAATAAAAAAATGTCCTCTCTTTTTTTCCCTTTATTTTTTTTCTTCTTCCTTCTGCTTTCTTCATCTGTCTAAACTTTTCCTCCTCCGCTGTCCGCTCCTCCATCAGCTCCATTCTCCTTCTTAGGTACTCCCAACTCCTCCAACAATCACAGTCCTTCTTCTGGTGTTTCCATTCTATATCTTTTTCCTTCCCATTCAAATTTCAAAAACATTGTGTATTCCCAAGCATATTTTATACCAGCTTTCAAAAGAGTAGCAATACAAGGCTTTATCGATTTTCTGCAAATTACTGTTTGTGGACAGTAGTCGTTATATAATTTCACCCTTACATCTCCATACTTCAGTCTCTCTGGATGTTTCTTGATTGTTCTCATCATTTCCTCCTTGTTATTGTAATTAATAACTCTAACAATAACATCTCTTGGCAAAATACTTCTCCTTCCTGTCAGTTCTCTATGGATCCCCTCAATGTCCTCCTCCCTCCATTTCACAGTTGGAGTCACTTGCTGTAGCCATTTCAACACTTCAGATTTCAGATTAGATCCTTGATCTTTCTCCACAGATTCTGGCAGGAACCTTATTCTAAAGTTATTCCTGCGTTGATAATCTTGCATGTATATATATATTTTTCCATATCCGTGATTTTCTTCATATTGTCCTGGATCTGACTGCTTTGAAGTGTTTGGGTTTTAATTATTTCTTTGTTCTCTTTTACAATATTAAAAATATCTCCTTGTATTCCTTGTATTTTTGTACTCATTTCCACAAATCTTTCTTCAGATCTTTTCCTCTCCATCTGCATTTCTTCTCTTATACTTGCAAACTCTGAAAACATTCTCTTTTTGTCTTCTCTAAATTCTGTCATCATTTTTGTAAAGAGAGAATCCATATGAGTTTTAATATCCTCTGTGCTTTCTCCACTTCTTTCCCTCTCCCTTGGGGGTGGAGGATCAGGGGCAGAGACACTTGAAAGACCACTGTTTTGGGGGCTTCTTTTGGGGTTTGTTTCCTTTTCCATACTTAGCCCTTCTGGGTCACCCTTGTTATTCTATACTTCCAAAGAAATTCTTTCCAATCTCTTGTGAGATCTGTCCGATGGCTTATCTAATGTTTGTGGCCTCAACCAACTTTTTCCTGCAATATTTATTCTTTTTTTTAGACAGAAGAAAATCAAAACACTCCAAACTTTCGTTCCTCCCCTTCTATGTATGGCCCCTCCTTCCTCCACCACTTATTATTTTTAAAAATCTTTCCACTTATTCTCCAGTTAGATCAAGTATTCCTTCTCCTGTTAAATCATCCTTTTCATTTGCCTACAATTGTTCGCTGCATCCTCCAACCTTAGTGATTTATTAGCAAAATGTTCTTTTTAGTAAGGCAGCTCCAATATCGGCAAAACCGAAAGTAATTATTTGTTTACTTTAGGCTTCTTTGAGCTGCAGTTTCATCTTCCATTAACATTCCTTAGTGATTCACAGCCATAAATCTTCCCTCAAAGCTCTCCTCATGCCTTGAGGGAAGATTTATGGCTGTGAATCACTAAGGGTAGCAGATATAGAGAGACAACTGGATCTAGCCAGTACTCCAACCTTCATTGCTAGTGACTCCAATAGATATCTGGCCTCTCCTTTGGCATACCTAGCAACACTTGAAATACCCAAACATCAAAGGGCCTTTACTCTTGCACAGTGTCATGCCCTCCCTTCAGCTGTCCTTGAAAGCTGATACAAGAAGAGCCCCTTCTCAGACAGACTGTGCCTCTGCAACTCAGGCCAAATAGAAACAACAGAGCATGCATTACTCCAGTGCTCATACTATAGGGACATACGTCTCAGACTTATTTCACCCCTGTTGCATAAATATCAAGGGCACACTGGACAATTCTACATAAACTTGTTGCTTTCAGACACCAACCCAGGAACAAATTATAATGTTGCCAGATTCTGTGCAGATGCGGTTAAAATTCGACAGACAATGTCCTCAACAGTAGAAGAGTTTAAACCTAGTCTTGTTATACTGGAGCTAATATTTTAAATACTGCTTTTAGCCTGTTTTTATTCTGTGTTTTTACCTTTATTCTGTATCCCCTTTCTACCTGTGCTGGTCTATGACCGTAATAAAGATTCTACTCTATTCTATTCTATTCTATTCTATTCTCCTCATACCTTTTTGAGGGGAAATTAGTCATTTAATTCCATTACCTTGAGCACCCATCCTGGGAAATTTGTCCTATGCCATGGAAGCTTGGCTCCTCCCCCCAAGAGGAAATAATGTTAAATTACCACTTAGAGGGGACAATATTAATAGTCTACCAAAGGAGAAGGGGGGCTTTATGTCATCACAGCTTCAAAAGCCTACTCTTGCAAATATCAAAGATTACATTTAAAAAACAACAACACAAAGGGCTAAATCTACTATTAATCCTGCCTAAGACAGACCCACTGAAATTAATAGGATGTAGTAAAGTTGTCCCTTCACATTTGCTGGGGTTTGGTTCCAGGACCCCCCGTGAATACCCAAATCCATGAATACTCAAGTCCCATTATATGCAATGGCATAACAAAATGGTGTCCCTTATGTAAGATGGCAAAATCAAGATTTGCTTTTTGGATTATTATTTTTTAAAGAATATTTTCAAGCCATGAATACTTAAATCTGTGAATGCCAAATCCATGAATGTAGAGGGACAACTGTAGTCACAAATAACTTATATCTCAGTGTTCTCAATGACCCTGCTCTCAGTAGGACTAAGGAGATTATCAGACGTGGGGAAAAAATATGTCAGAAGATTGTGACAAGAACAGGAACTGGTTCCATTATCAGACAACATTGTCCTTCAGCTTCCAAGGAGCATAGCACAGGTGTGAGTAAGGCATCCCTTTTTATTGGCAGCTTGTCCCCATCAATAAAAAAGGGAAGCCTCATCTGCAGCAGCGCTACTCCCAGGAATGGCTGAGGACTTGAATGTCTGATAATGTTGCCCTTTCTGTTCTCTTTGGGATCTTCTGGCATGGTTTGGAATGTGTTTTTGTTGTTGTTGGTTTTTTGTTTTTGTTTTTTTGCCATGTTTCATTGTGTCTGATAATTCCCTAACACTGGATTTAGCCCAACACATTAATGTTATGTTATCATTTCCATGTTAAGAGATTTTTAAGAATGACCTTTATCAGTTTTAAAGGACACTTCCTTCCTTCTGGAGCAATGTACAAAAACAAGCCTCCAAAGGGTCAAATAATCTTGAAATATGATAGCAACACAAAAACCTGAACATGAAATAATTTAAAGGGAAGACTAAGCAGTTAAAAAGTTAAAAGTATTTGTTGTGTTTGCATCTTATTTACTTCATAATAATCATATTTAAATGCTGCTTAGGAATACCTGTATGTAGCCTGAAACTTTGGGCCCATCTATACCAGGCAAGATAGGCTGTCTCCCCCCCCCCCACCAGCATATCCTGCCTCCAGAGATGGCCAGTTCTCTCCTCCCCACATTACCTGCAGAAAATGAGTTGGAGTCTAAACAGGATGTTATGGCCAGCCAGGCTGAGGACTCTGAGGATTCAGGAGACAAGGGGGCTGAGCCAGCTCCAGCAGAGCTGGCTGAGCCTGAACCCAGCTCTGCTATGCCAACTACAGCAGAGCCCATGTCTCAGCAGCCAAGCCTCCCCCCTGCACAGGTTCCAGGCCTGGGAGACAGAGAGGAGCAGGATGAAGCCAGAGGACATCAGAAAGGGTTGCCTTCGGCAATCCCAGAGATTATCTGAGAAATACTCAGCAATCACCAAACAGCTGTGATTAGGAGATGGGCCAATATAAACAGCTGTGACACCCTGAGCTTCTTTGTCAGAGTTTATTTGCATTCCCTGGTGAAAGCATCTGATTCTGACTTTCTTGGTGCCTGAAACCTTGCCTTCTAGACCTTGGCTTGTCCTGGATTCCTTGACCTTGGACTGGATTTGCTAACCGGCCTTCTGGAACTCTTGACCCTGGACTGAACTAGTGAATTTACTCTTTGGACTCTTGGAGCTTTGGCTTGCTACAGAACTACTAAATTACTGGTACTGTGCTTTAGAATAACTTTTGGGTTGCTGTCAAGCCTTGCAGCCTTATCAGCTTCTGGGCTGGCTGCTTTCCTGGACATAGGATGCCAGCCAATCACTGAAGCTGCCACACCTCCCACCACCATTTTCTTCACTAATGCAGAAGCCAGTTGGGGGGTCCCACAAAATGTGTTCCAGAGCCCTGCATCAGTGGAGAAAATGGTGGCAGCTACAGCAATGGGCTGGAGTTCCTGTGTGGATTCCTGCCGATTTTCTTCAGGTAACAGGGGAAGGATGGGCCAGGTCCAAAACCAGGATATGCCTGTGGGGAGCTGGTGTATCCTGGCTGGTGTAGTTGAGCCCTTAGATGGTCCAGGAGAGACATTCAATGGAGCTGCACCGCTGAAACAATGCCAATCAAATATAGACTTCTATCCTATTTAGGACTGCACAAGATCTCTTGAAACTCTACAATGCCCTACAATGGGCAGTGTATCAGTCTGAGTCAGTTTAGCAAGGTGTCCTGTTCAGTGTAGGTAAGCACTGATTCCCCTCAATGAGACCATTTCCTTGTCAGAAGGAGGGGGGATTCCATTTTGTACTTTAAAATGAAGCTTGACTTTCCAAGATGGACAGGGATACAGGCTTTTCATTGCCCTACCCTCCCAAAATTTTCCAATACACTGTATGCCTCTTATTAAGTGTCCAGACTCTGGCAATAGGCAGCTTCCTGCCTTAAGTATAAAAAGTCTATTTGCAATTCATATTTATCTAGGATAACTTGTAACAGTAGTTCAGCTCCCAGGATGAGTGTGCCAGAAGCAGAAGGATCCCTGTAGTATGAATGCTCCATCTGCACAGGGCCCCACACATTCATACACTATGGAAAGGTTAGACAGTGGGAGGGGTTCTGACAAATAAGAAAGCACTAAGTCAGTTAGTAGAGGGGGATGTAAAGTTGTTACCCTAAATGCTTGGGGGATTTAAGGACCCTCTAAGTAGCAATATCAATTTGGGGAATTAATATACTCACCTTGGCTATGCAAGAGGGAGTAACAGATAGCAGGATCTTTTGGCCTATGTATACTGGTAATTACCAGTAATTATACTGGTAATCGGGAGGAGACGTTAAGCTAGATAGTATGATAATTGATTTTAATTTGAGAAAATTGTAATAACAACATATACACACACTCAGGATTCAAGCATTCACACAAGGCTAGCCAATAAGTAGGAAGTATTGAGATAGAGGAAAAGAGGAGGGTGGTTGTTTTCGGGTGATACTGTACCAATCTGAGGACATGAGGTTATGAATAGCAATAGCACTGATAGTTATATACCACTTATCAGTGCCAAAGCACTCCCTAAGTGGTTTTTACAATGTGTTAGCTAATTTCCCCCAACAAGCTGGGTATTCACTTTACCTATGGAAGGATGGAAGGCTGAGTCAACCTTTGAGCTCTCTGGGATAGAACTCATAATGTTGTGGCTGTAGTACCAGTATGTAACCACTGTGCCAGCAGAGTGGGGGTCCTGAAGCAGGAACGGCTACACAGACGGATGTAGTGTCCACAGGAAGGGGATCTATGTGTGGGGTTTTTGGAAGGGTTTATATAGTCAGTAATTTCCTTCAGAGGATGGAATTTAGAGTGAAAGACAATGCTTTTCAGAGGTTCTCAAGGTAAGACAATGGACACCCCGAAGATGCTAATGATTCTTAATGTGTGAATTCTTTGTAATTGAATACAGGAAGGAACTCCCTTTGTTTGTGGAAAGATAAAGGTATGAGGGATCTTTACAAACTTGAGTATCTTATCCTAGGCTGATGGGATTAGCCAGATGTTCAGGCAAGAAGTTGCCTTGCAAACTATCTTTCTTTGGAATTTGGGCTGGTCCCTCCTTAGTTCATACCTGACTGAGTCTCTATGCTAGTCTTTGGGATTCCTAGTTTTTGCAATTTCCCAGTTTTAATGGCCACACTGTGTTGAAGGCCACATTTGGCCAAATTATTAAATATTGTCAATTCTTATAGATATGAGGCAGAGTGTGTCAGGATAGATAACAAAGCCTCCTAGTAAAGGCCCAAAGCCCAATCATATCTGTGCACTTGAAAGCTAGCAGTGTGTCCCAAAAGTTGAGAACATAAAGTACTATTGGGAAGGTTTTATTTTTTGGATTTAAGATTGATTTTATGGGTGTTCGTGCAGTCTTCATGGCACCTAATTTGCATTTTGCCTAAGAAGGCTGCAAACAAGTTTAGATTTAGTAATCACTTTTCCTTCTCAAAAGGGGTGGGGCGGGCAATGAATGATGCAATCCCAGAAGAACTGTGTTCAGTGTGCTACATGTCCTTTAACCAAGGTGCATGGTGCATAGCGGCAGGGTTGGTACTGAATTTGCGGAGTGTGAGATTAAGGAGATTATACAATATAATCTCCACTTCCGCCCCTGTCCTGGAACAATCATCCTGCCCAACACATTTACCTGCTCTCCTGTCGACAGGGCAGCCCAGGAGTGAATGGAGCTTTAACGAGCGCCACTCACATCCTGGAGTGAAATCCTGCAGATTCTTGCAAGGAGACATGAGTGCAGGAAATTCAAAAATAAAAATAACACAAAAAGTGACAGCAAGCACAAAAACACACTTTAAAATAAACTAGTAACCTGGGGAGGGTCATAAAAAGAGGGTAGCTTACTTTGATGTCCCAATCTCACCCAGAAGTGTTCTGTCAGGGGCCACCCATTGTCACTGGGATCTCGCCAGCAAAACAGGGCACTTTGTCACACACATGGAAATCCATCTTAGAAATGGAATGGGGATCTATTGACAGCTTCTCCTATCAGTACAAAACAGCACCCGTGAAATGGGAGCAGAATGCATGCATAATGGCATTATGTGGTAAGAGAGCCTTTTTGCGATCTTCTGGCATTGTTGTAACACCACTTTTGACACGTATGATAATCTCCATAGTCTTCCTTTTGTTAAGTTCCTTGTACATCCCTAGGATTTTGAGTAGTAGAGCTTTTTCTTTGGAGGCATGCTTTATTTGGACAAGGACTTACCAATGTGGTTCTCAGTATCCTGGACTGCTTTTGAAAATTTAGTTCCTTTCTTGAATGGGCTGTGAAGTTTAAGTGGGGTTTCCAGAGTGTAGTGCATTACTTATATTATTTTGTCTTTGTGAGGCCCTCTAATTTGAGACAATGTGATCGATGTCGAGTTAGCCAAAGAATTAGGAGTTCCCTAGTGCATCAGAAGTTGGAGGGCTCTGCTGCCTGTTTAATCTTTTGGGGAATTGAACTAAAGCTGCCTTGGGTCCTGTCATGGGGAGAAAGGTGGAATATAAAGAAAATAAAAATAAAAATACTGCCCAGCAATTTGGTAGACTCTCACTTGATAAATTGCAGGGCCTTAGGACGAGCCTACAAGAGTTGGTCAGGCATTTGAATTTTGCTTGTAGGATTGTGTCACCTGGATGACTATTTCTGAGGTGACTTTGTGATGCCATGACTGGGGTTAGGCAGCCACCACACCAAATTTTTGTCGCCATGGCTATGAAAGCTGACTTGATGGCTTCGTTGGAATTCCTTGCAGCAGTGTTGACACTGAAGAAAGCATTTGCATGTTGAGGCATTCTGATGCTGATGGATCTCTAGGCACTGAAGTCTGTTTTATGGGACAATGGTGTGCTAAAGAATGGCCTCCTGTATGGATTACTGCCAGAAGAACTAAGGATTTAATTTGCTTGAGTTCTTTTCTACCTTAGTGGATATTTAGCTGTTGGGCAAGGACTTAGCCCAGTGACTTTATTTACCAGAGACCCCCTCTAAATATCTTTTGTTGCCTCTGTCCCCCAAGACTTATCTCAAGATTTAAAACAACAACAATAACAATAGAATTACACCATCCATGAAACCTTCCCTCAGAGGTACTGGACTGGGAGGGAAGACTTTTCTTCTGCTTCTTCCTGCAAGTTTGTGGCTGAAGCAGATTGAATGGCCATGTGCAGGCCAAGCCAGCCAGACAGCCTTTGCCTTGGTTCCTGTCATATGGTCGTCCTACTGCAGGGAGGAGTTGGGCCAAGCAACTTTAAAGCCTTCGCAGACCCCCTGTGAGGACATTGTGGACCCCTGAAGGTCCACAGACCACAGGTTAAGAACCACTGACTTAGCCAATGCAGTGGAATTACAACATCAGAGAGCATTAAAAGGGGGATGTGCAGATGGCCACAGGAGAAGCTGTGGATCTGCAGGACCCTGAGCCTTCTCATGCTCATTTCCTCAGTGGGGAGGAAGAGGGAGGTAAGAAGGAAGGAGAGGGGGAAATGTCCAAGTGAATGGGGAGGCACTCTACACTTTTTGCCTTGCTCTGCTAAGCCAAGTGAACAATGGGAAAGGCAGTTCCTCTTTCTTGGTTCCTTTGCCTCCCTCCTCCATAGAGTCCTCTTAAAAAATATACCTATCAATGGATATTATAATGCAAATTTTCTTGGGGAATTATAAACAAAATCCTGATTAACGTGGAAACAGAACAGATCAGATTTGAGAGTAGCAGAGATTGGAAATAAATTGATTCATCCATCCCTAATCACATTTCTGGTGGTTGGAGTAAAGCATGACTGCACTTTTCATTCAACCAGCTCCATGAAACAAGAGTCTGTTCTTTACTCTTCTTAATATCAGCCCATCTGCCAAAATATGGCTGAATAACAGGAACTTATGTAATGGTAGCAGAGCTAACTAAAACAACAATTGCATCACCCCCACCCTCAAATGTGTTCCAGATTCTGAGGTTCTACCCGAGGTGATAGCTTTTAATGTATTGATAGAAATATAAAGGAATCCACATTTTCAACATTACTGTAATCCTTAAATGACAGCTTTCAACTTCCATAAAAGTGTTGTGCTTAAAGATAATGTTTGAAGCTGAATTATTGTTTTTCTTTGTAAAATACTTCAGATATGATGGACTGTCAAAATATATCAACATACGTCATTGCATGCCAATTTCAATGGAAACTAAGATGACAGGCACTGAATATTTATACAGAAAACAACAATGCATTAATTTCCATTTTTATTCAAATGAATTTCTAGCTGGGTACATTCTTATTTGCATAATTCCACAATGGCATTTATAATTCTTATTCAGATATAGCATCCTGTTTGGTTAAGATATACTTTTAAAAAATGTCAGGAAACATTCTATTGCATTTTGAAACTTTGACAGCGGCAATAAGCACATTACTTTGAGAACAGAGTGGTAATGCTGAGTCCAAATGAAGTTACATTGTCATTTTATTTCCCACTGGTTTACATTAACCAAGAAGTCACGTAATATTCAAAAATATGTAGCCAAGATCCACTACTATTGGTCAGATTGGTAGGTAATTAACTACGTATCCTATTAAAACCTCAGGATTTGTCCCCTTTTCTTGCAGTTAACGCACTCATCAGATGGTTTGGTTTGTTTCTAGTAAAACTACTGAAGTACTGGGGTGGGGGGAAGGATAAAATGGGGAAGTGGAAATCATCCAATTTAATTTTCTTTGCATTTCTCAGAATGCCACCAGTATTCTCCTGCTCTCCTGGTTTTGTATAAAGGGCCCTTTCATATCATTTGACTATGATTTGACTATCCTATTGAATCTTAGCATTTGTAGCTTAAGGAGCGGTGTTCATATTTCTCAGCAAGAAAGGTCTAGAGTTCTGACCAAACTACAAACCCTAGGAATCCATAGGCTACAGACATGGCAGTTAATGAGGAATCATAGTGCTAGGATTATGTAATGTGAAAGGGCCCTTGGTGTTGAGGGCTTTTTTCTTCCTTCATGAAATGAATATGTACACTTTCCCCTTAAAATTTTACATTTTTATTATGCACTTTTCTCATGTACATATTTTTACTCATTTTTTTCATAAAGGATTTTAGTGCCCCCCCCTCAATAATGTATACCTGTGGTTGTGTGCATTTGGCTTTTACTTGATTTTTTCTTCACTGTAATGTATTGAAAACCTCAGAAATGTATCCATTTTTGAGGCAAGTTGTGCTTCATCTTGTTGCCAGGTTTGGGAAGTGTGAAATGGATATTTTCACAGAGATATGTGAATTCAATATATGTATTTCCCATTGTACTTAAACAACAATATACTGATAGTATTTTAATAGGTAATACATGTACTGTCATAGTCTATTTATGTATTCACTTAGCTGTTGTGTTTATACTGCACAAAGACAACATGCATAGATTCCCTTTTTATTATTATCATTTTCACAATGATGTTGTACAGAAAACTAATCTGGGACTGTAGATTTACCTGAATGGTCACTAGTGGAATTCAGTCATATGGATTCCATTTGCTCATGCAATTCATAGTCATATGGATGGGGAGAGCAGAGCTGTGTTCACTGATCATTCCTCCATTACCCCCGTGGCTCTGCCCCAATGAACTCTTTGGGCATTTGACCTGATCTACAACCTTTGAACTGATGTACAGATCAGAATGCCCACAATCACTGACTGAAACATTTTGGTGTAGTTTCCTGGTTCCAAAAGCTATTAAAATGTGTTTGAACATGTATCATTTAAGAAAAAAAAATATGTGTAGAAATTAATGTTTTGGATAAAGTTTGATGCAGACATTTCATTTTGAGTTTTTGTAGAGTAATTCAGAAGTGTGATAGAAGCAACTTATGATGGGCAAACACATACAAAAGTGACACAGGATGATTCCTCCTTACCTACTGCACCTGTCCTTGGTAAAAAGTTCCACTTGATTCCATATGGAATCAAATGGATAAAATCCAGACTTAAAAAAAACAACTAACTCTGCTAGAACACTTTGATCAGAATGGTTTAGATTCCAGAATCCAAATTTAGAAGATTATCACACAAGATTAATATGTTAGGGCAATCACATTATGAAAGAACCCACGAACATACCACTTTGAAAACATTTCTTATCACACCTCTCTTCTTTTGCATGACTGCACTGCTTTGAAAAACCCCTGGTGTAATAAGTCTCTTCACTGCAGTTAATAGGCTGCCCAGGACTCACATGGCAGCCTTTGTTGCGGGCTGGTGAGGCCCCCGGTCCCGGCCCACCATGTGGCATGCCTGCCGGAGTTCTTCTTCCCAGGCTGCTCAGGCAGGCTGGGGAGAGAATAGAAGGCCAACCAATTGGGGATGGGCTGCTCTGCCCTGATTGGCTGGTTTGCACTGCTCTCAACCAATCAGAGCTGCTGCTCATTGGGAGCCTCTGATTGGCTGAGGGACGGGTCCAGTCCCCAACAAGGTCTGGCAGCTGGGAATAAATTCCTAGCCCATAGCCGGACCTGGCCACTTGGCTTGTGGGAGTTGAAGACCCACCCACCCTCCTTCAGTTACAATGCATTTGTATTAGTTAGAATTTGCTGTTTTGTATTGTGTACATTGCAGCTATGTAACAACTTTCCAGGTGTGGCAGTGGGCATGGGTTCTGATCCTAACTCGGGGCCAGGAGTCTCCAGTTTGTCCAGTTTGAGGTCAAGTCCAGGTCAAGTTCAAGTTCATGGCCACAGAGACCCCACCTATCGGGGTTGGATCATGTGATCTAGTCAGGGGATCAGATCACATGATCTTGTCATGTGACTGGATCACGTGATCAAGTCATCTGAACAAATCACGTGATCTGTTAGCAGGCGGGCTAACAGATACACCATCGACCAAACAGGCAGGTTTGGCCAATGCTCAGTTTAACCCATGCCCAGACCAACCACTGCAAGTATCCCCAAAAAAGAATGTTGTGGCCAATTTTGCCAATACTTTTATTCATCTCCAACATTTTAATTCATCTTGTATCACTTTTATTATCTGTATCAAATATACTTCTTTGCATGTATTCATGTTTGTTGCCTTTCACTGGGGCAGGGAAGGGGGTACTATTTCACTCAGCCCGCAACAGCATGACAGCAGTCCATCCATGAAGGGGCCTTAATCTCCTCCTCTCTCTTGTCCCCCTCCCGTTTACTATTCCAAAGCAGGCTAACTCCATGCCAGACAGTGTTTTTAATTGTTATCTTTGCTGTGCGTGTGTTCTTACAGCAAAATGATAAAATAAAAATAATTTTAATCATTTTTGCCATAATTATGCAAATAAAGCAGAGATTTAAAAATAAAGACAAACACAGTTAGCCTGCTTTGTAATAGCGAGGGAAGGGGAGAGAAGAGGAGAGGACGAGATAATGGCCCTCTCATGGCATTGACTGTTGTAATTCTAGAATTAAAGTGAAGGGACCTATCACTCCAGATGCAGCAGTGAAACAATAGCGACAGTAAGAGCTATTGATTGGTTTTTAAAAGGGACACCATAGTAACGGTTTGAATAAATACACCACTTACATGACAGTCATGGCACCATGTGATAAAGTTCAGCCATAGATGCTGCTATCTTGCTTTAATTCCACTTTTATAGCCTTCTGTGATAATCTTCTAAGTGAGCAAGTTCATTGACATTTTATGTTAGTCATCACTAAGGTAAGTTTTTCAGTGAGTCCACTATCAGCAAAATTAAATCTGGATATTTTTTTTTAAAGTATTAATGTAGTTAATGTTCCAGATGCTGAGGTTCTACCCAAGGTGGGCTAGAGCTGAAACTGTCAGCGGCACAGAGATTCAATTCCAGATATTAGTCTTTAAGGAAACTATCTTAGGTGTTTGATATATTTTAGGAATAGAGTTCAAAATCTTGGATAATCATATGAAAAACATAGAGTAAAATGTTAACTGAATAGCTTACCAGCAGATAGAATATCCAAAAATATTTGGAAATGGTGAAAAACATGTTTCTTGATTTTCAGGAAGCCTTAAGGAGTTTGAGATTTCTTCTGTTTAAAATTTGCGCAATTCCTTTTCCCCACAGATAAGATTATTTTCTGTTCAGGGAACACATTTTGTGTTTGAAAGTGGCCTTTTCCCTGCATAGTCACCTTCCTGCTGTTTTTTTCTACAAAAAAGAAAAAAGAAAAAGAAAAAAGAAACAAAAACCTATGTGTGAATTTAACACAGCGTTAAGTCCTCAACTACATTATTTTCTATGCAGAAAAATGGCATTTTCTGCACAGAAAATTCTGCTTTCTGTGACAAAAGAAAATCCACATGCAACTTTTGCAGAAATAAAATGCAGAACTGTGAATTGTCATTAAAAACTGCACATTTTTTTGAAGATTTTATCACAGTGGAAGAACATGGCTAACTTTACTTGGTTTCTTCAAGAATTAGTAAATAATTGCAACTCTACCAGCTGATCATAGTTTGGCCTATGGTTCTCAATGGGCATGTCTGACTCAGCTGATTTGAAGGGGAGAATGGGGATGGGAAATACCAGGGAAGCAACCTTTATATGATAGCCCTGTTTAAGTATTTGAAGGGATGTCATGCTGAGGATGAAGCAGGCTTGTTTTCTGCTGCTCCAGAGACTGGAACACGGAGCAATGGATGCAAGCTCCAGGAACAGAGATTCCACCTCAGCATTAGGAGGAACTTTTTGACAGTAAGAGCTGTTCGACAGTGGAACACACTCCCTCGGAGCGTGGTGGGGTCTCCTTCCTTGGAGGTCTTTAAACAGAGGCTGGATTGCCATCTGTCGGGGATGCTTTGATCAAGATTTCCTGCGTGGAAGGGGGGTTGGACTGGATGGCCCTCATGGTCTCTTCCAACTCTGCAATTCTGATTCTATGATTCTATTGAATGTGTTGGCTGGGGATGATGCAATGGAACAGAAGCAACAAGCACTGTCCTTACTCTTATTGGCTTTGTTTAGCCACAGTATCATTATCATGTCAGGCTTATCAGTACACATTACTGTGAACATTCTATCCAAGTGAGAATGGAAATGTGAGGACAGAATTTTGAAATTGGAGCTTGGATCGACAACTGTAGGATGGTATGTCAAGAAGTAACAAGAGATGTGAAACCTGTGGTCTACACATAGTTCCCAAAGCTGGTTTTCTTTTCCTTTATTCTTTTCTTTTCTTTTGCCAGCCATGCTCCCAATATCCATCATGCTATTTTCCCCTACGGTGTTTCTGAAAAGTGGTTGGTTGCAGCTTAAATAGAGCACTATCTCCCCCCAAACCCAAATCCCCCTCAAAAAAAATAAATAAAATAAAAATAAAAAATAAAATAAACCAAGAATAAAATCATATTGGTCACTTCTGGCTTCAGTCTCTCTCTCTCACACTCACACACACACACATTTCAGAAGATCATGCAACCCATAGTGGTCCTCGGTCTCAAAATTGGGCCCTAAGGAGGAATTGATGAGAACAGAAAAGACACACCCAGAGAGACTGAAGTATGGAGATGTAAGGGTGGAATTATATAATGACTACTGTCCACAAACAGTAATTTGCAGAAAATCAATGAAGCCTTCTATTGCTACTCTTTTGAAAGCTGGTATAAAATATGCTTGGGGATATCCAGTGTTTTTGAAATTTAAGTGGGCAGGAAAGAGATATAGAATGGAAACACCGGAAGAAGGACTGCAACTGTTGGAGGAGGAGGGACTACATAAGAAGGAGTATGGAGCTGAAGGAGGAGCAAACAGTGGAGATGGAAAAAATTAGACAAATGAAGAAAGCAGAAGGAAGAAGAATAAAATTACAGGGTGAAAAAGAGGAGAATTTTTTTATTATTTTTATAAGCACTTGGGGGAGGGAGTTGTTTTGGATGATCTCTTCACCACTCCTCACCTGGAAGACCTTGGGGGTCATGAGCAAGGCAATTTACCTTGGGAAGAAAAGGTGGGGAGGTAAAGAAAGTTAAGGGAGGAGGGGGGAAGGGAATGGGGAAGAATTGGGAAGGGGTGGGTATGGGGAGGGAGGTCATTTTTTTGGAGCCAGAGGATTTTATAAAAAATGCAACAGGGAATCTAATGGATAAAAAATTAAAGATATCAACCTTAAATGCACAAAGGCCTTCGTACGGTAATAAAAGGAAAAAGGGATTGAAGCATTATTGAAGAAAGATCAAACGGATATAATATTTTTGCAAGAGACACATCAAAAAAGGGAAGAAGTAAATGAACTGAAATTGAATTGGGTAAGAGTTTATGAAAAAACATGGAAATTCAAAAGCTAGAGGGGTAGCAATCTTAATAGCAAAAAAAAATTAATTTTGTCATTACACAGTTGAAAAAAGATGATAATGGAAGATATATTATAATGCAAGGTGAACTGAAAGAAGATAAATATGTTCTAATGAATGTATATGCTCCAAATGAAAAACGAGGAATTTTATGAGAAAGTATTTAAAGAAATGGAGAATATGCAAGAACGAAATATTATTGTAGCAGGAGACTTTAACATGCAAATGGAAAGAATAAAAGATAAATCAAATTATTCATTAAGGGAGAAATATGATAATATTATAAATTTAATTAAAATAATAAAAAGAAAGGGGTTGAAAGATGTGTGGAGATTTATAAAGGGAGATGAAAGGAAATATACATACTTTTCAATGTATATACCGGCCGGGTACTCAGTTAGTGAGAAGTTAAGGAAAAGTGGGCGGGGGGGCAGAGTGGCTCTGGTTCATAAAAACAATCTAACCTTGACCAGGAAGCCTATCCAGAACACAGTCCACATCAAGTGTATGTACCTAAGCCTGAGGTCCAGGGATAGCTTAGGGATTCTGTTAGTATACCGGCCACCCCGTTGTCTAACAGACTCCCTAACCGAGCTAACATAGCTGGTCTCAGAGTTGCTGCTGGAGTCGCCCCGACTTTTAGTTCTTGGCGACTTCAACATCCCACTCGGGACCAGCTTGCTAAATCTAACTGGCGCAGCTCGGGAGTTCATGGAATCCATGACTAACATGGGCCTATCCCAATTGGTTGTCGGGCCTACTCACTGTGCAGGTCATACCCTCAATGCAGCCTTTAGTATGGAACAGGAATATCCGTGGGCAGAGGTGATTGAAACCTCTGCATTGTCATGGACGGATCATTTCCTGGTCAAGATGGAGCTAAGAGCCAATGTCTGCCGCACCGGGGGTGGTGGACCTATTAGAATGGTCCGCCCTCGAAGGCTAATGGAACCAATTGGATTCCAGAAAGCCTTGGAGGGTTTAATGGTTGGTAACGCCGGTGATTCTGTTGAAGCTTTGGTTAATATTTGGAACACCGACCTCACCAAGGCTATTGACACAATCGCTCCCAAGCGTCCTTCCCAGCCTGCTTCTAACTGTAAGCCCTGGTACTCAGAGGAGCTTAGGAAAATGAAGCAGGCTGGACAACGACTAGAGCGCACCTGGCGGAAGACTCGACTCTTAGGCGACAAGACTCATCATAGGAATTTCCTTAATTCTTATCGAGAGGCAATACGTGCAGCGCAGAAGTCTTTCTCCGCTGCACGTATTGCATCTGCAGAGTCCCGTCCAGCAGAACTGTTTAGGGTGGTGAGGGAGCTGACGCAGATTCCACCTGTGCAGAACCCCTTACTCAACCCAACAAGGGCCTGCTGTGATGCATTTAACATCCACTTTGCAGATAAAATCTCTCGGATAAGAGCCGACTTAGATGCCAGTGTTATGACTGAATCTATAGACGAGGTGTCCAGCAACTCCGTTGATGAAATTTTATTGGATCAGCTTCAATCTGTGAGTACTGATGATGTGGACAAGCTCCTTGGTAGAGTGAGGAAAACGACTTGTCCCCTTGATCCCTGTCCATCTTGGCTGGCCACCCAAGAGGGTGACGCATCGAGAGTACTCCTTAGGGATATTATCAATGCGTCCTTCAGGGAGGGCTCCCTTCCACCTTGTCTGAAGGAAGCGGTGGTTAAGCCGCTCCTGAAAAAGCCTTTCCTGGACCCCTTGGACAGGAACAACTATAGGCCAGTCTCTTTGCTGCCTTTTCTAAGCAAAGTGATTGAGAGGGCGGTCGCTTCCCAACTCCAAGCTGTCTTGGATGAAACCGATTATCTAGATCCATTTCAAACTGGCTTTAGGACGGGTTATGGAGTGGAGACTGCCATGGTTGCTCTGGCTGATGACCTCCGCTTGGGTATCGACAGGGGTAGTGTGACCCTGTCGGTGCTCTTGGACCTCTCAGCGGCTTTTGATACAATAGACCATTCCATCCTCTTGGATCGCCTGAGGGAGGTAGGAATCAGAGGCACTGCTTTGCAGTGGTTCCGTTCCTTCCTCTCGGGCAGATCCCAGAGGGTGAGGCTTGGGGACAGTTGCTCTACTAGAATAGAGCTTAACTGTGGCATTCCTCAGGGTGCCATCCTGTCCCCGATGCTATTTAACATATATATGAAGCCGCTGGGAGAGGTCATTCGGAGGCATGGAATGCGGTGTCATCAGTATGCAGATGACACCCAGATATACTTCTCCATGTCTCGGTCATCGGCTTCGACGTCAGATGGCATCTCTCCTC
Source organism: Gambelia wislizenii (assembly GCA_030847615.1). NCBI lineage: Eukaryota > Metazoa > Chordata > Lepidosauria > Squamata > Crotaphytidae > Gambelia > Gambelia wislizenii. Next base: position 155,335,903 of record JAUMIR010000004.1, read on the forward strand.
TGAATGATTGTCTTAAAGCAGTAATGGACTGGATGAGGAAAAACAAATTGAGACTGAATCCAGACAAAATGGAGGTACTAACAGTTACAGGCCCAAAACCAGGTCTGGGAATACAAACTCCAATCCTGGATGGAACTACACTCTTCTCCAAGGATTGTGTTCGCAGTCTGGGGGTGCTCCTGGACCCGTCGCTCCAGATGATTAATCAGGTTAATGCGACAGTCAGGAGTGCCTGTTATCAACTTCAGCTGGTATGCCAGCTGCGCCCTTTCCTGGAAACTAGGGACCTCGAAACTGTGGTACATGCACTGGTAACCTCCCGTCTGGATTTCTGTAATGCGCTCTACATGGGGCTACCCTTGTGCTTGACTCGGAAACTTCAACTAGTCCAGAACATGGCAGCCAGGTTGATTTCTGGTGTTTCCAGAAGAGAGCATATAACACCGGTGCTAAAAGCTCTCCACTGGCTGCCTATTAGTTTCCGGGTACAGTACAAGGTGTTGGTTATGACCTTTAAAGCCCTACATGGCTTGGTTCCAACTTACCTCCGGGACCGCCTCCTTCCGTACGACCCTCCCCGCACACTTCGGTCCTCTGGGAGGAATCTGTTACAGCCTATGAAAACAAGGCTGTCGGTGACCTCCCAGAGGGCCTCCTCTGCTGCTGCTCCCAGATTATGGAATGGCCTGCCGGACGAGATCTGTCTTATTACCACCTTAGACAGCTTTAAAAAAGCTGTCAAGATGGATCTTTTCCGGCAGGCCTTTCCTGAATAATTATCCCGGCCCAAGACTCAGCTGCCCTTTCTAGGCTATGATTGTTTGTTTTAAATTTTTTTCTTCTAATTTATATATATTTTAATTAATGCATGTTTTTAATCCTTTGTAATTTAATATTATTTTAAGGGGTGGGTGGGCTAGGGTATTGTGACTATGGGGTTTTTATATTGTAAGCCGCCCCGATTGCGTTGCAGAGGGGCGGGATATAAATAACATTTTATTATTATTATTATTATTATTATTATCAATGGTACATAAGAGTTATTCAAGAATTGATTATATTTTTGTATCAAAAAATTTGATTGATAAAATTATAAATTCAGAGATAGGAAGTATAAAAGTGACAGATCATACCTTGGTCAATGTGGAGATTATCATGAAGAGAGATTATAAACAGGTGAAAAGGTGGAAGTTGAATACAAAGATTTTAAATTATAGAGAAATAATAGAAAAACTTGAGCATGAATGGCAAGAATTATCGGAATTAAGTGATAAAGAAGTATCAAAAGGAATTTTGTGAGATACCATGGAAGCTGTGACAAGGGAATATGGATAAAAGAAACCTTTAACTTAAAAAAAGGCAAGAAGAAAGAAAAGGGAAATTAGAAAGGGAAATAGAATTTTTGGAAAATAAATATAAGATATGGAAAAACAAACTTATATTGAGTTACGAGCAAAGAGGGAGGAATTGGATAAAATGGAAGTAGATGAAGTACAGGAAAATTTAATTTATTTAAGAAGGGAGTATTTTGAATTTAGTAATAAAAATTAAAAAATGTTGGCTAAATCCACACAGAAGAAGAAAATGGAAAATATTATCAATGGGATTAGAGAGAAATCAGGTAAAATGTGTAGAACAATGAAGGAAAAACTAATATTTTTTGAAGAGCTTTAAAAAGACTTGTACCAATCAGAGAATAAACCAGTGGAACTAATAGAAAAATATGTAGGGGAAATTTTGAAGATTTAAATAGAAGAGGAGGCTGGGGATTTATTAGAGAAACCAATTACGGAAATGGAAGTAGAGGAAGCAATAAATAATTTAAAAAGTGGGAAAGCTCCAGGAATGGATGGGTTAGGACCAGATTATTATAAAGTATTTAAAAAGAAGTTAATACCTAAATTATAGAATTATATAATAATATAATAACTGGAGATAAAATCCCTCCATCATGGCAACAATCATTGAAAATATCGATACCAAAACCAGATAAGGATTTGATGGACCCTGGATCATACAGACCTATATCATTGATAAATCAAGATGCAAAGTTACTATCAGTAATAATGGCAAAGAGAATGAATAGTTGTTTGTATAAATATATATTAAAGGATCGATGTGGATTTGTGAAAGGAAGACAAATGTCAAATTTAATAGGACGGGTGTTAAATAAAACACATATACTTGGCAAAACAAAATTAAAGGCAGGGATATTAGCATTAGATATATTTAAAGCATTTAACTGTGTGGAATGGCCAACATTAAAAATAATACTAAAAGAATTTGGAATGGGGAAGAGGTTTAGAGGATTAATAGATCAATTGTATTCCCATAACAGAGCTACTGTGATAGTTTATGATGGAATAACAAGAGAGATAAAAATAACGAGAGGAACAAGACAAGGTTGCCCACTTTCTCCAATATTGTTTGCAATGGTAATAGAAATTTTAGCAAATGTGATAAGAAATGATAATAGTATAGAAGGAATTGGATAAGAAACAAAACAAGATAAACTTGTTTGCTGATGATACATTGTTAACAATTAAGGAATTGATTAATGGAATATAACAAATTAAAGAACATTTAAAATTATTTGGGGAGATGACAGATTTGCAGGTTACTTGGAATAAATAAGATATGATGTTGTTTAACTATACTAAGGAAGAAGAAAATATATTTGTAAAAGTAAAAAAAAATTGAAGTAAGATTAAAAAGTAATATTAAGTATTTTGGATTAAATATTACAAAAGATTTAAAAGAATTAGAAGAGAAAAATATTATGGTATTAAGGAAAGCAATGGAAAAGAAGTTGGAAGAATTATAAAAATATTCAACTATCATGGTTTGGAAGAGTAGCTTTAGTTAAAATGAAAATATTAACTAATTTTTTGTTTGTTTGTTTGTTTAGAATGTCACCAATAAAAATATCAGAAGTAGAACTGAAAAAATGGCAAAATATGTTGAATAAATATTGTAATGGGGGGAAAAGGACAAGATTAAATATATTATTTTGGTATATATCACAGAAGGAGGGAGGACTTGGCCTTCCCAATATATAAGGATATTATGAAGCTAATAAATTGAGATATGTTATAGAAGGAATTGTAGGACAGGGAGATTTAGAATGGTTAGAGATAGATATAGGGAAAATAGAAAATAAAATATGGAATATTTTTTTTTTGTAATTTTACAAAAAAGGAAATTAAAGGAATTGAGAACCCATTTCTGCAAAATATGGTATAAATATAAGAAAGACTTTTTGCCTATTGATTCAGTATTAACACTGGTTGTAATGGGGAAAAAATCCCAAATAAAAGGAAGGAAAAAATGGGCAAGGAATTAAAGAAAAGAAGACTAGACAAAATAGAGGGATGGATAGAATGGATTAATGAGATAGGGAGTATAAGAGAGAAATTATGTGGAATGAAAATTTCATAGTTTAATTGCATACAGTTAGAAGAAGGGATTAAAAATTGGAAAAAGAATCATAAAGAAACAAGGGAATTCACAAAATTTGAAAATTTGATGAAAAAAGGTGAAAAGAGTATGATAATGAAAGTTTGAAAGGTATTACAAATGAATTATATAAAATATTGATAAAAAATAAAAAAGACAAAGGAGTATATTTAATGAGAATATGTGAGGAAGATTTGAAACAAAACATTGGAGAAAAACATTTCTACAGCAGTTTTTGGAAATGGTTTTTATAGAAATAGAGAACATTATGAATATAAATATAGAAAGGAAACAGAGTATAGCATTGATGTCAATTTATAATGGAGAGAATGGGAACTAAGCAGAAAAGGATTTAATAACAAATTTATTTACGACAGCAAGATTAATTATAGCAAGACATTGGAAAATGCAAATAAATGTACAAGTGGAGGAGTGGTATAAAGAAGTTTGGAAAATGGCAATAAATGATAAGTTAACATGTAGAATTAATGTAAGAAGAGAAAATTGGAAAGAAAGTGATTTTGATAAAATTTGGAAAGTATTTGTTAAAAAAGTATTACAGACAAAAGATGGGAGGTTACGTCCACGAGAAGACATGAGATTCTGGAAAGATTCGGTAAGGGATAATGGCTCCGGTGAAGGGGAGCACTGAGGTGGGGGGGTAGGGGAATTCATATTCTTGAAAAGAAATCATAGTAAAGCATCTATGTTAACTTTTGAAATTCATTAATAGAAAAATTTTGATGTTTATCGTAATATTATGTGTTATACTAAATAAGTATTGATTGGCTTTTATAGTGTATGATTATAAAATTAAAAAAATAATAAAAAATAAATATGTATTTATATCAAGGAGGTTGTATGTTGTTGAGGTTGTTAAGGAAATGTTCAATGTGAACCTGGTCCAGCCTTGTTGAGTGGCGACATGTCATCTGTGTTACAATCAGGTATCAAATCTGCATAGCAGTGTGACATCATCCTATTCAATGAAAAACTTTACCAAAGTGAGTGACAGAAGGCAGACACAGAGTTAACTTTATTGACCTGTGATCATCCTTGTAAATATTTGTGCTGAATGGATAGGGAAATGCAAGTATGGAATTTTGGGAAATAAAACTTAAAGACAGCACTAGGCAAGAAGTGTGGAGGAGTGGGAAGAAAGACCAGGAATAGGTTACAGTGAATCTTCATGAAACAGAATCCCATGTTTTGTGGACTACAATACAATTTTATGGATCACAGCACCCCCAGCTGAATACATTAAACATTGTGGAGGATAACAGTCTTGGTGGATCAAGGTTCAGTGACTTATTGGATTTTCTTTCTATGGATGCAAGCTTTTCCATCAATTTAAGTGTTATTTAATTGTTGCATGTCCATTTCTGTCATTTAAATATATGCATTTGTTTTCCTTTGTTTTCATTTAATTCTATTCAATTTTCATTTAAATTAACTCATCAGCATAAAACCTGTTTAAAATAATCACTTGATTAATAAATTGAATAATCTTTTAAAAGGTTTAATGTTAATGAGTTAATTTGAATGAAAATTGAACTCATCCCAATGTGGATGGGAAAATGAGAGCAGCATTTCAAACAAGTTACCTTACTCACAATTAAAGTTTTTATTAGGAAATATCACTCATTCACTCACTCACACATACATACACATACCTTAAAGAGCAAAATACCTTCCAATATCAACACTGAAATGGACCAACCTAGTAAACTGGGAAGCACTGGTAAAATAAAAAAATATATTGTATGCACAGAAAATAATTAAAATGCTTGTATAAGTAGAACTACAACAAATAATCCAAACAACTTGTTGACACTTTTAAAGCTGCAAGAGAGTTTTCCATGGGTTTTTTTCCGGGCTGTGAGGCCTTGTTCTGGAAGAGTTTATTCCTGACATTTCACCTGCATTTTTGGGTAGCTGGGCATATTCTGGAAGAGGTCCAATGCAAGCAATTTGATTCCGAGATGGAGGGGAATAAACAGCCACAAATTACCAGATACAATCAGAAGAGCACTGAAACAGAGGCATCTGTGGAGGGGGGAGCCTGCTGCAACATGAAACCCTGTTTCAGATACAAAAAGCCTGGGCATTTTCAGAAGGACTGTAAGATGCCTGCACCGGATAGGACGGGTGCATCCTCTCAGGCTGGAAGCCATGCCTTCATTGCACAGCACCATCCTGATAGTACTAAGGAAAGAATTTGGTTACTTGATAGTAGGGCCATGCACAATATTGTTAATGATTTACAGTTGTTAAGGAATGTTAAAAATGCTTCTATATTACCCTTGCAGATGGTGCTCCCAGCAAGGTGCAGAAAATGGGCACTGAATATGTGACAACTTTTGGTAAAGATTTTGAAAATATGTTATGTGTTAACAAACTAGAGAATTGTATATTAAGTGTGTCCCAAATGACTACTTATGGTTATAAAGTGATATTTGAGGGGAACAATGTACAGTAACAGAAAGGCATCACATGAATAATGTCTGTACAAAAGGGATAAAGAAACATGGGTTGTATTACATGTTGCCTAAAGGTAAGGTGGCAAACGTGAACTCTGCAGACAATGTGCCCCTACATGAGAATTACAGTTGTCCCTTCACATTCGCGGGGGTTAGGTTCCACAGACCCCCGCAAATGTGAAAATTCCGCGAATAATGACAGCCCTCCACCCGCCCTCCCCAAGTGACTCCGAGGCGCCTGGAGGCCTCGCGGCCGCTTTTCCCTGCCGCCCCCGCCCTCCCCAAGCGACCCCGAGGCCTCCGGAGGCCTCGAGGTCGCTTTTCCCTGCCGCCCCCGCCCTCCCCAAGGGACCCCGAGGCCTCCGGAGGCCTCGAGGTCGCTTTTCCCTGCTGCCCCCCGCCCTCCCCAAACGACCCCCGAGGCCTCCGGAGGCCTCGCGGTCGCTCTTCCCTGCTGCCCCCTCCCTCCCCAAGCGACCCCCGAGGCCTCCGGAGGCCTCGCGGTCGCTTTTCTCAGCTGCCCCCACCCTCCTCATGTGACCCCCGAGGCCTCCAGAGGCCTCGCGATCACTCTTCCCTGCCACCCCCCGCCCTCCCCAAGTGACCCCAAGGCCTCCAGAGGCCTCGCGGTCGCTTTACCCTGCCACCCCCCCCGCCCTCCCCAAGCGACCCCAAGGCCTCCGGAGGCCTCGTGGTCGCTCTTCTCTGCCACCCCCTGCCCTCCCCAAGCGACCCCCGAGGCCTCCGGAGGCCTCGCGGTCGCTCTTCCCTGCCGCCCCCGCCCTCCCCAAGCAACCCCTGAGGCCTCCGGAGGCCTCGCGGTCGCTCTTCCCTGCCACCCCCCGCCCTCCCCAAGCGACCCTGAGGCCTCTGGAGGCCTCGTGGTCACTCTTCTCTGCCGCCCCCGCCCTCCCCAAGCGACCCCCGAGGCCTCCAGAGGCCTTGCGGTCGCTTTCCTCAGCCGCCTCCCGCCCTCCCCAAGTGACCCCCGAGGCCTCCGGAGGCCTCGCGGTCGCTTTTCTCAGCCGCCCCCCGCCCTCCCCAAGCGACCCCCGAGGCCTCCGGAGGCCTCGCGGTCTCTGTTCCCTGCCGCCCCCCGCCCTCCCCAAGCGACCCCCGAGGCCTCCGGAGGCCTCGCGGTCGCTTTTCCCTGCCGCCCCCGCCCTCCCCAAGCGAGCCCGAGGCCTCCGGAGGCCTCGCAGTCGCTCTTCCCTGCCATCCTCTGCCCTCCCCAAGCGACTCCGAGGCCTCCGGAGGCCCCGTTGTCGCTCCCCTCGCCACTTTCCCTGGACTCCGCTCGCCTCCCCAGCCCTCCCCACCCCCTCCCCAGGCTTTCATGGGGCCTCCGGAGCGCCTCCGGGGGGCCCGTGAAGGCCTCCCCAGCCCCTCCCAGGGCTTTCACAGGGCCTCAGGAGGCCCCGTGTCACGGTTTTGGGGGGGCCCCGGGGGGGCCCTCCCAAAACCGTGAATAATCAAAACCGCGAATGTTAAGTTTGCGAAAGTGGAGGGACAACTGTACTACCACAGGCTAACAGGCCATGCTAGTTACAAAGGGTTAAATGAGCTAGCAAAAGTGTGCCCTGGTTTAAGCATGCAATACTGCCCAAGGTTCTTAGAATGTGCAGTGTGCAGTAAACTAAAGCGGAAGGCTTTTCCTATTGCCAAAAGACCCAATGTGTCACCAACAAACCCTTTGAAGTTGTCCACACTGATTTGTCAGGCCCCTATAAACCCACTGAAGGGGTTAACCACTATTTATTTGTGATAGTGGACAGATACATTAGGTACACCTATGTATACTTACTGAAGGAGAAAAATCGGGCTGCATTCAGGTTCCGTGAGTGGGTGAATGCAGTGGAACATGAATTTCCTTCTCATAAGGTTTCCAGTCTAGTGACGGATAGGGGAGGGGAATTCTTATCCAACAGTCTGCAGACCTGGATGCGTAGGAGGGGCATTAGACATAAGACCACAAACCCAGCGTCTCCAGGGGAGGATGGGCTTGCAGAAAGGAAAATTGGGGTGTTGAACTACATAATGGAGTGCATGATGGAAGATGCATAAGCCCCAGTTGGGCTCTGGGGGGAGGCAGTGAAGACTGTTGTTTACCATTTAAGTAGACTGTGGATGTCTGGAGTCAACCAGACCCCATATTGTCTATTGTATGGAAGAGCACCAAACCTCAAGCACATGAGGGGTTTTTTTTGGACAATATGCAAATATACTGATTCATCCAAGCCTAAGGAAGCCTGGGCAGCCTAAAACCAGGGGGCGGCTTTTCCTAGGCTATGAGAGTAATAAGTATGTGTTTTCTCTCCATCCTGAAAAGGTGGTGTTCTCCAGGAGTGCAAACTTCGAAATGCACTCAGGGTGGGACAGATTGCATTGCAATCAGGAGGTGTTTCTTCCCTTGGCAAGGGATGTGCCGACAACTTCCAAAAGTCCCACAAATGGAGGGGTGGTAATGCCTGATGATGAAGGGGAGGCACAGGAAGAAAAGCTTGACACTTCATATGCCAGTCCAACACACACCACCACCACAAACAATCATTGAGCCTGACACTGAGAGAGATACAGCAGCAGTGCAAGTGGGGATGAGTCAGACAGAACTAGGGTGCTCATCCCCAGAAGGTCAATGAGGGTGAGAATGGGTCCTGACAGATTTGTTTTTCAGGAAGCCAGGCTATGCAATGTCATGGCAGACAAGCCTGCAAGTTTTCAGGATCTCCTAAAACTTCTCCAGGAAGAGCAGGAGAAGTGAAACTCAGCCATGAACTCTGAGTTTGAGTCACTAGTTGAGCGGAAAGTGTTCCAAGTAGTCGACAAGCACAAAGACCAACAGGTTGTTGGTTGCAGGTGGGTACAAGCTGAATGACATGACTGATGGGACACAAAAGTGTCAGGCACGCTTAGTTGTGAAAGGCTTTTCATGGGAGCACTACACCAATTTTGACAAAACCTTTTCACCCACAGCAAAACCAGAAAGTCTCAGATTAGTGTTAGCTGTAGCAGCCAAGAGGAAGATGGTTGTGAAACACTTTGACTTTGAAACAGCATATCTGAATGCTGATCTTGAAGAGACAGTGTTCATTGAACAGGCCCCAGGGTATGACAGTCTAGGTGAGAGCAAAGCGTACTTGTTATGCAAAGCACTCTCTGGCTTGAAACAAAGCGCATGTTGCTGGTACAAGTGCATACACCAAGTTTTGGTGTCACTAGGTTACACAAGGAGCATCGCAGAGGCCTGTGTGTACACCAAGGGGGCAGGTGATAGTGCTGTCATGCTAGTTATCTATGTGGAGGACCTTTGTGTGGCAGCAAAGAGTGTCAGTGATGTCAAGAAAGTGCAGGTGGAGTTAGAAAACCAGTTCAGGTTAAAAGACTTAGGAGCCTGAGATGTCATCTAGGCGTAGAGGTAGAAAGAACCAGTCTTGGAGAATTTTCCCTAAGTCAGAAGAAGAAAATTGATAGTCTTGTGGCCAAGTGTGGGATTAGTGAGGCCAAAGTGGTCAGGACACCAATGACCACTTATTTTGTGAACTTGGAGGCAGAACAGGAATTTGAAAGGCAAAACCTGTACCACTCAGTGTTAGGCAATCTGTTGTTTATTGCAAACAACACAAGGCCTGACATCAGTTTTGCAGTTGGGGTGCTCAGCAGAAGAGTCTCCAAGCCAAGGAAGGTGGATTGGGAAGCTATGAAGAGTGTAGTTAGATTTCTCATGGGGACCAGGGACATGTGTTTGAAGCTGACAGGAAGTCAGGTGACCCTAGAGTGCTACGTGGACAGCTTTTTTGCTGCCAAGACTTCAGACAGGAAGTCAGTGACTGGGTTGGTGGTCAGATATGCAGAGAGCCCCATAGTGTGGATATCAAGAAAGCAGAACTGTATGCCCATTAGTATCACGGAAACTGAATTCGCTGCCTTATCTGAGATGGCAAGTGATGTACAATTGGTAAAGCAGATGCTTGCAGACCTTGGGGAGCCATGCCAAATGCCTGCTGAGGTGCATGGGGACTCACAAACCTGCATAGCTATGGCAGAAGTAAAAACATCTGAAATGCAGGACCAAGTACATTGTGGTATGCTACCAAAATGTGAGGCAGTTAATATAAGAAGGTGTCTTGTGTTTGAGGTATTGTCCATCTGAGGACAATATTGCAGACCTGCTCACAAAAGCCCTTCCAGCAGGAAGCCATGAGGAGATGGCAAAGAGGCTGGGCCTTGTCAGTAGTGTGTAAAGTGACAGGTGTCAAAAGGAAAGGTCAACCGACAGACGATTGATATCCAACAATGTATGTTAATGATGTTATGTTGTGATGATAACATGTGTCCTGCGCAGTAGTTTGACCACTTTGGAGGGGATTGTCAGGAGTTAGAGACTGAATTCCATTATAAAATGGCTGAACAACTGCAGAACCATGCTGAGTCATAATGGCTGACTGCATGAACTACAAAGTCATGCCTAGTCAGGCCACTAGAGGGCAATGTCCTGTAGATGTATATATAAGAGAGCTCAGAACAGAACTCACTTCCTCCTCTCTTCTCTTCATGTGAATGCTGAGGCTTTGTGAAGCAGTTTCTCCTTCAATTGTAAATATTTGTATATATTGCAACTGCTTGACTTTGAAGATGAAAGTGCCTCCTGCTTATTTGGATGTCAAACGCTCTGTGTGTGAGTATTCTTGGGAACAGGTTGCTACTGAGTCTGCTGAGGTAGTTTTTGGTTTCTGCTGGGGATTGAGTGTCCTATCATCCCCTGATACTGTCCTGGGCCCAGTTCTATTCAACATCTTTATCAATGGCTTGGATGACGGAATAGAGGGCATGCTTATCACGTTTGCAGATGACACCAAATTGGGAGGAGTAGCTATCAGTACAGAGAACAGTATCTGATTCAAAATGACCTGAACAGATTAGGAAACTGGGCCAAAAGTAACAAAGTGAATTTCAACAGGGAGAAATGTAGGATACTACCCTTGGGCATTAAAAATGAAATGCACAGATAATAGGATGGATGACACCTGACTTGAGGGTAGTACATGCAAAAGGTGTCTAGGAGCCTTAGTGGACCACAAGATGAACATGAGTCAACAGTGTGACACTGCAGCTAAAAAAGCCAATGTGATTCTAGGCTGCATCAATAGTATAGTGTCTAGATTAAGGGAAGTAGTAGTTCCATTCTGTTCTGCTTTAGTCAGATTTCACCTGGAATACTGTGTCCAGTTCTGGGCACCACAATTCAGGAAGGATATTGAGAATCTGGAATGTGTCCATAGGAGAATGACCAGGATGTTTATTGTTCTGGAAGCCATGCCTTATAAGGAGCAGCTTAGGGAGCTGGGTGTGTTTAGCCTGGGGAAGAGAAGGTTAAAACGGGACATGATAGCCCTGTTTAAATATTTGAAGGGATGTCATTTTGAGGATGGAGCAAGCTTGTTTTCTGCTGCTCCAGAGACAAGGACACAGAACAATGGACTCAAACTACAGGAAAAGAGATTCCACCTAAACATTAGGAAGAACTTTGTGACAGTAAGAGCTGTTCAGCATTGGAATGCACTGCCTCAGAGTGTGGTGGAGTCTCCTTCTTTGGAGGTTTTTAAACAGAGGCTGGATGGCCATCTGTTGGGATGTTTGTTTGTTTGTTTATTCCTGCATGGCAGGGGTTGGACTGGATGGTCTTTGTAGTAGGCTTCAATTCTATGATTCTAAGTACATCATTGAATTTGATGAACCATTGGTGTCAAATAGGATCTCAGCTATAATTTCAGCCAAGTGAATATTAGTATCTCATCCTCCCTGCCCCCTGTCCTAAATTTGATTCTCTTAATGCCAAGTTAATAGTCCTACTGCTCTATATTCAGTAGGAAGTGAGAGGTATCAGTTCTCTGTTTTCAGTCATTTCACTTTTGCATTTAGTGGTTAAGCTGGGTCATGAAGATGCTCAGTTGACACTAGTTTTCTCCCAGGTTCTCAGGAGTTCCAGGGTACAGAAAAGGAGGATTCTGAGAGAGACAAAAATGTGATTTATAATAGATACTAACATAAGACATATTATTGTAGGGGGTTAATGAGATGCCAGATAAGTTGTATTCCAACACAATAGACAGAGGAGACATAAGCAGTATGTTCCATTCTTTATATTCACAAAATCACTTGCTAGGGATATACATATTTATTTATTTCCTTCTTGTATGTGTCAGTGAAAAAACATCTCAAATTTTCTTCCTACTGGTGAGATTAAGAGAGTGTTTGTTTTATGCATTTTTTTTGGTACTATCTTGCATGGTGGGACTTGGTTTTTGAAAATTTCGTGATAGGACTTGTGCATGAAATGTTCCTTTCTGCAGAGAATAATATATTGTACAAAATATGGCTTTATGTGCAAAATAATTTCCTGTGCAAGTACTTTTGGGGTGCAAAGAATCAACATTTTTGTCCCTGAAAGACCCTCTGAAATTTTCGCAAATTGTTTCAAAATGTAGTTTTGGTTTTCCTCTGTCACAGGGAACTTGTCTTGATGGGCTATTTATCCTGTCATGCCCCCGTCTTGAAGTCCTGCAGTCCAAATGATGCAGTGTTTTGCCTCATTTTTACCCCAGGGAATCCTGATAACACCCAGGGCAAATCTATGCAGGGGGGGGAGACAGGCAAAGTCCGTTAAGTCATTTTATTAAAATACCTGGGAAGTCTACGTAATGTAGGAAATCCTGGACTGGCCCCCACGGTTACTCAGGGTCCATACCTACACACTGGCTTGTATCTGCAGCCACCACCAGCACCACAGGTGCCTCTCTGAAGCCAGGAGAGAGGACCTCAGCATATGGACCCTCTCCATATGACCAGCCTTGTTTACATGCTGAGGGCCTCCTTCCTGGCTTCAAAGAGACACTAGCAGCAGAGGCTGCAGCTGTAGGCCAGTGTGCAGGTTTGGACTCCATCCCATTTTCTGTAAGTAATGTGGGGGGGGGGCATGATCTTTGGTCAGAATACACCATTGGGAAGCCAGCATATTCTGGAAGGTCTAGACAAGGCCAGGGATAAAAAGTCTTCCAGCAGTTGACAAGATTTGTTCTGTCTTGTTTTCCCTGATGGAGTGTCTCAGTGTTTCCTAGTGAAGACAAGAACATTTGTGAATGTTCTTTACAACCCTGATACTCAATTGATTGATCTGGACCTAGGAGAAACTAGACAGGGGGAGGTCTAAATATGCCCCTTCACAGCTGTGCAGTCCTGGGGCTCAGTTACAACAGTTTTTATTGTGATATTCGCACCAGTGCCGGATAGTTTACATGATTTACTGCAAAATTGGTTGCTCTTTTTAGTTTTCAACTTTCTTGTTCCCACAGGCAAAGGTGGGGAGCATGGCCTCCCAAGCACATCTGGGGGAAGGTGCCGGGAAGATTAGAGGGAGGGAGGGAAAGAGAAAGAGAGAGAAAGTGCTGGCACGTTTCCCTCCTCTGATTACCAGAGGAATGCCTGCTAGTTTTAATCCCTTAGCAGACTCCCTCTTCTTCCCAAAGCCATGCTCTCCCCTGTCAATCCCTGCTTCCCCTCAACCACTCTCTCTCTCTCTCTCTCTCTCTCTCTGTCTCTCTGTCTCTCTGTCTCTCTCTGTCTCTCTCTCTCTCACACACACAGGATCACAGGAGTGCGAGGGAGCAAACAGCCAGAGAAGCAGATCGCTACTCAATCTTGCTTGGCAGCAGCCAAGCAAGCCGGGAGGCAGACAGCTGGGCAATTGGGATCTTTTCTGTGGCTGGAAACAACAGTGGCTGCATTTTTTCATTTCAGGCTCCTCCATCTCCTCCCTGGTCAGTCCAACCCCCTTCCTGGTCAATCCAACCAATCACAGCTCAGCTCTGCTATTGTCGTTTCGGGAAGATTGCTGGTAATTCACACATACTTTTCTGAAATGGTAGTTCACACAATCAATAGTGTGCTAAGTCACGCTACTTTTCAAAAAAGTCATGAAAAGTAGCGAAAGCCCTTATTCTGCTACTTTTGAGTTTTTGAGCTCCCCCGATTCTGAATGAGGCAATATTGTGGCACAATGTGTGTGAACTATTAGGAATCTTAGTGAATTCCTTACGGACTTATTTTGCCATGTAAACGGGGCCCTGATCTTTTGGAGTCTAGTGAACAAGGGAACCCTTTAACACACTCTGTTCAATGAGGGAAATGCTAATTTAACATTCTTTCCTGAAGTTTCTGTAGAATTTAGTTTATGATGACAGCTGGTAGTGTCACTGAACATTATAACGGTCTGATTAAGAATGTGGACTGAGTACACACAGAAAGCATGCCAACACTTCACCACTGCCCCACTCCTACACTTCTGGTTCAAATTATACTGAGCCAGTGTGGTGTAGTGTTTTCAGTGTTGGACTAGTACTCAGTGAGACCAGGATTCAAGTCATCACTGAGCTGTAAAAACCCAGTGTGTGACAAGTCACACTCTCTCAGCCTCAGAGGAAGGCAATGGCAAACCAACTCTGAACAAATCTTGCTGAGAAACCTGGGTGATATGTTTGCCTTTGGGTCACCATAAATTGGAAATTACTTGAACGCACACAACAACAACAACAACAACAAATAGAGAATTCTGTTACATTTTCATATTTTTAGAACCTCTCCACCTCTCTTGTACCTCTATTGTATTCCCATTGTCCCTGCTGTATGGCTTGAATTTCATGTGTTACCTGTGAGGCTGGAAAGTTGCTCAACAGGGCAAAAACTGGAATAGGTGTTGTAAGGATGCTAAAGCATCTGATGTCTCTGTGTAAAAAACAAAACAAACAAACAAAAAACAACCCACACAGTTCACATATAATGTTTGCAAGGTGCAATTTAAGAAAAGAGGCACATCAAATTTTACATTGCTTTCACTTCATTTTAAATTAATGCCCAGTTTGTCTTCAGCACTGGAATTCTGTTACATTTTCGTATTTTTAGATTTAACATTTTCCCACAGAGGTGGTGAAAATTTAACAGAGTTTAACAATTGAAGAGGATTCAAATGACAGATCTCATTTCATATGGATGTTTTGCCAAGTGGTGTACCACTAGACAAATAAATAAATAAGTACATTTTAAAAATGCAGTGTGCACCATTTGGTTTTACACCTACAAATTTCCAATATATGTCAAAGAGGGAAGAGAGAGAGAGAGGCAGAGACAGACTGAGAGAGGGATTCAAGTAGCAAAGTATAGTATGAGAGGAATCTAGAAAATCTGCTGTAATGACACATGCAACACATGCAAATTTCCACACAAGTGGAACACATGCAAATTTCCACACAAGTATAAACATGCAGAAGGAAGTTGCGGTCGAGTGGGACTGAGAGCACAGTTGAACATCTATATCAGAGACAGGGAAAGCTAATTAAAAAGTGGGGTTACATTACACTTATACCAAAAAGCTAAAAAAATATTGAATTATTGAAAACATGTGACCCTAGTTACATCCATTTACAAGTTCTCAATTTTTTCCTGTTTCTGATCATAAGTGCAAAACCGAAGCAGTGAAACATATACACATAATCAGTAATACTGTCTTCCTTCCCTTCACGGTTGATTATAAAAATGTCATGGTCTTTTTATTAGTATACTTCCTAGTAAATGCAAAAGGAATGTTACTTTATCAGTCATATGTCCTCATCACACCTGACAATCCTGCCTAATATAAATATTCAGTTTAGGACTTACTTGTCTTATTGCTCCCTTCTCACTGCCATCCATGCACTGTTAATTTTCCATCTGGTTTACAGTAATATGCTCAATGTAGAGTTGGTCCTAGGGATGCATGGTTAACTGTATT
Organism: Gambelia wislizenii; assembly: GCA_030847615.1. Taxonomy (NCBI): domain Eukaryota; kingdom Metazoa; phylum Chordata; class Lepidosauria; order Squamata; family Crotaphytidae; genus Gambelia; species Gambelia wislizenii. Next base: position 155,351,659 of record JAUMIR010000004.1, read on the forward strand.
TAATGCATCACATGGCTTAAACAGACAGCTACCAAAAGTTGTTTTAGCATCTCCTTAAAGCAGTCTTCCATGAGACTGGAATGCATAATTGCTTAATCCAGAGGAGGGGAAGAGGGGAGGGGGGATATGAACCATGAATAGTATTCCTGCTAGCCAATTGGCACGGCAAATACATCAGGCAGTATGGTAACATGCAGAGGAAAACAAAAGGATTTGTTCCATGGTGCCACAACTTAGTAACAGCCAGTGGTGATACTTCAGAGTGTGATAAGCCTCATTTAGACAATGAAAGCTAATGTGTCCATATACAGCTTCTGCCTATCTCAATAAGATAATGTTTCTGCACATCACATTACTTATCATGCGGTCTTAGAAAGGACATTACACTATATCAGTTTCACTGAGGGACCAGTGTGCCCTCATACTGATGTCTCCCATCTGAAGAAGTTTAGGCATTGTGACTTCATGTGATATTTCCTGCCTTAAAGAGGGAGACTGGCATTATGGGTTGTGAACCACCTGAGCTGGGTTCTTCCAATTTGTTTCATGGCCAAATTCAACGTGCTTTGTTTGAATTGTATAGTCCTAAATGGTCTCGAGCCACCTCTGTGAGCCTGTCCCTCATTTGAGAGTTTCATGAGAAACTCTGTTGTGTGTCCCACTATCAGGAGAAAGCTAGGGAGGAGGGAGGTAAACAAGGCAGGGCTTTTGCTGCAGTAGCACTTTGGTTGTGGAACTTCTTCAAGAAAGCCAGGTTAGCTCCATTCTTATTGAGATTTCAAAAGAAAAATATATCATTTCATGAAAGCTTTGGCTTTTACAATTGTTTTTGACCTGATTTTAACAGTTGTTTCTCTGTTTTATATTTAAAATTTTGCTATTTTATTGGATTTTACAGTGTATGGCTTTAAGGACCAAAATTAACAAAAAGTTAACATATAGAACCATAGAGTTGGAAGGGACCCCACCAGCCATTGAGTCCAACCCCTCAATGCAGGAAATTAATCTAAAGCATCCCAGGAGGTAGCTGTCTAGTGCCTTTTTGAAGATGGCTAGAGGAGGAGATCCCACCACCTCTCTAGGTAATCAGTTCCATTCTCAAACAACTCTTATGGTCAGTAAGTTCCTTTTAATGCTCAATCAAAACCTACCCTGCTGTAACTTAAAACCATTAGACCTGGCCCTACCCTCTGAGGCAGCAGAGAACTAACCTGCACCCTCCTCTCTTTGACAACCCTCAAAGTCTCCTGTCTCAAAGTCTCCTGTCACCCCTCAGTCTTCTCTTCACCCAGCTGAACATGACAAACTCCCTCAAGCTTTCCTCATATGTTTTGTTCTCCATACCTCTTATCACCCTTGTTGCCCTTCTCAGAACCCTCTCTAACTTGTCTATGTCCTTCTTAAAACCAGGTGACTAGAACTGAATACAATACTCCATATGAGGCCTGACCAGCACAGAATATAGTGGGGCTATTGCTTCCCTTGTCTTGGAAACTATAGTTCTATTAATGCAGGCTAAAAGTGATCAATAGATTATAGGTAGAAGATGATATATAGATATAGATAGATAGATAGATAGATAGATAGATAGATTTCCCACTGACAACAGAGGAAATGGCAGATTCTTTCTCTGCCTATTTACTTTAAATTGCAAAAAAGTATAAGCACACCTGTTTGTTGCTGTTTCTGAGAATGTGCAAAAATGTGCCTCAGGTTGTTAGAATGCTGAGTACATATTTTACAAAGTGGCTCCAGGCTTCTGTTTATTACAGCATTTACTTGGTACTCTAAATCTCACTTTAGATTCCCACAGAGATGGCTCATTGACTTGCAGTGCAAAGCTAAGCTTTTTTGTTTCTTTGACATCAATGCACGATGATGCCATTTACAAAGATTCATAAAATATAATGGCCCTGATTAGCTGCCTGCCTGAATAACTCATGTGAATGCACCTCACACATTACTTTTAAAAAATGTTCAACACAGTGACTTAAAAAAAAAAACACTGGGGAAATAAAAAAGTATCCAAAATGCTGATCCATTACAGATGTGTAGCTTTCATTTTAGATAAATATGCAATGTGCTCTTCCCCAAAGGTTCATGGTAGACAAGTATCATGGGGATGAGGAGGGGGAGGGGGAGGAGGGATATGTAACAATAACAATGGATTATGACAACTGGGTAGAAAGGATGCACTACATCCTTAGCCTTGGTTAGTAAGAATTTATTTTCAGGGGAAGTCTAGAGGTCCATTAGGTATTTGGTCATTATCACACAAGCCCTGTTGTCACTGCAATCACATTTGCAAAAGTGAATGGATAGAAACCATTTTGGCAGCCCTCAATATCACATGTCCCTTCAATACTGCACCTGGGACTGTTTCAGCCACTGAATCCCTCGACTCTCTTCCAGACTCTCCCTTAACCCTTCCTCCCTGCCTATTGCCCTACCCAGCATGCCTTTCATTTTTTATTACCGTATTATTATTTTTAGTTGTAATGCAATTTGGAAACTATGGCAATGCAATTTAGTGAAACAGAGAAAAGAAAAGGAACAAAAGTGGGGAGAAAAAGAAAACCAAAATATTTGGACATAGCAAGAGGGGGGAGGAGGGGGAGAAAGGAGGAGACAGAGCCCATGTGACTGCCCAATCTTGGGACTGCAACTGGAGAAATTTATTATACCTGAGGATTCATGGCACAACAGCATAATTGGGAGCTTATTGATGGCAAGGGACGCTCTAGCCATGCTTTGGAGGCACAGCAGCAATGATCTGGAGGTACCGTCATGTGATAAGTATCACCAAAGTTGTTATTACCTAGCCTTAATTCTGCTTTAAAAAGGCTTGTGTGATGAAGTCCTTTCATTTCAGTTGTTCCATTTTGATTAACATGGCTAGTACCCATAAATAACCTGTCATCTCAGAATTGACTAGTTGTTTCAAAATATGTTACTTCGATATGTTTACTGCTATATGTTACTACCAAGAAAACTCAGGTTCAAATGTTGTCAACTTCCATGATCCAAACTCTCTAGGAGAGTTCCAGATAACCACAAGGTTGCTAATTTTGCAGTGAAATTCTAAACAAAAGAAGTATATTGTGCCGAAAATTTTGGCAGAAGACAATAGAACATTGTTATTTCTTTTTGTTTGTTAATCAGTTTCTAATCTTCCTTAAAAACTGTTGGAAAAGAAACAACACTCAGTGCTTAAAGAGCTAAAGGAGATTTTCAGACAGGCAAAAATCGCTCCTTGCCGCGCGAGCAGCCTCCCGAAACTGCTGCGCGGCAAGGGTCTTCTTCGGACGACGCTGTGCCTCTGGCGAAACCGTCCGTGTCACTTCCGTGAAGCTTGGGACGGCTCCGCGTCATATTTCAAGCACGGGCAGCCTCCGTGCTTGAAATATGATGCGGAGCCGTCCCAAGCTTCACGGAAGTGACACGGACGGTTTCGCCAGAGGCACAGCGTCGTCCGAAGAAGACCCTTGCCGCGCAGCAGTTTCGGGAGGCTGCTCGCGCGGCAAGGAGCGATTTTTGCCTGTCTGAAAATCTCCAAAGATGTCTCAGGAGATTATCAGACAGGAATGAAAAAAGTGTTCCTTTCCCACAATCTTCTCTCCCACCTCTCTCCCATCCCTGACCTGCCACAATAACCAAACTTTTCAGACCTACCTTAGTAGTGTCCACAGGGCAGCCCAGGAGTGAAATCCTGCCCGTTCTTGTGAGAAGACATGAGTGCAGGAAATTCAAAGTTTAAAAGAAAAATAAAAGAAAAAAAGTTACACCAAGCATAGAAACACACTTTAAAACTTCCAAGTAAACCAAGCAAAATTTCCAAGTAAACCACACTTTTTAAAAGTGTGTCACTTACCTTGATGTCCTGATATCACTGGGAAGTGTTGTGCTGGTATCTTGGCAGTGAAACAGGGCACCTTTTCAGTCACTGTCAAATCTGTGACAAGAACAGAATGGGGGATGTATTGATGGCTTCTCCCATCAATAAAAAGCAGTGCCATGGAACAGCAGCAGAACAGGTCCATTATGAGTGGGGAACAATGCCATCTGAAAAGGGAGCCCTTTAGCGATCTCTTGGCATCATTATAACACCATTTTTAGTGCATCTGATAATCTCCTCAGACAGAGCAGCAGTGAAAAGATTAATTATTTTTCAGTGATCCAATTCTCCTTATCGCTTATCCATACATCTTTTATCGTCTCTTATCCTAAGCTCTCCGAGATCTAAACTGCTCATCTTAGGGATCTGTCTACCTCTGGTCTTCCCCACCATTCTACCGCTCCTACCCAACGTGAAACCATCTAAGTTATTTCTTAGCTTAGCACCCTTAGATTTTCTGTCTTTAATGAAGTTCTTACAAGAAAACCTTGGTTTTTTTCTTTAGCCATTAGTGTCTTTGCTCCTCAATCAAAATTCCTAGCTACTGTGCATGTATACTTGTCATCAAAAGCTTAAGAGAGTTGGGAACCAGCTGTTCTCCTTGTTTCAAGAACAGGCAGATGTGACAGTTTGACTTTCTTCTACATGCATTTTTTTAAATTTTTAAAAAAGCAGGTGTTCTTTGTGTTTATTAGGGTTGCCTAATGCTCCTGACACCTAGGGGCATCTCCTGAAGAAGTTCCAGGGCTCGGCCTAAGTGGTGTCATTTTTATTATTTACATTCACACCCAGCCTTTCATCTGAAGAGTTCAGGACTCATGGTTCCCTCACTCATCTTCACAACAACCCTATCAAGTGTGTCAGGCTGAGATAGACTCCTGTCATTTTTTTAAAAAAAATCCCTTTAAATTGTAAATATTGCAAGCCAGGCCACTGCAAGGACTGGGTGGGTGGCCATTTGAGACTTCCTGAGGGGTCTGTGTTTTTCTCTCTTTTCTTTTGAAGCCATAGGCACACAGAGCTGTGTGATTTGTAGTCTTACTCTTATGCCCTTCCCTTGTTCACCATCTCCCCCTCGTATCTCCTCCCCTTTGAAGCCAGCAGTAAGGTCTGGGCTGTGCTTGCTCCCTTCCCTTCTTCTCCATCTCTCCCCATCCCTCTTCCTTTTGCTCCCTTTTGCCCCAAGCCAGAGCCAAAAAGCTGGAAGGCTGGAACCAGGGCTCCCACATTCACACACTCTTTTCAGGTTCAGTGTCAGACTCAAGCTAGGAAAGGCAGCAGCAATTTGAGTAGCTGGTCCTCTTTTGTTTCCCACCATGTTCCCACAGCTGCTCATTCTCAGAGGAACATTTCCTTTCTGACACATGTCTTCCTTTTTCCTCTGTTGTATTGATTTTTTTTATATATCCCAGGAGCCTTATTTTCCACAAGAAAACATTAGCCACATGAGTTATAACAATACAAAAACCAACCCAGGGATGAAAATTCTCCTTCTGTCTCTGTCCAGTGCTAAGTTAAATTATTTTGCTGCCTAAGGTAGAGCAGCAAATAGTCTCTCAACTCTTCATCCAAAATTATTTGGGCCAGTATTTGACCTCAGCTATTTAATTAAGTATAATTAACTGAGCATATTTAACCAAGTAATCTCTCCTGCCCCCCCACCCCCACCAAATCAGATAGAAATCTCATTCACCTATGTAGCAATCACCACAGAATGGACTTCATTCTCTTCATGTAACTGATATCCAATACAGTAGGTTGATGGCGGGGAGTTACAATCGTGGCAAAAGCTCCATAATAATGACTGAGTAGCAATTGGAAATCTGGAACAGTTATGGATGAGTAAATATAGGTAAGTGTTCTGTATTCACCACCATGATTCTGACATTATTGCCGCAATTGTAACTCCCCCACCCTGTGCAATCTACTTTACTGAGCATCAGCTGCATGGGAACAAAGAAGTCCATTCTGCCAGCAATCACATAATGGGTGGATGACATTTCCATCAGGTTTTTTTTTGGGGGGGGGTGCTTTCAGGCCAGAAGAGATTACTAAGGGTTTTCTATACAGTCAAAATATTCCTAACAGGATGCAAACAGGCGATCCGTTCATATGGACATTTGCATAAATATGTGTCATTAGGAAGGAGGGGCAGCCAAATTCACCACATAGTCTGTGTGTGTAGCATCCAGGGCTTTGTTCAGATTTTTTTTAAAAAAAGCTCCATACAACATGAGAATGTGTGATTGTTCAACCACCCACACTCACACAGATACAAACAGGCAGGATAATCTGGCTGGACAAGCATGGGGGCAGGGATAGCAAACAGGGAAAGCACCTGCTGCTGCCATGTTGGATTTTCAGCTAAGTGAGGGTCCGGTAAGTTGATCAAATGGCAATCATATACTCTTTTTTTTCTTCTAAAAATATGAAATATTGCATGGGCACAGTATGGAAAACTGTTTTTTAAAAATATTTTGTGGCAGCAGATTTATAATTGTGAGTAATTCACTCATGGCCACCATCTTGGCTAGGGGTCATGTGGAGTTAAGGGGGACTTTTGACTGTGGAGACAGGTCATATCATTGTGAATGCCTACTTTTTCAGACGTGTTTATATCTCCCCCCCCTTGTATAGACGAGCCCTCAGTTAAGTATATGTAATTAAATATGCTAACTAATAGGTATCTGAGGAAGAATACTGTCCATATTACTTAAAGCCAGCTAAAATATTTTTGGCAAAATAAATAAATACAAATTCTACAATCACCTCACCTAATCTCTGCCAGTATGAATACAATAAGAATGCTTCCCATAGTTATGGCTTTGCTGCAGTTTCATGACACCCAAAAATCTGCTGCTTGGAGTGGCTGTCTCATTCTAATTAACAGTATAGTCAGCTCTGTCTCTGGCAAAGATCATATCATGCTAAGGAAGAGAATTTGTTTTCACCTGAATGCAGAGGAGAAGACAAGGTGCTTGAAGCTGCACTCGCTTTTCTTGTTGCAAAGTACATGGTGGGCCAGAGGTTCAAAACTTCACACAGGCTGAGACTGGCAAGGTATCCTACAGCCCTGTTCAGACTTCATGCTTGCTGCAACTCACATTTTCTATCTGGGTAAGTGAGATGCACCCCTAAAGAAAACCATCACAAACCTTGATTAAAATCCACAACCTGCTTTTCAGTGTTTGCCGCCCATCCCCACTTTCTCCCCAAATCGCCAATTAAATTTCTAAATATAGCTTTGCAACAGCATTTGAGTGTGGACAGGAAAGAAATGACAGATAAGATTTTTTTTTCCCAGACCTTTCTTCCTTTTCAGCTGTCACCACCTCTTCTTGTTAGGTGGTTGGACCATTTTCAAATTCATTGTAGGGGAAAAAATACTAGTCTGTATCAGGAACATTAAATACCTTGCAGTTATAGCTCCTTATTTGAAAAAAAAAATCTAACAGGAAAGGAAATATTTGAAAGGTATGGCTCCTCAAGACAGCTTAGGGGAGCAATATATATATATATATATATATATAGGCAAACACAATGGTATCAAAAATAATGAACCAAGTTTTTGAAAGTTTCTCTAGTTTAATACTTTTATACTAATACCTGTTTTCCTATTTGCCCATTTTGTAGTTTAATTAAAGTATAAAACAGATTTTTAAAAATAGTCTTCTAAAACCTCAACAGAGCAGTGTTCACGGAAGTTTTGCAAAATAATAATAATAATAATAATAATAAATTAAATGTTGCTTAAAACAATATCTTGTCAGTCATGGAGGAGTGCAAAAATTTCACGACATCCTATAAGCTTTCTTTCAGTTCTATAGTGGATTCTGAACTGAAAAGGAAAAAAAAAACTTTCCCCCCTAAAACCTCACTGAAAAGAGTGGGGAAAAATTGAGGGTATAAACAGTGCATCTTCAATATCAGCATTTCCATCCAAGAACTTTGGAGGACCATGTCACATTTGGCAACATTTGATCTTTTTTCATGTCAGAACAGTTAGAATTTTGTATCTTCCACCATGTCAGTACTTGAGGCGATCTGACAAGTATATTAATCTGAGGCCTATCTAGTCAGGACTCACCATCAGATTTATAAACATCAGAGACTAGAATAAACCACTGGGATAAAATTAAATATTATTCATAATTAAAAATGCAACAGCAAAGAAAATTCATTGTTCTATCCACTCAGTCTACAGGAATGTGCTTTGGAGACCATTATTGTGCCAGGGAAGTGTGTCTACTCCCTGTCCTGGTTGGAAGCCAATGTTATGTTCTTAAAGCTTTGGTGGTGTTTTTAAAACATCCATGTTTTGAAGGTGTTGCCCAAATATACAAAGACAAGACTTCTCCTTTTTCACTACAGACTGAAAATTGGGGGCTGGAGGAACAAACTCTTCCCAGTCCATAGATTTTCCTTGCGGGTTTTTTTTTGGGGGGGGGGGAGATTCATTCAGGAATGTTCGGCTGTAGAATGAATAGCGGTCCAAGAATTTTGATTTGACTATCCTATATACAGTCATTTAACAAACCTGAGATAAGCTGTGATGACATCCTGCAAACAATCTATGCACTTGTCTTTTGCATGCACATTTCTTCCATGTGTGAATCTACTGTAAGTACCAAATAGCATCTGACAATGGCTAGAACCCAGTAGGTGTCTTACATATGGAAGCGGTTGGACATTTTTTGGTCTGAATATCTGCATTCAGTTCAAGGTTGCAGAAACACAGTTGTGCATGAAGTGCATTTCACTTGGATGTACATTGTGCATGGGTGTCAAAAAAATTTCAGAATGAAGAATCATAGGATGAGAGCTATTCCTTTTATGAAACATATTCAGAGGTAGCCATGTTGGCCATGCAGCAAAAAACAACAAAATCCAAAATCTACAAAAGAGTGATAACTTTATTGGCCAACCATAATGTGGATTCCTTTTATGGGTGCTTTTTCCTAAAGTTCCAAAGCTGCGCTGGGTAAATAAGCTACAGTCACATGTGTTACCTGAATTACAGAGGGGGGGGGGTTGGCAACCCCACGTATGTACAGATATTAATATGGGGAATGTTTAATTAGCTCAGTATGGCAGTGAGAGGCTGGATAACTGCAGGATCTGTTGACCTATGCATACTGGTACTAACTGATGAGACTTAAAGCCAGGAGGTAAATAAAAATAGTTTTTATTTATTTGTATTTATATTGTTTATTTTTTAGAAAATATTTTTTTATTGAAAAATAATCTTAGGTACAGACATACACTCAGGCTTCAAGAAGTCACACAAGGCTAGCAAAGAGAATAGGAAGTATTGGGATAGAGGAATAGAGTTTGGGTCTGGCAAGCAAAGATTCGTGTAGCAGAAGGTACTCAGAATGCAGTTCTAAGAGTTGTGCAGCAAATTGGCAGAGTAACGAGGTGGGAGAAACTGCAAACATAATGTTTTGGGGTGATGTTTCTACTCCATATTCCCCCTAAAGGGGTATTTTGAGTGGAATACAACCTTTGCTAGAGTTTCCCACAGTTGGACAATGGGGACGTGTTAATGATTGCTAATTTCTAAAACATTAAAACTGATGGGTGTCAGGCAACCTTCTATTGTTCTAGGATAGTGTGAGTTAAAACCAGTTTTGCAAGGCAAAGAGTGTCTGGCCACTTTGATTGAATTAGTGAATGGCTCATTTTCATGTATGCCCAGAAGAATTAGCCCATTTCTGTAAGGGGATGATAGGACACTCAGTCCCTGGCAGAAGCAAAAAAAAATCTCTGCAGACTTAGAAGCAACCCGTTCCCAAGAATACTCTCACACAGAGTGTTCTGACATCCAGATAAACAGGAGGCACTTTTATATTCAAGTTCAAGCACTTGCAATATTTACAGATATGTACACTCGACAAACTGCTTCACCAGACATCCAAGAATCGTAAGAGAAAGAATGCTCTGGACTGAGCCTTCTTTTATACACATTTACAGGCATTGGTTTATTCAACCACATGGGTGCATTACATCAGATCTTGCACTCCAGAAGCTATGCCCTCCAATAACCCTCTTCTACAGCTGTGGCTTCAAGGCTAGCATGACTTGGCAGTTCCTTGACCTCAGCCTGCATGACTCAGCAGTTGTTTGTCCATTTTCTCTGGAGTTCAGTTTCTAATTCCTGACAATTTCCATCCTAACTACCAGTCCAAGGGGGGTCAACATATTTACTACCCAGGCATGTCTTTTAGGAATTTGGGATGGCCTCTTCCTTAAGTTTTCTGAGCACACCTTGAATCCTTGCATTTCAGAGGCCCTGGTCTACTTCCAATCATGTGGAAGGCCAATAAATAACCAATTTACTGAATATAGCCAATTGATGAATTATTGGAAGGGTGGGGGTATTGGGATAAACAAGACATGTTCATATGACACAACAAACCTTTGACTGAACAAGTGGGTTGATAAGCCAAAAACAAACTCTGGTTTAAAGCTAGTTAACAATCAATGGCTGCCATCCTGTTAGGGACATCCCTATGTGTATGTCTTCCTTATATGTGTGAATATCCTCTTTTTGGGAGCTACAGCAGTTGGCATTCCCTCCCTCCCTCCCTCTCTAGAAACCAAAGATCTCACTTCAACTGGCTGAAAAGTCTGTGGGGCCACCTCACATGGTCATTTCATGCTTCATGATGAGCAGATAGGATTTCAGAAGACATCTGGCTCCATCCCCATAATCAGAGGCAGAATGATGACACCAATGCTGAGATCTTCTGGGGTCCTCTGGAGGTTTCAATTATTTTGTCTCTGGCTATGGGGATGTAGCCAGACACTTCTGCACTCTCCTCAAAGCAGGGCATAGCTGTGCAGGGCAGCTTCAGGGATTGTTCAGTAAGTCATGGGGTGATATATGTCTCCATAGTGCACTGATGCCTTTGGGCATATCAAGAGGACCAGGCAGCAAAAGCTGTTGTAGCAAGACTTGCAATCTTTAGGCAAAGGAATGAGCTCACAGACACAGGCGTGTGTCTAAACTATTCCTCTTTACTAAAGCATATTGTAGAAATATTTACAGTGAGTCTGAGACTCCTAGTATACAGCCTACATATCACAGCACAATGTATAGTGCAGTCCTGTCACTGTACAGCGCAGACTCTAAGTCAAGTGCAGAGACAGAAAGTGTGGGGTGATCTTGTTATACGGTACAGTAGAGTCATGGGTTATGCAGTTAGTGGTTCTCACACACATTTTCCCATACAGAGAAGACTTTCTTCACATGTCCTGCCCACACCTGTCTCCAAGACACAATCTAGATATGCCAACCAGCTGCATTTAGCCAGCTCATTGCTGGCCCCTACAGGCTGTAGCATACCATACTAGCTCTTTAGAGTATAAGTTTCCAGTGATTGTATATCCCAGCACCCTGACAATATATGGTTCAGCCTAGAGTGGATCCACATGTGGATTAGCTATGCTATGCTGAGCCACATATGACTGCAGCCTATGGATTGTTTGAGATGCCACATTTGTACAACATGATAAGCCAAATGGAATCAACCATACACCAAGCTTATTGGGTCATTAAAGTGGGACCAGAATATCAGTAATAATCAAAACAGCCTTGTAGGAATTTGGGTCATCTGTTTTTACTTTCTAAAGGCATAGTTTTGTTTTCTATTTTCTATTTTATTTATTTTTGCATTATTATTATATTTTAATGGCTTTTGAAAACTTTCAATGTTTTTGATGATTATTTGTTTTATAATTTGTTGTTGTTGTTTACATTTATATTATCCATTCATTCAAATGTATTCCATTTTAAGTCAGATTGTGAGCCACCATGGGTCCTCTTTTAGAAGAAATGTGAGATACATATTTAAAAAATGAACAAAAAATGTAGCAAATTAACTTGAAAACAGAACTGTTTTGTCTTGCTTTTTGATATAATAGGATCTACTCTGTGAGAGCCTTTCCAGTTGAGGAGATCAATACAGGTATACAGGTATACTAAACAGTAACTATGTTTTGGTGGTTTAATTATTTAACTAAAAAAATGTACCAGAGGCAGAAATAACATGGAAAGAATACAACTAGTTTATTGTAGTTTATAAACTACAATAAATAAATAAATAAATAAATAGAAAGAAGGAAGGAAGGAAGGAAGGAAGGAAGGAAGGAAGGGAGGGAAAGGAAAGGAAATGAGGGCAGTCCAACATGTTTTGCCAATTGTTTTGTTGAAATCTAAACAATATGCAATGGAACAATTAGGCCAGGGAAGTTTTTTAAACAAACAAACAAAAAATGGACTTTCTAGAGACCACTTGAATGCATCTAAGAATGATGTTTTCTTTCCCCAACCTCCACACTCTTTATTATTTGCATTTTAGTTGCAAAATATATACATCTATGCATTTTTAACTAGCTGGGGATAGCTGGTGAGGCAAGCTCATCTGCTCTCCTTTTCCATCTCTGCTTAGCTATTCAGATATAATTGGTAAGGGATTCTAGAGTTAGCTGCTGTTTACCTTCCCTGTTATAAGCAGCTACAGTAGGATCCCTTGATCAAAATCTCATTCTTTCCTACATCAAGTTTTATTGTGCTGTTTACTTCAGGCACGCTGTTGCAAACAGTTACCAAATACCTGTGTTTCTCCACCCCATCTTCTTCAGATCTCCTTCACCAGCCAAAGCTATTTAAACAAACCAAAAACTTCCAGATATACAGAGGACAAAGAGGAAAGGAGCAGGCACAACAAGACTTTGTATAAAAGGAGTTTGTTTGCCAGACATTGTTAACTGAGGTATAATTACTTTCAATAAATACTACACATATGTTATCCATCGGATGTGGACACTTGTGGTGGGTCCAAGGGCTAAATCTTGGCCTTTGGGACCTGGGGAAGGGTGTCAGCAAGGACTTGAAAAAATACCTCCCCCAATTAAAAAAATCAACTGTGTACAGAAGTGCATTTATTAGCTTCTAAAAATGTTTTATTTTTATGTTAAACAGTGCATGTGACCACAAAAAGGGTAGCTAAGAAATCTGGACAGGTTGAGGGCTGAAAACAACAGCACTGAGGGCTACATGCATTCCCAGGACCACCTCTGTTGTATATGGAAAGGTGACACGAGACATAACTTGCGAAAGTCTACCTACAGATGTCATTGTGGGGTTGTTATAGAATTTTAGCACATTCCATTCTCTGCTTTCCTGTTAAAATGACACAAGGCATAACCATTTGGTGTGTTGAGTGTCTTCTCTCTAAGGGGTAGTCCAGATATTGAAATGAATGTGTCCAAATGGGATCCCACAGCATTCTGTCATTTTCGGAGGGAGGGGGAGCAAAATTCCAGGAAAGTCTATGGCAAAAGGCTCTGGAACTTTTCCCAATTTTTTTGACAACTACAGGGGAAATTCTTACTCCTGCCTGTTAGGACAATCAAATCGCATCTAAGCACATTGCTGAAGAAGATAGCTGATTGATCGGATTTCCACAGGGGGTGTAGGTTGCTTAGAAGGTAGATCCCAGAGCAACTGTGTTGGATTGTCGCCATAGTGATCATGTGCTGAGATGATGAAACAGCCTTTCTTTCCTTCTTTTTTTCATTATTTAAGCAGAAAATCTCTCTTCGGAACCTTGGATTTAGGGGTTTTGTTTGTTTGTTTGTTTGTTTGTTTAAATACTGTTTGGCAAGGCCAATTTGGGGAGTATAGAAGTGCAAATAATTCACTCGCACCCACAATCTTGATTCACTGGCATACCTCTGTGTGAACAGCAAACATGGATAGCATCACACACCAGTGACCTTGCAAATAAAATCATTGAGACAGATGAAAGCTGCTGCAAACTGGCATACGTGTGCACCAATCCACATTTTCTTTCCTTTTCTAGACTAGCCCTAAGTCTCAGGCTACTGACACACTGCAGAAATAATGCAGTTTGGCACTGTTTTATCTATAATAGGAAGGACAAATCCAGTTCCCAAAAAGCCCTGTAGTTCTATTCTATGGAATCATGGTATTTGTAGTTTATTTTGGCACCAGAGTGCTCTGACAGAGAAGTCTAAATATCTCAAAAAACTGAAAATCCCAGAATTCCATTGCATTGAACCATGGCAATATTTCACATTGCTTTTTATTCCCTTTTCCAGTTAGTTTGCTTAGCAATCCTGTTGCTTCCCTTAGCCCTGCAGCAAGGCTCCAGATGAACCACCAGAAACAACGCTCCCTTGAGACAGCAGAAATTATTAATAGTTCCAGATCAATGATGAATCAACGTATAACCTATTTGGATGTTGGCATGGAGAAGATTGACCACAGGGCTGAAGCTATGAATGATTTCCTAGAGAAATTCTATCAACATGAGATACAAGATAGCTTGGTATCTTGAACACCGTGGATTGACCAACACCATAAAGCTGGCAAGCGGACAAATAAGAGCAATGGTGGGTGAGAAGCCAAATAGTTATTGCTAGGCGCTTCTCCACAGGAATAGCTTTCCTCATGTTCATGTCCGCTTTTGCTATCTCTGGTCGGAGATTATCCACTAGTTTCATGAAAAGGAACCATGGCATTCTGAAGTACATGATCCGGGTTCGTTGGACCAGATACACATGGCAAAATTCTCCCATCAGTCCTTCATTGTTGGGTACACCCACCACCGGCATAAGCATGGATATGAGTGGAAACACTGAAACAACATAGGTGTGTTGATGCTTTTGAAACCCATCCCCCCCTTCCACAACCATTGGAAGAGACAAGTCCTAACTGATGAAGGCGAATTAAGAAATGGATCATCCTGCATAAATGCTGCCGACGTCTCCACCGGGACACCATAGAAATGGTACTTCTCAACAGTACAGAGATAGCAACACATTAAGCAATGTTCGTCTCCATCATAAAAATAATGGTAGATCAGACACTCTACCAAATTTGCAAATGGTCACTGACCAATGATGTCTCTGTGCAGTACCTTAGAATTAGCCAATCTCTATATTAGTGGTGGGAAAAGGGACAAAGTGTACGTCATCATGAATGTGAGAGAATGAGTAATCACATCCTTGATTGACAGCAAAAAAATCATAATCCCAGAATCATTTCAGCATGTAAACATAAATGTCATGGGATAAAGTAACACGGGATGTTGTTTTCATCACAGGGCTTTTTGTGGTGTAAACAATGATCCCGGGATATTCTGTATACCATGACAAATAATGTAAACAGCGAGTGATGAACTCGGGATCAGGAAACCCTGTTTCTCCCCATGATAAAAATTGTCATGTAACTGGCACCCCAGTTTGCCTCATAAGGATGAAATGTGACATGAGAAAATCCCAGTTTTCCTCCCATTTCCTAAACTGCAATCTTACCTGAAAGTAAATCCTACAGTGGGTCTTATTTCTCTAACTAAACATATTTAGAGTTGTTCAGGATGCCACTCTGCAACAGATGCCCTGTTCAATTCTCTATGCGTTTTAGTTGATCCATGTCATACTGAACCAGTTCTGTACATCTTGGACTGGGGTAAAAACCACATGGAGCTTCTTCTTCCTGCTTCTTTTCTCATTAGATCTTTGAAGTCAATCATTTCACCCTTACTGGAATGAGTAGATCCCTTTTGTGCAAGCATCATATTTTGACATTTATTTCAATAGCAAGTTAAAATGTTCCAGAACTGGACAGAGAAGAAAGCAAGGGCATTTCAGGACAGAACACAGTGCTGCTTTACAGCAAGATCATAAATTTCATTAAACTTACTCACAAACTACAATCCCCAAGATGCTTTTAGAGATGCCCATAGCTATAAGACAGGAATTCTATCTCATACACCCAAGACGAGACATTGCTCTTGATATGTCCAGGATGTTTAATTACTATGTGGTCTTCTGGAACAGTGTACAATTTATTTTTTTTTTATTTTTTTTATATATATAATTTTTATTATTGACAGTATCTTAATACACAGCAGATATATACAGAAAATATATCTCTACGTAAAATATATCTCTATTTATAATACACATACATTTAGATTATTACAGTGCTCATTCTATCTTAACTTTCCATCACTCTTTTCACATTTTACCCAGTCCTAGTTCTACCAATCCCCTTACCCGTTCCCCTTCCTCCTGTCCTCTTCTTTAATGACTTCCTTAAAAGTGCCACCTGATAGTGGTATTTCTTAAGTGCATTTGTCTCTTACTTCTATCCTCTGTATCTCCTATTATCATGTCCTTTTCATCTTTTTAGTTCTTATCTAATTTCTGATTTATTTCCCTCTTATTTGTATTTCTTAACCAGTTTTTTTTAAGTCTTTCCTGTATTTTTGCTTAATCTGTAATTCATGCTAAAATGTTCAGTATCTTCTTCCTTGATTATGTTATTCGTATATCGAATTCTCTACTTGACATGTTGGCTTTATCTTTTCAACTTAATTTATCTTTCTTTCCCATCTATTCTCCAAAAATTCCTGTATTGGAGACCATTCCTCTTCCAGTTTTGCCATGTTTGATTTGTTTAGTATATATGTTAATTTGTCATTTTCTTGCATTTCTCTTAATTTCATCATCCCATCTTCTATGGTTGGGATTTCTTTGTTCTTCCATTTTGCTGCTATTAATAATCTCGCTGCTGTTATTACGTATAATATTGTTCTCCAGTACTTTTGTTTAAATTTTATTTCCAATTCTGATGTTATGTTAAATAAGTATAGTTTCGGGGTCATGATCAATTGAACTTTATATATATCTTGTATTACTTTATGGATTTTCATCCAGAATCTTCGTATTTTTTGACATCCCCACCACATGTGATACATCGTGCCGACTTCTTTTCCACACCTCCAACATTGGCTTTCTTTTGTTTTGTACATCTTACTAATTCTTGCAGGAGTTAGGTACCACCTGTTCATTATCTTAAAATGGTTTTCTTTTAATGCTAAGCATGCTGTAAAAGTGTTTGTATTTTTCCATGCTGTTTCCCATTCTTCCGCGGTTATTACTTCACCTATCTCCTGTGTCCATTTTATCATTGCTTCTGTAATTCTTTCTCCTTCCAACTCTCTATCCAACAATAATTTGTAAAATTTTGATATTTTCTTATTTTCTTTATTCCAGATTATTTTATCTATCTCTGTATCCGTGATTTCAAATCCATATTTTCTTTATCACTTTTAAATTTCTCTTTTAATTGCAAATATTTGAACCAATTCATCCCAATTCCTTTCCCTTCCAATTGTTCTCGTGATTGCAATACAATGCCTTCTCCTTTTTTCCAAGCCGCCTCATCAATCAAATCTTTATAGCTTAGCCAATTCTTTGTATTTTCCCATCTTCCCAGACATGCCTCGTGGGGAGATAACCATATTGGAAGTTTAAAATAAAATTGCTTTTTAACTTTATCCCATGTCCTATACAGAGCTTTCCAAATTATATGGTTTTCAAAATCTTTGTTAACCTGTACTTTATCATATCCCAAGTAAGTGTGCCAACCATAACACAGTCCGTGTCCTTCTAAGGTTAATATTCTGTTGTTGTTTAATTTTATCCATGTTGATATCCAGGTAAGACTACACACTATATAATAAAGTTTCAAATTAGGTAAAGATGCTCCTCCGTTCTCTTTATTGTCTGTTAATCTGGACCACTTTATCCTTGCTTTTCTCCCCCTACAGATAAATTTATTGAGTTCAAAGGTCCATTGTTGTAAAGTTTTGTCATTTTGAAGTATTGGTAAATTTTGAAATATAAACATGGAACAGTGTACAATTTAAAATCATGATCAATGTAATCAGTTTGTGATCAGTGGTCAGAAAGGAGTAGGAAATACTTGACCTAATGTCTTAAATACATGCAATATACAGTCGCACCCCCATATCCGCTGATTCACCAACCACAGATTCAATTGTCCACAGCTGGCAATGGTGGGGGAGAAGTGAGAGGGGAGGAGGGATCTTACCTGCCCCATCCCTTCCCCTGGGAGGGTTCCTGTTGCTGCGGTGGCCTCCTCCTCCCCTTCCAAGTTTGCCCCCACAATTGCCACCATGGCGGGGTTATGGCCGGGGTGAAGGAGGCAGAGGAGAGAACTGGTCTTGTCCCATTCCCCCTTTGCTGCCGTGATTACTGCCACAGCAGGGCCATGGTGGGGGCAAATTGGGAAGGGGCAGAGAAGCGAACTAGGCTTGTGCTCTTCCCCCTTTGCCCCCATGATCTGCACCTACACAGGGTCATGGTGGGGGCTAATTGGGAAGGGGCAGAGGAGTGAACACACACCCCTTTTCCCCAAGTGGCCTTCTGGGATGGTGTTTGCTATTATCCATGGAATTTGCCATCCACAGGCGCCCCTGGAACCAATCCCCTGCAGATGCGGGGGTGCTTCTGTTTTAACAATATTATGAATGCAATAGTCAATGCAACCATTAATTAACTTGTCAGTTATCATGTATTTGTTGTGTGACAAGTTCAATGATGACATGACTGCTTGGGCTACTGTCTGTCCACAGCATTCTGATTAAGAATGTATTCTGTTGTTTATTACAATGTGGGTCAGTAATATGGCGATGTCATAAGAGAAGGTGATTTTTTTTCAGTGTCAGTTTTGCATTGTCCAATCAACACTGGATCCAAGTCATTTGGCTATGCCATGCACCTGCAGCTGTTAATTCAACAAATGTACCCTGGAATTCCTTGCAGTGCTCCGTCACAGTCTGAAGTGTGACTTTCTGATTGTTGAGCGAATTCTTGGAACCATGGTAAATCAGAAATGCATGCCATGTATTTACTACCTATGAACCTCATGTACATAAGCAAGGAGGCTCTAAAGTGGAAGCAAGCATCCACATGTGTATGTGCTGCTGAAACACTTATGGATGCTTCTCTCACTATACATTGCAGTGCTCAACTGAGTTTCATTGAGCAGGCTGGGTGCATCTTTCTGATGCTCAGAGTTGCACATCTCTAAAACAGGGTCATTAGTTGTTGACTCATGACTAATTTGTATGCTTATTTATTTAAAACTCCTTTACCCTGTTCTTCAACCAAGAGTGGCTTACAAAAGATCAATAACTAACAAGATAGTCCCTGCCCTTGGGTCTATAACTAAATCTAATTTCATTGCATGCTGCTAAGGCTGAATTGCAGTAATGGTGCATTTCCTACATAAAAAAAGAAGTTATTTTTTCTCATTCTAATGCAAAGGAGTAAATGTGGCTTAAAATGTCTATCATGTTGACTCTTACCCCATTGTAATTGTAAAACCTGTGAATGTGATTCAACCACTTATCAGGCTTCTGGTTTTTCTGGCAGGCCTGTGATCTATTGAAATCATCTCTAACTTCTACAGCTGGTTGTAAGCAGGCTGCCTCTCTTCCGATGAACTCAAAATACTTTGGTATGGTTAATAGTATACAGACATGATCCAATCTAATGAACTCTATTAACACAACAAATCTTTCTTGGCATTTGGCATTATTTTTCATCCCCCTCCCCCAGTTAGATAAATGAACTGTCTGCTGAGAATCATCATGCAAATAAAATATGCACTCCTGAATCTTAATTATTTTGAGAATTATGAGCAGAAGCTCAGGATAAGGGCAACACTGATCAGGTTTTCTCAGCTATGATGGTGTTAAAATTAAATATATATATATATATATATATATATATATATATATATTAATAGACTAAAATACTTGATAAATTGGAATAAAACTGCTTAGCATCATTACATATCTCCACCACTACAGTGCTTCCTTGTGGGCCCTCTGATGTGTCCACAACTCTTTTATAGCTGAAAGTCTTTCTTCAATCCTTGTAATGGAAGGCTCGGACAGCTGCATCTCTTGGGATGTGATAGTCAGCAAAATTGGGAAAGAACAGGATGGATGCATAAAAAACATGGTCCAAAGCAAAAAACAGCTGCACTTCAAACTATTAAAAGTTAGAGAAGATGCTGAGCAGTTGACTAGTCCAGAAGAAAGGCAAGAACAGGACTAAGGACTGAAGAAGGCAATGTGTGGTTATCAGCAGGACCAGCAGGAGGAAGGCAAGAGTGTCAGTGGTAGGGAGATGACGGTGAGGACTTTGTTGCTGGTAGTCCACAAAAGAGACTAAATCCCAAGAGTGAGGGAACAGATGGGTCCAGTGTGTCAGCAACTGGAACATGGAAAGAATTCCCGAGGAGAGGTCAGCACAGCCAAGTTCCAGTCAAAGAAGATTCAGGTTTCTAATGTGCAGCAATTGTATTAGTGAAAACTTATCAGTATTGAAGCAATCCTTAACACAATCCTCTTCCTCAATGCTGATACATTTCCATCTCCTTCACTAATGCAATTGCTGGACAATACTGGTGGGAGGGTGTGGGAAAAGAGACAGATAGGGGGATAGATCAAGCAGGTTTGGGGATGGGAAATAATTAAATCAGGAAGCCCTCTCTCTCTGGCTTTTCTTCGCAAACGAAGATTCAGGAAGGATTCATCCCACGCTTTCTGCAAGCGCGCTGATGACGGAAAAGGCCAATCCGAGATAAACAAGTCCGGTTGCAGAAAGCACAGCAGAAGGTCTCCTTGGGTGATGTTTCTGGGTTGTGATTCTTTCTGTGTTGTCATTTCTCTTCAAGACTTGTTCGGCATGAGTTCTCAAATAAGGCTGTAGCACTGTGGATAGTGTGTCTCCATGCCCCCCGATGTGAGGCCAGGGCGGACCATTGTTGGTGATCAATTTGGCCGAGCCTGAGATGTTGTTTCAGGGAGTCCTTGCAGCATTTTTTTTTTTGAGCATTCCTCTTACGCTGACCCATGGCGAATTCACCGTAGAGTACTATTTTTGGGAGGCGGTGGTCCTCCATCCTAGAAACGTGCCCTGACCAGCGCAGCTGTGTTCTCAATATCATGGCCTCAATGCTGGTGATCCCTGCTTGCTCAAGGACAGCAACATTCGTCACATAGTCAGTCCAGTGTATATTTAGGGTTGTGTGTATACAGCACTGATGAAAGCGTTCGAGGACCCTTAGGTGGTGACGATAGGTGACCCATGTTTCCGATCCATAAAGGAGAATAGACAGTACAATGGCTCAAGGAAGGGAAATAGTCAGATCGAGTGAAAGGCTGAAGGTATGAAAAGAGACAGATGGGGTGGGGGGAAATAGATTGGTCAGGCAAGCGAGGAAATAGATTGGGCAGCGAAGGGTGGCAGATGAAAAGAGACAGGTGGGGTTGGGTGGGGAAATAGCTCAGGTAGGTGAAGGGATGGTAAATAAT
Source organism: Gambelia wislizenii (assembly GCA_030847615.1). NCBI lineage: Eukaryota > Metazoa > Chordata > Lepidosauria > Squamata > Crotaphytidae > Gambelia > Gambelia wislizenii. The sequence continues at coordinate 155,372,785 of JAUMIR010000004.1, forward strand.
CAGACTGGGCAGGCAAGCTGGGGGGGGAAATAGGTCAGGCAGTGAAAGGGTGTGCAGAAGGAAAGAAGTGGGGTGGGTGGGGTGGGGGAATAGATCATATAGTAGAGGGGTGGAAGAAATAGTCAGATTGGGTGGTCAGGAGGATGCAGAAGCAAGGGGAAGAGAAATGGAGAGATGTGGAAAAACATACCTACTCACCTCACATGACTGCTGCTATGAAGCAGAAGAGCAGAACTGAAGCCGAAGAGGACTTATTGCACAGAGGCAATAATGGAAAGGCAGTACTATTGAAGGCCTATTGATGGGTTACCCCATCAATGAAAAGGTGCCCTTCAGCAATGGTTTGAAGCAGATTAACAATAACACAGACATAACATTGTGTAAGGAACGGCTACATACACTATTATCCTGCTCTAATACCACTGGTAAAGCCTGGTGTGATGATCTCCAAAGTCAAACAAGTACAGACTTATGACTAACAGGGGTGAGGTCTGGAACAAAAACCCACTGTTAATATGATATGGGGTAGAAATTCAGCCTAAACATATTCTAAATGGCAAGTAAAAAGCAATGGTTATTAGTCTTATAATATATTAGGCATATACTGTAGGTAACAATAGATGTAGAATATAAATAAATCCTGCCAAGAAAACCTGGAATTGGGTTGCCATAAGTTGGAGCTGACTTTAATAAACATTACAACAGATATACCTAAGTCAATACAGGTACATTCCCAGACTTACCACAGTTATGCGAAGCCATGTATAATAGCAAACCACCATATTATACCATAAAATGACACCGGAGGACCTAGAAAATGCCTAGAAACTATCTTCAGCATGACTCTATGGTCCTCCAGTTGCCTGGAGAGATCTTTTTCCCCAATCGCAGGTAAGTGAAACCACGGGTACCGATCCCACATAAACTTGGGGTGATCTGTATATTACATTTGTTTTAAATAGAAGAAATATATTTTTGTTCTTACTGTTTCTATGTATATTTTGAAACATCTAGACCCACTAAGACAAGGTTATGGGTTACCTTGCAGTGGAAGCGATGTAGTGGCTGGAAATGTACCAGTAGTGATCTTTCATATTATGGTGGTGGCACATGGAACACAAAAAATGTGCCAGTGACAGGACCCTATATACAAGGGTGGTTCATGGCTTCAGTCCCATGCTGGGGGAAAAGCTGGGTTACAAATGAAATAAATGAATAAATAAATAAATAATCTGTGTCAGTGCTTTGGCTTAGTGAGGAAGGGGTGGATGCTCTCCACAGAACTAGAGGGGAGAATACTGTCTCTCAGTAAAGAGAGAGTGGGAAAATTTGCCTGTTCAAGAAATGGGGAAAAAGTAGTGGTGGAAATATAATTTTAGAGTTGTAAGGGGGATTGTGAGAAATCCAGACCATACTCTTCTCAGGCAAACAGAGACCTGGAGATTCAGCATAATCAGCTTCTCTCTTTTCACTCATCAGATACAACAAAAATCAGATTCACATCATGAAGTACAATGCATCTGTCTTGTGAACATAGCTCTCACTTGCTAGATAGGGGCAACACCATTGGCTGCATATTTTGAGAATCTTGAGTATGTCAGTATGTACAGTGTAGTGTAGCGGTTTGAGCATTGGACTACAACTCTGGAGACCAGGGTTCAAATGCCCATTTGGCCATAGGAACTCATTGGGTGATATTGGGCAAATCACACTCTCTCAGCCTTAGAGGATAGCAAAGACAACCCCCTCTGAACAAATCTTCCCAAGAAGCCCCCATGATATGTTCACCTTAGTGTTTCCATAAGTCAGAAACAACTTGAAGGCACTGAGCAACAACAACAACACTATGTAACCAAGGTAAGCCCTTTAGCATGGCATACTGGACTTCTATTGGGTGAAGTATGGTGCTGAGTCACAAAGTTCCTTAAGCATCCACAGTTCATGTGGACCTGTTCATCCAAATATTTAATTTGCTATATCCCTAAAACAATGGCCATCTTTAATATTTTTAACTCAGATTACAAAGCTTGTGGCAAATTGTTTTGAACATGCCATGCTGGATATGGGAAGACAAAATACCAGTAGAAATAAAAGGACTTTATCTCAATCCTACTCCAAATTTCTATTGCTAGAAAAAACTCCCAATGGTTTTTAGTGCACCTGATTGAATTCTCAACCACTATACCAAAAGGAAGCCTCCTGTTAATCTGCAGAGCAGTTCTACCTGTATACTCAGATAACATTGGCATTGGGAACTCTGAGGTACCCAATGCCCTGAAGGAGTTACGATGGGCCAGGTGGAAGTGAGGGAGAAGTAGTATTTTTTTGTGCCTTTCCTCTCCTCCCCAGATGTTTTCCCTACATTTAGAAATGGATCCCTCACATTATATAGACAAATGGGATGGAGTTCAAGCTCACAAGTTTGAGGGCATGTCCAGGGAGTGAAGGAAAACTGTGGCTCCTCTGGATCCACATCCTTTCACAGACTGCTTCCCCAACACTTTCTTGGAACATCTTGGTTTTCTTTGCCGTAGATATCTCTTCAGGGGTTGGGAAGGAAGATCTGATGTCTCCCTTCTAAAAGAGGAGCTCTCCCTCTGTTTTTGGTGAGGAAGATATGATATATCTAATGGCTCTTTGAACAACCACAGGATTTCACTAATTATTTGCAGTTGGCAGTTAAATTACAAATAATTAATTACCAAGGCTCAAATCTGTAGTATGTGGGGAAATAATCATTGTAATGTAAAAGCAATCTTGTGTACCTCATTCACAATCTTAGATAAGTCTAGGGTTTTTCCCTGCATGCATTTTGTTCTCCCAAAATTCCCTTCTCTTACTTCACTGGGCACTTCTAGCCAACTAGAAGTGCTGGGAGATTCACACATGACCGAATTTGAATTTTATTGCTTTTGTGTAACTTGTTTTCTTCTGAATCTGACTCTCCTTGAGAATGGAGGCATCTTAAGCTTTCCTGTAACCATGCCATGATGCATCGGAACCCAGCCCACGGCTGGTGAGTCTCTCTTACCCATTCTTAGTCAGTTAAGGACTTTTTCTTATGTTTGTTTTAGTATGTAGATTGAGACTGATATACCTTCAGTAAACTTTGTTTTGCATTTTAAACTGACTCCTTTGTTTTGTAATGAGTCTAATTTAACTGGGGGATCCCAGATCTCTGAATACACTTTCAAATGATAATAGAGCTTAAGTCTGCTTCTTAATCGCACTCTGCATAAAGCGTGAAGTCAAATGTGACTGAATGATTTTACCTTTTTAAAAAGGAAATACTTCTTGTTGTTTTTAAAGGACTAGATCCTGGAATTTTTCAATGCAATTTTATTTTTAGACTCATTACCTTCCTACAAAATCCTATTCATAGTCCCAACTGGAACAGACCCATTCAATCAATGGGATTTGCCTACCTGTTGACTCATCATTCAAGAATTGATTCAGTGGGTCTACTCTAGGTGAGACTAACCAATAGGACTGAAGCCACTGGCTCATTGTTTGCAGTAAGTGCAATTCCTATCAGTAAGTTTTCAGTAGGTCTGTATTTTAATTCTGCATACTGGATTTATTGACAAAATAGTTTGAAGAAACTTAAGCAGAATTTTTCAAAAAATCAGGAGAAAATCAGACACTTCTCTTACTGATGGAGAAACAGAGGGATGCATTTGTTTGTAGGAATGCAAAAGACCAAGACTACTAAGGACATTTTCAGACGATCCTTGCCATGCAAGGATCACCCAGGACAGTTTTGTCGCAGCAGTGCAGCAGGGGGTTAATTTCGGACGCCGCCATCCCTGCTGCGAGATCGTCCGTCCCCCTTGCACTTAGGCTTGGAGCCTGCCACACTATATTCGGCAAGATTTTATTCACGGAGATTGTCTGTGAATAAAATCTTGCCGAATATAGCACGGCAGGCTCCAAACCTTAGCGCAAGAGGGGCGGACGATCTCGCAGCAGGGACGGCGTCGTCCAAAATTGACCCCCATGCTGCTGCGACGAAACTGTCCCGGGCGATCCTTGTGCGGCAAGGATCATCTGAAAATGTCGTAAGCTGGTTGTGAAAAATAGAAAATTATAGAAAATGAAAAATGTTTGCATATGGGGACAGCCACATGTATAATGCCAAATCAATGCTGTTTTCAAGACATTAAAACTAAATATAGTGCAGCTGCAGTCCAGCATTAAGATAATATATCTCAGTGTGAAGTTCTGGGTTGATTATGTGCATTCAACTGTTTTTGTCCTCTGTGTTGTCATTTCTTGGCTTCCTTAAATAAAAAGCAGAAAAGCTGCATTAAAAAAAAAAAAAAAAAGCTCACAAGTTTTCTAAAATGTATATATACACACAAGCCAGGTGCTGCAGTAATGAAACTTGCTGCAAAGAGTTACACTGGCATTGGACTAGATACTAGTTTCAAGTTTTATTATGTTGCACATTATAGGAAGACGCTTATTAGGTTCTAGTGTGCTATCCATATCCTGCAGTTTACTTATATACAGGTCACACACACCCCTGTATCTGTGGGAGATACATCCTGGATGTACTGCCTGAATACAGTACTGTATGAACTACCATAAATACAAGAGAATTACACTGGTGGACCTAGAACTGGTGGATACAGTGTGACTGTATGGTCAGCTTCCGACCGAAGTTGACCATAGAGTTGCACTGGAGGACCTCCTGATACCTAGGGAGACCACCTCCAGCACAACTCTGTGGTCCTCCAAATGCCTAGAGACCCACTTCCCCAAGAGTAGGTAAATGAAACCATGGATACCAAGCCTGCATAATCCCACATCCACTCTACAGCATATTAGAGGTTTTCTTAGAGCAGAGCAGACAGTCCTGGTTTGGGAACACAGAGGGGATGTCTCTGTGGAGGAGGTTAATTTGGATACACAGGAGGTAGATATTTGGAAGAATGTGACATTTTATGAGTTTCGAACTACAGAATCAGTTTGAAGCTCTTTCCCTTATCAGTGAAGCTGTTCATGCCTGCCTAGACGGGTGATTCCCAAGTAAGTGGCACAGTGAGTAAGCACAATGAGGGGAAGGGTGCCATGACAGTGGCAGTTCCTTTCTCTCCCTGGCCATGACACACCTCCCTACTGTGCTTACTTTGCTGTGTGCTGCTTACTTGGTAGTCACCCCTTCCAGGCCCTGCCTAGAGCAGTGATTCCCAAGTACACAGCACAGTGAGTAAGCATGACAGAGGGAGTGCCGTGACAGCAACAGTTCCTTTCTCCCCAGCCCAGGGGAGAGAAAGAAACTGCCACCGCCACCGTACACTTTGCCGTCATGTTTAATTCCCTGTGTGCCACTTACTTGGAGGTCACCATTTCTAAGCAGACATTAATCTCAACAGCACTTTGTGCCTGCCTAGAGGGAGTGATCCCCAAGTATGCTGCACAGCGAATCAGCATGGCAGAGGGGTGCTGCAATAGCAGTGGTTCCTTTTTCTACCTGGCCCAGGGGAGAGAAAGGAACTGCTGTCAACATGGCACACCCCACACCATGCTTACTTTGCTGTGCCACTTACTTGGGGCCCATCCCTTCTAGGCAGGCATGAACCAGCACATCATGGCAGTTCCTTTCTCTCCCCGGCTCAGGGAAGAGAAAGGAACCAACACCATGCAGCAGAAGTCTTCAGTTGACAATGGCCATCAACTATGCCTGCCACCCAATCGCCCATGAGACCTCAAATGAGATCTGGCAATGAGATCTATCATATAAGGGCCTGCCCACACCTGAAATAAGTGTGGTGGCAGCAGGGAAGGCTTTTACTGGGATGTGGACTACTGTGGTGGCCTTGCTATCTGGCTGGCCATTGTTATTATTTGTCTCATTTCATGATGTACTGCTAAAATTAATTCTGTTGTAGAGAGAAGTGGGGTGTTAAAAATCATCTGCACCAGGTGTCAAATGTACTAGGTATGCCACTGCCCATTTAAGAAGTAGATGAATTTCTCTAGAAAATTTTCTTAGCGACTGGAAATCTAAGGAAGTTCTAAATAAACTAGGAGACTGTGATGTAAGATACTTGAAAAGATGAATGTTGTAAGGATGAGATTTAAAGATTGTACTTAACATAAAAGAAGTTGAAAATATTGGTAAAATAATATTAGTTAAGAGAGAGGGAAAGTCACAGTATGCACTATGTTTGTAATGTTTAAAATGTGTTTGCAGCTGTGTGTTGCTGTGAAATGTATGTTGTTTAGTGATATGTTTAGTATGTTGTAAAATGTTATATTGCTATATATGTTGTATGAAAATCAATACAAATTATAGTGCAATAAAATAATAAAAAAATAAAAAAGTAGATTAATTTCTTCAGTTCCTTCTCTAACAGCACTCCAGCTCCAGTCCTCCAGAAATGAGGGCAGCATTTTCCTTCTTTGTCCAATGTCCTCCTCATTTGTCCTCTCACTCTGCCCTGTCTGGTAGCACTCTAGGCAGATTCAGCCACAACCAGGTGAGCACAAACTAAACAGCCAAGATGCCGGATAAAAAGAAAGCTCAGCTATCTGTGGGTCTGTTTGTGCTTAAATTCAGCCTCCTGCTACAGCCTACTGGAAAGTGGAGTCTCCCTGCTTGTGCATGCTGCTCATATCACCTCTGGACATGCAGGTGCTTCCTCTGATTGGTGGGGGCCTATTCAAATGTTTTGTCCACATTATTAGGTTGCAATAACTATAACTGACATCCATCCCAGATCTGACCAGAAGGGGCACTGGAAACTTCCCTATACCCTGTGATATGTATGGCATCAATTTCTGACTGAATACAAACAGGTTTTCCTCAAAGGTAGGCACCTAGTCTACACCTGAATCCAAATACTGGTTTGATAATTTTACTGATGTATGTCTTTCTTTGCTTTCTCACATTAAAAGTATGCAAAAGAATCGTGGTGCCGTTTCATCTCAGCCATGGACAGTCCTCCATGGGATGAAGCCATCATGTCCTAAAGACCATTCCCGTATTACCTGAAAGCTGTTTGGCAGTAAGAGGTAAGTTGGCTAAGCAATGCTTCATTATTTTCATGCTTCAGAGTGTTCTGCAGGGCAGTCTAGTTTAACATTCTGCTCTGCCTGTATAAATTCTAATAGGATGAAAACTCATATAGTGATCTGGTCAATATAAACATAATCTCATCCCATACAGTTCTTTCCTGGGCTACTGGGAGAAAATATCAATTACTGATACCTCTCCTCTCCCCCTCCCCCTATTTCATGCTTGGACCTAAACAGGAAGTTACCTAATCCAACACTTAAGTGGACCAGTGAATGGTGTTACTGGCCAAAGAAAAAGCAGCAAGGAGGAAAAGATTAGCCACTTCTTACTCTTGATTGACCATCCTTCTATTCTGAAGGAGGAGAAATCCATCCCACCAAAAGCTGGATAAGTACCATTCTCTTGAGTTCAATGAAATGCAAATCTTCAGTGTAAAGGATCTTAGAACATGTATTATCATGGGCAGAACCTTCTTATCAGTGTGTTTTTGGTGCACATGTCTGTTTTTCAAGCTTCTTTGTTGAAATGCAATTTTAGGCTCATGCTGAGACATTGCAATATTGTTCACTGCAAGAAACTATTCTGTTCTGCCTCAAAGGCGATACATTTTTATGTTTAATTTTACCCAGGGTATCTACAACACTTGTTTATGTCCTTAAAATGCCTTTTAAAGAGATTGATTTCAATGCTTTGCCAGTAAATCCTGCTTCGAAGATTTAATTCGATCATTTATGCAGCAAGACAGAATTTACATCTCAGTTTGGCAGCTCGTACGTCTGTTAGGTATACTACAGCTGTAGTACCATCCAGCTGAATGCATGAGGATGGATACATATATCTTTTATTCATCCCTCACTAATGTTTTAATTATGTCATTTTACTTAAAGTTTTATCACCAGCTCCAGATATCACTTTAGCCTGAATGACTGTTGGGAAATGTTGCATCTACAGTAAATCAAGTTCCTATAAATACTTTTTTTTCCCTGTGTAAAACAAGAGAAGGCAGTCAACTCAAATATATAAGTAACATATGATGCATGAAGTCTCACATGATGCATTGTCTTCCTCTATGGGGATGTTTTAAGTTCTTACAAAGCAAAACACATGGAACATGTTACTGGCACATATTAATAGTTCTTCCCCCTTCCTCATCCCCATGGGGGTGGGCAGGCGATGATGCAGTGGGGAAACCAAGGAAGGGAGAAGTGGGTGAGAGAGCCATGCCTTCCTTGGTCCTGCAGGGGCAGGCAGGGCAGTGGCCGTGGGTAAACTGAGGAAGGGAGAAGAGGGTAAGAGAGCCCTCTTCCCACTTTTTCATCCCACAGGGGAGGGTGGGTGGCAGCAACGGCAGGACAGGGGGCAGGGAACTGGCAAAGGAAGAAGAGGAGGAGAGAGCCCTCTTCCATTCTCCACCCCCTACCCCCGCAGTGGTGGTGGTGGCAGCAACAGTGGCCAGGTGGGTGGTGGGAATGACAGATGTCCTCCTCCCTTCCCAATCCTGATTGCTTGGCAGGGATTGTAGGTGCAGGTGCTTGCCTTTCTAGAAAGCCCCATCCCTGCACTTGTCTGGCCAATCAGATTTGTGCTTCCTCTCATTTGGGCAAGTGAATCAAATCAACTCACTTGTCCTAATGAGCAGGAATGTGCACCCCCTCATTTTTTTTTTTTTTTAAAAAAAAAACAGAAATGGGGAAAGCTGTGAAGGCTTTTCTGGCTTGGTTTTTGGCCTTATTTTGACCCCTCCTTCAAAATATGGTGAAATCATATGGAATGCCATTAGGACAGGTAGGAGTCTCCTCACATACCGAGAGAATTTTTTTCATCATTTGGACAACCCCCATGTCTTCACTTGTCCATTTTTGGTTAGCCTTTCTGTAACTCCTTCTGTCAGCTCCCTCATTATTGTCCAAATATCTGTCATTGGAAAGTGTGAAAAACAGTGTATAGAGCTCTACTCACCTCTTGAGATCACCATTCATGTCTTTGGAGAAGAAATTACCCTTTGTTCTCCAAGTCCCCAGGCCCTTTCATACTACACAATTATGGTGATATATTCCACTTTGACTGCCATGGCAATATCCTGTGGAATGTTTGTAGTTTTGTTAGCCATTAGAGGAGCTCTTTGGATGATTATTCTAAATTCCCTTGCCTAAATGGAAATTCCCAGAATGACATAGGATGATGCCATGGTAGTTAAAGTGGAATGATCTCTCTATATCTAATTCTCTTGGGTATGTTGCCATTCCCAGTGTGCTGATTGGCTGCTTAGGAAACATACTCAACCAATTGTAGTACTCCATTGGCTGGTGAATGAGCAGCTTGAGAGCATTTTTCAGCACCACCTCCTTACCCTACAGCCATATCTTTGCTCATTGAGCTGTAGTAACTAAATACTGAGCCAGCTCCCCCTACTGTCTTAACATGCATACATGGGGGGAAATAATTTTGCTTTCTATGCATCCCTCACCCTCTTCTTCTTTTTTCTCTTGTCCAACTTACTGGGTAGGTTTCCCCCCTTCTTCCACACTTCACCCCTTCTGCACCCAAAAACTTGAGTACTTTCCCCCCCTCCTTTTGTCAGGGTAATATTGCTTTAAGTGCAAAAGGAAAAATGTTGGAGCAACAGACCACAGAGCATGTGCTTCTCCAGTGCTTGTTCTATAGAGACTTATGATCTGATCTCATCCAGCCAATACGTTGCAAATATCCTGGGTGCTCTGAGCAGTTCTATGCTGCCCTGCTATTCTCTGACACTAATCCCACTGTAACATATCAGGTAGCTAAATTTTGCACAACAGCAATCAAAGTGAGATGAGCAATGATCATCACCATGGATTAGTATATTATGGATTGTTTTTCTGATATTTAAACACCTACAAGATATGTAATATGCAATTTTACTCTGTTTTACTTTACTTTGCTTATGACTTTTAAATGTTTTAAACATTTTTATATGTTTGTATTTGCAGTAAGTGCTGGTTCTTGTTTACTGGTCTTTGACCATAATAAATATTTACTACTACTACTACAAACCACAGACTAGCACAGGTGAAGTGGATTTGTTCATAGCTGTGGCTATGCAGAGGCATGACTAGCAAACACTCCTACATGGGTTGGTGTCATGGAGAAAGAGGAGTGTTGATCGACATTGGAGAAATCACTGTTGAGTTTATTAATGAGGTTTGCTGTGTATATACTGTATTTGTTTATATTGAAACTGAAGATAAAGACCTCCAGATATTTTTGGATGAACCTCACTGTCTGTAAGACTTATTGTGTGTGAAAGTGGGTCAGAGCTGTGAAACAGCTGCTAGCTGAAGCCTTTGTTTTTGTGCCATTTCTGCTGAGTAATCCTGCTGTTTTGGCTATTCCTGGGTTAGTTTGTCTCTAGGCTGTGCCAGGTGCCTCTCAGTGAGCCTATATTGAGTGAACACCTTCTGCCCCAAGGAAATTACGGGCTGCAAAACAAAAACAAAAACCTGGAAAGAGGTGGAAAGGAGGTGGAAGGCTGCCCTGGGGTTCCAGGCCCTCTTTTTCCTCCTTAGGAGACCCCTTGAGGTCCTCTGGCCACCCCTGGCTCTGCTTCTCATGTGGAGAAAGGCTTTATTTGCAAATGCTGCACCAGATGGGCTCCTGTCTGCTAAAAAAACACCTCCAGCTGGTGGGAGAAGCCAAAGCCAGCAAGGGAAGGGGAATAGAATGGAGCAAAGTGGGCTCTCATTGGCCGCCAGCCTCCCCCCAATGGGAATCCAGCATGCTGCCCTCGAAGGGCAACTGGTGTCAGAGCAGAAGGATGAGGCTCCACAATCTATGGGTGGGGCAAAGATGAGCCAAAAGAATCAAGAAAAAGTTCTGCCCCTTGCTAGAGAGACTCCTTCACTCGCTTTTCTATTTATTTCTGTTTTAACAAGCAGTGGACAAGGATCCCTGGAGTCCTCTTCTCTAAATGAGGCAGAGCTTTTGCATGCTACTTTTGCCAAGTATCTAGACCAGTGGTTCTTAACCTGGCATCTGGAGACCCCCAGAGGTCCCCCCTCACAGGGGGTCCGTGAAGGCTTGAAAGCTGCTCAGACCAACTCCTGTTTGCAGTGGAGTGGCCATGTGACAGGAGACAAGGCAAAGGCTGGCTGTCTTGGCCTGCACATTGCCATTCAATTCACTCCAGCCACAAACATGCAGGAAGAAGCAAGAGAAAAGTCTTCCCTCCCATTCCAGTGCCTCTGAGGGAAGATTTCATGGATGATATTATTATTATTATTATTATTATTATTATTATATTGTGATTATTATTGTTAGGGTTGTAAATCTTGAGTTAAATCTTGGGGACCCATGGCAACAAAAGATATTTAAAGGGAGTCCCTGGTAAAGAAAAAGTTAAAAGGGACTGGCATAATTGTATTAGTATTAGTATTAGTATTAATGTTAGTATAGGTGTGCCTGGCATAACATACACCATTATGTGCCCTGCTGGGATTTCAAGTGGTGGTTGCAGCATGGAGTTTGGAGTGGCAGTGTTCCTTTCACATGGTTCAGCTACATGGTATTATTTTAGGAAAAAAATATTGAATTTATTTACATGTGGGTGGTCATTGGCTGAAGGAGTGAGAGGAGGGAGGGACCCTTGTGAGACTGGGGGTGTAGATGCAGATTGAGTGGTAGGGGTGGATTGTGAGGTGGACAGGGAATTTGCATGTGGGTGGTGATTGGCTGAGGGAGTGAGGGGACTGGTTGGGTATGTTTTCTAAGCCACCAGTCAGCACACTGGGAAAGGAAACATACCCAAGCCATATGTGTGTGTGTGTGTGGTTTATTTTGTAAGAACTGAGTCAGCATAGAACGGAATTTTGTTGTGCTAACTTTAACACTCCTGTAATGTAATTCAAATGTTAATCCTACAATAGTAGACCTTTTGCTCTTCTGAGACCTGAAAAGAAAACTTTTTCCACAGCCCACTTTCCACTCTGGCATCCTTGTTGCCTTGTTTGTACACTCTGACTTACCATAGGTGTACCTTTTCCAAATGGACATTTTATTACTCCCTCTACTAAACAAAGAATGTTATCAGACCAGGCAAATATGGCATCATAACTACGCCTGATTAACGTGAAAGGGCGCACATATCAAATGATATTGTCCCAAACCCATTCCTTTTTATCGATGGGCCAAGCCGTCAATAGATCTGTTCTACTATGTGCCAGCATAGCCAGTGTTTGAAACCTCGCACCATTGTGCTCACATGAATACAGCATCAGTGACAGAACACTTCTGGGTGAGATCTTGACAGCCAGGTAGGGAATGCTCTTTTTATTATACACACACCTGGTGTACATGGGAATTTAAAATGTGTTTCTGTGCTTGTGTCTATGTTTTATCTTTGTCTTGCTTTAATTTTTGAATTTACTGAGCTTGTGTCTTCTCATGAGAATCACTGAGATTTGGGACCCAGAAGTAAACAGCACTCCATTTGTGCTCTGTTACTGCTGGGACTGCCTTTCTGATGCCACTGGAGGTAGATCTGGTAAAGGGGGTTCTTTTGCCAGCATAAATACTTTTCAAAATATGCCAGCAAAAGAATGTTTCTGGAGTGTGGTCTGATAACGTCCAAAGTTAACAGAAATAAGCACTAGCCATTTTTCAGGAGAACATGATGTAATTAATTCCTCACACACCTGAATTATCTGCCTCTGGCTTTTTCCTCCACCACTGACCAAGAAGGTGCTGGGTTGGAATGGGTTTTAACCCTTCCCAATGCAAAGAAGTGGATATTCATCTGCAGTACCATGGATATGAATGGACTCCAGCAGTGGGTGAAAGTATCCAGGCATGGAAAGATAGAGAGGGAGAAGTGTGAAGATCATAGTGACAGAGAACTATTAACAGCTATTTTTGTTTAGTGTTTGGGTGTAGATTCTCAAAAAAACCATTTCAAGATAGAATAACTGCACTCACAGTGAAAGTGTAAATGTCATTTTCTGTGGTCAAAGAAGGAAGGGCATGAGCTCCTGCCATTCCTGAAAATATTATTTGGGCCATTACTTAAGATACAGAGTTCTGTAGAGATTATACTTTGTCACAGTAGAATTCCTAGAGTATGATAAGCTGCTTCTGAGAAGTGCATCTCTCTACTGCTTCTGAGAAGTGCATTTAGAGGCGAATAAAAGGAGAATTCCTGTGGTTGCTGACAAAGTTTGGGAAAATACTTTGGTTAATGCAGCAACAAAACTGAGGCATCTTCTATTGTATTTTCTAGCCACTCTTGCCAACTACCTTACCTCTGCTGGAGAAACAAGCCAGAGATACAGCACAGTTCCAGATGTGGATATCATGTCAAACCAAAATGTAAACAAGCCAGAGAGCATCAGCCAATACACCTTAAGTTCAAACTTCAGAATCAGAGAGATAAAATCTATATCCATATTATTATATGCTGCAGTTTCTATAAGAGCCCAGAAAGAGGATGGTTTTCCCTTTACGATATAAAATTATATTAAATGCTATCGCTATTTAATATATGTTATATTAATTGACTTACCAAACATTTATATATTAAGCATATTTCAATAGAGAGAAGGGTTAAAATATAGTTTTAAAAAATGCTGTGACTTACCATATATGTGAATGTTTAATTCCCACCTAGCCAATCAAGGAGGGGCACCCAGGGTCAGTTTAAGGGCCCTGCAGCACCTGCAGCTGCAGGGGGCCACATCATTGGGGGGGAGGCATCGTAAACACCTCCTGCAAAAACATTATTAGCAATAATCTGAATATCCTGTACTGTGAATAGGGACCTCAGATAAATATGTGCCCCCCAAAAAATAAAGCATTTCAGGGGCCCAAAAAATTCCTTAAACTGGCCCTGGGGGTACCTCTGTTCTTCCAAATATGCAGCTCCTTCCTAGCTTCTCCCTATTTCACACATCATATTTTGTTTCCTCAATCAGTACAATGCCTTAATGATGTTATTTTCAGCAGTACTTCTATAACCAGATAAATACATTGGCCAAGATTCTGCATCCTCAGGCCTAACTAGGATGGAGCTTCATCATCATAGAGGGGTAGCATCTGACACCATCTCCCACCACCACAACCCCCTTATCTTTTTGGCTGGGCATTGCCCAACTAAACAGTTTCTGAAGCACTGGAGTTTGGGGCTGAGAAATGCCATCTGCAGAACTCTTCTAGTCATGCAGCACATTGAGAGCAGGAAGATGGAAAGGGCCCTTGAGGTCCTCCCTCTTTCCATGTGCCGTGAGAATGGGACAGTGCAGCAAATGCAATTTCCCAGCACCCTGATCTGCAAGCACCTTGAGAATCGTTCACTTGGGACACATGTCTAGATGGGGTCATTGATGACTGTAAATGTGAATCCCCAAATAATGAGATCTAAGACCGGCTTTTGATCTCATAACTACTGACCAATATCCAAGGATTCCAGCCTGTGTATCTGTGTATTGTGATCACATAGATGGTTCCAAGATCTCAGGGACCGGAAGCAAATCTCAGAATCTTGGCCCTTTCCCCCTAGCCTTAGGGCAAGGAGAGGATTCCCAGAGAAAGAACATTGTATTAAGATTTTTTTAATTAAAAAAAATAACTTTGTATTGTTCACCACTTGAGGTGACTTGAGCAGTTGCTCTAGACTCCAGGTTTCTGCCTGACCACCTTCTTTCCTCTCTCCTCCCCTTTTCAGATTGTCTCAAGCTATGGCCACCACTAAGGCTCAAATGGAAGGGAGTGAGGAAATACTGAGCTGCCTCAGAAATGGCTGCATCTGGATTTCCTGAATATGGTACTAGAAAGGTTGAAAATCTTAATTTCCAATCCAAGAAATATTTTCTCATTTTTATTTTTTATTTTTTGGTTTCTGTAGTTGATTAATTATCTCTTCAGAACCCACATAGATCGTCATAGGCCTCACGTTTCTACTATGAAACATATGTTTCATTTTTTAAAAGAATATAAATAAAAGTACAGAGATACAAAGTATCTTCAGCTGAATTAAAGATAAAAAAAACAATTTAGCTACTTTACCAATATAATTGACAAAGTCAGCACTTTAAAAAGATATCTAGGGTTTCAGTGGCTCTTCTAGGCAGAAATTTTAACTGTAAATTTTCTACCTTAGTGTTAATTTTATTATATATTTATTTCCTTGTCAATATATTAAAATTTCCTTGTCAATATATTAAAAGTTCAGATTGCCTAGCAAAATTCAAACAGAGTGGGAAAAATAGATATTGGAAAGTCAGAACAATAATGGAAAAGAACTGAAGGAATCCACTTACCCTAATGTTTTGGCCTGTAAGCATGGTCCTGTTTTCTTTTTTTATCTCTCCATATTGCATCTAGTTTGCTTTCAGCATTTAGCACATAATTGTTATTGTTATTCTCATCTGATGAGGAGATTCTTATCACACAGAACGTAAAATGTATGATAAATAATACATAAAATGCCCATTTATGTATCCCTAGACAATTGTGTACTCCTCCATAGTTTACTTTGCTACAAAGGTTTGTAACAAAATATTATTCTAACCTGTTGCATAAGAAATTTCTCTTTAATACTCTTGCAAGATCTGTATTGACATCAAGTAAAAAGCCCTGGGGAAACAGAATGTTTGCTTGTGAAGCTGGAAACGTAATGTGAAGACACTGCATAACAGCAGAATTCATAAATCAGGTAATTGCAATGATTCTCATGTATGTATTCTTTTCTTGGAATAACACTGCATGCTGAGCCATTATTATGGCTGAATGGCATATTTCTGTAATAATTCACTTCCAAACAGGAGATTTTAGCGTGGGTTATTGTGCGGATTTTGTAGGATGCTGTGCAGTGTTGAATTCTCCATGGGATACATGTTTTTGCTAACCTTTCAAATAATAGGCCTAATAAACACAAAGATGGCACTAATCTACCCACCTCAGCAGTTATAGAAACTCACTTTTCCATTCTCTTCTTGGGTATTTTATTATAAAGATGAAATTTGAAATACAGGCAATCATTCCCTTATCACAGGCAGGTAGAAATAAAGGTGTATTGTTGTTAAAATGTTCCTACTATGCATTCATTATTTGATGAGGAAAAAAAACCTACCAAAAATTTCAGGATGGGCAGTCATTTGTGCTGTAAATAAGAGAACTTTAAAACTAGGCCTAAAATTGGAGGCCAGTGTTGCTGGGTATCTCCTGAAGTGTGTCTGCTGCTCCATTGCAGTGGCAATTTCAATACCACTTCCTAACTAGGGATGGTAGTCTTCATTCATTTGTTCTTCCATGCAGTAATGAAGCATTTCAAACGTTTCCTCCCACTGGCTGTAGTTAAAAGAGTTTTTGTGCATATTTTTTTAAATTGCATTTTGGGACATTTTTGCAAATATTTCCTTTGAGTAAAAAATATTGGCTGACATTCACTATCACAGTTATGAATGCATAACCTTGAGTGACACATTTGTAATTGTTCATGATACCTGCATAGCCACAATAGTGGCCTTATTGCCACAATCATAAAAAACTGTCCTCTCAGGACTTTATTGGATTAACCATGCAAAAACATTTCTGTCCCACCAAAAGCTAACAGTGTACTTGTCCTGGCAACATAACCATTTCTTTCATACCAACCTTCAAAGCATCAATAAGCACCCCCAGCATTAATGGAGCACGAACGGAGCGCCATTCACTTCCATGCTTGTGATCCCAGATATTCTCTAGAGTAGACATGAACATGGAAAATTTAAAAAATACAGCAAAACAAAGACAGAAAATGTACACACAAGCACAGAAACACACTTTAAAACTTAAAAGTGAACCAGGGACATTCATAAAAAGAGCGGTCCCTACCTGGCTTTTGCGTTCTCACCCAGCAGTATTCTGGCATCGCCACTGAAATAATGAGAGGACAATGGTGTGAGGTTTCAAACGCTGGCAATACTGGCAAAAAAGTGTCATGGGAGATCTATTGATGGCTTGGCCTGTCAATAAAAAATATTGGTTTTTTGACCACAAAAGAATCGCAAAAGAATGACATTGTCTGAGATGTGCGTCCTTTTGCATCCATTAGACATTGTTATGATGCCATATTTGCCACATCTGATAAAATCCTCTAAAACTACTTTACCAGGCATCAGCCACACTGGGAGAAGGTGGTCCATTCTGCTAGCAATTGGGACACAGCATGACATTTCTACCTCTCTTCCACCAGCAAGGAAGATTGCAACAATCATAAGCAGGAGCCCTGTCCCACTTCCTTTAAACAGCTTTGCTCACTAGTGGGAGGGGTATGGAAATGGCTTCCACCTGCAGAATGGACCTCCTTCTCCCAGTGTGGCTAATGCCTGGTAAATTAAGTTTGAGGAGGTCAGCCCAGGAGATGCTACTTAGCTATACAAATGTAACTAAGTAGCAGTGTAGAATGCAAGCCATCTCCCCTCCCTGAAATCTCTATTTTCTGCACAAAATACTGTATTTTTATGTGCAATTCTTTTCTTTTCTTTCTTTTTTTCCTTTCTTTTTCTTCTAAAAATACCCCCAAATTCTAAAATCTTGCAATGGTCATTTTCTTCCCAACATGGTATCCTGATTTGTCAAGAAGAAGAAAACTCATGACCATTCTTTATACAGTGGGCTGTCTGTATCCATGGGCTCTGGATCTGAGGATTCAACCAACTGAGGTTGATAATAATAATAATAATAATAACAACAACAAATATTAAAATATTTAAAAATATTAAAAATATTTTTTAAAATGCAAAAAATACAGTATTTTTTTTTTAAAAAAAAGAGCAATGTGGGATGTCTCATGTCTGCCCCACCCTGTCTGGTGGCCTTGCAAGAGGACTGTGGCAGAAGCTGTTCTGTGGCACTCCCACTGCTCCTGAAGAACCACTGAGGTGGAGCAGGGGAGAGAGTGAGAAGGAGGAAGAGGGGGAACTGATTGTCAGGGTGGGGAGGAGAGGTTGGGGCTTGCAGGTATGTGCAGCAGTTCCCTTCAGGGTGCATGTGAGGGGAGTGTAGTGGAAGGGACTGGGTGGCATTTGAGCTTCAAATAAAGTCCCTTTATATAAGGGACTTGAGCATCCACATTTTTTGATATCTGGTGTGTGTGTGTCTGGAACTAATCCTCTGTGGATATGGAGGGCTGACTGCACCCCTGTTCTCAACCATCACCACTATTGCCTTCTGTGTCCTCTCCCCCATCATTCACTTCCCATTTGATAAAGAGCTGTTCTTTCTTCCTTCTTTCCTGCAGTTGATGATGATGGGATCTGAAGGGCCTGATCCACTCAAGTCCTGCTCAATTTAGGCTCAAAGAATACATGGAATTAAAACTAAGCCACTGATATTACAAATTATAGTTTTATTAATGTCAAGTAGATGAGGAAATGGCTGCAGAAGCAGAAAATATAAAGAAGGTATTCTTATGTCCCTTCAGTTGAATTCTGAGATAATTCTCAATGGCAGCAATAGCTTCCTGCTGCCTCCCAGAATCCATCACATGAAACATAAGTCTCTGGATTACAACTTGCCATCCAATTTTCAAAGGATGTATTGGCTACTGTCCTACATAAGAGAAGCCTGAAGGTGATTTATAAGAGAAAGACTCAAGGTAGCTGACAAATGAATAAAACAATTGTTAAAAACATAAAATGCACTATTAAAACAAATACATTTAAAAGAACATGGACACAAATCCATTAAATCAAAAATTAAAAAGTCAACGTATGCCTGGATAAATATAATTTTGTGAAATCTGGCTTAACTGCTAAAGGCTGACCTCAAAAGAGAAGATGTTGCCTTCTGGTGGAGTGAAAACAGAGAGCAGGCCAGCCTGGTCTCCCTTGGTAGGGTGTCCCATAGCCTGGGATCAGCCACTGAAAAAGCTCTGACTTATATGGCCTCCAAATATACCTCTGAAGATAGTGATAGTGAATGAAGCAAATACAAAAACAAATAATGACTGGCATCCTGTTTGGGATATACCACATATATGTTTCCCTTATGCTTGTGCATGTCTTTTGGGGGCACTTTGGAGGTTGGCATACACTTTCTCCCTCTACAGCACCTACAGCACCCCCTGACTTACTGTACAGCCTCTGAAGACCTCTTCTCTCCCCACCCCACCCTGTTAGCATATCCTCCTGTGAGATTTCATAAATGTACAAAATTGACACTTTTTGGAGTTATGGTGGCTGGGAACATTTGGGGTCCTGATGACCTGAGATGTGTCCAGAATCATAATGGTGGGAAAACCCAGATAGTATTATGCAGAAAATCCAGTCATTAACTGGTCTATGCTAATCCTTTGAAACATGCAACCAGTGACCATCCCTCACCCATACCCTGTGGAAATCTTTCTTATACACCCTACCTGTCCAAACATTAAAATTGTCACCAACCCCATCAAGTTTTGTCACTCCAAAACTAAGGCAATCAACCTGTTCTGTTCTGTTCTGTTCTGTTCTGTTCTGTTCTGTGAGAAAGCCATTCAGACTTTGTCATAACTAACACATACCTTCTGGGTATGAAATAGGATATAAATATCCTAGCTTTGAACATAGCCACATGTACCAGAGAGTGGATCTGCCGTTCTGTGTGTCACAGCCAGTGTATCATGGAAGGGCCTCACCATTCTTTTTCTCAACAGACCGGATTCTCCTTTTGCAACCTCAGACTCTGTCAGACTCCCTCCACTGCATAGATCTCTTTCTCCAAGGCTGGTAACTATCACCCCTGACTTCTCTCTATCCAACCCTTCAGCCTTTCTCTCCAATAGCCTTGTGTGATTCTAAAGAGTGTATGTCCTTTTACAATAGTTTATGTCTTGTGTTAATTTGAAGAAAATACTTTGCTTAATTTTAACTGGAGTGCTCTCTACAGTGAGTAAATGTAAATCTGAGGAAGTTGTTTTAGTTTTAATTCAGTTTTGATGCAAGTAATGGACTGGATGAGGGTTAATAAATTACATCTCTGGTCAAGACAAGGTGTGTGGTCCTTCATATTTGAAAAATACATCAGGGAGTAGAGATTCAGTGTGTGCTGGATAGGATTACATTCTGTCAGGGATGATGGGAGTTGTAGCTCTTCACCTCTGGCTCAAACTCACCACCTTTTTATACAGCAGAGCCAACCAGCTTAGATCAGTGGTTAATGCTTTTCTCCAAAGCAGCAGAGTTTCAGAGAATAGGCTGAAGATCCTGACAAACTCTCCAAGCCTTCTCACTCTTCTCCAGGTGTCTCCAAAATGTCTCCAGGAATCACCCAGGCAACTCAGTAGTTTTATATAAAACCTACTTTATTCTTCTATATAAATATACTATATGGTAAACAAATCACAATCTCTACACACTACTCCACAATATCTCCAAACTACTGCACCTCTACTCAACCACAAATACATTGGCAAACATTGCAATTTTATAGCCATTGTTTATCACCACCCACTAATTAGTTTCCACCCAGTGGGTGTGTACTTCCATTCAGATTGGTCCACATAGTTCCATCCATGCTTAAGACCAACCCATGTATTTCAACATTTCACCTTGTACACTTAATGATTCTCAGGTGTTTCCAATCTGCATTCAGTACCTCTGTCCTTGGCTCTCAGGCCTTCTAGATTACATTAGCAGTTTCACCTGTGTAGCCCCATAATTGCTCTTGCTTAGTCATTGTGACTTTCACATACATATTTTATTTCTTTCACTGTATGTCCCATGTTGCATTTTCCTTAACAATCCCCTCCGAAATAAAATATTGTATGTGTCTTACAATGTCATTCCAACCATTTGTGTCAGCCTTTCATGTTTTTCTGCTGTCAATGCTTTTGTGAACAAATCTGCTATGTTGTGTTGTGTCTCTATATATCTCAATTCTATTTCACCCTTCTGAACCATGTCTCGCACATTTTGATATCTTACACCAACATATTTTGTTCTGTTCTTCAAACTTTCAGTTTCAGCCATCGCTATGCATGACTGTGAATCTTCCAGAATTTCCACTGGTATCTTGTAACTTTCATTTAAATCATTTAGCAATTGCTTAATCCACTGTACCTCATTTACTATCTCATTCAAAGCAGCAAATTCTGCTTCTGTTGTGCTTAACGCTACATTAGTTTGTTTTCTACTTCTCCAAACTATTGGACTTTCACTATATTTAATTATCATTCCTGTAACTGACTTCTTGTCTCCTAATTCTGATGCAAATGAACTGTCTACATAACAATCTAGATCTGAACTACTGCTTCTTATTATCAATTTCCTATCTAAGGTTCCTTTCAAATATCTCAATAAATGTTTTACCGCTGTCCAGTCTTCAATTTTTGGATCATTAACCCTTCTAGACAATACATTTACAGCATAAGAAATGTCTGGTCTGGTGTGGCAAGATATGAATTGTAAAGATCCTATTATACTTCTGAAGAAAGTCTTGTCCTCAAACGCTCTAGTTGTTTCCTCAGACACAAAACCAGTTGTCATTGGAGCTCTTACTATTTTTGCATTCTGTAATCCACACTTTTCAATCAATCTTTCAATTTTATTTCTCTGACTTAATAAACAATGTCCTTCTTCTGTCCATTCGACGCAAATACCTAAATAAGACTTCAATACACCTAAGTCCTTCAAAACAAACTTCTTAGACAATTCTCTTTTTACTGACTCAATTTCCTGTTTTGACTTTGCTGCTACGCACAAATCATCTACATAAATCACTAATCCTATGTCTCCTTTTGTATAAACACAAGCATCTGCAATGCTCCTCTTGTAACCTAGCTTAACTAGCTCATCATTGATGCACAGATTCCACGCTCTGGCACTTTGTTTTAAACCATACAACGCTTTCTTTAATTTATAAACTCTCTGACTACCATTTTCTTCGAAACCTTGTGGCTGTTCCATAAATATTTCTTCATCCAAAACTGCATTCAAGTAAGCTGTCTCAAAATCAAAATGCTCTACAACTAAATTCCTTTTTACTGCTACAGCTAGAACCATTCTCAGACTTTCTGGCTTTGCAGTTGGAGAATATGTCTTATCATAGTTCTCATACTGCTGTTGTGCAAAACCCTTAGCCACTAACCTAGCTTTATATTTGATACTTCCATCTGGCATTTCTTTCCTTTTGTATACCCATTTACAACCAATTACTTTCTTGTCTTTGGGTCTGTCAACAATTTCAAAAACATCTTTATTTACCAGGCAACCAAACTCATTATCCATTGCATCAAACCATCTTTCCTGTTCTTCACTAGAATAACTTTCCAATTCTTCAAAACTTTCAGGCTCTTCTACTGCTAAACAAGCTCTTGCCTTTGTCACAACAAACCTATCTGGAGGCTTTCTAACTCTGTGACTACGCCTGGGAATAAAATCTGCTGTTCTGTCTCTTTCATCCTCACTTTCTCTACTGGGAGTTGTAGTTCTATGACTAAATCTCTTGTCTTCAGTCATTCGAGTAGTAGTAGGCCTAGATGCTATCTCATCATCAGAAGAACTACCACTGCTGCTAGGTGATGCTTCCTGCTTAACTGAAACCCCTCCGTTTCCTGAGGTTGGTTCAGTTTGTGCTTCTGGCTCATTTGAACTCCCTAATCTCAAAAACACTTCTTTATTGGCATGCAGTTTGTCCCAACCAGCATGTCTCTCAAAATTTGCAGACCTAGAATACTGCACTTGTTTTCCACCCAAATGAAACTTGTAGCTATTTCCAGAATACCCCAAAAACCTAAGCCTTTTGCTCTTGGGTTCTCCTTTCCTCCTGAAACAAGCAGGTGTGTAAACATGAGCAAATTGTCCAAAAACCCTTAAGTACTTGTAATTTGGCATTCTCCCATACAATACCCTGTAGGGAATGTCTTCAATTTCTGAATGATACAATCTGTTACTGATATGTATTGCAGTCAATGTTGCTTCTGCCCAAAAACTATCTTTCACCCCTGCATCTGCCATCATACAAGCAGTAATTCTTTTTATATCTTGTATTTTCTTCTCTGCTAACCCATCCTCACTAGGACAAGCAGGGTTTGTAGTTTCATGCCTTATTCCCACCTTTTGAAACCAGTTAAACAATTGATTATTTAAAAATTCTCCTCCTCTATCAGTAATAATGGTGCCTACTCTGCTATCAAATTGTCTTTCCACCATTCTTACCCATGCTTTTAAACTTTGCCCAGCGTCAGATTTGTTTTTCATTATTCTCACAAATGCAAACCTTGTATACCTATCAACAATTACTAGGAAATACTTGCTTCCCCCTAAGGACAAGCAATTAGCTTGGGCGACATCTGCATGTACATACTGAAATGGTCTTTGAGCAATTCTTTTTGTTTTCTTAGCTACTGGAAAAGCTCTGACCTTTACCTGTTGACATACCGTACAATCTAAGTGGTTTCTGCATTCAGCAACTTTTAAATCTGGACACATACTGATTAAATTCTTTAAACATTTGAAGCTCGCATGGCCAAATTTTCTGTGAAGCTCGTGTATGCAGTCTTTGTGGATTGGAATATTTTCTATGTTATTAGCTTCTTCAACCCTGTAGCTATCAATATTATCCTCCAAATAATAAAGTTTGTCCTTTTTCAAACCTATGCCACGCAATTCCCCATTCAGTTTTATCTTACACATGTTCTTTTCAAATATGACTGTGTAGTCTCTTTCTGTTAATCTGCTTACTGATAACAAATTATTTTCTAACTCCTTTACATGTAAGACATCATTAAAATTCTCTTTTAGCCCTGGAATGTACACAGTACCCATTTGATTTACAGTACTTAGCTCTTTCCCGTCAGCCAAAACTACAGCATTTACATTAGCTGATTTTCTATTACTTATTAAATTTATATCATTACACATCAAAGATGTGGCTCCTGAATCAACTAGCCATTTAGAATTTACATTTTGTTTTTCCTTAATCATGGTTGCAACCCCCTTTTTATTACCACTGTCCCTCAAAAATGGAGGTCTGGACTGTTTTTGATACTGCCGCGGCTGCCATCTGCTCTCTGCTTGCTTGTGTCTCTCAGCTGCAAAATGTTTACAATGTCTCTGCAGATGACCAATCTTCTTACAATAAAAGCACCTCCGTTGCTCCCTTGTAGAGGCTGCTTCCTCCTGCGTTCGCCAGTCAGGAGTTGTTTGTCGTTTTGGCACAGTCTTTAAGCTTGCTGAGTCACCCTGCTCAGACATTCTTCTCTGGTTCTCTTCCAGTATTCTGGCCACAATTAAGTCTCTATTAAGCTCAGCTTCTGGCAAGTTCTGGAAGCTGTTCGTTATGTTGTCCCACGAAGAGTCTAGCGATTCTACTAAAATGTAGCATTGCTGCTCTTTGCTAATTTGCACTCCCCTCAGTTCAGCTTGCACAAACAAATCTTGCATTATTTTTAAATGTTCTATCACACACTGCCCTTTAGCCATCTTTTGCCTGTATATTCTTTTAGACCATAGCATTTTTGCAAAAGCAGTTGAAGGAGTGTGTAATCTCTGCAAGGTATCCCACACATCCTTGGCGGACGTTTTATCTCTGACGTCATTAATTAAGTCTTCTTCAAGCATGAGATAAAGACAGGCTTTTGCTTTACTATCTCTCTCTTGAGTGGCTGCATTAGCATCAGCTGCCAGCCCTGTTTCAACTGTTGACCACAGACCTTCCTTTACTAGTAGAGATTGGGCATAAATCTTCCAGGTAGAGTAGTTGTTTCTATTTAATTTACTAAACTTTAGAAATTCCATCTTGATTTGTGCAGTGACTCAATTTGACACAGTCCTTCTGAGTATGCACAGCCGACCCGTCTGGGCTTAAGCAAAACACAAAATGATTTACTCACGAGGCTTATCAGTGCAGCACAAACAGCTTGCTCTGATCTATTGTCCACAAAGCTTTCTTCCACTCTCTGGAACTTTCAGCTTATGTGGATGCTGGGTGCTCTAGTAACTGGGCACATAACCCTTGTCAGGGATGATGGGAGTTGTAGCTCTTCACCTCTGGCTCAAACTCACCACCTTTTTATACAGCAGAGCCAACCAGCTTAGATCAGTGGTTAATGCTTTTCTCCAAAGCAGCAGAGTTTCAGAGAATAGGCTGAAGATCCTGACAAACTCTCCAAGCCTTCTCACTCTTCTCCAGGTGTCTCCAAAATGTCTCCAGGAATCACCCAGGCAACTCAGTAGTTTTATATAAAACCTACTTTATTCTTCTATATAAATATACTATATGGTAAACAAATCACAATCTCTACACACTACTCCACAATATCTCCAAACTACTGCACCTCTACTCAACCACAAATACATTGGCAAACATTGCAATTTTATAGCCATTGTTTATCACCACCCACTAATTAGTTTCCACCCAGTGGGTGTGTACTTCCATTCAGATTGGTCCACATAGTTCCATCCATGCTTAAGACCAACCCATGTATTTCAACATTTCACCTTGTACACTTAATGATTCTCAGGTGTTTCCAATCTGCATTCAGTACCTCTGTCCTTGGCTCTCAGGCCTTCTAGATTACATTAGCAGTTTCACCTGTGTAGCCCCATAATTGCTCTTGCTTAGTCATTGTGACTTTCACATACATATTTTATTTCTTTCACTGTATGTCCCATGTTGCATTTTCCTTAACACATTCAACCTTAGAAACAGGTAGTGACCAGAAATGTATTCGCCCAATTAAAACTAGTGTGCCAACTTTACCCATTCTTCAAGTGTCCGATCTCACAAGAATAACTCTTACGCTAGTTACATCCTATTTGGATTTTTGTAAGCTGTCTTTGCAACGGCAATGGCCAGGCTCTGCAGAGAGTTTCTTGACCGGTGGGTGAGTAGCATTGGTGGCACTGAGGGAGATGGGCCAGAGGGGCCAATGTGGTGTCAGATCATCTGGACTGCAGCACAGATCTGGAACAGAACTGCACTAGAATGTGTCATCATTGTGTCAGTCTGGGACAGCTCCAGAGAATAATGCTATGGACTGGCACTGCATTATGGCACCAGTGTAGATGAGCCCTCAGTATTCTCTGCTAGTGAGCTCTAGTGCCTCACTAAATTAAAAATCCCTGGATTCCATAGGATACCATGATGGTACTCAAAGTAGAATATAGTGTTAGAATTGTGTAATGTGCATGGGATCCAAAGACACTTAGATTGGCCTTCTCTCCATCATCCTTCCATAGACAGAAAAAGATGTTTCTATTCAGGGAGGCCTTCAGCAGCTGGCAGGCTGATATGGACAGAGGTTTAAAGGTATGAACTGACCTTAATATTTTAATTTTCTTTATAATTAATTAGGAATTTTAAACTGTTTACAGTTTGAATTTGAATAGTATGACCAGTTTCATCAGTATTTTAATAAGTACATTTTATTGTGCTTTTACTGAAGGAATTGTTTAATTATTTTGGTAGCTTCCTGGCATCCCAGCCATGGGAGACAGACAGAATATAAATCAATCAATCAAACAAATAATATAAAAATATTCCATATGTTTGTAATAAGAGGAACACATCTTTTTTTGTTATCCAATATATAGTCAGTTTTATCAACATATAAAGCCGAAAAAGAGAGAGAAAGACTAAAATATATGCTGAGCTATGATTTGGGAAAAAAATACAAGATGCAGTTCAGATGGTACTTGACACCAAACAAAATAGCCGAAATCTATAAAAAATTAAATAGTAAGTGTTGGAAACGCTTAGAGAAGATGGTCACACAACTTCACATGTGGTGGTTGTGATAATGGGACTACATCTCACATTATCTGCAAGCAGCATCAGGTAAATAAGAGTTAACAGGAGGTCTGCAGTAAGGTGAAACCTCCAGGGGCAATGCCAGCAATGATGTCGTAGCACCAGAGACAGGACTGACCAATGAGGACTGTCAGAGTGGCAATTTGAAAAGGTAATAAAGACTGCCTGAGAAGCCACATGGCAGCCAAAGAACAATGGGGCTTTGAGATGAACACCTCATGTCTCAGATAGAAAAGAACAAAGAAGGACTAAGAAGCCCTGGGATAGGGGGACACCACATCTCAGAGATGAACAAAGACTGGACTTCATAGTGTGTGAATAGCTAGGAGAATGTTTAGCTAGAAATTGCATTTGGAAATTATGCTTGATTTTCCTTAGCTGAATGTAGCTGAATGCCTTGTTAATTCTATCTGTAACTTTTTAGACTATGCCTGGGATATGAGGAGCCTTTTCCATGAGACTATCTGCTTAATCGCATGTTTGAGCCTTGCTTGAATAAATAAGCTTTCTTTTTCTAATCTTTCTTCAAGCCTGATGTGTCACATGCCTTGTCTTGTGCTGGGTCATTCTCTCTCCTTCTTGGGAAGAAGGGAGGGGGGAGGTACATCCCTGCAAGGGCAGGGGGTAAGAAACAACTAGAAATCCCACAGCCTCCCTTTGGGCTGTATTTAAGGGATAAGAAATCAAAGGGTGGTGGCATCTTTACTAATAGGGGCATTGTTGAGGTAATTCCCAGGGAGACGGATTCCAAGATTGTGCCCCCAGAATATCGGCAAAGCGGTTCTCAGGCTAGAAGGACCCCCAAGCTGATATGATAGTGGTCTTGCAAAAAATCCACAGAATATTTAAATCAAATACACAAGACAATTTAGATTATATTAAATGTTGGATAGCAAAAGACCCTAAAATGTATTTATTAAGTATGGTTGATGAAGAACTAGAAAAAATATGGTAAAATGATATTTTACATGATCACTACTGCTAGAATCACATATGAAAAAAATGGAAAGAGGAAAAATAGCAGACTGGATTCTAAAAATGAATGAATATATGGAAATAGACAAACTCACTTGCTCAATTAGAAACCAGTCAACAGACAAATATAAGGAAGATTGGAAAGAGTTGACAGAATACCTAAAAGATACCTGGGGAGAGTTAGCAACCACTGGAGTGGAAAACCAGATAGAAAATATATATAAATGCAAGAACAGTAAAATAAGTTGAAGTGGAAAGGGGTGAAAGGTACAGAAGAGAATGATTGAACAAGATATCCAATATCAGACAGAGAATAGGAAGTCATTTTAGTATGTTTGTGTAAAATGTGGCAGTTTTAGAGATATTAAGTTGTTTGTTTGGTAATATCTATAAGTGATTTATGTTTGATATGTCTATTTTATGTCTATTGTTATTTTTTATGTTTAACTGTCAATAAATATATATAAAAACACATAAAGCAAGGTACAAATATCTAGCATAAAACTTGCATATACATATTTAGAAAATGATAACAGATGCTGCTTATCATCCATTTCATCACTATTTTTTTTATCAAATAGAGAATTGAATTCCTTGACAAAAGACTTCTTATCTATCTTTAATGATTAAAAATGAGATAAGCAAAAGAAGTAAAAACTAGGGAGCATCCAATGAAACAAGAAACAAGAGAGCTGTCTCAAGCAGATCATAATGTGGTCTGTTTATTAACTGAAAAGCCTGTTGCATTTTGGCCTATGGGTTACCTTGAGGCCCTTGAATGTTATCACTCCCCACCACCACAATCTGCACATAAGAGATAAGAAAGTAGATAGAGATACAACCTGAAATATATAACCTTCAGCCTTTGCTCTCATGTTCTTATTCACCAAGGAAATGGCTTTGGATTTCCTGGCTCATAAATTTCTGAAGTGTTGATTCTAAGTAGGTATTATTATTGCTAAGTCCGTTCAGCAATTCACCTACCTGGGAAGCATCATCTCCTCAGATGCCAAAATTGGCAAAGAGATCGATCACAGATTAGCAAAGGCATATAGTGCATTTGGAAGACTTCACAAAAGAGTCTGGATAAACACCTGAGGCAAAGCACAAAATAAACACCTGAGGCAAAGCACAAAAATCAGTGTGTATAGAGACATTGTACTGTCTATTCTCCTTTATGGGTCTGAAACATGGGTCACCTATCGCCACCACTTACGACTCCTCAAACACTTCCATCAGTGCTGTTTATGCACAATCCTAAATATACACTGGACTGACTATGTGACAAGTGTTGCTGTACTTGAGCAAGCAGGGATCACCAGCATCGAGGCCATAATATTGAGAACACAGCTTCTCGGCCTTTTGGCTAAGATCGCTTCTCGGCCTTTTGGCTAAGATCAAGTGATATTGAGAACACAGCTGCGCTGGGCAGGGCATGTTTCTGGGATGGAGGACCATCACCTCCCCAAAATAGTACTCTACAGTGAACTCGCCACGGGTCAGCGTAAGAGGGGCGCTCCAAAAAAGTGATACAAGGACTCCCTGAAACAACATTTCAGGCTCGGCCAAATTGATCACCAACAATGGTCCACCCTGGCCTCACATCGGGAGGCATGGAGACGCACTATCCACAATGCTGCAGCCTTATTTGAGAACTCACGGCAAACAAGTCTTGAAGAGAAATGACAACGCAGAAAGAATCACAACTCGGAAACATCATCCAAGGAAACCTACTGCTGTGCATTCTGCAACCGGACTTGTCTATCTCGGATTGGCCTTTTTAGTCATTAGCACGCTTGCAGAAAGCACGGGATGAGTCCTTCCTGAATCTTCGTTTGCGAAGAAAAGCCAGAGAGAGAGAGAGATTTAATTTATATACAGCCATCCCTGTACTTGGTGCTTTACAAGTAAAAGCACAACAAACCCTGCCCTCAGGCTTACAATCTAATGTATGTACAAGCTACAGGCAATGTACCAATAAAGTAATGATCTTATGCAATGTGATATTATGCATTTATGTGTTGTCCTTTCATGTTTTTAGGTAACCTCCTGAAGAGCACCCATAGGCCAAAACACATTGGGCCTAGACCATCTTTTGAGCATCTGGAGACATGTATCTTCCCCCCCTCCCCACTTGTGAATGGCAATGGCATAAGCCATCTTTCATAAATCCTTGGGCTCTTAACACAACCATATAAACAGCATAATGTTTTGTATAATATTAACAGTATAATAAAAGTCTTAAATCCAATCATTAATCCCAACTAGAGAAGATCCAGTGAATCAATGGGAACTTGGTAAGTCAGTTTCATTGATTCAGTGGTCTATTCTAGTTCTAGTTGGGTCTAGCAACCAGATTTAGGAGGGGGGAAAAATCACAGATTGTTTGAAAAACTATACTTACTGTACAAACAAGTTGTTTTAGCTGCAGCACCACTTTCCTTTCTGTACCTAATATATATGATTGTTTTCTATGTGGATAAAGTGATTGTATTGCATTAAGTTGGCAGTCAATGTTGAGTGTGTTTTATTGAGAGGATAAAGAGCACAGATAATTTTCTTTTTTAACTGCTTAGGTGGCAATCCACTAACCTGACCTCTGCCTGCCCAACCATGACTCTCTGCCATCTTCCTATATTTTTATACAGTGCTTTCCCTTCTTTGATTGGGAACTTTGAATACAAACTCAGATTTTCCCAGATTGCTTTGCCACATTTGTCTAGAAGTGGGTGAACCCAGCTTGTCAGAAACCAAAGAAAAAGCACCCACCATAAAGGCCACCAAAAGACCCATCAGATAATTGTAATTACTCATCAGCCAGGCCTAACCAGCATCCAGCCTGACAGCTTTATGTGCCAAAGGCTGGATATCCAATGCCAGCCCCTTAAGCAGTCCAGCCATAAGAAAGCTACATTTTAATCATGTGCACATTAGGTGACTCACGGCTATTTGCCAGTGCTAAAATCAGAGTAAATGAAAGCTTTTATTAAAATTAAAGCAATTTGCTTTGCCATCTGCCTCTTCTTTCTGTGAGATTCTTTAAAGGAGTCATTGGAACAACTTTGTATGTCCATCTGCTGCTAGGAAAATCACTAAGCATGCAAAAATTCTCTTCTCCACAGGACAAAAAAATTGCTGTCAAAATTAATATTTTCAGCACCAGAGTTTTTGTAGCATCTTTGGCTATATAGAAAGCTACAGCAATTCTAAAGCAAGCACAGATTGCAAGTAACTATGTATGGTGCTAAATGTGGAATGTCACCATCTCTATAACAAGTAACCAAATGGAGGAAACATAGTAGATATTAGTATTTCAGTGTTCAGCAGTCTATCCCTACCACTGGCAATTACACACACACACCATATGTTCAGTCCAAATACCTGATCTAATTTTAACTAACTGCTTTTTTGGAACATTCCCTAGAAGGCTATGTTATTTAAAAGCTGTAACAGATATGAAAGTCAGGCTTATTTCAGTTCACAACTAACAACTTCATCAGATGTGGCAAATATGGTGGTCATAATGATGCCTAATGATCGCAAAAGGGTGTACATACCATATGATGTTGTCCTTTCATGATCATGTACTGTCAAAAAGCCATTCTTCTTATTGATGGGCCAAACCATCAATAGATCTGCCCTGGTGCTTTGTTGCTAGTGTTTGAATCCTCACACCATTGTGCTCATGTTAGTACAGCGTCAATGACAGAACACTTCCATGTGATATCATGACAGCCAGGTAGGGGATGCTTTTTTATGACCCCCCCCCCCGGGTGTACTTCGGACTTTTAAAGTGTGTTTCTGTTCTTGTGTGTATGTTTTATGTGTTTATTTTTGCTTTAACTTTTAAATTTGCCACGCTTGCATCTTCTCGTGAGAATCAGCAAGATCTGGAAACCGGAAGTAAACAGAGCTCGATTTGTGCTCTGTTACTGCTGGGACTGTCTTTTGACACAACTCAAGGTAAGGTCTTGTAGGGGGGTTGTTTTGCTGGCATAAAAACATTTCAAAATATGCTGGCAAAAGAATAACAATAATAATAATAATAATAATAATAATAATAATAATATTTATTTATAACCCACCCTTCTGCTAAAAACAAATGGGGTAGCTTACAACAATAAAAACTCTACAATACCAACTAAAAGCACCACCCGCCCCCACCCACCCCCATAAAAAGACATTAAACAATATAAAATTAAAACCGTCTAGCTAAAATCACATTAAAAACAAATATACACAAGACTAAAAAAGGCCAGGAGAGGCAGCTCCTGAGGCTGGGATTTAATCAGGAAAGGCCTACTGAAAGAGATCCGTCTTTAGTGCTTTTTTGAAGCTACTTAAGCTCATCATCTGATGGATCTCGTTCGGCAGGCCATTCCATAAATTGGGGGCGAATACCAAAAAGGCCCTCTGGGAGGTTGCAGACAGCCTAGATTTTTGTGGCTGAAGCAAATTCCTCCCAGAGGACCGGAGTGGACGGGGAGGATTGTATGGGAGGAGGCAGTTCCGGAGATAAGTTGGACCCAAGCCTTTTAGGGCTTTAAAGGTAATAACCAACACCTTATACTGGCCCCGGAAACTGATAGGCAGCCAGTGGAGAGATTTTAATACTGGAGTTATATGGTCCCTCCGAGATGTTCCTGAGGCCACTCTGGCTGCCATATTTTGTACCAACTGAAGTTTCCAGACCAAGCATGAGGGTAGCCCCATGTAGAGCGCATTGCAGAAATCTAGACGAGAGGTTACCAGCAAGTGCGCCACAGTCTCAAGATCCCTTACTTCCAGGAAAGGGTGCAGCTGGTGTATCAGCTGAAGCTGATAACAGGCACTCCTGACCATTGCATTCAGCTGACTCGTCATCTGAAGTGATGAATCAAGGAGCACCCCCAGACTGCGAACACAGTCCTTAATCCGTGACCCCATCCAGGACTGGAAGTTGCAACCCAACTCCTGGTTTTGGGGCTGCTACCGTGAGCACCTCCATTTTATCCGGACTTAATCTGAATCTGTTTTTCCTCATCTTGCCCACTACTGCTTTAAGAAAATCATTAAGTGGAGAGACACCATCGGAATTCAAGGCCGGTGATTGGGACAAGGAGAAATAGATCTGGGTGTCATCAGCATACTGATAATACTCAGCCACATAATTCTGAATAATCTCACCCAGTAGCTTCATATAGATGTTAAACAGCATCGGGGACAGGATGGCGCCCTGCAGAATGCCACAAGTAAGCTCCTTTCTGCTGGAGCAGCTGTCCCTGAGCAGCACCCTCTGGGACCTGCCTGAGAGGAAGGATTGGAAACCACTGGAGCGCAGTGCCTCTGATTCCTACCACTCAGGCAATCCAAGAGGATGCCATGATCTATCGTACTGAAAGCCGCTGAGAGGTCTAAAAGCACCAACAGGGTCACACTACGCCTTTCGATGCTTAGACGCAGGTCATCAGTCAAGACAACCATGGCAGTCTCAACTCCCAATCCCGTCCTAAAGCCAGGTTGAAATGGGTCTAGATAATCAGTTTCATCCAAGACCACTTGGAGTTGAAGCGCAACTCCCCTCTTGATCACTTTGCTCAAGAATGCTAACATAGAAACCACCTATAGTTGTTCATGTCCACGGGGTCCAGGGAAGGTTTTTTCAGGAGCCGCCTAAGCACTGCTTCTTTTACACAGGATGGAACACACCCTTCTCTGAGGGATGCATTGATGATGTCCTTAAGGAACACCATCAAGGCACACACCCCTGGATGGCCAGCCATGACAGGCAAGGATCGAGAGGGCAGGTCGTCTGCCTCACCCTACCAAGTAGCTTGTTCACGTCCTCGGTACTCATGGATTGAAATTGATCCAGTAAACTTACATCAACGGAGTTGCTGGACACCTTGTCAATTGTTTCTGTCAAAATACTGGTGTCTAAGTTGTCTCTTATCCGAGAGATTGTATCTGAAAAGAAGTTGTTAAATGCATCACAGCAGGCCGTTGTTGGGTTAAGCAACGTGTTCTGCGCAGGTATAACTTGCGTCATCTCCCTTACCACCCTAAACAGGTCTGCTGGATGGGACTCTGCAGATGCAATACATGCAGAGGGGGAGGATCTCTGCGCTGCACGTATTGCCTCTGGATAGGACCAAAGAAAGTTCCTATAATGAGTCCTGTTGGATAAGAGTCAAATTTTCCACCAGTTGCGCTCTAGTCGTTGTCCAACCCACTTCATTTTCCTAAGCTCTGATGTATACCATGGCTTATGGTTTGAGCGGGTTGGAAAGGATGCTTGGGAGTGATTGTGCCGATAGCCTTGGTAAGGTCAGTGTTCCAGGTATTAACCAAAGCTTCGACGGGGTCACCGGTGTTACCAACCATTAAACCCTCCAAGGCTTTCTGGAATCCTCTTGGTTCCATTAGCCTTCGAGGGCAGACCATTCTAATGGGTCCACCACCCCCGGTGGGGTGGGAGAGACTCCTAGTTCAGTCATGACCAGGAAATGATCCATCCATGACAATGCGGTGGTTTTAATAAACCCTGCCCACGGATATTCCTGTTCCGTACTGAAGACCGCATCAAGGGTATGACCCGCACAATGTGTGGGCCAATGACCATTTGAGATAGGTCCGTGTTTGTCATGATTTCCATGAACTCCCGAGCCGCACCTGTCAGATTTGTGAAGCTGGTCTTGAGTGGAATGTTGAAGTTGCCCAAAACTAAAAGTCTTTGTGCCTCCAACAGCAACTCTGAGGCCAGCTGTGTCAGCTCGGTTAGGGGTGCTAGACAACAGGTTGGTCGGTATACTAGCAGAATCCCCAAACTATCCCTGGTCCTCAGGCTAAGGTACATACAGTCAAAGTGGACTGTGTTTCGGACAGGTATCCTGGTCAAGGTCAGATTTTTCTTATAAACCAGAGCCACTCTGCCCCCCCCGCCCACTTCCCCTCACCTGCTCACTGACCAAATACCCGGCTGGGAGGGATTGCGTCCACGTGACAGCGCTATCCTCTCCCAGCCAGGTTTCTGTGAAGCAAGCCAGGTCGGCCTCCTTATCCAAAAGAAGATCGTAAATAATGTGAGTTTTTTTCTTAACCAACCTGGCATTGCAGAGGAGCAAAGTAAAGTTTGATACACATTTACTAAAATCTAATAGTTTCTTCATGTTTGGGATGGAACTATACCCACACATACACACACAAAAAGAATATGGGGAAAAAACCGAATTGACAGCATAATCCATCTAGGCCAAAAGCTCTTGGAAGTATAAGTTTAAATACCTGTGTATTAAACTATGTCAGCAATGAATTAAGGTTCTGATCTTTCTCCTTTCCCAAGGCTCCTCAGGTATATCCACACTATACAATTATAGCAGTTTGATACCACTTTAACTATAATGGGTGTATCCTTTGATTTCATGGGATTTGAAGTTTGGTATTCAGAATTTTCCATTGTGCTCTCCTGTATACCGTATACAGTATCAGAGTATTCTAGAAGAGAATTCTAAACTCCTTACCAAATTACAAATTCTAGGATTCCATAGGAGGGAGCCATAGCAGTTATACTTTATAGTGTGGATACACTCCCTCATCTCTAACACTTATATAGTGGCCAGGTACAACATGGTCCTGTCCATACTGGGAATCTCTATGTCTATTAAATTTGGCCAGTACCAGTAGAAAAGGTGCTACCCCCCCACACACACATACCATTAATTGCTGGGGATTGTTTTCAAAATTTGTAATCACATATTCATGATCAAAAGAACTTAAGGTTTTATCAATTTTAATGTAGAAGAGAGCAAAACTGACTTTTTGCCCCAACCCTAGTCCCAGGTAGCTTCAGTAAGTGACATCACAGATCATTAATTCCTACTTGAAAAGAGAAGTTGTCCCTGACAATGTCAATATTTGCAGATTGGTCCTAGCACTCATATTTGTCTTTCTCTGAGATAGCTATTTTATTATTATTATTATTATTATTATTATTATTATTATTATTATTTTAATGATCCTGGAGCCTAGATACTTCTTATCTTCTTATATTTCTTATCTCCCTTTTGTTCTCTTGTTCTATGACCTTCACATTGTCTCCACTGTCTCTTCTTAGACCCTGAGACAACAAGCAATCTTTTCAGTGGCCCCTCCTATCCAACTGATCAGCATGGCAATGAGCAAATTTGTTCCCAGTCTGACTGCCTCCTGCCTCAGTCCAACAACCTAGCTGGGATGGGATTCCCATCATAATTATTGTTATACCAGCACTTAGAAGACTGGCTCAGACATGGCCTGGGATGCTGTAAGTGGTGATTATCTACAGCTAAGCTTTTTCATATGCTGTGTGGTGTTATTTATGCCAGGAGGGATTAAAATGCATAAACCGGGACTCTTCGCAGATTGCTGATTGTGTAAAAAGGGCTGAACCAAATGGCCAATATCTTTAAGCTGCCAAAGTAATCAGCCATTTGTTTCAATTTGGAGCTAGCAGTTGCAGCAACTGGCTTGATCCAGAGATGATAGCAACCTACCTTTGTCTTGTATATTATGCTTCAGGCTTCTATAAAGCTTGAGGTCCATTGTGTAAATTACTTTATTTCACAGGAAGGTAACTCAAGAAGAAAAAAAGAGAGGGGGAAAACACTTTTCCCTGCAAAACTCCAAAGAAAGGTGAACTGAGAAGAAAAAAGTCCCTATGATGGGACTGAAAATGCCTAAAATGTTTGTTTATAAAGAATTTATACTATTTTTAAACAATTATATCAATGGCTAATTGGTATTTTAAAAGGTATTTTATAAACATTGAAATCTGCATTATAAATGCATGCAAAGGGATTTGGCATCGGTCAGTTTAGCTAAGTTGACCTAACTAACACTAAGGACTTTATCAGACGAGGAAAATACAACATCATAAGGATACCATATAACCATGAAAGGGCATGCAGATCAGACGATGTCACCCTTTCATGGTTATAAAAAGGTAAAATCACGGACTTTTATACCCTAGCTGCTTTTTTGCTGGCATTGCCAGCATATGATACTTCAGGCCATTTAACTCACACACTTACCTTAACAATGCCACTTCCAGGTGAGATTGAGACATCAAGGTAAGCTTCACTCTTTTTATGACCCTCCCTGGGTTACCTGGGACTTTTACAGTGTGTTTGGGTACTTAGTGTAAGTTTCAGATGTTTATTTTTGTATTTAAGTTTGACTTTCCTGTGCAATGAAATCACATGAGATTTCAAATGAGCATGTGAATTGGGCTCTGTTCCTACCATCTGCTGAGTTACTGCAGTCCTTGATGGTGGGGTGGTGGTAGTCAAGAAGACCGAGGGGAAGTAGTATAGAGGACTGAAACCATGAGCCTCAAGCAGAAAGGTGGTGGAAGATGGAGCAATCACATCATGTCATGCTTCAACCATGGTTTAGAGCCTATGGGGGCACAAGAAACTACTAAAGATAACTTAGTTATTCTGACATCAGACAACAAGTAGGCTGGAGTTCCAAGAACCTTGGAAGTTGTGAAGTGAAGATCTGGACCTCTGCTGAGACTTTCTATCTTATACTGTTTCTGAAAAATAGAGATGTTCATGTTAGAGGTAGAAATGTTAGCATGTTCATACTCAGTAGTTGTTAGTTTGCCTTCCTAAGAGTTTGGGCATAGCATGTATTCATGTTCTTTCCTTGTTTGGGTCTCAGCTCCTATATGTTCCTATATTGGTTAGTCTTCAGTTAGTTTGAGTTTGTTCTCCTTCATTTTGTAGTCTGCATTTCTATTTCTGTCCCCCAAATCTAAAGAGCACATATTACAGAGCTTCTCACCATGAAATGCTATGAAACCTATAGTAAACAAACTTATTTCATATTGCCCCAGCCTTGGAGGGAGAGAAGAGGAGGCAAGCATAGCTTCATCATATCTAAACCCAGGAGCAGATGAAAGGCCCTCCCTCCATCCCAACTACCACTGCTTAGGCCTTGGGGGATAGAGAAAAAGTCGGGCACAGTTCCATCATTCCCAGGCCCAGACACAGATGAAAAGCACCCCCTCCATTCCAACTGCCACTGCTGTGACATTGGAGGGAGAGAAGAAGAGGTAAGCATAGCTCCATCATGGTGGCACTGCAGCCACAGTGATGTGAGTTAGATCCCAAGGGCTCCAAGTTTCACTCAGCCTTCCATCCTTTCATAGGTCAACAAAATGAGTATCTGGGCTTCCAGTGAAGATGAAGGTGTGAATGGACGTGTTGACCAAAGCTGCTCTGACACAACCACACACGGGCATTTGAATCTGCTGTTAGCAAAGCGAACAAGCAGAGCGAAATACTTCCTAGGAATAGGGGGTTTGGAGAAGCTCAGCAAAGACCAGTTTCCAGTCTGGGGGTTCACAGAGAGGGGAGAACAGAACCAAAGTGGATCCAGGAAGGGCTGAGGAGGTCAGTGAGCCAGTCACAGCCACGTAATGTAGCAGCTTAGAAAGCGGCACAAGCACTGCCATCACCACTTTTAAAATTAAAAAGAGGACTTCAAAGAAAGAAAGAAAATCTGGAGGTGAGTTCTCAAGAAATTACAAATCTACTGGAGGTGAGTTCAGTAGAAAGGAGAACTTTTGTACGTTTTCTCTTTCTCAAAGGAAGAAGGTGGAAGAAGGAATATTCCATGCTCCACCCTGCAGTTTAAAGGGCTTGGGAGTTAACATTGCATGCTGAGGTGAGATGACTCCCCCTCCCTTTGCCCTACCTTCCAACAAATAAAGACAACAACCATATATGTGGATAAGATACATATACAATGGATACAAATAGCATAGGGATGAAAGATTAAATTTTGGCAATAAATGGCCACAACTTGAAAAGTGATAGTTGCCTGGTTGGCGCTTGGGCATGGGTTCAAATCAGATATCAGCCAACCCACCTGTTGGTTGATAACATATCGGTTAACCTGCCTGCTAACCAATCACGTGACTGGGGTAAGTGCAGCTGAGCAGGGAGTTGGGGTGTGGCCAGGAGTGGCTGGCCTTAAAAGTCACTCCACCACCCCACTCCAGGAACACCTACCAGCCAGCCAGCCAGCCGGCCAGAAGAAAACTCTGGAGGATTGTGAGGAAGCTTTCCTTCCCTATTACACCAGAGTAAGGGCAGCTGAGCAGGGAGTTGGGGTGTGGCCAGGAGTGGCTGGCCTTAAAAGTCATTCCACCACCCCACCCCAGGAACACCTACCAGGGGCTGGGAATGATCTGGGAGCAGGAATTGAGGTTGTGTGGGGGAAGGGAAGGTATGGCGGCAACAGGGTGAAAAATTGTTACAAAAGAAGGCGGGATCGATGTCTAATATCTATCCCGCCTTCAGATCACTCTGTTTCCCAGAATAAATTGGAGAGCGCACCAACCATTCCACAGACCCTTACTCTGCTCCTTTGCAGTGCCAGGTCGGTTAAAAAGAAGACACATATTATCCATGACCTTTTATTGGATGAGGCTGCTGACCTGGCATGCTTTACGGAGACCTGGCTGGGAGAGGCAAGTGCTGCGACTTGGGTGCAGGCACTCCCGGCCGGGTACTCAGTTAGTGAGCAGGTAAGGAAAAGTGGGGGGGGGCAGAGTGGCTCTGGTTCATAAAAACAATCTAACCTTGACCAGGAATCCTATCCGGAACACAGTCCATATTGAGTGTATGTACCTAAGCCTGAGGTCCAGGGATAGCTTAGGGATTCTGTTAGTGTACTGGCCACCCCGTTGTCTAACAGACTCCCTAACCGAGCTAACACAGCTGGTCTCAGAGTTGCTGCTGGAGTCACCCAGACTTTTAGTTCTTGGCGACTTCAATATCCCACTCGAGACCAGCTTGCTAAATCTAACTGTCACAGCTCGGGAGTTCATGGAATCCATGACAAACATGGGCCTATCACAATTGGTTGTCGGGCCTACTCACTATGCAGGTCATACCCTCGATGCAGCTTTTAGTACGGAACAGGAATATCCATGGGCGGAGGTTATTAAAACCTCTGCATTGTCATGGACGGATCATTTCCTGGTCAAGATGGAGCTAAGAGCCACTGTCTGCCCCACCGGGAGATGACAGTCTTCTTCGGCAGCATCCTGAACAACCAAGCAGACTTTTTTAAGGAGAGCACTGCTTGCTCCATATGGAGAGGGGCCTAGAAAAGGTGGTCTAACGAAAGCTCTTCCCAACTACCTGGTTGGCTAGCCGCGGCCAACAGGAATCTTCTGATGCGGTCAAACCAAGGCAAAGAAACAAAGGTGCACACTGGCCTCCAAATGTGTAAATAAACTGACGCTTGCTGGCTGGAACATCAGAACCATGTGAGACTCTGAAGATAGTGGACGGCCTGAGAGTTGTTCTGCTCTAATAGCCCATGAACGATCACAACTTAATATTGACATTGATGCTCTTAGTGAAGTTTGTCTCCATGAGGAAGGCAGCCTTAAAGAACACGGCGCCGGCTACACACTTTACTGGTCTGACAAACCCAAAACCGAAAAACATCTTTCAGGAGTACGCTTCATGAGTAAAAACTCCATTGCCTCCAAACTCGAAATGTTGCCAACAGGACACTCTAATAGCATTATTTCCTTACGCCTCGCACATGTTGTTCTCTTTAGTATATATGCCCCAACTATGCAAGCCGACCCTGTAGAGAAAGAAAAATTCTACAGAGACCTACGTCACCTCATAAAAAAAGTACCTGTAGAAGTTAAAATTATTATCCTTGGTGACTTCAATACCAGAGTAGGAAAGAACTCTGAAGCCTAGAAAGGTTTTGTAGGCAAGCATGGTGTTGGAAATTGCAATGATAATGGACACCTCTTGCTAGAGTTCTGTGTAGAATAACAGCTGACTATTACAAACACTATCTTTCAGCAGAAAGACAGCTTGAAGACAACCTGGATGCATCCCCGATCCAAACATTGGCACCTCATTGACTATGTTCTAGTCCGCCAGAGAAACATTCGCGATGACCGCCATACTCAAGTGATACCCAGTGCAGAATGCCAGACAAATAATCACCTCATCAGATATAAATTAAATCTTCATCTTAAGTTCAAACCTAAGAGGGGTAGCATCTTAAAGAAGAGACTCCAAGTCAACAATCTTCAACAAGCTACCATGAGAGACAACTTCCAGGCAAACCTGCAAACAAAACTTGAAGACCATCTTATAGACCCTTCTCCTACAGTGCTTTGGCAACATATCAAAAACAGTATCCTCCAGTTTGCGGAAGAATCCCTCTGGTTCTCCCACAAGAAAAATTAAGACTGGTTTGATGAAAACAACCAAGAGATCCAGGAGCTGTTGGCAAAGAGGAGAACTGCTCACCAGGCATACCTCCCCCAGCCATGTAGTAAACTTCAACAAAAACTCCGAGACATGCAGAACAAGTGGTGGATCAATATAGCAGAAAAGACACAACACTATGCAGATCTGGGGGATTCTAGAGGATTTTATGAAGCTCTTAAGGCAGTGTTTGGACCTACTTATCAGGTCCAAACCTCCTTATACTGTACAGATGGTCAAACATTAATTACTGATAAAGCCTCCATCCTGAATCGATGGGCTGAACACTTTCAAAGTCACTTTAGTGCCAACCGAGTAGTCCAAGGCTCAGCTATCCAACATATGATACAAAAACTGATGAAAAATGAATTGGACATAGCTCCCACTTTGGAAGAGACCCTTAAGGCCCTACAGCAGTTGAAAAACCGCAAGGCAGCTGGGATTGATGGAATCCCACCTGAAGTTTGGAAACACGGATGTCATGTACTCCATGGTAATTTCCATGAACTCCTTGTGAATTGCTGGGAAAAGGGGAAACTGCCATCAGATCTCCGAGATGCAGTCATCATCACCCTATACAAGAGAAAAGGAGCAAAATCTGATAGCTCAAACTATCAAGGCATAACACTGCTCTCTATTGCTGGAAAATCCTTGCAAGGATACTCCTGAACAGATTAGTTCCTGCCATTTCAGAAGAACTTCCTTGAAAGCTAATGTGCTTCAGAGCCAATAGGAGTACTACAGATATGGTATTTGCCCTTAGACAACTGCAAGAGAAATGTAGAGAGCAGAACAAGGGTCTCCATGTAACATTTGTCGACCTCACCAAAGCCTTCAACACGGTGAGTAGGAAAGGTCTGTGGCAGATCCTGGAAAGACTAGGATGTCCCCCCAAATTCCTTAAAATGATTATCTTGCTACACGAGGGCCAGTGCGGTCAAGTCAGATATGGCAATGCTCTTTCAGAGCCCTTTCTAATAACTAATGGAGTGAAGCAAGGTTGTGTTTTTGCTCCAACTTTATTTACAATCTTCTTCAGCATGATGCTCGAAAGGGCTACGGCAGAGCTTGAAGAAGACGACGGCATCTATATACGTTACCGTACTAATGGTAGCTTGTTTAACTTAAGCCGTCTGAGGGCTCGCACTAAGTGTCGGGAAGCCAACTTAATAGCTGATAAGGAGCCCGGCTTGGCAACAACCCAGTTGAAAAGCACAGTACCTGGTGTTGTCAGTAGCAGTCCTATAGGGTCAGAAGTACACGGAGAGAGAGTGAAGCACGAAGAGACAGTCCAAGGTCAAAAGGGTTCCGGCAGGTGGGTCAACGAAGGCAGTCCAAGGTCAAGATATCCAAAGTCTCAAGATAGCAAGGTTCAGGAGAGTCACATGCAGAGGCTTCCTCCAGGAAATGCAGACTGCTTGCAACAAGGAACTCAGCATCCCACAGCTGCTTATGTTGGCCCAGCTCCCACTCCCAGCTGCGGGGTGATTGATGACCTTCTGTCTCTTAATCTCTGAGAACGACGAAGCCACGCCTTCTCTGCTCTCCTTTGGCTAAAGGTAGGTACCTGCTCTTCTACCTCTTGCTCTTGCTCCACTATGTCTCCCAGGCTTGGACCCTGTGCTGGGGGAGGGCTAGGCTGCTGAGCCCTGGGCTCTTCAGGGCTAGACTCAGACTCAGCCAGCTCTTCTGCCACTGGCTCAGCCTCCTCGCCTTCTGAGTCCTCAGAGTCCTGGCTGATCATGACATCATTCCCCCTCCCATTATCCTCCCCCGCACCTGGAGGAGGACGAGGCCGGTCCGGGAAGCAGCGGTGAAATGCCTGAACTAGGCGGGGGGCATGTACATCAGAGGCATCTTCCCAGGAGCAGTCTTCTGGCCCGTAGCCAGCCCAGTCAACCAGATACTGAAGGCGGCCCAGACGGCGACGAGAGTCCAAGATCTGGGCCACTTCGAATTCCTGTTCACCATCCACCAAAACTGGATCGGGCAGGGGTGCAGGACCAGCGTCAGGATGAACCCCCGAAGCTGGAAGCAATAGGGAACGATGGAAGACTGGGTGGATCCGCTATGCCCGTGGAAGCTGGAGCAAAAAGCCACGGGATTCACCTGGGCCACGATCTTGTAGGGCCCTGCAAATCAAGCATCCAACTTCTGACACGGCCGCTGGAGCGGGAGATGGCACGTGGACAGCCAGACCGAATCCCCCACTTGCAAAGGAGGACCCTCCTGCCAACGACGATCTGCGCCCCGCTTATACACCTCCTTGGCCACCTCAAGCTGTTCCTGTAGCAAGGACTGAGCAGCCTGGAGTTCCTGGAGCCACTGGTATGCTGCAGGGACGCCGAGCCAGGGGCCACTGCCGGAAATCCCCATGGATGGTAGCCGCTGGTAGCAAAGAAGGGCGTCTGCTGGGTGGAGGCATGCACGGAGCTGTTGTAGGTGAACTCAGCCAACGGCAGCAGGTCGACCCAGTTCTCCTGGCGGTAACTGGAGTAACAGCGGAGGTACTGCTCCAGTGTCCCATTCGTGCGTTCTGACCGGCCATTGGACTCAGGATGGTGCGCTGAGGACAGGTGAGGCGCAATGTCCACCAGCCGCATCAGACTAGTCCAGAACCGGGCTGTAAACTGGGCTCCTCGATCAGAGACTATTCCCTCAGGAAGACCATGGAGCCGGAAGATGTGCTGTACAAACATCCGGGCCATCTCTTTCGCTGTGGGGAGGCCAATGCAAGGCACAAAGTGAGCCATCTTGGAGAACAAGTCCACCACCACCCAAATGGTGGTACAGCCTGCAGAAGGGGGCAGGTCCATGATAAAGTCCATCGAGATGAGTTTCCAGGGCCCCAAAGGCTTTGACAGAGGCAGCAGTAAGCCCGCAGGTCGCCCCGGATGATCCTTAGCATGGTGACAAACAGGGCAAGTGTCCACATACTGGGCCACCTCCACACGGACCGAAGGCCACCAAAACTCCCGGGTGAGGAGGTGCAGGGTCTTGTAAAATCTAAAGTGCCCCGCCATTTTGGCATCATGGCACAAACGTAGGACCGCCTCCCGACATGGGCCTGCTGGTACATACAGGCAGCCCCGGTGGTAGAGCAGGCTGTCTCAGAACTCAAAAGGAGCGGCATCCCCCTCCACCGAATGCTGGGTCATGAACGGGTCCTGACTCTGGAGGTCACGAATCTGGTCCAGCAGTGTAGCCTCCCTTGGAGCAGCAGCAAAATTCTCTGGGTGCAGAATGGTGGACTGAAGCTCCCCCTCTGGTTCTGTGGCGTACTCTGGCTTCTGGGAGAGAGCATTGGCCTTCCGATTCTGGGCCCGAGGAACATACTGGAGCTGGAAATTGAAGCGCCCAAAAACAGGGACCACTGCTTCTGCCTCTGGGACAACTTCCGGGCCATCTGGAGATGCTCCAAGTTCCTGTGGTCGGTGTGGACCTGTATGGGATGAGCCTCTCCCTCCAACAGATGCCGCCACATGTCAAAGGCGGCCTTAATTGCCAACAGCTCTTTCTCCCAGATGGTGTAATTGCATTCAGGAGGAGACAGCTGATGGGAATAAAAGGCGCAAGGCAACAGGCGACCCTCAGGCCCCGAGGGCTGAAGCAGCACAGCCCCAATCGCCACATCCGAGGCGTCTGCCTCCACCACAAACGGTGTCCGTGGATCAGGGTGCTGC
Organism: Gambelia wislizenii; assembly: GCA_030847615.1. Lineage (NCBI taxonomy): Eukaryota > Metazoa > Chordata > Lepidosauria > Squamata > Crotaphytidae > Gambelia > Gambelia wislizenii. The sequence continues at coordinate 155,417,481 of JAUMIR010000004.1, forward strand.
AGGATTGGGGCTGACGTGAACTTCTCCTTTAGGACCTCAAATGACTTCTGGGCCGCAGGTGTCCACTGAAAGCGGGTCTTCCCCCACAGCAGTTGGGAAAGAGGGCTCGCCAGGGCTGCATAATCCGCGATGAATTTTCTGTAGGAGTTGGTGAACCCCAGGAACCGCTGGGCATCCTTCCGGCAGCAAGGAGTTTGCCATGATAACACCACCTCCACCTTGGAGTTGTCCATGGCCACCACCTGAGCGGAGACTCAGTAGCCCAGGAAGTCCACCTCTCGGAGGTCAAAGGCACACTTTTCCAACTTGACATAGAGGCAGTGTTCCTGAAGACGCTGAAGGACAGCCCGAACATGGGCGTCATGGGCAGCCTGGCTGGGAGAATAAATCAAAAAGTCATCCAGGTAGATGATCGCAAAGTGATCCAGATAGTCCCGGAAGACATCATTGACAAAGTGCTGGAAGACGGCTGGGGCATTACAGAGGCAAAATGGCATGACGGTGTACTCATAATGTCCATACCTCTTCTGGAAGGCCGTCTTCCACTCGTCCCTGGCCCTGATCCTCACCAAGTTGTAGGCCCCTCTGAGGTCCAACTTAGTGAAGACCTTAGCATGGCGGAGCCATTCCAGCAGTTCGGGGATCAGCAGCAAGGGGTACCGGTTCCTGATGGTGATCTAGTTAAGGCACGGTAGTCATTGCAGAGACGTAACTCCCCACACTTTTTCCGCACAAACAACACAGGGGTGCCTGCAGGAGACTTTGAAGAGCGGATAAACCCCTTCTTGAGGTTCTTTTCCAAGAAATCCCTCAGAGCCGCCAGCTCAGGCTCTGAGAGGGAATAGAGGCGTCCCGCTGGGATCGGGGGCCCAGGTATTAAGTCAATCGCACAGTCATATGGTCTGTGCGGCAGGAGCCGATCTGCCTCCTTCTTGTCAAAGACATCGGCGAAATCCGGGTATTTTTCAGGCAGCATCACTGAGCACTCCTGGACATCGGTTGCCATGGCCGCTGGGATCCGCTCTGGCCAACAGTGCTCTTGGCAAAACTCGGAGGCGAACAGAACCTCCCGCCGGGCCCATGAGATGTGTGGATCATGCTTGGAGAGCCAGGGCATTCCTAGGACCAAAGGGAAGTGAGGCACCTCAGCCAACAGGAACTGGATCTCCTCGATGTAGCCCTGGATCTCCAAGTGAAGAACCGGGGTCTGGTTATTTACAGGACCGGACCGCAGGAGCCACCCATCAATAGTCTCTACGGGTCTAGGCTCAGCTAGGGCCTCCAGTGATATCTGATGACTGGTGGCAAATCCTAAGTCCATGAAATTGTTGGAGGCTCCTGAGTCTATCATGGCTCCCAGGGGGACAAGCTCCATGGAAGGCAGTCTAAGGTTAGCCGCCACCAGCAACGGGTCTTTGCTGCGGGTCATGCTGGGGTTAACAGGTTCCGAGGATGTTCCCAGGTGGTGAACCTGCTCTACACCTGGGACTGCCCATTTCCCGGCAGCGGTGCTCGGTGTCCCTTGGCTGGGCACTTTCTAGCAAAATGCCCTGAGAGACCACAGTAAAGGCAGAGCCCCTCTCTCCTCCTTCGTTCCTTCTCAGCCGCAGTGAGCCACGGCCGAGCCCCTCCCAGCTGCATTGGTTCTTCTGTAGATGGGGCAGCCATAGGGGAAGTTGTTGGTCTCTGGGGTGCAATCACTGGGGAAGAGGGCGGGTTGGAATACCTGGCCTGCCTGCGAGCTGAGAGGCAGCAGTCTATGCGTGTTGCCTGGGTTATCAAGGCAGTTAAGGTGTCTGGAGGCTCTGAGCGGGCCAGCTCATCCAAAATGGGGTCTGCCAACCCCCAGTGAAACTGGGCCTGCAAGGCACTCAAGTTCCAGGTCAGGTCCTGGGCTATGAGATGGAAGGCGGTGGCATATTCAGCCACAGAGCCTGTGCCTTGCTGGAGGGTCTTAATCCGGTGCTCAGCAGTTTCAGTCTTTACAGGATCACCCCAGGTAGCTCTCATTTCCTGCAGGAAATCCTGCAAGCTGTTGAGGGCTGGACTATCCTCATTCAGATAGGGAGTAGCCCATTTACTTGCAGGACCAGCTAACAGACTGATAATGAAAGCCACTTTGTGAGTGTCTGTGGGGAAATCAGCCCCTCTGATTTTAAAGTGCAGCTTGCAGTTTGCTATAAAACTGTCCAATAATGCTCTCTCACCAGAAAACTTTTCAGGTAAAGCAATGATAGATTTCCCCCGTGGCTGGGGTGGGGGTTGGTTCTGGAGTGCAGCCAAGCCTTGAGTTGATTGTGCCAGCTGGGATGCTAATTGCTGGTTTTGGGATAACAGTTCCTGAATCATGGCAGACTCGGCCATCTTATCAGCTTAATTAAGGGGGGGGGGTTGCAAGCAGTTATGTCGGGAAGCCAACTTAATAGCTGATAAGGAGCCCGGCTTGGCAACAACCCAGTTGAAAAACACAGTGCCTGGTGTTGTCAGTAGCAGTCCTATAGGGTCAGAAGTACACGGAGAGAGAGTGAAGCACGAAGAGACAGTCCAAGGTCAAAAGGGTTCCGGCAGGTGGGTCAACGAAGGCAGTCCAAGGTCAAGATATCCAAAGTCTCAAGATAGCAAGGTTCAGGAGAGTCACATGCAGAGGCTTCCTCCAGGAAATGCAGACTGCTTGCAACAAGGAACTCAGCATCCCACAGCTGCTTATGTTGGCCCAGCTCCCACTCCCAGCTGCGGGGTGATTGATGACCTTCTGTCTCTTAATCTCTGAGAACGACGAAGCCACGCCTTCTCTGCTCTCCTTTGGCTAAAGGTAGGTACCTGCTCTTCTACCTCTTGCTCTTGCTCCACTATGTCTCAAAGGTTTGGACCCTGTGCTGGGGGAGGGCTAGGCTGCTGAGCCCTGGGCTCTTCAGGGCTAGACTCAGACTCAGCCAGCTCTTCTGCCACTGGCTCAGCCTCCTCGCCTTCTGAGTCCTCAGAGTCCTGGCTGACCATGACACTAAGACTCTAAACTATTTAGTCCATGAGCTGCACTTTGCTGCTGATGCTGCCCTTGTTGCCCACACAGAAGCAGCTCTGCAGCACCTAACATCCTGCTTTGCATCAGCTGCAGAGCTGTTTGGGCTGGAAGTCAACCTGAAGAAAACAGAAGTTCTTTACCAGCTTGTGCCACAGGACGAACACCACCATCCCCACATTGGTGTCAGCAACTCTGTGCTTAAGTCCGTTCAGCAGTTCACCTACCTGGCAAGCATCATCTCCTCAGATGCCAAGATTGACAAAGAGATCAATCACAGATTAGGAAAGGCACATAGCGCATTTGGAAGACTTCACAAAAGAGTCTGGAGTAATAAACACCTGAGGTGAAACACAAAAATCTGTGTGTATAGAGCCATTGTACTGTCTATTCTCCTTTATGGGTCTGAAACATGGGTCACCTATCGCCACCACTTACGACTCCTCAAATGCTTCCATCAGCGCTGTTTACGTACAATCCTAAAAATACACTGGACTGACTACGTGACGAATGTTGCTGTGCTATACACATGAAAAAAATAATAAGGAAATGAAGAGTTGGATTAGCAGTAACAAAGGAATAAATCCTGGCTCATAAAGAAATATTAAGATAAATCAGTAGATTTTTGCTAGGAAAAAATTAAGATAGGTAATTTATTTGTAAAGATATTTGTACAAGGAATATATATTTGAAGATTTGATTAAACAGAGGTCAAATAATAGAATATATAATGAAGAAATAGAGGTACCTGAATTAGGATGTAGAAACAGAAGGAAGCAAAGTTTGTGAAGATACTTGTAAGTTTTTGTGTTTGTACATTTGCATGTTTGTTTGTTTTTATGTTGATGAATAAAACAATTTAAAAAAATAAAATGAGTATCTCTACCTGTGGGGACAATTAGCTAACACACATTGGGACCTGCCTAGAGAGTGTCTAGTGTGCTATAAAACAGTGTAGATGTGTAAAGTGCTATTGCTTAAGAATTTGTAAGCCACTCTAAGAGCCTTTGTGGCTGAAGAGTAGGGTATTTAAATACCTAAATAAATAGATAAATAAATACCTACGGCCAGAAACAGATGAAAGGCCTTCCCTCCATCTCTACTGCCACTGCTGTGGTTGTGGAGGGAAAGAAGAGATTGTATCTACTGGACTTAATCCCCACCCAATACTGCCATCCTCTTTTCCCTTTGTGTCACGTCTCAATTATATTGTAAGCCTGAGAGCAGGAAACTAGGATTTTTTTGGTTAGTCTTTTACTTGTAAAGTGCTTTGTACAGTAATGGTGCTATATAAATAAATGATTTTTTTAATCAAAGAAAACTGAGCCTGCTGTATTTCTCTGCTATACCTTGTGGTGACTGGTTGTTGCTCATCTTCTGCTCATGGATACTAATTTCTCTGCTTGTAAGAAACCCTTCTATCTCTTGCATAACTGACAACTTAAAGACTGAAGACCTTTAAAGGGGTATCTTCTGGCCTACAGTCTAGTACTATTTTTCTCTCAGTCAGTTCCTGCCTTATGAGTTGTCTTTGCTTGAGAGCAGGCTGCATGAGAACAAATTCAATGTAGAGTGGCCATTTCCTAAGGAAAAGCAGTCTTGGGGGGCAGGGAGGCCTCCCCCTGGGCCTTTCAGTTGAACAATGTGCAGCTCAGAGGGAGTTTCTGCCTATGTTTCACAGAAGATACCTGAACAGGGGCTCAACATTTCTGCAATTGGTACTGCTGGTTCACCTGCTTCATTGCCATCTCCACTTCATCTACAAAATTCTGAGTGCAGCTCAGGTTCATGTCACATCTTCTAGTAGGGATTTGCTGCTAAAATGGGAAACTATAGTATATTTATTCTGAAATCAAATGAACATATCTTGCTAATATGCAGCTATTGTAATGCTATCTTATATGTAGTTGTATTTTTTTTAAAAGGGAGGGAATAGAGAATAGCAAATAGTCATGGAGAATGGCAGAAAGAAAAGGAAGGCCAAAACAAGATGTCTGGCAGAGAGAATTAACAAAAATTAGAGGTGCACACATAAATACCAACTGCAACGAAGATGAAAATAGATATTCCCATCATGACTGGATGTTAACAGCAGAATTTTTTTGCTTCAGATCTCTTAATAAAATGACACAGGGAGAACCATAGAGAGAAAATTAATCAGAAAAAAATATTAGGGATAGGGTGCCCAGCTGGAGATGATAATTACATAATGAATGGTTATTTGGAAAGAAGAATGTGCACATACATTAAATAAGAATCTATTTCACTGATGAATGGAAAGCAGAGTGGATGAAAAAAATGAAGGAAGGACAAATGGTTCATGTCATTTTAGCAAAGTCTAGTTGTGATAGTATTGCAAAAAAGGGAGGTAAACTCTCTTATATGTCATATGAGGGGAGTAGCTGTGGGGAGAATGGGGAAGGTATTGCTCCCAATAGGAATTGTGCATAATAAAGTGTTCCTTCTGTCCCCAAATTTGTAGCATCATAGTGAGTGAGTAATTGAAAAACATTCATCTTCTAGTACAGTTGTACCCCCATATCTGTGGGGGGTTCAGTTCCTGGATACCGTAAACCACAGATAAATGTGAACCCTATTAAGATACAGAACATCTGGTAAAAACATACTATAGAGCTGCATTGTAGCACTTAGAAGATGCCTACAGAGGATGCCTCTCTATGCATTTTCCAGCATGGTTCTTTGGTATGTGTCCCTATATTGTGTCCTGCAGATAAATGAGAACATGGATATGAGGGTCTGACTGTACTCTTATGTTTGTTGTGCTATATAAGTTTGTTTTCCCTTTTCTCTGGAAGCCTAAACCATATTTCTAAAGGTTCTGTTGAAGTTTTAATTTACTACAAAGCTGGAAATTTGAGGACTGAAGGAAAATTACATTGAGGAGGCAGAATTCTTATGGGATGGTCAGTGCTCTAAATTTGCTCCTTCCCCATAGCTACACACCTATGGCATACCAAAAGAATGAATGAGCAAGCCAGTCAATAAAGGATAAGTGAAATTGATGCAGCTTCTTCTATGTATGTGTATCATCTATGCAGAACTACTTTTGCCTTTACTCTTCTCTTTTGGCCAAATAAAATGACTACATCCTAAAGGGAGAATCTGTCATTGTTTTGCTGGAATGAAAACATAGACAGAGTTCTGTAGTTATTTTAATGAGGATCTCAGTTAAAACTACACAAGCTTTGTCTAGATTATATTAATTCATGAGCACACAGCAAATGTGCAAAAAACAGTATTTTTTCCCCCTACATGGATTTAAATTTATGCAGACACTTTAAGAATTGGCTTTCTTAAAAAAGAAATGTTTATGCAATGCCCCCCCCTCAAAGGGTATTCATGCATTTCCGTTATATTTGCTATTGTTTTGTATCTGCTCATTCTGTGTTTATATGTGTGTTGGTAAAATTTATTAAAATTCTTTCTTGAAAATGGGACAGTTGAAGAAAATATGTTTTGTGCCACATTTTGTTTGAGGGGATGTGTGAAAGTATCAGCAGGGGGTCACCTTGGACAAGAGTAGTGTGAATCAGACAAAATTTTAAGATAAAGGGATGAATCCAAACTTCAGTATTAACGAGACATTTGAAGTTCTCTTGGCCTAAATTCAATTGCTAGAAACAAGGAGTTGTATATCCTGGGGAAGGGGGTGCAAATGAAGACATTGCCCCCAAATAAAAATATTGCACAATAAAAATTTCCTTCAATCCCCAAATTTCTAGCATTGCAGTGAATTAGTTATTGAAAATTGTCATACCTAGAACTCTTTCTGTTTGCTATGTTATGTTTCTTGGTATGTTTGCCTTCCCCCTTTTCTCTTGATGCCTAAACTGTATTTCTACATGTGCAATTGCAGTTTAAAGTTACTATAATACTAGAAACCTGGGGACTGAAGGTAAATTCAATGGCGGTGGGTGGGGAGAATTATAATTTAGGTGGCAGTGTCCTCATTTTCCCCTCTCTTGTACCTACACCTCTGGAGTTAATCCACTGAATCAATTGAATTTACACATGTGTTGACATCTTTAAACAATTGATTCAATACAACTTTTGGGACTAGAATTGAATTTAATCAGAAACTGCCAGTGTCTCCATATACACAGAACGAAGAATGTACTGATAAAATAAGTTATTGATATAAATAGTGCATTCTCTAAGAACATATTTTTAAGCCTTTGCATGTTCTAAAGGTGAGAAATAGTCAAGTTCAAAAAGCCATTACATTTATTGTTTTGGAAATTTCACAAATTACCATCTATTGTTTCATGAACTCAGAATCAACTTTCATAGAGTTCTTTTTCCAGTGTTGACTGTAAGTGCTTACACTATAAACATTAGGAACAGCAATACTGCCAATGACTTTCTCTAAATTTGCAATACATTAAAAAAAATGAAATGCATATACAATAGAGGCGGAAAAAACTGCTTGCACTGCAGATGCACCCATAGAAAAATCTTAAGGGAAAGATACATGCTATGAATTGTTTAATCTCTTTGATTTTGTTCCTATGAGGTAAGGAAGAGAAGAATATTCAAAAATATTTTTAAGAAGGTTGGAAAACCTGTTTTTTAAGTGTCAAGAACTCCTAATGAGAAGAATCCTGGACTGATGAGATTCTTCCTAGTTTGAGATTTATTCTACACAAAATGTGCACATGTAATGATACCCATCACCCTCAACTGAAAAACCTATCACTCCTCACCCTGGTTCATTTACAATTGGCAATAATTTGATATCAATTTGGTCAAACCTGGGCCTTTCACGGGCTAATGGGAAACAAAGAAACACTGGGACTAGCACGTAGCAAGCTAAGAAGGGGCCAACAAATTCACCAACATTCACACCTCAGTACAACCAGGCTACATATCTTTTGATGTAGGAAAAAATTCTTCCTGCCTTGTGGCTAGAAAGGCAGACATCTATCTATACAGTTGGAGGTTTACATTGCCATGATAAACCTATTCATCTTCCTCATACCTGCAAGTCAATAGGAAGGTAGCCTGCCAGTCATCCCACCCAAAGAAGCCCCCATTTCCCGGTTCCTGGCTAGTCTGGAATCCCTTTGTTTACATCAGATGGAAACTATCTGAAGACAAATGTTTCAATTATCCAGAAGGCACCTTCGAAAGGAATTTTTCCACTGAATCCCCCTAGAATTCTCAGTAGTTTGGTCGATCCCAGCTTCCTCCCAAACCCACATTTGTCCCATACTGCCCCTGGTCATTCTTCCTGAATCCCATTAACACTTCTCTGACACTTGGCCAGCTACCAGCCGACCCAGGCACTCCCTTCCCAACTTCTCTAACTCTAACTCCCTCTCCTAAGTTCTGCCCACCCCACTTTCTGTGCAACTGTTGCTGCTGCTACCCAAGAATAATTCCACTTCTCATTAGGAGAACCTACCTTCAGGATCAGGTGCAGTATCATCTCTAAAGCCTTTCTTAAACCAACTACTTCCCTGCCTTACTTCAATAGTCTTGTTTTCTTGAGTAAATGAATGTGTGTGTGTATGTGTGTATGAATGTCCTTTAGATCAGTTCAATAAAGTTTCATCAGTTATTTGTGTCATTGACTCTGCATTTATTCCTGGCACCACTGATATACATAGGGCTAAAGATTCTGAATGTTACACAACCACTTACACTGCCATTTGAGTTGCTTTAATTCCCAATACAAGAGCAGTACAAGTATGGACTTTTTTCAAAGACACAAGAGTTTTGTGTAACACACATGTTGTGTGTGGTGTGTGTGTGGGCAAAAAAGAGCTTTTTCATGCAGGAAACAGCATTTTCTGGACAGAAAATAATATAATATTTTTAAAATAATATAATAGTATTTCTGTCCAGAAGCATTATTTTATGAACAGAATTTTTTTTTACTTTGCAAAAATGCCATGTATGAATTTTGCACAGAATAAGTCTCAAACTGTGAATTTCTCACAGCTAATAGAAAATTGATAAAATTACTCACTGCTTCCTTCAAGAAAGTTAGTGAAGAATTACATCTATATCATGATCAGACTTCCTTTTACTGGTTCAAAATTCATGAGCAATGCTATCATCAGATGAACAATGTTATAATAAGTGTTAGTTGATGTTAGTTGAAGAGAAGTGTATCAGAATGGTATTTTCCAAAAGAGAATGACTGTTTTAACATTATGAAAGGGAAAATCTTTATCTTATCTTTTGGCAGGCCTTTCCTAATTAGATCCCGGCCTCAGGAGCTCCTGGCCTCTTTTAATCTGCTGGGCATTTATTATTTTTATAATGTCCTTTTAGACTAGTTGTTTTTAAAATTTATATTTGTTTAATATCTTTTTTATGGGGGAGGGTGGGGTGGGGTGTGTGTAGGGATTCTTATCTGTATTTGTATTTTAAATTTTGTAAGCCGTCCCAATTGTTTTTAACAGAGAGGTGGGGTATAAATTATTATTATTATTATTATTATTATTATTAATTTGAACCACTTTTCTCAATCCAGAATGGAGTTGATAAGTTTACATGCTTCATATTCTTTATGCCAGAATGACCCTGTGGTACTATATTCAGTATCTGGTGATACTAATGTCCAGTGAGTGTGGATTCCTTGCTAAAAAGGGGGGATGGGGGAATCCATAGATAACTACATTATGCACAGAGCATTATTGTCCACTGTGAAATAGACATAAGAGGGCTACTTTACACTAAGAACAAACAACTGTAATCTAGGCCTCATGGAACTATTACTCTAGCATTATAGTCATCCAGGGGTGAGAAGTGTACACTCTCTTAGGATATGTGTTTACTCCCTTCCATAGTTTGAGGTGGGATGCAGGGAGGAGAGTCATGATGCAGAATAGGAGATGGAATCACTTTGCTAGAAATCACCTACTGCATCCATGAATTATGAATGACTCTGTCTCTCCACATATCATAAATATACATATAGATTGCACATCCTTTGGATGAGTTCCTGCCAGGGAGAAGAAGGAGAGCAGCTTCTGGACAGCCACTTTGAGTGGGTGAGTTTGATTTTTTAAAAACTGTTGGGAGAGGCTGCTTGTTGCTGAGTGGGGTGGAGCTTCTGTGAGTTTGAATTTTTTAAAAAACTGTTGGGAGAGTCTGCTTGCTGCTGAGTGGGGTGGAGCTTCTGTGAGTTTGAATTTTTTTAAAAAACTGTTGGGAGAGTCTGCTTGCTGCTGAGTGGGGTGGAGCTTCTGTGAGTTTGAATTTTTTAAAAAACTGTTGGGAGAGACTGCTTGTTGCTGAGGCAAGCGCCTAACAGCGCGCAAATTTGAGTCACCAAACAAAAGTACAGCATAGAGTTCTCAGCATTAACTAACAGTTCTTAGATTACGTAAAAGCTCTCACCATGGATACTGAGGGGACTGCTGCAGTCACCTGCAACACTTGTGCAATGTTTGTCTTCTTGTCTACAGATGTGGGGAACTTCACATGCACCAAGTGCAGGTTGGTAGCCCTCTTGGAGGAGAAAGTCCAGAAGCTGGAGACACGGGTAGCTACACTTCAAAAGATTCGTGAGCAAGAGATTTTCCTGGACAGAACAGAACAAACAGTCTTGGACGGGGATCGTACAGAGGAACTGGTTGGGGAGGAGAGGGTCACTTCACAGACACAGGAGGTAGACAGCTGGCAGAATGTCACACACAGAACAAGAAAATCCAGGGATTCTTTGAGCAGCTTACAGCTAAAGAATCAATTTGAAGCCCTCTCCCTTTTCGAGGACAATGAGGAAGAACAGCATGGAAAGACTTCAGGGGCAGAGCAGGGGACCCTGAGAGGACCACCGCAAGGAACAGCAACTGCAAAGCCTCGGGGGAGGTGTGTGGTGGTGGTGGGGGACTCCTTGCTGTGGGGTACAGAAGCAGCGGTTTGTGGGTCTGACAAGATGTCTTGGGAGGTGTGTTGTCTCCCTGGGGCAAAGATCTGTGATGTGACTGAGAGGCTGACAAGACTCGTCAAGCCTACGGATCATTACCCCTTCCTTTTGGTCCATGTGGGAACCAATGATACTGCAAGGCACAGTTTTCCTAAGATCAGAAGAGATTATGAGGCTCTGGGGAGGAAGCTGAAAGAAATGGACACACAGGTTGTCATCTTGTCTCTTCTGCCAGTTCAAGGACATGGTCCAGGAAGGAAAATAGCCGACGTAAACAACTGGCTCCGTAGATGGTGTCTCCGAGAATGACTTGGATTCTTGTATCATGGGCTGCACTTCCATGAGGGGGGACTTCTGGCAAGAGATGGGGTGCATCTCATGACAGTTGGCAGAAACATTTTTGCCTACAGTCTCAAGAATTTGATCAGCAGGGCTTTAAACTGAGTCATATGAGGGAGGGAGACAGTATTCTGGAAGGCAAAAGGGATGGAGAAAATAGTCAAACTGTCATAGAGGGAACAAGGCAAACAGTGCAAGGACCCAACAGTGGGAGGCCAAAAAACTTGCACAGGCAGCAAGTAAAGGGAACACATGGTCCAGAGGAAGGTGACTAAAATGGTGAAAGGCCTGGAAACCATGCCTTATGAGGAGAGGCTTAAGGAGCTGGGTATGTTTATCCTGGAAAAAAGATGGTTAAGAGGTGATATGATAGCCCTAAGTATTTGAAGGGGTGTCATGTTGAGGATGGAGCAGGCTTGTTTTCTGCTGCTCCAGAGACTAGAACATGGAACAATGGATGCAAGCTCCAGGAACAGAGATTCCACCTCAACATTAGGAGGAACTTTTTGACAGTAAGAGCTGTTCGGCAGTGGAACACACTCCCTCGGAGCGTGGTGGGGTCTCCTTCCTTTGAGGTCTTTAAACATCTATCGGGGATGCTTTGATCGTGATTTCCTGCGTGGCAGGGGGTTGGACTCGATGGCCCTCATGGTCTCTTCCAACTCTGCAATTCTATGATTCTATGAGTGTAAAACATGGTGGTATACTTGAAAGAAGATAGCTCAATTCAGATACAACACAAGTTCCTTAAATATATATGGTGTAGTGCTTTGAGTTTGGGACTAAACCAGGGTTCAAATCCCTACTCAGCCATGAAAACCTTCTGGGTGACCTTGGACATGTCACATTCTCTTAGCCTTAGAGGAAGGCAAGGGCAAACCCCCTCTAAATGAATTCTGCCAAGGGTTTTCATAGGTCAGAAATGACTTTAGGGCACACAAGAACAACAACAACCTCCCCCTGCAATACCCATGTATATGCAAACGTATTGTAGAACATCTTGAATCAAATCACATCATCCTGGAAGACTGAGGACATAGTTTCTCTTGAAATCGCACAAAGTGTATGGACAGAAGAAAACTTCCAAGTGTTAAGAATAGACCAAGCCAACATTTCTGATAAGGCATATGAGTGGGCAAATGACTTAGAAAAATTCCTGCTTTACTACTGTATCATCAGAACCTATCATCACAGACATTCATTAGGCTAAGATATGTGCAGGCACTGCCACTAAAACAGCAAAACCTACTGTTAACCCTTCTAAACATCATATATATAAGGAGGATGTGATAATCAAAGAGGCTCAAAGGCCATATCCTGAAGAACTTATATGGTACTGCGTAAAATACTGATGATATTTATAAAGAAATCTCACTTGTCTGTGATGAGTGTAATGATATAGTACTGTGAAACAATTGTAATGGAAGTAGTATCTAATTACTGAGTGGTAGTTGGGAAAAGCAAGGATTATTGCCACCTCCCCATAGCATGCCCTGGATGCTGCATGCATTATTATTGTGTAGTTTCTTTATATGTCAACTTGTTAAAAAGTGTTTGATGACACACACACAAAATATGATATATTTACAATAAAAGAATACTTTATATTTATGGAGTTAACTTACTGTATCTGCAGCAACACTCCAGATGTTGGCACCAGGGCTTAACGGGGACTATCATCAGTCCTACAGCTTCTAAGGGAGCTCTTCTGAGCTATACATGAGTTTCATGTCAGTCAGATGAGGAACCCTCTTACACAGTTTCATGGAGCATGCAGCTCATTTACTTCTGCATTCCAGGAACTTCCCTCTCCTGGGCTACCTCAAGGACTCCGTAATGCATTGAAGCCTTAAAATCTAGCTTTTGGGACTGCTGTTAGTATCCTTCTCTCATTGAGGTTCAATATTTTTTCAAAAGCAGACTATCAAGGAAACAATAACATACCAAAAAAGAAAGGTGCTTTGGGAAATAATGAATGGGTAAACAAAACTTTTAAAATAGAGTTTTCCACTGTTTTCTACTTCCAGATCACATTCTCAATTTAAGCATGTTGTGTTTTTATTTGCCATGTAATGCAGTTTTCCTCTTTTCCTACTGCCTTCTACCTTACCAAGCATTGTTGTCTTTTCTAGTGAACCATGTCTTCTTATGATATGCCCAAAGTATGATGGTCTCAGTGTAGTCTTCTTGGCTTCTAGGGAGAGGTCAAGTTCAATTTTTTTGGGGTGGGGGGAGTCCATGGTATCCACAGAATTCTCCTCCAGCACATTTCAAATCCTCTTTTTTTCCACTATCCAGTTTTCACAACCACATTTCTAATTTCCTCTAGTAGCTTTCTGCATTGTCTAGCTTTCACAGCCATACATAGAAACTGGAAACACAATGACATAGATAATCCTGACTTTGGTATTCAATTATAAATCTTTACACCTGAGGATCTTGTCTAGTTCCTTCATAGATGTTCTTCCAAGTCCTAGTCTTTTGATTTTTTTAACTCCAATCTCCATTCTTATTAATGATTTAGCCAAGATATGGAAAATCTTTTAAATATTTCAACGTCTTCATTGTTTACTTTAAAGTTATGTGTCCTGACTTTTGTATTCCATGATATGGCAACAGTGAAGGTCTACAAGCTTCTCTGGTGCCCTGTATGAACTGAGAATGTGTACAAGAACATGCCCCAGAATGCTTTGCAACCAACTCATGTTTCGTAGCAGATTTGATTACTTGCCAGCAAATATGAGCTGAGCTAGAAGGAGTTCCCTAGGGGAAAATGTTTGAAAACTGCAGCTCTTGCATAGATTGAATCCAAAGCATTTATTTAAGACTTAATAAGTCCAAAATAGCATCCAAAACTATGTATAGTTCCTGGTAGATGACCATTTTAAGTTTCCTTTGCTGCACCATCTTTTATAGCAGAGTTCATATTTGAAATAAGAGTTATTAACTCAGTACAGTGGTCTGAACAAATCTATATAAAAAGTTGTAATCCTTGAAGTGAGGGGGGGGAATTCTTCTCATTACAGCTTGTTTCCTGCTGACAGTAGGTATTTTCTTTACATAACATAGATATTATGCAAATTAATCCAAGCCAGGCTGTTGGAGATCTGGAAAGCTTCATGCAATTAAATATACATGCGGTATTTTGAAGTTTAATTAGTGTTAAACTTGTTGTAGGTAGCAGAATTGAAGTTCATCCTCTTGGCAGGATTTAGAGTTTGTAACTGCTGAAGAAAAATAATGACTGTCACAGTAATTGTTACTGCTCTGGGAAAGTAAAGTGAACATCCAATACACAGAAAATGAATGATGAGGGAAATCAAGTGTGGAAAGGAGATTAGAATTTTTTGTGTGGAGAATGTTATAAAAGCAGACTGAGAGAGAGAGAGAGAGAGAGCCATGATTTCCAGGCATGCCTTGCAGCACTGGGATTAGTTAAGATTTTGACCAGATACTTTCTGGTGCTATTCAGACAGAAGGGTATGATACGAGTAATGTTAGCTTTGTCACCTTCTGGTATGGATCCTCTCCAAAATCATCCATTGCTTCCTCCTGGAAGGGATGTGTGAGGAATCCAGCTACAGTCCAAGGTACAATGGTGTTGCCTCTGCATATAATTTCTAGATTGTCCACAGGGTGGATGCACTTTGCAGTCTGAAATTCTTAGACCCTATGAAGACATGCCCCAGAAAGACATGCATAGAAAAATGTGCATGTCTCAGATGCATACAAAACATTGTTTAAGGTCATTATAATGTTCAGTCAATATGTACAACTTAAAAATGTATATGGAATAGATCTCGTTAGGGATCTTGTTGCTGGATAGCCTGAGCCAGTAGCTGAGTATGGTCACCCACACTCTGGCCTCCACTTTCATAAAGCCTGACTCATCTCAGAGCTGCATTATAGATACATTTTGGAATCTGGAAAGCTGATCTTAAAAATTTGGATTGCACAAGTTCTAATGGTGCAGGGTTTGGGGAAGGGTCCTGTCATGATGACCTGCCAGTCATCATGGAATCCTCATCACAAACTCACAGTTACAACATTGGAAAGTTCCACTCCTTATTTGGTCTGTTAAGGTGATGGGAACCTCATTGAATAAACATCACATCACCTGACTGGAGAGCTAACCAGAGTTGGAAATACGGAGCCAATGAGAGTGGATCAGCAGAGACTTTAAAAGTTCTGATTTTCCTTTGTTCTGGGCCTCATGGATTCTGAGCCATATGGCCTAGACACCACATGCTTGAAACTATAGCTTAACAATCTGCCTGGGCAGATGGAGAGAGCCACATGGAGAAATCAACAAGATGCTAAACTGTGATACCTAATGTTGGAAGAGCCAGCCTCTCTCTCAACAGCCTGATACCATCTAAACGGGTTTTAAAATGATATCAGAACTTTCAGAGGAAGTTCCTATTCAAACAGGACTCTGGACTCTGAATCCCATCACAGAGACTGTGGTATCCTGCCAGGCTGTAAGTTACCTTCCATTTAGCAGCTTAGGGAATGTATAGTAGAGTGTGTTAGTTTTTATGATTTTATTTGTAGTGCTCTGAATGAATGTATAACTTTGTAAACTCCTAAGTTGACGCCTGGGGGAAGTCCTGCTCTCCCCAGTAACATAGACCTCTGGAACTGAATAAAACTTTCTGTTATTTCATAACCTCCCTGAATCTCCTGCTTCTTGGTCAGCTATCAGGAACTTCTCTAGGATAGAGAAAAGGGCCATTGTTGATATATTAATACAATCCCGCCTGGTTTCTCACTGCACCGGGCTGTAAAGGGGATAGGAAACTCAGTGAGTGGTGGTGGCCTACCTTAAAAAAGGGATTTCTAGGCTAGAGGAACCCTTGAGAGTGTGTTTTCAGGTTGTACAAATAAGCTGGAAGCCTTCCCTTCCTGCTGAAAGAGAAGGGTCAGCTTACAACAGGTCCCAACTGGGATCCATAAAGCAGTTGTGCTACTGATTTGGCTTTGAAGAGTTTGAGCGCTGCGGGTAAATATTGGCCTCCTCTTGTCTTAAGAAATTTGAGAATGACTGTTGCACTCCTCTGCGCATTGCCAGCAGCATACTCCTCATGTGCTTTCCTACTACCAGTGGCATGAAAAATTACCCCCAAGTATTTGAAACAAGAGACCTGCTCAATCTTGTGGCCATCTATATTCAAGTTATAGTTCTTGGGCCTTTTAGCAAAGGCCATGATTTTAGTTTTTTGATAGTTTAGTTCTAGCTGATCCACTCTGCAGTACTGTGTTAGTGCTCTTAGAGCAATTTTTAGGCCAGTGGGAGTTCTTGAAAGTACTGCTGCATCATCCGCATATAGCACTGTTGAGATCTGCCTTCCCTCTAATTTTGGGGGATGGAAGTTAGTGTTGTTGAGGTGATCCACCATATCATTGATGTAAAAGTTGAACAGGAGTGGAAAAAGAATGCAAGCTTGCTTGACACCCTTCTCAGTGACTATGTCATTGGTGAGATGTCCCTGGGGGTTACATCTTACTTTTAATGAGGTCCCTTCATGAAGCATGCAAATTAGATAGAGTAGACGTCAGTCTATCAAGGAAACCTCCAGTTTTTTCCAGTTTGGTTTGGAATATAAAGTCAAAAGCTGCTTTAAAGTCAATAAAGACAGCATAGAGAGAAACTGTGCTGCAGGTGGAATATTTTTCAATAAGATGGTGGAGAATAAGGCACTGATCTATGGTGGATTGGTCTTCCCTAAAGCCAGCTTGTTCTTCTGCAAGTATGTTTTCTTGTTCCAGCTAGGTCTGAAATATCCACTGTAGGTGTCTCGCGTAGAGTTTGCTGATCATACTGAGGAGATTAATTGGTCTGTAGCTGGCAGGATCATCCTTGCTTCGTTTTTATAAATGGGGATAATGATTGCAAGCCCCCTGTCCATGGGTGCTTGACCATAATTGTCAAAACAGGTGAAGCCAGGATAGGGGCCCGGAATTCCAAGGTATTTTTAGTGGCTTCTGGTATTAAGTCTTCCCCTGGAGCCTTCACCATTCTCAGTTGGGCTACAAGGTTCTTGATCTCTGACACTGTCACTGGTGGCCACCTTGGGATATTTTCTATATTTTGGCTAGTGTATCTATTTTCATTGTAGGTGTCCTTATAGAGTACCTGAAAATGATCCTCCCATAACCCTGGAGGGATGTGACAGTCCACTGTGGCTGCCCCATTTCTCTGGGAATTTGATGTAATGTGCCAGAATAGAGCTGTGTTATTGGATTTGACTGCCTGGATAAGTTGTGTCCAATTATTCTTCATGGCTTTTTTTTTTCTTGCACACCAGCAACTTTTTTTAGTCTCTTTTCTGCTGGAGCAGCATTGGTACAGCTTCTGGGATAGTATTGGATAGATAACCCTGATATGTAGTGATGAGAGGTTTTCTAACATTAACACATTCCTTGTTGAACCATGTTTTTGAGTGGTGCTGTTCTTGTTTCCACCGGTGTGTGCTATTTTGGTGGATTAGATACTAGAATAGAACTTGGGTAAGCGTATTGTAATTCTCCAAGATTTCATCAGGGGACTCACCTGATATCAGGGCAGTCCTAAGACACTGAAGTCGGTCTGAAGCCAATACCTCACTTATTGTTTGGTTTAGCTGGGGAGTCCATTTAGCTTGGCGATAAGTCCTTCCTGATGGCATTACAGAGAGGTGATAAAAGTCCCTGGTGTGTGTCTCATGAGTGAAGTCACTTAGGTGTAGCCAAATTGGAAAATGATCACTTTCAAATCTGGGCATAACTTCTAGATCCTTAGCATAGGGAAGAAGGTCCCTAGAAATGATTATGTAATCTATGGCACTCATTCTGGACCCAGAGAGATAAGTGAATTCAGCTGGACAATCACTTTTCAGAGCACCATTTAGGATGTGAAGGTTTAGCCTGAATACTGTTTGAGCCAGACAAAGTCCTGCAAAATTTGATTTCTTGTCCTTTGAGCATTGGATGGGGTGGGTTCCATCATCTTTGAGATCAAGAGGAGGACATTTGTGCTGGGCATATAGGATATGATCATTGGGGCCCAGCCTGGCATTCAAATCACCCCCCAGAATTACAAATGCATTTGGGTTCTGCAATAGGAGATTATCTGTGTATGATTCCAGTTTGGCCCACAGGGTTCTGATTTGGGACTTCTTCTTCATTGGAGGCATGTAGACATTTATTATGAACAAAGTGCAATGGTTAAATTGAATTAGCACCACCATAGCATATGTTTTAAATGTGGGAAGATTGTTATGGTATGTAAGGTGGTGGAAACCAGAATGCCCAGGCAGCCCCTTGCTGTTCCATGCTTTCTCCCTGGCTCTGCCAGAATTGAGAATGAGTGAAAGCCATTTAATAACAGATCCTTATTGGTCCCTGTTTCCTGGATCAGTATAATGTCATATTGGGTGAGGAAGTCACTAGGACAAGGATCTCTCTGGGCCTTCAGCCACCCAGCCATGTTTTAGGTCATAAGGGTAACCTTGTGCTGGTCTGTTGGAAGTCAGGCAGTTGCACTGCAGGCCACAGGTTGGATGGGTAATTCATCTGATGGCAGTTGGTTAAATGGTTGGTTAAAGCCCTTTATACTCAAGGTGACACATAGGTATATTGATGAATGAAGTAAGTAACAGTAACTGTTATGACTGTTACTACATGAGACCTTTCTTACTTTCTTATTGAACAGGAAAGCTTTGACCCAGCAGTGGGCAGACATTTAATTCACAATCTAGACTAAGACTCTCTGCAGAGTATGGACATTTGTACAGCAGCTCTGCCAAAGGTAAACAAACAGTACACAGGAGTGTTGTTGACTGTTGATGAACAGAAATGAAAGCAGACATGGGAGAAATAACACAGCAGGGGAGCATTGTATCCACAGTCACTGTGGAAACAGAGAGAAAGAGACCTGCTGCTAGACTGTAAATACAGGATTTATTACATACTTTGCTGTTCATGTAAAATTTGTGTTGTCAGCAATTTTCTAAAAGACCTTAATTAAACACTCCCTGCGACCAATAGTCTAATAAATTAAAGAGGTATTAAAAAAAAAACAAGATAGAAAGAAGTGTCAAGACTTTTCACTGAATTTACAAAATGACACAGGTTAGATTTTCTTCCCAACCCCTTCTTGGAAGGCTTTTTTTTTTTTAACAGCACCTTAGCAATGCAAGAAGCTAAACTTCTATAGTTGTTGAAATATTCCTGATGTTTTTCTCTACAAAATATTGGGTATGTGTATGAAAAATCTTTTTAAAAAACATAGAAATAAATAACTTCCCAGGTCAAGCTATCCATCATACCAATACTAAATCTGACACCCCTAGATAGCCATACAGTGCTACAACATTCAAAAATGGACTAGGCACATAAGGTCCAAGATGTGTAGGCCAATTATGTGTGCCTATTAGGATTGTGAGTCTCAGGAGCATACAAGGTCTACCTATTAAATACTAACACTGTGTTTCTACCTTTCAGACAAAACAGGGAGAACTGATTGTGAACACTTGAGTGGTGGCCTTAAACATGTCTGAAAACATCAACACCCTGACAAACATCAACACCCTCAGCCATTCAGTAAATTGTCAGTTGTTTAAATCTGCTGTGTTGTATGTCAGAAAAATGCTAAGTTTAAAAGTTGAGCAATGTCAATTTGAGATTTTTAGTAAAATTGAACAAAAAACCAACACAATCTTTTCAAATGCTTACTGAGGCCTACAGGGAAGACTGCATGTCTTGTGCATGTGTGTTGGAGTGGCACAAAAGATTCAGAGAAGGATGTGAGAATGTGGAAGACGATGAACACCCTGGATAACATTCCACTTCAAGAATTGAAGAAATTGTGGGAAAAAATCAGCCAAATTGTTCAAGGAGACTGCCGACTCAGTGTCCAAATGATAGCTAAAGCTGTGAACATTGACAAAGATGTTGTGTAGAAAATTTTGCATGAGGATATCAACATGAGAAATGTTTGTGCCAAGATGTTCCCTAGGATTCTCACACCACAGCAAAAATAATGCCACAAGGAAATTTGCTCTGACATTCTGCAGCAATTTGAGGTGGACCCAAACCTTTTTTCAAAAAATCATCACTTGTGATTAAACCTGGATCTTCCAGTATGATCCTGAGACAAAACAACAGTCAATGCACTAGAAAATACCACCATAATCAAGAATGAAAAAATTAGGGGGATAAATCTTCACTTATCTTGTTTTTGCATGCAAGACTTTGTTATATGGGTGTTCTTTTTTATGAAGGGGGTGAACAGAATGTTCTAAGTAGCTGTGCTTGATGCTTAACATATCATGATGCTTACTGATACCACCAAAGTCTCCCCTTGTGACATCATCAGGGGCTTACTCAGGTTTTGAAATCCCTGTGTGAAATCTCAGAGCCTGGAGTGTTTGCCAACTGACAGCCCTAGTTCTAAATTAATTCTGTTTCTGTCTCTCCAAAGAAAAAGAAAATGCTCTTTGGTTGGGCTACCACTTCTCTGTGGTTTTAAAATCAATACTTGAAAAGGCATTAAAAGAGAAGTATGGGGGGGGGGTTTTCTTCTGTCCAGTGAAGCACTTGGAAAATTCATTCTGCAAACAAAGGAATATTTTCTCATTTGTTAGGCTTCTGTGTGTTTGTGTTTGAATGATGTGCTCTCTCCTCCCACTGCATCAGTGAAATTTCATTTTGTATCACATAAATAGAATGAAACCTATTACATCGCACTAGGGTAATAGTAAATATATTTTTTAAAATGAGATTATATAAGCATGAGTTTGTTTACTTTTATTCTTTCCAGCTGCATCAAAGTACATCAGTCCATCAGTCCAAGGGCCTATGTCCTTTCTCTACGAGTGATGCAGTGTGTTCATTTCTCTTCTTTTTCTTCTTTAATGTTTTCTTTCAAAGGAGGTGGAAGTCTAACTAAAAAACCCAAA
Organism: Gambelia wislizenii; assembly: GCA_030847615.1. NCBI lineage: Eukaryota > Metazoa > Chordata > Lepidosauria > Squamata > Crotaphytidae > Gambelia > Gambelia wislizenii. The sequence goes on from JAUMIR010000004.1 coordinate 155,438,680, forward strand.
AATACTAATTTCTTATTCTGCTCCTTCCTGACACCAAAGAGGAAAACCTAATGCTTGATGATTATTATTTTTCTCTTCAGCCATAATGATTTAATCATCTTTGGGGTGGTGCACTTTTGCTGTTTCTCCTCATGGCCTCGGAAAAAAAGAATTGCTTCCATTTATTTATTGCATTTCACCTCAGATGTCCCTCATGAATTGTGATACAGGTGAAAAACCTATTTATTCCCTTTCCTTTTATTTTCTTCCTTTGGTATTGGGTTTCCTCCCAATCCCTTAGTGAGCTAATTACCTGAGCCTTCAATCTTTTATCACTTTGCTTTTACACACTCACAGAACTTAATATTGTTTTTAGTTGCTCCCTGGACAATAATTTCCCTTCTATTTTATTTTATTTTTTCCCCCATGATGGCAATTTAAGATATCTAAATTGGCTTCTCTCCTCATGTTAATATTGGGGAGGAAGTGTTCTATTAATTTACTGAGTTTCTGGTATCCATCTGCAAGGCTTTATTGCTGCAATGTCATTTCAGGAGAGTTTGCACATCTGCAGAGATGAATTAGAATTAGATTGGGCCTATATTTAATAAAATGTCAGGATCATGAGACTGTAGACAGATGACAGGTTGTTGTTGTTTTCCTACACAGAACTGGAGGCAGCTTAAAAGAGTGATTCAAGCAGTCACTTTCCTATTATAAAAAAAAAATGTTTTCTAAGTTTCTGTTGTTTCCAAAACCTGAAAAATGTGTTTGATCACTATTGACAGCAGGACAAAATCAAATGTGTATCTCCACTGCCACTAGGCTTGCAAACATCTAGTTGCCTATGGCAAGTATTAATTACTTCCAGAGAGAGAAAGTTGACAAAGAATTCAACATGGATGATTTGCTGATATGTCACTTTTTGGTTGTCCTTTAATGTCACAAGTGATGAGCACAGAAAGTAGACCAGCCAGTAAAAACTTATTTGGTATAGTAATTTATGGGGATTAGGAAGGCTGACGCTCATCCTACAAAGCAAAGCCTCTTCCAAATCACTTCCAGCTATTTGAAAAGGCAGCTTAATCTCCAGCCTTAAGGGGTTTTCCAGATAAAAAGTCATACTACACTTTATAATAAACATTTTTGAGGGGGAGGGGAGTGTGCTTGAACTGGCCATCTATATTTTGAAGAAAAAGTACAGGCTAGAAACTTGTACAGGACCCTTTGATTCAGATCTCATTTATTCCATACGATGGCCCAACAAGTCCCCCTTTTTAAAAAAAAAAAAAAGTGATGAGTTTGGAGATGCTTTTTAAAAAAAGATTGTTTATCAATAATGAGTCACTTCGGTCTTTTTTGGATGTCTCAAATACACCGCAAGCAGCCTCGTCACGTTGCGAGGCTGCTGCGCTGCAGGGCGTCGCTTTCGGATGACGCTCTCCACTGCTGGTACTGTTGTGGTACCGCGGGGACATTTGAGCGTTATATTTCGCCAGTTTTTAAGCACAAAAGTTGATCGTGATTAAAAACCGGTGAAATATAACGCTCAAATGTCCCTGCGGTACCGCAACAGTACCGGCAGGGGAGAGCATCATCCAAAAGCGACACCCTGCAGTGCAGCAGCCTCGCAACACGACGAAGCTGCTTGCGGTGTATTTGAGACATCCGAAAAAGTCCTTAGTCCACTTAGATGGCATTCATTGATGCCATTGGTGAATACATTGTTCAAATACCTTTGTCGCACAAGACTGGGGATCTACCAAGCTAAATACAGTCATGCATTTAATACAAAACAGATAGATTGCATTCTATAGAATGCATCTGTTCTAGATTCTAATAACGTAAAATACTATAAATACTATAAAATTGAGGACAAAACTTCCAACTTAATATGGTGTATCCACTATGTCCACTTCTATGTTGTCACAATTCAAAATGTCAGGAAATTCCAGCTCTTACAGGACTCATCCATATCTTGGAATATGAAAAACTAATACTAATCACTCTTGTTTCTCCTTGCTTGTGGGGTGAAAGGGAATATGTGACATTGTTCATTGGTACTGCATTACTAGCATGTTAATTTTAAGTTTTTTTTTTAAAAAAAAACAATTAAAAGTATAAAAACAATTCCCTGAATGACCAAACAATACCCTCAAAGGATGCAAAAAGTAACAAGTAACTGTAACAAGCAAATGTTCATACCTGTTACAGCACTAGTGGTAATCATGCAGTCCTCCAGATGTTGCTGAGCTGCAATAGGCTATATTTATCACCTTGACTATGTTGGCTGGGGCTGCTGGGAATTATAGTCCAGAAACATCTGGAGGGCTGCACAGCCCCCCTCCCTTGTGTCACCCCAAATGTATGATTTTTAATGTCATCATTTCCTACAGTAATGTGTGCCAGGTAGACTGATTGCTTGGCTGCCTTACTTCCACGCTCATAACCGATGCATCATTTAGGCAACATGGCTAAAACCCTAGTTCAGAACTTGTCTCAGCTAATAGCTCACCAGGTGACCTTGGACAAACCATCTTAACAGCTGTAATAAGGAGATCACAAGAGGATTCTGATGTTTATAGGGATGCTGAAACAATATATGTGCTATCCTATCCTATCCTAAATGGCAAATTCCAAGATTCCATAGTATCTATTGATACTTTTTCTCTGAAGAATTGTGTTCCTCTTTCGGAGTCCATTTTCACTAGAAATGTTCTCTGTAGTACACAACAAAGCATGGCTAAGAGTTAATCGGGATTTGAGGTATGCATCTGTTTTAGTCGTCATGGAAAATTGAATTTTATAGAACACCTCATTGTAGTTACATAATTTGGTCCTCCTGGAGCAAGTGAAAGATTTTACCCAAGAGCTATATGTCATTGGGAAATGACAGAAGGTTTTGCATTTTAATTAACAGTGTGATCTTTCTTCACACATTTTGTGTGCCTCTGTGATTTTCCTCATGTTGAAAAGGGGAAAAAATCATCTGGGTTTCACAATTTCAGTTTCCAGTCTGCTTCCCATTCCATTTTCATTATCCTTGACTTACTCATGCATCTTTATTTATTAATCTGCTTACTTTCTCCACTCACACAAAAAATACACACATACAGCCCACAGAGATGTGCATCTTGTCAGCAGGAACAGCAAAGCTGCTTCATCCCTCATTAATAAAGAAAGAACATTAATACTTAAGTCCTTACAAAAAATATGCTGGTCTTTTGGAGTAAAAATTAGAGGCAGGGAGTAATACTGAATGTATTGCTTCTTCTTTTTACATATGGTACAACACTAAATGTGTGGAAGACTTTACAACAAAAGAAAGCATAGTGGCTTGAGGTAGTGTCAGGATTTTTGCCCTATCTCCACATCATGCCCAGTCAGAAAACCTGGGGCCCTTTGACATTACACAGTTATAGAGCCATCATTCCATTTTAATTACCAAGGCTGCATCCTATAGAATCCTGGGGTTTGTAGTTTGGTGAGAAACTAGAGCTTTCTGGCTGATAATTCTTAATATCCCACCCTAAACTGGAAAAAACAGGATTCCATGTGATATACCCATGGCAGTTAAAGTGGACTATAGTGCTATAGCCCTGTAGTGTGAAAGAGCTCTTGGAAAGGAATACCATATTCATGGAGCAGCCACTGAAAAGGTCATCTTGCATCCTCACTAAAGCAGAATCAGAGTGTTATAATTTGGTAGTGTGAAGGGGAGGGGTTTCCAATCCTCTAATGTGGGTATTTAGGGTATTTGGGAGCAATCCCTGCTCAGCATAGAGACTATTGGGCAAGTCAGATTCTCTCAGCCTCATAGGAGTTTAAAGGCAAATACCGTCTGAAGAAATTTTGCCAGAAAAACCCTGTGATAGGTTTACTTTAGGGTCACAATAAGTTAGAAACTATTTTAAGCACACAACAGCAAAAAAGCCCCATGAACTCTGTAGGGCTTACCTATGAGCCGACATGTATAGGATAGAACAGTACTTTTTAATGCTGCTAGCCTCAACAAGAAAATGAGTTATTACTCTACTTAGCCCCTGATTCAATTAAAAATTATGCCTCTTTACCTTAAGACAGAAGAATGGTTTGCTATTAATTCCAACTTAATTGCATTACCCTTTCTTGACTACGACAACTTACTCATGGAAAATATTTTTGGGGGCGTTTGGTCAGTGATGTTCTGCTATTACTTTCTAACTCTGAAAGAGTCCTGCCATTTTTTTATGGAAAACTAGAGATAATTTCTGTTGTTGTTGCTTTGTGTAAGGCAGTGCTCATATTTAGGAAACAGCCAGGAAACAAAAATGACAGAGAGCACTGATAGCTCATATACTCAAGCACCCCTGGTATGGTACAAATCAGTCATAAGACAGGAAGTGGAAAGTCTATTACAATGAAACCAAACCTTCCCCACAAATGTGTGGGGCTGACAGAATTGTTATTGAGAATCTCTTCTGAAAGTTTCATCTCTTCTGATTTATATGTTCATTTTCTTGGTATTTAAAAAATTGGCTTGAAAAAGGAAACCTCTTTCTTCCATGGATTGAAAGGCTGAAGTATAAGATATTTGTTGCATTTGCAAGGGCAACCTAGTTATAGTTGGTTTAGTAGATTCTTAATGAAGATGCTTGGATGATTATCAAAGGAACTTACTAAGAAAAAGCAACATATTTCTTTCCTTAACATTTTAGCAGAGAGCCCAAGAGGGCCTGGTAAATGAATTGGTCAAGATTTTAGGTTTAAACCACTGTGGTGAGGATGAAGTTTCATACTGCAACTGATTGAATTACTTACATTCTGGAGAGGGGTAGATAAAATACTGTAGGGCAAGGATGGGGAAGGTGTAGCCCATGTGCTCCATTTGACCCTCAAAGTTTTTTGTGGTCCCTAGCACCCTCTCCCAAGGGAGTTGTTGGATTTTTTGGGGGGGAAAGTGGGCTCATTTGGACCTATTGAACAATTTTGACTTAATTTGGATGGAGGAGAGAGGTTGGGTGATTTTAGGCCCATGAGAGGCCCCCCTTTTTTTTTCCTAACAGAGAGTAACTCAGAAATTGATCTTTCAGTCTCTTCCTGTTGAATGTAAAAAGCCTCCCCTGGGCCAAAAACAACCCAGGCCCCAAAGCATGGCAAAATGCCACTCCAAATAACCAATAGGTGATATTTGGATTGTTTGGTGAAAATTGGAAACATCGTTTTCAAGGGTAAGTGACAGTGGGGAGGCATGGCCGCCAAGAGTCTTTATGAGGCTACTGTACCCACCCTTATGTGAAACATTTGCCCACCTCTGTGCTAGGGAGTGATTGAAAAGTTAAACCATTACCACCAGATGATATGTGGGTTGAGAAAGGATAATCAGTGAGGAAAGGAAATGAAGGCTGTAACTGGAGGGTGCTTCAGGAGAATGAGAGGGAAATGTGCCCAGAGGCAAGAATGTAGTGGCAAGAAAAGCTGGGAGAGACAAAGAACCAAATGGAGATGTGAATAAAGATGTAAAAGAGGAGAAAGCTGAAGTGCACACACTAATTTGACAAAATCGGTAAAAACAGCTGTTATTTTCTATACCTAATTAAATATTGCATTTATACAGTATGCTACAAATTAATTAAAGCTTGGTGAGAGTTCACAAAACAAACTTAAAGCCCAAAACAAATTAAGGCAGTCACAGAATAAATATATACCCCCTGCTAAGGGAAGTTTTGATGGCTCTGTGTCTTCTGAACTTTTGGTGGCCATTTATTATAGTGTTATCATGCATTGCCTTTGGTCCTTGCAACTGTTCTAGCTGGTTTAACTGTTTGGTTTTAAATAATTTTAAAGGAGTATCTTTATTTGTTTTTTTGGAAGTTTTTACCTATATTTATTTTTAAAGTTTTTATCCATTTTGCATCACCTTCAGGGCCCTAGTAAGCTTAGAGACAATATATAAATGTGTTAAATGAATGAATGAATGAATGAATGAATAACACTTTGGTGCCAGTTAGACGGTAGTTTTTGTCATGGGGAATCCCAGGACTTCTTGATCCCATTTCGTCCCTCCCTGTTTACACTATTTTTGTTTCTGAACTGGATATCCTGGGAGATCCTGGGATCATTGTTTACATGGCATCCTGTCCCATGATATGTACCTTCTCCCACTATATACTACCCCTTGGTTTTGTTTTGTTTGTTTGTTTTTACATGAGTTTATGGTCCCAGGATTTTTTTTTTAGCTGTCAATCAAGGATGTGATTACTCATTTTTTCACAACCTCAGTAATGTACTTCTTTTAGAGTTCTGCGCCACGAGCAATGCTATTGGCTGGCTCAAATGTTTGTTCAAGCTTCTGCATTGGGGACGAGGGGATGAATGAGTGTTGCATTGGGCATGAGGCACTGAGGGGATGAGGGGAGGAATGAGTAATCCGTGACCTAATATGGGGAGGAAGGAGCTAAACCCTCAGTGGCTAAACCCTGTGCTTTGCTTTCTAATTGAAAGAACACAATATAAAGCAAGCTAAACTGGGGAGGAAGAAGCAATCAGTTGGTGCTGGGGAGTGTGAGAGAGGTCAAAAGCAGAGTGGACTAGAGCCCTAGCATGCATGCACACACACAAGCCCATGCCAGTATGATTTCAGCCAGGAAGCTGAGTGCAGGGGCCCAGAGGCATGCAGTTGTCCTGTCTCTTTAAAATGTTAACCCTTTAAGGAGAGGCAGCTGTGTAGTGAAGGTTTCAAGCCAGTGCAGTGGATCATAAGGGGAGGACACACAAGGCATTTTGAAAGACCCAGACGCTGGCATTTTTTACTGCACCTTGGGGGGATGGATGAATGTGTGATCATCTGCTCAGACACTGGCATTTTTTACTGTGCCTTGGGGGTGGATGAATGTGTGATTATCCATTCAGACCCACGGAGGGGATGCAGGCAGGGGATGAATGGATGATCCTCCATCCACAATCTCTTTATAATTTACTCGCTCTTTAAAATTTAAACCCAGCATGCAGGGCAGGGACAGGTTAAAGCTGAATGGTTTGCAGTGTTGAAATCCATTGAACAGGGTGATGTAGTGCAGACAGACACACACACACACACAAACCTGCAGCTGGAAGGGATGCCTTTGTTTTCAGCTGGTGAGGCTGAATCTATTGAACAGGTGACTGACCCCTCCTTTTCTGATCACTGATCTCTGAGCCCGCCCCTATCACCATTTCCCGGTCATCACCTAGTACTGAGATAACTTGTCCTGGGCTGTTTACATTTCCGATTTTCCGAATCCTCCTGTGACTTTTTTAAAAACTACCACAAACGGTGGGACTGGAAGTCCCACAGGTTGCAGAATAAAAGATGCCCCCCATCTGAAAATCATGTGTCCAACCCAATGTACATGTAAACAACCAGGGTTCGACACAAATTCTTCCTACTACATTTTCATCATGTAAACAGAACCTTCATCTTCTTTGCCACCAAATTGTGCCTACATAGAAACATCTTTTGCACTTCAGGCACATTGTAAGGTCTGCCTTACCTCCCCAGCAAGGTCTTCTTTGTGGGGCTCAGGTGGCATTGCAGTTCATATTTCTCGAGCTTGAAACATTGTTTTTTTTAAAGCAACTCAATCTTTGTTGATTTGAGGATTTGTTTATTGTAGGAGATTTTCAAATGGGGCCAAATGCCCCGTTCCTGCCCCGCAAGCCCCAATCCCATTCCTGCCATGGAATGAAGGGAAAATGTTCAACCACTTACCTTTATTCAGTGGCAGAAACATCCTCCCTCTCCCCAAGTTGGCCGACCATAAATACAGCTGTCATAAGGCTGCCTTTATGACCAGCAACTGAAATCCTGCTTGTTGCAAGAGAATGGGTGGAAGGGAAATTCAAAAATACCCCCCCAACTGTCAAAATACTACACCAAGCACAAAAACACATGCAAAAAAAAGTAAGCCAGGAAGGGGGGGAAAGTTGCCACTTATTTAGGTATCCCATTCCTGCCCAGAAATGTCCAGAACAGACCTCCCTCCCACAGCTGTCATCACGGGAGAGGAACGGGAAACCTTTCAGACCACCCATGGTTCCATTACTACAACGGAATGGGTGGCCCCAAAACAATGTTTCCCCATGATGAAAATATCACGGGGAAATGCAGAATTAGGATGGGGGAGACAGAGAAAAGGGTGGACGTCTTCTGAAAAGAAGACCTTTTCCCAACCCTGTTGCGTGTCTCCCACAGAATAAATACCCCATCTGAAAATCTCCGTAGTTTCTCATTGTGCATTATAAAATGAATGACTTGGTCCATTATTATTTAGTAGCTTATCATCATCATCATCATCATCATCATCATTGGGTACTGTTAAATATACAGAACAAATGGCAATAGGTCCTCCCAAATGACCCCCAAACAACATTTTAGGAATAATCATTTAACATTACATGTTAAATTAAAATGTTATGATTATATTAAAAACCACTGCATTACTTTTGAAAATAATGATGTACATTACCACAAAGAAACACATTATTGTATAGGAACTTTATAGGAATTTCTCTTCAGCATTAGGCATCTTACATTTTAGGTGTGTTTTGCTGTTATGGTCTATTAGAAGCTAAAGTTCTTGAAGAAATCATTTGTGTGTGAGCTGCTAGGTGGTTGGTGGTTATTTTGAAGAAGGACATCAGATTTGCTTCAATGAAAATGAATACAACAAATTAGTGGGGGGCAGGAGAAAAGAGTAAAAAATAACAACACTGAAGTCTGGTAGTGTTGGGTTAACAGTCATAATTTATACTACTGATAAGTGTTCATGAGTGCTAAGTATTTCAAAATGTACTTCCAGCTGTTTGGCCACATCACAATACATAATGCTAAATATACCCCTGGACTCCAATGTGGTACAATTTTAATGATTTAAACAAAGGCAGCAAATTCACCTGGATAGTAAATCTTTTTCATCTCAAGGGAGTACACTAAATCTGTAAGATTCAATAATACTGAGTTCTGGGCAATTCAAACAGCATCAGTTGATAATATAATGTGAATAAGGTCTATATAATTTGAGAACATGTTCACAGCAGCCATTAGATATTCACAGCAGCATGGATATGAGGGATCTCATGACGTGCAGATTTCCTGGACTATACCATTCAGAATACAGATGTGGAATTGTATTTTAAATGGTTTCAGAGAGTGAGAAGAATTGGAAGAAATAAAGGGAGAGAAAAATAGTAACTGTGGGAAAGACTACTTTGGAATCCATTTTGATGGCATGACAGGGTCAAAACAAATGGAAAAATCATATGGTATGTTGTTATAGCCCATACCAATTCAGCATATTGATCAGGAATTGATTGACTGAATAAAGGGGTACATAAAGTGAGCTTGGATAATATATATAATATTCCTTAAAATGGAATATTCCCTGCCAAGGATGAAAAGAACAGTACAAAAATGTTCTTGATCTCATTGAAAAAGGGGTCTCAACACACTGAGATATCCCATCATAAATAAATTTTGTTTGTGCAAGTTCTTTTAGATGAAATGAATATTTTTATTTATTTTGTGAAGACATTGTGCTTTTGTGCAAAATACTTGAGCAAGCAACGATCACCAGCATTGAGGCCATGATATTCAGAACACAGCTGTGCTGGGCAGGGCACGTTTCTAGGATGGAGGACCATCACCTCCCAAATAAGTACTCTACAGTGAACTCGCCACGGGTCAGTGTAAGAGGGGCACTCCAAAAAAGTGATACAAGGACTCCCTGAAACAATACCTCAGCCAAATTGTTCACCAACAATGGTCTGCCCTGGCCTCACATCGGGAGGCATGGAGACACACTATCCACAATGCTGCAGCCTTATTTGAGAAATCACACCAAACAAGTCCTGAAGAGAAACAACAGTGCAGAAAGAATCACAACCTGGAAACATCACCCAAAGAGACCTTCTGCTGTGCTTTCTGCAACCGGACTTGTTTATCTTGGATTGGCCTTTTTAGTCATCAGCATGCATGCAGAAAGTGCGGGATGAGACCTTCCTGAATCTTCGTTTGCGAAGAAAAGCCAGAGAGACACTGGAATTTATCACATGAGCCAGAAATCACACAAATACAATGGGATAGTAGCACAAATGGGTTCTGTTATCACACAATGTCAAAATCCTCCCATGATCTGTGTGGGCTCCACCTGTTAATTACATGTAACTTTTCACTGGCAGGCAAAACCTATAAATAGCCCTCAGTATCACTCTTCTCATGGTATTGACGAGTGTGCAAAAATCGTATCTCACTGCAATCGCATGATTACAGCATGAATAGATGGTCCTATTCTTCCCCTCCCCTTTCCCAAAAAGAGCACATAATTAAACTTCCAGGGGGGAACATGAAGAGAACCAACAGGACACTGTTTAATGAATGGTCCACCTTTGCTTGGTAGGTTTTAATATTTGTTTAAATATTTATTTGTGAAGTTCTTTTATATGTATTTCTTTTTGGTGTTTTTAAGTGAAGTTGTGTCTTCTCGCAAGAATAGCCAAAATCTCGCCCATGCAAAATCATGTACATAAGAGAAATTTTTTCTTAAAGGTGCATGCACGGGCCAGCACGAAGTGTTAATAATCTTTCTTTAGAAGTCAATGTGAAGCCAAGTGTCACTATAGCATGAGCTGAAATCTTGTTCTTAAACTACTAGTGGTGGTTGTGTGATAATTCCATGATGGTAGTATTGTGCGATTACAGCAATGTGCGATAACTATTCTTATCATGCCACTATGTTTCTGTTTTTAGATGCTTGTCTGATAAAGTCCATTGTGTCTGGGATGGTACGTTTATTTTAAAAAGGTAAACCATCTAGATGCCTCCCTCCCAGTCAAGGATTTCCAAGGTGGAAAAGGTTGTTTTAGGATAGTCAGGAAATAGTCTAGAGAGGCCAGAGCCAATTCCTTTGAATGGGAATTATACCTACTGAGGGGTAGTATTAAGACAGATCGTTAGTGCTTTCAAAGTTCAATCTTATGCATTTTACTGACAGGAAAGTCCAGTTGTTTCAATGGGCCTTACATCTAGGGATTTATGCATATGTGTGAAGCCCAATAGTGTTTTAACTCAAATCTGCTGCTCCCAGACAGTAGCACTGCTTCCAAATGATGTCAGAAACCTTCAAAACAGTATCTTAACATGGAACTGAACCATCTTGAAGAAAAATGTCTCCAGTTTTCTATATATCATGATATTAAAAGTTCAGCAGGAACTCCAGGAGTTCTACTCCCCATAGTCAAAACCTCTAGAGCCATTCTTGAGAGATTTGTAAGGACCAGCTTACAATCATGGGAAGGAAAGAGCCATTAAATTGTGATATAAGGATGGAATATTAATAGGATCATTTCAGCAAAATTCTTCATTGCCTTCATAATCTTAGGACCATTCATATTTGGAATATGAATGGTAATAACATGGATTATTATTCTGACCTTTTCAATATTCTGACTTTTATCTGACTGGGCATGCCCTTTAGCCTTAAATTCTTATTATATATATAATATCCAGTGCCAGATAGGTATAGTCAGCAATTCCACTGCAAACAGATCTCTTCTTGACCAAATAGACAGTTTAATATGCTGAAAGTACTGAAAAATCCATGCTCATGAAGCTAAGCTAGCAGAGTAATTCTAACTTAACTCATTCAAAGTATTTGTGATGAAAGTCTATGAATGGAAATTGTAAGATGTGAGAAATCAAGGGTCTGCAGCCCAAAACAACAATCCTGTGTCATATTTCCAACTATCAGTGACAGTACAGTATTTGCTAATGAACATACATTGCACACTGTGATAACACTACAATTTCTATTGTATGATGGCATGGACGGTAGCCCACACCATTAAATAGAGCAAAGGAGGTGGCAAATCATCCCAGTTGGATTCCCGAGGAGATTATCACACTACATTATTATAGCACGATTATTCCACTTTAACTGCAATGGCTGCCTGCTATGGAATACTGGGATTTGTGGTTTAGGGAGGGGGCATTTAGCATTCTAAGCCAGAGATCTCTTAGACTTCACTAAACTACAAACCCCAGAATTCCATAGGAGGCTCCCATAGTAATTAAAAGGGAATAATAGTGCTATAACAGTGTAGTGTGATAAGGCACCCACAGCCCTCACAGCTGCCCCCAAGCTTTCTTCTCTTTGCTTCCTCCACTTAAATAGTTCTTTATATTACACTCTTAGAGCCTCACCACACTCTGAAGAAAAGCAGCAAAACAGCAGAAACATCCAATCTTTCCTGCTGCGTTACCACATGCCGTCAGCATTCTTCTGCCATTCTTTTGTTCCAGTCCCTTAGGGGACCAAGGTAAAACCATGTCTTTTTAAAAACTGATGTTTCTGCTTAGAAAAAGACATGATTTTCCCTCGGTCCCCCACAAGACCGGAATGAAAGAACACTGATGTCATATGATAAGTCAGTAAAAACAGAACGTTCCTGCTGCTTTGCTGCTTTTCCTCAGAATGCAGTTAGGCTCTTAGACTAGGTTTCTCCTATAAGAAGCAAAAACTAGGGAGCATCCAATTGAAGCCACAAGAGGAACATCTCAAGATGCTTAAAAGATAGTTGTTCACTGGGAGAAAAGTCTGATGCATTTTGGCCTATGTGTACTCTTCGGGCCTTCTTCAGGGGGTTATGTAAAATTGTGTGTGTATATATATATGTATATGTGTGTGTATACACACACACACACACACACACACACACCATGTTGCAAGATATAATTATTACATTTATAAAACCCCTATAGCCTGTACATACTTACTCAGAATTAAACTCCAGGTTCTGGAGTAAGTGTAGTTTTTACAAGAGATATTCATTAGATCTGGATGAAGACCATGCTTTTGGAACTCAGTTTCTAGTACTTTCTGAGGGAGGACAAATGGTTTGCCCTCTGAAGATACAAGAACTGAACCTGCCCCCTAACCAAAACTTCATAGAGGATTTTCAGGTTTGATAAAGGTGGGTGGAAGGACAAAATGCATTTTAGGTTTCATTTGTTTTTGAAACTACCTGGAATGGATTGGGACAGTGCAGAAGTGAGTGACAAGGCCATCTTCTGGCCCAGTTACCAGAACGTCTCCAATTTGATGTTTATTTGGGATTGTGATTGATCATACTCATGATTTTATTTTCCTTCTTCTTGCTGGCTAGACAGGCATTGCAGAGAGAAAGAAAATGGCCACATACTAATACTTATTAATTCTGCCCTTGCAAGATGTTCCTGTTTAGAACTATAGAGCATGAGAGTCAGGTAGAATGGCAAGTAAAGATGAGGTAGATTGGAGTAAGGCTGGAACCTGGGATGGCCTTTTTTACAATACCACTGTGCTTCACTATTTAAAAACAAAACAAAACAAACAAACAAACAAAACATGACCCCATCATGACTCCAGAGTCCCCCTTTGAAATACTACAACACTCTGGCCTGGGGGCAGCAATCTGATGCGTGTCATTTTCATACAAATGGCTTATCATCACAGAGAGACAATAACACAATTGGTTATAGGGCTACCCTTACATCTAAACTCCTGCATCTATTTTGCTGGAACTTTGGGGCTATCTTGTGTGTGTATTTGCCTTCAAGTCACTATTTGACTTAAAGTGACTCCATAAATTTCATAGGGTTTTCTTAGACAAGGAACATTCAGAGGTGGTTTTGCCAGTTCCTTCTTATCTTACTAAGGATCAGCTCTGTGCTATTAAGGCGCAGAGGCTTTGCTCCTTGACTGCAGCTCATGTCCTTGATAGCATCTGATTCTGACCTTGGTGGCACACCAGGTTATGTAACTGATCTTTAACATCCAAGCAAAAGTATTCACTTTAATGCTCTCTGTGAGCTGGAATCCAAACCCTGAGCTGTATTCATAGTATCATAGAATTGTAGAGTTGTTAGAGACCACAAGGGCCATCCAGTCCAATCCCCTGCCACGCAGGAAATCATGATCAAAGTATCCCTGACAGATGGCCATCCAGCCTCTGTTTAAAGACCTCAAAGGAAGGAGACCCCACCACGCTCCGAGGGAGTGTGTTCTACTGCCAAACAGCTCTTACTGTCAGAAAGTTCCTCCTAATGTTGAGATGCAATCTCTATTCCTGGAGTTTGCATCCATTGCTCTGTGTTCTAGTCTCTGGAGCAGCAGAAAACAAGCTTGCTCCATCCTCAATGCGACACCCCTTCAAATACTTAAACAGGGCTGTTTTTATTTATGCTTATTGAAAGTTGATATTCAAGGAGTTTTCTGTAGGGGGTCAATTCTATTACTTTTATTAACAGACCAGCCAGACAAAAATTTGTCCTGAATCCTTTTTTTAAAAAACATAGTCAGTTGCTGGAGGGTTCTGGGAAAAATAGCCCAAGAAAGAAACTGTCCCAGCATCTGTCATGTGCAAATCTGGAGAGGGAGTGGAGTTTCATCCTCAGATAAGAGTACTGATTCAGACAAAGGACATTTTCAGACACGTCTTACCACACTAGAAGCTTTCAGTAGAACTTCGGTGCTGCCATGTGGCAGGGACTCCATTTCAGATGACACTGTCACACTGGCGAATTTGTTTGTGTCACTTCCGTGTAGGATTGGAGGCAGCCGCACCATATTTTATTCATGGACAACTTCTGTGAATAAAATCTGGCGAAATATGGTGCTGCTGCCTCCAATCCTACACGGAAGTGACACGGACAATTTCGCCAGAGGGACAGCGTCATCTGAAATGGAGTCCCTGCCACGCGGCAGCACCAAAGCTCTCCCGAAAGCATCTAGCGCAGTAAGACATCTCTGAAAATGTCCATAATTTGAGCAGGAAAAAGCATAAAATGCTTGCTCAAAAGGTACATCCTATTCTGATTCAATCCCATACCACCTTTACAAAAAATAGCTGCTTTTTACAGTAGGTCCTCCATATTCATGGGGGTTTGGTTCCAGAACCCCCTGCAGATAGCAAAAACCGTACATGGTCTAGTCCGATATTAAACAATGAGTGCTACCATTTTAAGAATGGCTGTTGCCATTTTCAGTGGTAACAATCTGTGTATGTTCGAATCCACAGATTATTTATTTATTTATTTATGTAATATGCCACCATTCTCCCACAGTGGGACCCAAGGTGCCTCTCAGGAAATTGAACTAATGGATACTGAGGGACCACTGTATTTCCTAGCAAACACTGAACGAGCGGAGAAGGTGGTAGCATAGAAAACATTAGTGCCTGTTTGTTTTTAATTTTAACTTTATTTTTTAAAAAGCTCTACATTTTTCAAGGCTTCCAAGGGAAAATGTGAAAATGTGACACTCTAGTTTCATAGAATCATAGAATCATAGAATTGTAGAGTTGGAAGAGACCACAAGGGCCATCCAGTCCAACCCCGATTCCATGCAGGAATCACAATCAAAGCATCCCTGACAGATGGCCATCCAGCCTCTGTTTAAAAAACCCCAAGGAAGGAGACCCCACCACGCTCTGAGGGAGTGTGTTACACTGCCGAACAGCTCTTACTGTCAGAAAGTTCCTCCTAATGTTGAGATGCAATCTCTGTTCCTGGAGCTTACATCCATTGCTCTGTGCTCTACTCTCTGGAGCAAAAGAAAACAAGCTTGCTCCATCCTCAATGTGACACCCCTTCAAATACTTAAACAAGGCTATCATATCACCCCTTAACCATCTTTTTTCCAGGCTCAACATACCCAGCTCCCTATGTCTTTCCTCATAAGGCATGGCTTCCAAACCTTTCACCATTTTAGTCGCCCTCCTCTGGACACACTCCAATTTGTCAACATCCTTTTTGAATTGTGGTGCCCAGAAATGGACACAGTATTCTAGGTGAGGTCTGACCAAGGCAGAATAGAGTCGCACTATTACTTCCCTTGATCTAGACACTATGGTTCTATTGATGCAGCCCAAAATCGCATTGGCCTTTTTAGCTGCTGCATCGCACTGTTGACTCATGTTCAATTTGTGGTCTACTGGGAATCCTAGATCCCTTTTGCACGTAGTCTCATTCAGCCAGGTCTCCCCCATCCTATATCTATGCATTTCATTTTTTTGCCCTAAGTGAGTACCTTACATTTCTCCGTATTGAATTGCATTTTGTTAGCTTTGGCCTAGCTCTCCAGTCTATCCAGGTCATTTTGAATTTTGATCCTGTCTTCTAGTGTATTAGCTACTCCTCCTAATTTGGTGTCATCTGCAAATTTGATAAGTATGCCCCTAATTCCGTCATCCAAGTCATTGATAAAGATGTTGAATATCATTGGGCCCAGGACAGAACCCTGTGGCACCCCACTGGTCACATCTTTCCAAGAACATGGTTATGGCACATGATTCTACTTTAACTGCCATGGCAACATGCTATGGAATCCTGAGATTCACAGTTTAAGGAGGGGTGTTTACAATTCTCAGCCAGAAAGCTCAAAACTACACATCCCAGGATTCTAGGGCATGTTGCTATGGCACTAAGGCAGTGGAATATATTGCTACAACTGTTTAGCATGAAAGGATCCAATGTGAAAGCCCTACTATGAGGAACTATGGGTGAAGGTGGGTGTTGTACATTGTTGAGCAAGACATTTGTGGAATTCTGTAAAGAATTGAAGAAATGCCATTAGGACAAGCAAAGTGTCCCCAGAAGGTTTGACATATTCCTGTTCCTTTAAAAAAAATAATAACCTCAGTTCTTGAGAAGACTTCTATTGAGTGCTATTATATAATAGCTACTGCAGAGTACATAAAGTTGCCAAGTTTAAATTTTAGATTGATTCCATTTTGATCAAAAGAAAATTTCACCTGCTGTGCTTTTTCTTCTCACTGCAGCTATGTGGTAAGACAAACTGCATTGTGACATGCTGCCATCTATGCAATTTCTAAAGGTAAAAATAGTAATATGGTCTTCTGGAAAGCCTCAGCACACTGGAAAAGAGAGAGCTATATTGGCAACTGGCTGGGGGATTCTAGGAGCTGAGGTCCCCAAAAGTAACTTTAGTAAGCTCTGCCTTAGCATACAGGATGTTACAAATGTCTGTGTTACAATCAAGCAAATTCAGAAATGTACTGTACTCCTAAGTGAGTTCAGGAACCTTATCACTTGTGGGTTTTGTATGGCAAGGTAGCTGTTTTAACTAATGGGTGGCAATGTTCGGCACCATAGTGTATTCAAGAATTTAATTTTTATTTCTGGAGTCCTAAGCCACTCAAAACAAAGTCATTCTGTGGGTCAAAACCTCTGAATCTAATTTGAGTCTGTCTCACTTTTTTTCCCCCCAAGCTGCAGTAATTACAAGAACTGTGTTCAGGGACAATGTCATAGATAAGATAGTAAGAACAATTTTGAAACTAACTGTCCTACCCTGAGAACATCTATTCACAGGAATGATGGAAAAGTCTCTGCTCTCTAGGAATAAGTTCTTGAAAGCTATGCAAAACAACTTTTGCTCATGCACACTTTCTCTCTGTTCATGTCAACACTGTATGTCCTATAAATTGCTGAGACTTTTGAATAAAGTTGGTCCATCAGGCCAACTCTGAATCATAGCTATGCTGAGAACAGAGGCAGGAACAGTGGTCCCTTTAGCTAAAGAACTCTGTGTTTGTTGTCCTTCCTATCCAGATTCAGGGCTCAAATCCAGCTATATGTCTCACCTCGGAGATAACAGTGGGGTTGATATTTAAGCCCCACCCAACATTAAAAAAAAAAAAACAATTGAAGAGGTGATGGCCAACATTCTTAATACACACGTAGATCCTACCATATGTTCCTCCCAGTCACTTGAAATTTGGAGCTGCTACCTTGCCTTGTCTACTCTAGCAGGGCTTATTCTGTGGTAGTGTCAACTTTATGGAATGCCCTAACTGAGAAAACTGAGAAATACCTTCCTTTCCAAAACAGATGATAGCTTTCATTTTCTTATCACACAGGTGATTTCTATCTCATCTCTGCTCACTTTTTTCCCCAGGACTGGGACTCAAAGCAGCTTACAAATTAAAACAAAAATAGTTAAAGATGTATAAAAAGTCAACATTAAAACCAGAATTAAATTGTGGAGATTTTCAGACTACACTGTTATAGTGTTACTATTCCACTTTAACTGCTCTGGCTTCCTCCCGTGGAATTCTGGGGTTTGTAGTTTAGTGGGGCCTAAGATCTCTCCGGCTAAGAGTTGTAAATGCCCCTCCTTAAACTGCAAATCCCAGGCTTCAACAGGAGGCAGCCATAGCAAATAAAGTAGAATAGTAACACTGTAACAGTGTTGTCTGAAAATCTCCTGTAACCATATTAAAAATTATACTCTGAAAAAGATTTTAAAAGTTACAGAATATAATTTACAACAAATACAGCACTTACAGCCCTTTGTCGAAGGCCCTCTTTTGTGTTCCCACCAACTATACCTGTGAAAGTGGTGAGACTGAAAGGAGGACCACTCTGATGGATCCCAGGGTCTGGCCAGGCTCAAATCAGGAGAGGCAGTCTGTCAAATAGCCTGGACGTAATCTGTATATGGAATTTATTTTGTACTTTGATCGGAATATTTGTATATTTTAAAGTGGGCAGCTTGCGTATACTTATTTCCTCTGCAAAGGGGCCCAATTAATACAAGCCATGATGACAACAATAATAGTAGCAACACAACTATGAAAACAACCATCCATGATAAATTAATTTTAGGAAGTCACAGTATGAAGCTAGGGCAGGAATTATACAGTCCTTGGGCTCATCTACACTGGTGCTGTAATCTAGGGACTTTTTTGGATGGGCTTTAGTAGCGGAAGCATCCTCATCCCTGTTGTGAGGCTGCTGCATGGCAGGGGGTCCATTTCGGATGATGCTTTCCCCTGCCGATCCTCTGCCGATACTGTTGCATACCTGCTGGGATGCTGCAGTGCCATATTTGGCGATTTTCTAATCATGATCAACTTTCGTGATTAGAAAACCACCAAATATAATGCTGCAGTGTCCCAGCAGTTACGCAACAGTATCGGCAGGGGAGAGCATCATCCGAAATGGACCCCCTGCCACGCAGCAGCCTCACAACGGGGACGA
Source organism: Gambelia wislizenii (assembly GCA_030847615.1). Classification (NCBI taxonomy): domain Eukaryota; kingdom Metazoa; phylum Chordata; class Lepidosauria; order Squamata; family Crotaphytidae; genus Gambelia; species Gambelia wislizenii. The sequence continues at coordinate 155,457,716 of JAUMIR010000004.1, forward strand.
GTCTGCTTCCGCTACTAAAGCTCATCCGAAAAAAGTCCTATGGTCAGTTTGGAGCATTCTGCTCCGGAGCTGACCTGGACCTACATGATGCCAGCTACACATACTGGTACAGATAGATTCTGGATCTGTGCCATAGTCCAGATGGTCATCTAGTCCACCCTCCTGGTGATGCAGGAAAGCCACAATTGAACATCCCTAACCAAATGTTTCAGTTCAACTCTCAGAGCGTGGTGGGGTTTCCTTCCTTGGAGGTCTTTAAACAGAGGCTGGATGACCATCTGTCAGGGATGCTTTGATCATGATTTCCTGCGTGGCAAGGGGGTTGGACTGGATGGCCCTTGTGGTCTCTTCCAACTCTACAATTCTATGATGGGCTGACACCATATTGGCCCCACTGGCCTGTCCCCCTTGGTGCCACCTCCACTGCTGCCTCACCTGCTGACCAAACAGCTCTCTGCAGAGCCTGGCTGTCGCTGTCACTGCTGGTGAGGTCAGAATGGGGTGCAATGTGATCAACAAGGAGGGGTAGAGCAATCCCCTATGGACCGACTCTGCAGAGAGCTGATTGACCAGTGGGCAGGGCAGAGGTGGCAGCACCAAGGAAGATGGGCCAGACTGGCTGATGCAGTGGGTGTGTGGATGGTGGGATAGCTGTGTCATTTTGGATCCCGACCAATCCAGATGTCCCCATGTTAAAAACACCAGGACCACTCCAGAGTTTCCAGGAAACTCTGGAGCAGTTTGTGGTTTCTCTCTTAAGCTGTAGTAATGGCTAAAAGGAAGGGATTCACTCTGTGTGTTGAGTGTACAAATCACACCAGATCCAGAGTGAGTCATGTTTTATCCTTGATGTAGACAATCCCCTTCTGATATTGTCAGACTACATCTCCCAGAAGCCCTCACTATGATGACTGATGGTGAATACTGCTGGGAGTTGCAGTCCAAAAGTCTCTGGGAGGTCACCTGATTCCCCACAGTAGTATAGAGGTAGTTTAAACAAACAAACCTACACAATTATAGAAGTGCTAGAGTGACCAGAAACAAAAGATGGCAGGAGTTCTGCAACTTTAATAGTTGTGTTAAAGCCACAATTTCACCATATGTAACTTGTCAACTGCTAAAAAGTCTAGTCCTCTTTTGCATCTGGCAACCCTAGTTCAGGAGTGTAGCTCTTCCGGGTGGGAGGGGAGAATTCTTTATCCCCAAATTATATTTTCCTTCAGTCCCCAACTTTGTAGCATTGCAGTAACTTCAAACTTCAGTTGAGGATTTAGAAATACAGTTTAGATGTCCAAAGAAAAGAGGGGGGGGCAAAGTGACCAAGAAGGGAAGAAGGGAAGGAGAACACAGGAAATCTAAGAGTTCTAGATATAATTTTCCATGTCTCACTCTCTGCAATGCTAAAATTTGGGGACTAGAGGAAAATGTACATGGGAGGCATTCTTTCCTTTTGACCCCCCTCTTCCATCCTTAGCCCAGACTGCTTCCCAACTATTAGCTATGAAGTGGTTATTGCCATTTTGTCTGTCCATTCAGAGGAGTGGGAATGGAGGAGTTGTTCCACTGTGTTATTCATTTTATTTATTGCTTGCTTGCTTTTGCTGCCAGGTGAACCAAAAGATACAAAGTCAAAACTGAAAAGAAGAGGAAAGTATGAACTAATTGCTGTAGAACATCTATAGAAAAAAAAGAATCCGATACCTTTGCTATGTGGTCATACACATAGTTACATACTCTCACGTGATCCCCACTTCTACGGAGATTATCAGACACGGCTAATGTGGTGCCAAAACAACACCACTGGAATGCAAAAGGACACCAATATCACATGATATTGTCCTTCTGCGTTCCATTGTCATTATTGTGGCATTTATTTTTAGTGATGGGCTGGCACTGTCAATGGATCGGCCATCCCGTTTTGGTGCCAGCATTGTTGGTGTCTGAAACCTTGCACCATTTTTGACCCATGAATGCAGTGCCAATGGATGGTTCTGCCAGAACACTTCTGGGTGGGGTTGCAAGAACCGGGGAGGCTACCATCTTTTTTTGTGCCCACCTTGGGTTACTTGTTATTTTTTAGTGTATGTGCTTTTGTGAACTTTTTTGTGTATATTTTTCTTTTTGAATTTCCTGCGCTTGCGTCTTCTCACAAAAACAGGCAGGATTTCAGTCCAGAAAGTGCACAGAGCTCCATTAGAGCTCCATTCATGCCTGGGCTGTCTTTGGACACAAGAGAAGGTAAGTCTGATGAGGAGGGTTATTGTGCCAGGACAGGGACGGGTCTGGAGATTGTGGGACAGGAACACTTTTGGCGTCCCTGTCTGATAATCTCCTACAATAAGTCCTGTGGACTAGCATGATGAAGCCTTATGCAACGGGACTTATTTCAGCATAGATAAGCATAGGCAGGGCCGGTTTAACCAGTCTGCCAAATCAGCATTGGCGGGGGGGGGCAAGGTCAAGAGAGGGCCCCGTACTAGCCTCCTTAATCTGATGGAGACAGCCAGTAGGAGCCCCCTCCTCCTCCAAAAATCTCTACTGGCTTTAAACAAACAAAAAAAAAACCCAGCATCTCACAAACCCAACGAGAAAGCAAAAGAAACAGCAGCCCTCCGTGGCAGAAGCTGGAGGGAGAGGCACGGAGAAGGTGAGTGTGTGTGTGAGAGAGAGAGAGGGAGAGAGAGAGAGAGAGAATTTGAGTGTTGTCTCCCTCAGAAAGGATTTCTTTCTTTCTTTCTTTCCTTCCCTCCCCTTCCCTTCTTGTTTTGGTTCCTCTCCCCTCCCTTTCCCCCTTGGTCTTCTTCAGCTTCCTCTCCTTGCTGCCAACTGAGTTCAGCCTGCAAAAGGAATTTGTGTGTTTGCCCATGTGCCTTCAAGTCATTTCTGACTAAGGCAAACCTACCTTTGGGTTTTCTAGGCAAGGTTTGTTCAAAGGGGGTGTGCCTTTGACTTCCTTTGAGGCTGAGAGAGTGTGACTTGCCCAAGGTCACCCAGTGGGCATTCATGGCTGAGTAAGGATTCAAACCCTGGTCTCCACAGTCATAGGGCAATACTGAAACTTCTACAACACTCTGGTTCTTTTAACAGAAGAATATAAAGAATATAAATAAAATTTGGAGTAATATTACTGGGAACAATGGTTTTATTGTTGTCACTACAACACCAGTATCCCATTAGTGTTATGTGAGAGCCTTTGGGTAGAGCAGTGGTTCTTAACCTTTTCTTTAGCAGGGATCCCCTTTAAATATCTTTTGTTGCCCCAAGACTTAACTCAAGATTTAAAACCCTAATAATAATAGCTAACAACAACAATACAATTACACTATCCATTAAACTTTCCCTCAGAGTCACTCTTGCTTCTTCCTGCAAGTTTGTGGCTGGAGTGGATTGAATGGCAATGTGCAGGCCAAGCCAGCCAGCCTTTGCCTTGGTTCCTGTCATGTGGCTACTCCACTACAGGGAAGAGGTGGGCCAAGCAGCCTTCAAGCCTTTGTGGACTCCCTGTGAGGACATTGCGAACCCCAAGTTAAGAACCACTGGGGTAGGGGATGCTGGAAAAGGAACAAAGCAACCAGACCTTGAGAAGGATGCTGGCAGGGGGGTTCTGGGAGGTATAATCTAAGAGTAACTTTCCCAGGCTCTGGATGCAACCTAGAATCATAGAATCATAGGGCTGGAAGGGACCCCAAGAGCCATCCTATCTGATTGACTTCTGCCCTGCAGGAACACACAATCAAAGCATTCCTGACAGATGGCCATCCAACCTATGTTTTAAAAAACCCAAAGAAGAAGACCCCACCACACTCCAAGGTGGCAGTGTATTCCACTTCCAAACAGCTCTTTCTGTCAGGAGGTTCTTCCTAATATTTAGGTGGAATCTCTTTTCCTGTAGTTTGAACCCATGGCTCTGTGTCCTAGTCTCTGGAGCAGCAGAAAACAAGCTTGCTCCATCCTCAGTATGGCATTCCTTCAAATATTTAAACATGGCTATCAGGTCACCTCTCAATCTTCTCTTCTCCAGGCTAAGCATACCCAGCTCCCTAAGCCATTCCTCATAGGACGTAATGTCTTCCAGACCTCCCACCATCCTTCTCAGTATCTTACTTGAATTGTTGTGCCCAGAACTGGAAACAGTATTCCAGGTGAGGTCTGACCAAAGCAGAATGGATTGATACTATTACTTCCCTTGATCTAGACACTACTCCTATTAATGCAGCCTAGAATTGCATTGGCATTTTTTGCTGCTGCACCACACTACTAACTCATGTTTAGCTTGTAGTCCACTCTTCCTTTTCTTTGAGGAAATCTACACCATTACGTTAATTGCTAATAAACAAAAAATATGATGTTACTGCCTATAATATAGTTTTTAAACTAAATTATTGGTGGCAAATTATGTAATACAGTAGGCCCCTCTTATCCTCTGGGGATTGGTTCTGGGGGGGCGTGGATTCTGAAAACCATGAATAATAGTGAATGCCATTGAAAATAATGGGACTGCTGGTTTAAAATACCATAGAGGTGCCTTGGAGGGCCTAGAAAACAACTAGGGAGGACACATTTTCTAGGAAGACTCTATGGTAGGTGTGCTGTTTCGTGTCCCATGGATAAAGAATCCATGGATACGGGGGTCCTACTGTAATCTGAACATCCTGTAAGGTGAATAGGTTAGGTTACATTGACCTGAGATAAACATATGGGGCCCCCAAAATAAAGCATTGCAGGGGCCCCCAAAATTCCTTAAACCAGCCCTGAGCATAGGACTGCAAAGATGTCCATAGCTTTTGCTACACTGCAGAGAAGGTGACAAAAATGGGAATACTGAGAACAAACTGAAGAATTTTAATAACAAAAATATAACTCTATTGAATAATAGCATCTCTTTGCAAAATTTAATATATCTTGTTCCAATACTGTGCAAGGTTGTTTAGCTGACTGACATTTTTCCCCAGTTCAGTCACAATTAGATTACATGTGATACTTTTATTCTTGCTAATCAAGTTACACAGCTGTTTTCTTTCCCCCATCACTCATTATTTGCTAAAAAAAAAATCTTATTTCCCATCCTTTAGTGTATACAGAATAGCACTATTTATTTTTTTATTTCCTCCTGATTATTGGTTCTGCTCTGCAATGTGGAACTGGTGTTGCTGGTTGTTGGGCTCAGAAATGAAGCTGAACAAAATGGATAATTTAGGTGACTTTCCTTTGTTTATCATTTCCAATTTTTAGATTTTGTTTTTCTTTCCTTCAACATTCTGAATTCCCAAGCATGGCTCTGGTAAGTAGGACTTGGCAGAACAGCACCAAAATTTGATCTATTTTATGGATAACCAGGATGTTTCAGTCCAACAAGTTATAAGGAGGAGAAATGATCAATATTTTCAGCACTAAACCATTTTCCACTGGGATCACCTCAACATCAAGACTTTCTTCCAGGAGAGTTTGATTGAGGGGCTTTATATTAAAGAGATCCAGAGGCTTGGTTCCAGGCCTCCTGTAAACAATGGCTGGCTCTACTCTTAAGACTTTTACAAATGGGGCCAAATGCCCCATTCCTGCCCCTCAAACCCCAATCCCATTCCTGCCATGGAATAAAGGAAAAATGTTCAAATACTTACCTTTATTCTGCTGCAGTAACGTCCTCCCTCTGCAGAAGCTGACCGGCTGTAAATGCACCCATCCTAAGGCTGCCTTTATGACCGGGAACTGAAATCCCACTCATTCTCATGAGAGAACAGGCAGAAGGGAAATTTAAATTTAACACCCCCCAACTGTCAAAAATAAAATCAAAGCACAACCCACCCACAAAAATTACAAGTAACCCAGGGATGGGCGGAAGGGTGCCACTTACCTAGGTGTCCCATTCCTGCCCGGATGTGTCCAGAACGGACTTCCCCCCCACGGCTGTCATCATAGGAGAGGAACAGGATACCTTTCAGACCACCTGTGATTCCGTTACTAGAATAGAATGGGTGGCCCCAAAATTATGTTTTCCGATGATGAAAATATCATAGGGAAATGCAAAATGAGGATGGGGGAGACATGGAAAAGAGTTGACGTCTTCTGAAAAGAAGACTTTTTCCCAACCCTTTTCTGTGTCTCCCATGGATTAAATTGCTCATCTGAAAAAGTTAGACAGAGTAAAGCAGCCATTTCAGTGGACAGATGCTGGAGGGGCAGTGAGAACACTTCACCCATTCCTCTTGAGCCTCTTAGTCATTCCCCATCTTTTAGAGAATAAAGCTATGTGTAAACTACATAGCCTGACTTCATGGAGCAGCTAAAAAAGCCAATGCAATAAGAGTAGTGTCCAGATAGTGGGAAATAGTAGTGCCACTCTATTCTGCTTTAGTCACACCTCATCTGGATTAGTGTGTCCAGTCCTGGGCACAAGAGTTTAAGAGGATACCAATAAGCTGGAATGTGTCCAGAGAAGGACAACCAAGTTGATCAAAGGTCTGGAAACCAGGCCTTATGAGGGATGCCTTAGAGAGCTGGATCTGTATAGTCTGGAGAAGAGGAGACTGAGCAGTCACATGATAGCTATCTTTAAATATCTGAAGATATACCATGTCATGTAGAAGATGAAGCAAGCTTGTTTTATGCCACTCCAGAGAGTAGAACATGAACCAATGGATTCAGATTGCAAGAAAAGAGGCTTTCTTAGAAAGACACTTTAGGAAGAACTTTTTTTTACTATAAGAGCTGCTCAACAGTGGAACATCCACCTCAACTCAACATCTACCTCAGAGGATGGTGGACTCTCCTTTGGAGTTCTTTAAAAAGAGGTTGAACAGTCATCTTTTAGGAGTGCTTTAGTGTGTATTCCTGCATGGTAAAGGGTTGAACCAGAAGGTCCCTTCCATGTTCTAGTCTCTTGAGCATCAGAGAACAAGCTGCTCCATCCTCAATATGACATCTGTTCAAATATTTAAACATGGTTATCATGTCCACTCTTAACCTTCACATCTCCAGGCTAAACATTCCCAGCTCCCTAAGCCACTCCTCATAGGACATGGCTTCCAGACCTCCCACCATTTTGGTCGCCCTCCTCTGGACACATTCCATCTTCTCCATATCCTTCTTGAACTGTGATGCCCAGAACTGGACACAATATTCCAAGTGAAGTCTGACTAAAGCAGAATACAGTGGCACTATTACTTTGCTTGATCTAGACACTATACTCCTATTGATGCAGCCTAGAATATCATTGGCTTTTTTAGTTGCCACATCACAATGCTGACTTGTGTTCAGCTTGTGGTCCACTAAGACTCCTAGATCCCTTTCACATGTAATGCCATCAAACCAGGTGTCACCCATCTTATAACTGTGCATTTCATTTTTACTGCCCAAGTATAATATCCTACATTTCTTCCTGCTGAAATTCATATTATTAGTTTTGGCCTAGCTTTCTAATCTGTTAAAGTCATTTTGGATTCCGGGGTATTAGCTACCCCTCCTAATTTGGTGCTATCTGCAAACTTGATAAGCATGCTCTCTATCCCCTAATCCAGGTCATTGATAAAGATGTTGAATAGTGCTGTGCCCAGGATAGAACCTGTGGCACCGTGCTAGTCACTTCTCTCCAGGATGAACAGGAGCCATTGGTGACTACTCTTTGGGTTTGGTCAGTCAGCCAATTACAAATCCACCTAACGATCATCTTCTCAGTGCCACATGTTACTAACTTTTTTGCAAGAATATCATGGGGCACTTGTCAAAGGCCTTACTGAAATCAAGATATACTACATCCACAGCATTCCCCTCATATACCAAGTCTGTAACTCTATCAAAAAAAGAGAGAGATGAGATTAATCTGGCATGACTTGTTTTTGAGAAACCCATGTTGACTTTTAGGGATTAAGGCATTCCTTTCTAAGTGCTTACAGACTGGGAAGTTGAATGATTTCACAGCCGGCATCCATAGATTTTCCTTGGTTTTTTTTTTTTTCTGGGCTGTGAGGCCATGTTCTGGAAGAATTTGCTTCTCATGTTTCACTTGCATCTGTGGCTGGCATCTTCAGAAAATGTTTGGGCAGGAGTGTGTATGGAGTTTATATACTGTGAACCCCTGTTGGGGAGTATATGTAAATTTGTGTGTTTGAATGGTTAGTTTCTGAGTGTAGATAGGCAAGGAGGATTAGTGTCTCTTTGGGTAATGGTTGGTTGATGACCCATTATCTGCTGGGAATCCTCCTGTCCCTGGGTGGAATACATTTGCAAGTGTTGAGTTTTGATTCTATTGCTTTTCAAAACTGGAAGCCAGATTTTGTTTACTTTTAGGATTTCTTCTTTCCTGTGGAAGTTGTCCAGGTGTTTGTGGATTTCAATAGCTTCTCTGTGCATTCTGACATGATAGCTGTTGGCCTGGTCCAGAATTTCTGAGTTTTTAAATAGCATTTTGTGTCCAGGTTGGTTTATAACATGTTCTGCTACTGCTGATTTTTCTGGCTAGCCCAGTCTGCAGTGTCTCTCATGTTCCTTGATTCGTGTTTGCACACTGCATTTAGTGGTCCCTATGTAAACTTGTCCACAGCTGCATGGTATGTAGTAAAATCCTGCGGCTGTGAGAGGGTCTCTTTTGTCCTTCACTGAGTGTAGCATTTCTTGGATTTTCTTGGTTGGTCTGTAGATCATTTGGAGGTTGTGTTTCCTCATCAGCTTCCCTATTCTGTCTGTGACTCTTTTGATGTATGGTAAAACTACCTTCTCTTTGGGTGGCTGTTTCTCTTCTTCATTCCTGTGTTTTTTTCTGGGTCTGGCTGCTCTTGTGATGTTTGATCTGGAGTAACCACTAGCTTGTAGGGCCCAGTTTAGGTGCTTCAGTTCATCCTCCAGTTCTTTAAATAGCCTTGAACTGGCCCTGGAGACTTGATTTTATTTATAGTGGCCACTTTGAGTAGCACTGCCTTAGATGATGTCTTCTTCATTCTGCATCAGTGACCTCACACTGATGCCTCAAAGCAATCTCAAATCATACAATCAACAAGTTGATGTCATAATGTGGCCAGTCTGGGTGGGTGACATGATCTCAATGATTGTATGAGTTGAGATTGCTTTGAGGCATCAGTGTGAGGTCACTGATGCAGAATGAAGAAGACATAATCTAAGGCAGTGCTAATGAAAGTGGTGGTCCATGCACCATTTTCTACTGGTCCTGGTCAAGTCTCCAGCACAGAGAGTAACAATTCTAGCCAAGCAGCACAAATATGATTCCAGTCTGTGGCACAGTGAGGAAGGCAGCTGGTCCTTCATATCAGATAACTTGAGATGCACTGACCTATGGCTCTGGTGAGATTTGTGTGTGCTTTTACAGATGCTGTTGAACTGCAACTCTCAGAATTCCTCATTATTGGTTATGCTGGCTAGAGCTGTTAATAATTGCTGTTCAACCACATCTAGAGGGCTGCACAATTCCCACCTTGACATATGAGGACCAAGGTCATATAGGATTTGTAAAATGTGACTATTCATATTACTGAAGTTTTTGGTCCCTTCTTGCACTGTAACAGCTATTTTCAACCTAAAGCTTAAACCTAGACAACAACTCTCATATCTATATGACCGAACTGCAGAATCTATTGGCAAGGTGATAGTTAAATAAACATTTCTTGGTTCTGTGTAGCACTAACAAACTACTTCAAGGTCTTCAATCTTGAAACTAAATCTTTGGAAACTGGAATTGCTAAAACTCCGAGGAGACACTTAGAAGCCAAATGTGTGTTACTGTATCCTAATTCATTGAAAGTGCTCATTTTCATAATAATCTATTAATGTTATGGATGTTATATGGCATGTTGTAAAAGAAAGGTCAGACCAGTTGTTTCTACCAAATTCTATCATAATGTAATATATCATGGATGGGTGAGATGGCACTACAAAAAGCTCTCCAATCAGAACTCAAGCAAGTATGAAATCACATAAAAGGTTACCCTATCTACCTGACACTTACAACAGCATGTAAATAATTATATTCTGTAGGTAGAGGGGACAGGCAAAGGGAGAAAATTGAACCATTTTCTAAATATTTTGCAAGGTATAGGATTATGTTCCATAAATTTGCTCAGCAAAATTGATGCCAGCAACATAATTAAACCTAGAATTAATAAAATTAGAGAGATTACTTCATAACCAACATTTAGCTGGATACTGGAATTATAGTAGGAAAATAATTCTTTGCTAAATTAGTTCTCAAAGGAAACAATGAGTAATATTAGCAAATTTCTTCTCATTATAAGAACGTATTTGAAAACTGTAGTTTTTGAACAATTTACAATTTATTTTGTGGAAAATTTACCTTTTTTGCATGGAAAACACTATGTACATATTCTGTACAGAATCGATCCCAAACTGTGCAAATGGTCATCAGACCACGATTCTTCTTGTCAGGGTTTCCCAACACTCAAGAAACATACGGTATTTCTGGATGATTTTTAGAATTATTTATTTACTTATTGGATTTATATCCTGCCTTTCTCCCAAAATGGGATTCAACATTCTTTCAATCCCTAAATTATAGTGATGGAGACACAGGGCAGAATCCTGTATGGGTTTTATGTATGTGTAAGTTGTCATTGTTATGGTGCTATGCAATGAATAATAGCCCAACCCACCACCACCCATTCCCCACTTACCAGGAAGCAGCCACTGTGATCTATGTGGCTCTATTCCCCTTTCACTTGGGAAGCAGCTGACATCTGCTTCCACCCCTTCCATAAGCAACCTCTAGTGTGACAGGCAGAATCAGGATCCCTGTTAGAATTTGCCCTTGTGCCCGAAATCACTCACACAAGGGGGGTTGGGAATGGCAGTCAGCTGCTTCCCGAGTGAGAAGGGAACAAAACCCCATTGATGGCAGCAGCAGCTGCCTAGTAAATGGGGACTTCCAAGGTCCCTACATAATCCCTAAACTAAGGGCTTTTACATTCTTTGAATACATAACAGTCACAAGTGCATAACTTTACATTACACATTCATAATCACCAGAGTAGATTCTGGCCAAGATGTATATTATGAATTTGCAATGATTATCATGCTAATTTTTATTACACATGGGAATGCCCTTACTCTGGGGAGATTATCAGACATGGCAAAAACCATGTCAGAAGAACCCAAGGAGAACAGAAAAGAGTGACATTACCAGATGATGTCATTCTTCAGTGTTCCAGGTGTTACCCAAAATGCTCCTTGGAAAATTCTAAGAAAATATCGAGTTTCTAATATGTTGGGGAAATTAGCAGCAACTCAACTTTAGCTATGCAATAGGGGGTAACCAGGGAATCTTTTAAACCAATTATACCAGTACTAGTCTGGATGGAATACGTACACATTTAAAATTAAGTATGGTTTTTTATTAAGGAGTTCAAAAATAACACCAAACACACACACACATTCACCCAAAGAAAGCATTCACACAAGGCTATAAAAAGAAACAGTAGGAAAACTTGGGATAGAGGGTTGCAAGAGGTTTTTTGCTGGGGTACATAATATCACCTATCCTGTAGTCCATCTGGCAGAGTGGATAGAGAAGCTGGATGTGGCTAACACAGAGTAACAGCATTTTCCCCCTGCTACAACTGTGCGCAATGAGGCATATTTTGGGGGTCTTTTATACCTCCAAATAAACTGAGGGGATTGGTTGCTTCATGGGTTGAAACAATGAATTCCATGAGCCTTCATGGATTGCACAATGAGTTTCCTGGTCTTGACAAAAGGTGAGGAAGATGCTAAATGTGTTTCTTAATGTTCAGTGATAGGTTTTAACAGCTTTGAGCAACTTCTTTTAGGTTGGGAGCTGAGTAGAGGAAATTTCACAATCAGCAAATACAAAAGGGTTTCTCCATCCATTAACCTCTCATTTATGTGGAATGTGTCTTCTTTTGGCTTCTCAGCCCCAGGTCTTACTTTCCAGGGGAAAACAAAAATGACCTTTTCTGAGACCATTCTGTCTTTTCCCTTGTAAAATGCCACATTAATGAATCAAATTGACCAGTTTCTGAGGCCTATAGCCAATGCTAACATTCCAGGAGTGGGGTGCCTTGGAAGTGAATTGCAAGTTGTGCTTACACAGGGGCATAGTGTGGGCATTAATAAGGTGTCCTTTTGTATTGGTGGCTCAACCCCATCAATGAAAAAGTGAAGCCTTATCCACAGCAGTGCTAAGGCCCGGGAACAGCTGAGGACACGGGCATCTGATAATGTTGCCCATTCTATTCTCGGCATGTTCTTCTGACACGGCTTGGGATGTGGTTTTTTGCCATGTTTCTCCACATCTGAAAATCTCCAGAAACTCATACCTTATTCATTATTAGATTAATTGATGAAAGGATATGCAGGTTGGAGGATTCTGGGAGTTGTAGTACAAAAAAAGTAACATTTCCATCCTATGGATTAGGGATGGAAAAATATTTTCTATTATTCCTTTCCAGGTTGAAAAATTGTTTCCTGACAATTGGGAAGCCCCACTGGAAAATAATAATAATAATAATAATAATAATAATAATAATAATACTTTTGCATGAGAAAGAACCAGGTACCCAGGTGGGGGTTTAAACTGGCCATCACATTTAGCTGCCTAACAACAACATACTAGCATAATCAAAACAGTGGTGAGGTAAAACCCAAGGCTACCAGGTCTGTTCACCCCTCCATTGCCTTATCTATAATCTGCAGGACCAGCCTGTTTTCCATGGCTCAGCCTTGTCCCTTAACATGCCTGATTACACCCCAATGGAAGTGGCCAGTGAATAAAGCACCAATGATACAGTTCCCCAATCTGCAAGGTGGCCTATCTAGGCCTGGCCTTTCCACTTCAAATGCCTTTCTCACTGCCTCTTCTTTGTATATGGGGTTCACCTCATTCATCTCAATTATCAATAGCTGTAACTAAAACAGCAATCTTGGTCTGATGTATATGTGTAAACAATGTTTGCAGAACTGTGTAAGCCACCCAGAATTTCTTGCAGCTTTGACAGATAATAGATCAGTTTGATAGCAGAACCATAATTAACGAACAACCTAACCAATGGCACATCCCTTGGGAAGATGAAAAATGGTGAAATTGCACATGCAGAGGCACAATCTTAGCAGATGCATATCTGTCTTCCCCTGCTGAAATTGGTGATTGTGCATTACTTTACTAAAGTGGAATCATGCAAGAATCTGAAAAAGAACACCACTTTGAAATTGCAACCTGTGGCATTTCCTTCAATCAGCTGCTGAAATGTAATTAGGAGTGCATCATTTAAGAGTGAGCAGTGTTATTGCCAGAGCCAGCATAGGACTTTATCAGATGAGCATCCAAAAATGGTGTGATCCTACAAATGTGGATAGCAGAAACATTATGGCATCATGACGTTTACCTTCACACATCACTGTAATTACGTGAAAGGACTGCCACAGAATCATTGTACAATGACCACTAGCCAGGGCTGGTTTAAGGAACTTTTGGGGACCTCTGCAACACTTTATTTTGGGGGCCCCATATGTTTATCTCAGGTCAGTGTAACCTAACCTAACCTAACGTATTCACAGTACAGGATATTCAGATTATTACCAATAATATTTTGCAGGAGGAAGGTTATGATGGGTGCCCCCAAAATGATGGGGGGGCCTGTGACTGCAAGTGCTGTAGGTGCTGTATTGGAAGTGTTTAAATGCAGGGTTCCAATATCCCTGTTTAAATAGAGCATATAGCAAATGCTCTCCCCTCACTGCACTTCACTCCCTCGAAGTACAGCCAATTAAGCAGAGTACACACACAGCAGTGTTAGAGTAGCAATTTCAGCATGCACAAAATCCACAGCTAAGATATAACCAAACACCCTTATCCTATCCTAAGTTATTTGTTTAGCAAAATAAGCACTCAAGCTCATAAAAGTAGCTTAAAAGTACAAATCTTCATTACTCACAGTTTCAGAGTTTTTACACATGGCAGAAATTCAGTACATCTTCAAAGTAGACTAAAACTACTAAAAATGTCTAAAACCTACATAGCTACAAAACAATATGAAGGACTCCCTTGAGAGTCCTCTCACTTTCAAAATATGGTGAAGAAGTAAGTGTGCGTGTGTGTGTAGGGCAAAGCCCTCATTTCTGGCTTCTAAGACAAAGGATGAAACTTAGACACTCCCCTTTTTCTTAGAAGCCCAATAGGAAAACATTAGGACGTTACATCAACACATACTATTTGGCTTCTCAGTTAACCCTTCAATAGCAAAACATTTCCACTTATTGGATTGCAAACTATATATTCCAATATGCTACAGGGCCCTTAAACCAGCCCTGGGGGAATGTATGAAGGTGGGTGAGTATGTGGGAGAGTTTGAGTAAGTTGAACGAGGCAAACGTCAGAGAACAGAGATTGGAAAGGAGTGGCGAGGAAGAAAGAAAAGGAGAATTAGAGATTGGGTTTGAAAGTAATGGATGAGTAAGAAAGTAAATTTAAAGCCTTTTAATTGTCTTTGGAAATTAAATTAAGATGACATTGAAACTTGCATTGGTATACACAAATTTATATATGTATGCTAGTAAGCATGATGGAATTTATTCAATAAAAAAAAATCTCATTTGTTGCTTAGTCCAACAATTCTTAATCCTCTCGTGACCACTAGGGGGTGCAATATCCTCACAGGGGGTCCGTGAAGGCTTGAAGGATGCTTGGCCCATGTGACAGGAGCCAAGACAAAGGCTGGCTGGTTTGGCCTGCGCATTGCCATTCAATCTGCTCCAGCCACAAACTTGCAGGAAGAAGCAGGAGAAAAGTCTTTCCTCCCCCTCCAGTGTCTCTGAGGGAAGGGTTAATGGACGTGTAATTGTGTTGCTGTTGTTGTTGTTGTTGTTACTAGGGTTTGAAAATTTGAATAAAGTCTTGGGGTTCAACAGAAACAAAATGTATTTAAAGGGGGTTCCTGATAAAGAAAAGGTTCAGAGCCACGGGCTTAGTCCAAAGACCATTGCAAAATGCAGGAAGACCCAATCCAAGCACTTCCATCCAGACTCTGTTATAAAGCTCTTACCCTCAGGAAGTTCTTCCTAATGCTTAGGTGGAATCTATGTTCCTGTAGTTTGAGTCTATTGCTCTGTGTCCTAGTCTCTGGAGCAACAGAAAAGAAGCTTGCTCCATCCTCAATATGACATCCGTGTCCTTATCTCTGGAGCTGCTCCTCATAGGGCATGGTTTCTACCAGACTTCAGAGGATCATACAGTTGGAAGGGATCCCAGAGGCTATCCAGTCCAACTCCATCCTGCCACACAGGAAAGACCCAATCCAGGCCCTCCCATCCAACCTCTGTTTCAAAAGCTCTTCCCCTCAAGAAGGTCTTCCTAATGATTAGCTGGAATCTCTTCTCCTGGAGTTTGAGCCCTTTGCTCCATGTCCTAGTCTCGGGAGCAGCAGAAATCAAGCTTGCTCCTTCTTAAATATGGCATCCCTTCAAATATTTAAACATGGCTATTGTGTCACCTATTAACCCCCTCTTCTCCAGGCTAAATAGACCCAGCTTCCTAAGCCACTCCTCATAGGGCATGGCTATGAGGGGGAAGTCAGGGGGAAAAGCTGACTTTCTCCCTTCACTGCTCCCAAAAGCCTGGGAAATGGGAAAGGCACTTTCCCACAGTGCTAGAGAGGCAGATCTCTCTCCCTACCTCTCTCCCCTCATCCTTGGGGGCCCCCTCTTCCTCAACACTCCAGACTCTCTAGGAAATGGGGCTCACTTGTCCTCCCACCTCCCCCCAAATACCAATGGAGGAAAGAGATGAGAGGGTGGGAGGGGGACAGAGAGGCAGAGAGACATTCATGACACCAGTGCAGCAGTGGATGGATGGGTGGGCTGGAGGGTCCAGGCTGAAACTGGCAACGGCATGAAAGTTCTGCAGCTCCCCCAGGTAGGAGGCATTTTGCAAGCAAGTGAGGTCAAGAAGAGACAGGGGAGGAGGAGGAGGGACCCATTTGCCAGTGATGGAGGAAAAGCGCCGCCAGGCAGGAAATCTGTGGTGGGGTTTATAGAGTCTTCCTATACCCCCCAAAACCTTTCATTTCCCTCCTAGGATTTCATAGAATCATAGAGTTCGAAGAGACCACAAGGGTAATCCAGTCCAACTCCTTGCCATACAGAAACACACAAACCATTCCAGACATATGGCCATCTAGCTTCCGTTTAAAAACCTCCAAAGAAGGGGACTCCACCACACTCTGAGACAGTGTATTCCACTTCTGAACAGCTCTTACTGTCAGGAAGTTCTTCCTAATGCTTAGGTGGAATCTCTTTTCCTGTAGTTTGAACCCACTGCTCCATGTCCTAGTCTCTGGAGCAGCAGAAAACAAGCTTGCTCCATCTTCAGTATGACATCCCTTCACATATTTAAGCATGGCTATCATGTCACCTCTCAACCTTCTCTTCTCCAGGCTAAACATGTCCAGCTCCATAAGCCGCTCCTCATAGGGCATGGCTTCCAGACCTCCCACCATTTTGGTCACCCTCCTCTGGACACATTCTAGCTTTTCAATATCCTTCCGGAATTGTGGTGCCCAAAAAGTGGGCTTTGGCTCCCTTCCGCCATCGCCCTGGCACCGCCGCCAAGTGGAAAGGGAACCTGTAGGCTCTGGAGGGAGGGGTCCCTGCTTGGCTCCCTTCTGCCCCAGGGGCCCCTCAGATCCATGGTGGAATCAGTGGCCCAGAGGAGGAGGGTCCCTGGGAGTCCTTCCGGCCCCTCCTCAGAGGAGCCCCCCCAGGGTGGTCATCCCTTCCCTTCCCCTATCCCTTCCCTCTCTCTCTGTCTCCTCCCCATAAGCTCTCTGCGGGGGGGAGGGAGGGAGTGACACCCTCTACAGGGCCATACAGGAGGGAGGCCAGAGTTCACCCACCCTCCTCCAGCACATTCCAATCGGAGTCTGCAGGGAGGGAGGGGGTTACACATCCACCCAGGGCCATCAGGGGCCCCAACATGCCCTCAGTCAGAGTCTGCACACACACACTCAGGCACAAGGAGGAGGAAGTCCAGGCAAGCCTCTGGCCACTTTACCCCATCCCCACATGAAGAAGGAGTCATGGTGGGGGGGGGGACTCTGCATGACAGGTCCCCCCATACGATGGGTCCTCCATAACTGCGGGTCTGCAGGTTACTTAAAATGGTCCTGCCACTAGCGCTTTAAGAACAGGAGTTTGCTTCCATGATTTGGCAAGGGTGAGATTTCAGCGGTTCTCGCAAGACACAAGTGTACTAAAAAGTAAAAAAAGAAAAAGAAAAAAGAAAAAAAAGAACACTGCAATTTAAAAAGTAAATGAACACAAAAGCACTGAAACAAACCTAAAAACCTGCCAGCATAATGGGGAAGTGCATAAAAAGTGTGCCCTGTGCTTTATTTTCGTGTTTTCACCTGGACGTTTTCTCACTGATGACTGCCCATGCATGCTGTAATCTCATGATTACAATGGGATGTGGTTTTGCATGATTTCAGTTCTTCAAAAACAGTGCTATTGAAGATCTATTGATGGGTTGACCCATCAATTAAAAGCAACATGTTTTTGTGGCTGGGGAATGGGATAACCATGACATCATGTGATAGTGTGGACCATTCATGCTACCTTGGCGTTGTTATCCCACTATTTTTGCTGATTCTGATAAAGTCCATGATATAGTGGTTTGAGCATTGGACTACAACTCTGGAGGCTAGGTTTCAAATTCCTACTCAGCCATAGAAACCCATTGGACAAGTCATACTCTCTCAAGGGCAAGACCTCAGTCGAGTCATACTCTCTCTGCCTCAGAGAAAGGGAAATGCAAATTTCCCATGAACAAATCTTTTCAAGGAAACCCCATGATCAGGATACCTTCGGGTTGCCATAAGTTGGAAACAACTTGAAGACACTCAACAACAAGTGTTATTGTCACTGCATTCCTATGAGGGTGGGAAATGTTAGATCTAGAGAGATGGCTTGCTTCTCTCCACTCCAAAATTTTGATTTGTGCTGGTGTTAAAGATAGACCTGAGGTTATTTTGTAAACATCTTCCTAGAGTCTCCAACTGCCATTAGAAGAAAGTGATGTTTGCTACTGAGTGGGAGTGGCAGAATAATGAAGGAACTCATGAAAGAGTAAAACAAGAGCTTGACACCATTTAAAAGTCCCTTTCAAAATCATATATGCATTCTTTAATTGAGTCATTACAATGGTTAAGTAATTAAAAGAGGCAGCCCTAGCTGTTCCTTCACATCCTAGTAGAGTCATTTTCAAGTTCTGTAAGTTGCTGGTTAACTCAGTTCACATGCGGGGAGGGGGATTACAAAAAGAGAATGACTCAAAGAGAAGCTAAGGTTGTTATTATTATTTTTTAGCAGCAACAGCATTGACTGCAGGGCTTTAGTGGGATTGTCTATAATTACAAGGTACAAGCAGTGTAGCACACAAATTGCTGAAAGACCAGAAACAAGTAGACTGTTTTTCTGTCATTTGTCCAGAGTGTATGATTAGTACTAAGTCAGTGTTAAATAACTGCAGATTGAAAAGGAATTCATGATATTCCATATTTTCAAAGAATTCACTTCAATTATCAACAGTGGGGGAAAGCTTTTGGTAAAGGAAGCAAGACCAGGATTCTTACTGAACTTTAAAAGGCTATTCTTGGGTATATCTAAGATTAAATTACAAAAATGGCTTTACTTAATGAGCTTGTGTTGTGATTGTTGCTTCAGTCATCTATCGTAATTTCCTCAGCACAGGTGAAAACCACTCCCCCTCCCATATTTTCCAGCAAATTAATTTGCACCTTCGGCTTGCACATCTACCATCCCAAAACAATGAATTGCTGATAACAAAATTTACTCATAGAACCCAGTCAACATTGTCGAGTCGATTTTTTTCAGAGGAATTATCACATGTAGTTGGAAACATAGACCAGAATCCTCTTAGTGCCATCCATGTGTGTGTGTCGTGTGGCTTACACACATCGATGACCCTTTAGGTGGAACATAAGGTGCTATTTTGTAGCAATTTGAAAACATTCAACGCTCACTAATAGGGAAGAGAGACACTTCAGATGATGTAGCTCAAAGGGTGTAGGAAGGTAAGCTCCATCTATTATCTCATTTCCATTTCTTTTTCCTTTGTGCAGAGAGGAGGTGGTCCTTCATCATCTGAGTTGCACTCCTGCGCCCTCCTCTCCCCATCAGTAAGCAGTGGCAGCAGCTGTGAATCTCCTTGGGCTTAGCTGGTGCAGGAAGTGGCTTTGGATAGGAAGCAAAGGGTTAGAGGCTATCCCCTTGTACCCCACCTTAAAAGATAAATGGGGGATGGATATGGAACTCTGCAAATAGAGCATTGCATTTCTGTTTGATGTAGGATCTTGGACAGAGTGGAGCGTCCTATCATTTCTAAATAGTGGCCTTGTCATTCATTGCACAATGGAATGGTAGTGCCTACCCTGACAGCCCCCATCTTGGAATATCAAATAATTGGCTATATTTCATAATTTGGCTAAAGATGGCCATCCACATGGTTACAGGTAAACCAGGGACCCCCTAACACCAAGGTGGGATTCATGTAAAACCAAGGGAGGGGGCTGTGGAAATTCCCCAAAATAAATACTCTCAGGTAAGAGTCAACACCTGGAGGTGAGTCATCACTAATCCACTCAGTGATAGCAAATACCCTTAGGGCTTGTTAATGAGATTTTCCTCTCCTCTTTCCTCCAACAATAGCCCTCGCCTGTTTCCTATTCAATTCCAAAGTATCGATCGTTAGCAATGATAAACTCTTCTGGAGCTCCCTTTGTTTTAGCCTGGGAATGTCTAAGAACCATTGTATTTCACCCACATCTCCTATCCCTGTAGGGGAATTATTTCATATAAATACCACCTCAAAACCCCACCAAATTGTCTACACCACCTCTTCCTACATCCATGCTGCCAGTTTGCTGCTCAACCCTCAGAACGCAATTGAGCCTCTGCTGCAGGAATCTCTGCTCTATAGGACAGGTGTCTTTTCACCCATCATCCCCTCACTCTATTCCTCTGCCCAAATACTTCCTACTACTTTTGATAGCTTTGTGTGAGTGCATCAAGCCTGAGTGTTAGTGTGAAAGCTGTTGATATTACATTCCAATAAAGGTCATGTAATTGTACCTTTTGGCTTAGAGTATCCTCTTTGGTACTAGTATTCATAGGTTAAAAGGTCCCACTGTTGCCCATCCTCCTTCTGCTATAATTGAGCTAATTAAATATTTCTCATTTTAATATTTGGACATTAGAGGACCCCACACAATTTGGGTAACAATAGAATAAAGGCACTTGTATTACCTTTGTGCCATTTGCCTCACAGCTATGTGGCTCAGTAATGCCAGAAGCCCTGGCTCAAGTGGAAAGAGCACACATGCCAGCAACTCCAAAAAGGAGGGTTTCTCACCACAGTTTTGCCCTGCAGGAGGGGGCAAGACAACTGATGCAAAGGCTTAGCCTAGAATGCCTGGTGATGCCTTTATTCTGTAGGAGAGAGTATACTGCATACATGTTCACGCTGTAAAGAAATTATGAAGTGAGGTCTTCTTAAGTGTGATGGATAGTCATTATGATTAAAGCAATTAGTTTAGCAGCTGGGATTTAAACAGATCTGAACCAAGATTTAGGAGTACAAGGAGAGTCCTGCTAGGTCAAATCAAGGGCCTGTTTTGACCAGCATCCCATTCTCCTAGGCTGCATTTACACGGCAGGTTTTATTATGATAAATTGCTCTTTAGCGCTTTTCTGCATCAGTGGTGGGTAGTTTACACGGTCTATGGAGGAAACAGCTGTATTTTATTGCTGTTTAGTTTTTCTCGCTTTGAGATTCACACATCCAAATGTGGTGGGGGTGTGGCCAAGCATTGGAGAGAAGGCAAAGTAATGCCATAGGAATGTCTGCCCTGGCCCCGACTCCATGTGCTTAACAGCTTAGAGGCAAAGAATGTCACCCTTTGCCTCTTCCCCCCCCCCAGCTCCCTGCCCACAAATCAAACTCCAAACGGAAGTTTTTTTTTTTTTCTTGCTTAACAGCTGATTGACAAAGGGGCCAGGTACAGGACAGAATAAAGTGAGCGAAATTCTGGATTTCTGTCCTTTTGGAACAGGGGTGAATAGTTCTTAAGATTTATGGCTAATTTGGATGAGTTTCAGCAGACAAAGGGGGGGGGATGGCCAGGCTGCTCTATCATTATTATTAAAGCCAGGCAGAAGAGGAGAGGAGGGTACCTTCATCTGCAAAAAAGGAGGGAGACCATTGAGGAGATGAATAATTAAGTGGGAAGGAAAACAGCCACACACACACACACACAAGCAGCTGTCTAGGATTCCTTTGCTCTGCAGTGCTTTTCCCATGCTAAAAGCAAGCCGGTTGGCTGGATGTTTAAAGCAAGCAAGGATTTTAAGATTTCCTGAGTCTCCCTCCTGGCTCCACATCTAGCCAGCCCACCCCTTCATAATAAGAACCAATCACAGTGTAGCTCTGCTGCAACTGTATCGGGAAGATTGATGGTAATTCACACAGACTTGCCATTCACACTAGCAATAATGCGCTAAGTCGCTCTACTTTTCAAATAAACTGGCAAAAGTAGCGACATCCCTTGTCACACTACATTTGGGTACTTTGACTTCCCCCCTTCAGAATGAGGCGATACTGTGCCTCAATCAGTGGGAACAATGAGCGATCTTAGCAGTATATTTAGGGGAATATTTGCCCGTGTAAACACAGCCCTAGTCACTAACAGAAATCCCACAGGCAGGATAGGAATGCAATGCCACTCTCCTGACCCATGATCCCTAGGGAATTTAATTTAGACACATACACAAAATTGATTTTTCAGAGACAATTTTTAAGGGTTTTTTTCCCCTGATCAATATAACAACTAAAAGAGAGGCATTTTACAGAATATGCTTTGCCCTGTATTTTGTGGTGGCAGCCACCACACCACACCACACCACACCACACCACACCAAAACAAAGATTAGATCTGGGGCATAGAGGGAGAATCAAAATGGCTGTGAGACTGCCAACATAGTGCAGATCACAAGGAGTCAAGAGCGCCAAGAAAGAATCCTTGTCATGGCTGATGAACAACCCTCCCCTCTCCAAGAAGGAGAATTTTTCCTCCTGTTCCCAGACTATATCCAACAAAATGTGCTGTGTTCAAATAGGGTGCAGAACTTTGGGATGCCATTTTTTTCCTCAGTTCTTTTTTTAAAAAAATAAAAAATAAAAACCAGATTCTTGACAATTGTAGGCTTCTGTCTACTCTTACCACTGTGCTGTGCATGTGAAACAAATTCTCCACACCAGTACAAATATATTCAAGCTATTCCCATTTTGTCTGCCAGAGTTCTTTTCATAATGCTCCTTTGGGATACAGCCTAAGGTTTGTAACAGCTTTCATTGAGGAGAAAGAATTGCTCTGTGGGTAGCAGGCTATCCCTTGATGCTATTCAGCTTTTGCTTCATCCTTTCCCCCTTCCACACACAAAGAAACATTTCATCACCACTAGTCAATTTCCTCTTCTTCCCTCCCCCAGTGGTCAATACATATCTTGAGATCTTTTTTCCTTTTCACAGGCTTTAATTGAACTCTCCCACCAGGACTGTAAAGTTAGCAGTACTATAGCAGCCAGACTTTAAAGAAAAGGAAAAGAAAGTACTTGAGTTATGATTTTAGTTTTAAAACTTTGAAATTGAGTAGATGGCTGGCAGAAGCATAACTGCTGCTGCTGGTCTTGAAATGGCATGGGGAGGGGAAAGACTAACATAAAATACATGCAAGAAGGCAAGCATAATGTCAATTGCTTTTCTGAATGCTGGTGGGCTGAAAACACAGGCTTAGTCTTAAGCCATGTGCTTACGTGTTTTGCTTCAATTAGAGGAGCTTGTAAGGTCATGTCTGCACAAAGTATTTAAGCTTCTGCTGTTTCCGCCTATCCTGCTACACTGCTGTTTTTTGAAAATGAAAACAAAATGTCCACAGAATTAGACAGCTCAAGCTTCTCAAAGGGAAACCAGATAAGCATTAGTCCTTACAGAGCTATCCTACTATGTGCATTTATTTTGCAGATGGAAAGAATATTCATTTTGATTTTGTTCTCCTGTTCAGCTAGGATATTATATATATATATATATATTTGAAACCCTGTTGGGTAGAATAATGGAAGCTGCAAGGTTCTTTTCACTTTGCAAAGTCAAAATACATGTCTACACAAAATAGAGGTGGGGTTTTGCACAGGAAACACATTTTATGCCCAAAAAGATATGTTTACAGCACAGGGAAGACTGTATTTTGTGTAGAAAACCATGGCCAGCATCCTGTTGGTGTTATACATATGTATATGCCCCCGCCACAGATGTAATGCTACTTATCCATATGCAGTTCAAAGTCAGGGAAGCAGAGTTACACATGGAGTGCTGTTACTTATGTGGAACAATTTTGTCAACTGACTGCATCATCCCTGCTGAAATTAGCAGTAGTTCCATCAGTTGTGCATTGAGCTGTGCAATGAGTTGTGGATCCTACTTGTGCCTTTGGTTGCACAAGGTTTACATTGAACACAAAGGATCACATAGTGCAATCAATGTGTAACTCCACATTCAGTGGTTTATGTTACACAACCCTGATGTGGGTTCTTGACTGCTGTTCCCTGTGCAGTAAACATGTTTTCTACACAGAAACCATATTTTCAGTACAAAACCTGCACCTGTATTTCTGAGTTACTGAAGTCTAAATACTGCTGTGGTTGCACCAAAATCTTCATATTCTTGAGTAATTGAGACAACATGTAGGGATGCCATTCTTTCTGAATTGTGTTATCAAAGGAAGCGATGAGAAATCTTAGCAATTTTCTTCTTGCTAAAAGCGATTTTTTTTCCTGTTGTGCAGAAAAACTGCAGTTTGTGAAGATCATCTACAATTTGGGAATTACTCTACACAAAATTCATATGTATTTAAAAAAACACCACAATTTCTGCACAAAAATCAACATTTTTGTGCAGAAGTATTATTTTCTATGCATAAATGCTTTAGGTAGAGGCTTCTTCTGTGCAAGCTTTGCACATGGCTTTTTTCAACAAAAAGAAAATATGTGAACTGTATATATAGAATCAGTTCAGAACTGTGAAAATTCTTGTCAGTCCATAATTTTACTTTCCAGGGTTTTCTGACAGTCAAGAATCATGTTTTTTGACCATTTTTTGGATTAATATTGAATATTCCTTCTATCCCTAGACAATAGTAAGGGATTTAATCAGACCTTCTTCAAACAATGAGGAACACAAAGATCTGGATCTCAAGTGTACTGAGTAAAGTGGAGCTTGCTCCCAAGTAAGTGTGCCTAAGATTGCTGACATAATACCATGGTGAGTACAAAGAACTGCTTCTCTCACCCTTTATCAAATCATTATATGCAGCACTACCCTGTTATGATCACTATGTTCAAAATTGTTTCCCAGAAAAACTTAAACCCTGTCCCAAAGGTTATGGGGAACTAGGTTGTGGTGCTCCGGGTCTCTGGTGGGAAGCAAGCTACATCATTGCTCCTCACCATCACTTGGGTCTGTGCTACTCAAAGTGATGGTCCATGGACCAGTGCCAGTCCACAAGCCATTGGCTACTGGCCCCTGGCGAGTTTCCAGGAAAGAAAGAAATAAGTATAGCTTATGGGCATAAATATGGCACACTGGGGAAAATATCCTGGTCTCCCACATCAGATACTTTGGGATGTTTTTGTCAATAGGATAGTTGCTACCAAAACCCATGTCTTTGGGGTGAAATAGTCCACGTGGCAGCAAAAATGAGGTGCAGATCTCACATACATAACCCTTTTGCAATTTGGTGAGCCTTTGTGTGAGGGGGTTGGTGCAGATTTTGTATTCTTGCTACTTCATAAAATCGTGTCTACAAAGAGCAATTTTCAGCAACAGAAATACCTCAAGTTGGATTCAGGAAACTGCACAGCTTGTTCAAACTAAATCACTAAATCAACTCCACTAAACACACACAATCATACAACCACTAAACCACTGTCATAGAATCATAGAATCATAGAATTGTAGAGTTGGAAGAAACCACAAGGGCCATCCATTCCAACCTCCTGCCATGCTGAAAATCATGATCAAAACATCCCTGACAGATGGCCATCCAGCCTCTGTTTAAAGATCTCCAAGGAAGGAGACCCCCACTACGCTCCGAGGGAGTGCGTTCCATTGCCGAATAGCTCTTACTGTCAGAAAGTTCCTCCTAATGTTGAGGTGGAATCTCTGTTCCTGGAGCTTGCATCCATTGCTCCGTGTTCTAGTCTCTGGAGCAGCAGAAAACAAGCTTTCTTCATCCTCAATGTGATACCCCTTCAAATACTGTGAATATTTTAGCTTGATTTCTACTCCTGCTGTCATCTGTCCATCTCTTTATCTGTATACATCCTAAGAGCACAGTCACACCCATACTTGTTCAGATGTAAGACCTACTCAGTTCATAATTCTTAGTTCCAGGATTGCAGGATAAGACTGCAGCCCAGAAGGGCATGCCTAGGACTATATGATAAATTATTCATTCCTCTCCAAGATCTTTGACATCACAGCAAATTTGGAGGGGTAGATCCAGTTTCAGATCTCTTCCTCCAATCCTGTCCCAACAGTATGATAATCTTTTCAGTGGTTTTCTTTTAAGACTGTGAATTTAAGCTATGTAAAAGGGAAGAAAGGAATGTGTTGGAGGTGGCAATGGGTAGAAATGTAAAGGATTAGGATCCATTTCCCCTAGAAAAAGGGGGGAAAGAATAGAAATTGGCTCTGCCAGTCCTTCCTGCCTGTTGGTAAGAGCCAAACAGAGATTTGGATGGAAAAGTGCTTCTGACGTTGGATTTCTTCTTCTCTTCAAGTCTTCACCCTTAGGGATGTTCCTGAAGTGATTTTCCATGTTCTTATGAGCTGTGATGTTACAACTGAAAGAAATAAAAACAGGAAGGTGTAATCAGGTACTAGCTTTATCTAACCTTATATCCTTGTGTTACCTATGCTTATGGACAAACTCTCATTTTTCTCACTCTTTCTAAAAATCTGGTTTTATGTGCCATCTTCAGCTCTGACCAGGATCAAACAAGATGGTTAAATCAACACACGCCCTATCCCTAAAATCATAGTCATTATCACCACCACCACCACCATCATTCCTTTGTCTTGCGATCAACTGCAGTTCACATGATCAAATGTGACCTACTGCAATTTCTAAATATGCAGTAGCTTATGCCATCATCATTCATCTTGGCTCTGAGGACCTACACCTAAGGAACCCTGCATGCTTTGAAAACACACATTGTGTACTGTTCCAAAACCTGGTCAAGCTGGTATCATTGGTCAGGATGATTGCACTTGTGACCATTCTGTTTTTCTAGCTCCCTGACATAGTCAATTAAAAACATTTGGTTGTCTGTGTTCAGGCATTTGATTCAGCAAAATGTGCCGAGTAAAAACTGTGTTGTGAACATCAAGTTCAGCTTGAGTTGGAGTGCTGACTCTGCAGAAGCAGCAAACTAAATGGCTGCTTAATCAAAAGTGTCTTTTGGAGCAGACTTACTTCGAAGCACTTTGCTAAATGACCCTTTGCTGCCTCTGCAGACACATACAGTATGCTTTCTGCTGCCTCTCTCTCTCTTTCTTTCTCCATACATAATGTTGATACATTCTATACACACAATATGTGTGCATTACACACACACACGGGGGGGGGGGGATACCTCAGTTAACTAAGCGCCTGACCATGATGATCCTTTTTATAAAGTCTTTTTATGTCTGCCAAGGTCCCCCTTTACCTCCTTGTCCTTTGTCTAGCTCTACTTTTTTTTAACAGTATCAGCATTGGGAGGATGGTGAAGGAGGCTGGAGAAACACAGATTTGAAGTGTTGGTTTGCAGTCGTATGTCTCCAGTAAACAAAACAATAAAAAATCTGAGCTGGGAAGGAATGGATTCTTCTCTAGTCCCTCCTACTTCCCCCAACAGTTAAAATAAGCAGTAGCTGCTATTGGAATCCTTTTATGAATGGAGTCAGAGAAATAACGAGACCAGACACAGAAATGGGGTGAAATAAAATGACATTTATTTGTTAACCCTACCTATTTAATTCCCTTTAAATCTTCAACAGGGGGAGGCAACCTAGTGTGGGAGCAGCTGGGGCAGATCGTCCCTTTTGGACTTATGTCCCCAGCTTCCCGAGGCAAACACCTGAGCCCTTTTGAGTAACCCCAATGTGTGGGGTTGCTCTCAAGCCAGCTCGTGTCTGCAAGATCAACCCGAAAGCCCCTCACCCAATGCATGCGTATTAAGGTGAGGGGGGTATCCTTCAGGCCAACCCCAAGGTAGGTCTCCTTCTGTTCTCCCAGGTCGTAAGGCCTAAGGAGACCCAACCGGAGACCATCCCTTCATGGAAATTGGTGCCATAGGTGCCCACCGTAATCTAGGCCTCCCCCTTCCCGCCATAGATAAGGGGCAAGCGTCCACTTAGTCCCTTATTCCCCCACTAAATCAACCAAAAGGTCCCTCAACCCCTGCTGAAGATCCATCAAGAAAATTGTGTTGCCCATGTCCGAGAAGTGTACCCCATCAGCCCTGTAGAGCTCGGGCCTCTCGAACACAGTTTTGGGATGTGGCAAATACCGCCCGTAGCCATTAAGAAGGAAGTTATGTACTTGTCTGTTAACTGTCCTATGAGCCTTATACATCAAACGGGGGTTCCCCTCCCCTCGCCACAGATGTCTGGGCAGGATGGCTGACCACATGATGGTAACTGCGGGCCACGATGACCCAATTTCCATCATGTCTTGTATCAACTGTATGATCGAGGCCTTACCTTTCAGAAGGCCCAAATCATTACCTCCCAAATGGAGGATGAGTATGTCTAGTGGAGGCCTCCGTCTTTACCCAAACAATACATGCATAAGGCCATGCCAACGAAGGCCCCTTTTCCACAACCATTCAATGGTCACCCTGTCTTCCATGCTGAGGTGAGGCCCGAAATGGCTGAGCCTGGCCTGTCGGGCCATCCAGTAAACCATACTGTGGCCACAAATCAGCACCCGGCGTCTCACTGTCAAAGGTCTAGTACCTGGAAGACAAAAGGGGAAGACAAAGTTAGCAATATAGTAGTCAAATGTACCTCCTGTATGAGGAGGATCTCCAGCGACCAATTCCTTGAATCGCTGCGGGGATCATGCCCGTGGCCGCTGCAGTAGATGCGGCCCCTATCTGAAAGGAGTGTGTACCAAAGCGGGCTCCGGTTAACCCCAATTACTTCAAAGCCTTCGCAGTAACAGCCCATAACTGGTACCTGGTCAAAGGGGGAAAATCACTGTGCACAAATAAAGGGCCTTGTCTGTGTCCCTGGACCTGGAAAAAAAAAATATCACTCTGACCAGGCAAAGCTCAGAGCTAACACACCTGGATAATTTAATTATTTTCCCCCTGCCTACTTGGTCAGTCTTGGAGAATCGGAGCTTAACTGTGACCTCCTGCTTGCTGACTTGCACATCCCTCAATTCCAATGCTCTCCCAGATTCATCAAATTTTGTTGCTCTAACAAGCTCGTTAGAGCAACAAAAAACGCCACCAAGGCAGCCGCATGAAACAGCAGAGCCTCATATGGGGAAGAGCACAACTTAGACGACAATCTATGCAGGCTAGTCAAAATGTCGGGAGAAAGAGGCACCCCCAAATCTCTCTTCTTGCCTTTCTCCCTGGCCCATCTCCAGTATTATCAACTGCGCCTACAACCTTAAGCCAAAAGGCCAAGGCTGAAAGCCTGCACCTGATAGATTGTGGGGAAAGGCCCCTTTTGTATATAAAAAATGCAGTACTGCATAAGATGTGTCACAGGGACATCCGTCTCTTGCATCAACCCTTCATCTGCTCTGAACTGATGGAATTCCTTCACTGCCCGGGCATATCCTTTTCTAGTGTTAGGTGCAACTGGCATACCTAGGGCCCTCCAAATTTCAGACTCCCAAGCTGCCCTAGGCTTGCTGGCATCCTGATGCCCTCGGGTGCTGCATCTGGAGCCAGCTCTCTGAAGCGCTCCATATGCATGCAGGAAAGAGCGTCAGCTTACTCATTTTGAACGCCGGCCACATGCCATGCAATGAACAAAATATTATGCCAGAGGCATTGCAAGGTAAATGCCCGAACCAGTCGCATCACCCTGGGAGATTTTGAGGTAAGGGTATTTAAAACCTGAACGGTTGCCAAGTTATCACACCAAAAATGGACTGATGAATTGGATAATTCAGCCGCCCAAATGGTGGTAGCAACGAGGATTGGAAAAAAATCCCTAGTTATTTCTGTCCCTATCCAGCTAGCTGGCTGCCTGCTCGCGCACCAGCGACCAGTGAAATAAACCCCAAATCCAATGGTTCCAGCCACATCCGAAGCTATTTGGAATGCACCGTGAAACTTCCTTTCCTCTCGCCAGAATGAAATGCCATTGAAGGATTCCAAGAAGTCCTGCCAAATCCGCAGGTCCTCCCTGACTTCTGTTGAGATCTGAATCCTATGGTGAGGACGCTGTAAACCTGCAATGGCATCACATAGATGGTGGACAAAAGCCCTTCCTGGTGCCACCATCTTGCAGGCGAAATTGAGTTGCCCAGTGACCACCTGGAACTCTCTAAGGGTGGCCTTACTTTTCCCTATAAACGCTCTGACTCTGTCGCATAACTCTGCTACCTTTGGAGCTGACAACCGACATTGTTGATTGACAGAATCAATCTCAATGCCCAAAAAGGTTAACTGTTGTGTGGGACCCTCAGTCTTTTCCGGTGCCAAGGGCCAGGGCCGGTTTAACCTGTCTGCCAGATCCGCATTGGCGGGGGGCCTCGGGGTGAAGGGGGCCCCCTGGTGAGTGCTGACCTTATCTGATGAAGGAGACAGCCAGGAGACAGCAGCCGGCTCCTCCGCTCCTTTGGAGCCCCTTCCCCCTCCCTCCTCAGGCAGGGCGTGGTAGTAGCACTGAGCTCCTGCGGGAGATAAAGGGTTTGCTCTTGGGAAGTTGTAATTTGGAGACAGTCCCTGGCTGCATTGCTGCGAAGGAGGAAAGGCAGAGCAGCTGGTCCTGTGAGTGAGTGAGTGAGTGACTGCTTTCAGGGGGCCACGGGGATCTTGGGGGGGGCTGCCATGCACAATGGGGTGGTTATTTTACTTTTTAACTTGTTGCTGGAGTCAAGACAGATGGCTATCCAGCCTCTGTTTAAAAACCTCTAAAAAAGGAGACTCCACCACATTCCCGCCCTCCTCCTCCAAAAACCGGCTAGCTTTTTTTAAAAAAAATGTCTCCAAAACTAAAGAGAAAGAAACAGCAGCCCTCCGTGGCAGAAGCTGGAGGGAGTTTGCTGCTACCGCGGAGGCGGTGAGTGTGTGTTTATGAGAGAGACAGGGAATTTGAGCCTTGCTTGGGAAAGGGCTTCTTTCTTTCTTTCTTTCTTTCTTTCTTTCTTTCTTTCTTTCTTTCTTTCTTTGCCTTGCCTTGCCTTGCCTTGCCTTGCCTTGCCTTGCCTTGCCTTGCCTTGCCTTGCCTTGCCTTGCCTTGCCTTGCCTTGCCTTGCCTTGCTTTGCCTTGCCTTGCCAACTGAGTTCAGCCTGCATTTGTGTGTGTTTGCCCATGTGCCTTCAAGTCATTTCTGACTAAGGCAAACCTACCATGGGGTTTTCTAGGCAAGGTTTGTTCAAAGGGTGTGTGCCTTTGCCTTCCTTTGAGGCTGAGAGAGTGTGACTTGCCCAAGGTCAGCCAGTGGGGTATTCATGGCTGAGTAAGGATTCAAACCCTGGTCTCCATAGTCATAGTGCAATGCTGAAACTTTTACAACACTCTTAACTCTTTTAACAGAAGAATACTGTATAAAGAATATAAATTAAAATTTGGAGTAATATTACTGGGAACAATGGTTTTATTGTTGTCACTAAAACACCAGTATCCCATTAGTGCTATGTGAGAGGCACTGGCCTAGAGCAGTGATTCTTAACCTTTTCTTTACCAGGGACCCCCTTTAAATATCTTTTGTTGCCCCAAGACTTAACTCAAGATTTAAAACCCTAATAATAATAGCTAACAACAACAACAATTACACCATCCATTAAACTTTCCCTCAGAGGCACTCTTGCTTCTTCCTGCAAGTTTGTGGCTGGAGTGGATTGAATGGCAATGTGCAGGTCAAGCCAGCTAGCCTTTGCCTTGGTTCCTGTCACATGGCTACTCCACTACAGGGAGGAGGTGGGCCAAGCAGTCTTCAAGCCTTTGTGGACCCCCTGTGAGGACATTACGGACCCCAAGTTAAGAACCACTGGGCTAGAGAATGCTGGAAAAGGAACAATGCAACCAGATCTTGAGAAGGGTGCTGGCAGGGGGATTCTGGGAGGTGTAATCCAAGAGTAACTTTCCCAGGCTCTGAATGCAGCCTGGAATCATAGGGCTGGAAGGGACCCCAACAGCCATCCCATCCGATTGGCTTCTGCCCTGCAGGAACACACAATCCAAGCATTCCTGACAAATGCCCATCCAGCCTCTCCTTAAAAACCTCCAAAGAAGGTGAGTGCACCACACTCCCAGGCAGCAGAGTATTCCACTGCCTTACAGCTCTTACTGTCAGGAACTTCTTCCTAATGTTTAGGTAGAATCTCTTTTCCTATAGTTTGAGTCCATTGCTCCGTGTCCTAGTCTCTGGAGCAGCAGAAAACAAGCTTGCTCCGTCCTCAGTATGACACCCCTTCAAATATTTAAACATGGCTATCATGTCCCCTCTTAACTTTCTCTTCTCTGGGCTAAACATGCCCAGCTCCCTAAGCCGTTCCTCATAGGGCATACTGGCTTCCAGACCTCCCAACATCCTTCTCGGTATCTTTCTTGAATTGTTGTGCCCAGAACTGGAAACAATATTCCAGGTGAGGTCTGACCAAAGCAGAATGGAGTGATACTACTACTTCCCTTGATCTAGACACTATTAATGCAGCCTAGAATCGCATTGGCATTTTTTGCTGCTGCATCACACAGCTAACTCATGTTTAGCTTGTAGTCTACTCTTTCTTTTCTTTGAGAAAATCTACATCATTACATTAATTGCTAATAAACTAAAAATATTATGTTAGTGCCTATAATATAGTTTTTAAACTAAATTATTGGTGTCAAATTATGTAATACAGTAGCCCCCTCTTATCCACTGGGGATTGGTTCGGGGGGGGTGGATTCTGAAAACTATGAATAAAAATGGGACTTCTGGTTTAAAATACCATAGAGTTGCCTTGGAGGGCCTAGAAAACCACTAGGGAGGACACATTTACTAGGAAGACTCTAGGGTAGGTGTGCTGTTTTGTGTCCCATGGATAATGAATCCATGGATACGGGGGCCCTACTGTGATCTGAACATCCTGTACGGTGAATAGGTTAGGTTACATTGACCTGAGATAAACATTTGGGGGCCCCAAAATAAAGCACTGCAGGGGGCCCCAAAATTCCTTAAACCGGCCCTGCCAAGGGCACTCCTAATTTCCCAGTGATCTGCTCAAATTGTCGTAGCAAATGGCTAAAAGCTCCAGAACCAGACTGCCCAATCAACAAAAAATCATCTAAGTAATGAACAACCCCTTTCATGCCTGTCCTAGCTTTTAATACCCATTCCAAAAAGGTACTGAATGTCTTGAAGGCCTTACAGGAGACAGAACAGCCCATGGGTAAAGCATGGTCCATATAAAAACGCCCCTCAAACTGGAATCCTAAAAGCTCAAAATCCTCAGGGTGGACTGGGAGAAGATGAAATGCTGACTTGATGTCACATTTCGCCATCTCTGCTTCCAACCCGTGTCGCCGTACCTCCCATATGGCAGAGTCAAAGGAAGTGTATTTAACCGTGCATAACTCGGTGGGGATAAAGTCATTTACTGACTTCCCTTTTGGGTAAGATAAGTGGTGAATCAGCCTAAACTCTCCTGGGGCCTTCTTGGGGACTATACCTAATGGCAAAACCCAAAAGTTGGGGACCGGAGGGTAAGTGAAGGGACCAATCACTCTACCCTCTGTGACTTCCTTATTGATTTTCCCCTCACTATAGAATCCTTGCCCTTAACTGATAAAAGGTTGCTAGCTCTAAAGGGGAGTCTTGTCCCTTGAAATGGGATGCAAAAACCAAACTTAAACCCTTGAGATATATTTGTGGCTGCTTGTCTATCCGGTTAAAATTGCAGCCACATATCTAGAACTGCTAACTTAATTGGGCTGGGACCCTTTCTGAGGCTGTCCTGAAGTGCCAGCTCCTCTTTTTCCTCATTGCCCCTCTCTGGGCCCCCTAAACTGGCCTTTTCCCCTCGGGCAGTTCCGAAAGGAATGAGAAGCCGCACAAATGGAGCACTCATGGCTGAACTTGCAGGGCTTCCTTGAACAAGACCCGTGTGAACTGAATTCCCAGCACAACAGTTTCTGCCCTGCGCTAGGTCCACTGGTTTTTTTTGCTATCCCCGTGGCTGATGACCTAATCAAGTGACCACTGTGTGTGCGCTCACCCTGAATTGGCCGAGCTGGCAGCATTAGTTGCATCCACAACTGTGGGTGCATCATATCCCAACGTAGCACCAGGTATATCACTGCCTGCATGCGAAAGGCTTCATCATAAAAAAGCCATGCTGGGTTGGCAAAATCTACATACGCCCTGTGTATAATATCTATATACTGGAAGAGTGGGGCCGCACACTGTGGATGAGCCTTGGCAATAACGCTGGCCATAATTAATAACCCAGACAACCAGTTCAACCAATTCTGTTCTACTTTTCTTTTCTTAATTTTTTCGATTCTCTTTCTCATCAAGTTCATCTTTGTCCTTCTTTTCCAATTCACGATATAGCAGGGAGAACACGTCCACGTATTCCCCCTTTAATATCTTTTCCCTGGTCGCCTGCAATAAATGATCCCCCAGGGGAAGTGACATTTCCCCAAAGGGGATGGCCGAATATGCGATGGAATCATAACCCGGGACCCCTGGGAGCTGTGCAGATCCAGGCTGGGTGAAATCACCCATCGTGGGCCCCGATGTCCCACTAACAGTGTAAGGTCCCCAAGGAGACCACTGAGGTGGCAACCTATTGACAGACTGTTGAGCAATAGGCCAACCTTGGTAAGCTGCTTGGGATCCTGTCCCTTGTGATAAGCTAGTAGGTGTAACTGGTGACCACACACCCCACGGCCATGAATACCCTGTAGGGGGATTGACCATATCAGAAGGACACTCTCCAGCAGTGTTCGGGGCCACATCGGGCACAGGAGCTGCATCAGGCTTGGATGGTTGCTCAGGGATGTCGTCCATCACCTTGGATCCAGACGCACCACCTTCCTGGATGTTCCTTTCAAGGGTATCTAGATGGGCAAGTATCTGGTCAGCTAATTTACCTTTAGCCTTTGAAGGTTTTTGTTTGGGCTCGGCTCCCACACCCTCTACCCCCTGTAATCTTTCCAGATGCTGAATCCTCTCCAAGATAGCCTTCCATGGAAAGCCCTCATCCTCCTCCTCGCTCAATAAGAGGGGAGGGGCGGAAGTGCCAGGCATTTTGGTGCAGAGGCCTTCCCCTTGCTTCCACCTGTTCCCTTCTTGGGAGCCATTATCCTGACCACCAAGCCCAACAAGGTATACCCCGTACAGTTAGTATCCCTTTGATTATCTCTGCCAACAAAACCGCTTAACAGGAATAATCAAAATTCTGATATTATTGCTATTATTGCTATTATTGCTATTATTATTATTATTATTATTACTAAAATTATCCTGTAAATATGCCTCAAGCCCCCCCCACCAATTAATGGCCCAAGAGGCCTTGCCCTGGCCAGGCCAGCCCCCCCTAGGCCTCAAGCCATGGCCAGCAATTGTATATTGCAATAATATTGTATTGATTATTATTATTATTAGTAGTAGTAGTAGTAGTAGTACTGTTATTGTTGAGTACTAATAGGATCTCAATTCGGTTCAATCACTGGGCCCCTGTCCAGGCCAGCAAGGCTTCACACACGGCCTGCTAGGCCTCACTCAGCAGCTTGGCTAAGCCCTCCCAGCCCCAGGCTTCACCCCCAGTTATCTGCTAATCCCTAGGTAGGCCTAAACCCGTGGTGCCAAATAACGGACCCACAAGCCACACCCCCATTGCACAGTTTAAATTAAGTCTGTGGGCCTACTGGGAGAGTGCACCCCATGCCCACTCTAACTTGGGTATTCGCAGTGGCCAGAAAAAATCCCCCACCTGTATAAATGGGGCCAAGGCCCCACTGCTGCTGCAGCACCGTTAGTCGTCTGGGGAATCCCCCCAATGCTGCTGGTGGCACCAGATCCCTTTTGGGAGTTTGCACAGTGCCCCAGGCCGGGAGGCCGCCCATCCGTCCCGCCCCCAACTGCATGGCTCAAACGGCCGTCTGCCGCCAGTGGGACTGCGCCCATCCTACAACCGGCCAGGTGCTGTGTCACATGGGACAACCCCCAACCCCCTCCCCAGGGACCCCCGGGGCCTGGCCCAAAGGCCGACTTGCGGGCCAATCAGCGTGCCACTTCCTCTCCTCGTCTGATGGCACGTCAATCAACTCAGTACAGTAAGGTCAGTGCTTGCTACCACTTGCTAGCATGGCAGGCACTCAGAACTCTCCCAAACCACGAGGTCTGAATGGTTCACCAAAAGGGAAAGAGGCTAAGGAGAGGGGTGGCTGGCTTTTATGCCTTCTGGCCCCACCCCTCTTCTCCCAACACCATCTGGGTCTCTCCCTCCTCCCCATCCAGAAACAGGCTTCCCCGCAGGAGGCTGCACGTGCCTGCCAGGGAAGTTGTGTTCTCAGCATATGTGTGTGACCAACAAAACAGAAAGAAAAGGGGAGAGCAGATAAACCTGTCTCACCAGCTACCCATAGCAGGTTAAAAAGCCATTTTTGGCCACCAAAATAAACATCATAAGGTCATCCCTGGATGCATCTGGGGAGAATCCTTCAAGAGGCTTCTACAGGTTCAAAATGTTTTTGCATTCTTATCCAAGGCTTATCTTACCTAGTTGTTTCATTTTACATGTGCATATTGTTAACTCTGATTAAAAAGTTTGCTGAGACATGTTGAACATGTCTTCAAGGTGACTTAAAGGCACACACACACACACACAGAGGAACCCATCCCTACCCCTCCCATATTATTTCTGCTTCTGGTGCCATTGTTGTTGTGGTGGTGGTTGTTGTTAAAGAAGTAATACCTAGGAACACATCTATTTCATTAACTGACCCCCCTCTCTCTCTCTCTGTGTGTGTGTGTGTGTGTGTGTGTATTTCCATTGATATCTGGAACTGGCTTGTATATTTCCTTCAGCAGTGGATACTGGAAGAATGAGTCTCACCCGCTGCCTTGAAGAGCCTGAGGCCAGGGAGACTGCCTTTGATGCAGCGAGGAGTATGAGGCCTTGATGACGTTGCCGGCAGCGCCGGCAGCGCGAAGGGAGGGGCGGGGCCAGAGATTATAATAGGCTGCCCGCCCCTCTCTTCTGCCTCTATTTCCTTCAGCAGTGGATACTGGAAGAAAAACACAGGTAAAAATATTAGCTTGAACAAATTAGCACATGCATTACCAATGACTTCAGTTCTGTGGGAAAACTTTGCAGCTGAAACTGAGAGATCCTGACTCACACACCCCACCATTTTTTTTACCTCTCTCTCTTATTCCCCTCCTTTTCTCCAGTCTAGGAGGAACAGAGGGCTTCCTGAAAGGTTCAATTTCCCTTCCTCTTTCTCCTTCAACCAAGGTAAACCTGAGAAGCAGCAAAGTCAATGAAGTCAGACTGTGGCAATGTAGCAGGTTTAGGATGGAGAACCTGGCTCCCATGCCATTTCGGTTTCTCACCCGTGCTCTTGACAAATAGATATTTTTTTTACCCATGGGACCAAATGGCTTTCATATGTAGATGGTGGGCATCCTGTACCTCTAGGCCCACATCTGTCCCTCAATCCAATTTCATGTGGTCTTTGTTCTAATTTCAGAAGCAACCCATTCAGGCTTCTGGAAAAACTGATCTTCCTATCAGCAGAGATACATTGCACAGAGAGCAAAAAGAAACTGAGGGAAGAACATATCAGAAAGGAAGAGAAAGAGCAAGAGAGCAAATGATATAGCAGAAAGAAGGAGAACATATGATGATCATCGATGGTAATTCCCATGTCAGTGGAGTGGTGAATCTCTGCAGATTTGAGACTGGCCTTTAAAGGAGTTATCCAGGGTGCTGAAATTATTAAAGCAGATGGGCTTAGCACCCTGGATAGCTCCTATAAAAACCAGACAAAAAGCTTGAGCAGATTCATGGCTACATTGACATGGAAGTCACCACTGCTAAGCTCCCACTCCACCCATTTTGGGCACTGTTTCTGTCCACCTCTGTTGGCATTTTTCCCACCCATTGAAAACATATGGCCTCTCACACAATATACCTGAGGATAGATGGATGGCTCTATCTCTATCTCTATCTCTATCTCTATCTCTATCTCTATCTCTATCTCTGTCTCTACTTCTTCCAGATGCATGGGTTAGTTTAGCAGCCTGATGCTCAAATTCCCAAAATTTAACATCTCACCCTCAGGTGGATCAATAACTCCTGCCTAAATAAGAAATTTAATATTTAGTCAATTCATCACTTACTTTTGCAGTTATTAAGTGATGAACATGTATATAAGTGATAAAACTTCCACCAGTTTTCCCATTCTCCTCCTCCTTTTTAGCAATTCACAGTCTTACTTAATCTCAACATCTTTGCTAAACTCAAATCTGTTGTTGTTGTTGTTGTTGTTGTTGTCAGCAGATCTCACCATCTGCAGGTTAATTATGTCAGGGTTATGGGTGGATAGATAAAAAAAATAATCCCTTTGCATTTTATGAGCTAAAAAGGATTATTGGACTAAAGATGTTTAATGCATATGGTCTGTAGATGTTTCTTGCTTCTAATCTTTGCAATGTGTACATGAGGTATGCAGATAAATACCAGTCCTGCAAAGAATCAGAGGTTTGATATTCTAGTTAATATTAGCCACATCCAAGAAAACTGTATGGAATAAGATTACATTTGCTTTTAGATTTCAAATTACAGTTTCCTAATGATATTTTTCAGAAGCAGGTTATATTTGAAGTTTCTTGAAATAATATAAAAACAGAACTTTAACAATCTGCAACACTTATGAGTAGGCGGACAAGTAATAATTTTTCCACATTTTTTAATACAATTTACAAAATTGAATGTCTGGGATGTTAAAGAGAATCCAACTTTAAAACAACGACAGTTTCTTTTGTTTTATTTAAAGCAGAGATGGGGAAACTCTGTGTCTCCGGATATTCTTGGACAATAGCTCCCAGAGTCCCTCAGCATAGTTAGATCTTACAAATGTTGCTGTCCAGAAATTTCTGGAGGACCCCAGTTTTCCCACCTTGATTAAAGGATACCAGGCTAATTTACATATGATCAACAAAAGTGAGATGGTTCTAGCACACAGGATTACAATTATATAGGACATGCATACATATACACCTCATGGGTTATGATGAATTTCCACAATCCATGTGCAACAACAACAAAAAGAGGTGGACTATGTTCACTCTTCAACATAAGAACAAGACAAATTCTTTTGTTGTTGTTGTTGAGGTTTCCACAACTTGGATACAAAGTGTGCATGCACAGTTTTGCAGTTATGCAAAACTTTTATTTATTCCTGGGTCTTCTGTATTGCTACTGATTATTTTCTTGTTGACTAGTGAAGTTCTGCTCCTGTCCTTCTACTGGGATCACCCATGGATTCATGCCATGAATACCTAAGATGGTACCTAAGACTGGGACATTATTTCTTACATTTTTCTGCTGGAGTTACATCTTAACGGTGAAATGTGTACCAATCAAGCTTCTGTGAATGAGATTTCTACAAGGCAATGTGAAGCATGCTATCATTATTAACATTTTAATTGGCATTAGCCTGCCTTCTGTGTATGTATTTGAAGTCTGTTAACACTTTCATTGGTTTATTTTGGTATAAGAGTTCATTATTCATGTACATATTTGTTTATGTAAAGCATTTTGATATTTGCCAGTACTGATGAATTGGTTTTTATGTGTATAATTGTTCAGACATAGATTGTCCAGTTATCTGTGTTATCGGTTATTACAAAACTTCCCCCCCCCCAAATGTGAAAATAGTCATTGAGACTGACAGAATATATCTTGCTGTCTTGCAGTTGAGGAGAGAAATATCGTGGTTTCCTATTATTATATATGAGATCAAGAAAAACATGAATTCACATCCCTACTAATCACAAGCAAAGGTTTTCCTCACCTGGCCTGTTACACCTGTCAGCATCAGTTCATATTCTAAAGGCTATTAAGTGCCTCACAGATGGACACAGAAATCAAAGGCAAACAGCATCTTGAATCTGATCTGCCTTGCTTGAGAGATGTAGATTTTGGAGATCTAAATCAGAAGTTTACTTTTCAGAAGAATGAATAGAGTGGCATGCTGAAACTATTCATAACCAAACAGTGGTAGTTTTCAAAGAAGTAGCTCTGCAAGTCTCTTGCAGCATAAAAAGGAAGAAGGAAGGGGGAGGGGAAAAAAAAGAAACATGACAGCATCTTTAAGACTGGTTGTTATTTTCACATGAACTTTCATGGATATAAAGCCACTTCTTTGGATGCAGTACTGAGTGGCATTAAGGCATCAGGCATAAAGCCTTTTTTCCTTTTTTTTTTTTTAACAATTGTGGAAGTGCAAAAGAGCATAATAGGATTCAGAAAGCTGCAACTCATTATCCTTACCCTAAATTTTCAAAGGGTTATGTAATGTGATACAAGCCTTTCAGATCTTTACAATAATCAGTTATTGTTGATGTGTGAAACCAATGAATCTGCTTACCAAAAATCAGTTTCCCAGGGTTCAAAACTCTCTCTGAGAAAATTCCTTTTATTATATGCACAATAGTGAGGACTCTTGTATTAATATATGTAGTGTGTCATGACACCACTGTCTTTGTTCACAGCTCTGCTAATGTATTGGAATTTGTGAATATAATTCAATTCAGCAGTTTCGTTTTCTAGTCTTCCTTTGTTCAAGGACTGCAACCTGTAAATCACTTACTATGTGTCCAGGAAGGTTGAAATGATCTGCAAATATTTTTTTTAAACATTGTCATTTCTAATGTCAGAGTTGTGTCCATTAATCCTCCTACATAGATAC
Organism: Gambelia wislizenii; assembly: GCA_030847615.1. Classification (NCBI taxonomy): domain Eukaryota; kingdom Metazoa; phylum Chordata; class Lepidosauria; order Squamata; family Crotaphytidae; genus Gambelia; species Gambelia wislizenii. The sequence goes on from JAUMIR010000004.1 coordinate 155,497,965, forward strand.
TGTATTGTTTGTCTAATGTAGAGTATAAAGGGACATTGCTGGCATAGGATATGAACCCACTTCACCTGGCTGTGATAGGGTGTTGCTTGTGTACACAAATATTCCACTGAGCCATCACAGCAAAGTGCTATTGGTAAACCTCTCCATGAATTTGCCTACTTCCCAGTGGCATCCTAGTGGCAATTACTCAAGCTCTGTGGCATAGAATTCCATAAGTTAATTAGGCATTGAGTGGAGCAGTAATCCTTTACCAGTCCTGTGTTTGCTACTAGTTAGTGTCATTCAATAACTCAAAGGTTTGGAGCAAGGGAAAAAATATCCTCTGAAAACACTTTCTTCACACCATGCCTAATTTTATGAGCCTCTTTTATGTCCCTTTAGCAATCTGTTTTCTTATATAAATTAAAGTGCCAAGAAGGTAGTCCAACCATCTGACCCCTATAATCAATTTAGCTTCCTCTTTGGTCACCCTGTCCTGCAATAAGACATCCCCTTTGAAGACAAAAGAAAGTCCACAGAGATGGCTAAAGAGATGAAAATGCTGAAGGATTTGAAAATGCAGGTAGTCCTCATAAGCTGAAGAAATCCTGTTTGTTTAAGCTGAATTTTCTTCCCAATCTGCTCTACTGTGTAGCATTTCTAAACAAGAACGTGGACCCTAAATATTTGTGCTTCTACTCTGTATCTTCCTACTGGACTGAGAAAGGCTTCATGCAGTGTTGTACCTTGCTGTGTTTTGTAATGCTTATCTAGTGTATGGGTATCACTAAGAACATTACAAGCATTGAACTATTGGTGAAGCAGAACACAGTGGCATCTGGGTGTTTCCATATCAGTGGGGTGGTGAACCTGTTCTGTCTTAAATATATGGTCCAGGATGTAGGATCTATTTGGGAGATAGGATTCACCACTAAGAATGGCTCCTTTAAAGTTCTGTCTAAAACACAGAACAGATTTACTGCCCTATAGGCATGGAAGCTACCAGGCTTCACTGCCAGTGCAAGTCGATATATTCTGAGGATCAGATGGGACAGATTTGAATAAGTGAGTAGGAAGCTGAGGAGCAAGCAAAGCCAGGATCTTGACACTGATTGGGGAGTTTGTGACATCAGGGGTGTGGCCACCCCTAGATATCATCTGGCCGAGGGTGGAAGCCAGCTAAGCAGCCCAAACCTGTGGCTTTCCCAATGGTGACTAGTGGCTCTCACATTGTCTGAGTAGTGAATCTTTTTCAAGTTTCAGTCTAAACTTTAAGGAGGCTTGCTAAGGTGCTGTTCCTATTTTGAGGGTAATAGGTTCAATGGTTTGGATCTCTCTTAAATTTCAAAATAAAATCTAGAACAGATTTGATGCCTCACTGACATGGAAACCATTGGGTTCCTCACTTCTGGTGTAGACATTAGTTAACATGCTCCAAATAGCCAATAATCCCAAAGACTAGACTGCAAGGATCTACATCAAGGTAATGAACAGTGATGTCAAATGCACACATGTTATCTGAATTGTTTGGGGTCTGTGGGGACCTTCTGATGTCCTGATATTAAATTGGGGAATTTTAATTAATTCAACTTGGCATGTAAGAGGCCAGGCAACTGAGGGACATTTAAACCTATATATACCAGTAATAATGGAGATTTTTAAGCCCAAAGGTACAATGAAATGATTTTTATTGGAAATTAACATCAACAGCATTCACACAAACACTCAGGTTTCAGACACTCACACAAGGCTATCGAAGATAGTTGGGAGTATTTGGATAGAGAAATAGAGTGAGGGGGTTGCAGGTTATACTGTACCGATCCTGCAGAGTGGAGATCTCAAAGTAAATTGGCAGAGAGGAGGACCAGGAGGCAGAATAGTGACACAAACTTATGTAGAGTTGAAAGGCAGGGGTTTCATGCACCTGGCTACAGAGTCTGGCATGGAGTTGAGAAGAAGATTAACTGTGCACCTGGCTGCACAGACCTGTGTGGAGTAGATAGGAAGGGGATCTGTGTACACTTGTGTGGTGTTTTAGGGTGATATTTATATGTAATAATTATCCTAAAGGGATGGAGGTTTGAGGGGAATACAATATTCCTTGGAGGTTCCCTTGAGCTGGGGAATAGTTGCTCTGGAAGAATTAATGATCGTTAATGGGCACTGCATTTCGAATTGAATATGAACAGGCAAAGTCTTTTGTTGGAGAGGGGCAGGAGTGGAAGGACTTGTTTTACAAACATTAAGGTCTCTGCTATCATTAAGCAGATTAATGCGTGATTCACATCCAGGTGTTCACACTCTGACCTGAGTGTTTGGTTTTTGGGGAATTTCCACAGGCCCTTCCCTTGGTCTTACACAAATCCCACATTGGTTTTTGGTTGTTCCTGGTTTACCTGCAACCATATGGATGGCCACACTTTGTCAAATTATTAAATATAATCCATTATTTGATATTCCAAGATGGGGGCTATCAGGGTAGGTAACACACACATATAACATTCAGGGACATCTGGGAAGAGGTCCTCCTTACATTGTCTGACATCAAATTTCATCAGCTACACCAGGTGCCACCAGCTTTCTTGGTGCAATGTCCAGTAGTGAGTGGAACTGAAAATAACTTTGCCTGCCACCCTTGGTTCATGATATGATTGATCAACCCACTCAGTGACTCTCTATAGTATAGCATTTTTCATCTAACCATTCCCTTTTATGTACTTTGGGGAACAGATTACAGTGCAACATTAAAAAAAAAAAAAGAACCTTTCCATTTTACCTTTGTCCGTGGGATTCTTGTTATGTTTGTACTAAAGGATTTCTTTTATTCAAGGGTCAGGGAGTTCAGATCTGGTGCATTTGGCTGAGGTTTTTAGTCTCTGTACTTCTTAGCACTGCCCTCATTGTATCAGAATGACATTTAAAAAATAAACTGTGGCTGGCTGTTTCCAGTTCTTGTTAACTTTCCAATGACTCACTGTATTTCAGACTTCTAGCTGTCAGCCTTTTATACTGGTGCTCCTATTTTTCTTGATGTGCTGTGGTATATTTTAGTGCTCGAATCCAAAAGGTGCACCAGCGAGTCTGACCAATTAGTCAAGAAACCCATGCTGTTGTTCTGAAGGGCCTCTTGCATTGACATCACAATTATTATTAGTCTTTATGAGGATAGTTCAGTCATTTTCATCTTCTCATTAGGTGTGTATTTTTCTTTTCATTTGCACTATCCACATATATTTGTTTAAAAGGCACACCATGAGAAGCAATGATTGTTAAGGTATTCATAAGGAGCTCTGAGATGTAACCTCTCTTTCTTCTGCTCTTAACAAGCACTGTCAGCAGCTGTAAAGATTTCCAGCAAGCTTTCCTCAAAGCAGATTGCCAAGGCTTATCTCCATGGCTGTAGACCCACTTCCACAAAGCTTGGGATTGACACCCAAAGCTTGGGTGTCCCTTAGGAGGAAGGTTTATGCTACTTACACTGATCAAAAGCCTGAATTAATTTTTTTACACTGAACATATTTTGTCTTCCTCTGAAAATGTCCTTTGGAGTGGGTTTTCCCCAATCTCCACATGAACCATGACACTGAAGAAGGGATGGGAAATAAATGTGTTAGGTTCACATTTACCTGTGAAAATATTTTTGGACTTTTCTGAGACTTTAAACATGGTAAAGTGTATCACACCTCAGAAATTGGGCCCTTTTCCAAGGAACATGGTACATTTTGGGGGGGGGGAAGTTAGCATACATTTACATACATTTGAAAAGTTGCACAACTTAAAGTTTTTGATTGGGGCGAAGAATCCACAGAAATATAATTTAGTCAATGGTGGGAATTATGCAGTCCTCCACACACTGTTGAACTACAGGTCCCAGCATTCCTCACCATTGGTGATGCTGGCTTGGGTCTGATAGGACTTGCAGTCCAACAATATTTGTAGGGCTAAACAGTCCCCACTCTTTCTTTAGTCAGTGGAGGAAATGTGCACAGCACTCAAAACACACACAAATGATGCATACTGTTTGGTAAAATGCACACAAAAATATATACAAATTTCCCTGAGGAAAAGTGGGGAGGAGTTGTTTTACAACTTGAAAAGAAATTGAGACAGGACATGAATGGCAGTGAGATTCTGAGAAACGTACTGAAAACAAGGCAGACATGACAATTCTTTGATTCTATGATTCTATGCATTCGTACCCTTACACTGAAATAGCCTTTTTTTACCACAAGGTGGTTGATAACAGTTGTAGAAAATGCTGAATTCTCCTTCTCAGTGGACTTCATCTGGGAAGCAAATAGAAGTCAAGTGATTAGTCTCTTTCTTCAAGCCCATTATTTCTCACTAAAACAGTGGCTGCTGCCACACTGCAGAAGTAATGCAGTTTGACACCACTTTAATTGCCATAGCACAATGGTATTCAGGGATTTGCGGCTTTGTGAGATATTTAGCCTTGTTTGTCAGAGATGTCTGCTGCCACAACAAACTACAAATCCCATGATTCCACAGGATGGAGCCGTGGTAGTTAAAGCAGTGTTAAACTGCATTATTTCTGCAGTGTGGCAGCAGCCATTGAATGCTAACCAGAGGGAGAGGAATCCAGCCTGCAATATATAAACATTCCTATTGGCCTACACATTTTTTTATAGGAGTTTGTTACCTAATTGTGTGGGGTCCATGAGGATCCCACTAGTGTCCAAATTCTACTATGGGGAATTTATATTAGCTCAAGATGGCAGCAAGAGTCCAGGTAACTGCTGGGATCTGAGCAGACTCCAAGCCAGAATGTACAATTAAATGGATTTTATTGAAAATTAATCTTAATAGCATTCACTCTAACACTCAGGCTTCAAGCAATCACACAGTGCTGTCAAAGAAAGTTGGAAGTATTGGGATAGATGAATAAAGTGAAGGGATTGTGGGTTACACTATACCTATCAGAGGAGCAGAGATTGGTGCAGCAGAGGGTACTCAGAGTTGCATTCTGAGGATCACATGACAGAGCAGCAGAGTGCATGGATGCAGAGAAGCTGTGCACACTTTGGTGGTGTTTTAGGGTGATATTGAAATATTGAAATATTCAATATTTCCCCTGAAGGGATGGGATTTAGAGTAGAATACAATGTCTCTTAGAGATTCCCAGGAGTAGAGAAGGGGTACTCTGAATGTGTTAATGATCGTTGATGGGCTAGCCATTTGGAACTGAAGGGGCACAGGCAACCTTCTATTGTGAGCAAGGGAAGAAGAGGAAAAACCCATTTTGCAATCACTGAGTGCTTGGCTATCCTTGATGGGATCAGTGGATGACTCATCTCCAGGTGTTCTCAGGAAGACCTGGGTATGACCTGTTTGAGGAAATTTCAAGGCCCTTCCTTAGGTTGTGCACAACTCCAGCGTATAAGGAGTCCCTGGTTTACTTGCCAACCAGGTGGTATGCCGTAGCCAGCCAAATTATCAAATATTGCCAATTATGGGCTATTGGAGGGTGAGGGCTGTCAAGGCAGGTAACAAGTTACCCTACTGGAAGAGAATGAGGAAAGTGAGGGAAATAAAATGTATATGTATGTGTGTGTTTGTGTGTAGCAATTACTCATACAAACATAGAGGCTTACTCTTTTAAAAACTTTTTTTCCCTTTTGGTTCACACAGTCCCATCTGTGCCTTTATAAGAGTGGGACTGCTTCCAAGACTGGACTGCTGGTGGGCTGTGAAAAAGGACTTAAAAAGAAAAGGCCTATAGGTTATGGGAGCCCTAATGGATGTCCAAACTCTCAGTTTAAATATTGGGACCAACAGGACAGCCAATCATGCCCAAATCTGTGTGAAGGCACTCTGTTTGGGTTATAAACCTTCATAAATTTCATTCTTGTCTGTGAGAATGAATAATGTTACCATTTGTCTTTTCACTGGGAGAAAGCAATTGAAAACTCTGCAATTTCTAAAGATTATTTTGCAGTTCAGGACTGTACAAAAATGCACATAGTTTTTTTGGCACAGAAAATTGCATTCTTTGTGAGGAAATGTTATTTTCCATTCAGAAAATGCAGTTTTCTGAGCTGGAAACTTCTTAGTTTTGCAGAAATGTTGTTTTCTATGATTAAAAAAAAAATACAGTTCAGGGACCTTGTTTTCTTGACAGAAAGAACCATTTGGGGCACAAACCCCCCATACATTTTTTACATAGGATAGGCCTTGCCCTACTTTTAAGAAACCCCATATGTGGCAACCATTCCTTTGAAGGGGTTTTTTTCCAGCTCCCTGATAATTTTTTAAATGAAAATATTGTGCCAAGACACATACTTTTCTGCATTTTTCTTGGGCCTACTCCATCCAAAGGTACATGACAGTGATATTGATTTAGATAACAGAGCTATGCAGTGGTTTAATTTTTTCAGTTGAAATTAATTGAAACTACAAGGCTTTGAATGTTACTGGATCAGATCCATATATTATGCTGTTTTTGCAGGGTGATGGTATTGGGAATATCTGTGAAGAGACATAAGTTTGACCAGTGCAAATATTACACCAATAAAGCACTAAGGAGCCTTCAATATAAATTTTCTAAGCTCGTTAATATGGTATAATTTGAATTAGCTCACCCTATGTTTCATCACTCTTTCAGAAAGGCACCTGATAATTAAACTTTTTTGTTTCTTTTAAGAGTAAAATCTTCTTGGGAAGATACTTCAGAAAAGTTCTTGTAATTTTATCAACCTTAAGTGAAGATGACAAAAATTTCTGTGACTGACATTGACTAGAAATAAAATAATTGGAATTTATATTCCTGTCCAACATGCTGCAGTCTTCCCCCTCTCCCATATCATCTGCAATTCTGTATGAATTTCTATACTATGTTATTGAAGGTGTGCATGTTTTTTTTAAAAAAATCCATCATTGCTGTCATTAGCAATTCCTTCTGTCTTGCGACCATTATGTTACATTATCCTTGGTAATGATCAGTCTCCTGTTAGAGACAATGAAAAACATAAGCTGTAGCATATGCTTGGATAAATTGTGAGTAGTGTTATGTACTGGCTAGAACAGCTATCACCAAACCATTTACTGAGTTATATCCCGTAAGATATAAGTGACTTCAGATGATTCTGGGCACACAACTCATTTTGTATCAAGCTGAAAGGTAACAATTGTCTCTGCATCTTATAATGTTATTCTAGGTCCAATAGTCCCCATGAGACAAAACATTCACACTGTAAGGTCCATCACATGTCATTAGACTTTTTCATTGCTATATAGGTTTCATAGAATGGATGGGATATCATAGAAAAAATTTTTTATGAGTGTTCCTCCAGTTATAACTGCACATCAAGCATGAAGGTGTGAAGTGGGCTTTGTAACCATGAAAACTTAGGAATCCTGATCACAGGGGCTCTGTAACTAAAAAGCCCCTTGCAAACCTTCCCATTCAACACACAAAGCTCTCTGATGCTGTAGGATGCTTGGGAACATTCATTTGTAGGGCTTCCATGCGTGCCCACCATTCCTTTCACCTTCCGTGTGATCCAACCATTCCAAATACGTTATATGACTGACTCCATATGATGAATGGACCCAGTGCCAGTTAGCTAGCTATGATTCATCAATCATACAGCAGAGAATATTAACCCCTGAAACATGGTGTCTTCACATAGAATCATAGAGTTGGAAGAGACCACAAGGGCCATCCAGTCTGACCCCTTGCATTGCAGGAACACACTATCAAAGCATGCCTGACAGATGGCCATCCAGCCTCTGCTTAAAAACCTCCAAAGAAGGAGACTCCACCACACTACAAGGCAGTGTATTCTACTTCCGAACAGCAATTACTAATGTTTCTTCCTAATGTTTAGGTGGAATCTCTTTTCTTGTACTTTGAACCCATTGCTCCAAGTCCTAGTCTCTGGAGCAGCAGAAAACAAGCTTGCTCCATCCTCAATATGACATCCCTTCAAATATTTAAACATGGCTGTCGTGTCACCTCTCAACCTTCTCTTCTCCAGGCTAAACATGCCCAGCTCCCTAAGCCGCTCCTCATAGGGCATGGCTTCCAGTCCTCCCACCATTTTGGTCACCCTCCTCTGGACATGTTCTAGCTTCTCAATATCCTTCTTGAATTGTGGTGTCCAGAACTGGACACAGTATTCCAGGTGAGGTCTAACCAAAGCAGTATAGAGTGGCACTATTACTTCTCTCAGTCTAGATACTATACTCCTATTGATGCGGCCTAGAATCACATTGGCTTTTTTAGCTGCCACATCACACTGCTGACTTATGTTCAGCTTGTGGTCCACTAAGACTCACTGATCACTTTTCAATGCACTGCTATCAAGGCAGGTGTTACCCAACTTGTATCTATGCATTTCATTTTTTTCTGTCTAAGTGTAGTACTTTACATTTTTCCTGGCTGAACTTCATTTTGCTAGTTTTGGCCCAGTTTTCTGATCTATTAAGGTCATTTTGAATTCTGTACCTGTCGTCTTGGTATTAACTCCCCCTCCTAATTTGGTTTCACCTGAAAATTTGATAAGAATGCACTCTATTCCCTCATCCAAGTCATTGATAAAGATGTTGAATAGCACTGAGCCCAGGACAGAATCCTGTGGCACCTTGCTAGTTTCTTCGCTTCTGGATGAAGAGGAGCCATTGGTGAAGAGCACTAATTTTACTTTCTCATCTGGTAAATAATTTATGCCAACTACAAAAATATAGAACACCCCATATAGAATATACATTTTTATTATTTCTTATAGTTTCATCCTGTCTTTACTCTGGAGAGGTCAAGGCAACATACATGGTGGGCAAAGTTTACCCACTGAACTTCATGGTCAAGTGGATATATGAACCTGTATCTCCCTAGCCCTCGCCCTAGATGGGTTATAAATGTATTTTGCCAAAACAGGGGGTGGGGAATCATGACCCATAGACTGAATGTAGTTTCCAAGGTCATTTATAGTCCATCAGGACCTTTTTGCACCCCAAGAACATGTTTTTGAAAGAAACTGGAAAACTGAATATTTCCCCCTCCAACTCACTCACCTTTGGGTGGGGACAATTTTGCCACACACACACACACAAACACCATGCACCATCATTTTTCACCCAGGAGAGGTCTGGATTATAAATCAGGAAATGGCTCAGAGGTTGAGGAACCGAACTGGAAGTTGAGAATGCTAGAAGTTGAAAATCCCTCCATCATTTTTTTGGTGTGGTAGTGGTGAGGTGGGTCATTTTTAGTCAAAATATTTTTAAATTGGGACTGGTAAATAGATAAAGCCCTCATGTGGGTGGTCATCCTCTGGTCATAACACGCCTCTGACCTATAATAAGAAAATATAATGAGTATTAGTATAAGTGCAACTATACTCTAGAAATAATACAGTTTGACACCCCTTTAAGTCCTGTAGCTCCATCCTGTGAAATCCTGGGATCTGTAGTTTTACAAGGTCTCTTGCAAGCCTTCTTTGCCGAAGAGTGTTGGAACCTCACAAAACTACAAATTCCAGGATGCTGTAAGATGGAGCCATGGCAGTTAAAGTGATGACAAACTGCATTATTTCTACAGTTTAGATGCACCTATGTCTCCACCATAGCTTGAGGACCATGAAACCTAGACATCTGAAGTCAGGCATAATCTCTAAGAAGACTGCAAGATGTGCAACTTTGGGTGTGTAAAAACTGATTCATTAATTTTAATTAATTACAATTCTCTCTGTAGCTTACACCAATATGAGGAACCAATAGGCAGCAGGCTCTTGAGGACTCCTATATCTCTCTTCCTCTGTGTGTTTACACACACTCTGAAAGGGAGGGACAGAAGGAGAATGAGATTTTTGTTGTGTAGTATACGCTTCCAGGGCCTGTGTACACTGCAGAAATACAGCACTTTGATACAACTTTATCCATCATAGTTCTAGCCTATGGAATCCTGCTACTTGTAGTTTAGTGAGGTATCAAAATCCTCTGATAGAAAAGATAAATACTTCAGAAATCTACAAATACCAGGATTCAATAGGATAGAGCTATGGTGGATAAAGTGGTGTCGAACTGCTGTATTTCTGCAGTGTAGATAGTCCCCCAGTCTTCTTTTCCATGCCTGGATGTCAGCTTTTCATATTTTGCAACTGCAACTTTGCTGCATTTGGAAAGTTAGAGTGTATGAAATGGAAGGTCCCTTTTCAAAGTCACTTAGGAGATTTTCACACTGGGGCCAAAAGCCCCGTTTCTCTCCCACAAGCCCCTCTCCTGCTCCTGCAATGGAATGGAGGTAAATGTTGACATATTGAAATATTCAATATTTTCCCTGAAGGGAAAGAACGAGCAGGAGGAAAATTCAAAATTAACCACCAACTGTCAAATAAAGAAAGTAAAAGCAAAATAAAATTAAATTAAAAAACAAGGAACCTGGGGCATGGGGGAAGAGTGGCACTTTCCTGACTGTCCCGTTGGTGGCAGGAAGTGCTTGCCATAGAGATCCTCCCCCATCCCTGTCATTCCAGAACAGGGACAGGGCTACTATTTGCACACCCAGGATCTGTTACAGAAATGGAACTGGGTGTTTACAACTTCTCGCCTTGAATACTATATCACAGGGAGAAAACAGAACAGTGACACTTTGGGCACGGAACAGGGTGAACATCGTCTGAAAGAAAAATCTTTCAGCAGCCCTGTTCCATGCCTGTAATGGGACAAATTGCCGCTGTGAAAATCTCCTTAATCTTTTGAATTGGAATCCCTTTAAATTGGAATCATTTAAAATGGAATCCCATTTATGTATAAGACCCATTGAACTGTAAGGTACTTGTTTTCTTAGTAGATGTGTATAGGATTTCACTATCAATTTCAGTTTGTACTGTTAATTGACATTTTGAAAAGGAAGAAATTTAACTCACAGGTGGGAAGCCTACTGTGCATATGTTCAGGTACAGAAGAAACTTTGCTCCATTTTTAAGCTGAAAGTGTGTTCCTGTCTCAGAGGAAAGCCACTCTAGAGAGACTGTGTATAATTCTCTCATTGATATTAACATTAAAAGTAATAATATTCTAAAGTATTCTGAAGTAATAATGAAGATGGGGCCAAGATGGGATAAATAGCCCATCTAGACAAGGCCTATGAGTCAGGTCACTATCATTATTCTCATTTTGCTGATGGTAAGTGGGTATGCAGCTGATCATAGGTGAAGTTAGACAATTGTAGACTTTGCTTTCATTGACAGGAGACTAATCTGTTTTCCGTCACTCACCAAAATGTTTTTGCAGCTCTTTCTGGGTTAATCTGTTTATTCATTCTGTGGGCATGCTATAATACTCTGGATCTGTAAACTTTTCTCTGCTCTGAAATAGGTGTTGGCAATTGTTGTTGTCAACTTGTTTGAGAAGTATATCTTTGAGATGCTATATACCTAAGTATGACAACATTTAATAGTTGAGAAATGCAATCTCACATCTCTGTTTTATAATTATTGTTTCTTTGCTTACACCCTCTGTATGTACCTGGATATACAGTATTATGGGTCTGTAGCACTGAAATGGGTGTTTGTCATTTCTTTTTGAGCTGACTTCTAGTGCAAATTTCTTAAGTATTGATGCAGATTCCTCAAAAAGGATACCAAACATTTTGGAATGTGTGTTCCTGGAAATTTTATACTTGTGAATACCAACATCACCTACAGATGTTAAAGTCAGAGCAGCAAGAAAGACGATGAAAGAAAAGGAACAATAACATTGCACAAAATACCTTGGGCTGCAAGTTGTTACATGCAATGAATCTAGGAAATCTCAAGTTTCTGTTTCTCATCTATAAAACAACATTGAAAGAAGATAATCTGAATGGGAACCTCTTTGTGTCAACCACTTCATGACACGTGCAAACAATGCTCAGGATGTCTAAATGTAGCTGCTTGGATTTAGAGAACATGTCAAGAATTCCTGGTACCTGGTTAGGATGGAGAGGTGAGCTGGAAGATCGAAAGACTGATTGAGCACAAGAGTGGAGAATCAGAAATACTAGTGTAAAAAGAGAGAGAGAGAGAGAGAGAGAGAGTTTGGGTGAAGAAGAACACTGGGGGTGGATGGGACTAATGCTTTTCTGTCTCAGACAAAGCTAGCTCCTTTTACTACAGGTTGAGTCTCCCTCATCTGGAATTCTGAAATCCAAAATATTCTGAAATCCAAAATTGTCCTTAGGAGTGGCTAAGATAGTCATACCTTTGCTTTCAATGTACACAAACTTTGTTTCATGCAAACATTATTAAAATATTGTGTATAAAATTAACTTCAGGATATGTGTATAAGGTATATATGAAATATAAATGAATTTTGTGTTTAGACTTGGTCCCATCCCCAAGGTATCTCATTATGTATATGTAAATACTCCAAAATCCAAAATATTCCAAAATCCAAAGACTTTATCATACTACACTGTTATAGAGCTATTACTCCACTTTAACTGCTAGGGATGCCTCCTGTGGAATTCTGAGGTTCCTAGTTTAATGAGGCCTAAGAGGTCTCTGGCTGAGAGTTCTAAATGCCCTCCCTAAAGTGCAAATCCCAGGATTCCACAGGAGGCACCCATAGAAGTTAAAGTGGAATAATAGCACTATAACAGTATAGTGTGAGAATCAAAAAACCTCTGGTACCAAGAATTTTTGACAAGGGAAACTCAACCTGTAGTTCTTAATATGACTTCCACAAAGTATTTTATTTGCATATGTTAATGTGTATGGTTTTCTTTGCATGCATTTGACCCAGACATTCAATTGGTGCTGTCAGTTTTTCTATCAATGGAGGTTTAATAGGGTCAGGTTTAGAAGAAACCAGCAATACAACTTACATGGAATGTTCACCTTCTATCCTTTTCTTCATCAGAGTTGTCTTACAAAAAGCCTGTTTCCAAGGGACATTATTGCACCTATTCTTTTGTTTAATTGATTCATTTTCAGAATCCCTCCTGAGTTTACTTGGCATTCATATGTCATTTAAAAGGCATTTGAAAACTTAATTAGCCGAACTTAATTTCAAAAATCACACTCTGATATCATTGGGTCATTTTATTCATCCCATTCACACCAGGAGCTAGACTCAAAGCCTCAGCTAATTACTGCCATCCTTTCCTATCACGTTCGCTTGGAAATCATGGTAGTTACACACTGGAAAAATATAGAAAAGATTTCATGCTCTTTGACAGAGGTTTATAGAACTAGCATATCAGAGATGACCTGGTAGAGACACCCAAGGTGCTCAGCAATAGAGGCCAAGGACTGATGTACATTTAACAATAAATTGTAGAGACTGGCAAGTTGGGAAAGTATATGTTATTATTTTTTTTCTCCATCCCTTGAATCAATTTTCCTATAGATAGGACGATGATACTTATTCTAGAGGGGCAAAGGCTGTAGGGTGGGTACTGAGTCCTTTAGAGGAAAGGCTCTAATTAAAGGCATGCACTGTCAGTGGAAATCTCTCTGAAGTGAGAAGGAAATAATAGCAGGGTCAAGGGGACAAAGACTAAAGAGAGAAGTACTGGTAACTGCAACCTAATACACAATCATGGAGTAGAAGCAAAAGCAGGCACTTGTGCTTACTGAACAGAAACACCAATGTTTTCTAAGGAGGTTATCACCCAAGGCTATAAAAGTGGAATTAAAGCAGAATAGTAGCATATATGGCTGAATTTTATCACATGACATCATAACTGTCCTGTAGGTGGCATGTATTCAAACTGTTTCTATGGTGTCCCTTTTAATTGATGGGGAAGGCCCATCAATAGCTCTAACTGTTGCTTTTGTTCCACTGCTGGTCCTGGTGCAATAGGTCCCTTTGCTTCAATTCTGACATTACAGCAGTCAGTGTCATGGGGGGGGGTTAACTTCTTCCTCTCCTCCTCTCTCCCCGTCCCACTCACTATTCCAAAATCTGGCTAACTCTGTGTCTTAAAAACAACTACAACAAATCTTTGCTGTGTTTGTGTAACTACAGCAAAAATGATTAAAATTGTTTTTATTTTATCATTTAACTTTAAGTACTCAAACACAGCAAAGATAAAAATAAAAAAAGAACGACAAAACATGGAGTTAGCCTGCTCTAGAATAGAGAGTGGGAGGGGAATAGGGCAGGAAATGAGATTAAGACACCCTCATGGACTGATTGCTGAACCACTGGCATTGCAGCGAAGAGACTTATCACACTGGTGGGAGCGGGGGTCAAAGCATCGCTGTCACACGAAAGAAGAGAGTTGTGATAAGACATGTTTTCAAAGTGGTATGTTTATTATTTATTTATTTACGTATTTATACTCTGCTCTTCAGCCACAAAGTCCTTGGGATTGAACTTGCAACGTTATGGCTGCAGTACTGGCATTTATCCACTGCACCACCAGGGCTCCCAGTTCCTGGTTCGTTTCATAATGTGATTGCTCCAAGATACTAGCCCCATTTGATAACCTCCTAACCCTCCCTAGTTATTTTAGGACAGGGGTGATCAGTTATAGCCCTCTAAATGCCATTGCACTGTAGCTCCCACCATCCATTTCCATTGGTTATGCTGGCTGATAGGCACTGTCAGCCAAAAACATCTAGAGGGTTACAATTGCCAGTTGTTCACCTTGACCAATCCTTTCTACACAAGCCAAACATTTCAAGATGTTTAAGCCGCCCCATCTTGAGTGACTCACACAGTTCATGGTTCTCATCCCTGGATCCAGTTCCATGTTATGAACACTGCTACTGTCATAGCCCTGAATTTTTGTACTTTATCATTTGTCATGGAAGGAGAGATAAATACATGTAGCATTCCTAAACATACCAAAAGTTTAGAACTGCCTTTTAACTTACTTCAGTCTGTGATCACTCCATAGAGTTTGTAAACAGAACAGAATATGTTGAACTGTGCATTGAAGGGCAACTGTAACCAGGCCCATAACTTTTCCAATAGGAATGTAAATCATTTTCCTCTCTAATATGAGAAAGTTAGTTTTTGAAGCCTATTTGTGGGCCAGGGCTTATCCTGCACAGAAAAGAAAAGAAGTGCACAGGTTTCCTACACAGAAAATAGCATTTCTGCCCAGAAAGCAAGTTTCTTGCATAGAATTTATTGAACAAAAAACAGATGCTTTTTGGGCACAGAATAAGTTATCAATTGCAAATAGTTCTCAAACATTTTATTTTCTGTGCAGAAATGTTGTTTTCTGAGCAGGTAACTTGTTTTTTCCCATGCAGAATCCAAAATGCAAAGGTTCTTGCTCATCTAGGATTCTCCTTGTCAGGACACTCATAAGACATATTTTTCAACCATTTAAAAAAATATTTTGAAACATTCTTCCTATCCCTACTTTTCAGTACAAACACAAAATCGCCTTTCCTAAAGTGATCAGTCAGCTTCGTTGAATGAAATGCACATGAGCTGAACAAATTATAGTTAGACATATTCATCCATTTCTGCCTTTTAGGCCAGAAAACTGTCCCACAGGTCACTTCTCAAGAAAAAAGGAAACAAAATGCATAATTCAAAGAGATTTGGATTAGAAGGGAGGCCTCAGCACGCCAGACCTGATATTTGCCCTGTCGTCTCCAGACATGCTGCTCTTGAGGGCACAGGGGAATGACAGCTGGGATTAGTCCTCCCTTGGTAAAGGTTCACATCTGGGATTAGAATCCTAAAAAGGGGATATGGGTGGGATCCTCACTACTGGAGGTTTCTTTGGTAGATGCAAGTAGCCATTGCCCTGCCCCAGAAGGTAAGACCTTGCAGACAACCACATGTGCTAGGAGCTGCAACAAGATGTTGCTCCCTTTTCTTTCTGGGGATCCTGTCAGGTGTGATGTCTGAGTACTGGGGAATCCCAACTGTGGACTGAAAATTGGTCTTTTTTTCCCATTTATCTCAGTTTCTAGTGTTTCTTTGCAAACTGAGAATTTTTCCAACCTGTGTTACCCAAATTACAGGGGGTTCATTGAAACCCTACATGTGTCCAGATATTAATATGGGGAATGTTTAAGTAGCTCAATATGGTAGCAAGAGAGAGGGATACAACAGGATCTTTTGACCTGTGTATACTGGTACTAACTGATGACACTTATAGCCAAGGAATAAAACAAAAATGGTTTTTATTGAAAAATAATATCAGAAACATTCATACCAATACTCAGGCTTCAAGCACTCAAACAAAGCTATCAAAAATGTGGGAAGTATTGAGATAGATAAACAGAGTTCAGGATGATGGGCTATACAGTAGCACCCCTGCATCAAGAACGTTGTATAAAAAGGTTTGTTTACAAGGTTGGAGACCAGCTTGCTGAACTGGAATAGAGATATCTGCATCAGTAGGGACAAGATCTGCTATCCCATCCCCCTCATACCATCAGGACATGGAAGACAGAGGTGGTGGCAAATATAGCTGGGCGAAGGGGGCGTGGTAGGAATGGCAGAATTAAAACACTGCTCCTTCTCCAGGAAGATGTGCCAGTGGAGTCGGGAGCCCAGAGCCATCTCCCCATAAGATCGGGTTGCAGAGGACAGAGGCGGTCAACAGAAACAGCTGGGAGAAGGGAGTGTGGCAGGACCAGCAGAGCTGAGGTGCCACTCCTCCATCCCCCAGGAATACCTGTGCCAGCTATGTATGCATATCACATATTAAGGAATTAGTTATAAAAAACTAGCTTCAATGCTCCTTAGACTAGCAATGACTTTGCTGTTGGTTAATTAGAGCTGTGGCAGTAGATTCAAACAATGTCCAAAGTCTGAAAGATCCTCGGAATAAGGGACAAGCATATGTGGCCGGGCATGATCTGGGAGCGAGAACTGAGGTGGTGCAGTGGAATGGAAGGTATGGCGGGAACAGAGTGAAAGTATGTTACAAAGGAAGGTGGGATAGATATTTTAACGCCATCCTGCCTTCAGTTCACTCTGTTCCCCAAAACGAATTGGAGAGTGTACCAAACATACCACAGAACCTTACCTTGCTCCTTTGCAATGCCAGGTCGGTAAAAAGCAAGACCCATATCATCTATGATCTTATCTTGGAAGAGGATGCCAACCTGGCTTGCTTCACTGAGACCTGGCTAGGAGAGGATAGCACCATAACGTGGGTGCAGGCCCTCCCAGCCAGATACTCTGTCAGTAAGCAGGTAAGGTGAAGTGAGCAAGGGGGCAAAGTGGCTCTGGTTCATAAAAATAACCTTACCTTGACCAGGATACCTGTCCAGAAAATAGTCCATTTCGAGTGTATGTACCTGAGCCTGAAGACCAGGGATAGTTTAGGGATTCTGTTAGTATATCATCCTCCCCGTTGTATAACAGACTCCCTAACCGAGCTGACACAACTGGTCTCAGAATTGTTGTTGGAGTCACCCAGACTGTTAGTTCTGGGAGACTTCAACATCCCACTTGAGACCAGCTTGTCAATTTTATCAGGTGTAGCTCGGGAGTTCATGGAGTCCATGACAAATATGGGCCTATCCCAATTGGTCGATGGGTCCTCTCATTGTGCAGGTCATACCCTTGATGCAGTCTTTAGTATGGAACAGGAACATCAGTGGGTGGAGGTGATTAAAACCACAGCATTGTCATGGACGGATCATTTCCTGATCAAGGTTGAACTCAGAGCCACTGTCCATCCTGTCGGGGGTGGAGGACCTATTAGAATGGTCTGCCCTTGAAGGCTAATGGAACCAATTGGGTTCCAGAAAGCCTTAGAAGTTTCATTGGTTGGTAATGCCGGTGATTCTGTCGAAGTCTTGGTTAATATTAGAAGCACCGACCTTACCAGGGCTGTCGACACAATCACTCCCAAGCATCCTTTCCAACCAGCTTCTAACCGCCAACCATGGTATACCGAAGAACTTAGGAAGATGAAGCAGTTTGGACAATGACTAGAGTGTGTCTGGCAAAAAAACCGACTCTTGTCTGACAAGACTCATCATAGGAAATGTCTTCTCTTCGTTCCTATAGAGAGCCAATACGTGCAGCAAGGAAATCTTTCTCTTTTCCATGTATTGGGTCTGCAGAGTCTCCCTGGCAGTGCTGTTTAGGGTGGTGGTAAAACTGACACAGGTTCCACCAGTGCAGAACCCATTACTAAACCCGACAACGGCCTGCTGTCATGCATTTAACAACTCTTTGCAGATAAAATCTCTCAGATAAGAGCCGACTTGGACGCCAGGGTTGTAGCAGATTCAATTGACGAGGCGTCCAGTAACTTCACTGATAAGGTTATACTGGATCAGTTTCTTTTCTTTTCTTTTTTTAAATATTTTTTACAACCATACAAATATTTATATTTAAAATATTGACTCCCTCCGTAAAGTCAATCAAAGAATTTTTGTTATACATATACTCATACACTTCATTATTAAACAACCAGAATAAGAGCACCAAAAAAAGATTTTTTTTCCATGTTCTATCAAAGGCATATCTCTACTCTTACATATTCCCTCTACTCTTGAATATTCCTCTCTACTCTTAAATATTTCCTCTCAAACATATTTCCATCTCTTTAACTGTATGATATCTCTTATATCAGATTACTTCCCTTAATCTCAAAATGGGCCTTTAAATTTCTATATTTGTATTCCATCTTCCTCTTAAATAAGCCAATATAAGAGCCCATTCCTTATCCACCACTTCTGTATCTTTATTCCTTAGTAATTGTGATAATTTATTCTGATCTTTCATCTCTGCAACTCTAATCAGCCAATCTTCAATTTTCCATTTAGATGCCAAATTCAGTCTTGCTGCTGTGACGAGATATAGTAATATCCTCCAATATTTGTTTTCATCTCTTTTCTCTAGTATTGAAGTAATGTTTAGTAAATATAGTTTAGGATTGAATGCATATTGTATATTAAATATTTTTTTAATTAGTTTGTGAATCTTAAGCCAATATTTCTTGATCTCTGGGCAATTCCACCACATGTGTAGTAATGATCCCACTTCTTTATTACATTTCCAGCACGTTTTATCTTTAGTTCCAAATATTTTATTTAGTTTTAAAGGTGCGAGATACCATCTGTTGCTTATTTTCAGGTAGTTTTCCTTCAGAGTTTGACATACTGTAAAATATTTTGTATTTCTCCAAGGTAATTCCCATTCCTCCAATGTTGTAATTTCCCCTATATCTTTGGCCCATTTGAGCATTGTATCCTTCACTATTTCTGATTCTAATTCTTCCTCTAAAAAGAGGAAGTTTGGCTTATAAAGTTTGGCAATTTTCTTTTTATGCTCTCCATTAATTATTTTATCCAAAGCAGAGTCTTCCTTCGCAATTTCATATTCTTTTACATCCTGCTTGTATCTGTTGAATAATTGTTGGTAGGTAAACCAATTAATTTTCCACCCCTCCTCTATCAGTTTATCTTTTGTCTTGAATGAAATTGTACCAGATTCGTTTTTCATACATAGATCCTTGTATAACATCCATCTTTCTTTCCCTTCCCAACTACCCAGAAACGCTTCCTGGGGAGATAACCATCTTGGAAGTTTATTGTAATGTCGTTCTTTGATTTTTTGCCAATTTTTCAAAAGTGCCTTTCTTCTAATATGAGTATTAAAGTCTTTGTGCACTTTCGCTTTGTCATATTGAATATAGGCATGCCATCCTAATCTTAATCCCATGCCTTCCAATGTCAACAACCTAGTATCTTTTAATTGGATCCATTCACACATCCAGGTCAAGCTACAAGCTTTATAATATAATCTTAACTCTGGTAGTGCCACTCCTCCTCTTACAGGTCTTTCCAATAGTGTTTGCCATTTTATTCTACGGCGTCTTCCACTCCAAATAAAATTGGATAGATCTTTTTTCCATATTTTGAACAGCTTCTCATTTGTTAGAATTGGAAGATTCTGAAACAAAAAAATCATTTTCGGGAGAACCATCATTTTAATGGTCGCTATCCTGCCCAGTAAAGTCAGATTCAACTTGTTCCATTTTCCTAGATCATCCTTAATAGATTTCCACATTTTTTTTATAATTATTGTCATAAAGATCCAAATTCTTTTTAGAAATCCAGTTTCCCAGATATTTTACTTTTTTTTCAATTTTACATCCCGAAATTATCCTTAATTTGTCCTCTTCCTTTCTAGGGAGATTCTTTGTTAAGATTATTGTTTTCTCTTTATTAATTTTAAATCCTGAATATTTCCCAAATTCCAAAATAGTTTCCATTAGTATGTTTATCTTTTCAAGTGGATCCTCTGTTATTATGGCCAGATCATCAGCGAAAGCTTTGACTTTCTACTCCTGATTTTTTATCTTCATACCTTGGATAGATTTCTCTCTTCTAATGGTTTCCATTAAGATTTCCAACACCAGAATAAATAATAGTGGCGAGAGAGGACATCCCTGCCTAGTTCCTTTTTGAATTGATATTGTGGGGGTCCTCTCGCCATTTATTATCACTCTAGCCTTTTGATCTTCATAAATTTTTTCCACATTACTTGTTATGAAGGATATACTGGATCAGTTTCAATCTGTAAGTACTGATGACATGGACAAGCTTCTTGGTAGAGTGAGGAAGACTACCTGCCCTCTTGACCATTGTCCTTCATGGTTGGCCATCCAAGGGGTGGTGCCTTGAGGATGTTCCACAGGGACATCATCAATGCATCCCTTAGGGAAGGTCATGTTCCATCTTACTTGAAGGAAGCGGCGGTTAGACCGCTCCTAAAAAGACCTTCCCTTGACCCTCTTGATATGAAGAACTATAGGCCAGTCTCCTTACTACCTTTTTTGAACAAGGTGATCGAGAGGGTGGTTGCTCTTCAGCTCCAAGCGGTCTTGGAAGAAACCAAGAATCTAGATGCATTTCAAACTGGCTTTAGGATGGGATTTGGAGTTGAGATGGCCATGGTTGCCTTAGCTGATGACCTTTGCCTGAGCATCGATGGGGGTAATGCGACCCTGTTGGTGCTACTGGATCTCTCAGAGGCTTTTGATACAATAGATCATGCCATCCTCTTGTATTGCTTGAGAAGGTTAGGAATTGGAGGCACTGTGCTGCAGTGGTTCCGCTCCTTCCTCTTGGGCAGATTCCAGAAGGCGATGCTCAGGGACAGTCACTCTACAAGAAAAGGGCTTAATTGTGGCATCCCACAAGGCGTCATCTTGTCCCCCATGCTATTCAATATATATATGAAGCTACTGGGAGAGATTATCCGGAGGCATGGGGTGAGGTGTTATCAGTATGCTGATGACACCCAGATATATTTCTCCTTGTCTTGGTCTTCGGCTCTGACTTCAGATGGGGTCTCTTCTTTTAATGATTGTCTTAAAGCAGTTAAGGACCGGATGAGGGGAAACAAATTGAAGCTGAACCAGACAAAATGGAGGTACTAACAGTAGCAGCCCTGAACCCAGGCATTAGGATACAACCTCCAGTCCTGGATGGGGTTACACTCTCCTCTAAGGACTGTGTTCACAGTCTGGGGGTACTCCTGGATTCGTCACTGCAGATGATGAATCAGGTAAATGTGACGGTCAGGAGTGCCTGTTATCAGCTTCGGCTGATACACCAGCTGCTCCCTTTCCTGGAAGTCGGAGACCTTGAGACTGTGGTACGTGCTCTGGCAACCTCCCATCTTGATTTCTGTAATGCACTCCACATGGGTCAACCCTCCTGCTTGGTCTGGAAGCTTCAACTGCTACAGAATATGGCAGCCAGATTAGTCTCAGGTACATCTAGAAGCGACTATATAACATTGAACTTAAGATCACTTCACTGGCTGCTCATTAGTTTCTGGGCCCAATACAAGCTGCTGGTTATCACCTTTAAAGCCCTAAATGGCTTGGGTCCAACCTATCTTCCGGACCACCTCCTTCTATATAATCCTCCCCATGCACTCAGGTCCTCTGGGAAGGATTTTCTACAACCTTTAAAAACTCGGCTTTCTACGACCTCCCAGAGGACCTTTTTTGGCTATTGCTCCCAGATTATGAAATGGCCTGCCGGATGAGATCCATCATATCACCACCCTAAATAGCTTTTAAAAAGCTCTCAAGATGGATGTCTTCCAGTGGGCCTTTCCTGAATGGATATCCAGCTATCAGAAAGAAAATCTAAATTGTCCCGACCTCACTACAGCCACTATCTATTGTATATTTTCAGTATTTTTAAAGTATGTTTTAATTTTTAAAATATCTAATTGTTTTGTAAGGGTGGTGGAGGGTTTTCAAATGTATATTTTAAATGTTGTAAGCCACCCCAATTGTGTTTTGTAGAGGGCGGGATATTTATTATTATTATTATTATTATTATTATTATTATTACAATCAACAACAACAACTGATTTGCCATCTGCTGATTCAATTATCCATGGATGGCAATGGTGGGGGGCTGGGCTCCTATTTCTCCTTGCTCATGGAGCATTTCTGGTGGTGCAGTGGGGTGAGGGAGGGAGGAGGTGAGCTAGCCTCCCTCTTCCCTGCCACAGGATGTTTCTGGTGGCATGTTTCCTGCAGCATGGCTGAGTCGGTGGTGAGGCGAGTGGGGAAAGGAGGGAGGAGGCAAGCTCGCCTCCCCCTCCCTGGAACACTTCCAGTGGTGCTGTTCCAGTGGAGTGTCTGAGCTGGTGGGGGGCTGGGCAGGGGAGGGAGGGAGGAGGTGAGCTCACCTCCCCCTCCCTTCCCCAGGACATGTCCGGTGGCATGGTTCAAGTAGTGCAGTGGAGTTGTTGGGGGGAGAGAGGGAGGAGGTGAGTTTGCCTCCTTTCTCCCTTCTCTACAGGGTGTGTATGTGTGTTCCAGTGGTGTGGTGCGGAGAGGGATGGAGGAGGTGAACTGGCCTCCTCCTCCCTTCCCCAGGATGTTTCCAGCAGTGTGGGTTCCAGTGGTGCGGTGGAGCTGGTGAGGGAGGGAGGGGGAGAGAGCTTTCTCCCTTCTCCATGGGGGGAGGGGTCCGGTGGTAGCAGTGAGGATGTTTGCTCTTATCTGTGGATTTCACTTTCTACAGTGGGGCCCAAAACCAATCCCCCACAGATGTGGGGGTGCTACTGTACTATACCTCTCCAATGAGCAGAGATTAATGTAGCAGAAGATACTCAGACAGAGCTCTGGGGATTGCACAGCCGATGGGCTAAGTGAGGGGGTGCAGCAAGCTGTGAACACTTTGTGTTTTGGGGTGATATTTACACTCAGTATTCCCCCTGAAGTGGTGTTATGAGTACAATACAATGTTTGCTGCAGCTTCCCATAGTTAGACAATCAAAACTCTGGTTGTGTTAACAGTCACTAATGGCTGAGACATTCTCCTATTCTAGGAGAGCTGTGAGGGAAAAATAAGTTTTGCAAGGCAAAGTGTCTGGCCACTTTGACTGAATTAGTGAATTGCTCAGTTCCAGGTACATCCAGGAGAATTAGCCATTTCCACCCTATCTTACCAGTTCAAGGGAGGGTTCACATAATTACTATTCAGGTGTGTCTTTTAAGTATTTGGGATGGCTTCTTTCTTATGAATCCTTGCATTTGGGAGGTTCTGGTCTTCTGCCAACCATGTGAAAGGCCAATAAATAAGCCAATTTATGAAATATAGCCAGTTAACGAGTTATTAGAATGGTGGGGGCATCAGTTGGGGGGAGGGAGGGAGGAGGTGAGCTTGCCTCCTTTCTCCCTTCGCCATGGTGTGTGCATGTGTTCTGGTGGCGTGGTGAGGGAGAGGGAGGGAGGAGATGAGCTCACCTTCCCCTCCCTTCCCCAGGATGTTTCCAGTGGCATGGGTTCCAGCAGTGTGTGAACTGAACTTTGAAATGATCTGATATGCATTTATCTTAAATAATTAATTTTAAAACACAGTTTGGCCTAATAAACATTTTGACTAGCAATTTTGCTATTACAGTTGTCCCTCTGTATCCACGGATTTGGTATCCATGGATTTAAGTATTCATGGCTTGAAAATATTCTTAAAAAAATAATAATCCAAAAAGCAAACCTTGATTTTGTCATCTTATATAAGGTACACCATTTTGCTATGCCATTGCATATAATGGGATTTGAGTATGCATGGATTTTGGTATCCATGGGGTTGGTGTCCTGAAACCAAACCCCAGTGAATATGAAGAGACAACTGTATACTGTATTACTTGTTATTATATTTTCCCAGTAGTGCACACATTTATGTGTACAGTTGTCCCTTCACATTCACTGGGGTTTGGTTCCAGGACCCCCTGTGAATACCCAAATCCATAAATACTCAAGTCCCATTATATGAAATGGCATAGCAAAATGGTCTCCCTTATATAAGATGGCAAAATCAAATTTTGCTTTTTGGATTATTATTTTTTAAAACAATATTTTCAAGCCATGAATACTTAAAACCGTGATTGCCAAATCTGTGAATGTGGAGGGATAACTGTACTTGTTTTCTTATAATGCACTTTTAAAACATATAGGACTCCACTGAAAAAAATTGGAAAAGCATGCATTTCAAAGAATAACAAACTTTCAGTAAATCCAGAAGTCCAAAATCAGGGAATTTCTTTCATTAAAACATAAACCAAATGATTTTTTCTCCTACTCCTAGCCCACACGACTGCCTCATTATCTGTATCTAGCATCAAGCAATCAGGAGTATTTTTTTTAATAAGAGAGGCTTCACTTCCTTTGCCGTAAGTAATACCAGTTGAATCTTCTGTTCTCCATGCATGTGCCTAATCATTTTAGGAGATTATCAGATGCATTTAAAGTATTATGGACAGAGTCAGAGAAATAATGAGACCACACAACAGATATGGGGTGAAATAAAATGATCTTTATTGTTAACCCTACCTATTTATTTCCCATTAAATCTTCAGCAGGGGGAGGCAACCTAGTGTGGGAGCAGCTGGGGCGGATCGTCCCTCGTGGGCTTATGCCCCCAGCTTCCCCGGGCGAACACCTGAGCCCTTTTGAGCCACCCCAAGTCTTGGGGTTGCTCTCAAGCCAGCTCGTGTCTGGAAGGTCAACCCGAAAGCCCCTCACCCAATGCATATGTATTAAGGTGAGGGGAGTCTCCTTCAGGCCAACCCCAAGGCATGCCTCCTTCTGTTCTCCCAGGTCGTATGGCCTAAGGAGATCGTACTGGAGACCATCCCTTCACCGAAATTGGTGCCATAGGTGCCCACCGTAATCTACATCTCCCCCTTCCCGCCAGAGATAAGGTGCAAGCATCCACTTCATCCCTTACTCCCCCACCAGCTTGTCTAAGAAGTCCGTCAACCCCTGCTGAAGATCTGTCAAAAATATGAATTACCCAATTTCGAGAGGTAAACCCCATCTGCTCTGTAAAGCTTGGGTCTCTTGAACACAATGTGTGGCACATACCTCCCCCCACCCTGGACCAAAAATTTATACACCTGCCGGTTAACAGTCCGCCATGCCTTATCAATCAGTCGGGGGCTCCCCTCCCCTCGCCACAGCTGTCTGGGCAAAATGGCTGACCACATGATGGTGACCTCTGGACAATGGGCCTTAATCACCATCATATCTTGTGTTGCCTGAATAATCAAGGCCTTTCCTTTTAGCAGGCCCAAATCATTTCCCCCCGAATGCAGGATAAGGATGTCTGGCGGAGGCCCCCGTTGCTCCCCAAACAACAGTGTCATAAGACCATGCCACCGTAGGCCCCTCTTCCCCAACCATTTCACCGTCACCCTGTCTCACAGGCCAAGGTGAGACCCAAAATGACTGATCGGAGCTTGCCGGGCTGCCCAGTAACCATACTGTGGCCACAAATCAGCACCCGGCTTCTCACCGTTAGAGATCTAGCACCTGGAAGACAAAAAGGGAAGAGGATACATTAGTAAGTGAGTGGGTGGATATACCTCCTGAAGGAGGAGGACCTCCAGTGCCCAATCTGCTGGATTGCTGCCAATGACATGCCCATAGCAGCGGCGGTGGATGCCACACCTATCTGGAAGGAATGTGTGCCAAAATGAGCACTGGGAAGCCCCAGCTGCTTCAGCGCCTTTGCCGTTATGGTCCAAAACTGATACCTGGTTAGGGGAGAAAAGTCAGAGTGGACAAACAAGGGACCCTGCCTATCCCCCCGTGCCTGCAAATAACTCTGTACCACCAAGACCGGGCAGAGCTCAGTACAATCCCAACTAGATAATTTGATAAGCTTCCCTCGCCCAGCCTGGTCTGTTTTAGAAAACCTCAACGTGACCTTAATCTCCCAGTCACCCACCTGGACATCCCTCAACTCCAGGGCTATCCCCAATGTGTCATTCTTTGATGCCCTAACGAGCTCACTTACTTGCAGAGCACCAAACAACGCAACCAGGGCCGCTGCATGAAACAGTAGCGCCTCAAACGGTGAGGCACAAAATTGTGCCCAAGAATTAAGTAAACCCATCAGAATGCCAGGGGAAAGGGGGGTCCTCCCATCAGCCTTCCTTCCCCTTTCCCTGGCCCACCCTTCCAGGACTTTCTGAATCCGAAATTCCCCCGTATTGTCCGTCGCACCCTGTGCTTTCAACCAGAATGCCAATGCTGAGTGCCTGCTCCGAATTGTTTGAGGTGTGAGGCCCTTGCGATATAAGTAAACACAGTATTGCATGAGATGTGGTACCAGAACCTCCACCCCCACTCTCTTCCTGCATCCTAAACTGATGGAATTCCCCTACAGCCCAGGCATAGCCCTTCCTGGTACTGGGCGCCACCAACATACCTAGGGCCCTCCAAATTTCGGACTCCTAAGTTGCCAAAGGCTTTCTGGCACCCTGTCGCCCTCGGGCGATGCATCTGGAGCCAGCTCTCTGAAGCGCTCCATCTGCATACAGGAAAGAGCATCAGCTATCTCGTTATATAAGCCAGCGACATGACGTGCAAAAAACAATATGTTATGTTTGAGGCATTGCAGAGTAAATGCTCTGATGAGCCGCATGATCCTTGGGGATCTTGATGTGAGTGTATTTATGACTTGGACTGTTGCCAAATTATCGCACCAAAATCACACCGATGAATTTGACAGCTCCCTCACCGAAATGGTAACGGCCACTAAGATCGGAAAGAATGCGAGAAACGTGAGGTCCTGGGCAATGCCCCCGCCAGCCCAAGCTGCTGGCTATCTGCTAGCACACCAACATCCACCAAAATAGACCCCAAACCCGATTGACCCAATGGCGTCAGAGGCTATTTGAAAATCACCTTGTAACTTCCGGTCCTCCCGCCAAAATGAGACCCCGTTGAAGAATTCCAGAAATTCTTCCCAAACTCGTAGATCCACCTTGATTTCATCCATAATTCTGACTTTATGATAAGGAATTTGAACACCTACAATGGTGTCACATAGCCGCTGAAGAAAGGCCCTCCCTGGGGCCTCCACCTTACAAGCAAAATTTAAATGCCCAATCAAGAGTTGGAACTCCCTTAAAGTTGCTTTTTGTCTGCCCCTAAATGTCATGACCCTTTCTTTCAATTCAATTACCTTAGCCATAGACAAACGGCACTGTGGGTTAACGGAATCAATTTCGATACCTAAAAACATCAATTGCTGGGCAGGTCCCTCCGTTTTCTCAGGTGCCAGGGGAACCCCCGTTCTCCCGCCATCTGCTCGAACTGTCATAATAAATGGCTATAGGACCCTGACCCCCATTGACCGATGAATAAAAAATCATCTAGGTAGTGAACCACCCCTCTCATTCCTGTTCTGGCCTTCAATGCCCATTCTAGGAAAGTGCTGAATGTCTCAAACATGCTGCAAGAGACTGAACAGCCCATGGGCAGAGCACGGTCCATGTAATAACGCCCCTCTAATTGAAAGCCCAGCAGCTCAAAATCATCCGGATGGACTGGGAGAAGGCGAAAAGCCGATTTAATATCACACTTTGCCATCTCAGCACCCAATCCATGTCGACGGACTTCCCGTATAGCTGCATCAAAGGAAGTGTAACCTACTGTACACAATTCCACGGTTATGGTGTCATTAACCAACTCCCCCCTTGTGTAAGAAAGGTGGTGAATCACTCCCTCGGGGCTTTCTTGGGCACTATACCTAGTGGGGAAACTCATAGATTATGTACAGGGGGGGTTAGAAAATGGGCCTACTACCCTCCCTTCTGTTACTTCCTTATGAATTTTGTCCCTAACAATAGCCTCAACAGATTGCGTGCCCGAAATTGGTGCCATACCCCCTCAAAAGGAATACAAAAACCAAAATTAAAACCCTGGGAAAGGTAAGTGCCTGCCTGCCCGTTGGGGTATGTCCTCAGCCACTTATCTAAAATTTCAACTTTAATTGCACTGGGGCCCTTTTTGAGGCTGGCTAGGAGTGCCGCCTCCTCTTCCGGCCCCTTGTCCCCCTCTGCCCTTGAATTGTCCCTTTCCTCGTGGGCAATTCTGAAAGGAATGTGAAGCCCCACAGATAGAGCAATTGTGGCTGAACCTGCAGGGCTTCCGTGAACAAGACCCATGTGAACTAAACTCCCAGCACAGTGACTTTTGCCCTGTGCTAGGCGCAGCTTGCATTTTCAGTGTGCTAGGGGTAGAACTCTTGATCAAATGACCACTGTGTGTCCTTTCCCCTTGGATTGGTCACGCTGGCATCATTAACTGCATCCACATCTGTGGATGCATCATATCCCACCGCAGCCCAGGGTATATTGTGGCCCGCATACGAAAGGCCTCATCGTAAAGAAGCCATGCAGGTCCCGCAAAATCCATGTAAGCCCTGTGTATAATATCCATGTACTGAAACAGGGCTGCAGCTTGATGGGGCTGAGCTTTTGCAATAACCCCAGCCATGATAAAAAAAAAACCAGACAGCCAATTCGACCAATTCATGTCAACCTTCCTCTTTTTGAGTTTTTCCTTCTCTTTCTCATCAAGTTCCTCCTTATCCTTTTTTCCCCAATTCCCTAAATAAAAGGGAAAATACATCTACATATTCCCCTTTTAAAGTTTTGCCCCCGGTCGACTGCAGTAAATGATCCCCTAAGGGAAGGGACATTTCACCAAATGGAATGGCGGAGTACGCTACAGCGTCATACACTGGAGCCTGTGAAGGCCCTGGCAGGGATGACACCCCTGGTGGTGGTCCTGCTGATCTTCCCAAGGTGTATGGGCCCCATGGTGGCCATTGAGGCAGAGCCCAATTAAGGGGCTGCTGTACCATAGGCCAGTTACTGCAGGTGGCCTGGGCCCCCATGGCGTGCCCTACATTGGAGCTGGAGGTGACCACACTCCCCACAGCCATACAGGCCTGGTAACTTGAGGCAATGGATCAGAAGGGGACTCACCTGGTGGGTTGGGAGGTACAACTGGCGCTGGCTCCACCACCTGTTCTGGTAAGGGATCTGGTTCTTCATCTGGTTGATTGGATCCAGATGCCCCGGCCTGAATCCTCTGCTCCAAAGCATCTAAACGGGCAAGAATCTGGTTAGAAAGCTTTTCCTTCCCTTTCGGGCATTTTGGTATCAGTAAAGCACCGGCTCCCTCCAACCCTTGTAACCTTTCCAACTGCTGGACCCTGGCCAAAATCGCCTGCCACGGTATAACATCCCCTTCATCACCCGAAGAAGGGGGGTCGTCAGCCAGTGCAGGCCTCTTAGGCACTGGTGCTTTCCCTTTGCCCCCACCCTTTCCTTTTTTTTGGAGCCATATCCAACTATACTTTGCAAGAGGGCAAACAGGTATGCACACCTACCGGTTGGCTAATCCCTCAATCCCCAACTAACCAGGCTTGTTGTGACTATTATCATTATTATTATTATTATGAAATACAGCCAAGTGGGCCTTAAAGTGGAGGCAACTGCAGGGACTTAAGAACCCCCCCCGAGACCAACCACCTCACAAGGCCCTCAGCAGTGTGTCTAGCTATCACTCTAGCAATTATACTATTATTATTATTATTATTATTATTATTATTTATGCACTGCCTGTCCAAGCAGGCCCCACAGGCCTCGACTCAGCCTACCAGGCCCAACTGGCTTTGATCCGGCCTACCAAGCCTACTGGCCTCAAGCCATCCTACCAGGCCCCACAGGCCCCAATCTGGCCACACCAAGCCCCACAGGCCCCAAGCTGGCCTACCAGGCCCCACAAAGCCGAACTTGGCCTGCCAGGCACCACAGGCTTCACGCCGGCCCACCAGGCCCACCAGGCCTCAATTCGGCCTACCAGGCTGAAGAGGCTTCACTCCTGCCCACCAGACCCCACGGTGAGAATAGATTTGCCCCGGGCCTATTGGGCCAAACTCGCCATGTGGCTGCCCCCCAGTGCCACAAGCCGCCTTGGGCCAACCAGGTCACTATCCGCCGCATGGCTTGCCAACTGGGCCAACTCCCTTACGGCCCTCCCCCACATGGATCTTGCCCCAGAGTGTCAGCCCCCCAGAATTAATGCCCCCTGGGAGGAAAATGCCACCATTGCGGCAGCCCCACCTGCTCCAAGGGGCGGCCGCATGATCCCCGTGCCCCCGGGGATCCCGGAGATCTCTTCAAGCCCAGCAGCCCAATGACTGCTGCAAGAAGACAGTCCTCCCAGCCCTGATACCTCCCCAGACCCTGCGGATTCCCAGGAGAGGTAAAGTCTTTCGACCCCCCCACGCGGGGCCGATGCGTTCCTCCCGCCGCGCGGATGGTAGCACGCTGCTCCTCCGCAGATCGCCCTCGTGCCAAGCTGCTGTTAGTGAGCTGCGATACACCTGTGCTCAGGCGCTCCTTCCCGGCTCGCTCCTAGCCACGACCCCTGCAAGACTAACAGCCGAAATGACACCAATTGGGAAAAGAGGCTGGGGCAGGGGCGGTAAGCTCCTTTAAATATGCTTCCCCCCCTTGCTTCGCGTTGCAGGCGTGCACCATACCACGTCAAACTGTGGTCAGTGAAGCCTCCTCCCTGCCCATAAATTGGTTTCCCCTCCAGAGGCTAGCTACCTGCCGGGGGACCCTGGTGTGACAGGAACACCAGGAGATCGCAAAAGGGTTCCCTTATCAGACAATGTCATCCCCCATCATTATGCACTGCTTTGTTCTGCTCCTGTTTTGCCAGCACTGCTTTTTATTGATGGGAGAAGCCATCAATAGATCCCCCATTCCATTTATGTCACAAATTTCCATGTTTGTGACAAGGTACCCCATTTCGCTGGTGAGATCCCAGCGTCAATGGGAGGTCCCTGCCAGAACTCTTGTGAGATTGGGACATCCAGGTAAGTGACACACTTTTTATGGCCCTCCCCCTGTTACTTTAACATTTTAAAGTGTGTTTTTGTGCTCACTGTCACTTTTTTTGTTATTGTTATTTTTATTTTTGAATTTCCTGCACTCATGTTTTCTCATGGAATCCGCGGGATTTCAATCCAGGAAGTGAAGGAACTCCATTAGTGCTCTGTTCACTCCTGGGTTGCCAAAACGATGTTAGAGAAGGCAAGTGTGGTGGGGAGTATGATTGTGGCAGGTCAGGGACAGGACAGGGGTGGGAGTGGAGATTGTGGGACAGAAATACTTTTTTTCATTCCTGTCTAATAATCTCCTGAGAAAATCTTTCTAGACTAGCATCTATGTTTTGGTAATAACAATCATAATTGTGTGAAACAGTTTCCGCCTTTATTTCTTTTGCATCTGCCTTCAGTCACTTTCATTGGGTGACCCAATATTTTAAAACTGTACACCTCTTTACAGAACTCTATTGCCCCCTTTAACTTAGTTGTGTTTAGGTGAAGGTATGTAACAAATATTCATTCAGTCAGAAAGATATTGTGAAATGTTGAGACACCTTGTCAAAAGTTGCTGACTGTGATAAGAGTTTTTATCAGCGGCAGAGAGTAAAAAAAGACTAACACTTCCCCACTCTCCATTTGTGGTGTTTTTTTCTACAAACAAAAAGTGTACAAACCATCTTGGTCCACAACCCCAACATTATTTGCACAAAAACCATTCTTTTATGCAAGAAAAAAACCATGAGAAATAACTTGTGTGTGAAAAAATGTTATGCACAAACAAAATTCCACAAAAATCCTGAAATGTCCAAAAGCCTTGAAAATGTGCAAAAATTGTCATAATCTTGCTCAGCAGAGAGAAACCTTTGAAATTTTTCATTCTTATGCATGGAAATGAAAAAAAATTAAGATTTACATTTTGTCTGTGTGTATACACACATTTCTAAATGAAAAGGTACCAGCCCCTGTAACTTTTCCTCAGAGGACATTGCTTGATCATTGTGTTGACTTCTTCTATACCTTCCACAGTTCAAAGGTTGCTTTGTCTTGGATATTCAAGGGCACATCCCAGTTTCTCTGCCATGTTTGGTTATAAA
The DNA here is from genome assembly GCA_030847615.1 of Gambelia wislizenii. Taxonomy (NCBI): domain Eukaryota; kingdom Metazoa; phylum Chordata; class Lepidosauria; order Squamata; family Crotaphytidae; genus Gambelia; species Gambelia wislizenii. Next base: position 155,530,156 of record JAUMIR010000004.1, read on the forward strand.
TATTGCTGACACTTCTTCATTGCACTTTCTTTAAAAGCCAGTTAATATTTCAAAGAATTAATTAATAGCTGCATCATTTCACAGCACCATTATAAAGTATGCTAATGGACTAGGCACTCTCTTAATGGATCCAGATTGGCTGTGGGATACAGCAGTGAAACATAGAGCAGCAGACTTCTAGGCTGAATCATTTCACTGAATGGACTCTTGGCTGGTGACATAATTTATTGGAAGGAATGGCATGGTATGTTATGTTGCACCTGGAATAAAGACATGCTGGCCAAAAATACACAATTTAGTAGAATCATGGGAGTGAGAAAATACTGTTGACTGCCAACTTCTCTTTATTATTTTCATTGCTCAGTTCACCATTTTCCCCAAGCTCTCAGAGGAAACATATTTCTGGATTAGCATGCCTGTCTAATGGTAGACTGCTGAAGTATTAAACACTCTCTCAGTACACAGGGAGCAGAACATATATCCTGATATATCAAAATGTGAATTCCTCACCTTAAGGTTGCCTTCTCCAAGGACAGTCCCTAGTGAACTGAGGTTCAGAGTGTGCTCTATTTGAATCTACCAGACAAATGGAAAGACATTTGAAGTTCACTTTTGCAACATTTTTTAAGACTAAAATTGCAAGTAGGCCACAATCCCATATGAAAAAGTAAGGCCTCTAAACTCAGTGGAATGTTCTACTGCACATAAATGTGAAATGCCCTCCGGGTTTGATCTGAACTTGGCTTTAGGCAAAATCTGGTCAAACGTACAGAAATGTGTTAGACCTCCTGAGTAATGTAGCTAGACTTAGAAGAAAGCTTTTTGATATTACTGGTTTTTGTTTGTGTGTTTCTGTTGTTGTTTTTAAAGGCTTTTTTCAGTTAACAAGGCAGGCCTGTGCATTAAACACAGGATAATATCCAACAGCGTCACTCCATCAACACAATAATTCCTGAAGGACATCTAGTTCCAAGCTATACACACAAAAGGAACCCAGTCCAGTTTTCATATGTGCAACTTGTCATGCAGCCACTTTACAGGAAGCTGCATGAGCATGCTCCTGTTTGCCGAGCTGGGGGGAAAAAGGAACTCTGCTAGGACCACTATTTTTCTCTGCTAAAGTTGTGTTGGATTGAGGCTCAAGTCATTTGTAATCTAGGATGATCCTAAAACAAACCTATCATGGTGCTTTCTTGGCAGGATTTGTTAAGAGAGAGTTTTGCCATTGTCTACCTCTGATGCTGAGGGAATGTGATTTGCCCAAGGTCACCCAGTGGGTTTCCATGGCTGAGTGGGGATTCGAACCCTGGTCTCCAGAGTTATAGTCCAACACTCAAACCACTACACTGTGCTGATTCTGTGTCAGTTTCCCTACAAAGTCTCATTTAGTTTGCATGACTTGTGGGAAATACTAAATGCTGCTATGATGTGCACCTTCCTCAATAACTGTATCTCTCAAAGACAGAGGGTGTGAGTCAAAAGTTACTTACAGTGGACATAATTCTAGATGGATGACCATGTTAATCTGTTGAATCAAAAACACCAAAGAGTCCTATGGCTCCTTAAAGACTAACACATTTGTTATGATGTCAGCTTACTTTAACCAAAAGCCACTTATCTCATTGAATGGGATTAGAGTCTTTAGTGGGTTATGTTTTAATTGTGATTTGTTTGGTGTGTCAATGATATTTAACTTTCTAAGTTGAAGTCTATATTATGCATTTTATGATTCCACAATAATTTTGTTCTCATTTATTAATAACTGTGGCAAAAATCTGACTTAGCTCATTGATGTCAGTGGAACCTAAATTTAACTAACTCTATTGGAACAAAGGCAGGTCATGTCCTCTAATACCCCAGGCGTATATTCTTTAATGATAATGATTCTGATTCTACTAAAATTAGCTGCCCTTGTTCCATTGAAATCAATTGTCTCATGAATACTATTGATTCTCACTGTTTGAAATGGGTCAAATATCCATGTGTCAAAAGCTAATTGGTTTGGTGTGTATATTTAGCACATTCACAGATACAAATACTGCAAACATGTATACCACATTTTCCTTTAAAATATATGTGGCTGGTTGAGCTCAGTTGAGATGTCTCACAATAGGGAATGTAAAAAAACAACAACAACAAAACGTATATTATTTACAGTGTATATATCTGTGCTTGTTTTCAAAACTTTGCACAAGAATCCATGTTAAATGTTATTGATTTCAATTCTGGACAAGCAAAATGGGGCTAGCAGTGATAGAAGGTATGTTTTGCACGAAGAAGGTCCCAGGTTTCATAATTCAATTGTGAAGTCAAGGATTCCAATTATAACAAGTGGTAAGATCCCAAATGCCAATATAATACTACTTATACTAGACAGAACTGAGACTCGTGGACCACTGGCTTGTTTCTCCTCTTAATGATTGTCTTAAAGCAGTAATGGGCTGGATGAGGAAAAACAGATTGAGATTAAATCCAGATAAAACGGAGGTGCTCATGGTAGCGGCCCCCAAACCAGGAGTTGGGTTGCAACCTCCAGTCCTGGACGGGGTCACGCTCTCCGTTAAGGACTGTGTTCGCAGTCTGGGGGTGCTCCTTGATTCATCGCTTCAGATGATGAGTCAGGTGAATGCGACAGTCAGGAGCGCCTGTTATCAGCTTCGGCTGATACGCCAGCTGCGCCATTTCCTGGAAGTAAGGGACCTTGAGACTGTGGTGCACGTGCTGGTAACCTCCCGTCTAGATTTCTGCAATGCGCTCTACATGGGGCTGCCCTCATGCTTGGTCCGGAAACTTCAGTTGGTACAAAATATGGCAGCCAGAGTGGTCTCGGGAACATCTCGGAGAGACCATATAACTCCAGTATTAAAATCTCTCCACTGGCTGCCAATCAGTTTCCGGGCCCAGTATAAGGTGTTGGTTATTACCTTTAAAGCCCTAAATGGCTTGGGTCCAACTTATCTCCGGAACCGCCTCCTCCCATACAATCCTCCCCGCGCACTCCGGTCCTCTGGGAGGAATTTGCTTCAGCCACAAAAATCTAGGCTGTCTGCAACCTCCCAGAGGGCCTTTTCGGTAATCGCCCCCAAATTGTGGAATGACCTGCCGAATGAGATCCGTCAGATAACAAGCCTGAGTGGCTTTAAAAAAGCACTAAAGACGGATCTCTTTCAGCAGGCCTTTCCTAATTAGATCCCGGCCTCAGGGGATCGTGGCCTCTTCTAGGCTGCTGGCCATTTATTATATTTATTGTATTTATAGTTTTAAAAGTGATTTTAGATTAGTTGTTTTAATTTATATTTGTTTAATGTTTTTTATGGGGGAGGGTGGGAGTTGGGGTGTTTAGGGATTTTATTTGTATTGTATTTTAAATTTTGTAAGCCGCCCCGATTGTTTTAACAGAGGGGCGGGGTATAAATAAATTTTATTATTATTATTATTATTCTGAATTGATACTTTCTTAAAATAATTTGAACAATCAGAGTATTAGGAGCATCTCTCTCTCTGGCTTTTCTTCGCAAACGAAGATTCAGGAAGGACTCATCCCGCGCTTTCTGCAAGCGTGGTGATGACTAAAAAGGCCAATCCAAGATAAACAAGTCCGGTTGCAGAAAACACAGCAGAAGGTCTCCTTGGGTGATGTTTCCAGGTGATGATTCTTTATGCATTGTTGTCTCTCTTCAAGACTTGTTTGGTGTGAGTTCTCAAATAAAACTGCAGCATTGTGGATAGTGCATCTCCATGCCTCCCTATGTGAGGCCAAGGCAGACCATTATTGGTGATCAATTTGGCCAAGCCTGAGATGTTGTTCAGGGAGTCCTTGTATCGCTTTTTTGGAGCGCCCCTCTTACGCTGACCCATGGCGAGTTCACTGTAGAGTACTATTTTTGGGAGGCGATGGTCCTCCATCCTAGAACCATGCCCTGCTCAGCGCAGCGGTGTTCTCAATATCATGGCCTCAATGCTGGTGATCCTTGCTTGCTCAAGGACAGCAACATTCATCACATAGTCAGCCCAGTGTATATTTAGGATTGTGCATTTACAGCACTGATGAAAGTGTTCGAGGAGTCGTAAGTGGTAAGTAAGGAACTTATGGTGTAAAGAATGTATGCAGATCAGTGAGTTCATGTGAGAAGTTTCTTGTCTTGATGAAAATTGGTATTCCATAACAAAGAACTGCTCAAGTAATTCCTTTTGGGTGGAACTTATTATACATCTTGAACTTTATGACTTCATGGTGAGGTACTGAATCATATAACATATGTGATTTTTTTTCCTCCTCAAGCCTGAGAAACATCATATCTAGAGATGCCACAATATAATCTAAAGGAACATTACGGATAGAAGAGAAGATTCTTTTTTCAAAAAAGTATTGAACTAATCTATTCAAATAGTGCTGATTATGTGAAAGGAGAACATTATTTTTATTGGATTAGCCTGAATCCATTGAACTTTGAGCTGACAGGTATATTCAATTAGGAATGCAACATGAGGTTAAATTAGCAGACCCTGGGTAAATTAATGACTGAAACAGATAGTTTAAAAGGTAGAGGTAGAAAAGTAGAACACTTTATTGCTTTTACTGAATTTCAACTCCATCTAATGTTCAGCTGCATTTTTGACCAGGGACACTGAAGAAATCCACTGCAGTTCTTTCTGATGAATGCAGATTTCAAAAGTCTCCCACATGAAATTCCAAGCAAAACATTTTTTTCTGATTTTTTTTTTTTATGTGTGCATACAAACTTCATGTGGATCCAGACCAATTTCCCTGTCTGTAAAATTTGTATAGAGATATACACAAAGATATAAATCACTTTGTTATGCTCGGTCTTTCATCACTTTTAAAAACTGTCTCCATTGGTCTGGATAGGAGGACACTATCATTGGTGTTGAATTCTTTCCCTCTCTTTCCCCCTGTGCCAGCTGTCCAAACCCAGGTAAGTACTGAATGATAAAAACATAGAGAGATATACAGAGGCTAATGCAAAGTTGGACCTGAAGAAATACAGGTATGTGTGTGTGCATGTATGCATGTGTGCATGCTGTTGAGAGAAAAGGGGCATGGTAGGGAGAGGGAAGGCCCCTCAAAATCAAATATTGTTCCAAATTTTAATAAATATTGCAGAATGGGGGCAGTAGGGGTACTGGCAAAACATATCAATTTCCTCAGAACTAGGGAGATGATTCTTACTTAATTTCATTTTTGAAAGAGGAAGTATAGCAATTTTTCCTACTGTAACAAAGTCTTCTATTCATACTTCAGGACTTGTTCTGGAGAATAAGTTTCTCTGCAGAAAATGATGTTTCCTATACAAAAATCCTGTAGTTGGACAATCATTTTGTGCAAAATTCACAAATAGCATTTTTGTACAGAAAATTGCATTTTCTGGACAGAAAATAATATTACTAGAAATGCTGTTTCTGTGCAAGGAAAATATATGTGGATTTCGTGCAAAAATAAATACTAAAAAGCAAAGATTCTCATCAGTCCAGGATTCTCCTCATCAGGGTTTCTGGACAGTCAAGAAACGTGTATATACCAATTGTTTTGAATATTTTCAAATATCATTTCCCTCACTACCAAAGACATCCTCTCATAAAGCTCAGACTGGGGAACCAGATACACTTCAAGAGGATACACTTGTAGAATGATAGAATCATAGAATTGTAGAGTTGGAAGAGATCACAAGGGCCATCCAGTCCAACCCCCTGATTCCACGCAGGAATCACAATCAAAGTATCCCTGACAGATGGCCATCCAGCCTCTGTTTAAAGATCTCCAAGGAAGGAGATCCCACCACGCTCCAAGGGAGTGTGTTCCACAGCCGAACAGCTCTTACTGTCAAAAAGTTCCTCCTAATGTTGAGGTGGAATCTGTATTCCTGGAGCTTGCACCCATTGCTCTGTGTTCCAGTCTCTGGAGCAGCAGAAAACAAGCTTGCTCCATCCTCAATGTGACACCCCTTCAAATATTTAAACAGGGCTATCATATCGCCCCTTAACCATCTTTTTTCCAGGCTAAACTTACCCAGCTCCCTAAGTCTTTCCTCATAAGACATGGTTTCCAGATCTTTCACCATTTTAGTCGCCCTCTTCTGGACACGCTCCAATTTGTCAATATCCTTTTTGAATTGTGGTGCCCAGAACTGGACACAATATTCTAGGTGAGGCCTGATGAAGGCAGAATAGAGTGGCACTACTACTTCCCTTGATCTATACACTATACTTCTATTGATGCAGCCCAAAATTGCATTGGCCTTTTTAGCTGCTGCATCACACTGTTGACTCATGTTCAACTTGTGGTCTATTAGGACTCCTAGATCCCTTTCACACGTAGTCTCGTTCAGCCAGGTCTCCCCCATCCTGTATCAATGCATTTTGTTTTTCCGCCCTAAATGCAGTATCTTACATTTTGCTGTATTGAATTTCATTTTGTTAGCTTTGGCCCAGCTCTCCAGTTTATCCAGGTCATCTTGAATTTTGATCCTGTCCTCCAGGGTATTAGCTACTCCTCCTAATTGGGTGTCATCTGCAAATTTGATAAGTGTGCCCCTAATTCTGTCATCCAAGTCATTGATAAAGATGTTGAATAGCACTGGGCCCAGGACAGAACCCTATGGCACCCCACTGGTCACATCTTTCCAAGATGAAGAGGAGCCACTGCTGAGCACCCTTTGGGTTTCTTTGTAGTGGGAAAGTGAATTGTGTAGCTCATGGCTTCATACAGCAATGGGGTGGGGGTAGTACAGCACATGACCCCCTGAACTCCACCACCACTCCTGGCACTGCCCACCCATTTTTTAACAGGATGTGGACAAGAAGCTGTAGAAAACATCTTGGGCCCAAACTGTGGCACATAACTCTGTTTTAGTCCCCACCATCAAATCGAAACAACACTCCTCATGTGCCCTGAAAGTGACTGAGAATGAGAAAACATTACTTTTGAGAACTCAAAATATTGGCTGTAGCAATAGATCTTGGTGGACCCGAAAATGGTTTTCTGGTCATGAGAGCATGGTCACCCCTGTTTTAAAATGCCAGAGGGGTGCTGGATTTCTTCAGAGGTGAAAAAACAAACTTCTGTCTCATTGTTGCTGTACAATTTGGTGAAATGTAAAGGGAGAGAAAGCAAGAAATGGAATTCAGTGCAGAGTGGGGGTGGGTGGGAATTATACTTGAATCTCTCTCTGGCTTTTCTTCACAAATGAAGATTCAAGAAGGACTCATCCCGCACTTTCTGCAAGTGCGCTGATGACTAAAAAGGCCAATCCGAGATAAACAAGTCTGGTTGCAGAAAGCACAGCAGAAGGTCTCCTTGGGTAATGTTTCTGGGTGGTGATTCTTTCTGGGTTGTTGTTTCTCTTCAAGACTTGTTCGGCGTGAGTTCTCAAATAAGGCTGCAGCATTGTGGATAGTGCGTCTCCATGCCTCCCGATGTAAGGCCAGGGTGGACCATTGTTGGTGATCAATTTGGCCAAGCCTGAGATGTTGTTTCAGAGAGTCCTTATATCGCTTTTTTGGAGTGCCCCTCTTACGCTGACCCGTGGCGAGTTCACAGTAGAGTACTATTTTTGGTAGGCGATGGTCCTCCATCCTAGAAACATGCCCTGCCCAGCGCAGCTGTGTTCTCAGTATCATGGCCTCAATGCTGGTGATCCCTGCTTGCTCAAGGACAGCAACATTCATCACATAGTCAGTCCAGTGTATATTTATGATTGTGCATATACAGCGCTGATGAAAGTGTTTGAGGAGTCGTAAGTGGTGGCAATAGATGTCCCATGTTTCAGACCCATAAAGGAGAATAGACAGTACATTGGCTCTATATACACTGATTTTTGTGCTTCGCCTCAAGTGTTTATTACTCCAGACTTTTTTGTAGAGTCTTCCAAATGTGCTATATGCCTTTGCTAATCTGTGGTCGATCTCTTTGTCAATCTTGGCATCTGAGGAGATGATGCTTCCCAGGCAGCTGAACTGCTGAACGGACTTAAACACAGATTTCCCAACAGCAATGTGGGGATGATGGTGTTCGTCCTGTGATGCAGGCTGGTAAAGAACTTCCGTTTTCTTAAGGTTGACTTCCAGCCCAAACAGCTCTGCAGCTGTTGCGAAGCAGGATGTTAGGCGCTGCGGAGCTGCTTCTGTGTGGGCAACAAGGGCAGCAGCATCAGCGAAGAGCAGTTCATGCACTAGATAGTTTAGAGTCTTAGTGTGCGCCCTCAGATGGCTTAAGTTAAACAAGCTACCATCTATACAGTAACATATATAGATGCTGTCATCTTCTTCAAGCTCTGCCGTAGCCCTTTGGAGCATCATGCTGAAGAAGATTGTAAGTAAAGTTGGAGCAAGAAAACAACCTTGCTTCACTCCATTAGTTATTAGAAAGGGCTCTGAAAGAAATTATACTTGAATAATACAGAGAGATTATACATTTCACTACACACACAAGAAGGTGTCATACAAAGAAACTGCATAGTTTTCAAAGATTATTCTCAGTACTGTGTTTAAATAAGTGCATGTGGTTTTTCTGCTGAGGTTTTCCGGTCCAGAAGGCTTTTATCAGGAAGATGCAGAAATGTTGTTTTTCTGTGCAGAAAAAAAACTATTTTCAGAGAAAATACTGTTTTCTGCTCATACACACCCCCATTAGCCATTTGCACCTTTTGCATAGACTTATCCTGAACTGTGAAGATCCACATACCGACATAGGGTTCTTCTTTTTGGGGTTTCACAACACTCAAGAAACCTGTTATCAGCTGTCTGTTGAATATATTCAAATATTGCTTCCATCCCTACTGGAGAGTCAGAAGGTGATCCATACTCACAAAAGTAGGTCAGCTTATTGTTTGGGGGAATGTGCAAGCCTAATCCAGAAGCATTTACTCAAGAAGTATTACCTGTTCCAAACCAGCCTATTATTAGTATAAAGAAAGTTTGGGCAGCAGATGGTGCAAGGGCCAAGTTCCCACACTGGGGGGAAAACATATTGAGAAAAGGAAAGTTGGTTTTCCTGGAATTCCTCAGGAGCTGTGACTCTCCACCAAAAGAAGACATAGGCTTTCTCTGCTTTAAAACCCTCCCTCCCCTGAATACAAATCAGACTTCTGGTCCTGGATTCCGAGAGTTTGCTGAACTCTGAGATGTTAAGTGGCTTAACTGACTTGGAATCAAAATACAAAAAACCCCTTATTTTTAATAAGTTTTATCTTCTTTTATAAACCCATGCAGTTATAGAAAATCCTCTCACCACCATCCCTTTATCGTGATTTTCACATTTAGGTAATGGAGTAAGACTTGGTTATATCAGACTGGGGACTTTTTCAGACTAGTCTTACCATGGAAGAAGACTCCAGGAGAGGTACGCCACTATGGCACAGCAGGGGGTCTGTTGTGGACTAACCCATCCCTCTCTTGGCATCATCCGTATCAGTTTCGTGTTTGATTGAAGGCAACCACGCCATTTTTTACTCACAGACAACTTCCATGAGTAAAAAATGGATCAGTTGCCTTCGACTGAACACGGAACTGACACAAACTATACCGAGAGAGGGACGGCATAATCTGAAATGGACCCCCTGCTGCGCGATAGCGACGTACCTCTCCCGGAGTCTTCTTGCACGGTAAGACAAGTCTGAAAAAGTCCTGGAACAATAGGGGAAATTGTCACAATTGTCAGAGGACAAAAGGTGTTGTTTTTTTAATTGGCCACATAAAGACATAAATATGCAGAATGTGAAATATATTGTTGTCTACAGATAGATGATAGGTAGGTAGGTAGGTAGGTAGATTTACAATGTGTATTTCATTTTAAGAGTGGGTGAAAGGAAGAAGAGGAGCTCTGTGGAATATTTAAGACTGATTTATTTATTTTATCATGAACTTTCATGGAGTACAATCTACTTTTTTAGATACATTCATAGACTACAATATTCAGACCTTAGAGGTGTGTGCATGTGTCCACATGTGGGAAAGTGTACTATATTTTGGATTTCCCTATTTAACAATCAAACATACGTTTAGACTCTGAAAGCTGTCCAGGTTTATATTGCTCACCTTGAGGCCACAGATGCCTGCTGTTTGATTTAAGGCATTAGGAGAGTGATCTCTCTGACAGACTGGCTGGCTACTGAAATTGCTACTGAATAAACAATAGGAAATCAACAGGTCTCTCCTGCAATTTGTCATTAAATTGCTTTTAAAACCACCTGCACATTTTTCCTCCCTGTTCACTCTCTGAAAATATACAAAATAACAGGCATTTCTGTTTGTGTATGTATGCATGTGCATATTTCAAATCATTCTGAAAACCAGTTTTGTTTTGTTTTTTGTTTTTTGTTTTTTTAAGGGAAAGATAAAACTGTGGAGGCACAAACCTAGAAGTTGGTGCTGGGGAACTCCTTCAGAATCCCTTGGATGTTGGTCGGTGGGGTCTCTTGGGGTTCAGTGTTGTCTCCTGTGTTGTTTAACATACTTTATACAGGAAACTGTTGAAAGGTTGTCTGGGGTTTAGGAGTTCAGTGCCATCTGTATGCAAATAATGACCTACTCTGTTACCCCTTTCTACCATAATCCAAGGAAACTGCTTTAATCTTAAACCCTTTTCTGTCATCAGTAATGGACTAGTTGTGGGTCAACAAACTGAAACCTAACCTAGACAAGACAAAGGACCTATTGCTCAGGTGAAAGGCAGATCAGAGAATAGGGATTCAGCCTGTGGAGGATGGAGTTACACTCCCCCTGAAGATGCAAGTTCACTGCATGGGTGTAGCAATGGATTCAACCCTGAGACTGTAATCTCAGGTTTCAACCATGGCCAGGAGTACCTTTGCACAGTAAAGCTTGTGTGGCAGTTGTGCCCATTCTGACTACATTGACACATGTCTTAGTTGTATCTCACTTCAATAACCATATCACACTCTGAAGAACCCCACCAAAGGCACAAGGAGAGCTAAGAAGTGTCCAGACTATTCTGTAATGGGCGAGAGTTCCACAGAAGCTGTAAGAAGTCCTTCCATATCTTCTCACCAAAACACAGTGATGGAACCATGTCTTCCCTCGGCATCTCAAAACTTGGGCAGGTTCACATAGAGAGATGCAATCCAAATTCCAGACAACCTCTCCCAGTGGTTTTGTATGTATATTAAATAGCATGGGGGACAAAATTGAACTTTGAGGGACTTCATCGGCCAACAACCAGTGTCAAACAGGAAAACCTCCATCTCTACCTTCAGAGCTCACTGCTCTAAGAAGCCACTGAAGAACAGTGTCTTTGAGTATCCTTCCTGATGATCCTGATGACTGATGATACCAAATGCCTCTGAGAACAGAACCAGATGGAATAGAGTCTCCCTGTCCAGATCCTGATGCATATCATCTGTCAAGGCAACCAAAGCCATCTCTTTTCCATAACAAGGCCTGAAGCCAGATTGAAATGGATCTAGATTTTTTTCTCATACAGAAACACATGGAGCTGGAAAACCATCACAAGTTCAAGAAAGGGATATTGGAGATGGAATTACATTGGTCCTCATGGTTAAATAATATAACACACAACATTATTACTTTAATGAGTTACTACCAAGTTCTACTTTGTTCTATCAATCATCTTTAATGCTTTCTTTGTGACCCAGGTGAGGATACACTAAACCTCTTTGAATCTGGCTTGAAACAATACCCTAAAGATTCTTTTAGGATAATGTTCATTTTAATTCACATGGAAATTGGTCCATCTAAAGCCGGGACAATTAAACTTTGTCATTGTTCCCCAAGGGTAACCAAGACAAAATGAAGACAAATGGTTGGTAGATCTCATAGGACTCTCATCCTAATTATAGGTCTAGGAAGGTTAATGTGTATGTAATGCTTGATACCTAGCTACACAAACATAACATATATAATTGCTTTCCTTGTTGCTCAGCTGTGGAAAGGTGACACTATAATATCTTTGCAGAGATACAAACTGAAAAAGTCTCCAAAAGACCTTTGCATTAGTAAAATTTGCTGAGACAGACTTTCATTAAGACTCTTTCCCCTTCCTGAAATACTTTGTGAGCCAGTTGGCACATGAGAGCGTGTGCAACCAACTGATTGAAGAGTCTCTGAGGCCACTATCAGACTTGCATATAGTCAGTTCTGAGACAGACCAATCAACCTATTTCTCATAAATCCTACTCCTGAGCCCATTGTATTTTTTTGTTGTTGATTTGATCTATGTTTTAAAAATCTATGCACAAATTCATAAAGATTTGAAATCTGCTTGAGAGCTGTGTTCTGATATGCCCATTAATCTGGGAAAGGCAGATTGGGTCATTTCATAATAGAGCTTTTCATATCATAGGTTGTTGTTGTGGTTGTTGTTGTTATGTTCAGTCAAGTCAGCTGTGAAATGGCAACCCTACGAATGAAAGACATCCACAAGCCCCAGTCAACAGCGCTGTTCAAGTTCTGCAGTCTGAATGCTATGGCTTCCTTGATTGAGTCAATCAACCTACAATCCAATCTTCCTGTTTTACTACTGCCTTCAACTTTACTGAGCATTATCATCTTTCCCAATGAGTCATGTCATCTTTTCTTACATCCAAAGCCTGTTTAGTCATTTGGGCTCCTAGTAAGGCTTGATTTCCTCTCAAATTCATTTATTTCTCTATTTGGCACTCCATGATATCAATAGAATTCTCTTTCAGCATCACATTTTTTAAAAAAGGTGCCTACAGATGGGTTAAAAAAAAAACACCTCAGGAAGTATTGAGATTTTACCATTCTTTTTGTGCCTGCATATTAATAGGTTTGCATACAGGTTCTTTCTTGACATGTTGTGGATTCCTTTCACTCCCTCCCTCCCTTCCACTGATCATGTGTCACATTGAGTTTCATACATTTCATAAATGATTTTCTCCGAGCCTTTTTAATTATTAGTACATCTAGGTTTGTTGTTCTTGATGATGATGATGATAATGATGATAATTCAGGAGTTATAGTGCTAAAATGGTTTAACAATATTACACCACTTAAGAATTAGGATCACATTTTTGTTTCAATGCTAACATTCCTATTTTCCTTGAATCTGTTGAATCTGTGTCCTGGAAACAATACCTGTGTTTACTTGATAGCCATCTTTACTGCTTCTGAGACAGTAGGAATGTACATGGAAGTACAGATACAATTCATTTCAGGAAATGCTGGATTAATTTACACCAATATGTGGAGTGGAAAGAGAAGGTTTTTAGTAATGCTTCAGAACGAAGAAAACATGATATGGACAGATTACCAGTCTGCAAAGGAACAACACCTGGGATTTCCAGAGAACCTTGTCCCATCAGGTAAGGTTGACACACACACACACACACACACACCACCAGCAGCATTCTTTGTCCACCTTTCATGTGAACACATATAGAAACTGGAAATATTATGACATGGATGATTCCAATGTCGTTATGATCTATAAACCAGAAGCTGACTTTCTTCTGAAATTCTTTAATACACTCCATTAGTCAATGTGTTTTTATGTTTGTCCTGATCACATAATGTGTTTGTCTATTGATCATTTGAAATCCCTACTCTTGGTTTAAATTTTCCTTTCTAGCTCTTTTGAAAGTTATCTGCTGTTTTTCCTTTCTTGTTGTCTTCTGTTTTGTTTTGTTTTTTGCACTATTATAATAGTTGCTTTTGTCCCTACATACAAGTCATTGAATGGTTGCATTTAGAATTCTGCCCCTGTGTCACCTATTACTTTTGCTTCTCATCCTTAACCATTTAGTGAGCTTTTTCTTTCTATTTTAGGTATTTTGTTTTGTTTTGTGTTTTGACTTCTTCCCTGAGTCCCTGGACTTGGTCCCCAATTCTTCTGGCTCAATGTTAATTGGGTTAATTAAGTAATACAAATCTGTTCTTTACTTAGTGTTTAAATTCTACAGGGATATTATTTATATTGTATATTGGCTCTATGATGAATGTAATGTTCTTCTTTACCTTTACTCTCTCTATATATATATGTATGTGTGTGTGTGTGTGTGCGTGTGTAGTTCAAGGTTTCTGCCAAAATCCACTCCTGGGAGATTATCAGATGCTCTAAATATGGTGTTATCATGATGCCAAGAGATCGCTAAAGGGCTTCCCTTTCACATGATGTCATTCTCCTCTCATAATGTTTCTGTTTGACTCTTGTTATGCCAGTGCTGCTTTTTAATGATGGGCTAAGCCATCAATGGAGCCCCTGATCCATTTCTGTCATGGAATGTCAATTGGGTGTGAAAAGATGTCTGTTTTGCTGGCGCAATCCCATCGTCAATGGGAGGTCCATGCCAGAACACTTCCAGGTGAGGTTGGGATATCAAGGTAAGTGGCACACTTTTTTGTACTCTCCCTAGGTTACTCCCCAGGTTTTGCACTCTTCCCAGGTTACTTGTAATGTTTTAAGTGTGTTTTTGTGCTTAGTGTAACTTTTATTGCCTTGTTTTTCTTTTACAGTTTGAATTTCCTGTGAGAATGGCTAGGTTTTCAAACCAGGAAGTGAAGGAGCTCTGTTAGAGCTCCATTCACTCCTGGGCTACCATGCATTCCATGAAAAAGAAGGTCTGAAATCTTTCATTGTTCTGCCAGGACAGGGATGGGTGAGGGGCGGGAGATGATATTGAGGGACGGGAACACTTTTATTTTGTTCCTGTCTGATAATCTCCTTGGTCTTGTTTTTGCAGACACAATGTAAGTTCTGCATTTTTGCTATTCCATATATTCAATTTGATATTTGTATTGGCTATATAGTAATGTACACATATACAGACATCTCTTTGGTTGTCCCAAGAATGCATTCACAGTGAACAAACTGTTGGCTTCACAAAATTCCATAAATCTCTCTGTTTCTTGATCCTAAGCCAAATTCTCCAGCAATTTTTGGTTCTGTTCTTTCCTCCACTTTTGTGTTCTAATCACATATGATTATCATCCTGTCCTGGTTTGGTACGTGATCAGTTTCCTCCTGGGAACTGCATGCCCAGAATATCTGCAGAGAGTGTTTCTTTCCCCCCACCTCTGCCTCTGTAGTTGGAGCATAACCTTGGGTTATGGTTATATTGATAGGGTCTTCTTCAGTATTATTGATTTTATTTGGTTAGATGGCTACTATTTCTGTCATCATCAGACTACCTGCAACCTTACAGAGCTTACATGGGACTTAATTCTCCCAGCACTCCATATTTGATGCCCAAGGTGCATACTGTAGGACTGGAGGAATAAACCCTCTTTCCCAGTGAAGAAAAGATGCAAACTTTATGTCAATTTGTAATAAATTTAAGAACATTTCAACCTGGCATATCTCAATTTTAATACAGTAACTGTGACAAAGGCTTCATTACTGCTGCCTCCAGTTAACAGACTTCACAATGAGACCTTTTAAATTAGTTGAATGTGTTTGGACAGTTAATATCTCCAGAAGTGTATTATCTGTATTGACGACAACACTACAAAATGTGATAAAATTAATTCTTCACAGCTTAACAATGATTACCTCACTTAGAAATATAATTACTTACTGTTGTGGCTTTCCACTGCACTTATTTTAAATGCCATTGTACTGTAATTTACTTTCCAGTCCTCTGTTTAAACTTCTTTGTGGTTTCTGTTTGTGTGTTTCAAATATTTCAAATGTTTTTAATCAGTGTTGTGGTATGTATTATGTATTGTGTGTCATATCATACACTAATGGAGATTTTGGCATTCATATGCATGCTTTTTCAGAATGATGTTCCTTACTGCAATCACTGCATCCTAAGGTGAGCATACACTCAGAGGCTGGAATTCTGTTAGAACCCTACCACAGTGGCAGCATTTTTTTCCAGGATCTCACAGTAATGGCAAGGCAAGGAAGAGAAAATCTGTTGGGTTCAAGAAGCCTGTCTCCCCAGTACCTTACTTCTTTCATGGCCACTGTAGCTGTGGCCATTTGTCCCCCTCCTCCCATAATTATGTCAATGTAGTTCAACTCTGAGAGATAGTGTGGTATAGTTGTTTGAGCATTAGACTCGGGCTCTGGAGACTAGGGTTAAAATCCCTGCTCGGTCATGGAAACCCACTGGGTGATCTTCAGCAAGTCACATTCTCTTAGCCTCAGAGGAAGGCAAAGGCACCCCTCCAAACAAATCTTGCCAAGAAAATTCCATGATAGGTTTGCCTTATTGCTGCCATAAATCAGAAATTACTTGAAGGCACACAACAATAACAAGTTCAATTCTAGTCAGAATCTTATCATAAGAGTCTAATTCTCATAATCATCTTTACCATGCAGGCTAAAGCTCATGGAAGTTGTAGAAAACCACATGTTCCTAATTCCTGCATTAGATTAAATAACACCTCCTGTTTTCTAAATTCAGAATTCTTTCTCATAATCTCTCTCCCCTCCAGGACTTCAAAACCATCTAAATTCCATAGAAATCTAAAACTATAAAATGGGGGGGGGGATTTACAGTGTAAAATAATGATGTTTTCTTAGTCATAAAATTTAGAGGTGGATTCAGGAAATATTATTTAGTACATTGTTTCCTGGGCTGTGTCATCTCAGACTGTGAACACGCTGCTGTGAAAAGACATCTGGGCTAGGTGGATCTTTTGTCTACTTCAACAAGTCTGTTTTTATATCATCTGTATGATATTTATGCACAAACACTATATATGATCTGCCCTCCATATTCATGGATTCTGTATCCATATTCTTAATATAAAAAAAAAAGTCCAAAAAGCAAATCTTGATTTTGCCACTTTATATAAGGGACACCATTTTACTACCCCATTGTATATAATGGGACTTGTGCATCTTTGTATTTTGGTATCTACATAGTCTCCTGGAACCAAACCCCAGTGGGTATTGAGGGCCTACTGTACAGGGGTTGCATTCCTTGATGTAGCCAGTATCCTTACTCCCTTCCCCCACAATGCTTGATACATATAAAGCTAATTGAGATTACTCCTCTAGAACAGCAGAGTTTAAACAGCAGGGTTAAAATGCGGATTTGATTGGTGTCATGCCAACCCAGTCCTCTGTCTTTCCTGATCAAACTTACAATGTCTCAAGTTGTTATAAATGCAAAATAAGATAATACATGTATACCATCATGGATTCATTGAAGAAAAGTGAATTTAAATAAGATAGACATTGAGGCATCCTATAAACTTCAAAATATTCAGTGATACTCATTCCCAATGTCAGGTTATCTTAATTTATAGCTAGTATTTTTATTTCAGCACAAAGATGCCTATTATCACAGCTTCCTTTACAACCTATAGCATGGAAATGGGGAAAATATTCAAGAATATTGTTGAGTATCAACAAACCCCGATAAGCAGAATCCTGAACTAATGAGAGTCTTTACAGTTCATGTCTTATTCTGCACAAAATTTGCATTTGGTTGTCTTACACAGAAAGCAGCATTTTCTGCATAGAAATATTAGTTATTACACAGAAAATGCTGTTTCCTGTGAAGAAAATGGGTTTTTTTCTGTGCAAAACAGCCACATTTAAATTTTGTACAGAATGAGTGTTGAACTATGAATAGACTTTGAAAACAGTGTGGTTTTCAAAGTCTTTCTTGCAGCAGGAAGAAAATTGCTGAAATAATGCATTGCTTCCTTCGAAAAAAAAATTAGTGATTAATTACATCGTTGCTGTGGCATTACTTGTTGCTCCCTCTACTAAAGCAATAGATTCTTATAGATCCTAGAAAGGGAATGTGTGATCCTCCAGATGTTGCTGGACTAAAACTCCCATAATCCTTCACAAGTAGGTAGGCTGATTTGTAGTCAGTTTTGTAGTCAAATGGCATCAATAAGATCACATTTTTCTCACAGCAGTCTTAGAGGGAGTGATCTCTTCATTTTCTCTGTGGATATGCCAAAGGAATGATATCTCACAGTCCCAAGAGTTAATAAGACACCAATTTCACCACATCTCACACCATTCTATTTTAGAGATCACCAGTACAAAGTATGTGTCCAGACTTCAATCCCTGTTAAAAACAACACAAGAAACAAACCACATTCTTTATAACATATTTTGAATTTTATGCTTGTATGCACTATATTCCTTTTGCTAGATTAAAAATAAACCAGTTGTCAATGGATGGCTTTGATCTTGCAGCATTCTGTCATTAAAAGCCAGCTCTGTATTCCAATGTCCTTGTTAATCTTTTTTTAGGCTAGTTTTCTAGGCTTGTTACTGATTTCACAGCCTCTGATTGAGATGATGTGTTAGACTGGACAGCTCAATAATCAATTCAATGAAATAATATGGCCACTGTTGAAGTGTTATTCCAGTTGCAAGATTGACTTCTCATATGCTACTGGTGTTTTCATTAACTGCCTACTGAGATCCAGTGTGCTGGAGGACATTGCATCTGAAATTCAGTTGAGGAAACTGGCATCCATGTCTTCAGTGAGGTATTAAGTTTAAGGGGTTTTGTGAGGATAAAAACCATTCTACGGACATAAATTCAGCAAAAAATGCAAGATTACTGCATCCTTACAGCATTACGGATATCGTCCTCTTTGTGTTATGACTCTGCTCTAGCTGCAAAAAGGCATTCTTTCTCATTCACAAGACAAGCTGTCAATAGATTGTCAATAACACTCTTTTCGCCTTATTGACTGTGTGCGAAAACATAGCCTGTTATAATTGCGAGATTACAGAGTGAATGGGCAGTCCTCAGTGAGAAAACCTCTGGGTGAGAATGCAAAACTGAAGCAGAAGATACTCTTTTTATGAATTGTCCCCTTTAGTTTGCATGTTTTAGGTTTGTTTCAGTGCTTGTGTGTTCATTTACTTAGTTCATTAAGGGGTGTTTGGAGTTTTAAGCATACTCTCATCTTTTTGTGAGAATTGCAAAAAATCTCAGCCTTGACAAATTGTGGAAGTAAATTCCCATTCTTGAAGCGCTAGTGGTCTTTGTGTGATGATTCTGTGGCATTTCTTTTGCATGATTACAGCTATGTGTGATAAGAAGTTTTGTAATGCCACGATGTTCCCGCTATCTTCATTTGTAGAGTTACAGCATTTTTAGATGCTAGTCTGATAATGTCCTACAACTCTTAGAGGAAGAACAAGAGAGAGAGAGAGATTAAGATATGCTTACAGAAACACTGCTAGTCTAGCTTAGAGTGGGCAACTCACAGCCTTTCAGATGTTGTGGAACAGCATCACCTATCTTCCCTTCCTTGCCATTGTCTATACTGGTGAGAACTGATAAGAGCTGCTAAAAATAAGATTGACAGGTGCTTCTGCTGGTCCTTAATGCTGCTATAGGATAGTGTTAGGACTTTTTCAGATGGGGGGGAACTCCAAGGAAGTTGGGGGAACAACAGGGCTGTCACACTTACACAGCCCCATTTCAGACAGCCCTGCCCTCCTCCATCCTACTCCCAACCTCCTCCTGACCTTCCCCCCATGCTGCTGGTGCCACTTTTTATTGACTGAGTTTTTCTGCCAATAAAAAGCAGCACCAGCAGCATGGGAAAGGTCAGGAGGAGGACAGAGGAGGACAGGGTTGTCTGAAACAGGGTTCTGTAAATGTGACAACCCTGTTCTTCTCCCAACTTCCTTGGGGTTTCTGCCCCCCTGTCTGAAAAAGTCCTTAGAGACTATGATCCCCCAAGTGTATTGCAGACTTTAAGGACTTTATCAGATGAGGGAAAATACAGTGTCATAAAGATGCTACATAACAATGAAAGGGTGTGTGGATCAGATGATGTCACCCTTTGTGGTTATTAAGAGGCAAAATCACATACTTTTTTATTAATGGCTTAAGCCATCAATAGAGCTCCTTGGCACTTTTTTACTGGCATTGCCGGCATGTGATACCTCGGCCAATTTAAATCATGTAATTATCCCAACAATAGCCACACTTCCAGGTGAGATCAGGTCATCCAGGTAAGTTTCTATCTTTTTATGACCCTCCCTGGGTTATTTGGGATTTTTACAATGTGTTTGGGTGCTTAGTGTAACTTTTAGATGTTTATTTTTGTTTTTAAGTTTGAATTTCCAACGTGATAAAATTGTGTGAGGTTTGAAATGAGGAAGTAAATGGGGCTCCTTTCGCCTACTCTTTATTATTGGGAGCCTTTGCCAGGGTTACAAGGTAAGTGCTGGTATTTTGCTGGCATAAAATGCTTTATTTTTAAATAAATTGTTTTATATTTATATTTATGTTTATATTTATATTAAATAAAAATGCTTTATATTTAAAAATAATAGAAAAAGAATGCTTAAAGAGGCTGCATCTGGTAATGTCCTAAGAATCATTCAGTGGTGCAAAATGGAGGCAATCTGTAGGAGGTCCTACATCATGAAAAGTAGCATTGTGAAGATACAAGAGAGCACAAGTTTTCCATGTGAAAAGTTGTTGATTGATACGTAAATAGACATTTATATTCAGACAGAGACATCAACCCAGCCTGTTACACAGTTATAAAATTGTTTTGTAACTATGATCATCAGTTGCCCATGAGTAGCCATTACATGAAAGACAAAAATGGATGGAGCTAAAGAAAAGTCTTTATTCACTTAGGCAGATATTTAGAGGATTCAAATGTGTGTGGAGGTTTTTTTGTATACTTTGCAATTCTCTTATTTCCACACACTCCAGATGGTACTGAACATTATGTCAAAAGATAATGAGCTTAATTTAACTCAACTATATTGACAGCTTAATATGTCTGATGCAACTATAAATCTGAGAGTATTGTTCAGTGTGTTCTGTTTTTTTTTAATATATGTTCACCCAAAAAGGTGAGAGAAGAGGCACCAAAATTGGTTTACGCTGATTGATGTTCATTTAGATCATCAATGCATTCATCCATTTGGTATTATATGGAGCAATTAAGTCTAATATTTGTGCAAGATTGAATTGTTCTTATTTAAACTAAACCTGAAAAAAATCCCTCCTGAAAACTTACCATAAGAAGACACCCTACTATAATTGCTTTTTTTTCTTTTTGTACCTTGAACATATTAAGTATTTCTCAGTTGTGCAAGACATTCTTTATGCACCATGAATTTATTTAATCATATCCCAAATTTATTTAATGTGTGTTCAGGAATATATATATGCACAAAAGTATATAGTGTTTTTGGAGTTACTGAAAGCTATAGACAGTTCTTACCTATTCTGACAGTATTTATTTTAAATATTTTGCTGAGCAATTTTGTCTTTTAAGATATGTGACAGTAATATATGTTTGTCTCAGGCACTGGGGTATATATAGCTTTTGAAGGTTCAAGGATATCATATTGCCTTGTAGTTGCCTTCAAAGGAAGAAATTGACAATAAATTAAAAAATAATCTTGACAGCAGCAATTCTGATGTAGTTATTGACGATCATATTCAAGAAAAAAGCTTAATGGACACTCAGAGAGAATTGGGAGGATTTGAAGCTTGGACATTTTTACAAGCTTGGCTTATTTTAGTTGCCAACTTTGAGGCCTGGAAACAGAAAGAGAGAGAGAGAGAGAGAGAGAGAGAACAGATGGAAAGCTATGTGTATTAAAATGTGTGTGTGTGTTATTGGGAACAAAGAGACAGGATAATGTTGAGCAGAATGGGAACAAAGGGTTGAGAATGCCTGCATTTCTATCAACAGTGGATATGAGCAAATTTGGACACTAATAAACCCTCCTAATAGGTACATTAGGTGATGCAAGCAGGATGGTAGGCCACCAAAGACTGGACTGGAGTGACATCCTGTCTAAGATCTCTGTTTTGTCTGAATGACACAAATGAGGCACTGTCAACTCCTTTGTTTTGACTGGGCAGTTGATAGGCTGGGTGAAGACTAGGAGAGAATAAAAGAAGCTAAGAGGAGGTAGCAATCAGAGTGCTCTGCAGCCTGCAACATATGAATAGTAGGCTGCAACATAGCTTCCAAGCAATGTGTTTCCTGATAACTGATGAATTGCCCAGGCATGCTGATAAATATTGCTGGTAAGAGAAACATCTAGACTATGCTAATATATATATATATATATATATATATAATTCCCATTATGAAAGTAACAGATGTCCTTTACGATGCTAGATATATAACAGATGCTGTTAGATTTAACAATGCTCAAGGAGATTAATCCTTGGATGCCTGTGTGTTGACAGATGTCTGTTTAGAGGTATATAATTCTTCAACAGATGAGATGATATTCTCAACAGATATATCTGACTTATATTGTTTATGTTGTTGGTGTTTCTCTATGTTTTAACTATTAAGAAGCCTGTTACAGAGATGCAGACAGAAAGAGGTTCAGTTCCTATGAACGTGAAACATCTTAACTTGCCATTTCATGTAATATAATAAATATATGATGCCTTACACATATTGTGTCTGTGAATTCACATCCAGCTAAGTCATTCAGGGTGGTGTGACGATCAGGCACACCAGCTGAATTTACATCACTACTCAGCCTGGCCACCTCTTCATGTACACTGCCACCACTTTTGTGATGCAGGGGTTTTTCACATCCCACCACTGCCACCAAACTAATAAACTGTGGAGACTGCAGTTCTACATCTGAATGGATAGTACTTGCATCTGTGTGTGTATTTACAGGGTTGGAGTGCCAATTACATATCAGTAAGGGCAAATAAATTGATGAGGAACTGGATATGAATAATAAATATAAATATTGGTTTATTGTTTTAACAAGCTAACAGAACTATATTGGTCTTTATTTTTGAACAGCCTATATTCCTCTTAATACATATTCTCCCTGCATATACATTCACTCAGCCTCACTCATAGCCATACACACTTTCCAGGCTCTCCTCAACACATCACATCTTTTATTCCCCCCTTTCAACAGTCAACCCTCTCCTCAACTGTCATTCTCTCTCTTTTCCAACTGTCATCCATGCTTAAAACATCCAGAAGCTCCCCCCCTTTCAGTTTCCTGCTGTAAGATTGGTTCCTGGAACATCCTACTCCCATTCGCTCATCCAGCCATCTGTCACACCCTCCCCCTTGAACCCGATCTTAGAAACTTGAGTATCTCACTGTGGTGCTTTTAATGACCATATCACAGATAAAATCACTCACATAAGAGCTGACGTAGATGACATTAATGGGATGGAATTTGATAATGGGATGTCCAGCAACTCTGTAAGTGGGATTATACTATACTATATCAGTTTCAATTTGTGAGAACTGCTGATGTGAATAAGCTGCTGGGGCAAGCAAATGGGGCAACCTGTTTTCTTGATCCCTGTCCCTCTTGTCTGGTTGTCCAGGGAGGAGATGCAATTAGATTTCAAATGCAATGTATTAATAATGCATCTCTCAGGTAGAGGAAATTTCCATAGTGTTTAAAAGAAGCAGTGCTTAGAACACTTCAGGAAAAGCCCTTCATAGATCCCATGGACCTTGTTACTTATAGGCCAGTATCTAATCTTCCTTTTTTGAACAAGATGATCAAGAAGGCAGTTGCCTTCCAAGTCCAAGCAGTCTGGAATAACACACAGTCTCTTGATCTATTTCAAACCAGCTTCAGAATAGGAATCAGAGTTGTGACTACTATGGTCACCTTAACACTGACAGAAGGAGCATGTTCCCGTTGGTGCTTTTAGACCTCTCGGTAGTGTTTGATACCATCAACTATGGTATCCTCCTGGAACATCTGTAGGGGCTGGGAATCAGAGGCACTGTGTTGCAGTGGTTCTGGTCTTACCTCACAGACAGGTTCCAGGTGGTGGTGCAAAAAAGGAGTTGTTATATGGCATACTGCAAGGTGGCATTCTATATCAAATCTTTTTAACATCTACATGAAACTGCTGGGAGAGATCATCTGGAAGCATGGGGCAGAATTTTATCAGTATGCTAATGCCACCCAAATATATTGCTGCATACCTTCAAAAATAGTCTTAGCTAAGGATAGCAAGTCTCCTCTGAATGAATGCTTGGAGGAAGCCATGAGCTGGATGAAGAAAAAGAAATTGAAACTGAATCCAGACAAGACAGAGGTGCTTACTATTAATGGTCCTAACTTGAGGTTGGAGGTGTGTCAACCAGTTCTGGATGGAGTTACACTCCCCCTGAAAGACCGCATTCACAACTTAGGAGGGGTCCTGGATCCATCTCTCCAAATGTCAGCTCAGATGGCCAGGAGTGCTTATTATCAACTTTGGCTGATATGCCAGCTGCACCCCTTCTTAGAATTTTAAAGCCTAAAGTTGGTGGTACACATGCTGGTAACCTCATGGTTGGACTTTTGCAAAGTGCTGTACACTGGGATACCTCTGTACCAAATTTGGAAACTCCAGTTAGTTCAAAATATGGCTGCCAGATTGGTTACAGGTACATCCAGGATTGAACACCTCATACCAATATTAAAATTACTGCACATGCTGCCAATTAGTTTCTGGGCAAAGTACAAAGTGTTGGTAATTACCTTTAAAGCCGTACATTGTTTGGGGCCAGGTCACCTGCAGAATTGCTTCCTCCTGTGGAATCCATTCCATATACTCATTTCCTCTGTATTTACTTCAACCAGCCAGGATTAGACAAACAACTGTCACCCAGATGACTTTTTTGTCATTGCTCCTAGACTGAGAAATGACCTGTTGGAAGAGATCTGACAGGTAAACATGGACTTGTTTATCTCGGATTGGCCTTTTTAGTCATCAGCGCGCTTGCAGAAAGCGCGGGATGAGTCCTTCCTGAATCTTCATTTGCGAAGACAAGCCAGAGATCTTCCAGCAGGTCTGCGCAGTCAATTTTAAACTATGAATTTTAAATTGGTATTTTAAGTTTATGGATTATTTTAATGTAATGTAATTTTAATGCAATAGTTGTTTTAATCCTATGTGTTTTAACCTATGTATTTAAATGGTTTTATGTTTTAGTTATATGTTATATTTTAATTCAAGTTATTTATAACAACAACAACAACATGCAAGCATGGTATAATGGTTTCAGCATAGGACTACAACTCTGGAGAACATGGTTTGAATCCACAATCTACAATGGAAACTCACTGAGTGGCATTCGACAAGTACCACACTCTCAGCCTGAGAGGAAGGCAATGGCAAACCCCCTCTGAACAAATCTTGCCAAGAAAATCCCATGATAAGTTCGCTTAAGGTTGCTACAAGTCAGAAATTACTTGAAGGCATACAACCATAACAGCAACAGCATGCAATGCAATGTAAGGTGATGAAAGCAAAGCACCCAGACATTACATGTCTGTGTTTTTATATGTATATGTTTGTATATCTATGTACACAGTAAGTAGCCTAAAAGATTACCAAAGAGCCAGCTCATTTCCCCATGTAAATAACCTGAAATTCCAATCCTTAAGAATGCTTAAACAGAGCATTGATGTTAAGTCTCCATGTTTGATTTTTACCACCATCACATGTTGAATGCTCAGGGGCCAGAAGACGACACTCAGACCCCAGACAGAATCCAGATTAGCTGACAAATGGCAGAGGACCCTCAGTCTAAAGAGATGGGGTGGGGAACCACACCTGATCCAATGTCCAAACCAGATCAATTTGCATTTCTATCAAAGCTGGGCTGTGGACACAGGAGACTAAAATAGAAAGCCATACCAGCAAAACAAGTGAAGTAAAGACTGATAGTCACAAAAGAAGATGAGGCAAGAACAGAGACTAAGGATGAAACTGTATAAGGATGAGGGATTGTAAGTGATGTCATCAACCAGAGAAGAACAAATCCATTTGTTAATATTTTCCTTTCCCTGAAAAATTATTATATTCAAAGAAGAACCTCCAGCTTTGTTGTTGTTGTTGTTGTTGTTGTTGTTGTTGTTGTTAGCAGCAGCACCAGCAGCAGCAGCTTTCTTTGTTTTTATGATTCAGAAAAAAAGCATCCTCTTCTCCATAGAATCATAGAATCATAGAATTGTAGGTTTGGAAGAGACCACGAGGGCCATCCAGTCCAACCCCCTGCCATGCAGGAAATCTTGATTAAAGCATCTCTGACAGACGGCAATCCAGCCTCCGTTTAAAGACCTCCAAGGAAGGAGACCCCACCACACTCCAAGGGAGTGTGCTCCACTGCCGAACAGCTCTTACTGTCAAAAAGTTCCTCCTCATGTTGAGGTGGAATCTCTGTTCTTGGACCTTGCATCCATTGCTCCGTGTTCCAGTCTCTGGAGCAGCAGAAAACAAGCCTGCTCCATCTTCAATGTGACACCCCTTCAAATACTTAAACAGGGCAATCATATCACCTCTTAACCGTCATTTTTCCAGGCTAAACATACTCAGCTCCCTAAGTCTCTCCTCATAAGGCATGGTTTCCAGTCCTTTCACCATTTTAGTCACCCTCCTCTGGACACGCTCCAATTTGTCAATATCCTTTTTGAATTGTGGTGCCCAGAAATGGACACAATATTCTAGGTGAGGCCTGATGAAGGCAGAATAGAGTGGCACTACTACTTCCCTTGATCTATACACTATACTTCTATTGATGCAGCCCAAAATTGCATTGGCCTTTTTAGCTGCCGCATCACACTGTTGTGATACCACTGGAGGCCCTAGCTGAGCCTAGACCCGTAGAGACTATCGATGGGCGGCTCCTGCGGTCCAGTCCTGTAACTCACCAGACCCTGTTGCTTCACTTGGAGATCCAGGGCCACGTCGAGGAGATCCAGTTCCTGTTGGCCGAGGTGCCTCACTTCCCTTTGGTCCTAGGGATGCCCTGGCTCTCCAAGCATGATCCACACATCTCGTGGGCCCAGCGGGAGGTTATGTTCACCTCCGAGTTTTGCCAGGAGCACTGTTGGCCAGAGTGGATCCCGGCAGCCATGGCAACAGACGCCAAGGAGTGCTCAGTGATGCTGCCCGAGAAATACTGGGATTTTGCCGATGTCTTTGACAAGAAGGAGGCGGATCGGCTCCCACCACACAGACTATATGACTGTGCCATTGACTTAATACCTGGGGCCCCGATCCCAGTGGGACGCCTCTACTCCCTCTCAGAGCCTGAACTGGTGGCTCTGAGGGATTTCTTAGAAAAGAACCTCAAGAGGGGGTTTATCCACCCTTCAAAGTCTCCTGCAGGCACCCCTGTGTTGTTTGTGTGGAAAAAGTGTGGGGAGTTACATCTCTACAATGACTACCGCACCCTTAACAGGATCACCATCAGGAACTGGTACCCCTTGCCGCTGATCCCAGAACTGCTGGAGCAGCTCCGCCATGCCAAGGTCTTCACTAAGTTGGACCTCAGAGGGGCCTACAACTTGGTGAGGATCAGGGCCGGGGATGAGTGGAAGACGGCCTTCCAGACATGGTATAGACATTATGAGTACACCGTCATGCCATTTGGCATCTGTAATGCCCCAGCCGTCTTCCAGCACTTCGTCAACGATGTCTTCCGGGACTATCTAGATCGCTTTGTGATCATCTACCTGGATGACTTTTTGATTTATTCTCCCAGACAGGCTGCCCATGATGCCCATGTTCGGGCCGTCCTTCAGCGTCTTCAGGAACACTGCCTCTGTGCCAAGTTGGAAAAGTGTGCCTTTGACCTCCGAGAGGTGGACTTCCTGGGCTACCGAGTCTCCGCTCAGGGGGTGGCCATGGACAACTCCAAGGTGGAGGTGGTGTTATCATGGCAAACTCCTCGCTGCCGGAAGGATGTCCAGCGGTTCCTGGGGTTCGCCAACTTCTACAGAAAATTCATCGTGGATTATGCAGCCCTGGCGAGCCCTCTTTCCCAACTGCTGCGGGGGGAAACCCGCTTTCAGTGGACACCTGCGGCCCAGAAGTCTTTTGAGGTCCTAAAGGAGAAGATCATGTCGGCCCCAATCTTGCAGCACCCTGATCCACAGACACCATTTGTGGTGGAGGCAGACGCCTCAGACGTGGCGATTGGGGCTGTGCTGCTTCAGCACGCGGGGCCCGAGGGTCGCCTGTTGCCTTGCGCCTTTTATTCCCGTAAGCTGTCTTCTCCTGAACGCAACTACACCATTTGGGAGAAAGAGCTGTTGGCAATTAAGGCCACCTATGACACATGGCGGCATCTGTTGGAGGGTGCAGCTCATCCCATCCGGGTCCACACCGACCACAGGAATTGGAGCATCTCCAGACGGCCCGGAAGTTGTCCCAGAGGCAGAAGCGTTGGTCCCTGTTTTTTGGGAGCTTCAATTTCCAGCTCCACTATGGTCCTCGGGCTCAGAATCGGCAGGCCGATGCTCTCTCCCGGAAGCCAGAGCACGCCACGAAACCAGAGGGGGAGCTTCGGTCCACCATTCTAGGCCCAGAAAATTTTGCTGCTGCTCCAAGGGAGGCTACACTGCTGGACCAGATTTGTGACCTCCAGAGCCAGGACCCGTTCGTGACCCAGCATTCAGTGGAGGGGGATGCCTCTCTTTTGAGTTCCGAGATGGCCTGCTCTACCACCGGGGCCGCCTTTATGTACCAGCAGGCCCATGTCGGGAGGTGGTCCTACAGTTGTGCCATGATGCCAAAACGGCGGGGCACTTTGGATTTTGCAAGACCCTGCACCTCCTCACCCGGGAGTTTTTTTGGCCTCGGGTCCTTGCGGAGGTGGTTCAGTATGTGGACACTTGCCCTATGTGTCGCTGTGCTAAGGATGATCCGGGGCGACCTGTGGGCTTTTTGCTGCCTCTGCCGATGCCTTCGGGGCCCTGGAAACTCATCTCGATGGACTTTGTCACGGACCTTCCCCCTTCTGCAGGCTGTACTACCATTTGGGTGGTGGTGGACCTGTTCTCCAAGATGGCTCACTTCGTACCTTGCACTGGCCTCCCCACAGCAAAGGAGACGGCCCGGATGTTTGTACAGCACATCTTCCGGCTCCATGGCCTTCCTGAGGGAGTAGTTTCTGATCGAGGAGCCCAGTTTACGGCCCAGTTCTGGACTAGTCTGCTGCGGCTCCTGGACATCGCGCCTCACCTGTCTTCAAGGCACCATCCTCAGTCCGAGCAAGTCAGAATGCACGAATGGGACACTGGAGCAGTACCTCTGCTGTTACTCCAGTTACCGCCAGGAGAACTGGGTCGAACTGCTGCCATTGGCAGAGTTCACCTACAACAACTCTGTGCATGCCTCAACCCAACAGACGCCCTTCTCTGCCACCGGCGGCTACCATCCACGGGGATTTCCGGCTGTGGCCCCTGGCTCGGCAGTCCCTGCGGCAGACCAGTGACTCCAGGAACGCCAGGCCGCTCAGTCCTTGCTACAAGAACAGCTTGAGGTGGCCAAGGAGGCATATAAGCGGGGTGCGGATTGTCATCGTCAGGAAGGTCCTCCTTTGCAGGTGGGGGATTTGGTCTGGCTGTCCACGCGCCATCTCCCGCTCCAGCGGCCGTGTCAAAAGTTGGATGCTCGATTTGCAGGGCCCTACAAGATCATGGCCCAGGTGAATCCCGTGGTTTTTGGCTCCAGCTTCCGCAGACATGGCGGATCCACCGAGTCTTCCATCGTTCCCTACTGCTTCCGGCTTTGGGGGTTCATCCCGACGCTGGTCCTGCACCCCCGCCTGATCTGGTTTTGGTGGATGGTGAACAGGAATTTGACGTGGCCCAGATCTTGGACTCTCGTCTCCGTTGGGGCCGCCTTCAGTATCTGGTCAACTGGGTAGGCTATGGGCCAGAGGACCGTTCCTAGAAAGATGCCTCCGATGTACATGTTCCCCGCCTGGTTCGGGAGTTTCACCACTGCTTCCCAGACTGGCCTCGTCCTCCTCCGGGTGCGGGGGAGGATGATGGGGGGGAATGATGTCATGGTCAGTCAGGACTCTGAGGACTCAGAAGGCGAGGAGGCTGAGCCAGTAGCAGAAGAGTTGGCTGAGTCTGAGTCTAGCCCTGAAGAACCCAGGGCTCAGCAGCCTAACCCTCCCCCAGCTCAGGGTCCAAGCCTGGGAGACATAATAGAGAAAGAGCAAGAGGTAGAAGAGCAGGTACCTACCTTTAGCCAAAGGTGAGCAGAGAAGGCGTGGCTTCGTCGTTCCCAGAGATTAAGAGACAGAAACTCATCAATCACCCCGCAGCTGGGAGTGGGAGCTGGGCCAACATAAGCAGCTGGGGGAGGCTGAGTTCCTTGTTTCAGGCAGTCTGTGTTACCTGGAGGAAGCCTCTGCCTGTGACTCTCCTGGAACCTTGCTATCTTGAGACTTTGGATATCTTGACCTTGGACTGCCTTCGTTGACCCACCTGCTGGAACTCTTTTGACCTTGGACTGCCTCTTCGTTCTGCACTCTCTCTGTGTGTGTACTTCTGACCCTGTAGGACTGCTACTGACAACACCAGGTACTGTGCTTTTCAACTGGGTGGTTGCCGAGCCGGGCTCCTTATCAGCTATTGAGTTGGCTTCTCAACACAGTGCCCCAAAAAAGGAGGCACGACCTGCCTCCTCGTCTCTGCTTGGAGTGGCTGCCTACACAGCCATGAGCCACCAAAAAACTCCTCTCTCACACACATACACTCTTTCTCCAACAGCTCCATAATCCTTCCTGCCCTCCTTCCAGCCCTCCAGCCTGCAATCTCTCCCTCTCCCAGAGCCAGAAGCTGCCCGCCCATATGCAACCTATCTTTCCCGTCACACTGTTCCTAGTGGCCCAAGGCAAAGAAGCCAGCTCACTGGAGAAACACCCATCTGAGATATTGCTCTTGCTTCCCCCTACTTTGCCACATTAGAAGGCACTTTTCTCTTCTCTACTTTTTCGTTCTTATCTCTGCTGTTTTACACACATCGGATTCTGAAGTCTGGACAGGAAGAAACTTTGTTCCCATTGAAGCTGTACACCAGGGAGAGAGTTGAAATACTGATTTTGTTAGAGGTACCAATAAATACAAGTTTTGGAAGTTGAAGGCTTTCATGTCCAGCCTCCATAGATTTTCCTTGGTTTTTTTTTCTGGGCTGTGAGGTCGTGTTCCTGAATAGTTTCTTTCTGACATTTTGCCTGTATCTGTGGCTGGCATCCTCAGAGAATGGTTGGGTAGGTGTATGTGTGGAGTTTATATGCTGTGAACCCCTGTTGGAGAGTATATGTAAATTTGTGTAATTGAATGATTAGTTTCTGAGTATAGAAATGCAAGGCTCATTAGTGTCTGTTTGGCTAATGGTTGGTTGATGGGCCATTATCTGCTGGGAATCTTCTGGGCTGCCCACTGCTACCCCATCTATCTGTTCGTAGAATTCGTTATCCCACTGGAAGTAGCTTGTGGTGAGGCAGTGTTTGAACAAGGCATCCCCCTGAGCCCAGTGATAGCAAACTTTTAGATGGAACATTTTGAAAAGCAAGCCCTGGAAACAGCACCAAAAGAGCCCACAACATGGTTCCGATATGTGGATGACACTTTCACCATTTGGAACCACGGAGAAGAAGATATGGTCTCATTACTGAACCAACTGAACAGCATCCACCCTAATATCCAATTCACGATGGAAAAAGAGAAGGAAGGAACATTGCCATTCTTGGATGTCCTAGTCATCTGCAAATGAAACCAATGGTCAGGCCACAAAGTATACAGAAAACCCACACACGGATAGATACCTACACAAAAACTGCAATCATCACCCAGGACAAAAAAGAAACGCAATAAAAACATTGGTACACTGTGTAAAAAGGATCTGTGAACCCCACTACCTGGAGGACGAACTGAGGCACCTAAACTGGGCCCTACAGGCTAATGGTTACTCCAGATCAGACATCACAAGAGCAGCCAGACCCAGAAAAAGCCACAGGAATGAAGAAGGAACAGCCACCCAAAGGGAAGGTATTTTAACCATACATCAAAGGAGTCACAGACAGAATAGGGAAAATGATGAGGAAACATAACTTCTAAACAATCTACAGATCAACCAAAAAAAAATCCAAGAAATGCTACACTCAGTGAAGGACAAAAGAGACCCTCTCACAGCTGCAGGAGTTTACTGTATACCATGCAGCTGTGGACAAGTTTACATAGGGACCACTAAATGCAGTGTGCAAACACAAATCAAAGAACATGAGAGACACTGCAGACTGGGACAGCCAGAAAAATCAGCAGTAGCAGATCATGTTATAAACCAATCTGGACACAAAATGCTATTTGAAAACACAGAGATTCTAGACCAGGCCAACAACTATTATGTCAGAATGCTCAAAGAAGCTATTGTAATCCGCAAACACCTGGACAACTTCAACAGGAAAGAAGAAACCTTAAAAGTAAATCTGGCTCCCAGTTTTGAAATACAACAGATTCAAAACTCAACACTTGCAAATGAATTCCATCCAGGGACAGGAGGATTCCCAGCAGATAATGACCCACCAACCAACCATTATCCAAACAGGCACTAATGAGCCTTGCATTTCTATACCCAAAACTAAGCATTTAATTACACAAATTTACATATACTCCCCAACAGGGGTTCACAGCATATAAACTCCACACACACAGCTACCCAACCATTCTCTGAGGATGCCAGCCACAGACACAGGAAAAGAGTCAGAAAGAAACTATTCCAGAACATGGCCTCACAGCCCAGGAAAAAACCAAGGATAATCTATAAATATAAGTTTATTTTACTGATAATTCATTTCTTTTCCTGTGAGTGTTGTGTAGGCAGGTCCCAGTGTACTGCTTTGCCCGGGTCCTATAATGCAGTTAAGACAGCCCTGGTGAGCTTCCAAAGGTCACCCAGTGGATTTCTGTAACTCAGGGGAGATTCAGACTCTGATTTCCCAAAGTCTTTGTTGAACACTGAAATCAGTATATAACGTTGACTCTCATAGTTCATTTCATAAAATCTTTACTCTCCACCATCACCATAAGCTAGCTGCTATCTCATAATCAATGCTGAAATATGATTCAGTTCCTAGTCCAGTCAATCTTTGTGCATGCGCTAGGAAGGGGATAACAACCTGTCTTTTGTCTCCTGCTACAAAATTGTGCACATAAGGAGATGAGGGATTGTCCACATCTCCTTGTGGATCAGCCCCTGACATTGACTACATAATTTGGGATTGCTCCCCACTCCTCTAACTAACATGTTTTCAGGATTGCCTTTTATCTCCCCACTTACGTTCTCCTTCTTGGTATCTGAACATGTGACACCTTGTAATTCTTTTGACGGCAAGTTTCTGGTTCTCCAAGGCCATGTATGCTCATGTAGGAATTGATGGCTGTCCTGTTGCATTTAAGTTGCTCAGGCACACAAGCCACCCAGAGGATAACATAGTACAGAGTGTGGAGAGATTGATCTGAAAATGGCAATTCAGGATGTAAATCTTTGCTTGTTCTCATTCTAACATGCAGGAATTAAGCCTTCCCAAATTCTCTCCCCCTGTCCCATGATATTTTGCATGTTTCTTTTTTCCCTAGGACTTTTGGTGAAAAAAATTATTTGTGCAAAAAACATTGGGTCCCCACCATTAATATTTTAGCACAGCAAACTGCGTATTTGCAATCATGTGCTCTATTATGCAGAAAACATTTTTGTGTACTACATCACATACAACTTGTGTGTGTGTGTTTTTACACAAACACAAAAAAATGGGGGATTGTCCAAATAGTCCACAAATGCAAAAACAAACAAACAAACAGAAACCCCTTGCAGAAGTTGACAGTGTCTCTATGTATGTGTGTGCTCATTAAGGATAAAAGTATTTCTGAGCATTCCTTACAACCCTAGTGGTAACACCAAAGTTACCAGTTTATTAAATATAAACGTAATTGGAAATGAAATATTCTACCAATTGAAATACGACATGTACACCAAGTATTTTTCCATTACATCATTGCAGAAAAGAAAAGAAAAACCTCTCCAAGCTAAGCATCCAGGCAAATGATGACTGTTGAATCTCTGAAAATGTAGTGCATTTCACATTAGGGATAACAAGAAGAGATAGGATAGATTAGAACATAAAAATAAAGCTGTTACCCTACTTGAAACTTTTTCTTTTGAGTCACGGAAAGCTATATAGGTAGAGCAATAGGTCAAAAGCCAGAAAAGAACAAAAGGAAAGTTCTTAAAAGTTAAACTTTCTCCATAATCACAGGAGGGGATGAAATAAGTGCAGGGAAAATACACACTTGACACACTGAGGGCAGTTTGGAGGGGTATGTGTGGAGGCATAAAATTAATCTTTGATCAAAATACAAGGCTGATGAGTTAGATCAGAAAATAGAAAAGCCAAGAATTCTTTTAAGTGTATGTCATTTCTTGAAATTATTACAGGAAAATTACGGTGTAATATAATTCTGAGGACTTTTTTTGGATGGAGAAATACACCGCAAGAAGGGTCGTCCCTCTTGCGACGCTGCTGCACTATGGGGGGGGGCATTTCATATGACACTGTCCCCCTGCTGATTCTGTTCCAGTACAGATCACAGCTCCAGCATCATCTTTGGCCATTTCTTAATCACGGAAGTTGACCATGATTAAGAAATGGTCAAATATGATGCTGGAGCTATGATCTGTACCGGAACAGAATCGGCAGGGGGACAGCGTCATACGAAACGCCTCCCCTGCCACGCAGCAGCTTGCAAGAGGGACAAATCTTCTTGTGGTGTATTTCTCTGTCCAAAAAAGTCCTAAGTTAGATTTTTGTGATATTGTGACAAATTAAAGTTAACTAACAAATAGTGCAACTATAATTGGTGAATATTATTTATTATTTTGTAATAATTATATGCACTTTACAATTAATAATATCATGTTTATTTATTTCATTAGTATTTTTTAGTTTGTTTTTTACAAAAATATTTCCAAAAAAATTACAAAAAAATTAATTAAAAATACCTGCATACAAAATATTTTTTCTGCAGACAATAATGGCTCAACCAAAGAAAATATGTAGACAATATAATATTGAATATTTGTAATATGGCTTTATTGAGTCGCCTGTAAACAATACATTACCAATGTGCCTGATTTGCCAGAAAGTTTTATCAAACGAAGCTATGAATGCTTCCAGACTACAAGAACATTTGACTAAAATTCATGGTGATAAAAAAGATAAGGATTTATCTTATTTTCGAACACTAAAAGAAAAATTTATCAAACAACCGACACTCGCAAAACTCTTTTCAGCCACAACCACACAAGATAGTGATGGCTTGCTTGCTTCTTACAATATTTCATTAATGATTGCCAAATCAGGAAAACTTCATAGTATTGGTGAAGAACTAATTATACTGGCTAGAAGTGAAGTAATACGTACTGTGCTACACAAGCCAGCATCTGATATTATCAAGAAAATTTCATTGAGCAATAATACAGTGCAAAGAAAAATTGATGAAATGACTCAAGATGTTGAAGATTCATTGTGGGGCTATTTAAAAACATCTCAGTTTTCTATTCAACTTGATGAGTCAACTTTGTTAGGAAATGAAGCTTTACATTTAGCATACGTGCAGTTCACAAAGGAAGAACAAATTTGCCAAGAATTATTATTTGCTAAATATTTGCAAACTGATACTACAGGAGAATCAATGTTTCATGCATTGGATGAGTTTTTTTAAAGAAAAAGAAATACCTCTGAATAATATCTTAACAGTAGCCACAGATAGTGCTCCAGCGATGGTAGGGAGCTACAGAGGTTTTCTTGCATATTTAAAAAAGGAGGTGCCAAAAGCATTCACATTGTACTGCATCATCCATCGTCAACTTCTATTTGCCAAAAATTTAAGTGCACACCTATATAAATCATTACAATATGTAATTAAAGCTATCAACACAATCAGAAGCAAATATTGAATAACAGATTATTTAAACAGCTTTGTATTGAAAACGATGAAGAATTTAATCATTTGCTGCTTCATACAGAAGTTCGTTGGTTGTAAAAGGGTGCCTGTTGTTTAACTCAGTGTTGGAGGTTCTTGAAAGATAAAAATGATGCTTTACTATCCGATTTAATTCAATCCAAAAGTGAGATTGCTTACTTGACTGACTTGTTTCAAAAATTTAATGAAAGTAATCTTCAGCTTCAAGGTGATGAACTGAATTCAATAAAAACAAAATCTGTTATTTCTGCATTTGTGACAAAACTTCTTCTGTACAAATGAAATTTTGGATGAGGGGAATTCAGCCAGTTTCCAAATTTGTCAGGAGCAGGAAAAAAAAAGAAGATTAAGACATACTTTCTTATTGTGAGCACTTGGATGCTCTCCATTCAGATTTTAATCAACAATTTGATGATATTTTGAAAATGAACATACCTTGATTGGATTTTGGATCCTTTTTCAAGTGCAAACACAGAAGAATCTCCACAGTTACATGAAGAACTGATGGAAGTAACTACAAATGATGAATTGAAATTTAAATTCAAAAGTGGCTACCAACAGTTATGGCTGCAAAAGGAGATCCCTATGGCTTATCCTGAAACATGGACTGTCATTCAAACGTTCTTAATTGCATTTCCTCCATCATATTTAGTGGAACGTGAATTCAGTGTGGTAACCAATTTATTAACAACAACAACAAAAGAAACCAATAGCAAATAGTCAATTGCAGTGATTTAAGATTACTGCTGATGAAAATAGAGCCAAGTATTACTAAATTGGTAGCAGCATACTAGGTTCATCCTTCTCATTAAGATGATTTCGAATGTTTTAACTTTTTTTGTATTACCTTTCTATTCTGAGTTCAATATTTTCATAATTTCAAACTTCAATGTTTCTAATTTACACCTTTCTTTACTATATTTTACGGAAAAGGTAGAAACATTAATACATATATCCTTCTGTTTAATTGCTATTAAAATTTTTAAAATATTAACTTCCAGGGGGTGCTGAGTAATATTTTTTTTCTGGAAAGGGGGCGGTATGCCAAATAAGTTTGGGAAGCACTGATCTAGATTTTTCTTTTTTGCTCAATGTTCCTGCCAGCGATCACTATGATGTGTCTTTCCCAGAGACTTTAGCAGTCCCATTTTAAAATGTGCAGCATCCTAGTTGCTGCCAAGTATGCAGGTTGTATGGCAGGTTCAATATGACACTATCCATGGTGGGTTGTTGTTGTAGTTGTTGTTATTGTTGTGAGTCTTCGAGTCATTTGCTGATAGACCCAGGAAATAATGAGATGGACACATATATTGGGTTAAAATAGGGTCACTTTATTTAAGCATTTCTGAGGAGATCTGCAATAGGGGAGCAACCTAGTGTGGGAATTACTAGAGCAGGAGGTCATCTCCCTGACCACCTCCCCAACTTCCCTTGGGTGGAAACATCTGAACCCCAGGGACAACCCATAAACTGGGTTAATCCCCAGTCGTTCCACATCTGGAAGCTGACCCAAAAGTCCCTTACCCAAGACACAGGACTTAAGGAGAAGGTTTATCTCTCAGGCCAGCCCCAAAGGAGGTCCCTTTGCCCATCCCCCAGCTTGCACAACCTAAAGGGGTAGTTCCAGATCCCCCTTTCACCCCCAAATAGGGGAGGTGCCAAGGTGCTCACTGATCTACCAAATCTCCCCCTTTCCCTGACAGGTGACTGCCTATTTAAGATGTCATACAAAGCTAATTGTCAAGTCCACATCCACAGTGTGGGCAAGGCAAAAAGACCCCAGGTAAAAGGGCAAAAATTCCTACCTGGCCCCATAGTGCCCAATTACATCACAGTGATTCAGTGGCATGTAGGTGGGTTGAACGACAAAGAAAGAAGAAGAGCCGGGGTGACGGTGCCCTAAATTGGCTCCAGCTCTTCCCCCAGCTCTCTGAACTGTGGCACATTTGCCCCAGCCAGAACCTCCATCTTTGCTCCTGTTCCTCATCAAAAGCGCCCACTGTGGCACAGCTGTGCTGGTCATGTGGACCTGAATTTTGACTTATGGTGACCCTAAAACAAACCTATCCATGGTTTTTCTAGGCAGAATTTGTTCAGAAGAAACTTGCCCTTTTCTTACTCCAAGGTTGAGAAAGTGTGATTTGCCCAAGGTCACCCAGTGGGTTTTCATGGCCAAGTGGGGATTTGAGCTCTGGTTCCCAGTGTCCTAGTCCAACATTCAAACCACTATACTACACTGGCTGTCTTCTGAATAGTGGTAATAGCTGTGGTTATTGCATATGCCCAGAGCTGATGGTTGAGAACGTTGTTTAGCTTACTTTAGATAAGAAGCAGCCAAAAGACTGAAAATTATCTTCATAAATTTAATGGAAAGACTAGATTTTAAAAAAAATAATAGGGAAAGTGAACTAACAGATCCCACATTCATAAAGATTGCACTGCACTGTTTCATTGTTCCCTGCCTCCCACCCCATATTTCTATTTTTCTTATTTATATTAGGTAGGTTCCCTATTATCTGAAGGAAAGAAAATCAGTCCATTTATTAATTTTTTTTATTTCTGTCTTGTTTCTGAGTGTCAAACTAGATATCATGGGGGATGTATATTCCCTGTAACTAGCACATTTTCGCTCCAGTGATAGCAGATAACATGCTTCAGCATGCCTTAGAAAAGCACATGCTATGACAGACATCTTTCTGCACTTGAGGGAAAGCCTCTTCTAAATATGTGCTCAGTGTTTCATAGAATTTTACCCTTAGCAGTCTTGGTTTTCCTTAATTTCTGTCAGGTGTCATCTTTAATGTTTTGTAGATACTGTGTATTAGGGGAATGTTCACTTGTATGTATGTTCCACCCAATTTAAAAATCAGCCTGAAAATTCATATTGAAATATTTTTTAATATATATCTTTTTCTCAAAGTACAAATTTCTAATTCTACAAATTTCTACAATTCTACAAAATTTAACAAATTTCCTCATGTTTAAGAATGCCTTTTTATATAATGTTCTACTGACTACTATGTCAGAACATTCAGGGAACATGGAAGCTGGATGATAACTAAGTTCTAAACCATATATTAGTCCAGGAGGTATGGATTAGGTCATTCTGTAACACCAGATAATCACCCTGAATACCCCTGATCTCATTTGATTTTTGGAAGCTAATCAGGGTCAGGACTGATAAATATTTCCTGAGGAGGCTACAAAGGATTCCCAGGAAACTCCAGGTACAGCTATGAAAAAATCTTACCTCAACCATATTTAGAACACCTTCCTATGTGTGTGTGGTATTTACAAAGATCAAGTGTCTGAATGTAGTACTTTGTCTGAGCATGTGTGTCTGTGTGTTTGTGTGTGTGAGAGAGAATCATTCTCTTGGGATTTTGTGGCACACAGGTAAAACAATAAACAACTTAAAATAATTCCAGGTTAAAACAAGAAAATAGCATAAACAAAATAATCACATATTAAACCCGACACACAGTTAAAATGGCCTAAAATGTGTCAACAATTAAAAACTATTTACTAGAGACAGAACAAAAAATGGTTTTTTAAAAAAGAAATTTTCAAAGAATTTCTCATAGGTGGGGGGAAATAAAAAAATTGCTCTTTGCTTCCTTTGAGAAGAAAATTAGCAAAAAAAAAAGAGAGAGAGAGAGATCTACCATACAGATGGACATTTTCCCATAAATTAAGTCCCAAAGGTTTTAATAAAAAGCCCATATCTTGACCAGCAGAAGAAAGAAACCAATGTTGGCACCAATCAAACTTCTAATGGAAAGGCTTCCTACAACTGGGGTGCAGCAATCAAGAAGGCCCTCGAGCATATTCTACCATCATATTGCTCCCACTAATGGTGCACAGAGGAGGGAGAGTTATATGAGGTCATACTGAAAGCAATGATTGTGTCTCATTTTTTTCTGAAACTATTAATCCAAATGTGATGCTATTAAACCACCAGATAGAGTAATTTTCACTGCATGGGTGATGTATTTTCTGTATTTCTAGGCATTGCACAACCATTAATATGAAGCAGAAACAGAACAGTCATTGAGTTCTTGACCAAAGAAGGGTGTACTGGTGCTGACATCCACAGAAGGCTCAGATATGGGTACGGCAAGGAGACAACTGATGAGAGTAATGGGCAAAGATGGATGAAAAAGTTTAAAGAAGGCAAAGCCAGTGTTGAAGACAAACCATTAACAGCACTCACTGATGAAAACCAAAACAGGGGAGGTGACATGATTTGCACAGACTGGTATACGACTCTCTCAGAGGTTTTTGAGGAACTTAGCCATGGTCACAGTGCTGTTGAGCAGATTATCCACAACACTGGATACAGGAAAGAATGTGCCAAGTGGGCTCCTAATCAATTAACACCTGATTTGAAAGAGAGGTGATTGCACCTGTGTTTGAAACAGTTGGCAACATTTGAACTCCAGGAGGACACCTTTTTCAGGAATATTTGCACTGGTGATCAGACCTGGGCATACCTGTATGATCCAGAGACCAAGAATCATGCCATGGAGTGGTGGCACTCTACGTCCCCTAGACCAACAAAATTCAAAAGCCATTTAGAACAGAAGATTATGGCGAATGTCTTCTGGGATGACAAGGGATGATTTTGCTTGATTTTCTTGAGCATGGGATAACAATGAACAACAACTGCTACATTGCATCACACTGGAAACTTCAAAAAGCCATCTGTAAGAAAACACCACAAGAAACAGCTGAAGGCAACCCAGTTACACCATGATAATGCATGATCCCACACTTCTTTGGCAACTTCACAAATGGGATGGTCAGCAGTGCCGCATGTACCTTACAGTTCCAATCTAGTGCCCTTGGACTTTCATTTGTTCAGTCAGTTGAGGGAAAGCCTTCAGGGATGGCACTTCGGTGATGTAGACAAAGTGGAAGATACTATCAGAAATTGGACCAGGGAGTGCCTGAACGAGTTTTTCTAAAGTGGATTTGATGAGTGGATTCAAAGGTGGTGTAAATTCATTGTCACTGGTAGATAGTATTTTGAATCGTACCATGGTGTAGGCAAAGAGCTACTTTATACATGTACGTAGTTGCACATGTGTCATATTGTTAATAAATGAGTTATGACCTGATAGACATTACTGTCAGTATGACCCTCATATATAGAGAGAGGCACTCCTTCAAGTATTGAGGTCCCAAGCCATTTAGGGTTTTAAATGTCATAATTTCACAAATTTCATAACTGAATCTCATGAACTTCATAACTTGAAAGACTTTGTCTGCAGATGGCACCAACTTTGTTAATAAAGTGGCTTGATCCATTTCCATTGGGAGATTATATGGCAGTTATCCTGATATTTCTAGGCAAGGAGTCCATGACAGAAATAAGAAATACATTTGAATGATTTAAAAAAAAAAAACCCTCTGGAATATGGTAATATAGAGATTGTTAACAAGAAGGATTGTATTGCATGTAAATAAATGTGATCTCGGGATTATACTTTGCCCAGACCTTATTTTTAGCTTTGCTGACATCAATATGCTTTTATGAGAATATATTTAAACAAGTAAAGATTATAGGCTCACTTGAGGCCTATTGCCTCCAGAATCCAAATGTACTGTACTTGAAAAGAATAGCCAAATGCAATCCTCACTGAAAAAGGACATTTGGTTTAAAAGTCCTTAGTTTCTCATTCCTCCGCGAGGCACTTAAAATCTTCAAAGCACTTTTAATAATTCCTCCCTGAAGACTGCCTGCAATTGCTGAAAGACTAGACTTGGATTATAGAGGAACTACTGAGAATTGAATTGGTTAATTCCAGAAGTATGTGTTCATGGTGGGAAAGGAAAATCTGCACTGAAAAGGGTGATTAAGAGTGCAAATTTACTCAGTAGTGAGTCCAAGTGGATTTCATGTGCCTTACTTCCAGGAAAGTGGGCACAGAATTGAAGTCTAAAGAAAAGAAGAGAAAGAGTAATGTCCCAAAGGAAAAGGCATATATAGTACTTGAAATTATATGTATGGTGCTAAACTTCATTCTGTGATTTCCCAAAATCCTTGTTCTAGAACAACAGGAGACAACCACTCACATGTACACTCAGGTTTCACACAATCACACAATGCTAACAAAAGACAGGAGGAAGTATTTGGATAGAGGAATAGTTTTTAGGTTAATGGGCTACACTACACCTGTCCAACAAGGAGTGGTTTGTGCAGAGAAGAATACTCAGACTGAATGCTGAAGTCACACAGAAAACAAGCAGAGTGATGGCGTGTATGGAAACTGTGCAAATTTTGGTTGTGTTTTGGAATAATATTTATACTCAATATTTACCATTATGGATGTTTCAAGTGGAGTACAATGTTTGA
This sequence comes from Gambelia wislizenii, assembly GCA_030847615.1. NCBI lineage: Eukaryota > Metazoa > Chordata > Lepidosauria > Squamata > Crotaphytidae > Gambelia > Gambelia wislizenii. The sequence goes on from JAUMIR010000004.1 coordinate 155,572,233, forward strand.
ATGAGTTTCCCAGAGTGAAACAATTGATGCTCCAGCTACGTTGATAACTATTAATGGCTGAAACATTAAGACCGATGGTTTTCAGGCAACCTCTGCTCTGTGTGTAGGACAGGTGTGAAGGAAAACCATTTGCAGAGTAATGGGTGTTCCGGTCACTTGATTGTTTAGCATATGACTCACTGACAGGTGTGTCCAGGAGAATTAGCACATTCTACCCTAACTACAATTTGAGGGGGCTCTGCATAATTACTGCCCGGGTGTGTCTGGAAATTTCCAAGACCTGTTCTTAGGTTTTGAACAAACCTCTACTCGTCCGTATATTTGGCCTATCCTGGTCTACTGCTAACCACATGAAATGCCAATAAAAGCCAAATAATGAAATATTGCCAATTAATGAATTATTGGAAGGGAGGGGATGTCAGGGTATGTAACAATCTATTAACTAGACTCAAGCTAAGTAGATCCATTCAAACAGTTGCTCAATAGGACATCAGTACTTCATAAATTCCATTATCTTAGTGAGTCTACCTTTGTTGGGGCTAGCAGAAAGACTTAGGTCTTTTGTCTATATCCATTTGTTAGATCCAACTACAGTAGACCCATTAAACACGTGGAAACTTGTTAAGCCAACACTTAGGTTCCATTGATTAAATGAGTCTACTGTAATTGGAACTAACAACTGAACTTTAGGCCTTGATATATATTGTATTGTATTTTCTTTGATATATCATCGTAAGAGAGTCTTCATCCTTAAAGGTGTTGGAACCAAGAAGAAAGTGATTAGTGAGAGGAGGAGCCTAAATAATGCCTGTACTTTGTTTCACCTCTCTGTATCTTTCTTTGATCTATGTACTTAAGAGTTTTTCATTCCTCTTACCTGTTAAGTTTACTTCCCCATTCTTGAAGAAGTTAGTCTCTTAGGAGATTATCACACAAGGCTACTATTCTGGAATGACAGCAAGGTATTTGCAAATTTGGTGAGTACTTATCACACGATGCCATGTTTATCCTGTTGCTGGTTTGCATTCCACTCATTTATGTAGCACACCTCTTCATTGACAGGGAAAACACGTAAATGGCTCTCAATTCTGCTCCTATGCCAGTATTTCCCCTAATTTGAAAGAGTCCATCTGCAGCAGTGCCAAGATGATGGAAGTAATGTGGCATGAGGGTGTGTGATCCTCCTCCTTACCCCCTCTCCCTCTCTACCCTCCCCCCTTGCAAATCTACTCCATTCTACTCCATGCAGGTGCAGGGGGTGATATGCAGGTGGAGTTATGGTGACAGGGCAGAAAGCAGATTGTGCCACCATGGATCACCAAATCAGTGCTAACATGGAAAAGTGTGATAAAGATTGATGCAAAACTGGTATGCTTGCACAATTAAAGTAGCACAATTGCTGTGGGACAACAGGCTGGGGTGAGAATGTCCACAGCTCCCTTTGTTTGGGAAAGGAACACCCATGGAGCTCCAATGAAGGCTGCTAGCTTACCCACACACACAACAGCCAACTTTCAAGATCTCCTGCAACCAAGTATAGGTTAATATCTTTTGTCTCTCTCCTTTCCTATTTCAAGATGGATTTCCTGAGACAACATACACAAGGTGTGTTTTTCTTCCTTTTTACCTTACAGTATCATCCTGATTATTTACTCCTGTTTCTACCATACGTTCATATTGCACCAGCCCTGCTGTACTCTGCTTTATATAAATACCAAATAACCTTACAAAAGGGGCCCTGCAAGTGTTTTAAAATAAAATCAATTCATTTTAAATGACCACCAGCCATAACAAATGGATATTGAAAAGCACTCATAACTTAATATGAACTTACCTCCACAGCAACCTTTTGAGGCATTACATTCCTATGGAAATCCCAGTTGTTTCAATCAGTCTTGAGCCTGTTCTGTCCAGGCTCAACAAAGTTTCAAGTGTTTCTGTGTGTGTATTACTTACTGCACCTGCCATACACATGGACCAATGAGAATATCACACTATACTATTATAGCACTTTTATTCCACTTTAACTACTATGGATGCCTCCTGTGGAATCCTGGGATTTGCAGTTTAGGGAGGGGCATTTAGAACTCTCAGCAAGAGAGCTCTTAGGCCTCACTAAACTACAAACCCCAGAATTACACAGGAGAAAGCCATAGCAGTTAAAGTGGAAGAATAGCACTATAACAGTATAGTGTGATAAAGTCCCAAATCGGTAGCATCAGGCTCACATGTTACTCATATCAGAACTGAGACAGGACAGTAACAGCAACAGAAGTATGGAATAAGAGAAGACTAAGAGGGAAATTCCTCATTAGGGCCAGCTTATGGGTCAGTACAAGAGAGTCCCTCATTTCACTGATGTGAGATGATATGCTCCTCTTGATTTGGAACATAGCTTACCAGAGGAAACCAAGATAAAGGAAAGATAGTCACAAGTTCTAGTTTACAGAACTTCTGTCAGATACAATCAGCACATTTTCTTTCAGTCTAGAAAACTGTTTTGATTTTTAAGCATCCAATTTTCCCCATAGCTATGAGGTTTGGCTTTTGTAGTGCTCATAGAACTCTAATTGCCCTAGTGATACATAATATCCAAGATGTATAGCATAGTTCTGGACTTCATCCTTTCAATGAGGTGAGACTTAAAAGTGTTGATAGGCACAATTAAGGTCAGATAATGAAGCAAGACATTACAGCTTCCAGGTTCCCTGCACACCTGCTGTGTAGCTGACATTGCCATCCTGCTGGCTTGTCAAGCAGCTGAATGGTGTTACCCTCTAGGTGCCCTGTGCACCTGTTTACAATTTTTCACCACATATATCACCAGAGCTTAATCAGGAAATAACATTTTCTTGTCGGCCTTTTTTCTTTCTTTCTTGAGAGCGCACACACACACATACCAGTGTGCCCAATCCAAAACACAGCAAAGCCAATGGGAATCTTTTCACTGACATCAGCGATTGTTGGAATGGGTCCTTTGCTGATCTTTCTGCTCTGGCTAATTAATCCTCTTTATTAGCTACTCCCCAGGTTTTAGTCCTCTTCCTCATCACTTCATGCCACTGCATATTATTCTTGTCTTTTCAATATTAATTGTTTCTCAGCAAGTCCATCCTGGAGTACTTTAAGATTAAATTCTTCCTCCCTCCAGATACTTACTTCATTCTCTCTGCTTCTGAGGACAGGGAATTGGGATGTGCCAGGTGTGGGCCAGACCAATTAAAAAACAAATCGGTGCTAACTGATGGATAATCTCCATAAAAAAATCTCAGGCAATGGTACCAGATGCCTGGGGAAAATTGTCATTGACTAAATATTCTGCCTGCTAGTTCAGCTTGACATCTCTGGATTGTGTAGATACCATACAAACCTCATCCTTGTACTTTTGCCCTTGAAGAACAGTAGAAGAGTTTTGTTTGGAGAGGACACACAGCTGCACTTTTTTGCTTCTTTACAGAGGTTAGAAATTTCATAGCTATAAACCAACACTTGCTCATTAGAACATAGATATTGTTGCAAGTGTTCTGTGTTGGACATGCGGAACAACCTTCTCTCAAGGCATACATTGCAAGCCAAAGCTGTTTTATCTAGCAAGTTGTCTAGACCCATTTCACACTGGCTTCAGAGCAGGATGTGGAATTGAGACAGCTATGGTCACCTTAGTGGATTATTTTCACCTGAACACTGACAGGGGAAGTGTGTCCCTGCTGGTGCTTTTGGACCTCTCAGTGGCATTTGATACCATCAACCATGGCATCCTTTTGGAACTCCTAGAAGATTTGGGAATCAGAGGCACTGTGTTTCAGTGGTTCCAGTCCTATCTCTCAGGCAGGTTCCAGATGGTGATGCTTGGGGATAGCTGCTCTTCAAAAAAAGGAGCTGTTTTATGGCATACCACAAGGTGCCATTCTGTCCCCAGTGCTATTCAATATCTACATGAAACTGTTGAGAGAGGGTACCTGGAGGCATGGGGTGGGCTGCTATCTGTATGCTAATGACACCCAGATATATTTCCCCATGCCTTCAAAAACAGCCTCAGCTAAGAATAGTGCATCGCCTCTGAATGAATGCCTGGAGAATGTAATGGGTCGGATGAGGAAAAACAAACAAAAGCTGAATCCGAAAAAGACAGTAAGAGGTGCTTACTGTCAAGGGTCCTAACCTGGGGTTGGAGGTATGTCAACCCGTCCTGGATGGGGTTGCACTTCCCCTGAAAGACTGTGTTCACAGCCTGGGAGTCCTTCTGAATCTGTTGCTCCAAATGACAGCTCAGATAGATGTGATGGCCAGGAGTATTTACTATCAGCCTTGGCTGTTATGCTAGCTGCCCCCCTTACTAGAGTTGGAGGACCAAAACATGCATGCTGGTGACCTCAAGGCTGGATTTTTGCAATGTGCTCTACAGCAGGCTGTACCAAGTTCAGGAACCTCAGTTGGTTCAAAACATGGCAGCCGGATTAGTCACTGGTACACCCAGGAGTGATCATATCACACCAATATTAAAATCACTCCACTAACTGCCAATTAGTTTCTGGGAAGATACAAAGTGTTGGTCATTACCTTTAAAGACCTACATGGTTTGGGGCCAGATTACCTATGGGATCGCCTTCTCCCATATAATCCACCTTGTACACTTAGGTCCTCTGGGGAACATTTGCTCCAGTCACCAGGACTAGATTGGCAACTTTCACCAAGAGGGCTTTTTCTTCAGCTGCCTCTAGACTCTGGAACTGCCTGCCGGAAGAGATACAACAGCTGAATATGCTGTTTGAATTCACATCAGCACTAAAGACCAGCCTCTTCTGGTAGGTATATCCAGATAATTTTAAAATGTGAATTTTAAATTGTGTGTTGATTGTTTTAAAATGACTTCATTTTACTTGTTATTTTAAACTTATATATGTTTTAATTGATATGTGCTTATTATTATTATTACTATTATTAGTATTAGTATTATTGACGCCCCCTTGTCGTGGGAGAGAGGCTTGCGTACCCTAATGATGTTTTGAGCTATGCTGGCGGTGGCATAATAGCCACCGGTAGGGTCTCCCATGCCAGACAGGTCAAAACTGAAGGGTCTGACAAAGAGCATCAAAGGGCAGGATGGGCTCTCTAGCCTTGTGGCAACCGTCCTAGGAGAAGGAAAACTCCAATCCCAAACCCGGGCAGATGGTGCTCGTCCAACCCTGTAAGGTCAACCATCTAAGAGAAGGAAACTCTAATCAAACCTACGGCCCGAGGACCTCACTGCCACGTCCATGCTTGCAAGGCCACGGCAGATGAATCTCTGGTTTAAAGGGGGAGGCCAGTTCTGTGCTCGCTGCGCTCCACCAGAAAAATCCATTGCACAGGCTCGAAGGACAAATCCATTAGAACAGCTTTTGATGGCTGGTGTGTGCTAACTGCACATTCTGCCTGTGAGGGTGGAGGCCAAAGAGAAACAGTTGGGAAGTTTGGAGTTTTACAAAAGGTTGAGTTCTTTTACATTTGTAGTCATCAAAGGCTACAACAGTTTTTGGTTGAAAGATTAGCACTTTGTCTGGCTGCTTGACAGCTCTCCTATGATCAATTTATAATTTGCAAATAGAAGAGAATTTTGATGGGTTCACTTTTTGAGAAGAGCTTTTCAAAATTCATATTTTTTCATATATTTAATGGCAACAACTTGGGTTTTTTTAAAAAAATGTGGGAGAAAATCAAACTGGCAGATTTGTCCATCCAGGTGGAAGACTTTGTCTACTTAGAGCCTTATCTCACTGCACTGCTATGGCATGATGATTCCACTTTAACAGATATGGCTGCCTCCCATGGAATTCTGGGATTTGTAGTTTAGTGAAGCCTAAGAGCTCTCTAGCTGAGGATGATAAATGCCACTCCCTAAACTGCAAACCACAGGATTCCACAGGAGGCTGTGCCTTCTTAATGCATGGGCATGCTGGGCACACTGGGCATATAGGGCAGTTGCCTGGGTGGGGCACGAGCATAGGGGCCCCATGCTAATTTATGCACAGACCAGAATTTAATACTCATTTTCTAATCTCCCACCTCAACATTCAAATCTCCTGTTAACTCAGAAAAGGAGAAAAATTACAAAAGGAGAGTAGGCATTTCTGCATCCACAAGAATGAGGAATGGGGAAAATAAAGAGAACAGAGAGGAGGAGGGAGGAGAGGAGAGGAGAAGGAGGGATGGGTGGGTGGAGGGAGAGTTCTGACTGAGGAGCAAAGCAAGGGAAGCACCAGGGAAATCCTGCCAGAAGGGGCAGAAAAGCCAAGCAGTGGCTGAGAAAGGGAGGCTCAACCCACCTCCTTGGCTCTGCCTGGAGCAGCTGTCTGTGCAGCCATGAGCCACCAAGCAAATCTTCCCTCTTTCACACACACACTCTTCAACAGCCCCATCAAGAGGGTGCCTCCTTCCAGTCCTCCAGTCTGCACTCTCCCCCCTCCCAGAGGCACCCACACCTCTCATTCTATTCCCACCATTCCCATTGGTCCAAGGCAGAGGCGCCAGCTCGCTGGGGAGATGCCCCTCCCTTCCCATATTGGAAGGCACTTCTTTCCTCTCTCTCTCTCTCTCTCTCTCTCTCTCCCTCCCCCCCCCCATTATCTCTGCTGTTTTACACATCAGGGATTCTGAAGTCTGGACAGGAAGGGACTTTGCTCCAACTGGTTTTGTTGGAGGTACCAATAAATATGAGTTTATTTTATCATTTTTTTTATTCCTATGAATGGTTATGTAGGCAGGGCCCAGTGCACTGCTTTGCCTGGGGGCCTATAATGCTGTTAAGATAGCCATGACAAGAGGTGTCCATAGAATTTAAAGTGGAATAATAGTGCTAAAACAGTGTAGTGTGATAAGGCCCTTAGCTTTTACAAGTTAATGTTTGAATCACTGAGTATTCAACTGCATTTGTGGTATTGAACTGATGTAAGTCTCTCTCTTTTTTTTTCCTGAGAGGCTTCTCATCCTTCACAGCTACACACAAGTCAGGTAGAGAATGTTAGCTATACCAATAAAGTTTGACCATTGGAGTTGGTTGACGATTTGTTCAGTTTGTTATTTTGATAAGCATTTACAAACATTTGCAAATTCCTTCATAATTCAAGAGAAATAAGTTTTTTTAAAAAACCATGTGGGAGGAAGGAAAATAGTGTGTGTATGTGTGCGCGCACTTTCCAGTTCCTTGTTAACTTATGGCAAGCCAAGGAATTTCATAGAGCTTTCTTAGGCAAGGAGTACTCAGAGATGGTTTACCATTGTCTTCCTCTTAAATATAACTAACAAATCCTGGTGTTACTTCATGGTCCCCCATCCAAGTACTAACCAGGGCTGACCCTACTTAGTTTCCAAAACAAGACAGAATCTGGTGCCTTCAGGGTATTTAGGCTTCCACAGATATTTAGAGATAAATACTGGATATACTACTAACATTCTATATACCTATAGGATTTCTTTTTCTTTTTTATTTACCAAAAAGCATTGTATTAGGTCCAAGGAATAGAATCCAGCAAGTATCAATGCATCCATGACAGATTAAAAGAAGGCAGTGGGAAAGCTGTGCAAATGTATTTTGTAATTTTGCAATGGAAAGTGGCAATCAGTGTGAGACTTTGGGACCTGGGTCAATAATAAGGAAGAGAAAAACATTGGACTAAATAAAAGACTCAGAAGAACATTGTCAGGAACCACATCAGATAGTGAAACTTTGGGTTTTAAAAGGTGCTGATATGAAATGTGTGTGAAAGACTCCATAACAATGGAAAGTGGTGGCAAATTGGTTACATTCCTCTAGGAAGATTTTTGGCCACATATATAGAGGGTAAAGTTCCAGAGTTCATCTGGGCTCAGTTCCAAAATAAAATGAAAATCTGCTGGACCTGTTGACACTGGATTAGTAACTATGAACTCAGTGTTAAACAGCTGAATAATGAGGATATCATAAGGATGTTTTTCATCTAGATGGTCTGCAGAAAGTTTCTGTAGCAAGATGCAGCATAGGACTTGGCAGTACAGACCATGATTATATTTTATATTGCAAATATAAAATATATGGCTTCATTTTCAAGGCATTTTCCAAGAAATTGTTACTCACTGTCCATTCTCCCAATAGTTTGTGAGTGGAAGCTCATCTGTGTGAAGGCTTTTAGGGCCGGCATCCATACAGTTTCCTTGGTTTTTTGGTTTTTTTGTTTTTGTTTTTTTCCTGGCTGTAAGGCTGTGTTCTGGAATAGTTTCTTTCTGACATTTCACCTGCATCTGTGGGTGGCATCTTCAGAAAATGGTTGGATAGGTGTGTGTGTGTGGAATTTATATGCTGTGAGCCGCTGTTGGGGAGTATATGCAAATTTGTGTAATTGAATGTTTAGTTTCTGGGTATAGAAATGCAAGGCTTTTTAGTGTCTGTTTGGCTAATGGTTGGTTGATGGGCTATTATCTGCTGGGAATCCTTCTGTCCCTGGGTAGGATTCTTTTGTAAGTGTTGAGTTTTGATTCTATTGTATTTCAAAACTGGGAGCGAGATTTTGTTTACTTTTAATGTTTCTTCTTTCCTGTTGAAGTTGTCCAGGTGTTTGGGGATTTCAATAGCTTCTCTGTGCATTCTGACATAATAGTTGTTGGCCTGGTCTAGAATTTCTGTGTTTTCAAATAGCATTTTGGGTCCAGGTTGGGTTATAACATGTTATGCCACTGCTGATTTTTCTTGCTGGCCCAGTCTGCAGTGTCTCTCGTGTTTCCTTGATTCGTGTTTGCACCCTGCGTTTAGTGGTCCCTGTGTAAACTTGTCCACAGCTGCATAGTATGCGGTAAACTCCTGCAGCTGTGAGAGGGTCTCTTTTGTCCTTTGCTGAGTGTAGAATTTCTTGGATTTTTTTTTTTTTGGTTGGTCTACAGATTGCTTGGAGGTAGTGTTTCCTCATCAGTTTCCCTATTCTGTCTGTGACTCCTTTGATGTATGGTAAAAATACCTTCCCTTTGGGTGGCTGTTTTCTTCTTCATTCCTGTGGTTTTTTTCTGGGTCTGGCTGCTCTTGTGATGTCTGGACCAACCACCGGAATCCCAGTTGAAGACATCATCATCCATGTTGAATCTGCCCTCTACTGTCTACCAGAGGAAGAGGCAGAAGAGATAAGAGGAGAAACAGCTAGGATCCTGAGGAATGCAAAACCACCACCCAGCAACATAACCAAAAAAGAAAGAAAAGCCATCAAGGATCTCAATGCAGACCCAGAAGTCATTATTCTCCCAGCAGACAAAGGCAATGTCCAGCAGACAAAGGCAATGCCATGGAAACAGAAAAATACAGGAAAAAAAAAATAAGGGAACTCTTGGACCCTGCAACATACAGAAAACTCAAGCAAGACCCGACCAACAAAAAAACCCAGAAAAACAAATGCCTTGATCAAGAACTCATCAATTCAGCCAATCATACACCAGAAACTATGCATGTCAGAGGCTCTCCTACCAAGACTATATGGACTTCCCAAGATCCACAAGGATTCCATTCCACTCCGACCCATAGTGAGCACCATTGGATCCCCTATGTATGAATTGTCCAAGTTTCTGGCCACACAATTACAAACCCACATAGGACAAACCCCTCACTACATCAAAGACTCAACTCACTTCATAGAAAAAATCAACAACATCGAACTGAAACCTGGAGACAGACTGATCAGTTTTGATGTTGTCTCCTTGTTTACCAAAGTCCCCATAATGGACACAATGGCACTCATATAACAAATGTTTCATGAGGACATAACAGCCTTGTTCAAACACTGCCTCATCACAAGGTACTTCCAGTGGGATAATGAATCCTATAAACAGATAGATGGGGTAGCCATGGGCAGCCCCCATGAGCCCAGTGATAGCAAACTTTTACATGGAACATTTTAAAAAGCAAGCCCTGCAAACAGCACCAAAAAAGCCTACAACATGGTTCTGATATATGGATGACACTTTCACCATTTGGAACCACGGAAAAGAAGATATGGTCTCATTACTGAACCACCTGAACAGCATCCACCCAAATATCCAATTCATGATGGGAAAAGAGTAGGAAGGAACACTGCCATTCTTGGATGTCCTAGTCATCCACAAACCAAACCAACGGTTGTGCCACAAGGTATACAGAAAACCCCCACACACAGACAGATACCTACACAAGAACTCCAATCATCACCCAGGACAAAAAAGAAGCACAATAAAAACATTGGTAGACCGTGCAAAAAGGATCTGCGAACCCCACTACCTGGAGGACAAACTGAGGCACCTAAACTGGGCCCTATAGGCTAATGGTTACTCAAGATCAGACATCACAAGAGCAGCCAGACCCAGAAAGAACCACAGGAATGAAGAAAAAAAAACAGCCACCCAAAGGGAAGGTATTTTTACCATACATCAAAGGAATCACAGACAGAATAGGGAAACTGATGAGGAAATACAACCTCCAAATGATCTACAGACCAACCAAAAAAATCCAAGAAATGCTACGTTCAGTGAAAGACAAAAGAGTCCCTCTCACATACCATGCAGCTATGGACCAGTTTACATAGGGACCACTAAACACAGTGTGCAAACACGAATCAAGGAACATGAGAGACACTGCAGACTGGGCCAGCCAGAAAAATCAGCAGTAGCAGATCATGTTATAAACCAACCTGGACCCAAAATACTATTTGAAAACACAGACATTCTAGACCAGGCCAACAACTATCATGTCAGAATGCACAGAGAAGCTATTGAAATCCACAAACACCTGCACAACTTCAACAGGAAAGAAGAAACATTAAAAGTAAACAAAATTTCGCTCCCAGTTTTGAAATACAATAGAATCAAAACTCAACACTTACAAAAGAATTCCACCCAGGGACAGGAGGATTCCCAGCAGATAATGACCCACCAACCAACCATTATCCAAACAGGCACTAATGAGCCTTGCATTTCTATACCCAAAACTAAGCATTTAATTACACAAATTTACATATACTCCCCAACAGGGGTTCACAGCATATAAACTCCACACACACAGCTACCCAACCATTCTCTGAGGATGCCAGCCACAGATGCAGGCAAAATGTCAGAAAGAAACTATTCCTCACAGCCCAGAAAAAAACCAAGGAAAATCTATGGAAGATCGTCTACTACCTACAATCCTGACATTTGGACTGCAGTGAAGGTGACAGTGACAAAGAATACTGGGAGTTGCTGTTAAGTAATGTTTGGAGGGCTACATGATTCCAATCCCTGTATTTAAACCACTACATACTACAAAAAGCTCAGCACACTGAAACCACTAATGAATTAACATTGCCCATGTACTGTATATGCTGAATTGGATATGACTAAAAAACAAAAGCAAATTATTAGTTTTTTACCCTGCATAGTAAAAAGAGCAATGTTTTTTTTCTGAAAAGATGTTTTCTTTTTCTTCTCTATCACAACATTTTTAGAAAACAAAAAAATTCATCAATGAAAATGGACACCCTCTCTCTTACACATGTAAACGTACTGCATCCTAGTTTTTTTTTTTTTTAAGTATATTTAATTTGTGCCAGGCTTCACTTCTGGAGTAATGTGATTTAAATACCAAATTGAATTTGGTACTCTAAAAAACACTCTAAAAAAACACTCTAAAAACCCCCCACGGAGGTCGGGAGGAGGATGGTCCTGCTTCCAACAATCAATTTCGCATTACACCATCCCATCCTTTGTTTGGGCTTCCTCCATGCTGGATGAGAAAGGTGATACTTGGAGCATGGAGGAAGGATGGGAGGAGTACGGGGCGCACAAAATCAATCACCAGAAGCGGGACAATACCGTCCTCCTCCTGACCTCCACAGGGTTTTTTTTCGAGCATCTGAAAATCTCCAAAGTCTCTGTTGACCTTCAAGGTTGGGGAGGTACTCACACAGTGTATGTACATGTACACTCATTTTTGCAGGATGTGGGTCACCACACCTTCAGGACTATACATTCTTCTTTACCACAAACTATAGCTATCACACATACACAGATCCTGTCCTTTGTCTCATCCTCAAATAATTTTACAGAAGTAGAAATTGTTTCTATTAAAAGCTATTTCTAGTTCTGTTTGTTGGGATGATGCAGCTGTGGGGGGAAGAATATTGCCAGAACCCCCAGAATTTTCACACCTCTATTCTAATTGCATTTGAAGGGCAAGCATTCTGGGTGTGTGCTGCATGAACACACACACACACCTTCTCCCCTGTTTCCAGTAAACAGCCTTAGCCTTAAATTTTAACTTGCAGGGTTATCAGGGCAGGTTGTATGAAACTTGGGCAGTTTTTACCCCTAGCACTTTGCTTAAGAGTTACGCCTTGGCACATGAGCGTATGAAATGTACACAGAGAGAGCTTTTTCAGAAAGACACTGGCGGTTTGGTGTTTTTTTTTTTAAAAAAAAACTTAATAATTATTGTGGAATGGGTTCCCATGTTTGTGTTCAGTTTCAGTGAAATTTCATTTCTTTTCTGTGTTTCCAGTAGCTTCTAATATGAATGTGTGTTCTGGGTTCACTGATTGAATAGCATGTGCCCATTTGTTTCCACTGGAAACTAAGACTGGGTGTCCATTTGGATACCCAGCTATTATTTTAGAAATGGCTTGTTCATTTAGCATCCTTATGCCATTATTATAATGATTATTCACATTGTCACATAGCCATTTCTCAATTTCCATATTGCCATTTCTCAATTTCCATATTGTTCCTTAATTCAGTTGATTATCACACTGAATTATTTGGGTAGATTTTCTGTTATAATGTCTACTGCCTGTATACTGAACACTGAGTTTAATTCATTTCCATTATAATCTTGAGTCTGTGGTCCTTATCCTCAGTACACCTGTCCTACTGAACTTCATAGAATTTCATGTGTGCATTGGCCAAGATAGCTAACCAGTGGGGGAGGTGGACAACAGAGATATAACTCATGCAGTCAATAGGAGTTCTTGTTATATTTAAGCAGGACTCTCATGTTCTTTGATTCTAGCCTTGAGGGGTTTTTTTTGTTTGTTTTTTTACTTTGGCAGAACTTTCTAAGAGTTCACAAACTGGGTTCAAATTTGAGAGAAAGACTAATTTCCTTAGTTTCTGAACTTGTCCTTCTCTCTTTCTCTTTCCATTTTTCAGAAGAGTGCACCAGACAGCAAAGTGAGCAAACTTAAAAAAAAAATATCCAGGTTATCTTAGGACAAATGGACTATATTCAGATGAATAAAGCATTTTTATACACTTAGAACCCCATTGACAACGTGAGGAGGTTCCTCTAACCTGTGTATGGTTATTAAATTTGAAGTATTGTGAATTTGTGAGAAAACATGGTTTAATCCCAGTCTCATATCCCATGTTCAGAATATTGTGTGAGTGGACTTGCAAAACAATATTCTACAACAATATCATGCCCCCCCAACTGTCCCAATTTGGCAGGGACAGTCCCAATTAATCATCTGCCATCCCACTATATTCAGTTGCTTTAAAATGTCCCAGTTTCTCTCTCCTTCTCCCACTTTATCCCTTTGTGCTCAGCTTACTTTACTTGCTGCAAACTGAGTTCAAAGCACAAACACAGTTTGGTCTCAGGGTCCATCTATACGATTTTAAAAAAAAATCCATTTGGGGGGGGATACGAATAGGCAGTTGTTCGGATGCATACAATCCACCTACATGATTTTTACCTCCCCAAACTCTGTATGACCCCCCTTCCCCAGCTGGTTGGAGCAAGCAAGCCAAGCAGTGGTTTTAAATCTCCCACCACTTTTTTATTATTTAAAAAGGTGCCTGCTTTGCGGACATTTGGTTTTCCCTATTTACAATGTAAAATAAAAATACATACATACACACACACACACACACACACACATATATGTATGTATGTATGTGTGTATATATATATATATATATATATATATATATATATATAAAATCCACGGATTTATCGGACTCTCACTTAGCCAGGAATCCAACATGGCGTCCGCTCTCAATTCCCCTCCTTGCTAGCCCCACCCCTCTACTCAGCCAGCCAATCAGATTACACTTCCTGTTCGTATGTGTGTGAACGGGGCATACAGACCATCAGCCATTCAAACGGCTGTATGGATTTTATGCCGAGATCCGCTACTCCTTCCAAACACCGAATCCAGGTAGTTTACGGGGGATTCGCTTGCCCCCCTTCTGAATGACATGTATGAATCCAAACGTTTGTGTGTACGGAGGAGCGATCTTCCGAATGGCATACATATTTTTTTACCATGTAGACGGGCCCTAAATTAACTCAGCAGGAAGGAAAGGATAGAAGCAGTGAGAATTTTGCCCTTCCCAGTAGGCTCATGGAAAACTGCTACTGCCTCTCCTAGCTTGTGTGATTTATCTGTTATTTTTACATTTATTTAGGCAGAATATTGCACTATTGCACTTTTGCACCATAGATATGCCTTAAAAAAACAGTTCAGCAGTGGCAATTGAAAAAAATAAAAATGTGAGTCACAGCCGCAATCTTAAATCACAGGCATGCCCATTGGGACAGCAAAAGTGGATAGCCTCACATGTCTGTTATTTTGCCAAACACCATTAGGAGGACATGTTGACCCTGCTTTGAATTTGTATGAGTCCACATCAATTAACATTTTTCCACCTCGTATAGATGGGCCCAAAGTATCTGTGGGGTTGTCTACACAGTCAAAATAACCCTCACAGAAATTGCAGGGAAGACAGCCTGTCTAAATGGGATCCCATGATGTATTGGTGTATTGTGAAAGGTGGGGGGAGGGTTTGCAGCTTTTCCCAACTTTTTTTTAAAAAACTGCGAGTGCATTCCCCCTCATTAGGACAGTGATTGAATAGGAATCACTGTCCTGTAACACAGGAAGCACAACCCTGATTGGCTAGACAAGCACGGGGGTGGGGCTTGCTGACAGGGCAAGCGCCTGCAGCTGCCATTTTTTTGCCTTGTGGGGATGGGAAAAGGGAGGTGAGCTCTCTCCTCCTCTTCTTTTTTTCCCCCCTCTTCACCCCTCTGCCACCACTGCTGCAGTTTGCACAGGGATGGGAGAAGGGAGGTGAGTTCTCTCCTCCTCTTTTTCCTTTTCCATTCACCCCTCCACTGGCCCTGCTACTGCATCCCCTGTGGGGATGGGAGAAGAGATGTGAGCTTCTCTTCTTCCTTTCCCATTTTCCACCCCCCTAGCTGTCATCTAGCATGCAAAGCATATGGGGGTTGCTGGGGACAAAAAGGCCATTAAGACAAATCACAGCTACTGCAACTTGCTTTTACTGCAGGGTGTTACATTTTGGTGGGCTCGTGTAGATGATCCTTGTGGTTCCATTATCCAGTCCTGGAACATAACAGGCTGAGAATGTTATATTAGCAGACGGGCATACTAGCACAAATTTCCTAATCATCCTCCCTATCCTCCCTGACAGAGAAGACTGTTTGTCTTCTGACTACTGCCTGGTTGTCACACCAAAAGCACACCCTTTTGTTCCTAAAAATGTCATTCCAAATAGAGATGGCCACCAAGATTGGGAAGAACTCAAGGACGGTGAGGTCTTTCACAATGTCACCTGCCAACCAATGTTCTGGCCATTGCTGAGAACACCAGTGCCCCCTAAAATAAACCCCAAAACTAATGCTCCCAGCTGCATCCGATTGAACCTGCAGGTCCATCCCCAGTTCCCAAACCTCCTGCCACAGGGAAACTCTATTATAGTTGTCCAAAAACCTTAACCATGTCTCTATGTCCTTCTTCACACCCTGTGTGAGCCTAATCCAATGGTGCAGTGTCCTGACTCCTGCTGTAATTCTGGCAAGATGCATGCAAAAAGCCCTCCCTGGGGATACCACCATACATTGAAAAATGAGATGTCCCAGCAGAGCCTGTATTTCCTTACGTGTGGCCTTTTTTTGCACAGAAGCTGTTTCTGAAGCCAGTCCTTCAGCACTACTAACTTATCATTAGGCAGGCAGGATACCCCTTGCACTAATCCAGAAGTATATTCAAATAAACTAGTGAGTGCGTAGGTCCCTCATTTTTCACACATGTCAGAAGAATATCCAGTTCCTCAACTAGGGGCTGGAATGTTCTGAGTAGATTGCCACACTCATCCCACTCTGCTCAACCTATCAAGAGGAAATCGCCTGGGTTATGTTGGTGAAAGGAGACCCAAACCTAAGCTTAATGGTCCATTCCAAAAAAAGTGCTAAATGTTTCAAATGCTGAACAACTAACTTAAACCCCAGCAAGTAGAAATCATCTGGGTGAAGTGTGAGGAACCTGAATGCAGGCTGAATATCACATTTGGCCATAAGTGTTCCCCGGGCCACATGCACACACCAGAGAGAGTGCCTAATCAAAGGAGGTGTAGTGTACAGAACAAAGCTCTGGTGGAATGGTGTGATTCACTGATGTCCCTTTTAGATAAGATAGATTATGGATAAGCCTAAATTCCCCAGGGGACTTCTTGGAGACCACTCCCAGGGGAGATACCCTCAAGTTGTCCATGAGTGGCTTTCTGAAAGGGCCAGCTGACCTCCCAGCCTTGCATTCGCTATCTTGTTCACCACTACCTTTGCTAACTCCCTAGCTGACTTGAGGTTCAATGAGTCAAAAGCTACTTTTGGCACTACCATTGGAATCCTGAACCCATCTGAAAAACCCTTGATTAAGAATAAAGCTGTGCTTCTATTAGGGTATAAATTTAGCAAGGGGAGCAATGCTGCCAGGCAAACTGGTGTGTATGCCAGCCCAGGCTGAATTACCATGCTTTCGCTATTTAAGTCCCACGGCCACAGGGTTGCTACCCCCCCTTCTTTCTGACATTAGAAACTGTGCTGAGGCATCCTGAACAAAATATCTGCTGCCTGCCCAAGGAGCAGGAGCAAGACATCCTGGCATGAGTCCTGAGGTAGAACTCACAACTGTGCTCAAACTTGACTGAAGCTCGCTGACATTTCCCTTGATTCAATTCCCAGCACATTAGGCACCTGGGATCCTTCTTTTCTGTCCAACAAAAAGGCCTAAGACTCTCTTCTTCCCTTTTTATGTGAGGGCCTACTACCACAAGCCAGAGTTTGTCATTCATTAAATTCAATCTGCCTCTCTTACTCTGGTATGCTCATTTTCTGAATGCTATATCATACTCCATGACTGCAGCATCACTAGTCAAGGCACATTACCCAAAAGATTGGAGAAATGTCAACCCCTCTCTGAGTAGGTCACCTGAAACACCCACATAAAGACAGTGTACCCAGCTAACCAATTTCTGGATGAGTAAGCGCCTCCATCTTCCCCCCCCTTCCCTTTCTTCCTGTCCAGCTTAGGTGAACTACTTTCCTTCTCCTTAGGTTTTAATAGGGAGAAAATATCATAGTATCCCCTCAAAATCTTCTCCCTGGTATTCTGTTGGAACTGAATACCCAGAGAATTTGCATGATCCAATAAGTTGTCAAGGGGGTTCCACCACTATTCTCCCCTTCCCCCTTCCCATGCCCTACCAGAGCCTGAAGTCATTTGACTCCCTAATTTCCTTCTAATAGCCCAGGAGGGCAAACCAGGTACATGCACTGTCACCCTCCAATAATGACACCTTCATTTTAGGACTCACCTGTAGGTCCATCATTGTCTGAGCCCTCCTTGTCACTCTTGCACATTTTTTCTTCTAATTCTTTACCTCTTCTTACCAGTCTTGACCATGCTTTCAGTTTCCTCCTTCTGGTCAGCGGTTCACCTACTGCTGCTGGTCCGTTGTTGGTGGAGCTGCTGCTAGAGAAGAACATAGCCAGTGTTCACTGTCCACTTTCTCCTTCTACTCTCTTCCTCCTCTTCCTTCCAGTGTTGCTCCCACAGTGTTCAATCAGGAACTGGCCCTTTCTGGGAAGGCAAAGAAATCTTGTATACTCCCTGAACCTGATCACAAGGAAAACTTCTACAGAAGGAAATAGGCAGATGGACAGCCAATGAGCTGTTTAAACACATTGTCTATTGGCTTCCTGCTTCTTCCCAGGCAAACACCAGGCCACCTGACCCCTTGGGAAGAAGAAACATGCTACCAACAAGGAAGAACAAAGCGTTAAGCTTTGCTCCACCCCAGACCGCAACATGGCTGCACAGTAAGTCATGCAGCTCTTTTGTACTCCCTTTAAAAACAGTTTGAGTTGAAGCATATGGTTGTATTGCTTTGTGCCATATTTAAAAGTCATATGGAATGTTTCCCTCCTTGTGATTGGGAACTGGAGCATGCTTAAAATATGGGAAATAAGCAGCAGAAGATTGTTCCTGCAGTGTCTGTATCCTGTGGGAATGAAGCTGGGTATGATTACTCTAAACAATTTAATACTGTGCAAACAAGTCAGCAACTTGCTGTGATTAATTATAACTGAGCCTTCTGTTTCTCTCAGAAAGCAAGCTGAGAGAAGAAAATGAAAGTAGGAAAAAATGGAGACAAGACAAAGATAAGAGGGAGAGCTCCCCATACATTTTAGTTCAAGACCTTACTGAAAGATACTCCAGCTCTATGGAAGATACTAGCTCTGGGTAGTTAAATTCTGAGAAGTGTATGCTGGCAAAAACTTTAAGTTCTTCAGGCACTAATACCTTTTGAAATGGGCAACAGCAGTGAAGTTCCAAAGTAATTTTAAGGGTAGGAATGTAACAGAAATTATTCTCACAGAATTAATCACGCAGCTGTTTCCCAGAGGTTCCAAAAGGCTTTGAAGGTAGATTTGGAATAAGATTGTGTTAAATACAGCAATAAAGAGACATATAATGTAGAATACTACAGATGGATAGATTCAATCACGGAAACCACAGCCCTGAGTTTGCAAAACCTGAACAGGGCAAGTGAAGTCTGGGGCTCTTGGAGAGCTCATACATAGGGTCATCGTATATTGACATCAACTTGACAGCAAATAGCAACAACAAATGTAAAACATAATATCTAGTTTCTCAGTCCATAACCCCAGCTTAGAAAATATTCAAAATCAGAGAAGGATAATTTAACACAATATGGGTTACAGTCCCAAGACACCATGATATTTAGACATTGTTGGGAAGACAAATATAAATCCTAAATATGAGGCTTTGTGGCAGAGTCAGTGTCAAGATTTGGCATGGCTATGCATCTGCTAAGGGCCCACATGCAAGCAGAGGGCCAGTGGTGACAATGAAAAGAGAAAGTGTGAGAAGGAATACCAGCTGGTGACAGTGATGGTGGGGGTTGAGGCTCACTGAGGGTTTCTTGCCCGAAACCTGGAGTCACCATTGTTTTGTGATGTGATGTAGGAGAGCCAGTATTTAAGAGGTTAGAGGACTCAGACTTTTTTACCTTTCCAGGGCAGAGCATTTGCCATGGAATCACAAGGATAAGAGAAGAGCCAGAGGTTCCAACCTGAGACAAAAGTAGGTAATTAGAGAGAAATAGTCAGACTGTAGACAGAAAGAAAAAAAAAGCTCTCTTCCCTTTGGGGAAAAAGCTCTCCTTCCATTGGAGAAGAAATTAACAGTAAGAGTTCAGGAGAGGGGGTTTCGGAAGCTATATGGGGCAGAGAGGAATGCATACAAGTCTTGCACGTTGAGGCGGCTTGCATAGAAGCAGTTGGCACAAAAAGAAGAAGGTGTGGCAAATGGCATTTACAAGTGCTGTCCAAACTGATTATAGACTTGAGGAAGTGCTCATGGGGAGGAACTCTCTTCTCATTTAGAGAAGCATAAGCAAAACCATCACCACAACTACCATAGAGATGCAATATGTACAATCAGTACAATGTTCTACAGTTAGAAATGCAATTGTGTTCAATGGGTCTTACTCCCTGGTAACTGAATAGAGAAGAGTAGCTAAAGTGAATTTGAATCTGAAAACCCTAGCCTTCATAGAAATTTCATCTCAGTTTGTAGAAGTTGTTAAACAAATACTGCATTCACTATGGGCTTGTCTAGATGGACAATTTACCCCAGCTTTCCCTGTGTTGGAGCCCTGACGTCTAAATGATTCAGAGCTCTTACCCCGATTTGCCTCTGGACAGCCACTGGTACTGCTCTAAAGCTGGCAAGCAGGCCCCAAGCATTTGATCACAAGCTGAGGGTCTCCTTCCCAGCTTTAAAGAATGCACCACATGACAGTGGTGGAGGCACCTGCTGATACTGGCCTATGTGTGCATGCAGACTTCTGACTGTTTTGTCACAGTAATGAGGGGATCTGGGGCAGCTCTGGGGCTAGAATACTCCAGCCACAAGGCGGACTGTTCTGGGCAATGTATATACACTTATACAGTGTGCAATTGATTTACTTTCTATTTTACTTTCAAATAAAGATGTGGATATTTGTTTTAGATTGGCCCACTTCATGATCACCTTAGAGGATTTCTCCTTAAATTTCTCCACACAGGGGCCTTAAATTTCTTCACACAGGAGCTAAAAAAAAAAAGGCAGGAAAAAAATCCTCTACCATCACCAATTGATTTCCTGCCTTTTTATAGCCCTGTAATAGTGGCCAATGTTTGGGGAAAATGGCAAATTCCTAAGCTGTTAATGGCAGAGCTGATCTGGATCATGGCCCTACATACTTACTAGTGAATTAAATGAAAAAGTGAATCTCTTCTGCATGCTACACATTTAACATAGGATGTAGTCTAATTCTATCTGCTTTTAGCTTGAAAAAATTATGTCATCTCTCCCTCTCATGGGAGAGAACAGACAGTTTTATGATGAGTTTGTGAAATCTAGCCTTTCACCCTCTTTTCTTCACTCCACTTTGGAATTTAGTGTTATCACTAACTAAAAGAATAAAGGAAGGAAGGAAGGAAGGAAGGGTGAGAAAAGATGAAAAGGGAGAGGGAATCCTGGGGAAATGGAACTTTAAATTTCTGTGAAACTTTGGACTGCATATGCTTTTACATATTTCCATTTAAGCTAGACATACTTCTGAAGTGGGTCGGTCCAAATCAGGTTTATTTGGTGCTATATGGCAATTAATGCAGTTTTAAATAGAAATAATGGAGAGTATGATAGGAAATGAGCCTAGTGATCCAAAAGTTCTAGCATGGTATAAAACTTAAGGCTGGGAGATCCAGTCCCCATTGAACCATGAAACTCAGTGAATGATATTAAGCAAGTCACTCTCAGCCTGACTTAGCTCACAAGGTTGCTGTGAAGATAATGTAAAGAGGCTAACATAACAATAACCTGGGCCTTGTAGTTTGTAGGGGCACTTGAGCTCTCTGGCTGGGGATTCTAAATATCCATCCCTAAACTTCAGACCCCAGGATTCCATAGGATGGTGCCATGGCAGTTAAATTGGATTCACTGCTATAATTGTGCAATGTGCAAGGGTAAGCTGGAGTGACTCCTTCATCATCATAGTGCCCAAGAGGCCAACTTGGATGACAAAGCCTGCGATGAAGTGTCTTCACTGAGTTCCCCTAACTGGAGTCTGGTCTTTTCATACTGTCTCATCATTGAGTTGCCTGTCTTCCCCTTGTCTTCTTCATTTTTTTCCTACTTAAGGCCATTTTTGTAGTTTCTTTGACACTGTTTCAAGTGGAAGCCTCTGCTGGTGAGGAGGTTCAGGGACAAAGAAAGACATGAAAAAGTTCTTGGTAAAAGGTACCATCTTGGGCTGTTAACGGAGGTTCAGGAATTGCTTCGGCAGCAGCGCAAACATATGTTTTTCAGTCTGGTTACGTAACTCCACCTCTACTTGAAGAAGGTTATTTCATTTAAAATATTAAAAAGTTGCCCCTGCTTTAGCAGTTGTGGATTCCAACAACTTCAGGATGACTATGGCTACATGTTGTTTCTTGGCTAGTGTGGCTTGTAGTGGGGGAGGTGATGGCTTGATGGGCTCCTCATGTGCTGGGACTTGTACTGGGCTCCTCATGTGCTGGGATTTGTCAGTTGATTGATTTGAAGATGATGCTAAGAATCATTGTTTCCCATATTCCATCACTTCAGAATGCATGGTTCCAAATGAGATCCCTGAACATAGCAGTCTATGTGAGTATATATGTGATTCAAAAGATATAGGCGCTTATACAGTAAGCTTCCCTAAACTCTCAGGACAGAGTGGGGTGCAAATATGTTTATTTTGCTTATGAAATGAGTGTGTGTCTTTTGAAATTCATGCACAATTCATGCTCAAAACAACATAGGGAATTGTAAACCTCTGTGTGTGTGTGTGTGTGTGTGTGCATGTGCCTTCAAGTCTCCTGTTGACTTATGGTAACACCATGGATTTCATAGGGTTTTCTGGGGCAAGGAATACTCAGAGGTGGTTTTGCCAGTTCCTCCCCCTGAAATACAGCACCTGCTATTCGTTGGTGCTCTGCCATCCAAGTACTAACCAGAACTAGACCCTGCCTAGCTTTCAAGATCAGATGGGATCTGGTGCCTTCAGGGTATTTAGGGCCTAAACCTCAGGGCAGGGAATTCTAAACCCTAATCAATCTATCTGTCCAGTGATTGTGAAGATAATGTTCCCATCTGTACTAATGCTGCTAATGTTACACCAAAATTGCAAAATACTCTCTGTCAGAGTTTGCATTAGTGTTCTTCCTGCTTTTAGAAAAGGTGTTAATACACATCTTTTTACTTTGTCTTTTTAAATAGTTTTAACCTTAATACTACTGCTCACTCTGAGGCATTCTTGACTCTTTAGTGCTAAGTGTTGTTGCACTTCTAACAGTTTTAACTTTTGTAAGCCACCTAGAGTTCCATGGCTGGGGGAAATGGTGAGATATAAATACATCAAATAGCAATAGTAGCAGTATTGCTGTACTAATGTTTTAATGACAGTCTATTGTTGTCTTTCTGAGATTATTACTGCTTTCATTGTTTTGATTATTATTTGTTTTGCTGTACACCATCTTGGTGGGATTTTAAAAATAAACAAACAGAAAGACAATATAAAAATACTAAAAATAAATAACACACTTTTGCATTTTTTCTTATTTAATAAATTAAGCACTATGTTTATAAAACCACATTGAGTGTGTCTCTTTTTAAAAAATTCTAGCTTCCTCGGTATTAACTTTCTTAAAAAGTTATTTAGTAAACCATTTCCTTTTCAGTGGCCAGTAGTTTATCTTTGTAATATTGTGCAAATTGTACACATGGTATTGTTTCAATATGAAAACTGCTCTGATTGGTGCAGATTTCATGTCAAGGAGGCTGCTCAAGGGTTAAAAACCCTACAAACAAGCACATTCCTGCTCCCATCTGAATTCAGCTCATGCTTCTCTTTCTACCAGTTTCAAATGTATAACTTTACAGGTTTCAAAGGGCTATACAATATTATTTACAGCCCATGGTCATGCTTGGATGACAAAAGACCAAATCCTGGAATGTGGCCATTTAGGACAGAAGAGAGAGTAATTGGCTGCTGGAACCCATAGAGTATAACTTGGAAAACATTTATTTTTTAAAAAAAGAAGACCCTATTTCTCTGCAATATTGATCCCTTGTACAATGCACAGTCACAGGTCTCCAGCAGTTTTCTGTTTGCTCATTGTCAAGTGTCCAGTAGTAATTGGCACTTGACAAACAGAAGGGACACTGGACATTTACTTTTTCTTTCTTTTTTTTGGATCTCACCTTTGCATCCAATGGCATAATTACTTCTGGCCCTGTGAATACCACCACATGTATATAGATCTATCCTGGTTTCCATTGTGTTTTCATAATGTTGGAAATTACTTGCCAAAAATAGGAGCATAATTATCCAGTGGAGCTCTATGCCCAAAGAGAGCTTGGCACAATTATTGCCAGGTGGCAACTATTGCTACCACAGAAAATACTGACAACAGTTACTCTGAAGGGACAATGAGAAGAGCGTGTGCTCCTGGAGAGTCTGGTAAAGGATGCAAAATGATCAAATATCGTATCATATAATCATACTAATCAAGAAATAAAGTTTAGAAAGGGCTGGAAGTACCATGAGGCAGAGTGAGGCTGATATTGGGAGAAGGGTGAATGGTGATGTGGTGTTAAAAGAGGGAAAGGGTATGCCATGCAGCCTGCCCTGTGCCCCAAACCAGCTTAGTTTCCACAGGTGTGATGGCTGTTTTCCAGTGCTGTAATAAAATTCAGCCAGCATTTCAGTTGGCTTTTGTACATGGAGTGGAGGGTGGTGTCATCAAGTCCTTCATCTCAGTCAGCAAAATATCTTCTGCCAATGCTGTGTTAAACCATGTGATTCATCTGTTTTTATATCTTAAAGAATTAAACATGTTTTAAAGGTGGGTGGGATGAAAAGCCAGATACCAGATTGCTTGTAGGCATAGTGAAGGTAGCAGATTACAGACAGAATGACAATATGGAAATTTCTCTTTTGTCATGAACTTGCAATACAGTAGAGGCTCATTCAGTCATCGGACACTACTGGTGGGAGAGGGAAAAATCATCCATGTAACACTGGAAAGGAGCTCTTGGCAGATTATTTGGACAACAGCCTAGGATGGGAAAAATGAACATTTGGTTTTTCATAGAATCATAGAGTTGCAAGAGATCACAAGGGCCATCTAGTCCAATCCTCTGTCATGTAGGAATACCCAATCAAAGGACTCCTGACAGATGGTCATCCAGCTTCTGTTTAAAAACCTCCGAAGAAGGAGACTCCCCCACACTCTGAGGCAGTGCATTGGATGGGCAGTTACTCAGAGCTCATTCCAGGAGTTTCTTCCTACCTGAGTGATGCATTTAGAATGGAGTGTCTGGCCTAGAAACATCGAAGTTATAAGACAAAATCCTGACTGGCAAAACTGTGTTGGGATGTGCTCAGTTTGGCAAACATGATTAGCAATGCTGGTTTCGGGGAGGACTGGCCAAACCAACACATGTATTTGATGCTATCGTGGTTCATTGGGCCACTATATAAGAATTGCATTTCTTAATTTAATTACAATGGCTCTGGAAAATATTATCTCTTTTATTACCTGCCTTTCTTCCAGTACTGGATCCAAGTATTGAAAATAACCAGTTAACTTTAGCTAGTTGTATGGTAATTAGTTACCTTCCCCCATCAGTCTTAATTAATATGTTAATTAATGACACTTACTATTAGAAATAACTACTTAAATTTAACTAGAGATGTGCTAAGTCATGCCCTCCTTCATCCAGTGAGGTTTGGATAAGCTTGCTGGTTAACCATGCTCACTAGTACTGTGGTGCAATGAATAAAAGATTTTGCCTCATTAATCATTGCCAGGGGCATCACAAAAGCAGCATGATATGAACTTGGGATCCCCAGCCCTTGCATGCAAAATGTGTGCAGATAACGTGGGGAGGAAGAGAATGTTGTTATTCAGTAATGAAGGGGGGAAATGATCTACAGATACTCAGAGACACTACAGATATTTCTGATTGATAATTTCTTCATCTTTGAATTTCAGACTGATCTTTGTAGTAACTACACTTCAGGAATTCAGTGAATCAGTGTCCTCTACCTTTGCAGAACACATAATTCTTATTCACCTTTCCCAATGCAGAGAACAATCTATGGTGTTTGAAATGCTGAGTGAACGTTAATACATGCTTAATGTTTGGGAAGGGGCATAAGAAGAAGACAGATACAGAACAATGTTAACACGCTGTTAAATCAGATGTTGTAGGAGAGTCTTCCCAAAATTTGAAGTTTCTAGTTGCATTACACTAGAAATTCTGCCATCCCTAGCCATCTATCAGATTGTAGGATTTGGAGTTCAAGGTTCCCTGAAAGTGCCAAGCTAAGAAAGATAAATTTAAAAACAACAGGATTTTTTTAAAAAGGAGTCCATAGGAAAACATGCCACTAAGGGGCAAAGATGACCCTCAAACATGTCATTCTCTGTAAATTGCACGATTTCCTTCGAAAGCAAATGATCCCATTAACAATGTGAAGTCGAAGGCTTTCACAGCCAGCATCCATAGGTTTTCTGTGGGCTTTTTCTGGGCTGTGAGGCTGTGTTCTTGAAGAGTTTATTCCTAGCGTTTCACCTACATCTGTGTCTGGCATGTTCAGAGAATGCTTGGTTAGGGGTGTGTGGGGTTTATATACTGTGAGTCCCTGTTGGAGAGGATATGTACATTTGTGTATTTGAATGGCTAGTTCATGGGGGAGATATGAAAGGAGAATTAGTGTCTGTTTGGCTAATGGTCCATTGTCTGCTGGAAATCCCCCTGTTCCTGGGTGAAGTTCATTTGCATTTGTTGAGTTTTGATTTTGGTATTTTTCAGGACTGGTAGCCAAACTTTGTTTACTTCAAGGGTTTCTTCTTTCCTGTTGAGGTTATCCAGGTGTTTGTGGATTTCAATAGCTTCTGTGTGCATTCTGACATGATAGTTGTTGGCCTGGTCCAGAATTTCTGTGTTTTTAAATAACATTTTGTGACCAGTTTGGTTTATAGTATGTTCTGCTACTACTGATTTTTCTTGCTAGCCCAGTCTGCAGTGTCTGTCATGTTCCATGATTCATGTTTTCACACTGCGTTTAGTGGTCCCTATGTAAATTTGTCCACAGCTGCATGGTATGCGGTAAATTCCTATAGCTGTGAGAGGGTCTCTTTTGTCCTTCGCTGAGGGTAGCATTTCTTGGATTTTTTTGGTTGGTCTGTAGATTGTTTGGAGGTTGTGTTTCCTCATCAGTTTCCCTAGTCTGTCTGTGACTCCTTTTATGTATAAATACTTTCCCTTTAAATTGCTGTTTTTCTTCATTCCTGTGGTTTTTTTCTGGGTCTGGCTGCTCTTGTGATGTCTGATCTGGCGTAACCATTAGCCTGTAGGGCCCAGTTTAGGTGCTTTAGTTTGTCCTCCAGGTAGTGGGGTTTGCAGATCCTTTTTGTGCGATTTGTGTGGTCTACCATTGTCTTTATGGTGCTTCTTTTTTGTTGTGGGTGATTATTGGAGTTCTTGTGTGGGTATCTATCTGTGTGTGTGGGTTTCCTGTATACCTTGTGGCACAACCGTTGGTTTGGTTTGCGGATGACTAGGACATCCAAGAATGGCAGTGTTCCTTCCTTTTATTTTTCCATCATGAATTGGATATTTGGGTGGATGATGGTCAGGTGGTTCAGAAATGCGACCAAATCTTCTTCTTCGTGGCTCCAAATGGTGAAAGTGTCATCCATATATCAGAACCATTTTGTGGGCTTTTTTGGTGCTGTTTCCAGGGCTTGCTTTTCAAAATGTTCCATGTAAAAGTTTGCTGATATGGGGCTCAGATGGCTATAAATGAACCTCAAACAGGGACAGGGGGATTTCCAGCAGACAATGAACCGTTAGTCAAACAGACACTAATCCTCCTTACTGTCGAGAAGCCAACTCAATAGCTGATAAGGAGCCCAGCTCGGCAACAACCCAGTTGAAAAGCACAGTACCTGGTGTTGTCAGTAGCAGTCCTATAGGGTCAGAAGTACACACACACACAGAGAGTGTAGAACGAAGAGGCAGTCCAAGGTTAAAAGGGTTCCGGCAGGTGGGTCAACAAAGGCAGTCCAAGGTCAAGATATCCAAAGTCTCAAAATAGCAAGGTTCCAGGAGAGTCACAGGCAGAGGCTCCCTCCAGTTAACGCAGACTGCCTGAAACAAGGAACTCAGCCTCCCCCAGCTGCTTATGTTGGCCCAGCTCCCACTCCCAGCTGCGGGGTGATTGATGAGCTTCTGTCTCTTAATCTCTGGGAATGACGAAGCCACACCTCCTCTGCTCTCCTTTGGCTAAAGGTAGGTACCTGCTCTTCTACCTCTTGCTCTTGCTCCACTATGTATCCCAGGCTTGGACCCTGAGCTGGGGGAGGGCTAGGCTGCTGAGCCCTGGGTTTTTCAGGGCTAGACTCAGACTCAGCCAGCTCTTCTGCTACTGGCTCAGCCTCCTCGCCTTCTGAGTCCTCAGAGTCCTGACTGACCATGACACTTACATATCTCCCCCCAGGAACTAGCCATTAAAATAAACAAATTTACATATCCTCTCCAACAGGGACTCACAGTATATAAACCCTACACACCCCTACCCAACCATTCTCTGAAAATGCCAGCCACAGATGCAGTCAAAACACCAGGAATAAACTCTTCCAGAACACAGCCTCACAGCCCGGGAAAAATCCACAGAAAACCTATTCCATTAACAAATTAATGAATACACCTCCCAACTCTGACAACAACTAATTATTTGCCCAAGTTCTAATTAACATTCCTGAATTAATGGAAACCTGGCATTCAAGTTTTGGCCCAAGGCAACACACAAGATAACTTGGGGGGGGGGGAAACAGACACAGCTAAAAACACAATAGGGTGAGTTATTAAAACACAATTAAAGAGATTCTCATGTCAAAATAACCACTGAATTAGAATAAGAATTTAAAACAGTTCTGAGCTAGAAAAACAAAAAAACCCAGCCCCAGCAAAAGGCCCTTCCTTGTTAGTATGCTCTACTACCCTTCTCCCATGGTATCTCAATATAACTGGAAATACTGAACAGTTTTCAGGATCAGGTTGGCTTAGGCAGACTACAAAGTAATGTCTATTAAATAGCAAGACTCTGTTTCTACCTTTCAGACAAATCAGGGAGTACTGATTGTGAATGCTTGAGTGATGATCTTGAACATGTCTGAACCTGCATGACAAACATCAACACTTTCGGCTGTTCAGTTAAATGTCAGTCGTCATTTAAAGCAGCTGTGTTGTCTATTGTATGCCAGAAAAATGCTAAGTTTAAAAGTCCAGCAATGTATCAGTTTGAAATTTTTAGTAAAATTGAACGAAACACCAATGGAATATTTTCAAATGCTTACTGAGGCGTACAGGGGAGATTGCATGTATTGTGTGTGTGAGAGAGAGAGAGGCACAAACGATTCAGAGAAGGATTGGAGAATGTGGAAGATGATGAATGCCCTGGATGATCTTGCATTTCAAGAACTGAAGAAATTGTGGGGAAAATCAGCCAGAATATTCAAGAAGACCAATGATTCAGTGTCCAAATGATAGCTGAAGTCGTTAACATTGACAAAGACACTGCATGGAAAATTTTGCATGAGGATCTCAACATGAGAAGTGTTTGTGACAAGATGGTCCCTAGGGTTCCACACCAGAGCAAAAAGTGCCACAAGGAAATTTGTGCTGACATTCTGCAGCAACTTGAGGGGGACCAAAACTTTTCCAAGAAATCATCACTTGTGATAAAGCCTATATCTTCCAGTATGATCCTGAGATAAAACGTTAGTCAATGTACTGGAACGCACCATCATCAGCAAGAATGAAAAAAACAACAACACACACCTCAAAACAAGTCCACATTCAAAACCATGCTCATTGTTGTTGTTTTACATCAAGGGCATAATTTGGGCAGAGCGGGTTCCACAACAGTGAACCAGCATTATTATAAGGAAGTTTTGACAAAGCTGAGAGAAAGAGTCAGAAAAAAAGGCCAGAACTGTGGAAAAATGGTTTCATTCTTCATGAAGACAATGTGTCTGCTCACACAGCACTTTCTGTGAAGCAGTTTTTGGCCAACAAACACATTACTACAGTTGAACATCTTCCATATTTGCCAGATTTGGCACCATGAAACTTTTTTCTTTTCCCTAAAGTGAAATTAGTGCTTAAAGGAACATGTTTTGATTCATTTGATGCAATAAAGAAGAAAATGGCAGATGTGTTGAAGCAACTGACAGGAACTGATCTGCTCCATGCCTTCGGCCAGTGGTAAACAAGACTGCATCGGTGTGTGAGTGTGAACAGAGAGTATGTTGAAGGGGAAAGCATTAGAATTGTAATACATATAACTAAAGATGGGTTGTTGTATCAATCTCATTATTTAATAGATAGAAGTACAGGTCTGTTGGAGGTCACAATGACCTGAGACATGTCTGGAAATAAAATGGTGAGAAAGCCATATTAGGATTGAACAGGAAGCTCCCTTGTAATGGGTTTATGATAATAGCCCTCTCATTAGAGGAGTATGTGCTAATCCTTTCCAGCCTTGGGTGTTTCCAGCAATAATTCAATCAAGCAATTAAGTGATCATTTCTTAATCTATAGCCTACAGAAATATTTCCTATACTCCCTACCTGATCAAACATTAGTAGGCTGCTGCAGCACCATCAATGTTTTGTCTTTGGAATCAGCTGAGTTTCGTTCCCTTTGTCTATCCAGTGGGAAAGCCATCCAGGCTTTGTCATAATCTGAACATCCCTTAAGAATAAGAAATATTAGATGCTAGACCCCAGCCAAGTGTGCTACAGTAGACAAACATAGCCACTCTCTTTCTCTATGTGCTCCGGATCGGAACTTCCTGTGACACCTTGAGGTACCTGTCTGAATATCCTCACTGCACAGAACTCTTCTCTTCAAGACTAGTAACTATCCCCCTATCTTCTCGGACCCTTCTCCATCTATCCAGCCTTTCTGCCTTACTCTGCTATAGCCTTGTATGGTTCTTATGCACATGTGCTATGTATATTAATTCACTTTTATGTTATTCCAATAAAATACTTTATTTCACTTTGACTGGAGTGCTCTCTACAGTTAGTACTGGTACACATAGATGAAAACATCCATGAAGTTACGCTCCTCTCACAAACCTCCTGTTGGAGCTAATGATTCCCCTAGATATTGCAGGAGATTTTGGCATCATGAGTGGGGTTCCAATGTACCTCCACCTCTTAGCATAACATCCTTGGCACCCAATCAGTTGTCAAAAGCTACTTTGAATAATAAGGCTTTTAGTTGTCAGTGGAAGGATAAAAGGGAAGGTGCCAACCTCACTTCTTTTGGAAGGGAGTTTCACAGTCTGGAGAAAGCAGTGAAATAGAAGAAGGGGCACTCCTACTGATCTTAAAACCTGGGAAGGCTCATGTAAGAGTGGCATTTCTTCAGTGTAACTTGACCTAATACAGAACTTAATAGGGAAAAGCAGCACATTGAATTTTGGAAACAGAGTAGCAGCCAATGAAGCTCTCATAATACGGAATGTATCTTCTCCCTGCAATTAACTGGTGAACAGACTGCAATATTTTGGACCTTCTGAAGAGTCTGAACACTTTCCATCCATCTTGCTATGCATTTCAAATCTGATTATTCTCACTATAGTCTGATATTTCTATTGAACTCAGAACAGTTGCTGCTTCAAAAGCAGATCAGTTGGTATGAAAGCAAACACAGTGAATGTTCAGTTCCCAAAGGGTGCAAGTACTTAGAGATATTTTCCCCCTTGTGATTCACAATTAATTTGGAATCTACAGATATATTAGAAGTTCAAGGGGAAAAAACAGATTTGGTCAAACAAGCAGTTTCATTTCTTAGATCTTCATGAGAAGGAAATGAAATTATAATGGACAAGATATCACTTGAAAGAGTTCCTATACCCTAAAGATAAGTAACCATAATTTCATTTTCCTCTTTTGTAAACCTTAAGAGATTTCATGCAAATGAGAAATACAAAGCACATTCAACAGCAGTTGTGAAATTTGTTTTGTGACTTTCTTCTTTATAACACAGACACACATTTTTCCAAGGATTTCAGAATACTGCAGCCTGCTCAGCCACCATGGCCACTATTATAATATAACATAAAGCCCACATTAATCTGAAGATTCCATCAACAGAGAGGATGCTGGCTAGTTGTGAGAGAATAATGGGGAGAAGTAATGTTTCAGGAATGGCCTGTATCATGATAGGGGGTGGTCTATATCATGATAGAGAAATGCTGTAGTAGGTAGTGATTAGTTGTGATTCCAAATAATCACAAAATACACAACCACAGGGAAGTTTTGGGTATGGTCTAGGATACACCATCAGGGTTACCAGGTAAAATGCAGCATAGAGCTTTTTTAATGGTTGTGTGGAAGAGGGGATTTCAGCAGGTGGAGCTTGCATGAGAAGCAATACCAGCTGAAATTCCCTCTTCTACACAACTATCAAAGATACATACCTGTCCTGTTTTTCACCTGGAAACCATATTCTCAGTATGAAGAAACAATGAAGAATAGTAACAATGAAGAATAGTAACAACGAAGTCCCACACACTTGACACAAATACTTCTCAGTAGGGATAGAGTACAAATCCAACAGTTCACTTTCTCTAATAGTCACCTAAGCACAAGTTCATTCCATCCCATTTCTTTGGTTTCCCATTCTTTTTGAGTCATCATGAAATATATACATATTTTCTGCAGTATATGCACTTTTAGAACTACCTAATATATGATATACACTATAGTTTTGCCTTTTGTGCACATTTTTATATACCATCCCCTCTAAAATATACAACTTCTTACCCATTTTTTAGACTCATTCAAAAGTTCTGACGAGTGCACAGATTGAAGAATAAGTGCATTCTGGTTTGGGTACTAGTTCACAAACTGGAAATTAGTTTGGTTCGTATAATGAATTTCCTCTCAATTCGTGCCTCCCAAATTCTCTGTTACTAGATTGGAGGGATCCATACTTTGTAGACTCAAAGTGACTTCTCAGACTTAGCATGGAAAGAATTTAATGTACCTGGAAAGTTTGAAAACCATTAACATAATAATCCAGCTACTTCAGTGCTTCTTTAGCCTTTTTGAAAAATATATATGATTAATTTAGTAGTTTTTCATATCAAGCTTACCTGACAGAGGAGAGCTACCAGTTTCCATAATTTATTTCCTAAAAAAAAAAGAACCCTGTTATCTTAGCACAGTGCAACATTAATTGTATGAATACTAAATTGGAAATTAACTGTTCATTAACTATATAGAATCATTTTCTCCCTGCTGTATTGCCTACAGTTAACAGTGTAATACTTTTTTAAAAAATGTATTTTTAAACAACCCATAATTTTAAAATAAACTAAACCCTTAACTGCACACTCTCTTTTCCTTCAACATAGATCAGACATTCCTGTGCCCAACTCTTACTATCATACAGATGGGATCTCATCAGATGTTCTTTAATGTTAGTTAGGGGAGTATAGATAGCATTTGTCTGATATTATGATGATTAAGAATTTTTTGGCTTACCATAAGAATCTTGTCAGTCACAAATGGACTTTTCAGAACAGGCAGCTATTTCATATAGTTCATGCTCCTAACAACTGGCACAGGTAACTTCTATAACCTTCAGATTCTACCAGTTTTATTGGCCTTCAATTTGATTCCTCACAGTACATATGGAAGGAATATTCAAATATATCTGGAAAAGGATGAAACACATGTTGAGTTTCAAGAATTCCTGATGAGGAGAAGTTTGGACTGACAAGAATCTTCACAGTTGAAGACTTATTCTGTGCAAAATTCAAATGTGGTTTGTTGTTGTTTTTCTGTACAGGAAACAGCATTTTCTGTGCAGAAAATACTATTTCTATGTATATAATGATGTTTCCTGTGCAAAGCACTAAGAACAATTTTTTTGTAGAATAAATCCCCAACTACAAAATTTTATATGGAGAAAATGTGTGAAATTTGCACAGAATAATTCCTGAACTATGAAGATTCTTTGGAAACTGTATAGTTTTTGAAGGCTTTCTTGTTAGGGTTTTAAATGTGTAGCCTTTGGAAATTTATGTCATAAAGAGATACCATATATTCCATTTATCTATAGAGGACAAAGCTGAAGGTTAAACAGCTACGTAGTAGACTAAAACAGCTGATGTTTTTCAGCCAGCTTATCTCGGTAAGAAAGGATATAACATACTAGGGATGATGTCAGATGATGTCACCAGTCACCAATTGAATGAAGGGGAGTTGCAAGAACTTGCTAGAACAGCTAAGAAAAGTTATGGTGCAAGGCAGCCCACTTCACTTCTTCAACTGACTTCTTTGACTGACAGCTAACTGTAAGCTTAGCTATTAGAGCAATAATTTTGTTTGTAGTTTAGAATGTAAACAATAAAGACTGTTAGTTTTTAGACACTAAGTGTGTCCATCTACTCATTGAACATTGAGCATGCTGGAACCATCTGGAACAGGCTTTTGCTACTCTGCTTAACCTGACTACTGGCTGGACTCCTGAACATAGACTCCAGCAGGCTGTAGCGTGACATTTCTCACCATGGGAAGAAAACTGCTACCATTATTCATTGCTTCCTTTGAGAACGAAATTAGCAAAGAATTGCATTTCTGCCTTACACTGATTAGCTATGGACACGTTGTTTGCAACCTGTCCTTTTATCACAATCAGATGTGCAGAATTGCTGTTCAATTGTAATTAACTAATGGGCAAATAGAAGCAAAGGTGGCATAGGAAATCTATTAAATAGTAACACTACACATCCAGTGATGATTAAACACTAGTTGCAAAGAATGTAATTCAGAAAATGGTACACTCTTACAATTCACTGAGAACTAGATATGAATCTAGGCAACCATGACTGCTCCTAGGTTTTTGAATTTCCTGCCATCTAAAACTCTTTTTGTTGTTAATTTTTACAGGTAGTTGGCATTTACAATAATTTGCTGATGAATTGGCTTTTTAAGCTGATGGATGCTATTGTTCTTATTGATGTGCATTTATTCATCTTTGGTTTTGACTTATGCTTTATCTGATATTTTTTAAATGGTTACCTTTTAGGTTGATCGGGTTTAATATTTTAATTCGTCCTGTTTCTCCCCCCCCCTCGCAGTATATTGTTAGTCAGCTAGAGTGAACTTTTTAGTGGGAAAATGGGATATCAATTTGATGAACAAGCACATGGTTTGGGGGTAAAACCGAAGCTAAAATATATACTAAGATTTTAATAGTGGTACTGCTGAAAATGGTCTGCCTGCACAAAGGATGCAGTTCTCTGGTCATCGTTAACTCACTAGTTTGGTCAGGGCCTGAACACTGTGAACAACATATCTGAATCTCTACATCTCAGTTGGTCATGGAAAAAGGTGAAGTGGTTTACCTCACTGATGACCCAATGCATGTGATGTTGGGATATATAGTTTGCAATCCAATAAGTTCAGATGGTTTTACTGCTAAAGGGTTAACTGATAGAAGCAAATAGAACATTTGATGTAACTTCCTACTGAATTGTGATTGGTGTTTCCAGGGAAAGTGGTGTGTCCAAATCCTTCCTCTTTGTCTGGAAGCTACCATGAGCTCTCTGATGCTATACCTTTTTGAGTAACAGGACATGCATTGCAGCCTGACCTATTTTGTTTGTAATAATGTAGTATTTAGTTTCTTTTGGTAGTTTAGACTACAAGTTATCATTATGCCGCTGTTCTTCTGTATGAGATGCTCTGAATATGTAAGTAAAACAGTTTTTTGTACTTTTTAACTACTTTAAGTGTTTATTAGTCCTTATTATGCTAGAAGTGTAACTTGGGGAAATTAAAGGGTGTGGTTATCTAAGCTTACATGCTATAATCATACATGCAACCTCTGCAAATGTGTTTAAACAGTTAAACTCTGCTAATTTACTGTGCTTCCAAAGGAGGTTAAGTGCTATCTGTTTCTATAGCAGCCTGTTTTGGAAGGTTCCTCCAGTGAAGTGCAGTGGGTGAACATTGTGAAATATTCTTATATCCCAATATGTGATATATTAATAGACAAGAGTACACACTAACTATGGTCAATTAACAGCTAGGTGGAAGTATTCCCCCCTACCCTCCCACCTGTCCTCTGTGGGAGAGGGAGTTGGCCACTGTGTTGGAGCTCCCAGACACATGTTGAATGTCAAAATCAAAGTCTTGAAGGGATAGGCTCCACTGGAGCAACTTCTTGTTACCTCCATGGATGGTGTGGAGCCACCAAAGAGCAGCATGATCAGTCTGAAGAGTGAAGTGGCACCCCCAAACATAGGGTCCCAGTTTGTCCAGTGCATACACAATAGCGTAGCATTCCTTCTCTGGTATGGACCAGTTGGACTCTTTCACAGAGAGCGTCTTGTTGAGGAACAGCACAGGGTGCAAGATGCCATCCAGATATTCTTGCATCAAGACTGCCTCAGTGCCTCTGTCAGAAGGATCTGTAGCCATGATGAATAGCTTGTTGAAGTCTGTTGCCATCAGTACTGGATCCGTCATAAGACCCTGTTTCAAGGACTCGAATGATTCTTGATACTCTGCTGTCCACTTTACCTTCTTCAGTTTCTTAGACCCTGTCAGATTTGTCAGAGGAGCTGCCATTTGGCTCATAGTTAGGTACAAACTGCTGATAGTATCCAGCCAAACCAAGGAAAGATTGGACTTGCTTCCTGGACATCAGGGTAGGACAGGTGTGGGCAGCTTCCACTTTCACTTGCAAAGGAATGATAGTCCCTTGACCCACCTCATGGCCAAGGTAAGTCACTCAATCAAGTGCAAACTGGCACTTCTTTGCTTTGAAGGTCAGTCCAGCATCCCAGATCCTTTGGAAGACAGTCTCAAGGTGCTTCAGGTAATCTTCCCAGGAGTCAGAAAAGATTGCAATGTCATCTAGGCAGATCACCACGAAGTCCATGCAACCTCTCAGCAGAAAGTTAACGCAGGCAAAATAACCCTTTTTTATCAAATATTGTCATAATAGCATAAAAAAGCAGCCCTGTACTTCCGCATTGCTGGATGCACTTGATCTTGGCAGTTCTCATGAGAAGATGCAAGAGCATTTAAAAGTTTTTAAAAAAACTAAATTTAAAAACAAAATGAACACATAAGCATGAGAACACACTTTAAAACTTGCCTACAAAATGGGGAGGTTCATAAAAAGAGCATCCCATAGCTAGCTTTCAGGTTCTCATCTGGAATCTCAGAGTCCAAAATGACCTTAGCAGATTAGAAAGCTGGGCCAAAACTAACAAAATGAATTTCAACAGGGAGAAATGTAGGGCACTACACTTGGGTAATAAAAATGAAATGGATGGATATAGGATGGGTGGCACCTGGCTTGATGGCAGTATATGTGATAGGGATCTAGGAGTCTTAGGGGAGCACAAGCTGAACAAGATTCAGCAGTGTGATGCAGCAGCTAAAAAAGCCAATGCAATTCTAGGCTGCATTCATAGGAGTATATCAAGGGAAGTAATAGTGCCACTCTATTCTGCTTTGATCAGACTGCACCTGGAATACTGTGTCAAGTTCTGGACACCACATTCAGGAGGGATATTGAGAAGCTGGAACATGTGCAGAGGAGGGAAACCAGGATGGTGGGAGGCCTGGATGCTATTATGCCCTATGAAGAACGGTTTAGGGAACTTGGTATGTTTAGAGAGGGGGCATTATAGCCATGTTTAAATATTTTAAGGGATGTCATACTGAGAATGGAGCAAGCTTGTTTTCTGCTGCTCCAGACACAAGGACATGGAACAATAGGTTCAGAGTACAGGAAAAGAGATTCCATCTAAACATTAGGAAGAACATCCTGACAGTAAGAGCTGTTCGAAAGTGGAATGCACTGCCTTGTAGTCTGGTGGAGTCTCCTTCTTTGGAGGTTTTTAAGCAGAGGCTGGATGGCCATCTGTTGGGAATAATTTGATAGTGTATTCCTGCATGGCAGAGGGTTGGACTGGATGACCCTTGAGGTCTCTTCCAACTCTGTGCTTCTATGGAAGTGTTCTGGCATGGACCACCCATTGATGCTGGAATCACACCAGCAGAACAGGGTGTGGTTTCACAGGCTCACAATTATGCCAGAACACATACACACACAGCTCCACGGCCGATCAATTGGCAGCTTGGCCTGTCAATAAAAAAAGAATGCCTTATTGACCACACAAAATCATGAAAGCATGACATCGTGTGAAACGGGCACCTTTATTCATTGGGTGTCATTATGATGCCACATTTGCCATGTCTGATAAAACCCCAAGCCATTTTAAAACAAATAACTGTGAGTGGATTTAGCTGAATTGCATTTGAAAAAAAAAATCTTGGTCTAGGGCCTAGGTGTTGTTTAAATGTTGAAAGTCATTCAAAATCTCAGGGCTCCCCATAACCTATGGATTTGACCTACATATTGATTGAATTGAACTAGCATTATGAAAGGCTAAGGAAGATTGCTTTGACGAGCATTAAAATTTCACAAAGCCCCATGCCAGTGTGTTAAATATGGGGACCACGCCTTTGGCCTCTTTACTAAATGGGTTTTGCCTGTTCCATCTTATTTCTAGACAAAATCGAAACATTTGGGTGGTGATCATGAGAAGATGGACAACGACTAGAGCACACCTGGCAGAAGACTCGACTCTTATCTGACAAGACTCGTCATAGGAATTTCCTTGATTCTTATCGAGAGGTGATACATGCAGCGCAGAAGTCTTTCTCCTCTGCATGTATTGCATCTGCAGAGTCCCGTCCAGCAGAACTGTTTAGGGTAGTAGGGGAGCTGACGCAGATTCCACCTGCGCAGAACCCCTTACTCAACCCGACAATGGTCTTCTGTGATGCATTTAACATCCACTTTGCAGATAAAATATCTCGGATAAGAGCCGACTTAGATGCCAGTGTTATGACAGAATCTATAGACGAGGTGTCCAGCAACTCCGTTGATGAAATTTTATTGGATCAGCTTCAATCTGTGAGTACCGATGACATGGACAAGCTCCTTGGTAGAGTGAGGAAGATGACGTGTCCCCTCGATCCTTGTCCATCTTGGCTGGCCACCCAAGGGGGTGACGCATCGAGAGTACTCCTTAGGGATATTGTCAATGTGTCCTTCAGGGAGGGGTCCGTTCCACCCTGTCTGAAGGAAGGGGCGGTTAAGCTGCTCCTGAAAAAGCCTTCCCTGGACCCCTTGGACAGGAACAACTATAGGCCAGTCTCCTTGCTGCCTTTTTTAAGCAAGGTGATTGAGAGGGTGGTCACTTCCCAACTCCAAGCTGTCTTGGATGAAACCGATTATCTAGATCCATTTCAAACTGGCTTTAGGACGAGATATGGAGTGGAGACTGCCATGGTTGCTCTGGCTGTCAACCTCCGCTTGGGTATCGACAGGGGTAGTGTGACACTATTGGTGCTCTTGGACCTCTCAGCAGCCTTTGATACAATAGATCATTCCATCCTCTTGGATCGCCTGAGGGGGTTAGGAATTGGAGGCACTGCCTTGCAGTGGTTCCATTCCTTCCTATCAGGCAGATCCCAGAGGATGAGGCTCGGGAACAGTTGCTCTACTAGAATAGAGCTTAACTGTGGCATTCCTCAGGGTGCCATTTTGTCCCCAATGCTATTTAACATCTATATGAAACCACTGGGAGAGATCATTTGGAGGCATGGAGTGCGTTGTCATCAGTATGCTGATGACACCCAGATATACTTCTCCATGTCTCGGTCATCAGCTTCGACTTCAGATGGTGTCTCTCCTCTCAAAGCAGTACTGCTCCTTTTAAAGCTGTAATGGACTGGATGAGGAAAAACAAATTGAGAATGAATCCAGACAAAATGGAGGTACTAACAATTACAGGCCCGAAACCAGGTCTGGGAATACAACTTCCAGTCCTGGATGGAACTACACTCTCCTCCAAGGACTGTGCTTGCAGTCTGGGGGTGCTCCTGGACCTGTCGCTCCAGATGTCTAATCAGGTAAATGCGACGGTCAGGAGTGCCTGTTATCAACTTCGGCTGATATGCCAGCTGAGCCCTTTCCTTGAAACCAGGGACCTCGAAACTGTGGTACATGCTTTTGTAACCTCCCATCTGGATTACTATAATGTGCTCTACATGGAGCTACCCTTGTGCTTGACTCGGAAACTTCAACTAGTTCAGAACATGGCAGCCAGGTTGATTTCTGGTGTTTCCAGAAGAGAGTATATAACACCTGTACTAAAAGCTCTCCACTGGCTGCCTATTAGTTTCCGGGCACAGTACAAGTTGTTGGTTATGACCTTTAAAGCCCTACATGGCTTGGGTCCAACTTACCTATGGGACCGCCTCCTTCCGTAAGACCCTCCCCACACACTTCGGTCCTCTGGGAGGAATCTGTTACAGCCTATGAAAACAAGGCTGTTGGTGACCTCCCAGAGGGCCTTCTCTGCTGCCGCTCCCAGATTATGGAATGGCCTGCTGGACAAGATCCGTCTTATTACCACCTTAGACAGCTTTTAAAAAGCTGTCAAGACAGATCTTTTCCAGCAGGCCTTTCCTGAATAACTATCCCGGTCTAAGACTCAGCTGTCCTTTCCCTCTACAATTAGATTTTTTAAATTATTGTATGTTTTTTTTTAAAAAAAAATTGTAATTTAATCTATTTTTAATTATTGTATGTTTTTAATCCTTTATAATTTAATATTATTTTAAGTGGTGGGAGGGCTAGGGTATTGTAATTATGGAGTTTTTATATTGTAAGCCACCCCGATTGCATTGCAGAGGGGCGGGATAGAAATAAAATTTTATTATATTATTATTATTAGAAGATGCAAAATAGAAGCAGCTGTGATCTCTGGCAACAGTTATTTCCAAAATACCATGCATTCTGGTGTGGTATTAATCTCTACTTTCAATTTTATAATTATGCAATTTCTTGGAAACCCTTGGATCTCATCGCTTGTCTTTGTGCTGTGAAATGGATTGATCTGGTAGAGAGAATTCTCATTCTTGTTCACCTCAAATGTATTCAAGGGGGACTTCTATGTGGCACTAGTTAATATTTGCAAAAAGTTCTCCACCAACTCTGGCTATATATTTTTCTTTGCTGTGGATGCATCCTGTAGTGCTTGTTGAGATGGGAGGGAATTTTACCTTCTGATGTGATCAGTGTGATGTTTGCAGTGTCTTCCACATCTAGAAGGGACGCAAAACATTTCCTTTTCCCCTTCTACAAGGAGAGACAACATGCTATCTCCCAATGTTGTCCAAATGTCTTCCTATATGAAATTATATTATTTATTTTCATCTCTTTGTTGCAGACATTATCACATGAGGCTGTAATCAAGTGATTACAGTGGGATGGTAGCATGAATGGGCTCCCATTATCACACAATGCCATTGTTTTCCTGTGTTCAGTCCATACTCCACCCATTCATCAGGCACCACTTTTAATTAAT
Source organism: Gambelia wislizenii (assembly GCA_030847615.1). NCBI lineage: Eukaryota > Metazoa > Chordata > Lepidosauria > Squamata > Crotaphytidae > Gambelia > Gambelia wislizenii. Next base: position 155,613,129 of record JAUMIR010000004.1, read on the forward strand.
GGGCAAAAGCCATCAATAGCCCTCAATATCGCTCTTTTTGCTGTATTGATGAGTGTGTGAAATCACATCCCTCTGTAATTGTGCAATTACAGTGTGAATGCTTGGTCCTCTTTTCCCTCTCCCCTTTTCCAATGAGAACACATACTTCAACTTCCAGGGGAGAACGTGAAGAGGACCAACAGGACACTGTTTTAATGAACTACTGCCTTTTGCTTGTTTGTATGTTTAATTGTTTATTTGTGAAGTTCCTTCGTTATGTATTTGTTTTTGGTGTGTTCAAGCGAAGTCACATCTTCTTGCGAGAACAGCCAAAATCTTGCCTGTGCAAAATCCAGGAAGTAACAGAAAAATGTTCTTAAAGGGACATAAACTGGGAAGCAGGAAGCATTATTACTCTGTCATTAGAAGGCGGTGCGAAGACAAGTGTTACTACAGTGCAAGCTAAAATCCCATTCTTAAACCACTAGTGGTTGTTCAGTGATAATTTACTGTAATTATGCCATATGTTTTTGCTTCCTCAGTATTTAAATTATAGCATTTTCAGACACTAGTCTGATAAAGTCCTTAGTTCACATTCTGGCTAAGAAAATGTCAAGTCAGCTTACAAACCAATAAAGAAAATCAGTTTGAAATGCTAACTGGAATTTAAGCAACCAAGTAAACAGTAAAACAGCACTGCGAAACAATGTTACAAGCAGAACAAAGGTGCAGTCATAGGCAATAAGTCTTAATTGCTGTTTGGTGCCCTAGGAAACAGGATGGATTTAGCCTGGAACCTAACAATGATGTTGCCAGTCAAATTTATCTGGTAAATTTACTCAAAGATATCCCAGAGAGGTGTGAGCTTTAGGGGAATTTTAGGATACTTTTTCTTCTCTGCCAGAGTCCCTGCTGAGTTTTAAAAGCCAAGATCAAATGGAACCATCACAGAGAGTGAACCCCATGCTGTCAAAGTGCAGCATCCATTTTTCAAAATAAAATCTGTTGAACCGTATGCAGATAATCACTCATTGGAACTCTACTGTGTGCAAAAAGGTGGGATAAAAAGGCCAGCATACTTTTATGGATAATCAATATAATCCTTTTTGACCCCTGCATATAATCCCACCCCCTAACACAGACCCATAATTATTTCTTTATGTTAAACATGCCCACATTATTCAGTGCTCTGTAAGGGAGTTGGTAAGATCAAAATTCATGTATGTTGCAAGAGGCAGCAAAAAATGTGCCTGATTACTTATTTCCTAGCTTCTAGTTTTAATATCTTAACCAAATCATGATGATCATTATCGTGGCTTGGGAATTTTACTGTCATTGTAATAGTAAACCCTTTTCCCTAAGGTCTTGGGGTTACTGTAGGAGAGGGAATTGTTGGAGAGCTTAGAATGGCTGGATAAATTGACAAAATATCCCGGATATAGGCCACATATCATTGAGATTACCTCAGTGTTGTTGTTGTTTTAAAAAAATGACAAGACAAATGTATTCAGGTCTTAAGTCCAGCATGCCTTCTGAAGTTCTCCTCAAGAAAGATGACAATGAGGCAATTTTCAGGGATGGAGTTGTGCTGCCCGATAAATAGATAGGCAATGATGAGAGGGAAGAAACATCTCAGCACTGTCAAGGGGCTTCCACACTTTGCTTTGGTAGGTTTCCTCTTGTTCCATGCCCTGAATTAGGTACTTCAACTATATTCACCATTATTCACTTTCCATCCCCCCAACCATGTACCCAACACTCAGGAAAGCCAATGAGCAAGAGTAAAAGAGACAAGAATTAAGCACAGTCCCCTCCACCCCAGTATTTACACATCCCAAAGTGTTTTGGAAAACTATTGTGAACAGTTGTGAGTGTGTGCAAATGTTTGTGGATTTTATGCAAAAAACCCAAACCCACACACATACCAAAAACACTTTCCAGGAGCATATTACTTTTTGTGCAAAATTGTGTTTTACACACAAACACAGACACAACTGCATTGAAAAAGGCTTGTGTGTTTCTGGGAGTTCTGGGAGCAGTGTTTTGTGCAAAAAAAGAAAGAAAGAAGGGTGCCCACATTTTGTGCAAAAAAAAAAAAAAAGATTTCCTGAAACACTTCTGGATGTGCAAATACCAGACAAACCCTGTGCAGAAATGTTCATTTTATCCCACAACAGGGAGGAAACTGTAGAAATTATTAATCTTTGCATGCAAGGATGAAATAAGCAAAAATTTACATCCCAATTTGAATATACATTTGTATCTCTAGGTCTTTCATAGCTTATGTTGTAAATAATGCTTTCTCTGAGAAGTTCAAACGTTTTTAGTACTGCTTGCATTTTGGTTGAGAACTTTCAGAAATGTTTCTGATAGTTCTGATAAACTCTCTTTGAATGTCTGCACCAGGTCCTTTCACCCTAGCTCCTTGTGATAGCAGTATCTCCACTTTCCTGCACAGGTTCACGTAAAACCGCACTTGCTGCCCTCCCAGTTGTAGTTCTTTGTCCACTGTATGGCCACTATTTTTGGGATCTATCTCTTCTACATAGTTATCTTAGGACTTTATCAGATGGGGCAAATATGGAGTCATAACGATGCTTAATGAATGCAAAAGGGTGCCAATTTTGCACAATGTCATGCTTTTAAGATTTTGTGTGGTCAATAAAGCATTCTTTTTTTATTGACAGGCCAAGCCGTCAATTGATCATTTATGGTGATTTTTTCACATAATTGCAAACATTTGAAACTGTGCCCCATTCTACTGTCACGATTCCAGTATCAAAGGGCGGTCCCCTCCAGAACACTTCTGGGTGAGAACACAAAAACTAGCAATGGGATCCTCTTTTTAAGAACCTCACCATTTTGTAGGCATGTTTTTAAGTGTGTTTCAGTGCTTGTGTGTTTGTTTTGGTTTTTTAATTTAACTGTTGTTTAGAAATATTTTTTTTTAGGGTCACCATAAGTCAGAAACATATTTTTATTAATTTTATAATCATACAATGTATTATCCAATCAATACTTAGTATAACACATAAAATTACTATAAACATCGCATTTTTTCTATTAACTAATTTCAAAAGTTAACATAGATTCTTTACTATAATTCTATTCAAAAATATTAATTCCCCTACCCCCCACCACCTCAGTGCTCCCCTTCACCGGAGCCATTATCCCTTACCTAATCTTTCCAGAATCTCATTTCTTCTCGTGGAGGTAACCTCCCATATTTGGTCTGTAATACTTTTTTAACAAATACTTTCCAAATTTTATCAAAATCACTTTCTTTCCAACTTCCTCTTCTTACTTTAATTCTACATGTTAACTCATAATTTATTGCCATTTTCCAAACATCTTTATACTACTCCTCCACTTGTACATTTATTTGCATTTTCCAATGTCTTGCTATAATTAATCTTTCTGCCATTAATAAATTTGTTATTAAATCCTTTTCTGCTTGATTCCCATTCTCTCCATTATAAATTGACATCAATGCTATGCTTGGTTTCCTTTCTATATTTCTATTCAGAATATTCTCTATTTCTATAAAAACCATTTCCCAAAACTGCTGTACAAATTTACAATTCCACCATATATGCATATATGTACCTATTTCTTGACAACCTCTCCAACAATATTTAGAGTTATTCTTATCTATATTATGCAATCTTGCTGGTGTCAAATACCATCTCCGTATTATTTTATAATCATTTTCTTTTATCTGTATCAACATATTTTTAGATGTCTTTGTTTCCATATCTTATCCCATTCATGATCTCCAATTTTTTGTTTCAAATCTTCCTCCCATATTCTCCTTAAATATTTCCCTTTGTCTTTTTTATCCTTATTTTTATCAATATTTTATATAATTCACTTGTAATACCTTTCAAACTTTCATTATCATCCCTCTTTTCACCTTTTTTCACAAATTTTTCAAATTTTGTAAATTTCCTCGTTTCTTTATGATTTTTTCCAATTTTTAATCCATTGTTTTAACTGTATGCAATTAAACCATGAAATTTTCATTCCACATAATTTCTCTCTTATACTCCCTTTCTCATTCATCCATCCTATCCATCCCTCTATTTTGTCTAGTCCTCTTTTCTTTAATTCCTTTCCCACTTTTTCCTTCAAATTATTTGGGAATTTTTTTCCCATTATAACCGGTGTTAATACTGAATCAATAGGCAAAAATTCTCTCTTATATTTATACCATATTTCCCAAATATTTTGCAGAAATGGGTTCTCAATTCCTTTAATTGCCTTTTTTGTAAAATTATCAAAAAATATGTTCATGTTCTCTTTTCTATTCTCCCTGTTTCTATCCCTAACGATTCTAAATCCCCCTGTCCTACAATTCCTTCTATAACATATCTCAATTGATTAGCTTCATAATATCCTTTTAGTTTGAGAAGCCCAAGTCCTCCCTCCTTCTGTGATATATATACCAAATAGTTTATTTAATCTTGTCCTTTTCCCTCCATTACAATATTTATTCAACATATTTTGCCATTTTTTCAGTTCTACTTCTAATATTTTTATTGGTAACATTCTGAACAAAAAATTTAGTTTAGGTAATATTTTCATTTTAACTAAAGCTACTCTTCCAAACCATGATAGTTGAATATTTTTATATTCTTCCAACTTCTTTTCCATTTCTTTCCTTAGTACCATAATATTTTTCTCTAGTTCTTTTAAATCTTTTGTAATATTTATTCCTAAATACTTAATATTACTTTTTAATGTTACTTCTAATTTTTTCTCTTTTACAAATATATTTTCTTCTTCCTTAGTATAGTTAAACAAAAAAAAAAAATCTGATTTATTCCAGTTAACCTGTATGTCAGGCTCATCCCTGAATTCTGGGATTTGGAGTGGAATTCATGGAGGATCCTGACATGAGGCGGTTTCCCCCTGGCTGGGCCTCAGGATTTTTGGAGAGAGGCTAGCCTGCCTTTTTGGCCTGGGAATGCTCCTTTCTCAGAGAGACTCAAGGTCAAGGCGTCCAGGTGCAGGCCACCTCCTTGCACTCCCTGAGAGCTTTTCTCATGCTGGGAGGTTTTATCTGGGGGGTTGCTGTGACCCTATTCAGTTTTGGCTTTGTTCTATGTTCCTGACACATGAATCTATGTCAATAAAGCTATTTATTGATTGCATGTGAGCGTGTGTGCTTGGTACATCACAGTAAGCCAAAACTCTATTTTAAAACCTATTCCTTTTGAGTGGTTCTACCCACGATGTCAGAAGACGTGGAGGCTGGAATCCAGATGGAGAAAGACCTGGCTGCAAACGGCGACCAGGGAGCCAGTGCCTTGGGGCAGGGGGCCGGTGCAGTGGGGGAGGTTGCAGCAGCTTCTGAAGGAGACACGAGCCAGTCCTGCTGGAGGGCTGGGAGATTTACTCACCCCTTTGACCCCTTGGAACTGGGAGCCAAGCAAGCCCTGGGGAGGGGCAGCATGCCACACTTCGGCACTCTAGTTCAAGAAGTCCCAGGAGCCAGCTGGTCCTGGCCAAGCGACCGTAGCTGGGAGGAACATTGGTCCCGCCAGTGGGACAGGCCCCTGGGTGAGGGGTACCCAATTTGAAGACCCCCAGAGACTGAGAAGGGCCCGGGCGGATCTCAAGGAACTGAAGCAAGGCTCAAAGACAGTGGGAGAGTATGCTGCTGAGTTCCGCCGCATGGCCAGTCAAGTGCTCGTATGGTTGGAGGACATAAAGGTGCAGTTTTTCCAGGATGGCCTGAATGCTGACATCCTCGAATGGGTGTTATTCCAGGGAAACCCCAAAACCCTCTTGGGGTGGGTTCGGCTTGCAGGAGAAGTGGAGACGCTGAGACGGAGCGTCAAGCTGGTTCAGCACCAGCAGGATCCGAGGGGAAGACCACCAGGTCTACCGGAAAGAAAGGCAAACTGGCCCACCCAGGTGGAACCACAACTGGAGAGTCAGAAAGAGAGCGAAGGATGCGAAAGAGCTTGTGCCTGCACTGTGGAAAAGGAGGCCATCACATAGCTGAATGCTAGGAAAGAAGCCCTCGAAAACCAGCGGCAGCTGACAAGCCCCAGCGGAGCGAAGTGAGGCCGGTGTCATCAAAGACCCCACTCAAGCCCAAGCCTAAAGCCACAGTATGGGCTTTGGTACCAGGCCATGCAGCGGGAGAGTGTTCGGATGACCCAGATGACAGTGGATCTTACTCTTCCGATGCAGAGCCGGTGGGAAACGGCTCCAGCCCACCCTACTAAGCTCCTGAGGGCAGGCTAACCCCAAAGCGTGCCCGGAGGCTGTGGTGAGTGGAGTGAAAGGCCTTTTTTTTCATAAAAGCCAGGATAGGGGTTGGAAAGAGGGGAACACAAAAAGTAATGTTAATGGTTGATTGCGGATTTACCCAAGTCCTAATGCATCATTCCCTAATCAGTGAACTGGACATTAGTACTATTAAGCTGGACAGGCCAGTGTGGCTGTCACAGATGGATAGGGGGATGATGAAGGGGGGGCCCGCCAGGCGAATGACTGGCCCAATATGCATGAGAATGGGGAACCACCAGGAGGAACTTCAATTTGTGATTGCCCCAGGGCTAGTTCCCACTGCAGTGGTGGGCCTAAACTGGCTAAAGTTCCACAACCCCACCATAGACTGGGTAAAAGAGACAATGACTTTTGCAGATCCTATGTGTGTGCAGGAAAAGGTGGGGGAAACTTCCCCAGGGGGTCCCTCTAGAGGCTAATTCATGGAACTGCACGACTGCTTTAATCCAAGGGGAGCTGAAAGGATTGCCAGTGGAATACAAGGCATGGCAATATGTTTTTGAGGAGAGGGAGTGCGACATTTTGACACCCCACAGGCCCTTTGACTGTGCTATCGAGATACTTTCTGAGACTAAACTACCTAAACCAAGGATTTATTCCATGATGCCAGCTGAAATGGATGCCCTCCGGAAGATCATAGATAAAAGCTTAGCGCAGGGGTTCATTAGGCCCTCGACCTCACCTGTGGGGGCCCCGGTGATGTTCAGACGAAAATCAGATGGGGGTCTTTGACTGATCCAAGACTACTGGGGGATAAATGCAATCAGTGTTTTGAACCAGTACCCCCTACCTTTAATGAAGGACATACTGGCTCATTTGTCCAAAGGGAAGATATTTACCAAATTGGATCTAAGGGAGGCTTATTACAGGGTGCGAATCAGGGAGGGGGATGAATGGAAAATGGCTTTCAATTGCACCCTGGGGGCTTTCGAGTTCCGAGTAATGCCATTTGGATTAAAGGGAGCTGCTGGCATATTTCAGAACTTGATTAATGATGTTTTGAGAGAGTTTCTGTACGGGGGGTCTTGGTGTATTTGGATGATGTATTGATTTATTCTGAGGACTATACATCCCATGTAAAACTGGTGAAAAAGGTGCTTGCTAGGCTGGGGGAGAACCATCTGTATGCTAAGATGTCAAAGTGTGAATTTCACCAAAGCCTCTTGGACTACCTGGCATACCGCATCTCAAATAAGGGGATAGAAATGGTCCCAGAAAAGGTCAAAGGGGTGTTGGCATGGGGAGCCCCTAGAACCAGGAAGCAGCTACAGAGCTTCCTTGGATTTTCTAACTTTTACCGGTCCTTCATCCCTGACTTTGCGATGGTAGCCCTCCCTCTGACTGATCTGTTAAAAACCAAAGATGTGGGGAAGATCCTGCTAAGATCATTTCTGACCGGGGGGCTCAGTTCACTTCCCAGTTCTGGAAGGCATTCACCAACCTTCTGGGAGTCGAACTAAAGCTCAGCAGTTCCCATCATCCCCAGAGTGATGGACAAGGCAAACGTACTAAACAGATTCTTGAACAGTATTTGAGGTTTAATGTGAACTTCCAACAATCTGACTGGGTGGACCTCTTGCCTTTTGCGGAGGTCGCCTATAACAACGCTACTCACCAGAGCACTGGCCTCTCCCCTTTCAAGGTTGTTTCAGGGCAAGATTTCCATCCTCTGCCTCTATGGGAGGGGTCTTCCAAGGACCCAGTCTCAGTGACCCAATGGAGCCCAAAGGTTAGAGATGCCTCCCCATGCGTTATCTCGGCCTTAGACTTTGCCAAAGCACATTACAAACATCATGCGGATCAAAAACAGGATCCCACCCTGAGATACGCCATTGGGGATTTAGTCTTTTTGTTCACCAAATCTCTTAAAAATTCCCCAGCCTTCAAAGAAGTTGGGGCCCAAGTATATTGGTCCTTTTCCTATCACGCGGGTAATAAACCCAGTAGCTTTTGAACTGTCTACCAAAACTGTACCGAAATGTTCATCCTGTGTTTCATTCCAGCTTGCTCAAACCAGCGTGCCCTCCAGACCGTCACCATCCGGACCCAGGACATGCACCCCGCCCTATTCTGGTCGACCAAGATCAACATTTTGAAATTTAGGAAGTGTTGGACTCTCGGGTTCACAGGGGAGTTTTACAGTACTTGGTGAAGTGGAAACACTTACCAATGGGCCATGCTGAATGGGTTAAATCCGATCATGTGAATGCTCCGTGCTTATTGCGAAAGTTCCATGCCCGCTTTCCTGATAAGCCGGGCTGAAAAAAAGGGTTTTTTCTTTGGGTGGGTGGTGTGTCAGGCTCAATCCTGAATTCTGGGATTTGGAGTGGAATTCATGGAGGATCCTGACACAAGGCAGTTTCCCCCTGGCTTGGCTTCTGGAGTTCTGGAGAGAGGCCAGCCTGCCTTGTTGGCCTGGGAACACTCCTTTCTCAGAGAGGCTCAAGGTCAGGGCGTCCAGGTACAGGCCGCCTCCTTGCACTCCCTGAGTGCTTTTCTCATGCAGGGAGGGTTTATCTCGCGGGTTGCTGTGGCTGTATTCAGTTTTGGCTTTGTTCTATGTTCCTGACACATGAATCCACGTCAATAAAGCTATTTATTGATTGCATGTGAGTGTGTGTGCTTCGTACATCACACTGTAAGCCTGTCATCTCCCCAAATACTTTTAGTCATTCTTTAATTTTTTCTATTCTGTTAATCAATTCCTTAATTGTTAGCAATGTATCATCAGCAAACAAGCTTATCTTATGTTTTGTTTCTACTCCAATTCCTTCTATACTATTAACATTTCTTATCACATTTCCTAGAATTTCTATTACCATTGCAAAACATATTGGAGAAAGTGGGCAACCTTGTCTTGTTCCTCTCGTTAGTTTTATTTCTCTTGTTATTCCATCATTAACCATCACTATATCTGTGTTATGGGAATACAATTGATCTATTAATCCTCTAAAACTCTTCCCCATTCAAAATTCTTTCAATATTATTTTTAATGTTGGACATTCCACACAGTCAAACACTTTAAATATATCTAATGCTAATATCACTGCTTTTACTTTTGTTTTGCTGATTATATGCATTTTATTTAACACCCTTTCTGTTAAATTTGACATTTGTCTTCCTTCCACAAATCCCCATTGGTCCTTTAATATATATTTATACATACAACTATTCATTCTCTTTGCCATTATTGCTGATAATAACTTTGTATCTTGATTTATCAATGATATAGGCCTGTATGATCCAGGGTCCATCAAATCCTTATCTGGCTTTGGTATCAATATTATCAATGATTGTTGCCATGATGGAGGGACTTTGTCTCCTGTTATTATATTATTATATAATTCTAATAATTTAGGTATTAACTTCTTTTTAAATACTTTATAATAATCTGGTCCTAATCCATCCATTCCTGGAGCTTTCCCACTTTTTAAATTATTTATTGCTTCCTCTACTTCCATTTTCGTAATTGGTTTTTCTAATAAATCCCTATCTTCCTCTTCTATTTTAATCTTCCAATTTTCCCCTACATATTTTTCTATTTGTTTCACTGATTTATTCCCTGGCTGGCACAGGTCTTTATAAAACTCCTCAAAAATTGTTAGTTTTTCCTTCATTGTTCTACACATTTTATCTGTTTTATATCTAATCCCATTTATTATATTTTCCATTTTCTTCTTCTGTGTGGATCTAGCCAACATTTTTGAATTTTTATTACTAAATTCAAAATACTCCCTTCTTAAATAAATTAAATTTTCCTGTACTTCTTCTACTTCCATTTTATCCAATTCCTCCATCTTTGCTCGTAACTCAATATGTTTGTTTTTCCTTGTCTAATATATATTTATTTCCAATAATTCTATTTCTCTTTCTAATTTCCCTTTTCTTTCTTCTTGCCTTTTTTTAAGTTAAAAGTTTCTTTTATGCATATTCTCCTTGTCACAGCCTTCATAGTATCCCACAAAATTCCTTTTGATATTTCTTTATCATTTAATTCCCATAATTCTTGCCATTCGTGCTCAATTTTTTTCTACTATTTCTCTGTAATTTAAAATCTTTGTATTCAACCTCCACATTTTCACCTGTTCATAATCTCTCTTCATTATAATCTCCACATTGACTAAGGCATGGTCTGTTAATTTTATATTTTCTATCTCTGAATTTATGATTTTATCAATCAATTTTTTTTGATACAAAAATATAATCAATTCTTGAATAATTCTTATGTACCATTGAAAAGTATGTATATTTCCTTTCATCTCCCTTTACCAATCTCCACACATCTTTCAACCCCTTTCTTTTTATTATTTTATTTAAATTTGTAATATTATCATATTTATCCCTTAATGAATAATTTGATTTATCGTTTATTCTTTCCATTTTCATGTTAAAATCTCCTGCTACAACAATATTTTGTTCTTGCATATTCTCCATTTCTTTAAATACTTTCTCATAAAATTCCTCCTGTTTTTCATTTGGAGCATATACATTCATTAGAACATATTTATCTTCTCCCATTTCACCTTGCATTATAATATATCTACCATTTTCATCTTTTTTCACCTTTTTAATGACAAAATAACATTTTTTGCTATTAATATTGCTACCCCTCTAGATTTTGAATTCCCATATGCTTTTCGCTGACGACCTGGCAATTATTCTGGAAAATCCCATAGAGAACATCATAACATTGCTGGAACAAATTAAAATATTTGGAGACATTGCTGGATTTAAATTAAACAAGGAGAAAACTGTAATTATAACAAAAAAATCTAACAGCAAAAGAAGAGGAGAGACTAAAGGAAATATCGGGCTGCAGAACTGAAAAGAAAGTGAGATATTTGGCAATCTGGTTGAGTAAAAGGATATTGACTTATATGACAACAATTATAAGAAATTGTGGGGAGAAATTAAATTGGACTTGAAGAAATGGGTCAACCTACAATTATCTTTATTTGGAAGAATTAATGCAATTAAAATGAACGTAATGTCAAAAATTATGTTTATATTTCAAAATCTGCCAATACTCCAAAATGACAAAATTCTACAACTTTTGAACTGAATAAATTTATCTGGAGGTGGAGAAAAGCAAGGATAAAGTGGTCCACATTAACAGCGAACAACGAGAACGGAGGAGCAGCCTTGCCTAACTTGAAACTTTATTACATAGCGTGCGGACTTAATTGGATATTGACATGGATAAAATTAAACAATGACAGAACATTAACTTCAGAAGGACACGGATTGCACTACAGATGGCATGTCTACTTGGGCTATGACAAAGTACAAGCGAATAAAGACTTTGAAAACCACATAATTAGAAAAGCCCTATATAGGATATGGAACAAAATTAAAAAAAACAATTTTATTTTAAACTTCCAACATGGCTATCCCCACACGAGGCATTTCTGGGAAGATGGGAGAACACAAAGAATTGGTTAAGCTACAAAGATCTAATTGATGAGGCAGCTTGGAAAAGGGGAGAAGGTATTACATTGCAATCACGAGAAGAATTGGAAGGGAAAGGAATTGAGATGAATTGGTTTAAATATTTACAGATAAAAAACAGATTCCAAAGTGATAAAGAAAAATACGGTTTTGAAATATCCAATACAGAGATAGATAAAATAATCTGGAATAAGGAAAATAAAAAAATATCAAAATTCTATAAATTGTTATTGGAAAGAGAGTTAGAAGGAGAAAGGATTACGGATGCAATGATAAAATGTACCCAGGAGATAGGAGAGACAATAACCATGGAAGAATGAGAAACAGCATGGAAAAATACAAATACCTTCACAGCATGTTTAGCATTAAAAGAGAACCATTTCAAGCTGATGAATAGGTGGTATCTAACCCTGGCAAGAATTAGTAAGATGTACAAAACAAAAGAAAATCAATGCTGGAAAAGATATTGGTACGAGACATCATATGTGGTGGGAGTGCCCAAAAATACAAAAATTTTGGATGAAAATTCACAAGACAATTCAAAATATTTATAATATTCAATTGTTCATGAGCCCGAAACTATATCTACTTAATATAATATCTGAATTGGAAATAAAATTTAAACAAAAATAATGGAGAACACTACTATATGCAGTAACAGCAGAAAGGTTACTCATAGCTGAACACTACTATATGCAGTAACAGCAGAAAGGTTACTCATAGCGGCAAAATGGAAGAATAAAGAAACTCCAACAATAGAGGATTGGTTGAGGAAATTAAGAGAAATGCAAGGAAATGACAAATTAACATACATGTTAAACAAAACAAATATGGCAAAATTGGAAGAGGAATGGTTTCCAATACGAGAATTCTTGGAAAATAGATGGAAAAGAAAGGCAAACTAAACCGAGACTACAAGGCCAACATGTCAGATAGAGAAAACAATACAAGAGTAACACAATCAAGGAAGAAGTTACTGAACATTTTAGCATGAACTAGAAGTTAAGCAAAAATTTCAGGGAAGATATACAATTGGTCAAGAAGCATGAACAGTAGGAGAAAAAAGAGAGAAAGTAAGGACCAGAAGATAAACAAGATGTCAAGGACAATAGGACATGACAATAGGTAATAAGATAGAGAGGATAAAAGGAAGAGACAAATATTTTTAAGAAATACTCCTAACAGGTGACACTTTAAAGGAAGTTAGTAAAGGAGAAGATAGGAAGTAGGGAAGGAAAGACAGAGGATAGAAGTAAACGAATGAGTTGGGGACAAGAAAGCAAGGGATAATAAAAGATAGAAGGAGTAGGGGGGTAGGTAGAAATGACAGTGAATAAAAAGCGGAATACAAGAATGGAACCAAAAGATTGAATGAATATTGTATTAATTTGAATATATGCTATAAATAGATACATACATTTTATTAAGAGATGTATTTTCTGTATATATATTTTATATTTCAAGACACTGTCAATAATAAAGATTATAACTGAAAAAAAAAGAATTCCCATATGCTTTTTCATAAATTCTTACCCAATTCAATTTCAATTCATTTACACCTTCCCTTTTTTGATGTGTCTCTTGCAAAAATATTATATCCACTTGATCCTTCTTCAATAATGCTTCAATCCTTTTTTTGTTTTATTACCGTGCCAAGGCCATGAACATTTAAGGTTGATATCTTTAATTTATTAACCATTAGATTCCTTATTCCATTTTCTATAAGATCTTCTGGCTCCAAAAAGTGACCTCCCTTCCCCATACCCACCTCTTCCCAATTCTTCCACATTCTCTCCCCCCTCCCCACTTCCCTTCTTTACCGCCCCACCTTGTTTTCCCAAGGCAAATTGCCTTGCTCATGACCCGCCAGTTCTTCCAAGTGAGGAGTGGCAAAGAGATCATCCAGTGGCCCAGAACAACTCCCTCCCCCCGAGTGCTCATAAAAATAAAAAATAAAAACATTTCCCCTCTTTTTTCCCCTGTATTTTTTTCTTCTTCCTTCTGCTTTCTTCATCTGTCTAAATTTTTCCTCCTCTGCTGTCCATTCCTCCATCAGCTCCATACTCCTTCATATGTACTCCCATCTCCTCCAACAGTCACAGTCCTTCTTATGGTGTTTCCATTCTATATCTTTTTCCTGCCCATTCAAATTTCAAAAACACTGGGTATCCCCAAGCATATTTTATACCAGCTTTCAAAAGAGTAGCAATACAAGGTTTCATCGATTTTCTCCAAATTACTGCTTGTGGACAGTAGTCATTATATAATTCCACCCTTACATCTCCATACCTCTCTGGATGTTTCTTGACTGTTCTCATCAATTCCTCCTAGTTATTGTAATTAATAACTCGAACAATATCATCTCTTGGCAAAATACTTCTTCCTGTCAGTTCTCTATGGATCCACTCAATGTCCTCGTCCCTCCATTTCACAGCTGGGGTCACTTGCTGTAGCCATTTCAACACTTCAGATTTCAGATTAGATCCTTGATCTTTCCCCACAGATTCTGGCAGGAACCTTATTCTAAAGTTATTCCTGCGTTGATAATCTTGCATGTATACCATTCTTTTTTCCATATCTGTGATTTTCTTCATATTGTCCTGGATCTGACTGCTTTGAAGTGTTTGGGTTTTAATTATTTCTTTGTTCTCTTTTACTATATTAAGAATATCTCCTTGTATTCCTTGTATTTTTGTACTCATTTCCACAAATCTTTCTTCAGATCTTTTCCTCTCCTTCTGCATTTCTTCTCTTATACTTGCAAACTCTGAAAACATTCTCTTTTTGTCTTCTCTAAATTCTGTCATCATTTTTGTAAAGAGAGAATCCATATGAGTTTTAATATCCTCTGTGCTTTCTCCCCTTCTTTCCCTCCCCTTGGGGGTAGAGGATCTGGGGCTGAGGCAGCTAAAGGAGTGCTAGTTTCTTTTTCCATCCTTAGTCCTTCTGGTTCACCCTTGTTATCCTGTACTTCCAGAGATATTCTTTCTAATCTCTTATGAGATCTATCTGATGGTTTATCTAATATTTGTGGCCTCTACCAACTTTTTCCTGCAATATTTCTTCTTTTTGTAGACATAAGAAAATCAAAACACTCCAAACTTTCATTCCTCCCCTTCTGTGTATGTCCCCTCCTTCCTCCACCACTTTTTTTAAAAATCTTTCCACTTATTCTCCAGTTAGATCAATTATTCCTTCTCCTGTTAAATCATCCTTTTCATTTGCCTACAATTGTTTGCTGCTTTCTCCAACCTTAGTGGTTTATTAGTAAAGTGTTGTTTTTAGTTATGTTGGAGGCAGCTCCAATATCGGGCAAAACCGAAAGTAACTATTTGTTTACTTTAGGCTTCTTCAAACTGCAATTTTCTATTAACATTCCTTAGTGATTCACAGCCACAAATCTTCCCTCAAAAGCTCTCCTCATCCCTTTTTGAGGGGAAATTATTCATTTAATTCCATTACCTTGAGCACCCGTCCCGGGAATTGCTTCCTACACCATTGAAGCTTGGCTCCTCCATTGCTTCCTGCACCATTGAAGCTTGGCTTCTCTTTGTTTTTTAGACTTTTAAGTGCACTCACGTTTTCTCACAAGGACTGCCAAGGTCACACACACCTGACAACACAGAAGTATGGGGCTGCTTTTTCAGGCTATTATGCATTGTTTGATAAAAAGGGTTATTTTGCTGGCACACTTATGGTTCAAAATATGGTGGGAACAAAATGTTTTTAGAGTTTCAGTCTGATAAAGTCCCTAGACAGTTGGCTGTTAATGCAACTGATGAAGTTTCAAAGCATAGTTGTTTTCCAGTTATATCTGTACAAAAAAATGGAGTGATTGCATCATGCTTCAACCCAAATCAGCATGGGATATTTCTTGCCCCATGGTATTACATTGACTGGTAGTCCCATAAGGAGGGTTGGCTGGGGTGCTTTTTTGTCCTAGTTGTTTTATTGCTTCTGATGGTGGAGGGAGAACATGTACATGGCAAATAGCTGAAAATTTGGGAACTGTGTAAACAATGCCATGGATTTTGCAATGAGGGACCATCTGCGAGACTATGGCTGAAATCCTGTATTGCAGAGTGTACCATAAAAATCCCCAGGTCGAGTGACTATGGCCTTGTCTATAGAAGGGGGAAAGAAGTGGATTTCTCTGCAGTAATGACCATTCACAGCAGCTGCAATTTCTCTTAATTCTTTTTTTTTTTTTGCAGGCATAAACATCACATGTGAGTGAAGTACTCACATTTTTAATTACCTCAGTTTGCTGCCATCAAACATTTTCTTTAAAATGATTCCCTATATGTGATAGAGCAATATTTCACCTTTACAGAAAAAAAGCCCAATACCCCATTTTATCGCCTATGCGCTCACTCCCTAAGGCAAAAAAAATTAACATGGCGGCTCCAGGCACTTTCCTTGTTAGCAAGCCCCATCCCATGCTCATCTGGCCAATCATCTGGCCACTCATATGGGAAAGCAAATCAATCCACATCAGTTGTCCCAAAGAGCAGGAATGCACATTCCCTCTGCTGTTTTTTTTTAAAAAAAAAACTCCAGGAAAGCAACAAAGACTTTCCCTTCGAAGTTTTAGGCATTTTTGCCCCCCACCATACAAATATGGTGAAACAATGCAAGATGTCATTAAAACAGTTCATATTCTCCTCACATTCCATGAGGAACATTTTTGCTGTTTAGGTAACCTTTATGTCTCTTTTCTCAACACTCTCCAAACTCACCATTTAGATGTTGCAAACCCTTCACTGCCATTCCATGGCTAAAGGAGAGCAAGAGAGGGTTCTGAGAAGCATCTGGCTATACTCCCTTAGCTAGAAACAGACTGATGACTTCATCCATTAAGGGGATATATCCACAATGCACCATGATAGTAGTTTGATGCCACATTAACTGCCATGGCTCCATTCTATGGTATCCTGGGATTTTTAGTTTGGGGAGGTACTTAGAATAATGTAATGCACTCTTCTGAACTAACTCATTAGAGCTCTGCAAAAGAGAATTCCAAGTATCTCCCCAAACTACAAATCCTAATATACCATAGGTTGAAAACATGGCAGATAAACTGGCATCAAACTTCTACTAGTATGTAATATGGATCCAACCAAGGTCCTCCAGTGGTCTTATCATAGAATCATAGAGTTAGAAGAGACCACAAGAGCCATCCAGTCCAACCCCCTGATACCACGCAGGAAATCATGACCAAAGCATCCCTGACAGATGGCCATCCAGCCTCTGTTTAAAGACCTCCAAGGAAGGAGACCCCACCACACACCAAGGGAGTGTGTTCCACTGCCAAACAGCTCTTACTGTCAGAAAGTTCCCCCTTAAAGTTGAGGTGGAATCTCTGTTCCTGGAGCTTGCATCCATTGCTCCCTGTTCTAGTCTCTGGAGCAGCAGAAAACAAGCTTGCTCCATCCTCAATGTAACATCCCTTCAAATACTTAAACAGGGCTATCATATCACCCCTTAACTGTCTTTTTTCCAGGCTAAACAAACCCAGCTCCCTAAGTCTCTCCTCATAAGGCATGGTTTCCAGCCCTTTCACCATTTTAGTCGCCCTCCTCTGGACACGCTCCAATTTGTCAATATCTTTTTTGAATTGTGGTGCCCAGAACTGGGCACAGTATTCTAGGTGAGGTCTGGCCAAGGCAGAAGAGTGGCCCTATTACTTCCCTTGATCTATAAACTATACTTCTATTGATGCAGCCCAAAATCGCATTGGCCTTTTTAGCTGCCGCATCACACTGTTGACTCATATTCAACATGTGGTCTACTAGGACTCCTAGATCCCTTTTGCATGTAGTCTCATTCAGCCAGGTCTCCCCCATCCTATATCTATGCATTTCATTTTTCTGCCCTAAGTGCAGTACCTTACATTTCCCCATACTGAATTTCTTTTTGTTAGCTTTGGCCCAACTTTCTAGTCTACTCAGGTGATTTTGAATTTTGATCCTGTCCTCTAGGGTATTAGCTACTCCTCCTAATTTGGTGTCATCTGCAAACTTGATAAGTATGCCCCTAATTCCTCATCCAAGTCATTGATAAAGATATTCAATAGCACTGGGCCCAGGACAGAACCCTATAGCATCCCACTGGTCACATCTTTCCAAGATGAAGAGGAGCCAGTGCTGCGCACCCTTTGGGTTTGGCCGGTCAACCAATTACAAATCCATTTAACAGTTAACTTGTCTAGCCCACATTTTACAAGCTTGTTTGCAAGAATGTCACGGGGAACCTTGTCAAATCAAGGTATGCAAAATCAAGGTTTGTAATATCCACAGTGTTCCCTTCATCTACCAAGCTGGTTATTTTATCAAAAAAAGAGATCAGAGATTAGTCTTGCATGACTTGTTTCTCTGAAACCCATGTTGATTTTTTGTGATTATGGTATTGCCTTCTAAATGTTCACAGACTCTGTTTAATGATCTGCTCTAGAATCTTCCCTGGTATTGATGTCAGACTAACTGGACGATAATTTTTGGGATCCTCTTTTTCCCCATTTTTGAAGTTGGGGACAACGTTTGCCCTCCTCCAATCTGCTGGGACTTCTCCTGTTCTCCAGGAGTTCTCAAAGATTATTGCCAATGTCTCTGAGATTACATTTGCCAGTTCTTTTAATACCCTTGGATGTAGTTCATCTGGTTCTGAAGATTTAAATTCATTTAGATTAAGAAGGTATTCCTCTACTAACTCTTTGCTTATTCCGTGCTGGATTTCCCCTATTGTGTCCTCTGTTCCATTAACCTCAGGTTGATCACCCTTTTCCTTTTCTGAAAACACTGAGGCAAAGAAGGTGTTGAGTAATTCTTTCTTTCTTTCTTTCTTTCTTTCTTTCTTTCTTTCTTTCTTTCTTTCTTTCCTTCTTTCTACCCCACTCTTCAGCCACAAGGCTATCAGAGCGGCTTACAAATTGTTTTAAGCGATAGCAATTTACACATCTATACTGCATTAAGCAGTTTCCAATGTGTGTTAGCTAATTGCCCCCCACAAGCCAGGTACTCATTTTACCGACCTAAGAAAGGATGGAAGGCTGAGTGAACCTTGGAGCCCTCTGGGATCGAACTTGCAACGTGGTGACTTGCAGTACTGGCATTTAACCACTGAGCCACCAGGGCTCTTTTCACTGTCCCCTGTTAGCATTTTGCCATCTTCTCCATGTAGTGGCCCTATCATTTCCTTCTTCTTACTTTAGCTGCAGACATACCCCCCAAAACCCTTGTTATTGTTCTTAACCTCTCTAGCGAGCCTGAGCTTATTCTGCACTTTAGCTTTTCTGACTTTACTCCTACATGTGTTTGCTATCTGTTTGAATTCTTCTTTGGTGATTTCAAAGAAGATTACATTGTCTTGAAAGATGATGTAATCATTCCCTGTCTGGCTATGGGGCTCTCCCTCCTCCCAGCTCTCCAACGGCTACTAAAAGGCCATGGATGTAGGTAGGGCTTTCACAGCAAAATGGTGAGTCCGAGTGGGGGCTTTTTAGAGGGAGGAATAGATACCAACCTCCACAAAATACAAAACGAAACCATAGGCAGGTGTACATTGGCCTTGCTTTTACATGTGTCACTAGCAGGGTACTGGCTTATGGGTTCACAACTGCAGCAGTATGCCCAAGGTTAAAATGATGCTCCATTCGTTGTTAATCCAGTTTGAACAGCAGCCTTAAAATGCACAGCATGCATAATGTCCCTGCTCTCTGACTTTCTCCACTGTCTGTGTGGGCCGGGATTCTGTGCAATATTTGGTGAGGACAACAATAAGCAGGGCTGCTGCTGTTTTTGTGTCAACAGCCACACAACTTAGTAATAACTCATTCAAACCTTAATTGTCCAGCCAGTGTGGAAGTGCATAATGTGGAAAAATTACATCACCTACTGCATTTGTACTGGCTCATATAAGAATGGGCTTGGACTTGGAACACTTCCCATTCTGCATACAATATTTAAGATAAAGACCCTGCAAACATAACTTCATAAGAAAGTAATCAATACCTGGATGTTTACCATCATTATGAAAGTTAAACTTCTATTTTACATG
Source organism: Gambelia wislizenii (assembly GCA_030847615.1). Classification (NCBI taxonomy): domain Eukaryota; kingdom Metazoa; phylum Chordata; class Lepidosauria; order Squamata; family Crotaphytidae; genus Gambelia; species Gambelia wislizenii. The sequence continues at coordinate 155,632,911 of JAUMIR010000004.1, forward strand.
TAATGATCACCAGTAAATGCCAAAAGACAGGATGAAAAATAGGGCATTAGAGACTGAAATTGCTGAAGTCTATATTATTTCAGCACTGGTAGCTGGCAGATGAGTGATGGATTTTTAAAATAATAATAATGATGATGATAAAAAGAAAACTTGAATGTAACTACTGCTGCTACATGGATAACAAATGGGCCATTAGGTATATAAGCTATTTCGAAAAACAGTATGATGGTATCCAATTATTATGATTTGCTTCCTTCTTCATTAAATAGCTCACAAATTTAAATATGTTTTAATGACAATTGCTAGGAGACATGAATTCTATGAGACATTAATTTTGTTGTTGTTTATTATTTTTCATCATCATTAATAAAAATAGGAAACAAAAACAATAATTCAGAGTACAGTGTTATCCTTAGGTTTTCAGAATTCATTCTGTTCTGGATAATAGTGCACACACTCAACACTGTACTGAAGAAATAAAAGGTTAGCAAATACCATTAGCAATATTAACTGTTATTAAGAAGCAAAGCCAAGTTATGTTCATTATGGCAAGTTCATGTAATTTTAGACCACATTTTGCAGAAACATATTGGTAGCAAATTGCAAAAGCTTGCTCATAACTTGCATTCATTGCAGACTATTGTTCTAAACTGTCGGGTTTGTTAAAGGTGCATCCAGACTGATTAAAAAAAACCAGCAAGTCTGAGATTTTATTCCTGTTCTTCCTGATTTTATTTTGAAAATCCATACATGTTTTATCTCAGAATATTTTCTGTCAGCTCCCAGTACAATCAGATACTTCTTATACCAGCTCCCCAGTTTGTTTGTTTTTTAACCAAGTATACAATTGAAAAGAACAGGAACAAAATTTAGGACTTTTCAATCAGTCTGGATGGCTAACAGGTGTTACAAAATGCAATGGATTGGATCCAGAGTAGGCCTTAGTCAAATTCCAATAAGTAATCAGCTTTTAAAAGGATTTCTTTTAATTTCCATTGCAGATTTGTGGGCAATTGCTTTGTACAGTGGTGGCACTGGGGTGTGTGTTTGTAGACACTGAACCGCACTGGGTGACACTATCAGCGGGAGGAGTGACACCAGCCTCAGACAGGAACACAAAAAGCATTTCTGTCCCACAATCTCGAATCCCGCTCCTGTCCCAGCACAATAACACTCCCCATCATACTTATGTTCTCTCCCTTGGAAAACACATGGAACAGCCTGTTCACTTCCTGGACTGAAATCCCGACCATTCTTGCAAGAAGACATGAGGGCGGAAAATTCAAAAATAAAAATAAACACAAAAGGTTACTCCAAGCACCTACACACAATTTAAAACTCCCAAGTAACCCGGGGAAGGGTCATAAAAAGAGCAAAACTTACCTAGCTGTTTTGATCTCACCTGGAAGTGTTTGCGCCAGACTGGCCATTCTCGCTGTGAAGTCGAAGGCTTTCATGGCCAGCATCCATAGATTTTCCTTGGGTTGTATTTACAAGAGTTAAATGGCCCGGGTTTTCGTACACCGGCAATGCTGGCAGGAAAATGGAACTGGCAGATCTATTGATGGCTTCCGTCAATAAGAAGAAATGCCGAATAACACCAGCAGAATGCAAAAGGGTGTAGTCATCTGATATTGGTGTCCTTTTGCGTTCTGCTGGCGTTCTGCTAGTGCCACATTAGCCACATCTGATAATCTCCTTAGTGATGCCACAGACTGTATATATGTTGTAGAGATGTATATAAATAACCTGTGGGGTGTGGAGAATGGGTGGTGCATGGGCTGCCTGTGGCCCCAGTCTATTTTTGTTACCTTCATTCCCCAGATATCCAGAGCCCCTTCCCCACCCTGTTGATTTTTCACTTAGAAATCACTAAAAATGTCCCTAAAACCATGTGAAATTCTTGTATTTTATCTCCCTTCAACTACCTACAAAGCTCCAAACTGTTTTATCTGTGTGGATGGGGGAAAAAAAACTAGCCCAAAGCAATGTCAGAAGTGACATTTCTCCCTGTCAATCCATTCAAACATAACTGTGCTATTACTCTTGTGAGCTGTGTTGAATCCTGTGCTGGTGTCCTTAATACTCACATTTCTTTGTATTTTGTAGTAGTAGTAGTAGCAGCAGCTGTTGTTGTTGTTGTTGTTTTGTTGTTGTTGTGTGCTTTCAAGTTGTTTCTGAACTATGGTGACTTTAAGGCAAACCTATCATGGGGATTTCTCGGCAAAATTCATTCGGAGGGGCTTGCCATTGTCTTCCTTTGAGATAAGAGAGTGTGACTTGTCCAAGGTCACCCAGTGGATTTCCATGGCTGAGCCCAGATCTCCAGAATCCTAGTATAACCACTACATCATGCTGGCTGTCTCCACCATATTTCTTTAAATGAGTTCATTTCTCATCTATACGTTCCCCACCAGTTTAAACAAACTATGCTATAAATGTTATAAATGGTAATATACAGAATCCTTCGACTTCACATAGAATCTATTGACTTCAACTTGAAACCCCAATCTAGAAAGGCTGAACTTTGCTGGTATGGCATAAGCTTCCTTCTTGATTTTCATGCAATATGTCCAGCTTCTTCACAGAAGGACCATGCTTGAGAAAGAACACACACACTAATACAAGTTACAGAAGAATTGTCAGTTTTGATGCCCTGTCTAGTTTCTACTAACAACCTGTCAAAATCGAGAATATATTAAATCTATTTGCAGCAGCAATGCTTGTTAGTCTGCTCCTTTCTGTAAATAGCTTGATAGATGATACAGATTAGTTTCATGTGTTTCCAAAGTAGGTAAGTGCTATTAACAAGATACACTACTATGAAAATAGCAATAATTTTGTTGTCCTCTCATACATTAATAGACCCAGTGATTTTTTGTGATCCACAAAAGAAAAGCAGCACCTATCTGGCCTAAGCTCATTTCATAGCCAAGGTGCTATGAGTTTGCACTTAGGGCAGCATAACAAATCAAAGGCTGAAGAGGTATGAGGAACAGGGCCAATTCAACATATTTTTTTAGCTGAGGTGAGCAGTTGAAATGGAAACCCCAACATGCACACACACTAGCATGGGGCATAATCCACACCCTCTCCTATGCAAGTTGCATTGAAATGAACAGATGCTTTACAAATGTACAGTCTGTACAATCAATCACCTTCCTGTCTTGCTGAGTGCTTTCATAGAGATCTTGCTGACCCCTAGTGCTGTGCCAAATACATAATCCATATTTTTCCAATGATTTTTATTCAATTTAATTGAATATAAACTGCTTTAAAGGGGGAATCAAGAATAAAGAACATTTTATTCAAATTCTCATGGATTTTCCTTTGCTGTTAAGCAGTCAAGGATGTATATCAATATTCTTTTGTTCATCACACAATTGTCTCCATTGGCCTGCAGCTTTCCCAGGTGCCAACACTTCAATGAAATCCCAAAGAACTGAAGTTCCAGTGCTTCAATTAAATCCCATGTTATGAGATAACACCTCCTGTGGGCCTTCTGTTCAGATTAGGAAATGCTGGCAGCAGGGAAGGACCAATGGTAAGATGTGTAATAAAAGGGAAAGCAGATATACACTATGTTCTTGGATGCTTTCAATGGTCAGGTCCTGTATGCTCAAAAACCCATCAAAAGAAATTCTAAAGAAATTCTTTTAAAAGTACCAAGATGAAGTGCTTTTTTTCCCCATAGGAAGAAAACTTTTGGGAAATCAGAGGATAGATTTTGGTACAGAAGTGCTGACCTCTATATCAGAAGCCAAATGCCAGGTACTGTTAACCTTTGGTCTAATCTCAAAAGGCTGTTTCTATATTACTTTGTGTCTATAATGAATTTTCTTGTGTGTGAATATACCCACATTTTACATTACAAGATTTCTTAACTGGATCAATGCTTCTATAACTTGAGGATAACATATGTCATAATAATATGAGACTCCTCATTTAAGCCTGATGTGCTGTTGAACTGAATTAATGGCTGCCTCTGTAACTTCCCTGCCTCACTGTTTGTGCTCTTTGATCAAGTCATACAAGTACATTAGCTGTAACAAAGAAAATGAGGCTAATGATCCAAAATGGCTGCAATGATTGATTCATAATGTAGTTCTCAACATGCTAAGGGAAAAAAAGTAAGAATCTGAGATCTTTATTGCCATCATCTCAGAGAATGTCGGATTAGAGTAGGGGAGCTGGAGAACAGCAATTAAGTAAAAGAAATAACATAAAGAGTGAGAGCTTTCAGTTAAGGAATGTCTCCATAAGGACGAGAGGTGAGATGGAGAAGCAAATTGACTTTGGAGAATGCTGATCCTCTGAGTCCCTTCAGTTCTTTCTCCTTCCAAGTATAGACTCTCCCCCCCCCTACAATGATCTCCACTATTTTAAAAAATGCCAAAAAATATTATAGATGCCGATAGATTGCCACTTTGAACTTCAGACAGACAGAGGGCATAGCCTTTAAAGCCAGGATAGGAAACTCTATCCTGCAATCTAGATATGGCCTAAAGGAGGTTCCTACTGGCCTGTGTTGCTTTAGTGGTTATCAGAGGTAAAAATTTCCTCTTGCCTCTTCCATGCTGAATCAATGCTAGTAGTGGCAATGAAGGCTTTTTCAAAGCTTCATTGCAGAGTGAAGGTGGTGTGTATCACAGGTGGAGAAGGCGGAGTTAACCTTCTGCAATGCTTCATACCCAGTGGGGAAAAAAATCACCTCTCTCCCACTGCAACAAGGCTTTTGAAAGACTTCACCAGCACCATTTTTGAAAAAGCTTGATTGCAGGAGGAATAGGAGGAATTTTTTTTAGGGGTTAGGAATTTTTTATTGGAATAAGACCATTCTATTGAAAAATACACCTGACCGCAAAAGGCCATAACAATAACACAAAAATAATATTGTTTTCCTATTTTCTTACTAATACAAAAAATGAAACTATCTATCTTAACACTAATACATTTTTCCTCTTAATCTAAACGCACTATAATCACATTATATTTACACAATACAATTATACTTATTTGGAAAAGAAAATAATAATAATAAAAGATTAATTAAAAGCTTAATTAAAAAATAATACAAAATTATACAAAAATACACTAATAATAATGAAATATTTATTTATTTAAAATATCCTTTTAAGTTATTGCTGGGGTTGTCTCACTAAACCACGGCCAAAACTTTTTCCAACAATGGTTTGGCAATTTCTCTTTTTCACTCAGAGCTAAATTTTCAATTACGTTCTTCACATAATAAGCAGTGCCTTTTACATCCTACAGATTTTGACTTTTCAGCTCCCTTTGTCTTTGGAAAACTAACCCTAACATCACATAGAGGTTGACCAGGCACACCGTGGACCAGGGCACTTTCCAAAAACTCTCAGCCATGGAACCAGTCTCCTTCCTCTTCCTCTTTTGGCCCACTGACTTTCTGGGTCCCCTGACACCCTCTGGAGGTTCAGTCCCTGAAAGTATTGTCTCCCAAGCCTGTTGTGCCAAATCTGGCCAATCCAGGACTCGGGCCACCTCCTCCCACATTTCCTGGGTACTCGGGCAGTCCTGGACAAAATGTCTGATCATCTCCTTTTGTGCCACACCCCTCAAAATCTCAGCCTTTTAATATTTCTGACGAGGACAAGTCTGCTCATCCTCTGCGGTCCACGGTCTCCTTCCCCTCAGATTAAGAACCTGATGGTAGAGCCTCCACCTCAAGTCCCACAACTTTTTGGGGACCCTTTTGTCCATGAAATACTCAGTTGGGCTAGTCTGGTGTTTTAGATAGTCTGACAAACCTGGTTTGGCCTGACATTTTTGCAAACATGGGTTAACATAAATCTCCTCCACTATTTTTCTGTACAAACCTCTCTTGATGCTCTGACCTGGCCTGTCTTCACCCTTCAACTCCTCAGCATGGATTCTTTATCTCTTTAGGTAAAAAACAAAGTCTCTTTAAAAATCTGGTGCTTTCAATTTTTCAGGCAAAGAAAACCTAAAACTTAATGAGCCTTCCTCCCACCAAGTCTAGGAGGGGCTGTGTGGGTGCAGATCTGTGCAAAATTGGCCACGTGTTATTAGTTGTGTGGCCCTGGTCACTAACTGCCATGTGGCCCCACATATATTTTTTATTTATTTATTGAATGCCACTTTTATTTATTTTTAATAATGCCTCGAGTAAGTTGGGTCCTTGGGTTGAATCACATTTCCCAGTCTTGCTAAAATCTTCTGATAAAACAAAGCAATTGTGGTTATTTTCCCCTTTCCAAGTGTCCTTTTCTTGTCTTACCCTCTTTCCCTCCCTTTTGTGCAACACACTGAGACACACCAACAGCTGTGGGAGGGGTGGAGAAATCCAGTGTAGAGTGAATGGAGACCCACAAATACTCTTGTTTTAGTAAAAGCTTGGGCAGCCTGCATCCCGAGTGAGGTCACTAGTTGCCATGGTCTCGCCTATTCTCATCAATCCCATTCATAAGAGAGTGTCGAAAGAAATATTGGCAAAGTGTGCCTCAGCTAAACATCTCCCTCTTCTTATCTGGAAAACATAGTGAACCAAATAACAGGGACCTGATGCTTTTATTCCTCTGAAATGTGTGGTATTTGTTAGGCCACAACTTTAGTAGTAGCTCATGGCCATTTTTATACACACAAATTCTACTGCACTCTATTTTCCCAGAGCCATCTTCAAGACAATAAATTTGTGAATTACACAGGCCTTGGGGCAAGGTGTCTGGCAATCACTTTTATTGAGATCTTCCTCTTTCTATAAGCACCTGGTGTTTGCAGGCCTCAGTGGGGATGTTAAAAATCCTTGGCTTATCTAGGAGAACAGTAGCCTTACCTTTATTTTCCAGCTGTTGATTTACAGGAATGGAAATGTGGGGAAAGGTTGTGCTGACCTCTTCAATGATTGAGTGTTGTAATGGGTGGGGGGGGGAATGAGTTGCAAAAACTGGAATCTTTATATGACAGTCATTTGAATTATTTAGACAGTCCTCTCTGATCACACTAGTGAGGCTGTGCTCAGTTCAGCCTCAGAAAATACAGTTTACAGAAATACCTGGTCAGAGTATGTAAGTGTAGATTGGATTTAAAACACACACACACACACCCTGCTCTAGGGGATCAATATAATGGAAAGGGTCCGGAACAGTTTGGCATAAACTCAATATGTTTTTCTTTTTTTGCCCTAACCTGGAATTGAATAAAATTTAGATTTATATAGTTTTAGGTTTCCTGTGAGAGTGTTGAGTAAACCTCCAAATCAATGTGTCTGAGTGAGAGAAAACCCAGTATTTATTCAGTATACTCATCTGCCATCCCTTTCTGTGCACCTTCTTTTTTTTTTTTTTAATCTAAATATATTATATTGGGAAACTGCAGTTTACAAACACTGCAAATTCTGACACAGCAACATGCAGAAGAAACTGATGACACATCTCTAGATGCTCAAAAATATTGTTTTATTAATAAAAAAATAAAATAAAAGCCTCACATGTTTCTGCCTGCATATACACTTGAGGCCTTTTTCAGGGGCTATTAAGAATCAATGTTCAGAAATTTCTAGACCAGGAAATTTTAAACCCTTTCCTGGACAAGTGAAAACTACTGGACCACTGTAAATGATTTGAGAGTTCCTGATCCAGAAATATCTGAACTTAGATTCTAAATAACTCCTGAAGGAAAGCTTAAGAGTAGGCCAAAATTCATTAGGCTTTTTTTCAAATAAAACAACAATTTTGGGGATGAGCAGTGAGCAGGAAGAGCTCATCCACCCCAACACACTACAACAGTTATTGGAATAAACAAGGCCACAACTTTACTGATGGCAGTGGTGAAGTCTTGGATTCAGCATGGGTCTGGATTCAGGCTGTTACCCAAATATGTAGGGGTGCTTTAGGATCCCACACATGATATTAATATTTTGGGGAATTATGATTAGCTCAAATAGAAGGCTGTGAGAGGTCAGGTAACTTTCGGGATCTTTTCACCCTTGTATACCAGTACTCACTGTAGAGAACTTCATTTAAAGTAAAATAAATGGTTTTTATTGGGAAATAATGCAGAAAGCAAGGATACATGCAACACACACTGTCAAGAACCACACAAGGCCATTGAAGAGTTTATGGCAGAAAGGATGGATAGAGGAAAAGATTTGGGAGACTAGCAATAATTACCAGTCTCAAAGAGGGGAGTGCAGTACTCAGATGGGGGTCTGAGTGTGGCACTGAAATCTGATCTGGGGGCATGCCAACAGAGAGAGTGGATGGGTATCATCCACAGTGACACACCTTGCTATTGTTTTGGATCAATACTTATATTGTATTTTTTTGTCCTGAAGGGGTGTTTGGGGTTAGAACAAACCTTCAATGGGATTCCCACCATTTAAAAAAAGAAAACCAAAGCTCTGCTGATTGCTGTTAATGATTGAGAGATAGGAATTGATGAGTTTATGACAACCTCACATTGTAGGACAGGAGTGGTGATGAGGGATGTTTCCTGGGAATATGAGCTTTTTGGTCACTTGTTTATGATGTGTGACCCATCACCAAGGGTGCAAGAGGGAATTAGCACATACCTCCTAAATTGTGTTGTTCACTAGGGGCTCTGTTTAATCCTGTCTTGGGTGTGTCTGCTAGTATTTTTCCATGACACCTTCCTGAGTCCTTGTGACCTCTGTTTGTCCTCACCTTTTGGTCTACCCTGGTCTTCTAGATGCCTTGCAGCATCTAGTATTGCCAATTATGAGATATTACAGGGGTGGAGGGTAGGGCATGATAACAATGCATTGGACAACCCAGCTACTGATCCATAGAAATCCCACACCCAGCTTGCCTACCGGGTACAACTGGGATGACAGAAATGGGAAGCCACATGGACAGATACTACTGTGTGCTTTCTCTGCCACCTTGGGAGTTGTGTGAAGCCAACTGTGCTTAAGCTGGATTAAGCTTCACCTTCCCCAAGGTACTTTATGGGGATCCACTCCCACTGCCTATGACAGAACATGCCTGTCCTTCCTCACCTGGATTTGGGTCCCATGCTAAAACACTACCAAAAGTTGAGACAAAATGATTTTAAATACACATCAGCTTTTATCTATAACTGAGGGTGGGAGAATGGAATGAAGCCCAATGGTGTTCTGGTCCCAGGAAGGGTGAGCAGCTTGGTAATTACCCAGAGAATGGACTGAGTGAAGCTTTCCTCTAGGCTCCCTCCTGTCCCTCTGTTACCTACCCTGACACCCCCCAGCCCCATAGCTATATTAATAAATTGGCAATATTTAATAATTAGGTCAAGCGTGGTCTACCATGTAGTGCTGCCATTAACATACCCTGGGAAAACCCCAAAGACAAACATTGCTCAATCAGGAATGCACTTAAGGAGAGGCCATCTAGATTCTAAAAGAAATGTTAATTCACAAGGCAACTGGAGACACATACACATGCCTTATCCCATTTGCCCAGGCTAGCAACTCAAAACCTGTAAACTACCCTCATTAATTCTCCTCACCCAAACAAAGGAAGCTACTTCCTCTCTTTCATTCACAAAATATTCAACCATCAAAATGCTATTTACTTATCTGAAATGCCTTTGTCACTCCCAGAGCAACATCTCCAAGTATTGTCTCAAAATCTTATACCCAGAAAGCAAATATTTACTATAAAGACCCCTTGAAAACTCAACTCAAGTGTGCACAGTTCATCTTAGTCTTGGCTTCACATCAAACTGTGTAGCCTGGTGCACAGATCTCATTCCTGTGGACACATTGTCCATCTGTGTAGCCATTTCAGATTGGGACCCCACCCTACTGGATTCCTCCATGACCTCATCTCTTCAGGAAAAGGTGTTGTAGGACCCACTGGAAACTTCCTTCTCTATTCCCCTATCTCAATCTTTCCCACTTTATTTTGCTAGTCTTGCATGAATGCTTGATGCCTCAATGTATGCATAAATGTGGTTATTATTACTTTTCCTAATAAAAATTATTATTCTATCTAGCATATGTCTCCTCCTTAGTAATGATATAGCTAGTCACAAGATCCTGCCGTTAACCCATCTTGCATTGTCAAGATGCATTAATTCCCCAAATTAATGTCTATATTTTGAGGGCCCTCAAGATCCCAGAGCAATTAGGGTAACAGCTCCCCTGACAACCAGGCAGCCTCTGATTTGCTGCACTTCCCGGGCTCCTTTCCAAGAGTGTGAAAATGCTTGCAAAGGTTCATGGGAAGAAAACAGCCAGACAATACAAAATGGTGCTGTCCAGGGAACCTCTCCCCTGGCATAACCTGCAAAGCTCTCTCCCCAGTGGGTCAGGGAAATGCCAGTCTTGTGACATGTCTCTAGTTTCATCTCTGGATTTCATTGGATGCTCCTGCTACTTCTCTTGTTTTACCCTATTCTTTTTCCTCCTTGATATTTTTTCTGTTCCTCTGCACCATTGCTTAACTGGTACCAGCTTCACATGACTCAAAACCTTCTTAGTTCCCTTCCCAATCCTTTTCTTCTCCCCCCCCCCTTTTTTTCTGTTGCTATCTGTTGGGTCCCCTGGTGTTTGTTCAGTTCTCTAAATCTCCTCTAACTCTCTCCCACCCCTACATTGGCACTCCCTCACACACATTACCTGTGTGTTGCCATATTCTAGTTCCCAAAATCTAGGCTGCCTTCTTTGCATGTTATGAAGATTATTTGGTCATCATGCAAATCATGTCATGGGTCATGAACGGACTGATTAGCACACATACACTACTAATTTCCCACTTAGAAGCACTTCTTTCTACATTACTTTATAATTAAGAAAGAGAAGGTTGGGGTTTTCTTAGATTCTTGGCATGTAAAATAGAGTGATGTACAACCAGCAGTTCAAGGTGCATCCCCTAAGACCCATTTTATTTACAACTTTTTCTCCCCACAGGGCTCCTGTACTTTTAACAGGCACATGGAATGCATATATTCAATAGGTATAGCTTTGCTAGGTCTGCAGATTATACAAAGTGGGTGATCTTCCTTGAGAGATCAAAAATCATAAAATTACCCAACTGCTTTTGTGCTGCAGCACAGGAACAATCATACTGACTTGACTCAATATTAGGGTTGATATAAGGCAGGGGTGTGAAACTGCATGGAGGAGGCCAATTTTTACTCTCCTGCCCCCCTGTAGGCCACAACCCTACTTCCTAGATGAACTAGGACTGATGCAACATCACTTCCAGAACACATTTTGTTTGATTTTTTTTCACCAATTGCAGCCATTTTTCTTTTAATTTAATGGATGTTGGAAGCCTCTAATTGTGTGGCTGAGTGAACCCAGTGGATTCATGCATGGTTTCAGGCAGTTTGATAAGAGAAATCACCCCCAAATTGGCCAAGATTAAACAAACAAAAGGCCTCAGGGGCTCTTTGCACTTTCCCCTCACTGTTGTGAGCTAATGTAGAAAAATTCCAGTCTATGCTTTTAAAAAAGGTTTTAATGTATGAATTACTATTATTAGTGATGACAAGATATAATAATAGCAATTGCAAAATTAAACAATACCTCTCCAGAGTGTGGAAGTTTCATTTATTGGCTAAACACACTAAAGTCCAGAAGTAAATTAATTTCTTTAAAACAATTGGACAAAGTAGTGACTTCTTTTCTTCTTCATGTTTTGGCTTTCATCATGGCTAGAGATTTTTGCAAACTGGGAAGACTAGCCAGTGGATAGTGTAAATAGACCCCAGGAAGCATGAGGAAAATCAAATAAATTCCAACTGGCTGGGCAATATGACAACTGTACCATCCCCTTTTTACTTGCTTACTGATATTTTTCTCTCCTCCCTCCCCTGCCCCATCTCAGTATTTCCCTCCTTCTGCCACATCCAAATCTGGTTGCAGGAAGTCAGTTGCTGTCAGAAGATTCACCAGCTCACTCGGTTACACAGGGGTGGTTGACACGGGCAAATATTCCTCTAAATATACTGCTAAGATAGCTCATAGTTCCCACGGATCGCACCACAGCAGCACCTCATTCAGAAGGGGGGAAGGTAAAACACCCAAATATAGCGTGGCAAGGGATGTCGCTACTTTTGCCAGTATATTTGCAATGTAGCGCATTATTGTCAGTGTAAACTACCATTCCATTAAGGGCTGCAGCAGATCTGCATTGTGATTGGTTGCTATGATGCAGGGGCAGGCTTAAAAGAGGGGGACTGAGTTCAGTAGCATTCAGGAAACTTTGAAAAATCCTCTCTGCTTTTTTGCAAGTCTGCCAAGAAAAAGGATTCCCAAGACCTTTCAGTCATAAAGTTCCCATCTGTCAGCTCTGCTTGGGGTGGGGGGAGAGGGAGAGAGAGAGAGAGAGAGAGAGAGAGAGAGAGACCATTTCACTAAGGGCTGCATTGTGATTGGGGAAGGGAGGGGGACTGAGAGAGGGAGAGTCAAAAATCCTCTGCTATTTTGCAAGTCTGTGAACCCTGACTAAACAAATCATGCTGAAAAAACTTGTGATAGGTTCACCTTAGGATCCACGGCATGGCAGCAAAGTCTTTCAGCAGAGATTGCTTTGGAGAGTGACTGAGTTCATTTACAGGCAGATTTAGAGAGACACAGATAGAGCCACTTCTTTGATCTTCCCCCCTGCTATTTTGGCAGTCTGTGAGTCTTTCTTTAGCTAGAAAATGCAGGGCTTCAAATTCTTTCACTCACGATCTAGCCTCTTCCTCATAAAGCCTTTTTCTGCTTAGGAGGCCACGCCTCCCGCACTTTTTCAAGTCTGAACAAAAAAGCAGCATAATTAGGAAAAAAAAACCTGACTGGCACAGCTGCGCAAAACAATTAAAGCGCAAGTTTCTGCAATAAATCTGCCGTGTAAATGACCCCACAGAAACAGGGATCTGATGTTTCCCAACAGTGAGAAATGAAGCTTTAAGTAGCTGTGCCTTTAGTGTACCACCCGAAGCCAGCTGCAAACATTTGGACCAGAAAGGCAAACATTTGAATTAGAAGTTTACATTTGAGGAGACCTCTCACTTTTGAGAAGTCTTTTTATTTGCTAAAGAAACTAGTTATCTGATTAAATGTGTTACTGCATAATACACAGTATATTACACAGATATTTTTATTAGTTAAAATTAATATAAGGAGCCTAAGGACATTATCAGATGTGGCAAAAATTGTGGGATTACAACATCAGAGTAGCACAAATGGGCCATGCTATCACACAATGTCATCATCTTCATGTTCTTACACCATTCTCCAGCCTCAAAAAATGTGTTATTTACAACTTACAGGACAAGACACCAATAGATTGTCAATAGTGCTTTTTCGTCCAGAAACCACATCCCATTGTAATCATGAGATTACATTGTAAATGGGAGGTCCTCTTTCCCCCACTCCCCATTCCCAGCAAGAAAAACCTCCAGGTGAGAACACGAAAATGAAGCACAGGACACTATTTTTATGAACAGTCCCATTTACAGTTGTCCCTGCACATTCATGGGGGTTAGGGGTGCAAGACCCCCACGAATGTGGAAAAACCATAAATAAAAATATCCCTCCCCCCACCCACCTGCAACCCCCACCCACCTTTCCAAAGTGGCTACGGGGGGGGGGGGTTGAAGCCACGTAGCCACTTCTCAGCCACCCCCTCACATTCCCAAAGCTGCAACGGGGCTTGAAAAGCCCCATCACCACTTTGGGAAGGGTGAGGGGGGGGTGGGCAGGCAGCAGGGAGGCTTTTCAGCCACACACATCCTGCCCTCCCAAAGCGGCAATGGCGCTCAAAAAGCCCCATCACTGCTAGAGAAGGGACGGGGTGAGCAGCGAAGGGACTGGAAAAGCCCCTCCACCACATGGGAAGGGACAGGGGGTGGCGGGTGAGTGGCGGGGAGGCTGAGCACCCCACTTCAACCTGGTTTTGCCACTTTCATGTGAGGGGCAAAGGCTGAGTTAAGTGGTGCGCTTAGCCAGCAGGCTAGCAGCGGTTTGGTGAGGGGTGCCCCTCTTCAATCAGCTTTTGCCCCTCACAAGGAAGGGGCGAGGGCTGACTGGGGTGAGGCACTCACCCACCAAACCTCCTTCGATTTTCTAGCTGGGCACCCACTTCACTCGGCTTTCACCCCTTCCATGAGAGGAGTAAGTGGGGTGGGGTGCTCAGCCAGCAAACCAGCAGCAGTTTGGTGAGTGGGCACCTCGCTTCAACTGGCTTTCGCCCCTCACACAGAAGAGGCGAGGGCCAGTTGGGGTGAGGTGCTCACTCACCAAAACCCCTTCGGTTTGCTGGCTGGGCACCCAACTTCACTCAGCTTTTGTCCCTTCCATGAGAGGGGCGAGGGTAGAGTGGGGTGGGTCACTCAGGCAGCAAACTGGCAGCGGTTTGGTGGGTGAGCACCTCTCTTCAACTGGCTTTTGCCCCTCACAAGGAAGAGATGAGGGCCAGTTGGGGTGAGGCACTCACTTACCGAACCCCCTTCAGTTTGCTGGCTGGGTGCCCCACTTCACTCAGCTTTCATCCCTTCCATGAGAGGGGCAGGGGCTGAGTAGGGTGGGACGCTCAGCCAGCAAACCGGCAGTGGTTTGGTGGGTGAGTGCCTCACTTCAACTGCGTTGAAGGAAGGAAGAGACGAGGGCCAGGTGGGGTGAGGCGCTCACTCACCAAACCCCCTTCAATTTGCTGAACTTGAAAATAGTTAGGACTGGAAAAATGTGACATCCAAACTAAGAGCATCAATTACATATGTATGTTTTCAATTTTGTCAGTTGCCACAGTCTAAGGAATTTACTCATCAGATTTTCCCTAATGTAATTTAGCTGAACTGCAGGGACTCATTAACTATGCTTCTAAATTTTCTAAGACATAGAAACATAAAACTAACAGATGTTGAAACCAGTATGGTGTAAAAGACCGAATGTTAGAGGCTTATCACACTCCAAAGTAAAGTGGAAGGGCAACCAGAAGGTTCCACTTTCTGTGTGGACTTAAAGCATTATGTTGTCTTTCTACCAGTGTTCTGCCATTCTGGTCATATGGGAGACCGAGGTAAAACTGTCTTCTTGCTAACATATTTTTCTGGTTAGCAAAAAGACACAGTTTTATCTTGGTCTCCAATGGGACCAGACAGGGGAAAAAAAAGATGACATTCTGCACTGCCACTTTATTTCAACATGCAATAAGCCTCTTGGGAGATTTTCAGACGGCTCTTGCCACGCAAGCAGCCTCCGGAGCAGTAACGAGGCTGCTGCGCAGCAAGGGGCCCATTTTGGACGACGCTGTTTCTCTCTCGGTGTTGTCCATGACTGTTGCAGCTAGCATTAAAGGCGACCCTGCTGTTTTTTACTCATGGACAACTTCCGTGAGTGAAAACAGCGCGGTCGCCTCCAATGCTAGCCGCAACAGTCATGGACGACACCGAGAGAGAAACGGCGTTGTCCAAAATGGACCCCTTGCCACCAGCAGCCTCGTTACTGCTCCGGAGGCTGCTTGCGCGGCAAGAGGCAGCAAGAGGCGTGTGAAAATCTCCTTAGACTAGGAATCTGGGAGACCAGGGTATGAATACCTACTCAGCCATGGAAATCCTCTAGGTGACCGTGGGCAAGTTGCTTTCTCTCAGCCTTAGAGGAAGGCAATGGCAAACCTCCACTGAATCAATCTTTCCATGAAAAATTTATCATACAGTTGCCATTATATGTGCCTTGGAGATGCATTACTACAAGAGGGATTGGCTGCAAGGTAAGATTCTTCACCTCTCTGTGCATGTGCACACACGCACATGCACACACACATTCAGAATCCCCACAAAGCATACTCACTCCTTCTTAATGCATGGTCGTTATATATACACCATTTGCCCCATACTGACCATGGCTTTGATTCCAGCTATTCTCTAGAGATGGGGAGGGGAAAGTCCAGACTACAGGCCATGTGCAGCTCTGAACGCCATTTTTGTGGCCTCTGAAGCCCTCTGGTAGTTCTTGAATTTTTGATGCCACTTTCACTGCAATGTGATGCACCTGTGTGTCTTCCGGGAGGTGTGAAAGCCAAGATTGGCTCCTAACCATTCACAGTTGCCCCACCAGATGTATTATTCTACAGGTCAAATCAGACATTCAACATCATAAGCAGAATTCACCACCAAGTTTCCATCACTGAAGTGCAAAGCAGTTGTGTAAGAAGCACTGTAGAGAAGTATGTACCTCTCTCCCTTCCACTGTGTCTTCCCCCCACTCCACTACCATTGCTCATAGACTGCATTTCCCCAGCTAGCAGCCTAACATGATTTCTTGGAGTAACAAGGACATAAAAAACATTTGAAATAACAATTTCTCATTATCTTCAATGCTAGGAATTTGAAGACAGAAAGAAAATTTCAAGGGGGGGGGCAGAATTCTTATTTGGGGCCAATGTCCTAATCTTCCCTTCCCATTGCTCGGTATACCCCAGGAGGTTGTAAAGGAAATATGATATATATGAGAAGCATCAAACATCTCTCTCCACCCCAGTGGTCCCACTCAGTGTAGATATGAGGCCCAGTTACAGAGGCAGGATTCAGAAGCCATTGTTTGCCATGTCAGATCCTGTTCTGATTGATGATCACTAGACATAAAAAGCCAAATAACATTTTGTGGGGACATACAATAGTTTTTAAAATGGAAAGATACTCTGTGAGGAACCAAAATGGTCTATTGGCTTGAGAGATCTTGTGTGCTGTTCTCTCTGAGTCATGAAATTCAGTGTGTGATCATGGATGAACTCTCTCAGCCTTACCTACCTTACAGGTTCACTGTAATAATCATGTGGGGAGTAGGAGAGTTAGGTATGCCACCTTGGGCTTATCAAGAGAAAATCAAGAAAGATGCATAAGAAGTTAAATAAATAAAGCATTTTAGTCATTTCTGTAGAGGATCCTGTCTTCAGAAAATAAAACAAGTTTGACTCTTACAATTTTGATTTTCTTTTTATGGTATACTTCTCTTTTGCTGTAAAAATTCAGCTTTCCCAGTAAGAGAATTAATGGACTATTACTCCTAGAATCTGCTGAATTATTTAAAAGGATCCTAAGATTTGTGTAAGTCATTTTGAAAAAGCAGACAGCTGCAGAAAAAAGAACAAAAAAACCCTTTCCAAAAACTTCATAATGTCAGCACCACTCTTTCTTCAATTATAGAATTCAATTGGAAATTTGGAAACATTATGATATTGTCAAGAAAACAAGGTCTGTGCAGAAAATTATTGCAGGGCCAGTCTATCCATTATGGAAAACGTGCACCCAAGAGAAGGCACTGTTCCATCCAAGCAAACTGTGAAAATATAACACACTCTTGCGAAAATGATTTTTGTTCCAGTAAGGCAGCTTGAG
Source organism: Gambelia wislizenii (assembly GCA_030847615.1). Classification (NCBI taxonomy): domain Eukaryota; kingdom Metazoa; phylum Chordata; class Lepidosauria; order Squamata; family Crotaphytidae; genus Gambelia; species Gambelia wislizenii. Next base: position 155,650,239 of record JAUMIR010000004.1, read on the forward strand.
CATGTAGGAATGACCATATTTATTTGCAATTATATCCTCTGAATGATGTCTTTGTAAATATGTTCATAAATACATATGTCATGTATATTGCAAATAAGTGTATAAATTCAAATCCTTTTCATTTAATTGCCCACTCATAAACGTAGCATATTTAGGAGCCAATTGAATGAAGTGTGGTGATGTCTGCTATAAGTTTTCTAGCTGAGAAGTTATATTTGAAATATTGCTTTCAAAATGTATAGTACTGAAGTGCTTGAAAATGAAAAAGGTACTGCCAGTTCTCTTAAATGAGACAGTATAAGCAAAGCAAAAAATAAAAATAAATCTTGAACAGAAGACAGAAAAATGAAAGGCAAATATCATAATATAAGAAAAGTCATGCAGGATCATAGGCAAGGCCTACTGAGACCAGCACTCCATTAAAAAACTAACCAAACATGAGACACAAATATTGTTTCCCCCTATTACCTGCAGAAGATGGGCCAGAGTACAAACAGGATGCTGATCCATCACTGAAGCTGCCGCCCCATTTTCTTGCTAATGCAGAAGTCAGGCAACATGTGACTGCAGTCCCCCTGCATGTGACCAGACTCGGTCACATCCTGCAAGATCCCTTCTTGGCTTCCAGAAGAGCCAGGAAGCTGGTAGCGGCAGGAAGGAGCGGTGTACTGGATGGACTCCTATGGACATGCAGGGCCCAATCTGGTGGAAAAGGAGTAAAAAGGTTTTTTTTTCCTTATATAGGGCAAAGGACCCTATACCATCTTGCCCCTGTTCCAGCCCCATATCTGCCCCAGGGGGTAATTTGGACTGCTTGGGGGAAGATTGGGGTAAATGTCCTGTGTTGTTTGGACTGTAGGGCTATGGAACAGGGGCAACCCAGGATACTTGGCCAGTTTGGACAAGGCCAAGATTATCACAGTGGGGGATACATGTCGGGTATGGGGTGGCTCCACCTAGTTGGGGATGTGGTCCCACCCATGCTGATGTGAAATTCCCCCAAATGCTTTACCTAGGATGAATTCAACCTTCCAGCTAAAAATGGTTCCTTACAATTACAGGGGCTATTTTAGGCTGCACAATTAAAATACAGTCATCCCTCCATGTTCATGGGGGTTAGGGGATCGAGCCCCCCACAAATGTGAAAAAGCCGCAAATAAAAAAGGCCTCGCCCACCAGCCCACCCACCCCCACTCTTCCAAAGTGGCAATGGGCTTTTCGAGCCCCATCACTACTTTGGGAAGCACAGGGAGTAGCTAAAAAGCCTCCCGCCTGTCTGGCTGCTACCCCCCACCCCCTGCTGTGCTTCCCAAAGTGGCTATGGGGCTCTCCAGCCCCACAGCCCCTTGGGGAAGGCTGGGGGTAGTGGCGGCCGGGCAGGTGGGCGGGAGGTTGGCCAGCCACCCCACATGCTTCCCGAAGTGGCTGTGGGGCTTTGAAGCCCCATAGCCCCTTTGGGAAGGTTGGGGAGGGTGGTGGCCAGGCAGGCAGGGGTTTTTTCAGCCACCCCCACTCCACACTTCCTGAAGGGGCTCTGGGGCTTTTAATGAGCCCCAGAGCCTAACTTTTCCCTAGGACCTTTTCTTTTCTTGAGTCTTGGCAGGATCATTCCCATTACCAGTTCAGTTGGTTATATAAGATACTCTGTGAGCAGGAGTAGTACATTGTTGCTCTGGAAGTGAGCAGAGTCACATTGAGTGAGCTGTTGAGTTGTTATACATTTTGAATGCTTGTAGGCCACTGAGGAAGACTGCTGTCAAAACACATATGGCCTTGAGCTTTTGTTATTCACTATTAATATAATATTTTTAGCATTTGCACACTTTTTCAGTGGGGTAATGTTACCCTTTTAGAAATTTTAATTTTATTGGATTCTCTGCTCCAGGGTTTAGTTATCCTTTCATTTCTTAATATGTCCTTTTATGATTGGGAGTGGGATTAGTTTATCCTGCTTATTTTTTGACAGAACCCTTCAGTTTGGTTTTTGGTTATATGTCTTCGGTTTTCTGGCTGTAGGGACTTCTGTTGGATTGGGGCAACTGTAATTCCAATTTAGCTCCCATGGCAGCATCCTATGAAATCCTGGAATTTGCAATGTCTGGGTAGGGGCTATATATAATTTTCAACCAGAGAGGTATCTCAACAAACTACAAACCCCAGGATTCCACAGGGTGTTACCATGGCAGTTAAAGTGGAATTCTATTACTTTTGCTGTGTAGTATTAAAGGGCCACGAAACAACACAAAACACAAAGCAACAGTATAAATAGTGTAGCAGTTCCCATATCCTTCCCCAAACCTTTTTCTTGCTCTTTTCCAACTGACTATTTACTTGGAATACCTTCCTGCTCCTTCCTCCCCTTCATTTTTTACCATCTCGCCAGCAACCAGCCCTACTTTCTCACATTCTACACCCTGTCCTTCCTGGCCATTCCAAGGGATGTACCGAGTCTGTTCCTGGAGACACTTTATGATTTCTATGGGATGATATGAGCTGAAAAATAGCATTTTAAATTTAAACTATGAACATGCTACACCCACTAGGGTAAAATGATCACTAGATCATCCATCTGACCTGACACAACGAACTGTTTCCTGAAAAGACACTCTACAAATGGAAACATTGCCCAATGAAGTATTATCCAGAATAGTATAAAGCGAAGGCAGTTGGTGGCTTCCAAGTTATTCAAATCTCCTCAAGACTTTAGTCCACCCTTTAAAGGTACTATCCTGCTTATCTAAACTATCCCAAAAATTGATTCAGCACATTGGACATCTCCTTTAAACTTCAGACTAAAATCTGGAGCTGAATTACTCACATTTCAACAGCCATCACTCATGTGATGGGAAGAGAACAGAGTGCAACTGTCACTATTGCAGGTCCTATATCAAAATTTAAATACCAATCAATAAGCAACCGATTTATTACCCTTCCTACCTCAAAATCAACATTGAGTATCTCCAGTGGCAGCACTAGGGGGGTGCAGAGAGGCTGAAATGCACCAGGTGACACCATCAGGGAGAGGGGTGACACCAGCCTTAGTGATGCTGCAGAGTATGTCCAAACCTACCTCGCCCACACTACCAAATTTCAGACCAATCTGTTCAGCTGTTTTCTCAGTATAAGGCATAGAACCTGCTACCCTCAATTTCTGGTTGGAGTAATAGGATATGATTTATGCAGCCTTAATATACAGCTGTTCCCATGAACCTCTAACAAAGTGCCTAAAACCACTATGTGATTCTCAACCTTTAAAAATAAAAGGGACCATGCCTATGGGAGTATAGGTGAACTGAAAACAAGATACTGTGGGGAGGAAAGAGTAGGAAGCTGAAAAGGAAAATGGGTCAAAGCTAGGATTACAGATGTGTCCTGGATATATTAATAGAGAAGAAAAGTCTGATCTCAGGTGGAGGGGAAATTTCAGTAGACGAAACTATTGGTTGAAGGAACATTTAGGCTCTGTTCACATAATTTAAATTTAAGATGTTATAAAGGTGGTATATAACATAAATCTTCCATCTGATGCTGAATTAGGGCTTTAGGATATGCAGTCAATGTTCAAGAGGGCATCCTGAAAACAAACAACACAGGGCAAAAACTGCATCAGAAGATTACGATGAGAACAGGAACAGCAAGATTATCAGATGATGTCATCATTCAGCATCTTGGTAGCATAATGCAGGCATGAGTAAGGAGTCCCTTTAAATTGGTGGCTTGTCCCCATCAATGAAAAAGGGAAGCCTCATCTGCAGCAGTGCTATGCCCTGGAAATTGCTGAGGGCACGGCATCTGATAATGTTGCCCTTCTTGTTCTCTTCCCTTTCTTCTGATGCAGTTTGGGACATGTTCTTTTGCCACATTACACCATATCTGATAATCTCCCAAGATCCAAACTACTTGCAAAATTACCCAGAAGTACACCAATCATAGTGCTTCAGCCTTTGTAAGAATCTCTACAACATACAAATTACATCTTTTGTCTCAGCACCAGAAAAAATCTGGTAAGCCTGCTAAGAGATAGAGTTGGAAGAGATCACAAGGGTCATCCAGTCCACCCCCTGCCATACAGGAATGCACAATCAAATCATTCCCGACAGATGGCCATCTAGCCTCTGTTTCAAAACCTCCAAAGAAGGAGATTCCATCACACTCAGAGGCAGTGCATTCCACTTCAGAACAGCTCTTACTGTCAGGAAGTTCTTCCTAAGGTTTAGGTGGAATGTCTTTTCCCATAGTTTGAACCTATTGCTCCATGTCCTAGTCTCTGGAGCAGCAGAAAACAAGCTTGCCCCATCCTCAGTATGACATCTCTTCAAAAATTTAAACATGGCTATTATGTCACCTCTCAACCTTCTCTTCTCCAGACTAAATATACCCAGCTCCCTAAACTGCTCCTCATAGGGCAGGGCTTCCCACCATCCTGATTGCCCTCCTCTGGACATGTTCTCTATATCCTTCCTAAATTGTGGTGCCCAGAACTGTGGTGCCCAGTATTCCAGGTGAGGTCTGACCAAAGCATAATAGAGTAGCACTATTATTTCCCTTGATCTAGACACTATACTCCTATTAATGAAGCCTAGAATTGCATTGGCTTTTTTAGCTGCAGTATCACACTGCTGAATCTTGTTCAACTTGTGGTCCACTACGACTCCTAGATCCTTTTTGCATGTACTGCCATCAAGCCAGGTGTCATCCATCCTATATCTGTGCATTTAATTTTTACTGCCCAAGTGTAGTATCCTACATTTCTCCCTGTTGAAATACATTTTGTTAATATTGGCCCAGCTTTCTAATCTGTTGAGGTCATTTTGGATTCTGATCCTGTCCTCTGGGGTATTAGCTAACCCTCCTAATTTGGTGTCATTTGCAAACTTGATAAGCATGCCCTCTAACAACAGATAGAACACACAAACTCCTTGCCTCCTCTCTTTCTCTCAGTCAGTGGGTTAATAGGTCCTAGAACCTGCAAGTCATCCACACTCAGTGAGTCTTATTCCTGAATAACCAGGCCTATAATTACACAGCCCTTTAGAAAACAGTCCTCTTAAATGAATGGGTCCAGGGTAATGAAAATTGTTACTGTCTCTTCACTTTGGCCCATTCTTTCTATTTGTTGAAAAACACTTTTCTGCAAAGTGAAGTTGAAGGCTTTCACAGCCGGCATCCATAGATTTTCCTTGGGTTTTTTCCAGGTTGCGAGGCCGCGTTCTGGAATAGTTTCTTCCTAATATTTCACCTGCATCTTAAAAGTAAACAAAATCTGGCTCCCAGTTTTGAAGAACAAAATAATAAAAACTCAACATTTACAAAGGAATTCCACCCAGGGACAGGGGGGTTCCCAGCAGATAATGGCCCATCAACCAACCATTAGCCAATCAGACACTAATGAGCCTTGCATTTTTATACCCAGAAACTAGCCATTCAATTGCACAAATTTACATATAATCCCCAACATGGGTTCACAGCATATAAACTCCACGTACACTTCTACCCAACCATTCTCTGAAGATGCCAGCCACAGATGCATGCGAAATGTCAGAAAGGAACTATTCCAGAACACAGCCTCACAGCCCGGAAAAAAAAAAACCCAAGGAATAACTTTTCTGCAAAGTTTGTATACTGCTCTTGCAGCATTTATATTATCCTCCACTCATAAAATATATTCTGTGTGACTATTTCTTTGCTCATTTGTTTAAACAGGACAAAATCTAAAGTGATTCAGCCAAGCCAGCCAAAGAGGGCAGGGGAGGAAGTCCAGCTCAATGGCAGACCACATGCTTTACATGCAGAAGGCTGCAGAGTCAATCCCCTGCATCTCTAAGAAGGGTTAGGAAAGAATCTTGCTTGTAACCCTGGAGAGATACTGCCCATCACTGTTGACAGTGCTTGGCTAGTGGTGCTGGAAATGTAAGATGCTATGTGTGACTCAAAGTATCCTCTCTTCTTCTCTTCCTATCCTGACCTGGCTGAATGCAAGCCAATACTGTTAGGGGTGTTTTTCTACCTCTTCTCTTCCCTAGAACAAAACTAGATCAGATTAGCAATCTGAATGACCTTTTTCCAGTGAAATAATACTGTTTTTATTCCTGTAACACTGTTATTATTATAACACCAGTAATAATATTGTCCAAAACACTTCACAAGCATTGTCTCAGGTATCCTGATGTCATCCATGTGTGGCTGGTCACTAGTATTAGCCTGTGTTTTATCTAATTACCATTGTTGGATTACCACCCAAATAACTTTCCTATCTCAGAATGGAGTTCCGATAATAAAGCCTTTAGTTTGTTTCTCTAAGGAGATTTTCAGACAGGGAAATTATTTCCCAGGGAGATTGGGACAGAATTATTTCCCTCTCCTGATATTCTCTCGTCCTCACATTGTCCTTTTTCTAGTTCCCTGCTGGTACCTTCCATCAAATTTTATTAACGACATTTCATCATCAATGGGACCCCCTCCAAAGGTGCATCAGAGTAAGTCTTTGATAGAATGGAGCTGGCTTCCTATTTTCCTACACATGAACCTCCAAATCCCATACCCAACTAGGCTTGCTTATGCAGGATAAAAAGTAACTAGAATGTTTGAAGGGGAAAAAAAGGGGACCAGGAAGAATTGGCATACTCCTCCTTTCTTGAAACAGGTAGAGAGAATGAGAAGGTTTCAGATCCCAGGGATGCCAAACTTCCCTGCATCTGACCCTGGCTGCCTCTTGCATATCCCCTGTTCCTGTCATCTGATACTAAGGAGCAAGGTGTGAATTTCTACAACCAAAAGGAGAAGACTCCCAAGAAGGCACCCCAGCCACCATCTGTGGATTTCATTTTTTTTTTCTGGAAGAGTGGGAAAGTAAGCCTTTCCTATGGTCCCTAGGATGTTCTCCTTGGGTAAATAGCAGTGCAGTCTCAAGTGACCCTCTCCTCCATACATGCACACGCACACAATGGTTTTGTTCCCCTAACCTTTTTGCTGAACCCATATCTGATGGACTTATAGAATCCTAGTCTTCATCTCTGAAGTAAGATCATCATTGATGCTGATTCTTCTGTTGACATATGGTATTACTGAGATTGTAACCTTTAACAGAAAAAAAAATAAAGCATTTAAAATTGGGTGAGTATTTGTCATTTTGACATTATCTGTTCCATTTTAATATCAAAAGTTAAATTAGATCTCTTCTTGCCCTTTATTAAATAACCCAACTGATTAAAATCTGTTCAGTCAAAAATATTTTAACAAAGGTTTCATGATATTATCAAGAAAGGTCATATACTGTAACTTAGAAATGCTACCATTTTGAACATTCTTTATAAATATATTCAGAGCTTACTTGGAGTCTGATATCCCACAAAACAAACTGAGAAAAGAGCAGCAACCCTTACTCAGTTACCAACTGAGTAAGATATCAAGCTAGATTCTTTAACTGATTGATTGATTGATTAAGTCCTATTTAATTTTATTTATATCCTGCCTTACTCCTAGTATGAGACACATTTTTACAAAAGAACTGGTCAAATACAGTATTATCCCTACTCTAAGGACTTTTTCAGATGAAAGATTTATACCGCGGTAGTAATAGAACAAGTATTCGCGTAGTTGTTGCACAACAGTCTCAACGGGGTTCGGACGTGCCGTTTTTGCGTAACAGTAACATTTTCTTTTCAAGCACCATAATATTCTGTTCCTGTTACACTACAAATAACAATTTTAAACTTACCTTTTCATGATAACTCCTTTTGGAAAGGATACATTTGTGTTGCAGCGCCGCGAGAAGGGGATGGGAGCATGCGCAGTAACATCTCCTGTGCACCATTCTCCATTTTCCTTGATCCTTCCTTGGCGGGACTATATTTTCTCGTGATAACATGTACCTCCATTCTTCCAGAGGGGAGGGCTGTCTATTATCATGTCGGTACTAGTGCTTCATGGGATTTGAAAGCACAGTGATATTTTAACGTGATACGATGGCTACCGAACTCTCTATTTCTCATGATCTCGCCCTTTTTTGCTTCCTGTTATGTGTTTTTGCAAACATTGCTGTGTCTTTTTATGACATGGAGGGATGGGATAAAACTTGGCTGCAATCCATTATACATGTGTTCTGTTCCCTGACATCAAAAAAGAGGAAGATGTCAATTGGGAGACGACTTCGTAGATGTGTGAAAGCATCCTCTGTGACAGATGTTCTTGCATGGTTGGGGACCACACCTGCACCTCGATGTTGGTGGGTGTGCCCACGTAAAAGGGCAGGATGGTGAGGAGGTGCTTACAAAGTGGGACAATGACATGTGGGTTAAAAATTTCAGGATGCCACATGAGACCCTATTTAAACTTGCTGGAAGCCTCAAAGTTCACCTTACTTGTCAATGCAATAACATGAGGTGCCCTATATCAACTGAGGAGAGGGTTACTATGACGATATGGTGGTTATCCACTCCCTTGCTTTACAGAAAGACGGCCTCTCATTTCGGGGTTGGTGTGACAACAGTACATGAGATTGTGATAGAGATATGCTTGGCCATGGAGAAAGAGCTACTTCCTAAGGTTGTAAAACTGGGTGATTATAGAAACCTTGGTTTTATTCTTCCTTGACTTTACATTACTTTTACATGACATCTCTGGTCTTCCCCATCCTGATTTAGAACTGGTGGGGCAGTGTGTTTTTCTCTGATGCAGGTTTTATCCTGGATAGGGGAGGGGTGTTGTTGTCAATTAATAAAAAGGTCCTTGGCAGTTCATTTTTGCATTGGGCATTATCTTTCAGAACTGGTGACATGTACAAGGCATAAGATGTCAAGCCTACAGGAAAATTTCCAAACCTTTCCTACTCTCTAAAATGCATTCATTTGGATGTACCTTTATTTTACTGGCGCTGTGGTGTTCCATGTCCCGTTCACAAATGTCGATATTGTGAGAATATTGGATTGCCATGTGAGGTATCTGCTTGCTTCCCTCTGTGACAGCTATTCTTGCTTTACAGCAATGATTTTTACATATATATTTGCTGATTTTCATTCACCTTCCTTCCTTAAGATTGTATTTAAAATAGAATCCTGAAGATGATATATTGTTATTAACCCTTGGGAACAGGGGCCACACGGAGGAACAGGAGCCTACTTGTTATGAGGGGATGAAGAGTTGTGTTTCACGTAGGTTTGTTTTTTTTTTTTTCATGGCTCTGTCGCTTTCATTTTGCCCTCAAGCTTATGGGATACTGTGTGCTTCAAGATTCTGAGGACTACAACATGCTAAAATTTGTATCCGCTTCTACATTTCCAGGTTTTACAATTACTTTTCCCTTACTTTTTGGGTGATAAACATCTTGCTTTTACCGCTTTGAAAGCAATAGGTTACATTACTTTTAAAGTGCACTCCTGGTTTAGTTCACATGTGGGTTTTATTTAGGAGGATCTTTCTTTTTATCCAAATAAAAAATTTAAATTATGATTCCATACTGCCTCAGATTATTGATAGAGCTTTACTAGGTAGCAGCTTTGGATCGGTTCCTAGAAATTTTAAAGGAACATGTGGATGGTGGTTCTGCATCCCTTCTTTTTATATGGCATCACACAGATAGGTTTTGGGAATTTCAGTTTTCCTCTCTGGACAGCTATGTCCGTTACTTGGCGGGGTGGATCAAGACTTGCCGGTGTTTAACAGTGACTCTTTGAGAGTGTGGGATGGCAATCTTATGCAGTTTTCATTGATAGATGGTGGTGAATTGGTTTGCCATGGTTCTTTAGGCCTTCTTGGCTATTTCTATATACCTTATCCATATAAACTTTTTTGATGGCACTGTATACAGGTTTTTTCACTACACACCAAATTTCTTGGATTTCCTATATAACTTCCATTCAGTTCTCCTTTCAGTAATGGGTCGCTTACAACTACTATGCACTAGCATTTATCAGAATAAGTTCAGTTTCACATGTTTCTGCTTTGTATGTTATTATTTACACTTTTTTAATATGGATTACATTACGCTACTCTAGGTGTGGTTTCATAGCATTATCTGACCAATTCCATTTTTCCTTACTGAAAATATACTGTTGCTATGGGGTCACTAATCAACAACTATGAACACTGATTTGTTTACTTTTTTTTTCAACAAGACGATATGTGTCATCTGACCTTCTTGGAATTCTTTCAAGATTTTTTCATTATGGCAGTGGAGCGACAGGTGGCATTATTTATGTAATGCTTGGTTGGGGTGTTTGCATGAAAATTATATAGATTTATTATTTGTTGACAATCCTTTTGAACTTCTATTCTGAATATTTTTATACCAGTTCGCTAACAGATATAATGCTCTAACTATTCTAGGGCTGGCTATTAGTGGAACCAGGATTTATCTTTTGGCCCGGAATGCCACGGTCATGACCAGTGCACTATCAGTGTTAACACATGTTACAACACAATACACACAGAGGATTTGACTTGTTGATACATACACCACAACCTATGTGTCTTCTTTTTTTCTTTCCAGATTATGGATGGTTTTAACTGCCTCGGTTTCCCACACTGTATCGGTGCTGTTGATGGCACTCATATCCCAGTATGTCCTCCTATTGGAAGGGCGGAAGAATACTTAAACAGGAAACAGGGATTCTCCGTTGTGATGCAGGGGACTACTGACAACTCTGGACGATTCATTGACATTGAGCTTGGATACATGGGCTGGCATCATGACTCCCATGTTTTCAAATGTTCAGCACTGCACCAGGCCATGGATGCAGGTGTGTTTGTACCAGGGAACCTGACACTTGTGATAAATGGTGTTTCTATCCCTCCATTAATCATAGCGGACGGTGCATATCCCATGAGAAAATGGCTACTGAAACTGTACATGGGGGCCCTAGATGAAAGGAAAACCTTGTTTAATATGGTGCTATATAGGGCGTGAAATGTGTTGCAATGTGCGTTTGGTAGGTTGAAATCTAGGTGGGCCTGTCTATCGGCAAGACTGACTGTTGCAGAGCATAACTTTGTTCCTGTTGTGTCTGCCTGTGTTGTGCTGCACAACATTTGTGAAACCTGGGGGAAAGTGCTTGATGAACTTCATCATCCCAGGAATGAAGTAATACTGCCATTTGTGGGGGAAAGATATTGTAGATACAATACCCATGCTAAGGAGGGAGAGGTTGTTCGTTCCGCTATAGCTGACATGTTGTTTGGTTGATACCTGTTATATTTCTATATTTAACCTGCTGATGTGACCAAATATTTCCCCTCATTCTCCTGGTACTTGACTAACAATTTTTTTTAAAAAGGGTTTCCAAAATGTTCTTTTACTAGTTTGGAGAGGTGTTTCGTGTTGTGATGGGATTAGAAATATGCCTGTTTTCTTTTTTTGGGGGGGGGGAAATTGTTTAAGGACAAGTATGGCTGCTACACATGGCATGTTGTGAAATGTAGAAACCGTGCCCTGTAATAAAGTTTCAAGGTTCTATGAGAATTGACTGAAACATTTCATTTTTCATTTGGGTTTTGTTTATAAAATGCTGATGTTACTTATTACATGTCATATTAAAACTATGCCCATAAGTGACTTCCATATGTTTATGATGCTTTTGGTAATGAAAAAAAAAATCCCCGGGCTGCTATCGATACCATTCATGAAATAACTATCAGGATACATCATGCAAATACGTTCTTTTCCCTTTCTGAAGCATTTAGGAGATTTATAATTTCTTCTTATGAGTGTGGCCTTACAGTTTTACAAGTTGGGAGCCGTTACTGTCTTCCCGGTGCTATCTGAAAACATTTTATGGGTTTTTGGGAGGGGGGGCTGTCCCTTATCTGGCTGAGAGATGAAAATTCCTCTCAATTAACAGTGAGTCTGTGGATATTGCTGTGTGGCACCCATAGAAAAATAAGTGGAATAGTCACACTGTTACAGTGTGGCATTACTCTCTAATAAGTGGGAGATGTATTGTTATTTTTATCTATTTTGAAAAAGGTACCTGCTTTTACCTGTTTGCAGATTATTGGCACTTTTATCTCTTCTAGCATGAGCTTTCCCCAATTTCTTACAGTTTGATGTCACAACGATTGTACAAGGGATATATTTAACTTCCCCAATGGTTTTTTTTATAACAAAGTGTAAAGAAAACAATGGAGGAACACAGAAAAAACTTAGCTGGCAACAGATGCTGCTACAGGTTAAAGCCCTACAAGGGCCAAATATTTAACATCAACATGATAACTGGCAAACGTGGTAACAAACCAAACTATTGTGCTAAGATCACGCACCAGTAAACACTTACACTGGCATACTTAAACAAGGCTGTTCTGGTAAGGCAATAAATATAAAAGAAGTCATATAAATTAAAACTATATCGGGAAACATAAGTTAACACTGTTTCTGCGAGCGCAAGGCATTATTTTCTGCCCTAAGAAAAAAATTATAATATCATTGCAAAGAAAAATAACTTCCATAAAACGATAAATATATTTGAACCATGGTTACGTCACACACATTCATAGAGGTACTTTGTAGATTTCTAAACAACAATGTTTTAGCTAGAATATTTCGCTTCAGTTGCTATAGCGGCCTCCTGATGAATCATGGGATTTGCATTTTACTAGTCTTTGCAAAATAAATATTTTGCATCATCAAACTGCAACTGCTGGGATTGCAAGGGGGCGGCCATAGCCTTAAAAGCTGAATAATTACAGTATGCCAGTGTTGGCTGTAAATCTTCATACATTTCTTTAATATATCTCGAGGTAGATAAAACCCAGGCATAGAGGCAAGGCACATATTTTTGGAGATCAACTCACAATGTGGTTATGGTTTCACAACATTTAGGCTGCTTTGTTGCTTTAGAGAGTTGTTGTTTGTGCTCTAGGGATCTTTACTTTTTGCTGTGGTAAACAGTGGTATCAGGGGGGGGCGCTTTCTCCTTTACACTCCCTACATCGCATATTATAATCAGAAGTTCCTGATTTGTAATTACACTTTTCTTGCAGTAGTTTAACTTATGCTTTTTGTGTGCCTTTCTGATATCCTTGGCCAAATGGAAACCTAGGGGCTGAACTTTGCCTTCTTCTTCCTATCTCTTTTCGGTTTTGAAGATGCAGGGTGAGGAGGCATTTGTAATTCTCCCTCTTGTGTCTCAGATGCTTGCAGCTGCTCCTGTGAAGTTGTGGTGGTGGTTTCTTCTACTTCAGAAGAATAATCGGCTGAGGTCGATGTGGATGCCCTTTTCATTTTTGACGCCAGCAGTCTCCTCTTTGCTCTGGGCTTTGGTCTTGACATGCCACTTGTACCTTGGGTTGCTGTGCTTGTAGATGCTGACGGCGTTGCTATGTTTTCCGTCGATTGGGTGCTAGCTGCAAGAGATTGCTTTAGTGATCCTGCAATGTTTGCAAGAGGCCAGAGACAATTTATCATTTCCTTTCTGTCCTCTCGACTCTCAATCATTTCACGTTTCATCAATTGCTCGATGCGGCAAAGCACGGCCGTGTCTGCCTCCTGGACAAACGCTGAACGTACTTCTCCTGGGCTTCTAGGGCTATCCTTGCCTGCTCATTTGCATTTCTCATAATTGCTAGTGCAATCGCCTCTCCTCTTCTACCCTTTTTCTCAGGTGATCTGAGTCTGCGTAGACGGGCGACATGCTTGACAGCCCGGAAGCAGATTCGCTCCCTGTAAAAAAGAAGACTTTCTGTAACTTTAAGCTTTAAGATACCCTTTGTGGTTGGCCATAACCCCATTACCCAATGCAAAAATGCCTTCGCATTTCATTTTGACAGGTATGATTTTAACGTGAGACTTACAAGGTATTGCTCCCTGTCGCTCTATGTGTCGTTTTGGGTTTTTTCTGTACCATTGATTTACTTTGTCTTGCGTGATAATAAATATGATCATTCAATACCACACATTCATTCCGGGGTAGTTTCAAGATAACGAAGTATTCCTTATATGTTACACTTTAAAGAAATATTGACAGACCTTCCTCTGCTTCTTCTGCATGGGGGGATTCTGCCGTGTTGGCAATGACTTCTTCATCTGCACCAACTTCTGTTTACAGAAAGGTATGAAATATTATGAGAAATGAATCTTGATTGATTGGGTAACGTTTATGATAAATGGACATCTACACCAACTTTAAACAATAACCATAACAAGACTTAGGTATTAGAATTCTTGGAATGCTGTCTTTTCTATACGATGGTCTTCAGATATATGCAGATTGGTTAAACCATCCCGAGAAATTCAATATGGTTACAAAGTCTACCCATCTATTTATATAGCACCTTCGGTGCATGTGGACTCTTCTGAAAAGCTAACATTGGTTCGATACCCATGCTATGTTCTGACTATACCATCGGAGTGAGGATTGTCACCCGAGACATGACTGCTTTGGGACTTACCTTCCTCTGTGGCAACATTGTCTATGGTGGAGTCCTCCTCTTGAACTGATTGCTGGCTGGCAACATTAAGTCTTTCCATCCTTTCCTCCTCTTCCATGGCCTCGTGCAATTCTCTGAGGCCTCCTCCTGAGTCTGTATCTACTAATAAAACATGAGAAAGAGGTTATGCACTCATCCAAAGACAAATTTACACTTCGACAGTTACTTCCTTGAATACCTCTGGTGGATAGACTTACTTGCCTTTCTTACACACATATTTCCTGTTCAAATGACTACATTGATGGCATAGCTGCTCTTTACAAAATAAACTTCTCGGCAACATTCTGCACATGTAGCTTATCAATGCTTCCATAGGGGCACTTGCATTGGCAGGACACATGTTGTCCTGTGCAGCAACAGTTTAATGTTGCAATGCTATCCTTTTTGTATTTCTTTGAGAAAGATGCAGAGATGTTTGATTGTCTTTCCCTCTTTGTTATTTTTTTGTACTGAGCTTAATCCACCTTGCCAAACCCTTGTTTCCAAGCCTTCGGTTATCCTTTTAACTTTGACTGAAGGAAAACTAAGGTGGACTGACAAGGGAATTGAATGTATCATGTACCCACCAGAGGGATGGATGCTGCTCCACTTCTTTTTTTTTCTAACAGAACGGTATTTTCTCTTCTAGGTAAAGATTTATGAGAACAAATTCTTCTAGTGAGTCTTTTACCAATAACGCAGACAGCACATGCAGTATGTGAGAAAACCAAGGCACATGAGGAAGCCCAGTTCCCCGTACATTGGTAAAGTTTACAGCCCTTTTGACCTTTCCTGCATGGAATAGTAGTTACATCATTACAATGAATTTTTTGGAGGTGTAGCACATGTAGCCACTCTATTTAAATAGTATGTAATGGAATGCTTCCTTTCCTGTCCGTGCATCCGATGAAGTATTCTCTTTTTTCAAGGCGTGAGTATGTGTGTACAAAGGTACATGGAAATTTCTTAATATCTCCACACAGAGATATGTAAAAAACCTGTTGTCGAAGCATATCTTTTTAACCTTTCATTGTGGCCCTTGGGCAATAACAGCATTAATTCTCCATTGTCAGTGAGCAAAAACCTAGCTGCAGCATTGACAGTCATCACCGGTACATGTGGTTACCTTCATTTGCAATCTGGGATGCGTCAATGGTGACCAGTGAATCATCCCAGCTCCTGAGAAATTGTCGGCTCTGTCCTGTCAGATGAACCCCCCTGGCTACTTCTGTTTGACATAATTACCTTCATAGATAGACTCCTGCAAAGGCGTTGAGGGACAACTCCAGCATCTCCCCCCAAAATGTTGTCTAGCTCTTTGTAATAGGGACAAGTGGCAGGACTGTTGCCACTGATCTTGTTATGAGATGCCACCCTCTTAAATTCAAGCCTCATACATTTCATTTTTAATCTGCACTCTTCAGCTGTACATTTGTGATGTCTATTTCTCATGTCTAAGGCTATTTTTTCAAATATATCAAAATTTCTACAACTGCCTCTCAAGCCCTCCTGGACCTGTCTTTCTGCCCATATTTCGAGAAGGTCCCTGATCTTGTCATCTTTCCATCCTACCCCCCTACCTTGCCTTTGCCTGTCCTCTACTGGGGCATCCATAATTTTACTTAAATTAAAGGGGAAACATTGTTGTACCCTCTCAAAACCTTCCTGGACTCACTTGTTTCCTGCTATCCAAAGAGACTAACACGATAACTTTTGAATGCGCTTGCACGGAAGGGTTGTTTTGTTAGACTTCCGTGTTGTCGCAGTGTGATTACGTAATCTCATCCTTCTGACATGGTGTCTACAGAGAGTCTGCAATGGTTGCTAGGAGACCACGAAGCACGGCTCTGTTGTGCTCCTCCGTGGAAGTTCTTTACTTCCTGGTTGAGTGGCTTGTGCTTACAGTCCCATCGCTTGTGCTTACAGTCCCATTTGGCCATGTCAAGATTAGGGCATTATTGGGGGAAAAAGGAGGTTTCTCTGATGTTTGCCGGAATCAGGAGGAGTGGGGGGCTGGATTTTTTAATGTGATCCACCTCCTCTCCCAACAACAAGTTTTATTCCTCGGTCGCGAGGTACCTTGGAAAGAAGGGGTTCGTGAGAAGCACTGCCCAAATGGCATCGAAATTCAAAGTATTGAAAGTGAAGTTTTTTAACCTGATGCAACTCTTTAATGGGGACCCACCTGTTGACGCTAGATTCCCTCTGTTCCAGGAGATATACGAGCTATGGGAGGAAAGTGGGAAACCACACTGGAGCGACAGAAGGCCTTCAAGTGAATATTACCTTTATTTCTTCTGTGGTTATTGACATGAAATAACGTCAAAGTGTCATATGACGTGATTTGTGATTTGTAAGATGCATTTTTTAGCATTAGACTGCAGTGTGATAAACATCCAGTGGTACTTTGATCACCATTTTTATTGCATTTCTCTGTACCATTACATCCATGCTAAAAATTATTAGTTTTAATTAAAGCCACAATGCACAGCAGCAAGTATGAGTAAAAAGGAACAAACATTAGCAAATATGACACCAGAAAAAAAATTATTTGGTTTTTTTGTCACCCATCTGATGCTACACTCTTTTAAACTTTCAGCTTCAGGACAGTCAAGGGTTAGTCCCTTGAAAGAAAAGCATGCTGGAAAGGAGGGTGAGTATGGAATTTTCCTTTTTTCAAGGGAGGAATTTTTTTTCTGCTTACTTAGGGTCAGATAAAGATAGTTTTGGTGACCAAATCCATGAAGTGTAAATGTGATACTATCCCGTGGGTTGCTGTACTCACAGAGCATGTTTCAACAAATTGACTTATAGTTTTCTTTTCAAGCAACAGCATATTAAACCCTTGGGAAATTATTGATAATTTATCTCTTGTAGATCCTTGTTCTAATAAAGGTATCCGTGGGAAACACTCCCTTATGATAACTGCACACACCATTTTGTTAAGGACATACTCAGAAATAAAGAGGATTGAAATGAACACTTTACTTAAAAGGGAAAAAAATGTTGAATCATTGTTTATAGGGAGCATGGTGTTCAAAGATGATGTGTGTGAAAGGTCAGAATGTCATTGAGTTGTAATATTTTGCTTGCTGACAAAAAATATGTTTATTGCCCCCCTATGCCAAACCATTGTTCAGTGGAGGATTAAAATCATTTTGGATCACTACTCGTGGGATTTGACCTACAACAGAAATGTTGCTTCCTATTATATATCTTTGGAAATGGTGGAGAGGAGCGAGAGTTCACACCAAAACAGGGACCAGAGGGTATATGGTAAGGATGCTTACTGCTTTGTAGGTGGTGCATGACATCTTTTCCCGCAATAACTACTCCTACCTCACCAGGGATTTGGATAACTTTATATTTGCTCTATCCTTTCTCTTGCCATCTGTCTTCCTTTCATTTAACATGGTGTGTATTACACTGTACACATGTAGAATGATCCCTTGTGCAGTGCTAAGACAATGCTTTCATCCTTTCAGCAGGTGGGAGTTCAACAATGACCTCTGCGCAGAATGTAAGATCATCGACTGAGAGAGAATCATCATCTACAAGTGCTGCATCTGGGGAGGAATCATCGGCAGGGGATGATGATGATTCCCAAGATAAACATATGTCACCATGGGGGGAGAATATTGGTGAGTTAAGTATTAATGCTATAATTTTTCAATTTTTGAGCCTACATTTTCCTTTTATATTCAGGCCCAGTATAGTTCCACAACTCTACTTGTAGAAATCTCAATGTCTTTTCCCAACGCATCCAGTAACTCAACTAATGATGTCGCCCAGTGCACACAGCACCAATCTGGTCACTCACTCTGCTCACACTAATAGGTTGTACGAACCTGTAACTTAGACCTTTTCATTATTAGCATTCGTTTCCAGAATAGGAATCAAATTGCAACATTACAACATTGGGCCTGTTCAAAAGAATCACTAAACCTGCTTTTCTTTCAATCCACACCGCGACCCTCTTCCGCATACACATCTGAGTCCCCCCCCCATGTGCAATTAGAAAGGCAAAACATTGCAATGTCATGCCCTTAAAAAAAGAAAAGTTTGTGCCACACTGTATACTTTAAATCATTGCGTCCAGGTTCTGAGACATACCTTGATGGACCATTGGCCAAAACTTCGGTATTCCAATTATCAGTTATTATTTGCCATGAATTTTTATCGAAAGAGGTTTACCCAATAATGGTCCAAAATCCCGTCCTACAAAGAGTTCTCTAGTTGAATTGTAACTTCTTTTAAGATGCCAGTTAATCTCTCTATTACCCCAATTATATCTTCTATGTCCTTGTTGTTATACTCCTGTTTTAGAACCATGTGAAGAGGAAGAACAAGGAACTTCAGGGAAGGAGTGCATGAGTCCCAAACATCCTACGTGCTGTGGGAAGTTGGTGGATCAAATGAAGACCTTGGTTGCCAAAAGTAGGTTTCCTTTCTCTTGGTCCTCTAATGTGTTATACCGGGAATCCTCGAAAGAGATTTATTTACCATATAGGTTTATGTGTGACGGTGACATCTCCCAATGACAACCCCTTCCACTTGACAGCTACCTCTGACTAGCATATTGAAAATGTGTTACATGTACAAATTTGGTTTTAGGACAATGTTAAATCTGTATATGGCTGACACCGGCTGCGGGGCCCACAACAATTCATCCTTTATCTTGTCCCCCTTTTTTAAGAGGATGATTGGGGGAGCCCTCTATTAAAAAGGAATTCATCATATGTTCCTTCCATACTCCCTGAAATATCAGTTTGGACGCTGAATGCTCAGCCTGGATGTGAGGTGGAGTCTCCCTCTTCGGGGGCATAAAAACAGAGGCTCGATGGCCAAATGTCGTGAATGTTGTGATTTTGTCTTGCGGCATCCCTAAATGTGGTTTTAATGGATAGCCTTTTCAGTCTCTTTAGATTAGTTAAACTGGGGTTCTACCTCCGGAGCTGTGGAATTACAGCAAATATTTTCAATAAGAATTTTTTTTTAATAAGCCATTATCCAGTTATAAATGTATTGCCCCCGATGCTAGTTGGAAGCTGCATCCAATCTGGATTTTCCCATCCTGTGCTTTCATGAATGAAATCCAGGGAAGTAATATGGTAGAAGCAACTGCTCCAGAACACTATGGCACAGCCCCCCTTAATGAAAAATCCAATAGGACCAAGCAACGCAAATAAAACCCTACTGGAATGATCCCAAAAGTAATCCATATATATATATAGATATATAGATATATATATATATGTGTGTGTGTGTGTGTGTTAACAGAGGGGTTGTCTAGATCATGCCTGCCGAGAACTTCCATATGCAGAGAGTGGTTACTCTGTGTGTTGCAATAGAAACAAAAAGGTAAAAATACACCACAATCAGAAACCATGTGCTACCATTTCAACAACAATAGAGGTTAAGAATTATGTCACCCTGTCCATTGAATGAAACCATACAAGAAGTAAATTTGAGCTCAATAGTCTGACATGTTCCTTTTTCAAATCTTTCAGTACAGACAATGAAAGAGATCTACGATGCTAGAATGCAAACCATCGAGCATTGGCACATTGAATTGGAAAAGAAGATGTGGATGATGGAGGAGTATTACCGGCAATTGAGGGGAGGTTCTCACACTGAGCAGGAAGAAGGAACCAATGCTGCTAACAGTTGTGTACCATGGACTTTTCATGACATCTATCTGTTAGGTGTGAGGCCTCGTGCCAGTTGCATGAACGCTGCGTGTAAGGGGGCAATTTTGGATGACAGTTTCCCAGCCCCGGGCAGAAGCTCCAGCAAAAGCGCTGCTCTGCTGCTGCGCTATAGCTGGCAATTTTTTAAACATCAAAGTCTACACTGATGAAGAAATTACCAAATATGAAGCTACATCCTTCCTTTTCTCCAGCTAAAGGTTCTGCTTGGGGCAGGGGCTGGATCATCCCAAATGGCCCCTCTTAAGCGCTGCAGCCTGGCAACGGGCACAATCCAGCTTTCCCAACAGATAGACATCCTGAAAAGTCAAGGGTTACATCTTGAACGCTCCAGCAAAGTGAACTTTGCCAAACAGTGAATAGCAAGTTCCGAACTTGCTAAATGGGAATCCCAATCTCCTAAAAACCAAATTGTTGGAAGCATCAGCAAAGCGATATAGGGGATCCCAGATGGTTTGCGTGGTAAGGGTAGTGATATTTTGTGTTGTAGCAACCATGCTGTTCTTTCATGATGACTATGGACTGTTTTGGCTGGGCTTATACAGCGTGAACAGGTTCTTCCCCGTTGCAAAGCTGCTGTGCTGCAGGGCGCCCCTTTCGGATGACTTATACCCCCTTCCAATATTGTTGCGAAACTGAAGGGACACTGAAGCGTAATATCCAGCAGTTTCCTATTCACGATCTACTATCGTGATTAGAAAACCGCCGCATGTAACGCTGCAGTGTCCCAGCGATTACGCGGCAGTATCGGAAGAGGCTCAGCAGGGGAGAGCGTCATCTGAAAGGGGCAGCCCGCAGTGTGGTGCCTCTCAATGGGAATGGGGCTTTTTGTGCACTGCAAAAACCCATCCAAAGAAGTCCAACGCAGTTGTTGTTTTTGTTTTCTCAGGTTAAACACTGTTGTATAAAGTTATTTGCAGTAAAATATATCTCATGTCTTAGGTTTTTTTATCCTGTCACCATGTGATTCGAAATAATCACTATGTGAAAGAGACAAAACTCTTTTTTTTTCAATATTTGAAGCTATCCCAAAGTGTTATTTGTATTGAACATTATGCAAATGAAAATGAGTAATGGCAATGCTAAACATTTATTTCCTGTTTTTTAAAAATACCAGCATTGTAATGGTGGGCTCATGTATTTTATGTTATACTTTGTAAAGGAAATAACACTATGTGTTCTTCTCATAACGTCCAGTGAATAAAAAGGTTAATAATTGGCCAAACAACCAGATCTTAGAGTTTTTGTTTGGCAGAAGGAATAGAAAATTGCACTTCCACTGTTGAAATGATGGTAGTCCAACAAACCTAATCCAGGTTGTATTGCGTTTGTGACCCGACTCTGTCCACGGGATCCAACAGCAGTATGGGACATCATGGTGTCTTCCCTGTGGCCACTCAGTGAAGTTTAGGTCCGCTCACACATAGAGAAGTATCAGAACCCACCGGAGGGGGATAACATTTTTCAGACAGTGCCAAAAGATGCCACCAGCATTACAACTGTATAGTAATGCCCCACGGCTCCTAGCAAGCAGGCAGGAATAAAAATTCAGAATGGTAGCATACTGGCATTGTACTGCTTCTTTTATCTCCCTAAGTGTAGCTATTGCTTCCTGTTCCCCACGCAGAAAGCCAAAGTTACTTACAGTTTTGCTCCTCAAACACATATTCCAACACTGTTGTGATTTTAACACAACACTGTTATAGTGTTACTATTCCACTTTGACTGTTCTGTCTTCATGCGGTGTAGTTCTGGTGCTTATACTACAGCGAGCACCCATAGTCCTTAGATAGTTGCGAATACCACTTTCCAAAACTGCAAATCCCAGAATTCAACAGGATGCTGTATAAAGAGATACAGGAACAGTATGAGAAAAGGGAAGACACATAATAACGTCCAAATCATCAGATTGTTTAAAAAAAGAAGCATCCCGCACCAGAACACTAGTGTTACCCTCTTTATAGTAGCGACATAAATAAGGCAAATGTAAAATTGGATTATAAGAAACCTCCCCCTAAAGAAAGATGTAAACCTTTCGCATCCTTGAACATATATATAGAAGCGTATACTAACATATATTCCAGTGAATAAGACGACTGGGTGTATAAGACAACCCCCCCCCCCAATTTGAAAGTTTAAATCTAGTGTTTGGCATATATTAGACATATAAGGCCACCACCCAATTTGGATGGCTGGCTGACTGGCTGGGGGAGCCTAGGCAGCAGATCCTCTATGTTTCCCAAGTCAGGAAGATCTCCTCATGAGGTGGGAAAGCAAACTGCAGGCAGGATGATGGCCAGATGGCTGGGGAGGGGTTCCCCCTCATCCCGTGATTCACAAACCCACAAGGAGGCTGCACAGCCTCCCTGTGAGTAGGGGAATCATGGGATGTCCAGCCAGCTGGGGATGGGTTCACCATCCTCCCTCTATTCCCCAACCCAAAAGAAGGCTGCCCATCCTCCTTGTGGGTTGGAGCATGCGGGATGGCCAGCTGGCTGGGGAGGGGTTCTCCCTCCTACCTCTATTCCCCAACCCACAGGGAGGCTTCACACCCTCCTCTTGGGTTGGGAAATGTGGGATGGCCAACTGGCTGGGGGGGTCTCCCTCCTCCCTCTATTCTCCAACCCACGAGGAGGCTGCCCAGCCTCCTCATGGGTTGGGGAATGCAGGATGGCCAGATGGCTAGGGGGGGTTCTCCCTCCTACATCAATTCACCAACCCACAAGGAGGCTGCCCAGCCTCCTCATGGGTTGGAGAATGCGGGATGGCCAGCTGGCGGGGGGGGTCTCACTCCTCCATCAATTCACCTACCCACAAGGAGGCTGGCCAGCCTCCTCATGAGTTGGGGAATTCGGGATGGCATGCTGGCTGGGGGGGTTTCTCCCTCCTCCCTCTATTCCCCAACCCATGAGGAGGCTGCCCAGCCTCCTCGTGGGTTGGGGAATGCTGGATGGGCAGCTGGCTGGGGGCTGGAGGGAGGGCCATTGGGGAGGGTGTAAGGGTGGCTGGAGGAAGGGGGCTTCGCAGCCACCCACCCCCTCCCTGAAACCGCAATCTCGAGCGGGATCGTGGCTTCGGTGAGGGCAGTTGGCTGGAGGGAGGAAGCTGGAGTTTGGGGGCTTCGGGGAGGGTGGAAGGGTGGCTGGAGGGAGGGGGCTTCGCAGCCACCCACCCCCTCCCTGAAGCCACGATCTTGAGCAGGATCATAGCTTTGGGGAGGGGGGGTTGCTGGACTGCGGATTCTGGAGGGAGGGGGATTCGGGGAGGGTGGAAGGTTGGCTTGAAGGGGAGGGCTTCACCACCACCCACCCCTCCCTGAAGCAATGATCGAGAGCCGGATCACAGCTTCATGGAGGGTGGAAGGGTGGCTGGAGGTGGGGGGTCAAGCAAAATTGCCCCCCTCTTCTGTCCTCGGTTGCTCCCCAAAGGGGGAGAAGACAGCCGAGGGGGGCCAATGAACCCTAAGCACTTAGCCTCACCCCCTCCTGCCTGATCTCCTCCCTCTTCGTTCCATCCCTGAAGGGAGCAAAGAGGCAGGAGTTCATACGGCGGGGCAAAGCAAAGTGTGTCCGGCATATAAGACGAGCCCTGATTTTGGACCCTATTTTTCAGGGCTCAAACCTCGTCTTGTACACCAGAGTAAACCGAAATTTCAAACATCCAGATAGGCTAGGAAAAAACTAAGAAGTATGTACAGCTGGTATGATGCCTCTTTAGTGACCACAAATAGTTGTTGCTGAAAACAGTTTTCCT
Source organism: Gambelia wislizenii (assembly GCA_030847615.1). Taxonomy (NCBI): domain Eukaryota; kingdom Metazoa; phylum Chordata; class Lepidosauria; order Squamata; family Crotaphytidae; genus Gambelia; species Gambelia wislizenii. Next base: position 155,674,097 of record JAUMIR010000004.1, read on the forward strand.
AACTCTTTCTTTTTATGTATGTTTCTTACCTCGAGACAACATCAGGAGTGCACGGTTGGTATCTAATCATCTAGCACAGAGGAGAGGTCATAGTATGTAACCTGGAGAGAAAATATATCTCCATTCAGAGTGATATTTTACGACATCATTTTTCACAATTTGCAAACCATTCCAAAGCTCCACTGGTTTTTCTGGGCCAAATATAACTAACAGAAATGTATACTCCTGTAAATGTTACTCAAACACAAGCACAATAAGTAGTTTCACTTATACAAATAATGTAGTATGAAGGTCATCCTCCCCACTGACACCCCATTGTCGTGGGAGAGAGGCTTGCGTACCCTATTGATGTTTTGAGCTATGCTGTCGGTGGCATAATAGCCACCGGTAGGGTCTCCCATGCCAGACAGGTCAAAACCAAAGGGTCAGACAAAGAGCGTCATAGGGCAGGATGGGCTCTCTAGCGTAATGGCAAATGTCCAAGGAGAAGGAAAACTCAAATCACAAGCCCGCACAGATGGTGCTCATCCAACCCTGTAAGGCCAACCATCAAAGAGAAGGATACTCTAATCAAAACCTACGACCTGATGACCTTGCTGCTACCATCCATGCTTGCAAGGCCAGCAGATGATCCGTTGGTTAAAGGGGAGATGCTAGTGGTGTGCACGCTGCGCTCCACCGGAGAAACCCATTTCACAAGGCCATAGGGAACCAAGTTTGGCTATTGATATTCAAGTAGAATCCACCCAGGAAACGAATGGATAGATAGCATCTCAAGGAGGAGGCCGCACTGTTGAAAAAGTAAAAAAGGGAAAAGTAAACAATTCTCAATATATAAATTAGGAACCTATATTTAAATCCCCACTTTGTTCTTGCGTACCATTTCCCATGATATATAAACCCCAGGACATCAATATATGCTCAATGTACTGCATTGCCACTGCCAGGAGATCTGTTTTAATGAAAGGAAGTGTGTGAAGCTGCATTGGGAGCTTAAGCAGTATTCTTCGTAATTCTTCTTGCAAGGTACCAGAAATTCTAAAAAAGGAAGAGAAGAGAATGAATAGGAAACCAAACTGTGGCGCTATGAATCCTAATGAAAGGAAAGGGAATGTCAAAAGAAACCCACCATGTTATCCATAGAAAAAGCCCAAAGAAAAGCCATGAAGTCACCAGTGCAAGACACCAGCAGAAACACAAGTTATATAAATAGAAAATATAATAGCTAATGATATGCACATAAAGGATTGTTTGTAAAACTTACGTAGAACGCAGGAAATAATTATAACTGGACCCCCTGAAAAAACTGTTATTCACTGTGAAGACGTCCACCCTCGATGTAATAAAAGGAAAACATTTCTTCTGTTTCCCCTAACTGGAAAAAAATTCTTTTCCTCCCCGCCCCAAAAAATCTGGAAGATGCGAGGAAAATTGAATTAAAAAAAAAAAAAACAGAATTAGGAGTGTACAATTTTTTTTATTTTTTTATTTTTTTATTTTTTTTATTTTTGCATCCTAGAGTATAAAGAAGACAAAACCTTTAAGTGGTTGGAGAAATTTAAACAATTTAAATGCATGATCAATCTCATACCAAATAGGCAACACATAGGAAGAACCCCCCAGGAATCCAATCCTGGGGGGGAAAAATTATTCCTAAAGGTTCAAAATGAAATGGCAAAGCAATACTGGATTGAATGTAATGGTAGGACAGGATATGAGAAATCCGTTATAACAAATTTTAACCATGTGGGAAAACAATGGAATTATATAAATGGCATATATAGGGATCAATACATCACAAAATATAGTTCAAACACATAACACCACGTTATAACATTACAATGGTGTTCTTACAAATAATAGTGAAATAAAAATAATGGTCCAAGATAAAGCAGAGGTACCCGACAGGGATAACCTGTCTCCAGGCCCGCTTCGATCTAACAACATAAAACAGTGCCCCTCCCCCCTCAAAGAAAGATCACACCACCAGCAGCATGGCCAGATAAATAAAAAACCAGAGCAAGCATAATTTTAATAACAAGGGAGAAGGACAGCAGGCATGAATCCGACAGCCTGAGGGCCAGCCTGTAACAAAACGGGAAAAAGAGGCCAACGGACCACAAAAAAATATAATGTTAATAAATTCTAGGACATTAGCTAAGTAAGGACAAAATGGAGCAGGGAAGCTAAAGTTAGCAGCAAAAAAATAATGAAAGTAACAAAACTACTTGCAAAGAGAAAAATCAGACGTGTACCTTGGTTCTAGTTCGCCGTATTGGTCGCGCCACTTTTTGAAAAGTAGTTGTGACAAAAAGGCAACATCCGGATGAATGCTTTTGTCAGCAGGGGGAGGAGAGTAAGGGCAAACGGGACGATAAAATATAACGCTGGTATCACAGTCTGTTTTGGACACAATTATATATCATTGCAGCCACGTAATAAAGTTTTATTAATGACCGTCCAGCGTTAATAAAATATGACGGAGTTACGCGCAACAGAAATAGAATGATAACGGAAATGTGGAAACATCATACGAAACTGGCGATATGTAACGATACTGTAATGATGTTGTTCCGCTAAATTTCACCTGTCCAAAAACGTCCTAAGCCAATCAATTGTTTTTTAAATCATCTGTGGGCAACCCACAAAGTAGATGTGGCCCCTCTAAGTCTCTTCCTTGGCCTTACCCAAGCTGCTGCCACTGGCATCCCCCAATTCCTGCCCACTCCACTCCACCACTGCTGAAATTTTGCTATGGATGACGGCACATGAAGAGACACACCCATATATCCCAGGAGTGCAACTGAACTAGGAGCAAGGCATGTGGAAATGACATGAAGAGACACACCCATATATCCCAGGAGTGCAACTGAACTAGGAGCAAGGCATGTGGAAATGACTCTTCTTGACCACCATTGCTCCCAGAACAAAGCCTCAGAGTCACCACCATCCATCACCAAAAGCAGCCCTAAAGGTTCAAAGAACCTTCAAAGAACAGCAAACTCTGCTCTCTCCTGCCATCTCTTCCTCTTCACTGAATTTAGTATGCCTTAGCTACATCTGTATTTGTCCTCCATTGTTATGATTATATTTTTCTCCCTTATGTAGAGGGAGAAAAGCTGATACATTAGGTTAAGTGGGGCTACCCCCCTCCTGGTCTCAGGCTACCTCCCCCGCCCCCAGCCCATTTCCCATCTTCCTTGTGACTGATAACCAGTCTATGGAGATTTTCACACTGGGGAAATAACTGTCCAGGAAAGCCGCCAAGGCAGTAGTTGATAAAACAGACCGGCTCGGCAACAACTCAGTTCCAAAGCACAGTACCTTGTGTTGTCAATAGCAGTCCAGAGAGACAGGAGTCCAGAGAGAGCGAAGAATGATGAGGCAGTCCGAGGTCAAAAGGATTCCAGCAGGTGGGTCAACGAATACAGTCCAGGGTCAAGATAATCCGAGGTTTCAAGAAACAAAGTTCCAAAAAGTCAGGAGAGTCAAAGGCAGAGACTTCCTCCAGGGAACACAGATAGCCTTTGACAAGGAATCCAGTGCCTCCCCCAGCTGCTTATGCTGGCCCAGCTCCTATGCACAGCTGTTTGGTGATTAATGAGCATCTTTCTTTTAGCCTCCGAGAGTGTCGCAGCCCCTCCCTTTCTGCTCTTCTTTGGCTAAAAGTAGGTACCTGTTCCCCCACCTCTTGCTGTTGCTCAGCTATGACAACCAGGCTTGGACCCTGTGCTGGGGGAGGGCTAGGCTGCTGAGTGCTGAGTTCTTCTGCATCTGGCAAAGCAGAGCTAAATTCAGACTCAGCCTCCTTGTCTTCTGACTCCTCAGAATCCTGGCTGGCCATGACAATAACCCCCGCAGAGATCGGGAGAGAAACGGGGCTCTTTCGCTGCCAGTGCTCCATTTCGCATGCCCCCTTCCTTCTCCCAATCTCCCGTCGTCCTCCCTCTGTCCTACTTCCATTTCTCTTCTGATATTATCTGCTATTTTTTACTAATGAAGAACTTTCATTTGTAAAAAATATCGGAAGGGAAATGGAAGCAGGATGGAGGGAGGATGACAGGAGATCAGGAGAAGGAAGGCGGTGTGCAAAACGGAGCGGAGGCAGCAGAACAGCCCCATTTCTCTCCCAATCTCTGCAGGGGTTATTTCCCCTGTGTGAAACTCTCCTATGAGGTAGCAGTGCTGCTCATCCCTAGTCAATATCTTAGGACTTTATCAGACCATCCTCTATAAAAGTTGTTTTGCCAGAATATTTTGAAGTGTTTTTATGCTAGCAAAAGATGCCCCCCATCAGAACTACCTTTAGCAGCGTGAAAAGGCAGCCCCAGCAGTAATGGAGCATTGAACAGAGCTCTGTTTACTTCTGGGGTTGACATCTTACCGATTCTCGCAAAAAGATGTGAGCGTGGCAAATTCAAAAAGTTAAGCAAGAGAAAGACATAAAAAGTACACAAAAACACATAAACACACTTTAAAAATTACAAGAAAACCGGGGAGGTAAAAAAAGAGTGTCCCCTACATGGCTGTCCCAATCTCACCCAGAAGTTTTCTGACAATTGAAGCTTTATTCACTGAGCACAATGGTGCGAGGATTCAAACACTGGCAATGCCAGCAACAAAGTGGAACAGGAGACCTATTGGCAGTTTGGGCCATCAATAAAATACAATGGTTTTTTGACAAGTCATGATTGCAAAAGGATAATGTTGTATGGTATGCTTGCCCTTTCACTATCATTAGGTGTAGTTATGACACTATATTTACCACATCTGATAAAGTCCTCAGTCTTGTTTTTGCAGAATTCTGTGGACATGTTCCTCTTTACAAAAACTCACAGACCCAGAGATCCTTCCCTAGAGGAGAATCTTCATGAGCAGATGTATAATCTGCCCTTTAAAAAGTAGGAAAAAGAACAGGGGCTGGGAAGAAAATATTGATGGGCCTGGTTAATGGACACTTAAGGAATAATTGACCAATCAAGGACTCAGAGGAATAACTGGGGTTCTGCCTCTGACCAAATGAGCTAATGTGCTGATGCCTGGGCTGTTTTTCTTTTAGTTTTGCTCTAATGCTTGGAAGAGACATACCACAGATTTGATGTGTAAGGAAGGAAGGAGAAATATTTGGTTTACTTTCTTCTGCTTTCTATTTGCTTTACTCCCTTGATGGTGAACTATTTTATTTTATTTTATTTTATTTTTATTTATGTGGTGTGGAGATCCACACAAGCTCAGAGGAATAGCAAACTAGTGCCCATTGTCTGTCTTGGAATGCTGTACTGAAGGTCACTGAGTCATGAGCCAGGTTTACTTTGCTTGCTCTTTAGGCAGAACTTCAGGTGATAGGAATGTGGGAACAAGCGTGTTGATCTCTTTCTTTCTCAAGGACTCCATACTAGGGAAGATCAGAAGGAGCAGTATTTAGGAGGTTTCTAAGGGAATTGTATATTGTGTGGGCCAGGATCAGTTGTGTGGAACAGCATTGATGATGGGCTGAGGAGGCGTGAGGGAACAGTGGTAGAAGATTAGTACAGCTAAGAGAAACTAGTGCCATGAGCTGTGTATGGTGATTTTACTTCTGAATAAACCTGCTGCAGCCCTGTATATTTTAAACAAAGAAGGAAATTAAGAAAATGAAAAGCAAGTATAGGGGGATGGGGAAAACAGTTTAATCTGGTATACTTTTCTGATAATTAAGCACCTTTGCTTTTATTGATTACCAATATGTTGATGGGAGCCAGCATGGTTTAATGGCTTGAGCATTAGACCTAGGACTTTATCAGATGGGACAGAAAGCAGAATTACAACATGATAGTATCACAAACAGGTTCCTCTTACTGTACAACATTGACGTCCTCCTGTGGTCTATATATGATCCACCCGTTACTTAGGTGTAACTTTTAATTAATAGACAAGGTTGTCAACAGCCCTCAATATCACTCTTTTCATGATGTTGACAAGAGTGTGATAATCATGTCCTGGTATGCTTGTGCATTTACAGCATGAATGGGCATTCCTCTTCTCTCCCCCACCTTTCCCAATGAGAAAACACAATTAAACTTCAGACAAAAATGTAAGAGGGCCTACAGAATGCTCTTTTAATCATCTGTCACCTTTTCTTGGTATCTTTTAATGTTTGTTTAAGTGTTTAATTGTTTAAGTGTTCATTTGTGAATTTCTTTGGTTATCTATTTGTTTTTAGTGTTGTTAGAATGAAGTTGTGTTGTCTCGCAAGAACAGACAAAATCTCACCCATGCAAAATCATGGCAGTAAGAGAATTTTTTTCTTGAATGTACATATGCTGGTGGTGTTAATATTCTGTCTGTAGAAGGCAATGTGAAGACAAGTATTACTATAGCATGATCTGAAATCCCATTCTTAAACCACTAGTGGTGGTTGTGTGATAATTTTGTTGCAGTAGTAATGTGTGATTAAAGCAAGGTGTGATAACTACTTTTATCATGCCACCATGTTTCTGCTTTTCTCAATTGTGGAATTACAGTGTTTTTAGATGCTAGTCTGATAAAGTCCTATAACTCTGGAGGCCAGGGTTCAAACCCCTACTTAGTCATTGTCATGATGGAGTGACTGCAACTCCCATCATGAAGCCAGATCACATCTGCAAGAGCTACATTTCCCATCATCTATAAATTTCCATTCTCTGCTTTCCAAAACAAAAGGTAATACAGGGGGGTCGGACCCTCATTGTCTAAACATGACATCACATCACCCGACTGGAGAGGCCATCAGATTTGGCAATGCAGAGCCAATCAGATTTGGCTAATGGAGTTTTGAGTTTTCTGCAGCTATTGTCTGAGACCCATGGTCTTGGGGGTCTGAAGAAGCAGACTGGAGACCACACATGGCTGAGGACTGATCAAAGAACAGCCCATGATACCATGAAGTCTGAGGGAGCAGACTTCCAATATGACTCTGAATTCCATCATCAGAGATTCATTACCATGGACTTCATAAAATGTGAGTTAGGCTCTTCTTAGCTTAGGAGAATGTGCTAGCTAGAATGGCATTAGTTTTTATGATTTATTTTAATCCTCTGACTGAATGCTATACTATGTAACTCTAAGCTGAGGACCTGGAGGGAATGCTGTCTCTCCATGTTACTATTTCTGCTAACTGTTTAATTGCTTGAACTAGAAATAAAGCTTTTTCTGTTTTTCTTACTAAAGTACATGTACACATGCTTGGCTTGGGCAAGCTACCTGGATTCTCTCTGGGATAAAAGGGAGGGGTTAGGAGTAACCCTCATTCAAGGTTGGAAAGTTTAAGATAACAATGTGATTATCTCCTTGTAATCACATTTCAAAATTAAGTCAAATAAAGGAGTGGTGGCAGATACCAAAGGGAAACCTATTCTAAGGGATTCCAAGGCTAGAAGATTCCCTCAGGTTTGGGACTCCAAATGGGTAGCTCTGGGTTTCTCAGGCAGGAGGATCCCAGGGCACCATCATATTGGGTGACCTTGGCCAAGTCACACTGTCTCAGTCTCAGAAGAAGGAAAAAGCAAACCCCTCTGAACAAATCTTGCCAAGAAAAACATGGGATATGTTCAGCTTAGGGTCGGCATACATTGGCTCACAATGACAACAAATATGTTGTTCCTTTAGGGTGAATAGAACTCAGGAAAAAGGCAGCTCCCCAGACAGTTTTGTTTGGTTCTGCAGTAACTGTGGAAGCGCTGTTAGGTCTGCCAAGTTGTAGGAGTAGCTTTTGCTCAATAAAGCTGAATTTGTTACACCTTTCCTTAATTTGAGTGAAACACAGGGATGCACTGTCTAACTGCAATTAACCTATGGGTAAATCTTTTCTAAACATTCCCCTCCATTTTATGCTGGCAGTATTGTGCTTCTATCAGGACTTTAGGATTCCACATCAAACTGAATGAAGTGTCAAAAACACCCTTTAAACAAATTATCATCTCAACAATCCTATTGGTGGGACTCAATGTTGTCAAAATTGGAGCAGAGATATTGGATTGTGTTCAGACCAGGCAAATATGGTATCACAAGGACACCTAGTGATCGCAAAAGGGCATGCATACCAGATGATGCCACCCTTTTGCGATCATGTAAAGTATAAAACCCATTCCTTTTTTATTGATGGGCCATGCTGCCAATTGATCTCCCATGGTGATTTGTTGCCAGCATTACTGGTGTTTGAATCCTTGTGCCATTGTATTCATGTGAATACAGCATCAATGGGGAAAGGCATCTGGGTGAGAACACAATAGCCCGGTAGGGAATGCACTTTTTATAATCCCCCCACTATGTACTTGGGACTTGTAAAGTGGGTTTTTGTGCTTTCATGTACTTTTTATGTGTTTATTTTGCTTAATTTCACACGTTAGCATCTTCTTGCAAGAATCAGTGAGATCTTGAACTAGGAAGTGAATGGAGGTCCATTCAGTCTTCATTAGTGCCTGGTCTGCCTTTGAATGCTGCTAAAGGTAGGTCTGATCTAGGGGGTTCTTTTGCCAGCATAAAAATGTTTTAAAATATGCTGTCAAAAGGACATTAACAGGGGTGGTCTGATAAAGTCTATTCTCTTGTTTTGTGCTAGGCACACTTGAAATATAACAAAATTAGTGTTTATATAGAGAGCTCATGCAGTGCCCAATAGTATGAGAGGAACTGTCATTCTGAGCAGGGTCTGGTTGATTTTACATTCATTTGTAATAAATACCCTAAAGGCACCAGATCCTGTCTGATCATAGAAGCTAGGTAGGGTCAGGCAGACTACCAATGAATATGAGGTGCTCTAGGCTATTTCAGGGGAAGGAATCAGCAAATCCTCCTCTAAGTATTCCTCACTTGAGAAAGTCCTATGGAAAATTCATGGGGTTGCCATAAGTTGATAGGCTACTTAAATGCACATACACACAAACACAGGTTTCCCAGTGGTATTACTATACTTTCACCTGTCAAATAGGCAAACAATAAGATATACTGGGGCATTTACCTAAGGAGATTATCAGACGCATTTAAAGTAGCATTACAGGAACACCAGGAGATCGCAAAAGGTGTCCCTTACCACACAGTGTCATTCTCCCATCGTTATGCACCTGTTCTGCTGCCATGATACGGCTACTGCTTTTTATTGCCAGGAGAAGCTGTCAATAGATCTGTTGTTCTGTTTCTGTGATGGATTTTCCTCTGTGCAACAAGGTGCCCCATTTCGCTGGTGAGATCCCAGTGTCAAGGGGCAGTCCCTGACAGAACACTTCCAGGTGAGATTGGGACATCCAGGTAAGTGACACACTTTTTTAAAACTACCCTGGTTTGCTTGGAAGTTTTAAAGTGTGTGTATGTGCTTTTTGTAACTTTTGTGTGTGTGTTTTGGTTTTTATTTTTTAATTTCCCACACTCGCACCTTCTCATGAGAATCCATGGGATTTCACTAGAGGAAGTGAAGGGAGCTCTTTTAGAGCTCCATTCACTCTTGGAATGCCCTGATGTCGGAAGAGAAGGTAAGTGCGGTGGGGAGGGTGATTGTGGCAGGACAGGGATGGACAGGGGCAGGAGTGAAGATTGTGGGACAGGAACGCTTTTTGTGTTCCTGTCTGATAATCTCCTGTATTTTGTCAATTCTTACTGGAAGTAGTCCTCCAGGGGTTAAGGTAGGATTATTCTCTGGTGGTCTCCAGTCCAAACACTAAACAGGCCTGACCCTGCTTTGCTTCTAAAATTAGACAAATGTTTTGGTGGGGGAAAAAGAGGGGGATTTACATGTATCTGCTTCTGGTAACTGACACCAGACTCAGGGGCTGTTCTGATTGGAGCACTGTCTTTTTCTAAATTGTTCACCAGTTAGCTTAAAACAAGTAGTGTTATACTGCAGGATTCCATTATCCCACTTATATTTTATCTCCCCACTTTATTTCACACTCCCCCCCCCATTTTTCATGGTAGATGGACTTTGACACAGGGCCTGTCTACACTGAAGAAATACAGCAGTTTGACACCACTTTATCCACCATTGTTCTATCCTATAGAAGCCTGGTAGTTGTTGTTTGGTGAGGCACCAGAATTTTCTAATAGAATAGGTTCACAAAACTCAAATACCAGGATTCAATAGGATACAACTATGGTTGATACAGTGGTGTCAAACTGCTGTATTTCTGCAATGTAGACAGGCCCAGAGTCTACGACATACCGGCCATCAGCACATTTATCCTTTTGTTTCAGTACTGGTCTTGTATCTTCGATCTGTTCTTTCCCCATTCCTGTCTTCTTCAACTCAGTCCACCTCAACATCTTCAAAGCTTATCGTAGATGACCTCCTCCCACTTCTTGAGGAGGAGCATGTCATAGCCCTCTGGTTCAATTTTCTACAAAAGAAATACAACTGGGAACTCTGCTACGTAGACTTCTCCAAAGTATTACACCCCACCCTGCATTGCAACCTGAGTCATAAGGCATTTTAAGCTATCCCCCTATGGTAACTTGCAGAACCTGCAGTCCAAACTACTCTAGGTTCAGCATAAGTGTTATGAGTCTGGGAGCCCATCCCTTGGGAAGGGCCTGCTTCAGTGCCCTGCCTTGTTTCCCTCTCCTTTTCGCTGGCAAAGCTTTTGCCTCCTCACTAGATGTATGGCTATTCCATATCTTGCTGCTCTTGACTCCTTCTGTGGCAGTCTTCCCAGGTGAACACATATCCAAAATCCCCCAACTCTGGCTGTCACTTCTTCTTCCTCTTCTCCCAAGTCTACAGCACAAGCTTTTGTATCTGAGAGTGCTCTCCTCCCACCACACCTCCAGAGTTTCAAGAATCTCCTTGGAGCTAGGTGACAAATATCTGCACAGCTGCTACCATTCTTCTTGTCATTGGTCCCCTGAGAAGCTTCCAGGTTTCGAGTATGTGAAAAGCCACAGAAAAGGCCAGGGGAGGCTCTAATACCCTTTCACAGTGATTCTATAGCCTTTTCAGAGTCATAGCCAATTTATTGTGCATTGTTTACATTAATAGGTAAGACGTGTGTGTGTGTGTGTGTTTTCCTTCAACTCACTTGTTGGCTTATGGCAATTTCATGAATTTCATAAGGTTTTCTTAGGCAAGGAATGCTCTGAGGTGGTTTTGCCAGTTCCTACCTCTGAAACATATCTCACATATTTGTTGGTGGTCTCCCATCCAAGTACTAACTTGGATTGGCCCTGCTTAGCTTCCAAGGCAGTGTCTATTGCCTCTAGACCAATCTCTGAACTCTCTTTTTGACGTTGTTCATTATAATTTGCATAACTATTATTTGGCATTCCTACTACATATTTGTGATTAAAAATATGCCTCATACTGTGGTAGGCAATAGGGCCATCTAGTCCCATGTTATCTACTAGCACTGACAATGAGTCAACATCTTTCTTAACCATGGTAGCTGATATCAGAAATATTAGGAATTAAATGTGGGGCCTTCTGTAGGCACGACATGTGCTCACCCACTGATTTACATCACCTTTCTCTTTTCCCCTAGCTTAGCTTGGCCTTGGCAAACTGACAGCCTATGAGTAAAATTCTGCCTTCAAAGCAATTTTATCTGTCTTTTCAAAATATTAACCTAAATAGGACGTTCTAACCTTGAACATACTGTATATGTTCAAGGTGAGTTCAAAAACACAGCAGCTGTTTTGATCCCTCTCATCAAACCACTACTAGCAAGTTTTCATCTCCACCAGAAACAGGTCTCTTGTGAATTTCATAAGTGTTAGCAGCCCACTCAAATCCAAAACATCCCCAAATATGTGGCAAAAGTGTATGTGCATGTTGGGTGGGGGGAAGCTTCCACTGAGAAGTTCAGCTAAATTCAGAGAAGACTGAGGGTAGTGGCAGATGAGGCCAACAATGCTGTTGGTCAAAATGACCCAGCAATCTTAACCGTGAAAGCCCAGGTTCCATTATGTTCCATAATGCAATACCCATGTACAGGAACTGTGATCCCATTTATCTGTAACACCAGCTGCATGGAACCTAGCATGAACATTTCTGTGTACATTTTGGGAAAAAGTGTCACAGCCAATCTACTTCTTAGGAGATCTTTCTGGGAACAAATCAATCCCTTCATTTCTCCACCCTTCAAATCACTGGCCTTGTGCCATTTGAGAACATTTTAAGAGGATTTGCCATTGGCTAATTACATTAAAATTTGTCAGAGCATCTGCTCTTTCTTCTGCCAGACACCAAAATTCAAAACAAACAATATGGGGGGGGGTACTGATAACCCTCTGGCTAATGTGAGCAGCAGCTTTTTCACACTTACTTGGCCTCTCTTTGACAATTTCCACATTCAGTGTGCAATTGCAGGGTGGCTGACAAACAATTGGGACTGTCAGAAGTGTTATTCAAACAGATAGATTTACTTAGGAAGGGAAAGATATGTGCATTTCTCAAAACTGCAAAAAAATGCCATTCCATTGCCACAATTGTTCAGCAAAATGATTAGAATGTAACAGATATCCAAAGCATTCTAGCTGATAAATGCAAGGTTGTGCACAACATATATTAGCTTTTTTGCTGTCTATTTTTAATCCTTTCCAGCCGTGAGCCTTCCACTGTGCCTTACAAGATAAATGAAGCAGACTCTAATTGCCTTTCATATGTCATACTTTTATTTTGAGCCTTAAAGTTCTGAGAATCCAATGTCAAAACACCGCTCTGCAAAACACAGACAGAGCGCAGGCAGCTAGCCCCTCCAATATGTTAATTGTTGAGAGAGGAATGTTAATTATGTAGAATATGAAGACTTCAATCTGTTTTCAGGACTAAATAGATTACAGTGTATAATTTAGGACTTTGAACAACATTGATTGGTTCAGTTTTGTGGATGAGGTATACCAGCAGGATATCCGTCTGCCTCTGTGTGGAAGTAGTGTGATCACTTCCTAATAGTTTAATCAGTTTTTATTTCACATAAATCACCTATCTTCATTTGACAGTCCTTTGGCAGTCTTTTGTAGAAGCAGGATGTGATAGGATCATACTATATAAGGTACTGTAAATAGGTTATCAGATTAAAATGGACACAACCCCCACCTCCCATGTTGAATATTATTTAATTGGATTTAGTCTGAAGATTTGACATTGGGGAATTTGATATGTGGGCCACTTGGGGGTGGGGGAGGGACAGCCTATAAATGGATGATGGAGGCAACGATGATGTAGCTGTTATGCTTATATCAAACATTTCCTTACATTAAATCAAGGCAGGATACATGGCTCCCTCTCTAACTTTATCTGCACAATAACCCACTGCAAGGTGGATCAGGGTAAGAGAGAGTAATTGACTGATGTTAAGTCGAAGGCTTTCAGGGCCAGCATCCATAGATTTTCCTTGGTTTTTTTCCAGGCTGTGAGGCCATGTTCTGGAATAGTTTCTTTCTGATGTTTTGCCTGCATCTGTGGCTGGCTTCCTCAGAGAATTCTCTGAGGATGCCAGCCACAGATACAGGCGAAATGTCAGAAAGAAACTATTCCAGAACACGGTCTCGCAGCCCAGAAAAAAACCAAGGAAAATCTAACTGACTGATGTTTTTGTATTCATGTGCTAAATGAGTCTCCCTCCCTCCCCAAAGGCTACAAAGATTTTTCCCCCTTGGTTTTAGATTGGATTTATGCATTTGCAAGACTGCTTTTTTGCGAAACTGTGCAATTGAAATCAATAATTGCTGCCTTGTTTTTGTGTGATTTTTTTTAAAAAATATGATGCATTGGATGAGTTGTTTGCATCATTGTCAGCAACTGGCATATTCTTTTGTGCTTGCTGTCTACTGGCATATCCTTTTGTGCTTGCTGTGTAAACATAGGGAGAAGACAGTAATTCTTTGTTACGACATTTTGCACAAAAGTAGGAAAGAAGAAAAAAAACTTGTGAGGGGTCTCATTCTTTTTCTGGCAAGGAGAATTCACAACAGGGACTGATGAATTCTCATTGGTGTTGTCTAGACAGTGAAAAAAGTCCTCAAGAAATGCAGGCAGAATACCTTTTGTCTGGATGAGTTTCTGCCAGGATTTGCCATATTCGGAAAGAGGGGGGATTAAAATTCCATGTAATTTGCAATTACAGCTTCCGCTGTTTCTTGCAGCCTTTTTTAAAAACTACACGAAAATGAGCATTACAGCCCATTTGAACAAATTGGGGCACATCCAGGAAGTGAAAACATGATTGGTCAGACATGTATGGGGGGTGGGCTTGCTGGTGACAAAGCAGACAGAGCCACCATTGTTCCTTTTTCACAGAAGCAATCATGCACTATTTTCGAGCGGTAGAGCAAATATATATATATATATGTTTTTTAAACAGATTGCTCCTCCGCATCTCTCATTTAACAAGACCAAAAAAGGTGGGTGGAAGGAGCTTTTAGGGAATATTAATACATGTAATTGACTCACGTCCACCATCTTTTCTTGCGGGCAGGCTCTGTGTGAACTTCAAACTTGGATAGTCTTCCATGCTAGTGATATTGTGAATGGATCATGGGGACAAATGAACACTGCTGCAATAGTGATGCAAAGCACCATTTTCTGCAATTAATTTTCCCATCTAGCTGAGCCCATTGTCTCATCATGAGACATTAGCAGGGAGAAAAAAAACCAAATCCCTAAAACAAGGCCTAATTCAAGGACTAGTACCTGTATCTCCAAAATTGCAGTCCAAACACTGTGCCATATCAGCTTAGTTGTGCTGCTCCTGCTGCTCCTCTTACTCTTCTCCCTTACTGTTGTTGAGGAGGAGAAGGATGGACAAGAGAAATCAGCACTAAAAAATGAAGTCTAAATCATTAATCACCCCCTCAAGACTTCTTTAGAGAAAACTGTTGTTTATGCCATCCAAATGACTCAAGCATTTGATTTATCACTGGGGAAACACTGCTTCTTTACCAAGATACCAACTACAGGATGAGCTTTATATTTCATGGTCAATACAGCAGAGTCTGAATTATTAAAATCTGAATGCTTTCTTACCTTGCTTGCAATGGTCCATGCCAACAGGTCAATTCTCAGGGAGAACACATCTGTTTTATGTTCTGCTCTGATCCCTGTTGACAGCTCTGCTTTACCACAAAGGTAAATGTGGATGAGCTGAAAATCTATGTGAAAAGTTTGATGGTATGCAGTATATTGATTGTGTTAATCTGACCAGAAAAGCTCCAGAGAGAGCAGATTACACTGTCTCTGCATGATTAATTTACTGTACTTCTGCCAGTGCGTACCACCTGAGAAGGACTTTAAGCAGACAATGATAAATTGAAGAGAAGCCGCAGAAGATTCATTTTGTCCTGAAAGTTTGAAACTTCCCTTTTGACTGAATTAAAATATCAAGGATATCTACTTCTCCTTTCCAATGTATTTATCATTCATAAGACTGCTTTCCTGTGTTATACTTTGCAGATGGTCAATAACTCCTGAAAACATTTTGGTACATGAATTCTTGAACAAAAGAAGAATATGTAAAGAAGAATATGGGGCTTCCAGCCCATTAATGAAAGGTGATCTTCTGGTGCAGCTGTCTCCATAGTTTTTTGGTATCATACAAATCCATGGAGTCCTATTTAGGGTATAATTTTGTATGCTGACCAGTTTAGTTACAAGGAACATCATACCCTCCAACTATCCTGAATAGGCGCAATTAATCCACTTGTTCAGCAGCTTTTAAAATGTCCTAGTTTCTCTCTCATCCTTATCCCTTCTTCCGTCATCCTTAGCTTGCCTCAGTTGCTGAAAACAGTGTTCAAAGTGCAAAAATAGTTTGCACTCAATGAACTAAGCAGAGGGGAGGTGGGGCAGAATCTTGCCCTTCTCAAGAGACTCAGGAAAAAGCAAAGTGCTGCAGCCTCTCCTAGTTTATGTGTTTCTCCTTGCGACTGCACTGTAGAAGCCCCTTTTGATGGAGCTCAGGATGGAGGACTATAACTTTGCCTCGGCACCTGTGCCGTCACCAGGAGAGCAGAGGGCAGGGTTAGAGCAGATTTAAGCCCAGCTGCCCTCTGCCTCTGCCCTTTCATTGCTTTGATTGACCCACTCTCCTGCTACTGAATCAGTGAGATTTAATTAGTTGCTTTAGGGCTAGGCAGGAATTTCTGCCCTTTTACCTTGGGTCTTTGTGCCTACCCCACAATGTGGATGCGGACTTGATAATTGGCTTAGGGCGGGATCTTCAATAGATGGTCACTTGGCAGGTAGAGGGGAAGATTTTAGTAGTTCAGTGAGCACCTTTGGCACCTCCCCCTTTTGGAGGTGAAGGGGGAGCTGGAACTGCCCCTTTAGTTCCTGCAAACTGAGGGGTGGGGAAAGTTACCTCCTTGGAGGCTGGCCTGAGGGATAAACCCTCTCTTTAAGTCATGTGACTTTCGAGGGGCACATTCAGGTCAGCCTTCCAGATGCAGACTGACTGGGGAGCAACCCAGCTTATGGGTTCTCCCTGGTGTTCAGGTGTTTTCGCCCAAGGGAAGTTGGGGAGGGGGTCTTGGAGCTGACCTCCTGCCCCAACAATTCCCACACTAGGTTTCTGCCCCATTGCAGATCTCTCAGAACGGGGTTAAATAGGCTATAGCTAAATAAAACTGTCCCTTTCTATCCCAGCTATGTGTCTGATCTCTTTATTTGTGTCTGTTCTCCTTATTCCTGCATCTACTATCAAATATATTTTGCCATCTTGACCATACTCTTAATATTTCTTGGACACACACATCCAAATTTTCATCTGTGAAATAAAGGGACTTCTAGTATATGTTGAAAGTGTGAACAACAGGTTGGGACATTTTTTTCACATGTGATGGACTTGTAAGAAAATCAGAAAATTTTGGAGTCAAATAGTGGTTTAATACAAAATATTTTGAAGATTAATATTCAGTTGAAAGCAAAACTGTTTTTATTGTGACTGATGGATGACCAGATGGAGAAGAAACATGGAAGATTACTACAATATATGACTACAGCAGAAAGATTGCTGTACGTGCAGAAATGGAAGAGTACAGAAAAACTGGCTGTTATGATTGTATGTTCTAGTGGAAATTGATAAATTATCTGCTTTGATTAGGGATTTTTTTTTTTTTTGGCTGCCATTTCTGAAGGTTTGGGAACCTTTGATTGTCTTTTTGCAGAACAATGAAAACAATGTGTTAACTGTAGGGTTTGATAATAAATAGGGTTTTCTATGTATATGAAGTGTATGTAAAATGTTTTAAGTGGAGAAGTACGTTTTTATATATTAAGAGGTATAACCATTATAAAGAAGAATCACTGTAAATATTCTCTTTATGTCTCCTCTCCTTGATCTTTTTTTCTTTGTCTATCTTTGGTGTTTTTCTTTTTCTTTTTTGTTTTGTTTGTATATTACTATGCATTTAATATATTGGAAAATCTTTAATAAAAATATATTTTTAAAAATTCATCTATGAAATATTGGAGTGCATGGAACATATATCTACCTTCCTGAAATAGTTTCACTGGCTACCTGTTTATTACCAGGCACAATTCAAAGTAGTCCTTATAACCTGAAAGACCATGAACCTGTCCAAATCATAAAAATCTTTGAGGAAGGTCTTTCTCTTGGTTCCATTATTGTCACAAGCCTGTCTAGTGAGAACATATGAGAGGCCTATAGAATTCTCTTCCATAAGGGGCTCTACTGCCCCCCGCTCTGTTAGTGGGTAAAAGTGTTTTTATTTAAACAGGCATTAAGTGATAAGCTGGTTGCACAGAAGGGTATATATGCTGGACTTTTAATATTTTCATACTGTTTTAAACTGTAGTATTATAATAGGATAGCTCATTGATTTTTTTTATTATTATTATCAGTTTTTCAGCTCTACTTTGTTTTAATCTATGTTAGCCACATTGGATCTTATGTTGGGAGGAAAACAGGCTTATAAATTAAATAAATTATAAATTAATAAAGTATTTGCAGTGGTGAAATGAAGTAAAGGTGCTAACTGTAACAGCCCCAACAGACATGTCCCCAGGCAGAGTAAAAACAAAAGAAAACTAGCATTGTAATTTCATCCATGTCTGTAAACCAGTTCTAGCAGTTTTCATCTCCATCAAGGACAGGTATCTTGTAAAATTAATGATTTTGGTTGGCTGTTCAAAACCAAGCCACTCCACAGCCCTCTTCATTATAACAGGGATTGCTCACAAATATATATGAACTTAAATTTTTCTTCCACCCATCATGAAGACTGTACTACCCACAGAATGTCCAATGATCAAACCACTACACCACACTGGGGCATTATCAGACACAGCAAAAATCATTGGATTACAACACCACAGTAGCGCAAACAAGTCCCACTATCACACGGCATCATCATCTTTGTGTTGTTTCAGTGTGCTACAGCCACAAAAAAGGTGTTCCTTCTAATTCACGGGATAAGCCATGAATAGATCTTCAATATAACTTTTTTAACACTATTGAAGGCTTGCGAAACCACATCCTGTTGTAATTGTGAGATTGTAGGATGAATGTGCAGTCCTCAGCGAGAAAACTTCCAGGTAAGAACATGAAAACAAAGCACAGAACTCTCTTTTTATTAACTTTCCTGTTTAGTTTACATGTTTTTGGGGTTTGTTTCAGTGCTTGTGTATTCATTTAATTTGTAGATTAAGATTTTTTTTTTAAGTTTAGTTTAGTTTACTTTAGTTTAGTTTTAAGCAAACTCACATCTTCTCACGAGAACCATCGAAATCTTGCCCAAGCTAAATTGTGGAAGTAAACTCCCATTCTTAAAGTGCTAGTGGTGATTGTGTGAAAATTCCATGGCAGTTCTTTCATGCAATTACAGTTACATGTGATAATAAGTATGATAATGCCACAGTTTCTGCTATTCTCTTTCACAGAATTACAGCATTTTTAGATGCTAGTGTGATAATGTCCTGGCTCTCATGTACATTTCAGCCTACTAAAAATTCAATTTATTGATTCCTCTTTTCCCTTCCTTCACCCAAATTGTCAAGAAAGAGTTGGGCAAAGTTATGGGCACAGTACACTTGCCACCATTTGTAGGCATTTCTAAACATTCATGGATTTCTATATACAACACATACATACAGTAGGACCATGTGTACCATTGCTGAAACTGAAAAATTCATATTTTCTACTTTCCTAAATATATATATATATTTAAAGTACATCTTAAGAGAATATGTTAGATGTTTTGACTTTTTAATCCGAGTCACCCAATACTGCCAATGTTTGAAAGCAACTCACTCATTTTATTGTTATTCAAACACAGGTAAAGTGTATGGTGATACACTTTAGCATTAAATTATGAAAACGAGCATATATGTTTAATCTGAGCTAAATGCATAATGGAATCTATACATTCCATTGTGTGTTTTCTCCCAATGTATTTAAAAACTGGTTTTAATGAACATTAATTAAAAAAAAAGCAATGAAGTAAGCAAACTGTGTGTGAAATTGGTTTTCTGTACATCTCACTGTAGCTTCTAATTGTTTGAATATTGCCATAATAAAGAGAGTTAGCAATGTTAGGAGATTTTTAAGGTCCCCTTTTTTACACCCAGGGCTCCTTAGTCTAGAGGTTATGATTTATTCTGCCATAGTGTTCCTACATCCAGTAATTAATGCAATGGAAGGGGAGCTGAGCAAAGATTCAGATAAAGTGGCTTTTTGATATTTGCAAGCAGCTTTAAGGCTATTTGATTACATTCCCGGTGGATACATTTCCACATCACTTCTTTGCTCAAAGCACCATAAGTCCTCTTGTTCCGCCATTTAAGCACTTGTATGGTAATGCTGACAGAAAGATCTTGTCTGTTAGCATGTTAGTGGCAGCATTTCAAAATCCTTTTAACTGTTCACAGATTCCCACCCCGCATTGCTGCCCCAAATGTGACATGCTTGTGCTACCAGAAATAGATGGGATAAAATGATGGCTTTATTAACAGAGGATCAAAACAAGCTTTTGACACATGTAACTGACAAGATTTGGAGGATGTATTTCAAGATGGTGAGGGAACTTCAAAGATGACAGCAAAGCTGAGTGGTGTAGCAAAAAATGTTAATGGAATGCCAATTTTACAAGTTATGGCTTCCTGCAAAACTGCTAAGAAACCTATTTTCTGATTGGAATGTGTGATATACTCCCACCCTCAAAGTCAGCAAGGCCCAGCAGTAAAAGTATTGATTCATTCCTCTCCATCCATGTGTATGAAGTATGCTTGGCTGGCCTGGAAGATATCCTGACTAGGTAGCAGGAGAGCAAATGATCTCAGATTGGGAAGCTGGTTATCTTGCTAGCACTTCCATCCCAGACTGACAGAAGATTAAATCTTCTCTGATGTTTTTTTTTTTTTTTAAATGTCTGTTATTCAGCTTGCCCCCAGAAATAGGTAATCATGATGCTCTGCATACAACACCTGATCTGTGGGCTCTTGGTGATTCATAAGAATTCATAATTGCATACCTGTCAACATTTAGCAATGTTGTTTTCTTGCAATGCAATGCAATGGGATGCATATGGACAAGCAACGTTGGAGTGTGGTCAAGATGGCAAAAGTTATGAATGAAGAGAACATACAAGCTAGGAGAGGCTGCAGCAGCTTGCTTTTATCTAAGCCTCCTGGGAAGGGCAGGATTATGCCCCCACCTCTCCTATCTTCCACTGAATTAATTGTGTGCAAACTACTTTTGCACTTTGAACTCCATTTGCAGCAACAGAATTAAGCTGAGGAAAAAGGGGGGATATTGAGAGGAAAAGGAGAGAGAAGATGGGGCATGTTAAAAACATCTGAAAGGTGGGACCAAAAAGGATTAATTAGGATTGTCCTCATCAAATTGGCACAGTTGCATCATTGATCTCCTTTGGGTCAAATGACATCTTATGTTACATGCCTGGTTTCTGATTTTGTTTTATTGACAATAAGATCATATTATACTGATGGCTAATAAGGTGGAAATTTAATTTCTTCCTCCACAGCCACTCCCCCTTCCAAAAAAATAAGTCTCCCATAGAGGTTATTACCATTTCCTTTAATTTCAGTTAATGCCACGTAGGGGAATGAGAGGGGGTTCTGGGAAGGGAGTAATTGGTTTAGTGGTTTGAGGGTTGGACCAGGACTCTGGAGACCAGGGTTATCCCTGGTTGGCCATAGGAATCCTCTGGGTGACCTTGGGTAAGTAACACTCTCTCAGCCTGAGCAGAAGGCACTCACAAACCTTTTCTGGACAGTCCTTGCCAAGAAAATCCCATGATAGGATTGCCTTCAGGTCATCATAAGTTGGAAATGACTTGAAGGCACACACCAGCAACAGCAGCAGTAACAACAACAAGTACATACTTCATATTTTATTTATATCCCACCTTTCTCCCTGCATTTTTGTGTGGTCAGGGAGCTCTACTTTAGAAGAAGAGGTAGCAGACAACTTCAGTCCAGTTCATGTTTTCTTTTCAACGAAACACCACATGGCATAACTTCCATTGGCTAGTCTGTGAGGGGCAAGAACACATGGACAGCAGCTAGGAATGTGTGAGAAATTTGCTGTGTCAAAATGTTTGTTGTTGTTATGGATTTATCTGATCTGTACTCACTGAAACAAACATGGAAACAAATGCAATTGATGGTCAGAAATTTGTACATTTCCAGGCTTGTGATGTAATATGTGAAAGGGTATGAATGATTTGATTTTCAAATGTTTATTTGGTTTATGTGTATGTGCTTGTGTGTGTATACATGTGTGCACATGCATGCATACATGTAGGAGAAAACATATGTTTGAAAATAAGCATATGTGTACAAATACACTTTAGTCAATGGGTGCATGCATCTGTGATGCCTTAATTAATGCATCCCTTTAAAAAGGTGCCCAGACATACATATCATATTTTGCATTTAAAACAAAATCTGCATGGAATTAATATAAAATGTCTTGGAGGTATGGGAAGAAAGAAGTCTGCAGAAACAAGACTCTGAGGACCTGGCCATTTGTATTAGCAATAGTATTTTTATAACCCCATCTGTCCATAGTTGAAGCTCTCATGTATGTCTGAGTGCCAGAAAAGATTCCTTTCCAAGCACTTTATGGCCATCACTGGTGCTACTGAGTTGCTGCCAGACAGGTGAAGGCAAAGTACAATGGTTGGGGGAAGATGTTAAAGTAAATGTTGGTGGTGCCATCAGTGCACCTGTGCCAACATTATGGGTGGAAGAGAATTCCCAGCAAATTGAAGATCCTTTCCCCAAACCTTCGGAAGGAAAGCTTGCAAATATCAAACAAATAACAAATCAAGCTAAATGGGATTTTACCATTGCCATTAATTAATTTTCTCTTAAATGAAAATGCTATAATTTTTGTATCGGGAGGATTTAGCGTAAGGATGATACTAACATTTTGGTATAAAGAGGATTTTTTCCTCCTCTTCCTCCTCCTTTCCCCCTTCAGGTGTCACCTTTTTCATTTTAGAATATTTACCCAGTACCCAGTAGACTTCCTTCTAGGTATGAAAAAATTAAATTCAGCAATATAACTTACTATAAATAAATTAGGTTTGATGGTGCCCTATTTTTCCACTCTTCCTGTACTTGATAAATTTATCACTGTTACCTTCTTAGAAAAGACCGTGTCAGAAATCCAAGGAAGCAATATTTTAGAAACTTAACACAATTCTTTTTAAAAAGCAGGAAGGTAGAGCAGGTTAAGTTAGACTTCTTTAGAGGTAAAATATTTGAAACCACTCCAGTTGTGGCTATGAATTTTTAATCTAGGGGAGGACCCACCCCTTCCTGGACATGAAGATTTCCCTCTACTTCAGAGAGAAAGCATGACTGAAGCCTTTCCTCTTTACCTGCATCCCACTACTGGACACGTCCTATGTAACACACTATGTAATGCATGAACATTCAGCCTTCCCATACTTCACTAGAGGAGGGTTGAGGACACTCTAGACCATGGGTTGAATCCAGCACAATAAACACCCTATATGGTTCCTGAAGGTCACCACTGAGGCCTTTACTGAAACTCCCTCCACTTCCTGAAGTCCACCCTTTCATGATTCACTGGAGAGCCACTGCTTCAAAGTGTTCTGGATGCTCTGAAGGTCCAGAGGACTCAATTCAGGAGTGAAGCTAGTTCAGTCTGCATGTCTATCCATGTAAATGCAACATGGGAATGTAGTATGTCTCTCTGTGAGAGAATTCAAAGACAAAACCATGTTAGTCTGGAATATCAGTATGTAAAGGCATCTTGTAGCATCTTTGAGACTAACTTTAAAGCCCTAAATGGCTTGGGTCCAACTTATCTTTGGAACTACCTCCTCCCATACAATCCTCCCCATGCACTCTGGTCCTCTGAGAGGAATTTGCTTCAGCCACAAAAATCTAGTCTGTCTGCAACTTCCAGAGGGCCTTTTCGGTAATCACCGCCAATTTATGGAATGGCCTGCCGAATGAGATCTGTCAGATGACAAACTTACGTAGCTTCAAAAAAGCACTAAATATGGATCTCTTTCGACAGGCCTTTCCTGATTAGATCCCGGCCTCAGGAGCTGTGTCTCCTGGCCTTTTTTAGTCTTGTTTATATTTGTTTTTAATGTGATTTTAGCTAGGTGGTTTTAATTTTATATTGTTTAATGTCTTTTTATGGGGGTGGGTGGTGCTTTTAGTTGGCATTGTAGAGTTTTAATTGTTGGAAGCCACCCCAATTGTTTTTAGCAGAGGGGTGGGGTATAAATAAATTATTATTATTATTATTATTATTATTATTACTACTGAGGGCTTATCTACATTGAGATTAAAACTTCAGATGAAATTCGGAGTATTCTAGCCTGGAGTTAAGCACCACACCTTACCTTGCCAAAGCCTGGACCTCCACCATTCATTGCTGGGCTTGTCTACAGAAGTGATTCATCTGGATGTTTACTCCCAGTGCAGATAAGGAGCAGGTCTGCCATTGCTGCCTAGGCACGAGTCTTGATGGCATTGCCATGGCTGATGCATAGTCATTCTCTCTGAGGTCAGAATGCAATCACAACACTGGGCTCTCCTTCTGACCTCAGAGTGAATGACTACACCAGGGGTCTGGCTTCCTGTTGCGCAGTCACTTGCTTGGAGATCAGAATGAGATGGCCAACCATGTGAACACATGGCTGGCCACTTGTTCTGACCCCAGAGTGAGTGACTACTCCAGGGCTCTGCCTTCCTGACCCTGAGGTCAGAATGAGACTGACCACCGTGTGATGTATGGCTGGCTGCTTGTTCTGACCTCACACAATCAAATGCACGCCAGTGGTGGTGGTGCTAAGAAATAGTGGCACCAAAAAGTGGCAGTGCCTTCAGGAAGTGCTTGCCCAGCCACCCCACCTCCCCCACCACCCCCGCAACCCTGAATCCAAGATGGATATTTTGTTCACACTACAGTTTTCACCAGTGTTTCCAGCAAACTCTGGAGAAAACTGTGGGGTTGTCTAAACAGTGAAAATACTCCTTGTTGAATTTGAGGAGAAGCCTACCTGTCTTAATGGGAATCCATGTCAATATGCCATATTTGGAAGGAGGGGGGACCCAAATGGCAAAAACTCAGAGGGAAAAGCCTTCACAGGTTTTCCCAGAGTTTTTGAAAACCTTGAGAAGGGTGCACATTCCCCCTGTTAGGACAGAGATGTGATAGGAATCACTATCCAAGAGTATAGGAAGCATGACCCTGATTGGCTGGACAAGCACGGGGGCAGGGCTTGCTGACAGGGCAAGCATCCACAGCTGCCATTTTTTCACCATTAGTGAGTGATCGGGGATCATCTCCAGGGGGACCAGGGAAGAGAGGAGAGCTCTCTCATTCTCTTCTCCCTTCCCTGGCTCCCCCTCTCCCCATGCTGCCATCACTGCCATGGGACCAGGGAAGGGAGGAGGGCTCTCTTGTTCTCTTCTCCCTTCTCCAGTTCCTCCATATGCTGCCGCCACCACCACATGGACCGAGTAAGGGAGGAAGACTCTCTCTTCTTCTTCTCCCTTCCCTAATCCCCCTCATGCTGCTGTCACTTGTGCCAGCGCTGCTGCCACTGCAGGAACAAGGGAAGGGAGGAGGACCCTCTCATCCATGCTGTTATCTTGGATACAAACCTTATGGGGCTGCTGGAGGCAAAAACACCATTAAGACCCTTGTATAGATGGGGCCTGTGAGTTTTTGAAACAGAGATGAGGGTGGTATACCCTGAGTTTGGTGCAGATAGGTCATACATTACGTGGCCTTATTGCACCACATTGGGGAATAATGCTGCATATCTTGTGGCCTTATCAGGCCAGGTTCAAGAGGGCAGTTTCTTTCACTAGTGTAGACAAGCCATAAGAGAAAGAAGTCAGAGCATAAATTTTTGTAGACTTAGCCTGCTGACACACTGCAAAAATAATCCACTTTGACACTGCTTTAACTATCATTTCTCCATCTTCTGGAACCCTAGGATTTGTAGTTTGTTGCAGCACCAGAGCTCTCTGACAGAAAAGGTTACATGGCAGTTAAAGCTGTGTCAAACTACATTATTTCACAGTGTATCAGCAGCCTTAGGTGTTGTCTATGCAGGGAAAATATTCATCATAGAATTTGCTCAGAAAACAAGCTGGCTTAATGAGATCCCACATTGTCTTGTTGTATTGTGAAGGAGGGAGGCCAAAAAGAGGAAAAACTATGCGAGAAAAGCATTTGCGGCTTTCCCCGACTTTTTTTAAAAAGCTCCAGTGATATGTGCAGTTTCGCTCATTAAAACAAGCAATGTGACATGAATCACTTCCTGATACAAGACAAAGTGCAAAGCTGATTGGCTTGATGAGTGCAGGGGGTGAGGATGGTTTACAGGGCAAGTGCCTGCTGCTGCCAATTGGGATTTTCACCTTAGCTAAGGATTTTTGCCTTCACTAAGGTGATAAAATGGGGATTTCTACTATCTTTTCCCTCTCTTCTTTTTTGGAAAGGTGGACTATTGCTTATGCACACCATAGCAATAGTTTGTTTGTTTTTTAAAGAAAAGTTTGGTGGTGGCAGATTTAAAAATGCAAGAAATCCACTTGAGGCTTCCATCTCAACTATAAGCATGTGAAGTTAATGGGGGCTGTAATTATAAAATGGCCAAACAAACTGCAGAGTCATGCTGAGTCATAATGGCTGACTCCATGAACTGCCTAGTCTTCTTTAGCTGCAGAAGGAGGGTTCTTATTGGTGTGTAAGATCATGTGATTGAGTAAGCCAGTGCCCTGTAACTGTGTATATAGGAGGGCTCAGAGCAGAGCTCACTCTTCTTCCTGTGAATGTTGAGGCCTGGTGAAGCAGTTTCTTCTGGAATTGTAAATACTTGTATATGTTGCAACTGAATTTGAAGATAGAAGTGCCTCCTGCTTATTTGGATGTTAAACACTCTGTGTGTGAGTATTCTTGGTTGCTACTGAGTCTACTGAGATAGGGTTTTTGTACTTCTGCTGGGGATAGAGTGGCCTATCATCCCCTGACAGTAATGTCAGGAGTTAGAGATTGAACTCCATAGAAAATGGCCAAACAACTGCTGAGTCATGATGGCTGAGGCCAAGGAACTGCCAAGTCATGCTAGCCTTGGAGCCACATCTGTAGAAGAGGGTTACTGGAGGGCATAGCTTCTGGAGTGCAAGATCTGATGTAATGCACCCATGTGGTTGAGTATACCAATGCCTTTAAATGTGTATAAAAGAAAGCTCAGTTCAGAACTCATGTCTGGCCAAGCAGTTTGTCTGCCAAGTGTAAATATTTGTACATATTGCAACTGCTTGAACTTGAAGATAAAAGTGTCTCCTGTTTATTTGGACATCAAAACACTCTGTGTGAGAGTATTCTTGGGAAAGGGTTACTGCTAAGTCTGCTGAGATATTTTTTTGGCTTCTGCTGGGGATTGTGTGTCCTATCATCCCTTGACAGTGGTTCTCAGACACTCTTTTGTTTTGAGAGTGTTTTGGCTAGTTGGCTGTGAAACAGTTAAGTTTCAGCCAGGTCTCTGTAGTAGATGCTATCTTCAAGTAACCTCAAAGCGCTTCCAGCTGCCAGCTGTTTGTGTTTCGTAGCTGTAGAATTTTTGATTCCAGGTAGCACAATGGGAGATACTCACCTCGTCATTTTTGCGAAATTGACTGATGTCAATTATCCAGCCTGGAGTTTATATATGGAGGCTTTATTAATTAAGGACAATTTGTGGCACGTTTTGGAGAATGAAATTGTGGCCCCAGATTGCTCAGAAGATGAAATTGCAGCATTCAGGCTAGCAGATCAGAAGGCTAGAGCTGCAATTCTCTTATTACTCAGCCCCTTCCAGCTGATACGTGCCTCACAAGTAAAAACTGTGTTCCAGCTTTGGAAAGCTCTGAGAGTGGTTCACCAGAGTTCATCTTGTCTCTCAAATATGATATGGACTAAGAGACTTTACAACACAAAGTTGTACCTGGGGGCTGTGTGAAAGCCCATTTCAAGGAGATGAGGCAGGAGGTGGCTAATAAAAGGGTGGCTATCCCAGAGGCCCATAAGTGTTTTATATTATTTGGGAGTCTAACTAAAGATTGGGACTTCCCCATGTACAGTTTGCAGACTACCCAGAGAATGTGATTTGTCCATGGATATGGTAACTTGGCGCATTCTGGAAGAAGTCCAATGCCAGCAATTTGACTTCTGGACGGAGGGGAGTAAACAGCCACAAATCACCAGATGGAATCAGGAGAGCACAGAAACACATCCAGGGGCTTCTGAAGTGGAGGATGGAGCCTGCATATATGTGAGATGCTGCTTCAGATTCAAGAAGCCCGGGCATTTACAGAGGGACTGTAAGATGCCTGCACTGAACAGGAGGGGTGGTACAACTACAAGGCAAAGGTGCATCCTCTCAGGCTGCTAGTCAAGCTTTCATACCAAAGCACCATCCTGAAGGTGCTGAGAGGATTATATGGTTGCTTGATAGTGGGAAAATGCACAATATGGTTAATGATTTAAAACTTTTAAGGAATGTACAAAATGCTTCCATAACTAATATTACCTTTGGAGATGGTGCTCCCAGCAAGTTGCAAAAAATGGGCACTGAATATGTGCCATCTTTTGGTAAAGAGTTTCAAAGTGTGTTATGTGTTAGCAGTCTGGAGAACTGTATCTTAAGTATGTCCCAAATGACTACTGATGGTTATAAAGTATGATTTTAGGAGGAACACTGTACAGTAACAGACAAGCATAATGTCTGTGCAAAAGGGTTAAAGAAACATGGATCGTATTACATATTGCCTAAAGGGAAGGTAGCAAATGTGAACCCTGCAGATAATGTGCCCCTGCATGATAAGTGTGCCCATTATTATCACAGGGTAATGGGTTATGCTAGCTATAAAGGTTTAAAAGAGCTGGCAAAAGTTTGCCCTGGTTTAAGCATGAAAAACTGCCCAAGATTTTTAGACTGTGCAGTGTGCAGGAAGGTAAAGGTTTCCCAATTGCTAAGAAGACCCAGTGTGTCACTAAAAGACCTTTTGAGAATGTCTGTGCAGATCTAGCAGGTCCCTAAAAGCCCACTGAAGGGGGAAACTGCTATTTCCTTGTGATTGTGGATAGACACACCAGGTACACCTACGTATACTTGTTAAAGGAGAAAAGTCAGGCTGCAGACAGGTTCTGTGAGTGTGTCAACACAGTTGAAAGAGAATTTCTTTCTTATCAGGTTTCCAGCTTGGTGACGGATAGAGGAGGGGAATTCTTGTCTAACAGTCTGCAGACCTGGATGCGTAGGAGGGGCATTAGACACAAAACCACAAACACAGCATCTCCATGGGAAGATGGGCTTGCAGAAAGAAAAATTGGGATGTTGAAGTGCATGATGGAGTGCATGATGGAAGATGCACAAGCCCCAGCTGGGCTATGGGGGGAGGCAGTGGTGACTGCTGATTTCCACATGAATAGGTTATGGACATCTAGTCTCAACCAGACCCTATATTATCTATTATATGGAAGGGCACCAAATCTCCAACACCTGAGAATATTTGGCCAGTATGCAAATGTACTGATACCCCCAAGCCTAAGGAAGCCTGGGCAGCCTAAAACCAGGAGGCTGCATTTCCTTGGCTATGACGGCAATAAGTACAGGTTTTCTCTTCATCCTGGGAAGGACTACAAATTTTGAATTGCACACAGGATGTGACAGATTGCATTGCGTTGCAATCAGGAGGTGTTTGTTCCTTGGGGAAGGATGTGCCAGCAATTCCCAAAAGTCCCACAAATGGAGAGGTGGTAATGTCTGATGATGAAGGAGAGGCAGAGGAAGAAAAGCCTGACACTTCACATGCCACTCCAACATACACACCACCACAAACAAGCATTGAGCCTGACATGTTTCTTAAAAGAGAGCCTGACACAGGGAGTGATAGCAACAGCAGTGCAAGTGATGATGAATCAGGCAGAACTAGAGTGCTCATTCCAGGAGGTCTAGCAGGGTTAGAAAGTCTCCTGACAGATTTGTTGTCCAGGAATCCAGATTGTGCAATGTCATGGCAGAGGAACCTCCAAGTTTTCAGGATCTCCTAAAGCTTCCCCAGGAAGAGCAGGAGAAGTGGAACTCAGTAATGGACTCTTGAGTTTGAGTCACTGGTTGAGCTGCAAGTGTTCCAGGTAGCTGAGAGGCCCAAAGACCAAAAGGTTATTGGTTGCAGGTGGGTATGCAAACTGAAGGACATGCCTGATGGGAAACAGAAGTGTAAGGTGCACTTAGTTGAGAAATGGCTTTTGCAAAAGTGCTACACCAATTTCACCAAAACATTTTCTCCCACAGAAAAGCCAGAGTCTGAGGTTGGTGTTAGCTGTAGCAGCCAAAAGGCAAATGGTAGTGCAACACTTTGATTTTGAGACAGCATGTTTGAACACTGATCTGGAGGAGACAGTGTTCATGCAGCAGGCCCCAGGATATGATAGTGCAGGAGAGAGTAAGGTGTACTTGTTGCACAAAGCACTTTATGGCTTGAAGCTATTGGAACAAGTGCATTCATTAAGTTTTGGTGTCACTTGGCTATACAAGGAGTGCCGCTGACACCTGTGTATATACCAAGGGGTGACAATGCTGTCATGTTAGTTATTTATGTGGATGACCTTTTTGTGGTGGCAAAGAGTGCCAGTGATGTGAAGCTAGTGGAGGTGGAGTTGGAAAGATGGTTCAAGCTGAAGGACCTAGGCAGCCTAAAGTCTTATTTAGGCATAGAAGTAGAGAGAACCGGTCTTGGTGAGTTTTTCCTGAGCCAGAGGAAAAACATTGACAATCTTGTAGCCAAGTGTGGGCTAAGTGAGGCCAAGATAGTCAGAACACCCATGACTACAGATTTTGTGAAAATGGAGGCAGAAAAGGTGCTTGAAAGGCCAGATCTGTACCACTCAGTGGTTGGCAGTCTGTTGTTCAACAACATCAGGCCTGCCAACAACACGGGGCCTGACATATATTTTGCTGTTGGGATGCTTAGTAGGAGGGTCTCCAAGCCTAGGAGGTGGATTGGGAAGCCCTGAAGAGGGTAGTTAGATTTCTCAAGGGGACCAGGGACATGTGATTGAAGCTGGCAGGAAGTCAGGTGACCCTGGAGTGCTATGTGGACAGCTCTTTTGCAGCAGAAACATCTGACAGGAAGTCTGTACTGGGTTGGTGGTCAGATATGCAGAGACCCCCATAGTATGGAGATCCAGAAAGCAGAACTGTGTTGCCATTAGTACCACAGAAGCTGAATTCGCAGCCTTGTCTGAATTCGCAGCCTTGTCTGAATTCGCAGCCTTGTCTGAATGCTTGCAGATCTTGGGGAGCTATGTGAAATGCCTGTTGAGGTGCATGAGGACTCCCAAGCCTGTATAGCTATGGCAGAAGCAGAAAACCTGAAGTGTAGGACAAAATACATTGCAGTACGCTACCAAAATGTGAGGCAGTTAATACAAGAAGGTGTCTTGTGTCTGAGGTATTGTCCATCTGAGGACAATGTTGCTCACAAAAGCCCTTCTGGCAGGAAGCCATAATGAGTTGGCAAAGAGGCTGGGCCTTGTCACTAGTGTGTAAAGTGAAAGGCGTCATAAGGTAAGGTCAACCGACAGACAAACGATGTCCAACAATGTATGTTGATGATGCTATGTTGTGATGATAACGTGTCCTGTTTGACCATTTTGGAGGAGATTGTCAGGAGTTAGAGATTGAACTCAATAGAAAATGGCCAAATAACTGCTGAGTCATGATGGCTGAGGCCAAGGAACTGCCAACTCTTGCCAGGTCATGCTAGCCTTGGAGCCACAGCTGCTGAAGAGGGTTACTAGAGGGCATAGCTTCTGGAGTGCAAGATCTGATGTAATCCACCCATGTGGTTGAGTAAGCCAATGCCTTTAAATGTGTATAAAAGAAAGCTCAGTTCAGAGCTCATTATCTTCTTACAATTCCTGGATGTCTGGTGAAGCAGTTTGTCTGCCAAGTGTAAATATTTGTACGTATTGCAATTGCTTGAACTTGAAGATAAAAGCACCTCCTGTTTATTTGGACATCAAAACACTCTGTGGAGATTTTCACACGGGGCCAAAATGCCCCATTACTGCCCCACCACCTCATCTCCCGTTCCTGCCACGGAATAACATAAATCTTTCACACACTTACCTTAATTCCGCAGCAGGAACGGCCTCCCCTCCCCTCGCTGGCCGGCTGTAAATGCAGCTGTTGTAAGGCTACTTTTACGACCAGCCGTGTGAAATGTTATCACGTTATCATGTGATAATGGCCGGGCGGTAAATTTAAAAAATAAAACTCCCCCATACATAAAATCAGTTCACCAAGCACAAAAACACTTTAAATCACACAATCAAAACAGGGAGGGTAAAATAAATGGTGCCACTTACCTGGATGTCAAGATCGTACCAGGAAGTGCTCAGAATGGACCTACCCTCCACGGTTGTCATTTTGGAACAGGAACGGGGCTCCTGTTCGCACACCCATGATTGCGTGATAACAACGGAATGGGAGGTCTATTCACGATGAAAAATTGTGATTACATTGTTCCAGAACAGTCACAGGAGCAGGATGGATGCAGCACAGAATGGAGTCCACTTCGTCAAAAAAGGAAAACCTTTCCCGATCCTGTTCTGTTCCTGCTATGGGATATATAGCCTGTGTGAAAATCTCCTGTGTGTGAGTATTCTTGGGAATGCATTGCTGCTAAGTCTGCAGTTCTGGGTCCTTGGCTGCTTGCAAGAAGCAAACTCAATCACAAGGACACTCATTCTTTGCCTCCTCCATTTGCCAAGCCATGAGGAGCTTCATTAGCATATATAAAGCAGATCAAAAGCTGGGAGGGAGAGCAAGGTATTTGGCATGTAAACATCCTCCCCCCTAGCACCCATAAGAGGACCCTTTGAGGCTCCATTGGCATGAAAACTTTCAAACATACACACTCATTCCTCACCTGGCTTTCTGTGTTGTGGAGGGGAGAGATAAGCCATTTCAGCTCACCTCTCTGGCTTTTCTTTGCAAATGAAGATTCAGGAAGGACTCATCCCGTGCTTTCTGCAAGTGCGCTGATGACTAAAAAGGCCAATCTGAGATAAACAAGTCCGGTTGCAGAAAGCACAGCAGAAGGTTGCCTTGGGTGATGTTTCCGGGTTGTGATTTTTTCTGCGTTGTCATTTCTCTTCAAGACTTTTTTGGCGTGAGTTCTCAAATAAGGCTGCAGCATTGTGGATAGTGCATCTCCATGCCTCCCAATGTGAGGCCAGGTGGACCATTGTTGGTGATGAATTTGGCCAAGCCTGAGATGTTGTTTCAGGGAGTCCTTGTATCGCTTTTTTTGGAGCACCCCTCTTACGCTGACCCGTGGCGAGTTCACCATAGAGTACTATTTTTGGGTACTCATCACTTCTCTGTGATTTATTAATTTATTACTGTTTTCTCATGGAATCCCTGGCCATCTTTGAGGGAACCTTGGGGTTCCGTGTAACCCCGGTTGAGAAACACTGGTCTACTTCCTCAGATGTGTTCTCTCTATGCATCTGAGGAAGTATACTAAATCTATGAACATTTATGCTCCAACTTCTTTCTCTCAGGACTGATAAAGATCAGACCAGGCAAATATGGCATCATAACATCTAATGAACGTGAAAGGGTGCACATGTCAGGTGACGTCCTTTCATGATCATGTATTGTGAAAAAGTTGTTCCTTTTTATTGATGGGCCAAACTGTCGACAGATATCCCATTCCACTTTTGTGCCAGCATTTTTAACATTTGAAACTTTGTGCCTTATGCTCATGTGAATGCAGTGTGAGTGACTGAACACTTCCGGGTGAAATTGGGAAGGTGGGGGACACTTTTTTTTTAAACTTCCCAGTATAGTTGGGACTTTTAAAGTGTGTTCCTGTGCTTGTGTCTATGTTTTATGTCTTTATTTTACTTTAATTTTTATTTCCCTCATGAGCATCTTCTCATGAGAATTGGTGAGATCTCAACCCCAGAAGAAAATAGAGGTCTGTTTGTCCGTTTGTGTTCCATTTATGCTGGGGATGCCTCATTGATGGTCGTAAAGGTAGGTCTGGTGGCCTACCTTTATATATTGCCACAATATATGCCAGCAAAAGAACATTAATGGGAGGGGGTGTCTGATAAAGTCCTTAGTCTCAAAGGTGCTGCAAGATTCCTGTGTGTGAGAGAGGGGGGGGGAGAGGGAGAGAGATGGTGAGGGTGTTTATATATATAACAAGAGAAGGGCACACACCACCAGAGGACTTGCTTATAAACATTGAGCTTTGGCTCCTCCCATAGGCTGTTGGCTGGTAACTGTCAACATCTTTTGTGGGGCAAATATGGTCCCTGCGCTGAGAGCACTTTCCATCCCCACCCAGTTGCCCTCTTCTGCAGACACCCACTTCACTTACAGCCTTTCTGAATGAAACTTAACGGGTGCTGTGGCTGTGGAAAAGAGAGGCCTGCTGGACCGTTTAGTTTAAGGCTGAGAATTATGCAACCCTTAACATGCAACTCCCAGTGGCCCTAGCCTGCATAGCCAATGGGAAGAAATTGTGAGTTCTGCAGCCCCAAAGCATCCTATCCCTACATTTTAAGCAGTACAGAGGCCTCACATGTTTAGCTGATGAACCCTATACAGTGGGCATCTGTCTGAGGACAAAATAGCTGCAGTGACTTTGTGCCTTCTCCTGGCCTGCACACACAGCTGTCCAAATGAAAGTAGATGGATCATAGTGAGGTTTCTTCATTTTCATACATTATTCATGAATAATTCTAGCTAGTGCCAGAGAAAAGTGCAGTGGGGAGGGGACTGATGTATAACAGTCATCTTCAGTAGCTTGCAGCATGCTTTCCTAAGGGATTTCATTTCACATCCATTTGAAAACAAACGGCAAAGTCTGCAGAGTTCTTTGGGATCTCCATATGCCACAGACATGTCTTTTCTATGGTGGTATTGAATCACCCAGGAAACTACTTCAAAGAAAAGGCAGCCAGATGTCAGGTGTTATGAAAAGTTTGCTGCTAAAAAGAAATCCCAGATAAAACTAGTAATTGGAATTTTTATACTCGCAACTTCTTGCAGACTTCTTGGTGTATAAGAGATGAGACATAAGTTTTTTGAGCCATGGTAAAGTGGATTGCAGCTTTCTTCACCGTTAAAGAGGAGCTGCAGCAAGCTAGCCCTATTCAGTTCCCAGTGCAGTCATTTCTATTAAAGAACTGGTGATTTTATCAGTTCCTTCCTCTCAAATATAGCCTATAGTACCCGGCATTCATTGGTAGTTTCTCATCCAAGTACTAACCAGGGCTGACCCTGCTTAGCATCTAGTATCAGATGGGATCTGGTGTCTTTATGATATTTTATGACAGTCAGAAATTATGAGAGCTGTAGTCTAGCATCATCTGAAGGGGTACACATTCCTCAGCCCTGCATGAAAAATTATGTCTTGGTGAATTTCACTTGAATCAGAAAGTTTGTTGCTGCTCTTTTGCTTGTGGTGTGGAGAAGGATACAACAATTGGGGTCAAGGTCAATAATCCCCATGGCTGTTCCTGTTCCCATCACTAGGCCTGTTGCCATTGGGAGACTAGCCAAAGGGAGCTGTGGGGTTACTAAGGCTGGTGTCACTCCTCCCTACCCCCCACCCCGATGGTGCCACCTGGTGGAATTCAGCCTCACCCTTGAAGCATTCCTCATTTAAGCACCATAATGTGTCACTGAAAGGAAGTCTGTAGAGAGGGGCTGGCCAAAAAGACGAAACACACAACTGAGAACAAACTGGGTCATTCACTTTAGGCACGTTCAGTCTCCATTGCTACAAATTTGTTTCTAATGTATGTGCATTCAGCATGACACTTGCAAATAGGTTCCTGCTCACAGGAGTAATATGTGTGTAGACATTCCATGCCTACACACATAGGGGTCCCATTCACATGGAAAATCTGTGTGTGCATGCAACTATCATTCAGCAGGTATCTCTTTGCAGACATCACACTGAATGCACACCTACTTCTTGGGCCAGTGGTATATGGCACACATATGTAGGGGCAGGGAGAGCTAGACAAGAAAACAGGTGAAAGTCAACATGTCTAGTCTATCTTCCATTAAATTCTGTGGAGGCAGTCAGGATAGCAATTCAGAAGACAAGTCAGGTAGGGCTAGGAATATGATAGTTAACTTCTTCTTTAGTCAGAGCTGCAAACTATCTTTGAAGCATTTGTATTTGGATGGGCCAAGAGCTTGCTTTGAGGGGAGACTTCTACAACATGGCAATGCTGCATGTTAAAAATCTTGAGTTTTCAGCCAATAAAAGAGAAATGAAATGAAGAGCAGGAAGACTATAGTAGAGGTTTCTTATGTAACCCAACCAATTGTTCACTTTAGCACAGGGCTCTCTTGGGGGCCTTTGGTCCTCCAGATATGTGGGACTACAGTCCCTTACCACTGCCCATGTGTAAAGATGACAAGTGTTCTAGGCTAGACAATCCTTCACCCTACTTTACCATCCCCACTGAGAAGCAAACAACCCTGTACATTGCCTTTAAAAATTACTCCCAGTTCAAAAAGCTGTAATAAGTCTTTTTTCTTTCTCACCTTAACCTTCAAAAGAGCATTCTGACACTCTTCTACGGGGCACTGGGAAACAAGATTAAATAGCCTATCTTGTCTATAGATGTACATCCTCACTTGTTTCATTCTTACAAGCAAAAACAAAGAATATTCAATGATTTCTCCCTAGAAGGTGAAGTTACTAAAAAAAAAAAAAGTTACCTTTTTTGGCACATTTTAATAATGTTTGGGAATTTGCAAAAAGTGATTTGAACAAAACCCAAGAATCCTATACAGACAACAATGTCTTTTGTACAGGACACATTTGCTCTGAAAGAACATTATTTTTTGTGTACAAAACACAATGTGGTGCTTGACTGTGTCCTTGAAGGAGACATCTATTTTCATTGAAGATGAAAAAAATTGCAAATCTTCTTTACATCCCAAGCCTTGTCCACCATCTCATCTTTCACTTTAGGCTTAACAGTGGCTAGTATTATGTAAGCAACATGGGAGGAAAAAAGACATCATTCTACCTTCCATGTTGACAATAGTAGGATTTATAAATATACAGATATTTACTGGCATGGAATTTCAGAGCAGACAGTAATATATTTGACAGATGTTATTATGCTGGCATATGCAAAAGCTTAGAAAAACAGCTCAAGCTAATTTCTCCATATGCCCTGTTTAAATCGTGAAAAGGAAGATTAGATTACATTGCATTTGTATAAATTTCC
Source organism: Gambelia wislizenii (assembly GCA_030847615.1). NCBI lineage: Eukaryota > Metazoa > Chordata > Lepidosauria > Squamata > Crotaphytidae > Gambelia > Gambelia wislizenii. The sequence goes on from JAUMIR010000004.1 coordinate 155,710,846, forward strand.
TTATGAAAGTTGAAACAAAGGAAAAATCAAGAATTTGGAAATCTCTGGCACAGGAGCAGAGCCAAAGTGATGTAAACATGCTCTATCTTTCTGCTCACTAACATCTTCTCACTTTGGATGTCATGAAAAAAGCAAAGATCAGAACCAATACATTAATACGAATTTTGCTAATTATGCTTTTTAACCTCTCACCATGTAAAATAACTTTTCTCCTACAAAATTCAATGTAACTTCATAGGCTTTTTTTCCTGAGCACAATATGAGCAAATTTTAATTTGCTACTCAATTTTCTCATTATTTACCCATTGCTGCCTCTCCTTTCCAACACAGTGGCAAAGAACAGAGTGATGAGTGATGGGCAGCAAAGATCAGGAAGGTGAAAGGAAGGAGCAAGAAGAATAAAAGGAGGAGGAAGCTCTGCTTTAGAAAGAAAAAATGGAGTTGTCATCTACAGTTATGTTTGGAAATAATTGGACACTGACACAAGTTTTGTTATTTCAGCTGTTTACCAAAATAAATTCAAGTTACAATTAAATAATGAATATGGGTTTAAAGTACATCTCTCAGATTTAATTTGACAGTATTAACATCCAAATTGGAGGGAGGGTTTAGGAATTACAGCTCTTTAATATGTACCCCCTCCTATTCAAGAAACAAAAATAATTGGACAATTGACGCAAAACCTGTTTCAGCAAAAGATGTGGGCTATTCCTTCATTATTTCTTCAACAATTAAGCAGGTAAAACGTCTAGAATTGATTCGAGGTGTGGCATTCACATTTGGAAGCTGTTGCTGTGAACCCACAACATGCAGGCAAAGGAGCTTTCAATGCAAGTAAAACAGACCATCTTTAGGCTTCCAAAATAAATAAATAAATAAATAAAATCCATCAGAGAGATAGCAGAACATTAGGAGTGGCTGAATCAACAGTTTGGTACATTCTGAGGGGGGGGGGAAAGAACACACTGGTGAGCTCTGCAACACAAAAAAGCCTGGATGTCCATGGAAGACAACAGTGGTGGATGATTATAAAAAAAAAAAAAAAACCTTTCACAATATCCAGCCAAGTGAAGAACACTGTCCTGGAGGTAGGAGTTTGCCATAAAGAGAAGATTTCATGAGAGCAAATACAGAGGGTTCACCACAAGGCTGCTTCTGTCTTCTGTCACATCATCAATAAACACTAGTGACCCACTGCCCTTGGATGCCATGCATGGCCATGCATGTGTTTTACAGATAGAATCATAGAATCATAGAACTGTAGAGTTGGAAGAGACCACAAGGGCCATCCAGTCCAACCCCTTGCCATGCAGGAATCACGATCAAAGCATCCTGACAGATGTCCATCCAGCCTCTGTTTAAAGACCTCCAAGGAAGGAGACCCCACCACGCTCCAAGGGAGTATGTTCCACTGCCAAATAGCTCTTACTGTCAGAAAGTTCCTCCTAATGTTGAGGTGGAATCTCTGTTCCTGGAGCTTTCATCCATTGTTCCATATTCTAGTCTCTGGACCAGCAGAAAACAAGCTTGCTCCATCCTCAATGTGACACCCCTTCAAATACTTAAACAGGGCTATCATATCACCCCTTAACCATCTTTTTTCCAGGCTAAACATACCCAGCTCTCTAAGTCTTTCTTCATAAGGCATGGTTTCCAGACCTTTCACCATTTTAGTTGCCCTCCTCTGGACAAGTTCCAATTTGTTAATATCCTTTTTGAATTGTGGTGCCCAGAACTGGACACAGTATTCTAGGTGAGGCATAATAGAGCGGCACTATTACTTCCCTTGATCTAGACACCATATTTCTATTGATGCAGCCCAAAATCACATTGGCCTTTTTAACTGCTGCATCACACTGTTGACTCATGTTTAACTTGTGGTTTACTAGGACCCCTAGATCCCTTTCACACATAGTCTCATTCAGCCAGGTCTCCCCCATCTTGTATCTATGCATTTCATTTTTCTGCCCCCTAAGTGCAGTACCTTACATTTCTCCATATTGAATTTCTTTTTGTTAGCTTTGGCCCAACTTTCCAGTCTATTCAGGTCATTTTGAATTTTGATCCTGTCCTCTAGGGTATTAGCTACTCCTCCTAATTTGGTGTCATCTGCAAATTTGGTAAGTATGCCCCTAATTTCCTCATCAAAGTCATTGATAAAGATGTTGAATAGCACTGGGCCCAGGACAGAACCCTGTGCCACCCCACTGGTCACATCTTTCCAAGATGAAGAGGAGCCACTGATGAGCACCCTTTGAGTTCAGCCGGTCAACTAATTACAAATCCATTTAACAGTTAACTTGCGATGTGGTAAGCTTCAGATCATGAGCTGTTTCAAGCCTTCTCCATACTTTTTTCCCCCATCATTCTGGTAAAGGTTGTTCTTAGCTTAGCTTCTGGAAAAGGTTGTTCTTAGCTTTGCACATCTGTGCAAAGAATACTGGTCCAGAAATGGGCTGGCTTCTCTAGATATGTTAGGGCAAAGTCTAATCTGGCCTTTCTATTCTTGAGGCTTATGAATGGTTTGCACCAGATTGATATTCAAGGAGTTAAAACTCTTGAGGTTTATTCTCGGTCTGAGAAAAAAACTATTTTTTTTTATTAAAAGCTAATGTATATGTTGTTGAATTTATCTTATGAAAATTAGGTGCTTCAGTGGGATTGGAATGGAGTTCTTTCTCCTCAAAAGGATAGGACTGCTGAGAAAAATATTAAGAGTTCACAAGGTAAATTACCAAAGGCTTATTTTTAGTTAACAGATAGTCTGGGGTTAGTTGATGTGTGTTGAATTAAATACAGGTCAACCCCTGTATCCATGGGGGATTTGTTCCAAGACCCCTGTGGATACCTGAAACCATGGATAATAGGGAAGCCTATTATTTTCAATGAGACAAATACCAGAGGTTGACCATAGAATCACATTGGAAGACCTAGAAATGCCTATAGAAAACATTTTTTTCAGATGTGGATAAATAAAACTCTCGATACTGAATCTGTGGATAGGGGTTTTGACCTGTAAGTAAACAAAATTCACCACAGATTACAGATCTTCAAAAACAGAATTTGGCAAGATGTCATTTCCTTAGATTAGCATTGACAATCTATAAGAAAGAGTTTTTAGCTATAAATATCAACTTATAGTTCTGTACCAATATTTAGATGAATATTATTGTTGTTGCATTGTGTGATGTTTTTAATAAATTTATAAAATAAAAAAAAACAGAATTTGAATGCACATATAACTACAATGGAGATTTTTGATATAATTAAGAAGATTAAAACTAGAAAAATCCCTGGGCCGGAATGTTTGTCAGCTCTTTACTATAAATGCTTTGAGGATGTACTTTTCTTGTCTTTACAATAGACATTGAACTCTATTCTCCGGAATGCGATGATTTCCAAGACATAGGAAAAAGTGATGTTAGTGTTAATTCTGAAAGAGGACAATTCTGGCTGAAAGAATAATAAACAAAAATTCTTCAGGATTTTATTCATGGAGATCAATGTGGATTTTTGCCAAAAAGACAACTATGTGATAATACTAGAATTAGCCTAGACAGTTTAGAACATCTTGAACAATATAATGAGAAGTAAGCAGCATTTGTGTTTGGATTGCATGTTCCTGTGAGGCAACAGGCCATGCTAATGGCAGCAGTGTTGCTGGTAGGGTCTGCCATGGCCGCCAGGCTTTTGTTGAATAGCCAGACTAAATGGGACAAACAGGTACTAGGCAGCAGCAGTAGTGGAGCGTAATGCTGGCAGAGGATCTCTCAGAGACAACAACAGTGGCACTATAGATAATGCTTTTTAGTATTGCTCAGAGGGAAGCACAGTAAGCCTTCTTTTGAAGATCTTTTACCACAAAATTCCCATGATGAGACAATCCAAAATGAAACAATAGATACTGCCAGCAGATGAAACTCTCAGGCTGGATGGCACTCAGCGAGCTAGTGGGATACAGTAGAGGACAGCCATGACTAGCACTGTGGCTAATGACACAATTGGACTCAAGCCAAAAGGACATTCAGCTGTTGACTTGCTCAGAGGTGAAAGGAAAGTCCTAAGGTCCACAACACACACACACATATATAGACTCAATTAAGAAAGCCACAGCTCTGAGTCTGCAAGACCTGAACAGGGCTATTGATGATAGGGTGACTTGGAGGTCTCTCATTCATGGGATCACCTTAAGTCAAAGCTGACTTGATAGCAGTTAACAACAACAAACAAAATACAGTGATGTTGACCAAAAAAAATTGGAAAAAAATGACCAATTAAAGATGATTGACAAGTCAGGTTTTAAGATTGTAAAGAAAGTGAAATACTTAGGTTTCACTATGACAAATATGAATTGCATGTTATACCAAAATAACTATGTTAAAACATGGAATGAAATAAAGAAGGATTTACAAAGATGGGAGAGAGTAAACTTACCATTAAAGGGGAGAATTTCAATGATAAAGATGAATGTTTTGCCTAGAATGTTACTCTTATTTCTAACAATACTGATTTTGATTAATGGTGTTCCTTTTAAGCAGTGGCAGAAGGACTTGTCTGAGTTCATATGGCAAGAGTTGTGTATAAAGTTTTACAAGATTCAAAGCAAAGAGGGTGCTTGGGTTTACTGGATTTGAAAATGAATTTTGCTTCATGTTGTCTGGTTTCACTGGAAGACTGAATTGTGTTGAATAACAGAAGGTTACTGGAATTAGAAGGACATGACCTGAGGTTTGAGTGGCATGGATATTTATGGTATGATAAGGCCAAAGATTTTAATAACCTTTTTCTGAGGTGTAAAGTTGAGAATGTGGAACAAGTGCACACCTAGATTGTACTCAAGGATATCTTAATGGGTTTAGGTTTCAACACAAGAAAGGAAACAGCAGCAAAAGAAAGATGGTTAACTTATCAAGATCTTTGGGTGTTTGTTCAAGAATACAGAAATAAATTGAGTGAGAAATTATTGTCTGAGGGCTATAGCTTTCAATGGTTTTCTTATGGAAAATAGTTGAAAGATTTAAGATGGATTAAAAAGATTTATGGTTTCAACAAAAGAAATCAGAATTTGAACTACAGTAATGTACTAATGATAAACATTTGATTGGTAAAATATATAAACTTTTGTTAAAATTTGCAATGGAGGAGGAGCAAATTAAAGACTACATGATAAAATGGGCCCTGAATTTTGGATATAATATGCAGATGGAACAATGGGAAAAGATGTGGTCAAAGGGGTTGAAATTTACAGTAACAACAACAACAATAATTTCTTACCCACCTTTCCTATGGATCAAGGTGGGGAACATATAAACATAACATTGGTTAAAAAAAACCCACATATCAATTAAAACATATATAAATTTAAAAGGATAAATAAAACCAAGACATTTTGAAACAATCAATACACAATTTAAAACTCACACTTTAAAATCATTTGGATAGGCCTGCTGGAAGAGACTGGTCTTTAATGCTGCTTTAAATTCATACAGCATATTCAGTTGTGATATCTCATCCAGCAGATCATTTCACAGTCTAGCTGTGGCTGTAGAAAAAGACCCCTGAGTGACAGTTGTCAGGCTAGTCCTGGCTGACTGAAGCAAATGTACCCCAGAGGACCTAAGTATATGGGGCAGATTATACAGGAGAAGGTGACCCCATAGGTAACTGGGACTCAAACCATGTAGGGCTTTACTTTGTGCTATGATCTTAAAGAGAATTTTAATAAAATGATGTGTCAATGGTATATGACTCCAGCAAAGTTGGCTAGAATGTATAAAGCTGTTTCAAATGTATGTTGGACTTGTGAACAGCAAGTAGGGACACTTGCTTATACGTGGTGTACATGAGAAGCAGCAATCTTGATGAGGATAGGTTCTCGCAAGGATTAAAGAAAGGTCACTGTTTCTTTGTATCTAATAGCAACCAGGAAATAGTGATCTATTTCTCTCCAGCCATCTGGTGGTTGATCAGCTGACAGGCATAGGAAATGTGTACAACACCCCAGCAGCCACACAAAGAATGGCTGAGGGCTGCCCCATTGTGTTCTGAATCAACAGAGCCCTCCCACTCAGATTAACTCTTCATATCACAAAGAAATGTTAGAAGAAATATCATACATTTCAAACTTAAGGCCTTGTGAAGATATACAGACAACAATTACTCTTTCCAGAGGGGGGTAGGGAGGACTAGCAAAGCATATAAACTAATTTACTGCACCAATGCCTATAATTAATGCCTTCTCAGACCATACATAGTACATTACACCTGTAATTCCCCCATGTCATTTGTAATACATTACCTTAGAGGCACTGAAAATACAGTACATCTGTTATTGCTGTTGTTGTTTTCTGTGTCAAAGATTGCATTCCCAGGTTCTGATGTTTTACAGCCTGCTGCCAAGCATGTAAAATACAGTAAGATACAATCAAAGCACTGCGTATGTTACAGGCTTATCTCTTACTAGCTTTGCATCTCTTTTATAATCTATGTGCGCTGTGAAAACTCACTCAGTACAGAACAGGCAGAGAAAATTTTCTGGCCTAGGAGCTTCATTGGGAACCATCGTGGAACCTGCATTCTGGTAGTATGTGGGAACAAAGCCATAGGGTGGGGACAAACCAAAGCAAGCAAGGCCAGAAGCAATGCTTCCAATAGGTCAAAGCACAACTCAGTTCTATGCATGTCTACTCGGGATATGCCTCAGTACAGGAGCTGCAAACCATGCAACCTATAGGTCAGTTTTATGTCTTAGAAGAGCAAGGCTCAATGTAACAGTTTACTGCACTGCAAAACCATGAACTTGCATACATGGAACAGCCATGGAACCTCTATACCATGCCACAGCTTTCCATGTTACAAAACAGAGCTCAATTCCATGGAGCAATATCCATACATCACATGTTAATCGACATGAATACATACATACCGTTTCATTGATTACATGTTAGGTATAGTTTTCCCTTCAGGAGAGATGTTCATAGTCCCTATCGTTGCATGTGGGGATCTGTTCTGTTCAGTGGGATCTCTCATCCAGTTCCCTGGTAAATGTAAGGTTTGTATCCAGAATCTGATTTCTGTGGGCATCCCACCCACCCAGCCACCCACACACACAGAGGCATGAAATTAAAATGACGGTTAAATGGCAAAGCAAATATACAGCCTCAAACAAACGAACAAAAGCTTACATGTGCACATGTTACTGCATTCAAATATGTTTCTAAGCTGGGGTGGGTGGCCTTTTTAAATGCTATGGCAGGCGGTCCCTTGGGGTAGTCTGTCAGGGACAATAGCAACAGTGAGTGTGATTAGAAGCTAGTAAAATGATTCAGTGTTATTAGAAGTGAGATAAAATGATTCAATGTGATTAGATGCTAGAGAAACTGCACACCTTAACTCCCTTCCCATTCTTATATGGACAGTTTGGGAGAAATGTGCCCTATTTGTATCTTAAGAAGTGAGTTAATATTCACAAAAATGCTGTAACTAGGAACTTAGGACATTATCACACCAGCCTGGTGTCTCACAACAATCATGTTCTGGAAGTGAACTGGAACAAACTGGTTTAGAAACAATCACTATCAAATTTCTCTGCAGTTGCACAATTGTGTTTTTTTGGTGATCTGCACTCACTTTCCACTTTGCCTCACTAACACAGCCCTCCTACCTCTGTATGCCATACACAGCCTGCCTTTTGATACTTAAATTTTTATTTTGCTATAATTGCAGAACTATGGCAAAATGATAATTTAAAAAAAGGAAAAAAATTGAAAATAAAAGGAAAATGGAGTAAAACCAACCTCAGCCTGCTTGGGAATAGTGAGGACAAGGGAGGGGAAGAGGAGGAGAATCATGCCCACTCATTCCATATCAGAACTGCAGTGGAAGGGACCTATCACACCAGGGGCAGTAATGGGAAAGCAGCAATATTAGGAGCCAATTACAGGTTTTCCCAGTCAATGAAAAAGTGCACTCCACCAATGATTGAAATGCACAGCAGCAACAGAAGAGACACGATGTCATGTGATAAGCACCAGCCAAAGACATGATTATCTGACTGTAATTGGGATTTACCAGTCTCACACAATAAAGTTCTTATTCTGCACATTTGTATGTGGTTGTTTTGCAAAGAAAACAGTTTCCTGTGTACAATATGCTGTTTTCTATGCAAACAACCATGTGCAAATTTTGCTCAACAGAGGCTCCAAATTGCAGAAATTATCATCACTCCTGGATTCTTCGTGTCAGGGTTTCTCAACACTTGAAAAACAAGTTTTTTTCAACAATTTTCCAAATGCTTTCAAATATTTTTTCCATCCCGACAGTGCCATACCTAAAGCTGAAAAGAAATGGATCTCTAGATAAACATGCCTAGGCCCTGCTTCTGAACAGACACAAGATTGGGATGCATCATGTATAAGTTGGACCATGGGACTTTTTGCAGTGGCTGTAAAACTTTAGCAGCAATATTGCCAATCTCCATTAAATGTTATAAACCTCTTCCGGTAATGCATGCTCTTTAGGAAGCCCGCTGAAATAAAAATATACCACCAAGATTGTTTTGAACTCTTTATAAAGCTATTATTGGAAACTTTATTGGAAAGTAACTTGTTTGTTTGTTTGTTTTTAGAGTCAGATGCTTCTCTTTCTGAGTTTGGGCAATAATATTAAAGCCACACCAGCTGAAATAGCCTTATAAGACACTTCAGTGTGTCTCAGTCAAAAAGAGAAAAAAGAAAAACCCACTCCAGAAGAATTCAATCAATTCCTGGGAGAACTTTGTGATGTGAAGAAATAATTGAGTGCTTGACATCTAACTCTATAGGTCAAAACTTGAAAAGGCAATATCTCAGCAATAAACTGAGATAAAATTGTGGAATTTTGCTTTGGAAGGTAGGCTTGTGGTCCCACCACATAGATTGAATTTGTGACCCAGATTCCAGAAAGTGCTTAATTTCTATAATAATCAGAAAACAGCTCACTGTTGGCATAAGTCTTTCGAACAACATCATTTTGGTAGACAGCCAGGTAGGAAACCCAACTTTATTAGTGATGCAGCAAATATCCATGCCCTGTACTTACGAGAATGAAAAGTGCACACTTTCAGCTCCAGAAAGCCATCTCATGAAGGGTACCGTACATTATGTGAAGTTACTGTGGACCCTTAAATAGAGAAATTGCAAAAGCACAGACTTGTTTCACAGGATATTTTGGGATTAATTCAATTGCATGAGAAGGCATGCTCAATAGCACACTATCCAGGAAGTAAATGCGGGACTTTGATATGCACATTAGACTGGATGGATACATAATAGGTAACTGGATTGTGCTTTGAACAGGGAGCATGGTGAATACTAGTTCTGCCTGAGAGATACATGGGAGTTTAAATGAGCAGGTATGATAATGAGCTGTAGTTCATTATCAGAAGGGCCCAAAGATATTCTGTTTTCTGATACATGGCAACATATCGTGCCCCATCCATATAATTTAAGGTGCCCAAAACCAACCAAGAATTTTGGAAATGAGACAGATAGTCTCCCCATTCTTAGCAGTGGAGGAGGAGGACACTGCTACTACCACCACTATTACTAGCACTACTATTTAAAAAGCATGTCTTCTGCTGCCCTTCATGATATTCAAAATCATGCCTCACTCTAGATAATGGTATGGTTGGCCAATAACTAGCTATATAGTCTGCATGACTTACTTTATCAGATGCAGCAAATATGGTGCCATAAGGACATCTAATGATTGTGAAAGGGTGCGCATACCAGACAACATCATCCTTTCATGATCATGTGCTGTTAATAAGGGATACTTTTTTATTGACAGCCCAAGACATCAATTGATCTCCTGTGGTGGTTCTTTGCCGGCGTTGCCAGCATTTGAAACTTGTGCCATTCTCCTTTAATGAATAGAGCAGCAATGACTGAACACTTCTGGGTGAGATCAGGACACTCAGGTAGGGGATGCTTTTGTTTTTTTTGTTTTGTTTTTTTTTTGTTTTGTTTTTAACCTCCCTGGTTTACTTGGGATTTTTTATACTGTGTCCCTGTGCTTGTGTGTATGATTTGTCTCTTTATTTTACTTTACTTTTTGAATTTCCCACGCTCACGTCTTCTCCTGAGAATTAGTGAGATTTGAAACCAGGAGGTGAATGGAGCTCCATTCACTCTCTGTTAGTGCCTGGGCTGCCTCTTTAATGGGAGCACAGTCTGTGGACTTTTTCAGATGCGTGAAATATAACGCAAGCAGCCTCGTTGCGTTGCGAGGCTGCTGCGCTGCAGAGCATTGGTTTCGGATTATGCTCTCCCCTGCCGGTACTGTTGCGGTACCGCGGGGAGATTTGAACGTCATATTTCATTGGTTTTTAATCACGATCAACTTTCGTGCTTAAAAATCGACGAAATATGACACTCAAATCTCCCTGCAGTACCGCAACAGTACCAGCAGGGGAGGGCGTCATCTGAAACTGACGCTCTGCAGCACAGCAGCCTCACAATGCGATGAGGCTGCTTGTGTTATATTTCACGCATCCAAAAAAGTCCTGTGTTTAAATAAAAGGCACAATGCACTACTATGATCTAACCATTCATAAATCTCTAACCTTGAGGACAATGCAAGGCTAATTGCAAATGTTAACTCTCATTATTCAGTGAGACGATGGCATATGTGCAAATAATGGGAAAGATCTTGACAAAAGAATATATAATTTGTATGCCAAGTTCTCTTTGGTTAATCCAGATCTTTCCTTACTAGTACATCAGCACAAGGATCAAAACAATATTTTGAATCCAATCTTTATGCACATGTCTAATGAGAATGCTCTCAGTTCCAAAATCATACCTCCCCCCCCCCCGCCACCTGTTCTCATTCCTACCATGCCAGTCTCGGGTCAGATGTGGTCTGGATGTGTCATCCTCTTCTACTGCTTTTGTGTGGGTAAAATGACCTAAGAGTGTCTGAAAGTGTAATTTGTGGCATCTCTGAATTTGGATACCTGCACCCATACCAGATTGGATCCAGATCTATTTAGACCAGAAACACCAACATCGATGAGGCTTCAGTTAACCATGGCTATTTTATAACCCCCTATTGTTTTCAATGGGTTTTCTCTCAGTATGAGTAATTAGGCTCTAACCCTCATTTTGTTCCCAAATTGCATTTGATCTGCTCCCTTAGACATCACACACACACAAAATGGATCTATTGAAATAGATTTTGCTTAACCTTCTTTATAGAGTTTGGGAGAGGTGTAGATAAAGGAATAGAAGCCTTTTCATTGAATCCAGAATCTGATTATATTTGGGCAACCAGATATCTTTGTGGCTTCTCACCTTTGCTTCTACATGGAATGTCACATGCAATTTAACTGAGCCAGGTGGCTATTATTGCTTTTTTTGGTGGTTTGTCTCAAAAGGTGGTGGTTTGACCTCTGGGGAAATTTTGAATGCACCTTTTGCTTAGTCAGCTCTCCCCAAGAATATGAGCATCCTTGCCTGAGTTCCATCTGAAATTCATGCTTGCTTAACTGTTTCTTGGCTGCAGTTTGAAAATGTTTTCCTTGTAGTGTATCAGTGGCTAAAAACACTTTGTTGTGTGAGCTTTCTACTTAGCAATACAGGGAAGTGCTTGTAAATAAGGCAGCTATATCAGAAAAGTTAACAGATGTCACTTGGATTGTTTGCCTTCTCTGACATATTTTTCAAGCTCTGACATACAAGAGACTGTGCTCTTTAGGATGGTATTGCTGGAGTATAAACACAGTTTCATTCCCTACTCAGTTATGGCTTTATTAACTTGCCTTGGGCAAGCTACCACTCTGGGCATTTCTAAACTACACTACAATTTAGACAAGCAAGGCCATACCTACATTGTAGAGAATGCAGAAGATTCCAGGATCAGTCTTTGGTAGCTCCAGTTAAAAGGATCAGAGAGCAGATTATGTGAAAGATCTCAGTCTTAAATTTAAGCCAGCCACTCTTTAGTTAGAATGAAAAATACTGGGGAAAATACAAACTGAATGAACAGTTTGTCCTGTTATAAAACCCTTCTCTATATTCCCCAGGACCCGCTTTATGTATGAAAGCTGGCATTGTATAGTGACCAGAAGATTGAGGATGTAATCCTATATTCACTTAATTTGGAAGTGAGCTTCATTTACATCAATAGGACTTATTTTCCAGTAGGCATGTCTAGGATTACACTCCCCTCCCCAACACTCTTAGATTTTCATTTCACCTTTCACTTAGTACTAACAGCAATTATATGTATGTGTCCCCAGAATGAAGCCCTGTTCAGTTAAATGTGGATCATTCATTGGTTAACAGTGCGTAGGATTTTGGATTAAATGGCCCTAAGCAAGCCAATCTCTCTCATCTTTATTTATAAAATAGGGGGCTTCATCAGATGGGAGAATTATTTCTGCAAAATAGCACATTACCTCACTATCGCAGCAGTGTTCATTTGTTCCCATGATTAATTCGCAAGATCACTGGCATGAAAAGCTATTTGAGTTTGCAGTTCACACGGAGCATGCCTGTGAGAAAAGATGGTGGCTGTGAGTGAATTACCTGCTTTATTATCTCCCAAAAAGCTCCCTCCATTCCCCCACTTTTTTGCCATTAAATGAGATGTGGAAGAGTGATTTTCTGCTTAAAAACTTTTTTTTTTACTCTGCCACTCAAAAATAGCACTCAATTGTATCCCAAAAAACAACAATGGCAGCTCCAGCCACTTTGTCACTGGCAAGTCTGCACCCATGGACATCCAACCAATAACGTTTTGACTTCCTGGATGTGCATTAATTTGAATTGGTTGTTCAGACCAGCTGTTATTTGCAATTTTTTTGCGTACTTTTTAACAAAAAGATTATGAGAAACAGAAAAAGGTGTAGTCACAAAATACTTGGAGTTTTTCAGCCCCCCTCCTTCCCAATATGACAAATCCTGGCAGGAGGTTATTTGGACAAAAGGTATTCTGCCTGCATTCTTCAAGGATTTTTTTTCATCCTCTAAACAACCCCAGGGATTTAGTGTACATACCTGACAGTGGTGCTGTAAGGGTAATGTATATGGAGAACATTTAGGGGCACTTAAGAGTAACTGTTCTCTGCCTTTCGAAAAACAGCCTGTTTTTCCCTTCCATTCTGAAGCCTATCTTCTCTCTGAGAAACTCATTTTTCATGCATAGGGAATTTCTTTGCAGCGGCATATTCAAACATTTCAATTCCACATTCCTTCAGCCTTATGTAGTCCAGTCTTCAAAACACTCAACTTCATATACATTCAGACTAATACTGTATAGTTCCAAAGTTTTAAGGACTAAATATTAAATTTTCTGAAAATAAGGTAGCATAATGGAAATGTTATTTGCTTTTCAGCCATGATATTCTCTTCCTCCTTCTGATTTGTTTCTCAGATATTATGTGGGGGTTTTTATTTTATTTTATTTGCCTTGAATTATATTTGACTCCAGTTAGGGAGGGGAATTGTACATGAACTATGTATACTCCATTGTCTCCTAATGTTTAGTCAAATCATATCTTACCTGTAATCTTTTTTAAACAATACCTGGGGGGGGATTTACCTCCTCAGCCTCCACTGTTACTTGTTTGTTTTATTCGTGTTCTTCACTAAAAAGCAATTGGAAAAAGTTCAGTCTCCAGCCCAACAAATGTTACTAATATACTCTGTCTCTTTGACCCATGCCTAGTGTTTAATTTAATCTGAGTTCAAGTATAAGAAGAGAACTGTTGTTTTACAAAGGAAGCTAAGTAATTGCTGGGAAGAAAGCAATAAAGCCAACCTTAATGGTGCTGTGTTTCACCATGACTTGTCATAACTGATTGGATTAATGCGCTAGTCAATAGCTACAGGCGAAGCAGGTAATTTCAAACATATATCAACAGTGAACTAAAAAGATTATGCACTTGACATAAACAGAAATGCTGACATACAGTCTCTGCTGGTCATGGAAATGTCTTTTGTAACAGGAATTGCATACATATATATTTGGACAATTGGATCAACATTTACAGAGGTTAGGAAAGTTAATTCTCTAAACTATAGTTCTAAGAAACTACCACTCAGCATGATGATCATATTTACTGGGGGATTCTGGGAGCCACAACCCAAAGAACCCACCTTGGAACCACCTTTCCATGGTGGTGGGATTGCAAGCTCCTGTTCAGCAAAAGGCTATGCTGACAGTAGCAGTGCTGCTAATAGGATCTCTTACGTCAGACAGGCTTTTGCTGAGGAGCCAGACTAAATGCATCAAACAGCTACTGGGTAGCAGCAGTAGTGTGTTGGGGGGGTGCCTCTCAGAGACATCAACAGTGGCACCATAGCTAATACTTGTTAGTACTGCACAGAAGAAGGCAATGGTAAACCGCCCCTGAAGCTTTTACCTTGTAAACCCTATAATGGCACAACCCAGAATGAAACAAGAGATAGTGACAGAAGGCAAGACTACTGGGTCAGAAGGCACTCACCCATCTACTAAGGAAGAACAGAGGAAAAGCATGACTAGTTCTGTGTCTAATGACAGAACTAGACTCAAGCTGAAAGGACCTTCAGTTGCACAATGTATGCAGAGATGAAAGAAAAATCCAAAGATGCACAACATATGCAGTAGGAATGTGGAATGTGGGAAGCATGACTCAGGGAAAGCCAGAAATCATGAAACAAGAAATGGAACACATAGGCATAGCTAAAGTGTAGGAATGGGTGAGCTAAAGTGGACATGTATGGGACATTTTCAATCATTTAATTACACAGTGCTTTATTCTGGAAATTACAATCAAAGAAGAAATTGGGTGGTATTAGTAATGAAGTGAAATCTAGCAAAAGCAGTCAGAGAAAACAATGTGAGGTCTAACCAAATAATATCAATGAGAGAAGGGGAAAGCTGTTAATATAACTGTGATCTTTACAAAAGAATCTGGAGTAATAAACACCTGAGGTGAAGCACAAAAATCAGTTTGTATAGAGCAATTGTACTGTCTATTCTCCTTTATGCGTCTGAAACATGGGTCACCTATTGCCACCACCTATGACTCTTCGAATGCTTTCATCAGCGCTGTATATGCACAATCCTAAATATACACTGGACTGACTATGTGATGAATGTTGCTGTCCTTGAGCAAGCAGGGATCACCAACATTGAGGCCATGATATTGAGAACACAGCTGCGCTGGGCAGGGCACATTTCTAGGATGGAGGACCATCGCCTCCCAAAAATAGTACTGTACGGTGAACTTGCCATGGGTCAGCACAAGAGGGACGCTCCAAAAAAGCGATACAAGGACTCCCTGAAACAACATCTCAGGCTTGGCCAAATTGATCACCAACAATGGTCTGCCCTGGCCTCACATCAGGAGGCATGGAGATGCACTATCCACAATGCTGCAGCCTTATTTGAGAACTCACACTGAACAAGTCTTGAAGAGAAACAACAATGAGAAAGAATCACAACCTGGAAACATCACCCAAGGAGAACTTCTGCTGTGCTTTCTGCAACCAGACTTGTTTATCTCAGATTGGCCTTTTTAATAATCAGCGCTCTTGCAGAAAACACGGGATGAGTCCTTCCTGAATCTTCATTTGCGAAGAAAATCCAGAGAGAGAGACTGTGATCTAAGTTAATATTCTGTTCTGCAAAAAGCAAGTGTTTCTTTTTAGGATTTAGAGAATATAAATAACTGACTGAGTGAAAGATTTTAACAGGTTTATTGATACAGTAGGCAGTTTTTAAGATATAAGATAGCGAAGATGGTACAAAGTGTACAAAACCCTGCTAAGCAAACTTACTTCTCAGTTCAGCTGTTAGGAGCCCTAGGAGACAACAGCAGAGAAACCCTAGGCCATCTTTGTGCAGTACCCTCATTGACTGATCTGCACTGAACACCCCCTATGGCAATTCTTATGGGGTTTCATAGGCAAAGCCTCATTGGATTACGTACAATTTTACCACTCCCACTAAATCACACCCATCTTGTACTGGACATGTGCCCCTAATTAACTGCACCTTTGATTTTACTTATTCATCTAAGCAACCATGTTAAACAGATAACAGAGTGGCCATATCTATGCTTGTCGCTTAGGGATGCATAGTGCAGGTGCTTAGTATAAAATCCTCCCTGCATTCCAAGGCTATATCAAGGATAAATATGCTTCGCTGCCAAGGTTATATAAGTATGAGCAAAGACAACTGTGACATTGGACTAACCAGGTTGACCCTGCAGTTTCCAGCTATCACTGCCTGTCACTCCTTGCCCTATGATCGCCCATTTCAATCCCTTTTTGGATTTGGGTCCTGGGCCTCTAGGTGACATTAGTGTGGACAAGTCTATTTCCTTAATGGTAAGTGTGACCACCCCTTGATTCAGGGTGAAGGAAGCCAGTCAGAGACAGGTTTAACAGAGTAATAAGCAGTTTAACTTTGTTTATTATATGATGCAGAATATTTGATACTTTATCAACTTCCAGTACTTAGTTCCAAACAAATAACAGAATTCATGCTAGGTATTATCAGACCTCCTTTCCTTCTTTCAGTCAACATCATCCAGACACATCCACTCCCCACTGTCTCTCTCAGCTGTCAACTCTGCACTCTTATAGACTCTTCCTCCAGTGGCCTTTCCCTCCCATCACAGTTCTCTGTGCTGAGATTGACTGCCTTCTGTTATCCCAAATGTTGCTTCACACCCATTCATCAAAGCATAACTCAGAACTTGTCTATCTGGGCAATTTATCCAGGGCTCTTGCCCTGATTTGCCTCTGGACAGTCCTGATGATGTCCTAGGCAAAGCTGGGAGGAAGCCAGGGTAAACATTTCAACACACACACATACACCTGGGAAAACCTATGTCAAGCAGGAAAACTCAGTTGGGTCCAGCACAGGACTGCAGGATCTGTAGCTGCACACCAGGCTGTATCACCAGGTGCCTCTGCCAACATTGCTGGTGTTACTCTGAAGCCAGGAAGGAAGCTCCCAGTAGATGATCAAGGCCCCCTGTATGTGACCAGTCTTGATCACATGATGAGGGCCTCCTTCCCAGCTTCAGGGAGTGTGATGCACAACAATAGGTGCCCGCCAATACCAGTTGGCATGTGCGTGTAGACTTCTGCCTGTTTTGTCATGGAAGGAGGAAATCTGGGCCAGCTCTGCAGGCAGAATACACAGGTCAGACGGTGATGGATTCTGGCCAGTTTAGATAAACCTTCAGTAACAACTGCAAAGTGTTTTTTTCCCCCCTCTCTATGTATGTTTCACAACAACCAAGGTCAAAGACGCAAAGGTTTCTGAGAGAAATATGCAAATAGCACCAGTATAGTGGAAGAATTCACACATGGCCACCTAAACCTCATCATACAATATAAAGGTAGGAAACAGAGCAGAACCAAAGACTGCAAGAGAACTTGGCCCAGGATCAAGAAATGAAGCAGGAAAGCAACTGGTCAAACTTTGTGAGGCTAACAGTTTGTTCATTGCAAACACAATCTTCAGGCAACCAAACAGATGACTGTTTATGTGGACTTCACCAGATGGCCGATACGGAAGTCAAATAGATTATGTAATTGGAAGCAGAAGATAGAGGAACTCCTTTCTGCAAAAGCAAGACCAGGAGCAAATTGTGGCACAGACAACAGACTGATAGTATCAAAAACTAGAGTAAAGCTTACAAAGTACATTAAGCCCATCACTGTGCCAAAATACAGTTTGAGGAACATTCCTGTAGATTTTTTTAAAAAAAATGTAAAAACAGATTTGCCCTAGTAAGCCTAACTGACAGGGAAGCAGATGGACTCTGGTCTGAGACAAAGGATAGCTCTAACACAGAAGATTCTCCAAAAATCAGCAAAGGAAAAAAACCCTCTAGACTCAGTATTTGGGGGGGGGGCACTGGGCAGGAGGCACCCCAGGCAAGAAAATTTCTCTCCCAATTGCAAGATATTCCTTCATTCACCAACTTACAGCCACTTCTACAGCAATTAGCAAAATAATGTTAAATATAGTTTTGCCAGTTGTAGTGGTAGCAAGGACTAAGACTGCTGACACACTGCAGAAATAATGCAATTTGACACCATTTTAACTGCCATGGCCCAGTGCTATGGAATTCTGGGATTGTAGTTTTGTGAGATATTTAGCCTTCTCTGTCAGAGAGCTCTGGTGCAATAACAAACTACAATGCCATGATAGTTAAAGCAGTGTCAGGCTCCAGGCTTTATCAGACCAGGCAAATCTGGCATCATAACAACGTCTAATGAATGTGAAAGGGTGTGCATATCAGAAGACATTGTCCTTTTATGATCATGTATTGTGAAAAAGCTGTTCCATTTTATTGATGGGCCGAGCCACCAATTGATCTCCCGCTGTGCTTTGTTGCCGGCATTGCTGGCATTTGAAACATTGTACCATTGTGCGCACGGGAATGCAGCATCAATGATAGAACACTTCCAGGTGAGATTGCGACAGCCAGGTAGGGGACACTCTTTTATGATGCCCCCCTCCCTGGTGTACTTGGGACTTTTAAAGTGTGTTTCTGTGCTTGTGTGTATGTTTTATGTGTTTATTGTGCTTTATTTTAAGAATTTGCCATGTTTGCATCTTCTTGTGAGAATCAGCAAGATCTCAACCCCAGAAGTAAACGGAACTCTGTTTGTGCTTTGTTTATGACAGGGATGCATTATTGCTGCTGCTCGAGGTAGGTCTGGCAGAGGGAGTTCTTTTGCCGGCATAAAAATACCACAAAATATTCCAGCAAAAGAACATTAATGGGAGGAGGCGTAATCTGATAAAGTCCTCCATTTTTTTCTGCAGTGTGTCAGCAGCCCTGAGTTAGTGCAAAGCATAGCTTATAGCATTGTTGTTGTTGTGTACCTTCAAGTTGTCTCTGACTTACAGCAACCCTAAGGTGAACCTATCATAGGGTTTTCTGAGGCTGAGTGTTTGTGACTTGTCCGAAGTCACACAGTGGGTTTTCATGCCCAAGCGGGGATTTGAACACTGGTCTCCTGAGTCATAGTCCAACACTCAAACCGCTATGCCACATTGGCTTCATAGCTTACAGCTTATCCATCTGCAAAACAGAAATCTGGTGGGACAACTTGTCAGGTGGGCCTCAGCTAATTTCCCCAGGACTTTCCTGGGAATTTGGGGGCAGTTGGAGAATATATTATCCGGTATATTAGAGTAAATTACCAACAGGCACAGTTCACTGTTGTTTCTCATTCCTTCTCTTCAGTGCCATGCAATGGTGGTAGCAGTGGGGTATTTGTGGTATCAAAAAGAATCCCTGGGGCCCCATATTGGGAGACAGAGATGATATAAATAAATAAACTAAGACTGTTCATAGTTGAGCCAATTACCTATTGTTAGAATGTGTAGATCTTGCCTCTAGACATATGTGGACAGGCTTGGATGAGACTGTCGCGTAAATGGACGAAGAGAAGGAGTTGGGCTGCCCATCTTCTCACATGCCTAAAAGCACGTCTTCTATTTCAGACCATGGCTGAAAGAAATTAATATGTTTAGTTTCTAGATGCAGCCTCAGATACTGAACTATGAAGTCCCTGGTATGAGTCTGTGCCAGTATGAACTCATTAAGTGGCCTAAAGCAAGCCACTTTCTCTCAACTTCGGCTCCCACCCTCCTGTAATCTGTCACAAGAAGAAACAATACTGACTTACCTTATCGGAATGTTGTAACAATTATTATTAAATAATGCACATGAGTTATTTTGAGCACTTGAAAATGTTATACAAATGCTATGTTGTTATTTGGGAAACTGAAATCCATTTCAACTGCACACACTTATTTTATAAAGTTCCACCAGAACTGAAAAAATCATAAGCAAACACCAGTGGAGGAATTGTTCCTGTGGAATTTTGCAAATGAGTTGAGAGGTGATTTATCTGACTCTGTGATCAAGATGTTCAGTTTCTTGATTAGCTTCAGTAAATCTTTAGCTCTGTCACTTCTGTGTGCTTCTCTGACCACACACCTAGATGAGAGGTGCTTATTTCAATTACACTGACAATCTGATTTACCCTTACCACTCCACTTTTAACAATCCTCAAAATAAAAGGACTTTTTTTAAAAAAAGAAGACAACTGCCCATCACACAAGGAGGCAAAGATATTCATTAAGATTTCTCACATCTTATTATCCTGGCAATGATGTTGACAGTCAGGCAACTTACAGACTTGCCATCCAGATGTTTAACAACATGAAAAAGAGTACATTCCATTGAAGTGGAGCATATCTTTGCCAAGTGTCACTCAAGTCTAGACACCCCAGTTATTGACTCTGGGAATGAGAAAAAAAAAGTTGAAGAGTTTAGAGTTTCACAATAAGAATCTATTACTTGGTTGCTACCTTATGCGGCAGGAAACCACAAGACCTTCAATGTATTTTTACAGATATTTCTGAATGGTTGAAGAGTGATGCTGAACTTCAGGACATCTATGTGCAATAATGGATCTACAGAATTCTCTAGGGTAAGATTTTATGATTTATTAGCCTACATTTATATTCCTGTCTCCCCACTCATTTGACAGCCAAGGACTTTTTAATGTGTGTGTTAGGAAGGTTTCTTCCCCCACCTATAGAAATATGTATGTCCCACTGACATTTTTGCATAGATGCTGAAAGAAGCCAGTAATTAAGAGGGGCATTCTCTTTCCACATCAGAAGAACATAAGGAAGTGTGAATGTTAATAAGAGAAAAGAACTAATGCCCCCAACACACACACACATCACTTCCCAAGAACCTGTGTCTGATAATTATTATACCACAATAGTGCCTTCAGTCTGGCAGAGGCAATTAGTCTAATGTACAATCCACTTGTACTCAGGTGAACAGACTGTGTGTGTGTGTGTGTGTGTGCATGTGTGCGTGTGCGTGCATGTGTGCCATTTTCCCCTCTGTCATTCCTAATGATGATACTTTGCATTTAACCACAATTACTTGAAATAAGCTTATTGATCTGTTTATTCACATTTTGCTCATTTTCAAGAGAGCTAAATTGCTGGAGCACTGCAAGATGTAACTGTTGTGAACTGAAATAGTGACAAATTGCTTCACTTCCTGAACAAGGAGAGGGGAAGAAAGAAAATGCTGTCTTATTCAGAGTCTTGAAATATGCTGATAGTGCATTTGTGGAAAAAATCCTGAGAGTCTACTAAATCTTTAAAGTGTGCAGAAATAATTCAGAAATAGCAAGTGCCTGCGTACAAACATACATACATATATACATTAGGAATTGAAAACTCTGCTTCCAGGTAGTTATAATTTGTCTAACAGGTTCAGATGTTCTGGTGATATAGGCAAAATTACAGGGAACAAATTGGTTCATTACTTTTAAAATTACTAATGGGATAAATATGGTTCTTACTGTTGCTAGAAGCCACAAATCACACTACAAAATATCCAAATTTTCCTGCTGACTGCAGGACAAATTAATTTCAGGTGGGAAGGAAATTGATTGTGGAGATGCAACCCATAGTTTGCTTAAAGAAAACTCAAACTGAATTTGTGTAAGAGGAAAGGGATGTCTTCAAATTAACTGTGATAGGAAAAACACCAGAGGAGGCAAAACCAAAAATAAGAGGAGTTGTATGAATAGAATAATGTATTCAAAATATATATGGTTAAAAAGACATAATCAATACGTATATAAAATAGAATAGATTTCAGGACAACATCCATCTTTACCAAAAAGGTTTTCATGAAATTATAGAAAAGATTTAAAGTGGCCAGTGCTGAGAGCAAATCTTTATCTCAATGATACATAAACTTCCACATATCACTTGACAGGAACAATATTCTCACAAGCAAGGCTGCTACATAAATAACAAAATGATAGAATAACACAAATGAGTAAAATGAGTACTTGGCTTGTGGGGGCAATTAGCTAACACACACTGGAAACTGCTTAATGCACTGTAGATGTGTAAATTGCTATTGCTTAAAACAGTTTGTAAGCTGCTCTGATAGCCTTGTGGCTGAAGAGCGGGGTATAAATAACTAATAAAAAAACCAAATGCATGTAAGTAACACAATAACTAAATGATAAGAAAGCATCAGTGAGTAAAGATGGATCCGAGTTTATTCTGCTTGCTTGTTCCACTCATGGGGAAGGCTTCAAGCCTTCTGTATGCTGTTCATACAATCCTTCTTGTCTTTTGGTTTTGGCACCTTTGGTGCTTTATTCTATTGTGATTCCTCACCAATATCTGTCTTTTTTTTTGTTGCTTCAAATTCACTACAGTATGGTAGACATGCTGAGGGACACCAAAAGAATTAAAAGCAATAAAAGAGGAATACCATAACAGCGGGATTAGCACCTCCTTAAGCTATAGGCTACAGTCTGAAGAGAAATGTGAAACTTTCATTGTAGCTGAAACATCAGAAGAATTTCAAGAGAAGCCAAAAGAGTTTGCAAAGCTAGCTAATTTCTTAAAAGGAGACCTGGGCTTCCATAGTCTTCTCAATGCAATTTTAGAAGATAAAATGGAAATGGAAGTAAAAATGCATATCAAAGAATTCCATAAGGCAAATTAATTCAAAGTCAATTTCTTGGAACTTGCCACATATAATAATTTACTTAAAGATCTAGTAATTCTATTAGATCTAGAACACTACATATCTTACTGATAAGTGAAATTACAGGTTGCCCCCCCCCCAGTATCCATGGAATTAAATTCATGGTTTCGGTTATATACAGCTGAAAAAATAGGGACACATATCATAGAGTCATATTGGACAATGCCTAGAAAGGTGTCCTCTTGTTAGCATGCCCTACAATCCTCTCTCCACAATATCTCATAATTGGAAATATTGGACACTTTTGGGGGTCAGGTTAGCTGGGGCAAACAGCAAAAAAAAAAAAAAAAAAAAAATCAGTTGGAGGTCACAATGACCTGGCATGTGTCTTAGAAATAATATGGCAAGGAAGCCAGTATTAGGATTGTGTGGAAGCCCCCCAGTAAACACAGTTGTTAAGGAGGTATGTGCTAATCCTTTCTTCCAGCCTTGGGCATTCCCAACAATAATACAAACAAGCAATTAAGTGACTATTCCTTAATCTTACCGTACAGAAATCTCTCCTATACCCCCTATCTATAAGGATCTAGTCAGAACTTCAGTTCACTCAGACAACAATCACTAGTTAAAGTGTTTTATTGCAGAGGTAAAGAAGTGAACAGGTCCAGAATTATTGGAAGAAGTGGTTCACAGGAAAAAATCAGCAGCTTAACTCACCCCTTGTTACCATCCCCCTTCCCTTTCCCAAGCCTCAAGCAGATCTGTGACCTTGGAGATAGGCTGTGCCTTCTCCAGGCCTGGGAACTACAAGGTGCTCACACTTCAGTCCCCACTCCCAGCACATAAACAATACTCAGGCACAGACTGTGCATGACAAAATCCTAGCTGGACTTACGCTTAGTGAGGCCTAGTTCAGACAGGAATCCTGACACTATCTGACCCACCATTAAGAAGTGCTGCAGAACTATCAGTTTTTTGTCTTGCAGGAACTAAATCAATCAGTTGAGTTTTATTCTCTTTTTTTATTTGGTGGGAAAGCCATGCAGGCATCGTCATAACCAGAGTAACCCTTCAGGATTTGAAATAGGGTATAAATATCCCAGCCTAGACCCCAGCTATGTGTGCCACAGTTGGTCACTCTGCTGGACTCTCTGTGCCATCCTCAGACTGAGTATCTTCACTGGACCAAACTTTGCTCTTCAAGACTGATAATTATAACTCTATCTTCCCAAATCTCTCTATATATTTCCCCTTCCACCTTTCTATCCAATAGCCTCATATGGTTCATAAGTACATGTGTGATATATGTTCATTTACACTCTGTATTTCCAATAAAGTTACATTGTTTTGATGGCAGACACAGGAATAAGGAGACCAGACACAAATAAAGAGACCACACATATAGTTGGGATATAAAGGTCCACTTTTATTTAGCTATAACCTATTTAACTCCATTCTGAGAGATCTGCAATGGGGCAGTGACCTAGTGTGGGGGTTGTTGGGGCAGGAGGTCAACTCCAAAAAACCCTCCCTAACTTCTCTTGGGTGAAAACACCTGAACCCCAGGGAGAACCTATAAGCTGGGTTGCTCCCTGATCAGTCCGCATCTGGGAGGCCAACCTAAAAGTCCGTCCTTCAATTTGCATAAATTAAAGGGAGGGGTTTATCCCTCAGGCCAGCCCCAAAAGAGGTTACTTTCCCCACCCCTCAGTTTTCAGGAACTAAAGGGAAAGTTCCAGCTCCCCCCTTCACCTCCAAAAGGGGGAGGTACCAAATGTGCTCACTGAACAACCAAAACCTCCCCCTCTACCTGCCAAGTGACTGCCTATTTAAGACACCACCCTAGGCCAATCGTCAAGTCCAGAATCCACAGTGTGGAGTAGGCAAAAAGACCCCAGGTAAGGGGGCAAAATTCCCTACCTGCCCCCAAAGTGACCAATTAAATCACACCAATTCAGTGGCAGGCAGGATAGTGGGCCGATCAGAGTGACAAAAAGGAGGAGGCAGAGGGGAGCTGAGGTTAAATCCCTTCTAGCCCTGCCCTTAGTTCTCCTGGCAACAGCTGAGGGGCAGGGGCAAAGTTATAGGCCTTCATCCTGTGCTCTCTCAATAGGGATTTCTACAGTATAGTCGCAACTGTGCTGGGAACCCTGTTATTTTAACTGAAGTGTCCTCTCCAGTTGGTAGTGGTATATGTAGATGAAATTATCCCTGAAGTTACCTTTCTCTTCTGATAAGAAATAGTTCATATGTCTAACTTGACATTAGTCAGGTAAAATGAAATGTATGAGTAAAGTGGACTGGATCCAAGGTGATCATATACAGAAGGAAGACATACTGAAACAAACAAACAAACAAAACACAATTGCACCTGTAAGAACAAGCAGCAACTTTTGCTTGTAGATAATATGAACCTTTGCATTTCAGGGTGGGTGTCATTTTCCTCATTCTTCTCTCCAGATTCTCAAACCTATTTCAAGCTGAATTGCCTAATTCAGGAAATTGCTAATTCAGCAAGTACTAGAGCCACTTTTCTTCTCATGCAAGGAACACACACACCATTCTTCTGTTTTGGTTCAGCTTATTTCTGAACCATATCCCTTTTATGTCCATTCATTCATAAGTCAATTCTGTCCTATTTCTGGACTAAACTGTGATTTAAGAAAATACATTTAAATACATTTAAATTACAGATGTATAATAGTAGCCCCTTAATTAAATCAAGCTGGGTGGGGGAGAAATGTCCCACAATTTTAAGCCTCCAAGATCCAGTGCTTTTAAATTGAAAACTATCAAGCTAATAAACTTAAACTTAACAGACATGAGCTGTTTCATGATATCTACTCAACTGTCCCAAATTTCAAACTGATCTGAAGAAAATTGTCAGAGGTAACATATTGAATAGGGCTGAAAGCTGATCAATTTACCATTTTTCTCCACAGATCAGAAAACAGAGATAATTTAATTCTGTCAAAATATTTGGTGCACTTTAGATAAGCTCATCAAGGAAAGAAATCATTCATGGGTTTGGTGAAATTCTGAACATCATTCAAAGGTTATGAAAGTTTGTATGCCCCATTTAACTGTATAGTAGCAACTTGGGCAATTTTGGATGTGCACGCTCAGTTTCATTCTGTAGCTAGCATTCTGCCAGTACTGTGATATCATTAGAGGGATTTCTGCATCCTACTGACTAATAGGGGTTGGAAAGAATGTTTGAAAATGTTCCCTTCTTTGAAAAGAAAGGGAGTCTCAATGTATCAATATGCCTGATTGAAAAAAGTGTCAAGCTGTGGCCTTGGAGGAGAAGAACAGGCACACTCAACTCCATTATACTATGGAGATTTTCAGACCGTGTTTTACCGTGGCTCATGCGGGAGGAGCTTCCGGGAGAGGGATGGCAGTCTTGCGTGGCAGAGGGTCATTTTCGGACACTGCCGTCCCTCTCCGGAAACCATCCGTGTCACTTCCGTGAAGCTTCAGAAGCCGCAGAGCCATATTTTAATCACGGAGGTTTAATCACGGAGGTTGCCCGTGCAAGACCGCTGTCCCTCTCCCGGAAGCTCCTCCCGCATGAGCCACGGTAAAACGCGGTCTGAAAATCTCCTTAGTCCCAGTGGCTGATGAAAGGCCCCCCATCCACCCCAACTTCTATGGCCTTGGAGGGAGAGAAGAGTAGATAGTATCTACTGGACTGAATCCCTCCCCCATTGACCTTTCCTTGTGCATCTTATTTAGACTGTAAGCCTGAGGGCAGGGAACTGTTAAGACAGTAATTTATAAGCTGCTCCAAGAACCTTTTTTGCTGAAAGGGAGGATATGAATACTCTGAATAAATAAAAATGAACAAGTGTCTACCCCTGTAAGATTTTGCACTCTTCCACAAGAGCAAAAAGGCCAAACTGTGAAAAAATGTTTCAAAATATACAAAACTCTCATAATCTTGGCCAGTAGAAAAACTGAATTTTTATTTTTTTTAAAAAAAAATGTGTTTCAAAATGAAGTCACATTCCTAGTGAGTAATACTACAAATGAACAATTGACTGAGCAAGTAGCAGCTGATCCGCATACTTTTCCCATCAGCTGACGTCACTGTGAGCAAAAAGCAGCCAACTGGGGAGAAGCTACAAGCTTTATATATCCCATATCTCCTCTATAGAAATGTTACAGGAAGGAAGGGAAGAGAAATAAGTGCAGGGATGGAGGTAGAAGGATCCATAGCTGTCAGGAAACTGGTTTTAACAAGTTCAGGGAAATACTAGTTGGAACCCCATGGCTAGACATGCCAAAGGAAAAAAAAACACCCAGAAAAGTTATAAGTTCTTGAAGAAGGAGCTGCAAAAAGCAATCCCATGGAAGGGGGAAAAAAAAGGAAACATCTGAAAAGGCAACGTGGCTGCACAGCAAACTTGAGGAGGAAGTAAGAAGAAAAAGAGGTGTGTACATAGAATGGAAGGAAGGATAAATCACCAAGAAAAAGTATAGATGTGTAGTCCAAGCTTGCATGAATAATATAAGGATAGCTAAAGCTCAGAATGATCTGAGTCTGGCCAGGCAAGCAAAGAGCAACAAAAAGAGGGCTCGCCGCTGGCTGGCGGGCTGTTTTGCAGCCCAGCCGGCTGCCCTCAGAAGGAGCCCTCCTTCCCCATCTCCCCGCTCCTCACCGAATTCAGGCTCAGGGGGGGAGAGCAGCCACATGGCGAACCCATGGGTGTCGCCATCTTGGCTTCTTCTTCCCAGCAGCCTTTGCTGCTGGGAGGGAAGAAGGGAAATGAAGCCAATAGGAGTGAGCCTGCCTCGCTCCCATTGGCCAGAGGAGTGGCGCGAACCAGGGCTATTTAAGCCCTTGCAGGATCACGCCCCTCCCAGAAGGAGTGCTCCGTCGCAGTTGAAGAAAGGAACCCCCCCGGGCAGGTATGGCGGCCACAGAGGGCGGCCAGCGGGCACAAGGCATGGACGGTTGGGAGGCTTTGGGGGGGGCAGAGAGCAGGGGGAAGGCACAGTGGCCACATCTGCCATGATCCTCGGGCGGAGGGAGGTGTCGGAGCGAGCAACGCTGCACACTGGGTGGCCGGTGCTGCTAAGGCCGGGCAGCTGCCTCCCGATTGGAGCAGATCCCCGCAGCAGGACTGGACACCTTGGCTGGGGATTGGGGCCCCGGGAAGGAGCTGTGCAGGTGGGGCGGGGAAGAGGTGCCATCCGGTGGCTTGGAAATCTTGGCAGGCTGGCCGCGGACGCCTCGCCACGATGGGGGAGCGGACCACCCGGAGGGCGGGGCCAGGCAGGCCGGGTTTAAACCCCCCTTGTTATGGCCACGGATCGGTGCTGGCGGCCAGCAGGCCGGGGCCGGGTGGCGGGGAGCAAGGGGGGACACGTGGGGGCGTGGCTGGCACTGCAGGGGGAAAGAGGACATCGCTCTACCACCACCCCTGCAAGGCAGGCACCCTCCCATCCATATCATATGGCAGGCACTGGGAGGGGGGAAATGGGCAAGCCAGGCCATAAGCCTCCCGCCATTCACCCCTCCCACTTCCTCCAGAACGCTGGGGGTGGCATTGGGCAGCGGGCATGGCTGCTGGGAGCTGGGCACAGGGGGGAAACCCTCCTTCCTGCCTGCCTCATCCACCCCTCCTCAGCAACATTGCTGACAGGGAGTGGGATGAGGGACATATGGGAGTTTTTGCCTCCACAGGTTTTGGGCCGCGGGGCGGCAGCCAGGGTTGAATAAAAATTTAAGTGTTGCACAAACGAAACATACATACCAGACACAGACCTGTGAGCAGCAGCATCACATCAGGGGCATGGCACCTCCTACCCAAAGATTGGGAGCTGTGGCGGATGCCATGGGGCCCAAAACAGCATCTAAGCAGCGACAAGGGGAGGAGGAACAGCCCCTGCAGGGGGCAACAACGGCAGCCAGAAGTGAGAGGGCGGGGCCACTGGAGCAAGGGGAGGCCAGTACCACCAGCCAGGCAGCAGCCCCACGGCCTCCAGTGGAGGCATTTGGGCAGCCGTCCCCCACCCTAGCTGATGTCATGGGGGCCTTGTCCATGGTCCTCCAGAGAATGGACAATGGTGCCCTTTTCGGCAGCCCCACCGCCGGGCCTGCAGTCGCTGAGCTGTAGGAGGTGGGGCACCCCAGTACCTCTTCCAGCTTAGGGGCACCCAGCAGGAGCAGCCGGTCCAGGCATTCCAGGTCTAAGGAGAGGAGCGGTTCCAGAGAATCCGGGCAGTCAGGATCCCGAGGCTCCTCCTCCAGGCAGCGCAGCAAGTCGAGCGGCAAGAGAAGCCCATGCAGGAAGTGTAGAAGATCCTGTTCAGGCTCCTCGTCAGGTGAGTCCTCGGACGAGGACAAGTACAGAAGGGTGCCTTCAAGCCGGGCCTGCCGGCATGGCCCTCAAGCTCAGGAGGGCCAGGGAAAAGGTGGGGGAGGATAGGAAGATGGATGGGAAGCGCCCCAAAGGGGAAGAGCTTCAGGAAGCAAAATCTAAGGAAGACCCTCCTGGGGGCCACTTGGATCATAAGGTGCGCTCCAAAATCCTGCAGGGTTATTATGTGGATGTGTTCACACTCACACCACCCCCTGGGGAGGAGGCTAGGGTGCACAAGAGCGACAAGAAGGACACCGAAAATGGTGCGGTGGAACCTTCAGAGTGCACATTTGCCAATTGGCTCAACGGGTACTTGGTCTTCATGGGGGTGGTAGCACTGGTCTTTCCAGAGCGGGTGTGGCACTTGGTCAATCACCTCTGCCAGGTCCTCATGGTGCGGGCGCAGGCAGGGGATGCCAACGCCATCCTGTACGACATTGAGTGCAGAAAAAAGGTGTCTTGGTCCCCCATGCACAGATGGGAAACCGTTGACTACCCCACGTGGCTTCAGGCCATGGGGCCGGGCAGGCGGGAAAAGGGGGATCCCCAAAAGGCTGCACCCAAGAAGGAAGGGAAGAAGCCGGTGTGCTGGGAGTATAATGGAGGCAAGTGCACCAGGTACAAGTGCAGGTTCGACCACTCCTGTGACAGCTGTGTGGGGGACACCCGAAGGTGAATTGTGCCTGGCAGGTCAACGGGAGCCAGTCTTTCAGAGCCATCGTTCAGCAGTAGCCGGCTCCAGAAAGGAGGCAGGAACCAGCAGCACCTCCAGCAGCGGCGCCACCAAAGGAGGTGGGGGGTGGGGGTGGGGGGCGCATGGCTTTCACCCCGGTCAAGCTGGAGGCCATGCTCCCTCTCTTGGCAGCTTACCCCAAGAAGCAGGCGGCAGCATACCTGGCCGAGGGCTTCGAGTTCAGGTTCCGCATCCCCTTTCAAGGTGAGAGGGTAGCCACTACCTCAGGTAACCTAAAATCAGCAGCACAGCTGCCTGAGGTACTGGCATGCTAGATCACCAAAGAGATAGAGGCAGGGAGCATAGCGGGCCCTTTCGACCAATGTCCTATGC
The DNA here is from genome assembly GCA_030847615.1 of Gambelia wislizenii. Classification (NCBI taxonomy): domain Eukaryota; kingdom Metazoa; phylum Chordata; class Lepidosauria; order Squamata; family Crotaphytidae; genus Gambelia; species Gambelia wislizenii. The sequence goes on from JAUMIR010000004.1 coordinate 155,740,832, forward strand.
CCAATCTCAGGATTTCCCCACTGGGGGTGGTACCCAAGAAGGCCCCAGGTGAATACCGCCTCATTCATCACCTTTCCTATCCTAAAGGGGCATCAGTCAATGATGCAATCCCACAGGAACTTTGCACAGTGAGATATGCATCATTGGACTATGCAGTTTGCCTCTTGCAGGGCTGAGGTCCGGGGGCACTCATGGCGAAGTGTGACATACAGTCGGCTTTCCGGCTGCTTCCAGTGCACCCCGAAGACCACTGCCTATTGGGCTTCAAATTTCAAGAAAAATGGTACTACGACATGGCATTGCCCATGGGCTATACCATCAGCTGCTCCACATTTGAGACCTTCAGCACATTCCTCAAGTGGGCCCTACAGCGCAGAGCGGGTTCCCCCTTTGTCACTCACTACTTGGATGACTTCTTGATGATGGGTCCAGCTGGGGGGAAGGAATGTGGGTTTCTGCTCTCTTCCTTTCAGGCACTTGCAAACGAGTTGGGGGTAACGTTGGCACTTGACAAGACCGTGGGAACCAACGACATCCTTGGTGTACCTGGGTATTCAGCTCGATTCGGTGCGAGGGATCTCCAGATTGCCTGATGACAAGATCGAGGGCCTACAGGAGTTACTGGACAACATCATGGGGAAGAAGAAAGCCACCTTGAAAGAAGTCCAATCACTCCTAGGGCATCTGAACTTCACATGCCGGATGGTGTCCCCTGGGAGGGCCTTCTGCACATGCCTAGCTAGGATCACCGTGGGGGTCAGGGCACCGCATCACCGAATCCGCCTCACAAGAGGGGTCAAGGAGGACATGAAGGTGTGGCTCGCTTTCCTTGAGTGTTACAATGGGGTTACCACATGGCAGGGACGCTTGGAGCTGGGGGGTGCCTTGCAGGTACACTCAGATGCCGCAGGCAGCCTGAGCTTTGGGGTATACTTGCCGTGGCCTCCCAAGTGGGCAGACAGGGGTGTGACCAGGGACCTCACCTTCCTCGAATTTTTTCCCATTCTGGTTGCCATCATCTTGTGGGGGAGGGAATTCAGGGACAAGAAGGTTTGTTTCTGGTGTGACAATCAGGCTGTGTCATTAACAGGCAGTCCTCCAGGTCTGAAAGGGTCACGCGGCTAGTGCGCAGGTTTGTGCTGGCCTGCTTGGAGGCCAACATCAGTTTCCAGGCTCGGCACATCCCGGGCGTGGATAACGAGATCGCAGATGCCTTATCTCGGTTTCAGGAGGACCGGTTCCGGTTTCTGGTGCCGGAGGCGGACAGATCAGCGGCCCCTTCCCCACCAGAACTTTGGAGCCTTGGGAACGAACTGTATTGAGTGGAGTAGCGGCCTCTTTGGTGCCTTCCACGCAGGCATGCTACAGTAGAGCAGCTTCGCAGTTCACGACCTTCCGGCTGGAGCATGGCTACGGGATGCCAGGACCAGCATCAGAGCAAGCGGTACTGCATTACCTGGCATCCCTAAAAGAGAGAGGGCTGGCGCCCAGAACCATAGCAGGTCATGCGGCAGGGATGGGAGATCCCTGTGCCATCTTTTTGGTGAAGAAAGCTTTGGAGGGTTGGAAGAGGGCGGCACCGAGGGCGCCAGACCCGAGGCGGCCGGTGTTGCATGGGATGCTGGCACAGCTGGTCACACTTCTGCCAGCCATCTGCCACTCCAGCTACGAGGCGCTGCTTTTTGAGGCAGCTTACACGATCACGTTCTTTGGCGCCTTGAGTGTTGGGGAGGCAGTGTGCGCTTCCAAGGCAGACAGATCAGGCAGGGCTCTGCAGCTGGGAGATGCCACCATTAGTGGGGATAGCTTGGCCCTGTGCATCAGGCACTCGAAAGCGGACCAACACAGCTGCGGGACCACCCTGTACCTGAGGAGATTGCAGGGATACACCCCTTGCCCGGTTTCAAGCATGAAGGCTTATTTGGGCAGCCGTGGTCAGGGCCAAGGACCGCTATTTCGACATGCAGATGGGGTCCCTCTTACCAGATTCCAATTTGTGAGTGTGCTGAAGATGGCAATCTGGCGGTTAGGCCTGCCAGCGGAAGAATACGGCAGTCATTCTTTTAGGATTGGGGCCGCAACCATGGCAGTGGAGGCTGGCATGTCCAAGGAGTCCATAATGCAATTGGGGCGATGGCGTTCCAGGGCATTCGCCAGTTATGTACGCCCCAGGAGGGCCCTGCCTGAGCAGAAGCAGGTCCAGGATGACTGTTAGTCCTGCCTGTTGATGGGGTGATAGTTGGCGGAAGGCAGTTCCCATGGGGAACTCCTTAGTGGTGGATGTATTGGGTCGTGATAAGGCAAGGAAAGAGGGGGCCTCCAGCAAGTTCAAGTTTAAGCACAAATTCAAGTTCAAGTGCAAGTTCAAAGGAGGCCCCTATCCGCTTAATTATAACATGCCATTGTTTACAGGGGAGGAGAGAATGTCAGGCGGACGGCCCAGCCATCTGGCTCTCTCCTCCGGGAAGCGGGTTGGGATGGACCAACCCGCCATTGGGCTCACATGGTTGGGCCTTGCGAATATCACAACCCATACATGGCCGCCAACCATTCCATTGCAATTTGCGGCCAATTTTATTGCCAAAAAATGTTATTACATACCTCAAACTTGTATCTACCTCTACTTTTGTATTCAATTTACTAACCTGTATCTAACCTAGTTTTCTGAAAATGTAACCAATACATAGCTAAAGAAAAATGTCATGTGTCTGTGCATTATTCAAGAGGGCAGGGGCGGTACGGCTTGGGTCCGCAAGTGGTTTTTCAGATACCTTTGAGGCAAGAGAATGACCAAGGAGACAGGAGGGCCACTCTTCAACAAGGATGGTAAAATGCTAACAGATCAGAACAAAAAGACAGAACTATTCAATATCTATTTTGCTTCAGTTTTCTCCCCAAAAAAGAACTGTGTGCTTCCCCACAGCAGCAGAAATCTTTGTGAGGGATCTAGACTGCAAATCAAGATTGATAGGGAGTTAGTTGGAAATCACCTAGCTAATCTAAATGAGTTCAGCTCTGCAGGTCCAGATGAACTGCATCACAGAGTACTGAAGGAACTTGCTGGTATATTCTCTGAACCACTTGCCATCACGTTTGAGACATCTTGGACAACAGGTAAACTGACAGAAGACTCAAGAACATTGTCTTTCTCTTCAAAAAAGGCAAAAAACAAGATCCAGGAAACTACAGCCCAGCCTTAATACCAGGAAAAATATTAGAATGGATTATACAGGAATCTGTCTGCAAGTATCTTGATGACAATGAAGTGATCAGTAGGAGACAGCATGAGTTTGTTAAGAACAAATCCTACCCAACTAAACTTATATCTTCTTTTTTCAATCAGGTCACTAGTTTAATAGGTGGTGAGAATGCTGTAAATGTCATTTATCTAATTTCAGCAAAGCATTTGATGATGTCCCTCCATAATATTTCAATTAGGAAACTGATTAAATGTGGAATAGATGGGAACACTGACATATGGATCCATAATTGGTTGGAAAACCATGCTCAAAGAATTGTCATCAATGACTGCACTTCAAACTAGAAGGAGGTCTCAAGTGGAGTTTCTCAGGGTTCTGTCCTAGGGTGTTTACTCAATATTTTTATCAATGACTTAGATGATGGGTAGAAGGAATCTTTATCAAGTTTTCAGATGACACAAAACTATAGAAGAGGTGGCTAACCCCTTGAAAGATAGGAACAGATAGGAACTATATATGCTAGAAAATTGGGCAGAAATTAATAAAATGAAATTCAATAGTAGCATATGCATAATTCTACATTTAGACAAAAAATATGAAGATATAGGATAGGGGATATATTGCTCAGCAGTACTACATGTGAAAAGGACAAAGGAATTAGTGTTGATCATAAGTTGAATATGAGCCAGCAGTGTGATGCTGCAGCAAAGAAGGCAAATGCTATTTTAGCCTGCATTAATAGAAGCATAGTTTCAAAGTCATGGGCAATAATAATCAAACTATATTCTGCTCTGGTCAGGCCAAATGGAAGTACTTCCATTCATTTCTGGGTGCCTCATTTTATGAAGGTTATAGACAAGTTGGAGCAGGTTCAAAGAAGGGCAACAAGGATGATAAGAGGTGTGGGGAAAACATCTTTAAGAAGAGGTTCAAGGAACTGGTCATGTCCATCTTGGTGAAGAGAAGACTAAGGGGTTACATGATGGCACTCTTAAAATACCTCAAGGGCTGTCACAGAGAAGAGAGGAAAAGTTTGTTCCCTGCTGTCCCAGAGGAACTAGGTCTAAAGGTTTAAAGGGGCCAGTTCCACGACAGGAAAAAGTTCGCAAGATTCCAGATTACCGTTCTTTTGCATCAGGAGTGCATAAATCACACGACTCCTGGCATTTTCGGAAGATGAAGCCAGATCCAGCAACTGGAGCAAAGGTGGGGGGGGGATTGCCTCCAGATGATTAAAGCCAGGCAGGAGGCGGGGAGGGAGCAAGGAGAGGGTTATGGAGACCATAAATAATGAGAGGAAAGAAAAAGGACAAACAAGGGATCAAAAGAGCAATCTGTCAAACTCCCCCCGTCTTCCCCAGCCCCGAAAGGCTTCTATAAAGAAAGGAGTCAATGAAAGCACGAACAAGCAAAAGCATGGTGGAGCAATCTTCTGTTCCCTTCATGCATGCACACACAAACACACACCACAGAACTAGGGCTTGCCTCATTCCTAATTGTTTTCCCTCCCTTCGAAGCCTTGAATAAAGGCAAGTGAATGGAAGGACAAACAAACAAAAGAACGAACATGCGATCGGCTGTTTCCCAGCACACATGAATGCACACACACACACTCACATCAGCGAAGCAGCGAAACATCTTCCCAACCCCCAAAGCCTTCCTTTGAAACAGACAGGAAGGGCTCAGAGCAGATTTTTCAAAGTGGGCTGCAAGCAGAAGGAGGGTGAATTTCTTCTCTCCAACCCCTCAGTCTATTCGGATAAAGCAGAATGGTCACTCCAACCAATCAGGATTCAGCTCTGCTCACAGTAATTCAAAAAGGCAGATGCCACTTTACACGATCGTTAGTTCCCATGATAAATTATGCACATTTTTGTGAACTTAATCAAAAAAGTGTGGAAAACTAGCGAAAGCTGATACTGTGCAACTTATGGGTTTTTTGCACCCCCTCCTTCTGAAAAGGGCGCTGTTGCTTTGAAATGCATGGAAACTATCAGGCTTCTTGTCGCATTCTTTGAGGATTCATTTTGCTGTGTAAATGACCCCAAAGTTACAGGAGACTATATTTCAATTGAACATTGGAAAGAACATCTTGACAATAAGAGTAGTTTGTCAATGGAGCCAATTGCCTACAGAGATGCTGAGGGGTCTCCTTTTCAGGATGTCTTCAAAAAGATACTGGACAGCTACCTGCTTGTGGTGTTTTAGCTGGAGATCCTGCATTGGGCATGGGGTTGGGCTCCATGGCCCATGAGGCCCCTTTCCAAGTCTAAAATTCTATGGGCCCATCTAAATGGTGAAAATACCCATCATGGAATTCACTGGGACTCCTACCTGTCTAAATGGGATCCAGTGCCAATCCACACTATTCAGAAGGATGGTGGGGCAAAACAACAAAAACAATGCAGTAAAAGCCTTCACAGATTTTTCCCACACTTGAAAAACTGTGAGATGCACATTCCTGCTTGATTGGGCTATCAGACAACAGGGAATTTGAAGTGAAGCACACAAAGCTGATTGGCTGGGTGAGAGTCGGGGCAGGGCCTGCTAGCAGAGCAAGTGCCCACTGCTGCCATGTTGGATTTTCGCCTTAGCCATCACTTGCTAAGGCAATAAAACAGGATTAATATTTTCTGTTTTTCTTTCCTATAAAATTGGGAAATCACTGTATCGCAGCAGCATACCTTGGGACAACTTTTTTTAAAAAATGGTTTTGGTGAAGAACTAACACAAGTAAATCACTTGCAGCCACCATCAGGAATCTGAGGCTTATGGGGGCTTCCAAGGCCATAAAAAACATTTAGTAGACACGTTGCTGCTGCTGCGAGATGCCAATACTACAAGGTACTTTGGATTTCCCCCCTCATGTACATGGACCCTATGTTTCTATAAATTAGACATCAGTTTTCAGGCACTGTAGCTCATTATGAAGGGATTGTGCCTATCAAACTGCAGACATACAGATACAAGAAAAGGGCACAGAGTTTTGTAAGTTACTTTCCAAAAGTAATTTATTACATAGCTTGTTTAAAACCTCTAACATGTTAATCACTACCATTAACATTACAAAAATAATGTAGTAACCCACAATATTACTGTGTATGGAAAAAAAATATTTAGAAATATTTGAAAAAAATGGTCAAAATGTGTTTCTCAAGTTTTGGAAAACTAATGAGAACTCTGGAATTACAAGAATCTTTACAGTTTGAGACTTATTCTGCACAAAATTCACATAGTTGTTGGAGAGAATACAGCATATTTCTGTGCAGAGGTATTATTTTCTCTGAAGAAAATGCTGTACTTTGGGATGTGTTCCATGTAGAAAATTTGCATATTTTGTTTTGTTTTGCCATAGACAGCATTTTCTGTACAGGTGTGTAGAGTGTGTGTGAATTTTGTTCAAAATAAGTCCCAAACTGTGAAACCTGCATAATTGTCAAAGTCTTTCTTGCAGCGAAAAGGAAATCGCTAAAAGTACTTGTTGTGTCCTTCAGAAACAAAATTAGCAAAAATTGAATCCCTAAATGTTATTCATTGTCACTTAGTCTTTTAAATTTTTTGTTACTGCTTAGTATATCTGATTTCATGTTGAGTAAATGTACAGTACAAGAAGGGAAAGCATTCCAGCTCAGCCCTCTCCATTTCAATTTTCAGTCATGCTCTATGTGTGGTGATCAACTTTTGAAAAAGGGGAGCTTGTGTTATGTGGCATGCTCTCCACATAATCAGGAACACTGATTTCCATGGAAAGGGTGAGTAAAACTTACAGCAGAGAGGGCAAGGTAGTGTATTCTTCCCCCTCACATATTTATCCCATATAGATTCAGAACACCTGAATAAGGGTCAAGTGGACCTACTAGAGTCTCTAAATCATGTGTCCTGCCATAAAACAATGGACATGACAGACTCCATTTAAACGAGCAGGGTGTTAAACAGAATGAAGCTGAAATGAGGAGTTACTGAAACAATTATATCTAACCTTGTGGATATTGCTTTTCTTCTGCAGTACTTTCTTGGCTAGTTATAGTGTAATTATAATTGAAGTTTTAAATGGTAGGCAAGGGAGGTTCAGGCCATATCATATAAGTATAATTAGAGACAGGGGTATTTTACATTTAAGAACAACTGCTATCCATTTAACTCTTGGAGTGTTTCCCAGATACAAAATTAGCCTGTATGGAATAAGTTAATTTTGCACACTCACTGGCTGTACAGATCTCAAACACTTATTTTAGAGCATCAGCTCATTTTGAACTTCCAGAGCTTAGAGCAAATTCATACATTAAAATTGCTTTCAGGCAGCTACTTTGGTACCTGACATTACTACTGTAACACATGTATCCAGGATCCCTTCTGAAAAAATGAGCTCAAAATATGGGCAAACAAAGATCACACTATGGAATGAAATAGTGCTGTATACATCAGCTTTTTTTCCATAGACAGAATGGAAAGTGAGAAATCCTCCAACAACGCTTAGAATGACAGAGTTCAGTGGTACAGTGGACACTGTGTTGCATTTCCGAGGTTATAAAGTTCACTGTGAAGCTGAGGCCACAGAGGCTAAATGTATACCACATAATAGATGTCAACACACTTGATAGTACAGTTAATCTTAGCAATACTAATAAAGTAATATAAAATGGAGAGGTCTACACCCCCAGTGTCTATCTAGTGTGGTCTGGGAAACAATTCTGATTTTCATCTATGACATAGTGAAGGGGGAAAGTTCCTAATGTCCCCTAGGCTTCCTCCAATCCAGCTAAGAATCGGAATCCAATGCCTATTCAAGAAAGGCAACCCCAACATGTCCCACTATTATTAGTCTAAAATAATCTTCTGAAGTCCAATGTGAATTTTCAATAGTGAATTCACAAACAGTATGATTTTTATTGTGTTGCATGCACAGTGACTAAGTTTCCAAATGTGACTGGCTGCTCAGAGGTGTCAGTTGCTCAGGGAAAAATATAGTTTGCAGTCCAGGTTCTGTGTAGGAATATAAAGTTGTCAGACTGAGATTAAAACAGTACATATTACCAGGATGAAGTTTGGAAGAGGTTCAGGATATAAAGACCCTTAAAGATTAAGGTCTCAGAGCAAAGACAGCTGAAGAAGATGAAGAGGATGATAGAGACAGAGAATTAGAGTGAGATGTGAGAAATCAGAACAAGGAAATCAGGTGTGTTATGCTAAGTGACAAAAAGTGAATGAGAGAGACAGTTATGCTAAGACAAGTTGATCAATACATATTGATGGTAAAGGAAATGAATGCTACTTCTGGTAGCTGGACCAGAATAGGAAACTTGAAATTGGCAGACTTAATAGACCTTAAGGTAGAAACTACACTTGCCAAATTATACATACCTACAGTTTTTCATTTGTTTCTTTTATGTGTGAATCATCTTTCCATAAGTGAGCCTGTGTGGTATAATGGTATTGATTATGATAGTTGTTGTTATCTACCATCAAGTCAACTTTGACTTACGGCAACTCTAGGAATGAGATCTCTCTAAGTCTCCCTGTCATCAACAACCCTGTTTAGGTCCCAAAACTCAGAGCCATGGCTTCCTTCATTGAGTCTATCCACATCTGTAATGTAATAAATGTAAATCTATAATGTGATAAGGAAATCAGAAGAAGATTATGGGTTTGTCTACACTGGCATGAAATTCCAAATCCTCCTCATAGCCACCATGGATTTTTTTAAAAAAAATCCATGGTGGCCCTGTAAATGCCACACTCACCAGGGCTTCTTCGGATTATCCCACCACGCTTTAATCATAGGTGAACTCACAGCAATGTAAAAGGGCAGTCCAATGCTGAACACATATCCTATATGTCGCATAATTTTTGGCCACAGAGCCGGGGCATTTCCAGCAGTTTGTTTTTTTTTTTCTGTTTGCTTGTGCATGCAAATATATGTTGTCCCAGATTAATGTATTACTGGATAAGTGGAGATATGCATATACAGATACGTACACAATTGGTTTTTTAAAAAAATAAAAATAAAAGCAATAACAACAATCTGTAATCTGATCTTCCTCTTTTCCTACTGATTTCTACCTTACCATGCATTTTTGTCTTTTCATCACATGATATGTCAAAAGCATGATTGTCTCAGTTTAATTATTTTGACTTCTACGAAAAGTTTAATCTTGATTTGCTCTAGAACTCACTTATTTGTCTGTTTAGCAGTCCACAGTATCTGTTGAAATCTTCTCCAGCACCAAATTTCAAATGAGTTGATTTTCTTCCTATCAGCTTTCTTCACTGTCCAGCTTTCACAACCATACATACAAATGGGAAATATGATGGCATGGACAATCTTAACTTTAGTATTCAATGGTATATCTTGTCTATTTCCTTCATAGCTGCCCCTGCCAAGTGCTAGTCTCCATTCTGATTGACTGAGAGGAGGTATGGAAAATCTTTAATTTCATCATTTGCTTTAAAGTGATATAAATAATCTGTGACCATTATTTTTGTTTACTTAATGTTAGACTGTAAACCTGCCTTTGCATTTGCTTCCTTGACTTTCTTCAGTAATCATTCCAAGTCTTTTTTTGAATGTTATGCTACCATTATGATGCCATCTGTATATTTTAAATTGTTGATGTTCCATCCTCCAGTTTTTACACTGCCTTCCTCCAAGACTAATTTTGCTTTATGTACAATGTGTTCAATGTACAAGTTAAAGAGATGGGATAAAATACAGCCTTCCGTATGTGACCCACTTGCCAATTGGAAACCATTCTGTTTCTCTGTATTCTGTCCTGTGGGTGGCCTCTTGTCCTGAGTATAGGTTACATCTCGGGAAAATCAAATGTTGTGACCCACCCATTTCGTTAAGGTTGATACATAGTTTTTCATGATCTACATGATCAAAGGCTTTGCTATATTCAATAAAGCACAGGCTGATTTTCTTTTGAAATTCTTTGGTGCACTCCATTATCCAACTTATGTTTGCAATATGATCCCTAGTGTCTCTTCCTTTCTTGAACCCAGCTTGGACATCTGGAATTTCTCACTCCATATATGGTAAAAGTCTTTGTTGTAGAATTTTGAGCATCACTTTGCTTTCATGGGAACTTAATGCAATGGTCCTGTGGTTACTGCAATCCCTTGGGGATAAGACTGTATACTGAGTGTTTCTGAACTGTGGGCCATTGTTTTGTTTTCACATTTGTTGACAGATTTTAGTTAGAAAGAAAGTAGATTCTATCTCTGTAGACTGAAACAGCTCTATTGGTATTCCATCTCTTCCTGGTGATTTGTTTCTTCCAAGTGCCCTCAGTTCAGCCTACAATCACTTTCTAAAATTGTAGGTTCATCTTCAAATGGTTCTTCCCTGAATGAATCTGCTATCCTTTAATCTCTTTTACATAGTTCTTCAGTGTATTTTTTGCATCATCTTTTTTATTTCTGCTTAGTCATATAATGTGTTCCCCTGCTGATCATAGAGCATCCACACTCTTGATTTAAATGTCTCTTTGATTTCTCAGATTTTGTGGAAGAGGTCTCTTTTTCTTCCTTTGTTGTTGTTGTCATCTTTTATTTCTCTTCATTAATTATTGTATTAGTTCTCCTTGTCCTTGCACACAAGTCATTGAACAGTGGATTCAGGGTTCTGGCTCTGTTAATGTCACCTTTCATTTTTGCTTCTCATCTGTCCTTAACTGCTTAATAAAGAGTTTCATCTGTCATTCATTAAGGTTTCTCTTTCCTTTTGGCTGCAGATAGTGTATTTTCGCATTCCTCTCTGACAATGCCCCTGGCTTCATTTTGACACAATGGTTAGTTTAGTGTTCTTCCTTAGCTGTACTCTAATTTTTGATATTAGTTTTTCATGGTCAGACCCACAAATTCCTTCTGATTATTCTTTTGCAGAGAGAGTGGAGATTATTCTACAATTATTGTATTCTGTTTGATTTTTATATTGGCCATCAAGTGATGTCCATGTATACAATCACTTTTGGGTTGCTTGGAGAATGTATTTGTAATGGCCACACAAAATTCAATCAGCCACTTTCCTGCTTCATTTCTTGATCCTAGGCCAAATTTTCCTACAATCTTTGATTCTGCTCTGTTTCCTACTTTTGCATTCCAATTGCTTATGATTAACAAGAAGTATTGTTTTGGTGTACTGTCAATTCTCTCCTGGGCTCCAGCATAGAATCTTTCAATTTATTCTTCTGCCTCTGTAGTTGGATCATAAACTTGGATTATGGTTAGATTGATGGGTTTTCTCTGACGTCTTATTGATATGATTCGGTCAGAGATTGCATTGTTATCCTTTGACTGCTTTTGCTGTATCTCTTTTCACTATTAATGCCACCCTATTTCTTCGTCGCTTTTCATTTCCTAAGTAACATGCTGTGTAATTGTCTGGCTCAGAATGTCCCATTCCTGGCCAATTTAGCTGCTTATTCTTTCCATTTCTTGTTTTACTATGTCTAGCTTCCCCTGATTCATGCTTCTGAAATGACATGTCCCAATAATATATGTGGTGTAGCTTCATACTTTGCTTTCACCTCTTAGGGCCTTATCACATAAACCCCAGAATTCCACAGGAGGCAGCTGTAGCAGTTAAAGTGAAATAATAGTGGTATAATAGTCTAATGCAATAAAGCACTTAGTACATCAATAGCTGGATGTCCTTTGAGCTTGTGTCTAGTTTTGATTAGCCACAGCCACTCATATTTGTTCTCTGCTATACCCCAGTAGGTCATTGGGTGCCATCCAACCTGGGAGCTTCATCTTCTGGTACTATTTCTTGTTTCATTTTGGATTATCTCATCATAGAGTTTTTGTGGTAAAAGACATTCAAAGGGGGTTTACCATGCCTCCTTCTTCACAGTACTAACAAGCATTAGCTACAGTGCCGCTGCTGTTGTCTCCAAGAGACCCTCCACCAGTGTCACACACACACACACACACACACACACTACTCCTGCTGCCCAGTATTTGTTTGGAACATTTTTTAAAAAAATTATTTTTATGCATCATTTTCCAATCATAAAATGCATCCATTCCAAACATAACATTTTTGACTATAGTTGCACTCTTAAGTCTTCTCCAAACATATATTTTTCAATCATAAAATACATACATTCCAAACATAACGATCTTAACTACAGTTACACTCTTCTATCTTGTCCAAACATACAGTTTCAATCATACACTTTGTTAAAACATTTCCATTCGTATCCCTTATCAAATCCCATTCTCTTGCTTTCCCACCACTTACACTCTTATTCTTAACCTCTAACATCTGGCTTTCTTTCTACCTTCCAGTCCTTTATGTTATCTTCTATATATATTTACCCCTCTTATTCGTTTCTCTTAGATTATCTTATCATGCTACTTTCCTGTTCATTTATATAGTTATCCTATTCTCTTAATCTATTTTTATTTCCACTATTTCTCCCCATTTTTCATTCCATAGCGGATTCAGTACTAGCCATTCCTTTAAGTCCTTATTTGTTTTCCTTTCATCAAGCAAAATCGTCAGTCTGTCCACCTCAAACCTATCATACAGTTTCAATATCTACTCCTTGGTGTTGGGAATCTCCTTTGGTTTCCAATATCTGGCATAAATTATCTGCACAGCTGCGCGCATATAACACAGAATTCTCCAATATTGTTTTTGAACTTGTCTATCAATATTATGAAACATATTTAGTAAATTAATTTCTGATATACATACGAAATTGATCTTGAAAATATTTTCTATTAATTTGTGGATCCTATGCCAATTTTTTTTCCGCATTTTCACATTCCCACCATATATGATAATATGAGCCATTTGCTTTACCGCATTTCCAACAGTGATCTGATATCTTATATATCTTTGATAATTTTAGTGGTTTCAAGTGCCATCTGAACATTAGCTTATACGTGTTCTCCTTTATGGTTAGTACTTCTTGTCAATGACATTGTTTTGATCCAGAGCTTCTCCCATTGTTCGAAAAGTATTTATTTTCCCAAATTTTGGGGCCACTTAACCATATAATTTTAACTTCTTCTTGCTCCAAATCTAACTCTAATATGATCTTATATATCTTGGAGACAGTTTCCCTCTTTTCTCCATCAATTATTTTCAACAAACCCATTTGCTGAGTTTCTATACCCACCAAGTTATTGTTTATTTTGAATTTTTCTAATAACTGTCTGTATAGGAACCAGTGACAGGTTTTATTTTTGTCCTTTAATTCCTCCTGACTTTTCATTACATACCTATCTCCTTCCATTTTCAATATCTCCTTATATGTTAACCAACTACCTCCAAACACATCTTCTTTTTTATAAAAAGCTTCATGGTTTGAAGTCGATAATGGTGTCTATGGGCATAATTTATTTTTATATTTTATCTATGTCCTTAACAAGGACCTTCTAAGATAGTGGTGATTGAATTCACTATGTAATTCTGACTTGTTATGCCATGAGTACACATGCCAACAGAAATGTAGATTAAACTCTTCCAGATTAGGAGTCTAACATTTTTTAGTAACACCCAATCGAAAAGCCATGAGATTCTACATGCATGATAATACTTTTGTAAATCTGGTAAGGCTAATCCACCTCTGTCTATCGAATCTGTTAATGTTTTCCATTGTATCCTAGGCTTTTTATCATTCCAAATGAATTTTGTCAAATCTCTTTTCCATTTTTTAAATATATTGTCATTTATCACAATTGGGATATTCTGGAAAAAGATATAACATCCTTGTCAGGACATTCATTTTGATTGTTGCTATCCTACCCATTAATGAAATATCAATTTTATCCCATTTTACTAAATCCTCTTTTATCTTGGTCCACGTTTTCACATAATTATTTTCAAAAAAGCTCTGAATTGTTTTGTTAACATTATACCTAAATACTTTGTTCATTTCACTATTTTGTATCTCGTTATTTTCTCCATTTCTTGCTCTTCTATTCTCCCCATGTTCTTAGCTATCATTACCGTCTTATCCTTATTAATTTTTAGTCCTGCCACTTTCCCAAAATTTTCGATTGTTTCCATCAAATTGTCTATACTTGCCTTTGGATCATCTAGTATGAATACCAGATAGTCCACAAATGCTTTATATTTGTATTCTTGTGATCTCCATTTTAATCCCCTGATTTGTTGATTTAATCTCAGTTTTCTGGTTAATATTTCTATCACTATTATAAATAATGGTGGAGAAAGAGGACAATCTTATCTTGTCCCTCTTTCTATCTTACATGTTTTTGTCTTCACTCCATTTATTACTATCTGAGCTTCTTGATTTTTATATATCTTCCATATCCAATCCAAGTATTTTTCACCAATATTCATCCTATACAGAACTTCCAGCATGAAATCCCACCTGACATTGTCGAATGCCTTCTCGACTTCTGCAAAGATCAACAATAATTTTTTTTTCATTATGTTTCTCATAAAATTCTAACAGATTTATAATTGTTCTCAAATTATCTTTGGTCTGTCCACCAGGTAGGAATCCGTTTTGGTCTTTGTAGATATAATCCATAAGTATTTTCTTTAATCATTCTGCAAGGATCATAGCAAATATTTTATAGTCTATATTTAATAGGGATATAAGCCTATAACTTGCTGCTAGGATTGGATCTTTACCTTTTTTTGCTATTATAACTATATCCGCAGTTCTCCATGATTCGGGGCATCATTATTTATTTCATTGTATAATTGACTCAATGGATTGACTAAGTCATCTACAAATGTTTTATAATATAAGATAGAGGAGCCATCAGGGCTCGGGGCCTTCCTGATCTTTAACTTACTTATTGCTTCTCTAATTTTGTCTGGCTCCTCAGCAAGAACCTAATTTACATGGGAGACCTACCAGAATCACTGTTGCCATCACCATGGCCTCTTGCCTCACAGGACTATGCAATCCCAGCACCACAGAAAGATAGTGCCATTGGTGAGTTTGATGGTGGACCACAATTCAAATTTCTGCTTAGCCATAGAACCCATTTGGTGGCCCTAGACAAGCTGCACTTTCTCAGCCTTAGAGGAAGGACTTTATCATACCACCCTCCCAAAAGTTAAATTGCTGGCATAATTTGTGCTGTTTTTATGCCAGCAAAAGAACTCTGCATACCACACTTACCTGTAATCCTGGCAAAAGGAAGCCCCAGCAATGAATGGGGAGAGAACAGAGATCAGTTCGCTTCCTCATCTGAAATCTCATGGATTGTTGTAAGAATACCTAGCATGGAAAATTCACCCCTCCCCCAAAAAAATAACACTCAAAAACTTACAAAAAGCATACAAACACATTTTAAAACTTATAGGTAAACCCAGGAGGGTCATAAAAAGAGTGTCAGCTACCTGGATGTCATGATCTCACCCGAAAGTGTTCTGGCTGGTCCAGTCATTCACATTGTAATAACATTTTAAAAAAACAAAAAAACAAGAGGTTTCAAACACTGGCAATACTGGCAAAAAAGTGCCACAGCTGATCTATTGATGGCTTGGGCCATCAATAAAATAGAACAGCTTATGGACAGTACATAAATGCAAAAGAGTGATGTCATCTGATATGTGCACCCTTTTGCATTTATGTGGTGTTGTTATGACACTGTATTTCAAATGCTTGATAAAGTACAAAGGCAAAGGCAAACATTTTCTGAATAAATCTTGCCTAGAAAACCCTATCATAGGTTTGCCATGAGTTGAAAATGACATGAAGTCACACAATGATAACAGCAGTACTAACTACAACAAATTGACTACCAGTTAAATTCTTGTCAAATATTAGGCCTAGCAGTAGGCATCCCAGGGCAGGATTCATGAAAACCTTCAGTTGTTGGTGGACTGCAGTTCCCAGCATTCCTTACTTGCTAGCTATGCTAGCTATAGCTTAAATGCACATAGGAACAACAGCAACATTTTGAGAGTTTGTCCAACAAGGATATCTCCCTAATTTCATTCTTGATCATGGCTGTGAAAGTGACAAAAAGCATAGCGGGCACTACATTTATGCAAAGTTTCAGAAGCATAAATGTAGACATTCATGGAGAATGGGGGCTGATCAGAGTGTTTTGTATTGGGTAATACTGTAGGCATTAGTAAGGTTAACTGGCCTCTGCATTCAGTTAGTAGATCCTTTATCTTAGACAGATCCCCTGTCCAGCTTGTGAGCAGGCTCTTGATCAACTCCAGCTGTTCACAGAAAAGGTTATTCACCTCTTGGGAGTCAATGTTTTTACCGCTGACTTCTTTGCAACTACAGTTAGAAAGCTGTCAAGGGTTGAGAGAATGGAACTGTGGTAGGGATGGAATAAAATTGTCCTTCAAGCTTCCCATCAGGTCAGTCTCTTTGATGTTCCTAGGGCTCCATAATATGTGTAGTAACTTTAAAGTGGGTAATAAAGACACAGAAACAGTTAAAGATTTTCTATACCTTTGTTCAGTAACCAAAATTGAGACTATAGTCAAGAAATCAGAAAATGACTAAGACTTGGAAAGATACCCATGAAAAAACTACATCAGGTATCAAGTGTAAAGATATACCATCTCATATCAAAGTCATAATCATCCAGACCATATCTTTTCTGATTTCTATGTATGGTTGCAAAAGCTGGATATTGACAAAAACTGAGAGGAAGAAAATCAACTCATTTGAAATATAGTGCTGTGGAAGAGCTCTATGGATACCATGGACTGCTAAAAAGACAAAGGAACAGGTCTTAAAGCAAATCAAGCCTGACCATTCAGTGGAACCCAAAATGACTAAACTGAGGCTGTCATACTTTGGACATAATCATGAGGTGGTGAGACTCACTGGAAAAAATGTTAATGCTTGATAAAGTGGAAGGCAGTAGGAAAAGAGGAAGACCACATTGCAGAAAAATAGACTCAATCAAGGAATCCCGGCCCTGAGTTTTCAAGACCTGTGCAGGGCAGTTGATGACCAGAAATCTTGGTGGTCTCTCATTCAAGGTCACCATTAATCAGAGTTGACTTGATGGCAAAAAAACAAACAACACTTGAAAAGAGTAGAATGCTGAACTTTGGTTGTGCCATGCTTTCCTTTTCTATTGTGTGACTCCCTCTGATTTGTTCATATCCTCCTTGTTAGCTAAAAGAGTTCCAGCACTTAGAATCACAGACCATACAACAGATTCTTTATTCTCCAAATTACTCAGATGCCTCTGCATGCTTCAGCACTTAAGCAAAGAAATTAAGCCTTCAGCTTCAGCCTTGAATCTTCCATCATTTCCCACAGTTCCATCTTCCTTGTTAGAGCACCATTGTCATCTATGAAGAGGAAATTACTGGCAAATAAATAAGCACAAAACAGTATTTCAATTGATCTTAATTCAGGTGCTATAGCCTTATCAATGACAGGATATTTATCATCAATGCTATTTGGAACAAATAGCTGTGGATTGAGTTTTGAAAATGGAAACCAGCATATTCTTCAGTTAGCGACATGTAAGTTAACTAACAGGATCTATAAATTCCTTATATATCAAGGCAGTGAGCATGTATGATGCAATAGCTTTAAGCTTCCTAACCTGGAGAATGATAGGAGACCTCCATCCTCTCCACTTGACAGGATCGGACCCCTTGGCTCCTGTTCCTGCCATTTTCACTTATTTTCCTTGGTGTAGAATGTGCCTGGCAGTTGGGGAGGGGTGTATGTGTAACTGTTTGTGTTTTGCTTGAGAGACAAAAAAGAAATAATGATACAGCTGCAATTAATGGTTTTCAAAGCCTGGGAAGAGGGTAGTCACAGTTTAAGGAATGCTTGTGTCAATGGATGATGGATGACCAATGCAACCCACCAGATTTAGTTGATTGTAAAATTCTTTTAGGTTAGAGTGCATCCATTAGGCTCTCATTCACAGCAACAACTGTATTGTATGTTTCGTGGATTTCTGACAATAAAGTTTTCTGATGAACTCTGAAACTGGTGCTCATTGCATCTGGGAATGCTGATAACTGACACCACTTCCCTGCTCTATATTAAGCATGTTGAGTTCATTCTGTCCTGCTTCTGCATGAGTTTGTGTAACATTTTTTAAAGTTGGCATGGAAATATCTATACATTGCTATGTATATTTCTCCTAATATAAACATATTTGTGTGCAGCATTGGCTAATACAGTATACCTATTTTTGCTTGTACGCATTTCTGCAAGTTAAATGCTTTTTCAAAATAAAATAAAATAAATACCAGATGACTTGCCCACTAATTCAATCAGTGTGAACACTGAAGGATAATTGCATTTTTCTGTGCATATTGGGTCAGGAAGAATAAATTAAGTTTGCATTGAAATACAGGCTGGCATCCTGTTAATGACATACACAGAAGTAAATCCAACTTACACCTGCATAAGTAATTAGTATTTGTTCTTGGGGAAGTTGGAATTCTCTACTCTCCTTGCACAATGACTTATCTCCTCCATTTTTTTTAAAAATCCACTTTTAACTTATTGCAGTCTCTGCCCCAATGCAAGCATTCACTAGCCAGTGGAGAGTAGAGCATGGTGAAGAAGCATCAGCTATGTTCCTATAGCTGGACACACAGCATAGAGGTATCCTCCACAATCTTCCAGAGGATGATGCCATTGCTGTGTGTCCAGCTACAGGAACTTAGATTCCTTTTATCTGCTACAACCCAGCCAACTCTCAATCAACTAGTAAGGACTTTTTCAAATGGAGTAAAACAAAACCCAAGGAGGTCGGGAGAAGAACGGGGCTGTCACACTTACAGAACCCTGTTTCAGATGATGCCATCCTCATCCTGACCTCCTCCCGACCTTCCCCTGTGCTGCAGGTGCCACTTTTTATTGACGGAGGTTTTCCGTCAATAAAAAGTGGCACCCACAGCACAGAGGAAGCATGTGAAAAGGTCCAGAGGATGACAGCAGCATCTGAAATGGGGCTCTGTATGCATGACAGCCCTGTTCTTCTCCCGACCTTCTCGGTTGTTTTTTTTTACCCCATTTGAAAAAGTCCTAAATGGCCTTGGGGAGGGGGGAAGGGGTACAGCTATAAAAAGTGGGTTTTCAGGAGGTGGGAGAGAAAACATGGCATACATATGCCTTGTAAACTTTATGCTGCATCTCCCTGATTCAGGGTCTTGACCATTAACTGAATGAATTATCCCTCTGCTGCTAATTCTGGCACAACACTTGTTCTTTAGATGCCTAAATCTGGCCTGTTGCCCTGTGAAGTTCAGGAACCAGGAACTCACTTCTTCATGCACAGTTTTGCAGTTTTCCACTCCCAGCCAATCTCTAAAGGACATAAAAGATCCATGCCTGATCAGACCACATCCTATCAAATGAGATAAATCAGGGGTGCTCACAACTGAATTGGCATTTGTACAAGAGTCAAGAAAGCTATTTCATGATCAACTCCTCTCCCAAGTCCTAGATGGTTGAATGTTACCTTTCCAACTTAGCAGTTTGATTAGAAGGGGCAAAATTTGGGGAACAGGTGTTAGAGAACAGAAATTCATAAGATGAATTTAGAATGTGTATGTGTACATAAAGTTCAGCCCTCCAATTTGCCTGGACTACTCTTTTTCTGGCCAGGAGTGGCATTGCAAATTTAAAATAAAGTGTGTGCATGCACACACCTCATACTGTTTAACATTAAAAAAGTACTTGAGAACCTGACAACTTCCACGGCTCTTTCAAACCACACAATTATAACACTATGATTCCATATATTTTTTTGGCCCTTCTGGAAATCCTCTCATATTATTCTTTATTTACATAAACTTACGAAAAACAAAAGAAATATCTCAATCTTTAGGTATGCAAGTACAGTTGTCCCTCCACATTCATGGATTTGACATTCACGGATTTGAGTATTCACGGCTTGAAAAATATTCTTAAAAAAATAACAATCCTAATAGCAAACCTTGATTTTGCCATCTTATATAAGGGACACCATTTTGCTCTGCCATTGCATATAATGGGACTTGAGTATTCACGGATTTGGGTATTCACGGGGGGTCCTGGAACCAAACCCCAGCGAATGTGAAGGGACAACTGTAGTTACATAAATAGAGTCAAAACTGTTATCGCGTCATAATAGTAATACAATACTCCGCTGTACTCATTTATCTGCTAATTTAAATACAGTACATTCATTGTGCGTGGTATTTAATTAACAATCAATAATTACATGTTCCTAAGCACACCTTTTATACCTTACACTTATACTTATTACATTACACTTATTACCTTGCACTTATTACAGTACACTTATTACATATTGTACATTCTCTTCTTTCCTTTTCTTTTTATTCCATCCTCTACATCTGACCTCCTCTGATTTATTGACCTAAAGCTTTTCTCTTCTTTAAGAATCTTTAATTTCCTCCTCTTCCTTAATACAATGTATATTCTTCTACTTCCCTTATCACCTCTATAGCCGCTAAAGTTCCACACGTACTTTTGCCATTCCTCTGTTATTAACTTTCTTTGGTTCCTCCTTTTTCTTCTCCCCCCCCCTTTCCTTTCTTTCCTCTGGGTAAGAGCATATATTTAACCTCACGCTACATTTACGTTACATTTACATTACATTATATTAGATATCCTTTTTCCACGTTTCCCCAAGTATTCCAATACCAGCTTCCATTCATTATTCAATTCTGTTATTTTACCTTCGTTTTATCATTCGCGATAATTTATCGTTATTTTTCATTTCTGTCAATTTATCTAGCCAACTTTCAATCTCCAGAGCTTCTTTCCTCTTCCAATAGGCTGCTATTTTAAGTCTTGCCGCCATAACTAAATATAGCAAGACAGTCCAGTATTCTTTTTCCAGTTGTATAAGCATGATCGCACACCCAGTAAAGCGGCACAGAAAAAGTATGAACTTTAAAAAAAAAAAAACAGGAAATAATTCTTCTGCACCTGTTTCTTTAAGAGACAAAAAGGGGAAAAGGGAGGGAGATTTTCTGAACTCTAATCACTTGTGGTCACCTTTTCAGTTTTGGGGATGAAAACTGCTAATTATTCCACTCCAATCTTTCTAATCAGCCGTTGACACAATTGGGCACTCCAGTGAAAGGGAGGTAAGTCACTATATTTTGTTTAAAATTCTCCCGTGTACCTGACCCCTTGGTTTAAAACTATCCTCAGTTCTCTCTATATTTTATGCATTGGGGGAAAATATGTTTTGTTTAAACTGTAATTAGTGAAAACAGGCCAGGATCCCACTTGGTTCATAGTTTGAACAAATGATGGCCTTCCACATTTGGAATCACAGAAAATAGGTTTTAAAAAAGCTCTGTTTTCCTCCTTGCAGCTGCAAAAGAAGAGGAGATGATGGGAAGGAGAGCAGTTTCAGAGGGCTTGTGTTGTTTGCATCAGAACAACAGCAATAAACAGGATTAACTGATAGTGAATATTCTTGCAATCAAATCATTCTTTCTATCTAGGAATAATTTCTATCTTGAAGCTTGGAGATTATCAGATGGGCTTAATACCCTGGAACAGGGACACAACAGGATCAAGAAAGGGATTCCCTTTCAGATGACATTGTCCCTGTCCTCTTCCGCACCCGTGCTGCCTCCATTCAGTCCCCGGTTGTTGTTTTTTAATTCATGGGAAAAGTCATTAATAGATCACCCATTCCATTTCTGTAATGGAATCACAGGTGTGCAAACCACTGCCCCATTATACTGGCATGTTCTAGGAGGTCCGTGCCGAACACCTCAGACTATGACTGGACATCCAGGTAAGTGACAGCCTTTTTTGTATCCTCCTCGGGTTACTTAGGGTTTTTTAAGGATGTTTTTGTGCTTTGCTTTATTTTTGAGTCTTGTTTTTTTATTTTTAAATTCCCCACACGATGCTGGATCCCTGTAAGGTCCTGAAAGGTGCATAAAGAACACGTGCAATGCCAATCAGGACATCCAAGTAAGTACCAGCCTTTTTTTTACCCTCCCCTCTTTACTTTTTTTTTTTTAGTGTGTCTATGTACTTGTTTTAATTTTTTGACGATTGGTTTTATTTTTATTTTATGTTTCCTGTGTGATCGTCCTCTTGTGGGATTTCTACACCAGGAAGTGAATTGAGTTCTGTGAGAGCTCCATTCATACCTGGGCTGCCAGAGGGGGGGAGCAGTTTCTGTTCTGGGAAAAAGGTAAGTGTCTGGAATTTTTTTTTAAAAAACTGCAACAGGCGCGAGAGCAGGGAAGGAATTAGAAGGCAAGACAAGGACTTTTTTTGGACCCATGTGATAATCTCCCTTGTCTACACTGGGGGTAACAATCTGGATAAAATTTGAACTACTTTGGCCCAGAGCTATGGCCCTTAATTATTTTGGAATAGAGTTTCCATGGTTTATTTCTGGGCTGTGAGGCCGTGTTCTGGAATAGTTTCTTTCTGACGTTTGACCTGCATTTGTGGCTGGCATCCCCAGAGAATTCTCTGAGGATGCCAGCCACAGATGCAGGGGAAACGTCAGAAAGAAACTATTCCAGAACACGGCCTCACAGCCCAGAAAAAAACCAAGGGAACTCTATGGATGCTGGCCGTGAAAGCCTTAGACGTCATATTTTGGAATACACTGGGACAGGTTTAAGTGCCACACCTTACCTGTCCTAAGCCCAAATATGCATCACTTGTCAGTGGGCTTATCTACAGAATAATTCATTCCCATTTTTACACCGAGTGAAGCTGTGAGTCTGCTGCCACTGCTAGAAAAACACCTCTCTGGTGCCACTGCCACTGTTGTGGGCCAGAAGAGCAACAGGACTCTGCCTTTCCAGTGCATAATCTCCTGCTCTGGTGTCAGACGGAGCAGCCAGCACCACCATCGCAAAGCTGGCTGCCTGTTCTGACCTCATAGAGAGCAACTAGTGCTGGGGCTCTGCTTTCTCAGAATGCAATAGCTCTCTTTGATGATAGGATTTTCCAGCTCCACCATTGCAAGGCTGGCCATCTGTTCTGATCACACAGAGGGAAACTGCTCCATGACTAGCTCGGGCACTAGTCACTCTCTCTGAAATGTGTTCAGAGGAGGGTGAACAAAATGGTGGGCAGTCTGGAAGCCATGCCCTATGTGGAGCAGCTTAGGGAGCTGGATACATTTAGCCTGGAGAAGAGAAGATCAAGAGGAGACATGATAGCCATGTTTAAATATTTTAAGGGATATCAAACTGAGGATTCAGCAAGCTTGTTTTCTGCTGCTCCAGAGACTAGGAAATGGAGCAATAGAGTCAAAATACATGAAAAAAAGATTCCACCTAAACGTTAGGAAGAACTTCCTGAGAGTAAGAGCTAAATGGCAATGGAATGCACTGCCTTGGAGTGTAATGGAGTCTCCTTCTTTGGAGGTTTTTAAACAGAGGCTGGATGACCTTCTGTCAGGAATGCTTTGATTGTTTATTTCTGCATGGCAGGGGGTTGGACTAAATGGCCCTTGTGGTCTCTTCCAACTCTATGATTCTATTATTCTATGAAGTCAGAACAACTGGCCAGCCTTGTGATGACAGGGCTGGCCATTCCTTCTGACCTCAGAGCAGGCAATTATGTGCCAGAAAAGCAGAGGCCTCATGCTAGTAGTCTCCCTGAGGTCAGCATGTGTGGCCAGAATCATGATGATGGGGCTGAACACTCCTTCTGACCTCAGAGAGAGTGAGGGCTCTGCTTTTGGAATGAAGAAGTGGAGTTGAGGAGAGAAAAAATTGTGGCACCTCAGACAGCATTTCTTTTTTCTCTCCTCCTCACCTCCCAAATCCAGGGCAGCATTGTTCACACTCATTTTCTCCAGAGTATCAAACAAACTCCGGAGAAAACTGCAACTTTTCTAAATCCCAGATTAAGGTGGTATTCCCTGAGTATGGTGTGAATAGGGCCGTATGGTGTATAGACTAATCGCACCAGATTTGGGGAAAGGGCTCTGCATAATGTGGCCTTATCAGGCCAGCTTTGAGAACAGTTCGAGTTTTTTCAATAGTGTAGATAAGGCCTTGATCTCTTACACATACATAGCCAGTTTGAGTCCACAACTGCAATAAAAAAACAATACATTTATACCAAATTAATTGGGCTCAATTTTTAAAATAAATATAGCACAGGAAAACAACACAACTATTAGCAGCTGTGCTAGAACTGTTTTTAGCAGGGACCCCCTGCCCCATCTTGCTTAATTAAGAATGGTAACCTGTCCCTTCCTCAGCCAAAATCAGTATTTTTGATACTTCTATCCCATCAACCACATTTTTGGTAATGGAGGGACCTTCTCCACTTCCATCACCTAATTCTAATTCTGTATTCTCAAGAGTATGTAAAAGAGGGAAACCTCATGTGAGTTGCTTTTCTCTTGTGTTCTAAATAATTGAGGGCAGGTCTAAAGAATCATCCTTACCTTTCTAGTGAATCCAGGTGGTCACCAACATTTACTTCCCTAGTGTTGTTACTGGACCTACTTGGCAGCAAAGAAAAAACTACCTGACATCAAAGTATCTGAGTACTTCTACGTTGTAGAACTGGTGGGCTAAGAACAATGATCAAAGAGCCCAGCAAGAGACAAGTGTCAGGGGCATGTCCTTCCTATCCCCTCACTGGTTGATATATTACTGCTACATACCCTACACACAAGGGTCTTTGCCATCACCAACACAAAGGCTGACCATGGTGTTACCTTGGCTCCAAACACCACTTAGACTCAGGAAAAGGGCTGGAAGCCTGTTCAGTTATGCAAAGCTAAATGTAACATGTTTCATATGCTGAGAGAACACAGTTGTGAATTATAATAACAATTACTTTGACATTGTTGAATTTTTTTTCTTCGGGCACAGGAAAATTAGTCTAATATACAAAAAGAACAAGGAAAGCTTTTTCAGAATTCCAACAGTACTTCCATATATTTAAATTACAAGTCCCAAACGAATTCTGATTGTCAGTTTGTACACTGCTCTCTCTTTATATGTATGTCTTTTTAAGAAACATCTATTTTGAAAGACTAACTGTACTGTGTTCTTAATTCATATTTTCTTTCAAAACGTAATTTCATACAAAATTCAGATGCACAGCATTAGTTAATGACTACCAAAGGATCTTTTCAAGTTAATCCCTGTCTTAAAATATATTGGGAACCTTTACTGGTGTTTACTCTGGTGTTTTGAAGTCCAATCACTTATGCAAACTTCTACAATCCTCAGACTCAGTTTGAATTAATTGGTATGTATTAAAAAATCAAACACATTATAAACAACTAGGAAAATGCCCACCAACTGGTCCAAGTATATATAAATAATTCTATGACTTTCCTCCCCCTCCAGGCTTGGCATTGTAGTGAGATGATGATAGTGGTTCTGGTGGTGACAAAGGACACTATTCTAGATCAATTACTTAGCTCTGTAACCACAGACTTTATCAGACACTGCAAAAACCATGTCACAAGGACACAATGATAACACAAAAGGACAACATTCTCAGACAACATCATTGTTTCACTGGGATATAGTGTGGGTGTGAAAAAGGCATCACTTTTTGTTAATGTCTTTGCCTATCAATAAAAAAGTGACACCTCATTTGTGCTAGCGCTACGCCACAGCAACGGCTGAATGACAAGGACGTCTGATAATTTCACCCTTTGTGTTGTCATTGCATCCTAAATGACACCATTTTTAGCGCTATGTACCTCATCTGATAAAGTCCTACCTTAATGATGTAGTTAAGTAGCATCTTCCATTTTGACACACCCTCAGAATCCAGGTTTTCTGGGTGGTAGCTACTGCAAGTGACAAGGGGCTGTTCTCCTGGTGATCATAAAGCAGCTGACTGATGTTTCTACCACCCACATCCCCATGAGCAATATTTGGTGGAACAATCAGAAGCTGGATCTCTGTCATAATTCCCCCTTGCACTGGAAATTGCTCATGGGAAGGGGATGGAAATATCAGTCAGCTGCATCCTGATTGCTGTTGGTCACAGCAGCTGCTGCCTGGTTGGTAAGTCCAGATTGGTGGAATTTCACAATACCCATCTGTTCCCTACACTATTGAATACATAGGGCTCATGTATAAGAATCAGTCAAAAATGTTGATCCTAGGTCATGCAACTTCACACAGTTTGAGCTTCTGCTGTGTGGGTGTAGGCATCATTCTAGAGATTTATGTCATCCAAATGAATGCAACTGCAGAAGTCAAAAGACAAAACGAGGACTATAATTCCTGGGATCATTCTGAACTACTTTTGAAAGGCTTCTTCTACTGAAATGCTTGTTTTGCCCATTTGTGATTGCCCATGAAAGGCTTCTACTAATGAACTCTTTCAAAAAGTTTTTTCTACTTAAAGGCTTGCCTTGGAAGATTTTCAGAGATCATTGGATACATGGACTGATGTATCAAAGATACACCTTTTGCAGCATGGAAAAGATTGCCACACAGGTGCTAAAGATGAGGAACTGATCAGAACAAAGAGGTTGCAGTCTAAGGTCCTGTCCAAATGGTGAAAATAATCCAAATGGAAATTGCATGGAAGCTTCTCAAAAGAAGGTTGTGGGAAAAGGTCTGTTTAAAAGCTTGGAGACCAGCTTGCTGAACTGGAGTAGAGATCTCTGGATCGTTAGGGACAAGATTTGGACTCTAGCCCTTTACTTGCAAGATAAACTACAACACTGTGGTGGTGGCAGTGATTGGGCCACAGGGAGGCCAGGCAGAGGGCCAAACCACCCATAGAAACAATAACCAAGACGGCACAGTGGCAGTCGCAGCAGCAGCAAAACCGGGGAGAATTTGGGTGGGAACACCTTCTCCCAGCAACATGACGGCAGCAGAAATGACTGGGCTGCAGGGAGGCCAGGTGGAGGCCCAACCTGCCCAGAGAAGGACCATTCAAGATGGCACAGCAGCAGTCATGGCAGCAGTGCAGCCAGGGAGAACTTGGGTGGATATAGAACCCCACCCAGGAACATCTCTCCTAGCAGCGTGGCAGCAGAAGCAATGACTGGGCCACAGGAAGGACAGGTGGAAGCCTAATCCACCCAGAAAAAAAAACCATCTAAAGCACCATTAAACCCCTTTGTTGAGGTGGCTATAAGAACCTAGGATGGGAACACAGCTGGATCTTTTGCCATTTTCATTATCTATGGGGGCTGGGAATGATCTGGGAATGGGAATTGAGGTTGTGCAGGCGAAGGGAAGGTATGGCGGTAACAGAGTGAAGAGTAGTTACAAAAGAAGGCAGGATCAATGCTTAATATCTATTCTACCTTCAGTTCACTCTGGTATCTAGAATAAATTGGAGAGTGCACCAGCCATTCCACAGACCCTCACTCTGCTCCTTTGCAATGCCAAGTTGGTTAAAAACAAGACTCATGTCATCCATGACCTTTTATTGGATGAGGCTGCCAACCTGGCATGCTTTACGGAGACCTGGCTGGGAGAGGCCAGTGCTGTGACTTCGGCGCAGGCACTCCCGGCCGGGTACTCAGTCAGTGAGTAGGTAAGGAAAAGTGGACGGGGGAGTGGAGTGGCTCTGGTTCATAAAAACAATCTATCCTTGACCTGGAAGCCTATCCGGAACATAGTCCACATGGAGTGTATGTACCTAAGCCTGAGGACCAGGGATAGTTTAGGAATTCTGTTAGTATACCAGCCACCCCGTTGTCTAACAGACTCCCTAACTGAGCTGACACAGTTGGTCTCAGAGTTGCTGCTGGAGTCGCCCAGACTTTTAGTTCTGGGTGACTTCAACATCCCACTCGAGACCAGCTTGCTAAATTTAACTGGTGTAGCTCGGGAGTTCATGGAATCCATGACAAACATGGGCCTACCCCAATTGGTTGTCGGGCTTACTCACTGTGCAGGTCATACCCTCAATGCGGCCCTTAGTACGGAACAGGAACATCCATGGGCGAAGGTTATTAAAACCTCTGCATTGTCATGGACAGATAATTTCCTGGTCAAGATGGAGCTAAGAGCCACTGTCTGCCCCACCGGGGGGTGGCAGACCTATTAGAATGGTCCACCCTTGAAGGCTAATGGAACCATTGGATTCCAGAAAGCCTTGGAGGGTTTAATGGTTGGTAACACCAGTGATTCTGCCGAAGCTTTGGTTAATATTTGGAACACTGACCTCACCAAGGCTATTGACATAATCATTCCCAGACATCTTCTCCAGCCTGCTCCTAACCGTAAGCCCTGGTATTCAGATGAGTTTAGGAAGATGAAGCAGGCTGAACAATGACTAGAGTGCACCTGGCAGAAGACTCGACTCTTACCTGACAAGACTCATCATAGGAATTTTCTTGATTCCTATTGAGAGGTGATAGTGCAGTGCAGAAGTCTTTTTCCTCTGCATGTATTGCGTCTGCAGAGTCCTGTCCAGCGGAATTATTTAGGGTACTGGGGGAGCTGATGCAGGTTCCACCTGCGAAGAACCCCTTACTTAACCCAACAATGGCCTGCTGTGATGCATTCAATATCCACTTTGCAGATAAAATCTCTCAGATAAGAGCTGACTTAGATGCCAGTGTTATGACAGAATCTATAGACGAGGTGTCCAGCAACTCCGTTGCTGAAATTTTATTGGATCAGTTTCAATGTGTGAGTACCGATAACATGGATAAGCTCCTTGGTAGGGTGAGGAATACAACCTGTCTGCTCAATCCTTGTCCATCATGGCTGGCCACCCAAGGGGGTGATGCATTGAGAGTACTCCTTTGGGACATTATCAGTGCGTCTTTCAGGGAGGAGTCTGTTCCATCCTGTCTGAAGGAAGCGGCGGTTAAGCCACTAATGAAAAAGCCTTCCCTGGACCCCTTGGAGAGGAATAACTATAGGCCAGTCTCCTTGCTCCCTTTTTTAAGCAAGGTGATTGAGAGGGCAGTCGTTTCTCAACTCCAATCTGTCTTGGATGAAAACGGTTATCTAGATCCATTTCAAACTGCTTTAGGATGGGATATGGAGTTGAGACTGCCATGGTTGCTCCAGCTGATGACATTCGCTTGGGGATAGACAGGGGTAGTGTGACCCTGTTGGTGTTCCTGAACCTCTCAGTGGCCTATTCATACAATAGATCATTCCATCCTCTTGGATTACCTGAGAGGGTTAGGAACTAGAGGTACTGCCTTGCAGTGGTTCCGTTCCTTCCTCTCAGGCAGTCCCAGAGGATGAGGCTCAGGGACAGTTGCTCTACTAGAAGAGAGCTTAATTGTGGCATCCCTCAAGGCACCACCCTGTCCCCGATGCTATTTAACATCTGTATGAAGCCGCAGGGAGAGATTATTCGGAGGCATGGAGTGTGGTGTCATCAATATGCTGATGACACCCAGATATATTTCTCCATTTCTCACTCATCAGCTTCAACTTCAGATGGAGTCTGTCCTCTCAATGATTGTCTTAGGGCAGTAATGGACTGGATGAGGAAAAACAAATTGAGACTGAATCCAGACAAAATGGAGGTACTAATAGTAACGGACTCAAAACCAGGTCTGGGAATACAACTTCCAATCCTGGATGGAACTGCACTCTCCTCCAAGGACTGTGTTCGCAGTCTGGAGGTGCTCCTGGACCCATTGCTCCAGATGTCTTATCAGGTAAATGTGACGGTCAGAAGTGCCGGTTATCAACTTCAGCTGATACGCCAGATGTGCCCTTTCCTGGAAATCAGGGACTTCAAAGCTATGGTACATGTGCTGGTAACCTCCTGTCTTGACTTCTGTAATGCGCTCTACATGGGGCTACCCTTGTGCTTGACTCGGAAACTTCAACTAGTTCAGAACATGGCAGCCAGGTTGATTTCTGGTGTTTCCAGAAGAGAGCATATAACCACTGTGTTAAAAGCTCTTCACTGGCTTCCTATTAGTTTCCAGGCACAATACAAGGTGTTGGTTATGACCTTTAAAGCCCTACATGGCTTGGGTCCAACATACCTCCAGGACCGCCTCCTCCCGAACGATCCTCACCACGCACTTCAGTCCTCTGGGAGGAATCTCTTACAGCCTATGAAAACAAGGCTGTCGGTGACCTCCCAGAGGGCATTCTCTGCTGCTGCTCCCAGATTATGGAATGGCCTGCTGGATGAGATCTGTCTTATTATCGCCTTAGACAGCTTCAAGAAAGCTGTCAAGATGGATCTTTTTTGGCAGGCCTTTACTGAAGAGCTATCCTGGCCCGAAGATTCATCTGTCTTTTCCCTTGAGCTGCCATTGAATCATTCCATTTTTTTCCCCTCGCCTTTTAATTATTGTATGTTTTTAATCCTTTCTAATTTAATATTGTTTTAAGGGGTGGGTGGGTTTGGGTACTGATGTAATTATGGAGTTTTTATACTGTAAGCTGCCCCAATTGCATTGCAGAGGGATGGGATAGAAATAAAAAATATTATTATTATTCTCTGTCTTTTCTTCGCAAACGAAAATTCAGGAAGGACTCATCCCACGCTTACTGCAAGCGCGCTGATGACTAAAAAGGCCAATCCGAGATGAACAAGTCCGGTTGCAGAAAGCACAGCAGAAGATCTCCTTGGGTGATGTTTCCAGGTTGTGATTCTTTCTGCGTTGACATTTCTCTTCAAGACTTGGACTTCCAGCAGGGGGAGCGAGGACATCGGACAGGCTCTAACGGGGTTCTGTGGGGACCTGTTGTTCAGAAGCAGCAAAGGGGGGTATGATCAAAGGACCACCCCAACTACATGCCTGGAAAGGTATGTTAATATTGGGGCTCGCAGTAGCTGTCTAAATTGGATCTTGGGTGTAAAAAGGGAAGATTCCCACCCTCAAGTACAAGTTGGCAGGCTGAGCAGCCACTGCTGCTTCTGAAGCCTTAAGGCATTAGTCCTCATTTCTCCACCCTACTTTTGTGCGTGACATTGTTAAATAATACAAATGTGGTGGAAATAACCCAAAGAAGTCAACTTTACCTTCAACAGTTGGCTCTCATCTAGAGTTTATTAATGAAAAGCCTCTGGTCAGAGGAAAGTGCTTGTATAGTGGATATTTATAAGCTTTCTCCTCTTCCAAGTTTCCTTTTCTTGTAACAGGAAATAAAATAACAGGCTGGTATATTAAGCGATATTGTTCAAAACAGGATAGAGATAAAAGGGAAAAGGGGAAGATAAAGGGTGATAAAATAAAACAATAAAATAAAGGGAAAAAGTAATAGAACTGCGTCATGGCTTGCTAATTAACTGCAAACAGCTGTGGGAAAGAGAAAGAGGAGGAGAAGGAACGGACAAGGAGGATAAGAGGAAGCAAAAATCTGGAGTGGAGTGGAGAAGGGAGGAGAGTGCTGTGACTGAGAGAAGGTTCCAAATCATGGACTGGATTATAACTGTGAACTGTGAACTGGATTATAAGCATTGTGGAGTACACTGAGTGGGAAGTGGAGAGACCACTTGGTACACAAGCTTTATATGTACAAAAGCACTGATTGCCACAGAGACTTCGGCATCCAGGTTTAAAGCTGAGTCCAGGAGTACACTCAAACTGTGAATTTGTGTCTTCAGGGGGAGTGCAATCCCACCTAATACAGGCTGAATCTCGAGTCCCTGATCAACCTTTCGATTGACCAGGAGCACCTCTGTCTTTTCTGGATTAAGTTTCAATGTCAGTCTCTCCTCACTGCCACCCCTGCCCTGCCTAGTGTTCTCTTCTCCAAATTGAGGGTATGCAGTTCCACCAGCCATAGGGCTGGAACGAAGAGAGTGAAACGGAGTAGACGGAGGCTGGTGAGAGTGGCGGAGTGACAGAGGCAGACGGAAGGATCTAAGAGTGTGGGATATAGCAGACGGAGGCTGGGGGGAGCGGTGGAGTGACGGGGGCAGACGGAGAGTGCTGGGAGTTTGGGATGGAGCAGACGGAGCAGACGGAGGCTGGTGCGAGCTGAGAAGTGACGGAGGCAGACGGAGAGTGCTGGGAGCGTGGGACGGAGCAGACGGAGGCTGGGGAGAGCGGAGGAGTGACGGGGCAGATGGAGAGTGCTGGGAGCATGAGACGGAGCAGACGGAGGCTGGGGAGAGCGGAGGAGTGACGGGGGCAGACAGACAATGCTGGGAGTATTGGACGGAGCAGACGGAGGCTGGTGAGAGCGGAGGAGTGACGGAGGCAGACGGAGAGTGCTGGGAGTATTGGACGGAGCAGACGGAGGCTGGTGAGAGCGGAGGAGTGACGGAGGCAGACAGAGAGTGCTGGGAGCATCAGATGGAGCAGACAGAGGCTGGTGATAACGGAGGAGTGATAGGGGCAGACGGAAAGAGTTGAGAGTGTGACTAACAGCTCCGGGACTAAGATTAAGACTTCGATAGAAGACCAACTAAAATAACATAACAAAACAAAACAAAACAAAAACCTTCAACTTAAAATATCAACAATAATAAATATATTTATATAAAGAACTTTATATATATATATATATATATATATATTTAAAAAAAGAGGTTAAGGAATGGTACTATATTAAAAGCAAAGGGATCTGTATGTTGATTGGTATGTATAAGATCATTATTAAGGTTTAAGTGACCCCATAGTTACGGGAAATTTGTTTAAGGAAGTATAAAGATAAGGAAGCATTGATTATAAAGAAATATCATTATAGGCACATTCAGTAGACTCATAAGTATATAGTATAAGTATATAGATCCATGGATGGCCTCTGGTTTGAGACCAAGGGCATACACTACCTCCCAAGTGTCAACAGTAAGAAGAACTTCTATAGACATGCCGCCCAAACAAACAGATATAAATGTCCAGATCTTGGAAGAACTTAAATCTTTTAAATGAGAGATAAAGGAAGAAATTAGGAATCTGAAAAAAGATATCAAGGTATATTTTGACAGAATAGAGAAGAAGCTGGATAAAATGACAACGGAGATAAAAGAAATTAAAGGGGAGGTAGAAAATGTGAAGAATAGAACTACAAATTTAGAAAATGAAACATCAATTATGAGGAAAGATTTGGATAGTGTAAAACAGACCAACCTCTCCCAAGAGATAAGATATAGAGAGAAATGTGTTAAGCTGAGAGGCCTACCGGAAATAATGTATGAAAATTTACAAGAAAGACTAATACCGGCGTTGGCAAACTACATGGAAGAACCAGAAGGGGTTTTGGAAAGTGAGATTGACAGGTTGTTTAGAGCCAGCTCAGTAATTGCAAAAGAAAAGAAACTGCCTAGGGACATTGTAATCTCCTTTACGAGGATGAGGTATAGAGAGAAAATCATCCAAACAAACTATATGCGAAAATTAATGATTGAGGGACAAGAGATTCAGATATATAAAGATATTCCAGCAGAGGTTCTTAAAAGATGATATGAGTATAAACATCTCACTCAAAAACTGACAAGGCTGGGCGTGAATTTCAGATGGGACAAAATAGAGGGAATCTCCTTCACATATAAGCAGAAAAGATATAGAATAAACTCAACTGATAAAGTAAAAGAAATGATGAGTAGACTTGAAGAGGATGAAAAGAAGGATGAAGATAGGAGAAAGAGGAAAAGACACAGAGAAGGGGGAAGGCAACATCCAAAAAATAGTGAGAAAGCAGAAGATCTAGAAGACAAAGAGGAGAGCGATAATAGCTCAGAGGAAGGGAAAGAATTATCACAACAAGAACTTGATAAAGAAGGTGATAAGGAGGAGGAGGAAAAAAATGGGAAAGCTGAAGGAGGAAATGAAGAAGAGGATGAGGAGGAATAGAAATGACATTAAACATAATATCATGGAATGTGAAGGGCCTCAATACGTCAATCAAAAGACGGAAAGTATATCATTATTTGGAAAAAAACAAGGCAGACCTAACTTGTTCCAGGAAGTTAGAATACGCCAAAGTGAGAGCAAATATCTTAAAAAATTTAAATTAGGCCAAGAATTTGTGTCTCTATCACCTAAGAAAAAAAAGGGGGTGGTAATATATGTAAATAAAAAATATGAAGTAAAGCAAATACTTAACAATAATGAAGGGCACCTGGTTGGAATAGAGTTAAATTTGAATAATGAAAAAATATACATAATTGCAATCTATGGACCATTAGAGAGAAAAGAAAGATTCTACAGGGAACTACATATGCAGATGACCAAATTTGAAAAAGGGCTGATAATCTTAACTGGAGATTTTAACGGCGTGTTAGATGCAAGAAGAGACAGATCGGGAGAAGATACGAGGAAGAACCAGGGCAAACTTCCTAAGGTATGCCTAGACTTAATGGAAGAATTCCAACTAGCAGATTTATGGACGACCAAGTATTCGATGGAGAAAGGATATACATACTACTCGGAAGCCCACAAGACGATGTCTAGGATTGACATGTTTTGGACATCAAAGACCTTGCTGTCGAGGATAAAGGAGATGGTGATAATGCCGAAAGTGATATCTGACCACAATCCGATAAACCTGAAAATGACACTTTTCAAAAGAGAATACTCTTGGAGGTTTAAAGAGGACCTAATGAAGGATGAAGAGTTCGTGGTAAAAATGAAAAGAAGGATAAGTCAATTCTTCAAGGAAAATAAAAAAAAGCCATAAAAATGAAAATAGTGTGGGATGCCTTTAAAGCCACTATTAGAGGGATACTCTTGCAAAAGGGCGCAGAAAAAGCTAGAGCTCGGAAGAATAGAGATCAGGGGCTCCTACAAAAATTGAAGGAAAAAGAACAGAGACTGAGAGAAAGACCGCAAAACAAAGTACTAATAAAAGAAATAGAATTGATAAAAAGATCTATTAATACAACGATGGTAGAAGAAATTGGAGAGAAGATGAAAAAAATAAAGCAGCGGACATTTGAACAACCTAACAAGACGGGGAGATGGTTATCCTATAGACTGAAAAAGGAGAAAGATAAGAAGATGATTAATGAAATAAGAGTGGAAGGAGAAGTCTTAACGCTCCAGGAGGATATTAAGAAGGCCTTTGTAAATTACTATGCTTCATTATATAAAGAAGAAAAACAGGGAGAAGCGTGGGTTAATAAGATGAATAATTATATAAAAGACCATGAGCTGAAACTTTCCCAGCCCTTTTCTATGGGAGAACTAACCAAGGCAATGCAGGATTTAAAAAGGGGCAAGGCGCCGGGACCAGATGGTTTTACGGATACATTTTATAAGATGTTTGAGCAAGAAATAGCAAGCCACCTTCTAGAAACGATCAACCTGATCCATAGAGAAGGGATGCCAGACACATGGAAGACGGCAAATGTCACTGTAATTTGGAAAGAAGGCAAAGAAAAAACTGATCCCAAAAACTATCGCCCAATATCCCTTTTGAATGTGGATTACAAAATCTATGCCAGTATGTTATCAAATAGAATAAGAGGTATATTAAAAGAACTAATTCACACTGATCAAAGCGGTTTCCTTCCAGGAAGGTTGCTTTCAACTAATATCAGATATATAGTTGACACATTGGAATTTCTGGAGAAGAATAATGATCGCAAAGCGGCTATAATATTTGCAGATGCGGAGAAGGCCTTTGATAAAATCAATTGGTGCTGCTTGATCAGAACAGTGGAGGAATTGGGATTCGGGCACTTTATGACAGCCAATATAAGGCAAATTTATATGGAACAAAGAGCCTCGATTCTCATAAACGGTGAAAAGACGCAAGAGATCCTAATACAAAAAGGAACTAGGCAAGGATGCCCTCTGTCCCCGCTGCTTTTCATAACAGTGCTTGAGATTCTATTGAATAAAATTAGGGATGACAAGAAGATACAAGGACTAAAAATTATGAACTATGAATATAAGGTCAGGGCATTTGCCGACGACGTAGCGATCATACTAGAAAACCCCATAGAAAATGTGAGTCACTTAATGGAAACCATAGCAGAATTTGGTACATATGCTGGATTTAAAATAAACAAAGACAAAACGATAGTCCTCTCAAAAAATTTATCCAAAAAGGAGCAAGAAATCTTAAGCGAAAGATCTAAATGTAGATTAGAACAGAAGGTGAAGTATCTCGGGATATGGATATCTAGTAGGAGCTTGGATTTATACGATAATAATTATGAAACAACCTGGAAAACAATCAAGGCAAACTTAGCAACTTGGTCTAAATTAAACCTCTCACTAATGGGAAAAATCGCAGCGATTAAAATGTCTGTCCTCCCTAAATTAATGTTCCTGTTTCAAAATTTGCCAATTATAATGAACGACAAGCCATTTAAAACCTGGAAGAGAGACTTAAGTGACTTTATATGGAACGGTCGGAAAGCGAGGATAAAGTGGCAAACAATTGAAAAATCAGAAAAGGGAGGATTAGATCTGCCGGACCTACAAACCTACCACAAGGCATGCGTAGTAGTTTGGTTAAGTGAATGGATAAAACTAGGAGATCAAAAATTACTAACTTTAGAAGGAGCCGGATTAAGGCTGGGTTGGCATGCCTATTTAGGATATAACAAGGCTGCTACACACAAAGATTTCGCCAATCATATTGTACGAAGAGCACTGTTGCAAGGCTGGAACGAAATATATAAGCATTACTTTGGGAAGATGCTGAAATGGATATCGCCGGTAGAGGCCTTTCTTGGAAGATGGGGTTGTTTAGGCAAAACAGATAAATGGATCATCTACAAGGAACTGTTTAAGAAGGAAGGAAAAGGAAAGATGGGAATAAAGACGAGAGAAGAATTACAACAGGAGGGATG
The DNA here is from genome assembly GCA_030847615.1 of Gambelia wislizenii. Classification (NCBI taxonomy): domain Eukaryota; kingdom Metazoa; phylum Chordata; class Lepidosauria; order Squamata; family Crotaphytidae; genus Gambelia; species Gambelia wislizenii. The sequence goes on from JAUMIR010000004.1 coordinate 155,777,616, forward strand.
GCAATTTAATTGGTTCTCGTATCAACAAGTATACAGCAGGTTCAAGAAAGATGAAGGTGAACACGGTTTTATGGAGGAGGAGATGGATTATGAAAAGATCATATGGGATGATAGAAGAAAGAAGATAGCAAGACTATATAATTGCTTCATTACCAGACAGCTTGAAACAGAAACAATAAGAGAAGCTATGATTAAGTGGGCTAGAGATGTTGGAGAAGAAATTCATTTAGAAGAATGGGAACAAGCATGGAGGCAAACAAAAAAGTTCACAGCATGTCAAGACTTGAAAGAAAACTGTTTCAAGATATGCAACAGATGGTACTTAACCCCAAGCAGGATACATAAGATGTATGGACAGAAAGGGAAGGAATGTTGGAAATGTGAAAAAGAAGCGGGTACACTCAGACATATGTGGTGGGCTTGCTCGGTTATACATACATTTTGGCAGAAAGTACACAAGATAATACAGAATATGTTTAATATCAAATTTGAATTTAGTCCAAAGTTATACCTCCTGAACATGACTTCAATATTGGCAACACGAGAAGACAGAAAGTATTGGTGAATAATACTATACTTATGTACAGCAGCTCGGTTGGTTATAGCGGCGAAGTGGAGAAATAAAGAAGAACCCTCAATAGAAAATTGGCTGACGAAGGTACTAATAATGAGAGAAAACGATAAACTAACTAGAATATTAAACCAGGAATTAGTAGAAAAGACAGAAATAGAATGGCAACCTGTGATTAGTTATTGCAGGAAAAGATGGAATATCGATAGAGATATAGAGATATAAAATATAAAATAAAATTATCGCAACATGGAATATAGATAAGATGTATAAGGGAATAAGACACGGATGTAGGAAATGAGAAAGGAAGGGAAGAGGAATAAGGAGCGGGAAGAGAATTACAGAAAGAGATGAGAGGAGATTAACATAAGAAGGAAAAAGAAGTTACAATTGAACGACGTTATTATTGGGTTTAGGAAGGAAGAAATTAAGTTAGATACAGAACAAATCTTGGTGTTATTTCGTACGGTGGAAGTCATTCTGTTTTTTATCTTTTAAATTGATAGAATAATAAATGTAGAATGATGTTAATGTTAAATGTATATGTATGAGTTTCAATGAAATAATAAAAAGTAATATATTATAGCAGGCACAAAAAAAAAGACTTGTTCGGCGTGAGTTCTCAAATAGGGCTGCAGCATTGTGGATAGTGCATCTCCATGCCTCCCGATGTGAGGCCAGGGTGGACTATTGTTGGTGATCAATTTGGCCGAGCCTGAGATGTTGTTTCAGGGAGTATTTGTATCACTTTTTTGGAGCACCCCTCTTACGCTGACCCGTGGCGAGTTCACCGTAGAGTAGTATTTTTGGGAGACAATGGTCCTCCATCCTAGAAACGTGCCCTGCCCAGCGCAGCTGTGTTCTCAATATCATGACCTCAATACTGGTGATCCCTGCTTGCTCAAGGATAGCAACGTTCATCACATAGTCAGTCCAGTGTATATTTAGGATTGTGCGAAGACAGTGCTGATGAAAGCGCTCGAGGAGTCATAGGTGGTGGTGATAGGTGACCCATATTTCAGATCCACAAAGGAGGATAGACAGTACGATGGCTCTATACACACTGATTTTTGTGCTTTGCCTCAGGTGTTTATTGCTCCAGACTCTTTTGTGAAGTCTTCCAAATGCACTATGTGCCTTTGCTAATCTGTGATCGATCTCTCTGTCAATCTTGGCATCTGAGGAGATGATGCTTCCCAGGTAGGTGAACTGCTGAACGGACTTGAGCACAGATTTACTGACGGCAATGTGGGAATTGTGGTGTTCGTCCTGTGGTGCAGGCTGGTAAAGAACTTCCGTTTTCTTCAGGTTGACTTCCAGCCCAAACAGCTCTGCAGCTGTTGCAAAGCAGGATGTTAGGCGCTGCAGAGCTGCTTCTGTGTGGGCAACAAGGGCAGCATCATCGGCGAAGAGCAGCTCACGGACTAGATAGTTTAGAGTCTTAGTGTGAGCCCTCAGACGGCTTAAGTTAAACAAGCTACCATCAGTACGGTAATGTATATAGATGCTGTCGTCTTCTTCAAGCTCTGCCATAGCCCTTTGGGGCATCATACTAAAGAAGATTGGAAATGAAGTTGGTGCAAGAATACAACCTTGCTTCACTCCATTAGTTATTAGAAAGGGCTCTGAAAGAGCATCGCCATATCTGACTTGATCATGCTGGCCCTTGTGTAGCAAGATAATCATTTTAAGGAATTTGGGGGGACATCCTAGTCTTTCCAGGATCTGCCACAGACCTTTTCTACTTACAGTGTCGAAGGCTTTGGTGAGGTCAACAAATGTTACATAGAGACCCTTGTTTTGCTCCCTACATTTTTCTTGCAGTTGTCTAAGGGCAAATACCATGTCTGTAGTACTCCTATTGGCTCTGAAGCCACATTGGCTTTTAGGGAGAAGTTCTTCTGCAATAGCAGGAACTAATCTGTTCAGGAGTATCCTTGCAAGGATTTTTCCAGCAATAGAGAGCAGTGTTATGCCTCGATAGTTTGAGCAGTCGGATTTTGTTCCTTTTTTCTTGTACAGGGTGATGATGTCTGCATCTCAGAGGTCTGATGGCAGTTCCCCTTTTTCCCAGCAATTCACAAGGAATTCGTGGAATTTTTCATGGAGTGCATGACCTCCGTGTTTCGAAACTTCAGGTGGGATTCCATCAATCCCAGCTGCCTTGCCGTTTTTCATCTGCTGTATGGCCTTAAGGGCCTTTTCCAAAGTGGGAGCTATGTCCAATTCATTTTTCATCGGTTTTCTTGTGGGAGAACCCGAGGGATTCTTCTGCAGACTGTAGGATACTGTTTTTGATATGTTGCCAAAGTACTGTAGGAGAAGGGTCTGTAGGATGGTCTTCAAGTTTCGTTTCTAGATTTGCCTGGAAGTTGTCTCTCATGGTAGCTTGTTGAAGATTGTTGACTTGGAGCCTCTTCTTTAAGATTCTACCCATCTTAGGTTTGAACTTAAGATGAAGATTTAGTTTACATCTGACAAGGCGATGATCTGTTTGGCACTGTTCTGCACTGGGCATCACTCGGGTATGACGGACATCACGAATGTCTCTCTGACGGACTAGAACATAGTCAATGAGATGCCAATGTTTGGATCGGGGATGCATCCAGGTTGTCTTCAAGCTATCTTTCTGCTGAAAGATTGTGTTTGTAATAGTCAGCTGTTGTTCTGCACAGAACTCTAGCAGGAGGCATCCGTTATCATTGCAATTTCCAACACCATGCTTGCCTAAGACACCTTTCCAGGCTTCGGAGTTCTTTCCTACTCTGGCATTGAAGTCACCAAGGAGAATAATTTTATCTTCTACAGGGACTTTTTGTATGAGTTGGCATAGGTCTGTGTAGAATTTGTCTTTCTCTACAGGGTCGGCTTGCATAGTTGGGGCACATATACTAAAGAGAACAACATGTGGGAGGTGTAAGGAAATAATGCGATCAGAGTGTCCTGTTGGCAAGGTTTCGAGTTTGGAGGCAATGGAGTTTTTAATCATAAAGCCTACTCCTGAAAGATGTTTTTCGGTTTTGGGTTTGCCAGACCAGTAAAGTGTGTAGCCGGCACCATGTTCTTTAAGGCTGCCTTCCTCATGGAATCAAACTTCACTAAGAGCAGCGATGTCAATATTAAGCTGTGATAGTTCATGGGCTATTAGGGCAGAATGACGCTCAGGCCGTCCACTATCTTCAGAGTCTTGCATGGTTCTGATGTTCCAGCATGCAAGTGTGAGTTTATTTACACCTTTGGAGGCCAGTGTGTGACTTTGTTTCTTTGCCTTGGTTTGACCGCATCAGAAGATTCCCCTTGGCCGCGGCTAGCCAGCCAGGTAGTTGGGGATGAGCTTTCGTTAGGCCACCTTTTCTAGGCCCCTCTCCATATGGAGCAAGCAGTGCTCTCCTTATAAAAGGCTGCTTGGTTGTTTAGGTTACTGCCGAACAAGACTGTCATCTCCCGGGTCAGCCTCGAGCGACCAATGTCCTGAACCGCCTGCATGCAGGGTTGGGGCTGCGGCTTCCAGTGCATCTTTACACCTGCCATTTTGTCCCTCGCCTGTCACTGCAGGGCTTTTTTGGAACTGGATTTGTCCTTCGAGCATGTGCAATGGATTTTTTTGGTGGAGCGCTGCATGCACAGAACTGTTCTCACCCTTTAAACCAAAGGTTCGTCTCCTGTCCTTGCAAGCATGGACGGTAGCAGCGATGTCCTCAGGTTGTAGGTTTGGTTAGAGTTTCCTTCTCTTAGATGGTTGATCTTACAGGGTTGGACGAGCACCATCCACCCAGGTTTGGAATTAGAGTTTTCCTTCTCCTAGGAAGGTTGCCACAAGGCTAGAGAGCCCATCCTGCCCTTTGACGCTCTTTGTCGGACCCTTTGGTTTTGACCTGTCTGGCATGGGAGACCCTACCAGTGGCTATTATGCCACCGCCAGCATAGCTCAAAACATCATTAGGGTACGCAAGCCTCTTTCCCATGAGAAGGGGGCGTCAATGGAGGGGGACCTGACATACTGTCCTACAATCAAAACCCCCATTGCCCCACAAGCACACAGTAAATAGCAAAACACAGGAGAAAAAGAAAACATCAGAAAAAGAAAACCAACAGGTCATTCAGGTTTATCTGGGAAGTGTCTGTGGAACTCAGCTAAGAGACGCAGTGCTTGAACATGGATGCTATCCACCCATTGGTCCACTGGCAGATGCTTTCAGTGTACCAAATACTGCAAAGTCCTTCACGCTTCCTGGAGTCTGGGTTCTCAGGAATCTCAAAATGTTCATTCTCATCCACCATCAGTGGGGGAGGGTCCTCTGGAACAGGGCGCCAGTTACTTGAAGGAGGATCGGGTTTCAGTAGACTAGAATGGAAGACAAGGTGCACATTACGATACAATTTAGGCAAGTCCAATTCATAGGCAACTGGATTAATCATATGGGATATGCAGAAAGGACCAATGTATTTAGGACCCAGTTTTTTAGATGGCTGAGGACTTTTTAGAAACTTTGTAGAAAGATAAACCCTGTCTCCCATCTCATCGGCAGGATTCGGATCTTGTTTTCTATCCGCCTGTTTCTTATATACTGATTTAGCAAAGTCTAATCCTTTGATTACTTTAGGCCATGCTTCCTTAATTTCAGCACTCCATTGGACCAGTGGAACTGGGTCTTTCTTGTCCACTTCCCCCAATGGTAATGGACCAAAGTCCTGGCTATAGACCACTTTGAAGGGGGAGTGACCTATGCTTTGATGCACCATGTTGTTGTATGCCACGTCTGCATAGGGTAACAGGTCTACCCAGTCTGATTGTTGGAAATTGATTTAACAACACAAGTACTGCTCTAGTTTCTTGTTTATACTTTCTGTTTCCCCATAGGTTTATGGATGATGGGCACTACTCATCCCCAGTTCAATCCCTAACAGATTTGTAAAGGCTTTCCAGAGAAAAGGAGGTGGGCTGCCCCAAACCAAAGAGACCCCCCCCCAGAAAATAGTGTGGACTGAGAAGTGTCAGATTGCCTTTGATAGGCTCAGAAAAGTTGTTCACCTCAGAACCTGTGTTAAAGCACCCCTACCCATTGAAATCATTCATAGTGCAGATGGATGTCTCAGATGTAACTATGGGAGCAGTGTTGTTGCAGAGGGATGATTCGGGGGAATTAAGGCTCTGTGCCTATTTTTCACACAAGTTTAATGACACCAAGTGGAACTGACCAAGTGTGGCAAAAGGAAGCGGTGTCTATCAATGTAGCATTGCAAATGTGGAGGCATCTGTTAGAAGGGGTGATTGAAAACACACCTCAATAAAAAGCCTCAGTGGGCATAGTTAAATATTAAAATCTGGATTTTCTCTCAGTATTCCGACAACATTCCTGAAAATATTTAATATTGTCAGGAGCAATTTTGAATTTAAAACTTCGTTACCAATTAGGTCCTTGGGCTTGACTAACAGAAGGAAATAAACTAGGTATCCCCTCAATTTCCAGCAAATGTGAATGTTACAAGTATGACTTCATTCCTCATTTTTTTTGCCTATTAGATTGACCAGTGGTGCTGAACAGATGATGTAATCATTTCATGTTTGATTACAGGCTCATCCCAAGAAGCTTCTGTGTCCCCTCTTATTCTCCTCCAAGCATGAGTGGCTTGTGGAGGGAGGGTCCTTCAATAGCTCTACAGTAGGTCTGGGGAGATGGTAAATGTCTCAGTATAACCTGAAGAGGTGAGGGGCCTGTGGGATCACACCCATAATGCCAAAATAACATTTATTAATTGGGGGAATTATTAGCTCAAACGGATTGCTGCAAGAGGTCGGGTGACTTTTCAGGACCTTGTCACCTATGTATGTATACCAGTACTCACTGAAGAGAACTCCAGTAAGTAAAATATTTTTTTTTAAAAAAAAGGGAAATAACACAGAAGCATTCACATGCACACTCACAAGAACCACACAAGGGTAACAAAGAGTTAAAGGCAGAAAGGTTGGATAGAGGAATAGATTTAGGAGAAAGGGATTATAGTTTCCAGTCTTGAAGAAAGAAAAGCGAAGGACTTAGACCAAAATATGAGGGTGGCACTGGATTCCATTCTGGGGGTGCATGAAAAGAGTGTCTGGGTGTAGTCACAGTGGCACACCTTGATATTGTTTGGGCACTAATAGTTTTACTGCATTCTATGTCCTGAAGGGGTGTTTGGGCTTAGGACAAAGCCGTAAGAGGTTTCCCACTGTTAAACAAAGGAAACTGAAGCTCTGCTGATTGCTGTTAATACCTGAGAGATAGGAATTGATGAGTTTATGACAACCTTCATCTTGTGGGATAGGAAAAGTGTGAATGGATATTTCTTGGAGATGAGGGGTGTACAGGTCACTTGTTTGTGCTGTGTGACTCATCAGCAATGGTGCCAAGAGCATAAACCACCTTAATGGCTATGTTTACTAGGGGAGTCACTCAATCTTATATTGGGTGTGTCTGCTAGTTTTTTTCCATGACACCTTCCTCAGGTCCTGGTGACCTCCATCTGACCTCACTTATGGTCCACTCCAGGCTACTAGACCCTGTGAAGTGTTTTAATATTGCCAATTATGAGATATTATGGGGAGGGGATATAAGTCATGGTAACATAGTGTAGTTCCACATATTCCACTTAACACTACACTATTTTGAGCCATGAAAGACTGCAGCCCATGGCTTCTACCTGTGTTCATCCCTGTTACTGCCTTACTGGGCGTTCTGCCCAAAAGGTGGGCTAGGTTGGGTGTCATCATTGGCAGGTGGGTTGTCCAGGGCCTCCATCCATGCCCTGTGCTATGCCAAGGCTCTAATACTTCAGGCTGGTGTTCTAGGTAGAAACAACTGTATAGTTTCAACCTATCCCTTGCCCAGTACTCCAGAACCTGTATTTCAGTTCCAATAAGGATCCAGCATGGCATAGTAATTTGAGTTTTGGACCTCAACTCTGGAGACCAGGGTTTGACTCCCCGCTGGGCCATCAAGATTCACTGGGTGACCTTGGACAAATCACACACTTTCAGGACTTTATCAGACCATCCAAATACAATGTCATAAGGATGCCTAATGATTGTGAAAGGCTGTGAGTACTGGACAACGTCACCCTTTCACAATCATGTCCAGTCTAAATCCTGTTCCTTTTTATTGATGGGTCAAGCTGTCAATTGATCCCCTGTGGCATTTTTGTGTCGGCATTGCTGGTGTTTGAATCCATGTGCCATTGTACTCACATGAATGCAGTGTCAATGGACAAACACTTCCAGTCATGATCCTGACAGCTGGGTAGGGTATGGTCTTTTTATGACACCCCCCCTTGGGTACTTGGGACTTTTAAAGTTTGTGTATGTGCTTGTGTTTACTTTTTGTGTGTTTATTTTGTTTTGTTTTGTTTTTTTTTTGGATTTCCTGAGCGAATGTCTTCTCACAAGATTAGGTGAGATCTTAAACCAGGAAGTGAACAGAGCTCAGTTCACTTCCCTGTTAGTGCTTGGGAAGCCTCTGTCATGCGAGCAAGGTAAGGTCTGGTGTGGGGGAGTTTTTTTGCCAGCATAAAAATGCCACAGAAACTCAATTTATGTTGGCAAAAGAACTTTTCCGGAGGGTGGCCTGATAAGGTCCTCAGTCTCAGAAAACTCCGTGATAGGTTCACCTTGGGGTTGCCATAAGTCAGAAATGACTTGAAGGCACACAACAAGAACAACAACAGGAGTGTCAACAATGTAGTCTTGCTGTGTCTGTTCATATTGCATATGCACAGAAAGAAAGAAAGAAAGAAAGAAAGAAAGAAAGAAAGAAAGAAAGAAAGAAAGAAAGAAGAGGTGGGGGGAAGGAAAAAGCAAATTGTTGCTAAGAGCTTGTTTTGCCTCTTAATATTTTAGTAGCACTTTAAAGCCCTGGGTTTCCTCCAGCAGCAGAACTATTTCTGTGGGGAATGTCATCAAAATACAGTCAAGGGAAATTTATTTTTTCCCATGCTGTTTTTACTATTTCAATCAGTGTGCATGTACTGCTTTCAGAGGAAGCTCTTATTACTACTGGATATCATTTAAAGGACATTCTTAATTGAAGCTTTCCTATTAACAGTTCCAGAGAGTGCATTAAGCATTGTTACTCTCCTCTAGTGAACTGTGAATGTCTTGCCTTGCTTTTACATCAGCTCTTGACACTTTCAGTTTTCTGTTTTATGCAGCTCTTCAGCACAGTTTTGTTTTGTTTCTTTCTACAAAAATATATTTCCATCCAAAAGACTATAATAAATATGAAAGGGAAAAGAAGAAAGGGTGTGGAGAGAAAGCAGGAGGGAAAGGAAGAAAGAAGAGAGAAAAAAAATATTAAAATAAGAATAGGTAGGTCTTTAGATGAGAGTTAAATCAGACAATTCATTTAGAACAGGTTTAGCTATTTCTTCAAGTGGGGAATCACATATGTTTATCATAGCATGTGATTGTCCACAATTACATAATCTTGCATTTAGCATGTTTTGCTTTATGTATGGTCATTGGAATGTAAACAACAGAATCAATCTGGTTTTTGAGGCATGGATTTCTAGGAAACCTTAGAAATCTAAAAAGGAAACATTTGTCAGTTACAGGGAATATGCATTCCCCTTAACACCTAGCTTAATTTAATGAATACAAAGGAGATTCACTACCATAGAGAGCTCTGGCAATGTCAGTAGGATACCTCAATATCTTTAGGCAGAAACTCATTTTTAAATTTTTTAAGAAATTGCAAATTAACTATTGGCCAAGTCAATAATCATGCAGTAAATAACCCCTGCTCTAAACATATTACATAGGGCTAGTCTAGATGGGCAATTTACCCTGGTTTCACCCCCTCCCCGTGTTGGAGCCCTGCAGTCCAAATGACACACGGCTGTTCCCCCAGTTCATATCTGGTCAGTCCTGATGATGTCCACGGCAAAGCCGGGGAAAGCCAGGGTAAACCCATTTAAAATGTTTTAAAATAACCCTTGAAAAAGTCCATGTCATGCAAGAAAACCCAGATGGGTCTGGCACAGGAACACAGGGTCCGTACCTGCATGCCAGGCTTCATCTCTACCTACCACCACTATCGTTGCAATGAAACCGGAAAGGAGGCCCCCAGCACATGATCAAGGCCCCTTGCATGTGGCCAGCTTTGATCACATGCTGGTGGCCTCCTTCCTGGCTTGTACAATGTGTAACAGCATCACAGGCACCTGCCAATACCAGCCAGTGTGTGCATGTGGGCTTCTGCCCATTTCATCATGGGATCCAGGCCAGCCCCAGGGCCAGAATTTAGTAGGCAGCATATTCTGGCCAGTGTAGACAAACCCAGTAAGCAATGCTGTCCCCTGTACTAGCTACTTGTGGCAACATCATCCAGTAGATTCTGTTTCCTGAAAATTCTTGAAGTTTGGTTCATACGCAAGAACAGGAAGCTGTGGTTATATGTGTGGTACATTCTGTTGAATTGTGACCAGTTTGTATGCCTCTCTGGTCTAAAGCCTAACATAAGAAATGAATTATATCATACACATTTAATTATCAAAATCACTGGGGTTTAAGTGAGTCACAAGTAATTATTCTCTGTTGGGATATAAAGATGACCAGTGAGAGTCTGTAATAAAGTTCTAGATGGATATAGGACAATTCATATATTAATAAGCCTTATGACAGTTCTGTACCTTAACTATATTTTTATGGAATACAGAAGCAAACAATCATGAGAATAATGGCACACAAATCAATGTTTTTGTTCAAAATTCTAAAGCAGCTGCATCTCAGAATTATTCTATTTGAAATGCTTTCTTACTTATGCAAAATGATTAGTATAGCATTATCATTATTTTTGCTAATTAAAAGTAATATAATTAAACTATTTTTTCTCCTTTTGCAGCAAAACTTCTTGGACTTTTCTCCCATGCAGTAATGGCATCATTAGTTGAAAACGCATTTAGTAGCTTCTCCCCACCCCCTTTAAATATATTTCCTCCTTTCAGTGACTATGAAGGAGAGGTTAATTTCACTCAGACAATTCAGTTGTAAACAAAGCCATCTATGATTTGTTAATTTAAAAGAAATGAGTGGGTAGTTTTGTAATATAAGTTGTTGAAAAAATAATGAAATATATTGGGGACTGATTAGGGATAATTCTTATTGATGCAATTTTCATAATTATACACAATAAAGCTTGCCGAATGTGATAAGATAGATATTAGCCTGATTTTAGATAGAGAAGAATCAGTGTGGTGTAGTGGTTTGAGCATTGGACTACGGCTGCCGCCACACTGCAGGAATAATGCAGCGTAACACCATTTTGACTATCACGGTTTCATCCTATAGAATCCTGGAATTTGGAGTTTGTTGTGGTACCAGAACTCCTTGACAGAGAAGGTTAAATATATCACAAAACTACAGATCCAACAATCCCATAGCACTGAGCCATGCCAGTTAAAATAGTGTCAATTTGTATTATTCCTGCAGTGTGGCAGCAGCCTATGACTCTGGAGACCAGTGTTTGAATCCCTGCTTGGCCACGAAAACCCACTGGGTGACTCTGGGCATGTCACATTTTCTCAGACTCAGAGGAAGGCAAAGGTAAACACCTTCTGAACAAATCTAGCAAAGAAAACCTTATGATAGGGTCACCTTAGGGTTGCCATAAGTCGGAAACAACTTGAAGGCTCACCACAACAATTAGAGTGGCTATTCAGGCATTTTGAAATAAGCAAGTGAAGAGTGGAAGTGCACTAGTAACCATCTGTCACTTCTTCCTTTGCTCCCTTCAAGTGGAGAGAGAATTCCTAAAGAGGAAAGATTTCTGCATGTGTGAAAAATCAGTGTTCTTGGTTCACATGGAAGGCCTTCGCACAACCAAGGAAGCTCTCCTCTTCAGAAAGGTGTTCCTGGACTCAGCCAAGTACTGTGAGCAACATCTAGAAAGAGGATGATATTGGCTTCATTTCAACTTTAATTCCCCCTGGAGAGTAGACTCCAGTTTTGATGACCAAGTCTCATCTTTTTCAGCTGTAATGATGTGGACAAGTTGCTTGGAGAAGTGAAACCAGCCACTTGTTTGTTAGAACAGTGCTCATCCAGAGAGCTGGCCAGTTGGACAGTAGAGGTTGTGAATGCTTCTTTGAAAAAGTGTTTCATCCACTTTCTCTAAAAGAAGTAGTTATAGGAACTCAATTGATGGTACCTTTCCTGGATCCCACCACGCTAGATAACTGCTGGCTATTTTCCAATCTTCCTTTGTAAAGTAAGGTGTTAGAGTGGCAGCACAATTCCAAGCTTTATTGCATTCATCTGATTACTTGGATCTATTCCAATATGGTTTCTAGTCTGGTTTGGAGACAGAAACAGCTTTGCTGTGGATGGGGCTGCACTCCCTCTGAAGGACAAGGTGTACACTGTCAGGATATTGGGACATGTAGTTTAATAGATTTATGCTGTAAAGAGCTGAAGTGTTACATAATAGCCTACAGGGTGCAGTAGTGAGAGCTTGCTGCAGCTAGCCTGTATAACAAGATTAATGGCTTGACAATGCGGCCTTTGAAGTTTGGAGCCTAGGAGGGATTGTATCTCTGTTAGAGAGAGTGTTTGTTATCTTTATAAGAACAAGGTTGTTGAGAACTTTTTAATCAGCTGTCCTATGTAACTGTGTTTTCAGTTTTGTTCTGGGCTTTGCAGTATGAAGACATTTTTCTGCTGAATGCTGTAATATATAGTTCTCAGAGAGGATTCTCTGTAACATTGTAAATATCTTTATTATGCTATAGTAAGGAGAAGTAGTTTGAAGACACAAACCTGTGTCTCTGTGTTTATTCTCTTGCCTGGAGGATGAAAACTCTGCTATAACTTTTTTGCACCCTGACCCTCTTGACACGGTCAGAGGCTATCAGTGTGCTAACATGACACACAAATGGAGATCGTATTGGACTCAGTATAACTCCTCAAATGTGAGGCAGCTAATGTAGTCAAGAGTATATTTACTCAGGCTTGACTGGTTTGCAGTACACTGCACTAGGGGGGTACAGAGAGGCCAAACCACACCCAGTGACACCATGAAAGGGAGGGGTGACATTGACCTTAGTAACACCACAGCTGGTGTCTCAGTTGTGCCATTTCCAAGGGAAGGCAGGATTTGACACTGGGGAAGCCACATTAGGTGCATGTGAGGTGATTCCCTGAGGGTCAGAACATCATCTGGGCCCTGAAGGAACGGAAAGGTTATCCAAAGTTATTTAAAATATATATATATATCAGAAAATATGTTTTAAAGTGTTGATGGATTCTGAGAAGAAGCCCCAGCTGACAAGAACCTTCACGCTTTGCAGCTCTTCTGCACAAAATTCGCACATGATTGATTTGTACAGAAAACAGAAAACGTCAAAAACTGCATACTTTTCAAAGGCTTCCTTGCAGTGGGAAGAAAATTGCTAAAATTACTTTTAACTTCTTTCAAGAGCCAAAATTAATGAAGAATTATATCCCTAGGACCCCGAGGGCTTTCCCTACAAAAGGAGTGGTAGCCTTTGGCACTCCAGATGTGCTATTTGAAACCAGGATCAACGGGGGGGTAGTACAAATTACCAGGGCCCTGAAGTCCAGAAAGGGACATGAGACCTGACTGTGTTGGGTATGTTTTCTTGACAGTATCATTATCTGTTGACTGCTTTTGACATCCATTTTAAAATTAGTGCCTTTCAGAGAAAATAATAGTGATCTACAAAATTTGAAATCCTGTGTAAAAAATTTAGCTAGTTCATCAGGGACAAAACCAGCTGAGCAAGTTAGAAAAGCAATTTAAAATCCATGGTTAAGTAGCCTGAACAAAAGTGGAAAGTTTTCCCTCCTCCAACAGACTCAGGCTCCAGGCTGCTCTGGGTGCTGGAGAACATCTTCCCTGTCACTAGGACTGCTGTGGGCATGCCCATGAGGAACCCCTGGGCAGGAAACCAAGGAGGGAGGGGATTGGGAGAAGAGATCCTTCCTCAGGTGCCTCCCTTCACTGGGAGCTCATTTCTTACTCAGCCCAAAGCCCCCACCCCAGCCCAGAGATGCTTATCAACCCTACCAGCCAGCCTGTGATCTGCCACCAGTGGCCCCCACCTGACATACAGATCTTCTGCTGCCAAGCTGCTGATGGGCTGTCCTGAAAAACAATTTTCACAGGAGCAGTAGGCTAAAACATGTGGTGATCTAAATACCCTTCATTACAACATAGTCCCTAATCTAAGAGTTTTCACCATTGCCCTTACACACAAGAGCTATTCAGAAGTTCCACTCCTGAAAAGACTGGGAATATCCCACCAAAAATACTTGGAAGATATCATAAAATTCACAAGCTTATGTTGTCTTCAGGGAGAACCAATGAATGAGATGATTTGTTAGAGTACTCAGTGAACTATACTTTTTCAACTGTACCATGAACATGATACAGCACTCTATGTTTACGGTAAAGCCTCAAATGTGTGTCTGGAAGTCTTATGACACTGTAGGGATACCCTTGATGGCAGCAATGTTGACTAAACTAATCAGGCATTGCACCATTCATGGTGAACAGGAATCATGTCTACCTGACTCAAAGCAATAACGTATCACAGGAAATAAGGGAATAACACTGGCAGGTCATATTTACATAGCAAGTGCCAGTAGTATTTCATTATCATCAGCCATTGCAGACCTAGTGGGGTTTATTTCTATAACCTTACAGTAAAAGCTATACTGTATACAGAATCAATTATCTGTATCACCAGAGGAAATGGGAAAACTTATTCGATCTTTTCCATGTCATTTAGTGGGGTGGGTACCATTTAATTTGTAGACATTGTAGCCTTTGTAGACATTAGTATGGTAAGCAGGCTGATTTTGGAGCTGGAAAGGAGACCCAAGTAAATGGGGCCAGACCTTGGGTAAAACTAAAGACCCTTTCACACTACTGTACTATTATTTCCATTTAACTGCCATGGTTAATATCCTATGCAATCCTGGCGTTTGTAGTTTGGTGAGGCATTAGAGCTCTCCAGCTGAAAATTCTAAGTCCTCATACCTAAACTGCATATCCAAAGGACAATGCCATGGCAGTTCAAGTGGAATCATAATACTATCATTGTGTAGTATGAAAGGGCCCTAATTTAACTATAACTTGTTGCCCTTTCACGCTATATACTTACAGCACTTTAACTAGTACTGACAACACATATGGAATCAGATGGGAAGGAGAGATAGAGTTTGGTGTCATCTGCATATTGGTGACACCAAACCCCAAAACTCCAGATGACCTCTCCCAGTGGTTTCATGTAGATTTTAAACAGCATGGGGATAAAATGGAACACTGAGGCCAACAGCCAGGACATCAAACATGAGCCCCCTAGCACCACCTTCTGAGTTTGCCCCTCTAAGAATGATCAGAATCACTGTACGAGACAGTGCCCCAAAGTCCCATCCCAGAGAGTTAGCCCAGAAGGATACCATGGCAAACAGTATCAAAAGCTGCTGAGAGATCCATCAGAACCAACAGGGACAGTTCACTGCATAAGCCATCCACCAAGATGACCTGTCTCTGTCTTATAGCCAGGACTAACACCAGATTGATATGGATCTAGTCTGTTTCATCAAGAAAGGATGAAACAGCCTTCCCTGGAGCTTCCCTGGAGCTGCCACACGCTCCAGAACCTTGCCCTAAAATGGAATGTTAGAGACTGGCCAATAATTATTCAGAATGGTGAGATCCAGGGAGACTTTTTTTTTTTAAGTGCAGTCTCACTACAGTCTCTTTTAGGCAGGATGGAAACTTCCCTTGCTGTAGTGAAGCATTCATCACTCCCTTTGCCCATTTAGCCAGTCTCTCTTTAGCTGCTTTCAGAAGTCAGAAAGGGCAAGGATCCATGATACATGTGATGGCTCTCACCTCTCCAAGGATCCTGTCCACATCTTCACGTTGATCAAATACTAGCATTTTTTCTGTCACTGTGTTTTAGCCTTAGTACTATTTTTAATAGTAACCACTAATCTGAGAAAAACAGCATAGAGTAATGTTTAAAATACTGAACTTGGTACAGGGAGAACCAAACTGAAATTCCTACTAAGGAGATTTTCAGACTACACTGTTATAGTGTTACTATTCTACTTTAACTGCTCCGGCTTCCTCCTGTGGAATTCTGGGGTTTGTACTTTTGTGAGGCCTAAGATCTCTCTGGCTGAAAGTTGCAAATGCCCCTCCCTAAACTGCAAATCCCAGGATTCAACAGGAGGCAGCCATAGCAAATATAGTGGAATAGTAACACTATAACAGTGTTGTCTGAAAATCTAGTTAGTCATGAAATTCATGCTACTTTGGTCCATAACTATTCCTCAGCAAGCCTGTCATATGGGTTTCTTGTAGGGATTAACAAACAGGGAGAGAGAACTATATCAAGTTGCTATGTCAATTCCTGGTAAACTACAATGAAGAAGAAGGAAGAAGAGCTAGAGGAAGAAGGAGAATAACAACTATGACATTTTGTCATGCACATGCATACACACTTCCAGTGGTATTTTCATTACCTCATTGTAATGTTTATTTGCCACCAGTTGTTTACTGAAGGGAAAATCTACAGTTCCATAAAAATACCACATGAAACCCTTGAGAGAGATTGATTCTCTCTGAAACTGCAGGGTGAAGTAAGGACAAGCAGCAGTAGTTGCAGAGAAAAATCAAAGTGTCATTTCCCTCTTAGGTACAGACTATTTTAAAATATAAGTAGAAAACAGTCTAGGGACATTTTCAGATACCCCTTACTGCACAAGAAGCTTCCATAACAGTAACGAGGCTGCTGCACGGCAGGAGGTCCATTTCGGACGATGTCTCTCTCTCAACATTGTCCATGACTGTTCTGGGTAGGACTGAGGGCGGCCGTGCCATTTTTTATTCACAGACAACTTCTGTGAGTAAAAAATGGGGCGGCCACCCTCAATCCTACCCGGAACAGTCACGGATGACGCCGAGAGAGGGACGGCGTCATCCGAAATGGACCCCCTGCCACGCAGCAGCTTTGTTACTGTTACAGAGGCTCCTTGCGCAGTAAGGGGTGTCTGAAAAACTCCTAGGTTAACTTTCTTGTCTTATTAGATGACACACACACACCCCGCCCCAAGGCATGTGCCTATCAGGTCATCTGTGTGCTACCATCCAACTACTGTTTATTAATGACCAGTTAAGGTAATGATCAATGTTTTGCTTTTCACACTTCCATTTTCTCTCACCTCATTATTTACTTTCTCCCACCCAACCATGCATAAAGCCCAGGCAACACTCCTTGCATCTAATGAAGTGGGTTGCAGTCAAATATGCAGTAAAATCTAGCTCAATAAATTTCTATCTTCTCCTTTTGCCTTTTCTCAGCTTCTCTCTTCTTCAAGGTAGCACCATGTGATGGCCTGCTCACCCACAGAAGTACCAAGTGCAATGAATTCAACTGTCCCCTTCCTCCTGGAAGACCAATGGTGCTGCTGCCTCACCCCACTCCATCCCTTGTTGTGTTCTGGCCTCATCCTTCACCCTTTCTTTCCCCTTTCCTTGCCTTACCTCATGCCTCCTTCCTGGCTCCTTGCACTTCACTACTATAACCCCTCCCCATTGTCCTCTCCCTACATGTTTCACCTTGTTCCACTACATCTCCCAAACGTCCACTTGTATCACCTTGCTCCCTCTTCCCTTGCTCCTTGACCTCTGTCTCTGCATCTCTCAACCTTCCTTCCCTGCTCCCCTTCTTTACTTCTCTTCTCACCTTCACCCTGCCACCCTGCATTGCTTCTGGAACTCTGACACCTGCACTTCTCACACTCTGCTTCATCCTTCCCCTTGCCATTCCTCAGCTTGTTCTGCCACACCTCCCTTCCTTTTCCTCCTCCCACCACACCTCTTACAATTCTTCACTTCACTCAAGCTTACCTCATCTTGCACATATGCCATGCTTCCCTCACTGATTTAAATTAAAATCTTCCTTTGAAATCAATTCCAGGATTGTCTATGGTTACTATCATGTCTTCATGGGTGAGTGCGGGAGCCTTTGCTGTTCTACCCCACACAGCAAAATATCTTGGGCCTCCTTAATTTTGTTTTTGCAAGAAAAAATATATTTCACCTCTTTTTGCTTGTGATTCTTTGCTGGAAAAATTTAATCTTCATTAGCCTGTCCACAAATGTATATCCATTTCTCAAGGCTGGAAAATGGATTTAAAAGTAGATTAGAAATCTTTATAAGCAAGGGCCATCCTTCAAAAATTCTCAAATGAGTCTATTTGATACGGAAAAGTTCCAGATGTATGGCAGTTAAGAGGAGCAAATGTCTTACTTGCTCAACGCTCTGTTAGGTAAAGGCTTCCAACATCAACTAATTGTTTTTCCTGACAAATTTGAACTGAGAAAATAACAGATGTCTAAAGTTGAAAGAGTTGGGACTCTGAGTCTCCTCTACTCACTGAAGCCATTCAAAAGCCACTTTTAATAACTCCTTCATCAGTCAAAAATGCCAAAAATTACATACAATGGATCAGTTTCTTCCTTATTCATTATTGTTTCTCCCTTGTTCTGAATAAGCACAATCACTTACTTCATATCTAGGGTTACCAAGTCACAACCCTGACTTCTTTACCAGACAGTCACATTTTCCAATGCAGCTCTGACTTGTCCCTTCTCCCCACCACTCCTTCCTGGTCCTATTCTCCAACCTCTGCAACCATTGCAAAGCTACATAAATCTGGAATGGCAAGTTATGCACTCAAAAGATAGGTCTTCCACACAGAAAAGGATTGATAAACCTCATTAAAATAGCACTGCTGAGTACAGAAGAAGAGCCTAGTGCCCACTGTATCTGACATGGTAGATGGTAGATCTGCAAAGTGGAACCAAGAAATCACTAGACATGCAGCAAACTTCATCTGGGGCCTGATCAACTCAGAGCTGAACAACCAGATTGGCAGATGGTGGTTTAAACTGCTCATGTGAAAGATTTTATTAGTATAATGGCGATTGTTGGAGGAAGATGATGCATTACAGAAGAGGAAAGTTATCACATCTCCACCTTCTCCCACAGCTTGGAAATAAGAGTCAAAAAGAGGGAAAATGAATATTCCATATAAATTAGGAACTAATCCTTTTTCTAGAATGGTGAATGAAATATGCAGTTCTGTTTTATTTTTCCAAAACCCTTTCAAGCCCATGACAGGCTGTTGTAAGATATCTGTGTACTACAGTCATCCCTCCACATTTGCAGGTTAAGCATTCGTGGATTTGATTTTCCGTGGATTTGATTAATATGTTCTCTCTAGGTATTTGGAGGTACTCCAGTGCAATTCTATGGTCAAGTTCCAAGAAAAAAATTTAGGGCCTATATTCATGTGTGTCCCCTCCCACTTCCATGGGGCTGCTGCATCCCTAACCCCAATGAAAATTGATGGCTGACTATACTTGTACTACTGTGGCTATTTCTCCTTTGGGTGTGACCACCACATGAGGTAACTATATCTGGTTCACTTTCCAACCTTGTCCCTTGCAAGGTTCAAGTATATACAACTAGTTCCTGAGAGTTAATTAAACTGAAAAACACTGCCCTATCTTCGGCCACAGAGCTTTCATAAAGGGGACTCTGCTGGTTGCCAGCGGGCCTTTTTGCAGCCCAACCAGCACCCCCGGATGCCTCTTTGCCCCCCCCACTCCACCAGGGGCGGGGGGGAGCCAAGGACCGCATGGCCCTCCATGGCGTCCGCCATGCTCCCTTCTTCTTCCCAGGCCCTTTGCGGCCAGAAGGGGTGGAGGGAGGGCGGCCAGCCAATCAGAGAGGGCCTGCTCACCCCCGATTGGCTGGGGGCCCTCCTGGATAGGTGGGTCATCCGGCCAGCTCGGCATGGCCAGATGACATCAGAAGAGGGACGATGGAGCTGTTAAATAGCAGCTCCATCAGCAGTCCCTCCTCTTTTGGCTCCGAGGAGCTGAAGACCCACCCACCCTCCCTCTGGGATACTTCAATCCTTGTCGCAATTTACAGGGTGACGGATGTCATGGGTTGTGATAGGGCATGAGGTCAGGGGTCTCCGTCAAGTGCAAGTTCAAGCTCTAGTTCAAGTTCAAGGGAGACACCACCTCTAGTGATTAACTGTTTGTTTTCAGGGGAGGAGAGGGAGTCGAGCAGACGGCTCAGCCAGCAGCCCTCTCCTCCAGGGAGTCGGCATGGGCCGACGGGTGGTCTTGACCCACATGGATGGGCTCAAGAAAGGATCACGACCCATACATTGCCTCCAACCATCTAGCAAAAAGTTGCGGCCAACTTTATTGCCAAAACATGTATTTACTAACCTGTATCAAACCAATGTTTCTTGAAGATGTAACCAAAAGATATAATCTTTGAATATGTAACCAAGTGTTGAGTGTTCATTCAAAGGGGCTGAGGGGTCGTACGGTCTGGGTCCGCAATGTAGCTTGACTGATCTTTTTCTGCAACAATCAGGCTTGAACAATGGCATTTGGAAACTGCATCAAGAGTGCCAAAATGTTTACCAAACCTCGCCGAGAGAGAGAGAGAGAGAGAATTTCTTTGAACCTCACTTCAAGATTTTAGCTATTGTTGGTGTGACTGTTCTTGTATGAACTCTGAAGAATGAACTTGCCTATGAGCTGATTTCTCTTTCACTCTCTTCCTTCTCCATTTTTTCAAAGATGTACTTAACTATTTTGAGATGACAATATCTACAAAATCACTTCGTATGTAATGCACAGCTCTTTAAGTCCATTAAAATTATGTATTCACATTTGCCAATGTAGGACTAGACCTTCTAACCATTTATACACTGTACATAATAGATTTTCCTTGGTTTTTTTCCAGGCTGTGAGACCGTGTTCTCACAGTCAGTTTATTTCTGATGTTTCACCTGCAAATGTGGCTGGCATCTTCAGAGAATGGTTGGGTAGGAGTGTGTGTGTGGCGGGGTTATATACTGTGAACCCCTGTGATTTGTTATACATGTTATATACTGTGATTTGAGAGGATATGTAAATTTGTTTATTTGATTGGCTAGTTTCTGGGTGGAGATATGCAAGAAGGATTAGTGTCTGGCTAATGGTTGGTTAATGGTTTATTTAGGAGATAGTGCAAGGAATCCACATTGTTCATCTCACTGTCTAATGTACACATGTGCTCACACACATTTTGCACTTATAGTGCAAGGCCCACTCCTTATAGCATGTAAGGGCCCACTCCAGTGCGGGGTGGGGGGTGGAGCTGAAGTTTCAATTAGTGAAGAGCTGCTGACCTTGGAATGTTATGCAAGAAATTTTTGGCCTCTTCAGGTGAATGGTGATCTGAGATAGCAAGGATGGTAAAATATGTGTTTGAGAACTCAGACAAAGTCTGAGTCTAAAACACATATGAGCACCATACGTTCAAAAATATACAGTCACAGCATGCTACCCAGTACTGGGTGAGTGTAAGGGTCCATCTTGGAATTTAGAAAAGTGAATAGACAATTAAGGTTTCACTCATATGTTACCAAGGGTGAGAAGGCATAGGATTTCATGAATTCTTTCTTTCCACAGAGAGTGAGGCCCAAACTCAAAAGCCTCCTCTAAGCAGATTCAGAAAGGCCCACTGCTGATCCTTCTCTGTGGTCAGTGTTCCAACAGCAAAGAAGGCAAAAGGGGAGCATTGTAGGGTTATGTGAACTGGGGAACTGGGCATGTCAGAGGTTACTTGGATCTATAGAGACTATAGGATGGTGGAGAGATGTGCAATAGAACTTTTTTTAAAAAAACAGCTCAGTACTTAAAGGAGCACCTTTTTCCATACATATGTATTTGCCTGAAGATTGAGGTTTCCAGGAGGGGACAATAAACTGTGGGAGGTTATGGGAAAGGGCCTTCTCTGCTGGAACATCCTGTCCCTAGAGGCCTGATTAGCACTAGCACTGGTGTTATTCTGGTACCAAGTAAAAACAAGGCTTTTTTATTAAAGCCTTTCAGGCCTATTTGATTTTGTCCAAATGGTATGGCTTTAAATTGTTTAAAACTGTTTAAAGTGATTTTAACTACTGTGTTTTAACTTCTGCAGTTGTGCAATATGTCTTTAGTCTGTTTAAAATATTTCTTACTATTTTATATTAGTTAAATTGGTTAAACTGATTTGGCTGTATGCTGACCTGAGATTGTGTGATATAGAGTGGGCTAAAAATACTTTAAGTACAAATACTTTAAGTAAATACATAAAATAAATGAATGGAACAGTACAATGAGCATAGCCACCTCAAAATCAGAAAACTCAGAAAAACTAGCAAAAGAAATTTTAAAGCCCTCTCAAAATGAATCACAATAACAGAGTCTCTTTCTTGCGGAAAGAACATTTTCAGGAAATTGGAGGGCAGATTTCAATACAGACTTGTTCTGCATCGATATGAGTATTTGTTCTTAACTGTATTATAGTTTCCTTTTCATATACCTTTCTGTGGGTGCTCTATGAAAAGAAGAATTGGATAAGAATAATGAGGACAAGGAAAAGACTGATGGTAACTTGAGTGATGGCAATAATGATTCATGGAACATCTGGTAACCCTGCATTGAGATCAATAGGGGCATGGAGAAAGATTGGATTCCATCCACTGCCATTTCTGACCCTCTATTCTCAGCCTCAGAGGAAGGCAAAGGCAACCCCCCCCCGAACACATCTTGCCAAGAAAGCCCCATGATAGATTCACCTTAGGGTGGCCATAAGTCAGAAATGTCTTGGAGGCACACAACAACATCACCTACGTATAGTGTCATTCAGGCCTATGACGTTAAGGTGCGACGTTGCACTTAAGGATAAGACTGTAATGGATCTAAAACTAGCCTGACAACAATCCCCATTTTTCCCAAAGTGGGATGCTTGAGGGAAGCAGTACAACTCTGTGTGCAGTGATGCTTTGTGGCCCAACTTACATATTTCTCAACACACAACCTGCCCATAAAAATAACTGTGATTTCACAATCAGATAACTATTTTTTTTATTTTTCTTATTTTGTGATGACCCCTTTCTAGACGGAGATACCACATTAACACAACCTTCTGTCATTCCTGAATGACAGAAACTTTTATGTCTACTGTGCTGTGACAGGCCTGGAGAATGCCTTGCTCCTATGCTGTTTATGAACATTAATGTTAACAAAACTGTTTTGCCAAGGGCAAGTCTTTCTTCTGGAATGAATGGAGCTATCAAAAGGATAGTGGGGGAGCAGCCCCACAGTGCTATGTTTCCATTATCCAAAGGTCCATTACACATATCTCCAAAGTTACACTCTTGCCATGGTGTGTTGCTAAACATCCATAAGATTTCCATTTTCCTGACAGAAACAATTACAATGGGCATGCAAGAATAATTTCCTTTTGAGAAACAAAGCAACCACCTGCAACCACCTGACAATCTCTTAGGTCAGAATCGTAAAAACATTTATGTTACAGCTGAATTTTAACAGTTGAACATTGAAAGTGATGGTGATGATGATGATGATGATGATGCAAATGATTTATTTAGTACATTTCAACAAATATTCTGACTGTTTTGCCTACATTGCTTCAGTAATTCTCACAACTGGAATGTAAGGTTATACAGTACATTTTTAGGAACGTTCATTTAGAACAAGGCAATTTATTTAGAAAAAAGCAAATAAAGCAAACGTACAATAGAGGTGTACCAGTCTATGTGTGATATAGACTGGGGGGGGGATGTTTGGCCCATGGGCTGGATGTAGCTCTTTGAGACGTCTGTGTGACCCTTCAGACCCCAAGGTGCCCCTGATAACTTGGGCCCCATCAAAATCTTTTGGGCCAAAAAGCACAATTTTTTCACACACAAAAAAGGCACTTGCTGTAGCCAAATAAGTCCCTTTCTTAGCTGTTTCAAATGGTATGCTAAAGCAGCCTTAATTTGGGTTTAAAAGGTGGCTGAAAGTGACAAAATGTCATCTCTGGTCTGCCCTAATGGGCAATTGAAGATCCAAATATGGCAGCATCCAGTATGCCAGGCTCTGGAGCATGTCTGCCTCTAGTTGAGAGAACATGAATAGAGAAAAGTCCTTCCCTCTTATTCTCTGATCATGCCAGAACCTGGAATCAAGCAGTAAAGTCAAATTATGGGAGATTCAAAAAAGATTAAAAGAAACACTTCTTTACACCATGCATAGTATGGTATTCCTAGAAACGTGCCCTGTCCAGCGCAGCTGTGTTCTCAATATCATGGCCTCAATCCTGGTGATCCCTGCTTGCTCAAGGATAGCAACATTCGTCACATAGTCAGTCCAGTGTATATTTAGGATTGTGCGTAGATAGCGCAGGATGGAGGACCATGCCTCCCAAAAATAGTACTCTACGGTGAACTCGCCACGGGTCAGCGTAAGAGGGGTTCTCCAAAAAAGCGATACAAGGACTCCCTGAAACAACATCACAGGCTCGGCCAAATTGATCACTAACAATGGTCCGCCCTGGCCTCACATCGGGAGGCATGGAGACGCACTATCCACAATGCTGCAGCCTTATTTGAGAACTCACGCCACAAACAAGTCTTGAAGAGAAACGACAATGCAGAAAGAATCACAACCCAGAAACCTCACCCAAGGAGACCTTCTGCTGTGCTTTCTGCAACCAAACTTGTTTATCTTGGATTGGCCTTTTTAGTCATCAGCGCACTTGCAGAAAATGTGGGATGAGTCCTTCCTGAATCTTCATTTGCAAAGAAAAGCCAGAGAGAGAGAGAGAGAGAGAGAGGAGTATGGAATTGCTTTAAAGGGGAATGAGGTAAATTCATGGAGGATTGAGCAATCAGTGTGTCTACTAATCATGATTCCTCTGTAGTATCAATATGAGTCTTTGCTTATTTTGTTTTCTTATTGAAAAAATGAATATAAATGCCATTATGAAATAAAGTTGACAAATTAACTAACACCATTGCAAAACATTCATGCAATGTACAGTATATACTTCAGACTCCAGAGTTAATGTCTAGTTCAACCAAGTACATCATTCCATATATGAATATGTGTGATCGGGACCTCTTACATGTGAAAACAAATCATTTCAATTGTCGCTCCCTGCTGGGAGAATTATCAAAGTTTTTGTACATTTTTAATTATTCTGTACTTCTCTGGAGTTTTTGTGGGGGGGGGGAATAATTCATGGAAAAACATGTCACGTATTGCACACATAGGGTAGGACTAGCTGAGAAATCATGGTTTGTCTAAGCCCTCTACCTCCACATGTGGATAAGGTGAAAAATAAGCTAGGGACTTCTTTATTCACATTCTTAGGATAGCAAGGCAGGATGAACAATTTGCATTTGGTTTCTAAACAGGATGTTCTCTCTAAGAGGCGTGATTATGCATACCTCAAAGGTTAAGATAGCATGAAAATAAATAGTTTCATGTGTCAGAGCTTCCTTATTTTTGTTCCTTCATCAGAGAATAGTAAAGTGCTAGCAGCTATCCTTTAATGGATGCATCAAATAGCACAGAGTAAAGCTGACAGAGATGGTTCACTTGAGCATTTACTTTAGTCTTAGAAATCTGGGGGATCAATTAAATGGTTGCTGTTTACTACAGTCATGAATGCCAAAGGTCAGGCCAAGGGTAGATTCCAACAAGCCTGGCTCCTGTACAATCATGTAAATGAAACACAAGTCAAACAAAGATATGGGTGCCGTTTACACGATGAAAATGTCCCGGGAAGAATTCATGTCGATCCCTGGCAGTTTACATGTACATCGGGTCGGACACGTGTTTTTTGGAAGGGGGGCCACCATTTGTCTCTCAACCCACGGGACTTTCAATCCTGCGGGTTGTGCAAGTTTTTTTTAAAAAGTCACGGGCGGATGCGGAAAATCGGAAATGTAAACAGCCCGTGACAAGATATCACGGGCATAGGAGATGCCTGGAAATTGTCATGACCGTGGGTGGGCTCTGCCCAGTAAGTGGGAGATGTACCTGCCCCCTTTCTGGCCATCCCAAAACTTGAAGAAGATACATCTCCATTGTTCTCCTGGCCGTTTACCTGTGCAGTTTAAGCAATGGATGCCGAAACTACACCTCGTCCTAGGAAAGGCTGCTGTGGGATCTCCTGGACCTACAACGAAACCATAGACCTTTTGGCCATATGGGGCAAGGAAAAGGTGCAGGAACAGCTGAGGGGATCCCACAAAAATATTGATCTGTTTGAAAAGATTGCTGCCGAAATGAAAAACAAAGGGCATGATCGCACTGCAGAAGAGTGCCGTATGAAGATGAAACTGATGTTCAAGAATTACCGCCAGGTAAACAACCACAACTCTAAAAGTGGCCACAATGCGGCCACCATGCCCTTTTATAAAGAACTACATGCCATTCTGGGCGGCGATGCCAACTACCACACAAAACGGCTGGGGAGCACCACCGACATTGTGCGTGTTCCGCGCGGGTCAGCGGTTCCCCATCATGCTCCCCTCACCAATAAAGATGTGGGATTCCTTCCCTCATCCCAAGAGATGCTGCAGAGGTTCTCTGAGGAATTGTTCTCACAGCCGTTTTCCGTTTATTTTTTCATTTATTTTTGTTTTAAAGGGATTAGTAGTATGTGAAAACTCGATTAAGCATGTTCTCGAATTTCATTGTTTAGCCAATTAGAAGTTTTATAAATGTTCATGGCTATCCCATGACTGATATACATGCTATGTGTCATTACTGTGTAGGCTGCTACAATTACAGTTTCTGTTGTTTGCTGCCATTACAAGAAATGTTTTGCATCAAAGTGAAAAACGGATGTTTAAATTTCCGTTTTCACAACATCCTAACAGAATCTGTAAATTTGCATTCTGAACTGATAAAATGTTCCATTAGTCCATAGAGTTCTACCTATAAAGAAGCAGTTTGCCATATTTACCAATATGCCCTGAAATGGTGATGCTGTGGTCTGCGGGTTCCCCTTTATTTTGCCAATTAAGGCTGTTAAAGGCAAATGGCGCACTTTTGTTTGTGTGCCCTGGGACTGTAAAATGATGCGTGCATCTTGGCACGTTTGCTATGGCGTCTCTGGCAGCAACCATAAACAAAGAAGGCAATTACTTATTTACCTCGTCCACAAGCGGCACAGAAGTCCTGTGGATTACTTAAACTGCTTTGATTTCTTCTATTACCTGACTCTCTTATTTTCCTTTACTTTTCATTTGCATCCAGATGGTTCTGGTACCCAGGGATCTGATGAATCTACTGTTACTTTAATCTTAACTGGGGAGAATTCTGAAACCTTAGCAGTCAATGAAACTGATGGTAACAACACGGTCGTGGTAGAAGAGATTGATACTGTGTGGTCAACCACCCTGGCACATAATGGTATGTATCACATTGTTACAGAGCAGGGTTATTGCTGTACCTTGGTCAGTACTGTAATAAACTTTGATTATGATTTTTCCCCCAATTTCTTCAGTTGCAGATTTGAGTAATCCTACAGCCACATTGTCTCCCGCTGAGAGGTTGGCCTTATTTCAGAGGAAGAAACATTCTTCTGATGTGAATGATTTGATGGCGAATTCAAGATCAATAGCAGAACTATTTGTGTCTAAAATGGAAAAAAACATCTAAAGAGCAGACAATGTCTTTGCAAGGCTACCTAGAAAAATTCTATGAGCATTCAGTGGATGAATCTGAGCAAATGCTCAAAGAAATACAAAGACAAAATGATCTGTTTGGGGACTTGGTAACTCACATTAAGTCCATGGGAAATTCTAAAAAACGTGTTGTGGAGAAGAGAAAGTGTAACTCAAAAAATGTAGGTGAGGAAGATAAGGAGAAAACAATCATACAACACCCACAAAAAGTTTACCTGGAAGTTCTTCAAATTCCAGTAGACCAGCAAGGTTAATTAAAAAAAAGTGCCCCTGTCAATGTAGTTTTACTATTATCAGTAGAAATTGCTGTACCCTTACTTGTGGGGAATACATAATGTCTAGTTTTTACATATTTTATTTCTGTTTCTCTTACACAACTCTAACTCATATATGTAACATGTTAAAAAAGAATTCTCTTAAGGAGATCTTAACAGCTTTTAGAAGGGAGGTAGTGAATTAATTGGAAATAAACAGGCTTTTTAGTTCAAAACAGTAATAGCTTATTTTTTAAAAACGTATCTTAAAATAAATATTTACAATTACTCATTTTTGAAAGAATGATATATTTACATATATACATTTCTACATATAATCATATTTACAATACAATCAATATTTAAATTACTTACACTACTTACAAGGTTCAGGGACAAACACAAGAAAGAAATACAATACAACTCAAATTGGGAACATAACACAAACACTATTAGGGGTAATATGCAGCAAATAAATAAAAGAGCCCCAAACAGAAATAAATATAAACATAGGAAAGCATTTTTTACAGAACTATATTACATGGAAGACAACACACTTTGGAGGGGGGAATGTAAAATATTTACAGTATTTACAGATAAATGTAATGAAAGATATAAACAAAAAGAAGTATTTACAAATGTACACCTGAACTATATACAATATTTACACTGCAAGCCTTTCTTCCAAGGCTTGCACCCTCCTGGCCAGGTCCCTTATTTCCTCTCATAAACTCCTCCCTGTATTGTAAAAAAGGAATAGTTAATTAGCATGAAATAGTGTGTATGGAATGCAGATTGCCCCTTTTTTTTTAAAAAAAAAATTCTTAAACATATTTACCAAGCTCCTCGATCCTGGCTATGATATTAAGCCCAGCCAGTTGGGCCGCCACCTCCTGGGCAGCCTGGGACCTTTCAATAAATTAAGCATAGCTGTCACTTTTCAATACTAAACAATACTTTTCCTTATGCTATGCCCCCTATAACTGTGCCTCATAAGTACTGAAATCAAACTTACCTGGGGGGGGTGGGTTTGCAGCCGGTGCCGGGCCTGCATGCTCATCCTCCTCGGAGGAGGAATCAGAGACAGGCTCCCCTGCTGCCCGTCTCTGAATCCTGTCTTTGACCACTTGTTATATTATTTGTCATGGTTATTTATACAATGTCCTGCCTTTTTCCAGGTCTGTGAGCTAGACTAAATGATGAAAATACTCCTCATAGAATTCAAGGAGAATACCTTTTGTCTAAATGGGATCCTGTGCTGATTAGCCATATTCAGAAGGAGGGGTGCAAAAATGCCATATACAGCATTGGAAAAGCCTTCGTGGCTTTTCCCAAAGTTTTTTCAAAACTGAGGGAAATGTGTATTCCTGCTCTTTGGGACAACCGGTTTGGATTGCAGCATCTTCTCAGCAAGGATGGAAGTGGATTGCTGATTGGTTAGACATGCATGAGAGCAGAGCTTGCTGGCAACGAAGTGGCCAGAACTGCCATGTTGAACGTTCCTGGTAGCGATCATATGCTGAGGTGACAAAACAGGTTCAGCATTTTTAAGCTTGCTTAAGCAGGCCACACTTCTGCACCTTGGAATTACTTTTAAAATGAATACTGTTCAGTGGTGCCAACTTGGGGAGAATGAAAACATGCGTAATTCACTCATGTTGTCATCCTGATTCTCAGGTATGCCTGTGTAAATATCAAACACAGATAGCTTTGCATACCTGTGATGTTGCCAAAAAAAAACTGTGGAGACAAATGGACTCTGCTGCAAATTGGTGTGTACCAATCCATATTTTATTGCCTTATGTAGACAAGTCCTGTGACTCAAGGCAGTTAAATCAATTAAAAGAAAGAGTGCTAAAAATATACCAAACACAGAAGTTAAAAATATTGAAATAGGTATAAATTAAAAACAGTTAAAAACGTAGCTATTAAAAACAAAAATAAAATAAAATAAACAAAGCATAGATAGGCAGTATAGCACAACTCTGCAAGGCACAGTCCCCTTTAGCAGTCAGTCTTCATTATATGTGATGAATCCAAATTTTGTATAAATATGATACCCATCCAATTCACAAAAGGAGAATTGTGCAGGGTGGAAGAAAGAGGTCTAACATTCCTCACTGTTTGAGGGTGGTGAGTATCCTGAAGAGCTCCACCTTCTACCCCTCATCCTCTTTCTCCACTCGAGTCCAAAAATACTGCCTAATCTGTCTTCTCTTTTTCTTCTTTCTTCTATCTTTGTTTCTTCTTCCTCTGCATCTTCTAATTACCCTCATCACTCTCTCTCTGGCTATTCTTTGCAAATGAAGATTCAGGAAGGACTCATCCCATGCTTTCTGCAAGCATGCTGATGACTAAAAAGGCCAATCCGAGATAAACAAGTCCGGTTGCAGAAAGCACAACAGAACGTATCCTTGGGTGATGTTTCTGGGTTGTGATTCTTTCTGCATTGTAGTTTCTCTTCAAGACTTGTTCAGCGTGAGTTCTCAAATAAGGCTGCAGCATCGTGGGTAGTGCGTCTCCATGTCTCCCGATGTGAGGCCAGGGCGGACCACTGTTGGTGATCAATTTGAGATGTTGTTTCAGGGAGTCCTTGTATCGCTTTTTTGGAGCACCCTTCTTACGCTGACCCCTGGCAAGTCCACCATAGAGTACTATTTTGGGGAGGCGATGGTCCTCCATCCTAGAAATGTGCCGTGCCCAGCGCAGTTGTGTTTTCAATATCATGGCCTCAATGCTGGTGATCCCTGCTTGCTTTAGGACCTTGAGCAAGGGTCCTTGAGCCCTCATCTACTCATCCCCAATTCACCTGGGTTCCCTGACTGTTTCTTACTTACACTCATCATCTTTCTTCTTCCTTCCTCCCTGTCTCTTCAACTCTATTCTCTTCCTCCCTGCCAGAAAATCTTTAACATGACAGACGTATATATTAGTTTCTCAGCATTTTAAAGTGATTTCCTATTAAATTCAATAGGACATACTTCTGAATATACATGCATACAGTTGATAGGAATGTCTTCTCCTCCTTCTTTCTCCTCTTCCTAATCTTCCCTTCCCCCTGCTACTTGATGATTATTAGCAAATTATAATTATGATTACATTGGAATGAGAAATTCTACAACATGACTTTAAAAAAAAAGAAAAGAAACAATAAATATGCCCAGTGAGAGACACTAGCTAATGGGAGCCATCCATTAAAAGCAGAATTTTTTTGGGGGGGGGGGGCTTTCTTTTTCCTTGGAAAAGTTTCTTGAATTGAACTATCCCTCCTCATGTGTTAAAATCTGTTCAAAAATAGCTGGGAAAAGTTTTCCATGAAGCTTTGAAAATTTATTTGGCTTGGCTGTAACTCCCATATGTTGGTAAAAAGCAGTGCTTTTAAAGGAGTTAAAAACTGAGCTGGCAAAAGTTTGGGGCTTTTTTTCTCTTCAAAGCAGAGCTGGGAAAATGTTATTTATGGGGATAAATAAGTTGGACCCATTTGTTTTCAAAAGCAGTGTTTGCAAAGGTGTTAGACACAAAGCTGGGGAAAGTCTGTTTTCTGTGTGATGCAGACTTCAGAAAATATAAATTCCAACTAGAGAAATACTTATTTACTTTGTTAGACTTGGTATTTTTTTGTTTGAATGATGAACTCAGAGTGATATTTGTTAATACTTAATGAGTCATGGGATGCTCCTGACCTGGCACCCCTACATTTCCACAAGATTACATTGGCATCAGTAGTCAAGTGTGCATCCACTCACATAATCTGTCATGTTTTTGTATCACAGAGGGGATTGTTGTTGGTGTTATTTTCAGGGCCACAGCTCAATCCAGCAGGCTGCAGCTATTCCATCATCAACAGGGCCGGCTTAACCATACCACCAAATCAGCACCTGTGGGGGCCTCACACAGCCAGGGGACTGCGCCTTCTTCCTTTTAAAAAAGAAAACACCATCTCCCAAACTCGAAAAAGAGAAAGATGGAGCTGCCCTCCCTGTGGCTTAAGCTGGAGGGAGTTTGCTGCTCCCTTGCCCCCTCCTCCCAGGAACGTCAAAAGGCAAGCCAGCCAGGCCTGTGTCGGAGAGGGGTGAGTGTGCATATGAGAGAGGGGGGGAGGGAAGTGTGAGCATCGTCTCTTTCCCTGTCTTTCTCCCCTGCTCTCTCTTTAGAAAGGGCTCCTTCCTTCCTTCCTTCCTTTTTTTCTCCCTTTCCTTCCTTCCACATAGATCCCCTCCAACCCATCTTTCCACTGCTCTTAACATGTCTTGGATTCTCTCCCCTCCCTCCCTTTCCCCCTTTATCCTCAGCTTCCTCCCCTTGCTGCCAACTGAGTTCAACCTGCAAAAGGAATTTGTATGTGTTTGCCTATGTGCCTTCAAGTCATTTCTGATTAAGGAGAACCTACCATGGGGTTTTCTAGGCAAGGTTTGTTCAAAGGGGGTGTGCCTTTGACTTCCTTTGAGGCTGAGAGTGTGTGACTTGCCCAAGATCACCCAGTGGGTATTCATGGCATAAGAAGGATTCAAACCCTGGTCTCCACAGTCATAGTGCAGTGCTGAAACTTCTACAACATTCTTAACAGAAGAATATATAGAATATAAATAAAAATTTGGATTAATGTTACTGGGAACAATGGTTTTATTGTTGTCACTTAAACACACCAGTATCCCATGAGTGTTATGTGAGAGTCTTTGGGTAGAGCAGTGGTTCTTAACCTTTTCTTTACCATAGACCTTTTGTTGTCCCAAGACTTAACTCAAAATTTAAAACCCTAACAATAATAGCTAACAACAACAACAATACAATTACACCATCCATTAAACTTTCCCTCATTGGCACTCTTGCTTCTTCCTGTAACATTGTGGCTGGAGTGGATTGAATGGCAATGTGCAGGCCAAGCCAGCCAGCCGGCCTTTGCCTTGGTTCCTGACACATGGCTGCTCCACTACAGGAGGTGGTGGGCCAAGCAGCCTTCACACCTTTGTGGACCCCCTGTGAGGACATCAAGGACCTTAGGTTAAGGACCACTGGGCTAGAGAATGCTGGAAAAGGAACAATGCAATCAGACCTTGAGAAGGGTGCTAGTAGGGGGATTCTGGGAGGTATAATCCAAAAGTATCTTTCCCAGGCTCTGAAAGTAGCCTAGAATCATAGAATCATAGGGCTGCAAAGGACCCCAAAAGCCATCCCATCCAATTGGCTTCTGCCCTGCAGGAACACATAATCAAAGTCCTCACGACAGATGTCCATCCAGCCTCTGCTTTAAAACTTCCAAAGAAGGAGACTCCATCACACTCTGAGGCATTGTATTCCACTTGTGAGCAGCTCTTACTGTCAGGAAGTTCTTCCTAATGTTTAGGTGGAATCTCTTTTCCAGTAGTTTGAACCCATTGCTCCGTGTCCTAGCCTCTGGAGCAGCAAAAAACAAGCTTGCTCCATCCTCAGTATGACATCCCTTCAAACATATAAACATGGCTATAATGTCACCTCTCAACCTTCTCTTCTCCAGGCTAAACATGCCCAACTCCCTAAACCGCTCTTCATAGGGCATGTGTAGGAGGTATGAGTCTAAAAATAAAAATGTATTAAAAATTCCAGGGATCTAGCCCTTTTTAAAAAGAAATAAAAATATCTTATTTAAAAAAGTAAATGCACTTTACTTTCAAATTCATGACAGAGTGACGCATTAGGAATGCAGAGACATGCTCAATTAACATTTAAAAGTGTGGTCTGATCACCCAATGAATTAGACTCATTAAAAAACAAAGGAGTCAGTTTAAAAAATGCATATAAAAAGTTTACTGACGGTATATCAATCTTAATCTACATACTAAAACAAACTTTAAAAAGGGTTCCTAACTAACTAAGATAATTTAGGGTAGAATGAGACTCATCCAGCCTTTAGCGGTGGGGGCTGCATGGTGACTTGAAAGGAACTCAAAAACACAACAACATCATGGCATGGCTTCAGCCGAAGAGAGACTCTAACTTAAAAGAGAACTTAAACAAAGAACAATAATATTTAAATTAGGTCATGTGTTGAATGACCCATTGCTCCAGTTGGCTGGAATTGCCTAGTGAAATAAGAGAAAAGGAAGTTGGGAACTAAAGCATGCAGGGTAAATACCTTAACTGTATTTTGCATGGAAATACACAAGATTGCATTACATTACAATAATTATTTCCCCACATACTACAGCATGGCTTCCAGACCTCCCACCATCCTGGTCGCCCTTCTCTGGACACGTTCCAGCTTGTCCATATCCTTCTTGAATTGTTGTGCCCAGAACTAGAAACAGTATTCCAGGTGAGGTCTGACCAAAGCAGAGTGGAGTGGTACTATTACTTCCCTCAATCTAGACACTATACTCCTATTAATACAGCCTAGAATTTCATTGGCTTTTTTTGCTGCTGCATCACATTGCTAACTCTGGTTCAGCTTGTAGTCCACTCTTTCTTTTCTTTGAGGAAATCTATACCATTACGTTAATTCAATCAATCTTTATTGCTTTTGGCCAATGGCCATTGCAGGAACCAAAATAATAAAACAATACACATAAAATTTCCATAGGTAACTCATATAACATAAATATATTCTCTCTCTGGCTTTTTCTTCGCAAACGAAGATTCAGGAAGGACTCATCCCACGCTTTCTGCAAGCGCGCTGATGACTAAAAAGGCCAATCAGAGATAAACAGGTCCGGTTGCAAAAAGCACAGCAGAAGGTCTCCTTGGGTGATGTTTTTGGGTTGTGATTCTTTCTGCGTTGTCGTTTCTCTTCAAGACTTGTTCGTTGTGGGTTCTCAAATAAGGCTGCAGCATTGTGGATAGTGCGTCTCCATGCCTCCCGATGTGAGGCCAGGGCGGACCACTGTTGGTGATCAATTTGGCCAAGCCTGAGATGTTGTTTCAGGGAGTCTTTGTATCGCTTTTTTGGAGCGCCCCTCTTACACTGACCCGTGGCGAGTTCACCGTAGAGTAGTATTTTTGGGAGGCAATGGTCCTCCATCCTAGAAACGTGCCCTGCCCAGCGCAGCTGTGTTCTCAATATCATGGCCTCAATGCTGATGATCCCTGCTTGCTCAAGGACAGCAACATTCGTCACATAGTCAGTCCAGTGTATATTTAGGATTGTGCGTAGACAGCGCTGATGAAAGCGCTCGAGGAGATATTAAAATTCACATTTAAACCCTTTTAGACCAAATTATCCCCGTTAGAAGGAATAGCTATCTCTCCTATATATTTCTTCCTGGTCTTTTTAGCAGCAAGGGCAAACAAGGCTACTCACCAGGTTACATATTTATCTGTGTCCATAAGGAGATAAAGTAGTTTTTCTTCAGAATTTAGAAAGACTTTATTGTCAGTTAAAGGTAAAATAAAACACTCCCTAAGATCTTTATATAAAGGACAACAGATTAAATAATGTACCAAGTCCTCTGAATGGGGGCAGCCAACAATACATGTCCGATCATTTTTCGGAACTTTTTTAAACCTCCCATCTCTTTCGGCCGATTCAAACATATTAAGTCGCAGTTCTGTGAAAGCTTGATGGAACTGGGCAAAAGTCAAGTTATCAAAATAATCCAGATAGTCACAGAATTGCCTGAGGCCATAATATAAAGGGGCACATGAAGAATCACGAACAGTATGTAAATCTCCAAGTGTAGTGACTTCTAATATTGTACTGTTTATTTTTACCTTCCTTGCAGGATAATCTAACCCTGCCAGTTCGCTCATTGAAAGCCCATATTTAGAAATTAATTGAGCTGCCCCATGAACCCAGTTCTTAACAGATAATCCATTATTAAGTTCCAAAAGACATTTTTTGGGTAGTCTAGAAATTGGCATCTCCTGGATCTTAAACCAATAATACACAATCCTTTTGTCTATTTGGCTTTCTAAGGTTGGAACAAAAGTTTCGAGACAAAGCATAGCAGTTGGGGTATCCCTAGGAAGTCCTAGTAATGCCCTTAAAAAATAATTTTGAGACACTTCTAAACCTAGGACCTGAGGTATGCTCCAGATTTCTGCCCCATAAAGGATTTGTGCCAAAGTTTAGCTTTGAAGACCATTAGAGCAGGCTTTACTAAATTGCCTCCCTTGTTAGCAGCAAAGCTCAACGTTGCTTTAGCCGATCTATAAGCTTGAATTTTAATATTTACCATATGTTGTTTCCAGGAGGCTAATTCAGAAAAGAAAATTCCCAGATATTTAAAGGATTTAACTTGTTTTATTATATGCTCATCTAAATGCCAGGAGTGTATTTTGGGGTGCCTACCAAAAACCATAACCTGAGTTTTATCGTAATTTATTGTCAGGACATATTTTTTTTTACAGTATGATGAGAATCTGGCAAACAAACGTCTTAAGCCCACCTTAGTTCTAGATAGGAGGATAATATCATCAGCATACATTAGCAGAGAAAGCTTTTGATCCAGAATGGTAACTGGGGCATACTGTAAACCTTCTAACTCTTTAACAATATCATTAATGTAAAAGTTAAATAAAAAAGGGGCTAAAATACAGCCCTGTTCAACACCAGTATAGGTATTTATTTTGGGGGTAAGATGGCTGGCCAAATCAACTTTGACCTGTATCGAGGTATTAGTATATAAAGCCCTAACAAGATATAATAAGCGGGGGTCAATATCTGCTTTGTCTAGCTTTTGCCACAAAAGGTCCCTAGGGACTGAGTCAAAAGCTGACTTTAAGTCAATGAAGCAAGCATAAAGTTTTTGCTTCATGTTTTGAATATATTTGCAGATCAAAAAATTTAATACAGAACACAAGTCAATAGTAGATTTCCCCTTCTGAAAACCAGCTTGGACTTCAGATATTAAATCATGTCTCTCAGACCAATCTTCTAAGTGTTCTAATAAGGTACGTGCATACAGTTTAGAAGAGATATTCAAAAGACTAATCGGCCTATAATTGGCAGGATTTTTTTATCTCCCTTTTTATGTATGGGGGCAACAATGTTTGATCTCCATCCTTCAGGGATACATCCTGATTTATTTATATAGGTAAACAGTTTAGCCAAAATGGGTGCCCAATAATCTGATTTTACATTAAATAATTCCATGGGAATCATGTCTTTCCCAGGAGCTTTGTTAATTGATTGTTTGGCCATATTTTTTTAACCTGTTCAGGGGTAACCTCTGGCCATTCTGGTAAGGTGGCAATTTGAGGAAGATATAAATGAGGATATGGAGTTAGTTTGCAACTATATATGTTTTCAAAATATTCCTCCCATACATTACTTTGAATCACTGCTCCAAAGAATGATCTATTTTTCTCGTTGCTCATGCGATAATATGCCAGAATTTTTGTGAATCCTTTTGCATAGCAGCATAACACAGTGCTTTCCATTGAGATATATAATAATTATGTCTCTTTTCATTAAGTAGCATTTTATAATCATTCCTCAACCGAGCTATGTATGTGTGTTTCCATGTCTTCCTTTTTGGCCTTTAGTTTTAGAACCCTCAGTGCTTTCACTAACATTTTTTTGGTCTTATGACATTCCTCATCAAACCAGGTCTGAGATTTAAATCTAAGCATTTTAGAGTTAGAAGATGATACAAGAGATGGTTTTAAATGAGACAAAAGGATTTCATATGACCCAATGATATTGTCAGATTCATACAGAATATTTTCTCTTAGTTTAACAAAATCAGATGATTCCAAGATGTTAATAATTCTGTCTTAGAGTTGTTTGTTCCACCTTAGTCATTTGCCACCAAGGATTAAATAATTGGAGCCATCAACATTACGAGGAACAGTCAAAAAGCCAGATGTTAAAATATGCAGCTGTAAGGGGTTATGATCACTCTCAGCCCGGGGGATTATTTTAAATGAGTCACAAAGTACTGGAACAGAGCTAGTGGGCATAAAGTAATCGACAGTGCTGGCATGGGCTTTGGGAGAAATAAATGTATAATATCCATTTAGATCTCCAAGACCATGGCTATTACAGAGTTGAAGATTGTATTTGATTACTAACTCACATAAGTGTTTCCCAGCAGCATTAGCTGTTTTATCCAGAGCTGCCCTAAGGGAAAGTTCTGGGACATTTTCTATGCATAATCCAAAAATTGTGTTACTGAGGGAAACGGTGCCGATCCTGGCATTGAACTCGCCTCCAATGATCACCCATGGATTAGGAGATTGGATGTCTAATTCCTCCAAAATGTAGTTCAATCTGTTCCAGAGCAAACATTCCTTAACACCATATCTTGCTGGAGGAATATACGTACAGATAATGTGTAATGGTTCAGGGGCAATATTAGAGATTGCTAACACTAGGAAATTAGAAGTATTTAATGAATGAAATTGGGAGATAACAGCATGAAGTGTGGTTGAAATTAGAACAGCAAGACCTCCCGAAGGCCTCCCAAACTTCCTAATTTTTATAGCTGGAATAGTGTAAGAAGTATAACCTTGTAGGTTTATAACACATCCGTTGGGTACCCATGTTTCTTGGAGAAGGATGATATCATATGATTGTAAGAATTTTAAGAAATCCTCATCCTGTATCTTATTAGACCATCCTGCTATGTTCCAGGACACGATTTTGATTGAATCTGCAACAAGTCAAGATTTTCCTATTGAAGACAGGGTAAATTGAGCATGTCCACCAGCTGTTCTGGTAGTATCCGTTCCTTTGAAGCAGTTCCTAATACTCTCCATATCATGATTATTAACGTTAATGTTTATGGCTAAGAGATTGTGTGAGTCAATTCCGTTGCCAGACATAAAGCCATCAGTAGGGGCCCCAGCTAATTCCAAAATTTGTGTGACCCTGTTGGCAGCTGTATACTCTGGTTCACATATTTTATTTAATCTAGCTTGAAGTGAATTCAGTCTACCTGTAATAAGCAACTTATCCAAAAGGGGGAGTCTGGTAAATGAATCTATAAGACTGACTTCATTCATATCATCCATTAATATGTTGTTTGGGATGTCCTGAGAGGCATGGGGAATTTCAGGGTTGGGGCATGTATCATCCAAGCAAATCAGATCCTCATCTGTCCATTGAGGCTTATCAACGTCCATCAATGAGAGATCATGTATAGAGGATGAAGTATTAGCAATTAAAGGATATGGTGCTGAGTAGAAAACGGCTCTTGTTACTTCAATATTTAATCGAGAGATTAATTTCTTCAATTTGTATAACCTTGCTGCTATATCAGCATCCCTAAACGTTATAATGGCTCTGGCCGTCAAATAATTATAAAATAAGTATTGGTCATTTTCTATATCCCCTTCTTTCATAAAAGTTATTCCAAGGGCTGTAAGTTGTTGTAAAAAGTGGGATTTCCTGCTGGATTGGGAGATGAAACCATGTGGCTTAGGGTAGTTAACGAATGCTAGTTGTGATATTTTTAGAACTGAAGATGGTGTATTAGATCTTGTTTGAGGAACAGATAAATGCTGTTTATCTTCTTTTTTGTTTAACTGGGCTGCACTATTATTGTTACTGCCCTCATCTTTCCCCTCTAGTATCTGTTTTTTTTATCTGAAGTCTTGTTGAGTTGCTGGAATCCACCTGGGAAGAGTTTGCTAATGGAGAAGGTTCATTTGGTTTTGCAGCCAGCTTTATTTCCTTTCTTTTATTCTTAATGGAGCCTATAACCTCCCTTGTTAAGCCTAAATTTGTAGGTGATTTTGAGGGATTGTCTAAGAGACTAAATAGTCTCTTGAAGTTAAAGTTTACAGCCTTCCTAGCTCTGACTAGTTGTTTCTCGAAATTTTGGCTAGGAGGATTACTTATAGTCCCCCTCCTCTTTTTGCTCTTCTTTTTATTAGATCACTTTTTAGATTTGTTATTTGACTGAGGATTAACTCGGCTCAAACTAATATCATTACAAGGTGAGAATTTACCCAAATAATCTACATCTGTATTTAAAAGCCTACAGTTTTGGGGGGTGCAGCTTGTAAGATCCCTTCACTAATAGTCCAGGATATTATATCTATGTTATTTTTGATAGTGGTTAATAGATCATGTTGGTTTTTTAACATGTCAAATAACACTGAGAAATGAGGATTTTCATTCACTATTAACTTGTTTAATTTTCTCATCAGAGTCTGCTAAGGGATGCAAACTTTCTTCATATTTGTGGGATTCTGCGTCTAGAGCACTTAGCTGTTGGTTAATTGTTTCCCTATGCTTATTGTATTCTTCTAATGTTCTTTTTTCATTCTCCAATAGGATTTCCAGAGGAGGCATGTCCTCAAAAAAAGACAAAATATCATCTTTATTGTTCTTATGGTCAGTTGTCTGATCTAAGTTTATGATATTATTATCTAGCTTTAGTTCTGGATGCTCATGATCAAGAGGCAGACTCCTATTCAAGTTAAAGCCCATTTTCATATCATTAGTTGGACTATATTCTGATAGAGATGGTTGAGGAACGAGATCAGGGGTGTTGCCAGGTATATCAGAGGTAGCATCCTCAGTAGGGTCAGTTTTAACAGTATTAATATGTTTACCTTTCGAGTTATAAGATTCTTCCCTGTGAGTACCATTTGAGTACTTGGCCACTTTACCTCTGTTCCCGCTTGTGATTTTAACAAAGGGCCAGATTGAGCTGAAGGGAGTATTTTTGTTAATTTTAGAGGATTTTCTAGGTTTCTTTGAAAGGTCAGATTGACTCCTGGTTACTACAATGGTTAGCCAAAGCCAGCAGAAAGGGGGGGACGACTATAAATCCACACTATAGAATAAATATCACAAGTATAATAAAGCAAAAATCTATTGACTGTGTGATCATGTAAAAT
Source organism: Gambelia wislizenii (assembly GCA_030847615.1). Classification (NCBI taxonomy): domain Eukaryota; kingdom Metazoa; phylum Chordata; class Lepidosauria; order Squamata; family Crotaphytidae; genus Gambelia; species Gambelia wislizenii. The sequence goes on from JAUMIR010000004.1 coordinate 155,817,823, forward strand.
ATATTATTATATATAAAATAGAAAACAATGTCAATAACTATATATAGTAAAATCTGAGCTATTTTAGTAACTGTATATAGTAAAATCTGAGCTGTATTGGTTAAAACAACCAGTAAACAGAGGTTACTGTAGCAAGTTGAGTATTAAACCTTTTACAGCAACCTCTGAGTAGCTTTGAGCAAAAAGAAAGGAAACAGAACAAAACACAAGGCTAACTGGAATAATAATTATAAACATCTGTGAGATAAGCTCTCATTTTCTTACACAAGATGCCAAAGCTTAAGCACAACGTGGGACAGTAGCAAACAGTTGCAGCTGGGGCTAGTGATGTGGGATGGGGGCAGGTGGCCTTTGACGCTGTCGCCACCACCTCCCTGCCTCTCCAGGGCTCCTCCACCTCAGGTAGTGCCGCTGCTGCAGCGGTGGATGAGGCTGGCTTTTAGCTGCTCCCAGTGGGAAAAGTGGTGCCTGAAGCCTTTTTTAGAAGCTGCAGTTACCCAAACTCACTCCTAGCTGCTGCTGGAGGAAAAGGTGGTGGCCGAAGGTCTTTTAAAGGCTGCAGATGCCCAAACTCACTCCTAGCTGCTGCTGGAGGAAAAGGTGGTGGCTGAGGGCTTTTTAAAGGTTGCAGATGCCCAAACTCACTCCTAGCTGCTGCTGGAGGAAAAGGTGGTGGCTGAGGGCTTTTTAAAGGTTGCAGATGCCCAAACTCACTCCTAGCTGCTGCTGGAGGAAAAGGTGGTGGCTGAAGGCCTTTTAAAGGTTGCAGATGCCCAAACTCACTCCTAGCTGCTGCTGGAGGAAAAGGTGGTGGCTGAAGGCTTTTTAAAGGTTGCAGATGCCCAAACTCACTCCTAGCTGCTGCTGGAGGAAAAGGTGGTGGCTGAAGGCCTTTTAAAGGTTGCAGATGCCCAAACTCACTCCTAGCTGCTGCTGGAGGAAAAGGTGGTGGCTGAAGGCCTTTTAAAGGTTGCAGATGCCCAAACTCACTCCTAGCTGCTGCTGGAGGAAAAGGTGGTGGCTGAAGGCCTTTTAAAGGTTGCAGATGCCCAAACTCACTCCTAGCTGCTGCTGGAGGAAAAGGTGGTGGCTGAAGGCCTTTTAAAGGTTGCAGATGCCCAAACTCACTCCTAGCTGCTGCTGGAGTAAAAGGTGGTGCCCGAAGGTCTTTTAAAGGCTGCAGATGTCCAAACTCACTCCTAGCTGCTGCTGGAGGAAAAGGTGGTGTCCGAAGGTCTTTTAAAGGCTGCAGATGCCCAAACTCACTCCTAGCTGCTGCTGGAGGAAAAGGTGGTGGCCAAAGGCCTTTTAAAGGTTGCAGATGCCCAAACTCACTCCTAGCTGCTGCTGGAGGAAAAGGTGGTGGCCGAAGGTCTTTTAAAGGCTGCAGATGCCCAAACTCACTCCTAGCTGCTGCTGGAGGAAAAGGTGGTGGCTGAGGGCTTTTTAAAGGTTGCAGATGCCCAAACTCACTCCTAGCTGCTACTGCATTACGTTAATTGCTAAACTAAATTATTGGTGGCAAATTAGGTAATACAGTAGGCCCCCCTTATCCACTGGGGATTGGTTCAGGGGGGGTGGATATTGAAAACTGTGGATAATAATGAATGCCATTGAACATAATGGGACTTCTGCTTTAAAATGCCATAGAATTGCCTTGGAGGACCTAGAAAATGGCTAGAGAGGACATATTTTCTAGGAAGACTCTATGGTTGGTGTGCTGTTTTGTGTCCCATGGATAATGAACCTGTGGATACGGGGATCCTACTGTAATCTGAACATCCTCTACTGTGAATAGTAACCTGAGATAAACATATGGGGCCCCATAATAAAGCTTTGCAGGGCCCCCCAAAATTCCTTAAACCGGCCCTGATCATCAATACTATAATTGACAATTTCAAATTGCTGCCTCCAAACCTCATTCCTGGTAATTTCCATCTATGCATGGAAAATTGGTACCAGGAGCACTCAGTGATGTCATTTCTTTAATATATTTCAGTATAGTGGTGGCACCAGGGGTGTGTGGAGAAGCCAAACTGCATCAGGTGACATCATCGGAGGAGGGATGACTATGGCCTTAGTAATGCCATGATTTCACTATCTATACTCCTGGCATATAGATATGACAGTAATCCAGGTACCAAATGAGAGCAGAAATAAACATGAAAGAAAAGAGAACCTCCCTTCTACTGCTACTGCTGGAACAGCAGCAAGGCCAATAAGGTGGAGGTGATCCAGAGGTAAGCTGATGTTGGCCTGTGAGCAGGAAGGAGAACAGCAAAGGTGAACTTGTTTGTTTGTTTGTTTGTTTGTTTGTTTAAAATACACACCAAAGATTGTACTGGTCTATGAATATAAATAATAAATAACTTTACTATATGCCACTCTATTCTGCCTTGGTCAGACCTCACTTAGAATACTGTGTCCAGTTCTGGGCACCACAATTCAGAAAGGATATTGACAAATTGGAGCGTGTCCAGAGAAGGGCAACTGAAATGGTGAAAGGTCTGGAAACCATGCCTTATGAGGAGAGACATAGGGAGCTGGGTATGTTTAGCCTGAAAAAAAAGACAGTTAAGAGGTGATATGATAGCCCTGTTCAAGTATTTGAAGGGATGTCACATTGAGGATGGAACAGACTTGTTTTCTGCTGCTCCAGAGACTAGAACATGGAGCAATGGATGCAAGCTCCAGGAACAGAGATTCCACCTCAACATTAGGAGGAACTTTTTGACAGTAAGAGCTGTTTGGCAGTGGAATACACTCCCTCAGCGCGTGGTGGGGTCTCCTTCCTTAGAGGTCTTTAAACAGAGGCTGGATGGCCATCTGTCAGGGATGCTTTGATCAAGATTTCCTGCGTGGCAGGGGGTTGGACTGGATGGCCCTCGTGGTCTCTTCCAACTCTGCAATTCTATGATTCTATGATTCTATGCACCCCCCCAAAAAAAAATAGAGCCATAATGCTTGACATGTATTTGAAGCAAATGTTATGATTTGCCACTATTTATATTTCCAAACCAGGAATTATAAAACTTGGCAGCATCCCTACTTTCTCTCTTCTGAGAGAAGAGAATTAAAGAAAACGTTTGTGATCTGATTGAACCAGCAACAGCTGAAGGGACTTTGTTGCATGCGTGTACTTGTGTCTGTTTCAGAACAAACTTAAGCAGGAATAGTTAAGAACCTGAAACTAAATTAGCAGTACCCTTAAAGGCCTACAGCTGGGTGGGTTATTCAGTTCACCATTCTCCTTCACTCAAGCCAATGCCATTTTCTGGAGGGGCAAAGAAATAGGAGCTAGCCTTAGGGTGCTTTTACACTGTAGAAATAATGCAGTTTGCCACTGCTAAGTGCTGTAGCTCCATCCTATGGAATCCTGGGATTTGTAGTTTTACAAGGTTTTTAGCCTTCTCTGCCAAATACTGCTGGTGCCTCACAAAACTACAAATCTCAGGATTCTGTAGGATGGAGCCATGGCAGTTACAGTGGTGTCAAACTGCATTATTTCTACTGTGTAGAAAGATGCACTCTTGGGCACTGAAATAAATTGGTATGGCACTCTCCAGCACAGGGCCAGGTCCTGCTCTCAGTATTTGATAAGAAGTGCATTTGCAACAAACGATCTGCTCTTAGAGATCAACAGTTTAAACTATACATGTTGATCTGGAGGCTCTATTGCTAGGTAAATTAATGCAAAAGGGCTGAACACATGACAGCTTTACTAGAAAACATATATGTAATCTATAAATTTTATAATAGTTAATTTTACAGATTACATATTTATTTTCTAGTAAAGATGCCATGTGGCTTAGCAGCTATTCCTTTTCACAGGGAACCCTGGATGTTGTAGGTTAATGTGTGCTGGGGAGAATGGGTGGAAGTTAGAGATCCCCAACAGAAAACACTCAGAGCTGTTCTCCTCCAAATAACAATTACCCTTTGAAGCAAGCCTTAACATTTAAGGAATAAAAGAATATATTAAGTCAAACCATCAAACTAGCTCATTGATCTAGCTCAGTATTCTTTATATTGACTGTCAACAGCTCTCTAGGGTGGCAGAAAAGGCTCTTCCTCAGCCCTACACAGAAATGCCCAGGGATTCAAACTAGTACAAAACAGTTACTCTATCACAGAGGCTGCATCTACATAACAGAAATAAGACATTTTGGCACTATTTTAACTGCCATGGCTTAGTGCTATGAAATCCTTGGATTTGTAGTTTGTTGTGACACCAAAGCTCTCTGACAGAGAAGGTTAAATATCTCACAAAACTACAAACCCCAGCATTCTGTAGCATTAAGCCATGACAGTTAAAGTGGTGTCAAACTGGATTATTTCTGCAGTGCAGATGAAACCTGAGCTATACTCCCTACCTCCAGAAGCTATATAGCTAGATAAGAAATTAGTGCAAAAGGGCTGAACACATGGCATCTTTCCCTCTGTCTCTCTGATTTTTCTTTGCAAACAAAGATTCAGGAAGGACTCATCCTGCGCTTTCTGCAAGCACACTGATGACTAAAAAGGCCAATCCGAGATAAACAAGTCCGGTTGCAGAAAGCACAGAAGAAGGTCTCTTTGGGTGATGTTTCCGGGTTGTGATTCTTTCTGCATTTTCATTTCTCTTCAAGACTTGTTCGGCATGAGTTCTCAAATAAGGCTACAATATTGTGAGTAGTGTGTCCATGCCTCCCGATGTGAAGCCAGGGCAGTTGGTGATCAAGTTGGCCGAGCCTGAGATGCTGTTTCAGGGAGTCCTTGTATTGCTTTTTTGGAGCGCCCCTCTTATGCTGACCCCATGGCGAGTTCACCATATCAGCAGGGGAGGGTGTCATCCAAAACTGCCCCCCTGCCGTGCAGCAGCCTCGCAACGGGGACGAGGCTGCTTGCACTACAGATCAACATCCAAAAAAGTCCTCAGTCTTCCCTTCCGCTTCTCTTCCCTTATGCAATGAGCCCCTAACTTTCTGAAAATCCTAACCAGAAGGCCACATAATCCTGTTGACTGAAGTAAGCTGTGATTTGAAGGAAGAAGAGGAGAGGGAAGGATTCATAAAATTAGGCTGTGAAACCTTCAGTGAGCAGAATCGGTGTGGAGTCTTTCTGTCCACAGAAGAAAGATGCAGGGTTGCATTTACACGGGCAAATATTCCCCTAAATATGCCACTAAGATTACTCATTGTTCCCATGGATCGCACCACAGTATCGCCTCATTCAAAAGGGGGGAAGGTAAAAAAATCCAAATATAGCGTCTCAGGGGATCTTGCTATTTTTGCCAGTTTATTTGAAAAGTAGCACGATTTAGCACATGATTGATAGTGTAAACAACCATTTTGCTAAGGGCTGTGTGAATTACCAACAATCTTCCCGATACAGTTGCAGCAGAACTGTACTGTGATTGGTTCTTATGATGAAGGGGTGGGCTGGCTAGATGTGCAGTCAGGAGGGAGATTCAGTAGCGATCCAAAGGAAATCTTAAAATCCTTCGTGTCTACTGCTTGCTTTGGTGCCAAAGGAAATCTGTATAGGTAGCTGCAAGGGGGAGTCAATTGCTCAGTCTCGATCAGCTGTTATCCATGGAGAAAAAAACCTTTGCTTCTGCATTTTGATTTGGGGCCAGGGAGCTGCAGGGGGAAGGCAGTCTCGATCAGCTATTACCCACGGAGAAAAAAACCTTCACCTTCACGTCTGCATTTTGATCTGGAGCCAGGGAGCTGCAGGGGGAAGGCAGTCTTGATTAGCTGTTACCCATGGAGAAAAAAACCTTCACCTTCATATCTTCATTTTGATTTGGGGCCAGGGAGCTGCAGGGGGAAGGCAGTCTCAATCAGCTGTTACCCACGGAGAAAAAACCCTTCACATCTGCATTTTGATTTGGGGCCAGGGAGCTAGAGGGGGGAAGGAAATGGCTCAGTATCGAACAACTGTTAACCACGGAGTTGGGGCCAGGGCAGACCCTATTGCATTCCTTTGTACTTCTCTCCAATGCTTGCCCCCCCCCCATTTGCCTGTCTGAATCTCAAAGCAGAAAAAACAAAGAGCAACAAAATAGAACTATTTCCTCCATACACAGTGTAAACTACCCACCACTGGTGCAAAAAAGTGCTAAAGCGCAATTTATCGATATAAAACCTGCCATGTAATTGCAACCCAGGATTCATCCTGAAAAAAACTACCTTTTTACTTCTTTTAAAAACCTTATAATACAGTATGTGACATTCTTCCTAGAACAAACCACATGATAGACACTCCTCTTGACCTAACCACAAAATGTACAGTTCAAATAAATAAATTAGCTAGAAAAGCCCTATCCCAACACACTTGATGTTTTAATCTGTTTTTTTAATGTTTAATCTCATTTTTGTATCTTGTGAATTTTTAGCAATGTTTTTTTTTCATTTGTTGTCAGCTGCTTTGAGTCCCAAACTAAGAAAAAGAAAAAGATGGGATAGAAATTGTTGAAAAAGAAAAAGATGGGATAGAAATTGTTGTTGATGATGATGATGAGGGAAGGAGTCTTCAAACTACTGCAGTTATCCATCAAAATTTAAATCTTTTCAAAATAGTCAGTTAGTTATCCTTTTAACCTCAAACCTAACACAGACCTTTCTCAAGCCTTTCTCTCTTACACTGCCAAGTTTAAGCACAATCAGTTTAGCCATCTTCTACATATAAGACGAAATGCCTACTGACCCCTGCCATCTTTCTAGTTATATTGGCAGAATTTATCTGTCTTGGTCTTAATGTAGGGAAGCAACTGAAGCCCTATAACAATAGATATTTCAAGAAATGAAATGAACAGAAAGGTACTTTGTAAAAAAAGTGATTCAGACAAAATATCTATACTGTATGGTACACATAGAAACAAAGTGCAAACTAAAGGTTAATCTATTCCACTGTTTTTCCTTGTAGTTAATATGCCCCTGGCTAGACATTCATTTCTAATTTTCCCAGAGATAGCTACACTACGTGATTTCTGTTTCTCATATCTTGCTTGTATAAGAGTTAGCCAGGGCCTATTTGGATTTATGCCATCTTGTACTTCTCTACCTGGTGACAGTGGAAAATACAAAAGTGATAGATCTTCTGAAATAGGTTTAAAAGCATCATGATTTGTACCAGTGACCAGAGGTGTCATTTAAAGATGACAAGGAAGAACAGAGTAAAGTGTGAGCATTCTTCAGTTACACATATAATTCTTGTTATTATGGGGTTATTGAGATGAGGGTTTTGAGGGAAGGGACCATAACCCAATGGTGGCACAGAGTTTGCACTCCATTTTAAAGAGCATTTAGAATACCTCTTTCCTATTTGGGGCCCAGGAGAGCCACTCCTAGTCAAAGTAGCAAAAACAGCTGGAATTCAGCTTTGGTGGAAAGCAGGGTATAAATAAAGTAATACAACACAATAAAATAGGATCAGACAAAGTGAAATGATAGCCTCACATGGCAGATTCTGGGGGTAATCATGTCAAAAGGCTAGCTGTTCTTCCAGAGATTCCTGATCTTTCCCTTCTTTAGAGGACACAGGTCTGTGGATCATATGGGTTTGCTGCCCCGATATTTTTCTTATCCTCTTTGGCCTGCCCACCACTTCTGCATACATCCATCTTCTCAATCATTCCCCAGTCCTCCTCTTGCTTATCCCCGTCCTCCCACTCCCCTGCCTCAGCGCTGGTTAAATGACTTCTCCTTCATTTCATTCTCTTTTTTATTACTCTCCCATCTCTGCTTCCATGCCTATAATTCCTGGCTAATCATCTTCTCCTAACATTCCTTCCTCCCACTTCCCCTCTCCTGCTTGCAATATTCCTTGGTCCCCTCCCTCTCTTTCCTCCTCTTCCTCCTGTTCTCATTTCCCCCCTTCCCCTTCTCTCTTGTCCTCTCTTTCTTCTAACTATACTCCTTACCTTATTTCCCCCTTCCTCCCTCTGTGGAGATTTTCAGACAGTGTTTAATAGTGCCTACCGTGGAATGAGGTCTTGGGAGAGGAACGGTGCTCTTGTGCAGCAGGGGGTCATTTTTGGACACTTCTGGGATCCATGAAGCTTTGGAAGCGGCTGCGCCATATTTTAAGTACGGGCAACCTCCGTGCTTAAAATATGGCACGGAAGCTTCCAAAGCTTCACGGATGTGCAACGAAGAATCCCGGAAGAGGGACAGCGGCATCTGAAAATGACCCTCTGCTGTGCAAGTACACCGTTCCTCTCCCGGGACCTCATCCCGCAGTAGGCACTATTAAATGCTGTCTGAAAATCTCCTGTGTCTCTAGACTCTTTCTCATTTGCTTCCACCAACAAAGGAAACCCTGAAACTATTACTGGGATATATGTGATACTCAGCATTTTAAACTTGTAAATCCCATTAAATTCAGCAGAGTCTGAATCTGAGCAGACATGTATAGATAGGGTTGCCTTTATCATTGTCTTCATCTCGCTCTTCCTGAAACATCTTAATTGCATATCCAGGCTGGACGCTCTCAGCCTCCCCCTTTTCCCTAAATAATGACAGACATGCATTATCTTTGGAAAGATATATTGTGAATAATAAGTATATATATTGTATTCCGTGTGTGTGTGTGTGTAGATAACAGCTGCAATGGTTGGCTCACATCACATGGGTCCGTATCCAGACATCAACCAACCCGAATGCTGGTTGATGATATCATTTACCAACACCACCACTGAGGAAGGGAGAGGAGTCTTGGCCAGGCTCTGCATGCCTGGTGACCCCTCACCCTCTTCCTGTTCACCACCACTTGAAAAAGGGTGTCTCTGTGAACTTCACCTTGATGGAGACCCCCCTCCCATCACCGATGACCTTGGATCAGGAGCCATGCCAACTGCCACAAAAGGCGGTCCCCTTTGGGCCCGCCTTCCGCCAACCCCTAGCAGCTGCTACCAACAAGGCCTAAAATCCAGTTCCTCAGTCCATCTGCATTGGGATTGATAAATCAGGCTATAGGTACCCTGCAATGGCCCTGGAATGCCACCTGCCCAGCTTTTTTATAGTCTCTTCAGGCACCCCCCTTGTGCTGCTCTGGTAGCCGCCCCAATCTGAAAGGAGTGGCCCCCGAACTCCTCCACTGGCAACCCCAACCTCCTCAACGTTAGTTCACAACACACTAACTGATACTGTGTCAGCAGCAAGTCCTCATGAACAAAAGGGGGGGCTGTCCACGGGGCATGGTGACAAGTGCACAAGGCTCTACAAATGCAGAGTTGCCCCCTTTCCAAGCTGGTCACATTTGGAATGCTGAACACAGTGCATCTGCCCTGGGTGACACATCACTCAACAGCAATGCTCTGCCAGATGCATCCCTTTTGGATGAGCACACCAGCTCCCCAATTCATAGGGCAGCAAAGAAGGCTATACCAAACAGCAGCAATTCATACCTGGACTGGCATGCCCTATGCAGCTTGGCCACCAAATTGCTATGAATGCCATACCATCCATCCATCCATCCATCCACAACCTTTATTAGGCATAATACAACATATACGTATAACAATAGAACAATAGGGCTTCAAAGATCATTTTTAGGCAGGTTAAGCCATATGTTTGCTGCCTCAACCAAAAAGTTAGCCATTAATCTGGTGATATGCGGATTTTGATCTTCCAATAAGAATTTCACTGATAATCTATCTGTACAGACATTCCTTTCCAATAACCTCCTAATCAACTTTCCCCTTGGAATTATATACAATGGGCAATTCAATACAATATGATAGAGAGTATCAGGGGCTTGAGCACAATGACATATACGATTCAAAAAAGGGGTCTGCAAATATCTACCCTTGGTCACATTAGAGGGATGTACATTCAACCTTGCAAGAAGAAAAGCCTTCCTTGCTGCCAGCAATGAAAGAGTTTGAAAATAATCTGGAATCCCACCCTGTATGGGTGGGATACCAAGCATTGCTGGAGAACAAACCCTAGGGGGTGTTGGATAAGACAGCTGATGCTCCCTCTCAATGAGGCAGTGCCTAATAGTTTTAAGACCTTCCTTTTCAGATAACAAAAGGAGAGAGTCAAGATTTATACCCATAGACACTACTTTACTTTCATAAAATGTTGCCCATCTAGTGTAGTATACATCAGATAGAAGAAAGCATAAAAGGCCAGATCTATTGGGTCTAAAATGGATCTTAAACCACGATCTATAAGTCAACAACCAAGCTTCAGTTTCAAGAGAACTCAAGCCCAATTCTGCATAAAGAGTCAGATGGTGTACACAAGGGGGAACTGCTAATATTCTCCTGAAAAAACAAGTCTGCAGTCGTTCAGTCTCCTTATTAAAGGCTGGAATCCAGGTAAATATACTATAAAGTAATTGTGGTCTTAGTTTGGCTTTATAAATTTTTAAGGCCGCCAGGATATCTTGATTACCTTTTTTATAGTAAAAAGATTGTATAGCTTCCAAGGATCTTTTCCCTGCTAGAATTACTTTATCTCTCTGTTTACCCCAGTGTCCATTAAAATGAAAAAGGACACCAAGGTAAACATACTTCTTGACCTGCTCAATTGTCTGATTACCAACCTTCCACATTCTTGGGACAAATCTCTTAGAAAATACCAGTATTTTGGATTTGTCAGAATTTACCAGCAGGTGAGATTTATCACAATATTCAAAAAATCTTTTTAGAGCTCTTGCCAACCCCACCTAAGTTAGAGAAAGTAACACTGTGTCGTCAGCATATTGGAGTACAAATAGTGGCCGTTTACCCAGCGATGGTGGATGCGAGTCTACTGTGGCCATAAAGGCAGGTAAATCAGCTACAAATAAATTAAACAGGTGAGGAGCCAACACACATCCTTGTCTAACACCTGTACCAGAGTAAATAGGGTCTGTTAATAAGCCAGTTTCAGAGAACTTCACTCTACACTGATTATTTGTATGGAGTTGGCTTAGAAGAAATAACAGTTGAGGATCTATGTTAAGCCTACCAAGCTTGTCCCATAATAGTGACCAGTGAATTGAATCAAAAGCTGCCTTCAGATCGATAAAAGCCGCATATAATTTGCCTTTAGGGCGTGACAGGTATTTATTTACGAGATATGAAAGCACTATTATATGATCCTCAGTGGACATGTGTTTTCTAAATCCCGCTTGCTCTGGACCTATCAACCTTTGAACATTCATCCAACTCAGTAATTTTGTATCCAAATAACTGGCATAAAGTTTGCCCACTACTGATAGAAGACTTATTGGACGATAATTACCAGGATCCTGTCTATCCCCCTTTTTAAAGATAGGAATTATGATGGAATCTTTCCAATCAGCTGGAATCTCACCAGAGTTATTGACAAGAGTAAATAAATTAGCTAATGCCTTTGTCCATTGCTCAGGGCGAAACTTCAAAATTTCTGCCGGGAGGCCATCATATCCTGGGGATTTGCCAGATGTTAATTTAAAGATCAACTGATGCACCTCGTCAGCAGAAACTGAACTCCATAGATTAGGAGGATTTTTTATTAGTAGATTTCCCTCAAATGCTTGTGTACTCATTTTTTCGGTATAATAGGAAAACCAAATTGAGGGGGATATAGTAGGTAGAACCACAGAGCTCTCATTATTCATATATTTTCTGACCGCCACCCAGAATGTTTTCACATCTTTGGATGTCAGGGCATTATCCAAAGACCTCCAATTTTGCTGGAAAAATACCTTCCTTTTGCCCTCCACCTGTTTAGAGTATTCTTTACGCGCTTTATAATAGGGCCCAAAATTCGCTAGTGGATTGGCCAAAGCCAGATGGAACATTTGTCTTAATTTCTGTTTCCAGACAAGACAACTCTTGTCAAACCATGTTCTTCTACCTTTTATGTAATTAGGAGGATAAGAGGCCTTATTTTGGAAAGTAGTCACAATATCCCTATATGCCAACAAGGCTTCATCTATCTTAGTGCTAATAGTTAAAACATTAAAACAATTTAAAACCCAAACATCCTTAAAACTATTACTAATAAAATCTTCCATTTTAAGATCCCAACGGATGCGTTTCATTCTCTCATATCTATGGGCAGTCAAATCACTTCTCAAAAATGATGATACTGGCTCAGATAGGTTAAGGGAAACATATAAAGGTAGATGGTCACTTTCGGTCCTTTGGCAAATCTCAAAATCAGCAATGGAACTCAACAACTCAGGACTGATTATTACATAATCAATAGTACTTCTC